>OW388162.1:1557500-10672500 GCA_936450015.1 Meganola albula | reverse complement strand
AAAATTTATGGTTAACCCTTGTCGGTGCAGTTGATGAATTTGTTTCCATTTGGCTCGATATACAGCAACTTCTGTCACCTCTATACGACATGACACCAACCCTTTCCTTTATTTAGTTCATATAGCCTATTCTTGGCCTTCCTCTTCCACGCTTTCCTTCTATCTTTCCCTCTAAGATGTTTTATGAAGGTGTCATGTCGTATGAGATGGCTCAATATCCTTCCTTTCTTTACTCTTTCTAATACGTCTTCATTCGTTTCTCCAAGATTTTGTTGCGCTACCTATGTAGGAAGCAGATGCCTTGATGCAGTTTACACCAATAGACAGAGTAAGCTGTGAGCAAGGTAAAGGTGTATAATTTGTACCCTGTGTAAAGCTGGAGCGGGTCACTAGTAAACTTTAAATAAGTTATATGTAGATTAATCATAAGGATTTCGCTAGGTGGATAGATTTAGCTTGAGAACATCTTCGTATCGTAGGTACCGACCACCAGGAGTGCGCTGTCCCTGCTTGAGCTGAGTAAAATATAGATTTAGGTAGCCTTGAGTCATTGATACGAACAAGATGTCCTCACCACCCTTACGCTAATTCTCGTAATTAAATAAGTTCAGTTGCAGTGCAGTTGCAGTTCAGTTTCGATCAAAACAGCCCTTTTCGTATTCTTGTAATTTTGACAACCGCTGTCAGATACGCTCACGTCAAGTTCGCGTCACACGAGCGCTTTAGATTAGATATGACAGGTAAACGATCATAAGAATACCATTTCGCATTAAGACGACTTGATCAGCGCGTCAAGAAATTACGTTAATTAGGGCACTTTAACTGTCCCTTCATTCATGGCTTCTATACCACTTATCTGGTACTTGGTACTCGGTCCTGACATTTATTGACACTGACACTAGACTTAACTGAGATCACATTTAATACGTCACACACATTACTATTTAGTGCACGGTTAAAGTACATAAAACGATTAACAATAAGGATCATTTACAGATAGATTTAGGTACAGGTAAAAAATATGACCTACTGCGGCAACAGAACGTTATTTCGTTAGCATTGACAAAGCTTAGTGTGAATAAGATTAATCCGGCATTGATAATCATCCGTCGTCCCTACATGACCAAACCACGAGCGTCCGATTTTCTTCTCATGAAAAAACATTTGATGTAGTTAGGTAATTATCAGAGAATGCTTTCAGAGATAGGAAGGTGTGTTGGATGCGCGCCAATATAAATGACAAACTAAACAAACAGTTTCAAAATGTGTTTAGACGACCGTGCCCTAATAGTTAAATGGTAACTTTAGTTTTTTTTAGATTTGAATTCCGTTCCAAACTTTTGACAAGTAGGTAGTTTTTTAACAGACTTCAAAAGAAAGGAGGTTATTAATTCGAACGTTAAAATATATTTTTTCTATGGTTAAGTTTTTTTTTATCTTAGGTCCTATTTTTAATTCTTTTAGATAAAAATAATGTTGTGTTGGTACTTTTAACAAACAGTAAAATTGTTTTCTTTTACATGTTTATTGGACATTTTTGTTAAAATGTTTTGTTAGTGTCTATTTCAATTTTTTTAACTTTTACTAATTCTTTTAAAAATAATAGTAAATAATTGTTGCAGCGCTGATGTAGCTGAATTAAGGTTGATTGCAGTTTGTAAATATAACGAATATAGGTACGAGTTACTTTTAACCAATATTTATGAAATTTTAAATGAAAAGATGTGTAACGAAAAAAAATGCTTTTTAACAAGAGACAGTCGTTAGTCGTAACAGTAGAGAGTCGTTCTGTCAGCTTCAGTTCTTGAACAACTACATGTCATGTCGCGACCTCTCCCTCATACTACCCATAGATGCTGTGGTAACAATAATGAATAATCCTATAATAATAATAGTTAATCCTATAAATTTGTGATACATATTACAAAAGTAAATGAAATTTTAATAAACTGTAAGTTTTAATTTTGTTTGCAAAACTTACAGTTCAAACAAATATAATCAGCCATATTGACAGATGGTAAAACCATTATTATGAAAATAACGTATTTTTAAGAAAATTAACGTTTCTTTTTTAAAGTGTAATTAGGCTTGGGTGTGTGCCAACGGTATAAAAAAAAACTTCAGATGATTCTGGTTAGAAATGACAAATGATTTACCCGGTGACATTTCAAATTACTTGAAAAAACATTATTCTTTTAATTATGTTGTAAGTATTTCACAAAATTTTTATTAAATACACTGAACCGCATAGAAAAAGTGTCCATTAGAAAATCTTCAAAATTACCTACTTAGCTTTATGAAAATAAATATTTAAAAAACTATAACTATAGTATTTTTTTTAATTCTTGGGTCTTCTCTCAACTATATAACGAATTGAGAAAATTTTGACCTTAATGCACACACGCTGGCCAAGTGTAGGTTGGTGGATGTCACATGTCAAGTTATTAGTTCTTAGACATGCCAGTTTCCTCGCGAGATTTCCTTCACCGATATTGAGCAGCGGTGATGAAACAATTCACACAAAGATGTGTTGGCACGACTGGGAATCGAACCCGCGCCTTGTATTTCAAAGGCGAGTGCAATACCGCTGCGCCACCGCTGCCCTAATATAAAAAAAAACCCGCAGATATTTTTTTTACCGAAAAGAAAGTATGTTCTTTTGATTTCATTTATTCGTTACTGCTGAAAGATGGGTCAGCTCAGTTAGATAATTCTCTTCCGTTTGTCTCAAGGCAAAGATGTTTCAAAAGTAAAAAAAAAAATAGGCAACCAACTGGGTCAAATAGTAATGATATTAATATTTAAACCGGATTTTAGTGTGACTAATTATATAATTAAAGGTCTAATCTAAAAATATTTTACACAAAAAAAAACATTCAAATGTTTTGCACTATAGATCCCGGTGAGACAATATTTTTTTTAATATATTTTTTTAAACAGCAACATTTTACAAAAATATCCTAACCACAAGTTTGTGGGAATTGACGACTACATTTTTTAATTATCCCGATTTGTTACCTGATTATATGTACTACTTCTCTTCTAAGTCACCGGCGGAAGTTATTATCAAATAAGTACATACAAAATCGCTTACCTGTTTGTTAAACAGATTGAAATAATAATAATCCACTGATCACTATTAAATAATAAAAAATATCACTCCTTTAAAAACCATCGATGAAAATTATCGAAGTATTTTTTTATATAAGCTATTCAGCAGCTACGTCCGCACCGTTCTGCTGCCGAATAGCAACTGCCGTACTATTGGCTGAATACGAACTCCCTTTGTCCATACACGGAGCAATTAAAATGTTAACAGATTTCCCGCTTCCCTGAAGTTCCCGCGTAAATGGGAAATGTCATAGGTATGTACAGGAACAATATTTAACTGTAAACCTTTGATATTTAGGTCCAATTATAAGTCTTAAAGGTTACTAAAACTTTCATGCAGTATAATTATGTTGCACTTTGTGGTTTTAGCAACTAGGTAATGTGTTTCAAAGCTACTGTAAATGCCGAGAATTCAATACATTGGAAGAAATAATCAACTCTCTCCATAAAAAAGACAACGTGGATTAATAAAAATGGCGTCTTAGGAGTCGGTGTTTTGTATAAATCTTTAAAAAGATTGTAGTTTAGACTTGACTGTAGAACTTGTAGCAGAAATGGTAAATTATTTCTGCACAAACCATATTAAAAATTTAATATGTAGTAATAAGGCTACAAAAATCTGAAAATCATTATGATGATAACGTAGGTCCTTTATGGCACCTATATTTTTCGTAAATACAAAAATCCTTGAAAAACCAATTACTTAAAACCTCCTTCGTTACCTTCTCAGGCGACTGCGGAACTCCTTATTCCACTTGGCCGTAGTTTTTTAATTAGAACCTATCTCCGTTCTTTCATCGGAAAAGTACCTAGAAGTCAGTTTACATCATAGATTTAATATTCTTAAATCTATGGTTTACATATTAACCCCTGCACTTATAACGTCATAAAAACCTATATTAGTTAGCTAAAATAGGTTTATAATTTGAGTATCTTTATCTGTCATTTTTACTTTTATTCTAGCAAGAAGAGAGGAGTCTTTTTTTGAAAAAATGGCGTCTTAGAGCGTCGCAGTTTTTTTAGTTTTTTTTACTACTAATCTTTTAAAAGCTTGTATGCTTATTTAAACTTGACATTGGCAAAATTGCGGAATAATTTCTGCAGAGGCCATAATTAAAAGAAGTAGAAGAAGAAGAAGAAAGGGACAAAATCCATTTTAACTAAAGAGTCTTATGATTTTTATGAATAAGGCTGTTAATCTATGTCACCGATATTGTGGAAATTCCACAGTTACACACAAAGGGTTGTTCGGCGCTGCGCAACCTAACAGCTCAGTATCTTTCATTTGTGCATAGCATGCTTATTAAACTAAACTAATTTTTATACATTTTCGTGATTTTCAAATCAGTTCGCGTTCAACCAGCGACCGAGCTCGATAACCATTTTACAACCATATTAGGTATAACTATTTTGATGACCATTTTATAACCAATCAAAAAGACTATTTTATGAACCGTTTTTAGCATATTTATTTACAAGTGTTAATTCTAAATGTTTTATCAGTGTTAAATAAATAGCGTATTTTCTATTTAATCTCAGTATTTTTAGTACTAATTATTTAAACCTAAAATCACCCTAGCGAGCGATCTCTATACGCTACATGGTCCTGTGTGCACTTTGTTTGAGCGAACAGCCAAGTTGTGGGATACACAGCCGGCATCTCTGTTTCCCGATACGTATAAACTGCCTGTCTTCAAGTCACGAGTGAATCGATATTAGGTAACTGGATTAGCCCGTTCCATAGTACAACATCATTGCTTAACAACAGGCTTTTTGTGGACATGCACAAGCCTATTATAGGATGAAAAAAACACATAAAAAAACACGCAAATTGACTGGGGTTTATTTAACAGTTCGAAACTGTTTACTGGTTTTTGGTATGGACATATTCAGAATTCTGAGCACAGAGTTTTAACCTGTCTGGCGCAAAAGTAGGACAATAGTATCACTTCACTTCAACCCTTTTTAGTGTCCCACCCCAGAGCATGGGTCTTCTCTGAACTATCTTAAGAGTAAATAAAAAATAAAAAATAAATAAATATTCTGGGACATTAACACACACGGTCATCTGGTCCCAAGCTAAGCAGAGCTTGTGTTATGGAAACCAGATAACCGGTATATACTATACTTATAATACTTTTCTTTTGTAAATATATACATATAATAGATTTACACACAGACTCGACACAAACAGAAATGTTCATCACTAATATTTGTCTCGGGTGGGAATCGAACCCACGACTGAATGTCACATGTCCTCGAAAGATTAATTCTTAGACATGCCGGTTTCCTCACGATATTTTCTTCACCGATATTGAGCACCGGTGATTAAACAATTCACACAATATCCCGCGACGTTATATTTCAAAGGCGAGGCCAATATCGCTACGCCACCGCTATTCACCGCCGCCACTGCTGGTTTTACACGATAGGAAGAAATTACGTGATTTAGCCTACTGGTAGTAAATGGGGGAGTCCGTTTTACGCAGTAGAACAGTGATTAGGAACTGTGGCTGTATTGAACTCATTCCGGTGTTAGAGCAATATGCTATGTGCGAGCTATTGTGGATTAATGCGCTCGGAGCGGTTATTGCGCGGCCCGAGTGCCCTTTCGTGGAACCCTTCTGTTGGAAGTGGTATTGCGGCTATGTCCGTTGAGGCTTTGTGTCAAGGTCAGGTCCTGTGTGACCTGTGTCGAGAAATCATGCGGTTAAGGAAGCGGCATGGAAGGAAGAAGCTTAAATTCAGAGTACGTCCTTTAAAACCGCTTTAATGATTGATCAATAAATCTGTTTTACATGACGTAGGTACTCGTATAATATTGTATAACATCCAGGATAAATTTAAAATAATTATAAAATCTACATTGAAATAATAATAATAATAATCTACATTCTAATTTTTCACGAGTGAATCGGTATTTATTAGGTAGGCGCGTTCCATCATAGACTGCAACACTGCTTCAGATCAGGCAAGTTGTGGTCAAGCGCAAACCTATTATAGAATAAAAAAAAAAAAATGTAAGAAAGAGTATTATAAAATGTCAGACTATGTAACGGATAAAAACGCTTGGAATTAAGTCGCTCTAATTCAACACACTGAACAAACAAAATGTAATAGATATAAGTACTTCATTAAAAAAAGAAAAATAGCCTACTGAGTTTTTTTGGCAGTGTTTCTCAGTAGTTGCCTGTCATTCACTGCACGGTAGGAAAAAAAATGGACTATCTTTTAAGTAGACTCGCGTCTCAAAAAAAATAAAGCATATTTTGATTTTTGATTTTAGGATAGATAACAAATTTCTCTGTGTTATTTCAGAAATCAACAATCTGTATTTGTTCAAGGAAAAGCTTACTGAAAAAGTGTTTTACAGTGTTAAAGAGTTTCTAGAAGGGAATCCATATGGTAAATGAATAAAATAATCTTAGTTGGTATATTGATTATAATAATACTTAATTATAATTTGACTGTATCTTAACCCCCGTATTCATTAAATTAAATCTAAATATATAAAAGGAGAAACTGACTGACTGACATATCAACGCAGAGCCCAAACCGCTAGGTTTGGAGACTCTAAATTTGGCATATAGGTTCCTTATGGGGTCTAGGGGTGCACTAAGAAAGGATTCTTCAAAACTCACCCTTTAAGGAGGTGAAACGGGGTTCCACAGTTTGTATACAGAAACAAGATTAGTGAGTTCAATTTCGCGGGCGAACCCGCGGGCGGAAGCTAGTAAATAAATAAAATAACGCGATAATCTCAGGAACTAATGGTCCGATTTGAAAAATTCTTGCACTGGTAGATAGCGTATTTATTGAGAAAGGCTACTGGCTTTTTATCTCATAGCTATTTATATACAGTCCATCAAATCTAAGAAGTACCGTTTGCCAGTTCTAAACGTACATTTAGAATTTTATTTTTGTATGAAAATTGTTTATGTTATGTTAAAATAAAAATAGCTTCATAATTCAATTATTTTACAGGAAACCTAATAATAATAGTGTGAATTACGCCTCTATAAAGCTAATTTAATAGAAAACAGTGTAACGTCAAAAGGTACTTCTTAGATTTGTTCAATTGTAAGATGTAGGTCACGCCGCCAGTTAAAAGCTAAAGCTGCAAATTTTTTTTCTCTCAATTTGTTTTTGTAAATTTGCGCAGCACATCATACAATACATACCATATTATGTATGAGACACCATGCAGAAAGGGTGAGTAAGAATTGCTGCTTCTTTATGGTTTCTAACCTTATCCAATGGGCGCTTGAAATAAAACTACTTTTTAACGGATTTTATCGCGGCTCAATTGTAGATTGTTAACGACTTTTAGTAGGATGTATTCCATTTAAGACCTACTACTGAGTTCAATTGCTTCCATATAATAACGCCTCTTCCCATGGGGGTAGGCAGAGATTATAGAGAGCCACTTGCTACGATCTAAACATACTTCCTTAGTCTCACTAATATTCGTACATCTCATATCTATTTACCTGTTTTTTGGTACCTATTTTAAATAATCGATATATATCTAAGATCATCCAGTTGATTTAATTTTTAATCGATATTTGAATATTTTTTTAAATAGTATTTTTTAACACGTTAAAATAAAAGTAAGTATTTTTAGCGGTGTAATAAAAATAGTTTTATTTCAATGTGAAAATTTTTGTTTTATTCAGAGAATGTAATTTTTCGACTAGTATTCTATTATTCTATAGATTCTGGTAAATACTACTTACATTATGGTTATGCTTTGAAAAGATAACGCCCAGTAGGTATTAGATACCTACATATTACAAATATTTTTTTCAGATTTAAACTATTCAAAAGTTTATTAAAATGTTTCTCTATTCCTTAAACTTAAATAAACCTAAAAAAATATTATACATATTTATTTTTCGAAAAATTTAGAATATTTTTCAGGCCAATATTAAAGAAAATCGAACATTAAACATAACATTATATTTTGAATAAAAAAAAAGAAAACCATTAACCACACCCAATAGACCTTTAACCTTTTCCAAATTCGAACAACTGTCAAATGTTCGAAATTCGAATCATAATTAAAAACAAACCAAAGAGTTTATATATCTCCAACTTACCTCAACAGAGTCCCATCTCCAGAAAATCCGGAGAACCAATATAATAAAACGGGTGATTTTTAAGTCTTTTTGGTAGAAATATGGTAAAAAAAAATCGCACGTAATGTTAGCGAGGCGGGCCCGGGTGGTGGACTGAATCCCGGGCGGAGGGGCGTCTCTATTGATCGGTGTTACGCGCAGCATCCAGCCCTGGAGCTGGCGGTGACCGACAATGTTTGATCAAATGTTTGTGGATGAATACATTGACGGTTTACAAGAACGTATTTTAAAACGTTTTAAATAAAATAAAGGGCTTATTAAACACTCCAAGAGACAAGGACTACCCAAGGACAAGGGAGGGACCTGGTGACCTGTAATGCAGATTATTTTTAAACCTACTCTAGGCATCAGTCTCACAAAGTTGATTGCTTAGACATGCACCATTATATACAACTAGCATTAGGAAACTTTAGTAGAGAAAATAAATTATCTAGACTTATTTTTTACGCAGTATATAGCTAGATCAAGTCTGGATTAGGCACGGTATTTATTATTTTATTACGTAAAAGAGGTTCTAGTTATAATTCTGGAATATGGAAAAATAGGGAACACTACCATCGCGATCAGCGTCGGTGAGGTGGTCCATGTTGCACTATGTTCTGGAATTATAAGTAGAGCCTATTTTACGAAATAACAAAATATAAACATTGTTTCTAATCCAGAATTGATCTAGCTTTTTACTTCTAAGGTTGAAAAAATTGTGTTTCTTAAAAAAAAGGTATCAATGACACCGCGAATTTACTTTATACTTACTTCATAAAGAAGAGTACCTAATTAGACGGATTTGCGCTATTATTTGTTTGTATAAAAGAAGTTTACTCCGTAAAAGTGCCTTTAAAAAATCAAAGTCGATTTTTTTAATTATTTTTTTAACCGACTTCAACTGTATGTTTTTTGTATGTATGTAACGCAATAATTCCACCAATTATGGATTGATTTTGATAATTATTTATTTGTTTCAAAGGGCTATATAGGGCTTTCCAAGTGGTCTTATAATTTTTTTAATCAAAATCGGTTGAGTAAGTTTTGAGTTATTGGTAAAACATTGAAGTTGGTTCATTTTTATTAAAGCTATTGTTTATAAAGTAAGCTAACGCTTTGCAGCAATGTATTACATCCAACACAAAATATTGGCCTCGTTTTGTGCTAGTTAATAACTAACTAGGTGCTCTATGTTAACACCTGGACATCACAACATAGGTGTCACTATACCTGATGCCCGGTTAAAAATCAACTCTTTCATATTATTTTATTACTTTAACATGTAGCATTACTTCAGACTAGGACTTATGCTTACATCACTAACAGATATGCACAACATTGAATATATAATTGCGCAGCGGTACGGGCTTAATTAGCGTCGTTAGCATTTAATAGAGCAGCGGTAGCGCAACGGTACGGGCCCCGCCTTAGAAAAATAAGTTTACGGGTTCGAATCCTTGTCGTGCCCACACATCTTTGTGTGAATTGTTTCATCTCCGCTGCTTAATATCGGTGAAGGAAAACATCGTGAGGAAACCGGCATGTCTAAGAACTAATCATTCGAGGACATGTGACATCCACCAACCCGCGCTTGGCCAGCGTGTGTGGATTAAGGCCTAAACTCTCTCAACTCATAAGACAGTTGAGAGAAGACCCGTGCCCAGCAGTGGGACACTATAAAGGGTTGAAGTGAATATATAATTTAGAATCCACAGTTAACTAAAACAATAGTAAAACATAAATATTTTAACAATTCGTACATAAGTCACATAGCGTTCATTTTAAAGTTATATTAAGAACATTTTGAATTACTTACTTCTACCACAGATAATATAATACTATACTAGTACTTCTACTTTATTTAAGTTTTAAAGTCGTAATCGGAGGTCGGTGCCAACTTCGAATCACTACATAGTATAAAACAAAGTCGCTTTTTCTGTCCCTATATCCTTGTAATATGCTTAGATCTATAAAACTAATGGATTTTGATGCGATTTTTTTTAATAGAGTGATTCCAGAGGAAGGTTTATAAGTATAACACATTGCACCCGTACGAAGCTGAGGCGGGTCGCTAGTTAAATTATAAAAACAAGATTAGGTACTTACATATAAGTTAAAAAGATAATCTCTCTATTATTAAGTCGGTTAAAAATTACTGTTCTAGTAACGTACAGTAAGAGTTACGTTAACATTGATCAAAAGATGAGTAAGCAGAGTTATTTATAGAATGCATAAGAGATTCGGGTTTCTTCCAAATCATGTTCCTTGGCTTCGAATGGGTAGCCATTTTTTTTATTCTACTGTTTACTGTCTGATCATAGATATTTTAAACCCCTAACAAAAAAGGGGTGTTATAAGTTTGACACATGCAGGTATCTGCGTAGAAGTTTGTTGCCAAGTGGGCTGATTTTGACGCTGTTTTTTTATCCTGAAATAGGCCAGCGCTTGACTACAACTTGGCTGATGTTAAGCAATTATCTTTGATGGGAGCAATGCCCACTATACCGATTCATTCGTGGTCTGGTGGGTGGTCACTAACCACGGCCGAAGCATACCACCAGTTAATTACAAGTAAAATTATTTACCAGTTGACTGTCACCTGATTTGCACCACCCGGCGACTTCGTGTGGGGATTCAGATAAACGGTGCACTCCCACGGACGAAGGTGACTCAGCCCACAAAACCTCGAAAGCTGATATTCTAAACGTGATAGCTACAATCTGCCTGTCTTCAAGTCACGAGTCAATCGGTATTTAATGAGTAAGCGCGTTTCATCGTAGACTGCATCACTGAACAAAAGGCAAGTTGTGTTCAAGCGCAATCCTATTACCTACATAATAATAAAAAAAGAGACGATTTCAGCTAAAAACATTTTTTTATTCTAAAACACAACTTGCCTGATGTTCAGCAATGATGTAGTCTACCATGAAACGCGCCCGCCCAATCACCGATTCGATACAAATAACTGTCGGTGAGAAGGTGGCAGCGGAATGAGACTAGGTAGTAACTATAAAGGAGCAACTATTCCGATCCACCATCTAAAATGGTGTCATCAGAAATCGCATAAAAACACGGTAAGCCCAGCGGCTTTGTCTGTGGGTGGTCACTAACCACGGCTGAAGCCTACCACCAGTTAATTACCAGTAAACTAATAATTTATTAACTACCAGTTAGTTGTCACCTGATTTCCACCACCCGGGGACCACGTGTCCCCACTCGTGGTCCGTTCAGATAAAGGGGGTACCTACTCCCACGGACGAAAGTGACTCAGCCCCCAAAGCCCAAGGTGGCTGGCGGCTACATTGCTGACACGAGTAGCAACAGCAGGTTGATCTATTTAATTGCTTGGTAACAAAAATAATTGAACGTTAATATAAAAAATTCTTTCGATGTATAAGTAATGAAAAAGTGTCAACAGCCTATTAATTTGAATACAAAGCTTGTTTATTTCAGATTTCTTACAAAAGAAACTCGCAAACAACCTATAGAAATATTTAACAAAACCGCACTTGAGCGCCTTTACAATAGGTATCCTTACCTGCCGACTATTGCTCGCAATAAAACCGCAGGCGCTTTGAACGCGAAGAGAATTTTCAAATAGAAGGTACCTATTATTTAAGATTTAATAAAGCGTTGGGTTTCAGAACCTCTCTTCAATTTACCCCTTTACGTCTATGAATGCGCCTATGAATAGAGATGTTTTCATCTGAAGGTATGCATATTGCACTAGCTACCCGCCCCAACCTTCCACGGGTTTTTACAAAATTTTCTTCGACAAAAATCTTAACAAAACCCGTTGCCTTGAAAAGAACTAACTACAGTATTATATTACCTGTGTAACAACCTAAACTTAAAATAGGTTATCATGAATCAAATTTTGTGCAGTTTTCAACCGACTTCAAATAGAAGAAGGTTCCCAATTCGACTGTTAGCTGTTTTTGTTTGTATGTTACGCGACAATTCCGCCTTTAATTGATCGATTTTGATAAAGGTGGTCACATTAAAATTTTACCAAAATTGTTTGACCTGGTTTTGAGTAATTTTCAAAACATTGAAGTCGGTTCCTATTTTTTTTAAACTATTATCCTCAAATTATGGGTCGATCAAGTCTATTTACGTAGATCAATTACGGCGTGAACGAGGGAAACAATGATTAATTTTTATTTACTTGCGCATATAGATTATTTACATATGGGTACATAGTAATATGTAGGTAGCTAAATATTTTGTACACAAAACCTTCTTGAAAAAATAAAAAATATTTTTCATCTAAATTCAAATATGAAATTCATTCTATTTAAAAAAGAATCACGTTTTCCCGCCACGAACTTTCTGGGTAGTACTAAACCGGATATAGTAACCTTTTCAGACATTTTAATAATAAAAATGGCCGGATGTGAGTAAAAAGGTTACATCCTACTTGATAAGAAAATTGCATTATTGTTAAATTTAGGCATACATAAGATATTATACTTGGTTCCTTTATATCAGAAGGTATAGGCAGAGCAGTGGTCTCAAACCTACCGATTTTTCGGTATTTCTACAGATTTTTTCACAATTTCAAAGAATATACCGAAAATAGAGACCGACCTATAACAAACTTGTACCTAAATAGATTCACAAGACTGTCAAATGAAACACCCCTCTTGTCGTCGAAGGTTAAAGTCAAAGTATTTTAAAATTGTCAATAAATTGTAACACAATCTATGCCGTACACATTGTAAAACAGAATATCGTAAATTAACTTAACGTGACAGAAAAAAAAACTACATTAATTTGGACACTGCAACAGTAAAACGAGCTTGCATTTTGGGCACCTTTAATGACCAATATGCCACAGACACTTTAATGCATAGACAACACCTAAGTTTTTTATTCGCTGTTTTTGGAATGAAGTTCATTTACATGGCCATTCGTATATCGAACTGGCAGGTTTTTTTTGTAACGAAAAACTTCTCCCTTTTAATAGAGACAGTAAGAAAAATATCCCTGTCTTTTTCTATTACATGCTGTTTTAAGTGTGTACAATAGACGCATGCGTGTTTACTCACGTAGTGTTTGTGTCTAAAAGTATCACTGCGCAGCCATGTGCAATAGGGATGACGACCAACAAACTATGAAAAATGGTTATTTATTTAGTAAGATTATAGTGTAGATTACCTCCAAATGTAATCTTGTTATCTTTACGTGATGCTAGATAAAATTAATGACTTCTGTGTTTTGTATAACATGAATTAATGTTGAGTTTGTGAAGACGAATAAGTGTAAAGAATAATTGTGCGACACTGCTATAGTAAAATTTTCTAATTGTATCTTTCTTTTATTAATTAAATTAATATATATTAGAAAGAGAAACAAATACTTATAAAAAATATGATTTTTCAATATTTTTTCAATTTTCGTTAGATAGCTCTAACTTATGAAGAGACCACCAATTGTCATTCATTTGTCACATCTGTTATTAGGTCAAAGAGAGTTCAATAAATCACCTAGAGTTTTTATGAGATTAATTTTGAGCAAAAATTGTAGCACATCAAAAATCGTATAAAATATCATGCAAATTCATTATGACTTTACAGTCATTAGTAATAATGACCATATGAATGTCTGGTTATAACATACTTTAATCGTGTAAAGTATATTTTAAAAGATAAACACATCTCGTCTAAACAGTCGAGTCTGTGGCCGGATCTTCACTCGTACCGTTTTGAAATATGTTTTTAAGAAATGGTCGCCATATTAAGTAACTTTGGTTTTTACATTTTGTTTGTGTTTCGGTCATTTTTCTTGGAGTTGAAGCAACCTGTTTGAGAATAACTACCAAATATTAAGTTACAAATCTATTACTGTAGCATTGTGTAGGCAGAGGTCTCGACTTCTTTAAACAGTTAGTGAGTGACTGGAAAAGGTACCTACTGCTCAATTTTTCAAACACAATTTTGTCGATTCCCAAATATTGCGAAATTTCACTTAAGTCACTTTAGTTCTTAGCATTGAAAATGCTACGTATGAGTAAGATTTTTTTTTATTCTGAAATAGGCTTACGTTTGACTACCACTTGCCTGATGTTAAGTAATGATGTAGTCTACCATGGAACTCGCCTGTCCAATAATACGCTCGTGATTACGAATGATTTTCGGTGAAAAGGTGGCTGAAGGATGAGGCTCCATTGTTAAAAACCATAAAGGAGCTACAATTTCCACCCACTCTGTTAAATGGTGTCACTAGACATCGCACCAGAAGGCAAGACCGTTTGGTGGTGACAAAAAAAAATGTCTCAGCCCTTAAATTAAGTAAGTAAAAAGATAGAGGCTTGGAAGAAAGAAAATGGCTAAAAAAGAATAAAGGGTTGAGCAGCATGTAGGTAGGTAATGACGTCGGGTCTTCACGTCCTATTACAAAGTATAAAAATGAAATTCTTGAATCAGTGTGTCTTGCCGACTGGTCCAGAAATGGCCTGTAGCTAAAGTCACACAGCGAAACGATAAAGAAAGATCGAAAAGAACAGAATAACAATTGACATAAGATTGTCACGTGACTTTTCTAAGGGGAATGTCAATCCCATACGTCATCCCCAACATCTAGTGACTTTGAAAGGAGCCCAGAAAGCTATGCAAAGGGCTATTTTTTTGGGACATTACCACCACACAAAGCCATCTGATCCCAAACTAGCAGAGCTTGCACTATGGAAACCAGATAACTGGTAATATACTACTTAAAATCATTGGAAATTGTTGTCGGTCATAATGAGTTTGGACCGGATCAATGTCAATTGTCAAGTATGACAGGCGACATCGCAGAGCTGTTCGACTAAATGAATGAAGTGTTGTCCATGTGTAGCTTTATGATTATGTATATTGTTCTTTGTCTGTATTAACGGTTACCATTTAAATGAATATATCGTTGGACCCCGTGCGAGTTAGACGTCCGCTGGCGAATCAATAGACCAACTTACAAGACGCCAAGTAGAGCGGTCGTGTGAGCGGCTAATCCACCTTTTATCTTAGTTTTACTTAAAGAATCCCCTAAGACCCATCATAGTTTAATACTGGGGTAGGTAGGGTAATCTGGGCGTTACTCTTTAAATGATGGATTAGCAGTGTAACTACTTACCAATTTGCTCAACTAAGTTACTATAAAAGACCATACTGACACTTTACCTATGTTTCTCCGTTCACCGAACCTACTGTTTGAGGGTTAGACAGGTTCACACCCCCTCTTATAAAATACACACAAAAATAAAGGTACCTAATTACACCCGGACTCAAGACAAACAGACCTGTTCATCACACAAATGTCTGACTTGGGTGGTAATCGAACCCACGACCTGCAGCGTCTTACCGACCACGCCACTGGCCCGCTACTATATTAGCTAGTGCAGTTATTCCCATTTATAGCAGTTGTTTTGTTATTTTTTATTAAATGTGTCTATTGTGTCTAACGTCTGCCATCTTTAAATCAGGAACTGCATCTAACCATTCAACCGTATGCCGTCATAATTACTGTCAACATGCTATTACGACTTTCCTACATCTGAGGACAATGCTCACAACCACGAGCCCCCACTGATCGTCGAAAGTAAAAGCACAACGCACTTCGCGTCCAACTCACTGCCCGCCACGAAACTGAGCGCGCATCACGCGTCAAAAATTCCCGCCTAAATAAACGTCAAACCCTATCGTTCAAAAACCTTTTCAATTTTTTTTTGTATTTTTTTTTGTTTATTTTTTAAAGTGCGTCGAACTCAGTGCAACGTCTTTCGTAATTTGCTGTAGAATGTTATTGTGCCGCGCAGTGAAAGTGGAGTGACGTAAGCGTTACATTAGAGCTGTGATTATGGCGGATATCGCTCGCTTCGGGAAGCGGTGTCTTACTGTTTTCGGACTTTTTGGTGAGTAGCCTTTTTTGTTTTGGCTGTATAAGACTCTACATTTTTTTTTGTTCTGGCTGTATGAGACGCTACATTTGCGTGAAAAAGTAAGAAGTGATTTAAAAGCAACGATATTTTTCACTTAATTAGACTACCCTCAGATTAGGGTGTTTTAGATAATTTGTGCCTTAGATATTTATGATTAAGACGACGCACAGTTCGGTCCATTCTAACGCCTCACCCAAAAATCGGTGAAGAAGGGTCATTCGAAAAAAAATAGGTGTCACTATTCACGTAATACCTACATCTAGAAAACAAATTTTACTGTAATGTTGGATAATGACGTCTCGAAGTATTTTACAACCGGTTTATCTTTTGAAAATTGTATACTTTTTTATACTTGGCATCATTTCTGCAGAGGCCGTAATTAAAATTAAAAAAAATAAAGAAAAAGAAATTGTAATGTTAATAGGTACAATGCTTAACTCTATTTTAATTTATAGCAAACGTATTTTTAAATTAGGCCTTATTGACATAAACTAACATAATGTTCGTTATTGATATTTACTTGGTAATCTAAAAATCATTATGGCTATGACACCACATAAATCTTAACATGGTATTTAAACTGATAGTTAAATATAGTCAACTTTATCTAACTTAACCTGGTTAACTAGATATGTATTGGACTAACCGCGTTACTTACTTACCTTTTCCGGTGATAGCAAATTCATTTAAAGTAATAACTAGCTTTTTTATGACCGACTTTTGAAAAGAAGGAGTTCTATGTTCGTTGTATGTCTGTTTTTTTATGTATATCAACGATTAATCCGATCTGTGGATCTAATTGAATGTGTATACTCCGAAGTTGGTTCCAAAATTCGTTCGTCGTGTTATATAGGTAGGTATTGCTTTGTTTTTACGTGTATTCGATGGGTAACCATTAGCAATGGGTAAGGTCGTATTTTGAAGTTTTAAATATGACCGATAATCATGAAATGTGGTTCAAAATTTGAACCCCTTCCCCTCACATTTCATGATTATATTTACCGTGTTTGGTATCGTTTTTAATGGAGTCTTAATAAGAATTTACAAAAGTTTGGGGAAAGCATAGAAATGCACCACAAAAAATATAAAAAATATTTTAAAGGTAAAGATACTAAGAAGTGAAATAAAACCACTTTTTAACGGTTTATTTTTAAACGTCGGGATCTAAAATCTAAAATAAACCGCGATAAAATCCGTTAAAAAGTAGTTTTATTTCAATGTGTGATGTTCGCGTAAATCTAAGACAATACTACTAAGAAGTGATTTAAAGTAACGACATTTTTTACTGAATTAGACTACCTTCAGATTAGGGTTTTTTGGGTAGTTTGTGCCTTAGGTATTTAGGGTTAAGGTGACGAACAGTTCGGTCCGTTCTTAACACCTTAAACGATACAGATACTATTTACTACAAATCATTACTATGAGCTCCCGATCGTAATGTACAAGTTCACATTGCGAGTTGTTAGATATTTTTCAAACATCAATATTTCTAACATCGATGTTTCACTTTAGAAAATATCGATATTTTTATGAGCGATATTGCATCCCTACGTGTCTTGCTACGGCTCACGTTACGGTATAGCTACGATCAAAATGTATGCTACTAGTTCGCTCTTCATACTACGATAATTTACTACGGTTTTTGCTACGTACGGTGCTATGCTATAGAATTGCTACGAATACTAACAGCTCTTTGCTACGAGACTGGTGTTACGGTCTACTTCATGGCTACGAGTTTGCGCTACGGTGTAGCTACGATCATGTGTGCTACGAGCTCACTCTACGGTTCGTGCTACAATAATTTACTACGGTTTTTGTTACGTACTTATGCAACAAAAATGCTACGACAGTATTCATTCATTTCAACCCTTTTTAGTGTCCTACTGCCGGGCACGGGTCTTCTCTAAACTATCTTATGAGTTGAAAGAATTTAGGCCTTAATCCACACACGCTGACCAAGTGCGGGTTGTTGGATGTCACATGTCCTGGAATGATTAGTTCTTAGACATGCCGGTTTCCTCACGATGTTTTCCTTCACCGATATTGAGCAGCGGAGATGAAACAATTCACACAAAGATGTGTGAGCACAACCAGGATTTGAACCCATGACCTTATTTTTATAAGGCCAGGCCCGTACCGCTGCGCCACCGTACATGTTGTCCTGAAAATATGTCTGTCTTAAACATCCCATTTACTTGTTGTTAATAGCTATCTGTACATCTCATCTTTAACGTGAGGTGACGAGCAACTTTCGCGTAGACAAATAAGTTGCCTACTCATTTCTGGAAATTCTTTCGATTATATAAGTATACCTATATTTTAATTAAGCTTTCCGCCCGCAAATTTGCTCGCGTGACCTACATTTTATATCATGCCCAGCAGTGGGAAAAGATTAGCCTAAGGCCTTCCTCAATAAATGAGCTATATAACAGTACAATAATTTTTCAAATAGGACCAGCGGTTCCTGAGATTAGCGCGTTTAACCAAACAAACTGTTCATTTATAATGTTGGTTTATCATATCTATAATATAAAAATGAATCCCAAAATGTGTTGGTAAGCGCATAACTCGAGAACGGCTGAACCGATTTCGCTAATTCTTTTTTTAGAATATTCATTAAAATACGAGGATGGTTCTTACGCAGAGAAATATTAAAAAAACTCCTCCGAAACGGCATGACTGATTTTTTATGAAGTTTTATACCTATGTTTATTCGGTAGATCGTAATCTATTTTCGATCCCGGTATGTGGCACTGCTTTACCGGGCAGGACGACGTCTGCGGGATCCGCTAGTGTAGTATAGATTTATTTGGTTGCTTATAAAAATATAGCGGTTTGTATTTTTAATTACAATAATACTTTGTAACTTAATTTTTTAAAACTGTCATTCTTTCGTTTTTAAAATTAAATCTACGTAATTCATTTATGACCATCTTATCTACTATTTAAAATCTATTTCCCAAGCTGTCGTGTCGTGACGCCTGTCTTTGTGTAAAACAATCTCTTTAAAATCTATTCAACAAGAAATATGAAATAAGTCATTAGTGTAGGTAATTTCACACAAAAATAACAAAAGTTTTTCAAAATATCTCCGTAATATTTAATTTTAAATTACGTAGAAACTCAGTGAAAGCTGTGTTTTTCTTTTGTAACAATTAACTCTCCGAGGTCTTGTCAAAAAAGGTTGAAAGGAAGTGTCAGCTTTTGTTTTTAGTCTGTGGTGGACCTATTAAAAACAAATTTGGCGGTTATTAAAATATTTAATCTTTTTTTTCATGATCTAGGTATATATAGGTACCGATGCTTTCTCTAAAAAAAACGTATTTTAAGTTTTCTTCAAGTGTTTTTAAATTTAAAACTAATTAATTATTTTCGTATTGAAATAAAACTATTTTATAACGGATTTTATGGCGGATTATTTTAGATTGTGAATCTGTGACATTCGCGTAAAGAAGAAAAGATTATATTTAATTATTTGAGCAAAAAGGTTTCTGTAATATACGTAGAGATTTCGCTCGTAGAGGCTCGCCTGCTATTATGTATGAGATATTATAGACATAACCGGCGAAAAGTGGGCGGTATTCACCTCTGCTTACACATTCAGGGAATTGTTGTGTTGTTTCAGTAGTAAGTGTTCGCATATAAATTCCCGGGTCGAGCATAAAATTATATCTTATATCATCATTATCATTCAGGCAATTTGTAGCCAAGCGCGTGCCTATTTCAGAATTTAAAGAAACCTGTTGGTAAATTTATGTTAAACCTGCTTGGTTCTAAATTAATAGGTATTTTATTCATAACCTTAAATATCTCTTTGTCCCACTTCAACCCTCTTTAGTATCCCACTGAGAGGCACGGGTCTTCTCTCAACTATCTTACGAGTTGAGAGAGTTTAGGCCTTCATCCACACACGCTGACCAAGCTTGGGTTGGTAGACGTCACATGTCCTCGAATGATTAGTTCTTAGACAGTGCCGGTTTCCTCACGATGTTTTCCTTCACCGAAATTGACAAGCGGAGATGAAACAATTTACACAAAGATGTGCGGGCACGAACAGGAATCGAACCTGCGACCTTACATTTTTAGGATTCTTACCTTAATTAACATTAAATCTTCTCACATTACACTAAACATGACACCATAGCACATCGTATTTACTACAGAAACATAACTATTGCATGATCGATTATATCATTCATGTAACGATTGCTATGTAATGTAATCGATTTTGCTACGCGCCGCTTTTTGTGTCAGCGTTCGGCACGCGCGTTGAAAAAAAAACTAAATGTCAGTTGACGGGTGGGAAATATTCTCATAGTAGTTTTTTGTAAATATCTTAAATTATTATGCGAATTATTTATACTGTTTAGTTTTAATTTTATTGTGAATTACTGGAATTAAGACAGTCATATATTTATTTGGTGATCTCGTTATCATCTAGAACAGTGTATAACGATAATGAACATATCTATTTCTATTTTTGTTGTACCTACATCTGCTATCGCGGGAAATCATTACTTTTTTGCCCACTTAATAAAATTCCTATCTTTATCCTTTCCCCGAGTCTAAACTATTTTATTTATTTTATTTGAATATTGAATTAGAATGAAACAAATAACGAATTAATTTCGAAATAAACCTCTTATACGGTCAACAAATATTTTTTCAAATCCATAATTAAGCGTCTATTTGTGACAAATTAAAGACGAAAAATAGCCCACAGAGCAGCCAACGCTGTATGGGACGCGTACGCGCCATTCAACGGTGAACGGCGCGTACGCGTCTATTTTCTATAGACAAACGCTGAATAGAGCTGAATAGATGTGCGTAGTCCCTTAAGGTGGATTTTAAAAATCCGTGGCTTAACCTGAAAAAAACATAAAAAATAAAATTAACTCTGTCAAACCATACAGTGCGTATGAATTACATATTATATTATATAACATCTATTGTCTTCGCTTTTGTATCGAGATCCAAAAATAATCCTTGTGATTGAGTAACCAAAGTATGTGAAGCTTTCACATTCGTAACATTACTGAGAAGGAACCCATATTGTGTAGGTTGGTATTTAAATAACATCGCTGCTAATACGGGTGGTATTTACGTTATTTGGAATTTCATTAAATTGGATGAGATATGTTACAAATATGGGGTAATTCGAAATTGAAATGACGTACTAACGAAAATAATAATAATAATAAATCTTTATTGTACCAAAAAGTTGTTTACATATTTATAATATGCAAGCCCTGATTCCCAAACTAGCGTGAGCTGTGTGCTGGAAATCAGTTCCTTCCCAGTTAGGTGTATCATGAAGTACAAGTTTTATTATTATAATTCTATTAGTAATAAGATATATTGAGTAAGTATTTTAGAAAAGTATCGTAGACGGTAGGTATAAAACAAATAATAAATTGAATGTGAGGGTACTCAGTGCCTAAATAATGTAATATATTGTGGGAAAGTGTCAGTATTAGGAAAAATAAACAATGTAAAATAACTTTGAAAGCTTTTGACTAATAATAGGATTACTAGATACCTTATAGTAGGCGTAGATTATCGGGTAAGCAGGGAGTATTCCAATAAAATAACTATGGTAACAATCACTTCACCCAGATGTCTTGATAGTACAATCAATAATTCTACCAGATAGTTACAGATCGCTAGGATTAAATTGGTTTAAAACGTAACGTCCACCGATCAAGTAGTTGCACTCTTCGACGGTCCAACACAAAGTGTCTCTTCTAAGATGGCCGCCTCCTCCTGGATCCTTTTCCGATATTAATTCTCAATGAAAATTAAGTGGGTTATATAATCAATATGATTGTGTAGGGAATTACAGAGGTAGGGGCGGCAAAAATTGAATTGCCTACGGGCGGCAAAATAAAAATGGCCTACGGGTGGAAAGTTTAAAATCCGCTACTGGATCTATGACTAGGCACGTTGTCGACGTATTGTATAGAAGAGTGCGCATTTAATATTTTTTCATCTATGATATTCACAATAAGATCAAATTATCTGAGCGTAGGATGAGCACTCAGGATAACTGAGTTTGTGTCGACATGAGCTCAGCAGCCATCTTGAATTTGTGCAAATTGTGACAACGATATAAAAATATAGATGTGATAAAATTGAAAAAATGAAATAGGTCATAATTAACAACGTCAAAAAAACTAAAGCTTAAAAATCACAGAATAATGTTGAATAATTATTATAAATATTCCTGATTCAAAGGTTGGCTATTACAATCCAGCGCGTAAAAGCGGCGAGTGTGATGGGCACTTTTAGGTCGGGGACGACGGACGACAGTCAAAGGCGAGGTTTCTATTTTATTTAGGTACCTATAAATATAAATGAATTGTTATATTGCGTGAATATTTCATAGTTTACATTTTATCAAGATATCATTTTTAGCATAAGCCACAATACTTAATAAAGTTTATTATCAACTAGATCTCACAGATTGCGCAAGAGCATTTAAAACAATAGGGGAAACAAAAGAAAATCGCATGCGGTAATGAACTACAGCTCTCCAACTTTCTATTAGTTAATCGTCAGATCACATTTTGGTTAAAGCACCGTTTACTTGATTGCGGTTTTCCTTTGATATGTTACCACCCATAACAGCTTCCTGCGCTCGGTTTCTGTTGCCATTGCTATACATACACCACACTTAAGAAGAGTAAACGAAACTATTACCGACTTAGTTATATTTTATTTTTGCTTTATATTATGTAGGCAGATAAGATTCCATTGTTGTAAAATTGAGAAAAGCAGTGCGTTTGACAAGATGCACCCGAAGTCAAGCGAGACTAATAAATAACCGGCCAAGCCAACTTGCATGTTACCTACCTCTACAGATAAGGTTCTATTAGTAAGAGAGCTGGTAGAGGTAGTCAGTGACTGTACTTAATGTACGTACATTCTGTGTTCATTCTCGGGGATACATAGGTAGTTGTATAAAGGTGCTCATTTACTTCACATCCCAGTTGACACAAAATGTGTCTTGGCCTCCGATGAGAGATTTCACCACTTTCCACGATCCTTGGCATCTTCTCGCCAATTGCTGGAAGAAACTCTAGCAATATAAAATGCCCGATAGTCACGGAGGGCACTTTGTAACGTAATGCATTACAAATCTGAAATGTTACAATAACGAATGCTCGCGGTGAAGGACCACTTATGGAAATAGCACTTCCAGCGTTACGAACCTACGTATAAACTTATTGTAATAACTCAATCTCTGTTACCGACGTCACAAGACGTAGGTACTATGTTGGTACGTAACAATCTATACCTTGTTACATTGATACAGTACCCTTACTACGAGTTATCAATACGAAAAAAGTTTTCAAATACTATCAGTAACATGTCAAGATAATAAGTTAAAATGCACATAAATCTTCAAACTATTTTACTAATTCTATTGCCAATCCACTTTATTAAATTTATAGCAAATCTATTTTCTATTGAACTAATGTTTGAACAAAATAAATTAATTTGAAAACTTATTTTGACAATCAAGGTAATATTCGAAGACTTTTTTCGTAATGTTGAACTATGCAAATATTTAGAAATAAATAATATTACTGAAGCTGATGCCATAATAAACGTCGCAGAAAACGACTGGATAAAGTCAGGCAAGGAAAGCCATGGAAAAGAATGGAAGAGGCTTTTACCCAAACAAGGGGTCCAAACCTCATAACACTAATTATAAGTATCTATATTTTTATAAACTTAAGCGTTTACCTACTAACAAATACTGTAATATATTAGCGAAAGTGAGATTTGGCTTATAAGGGCTTTATTATTATTATTATTAATAATAATAATATTACTAAAGTTACGAGGTCACTCGAGGCATATTATTGAAGTTACGAGATATACTAGGTTACTTAAGAGGCTTATTTGATTCTGAGTAATCTATAGACGTAGTAGAGGGTTGGAGGTAAATTTAAAACTAAGAGATTGGAGTCGGATAGTCATGTTCGTATTCGTTTCATAACTAACAGGTCTTGGTACCCGTGGTGCTTAGACCATTTTTATGAGGCAATTTTGAACCTCTATTTTTTCTCTAGGCTGTCTCCCGTTTTGCATGGAAGTGGACAATGTAACTTTCCAACTCCTCCTATTATTTTTCTAATTAAATTCGTGCGGGATCCAAGACAGTTTAGGAGTCCCGGGACTTGGCCGGGTTCAAAGGAGTCTCTTCACGACGTCACTGTCGATCCTGGCTTACAGGTGGTGGTTTAAATCCTAATAAAAAAAAACCAACAGGTCCCGGGCTCGACGACTGGGTCGAGCAAAAAGACTTCTAAAATGCGTAGAATGCGTTTGGAGTTGTGTCCGATGAACGGCAATGGGCTCGCCCCCTACGTATGGGACCTAAACATAGCCAACGAAATGTAAGTTATATTCACCTCTGCCTACAGCTTCGGGTAATGCAGGTGTGATACTATATTAATAATATATAAGTTATTGACGGGCCGGTGGCGTGGTCGGTTAGATACTTGCTTTTCACGCCACAGGTCGTGGGTTCGATTCCCACCCGAGACAAACATTAGTGATGAACATTTGTGTTTGTGTCGAGTCTGGGTGTAAATATCTATTATATGTATATATTTACAAAAGAAAAGTATTATATGTACATAGTATATACCAGTTATCTGGTTTCCATAACACAAGCTCTGCTTAGCTTGGGACCAGATGACCGTGTGTGTTAATGTCCCAGAATACTTATTTATTTATAAGTATAACAAAATTCATGTTACACATTCATACGCCGCGAACAATCTGCTCAAAATGTCTAGATTTACATAACATTACCGGTTACAGACATTTTGTATGTAAATTTTAAGCAAATCTGTAAAGTTATGATAAAATCATGTGTAGCGTATATGTGACCTGGTTTTAAATGTTCAACAGTGGTGCTACTGTTTAGGGTTCGGTACCCAAAGGGTGGAAACGCAGCCCTATTTATTAATAAGCCTTCTTTGTTCTTTTTTTTATTCTGTAATAGGCTGGCGCTTACCTGCAACTTGCCTGATGTTAAACAATGAAGTCCACGATGGAACACGCCAGCCCAGTATACCAATTCACTCATGTTTACGAATGATTATCGGTGAGAAGGTAGCAGAAGAATGAGCCTCCATTTGGTTATAAACCTTAAAGGAGCAACAATTCCAACCCACCCTCTCTGCATGGTGTCACCAGACATCGCACCGGAACACGGCAAGGGCGTTTGGCGGTGTCACTTTGTCTGGTGGATGATCACTAACCACGGCCGAAGCCTACCACCAGTTGATTGTCACCTGATTTGCACCACCCGGGGACCACGTGTGGGGATTCAATTAAATGTGTACCTACACCCACGGACGAAGGTGACTCAGCCCCCAATTCGTTTAGCGTTTGTCAATTTGGATACAGGCTGTCATCTGTTAGAGTTGAAACTATGACCATTGCTCAGTAATGATGACAATACGTAGAACATACCGACTATGGCTAAGGTAACTCAAATTATTTGAAACCCACGAATATTTATTACATTCTGAATTAAAATTTAACACGTTGAGTGCGTTATGACCTCTATAGGTCCATGGACGACTTTACCAAGGTGCGGTGCACTAATACACTGTTCTTACCATACGGTGGAAGGTGTTTTTATTAGTTCTTCTATGAGTATAAAAGAGATAGTCAGACAAATTTCAAATTATGAAATAAAAACGTATGGCAAAATAATGGGCATCACAATTATTACTGATAAAAAAACCGCGATAAAAACCGTTAAAAAGTAGTTTTATTTCAATGTGTGATATTCGCGTAAATCTAATAGAATACTTTATGATGATAATATTATTTTAACAGAAATGCCTAGGTACGTACGATGCCGATCAAATAAGAAAAAAATCTGCAGAGGTATAGTTAGTAAACTATATGAAGTCCATTAAATCTAAGAAGTACCGTTTGACGTTTCACTGTTTTCTATTAAATTAGCTTTATAGAGGCGTAATTCACACTATTTTTATTAGCTTTCCTGTAAAATAATTGAATTATGAAGCTATTTTTATTTTAACATAACATTTAATAAACAATTTTCATACAAAAAATAAAATTCTAAATGTACTACGTAGTCTTAGATTTGATTAGACGACTACCACTAACGAGACTACCGCTGTCTCTCTAGCGGAACTCAAAAATCTAGACTGCAACAAACTGTGGCACTAGGTAAAAACATTTGATACAGTTGAGATCATAACACGCTGCTGACCTCCTTAGAGAGTGAAAGGTGTGGTGATGTCATCCTTATGCAATCTATTGTCAAAACATTATACACAGATTTATGCTTGTAATTTGCTTTATCTGTCTAAATTTTATGCTAAATGTTACTTGGGTATTTAACAACTACCATAATTACTATAGGCCGACCGTTTAACTCGCGTATCTGAAGTACAAAGTCTTAAAACATTAATTAATTATCTTAAAGAACTATTTAACCACAGATAAAAGTAATGTAAGACTATTCATCACTAATATCCATATCGCTTGAATCATCTGTGCAGCTTGAGGAGTCAGAATCTTGGCGATAGGCGATACGCGAGTTAAACGGTCGGCCTATAACATTGCATTATATTAAAAAGTTTTTTTTTTATCTTTGTAGACCGTGAGAAACTTTGTAGAGATTAAGGATGAAATAAATGGAAGAATAATAGGTAATATTCTGGGACTTTATCACACGCGGCCATCTGATCCTAAACTAAGCAGAGCTTGTGTTGTGGAAACCAGAACCAATAATGATAATACTTTTCTTTTATAAAGACATACTTAATACAGATAATTACACCCAGACTTAAGACAAACGGACATGTTAATTACACAAATGTCTGTCTTGATTTCTTGAGTGGTGAACGAACCCACGTCCTGCTTAAAAGCAAGTATCTTACCGCCACACCATTGGCCCGTAAAGATTCTAAGCTTGTTTGGTTGATGGAGACCACGAATCTGCAAACGTAGTGTAGGACGCGCTCAGACGGGTAAAGTGAGGAACATAGTCACCCAGGCGGCTGTCAAGAACTGGATGAGAAAAGTCACGGGTCGAACATAGTGGCGTGGTTGGCTATGTCCAGCTGTGGACTATAGTAGGCTGATGATGTTGATTGATTCAATCTAGGATAAATGGGTTACTCTGTCTCACAAAATTTACACCCTGAATGTTGGTGAATTTTCGTACAAAATTTCACTATTAGGCTTCTTCTAAAACATGCTACTCAAAACGATCCACGGCGACTCTCATCCAGCAACCACTATGACTAACCATAAATCCGCTAGAACTATTACCAGCGAGCGAACCTATTCTACGAAACTGCCGATCAGGCAGCATTGCTCGAGGGGACCACGAAGTTCCGTCGGCGAGGTGCATCCCAACACTATAGAGATTGCAGAGATCATTGCCACTCAGCATAATCTAAAATAAAAGTTTGGGCTATGGTTTGCACCCAAGAACTCGTTTACATAAGTTGTTAGTTCTGCGTTAAATATGGCAGACCTTCTGTCACTTTATTTTACCCAACTGTTACTAACTAATAAAATTCTTTTTGTATAATTAGAACAGCTCCTAAAAAACTCAATTTGCATTTTGTATTTGGTAAAGAAAGTTTTTAGTATAAGTAGGTGTGATTTTCTCATATAACTATTAAGCTTATGGAAAGCTAAATAACCCGAGACAGATTCCATTTTTGTAAATGATTTGGCAATATTAGGTAACTTTCATTCTCAAATACTTTTAAGGAATTTTTAGTGTGACTTTCATTTTTGAAATCACTAAAAACGTTAAACTGACCTTTAATTTATATACTAGTTATTTACCAAAAAGGAGTTATCAATTTATAAAACTCTTATTACTAACTATTTCACCCCAGCGCGAGCGGATTAAAGGATAAAAGCTACCTAAACTATTCCAAACTTTAATCTACACACGTCGACAGCCATAAACAAACATTAACATTTATTTAATAATAGTAGGTACTAGTATAGTATTATTTTATCTGTGGTAGGATCTACCTTATTTATTCCAAATATTTACTAGCTCGCTAAAACTACACATTTCTCACAAGGAATCATCATTTCTTCATCTTCATCAGCCTATTTCAAACTACTTTCGTTCCAAAACGAAATATTGACTGTCAAAACGTTAAAAGTTATCTGACAAATATACAAACGTCTATAATGTTGTTTTTAACCCACTTCTAAAAGGAGGAGGTTATCAATTCGACTGTATGTTTTTTTATGTTTGTTACCTCAGAACTTTCGAATGGGTGATTCGATTTTGATAATTTTTTTTTTAATTGAAAGCTGATGCTTCCCGTGTGGTCCCATTTCAGTTTGGTTTAGTTCTGAGAATGGCATCCAAGAAGTCGGTTTTTTTGTTAATATTTTAACTTAATATTATTTCATAAGAAGTCCTCACTAGTCCTCGACTCAGTGGCGGATTTACACATTGGCCTAATCATCGCCACCGCTGTAGGTCAAGGGGAGGTACCTACACAAATTTTCTGTTACCAAATCTGTCGCTCCATAAAATAACTGCGTTAGTGTTTCAGTGGTAGGTAAGCACTTTCGCTAACTACTACACTACTACACTTTCTAAGAATTTTATAATTTACTTAAAAAATGTAAGCAGGTCGAAGTTTAGAATTGTGCCCGATGGACGGCTCACACCCTATTACCTCAGGAACTTAAACATAGCCGGCGAAAAGTAGGTGACATTCAGCTCTGCCTACACCTACGGGTAATACAGTCGTGAAGCTATAACACAAATTTGTCGCCCCCTAAAATATGCCGACCTAGAAACCTAGATATACATATGTATAGAAGCAGTGGTTTTACCAATCGGCTGAAAAGCCCACGTCTGGTCTTAAAATTTATTATTATCTATTGTATTATATTATCTGTGGTTAAAACGGCATCCCCACAACCTTGAACCGCAAAACTTTCTTCATTACATAATGTCATGTAAATGTGAACCTATCGCATTCGCAACGAGTGACTAACTGACTACATGACTGTTACCTCACAAGGAGGTTTTCCCAGCACATCGAGGTTACTTACGAAATAATGGATCCTGTATTGCGATGTGTTATTGCATTTTCAATATCTAGGACATTCAATTTGATTCTTGTTCATAATTAGGTTTTGTTTTAACGATTTTCTAACCCATCTTTACCCCCATGGTGAGATGACTAGAGATATAGGTCGTTCTCTTGCTTGTAAAGCAAACTCAGGTGCACGCGTGCCCCTTCGCCGTCTTGTTGAAACCTATATCACACACTTCATGGACTTAGATATTTTCTCAATCCATTACACGAAATTTAAATCACTGACTATTATTAACATACTTTGATCAAAAACTTAAACGCGATCTATTTTGTGTTTCCTATTCTGCCTGTTAATCCGTGAACAATGGTGTGGGTTATATGTTTACCAATTTATTATATATTATACCTATTTTTCACTATATTTCTATAACCCGTGCCTCGGAGAGCACGTTAAGCCGTCGCGTCGGTCCCGGTGGTCATTTAACACATCTATGACAATCGTTACATGTAGTCAGAAGCCAATATAATCTGACACCTGGTCTAACCATCTCGGCTACTGGTTCCCTATGGATTTCGAGGTCTGATGGCAGTCGCTCGTATAATTCTGGTAGCTAGCCGCATCAGGTTAGACTGGGAGCCGACCCCATAGAAATGGGAACAAGGCAAGGGGAATGATGACTGTATTTCTATAACATACAACTGTTTTTTGTTCCCATCTTATCTTATCTTATCTTATCTTATCTTATCTTATCTTATCTTACTAATATTATAAACTAGTTTTCCGCCCGCGGCTTCGCCCGCGGATGTCGGTTATCGCACTAAACCATTAATCTCTTTTTTCGCAGTCGGATAAAACTATCCTTTCCCGGGTGTCGAACTATCTCCATACAAAATTAGTTCAGTAGTGTAGGCGTGTAAGCAACATTTTAAAATCGGCAAACACCCATAGGTATATCCATAAATCTATAGAGGTTTCTTAAAAAATACTACGCCTCTTAGACCATGATTATTGTAAGGTTTTCATTCTATATTTAAGAAGAAATAAAATTTAAATTTCGAATTCTAATAAATCGGTCTGAGTTATCAAACGTCATTGTGTCAAAATAAAAAGTAATTTAGCTAAAAAGCACGAAGGAGTATTGATATCAACTTTGAAGAAAATCACACTCAGAATAATTTCGCAGGCTTCTCCCGCGTAGTATTAGGATAAAAATAATAAAAATATTGGAAAAATAAAAAACACGTGTTTCATTATTTGTTTTAAGCTTTATGTATACCGAATTTGAAGTGAATCGGACCAAGGACTAAACAGTTATGGAATATTTAGTATTTCCAAAAAAACTCATTTAACACCCCCACCGGGGGTAGTTTTGAAAAATAAAAAAACACATGTTTCATGATTTCTTTTAAGGTATATGTGTGCCGAATTTGGAGTGAATCGGACTTCAGACTATACAGATACAGAGAAACTTTAATTTTTACCATTAAAACTCATTATCCACACCTCATAGGGGTAATTATGGAAAAATAAAAAACCCGTATCTCATTATTTTTCTTAAGGTTTATGTGTACCGAATTTTAAATGAATAGGACCAAGGAATAAAAAGTTGCATACAAACTTCACCCCTCTATTTAACCCTCTTAAGGGATGATTTTTGGAAATGGAGTATAAATAAAGCTTAAAACAAATAATGAAACACGTGTTTTTTATTTTTCCAATTTTTTTGATTTTTATCCTAATATTACGCGGGAGAAGCCTGCGAAATTATTCTGAGTTTGATTTTCTTCAAAGTTGATATCAATACTCCTTCGTGCTTTTTAGCTAAATTACTTTTTATTTTGACACAATGACGTTTGATAACTCAGACCGATTATTAGAATTCGAAATTTAAATTTTATTTCTTCTTAAATATTGAATGAAAAACTTACAATGATCATGGTCTAAGAGACGTAGTATTTTTTAAGAAACCCCTATAGATTTATGGATATACCTATAATGGGTGCTTGCCGATTTCAAAATGTTGCTTACACGCCTACACTACTGAACTAATTTTGTATGGAGATAGTTCGAGACCCGGGAAAGGATAGTTTTATCCGACTGCGAAAAAAGAGATTAATGGTTTAGCGCGATAACCGACATCCGCGGGCGAAGCCGCGGGCGGAAAACTAGTATAAATAAATAAATAAAACGTCATTCTATTCGTGTTTTGAGGCAATGAAAAACTGCTGCAATATGATTAGAATACAAAGGCTTTCGTAACAACTTACATTGTTATGATAACTCATGTGAGAAATGGGTGATCATGAAACCTGTTGGTCCTTGTTGAAATCTAGATTACCTAAGTAATATTGCTTTTTTCTTTTTTAATTCCTTCTTGTTGTGAGAAAAACTTTTACTGAGAGCCTTAAACGACAGTTTCCAAATTTCGGTAACCTTAATTAGGTTACCGAATTTTTTTTTTCTTTTTGGACGTCAAAAATCTCAGTCCACCCGAGAACATGAAGTCTGAAAAGACTAAAACGTCGGGATCTAAAAGCTAAAATAAACCTCCATAAAATCCGTTATAAAGTAAGTAGTTTTATTTCAATGTGTGATATTAAAAATCTAAGACAATACAATGCAATTGGTTTTAGTGGCTTGATATCCTAACTTACTGTCCTATCCCGGTTATTGTCCTCGTGTAAATGGCCCATTAGGTATAATTGAAAACGGACATTGGAATGATACCCGTATCAAAATAAACTGTGATCACCAAAATCCATTAATTTTTTTGATTGATCGGCTTTATTATCAATCTAGGGAGAGGTTTTAGCTAGGGTGAGGAAGGATGAGGACTTTATGTATTAGTATGTATTTTGAGCAGCGGTGTCGCTACTGGCCTCGCCTTAGAAATATAAGGCCGCGGGTTCGATTCCCGGTCATGTCCATCTTTGTGTGAATTGTTTCATCTCCACTGCTTAATATCGGCGAAAGGAAACATCGCGAGGAAACCGGCATTCTAAGAACATTTGAGGACATATTGTGACATCCACCAACCCGCACTTGGCCAGCATGTGTGGATTAAGGTCTAAACTCTCTCAACTCGTAAGATAGTTGTGAGAAGACCCGTGCCCAGCTGTAGGACACTAATAAGGTTCGCAGTAATATATTTTAACCACCTTAAATAAAGGGAAATAACGAAACGTTAAAAAATCTTTTTCCGTCTTGAAGTTTACCAAAATGTCATTTTGTTGTTTTTTTTAAATTTACTCCAGGCACTTACATTGTACATATAACTATATTGTACCAACCTCCAAGTAACTATAGGAGCCTATAGGAGCCTATAGGTAATCCGACCTATTTCGAATATATGTAGTTATTCTGTGATGAGCTTACTATTTTCTTAGGCTTCTATCTGAAGAAATATTGTAGCCTTTAAACTTACTTTAAAAATAAGAGTTACCTACTCTGTAAACCCATCAAGTAGGTAGAATACAATCTATACTAGTTTTAGAAACGGGTAGCCGCTGTTTGAAAACTACTAAACATAAACTGCCTCGGTAGTCCAGGGTCCCGGGTTCGATTCCCAGGTCGAGTAAGAAGACCTTTTTTATAAACTTAGAAAATCTTGGTTGCAGCTCGAAGTTTAGACCTGTGCCCAATGAACGGCAATAGACCAAAACGGCAATAAAAATAGTCGGTGATAAGTAGGATATATTCGTTATGTTATAAACTACTTTTTCAAAACAACATGTTTAAATTACTTTTCTTAAATAATGTTCTGTCTTCCACAGGTACCCTCCTCCTGAACTCGCCAGCAGAATGTCAGTACGGCCTCCACCCGGGTAGGTATGCATCAGATCTTCACATTTACTAGCTCATTCCCATAACATCACTACATACTCGTAGTATAAAACAAAGTCGCTTTTTCTGTCCCTATGTCCCTATGTATGCTTAGATCTTTAAAACTACGCAACGGATTTTGATGCGGTTTATTTAATAGATAGTGTGATTCCAGAGGAAGGTTTATAAGTATAACACATTACACCCGTGCGAAGCTGGGGCGGATCGCTAGTTAGTAATAAAATAACACTTTAGTGACCCACTTCACACTTCCCACAACTATCTTGAGTTCAGTCACTAGTGTCACTACCCCATGAAAGGACCTATGGGGTTTTTAAACAGTGATCAATATCTATGCCAAGCATTTCAGCATTTAGGATTTGTGCCCCTTAGATTACAAAAGTCTCTGGTTCTTTTTGTAAAACGATGGTGACTTTTCGTATGTCTTCATTTTTGAAGATGAACGTGACACCTATTCACTAGAATTGCTGGTACATCTAATACGGTGAAAGATACACGTGGACGCGCAGAGAGATTATCTTTTCCTTTAGTAGTTAGTATGTTATGAGTTAAATACAGAATATTTTCTTACAGTGACCTACATCCGGACTCCGGACTGGACGCAGCAAAGAAACCCTCCATGGCAATTCTCTTCTCCAAGAAAAAGGTCTCCTGAACCTTACGATCCATACTCACAGGGTCCAAATTTCAATGAAAACTACCAAGGTCAATACAGTCAAGTTCCAAGTTACCAAGGACTATACGACAGCAGATCTTCTCAGATTCAAGATTCCCCAAACGATCCTAGACTGATCTCCGAGTCAGCTTTCACGAGGTTTTCTGAAACTCTAGGCGCTATTAACACAGTAGGACATTACTTAGTAGACATGGTCAATGAGAAAAGACACCATGAAAAGAATGAGACCGATCCAAACCTGAAAGAACTTCCTCAAGCTATTTACACGATCAGCAAAAATGTTTTAGGCAGAAACGTGACTGATACTATAGCGCCTATAGTAAAAAAAGCATTACCCAGAGTGCTACCAGACGCACCAATCACAAAAATAGCTACATCCAATGTAGAAGATGAAACAAAGACCTGCACTACCCCTGAAGGAGAAGACGGTGTTTGCGAAGATTTAAGCAACTGCCCACAGCTTCTTTTAAATCTAGTCAACCTTCGAGAATCTTTATGCTTCAAAGAACTATTCGTTCCTGGGGTCTGCTGTCCAAAAGACGCGATCGTGCCCCAAACTGAAAAACCAGCTATAGCTACTACAAGTACACCAACTTTCCTAGTCCCTGTAACCACACAGAAACCAAAGCCTAGCACTACGAAAAAGCCTTCAGTCTCAGTGTTAACAACTAAAAAACCTGCACCATCAGCTATTCTAGTATTAACAACAAAGAGGCCGAAACCAGCTAGCTCTAGTACTAAGAAGCCGACCACTAAGCGACCAGCGACCACGTCTTCGACGGCTGTGACTACACCAAAAACGCTGCCTACTACAAGCTACTATACAGTTCCACCACCAACTGTCAGCCAATTCTCCAATATTGTTGATATTGAAGGTTAGAACAATATTACATTTTCTTTTACTAGATTTTATTCGAGACTTAATCGATGTGGTAGCTGACAGCATCCTTATGGAAGATATTACGAGATAAAAAGTACTTTTCATGTCAATCGCAATAAATTACTGAAATAAATTAATAAGACAGTATACGTTTACTATCCACATTGAATGTAAAATACCTACAGTTTATAGAACTAGCCTATACAAGGTTAACTGGAGCTTAAACTAGGGAAACTCTGTCTCTATCTGAACTCAAGGTCAAATCTATTCCATCGTTTCGTTCCACAAACTAGGACAAAACAAGAATTGGCTGTCTTGTTCACTTAGATGAGGCGTTTTTGACGATTGTTGCGAATGCCTCTCTCCACATGTGTGACCATAATGTCAGATTTGGGTAGACTCCCTTCCTCCTGATTACCTCACTTAACTTTAACAGACGCGTAATATAAATAGTGAATTTAAATGGTCGAAGTTTAGGTCCATTTCGCATAATGGACCTTGACATTATTTTTATTTAATTGTTTTAGTTTTGAGAGTTATGTAAACTATTTAATTAGGAATTGTATTCTGTTACCGTTTAATGCGTTAATTATCCTATCACCTACTTTAAAGCCAATTAGAGGATATTACCTTAATGTTTATTCATTTATTAAATACAAAACGCATTTTTTTTTTAAATTACACAACACTATTGCTAAATCCATAAATCTTTGAATTTACGTTGGCTGGTATACTGATCGTGTAGCCACTAACTGGCTTGAGGTAGATTACCTTTTTAATTTACTTCAAAAAGGCAGAAGTTATCAATTCGGGTATATAAATGTTTAGTAGGGCATAATTCTCACATATACCAGCCTAAGACAATTTGATTTGATTTGATTTGACGTAAACCACTCAAGTGGTATTGGAGGAATAGTTTGAACTCTATAGACAGACTTAAGCTACTTTTTACCTTCTTAGTGCATATGGATTGTGATAACATTACGCAATAAATTATAGATGGAGACATGATGTCTATCGCAGATTTACCTCCATATTCATACCTAAACGCCTTAAAAGCTCAGCTAAAATAAGTTTATAGTTCGTTTGTCTTTGTCTCTTATCTCGACATTTATTATAGTAAGAAAGCGACAAAATCCATTTTAACTAAAGAGGTTATAAGTTGTTTGTGAATAAGGCCATAATAATAATATACAAAATCTATGGTGTCTGTTGTACATTTTTTTCTTAATTTTTTCCAGAGTGTGGTCAAAGAGAAGACGAAGGAGGCCGCATAGTAGGTGGAGTGGAGTCAAAACCTGGTTATTGGCCGTGGATGGCAGCGATATACTTGCACGGCAGCAAGAGAAGGGAGTTCTGGTGCGGTGGGACTTTGGTCGGGAAGAGACATGTCCTCACTGCAGCTCATTGTACTAGAGACTCCAAGCAAAGACCGTCAGTATCAACCACTATTGTATATACTTTTTTTTTAGAATAAAAGGAACTATTAGGTAAAACCTAGGATTTTTTTTAAATTCGGAAATAGGCTTGAGTCTCACTACAACTTCTTTTTTGACGTGACAACGTCTTAAATTAGGTTGCGGCTGGGAGGCACTTATGAAAAAGTGTAACGCTCGGTAACGTTACGATGAGTCACCGAACGAGAGAGAGGCCCGCCGAATGCCTTGCGTCTCTCTCCCACTCAACTATGTTTCATCCTTCTTCCTACTATACGAATGAATATTCACATTAAAATTATTTTACCACTCAAAGTCGTTGTCACGTAAAACTTTCGCCCGTATACCGAATTTACAGGCAACCAATTTTTTTTTTATTCATTTGATGTGTCCTCTTTTCCCCCATTTATTAATTATGTAGAGATGTTCTTCCTTAAAATTAAGTAATCTAAAGAAAAGACAGACTTTCGGGCTTTTGCTCACTTTGCCCAAATGTACTTCCGAAATTCTCTTAATAATCTTTTTGATTAAATTCGTATGACATGACAGTTCAGCCTTTACGAATTGCAGTTGTAATGAAAATTCATCTTTGATAAATTCCAAATGCAACGTTAGATATAAATACTTAAATTGATTGTTTCAGTTTCCCAGCCCGTCAGTTTAGCGTGCGTCTCGGAGATGTGGACCTAGCACGGGACGATGAGCCGTCACGTCCCGTCACGTTGCGTGTCACGGCAGTACGAGCACACGAACAGTTCTCAAGGGTCGGGTTCTACAACGATATAGCAGTCCTGGTGTTATCTGGTAAACATTATATCATCTAAATAGTTAGCAACGGTGGGAGCTAAAAGGCTTTGTGTTTGACATGGAGATGACAGTGAGCGCCTGTAACTCAGAATGTAAAAACGGAACCCCTTCGCTCGGTTGAATGACAGATGGACAGGATAGACACGGAAGAAACGAGACGAGAGAGTGATTATGTTGCACCAAAAGTTAAGCGAGAAGCTAACGCGAACGCTAAAACAAATCAATAACGCTGTCTAATCTGCATCTATAGCATACTTGATTGATCTGAGAAGCGACTCTTTCGCACCATCATCCTCTAACCTTTTTCTCGTTTACTATGCGTTTCAAATGAGAATAGGAATGGAAATCCGCCATCTAGGACCGGAATTCGCAACAACTTCACATTTTTTAGTAGGTACAGTTAGCAAAAATGTTTCTTCGATATAATAATCACATCTAGATGAAAATAAAATAAAAATGCGTATATCTTACTGCCGTTCGGCTAAAATTGGACATTTGGAGTAGAATATTTAAGTACGAACACATTTTAATAACTTCCGACGACAAAAAGCGGTGCTTTAAGTTAAGTTAAAACGTGTGTTTTTATGCGTGTAAAAGAATTTGTGTACTAGTTTGTGGTATCCTAGCACGTAAATTTACTACATTGTAACTACATACTTATGTAAAGTTTTTACATAAATCAGTTTTCCATACATTTCAAAATAATATTATTGTCTGTGGTTTGACATTTTGTGCTGGCGCTACTTTTGCATGTTTTTTGGTATGAAGTTAGCCGCGAGTCCAGTCCTATTCTTATTTGAAACGCAAATAGTACTGGGGAGAAATGTATGTACTGTATGGGCGCAGTGCGCATGTGGTACTCGAACTGGTTACCCGAACTAAAACACCCCGGGTGGTTCGCGCATCTTGGTCAGGGTGTCACGGGAACCACAAATGACTCAACCGTGACATCATCCTCTAACCCGAACTTTATTATTCTTTCAGAAAACGTCCACAAATCAAAATACGTGATCCCAATCTGCCTACCCACTGGGAAAATTCTCCAGCAGCAGTTCGACGGCTCTGTCGCGACTGTAGTGGGCTGGGGGACCACCAGTTACGGCGGGGGTGAGAGCTCGAAGCAGCTGGAGGCGAAGCTTCCGGTATGGAGGAACGAGGACTGTGATAGAGCGTACTTCCAGCCGATCACTGACACCTTCCTCTGCGCTGGGTACGCAAGAGGTGGAGTGGATGCTTGTCAGGTACCTACCTATTTATTCTGCGCCAAAAAAATGTATGCTATGACTGATCGCACTGTAGCATTATAATTGGTTGAGAGACAATTTAGGTACCTAAGTCAAAAAAAGAAACAAAAAAAAACGAAAAAGAATTCGTTACAAAATAGTTTTATTTCCTCTTAACTATGTATTTATCGTATGGAGAAACAATCGTATATTTTTTAAGTTTGAACAGGGGTTACGATGTCAAAAACTCGCTTAGTAAGAGTCGAAACTGCCAACGAAGACAAAAATAATATTTACATAGCACCTTGAGTTAAAAATCATAACTTTTAATTGAAAAATTTAAATAATAGATGTATAGTAAGTATTTAGGAGTGACTGGCTGAATTTCTCATTGCCCTCTAATTTATATACCTATATTTTTTAATACCAGGGTGACTCCGGCGGTCCTCTAATGCTGGAGGTAGACGGACGGTGGACCCAGATAGGCGTCGTCTCCTTCGGAAACAAGTGCGGGGAACCAGGGTACCCGGGGGTGTACACTAGAGTAACACATTATTCTAATTGGCTGCAGCAGAATTTAACTTAGGATAATAGGGTCTTTCCTTGTATAAAAGGCCCAAAATTGGCGCGATGAAGGGCGCTTTAGAACTTGCATTAAAATTATGATTTAAAAGGTCAGTTAAGTTTAACGAATTAATGTTACAATTACCAAATATCTACCTTTAATTTTAAGAAAATTGGTGTCATAATAGGTACCTACTTAAATATTTATTAACTTTGCACAGTTAATTATATGTACAATCTATTTATCATTACTTTAAAAGAATGTCAACGAGCTTACCGCCATAGTTACGCTGCTGTTTAAATGTTTTGTGATATCTATTTAAAACTTAATTAAGTATCTAATTGTAACTGACTGCTAGTTTAAGTACCTAAATAAAAGAATAATAAAAATACTTCGCAGTGTTGTTGTTATTTACGAGTATGTGGACCCTGGCTTATTACATTTCCCATAATTATTTCTGAACGATTAGTAAAACGTCATTCGCATAGTGACAATTGACACGTGACGTTTGGATAGAACGTTTCACTCGCTCATGCAAATATCTACACTTCAAGCATGTCAACTACTACTATCTCTTTCGTTTTTATAAAAAAAGATAAAGAAAGACTATAATGTTGTAATAGCTCTTCGCTCTTGCTAATTGACAATGACATTTGTGGTTACAGTTTCCGTGACTAATTTCACTAATCCTAATTTACTGTAAATAAAATAAAATATAAATCTGCAATCCGAAGTCAATACATACAACAATATTTAGATATAAATATCACGTTTACCAAAGGTCATTAATGACTATATAACTATTAATTAGGTTACAAAATCTTATCAAAATGAAGTACTCGACATCTCCAACTCCGAGTTTAAATAATTATCCAAGGAGCACATCCCCATTACCTGCGCCCGCTAACTATCAACCTACAACAGCCAGCGCTGCTGTAAAGCGGTACAAATATATTAGAAGACTGTTCAAATTCAACCAAATGGACTTTGAATTTGCTGCATGGCAAATGGTTTATCTGTTTGTAGCTCCACAGAAAGTATTCAGAAACTTTAATTATAGGAAGCGTGAGTATCATTATTAATTATTCAATCATTAGGAGGTTAGTTTCGTCCACCGCTGGACATAGGCTTCTATCAAGCACGCTACTGAGAATAATCTGTGGCTACACTCAAACAGCTCTTGCCACCTTCTAAAGATTGTCTTTACATGTAGTCATGGCATCCTGCATTATGCTAGATATGTGAATGAAATTCATAAGTCCGCTACTCGAATGTAATCTGTACCAGATTCTCACAGAACATAATATACTATTTTTTGTCAAGCTTTTAGTATTATAATTATTTTAATATAATGGCCTAGCCATTATTTAGGCACATAATTTTTAGAGGACACCTTTCATATTTTCTTTCTTTCTTTTCCTTAAACAAATCGAATTCTCATTAGATGCCTACAAATCATTTATTGAACAATAGGAAAATAAATTTTATAATTTCATATAGCCTCGCAACTCAAAAATATTTCATAAATCATAAAAAATAAGAATGCTTGTTCACTAAAATGTATTGACAGGTGTCTGTATTACTAAAACTCGACAATGGCTGAACATTTCATAATGAACATTAGTTAACTCAGTTGATTTGGTTAATTTTTGTTTTGCAAAATTCGTACATGGCCTAGGAAGGTTTAAAAGGTGAAACACACATTACAAACAGGGGACGTCTAGTTATATATGAAACATAAATAAGGTGGAAGTGACGAAAAAAATACTTACATTTTAGTTGCTATGGCTATAGGTTTGCCCCTGTAACATGAGACCTTAACATAGCTGACAAGAAGTGGGTGGTATTTACCTCTGCCTACACCTTTGGGTAATGTAGGCGTGACCCTATAAGGTAGAAGAAGTTATTACATGTGTTGTGAAATAAAAGGTTATGAAATTATATTCTGTTTATTTTCAGACACCAAATCACAATTTGCTAGAGATGATCCAGCCTTTTTAGTTCTGCTAAGTGTGTGGCTTTTCTGTAAGTATTTATATATTGTAATTATAATAATATGCTGGGACATACATAGCACATACAACTGATCCCATACTAAATCAGAGCTTCTCATGGTATCCAGATGACTGATATGCTATACATATACTTTTCTTTTGTAAATATGCTTAAAGATAATTTTTAAATAACATTAGCGTATACAAAAATCATATCCTTCATTATTATGAATTATCGTCATATTAGCAGTTAGCTTAGCAATATCTATTAACGTACTCAATATCTATTAGTGACTCAAGAATTCACATGCATATGAAATTTATAAGAATTTGCGTTTGGCCTTTTTTGTTTCCGTTGTGGAAATACATGTACGCACTGTCCCAACCCTAGGGGGTGTGTGAAACTCGTGGCATTGAGAAGCGTTGTACCCCTGACCGTGGGGGTAACACTCACTAAACCCACAGCGCTCCATCTTTCGCCTTAGCCACTTTAATGTGACGGCTGCGACGACAGTGCATGTGCGCTCAGCTGGGTCACGGGAACCGATGTGACACAACCGCAACCTCGCTGGTGACGACTCGCCTGTTGGCAAGCTCCACTATCTCTCCCAATATACGTACTTAAGGAGAGGGCGGGCACTAGTTAATAGGCCTCGCTACCTACACCCAGGAACACAACCAACAGTTAAGTTAGATTAGTGGAGGTAACTCCGTGTCGGGCTACCTTTAGAGCAAATATAGGTGTGCCTAAACCACTTTCAACTCTTTTTTTTCAGTATCATCAATATGCTTTGGTATAGCGATGGGACTTACCTACACAGATTTGGCAATGTTCACGTTATTCGTAGTGTTCGTTGACTTCATCGGCGCTGGGATAGTAGTATCTACTATATTTTGGTAAGTTTTCGCAATGAAATCAAAATTAATTATACTAGCTGACCCTTAAAATTTACTGGTGTTGCGTGTGTTCTCCTCGGCTGAGGTTCCTAAATGATGAACAAACTGTTCATGTTTAATGTTTGTGTGTAGCTTTTATGTGTCCATTAGTAAAGACACTTCAAATTTTACATGTGTGCTGTGTGGTCACCTCGCCTCCCCAAAAAACTGTCAGAAACAATTTAGTACTAGAAGTTGTGTATAACACTTCCCATGTTAAATGGTCTAAGATCTGACCGGATCTATCACAATTTGGGAGGTTACATAAATGGTGTCGGTATACATATGTATAGCAACCTCTCATAAATACTTACAGGTGAACATATATAATGCCACGGCTAGAGAAAAGATTGGTAGTGAACTTACAACAGCCCTCCGATGATCTTTTAAAATACAAGTATTAAATGATTCACGTTGTTTTTATTTTGTAATAGGCTTGCTCTTGACCACAAATTGCCTGTTGATAAGCAATGATTCAGTCTATGATGAAACGCGCTTACCCAGTAAATACCGATTCGAACCTGGAGCCTCGTGGTTACTAAGCGAACACGATTACCTGACCACCAATTATGTAATGTTTCAATCAGCCACCTGCTTTTAAGTTATAAATTGGAAAAATTAACACGTTTTATATAGGGTGTATGGTAATTAGTGTCAAAAAAGACAAAACAGAATTATAAATCTTTTGTGTATGCTATTGAGGTCTGAAAGTCACATAATGTGTATGTTCTAGGTATATAAGCAACAAGTACTTACGTCGCGACCCGGACGGGCCGGACGTGGAGTGGGGGTACGCGTTTGATGTCCACATCAATGCGTTTTTCCCGCCGCTTTCGTTGTTACATTGCTTCCAGATTATTCTATTTAATAGTAAGTAATATTTACTTAAAATACCTTCACATCATATTACTTGAAAAAACTACTTTGGGTAGGATCTATAGTGTTAGTAACAAAGATCCTACAAACTTAGTCAGTATTATTAAAATTTTAAGTAGATTGTAGAAATGGTAAGCATGCAGTCAGTATAACCTCCTGACTGCACGTTTTTTCGTCCTTATTTACTAGTAGGTACTGTTCGAGCTACTGCATGTGACCTCGTACATAACTTTTTGAATGTCATTTGTCAGAATGTGAATACTTTATTAGTACTGAATGTGAATTTATGTACAACACATGAAAAATGCAACATATGCAGAAATGTAAGACATGGCTCGTACAGGTAATGTTTGCTCCCAAGCAAACCATAGACTATTATAGCTGATGGTGGGCCATAGAGTCTAAGACAGTGTGTGCCAGCCAGTCACCTTTTAACTATTGCACAGGAAACACATTCCAAATGTAAGTGCACTTTTTATAACCATTTCTCCCTTTTTAATACAATCCACTTGAACTAAATACGTGTGCAATTTTATTTAACACCAGGGACAAGGGCCTCGACTGTGGCGTTTTAGACATTTATCTCTAATAGACATATGTCTAACAAATATTGCGATTTTTGTTGTTTTTCAATGATATCCGCCATGTTTTTCGACATTTCCGCGTTTTAGATATTCAACTCTAGTAAACAGTAGTGGAAAAAATTGCGGGTATAAAAGAAAAATAAATGTCTGACTATCGCACTTTCACGTCAAAACTACTGAACCGATTTGGATGAAATTTGGTATGGAGACAGTTTCGAGACCGATGGACACAGGATAGAATTTATCTGACTGCGCAAAAAGAAGTTAATCGTTTACAGTGATAAAGCTAGCCTTCTTATGTATAAAGTATTCATGTTCACAGGTCTGCTGAATCATGGAGGCTTTCTCTCCTGTCTGGTTTCAAACACGTTTTGGTTGGCGTCCATCATCTACTATTTATACATCACATTCCTAGGCTATAGTAGTGAGTATACCTCTTTTTTTATTGTAATCCTCACTAATATTATAATTGCGAAAGTAACTCTTTTACTGTCTGTCTCTGTTGTTTTCACGCCTAAACTATTGAACCGATTTGGATGAAATTGGGTATGGAGATTGTTTGGGACCCGAGAAAGGACATAGGATAGATTAATCCGACTGCGCAAAAAGAAGGTAATGTTTTGGCGCGATAGCCGACATACACGCAGGCGAAGCCGCTGTCGAAAAGCTAGTAATAATAATAATATTCTAGGACATTAACACACACATTTTTCTGGTCCCAATTTCGTCAGAGCTTGTGGTATGGAAACCAGATAAATGGTTTGTACTTTACTTGTAAATATATACATATAATATATAATTACACCCAGACTCCCGTCAAACTCTACCTGCAGACACTTTAAATTATTTTTTTGCATACATCTATTGGTCACCCTGTCTATTGTATCAATCAAAAACTGACTATTAATTAGTGTTAAGTACTTTACAACGTTGTATTGCTAATAATTACAAACAACTTACCCAAAGAAACATGTGACATTCACCAACCCGCATTTGGCCAGCGTGTATGGATTAAGGCCTAAACTCTCTCAACTCGTAAGCTAGTTTAGGGAATACCTGTGCCCAGCAGTGGGACATTAAAAAGGGTTGAAATGGTTGAAGATTTACCCACGTAACTACTGCTAAATGAGTACTGCTAACCTGTGAATGTTGATCGCGTACTGTAGTGTTATGATAATTTACAATGTGAGGGAAAAGTGCTTATGTGTGTGTGACGTGTGCGCCATGTAAGATAGGTACTTGGCTTATATAGTTACGGTCGGCCCTCCGCGTCTCTCCCTACTCTTCACTCCATTATCATTGACTCAATACAAAAATGCGAATTTAATTACTAAAAAAATTGCTCCAAAATATTTTTACAATAATTACCAGTCACCCTATGTCACAACAAGCTTATAACACCCCGTCCTTTTTGGCATCGAGGGTACAAAAACTAACAAAACAAGTCGTAGCCAAAGTCTTGTATATAAAATCCATAAATGAAAATTCTATTTAGCCCGTCTTGTAGATTATTATAATTTATACATATAACTAATATTTTTGAAGTTATACTTCTTTAGGCGCGTTATGAAAAAATTATGAGAGTGAAATTTTAAGATGCGCGCGCATCTGTGACACAAAATTAACAGTATGAAGTTAGGCGCGTTATGAATAAGATGCGCGCGCATCTGTGACACAAAATTAACAGTATGAAGCTGTCTGCTTATTTAATGATGCCAAAGAAGTATAACTTCTCACGCGCGTACATAAGTACACGCACCCATTTTTTTTTAATATTTTTGCTTTTACGAATTGATATACAAAATATTTAAATAAAGATCGCATTGAAGATTGATAGTGGGAGTTCTTAACGTCTTAATTAATAATCGTTAATAACTACTTTGTGATCGTGACGACACACAAAACTTTGGCTCAATTAATTATTTTTATTTTTCAATTAGGTACCTAAAAATATGTCCAATGTTCTCGAACAATATATTTTTAGTCCGTCATAGACGGACTCAAAAATAAAAGTCAACTTGCCTATTCCCAGTAGGTAACTGAGTTATTTCAATGCAAAAGTGTTACACAATTGTTGTTACTTTTCGCTGCCCGGCAGCTTTGCCCGCGTGACCGAAATTTTATGTCATGCCCAGCACTGGGAAAAAAAGGTAGTAGACCAATAGTCCCTGAGATTAAAGCGCTCAACCAACCAAACAAACTCGTTAGCTTAATAATATCAGTATAGATTACGAAAAGGTCGCTGTAATAACAGAGATTTCTCACATTCAGGGCCCTATTATCGAAGTTTCACTGCATTTTGGACTTATTTTTCCACAGTCTGTTCACTAAATCGCGCGTTACTTTCAGATTATGGCAAACTTTTAGATCAGGGTGAGTGGTATTGAGTTGGGGGTGTTAGTCCTAATAACTGTATTACTGTGTGTGGCTTTTATATACGTGTGCATTTGTATTTGCGCTTCAACTTTTACATGTGTGCTGTACGAGGTTACATCGCCTCCCCCAAAAACTGGCAGGTACAATTTAGTACTAAAAGTTTCGTATAACACCTCCCGTGTTAAATACTCTAAGCTTTAATTTCATTTCCCATTTGTAGGGTACTATTCTATAGTATTTTTTGTTTTTATTTATTTTTTTACTTCAATGGGTACTGTTCTGTCAACATTATACTTTATATACTAACACACCTACTAACCGTATATTTTTAAACAAGTGTCCACTCTGGAGCAAATGTAACTTATATGTATATCTTTACTATCACATAATCACATCATTTGAATATCATGTTCTCGCTTATAAATAATCTAAAAATGTATCGTATCACACAAGACAAGGTCCACTTGTTAGAGCCACATAGTCCGTTGTGTTGACTTAACGACTCACCACAATGTGTCTTGGTCTCCGACCGATACGAATTTCCACCACAGGCTCTAATGAGTGGTGACCTTTAATCGATCGTTTTTATCTATTGTCCTACTTAATAATGTATATTTTTTTAGATCTACCAATGCTGCAGAACGCGCGCGTCTACCTGCTGCCCCTGCCAGTGCTAGTCCTAACGTACTTCGTAACTCTACTGCTGAACTGGAACCTAAGCGAAATGCTCATGTACTTCTATAGGATGAGAGTGCTATAGCAATACGAAAATGAGTGTTACTTTTTAATGTGGATTTAAAATTGTCTACAAAAGACTGTATAAAAAACTAAGTGCAAGCACATACTTTAGTCACTACTACCTAATACGTTATAAGAACATAAGAGATAGGTAGGTACTAATAATATTTGTAATATTAATTTAACTAATATTATGATATTGCTCCTTCACCTTGTGTAAAACGTGTTTGCATGTTATGTAACTTATAACAAAATATGCTGAACCCCAAAGTAAAACCAGAATATCTGTATTACCATATTTTAATTGCAAATAATAAAAAAAACTTTGTTTTGATAATTAAACTCGACCAGAGAGTGTGACGAGCTTTATACGGATATTCAACTAAACAGAAAATGTGTGTTTTTTAAACAGGTCGGCATAAATCGACACATTCTGTAGGAAATTGCTTGCAAGTGTACCAATACAAAAAACATACAAGGAATAATTAAATTTGGTATACCATGTCAGCAGTTGTCAGATTAGTATTAGGTAGTCTATGGTCAAGACTAACATATCTTATTAGTCTATTAAAAGTTGAGTTTTCAGTGCAGTTTTTTAAGACTATATGTCTTGTGTGCGCCAGCATTAAAGGGATTGGTTATTATGTACTATCTACTTTCAAAAGGAGTAACTCGAATTGGAAATAGGCATTGATATTAAAAAATTACGCGCACCCAAATGTTATGTATTTTAACTGTAAATAGCTAACTTTGTATTTTATAAGAAATAAATGAAAATTCTTGTAAATTCGCATTTATTTATTGCAAATCATAATATTTAAATAACACCTTAATCAGTCGTAAATAGATATATATAGATTGTGATTATACATTATTTTTGGTACTAAATTCTAATCATCATCGTCTAAAACAATAATCTCATCACTCGTTATGGGTTTCGGTCGTTCATTACTAAACGGCAGTGTTTTCTTCGCTTCAGGTCTTTTGGCGGGCTTTCCAGCAGTTTTCGTAATCGTCAAAGATGAGGGTAGTTTGCTAATAGATGCGTTTATCTCTTGAATTTTAGTTACTGGCATGTGTTTCTGTCTTTCCGCTAGTTTCTCTTGCAATGTTTTTCCTGGACTTACTTGGCTTGATGGTGGTTTCGGATTCATGTGTGTTGTATTTGGTCTATGGGCCTGTGCTGGTATGTTATGAGAGAACGAAGTAAGATTTGCACTCAACGATGCCGGTAAATTCTGTAACACTGTTCCCATACTTGGAGTTAATGTTGAAGACTTCGCAGACATTGCAGGGGTAGAAATAGATTTTTGTAGGGAAGAGACGGATGTAGGATTCGTTTTCGAGATTTGGTTCACAGGTGATGGATTGCTTTTTTGTACAGGGGCCACAGATGTCGTCGCCTTACTTGATGGTATGGTACCACTGAAAGATTTTGAAGGCTTCACTGGCGGTAATTGAGGCCTAGAAGATCCCGGTTTAGGCCCACGCTTTTGTTTTTTAGCCGGCGGCATAAAAGAAGAAAAACTTTGCCCTAAAAATTGTCTATAGAATTCAGCTTGGAAAGAATTTTGTAACGTGTTTTGTATGGAAGTCTGCAATGTGTTCTGTAATGATGAATAACCAGCTAAAGCGCTTATGTTGCTTAAGTAAGACAAGGACAGCGCTGCAGCAGTCTGCTGAGACAAAACGGGATCGTTTAACATCGGTAGGTAGTTCTGGAACGCGGCCGCCATTTCTTGTGGTGACATTTTGGGTAAACTTGGCGTCGATGTAGCAGGTGTTGGTTTTGGTTTGTCCACTTTTGGCGGGATCGGGGCTGAAATCGTTGGTTTGACCGTCTCAGTGGCAGTAGACTTCGTGGTTTGTTTCTTTTGAGCATTCTGACTTTTATCCAAACTCGCCATAGTAGCTTCGTGGCGTGACTTGGCAAGTTTCTGGCAGTATTTCATGCTAACATCCACTAAGTTAGTGCTCTCTGTTACTGGTTCGGTTGTTGCCAGTTTGTAACCTTCTATCAACAAGTTTGTAAATTGTTTTGAATTCGGTTGCTTTTGCGCTCGCTGGTAAGCTCTGTAGATATCCAACATTAAACAATTGAGCGCTTGCCGCTCTACTTCATTGCTCTTTAAGTCAGCTTGCTGGCCGAATTTAGTCAACTGTCCTTTTAGAGATTGGACACAAAGCGAAAACGCTTGTTGTGCTAATTCTTCTCTGTCAGAATCACGTAAATACTTCTTATCAGGCTCCGGTATTCTTTGCAAATGCAAGCTGAGATCTAATAAAGTTTTGTGATCGTCTATTTCTTTTAGTATCTCCATTGTGAGCAGGACAGAGCGACTCATATGAAAAGCAAAGCCACCCGATCTTTCTACTTCAGATAAAGGTATTTTCCATATATTGTTGAAGAAGTTTGAATGCTTTCGCTCACTGAAGAGTCCTCCTAACTTTTGTCCAGCTCTTGAGGTGAATGTTGATAGCATTAGATCTCTACATCTTTCGATGTCTTTACCCTTTTTGTAGTAGAAATGATAATGTGCTAGTCTGTATATAGCTTTATAATGCAGAGGGAAGCGACTAGTACAATCTTCTAAAGCATCTAGACATGCTGCAACTATTTTCATATTTTCTTCATCTGAAATAGGTTTTACGTCATTGGATTTTGAAGAATTATCGCTATCTTGACTAGAATCACTGCTACTGTCGGAAGAAGAGTCGCTGGAACTAGAGTCTGATGATGAACTACTAGACGTTGAACTGGAGCTGTCTTCTTTCTTGTTATTTTCTGTTTCTTTTTTATCTTCTACAGGCTTCTCGATGACTGTCTCTTTGATAGGTTCTGTTATTTGTTTTGGTTCAACTACTTGCTGTTTTTCTTGAACAACCCTTGTTTCTGACGTTTCCGTGTTTTGAAGTACAGGTTCTTTCGGCGCAAACCTTTCTGTGTCGTAAGACGCCGACCTTCGAACCTTAGCAGCAGCAGATTCTAGCTTCATTCTCTTTGCTTCATTCGTATCCTCTTCACCTGCATCACTTATAGATCGTTTCAAAATATTTGCAGCTTGAACTGTTGCTGTTTCAGCCGTATTCCCGTCATTCGCTGATTTGGTCTGTTCTGTATCTTTCTTAGGCTTTTTACTGAAAGGACCTTTCTTCCAATCCTCAATGCACGTAGAAAAAACTTTACCCACAGAAGCCGGTATAGGCTTGTTCTCATGCTGCTCAATGTACTTCAAAATAGACGCGTGTATCCGATAGTGTAACTCTAAAACTTCGATACACAAATGTGTCGGAGTATTGTAGCTTATCTTTAGAGGATACGTCGCATCTGTTTCTTCCAGACATTTGACAGCTTTCATATAGAAATCCATATATACAGACGGTGGTTTGTTACGTTTTTCAGCGACTTTTCCTAACATGTAATAGTACAGCCAGGAGTCTTCATTAGATTTTTCAGTACACGAACTGCTGTCGAGATCCTCAAGCACAGTATTAAAACATTTTTGTGTCGTATCCAACATGTCTTCCTTCTGTTTTTCGAGGGACTCGAAATCTTCCATGCTGAGAGATTCGCTCGCTTGTTTTAACATTCGGGAACAGAACGAATGTACTGTATACACAAACATACCATATTCAATCCACATGATGCAATGTTTAGGGTTGATCTCCAAAGTACGTTTGAAGCATCGTATCACAGACTTTGCTGGGATCAACACTTCTTTTTCGTTATTCAAATTCTTGCATGAATTCAACATCCTCTCCAAATTAACTGCTTTTGCTAAAGAAATTTCTGCCCAAGATTCAAGTCTATCGCCGTTTACAGCTACATCTAGCATATTAAACTTGATACCTGATTTTTCTTCTTCCTTCTTAAAATAGTAATCCCCTAAAAGGAAATATATGTCTCTCATTTTAAACGGCATCAATGTTGGTGTTATAGGTAGTTTGTTTTCAATGCCTTTAATATACTTTTCGATGTCTGGAAGATGTTTCTGTGGATCTAATTCAGTAGGCAGTAACGCAAGTATACGACGAAACAGCTGTTCAGTGTCCGCTGTGATACCAGGAATCTTTCCTTCCAGAGCTGGTAAGATTGGAGGCCGAAATATCTCGTACAATTGCTGAGCTCTCTTCCAATCCAAAGAAAATGACGTCACACTATGATCAACCAAATATTTCAACTTATTCTTCCTTACAGGATGTCCAAATAAGCAGTAAACACACTGCTCCATATATTGACATATTTGCTCCAAAGATTTGGACAAGGAAGGTGACCGCAGCCTGGGGACTACTGTATCCAATATGAAATACAAAAGTTTCCCTTCAGATTTACAACACCAGCCTCTTGTCCCAAGTTGTTCATGGGCAATGAACAAAACCAGCAACGCATTAGGAACCTCCTCTGTAGCATCTTTGTCTTTATCTACCCTCACCCTTCCTTGGTCTTCCTCTCTTTGCAGAATATAATGCATTATGATCCAAGGAGTAACTGTATCAAATGGCATTTCTGATGCATTTGTCTCAATCTGGTGCCCAATAATCCTAATAAGATCCTCTAGACCCTGACTTAGCTCTGTCTGAGACACAGCATCTAAGCAAGACAAACCTTCTGTAGTAAGTATGTGTTCCATACTACATAATATTTTAACGACTGTCAAGGTCCACTTATCATATTCTGGAGACCCTGTTGTGTATCTAAAGAAGTGCTTCAACGCTTCATGTAGACAAATAAATGACCATTTAAAACAATCATCTACTTTATCAAGTGCCCAGTATGCATCTAATATAAGAGACAACTGGGCTGCAAAATCTAATGACATATCATCTTCCTCAGATCTAGCCATTGTTTTACAATGTTCAAAGGAATCCATTACTATTGCTAGCACTTCTTCATAATTTTCTCTTTCATACAAATCCATTACAGAAGACAACTTCTTATTTCTCTCAAGGAACTTTATTCCAGATAAAATTTCACTCTCAGTTACCAAAGGTTTAAATGTAAAGTTTGTTATTTTTAAACAATAAGTATCATGGTTATCATCCATTGCCTCAAATTCGTATTTCAAATGATACAAACAATCAAGTGCTGTCTCATTAGATTTGTTGAGCATATGTGTGTGCAACTTAATCCAAAGATATCTTAGGAAATATTCCATACTATCTGTACTAAATATGTGCAATTTGAAACCCATAATAATGCCTATAGACTCAATTACACTCAAATCATGATTTTGATTCTCCTCCGTAGATATCAGTTTTTCATTTACAGAAAATTCTTCTACCAATAGATTTACTTTAATATAATGTATCAAATCGTCGACATTATCACTAACACAGGTAGGAACATCAATATGATTCATATAGCATTTATTAGCTTTAACAAACACTTCTGCTAAACTGTCAGGCCATTTCTCTCTCCACTTCCCTGATAATATATTTAAATAATCGTTTAATATATCAATAATATCTTTTTGATTTTCTATATAATGATTGATAAAGTTTTTGACATCTTTGATTTCTTCTTCAGACCCAAAATATTCTTTTGCATCTTCTATAGGCTTTTCTTTGTCCTCAAATAGTTTATCAAGATCTGCTGTGTCAGGAGATGATTGCCGAATTCTTTCTTGATTTTCTTTCTTCTGAATTGCTTCTGGAACTAAACCAATTGGGACCAGTTTTCGAAGAATTTCATATATATTATCATCTTGATCTTGCTTGTTCGAGGGTTTTTTACGGCCTGATCTTCGTTTATTACACCACTCCCACTGCTGTAGAAAACTTAAAGCACTGCCTCGTCTTCGTGCTGGATTTTTTTTAGCTACTTTTGGTTCAGGTTGTGTTTCCATAGCAGATTCAGCAGGTACCATTTCTACATCACTCTCAACTTTCTCAGTATCAGTAGCTCCTTTATCTTTGTCTGATAAATCGTTTATTTCATTTTCAGATCCATTTTCACAATTTTTCTCTACATCTGTATTATTTTCATCACTTTTATTTTCTGTTGAAGTCTCTTTTGCCTCTACAACAACATCTATAGGCACTTCTCTCTGTGCCTTCTCAAATATCATTTCTAAGGGACAAGCATGACTGTAACAATTCTCAGTCATATAATCATGCATATAGATTAAAGATTCTCCTACAGACTGCCATGAAAAGCTTGATATTGGCTTTACTAATTTCAATTTAGGCAAAATATATTTAAATTCCAGTGCCCTCTGTTGTTCCACATAACATTCATGGATCTCATCTGCTTCCTTCAGCAATTCTTGACCAGCTTTTTCATCAAATGGCTCATCATCTTTCTCATTCCATTTATAAATAGGATCAAGATACTCCATATAGTCTCTGATGTAAAGATAAGTAGTGAATATATGTTTTCTGTAAGCCAAACCTCTTAAGTAGTCAGGATCTAGCTTAAGAGCTTCATGTATTACTGATATACATTCTTCTTTATGACCGAGACCAAGTAGGAGTGTGACGATCTTGTCAAGACAGGGCCAGTGACGAGGGTTAATTTCAGAGCCACGTTGAAATGAGTGCAAAGCCATTTCGTATCTCTTTGCGCGCATACACAGTAGTCCAAGACGGTGCCATAGTGTTACATCAGTGTCATCGAGGTCAGAAGCCTCAGTATAAGCCGATATCGCGCCGTCGATATCACCTGCCGCACTCAACATAGCAGCTAAGTTCTTATACGATAAATACTTCAAATTAAACAAAGGACTCGGCACTTTTTCACCTTGCACGGGCTTTTTAACATCGTATAATAACTCAGTATCGAGCAAATCCTTTAGTAACTGCGTAGCATCCTTTAGATTGCCCTTTCTCTGGAGATCAAGGGATTTCGCATACTGCTGTAGAGCAATTTGTTCTAACGCCTCTCTTGTGACTTCCTCCTCTGTCCCACTTTCCTCTTCTGATTCTTCGTTCAGAGCAGATATTTTAATCATTTTGATCCATATAAAATTATTCTATAATATAGGAACACTAAAGAAAAAGCCTACCCGGCAATCGAACGTATCGATGTTTTCTTCTGTTTTAGACTGTTTTGACAATTTAGACATAGACATTAAATAACTACAGACATTGACAACATTAGTTAATCAAGATCACTTGTCTAATTGACTGTTAATCTGACAGCGTCATCAGTCACCGTCAGTCCGTCACAGATGTAAATGTAAACTTTTCAGGTTATTTTCGTAATTTTATTGTGGTGATAATTTATTGAATTAATTTAATTAAAAAACACAGTACATATTCGTATTAGTACAGCGATGATAGCTCAAAATTCTTTACTAAAACGCTCCTGGCCCATGCTAATGCAATACGCAGAGGCACATAGAAAACCTCGATGGCTGCCTGTAGCAAAAAGCAAGATTTATCGCATTCCCAAACGCCCTGTAATACCAGAAGAGGAGCGTATAGAGCTAATGCGTATCCACAATAACTACAAAACACAAATGCGTGCTATAAGAAGGTTTTATCATGAAGAAATGATCAAGGAAAAATCGAGCAGAGAAAGTGCAAGTTCTGAGATGTCTCAGCGTTTGGAGGCTGAAGATTGGACTCGTTGTGTGGAGTTGAACGAAAAATGGAACGCGCAGATCGCTCTGGAACGTGAGGAGCGGAGGAAACAAGAAGTAGCGGCACTTGAAGAGTACGCCATCAAGAGGATGCAAGCTGTAGATCAGCAGACAAAAGAAAGGATTGCTAAAGCGGAGCAGGAAATTAGGAGGCAGAAGGTATACTATAAGAACCATAGACCACATCATTATCATCATCATCAACATCAGCCTATTCTAGTCCACTGCCAGACATAGGCCTCTCATAAAGTATGTACTATTAAGTACGGCACATACTATACATAAACTATATTTATAGAAAGAAATTTACCTTAGGTTAATGGGGAGGTCTATGGGCAGCTGGACTGAAGGGCATCTCTATTTTACAGAATAAATGTAGTGTAACAACTTTTGCTTATGTTCCATATTGAATAGGTTAGCTAGTGTTTTTCACATTAAAAATGGAGCTACACTTACAAAACTGGCATAGCCTTTAAAGTGTTCTCCCACCTTATTCCCCTTGCTCCTGCTATTTTTCATGTCTTATACATGACATATGTATAAGATATTCTTTATAGTGTCTAGATACTTTTGATAATCTATAATTATTTATTTCAGGAATTGAGCTCCACATTTATAACTCCTGAGACCCTGGACGCTGCTATAGACCATGCTCTTGCCAATCCCACAGACTACAACTTTGCTATCGACCTAAAAGGTAATATATACTCGGGCAGAAACACCGAGATCACTAAACCAAAGGAAGAAATGGGTCCTGCTTAACTTAATATAGTCGTTTTGTAAATAATTTAGATGTATGATAAATGTATAAGACTTATTTGTTTTTCATTGTAACCTTTTTAATTGCAAACTAATAACAACACAGGTCTTCTCTGAACCATGTGAAGGGTTAGGCAATTCTTCAAACATCTTAACTGTTTCCATGTGAACCAATAAACAGTCTTCCTATTTAATACAAGCTATTCGACTGCTGCTCCGAGTGTATATTTGTTATCACGATAAACTATTAATCTCTTTTTGTGCAGTTGGAAAAAACCTTCCCTGGGTCTCAAAGCGCAAGAGACAGAAAGAGTTACTTTCGCATTTATAATATTAGTAAGGATTCTAAGCTTATAGGTTCTAAATTTATCAGCAATGGTAAACAAAATTGTTCTAAAAGCTAAATTAATTAGCATTTCCCTTGCCTTTTTCCTATTTCTAACGGGGTCGGCTCCCAGTTTATCCATGCAGCTAGCTACCAGAATTAAATGAGTGACTGCCATCAGCCCTCAAAACCCTTAACAACCAGTAGTAACCCAGATGGTTAGACCAGGGTGTCAGATTATATTAGGCTTCTACCTGTAAAAATTAGGCTTCCATCTGTAACAATTAGACTTCTACCTGTAACATTTAGGCTTCTACCTGTAACAATTAGGCTTCTACCTGTAACAATTAGGCTTCTACATGTAACAATTAGGCTTCTACCTGTAACAATTAGGCTTCTACCTGTAACATTTAGGATTCTACCTGTAACAATTAGGTTTCTACCTGTAACAATTAGGTTTCTACCTGTAACAATTAAGCTTCTACCTATAACAATTGTCTTAGATATTTTAAATAACAGCCGGGACTGACAGCCTAACATGCTCTCCGAGGCATGGAGGGTAGTCACTCAACCAACCAGACACTGAAAGACATCTTTGTTGTTACATAAAGATTGTCTCCTCCAAACTCCTCCAAATTGTTACTCCAAACACAAGGGCTGGACTTACACCCCTCGACTACAGAATCACAAATTAATTAGGATATAGCAAATACAAATCGTTGAGGAGCACGCTCCACCTATCAGGTTTAACAGCCAGTTCCTAGATTTTTTTCCCCTTACCATTTCACTATGGCCTAATGAAACCTCTATCAATAATACAACGAAAATAATAAATAACATATTTAATATAAGTTTAACAATCTAGACAGTCATATGCGTGAACATATCCTCCCAGCTGGGCAGCACGTTCAGCTTGTGCGCAAGCGCACCGAGAGAGATGAGCGAGGCGGAGCGGGAGGAGTCGTCCACTGCCACCGACACTACCTCCTGCTGGAACGCGCTCTTTGTCCCCATACACACCTGGACAATTAAGTACATTTTGAATCTACAACTATTTCGCAATTACTATAAATTAATATTCTCTCTTCATTTTTTTTTAATTTACTACTTTTTACTATTTACCTAGGCCAGGGATGGCGAACCTTTTTGTGCCGGCGTGCCATTTATAAAAAAAATCAAGATATAGAGGCGCCGTCAAATAATCTTGATATCTTAACTTGTCTAATACTACTATCAAACTCAAACCCTCTATTTACTATTAAATATTACCTACAGTATACATGTTTCAATTTATTTGCTTTTCGAATCAAAGCAACTCTAGTGTGATCTGTCGTTTCAGATTAAATTACAAATAACTTAGGTACAAATATTACAGTTATAATTTGACTTATAAACTTTGCTAATTTGACTTCTGGTTTGCACCGGCGAAAAATGAACAAGAAAACAATATGCTGTATAATCTTTACAACTCTATCGCTCTAGGATGAGTAAAAAGAGACAATGCGTAACATATTTTGGTGTGCGAAGCCAACGCCAAGTTTGGACAGTTCATCTGGCCAAATTTGTGATCAGTGGCGTGCTCAAAATATTGCGCCGCGTGCCATCATAGGCACGCGTGCCGTTAGTTCGCCATCCTTGACCTAGGCGAACTACTGGGTTGTCAGGTATACCTCACAACGCAGTAGTTCGCCCAGGTAACCCAGACAGAGTTTGAGTTTCGTACTGGTTTCGTGAGGTGTTTTAGTGGATTCGAGTGATTTTTGGTGACAATATACTACGACTTTTTGGCTATCCATATCTGGTTTTGAATCTGCTATATTACGTGACTTGGCTTTGTTATTTGGTTTTTGAGATTGCATTATTTTTACGGATTTTTGATATAAGGGTTTTTTGGGCACAACTTTTTCACCATAACCCTTCTGGTTATTGGCGCTATATCAAAAAATAGCCCAAAAAATCCCCTATTTTTTGGCATTTTTCCCGTCGTCCTACGACTTCGGGAAGTTGGTCAAATTTTAGTTTTTGTATGGAAAATTGCTATTCCTAAAATTCAGGGGCAATTTCATACTTTGTATGGGAAAATCGAAATCCGACTCACTCTTGACCGTTGTTATTTTTAATATTTAATAACTTCGGTCTGGGTGGTCGGATCTTTTTGAAACTTGGCAACCGGGTAGACTAGGCCATCATGGCCTCGTCTACTGATGAGTGGGGTGATCCACCGGACGGTGGGGGCTCCACCTTCAATTATTCGTCGGAGGAAGACGACGTTATTGAGATGGACGAGTCGGTTCCCAGGGCTCAGAAAAGGGGCCATGCGGACGAGGTGGGTGACCCAAAGCCCTCACATGGGCCTAAGGTTAATACGGCCCATAGGGGGAAGCCCAAAGGGTCTTATGCGGGACTGGCCACGGCAAGGGTGAAACTGCAACAGCAGCTGGACGCTTACCGATTCATCGACGAAGCGGGCTCAGCCGCCACATACCGGAGGGACTTCCCCGAGCTCCGCCCTAGGGGTGGGAAGGAGGCCAAGGGTGCTAAAGAGGGAAAAAAGGGAGGCAAGGCGCGCTCGCGGTCGCGATCGCTTTCCTCTCCCTCTCGCCCGGAAAGCATGTCGGAACCGCAGCCCTTGGTGGATCCTATAGAGGCGACCCGTCAAGCGACGAAGAATATTATTGAGGAGGCCCGTAAATCTGGGAACCTGAAGGGCGATGTGTGGGGTCGCATGAACCGGGCCTGCCGCACGATTCTAGAGTCGATGGACGACGTCGAGGCGGCCAAACCGGAGAGCGAGGAGATCCGCATCCTGAAGGCGGACAACAAGAGGATGCGGGAGCAACTCGCCCAATGCTCGGCAGAGCTTAAGGCGCTCCGTACCGCCTTCTCAGAGCGTCAGACCGAGGTCCCTCCTGTTGCATCGCCACTGCGGTCCCCTGCCGCGGACCTGGCGGAGGCACTGGAGTCACTAAAGCGGGACCTGTTTGTCTCCTTGGGCGAGATGGTGAATGCCCGCATAGAGGAGATAAACAGACGTCTGCCGCCGGAGCCAACGCTCCGCCCGCCGCTGAGGTCCGATGGCAGGGTAATGCGTGCAGCTGCACCAGCCATAGCCACAAGGGAGGCACCCGAGCCCGAAACCAGGGCTAGGTTAGGAGACGGGAAGGCTCAGAAGAGCAAGACCGCCAAAAAAGTAACGGCCTCTGCCCGCCCTGCACCCAAAACTGTTGCAGCGGCAGCCAAATCTGTCCAGGCCCCGAGAGCCACTCAGCCCTCGGATGAAGTTGCTGGCCCCTCGGGCCAAACACCACAGTCGCCCAAAGAGAGCTGGGTGACTGTGGTTAAAAAAGGCAAGGGAAAGGGCAAGTCCAAGACACCACCCACTCCCACTGCAAAGAAAGCGGCGCCTAAACCGAAGGCTCTACAAGTCCCCAAGACGGCGGCAGTGGTGGTTACCTTAAAAAAGGATGCTGCTTCCACCACCACACTACAGGCCACCATGGCTAAGGCAATTAACGCCTTTAGCCTGGAGGAGGTTGGCCTGCAACATGTTAAAGTTCGGTCTTCGATGACAGGGGGCAGGGTCATCGAGGTTCCTGGTGAGGATAACGCGAAGGCGGCTGATATCCTTGCCGCTAAGTTGCAGGCCATCGTGGGCGACGTTGCCCACATAAGTCGCCCCCAAAAAATGGCTGCCATCCAAGTCGCAGGTTTGGACGAGTCAGCGACAAAAGAGTCGCTGACGGAGGCCGTCTCCAAGGCAGGGGGTTGCGAAGAGGCCCATATTAAGGTGGGGAACATCCGCCCCCTATTTGATGGCACAGGATCTGTCTTGGTTCAGTGCCCAGTCACGGCGGCAAAAGCCCTCCTAGAGCGTGGCCGGATCATGGTGGGATGGGCTTCCGCCAGAATAAGTTCGGTAGGCCCAGCACCCATGCGGTGCTACAAATGCCTGGGTGTTGGCCACACGAGGGAGCTATGCCCCTCAAGTGTTGACCGGAGCCACTTGTGCTTCCGGTGCAGCAAAGAGGGGCACCTCGCGTCCAACTGCGTCGAGGAAAGGGCATGGTGTGCAGTATGCCACCACGCCAAACTCCCGGCTGGCCATGTGATGGCGGGACCAAAGTGCTCCCCCCCTGAAGTCAAAGGTAGGGACCCAAGGACTAGACCCATCCGTCCTCCCCAGCAGCTACCTTCCGCAGTTACAGCCGACCGGCCAGTAGAGGACAACCGCATGGACGTCTAAATGCCAGCACATCAACATTTGGACGTCCTGCAGGCGAACGCCAACCACTCCGCCAGGGCTCAAGATCTGCTCATGCAGACTATGGCGGAGTGGGAAATCGGCCTTGCGGTTGTCGCTGAGCCCTATTTCATTCCCCCCCTCTCCAACTGGGTGGGGGCGTCGGATGAGAAGGTAGCAATGGTGACACCAGCGGTTGGGGACTTTCCCCCCTTGTCTAGAGTTGAGGGCGGCCCAGGTTTTGTAGCGGCCAAGTGGGGAAGCGACATACTATTGGTAGGGGTGTACTTCTCCCCCAATAGGCCACTACGTGCTTTTGAGCAGTTCCTGGTGGTCTTGGGGGGAGTCGTTAGAAGGGCCGCCCCAAGGCAGGTGATGGTTTTGGGGGACCTTAATGCCAAGAGCTCTGCGTGGGGTTCCCCCATCACAGACCAGAGAGGTTCTGCCCTCGAAGATTGGGTGATGTCGGCGGGCCTGGTGATCCTAAACCAGGGCAACGCCCATACATGCGTGCGGCGGCAGGGGGGGTCAATCGTAGACGTAACGTTTGCGACCCCAGCCATAGCCGCACGCATCACAAATTGGTGCGTCCTGGGGGACGTGGAGACCCTCTCTGATCACGTCTACATCAGGATGAGGGTCTCGGCGGGAGGGGCCCAGCCGGCGCCCATCCAATTGAGGGGGCAAGGAAGGGACAGCAGAGGAAGAAGGTTCCCCAAATGGTCCCTGTCCCATCTTGATAGGGCCATGGCGGAAGAGGCCGCTATGGTGGAGGCCTGGTGTTCTGCGCCACCCGACGCCCTCGGTGTCGAAGAGAGGGCGACCCGGTTCCGTCTGGCACTGCAGACAGTCTGCGACGCGGCTATGCCGCGGGCAAGGCGCATGACTGCCCGGCGGAGTGTTTACTGGTGGTCCGCAGAGATCTCGGCCCTAAGGTCCACCAGCAACAACGCCCGCCGCGCTTACCAGCATTGCAGGCGGAGGCGGCACACCGCCGAGGAAGAAGAAGGTCTCCACCGGGCTCTTAAAGAGGCAAAGGGGGCCCTCCAAGTCGCCATCGCAAAGGCCAAGGATGAGGCACACGGCTCTTTCCTGGCCACCTTGGATAGAGATCCGTGGGGACGTCCATATAGGGTGGTACGCAACAAAATGCGGACCGCCCCTCCAATGGACTCCCTCGAGCCGGCCCTCCTGCAACGGGTGGTCGAGGGGCTCTTTCCGCCAGCCCCTGAAGTCACTCCCCCATCGATGGCGGTGCCCATGCCGGAGCAGGAAGCCGAACTCGTCATCAATCCCATAAGCGATGACGAGTTCGAAAGAGTTGTTGAGCGACTTCGGGGCTGTAAGAAGGCCCCAGGCCCAGATGGGGTCCCCGGTAGTGTCCTCCCGGTGGCTTTAAAACACCTCGGGAACCGTCTCAGGCAGATCATGGATGACTGCCTGAGTGAGGGGACGTTCCCGAGGGTGTGGAAGGAAGGGAGACTTTGCCTCCTCCGCAAAGAGGGCCGGCCTCCTGATTGCCCGTCAGCCTACCGCCCTATCGTGCTGCTGGACGAGGTCGGCAAAATGTTTGAACGGATCCTGGCCTCCCGAATCCAGCAGCACTTGGAGACCACGGGCCCGAATGTCTCTGATAGGCAGTTCGGGTTCCGGGAAGGGCGGTCCACGCTGGACGCGCTGAGCTCCCTTAGGGATTTCTGTGAGCTCGCGTCGAGTAGGAATGAGGGTGTCGTCGCCGTGTCGCTAGACATTGCTAACGCGTTCGGCACCCTACCCTACGGGGTAATCAGTGAGGCACTTCGCTATCATGAGGTGCCCTACTACCTCCGGCGGGTCGTAGAGCACTATCTCACAGAAAGAGTGGTGCTCTATGAAAGCAAGGACGGCGAAAGAGGGGAGAGGAGAATGGCCTGCGGCGTGCCCCAGGGTTCCGTGCTGGGTCCTCTCCTTTGGAACCTGGGGTATGACTGGGCAATAAGAGGGGAATTACTTCCGCGCACGCTCACAGTCTGCTATGCAGATGATACGATGGTGGCTGTGCGCGGAAGCGACATGAGAGAGACGCTGAGAAGGGCGGAGGTGGCGGCCGAGCTAGCGATATACCGCATTGAGCAGCTCGGCTTAAAGGTGGCTCTCCCGAAGACCGAAGCCATAGTCTTCGGGGGGCGAGGGTGGAGGCTGCCGGCGAATGCGGCGCTCACCCTGGCTGGAGAAACGGTCCAGATCAGGCCCCATATAAAGTACCTGGGGCTCATACTGGACCGGAAGTGGGACTTCGGGGAGCACTTCTCCAGATTAGCTCCCCGAATCGTGGGCGCCGCTTCGGCGCTGGGCAGGCTCCTGCCCAATGTTGGCGGGCCGGGCTCTTTGTGTAGGCGACTGTATGCCGGCGTGACAAGGAGCATGGCGCTCTATGGGGCCCCAATTTGGGCAGACAAATTGTCTGCCCGGAAGAGAGCTTTGTTGCGGAGGCCCCAACGAGTTGTAGCCCTCCGAATAGTGAGGGCCTATGTGACGGTGGCCCACGCTGCGGCCTGCCTTCTCGCCTGCACCCCACCGTGGGAACTGGATGCAGAGGTGCATGCCGAGACCTATAAGATCAGGTCTCGGGCTCGGGCGAGAGGTGAACGCCCGAACCCTGAGGAGGTAGTAGAGATGCGCCGGATGACGGAGCGCCGACTGAGGGACCGTTGGAAGGCTGACTTGGAGGACGCCCGCTACGGTACTCGTACGATAGGGGCGATCCTCCCGTCGATGGATCTGTGGTTGAAGAGGGCAGTCGGCGCTACGTCGTTTCGGCTTGTGCAGGTAATGACCGGACACGGGTGTTTCGGTCATTACCTGTTCAGAATTGGGAGGGAGCCATCCCCGCAATGCCATGAGTGCGGCGATCCTGACGACACTGCTCAACACACCTTCGAGGTTTGCACCCGTTGGAGCTCGGAGCGCCGCACCATGGCTATCGCGATCCAGCGAAGAGACCTCTCTCTGCAAAATATCGTCTCGGCAATGTTATGCAGCGAGACAGCATGGGAGGCAGTGGCCTCATTCTGCGAGTCAATTATGCTGCAGAAAGAGGCCGCGGAGCGGGAGCGCGAGGAATCTCCTCTCGCGCATCCCCTCCGGCGTAGACGGCAGGGGTTGAGGCGGCGGCGGTTTGCCGCCCGTCTCAATCCTTAGTGGCTGCGGTCGGGGGATGGGAGTCCCCCGCCCGCATTGCACCAGCCACTGGGCGGTCTGGGAGAGGGACTAAGCGTGCTCGGCCCCTCTCTCCTTTGGCGCGGGTGCTCCGGCATAAAAAGTCGGAGCCGCCGGTGGACGTCGTGGAGAATGCTTCCGCGGGTGCCACGACGTCCAAGCAAATCGGCAAGAGGGTACGCCAAGGTGTTTTTTAGTGGGTAACGTACTCCCTCTGCTTCTCACTAGGAGAGGTGGAGGGATGCGAGTCCCACATACCCCCTCGCCACTCCCATGGCGAGGGAAATGCGTAACGCATTTTTCATCTTGTCCCAAAAAAAAAAAAAAAAAAAAAAAAAAAAAAAGGTAACCCAGACAACCCAACGGCTGCATATTCTATACGTTTTATACTTTCAGTCAGGACGAAATGTTTTTATTATCCTAATGTTGCAACATTTAATTAAAAATCATTTTTTTTTAAATATTAAAAGTAGTCTGCCCAGGATTTTTGTAGCGAACCCATTTTTAATATGTTTTCTAATATACTAAATTCATGATAAAATATGTTTCGTTCTATTATCAGCTCGGTGAAGGTCGATATAGGTTCGGATCTTAGACCATAAGTAATGTTAGGCCATTGTTTTGATTCATGGGCGCTGCCAATTTTACTTACTTTAGAGTCTTGGATAATTCCGCGCCTTGAAAAAAATGTGTGGGTAAAGCTAAGCTGTGTAACTTTTTTTGTTTGTATTTTCCCTGACCAGCGCCAATTTTTATAACCTAAACAAATAATGAACAAAAAAAAACAAACCTCAAACATAGTATCCCCTAGCGCAAGTCTGACTCTTCCGGAACGATGTAACAAGAGTTTGCCGATACGACCCTCTTCTAAGTCTGAGAGACGACATCTGTTGTCAACCTAAACAAGATAAATCTATTTATTACTATTTTCAAGGCTGGCAGCTCCATCTATTGTCCGATGTCCGATAGGACGAACTATAAAATAAGTAATAAGTAGCGCTATCTATTGTCGAGTAGGATAAACTACCGTCGTCATTTATTCTGGAATTGTCGACAGATTCAGGAATCTTCGATAGGATATGTGGAAAGTTAGTGTTAATTAGTGTTGCTGTAGGTACTTTATACACACTTTAGTGTATAAAGTTAGTGTTTAGTGTAATATAGTTTTAATAAACGGAATATTGGTTAAGATTAGTGTCTCGACTTATAATTTACCCTGATACCCAGCTCGGAACAGTATTAACACTGAACACTTGCGTAAACCCTACAACAGCTACTCTCGTCTTTCCTGAACACTTTCTGCCTTCCCAAGGTGTGACTACAAGGCAAAAGGCATGTTTCCAGGGTACACGAAAATCTAAATTCTATTTAGTCCGACGTCTTGTAGGTTAATAAAAAATATTGGCGACGTATTTTTTGCTTTTACGAATTATTAAAATAATATTTGGGTAAATTGCATCAAAGTTAAGGAGTGCGAGTTCTTTACATCATAATCACCAAAAACTACTTCATGAACATGACGTTATGCGACACTTGGGCTCTATATGTCGCTATTTTTTTTTTCGAATACGTAAAAAAAGAAAAAATTACGTGTCTAATATTTTTTAACAATCTACAAGACGGACTAAAATATAAAAGTTAGTCATCCCGCATATTCACAGCGGTATTTATAATCGGTCTGGTACTGGAAAGTTCCAGAATCTACACGCCTTTAGATAACAACTTCGATATTAGTTTACTCTACTTAATAAAAGATGGCGCTACGTGCCTCACTACTATCGAAGGTACTGCACATTACTTTAACATGCGCGAAAATAGATGGAGCTACAAGTATAACAGTACTATGACCCCCCCTCACACAATCTTCGATGTTTAGTCCAAAGTCATGCCTTTCTTTAGCAGCAAACAGAAATAAGTCTCTTACCGGTTTTTCCTCTTTAGCATCTTCTGTAGATGTAGAAGGCTCGTCATTCACTACCTTCCGTCGCGGCGCTTCGTCCTCCATTCTACCACCTCGACCTGGCAACGAATCTGGTAACTGGAAACAAACAGAATTGTTTGTTTCCAGTACAATACTAATATTGTAAATCTATCTTACAGAAAACACAGTTGTGTTCCTGAGTATGAGTAGGGTAGACAGACCCATCGACATCTAAAGTCGGCAACGCGCGGTAATTACTATTAGAAAGGCCATATGCTTTGTTACTGAATTGATAGAATAAAAAAAATAACATGACTTCGTAAACGAGATGATTACAAACTTAAGTAAACTTATTTCAAAGAAATAGTCATCTGACTTGTTTGCCGTCTTGGTAGGATAATAAAAGATCCTTTCATATACTGTATGCACTTACTTGCAATAATATTAAAGTAGGTTCATTACTGCTCAAAAGATTTACGACATCAGTGTTATCAAAAACTTCCTTCTTCACATCAGGAATTGGTTTTTTATCTTCCACAATAACTGTAAACACATATATTATATTTAAATACTTGATATAAACAGCACAAGACCCAAGCTTAACAAAGTAAGTCATATATTACAAAAAGCTGAAATATGGATTAATTATTAATATAATGTAATAAAATTGTCTATATAAAATCAAAGATATCCTCCAAATTTTGAAATTGCAACGAATCAAAATGTTTCGGACTATTTAAAGGTTTTTACGTATAGTCATTCATATTGTTAAGTAGTATTTTAAAATGAACTTCAGCAAATACTTATTGATATATGTGATTTCAATTGGCATAAGGTACAAATTATGATTTTTCAAAACAAATAGAATCATTTTCGTAAAAATAATAATAACAATAATATAGTATGACATTAACACACGGCCATCTGATCCCAAACTAAGCAGAGCTTGTACTACGGAAACCAGATAACTGGTAATATACTACATATAATACTTTTCTTTAGTAAATAAATACTTAAATATTGTAATTACACCCAGACTCAAGACAAATAGACATGCTCATCACACAAATGTCTGACACCCAAGTCCAAGGAATCGAACCCACGACCTGCGGCGTGAAAAGCAAATATCTTACCGACCACGCTACCGGCCCGTCAAATACTGAAAATATAGGAACGCTTGAGTCATTTCTTTTTAGACTTTTAATATTCAAATAGTGCACCAAAAAACGGGTAAACCTGATCTCATGTTAGCTTTATCGATCATCACTCCAATTAAAATCATGGGTTAGCTATTATGTACTGTTAATTTAACTCCAACGCAAATTCATTTATAAACAGTCCGAAACATTTTAATAGCTTCCAATATGCTCTTTCTGCTAAACAAATTCCGAATACACAAGTAATGCACCGAAATTTCGCTACAAATAAACGTGGATATCACTATAGTCGCAACTAAGCCGAGGAAACAGTTCGTTCGACGCGCAAGCGACGGTGGTAAGCCTCGATGTTGTGCGTTGGGCGAACTTTGCGTACCAAACAACATGTTGAATGGTTAAACCGTGTGATTGTGGGTGTTTTATTTAACATGACATAGAAAATATGTTATTTGTTTATTATACGTTTGTATGACAGTGTTTGTACAAATTTAAGCAGCTATTGACTATTCTGCAGTGCGAAAACATCATAAATTCAAATGTAAAATGAGAAATATTTCTCCATATGAGATATCGCGTATGAGAGACAAAATTTCTTCCGATAATTTTATTTTTGTCACTTAGGACGTTTTTGAACCAGAGGATAATGTGTTTATTATATTCCTTTCTTCCTCCAATGTATATAATGTTAATGGGGTTGAATAGAGCATAAATATACTCTGCCTGCAAATATAGCAACTTGAAGTTTTAAGATATTTTACTTTTTCTTTCTATCATTCAAAATAAAAGTATGATGAAGCTAAGCAGTGTTTCAAATATAAACTAAAAAGTTCGCCGTCACACAACACGAGGTGCGCAAGCGCATGTAATACCGCTGTCGTTGTCTTCCGGCTCGCTCTTGACCACCACCTCCTGTTTAACCTTCACGGATGGCTTTACTTGAGACCAGCCTACAAAGATACGTAAAAATTAGAACCAGGTCTCTGGAAACCATAGAAGTTGTCACTACTCGTGACATGATTGGCGCAGGATCGATGACTTGCTCTCTGGAGCACCTACATGGGATGTTACAAACTTATTTCGTACTTATGTCGTAAAGCTTAGTCAACAGCTTGTATATGAAAAAACTGGTTGAAATGCTAAAGGGTAAGTCACGTTTAAGCATTTCAACCAGGGACCTATTGCATTCTATATTCCAGGGGATTTATTGCATTTTATTTTCTGCTTTACAGATCATAACCAGATTTTTTATTTGTATATCTATAATTTTTATTAAAATAAGCAACTAGGTTCCATCCGATGCTGGATAATCAACTTTACAACAGTCAAAACTAAATTAACAAACCACTCACCTCCAGCATCCATCGGCAGCTTGATAGGAGCGTCTCTCCGTAGTGCCTGCTTGAAGTCCTCTGTGTCTTCATCGGAGCGGTCTTGTCCCATTACTGACCTGATCTTCTGTTCTTCAAGTTCTTTGTCTATCTGAAGAATAGAATAGTCTGCAATTAATACACTAATTAATCATAAAATAAGTACACAGATGTTGAAAACAAATAATTTGCATAATCTAACCTTAGCCTTTATATTACCTTGGCCCCCCACTGACAGTAGGCATGGGGTCCTATTACATACTAAATTATGAATGAATGTTAGGTTAGTGTGTCCTCACATGACATATAAATTTATTCTACTACTATCTAATATATAAAATTTCCATGACACAATGTTAGTTATCGTACTCCTCCGAAACGGCTTTACCGATTTTTACCAAATTTTATATGCATATTCAGTAGGTCTGAGAATTGGCTACTATCTGTTTTTCATACCCCTAAGTGATGAGGGTTGTTCACCCATAAATTATGTTTTTTAATTTTTGGACAAATTTTTTTGTTAAAATACATACAACTCAAAATTTTCACCCTTCTATAACCGCTGGGGCAGATAGTATAAAATAAATTTTAAATACATCTGTATTTATGTATTTGTTTATGGTTTTTGTGGCCTTAGATGTTTTATTAGCTAAGAAATGTGAAGAGGCCATACCTTAACAAGATCCTTAACTCTAATAGTAGGTTTCTGCATTGTTTGTGCTGTATCTGACTCTCTACCATAGGATGTTCTTGAAGAGGAGTGTCTCTCAGCACTACCCAGACCTGTAATATACCAATTGAGATTGGAAAAAACCGTTTCTCAAGACTATTTTGATTTTTGTTTAAAGCTAAGTATTGTAGATAATAAAATGTCTTTATGAATTAACCGGACTGTAAGAGACTAGGTTCCACGACACAGGGTATCCTGGTGTGGTGCCTAGGGCTCCTCCCTCTAATTTTGTTTTACCGGCACAATAAATATATATTTTTTTTATTATTGGTCCATGATAAAATTGTGAGTTTCACATCAAGAAAAAAAAGTGATAGGATTTAAAACAGAAAACCTTGTCAGCTCTGACCAAACAATATATTTACTATGGAATGGGAAGCAGCAGCATTTGCAACTACTAATAAGTCAATATTATGGTCAGTTAGAAATGAATGACATCATAACACCCTCCTAGCCATTTTCCGGCTACAGCAAACAGTCTAAACTGATTAGATAGGTATGCAGGAGATATTATAGTGCACAAGTATGGGCACAAATACAAGTGTACTATCTATTTTCACTCTCACAGTAAATTAACTAACACAACCAGTGTAAGTGCAGCGCAGGACCGACTCCACAAACTTCCTGACTCTTAAAAAAACTGAATACTCTTTATAACTTTCACGATATACATAGAAAGGGTTTAGAATACACCACAGATTAGGCGCACATGATTGCAAGTCTTTGGTCACAGTGAGTTGCCACTTAACCCAGGTTCAGTAGCTTTAGCAGCTTGTAACAAGCTTATACCTTATTCATTAGCTTATAATAATTGAGATGTGGATGAGAAATCACCTACACAATAACTATTTAATATTAATATTCTTTCTTTCATTACCTTCAGAAAACACTCCACTAGACTTGACAATATTAGGTCCATTCTTGACGAAGTTCTTTTTATCGAATTTTCTGTCTCTCCTCTCTTTTTCATCTTTCTTTTGATTATTATGTGATTTAGATGGACTGTAAACATTGATAGTAATGTAACATTAACATATTGGTTGATCAAATTTTTAACTTTATGTATCTTAATTTTTGAATGTTGAATAAAATATGTGGTAAATCCTGAATAAACTTACCCTTTATTTTTATTTCTAGACACGTTTAAATTAGGTGTGAATACTTTTTTGCTAGTTTTTATTCCACCCAATGTAAGGTCCCTTGGAGGTTTAAACGACGCTAATCTCTGCATGGGATCAGAACCTAGTCCATTTGATTTAGAAGACTTGTCTTCAGACATTTTTAATGTTGTAATATGAAAATGATAACTTTTTAGATTGTTTGAAAGGAAAAATACAAAGCGTGATTATTTTGAAAAAGCAATGGCCAATGTTTTGACTTATTTTTTTTTCTTTTCCACAGATTAAGTTATTGTAATGTCATTGTCAATTTTTTTATTTGTTTATCAATCTCAATCAATCACACGAATCAATCACATTTTAAAATAGAATTGAAATAAAATATTGAGTTGAAAAATCAGCCCGTTTTAAAGTCCAACCTAGCTAGTAACTAATATTTTTCATAGGACTTGCAGTTCCTCTAAGATTTTAATTAACTCTGTTCACGTTCCATCGTCCTAAAAGTCTACAAGTGGTCTAAGTACTAAGAAAGCACATCCCGTCTGTTAAAAAAAATACAAATCAAAATAACGTTCGTTTTCCTCTTGTTGTGAATTTTTGTGCTGTTTAGAATTATCAAAAATTTACTTGATAGTTGTTGAATTTCTAATTTAATTAATAGGAAATAAACTTAATTCATCCACTGACGATATGGCAGAATCGCTTTTTGATATTTTTGGTGATCATCTCACGAGGCAAGCGGTTAAAAATGTCTCGCGCCAACCGCTTTCTAACATCGGTAAGTACCTAAATAATTACAGATTCATGAACTAGTAGTTAAATCAAAATCAATAACCATTTTCATTTCCTTTGTGTTCAAAGTGTGCGGAACAAGGCACAGAAAAAAAGCAAAATATTTGTTAAAATTATTTGCCCGTTACGTATTCTCTGACCCCAACAAAAATTTTAGTTTTCCTATAACAAACTGCATCAAAATCGGCGCTACGAGGTAACAGACTTGTACACAGACAGATAAACGCGATAGAAGACCCCTCTTTTTATCAAACTTTAAAATTATGTAGGTAGTACCTTCATTTGAAAATAATGTTGCTACAACGTTATTAATGCATTTCTAATATTATTCTTACAGAGAATATGGGCAAAACTGTATCCACAGGCCCTATAAAGCCTAATGAGCCAATGAAGAAGACTGAGGGGCTCAAGAAGTCTTTCTTATCTAACACAGGCAAGGCAATCAGAAACACTCCTGTTAGAAATGTGTTCACTCCCCGAGCTGTGAATGTAGGCTCTATGATATACAACGATGATGCGAATGCAAAAGGCATGTGCGGGGAAGATATTGAGTTCACTAAACCTTCATATAAATATGGTAAGCATGTAACATAGGCCGGTAAAAATATAATATAATTATGAATGTAATTTTAATTCAGAAGTGACTGTGCCAGTGACATATTCCTCACCTATTAAAGCTTTCTTTGAAGCTCTTTCCTTTTTTTTTCATTCAATACAAAATTAACCAACTATTGTACAATTCAGCTGTTTGAGTTTTTGCATTACAAATATCTATCAATTAATTTTTATATATGAGATTTAGGTAAAGTAAGTAATACTTTATTGCTAACATGAGATAATGTGAATCATCAGAGTTTAGGTTTTAATCCACACCTGCTGGCCAAGTGCAGAATAAATGTCACAAGTCTGAATGATTAGTTGTAAGACGGACGCACCAGTATCCTCATGTTTCTCATGAATAGAATCATTATCACTATGTATGTTTATCATTATATATAATAAAACTAAGTTGATAAAATGTGCGTGCCGATAAAACTTAAAAAGGAGTCCCATCACGATAAAGGGACTTATATAGTGTGATAGCCCTTTATCCCCCCTCGAACAAGAAAGTTCCCGTTTTAACCTAAAGGGTGTGTTTTTAAAGATATAAGGGCTTTTCCAACCCTTCAACTTGGAAAGTAAGTGTAGTCGCGCCATCTGTTGTCAAATAGTTGAACTTCATTCATTGTACACAATATGGACTTAAAAGAACGATTATTTGGGGCGCGAAATTTAAAATTCTCATTTCAATAAAGTCTTAAATTACATTTGTTACCATAACCCTTTATCCCCCCTCGAACAAGAAAGTTCCCGTTTTAACCTAAAGGGTGTGTTTTTAAAGATATAAGGGCTTTTCCAACCCTTCAACTTGGAAAGTAAGTGTAGTCGCGCCATCTGTTGTCAAATAGTTGAACTTCATTCATTGTACACAATATGGACTTAAAAGAACGATTATTTGGGGCGCGAAATTTAAAATTCTCATTTCAATAAAGTCTTAAATTACATTTGTTACCATAATAAAGTTATTAAATTTTGTGTATTTATACAGCAGTAGCTAACTTATATGTTGGAGTTAAAGCGATATCATTTTAGTTATTCAAATTACTTCTGAAAACATTTTAAAATTTAAGTTTTTAAATTTCGCGCCTTTACTGCGTATGCTACAGCTGCAAAACCTATTGTTACGGCGAACGATAACGTCGAGAACATTCTATACCTAGAAGGTGTGAGAAAGTAAATATTCCCAAACTTTCTTGAATATCCTAGAGCCATCTTTCTCGAATATCTTAGAGCCAACTATACACTTCATGTGTATAGTCTCCATAAAGCCAACTTTCTGGAATACCCTAGAGCCTAGCTTTCTGAATATATAAGAGCCCGGTGTCGCCCGCCAGAATTAATTCGATTTGAACAGCGGAACAAGCCACTTCGAAACGAAAAAGAAAGAAGTTACCTGTGTGAGCCTTTATTTTGAAGTATCACGTGTGAGTATTTTTAATAGTGTGTTTAATTAATTCATGATCTTGAAGTGAAGAAAAAAAAAAGTTATCTGTGAGCCTTTATTGTGAAATATTAAATGTGAGTATTTTTAATAATGTATTTAATTAATTCTAATGGTTTTTTTTTCTTTTCTTTTAATTGTAATTTCCTTAACTTTCAAGTAGTCGCGCGGCGTTGAATCGATATACTTTGGCCGTAAACAAAATATCGCGCGACCGCTTGAAGATTAAATAATTTTGTTTTCTTTGTCTCAACGTGCCCCACGTTTACGTAATAATATATTTGTCTATAAAATGTTCATTTAATTTATATTTTACAGAATATAATGCCTAGACGTAAAAGAGGTGGAGATCTTGCCAGTTCTGCAGCGAAACGGCGGAAACAAAAAGAATATCGAAGAAATGAAACGGAAGAACAGCGCGAAGCACGTTTACAAAATCAACGAACCAGAATGAGCACCCTGAGAAGCGGAAAAAGCGAAGAAAGAAGCGAAAATAAAACTATTGAAGAATCGAGAATTTTAAAAGATAATCTAACAAAGGAAGCATTCCACTACGAATCGACGAAGAAATATTACAATCATAAATATGTTGTGATCGGAAAAATGAATAACATTTGCCAATTTTGCCACGCGAAAAAATTCAGTAAAGAAACACCAGGTCTCTGTTGCATGAATGGAAAAATTCGATTACCACCACTGGAAGCACCTCCGCAGGAATTTCTACATTACATGACCGGGGAAACACCAGAATCAAAACACTTTCTTCAAAATATAAGATCATACAACTCCTGCTTTCAAATGACTTCTTTCGGTGTTACTTCGACTAACACTAATAGAGATGAATTTGAATATGTATTTTCAATTCAAGGGCAAATTTATCACAAAATAGGATCGTTACTACCAATGCCTAACGATGACTATAAATTTCTGCAAGTATATTTCATTGGAAATGAAGAACAAGAAATTGATCAACGAAGTACACATTTTAATGGATTGAAACGCGAAATAATCCAAGATGTACAGAGGATCTTACACAAATACAATCAACTGATTTACATATTCAAAACAACACTAGATCGCATGATTTCTGATGACTATAAAATTGTGATTCGAGCCGATAAAAGACCACGTGGAGAACACGAACGTAGATTTAATGCACCTCAGATAGATGAAGTCGCCATCGTAATTGTGGACAATGAAAATACAAGCCGTGACATAATTTTACAACGAAGAAGAAAAGGACTACAACGCATTGCAGAGACACACCGTTCATATGATTCTCTTCAATATCCTTTAATATTTCTGCACGGAGAGGACGGTTATCATTTCAATATAAAACAAATTCATCCTGAAACAGGCATAGAAACAAACAAAAAAGTCACTTCCAAGGAGTTCTATGCTTACCGCTTAATGATCAGAGACAATGAAATATACAATCACATTCTCAACACTCGCCGTTTATTCCAACAATTTCTGGTAGATATGTACGCAAAAATAGAAGCAGAACGGATGCTTTACATAAGACTGAATCAGAAGAAACTACGCACAGAAGAATACATCCACCTTCGAGATGCGATCATAAATGACGGCAATATTGACGATATTGGAACAATGGTAATCTTACCCTCATCATACATAGGAAGTCCAAGACATATGCACGAATATACTCAAGATGCCATGACCTACGTAAGAAAATATGGACGACCTGATCTCTTCATAACATTTACATGCAACTCATCATGGCCAGAAATCAAAGAACAACTAAAATATGGACAAACCTCCATGGATCGACACGACATAATAGCCCGAGTTTTTCGACAAAAACAAATAAGATTTATTGAAGTCATCACAAAATACCACATCTTTGGAACCGTTAGATGCTGGATGTATACAATCGAGTGGCAAAAACGAGGATTACCTCACTCACACAATCTCATATGGCTACACGATAAAATTTATCTCACGGATATCGACAAAATCATCCAAGCTGAATTTCCCAATCCACAAAAAGATCCGGAACTATACAGCATAGTAGTGAAAAACATGATTCACGGACCATGTGGACCATTAAACTTTAATGCGCCATGCATGCGTGATGGAAAATGTACAAAAAAATATCCAAAACCATACGTAGACGATACAAAAACTGAAGATGACGGCTATCCCAAATATAGAAGACGATCACCGAAAAACGGTGGTTTCACAGCAAAAATACGAATACAAGGCAGAGATGAACTGGAAATAGATAATCAATGGGTAGTACCATATAACCCACTACTTTCTAAAATGTTCCAAGCACACATAAACGTTGAATATTGCAATTCAGTAAAATCTATTAAATATATATGTAAGTACGTAAACAAAGGTAGTGATATGGCAGTATTTCAAATAGTCCAAAATAGCGAACAAAATAACAGAAATGATGAGATACTCATGTACCAAATGGGAAGATACATCAACAGTAACGAAGCAGCGTGGAGGATTTTTAGTTTTCCCATACACGAACGCGAACCAGCTGTGCAACATCTAGCAGTACATTTAGAGAATGGACAGAGAGTTTACTTCACAAAAGACTCGGCTAGAAAAATTGCAAGCGAACCACCTCAGAACACAACATTAACAGCTTTTTTCCAACTTTGCCAAACGGATCCATTCGCAAAGACGTTACTGTATGTCGACGTCCCTATTTATTATACGTGGGACAAAACAAGAAAAATTTTTCAACGACGAAAACAAGGAATGCCAGAAGAGGGTCATCCAGAAATAATGAAAACTAACACAATAGGTCGAGTATACACTGTACATCCAAACAATGCCGAATGTTTCTATCTCCGGATGTTGTTACACGAAATACGAGGACCAACAAGTTTCACAGATCTCAGGACTATTGACGGCTACCTATGCCAGACGTACAGAGAAGCATGTCAACGCTTAGGATTATTGGAAAACGATAACCACTGGGAATTAACACTACAAGAAGCCACACTCACAGCTTCAGCTGAACAAATTCGAGAGTTATTCGCCATAATTCTAACAACATGTAACCCATCAAACCCAAAACAGCTATGGGACTCTTTCAAAAGGAGTATGAGTGATGATATATTGTACCAAATCCGACAAGCTAATCCAGAACTGACTATAGAATTCAGTGACAACATCTTCAATGAAACACTCATTCGCTTAGAAGATAAATGCTTAGCAATAAATAACCGGACCTTAGTAGAACTTGGAATGCCAGCACCACAAAGAAATGCTTTCAGTATGCTAAACTACGAAATTACAAAGGAAAAAAGCTACAACGTCAATGAACTACTTGAATACATTGCTCACAATAAACCACTCCTCAATGACAATCAAAAAACAATTTACAACGTTATAATGAACCGAATAAATAACAACACTGGTGGAATTATTTACTTGGACGCACCAGGAGGCACCGGTAAAACGTTTCTAATAAATCTAATACTGGCGGAAATACGTGCTAAAAAACACATCGCACTGGCACTAGCATCATCCGGCATTGCAGCCACACTTATGGAAGGAGGACGAACTGCTCATTCTGCCTTACAACTACCGTTGAATATAGCCGAACAACAATTCCCGGTATGTAAAGTCTCAGGAGCATCTGGACGGGGTCAACTTCTAAAACAAGCTAAAATTATCTGCTGGGATGAATGCATCATGGCCCATAAAAAATCACTAGAAGCCATGGACAGAACATTACAAGAATTGCGAAAAAACTCTGAAATAATGGGAGGAGCTCTACTCATACTCTCAGGAGATTTTCGACAAACACTTCCAGTTATTCCCAAGTCAACACCAGCAGACGAGATCAATGCATGCTTAAAAAAGTCACATCTCTGGCCAGAAGTACAAATACTGCAATTAACAAAAAACATGAGGGTTGAATTATCAAAAGATGAAACAACAGCACATTTTGCTAAAATGCTTTTACAAATAGGCGAAGGTACATATCCTACTGACCAAACGACCGGTCTCATTGAACTCAATAGTGATTTCTGTAACATAGCCACTACTGAAAACGAACTAATCGACAAAATTTATCCAAATATTATTCAGAACTATACCAACGTAGAGTGGTTATTTCAAAGAGCAATTTTGGCCACTAAAAATAATATTGTTGACGATATCAATTTTAATATTCTAAAGAAAATACCTGGTGAAGAGAAAGTATATAAATCGATCGACACGATGGTAACCATTGAAGAAAGTGTCAACTTCCCTACTGAATTTCTAAACTCTTTACAAGTACCAGGAATGCCATTACACTGCCTTCGTCTGAAAATTGGATCTCCAATCATACTACTTAGAAATCTCAACTCCCCAAAACTATGTAATGGAACGAGGATGATCGTAAAACAGCTATCGAATAATATCATTGAAGCTGAACTTATTTCTGGAAAGAACAAAGGACACACAGTATTTATACCTAGAATACCACTGATCTCTTCTGAATTGCCATTTCAATTTAAAAGATTGCAGTTTCCAATTAAATTAGCCTTTAGTTTTACAATTAACAAAGCGCAAGGGCAAACTTTAAAATATTGTGGCATCAACCTCAAAGAATCCTGCTTCTCTCACGGTCAGCTTTATGTAGCTTGCTCAAGAGTAGGAAATTCGAAAAATTTATATATATATACCCCGGACAATAAAATGAAAAATGTTGTTTATAAACAAGTAGTATAAATAATGAGAAAATGTAAATACATGTAAATATATATGTTTAAATATACATGTAAATATATATATCCATGATAATGTAAATACATGTAAATATATATGTTTTCAATATATATATATTTTTTACTTTTTACGTCATAGTTTATTTTTTTATTTCAACTACCACGTAACCTCATATCAACTCCCGAGCGAAGCCGGGTATTACAGCTAGTTTATTTATGAAGTCAAGAGATTTGTAATCTAATCTTCTCTATTGCACTGTTTTAGACAACTACCAAAGGGATGTATTTGACTACCTGCCTGTACCACAGCCACAAGTACAGAAACATGTCTCCCCACCGACCACTCCTCCACCCACCATCAAGACACACACAATGGATTTCAACTGTTCCTATCAAGATGAATTCTTTAATGGTATTTAACTTATTTGTTTTAACCTGGTTCAAACCTGTGATTTGCGAGGTTACTGGTCCTCACAAGCACTGAAGTGATCTGTGAAGCTGAAGGTCTGTAAGACCTAGTAGACATGGTTTATTTGACCCCAAACAGTTGGCAGTGTATGGCAAGACTAGAAATGTTGCCAAATGGGTAAATATAATAGCTTTTAAAAAAATGAACCACTTTCAATAATTCAAAACTTACTCAACCGATTTTAATAATATTTGAATTGGACCACCTGTTTCGTATACCTCATAAAACAAATAAAACTAATAGAATTATCGAAATTGATGAATAATTGACGAAATTACTGCATAGCATAGTCAAATTGAGAACCTCCTTCTTTGAAGTCAATTGAAAATACCAATTTAAATACAAAACAAGCATAGGACATCTTCAGAATAACATAGCAAGGTTTAGCTTAATCAAGGAATACCATATTATAATAATATGGCTGTTTATGTTGACGAATCACAGACTCCAACAACACACCTAATTTAGTAAAAACTTGCATCCTAAATAAGCCCTAGCTCCTACTCATTATTAGTTGAAAGACAGTAGTATTTTCTTAGATTTACGCACAGGTAGGTATCACATATTGAAATCAATGTGTGGTACCTACCTGTGCAAAACCTACGTTACGAGTATAATGGATTTTATCGTGGATTAATTTAGATTTTTCACAGGGGTCGGGTAGTTAAAAAATGTCCACTATCAGGCCTACAATTTTTGTTTTAAAGTTTAGTGCAATGCCTTTCTAGAGGTAGGTAAAATATCTATAAAACTGAGTCAGACTTTCTATTTCATAACCTGGCAACTGTAAAGTATGATAATGTTCATCTTTTTAAATAACACTAATTTATCAAAAAAATCTTTTCAGATGATTTCTCAATGGACAGCTTACCTGAAGATGACTTGGGACTTCCGGATTTGTATTGATTGTTTAGTGTTTGATTTATTTAAGGCTATGATACAAGTATAACAAAAATTTCTGACTGGTGCCTATAAGCTGTGAGTAAAAAGTTGGTCCATGATTCCTATTACTAAACAGCTCAACAAAGAATTACTAATTGGCCATCTCCAATGACTGTGTCCATGCTAGTGATGTTGGGACTATTGTCTATTTTTAAGCCACCTTACCACAAGTTTAGTAACATGTCTTTTTTGCAACCATACTATCAATGAGTGACGCCATAGTCAAATTTTGTACACTTTTCGATAGTTTGATAACATCACTCATATCCCATTATCATCGGAATTCTTAATCAGATTATTCTCTCAATTGTTAAAAAATGATTTAGAAATTTTTAAATTTACGCAAATATCACACATTGAAATTAAACTATTTTTTAAGAGATTTTATCATGGTTTGTTTTAGATTTTAAATCCCGACGTTTCAAAATCTTTTCAGACTTCATGGTCACAGGTGGACTGAGTTTGTTAAAATCAATCCGTTACAAAATAGTTTTATTTCAAAGTTTTACTTCTTATAATCCCATACAAACTAAAGTTTAACTTTTTATGTAGTATGATGTTATTTTTGTAGAATAGTAATTTGATGAGCTCTCATGTCAATAGGCACTCAAACTGTGATTATTAGATGGTAAATATCTTGCACTATTGTTGCCCAGTGATTTATATTTCTAATTAAACTTTTGTATTTGCTAGATTGTTTTTATTGTAGCAACTAACTAATTAGTGTTTTATTGTAGACCCTGGGGTTATAATTAATTATCTGCCATTTAAAATGTCTACAACTGTTCATTGATTTTTGTGTACAGGGAAACCTTCACACCTGTCAGTCTGTTCTCTTGCCACATAAACTTAGTTAGAGGTGATTTTGAGTAGATAAATAAAGCAATTTTTAATAGTTAGCTATACTTATTAATCTATTTAATTTACAAGAATATAATTATTTAAATGTGATAATATTTACACTAAAGTGTATGGTACTCCCAAAGGTGTCCCACATTATTTCCATTGTTAAAAATATTTGGAATGTTCGTCTTACTAACTCAGGAACTATGTATGTGTTAGATGAAATTATATTTTTATTTTTAAATCAGCTTGTTCTTGACCAAAGCATGCCTGAAATAATTCTAGCAATAATGGTATATCTGTAATTGATTATATTATCATTGAAATAATGAAACACTTAAATATTTCTTGCCAGCTGAAATGTGGGTGGTATTCATCTTTGGCTACACTTTAAGGCCTCTGCCTCGTACCTTGCGGGCAGCAGGGCGGCTGCGCGGGAGCGGCAGGATCAAATGCGTAAAATCAAATGGACCAACCCTCGAAACCTGCCCGCTGTTTTCGAGAACGGGTCTGCGTTCCCCCGCCCCGCTACCGCGCCGCCGCCGCTGCCGCCCTGCTGCTTGCAAGATTCGAGGCAGAGCCCTAAGTAATACAATGTATTACGTGTGAGCACTACACACATTGTCTGGAAGTACCTTTACAATAAAACAGCTCTTAACTAAATACAATACACTATGTGAGGTATTTCTTCCCTAGGAATTGTACTTTCTTCTCGAACGCTGGCAGACTGATCAAAGTATCTTCTTTGTAGAAAGGATTCAACATAAGCTTGATGTACGCTTCATAGACATCAGTGAAAAAGTTCTTGATACCATCCTCATTGCGAGCATCATGTACCATCATAAATCTCATCTGTAATTCAAAATAATTTTGAAATTCAAAATATTTGGTATGCATGTCGAAATTAGAACAGCTGAACAGCATTAGTTATTAGCTGTGAAAAGGTTACAGATAAAAAAATAAATAATCTAAGTAACATTTATACTGGACTTACCTGACTAGCAGTAACAAATGCAGAGACAAACCATTGGTTGAATTTATCAACTGATTTCAAATATGTGTTGGTCACTTTCCACATGTGCTCATCAACTAGATCTAACGCTGCGTGCGCTATGAACTGATTTAAATGTCTATTATCTTCTTTCTAAAACAATTAATAATATAAATAAAGCACAAACAAACTAAATAACAGCAGGAAAGTAGGCTGCCCACCTTTGGCTCTTTTGTGACTGGTATAAAATCCATTTCGAATATTGGGTTGTCTGAATGGCCCACAATAACGAAATAATATGTTCCCCCAGACATTTGGAAATAAAATTGATGTAATTTTACCTAAATAAATAAGAATTTTTGTTTAACAAATAAATATTAGCTGGCTGTATTTGACACAACAATGACTATTTTGACAATTGACTTCACTTCACTTCACTTTTTATTTTTTTTGGCATCCACCGTCATTCACAGTGATTCTGCCAACGTCAGGTTGAAAGACACATTGTTTTTAAAATTGACTATGTGCGGTTAATATGCGATTGAGTACGGTAGGTAGGTAGTTCATATAAGTGTGGGCGGGTAGATTGAAAAAATAAACAGGACAGACAAAACTAAACGAGTTTTAAGTAAACCGGCAATAACAAGTTACAAATACATAATAGGCATAGAATATAATAGGAGCAAAGGAATGTTAGTCGGAGAGATGGAGACTTATAGTTTAATATTATTGGCTTTAATAAATTTTGCTAAAACAAAAACAAGTGGAGAGGATGCATAGGAGAGAAGAAATTTTAAATTAATAGGACGAGGAGCATTTTTAGGGAGAAGATCGTAAAGCGGAATGGAGATGTATGGGCAGTTAAAAAAAATGTGTTCAATGGTACCATCTTCTAGTCCACATTCGCATAGGGAATTATCCCGGATACGTAACTTAGCCAAAAAAACTGGGGAACAAACGTGGCCTAAACGTAGGCGGATAATGACAGATGTTATTAGTTTTGGCAAGTTACGAAATTGAAAAAACCAGGGCTTTGTCGGGATAGTTGGTTGTAGGCTATAGTAGTGTCTACCTACGCGGGAACCAGACCTTTGCCAAGCGGCATTCCAATCTTTAAACAAGTCTTTTTTAGCTGAAGACCGGAGATCTCTCAGATAAGTTAATTTGTGGGACTCTAAGCCAATCTGGGTTGCCTCTTTAGCACAAACATCAGCTATCTCATTGCCTGCAATGCCACTATGACCTGGAATCCAGGCAAGGACAACCTCAATATTATCTTGTTTGCAAAGAAGTAATTGTTCCCTGATATCGAGTATAACGCTAAAGTTGTCTCTGGACTTGAGGGGGTGTTTTTGAATAGCTTGAAGGCAGCTAAGTGAGTCCGAAAAGATTACCGTTTTATTGATTTTATGTGCTTTAATGTAGAATATCGCTTCTAAGATGGCTATGGCTTCACCGGTGAATACAGAATATGTCGAAGGACATTTAAAATTTAAAATTATTTTAAATTTGGGGATCCAAGCTGCAGCACCAAGGTGCCCTTCTTCTGATAATTTAGAAGCATCAGTGAATATTGCAGTCCAATCACTAAATGATTTATTATAAATTTCCAAAAACTCATTATTGGCTGAAGGGGAATCCTTACTAATGCCAAAGTTTAACAGAATAGGAGGTTGAAATATTAAGATTTCATAACTATAGAGGAAGATAGGGTTTTTGGGGTAGTGATAGTAATTTATGGAGGGATGACAAATTTTTTGATAACTTTTTATTAATGGAGGAAGATCTTTATTCGTCCAATATGGAGAGGAAGGGATCAGCGAATGTAATTCTGGTAACTTTCTTACTAGAGGATGGGAAGAGTTTTGAAACACGTTAAATAAAAAACGGTCACAGATAAACTGGCGACGAAGGTGTAAAGGGGGCTCTAAACATTCGACTTGCATCGCATTAATTGGCGATGATTTCATAGCCCCAGTTATGATTCTCAGACATTTAGACTGGATTTTAGCTAATTTGGACATAGCTATCTTAGAACACGGTTCTAATAGAAAACTGGCGTAATCGAAGTGACTGCGAACTAGAGCATTATACAAAAGTTTTTGTGAGTATGGATGAGAACCCCAACGCACACCTGATAAGGATCTCATTATATTTACTCCTTTTTCGGCCTTTCTACATATGTATTCTAGGTGAGGGATGCCTGACATTTTGGAGTCGAAAATAACACCTAAGAACTTAACCTTATCGTCAATGCTTATGTAATGACCATCAACTGAAATGTTTGTAAAAGGGATAATTCTTTTCCGGGTAAAGATAACAGCAGTGGATTTAGAAGGGGACAGTGACAGATTAAGATCTTGCAACCATAAATGTAAGTAACTTAGGGCAGAGTTGATGCGTGAACTGGCCGTTTGAATGTTATCAGAAGATACGTACAGTGCTATATCATCGGCGTATTGGAGAACATCGCAGAAGCTATTTACAGTCAAATTGAGGTCGTATGTATATAAGTTGAATAAAAGAGGGCTCAGGACAGACCCCTGGGGAAGACCCAGCCAAACTGTTCCCGAAGATACAATGGAGCCGTTTACTCTTACAGATACAGACCTAGCCATAAATAAATTACAAATAATGTTAATTAACCTCACTGGTAAACTCAGATTGAGTAGTTTCCTCCTGAGCTCAGGAAGTAAGACATTATCATAAGCAGCAGTGATGTCTAAAAATACTCCCACAACATAGTGATTTTTAGATAAAGCTTTTCTGATGTCTGTTGAGAAAACACTGAGGCTATCCAAAGTACCTAAACCACGTCTGAAACCAAATTGGGAGCTAGGTAAAAGACCTCTGTTTTCCACTATCCATTCTAATCTATTTTTTATTAAGTGTTCCAGAATTTTACACAAGGTTGAAGATAAGGCTATTGGACGGTACGATGCTGAGTCAGAGGGATTTTTGCCCGGTTTTAAAAGAGGGATCACTATTTGAGACTTCCAGGATGGAGGTACCTTACAAGTAATAAATATGGTGTTAATGATATCCAAGAAGAGTAATTTAGAACTATTCGAAAGATTAGTTATGAAGGAATATGGTATACCGTCTATTCCTGGGGCGGAATCCCGTAAGCCGTCAAGAGCGCAAAGTAGTTCCGGAAACGAGAAAGGTGCGTCCATGCTGTCAGAAGAGTGAACTGGAAGGACAGAAGGAAGGGAATCTAAGGAGGGAACAAAAGGAGGGGCCAACCTATTAGTAAAATCCTGGACCCAGGAGTCAGCGTCATTAGAAAGAGGTTGAGCTTCAATGGAACGTCTATAGCGTTTTATCTTTTTCCAAACTAAAGAGGGTGGGGAGCGTGGAGATAAAGTTTCACAAAAATTTTGCCAACCTTTGACCTTTTTCTTAGCAAGTAGTCGCTTGGTTTTTGCCGATGTCTTCTGGAACTTTAGATAGTTAGCCATAGATGTGTCACGGGATAGTTCAATTTCCGCTGAGTTACGCAATTTAATGCTCTTGGTACATTGGGAATCCCACCAAGGGGGTGAAGGGATCTTATGGCAAGCCGAGTTTTTTATGGGAATATGGTCATCCGCAGCAGCGATTAAAATGGAAACAAACTGATTATATAGGTCTAGCACATTTGAGGAATCTATGGCGGGAAAGGAACTAGAGCTACATTGAACAGTTAGGGAAAAAAGGTCCCAATCAGCCTGGTCAGTTTTATATTTCAGGAGTGGGGATGGCTGTATCGGAGGAGGTCCAGGGATCGGTAAGGATGAAAGGATAGGAAAATGATCACTGCCATAAGATAATGGGAGGACCTTCCAAGAAATTGAGGTTGTTAAAGAAGGAGATGCCAAAGTAAGATCAATCGCACTATTGGACTGGGTGGGGGAAGTTCTGCGAGTAGGGGAACCGTCATTGATGACACAAAGGTTCAATTCATCTAAGAGCTCAATAAAATGAGAGGAATTAGAGTCACAGTGCTGCGACCCCCATAGCGAATTATGAATATTAAAGTCGCCGAAAATAACAACATCACCTGATAGTATGGAGCATAGGACCGATTTGAGCTCGGAGATTAAGGTGGGATTTGGGTGAGGGATGTATACAGAAAAGAAAGAAATGTTCATAGCTTTGGCTCCCACAATCTGAAAGCCGTCACTATGAGAAGGTATGGGAATCTGAACAAAAGAGATGTTTCTTGAAACAAGAAGGGTGGCACCAGCTTTACCATCCAGCCTGTCGTCTCGGAGGCATGAATAGCCAGGAATCCTAAATAAAGAATCCGGTCTGAGCCATGACTCCGAAATACCGAGCAGCATGGGATTGAATTTATTAATAAGGTGAATAATTTCAGGCTTTTTATGACGAATACTTTTACAATTCCATTGTAGAAAGGCGAATGTTACTGAGGTGGGACATTAATTCTTTAAGTAGAGTAAAGACATTGTTCGGTACAGCGTCACTAAATTTTGTTAAGAAATTAACTAAAACGCTCAGTAGAAGTTCTATTAGGTTATCATTTGGGGAGGGTGATGGAGGATCAGCTCGCCCTGAATTCAGGGCACAGCCATTCGGGAGGGACTCAGAGGGGGTGCGGGTGATGTTATTGTGTGCATGAATATCATACTGTTTACTTAAAGTCGGACGGGGGCGTCGGGGAGTAAAAACAGTTTCCCTATAGGAACGTACTGGGGAGGAGGTATTCCCATTGGGGACAGCAGCACTATGAGAAGGAGACAAGATAGATATAGGGGGAGGTGGGGTGAACATAGTCCGAGAGACTTCTGCGTAGGAGGGGCGGGACGGACGGTAACGCAGAGCTGCTTCCGAGTAACTTAGATTTTCGTCTGCCATCACTATTTTAATAGCTTTCTGCCTTGAGTGTTCCGGGCAGGAAGCATCGGTGGCCTTATGACGGCCCAGGCAAAGAATGCACGAAGTTTTGTCATCAGATATGTTACATGTATCACCAGTGTGTTGGCCGGCACAACAGAAGCATCTGGGACGCGATCTACATTGGGCAGCGGTATGCCCGAAACGGCAACATTGTTTGCATTGGATAGTCGGTAGTATGTAAGGTTCGACTGGCAGACTAGAATAGAAACAGAAAATTTTTTCAGGTAACGCCTGGCCTTTGAACGTAAGTACGACTGTAGAAGTTGGAACCCATTCCGCAATACCCTCTCTATGTATTTTTCTATTCAGTCTCCTAGCCTTCATTACAGGCCCACAGTTTTGGGGAACAGAAATACCATTAACTAACTCCTCTAGGGTCCAATCGGTAGGAATGTTTCTCACCACCCCGTTACGAGTTACATGAAATTTTGGAATTGAGGTGGTGAGTTTATGTCTAGGGCTAAAGTCGCAAGTCAAAAAAGAATTTGCGCTGTCAGCTGTTTTAAAATCAACAGCTACTCGGTTTCTCCCTAAAGACTTGATCCCTCCTTCAATAATTCCCTGAATGTTGTTACGGAAAATGAGTTGGGCTATTTTCAGTAAACGGATTGAGAAGCCAGCAGAAGGGTCAGGTTCCGCGCGTGAGATGTGGACTGTGAAAGGACCGGAGTCCGAAGCGGTGTATAGCAGTGGAGCGTCTCCATCAAATTCCGGACGAGTATATGTGCTTTGGGCCGAACCTGATGGGCTACTGACCTTTTTGGCATTATTTCCTGCGATGTCAACGTCTGCCGGTCGTTTTTTTGAAGATGATTGAGTACCGGCTATTTGAGTATCCATTTTTTCAGGGGATGTTTGTGTAAACAAAGGGGTAGACAACATATTCGATGTTACGTTTATACACGAGTCTCCCCAATCAGGGGGATCATCGTCCCCCGACATGTTTAGACAGGATCAATATAAGAAGGGAAAGCACCACACCTATAGGAAATAGTATGACGATCTAAAAAAAAATATATTATGATAGCTAAAATAATAAAAAAAAACAAAAACACCCGAACACTTGTGTCAACCAACGCGTGAACGAGCAGAATCGACAATTGACTTGAATAAATGAAATGAGTGACAGACAAGACATAGACAAAAATACGTTTCACAATCATATTTTTAACGCTTGGACCGTGGGGCCCGAGCGCCCGTGCTCTTTTTAAAGAAATTTCTAGGCGCTTATTAGACTCTTCACGTGAGCAGAGGGCTGGCCTACATCTTGGTCAAAGAATTAGCATTGCCATACAACGTGGGAATGCTGCCAGCCTTCTAGGCACATTCCCCCAAGGCCTCGATTCGGAGGAATTTCATGACGCCTTCGTTTTTAAGATTAGAATTCTAGAATTCGTTTATTTATTTTATTACATTTTATGTAAATAACAAATAATGTTATTGTTATTATTAATAATTTAATAAAAAAAAATAAAAAAAATTAACGGCCGTTTTTAACGAACCTACATACAACACATCTACTGTTTTAGGCGGGAAAAGTTTAAATACAGAAGGTAGATAATATGTAGGTATTCAATAATCAAAAATATAGGTTGTTCGGGGCACGAGATTGTTAATTTAATATTTTAATTATTGAAATGAGTAAATCTAAAACATTCAGTAAGTACTTAAAGTAAAAATCTTACCCTTTTGTGATATGTATGCCTTTTATTTTCAATAGATGGTTAAATAATTTATTGTTTTAGATGCTTGGTCTACGCCAATAGAAAAGTTAATGGCGTGGCGGCAAGGAAGTTGGGTCAAGTATGAAAATAAAGAGTTGAATTCGATTTTACGCGTTCATTACGATCAACTTCTAATAACAAGTGATGCAAAAGTATTGGAATCTTTCAACATACATAACAAATTGAAAGGCATTTATAAAGATGATGTTCTAATATTAATTATCAGCAGTGCTCCTAATGAAGTAAGAACCTACATCTACTTTTTTAAAAGACTCTTTTTATTATGACTTGCCTCGTAGTAACTTACTCTATTTGTTTTAATTTTTTTTATAGGTAAGAAAAATAAAATTCCTAATAAAAATGAATGCCGCACTCGTTATTCAGTCTCTTGGTCAACATTTTCCTGTTGTGAAACATAATAGCTCACAGATTTCTAAAACATTAAACCCAAAGTATCGTAACATTGACCAAGTTTTAAAGTTTGCTTTGGAAAGTAAAGGTACTTAAATATGGAAATCTTTCAAAAATCATATTATATGGTGAGGATGAAACCACGATAAGATATAAGTAATTTATTATTAAAAATACTTCACAGATGGTGCAGTCTCTTCGAATTTGCCATCAGATCTCAACAATTTTATAAAGCTCTGTCTTCTTGATCCCAGTTTTCCACATTTAGTTTTAGAAACGGAAAAAATATTGTGTAAACAAATGAATATTGAATAAGATGTACTTCCTTACTTAAATTAATAAAACGCTATGGTTCGGTTATAGTAAAATAAATAACCGTGACTAAATGTGTTTTTCTAAATTCATTGTACTAGTACTAGTGTGTAAATATTTCTTAGTTCTATACAATAAAAACTATTTTTTGACTGGACAATCGATACTCTTAGAAAATTTAACATGGAACTGGTATTGCGCGCGTTTCCCTCTGCTCATGTTTCGTGTTTGTGTGTAGCTTTTATATACGTGTGCATTTTAAGACGCTTTAACTTTTACGTCCTCCTCCCCCAAAATCTGGCAGAAACAATTTAGTACTAGAACACTTCCCGTGTTAAATGCTCTAAGTAGGTACCTTCCGTGTTAAATTTGCTTACTAACTACTTTGCACTACTTAATGCATGCATGCATTAAGTAGTGCTAAAAAGTGTATAACAGCGTAAAAGCGTATAAATAGTAAGCGTATAGCTCTTATAGTGTATACCATCTCTTGCATGAAACGATTTTGACAAATACCTGTGAATTTTGACGTTAACTTTGACATTGACATGTATCATGACAGAACTTGAATTTTGAAATTGAGAAAAACGTTGAGAAAGTTTGTTGTTTGTTGTGAAATTAAAACTAGAAGATGAACTTTTAACATGGCGTCTTAGAACGTCGCAGTTTTTTAGTTTTTTACTACTAATCTTTAAAAACTTATATTACTTATTTAAACTTGACATTGGCAAAATTGCGGAATAATTTCTGCAGAGGCCATAATTAAAAGAAGAAGAAGAAATTAAAACTAATTTTTAAGTGCTGGATATAATTTGTTTGTTAAATAAAAATGCTGCCTTCAAGATTTGTGTCGGGACAACAAAGCGCTTTGAGGAAATCAAGGTATGATAGTGATTTTTATTACTAACTGGTTTCATAACTTTGGTATCGACTGTGGAGCTTATTTTACAGCATTACAATGTGTTTAAAATTACTCATATACACTTATAACACATTAATTTACAGTATTTTGCAGTATTATAGCAATATCAGGTTTAGGTATTTCCTTAAAATTCTAAACACTAGGCACAGACGAATAGCTTATTAACACTTTTGAAATCATTTCCCTTATACTGTCAAATAACATGCTTTTAAGGATTACCGTGTTAGTTAATGCCCCAGAATATTATTATTTACATCAGGCTTGAAGGAAAACCTTCTTTGCTACCTAAACCTCGCCGGCCGGGCTCTACCGACCGTCTCTCGACTGAAGCGCGCCGCCCCAGTGCTGCCGGTCATCGCTCGAGCAGCGCAGAGCCAGCTAGAGGGACGTTCGGTGTTGGCAGACTTAGCAGAGAGGCATCTGCTACTAAATTACCATTAAATGGGGTAAGATACTTATTCCCAAAATAAATTATGTCGATCCACTTAAGCACATATTAAATTGATTAGAAGTCATCAAAAACCAATTGCTGTGCCTGTTGTGCATGACTCATATATGTCTACAATTAATGGATAAAATGAACCAAAAGATATGCATGTTTTTGTCACATAAATGCGACTAGGGACTAGGCTGATAAAATGATAATAAAAAATCAAAACATTTTTTTTAGATGTCACTTCTATGTCCAGAAAAGCTCAAAGTTTTTTAGTAGTTTTAATTTTAATGCAATATATTTTCAGAGGTCTCGCTCCCAACAAGGGGACAGATTTGGTCAGTCGTCTATGACACCTTTGCGTTCCAGCCACTACTCTAGGCCTACTACAACTCCTGTGGTAAGTTTATATTATTTTTTCTTTTTATTGTATCTCCTTTTTGTTCTATTACTATATTTTTCTTATATAAAATAGATTTTCAATAGACTGTTAAGTTTTATCTAATTTATGAATGAATGCAATGGTGATTTTTAAGCAACAAGACATTTCGAATATAGTTAGAGAATCTGAATTGCAGTTGGAATTGGAATTGTGTCCGATGAATGGTAATTGGCTCGTCTAAACATAGCCGGCGAAAATTGGGTGATATTTACCTCTGCCTACACTTTCGGGTAATACAGTTGTGATGCTACATGGTATTGAATGCAAAATCTGACAAATTACCAAAAGTGTGCCTTAAAATTTATCTAGAATTCATAAAGAATAAGTTTTAGTAATTTAGAATTTTTAATATGTATATTTATAGAGGACACCTTCAGAAGACCGAGCTAACCGCAACTGGCAGACTTCACTGGACAGAGCCTTAGCATTTGTGACTATCAAAGATCAGAGGTAACTTTCCACTTCACTCTTTTTTTACTTCAATTTCACTTTTGGTATAGTAATATTTCTTAATGTAAATAAACTTACTTAGAGGCAGTAAGACAAACATAGTATCACGCCTATTTTACTCGAAGGTGTAGGCAGATGTTGAGCAGCGGTGGCGAAGCGGTACGGGCCGCGCCTTAAAATTTAAGGTAGCGGGTTCGATACTCAGTTGTGCCCACACATATTTGTGTGAATTGTTTCATCTCTGCTGCTCAATTTTGGGAAAGGAAAACGTCGTGAGGAAACCGGCATGTCTAAGAGCTAATCATTCAAGGACATGTGACATCCACCAACCCGCACTTGGCCAGTGTGTGGATTAAGGCCTAAAAACCATGCCTCAATTCACAATATAGTTCAGGGAAGACCTTTGCCCAGTAGTGGTACACTAAAAAGGCTCTCACTTAAAACACTCTGCCTACATCACTTTAACAGTGATGTATGTAGGTAGTGTTTATCTAAAATAATCGGCAATAATATCCGTTATGAACTAGTTTCATTTCAATACTGAGCAGTTACAACAAACACCATTCCAGGCCGATCTCAACAGCAGCATGGCAACGTTCGGAAGTATCTCGTGTAACAGAAGCCCTAGCTGGTCGCGGGTCTGCGGGTGCACTGATACGTCCACTCACTATCGCGCGGTTCGTCGATATAACCGCTGCGCTACTCTCGGCGATCACCAGGGACACTAAGTTGAACACTGATAATTATGTCACCAAGGTAAATTAACAGTTCTGGCAGTGTGGGATTAAGTTGTTGCTCCTTCTCACCGTCGTCTCACCTCGAAAATCATTCGTAATCACGAGTTAATTAGTATGCCGGGCTGGTATATCCATCGTAGATTGCAGCATTGCTTAATATCAGGCAAATTGTAGCCAAGCGCAAGCAGAATGAATAAAAAAGCGAGTAGTGTAGCGAGTTTGGTTTGCTTTAAGAAAAAAATGCACTGAGGGCGCTGTCCGGTGGACAGGGTTACCTCTCTATAGTTAAACTTTACAGTGGTATACTCTTGGGTTGTTTGTGCTATTGGAGCTCTTTGCTGGTCAAACATTTTATTTAACATAAATAGAAGAGATATTATTATCCAGCACACGGTAGCTCTTTGTACACGGTGGCATCTTTAAGCAACAGGTGGCGCTTAACAAGGTTGGGTAACACAAAGCCAGCGTTATCTAAGAATGTACTTCACTCTTCTCTTAATAGACACATATTTTTCTCGTTTATAAGGTTTTCTTTCGTTGCTTCTTATTTATCATAATCTGTTCTGCAGTTGCCCCACATATCGAAGCGGTTGCTGTACCCCGGCACTGTCTCCAAGTCCTGGCTGAAGACTGTCAACACACTCCACGCATTCCCACAAGCGTTGGCTCTCATCGCTTACCTACTCGACTTGGTTAACCATATCGTGAGTTTCAATTTACGCTATAGAACCCGCTTCAATGAAGAAACGACACTAATATTTATATTTATCATAACGGGCAATTAACGCGCTCACCTTTATTTTGGCTATACGTTTCGACACGGGTTGCACCGGTCGTGGTTGCAATCGGACATTGTGAGCGTAGTGTGTAGGCTCCCTAACAATAGTTAAATTTTATTACAAGTGACGGTAGTTACAGAAAATGTTGTTCTACGGCCGCCGTCATCAACGGAGCTCTTTCGCTGGATCAGTCTGCTTGCGACCACGACCGGTGTAACCCGTGTCGAAGCGTAAAGCCAAAATAAAGGTGAGAGCTTTAATTGCCCGTTATGATAAATAAAATATTAATATTGTAACGCAATGTAATTTTAAAAATAAACGAAACTAAAATGGCGACGTGTACTAGTAAAGTTATTTTTAGATTTGTTTATTTATTGGCAAGGATGAAAAAAAATCATAAATCACTATCAGTAAGTTACTTGCTTTTCACGTCACAGGTAGTGGGTTCAATTCACACCCAAGACAGACATTGTTGTGATATCTAGTATTAGTATGTGACACCGCTGTGCCTCAAAAAGGACGTAAGGCTGTCCGTCCTGCGCCTGGTTTCTCACCGGTCGTGTCGAATAACCCTTCCTACAGGACTTGAAAGTGAAGGGAAAATAAATATTGATATTAGAATATATGAGTATATTGTGTTTGCACACACACACTTGTGCACTATACTATAATAATATCTCCTGCGTACCTGGATAGTCAGCTTAGACTTGCCACAACAATGATTTGTAATAATTTGTTTGTTCTCAGGAAATGCCAGTCTCAGATGAATGGTTGTATGTTGGGAAGGACGACTTAGCGATTCTTAGAAGAGATTACTTGTACAAGTGTTGGATAAGGTGTGTATTTAAATCTATATATTTAGAAATTAATTTTACTGTCACGCTTTTATGAAAAATGATACTAGTTTTCCGTTCTAACGCCTTTTCTCTTCTCTATTCACTCTGCTTCATCTTCCTATTCTAAAGTCCTTTCTTACCGCGCCTCTCTTACTTGTAATGTTTCTGTCGAATGTGGTTGCATTATGAAATTAATGAAAAAATTAATCAAGTTTGGAAGATTTTCTAAATTTTATTTATTTACTACTGATAAGCATACTGAGTTTTCAGCAGTGGTTCTCAATAGTTGCCACGTCATTCTCTGTATGGTAGGAAAAGAAATTTAAAGATTTTAAGTAGAGGCCCTGTCCAAAAATTTCCAAATTTTTATTTCATTATTATCATTTGCCATTTATGTTAAGCCAGTTTAAATTGATAAAAAAATGTACTGTGTGTACAAGCTCACCTCCTTTTTTTTGCAGATTCCAGGACCCTGGTCATCAATTTGAAGATCTGAATGAAGAGTATTTACAAAATCTCAAAGTATTGCTGGGCAATGATGAAGAAAAGATTGCGGAGCTTTCGCAGATTATCAAAAGTATGTGATTTATAACATAGCTTTCGTGTGAATTATCCAAAGGTGTAGGGTAAATGTCATAGTAAGAAGCCATAGAAGCTTTTTTTATTCTGTTATAGGCTTGCGCTTGACCACAACTTGCTTGTTGTTAAGCAATGATGTAGTCTTCGATGAAACGCGCTTACCCAGTAAATACCGATTCACTCGTGACTTGAAGAAAGGTAGATTATATCTATCGGGAAACAGAGATGCCGGTAGCGAATTCCACAACTTGGCAGTTTGCACAATAAAAGTGGGAGCAAAGCGTTACGTAGTAGGGTACGAAGATATTTCTTTTCATTGGGTATCAAAGAAAAAAGAACCGTGTTTAAATTAATAAACTGGAAATTGAGAAATTATGTTTGATTCACTTAAGTTTACTCCTAATGAGAATGACGTAGCAATCCTCAATGGCACAAGAAAAGTTAAACTGACGAATTAGCATACATACAAATGCGCGACACATCGCCGGAAGATCTTACTTTTACGCTGTAGGATCATTACCACCTGATCCTCCAGTCTCCACACTCTAATCCATACACTACTTTGGTAATAGTGTAGATGACTTATTTACCTGCTTAAAATATCAATTATTCCTGTGCCAGAGTATGAAACCTGTTTAGAAGATGAAGTAGAGTTAGCGGCACGTGCAGAAGAGTCACGTCGCGTGGAGAGACGAGACACATTGTTGAGCTCGTTGCGAGCTGAACGAGCTGAGCGGAGGCAGCATCGCGCTGACGCTGCAGCTCTCTCTGCACAGCTTGCTGACCTCGCTGATGGTATCAAGCGATTAGACGCTGAGATAGAACGGGCTAGGTATGAACTTGTTTTAGATAGAAAGAAAGACAACTATTATATGTATAGTTTATACCAGTTATCAGTCGGGAAATACAAGAGTGATACTATGTTTTGTTGGAAGAAATTTTATAATACTATAGGTCGACCGTTTAACTCGCGTATCTGAGGTACAAAGTCATAAAACATTATTTAATTTCATAAAGAACTATTTAACCACATATAAAAGTAGTTTCCATGACACAAGCTGTGCTTAGCTTCGGACCAGATGACTGTGTGTGTCCCAGAATATTTATTTTATTAGATGTAATAAAGTAACTGTTAGCTACGCGTACATAGGATGGATAGTCGCACAATGGGGAACCAATTTTAAACACATTGTAAGGAGCGTGAGAGATACGGGGAACGTCGCCGCACTAATAAGTTACAAAGTTTTGTAAAATCAGTTTTTTGAAATAAAACTACTTTATAACGGTTGTTATCGCGGTTTATTTTAGATTTTAGATCACGACGTCTCAAAGTCTTTTCAGACTTCATGGTCACCGGTGGACTGAGGTATTTGACGTTTAAAAAATCACAATTATTACTGACAAAAAACATTATTATTTAAATTACGTTCCGCTTTAAGCAAACTGAGCTTACAGTGTCTTGAATTCTGAGTTGATTTTATAAAGTAGTTTTATTTCAATGTGTGATATTCGCATATATCTACGACAATACTATGTAAATCAATAAAAAATAAAATAAAAAATAAAAATAAGTTTATTGAATTTCATGGCATATACATGAGCTAGATACAATATTAAGCTAAAAATAATTAGTTACTGCTATTTATTATCTATAATCTACTAGTATATGACTATGTTCTATGTACTTAAATAAGACTAATAACTACTTACTTCTACAGAAGAGGCGTCGGCTAGCCTGAACTAGGTTATTAAATAACCGGCCGGGTCTCTAACTATTTTAAATTAAACCAATATGATACTAAACACAACTTAATTGCTAGTTTCTACAACAAGATACAAAAATGCCTAACTAATTATATTAAAAGATATACTATTTCGGAATTTCTAGTAACTTTTCTGTGTCTGTATAACTTAGTTGCAGCAGGAAATTGAATAAAGATTTAGCACAATTTTTGCGTGTTGGTCTATAAATTGTTAGTATTCTATTAATGTCATTGTACAGAACAGGGCCTAGAAATAGAAAAAATCTGTGTATAAATGCATGCCTTAATGGATAATAGGTGCAAATTAAATCTTTTCTTCTCTTGTTGTCAAATATGAGCTCAGCACCCACCTCACGCTTCATAGCACAACACATTTGGCATGTGACACGGGCAGTCAAAACATCGTTTCTAGTACCCTATTTATTTGTTTATTTTTAGTGCGGAAAGTCAACAACTGAAACAGGAGCTCGAAACACAGACAATGACAGTAGAGCAGCGCACCAAGTTGTTAGATGAAGTGGACTATGCTCTACGGGTCAAAGATTCTAAGCAGGCGCTTGCGGAACAGATTGCTAAGGTATTTGAAACTAACATTTTATTAAACTTAAAAATCCATAATAATTTGGGGTGAGCTGATTATCATTATTTGGTTAGTGGCCGACCAGTGTTTTTGCTTCAAGCCAGTTGTAAATAGACGTATGTCTTGTAGTAACTAAAGTTTGGACGGACAGTTTTACCTTTGTCTGAGGGAGCTCACATTAAATGCCCCCAGGCATGATACTATGACACACAATTAAGCTGTAGTAGACTGGCCATGGTTAGTTATCACCAACACCAAAAACCAGAAAAAAATCTTACGGTCGTAGTCATAAAAATCATATAAATATCTCTAGTTAAAATGGACTTAGTCTACTAGTTCAAATGACAAGACGACAGACAAAGACAAACGAATTATAAACCTATTTTAGCTATAATGAGCTTATGAGACGTTTATGAATATGGGGGTAAGGTATCTATCTATTTGTGGAATTTCATAGGAATTATTACATAATACAAACAATAAAAAAATATTATTTAGATGGTGTTGAGCAAAGAGACAGAGCTTGCGTTATGGCAGAAGAAAACGCTCGACAGTTGTGTTGAATACAAGCAAGGACTTATACATCTGTCCGCGCAGTTCCCAGAGCTTGCTGCGTTAGCTATTGATGAGAAGTAAGTACATATTTTATATCTAACCTGCTTTCTCTCAGGGCTTTCCCCAAGTGGTATTAGAATAAAAAGTAGCCTTTAATAAAAATCTAACATATAAAATACTCATGTCACTCCTCCGAAACTGTTTGACCGATATTAAGAAATTATATATGCATTCAGTAAGTCTGAGAATCGGCTACTATCTATTTTTCATACCCTTAAGTGACAAGGGTTATCCACCCATAACATTTTTTTTTTATGTTTATGGACAACAATTTTTTTGAATTTTTTTTATAATGTGGCATTAAAAAATACATACAACTCTATATTTTCACCCTTCTATCACCAACCCCTATTTTTTAATGGCGGTATGAGTAATTTAAATGTGAGAAATACGCGGTACGAAGTTCGATGGGGCAGCTAGGAAATAAATTAAAAATAATTTATTTCGGACAACCAGCAAGTCCATAATAAGTTAGTAGATACATTACTTAGGTACTAAATTAGCAGGTTAAAAACTAAAGACGAGACAAATTAATCCATACTATTTGTCTACGCATCACCATCATAACGCTGACACCGGACGCCCCAGGAGAGAAGTGTGAGGGGCGTGACTTAAAAAACTACGATCGCGCGGCGGCGCCACTATCGCATTACTTTTCGCCTTACTAAACGCTGTACGCTTACCAACACAAATTGTAAAAATAGTTTCAAAATTATACTCCTTAAGCTATCGAAGATTTTTCATTTAGTCAACCAACACTATCATCAGCTCATTGAAGTGCACTTAGAATGTGCAGCTCGGTGAACCTCTCAAAGACCAATGCATCCATCCTGTCCGCTATCACCTTCGGGATCTCGTTGCTGCTCTCTCTCACTCTTTGCACAATCGAGTTGTTTGTTACTCCTTTGTGTTATGCCAGACAATGATCTATTCCTATTCATAATTTCAGCCTCTGTGAGAAGAACTCGAGTTTTAGCATGCAATCTTTTATATTTACAATATTAATAACACTAGTTATCCACTCCACCTTCACAAGGGTGGTGTAATTAGTGTTTAATGTTGAATGTGCTAGCTTTTTCATAAAAAAATTATTGCCACACAACAGGTGGATGGGCCCGATATCCACAAACTGATATGGTGAAATCTGTTTCCTACTGAGATGAATGATACATGATATTAGTTCAGAAACTTTCTGGGCATCCAATAATTGTGCTTTGTTTTGTTAACTTATACGGAAGTAACATTACCTTAGGGAAACCTTCATAGCGAATGGCCAACTTTGTCACTATGAGGTTAGTCCTTACCATCAAGCGTACTCGCCACGTCATTTTAAAGCATCGTAACTTAAAAGAATGCAATGATGGTTTTTTTATTTTAGCGGTCTTTCATTCAAATACAGTGCTGTTGCTCACAGAGTGGTAATTGTAAATTAAAATAAAGATTTTTTTTTTTAAATACTAAAAGATTTTTTATGCTGAATGCACCCTCTCAGTTTGTGGTTGTCATTTTCCACTTTGTTTGATATCATGATAATAATAATAATCTGGATTGTCTATTTAAAAATCCCGAGAAGATTCATATTAATATAAACATTTCGATGCGAGGACATAAATAAAACTACCTAATTCCGACCTCTGATTTATTATTCAGTATTCATATATACTACTAACGCTCGTCGTACACAAGATACTTGAGTTTATTGAGCTAGTCGTGTTGTAGCGAGCTGATGAGTGCGTCGTGTGCAGAGAGCGTGTCGCAGGGAGTCGTCGCCCTCCGCAGCACTAGCGCTGCCCTCGCGCACGCACGGAGCCAGCACGCACGGCACAGGACTGCCCTCGCGCGGCAACGTGCTGCACTACTGGTGAGTACTAGCTGTGCTTGCGCACCGGCGACTTCACCCGCCTCACCTACGTTTTATAATAATGCCCAGCAGTGGGGTATAAAATAACTTAGTGTCCTTCAACAAATAGGCTACCTAACAGTGCAAGAATTTTTCAAATAGGACCAGTAAATCCCTGAGATTAGCGCGTTCAAATAAAGAAACACACACTGTAGCTTTATAATTTAGAGAGATTATCTAATATAATTTTATAATTGTGTGGAAAATAAAGCTAATAATAGTAAAGGAATTAGCTGCTGCTACTGATTTGAAGTAGTTGTGGAGAATTAGAAATAGCTATACCTTTAAACAAAAATACGCTTTAATCTTTTTACCCAAATTAATCGTAATATTAATAATTAACAGGAAGAAACCCGTACCAAAATATCAGAAATAAAATCATCTGTACAACGTGAACAAGAAGCTCTAGACTCAGAGACAAGCAAGGAGAGTAGCGAAGCAGCTTCAGCCGCTGCGGCGCTGCAACAGCTCACTGCAGCGCTTCAAGCGCTAAAGGAACGGCAGCAGGAGTACCATACTGTGGAAACTGAACTGCAATTCTGGGAACAGCAAGATGCTGCGTGAGTGATTTGATTTAATTATTGTATTAATTACTGCCAAACTCCGATGGCCCAATAAAACAGTGACATGCATAGTTAGTATCATGTTTCACCAAATAATCTCTACCATAAATAAGAAGGATTATTATAAATAATATGACTGGTAAAAACGCTTGGAATCCAATCACTATAATGTAACACACTGAACATAGATATACATACCTTCATAAATGATTAGTATTATCTATAATATAAAAATGAGTCGCAAAATGTGTTGGTAAGCGCATAATTCGAGAACGGCTGAACTGATTTCGCTAATTCTTTTTTTAGTACAATGGTTTTTCCGCAAAGAAAATTAAAAAAATCTCCTCCGAAACAGCTTGATTTTTTTGAAATCTTATAAGAGCAGTGCAGTAAAGCAGTGCCACCTGCCGGGTCCGAAAACAGAATACGACCTATAGGTCGTATTCTGTTTTCGGACCCGGCAGGTGGCACTGCTTTACCGGGCAGGACAACGTCTGCGGGATCCGCTTGTTATAGATAATTACTGCCAAATTATATGAAAAAACAATTTTTGAAAAGAAAACAGGCTTTTATACCTGCTTAGAAATCTCAATATAGGATTAATTTACAGATGGCGTGCAAAACTGAGCGAGTTTGAGCAGTACATTGAAACACAACGTGCGCACGCGCATAAACTGTTGCAAACTGCGCGGGAGAAGCGGATCAAACTTGTAATCGACAAAATACAGGCTTGGAATGAAAAACTTGCTGCTTAGTTTGTATGTTTATAAATTAATTATGATGGATTTTTGTAAAGATACTTTTTCACCAAATAGATTCCAATAATATGTAACTATTCTTAAGTTTATTTTTTATATTAAAGATATGACAAACAGCTTCGTTTCTTATTTTTTTAAACAGCTAAACGCCTCTAGAAAATTACATAACGTAGATCGAAAAGTATAAAATGTTAGAGATAGATATACATTTATGAATGTACCTGGGCGTTTTCACTGCACAACAAAACATGATACAAGCATAGCCTTATCTCTTTCTACTCATCTATAAAAGATAGAGATAGATAGTGCTTGCAACATGTTTAAATGTGAATGTTTCGCCAGTGGAAACTAGGGGTTAGGCCGACCGTTTAACTCGCATATCGCTATCTGGGGTACAAAGTCATAAAACATTAATTAAATCTCTTAAAGAACTATTTAACCACAGATAAAAGTAACGTAAGACTATTCGTCACTAATATCGCTTGAATAATCATCACTGTCTGTGCAGCTTGAGGAGTCAGAATCTTGGCGATAGGCGATACGCGAGTTAAACGGTCGGCCTATAATAACATATATTTTTATCTTTATTTAGCTGTCGCTTTGTATGTAATTTTATCTAAGAGCCTCGATTTCCATTTATCTTTAACCTACTCAATGTTATGAGAAGGTTAATGGTACCCAGCGGTGGCGCAGCGGTACGGGCTTCGCCTTAGAAATATAAGGTCGCGGTTTCGGTTACCGGTGCCCAGACAACTTCGTGAGAATAGTTTCATCGACGTTGCTCAATGTTGGTGAAGGGAAACATCGTGAGGAAACCGGCATGTCTAAGACCTAATTATTCAAGGACGTGAGATCTACCAAACTGCACTTGGCCAGCGTGTGTGGATTAAGGCCTAAACTCTCAACTAGTAAGATCGTTGAGATCCAAGCCCTGCATTGAGTCACTAAACAGGTTTGAAGTGTATTGCAAGAGTACCGTAAACTTGATATATTCGCATTTCGAGCCTGACTTCTACCTATTGTCATGGAAAATGATAGTAGGCTGTAAAATGTACTCAATCTGATTACCTCGGCTAATCCACTGTACTGAATATGATAAAATTTACATAGATTACTTTTACCAGACTGCAAAAGAATCCTCATCATTCCCCTTGCCTTTTTCCCATTTCTATTGGGGTCAGCTCCCAGTCTAACCTGATGCGGCTAGCTACCAGAATTATACGAGCGACTGCCATCAGACCTCGACACCCGTATGGAACCAGTAGCAGAGATGGTTAGACTAGGTGTCAGATTATATTGGCTTCTAACTACATGTAACGATTGTCATAGATGTGTTAAATAACAACCGGGACCGACGGCTTAACGTGCTCTCCGAGCACCAGACTGCAAAAGAAATGTTATATAATTCCGTGATAAACTAGATACAGGTTTTTTTTTATCCTGAAATAACCCTGCGCTTGACTACAACTTGCCTGATGTAGTCTACGATGGGACGCACTTGCCCACTAAACCGATTCGAATGAATTTCGGTGAGGTGATAGTGGAATGAAGATGCACCTTATGGTTGGAAGAAACGTTAAAAATAAGAAACCAATTATTGTCAATTATAATTGTTTATTTCATGTACCACTAACAATCATATCGACACTACTTTCGACCGCCTCACACATATCTTTGAACGTAGGCTGTGACCATACATGTGTAGGTGTCAGTTTCTTCTGCTTGTCCGTCCGCTTGGGAGGGGGGATCGCAGGTTTGAAAGACATTTGAGAACTATCGTAAGCTTCGTATACACGTACCGGTGTCCTGAAAACAAATATTAATAAATCGTTAACATTCTAGGCAATTTAAACCCCTCTTTCTCTAGGCTGTCTCCGTTTTACCTCGTGGGTAGTGGATTATTTAATTTTCCAACTCTTATAATCTTTCTGATTAATCACGTGCGGGATCCAAGACAGTTTCACTTCAACCCTTTTCAGTTTTACTGCTGGGCTCGAGTCTTCTCTAAACTATCTTACGAGTTGAGAGAGTAAAAAGTTAAAACCTAAGTTTAAACCTTAATCCACACACGCTGGCCAAGTGCGAGTTGGCAGATGTCATATGTTCTCGTATGATTACTTCTTAGACATGCCGGTTTCCGCACGATGTTTTCCATCACCGATATCGAGTAGCGGACACTGACACTGCGAAATTTTCTATAACTCTTTAATGTTTCCATAACCAACGGACAGCAGTTTTAATAACAGACTCCTGTTACCTTTATCCAGGTATAGTATAAAATAAAGTCGCTTTTTCTGTCCCTATGTCCCTATTTATGCTTACATCTTTAAAACTACGCAACGGATTATGATGCGGTTTTTTTCAACAGATAGAGTAATTTCAGAGGAAGGTTTTTAAGTATAACACATTGCACCCGTGCGAAGATGGGGCGGGTCGCTAGTAAAGTATAAAGTAACCACACTTACATTTTATTAAACTCCGCCGGCATATTCCCAGTCAACAGACCAGTGACAGCTTCTCTGACAGTAGGATGGTAATGTCTCGCTAGTGTCGTCAGTTCGTAGAGCGCTGCGGAGTGCGCGTTGCAATGTTCAGGTGACGGTAACGTTGGGTCGAAGCGACCGGAGCCACTCGTTTCTGACGTCTCTAGTAGTGTGGATACTGCTTTACTTTGCTGGAAGATAAATAAGTAAAAAGCCTTTTTATTTCAGTATAATTACTTAATTAAATAACATTCGATTTCATGCCATTCTATATTCTGGTGAGGTAGGTACTGTTTGGGGAGCTGCGGTAGTGTGCGTCGGACGTGCGTGGTCGCTCGCCGCCTCCCACACTAGCCTGTCCAGTGTCTCGGACAAACCTTATGAAATTTGCTCCTCTCGCACGAGCTTGAACATTGATTAATACAATGTCTCAAAGTATTTTTATTTTACAGTAGCCTGACAAAAAGAGTGCACAAAAAGAAATTTTAGTACATATCTAAAAATAATCGTTTTATTTTTATTCCTTTCCACCATATATCGGCGGCACATAGCTGTACCTCTACTTGTCCGATAAATGAACGGGGATGGGGGAATAAGATTGTGTAATTCCAACGCACACTGTCCGAAGTGTATCCGATAAATTACCGAAGGATGGAAGACATTGGGGAGACCTTTTCCTAACAGTGGGACGGTATAGGCTAGATAAAAAGAAAAGTATTACCTGTGCTAACTGATGCAACAGCAACAGGCAAGCTATAGCGCCGCCATGTTGTAACTGTGCAGCTATGGTCGCACATCGTTTAGCGAACGCGACCAACACTGAGGGAGACACGCGACGAGCGCGAACTATGATCTGTGACAGTGATTCTAGGATCACCCGGGCGTCTTCTTGGGTCCTTCCTAGATATCAAATTTAAAAAATATAATGGTCACATTCAAATCAATTTAATATAGTTATAGTGGATATTAACACACTCGGCAATCTGATCTCAAACTAAGCAGAGCTTGTACTATGGAAACCAGATAACTGGTGATATCCTACTTACAATACTTTTTTTTTGTAAATACATACTTAATTATAGATAATAACACCTAGACACAAGACAAACAGACATGTTTATCACACAAATGTCTAACTTGGGTGGGAATCGAACCAACCAACCCATTTTAGTGCCCACTGTTGGGCACGGGTCTTCTCTCAACTATTTTAAGAGTTGAGAGAGTTTAGGCCTTAATCCACACACGCTGGCCAAGTACGGAGTGGTGGATGTCACATGTCCACAAATGATTAGTTCTAAGACATGTCGGTTTCCTCACGATGTTTTCCTTCACCGATATTTAGCAGCGGCGACATGCCATGCCGACACATACTTATGTTAATTGTTACATTAATTCACACAAATATGTGTCGGCATGACTGGGAATCGAGTTCGCCACCTTATATTTCTAAGGAACGACCTGTACCGCTGCGCCACCACTGCTCACACGATACGACCTGCGCCGTAAAAAGCAAGTATCTTACCGATCACGCCACCGGCCCGACATAAATATATGCGTCTATAGAGTTATAACAGATGGCCGTGTGTGTTAATGTCTCCCTATATTATTATTATTATAGAATAAAATATATATACTAACCTGCATGTGTCTCCAGCATACACTGATACAAATGCGCGTGGAACTTAGCCGGATCCACGTTGAGTGCATCTCCAGCTCCGCTCAGTATCGCGAGCACAGTGCGCACGCACAACAGACGAGATCTCGCTGGGATCATCTCGTCGGATATCAGGTGACCTAGTATAGTCACTAGATCTGAATAGTACTCAAGGTTAATTACGTGAGTGAATCTGAAATTAAAAAATACTTTGTCACTTTCTTACAAGTATAAATATCAAGATGACAGACAAAGACAAACGAATTAAAAACCTATTTTAGCTATAATGAGCTTAAAATACGTTTATGAATACAGATAAAATAAAGGAAGAAGCGAGCCAACTCTCAAAGTATTACAATACTTACTGGAGTTGACTCATCTAGACGTAAGTGAATAATGTATGTATGAGATCTCTAAATGATTTAATAAATCAATTTGTCTAAAAAAACAAGGAGAGTGAGTATTTAATTTGATTTGTGTAATTTTTTTTAAATAATGACAAATAAAAAAAATTGAATTAATGTATAAATTAATATTTGTTTTAATTTTATGCATTTTTTTTTCTTTTGTGAGAAATCTTTACCCAAAATGTTTTAATTTTTTCCTTGTGCATCCCACATATAACTTCAATCTTTATATGTGCTTTTAAAAACTTAAATAAATATGGTCTTGGAATCCTACGTCAAAAAGACGTTTTTTTGCAAATGTACTAAATTAATTAAATAATTTATTAAATTTACTAGAAAAACGTAGTTATTTCATTTCAGTAGGTGCTTTAACAGAGGCTCTTGCACTAAGATAAACTCTCACTACTAACTCAGTACTTACCTTTGCTAAATTTCCTTTAGTGCGTAGGTACCTGGTCGTTGCGTAGTGAGTGACCCATATATGGGGCCCGGACGTGTGGAGCTAGTTTATAGTGACCCATACATGGGGTACTGGATGTTGAACGTGTTAAGGGCCAAGGTACGCTACGACACTGATATTAAGTCTCTGTTGTACTTACCGTAATTCTATATATAATTTAAATATCTACATACTTGGCTAATCCATTAAGCGCGGCGGTGAGTAGCCTGGACCGCGGCGCAGTCTTCAGCAACCGGAAATAAATGTGGAACACAGTCTTCGTCACTTCCGTCAGCTGTTTCCGTCGCGACATCTCACTCTCCTGCGCCTGAGTCTCTAGAAGCTCGCGTTCTACTTCTTTCAGCTTTTTAGCACGCTGTAAAACAAATATTACCATATAATTGAAAAAATAAACTATTCATTTAGGTTTGACACAAATTGTAAACATTTCTACATCATTGCTTCACATTAGGCAAGTTGTGGTCAGGCGCAAGTCTATTATAGGATAATAAAAAAAAAACCAAGATAATGACTTTTTAGGCTCAGACCTCTCGTGTAGGGTTCCTAATTTGCTGGACTTCAAAATAAGAACTCGAGATCCAACTTCTTTGACTTAAATTACTTTAACTGTTTTACAATTTTTATAAGACGTGATGTAGGTAGAAAGTATGCATAGTTCCAGGAGACAGAATATCAATTTTAAAGGCGATGTGCGTGATTGTATACTCTCAAACATCGTATGATCCGGAGGTGTGCGGTACAGTACACCCAAAAAATTATTATATTTTAACGATGTATTCAGTATTAGGCATTAATAATAATAATATAGTGGGACATTAACACACACGGTCATCTGATCCCAAACCAAGCACAGCTTGTACTATGGAAACCAGATAACTGGTAATATACTACATATAATACTTTTCTTTTTGTAAATATATACTTAAATATGGATAAATTACACCCAGACACAAGACAAACAGACATATTTAAACAAATGTTTGTCTTGGGTGGGTTAGGGTTAGGGTTTATACATTCTAGGAAAGTATGAAGCCCACCGTTTTCGAGTCTTTTTAGCATTTGGTTTGCTTTTTCAATAGGTACGTATCTTGCTTATACTTTTAAAACAACAGGTTTTATGAAAAAATGTCATCTATCTGACTACCTTTTTTTGCTGACGGTCCCAACTGTCATTACAAGTACAAACCGCCGTTTTCGATTCGTTTTTTTACTGGCGTGGATAGTTTATACTATACCTCATACCTTTTTCTCTTTTTTAGACAAGTTAACGATTCTTTTCTTATGCTTTTCATCTTGTTTTTTCTTGTGTTTCACTTCAGATTCAGCGTCTAAATCTATATCACGTATCTTGAGGGTTAGCAGACAGTCTAGAGCAGACGGCTCGAGGCGCTCTTCTCTTTTTTTCACAAGCTGGTTTATAAGACGAACTATCTGTAAATTTGGAAAATAAATATAGATTATTTATAAAATATTATATTATAAAACAAAAATCCCCTGTCTCGATGTTTCTTTTCGATAGTCAAAAAAATTATTAATCTATGTATTTTGTTTAATTATTATCCATTGCACCTACCTATTTACTGTAGATGAAAAATAAATGAGCTTAAAAATAAATGAGCTTTTTTGGAAAAATTAAATATTCCAGAACTGTTTAGTCCTTGGTCCGATTCACTTTAAATTCGGTATAAATATAGCTTATAACAAATAATGAAACACGTGTTTTTTATTTTTCTAATTTTTTTTATATTTTCCTAATAATACGCGGGTGAAGCCTGACAAATTATTCTGAGGGAGATTTTCTTTGAAGTTGATATCAATACTCCTTCGTGCTTTTTAGCTAAATTAATTTTTATTTTGACAAAATGACGTTTGATAACTCAGTCCGATTATTAGAATTCGAAATTTAAAGGAGAGGTCAAAAGTGGGCTAGAATTTTGAACACCAATGTGATATACCTCATTGGAAAGCTTATTTGATAAGCTGTTAGAATTTAACTAAACACGAATTTTAGGAGCAACCATTTTTGTAAAAATCAAAAAAATGTAATAGAAAAACAAAACGCACATTACCTTTAATTATCCGTTTCCTAAGCAGTATAAATATTGCAATCACGTCAACAATTGCATTCTGTTACAGTACTTTTCTCTTGTAATATTATTCTAGCTGCAGCTTAATGTAATTATGACGAAAAATATTTGTTATCTTATTAGTGTAATAACAAAACGCGTGGAAAAAAATATAATTACGGGAAACGTCATGATGTCATTGTCATTGATCAGTTTGATTGACAGCGTCGAAATAATTTTGATTTTTTTGGTTGCTCAATTGACATTTGACCATGGGGTTGCCAATTGCAATAATCATAATATTGCATTAAGGATTCTTATTTTCAATTTCAATTTAAAAAAAAACGGGGGGGTGTAAAATTATTTTAAATACACTAAAAAATTTAATTAATTATGCTCTATTAACCTACGTAACTCAGATTGCTGTTCAAATTTACAATTATTTTAATCCCAGGCTCTATACATTTTTTGAACGTCTCCTTTTATTTGTTCTGGAATATTGAATGAAAAACTTGCATTACGTATTGTCTAAAAGCCGCAGTATTTTTTTAAGAAACCACTTTTTATTTATCGATATACCTATGGGTGCTTGCCGATTTTAAAAATGTTGCTTACACGCCTACACTACTGAACTAATTTTGTATGGAGATAGTTCGAGACCCAGGAAAGGATAGTTTTATCCGACTGCGAAAAAAATATTAATAGTTTAGTGCGATAATCGATATCCGCGGGCGAAGCCCCGGGCGGAAAACTAGTTATTATTATTTGTTGAACAATAAAACCGACCCCAACTAATTACTCGGCTTTATTCGGTTTGTGCCGATTGGGTAGTTCAGGCGGCTCAACACAATATTTGATTCGACAGTACTTGTGAAACACAAAACCAACCCGCAGCCGTTTGGCTGCTTTACTACATACGTTTGGCTCCAATCGACCCGGTTGTCTAAACTAACAACATGTCTTCGTCCCACATTTTTAGCTGACCGGCTTTTTCTCGAACATTCATTTATATACTCGATTTTACCGTCCGGCATTGCAGATTGCAGCTTTTTTGCTACTACTTAGCAAGTAATAACTGGTATTAGGGGTGCCATATCACTAACTTTCTGAATATGAAATAGAGCTGAGAAATTATAGCTTTAAATTAAAAATTTTATAAAACTCCCGAATCTTTCTTTTGGAGCTTAAAGAGTAATAATACTTACAGTAAGAGTGATATCTCCTTTTTGGTCATCAGCAAATACATTAGTACAACTTTCAGTGACCGCTTGCCTCGCTCGCTCGTCTTTAGAATCGAGGTGTGGTACCACACTCTGTGCTATGTTTGTAGCATAATTGAACTGTGGTCGAGCTACCAGCAACCCACACATACAACGGAGTGCTACCAGACCTAGGTTTATTGTAGAGTCCTCTATTTTCCTGTAAAAATGAAGTTAAAATAATTTTATTACATTTATATTTAGGTTCAAACTGTTCTCTTTGTGTGTGGAACACCAATGGCACATATCAGTCTCAGCTTTGATATATAGGTTGTGGATTCATTGTTACATCGTCACTACCACTGCTTAATATAGAACGAAAAAAATAAAACATTTATGTGACAAAAACAGGCCACACAATCAAATAATTGCGTTGAAATGAGGGCGTTATTGCTGGCCTGCCTGACGTTTTACGAGGACATTGCATGATGTAATATTTGTATTGTAGATATTCAGTAATTTTTAAATATTAATTTATAAGTTTGTTTATTGTATATTTTTGTAGATTCTAAGTATGATATAATTAATGATTGTAATTGGTTTTTGTACCGTAATTATTAAGCACTGAATAAATAAATAAATAAAATAAAATAAAAAACACATGTAAAAAAGAAAAAATATATATGAAAAACAGAATAACAGTATGATCCATCAGTCTCAAAAGTGGACATTGCTCAGTAAACGCTGTGAGCAACTACCAGAGGCGACACACGACGCTGATTTTTAGCAATGTCCATATTCCCACAGTGTGACGCAAGACGCTAAGGTTACTAAAAGACCAAACCTACCCATATCTTTAAAAATTAACAGGATAAAGGAAAAAATCGCGAGCAAACCGACATGTCTAAGAATTAATCCACCGACCAATGTGCCACCAACCCTTACTTGGCCTGCATGTGTGGAATAAGGCCTAAACTCTCTCAGCTCGCAAGATAGTTTAGAGAAGACCCGTGACCAGCAGTGGGACACTAAAAGGGGCGGAAGTGACATCAGTGATGCCTAGTTACTTACCTAGTATCTCCTTTCTTTTTCCGCAGCACACCTGCCGCTTTCTCTAGTCGCTGCAGATACCTTTTATAAAACTCTAACAGCTCTTTCTCGTATTTATACAGCGCCAGAGTGTCTTTCTTTACTGAAAATTATATTTCAAATAGAAAATATGAATATGTAGTATGTATGTATGTAGTAATCTAGTAGTAAGAGCTGGATGAGAGTAGCCGCGGATCGTGGTCAGTGACGTGCTTTGAGAGAGGCCTATGTCCAGCGGTTGACTAAAATGGCTGATGATGATGTTAAATACGGATATCTAGATAGGTAGATATCCGTATCCGAGCATCGCGCGTGAATGGCTGGACCGATTTCGCTAATTTTTTTTCTTCAATATTTCTTGAAGTATGAGGATGGTTCTTACGCAAATAAAAACACCAATCCTCCGAAACGACTCGACCGATTTTAATGGAATCTTATATTCTATATACGATAGGTCTGAGAATAGGTCGTAATCTATTTTCGGATCCGGTAGGTGGCACTGCTTTACCGGGCGGGACGACATCTGCGGGGTCAACTAGTAATGTATGTTGTTCACATGTATGTATGTTTTGAATGGGAATCAAACCCGCAACCTTCATTCGGAAGGCGAGTATCTTATCAACCATAGCAACCAGATTGTTGAAATTATACTCACATTTAATATTGGAGTAATCCTGATGCCGTATAAGATATTCAGGTAGTATATCTTTGAAGACCTCGTAAGCTGATATCATAGCCAGCTTCCGTACCGAGTGCAGATTGTGAGAGCCGTCCTTTAATCGATTTTCCATCATGTATAATATTGGATATAGGTTTTTTAGCTAAAAATAATACAAAATTCTCGAGTTTTATTCATCCATAACTATTATGATGGTAGAATAGTCTTCGTTGGCACTCTTCAGGTACAAGACCTTGGTACAATGGATTTTTTTATTCTGTAGTAGGCCTGTGCTCGACTACAACTTGCCTTAGGTTAGGCAATGATTTAGTCTACGATGGGACGAGCCTGCCCACTAAATCTTCTTCACTTCGACCTACCTAGACAAAACCGCACCGCCAAGCGACTTCCATGTTCCAGTGCGACGTCTGGTGACACCATTTAAGAAGGTGGATCGGAATTGTTGCTCTTTTGTGGTTTGTAACCATGTGGAGCCACATTTCACTGCCACCTTCAAACCGAAAATCATTCGTAATCACTCGGTATAGTGGGCAGGCGTGTCCCATCGTAGACTACATCAGAATAAATCATCCGCCTATTTCAGAATTAAAAAAAAAAAACGATTTTACGGTCTTGTACCTGAAGGGTGCCAACGGGTCTATAAGATATTTATGAATATGGGGATGAGATTATAGTTTGGAAGACGTTTATTGTACTTTTTAGACTAATACCATATGGTGAAAGCTAGTATACAAGTGAAGATCACCTTCTTCTCAGGACTCTCAAGTAAAGACGAACATAGTGCTCCAATCCTCAACTTATCATGTTCTAACTTATCTCTCCGTGCAGCTAGCAGTTCCACTGCTGTTACCACCTTCTCTTGACCGTCGGCTGGTGCCTCATCACCAGTTCCGTCCATTCCAGAGTCTGAGTCAGATTCTGAGCTCTCTTTAGTGTCAGGTTTTAGTTTTTTGGATGGTGGTTCAGTGCTTGGTTTGTCTTCTTCTGAATCTGTGTCTGTAAAAATTCCAATTTAATTTGTAATAAAAGTTTATTTTTGATTCTGAAATAGGCAAGTGCTTCATTACAACTTGCCTGATGTTAAACAATGATGTAGTTTACGATGGGATGCGCCTGCCGAATATACCAATACACTTGTGATTACGAATTATTTTCGTTGAGATGGTGGCAGTGGAATGTGGCTCCATATGGTTAGAAACCTTATTGGAGCAACAACACCGACCCACCCACTTAAATGGTCTCACCAAACATCGCGCTGGGACACTGCAAGGGCACTTGGCAGTGTAGCATTGTCTAGTGGGTGAAATTAACCACAGCCATAGTTAATTACCACTAAACATAATTACTAGTGGATTGGTACCTGATTTGCACGATCCGGAGGCCAGGCAATATTCAGATATAAGGTGCATTCTTATTTGAAACATTAATTTTGGAAAAGAAAATGCTGTTTGATGAGTAAAAGTATTTTAAATATTATTATTATAAAAAAGTAATGAGATAATTTGTGTTTCACAGCTGGACATATGTGACCTTTTTGAAGTTGAGGGAAAACATGATTACAATGAAAATAACACAAAAATAAATTAAAAAGAGCAGTTAGCTATTTGTCTATTTTCAGAGAAAAGAACATGAATCTATTGGCACAGAGGTTAAGTAAGTTTATTTATTTATTTATTTATTAGGAAACTCAACGGCTTTTTTGTATGAGTACATGTGTAGTATAGCTATTACATATGAATCTTAAGCTAATTACAGAGTTTCACGACATTCAAATAAAACTAAATTAAATATAATAAAATCCAAAAACAAACAACTATTTAATAAAAACTAAAAGTAAATAGTGTAAAGACTAACAATTAATTGTTAACCACTGATGAGCGCTTTTACGATTTGGTTACGAAAGGAGTTCTTTGCCAAATGAAATAAGTCGATGTCTTCAAAATTCTGATTGTAGGTGCAAGGTAAACGCGTCATAATTTCATTTTTGCCATAGTTGGTTTAAATATCTATGGACAATAATTACTTTGATAATTTAAAAAAAAAAAATACAATGGAGATTAATGGAGTAAAATTGGGTGCAATAAATAGCAGTACATAATTTTCTACATTTTATTTTAATTTCAACATGTAATGTAACATGTAGTCTACAACCGCAGTATGTATTACTAGGGGAGAAATGTGAGTGGAGTAGTTAGTTAATAAATGAAATATATAATGTACAAAAGATATACATAGTAAAAGAAAGTCGGAAAAGAATGGAGAAGGAGTTTTACATAATGACGTAGCCCCTACATAATAAATAAACAAAAACTTGATATTTTACATAATACAAAGTTGGTAAGTAGAAAAATAAAGCTGTAATAAAAACAATCATGTTCAAACTTTAATATTGAAAGGCTGACGAACGCTTTTCAATACTTAAGTTTTAATATTGACAACAAACTCAGAAAGTCTAAGAGACGTAAAATCAGAACAATCCTTACCCTGACACTCCTCATCTCTTTCCATAAGTCCCTCCTTGGTTTTAATTGGTAGTAACGCCCTCATTCTTTTAACAGGTCTGTCAGCTAATTCCTTCTCGTATTTCTCTTCTACATCACTATCAGAGAGCTCACTCTCTGCTCCACTGTCACTACCTATTCGAGTAGGAGGCTTGGGTGGTTTCTCTTTTTTCTCCTTCTTTCTTCTTTTAGACCTGTGGATTAAACGAAGGAGTTTTACTTTATCTTTTAAGAGATATGAGATGTTTGAAAAAACTATACTTAAACCTCTTTAAAAAAAATATCCAAAATAGCCTCCACTTCTTTGAAAACTGGTTAAAATGCAGTTGGGCTTAAAGACTGGAGCATTGTGACATAACAATATACTAATATTAATCATTGGTAAACATATTATAATAAATTGGTTACAAACTAATATTACTGTGGCAAGAAATTATAACAACAATTTAAATCACATTAATCTATAGGAACACTGTGGATAGTTCATATAAATTATTTTATTTATGTTTACTTACTTTGAACCTTGCTGTTCATTTTCTGGCACATTTGACAGTAACTGTGGCTGTTTCGCGAGCCTGGTCATCAGGTATTGCTGTTCCTCGTCATCTAGCATGTCTCCGAACTCGTCTCCAGATCCAGGCTCACTCTCACTGCTGTATTCTACCTCGGCCTGCTGCGTAGGTTGCTTTTGTTTTTGCACCTTCGTTCTGTGCCTCTGCAGCTTTAGCTGACCTTTCTTACGCATTTTGTTAGTCGTTTGATTGTTTCTCTTGACTTTACTTATTTTCATTTTACCCTTTTTCTGAAATAAATTGAATAAAAACAAATTCATTGGTTAAGTTATTGTTTTTGCCGTTTTAATTAATAATAAGGGATGTATAGTAAATTACTTACCGCCATTTTATTGTGGATTGTTTATTTGTATTGATAGACGAAATACAGGAATACTATCTAAATTATTAACTCAATTTCATGAAAATAAAACAACGTGGGATTCCTCCAAGGATACTCCAATGTTTGCCGACTGACAGCACTGACAGTGACAACTGAGCGATAATTGACTAAATTGACAGTTTTTTTTGGTGCCACCATACCACGGCCCGTAAATTTTTTGAACAAGTCCATGAAAATCCATACAGCGCACAGTGGTCTGAAAATCGAGCTCCCCTTTCATAGAAAGTCAATGTGGGATATTCATAAAACTAAAATATGGAACGTCTCAGGTATACATTCCTTTAATGCATATTTTAGTATGAATGATTTTAGTTACTCCGCGCCTGAGAAAAAAAATATTTAGTATTTTTTTGTATGGGAGAAATTACATAAAGTACATTTTCTTGCGACTGAATGAAACTGAAAGGCTGGTACTCATACGAGCTATTGCCGCTCTTAAGGCGATTACGCTGACATACCACTCGTGTACCTTTAGGTGCCGCTTCACACGTAGGATTTTTTTGAAATTTCGAATTTTCGTTATTGAATATTTTATGTTATGCCTTTGGGGTTGTTGTTTTCTTGCGAATTCCTTATGAAAACAACATTTTTTTTTATGGAAACAATCTCTAAATCGCGTAAAAATGTCTGCTGTTTCATACTAAAGTTCAATACCTGCTTGGCCGTAATGTATGAAACAGTTGTTTTCTTTTCCGTCATTTCAAGGTGGTTTCCATAAAAAAAGTTGTTTGTTTTTATGAGTAGAATCACCTCATAACAGGAAAGCAACGACCATAAAGTCACGCTATTTAAAGAAGGAATAAAACACTTATTTAACATTTTTTTCATATTTGAAAATTTAATACGATTAAAAACTGTACAATCAATTGTAAAACAAGTGTTTAAATATTATAACAGTTAAACAGCTAAAACTAATTTATTTATTTTTAAATTTAATCGAATAATTTAGAAAACTTCATTTGGTTAGTATGTACATTCCTCAAAATACTTCGTCTAAACCCTAGCCTTTGTTTGTTTAGTACTGAAAAACGTTATTTCTCTAGTATTAGAACATAAAATAATAATTACATCTATAACTAGAAAAAAACTGAATCAAAGAATACAAAAAGCTTCATTTGGTTAGTATTTACTTACATTCTTCAAAATACGTCTATATTCTCTTTGCTTCTTTAATACCAAAAATTCTTATTTATCTAGTCTTAACATTAAAATAAATAAAAATAATAATAACGTCGATATGTATAAAATACGCATTAACAATTATCATCAAAATCTTCTAATTCTGAATCCAGCATTGCGACACTAACATCAACAAACTCAATATTTTCTTTGTCCACACTTGTATTGTCTTCATTAATGAGAAGTGTTTTCATGTCATCAGAGACAGCTGTTCTGATTGACTTTCTGTGTACAGGTCTTATGCTGGATAGGTACGGATCTGACGATACAAGGAGTCCATTAAAAATATCTTCATTTGTTGCTCTACGACAAAATTCCGCGAATAATGTTCTCGGATTTTTTTGAAGTCTTTATTCCTGGCTTGTTGAAATGTCTGATAATTTCAGCACCATGCAGTAAAAGTTTGTGAACACTTGACGGCATATAATACCAACCATAGTGTTCCACATATCTTTCTGCAGTAAGGCGCGCAAAATTTGCAAACGCTTCAACATTAACGGGCTCCCCACATGCTATCACACCTAGAATTGTGGCAAATCTTTGGATTATAGTGGAATCTAATCCAGTGATGGCTGCCGTTTTTACAGGATTACTAAAAAATTTTCGGGCTGTACTGCCATCATTTGTAGTGCCTGCACCTGAAACAAAAACCAAAAACTTCACCATTTTGAGCAGAAACAAGGTATTTGGTAAGTAACGTTTTCAAAATCATTCAAATCAACTCGTTGCACTTCAAGACTCACCTTGTTTGATGATATCTACTAAGAGGCCCATTTCATCACGAAACTTCTGCTGGATGATTTGCTTTCTTGCCTTCAATAATTTTTTGCTGTCTGCATCCCTAGCTTGCCATGTTTTGAAATCAAGTCTGTAGGAAATGTGAAGCAAACATTCCATACACCTAATCCAAGCATGGAGAGTAGACAAACCATATTGGTATATTTCCGTTGACACTGGTTTTCTGGAAAACAAATAAATAATATATTTAAAAATAGGTATTCATGATTATCAGCCAAGAAAATTATAAAAGCATTCAAAACATACTCTGAGATCACATGTAATTTATTCATTTCAGATGGGGTTGCTTTACATATGTCACAAGTTTGGGTTGATGTTTCTGATAATTTAGAAACTATTTTACCATCTATCATAGTCATGAGCATTTTAACTTTAACTGCATGATTTCCCATTATAGAAGGCACCAGTGTAGCAATTTCAGCTTCAATCGTGGCTTGTTCTCTCTTGATGTCTAATTTGTTTTCACTTGCAAACTTGAAAAAAAGAGGCCTGCAAAACATTGTCGAAGACGGTTTTGGATTCTCCCATACATTTTCTTCATCACAATCTAATCTTACAGGTACAAAAGAACACATGAAGACGCTGGAATCATCTTCCTCCACCATGCTTTGCTTATACAAACTCTGCCCTGAAGAACCATCAAAGCCCCACTTACACAGAAGTGTTAACTCCTTGCCATCTAAAGTAGAGGGCAAACGTAGATATTTTCCAAGTCTTGACACAGTTTTATCCAAAATTGCTTGAAGTTTAACTCGTGCCCCATTTTCAGAAATGTCTATGCTATCCTTAGGTGGGTAACAGTCCTTTTTCGCTTCTAGGACAGTTGTGTATGAAGGAAATAGTGGGATTCCTTCTTCCTTTGCACAAGCTCTCAAAGTAGTATACTGCCACTTCGACAGCTTCAACGAAGTCAAAATACCTAAAGCTTTATCAGCAGAATATATGGGCACATTTTTTTTAGTTTTAAGTATATCTTTTATGTTTGTAGCCTCTTCGGGATTCTCTGTGACTAATTTTATTATGTCTGCTACATCTTTATTTTGCGCCTTCAAGCCAGTTGCATAAGCAAGACTTTCCGATGGATGATTTAAAAGCTCTTCTACTCTCCTTTTCTTCTGTAACGGGCTTAACACCGAAAACTCCTTTCTTTGGTTTCCAAGAGATGTTGAGGTTCCAACACTACAAGTCTGTGGTTGTGCGGATGTTGATGCACCTTCGTTTACGGGAAATTCTGAACTGGAACACTGTGACTGATCTATCGTTACGGAGGAAGTCATCTTTTCCTTGATGACTTCAGGCCATTTGATGTCTTCTTGGAGCCATGCTTCGTACTTTTTAATGAAAGTATGTCGTTTACGATTACATGAGATCCATTTCCTTTTCAATGCACACACATAAGTTTGGCAGAATTGTTTCAAGTCTCTCTTTTCATTTTCTGACAAATCAATACTATTCACAAACACATCAAACAACACATTGGGATCTGAGAAAGAAGTGTTGTTGGCCACAAACATGAAAATATCAAGATTGGTACCAAAACCTTCCATTGCAATAGAAAAATTGAAAGAACAGAAAAATTAAAGTTTACGCGCACAAGTGCTAAACGTTACTGACTGAGTCCATGCCAAACATTCTATTTATGTATAACTCTCTCACCGACCCTCATTAAGGGTCGGTACAAATTAACACGTAATAAAACTGAACTATTAGTAAAGTAATAAGTAATTCCCGTAATTGATAATGATAACGAACCTCTGTTATCATTAGGTATAGTAAAAATCATTAACACCCTCTTAGCTAATGAGGTTACTATTGTAAAAAGTTATTTGTTAAAATAAGGCAGATATTAGTTCAGTGCCCTAATTAGTATTCGCAAAAAACGAATTTCTAAAGTTAACTTATTTTTTGAGTTAAAGTAATTGAATCTATTATAACAGTTATTATAATATTAGGTGCGTATTTATTATAAATATTTAATTCCATATTCCTTACCAACCTAATTTAAATGCGTCACATACTTAAAATATTCAATGCCGAAAATTCGAAATTTCAAAAAAATCCTACGTGTGAAGCGGCACCTAAAGGTACACGAGTGGTATGTCAACGTAATCGCCTTAAGAGCGGCAATAGCTCGTATGAGTACCAGCCTTTCAGTTTCATTCAGTCGCAAGAAAATGTACTTTATGTAATTTCTCCCATACAAAAAAATACTAAATATTTTTTTTCTCAGGCGCGGAGTAACTAAAATCATTCATACTAAAATATGCATTAAAGGAATGTATACCTGAGACGTTCCATATTTTAGTTTTATGAATATCCCACATTGACTTTCTATGAAAGGGGAGCTCGATTTTCAGACCACTGTGCAGCGCAGCGTAGTGCCATGACTACCTAATGAGTAGTGTGACGTTTAATTACCTTAATTGACAGAACAGAAAAACGTTTCATTATACAATTTCAGTCAAACTTACATTTATTGTTTTTATTATATTTAAAAATAAAATTTTTGATTCATTTTTAATTTATTGCCTAAACCTTTCAAGCTTATGATTTAATGAAGCGTTTGTTGGTAACTAGAAAGATATTTCAACAGAACGAAAATATAGTTTTATACGCCTTTGTTGAGCTTTTGAAGCTTTGATAACGTTCCATTCCAATTTAAGCATCCAATCCAAACTTTCTTTCTGTCAGTTAAAAGTTGTAAAAGATCTCGTACAAAACTTTCTTTCTTGTTTCTTGTTTTTCTAGTTTTCTAAAATAAATTATCTCCATTGACAGCTGAAACTGTGCCTACTTTTTCTCCGTCTATTGTTAATCTAAATAAATGTAAATTACCAGTGCGTCACTTAAGTTGTGTATTGTTATGACTGTGAGAAAGTGCAAAGCTCAAGTATAAACTTAGTAATGTTGCCACAGCAGCAAAGGAGAAGACGTAGGCGGGCCGCGCTCTCTAGAACAGCTGATCGACGTATTGTTGTGGCCAGAGGGGTTGGAGGCTTCGGATTTACCATAGCAGGGCAGAGGCCTTGCGTTGTATCCGCCGTAGCGGCGGGCGGGCCTGCTGAGCGAGCTGGCTTGCGGGCTGGCGACGCATTGTTAGCTGTGGATGGGGCTAATGTGGCTAGGGCTCCTCACGCATCGGTGGCGCGGCTTGTTGCAGCGGCACCCGGGGCTATAGCATTATCGGTATCGCCGCGGGAAGCGCCTCCGACAGATACCGAGGATACTGAGCCTGATGAGCGCGCCCGGACGAGAAGAAGACACCCACCTCCGAGGCGGAGGCTCCAGGCTGCTCACCACCCAGGTGGGTGTAACAACTTCTTGTTGTACTAAAATGGAGTAGGGTGTGGGCTAAAGTAGTTCATTGTTAACCATGTATGGGTATCAAGTAATTACTAATTACCTAACTGATTCCTTGTGACTTATAGACAGTTCTGTTCAATATTGACAACAATGGATGGGTGTGTAATGGTCTAAAATAATTGTATTAATTGTTATAACAAATATTTATGGTTTATCAAAAACTGTTTGTCAGTCTTTGGAAATTATTATTTTCCACCTCTGTTAATTTTCGCATGATTCCAATATTTCAATTAGTTTCTTGATATATTTATTTGAAGCATAATTTTATTTTAATATTTTTAACCATCTTTTAAACTATATATCTTTCAAAAGGAATTAAATTTGATATTATATTTCCAGAATCCAGATGAGAGACAACAGTGTGAGTTCTGTTTACAACTAGATCACTGTTTATGTGTTCAATGTTATCGCACTGTATTACAATTACAGCTTTTTACTAATACTGCACACTCTGCTTAATAAAATGTTACTAACTTACAGCACAACACTACAAAGCAGCATGGCACTAAAATAGATTGATTATTTGTTGCACATTAATTTTTCACTGTTTGGTATAGATTTTCTGTAAATTATTAAAAGTGAAGAGGGGTATAGACATACTAAGGGCATAATCAGGGGAGGTGCACCTGCTTGAAGAAAGTAAAATCAGTTTTGTTTTAGATATATAAATGAAAATAAATTTCCAAAATGTAGTATGCTCATAATATCCGAAAGCCTGCACCAGATAATTCTTTTTTTGTATTGTTTATGCGTAAAGCAAAGTTTGTGCCAAAGTGAAATAAACACCAGGAAGAGATTTTAAATCAAGTATAAACCTCCCAGGTAAAGCTGGGTAGGTAGCTAGTTTGATATAAATGTTTTGGATGATTATTATATAGTTACATTTACTTAAACTAAATCATGGCTATGCCTGTGCTATCTACACTTCGCCTCGAGTTAGTAGATGTCATCTAAATATATATAAGAAGAAACTGACTGACTGACATATCAACACAGAGCCCAAACCGCTGGGTCTGGAGTCTCCCAATTTGGCACATAGGTTCCTTATGGGGTCTAGGGGTGCACTAAGAAAGGATTTTTCAAAACTCACCCTTTAAGGGGGTGAAACGGGGTTCCAAAGTTTGTATGGAGGAACAAGATTAGTGAGATCAATTTCGCAGGTGAAGGTAGTACATCATAACTCAATAACCGTCAACGTTGTAGATGTTTAAATACCACAGTACAGATAGACATTACTTACCTACATTTATAAATCGCATGCAGATGGTAGATAGTTCTAACAAGCAGTAATAATTTATTGTACTTGAAGGAAAACTAATTTCTATGGGAATAGAATGAGTTTTGATAAAAACTAACAAAAATATGAAAGTGTCGTTTTAAAAATTAATTTGAGGTTTACTCAATAAATAAATAAGCAAATGCTACTGGCTTATTATTTCCTACCAATCTACTTTTTTAACCGATGCCTTTATTGCAAAGTTCATTACTACTTTACCAGGCAAGTACTATATTCTCTTAAAAGGTAAAACAAGTCTTTTTACTTAAATAGTTACATTCTAGATGTAGCAAGTATCTAGACTTTCCTGTTAGTTGTACTGTACCTAGTGTAATTAAACTTTTCCTAGTATTTAAGAACACTATGTGAATGTGTTATTCTAAAATCTGGTTTTCTGGAAATTCCAGGATGCCACGCAGTACCAAGTTCGTCAGGTGTTAACGAAATACTCCAAAATCTGAGCCGTGCACAGCTGGCCCCGAACAACGTTGCCCGCCTCGAATGCCGAGCTGTAGTTGGCTACCTGGGCACTATAGAAACACCTCAAGCGTCACCAAACGCAGCCCCAGGGAATGTCAAAACTGCTGTTCGGAAACTACGCCAAGAGCGACGACCTGCAACACCTGTATTACTCTCAGTACTCCCAAATTCATTATTACTTCGTCGTCCAAATGGACAAGTTCTAGCCCAGTATCAACGAGAAAGAATCGTTTACGCTGGATGTGGTTCTGACGCCGATAGAAGGTACTTCGGGCTTGTAACGTCCGCTGAAACAGCAGAAACGGAAGCGTCACATAGCTGCCATGTCTTTGGCGTGGACCCAAGAATGGCGGAACACGACGCACATTTGACAAGAGCTCAAGAGTTTCAAATAGCGTGCAGTAGGGATCCGGTAGCAGAGAGATGTTTGGAATTCCCCCCATCCGCGGAATATGTTATTGGTGTTATTAGAGGCATGTATTCTTTGCCAGCGGAAGACTGTTCTAGCCCAAGTTTGCAGCAGATTTCTAAGCTTGCTATCAAAGGGGACAGTCCGGCGATGGGGAATTTCTCAAGGTGTAATAGGCCCGTGTTCCGTGTGCCGCGGGATAGGCCTCGGCGACAAGACGAACGGGTAGATCCTCAAGATTTCGTCGCCAACTCACCGCAACCGAGTAACCACAGCGAAATTACCACCACATCGAGTAACAGTGATTCTGGAATAGGGTTTTATAATGACGGAAGAAATATCGCTGATAGAATCTTAGTAGTCGATTTCGGTCAACAACCCCCTCCTAACAGGTATCGTCAAGAGATGCCTCGACGTCCGGCCGGTTTAGTTGGCTGCAGTAGTTTTGATACGGACAGCTCCTTTCTTTCTAACACTACTCCTGTGGTCGACGGCTTTGGTGGTCAAGGACGGCCGCTTAATTTAGACGATGTGATTCTAACAAAGGATCTTCAATCAGTACGTCATGTAAGTCCTCGTAAAGAAGATGACAGTTATAATTACAATAACATATATAGCAATATGCCGTCTACTTCGCGTTATGAAAATGGCGTGGTATACGACCAAGTCCATACTGAGAATGAAGGACATTACCAATTTATTCCACCGCAGTTAGATATGGATTTTGAAATAGATCGAGTAGTGGAAACATTTAATTCTGTAGAGATTTACGAGGAGCGACCTCGACAGCCACTTGAAAATATATGGCACTCGAATGAATCTGTACCTCGGCAGCCAGCCGACTGGCACTCGAATGAATCTGTACCTCGGCAGCCACCTGACTGGCAATCGAATGAATCTGTACCTCGGCAGCCACCTGACTGGCAATCGAATAAATCTGTACCTCGGCAGCCACCCGACTGGCAATCGAATGAATCGGCATCTCAACAGCCAACTGACTGGCACTCGAATGAATCGGCATCTCGACAGCAAAATGACTGGCACTCTAATGAATCGGAATCTCAGCAGGGGTTCGACTGGCATTCGAATGAATCTGTATCTCGACAGCCACCTGACTGGCATTCAAATGAATCTGTATCTCGGCAGCCATACAATTGGCATTCGAATGAGTCGGTGGAGAATGTCACTGTAATATCAGGGGGAACAGGAACAAGTAAAGCAAGTATGGACTCTGTGTCAGTGTATTCTTCGAGGTCTCATGAGGAAGCGAGGCCGTCACGACGTAGACATATGCAAGCGTCTCTAGATGATATGTTAGTGTTGGGATTACGAGATCCTCCACCTGTGAGAGATAAAAATGATAATAATTTTGTTCATCCATCCAGTGTGAAATACAAGGTTAGTAATCTTGATAGACTATTTGTAAAACCGCCTTTTAATTCTGCTTCCCCGGTAGTTTGCTGGTTGTGATACACTGGATGATTGGTGTAATGCAACCGGCAAGCTTGTCTTGTTTCGAAAACCATCAACTTACCAAACCAGACGTCGAGTTGCGGAAAACAGCCCGCTCCAACTAACTAACTAACCTACCAAACCATAAGTAGTCTAGTAACAGCAAAAGCCTGAATTTTCATGTTATATTGATGTCTATCAAATATATTTGAACGGAAAAGGCTTAATATTTATATTTATCATAACGGGCAATTAACGCGCTCACCTTTATTTTGGCTTTTGGGTTGCACCGGTCGTGGTCGCAAGCAGACTGATACAGCGAAAGAGCTCCGTTGATGACGGCGGCCGTTGAACAGCATTTTCTCTAACTACCGTCACTTGTAACATAATGTAACTAAGGTTAGGGAACCTACACACTACACTACACTCACTATGTCCGAATTTTTGATGTTCAAATAGCGAGGTCGAATTAACTCTAAAACTGAATTCCACGCCGAGGATAGTTTGTAGCCACTTTACCGATTGAAATTTGCATATTTCTTGATATTTCGCGTTAATTGCCCGTTATGATAAATATAAATATTATTGATGCAACGCGAAAGTTTAAAAGTTTAGAAAAGGCTTATGCTATAGAGCTAGGATTTGTGCTGAATAAACGGCGGGAAACTCTCACTCTAGAAAGAAGCCAAGATTTTAATATCGCATATTTAACTTCTTATGAGTGTTATTTTAGTTTCGGAATCCGAATAAGTAACTTTCGGAAAGGTATTATAGATGCGAGCTAATTTTTTCTTTGTTAAAATATAAGTAGTGCCTTTTGGTAATAAACTATTTCCTCTAGGTACGCAAATCGATTAAGCCTCTGAACATCCTATCAAAAACGAAGCAGATGCTCTCCAGCAAAGACAAGGAGAAGCAGAAAGAAGAGAGGAGAAGAGCTTTGTCTGCGAGTGCGGGGGACGTGTGCGAGGAGCGGCAGGAGGCTCTGTGTACTGCTGCTAGTGAGCCAGACCTGAGAGATACACAGGTTAGTGGAATCATAATATTTTACTTTAATTTTTACTTGTACATAGTTACTCCATCTCATTATATTAGAACACCATTTAGGAAAACACTGTTTAAGCGATGTTGTCTGTGGTAGTATTAAATGGCGCTTTTCTCACTCACCTTTTAACATGTATTTAGTCACTTAATAATTAAGTAGGTAAAGTATTCTTAAGTACTTAATTATTCTTCTTAAGTATTCTTCTTATTCTTCCTACTATGCGTTTTAAATAACAATAGGACTGCACTCGCAGCTAACTTCATACCAAAATCCTAGCAAAAGTAGCGCCAGCACAAAATATCAAACCACAGACAATAATATTATTTCAAAATGTATAGAAAAGTGATTGATGTAGAAAAATTAACTTAGGTATGTAGCTACATACATTATTTACGAGCTAGGATTCCACAAAATAGTGCACAAATACATAAACACGGATATAAACACACGTTTTATCTTATAACACGACTTTTTTTCGTCCGAAGTTATTAAAATATGTTCGTACCTAAATATTCGACTCCAAATTTCCAATTATACTGGAACGGCAATAAGATATACACATTTTAATATATTTTTATTTAGATGTGACTATTATTATCAAACAAACATTTTTGCCCACCGTACTGAAAAATGTGAAGTTGTTACGCATTCCGGTCCAAGATGGCGGATTTCGAGTCCTATTTTTATTTGAAAGGCATAGTACAGGTAAACACTGCATGTGTTACAAAACAATAATAAAAGAAAAATAAAGTAGCTAGTTACTAGCTTCAAGTATTAAGTAGGCCCTTGTTATCGAGTTGTAGTAAGTATCAACTAATTTCCGAGTAGTGAATCAGTGCATTCTTGTGTTTGGCGCCGGTTATGAATGAACGTCATTCATACATACTTCCATTATCTACATGTAGTGGGGCATGTGATTATTTATGTCGTTATGTATTAGCTAACTGCCTCGGTGTAACGTATGAGGTCTAGGGAGGGGTGCAGTAAAAAAGGATTTTGCAGAACTCATACCCTAAGGGAAGAAATGGGGACTACGCAGGCGAAGCCGCGGGTGGCAGCTAATTACCTATATTAGTTGTTTACATTATCGCTTTAACCCTTTTTAGTGTCCCATTGCTAGGCAAGGGTTTAGGCCTTAATCCACACACGCTGGCCAAGTGCGGGTTGGTGAATGTCACATGTCCTTGAATGATTACTTCTTAGGCATGCCGGTTTCCTCACGATGTTTTCCTTCACTGATATTGAGCAGCGTTGATGAAACAATTCACACAAAGATGGGTAGGCACGAACGGGAATCGAACCCGCGACCGTATATTTCAAAGTTGCTTTTGATTAGTTGGTCGTGTATTTTAGTTACTTATTCTGTGAGCGTAGTTAATAATGTAACGTGCGGTTTGTAAGACAGGTAGGTAGACAATTACAATAAAATGTCTAAGTTGATTGCGATGGTCGCTCGATCATTTGCGGTTAACTCCCCGGTTACTGTCATTGTCTTGTTTTATGTGATCGCTATTGTACGTACTCGGTATCAATAATAATAATAATAATATAGTGGGACATTAACACACACGGTCATCTATTCCCAAACTAAGCAGAGCTTGTACTATGGAAACCAGATAACTGGTAATATACTACATATAATACTTTTCTTTTGTAAATGTATAATTAAATATAGATAACTAGCTGCCCCAGCGAACTTCGTACCGCGTATTTATTAAAAAAAAAGTGTTCACTTAGGGAAATAAAAAATAGATGTTGGCCGATTCTTAGACCTACTGAATATGCATAAAAAATTTCATAAGAATCGGTCAAGCCGTTTCGGAGGAGTATGGCAACGAAAACTGTGAGACGAGAATTTTATATATTAGATAACACCCAGACACAAGACAAACAGACATATTTAAACAAGTGTTTGTCTCGGGTGGGAATCGAACCCACGACCTGTGGCGTGAAAAGCAAGTATCTTACCGACCACGCCACCGGTCTGTCTATAATAATAGAAAACAACTTAGTACCTTAACCCACCACCACAATGACGCGACTGCTTCTCCTGTAAGGCAAAAAATACCTAATCCTTAGACGCATAGCGCTTTGCTTCCTCTTTTTTTGTGAACTGCCAAGTACTGGAATCCGCTGCTAATGTCTGTTTCCTGATTATAATAATAATTGTCCATCTCAGTCACGGGTGAATCAAGCGCACTTCTGTATAAAAATAAACACTTTGTCATAAACTAGTGACACTCCCCGGCGGGTACAAATTATACACATAGGTAAACCTTTCTCATGATCACTCTGTCTATTAGTTAAAACCGTATGAAAATCCGTTCAGCAATTTTTGAAAGCGGAAGCTACTTCGACTCGCCTCAGCTTTCCACGGGTAGATATCGGTACTAATCTATGTCGGTACTTGATGTCTGGTGACACCATGCAGAGAGGTTGGGTCGGAATTGTTGCTCCTTTAAGGTTTCTAACCATATGGAGGCTCATTCCACAGCCACCTTCTCTTCGAAAATCATTCGTAATCACGAGTGAAACGGTATACTGGGCTGGCGCGTTCCATCGTAGACTACATCATTGTTTAACATCAGGCAAGTTGTAGTCAAGAGCCAGCCTGTCGAAGAATAAAAAAAACATTAAATTTATAAATTTTGACACTGGGCAGACTCTCCATGCTTACTACACTCGATCAAGTCTGTCTTGGAAAAACAAACAATCAAAAACGTTAGGTAACTTAGTAGGTAATCGTCACGGTTATGTCACGTGGTTCCTGCGACTCCCTTCTGCTTTGGCAAAACAAACCAAAATTATCGCTTTTCAAGTTATGATGCCGCAAGAAATGTTAGGCAAGTAATTATGTAATGGGCGAACATTACTTAAGTACCTAACCCCGTGACCCACTGTTATACGTAATGGAACACCCGGGGTTTTTAGTGGGTACCCTTTGGAAGTCCCACATACCCTGCGCTCACACGGGGCGAGGAGATCTATAAAAATTCCCTAGCACCTAGGTACATATAAAGAAGTGTGATACGTAGTTGTAGCAAGTCTATTGGAAAATATCTGTTTATTTATTTGTAGGTGTACAGTGTACACATAGAATTCAATTACAAATATAATTTGGAAGATTTATGTTGGTTACAAAGTTTGTTCACACATTGGACACGACTTACCGCACATTAACTGTGCACGTGGCAGTTTCCATGACTTGCCTTCCGCAGTCACGTTGGAATCAACATGATTTGGTAAACTGAAAAACGTTGAAAAAAAATCTGTTTTTTTTTTTATTTCATTGTCTGCAACATGGGTGTACCTACATACTGCTATCTTAAGATGGTATCTCGAAATATGGTATCTTACAATTGATTAATAATTCACTTATAACAATACACTTACCTGTCCTGTAATTCATTGTCTTCTTTTAATTGAAGGTTAATCCTTGTCGATGCGTTGAGGAATTTGTTTCCATTTGGCTCGAATTAGAGCAGCTTCTATTACCGCCCTATACGACATGACACCAAAGTTTTCATTTATTTGGTTCATGTAGCTTATCCTTGGCCTTCCTCTTTCACGCTTTCCTTCTATCTTTCCCTCTAAGATGTTTTTATGAAGGTGTAATGTCGTATATGATGGCCCATCATGCTTCCTCTCCAGTTTTGAATGGTTTCTATTAGCCTTCTTTTTTCCTTTACTCTTTCTAATACGCCATTATTCGTTACCATATTTGTCTAGCTGATCTGCTCCATCCTTCATTCATGGCACGGTGGAGTTCATTTAGCTTGCCCTGTGTCAAATTTATGTTGATGAGTCAAATCTAGTGGCTGAAATTGTACCCTCTTCCAATTGACCTTCCAGTGACAATACAATAATAAACGTATTCAACATCCTTTAATATCCAAGATGGCCACCGATTGCGGATCATTAATTTTTATGCAATGATCTTAATATGGGTATCAAATCAAAAGGTCTGGAGAATTCATTAAATACAAATCCAAGATGGCTGCTAGTATTTTATGGCGGATTAATAATAGCTCTGCAGACCTAAAACCTTTTTAGGGACTTATTGTTTAGATTGTTGAATGAGTACGGCATTTTGTCGAGGACCCGTGTCCATTAGTTCTCCAGGCATCTCGTCAGCACACAACTGACTCATTTGGCGACGTGTCTCAAGGTTGAGAAGGTGAATTTTAAGGAGAGATTTGTGTTTATCCTTCAACAGTTACTCTGTATTTTACGGGGAAAATGCGCATAAAGATTTTGATAAAAATGTTTGATAATGCTGTCTTTAACAAGGTCGCGTGGTGTTTTGTATTGGGCAACACTCGTAAATATATTTATTTGTTACTGAATGTTTAATTAAAGATCTTTAACGCAAACAAATGTTTCTTATTTTTAGGGTGACAAAGCTTTCTGATGTCTACTTCTCGTATCTTTTATGTACCTACTTGTAGATATATCCTTATAAGCGGATTTTTTTTTAATTTCGCTTCATTACAACTTGTCTACTGTTAAATTACGATAGAATGCGATATCCAGTTAATATTGATTCACTCGCGAAACATTTACACCCTTGTGTTTTTTGGTGGCAAAGTGGAAGTAAGGCTCCATACGGATTTACTATAATAATTATGTAATTATTTTCTTAAAAATACAGATAAATACAGAGTGACATCTAAAATATAGTTAATTAAACACAAATACATACGTACAACAAAATTATATACAACATTAATCTGTATACATTATGGAAAACTAGGAAATATGTACATTGGAGAGTGATTCAACTTATAATGTGACGATATAATTAAAATAGTGGTCTGTGTCCGAGCTTCGAGCAATTGAAAATAATAGGTAGGTACGAGTGACGAAGAGTTCATATAACCCAATTCCCATAGGTTTCCCTTTCGGAATCGGTCAATATAACTCGAGTTCTTAGGTCAGATGGTGAAGTGATATTTTATTGGGTAAAAACTTATTTTTTTGCTCCGTCTTTCCTTATTCACATTTCCATACTTCGGCACTGGTAGGTACTAACTATTCCGAGCAGGGTGGCTCGGACTAGTTAATCCGTATTAAGCCTCAGCTAAAGCGGTGTAACCAGACATCGCAGCGGAACACCACCAGTTTATTGTCACCAGATAAGCACCACCCGGGATGGTCCCCAGGTGGTGCTAATCAGATGACAATAAACTGCCACCGTTAATATTTAGATTGAAGATTGCATTCCCATGGACGAAGGTACGTTAGGTAACAACTAGCTGCCGCCCGCGGCTTTGCCCACGTGGTCCCCGTTTCTTTCCCATATGAGTTATGAGGCTTTACTGTACTCGAGTACTTGAGTATTTTCAAACTTAAGTCATTTGTGTTGACATCATCTCCTATGTGCTGTTTTTGATGCTATTTAAAACTTTTATGCGTTACATAATATTTAATTGAGTACGTTATATTGACCAATTCCTAAAAATCATGGGAATCATGTTAAATGCACTCTTCGCCACTGCCAGCTAATGATCTTACGACACACGTAAACTTATTGTCACCATACAGTTCTATTTCAGTAGTTATCAGTAGTTTTATCAGATTATTTGCGGCGAGACCAAGGGCCGTCTATATTTAGAATCGTGTGATTCATTTAGAGGACATCTAAATGTAATACTTACATGCCATTCATTCCGTTGTTTCGATTGTTATTGTAAAATCTACTCGTATGTATTTTTTTGTTTTTTTTTTTGTTGATGACCTACCCCAATGTGCCGGAAGGGCCTCTATTGGTTCACCGGACTTTTTCGGTGAGCCGTCCGAGGACAGTCGAACCGATTCGTATGTTTCTATGCCTCAGTGCCTTATTATTTCTTTATTTTTAACCTCCGGCGAAAAAGATAGGTGTTATTATAAGTTTGACTTGTGCTTCAGTATCCTTAGTATGAGACATTTACGCGAAAAATGTTTTCGAAGAAATGAACCTGTCAAAATGTGTTATCAAATTCATTTTTTTTGTTCACAACGTAATGTCTAAATGAATGCCTATTTATTAGCTTCTTTTTTTAATCTAGAATAGACTTGCACTTGACTATAACTTGCCTGATGTTAAACAAGTATGTAATCTACAATGGAACGCGCTTACCAAGTATAAAGATTCGCATAGTGTATTAGTTTATTTTATTTCAGACCGCTTATGAACCTACAAGTGATTTTCGGCGGAAAGGTAGAAGTGGATAGATACGAATAAGGAGCATCTAAATTCGACCCAACCTCTCAGTGTTCACACTCTCCCTTACTAGACATCGCACTATATTGCATCGTTTGAAACACTCCTTATTTTTGTCGGGAGCTAAAATCTTAAAATTGAACTTTAGAAGAAGACCATGATCATCATTCCCCTTGCCTTTTTCCCATTTCTATTGGGATCGGCTCCCGTTCTAACCTGATGCGGCTAGTTACCAGTATTATATGAGCGACTGCCATTAGACCTCGAAACCCGTAGGGAATCAGTAGCTGAGATAGTTAGACCAGGTGTAAGATAACATTGGCTTCTGACTACAAGTAACGATTGTCATAGATGTTTTAAATAACAACCGGGACCGACGGAGGGTAGTCCTTCAACCAACCAGACACCGAAACAAATCTTTGTTGTTTCAAAGGTTGTCCGGGCGGGAATCGAACCCGCGGCCTCCCGGACGGTTTACATCGCTTGGCTACCTACCGAGGTCGTCTAAACAATGGAAGAATACCATTGATTTAAAAACCTTGAGTAATTTAGTATGAGGTTAGCACAAGGGAAATTTTAATGTAGGTACAGCTTTCGTCAAAGTTTACCATGTTTACACGACTATATTTATCGATATCCTTGTGACAACGTTGTTGAATGTTGTACGGCCTCGGCCATTTTATGCGATCTTAATAACATTTGGCTCGTGTTATAGGAAAGTTTAAAGAGCTTTTAAGAAGCTGCGGAAATGAAACTTTAAAGCTTTTAAAAGCTTTTAGAGTTTAGACAGATAATTGACGGTTTTATAACTAATTATTTAAAACAGGTGGTATCAAGGTGGAGTGACTAAGAAGTTATTAAATACTAGCTTCAGTAGCCTGAAATTCTATGATAACTAATTTAATAAACTTCATTTGTGTGTAGAATTCTTAGAAAATTCAATCTGCCGAGTTACATGAACAGTTTGTATATATAAACTGTTAAAGTTTTATGTTTGTGTGTAGCATTTATTTACGTGTGCATTTCGTCTTACGAAAGTTCGTGCGCGTAAGCATGTAGGTATAAGTGTGCTGTATGTAAGTAGATTATTTAAAATAACTTAAAAAATCCTTGCCCTAGCTAAGTACTTCCTAGATATATTGATCACCTTAACCTTTTGAATATAGAGAATCTAATCTCAAGTCTCTGAAACTCTACGATGCCTTAAGCTTTACACAGTTATAGATATGCAGGTACGCATTTTAACATTTTAATTTTATAATTCTGTATCTATTTTTTAATTTCTGTATTTGACATGAATTTATCAAATTATGGACGGTCTATTCGTAATACCTACGCGCGCCGTAATTTTAGTGGTCAGTAACCCTAGCGGGCACACAGTTGATAAGGCGGCGGCGTGCGGGTGACAGGAATATCAATAAATAATATCATCTTTTGTTAGCGATAACTCCATACTTTTTGTTCTAAGACTTATAGCAATAAAAATTAAGTGATTATTAAAATTTGTTTCAGTTTAGTATTGTCTTAGATTTACGCGAATATCACAATTATTAATATTTCTTTCAATGTTGTTTCAGTTTATTTTCTCAAAGTTTGCCTGTAATAATCAGAATCATAACACCTCTTATTCATTGATAAATTGTAATTATTGTAATCAATTATAGGCAGGGTCAAACAACTAAGATAATTGGGTAATTCTCACGAAATCCCGAAATTCTTGTCCTTGGAGTTTATATAAAAATCCAACAAAGAAATTGATGTTACTAATATTTCTATACAATCCACATAACTATACCTAAAAGTTTCACATAACATTTTGGAGCTGTTTCATTAAATAAATAAACAGGCAAAACCATAATGTTCCTAACAACATTCCCTCACTGTGTCCCAAGTACCAATTTTATTTACATTTATTTGCCAAAAAAGCACAAAAATCATTCGAATCATATTCAAGTAAGTTGGATTGTTTAAATATATTATAAATCTATGGGATAAATCGCAATTAGCGTTATAAAGTAAAAAAACGCGTTAAGAATTTGAATAATTATATGTGTCTCACAAAAAAAAATCATTCCCTCACACTATTAATGGCAGTGGAGTTATGAACGCATTTTAAATAAAATACGAACACTACCATTCGTTTTTGAAAGTTGACACTAATGTCAATTTATAAAAATGGCGAATTTTCTGTGATTGTGTTCAGATTTTGCGTTTCAAATTGGTTTTATTAATTTTATGGCTAAATTAAATTTTTGATCGTCATTTCATCACATGCTAAAAAACAAAAGGTAAGTACTTTAACTGATTAAGAGTTGCACAGTTAAGATGGCTTTTGGGAGTAATTTCCATATGCAAAAAATCATTTTAAAAAGTAAGGTTATGTCACGAGTCTTTTACGGTTATTCTTTATTTTGTCATTCCCTCACCATCATTTCCTCATAAAAATTGATGGTGAGGGAATGATGATATAATGAGGGAATGATGTTTGGGTGGGCTAACTGACTTTTTTATTGTTTGCTTTTATTAACTCTTGAATTTATTGCTGCAACATTGCTGTAGGTTAAAAAATGTCAAGAAAAAAGAAGATAAACAAAGAAGAAGCTAAATTAAAAAAGCAAGAATATGGCCAAAAGCGTAGGGAAAAAATTTAAGCTGATCCTGTAAAACTTGAAATACTTCGCCAAAAAGAATGAATCAAATACCTGAAAAAAAAAGAAAAAAGTCAAATAAAACCTATTATATCCGCAATGAGTTCCCGAGAAAGAAGGCAAAAAAGGAAGAACTGGAAGAAAAATACTCATTCATATAGAGACGTATCGTATGGAATGTAATACTCCATAGCCTGACGCAGCACATTAATCACGGTTTCTGTATAGGTGGAGGAATTACCAGAAGAAGCTTTTCTTCTGGTAATTCCTCCTAAAATACGGGCTGCCATGGATGAGATGCAAAGAAGGACCGCATCTCATCCCAGTCTGCTGACTTTTACCGTCACATTCGCCGATTACCCCTAGGGTGGCGGTCGGGCGAGGGAGTTGAGATACTGATTTGACCAGACAGTGGTCTGATTTGTCTGGGTGAAGAAATTGATACTGAGTAACTGTTTGGATCAGTCGTCAGCAAAAGGTCCAAGCAATAGGCTGTGTGCGAGTCAACATCTGGTACCCGTGTGGCACCACGGGCTAGCTGGGTAAGATTCAATGCTAAAGCTAGCATCCGCGGTTCTCTTCTTGCATGGTCAGTGTCTAGGAAGGGGAAGAGCCACTCTTGATGGTGAGCAAATCACCCATCAAAACCAATTGTGCAGAGGGGTACCTTTGTTGAGCCGCTTCTGCCGCCTCGCTGAGGTATTCGGTGAGCCTGGTTGTCTCCTGATCACCGCTATGAAAATGGTAGACACAGGTATAAATAATTTTCTCTATTCCTGTATCTACTATCACCCAAAGAGCAGAGAAGCTGCGGTCTTTGAGGTTCTGGAGACGCCGACAGCATATATCGTACAAACACACTCCCGCGTGAGGTTTGAAATTGTGTTTCAGTGTGTACCCCGGATACGACAAGTACCCACGTCTGACGGACTACCTATTTGCGTCTTCGTTAGGAACAAGAGTGACGATTTATCGGTCTCCAGATGGTAGTGGACCGGCATGAGATTAGAGTGCAAACCTCGAATATTTGCAGGGTGCAAGGTGCACTTATAAAGAAATGGAGTGTAGCCGCTGTTTAGACTCATTTCTCTTGTTGTTAATCATTTTTTGTTCTTGCGAGTGGTTTGCGGTAGAGGATGGAAGTGGAATGAGGCTTCATATGGCTAACCAGCAGACACACTTTACAGGTTGTTCTCCATGCTAGTTGCCCTTTGGTGTTGACCAATGGGCAACTAGCATGGAGACCGCGGGGACGCCCGAGCCCCCCCGCGGATGTCCATCGGGCCCTTTCATCCGGTCGCCAACTGGCACGATGACGCATCCTGGGATTTTTCGCAAGTTGGCGGGACAGCCTTTCACGAGTGGCTAACTCACTGCTTGGGTCTCTTACTAACTGCGATCGGCCAGCGGTGCACCGCGCCTCGGATCCCGCTTTCCTCCAGGACCAGTTACCCGATGCTACTATAGAAGTGCGAGTCCAGAGCGGTGAGACTATAAAGGGTGGGTGGTCACTAACCACGGCCAAAACCTACCACCAGTTAATTGTCACCTGATTTGCACCACCCGCGGACCACGTGTGGGGATTCAGATTGAAGGTGCTCTCCCACGGACAAAGGTGACTCAGCCCCGGAAAAGATTAAGAACAAAATATCATTAAATAAAAAAAAATGTTCAAAGAAAACTAATTTTATTTAAAAAGCTTCATGACTAGTCTGTAATAATCATTCCCTCACCTAAGTTGTCATTCCCTCACTTTGCTTGTTTTTTAATGTCCTCATAACTTTTATAAAAGGCGATAATTTTTGGGACCACTACATAATTAAATTCTAGTAACATTAGTACTATCAAATTCACATAAAATAAATATCAAATAATTTCAATATTTTTTGTCATTTTATGATAGCCGAATTTCGACATTTTGTGATAATTACCCAATTATGTATGATTGTGTCATTTAAGATATGTTGGTACTGTTGGTAGTGAATACCCGCATGTAGCCGATATGTCTACGAAATTGATTGGTTACGTCGTTAGTACCATGAGGGTGCATTGTTTATAGAATATATCTCCTTAGATCTATCCATACAAAAATTATAACAGCTAAATTAATTTTTAGGGAATTTCGGTATGCAGATCTGTGCCCTAGTTCACGTAATTTCTTGATGCACCGATCAAGTTGTGGTGCAGTTGCATTTTCGTCTATTTTCGTCTTAGTGCAAAATGGTATTCATAGAATTGTTTAGCCGCCATATCTAGTCTAAAGCGCTCGCTTGACGCGAACTTGACGCGAGCGTATCTGACAGCGCAGCGGTTGTCAATATTACGAGAATAAGAAAAATTACATAACAACGACGCGACGCGACGGTCTTAAATGCCGTCATTTTTACGTTAGGGACCTAGTTTACGTTCTAAACTTCAAAGTCGAAAAATTTAAAAGTGGTTTACGCGGTTTTTTTTAATAAGTTTCCTCAAATGAATTAAAGTCAGGCGAAATAAAAATGTTTAAAATAGAAATAAACGTCACTCACAGTCCATATGGCCACAGATAATATAATGCAGTCAATAAAACTGTCAAGTAGTTTATTGGTGATCGATTCTCGTTGATGTATCGAGGACGGGAGCTGACCTGAATCCAGCGTGAAATAGATACGTTTGATGTTGAAAACGTTATTTATAATTAACTTCTGCATTATGTTTGTATGTTTGTTATTTAATTGAACCAAAGAGTATAATAACTATGAATTGAAAATTAATCAATGCCGCATCGATTTAGCTCATATTTAATCAAGCCCTATTGATTAATCGTTAAGATAACAAACTTGTACTCATGTACTAAATGACAAATTTATGTCATCCATCTTGTTGTAGTGAGCTTGTAATATTGGTACCAATGTTCGCTCTGATATGATCCCATCTCTATGTCCCTCGCCCCACCTCTTTCAAACTTCTTTCACTTGTCTTTTCTCCTTTTGGAAATATATTGTGTATATTTATTAGAATATACAAAATTAAACTATAACTACCCACATAATAGTAATATCCGCTTTTTCTATACTTCTACTTCCTACCTTTTATATAACTGACTTCTCTATACTAACTGACAACTCCAAACTTGAAACTGGCTAACTTGTGGTAGCCTCCCACAACAGGCCAAAAATAAAATTGAATTTAAAATTGATTGTAATATTAGTACTTTGCTGATAACTTAAGCTTAGTTTTAATATGCTGAATTAATTCGAACGCAGCCGCGGGTAAAATCATGTGGAACTATAAAACATGGAAGATGGAGCTATAAACTTTATACGTAGTTACGAACCATAGACATGTTAGTTTATTTTTTTATGTAACGGTGGCAAGGACAACGGTGTAGGCACACTGTAAACAGTTGTATTTCAAAACCTATATGTATTAGTTAATGTGTATTTGGTACAGATAACGTATTAATAAGAATACAATTGTTCCATTTATTTATCGTGCTTATATAACTAAGTACTGTGGCTTTATTATGAGGTTTCTACTCTCGCTATCGATAGTTTTTTTTTTTTAATTCTTCGATAGGCTGGCGCTTGACTACAACTTGCCTGATGTAAATCAATGATGTAGTCTACGATGGAACGCGCCAGCCCAGTATACAGATTCACCCGTGGTTACGAATGATTATCGGTGAGAAGGTTGCAGTGGAATGAACCTCCATATGGTTAGAAACCTTAAAGGAGCAACAATTCCGACCCACCCCCTCTGCATGGTGTCACCAGACATCGCACCGGAACACGGCAAGGCTGCTTGGCGGTGTGGCCTTGTCTGGTCACTAACCACGGCCGAAGCCTACCATCAGTTGATTGTCACCTGCTTTGCACCACCCGGGGACCATGTGTGGGGCTTCAATTAAAGGTATACACCCACGGACGAAGGTGACTCAGCCCCCAAAATGTTCCATGGTGTCAAAAGTATTATATCGAGTATAGTAAAGTATTAGCTATTTTTAAACGCCTATTTCGCCTCTGCGGGAAATTTTATGTTAAGACAGTTAATTTTTTTGACTTGATCTCATTGTAGTACTGTTTTGAAAGCTAAACTTTGTGCAGTGCAGATGGATTTTTGGCAGTAAAAACGGCTAAACAGATTTCGATTCTTTGCACTATTAGTAACGTCTAACGTTACCCGTACACGACCGATTTTCCCACCGATTTTATGACTGGTTTTGTGCAGCTCAATACTAAACTCAAGGTCATGCGTTGAACCTGTCACAAAATCGGTATTCGGCAGGAGAAAATTGGACGTAGCGGTTTTTTTCAAGAAATGCATTTAAGAAAATAAACTTAGTACTTAGGGGTACCTATTTACTTCACTTGGTGTTTAAGTAAAAATTAGTGTTTTTCTTATTATAGCCATGCGTTGAACCTGTCACAAAATCGGTATTCGGCAGGAGAAAATTGGACGTAGCGGTTTTTTTCAAGAAATGCATTTAAGAAAATAAACTTAGGTACCTATTTACTTCAATTGGTGTTTAAGTAAAAATTAGTGTTTTTCTAATTATAGCCATGCGTTGAACCTGTCACAAAATCGGTATTCGGCAGGAGAAAATTGGACGTAGCGGTTTTTTGCAAGAAATGCATTTAAGAAAATAAACTTAGTACTTAGGTACCTATTTACTTCACTTGGTGTTTAAGTAAAAATTTGTGTTTTTAATTATGAACTTTTAGTTTTCCAATAAAAGTCGCAAAAGACTAATTTCTATGCGCATTGTGTTAATATGAAGCATGAAATGTCCAAGAGAGAACGTAATAAGATAATCGCCTTATAACGTTTCTCTCTTGGATAGTTTAATTTTTGTTGGTGGTAATTAAGTCTTACTTATTATAATGATACGCTTTAAGTATTAATTAAACTAACTAATTACTAGCAAATATTATTAAAGCTGTCGAGTTTTCGTTGTTTAAATGCGCTAATCTTTTGAAGAAATAAGTTATTAAAAAAATTGAATCGCTTATTATTATTTTTTATTCTGCGCCAGCTTGACTACAACTTGCTTGATGTTATGCAATAATGTAGTCTACGATGGAACGCGCTAACTTAGTATACAGATTCACTCGTGATTACGAATGAATATCGGTGAGAAGGTGGCAGTGGAATGAGCCTCCATATGGTTAGAAACCTAAAAGGAGCAACAATTCCGACCCACACTCTGCATGGTGTGACCACGGATGAAAGTGACTCTTCCCCCAAAACCGTTTAAACCTTATTCTTACTTGAATGATGTTAAATTTTATCATTACAAGTAATCTTTTCATATAGCGGGCGTAAAAAATTCAATCATTTCAGTAAATCGACGAGACTTCCGCATTCGGCAAGGTTACTCAGAATATTAACCCGACCGACCTTTTTCGGGATATCGCGGGTCAAAAGATCAAGACTCATTATTATCTGTGGCTACAGTACTTTTTAAAATCATTTTAAATGCAATGCATCCTCCTAAATAATTCTTATTTTGACTTCTTGTAGTTTTGTTTTTTCAACTCTGACAAAAAACGATGTTAGTTTGACGCGTGTATTTGTGTACAAGTTTAATGCTACGTAGCGCCTAAACGGATGGATTGATTTTGATGCGGTTGCAAATGCGATTTTTATTGGAAAGCTATAGAAGATAAAAAAATAATATAGAGTTGTTTATATTAAAGAAAGCTTGAGAACGTAGCTTGAAAAAATATCTTAGCTTAGTATTATATAAATCCCCACTAATATTATAAATGCGAAAGTAACTCTGTCTGTCTGTCTGTCTGTTACGCTTTCCCGCTTAAACCTCTCAACCGATTTTGATGAAACTTGGCACAGACAATCTTTAGACCCTGAGAAAGAACATAGGCTACCTTTTATTGCGAAAAAAACCGAAATCCACGCGGACGAAGTCGCGGGCGGCCGCTAGTTATACATAAAGAGCTGAGATGAAGTCTAATCTAATGATTTGAGATACTCCCACCGGTAGGCTTTTCCTTAGATATCTTTTGTCATTTACCAAAACATTGCGATGGGTAATAATAATTATAAACAATACTGTAAAACTGCGCACTGGTAACAGCTACCCATTGTTCGATTATATTATTTACACGATAGTTCCCGCATCGCTCCCGCAATAGTTTCAAACAATCACGCCACGCCAGTACGCCGCGCGCATCCACAGATGACACACGCGTTAATAAAAAAAATGCCGACATTTGTCACTTTTGACATTTCATGTGCTAATCAAATTTTGAACTACATGCTAACAAGTTTGTAATCTATGGTAATTGTGTAAGGATGATTTTTGTATGGCAAATAACTGGTGTTCTCGATTCGATTTATTTTCGTGCTATCTCTTTCTTACTATAGGAAGAGTGAAGAAAATAAGAAATAAGTGTTTTTTTTTTGTTTTTCTTTTGTGATAGTGATGTGATTAGTGTTTAAAAATGGCGAATAAAGTGATGGGATATGTAATATGCGGATATAATTCCGTGGACAATCTGATGGTAAGTGGTTTTCAATTGGCTCAATTGTTTGCAGCACGCGAGAGAGCAATAAGACGATTACGTGGTTGCGGTATCGTGTTTTGGTGATCTTAATTGAATATTTAAATATATTGGTGACTGCCACGTTTTTCTGGGCCTTAGTCTGCTATAAGTGGTGCTAGAATTGTGTGCCAATGGTTTAACACTACTGTCATAATTATGGCTGATAGTTGCAGATGGCAGAAAGATGTCAGTTTTCCATCTGCATAATTCCATTGGTATTTCATTCTAATACGATTTCATACTATTGAAATATAAACTCGGGTTTTCTACTTTTTGAGTACTTATTTTTGCAGGTTTCAAGTCAAATTAACTGTTTTTTTTAATAAACCAAGCAAGGTAAATAACATATTTGGAGAATGATAGTAAAAAGACTTGTATATATTCTAGACAAGTGGAGCAATTAAGTAACACCATAATTTTGAGTTTAGTTTGTCCCATTCAACTCATCCTCATCTCGTCTTATCCCATCCCTTATCGGCTCAACCCCTTCTTTTCTGTCTATCCCATTCTAATTTTTTACCGTTTTCAGACACTATTAAGCCGGACTATAGACGGAATTCCGGTTCAGGTAGCCCGTAGGCCTTAGAATTTTGTTTTTCGGATCCGGAAGTCTATTACTATTATTTGTGTACTAGAAATTAATATTTAAAGCGCGTAAATGTCGAAATGCCATTTTGTCGAAAAAATGGCGAATATCATTAAAAAACAAAAGAAATCGACATTTTTGTAAGACAAATGTCTATTAGAGATGAATGTCTAAAGCGCCAGAACCGGTGCCCTGATCCTTTGTAGTCTATGCGGGAAAAATTCAAATGATTGTTCGAGAGTCTGTTTGAATCCGGGTTTGTCCGAGTTCGGTTTTTTCGGGTCCGGCCAATTTCGGATGCCTAAAGTCTGGGCCTTAAAGGAGGATATATCAACAAAGTTATCTTTATAACATGAGCTTTATAATTGCAATAAGGACACCATTAGTATTAATTGTAACATTTTTCCTTCTTTGGACGATTCCATTTATATTTTTAACTCATTGTTTACAAGTTCTGAGAATGATAATTTTGTGTAGGTTATTTCATGTTTCAAAACAAAATCTAAGCGATAAATAGCTGTGACCATCAGACCTTCGTTAAATTTTCCTTCAATGATGAATAGACTTTTTGTTAAACAAAAATTATCAAAATCAAATGAGTTAGGCGAGAGTTCTGGTTTTTACCAAGCAAAGTTCCTTTAAGTTAAAGTGGATTGACTTCGAAGGACCAAATTAGCAATAAAGTTATCGGACAAAGAAACAAAGTAGACTTAGCAAGCAGAATTACTGAACTGAAGTGGCAGTGGGCTCATTGAAGATTCGATAATCGCTAGTGTAAGCGAGTTCTTGAGTAGAGACCACGTGTTGGCAAACTTACTGGTGAACGCACTTCTGATAGGTTCTGATAGGCGCAAGTTGGATGCGACAAGCCAAGACCGGTAAATAGTGTTTATTGGAATTGGGCTATACTACATATAACCAATATATTAGGTACATGTTACCTAATTTAATCATTTTAGTCATAATTATACCATTTACTAGTTTTACATAATACTAACACAATACTAATGTGTATACTAATCCCTAAATTACTAACCCCTTTACGTTTCAACTAAAATAACACCGCTTTTTTGTCGAATTTAATGAAATGTTTTTGTACATAAATATCCGACTCCAAATTACCAATCCTACTCAAACCGCAATAATTATAGTATTTAAAAAAAAAGCTAAATTTGATATTTTTTTCAAACAAACGTTTTTGCGTACCTCGCAAATGTAAAATTTTTGCGCATACCGGTCTAAAATTGCGGAGTCCTATTCTTATTTGAAACGTATAGTACCATTATAATTGCGTATTATACTAGCGTTGCTGCGTTAGAGTTGTTGCGTGAGTATACAATGTATTACACTTCTACGGATTCAGAAGTTTTAACCACACACGCATTTTTTACATATAGGTACCTAGGTACATAAGTTAGACATATTATTATATCTTTATATCCCGGTAATAATGCTCCGTAGGTAGTGTTGTTATCTCTAAAAATCAAATAGTCGGACAAGGCGTCAAAAAGCCTAACACTGTCCGGCTTTATCCGAACGGATGGCAACGCTATACGTAGGAATACCTTCGGTTTATAACTCGGCTCTCAGACGCTCAATATCTCTGAATCGTCCAATAAATACAAATTAAAAGCATCGGTTTCTGCAACACCAAGGCATGCTTGTGCTCTCTATTTTTAGTCACTCGGCTCACGTTCAACCTGCAAGTTTAAATTTAACTCGTTAATTTAATTAGAAACAATGTCTGCATATTTTCCTCAAGATTAATGCTGTCTGTTGTAAGGAGCTGAAAATATCTGTAGTGACCCATTAGCTGTAAGTGTAAACACTGGTTGGATAATGACTATCCCATTGATCTTTGGATTAAATTCGTGCAGGGCCTGAACTTCGTTGAGTTGTAAAATCTCTCTCTTACGTGTGACAGCAGCATCACGTCTTCACATCGTTGCTTTCAGTAGCAATGACAATATTGTGGTCTTGTATTTAGTCCCAAACCTATGGTCCTTCGCCCACGGCGAATTTCACCACACATCCTCCGTTCTTTCCCCGATGTTCTCCGAATCGGTGGCGCGTTAGCATCGATTGTCGCGGTCCTGTTGCGCGTGAGTAATGGGTTGGTCGCTTCTGTAGCGTGTCGCAAATGCGACTAACGCGCGTTTGTAGCGATGCTGTCGCTTGATTACGTAACGTGCATCGCCACAAAAAGTCGCAGTGGTTGAAGGGCCTAACTCAGCTTCTGGGGTGAGCATATTATAGTACCTATACCTTTTGCGAGAATACGGTATTGGAGTAACATTATGTATAATTTAGGTATTTATGCACCAAAATATGGAGATAATGCAAAATCTTGTTTACGAGATGACCGTAACAGACGAAAACAGGTATATCCACGTCAGGATTGACAAAATTTGCATTTTTGCTATTTTTAGATAATAATATCTTTATTCAACTAGTGGTTGTAGAATGGACATATGATTCCCATAACGTTTATCATAGGTTCACCTTGACATGAATAGGCGAGAGGTTTGGTGCGGGCGCCCGTCGCGCCGCAAGGATCGGGTGACGTAATGTCGCACTCATCATAACCTATGAGTTAATTACCAACCAAGGCATGTTAATGACATGACATGTGCCCGATTTCTAAATACTGATTTCTCAAAGCTTTCTCCTATATTTTTTAGACATTTTCCGAGTAAAATTTCCCAATTTTAAAGGATATAAAGGTCATATTTTAGATATAAAAAAAATATTATTCAGAATTTGTTAATAGGTACCTACCTCAAATTGAGGTAGTTACATACTAAATATCTGTGGTCTTCATTTTCTGAACGGAGAATACGAGTTGACGAAATTGCGTGGCACCGTCAGACTACGTGTATTGACAATGTCATCAAGATGGCTGGCAATAGCTGGATACGAGTAGTCCTGGATATGCACAGTAGCTTGCTTTAAGAGATACCTATGTCTAACTACTTTAACGTTAAGCACAAATGAGTAAATATGAAATTACTTACGTACACCAAAAACCCCTCTGCAATCCACAGCAGCTTGAAGTTTGTATTATCCTGATGAATGACAATACGCTTGCCTCCTATCCACATAGTTTTCGGAACTTGTACCCTTAGTACGAGTTCAACATTACGAAAAAAGTTTTCGAATACTATTTGAAATTTGTTAAAAACAGTTTTCATTGAAATAAAACTACTTTATTTTATTTCAATGTGTGATATTCGCGTAAATCTAAGACAATACTAACAGTTTTCATATTAATTTATTCGGTCAAAATGTTTATTAAAAGGTTTATTAAATTTTATGAACAAGGGGAGACAAAAAGAAAATACTAAGTACGATTCCTCCCGTTATGCCGTCGAATCAATTCAGTTCTAAAGTCCTAATAAGATGTGATTGGAGATAAAGAACTTCGTTTTTACGGTTTCGTGTCGATCGATATAAATATCTCTATATCGACAGAGGCAGACATGCTAAATAACTACATAATTACTTATTAGATAAGAGTGGATTTAGACTGGGCGTATTTTTAGCGTGTATGCTGTTGTTGCGGTACACGCGCTTTAAATCGCGTCTAAAGCACGCATCATTCAACAAAATTCAAAAATTAATTCATGTGTTAAAATGCCGAACGAACACGTGTTTATATCAGTCTGTAAACGTGGTGGTGTCGAATGACAGTACAGTGCGCTGGGTCTAAGGTGAACTTTGCATTTATGTGACAGATCAGTGATGATCATTTGTAGAGTTGTGTCGCGCAAGGCTGATTGTCAAAAAGCAGTACATACCGTATTTAAGCAAGCAAAGGACGCGTCGCGCCCTAGGCCAACGTCACACCTACACTGTCTATGTGCACTCACACATAACGCAAAGGTCAGCTTAGGCCTTGCGGACTGTAGTAACATGGACATCAAGTTTTAAGGCGTAAATACTACCTAGTATATATAAGTGCGTGACAAAAGGTGCGTTTAAACGCGCTTTCAAATATAAGCTCGTAAAACGCTCGTCTGTTTTGACCTGCTTGCATTCTTGAGCCAATAGTATGGAAAACATGAGCGATAGTTGTCATTTGTACCGTTAGTTAATTAGCAATACAATGAAAGTTTTATTACCTGTCTACCTACTCTTATCAAGTATCTACCAACAGAAGAATTTATATTTAGATTCCATGAAGCTAGAATGAAATAAATAATACTAAACTTTATTGACATTAATTGCAAAGCATTTTGGAATGAAAACTTTTCGAAAAAATAAAAGAAAGAAAAAAAATTAGATACATTTATTTGATACAAACAGGACACGCACATTATATAAAAAAAAAGAAAAATACATGTACAATACGAAAAAAGTAGCTAAAAACTAAATAAAAAAATAATGAATGAACTATAGGAAACATATTTTTAGTAAAGTCACGTACTTACATTACGCAAGTCAACAGTTTTACAAACTACTCACCTGGTTTTATGTTGGTAGTTAAAAATACCGGCTATGCAAATAGGTAGCTTATCAGTTATGAATGAGACCGTTGAATGAATGAACTGTTTAAAATTCAACGCGAGACGTCTTGTTTGAAGCAACTTGAAGTAGCTTCAAATAAATTGTAGTACCTACTATTGAATTAAATTTTGGTTTTTAAATCATTAGTTCCTGCTCAGAAGTAGATACAGTAAAAAAAATGATTGAGAAAATGAAATCAGAATTTTTACGGTGTCACTTGAAGCATACTAAGTGCATAGCTTTATATAGGTAACACTAGCGGCCACCCGCGACTTCGTTCGCGGGATTTCTTTTTTTTTGCAATATAAGATAGCCTCTGTTCTTTCTCAGGGTCTAAAGATTGTCTGTGCCAAGTTTCATCAAAATCGGTTGAGAGGTTTAAGCGGGAAAGCGTAACAGGCAGACAGACAGAGTTACTTTCGCATTTATAATATTTGTAGGGATTTAGGTACGTGACGGGCCGGTGCGGTAGCGTGGTTGGTAAGATACTTGCATTTCACGCCGCAGTTCGTGGATTCTATTCCCACCCAAGTCAGATATTTGTGTGATGAACATATCTGTTTGTATTGAGTCTGGGTGTAAGCCATGATATACACTTAAGATCTCTGTGATATCCTATAGCAGCCATATAGGTTATAGCCATTGGTTTAAAAATGGTTTTATATGGTTTATATAGAAGCATTTGTATAAAGTAGTATAATTATATACAGTGACCCCTGTATTTATAAACGTCATAAAATTTTAGCTCATTATAGCTAAAATAGGATTATAATTCGTTTGTCTTTGCCTGTCACCTTGACAATTATACTAGTAAGAAAGAAACAAAATCCATTTTAACTAAATATACTAAGATTTTTATAAGGCCGTAAGTAGGTACATCAGGTATCTGATTTCCATAGAACAAGTTCTGCTTAGCTTGGGATCAGACGATTGTTTGTTATTATTTGTTTAGTGAACCCCAAGCTAGCTAAGAATTATCTAAAATCACATTAAAATAGGTCTGTTCGTTCACTACAAGGCAACAAAATTGTACCAGCACAGATACGTAGGTATAGGCCGACCGTTTAACTTGCGTATCGCCATCTGAGATACAAAGTCATAAAACATCAAATAAATTTCATAAAGAACTATTTAACCACAGATAAAAGTAATGTAAGACTATTCGTCACTAATATCCATATCGCTTGAATCATCATCACTGTCTGTGCAGCTTGAGGAGTCAGAATCTTGGCGATAGGCGATACGCGAGTTAAACGGACGGCCTATAGACACAAATATTCGTGAAAATTAACAAACGCCTCTCTTTTTCGCTGGGATTAATAAACACAATATTATTATGTTATGCTGTATTTAAATTAGAACATCACAAACCTCAAAGACAAACACAATTGACCCAGATAATATTGTAATCAATGCGTTTCAGATCAAATACCAAGAACTGCAATGAAACTATTTTCAGTCAGTCCAATCGGCTTTGATTATTGTTTTGTTTGGTACTGGATTTTCCCGTTGTTCCATTTACAAGCGGACACGCCTGTATTACCCGAAGGTGTAGGCAGCGGCGAACATCACACATTTCGTAACATGGGGCAAGGTATTAATGCCGTTCATCGTTCACAACTCTTCAAGCTAAAGATTTTTCATCGTTTTTCACCTGTTCTGTGTCCTTGCGGTATAATAATGAATGACACGTCCGTGTGATGAAATATGGACTAGGGTAAAGAAGGAAATGTAGCCTGGACGTTTTTTCGTTAGATTGTATTCTGTTGTTAAAAATTAATCTGTGGTTTTAAACTTAGAACATTTAACATTTTGAAAGTCAAAATGCGAAAACGGTAGAGCTGCCCATTAAAATCAGTATATTAGTATTATTTTGTACTAAAAATCAGTATAATATTTAGATGACAAAAATAATCGCTATACAATAAATTTCGTAATCGTAAAACCTACATGGTACCTATTCGGTATTTAAAGTATATTCTATGGAATTGTGGGAAAAATCAGTAGAAATTGTCACTGAAACATCGGTAGGTTCAAGAGTCCGAGACCAATGAAACTAATAGAGTTGAGTTCTTCAGCTGTTCCAAAATATAACCTAAATCTGATTATTAACGGGACTTAACATGATTTGGATCAATCGATTGACATAAATCTTATTCATATAATGTCAGTTGCTATGTTTTATTGAGATATTGTTTACTTTTGAAGTTTTGAAATGGTTTCGTGTCCCGAAATTAGTAACACAGTTTTGATTCTTGTGAATTGTTTGTTTTCTCACATATCAATATATACCGAGGATATTAATTTCATGTTTGATGTAGGTAAATCTAGATTGCTTAATATTATTATATTTACGCGAATACAGTTTAAATTACTTATACAAAAGAGAAAATATTGAATTAAAACTATTTTTAATGGATTTTATCGCGGTTTATTTTACATTTTAGATCTCGACGTTTCAATGTCTTTTCAGACTTCATGTTCACGGGTGGACTGTATTCGCAATTGTGTGAGCGTTTACAGTCCAAATAGAAATTTTGAAGAATCTCGCATGAGATTAGGGATTAGATACCTATTTATAAGTACTTAGAGAATCTTAGTTGCAGCTCGAAGTTTGGAATTGTGTCCGGAGAACTGCCAATAGACTCGCCCCCTATTAAATTTAGGACTTAAACATAGCTGGTGTAAAGTGGGTGATGTTCACCTCTGCTTACTCCTTCGGATAGTATAGGACTCTTATGTTATGTTGTTCTAATCATACACGTCGTATTTATGACTAGCTTCCGCCCGCGGCTTCGCTCGCGAAATTGATCTCACTAATCTTGTTTCTCCATACAAACTTTAGAACCCCGTTTCACCCCTTTAAAGGGTGAGTTTTGAAAAATCCTTTCTTAGTGCACCCCGAGACCCCATAAGGAAGCTATGTGCCAAATTGAAAGTCTCCAGACCCAGCGGTTTGGGCTCTGCGTTGATATGTCAGTCAGTCAATTTCTTCTTTTATATATTTAGATAGATAACCTTCAACCGCCTAACAAATAAATAAATTAGTTTTGTTATTCTAGTAAATTATGTTTAAAAATCCTCTTTATCCTGCAATTTAAACGTTTTAAAACCAAAAAGAACACATGGACTGGACAGGCATAATAATTAAGTCTCATACCGATGGCAATTGACACAGTTCGTAGTCGGAAACGTCTAGAAGCTGTAATTAATGTTTTAATTTGTATCACTCTGTACAGTCGCCGCCATTGATAGGTGTATTTGACAGCAAAACTAAAGATGTGTTAATTTTCGCGCGTAAAATTTTATAACGATTTACGCCGCGCCGTGCGCATCTGTGTTTGTTAAATCTGGAAAGGTAAAAAGAACTACGTAATTAGTAATTTCTATTATAATCTTATTTAATTTAAGTAAAACATGATTTATTTAACTAACACATTTATGTAAAAACTCATTCATAAAATAATGGTAATGCGTTTCAAATAAGAATAGGACTGGACTCGCGGCTAACTTCATTTCAAAAACCAAGCAAAAGTAGTGTCAGCGCTTTAGCAACCACAAAAAATACGCATTTTTTCAATCTAATGTGAATATTTATCTAATAAACATTTTTGCCCACCGTACTAAAAAATGTGAAGTTGTTGCACATTCCGGTCCAAGATGGCGGATTTCCAATACTAATCATAATCGAATCGCATACCTATTAAACTATTTTATTGTAGGTAACTGTACTCGCGTGACAATCGCAAGTGCATTGAAACACTAACAAGAATGAACTAGCTTCCCATTATTAAATACATCTAAAAACTAGATTATTAAGAATGCACGAGCACGTTGCATTGTGCGTTGTGTAATACACGTTGTTAAACACGAAAGTGAGATTTCAGTTTTAATAAAAAACGTGATTATGAATAGATTTTGATTTCTAACTAATGGCGCTGTGTGAATATCGTAAACTCATTATATTCTTCGTAAAATCGAACCTGACTGCGTTGTAGAGCTATCTAATATTGATATGGCACATTTATTAATAATTTCCTTAGACGACCTCATTTAAACACATTCAACTGCTGGATGGATGGAGTAATGGAGTGTCAGTTAGGTACCTATAGTTCCTGCATCCCAGGAAGCTAAAATGTTATATTCATTGTACAATGAGTTAATTTTATTTAAAAACAGACAAGTAATATAAATGTTAAAACTTATGTATCCATGCAATTCTTACGGGACTGACATGTTCTATGAGAACAAAGTTCCATTAAATAAATGAGATTAAAAAAAAAAGAAGGTACCTATAGTTAGAAACCATAAACACAAGAGTTAGAGTGTAGATGTTTAAAAAAAAAGCGGATTTTTTTTCGGACGTATGCGGTCTTTCGATTTTTTTTATATTATGGGTTTTGTGGCCCATACGTCAATCTATGGTCAGCCGCGTCGTGACAAAAAGAAAAAACTATGGATTTGTTCATGTCGCTTCTACAGCTTTTAATCCTATTTATTCAGAATTATTATTTAGTTCTTTTAATCCTGTATAATATTATAAAGATAGTCACGTGTATTCGTCATAAACTAAATTGTTGTGTTGCTCTATGGTATTCTTCCATAGATAGAGCATATTCCATATCCTTCTAATTTATTTTTTACTAATGCTTATTCACTTTATGTTCATTAGTTATAAATGTTATTGTAACTATTCATCTCTTTATTCTTCTAATATCGTTACTTACACAATGGGTCTTCATTGTAATTCAGTGAGTATTTACATGGCGGGCATGGCGCATGGCGGCCCGTTTCCGCGCCATTTTTCCTGTCAACCTTGTAGCTAATTATAGACAGCTTATTTAGATCTTTTTTTAAACTTTATTAATAAGATATTCTTAGTAAGAAATTCTTTATTATTTGAAGATTGCACTTCTTCTAGACGTGAGCTGAAACAAAAAAGCTTAAATAATGTTATTGCAGAAGATTTTCCTTGCACACTGCAGTTTCTTTACAATTTAAACATTATGTACTTCACGTACATAGAAGGATTTTGATGATTGGTGTCCAGTAGTAAAATTATTTATTGTTATTTCATAATGAATTCATTCATTAAATTAAAAATATAATTTATGGGTTACAAGGAATTTTACTATAGTTATTACTATGAGAACCGTAAGCCTGCAGTGGACTGTATTGCACATACGAGGGCAAAGCCCTAAACGGTGAACAGAAGAATGAGATGGAGTTATATATATTTGTATGTGCGACAGAGAGGTCCAATATAAAGATGGTGTCACGTCGCGTCGTGTAATACTACGCTAATTGTTGGAATGACCATGAGAAGGTTAAAACTGTTAAAAAGTTATGGTATATAGGTAATCTGCAGTTTTTCTATTTAAATATAAAACTACTTTAAAATGGATTATTTCATTACTTATTTATTTAATTTGATGGAACACGCCCATCCAATATACTGATCCAGTCGTGGTTACGAATGATTTTTGGATTCTCTTGTAGATTATTTTATTTTTTTATATACCAACCCGATATTAAGATTTTTACGGCCTCTATGGTCATGGGGGAATGGTTATGGTAACCGACGTTCTAATTTGTAAATTAAATAATTTTATTATAAACGACCATCCTGACTATAATATGTATATCTACTAACTGTTATTTTTTTTCTTTTGACTGGCCTGGTGGTGTAGTGGTTAGTAACTGCTAAGCTGAAGGGTCTTGTGCGCGATTCCCACCCAGGACATATCTTTGTGTGAAGAGCATGATTGTTTGTTCTGTGTCTGGGTGTAATTTATCTGTATAAAGTATGTATTTACAATAAAATGTATTTAAATAGTTCTTACACTTCTCCTCGGTCTCTTTCCTTCAATCTTACCATATTTATGATAATTTAATAATATAATATAGTGGGATATTAACACACACGGTCATCTGATCCCAAACTAAGCAGAGCTTGTACTATGGAAACCAGATAACTGGTAATATACTACATATAATACTTTTCTTTTGTAAATACATAGTTACTTAAATATAGATAATTACACTCAGACTCCAGACAAACAGACATATTTAAACATATGTTTGTCTCGGGTGGGAATCGAACCCACGACCTGCGGCGTGAAAAGCAAGTATCTTACCGACCACGCCACCACCGGCCCGTCAAATGGTCTTTATTAGTGTGTCGTGTCGTATCAAATGACCAATCATCTTTTCGTCACTACTGTTTCCAACATGTCTCATAAAACTACTTTTTAACGGATTTTATCGCGGTTTATTTTGGATCCCGACGTTTCAGTCTTTTCAGACTTCATGTTCACGGGTGGACTGAGGTATTTGACGTCCAGAAATATTAATCACAATTATTACTGACTCCCTACAAACATTATTATTTAATTTGAGTTCCGATTTAAGCAAACTGAGCTCACAGTGTCTTGAATTCTGAGTTGATTTTGCTTGGATTTTGGTACATACAAGTAAATTAAGCACTGGGTCCCAAGCTGGTGGTATATTTCAACCATTTTCATTGTTAAAATTAGAAGCTTTTTTAATTTCAATATCTTCGCGGATCATTCTTGAAAAAAAAACGAATAAAAACGACAAAAACGTCGGGATCTAAAATATAAAATAAACCGCAATAAAATCCGTTAAAAAGTACCTAGTTTTATTTCAATGTGCTATAAATATACTATAATTACTTTATTGTTTAGCATAACATGAATAACTTTTATGTTTAAAAAAATCCTGAATCTAAGACGGGAATATTGTAAAAAGTACCTATTTCTTGTCGCGTGTGTTATGTTGATTCTGTTGTTAGTACCTAAATATTGACAATTATTTTCCTTTTATTGAAAACCATAATTCCATACTTATGTTATTAAAGTAACTCTGTCAGTTCGTAACTTTGAGTAAATAATTCATTTAAATTTCATATGCATACGAATACATGAGAATTAGCACGCTAATTGCTAATTGCTGATATTTTCACTAATCAATGTCAATCAAGGTCATGTAAAACAGAGAATTAAAGTATTCCCAACTTCCCGGAGGTGCAACACAGAGCGCACGCTGCCGGTCACGGCCAATCCAATGTGTATGACACAGATGATAAAGAAGTAAATGTGAAGCGAGTGGTGAATTCGCTTCATTACAGAATTTCTAATACTAATGAAGCATTCGCGTGCTACAATTAATTTGAATGCTATTTAATACATAGTAAATTGTAATTTTCATCGGTATAGACTTCTTTCTACCGGATAAAGTAGAGTGATGCTTATACGCCATAGACTAGATTCTATAATGAACGCTACTAAAAAATAAAAATAAAAACAGTAGCACTTAATACTTTGTCTAGGATTGTAACCCAAGGTCTCTTGCACTATGCTACAGAGGCAATACTCACATGACCAACAGTTAAAAGTAAAGTATTCTTCGAACACCTACACTGTCTGTGTCAATGAAACCATACCTATTGCTACCACATCATGTGGTTTTCCAACCTGACTCATTACTCGACCACTCGACGCTAACGTAAATATGGCAGTTTATTAGCATCCATCTCGAGAACGCATTGTATTTTATATAATTAAATATTATAATTTCGTTCAAGTTTCAGTTAGGCATAGTGTGTTTGGTGTTATTTGCTAAATTGAAAAGTGAACTCACAGAGTTTAGTGAATATTATTGAATTTTATTAATTATTGTCGTAACGAGAGGATTTTATTTAAGTGAGTGAATTTTTTTTCATCGTCCAGTGAGCAGGTTAAAGTCTAAGTGATCATACAGCCACTATATTTATTTAAGAATTTTGTTGTGTTGTTTTAAACTGTGATTAAAAAATAAAGCATTAGTTTACAAGTGAATGGTTTCAGTGAATCTGTGAATATTCGGACAGGTATGTAAATGTATATTTCTTGGTATTCTGTCTAAAAAATCAACCAATAGTGATTACCCATAAGTAGTACGTATGAGACACAGATTAGATAATCATTAGACTTATACTAAGCTGTAAGCGGTTTATTAAACATTTTTTGTACCTTTTGCTCACCTTTAGGCCTTTTGCCAAAGGTTTATGTAAGCTTTCTAAACATGTATCTTAGTTAGTTCTATTTATTAGTCTGTGGTCTCATTACCACTCATAACACCTTGTATAATAAGCCCACAGAGCAGATATCGCTTTGTCGAGGATTTTGATGATCTGTGAGCTAGCTTGTAAGGACCTTTTATTGGTTCACCGACATTTTCGGCGAGCTATTACATACAAATCGAATCGAACCCATTTCGTCCTGCAAGCAATGTTATTATAAACTTCCAAGGTATTACCTTTGCCTGGAGGGAAGTGGACAATCTCACTTACCAACTCCTCCTATTACCATCCGCATGATTGAGTTCGTGCGGGACCCAAGATAGTTTTAGGAGTCCCGGGATTTAGCCGGGTTGAAATCCCGAGTCTCTTCATGGCGTCGTCGCATCGCGTCGCTGTCGATCCTGGCTTACAGCAGTTGCAGTGGCGGGATTGCGGCGGTGGGTTGAGTCCCATTTAAAAAAAAATTCCAAGCTATGTACCTTTAAAGAGAAATTATTATTTACAATGTTGTACTCACCACAACTCACTCACGTTTCTACGGATGCAAGTGAGTCAATGTTGCCAAGATATTGTGTTGTATTGTACCACTAAAATAAATAGCAAACTTATTAGTCATGCTCCTGGTTAGTTATCGTTTGTTTAATTGTTTAAATAATAAGCAAAATAGTTTAGTGTAGATTTGTTAATAAACTGTGCTGTTACTTATGGATCTTGGAAACATGCACAAGAAAACAAAGGCATTGCAAACAATGCAAATATCGCAAAACTAATTATTCACGAATAAAAAAACAACAACACCTCCTATGCGTTTCAAATCAGAATATTTTATTTTTATTTATTTACTAGCGGACCCAGCAGACGTCGTTCTGCCCGGTAAAGCAGTCCCATCTATCGGGTCTCAGATTTACCGAATATAACCAATAATAAATAATAGGTATCTAAGCCGGTTTTCGACACTTCTTCGCTTTCTAAATTTTCTTTTTTTTTTAATTTTTCTCCGCGTAAGAACCATCCTCGTACTTAAAGGAGTATTTTAAAAAAAGAATTAGCGAAATCGGTCCAGCCGTTCACGCGTGATGTCGTGACAACGAAAAACGGGTTTCATTTTTATATATATAGATCTCGGATTGCCAACAGTTATTACATTTTTCGCAAGGCATACGTAGTGTGCAAGAAATAACTTAAAAACTAAAATGCATAACCTATTATAGGCAAACATCGCATGCAAAAAACAGACATTAATAGAATAGGACTCTAAATCCGCCATTTTGGTCCGGAATTGGCAACAATTTCACATTTTGAGGCAGATTGGGCAAAAATGTTTGTTCGATATAATAATCACATCTAGATAAAAAAAATATAATAATATATAGGTAAATGCGTATAAATCTTATTGCCGTTCGAGTAAGATTGGACATTTCGAGTCGAATGTTTTGGTACGAACATGTTCCAATTTTGCAATCACTATCTCTGTCTCTTCAGGATGGGTAGAAAGAGATAGACTGTGCTTGTAATAATAAAAAAATAATAATAATGTTTTGTTGTGCAGTGTAAATCACAAACTACTCACTCCACTTCAACCCTTTTTAGTGTCCCACTGCTGGGCACGGGTCTACTCTCATCTATCTTAAGACTTGAGAGAGTTTAGGCCTTAATCCACACACGCTGACCAAGTGCGGGTTGGTGGATGTCACATGTCCTCGAAATTCATAAGGTGTAAATTCATAACGAGGTGGTCGTGGAGACGGGAGAATTTTCCAGTTGCCTCTAAAATATTTCACAAACGGATCATTGAATCCAAAAATGCCTTAAAATGGCAATGGTTTTCTGTTATATAACAATTATAAAAAAATTACTTGCCCAAATACACTGTTGATGAGACCTATGCTGCCCACCACCAGACACTAAAGTGCAGTAACCGTAAAATAACGATTGCGAGCAAACGCCGTTTAAAGTTAATAATTCGATATAAAAGAGTAAAACTGTAAATTAAAACCACCCAAATTGTCCGAGAAAAAAATTTGTTAATTCAGAGGAAACCTTATGAAACCCGCTTTCAGAATCACTAATAAAACGAAAAATCATCCAAGGGCTATTACTGTACATTAGTGTCTGGTCGGCAGTATGGCTCAACTTTAGGCCTGCCTACAGTATTGTGAGTAACCGAACTCATAGTCGTAAGCAAAATAAAATAGAACCACAGTTAGATATCCACAACTAATAATAATAATTGTTCTAAAGGAAAACCTAATATCCTTGACCACTTCCAAAGCTGTATTTTCCATCCGTATGTTATTAATTATAATGTGGATAAAGTAGTTAGTTCCGTGGATTCCTTATTTATCTTAACCGTAGCACCTATAGGGAAGTAGGTAATTAATAAACGAAAATTATTAAGATTATGTTTGCGTACCCGCAAATTGTATTTAGTTTAAGCAGCGACATCTTGTGGAATACGACGATATGTAATATCGTCCTCCAATTTATATAAAGGCCTATCTTCAGGGCAAATTGACGGACCGGTGGCGTGGTTGGTAAGATACTTGCTTTTCACGCCGCAGGTCGTGGGTTCGATTCCCACTCGAGACAAACATCAATGATGAACATTTGTGTTTGTGTCGAGTCTGCGTGTAAATATCTATTGTAAGTATATATTTACAAAAGAAAAGTATTATATGTATAGTATATACCAGTTATCTAGTTTCCATAACACAAGCTCTGCTTAGCTTGGGACCAGATGACTGTGTGTGTTAACGTCCCAAAAAAAATAAATGCTGTTTGGTGAATGCAGTAGCGAATAGCAGTTCAAAAAAGACGGTACACCTGGGTTTTAGTGGATAAACCTGGCCAGCTGCTCGGAGCTGCTTGAACCATACTCTAGCAATTTAGATTTGAGTTGTATTAAATCTCAAGGCGAATAAAACACTTGAAGTCTAAACAAGAATACTGTTTACGTCTGGCGTTCATTGATAGTTACGATTCAATGGGTACCTATCATCGTGCTTTCGTGTGTCAGTCTGTACTAAGAATTAGCAAGAGATTACTACGTTAATTGTAGAGATTTCAAGAAATTGGCTTAAGAAGTATTTGTTTGTAGACGACGTATTAGGTACAATAGGTTCTGCGCTATTTGGTTCCCTCCCCGGACAATTTTGTGTATCAACAAAGATTTGTTTCGGTTTCTGGTTGGTTGAGGGACTACGTGATTAAGAGAGAGCATGTTAAGCCGTCGGTCCTAGTCGTCATTTAAAACATCAATGACAATGATTACAGGTAGTCAGAAGCCTAATTTAATCTGACACCTGGTATAACCATCTCGGCTACTAGTTCCCTAAGGGTTTCGTGGTCTGATGGCAGTCGCTCGTTTAATTCTGGTAGCTAGCCGCATCAGGTTAGACTGGGAGCCGACCCCAATAGAATTGAAAAAGTCATGTAAAAAAGAAAAAACAAACAAATAAAACAGCTAATAAAAAAAAAGAAAAACAGTGTAGGTACGTGTGACCCATCAGTGTCAAAAGCGTGAAGTATTTGTTTGAAAGTATTTTCTTAGATTTACGCGAGTATCACACATTGAAATAAAACTATTTTATAACGGATTTTATTGCGGTTTATTTTGGATTTTAGATCTCGACGCTTCAAAGTCTTTTCAGACTTCATGACCATGACCATAACCACCCGTGACCATGAAATCTAAAAAGACTTTGAAACGTCGGGATCTTAAATCTAAAATAAACTGCTATAAATTCCGTTATAAAATAGTTTTATTTCAATAGTTTTTGTTGTTTTACATGTTAACATAAGCTTATTTTAATAGAAATCTGTTAATCTTGTTACCGGAAACATTTGGTTCGTCTCATCATCATCTTAGGTTCATCAAAATCAATAAAGATTTTCCCTCCCTAGATCGATTGAAAGTACCTACCTAAGCATTAGGTACCTAGATAGTATGTTTAGTTTCAATCATACAAAAGAAAAGAAAGAAAGAAATAAAACATTTAAATGACAAAGACAGGACACACAAAATTAAATGACAAAAAAAACACATAGAAAGAGAGAGAAAACATAAATGGAAAAAGAATAAAAAACTAAGAGTAAGTGTAACCCATCAGTGTCAAACATGGACATTGCTCAGTAAACGCTGTGAGTGCCTACTAGAGGCGACCCACAGCACTGATTTTCAGCAATGTCCATATTCCCACAGTGTGAAGCCAGGCGCCAAGGTTGCGCCAAAAAAATGTTATAATCAGACAAAAATGCTTTAAAGAGCGGAATGAAGAATAGCTCAGGCTATCTGGTATTGACCTGCCTTTTGTACGGTGTCCGTTAATGACAAAGGTATTTATAACACTGTTATTACCGAGTGTATACCACAGAAAACCCTAATAACCATATTGAGCTCCTCTGTGGTATAAACCAAACAATCGGGTATTATGACGCGATAGTATATCTTCTAATACATAAAATTTCCATGTCACAATGTTTGTTACCGTACTCCTCTGAAACGGCTTTACCGATTTTTACCAAATTTTATATGCGTATTCAGTAGGTCTGAGAATCGGCTACTATCTATTTTTCATACCCCTAAGTGATAAGGGTTGTTCACCATAATTTTTTTTTAATTTTTGTGCGAAATTATTTGTTTTATTTTTGTATAATATGGCATTAAAAAATACATACGTATTACATTAGTAATACGCGGTACGAAGTTCGCTGGGGCAGCTAGTATTACTATATTTTTAACCCCAGATGAAACAGATGGGTGTTGTAAGACGCGTGTGACTGTGTATCTGTTCCAGTCGGAAGGAACGAATTTGAAGTGGTTTTACATTCGAAAGCTAAGGTAATAGAGATGGTTCATAGCAAAAAAACATGCTTTAGGGATATATTTTTTTAATTAGAATTATATACCACTAAGTTCAGCTAATCATTTGGGCACATGTGACATCTACCAAGCTGCACTTGGCCTGCATGTGTGGAACTCTCTCAACTCACAATATAGTTGAGAGAAGACCCGCTCCCAGCTGTGGGACACTAAAAAAGGGGTTGAAATGAATACCATGGAAGAAAGATGTAACTGGTTGTTAAGTGTGTACTTAGTTGGTACCTGATCCATTAACCGTAACATTGACGCAACGGACGAGAAAATGTTCGTGTCACTTAGACCATTTAACACGGAAGGTGTTAACGCAACTTCTAGTATAAATTGATTCTGCCTGTTTTTGGGGAGGCGAGGTAACCACGTACAGCACACATGTAAAAGTTGAAGCATTTTTTATTTATTCTGCGATTTGCTGGCGCTTGCTTGATGTTAAGCAATGATGTAGTCTGCGATGGAACGCGCCAGCCTAGTATACCGATTCACTCGTGATTACGAATGATTATCGGTGAGAAGGTAGCAATAGAATGAGTCTCCATATGGTTGGCAAGCAAGGCCGCTTGGCGGTGCGGCATTGTCTGGTGGGTGGTCACAAACCACTGTCGAAGCGTATCACCAGTTGATTGTCACCTGATTTGCACCACCCGGGGACCACGTGTGGGGATTCATTTAAAGGTACCTATACCCACGGACGAAGGTGACTCAGCCCCCTAAAAACTGTCTTTACAAATGCACACGTAAATAAAAGCTACAAACACAAAACATGAACAGTTTATGTATACAAACTGTTCATGTACCTCGGCAGTTCCCTGTTAAATTTTCTAAGTTATGTTATAATGTTGCACGTAATTATTACAAGCGTAATAGATTACCGTAACGTTACCGGTACTTAACAGGTTTATGGAGAAAGTAAAAAGTACCTACTTGTGTATTTTGTTTTACTATAATAAAGTACTTAAACAAGTTATCGGATTAAGACAATCTGTTTAATATTATACTAGCCTTCGCCTCGGGTTTTAGGATAAAACACATACCATTAAACTGGGGCTGAGTCACCTTCGCCGTGGGAGTGCACCTTTTATCTGTATCCCCACACGTGGTCCCCGGGTGGTGCCAATCAGGTGACAATCATTTGGTAATTATGTTTACTGGTAATTAACTGGTGGTAGGCTTCGACCGTGGTTAGCGACCACCCATCAGACAAAGTCGCACCGCCAAGCGGTCTTGCCGTGTTCCGGTGCGATGTCTGGTGACACCATTTAAGCGAGTGGGTCAAAATTGTTGCGCTTTTATGGTTTCAACCTTAAGGAGCCTCATTTCACTGCCACCTTCTCATCGAAATTCATTCGTAATCACGAGTAAATCGGTACATTGGGCTGGCGCGTCCCATCGTAGACTACATCAGGTAAGTTGTAGTCAAGCGCCAGCCTATTCAAGAACACATACATAAAAACTTTCGTATTTATTATTTTAGTAGCAAGTGAGAAGAGTTTGTTAAAAAAAATGATTTTAAAATTAAATAGAACCATGTCAAAATAACCCTTGTTCACACGGACGAAAAAAATTCTTTATCGATTATGCCCATCGAAAAAAAAATATTAGTATTGATAACGTCCACCTTTTCGAAGTCAGTCAGAACAAACTGACTTCGATAAGGTGAAATTTATCAATACTAATGAAATATTTAAATCTTGTCGAAGAATTATCATCAATCTGGAAAGGTCCCTGGACATAGGCCCCCTTTTGTTCTATGAATCAGTTCGACTCTTTTGAATATCCCACTGCTGGGCACGGTTCTACTCTCAACCATCCACACACGCTGGCCAAGTGCGGGTTGGTTAGTTGAATGAGGTGTCCGGCTACTAGGACCGCAATAAACTCGGACCGCAGTCCCAGTTGCCGGATTTATTTATTTTTAATATTTTGCTTTCGGCGACTGGGACCATAAATAAATGATTACAAAAATTCATTGTTCAGGCCAAAAATAGTACAGTCAAGCGAAAAAATTTTCAAAGTAAAAATTATAGTCCCAGTCGCCAGAAGCAAAATATTAAAAATTAATAGATCCGGCAAATGGGACCGCGGTCCGAGTTTATTGCGGTCCTAGTCGCCGGATACCTCAGTTAAATAACGATGTGTATTAAAGAAAGTATCTACTTTTTGGGAAAAGAATATATTATTTACACTACTTTCAACTTTCGCGTTCCTTTGTCTTAATACAAATGAATAAGTTTAATGTCTGAGAGAAATTTGTATTGTAGAGATGCAACGGATCGTAATTATATCGAAACAATGACCCGACACCGCTTTGCACGGTTGCAATTCTCTCTCACTTCACTTTATACTAACAATAAAAATAATATTATTTAACTAATCATAAAGATAATGTTTTCATCAGTCTGCTTGTACCCACGACCGGTGAAACCCGTGTCGAAACGGAGAACGCGTTAATTTACCGTTGTGAAAAATATAAATATTCCGACCGCGGATCTGCCCGCGCGTACCTAATTGTATGTCAGTTATCGCGCTAAACCATTAGGGAACCTCTTTTTGTGCAATTGGATAAAAACTATCATAGGTCCTGCCCCAGGTCTCTAACTATCTCCATACTCAATTATTATATACTCCAAACCAGAACACATTGCAAGCTAAATAAAAGCTTGTAAAAAAACCGGTGAATCTCCGGAGATTGCCGATTTAGCGAGTAATCGGTTTTTTTATTAATCTCCAGATATTTATTACCTAATTTAAAATAAACATCCCTTTTATTCTCAAATATATTTAAAACATTACTGTTTTACATTTTAATTATTATTTATTTATTTATTTATTTATTCATTCAATTGATCTTAAAAGCTAACAGATATAATAGCACACAAAAATAAATTATCTTTATCTTTATAGCATCCAAATCGCTTACGAGATTAGTTAATTATAAAACAATAAAACGGAGACAAATATCCGGAGACCGAAATCGTGTCCGGTGCCTTCTTCGGAAGGAAATGCATACCAAAATGTTATCAATGACATAACTATGACATCAAATAATATCTCTTTCCTGACTGATGACTTAAGTAAACCGTGTCTCTCCGTAATTCAAGTGTATGTAGCTTACTCATTAGTTAAACATCCTCTAATTAAGTGTCGTGAGTGTTAGAACAATTGAGACAGGCGCCGGCAGAGCCCGACTGCCGGGGTCGACAACCTAACGTGGGAACAACCCGCCCTGTTTGTACTACCTACCATTAGACTTTGAGTACACTGTAGGTTTTGAGCAGCGGTGCCGCAGCGGTAGGGGCCTCGCCTCAGAAATATAAGGTCGCGGGTTCGATTCCTAGTCGTACCCACCCATCTTTGTGTGAATTGTTTCATTGCCGCTGCTCAATATCGGTGATTAAAAACATCGTGAGGAAATCGGCATGCCTAAGAACTAGTCATTCGAGGACATGTGACATCCACTTGCCCGCACTTGGCTAAGACTTGATTAAGAATTAAAGTCTCCTAATTCTTAAGATAGTTGAGAGAAGACCCGTGCCCGGCATTAAGGCAATCGACACACGCTGGCCAAGTGCGGGTTGATGGATATCACCGTGCTCGAATGATCACACACTTGAACCTACTTATAAAAATAAATAAATGTAATCTAACGTTAGGTATTGTTTGTTTACAAATCTAACTTGAATTCTAACTCTGCTTTTTGTAGTATAAAGTACATATTTCTATGAGCCACGTTGTTGCACCTTAAGCTAAGCGCAGACCTCTAGTCGTTAGTATACAAGCGTTGACAACAATAGATACATCGTGATTCACGACTTCCATCTTTCTAACGGTTTTATGTTAGAAAGTAGAAAATAAGTTATCTAAATACCTTTAGTGTAGTGGTTGTCGTGTTATACCCGCCGTGGAGTTCAAATCCAGCGTGGAATAAAAAAACACTTCAAGCCTTTTTACTATGCTACTGCTGGGCACAGGTCTTCTGTCAACTAACACACGCTGGTCAAGTGCGCGTTCGTGGAAATAATTGAGGAATTGAGGCGTTTCTAATTTTTCAGGAGTTTGGAATCAGGATGAGGGTGGAACATTTTTGTGCTTCAGAGAGAGAGAACTTGTTATTTGGACTCCCGAGCCTCGGAGAGCACTTTAAATAGTCTCGTGCCCGTTCCCTCGCCGATAATGACCGAATTGGTCTTGGCTTACGAAGATGATCCTGAAATCCTACTTGCGAGAAAAGCTCTCGCTTCGAAGATCCTATTTAAAAAAATATATTGAAGCGAATGTATGTATACTAGTGTATCGTGGCATTTCAAAGGATGAATCGATTTTAATGTGATTTTTTATTAATTAAATTACATTTGTTATGTAATATAGTACATACAAAAAAAATAACAAATACCTTGGTATATTATATCTGGGTCTAGTTCATAATATCGAAAGTCACTACATCGTTATGGAGTACTGTCGATGTAGCGTACAATCGATTTGGGGTACTGTCGATACATTAACACATCGATGAAACGTTTTCGATACAGCGACCATCGATGTAGTTACTTTCGTTATGGAGTACTGTCGATGTAGCGTACAATCGATTTGGGGTACTGTCGATACATTAGCACGTCGATAAAAAGTTTTCGATACAGCGACCATCGATGTAGTGACTTTCGTTATGGAGTACTGTCGATGTAGCGTACAATCGATTTGGGGTACTGTCGATACATTAGCACGTCGATGAAACGTTTTCGATACAGCGACCATCGATGTAGTGACTTTCGTTATGGAGTACTGTCGATGTAGCGTACAAATCGATTTGGGGTACTGTCGATACATTAGCACGTCGATGAAACGTTTTCGATACAGCGACCATCGATGTAGTGACTTTCGTTATGGAGTACTGTCGATGTAGCGTACAATCGATTTGGGGTACTGTCGACACATTAGCACGTCGATGAAACGTTTTCGATACAGCGACCATCGATGTAGTGACTTTCGTTATGGAGTACTGTCGATGTAGCGTACAATCGATTTGGGGTATTGTCGATACATTAGCACGTCGATGAATCGTTTCCGATACAGCGACCATCGATGTAGTGACTTTCGATATTATGAACTAGACCCGTTATATCTGGAATTATCCAAATGCGTTTAATTTTTTTAAAGGTTTTATAAGAAGTAAACTAAAAATTAAATACCTATAAATACAATAAATGGTAAAATTTGTAGTTCTATTTTGTATTTCAACTTGATAATATTATCTTACTCATAATATGTCAAGGTAATGATACCGTATATTAAAAAAAAAACTCTTTTCGTGTGACAAACTGTACTAAGGCAACTAAAGATAGTAACTATAAATAGACCGTTTAACTCCGTTCCGACCGTTCAAAAAAATAAAAATAAATAAATAAATAAAGCATAGAACTGCACCGCAACTTGATCGGCGCGTCAAGATATTACGTGAATTAGGGCGCTGAGGTACAAAGTCGTAAAACATTAATTGAATCTCTTAGGAACTATTTAACCACAGATAAAAGTAATGTAAGACTATTCGTCACTAATATCCATATCGCTTGAATCATCATCACTGTCTGTGCAGCTTGAGGAGTCAGAATGTTGGCGATAGGCGATACACGAGTTAAACGGTCTATCTATAGCTCGCAGGCTATAAATTATTAGAGAGTAGGTAGACAATAAAATAAACGTAACTCTAATTGAGGTCATTACCAATTGTCTCAATCAATAACAATTTAAAGATTTAGTCACGGCTGACAAATCGTCGGCATCCGATTGCCGAGACATTTTTTATCCATTCAAAATCTTTTTATTGCTTTTTTAATCTGTATTGCACTGATTGTTTCCTGTTTGATATCTATTGTTTATTTTTCTGAAGCGAAATTGGCAATTGTTTTCGTTGTTGTTCAGAGTTCCGATTTGGTTGTTATTTGACTGAACTAAAATTAAGGAGTGGCTATATTTTACCAATTAACAGTGCAACAAAACGCCGCTATAGCTATGAACTAAATTTTATAGGTATATGTATGTCAAAAGAAATAGTTAACGCCTTACGCTCCACTGTGTTTTAGTAGCTGATATGTTTTGAAACATTTAAACATTGAGTAAGAGAATTGGTATTGAGTAAGAGAACTGGTATTGAGTAAGAGAATTGGCATTGAGTAAGAGAATTGGCATTGAGTAAGAGAAGTGAAGAATCTAACTTTCCAGCTCCACCTATTTTCTTTCTGATTAAATTCATGCGGGATCCAAAACGATTTTGGTGTCCTGGGACTTGGCCGGATTCAAATACCGAGTCTCTACATGGCACTGCTGTTAATCCTGGCTTACAGCAGCAGTGGATTGCGGTGGTGGGTTAAGTCTCATTAATCAAAAGAGAATTCGCAAATGGGACTAATGCTTCAATTTTTTTATATCTACTATTTTACTTGTAGTTCGGTTGTTTTGTGTCGTCGAGTTTTTGGTACATAGTAGGTAAAATATGTATGTACGACATCCTAATTTACATTGAGGTTCATAAAACATTATGTTCGTGTGAATGTTCATTCAAAGTGTGAAGTAATTAGATGAAAATAGGTATGTATTATAAAATATTTTACTAGACATTTGAGAGAAGACACCATGCTCAGCTGTGGGTTACTAAAATAATTGCTGTAGTGCCTGAGGCTCGAAGAGGAATGCTTGCTGGCCACTGAACTTGTCCTTGTTCAATTGAAATTAAAGTCGCTACCATTGACTCGATTCTCGATCGAGTTTAGGTTGTAATAGTGTGAGAAGTGTTTGATTTTCTTTTTTTAAGTTTACTTAAAACAAATTGTTGCTACTTTTGTTAGATATTTTGTACGATAGTATGACATGGTTATTAGCTACACGTGCTGTTGTTGGATGGACCAAGTACCTATACAGACATTCTATGAGTCGGGCTTCGTCTGGGGCGATCTATCTAAGATAATTCATTTGCGCTGTAAGCGTTAAAGCGCTAACAAACACTACACTAAATTACATGAATATTGATAAAAAAAGTGGTCAAATTATCATTTGTCTAAAGTTTAACTCAAAAATAAATTTACACGAATATCGTACATTGAAATAAAACTACTTTTTAACCGACTTCTAAAAGGAGGAGGTTATCAATTCGACTGTATGTTTTTTTATGTTTGTTACCTCAGAACTTTCGAATGGGTGAACCGATTTTGATATATTTTTTTTAATTGAAAGCCTATGGTTCCCGTGTGGTCCTATTTCAGTTTGGTTTAGTTCTGAGAATGGCATCCATGAAGTCGGTTTTTTTTGTTAATATTTTAACTTAATTAACTACATAATTCTATCGCAGTTTATTTTAGATTTTATATCCCGACTTTTCAGACTTTTTGATCACGGGTGAAATATGAAAAAGTTAATTTAAGTAGGTACGTGTGACTCAATTAAGAATAGGTTAGAAACAGTGCGAACTACTAACGAGTTTATTTTATGAGACGTACTTATGTAGATCTAATCATAACTCACTTGGTAACTAAAGAATAGTAGTAGGTAACTTCTAACAATTTAACCTTTTATTCTATAAATAGTACATAAGTTAGCTGAGAAGTTGGTAATTGAGGTTAACGTAACATTTGTTGTACATAAATAGTTGTACTCCATTATTATTAGTATTGATTTCTTATATACTTATGGTAAATAACTAGATATCTGTTAGCTTAAACTAAACCCACACTTGCTGTAATTTTTTCTCAGTACCCACCAATCGTGTGGATTATGGTCTAAACTCTCTCATTTCTTAAAACAGTTCTTCAATTTTCATAATGTTCAATTAACCATCGACGCCCTCTGACGGCGAGTGGCGGAAATGCAGTTATTTACTGCAAAACGATGAATGGGGGCGACACCGATGTGAGCGAAGTGAAGCGAGTTGAAGATTTAAAAAAAGATGGCTACGTTTTGCCGTCGAACAATATCGTTTTATTTTATCGTTTTTTATTTACGTTAAATATACACAGTTTAACGTTAAAGTATATAAAACGTTTATCGAAGAGTACCTTCCCGTCACCTTAGGGTAAAGGGTCCTAACAACATAAGAGTTGACAGAGATCAGACATTAAACGCCTCCAATTTAAGTCACAAGCCTTCCGTCGAAACTTTTTTATTTGCTACTTGGTACTGAGCCAATGACATTCATTGGATTTAACCTACCGCCGTGCGCCGCAACCCCGCCACGGCTATTCTAGTAGGTAAGCCTGGATGAACAGCGGCACCTTGAAGAGACTTGGGATTTGAATCCGGTCAAGTTCCTTTAAAAGCTTCTGTCCAATATTGGGAGTGCTTACAGGTTCACATAGTATTTTCTTAAATTTACGTGAATATCACACATTGAAATAAACCTATTTCATTACAGATTTTATAGCGGTTTATTTTAAATTTTTAACCCCGACGTTTCAAAGTATTTTTAGACTTCATGGCCACTTAACTTTTTCATTTTTCGCAACTGATTACTTTTACATTTAAAAACTATTTTCGATTTAAATGCGAGAATCGAGTGAGTACTCATAATAACACCGCAGTTTAGAGAGCGGTCATTAATTGTAATTAAGCTTCATTAACGTGCCCTAATTGGACGATTGTCGCTGAGGAAATTGTTTGTTGGGCAGCAATGCCACGTGATCTCTGTGAAATTGTCGCACGATTGTGCATGCGACTCGCAACGACAGGAATGTAGCAACTATGTATTTATCAACATAGTTGAAGTTTTCCTTTTGAATTCTCAAGTAGTTTTAATTTATTAGCTTATTATCTTGAGAAGTTCATGATAGTATGTATTCGAAAACTTTTTTCGTAGTGACTACTCGTACCTACTAAATCTTAGTTGAAGTTTGTCAATACGGAAAACGGTTTCGAAAACTATGTTGCACTTTGATTTATAAATACTTTATAACGGATTTTATCGCGGTTTATTTTAGATTTTACATCCCAATATGATGGTGACTATGAAGTCTGAAAACCCTTTGAAACGTCGGGATATAAAATCTTAAATGAACCGCAATAAAATCCGTTATTAATAGTTTTATTTCAATGCGTGATATTCGCGTAAATTTAAGAAAATACCTGGTATTGCTGGTATATGTTGCACTTGTCAAGATTATTTTTTTATTCAAAACGTTAATTAAAATGGGAATAAAATAATAGGAATTTAATATAAATGAATTGAACATAAGATAGATCAAATAAATTAGTACATTTTTTGAATTTTATAGTGGGACATTAACACACACGGTCATCTGATCCCAAACTAAGCTGAGCTTGTACTATAGAAACCAGATAACTGGTAATATACTACATAAAATACTTTTCTTTTGAAAATATATACGTAAAGGTAAATTACACCCAGACACAAGAATTGCAACTTAATATTTTGACAGGTTCATGGTGGTATTCAAAAACTTTTTTCGTATTGATATCTACTACTAAGGGTAGGTATAGGAACATATGTGTTTTGTTTGATACATAACAAGGTGAAAGCAGAAACCACAAACTATGTCACAACTGGACGCGGCACGTTCAATATAAGTAGGTACCTACATTGTAAGTAATATTGTTAAATATTCCATGCGTATAGTCGGAGCAATGTAGTTGTTGAATGAACTAATTAATGAACGATTTAACTTTCAAATGTTATTGTAATTTTGTGGGACTGTTTAAATATTAAAGCCTTCGGATTTAGCATGCGTATCGCGAAAATCCATTAGGTACCTAGACCTGCATCTTTTGCGTCGTCGCGTCGATCAAAAACTAGTCTTCAGCCTTCCCTGAATCTTAAACTACCTACATAGCAAAGGAGAGGTCAAAAGTGGGCTAGAATTTTGAACACCAATGTGATATACCTCATTGGAAAGCTTATTTAATAAGCTGTTAGAATTTAACTAAACACGAATTTTAGGAGCAACCATTTTTGTAAAAATCAAAAAAATGTAATAGAAAAACAAAACGCACATTACCTTTAATTATCCGTTTCCTAAGCAGTATAAATATTGCAATCACGTCAATAATTGCATTCTATTAGAGTACTTTTCTCTTGTAATATTATTCTAGCTGCAGCTTAATGTAATTATGACGAAAAACATTTGTTATCTTATTAGTGTAATAACAAAACGCGTGAAAAAAAATATAATTACGGGAAATGTCATGATGTCATTGTCATTGATCAGTTTGATTGACAGCGTCGAAATAATTTTGATTTTTTTGGTTGCTCAATTGTCATTTGACCATGGGGTTGCCAATTGCAATAATCATAATATTGCATTAAGGATTCTTATTTTCAATTTCAATTTTTTAAAAAACGGGGGGGTGTAAAATTATTTTAAATACACCTAAAAATTTTATTAATTATGCTCTATTAACCTATGTAACTCAGATTGCTGTTCAAATTTACAATTATTTTAATCCCAGGCTCTATACATTTTTTGAACGTATCCTTTCATCGAAGTTCGTTTATGCATGGGGTACTGCACGCATCTTTGGGATGGATGAGCTAAATACAACTCGAGGCGTTGGAGTCTATTGAAAGGCGAAGCAACGAATTCCTCGTCAAGGCTAAGTTGCAAAGCCTCGAGCATCGACACATAGTTGCTTGTCTTTCGGTCTTTTATCGGATACCTACACTTCGGAGACTGTCCGTTGGAATTACATAATCATATTCCCCCATCCCCGTTCCTTTATTGGACAAGTAGAGGTACGGTTATGCACCACCGTTATATGGTAGAAATTCCACGGATACGCACAATAGGCTTTGCTTCCACTTTTATTGTGCGAACTGCGAAGTTGTGGAATTAACTGCCGGCATCTCTTATTTTCTGATAGTTAATAATCTGCCTGTCTTCAAGTCACGAGTGAATCGATATTTACTGGGTAAACGCGTTCCATCGTAGACTATACCATTGCTTAACAACAGACAAGTTATAGTTAAGCGCAAGCCCATTATAGGATTAAAAATAGAACAAAGTTGTGTTAATTACACCTTTTTTAATATGATCTTTGATTTGTTGGATATAAACCCTAAATAATAGAATAAATATAATAAATGAATATTTATTTCGCTGGTCTAGTTTATAAATTAGTATCGAAGTATAGATAGGCCACCATTGTACTATAGGTACAGCTTATTTTATACACAGTTCGGTTTGAAGCGTTCATAAACTGACAAGAACCATATCATGTCTGGCGCGTGGCGGTTTACAAACTTTCCTTATAAATGTCGACAACCTTACGATAACAAAGTCAAGTGCAGCCAGCTATTCTAAGGTGTTCGCGGTGATGTAACTATCTCTGTTTTAGATACGCTTTCTGTTTACTAAAAATCAACGTGTGCCTCACTTACTGAATATGTAATAACTGTTGGTTGTGTTCCCGGGTGTGAGTATGGTACCTTTCGACATTGAGGGTCGGCAAGGTGCGAGTACCTACCTACTGCCTCTGGTGTTGCACCTATTCATACGCCCTAGCATAGGTGGTCACCCTAGAGGCCGGTACGTTGCTTCCGTCTTGCAAGACCTTCTTGGAGCGTGTGGAGGTATCAAGTTTCATTTTATGTGAAATGGTTCTGCTTTATAGCGAGTAAGGTGCTGTGATTATTTTCTATTATAATATCGTTCCTTTATCATATTTATGAAATACTAGCGGCCGTCCGCGACTTCGTCCGCGTGGATTTCGGTTTTTTTCGCAATAAAAGGTAGCCTATGTTCTTTGTCAGGGTCTAAAGATTGTCTGTGCCAAGTTTCATCTAAATCGGTTGAGAAGTTTAAGCGGGAAAGCGTAACAGACAGACAGACAGAGTTACTTTCGCATTTATAATATTAAGTAGGCATATTATTAAGGATCAATAAAATTATGAAATATCAATAAAATTAAAAATAAATCAAGAATATCAAATCAATTCCATTTTTGATTTTAGGGCTTGTTGTGAAATCGAGAATATCAAATATCGTATTCTCAAATATGACAACTGTTGTCCAGTATTCGATAGCTTTTGAGATAGCAACAAAATCGTTTGAAAAACTCGTGCTCCAAAAGTACCTATTCAACCTATTTTAGTCGAGTTTTTCTAAAAATCTTTCAAGCTACACACAATTAGAATTGAAGAATTATTTCTATAGATGCCATAAATAGAACATAATTCCTGCATAATTATGCTTGAACTTCGGGCTCTGGTTTTTCCGATTTTCATTCTGTCACTCAGAATCTGACAAACGCAAGTTTACACACAAATTGTTTTTACACCTTGTTTTGTACATTGTAATCAGTCAATGTCGTTGAACATCGCCGTTTTGATGTTTACCACGTCTGTCATCTGTCACAATCACCGCTGGATTTTTGTTTTTATTATTTTTATTTTCAGTCTACAGTTCACTGTTGGACATAGGCACAAAATATGGAAATCTAAGAGAAATTAATGTAACACTTCTAAAATAATGTATAGAAACGATTAAACGCTAGGTTTAAATCAACTTTTAACTGTCAAACCCAGCAATAATTCATTTTAATTACTACCTATAAAAATACGTAACACCGCACCGGCTAGGGACAGTAGGGACTTCCGTGGTTATGCATTAATTTGTCCTATACGAAGGGGAAAGGGCTCCGAAAATAGTAGCGGGGGGGAGGTGGAGCATTACAAGTCGCACGCGCAGTGCTCGTTGACGTGCCGGTGTATTATCATGCGCGGGAGTTACGTGGGTGTGTGTGTGTGACAGTTCGCGACAAGCCTATCCTCGTGAACTAGATACTTTCAGGAACATGTAAGGATCAAAATTGCGGTGCTTTTGCAAACCAAGTTCGCTATTTCTGTTGCCCTATCTAGTTTGAGTAGTGTTCAAAATTAGAATACAATTGGTTCAAGAACTGCAGTGTATGTGTCATACGGTCTGTCATGCGTTGAAAACTAGTTCGCCTGAAGATCCTGCGCAGTACACATAGTGAACTTAGTTTACTATGTAATGAATAGTGGCAGTGTATATGTACATGTAACAGTACATAATGTTGTGTGGAACGAACGGCGCAGTCGCTGCTATGGATCGTGCGTATATGTCGCTGCGCGCACGCAAGCCGCCGTCAAAGAAAACGGTGCGTTTATTTACTGTTGTTATATTTTATTACTTTTAGACAGACCGGTGGTGGCGTGGTCGGTAAAATACTTGCTTTTCACGCCGCAGCTGATCGTGAGTGCGATTCCCACCCAAGACAGATATTTGTGTGTTGAACATGTCTGTTTTTCTCGAGTCTGGGTGTAATTATCACTTTCACTCCAACCTTTTTGAGTGTCCCACTACTAGGCACTGGTCTTCTCTCAAATATCTTATAAGTTGAGAGAGTGTGTTGAGGGTGTAATTATTTTTATATTTACAAAAGAAAAGTATGTCTATAGTATATACCAGTTATCTGGTTTTCATTACACAAGCTCTGCTTAGTTTGGGACCAGATGACCGTGTGTGTTAATTTCCCAGAATATTATTAAAATAATATGTACATGCACGCCAACCGTGTTAAGCTTAGGATAAAATGTATTATTTTAGGTAACAAAACAATGTGTTCAACATTTCGTGTGTTGGTGTACTGTTTAAAACAATTAACAAGTTCTCGAACCCAATAATAAATTTTGAATAGGATCGACTGTTAAAAGTAAGCCAGCTGTACCCTAACTACGAGTTGTCAATACGAAAAAAGTTTTCAAATACTATCATGAACCAGTCAAAATGCACGTAAATCTACAAATTACTTTACATAATCTGTTTCATTCTATTTGATTCTCTTTCAAGCATTACATTTTCTTTATATTAATTAATGTTTTGAAAGAAAGAAACTAATTTGAAAACGCAGTTTGACAAATTCGAAATTATTCAAGGTATTCGAAAACTTTTTTCGTATTGCTGAACTCGTACTGATCAAAGTTCGTACTTAGTTACAATTGAATACATTAAAGATGATGTAATTTTTTTGTTTTTTTCCGTCAGATAGATAAAATAATAATATTTGACACGTGTTTTTCTTTTTTTTGTGATTAAAGATTACTGATATACGTCCAAGTTAAATCGGGAATGACGTCCGCTAAGTAAGTTGTATCCTCTGTACGACGCACAGTGGTCTGAAAATCGAGCTCCCCTTTCATAGAAAGTCAATGTGGGATATTCATAAAACTAAAATATGGAACGTCTCAGGTATACATTCCTTTAATGCATATTTTAGTATGAATGATTTTAGTTACTCCGCGCCTGAGAAAAAAAATATTTAGTATTTTTTTGTATGGGAGAAATTACATAAAGTACATTTTCTTGCGACTGAATGAAACTGAAAGGCTGGTACTCATACGAGCTATTGCCGCTCTTAAGGCGATTACGCTGACATACCACTCGTGTACCTTTAGGTGCCGCTTCACACGTAGGATTTTTTTGAGATTTCGAATTTTCGGTATTGAATATTTTATGTTATGCCTTTGGGGTTGTTGTTTTCCTGCGAATTCCTTATGAAAACAACAATTTTTTTTATGGAAACAATCTCTAAATCGCGTAAAAATGTCTGCTGTTTCATACTAAAGTTCGATACCTGCTTGGCCGTAATGTATGAAACAGTTGTTTTCTTTTCCGTCATTTCAAGGTGGTTTCCATAAAAAAAGTTGTTTGTTTTTATGAGTAGAATCACCTCATAACAGGAAAGCAACGACCATAAAGTCACGCTATTTAAAGAAGGAATAAAACACTTATTTAACATTTTTTTCATATTTGAAAATTTAATACGATTAAAAACTGTACAATCAATTGTAAAACAAGTGTTTAAATATTATAACAGTTAAACAGCTAAAACTAATTTATTTATTTTTAAATTTAATCGATTAATTTAGAAAACTTCATTTGGTTAGTATGTACATTCCTCAAAATACTTACGTCTAAACCCTAGCCTTTGTTTGTTTAGTACTGAAAATCGTTATTTCTCTAGTATTAGAACATAAAATAATAATAACATCTATAACTAGAAAAAAAACTGAATCAAAGAATAGAAAAAGCTTCATTTGGTTAGTATTTACTTACATTCTTCAAAATACGTCTATATTCTCTTTGCTTGTTTAATACCAAAAATTCTTATTTATCTAGTCTTAACATTTAAATAAATAAAAATAATAATAACGTCGATATGTATAAAATACGCATTAACAATTATCATCAAAATCTTCTAATTCTGAATCCAGCATTGCGACACTAACATCAACAAACTCAATATTTTCTTTGTCCACACTTGTATTGTCTTCATTAATGAGAAGTGTTTTCATGTCATCAGAGACAGCTGTTCTGATTGACTTTCTGTGTACAGGTCTTATGCTGGATAGGTACGGATCTGAAGATACAAGGAGTCCATTAAAAATATCTTCATTTGTTGCTCTACGACAAAACTTCCGCGAATGATGTTCTCGGATTTTTTTGAAGTCTTTATTCCTGGCTTCCGATGCCTCTTCTGATAATTTGCCAATGGGGGTAATGTTGAAATGCCTGATAATTTCAGCACCATGCAGTAAAAGTTTGTGAACACTTGACGGCATATAATACCAACCATAGTGTTCCACATATCTTTCTGCAGTAAGGCGCGCAAAATTTGCAAACGCTTCAACATTAACGGGCTCCCCACATGCTATCACACCTAGAATTGTGGCAAATCTTTGGATTATAGTGGAATCTAATCCAGTGATGGCTGCCGTTTTTACAGGATCACTAAAAAATTTTCGGGCTGTATTGCCATCATTTGTAGTGCCTGCACCTGAAACAAAAACCAAAACCTTCACCATTTTGAGCAGAAACAAGGTATTTGGTAAGTAACGTTCTCAAAATCATTCAAATCAACTCGTTGCACTTCAAGACTCACCTTGTTTGACGATATCTACTAAGAGGCCCATTTCATCACGAAACTTCTGCTGGATGATTTGCTTTCTTGCCTTCAATAACTCTTTGCTGTCTGCATCCCTAGCTTGCCATGTTTTGAAATCAAGTCTGTAGGAAATGTGAAGCAAACATTCCATACACCTAATCCAAGCATGGAGAGTAGACAAACCATATTGGTATATTTCCGTTGACACTGGTTTTCTGGAAAACAAATAAATAATATATTTAAAAATAGGTATTCATGATTATCAGCCAAGAAAATTATAAAAGTATTCAAAACTTACTCTGAGATCACATGTAATTTATTCATTTCAGATGGGGTTGCTTTACATATGTCACAAGTTTGGGTTGATGTTTCTGATAATTTAGAAACTATTTTACCATCTATCATAGTCATGAGCATTTTAACTTTAACTGCATGATTTCCCATTATAGAAGGCACCAGTGTAGCAATTTCAGCTTCAATCGTGGCTTGTTCTCTCTTGATGTCTAATTTGTTTTCACTTGCAAACTTGAAAAAAAGAGGCCTGCAAAACATTGTCGAAGACGGTTTTGGATTCTCCCATACATTTTCTTCATCACAATCTAATCTTATAGGTACAAAAGAACACATGAAGACGCTGGAATCATCTTCCTCCACCATGCTTTGCTTATACAAACTCTGCCCTGAAGAACCATCAAAGCCCCACTTACACAGAAGTGTTAACTCCTTGCCATCTAAAGTAGAGGGCAAACGTAGATATTTTCCAAGTCTTGACACAGTTTTATCCAAAATTGCTTGAAGTTTAACTCGTGCCCCATTTTCAGAAATGTCTATGCTATCCTTAGGTGGGTAACAGTCCTTTTTCGCTTCTAGGACAGTTGTGTATGAAGGATATAGTGGGATTCCTTCTTCCTTTGCACAAGCTCTCAAAGTAGTATACTGCCACTTCGACAGCTTCAACGAAGTCAAAATACCTAAAGCTTTATCAGCAGAATATATGGTCACATTTTTTTTAGTTTTAAGTATATCTTTTATCTTTGTAGCCTCTTCGGGATTCTCTGTGACTAATTTTATTATGTCTGCTACATCTTTATTTTGCGCCTTCAAGCCAGTTGCATAAGCAAGACTTTCCGATGGATGATTTAAAAGCTCTTCTACTCTCCTTTTCTTCTGTAACGGGCTTAACACCGAAAACTCCTTTCTTTGGTTTCCAAGAGATGTTGAGGTTCCAACACTACAAGTCTGTGGTTGTGCGGATGTTGATGCACCTTCGTTTACGGGAAATTCTGAACTGGAACACTGTGACTGATCTATCGTTACTGAGGAAGTCATCTTTTCCTTGATGACTTCAGGCCATTTGATGTCTTCTTGGAGCCATGCTTCGTACTTTTTAATGAAAGTATGTCGTGTACGATTACATGAGATCCATTTCCTTTTCAATGTACACACATAAGTTTGGCAGAATTGTTTCAAGTCTCTCTTTTCATTTTCTGACAAATCAATACTATTCACAAACACATCAAACAACACATTGGGATCTGAGAAAGAAGTGTTGTTGGCCACAAACATGAAAATATCAAGATTGGTACCAAAACCTTCCATTGCAATAGAAAAATTGAAAGAACAGAAAAATTAAAGTTTACGCGCACAAGTGCAAACGTTACTGACAGAGTCCATGCCAAACATTCTATTTATGTATAACTCTCTCACCGACCCTCATTAAGGGTCGGTACAAATTAACACGTAATAAAACTGAACTATTAGTAAAGTAATAAGTAATTCCCGTAATTGATAATGATAACGAACCTCTGTTATCATTAGGTATAGTAAAAATCATTATCACCTTTTTAGCTAATGAGGTTACTATTGTAAAAAGTTATTTGTTAAAATAAGGCAGATATTAGTTGCAGTGCCCTAATTAGTATTCGCAAAAAACGAATTTCTAAAGTTAACTAATTTTTTGAGTTAAAGTAATTGAATCTATTATAACAATTATTATAATATTAGGTGCGTATTTATTATAAATATTTAATTCCAAATTCCTTACCAACCTAATTTAAATGCGTCACATACTTAAAATATTCAATGCCGAAATTCGAAATTTCAAAAAAATCCTACGTGTGAAGCGGCACCTAAAGGTACACGAGTGGTATGTCAGCGTAATCGCCTTAAGAGCGGCAATAGCTCGTATGAGTACCAGCCTTTCAGTTTCATTCAGTCGCAAGAAAATGTACTTTATGTAATTTCTCCCATACAAAAAAATACTAAATATTTTTTTTCTCAGGCGCGGAGTAACTAAAATCATTCATACTAAAATATGCATTAAAGGAATGTATACTTGAGACGTTCCATATTTTAGTTTTATGAATATCCCACATTGACTTTCTATGAAAGGGGAGCTCGATTTTCAGACCACTGTGCGACGTAGCGCACTCTCACTATAACTTTAAGGCGTTACCTATATCTTAATATTGTTTCACTTCAATGATAATTAATATTGCAAAAAATACATCATCATCATTCTTCATGCCTTTTTCCCATTTCTATTGGGGTCGGCTCCCAGTCTAACCTGATGCGACTAGCTACCAGAATTATACGAGCGACTGCCATCAGACCTCGAAACCCGTAGGGAACCAGTAGCAGAGATGGTTAGACCAGGTGTCAGATTATATTGGCTTCTGACTACATTTAACGATTGTCATAGATGTGTTAAATGACAACCGGGACCGACGGCTTAACGTGCTCTCCGAGGCATGGAGAAAAATACGTGTCTAACTTTTTTTTTAATCTTACTGACAAACTAATTAAAATACGATTTTTTATACGTTATTGTCGTCTAAATCTTATTATCTATCATTATCCTAAGATTGAGTGAATCATACGTTCTGTGTCATAGGTACCTACTATATACCCTTTTAGAATGGTTAGTCAATGTAATACTCATTGCATTGGTCTATACCATTTATGGTTACAATACCTACATTACAACATAACACTAAGCCCCGATTCTGGCGCTTTTGACATTAGTCTTAGACATTTGTTTAACAAAAGTGGAGAGTTCTTTTGTTTTTAAATGATATCCGCCATATTTTCGACATTTGTCTATTGAAGATAAATGTCTTAAGCGCGCGAAGGTAAAAAAAAATGGCGATTTCATTGAAAAACAAAATAAATCGCCATTTTTGTTAGACAAATGTCTATTAATGTATGTTGTTAGTGAAACGTTATCCTTTTTTATGCAATAAATTATTATTATTATTATTATTAGAGATAAATGTCTAAAGCGCCTGAATCGGGGTCCTGGACTTTATAGCATACTTACATTTGCATTTTGAAAGTAGCATTAGTCAAATGCAACTTTCAAAATACATATTCCGGGATTTCTCGGTAGAGGTAACAATTTTTTTCACAATTTGGGATGGCGCTGCCGCTGCTCCTAATAAATAATTAATCATAAGCAAATGCATTTTTTTTTTGCTTGATTGCAATAGGCACCATTCCGAACGTTGACCGCAGTGAGCTGACAATGCGATGACGTCACACAAATCGAATCTAAACAGTGTTATGATGAGTCAGTGCAACGATTGTTTTGAGTTCTCAGTATTAGTAAGCAAGTCTAGTGCGAATGTATACGGCTACATTATGAAGCTATACAAATTCAGTGTAAGCAGACTTCTCGTTGTACGGAAATCAGACGGGCCGGTGGCGTGGTCGGTAAGATACTTGCTTTTCACGCCGCAAGTCGTGGGTTCGATTCCCACCCGAGACAAACATTAGTGATGAACATTTATTTATTTATTTATCTACAAAACAAATATTTCAGGATGACCCAGTGCAATATTGTGGCAAATATTTTAGATTAAATTAGGTATTGTAACAAATTCTGTGCAATGCTTTTTCAGTACTCACTCAGAGTACAGTAAAATATGTCTAGTTCACCGGATAATAGATTAAGAATGTGCAGTGCGCGAGTCAGCGGCGCCATTTGTATTTGTGTCTTATCTAATATAAGTATATTTTTACAAAAGAAAAGTATTATATGTATAATATATACCAGTTATCTGGTTTCCATAACACAAGCTCTGCTTAGCTTGAGACCTGATGACCATGTGTGTTAATGTCCAAAAAAAATCCTATACAATCCAAGGTCAGCTCAGGTCAATTTGATGTGTAGCCGTGTGTACAGGATTGGGTGTCGACTCGAGGATTAGTCTGACTGCAGTTTCGGAACATTCCTACTGTAAAAAGGATGACAGCAATATTATTCTTGTTTTTCGAGCACGGGTGAAGCGGCCATATTAGAATGGCTGACACTGCGTGTTGGACCGTTGTGTCGTCGGGAATTGCAGATGCAATAACGTGCTCGGCGAACGTTACGATTTAATCCAACGTAATCTTAATGAACTGTAATTAACTGGTAGAATTCATGATTGTGCTATCGAGAGATTGGGGTGAAGTGATATTTGCCGTAGTTATTTTATTGAAATACCGCCTTCTTAACCGATTATTCACGCCTACCTAAAGTTGTCTGCTAATCATGATATTTTTAGTCTAAAACCTTTCAAAAGCCTTCACCTCCTTAATTAAGTTTTGCTGTTATTTTATAAACTAACAGTCAAAAATATATAATATAAACATAAATAAATAAATAATAATATAAGTATATTATAATATTAAGCCGTTTAATTGCGACCCGCCACCTGACGTCAGATTGACGGCGGATTTTGTCTTAACTTTCATATCGTATTGGTAGAACTAAGTACTAAATATTTTAGTTCCGCTACTAAATACTACTAAAACACTATTAAATGCTAGTGCACGTTTCATTCAATTTCAAGACACTGTTTCAGTATATAATTATATCCTTGAAAATAACTGACCCCGTTGTAGTACGATGAACGCAATAACAAATATTGCGCACACACTGCTAATGTCACGGTCACGATTCAATGCACGTGAACGCCCTAAACCTGCAGGGTTGAACATCTTTCTTATCTATAATATAAAAATGAATCGCAAAATGTGTTGGTAAGCGCATAACTCGAGAACGGCTGAATCGATTTCGCTAATTATTTTTTTATAATGTTCCTTGAAGTACGAGGATGGTTGTTATGGAAAAAAATATAAAGAAAACAACCTCCTCAGAAACGGCTTGAACGATTCGGTAGTGCTGAGAATCGGTGGTTACCTATTTTCGGACCCGGTAGGCGGCATTGCTTTACCAGGCAGGACGACGTCTGCGGGGTCCGCTAGTATATTATAAAATTCGCATCTCGAGGTGTTTGTAATCAAACTCCCCCGAAACGACTTGATCGTTTTTTATGAAATTTTATATCTATTCGATAGGTGTGAGAATCGGTCGTAATCTATCTTTCATACCTAAGTGATAAGGGTGGTACTTCCTAATTTGTTTAGGATATATTTTTATGTTGTGGTATTAAAAATACACACGACCCTAAATTACATAATGGCGATATTAGTAATTTAACAATTTCAAACAAGGTTTCAAATGTGACAAATACGTGGTACGAAGTTCGCTGGGGCAGCTAGTATTATCTATAATTAAACAGACGGAAGAATACCACAAGAGAGAATTTAATTAAAATTTAGAACATCCGGATTTTTTTGTGACATCCGGAATTTCCATCCCCTTACCACAAACCAGTAGAGCGAGTACGGGTTCTCTTTTATTCACGTATTAATAATATTTTTAATTTTGTATGAAACTTTTTGGTTTGAAAGGGGACTACGACTGCATTCTGATATGCGGTCGTAGATCCTAAATCTATGGTCGTAAAGGTTCTATTCAAGAAAAAAAATGATTAGATAATGAGCTACGAAACAGCAATAAAAATCCACAATCACAACTAGTTACTAACATGGCAGAATGGATATTTGATCTGGTTTTTTCCATGTGAAACATTCGACTAAATAAATAAAATAATCTGGTAGTAAAAGTATTTTCTTAAAATTACGTGAATATCACACATTTAAATAAAATTACTTTAAACCGCGATAAAATCCGTTACAAAGTATATGTTTCCTATTTTGATGTAAAATATTTTGTTTTTTTTTGGTTTAAATAATTATGGAGGTGACTGGAGGATCGGATGGTAGTGAGTGACCCTCCAATGAAAAGGGAAGACCTTCCAGCCGGGTGAGTTGTAATGCCCAGCGACCGCGGTACTCCCTCCGACTGTTTTTTTTTTGCTGATGACCTTACCCAATCGGTCGAGAGGGCCTCTATTGGTTCACCGGGCTTTTTCGGTGAGCCGTCCGAGGACGGTCGAACGATCGAGTACTGTGGCAACTGAGATGAGGGCTCCTCATGTGGGGACGAACCTCGGCTCAGGACGTTGCCGGACACTAGTTTTTAGGGAATCGGGGGGCATTTCGCGTTCGCGCGGTCCGGTCCTGACCGGAACCGTAATCGACTGGGGGCCTATCTTGAAGGGGTCCGACTGTTCTTGCCGGGAAGTTGTATATATGCTTATCGTCGGTGAAACTTTGCTTGTGCGATTCAGGATTGCTATGACGTCATGTCTCTTGAGTAGCGTTAGGTATGCGACGCCACATAATCTTTTATTTAAATATTAAAGTAAGTCAAATTCATTGATAAAAGCATTTGTTATGTGGAAAAGTTTTCAACCGACATCCTTACAATCTCGATATTTGTAGGCAGGTATAATCTAAGCTGATCCACACTTACTAATCCTTGTTGTCATGTGCCAATTATTTTATCAACAACCTACATTCCAGATATATCCACGGTAATTTCCAAAAAATTCTTTCAGAGTTCTAAGTGACAAACAATTTTTTTTACGAATTTAGTCACCTACGTATTGTTTAGTTTATTACTACGCGTAATGTCATACGCGTAGTTCATTATATCAGGCTGAGTCAACTTCGTCCGTGGGTTTACTTTACTTCAACCCGTTTTAGTGTCCCACTGCTGGGCACAGGTCTTCTCTCAACTATCTTATGAGTTGATAGAGTTTAGGTCTTAATCTACATACGCTGGCCAAGTGCGGGTTAGTGGATGTTACATGCCGGTTTTCTCACGATGCTTTTCTTCACCGATATTGTGCCGGGCAAATGAAACAATTCACACAAAATGTGTGGGCACGACCAAGATTCGGACCCGCGGCCTTGTTTTTCCAAGGCGAGGCCCGTACCGCTGCGCGTCTGTTGGAGCGTATTTAATCCTGTGGGTCTCGGGTGGTGCAAATCAGGTAACAACTGGTGGTAGGCTTCGGCCGTGGCCAGTGACCACCCACTAGACAAAGCCGCACTGCCAAGCAGCCTTGCCGTGTTCCGGTGCGATGTTTGGTGACACCATGCAGAGAGTGTGGGTCGGAATTGTTGCTTCTTTATGGTTCTAACCATAAAAGAGGCTCGTTCCACTGCCACTTTCTCAACGAAAAATATTCATAATCACGAGTGAATCCGTATACCAGGCTGGCGCGTTCCGTTATAGACTGTAAGCGTCAGCTTACATCCTAAATCTATGGTTATAGACTACATCATTGCTTAACATCAGGTAAGATTTAGTCAAGCGCAAGCAAGTTTTAAAATAAAAACAAATGAAACTGTTTATCTTACTAATATTGTAAACGCGAAAGTTTGTAAGAATGTATGGACGTTTGTTACTCTTTCACTCCAAAACTACGTGACGGACTTGGGTGAAATTTAGCACAGAGATAGATTATGGGCTGGATTAACACATAGGCTACTTTTTATCCTAATAAGTACCACGCAGCCGAAGCCGTGGGCTAGTTTAAAATATTTTGACTAAGCTGAAGTATAAAGAAAATGTTATCTTAGTTTCACCGAAATGTCACGTGTCAATCATACTATGTGTTTCAAATAAGAATAGGACTGGATTCGCGGCTAAAAACCAAGCAAAAGTAGCGCTAGCACAAAATATCAAACCACAGACAATAATATTATTTTGAAATGTATGTAAAAGTGATTTATGTCAAAACTTTACTTATTTAAGTAATTATAATGCAGCTACCTAATTAAGTAAATTTACGCTCTAGGATACCATAAACTTGTACACAAATTCATATACACGTTTAAAAACACACGCTTTTTGTCTTCGGAAGTTAGTAAAATATGTTCGTACCTAAATATTCGACTCCAAATGTCCAATTTTACTCCAACGGCAATGAGATATACGCATTATTAATTTTTTCGTCTAGATGTTATAATAATATCAAACAAACATTTTTGCTCACTGTACTAAAAAATGTGAAGTTGTTGCGCATTCCAGTCCAAGATGGCGGATTTCCAATCCTATTCTTATTTGAAACACAGTATGTCGTTTTATTCTTTTCAATATGTTTTTTTGGACTCGATTTAAAAAAAAACTTTTTAATCTTTCCTATTGTTTGGTTCTGTGATTTTGTCTATGGGCCCAGTTCTGGTTTAATGGAATATTTATGAACCATTGTCTTTTTAATCTAAGAGATCAATCATCTGTTCTAATCTTAGCTAATGTTTGATTTACGCATTAACTTTATCGGACAAACCTCGCGCACCTTAATGGTAGTGGTGGCCTTGGCTTTGATCAGGTCGCAAGTTCGATTCCTAGTTATGACCATATATTAAAAGTATGTGAATTTTCTATCGCCATTTCTCAACAGCAGTAAAGCAAAATATCTATAGCAAACTGTAATGTCTTTGATTTAAAAATTTGAGGGCATGTGATATCCATCGATCCGCGTTTGGCAAACGTGTGTGGATTAAGGATTAAACTGTTAATTTATAAGATTGTGGAAGACCTAAATTTATTCATGAAACTGAAAATTTGAGTATTTAATAATTACTTAAATGCTTTACTATTAATAGGTCTAAGATGCAAAATTTCTAATTACCCTCAACGTCTAATTAGCAATACATACGTCCAATTATCATTTTATATATACACTAGCTTCCGCCCGCGGCTTCGCCCGCGAAATTGTCTTATCATTAATCTTGTTTCTCCATACAAAACTTTGGAACCCCGTTTCACCCCCTTAAATGGTGAGTTTGGAAAAATCGGTTCTTACTGCACCCCTAGACCCCATAAGGAACCTATGTGCCAAATTTAGAGTCTCCAGACCCAGCGCGAGCGGTTTGGGCTCTGCGTTGATATGCAGTCAGTCAGTTTCTTCTTTTATATATTTAGATATAGATATTTCTCTTTAATGATAAGAGGACATGACAAATGGAGTAAGAAAGTTACGATGTGGTATCCCAGAGAAGGCAAAAGGAGAAGAGGCAGACCGCAAAAAAGATGGGATGATGACATTCGAGAAGTGGCAGGAGTGATGTGGAACTGAGTGGCTAACGAAAGGAAAGAATGGAAAAGGTTGGAGGAGGCCTCTGCCGATTGGCAAACAGATCTGCAGAGAGTAAACGAACAGTCTATTAACTAAGTTTTATATTGTAACTAGCTGACCCGGCAGACTTCGTACTGCCTCAATCGATAAGTAAAATACCTAAACTTTTGTTTTTTCTCACCTTTTAAACCATCCCTAGACCTCCACGTACATTTCAAGATTAAGCTAAAATAAATCCTTTCAGCCGTTCTCGAGTTTTAGCGAGACTAACGAACAGCAATTGGTTTTTAATCTTATAGATTTTTCAGTTTTTTCTACTGTAGTTCTGAATAAAGGCTATTTTATTTATTACTTATATAGTATTTTCTAAAACCAAACTTAAATTTTAAGTAGATACTTAGTTAAGTTACTCATGACTATTTTTAAGCAAAACAGTTTAATTTGATATTTAAGTGATTCACTGTTTGTTGTAATAAACAGTATAAATTTAATAATTATTATTATGTGACAAATGATACGGGATTCCCAACTGAGATATTATTTTTATAAATTCTACATAGCACCATAGTCAACTAAGTTTTATACGACTTATACAACTTAGACTTTTATGTGTAATACTACTAGTATAGTAATTATATTATCTGTGGTAATACGTAATATAAACGTTCCAAAAAAATATTCCAAGTTTCAATAATGTGATGATTCTAAATTTAAATGTTGTCCTAAAAAGTTGTTGTAGGCGGTTCTAAATTCAAATTGTGTCCCAAATAGTTCGGTTATAAATCGGCGATCTTCTTGGCGATTCCAAATTTAAATTGTTACAAAGTTTTAATTAAATATTTTTTTATGTTTTTCTAGGTGTTTCTAAATTCAAATTGTGTGTTCAAAAAGTTCGGTTATAAATCGGCGCCATACACAGGTGGTGCACCACCTGCTACGTCACGGCAGGTGAACACCCCTGCCTATCATTTTTAAAACTATTGCCTTACTGTTGTTACAATATGTTCTCTCTCCTTCTAATGATATAAGAGGAAAAGAGAGAAACGGTTGTCTTAGTTCTTTAGGTATAATATTATGTATGATGCACATTTAGTAGAATATATAAGCATAAATTTGCAACGGTCTACGAATTAACGTGAGAACTAGATTCATTTTACTATGCAGTTTTCATGCTATTTAGAATAAGAACACAGTTGCATCTAATTAACGGATGTGACAATTCTCTAAATGGATTTCTGGCTACGGCGGCCAGTCTAAGCTGACTAACGCAGGAGATGTTATAGTGCACAATTAGTATGTGTACAAACACAAATGCACTCTATTCCGTTCACTCTCTTCCGGTGAGACGGATTGACCGAAACGACCGGTGAAAGTGCGGTCGCAGGACCGACGGCTTTACGTTCTCTCCCACGTATCCACACCACTAACTTAATGAATGGTACAGTGCTGAGAAATTAGGACAGTCTCAACACTTTTTTTGTTCTGATTTGAACACGCGACTTCAGAGGCTAGAGGTGGTCACGCTATCCCCTACATCACTGAGGTAGTTGAGAGTATTTTAATAAGTGTACGAAGTAAATATCTCGATGGCCCAGTGGGAATCGTGTTGCCTTAATAACCGTGAGGTCCCGGGTCGAGCAAAAAGACAAAGCGAAGCCTCATCCTCTTAAAGTGGCGGTTGAAACGTCACTTCGCCACCCTCGAACGTCGCAGGTTCTTGCAGGCCATGGGTGTTTTGGCAAGTAGATACTTGAGTTGCGGCGGACGGGAGAACACACCTGTGACACCATTTTGGGGCTCCGGAGGAGCACGGCGCTGCACACGCTGACCGAGTATCCAATGTGGTCGTCACAGCGTAGCAGTCTAAAACTCTATAGTATAGTCTAGTCTTGATAACTGGTACGGATCTCTCGCGTGGTTGGTCGTCACATTTTGTGACGAGTTGCTGGCAGAGAAGGAAGCGACGAGCGAAGTACTTAAGAGACGAAGGCGAACACCGTCCGCCCTTGCAGCTTCAGACGCACCAAGTGCCTGAGGGTGCCAAGAGGTGTCATTCAGCCTCCGTAAAGACAGCCTACGGGTGGCGGGGTAGCCGGCACTGGCGGCAGCGGGCCTGAGAAGGTGGCGCGACGTGTTCCGCTATCTAAAATATCAAGAAGCACTACATTTTAATATCGGTTCGACCGTCCTCGTACGGCTCACCGAAAAGTCCGGTGAACCAATAAAGGCCCTTCCGGCCCTTTTTTGCGGACGGCCTATTAAAAAAAAACTACATTTTACAAATGTTAGATAACTAAAATAGTGATTGTCATCCGATCCTAACGTAATGTTACGTAATATTAGATCTAACCGAATCGTTCACGATTTACAACGCAAACACACTGTGACGTATGCGTTTGTTTATTTTTTATTGAGCTACTAGCTAGCAACACAACATAACACTCGCGCCTTGATTACCAAAAGGTGTTGAAAGAGATGAATATCACCCACCTCTCCGGCTATGTTCCTGCTATTCGTAATAGAGGGTGTATTGTCAACATCGTTCATAGTTCTGCCGTGATACGGAAGAAGGCGGCTAAACGTCATTTTTACGAAAATGAGTTATTATAACCAGCATACTAAGTAAACGATTGCGCATCTACCCATCTTGGAATTATATTTCTAAGTTTATTCGTTCCCGAGATATCGTAAGCTTAACGGCTAAATGAAAATTTTATAGGGTGACCTTTTTGCATTTTTCTCGAAATCAACTTTTTGCGCCATCTGTAAGGTGCGGCATAAGTATCGGTCGGTGGGCGCAACTAAGATTTACAAAAAATCTAATCTTATACGATCACATTGAAATAAAACTATTTTATTGCGGTTTACCTGTGACTGAAACTTCACGATCTAAAATCTAAAATAAATTGCGATAAAATCGGTTATAAAATAGTTTTATATCAATGTGTGATATTCGCGTAAATCTAAGAAAATACTACGTATACGATCACGTTCCGTGTCCTGTGTAGACAAATTTTAACGTTTGAAATAGTCATAGAGACAAACAATTTCCCACCCGCCCCGTGCAGAGAATGAAATGGCGATGTAGAGCTTGATGCGTAGCTGAGTACAATCAAAGTCGTTAATTGTTGAGACACCATCGACTATCAATTTAATAGGGTAATTTAATTTTGTAGGGTTATACTAATGAACTGGTATGTGTGTGAATTACCTATATTTTGACCGCGAACACTCGGAATAATTTATAATCCGAATAAAGTCGATTGCGTCTATCTAATTGTAGGTACCTAATGTTATAATACTAGCTTTCGACTCATAGCTTCGCCCACGTGACAGCAGTGGAATAAAAGTAGCCTATAGCCTTCCACAACAAATGGGCTATCTAACAGTGCAAGAATTTTTAAATCGGATTTATAGTTCCTAATTTAGCGCATACAACCAAACAAACAAACTCTTCAGCTTTATAATATTACTATAGATAATGCATAATGATTTATACCTACTGATGTATTTTCTTATTTGTTTCAGGTATGTACGAAACCACAAGTTTATGGTAAGGTGATGGATAGGGTACATTTTATTGTAGTAATGTGTTCCATAAGGACACTTCCGGACGAAATCGCATATGTACATTATACTAGCGGACCCCGCAGACGTCGTCCTGCTCTGTAAAGCAGTGCCACATACCGGGTCCGAAAATAGATTATAACCGATTCTCAGACCTACCGATTACAGATATTATATCTTTATATATATAATTCTTCTGTGAGTGTGTATGTCACTGAACTTCTCTCAAACGACTGGACCGATTTTGATGAAATTTTTTGTGTGTGTTCAAGGGGATCTGGGAATGGTTTAGATTCACAATTTTGCGCGGTACGAAGTTCGCTGGGGCAGCTAGTCTTATATAAAAATCAATGCCACTTTCGTTGTAAATTTATAACTCAAAAACGGGCTAACCTATTCAAACCAAATGTTTAGGCATTGTTCGGACAATTTTGTAGATGGTTTATGTGAAGTTTGCACAAAATCGGTTAAGCGGTTCTTTACTTATAACATTTTTTTGTAAATTGTTGAGTGGGCTGAAGCTACCCGGGCGAAATCCGTCAATTCGTTTCGGAGGAGATTGTCGAGAAAAACTATCATCGTAATTCAAGGAATATTCTAAAAGAAGAATTAGCGAAATCGGTCCAGCCGTTCACGCGTGATAGCGTGACCAAGGGAAATAGGGATTCATTTTTATTTAAATAGATTACTTGAATAGATTTAAATAGATATCTTAAATATATAAAAAAATAAACTGACTGACTGACTGACATATCAACGCAGAACCCAAACCGCTGGGTCTGGAGACTCCAAACTTAGCACATAGGTTCCTTATGGAGTCTAGGGGTGCACTAAGAAAGGATTTTTTAAAACTCACTTTTTAAGGATTCCACCAATTATAAATAAAAAATATGATAAGGGGTTCTTATAGATCTGTCACTTGGCTAATTTTTATCCTAACACCACGCGGGCGAAGCCGCGGGCGGAAGCTGGTATATTATAATTGCCTTATTAAAAGCTCTAGTAATATATACCTATTTAATACAGCTGCAGTTTTTTCAAACATGGCATAGACTTACTTTTACTACCTTGTTGCCGTTAAACAAGTGTTTCTTTTATAACCTTGAAACCCTTTTAAACCCTTTTTTAACCTTCATTGGCTTGAGTTTGAATTCAAAGTTAAACAAAAAATACTATTCGGCTTTCCTAATAATAATTGAATAAGATATTCATGACGAGCGTATTCCATTAATTCCTTCCCATTCATTGAGCATTAAAACTGAATGTTTGAGCCTAATATAATTCCATAGATCATATTATTATACAGGAAGCGGTTTCTCTAATAAAGTCGTAACTTGAGATTATTGAATGTTTTAAAGATAGAATAAAATAGAATTGTTCACTGTAAATAGGTATCTAATTGTGATCATAGATGTGTGTTTCTCGTTGCATATAGTTATGCACAGAGATCCAGGTTTACTATGCGTTTCAAATAAGAATAGGATTGGAAATCCGCCATCTTGGACTGGAATGCGCAACAACTTCACAATTTTTAGTACAGTGAGCAAAAATGTTTGTTTGATATTATAATCACATTTAGATGACAAACAAATAAAAATGCTTATATCTTATTGCGTTTTGAGTAAGATTGGACATTTGGGGTCGAATATTTAGATACGAACGTATTTTATTAACTTTCGACGACAAAAATCGGAGTTATAAGTTAAACGTGTGTTTTTATGAATTTGTGTGCAAGTTTGTAGTATCCTAGCGCGTAAATTTACTTAGGTAGGTAGCTGCATTGTAACTACATACTTTGTAAAGTTTTCACATAAATCACTTTTCCATATATTTCATAATAATATTATTGTCTGTGGTTTGACATTTTGTGCTGGCGTTCATTTTGCTTGGTTTTTAGTATGAAGTTAGCCGCGAGTCCAGTCCTATTCTTATTTGAAACACATAGTAGTGATCGCGTTAATAGAGGGTACCGTAGCTACCTTTTCTTGATTTACCAAAGACTATAGGTATCTATACACATCCCACGACCATCGTAGTAGGAGTGACAACACTTATTTGTCTGTTATTGTGACTCTTCATGTTTGTCACTTTCTTGTTACATATACAATATGTATATCCTCATATAATTGTTTTGTTGATTCACTCAATTTATATCTCAGCTTCGTCGGTTGTACATATTTAGTTATGTCATGGTCTCACATAAATATTATGCCCGTATTTTATTCGTGTAAGTATATCTGTTAATATCTTATATTTCTTTTGTCAGCATACTGTTTACGAGACTTTATATGTAGGTATTACTGGTGGTTCTATAGTGACCTTTATTTGTAGTTGGACAATCCATTATCAAAAGATTACAGACATCATCCTTCTTTCTTAAATAGATTGTTATTAGAAGATTAAACAATTTACCTTTTGGCACTGTACTTTGATTTCATATTATCCCTACTAATATTATAAATGCGAAAGTGACTCTATGTGTCTGTCTGTTACGCTTTCCCGCTTAAACTACTGAACCGATTTGGATGAAATTGGGTATGGAGATAGTTTGAGACCCGAGAAAGGACATAGGATAGGTTTTCTCCGACTGCGCAAAAAGAAGGTAATGTTTTGGCGCGATAACCGACATACGCGGGCGAAGCGACGGAAAGCTAGTCATAAATAATTAAAGAACAAAAGAAAATAAAAAAGAAAATAAATTAATTTTATCAAAATCGGTTAAGCGGGTTTTGAGTTACTGAAGTCAGTTCCTATTTTTAGTAACAAGCTATTATTGTTAGTTTAGTAATTACACTTAACCTCACAATTTATGAGGATTTTTTTTTAATTTTGACTGGCATGGTGGCGGCTAGTAGTTAGTCACCCTGAAAGCCACGAAGGTCGTGGGTTCGATTCCCACCCAGGACAAATCTTTGTATGATGAGCACGGGTGTTTGATCAGTGTCTGGGTGTAATTTATCTATACTAAGTAGAAATTTACAAAAAAAAATATTTTTAAGTATTATATTAGTTCCTAGTACCTAGTTACCCATAACACAAAGCAAATATAATTGCTTAACTTGGGTCTAGATGGCGCTGTGTATATATCGATGGTCCCAATTAAGAAAGTCTATAGTTTCATTTTGTCGGTTTTCACTTTTTTACATAAATGTATTCACAAGAATGAATTCTACTATAAAAAGTAACTTCAAACTCCTGTACTGAAAAGTGATCATTTTGTAGATACTACTTTCTTGATTTATTTATTTATTTGGCACACAAAACAGAATACAGTCCAATTACACATACAAAAGAGCGTGTTACAAAGGTTTAGTCCAAAACGGTATTCCAAAGCATGTGTACACAGCATGACAAAAGACAACGTACATAGACACCGTGTTTAATAAACTGTGTTTTTTGTAGTAGTAAAAAAAATAAATAAACACTAAAACTAAAGTGAAATTAGTATAAACTTAATTGAGGGAAAGAAAAAAAAATAGTTTTAACAAAATACAGTATTAGAATCAAGTAGGTAAATTTATAGTGACTTTGATTGGGACCATCTTTATGTAAAAATATTATTGAAGTGAAAACTTCTTTAGCGGCGTTGAGCACTTTTTCTGTAATGGGTATAAAATCTTAAACTCGCGTCAGGACACGTGACCTGATCGAAAAAGCGTAAGACGGATGGAGAGTAGACAGCTATCCCCTCTCTACGGCGCGGCGAAAATGTATGCCTGGACCTACTGTTTCGTTTAGGCAGCGCAGGGCGCTTGCGCGAATGTTCGTGTATGTTACAGCGTGCCACGCGCATCCATGGATGGTGACAGCTGATGGCTCGACCGTCTGTGTAGTGATCACATTGTTGTGTATTCGTAAAATTCGTGAATGTAAAGTGCTTAAAATATGGAAATTGAACAAAGTGCATCTATTAATGATAATAATCAAGTTTTCACTTCTGCCGGCACTCCCGGAGTGCAACCCGTCTTTTTTATTATTATTATTTTCAGCAACAATTGTATCAAAGGTTATTCAAGTTCTCAAGCGCGTGCGTCAATTGCCCTCCCATTTATCAGATAACCGTTTACAAGACTTATTATTAGAAACAATTAGATAGGATATTAATAGAACCTTATAATAGACAGGTACCTAATAAATGTTCACACGGGTCGCCGATACTTTTCTCGGTATTCAATTATTTTCACATCCTCGTGAGAAATTACGTACAAAGTAATATTCTTTATTTTAGGGTTCCACAACTGGTATACTTATGAAACTCTATAATAACCTTCCGCTGTCCGTCTATCGGACGGTATGGCGGACTTATAATATTTTAGAGTGTGTTTAATACTGAAACGTAAATGTAATAATAATAATAATATTTTACATTATTATTAATTGTTAAATGAAGTTGTAAGAATAAATTAAAAAAAAAACACGGAATCCGTGCATACGACTCGCACTTGACAGTCTTTTATGTTTCAGACGTAGGTATTCAGTGCGTTGTAATTTGTCATAATTATTGTATGTTTTGTATCGACGTTATTAATAGCTACTATAAATCTTAGCAATGATCAAAGTTAAAACACGAGTATCTTACGAATAGCGGACTATTATCGTCTCTTTTTAATCGACTTCAAAAAGAAAGAGGTTCTTAGTTCGACTATATATCTTTTTTTCTATGTATTATTTAACTTAACTTTTAACTTTATTTTTGTTCACTGGTAATTAACTGGTGTTAGACTTCGGCCGTGGTCAGTGACCACCCACCAGACAAACACGCACCGCCAAGCGGCCTTGCCGTGTTCTGGTGTGATGTCTGGTGACACCATTTAAGATGATTGGTCGGAATTATTGCTCCTAGGGTGTCTAAACCATGGAGCCTCATTCCACTGTCACCTTCTCACCGAAATTCATTAAAAATGTACTAGATATGTAGAGGTACTATATTAAGGTACCTACTTAGGTATGTTGCCTCTCTTCAACCCTTTTTAGTGTGCCACTGCTGGGCACCGGTCTTCTCTCCACTGGCTTAAGAGTTGACAGAGTTTAGGCCTTAATCCACACACCTGGCCAAGTGTGGCATGGTGGATATCACATGTCCTCGAATGATTAGTACTTAGACATGCCGGTTTCCTCACGGTGTTTTCCTTCACCGATTTTGAGCAGCGGCAATGAAATATTTCACACAGATACGTGTGGGCACTGGACACGATGACTGGGAATCGAACCTGCGACCTTATATTTCTAAGGCGAGACCCGTACCGCTGCAACACCGCTGCGCTACCTACTTATATAGATATTATTACCTAAAGAAAGAAAGAAAAACAGAAAAAAATTAAAAACAGAGACAGGACACACAGAATCTAATAATAATAAAAACACATGAAAAAAATTAAAAAAGACATGAATGAAAACAGTTAAAAAGAAGAAAAAATACAAAGAGTAAGTGTGACTCATCAGTGTCAAACATGGACATTACTCAGTAAACGCTGTGAGTACCTACTAGAGACGACCCATAGCACTGATTTTGAGCAATGTCCATCTTCCCACAGTGACGCCCTGAAAGACCGAAAAATTTCAAATATAAATGATTGTTTTGCTCCGTTTTCCCTTTTCAAGATTTCTACCTTCCGCCTCTGATGCCTACTTATAACACTTGCTTCTTCATTGTACCCATTTCAATAAGAATAATTTCTCCTATTCTATCTTCATTGAATCAGCTCGATTGACGTCAGAGGTTAATTACAATAGCCCATTATTCCAAATTTGGGCCTATCGAAGTGACTGGAGTCACGTATAGGGTTACTAGTAAGTAGATTTGTATTTTCTTAGATTTACGCGAATATCTCACATTGAAATAAAACTACTTTATAACGGATTTTATCGCGGCATATTTTAGATTTTAGATCCCGACGTTTAAAAGTCTTTTCAGACTTTATGGTCCACCCGTCACTTTGAAACGCCGAGATCTGAAATGAATATTAACCCCCTGGATCCTGACTATGGCGCTTTATTAGACATTTATCTCAGACAAATTTTCGCATTCTTAGAATGTCACTTTAGAGATAAGTCTACCAATCAACGCACGAGGTTTCATTAGTTTTCAATCGATATTCGCCATTTTTTCGACATATGTCGAGATCGAAGCAAATGTCTATACCGCGAGAACTGGGATCCTGCTCCCGTATTAACGTTATAACTCGACCAAAATGGACGGACAGCCTATAGAGTGGCATAACAATCAACTACTCTTATTATACGTCTTACTGTATCCTTGCGAAGCGGTGGCGGGTTGCTAGACGGTTATAAATCAATAATACCAGACAAACAAACAGAATGACAGCTATATTCGATTGAAAACAGATCTTCCTAAAGCCATCAATCGGTTAAACTTCATATAGAAATCTTGCAAATGATTTACGACATCACTAGCTTTAAACCGCGTCTTCATTCGCGTTGTACTAAAATTCTTTTGTTTTTAAAATAATCCTGTATAGAAAGAAGTACATGTATGTAGGTAGGATTGGATATTGAACATTCGATGTTTGCAGATATAAGTAATTTGGGACGGTCGTGTATATCTAGTTAGTGGAATAGTCACGACTAGGTTTATTATACGCGTGTACTGTTTGTTTAGCTGTGTAGCAGTAGCCTAGTAAAGCTGGATATACATTACGTGCAGCAATTTTCTCGAAATTGGCTCGCAACCTTGCAATGTGGTGATGGAAATGGTCGGACTGATGCGGTTTCCAGAGCAACGGACATTGCATGAATATCTGTGGGTCAGCAAACCCACAGATATTCATGCAATGTATACTTTGCTTTACTTGACAATGATAAACAGTAACTTAGGAGATAGCCAAGCTCGGTTTCGCGAGCCATGTTCGGGCTCATGACTGACTACTACGCAGCTAGCTTAGTTTTACCACAGATAATATAATACTATACGTTTTACGCTATATGTATACCTAGCTGTTTTTGCCAGGTTCGCCATTGATGGAAACGTCAAGGAGGTCGAATCATTATCTCTAATAGGTACTCTATTAGAGATATCTCTCTACTAGAGATCTATGATTCGACCTCCAGTACGTAACAAGCCCAAACCGTCAACCAGGCTGCGAACTGCCCTTTAGTTAAGCTTTTCGGAGTAATAAATTAAGCAGGCGTGAAAGCGCTAACACTAAAACCATATTATACACGCAAAATTACTCACTCAGTTACTCAGAATTCTAAACCATTTTTTTTAGGCAAGGAGTGCTCAATGGCCCATGTAGACGGGATATCCACAGCCACACTAAACCCAGCATCAATATATTCATAGATAATACAAATCAAGGGCATGGAGCTAGTTTGTAATATTCGTGATGGGACTCACGAATTATCAATTTACACCTCTTTGACGTTAGGTGAACTGAAAACTGTTTGCTAAATATGCTATCCAGTACCAATTACAGCGACCCCGATTAGGATAAGCTGTAAAATATTTTTTTAAACATACAATAGGCTTTTTGAACAATTATCTGATATAAATATTGGGTGGTATATACCTTTTGGGTAATACAGGAGTTGAATTATGTGTCTTAAAAAATTTAATCGTATTTTTATTAAACATGAAAAAAATAATTTTATTCTCTATCGAGTAGTACCTATTAGCACAGTACTAGCCTAATAGTGTCACTAATTATGTCAGTTATGATTTTTGACAAATCTACTAAACTGTACTGTCGATCTGTCGACGATATGCGAAAAGCAGCTAACTCAAGTTATACGTGACAGTGACGTAACGTGACTATGGTGCGAATTTAGCATGTGATTAGCAGGGAACTGTTGTAAGCTAATAATGTATATCTATTCTTCAACGTATATACAAAATTGTTAAGTTAGACGATTCAGTTTATAAGTTTTGGCTTTTTCCTCATAATATGTCTATGATTTGCCTAAAAGATACGTAACAAAGTATATCGGTATGTATATATTACATTTTAAGTAGAGTAATTCACACTTATCCTAATGCGTAGTTTATATCTATTTATACCTGTGTTTAGCTCATAACAGAACCAGTTGCGATCAGAAATTGTATAAAATATAAATCGTTTGTCACGAATGTTGGCAGATCTACAGTTGATGTTATACGTAATGTATATTTATTTTTACGTTATATTTTTAGAAGTATTATATTCATTGGAAATGGAGGAAGGACCGCCCAATAGACTAACTAAAGGGGTATTTGGATCGCTGCGTCACATAATTCTTAATTGGATTTTCCAATATCAAGCTGATGTAATCGAGAGCTTGGATCTAGTATTTCTCCAACCTGGAAAAAAGATCATCTCCAAAATATGTTCATAAATGCGTAAAAACAAACTAAGAAAGTAAATAGCACAGATGATACAAAAGTAATAGATCCCATATTCATAAAACTCAACCTTAATAGTTAAAATGGATTTTGTCTCTTTCTTGCAAGTATAAAATAATAAGATGATGACAAAGACAAATGAATTATAATCCTATAATAGTTATTATAAGCTTAAAAGGCGTTTATGAACAAGCGTAAAATATTTATGTAAAGATCTCCTAAATTTTTATAAAAAAAAACATGCATACAACATACAACCGAACTTAGAACCTCCTCCTTCTTTTAGAAATCGGTTTGTTGACACCTATTCATTGTAAATAGACTTATATATTTTATAAATAAATACATATTTTATAATCGGACATACATATTACATATACGGACTCCCACACATTAAGGTACCTAGATAATTATTATACAAGCTAGTTGCAACCAATAAAAGTGATAATAGCAATAAACCTTTTTAATCTTATCTGCTTTCTGGCTATAACCAGTCCATTGAACGTAGATGAAATAATTTTAACGAGCGAACCGTCACGCACATTGCAAGCCGTTTTACATATAAATTGGATTCACCATTTAACACTTTGAATTTGTAAGAATTATTAAATGTAATGTCTTGGGTATTACAATTAGCTCTGCTAAAATTATGTGGAAAAGTTTGGCGGAGTTTCGGAAATTTTTGAGTTACAGTAATTGAGATTCGGCCTTGCGTATAGTTTTATTGGGGATTTTTAGCAATTGAGTCAGTATTAACTATTTTACCCATGTCGAGAGGGAAAAGTAATATCCACATTGATAGTTTATTATCTGTATTTAATGCAAACGTCACATTAATGTTAGGCCCTGTTGCCAATACCACTAATAAAAAAAAAAAAAAATCAATTTGTTATGTAAACGTCACATGTGATGTGTCCTGCTTACATTTAATTTTACACATTTTGTATGCTACATGGTTTCGTTTACAAAATTAAAATTATATATCCAGGTTTTTGAACGAACGTAACAGTACCTATGTAATGGATACTTTTTACGGAATATAAACAAAGTCACAAACCAATTATGACCTGTTATCGCCCGCTAGGTCACTTCAGATGGTTGTAGTAACAATGTTTAGGGATTAAATTTATCAGTTAAGCTCTACCCACGTCGAGGCTTATCACTTGTCACTCAATTTGCATCTAGTCGTGTGTGACGTGCGCGCGCAAATACCTGCGATTAGTCGATAGCTTTGCCGCGCTTATCGTGCACGCATCGGTATAATAAAAGCAAATTTAAGCGCGAATTTAAAAAACTATACATTTTTTTAAATGTGATTTTTATTGTTTATGCTTCGGTCAAAAAATAAAGTTGACACGGCCACTATTTAAAAAAAAGTTAAGTGCATATTTTGAAAACTAATAGCTAACTAAAATAGTACAGAAATCTTTAGTATCTGTGTTATTTTTGAAAATGTGACTTTTATCAAGGACTTATCCGCGGATTTCAAAAAAAGAAAATTAGTTGTCTGTGGTTTCTAGTTTTGTGTTGTTAAAATTCAAAGTTATTAAAAGGAATGTGATTTATTTAGACCAGTGTTAAAAATATTTATGTACCTACTTATTTTTGTGATTTGATTTATTGAGTGAAGAAAGATATTTGGATACCATGGCTCGCTTGGCGAACAGTGCAGCACATTTGTGCCAGCGGCTTCAAGAGATGTACCCTCAGAAGCTGTTACTGGCTAAGGTCCAACAACACAATCACCACAATGTAATTTTTTTTTTTTCTTACTGTTTTTAATTCAAATTAATATCAACTACTATTACAACTGGTTATTTTCAACCTCTATTTTGCGGTTTTTTAGGTCTGAATAATAAATTTCTAATAATTACCTACTTATTTATATTTGTTTATCATTATGAGCCTGTAAAACATAATAGCGTAACTAATTTTACTAAAACTAAAATTTATTCTTTGGAATTCTTTTTGGAATGCTTTTCATTTTTAAACTGACAATGCGATTCGTTCCTCCGAGTAATGGCCTCAAAGACAATACCATAGATAATTAAATGAATGGTGAATGAAATTTTTGAATTAAGAACTAACGGCCATTACGCTTCAGCGATTTTGACACTTTCCATCCGGCCAGGGACCATAAGTTGAGTGCCAACTTCCTTCATTCTTTCCGCTCACTGGCTACACAAAATAGACTGTGTATTGTACTATAGCTACCTTAGATGAAAAAAAAACTAAAAACCACCCGACTTTAAATGGGAACATATTCGTTTAATGGTCATAAAAAAAAATTGCTAATCCGTATAACATTGGCACCATAATGCGGGTTGATATGTTTCACATTTAATCCTTTTATTTAATGGAATAAAAAAGTAAAATACCCGGTACCCTAACAATGGGAAAATTCCCAACAGCGTTTATCGATAGCATTATTCGCCTGGTACTCCACATTTCAACACATCGATTAAAACTGTTGAGCAATAATCTGTTCAGAGAAAATCTTGCACGATGCCATAACTCTGCATTCTTAGAATCCTGTAGTAACGGATCAAATACATGCTTTATCTTATGTTTTTAAGTACTCTGTTGGTTTTTTTATCAGAATCTTACAATATTCCCAATAATCAGACTTTAAACATATTATTTATTTTTTAATTTGAGTCTTTATAATTTAAGGGTCGCACCCTTGTTGGCACAGCTGATTAAGCTTTTCACCTGGCTTGATCTAGAGTTGCCTCTCTCACCTGCTTATACGACATCACACCTTCATTATTTAAAAAAGAAAAAAGCCTACTGAGTTTTTTGGCATTGTTTCAGTAGTTGCCAGTCATTTACTGCACGGTAGGAAAAGAAATTGGACTATTTTTATATAGACTCGCATCTCAAAAAAAAAATAAAGCATATTTTCATTACATTTCATTTCTTTTTCACCAACCTTTAAAATATATGTATTTTGTGCACATATACCCCGTGTATTACGTGTGTTTTCTACTGTATCAGGGCGTAATATAGTGAATATGTGCCACTCGAAAGAAGTTTACTCACCAAAACCTCCTCGGTGTTCCTCTGCCAACCCACATGCAGGGCCTGGATTTCGTTTTCGCATTACCTGAACGACTGGCTACCACTATACATACTAAACTGAGTTTACTACCTGGGTTAACATACACTTTATTTTGGCCAGTAGGGTGGTCGGTAAGATGCTTGCTTTTCACGCCTCAGGTCGTTGGTTCGATTCCTACCCAAATCAAACTTTTGTGTGATGAATATGTCTGTTTGTCTTGTGTCTGGGCGTAGTTATCTATATTTAAGTATGTATTTACAAAAGAAAAGTATTACCAATTATCTAGTTTCCATAGTACAACCTCTGCTTAGTTTGGGATCAGATGGCCGTGTGTGTTATTGTCCCACTATATTATTATATTATACAATGTCGCCCATGCGCATGTGACCGCCCGTAATATTCTGAATATTCATGAAAAAATATCGAAAATAAACTTCAAAAGGGGGGGTCTATCTGTAACATTTATCATGTTATTCAATTTTGAATTTTTTAAGTAGAGTTTGTAGACTTGCTTTCTATTTTTTGACACATCTCCGAAGTTTATGGGTCGATTTGTATTTTGTTTATTATTTCCAAAAGCTTATGAGTTATTTTAACAGGTTAATTAACATTTTACTAAAAATTATCGACTACGAAAAAAAAAACGGAATCGAAGTAATTTTTTCGGGAAAAAATTTGTGTATTTATTTTAAAAAAACTAGTGTAAGTCCATAAATTATCCCCATAGGACCACTTTTTTAATCATTATTTGTAATCTACTACATAACAGCTAAAAATTTACAGAACATTATTAAACCAAACTGTAACTAAATCCAAAGTAAAACTCTAAAACTCTAAGAGTCAAATTTAGGAAAAGAAAATGTGAAAGTCAATTAAATGTCCCCGCTTTTAGCAGTGAGTACTAAAAGGTTAAACTAATAAGGAGGATGATAATGGAAATAAAAACAAACAAGCAATAGCCAGATTTTTACTTAAAAAATAAAAAAAAAAAGAATTCCATCTAATTGCAGATACATCCGCCTTCTTGTTTCCAGCGGTACTTCCTCCAAAAGCAACGGCAACGTATTGACTATAAAATCTAAAAATGCGTGTTGATCTAGTCTGTTTGGTAACACGAAAGGGCCAATAAGTTCACCGTCAATCATTCCAGCCCATACATTTATGGAAAATTGAGTCTGGAAAGTTGTTTCTCTAATGACGTGTGGATTTTCAGTGGCCCACACATGAAGATTGCGATGATTTGTTATACCCGCCCTTGTAAACGTGGCTTCATCTGTCCACAAAATCTTCCTCATAAAATTGAGATTAGCTCTTTGCTGTGCAATTATCCAATTACAAAAAACAGATCTCGCACCGTAATCGACATTTTCCAAATGTTGTGCACGTCGGAAATGATAAGGATGCAGGCCTTCTTTTTTGAGAATTCTCCAAACTCTTATTCTTGGTATACCTACTCTTATCGATAGAAGACGAATGCTTAGCATAGGGTTAGCGCGCACTAATCGTAACACATCCTCTTCCACGTCTACATCAACAATCACGCCGGGCTCATTTTGTTGCGGAAATAATCCTCTTTCGCAAAAAAGACGATGTACGGCAATGAAGGATCGGTACCCAAGTACTGGTCTACTTGGATATCGACGTCTGTACTCTTCGACAGCAGCGCGTGCATTTCCATTACAAACACCGTAAATGAAATGCATGTCAGCCACATGAGACGGCGGTAGATCACGCAATCGTACCATTGCAATGATACGAGTAGTTAACAAACTTTCCTCACAAGATTAAGTAGTGCACAAATCACAAAACACGTAGCGTCACGGGGTCAGTAATCAAGCGACTGAATGAAGTAACGCTAGCCGACAAGGGTGTGCACGTGGTAGGGACGCAATTGTTAAAAAGCTGTTTCTAGGAACCTGTTTCTACCTGAGCGACCCTTTTTATTTGAATAGTTGCAAATGTTCAACAAGTTGTTTGCTGGTTTTTTTTTAGAGATAGGTATTAGTAATGTTCTGTGAATTTTTAGCTGTTATGTAGTAGATTACAAATAATGATTAAAAAAGTGGTCCTATGGGGATAATTTATGGAGTTACACTAGTTTTTTTAAAATAAATACACAATTTTTTACCGAAAAAATTACTTCGATTCCGTTTTTTTTTTTCGTAGTCGATAATTTTTAGTAAAATGTTAATTAACCTGTTAAAATAACTCATAAGCTTTTGGAAATAATAAACAAAATACAAATCGACCCATAAACTTCGGAGATGTGTCAAAAAATAGAAAGCAAGTCTACAAACTCTACTTAAAAAATTCAAAATTGAATAACATGATAAATGTTACAGATAGACCCCCCCTTTTGAAGTTTATTTTCGATATTTTTTCATGAATATTCAGAATATTACGGGCGGTCACATGCGCATGGGCGACATTGTATAATTATTTCCTTAGAGTGCATATCTACCGTTGGTAATCACGCGGACGATGTTCCAGGCTTTTTAATAAAACAATAGCTGTAAGTAAACAATACTCTTACCATAAATTAATAACAAGTACATACAATGATAGATAAGGAAACAATAACGCAAACAAACAGTTTAGTAGCAATATAACAACAATATAATGATAGCACATTTAGATCGCTATCAAAGATGGCGGTGCGCTACGCTGCGTGTGAAACAGACCGTTTGACGCACGCGTACCACAAGTTTATTAACCCGTTTATTTGTACTTTGTTTTCGTATTTTCGGGAAATTATACGATTATTTCACTGAAAGAAGTACCTAGCTGTTTAGTTATATATAAAATCTACGGGAACAAGCATGTTTCTAACCCAGATGCTTAATTATATTAAAAATATTAATTGTGGTTAAAATTTCTTCATAACTTTGCTTGACATTTTTCCTTTTCCTCCTGTGATTTTAAACGTCGGGATCTAAAATAAACCGCGATAAAATCCGTTATAAAGTAGTTTTATTTCAATGTGTGATATTTGCGTAAATATATGACAATACTATCATCTCTATTACTTTAAATTTCGAATAAATAAAAACCGGTCAAGTGCGAGTCGGACTCGCGCACCGAGGGTTCCGTACAAACCTGCAAGGTTTACAAAGTTCGTTCATTACGACAATCGAGTCATAACTATGGTATTTTTATTATATTTTGTATATTATATTATAAATATATATTTTGTAATGTAACTAAAAATTTAAGGTTTTCGGAATTTTTCCTTTATGTGTGCTATAAAACGTTGCTTCATGCCAAATTTCAAGATTCTAGGTCGACTGGAAGTACCCTTTAGGTTTTGATTCCCTTGCGAGTACTTGCGAGTTTCAAAATATGCAGCTTAAATTGCTGTTTCTTTTGATTGCGTTGACATAGAAGTTTGATTTTGTTACAGCTTAAAGGTATTATAGACCTGAGTATTTGGTATGAATTTCAATTTAATACCTCTACGCGTTTATGAGGAAATGGGTAGTAAGTTTAAAATTATTAAAAAAATATATATTATGTGATGTAACTAAAAATTTATGGTTTTCGTAATTTTTCCTTTATCTATGCTATAAGACGTTGCTTCGTACCAAATTTCAAGATTCTGAGTTCACGGGAAGCACCCTGTAGGTTTTGATTCCCTTGCAAGTGTCGAAAATTTGCGGCATAAACGGCTGTATCTTTTGATTGCGTTGGCTTAGAAGTTTGATTTTTTCACAGCTTCAAGGGACAGTAGACCTGAGTAATTGATATAAATTTCAGCTTCATACCTCCACGCGTTCCTGAGAAAAAGGGTCTTGACAGACGGACGGACGGACGGACAGACGGACAACAAAGTGATCCTATAAGGGTTCCGTTTTTTCCTTTTGAGGTACGGAACCCTAAAAACTGCATCGAAATCTGTCCATTTGTTTACGCGTCAACTTTATGACATCCCCTTTTTTGTTGCGGGTTAAAAATACCAGGTAATGGTATTATTTACAAATTTAAATACAAAATAGGTATCCGTTAAATATACATCCCCTTGTGAAATGTAGGTAGGGGTTTCCTCTTTTTACCCGATAGAACAGGCAAACTAAACTTATATTTTAATTTCTGGTAGTGCAGGATGAAAACATTGCAATCTTGTTTATTTAAGACTTCAGTAGCTTCTTATCTTTATACTTCAATACCTAAAGCGTTACTAGTTCTTGTTATTAAATCGTATACAAATATTAATTGTAAACACTCGTACAATTTTGTGGTTAGAACGAATATTTCTACTGAAACGTAATTATAGTTCAACAGAAACATGGAGTTGCTATTTTTTTCAACGAAATGTAGTTTTACAATTAATTCAATGTGTTTATTTTACCATGAATTTTTAAACTATTTAAAAGAGGAGGTTCATGCCGATGATTATGTTTTATGACAGTTCGGGCATAACTTCGAATATATAATACACTAGTAAACCCGGCGAACTCCGTTTCGCCATCAGATGGCTTCGTTTTATGTAACATTTTCCCTCTTTTCTGTGAAATTTTTCCTGAATTTTCTTTCTATAAACCTCACGGAGCCCTAGACCTTGGCAACGAATGCAAAACCATGGAAATCGGTTCGTGCGTTCTGGAGTTATAGCGTCAGGAAGGAAAACCCGACCTATTTTCATATAGTTAAATATGTACTACTATATGAAAATAACACCTGTAAAACAATTTTTTTGGTATAAATAGTTCTATTCCCTAATGATTCCAGTAACATTTAAAGTCAGATTTTGTAAAGTGTTACCAATATTTATTGTACTTTCTTTTCGTGTGGCATGCCTTAGGCATTAATAATAATAATAATATAGTGGGACATCAACACACGGTCATCTGATCCCAAACTAACCAGAGCTTGTACTATGGAGACTAGAAAACTGGTGACATACAACAAAATACTTTTCTTTTGTAAATACATACTTAAATACAGATAATTACACCGAGACTGAAGACGAACAGACGTGTTCATCACACAAATGTCTGACTTGGGTAGGAATCGAACGTAAAACGACGCTAAAATAACGCTAAACTTAGCTAGAGCAATGAATGAGAAAACTGTATAAATATTTAACTCATATTTCCATTAATATTATGCCAGCCAGAACCTTGTGTATTGCATAATGTAATGGTATGCCGGGTTACTTCACAAGGCCATGTGCTCCTGTTACATATCTATTAGCGCGTTTTATTTATATCACTTTTATTACTTTTATAAGTGCTACTAAAAATTAATCTATGTTTACTCTGAAATTTCTCATTAAGTCGACCACACTTACAAACCCGTATCTGGCTTAATATTTTTCTTGAATTCAGTATACAAGCTGTAATTGATAATATAACAGATTATTTTAACGTACATAGTAATAGTTTATTTACATAATCACAGTAGGTACCTAGTATATAAATGTCTATAACATTTTTACTAACCGATAAAAAATATAGAGAAATCTATTTTTATATCTTTCTTAAATTGAAGACCATGTTTCCAAAAACATCACATAATTTTAATAATGTTAAAAGATACTTCCCAATAGTCAACGAAGATTTTATGTAAGGGCGTTTTCAAAATATTCCCAATGGGAAATAAATAACATCAATAAAAAGTTAAAGTTAGTGAGGTACTCTTTTTCCACAGTATTAGTTATAGAAAAAGTAGATCTGTATGTTTAAACTAGTAAAGTTTCAGATAAAAAATAATAATCAAGCACCCATGAAAGAACAGTATTTCCAGACTTAAGATAAGACTTCATAAAAGGACACAATTTTCTTAATGTAGGCTATCTTCAAAAGTACTGTAGCCGTCTAGATTAATTTTAAGTGCCAGTATTACTGCTGAGACAACAATACATACTCTTATCAAACACAATACTCAACCATTTACGACAAACAATAAAAACGCTTAAAATCGTTATCCTTAACTGATTTTGTCAATTAAAATCAGTTATACCAAAATATTACAAATAAATATTTTAATGTCTGACCATTATAAAAGGTTGTACAGCTGTGTTTGGAAAATTATTTCCTAAATAAGAATTTTCTATATTTATATTTACTGTGCGAAGAGTGTAACGTAAATTAAGTAATTTTATTATGTAGATATTGTATGTACTTTAATTTATTCGCTTTACAAGGATCAGATGGTACGAGTCAGCAACACTCTATTAAAAAATATATATTCTGGGACATTACCACACACGGTCATTTGATCCCAAGCTAAGCAGAGCTTGTGTTATGGAAACCAGATAACTGGTATATACTATACATGTAATACTTTTCTTTTGTAAATATATACTTAAAATAGATATTTACACCCAGACTCGACACAAACACAAATGTTGATGACTAACGTTTGTCTCGGGTGGGAATCGAACCCACGACCTGCGGCGTGAAAAGCAAGTATCTTACCGACCACGCCACCGGCCCGTATTGGACGTTTATATAGCAGAAACCACAGTTTTCCCATAGTCTTTCCCATTTCTAGGGTATTGTTAATAAATAATCCCCTTAATAAAGATTTTTTTTAAGATTTATTACAGTTTAGTTGTTTCTCGTGACTTTTATTTAGCTGCAATATTTATGTACCGCAAGATGGCGGTTTATGGCCGCCATTTTGTAGTTAACAAAACTAGAGAAAACTGTTATTGTTGGAATTAAATAGTTTTTATTGTCTAGTGGTTGACCTTGCTTTGTTGGCAATATGGGATATGATCGCACGTTGTAGAGTTGTAGCCTAATATTCTATGGCCTAATAGCATTCCCCCCTTTGACTTCATTCGCGTAATATTGTGAAATATCTATAAGAAGAAACTTGACTGTATGACATATCAACGTACAACCCAAACCGCTGGGTCTGGAAACTTGGCACATAGGTTCCTTATGGGGTCTACTAGGGGTGCACTAAGAAATTCTTTAAATCTCACCCTCTTATGATGAAACGGGGAAGGTACTGAAATATATTTGAATAAAGTTATGTCTAGTAGGACAGTCCCTGACCCTAAGAATTATGTAATTACCCATATCTGGGTATTAACGAAAGACGGTAAGGGCAATGTAATACGTACACATAGGTGTCGTATGAGGTCTTGGGGTGAACTAAAAAATGTTTCAAAACTCGCTTTCGGAAGCTAGTGCCTACTGAAATAATAATAATAATAATATTTTCGCACATACATACAGCGCCATCTAGTCCCAAATTAAGCAATTATATTTGCTTGTGATAAAGGTACTAGAAACTGATATAATACTTAAATACATTTTTATTTTTTACAATATACAAATAGATAAATTACACCCAGACTCAGAACAAACACTCGTGCGCATCACACAAAGATTTGTCCGGGTGAGAATCGAACCCACAACCTTCGGCTTATTCGTCAAGATCACTAACCACTACTCCACCAGACCAATCATAAAGGACAATAGATACAATCAGGGTAGGTAATGGTTAAGCCACTCTATTACCTATCATTTTTGTTAGGGTTATACTAATGAACTTGAACGCGCGGGAAAACCCACAATCACGCGTACTATCGTATAACCCTACCAAAATTGATAGAAATTAGCATGTAAGAAACAAACAAACCAAAGTTTTCTACATTTGATATGCTTCTATATTAGGTAACAGACACTTAAGTCATCCGAACATTAAGAAGCATTTTTTTTCTTCACTTGTATCCAATTTGCAATAAGTTGTTAACCAAAAAAATTTTAGTATCTACGTTTCAGTACTTTTGTACCTAAAAATATCAAAATTTATTTACAAAATAAAAATATGATTTTACAGTTTTAATAGTTTACCGTCCAGCATTTTTGTTCTAAATCATATAACATACATTATATTCTTATTTTTTATTGTAGACAAAACACTTACTTAAACAATTTAAAAATAGGAAACAGCACATGTACACAGGCGACCTTAATTCAAATGTGAATTTTCTACCAGCAAACCCTAGGTAAGGAAACTATTTTATGTTTGTTTTCAAGTTAATCTGCAAAAGACGCAATTGGATTTTAATGCCAAAACCCTCTGTGTAACTAAACTTATTATAATCATCATCATTAGCCTAGTTTAGTCCAATGCTGGAAATAGGTAGGCCTCTCCCAAAGCACGCCACTGAGCGGCTACTCTCATCCAGCTTTTACCAGCCACCTTGCAGAGATTCGTCACTCCACCTAGTCTGAGGACGTCTTACCGTACGTTTGCCAATCCGTGGTCTCCACTCAAGAACTCATTTCCCCCAACGTGTGTCACTTCTGCGGCAAATATGACCTCCCCATTACTCTTATTACTCTGGTTCTCTGTCGAATCACTTCATTGCGGATTCGATCCTTTATGAGAAACTCCAAGCCCTATAACTGTAAATAATCTTTAATATTAGTAAGGCACTTTAGGCATGTTTTAATGGATAGTTTAGGAATTGTTTTGTTTCATTTCCACTTGGCATAGTAACACATACATATGTCCATAGCTAGGTATATATCGGTTTCTATGTCAACACATCTGTTTCTACGCTACCTGCGCACGCGCTGGCTACGTGCTACAGTTGTGTAAATAACTACCAATTTTCATTTGTCTGGTCTTTAATATTATTGCTAAAGGAAAATCAAAAATTACCATTAATAGCTTTGTAACCATAATTATATTACGCCCGAAGTGGATGCGATGACGGCTTCTAGTTTTAATGCGGGTACAATCAGATTAATTAATTGTTAAGTCACTTAATAGCCTAGTAATTTTGGTAAGGTCTTCCATGACTGCTTCGTAAGGGAATTTATTGCTGCGGGGGATTTTTATTTGTTTTTACTTATAAATCTGAAGAGCCCATTTAGTGAGTTATAGGCTACTTTTTGTTCCACGCTCTAAAATGTAGTCCACTCGGGTGGAACAGCGGCAGAATTTCTAAGATTTACTTAGTTACAGCTTGACCACAACTTGCCTGATGATAAGCAGGTTTGTCTGGTGGTAGGTGACTAACCACTACCGAAGCGTACCACCAATATATTTTTACCAGATTTGTACCTTTTGACAAGATCGTGTACCAACGGGGTGCTCGGTAGTCAAGTTAAACGTTTGAGGGCGTTACAAGTTTGTTTTTAAAAATAACACTTGTGTTAACATGAAGTTGTGTATTTGTTAATTTAAACTAAACTTTGTGAAATCGGATTAGTATTTCATATTATTTACTTAGTTACAAACTGCCTTCTCGTCTCTGCACCTATACTATCTACTTCCTTAACGTCATTTACCATCAGGTGAAATGAATGTTTTGTGAAAAAATATTAACAGCCAGCCGAACCGTGCGTATGAGCATTGGTCGTACATAAAAACCCAGCCAAATCGAATTACTTGCACAGATGTTTCGTTTATACTCGTAGCAAGGGAGCTGGCCCTCGATCCTGGCGCTTCAGACATTCATCTCTAATAGACATATGTTGAAGATAAAATAAGGATTCCATTAGTTTTCTGAAAAATTTTCGACAATTCTTAAATGTCTTGAGTCTTGACCTTGCCATGTTCAAAAATGTAAAAATGCCTCTGATAAATGGTACGGAACCCTTTATATGCGGTCCGACTCGCACAAGACAGGTTTTTACCTTTTGAAGTACGGGACCCTAAAACACATTTTTTTTTATAATTTTCCCTAGCGACTATAGACAACCCACAACATTCACGTTACGGGCCACGAGTAAACTTAATTTTTCCAATTAAATAGTAGTTCCATTTGACATTAATTGTCTTGTGGGAAACGGCGAGGGTATTGTTAGTTGTTGACTGTATACCGAGTGCTTTGGATGTGTTGTGAAGTGACTAGCTAGTGAAAGTGTTAACAACAGATTTTGTAGACAATGTAGAGGATTCGACGTTTTCTATTAGTGATTGTGAAAGGTAGAGTTACAATAAAATATATTACAAAAAGAACCAAACATTCAAAAAATACGAAATTAATTGTGATAATAAATATTTTCTTGGCTTGAAATGAAATAAAATGGAAATATACATTATTTAGACGCGAGTCTACATAAAAATAGTGCAATTTCTTTTCCTACCGTGCAGTGAATGATTGGCTACTGAGAAACACTGCCAAAAAAACTCAATAGGCTTTTTTCTTTTATAAATGAAGTACTTATATCTATTACATTTTGTTTAGTGTGTTGTATTAGAGCGGCTCAATTCCAAGCGTTTTTATCCGTTTGAGAGTCTGAAATTTTATATTACGCTTTCTTACATAACGTAGATTTTATAATTGTTTTAAATTTGTTATTAGAGGCTTAATTTCTTGTCCTCTTAGCTTCAAAGTTTTCATAAAGGTATTAGAGAAAGACTACATTTTAATAATGTTAAAGTGATGTTTTTGGTTTTACTTAGGTACTCACTTTATGCCGTCACATGGAAAAGGAGCGCATCTGACGTCTTTTTCGTAACTGAGTTATAAATATTGTCGGATCTTAATCTTTTCCTTATCCCTTTGGTCCTTATGAAAGCAGTATAGCTTAGCATCAGTAGAACCGGTCATATGATTTTGTAGCTTTGATTCCACATCCATACCGTATATCTGCATGCTCATCTCTGGTGGAAAAGCACCTTTAAGCACGTAGACGTTTAATAATCACTGTCCACCAGACTAAGTCGCACCGCCAAGGGAATTTCCCGTGTTCTAGTACGATGTGTGGTGACACCATTTGAAAGGATGGGTCCGAACTGTATTTTTTTTTGCGGATGACCTAATCCAATTAGCTGGAAGGGCCTTTATTGGTTCACCGGACTTCTTCGGTGAGCCGTCCGAGGACGTCAAGTACTGTGGCAACTGCCTTGAGGGCTCCCCATGTCCGAACTGTTAGTACCTACGCCTTTATAGTTTACTTAGGGAACCTCATTGTAGTTTCACCTTCTTACCGAAAATCATTTGTAATCACGAGTGAATCATTGAAATTGAAAGCGCGGTCTATCGTAGACATCATGTTTTAACATTAGGCAAGTTGTGATCAAGCCTCATTTATGATAAAAGAAGCGAATTGTTGTCCTTTGCGTCAAGCCAGGATATTATTTTAATTATAACTTTATTTGTATTTCAGCCTTTAGGTACTTTTGTAAATACATTTTCTTTTGCTAATTGCATTGACGTCATTGGGTGGAATTTGTAAATAACCATTTTTAAGTAAGTATACCGAATGTGTAAGTCACAGATAATATAATACTATACTGTGTAAGTAAATGTAATTTTATGTGTTGTCTTTTTTGACTCCGATAGATAAATAAATAAAATAAATAAATATTATGGCACACTAACACCCACGGTCATCTGGTCCCAAGCTAAGCAGTATATACTTATAATAGATATGTACACCCAGACTCGACACAAACACAAACGTTCATCACTAATGTTTGTCTGGGAATCGAACCCACGACCTGCGGCGTGAAAAGTAAGTATCTTACCGACCACGCCACCGCACCGGCCCGTCAAGATAAAAACAATGTAAAAAAAATTAAGTTTCTGGTTTGCCATGAAAGTGATAAATTGTTGGAAAATAATTTATGTTTAAGACGTTTATTCTCATAAAGGCTTACGTCAGTTACAGAATATAAATATATTATGTAAAAGCTAAAAAAATTAGTTAACATTAAATTTAATTTGAAAAAAATATTATACTGCCTGTTTTTTAATTTTCAATATTTATACGTTAAAACTAATAAAACTTATTCGGAACATTATTTTTAATTTAAATATAATTCATCTCTATTTGTTTATCAGTTGTTGTAAGTAACGAAATGATTAAAATAACAAAAAACGTGAAATGATTTCAAACAAAGACTCTACTTATATAACTCTATGACCTTTGTAATGGCTGACGTAGTTACAGGCATAGACAATGGATTAATAAATTATTAAATGTTATTATAACTGTGAATGTAACTCTGTCTGTTTGTTAACATTTCTCAGCTAAACTACTGTAGCGATTGATCTGAAATTTGGCAGATAGTTTGAAATCTGGAAATGGATGCTTTTTTTACAAGAGTGTGTGAAATGAGAATTTTACATTATAAACGACTTGTGTAACTAAGCGCAAATGGATTCGCTGTAAAGCTAGTATTCATTAATTCACACAATGCTCGCAACTTTGTTGCCATTAGAGACGCCAAATATGGTAAATCGCATAAATTGTATCGTTTTGCTGGTCTATCTAAATGTTAGCGTCTCTTGTGAAAGGGAACGACTATTTACTACTGTTTTTTGGTAAAAGAAAACATATTGCTTAACATAATTAAATCAGGCATTACTACAGAATTAAATACATTTTGATAAACCGCCATCGCGCCTTTTCTTTTTTTTTCTAACGACATTATAGTAGAGTAAAAATATGTAAAAGGACTTACTTGGCAGATATAGATTTTCCTTTGTTCAAATTAGTCTCCACGATAATATTATGATAATAATTGTGTGGAGACTAACTGGAATAATCCAGCTACAGCGGTCACCTCGATGCGTTCTTTCTTTTGTTCTCATCCCGATTTTTTGGCGGGAATGAATGAATGTTGGAGTGATGAATCTAAGGTGAACGACCAAAAGTCAAAATAGAGACTATTTGAAAAGATGGCATAATTATTTAGATAGTAGTCGTTATCATTACAATTAAATTATAAAAATAATTAAATTAATGCTACATAAGAATGATGATTAATGATTTATCTGTTACCAATTGTTTTTGAAACCTTTTCCTAATTTTTTAGCGAACAGTCACGCCTCCGATATTTACGATAATATTGTTGCTGAGCCAGTTGCCTGTAAATTGTGACGAACGCTCGCAATAATGTATAGGTACCCTATACTAAAATTGATAGGAAACTGGTGGGCTCAAAAATCAAACGTAATAAACCACTATTTTTTTTTAATTGCGATTTTATAAAACTGTATAGTGAAACAAATTAACGAAACAAACTATAGGCCGACCGTTTAACTCGCGTATCGCCATCTGAGGTACAAAGTCATAAAAGATTATTTAAATCTCTTAAAGAACTATTTAACCACAGATAAAAGTAATGTAAGACTATTCGTCACTAATATCCATATCGCTTGAATCATCATCACTGTCTGTGCAGCTTGAGGAGTCAGAATCTTGGCGATAGGCGATACGCGAGTTAAACGGTCGGCCTGTATGCTGTTCGACTCGTTGTCAATAAATGGATGTACTGGAGTATTAGCTAAATATTTGAAGTATGTACAACTATTCAGAAAGGTAACATCGCCAGCTTTTTTGGTACCCTGCCCGCAGGCAGCGACCTAAATGCGGTTTTTTATTTGTAAGTTTCCAGTTGTATTTTTTTTAGGCAATTTGTTTTAGTTATGTTTTAATCATCATTGAAATATTTATTTACCTAAAGTAATATATCTTAAATATCTTTGTGATAACAGATTACGATATATAAATACCTACAAACTAGTAGATTGATAAGTAATCCCATATTTCCGTAATAAATTGCTTTAATGACCTAGGCGGACGTGAGGATTAATTAGTTTTGAGCAGAGACCACGGATTGGCAAACGTACGGATGCTCTCAGATTAGGTGGAGTGACGATACCTGTAAGGTATATTTTGATCTTCTAGATTTAAAATTAGCAATCAGTATGGAGTAGTAACCGACAATGTTTGCGGTACACCAGTTCTTGCGTGTAGATTACAGATTGGTAAATAGCATAAGACGTTCTCGGACTATTTGGAGTGACGAATGATCTCTACATGGTACTTTGATCTTCTAGCTTTAAGTTTAGCTAGTAATGTGGAGTAGAAGAATGATCCTACAGAGAACTGACAATGCAATGAGCGCCATATTTGCCGCAGAACCGACATTGTTTGGGGTACAAAGACGAGTTCTTGAGTTGAGACCACGGATCGGCAAACGTTACTTAGGAGGCTATTAGAATAGGTGGATTGATGAGTTCTGCAAGGTCTTGCGAGATATTGCGGTTGTCTAGATTAAGTTTAGTAAAAAGAGAGAGTAAAGAACTAATCTAGCAGGGAACTAAAGTACCTATTCGTCATAACCAAATAGCAAACTAAGTAATAATAATTAACTGCTATTAAATGCTAATAATAGCTTACTATTACTTAGCAAACTGATAAAGTGCCAATAGGAGATATATTTGCCGCAGAACTGCACCTGTCTTGATCTTGTTATCTAGTGAAGTTACCACTGACTATCATAGCGTAGTACGCTAGGCTAGGTGCAGTGATGATGGATTCGGGCACGTCCATCACCCCCTATACATCCAAGCCAAGCCAAGCCAAGTTCCAAAGTGGCGGCCGAGGGTGGCCTTTTAGATGTCGCAAGTGGAACCACCCCCCTGCTGGGAGGTCACCAGCTGGGGGTTACGGAAGTATCGCGTGTGCCCGCGGCCCCTAGCGAAGGTGTGAGATGGGACACCCGCGGGGTTTAAGTGGATACCCTTAGGGAGTCCCACATACCTGCCGCGGGATCCATAAAGGATTTCCTCCCGAAAAAAGGTGGAGTGATTATCTCTGCAAGGTGGCTGACAAGGTGTACATACGAGTATGTGTCGCGAGATATTGCAATTTTCTTGATTTTAATTTAGCTAGTAGAGAAGAGTGGTGATCTGACTTAGTACTAGACTAATTGTCATAGCAAGCTAATAAATCGTTAATAAGTGCAAAATTTCACAAATCGACAACGTTTGGACGATTAAACGAGTTCTTGAGTGTACCTAGAGCACGGATTTTTTGGAAAATTCGAACAATAAAACAACTCGGCAGTTATACAATAAACGTAGAAGAAAAGCGCTTTGTGCGTACCCTTGGAATTTCTACCGTGTACCCTATCAGTCGTGCTTCTACTCGCCCGATAAAAGAACGGGGAAAGGAAAATAGGATTATTTAATTCTAAAGCACACTCTTCAAATGCCCGGTGATTGATATAAGCAAAGGTAGTGTAGGACGCGCTCTGATGAAGGTGGAGTGACGATCTCTGCAAGATGACAGGCGGCGGATGAGAGTATCAGGCAGAAACGCTTAGCCACAGATTAGATAACAGTTACTAAGGCTCAGTTGAGTTCTATAAAGTAGACCTATAATCAGCTGTGGAACAAAATAGGCAGTTCCAAAGATAGGTTCCTAAGGGCTACGAAAAAACGACAAAATTTTATTTCATGCGCACCAGAGCGAAGCGTTGTCCCTATATTATTGTACTAGCTTCCGCCCGTGACTTCGCCCGCGTGGTGTTAGAATAAAAATTAACCAAGTGACAGATCTATAAGAACTCTTTATCATATTTTGTTATTTGTTACTGGTGGAACCCCGTTTCACCCCCTTAAAGGGTGAGTTTTGAAAAATCCTTTCTTAGTGCACCCCTAGACTTCATAAGAAACCTATATGCCAAATTTGGAGTCTCCAGATCCAGCAGTTTGGGTTCTGCGTCAGTCAGTGAGTTTCTTCTTTTATACAGGGTGTAACACCTGGGGGTAGTCATATTTAAGGAACCGATAATGAATGTGATATAGAAGCCTATAGATTATCAATTAGTGAAAAAAACTGGTGTTTAAATTTTTAATAGTTATTGAACAAAATAATTATATTAATGACGTCACTATGTAAACAAACTCAACCCATCACTAGCGGAGCAATGACCTCAAGAGTAGTGTACTTACATTAGCGACAAACTTTGAGCTCCTCCTGTTACTCCTAGTATCTGCGCACGGCGCGGTGGCGCGCCAGCAGACGAAAAAGTTTAAATCTAGTCAACTATCACACACAATATTTGTTGTACTTTTTAAACTTTAGCTAGGTAGGTAGATGCTTCAAAAACACTTAAAGCAAATCACTCACACGTATGTGTAATTGGAACTTGTAAACACTCTAAAAACAATGTCACTAGTACGTAGGTACTTTGTTAGGGAGTCTGCATTAGGAATATTTTGTAGGTTATATCACATTTTGACACTTAACTTCTTCAATCTTATCACAAAAAAGGCTCAAAATGTCGGCCCTGCTGTTCAATGCACAAAATAGTCCGCCGCAACATGGAAGAAGACACATTTCGCAGCATATCTGGGGTGATAGTGCGGAATGCGGTCCTAATGCCACCCTCCATCTCTTCTTGTGTCCCAAACTCAGATGCATACACAATGTTTTTTATGTAGCCCCATAGAAAGAAATCTAGGGGCGTTAAGTCTGGCGAACGTGGTGGCCATGGGACTGTGCCCCCTCGTCCGATCCACTGCAAGAAACGGCGGTTAAGGTACTCGCGCACACTTCGCGCGTAGTGTGCCGGTGCCCCGTCGTGCTGGTAGACCACATGGACATAGGTCTCAACAGACAAGTTTTCGAGTTCATCTTCTACATAGCCTGTCAGATGAGACAAATAATTTACCGAGTTTAAATGAGGTGGCAAAAAACATGGGCCTATCACCGTTGTTCCAATTATGCCAGCCCAAACATTTATGCGCCACTGGTGTTGAAATGACGACTGTGACGAGAGATGAGGGTTAGAAAAGGCCCAAACATGCTCATTATGGATGTTGCTGATGCCGGATCGCGTAAAAGATGCCTCGTCTGTCCATAGCACTCTCCTCGCAAACTCGGGTGACCTGGCTGTTTGGTGTTGGTACCACACACAAAATGACACACGCGCTGCATAGTCCGCCGGAATGAGCTCTTGGGTTCTTTGAAAGTGGTACGGATGTTGGCCGTCATCACGAAGAACTCGCCACACTTGCATGTGGTTCGTAGCGCCGAGGGCTAGCGCGGCTCGTCGAGTGCTGGTCCGCGGATTGTTATCAAAATGTTCCAGCACTGCTTCCGCAAAGTTCGGATCCAGCGCGGTTGGGCGGTCAAGAGAACTGGATCCACGGAATGACCCCGTTTCCTGCAGTCGAAATACTAGCCTCCTGAATGTTTCCAGAGATGGAAGACGCCTACGCTCAGCTTCTGGTCTCCCGTCGATAAATCTCTGACGATAGAGTTGACGAGCATTACGTAAACTTCCGTCTGCTGCACCCACACAAAGCATCATCTCGTAATATTCACTATTACTGTAGAAAGACATTACGACGCGTGATTGGTACGTAATCGAAATAAATATCAACTTATCACCACTAAGAATAACAAGCGACTGAACAAAGCCACAATCCTTCTCACTCATTATTTCTTTGTCGCAGAGATCAAACGAACTTATTAGGTAATTAGCTTTGAGCACGCAGCTTCACCTGCGTGACCTACATTTTATATTATGCACAGTAGTGGAATAAAACGAAGCCTACAACCATAAAAAGTAGCCTATAGCCTTTCTCAATAAATGGGCTATCTAAAAGTGCAAGAATTTTTCATATCATACTAGTAGTCCCTGAGATTAGCGGGTTCATCCTAACAGACATATTCTTCATGTTTATAATATTAAATAGTATAGTAAACACGACAGAAAAGGTACCTTTTCGGCTGTGTTTATCTTTTGGGGTCCCGTTTCACTCTATTGAAACACGTGGTTGTATGCTTCTAATATTTATGTTATCCTAGTACCTGTTAGTATTAAATTCTAAACCATGGGAAACTTATTTTGTCTGTCTGTAAGTTGCGCTTTCAGTTCAAAACCGCTCAACCGATGTAAATAAAATTTGGTGTGGAGATAGTTTGAGACCCAGACAAGGATATGGGATATTTTTTATCCAACTGCGTAAAAAGAAGTTAATGGTTTAGCGCAATAACCGACATATGCGCGAGCGCAGCCGCGGCCAGAAAGCTGGTATTCAATCACAGGACTGCCTTATTGGTCTAGGTGGACGTGTTTGCTATAAAACTGCTTGGCGAAGGTTCTAATCCCAGGTGGTAAAAAGCGTTAGGTGTTCGTTATTTCTTCCGCAATAGAAAGAATAGCCATTACGCTGCCTAATCTTTTAAGAACATTCGATTAGGACGGCTATCTAACAGCACAGCTCCCTAAAATTGGTGTATTCACTTGGGTGCGACGACGTCGCATCATACATTGGATAGGCTCACAAACACATAACACCATACGTTAGTATTAAGTCTCGAATTTCATAAACATTTACGATAGATTTACATACTCGTTTTTAAAGCTAATTAAAACACCTACGGAACCTATTTGTTTTTGATTAAAAGAAAGAGACTTCATATTCAAAAGAGACAGTTTATTACCTACGTTCACAATTGTTTACAATAAATTTTAGGGTCCTGTGTGATATTACTAAACGATTTTCACGTTGTTTCTTTTGCTTTCTGCGACCCTGGTATCTAAAGCAGTTTTGTTTCAATTAAAATTACGGCGCCGCGCTGCGCCGCCGGTGCGCCGCACCGCGCTGTATTAGTAGTTTTCCATAATAGTTTTACTTTTCATACCATTACATGGTATGAAAAGTAAAACTATCTAAGTAAAAATAAATTACTCATCATTCAGCCGCTTGCTTCCACTGCTGAGTTTTAGGCCTCCTGATAATTTCATCCAATAAATTTAATCAGACAAAACTCTTTTGTCCACTGATACATAAGCTTCTATTAATGTATCCGGAACCATTCGCAATTTTAAAGAAAAAAAGAGAAGTCGTGTTCGAAAGGGATAGTCTTTACCTATGCTCATATTGTTTACAATAGTATTTTAGGGTCCTGTATTGTAGTACTAAACCATTTCCGCGTTGTTTCTTTTGTTTTCTGCAACCCTGGTATGCACGGACGAAATAACGGACAGAGGTGTTATAAGTCGACCGCTGTGTGTGTGTTTTTGTTTGAAAGCCCAATTTTCAGGGATGGTTCAGCCGTTTAAATCTGTTTAGCCGTTTAAAAGTCACATACATTTTTATTTCATACAAATTTTGGGGCTAATTAAAGAAATTTAATAAAACATAATAATCAATTTTAACCACTATTTAGTACCTAGTGAGTAAAGGCCTACCCATAATTTTCATGCAGTCAAATGATTAAATTTATAAAAGAATATTGATATCAATTCATTTATTTTCGTACCGTGTACGTATTGTATGTAACTACGTGCGTGTTCGTACCCGGTACCTTGCAGATAATACTTGCTGACTCCTAGAAATCTTATCCCCATTTTGCGAATAGGCGGCAACGAAGAATTATTATTGAGACTAAATAATATTACATTTCTCTGTTTACACGAGCAGATGATGGTTTAAGTTATGACAGCTTTATTCTAGGTCGGCTTTTGTTTGTTGGTTAGTTGAGAACTCACATCATGTAAGTTGTCTTCACAATTTATTTTTATCATAGGTGTATCCATGTCTTCTTTTTTTGTTAAAAGTTTTCATGACCAGTCATAAAAAAACAGGAAATTATTGTTATCTTGAGCTCGACTTGGTATTCGAACGAAGGACCCGGACCTTTAAAACCAACACGATATCACTTAAACCAATAAGGTAGTCTCAATTAATGTGCGTGTAATACGACGGAACCCCTACTTAATTAATATTAGATATCGTGAAGCAATTGTGTCAATCTGGATACCCAGGAGTAAAGGACAAGAGTTTGTTTTGCAAAGGTCGTTGACATGATCACCTGATTTAATATTGATGTAGATCGCTTCACTATCGATATCGATATTAATGTCAATTTCGATACGCTTTAACTTTTTTTATATTCACTTTTGAGATATAATTTTAGTCTCAATTTACCACGTGATAGCTACTCTATCGGATCCTTAAATATGACTACACCCACATGTTACACCCGGTATATTTAAGATATCAGTGTAATACGGCTGCGAAAATAAACTTCAATACATTTCAATAATACACAGTACTATGAGATGTTGACACGAGCCTCGTATCTACCTGACAATGATAACATACTGATAATACAAATAATTACAACGCCCACGTACCCACTCATGCGCATAGGCGCTACTACGGAACGTCGAACGTTCGGACGGACGGACGATTGACGGCAATTCCCGTTGAAAAATATCGTATTCGCCTCTAGCGGTTCTTGTCACGGTTTTAAATCAAGCGCTTGACTGAAAGTGTTGGAAAACCTATAGTTAGGAAGATTGTGGTGTCACCCCATTGCTTCGTAAAAAAAAATCTTTATTCTAATTCGACTCCCACCCGAGACAGACATTTGTGTGATGAACATGCCTGGTTGTCTCGAATCTGGGTATAATTATCTATTAAAAGATTAAGTTTACAAAGAAAAGTAGTCTATAGTATATACCAGTTATCTGGTTTCCATAACACAAGCTCTCCTTAGCTTGGGACCAGTTGGCCGTGTGTGTTCATGTCCTAGAATATTATCATTATTATTATGGTTATTGAAACGACTTTATGTAATAGTATAGTACAATTTTAGCTCGCAAACTAAGCGAAGCATGTCCGATGAGAACCAAGGCGAGCACGATGAGCCATTAGACCCTGCGCATGATCTCTCACCGGTTGTGTAGGTCAGTCCGTCTGGTGAGACGAGAGTGAAGTATAGACAGTGTACTAATATTTGCCGGCAATCTGGCTACCTAGTTTGCTTAGACTGAACGCAAGTACTGTAGCCAAAATACGGCTAGAGGAGGGGAGTATTACAAGCTGAAACGGCTCTGAGTAGTACCGCTGAAACGAGCAAAATATTTTCACTGCATACATGAGCCCACATCCTACGTTAGTTATTGCGGGATCGTCGTAGCGTTCGCACGTGTTTCGCGCAGTTTGAATAATAAATCATCTAATTAAACAATTCAGTTTTAGTGTAGTGTTGTGTTAAAATGCCTACAGAGGCGTATGAACGTTTCATCTCGAAGCTTGCTAAAATTGTGAGTTTTTTTATTATGGTTAATCTATGTCATATTTATTACTTTATTGTATTTAAATTACTTATCTCCGAAACAAAGGTATTCTTAGTTCAGTCTTGATAAAATCGTTGAAGATTAATGGCTGTTTTAATGAAATCTGTTTGTTGTTTGAAAATTAATGTCTGTTTTTAATCTCGCAAAAACTTGAGGATTACGTATATTATTTAAGTTTTCTTTTTAATGGATTTATCTCAACTGAGAGCGGGAAAATATTAGTTAAATAATCTGTGCTAAGGGGTGTCTTAGCACAGATTACTTACCTAATATTTCCTGCTATCGATTAAAAATAAATTTAATTTATATATGAATTTATACTATTAACTATAATTTTCATTAATTTAAAATTAGATTTTTATGACAAAAAGGAAGAGGTTCTCAGACATTTTACATCTAGTTAAGACCACAAATTACTTTCTACCGATTACATAGATCAAAAGAGTACGTATCTAGACTTTAGAAATGAGCCATTTAAATTTGAAATGCGAAGAAAAATAAATAAATTAAGAAAAAACGGAACACGTGATTTTCGGCGGGTTTTTATAAGAATTGTCTCTGATAATGGTTTCGACATTTATTTTATTTATTTTATTTATAGTGGGACATTAACACACACGGTCGTCTGATCCCAAACTAAGCAGAGCTTGTACTATGGAAACCAGATAACTGGTAATATACTACATATAATACTTTTCTTTTGTAAATATATACTTAAATATAGATAATTACACCCAGACACAAGACAAACAGACATATTTAAACAAATGTTTGTCTCGGGTGGGAATCGAACCCACGACCTGCGGCGTGAAAAGCAAGTATCTTTACCGACCACGCCACCGGCCCGTCAACATAATAATATAGTCAAGTTAATAAAGACTTTAGATTGTTTTACTTAAAAAATGGCGACTTAGAACTTCGGATTTTTTTAGTTCTTTTCTACTAATCTTTTAAAAGCTTGTATATTTATTTAAACTTGACATTGGCGATATTGCGCATAGTTTATGGTCGGTAAGATACTTGATTTTCCATTTGTTTTTCACGCAGCAGGTCTTGGGTTCGATTCGCCCCATGACAGACATTTGTGCGATGAACATGTCTGTTTGTCTTTGCTAGAAACATAGTAGGTTAACAAAAGTTATTTCATGCGTTAAACAGAGGTGAAGAGAGTCCTGCTGAGTCCTGACTTTGCAAATTTCATTATTGTACATGCATAATTATAAATTATTAACAATGTTAACTAGGTGCTTTCGATTCTTACTATGCAATTATGTATCTATATTTAAGAAAAGTATTATATATAGTATATTACCAGTTATATGGTTTCCATAGTACAAGCTCTGCTTAGTTTGGGATCTGATGGCCGTGTGTGTTAATGTCCCACTATATAATATAGTTATAATAAAAAGCAGACTTTAGTTTAACAATTGTTTGATTTATGGCATTGTAGACATTTATTTCTTGTTTTAAAGTGATAAATTGTCACCACTTGTCTTTGTAAACGTGTGAAGTTACACATATTATAAGTTGTTTAGAAACCGTGACGGTAGACATTATATTAATTAGACACGTATTTATTGTTTTTGAAATCGTAATTCATTTTATTAACATATTACCTAAATAGAATTTTTTAATTACGTTAACACTTCTCAGCTTTCGCTCAATCTTCTTCCGCTTGATGTGTAAAAAACATACAATATTATATGAATTTTGTCATTTTTATGTTCTGTAACTAGCTTCTTAGGTCCCCGTTTCACCTTAGAGGATGAGTTTGGAAAATTCCTTACTTAATAATACCCTTAGACCTCATACAGAACTAATGTAGTTGGAGTCTGTGGTCTGTGGTGGGCTGTGCGTTGATATAACAGTCAGTATTAGAAGATAAGATTTCGCTAGACCACGATTGTTAAGGGATATATGTTCTACGATGAAATGCGCTTACCAATCAAATACCAATCGTGATTTGAAGATAGATTATCTACAGCTCGGGAAATTGAGATGCCGGCAACGAATTTAATCTATCCTGGTTGGTGTATGTCGAATATTTAGTTCTAAGGATCGGTTCATATCTGACGGAAGTAGCGTTATCATCGGTCGCGTAACGCTAGAACAGACAAATAAGCAAAAACTTCAACCTTTCACACTTACGATGCGTTAGTGCGACCAGCGTACAATGCGATGCAATAGATGACACGCTCGACGCATCTTCTATCAGATATGAACCGACCTTAAGACACACCGGCTTCCTTGCTTTTTTTTAATTACTAGCGGACCCGGCAGACGTCGTTCTGCCCGGTAAAGCAGTGCCATCTACCGGGTCTCAGACCTACCGAATAGAACCAATAATAAATAATAGGTATCTAACCCGGTATTCGGCACTTCTTCGCTTTCTAAATTTTCTTTTTTTTTAATTTTTCTCTGCGTAAGAACCATCCTCGTACTTAAAGGAATATTTTAAAAAAAGAATTAGCGAAATCGGTCCAGCCGTTCACGCGTGATGTCGTGACAACGGAAAACGGGTTTCATTTTTATATATATAGATTGAACCAATAAACAATTGCGTCCGGTTATCCTATAAAATACCTAGGTCACTATCTAAAGTCTATCTTGTCGTTTTAGTTTATGGTCTGACGTCACCCTACGTTTTAACTATTTATTTAAACTACATAGCTTTTGCATTACAAAAAAATAAATATAATACTACGAACGTCTATAAGCTACATTTTTCATTCGTTGTAGACCTGTTGTAGATTTGACGGGCCGGTGGTGTGGTCGGTAAGATACTTGCTTTTCACGCCGCAGGTCGTGGGTTCGATTCCCACCCGAGACAAACATTAGTGATGAACGTTTGTGTTTGTGTCGAGTCTGGGTGTAAATATCTATTATAAGTATATATTTACAAAAGAAAAGTATTATATGGATAGTATATACCAGTTATCTGGTTTCCATAACACAAGCTCTGCTTAGCTTGAGATCTGATGACCGTGTGTGCTATTGTCCCAGAATATTTAAAAAAAAATCTAAATTATAAGCGGTTTCAGATTAGCGTTGATTTAAAATTCAATTCGTCGGCAAATTTGAATGTATTGTAATTTAGAGTGTACAACGGGTCTATTGAAAAACAATACATATTTATATTGTATCCTATTTGTATCTAAGGAAATCGCGAGAAAATTAGCGGTAAATACATTAACCTCCGTTCACAAACGTCCTATACGGTCATTATAGCTAAAATAGGTTCACAATTTGTTTGTCTTTGTCTATCATCTTGTGATTTATACTAGTAAGAAAGAGACAAAGTGCATTTTAACTAAAGAGTCTTATAAGATTTTTATGAATAAGATCGTAAATATTTGTCCATATTGGCGGGAATTGTATATAGTCTGGCGAAGTTTTAACTATAAAATAAATATGTACCTACATGTAATCGCTTTTTCTTAAAACTTAGCTAGAACTATTAGGCGCTACGAAGCTATAAACTTGTTAATATACAGACACAAATACACGCGTTAATAAATAAAATGTAATTATTTCAGGCTGAACTCGAATAATTTAATAAAATTAAACATATTATTATTATAATTGAATTAACCTTTAATGTGATTTAATTAATTAATTATTTATTACCTATGTAACTTAATTTAGTTATTTACAACCAGTTCCATGAACCTCGCATTGCACTGAACGTTGCGGAAAATAATTGTCTTTGAGTCACTATTTATAATTGACAACTTCATAAACAACTTAGTTAATCTTAATACATATTTCACTAGAATTGTATGATTCAATTTAAAATAGTTATTTATGAATGATTTGGGTCAACTGCAGCAGTATTTCTCACGTACACACTGCCTGAATAACCTCACGCGGTCGCTAATCGTTACATAATAACTAAATTTATTTTATTTTATATTTTAAACATGCTTAATATTTTAACTTTGCCATGTCGATACATTTTAGGACTAGCAGAATTTGTAAAGACAATTCCAACAGCTTTCAACGTCTAAGTAGCTGACATAGTTTTCCGAAACAGGAGAGACTGCGCTATCGATCCTGTAGAACTGCATTTATGCGCAAAAGTGTCTTTTGCACGGCACATATTTGGTATCTATAATATGTTACGAGTTGTTGGAAAATTCTCCCTATTAATAATTTTCAAAAGAGACTCCATAAAATGTTAGTGGAGAAAACTTATTACAATGTGGATGACGGTCCAGTTTTTGTTGAACTCTAAGTATTAAAACTTTGCACGCCTAATGGTTAAATATGGTTGAACTTATTGAATTTTGCAATACCACATGTTATGCAGTACACATATTTGCAATTATACTGAAGGCTTTCAACTAAAATTAGGATTATAAGACATCTTTAGGTAGGCGTGAATTATCGGGTAAGAAGACGGTATTTCAATAGAATAACTACGGCAACAATCTTCTTCACCCAGATCTTTTGATAGTACAATCGTTAATTCTAGTAGATAGTTACAGATCGCTAAGATTAAGTTAGATTAAAGCATGACTTCTACCGAGCATGTGGTGGCCTGCACACTTCCCGACGACGCAACACCAAGAGTCAGCTCTTCTAAGATGGCCGCTTCACCTGTCAGTGCTTGATGTTCGTTCATTCGTTCGTCCATGCTGACACTTTCGAGTGACAGCTGACTTGAAAGGCGGTCGTGATGACCGTATAAAATGACAGCTAATGTATTGAGAAGCCAATGTGCCAACAAATATATTTATATTCTTATATGAATTTAGACGAAACTTCAGAAAACCTTGCCCGCGGCTTTTTGCGTATGTCGTTAGCCTAGTTTGAATTTGAAGATTAAGCCACCTTATATTGCAGAGATACAAAGTTTATTTGCGTTATTATTTCACAATGTACCAGAATATAATTTCGTGAAACATTAGCTATGTTGCATGTGCAAGTACAGGCAATAGAAATATCTGGTATGGCAGTGTCACAGCCAAGTTTTGAAAACAAAATAAGTAGTTCTAGTTTCAATTTGACTCCTTTTACATTAGTCCATTAAAATTGATTATTTTAGTTTTAGATTTTAAGTAGATATCTACCTAATCCCTTATTTAAAAAAAAATGAAATTTTAAATTACCTTATTATTTATGTTACTTTTTCAAGAAAATTCACATTTAATCAAAAGACGCTTTACATTGAAATATAATTATCCTACAAAGGGCTTTATCACTGTATTTTTTAGTTACCTATATCCCGACGTTGCAGTCTTTTTACAATTAATGGCCACGGGGGACTGAGGATGTTTTGAGGACATCCCAACTTATAAATTGTAATTATTACCGACTACCTACAAACATTCTATTACGAGTATTAAAGATGCGTTCCGTAGCGTGACCATGAAGTTTAAAAATACTTTAAATCGTCGGGATATTAAATGTAACATATACCGCTATAAAATCCGTTATAAAGTAGTTTTATCAATGTGTTATATTCGCGTAAATTAAAAAAATAATATTATGCACTTCCCCTGAAAAAAACAACTAAACAATACTCAACGAAGAATTCGTGTGGCAATTTTCACATGACATAATATGATTAAAGATATTAGTTTTTTTTTCACGCTGCTTAGCTGTGCATCACGTAAAATGAGCAAAGAGGTGCCTAGATACGTGTAGAGAAACTGTTTTTTTTTGTAACTTGGCACTTATTCACACATATTATGTTATTTCGATGGAATTGGAATTACCTTCACAGACATAGCTAACACTAGCAATTATTACGTATGTAGGCCTTGTTTGACCTTTGTTGCTGACCCTCGCTTGTGTTGAACGAATCTGTGCTATTAAGCATTTATTTTGGGATATGTTGCTTTAATAATAGTCTACACTCAATCAAACTGTTAAAGAACAAGAAACATATCTTGGACTTTGCACTAAACTAACAACTTTTTTTAATATATAAAATAATAATATGTTCACACAGACACACAGCGCCATCTAGTCCCAAATTAACTATTAAAGCTGGAACAAAACCACAATTTAAGTACTTTTTTTGTTTCAACTTGCTATTGAGATCTAAGAAATTATTGTCCTTGTTTATTGGGCTCTTATAGAACAATCAATTGTTAAATTAGGTACCTAACCTACATTGTTTTATGTATTTGTTGTTGTTACTTAGACATGGCGTGTCAGACGTCAACAGCCTATACTTGTATAACAACAGCCTCTTTTAAGGACCGGACCATAAACGACACAATTACTGGAAGTGTCACCCACTTCAGTGTTTACGTCAACGAAAATATTAACGAAACCTTCGAAAATCCTCTTTGAGTGTTAATTAATGAGTAATCCAAAGAAACAATACTTACACCGCTGGATTTATTATTTTATTGTTTAGACACCTTTTATGGAATACATAACCTTTGAATTCGTATTTAAAATTGTCGTATTCTTTTAAATGAATGAATAGAATGACTGAATGAATGAGGTGTCATATTGTCTCGTAATGTGATCTATTCGGAAGGGGCTCCTCTCTTTTTTCCATTTGTGTTTTTTTTTCTCTTTCTATGTGTTTTTTTATCATTTGATTTTGTGTGTCCTGTCTATGTCAAATAAATGTTTTCTTTTCATTTTTTTCTTTTTCAAAACTGAAGGCTGAGCCTCAAGTCCGTCAACATTGCTAGAGCTACTATTTTGGTAAATGGAGCAAGAGCAAAAACGTCCCTCATAAAGATAATTTGTCGTAAACATGCGTTTGCATCCTGGGCCCTGATTCTGGCGCTTTAAAAACAAAAGTAATTGCAAAAATTGCAACTTCTTTTGTTTTTCAATTACATCCGTAATTTTTTCGACATTTGCGCGTTCATATTATTGAAAAACAAAAGAAATTCCATTTTTTGTTAGACAAAACCTATTAGAGATAAATATCTGAAGCGCCACAATCGGGGCCCTGGTCAGGCATGCAAGGTATAAAATTTAGAAAGAGGTTGTCATGTGCAGCCTGTTAAGGCGTACAAATTGAAAAAAAAACTTACAAGAGCAACATTGGCAAGATTGTGGTAGTTACTCTAATACCAAATTTGGTAAAATACAAGTTTTTACCAAATACCTATTTTGATATAAAAGATTACTACATTATTTACAAATGTAATAATGACGAACGGAAACAATGAATGGACAGATTTTTTCGTCAACTTGCGTAAATACGGTAATGAATGTAGGACCCAATTTGACCTACCTTTGTTTTCACAAAGGTTAGTGTAGTGTTGCGTACTTGTATAATTTTGTTTTAATAACGCTAAAGATATCGAAGAACATGTCATATCCATAAGACCAGTACGGAATTACATCTCAACATTGATGAAGATGTACTTCAACTGCTTGAAAATTGGTTCAGTAGTTTTTGATACAAACAGATACAACTTCACATTGATGTAGGAACACCATTGTGAAGCCGGGATGGGTTGTTTGATGTACTTAACTGATGGTATAAACCGTAAGAAAATCCGTTAAGTAGTTGCTGAGATATATTATAATGTTATATGTAATAATGATAATGTTATATTATAATGATATTTTGTAATGTTATGTTAATTATGTAGGTATATTATACATAATTTTGTCGCACACCATTCGCAATCAAAACAAACCTATTTAGTCTTCAGTAAATAGGCCCTGACTTCCGCTCCCCGTTTCTGGAAGCATATGGCCGACAGCCAGAATTGATACTATTATCCTTAAATAAGTACTAATGCAACGATTCACTCGTTTTCCTGTGATTGTACTTAGCTCAAAGCACAGGATAAAGCGAATTGAAAAAAAATTAAAGCCATGGATTTTACTTATTTACATCAGTTTATTGAACTCTGTGACGAAACCTAAGATGGAAAACAAATTTGATTAGTTTTTAAAACTCGCGAACATACATTTATGGTCATTATGGACTAATACCTATAAAGCCTCTTCGTCATCTGAATCCAGTTAGTAAAAAAGCCAAATTTCAGTAAGAACCTGCCTTTTCAGACGATGGATACCTATTTGGACGCAAGTGGTAACCTCTAATCATCACGGAGTTTTCCGAGTTGGTATGAAAGGCAGATTCTTCAGTCAGATTTAACTTGTATATTTAAATACCTTCGCTTTCCGCGATGGAATCCATATTTACAACTTGTACTGTCTGCCTCCGGAAACTGTTTTGTTCATATAAGTAGCTATTGTTATTGTAATGCATTATTGTCGCCAATCAGATTGTCGACTTGTCGGGACAATGTTCCCTGTGCCATTCAGTTGTCATTCGCCACTGACAGTTGAGCACGCCATTCGCGAGCTACCAAACGTTCTTCAACCTCTTTGGAAGCTATTTACTTTTTAATTTGAAATCTGAATTTTAACATAAATTTAGGTTTTTTTTTGTAATTGTCATAAATTGTTTGTTTTGTGACACTTGAATAATACCGCGAAATTTGTAATTTTTTGTAATTGTCTCCATTTTGTATTTTTATCTGAGTGAATTTGATGTTTTGGCAATGTGGAAATGATATTTGAGTGATTAATCACTTTGCGGTTTTTAAAATGGTTGTATGGTACACAACGGATTACAGAGAGGTAATTACAGTTTATTTTATTTTTTGCAAAGATTTTTTGATAAGATTAAAACAATGTTTTAACTTTTTGGGCAGATCAATGAAAAAAGTGATTATAAATGTCTTTTACTGTAAGTAAATAATTAAAAAAATGCGATTGCGCCAATTTCAAGTTAAAAATTTACCAAAATAGGTTCAAAGACCTTTACAAAACACCGACGTAGACGCCATGTTTTTCTATAAATTTTTGTAAGTTATGAAAATTATTATCATTCGTCTAGATAACCATAATAAGTTATTGTAATTATTGTGTATGAAAATGTTTTTATCAAGCGGAAATATACAAAAATAAACTACAATCAATCGCACTGTTACATAATAACTGCCTGTTATGTCGTTCATTTTTATGTTAAACGGAACGCAGTTGTAATGAGAAGGAAAATTTATGTTCAAAATATCTGCTACACCACGATTTTATTTTAAGGAGCCATGAAGTTTTTAACACGCTTTTTTGTACAGAGGTTATGTATAGTGTATTGAACCTAAGACCTACGTCTATCTCTTTCCCTCTTTCTACATAATATTCAAGTTAGAAAAGGATGATATAACCGCTTCTTGCCAGATAAACTCTGCAATAAGCAAAAATAAAATACTTTAAAAGCATAGTTTCAGGTAAAAATGGGCAACACTTTCATTCCCTGTGAAGATTTTTAATATTGTTTAATAGGCTTGCGCTGGACCGCAACTTGCCTCTTGTTAAGCAATGATGTGGTTAAATAAAACGCGCGTACCTAGTAGACACCGATTTACTCGTAACTTGAAGACACTTAGATTCCCTTTTTACCATACTGAAAAGAAATGAAAGGTTATTACCGTATAGTGAGATAGATATATGTAGATACGAAGGTATTTGAATCAGGTCTTATTTCCAGTGTGACCTCCATTTTTACCTAGAACTTCATGAGCAAAGAGAGGTCGTGTTTCATAAGTATCTGTCACAGTTGTTGTAGGTAAGACATTAGACAAGCGCGTGCGCAGGTTTTTCCAAACCAACCGCAAACAGCCTGTCCGTCAATTCCGACGTGGACAAATATACATATCTGCTGTTATTTTAGGGCTGACTTTAACACAATTAATTTTAATAAGTATCTAATTATTTTTTTACTCTAAAGGAATACTAAGAAATCTGTGGGCCATATACTTTTAATAATATCTGTCATAAAGCCTCGAGCATCGCCGCATAGTTGCTAGCCTTTCGGTCTTTGGAATTACACAATCTTATTCCCCCATCCCCGTTCTTCCATCGGACAAGTAGAGGTACGGCTATGCGCCACCGTTATACCTATGGTGGAAATTCTACGGGTACGCACAAAGCGCTTTGCTTCGACTTTCATTGTGCGAACTGCCAAATTGTTGAATTCGCTGCCGGCATCTATGCTTCCCGATAGCTATAATCTAGTGGTCTTCAAGTCAAGAGTGAATCGATATTTACTGGATAAGCGCGTTCCATCGTAGACTGCATCATTGCTTCACATCTGGCAAGTTGTGGTCAAGCGCAAGTCTATTTTAGATTAAAAAAGAAACTCTTTAAGCTTTGTTACAATCAAATGAATCGAATTCTATTTTCTACGTTTTAGTGCGACCAGCAACAAAAGCGTGCTCTTAAGTTGTTTTTTTTTTTACTATTTGACCGTTTTTGCATGGTTCGTGGATAACTTAAATTAGTTCCTAGTTTTTACGTCTCTAAATTTCCTTTTTAGATTGGTTTCAATCTCCCTCGTTTCCAGTTAAATTAAAACTGCTCCAAAAGTTTATAAAAATGATCCATAATTATTAAAACATAATATGTAAAATCACAGGAATTGCGTCGAGGTTATCCTTCCTTTCTATTTCTTAAAAAAATATGGTTCAACTCTTTAGACGTCAGCACAATAATCGGAAACTGTCTGCAAGTTTAAACCCACCCATTCCCACTAAAACGTGACCGATCGCAATAAGGCGTATCCAATTGCTCTCAATTTAGACCCTATAGATGTATGTAACTATGTATGTCTGTGTATACGTGGGCGAAGGTTCATTCATTTGATCTCAATGAAAAAAATCGTTTGATTGAATAAGCTACTCTGTTTTCTTTACATTTATCAGGAATGCAGTGTTTACTGTTTACAGAATACATTACATGGTTTATAAATAGTCAAATGTTATTTTATCAACAACCTTGTATTGCTTCTTAGTTGAAATGATTTAGATGCTGTCATATCTCATGCGTCAATCCGAAGGTGGTAAATGAGAGTCATCTACATTCCACCGTACCAGCTATATTAAAATTCCATACGTATGATGAGTCTATTGTTTAACCGATGTTCCTGTTAGAAAAGTCGAAGTTTCACTTCAAATTCTTTCTAGCAGCTAATTCTTTGAGAAGTGGATGACAGCTAAGTTCTTTTAAAGGAGCATTACTTTTAAAGTGGCAATTTGTCACAGTTTCTAAGAATTATGTCTTTATCATTAGTATTACCGATGCATCTCAGTATTCATAAGCATGTTCTTCTTGTGCTAAATGCTCTCCTCCAGCTAAATCTTAAAAAAGCTAGTCAACAAAGACAGCTACAGTTTTTAAGGGTGTTTCCCTTAAAAGTGTTCCTGCAATAACCATTTTATTTCGTCTTTTAGTTCCTAGAGGATTTTTTCATGACATTTCTCAAGCAATCTTTATAAATTAAATTGCACACTTGACAAATTTTTTTATTCTGTCAGTCTAATAAAGTCCCGTCAAAATATTCCTCAAAGGAAAAGGGCTATAAATATTCCATTAATTACATTTAATATCGTGACCAATGCACCTATATAATGTTTCCTTCCGCTCATTCTAATCTCTCCCTGGGTGGAATATTAAGGATCTAAGGAGTTACACTATTGTTAGGATGTATTTGTAAAGATTACAAAATTACTTTGTGGTCTTGAATAGACTTAGGTTGGATTTCTTTTGGTTCGTCTGATTTTTCTTTACGTTAGTGTTCTTCATATATAAACGGCTTCAGTATCAGGTCTCTAAGATAATTCTGTTAATTTTCTCGTTTTAGAACCTGATTTACGTGGACGCAACTCACATCATATTTTGAATTACTTACTAATCAAACTCAATTGTCATTTTTTATGTTTGTTATTACCGTAGTAAAAACATCTAATCGACTGTTATTTTCTCGTCTTCTTATTTCTAAAGTCTTGTTTCAGTCAACCCTAGCTATCTGTGATATTGCTGTGTCACTTACTTTACCTACATTATCATTGTCAAATTATTTTGGGACAATTCGGCGCCTATATTGTGTGACTTAGTTTTTAAATCATTGCGTTGTGCTGGTGTGCTAGTTTTGTTCGTGAAAAAGTAACTTCTGTGCATTTCATAGATTCGTGCAAAAAGTTTTAGTGTAAAAATTATCAAGAATTTATTGCTATTAATTTTTGTTTTAAGGATTTAAGCTTCATAAAAGTAGGTAACGAGTGTTTCTAAATGATTTTTTATACACAATCAGAAGTTCAGATTCTGTAATTTTTATAAAAAAAAAGGTATAGTTAGGTTTTAAGTGATTGAATTAACAGAATACGGGAGCAGGTCAGTGTCACAATGTGTCAAGTATTTAGGTAACGAGTGAAGCAATTACTTAATGATGATCACTTAGTATCAGTATTTGTACCTCTACAATGTTTTAAACTTCTAATATTCGCCAACAGGCTTTATTTATAAATCTAAAGTTAGCGTGTTTGACTGTGTAAATTACCATTTTCATTATCATCTTCATATTAGAGGCATAATAAATATACTTAGCAGAGTCAAAATTTATGTCTTATTAATTGGAATTTACTTATAATGATGTTGTAAATTATTCTCCCTAAAGTCCTGCTAAAAGACTATTTGGTTATAAGTGTTATAACCCTAAGAATCATTATCATCATCGGCCTTTGATTGTCCACTTCTAGTTCTCCTTCCTCTTAGCATCCAACGGCTTCACGCAACCAATATTATCTTCTATCTCTTCCTTCACGTGGTGGCTCTGCGGATGCTGTCAGTGCGTGGTTTCGTGGTCCTTCCACGGTGTTACCAATGTGTAAAGGTATATATATGTATACTTACTATGTTTGTTTGCTTGTTCTAGAGCGAGCAATCATCTCCATTCCGCCGGTGGACGACAGGCAGCGGCGCAGGCAGCTCGTACAGACATCACGACCATCGCAACATGTATAATAAGGTATGCAGTTTAACAGTCTGCGTTAAAAGGAAAAGTTTAACTTAAAATGAGGGTTTTACCAAAACTTCTCGTTACGTCCACGTTATATATAACCAAATACAGCTCTGAAGTATCAAACACGCAATGATCCAACAGAAATATAGAGTAATCGACAGCTTACCGGATTAGTAACCTTAGTGGCCGAAGGGGTTTACCATATTTGCCGGCTTGCCGCAAAACCGAGAACTGTGGCTTGGCTTTGCGCGGGAGGAAATAAGTGAGACCGTCATCGTGAAATCGCGTTCAAGGGCATTCCCAAACCTCGTTCTCGAATTGCTTTGAGACAGAATAGGGAGACGAGGTGAATTGCTTACATCGGCGGTACCAAATGATTCTGATGACGTCACAAATAACAGCAACCGCGAGATAGGTTACTTAAGCGGTATACTCGCAGACCGGAAAACAGAATTTTGGATAAAAGGCCACGAATAAGGCGCTCAGACTGTTAAAGTCACGATAACAAGGTACCTGGTACCCCACTATAACTTTTTTTTTCGAGGGGAAATGCTTTAAGTGTCCCCTCGCCCCTAATGGGCACAGGGCGAGGGGTATGTGGGACTCCCGCTATTGGCCCGGGCGAGCGAGACCCCATAGGGTCTTCAGCTACAAGCGGCAGGACCCGGTTTACCCACTAAAACCCCCCGGTGTTCCATCGGACACCCTTTGTGCCGGGCTGCGGGATTCCGCACTATAACTTCATTAACCTTTTGGACGCCAAAGTCATAAAAACGTGACAAGTGAAATCTGACCCTGTACGCCAACGTCACAAAAATATGACCTAAAACTGTGTTGCGATTTGACGCGAAATAAAGAATTAAAGCATTACGTTTGTCTTTTTTTTTTATATATCCTACAAGTTTAAACTGCTGTCCGTATTTAAGTGCATGAAACGAATCTAATTATACCATGGATACTGAGAAATTAAGGTACAAAAAAATATTTTAAAAAAGAAATTAAAGAAGTCCCTCACACGCCAAAGTCACATAAACATGACAGATAGTGATGTAACGCATGATGAATATCCTTAGGAAGTAACAAAGATAGTTATTATTATATTATGTTAAAGCAGTATCTTTAAAGTGGAAACGATTTTTTTAAAAGAAACCTTACAAAACATTAGTACCAGCTACATATTTTAAAATAAAAAAGGTAAGGTCTAATTTCGATATTTGCAAATTTTAACTCGCGCGCATCCCTAGCGCATCACCAATTATCAGTTCCTTGTACGCCAACGACACATATAGACGACGCACGAGTGACGTCTGAGGCGCGTGCTTTTAATTTTAGTGCAGAGAAGTTTATTTTATTTCATTAATGATTATTTATTTAATTAACTTTAAAAAATGAGTGCCTTAACAACTGAACAACTTCTCCGAATATTAGAAGGCGTTGAGGATGACGTTGTTATTGTAATTATAATGGTTGATTTGATGATGAAAATAACAATAAGTAAATAAAAGACTGATCAAAAATTCTTTTATTATTATAAAACTAGCTGCCCCCGCGAACTTCGTACCGCCACATATTTTTTATATAGCCTAAAGGTTTTGTCTTTATTAAAATCCCCCGATTCTGAAACATTATTCATTGGTGCTCTGCTCCTATTGGTCTTAGTGTGATGATACATAGCCTATAGCATTCCTCGATAAATGGGCTATCTAACACTGAAAAAAATATTTAAACCTGACCAGTAGTTCCTGAGATTAGCGCGTCAAACAAACAGACAAACAAACTCTTCAGCTTTATAATATTAGTATAGATGAACAATTCAACTTATAGGTAGTCAAAATAGCCGGTGTTATTGCGGGTTACCTAAGCTAGCTACAGGTAACCCGCTATAACACCGGCTATTAAGCAACAAAACTTCTATCAATCGATCCGGAGATAAGTAGTTACAGACAGACAAAAAAACAATTTAAATTGCGTATTTTTACCTGTATATGTTATTGATTCTTATTTATTTGTAAAAAAATATTACTTTTATATTACAAATAGACAATCCACAATGATACCTGGTTCATATAAATAATAATAATAAAGTCGATAAGTTACTTACTGTACAGCTACATCCCTAATCAGAAGCGAGAGATTATAAAAAAAAAGGATGGTTGGCGACGCCAACGTCATATATACACGACAACTGATAAAGAATAATGCTGTAACTTGCTGTAAATTTTTATTTTTTTAGGTATCTTATAAGGTTGATTCTTTAATTGATCTAAAGGTTACTACAGTAGGGAAGTTTTAATGAGGTTGAATAAATATTTTTTTTAAGTTATAAGCAATATTTAATCGTAAATTTCAAACGAAAATTACAACTCACTTAAGTTTATCGATAAAGTTTTGGACTCCCTATAATTTTTCAAGGTTATTTCATTGAATTTGTGGCTTGGCGTGGAGGGTACGGCGAAGCGTTTATGCTCTGGCGCTCAAAAGGTTAACCCAACCTCACTTCAACCCTTTTTCTAGTGTCCCACTACTAGGCACTGGTTTTCTCTCAACTATCTTACTAGTTGAGAGATTTTAGGCCTAATTCACACACGCTGGCCAATAGCGGGTTGGTGGGTGTCACATGTCCTGGAATGATTAGTTTTTTAGTCATGCCGATTTCCGCCCAATATTTTCCTTGAGCAGCGGCGATGAAACAATTTACACTAAGATGTGTGGGCACGACCGGGGGTCGAACCTCGTGACTCGGTTTGAGGGGGTTATTATTAACACAACAACCAACCTAACCTAACTCCGTTAAAAGAAAAAGATGTGGTTATACAAGTTGTAGAGCGATGTCTCTGTCTTTCACTGGTATTTGAAGCGATCACATCGAATATCAGTTTTGGACCGAAATAAACTGATATTGAGGGAAAATAATAATAATATAGTGGGACTAAGAAGAGCTTGTACTATGGAAATCAGATTACTGGTAATATACTACATATAATACTTTTCTTTTGTAAATACATACTTAAATAGGATAGATAATTACACCCAGACTCAAGACAAACAGATATATTTAAACAAATGTTTGTCTCGGGTAGAAATCGAACCCACGACCTGCGGCGTGAAAAGCAAGTATCCTACCGACCACGCCATCGGCCCGTCAAAATATCTCAAAAATCGGATTATTCATTACCTCCAAAAGCTGAATTCTGAAATTGTTTCAGCAAATGAGTGAAGGCTCAACTCCTACAACAACAGGAGGCAGTTCCAACGTAGCGCGTTGGGCGCTCGGACTGGAACACTTGCTCGCGGACCCAGCTGGTGCTGCTGCGTTCGCGCACTTTCTCACCAAAGAGTTCGCTGTCGAGAATATTAAGTAAGTACTATTTATAGCACCGAGGCCGGATATTATTTTATTCTTCTATCAGACATCTATTTAGACATTCAGAATGAAAAAACTAAAGCAAAAATCCATTCGTTTTGAGTCGTTTGTAAGTTACACTTGCTCTTTTTTGACACAGAAACTCTAGCAAGCATTCTCACAAGTCCCTGTCAATATTTCAATATAATCCTAATTAATAGAAGAGAAATATGGACATTGCTGAAAATCAGTGCTATAGGTCGCCTCTAGTAGGCACTCACAGCGTTTACTGAGCAATGTCCATGTTTGACGCTGATGGGTCACACTTACTCTTGGTTATTTTTTCTTTTTTGCAGTTTCCATTTATGTGTTTTCTCTCTTTCTATGTGTTTTTTTATCATTTGCTTTTGTGTGTCCTGTCTTTGTTAGATAATAATAATAATATAATATTTTTGGGACATTAACACACACGGTCATCTGGTCCCAAGCTAAGCAGAGCTTGTGTTATAGAAACCAGATAAATGTTTTCTTTCTTTTCTTTCCTTAAGAAGAAACTTACATCTATATCTAACAATCGGAACCGGAAAGGCTATAATATACTTGAAATCAAACATTATTCGGGTCATCACTAATGACTATGTGAAGTCAGAAATTAATTGGCATTATGTTTTGATACGGTTACCAACCCTAATAGTTGTTTTTTTTCTGATTAAATAGGTCTAAGAGGACCTACGAAAAGATGTGACAAATGAATGACAGTTGATGGTCTCTTCTAAAGTTAGGGCTGTCTAAGAAAATAAGTTGGAAAATAATATTTTTATTTTGTAGGGATATTATTCTTTTTTAGGGTTCCGTACCTCAAAAGGAAAAAACGGAACCCTTATAGGATCACTTTGTTGTCCGTCTGTCCGTCCGTCTGTCAAGACCCTTTTTCTCAGGAACGCGTGGAGGTATGAAGCTGAAATTTATATCAATTACTGAGGTCTACTGTCCCTTGAAGCTGTGAAAAAATCAAACTTCTAAGCCAACGCAATCAAAAGATACAGCCGTTTATGCCGCAAATTTTCGACACTTGCAAGGGAATCAAAACCTACAGGGTGCTTCCCGTGAACTCAGAATCTTGAAATTTGGTACGAAGCAACGTCTTATAGCATAGATAAAGGAAAAATTACGAAAACCATAAATTTTTAGTTACATCACATAATATATATTTTTTTAATAATTTTAAACTTACTACCCATTTCCTCATAAACGCGTAGAGGTATTAAATTGAAATTCATACCAAATACTCAGGTCTATAATACCTTTAAGCTGTAACAAAATCAAACTTCTATGTCAACGCAATCAAAAGAAACAGCAATTTAAGCTGCATATTTTGAAACTCGCAAGTACTCGCAAGGGAATCAAAACCTAAAGGGTACTTCCAGTCGACCTAGAATCTTGAAATTTGGCATGAAGCAACGTTTTTTAGCACACATAAAGGAAAAATTCCGAAAACCTTAAATTTTTAGTTACATTACAAAATATATATTTTTTAATAAATATAAACTTATTACTTTTTTCCTCATGAACGCGTAGAGCTATCAAGTTGAAATTCATATCAAATACTTAGATCTAATTGCCTTTCACCCGTGAAAAAAAAAAATTCCAAGTCAACGCAAAAACGCAAAACGCAAAAGTACAACCATTGATACCGCATATTTTGAAACTCGCAACTACACGCAAGGGAATTAAAACCTAAAGACCACTTCCCGTTGACATAGAATCTCGAAATTTGGTAAGAAGCAATAGCTTACAGCACAGGTAACAGAAACATTCCGAAAAGCTTAAAATTTTAAGTAGTTATACCACCAAAAAAATTGTGATTGTAAACATAATTGTAGTTACAGCAATGACCGCGAGTTATTATACTATGTATGGGGAGTTAACGTTTTTTCGAACTTCAATGTTCAATGTGGTACTATTCATAACTTTTTCAGTCACCATTTACAGGTCTGGTTCAAATTTAATACTTAATTAATATTTTTGAACCAGATTTCTAAATAGTGACTAAAAAACTTAGTAAATAAATAACTTTAATAAAAGAACTTTCGCAAGTCTGCTGCAAGGCTAGTATAAGTGTTTCAGTTATATTATAGATAAATGATATGTGTTAATATAAAATAAAGGATTACTTAAACGATAAAGAGATCTTTGTCTTAAATTTATGCTCCTCCATCTTTCCCCATTGTAATGTTATGAATTTCATTTTGCAATAAAAATACCATAGTTATGACTCGATTGTCGTAATGAACGAACTTTGTAAACCTTGCAGGTTTGTACGGAACCCTCGGTGCGCGAGTCCGACTCGCACTTGACCGGTTTTTTCTCTAATTAGTTAATTATTCGAATGTCGTAGAAGTTAAGGAATCCTTAAGTAAAGGACCATTTCTGGTTGATCTTGTATTGATGAATCTTATGGCGCTCTTGTCATACTGTTCGCACACAATCACTTTAATCCATTTTAGTGTCTTTAGGCCTTAATCCACACACTCTGGCCAAGTGCGGTTTGGTGGATGTCACATGTCATCGAATGATTAGTTCTTAGACATACCGGTTTCCTGACGATGTTTTCCTTCACCGATATTGAGCAGCGGCGATGAAACAATTTACTCAAAGATGTACGTGGGCACGTGGGCGTAAGTGGGTACGAGTGGGATTCGAACTCGCGACCTTATATTTCTAAGGCGACGCCCGTACCACTGCACTACCGCTGCTCGCTGCGCTGCTCAGAAATAAGTTAAGAATCCTTTATACAGTTTCTGGTGGTCGTGCGAGCAGTATAACACGACCCCCGACCCTGAGCGTCGTGCCACCCTCGCGCAGACCATCTGGTCGCGTCACCTGTGCGAGACTGCGCCCGAACCTGTCAACGTGGATGCAGCCGCACGGAGGGCTGCGGCACTACTGCTGGACACCACGCCGCCGCCACCCGACATGTTCCAACAGGTTAGATACTGCAGATTATATACTGGGTTACCTACTATATTTAGAATCCAAGATATTGGACCCTGAAGTTTGAGAGTCAAAGTCGATTCCCGTGTGAAGTGTTCCACTTTAGTGGTCAACCCCTAAGTCTCCGTCAAAGAAAGATGATGTCATGATTCTAGTCTGGACATACGAGAAATAGAAGATAAATTTGAATCAGAATTGGATTTAGAATTCAGGTCTTTGGACATTAAGTAGGTACATTGGTTCATTTTAGGTTTAGGACTTTGAGGCTAGCCCTGGGATCTTAAACATTGAAGTCTTGACTCCTCGAGACTTAACCTGAATCCTAGACTCAAAAACGGTCTTAAACCCTGAACATAATTTTGCGGAGACATATCTGGTCCTTCGAGTGGGGTAGCTTATAACTGCAAAATTTTACATATCAGCTCCATATAGTCCTCAAGTAATCGGTATGTGTGAACGCAGGCGCAGAAGCAGATCTTCAACGTGATGAAGTTCGACAGCTACCCTCGCTTCCTCCGCTCCGCCGAGCACGCGGAGTGCGCGCGCGCAGACCTGCGGGGACTCCCCCCACCGTACGCACCCACTGACTGTGACAGGGCGGAGTCGCCTAAGGTATACCAACCAGCATTGTTTTAAAATTCGTTTTAATCCATTCATTTTACAAGAATCTTTATTCCGTTGTCTAGTTATAAACTAAGCTTGAAGCATAACCAGTAGGTAAATTTTCAATTAATGCAAATATTTATTATTTTAGCTAAAGAAGTCGGGCAGCAACGCTTCAGAGCGTCGTCGCAGCGGTGGTACATCGCTACTGCCGTGGAAGATACGTACTGGGAGAGAGAGATCTAACAGCACACAACATAATGAACCGCCTAATATTGATGTAAGTTTTATACATATATAATCTTAGCAAATTTAACACGGAACTAGTATTGCCGCCCTATTGTATGCATAAACAGTTCATGTCTTGTGTTTGTGTGTAGCTTTTATTTACGTGTGCATTTGTAAAGACGCTTCAAGATTTACACGTGTATAATCCCTCACTAATGTAACACTCGGATCTAGGCCCAGGATTCTGGCGCTTCAGACATTTATCTCTAATAGACATTAAATGTCTAACGAAAATGGAGATTTCGTTTGTTTTTAGGGTTCCGTACCTCAAAAGGAAAAAACGGAACCCTTATAGGATCACTTTGTTGTCCGTCTGTCCGTCCGTCTGTCAAGACCCTTTTTCTCAGGAACGCGTGGAGGTATGAAGCTGAAATTTATATCAATTACTCAGGTCTACTGTCCCTTGAAGCTGTAAAAAAACCAAACTTCTAAGCCAACGCAATCAAAAGATACAGCCGTTTATGCCGCAAATTTTCGACACTTGCAAGGGAATCAAAACCTACAGGGTGCTTCCCGTGAACTCAGAATCTTGAAATTTGGTACGAAGCAACGTCTTATAGCATAGATAAAGGAAAAATTACGAAAACCATAAATTTTTAGTTACATCACATAATATTTTTTTTTTAAATAATTTTAAACTTACTACCCATTTCCTCATAAACGCGTAGAGGTATTAAATTGAAATTCATACCAAATACTCAGGTCTATAATACCTTTAAGCTGTAACACAATCAAACTTCTATGTCAACGCAATCAAAAGAAACAGCCATTTAAGCTGCATATTTTGAAACTCGCAAGTACTCGCAAGGGAATCAAAACCTAAAGGGTACTTCCAGTCGACCTAGAATCTTGAAATTTGGCATGAAGCAACGTTTTATAGCACACATAAAGGAAAAATTCCGAAAACCTTAAATTTTTAGTTACATTAAAAAATATAAATTTTTTTATAAATATAAACTTATTACTTTTTTCCTCATGAACGCGTAGAGCTATCAAGTTGAAATTCATATCAAATACTTAGATCTAATTGCCTTTAACCCGTGAAAAAAAAAATTCTAAGTCAACGCAAAAACGCAAAACGCAAAAGTACAACCATTGATACCGCATATTTTGAAACTCGCAACTACACGCAAGGGAATTAAAACCTAAAGACCACTTCCCGTTGACATAGAATCTCGAAATTTGGTAAGAAGCAATAGCTTACAGCACAGGTAACAGAAACATAAACGATAAAGAGATCTTTGTCTTAAATTTATGCTCCTCCATCTTTCCCCATAGTTATGACTCGATTGTCGTAATGAACGAACTTTGTAAACCTTGCAGGTTTGTACGGAACCCTCGGTGCGCGAGTCCGACTCGCACTTGACCGGTTTTTCATGACATCCGTAATTTTTAGGTAGACTTAGCCGATTTTTCATTTTAATTTTCACCTAGGTACATTATCTACCCACACTAAATCCTCACTTCCTTACATAATATTGTAAATGTGAAAGTACCTCTGCCTGTCTGTCGCACTTCCACGCCAAAACTACTGAATCGATTTGGATGAAATTAGGTATGGAGATAGTTTGAGACCTGGGAAAGGCCATATGATAGTTTTTATCCGACTGCGCAAAAATAGGTTAATGTTTTAACTCGATACAATCTATACAGATGTAGTCAGATACTCATATACAGTCCTACCTTCCTATTTGTTTTATTGGTATTCTAGGTTTATATTTATATTACAAATTCCTCAATTCATTCAGGCGAAGCAACTGCGTTTATTCTGGTTTATATAGCGCCAAGGACGGATAACATCTCGTAAAGTTGTTCTAAACAAACAGTTTTATCACAAATATATTTAACGTTCTCTTAATTAAACAAGTATAGGGAATTTCCAATTGTTTTTTTTTTGTTTAGAAACATGGGATAAACCGAGTCATAGGTGTTAAACAAACTTACTTCAGCCTGCAGTTCTATCCGTGATTTTAACTATCGTAACAAAAAAATTTAGGTTCCCTACAGTCCATCAAGTCTAATAAGTACCGTTTGACGTTTCACTGTTTTCTATTAAATTAGCTTTATAGAGGCGTAATTCACACTATTATTATTTGCTTTCCTGTAAAATAATTGAATTATGAAGCTATTTTTATTTTAACATAACATAAACAATTTTCATACAAAAAATAAAATTCTAAATGTACTACGTTTAGAACTGTCAAACGGTACTTCTTAGATTTGATGGACTGTACCTAGTACCTGCACAGTTTTGGACACCTACTTACATAATACTTAATATGCGTTTCGAATAAGAATAAGACTGGAAATCCGCCATCTTGGACCGGAGTGCACAATAATAATATTTTTTCGCGCGCGCGCGTTTGAACGCTACGCAACGTTCGGTTTGCGCTCCCGGGATTTAATTCATTTATTATGTAAATTGGACAATTTCTTTTTAAAAATGTATATATTTTGGATCTATTACTTTAATGTAACAGTGTACAGTGCAAGGAACTTTTAATTTCTGTGGTTTTGTGACAATAACTTTAGTATTTTAAGTGTTCATATTAACAGTTGTTAGCGGGAACCGCGAGACGCGTCGCGTCATACTTCCGGACTCTTTACTCTCGCGCGAGCGATCAACTCCGTCCCGTTCGCACTTATTTAGTAAATAATTCAAAATTGATTTCAAAAATGAATTGCGCCATTTGTAGTAATAAAGTAAATGTTGAAGACCTGCTGATATGTAATGGATGTAAGGAAGTATACCATTACAGATGTTTGAACCTTTCGAAACCGGCATTAGTAGCTGGACAGTCACAAATGAAAAATACGTTTAAATGTGATTCCTGTTCTAACGTAACTCAACGTGTACGGATAACCGATGACACTCCAGTACGAGGATTTCGAGTTGGAGTACAGCAACTGGACGAGGAAACGTGCACTGCGTCAAATGATCATAGGTCAATGACCTCTGAACAAAATGACTGTGTTAAAGATATTATGGATCAAGTTCACTGTGTTATTATGGCAAAATTGAGTTCTTTAGAAATAAAAATATTAGAGGAAATCAAGGCTACCGTTACTATCCTGGCGCTTGAAAATGGTAAATTGAGGCAGGACTTGCAGGAGGCGAATAAAAAGTGCAAAGCTTATGAGCAAGAAATTCTTCTATTGAAATCGGAACAGCTACAAGGAATAGAATACAAGAAAAATATTCGTATATTGGACAACCACCAAGAACCATCCGTAACAAAGCCTACTTCGTTATCAATAACACCAGTACAAGGCGAGGGGAGCACTGCCGCCACTGCCACCGCTGCTGCAATTGCCACTGCCAACGCTACTAGTGACGGCTGGCCGCGGTCAGTGGAATTGAGACCCCGTGCTAGTTACGCTATGGTGGCTAGGAAACATGCGGGTACGGATATCATCGAAACTCATTCTGACTGGACAGAGGTAAGGAGTCATAAACGTAACACCCCGATAATAAGAGGAGGCAACACTACAACTGTAGCCTTAAAAGCCGTCGAGAGGAAGAAATATCTTCATGTATGGAGACTGGACAAAAATACAACTGAGGAAAACATGAAGGATTTTATCGGACACTTATTAGGTACTAATTCTGATGTTATAATTGAAAAATTAAAGACTAAAACTGAGAGAGACTATTCATCGTTTAAAATTGGTGTAGTTGAAAGTGATTTTGTTAAGATATACGATCCTGCGGTGTGGCCACTAAATGTGGAGCTGAGCGAGTGGATTTGGTTTCGTCGCTCAACCAAAACAACCCCCCTGCATACCAAGTAGATACCTTAACATCCTATATCAGAACGTAAGAGGGCTTCGCACTAAGACTGGACAATTATTATCATTATTAGAGTCATCTGAATCAGATATATTCGCCTTAACAGAAACCGGACTAAACGAAGGTATCCTAAACGCGGAAATTGTATTACCTGGTTATCAAATATTAAGATGTGATAGGGCGGATGGACGTAAGCACGGAGGCGTACTGTTAGTGGCCTCACCGCGGTTCGAACTACGTAGAGTATCCATGCCAGGCGATATTAACATAGACAGTTACAAGTTCGAATTGCTTTGTGTCTCGGTGTATATGGGTAAACGATTTATGTTTATGTGTTGCATTGTTTACATTCCTCCTAAAACTGAAGAGACTGAATACATGATAATGTTTAATATATTAGAAAAACTTTGCTTAAAATATATAAAGAATATTGTTATTTTAGGAGATTTTAATTTATGTTCAAGTAATGTTGGTGTTTGTAACTATTATGAATATTTTATGGCCTTTTGTGAACTCACTCAGTTCAACACAGTACCTAACTATACTGGCCGAATGCTGGACCTTGTGTTGAGCGCACGCGAGGGCGTGAGTGTGGGTGCTGCTGATGAGGGCATGGAGCCCGTGGACGCGTACCATCCGCCGCTCGCTGTCCAACTCGAAGTGGGCACGCGGCACCGGCCCTTAACGCCTCTTTCCTCTACTACTCCGCTCGCGTCACAATCACTCGCTCGTATCCCGTCCACACGTAAACAGTGGAACTTTCATAAGGCTGATTTTATCAAATTATATGAAATGATGTCTAAAATAGATTTTTCTGAATTATCGTCGCTAAGAAACCCCGAAGAAATGATAAATTTATTTTATAAAAAGGTAGTATTTGATGCTTGTGTGCCTTTAAAAAGTATTAGTTCTAACAATAAAAAGTACAGGAATTATCCTACTTGGTACACTTCTGAAATTATAAAAGATATCAAACTAAAATCCATCTTACATAAAAATTATAAGTCGACTAAGTCTCAGGCTGATTATGTGGCATTCTCACAATGTAGGGCAAAAGTAAAGGCCTCAATTTCACGTGCTATGGATTTATATCGGGATCATGTTCAAAGGCAGCTAGAAAAGGATCCACGATCATTTTGGAACTACATGAGATCGAGGAAGCCTGGTTCGGGGAAACCAGTTTTAATAACAGATGGCCGAGTTTTATCTGATAACGAATGTGCTCATGAGTTTGCTCGCTTCTTCCACTCCGTGTACAGCACAGAACCGGCCGCGTTGGATGTGACGGAGGTGAGCGCGGCGGCGGCGCCAGGTACTTGGGCACACCTGGCGCCCCTTCGCCCTATCGACGTTCGGTACGCTCTCGCTCGTTTGCTCCCAAAATTTTCAGTCGGACCTGATGGGATACCACCGTTAGTTTTCAGAGACTGTCGCATAGTGTTAGTAGAACCTTTATTATACATATTCAATGTTTGCATTGAAACTGGTTTCTTTCCCGATTGCTGGAAAATTACACGAGTTGTACCCGTACCGAAGGGTAAAGGTGGTACAACACCGAGCGCCTACAGACCAGTAGCGATATTGAGTACTCCTGCGAAAGTGTTTGAGGCAGCCATTCACAACTCTATGTGTAAACAAGTAAGTGCTCAGTTGTCCGATGCGCAGCATGGTTTTCGTTCTGGGAGAGGGACAACTGGGAATTTGCTGCATCTAATGACTCGTCTCGTGCCTTCGGTGGATGCTGGCTTGCAAGTGGATGTGGCCTACCTAGATTTTAGGAAAGCTTTTGACACAGTTGACAATGACGTACTGTTATTGAAGCTAGCCAATGTAGGCTGCACTCCTAGCACGCTGGCATTCTTCGCAAGTTATTTGCGAGACAGGTGTCAATACGTGGACTGTGGGGGTTGCCTTTCTGAACCTTATTTTACATGGTCTGGTGTAAGCCAAGGAAGTAATTTAGGACCCTTATTATTCCTTTTAATGGTCAATGACTTACCGAATACTGTCAAAGAGTCGGCGCCTTTGTTGTTTGCCGACGATCTGAAAATTATTCGGGAAGTCAACCACGTTAGGGACTGTGAAGCGCTGCAGAGGGATATAGATAGGGTAATTAAATGGAGTAACGAAAATAAACTATTTTTCAATATAGATAAGTGCTCCATACTTACATTCAGTCGCGCACGAAACCCACATGAACATTCATACCACATGGAAGGAGTCCCTTTGCAGCGAGTTACTGAAGCGAGGGACTTGGGGGTTCAGTTTACTGCGGACCTTAACTTTCGTAAGCATGTTACCAGTGTTTGTAAAAAGGCATACCGCAATCTAGGATTTGTATTACGACAAGCAAATCAATTTACAAACACTGGGGCGTTAAAAGCATTATTTGGGGCTCTCGTACGTAGTCACCTTGAACACAATGCGGTTATCTGGTCTCCACATGAAGCCAAATATATACAAATGGTTGAACGTATCCAGAACAAATTCATTAGGTTTCTGTATATGAAGCAATATGGGGTGTACCCTGGATATCCATTGCTGTACCCTACTTTATTTGTTCTGGGTATGGTAGGCTACGACATGCTGGAGATCAGAAGAGAGGTGGCTCTGGCAATGTATGTGTTTAAGGTCTTAAGGGGGATGCAACATGACCATGTCGTTTTGCAAACGGTCTGTTTGAATGTCCCGAATAACTACATTGGACGAAGGAGGCGGCCACCGCTACTGAACGTACCATCTGCGAGAACCAACCTTCTCCAGCATGCACCTCTGACGCGTACCCTGCGTATTCTCAACACAGTGGCCAATAAAATAGATCTGTTTTCGTGCACATTGAGTGAGTTCACAAAAGCCACTTATTGTATTTTATGTACGAACGTATAGTATTAAAGGTACTTAAAATTAATATAGGTAGTTTTAAGTAATGTCTGCACCCATTGCATTAGTTAGAAACTGTAATAATGGTTGTATTAGGTGAATAAATAAATAAATAAATAAATAAATAAAATAACATCACATTTTTAGTACGATTGACCAAAATGTATGTTAGTACTATGCGTTTCAAATAACAATAGGACTGGACTCGCGGCTAACTTCATATCAAAAACTAGCAAAAGTAGCGCCAGTATAAAATATCAAACCACAGATTATTATTTTAAAATGTAGAAATGTAGAATTAATTAATTAGGTATGTTAGGTATGACGGGCCGGCGGCGTGGTCGAAAAGATACATGCTTTTCACGCCGCAGGTCGTGGGTTCGATTCCCACCCGAGACAAACATTTGTTTAAATATGTCTGTTTGTCTTGTGTTTGGGTGTAATTATCTATATTTAAGTATATATTTACAAAAAAAAGTATTATATGTAGTATATTACCAGTTATCTGGTTTCCATAACACAAGCTCTGCTTAGTTTGGGATCAGATGACCGTGTGTGTTAATGTCCCACTATATTATTATTAGTATATTATATTATTATGTAGTTACATACATACATACATACCTAATTCTACGCCCTAGGATGCCACAAACTTGTTCACAAATACATAAACACGGATATAAACACATGTTTTAACTTATAACATCGCTTTTAATTGTCCGAAGTTTTTAAAATATAGTAGTACATAAATATTCGACTCCAAATTTCCAATCTCAATGGAACGACAAACGCATTTTAATGTTTTTTTCATCTTGATGTGATTATTATATCAAACAAACATTTTTGCCCACCGTACTGAAAAATGTGTTACGAATCATCTCTCAACTATCTTAAGAGTTAAAAAAGTATAGGCGTGAGGCCTATTGCAGAAATAATTTATATTTTTTATCTTATCTTTTTTATCATTTATCAGATATTGTAGGACAAGATAAATTGGATCAATGTATTATGTACCTATTTGTATTTATGTAAGTAGGTAATGACGTAGATATGTCATCTTGGGTTTATCTATAAAACATCAAAATTCGGTAGTAACACAGAAATGTTATAATAAAAAGATTTTACAACTAAAAGTAATGACATTAAATATTTATACGGGACCATATCTTTATATATATATATATATATATATATATAATTCTTCTGTGAGTGTGTATGTCACTGAACTTCTCTCAAACGACTTTACCGATTTTGATGAAATTTTTTGTGTGTGTTCAAGGGGATCTGGGAATGGTTTAGATTCACAATTTTGCGCGGTACGAAGTTCGCTGGGGCAGCTAGTATCAAAATATAAGTGTATTCAAACAAGAATTTTGCAAAATCGAGTTATACCTACCCAAAGAAACAATAAAATAAATAGTCGTCCGAATTTAATGGCTCCTCTCTTCTGGAGTAGCTTAAAAATGAAACCGCGAGGTCTCGACGCAAGCAAAAAGTTCTCTACACAAAAATCATAGTAACATTTTGAAGTTGGAAATTGTGGCGGATGAACAGCAATATGCTCGGTACCTATTACGTATGGAGACTAAACATTACCGACAAAATGACGTTTTTATTTAATTTAGCCCTTCCTACACTTTCGTATAGGCTTGTAATATGAAAAAAAATGAAAAATCTTTATTTAGCATAAATAAATGTAGTACAGTCACAGCATCCCTAGACCCTACACTAGGATACCCTGTGTCGTAGGGTCTAGTCTCTTTCCGTCCAGTGTTGAATTTTACAAGCAAGTTTTAGGAAATTAGACAGGTAACAGATGCTAAGGAAAATTAAAAATTAAAAAAAATTGAAAAAATAAATAAATAAATATAAAACTATATGTGCATGTGTGCGTGTGTGTGTGTGTGTGTGTGTGTGTGTGTGTGTGTGTGTGTGTGTGTGTGTGTGTGTGTGTGTGTGTGTGTGTGTGTGTGTGTGTGCGCGTGTGCGTGCGCATGCGTGTGTGCGAGAGTGTGTGTGTGTCTGTGTTCAAGTGCGTGTATTCTAATTAGGTATAGTGAGGAAGGCTTCCGTCTCCTCGTAGTTTAATGACAATAGCCATCTTGATATGTTAAACATAAACATAATTAAAGCAACGCCATCTAGTAGTCAATGAACTAAACGTACTTAAAATAATAAAATTAAATAAAACAAAATAAAAATAAGTTAATTAATGGCATATACATGAGCTAGTTACAAAAGTAAGCTAAAATATAATTAGGATCAACGAATTTACTATCTCAAAAATTGAGAGGTACCGAGCATATTGCTGTTCATCCGCCACAATTTCCAACTTCAAAATGTTATTAAGATTTTTGTATACTAGAACTTTTTGCTTGCGTCGAGACCTCGCGGTTCCATTTCTAAGCGACTGCAGAAGAGAGGAGCCATTAAATTCGGACGACTATAATGTAATTACTAATTGCTATTTTTTTATTTTTAAAATCTATCTATAATCTAGGAGTATATGACTATCTTCTATGTATATTTGACCAATAACTACTAACTTCTACAGAAGAGGTGTCGGCTAGCCTGAACTAGATTATTAAATAACCTGTGTTTCAGGCCAGCTCTCTCACTATTTTAAATTAAGCCATTAAAATAATGATATCAAATTGTGAAACTAAACGCAAACAGTGGTATATAACTAACACTATCTAAAACAAGACAGCGCTTTACAGAATAATACTATAATTATCGTTCGTTTATTTACCTTTAGTATTAAAATTAACTATAAATATGAAAACAAAGTTCTGTTTGTCTGTCTATTATGTTCAGGAGGTATAATGTGTGACACACGTGTATGTTTGTAAAACTACGGCACGCACTTTGTTGGCTTTTTAAATACTTATACTTATACTTCACTTTTTGTTGTAATTTTATAACTCAAAAACGGGCTTACCTATTCAAACCAAATGTTAAGAATTGTTCGGACTATTTAGTAGATGGTTTATGTGAAGTTTGTTTTTTTAAGTATATATTTACAAAAGAAAAGTATTATATGTAGTAAATATTTAGTAAATTATTGAGTGGGCTGTAGCTACCCGGGCGACTGGGGCGGGCCGCTAGTAATATTAAATTTATAGTTCGAAAAATGTACAGTTTTGAGACGAAATGATATTTTTAATACTTCTAATCTGTACAATAAAGTTAGTGACCCTGTCTCTCAAATTAGGGTGACCTGTATCTTGAGAGACAGTGGTCAGCCTTAAAATGTAACACAATAGAAAAAAAACAGTAGACAGCGTCTCTCAATCGAACATCAAAAACTGCTCAAATAAAAATTAAATATAATAAGGTCTGTAAAAAAATACTAATAACAATGGAAAAAAAAGACGGGTAGCACTCCGGGAGTGCCGGCAGAAGTGAAAAACATTCGCGCAAGCGCCCTGCGCTGCCTAAACGAAACAGTAGGCCCAGGCATACATTTTCGCCGCGCCGCAGAGAGGGGATAGCTGTCTACTCTCCATCCGTCTTACGCTTTTTCGATCAGGTCACGTGTCCTGACGCGAGTTTAAGATTTTATACCCATTACAGAAAAAGTGCTCAACGCCGCTAAAGAAGTTTTCACTTCAATAAATCAATATAATTCAAAGTTTAGATATATCTGCTTAATTATTTTAAAACAACCACGTTTTATATTATAATAATGTCATTTATCTGACTACCTTGTTATGCTTACCCTCCAAACTGTCATTACCAGTATAAGCCGCCATTTTTGTTTTTTTATTTCACATTTTATCATACTTAATGAGTATAGACGTTTTATATCACTTAAATCATTTTGTTATGCCTTATTTTCACTAACAACCGGCACCCCACTGAATGACTAATGGCAGTCTTATTTCACATAAATCGTGTGGTTATGCCTTATTTTCACTAACAACCGGCACCCACTGAATGACTAATGGCAGTCTTATTTCACATAAATCGTGTGGTTATGCCTTATTTTCACTAACAACCGGCACCCACTGAATGACTAATGGCAGTCTTATTTCACATAAATCATGTGGTTATGCCTTATTTTTACTAACAACCGGCACCTCGCTGAATCAATTTTCATTTGGTAAAAATCCCCAATTAGATCCAAAGTAGTTTTATTTATTAAAAAGTTATACTTGCTACCCGATAGTTTCATAAGAGACCTACATCATTATACTGTTTTGCGATAAAAGACAAACTCGCAGAAGGAACCGAAGGCGGGAACTAAGTCGTTTATCACCTCTACAAATATAGGTTCTATTATTTGAGTAAATATTAGCGAACTAGAAATTAGTTCAGTATCTATTTATAAACCGCAGATATTATAAAGACTCAATGCAATAATTCAACAACGTGACAACATCACGTGGATTATGTTTGAAGTAGGTAACTACACGATTTCGTTACTAGACGTCAATTTGTATGACAGCGCTGCCTGGTTTAATACTAAGGGAAACACACTTACCCCCGTATTCATAAACGTATTTTAAGCTCATCATAGCTTTGTCTGTCATCTTAACATTAATACTAGTAAGAAAGAGACAAAGTCCATTTTAACTATAGAGTCATAACTAACTTTAACTTTTTAACTTTTTTTATGAACAAGGCCGTTAGTATCTCTCAAAATTATTGAAGCGTTATGTTGCTAAAATTTAACACAATTTCTATTAGATAAAAAGCAGCGGTGGCGCAGCGGTAGGTACGAGCCTCACCTTTTAAATATAAGGTCTTGGGTTCGAATCCCAGTCGTGCCCACACATCTGTGTGTGACTTGTTTCATCACCGCTGCTCTATATCGGCGAAGGAAAACATCGTGACGAAACTGGTATGTCTTAGAGCTAATCATTCGAGGACATGTGACGTCCAATTACCGCATTGAGGCATAAACTCTCTCAACTCGCAACAAGAAAGTTGAGAGAAGACCCGTGACCAGGAGTGGGACACTAAAATGGGTTGAAGTGAAAAAAAAGCCTATAACGGCGAAACTTAACTAAATATCCTATCAAATTGGATTCATTTGCAACATGAAATAACATTAACAAACAATAATATGTATACGTTTCAAATTAGAATAGGACTGGAAATCCGCCATCTTGAACTGTATAACTTCGTTCAATCGTTATTCACGAGTCCAGTCCTATTCTTATTTTAAACGCATAGTATAGTAATTTACACTACAGAGAAAAACTAGATGTACGAATAGTCCATACAATCCGATTCCAATCGGCTTCCCTTTAGGAATTGATTAATATCGTTTACTTCATTAAAATTATGTAAGGCCTAAGAGTTTTAATAATAATAATAATAATAAATCATTTATTTCGATCAACTAATTGGATCATAAAATGCAATAAAATATAATGTCACTAAATTAATAAAACACAACAAGATCAATAAATTCAAATTAGAAATAATCATATATTATTTAAAGAATAATTCAATTATTATTATAGTTAATAAATGTTAAAATTTAATTATTATTATTAATTTATTATTATTTAATTTAAACAAAATATAAATATAAATATTACAGTGATTATTGTTTATGATTATTTCGTTATTTTGTTATTGTCACTACATTAAGCATGCAACAATGATTAATATAGTGGCAGTCAATAAAAGAACCTATAGTATAAAGGTGGTGGTCGCCATAGAAACATCGGTGACGGTAAATCTGTTGATAAGCGCATAACTCGAGAACGGCTGAACCGATATCGCTAATTATTTTTTTAGAACTACGAGGATGGTTGTTACGAAACAAAAAAAATTAAAAAACTCCTTTAAAACAGCTTGACCGATATTTATGAAATCTTAGGTCGCTGATGGTAGTGCTTTACCGGGCAGGACGACGTCTGCGGGGTCCGCTAGTTAATAAATAATAATAATAATAATCACTTTATTACTTATAAGGTCCATACAAAATTTAAATCTAAAATATTATTCTAAAGGTATAGCTGTTGATTGCCTATACTAGGTTATGTTAACCTGTGTTACAGGCGGATATTGAAGATATATTAGGTTCTTTAGTAAGAACTTTTTTCCTCCGGCTTCCCCTTTTCAGATTTCCATCCTTCACCACGGCTTCCTTACCCACCTACCTAAAATTTATCCCATAAAGAGTGTAGATCAAAAGATAGGTAGGTATAGCCAAATTTAGCTTGTTATCTGTGAAAGAAGGTCGTTGCAATGCGAATTTTCCATCGCGACCTTAATACGTCTGTCATGTGAATAATAAAATAACACATTGAAGGTTTATTTCTGAATGATCTGCGGATATATCTTATGTCAACAGTATTAGAATCGATAAGTTTGTTTTTACCATCGTAAATTGTTTTACTATAGGCCGACCGTTTAACTCGCGTATCGCGTATTCGCGCCCTCTGAGGTACAAAGTCATAAAACATTAATTAAATCTCATAAAGAACTATTTAACCACAGATAAAAGTAATGTAAGACTATTCGTCACTAATATCCATATCGCTTGAATCATCATCACTGTATGCGCAGCTTGAGGAGTCAGAATCTAGGCGATAGGCGATACGCGAGTTAAACGGTCTTTCTATAACTAAATGGTAGGCACTGTGTTAATATTATAACGATAATTAATTAAATCATTTTGATATATATGTAGTCGGGTTTTTTATTAATTTACTAGTTTTCCACCTGCGCGTATATCGGTTATCGCGCTAAACCATTAACCTCTTTTTTCGCAGTCGGATAAAGCTATCCTTTCCCGGGTCTCGAACTATCTCCATACAAAATTAGTTGAGTAGTGTAGGTGAGTAAGCAACATTCTAAAATCGGCAAGCTCCTATACGCATATATTCATAAATCTGTAGGGGTTTCGTAAAAAATAAGTCTAACTTATTTGTCACACCGGTGAAGGTCGATTTTCTATGGTTCTCTTAGTAGTCTGTGGGTTCTTAGACCATATTGTAAGTTTTTTATTCATTTAACGAAAAACAAATAAATTTCAAATTATCAAACATGTCAAAATAAAGAGTACTTTAGATGAAAAGCACGAAGGAGTATTGATATCAACTTCGAAGAAAATCACCCTCCGAATAATTTCTCAGGCTTAGCCCACGTAGTATTGCGATAAAAATAAAATTTCCTGAAAAAATAAAACACACGTGTTTCATTATTTGTTTTAACCTTTATTTAAACCCAATTTGAAGTGGATCGGACCAAGGACTAAACAGTTGTGGAATATTTAATTTTTCCAAAAATCCTATTTTACACCCCCTTGGGGGTAGTTTTGGGAAAATAAAAAAACAAGTGTTTCATAATTTCTTATAAGATATATGTATGCTAAATTTGAAGTGAATCGGACTGGGGACTAAATAAACAAACTTTCATTTTTAAAAATAAAACTCATTTTCCACACCCCTTGGGGGTAATTTTGGAAAAATAAAAAACACGTGATCCATTTTTATGTCATAATGTTTATGAGCACCGAATTTATAATGAATAGGAACAAGGAATAAAAAGCTGCATACAAAGTTCATCCCTCTATTTAACCCTTTTAGAGGATGATTTTTGAAAATATTATTAGTCTATGTCCTATTCTAGGGTATACACTACCTACGTTTCAAACTTCATGGAAATCGGTGTAGCGGTTAGGGAGATACGTGGTAACAAACATTCACACACGCACACACACTTACTTTCGCATTTATAATATTAGTAGGATAGTAGGATAGGATAGGATAGGATTTATGTTTGTTAATTAGAGTTGACGATGTAAACAGTTGTGAAATGCAAAATTAATCATGAATAAGAACTGTTCAATACCGTATCTGGTCTCTTCATAACAAGTAGGAATGATATTTGATATTTGTATAACTTTATATAAGTATCTATTGGTTGAAAGACTATACTTTGATATAGTGATTTATTACTCATTACAGACTTACTGACAAATAAGTTGATTATAATTGTTTACTATTATTTAATAACATTCATAGTGATTTATTACTTAACATAGTACCTATAATTTTAGCCTCAATGAAGCTACGTACCTACCTAAAAATTAAAACATGCCTACCAATCTATCTACTTAATTTATTTTAAGAATCCTACAACTAAGTTTATTCAATTCATAACACGCATTCTCAACACATAGATAAAAAAAGAGGCGGGAAAGAATTTAATCATAGTTTTAAGTTTTTAGTTTTAAGATACACTCTACTTCTACACTTACAATCATTCATCACTGTATATTCCAACAACACTATACTCTACAATTACACACCCATACACATAATCACTACTTCCACAATACACTTTGACTACATCTCGACATTTATTTTCATCCTCATTCATACAGCAGGCAACTAAAGAAGGCGTAGTCCATTAGCGCCACTCTTGTTGCCTCACCATCACCTTTCTCATTATACAAAAAAAACACATAGATAATCACATTAACGTAAAGTACGCGTGTATTTTCCGGAGGTGTACGCAGAGATGAATATTACTAATTTTCCGTAGGTTTTTAATCCCATAATATTATATACCAGTTTTTATTATGGTTAATTCAAGGTTAATTATATATCCCGGCCTCTTAACGTCAGGGTGTACTGAGGTTTTTGGCGTCACAATTTTAAGCGGTCAGCTGGCTTTAAGGCTGTGAAATCTGTTATAAAACAGTTTTATTTTAACACTAGCTTTCCGCCGCTAGCTTCTCCCGCGAGACCTAAATTTTATATCATGCCCAGCAGTAGGATGTAGCCTATGAATCGGACCAATTGTCCCTGAGATTAGCGCGTTCAATGAAACAAACTCTTCTACTTATATTATTAGTATCTATAGAATTACGTAGATTGTATTTTTTTGTTTATTGTCACAGGTAGTAAAATCGAGTCAATCAGTCCCTGGTCAATGCTCGCTTTGTCGGGTAGTACTCCCAGATGGTGCCACGTCAGTAGTGGGAGTGGATGACAGTGTGACTGTAGGCAGACTGGTGGACAGACTGTTGCAGCGGAGGAATCTGTTATGTACTACCTATGATGTGCTGTTGAAGGATAACAATCAGGTGTGTACACATAGAGAAATAGAGATTCACTTTTTACTTGTTTTTCACATCGCAGGTTGTGGATCAATTCCCACTCAACATAAAATATTCGTGTGAAGAACATGTCTGTTTGTCATAAGTCTGGGTGTAATTATTATTAAGTATGCATTAACAAAAGAAATCTATTATGTATAGTGTCAGTTATCTGGTTTCCGTGGTAAAAGTTCTGTTTAGTTTGGATTAGTATATTCACAGAATGTCCTTCCACCGTTTACAGCTTTTTTGTCATAAGACAATACAAACAGCACGCGCCGCGCGCGGCCGGTTTGTTACCGCCGCACCGCTAGGCCCCTGCATATTAAATCTGTAATATCTTCAGAAATATTCAATTAAATTACATGCTGTAAAGGGCCATATTGATCTGTATTAAATGGACAATGTATATAAGGTACTTAATTGGATAAGGATTAATGCTGTATTGCTTAAAATCACTTCGTAAATTGGGCTTTTTTTCGGTGAAATGTAAAAAATAAAAAATGGTTATTGTGGGTTATCCTTAAGAGATAGACATATACCATCATGGACTTTTTTGTTGACCTTTTTAAGTTGTACAATATTGTGGTACATTATTGTGATTTATATCGTGGGGTTTAGCCAGCGTTTGCAATGTAAACGCAAAAAAATGTGTTTATTTTCGACATCACAGTAGAAACCTCTAAATTTATCGATGTTTCTCTTCAATCGTATTAATTTATTTATTAAGAATGTATTCATGAAGCGATTAGTATGCTCAACGATCTAACGATCGGTTCCAGAAACCTCAAGTAGTAGAATTAAGTTCACCATCGACAATCCTGGGCGGGCGCGAGGCGTGTGTCGAGCGTCGAGTGGTCGTGCGCGTGAGCGTGGGGCGGCGCGCTGTGGCCGTGCGCTGTCGCGGCGCGCGCACCCTGCGCCACGTGGTGCAGCCACTCCTGCGCAGGTACGCGCACGGCGCTGCGCTCACTGCCAGGACACTCGACGGCACTGTGCTACATCCTGATACACTCATGCAGGTGGGTACATCATCAGTCGCAGTGCGCCACGTGGTGCAGCCACTCCTGCGCAGGTACGCGCACGGCGCTGCGCTCACTGCCAGGACACTCGACGGCACTGTGCTACATCCTGATACACTCATGCAGGTGGGTACATCATCAGTCGCAGTGCGCCACGTGGTGCAGCCACTCCTGCGCAGGTACGCGCACGGCGCTGCGCTCACTGCCAGGACACTCGACGGCACTGTGCTACATCCTGATACACTCATGCAGGTGGGTACATCATCAGTCGCAGTGCGCCACGTGGTGCAGCCACTCCTGCGCAGGTACGCGCACGGCGCTGCGCTCACTGCCAGGACACTCGACGGCACTGTGCTACATCCTGATACACTCATGCAGGTGGGTACATCATCAGTCGCAGTGCGCCACGTGGTGCAGCCACTCCTGCGCAGGTACGCGCACGGCGCTGCGCTCACTGCCAGGACACTCGACGGCACTGTGCTACATCCTGATACACTCATGCAGGTGGGTACATCATCAGTCGCAGTGCGCCACGTGGTGCAGCCACTCCTGCGCAGGTACGCGCACGGCGCTGCGCTCACTGCCAGGACACTCGACGGCACTGTGCTACATCCTGATACACTCATGCAGGTGGGTACATCATCAGTCGCAGTGCGCCACGTGGTGCAGCCACTCCTGCGCAGGTACGCGCACGGCGCTGCGCTCACTGCCAGGACACTCGACGGCACTGTGCTACATCCTGATACACTCATGCAGGTGGGTACATCATCAGTCGCAGTGCGCCACGTGGTGCAGCCACTCCTGCGCAGGTACGCGCACGGCGCTGCGCTCACTGCCAGGACACTCGACGGCACTGTGCTACATCCTGATACACTCATGCAGGTGGGTACATCATCAGTCGCAGTGCGCCACGTGGTGCAGCCACTCCTGCGCAGGTACGCGCACGGCGCTGCGCTCACTGCCAGGACACTCGACGGCACTGTGCTACATCCTGATACACTCATGCAGGTGGGTACATCATCAGTCGCAGTGCGCCACGTGGTGCAGCCACTCCTGGCATGGCCTTTTTCGCAGTCGGATAAAACTATCTTTTCCCGGGTCTCGAACTATTTCCATACAAAATTAGTTTAGTAATGTATGCGTGTAAGCAACATTTTGAAATCGACAAGCTCCCATAGGCATATCCATAAAACTGAGGAGTTTCATAAAAAATATGTCTACCTTGGTAAAGGTAAAGGTCGTTTTTCTACGGCTCTTAGACTATGATGTAAATTTTTCTTTTAATATCCAAGTATATATAAAATTTAAATTGCGAATTCTATTCATCGCATTGAGTTATCAAACATGTCATTGTGTCAAAACAATAATAAATAAATAATAATAATAATTTAAATCAATAGCACGATAGAGTATTGATATCAACTTCGAATAAAATCACCCTCAGAATAATTTCTCAGGCTTCGCCCGCCTAGTATTAGGATATAAATTACCTTCCCCCCTGGGGGTAGATTTTGGGAAAATAAAAAACACGTGTTTCATGATTTGTTTTAAGGTTTATGTGTGCCGAATTTGGAGTGAATCGGACTTGAGACTAAACAGATCCAGAAAAACTTTAATTTTACCATTAAAACCCATTTTCCACATCCGTTGGGGGTAATTTTGGAAAAAATTAAAACACGTGTCTCATTATTTGTTTTAAGGTTTATGTGTAAGAGGGATGAAGTTTGTTTGCAACTTTGTATTCCTTGGTCCTATTCACTTAAAATTCGGTACATAAAAACCTTAAAACAAATATTGCGACATGTTTTTTTATTTTTCCAAAATTATCCCCAAGGGGTGTGGAAAATGAGTTTTAATGGTAAAAAGTAAAGATTCTCTGGATCTGTTAAGTCCCAAGTCCGATTCACTCCAAATTCGGCACACATAAACCTTTTTTTTTTAAAGAAATCATGAAACACGTATTTTTTATTTTCTCAAAACTACCCCCAGAGGTGGTGTATAATAAGTTTTTTTTGGAAATACTAAATATTACAGAACTGTTTAGTCCTTGGTCCGATTCACTTCAAATTCGGTATAAATAAAGCTTAAAACAGATAATGAAACATGTATTGTTTATTTTTCAGAAAAAAAAATTATCCTAACACTACACGGGCAAAGCCTGACAAATTATTCTGAGAGTGATTTTATTCGAAATTGATATCAATACTCTATCGTGCTTTTGATTTAAATTACACTTTATTTTGACACAATGACATGTTTGATAACTCAATGTGATGAATAGATTTCGAAATTTAAACTTTATTTGTTCTTGGATATTAAATGAAAAACTTACATTATGGTCTACGAGCCATTACGAGCCACTACCCGGGAAAGGATAGTTTTATCCGACTGCGAAAAAAGACGTCAATGGTTTAGCGCTCTAACCGACATACCGGATACCCTACTCAAAGCTACCTATTGAACGTGGCGTCACTCAACACATTGGGTAAGTTACTTCCGTTTTACGCCGCAGGTCGTGGTTCGATTCCCACCCAAGTCAGATATTTGTGTGATGAACACGTCTGTTTGCCTTGTGTCTGGGTGTAATTATCTATATTTATGTATGTATTTACGAAAGAAAAGTATTATAATTATGTAGTATATTACCAGTCATCTGGTTTCTATAGTACAACCTCTGCTTAGTTTGGGAGAATTATAATTATAAATTGTTATAATTATTGTTATTTTGTATTCCAGGATCTAGACGGGACCCGTATCATAGTGTCGGAAGGTGGAAACGAAGCGGAGCGTGTGGCTGATGATGATACTGACTCGCTCAGTGATCTCGCAGTCAGGATACAGCCTGATGATGAACAGGTATTTATTGTCAAAGTTATAGGGATACATAGTTCAGACATTCCATGGTATAATTAGAGGACTGAATTATTTATTAACGCTTTTACTAGAAATAAAAAAAAATGATGTCGAAGACAAGTCAATCTATTTTTTAGTGTCCCACAGCTGGGCATGGGTCTTCTCTCAACTAACTTAAAAGTTGAGAGAGTCAAGCACGCAAGTGGACCGAATTATGAAATACTAGGTGTCTCCCGCGGCTTCGCCCACGTGGTATTAGGATAAAAGTAGCCTATGTAGTAATCCAGACTATAATCTATTCCTGTGCCAAATTTCATCCATTTTGGTCCAGTAATTTTTGCGTAAAAGAGTAAAAAACACAAACATCCACACATCCACACCCACATACATTCATACAAACTTTCGCATAAGTATAGTATTAGTAGGATAAAAAATCATATCGAATTCACATGAAACACAAAAATTTTCCTCAAAATCTGTCCTTTTTTTCTTAAAAGTGCTTTTTTACTTTTGTTTTTGTTTTTATTCTTTGTAAATAAACTTATGTTAAAAAGAATTTGCTATTGTGTCACAGGCTACAAGTACGTCAGAAGGACGAGCGAGAGTTCGAGCTGCATTGCGGAATGGTGCGGCTCTACATCACCATCCACCAGGTATTTACACATTTATAGTACTAGTCGCTTAGTTGCTAGTCTTTCGGTCTTCTAACTTCAGATAGTATGTGTTGGGATTACATAATCCCCATCCCGGTTCTTTCATCGGACAAGTAAAGGTACGTCTATGCAACACCGTTATATGGTGGAAATTCCACGGGTACGCATTAATAGGTTTGCTGTCATCCTATTGTACGAACTGCTAAGTTCTGGAATTCACTGCGCCGGTATCTGTCCTGTCTTCAAGTCACGACTGAATCGGTATTTACTTATAAGCGCGTTCCATCGTAGACTACATCATTGCTTAACAACAGAGAAAGCGCAAGGCTATTATCGGATAAAAAAATACTCGTTGCCCCATCGAATCACTTATCGCGTATGGTATAAAATAAAATATTTTCTGTTCTTTCCAGATTTCTTAGAGAACCTTCGAGAAACGCAACGCCAACGTCTACAACCCGCAGCCGCCCCCCGCACGCCGCCCCCCCTGCCCCCCAAGCCCCCGCGCGCGCCCCCCGCCGCCGTGTGACGCAGTCCGGCTCGCGTCTGCTGCAGCACAGCGCCGCGCTCGGGACCCCTCCTGCCACCCGCTACGAGCGAAGCTTCCGACTGAGCCGATACGGCATGTTTGAAGCTCTCACAACCACACGACGACCTACATAACCCTCCAAAAATATTAAAATACGGATATAGAAGGTTATTTGAATAACAAAATGAAGTGTTTGTGAAAAAAAGAAAATATAATTAGATATATAAATATATATGATTGTTAAGATGAGAAATTCTTGTATAAATGTGAAATAAAGTATTAACACGAATCCAGTTTAGTAGGTCAATTTTAAATATTTAATTTGTACAAATCAGATTGCCATTGCCTTGTTTTTTTTAATGAATTTATTCCTTTTTGTCTGTCTCAACAAAGTTTGTATTTTTTCAGATATCTCAAGTGAAAATGAGTCATTGTAAATAATCATTTTAAGTAATAAACTTTGTTGTCTGACCGCAATAGACGTAAGCGAAATAAGATTTCAAATTAAAGAAGTTTCCTTGAATGGAATGCTTATAGATTATAACTTTTATATAAAGCAAAATTTGATAAGAGTTAAATTATGTAATGTAATGTTACAATACTGGTACACTGAGTATTATATTATAAAGATTATTCAGGCTTTGAAAAAAAGTACCTAATTTTTTTTTCTGATTGTACTTTGAACGAATACATTTTGTATTAATTGTTTCTAAATGGTGCCTTCCATAGATTATAAGACTGCACTAACATAGTTATGCGTAGGTAATGTATGAATCTGGTTGACTGTGTATAATTTTATGTAGATATTTAAAGTTGAAAAAGAATTTGTACATATTATATTGAATGAAAATAATATTAGGTCCAAAAATAAAAATAATTTGAAGTTATATTGATTTATTATTTAAACCTTTTAGTATGACGCAGACGAGTTAACTCGTCTTGCAGAAAGTATTCTAAGAAACGGTGGGCGAGATACATCGTTTACAAAAAAATCTGCTCCAGCCGCCACGGCGCCAGGTACCTAATTTAAAACGTATTTTACAGACTAGCCTAGCCTTGTACCGACACGATAGTCCATCTCTTCTCTTCAAGAGAGTTGAGAGTTACGGCCTTATCCACATACGCTGACCAAGTGCGGGTTGATAGATGTCACCTGAGCTCGAATGATTAGTTCTAAGATATGCTGGTTTCCTTATAGTCCATCTATTATTATTTTATTAACAGTACCCAGTTAGAAAAAATAACTTAATTACTATTAAATTATTGTTTCGTAGAAATCATAACTGTTTACATGATAGATAATAATTGTATGACAGGTAGGCGAAACATTATTGTGACCGTACAGTCACTTTTTACTTCTACTTCTACTACACAAAGTCACACTAAGGGAAAACAAAGATCGAAAAGAATAGAATCTATAGGATTGACATATACACACCTACGAAATGTCATGTGTGAATCGATGTCAATTCCAAACATTTTATTCTTTTTGAACTTTGTTTTCTACTTAGATTCGTATTCTTAAAAGCTCATTAAAGCTAAAATAGGTTTATAATTCGTTTGTCTTTGTCCGTCATCTTGACATATAAATTAGTGAGAAAGAGACAAAGTCAATTTTAACTAGAGTCCTCTAAGATTTTTATGAAGACCGTTTGGCTTTAGCCGATATTTCCTGATGTAATTTTGCTAAAACGGATCATGTCGCCATCCAAGAACAAAATTTTCTGGTTAACCCGTCTACAAGGAAGATTTTTGATTCCGCAGGTAAAAGGTTAATAATGGAACTGTGCAAAAGCTTCGCTCATTAATTTTAAAATAAAACAAATTTAAACAGATAAACTACATTATAAAACATTTAATATTATTTATCAGCAATCGCTGGCGCAGGGGTTGGTTCTTCTGTGCTCTCTATCTTAACTATCTCAGGTTCTGGTTTTGGTAAAATTGTTGTTAACTTCGAGGGCTCTTTAGGCGGCGTCCAATCAGGGATTATCTTCTCATGTATTCTCCAAGTACCATAAAGATTGGACAAATGTTTCTCAAACACTATGTACTCTAACACATCTTTAGCTAAGATTTCGCTACCGTGGATGAGGCGCCCAAAGCGGTCGTACACAGCTAACGATTGACGGGTGTGGAAACGGACTGTCACCTGTAAAAAATCAAAATTAAAGGTAAAAAAGTAGGCAGAGACTACAGAGCGCCACTTGCTACGATCTAAACTTCTTCCTTAGCCTCACTAATGTTCATACATCTGGTCATACAATCACGGCGGTTGTGAGTGCTACGCACCTGTCCCTTTTGAGGAACATCACCAATGAGATCAGCGAATGTCCTCTTAGGACGTCCTCTCTCAGCGTTTCAACTCACCTCCGCCGTGTATATACCTTTCGTCAATCGTCTATCATTGTCTAAAACATTTAATACATAATTACATTATCTTTAAAATACTATAATAACAGGCTCTGTGGTCCAGTGGTAAGTTTGTTTGCTTAATAACCGTGAGGTCCCGGGTCGAGCAAAACACACAGCATTTAGTCTGTGCGGATGGACAATTGGACATCGAAAAATGCAATTGGAGATGTATTGAAGTTGCATAGGACTCAAATTTCCTGGCCAGGTTCAAATCCCGAGACTTTTCACGGCACCGCTGTTAATCCCAGCTTACAGGAATGGCAATGGCGCGATTGCGGTAGTGGATTATATCCCATAATGAAGAAAAACTTCTGACTACATGTAACAATTGTCATAGCATGTGTTAAATAACAACCGGGACCGACGGCTTACCGTGCAAGGCACTGAGGGTAGTCCCTCAACCAACCAGACACCAAAACAAATCTTTTTTGATACACAAAGATTGTCTAGGCGGGAATCGAAACCGCGACCTCTCGCGACTACTGAGTTTATCCATAAGCCTGATAGGATGACATGGAAAATCGGTAAAAACTGTGCTCTACATATTCAACAAAATATAATAGTAAACCAACCTGTGCAAATATGTTTTCTTTGCTTATTATATCAGTACATCTCGCATGAACAACCCTCGGAGGCTCGAGGGAGTCCAAAAACCTCCACCTTATTGTCTTCATATGTATATTGTGCCGAAACTCTGGATACGCTTTCTCCGTCACATACAGCCTTAGAGCTTTTCTATCATTACTAACCAAGCTTTCATGAGCTTTAATATAAATATCTTGAGCTTGCTGAACGAAAACTTTTTGGTCAAATTCTTCTTCATAAGTCTTTATCTTACGAATAGCCATCATAGATTTCGACTTCTTTTCTAGTAATTGGACAGCTTGTTTTGCACGTGTTGGGGATACGAGAGACGCTTTGCCATCTCCTTCAGGTGGTACATAGGCTTCAAAAACTCCACCTATAATCATTGAAAGCATGCTACAGACCAGAGTATAGCGAGTTATGTCATGAACATGACACATCCTCTAGGATATGATTATATCACTCTTAAGAAGGTAATTTACAGTACCATTGCATTTGTGGCACATTTTTTTAACTAAACAATCTAACTATGTGACTGAAAATTTCTCGTACAGAATATTGATTAAATACTAAGGGATACCAAATCAAATGGCAAATTGTTTTATTGCTGCTGCTCAATATCGTTGAAGGAAAAGGAAACCCGCATGCCCAAGAACTAATCATTCAAGGACATGTCACATCCACCAACACGCATTTGAACAGCATGTGTGGATTGGGCCTACTCTCTCTTAACATATTAGATAGTTCAGAGAAGACTCGTACCCAGCATGGGACACTAAAAAAAGATTGAAGTGAAAGTAAACTGCTAGGCATCATATTGAACAAAAACTAGTACTATACTAGTCAATCTAGTTAATTATTATACCATTTGAAAAAATATGAACCAAAGAATTCATTTTCCATATAATTTAAATTTTTAGTCACCAAAAAAATATTTTAAAAACTAAAAGCAAGTTATAGGACAACCTAAAAATGCTATGTACATTTTTTGCAATAGTAACTCTGTCTGTCACACTTTCACCCTAAAACTACTGTAAAAATTTCAATGAAATTTTGTACCTGGGGTTAAAGAAATGTTACTGTATTTTCTTGATTTACGTGAATATCACACTTTGAAATAATTTTATTTCAAGAGGTTACGATCAGGTGAATTAAGCATGAATGGAGCCATGCTTGGAAAGCTAGTAAATAATTAAAGCAAGTTGTACAACTGACAATAAAACCAAACCTGTAGCAGATATATAGAAAGATCTCTCCATCCAAGGTCTTGTAGGCATTATTCCTCTTTCCTTCATCTTCTGCCTCACTTGCTGAGGAGTGAGCGAGTTCATATCCTCATTAAAATCAGGTAGCTCCACTTTTAAGTATTTTTCTTTGCGCAGCTTCTTGAATTTGGGGTCGAAGTGTTTTGTAGTAGTCGTTCGACATGGCTGGATGAATGCAGCTGGATGTATTCGTACTGAACTTAACTGGAATACAAGGGATAAATTTTATAAAGTTTTAGGCTCATCAAGCTATAGATTTTCAGTATAAGCTGATCTCACATTGTATAGGATTTCCGTACAATGAGAGGTCAGCTTATACTGGAAAAATATAGCTTGATGTGTAGCCGTGTGTGCATTGATAATTGTATTATCTCTAGGTTTCATATAAATTTTATTGTGTACAATGGATAATTCCATCAGTGTGTACAGTATTATCTTTAGCTTTCATACAATTTTTATGTAGCGATGTGCGTTTATCCATACATTCACACTGTACTTAACTGAAAGCCAATTATAATTAACTAGCGGCCCGCCCCAGCTTCACCCGGGTAGCTTCAGCCCACCCAACAATTTACAAAAAAATGTGATAAATAAAGAAACGCTCAAACGATTTTGTGCAAACTTCACATAAACCATCTACTAAATAGTTCGAACAATGCCTAAACATTTGGTTTGAATAAGTAAGCCCGTTTTTCAGTTATAAAATTACAGCGAAAAGTGGCACTGATTTTTATCTAAATAGATTATTATTATGTGAATACAACTATTGACAACTTTCTCCGTCACATACAGCCTTAGAGCTTTTCTATCATTACTAACCAAGCTTTCATGAGCTTTAATATAAATATCTTGAGCTTGCTGAACGAAAACTTTTTGGTCAAATTCTTCTTCATAAGTCTTTATCTTACGAATAGCCATCATAGATTTCGACTTCTTTTCTCTTTAAAATTACAGCGAAAAGTGGCATTGATTTTTATCTAAATAGATTATTATTATGTGAATACAATTATTGACAGTTCAACAATAACCTCGTTATTCATTAAAGGCTCGCTAAAATATGATTTTCTAAAGACAATGTACCTAGACGAGCCTTCAGATGTGTAACAAGTTTTATGCATAAGGCCGTAAAACATAAGTTTCCTTAGTCTAAAAGACAAAGTAAATGGATTGAAATGATTTCAAGATAGGCACTTAACCAAAAGCAGTATGTAACTTAATCCTACTGACCTTAGATAGCAACGAGTTTGCCATTGGGATTTTTGTATATTAACTTTGATTAGGTATCATTAAACAATTAAGTATTTCTTTTAATTCAATTCTAAATTAAAATTGGTAAAACATAACCTAACTTCCACATTAAGTTGTCAATACAAAACCAAAGACAAAACCTCGTCTTTCGGTCCATAAAAATGTATAAGATATCGTTAATAATAATAAATAAGCGCGGCCGTAAACATTCGACTTTACATGTGGAAATCCAATCCGCAGTTTTTCTCGAGATACACGGAGCTAATTTTTCAAGATAGCAAGCAAGCGTTAATAAATCAGCTGTTGTCAATCAAATATTACTATTAAAACCCAAATATTACTATTTTACTAAACAGTAAGATTTAGAATTCCGTGTTTCTACCTTCCTATCCTAAACACAGAATTCTATATTAGCTAAGCCTGAAAAACTGGCCATTTTCATCCGTCTGGGGCATTACGGATCGGACGTTCTGAATTCAAGCTCGGAAATTCATCAAGCGTTGCAGTTTTTAGAAATTTAAATATTTTCGTGCCGCAGCGCAGATCATCCGGCAATACATAAAATTCCTTTTCGATACTACATTTAATGTTATATCCTGATTGAGTATAGAAAACTAACATCAAGATTTGGCATTTGATTTGAATAAAATATGAATATCTTCTATTAATGAATTGACGAATGGTTGTATTGCTAAAAAAAAACGCTCAAAAACCCGACTTGGTTGATTTTGGTCTTAAAGCCTAAAAGATAGAGCGTTACTAGGTTTTTGAAAATTATAATAAAACATCAAAAACTCCGACCCATCCTCTGTAAATGATGTCACCAGACCTAGCACCGGAACAAGGCAAGGCCGCTTTGCGGTGCGGCTTTCTCTCGTGGGTGGTCACTAACCACGGCCGAAGCCTATCTCCAGTTAACTACCAGTAAATTTTGAGCAGAGCGGTGGCGCAGCGATAAGGGCCTTGTCTTCGAAAATAATGTCGCGAGTTCCAATTCTGGTCGTGTCCACAAATCTTTGTGTGATTTTTTCATCTCCGCTGCTCAATATTGATGAAGGAAAACATCGTGAGGAAACCGACATGTCTAAAAACTAATCATTCGAGGACATGTGACATTCGCCAACCCGCACATGGCCAGCGTGTTTGGATTATGGCCTAAACACTCTCAGCTCATAAGTATTTGAGAGAAGACACGTGCCCAGCTGTGAAACACTAAAAAGCGTTGAAGTCATAATTACCAGTTGATTGATTGTCACCTGATTTCAACTATATAGATTCAAATAAAAGCTGCTGCACTCCCACGGACCCGACGACGTTTGCTACCTCGCGTACAATATTTCATGAAAATAGTTGGAGCCGTTTCCGAGATTCAAATTACATATTTATAGTATCTAAATACAATATTTACTTGTGAAAAGGTATCTAGAAATCTAGTGAAGGTTTAAAAGGTGAGAAATACGTGGTACGTAGTTCGCTAGAAGCTAGCTTACTATATTTTTCTACTAAAGGTAGTATTAGGCGATACGAACGTTTGCGGCCGCGCTTAAACCGTTTACTGTCTTGATAATCTCTCTATGGTCAGGTTCATGTCATTCTTGAAAAAAATGTCTATGGTGTTTTGTTTTTTCTGCCATTTTTAGTCAAATACTTTCCATTCAATTAGTGATTTTATAATAAAGTGATACAAAATTCGTCAAATTTATTGTGTCATCTTTTTAAATAATTTTATTTTTTATAAACTTTGTATTCTATTTATTTCTTCAGTTTTAAAAATCTATTGTTTTGTACATTAAAGTATTATTTTTACGTAGAGGTCGAAACACGCTATATCTTGCTTTGCAGCAATAACAGATATATTATTGACTGAAATAAATCGATTTCTACTGCCAGATAATTCGGCAAAAGAAACTTGAAAACAAAAGGTTCAGCCAGATTTTGAATCGATCTTTGCAATTTGACCGGAAATCCGGCGACTCCATGTCCAAAAGTTGTCTCTAGTTCGAGGGAATAGAGATCGACGCGACGTTTCTTTCTTTTCTGAACAGGCGCAGTCCTCGAGAACTCGCAAAAGGAGTAAAAGGCTCCTACATAACCTGTCACTACGTAAGTATCAGTGCATAACTAGTTTCCAAACGCGTCTTTGCTTGTAATATTTGCGAGCGACCGCCAATCGAAACTCCTTGAAGTCCTTGCTGAGTCATACCCAGGTGATCTAAATCGGCTGGTGGAATATTCCTTGTGGACTTTAATTCAGTGGTTCCGTCATTTCAGCAGTAAGTAGAGCACGGTTGGACGCCATAACAGTTAAATAAATGAAGGGCCGTGCCAGGGGTTGCGTGGCGCACCGCGGCCGATGACCTTACATTGGTATGGACCTTTACTAATTGCCACGTGTTTTTTTTCTTTCAGCAATATATTGTATGAGTCAGAAGGTAGAAAAACCAGTATTATCGGGTCAACGGATCAAGACCAGAAAAAGAGGTAATTACTTATTTCTTACTTAATAACTTAATTGTATCTTAAGCTACCTTCATAAAACTTTTAAGTGGCACTGAAAACCCAAAGTATACTCTGGTTACTTCAATTGGCCTTAATTTGCAGCACATTGATACAACATGATAATTCATTGAGTGTTACCTTGGCCCTGACTGTACCCTACATTAATAACTATGTTTCTCTGTAAATTCTTTGTTAGTAATCAAATTATGTAGGCCACATGTAGTGAATACAACTACTTTGAATAACCTAATTAATATTTTATCTCTGATGAATGATGATATAGTTTTAAATCTAGACTGAAAATAAATATAAAATAAACAATAACACTAACAACAATATACAGATTGAAATAAAATAACAATATACAGTTTTGTAATCAGGAACCTAAATTTTATCTGCATATTTAAAATTGTAAATTCTAAAAAAAAATCATGTTACCACTAGCCACTGGTTAACATAATAATGAATTTATTTTTTCATTAAAAAATCTTATTTTAAAATATTGCATTTTTGCCTTAGTATCAGAACAATTGAAAATACTCCAGAAATCATTTCTTCTAAATACTCAAACCACTTTATTTAAACAAATTTTAATATCACATTTTATGACGTTACTTATTAAAATATGTACTTAACTTCGAATCAATTTACTTATTATCATATTTTATATTGTCAAACAAAATTGTAATTAGCGATTACTGTTGTACTTTACATTTGTAGGCCGCAACGGCAGAATATAAAGGACTATTATATTTTTACCAACTTTGTAACTATATTCTGACAAATTATCATAAATGCTACAGAAATGCAGGCTGATATTAATCTATGGTTTTACATTTGCTATCTATAGTTTCCTTATGACATCTTGTTGAGTAGTTTTGTCAGTTAGGCCAGTTTAACATGACTAGTGAGGTATAATGGAAATGCAGTGCATGAGTGTGTGTGCAAACACAAATGAACACTATTCTCTTTACTCTCACTGGTAGGACAGATTAACAGACATGACTAGTGAAAGGTCGGACGCAGGACCGACGGCTTTACGTGTCACTCCACCCACTTCCTAATTATTATTTTGTGTAATTCCATATTTTGTCTTAATTTTCCTTTACCATAAATAAAATAGTTGCTTACATTTTCCTCGTTTGTCATATGAATTATTTATTACTAAGACATAACATGACAATAATTATGTACCTCTTTTGACACAATGTTAATTATTTTCCCATAAGTCTATGTCCATGTCTAGAGCAGTGGCGGCCTTGAAATATAACGTCGCAGGTTCGATTCTCAGTTGTGCCCACACCTACATTTAGGTGAATTGTTTTATTGCTGCTGCTCAATATCAGTGTAGGAAAACATCATGAGAAAACCGGCGTGTCTAAGAAGTAATCATTAGTGGACATATGACGTCCACCAACCCGCACTTGGTCAGTGTGTGTGCGGATAAGACCCGAACTCCCTTCAACTCGTAAGATAGTTGAGAGAAGACCCATGCCTAGCAATTGGACACTATAAAGGGTTGAAGTGAAGTCTTGCGACATTGTGTGTATTATTATAGTATAATTTTGAACATAAGTATTGCAGATCAAATGTTTGTAGTAGAGTGAATTTGCATGCTTATATGCAGCTGAATAATGATGACACCTATAGGCCAACCGTTTTAACTCGCGTATCGCCATCTGAGGTACAAAGAACATAAATAAAATCTCTTAAAAAACTATTTAACCACAGATAAAAGTAATGTAAGACTATTCGTCACTAATATCCATATCGCTTGAATCGTCATCACTGTCTGTGCAGCTTGAGGAGTCAGAATCTTGGCGATAGGCGATACGCGAGTTAAACGGTCGGCCTATAGCTAAATACTGTAACATCTTTTCAATTCAGTAAATAAAATAAATTTCGAGCAAGGATCTAGTCATAATATTGTTTTAACTGACTTTTAAGAAGGTTTTCAATTCGTACTGTATATTTTTGTTGTTTTAAATATGACTAGTAGCTTTTCTAGTGATGATATGATTAGTCACAAGAGACTGTCACTAATATAATAATAATAATATAGTGGGACATTAACACACACGGTCATCTGATCCCAAACTAAGCAGAGCTTGTACTATGGAAACCAGATAACTGGTAATATACTACTTATAATACTTTTATTTTGTAAATATATACTTAAAAATAGATAATTACACCCAGACACAAGACAAACAGACATATTTAAACAAATGTTTGTCTCGGGTGGGAATCGAACCCACGACCTGCGGCGTGAAAAGCAAGTATCTTACCGACCACGCCACCGGCCCGTCTAATGAGGTAAATGTGTGTATTTAAGTTAATGCTGTTGTCATCTTACATGTTTACATGTTTACTAGCCGCCCCAGCGAACTTCGTACCTAAAATTTCCATGTCACAATGTTTGTTACCGTACTCCTCCGAAACGGCTGTACCGATTTTTACCTAATTTTATAAGAATTTTATAAGCGTATTCAGTAGGTCTGAGAATCGGCTACTATCTATATCTCATACCCCTAAGTGATAAGGGTTGTTCAACCTTACATTTTTTTTAATTTTTGGACGAAGAATTTTGATTTTATTTTTTTATTATGTGGCATTAAAAATACATACGTTTTACATTAGTAATACGCGGTACGAAGTTCGCTGGGGCAGCTAGTTATTATTCTAAGGCCTCAGACAGAATCACAAAGCCACATACATTATATCTACATCTCCCAAGTATCCAAGCAGAATACTCATTGAAACTCAATTTGCAATGCAACACTCGGGCTATTTAAATTGATATCAGAGAAAACACATCATTCCTACAACGTATTTGAATAATACGAGTACAATGTTATATACATAAAAATGAATTGACGTTCGTTAGGCTGAGGAGCAGCGGTGGCGCAGTGGTTTCAGCCTCGCCTTTGAATTATTATTAGGTCGCAGATTCGATCCCTGGTCGTGGCTTCGCATCTTTGTGTGAATTATTTCATCGCCGCTGCTCAATATTAATGAAGGAAAACATCGTGAGGAAAGCGGCATGACTAAGAACGAATTGTTCGAGAAGATGTGACATCGACCAACCCGCACTTGGCCAGCGTGTGTGGATTAAGGCCTAAACTCTCTCAACTCGTAAGAGAGTTGAGAGAAGACCCGTGATAAGCAGTGGGACACTAAAAAGGGTTGAAGTAGGCTGATTTTGGTCTTACAATATTCATTTCTGTTATTTGATATAGTATAGTACCTCTTGTTAAGCAATGATGTAGTCTACGATGAAACGCGTTTACCCAGTAAATACCGATTCACTCGTGACTTATAGACAGGCAGATTATAGCTATCGCGAAACAGATACCGGTGGCAAATTCCACAATATGGCAGTTCGCACAATAGAAGTTGAAGCAAAGCGTTTTAGCGACATGCCGGTGTCCTCACGATGTTTTTCTTCACTGATATTGAGCAGCATTCAATGAAATGATTGAATAAATCTATTGGTGTGCCGATGTGTTGCAGTAGTAAATCGTACCTTTACCTGTGAGCGTTTTTGCATAGTACCTTTGAGCGCTCGCTGGTGCGATTTTAACAAATTTCAATAACGGTACCACTACGATGGCGGTACCGACTACTGCTGTTCAGTCACCTTACTATTTATTTATGTAACTACTTAACCTTAACCTTATTTATAATTGACTAGCTTTCCGCCCGCGGATGTCGGTTATCGCGCCAAAACATTACCATCTTTTTGCGCAGTCGGATAAAAACTATCCTATGTCCTTTCCCGGGTCTTAAACTACCTCCATATACCCAATTTCATCCAAATCGGTTCAGTAGTTTTTGCGTGAAAGCGTAACAAACAAACTTACATTCGCATTTATAATAATATAGTATAGTATAGATGATAATAATTTGTGTTTACTATTATTTACGATTAATAATCTGGCATCTGCATTTCTGTTTCCCGATAGCACTAATCTACCTGTCTTCAAGTCACGATTGAATCGGTATTTATTGGGTAAGCGCGTTCCATCGTAGACTGCAACATTGCTTCCCATCAGGCGAGTTGTGGTCAAGCGCGAACCTATTATAGGATGGAAAAAAAGTGATATTTGTAATAGATTAACAGATATTTTTTTTTAATTATTATTAATGTAATTAATTTTGCACACCGTAAAAGGCAACCTGTAACCATGTTTCATGCAAATAAATATTCTTACTCTTAGAGCATTTAACACGGGAGTAACAGAAAAAATTATGTACTAGAAGTTATAAGCGTATACGCACCTTCTAGTACATATTTTTTTTGTGAGGTAATCACGTACAGCACACATGTAAAAGTTGAAGCAGAGTCTTTGCAAATGCACATCATTATCATTGTACTGGAGTGACGTGTGTGAAATGAAAGAGGTCTTAACCTTCATTCTTCCCTTCTTCATTCTTCAAAATTCTTTCTTCTTAATCTTCTGTTTTCGGTTCTCTTCCGTATCTCATTCTTCTGTACCAATTCATTTCTTCTTTCTTCATATTTCACGATCCTAATACTGGCCAAGGGTCGCCATGTACTGGAGTGACGTGTGTGAAATGAAAGAGGTCCGTTCGGTTGTATAATTAGTGTATTAATAATCATAAACGCTGTGTGCAGTTACATATAAGGTAGGCGAGCTGCACACTACATCATTCCCCCTTGCCTTTTTCCCATCTCTATTGGGGTCGGCTCCCAGTCTAACCTGATGCGGCTAGCTACCAGAATTATACGAGCGTCAGCAAGCTTTAACCGCCTTAAAAATAATAGAATAGAGGTTATTAATTTTACTGTATGTGACTTAATGCTGTCGGAATTCCGCCAATTTCGCAGAGGATAGTCTACTGTCGGTTTCTAAACATAATGCCAAATTCGTAAGTGTACCTATATATGTTTGAATATCTCGAAAAGCAGCCATCGGATTGTAATCATTATTTTTTTGTTAAATGCAATACAATTCTGACTTAGACATAATATAAAGCCGAATCAAAATCGGTTTAGCCGTTTTTGAGAAATTGAATTTTATTTAAAAAGCAATTTATCTATTGTTTACCAAGCATTACTTATTTACAACTAGGAAGTGACTTCATTTGTCTCACGCATCTAACTACAAGGACATTTTGCTGATAATATTTAGTAGTTTCTACCCGCGACTATGTCCGCGCATCGATAGTCCAAAACCATTAATTCAGGATTCAGCCAAAATGTAGCCTATATTCCACTTGTCATAAACGATCTGTTTACTAAAATTCGTCAAAAGTAGCGTAACTAATTAATGTTCTACGGTTTACCGGTAGAAAGGTAGACCGAATTAAGTTTCTTGAATTTACGCGAATATAACACAAATAAAATCCCTACTTCCCTACTAATATTATAAATGCGAAAGTAACTCTGTCTGTCTGTCTGTTACGCTTTCCCGCTTAAACTACTGAACCGATTTGGATGAAATTGGGTATGGAGGTAGTTTGAGACCCGAGAAAGGAGATAGGATAGTTTTTATCCGACTGCGCACAAAGAAGGTAATGTTTTGGCGCGATAACCGACATACACGCGGGCGAAGCCGCTGTCGGAAAGCTAGTACCTACTTTATAACGGATTTTATCGCGGTTTATTTTTGATTTCATATTTCGAAGTTTCGAAGTCTTTTCAGACTTTATAGTCACAGGGGGACTGAGGTATTTGACGTTAATTTTGGGAATATTAAAAAGTATCGTTTTTATCGTTCAAGTCTAAAATAACTGAAACGTCGGGATATAAAATCTAAAGTAAAATAAAATCCGTTACTAAGTACCTAGTTTTATTTCAATGACTTAGTTTCATTCACATCATATTTAAGGAAGTACAGATACGAGTGCTTCACAATGTTTGTTCTTGAGATTATGTTATCAAAGACAAACTGACAATTATCGACGTATCGCGAATTCAATGTCAACGTCTCTGCTATAGTTTAACTAACGTCAATATTAAAAAATTAACACCAACTCGAAACGGAAGTTAAAAACTAGATTTTTAATTATATCCTACTGCTACTGTCCTACTGCTAGGGACAGGTCTTTTCTAACGTATTTTACAAGTTGAGAGAGCTTACGCCTTAATCCACACGCTGGCCTAGTGCTTAACTTTGTAGAGAGAAGTAAATTAAAAGTGTTAATTGGTATATTTCACAACATCCTCCAGTGATAATGAAACTAAGAACTAAACTAAGAAAAAAGTGCGTAAGACATAGGATCCAGGTCTTTCCACCACTTTACGTTACGTTTCAACTGGTGGTAGGCTTCGGCCGTGGTTAGTGACCACCCACCAGACAAAGCCGCACCGCCAAGCGGCCTTGCCGTGTTCCGGTGCGATGTCTGGTGACACCATGCAGAGAGGGTGGGTCGGAATTGTTGCTCCTTTAAGGTTTCTAACCTTAAGGAGACTCATTCCACTGCCACCTTCTCACCGATAATCATTCCTAATCACGAGTGAATCGGTACATGGCGCGTTCCATAGTAGACTACTTCATTGCTTAACATCAGGCAAGTTGTAGTCAAGCGCCAGTCTATCACAGAATAAAAAGAACGTTTGCCAATCCATGATGTCTTTATGGGGCTAAACCCACCACTGCAATCTCACCACCTGCTACTCCTGTAAGCCAGGATCAGCAGCGGCGCCGTGAAGGGATCTCGGTATTTGAACACAGCCACGTCCCGATATCTAAACAATCTTGGATCTCACAAAGAATCAGAATTATGATAGAAGTTGGGAAGTCAGATTGTCCACTTCCCGAAAGAAAGAAAATCATTTATTTGACAACGACAGGACACACAAAATTAAATGATAAAAAAAAGAAACACATAGAAAGAGAAAAAAAAAAAACAAAAAAATAATTAAAAACAAGAGTGTGTGTGTTTCACCCCTACACGGTTGTCGGTTCTGTGGTAAATATGGCGCTCAATTACCACATTAGATTGCTATAAAGAATATTGTTACAAATTAGTACCTACAGTCATTAGATACATCTTATGGTCTTGGACTTTGGTCGCTACCGAGTAAATTATGATAATACAGTGTACAGGCCGACCGTTTAAGAGCGTTTACGCCGTCCGGCTCGAAAAGTGTACTTTTCAAACCTACTAAACACTGCAACCGCTTTTCGTAAAAATATGAAAATTACCAATAAACATAGGGAATTTCTTCATCATTTAATATAATTGAGAAAATATTTAGATTAATGTAGTATTTGTACACTATATTAAGATAACCTAACAGAGGTTTTCATAATTTCGCTGTAGACATCAGTTTCGAAGCTACTCATCTACAAAACCATTTACAGAACTAGTTGGAAAATTTTTTTGACCAATTGCAAAGATCCTTAAGCATTTAAATAATTGAGAACATTTATAGATTTTGGTATCCTACAACAAGAAATAAAATTACAAAGAATATGAAAAATTAAGAAATTGAAATGACTTTTTTAACGACTTAACTTACTCAATTTGATGTAAAAGTAGCATAACACATTAAAAAAACATCTGCTTCAAAACATACACTTTGAAATTTTAACAAATTTGTAATAGTTATTTTATTAAAAATATTTTAAAATGACTATAAAACCGCGTCGGCAAATCGTGTCAAATTAGTCCGCCGTCTGGCGTTTCAGCGAGAGGACGTATCGCTCGGCGCTCTGATTTGACCTGTGTTGACCTTTGTTGTGCATACAATAATATTGTACGTATAAAGTGCGCTCGAAAACTCTTGGTACTTTGGTAAGTTAAATATTTTATTACTGTTTTTTAATGATTGACTATATTTTTGAATTGACAATTAATTATAATTTCAGTTATAATGGGAAATAAACGAAGTCGTTTGTATCAAAGAAACGAAAATTCAAAAATTTGGAAAGTATGGTGAAAGCAAGAGCTAAAAGGATGGTAATCCAGATCTTAACCTCACTTTGGACTAACCCTCTGACTAATAAAATATGTATGATAATAATAATAACAAATTTATTTAAGTGAATAGTTATTTTATGTTTTGCCCTTTTCTCCCGTATGACAATTTTAAATTATGTGACAGAGACAAAACATACAAAAGATATTTACAACTTGTACATCGTTTATTAGTGAGTACACACATGAAAACACACATAATCCTAATCACTACATAGTATAAAACAAAGCCGCATTCCTGTCCCTTATCTCCCTATGTGCGCTTAAATCTTTAAAACTACGCAACCGATTTTCATGCGATTTTTTTTATCTTAAAGAGTGATTCAAGAGGAAGGTTTATCTATAATACATGCATAATATAGCAGAAAAACACTGATAATTTTAGATGTTTCTGATGCGATGTCGTAAATTAACGCATTTTTTGTGCTTACATTTCAAACGCTGGCTAAACTCTACGAAATATATCAAAATAATGTATTACAGTATTGCACACCTTAAAAAGGTCAACAAGAAAGTCCGTGATGGTATGTCTATCTCTTAAGGATAACCCACAATAACCACAATATCTTTTACTTTCAACCAAAAGTAATGGCTTTTTTACGAAGCGATTTTAAGCAATTTTTCATTAATCCTTATCTAATTATGTACCTTAAATACATTGTCTATTTAATATAGATCAATATGGCCCTTTACAGCCCATAATTTAAATGAATATTTCCGAAGATATTACAGATATGATATACGGTGCGGCGGTACCGACCGGCCGCGCGCGAGTTGTGCTGTTTCTTTTGTCTATTGGCAAAAATAAAAGGACATTTTGTAAATATACCTCAATATATTTAGTATCAGCATTGCACCCGTGCGAAGCCGGGGCGTGTCGCTAGTATTATATAAATGCAAAAGTAACCCTCTCTGTCTGTTAATTTTTCACGACTGCGCTATTGAACCAATTTACAATTAGTTCAAATATTTTCTAATACGTTCGGCAATTTTAAAACTACACGTTTAAAGCTTATTTTTGAATCTTTCTATATAAGTAATTTTAAGACCTCAAATAAATATGGGATACAGGTTTTTTATTATTACATATTCTAATGTTGAAGAAAATATATTTTGATAACTATGGTGGTTTTATATAAATATGCCCATCAGCGTTGCCAGACGTCCCGATTTTATGTGTCGGGCGGGATGTCCCGCGTAGATCAGGCGGGACACTGCCGCTGAGACTACTACTGAGACTGCACGACCGTGGGTTGTGGCGTTGTTGTGTATAAGGTGGCAAAACTGGCAACATTCCGCGGGCCCACGGCCTTAGGAGGCCCCAGGTCTGAGGAGCTTAAAATAACCAAACTGCTTTAATAATATAAAGTAAAAAATAAAAAAATTGCCCGTTCGTGCCCGTTATCTGTGTGCGAGTTGTTTCGTTGCCGCTGCTCAGTGTCGGTGGAGGAGAGCATCGTGGGGCAGCCGGCCTGTCCGGGAGCTGGTCATTCTGGAGCATGTGGCGTCCGCCTGCCGGTCCACGCTGGGCGACGTGTTTGGGTTGAGGGCCTGGATTCTCTCAGCTCTTGGGATGGATGGGACACTTGTGTCTAGCGGTGGGACACATGTATCCAGCAGTAGTGACTGGGACACCTGTGTCCAGGAGTGGGACACTTGTGTCTAGCAGTGGGACGCCTGTGTCCAGCAGTAGGACTCTGAAGGATGGTGGAATGATTGTTAAATCTGAACTTTAGCACAGCTTTGCCACACCGTGCGTACCTATAGATGGCTGTTAATCCTGACATACTCGTATTACCTTCACGAGCCTTCTTAATGTTTAGTTTATTTATTTACTTTATATATTGTTTACTTTATTTTAGTTTGTAAATAAATGTAGAAATAATTGGAACTATAACTATACGATTTTAATTTGTGACTTATTACGTAGGTATACCTGTTAGTACCGACTACCGACGAAGGTAAGATATGAATGGACAAAAATATTCATATTAGTTACATGTCTGAAAATTGGATATTGCAAACTAGCAATAAACAAATTTCCGGTAACAACAATATTGCAAAAAAAAAACTTTTAAAAAGATTAATGTATCAAAATTATTATAACTTTAAATCATTTGTACTTTTCATCAGTACTTTTTTCGAACACTAGCCATTACACTCGAACGGATCAAAATGGGTTAGTTGACTATAACGCAAGACATCGTGCTAGCACCGTGCACACTGCTGCGTGCTTTAGTGTGCGTAATATTTTCCATTGAATTACCTACACTTGATATCTCGCGCTACGCGTAAACGCTCTTAACTCGCGTATCTATCGCCTATCGCCAAGATTCTGACTCCTCAAGCTGCACAGACAGTGATGATGATTCAAGCGATATGGATATTAGTGACGAATACTCTTAATTACTTTTATCTGGGGTTAAATAGTTCTTTATGAGATTTAATTAATGTTTTATGACTTTGTACCTCGGATGGCGATACGCGAGTTGAAACGGTCGGCCTATAGCTTTCCGCTCGCTGTTCCGCCTGCGCGTATGTTCGTTATAGCGCTAAACCATTAACCTCTTTTTGCGCAGTCGGATAAAATTCATCTATCTCCATACCAATTTTCATCCAAATCGATTCAGTAGTTTTGGCGCGTCAGAGTTACTTTCACATTTATAGTATTTACTATTACATATATTTATAGTATTTTTATACTAAGTATTAATAAATTGTGAGCATGTTCCCACAAGCTTTGATCAACATTGCTTGTTAGTTCGGGTGGAATTTTGTAACTCGAATTTGAAACAAATAATATCTTCAACCAAGATACATTCGTTTCAATTAGCTGAATATTTGTATACACGTTTAGTTTGGGTGGACCTACCAATAAAATAATTTTCAAAATCGATCCACGATTCACGGAGTAATCGCCGAACATAATATAAAAAAAATATTACTTTTTCACAAGTCTATCATAAACTAAGGGTTCTTTTTTATTAATGGCCATGTCCAGTAAAGGGCATTTAAATATTTTCAATAAATCTTTCGATTGTACTCTTGTGATAATTTATCTCATTATTGTGAAATATTGCGTCTCATAATATTTTGTGTCAAATTGTTGGCAGTTGTCTAATTTTGGCACTTGTACGTAAACACGACGCTTCGTCGTTGTTTACATAACTTTTCAATATCGTTTTTGTAAATTGAACCATAGTATTGTCTTAGATTTAGGCGAAAATCACACATTTAGATTTAGATCACGACGTTTCAAAATCTTTTCAGACTCACAGGTAGACATGAAGTCTGTAAAGACCGGCATGTTTAAGAACTAAATCATTCGAAGACTACATCCACCAACCTTCACTTGGCTAGCTTATGTCGTTTAAGGGCTAAACTCACTCAACTCATAAGATGTTAAGCGAAGTTCCATGCCCAGCAGTGGAACACCAAAAGGAGTTGAAGTGAATCAGGGAAATCTCAACTCGATCTTACCAATGAACCTGGTACCTGTTTGTTGTGGCTCGTGTCTAGATCTTAAATGAATCGTAACCAATTGATCTTTTGGCCTCATCACTAATAATTAATTACTAATTAAACTCGGTCTTTCTCCATTTTCATTTGACCTACACAGATAACCTTACGAACTTTAGTTGAACCTAACAATAATCTGACTTAAACTGGATAGTATTTAACTACACAAACCATTAGTAGGTAGCAACAGAATCGAACAGAAGGGAACTTTTTATTCTGAAATTGACTTGCGTTTGACTACAACTTGCCTGATGTTAAGCAATGATGTAGTCTACGATGGGCGCCCGCCAAATATACCGATATACTCGGGATTACGAATGATTTTCGATGGGAAGGTGGCAGTGGAATGAGGCTCTATATGGTTAGAAACCATATAGAAGCAAAAATTCCGACCCGCCCTGTTGTCTTGGTGTCACCTGACATCGCACCGGAAAACGGCAAGGCCGCTTGGCGGTACGGCTTTGTCTGGTGGGTGGTCACTAACCACGGCCGAAGCTTAATACCAGTTAATTACCAGTAAACATAATTACTAGTTGATTGATTGTCACCTGATTTGCACCACCCGGGAACCACGTGTAGGGATTCAGATAAAAGGTGCACTCCCACGGACGAAGGTGCCAAATAAATTAAAATGTATTTTGAAGTTTCAAGTATTTGAATTACTAATTACAAAAGGAAGAACTTAAATACAAATACCAATTACGTATTTGTATTTAATGACGTATTTTAATTAAAAGTAATTCAAAAAGTACCCAACCCTGATTGTATCAATGTTGACTACTGTTAAGAATTTGCACGCTATTAGAGCCATTCTACGTAGTTTACGTTGAACGGTGTCAAAGTAGTGCTACATTGAAGTGCGGATCATCCTCGGACCAGGGTTCGATGCCCGGTCTGTTCACATTGGCCGCACGACATTACCTTTCTGAAGTACCGACTTACTTCACAAATCAGGTGCAAATCATGTGACAATCAACTGGTGGTAGGCTTCGGCCGTGGTTAGTGGCCACTAGACAAAGCCGCACCGCCAAGCGGCCTTGCCGTGTTCCGGTGTGATGTCTGTCGACACCATGCAGAGAGTTTCATGCACCATGGGTCGGCATCGTTGCTCCTTTAAGGTTTCTAACCCATTCCACTGCCTCTGCCTCTCCACTACTTCTCACCGATAATCATTCGTAATCACGAGTGAATCGTATACTGGGCTGGCGCGTTCCATCGTAGACTACATCATTGTTTAACATCAGGCAAGTTGTAGTCAAGCGCCAGCTTATAGAAGAATAAAAAAAATACATGACACGGTAATATAGCCGCGTATCTCCCGTTATAGTGCCTAGCTTCTCTAGCGTTACTACTAAAAATAAATTGAGGCTTTCATATTTTTATACAATGTCGCCCATGCGCATGTGACCGCCCGTAATATTCTGAATATTCATGAAAAAATATCGAAAATAAACTTCAAAAGGGGGGGTCTATCTGTAACATTTATCATGTTATTCAATTTTGAATTTTTTAAGTAGAGTTTGTAGACTTGCTTTCTATTTTTTGACACATCTCCGAAGTTTATGGGTCGATTTGTATTTTGTTTATTATTTCCAAAAGCTTATGAGTTATTTTAACAGGTTAATTAACATTTTACTAAAAATTATCGACTACGAAAAAAAAAAACGGAATCGAAGTAATTTTTTCGGTAAAAAATTGTGTATTTATTTTAAAAAAACTAGTGTAACTCCATAAATTATCCCCATAGGACCACTTTTTTAATCATTATTTGTAATCTACTACATAACAGCTAAAAATTCACAGAACATTACTAATACCTATCTCTAAAAAAAAACCAGCAAACAACTTGTTGAACATTTGCAACTATTCAAATAAAAAGGGTCGCTCAGGTAGAAACAGGTTCCTAGAAACAGCTTTTTAACAATTGCGTCCCTACCACGTGCACACCCTTGTCGGCTAGCGTTACTTCATTCAGTCGCTTGATTACTGACCCCGTGACGCTACGTGTTTTGTGATTTGTGCACTACTTAATCTTGTGAGGAAAGTTTGTTAACTACTCGTATCATTGCAATGGTACGATTGCGTGATCTACCGCCGTCTCATGTGGCTGACATGCATTTCATTTACGGTGTTTGTAATGGAAATGCACGCGCTGCTGTCGAAGAGTACAGACGTCGATATCCAAGTAGACCAGTACTTGGGTACCGATCCTTCATTGCCGTACATCGTCTTTTTTGCGAAAGAGGATTATTTCCGCAACAAAATGAGCCCGGCGTGATTGTTGATGTAGACGTGGAAGAGGATGTGTTACGATTAGTGCGCGCTAACCCTATGCTAAGCATTCGTCTTCTATCGATAAGAGTAGGTATACCAAGAATAAGAGTTTGGAGAATTCTCAAAAAAGAAGGCCTGCATCCTTATCATTTCCGACGTGCACAACATTTGGAAAATGTCGATTACGGTGCGAGATCTGTTTTTTGTAATTGGATAATTGCACAGCAAAGAGCTAATCTCAATTTTATGAGGAAGATTTTGTGGACAGATGAAGCCACGTTTACAAGGGCGGGTATAACAAATCATCGCAATCTTCATGTGTGGGCCACTGAAAATCCACACGTCATTAGAGAAACAACTTTCCAGACTCAATTTTCCATAAATGTATGGGCTGGAATGATTGACGGTGAACTTATTGGCCCTTTCGTGTTACCAAACAGACTAGATCAACACGCATTTTTAGATTTTATAGTCAATACGTTGCCGTTGCTTTTGGAGGAAGTACCGCTGGAAACAAGAAGGCGGATGTATCTGCAATTAGATGGAGCTCCAGCACACTTCGCACGACTAGTTCGTGATTATTTAAATCAAAATTATCCGCGATGGATTGGCAGAGGAGGTCCCATTGCTTGGCCGCCGCGATCTCCCGACCTTACACCCTTAGATTTTTATCTTTGGGGCAACATGAAACAAAAAGTGTATGCCGTGCCCATTGAAAGCCGCGAGCAATTAACGGCTAGGATTTTTGCTGCTGCTGCGGAAATTAAAGAAAACCGTGAAGAATTACGTCGTACAATAAAAAGTGTTGCCATGAGAGCTTTAGTTTGTTTACAGGAGGGTGGGGACCATTTCGAAAATCTAATTAATTAAAATTCTTGTATTTTTTATTTTTTAAGTAAAAATCTGGCTATTGCTTGTTTGTTTTTATTTCCATTATCATCCTCCTTATTAGTTTAACCTTTTAGTACTCACTGCTAAAAGCGGGGACATTTAATTGACTTTCACATTTTCTTTTCCTAAATTTGACTCTTAGAGTTTTAGAGTTTTACTTTGGATTTAGTTACAGTTTGGTTTAATAATGTTCTGTAAATTTTTAGCTGTTATGTAGTAGATTACAAATAATGATTAAAAAAGTGGTCCTATGGGGATAATTTATGGACTTACACTAGTTTTTTTAAAATAAATACACAAATTTTTTCCCGAAAAAATTACTTCGATTCCGTTTTTTTTTTCGTAGTCGATAATTTTTAGTAAAATGTTAATTAACCTGTTAAAATAACTCATAAGCTTTTGGAAATAATAAACAAAATACAAATCGACCCATAAACTTCGGAGATGTGTCAAAAAATAGAAAGCAAGTCTACAAACTCTACTTAAAAAATTCAAAATTGAATAACATGATAAATGTTACAGATAGACCCCCCCTTTTGAAGTTTATTTTCGATATTTTTTCATGAATATTCAGAATATTACGGGCGGTCACATGCGCATGGGCGACATTGTATATAAAAATGAAACCCGTTTTCCTTTGTCGCGACATCACGCGTGAACGGCTGGACCGATTTCGCTAATTCGTTGTTTAAAATATTCCTTTAAGTACGACGATGGTTCTTACGCAGAGAAAAATTAAAAAAAAGAAAATTTAGAAAGCGAAGAAGTGCCGAAAACCGGATTAGATACTTATTATTGGTTATATTCGGTAGGTCTGAGACCCGGTAGATGGCACTGCTTTACCGGGCAGAACGACGTCTGCCGGGTCCGCTAGTTCATAATAACAATGGCTGAATGGTGTATTTGTTTTATTTCCAGATGAGAAAGAGAAGTACGATCCAAACGGGTTCCGCGACGCGCTGGTGCAGGGGCTGGAGCGCGCGGGCGGTGACCTCGACGCGGCGTACAAGTTCCTAGACGCGGCCGGCTCCAAGCTCGACTACCGGCGGTATGGCGAGGTCATATTCGACGTGCTCATCGCTGGGGGGCTCTTGCGTAAGTTATTTATTATCTAGTTAGTTGATAAAGAACAAAAATCTTCTCAAAAAGCCAGGCATTTTGCTCTAAAAACCAGTTCAACTGCATAATTAGCCAGGTTTTTCCTCTAAAACCTGGTCATACAAACATACCTGCAAATTTTACTGTTGATGAATGACAGCACTCTCTACCTTGCAGGCACTAGCTAGGCGAGAGTATTTAATTAAATTATTAACTACAATAGCAAAATATCTTTGGATTCTTGAGAACTAGCAGTATGTGCAATATTTTCCAGTCTGGAACCTGGTCCTGGCTGGCCAAGTTTGATGTGGAAACAAATATTTCACTGATATCTCACTGGTCCCATGTCACTCAGATAGTCAAGAAAGTGGATAATTAAAACAACACAGTGTGGACTACACTCCCCTAGTAACGTTTATGTACCGTGACATATTTAATTTTTAAGCCACTCAACGTTATATTATGGTAAGATTATACGGTATTGTGTGAATTGACACTTTAAAATGTTGGTAGGCCACAGGCTCAACAGTTAAAATACGTCATCGTATAAAAAAATCCCAGTCGGGCCACACAACATCTTTGTGAGAGCTGTTTCATCGTCGCTGCTCAATATCGAGGAAGGAAAACATCGTGACGAAACCGGCATGTCTAAGAACTGATCATTCGAAGACATGTGACATCTACCAACCCGCACTTGGCCAGTGTGTGTGGATTAAGACCTAAACTCTCCCAACTATTAAGATAGTTGAGAGAAGACCCGTGCCCAGCCGTGGGATACTAAAAAGGGTTGAAGTGTGAAGTGAAGTGACATAAATAAACGCACATATCTAACTAAAATAATCAATTCATAAAGGCAGGCAGGCAGTTCTGACCATCATATGCTGGCTTCACAATTATATGATGAAACATTTGGCTAGAGTCCTGAACACTTGATGACACAACTTCGTTCGTTATATCTGACTCACTACCTTCATATCTCTTGATACCTCTCATCCATGCTTCTATTGAACATATAGTGTGTATGCCCACAGTCCCCGGCGGTTCGGTGTCGATGGACGGCGATACCCCGAAGACGAACACCTGCATCTTCACCGCGAGTGAGGATATGGACACCATGCGCAATTTCGAACAGGTATACAATACTCTCTTTATAAAGTGGAGTGAGAATGTGTAATGAGTATGTGTACCTTTGCCTACATCTTCGAGTAATACAGGCATTCATGTCAACCCTTTTTAATGTCCCACAGCTGGGCACCAATCTTCAACTATCTTACGAGTTTAGAGAGCTTAGGCCTTAATCCACACGCTGCCCATGTGCAGGTTGGCGCACGTCACATGCCCTCGAATCATTAGTTCTTTGGCATGCCGGGTTTCGCACGATGTTATCCTTCTCCGACGTAGCGACATAGAAAATATGAGGTCTATGGGAGAGAAGTTTGCGCTACATAGTTCCATCGTAGTTAAAATAATCACAAATTCTTTAAAAAATGTTACAATGATGAAAACCAAGGCTAGAGTCCTGAACTAAATGTTGAGAAACCTTTTCTCGTTCAATTACTTCTGACGCAATAATATTAGTTTACTATAATATAATCATAATTATATTCACACATAGTTGATAATATATTGTTTTTGACAGGTATTTGTGAAGCTGATGCGTCGGTACAAATACTTGGAGAAAATGTTTGAGGAAGAGATGAAAAAGGTAATGTTAATGTGTATTTATTATTAACACATCATTTAAGTGTTATCTATAATATAAGTATTATAAAAAAGGCCGGCACATAGATCGACGGCGTTCGAAGGATTGTTCATACAAAAAGAGCTCAAACTATGGAACAGTCTGCATCGTCGCGTTGATACAAAAGTCTGCGTGCACGCCGTTGTTTCATACATTGCTTTTTTTTATCTGCAATAGGCTGGTGCTTGACTACAACTTGCCCAATGTTAAGCAATGATATAGTTTACGATGGAACGCGACAGCCTAGTATACCGATTCACTCGTGATTACGAATGATTATCGGTGGCAAAGGAGGTAAGGTGGCAGTGGAATGAGCCTCCATATGGTTAGAAACCATAAAGGAACAACAGTTCCGACCCATCCTCTCTGCATGGTGTCACCAGACATCGCACCGGAACACGGCAAGGCCGCTTGGCGCTGCGGCTTTGTATGGTGGGTGGTCGCTAACCACGGCCGAAGCCTACCACTAGTTGATTGTCACCTGATTTGCATCCCTGGGACCACATCCCTGGCGCTCTTCACCGACTATACCCATAGACAGACAGACTTCATGACTGCCCCCCGCGCTCGCCTAACTTTGTCGTACCACTACATATTACCCAATTAAATGCTAAAAATTTAATTATATTTCCACTCTTAACAATTTCATCTAAATATATAAAAGAGGTGCAGCAGTGACGCAACGAAAGAAAAATAAGGTCACTGGTTCGAATCCTGGTCGTGCCCACTCATTTTTGTGAGAATTATTTCATCTCCGCTGCTCAATATCGGTGAAGGAAAACATCGTGAGGAAATCGGCATGTCCAAGAACTAATCATTCGAGGACAGGTGACATCCACCAACCCGCACTTGGACCGCGTGTGTGGATTAAGGCCCAAACTCTCTCAACTCATAAGATGATAGTTGATAGTTGCCCAGCAGTGGGACACTAAAAGAGTTGAAGTGATATAAAGATTAAACCGCTGGGTCTAGAGACTCCAAATTTGGCACATGGGTTCCGTATGTGGTCTAGGGGTGCACCAATAAAGGATTCTTCAATATATACTTAAAATAGATATTTACACCCAGACTCGACACAGACACAAATGTTCATCATTAATGTTTGTCTCGGGTGGGAATCGCACTCACGACCTGCGGCGTGAAAAGAAAGTATCTTACCGACCATTCCACCGGCCCGTCTAGTTTATAATGATCATGTCTTGAGAAGAAAGAAGTTGTTGAAGCCATTTGATAGCATATTTCTATAATTTTATTATTTTTACATGATGATACATTTAGGCTAGAGTCCTGAATACAATGTTGACAAAATTTCGTTCATTATAATCTGATCTTAACTATCTAATTAACTTTTATTTTTTAATTTTTATAGTGTGTTTAATGAATAATGTATTATTTTAGGTGCTCGTGTATCTCAAGGGTTTTGACCCTGACCAACGTATCAAACTTGCACGAATGACTGCTCTGTGGATAGGTACGTACCTTTTTTAATTACCATAATAGGGTTAGCGATATTTTTTTTGTTTTTATCCGTCAGATAGATAAAAAAATTGGACATGTATTCTTATTTGTGTGATTTGATTAAAGATTACGGCGATATGTCCAAATGAAATCACGAATAATGTCACGCTTGAAAGTTTTATACTGAGGTATGACGTAGCGTACTACCACTCCATAATTTTAATGCGTTTACCTGAATATTGTTTCATTTGAATGATAAAGCACAAAATACATGTCTAACAGTAGCGAAGGGTGGAAGTCTGAAAAAGGGGAGACGGAGCACAAAAGTTCGCTGTGGAACACGTAACATTTATGATAAAATTGACTTTAAAACACACTACTATAAACCTTGAATATACTACCGCTTGAACGTAATTAGTAGCTTGACTTTTTTGATCAATATAATTCTCAACCTACGCCTAGGTGCGATGCACCTCTGCCTACACTTTCAAGTACAGGAGCAACTTGACTGGATACAAAAATTAAATTTTGTTCAAAGTAAACAATATTTTAGTAAAATTGCTAACTGATTCGATAGCTCTGTGGTTATCGTATGTGAGTGTGGAATCCTGGGGTACCGAGTTCGAATCCCGTCAATGTCCCAAATAAAAATACTTTTCGATTTGCACGCTATTAGAGCCATTCTACGTATTTTACGTTGAACGGTGTCAAAGTAGTGCTACATTGAAGTGTGGATCATCCTCGGACCGGGGTTCGATGCCCGGTCTGTTCACACTGGCCGCACGACATTTATTTTTTTAAGATACATAAATAATTTTTATTTATACTTACCAAGTTTACTCTGTAAGTTATAACAAAATATTTTATGTTGTCTAATTTAAAAAAAAAACTTAAAAACAACTAAATAAAAAGAAAAGGAAAAAAAATTAAAGTAAAAATCTTGCCTGCTTTACTGAATGTTAATGTAGTAGTTATTCAATTATTAGAAACAAATACAATATTTCATTTTTGTCTTTATAAAAAAGGACCGAATCTCTGTGATAGGTAGATACTAGGGTTCGTGTTGGGCTCTGGATTAAATTTTAACAATTTGCTGCTGGAGTCTTTTACTAAAAAAAAATTTATTTATTTATTGTGTAAGATACAAGCTTCTTCCAATTATAATGATAATGATGATACAGTGGGATATTAACAGACTGGGCCATCTGATCCCAAACTAAGCAGAGCTTGTACTATGGAAACCACATAACTGGTAATATACTTAAAATACTTTCCTTTTGTAAATATATACTTAAATACACAGAAACCCAGACTCACGACAAACAGACGTGTTCATTACACAAATGTCTGACTCGGGTGGGATTCAAATCAACTACCTGCGGCGTGAAAATCAAGTATCTTACCAACCACGCCACCGGCCCGTCAAAGAAAAATAAAACCGAAGCTAAATACCTAAGTAAAGGAAGAAGGTTTCTGGAGTATATTACGAAATATGTTGTTGTTGTCAGGCAACGGTTGCGTCCCCCCGTCGGTGCTGCTAGTGTTGGTGAACGAGCACCTGCTGAAGGACAACTTGGCGCTGGATTTTGTGCTCGAGGTGTTCGCCACAGTGAAACAGGAGCGCGGGGTCACTTCCCTCGTCACTGCACTCAAGAAGGGACAGCTTGAAGGCAGGTGCGGGTCTAACTCTAATGTTGTACATTCATTTTATTTTTATTTGCGAAACAAACAGATTATATTAACACGCAATAATAAACAAGCTAAATTAAATATGATCCAAAACCGTTTCCACAAATAGTTATACATAAAGCGCCAATTACTAAGAGAAATCAAGGAAAAGCAAAGTAAAAACTGAGTCCACCGTAAATTTTCAACTTAATTATTTTATTAAAACTACGAAAAACACTTTTATCACAAAATTTTACTACATTTTCAATTTTCCAGTTTATTATTAGGAATAACATCACTTCTACCCTTTTAATGTCCTACAGCTGGGCACGGGTCTTCTCTCAACTATCTTATGAATTGAGATTTTAGGACTTTATCCACACACGCTGGCCAAGTGCGGGTCGGTAGATGTCACATGTCCTCGAATGATTAGTTCTTAGATGTCCATGTGCCGTTTTCGTCACGATATTTCCCTTGACTGGTGTTGAGCAGTGGCGATGTAGCAATTCACTCAGAGATGTGTGGGCACGATCGGGAATAGATCCCGCGACCTTATTTTTTTTAACGCGAGGCTTGTACCGCTGCGCCACCGCTGCTCCTAAATCTATAGGATACTTTTTATACTAGTTATATATATTATATTTATCAGATTAGACTGGGAGCCGACCCCGATAGAAATAGGAAAAAGGCAATGGGAATGACATGACTTTTTATCCTAATTAAATATTATCTTGCAATATTTCCTTTAAACCACGCGAATGAAGTAGCACGCCTATGTAGCTACTTTATTTTTATAGAAGAGTTCTGTTAGCCCTAAAATAATATTAACAAGTGAATTGTTCCATACAATACGCTACACACATTAGGGCACATCAAATGCTGCACTGTACTGGCTTGTCGTACTATTGCGATATAGTCATATGTGGCGCTACAAACAACGTTTAACGTTTAATTTGTTTATACAAACTGTTTGAAATTTTTTCAGTTTCTGTGATCTAAACACAGCCCTAATTTTTGAGCTGTAATTAATCCTTGTTGTAACATTGGTATTGTACGGTATACATAACACATGCAAGAATAAAAAAATATATAATTTTATCATAAATATATTTTATCGCGGTTTAATTTAGATTTTCATATCCCATTTCAGTCTTTTCAGACTGTATTTTTTTGTATTCTTGAATAGGCAGGCGCTTGGCTACAACTTACCTGATGTTAAGCAAGGATGTAGTCTACGATGGGACGCACCAGCCCAATATACCGAATCACTCGTGAGAATGACTTTCGGTGACAAGGTGGCAGTGAAATGAGGCTCCTTAAGGTTGAAACTATAAAGGAAAATATAGAAAAAAAATAGTCAAAAAACGTAAAAATAGTTAAATTAAACCTCGTTAAAATCCGTTATAGTTTAATTTCAATGTGTGAATAAGAATATATAAAATGCAAGTTTAAATATCTGCAGGCTGCTGGAGTTCCTCCCGCTGAACCGTCGCAGCGAGGAAGTGCTCGCGAGCTCGTTCGCGTCGCGCGGCCTCGCTGAACTGTTGCGTCTGCATCGTGCACAAGCCTCACAGGTAATTCAATCATTTTACTACTTTTCTTTGCTTTTAGAGGGCATCCAGTATTACCTAAATTAAATATTTGCAATATTTCCCCAAAAAACAGTGTAGATAGCGAGATAATTAGATTGGTATTTATTCTAAATAGTCCTCGTCCTGCTCAATCATAAAACCAACTTCCTATTTCTGCCTACTGTTATTGTTTAATGACATTAGGTAAATATCGGGCGCAACGGAGAATGGGCAAAAATTTATGAACCTATCTACTAAACACTAACGATCAAAGGTGAAGCAAGAAAAGCGGAATGAGGACAGCCACCGGGTTATAATAGGCTGCGCTTGCGTTCGAGTTCCCTCCTCCGTTGCAAGTCCCTGTCGGATTTTAATATTACAGTAGATGTTAAATCTAAGTAAAATGTACAAGAAGAAGCTATTTTGTCTTTTACCTGAAAAACTTCATAAGTTACACATTTGCTGTCATACTAAGAAATGATGTATAACTGTAATTTTTAACTGGCGAAACATTACATAAAAACATGTTAGAAACACTGTTTTCTGTCAATGTATCGAGTTGTGTTTCCACTATTGCAAAACTTGTTTAAATGAAACTTGTTTGACGTTTAAGAAATTATCTTTTCATTTATGTACCTATGACTTGTTGGTGTCGCATATGTAGACCAACTTGCCCATTCTTCATCCACTTTCTTATATCTTTGTACAATTATTTCGGCAGCGACTGAAAGTATTTTTTTTTTCCTTTTAGAGTACTATTGGGTAGAACGAGGTTAAAATAATATAAAATTAAATTCTCTTTATTTTTTCATAAATCCAACGCATTTAAACCAAAGATCTCGCAAGAAATTCAGGCAGAAATAATAGCTAAATTTTGTGACAACCAACCAGGGGAAGTTTTATTTATACCTTTAATATAACTGTAACTCGCAGTTTATAGAACAAAAATAGAAATAAAAACCATGCGTTCTTTCGTTCGCATATATATGACTGGCTGTTAAAAGGTTAATGGAAGCCCTTTGGCATTAAAGAATTTTACTTACGTGTTACCCAATATATTCAAATGATGATACTCGATGACGAGTCGGAGTGTATAGAGTTACGTTCTAAGCTTAGATCGGATGAGTATTTCATCCTGTCTTATGTTTCTAACGCTATCTCCTTACACTTTGTCGATATGGCAGTCTGATTCAATAAAATTAACATTATTAACCAAGATACAATTTACTCCAGCTTAACTTTTTCATTGATCTGCTTCGCGTCTTGATTTTTCGCTTCAACGCCTTAATTAACGTTACAACGCTTGCTTAACGTTTCAGTGGGACTAATTCACGTAATTAAATAAGTTCAGTTGCAGTTAAGTTTCGATCAAAACGGCCGTTTTAGTATTTTCGTAATTTTGACAACCGCTGTTAGATACGCTTACGTCAAGTTCGCGTCACGCGAGCGCTCTAGACTAGTTATGGCAGCATTTTGCATTAAGACATAAACATAATAGCAACGGCACCGCAACTTGATCGGCGCGTCAAGAAATTACGTGAATTAACCTACTTGGCGGTTCGATGTTGAAACAGCGTTAACGTCTCGGTAAAGTTAATCTTGTCTCTTTAGACATCACTTGGCGAATTAGCGTTTTGAGATACCTAAGGATCGGTACATATCTGACGGAAAATGCATAGTCGCGTAACGCTAGAGGTGTTTGCATCAGCTGTATGCTAAATGTATCTTGGTTAATATTCTCACACTATTAGCATTACAAGAAAATAATAGTATGGTTAGGAACGTATTGACGTGTATATATATGTGCAGGAGGCTCGTCGCGAGTTGACAGCGGCGCTGGTGGAGGAACTGGCGGAGGAGAAGCCGATACGTGACCTCATACAGGATCTCAGAGACATGGCGCAGAGGCACCACATCCCTGACTACGAGGTCGTCGCCATTGTGAGTACACTACACATACATTACTATACCAGCGGACCCCGCAGACGTCGTCCTGCCCGGTAAAGCAATACCACCTACCGGGTCCGACAATTAATTACGACAGAATTCTCAGACCTACCGAATATAGATATAAGATTTTATAACAATCGGTCAAGTCGTTTTGGAGGATTATGGATTTTTTTCATATCTTCTCTGCGTCAGCACCATCCTCATCCTTCAAGGATGCCGTTATCTGGAGATTTGCGCTTAGCAACATTTAGTCATTCATTTTTATTATCGTTAGGGATTACAAGAAAAATTACATAGCCAATGAATTGCGCGCGCTTTCTGATTTATTTATACAAAGGTACCGACACACACCTGTTCACGATGTGGACAATCGTACCCATCTTATAGAGGGGAATATGCCTTTAATTCCCTAGTAACGTAAAAGGAGAGAGTTTCTCAATTCGACTGTATATATTTTTTTGTATGTTCGCAGATAACTTGGTTGTTTATGAACCGATTTTGTTGATTCTTTATTTTTTGGAATCGCATGAAATGTTCGAAAATCGTAGAGGCGACTAGTGCGTTAGTTATAATTATATGATCATAGTAATGTTCTTTTCTTCAAAATATTCAAATGATGATACTCGATGACGAGTCGGAGTGTATAGAGTTACGTTCTAAGCTTAGATCGGATGAGTATTTCATCCTGTCTTATGTTTCTAACGCTATCTCCTTACACTTTGTCGATATGGCAGTCTGATTCAATAAAACCAACCCTATAATTATTATTGCCTATATATGTAAAATTAAATTCAGATTAACTTTGTTATAGATCTGGCAATGTGTGATGTCCCGTGGCGAGTGGAACAAGAAAGAGGAATTGTTGGCAGAACAAGCAGCCAAACATTTGCGCCACTATACGCCACTGTTAGCTGCGTTTGCGCAAAACGCTAAAGCTGAATGTGCTTTACTTACTAAGGTGAGTTAGTAATAACAAATTTACTTAAACAATCTTAAATCAAACTATCAATGTGCCAGTTTTCTACCTGAAAATCTAATCCATTTCTATAAGTCTCCATTATAAAAATCGGTTCTGCAACTTTATAAATGGGGTCCATCATTCATACCTGTGTTGAGACGAAGGTACATGACGAAGGTCTGGCGTCTGGCGACTATTCTTCTAGTCTTATTCCCTTCTTCTATCCCATACTGAAGATATTATAGGTACACTCTAATAGAGACTGCACCTTTGTATAATACTATTTTCCACGCACCATGCACCGTATAGACTGAGAGTGAAAATATAGCCTCAAAAACTGTAATGATTGCCATTGAACGAGCCCAAAGAACTATTCTCAAAGTAGCTACTTTTCTCCCTTTCCGTTACCCGACTCGGCAATTATACGAACGTTGTAAAGTGTTATCTGTCCGCCAGCTTTTCATCATGTCCACAGTACTAAAACAGCACTCAGCACTTCAGTACAATGCTAACACGACTAATAAAAGACGGAAAGATATTGTTTGCAATGACCGCGTTGAATCAAAATTTATGTTCACAAATAAATTTTACCCATTTCTGGGACCATTTTTGTATAACAAGATAAATAGGGTTTTATCAATTTATGACCAAAACTATCTACAAAATTTGTCCTATGACCAAATAGAAGAATTGCTAGTTTTACTCAAATAAGCTATGTATTATTTTAGTTTAATTGTTTGTTTATTTTATAAATTATTTCGTAGTATAAATGACTAATCATAATAAATATTACTGTTCTACTACCGCCTGTAGCACAGGTTAACATAACCTAGTGTTGCAGCGCTGATGTAGGCTGACTGCAGATAATTATAGTAACGTGTTGTTATAGAATATACGAATTATATTTTAAACGAATATACGAATTTTTTAATGAAAACGTGATGTGGAAAAAATATGGTTTTTTAATGTGTCAAGAATTCATTTTTTTTTTTAACAAAAGATAATCGTTTTGTCAATTGTGTCAGTTCGTGAGCAAAACTTCTTCCTCACACCATCCATAGATGGCGCGGTAACATGGGCCCGGCCTTGGAAACAGCAGGTTCCAACAGGTTAGCCGGAAGACGTGGTGTCATCAGCATCTGTAGGCGGAATTGGCAGAGGACAGATTCTTGTAAAGGCTCTGCGTGTTATACCGGACGATGTAAGCAGATCCGCCACTCTTGAGATACCATCAGCTCCTGGATGTATACGTATAATTCTGCCTAACTTCCATTTTAGTGGAGGCAAATTATCGTCTTTGATGAGGGCGAGTCGATTGAGCTGGACGTCACCCTTGTGCGTTTTCCACTTGGTTCGTGTTTGCAGTTCTGACACGTACTCCTTTGCCCATCGCTTCCAAAAATTCTGCCTCATCTGCTCGAGAATGTCGTAGCGCAGCAAGCGTTGACTGGATGCAGCTGTCAGGTCTCTGCAGGCTGGAGCTGTCATTGGCCGGCCGATGAGGAAATGAGCGGGGGTAAGGGGTAGTAGATGGGTAGGATCTGTAGACAGGGCTGTTAAAGGACGGGAGTTCAGGATAGCCTCAATCTGTGCTAAAACCGTGCTGAACTCCTCATAAGTAAGGTTAGCACCACCCACTACGCGTCGCAGGTGGTATTTGCACGATTTAACTCCTGCCTCCCATAAACCGCCAAAATGAGGAGCGTACGGTGGAATGAAGCTGAATTTAATATTATTATTTGTAGCAAAATCAGTTATATCCTGAGTATTATTTTCCAAAAAAGAAACTACTTCCTTTTCAGCACCAACAAAATTTTTGGCATTATCTGATATGATTTCAGCCGGTTTACCTCGGCGTGATATGAAGCGTTTCAAAGCGAGAATGTAATCTTTTGTTGAAAGACTTGTGACTAACTCTAAATGAATTGAACGTGTACAAAAAACATATAAATAGACATATGTACCCTTTAATAAGAGTAGCTCCCCTACCTCTACGGTTCAAAATCATCACTGGACCCGCGTAATCTACACCACATTTAATAAATGGGAATCCAGGTTCTAGACGTTCAACCGGTAAGTTTCCCATAACAGGTTGTAAAATCTTTCCTTTAAAACGCTTACATGTAACACAATCATGCACAGTTTTCCTAGCCAGGTTTCGCCCTCCGAGTGGCCACCAAGCCTCACGCACACTGGCTAGCAAGAGCTGAGGTCCACCATGCATTAACTGCTTGTGTTCATGCCTAAATAACAATACTGTAAATCTATGTTTACTACACAATAACAGTGGATGTTTTTTATTTCTATCAAATTGCGAATTACTTAATCTTCCACCGACACGTATTAATTTCTTATCATCTAAAAATATATTTAGTCCTAATAATGACTTGGACTTTACGTTTGATTGACTAATTAAGCTTTTATATTCCTCGTGAAATGATTCTCATTGCACGAGCCGTGCAAGCAAGGTAACAGAGGCATCGAGCTCGTCAATAGATAAGGTACCCGTTTTGCGATGTTGTTTACTAACACGGAGATTATATACAAATCTTAACACGTAGGCTGCCGTTCGCCGTAATCGATTAAAGGAAGAAAATCTATTAAAATTGAATAATGGTGTTTCAATATTAGTGTTACACAACATGCTAGTATTTTGAACTCTAACTTCAGGTAAGTTATTTGTATCTATCGATATTCGCATTTATGTTCAAATTCAACATCTTGTAAAAATAGTGGCCCGTGCCACCACAAACGATTATCTTTTAAGTTCATCTAAAGCAAGACCCCTCGACACGATATCGGCTGGGTTATCCTTGCCGTTTATGTGCAACCATGGCGCATCACCCGTAAGTTCGTTAATTTGAGATACACGATTTTGGACAAAAGTTTTTAAGGTATGAGGCGACATTCGTAGCCAACCTATAACTATAGTCGAATCTGTCCAAAAGTATACTCTCGTAAATGTTAGTCTAAGTGAGTTGATTATTTTGTGGTATAGCTGCGCTCCCAGCAAAGCCCCGCACAGCTCAAGCCGCGGGATAGTACAAACAGTTTTAACGGGTGCCACCTTGCTTTTAGCACATAGTAGCTTAGTATTTACGATTGAATCACCATCGTTAAAGGTACGTATATAGGCGCATGCATTGTAACTGCTTTGTGAAGTGTCTGTAAAAATATGTAAGTGTCGGTGTTGGGAGTGTTCACTCATGACGTAACGAGGTACACGAATACTATCTAAATGAGACAGAGTTTGAATAAAACGATTCCATATATGTTCCACGTCGGTAGGAACGGCATCATCCCAATCGATTTTACTTAGCCATAATTTTTGAAGCAAAACTTTGGCGATGATGATGGTCGGAGACAGAAAACCTAATGGGTCATAGATTTGTGAGATGACGGACATCATACTACGCTTAGTGACCTGTGAACCTTTACCTACGTTGGTGACGAAGTGAAATTCGTCACTATCGACCTTCCATCCAAGACCGAGTGTTTTATTTTGACTATGTTCTCCGATCGCAAACTCTTTAGATGTTTTAATATTAAGGTCATGATTAAATGTCCACTTACGTAACGGTAAACATGCCGAATTCAAAATATGCGCTATTTTTTTGCAAATGCTTAATAATTCGTGTGTTCCTCTGTGGCCGGACCACAGTTTAGTACTCAGATGCTATAGTTCGAAATAATACCTACCTAAAGTCTACCTTCATCGGAATATATATATATTTTTAGTACCTCAAGAGATATCTTTTTAAATAACAATTTATGTGGTCCGGCCTCCAGGCAGTGCTCTCTGGCCGCGCCACATCAAATTAAATAGAGTATAATGAACTATTAATAAATCAATATCCCGAAAAAAACTACCTAAAGAGTACCTTGCATACGACAAATATGGTCCAATAAACCCCTTTAGTTAAGGAGTTATTGGTCGTAGAGTGTGGTCCGGCTAGAAGGTATACTCTGCAGCAAGTCAATTTTGCAATACTTAATATTAACTATCCATAAATCAGTTTCAATAATAGTACCCTTTCTCTACTCTTCGTTGATATTTTTTTCTCTCAAGAAACTATTCATTTTGATTAATTAACCTTTAAAATATGTGGCGCGGCTAGGGAGGATTACTTTCAGCAAAAATAACGAAATATGCTTTATTTCTATATGCCATCGAAAACTGCATAATAAGTACTTCATCAAAAGGCCTGGACTTTGTCTATAAACTTTTATTTTAATTACCCACAATGATTTTGAAAAAGGTGTACTTTTTGGTTTTTGTATTCCTAATCTACCTTAGAATAGTTAGTAAATTTGACGAAGTAAATGAAAATTTTGGTTTGAAATAAACAATGAGTATACAAAAAACAAATATATATTTTCATAATCAAATAATAACAATTGTTAATACAAGGTGTTGTAAATGACGGAAAAGTGTTTTATATAACAAACTAAAGTCAATAGATTTTTTTAATTTAGGTCTTGCATATTAAAGTTGGAAAATAACTTCAAAGCTCCTTTATTTGTAATATTGATATTCTATATTTTGAATACGCGGTTTTAGTACACTCTTTTTTTCATTGTTATTTCTTGTTTAAAGGGTTAAATGCTTAAATTTAATCTATTGACTTTAGTTTGTTATATAAAACACTTTTCCGTCATTTACAACACCTTGTATTAACAATTGTTATTATTTGATTATGAAAATATATATTTGTTTTTTGTATACTTATTGTTTATTTCAAACCAAAATTTTCATTTACTTCGTCAAATTTACTAACTATTCTAAGGTAGATAGGAATACAAAAACCAAAAAGTACACCTTTTTCAAAATCATTGTGGGTAATTAAAATAAAAGTTTATAGACAAAGTCCAGGCCTTTTGATGAAGTACTTATTATGCAGTTTTCGATGGCATATAGAAATAAAGCATATTTCGTTATTTTTGCTGAAAGTAATCCTCCCTAGCCGCGCCACATATTTTAAAGGTTAATTAATCAAAATGAATAGTTTCTTGAGAGAAAAAAATATCAACGAAGAGTAGAGAAAGGGTACTATTATTGAAACTGATTTATGGATAGTTAATATTAAGTATTGCAAAATTGACTTGCTGCAGAGTATACCTTCTAGCCGGACCACACTCTACGACCAATAACTCCTTAACTAAAGGGGTTTATTGGACCATATTTGTCGTATGCAAGGTACTCTTTAGGTAGTTTTTTTCGGGATATTGATTTATTAATAGTTCATTATACTCTATTTAATTTGATGTGGCGCGGCCAGAGAGCACTGCTTGGAGGCCGGACCACATAAATTGTTAATTAAAAAGATATCTCTTGAGGTACTAAAAATATATATATATATTCCGATGAAGGTAGACTTTAGGTAGGTATTATTTCGAACTATAGCATCTGAGTACTAAACTGTGGTCCGGCCACAGAGGAACACACAATAATTCCTGAAGATTGTCTGCACCCGTGCAAAGATCGTCAACAAAAAAGTCCTCTTTTATAACCTTAGCAATGTATTCATCTGTGGTATCATGCGCTAGCTGTCGTAAACATCGCATACTGAGGTAAGGAGCCGACGCAGTTCCATACGTAACAGTATTTAGTTGATAAATACCCAATTTATCACTAGAATGTTCCCGCCACAAGATTAGTTGCAAATTACGTTGATCAGGGTCTACTAATGTCTGACGGAACATCTTTTCAACGTCAGCGCATGCTACGTATTTATACTGACGAAAACGAAGCAGAATAGAAAATATATCATTTTGGAGGGGCGGTCCGATCATCTGTATGTCGTTTAATGATTTGTTTGAAGTAGTTACGGCGCTAGCGTCAAATACCACACGTAACTTCGTGGTTGTACTGTGTTCCCGGTACACACCATGATGAGGGAGAAAATAATTAGGCCATGGAGATTCCTGTATTTGAGTCATGTGGCCTAAATTAATATATTCACGTATAAAATCAATATACATTTTTTTATAAGAAGGCGAACGATCTAACTTGCGTTCTAAGGATAAGAACCGTGATTTAGCCATCTCGTACGAATTACCTAGTACTTCAGGTGATTCCTTTAATGGAATTTGTACTATAAACCTACCGTCACTATCTCGTTTAGTACTTTTAATAAAAAGCTCTTCGCACCAACGTTCCTCTTGGGTAAACTTGGAATCGGACATTCTAACTTCTTCCAGTTCCCAAAATCTCCGTAGCTGAGTATCAATGTTTGATACTTGAGCAAAATTACATTGCGCGTTATGATTAATTGTACGTGAGTTATTAATCCATATGGGTCCTGCCAGAAGCCACCCGAACTTTGATTTCTGTAAGTATGGCCCATTAGATAACCTGATTCTATCCTCATCTAACAAATCCCAAAAGACGTCTGCACCTATTAATATGTCAACTTCCGATGGCTTATTAAAATTAGGATCTGCTAGATATAGATTGTTTGGAATGCAGAGTGTATCATAATTAATGTGTCTTGACGGTAAGAAAGATGTGATGCTCGGTAGAACAAAACATCTAAGTTTTGTAGTAAAATTATTATTTTTGGATCGCATGATTAAGTCGCAGAGTTTATTAGATTGTGAGACCGATTGACCCACACCAGATATACGTATAGTGGACTGTATTACCGATACGTTTAAACGTTTATATAAGCCTTCTGAAATGAAGCTATTTTGACTCCCACTATCTAACAGCGCTCGGGCTGTGTGATATTGGTTATTACAATCCATGACCTCGACTAGTGCAGTGGATAGTAACACCTGTGGAGACAATATAGAAGACGAATTGTCGATTTGCAAACCATCTTCAAGATGATCTACAGAATTCAACGCACATGATACGACTGTAACCGGTTTATCAGCTGGTTGTGAATTATGCGCACTCACCACTGACAATGACGCCGGTATAGTTGCATAGCCATAGATATCACTATGCAGTAAACTATTATGCTTGTTCTGACATTGCTTACAAGGCCCGAACATGCACTCCGATATTGAGTGTCCTGCACGTAAACAATTACGACACAGTTTTTTGTCATCGATTAACTTAATTCTTTCTTGAATTGACAAGTTAAGAAATTTAAAACAAGCATACAAAGCATGATTTTCACCGCACATCACACATATACGTGTTGATCTATCGGATTTACCGTTATTATTACGCATAGACACATAACTATGAGATTGGTGTACTTGAGTAGTGTTTGTATGCTTTATACTATCGAATGAATTTATATTTTTATTATATGTAGTACGGGAATGATTATTATGAACCGAGTCTAGCATGTCGGCACGATTGCGTAAAAAAACTCAACAAGTCATCCAGTTTTATCTTCAGTTTTGCGAATCAGAAGATAATGTTCCTTTATATTTCTCCCACTCAAATTCTGTGGATGAATCCAGTTTTGATACTAATATATAAATAATTAAAGTGTCCCATGAATCTGTCGGCTCATCAAGGGATTTGAGTGCACGTAAATTACGTAATACAACGTCAATTAACTTTCTGATTTGCATAGGGGATTCTTTAGTAACAGCTTGTGCAGTAAACAAGGACTTAACATGATTGTGGATTAATAGACGATTGTTATGATACCTTAACTCCAATAATTCCCATGCGTGGGTGTAATTAGCGGCGGTAAATTCTAGTGCACTAATTACCTGGAGCGCTGAACCGCTGAGTGAGGATTTTAAATAATGAAATTTCTGAATTGCATCTAAGTCACTTCGTTTATGAATCATAGATAAATAAGAATTTTTAAACTCGAGCCAATGATCAAATGTACCGTCGAATGAAGGGAGTTTAATCTGGGGTAGTTTAATTGCAATTGGTTTATTATGTGTACTTGAACATTGAGAATTGTCACCATTTGCCTTATCAACATTAGATAAACATTTTGCAACTGACATGATACTAAAATATTGATCTTCGAAGGATTCCCTATACTCAAGCTGTTTGATCAAATCACTATCCTCTAACAACTGCTCAATTCTGCTTTGAATTTTGTTAAAAGAATTGAGTATTCTTGAGACAGATTCTATGCGTAAAAGTAGTTCGGCTTGTTGCCTTTCAGACAATGTAACATTTTCAAACTTGTTAACATACCTTTCAAACAAGGTTAAACGCCCTTTAAGACTACCCCTTAGCTTCTTTAAATCACTCAAACTAGGTATATTACCAGCTTCAGAATAATCGTCGTCACTCATTTTCACGGTTTACAAGAGACAAATGCTGCTAACGTTTCACACCACCAGCGACGTACAGGCTTGTAGAAGATCTTGCCTAACGCAAACTGAAAGAACACAGCACGATATTAGCACAAACTTTAGCGAAGATGGGAAGAAAAGGAACGACCAGGCCTGACTAGACTCCGTTGAATCCGATCTTTCTGGATCCGGCTCGTTTTGGACCAATGTTGCAGCGCTGATGTAGGCTGACTGCAGATAATTATAATAACGTGTTGTTATAGAATATACGAATTATATTTTAAACGAATATACGAATTTTTTAATGAAAACGTGATGTGGAAAAAATATGGTTTTTTAATGTGTCAAGAATTCATTTTTTTTTTTTAACAAAAGATAATCGTTTTGTCAATTGTGTCAGTTCGTGAGCAAAACTTCTTCCTCACACCATCCATAGATGGCGCGGTAACACCTAGTATAGGCAATCAACAGCAATACCTATAAGACAATATTTTAGATTTAAATTTTGTATGGACCTTGTTTGTAATAAAGTGATTATTATTATTATTATTATATTATATCTTCACTCTCTCAGAGTCTTTATTAGGATAGACATACCGACATAGAGCTCAGGACGTTAAACCGGTCTTGCCCCCTGTAGACTCCCTCTGGAGTTGAGTTTTGATAATTTGCGTGACATGTAAAAGTTAAATTAAAAATGGTAAATATATTCAGGTTCAAGAGTACTGTTACGAGAACATGAACTTCATGCGCGCGTTCAGCAAGCTGGTGGTGATGCTGTACAAGACGAATGTGCTCTCCGAGGAGGTGATCCTCAAGTGGTACCGAGAGCCCAACTCTTCCACCAAGGGCAAGGTCATGTTCCTTGACCAGATGAAGAAGTTCGTCGAGTGGCTTCAGAGCGCCGAGGAAGGTAACTCACCTTTTTTAATAATATACTACTAGCTTTTTGCTATTAAATTTTATAATATCATGCCCAGCAGTTAGACAAAAAGTGACCTATTGTTGAGTACAACTTGCCTGATGTTATGCAATGATGTAGTCTACGATGGGATGCGCCTGCCCTATATACCGATTCACTCGTGCTAAGGAATGATTTTCGGTGAAAAGGAGGTAATGAGACTCCCTATGGCTAGAAACCATGCAAAGCAAAGCAAAAATTCCTACCCACCCTCTTAAATTGTGTTACTAGACATCGCACGGGAACACGGCAAGGCCGCTTGATTAATTGTCACCTGATTTGCACCACCCTGGGACCACGTGTGGGGATTCAGATAAAAGGTGCACTCCCACTGATGAAGGTGACTCAGCCCCCGAAATAATAATAGGCTATACCTTAACTACTTTCAACGAATGTATCGTTTTACCAGGTTTTTTGCTACAGTTCGAACACACGGGATCCGTTATTGTCGATTCGTTAAAAAAACACGTTATTTCGGTTCAACGTTCACATTACATACGGAATTGTGGTTTTTCACGATTGGTCAAAATATCCGAATTGATGTTCACCTCCGTTTCGTGATTCAATGTTCAGTCTTGGAGAAACTGTAAGCGGATCCGTCACAAAAAAATCATGATTCGTCATTTTTGAAGAATTTGATTTTTAAAACATGATACGTGTTATACAATTTGTCCGTTATTTTTCACGATTCGTGATTGTGTGAAGATGGGCATTTAAAAGGCTTTGCTACTATCACAAAAATTTGAATTGTGAAATAACTCAACAATTTCATAAACCCCGACTTTTAATTTTTTTAGCTAAGAACACTCCCCGACTACTTCACCTTAAACAAAAAAAAAATAAATCAAAATCGGCTCATTCATTCGAGGGCTACTGTGCCACAGACACGTAAAACTTATAACACCCCGTCTCATCCTTGTGTGAATGAACACTACAGTTTACTAAACTTTAATATGTGTTTTATTACATTTCCAGAGTCTGAAAGCGGTGAAGAAGAAGATTAGATTAAGCGCAGCGAGTGAGACTGACAACAATCGCGCCGTCCGCAACAAGCATAATCCATCAGCACCAAAACTCCGCAGAACGGCGCCCCGCGTCCACATAATAATGTACCATAATATAATAATAACACTGTTTAACGGACGACGCGGACATGTTTTCTACAACTGTATATTATTCATTTCTAAATAACATGTTGATGAAATACCATATTTTTTATTCAATTTTTTTAGTAAAATTCAAATAAATGGTGGAAACCGATTTGTGGGTTTGAATTTATAGGTTTCTGCCTGCAGCTTGCATGGGGGTTACCTTTCATTTTATATAACTAACTGAGCTTCTAGACAAGTTACATACCGGAGCGATAACGAAAGATTGAAAAGAGCAAAATTTATATTAGTATTTTCTTTTTAGAGAAAATGGTTGTAATATACCACCTGCTTAGGACCCATTGCTTAATTTACTTGTACCAAAACGCAAGCAAAATCAAGACACTGTGAGCTCAGTTTGCTTAAATCGGAACGCAACTTGTTTGTAGGTAGTCAGTACCAGGTGTCTACCGGTGACCATAAAGTCTGTAAAGACTGAAAAGTCTGGATTTAAAATCTAAAAAAACAACTGCCATAAAATCCGTTAGAAAATAGTTTTTTTTTAAGGTTGATCGCTTCGTTATGTAATTTGTTTAAGGGCCCAGATTAGTAAGATGCAAATACAGGATAGGTAGGCAGGCACAAATACAAAAATTACATGGGTAAGTTTTTGAGAAATCATTAGATACCACCAACATACATATTCTTATCTTACACTACCAAGTCTGCAAAACAAAGCGGTCTCACCCACACTAGATTTACGGTCACTGGCCCCAGGAGAACGCAGGATACGCACACCCAGGAGAAACCAGCAGTTACTACACTGCGTGTAAGGTGCTGATATCTCCCCAGTCGGGATACCTCCCAGATCAAAATCCTCCCTGGCTATTGACTGCTCTGTGGGATACTCATAGAACAAAGAAGATCGCTGTATTCGATACTTCTGAACAGAAGCGGCTGTGCTGGCTCTCCCAGACGATTACTGTTCCGGTCAGTACCGGACCGCGCGATGGCGAAATGTCCCCTGATCCCCTAAAACTAGTGTCCGGCAACGTCCTGAGCAGAGGTTGTCCCCACATGGGGAGCCCTCATGACAGTTGCCATAGTACTTGATCGGTTCGACCGTCCTCGGACGGCTAACTGAAAAAGTCCGGTGAACCAATAGAGGCCCTTCCGACTGATTGGGTAAGGCAAAAATAAAAGGATGTGCTCCAAAAACAAAAGAGTTCGAATACGATTGAGAACGTGTTTACAATTAGGCAGATACTCAACACTCTTAAACAAGTGGCTTAAACGCTAAAAAAATGAATAGAATTCTCATCATCAATCATCATCATCATATTTTAATTACGGCATCTGCAGAAATAATTCCACAATATTGCTAATGACAAGTTTAAAAAACAACAACACGAAAAAATCTCCATCGACAAGTCTTGAGAACCTTTACGGTGCAGTTGATAAATTTGTTTTCATTTGGCTCGATCTTGAGCAGCTTCTTTCACCTCCATAAACGACATGACACCAAACCTTTTACTTTATTTGGTTCGTTTCGCTTGTTCCTCGGCCTTCCTATCTTTCTCTCTAAGATGTTTTTTATAAAGGTGTCATGTTGTTTACGATGGCCCATTATGACAAGGTTGAATTCATAGGAAGAATGTATGCCTATAGCTTACTTCTTCTTCTTTTAATTATGGCCTCTGCAGAAATTATTCCGCAATTATGCCAGTGTCAAGTTTAAATAAGTATATAAGTTTTTAAAGATAAGTAGTAAAAAACTGCGACGTTCTAAGACGCCATAAAATCACAAAAAAAAATTATAGCTTAGATGCCCGAAAATACACTACTGGCGACATAAATTATTATTTATCCTATGATTTTTTTTTTATTAGTTTATTCGTGGCATTGGCAACAGGGCCTATTTATTCTACGATGCTGTATAGCATCACAGATAATATAATACAATAGTACTAGACATTTATTTACAACTTAAATTATAATTCAAATTATCTAACTGAATAACAATCAACACTAATTAAACATTATAGGCCGACCGTTTAACTCGCGTATCGCCATCTGAGGTACAAAGTCATAAAACATTAATTAAATCTCATAAAGAACTATTTAACCACAGATAAAAGTAATGTAAGACTATTCGTCACTAATATCCATATCGCTTGAATCATCATCACTGTCTGTGCAGCTTGAGGAGTCAGAATATTGGCGATAGGCGATACGCGAGTTAAACAGTCGGCCTATAACCACCCCCGTATTCATAAACGTCTTTTATGCTCACCAAAGCTAAAATAGGTTTCAAACTCGTTTGTATTTGTCTGTCTTCTTGACATTTATGCAAATAAGACAGAGACATACTCCATTTTAACTAGAGTCTTAAAAGATTTTTATGAATAATACCGTAATGCCTTACTTAAACTAATGCGTCAAAAAATTTATAGGATAATATTACTTACATACAAGGACCTATTTTTAATGAAAAAAGTAAATCGTTGCTATTATCTACCCAGGTAGGCAACAATTTTGAGGTAAGTTCAACAATAACCAGCCCATATTCCGTACAAGAACATTATCTACCTGTACAGGCTGTACCTACAGGACTATTTTAATGTTATTTCCCGTTACGTCGCTTTATCTTCACAAAACTTCCTAGAAAGAAACCAGTTTTACACACACAAAAGCTTAACCCTCACAAGAACGAGCTTGCCAAATCTTTTTTACGCACAAAACAGCCCTTATTTAGTTCTATTCAAATTTCTTGTCGGTTTTGAATAGTTGCGTCTCAAATATTAATTTGGCGCGCAAAAACTCACTTTTGTGTGAACACAAAGCAAACTTTTGGGTAAATTTTACTTTTTATTTACAACTGTGCTCATCATAAGTCATAATTCAAGTTTTACATTCTAACGAATTTTAGTTACATAAGGCTGCCCCTAGAGGCGCCGCCTGCACACTGAATTACTTAAAAAAATTATATCAATAACATTTTAGGCACAAACAAAGCCGTAATAAAATGGTAATTAATTTTTTTTTCAATAAATATTCAAATATAACAGGAACGTATATCTTTCCGCCCGCACATAATAATATGTCGGTTACCTCGATAAACTATTCACCTCTTTTTGTGCACAGTCTGATTTCTTTTTTATTCTGATATAAGCTTGCGCTGGACTACAACTTGCCTGTTGTTAAGCAATGATGGAACGATTGGATGGAACGCGCCTGCACAGTATACGGATTCACTCGTGATTATGAATGATTTTCGGTGAGAAGGTGGCAGTGGAATGAGGCTCTATATGGTTAGAAACCTTTAAAGAGCAAGTATTCCGACCTCTCTGCATGGTGTCACCAGACATCGCACCGGTACACAACAAGGCCGCTTGGCTGTGTGGCTTTGTCTGGTGGGTGGGACTAACGACGGCCGAAGCCTACCACCAGTTAATTACCAGTAAACTAATAATTAATTAATTACCAGGTAATCGTCACCTGATTTGCACCACCCGGGAGCCACGTGTGGGGATTCAGATTAAGGGTGCACACCCACGAACGAAGGTGACTCAGTCCTCAAAAATTTTAATTTTAGTTAGTAGAATTACTATAAAAATTACAAATAAATACCTAATACATTAGTCGCGCGCGTATCTACACAAAATAAAAGCAAGGGGAGGCTCTAAGCATAGGACTTGTTTAACGGCCGGTTGAGTCCCGGCCCCGGCCCAAGGATACCGGCCAAGGTCACGTCAGCTGATGCTAAATAGCACACGTGGGCTAACGGTTTCTATTATTGTTCACTTTTAACAAATTTCTATAATAAAAAGCTTGTTAAAACTCCAAATATATTGAGTATAATAGGTTCTGCTCAGCTGCGCCCGTGGTATTAGGATAAAAAGTAGCCTATGTGTTAATCTAGACTATAATCTATCTCTGTGTATAATTTCATCAAATTCTGTAGAGTAGTTTTTGCATGAAAGAGTAACAAACATCTGCACATCCATTACGTTAATAGTGGAAATGTACCCAACATTACATCGATTGAAGTCAGAAAAGACTTTAAAACGTCGAGATATAAAATCTTAAATAAACCGCGATAAAATCAGTTATAAAGTAGTCTTGTTTCAAACTGTGATATTCGCGTAAATTTAAGAAAATACTATACAATATCTTGATAAGTAGTCAAAAAGCTAGTGCTTTTCGACCGCGGCTCCGCCCGCACGTATGTCTCCTGTGTTACCGCACTACACCATTAGCCTCTTTGTGCAGTCGGTCAAAATCTATCCTATGTCCTTCGCATGGTCTCAAACTATCTCCATACAAAATTTCTTCCAAATCTATTCAGTAGTTTCGGCGTGAAAGCGCGACAGACCCAGTTACTTTCGCATTTATAATAATTTAAAAAATTCTTAGGGCTTAGGTCTTTTGTAGAGTATAATTTTGAATTTATACCACTATAATATGCATACCACCATCCCGCACTTGGCCAGTGTGTGGGGATTAAGGCCTAAACTCTTTCAACTTTCTTCTCTTTCTCTTTTCTCTTTCTTTAAGCTCGCCTGTGTACATGTGCTGTTTCCTATTTATAAATTGTTTATAAGTGTTTTGTGTACAATAAAGAATAAGATTAAGAATAAGAACTCTTAAGATATTTGAGAGAAGACCCCTGCCCTGCTATGGGACACTAAAAAGGGTTGAAGTGTGACTACACGGTGGCGTATGGCGTAGCAAACAGACAGTTGTTTTATTTTAAATATTAATATTTTACATGGAATAATTTTATTAGTTTATTTTTTATTAATTTTATCAATTGAAAATTATTTTATCTAAAATGTACGTAATTATGGAGATATGAAGTAATTCTTAAGGTTTACATTCAGCAGCTGTCTCGGAGGAAGCGGCACAGAAAGCAGATCACTTCAATACTCGCACACCTGCGCTTGCGCACCGGTGTTAGGGCTGTCCTATCGCATATACATATAGCAAAGGTATTTTATTATCAGATAAATTTCGAAGTACGTGTGACGTCATTTGAGATTATCGATTCGACCGCTTACAATTTATAAATAGGAAATATCACATCTACATAGGCGAACTTAATTAATAAGTGAATTTTCTACCAGCAAGCCCTAAGAATAGAAAACTCGTAGGTAGAAGTGCACAACATAAATAACACACATAGGTAATCTACAAAATAACATTACATACTTACCTACTTGAATAGTATGTCTATTACATATCTTTAAACCTATAGGTCAGCTATTCTAAGTAGTCACTAAGTAAGAAAATTATTAATTTGCTCTTTAATATATTTTAGGTTTGGCAAAAACTTTCAGTTCTACAGGTAGACAGCCCTTGTTACCTTCCAGCTCTTGTACGCTGTAATGCGACAATCATTGAAATATAATAAAGGTTTGATACCCTCGCTAAAAGTACAAAACATCCAGAATTCTTTTGTGAACAACTAGGCAAGTCGTCTCATTCAGCCGGGTTGCACACGCCTTTTATTTTTTTTTAGTCTGGCAAGATTAACATCTAGAAACTTCCTGTTTGTTAGATATTTAGATATTTATACTAGGTTTCCGCACGCGGTTTCGTCCGCATGACCTACAATTTTATATCATGCCCAGCAGTGGGATAAGATAAGAAAGAAAAACATTTATTTGACAAACACAGGACTGACAAACTCTTTTAAATATAAAAATCAATTGCTGTTCGTTAGTCTCGCTAAAACTCGAGAACGGCTGAACGGATTTATCTTATCTTGATCTTGAAGTGTTCGTGGAGGTCTAAGGAAGGTTTAAAAGGTGTGAAGAATTCAAATAATTGCCGGGAAAACCATAAAAGCAGCAGTCGATTGAGGCAGTACGAAGTCTGCCGGGTCAGCTAGTTAAATGATAAAAAAGAAACACATAGAAAGAGAGAAAAAAAAAACCTAATTGGATTTAGACATGTTATCATTCATATGTCCAATGCCCCTTTCTACCCAGGTGTTACCTTATCTACTTATCTATACTAATGTTATAAAGCTGAGTTTGTTTGTTTGCGCGCTAATCTCTTACCACTGGACCAATTTAAAAAATGTTTGCACTCTTAGATAGCTCATTTATTTAGGAAACCTATAAGCTATGTACTTTATATCTCGCTGCTGGATATGATACAAAATACGGTCACGCGCACGAAGCCGCGGGCGTAGATAGAGTCAAATAAACGCGAAAGTTTGTAAGAAATTTATAGCTTTCCGACAGCGGCTTCGCCCGCGTGTATGTCGGTTATCGCGCCAAAACATTACCTTCATTTTGCGCAGTCGGATAAAAACTATCCTATGTCCTATGTTCTCGGATCTCAAACTACCTCCATACCGAATTTCAGCCAAATCGGTTCAGTAGTTTAAGCGGGAAAGCGTAACAGGCAGACGTAGTTACTTTCGCATTTATAATATTAGTAGGGATAATGATATAGTGGGACATTAACACGGCCATCTGATCCTAAACTAAGCAGAGCTTGTACTATGGAAACCAGATAACTGGTAATATACCACATATAATACTTTTCTTTTGTAAATACATACTTAGATATAGATAATTACACCCAGACTCAAGACAAACAGACGTGTTCATCACACAAATGTATGACTTGTGTGGGAATCAAACCCATGACCTGAGGCGTGAAAAGCAAGTATCTTACCGACTACGCCACCGGCCCGTCAAGATGATGATAGATAATGATGATTGATTAGATGTATGATTGTTACTCTTTCACGCAAAAACTAATGAACGAAATTGGATGAAATTTGGCATAGATATAGATTATGGTCTGGATTAACACATGGGCTACTTTTTACCCTAATAAGTGCCGCGCGGGCTTAGCCGTTGGAGGAAGCTAGTAATTGTGGAATTCGGTGCCGGCATCTATGTTTCCCGATAGCTATAATCTAGTGGTCTTCAAGTCAAGAGTGAATCGGTATTCACTGGGTAAGCGCGTTCCATCGTAGACTGCATCATTGCTTCACATCAGGCAAGTTGTGGTCAAGCGCAAGCATATTTTAGATAAAAAAAACTAAATACATATTTATCATTCGATATTCTACTAACGTTTTAACGTAAAGTTTGTTTAAATGTGAATGTTTGTTACACAATAACGCAAAAACTATTGGATAGAATTGGATGAAATTTGGCACAGAGATAGATTATTGTGTAAAATTGAACATCGGCTACTTTTTATACTAATACTACGCGAACGAAGCCGTGAGCGGGAGCTAGTTTAAAACTAAACTTATCACTCTTTGACACAGGTGCAAACGCATGTTAAGGCTTTCAAGAGAGTAGGGATAAGTAACTTTTTACGATAATTACTTAATTAATGACTATCAAGTGAGCAGCGCTGGCGCAGCGGTGTCAGTCTTACCTTTGAAATTATAAAATCGTGGATTCGTTCCCCGGTCGCTCCCACGAATCTTTGTGTAGATTGTTTTATCGCCGCAGCCATATACTATAATATCGGTGACGGAAAAAATCGTGAGGAAACCGGCATGTCTAAGAAATAATCATTCAAGGATATGTGACATCTAGCAACCTGCGTGTGTGGATTAAGGCCTAAACTCTCTTAACTCGTAAGATAGTCGAGAAAAGACACGCATCAAACTTAAGTAAGTATAACACCCGACTTTTTTGTCTAGGGTTAAAAAGTAATAAATAATTTGAACTAAAAATTTTGCAACTAGGGATTTCCCTGGCGTAATAATTTTTGGGGTCGTACTCAGCGGGGGTTTTTTAAACGACCACCGTTTTATAAAGTGTTGTAAACCAGGAATAAAAACTTATCTAGTCTCTTATTACATAAATTATCCTAATTATGGCTTCTAAAGTTCAAGTTTAAATAAAAATACACAAACCATTTCACAATACACAAAACATTTTCCAAAACGCGCCGTTATCCGAAGCCGCCATTTTTTTAATGTTCCATAATGTAGTCTTTTGCAACATGAAACACACCCGTGACATACCTTTCTAATAAATAAAAAAATAATTTAAATATTTTGAAGAATTTGAAAGAAAGCTGCCGACCCAAAGTCGAATGGTAACATTAAAAAGTTAAATACCTATCCGGCCTCATTGGTGAGACTTTCACCATTGTTTGACCGCGTTCCTATTCATTCATAGACAAACTCGCGTAAATCAATAACAAGAAAAAAATTACAGATGTTTGTATACTTGTCAGCGAAAAGCAGCGGTAACGCAGCGCAGCTAAAGTTTATATTAGGTATTTATTAGTGAAATTACTCTATTTTTCTGTCTAACTATATTGCCGATCGGGATAATTTTTTTAATAATCTGTTTCTATGAACGTCTCTTTGTATGTATTCCTATTTTTGTTTATAATATCACAGGCTTAAATCATAAAATTCGAAAAAGGACGTTCTATTTTCAAATTTCAAAAGCATTTGTACCGCCAAAATGCAAGTAGATACCTGCACTACTTGGTACAGTTCTAAGAAAAGGAATTTGAAAAGGACTCCTTTGTGTTCGTTTCCGGGGACCAATGAGGGATAGACAATGTAACAAGATAAAATAGGTACTGTTTGATTTTGAAATACACTGAGGGTCATAGAAATTAAGCCATTTTTTACAAGCTTTTGTTTAATTTAAAACACATATCGTTGATGTGGCTATGTTTGCTGTATGGCAAGCGAGCAGTGGACAAAGATAGCCACTGGCATCCAGATCCAAGGAGGAGGCGTCGCGGTAGACCCAAACGGAGAATTAAAATTAATAGACAATTGGATTGTCGTGGCACAAGAACGCGAATATCGCTATGCCTGGAAGGTGTTAGGGGAGGCCTTTGCCCAGCAGTGGGATGATCCGAGCTAGTAATAATAATAACAAGTAGATAAGTATCCAAAACAAATAAACAAAATATTTCAGACATGCAGTTATTATGCAATTATTATTTGATACCTACAACTAAATACCTATTTAAATAAATAATAAAAAACATGTAACCCATTTCACGGTTCATTTATTTTCAAAACATTTGCATATTTTTATTTTACCTTGATTAATTAATAGATATGTTTTTTAATTTTCGAACAAACTTTTTTATCTTGTTTTTTTTAATCGGTCTTCGTGCTTTATGGTTTTGACAGGTATTATAGCGGGAAAATAAATAATTAAAGTGTTAATTTGTGTTTTTAGGTATACATTTCGACTTTCCCACAAGTTTTTTATGTTTTGATCTCTATGATTTGCATAGATGTAAGATTAACACATTATTTGTATGAATATTAATGTGGAGGCTGATTAGGATAGGAGGAAATTGGCTCTTTTTTAATTTATAAATCAATATATTTTTCAAATGTTGTCATTAATAGACTGGCTTCCATTTCCATATAAAATAAATTAGAATCTTTATGTAATCCTAGAAGAGTTCATCAATAATGTTTCTGAATTCTAACATGTGAAAATGCGTTTCCGAATTCATCTTATGAATACAAAACGTTCGATAAAAATAAAATGAAATGCTAGAAATAGAAAGGTAAAAACAAGTTTTTTTTTTTTGGTTTTTTAACCTATAAATAAATAAATAAATAAATAAGGCTTCCCTTTAGGAATTGGTCTATAATGTAACGGCTAAAAGTTTTAAGATCGGGCAGCGTAGGTAATAACTCGCTTTGTACAGGCTTACGATTTCTTATTCCCATCTCTTTTATTACCTTACAAAAGAACTCGAGAACTCATTTTTGACTCCGTCTTCCCTTTTTCAAATTTCCACTCTTCGTCACTTTTACCTACCACTTAATAATGGTCATGCGTGTTCTGCTTAAGTGGCAGAATATATTTTTGATATGTTCCAAAAGCCATTAAATGTCAAATAAATTTAAAAAAAGTATTTACCAAACTTTCAAGTGTGTGTTGTTGAGAGGCCATTGTGTTTACATTCAGCCTCGTTTGTCTATGTTTACAGTTAAGTTTGAATAACGCTTTAATTAGAGTGCGCCACAGTATAATAGTATACACCGCAGCGTGACGACGACGACACGAGCGACGCATGCCGGGGATGCTAGTTGGATGCTATAAAGAGTCAGACAGACTTTTAGACTGGAGACACGCGATCCTGCGCTTGTTTCACATGAATAATTATTTAGTATGTGTGTGTGATCAGTGGAATGTGACACACCTCCTTGGTTGCATTAAACGGGCTTATTTTACCATATTAATCATTGTTTTATCATCATGTAAGTATTATAAAATGAGGAAGTTTGTTCAGACCCTTTCACGCAAAAACTACAGGACATAATTAAATGAAAATTGGCACAGACAGATTACATTATAGTCTCAAAAAGTACATACATTACGATTTTTATGGTAACAGCACGCGCAGGCTAAGATACGGCTTTAAACGGAAGCTAATCATACTGATATAAGTTGCACTGTGTCTCATCTAAGTCGGCTGTCATCAAACATTGATATTTGACCTCCTCTTGACTCTACACAGAAACGATACCACATAAACACCAACAAAATGGTTATTGTTCTATTTTTATACACTAAGTTAAGTTCATAACATAATAACAGGCTTATTGGTCCGGGTGTCAAGTTCGGATAAAACGCTGAGGTCCCGGGTTTGTATTCAAAATATACTAAAAGCTACCTTCCTTACTTCGAGGTGAGAGATTTTAGGCCTTAATCCACACACGCTGACCTAGTGCGGGTTAGTGTCCTAGTATGATTCATTCTTAGACATGTCGGTTTCCTCACGATGTTTCCTTCACAGATATTCAGCAGCACCGATAATAAATTCACACAAAAATGTGTGGACACGACCGGGAATCGAACCCGCGATCGTTTAGTATAACATCATCATTGGCCTGTTGGAGTCTACTGCTGGACATGGCCTCTCCCAAAAAGCACCATTTCAAGTTTCGGGTTGTTGCATCCCAGTTAAACTACTTAGAAACAGCAACCAGCAACTGCCGGATATATTTTTCGCAGATCGTCACTCCACCTAGCTAGAGGGCGTCCTACATTACGTTTACCAAGACGTGGTCTCCACTCGTTAATTTTTTTTTTGCTGATGGCCCAACCCAATTAGCCGGAAGGGCCTCTATTGGTTCACCGGACTTTTTCGGTGAGCCGTCCGAGGACGGTCGAACCGATCAAGTACTGTGGCAACTGCCATGAGGGCTCCCCATGTGGGGACGAACCGCGGCTCAGGGCGTTGCCGGACACTCTAGTTTTAGGGGATCGGGGGGCACTCGTTGATATAACAATCAATGGTATTTATATCTCAATAGAAATGTTATAACATTTTTACACTTTCGGGTAATTCAGGCTACTTATTATTATTAATACGTATTTATAATTATCATAACGGGCAATTAACGACTGCTTGCGACCACGACCGGTGGAACCCGTGTCGAAACGTAAAGCCAAATTAAAGGTGAGCGCGTTAATTGCCCGTTATGATAAATATAAATAATGAAACACGAAAATTTAAAAGTATTATCTAAATATATAAAAGAAGAAACTGACTGACTGACTGACATATCAACGCAGAGCCCAAACCGCTGGGTCTGGAGACTCCAACTTTGGCACATAGGTTCCTTATGGGGTCTAGGCGTCCACTAAGAAAGGATTTTTCAAAACTCACCCTTGAAGGGGGTGAAATGGGGTTCCAAGGTTTGTATGGAGAAACAAGATTAGTGAGATCAATTTCGCGGACGAAGCCGCGGGCGGAAGCTAGTAAATAATATTATTATGTTACGATAATCTTTGCGTAAATTGTACTTTAGTGGAAGTCGGCCCCACACAACCAGTTTTGCTTGTTCACCAGCTGATACCGTTTTATGTAAAACAAGCGTTTGATCGCGCTCCGCTTCAGGTGCTAATAACCCTAAAGGAATAATATATAATAATAATAATTATTATGTGGAAAAATTAACACACTAGGGAGAGCTTGTATTATGGAAACCATTTAACCGATAATATACTACATGAAATACTTTTCTTTTATGGCTCCACCGGCGCCTATGTCGGTTGTCGCGCTAAACCAGTAACCTCTTTTTGCGCAGTCGGATAAAAGCTATCCCATGTCCTTTTCCGGGGTTTTTAATAAAAATATCGTGAGACATTAACACACACGGCTATTTGATCGCAAGTTAAGCAGAGCTTGTACTATGGAAATCAAGTTCCCGTGTAGTACTGTAGGCAACGCCATTTTTTTAACATCTTATTCTCGTATGGCTTACATCACGCAACGACGACGCGCTCGTTTTTATTATCTTTTGTGATTAGTAGAGTTACGAGCGGTGTAAGCCGTCCGATAGGCCTATACAGTGCCCAGGAGGTTGCGGGTTCGGTTCCCGCCTTGGACAATCTATGTGTAACAACAAAGATTTGTTTCGGTGTCTGGTTAGTTGAGGGACTACCCTCCGTGCCCCGGACAGCACGTAAAGCCGTCGGTCCCGGATGTTATTTAAAACATCTATTACAGTCGTTTCATGTAGTCAGAAGCCTAATATAATCTGACACCTGGTCTAACCGTCTCGGCTACTGATTCCCTACGGGTGTCGAGGTCTGATGGCAGTCGCTCGTATAATTCTGGTAGCTAGTTGCATCAGGTTAGACAGGGAGCCCAATAGAAATGAAAAAAAGGCAAAGGAATGAGGAGCCCCTACGCGGCGTCTATAGGTATCTGGTCAGTGGGTTCAAACTAAAGCCACTTCTGCCTATATCCCGCGCGCTATAGTAGCGAGCGTCTGCCGCGGGACCGCGGGACCGGTCGCAATAGGGTCGACCGTTATACAACCCACGGCCAACGTGTCGATCAAGAATTCCATCCGATTAGCTGAGAATTGAGAGAATTACTCATTTTGGTAATATTTCACCGAAATAATAACAGTATTAAAAAGGCTTTTTAAAAAAGTACAAACCTAAGTTAATATTTTAATAATACAATACATTAATACAAATATGCGGAATACTTCCTATTAAAAAAATTATTAAAATAAAACTATTTTATCGCGGTTTATTTTAGATGTGAACAGCGGTGGCGCAGCGGTACGGGCCTCGCCTTTGAAAAATAAGGTCTAAGGTAAGGTATGTTTCCCGATAGCTACAATCTGCCAGTCTTCAAGTCACGAGTGAATCGGTATTTACTTGGTAAGCGCGTTCCATCGTAGACTGCATCATTGCTTCACATCAGGCAAGTTGTGGTCAAGCGCAAGCCTATTTTAAGTTAAAAAAAAAGGGTCGTGGGTTCGAATCCTGGTCGTGCCCACACATCTTTGGGTGAATTGTTTTATCTCCGCTGCTCAACATCGGTGAAAGAAAACATCGTGAGGAAACCGGGATGTCTAAGAACTAATCATTCGAGGACATGTGACATCCGCACTTGACCAGCGTGTGTGGATTAAGGCCTAAACTCTCTAAACTCGTAAGAAAGTTGAGAGAAGACCGTGCCCAGCAGTGGGACACTAAAAGGGTCGAGCTGTTTCGGAGGACGTAGATTTTTAAAAAAAATTCTCTATGTAAGAGCCATTCCCGTACTTCAGGGAATATTCTAAAAAAAGAATTAGCGAAATCGGTTCAGCTGTTCTCGAGTTTTCCGCTTACCAACACATTTTGCGATTCATTTTTATATTGTAAGATTTTATCGCGGTTTATTTTTGATGTGAGATACCGGCGTTTCAATCTTTTCAGACTTCATGGTCACGGGTGGAAAGGAAAAAAAACGTCGTCGGGATCTAAAATCTAAAATAAACCGCGATAAAATCCGTTATATATAAAATAGTTTCATTTCAATGTGTGATATTCACTGAAAAAACGAAGTTAATAATTTCCTACAGAACATAAAATTGAACGAAAACACACGTATCCAACACGTTTAGCTACAAAAATAAGACTCGCTGTACCAAAAACAAATAACTATGGTAAACGTAGTATTGTCTTAGATTGACGCGAATATCACACATTGAAATAAAACTACTTTTTAACGGATTCTATCGCGGTTTATTTTAGATTTTAGATCCCGACGTTTCAGAGTCTTTTCAGACTTCATGTTCACGGGTGGACTGAGGTATTTGACGTCCAAAAATATTAATCACAATTATTACTGACTACCTTCAAACATTAATATTTAAGTTGCGTTCCGATTTAAGCAAACTGAGCTCAGTGTTTTGAATTCTGAGTTGATTTTGCTTGGGTTTTGGTACAAGTAAATTAAGCAAAATAAATAATAATAATTAACTTAAATATTAATGTTTGAAGGTAGTCAGTAATAATTGTGATTAATATTTTTGGACGTCAAATACCTCAGTCCACCCGTGAACATGAAGTCTGAAAAGACTTTGAAACGTCGGGATCTAAAATAAACCGCGATAGAATCCGTTAAAAAGTAGTTTTATTTCAATGTATGGTAAACGTACTAGAAGATACTTTACGTAATGCCACAGATAATATAATACTATACTGTAAATACTGTAATGCCAACGCTAAGAGAGGTATTACCCGTTGATCTGTTGTCAAATATCAAATCCAAAAACCAATTTAAAAAGGTTCTATAGAAATATTACCATTCTGTGACCATAAAACAAAAATGTGTTAATTTATATACCTAATCTTAATTGCATAATAATCGTAATAAGTAGAATTAGATATCAGCACAGATAATATAATACTGTACTAGCATAGATACATATTTTTTCTATGGTACTAGTAAGTAAGACAACTTTATTACAGGATAAAAAAGAAATAAAAGTTAAAGACTTTATTTTTTCCTGCTTAGGCGTGTACTGTAGAAATGTGTGTGTTACCTCTGCCTACACCATTGGGTTATAGGACTTTTGTTGTATTTAAAAAATTGGTTGCCTGTAAATTCGGTATACGGGCGAAAGTTTTACGTGACAACGACTTTGAGTGGTAAAATAATTTTAATGTGAATATTCATTCGTATAGTAGGAAGAAGGATGAAACATAGTTGAGTGGGAGAGAGACGCAAGGCATTCGGCGGGCCTCTCTCTCGTTCGGTGACTCATCGTAACGTTACCGAGCGTTACACTTTTTCATAAGTGCCTCCCAGCCGCAACCTAATTTAAGACGTTGTCACGTCAAAATGCAGAATGCTTGCTGTCAATTTCATTATGTAATTCAAAATACTTGAGTAGGTATTAAAAAGTATTTAAATTTGAAAGTGTGAAAAATATGTTTTATAGTTTATAGTCTTGTATTTCCAAATCCTTTATTTTTATTACTTTTAATATTTATTTATCATTAAAAACGTCTAATAAATTACGAAAAGTGGTTGGGCCTATTTATTAAAATCAACACACTTTCCATCGTCAATCAACGCTTAAAGCGAAGCTTTTGAAATTCGAACCGAATGAATGACATTTGACCGTTTCATTCATTTTTTCTCACAGATTAAATTATAATATTTTAATTCATATAATGCTTCAATTAATTTAATCTATGCAAATCGAATTATTTATTGGCTCAGTATTTCCATAAGACGTTATAATTTTAATGCAAAATATTTGCAGCATATTTTTTATGCAAAACTGATACTGATAACAAAACTTGTCTGATGTTAAACAATGATGTGGTCTACAATGGATCGCGCCTGCCCAATATACCAATTCACTCATGATAACGAACGATTTTTAGTGAGCTGCGTGTATTTGTTAAAATAAAATTGTGTAAGTGGCTTAATAAAAGACAGATGGGGCTTATGAAATCATTGCTCGAGCGCTCGAACGTCTGGTAGACTTAATGACAGCTGTTAAGTTAACAGCTGACAGATGTGCTTTTGTTTTCGCGCCAAAAAAGATGCTGTACTTGCAGTAATGTAGGTACCTACTCGTTGGTATCTACCATAGATTCCCATAGAGTAAATCCATTACTACCACAGATATTTTGTGTTAAATACCACAGTGTAATTCTTATCATAGACCATTAGCCTACTAATCCTATTCTATCTTGGAGCATTTAACACGGGAGGTGTTATATGCAACTTTTAGTACTAAATTGTTTCTGCCAGTGTTAGGGGGAGGCGATGTAACCCTTACATGAAAGTTGAAGCGTCTTTACACATGCACACTTAAATAAAAGCTATACACAAACGCAAAACATGAACAGTTTATGCATACAAACTGTTCATGTACCTTGGCACATCTACTTACTACTGTATACTGCGATAGTTTGTAAGAACGCATGGATGTATGTTATGTTCGTTACTTTCTCACACCAAAACTACTAGACGGAATTTAATGAAATTTGGCACTGAAATAGATTATGGTCTGGATTACCACATACATAGTCTACCAAAAGTATTATATGTAGTATATTACCAGTTATCTGGTTTCCATAGTACAAGCTCTGCTTAGTTTGGGAATTTTGGGATCAGATGACCGTGTGTGTTAATGTCCCACTGTATTATTATTATTACCTATGTGACATCCAACAACTCGCACTTGGCCAGCGTGTGTGGATTAAGGCATAAGCTCTATAAACCCGTAATATAGTTTCTCAACTATCTTACGAGTTTAGAGAGCTTTCGAAGACCTGTGCCCAGCTGTGGGACACTAAAAAGGGCTTAGATTGAGATAATGATGTCTATCTATTTTTTATCCCAATATGTAGAGAGGTCACTTAAGGTCAACTAATACTGGAAATGTTTAGCTTGATGTGTGTACTTAGTACGCGGGCGAAGTCTTGGGCGGGAGCTGGTAATACATAATTGTTAATTTATAACCCGCAAAAAACCTGATAGTCTACTGAGGAGATTCTATGATTTTATAGGGATGTTTTAATGTACAAGCACAAAAAAAATTTTTCAGAATGTGTCAACTTGTGACCAGTAGGTGAATTAATCTAATTTCTTGACGCGCCAATCAATTGCGGTGCAGTTGCGATGAAGTTGCAGTGCAGTTGCACACAATTCAAATGCAGCAAACTACTAACGCAATTCTTGGTCATGTCGCTATGCACGCACACTATGATACATGTCTAACATTATGGATGCAATAAAGACATTGCGTATTGAGTATTGAACAATGCTTTAATGGCTTAATGCTCTAAGGTAGGTATTTAGGTACTTTTTAAATACAATATTCCTAACTCTCTGTAAGAAACACTTTTTTTCATAGCATTTTCTAATTTTACGCGAATATCACACATTAAAATAAAACTGCGGATTTTATCGCGGCTCATTTTGGATTTTAGATCCCGACGTTTTAAAGTCTTTTCAGACTTCATGGTCACAAGTGGACTGAGGTATTTGATGTCCAAAATCATTATAATCATTAATTACAATTGTTACTGACTACCAACAAACATTATAGTTAAGTTTTTCTTTTCCTTTTTTTATTTGGAATTGCCTGATGTTAAGGTCTACTATGGAACACGCTTACCCAGTATACCGATTCTCTAGAGACTATGAGTGATTTCGCAGCGATTTTTTAGTATTTTTTAATACATAATCAGTAAGAAATTACAATTCCTTTTTAGAAGGGTTTTAGTAGCCACCATGTGACATTGTCCTACCGAGATGGGTAGTGGGGGGCGGTGGGGGGCGGGGGCGGCAGATGTCCCGCAGCTGTGCCACGCGCACCTTTGCGCACCTTGCCTTTGTATGATTGATGCAGACAGATTGGGTACGCTTACAATACATTTTCTTTTTATATTCGAACAAATGGCTCTATGGTCGTATCGTTTAGTCAATGAAATTAAAAAAAAACTAACATAAGTAAGTAGTAGGAACGTAAAATTAAAAAAAAACTTAAAATGAAACCTCTGGAGCCATTTTGATTTCCTTCCTTTACAACTTCAAAATAATAAAAAAAAAAATTGGTAAGAAAAATATGATTCCCTAGAACTAAACTAACTAAGGCCTAACTTAAAGTAATACGTCAAAAAGCTCTTCCGCATCGATATAATTTGGGAATTTACCATTTGATGGCTCAACTTTAAACTACTTGTAAATAACAAGGTTAGGGAAACATATTTTTGATCATTGATCATAAGTCCAGTTGTTCCTTACTAATATTTTGAAATGCGAATGTTGCTGTCTGTCTGTCTGTCGTGCTTTCACGCCAATACTACTGAACCAATTTGGATGAAATTTGGCATACAGATAGCTTGAGACCTGGGGAAGGACATAGTTTTTATCTGACAGCGCAAAAAGAGATTAGTTTAGCCGGTTAACCGACATAATCGCGGGCTGAGCCGCGGTCGGGAAGCTAGTAATAATTGTTTAAACAAAACGCATCAAAATCTGTTCATCATCGTTATTTTATTATTATTTATATTATGTTTCGTCATGTCCGTCTATCCGTCATAGCTTAGAGACAGAGTTGGTATTTGTTAAAAAAAAAAAATTTTTTTTTTGGCTTGATTGTAAAGTAAAATGTTGCAAATATATATATTTCGTTTTCAATGACAACACATAAAATTGTGTTTTTTCATTCCCGTCTCGTGAGATATCAGTGCCCGTAGGATAATTCACGTAATTTCTGAAGGCGCCGATCAAGTTGCGGTTCTTTTTTTTTTGCTTATGACCTAACCCAACTCATCGGCTCACCCCTTTTCGGTGACCGTCCGAGGACGGTCGAACCGATGAAGTACTGTGGCAACTGCCATGAGGGCTCCCCATGTGGGGACGAACCTCGGCTCGAGACGTTGCCGGACACTCTAGTTTTTTAGGGGATCAGGGGGCATTTCGCCGGGCCGGTTCTGACCGAAACCGTAATCAACTGGGGGTAAAATGGTATTCTTGTAATTGTCATATTTATATCATGAACGCCAAAGCGCTCACGTGACGTCAACTTGACACGAGCGTATCTGACAGCGGTTGTCAAAATTACGAGAGTACGAAAAGGGCTGTTTTGGTCGAAACTTAACTACAACTGCACTGCAACTGAACTTATTTCATTACTGATTTACGTAATTTCTTGACGAGCCGATCATGTTGCGGTGCAGTTGCAATTAAATGTTCGTCTTGCCTGTACCCAACAGTGGGACACTAAAAAAGGAGTGGAAGTGTGAATTGAAAACCTTCTTTTTAAAAATGGTACGGAACCCTTTTGTGTGCGGATCCGACTCGCCCTTGACCGGTTTTCGGTTTTTTATAATATAGATTACAGTGTTAGCATGCAGTTATGCTACTCTGCCAAGAAAACAGTTAAAGCATTCAAGATTTTTAACTATAATAGGGACAAGATAATAGGTCACTTTTGATATTTCATCAAAATTCAACAACGTAACCTTGTAACGGCGGGCATAAAATAAGAACTGCACAATTGCTTAACTTTTTTCAATTACGTTTACATATTTATTGTAATAATGACCGATACGAGTAATTTTACGATTTGCTTTCACTAATAAACCATTCTAAACATAATAAACAATTTCTGATCTAAAGAACTGAACGTCGTTACAATGTTGCGTCAGTCAACCCTATTTCTTTTTAAACACTAGGGATGTTACTCTAAAAATCGAAAGCTGATAGGATTGTAAGTTGAATCGAATGCAATGATTACTTGTGAAGAAAAATCACCATAAATTTATAACCACGTTGTGATTATAATAAAACCTAATTATACATATTTATTATTCTTTTAACTAACTATAAAAATACAAAAAAATAACTAAATAGAAAGGTCATTGATGTTGGGTGCAATTTAGGTGGATGTTGCTGGCAACACCAGTGCCTGTCGATGACGCATGTCATGTCGCCATTACATGATGATGACGCAGTCTTTTGTTGTTGTGCGAAGTGACTGTGCATTTTTGGTGTGCTCTCTGTTATTTTCTTCTGATCCGGCTTTTTCATTTAACCTGATCTTACTGACTACGTTTACCTGGCTATAAATTGGACTCCGATTGCTTAACGATTATTAAACAAGAAAAACATTACAGTCTTACTATGTCGAAACGGGGGAAAACTCTAAACAGTCAATCTCGCGAACTAGTGCTGAAATTGTACAATTATTTTGGACGTGAATCAGTTAACGATGGGCCTCTTTTACCATTGAAACCACCGAGAGAACGCGTTGCCGAAGCATTGGGAATAGGGAAGAAGACAGTAACTCAAATTCTGAAAGAGAAATACGGACCATCAGGCTCAGAAGATAATACTTTACGTACACCGAAAAAACGAAAGAGGGACAAGAAAATTGTTGACGTTGATAATTTTGATGCTGCTGCAATTCGCAACCACATTTATGGATATTACTCGAGAAAAGAATATCCTACACGGGAAAAGCTATTGAGTTCGTTAAAAGGCGCAGGCTTATTTTTTGGAGGCAAATCGTCTCTATCAAAGGTTTTGAAATCGATTGGCTTTAGATTTAAAAAATCCGACAAGCGGAAAATCCTGCTAGAACGCTACGATATTATTTTGAAGAGAATATCATTCTTACGTCAGGTAAATAAAATTACGGATTGGGACAATGTCGTGTTTATTGACGAAACATGGTTGAATGCGAACCATACGGTTGCGCGGACATGGACCGATGATACAGCGGCCTCCACCTCAAAAGTTCCATCGGGAAAAGGAGCCCGACTTATTATATGTCACGCGGGATCAGCTTCTCAAGGTTTTATTCCAGACTGCCTCCTCGCATTCGCCTCTAAAACTACAACAGATTACCATGAGGAAATGAACTTTGATGTTTTTAAAGAGTGGTTTGAGAAGCTGCTAGTCAGCTTAGAAAACCCTTCGAAAATTATAATGGACAATGCTCCGTATCATTCTGTACAAGTTGATAAACCACCAACTCAAGCAAATAAAAAGCAAGAAATTGTCTCGTGGCTGGTAAGAAATGGTGTGGAGGCAAGTCCAACTTTATTAAAAGTTGAGTTGTTAAATCTGGTAAAAGCAACTAAGCCGTCCAAGCTCCGCTATGTAATCGATGAACTAGCCCTAGAACATGGACACGAAGTTATTCGATTGCCTCCCTACCATTGCCAGTATAACGCCATCGAGCTTATTTGGGCACAAATAAAGGGTCATGCAGCGCGGAACAATACTGAACCACCCTTCAGTACTGCTAAAATGATGACTCTGCTACAAACTGCATGTGCAGAAGTCACTACAGAAGACTGGCGAAAAGTCGTGGAGAAGACAAAGAAAATAATTTTACAAGATTTTGAACGAAATGTGAGAATAGACAATATTATTGAAAATGAATTAATAATATCTCTGAGTGCTGACAGCAGTGATGAAGATAGCAGTTCCGATAGTTCAAGTGAATAAAAGCAATTTTTTTGTTAAATTACGTAGGTACTTGTCTTATTTTGCTCCTTTAATTTATGAAAGAAAAAATAATAATGGGACAGGGATTCGCATGGTCATTTTTAAATTTCACATATGTTTCAAGTCTGTATCGATTCATTCGATTCATTCATTTAATCGATGTTTTTAAGCAGGTCACCTCACTATGAATATAAAACTGACATCTGTCAAAAGTGACCTATTATCTTGTCCCTAGTTTAAAAAGTAAATTTTAATTGACCATCTTGGAATGTCGTTTGGGATTAATATTTATTAGGTTTCATTAAAATTGTTTCAAAACTATAATTTAGATATAATAATACCGTTATATTATACGATAGCTAAGTAGTTTGCCTACAATGGCTTAAGCTCTTTTTAGACTACACCATCATCATCATTCCCCTTGCCTTTTTCCCATTTCTATTGGGGTCGGCTCCCAGTCTAACCTGACGCGGCTAGCTACCAGAATTATACGAGCGACTACCATCAGCCAGTAACAGGGAACCAGTAGCCGAGATGGTTAGACCATATGTCAGATTATATTAGGCTTCTGACTACATGAAACGATTGTAATAGATGTGTTAAATGACAACCGGATGCGATAGCTTAACGTGCTCTCCGAGGCTCGGAGGGTAGTTCCTCAACCAACCAGACACCGAAACAAATCTTTGTTGCTACCCAATGATTGTCCGGGGCGGGAATCGAACCCGCGACCCCCCGGGCACAGTATAACCCATTCAGACGGCTTGCACCGCTCGACTACCGAGGTCGACATAAGCTCTTATCAGACTACGCTATAATAATTATCACATAGCTTATAGTATGATCATAGCTTATTTAACGCCGCAGTTTGTAGGTTCGATTCCCACCCGAGACAAACATTTGTTTAAATATGTCTGTTTATCTTGTGTCTGGGTGTAATTATTTATATTTAAGTATACATTTACAAAAGAAAAGTATTATAGGTAGTATATTACCAGTTATCTGGTTTCCATAGTACAAGCTCTGCTTAGTTTGGGATCAGATGACCGTGTGTGTTAATGTCCCAGTATATATTATATCATAGCAGAACGATGATGATTGTTAGTCTTTCACGCAAAATCTACTGGACGGAATTGGATGAAATTTATCGCAGATATAGATTATGAGCTGGATTAACACATAGGCTACTTTTTATCCCAATAAGTACCACGCGGGCGAAGCTGTGCGTGGGTTCTTCAAATGGTTGCGATTATATCGCGTAATGTGAATGCCATGCTAGGTGGCGCAGCGGTACGGGCCTCGTCTTAGAAATATAAGGTCGCGGGTTCGATTCCTAGTCGTGCCTACACATCTTTGTGTGAGTTATCGCCGCTGCTCAATATCGGTGAAGGAAAACTAGAAAGCTAAGATCTCTCAGACCATAGTGCTTAATAATATTGAGATTAATAGTTAGAGGGTTTTTAATTATTTCATATTGAAAATAATCTAATTATATAAATTTAACTATTTGAGATTCAATTTAAATTATAATAATAATAATTATTATTTTTTTAAAAAAAATATTTTGGTAGTTTTTTTTTGGGTACTTTAGTAAATGGAACATTTTATTGCGGTTTTTAAAAATAAGATTTTACATAAAATATAAGAAAAAAAAACAATAGACTAATTAATTAATTAACTAATTAATTTTTTTATTTATTTTTTAACATGTTATTATGCTAAATTGTGATTTAACTATTTGAATCTATAGTTTTAATGTATTATTTATTAGAATGTATATTTAGACCTTTAATGTAATACATATTACCAATAAATAAGTTATGAGTTAAGTTATGAGCTCTTTTCTCTTCTACCGTTTTTATTACCACATCCGTGAATTTCTAACTTAATTTTTTATTTTTTTTATTTTATCGTATATCAGGTTCGGTTCATTAGGTATTATGTCCAAACCACAGATAATATAATATTATATGAGGTCCAAACTAAGATCAGTAAGTCATTTATAAAAATGTAAGGCATTCTAACGTTCTCCAACCTCGTTGGTAGTAATTGCGTAGGTTTAAAATGTCGGTGGTCGTCACATCAGCACTTGTAATAGTCTAAACATCCTGTGGTTTTAGATAGGCTTCTTGATAGCAAAGATGCGTGTCAGCGGGTTACGATTATATAATATAGTTTAAACATAGAAAAATATTTTAGTCGGTAACTTATAATTACAAATTTAATTACCTCCAATGCCTCACTTTCTTGAAATCTTGCCAAAAACATAATACTTAATTGTAATTACTTAAGCTTACATAAAAAACGCATCAAATCAAACTCGCTCGACGAGTTAGTTATAGTTCTGACTTACTAGCTACCACCCACGGCTTCGCCCGCGTGGTACGTATTGGGATAAAACATAGCCTATGTTTTAATCAAGACTATAATCTATCTCTGTGCCAAAATTCGTCCAATTCTGTCTAATAGTTTTTGCGAGCAAGAGTAACAAACATAAATCCATACATTCTTACAAACTTTCGCGGTAATAATATTACCTAGTAGGATAACAACACCTCTTTTTAGTTGTGGGTTAAATACAAACGATTTCCCCAAAATTAGGCCTTAAAAGGTCGACGAACTGGATCCTAAGAACCCAGTGCCTAGAAGAGTGGAAAATTTTGTAGGATGCCTTCACCAATAATGATAGAAGATGCCCCTTTGCTATCTGTCAAACTCCGATTGGCGGAACTTTGTTGTTGGCAAATGGTCAAAAACGGTTCTCTCAGTAGTCTGTGTTAAAAACCAAGCCATTATTAAAAAAAAAGCTTTACGGAATATTTTCAACTTTTTGTAGGTTTATACTAAATCTATGGTTTTGAGGATACGAAAAGAAAAAATGGCGTCTTAAAACATTAAAGCTTGTATACTGATTTAAACTTGATATTGACAAAATTGCGGAATTATTTCTGCAGAGGCCACTAATTAAAATATTTTATTATGGTAGGATGATGATAATTATGGGAATATTGAATACATTAAAAAAAAACTTGAGAGGTGTCAAGAGACACCCGGATGAAACGAAGTTCCTTTCGATTTTTTAGTGAAGGAATTGTACTTAATAATTTTTTTTTAAGTTATAATAATATTTTTTTTATTATTAACAAATATAATGTAATATAAAGAGAGAGGGAGAGAGAGAGAGACAGACAGACAGAGAAACATTTGCACGCCGCACAGCTTACTATAGCAAAAAGTGTTGTGACAACTTTTCGAATTTTTTCCGTCTAGCCCCCTTTCACAACACGCGTTAAGGAACTACGTTCCAAAAAGTTTTGACAGGTTTTCCATAGGTAACTTACATTCAAAATTTTAAATGGTTTCGTAGACAAAAGTTAACTGACTTTTCAACAAAAGTTCTTAGACATTTTTATTTTACCGTACTTTTGTTTCCTTTCCGTTGAGCCCTCGCTAAAAATTGACCTTGCATACGAATAAAATTAATTCGGACCAAACGGATAAAATTATGGACTCAGAAAACCTGAATTGAATTGTCTTTCTAAGGGGACCCTGATTTATTCTGAGGGCTGAGGGTTACACAATAGCTTTTTGAAACATGATCACCCTCCATCATTGTCGATGGTCAAGGCCAACATTCTTTTTAAATTTGGAACAGCTGGCTATGGACTCTTTCTTTGCCTAAAAGAGGCGGTTAGACATTTAAGTTATTATCAGGATTCATTTTTAACCAATTTTTTAAGTAAAAATAGGTTCTAGTTAATCGTGTCAAGTCTGAATCATTTTTTGATATTGTTCTCCGATTATGTATTACGTAAAGACGCTCGAATCGATTTAGAAAATTATTTTTTTGTTTCGTTGGGGGTAGGTTGAGCGATTTTTTAAAAATCAACATAAATCTATTAATTGAATACATCAATTGTAGTGCCTCTATTATTATTGTTGTTTATTCCGAAACGTCATAGAAGTAAAAGGCCGGTGCGGTTTTTTTAAACCAATTGAGGCAGATAGACTTACTTAAAATGTGCAAACCTAATGGATTATCTAGGTAGGTAACCAAGGAACTAACAATGACGAAAGTATTCCTGCTAGAAAACAAATCCAAACAACCATTCAGATATTGAATAGCCCTCTATGGCACAAAAATTTCGATCAGCTAAAAGTACGTTTATAAGTTTTCTGAGAAACGCTCAAAACCGAGGCCACAGCTTAACAACGAGAATTTGCTACGAAAACAATAAAAATAAACTTTAACAGCTTAAGATAAGGTTGAATATAGATAATGCGGTATTTATTTAACATTGCAAACTACAAGCTGCTTCCTTTTGTTCTAAATTCGAAATTCGCATTGGTTTGGATTAAAAAAAAACTTGTTCCTTTCAATTTCAAATCTATGAAAAGGTTGAATAGTGAGAGGATTCCATTTTTGAAATTAAACAAAGCTAAGATAGGTAATAAACGAAAAGTAATAATTAAACAGGTAGATAAGTAGGTAGAAAGTACGTCTTGTATCCTGCTAATATAAAATAATGCAAAATTTTGTCAGGTATTTTTGTTACTCGTTCATGAAAATCAAAGTTCATGAATTTATTGGATGAATATTGCACACGTGCAGCTTATTACTTGGACAATATTCTTACTTCCTTACTAATATTATAAATGCGAAAGTCTGTCCGTGTGAAACTAGTGAACCTATTTGGATGAAATTTGGTATGAAGATAGTTTGAGACGCGGGAAGGACATGGGATATTTTTTATCCGACTGCACAAAAAGAGTTTAATAGTTTAGAGCGATCTAAGATTATATAACAGTCTATGAAAGTGACAACCGACATAGTCGCGGGCGGAGCCGCGATCCAAATGCTTGTGTTATTATAGGTTACTTAATTACTTTTATCCTGGCAATATTTATGATCTCATGGGATTCTGTCATTCGTTATATAACACGGACGAAGTCGCATGCGGAATCTATCAAAGGATTTATCTCTATAATCTTATCGAAGAGATTTAGGTTGCTACTCAAATTCTTTAATGGTAGGAGATAGGTTCCTGCATAGACAGCCTGCAGATAGAGAACCATGATTTTTAATTAACCTGTTAGCCGTATAAAACTTTATGGCATTGTAAACCGATTTTGGTGCGGTTTTATTTATTTAAAAGTTTAACTGATCTACATATTTCTTATCTATCTCCTAAATAAATTAGCTTTTTGCAACACTCCACCCCCGTGACCTACATCATTTTATAAGCCCAGCTGTGGGATAAAAGGTAACCTATAGCTTTTTTATTTGTCAAATCGGACCAGTACTTCCTGAGATTAGCGCGTACAACAAAACAAACAAACAAAAATAATATTACGGCCTTAATCATAAAAATGTTATAAACATCTTTAGTTAAAATGGATTTTGTCTCGTTTCCTACCAGTATGAATGTCAAAATGAGAGATAAGGACGAACGAATTATAAACTTATTTTAGTTTTACTATGCGTCTATGACGTTTACAAATATGGGGGTTAGTATAGATAAAACTTAAAAATAGCGCATCTAACACTCACTAAAATAAGAAAATTATACAAACTCTTCGTTAAGTATAAGTTATAGGATAAGTTCGTAATAGGAGGGTTAATTTATATTGTTTATTTATTGAAATAAAACTACTTTTTAGCGGATTTTATCGCGGTTTATTTTAGATTTTAGATCCCGACGTTTCAAAGTCTTTTCAGACTTCATGTTCACGGGTGGAATGAGATAAAAAAAAAAAAATCCGTTAAAAAGTAGTTCTATTTCAATGTGTGATATTCGCCTAAATCTAAGACAATACTTTGTTTATTTATTGTTAAAAAAGTGTAATTGTTGGACTTATGGTCTACTTTTTATACTGGCCTTATTCATAAAAAATTTATAAACCTCCTTAGTTAATTTTGTTTATCCCTTTCCTTTTAGTACAAATGCCAAGATGATAGACAAATTAATTATAAACCTATTTTGACTCTATTATACTTATAACACGTTTATGAAGGGGTTTATAAATGCCACGAAATTGTAAAACTAGTTTTAATTTTTTTAGGTTAGTTTTTAGTGTTCCTTTTTTTTGTTTTTTTTTTACTATACGAAAAGTTATAATATTCCACAGTGTAAGGAAACATAAGGAAGAGGTCTGTTCACTGTGGTTCTGGTTATACTACCTATCATACGTACGATCTTAAATAAATATTCATGGACACAGAAAAAATGACGCACATAACGCACAATAAAAGAACAAGTTTGCGAATTTGTGCCTATTAATAAATTAGGATCAGATTAGAAACGACACTAAAACGTAGCCTACAGAAAAGAAAGCGTAGAATACAAATCGCTATCTATTGAATGAAATATTAACGACTATAGCGCGCTATTTGCATGTGCCTATGTGCAATTCCAGACAAGTTCAACCAGTAACGTCCAGAACCGTAGTACACGTTGTTAATTTGAAAAAAATCTATGAATACTGTCCGGAACATGTCAAGATGGTGAGTCGAAATGCAAAAACAATCTACAAATCATGTTACATAGTTTATTTCGAATTTATTTTATTATTTTTCTAGTGTTTTACTTCCTTGTTATAGAATCTTTTCAGTGAAAAAAATGTGGACTTACAATTTGACAGGTTTAATATTCATAAACCTATAGAATTTGAAAACATTTCTTGGGAAAACAGAACGTTTGGCAACCCTACTAGACATACCTACTTACATACTTTCGCAGCCATATTATCACTCACTATTGTGAAGATTTAATTATTTTACAAAATTATCTACATCTTTACCTAAATTCACATCTTGATTATCAAATTAAGTATTTATTTATGTATTTACAAAGTAGCAACTTTTGTATTTATGTAGTATTATTATCAATGATTTTAGCTTTTGTGTTTGCTTAATAACCTCGAGATCCCGGGTTCGACTATCTGGTTGAGCGAAGAAAATTCCTAGCAGCCAGCAGGAGTTAGAATTGAACGGCAAAAATCGACAATGTTGGTGATGGCCTGCTACATATCAAATATGAATTAGGTACTAAAATTTGCAAAATTTTAGCATCATCGCTCTATTACCTGCGTATACGTGCCTCGGAGAACACGTTAAGCCGTTGGTCCCATTTTCAATAAAACATTTATGACAGTCGTTGCAGGTAGCTACCTGACTATAGTCAGAAGCATAATATAATATGAAACCGTCTAACCATCTTAGCTACCAGTCACTAGCAGTCACTCGTTTAATTCTGGTAGCTAGCCGCATCAGGTTAAACTGGGAAGTGTGAACCGATCCTAATAGAAATGGGAAAAAAGCAAGGGAAAATGAAACAAATGCTCTATTACCGTATGGGACCTAATTAAACAGCCGATAAAAATGGTTGAAATTCTCCTGTCTACACCTTCAGGCTAGAGCGCTTTGTTTTAATATACTAACCTATTGTGAATTTGCAAAATCGACTTTTATTTTTGCAATGGCTCAAAAGAAAAAAAAACTTTTAAGATTTATAGTTACAAGTATTATGTGATGATGGAAATTCGTAAAGTCGATGGTCCTGACTGTTACTAAGTAAAATTGTAATACCTGGGAAAACATCAGATTTATTAAGCCTGTAATGAGCCTTGTCTTGAATTACATTATAAGCTTGTTTTATTTTTACTGGGAATACATTCCAACATCCAAGTAGAAGTACAAAATATGTAGGAACTCAATGTAAAGCATAAGTCTTATTGATAAAAAAAAATGAGAGCGCATCATCGTTGTTATCGCACCGTGATCATGACATTGATCATCAATGGCCAAATGACGTCACTATAAAAACCGCATGGCATATTTTTTATAAACACCACGTGGTGATTTGATAGTCGAAATCTTTGCGTTACATTTTGGATGTGGGCCCTCTGTTTTTTTTAATGTTCTATGTCGATAGTACGTTAGTGTGCACGCAGGTAGCGAGCCCGCGGGATGCGCGCGCCTCGATTTTTGAATGTCGAATTTTGGGGTTGCAAGCTTTAAATGCAAGTACCAAAACACCCCATTTATGCATTTTATCTAGTAAGTTTAGTTTTTAATTTAGTATAACAACACAATTTGTGGAGATAACTACGAGGTACAAAGTTTATACTAGGTTATGTGAGATAAAATGTTATGTACCTACACGTTCTACTAAATTAGTACAAAGTAGATAACAGCTTCAAGTCAATAGCGAATGAGACGAAAAGCTTATTATATCTACTTCGGTTATTATACTAACGTATGCGTCATACCGGCCGCTGACACGTCGCGAGCGTAGACCGTGTCAAGGATCACAACTTTCAAATCTTGCGAATTAGTAGAAACATTTTCCCCGTATCTCGTGTGAAATTTTCACTCTGACAACACTCTCGGGAAGTTCAGGAACCACTTCCCAGAACGATAAAGGGCCGGCGCAGGGTACGGGGCGCAGGGGCAGGCGCGACAGCTGCGCGCGCGTCGCTCCCCTCTCCGCGCGCCATTCTGCCGCCGACTGCCACGGCGAGGGCACGTCCGCGCTGCCTCCACAGTGAAATACCCGCGTAACATTCCGTTGTTGGACTCGAGTGCGTGAAACTATCAAGTTTTTGAATAACGAAGTATTTATTCACATATTTGGAGGAGTTGGAGCTGCATTTAAGCATCGGACTGTCGAAGGACACGGATCGGGCGCGGCGCAGGAGCGGCCGCCGGCATCCTTTGTCCGGGAGGCCCGAGGCCCGTGTGGCTGGGCGGTGACTGGCGCTATATTCGGTTCAGTGCAATATTGCACCAGTCCCGGCCTATCCAAGCGGGCCCGACCGTCGAAGACCGCTATCACACCGCTATTCAGGCTCAGCATCCGCGGCGCGCGATCCCGTTACCCGTCCGGCCGGTCGTTCACTGCGGTGACCACGCTTAGGACGCGATTCGGTGTAAACGTTGTGTGTTATATCAAATTGCACCAATCCCGGCCTGCATGTGGTCACTGCCCTGTGGACTGGAAACTGGATGGACACACGTGGTGAAAAAAAAAAAACAGGTAATCTGGTGGTTGAGCATGACAGTACCCAGTTACCCACACGCAGCGAATGATTCGGATTTATAATTTTATCCTTAATACTAGGTCATGTCATGAGTATTGCATATTGTTTTAAGGTCATTTACATCGCCGCCGTGGTAATTATAAAAATGTCCTATACTTTTTTAAAGTTAATTATTGATTTTCCTTGAACAATGTGTGTGTAAGTAGGTAACAAAGATGTCGGTGGTCTTTAATTTTTAGTGTAATAGAAAGTTTTTCGAGTTTCTAGTGATTCGTAAGAAAGTTATTAGTTTTGAGGTGAGTCCGATCATAGTATACCAGAGAGGCTGACAGACCGGTTTTGGCGTAAATCGTAATGTGGGTACCTACTACCTACCTATTGATAAATTCTTGCATTTCGTTATAACACCGCTGAAGTTAGTTAAAAAAAAAACATTTTGTTTGGATTGACTTTCCGATCGGGTTGCGACTACCGTGGTCAAAAGCAGACTTATGTTGATAGAGCTAGTCGAATGCACGAAGTTGAAGTTGTAGGTAGGTACCTACAGCAGACAAGATCTTGATCTCCAGTATAAAAAAAAATCGGGATTCAAACCCGGAACAGCGCGATGGCGTAACGGTATCGAACTCAGCTTTGATATAAAGGTCGCAGGTTTGATTCCGGTCGTGCCCACACTGTGTAAATCGTTTCATCGCCGCTGGTTAATACCGGTGAAAGAAAACATTAGGAAACCGGAATGTTTTAAAACTAAACATTCGTGGACATGTGTCATTCACCAACCCACACTTGGCCATAGTGTCGCTGCCGGCAAGCCGGTAATTGTTTCCCGATAGCTATAATCTGCTGCCTGTCTTGAAATAACAAGTGAATCGTTATTTACTGGGTAAGCGCGTTTCATCGTAGATTGCATCATTGCTTAACAGCAAGGAAATTGTGAAGCGCAAGCCTATTTTAGGATAAAAAATTATGGATTAAAGCCTAAACTCCCTCAACTCTAACTATAGTGAGAGGAAACTCGTCCCCAGCAGCCAGCACACCCTTTGAACATCACTTCTTAACTTATTTTAGTGTCCCACCGCTGGGCAAATATGATATCGGTTTTTAAGGAAATTCTTTACCGCTGGTCCAATGAGGCAGTTCCTACTTTTATTATACTAGATTTCCGCGGGACGCTTTGCCCGCGTGACCTAGATTCTATATCGTGCCCAGCTGTAGGATAAAAAGTAGCCTATAGCCTTCCTCAATAAATGGGCTATCTAACTATGAAAGAATTTTTAAAATCGGACGTGTAGTCCCTGAGATAAGCGCGTTTTACCAAGCAAACGAAGGGATTTAATCAGACTCTTGGATAATCATTTTAATTTTGAATTTTTAGCGCTTCGACTAAATCAGGGATCACCTGATCCCGATTTTTTCCTGGACACCAGTGGCGAAGAGTCCGTCCTTTAGGAAGTGGTCAATGTCACACGTACTTAATAGTTTATGTAACGCCTAAAAGTTTTAAATAGCAACAATAATAAGTATAGCATCAAGTGGACGGTACTAAACGGTTATTTTCCTAAGTAAGAACTTTTTGCTCCGGCCTCCCTTTTTCAGACTTCCACCCTTCGCCACTTCTGGATACTACATACTACTTTGTTCTGCTTTCGTTTTTCGGACCCCGATTTCTTATAGTACCGGCCTAACAGAGGTGTTCTTCTGTGACAAAAGGTGTGGAATCAAGTGTCGTTCAATTCAACCCTTTTTAGTGTTCCACTCCTGGGCACGGGTTTTCTCTCAACTATTTTACGAGTTGAGAGAGTTTTGACCTTAATCCACACTTAATCCACTGGTCTAGTGCAGGTTGGTGGATGTCACATGTCCTCTATGTTCTTAATATGCCGGTTTCTTCGCGATGTTTTCCTTCACCGATATGGAGATGAAACAATTCACACAAAGATGTGTGGGCACGACCAGGATTCGAACCCGCGACCTTATATTTCTAAGGCGAGGCCCTTACCGCTGCACCGCTGCTCAAGTGCCGTAGTGTACACAAATACCTCTTTTTCTGATCGCTGGTGAAGCATTCACAAGAAATCATGTTGCTAGCTCTGTCTATCTCTTTTTTTTATCTTAAAATAGGCTTGCGCTTGACCACAACTTGCCTGATGTGAAGCAATGATGCAGTCTACGATGGAACGTGCTTACCCAGTAAATACCGATTCACTCGTGACTTGAAGACCGGCAGACAATTTGGCAGTTCGCACAATGAAAGTGGAGGCAAAGCGCTTTGTGCGTCCCCGTGGAATTTCCACCATATAACGGTGGCGCATAGCCGTACCTCTACTTGTCCGATGGAAGAACGGGGATGGGGGAATAAGATTGTGTAATTCCAACGCACACTCTCCGAAGTGTATCCGGTAAAAGACCGAAAGACTAGCAACTATGCGGCGATGGTCGAGGCTTTGCAATTTAATTTCCCTCGATCACTTAGGGATGAGTAGAAAGAAATGAGACTACTTGTATCAAGTGTTGTTGTGCAGTGCAAACGCACAGTTACAATGTTAAGAAAAACATTGAATGTTGGGTAAGCAGGGCGACGCAGTGGTCATAGCCTCGCCTTTGAAATATAAGGTCGCGGGTGCGATCCCCGCTCATGCCCACACAACTGTGTGATTATATTTTTATTATTGCGGGCCGGTGGCGTGGTTGGTAAGATACTTGCTTTTCACGCCGCAGGTCGTGGGTTCGATTCCCACCCGAGACAAACATTTGTTTAAATATGTCTGTTTGTCTTGTGTCTGAGTGTAATTATCTATTTAAAAGTATATATTTACAAAAGAAAAGTATTAAATGTAGTATATTACCAGTTATCTGGTTGCCATAGTACAAGCTCTGCTTAGTTTAAGATCAGATGACCGTGTGTGTTAATGTCCCACTATTAGTGTCCCACTATTATATTGCCGCTCAACCAAATTTGCATGCTTCGTTCGTAAGCTTTTCCACCCTGTTGGTAGAACATCTACTTCAACCCATTTAAGTGGGCTGCTGGGTACGAGTCTTCTCTAACTATCTTACCAGTTGAGAGTGTAGGCTTAATCCACACACGCTGGCTAAGTGCGGGTTGGTGGATGTCACATGTCCTCGCATTATTAGTTCTTACGTTCTTAGACATACATTTTTTATTTTATTTAATGGGACATTAAGACACACGGCCATCTGATCCCAAACTAAGCAGAGCTTGTACTATGGAAACCAGATAACTGGTAATATACTACATATAATACTTTTCTTTTGTAAATATATACTTAAATATAGATAATTACCCCCAGACACAAGACAAACAGACATATTTAAACAAATGTTTGTCTCGGGTGGGAATCGAACCCACGACCTGTGGCGTGAAAAGCAAGTATCTTACCGACCACGCCACCTGTTTGCTCACTATGTCATCCTTCACCGATATTGAATAAATGTGTTGACACGACATGGGATCGAACCCTCGCGGTTGTGTCTTTATGGATCCCGTGTCCCCGCCGAGCGTGGTTGCTGGAGTCAGTGGAGTTTAGTGGGTATGGCCCCGCGCTGCTTGAGGTGGCTGCGGCCTTAAACCAGTCCTACATTACCGCCTCGTCCTCTGCAAAAAGGCGGGGTGTGCGTCGTGCATTCTCCATCGAAAAAAAAAGGATCGAACCCGCGACCTTATTTTTACAAGTCGAGGCCGATACCGTTGCGCCACCGCTGCTCTTAACGATGTAGTGGCAAGTTCCCTATGAAACTCGGTCAATAAATTGTTCAGTTGAATCTCCTGTCATATTTTTTTGCGACTACAATATTTGTATAGGATGTATAGTTTTACTACTTGCTCAGTCATCATTACGTGCATTGAGTTTTAGATTAACTTAATTAATTAGGTGTTTGCGGTTTAATTACCTGTTATATTTATTCGTTGTTTACTCATTACTGTAATTGTTTACGTTATGTAAACTTACATGCTGTTTTACTAACAGCGATAGAAGAAACAATTCTCAAACAGTAGACGTTTCTCGTAATTTCTCTTGACGCGCCGATCGAGTTGCTGTTTACGTCTTGGTGCAAAATAGTATTCTTGTAATTGTTTAGCTGTCATATCTAATCTAAAGCGCTCGCGTGACGCGAACCTGACAAGAGCGTATCTGACAGCTGTTGTCAAAACTACGAGAATACTAAAAGGGCTGTTTTGATCAAAACTTAACTGCAACTGCACTGCAACTGAACTTCTTTAATTACGTGAATTCGCCTACAGATGGGCACGACCGGGAATCGAACCCGCGACAGGGCCTAAGGGGGTTATTACTTATTATTTATTTGCGGATGAAAGTATAAAAAGTGCCAAGTCAAGTTGACCGAGCGTAAATCAAACAAATGACTGTAACTGTCAAAATCACGTTAAGTTACGGTAAATTATGGGCGCCAAACTCACGGTTGTTAGTTAGATACTCGTATAATGTTAAATCATGGTAGGTTAGTGACATTCTCCTTATAAATCTAATTTAAAATTTTAATAATCAACGTTCGTTATTTAAGCCCAAAGTCATCATCCACTTCAGCTTTCAGATAAAAACTTATAAAAATCGACCCATTCCTAAGAGCCAAAACACACGTTGCGGCGCCGCACCGCAAGAATCGACAGCGCAACGCTCGTAGTGCTAGTACATTTTGTTCTATCTAGAGGCGGGCGGCACTGCCGAGATCAGCTTATACTGGAAAATTCGAAAATACAGCTTGATGTGTAGCGGTATTTACACGGACGATACACGTGTCAAACTCAGAACACCTCTCTTTTTTTCGGGAGTTAAAAATGTTACATACACCCCCAAAATATGTCTAATCTAAGCTTCGATCCTGAGTCTCGCCTGAGTAGTTTCCTCGGTGAAGGAAAATGCTTGAGGTAACCGAGACATTCACCAAGCCGCACTTGGTCACCGTGTGGCAACTGGCAATAGCAAGGCTCTAAACACGAGATAAGACCTGTGCCACTGCGCCATCTACCCGAACGTGTACGCACTACGCAGACGTGAATAATAATTAGTAATATCATCAGCTTTTCACCGGCTCTGTAGGTCCCGGCTATAAGGGACAAATTATTGCCGTTCATCATCACAATTCCAAACTTCGAGCTGTAATTAAGATTTTTCTAAGTACTTAGAAAAGTCTATTTACTCGACCCGGCATCTAAACTACTAGATCACCGGCCACACACAATAGTAGTACGTAGATATTATATTTTAAAAGCACAATAATAATAATAATATGTGGTACACGATATATGTAAAATAAGTAAGCATACAGCTTATCTTAAACTTCGTACACTTCCGTTCAAATAATTTGACCCATATATTTGACTGCCAAGGAAAGGTTGTTTTTGGCGTGTGACTTGAATTTGTTTGTAAATTTCCTTTGTTATCCCCTACAACGCTATATTTTTATTTGCTATTCGTTTAAAATCTCACATAAATAAAATTACACTTATTATATCACTTACTTGAACAACATCTGATGATTTTTAGAAACTGAACCTATTTAAGTTTTAATAAATTAGAGTTAAAATCGTTTTGGTCATATCAAACAAAAAAAAAACATCAAGTTCGATCTGTTTAAGAACCACGATTTTTCAGACAGACAGACAGTCACATATTTAGAGATTGATTTGATGAAATTGATTAAGATGAAAGGAATAATCAAACAAGCTAGCTAAGTAACGAATGAGTTTGTAATCTGTAGTTTTAAATTGTAAATTCCAAATAATGTTTATCAAAAAAACACTGCACACTCACATACCTAATGCTTAAAGTTTTTTCGCGCACAGTAAATATAATTTAGAGCTTTAATTGGTTAATTCAACGAATTTTTGAGTGAAAGGTTAAAAAAAAATATGCGAGGTTGCGAATAAAATGCATGTAAGTGTAATATTATCATTACTCGTCGTGAATCAAGCGGAAAGATGATTCATCGAGCAAGCTAAGACCGCGCGTATAACCGTTATGTTTTAAATTGCAACAGCTGTCAAGGGGCATTCACAAGTTGCGGTACCTACATAACTTGTATGGATTATGTTCGTATATCTTCATACTAATTTAAATAACTTTTACTAGCTTTTCGCCGCTGATACGCCGCCCGTAGTTCACGACTACATATCATGCCCAGCAGTGGGATAAAAAGTAGCCTATAGACTTCCTTAACAAATGGGCTATATAACAGTGCAAGAATTTTTCAAATCGGACCAGTAGTTTCTAAGATTAGCGCGTTCAAACAAACGAACTCTTCAGCTTTATACTATAGTATATGCGTGTTTGATATTTAACTCTTAGACGATTGGACCGTTTTGGATGAAATTTTGTGAATATATTTGAGTGAGTTCCTAGTTTCTCTGGACATACAATTGGACCCGGTAGGTGGCGCTGCTGACGGTATATCACCAAATTTGTCTAAAGTTGGACAGGACAGTCCGTCGGATAAGCTAGTTTTACAAATAAATTATTATAGTGATTTATAAAGGGTAATAAAATATGTAAGAACTGTAATATGTAGTTTTTTAAATGTTTCAATATTTACCTAATGTTTTTGTTTTAGTTTATTAATCATACTAGCTGTAATACCCGGCTTCGCTCGGGAGTTGATATGAGGTTACGTGGTAGTTGAAATAAAAAAATAAACTATGACGTAAAAAGTAAAAAATATATATATATTGAAAACATATATATTTACATGTATTTACATTATCATGGATATATATATTTACATGTATATTTAAACATATATATTTACATGTATTTACATTTTCTCATTATTTATACTACTTGTTTATAAACAACATTTTTCATTTTATTGTCCGGGGTATATATATATAAATTTTTCGAATTTCCTACTCTTGAGCAAGCTACATAAAGCTGACCGTGAGAGAAGCAGGATTCTTTGAGGTTGATGCCACAATATTTTAAAGTTTGCCCTTGCGCTTTGTTAATTGTAAAACTAAAGGCTAATTTAATTGGAAACTGCAATCTTTTAAATTGAAATGGCAATTCAGAAGAGATCAGTGGTATTCTAGGTATAAATACTGTGTGTCCTTTGTTCTTTCCAGAAATAAGTTCAGCTTCAATGATATTATTCGATAGCTGTTTTACGATCATCCTCGTTCCATTACATAGTTTTGGGGAGTTGAGATTTCTAAGTAGTATGATTGGAGATCCAATTTTCAGACGAAGGCAGTGTAATGGCATTCCTGGTACTTGTAAAGAGTTTAGAAATTCAGTAGGGAAGTTGACACTTTCTTCAATGGTTACCATCGTGTCGATCGATTTATATACTTTCTCTTCACCAGGTATTTTCTTTAGAATATTAAAATTGATATCGTCAACAATATTATTTTTAGTGGCCAAAATTGCTCTTTGAAATAACCACTCTACGTTGGTATAGTTCTGAATAATATTTGGATAAATTTTGTCGATTAGTTCGTTTTCAGTAGTGGCTATGTTACAGAAATCACTATTGAGTTCAATGAGACCGGTCGTTTGGTCAGTAGGATATGTACCTTCGCCTATTTGTAAAAGCATTTTAGCAAAATGTGCTGTTGTTTCATCTTTTGATAATTCAACCCTCATGTTTTTTGTTAATTGCAGTATTTGTACTTCTGGCCAGAGATGTGACTTTTTTAAGCATGCATTGATCTCGTCTGCTGGTGTTGACTTGGGAATAACTGGAAGTGTTTGTCGAAAATCTCCTGAGAGTATGAGTAGAGCTCCTCCCATTATTTCAGAGTTTTTTCGCAATTCTTGTAATGTTCTGTCCATGGCTTCTAGTGATTTTTTATGGGCCATGGTGCATTCATCCCAGCAGATAATTTTAGCTTGTTTTAGAAGTTGACCCCGTCCAGATGCTCCTGAGACTTTACATACCGGGAATTGTTGTTCGGCTATATTCAACGGTAGTTGTAAGGCAGAATGAGCAGTTCGTCCTCCTTCCATAAGTGTGGCTGCAATGCCGGATGATGCTAGTGCCAGTGCGATGTGTTTTTTAGCACGTATTTCCGCCAGTATTAGATTTATTAGAAACGTTTTACCGGTGCCTCCTGGTGCGTCCAAGTAAATAATTCCACCAGTGTTGTTATTTATTCGGTTCATTATAACGTTGTAAATTGTTTTTTGATTGTCATTGAGGAGTGGTTTATTGTGAGCAATGTATTCAAGTAGTTCATTGACGTTGTAGCTTTTTTCCTTTGTAATTTCGTAGTTTAGCATACTGAAAGCATTTCTTTGTGGTGCTGGCATTCCAAGTTCTACTAAGGTCCGGTTATTTATTGCTAAGCATTTATCTTCTAAGCGAATGAGTGTTTCATTGAAGATGTTGTCACTGAATTCTATAGTCAGTTCTGGATTAGCTTGTCGGATTTGGTACAATATATCATCACTCATACTCCTTTTGAAAGAGTCCCATAGCTGTTTTGGGTTTGATGGGTTACATGTTGTTAGAATTATGGCGAATAACTCTCGAATTTGTTCAGCTGAAGCTGTGAGTGTGGCTTCTTGTAGTGTTAATTCCCAGTGGTTATCGTTTTCCAATAATCCTAAGCGTTGACATGCTTCTCTGTACGTCTGGCATAGGTAGCCGTCAATAGTCCTGAGATCTGTGAAACTTGTTGGTCCTCGTATTTCGTGTAACAACATCCGGAGATAGAAACATTCGGCATTGTTTGGATGTACAGTGTATACTCGACCTATTGTGTTAGTTTTCATTATTTCTGGATGACCCTCTTCTGGCATTCCTTGTTTTCGTCGTTGAAAAATTTTTCTTGTTTTGTCCCACGTATAATAAATAGGGACGTCGACATACAGTAACGTCTTTGCGAATGGATCCGTTTGGCAAAGTTGGAAAAAAGCTGTTAATGTTGTGTTCTGAGGTGGTTCGCTTGCAATTTTTCTAGCCGAGTCTTTTGTGAAGTAAACTCTCTGTCCATTCTCCAAATGTACTGCTAGATGTTGCACAGCTGGTTCGCGTTCGTGTATGGGAAAACTAAAAATCCTCCACGCTGCTTCGTTACTGTTGATGTATCTTCCCATTTGGTACATGAGTATCTCATCATTTCTGTTATTTTGTTCGCTATTTTGGACTATTTGAAATACTGCCATATCACTACCTTTGTTTACGTACTTACATATATATTTAATAGATTTTACTGAATTGCAATATTCAACGTTTATGTGTGCTTGGAACATTTTAGAAAGTAGTGGGTTATATGGTACTACCCATTGATTATCTATTTCCAGTTCATCTCTGCCTTGTATTCGTATTTTTGCTGTGAAACCACCGTTTTTCGGTGATCGTCTTCTATATTTGGGATAGCCGTCATCTTCAGTTTTTGTATCGTCTACGTATGGTTTTGGATATTTTTTTGTACATTTTCCATCACGCATGCATGGCGCATTAAAGTTTAATGGTCCACATGGTCCGTGAATCATGTTTTTCACTACTATGCTGTATAGTTCCGGATCTTTTTGTGGATTGGGAAATTCAGCTTGGATGATTTTGTCGATATCCGTGAGATAAATTTTATCGTGTAGCCATATGAGATTGTGTGAGTGAGGTAATCCTCGTTTTTGCCACTCGATTGTATACATCCAGCATCTAACGGTTCCAAAGATGTGGTATTTTGTGATGACTTCAATAAATCTTATTTGTTTTTGTCGAAAAACTCGGGCTATTATGTCGTGTCGATCCATGGAGGTTTGTCCATATTTTAGTTGTTCTTTGATTTCTGGCCATGATGAGTTGCATGTAAATGTTATGAAGAGATCAGGTCGTCCATATTTTCTTACGTAGGTCATGGCATCTTGAGTATATTCGTGCATATGTCTTGGACTTCCTATGTATGATGAGGGTAAGATTACCATTGTTCCAATATCGTCAATATTGCCGTCATTTATGATCGCATCTCGAAGGTGGATGTATTCTTCTGTGCGTAGTTTCTTCTGATTCAGTCTTATGTAAAGCATCCGTTCTGCTTCTATTTTTGCGTACATATCTACCAGAAATTGTTGGAATAAACGGCGAGTGTTGAGAATGTGATTGTATATTTCATTGTCTCTGATCATTAAGCGGTAAGCATAGAACTCCTTGGAAGTGACTTTTTTGTTTGTTTCTATGCCTGTTTCAGGATGAATTTGTTTTATATTGAAATGATAACCGTCCTCTCCGTGCAGAAATATTAAAGGATATTGAAGAGAATCATATGAACGGTGTGTCTCTGCAATGCGTTGTAGTCCTTTTCTTCTTCGTTGTAAAATTATGTCACGGCTTGTATTTTCATTGTCCACAATTACGATGGCGACTTCATCTATCTGAGGTGCATTAAATCTACGTTCGTGTTCTCCACGTGGTCTTTTATCGGCTCGAATCACAATTTTATAGTCATCAGAAATCATGCGATCTAGTGTTGTTTTGAATATGTAAATCAGTTGATTGTATTTGTGTAAGATCCTCTGTACATCTTGGATTATTTCGCGTTTCAATCCATTAAAATGTGTACTTCGTTGATCAATTTCTTGTTCTTCATTTCCAATGAAATATACTTGCAGAAATTTATAGTCATCGTTAGGCATTGGTAGTAACGATCCTATTTTGTGATAAATTTGCCCTTGAATTGAAAATACATATTCAAATTCATCTCTATTAGTGTTAGTCGAAGTAACACCGAAAGAAGTCATTTGAAAGCAGGAGTTGTATGATCTTATATTTTGAAGAAAGTGTTTTGATTCTGGTGTTTCCCCGGTCATGTAATGTAGAAATTCCTGCGGAGGTGCTTCCAGTGGTGGTAATCGAATTTTTCCATTCATGCAACAGAGACCTGGTGTTTCTTTACTGAATTTTTTCGCGTGGCAAAATTGGCAAATGTTATTCATTTTTCCGATCACAACATATTTATGATTGTAATATTTCTTCGTCGATTCGTAGTGGAATGCTTCCTTTGTTAGATTATCTTTTAAAATTCTCGATTCTTCAATAGTTTTATTTTCGCTTCTTTCTTCGCTTTTTCCGCTTCTCAGGGTGCTCATTCTGGTTCGTTGATTTTGTAAACGTGCTTCGCGCTGTTCTTCCGTTTCATTTCTTCGATATTCTTTTTGTTTCCGCCGTTTCGCTGCAGAACTGGCAAGATCTCCACCTCTTTTACGTCTAGGCATTATATTCTGTAAAATATAAATTAAATGAACATTTTATAGACAAATATATTATTACGTAAACGTGGGGCACGTTGAGACAAAGAAAACAAAATTATTTAATCTTCAAGCGGTCGCGCGATATTTTGTTTACGGCCAAAGTATATCGATTCAACGCCGCGCGACTACTTGAAAGTTAAGGAAATTACAATTAAAAGAAAAGAAAAAAAAACCATTAGAATTAATTAAATACATTATTAAAAATACTCACATTTAATATTTCACAATAAAGGCTCACAGATAACTTTTTTTTTTCTTCACTTCAAGATCATGAATTAATTAAACACACTATTAAAAATACTCACACGTGATACTTCAAAATAAAGGCTCACACAGGTAACTTCTTTCTTTTTCGTTTCGAAGTGGCTTGTTCCGCTGTTCAAATCGAATTAATTCTGGCGGGCGACACCGGGCTCTTATATATTCAGAAAGCTAGGCTCTAGGGTATTCCAGAAAGTTGGCTTTATGGAGACTATACACATGAAGTGTATAGTTGGCTCTAAGATATTCGAGAAAGATGGCTCTAGGATATTCAAGAAAGTTTGGGAATATTTACTTTCTCACACCTTCTAGGTATAGAATGTTCTCGACGTTATCGTTCGCCGTAACAATAGGTTTTGCAGCTGTAGCATACGCAGTAAAGGCGCGAAATTTAAAAACTTAAATTTTAAAATGTTTTCAGAAGTAATTTGAATAACTAAAATGATATCGCTTTAACTCCAACATATAAGTTAGCTACTGCTGTATAAATACACAAAATTTAATAACTTTATTATGGTAACAAATGTAATTTAAGACTTTATTGAAATGAGAATTTTAAATTTCGCGCCCCAAATAATCGTTCTTTTAAGTCCATATTGTGTACAATGAATGAAGTTCAACTATTTGACAACAGATGGCGCGACTACACTTACTTTCCAAGTTGAAGGGTTGGAAAAGCCCTTATATCTTTAAAAACACACCCTTTAGGTTAAAACGGGAACTTTCTTGTTCGAGGGGGGATAAAGGGTTATGGTAACAAATGTAATTTAAGACTTTATTGAAATGAGAATTTTAAATTTCGCGCCCCAAATAATCGTTCTTTTAAGTCCATATTGTGTACAATGAATGAAGTTCAACTATTTGACAACAGATGGCGCGACTACACTTACTTTCCAAGTTGAAGGGTTGGAAAAGCCCTTATATCTTTAAAAACACACCCTTTAGGTTAAAACGGGAACTTTCTTGTTCGAGGGGGGATAAAGGGCTATCACACTATATAAGTCCCTTTATCGTGATGGGACTCCTTTTTAAGTTTTATCGGCACGCACATTTTATCAACTTAGTTTTATTATATATAATGATAATGATATTTTAATTAGAATGTATCTATAGATTCTTAAGTATTGAAATGTTTGTTGAACTAAACACAAACAAATTTTATCGGATTTTGTTATTAATAGTTATTTTAAGTATGATAATTCTTGTACCTTTTGCACTTTGTAATATACATATTATATACCTACATTTTTATTTTTATTTTATATTGGTACCTTTCATAACTAACTGACGGGTCACACTTTTTTTTACTTCTTTCACTTGTATTATTTTCTTTTACTTTTATAATTTATTATAGTTTTTTTTAGGCTTGCCTGCAACTTGCGTGATGTTAAGCAATGATGGAGTATACGATGAATTATTCTCTTTTTTTTTCGATTTGACATTATTTTTTGACATTAATAAGTACAAATTAATAAGTATTAATTAAGTTTGTGGTACCTTCCTAGCTTTCCACAACATGCCTTAAAATCAAAAATGGAATTACCTTTAGTTTCATGTTTTTTTTTCTTTTTTCAAGATGTTTCCAAACCTATGATTTTGTTTCCACACGCAGCAAAAAGTATATTTAAAAAAAAAAACCATTAAAACGGTAAACAGCTGGAAACTCCTTGGTAGGAATAGAGTTCCAGAACGATTTAAAAACCAACATAATAAATTGTTGACGCTCTTAAAAAAAAATCATCAAAGAAAAATAAAAATATTAAAGATTTTGGGTCTAAATTTAAAGTTTTGAAAAAAGAAGCACTGTTTTTGCGTAATTACCGTTATCCTATTAATGTTAATGGTAATTTTAAACAGTTTATATTATAGTAAAGCGCGTAGTAGCTATGGTCTAGTGATTATATGTCAAGGTTTCGCTCCCCTACCCCAGAATGTTCAACTGAGGAGCACGTGGCATTGTTTTGAGTAGGTGCTCAAGGTTTTGTTGCGAGATGATTTTTTTGATGAGGATTTGAAATTGTTGTTTTGGTAATGTATTATAGTTGCTACATCGAGATTGATACTACTAGAGAACTCACCTCGTACAAGAAACTCTTATAATTCGTATACTATAGAAAATCATTGTTGCTATTTTTTTTTTTGTTTTTTTTTGTTGTTTTAAATAAGAATAGGACTGAATTTGCGGTTAACTTCATACCAAAAACCATGCAAAAGTAGCGTCAGCACAAAAAATATTAAACCAATTATTTTAAAATGTATGGAATAGTGATTTATGTAAAAAAAATACTTAGGTATGTAGCATTTACGCGCTATGATGCGGTAAACTTATGCACAAATACATAAACACGGATGTAAACGCGTTTTTTAACACCGCTTTTTTTCGTCCGATGCGAATAAAATAAGTTCGTACCTAAATATTCGACTCCAAAATTCCAATTTCACTGGAACGGCAATAAGATATACGCATTTTAATTTTTTATTCATCTAGATGTGATTATTATTATTTATTATATCAAAAAATTTTGCCCACCGTACTGAAAATAAGGTGAAGTTGTAGCGCATACCGGTCCAAGATGGCGGATTTTCAGTCCTATTCTTATTTGAAACGCATAGTACCATGACTTTTTTTAATTGTAGAGCTACTCGGCGTAGGTAAAATTATTGGTAAATACGTTATTGTGCGATGACAAATATTACCTACTGTTTTAGTTATGCCATCATTGCTTAATATCCGGCAAGTTGTAATCAAGCTTATGCCTATATCAGAATAAAAAAAAAAGTCTCATAAATTCATTTGTGGCCAGTCTTCCGGGAACATGGCTACCTATATACCCATTATATTAATATTGTAGATAAATCAAGTAATTAGGTTCATAGAATATACTTTTATAAAATATAGATATTTCCTGTACCTAACTACCCCACTGCAGGTCCTTTGTTTTTTATCTAAGATTTTTGGCCTGTGTCGAATGCATTCAGCGCGTTTAACTTTGTTTTCTAACCTTCAAAATCGCCGTTACGAAAAAGATACTGGCAATAATCGTTTCCTTTAGAATAGAATTGCTAGAATTCTTCTGTTAAAATTATTTAAACTATAGGCCGACCGTTTAACTCGCGTATCGCCATCTGAGGTACAAAGTCACAAAACTTTAATTAAATCTCCTAAAGAACTATTTAACCACATATAAAAGTAATGTAAGACTATTCGTCACTAATATCCATATCGCTTGAATCATCATCACTGTCTATGCAGCTTGAGGAGTCAGAATCTTGGTGATAGGCGATACGTGAGTTAAACGGTCGGCCTATTATGTTTTATATTTTTTTTATAACTTTTTTTTAACGACAGCAACAGCGTGTGCTGTGTGGTTCCCGTGAAACCGCCGCCGCCGTGCCGCCGCCGCCGCCGTGCGCACGACAATCGTCTGAAGACTAAGGAAATCTCTAGATGGTATCTACATAATTAATATTAGTAAGTATGGATGACAATATGAAACATTGGGAGATCTTTCTGCTCATTTTCAGCCATATTTAATAGGTATTAACTGCAATGTCGGGATCTAAAATCTAAAATAAACCGCGATAAAATCCATTATAAAGTAGTTTTATTTCAAGGTATTAACTGTTAAAGAGTGGGGAAAATAACAAAAGTCTAACTTTCTACCAAAAATAAAACGTCTCAAATGGAATTCCATAGGACACTATAAGAACAAAAAAAGAAAAATGGACAAAAGACGCCATCGAATGCTGTTCTAGAAAGAGGAAAAGACTCAGAGGATGACAAATAGAAAGAAGGGAAGATGACCTACCAAAAGGATGGAGAAGACTTTCTCAAGACGAAGGGTAGAAGTCTGAAAAAGGGAAGCCGGAGCAAAAAAGTTCTTACTTAGAAAAATAATATCTCTTCACTACCGTCACCGATCGTTCATACACTTGATGCTATACTTTTGTTGCTATTTAGAACTTTTAGGCGTAATATGGTCTTAGATTTACGCGAATATCACACATTGAAATAAAACTACTTTTTAACGGATAAAAACATCCTAATTTTAACAGAGAAAATGGTTGGAATATACCACCAGCTTGGGACCCAGTGCTTAATTTACTTGTGCCAAAACCCAAGCAAAATCAACTCAGAATTCAAGACACTGTGAGCTCAGTTTGCTTAAATCGGAACGCAACCTAAATATTAATGTTTGAAGGTAGTCAGTAATAAATGTGATTAATATTTTTGGACGTCAAATACCTCAGTCCATCCGTGAACATGAAGTCTGAAAAGACTTTGAAACGTCGGGATCTAAAATCTAAAATAAACCGCGATAAAATCCGTTAAAAAGTAGTTTTATTTTAGGCGTAACATAATATATTATTAAGTACATGTGATTTTGACCATTACCTAAAGGGAAGCTGATGGGAATCGGCTTCTATGGACTCTTCGCCACTTGTAGGTACTTACACAAAGAAAACAGAAGCGATAATAACGTCATTAATTACATTTTATTACGTACACAAGTTACAACGTAACATTATCATACAATTAACGTTACAACTAAATACAGCACAATCATATTATTGTTACTCCTTCATTACTTAATATTAATTTGGTACGTCGCTAGCTTCCGGTAGACTTCTAATGAAATACCACTTCAATGGGAACGTGTTACCAGGACAAACATTATTATACCTAGCGACTAGCGACCCGCCCCGATTTCGCACCAGTTCAAGTTATACAACTAAACCTTCCTCATGGATCACCACAGACTACTAAGAGAACCTAGCTGGATCAATGTCTATTAGTGAAATTCGCATGAAAATTCGTTCAGTAGTTTTTGAGTTTATGGCGAACAGACAGTGGAAGTGTAAAGGTATGTTATTATTATGGGAAACTTATTTTGTATGTTTTATTAGTTTCAGTGTGCGTGAAAGAACATGAAACCTGCTGTCCTATAGACAGACCGTTTAACTCGCGCATCGCTTATCGCCAAGATTCTGACTCCTCAAGCTGCACAGACAGTGATTTTGATTCAAGCGATATAGATATTAGTGACGAATAGTCTAACATTACTTTTATCTGTAGTTAAATACTTCTAGATATTTAATTAATGTTTTATGACTTGTACCTTGGCGATACGCGAGTTAAACGGTCGGCTTATAATGCTGGACATTGCTGGGCGTGTCTTCAAACAATTGAGAGAGTTTAGGTCGTAATCAGAGATATGATACCTAATAATATTAATGTCTTTGACCGTAATCCACGCTGCAGTGTTGGTTGGTGGATCTTCGAATGTGCGCACATGCTGGTTTCCATGACAAAATTTCGTCAATCGTGTGAAGACACTAGTGATGTAACGAATTTCAATTTTTAGGCATTCGCGAATACAAATACGATTACGAATATCTGCCGTCAGTATTCGCGAATACGAATCTGAATGTTCAGTTTTGAATTTGGCGCCATATGTTAAACCAAAGAAGGCCGATTTATTTATTTCTGTTTATTTTATTACTACATGCTGTTAAGGGCAATAGTGATCTATATTGAATGCACAAAGTATTTAAGATACTTAATTGGATAAAGATTAATGCAGTATTGCTTAAAATCGCTTCGTAAATAAGCCATTAATTTTGGTAAAAAGTAAAAGATAAAAAATGGTTATTGTGGGTTCTAAGAGATAGATTATACCATCGCGGACTTTTTTGTTGACCTTTTTAAGGTGTGCAATACTGTAGTACATTATTTTGATATATCTTTACAATTTATTTTGCTAATTATTATTTTTGGCTGTGAACAACTTCCGAATGGAATTTGGCAGGGTATTAGGTTAAGTATTATACATGATTTATACATGATCAATTATTATTGATGCTGCATTGTAATGACAAGAGCTCAACGGTTTACTGAGCATGTAAATTTATTGATACCATTGTTGTCATTCCAGACAAAATCGTGGCCGACATTTCTTAATTCATGCCTACAAGTGGCGAAGGGTGGAAATGTAAATAAGGGAAGACGTAGCAAAAAAAAGGTTTTTACCCAGAAGAATATCTGTTCCCCACCTCCTGTAATATAAACCGAATCGTAAAGGGAAGCCGATGGGAATCAGGTTGTATGGACTCTTCACCACTGATGCCTACCAAACAATGAGTTTTCTTGAAGATACTAAAGGTTCGGGTTAGGTTTGTAGCACTAAAAATCCGCTCGTATTTTGTAAGAACATAACATAATATCGCACACCATGCCGGAGCCTCTGCCTTAACTTGGCAAACAAGGAAACGCAACGATCAGTAGGCTAATTTCATGTAATTTATTGACGCGCCGATCAAGTTGCGCAGCAGTTGCAATTAAGTTATTCTTCTACAGTCTATCAAATCTAAGAAGTACCGTTTGACAGTTCTAAACTTAGTACATTTAGAATTTTATTGTTGAGTTATGAAAACATAGTAAAAAGTTATGAAAATATAGTAAAATGCACCCAAGTTTTTTACTCTAAATTGAATTATTCTCCTAAAATTTCAATCTATACAATAAAAATCAATTGCTGTTCGTTAGTCTCGCTAAAACTCGAGAACTGCTGAACGGATTTATATTATCTTGGTATTGAAACGTTCGTGGAGTCTAGGGAAGGTTTAAAAGGTGAGGAAAATTCGATTATTTGCCGGGAAAACGCTAAAAACAGCAGTCGATTGAGGCAGTACGAAGTCTACTGGGTCAGCTAGTTTTTTTATAATTTTATTTTGAAGTAATTAGTTATGATTGATTGTTCGATCTTCTACGACTGAAATATAAACTCTTTGTAATTAAAAAATATTTTCTACTTTTTAGTTCGATTAGCTTTAAAAGCGTGGTTCTTTAGTTTTTTTAAACTATGATTTCTTATTCATGGTACTGTTTTACAAGATTATTGTATTCAACCAAACTCTTCAGCTTTAATAATATTAGCACAGATAATATAAAATTATTATAGATTTATTTTGATTATGGTTAATAAAAGAGTGCATGGTGTTTATTTAGATATCTAATCTTAAATCAGTCTGTAAGAGGGTTAACTAGAGGGATGAAGTTTGTATGCAAGTTTTTATTCCTTGATCCTATTCCTTAGTAGTAAGTATGTATTAGAAATCAGTTAGTACCTTAAGAATTAAAGGAGAGGTCAAAAGTGGGATAGTATTTTGAACACCAATGTGATATACCTCATTGGAAAGCTTATAAGCTAGCTAGCTTTAAGCTTAATAAGCTATTAGAATTTAACTAAACACGAATTTTAGGAGCACCCATTTTTGTAAAAATCTAAAAAATGTAATAGAAAAACAAAACGCACATTACCTTTAATTATCCGTTTCCTAAGCAGTATAAATATTGCAATCATGTCAATAATTGCATTGTAATATAGTATTTTTTTCTTGTAATATTATTATAGCTGCAGTTTAATGTAATTATGACGAAAAATATTTTTTATCTTATTAGTGTAATAACAAAACGCGCGGAAAAAAAGATGATTAGGGGAAACGTCATGATGTCATTGTCATTGATCAGTTTGATTGACAGCATTCTAAATAATTTCAGTTTTTTTGGTCGCTCAATTGTCATTTGGCCATGGGGTTACCAATTGCAATAATCATAATATTGCATTAAAGATTCTTATTTTCAGTTTCAATTTAAAAAAAACGGGAGGGTGTAAAATAATTTTAAATACACCAAAAAATTTAATTAATTATGTTCTATTAACCTATGTAACTCAGATTGCTGTTCAAATTTACAATTATTTTAATCCCAGGCTCTATACATTTTTTGAACGTCTCCTTTGTAGTGTCACTGACTCTGGCAGAGCCACCATCAGGGATTTTCATTTTGAAAACACAAAAAAATTGTCGCTAATTAGTCGAAATTTGTCGCCAAATATCAGAATTTGTCGGTCACTGGTTCAAAAGATATAAGGGTTTATAGGTGGCCGATCTGGAGAGAGTCTCCCCAGCAGGGCCACATTTATATCTCAAAAACTAGGGCACCTAGCAAATATCTCTTTTCTCCCATAATTTGTCGCCAATTAGTCGGAATCAGTCGCCAAATATCAGAGTTTGTCGGTCACTGGTTCAAAAGATACAAGAGTTTATAGGTGGCCGATCTGGAGAGAGTCTCCCCAGCAGGGCCACATTTATATCTCAAAAACTAGGACACCTAGCGAAGATGTGTTTTCTCCCATATTTTGTCGCCAATTAGTCGGAATTTGTCGCCAAGTCACAGATTTAATCGGATCTTAGTTTAGGAGATATAATGAGTTCAATTAGTAAGGTATAGTCCAAGAGCTAGGTCGAAGAGTTCACGAAAAATACCAAGAAAAAAATATTTCTATTAATATGTGTAATATACTTCTAGTTTTATCGGTCTAAAGTCTTTAGAAATGTCCGAGAGAGATAAATTCTCAATTTAATTCATGTTTTTATGTTTTAAATTACTAGGTTAGAGTGGCTTAAACTTCTTTGAAAACATTAAACCTTGCTCTTGGTCTATTTGGTGAAAGATGTACAGTCGCATGCAACTGTTTTACCACTTTACAATGTTAAGCTCTAATTAACTTTAGAATAATAAATAAATGTCGTACCTTTAGTAAAATGTTTAAAATACTTAAACGTTGAAAAAGTATTGTCAATTGTAATCAAATTTTATTATATAAAAATGAATTTCCATAAAGTTCGTTTGATGTGTGTTGTGTTGGTGTGTATTTTGAGGTGATTGCGAGTGTTGTGTTGTGGGTATGGACGGGTTGAGTTTTTATTTTATCTTAATTGAGGTTAGAATAATAAAACTTCTGTTGTCGAGATAACAACACTCGAGTTCGTAACTATTCATAATAAGTTCCACTTTAATTAAACTGGCTGACTTCAACTTACGTGACGGGCAACTCGTTCGAAGCAGCTCATCTGTACACGCGCATCTATCTCTTTCTTACTTACCGTAAATGAAACGGAGCGCAGCGATCTATCTGCCAGCGACTAAGTGGTAAGTGCACATTGTGTTAGATAAATAATTACATAATTATATGTATTGTAGATTTGTTTATAGGTAATGAATACAGCTTTCCTATGGTGGGTTGAAATTATAGAATAAGTTTACATTTATTTAATTCGAAACAAACATTCCTCCATAAGACGTCATAGATACTGTCTAGAAACTACATAAAGTATTTTGTACTCGCTTGTACCACTGTATGGGGAAATTGAATTCTTTAATATCTTTTTAATTACACACCGACTAAATCTGTGACTTGGCGACAAATTCCGACTAATTGGCGACAAAATATGGGAGAAAACACATCTTCGCTAGGTGTCCTAGTTTTTGAGATATAAATGTGGCCCTGCTGGGGAGACTCTCTCCAGATCGGCCACCTATAAACTCTTGTATCTTTTGAACCAGTGACCGACAAACTCTGATATTTGGCGACTGATTCCGACTAATTGGCGACAAATTATGGGAGAAAAGAGATATTTGCTAGGTGCCCTAGTTTTTGAGATATAAATGTGGCCCTGCTGGGGAGACTCTCTCCAGATCGGCCACCTATAAACCCTTATATCTTTTGAACCAGTGACCGACAAATTCTGATATTTGGCGACAAATTTCGACTAATTAGCGACAATTTTTTTGTGTTTTCAAAATGAAAATCCCTGATGGTGGCTCTGCCAGAGTCAGTGACACTATTTTTCGTGAACTCTTCGACCTAGCTCTTGGACTATACCTTACTAATTGAACTCATTATATCTCCTAAACTAAGATCCGATTAAATCTGTGACTTGGCGACAAATTCCGACTAATTGGCGACAAAATATGGGAGAAAACACATCTTCGCTAGGTGTCCTAGTTTTTGAGATATAAATGTGGCCCTGCTGGGGAGACTCTCTCCAGATCGGCCACCTATAAACTCTTGTATCTTTTGAACCAGTGACCGACAAACTCTGATATTTGGCGACTGATTCCGACTAATTGGCGACAAATTATGGGAGAAAAGAGATATTTGCTAGGTGCCCTAGTTTTTGATATATAAATGTGGCCCTGCTGGGGAGACTCTCTCCAGATCGGCCACCTATAAACCCTTATATCTTTTGAACCAGTGACCGACAAATTCTGATATTTGGCGACAAATTTCGACTAATTAGCGACAATTTTTTTGTGTTTTCAAAATGAAAATCCCTGATGGTGGCTCTGCCAGAGTCAGTGACACTCCTTTGTACTTAAGTTTTAAACGAGAACTGCTGCCGACAGACTTATGCAGTTTGGCAGACTAGTAATTATGTAACATGTATGCAGATTTTGAGTAAATAAATAAAAAAAGAATAATAATATAATAATTTATTTATTTATTCCACTAACACATAGGATGATAAGTAATTGTGAGAAATACAATAATAGAATAGGTATAACATACATGATTTTTATTAACATTCTGTAATAAATAAGTTTACAAAAATACCAAACCAGTCACACTGTTTGGGTCCTTACAAATAATAACAGTTTATAACGTTATTCCCTATTGCTGAGTTTACTATTTACAGACCTTGAGCATCTCTAAACGCCTAGACCTTAAAAATGTCTGAAGAATTTTGCCTGGAAGGAATTATCCTTCCAGGTAAAATTCGGTATCGGAACCTGACTTTGTAGTTGACGTGGGAAATATTCTAATGATAGTTCAACAGTCTCGAGATTGAATCCGGACTTGTCAGAGGCAGTTTTATTTTGATTTCAGATGCTTAGACTATCAAGTCCTAGGCTAATTCACGTAATTTCTTGCCGCGTCGATTAAGTTTCGGTGCAGTTTGCAATCACGTTGCAATTATGTTTACGTATTTTATGCTAAATGGTATTCTTGTGATTGTCATACAAATAACATACACGCTAAAGAGCTCGCATGACGTGAACTTGACGCGAGCTTAACCAACAGCGGTTGTCAAAATTACAACAGTACAAAATGGGCTGTTTTGATCGAAACTTAACTGCTACTGCACTGCACCTGAACTCATTTAATTACGTGAATTAGCCCACCAACTCGGAACCAAATTCCAAAATTGGTTCTATGTGAAGGTACAGTGAGACCTAAGAGAGTAAACTCTGTAACTTCAGGAACTAAAATTTTTCATCTGTGTTCCTTCATCGTTTTCTACTTTTTAATACATTATTATATTCATCCCTAGCAAGAAATGGATCGTCCGTCGGCGCCCTGTATTGGGAATATATTTTAATGTCTTTTTCATCATTTTGAAGAAAAAAAATCACTTCATACCTCAGTAAGTAGGTATGCATGGCTCTGAAGAAAAATCAGTAACCCTACCTAGGTATATCACATATAAATGAGGCTCTTTAAGACTATTATAACATTGTGTGTACAATTCATTCGTGCTGTATTATTACCTGAAAAACAGCAAATTTTACAGAAAGGACAAATGTGCTGATTTATAGCCAAGCGATGACATTAAAGTCAGAATCTCATCAAAACTTAATACATGGGATAAAGCACCCTTACGTGCCGTCTTCACGAGCGAGAGAATTTCGGCAATACTATTGTCGTCTATATCGTTATTCTCGCGGTCGTGGACACTGACCCTCAGAGTGTATAGAAAATAAGTAGCACGACCATATCGCCGCGATCCGGTCGCTCATCGAGATGACCCCTAAGGTGAACGCATTCTTGGCTGCACCGGACGTGCCGCAGAACGCTTTTGTTCAGGTACTGCAACGTCGTTAGGTGTACAAGGTAACATAAAACTTCATAATAATATAAAGAATTGGATTTCGGCGATTGCAGCGCGTGCGGTGCGGCCCAAGTCTGCTTTCAGCTTTATGATATAAAAATAGGCACATAATAAAAGTTACATTCAGTAAATTTCTATTTACAAAAAATTACTATCACCTAACAAAATTATCTTCAAAGCTATTAAAACTGTTCATATTTATATATCTTCTTGTAGTTCTCATCCTCGCGGCCGCCACACTATCAAACACCCATTTAGAATGCACATGACCCACAGAATTACCCACAATTACGTCCACACTTTGCCCGTTTCTATTAAAAACCCTATCTACACCAGCCCTATACTGAGAACTACATTGCGTCAACATTTCATGCGCTATCCGTCTTTGTTGACCAACTCCGCCATCTTGACACTCTCCGCCATCTTGACACTCTCCGCCATCTTGACCAACACCGCCATTTTGTGTAACTCCGCCATTTTGGTTATTTCCATATAAAATCCCACCATATTGTACTCCATCTTGTACGATCGCGCCGCAGAGTTTGAGAAGTTGAATAGCCGCGTCCCTTTGGTCAGCGTTAGGGGTTACATACACTCGCATGCCGTTGAATACGTCGTAAGCGTATTCAGAGTGTAAACGCCCTAATGCTGTGCGCTCCACGCGGGCTTTCTGGAATTAGTAAACGTACGGTAATTATTATTATTATAGGCCTTACGCATACAACAGTATACACATTCGGGTAATACATATCCAAATGTGTAGTGTAGTGTAGGCAGAGGTGAATATTACCCACATTTCGTTAGCTATGTCAATGTCTCATGCGTAATCGGGTACGAGCTTAATGCCCAACCGTCCCCCCCTATTACAGAGCCTATAACTGCCGTTCATTGGGCACAAATCAAAAACTCAAACTGCCACAAAGATTTTCAAGTATAAAAGAAAAGTCCTTCCGCTCAAAAGCTATTTTTTTTTAATCTAAAATAGGCTTGCGCTTGACCACAACTTGCCTGATGTGAAGCAATGATGCAGTCTACGATGGAACGCGCTTACCCAGTAAATACCGATTCACTCTTGACTTGAAGACCGCTAGATTATAGCTATCGGGAATGCCACAATTTGGCAGTTCGCACAATGAAAGTCGTAGCAAAGCGCTTTGTGCGTACCCGTGGAATTTCCACAATAAAAAATAATTTAAAAGAATAATTGAATTCAATTTAATATTACCTGACAAATTTTCCTCAAATGCTGTACTTCATAACCATTATGATGTAGCCATTTCCCTCTCTCAGCAGAATCTAACGCCCATCTTGAATGCAATACTTTACAACCTCTGGCACATCCTAATAACGCATTTAAAGTCCTGGCTTTTTTATTAATTTCACTTGTTCCTATTATGTTGGCAGTTTTGTGAATATCGTTGGTTATGTTGGTACTAAGCAGTGTTACGGTGAGGTTGGTAGTAATCCCTGTGATGTTGGTAGGATTGGAGTTACATGAGCCTAGTAATACGTGGGTAGTTCGTTTGCTGACTGATTTTTGTATGAAGCCGTTTAATTTGTGAATTGCATTCGTTATCGCCTGCCGTTCAACCCTGGACATGCCGGTTAGGACCTGGAAATAAAAAAAAACTAATTTTCTATGCGTTTAAAATAAGAATAGAATTAGAAATCCGCCATCTTGGACTGGAATGCGCAACAACTTCTAATTTTTTTAGTACAGTGAGCAAAAATGTTTGTTCGATATAATAATCACGTCTAGACAAAAATAATAATAAAAATGCGTATATCTCATTGCCGTTCGAGTAAGATTGGATATTTGGAGTCGAATATTTAGGTACGAACATATTTTATTAACTTCCGACGACAAAAATTGGTGTTATAAGTTAAAACGTGTGTTTTAATCGTGTATATGAATTTGTGTACAAGTTTGTAAATCCTAGTTTGTGAATGTGGAATGAGACTCCATACTATGGTCGGAAAACATAAAGAGGCGTTCATTCCGGCCCATTTTTGTCAAAGTACAATCTATACTAATACTAGCTTTCCACCCGCGGCTTCGCCCGCGGATGTCGGTTATCGCGCCATAACATTACCTTCTTTTTGCGCAGTCGGATAAAAACTATCCTATGTCCTTTTGTCGGGTCTGAAACTATCTCCATACCCAATTTCATCCAAATCCGTTCAGTAGTTTTTGCGTGAAAGCGTAACAAACAAACTTACATTCGCATTTATAATATTAGTAAGTAAGTATAGATATAGAAGTATAGATTATAAATAAATAAAATAAAATAACATTTATTTCGGACAAGTTCCATTCATATAGTGTTAGTACAAAGAAAACAGACCTTATAGGTATGTTAATAAGATAAATTTAATTAAAATAGTTGTAAAAAACATTTATTTTGTTACTAGGTTATTGTTCGAGATACATCTACGAACAATTCCTATAGGCCGACCGTTTAACTCGCGTATAGAAAAACAAAATACGTATATTAGAGGTACAAAGTCATAAAACATTAATTATATCTCATAAAGAACTGTTTAACTACAGATGAAAGTAATGTAAGACTATTCGTCACTAATATCGATATCGCTTGAATCATCATCACTGTGTGTGCAGCTTGAGGAGTCAGAATCTTGGCGATAGGCGATACGCGAGTTCAACGGTCGGCCTATAGTAACAATGGAGAGTCGAATCTCCATGCCATGGTGTTCAGGACGGAGTTGGAGCTGGCTCGCAGTCTGCAGAGCAGCGAAGCAGACTTTTTTCTAATGCTTGCTGTCAACGCCCGCATGAGCAAGCATAAGAAAAAGCTGAAGAGTTTGTTTGTTTGAACGCGCTAATCTCAGAAACTACTGGTCCGATTTGAAAAATTCTTGCACTGTTAGATAGCCCATTTATTAAGAAAGGCTATAGGCTATTTTTTTATCCCACAACTGGGCATGATACGTAGTTCACGTGGGCATAACTATGGCGGAAAGCTAGTGTATTATAAAAAATCTTACAATTTTCGGCTTCAAGCTATCATTGTGGTTGTTGTTGTGCTGTTGTTTGTCACAAGCCGCCAACAACTTGCGCGCCATGCGCTCAGCTCTAGCGAGTTGTCGGCGTTCACGTTGTGTCAGTTTGTTTTGTTCTAACTTCTTCAGCTGCGTTTGCGCATCTGTAAGATAAGATAATTTATTTTTGTAAAAACATGAGAATATCTGTAACGTCACAATGTTAAATATATGTAATGTCATAATGTCATGTCGTAAAAGAAGAATTTTGGCCGCAAGGTGTCTTGTTCCGGCGCTTCCGAGGTCGGATACCTAACACCACGCAAAACACTCACGATGCAGCAAAGAAAAAATATTTTGTATTGTATTTATAGTATTTAAAATTTAGATTAGATGAAATTTAATATTGTATTTGTTCATAGTGTTCACAACGAAAAGTTGCATTGATTTTTATATATATATATATATAGATGTATATAGATTAATTCTGAAAATTCCAGTTAATAGCAGTTGAAGAGCTATGTAACCTGTTTCATCATCAGTGCTGGTCATCTCGTCCGCCTCCTTGTGAGTGAACAGTTTCCTTCTAGACTTGGGCGGCTGACGGGACGGCGGGGGCATTGCTCGACGAGGGGCTGTGTTGACTCGAGCTGTATCTGTGAAATATTACATTAATAATAATAATAATATAGTGGGAGGATATTACAGGTGGTAGGCTTCAGCTGTGGTTAGTGACCAGCCACCAGACAAAGCTTCACCGCCAAGCGGTCTTGCCGTGTTTCGGTGTGATGTCTGGAGACACAATTTATGAGGGTGGGTCGGAATTGTTGCTCCTTTATGGTTTTTAATCATATGAAGTTTAGTATTGTCTTAGATTTACGCGAATAATAAAACTATTTTCAACGTATTTTATCGTTTTTTATTTTAGATTTTAGATCCCGACGTTTCAGACTTTTCAGACTTCATGGTCACGGGACTACTTTAAGACTTACTGAAAACACTTTGAAACGTCGAGATCTAAAATCTAAAATAAACTGCAATAAAGTCCGGTAGAATAGTTTTATTTCAATATAGAATGTTATTATAATAACCAGCATTCTCCCTGGAGGTGTCCCTGTCAGTGCTGGTGTCAGTCTCTGTAGAGATGCGCAGACGCGGTCTTGCATCCTTGTCACTATCTTTGCTGTTATTCAATAACTCTACCAGCGGGACATTCTCTCGCTCTGCTTTCTTCTGCAAGAAACAAAATTAACGCCATCTTTAGACATTTTAGAGGGGTACATACAACAAGGCAATTTTCTTCGTTCTAAGGGCTTCGCTTATACTGTGCGAACTGCCAAGTTGTGGAATTCGCTACCGGCATCTTATTTCCCCATAGGTATAATCTACCTATCTTCAAGTCACCAGTGAATCAGTATTTATTGGGTAAGCGCATTTCATCGTTAACTGCATCATTACTTAACAACAGGCAAGTTGTGGTTAAGCGCAAGCCTATTAAAGGATAAAAGACCTTTCTTACCTTATAATAGTATCGCGCGTAACCAGGCAAGTGGTCTGCCTGATGTTAAGCAATGATGTGGTTTACAATTGAAAGCGCTTAGCCGGCATTCCGATACACTCTTAATCACGAGTGATTATTGGTGAAGTGGAAGTGAAATAAGTCTCCATATGGTTGGGAACATGGTGTCACCAGACATCGCACTGGAAGGTCATATGGCGGTGCGGCTTTGTCTGGTGGGTGGTCACTAACCACGGCTGAAGCCATCCACCTGTTTACTGTCGCCTGACTTGCACCACCCGGGGATCATGTGTGGGGAATATTATTATTATTACATTTTTGAGACACAGTCTACATAAAAGTAGTCCAAATTCTTTTCCTACCGTGCAGTGAATGACTGGCAACTATTAAGAAACACTGCTAAATAACTAAATAAGTAGGTTTTTTCTTTTTTAAACGAAGAACTTATATTTATTACATTTTGTTTAATGTGTTGTATTAGAGTGACCTAATTCTAAGCGTTTTTATCTTTAAGACAGTCTGAAATGAAAGATTTGATTTTCTGATTTTGTGAAGATGGTTATGATGAGCTACAAGATCATTCTTATTTCTACTATTTAAACTGTGTCGATATTTTTTTTAAATTTCGTAATATTTTATGACTGAGTCCCCCTGAGATTACATGAAAAATGTTTTACATTCATAGAGTGTATACTTACAAGCAGTTGACGTAATGTCCTAGGCGAGGGTAGATCAGAATGTCTAGCGGCTGCAGGAAAGCTCCTCTCGCTGAGCTTTGTGTTAGATGCAGCGCAAGCTTCCACCCACAGCGGAGACACCAGCCTGCAAGCTAGAGCTCGAGCTTTCGCACGGGTGGCGCGGGAACCACCTGAAATAGAAAAAAATAATTAAATATCCATAATTCTAAACAACACAATATGTACTTGTTTTTGTAAGTAATTAAATTAAATTATTTTATTTAATCAGATAATATGATCCATAATGGTTAGTAACAATTGATACTTACAAGCTATGTTAGTGAGTACAAATTATTTTATAGAACGTGTTATACGTATTAAAAATTATTTAAGTTATTTGTGGTTGCCTGCCTAAAGCCTATCGTTGAGATTCAATGAAACTCCCAATACAAGTGGAATAATGGTCTGTTTATTTTCTTTAATGTCCTACCTAATATGAAAAATTAGAATTTACAATTTCTTAATGTATTACAAGTTGACAACACAATATAAACCAATGATAATTTAGTAATGAGTGAAAGGGACACCGCTGCAAAATAGTAGCACACAACACATGCCGAGATATCGCCCCACGCCGCGCCCCTCCAAGATAGGCCCTCAGTCGATTACGGTTCCGGTCAGGACCGGACCGCGCGAACGCGAAATGCCCCCCGATCCCCTAAAAAACTAGAGTGTCCGGCAACGTCCTGAGCCGAGCCACATGGGGAGCCCTCATGGCAGTTGCCACAGTACTTGATCGGTTCGACCATCCTCGGACGGCTCACCGAAAAAGTCCGGTGAACCAATAGAGGCCCTTCAGGCTAATTGGGTTAGGTCATCAGCAAAAAAAAAAAAACCGGTGCAGCCGCAATCCGAGAAGCGCGCGCTTGTTGCGTGCCTGTTGCACCTTGCGATGATATTGACGCATGTGGGTACCTACCCACATATTATTTTATTTTTCTGGCTAAAAGAATAACTAAACTAATTTGGCTGGCTGGCTAAAATTTTCATAAAGGTCTTAAGAAGGTTGTATAGGTTATTTAAGGCCACATATAAAAAACAGTGTTGCTAAGTTTGAAAGAAGGCACTTACTATCAGTCCACACAAGATGTGTGACCAGCGGGCTCCATGTAGTAAGAACGGAGGCTCCTAGCGCAGTGAGAGCAGCTCTCAGTGGTAATGCTTTAGCTTCTGACCCTACTTCCACAAGCGCTACGACTCCACGTAACGCGTCGATTGATGATTGTGAGGGTTTCATGTCCTGGAAGGTACAAATGTCAATTTTTTACTGAGGAATGCTAATCAAAGTTTGTTTTAATCTTAACACGTTAAACACCCCGTTACAAAATGTTTTCATTTCCTTGTGCATCCCATAAATAACTTCAATCTTTATTATGCTGTTAAAAACGTAAATAATAATAAATGGGCTTGGAATCCAAAGTCAACAAGACGATATTTTTTAATCCCTACTATCCCTACTAATATTATAAATGCTTTCACCCCTAAACTACTAAACCAATTTGGATGAAATTGGGTATGGACATATTTTGAGATCCGAGAAAGAACGTAGGATAGTTTTTATCCGCGCTTTTACAGTAACATGCACTTGGCCGTCTCACGCTTTCTCTTGACTAATTTGTGTGAGTCGTCTAGAATGCCTTAAAGCATGCTCAAATCCATTCGAACAGTCTAATTAGACATCACGTCAACCCTTTTAGTGTCCCACTGCTGGGCACGGGTCTTCTCTCAACTATCTTACGAGTTGAAAGAGTTTAGGCCTTAATCCACACACGCTGGCTAAGTGCGGTTTGGTGGATGTCACATGTCCTTGAATAATTAGTTTTTAGACACGCCAGTTTCCTCGCGATGTTTTCCTTCACCGATATTGAGCAGGGCAGATGAAAACTCACACAAAGACGTGTGGGCACGACTGGGACTCGAACCAGCCACCTTATATTTCTAAGGCGAGGCCCGTACCGCTGCGCCACCGCTGCTAATTAGACATGCTACTTCTTATTACACTATGTTAAGTCAATCTAACAATTGGAAGGTTTAATAAGTGCGATAAAGTGTGGGATGCGGATAGACTTGGAGAGAAGTAGATTAAACGTGCCACGAGAAGCACAATATTTCTCCTTTATTCTATTGGGTGGTTATGTAATATCACTGAACCCGTCTGAAAGTCTGCTAATTTTGTCTTGGCCTGTCCACTATCAATCAATCGGATTTGGACCTGGCCCACTCCAGGCACGGCCTTATATAGGAGTTGAAAGACTTTAGCCTGGTAGTAAGTATCCATTTAGCAAAGATATTTAAAACTTACTAACCTTCTTCCTACTACTGGCAGCAGTTTTCTGATTCCTTCTAGAACTTGGTGTGCATCTCTTCCTCACAATATTCTGTTGTGATGGTGTAGGTCCATCTACTTCTTTCAATGCTGACCACTCTTCTCGGAGACGGATTCTTTCTGCTATCGCAGAACGGCGCTGAAAATAGACACATATTTAACTTAAACTAAGAAAAAAGGCCATAGGCCCTATTAAGATGATGTTTATTTAGAATTTTACTAAATATACGCGAATATCATACATTGAAATAAAACTATTTTATAAAAGGATTTCAACATGGTTCAAATCTAAAATAGATTTTTAAATCCTGACATTTCAAAGTTTTTTCAGACTTTGTTTCTTTCGTCCCGTGACCATAAAGTCTAACTTTGAAACTGGATTTAAAATCTAAAATAAACCACGATAGAATCCGTCATAAAATACTTTTATTTCAATGATGTTTGGTTGCTACAAAGTCTGTAAAACAAAAAACATTTTTTTTTTGGGAAGCCATGATCAATGGTTTTGCTAAAAAATGTTTACTGTGAATGTGAAAAATGTTTCATGTTAACATTACTTAAAATTATACAGATTTACAGTACATCAAATCTAAGAGGTGCCATTTGACGTTTCACTGTTTTCTATTAAATTAACTTAATAGGGGCGTAATTCACACTATTTTTATTAGCTTTCCTGTAAAATAATTGAATTATGAAGCTATTTTTATTTTAACATAACATAAACAATTTTCATAAAAAAAATAAAATTCTAAATGTACTAGGTTTAGAACTGTCAAACTGTACTTCTTAGATTTGATGGACTGTAGTAGTGATAGTCACTCTAGGCAAGCCCGTATTGTGAGGACCTGAAGGTACAAAGTTTTTACATGCATACACATGTTCAAAATGTTTCACCATCACAGCAGCAGCATGCAAATTATGATAAGTTACAAGATATTTAGATCTAGCAGGTGGCAAGTCACACATTTTTTTTGTGCCTTGAATACCACATCCTTATTAGTAGAATTACCCAAAACATAATTCCATACCTCAATAGCGAGTAAAGAGTTTCATAAATTTTTTATGAATAAGGCCATTATGCCATAACAAAAAGTGTCTACTTTTGGTCTGCAGCTATAGAACTTAGAAAACAACCCAATATCTACTCACAAATCTCTATGTCCATCCAAAAACAGGTTAATTTTGTAATAATTTCTAAGACGTCAAATTAGCGCCAATGATCACCAATTGACTTTTTAACACTTATTCAAGGATTCTTTTGAATAAAACCTCTATTGAAGGTAGGTAAAAAGAAAATAAGTTTTTTATTTATGTACTCACCAGGCCAGCTGCGCCCCTGTTTTCTTTATCCATTTCGGGAAAGTCACACGTTATGTAGTTAGGTAATAAAAACAAGTGAGAGTGGTTTGTATATTTATATACTACACATAATTAATGCCAGTAAAATAATAATTATTAACAAAATAATGAAGTAAAAATATTACGTCAATAATTAAATCAAAACAAAAACTTTTTTTAAATTATTTTTTCTTGTGAATCTAAACAGGCTTGAGTCTTTTGAGTTCTTGATTGACAGTAAACTGACATTGACAAAGTCACCATTTATTTCGAAATGTACTTGAGATTTTGGCCTTAAAATTATGAAAATTAAAATTAATACACTATGTTGACTAAAACAAACGATTGTTATTATTGTCTTAATTTTTGTTTGCATAGTAGTAGCTTTCGAGAACAGCACTTATGTTATGCGTGCTTTTTTCTAAGAGGAGGTTTGGACTTCAAACAAGCTTTTTAAAGTAAAACCTTCTTTTAGTGGTTCAATAGCCAGTCCTAAATAAGGACTGTATACAGGCTGACTTTCAGAATCCCCTTTACTTTGAGCCAGTTGTGAAGCTAAATACAAATTTGGTCCCATTTCTCCACGTGGTTCCCCGATTTCCTCCATTTCCTCTATATCATCAACTACAGGTTTAGGGTTCTGCAATGAAAAATAAGTAGCCATTTCAGTTCCAAACTTAAATGAAACAAAACTAACAACAAAACGCCTGAAACTTTCATCCTTACCTCCTCATTCCAAGTTAACTCAATCCCAAAGATAGGCTTCTCATTATATGCCTGGTGTAACGCATTCAGCTCTGTTAATAGACCAGGCAGCCTGTCTCGAGGGTCTGCCCTGAATCCTAGGACGTAACCCCCCGCCTGGGGTCGTACTACAAATACTAAGGCATCACCAAATTTGGAGTCGCGGATGGAAAGCTGTGAAAAAGAAACTCAACTGTTATTACTATAACAGATAATACAATAATATGCTATGCTACAAAATGAGAATTTCGTTTTAAAATATGATATTAGATTCAACCGCTAAAAGCCAATAAAATATGCAGGGATTACGGTTGATGGACTCGAGGGTTCAAAACTCTTATAAAATCTGTAACATCGGTGTGTTTTACTAGTGCCTTAAGGTCATAAGTCATTCATATATTATGACTTATTTGGACTCAGCTTAAATTTAATAATAATAATTATGATGTTATTATTTATGTGATTATAAACTGACTTGCAACATCATCCTGTTGAAACCCTCCCCGAAACTTAAAAATGTAAAACGAATTAACTGAAACAATCATAAACTATCTCTCTTAATGGGTTAGATTTAAATATAAAGTAATACTAACACTCTCAATAGTGATATATGGCATAGATACGTTGAACGCCTCATTCACATCAGCAAACCAGACCACTCTTACATTAGTCACCACCATAGTCCCAAGGTTTCCTGAGTCACTGGAGAGGTTCCAGATACTGTGCTCGTGCAAACAAATCTAGAGGTAGGAATCTAACTCATTATCAAACAATTTCAAATTGAACAGATAATCAGATAGCACATAAAATATTCCATTGAGTACAATATACGACTTTTATCAAACCTTGGCGGTAGTGTCTCATACAGGTAATTTATATTTAAAGGACTCCTTGTGCGAGCCACTGTAGCCTGTAGCCTGTGGATGCTAATAGGTACTATAAAGGCAATAGGGACATTGCTTATGAGCCCAAGTAATACTGAATGTTGGACGTAGCAAGATCGGCGATGCAAAGCCCCAACGTGTTTAAACTTTCGCCATTGTAGAGCCCCATGGCTTCTAGCCGAAATCCCTTTATGAAGCGTTAAAGAAAAGAAATCAAATCAAAAAGAACAAAATATATCGTATTGACCAAAGACCATAAAAACGCTTGTAGATTGTCACGTGACATTTCATAGTATGTCAATCTCATAAATTTTGTTCTTTTAGATCTTTCGATATTGCTTCGCTATGTGACTTTATCTAGGGGCCCAGTTTAGAGAATTATTTCTTCAGACATTTAATTAAATTTAAATTAAATTGATTAGTTAAAGACAAAGGATTTTTAGTTTTTAGGCTATTATCACACACGGTCTTCTATCTAGTCCCAAGCTAAGCAGAGGCACTTATGATATGGAAACCAAATAACTGGTTCATACTCTACATACATACGAGTATACTACTTTTATTTTGTAAATATATGCATATAATACGAGTAGATTAGGTTTGCAACAGGTGGGCAACAGTGGGTGGTCACTGCTATACGTTGAACGTAACCGTTTTTCTTGAACCATGGTCTGTTGAGGGGTAGTGCTAGACGTGGTTCATTTTATATTGGTACGTTGACCTTTCAATTGCCAACTTTACAAAATCATAGATTGGTATTATAAAATGTTGGTATACCTGGCAAAATAAAATAATAATATGGCGTCAATAACAAACTTATACCGGCCGTTTTTGAACGTATTTCTGTGGTTATTTTACAGTTACTACTGATTTGTGAAAGAGATTTCGTTATTATCGTGGTGTTGAGACCTTCTGCAATTTCGCGTGAACAATCCGCCTGTCAGTGTTACAGCTGTGTACTTGTTATATACTGTTGATTATTTTGCTGATGAATATGGCCAGCAAACCAACTCAAAAGTGTCAAATATGTGGGAACAGGAGAACAGCGACTATCAGATAGTAAAGCTAGTTATTTACTTTCCGAACAAATAGATTCTATTCTAGAACAAATACTCTCTTCTATTTGTTGTGAAAGTACAAACCTTTGGTTTTCATTTGGAAAGGGACAGTTTTCCCATATATTGCGAAGTAGGTATACCATTGTTTAGATTTCAAAATAAATAAATAATTAAATGCTAAGCGTCTTTTTTTTTACACCGATAAAAGTAAAGTTCATCTAATAAGTAGATCCTAAGCTGGCCCTACCCTACCCTGGTAAGGAGTATCGATATCGATATTTTCGTTTTAATGTAACAATAGTATCGATATTTTATAGTACACCTCTAAGCTGTCAGCGTTTATCTACGGAAAGTTGGCAGCAGCCCTATTTACTTTGCAATGTTGGTTGAAAAACTCTGCACGAATTCAGCTCTATGACATGTTCTAAGTGCCGTCTCTTAAAACGTAGTGATTATATGCTCAGTGGTGGGCAATGCCCGAGCTTGCTTGACACTGTTCCCATGTTACCTTTTCATGTGGCAACATTCGTAAACTCTTGTTGTGTATTATAGCTCCTCTTAATTTAAGATCTCGATACATTCGTGATCCAGCATATGCCCTGAAATGAATGAAAACTAAGTAGGTACCTATATAAAAAGAGGATGAATTCAATACGGTGTTCACAGATCATCAAAAAGAAAAAAAAAGAAAAAAGCGTCAAAAAGAGTTTTTTTCTTCTTTTCTTTGGGATGATAGTAGTTTTTTATGTTCGGGCTTAACCATAGATCTTTAAAGATAAACTTTTTCATCTAAAGACGGATATTTGAAATTATTTTTCTTCAAAAAGAGGTTTATTAAGAAATGATCTAATTTATTTGTAAAATCGTTTTTTTAAATTTTGTAGTATAAAAATAACAAAAAGGCAACATACTTATGCACTCCCACAACTGACGTATAATGCCGCACACAATTCGGTGACAAATTAGTAAAAATAAATTCATATCTGTTTGTTTTAAATGCTGCTAGAACGTTTAGAGCTTGTGTTGTGCCGCGGAGACCAGAGTTCACGACTTTAGTGTTTGTTGATATCATACAGTTGAGGCCGATGGCTGAAAAGACATTGTGTTGACACGTTTAGTAAAAAAAGTGGTTATAGGCCCAGAATCTCAAAGCTAGTTTGTGGAACTAGAGTTTTTAAATTTGTAAAAAATAACTTTTTGTTGGGTCCCTTCACTTTTGTAACCCTGCTTCTAGGCAAGAGCATGACCTTTAAAGTTAGAGGACAATACCTATCTATTTCTAGTTGTATGGTTTAAAATAATCAGTGACCTTTTATTCTGGGCTAAACAATGTCTAGGTATTTTAGGCTAGTGTACCGAAACCTATAATAAGTAGCCACAGTCAACGAGACCTAAGCTGAACTTTGCATGTGTGCATGTAGTTAGTGTAAGTGTGACGTCGCGCGTCGGCTTTGGGAGCGACGCGTCCTTTGCTTGGTCCAAACCTGTTTATACTGCTTTTTGACCATCGGCCTAAGGCGTGGTTCATACAAATGATCTCTGATCACTGACACATAGAAAGGGCAGCTCAGATCTCGCGGACTGCAGGTATGGCTAAAAATGCCGCATATTTGCGCGCAACTGGCCGAAATATGGCCAGTTGGACATTATTTAATATCTTTTTCTAGTTGTAACTTTTTTCATTATAATCTACTTTTTTAATGAGGCAATGAATTTGAATACTCATTTTGACAGATTCCAGATAGTACCTATACGAAGACTTTTTTCGTATTGATGAACTCATACTAGAGATCATGACCAGGATCCCGATTCTTGCGTTTTAGACATTTAACTCTAATAGACAAATGTCTAAAATAAATAAGGATTTCATTAGTTGTCTGAAAATTTTTCGACATTTGTCTATTAGAGATAAATCTGCCCTCCTTAATAGAAGCGCAATACTTGCAAAATGGCGGATTCGAGATAAACGTGGTAAAAAAAAATTGTGCAAATACATGTTATAGTAAAAAAAACATGAAAATATTTTTTTTTGCCGTGATATGTAATTTTTGCAAAAAAGTGAAAATCTCAAAAATTTCGATTCCTGCATGTATAATTAGCAGGGTAGAAATGTCTAAAGTGCCAGATTCGGGGCCTAATATCATTAAAAAATCAGACTTGGATTTGACCTTATTTTAAACAACAGACATGGCATTAGCCTATTGGACTTTGGGAAAAAACAGACATGGCGTTAGCCTTTTGCATTTGATAAATTAGACATTGCCTTTGGCATATATATATTTTGATTTATACCGGAAAGAAAATAAAAATAAGACAAGGCTGTATGGTCAAAACCCTTGCCTGCCTATTGGCGAATAATATTAACAACAACAACGGGGCCTATTAATTTTTGAATTATGTCGAAAGTAGCGTCAAGTAAGTATCTACGTTTGTAGTCGGTTTTGGGTTTTTGTTGAAAATGGAATTATCACATTAAAAGTTATATTCTTACACAAATTAATCCTAGGCGAAGACAAGGAATGCCAAATGATCCTTAAATTCGTGACCACCATTCGTCCTTTCGTCCCGCTGTTGCCTTTCGTGTCTTCGATTGGTTCAATTCTATCAAATATTCTCTCGCCTGGCCTCAGTTTCAAATAACTGTAATTAAATTGTAAGCCAGTGTTATTATTTTATATTCATACCTATGCATATTTTATTTGATTTTAAAACTTTATCATTAAAAATAATTTAATTTCTACAGAGGTAAATATCACCCCAATGACATTAAGAAAAAGGTTGCACTAAATTAAAATTAATGCAAAGAAAATATTTTTATAACTATAAATTAAAAAAAAATATGGCACAATTTCAAACAATTATTTTTTTAAACCTACTATTTAAGAACTATCCGTTTAGCTACGAAGCAAAAAGTATACACAGATGCACACGTCAACTAATAAAATCAATTCTTTTTATGGAGGTTAAAAAAGGCACTTTTAGAAAGAGCGTAGAAATGTGTTTTTCTATGGTAAATAAAGACATTAAAAGTAATATATTGAAGGCTATTTCATTTATAAGAGTATTCAAAAGAGGAAATTACGGACCGTTAATAGAAACCGAAAATTAATTTTAAATAAGTTTTCTATAGCCGTACCATAAATATCACTGAACACGAAATGAACAGAAGTTTGATATTAAAATCATAATTAAATTGGCACTTACGCAAATGGTAAATCGAAAAGGACTTCTTTATCCTCCCACACCGCTCCTACTTTCGATTTAGACATTTTAATTATGTTTAAAATCCCTTAATTTGTTTCTTAATGTTTAGATTTTATGAAAACTTTTTTTTAAACTGAATAACACTGAAAAAAAAACTAAGTGAGTGAATAGGTATTTTTTTATTAAACTGTTTGGTTTTCGTGAAGAAATTAAAAAAAAAGAACAATTGTCAAACTAGTTCGTTTTTCAAAAATGGATTTCTATAATCAATTTTTATAGACCGCTATAATATTCAGAATAAGTAATTTTCATTTTAGATTTCGACAGTTGTGTTAATTTAACAAAACGAATCCGCTTTCAATTAGATTTCTATTAATTAAACAACGTTTTGTTAGGAATTACGTTGCTATAGCAACTAAAAATAGTTTACTGCGCCTGTGTAAATTTTCGTAGAAAAAGATTGTTATCATTTTACAAAATATAAAATTTATGCACAGATTTATAATGCAATGGTGTTAATAAACTATAGCAATGTGAACTTAATTGGATTAACTATTTTCTGTGTAGATTTTTGTAACTTTGTTTAGGCGGTTATAAAGTTTATTAGGTTGGTAGGCATGTATGATCATGATGACCAAAGAGCTTAAAGCACTTAAGATGACATTGATGACCTAAGTAGTTAGGTATACGAATCAAAGAACTATGAAGTTAGGTACGACATCACTAGATTTTGCGTATTTTTATCCCTCTCACACTTTAACATTCACCGGCCAGAAAGAGACAGTAAATACAAGAATTGTCAAATGTAATGCTGGTCTAATTCAAAGTCAAAGTTCTTGTCAATCATTAGTTCTAGACGCAAGCTCCAGCTCCAGTAATATAGAACTTCATAGTACCAACCTACATGGAGGTAGCATGCGTAAGCGTTTATTATGCTCTTTGGTAGCATGGAAGAAAGAAAGATCCCCTAAATATAAAGTCGTCTGGCATTGTCGAGCGGAGGTTCGTCCCCTCATGGGGAGCCCTCCAGGCAGTTGTCATAGTACTTGATCGGTTCAATCGTCCTCGGACGGTTCTCCGAAATAATCCGGTGAACCAATAAAAAGAAGAAAAAACAAGTTGCGGTTGGTTTCAATATTATATTTATTTGTGGACTTGGATATTAGCCATAGGTATTTGACATTAGCTCCATACACGTCAAAGTTCTATATCCAGTAAGCAAATCCTTATAGATGACAGGAATATTGAAACAGACCATTTTGATGTAGTTACAATTCGGGAGTAATCCTCTGGTATTGCAAGCGTCGTCTTAAGAAGTCATCTAGGTATAGAAATATATTAATTTGTACTGTCTACCTGAGTAGGTAATTAGGCCATAAACCATCAAAGAATTTTACTAAAATCCGCCATCTTATGAGCTGCCACTTTAATCAAAATGGCGTTAACTTAATAACCAAACTGTCGTTAAATTTAAAAGCATCTCCGAATTGACGCTAAATATCTTAAAAGGTTTTCAAATTTAATAGGATTAGTCGTTTTCCGTCGAATTAATTTGTAATCGGGATTGATTTGGGTAAAATTTTGTAAGTAGGTACCTACTTAGGTTCCTTCCTTCCTATTACTATGCGCTTAAAATGCAAAATGTATTAAGTAACTACCAAGTATAAAATAATCAAGTCGTGCGTAGAGAGAGAATGCACTGGAGTGCACCTGGCACTCAGCATTCCCAGAGTCCAGAGTAACTTTTATGTTGGCTTACCTGAAAGTTATACGAGTATATCATTGTGTAAGTGCTCGGCTGAAGGTCCTGTTGCCACGCCTGGTAAAGCTCTAGAAAAAAAAAACGACCGTACGATATGTCAATGCAAAGCTGAAAAGTGACAGTTACGCCTCTCCCTCTTCCTTCTTCACCCCCGCTAGAGGATTGTCACTCTCCTCATGTCACTATTTGATAGCTGTCAGTGGGTGGCGCGCCTGAAACCATAGAGTACTATTTACGTACTTTCTCACTATTGTAGGGTACATTTAAATAGTTTGTGGTAGATACAGCCGTTCCCGATTACCAAAGAGTAAAAATCCGACTACCCCTCATTTAATTACTTATCTATGCATGACTGCCATTATTGACGTTTGTATCATAGATTTCGGATACCTATTTTTATGATTTGTGTTTTATTGAAGTATTTGCGTTGATTAATTTCTGTACATTATTATAAACCCATTTAATAATAGTGTGATACAATAACAAGAATAACTGTGTGTTCTCAAATGTGTATTCTAGCAACAGGACGCTACATAACATTGATTTATCAAAGTGTACGACATCAGCGTTCCTTTCAGAAAATTTTTACTGTGAAGAACCTTGATTAGTGAAATTAATAAGACTGCATCAATTGATAATAGTGTATAATGCAAATGTAAAAGGAAATTATAAGAAACTTAGTAAATAATCTTTCTTTGTTTTTTTTTAATTTCCTTCCAGTAAATAAGGCTATGGTAAAAAACTAAATATTTAATTTCAGTACTGGCAACATTATTGTACAGACTAAATTCAGGCTCATTAGACACAAGTAGCCAGAGCCAGATTTCTTAATTAAAAACATTACTTGTCAATTTCTAACTTTGCAACGGTATATTATCTATAAATAAATGAAACATGACCGTCTGAACCGCTAGGTTCTCTGAGTAGTCTGTGCCTGTTGCCAATGCCATGACACGAATAAATTGAAAAAAATTGGTTGCCTGTAAATTCGGTATACGGGCGAAAGTTTTACGTGACAACGACTTTGAGTGGTAAAATAATTTTAATGTGAATATTCATTCGTATAGTAGGAAGAAGGATGAAACATAGTTGAGTGGGAGAGAGACGCAAGGCATTCGGCGGGCCTCTCTCTCGTTCGGTGACTCATCGTAACGTTACCGAGCGTTACACTTTTTCATAAGTGCCTCCCAGCCAGTGACCTCTATATTATTCCTTTATCTAAGCTCCCAGCCGCAACCTAATTTAAGACGTTGTCACGTCAAAAACTCATTGTAAGTGACAGTACAACAAAATTTTCAGGTTAGCCAACATAAATTGGATGAAACAGAGCTGTCAGAGGCAAAATAATAGGCACTACCATAGATATAGTCCTAAATCTACGGGCACTTCCGTGTTTTATCGTTTTTAGACATTTGGCGCCACTTTTTTAATAGCACCGGCAGGCTAAAGTCTTTTAGGATAATGTTTGTAATAAAATTTCAATTAATATTGCTGCCGCCACTAAAAACCTTCACAGTCAGCATGCCTTTAATATTATTAGATGGATAAACTCAAAATTTTCTTAATACCTAATACTCTTTTTATAATGAGACAATTCCGCACATCTGGAACCATAACTGCTCTCTCGAGATCTCAGCTTAATTATAAAAGACAATTAAATATCCATTTTGTTCGTCAAAAATGTTATAGAATACAGAAAAATGGTCTTTATTTGTGTAGGAATAAGGTTTAGGTGTACGCAAATAAAATGGTAGATCTCAGTAATCTTTATTATTGAACGAAGTCGTAATAGCTTAGAAAGCTTTTGTGAAATCATTTACCAGCTTTTGTATAATTAGGTAGAAGCGGAAATAGTTATTATAGAGGATTAGACGGGCGAGAAGCGCTAGCGCAGCGGTACGGATCTTGCCTTAGATTTATAAGGTTGCGGGTTTGATTCCCATTCGTGCCCACATACTTATTATCTTTCTGGGAATTTTAAAATCGCCGCTGCTTAATATCGGTGAAAGAAAACATCATAAGGAAGCCCGCATGTCTAAAACTAATTATTTAACAATTTTTTTTAGTGTCCCACTGTTGGGCACGGATCTTCTCTAAACTACCTTACGAGTTGAGAGACTTTAGGCCTTAATTCACACACGCTGCGCTGGTCAAGTGCGGGTTGAATGTCACATGTCCTCGAATGATTAGTTTTTAGACATGTCGGTTTCCTCACGATGTTTTCCTTTACAGATATTAAGCAGCGGTGATGAAACAATTCACACAAAGATGTGTGGGCACGACTGGGAATTTTTTAAATTTTTTTTTTGCTGATGGCCTAACCCAATTAGCCGAAAGGGCCTCTATTGGTTCACCGGACTCGGACCCGCGGTCCAGTCCTGACCGGAACCGTAAACGACAGAGGGCACGACTGGGAATCGAACCTGCGACCTTATATATCCAAGCCGAGGCCGGGACCGCTGCGCCACCGCACGACTGCTGCTCGTACACCAATAATTCTGTAGAACTGTACCATTTATTTTTATTTACTCCATTTACGGCGTCAATAAATAACATTAGGTTTATGATGCGTGTATAAAATACCCCGGACTGGTGGGGGGGGGAACTGAATTTTTAAATTGTACCCACCTGGCTACGTGGTGGCTATGAAACACAAAGTTAAGCGGTGATAACCGCGGGCCGGTGCGGTGGCGTGGTCGGTAAGATGCTTGCTTTTCACGCCGCAGGTCGTGGGTTCGATTTACACCCGAGACAAACATTTGTTTAAATATGTCTGTTTGTCTTGTGTCTGAGTGTATTTATCTATATTTAAGTATGTATTTACAAAAGAAAAGTATTATATGTAGTATATTACCAGTTATCTGGTTTCTATAGTACAAGTTCTGCTTAGTTTGGGAGCAGATGACCGTGAGAAAAAAAAATTGGAACTCGAGGCGTTGGAGTCTATTGAAAGGCTAAATTGCAAAGCGTCGAGCATCGCCGCATAGTTGCTAGTCTTTCGGTCTTTTATCGGATACACTTCGGAAAGTGTGCGTTGGAATTACACAATCTTATTCCCCCATCCCCGTTGCCGACTAATCTGTCTTCAAGTCACGAGTGAATCGGTATTTCTTATGTAAGCGTGTTCCAGCGTAGACTACATCAATGCTTCACATCAGGCAAGTTGTGGTCAAGCGCATGTCTATTATACATACCTCTCTTTTGTGTTGTGTGTGTAGCATACAAAATGTATGTATGTTTATATCTTTATTATCAAAGTTTCACAACATATCAACATTTCATAGCTCCACAAAACTGTTATGACAGGCCAGTAGGCTAATTCACGTTATTAAATAAATTCAGTTGCAGTGCAGTTGCAGTTAAGTTTTGACCAAAACAACCCTTTTAGTATTCTTGTAATTTTAACAACCGCTGTCAGATACGCTCGCGTCAAGTTCGCGTCACGCGAGCGCTTTACACTAGATATGACAGCTAAACAATTACAAGAATACCATTTTCAACTAAGACGTAAATTTGATTGCAACTGCACCGCAACTTGATCGGCGCGTCAAGAAAATACGTGATTTTAACTACTGGTGTAGTGGTCATTGACCGTGCTAAGCCAGAATGTGGGTCGATTCCCACCCGGGACACATCTTTGTATGATAAGCTCTTGTTTGCTCTGTGTCTGGGTGTAAATTATTCTAATTTATTATGTATTTTTTTACTACATCTATTTTAAAAAATTTCCATGTCAGAATGTTTGTTACCGTACTCCACCGAAACGGCTTGACCGATTCTTATGAAATTTTTTATGCATATTCTGTAGGTCTGAGAATCGGCTACTGTCTATTTTTCATACCCCTAAGTGATAAGGGTTGTTCACCCTTATTTTTTTTTTATTAATAAATACGCGGTACTAAGTTCGCTGGGGCAGCTAGTTATTTGTATATAATCTATATATATAAAAATGAAACCTGTTTTTCCGTTGTCACGACATCACGCGTGAACGGCTGAACCGATTTCGCTAATTCTTTTTTTTTAATATTCCTTTAAGTACGAGGATGGTTCTTACGCAAAAAAAAATACAAAAAAAATAGAAAATTTAGAAAGCGAAGAAGTGCCGAAAACCGGGTTAGATACCTATTATTTATTATTGGTTATATTCGGTAGGTCTGAGACCCGGTAGATGGCACTGCTTTACCGGGCAGAACGACGTCTGTCGGGTCCGCTAGTTACAAATATAAACGTATAATATCTAAGAAGTTTAACAGGTCCTAGTATCCATAGAATCCAGTTGAATTTCATGGCCGAACCGTTACATCGTGGAGGTAGAATGGCAGAATTGAAAAATGACGGTTTAATTTGGAAGTATTATTTTAGTGCCTACTAGAGAGAGATAGCTTTCGCTTCTATCCGGATTACCTTCGTGCTCTGTCCTACCAAAATATACAGGGTGACTGGTAATTATCGTAAAATACTTACCGACGTATTCATAAACGTCATATAAGCTCATTATAGCTAAAATCGGTTTATAATTTGTTTGTCTTTGTCTGTCATCTTGACATTTATACTAGTAAGAAAGAGAACAAGTCCATTTTAATTACAGAAGGCTTATAAGATTTTTATGAATAAAACGTAATAACGTTACACTTTATTACTCATGATTGTTTGTAATCATAAACTTGCCAAAAAAATTTTTTCTTTTTAACAATTTTTTTTTATTATATAGCGAATTAAATAAAAATATAGTCAAGAAAAGCTCTGAAATATCGAGACATAAATTCTAAAATACACCGCGATAATATCTTTATGCATCGAGACAGAGACACGTATCACGACGCAGTGGATTCCTGGAGACGGTCGTCGTCTCCGGGGAAGGCCACGGAAGCGATGGTGCGATGATCTAAGCTCGTTTGTCGTTACTTGGACGGAAGAAGCTAGCAATAGAGACAGTTGGAAGGCTATGGGGGAAGCTTTTGCCCAGCAGTGAGACATCAAAGACTATTAAAAAATCTTTACATTTAAAAACGGATTTACGTTTATGTGTCTAGCTAAAACTCGAAAACGGCTGAACAGATTTGGCTGATTTTTGGTCTTAGAGAACTTATAGAAGTCTAAAGAAGGTTTAAAAGGTTAAAAATACGCGGTACAAAGTTTGCTGGGGCAGCTAGCCCCTTGTAGAATACCTATATCATTAACATTATATTATCGGTGATCAATAGATATTTTTAACTGACCTTAGGAACGTATAGCCTTATTCATAAAAACTTTATGAACAGGTCCATCTGTCTCGATCTCGATGTATAAAGATACTATCGCGGTATATTTTAGAATTTATTTCTCGACGTTTTAGAGCTTTTCTTGACTTTATTTTCATTTAATTTGCTATTTTTTTTGGAAAGTTCATGATTACAAACAATCATGAGTGTTAAAGTGTAACGGGCTTATTCATAAAAATCTTATAAGCCTCTTTAGTTAAAATGGACTTTGTCTCTTTTTTTACTAGTATAAATGTCAAGATGACAGACAAAGAAAAACGGATTATAAACCTATTTTAGCTATAATGGGCTTTTATGACGTTTATGAATACGGGGGGAGGCTTAACCTACTTCCTTCCGTCATTACGAAACTTGTTAATAAAAACAACAGCAATTATTTAGGTTTTACTTGATATTTCTCTCTCAACTTTCACTATCACCATCCCTTTCCGTTTCTCATTACAACCAACTAACTTAACTTGATCATAATTCCTTAAAAAATCTAACTTTTAACCCTCCAAACGCCGGAGGGTAAGTTAAAACACCTTACTGCCACCAGATGGCGTCCTCTATTCAAATTTTCTTGTTTTATTAAAAAAAGTTACCTCTTGACTCTTGACCCCGAAACGGTTTCAACTCAAGTACTTTAAGCACCTACTTAAGAATGTTCGTAGGTAATTGTGTTTTAATAGCAACGATTTAAGAAGAAATTGCCGTTTTTAGTAGAATCTGTGTCGATAATGATTTTGTGAAATGTCGATATTTATGGCTTACCGTTTTATTAACGTAAAATTAATTTTAAAAGATGATTTTTATAGGTAGATCTGTTTAGTCGATAAAATTTTGAGGACTTGTGACATCCAGCAACTGCCAGTAGGCTTATGTGTGGTTCAAGACGTATAACTGCTAGGCAGAGGTTTACTATCAACTATCTTAAGAGTTGAGAGAGTTTAGGCCTTGATCAAGTGTCATCACATGTCCTCAAGTGTTGAGTTTCCCGAGTATGTTCTCGTCTACAACATTAATCGATTTGATGTTTAGAAACGACTATAAAACAATTCTAACATAGACGTTTGGGCACGGCCAGGGATTGAACCTGCGACTTATGTTTCAAAGTCCAGGCCGATACCGCTGCTACCGCTGCACCACCGCTGTTCTTTACTCAAAAAAATTAGTTAAATTACTATAAATTACACAAGGGCTAAGGGCTAAAGTGATCACAATTTTATTCGTGTCAAACATTTGGAACATACGTTTTATGTCAGAGACAAAAGGGTCGGATTTATATCTTGTCTATGCGAGGAACGGGTTTACAAGTTTTATATTAGAGAGGACATTGTTATGTTTATCGGCTACCTCTTGGTTCTGGCTTTCTTTGAGTCAGCAGTTGAGAATAAGGTGCTGATATCGGTTACGTATTGCAGTTCTTACTGGGCGTTTGCACTGCACAACAAAACATGATACAAGCAGGCACGCAGCAATTCACGTAATTTCTGGACGCGCCGCCGATCAAGTTACGGTGCAGTCACAATTTAGTTTATGTCTTAGTGCAAAATGGTATTTTTGTAATTGTCATATAAATAACATAAACGCTAAAGCGCTCGCGTGACGCGAACTTGACGGGAGCGTATCTGGCAACGGTTGTCAAAATTACGAGAGTACGAAAAGGGCTGATTTGATCGAAACATAACTGCAACTGCATGCAGTGAACTTATTTAATTATATGAATTGGCCTACTGAACAGTTTTTTCTCTTTCTGCTCATCCCTGAGTGATAGAGATAGACAGAGCTTGCAACATGTTTTTTTGTGAATGTTTCGCTAGTGGAAACTAGGGGTTGTACAGCGGCCTTTCGTCGAGAACTCAGCACCGATGCGATGCTTGTAAGAAAATTGAGCAATTATTTAGGCAATTTGGGTCGGTATGTATTTAAGCGTTTTTTGTTTTTGTTTGTTTGAAATAATATGAATTATAAATTGACTTGCAACATTTGGCCAAACAGTAATTTCAGCATAAGTGCCTAATCGAATGTTGTGAAGTAATTAGTTTAGGATTCTAATGTATTAGCTATACTACGTGTACTCAAGTAAATAAGCTGTTGAGTTTCCTAATAAATAAATAAATGTGACAGAAGATGCGTCGAGTGTGTCTTCTATTGTCTCGCATTGTACGCTGGAGGCAATAACGCTCAGTGTCAAAGTTTGACGGTCTTATTCATAAAAAAGTTATAAGACTCTTTAGTAAAAATGTACTTTGTCTCTTTCTTACTAGTATAAATGTCAAGATGCTAGACAATAACAAACGAATTATAAACGTATTTTATATAATGAGCTTTTATGACGTGAGAGACATGCGCACGCCGCACAGCTTACAATAGCTTACTATAGCAAAAAGTGTCGTGACAACTTTTCGTAAGAATTTTTTCCGTCTACCTCCCTTTCACAACGCGCGATAAGGAACTTCGTTCCAAAAATTTGATAGCACGAAATGTAAGTTTGTTTAAAAAGTAATCAGGTACATTTATTTTAACATTGCAGTTCTAAGTCAAAATGGTGACCGCAATTTGTACAATTTGAAGCGCAATCCTTGCGCTCTGTGGACAGCCGCTCTATTTTTACAATAATGAAAAGTAAATAAAAAAAAATTAAAGAGAGATAATGAAATAGACATACTTAAACGTAGAATTTGTAGATGATTCAAGGTTTTGTTCAAAACGTGACATTAAAAAAATGGCGGCTAAGTATTTATTTTTGTATCTAATTCAATTTAAAAATCAAACAGGTTTATTTGTAAATATTATTTAAAAGTAAGTCCTTTTTGGATACATATTAATTAATGTAATTTTTTTATTGATTGTAGAGGCGATGAGAGGGTTAATTAATTGATAGATATTTATAATTTGTTATTCTAAACTTAGTTGTAGGTACCTACCTACAGCCTTTATGAACCGCGTCCATCTTTGTTTTTCAAACGCTGTAAGAATTATTACGTCACTTAATGTTTTTTACTTTTTCATTTTGCGCGGGGAATAGGGTTATTTATTACGCCAATATGCTGGGATTTAATGCCAGTCGCAGGCATTTTAAGTATCGTAACTTTTTTCAATATTGGGAATTTTTAGGCCACATGTACGATATCTACGTTACCTATCAACCGAAAATCATTGCTTAACATCAAGTGTTGCCTGATGTTAAGCAATCATGTAGTCTACGATGGCACGCGCCCGCCCATTATCGATATATATATATATATATATATATATATATATGTATATATATATATCGATATATTCACTCGTGATTACGAATGATTTTCGGTTGAAAAAACAATAAGTATTACTAATATGTGGGTAGTTACAGTTATTATTACGGTTTTATTAGCAGACTAAGATTAAGCGCCTGTCAAAAAGTAAATATGACAGGTACCGTAAGCAACAGAGTTGTTAAACTTCAGGTAAGTTTGTGTAAGAATAAATCAATTATATGACTACCGAGCAAAGTTGTGAATGCCTAACGTAAATTCTGTTTGGCGGTACGCCTGTATTCATAGTCTAGAATTTTAAACCTTACTTTATTTATTTATATGTGACTGAAAAAAATATGACTTTGAATTTTCATCTCACGAATGTTTTCTTAAAGAGCTCTGTCTTATGAAGACGCCATGGCCAGATGCCATGCGTTTCAAATAAGATTAGGACTGGAAATCCGCCATCTTGGACTGGAATGCGCATAACTTCACATTTTTTTTTAGTACAGTAGGCAAAAAGTTTGTCAAAAGTTAATCACATCTACCAAGATTTAAAAAAAATGTGTGTATCTTATTGTAGTTAGAGAAGGATTGGGCCTTTGGAATGAAATATTTAGGTGTGAAGATATTTTATTTACTGCGGACGAAAAAAGCGGTGTTGCAAGTTAAAATTTGTGTATAAGTCTGTGTATCTGTGTATTTGTGTACAAGTTTGTGGCATTCTAGCGGGTAACTTTACTTACCTAGGTAACGACATTCTTTTTTACAAAAATCACTTTACCAAACATTTTAACATAATTTATTAAGTGTGGTTTGATATTTTATGCTGACGTTACCTTTGCCTAGATTGTGTTATGAATTTAGTCGCAAGTCCAGTCCTATTCTTATTTGAAACGCGCAATACCTACTATGCGTTTCACATGAGAATAGGACTGAACTCGCGGCTAACTTCATACCAAAAACGTAGCCAAAGTACCGTCAGCACAAAATATTAAACCACAGACAATAATATTATATGAAAACATATGGAAAAGTGATTTATGTTGCAGATGTTACTTCGGTATGTAGCTACTTATAGCTATTTACCTATGTAAATTTAAGCGCATGGATTTTTTCGTCGAAAGACAATGAAATATGTTCGTACTAAAAATGTTTGACTTCCAAATGTTTAATCTCACTCGAACAGCAATAAGATATAGGTACACATTTTCAATTATTTTTCTTCAGATGTGATTCGATGATGTGATGTCATCGAACAAACATTTTTGTCCACTGTACTAAACCAAGTGAAGTTGTTGCACATTCTAGTCCAAGATGGCGGATTTCCAGTCCTATTCTTATTTCAAACGCATAAAACGTGACTATAGCTACGCGCCGCTTCTCGCAGCCGACAGATGGCGGGTGATTGATGGGTAAAAACTTAATTATAATACTAACTTCCCCCAATTCTTTCTACCCCAACTTACAAACTCGAATCAACTTGTTGGAGTAAACGATGAATATTATCTAACAACTTTGGGCTTTTAACGATTACTTGGCTCAAGACATCGGGTACAATTAAGATATTTCAAACTAAGAATCGGAATCGGAATCAGAATCAGAATCGGAATCGGAATCGGAATCGGAATCGGAATCGGAATCGGAATCAGAATCAGAATCAGAATCAGAATTTATTTATATATCTAGTTTTACAATTAAAAAGTACTTCAATTAAATTTCAATTTACAAACGTGTTTCATTTTGTCCTTGAGAGTGGGAGCTTTTGAAACCTATCCCAATTGTTCCTCGTATACTAGTCTTTATATAAATCAATGTGAGGATAATATACCTAATGCAGTGGAAAGTTTCAAACTAAGCCCGGCTTCGTCCGCGTGGTATTACAAGCTTACAATGTAAAAATTGAGCAGCGATGACAGCGGTACGGGCGTCGCCTTAGAAATATGAGGTCGCGGGTTCGATTCCCAGTCGTACCCACACATCCTTGTGTGAATTGTTTTATCACTGCTGCTCAATATCGGTGAAGGTATATCGTGGGGAAACCGGCATGTCTAATAACTAATCATTGGAGGACATGTGACATCCACCAACCCGCACTTGACCAGTGTGTGTGAATCAAAGCCCTAACTCTCTCAACTCGTAAGAAGACCCAGCTGTGGGAAGACGGAAGAGGTCGAACAACGTGGCTCGCGGACGATAGGCCCGACGAATCGCTCACGTTTCCCTTTATGTTGTTAATGACTAGCGACCCGCCCCGGCACGGGTGCAATGTTGATACTAAATATATTGAGCTATATTTACAGAATGTCCTTTTAAACAACGTTTACAGCTTGCTCTAATGGCAAGACAATATAAACAGCACGCCCCGCGCGTTGCCGTCCTGGTACGACCACACCGCTATTTTAAATCTGTAATATCTTCGGAAATATTCATTTAAATTATGTGCTGTAAAGAGCCATATTGATCTATATTAAATAAGCAATGTATTTAAGGTACTTTATTGGATAAGGATTAATGCAGAACTGCCTATAATCGCTTCATAAATAGCCATTAATTTTGGTTGAAAGTAAAAGATAAAAAATGGTTATTGTGGGTTATCCCTAAGAGATAGACATATTATTATATCACCGTGGACATTTTGTTGACCTTTACTATAATACTGTAGTACATTATTTTGATATATCTCGTGGGGTTTAGTCAGTTTCGTAGTTTGCAATGTAAGCTCAAAAAATGCGTTAATGTACGACATCACATCAGAAAGCTCTAAAATTATCAGTGTTTCTCTACTATACTATGCATGTATTGTATATATAAACCTTCCTCTTGAACCGCATGAAAATCGGTGGCGTAGTTTTAAAGATTTAAGCATACATAGGGATATAGGGACAGAGAAAGCGACTTTGTTGTATACTATGTAGTGACTTAGTTAATTGTAATACGTGTGTGATTTAGAAGTAATCTTTTAATTGTAACTACTAATATTTTGGTAATTAAAGTAGAAAAACTATAACCTGATTGAAAAGCAATTGTTTGTGCTCTTGTGGTAATTATTTTAACGATCTGTCATGTCTGCTTCTGATGTAGTAAAGAAAGTACGAAAGCGATTCATTACTATCTCACTAGGAATATAGTTATAAAACGGTCCAAGTTTAGTGATATATTTATATTACCAGATTAAGTTTAGTGAAATAGCTTTCGGAGGGTGCGGCGTGTGTAGTTTTTGTCACTTGTAAGTCCCGAAAACAAACCCACCCACTTCAAAGTGCTGTGGGTTAGATTAGGTTAAACTTATTAGATTAATCATGTAAACATCTTTTGTAACATCTACCTGTATTCTACACAAATAAAGATTATAATTATGATTATGATTATGACCTCATCGAGCCCATAAGTAATTAAGAATGTTGTATTTGTTTGTTTTCCAAAATAAATAAATAAAATAAAATAAGCAGGCATTGAGATAATCATTCAATCAGAGCATAGAATAGAACAAAAATGTACAACTCGGTAACAGAACACAAACATTCGGTAGGTAATCCTTCATATTGTGAACAACAGATCAAATGGATTGGCTTCGCCGCAGTCTCAATTAGAGATGTACACAGTTATCGATAATATAATGTATCGATACGTGTACAAGTAGTAAAAATATTATTCTATAATTTAGTTTGCGCGTTGGTGTTATGTGATTATGTAATCAACAATCTTAGTCACCTGTGATTATGATTGTACAAGTGGTATGAGTCTCCATATGGCTGTTTCACAAAATTAAAGCAGTAAAAAATATGTTCTTTCAGAATTTTAGTAAAAAATATATTATTTTTTTTTATTTTTTTTTATTTGGGAAACAAACAGATATACATAAACACACAATAACAAACAAAATAAACTAAACATTATCCAGAAACAGTTTCCACAAATATATAATGCATTTAGCGCCAATTTAAAAAGAGAGAAAAAAAAAAATAAAAAAAAAATTACAGAGGCCGAAAATGATTCTAATAAAAAGAAAAAACAATTATTAATTTTTTTTGCTATAAATAAAAAAAAATCTAAATTCTTTAACAAATAAAAAAATCACATATTACTATTACTATTACTACCCAATTCAAGTGGCTAATGATGCCAACTAAACATCATTTGCCACTTGAAATTATTTTCTGTCATTTTTGTGGGATTTGCGGATATTAATGATAAGGGCTCTATTGGATTGTTGCTGAAATAATCTCATCAGACTTTAGGTATACACGGTTACAATCAAGCTAAATATTTCTAGTATAAGCTGATCCCGCATTGTATAGGATTTCCGTGCAACGAAAAGTCAGCTTATATTGGTTTTGTATAGCTTGATGTGTAGCTGTGTGTACAGTCTATACAAATGACTAAGTGAGAAAACTATGTAATACTAAAAGTACAGATGTAAATTTCTTTGTTCAGCAATCAAATTAAATTTTTTGGACAATCTATTGGTTAGTAACCATCTTCTAAATTATGGTACGTAAAATAAATAAATTATAGTTATAATATTAATACACTCAAAAACCCTAATACAATATTAACTACGCCTATTATAATTGGAATAAACCGAATGATATTATCGATAATAATGTTTATCCCATCACTAGATACATGATCGAACTTGGCTCAACTACAATTTGTCTTCGCTGACAAATATTTAAATTCGGAACATCGATACCCGATCTATCATTCTAAATATCGGTAAAAGTAAAAAAAAAATGCAAAATATATTTCACTCAAAACTTTTATTTCAAATCTCTAACGGATAACAATTTATTATGAGGTTTTGGAGGATTCCTTTTAACTTAAATAATCGTGTGTGTAAAAATATTTTATTTTAAACTAGCTTCCGTCCACGGCTTCGCCCGCGAAATTGATCTCACTAATCTTGTTTCTCCATACAAACTTTGGAACCCCGTTTCACCCCCTTAAAGGGTGAGTTTTGAAAAATCCTATCTTATTGCACCCCTAGACCCCATAAGGAATCTATGTGCCAAATTTGGAGTCTCCAGACCCAGCGGTTTGGGCTCTGCGTTGATATGTCAGTCAGACAGTCAGTTTCTTCTTTTATATATTTAGATAATATTTTGTTAGGTACTGCAGTATCCACATAATGTATTGAAGGATATTCTTGTATTTGGCTTCTCCACCACGTGCCCCTATGACTGACATGACGGTCGGACATCGACTGCCCGCGTGCCCGCACTGTCAGGCAACACAGATTTTTCTAAGTACATATATATTAGAAAAGTAATTTTGTTCCACCCAGGATCTAGCAATTATAAAACGAACAGAGGTATTATAATTACTCTAGCGTTATACAAATTGCAATCTCAGTTGAATCCTCCATATGTTTTACCACAGATAATATAATACTATACTAGGTTTTACATAACCGTTTTTCTTAAAGACTTATTCATAAAAAAGTTATAATACTCTTTAGTTAAAATGGACTTTGTCTCTAGAAAGAAAAAATAATAATAATAAAAAAAAAAATAGTATAAATGTCAAGATAACAGACAAACACAAACGAATTATAAACCTATTTTAGCTATAATGAGCTTAAAATACGTTTATGAATACAGGGAGCTAAGTATTTTACAAAAGTAGTTTTGCTCGACTTTTGATCGAGCACTTATTAAACAAAAACTTTAGGTATTATAACTCTAGAACGTACAAATTGCTACCTCAGTTAAGACTTAACACGTTTATTTAGTACTATGACAAATTGTAACAGATTTGTCTTAATAAAACTAAGCTCGTCCTATGCCTTATCTTATTAGACCTAAGTAAAGCCGTGGACTAGTGTTGCTACTCGATAGTCCACTATCGATAATATATCGATAGATAAGTTTCATCATTCCCCTTGCCTTTTCCCCATTTCTATTGGGGTCGGCTCCCAGTCTAACCAGATGTGGCTAACTACCAGAATTATACGAGCGACTGCCATCAGACCTCGAAACCCGTAGGGAACCAGTAGCCGAGATGGTTAGACCAATTGTCAGATTACATTGGCTTCTGACTATATTTAACAATTGTCATAGATGTGTTAAATGATAACCGGGACCAACGGCTTAGCGTGCTCTCCGAGGCACGGAGGGTAGTCCTTCAACCAACCAGACACCGAAACAAATTTTTGTTGTTACACAAATATTGTCCAGGGCGGGAATCGAACCCGCGACCTTCCGGGCACACTTCACTACCGAGGTCGTCGATAGTTAAGTTTATTGGTGTCAAATATTTACTGAGCAATGTCCATGTTTGACACTGATGGGTCACATTTACTTTTTGTTTTTTATTTTTTTCTTCTTTGTAACTGTTTCCATCTTTATTGAGTCAGCGTTTGGCCCACACCGTACAACTTTTTTCTTTTTGCACTGTCTCTTTCAACTTGACGTTGGCAGAATCACTGTCAAAGACGGTGGACGCCAAATTTTTTTTTAAAAAAGTGAAGTGAAGTGGTATTTTTTCTTTTCATGTGTTTTTTTACCATTTGATTCTGTGTGTCCTGTCTCTGTCAAATAAATGGTTTTCTTTCTTTCTTTTCTTCTTTAGATCTTTAAATACTGTCGATAATATCGGAAGCTCCGTAAATATAAATACTTTTGTCGATAGTATTGCTCTGGACTCTATGGTATTGCTTTTGACGGGCCGGTGGCGTGGTCGGTAAGATACTTGCTTTTCACCCGAGACAAATATTAGTGATGAACATTTGTGTTTGTGTCGAGTCTGGATGTAAATATCTATTACAAGTATTAGAAAAGAAAAGTATAATATGTATAGTATACCAGTTATCTGGTTTCCATAACACAAGCTCTGCTTAGCTTGGGACCAGATGACCGGTGTGTTAATGTCCCAGAATATTTATTTATTTACTCTAGACTCTGGAGTATCGATAGTATCGATAGGCCTATTAATATTATAGTTGATTTTCAAGATCATCTATCCATAGTCACACTAATACGGATCGTGTTCTCGTGCTCTAGGAGAGGCCTAGACCATAGACTAATATTCTAGCAACCTTATTCATAAAAATAATATAATATATCTTTGGTTAAAATGGACTTTGTCTCTTTCTTTCTAATATAAATGTCAAGATGATAGACAAAGACAAACGAATTATAAACCTATTTTAGTTTTAATGAGCTTGTATGACGTTTATGAACACGGGGGTTAATTTACAGTTAATTTGTGCCGTGTTTCTGTGGTGGACAACGGCCTCAGTGTTTAATAAACCGACCGATTTAGTTTGTGAAGTAGCATCTTATCTTATTAGGTCCTACGCAACGCGACATCTTTTCATAAGAACCACAATTCCCAAAAGGGTCTAAACGTATAAAACGTAAGGGCAATGTAGTCCCGAAGGGCTCGCTTCGGCTATTAATGGCTAGGGATACCAGGATTTGGGGTTGAAAGGAATATTTCTATAATAACGCAAAACAGAAAATATATAATGAAAATATGCTTTATTCTTGTTCGAGACGTGAGTCTAGATAAAAATAGTTCAATTTATTTTCCTACCGTGCAGTTAATGACTGGTAACTACCTACTGAAAACACTGACAAATAACTCAGTAGGCTTTTTTATTTTTTAAATGTAGTAGGTAGGTACTTAAATCTATTACTTTTTTTATTGTGTTGTATTGTAACTTGAACAATCAGACATTTTTAGGTAAGCATGCGTCAGAAGGCAGTATTAAATAAAATGACTATATCTCCAATAACATAATAACGTAATAACGGCGCTTTTTTGCGATCTGTGTTATTGAATTTTTCCAATAATGGTTGTTTTTAATAGCTATAAAATTCTTAATTATTAAGTACCAAGTGTTCGAAGATTATTGGAAATGAGAAAGGATTTTAATGTTCTGTCTGGTATAAGGGGTGTTCTGGGGGTTTTATTTCAACAAGGCCCGGCCTCACTTCGTCCCTTGGGGATTTTCCGATAACTATAATCTGTCTTTAAGTCTCGAGTGAATCGGTATTTATTGGATAAGCGCGTTCTATCGTTGACTAGAACAACAACAATATTAAAAATACAATATTAAAAGTCCGTGGTTTTCCTAAACGCCTGGTCACAATACTGATAGGCAACAAATCTCGGTATATAACCCGTATCTTATACTTCCATCGGTGGATTATACGTATGTTACTATGTTACACACAATCTACAAAACCCTTCATGTTACTTGAAGACTAGCTTGTACCCGCGGCTTCGCCCATCACTTCAACTCTTGTCGAGGGTTTGAAAACATGTCTCTCGATATCTATAGATACTTTGCCTGTTTTCAAGTCACAAGGGAATCGGTATTTACTGGGTAAGCGCATTCCATCGTAGTCTACGTTATTGCTTAGGTAACAACTGGCAAGTTCAAAATTAGTTCTCCCGTTATTGAGTTTCAATAGAGTAGCAAACTTTGTTTTATAATTAGACTGTAGAAAACGTGTTATAATTTATTGTTATTTAAATAAAATAAATATAAAAGGGTTTACAGAATATTATCAACATAACAAGAGTTATCATTTAGCTCGTTTGTGGACCTTTATCTCATAAATCACAACATTCCGGAGATTAAGCGCGCCAAGTTTTAATCTGCTCAGAACGTGACTACATAATGACTCAGATTCTGAGGAAACCTTATTAGAGATACAGTTAGCTTTTTTATTAAATAAAAGAGGTTTGTTTGCTATTTTCCTCCTTCGATATTTTTAAATACTTGGAAGACCAGGACCCTGATTAATCCGAAATGTTATCAGTATTTGAGCCTGCTTTTTTGGTTAATTCTTACCTAGTTAAAAAAAAAATCAATATAAATATAACAAAATATGTCGGAGAAGTCATTAGTACGGCGGTAGCAGACTTGACAGCGAGGCGGCAGCGCGTCGTGTCGACACGCTTCGACAGGGTCTAGCCTGAGGTTCGCACGGGTGACGAGTGGGGACCGTCGCTATACGAACTGTCCCCAGTTCTCTACAGACATCCGTGCGACCAATATCAGTCTAGGAACTGTCTTACCACTCGTTGTATTATTTTTACATTTCGTAACACATTTATAGTGTGATTATGTCAACTCGTAATCACACCCACTCAATAAGTTTTCTGGCGAGGATTATCCCTCTGATCAGCCCCCTGTAAAGATTTAGTGTAGTGTGATGCGCGGTGTCAGGTATCCGAATTTGGAAGCACCGGAACAGGACACCTTTCGGCCAAAACTCTTCTTTTGTGAAGGTCGGCAGATGTTCAGTGGGTACTCTCACCACAAAGGATTTGAAATTGACATTGTGGCGAGACTCCAAGCGCTCGACCCTCAGCGTGAATTAGATCTTAACACGGCAGTACTCAACAATATCTTCGACCTTGGTTGAGTAATGTACGTGTCGTGCCAACGTAACCCGCATGACTGGCTGCAGCAGATGATTCGGTCCGGTCGCTGCAGTGCCGCACTTGTTCAGACAAGGAGCTCTTCTCTTCTTCTTCTCCACCAAGACGAAGCCCTCCTCATCGCACAGCGGCCTGGTTTACTGACGCTGTCTTTTCCTTTTTTTGAATGTTTTTTTTGTGATTTTATTAATTTGACTTTGACTTTCTACCGCAATAGAAAAGTTTTGTTGCAATTTACTTAAAGTAGACATCTTTGTCTATGTAATACCAGCACAGATAATATACCTAATCTAATACTATAGACCGACCGTTTAACTCGCGTATCGCCATCTGAGGTACAAAGTCATAAAACATTAATTAAATCTCCTATTTAACCACAGATAAAAATAATGTAAGACTATTCGTCACTAAAATCCATATTACTTGAATCATCTCTGTCTGTGCAGCTAGAGGAGTCAGAATCTTGGCGATAGGCGATACGCGAGTTAAACGGTCGGCCTATAGTCCACAAAATTTATGGTTAACTATTTTTTAAGAATTATTAAAAGGCATTTTCGAAATTTTGAAAATGGAATGACCAGTTTATTTTATTGATCACGTATTTTAATGTATTTCTAGCAAAATTCCAAGGTAGCTGTTTGTTATTATTGTGAATACAGATAATATTGTTACTACAGACTACAAAGGCTTAACTCTTAATATTTTTGTAACAGAAGATTAGACGAGGGTTTATGTAAGATTTTCTTGAAATCGTGTAAAAATAAACTTAGACTAGAATCAGATTAAACAGGTTAAGCCGGATTTTTTGTCTGTGCCGACATATTTGACAACTAGGTAAAAATGTTGGGACTCAACACAGGATCCACATTCAAAGGTCACTTTTTAACCATTTTATAACTATTGGCTCTGAAAAACCGCCCTGCAGGCCGCTTTTGCAGTTTTGTAGAGGTACGGCCATGCGCCATCGTTATATGGTGGAAATTCCACGGGCACGCACAAAGCGCTTTGCTTCAACTTTTATTGTGCGAACTGCCAAGTTGTGGAATTCGTTGCCGGCATCACTGTTTCCCGATAGCTATAATCTACTTGTCTTCAAGTCACGAGTGAATCGGTATTTATTAGGTAAGCGCGGTCCATCGCAGACTGCAACATTGCTTCACATCAGGCAAGTTGTGGTCAAGCGCAAACCTCTTAAAGAATAAAAATAGAATGTTTAGTATCTATGCAACTGCTTGAAATTTTGTTGCGGTTCCCTCCAACCCTTTTTAATGTCCCACTGCTGGGCACGGGTCTCCTCTCAACTATATTATGAGTTGAGAGAGTTTTTAGGCCCTAATCCACACACGCTGGGTAAGCGCGGGTTGGTGGATGTCACATGTCCTCGAATGATTAGTTCTTAGACATGCGGTTTCCTCACGATGTTTTCATTCACCGATATTGAGCAGCGGAGTTGAAACAATTCACACAAAGATGTGTGGGCACGAAAAGAATTCGAACCCACCACCTTATTTTTTAGAGCGAGGCCCGTACCGCTGCGCCAGCGTTGCGGTTAAGTGTTTAGAACCATAAGCAGATGCATATTAAAGTGAAATTTGGCTGGCCGCCCGCCCCTGCGGTTGAACCGCCTGCGCTGGGCATACAAGGGCATATTATACAGTAAAAAAATAGGAACTCCCCGATCTAGTTCTAATCTCAATCGCTTCATGTTATTAAGGAAAACCACATCAGTCAGTCCATTCATTTAAGCGCTGCGTTGCTAGAAAATTCTACACTGACACACGGCCAAACTTATAACACCCCTTTTTGTCAGGGGTTAAAACACGGCAAAATTCTGTCTCCATTAAACAGATAGAATATTGGATCTGGTCAGTCAGTAAATAAACCCAAGAAAGTAATTTCCTGTAATCCCGAACAAGGCAGAATCTTAACAAACGTACACGTAGGTAATAATTAACTATATACAAAACAAGCAATAAACAAAACAGCTATGTGCCACAAATTACTCACGCACTCGTAACTGGCCGCACTGCACAGAGTGTGCAAAATACAGAAACTTCACAGCGCCATCTAGTGGAGATTAACCAAATGTATTCAAAATTTATCACTTCAACCCTTTTTTGTGTCCCAATGACAGTGATGAGGACGGGTCTTCTGTCAACTATCTTAGGAGTTGAGAGAGTAGGCCTTAACCCACACACGCTGGCTAAGTGCGGGTTGGTAGATGGCACATGTCCTCGAATGCAGTGATGTATAAGATACCCAATACAAAGTATCTGAAATACAAGATGCAAGATACTTTAAAAAAAAGCATTTCAGATACCAGATACAAATAATTTTCTGAAAAGGTATCTGAAATACTAGATACAAAATACCTATCTTTCAAATACTTTTTAAAGATAAAATACTTTTGTAAGAAAACAACATTTAATTGAACTTATCTAAGTTTATTCGTTCGAGAAAACAATTTTCGAATAGATCGCGTTGATAACAAGGATCAGGCAAATGTAACAAGACAAAATATGAAGGTATTAAAATAGACTTTTAATTTTAATGCTTTAGTTGAGATTTGAGTAAAAGTAATTCCTTAAACATATTGTCAGTCATCTTCCTTCAATGAGGCCTCATGATCATGCCCCCAAAGGAAAAGAGTCGCTCCTCAGGGGCAGAGCTGGGCAAACAGGTGTATTTAATTTAAAACACCATACAACATGTGCACACGAAAAAATTACGGAATGAGTGACAGGAGTGACAGACATCTTAGCTGATGACATTTGTAGAAAGATAGTGTCGCCATCTGTTATTTTGATTCCCGAATTCCGACAATATTGACCAAATTTTTAAACTACGCGCTACGTTTACTTGCGAAGTTTACTTCAGTAAAAGTATCTTGGAGAACAAAGTATCTTCAAAATACTAAGATATCAGTAAAATGTATCTAAATATCAGATACAAAATAAAAAATAAAAAAAGTATTTCAAATACAAGATGTAAATACGTATTTTGTATCTTGTATCTGTATTTCAGATACTTTTATCTGAGATATGTCACGTCTCTGCTCGAATGATTGGTTTACATGCTGGTTTCCTCACGAAAGCGGCGGCGTTCGCGTTGGCGGGGATGAAACAATTAGGTAGAGAATCAAAGCCGCGACCTTCATTTCTTGGAGAGGCTTATACCGCTGCGCCGATTTGCGCCGACTAAGCCGACTTGATTACTAAGAACCACGCACGCACGCCCGTACGCACGCACGCACGCACGCACGTACGCACGTACGCACCTACGCACGTACGCACGCCAGCACGCACGCATGCACGTCCGGAGACCGCCTAAAACGTGTCTTTATGAACTAATGTGTTTTTGTTTTACTGGCACAATAAAGACATATTTTATTTATTTATTTATTTAATGATTTCCTCTGTATATCTACTAATCTATGTACCCATAGAGTGCACAGAAAGCGAAACAGTCCGCTATAACAGTTACGGGTTGTTCCAATTAGCAGTTACCAAGTTATACGCGTCCACTGACACTTATTCGTTACAGTCTGTGTTCGAACTCTGTCAAAATGTATGAGAAGGTTCATTGTTATTAACTAACTTCAAAAATTAGGAGTAATACCTTGATCACACGTATCAAGAAGAAGGGAGCAGTGCTCCCGATCGAGGTTGTATTCGAATGGATCCCATTTAAAATTATTAAAAACTAGCTGACCCCGCAGACGTTGTCCTGCCCGGTAAAGCAGTGCCACCTACCCGGACCGAAAATAGATTACGACCGATTCTCAGATCTATAGAATATAGATATGATGTAATTTGGCTTTCTTAATTAGGCTGGAGTTTAATAATTTTTTTATTTTTATTTTATATTATTATTTTTTATTTAAATACTAACTAAATTATAACTCTCTCAACTCGTAAGATAGTTGAGAGAGGACCCGTGCCCAGCTGTGAGACACTAATAAGCGTTGAAGTGAAATTATAATTGCGAAAGTAACTCTGTCTATCTATAAATGTACTATATTGAAGTATAAAGGAGACGTTCAAAAAATGTATAGAGCCTGGGATTAAAATAATTGTAAATTTGAACAGCAATCTGAGTTACATAGGTTAATAGAGCATAATTAATTAAATTTTTTGGTGTATTTAAAATAATTTTACACGCCCCGTTTTTTTAAAAATTGAAATTGAAAATAAGAATCCTTAATGCAATATTATGATTATTGCAATTGGCAACCCCATGGTCAAATGTCTATTGAGCAACCAAAAAAATCAAATTATTTCGACGCTGTCAATCAAACTGATCAATGACAATGACATCATGACGTTTCCCGTAATTATATTTTTTTCCACGCGTTTTGTTATTACACTAATAAGATAACAAATATTTTTCGTCATAATTACATTAAGCTGCAGCTAGAATAATATTACAAGAGAAAAGTACTGTAACAGAATGCAATTATTGACGTGATTGCAATATTTATACTGCTTAGGAAACGGATAATTAAAGGTAATGTGCGTTTTGTTTTTCTATTACATTTTTTAGATTTTTACAAAAACGGGTGCTCCTAAAATTCGTGTTTACTTAAATTCTAACAGCTTATTAAAAAAGCTTTCCAATGAGGTATATCACATTGGTGTTCAAAATTCTAGCCCACTTTTGACCTCTCCTTTACGTAAGAAAAGTATTTTAAGTAGTATAATACCAGTTATCTGGTTTCCATAGTACAAGCTCTGCTTAGTTTGGGATCAGATGACAGTGTGTGTTAAAGTCCCACTATATTATTATTATTATAACTATTTGCACTCATGACTTAAAGGTATATTTTGAAATTGCACCTTTAGACATTTCCCGAGCAAAATCCATTTAAAATATCTTCAAGCTCCATAAAATGGAAGCTGTCCCGTTTCCCATAATATTACATCTTAGGTAAAGTATTAGGTTGGGTTCACACCTGCTCTGCTGACGTCACACAAGTTATGAAATCCTTTGTGAACGCGTTTCCCCTCGAATTATCACAAATAAGGAAAAATAAATGTTATGTTTGCGGTTTTCGTGCTAAATGTAAATATAAGTGCGCAGCATTTTAGTCCTCCTAGCCTTCAAAATAAAGTCTTGGGTTCGATACCCGGTCATGTCTACACATCTCTTAGTGAATTATTACGTCATCGCTCGTGTCTCAACTTATCAGAATTTGAAAGCCTGGCCACTACACCACTAAAGAAGTCAATATACATATACTGCTTTCTTTTCGTAAATATATACTTATTATAGATAATTACACCCAGACTCAAGACAAACAGACATGTTCATGACACAAATGATTGACTTGGGTGGGAATCGAACCCACGACCTGCAGCGCGCAGTGTAAAAAGCAAGTATCTTATCGACCATGTCACCGTTGTCATATTGCAACCGAAATGAAAAAGTAACCACCGAAATGAAAATACACAGAAATTGTTACGTCATTGAAATAAAACTACTTTTTTTGTGTTTGTTTTTACCACCAGCCACCTAAATTAGAAAAAGTAATTTACCCAAAACGTTAAGCACGTTTTTGGGTAAATATGTTGATAAAAATGGACAAAAGTCACGGTAGAACGCTAGCAACACAGAAACCAGGTGTTATTTACTTCCAATCGATTCCTAATTACTCAATACAGCTTTGTTGTATTGTATTCATACAACAGCGATACATTCATAGATAATAACTTTTCAATATTCCCTTCATTCAAAGGATTTTGTATTCAAATGAAGATTTGTATAAGTATGTACTATTGGCGAATATATTTAATGACTATGCATGAATTCACTATTACTGGGTAGGCGTTTTCTATAGTAGACTAAGTCATGTATTAGAATAAGACCAAATGTAGCTACCTATGTTCACAAATAAATAAATTTGAATTTGAATTCATGGCTTAACAACCTACAAATAATGGACTAGCGCAAGCGAAAAATCTCTAAAAGTATCCAGTCTGAATATTTATCATAACGGGCAATTAACGCCCTTACCTTTAATTTGGCTACTGTCTGTCTGTCTGCTTGCGACCACGACCGGTGAAACCGGTGTCGAAATTTGAACCCAAATTTAAGGTGAGAGCATTAATTGCCCGTTACGATAAATATTACTAATGCAACGCGAAAGTTTAAATGTTTATTTAGCGTGGAGTCATTTTCTTCATTTTATATGGGTCTCGACTTGGGATGTAGGTACTCTGACTTACACACTGTGTAATTAATAGTTTGTGCTCCTGGGTGTATGTAAGGTAGCCAATTCCCAACGGTTTCTAAATGTCTGGCAAAGTGGGATGCCTCTGGTGTTGCAAGCGTCCGTTGATTACAGAGACCGCTTAAAATTAATAAACAAATATAAATGGTCAGGCTGTTGTGGTTGGAATAGTTGTTTGCTAACTTAGTCAAGAATAAAAAAAAATCAAATGTAAATTTACTATGGATACATACACACACATATGACTCACTTACAGATTTTATTCACCATAAGCATCTGCCCATGGCTTCGCCCTCGTGGTTCTTATTGAGATAAAAATTGGCTTATGTGTTAATCCAGACCATAATCTATCTTTGTACTAAATTTCATCCAATTCCGTCTTGGAGTTTCTACGTGAAAGAGTATCAAGCATGTATAAATTGTTACACACTTTCGCGTTTAATAATATTAGTAGGATTTACATTTCTCTTACTGGACTTCATTATTGGACACGGAAATCAAAATTTTATTCCATCGTAAAAAAATTTAATCTAAATTTTATTAAAATTTAAGTTGGAACTAAGATTTTTAACAACTATGGTTTCTTAAATCATTTTTACGTTTGTATTTTGATGCTCATTTGAGCTAGATTTTTTTTTATTCTGCGATAGGCTGGCGCTTGACTACAACTTGCCTGATGTTAAGCAATGATGTAGCGTACGATCGAACGCGTCAGCCTAGTATACCGATTCAATCGTGGTTACGAATGATTATCGGTGAGAAGGTGGCAGTGGAATGAGCCTCAAAATCTTTAGAAACCTTAAAGCAGCAACAATTCCGCCTCAACCTCTCTGCATGGTATCACTTATTAAAATATTATTGGAAATGTTATATTTTTGGCTTTATTGCAGCTCGAAGTTGTGAATAGTGTCACAGATAATATAATACTATAGTGTCTAATGATCGGATTCCTATTTTGTACGGAAGTTAATACAGTTGGGATTTTGTGCGTTATATTTACCTCTGCTTACATTTTCAGGTAATAAGGTCATACAAAGCGCTGTGTTAGTATATTAAAGAACTCTGCCTAGATAACTACAGCGTTTGGCGTTGCTATATGTGGCTGTAATCATACGATCGATCAGTACACACCGGGAAGGAATTGTGGATTTATACACGGAATTAAGAAAAAGAAAGAAAAAAAAACATTTATTTGGTCAAATAGGACACACATTATTAACAAATAATAATTATAATAATATTTCAGGAGATTAATACAAATGGTAATCTAATCCCAAGCTAAGCAAAGCTTTTTTATGGAAACCAGATAACTAGCACATGCTATCGATCTTATTCATATAAATCGAATAAAATCGATGAGAAAACCGGCATACTTATCTAAGATCTGATCATTCGAAGACATGTTCCACCAACCCGCATCAGGCCTGTGTATGTGTGGATTATGGCCTAAATTCTTTCAACTCGTAGGATAGTACATCGAAGACCCGAACCCAGCAAAAAACCTAAAAAAGGTTGAAGTAAAAAAAAGTAAAAAAAAACTGAAGAACATACAAAAAGCAACATCTTGTTTTGTATCTTTAATTTTATGGATAATGCAGGGTTAATTATTTGGTAATTGAATTCAGAACCAACGGGACAAACCAATGTTATGTTAATGGAAAGCAAGACATCATGAAGTGCTCGATTGATCATCAAAATTGGGGCTTAATTTGTTCTCTACCAATTTAAGTAACTATATTGTACGTCGAAAGTGATTCAAATTCCAAGAAACCTTTAAAAAATTCCAATTTTCTCATTGCCGTATATGTAGGTAAAATTAAAAAAAAACATTGCCATAAAACTGGTAGTAGTAAAACCGGTATTATAAACGTATTATCATGCTGGTAGATATAACTTGATCCAATATATAGTGTGGGTGTACAGGACCAGGTGCACTGTTGTCCATGGTTTATTAATGCCGTGTCGAGCAGGTCATCGATAGGCAATGTGAATACTGACCTATATATATAGTAAATCCTAGGAGCAGAGAGGAATTTTTAATGTTAATTTTAAAAAAATATTCTAGAAACTCGTTAATATACCTAGAGTAAGTTAAATGTTAAGGTGTTGTTTGGGTAAAACAATAGTGCTAATTCTTTTCTGATATCTTAGGATTCTTCGCTAATAGCTAGCTTGAGTTATAGCTTTAGCACAAAGAAAGCGATCACAGAACCTGAGTGAGACTTCGAGACAGTCGCATTGTGTTGTATATTCTTCGGTACCTACAAGCAAATCCATCAAACATGCATTTTTTGTTTAAAGGATCCAGGGGATTCTTTAAAACAAAAAATGCATGTGTACGTTTCGCAGGTCTCGTACATCTCCGTAAATATTGAGTTATCACAATTACAACATTACACTCCTGTGTAATGTTGTAATTTTGATAACTCAATATTTTGTTTTGTATTTTTGTACATATACGCTACAGTGCAGTAGCAGGGAGTAAGCGGCCATGTCACTCAAGTCTCGCTCCTTTACCTGCGTTTTGTCTGCTGAAGCCATGAAGAGGTGAGACGATGCTAGTCTAGTGCTGAGACCTTAATGCGAGCGTGACCTGGCTATAATTCTCTCTGGTTTCCGCATGCCCTGTATACCTACTCTGTACAATACCAATTTGCTTATACATTAGATACCTAAATACGTCTTTTGTTCAAAGCCATTGTTATTTTACGAAATAGGAAATAAAAAAGTATTTGATCCAAGCATTATTTCACCAATTATTGGTATAAAAAATTAATGCGTATACACAATTAAGTCATTGTGAGTAATAATAACGTTTCAATGTCGGTGTTGAATAGTAAGTAATAATTATTGCTATATTTTTATGTATTTGAGTATGTGATGGAGGTAAAAGTTTGTGTCATTAAGACATTTTTTAATTTCGGTAGACATAAATAAAGTAACAAATAATTATTGATATATGATATTATTATTGATATTAAATTGATTATTGATATTATCTTGTTAAATTTAAAGTCATAAAACAATTTTAATACCTTATCTAATATATAAAATTGTCGTGTCACAGTTTTCGTTGCCATACTCCTCCGAAACGGCTTGACCGATTCTTATGAAATTTTTTATGCATATTCAGTAGGTCTGAGAATCGGCCAACATCAATTTTTTATCCCCCTAAGTGAATTTTTTTTTTAAATAAATACGCGGTACGAAGTTCGCTGGGCTAGTGTTTTATATATTTTCAAATATTTCTGCCACAGAAATCGAAATTATATTGTGTATTGATGCTTTTATTCACATTTTGATATTAATTCATATCATTGGTTATATTAAAACGGTTTGAAAACATAAAAATGAACGTAAATTTACCCCAAAACAAAACCTACTATTGAGGCAGTCATAAATAATACCGGAATTACGTGTTTAAGGAATTGATTGCGGCCCGCAATAAATATGTTAGAATGTTAGGCCGCACCTGAGCTGAACTGAATAACTTAGATTATAACTTTACCAGATTTACAATTGTTATTTGTATTGTTACTTTGTTAACAACCGTTGAGAATATGTACTGAGTATTTCTAGAAGCCATCACAGTGACTTAAGCTGACATAGTATTTTATTTATTTATTTATTTTTATCAAGGAAAAGTTGTAGACTATAGCTGACATGATGCAAAAATATTATTTGACCAATGATAAAGAGTGATAAATAAATAGCGGTAAATTATTCTAATATAAATTTATTTTATTGCGCTAACGCGTATTACCTGAAGGTGTAAGCAGAGGTCAATGTCACCTACTATTATAGGCTGTGTTTAGGTCCCATACGTAAAAGGTGGTAAGCCTGTGGAACTGACTGGATGATCGGGTGGTAATGACCCTCCACTACCTCCAGTGAAAAGGGTAAATCTTGCAGCCGGGCGAGTTGTAATGCCCGGTGACCGCGGTACTCCCTCTGACTGTTACTGTCGGGAAGTTGTATTTATGCTAATCGTTGGTGAAACTTTGCTTGTGCGATTCAGTATTGCTATGACGTCATGTCTCTTGAGTGGCGTTAGGTATGTGACGTCACAAGCCGATTGCCGTTCATCGGGCACAATTCCAAACTTTGTCTTGTAACATAGATTCTCTAGGAATATTAGGAAAGATTTTTTGCTCGAATCGGGAAGCGAATCCTAGACCTCGCAGTTATTATGTGAAATGGTTACCACTAAAGAAACGTACATGGAATTTGGTTTTCATATTATAAGCGAGCTGCTACTAAGGCTTTATAAAGGAAATTGAACCCGGATCCTTGCGGTTACTAAGCGAACTGTGATAGTGTTGTGTAAAGATAATAATTAGTTAAGTTTCAAGGTCTAAAACAAGTTCTAAATATAGCGGTTATTAAGTGAGCTCCCGAACCACCGAGGCATTCCATCCAACCATCTATTAATTTAACTGCATTGTACCTAAACTCTACTAGACAACCAACGAGCATCTAACCGCAGATCTAAATCCTGAACTATCCTCAAACAGGTTGCAACTGTTAGGGCGTGTTCACATAATCGGATACGAATACTCGCTGCTTATTCATGCGAAAATGAATTGTACGGGTGAACTGAGCTTAATCTGAATACAATGTTCAAGAGGTTTAGTTATATATATATATACTAGTTTCCGCCCGCGGCTTCGCCCGCGTTGTGTTAGGATAAAAATTAGCCAAGTTACAGATCTTTAAGAAACCTTTATCATATTTTTTATTGGTCTTAAATCAGATCATGTTTGTTTCTTTTAATCGAAGACGTATTACTCCATTTTGGAAAATTATTTTTGTACCATTTAAGTCTTGTTAAAATCTTTAGTTCACCAAACTTTGTTAGGAATTTTAAAAGGGTTATTCCCGTCGGAAACCAATTAGGGTTATTCCCCTATTAGGGCAACATCCCCGAGGAACCCGTTTTATATAAAAATTATAAACAATTTTTTTTTTACTTTTCCCGAACGTTTGTGAATACTTAAGAAATTCTACTCAAAACTATACCCCACACGGTATACCGGGTGGATAGGACCGTCCTCCACAAACTGATAGAGTGAAAATATACGGATTTCACTCTATCAGTTTGTGGAGGACGGACATACTGAGATCATTGGTACATGAAATTAGGTCAGAAACTTTGTGGATATTCACTAATCGTGCTTTGTTTTGTAAAATTAGACAGAATATATCGATACCTTAGAAACCATCAAAGAAAACCGCCAACCTTTCCACTATGAAGTTAGTCATTTCACGCATCGTTCCTCAAACTAAAGCATTGATGAATGTTTTATTTTAGCTTTCATTAATTCAAATTAAGTTCCGCATACATAGTAGCAATTATAAATGAAAAAAAAAACAAATCAACATAATTTAAATAATTCGAAAAAAAAATCGTTGAAAAATCATTCTACTTAAGCAGTTGAGTACCTACACCCGCTCAATTTATCGGTTCGACGGTCCCCGGACGGCTCACCGAAAAAGTCTGGTGAACCAATAGAGGCCCTTCCGGCGATTGGGTTAGGTCATCAGCAAAAAAAACCCTCTCAATTTGTACACAGATACATAGATATACGTTTCAAACTTATTATATCCCTTTTTATGGGGGGTTAAAAACTCAACTTGATCGATTTATCTTCATTGGTTATTATTAACATAGCGCTCATTACTGTACCATCTGAAGATGAAGGCAGAGATGAATATCACCCACATTTTGTCGGCTATGTTTTAAGTCTCATACGTAAAATAAGGGTCAATTGACGTTTAACGGACACTTTACCGAACTTCGAGCTGCTATCCTACAAATATTTATGTCTGGACCAACTACCGTCTAATCTACCGAATTAGCACCGACTTCAAATAACAGATGTAAAGAAACTAATTTTTAAATTTTATAACGCGGTCATTTTTTCTAAGAAGTTTTATTTTACATTTTTTTGTGATGCACCCCGTACTTTTCCCGAATTATTGTAAAACCTTATAAAATTCCACTACAAACGATACCCCGTACGGTATTTTTAATCATGGAAATAATAAAAACCTTCAACCCCTATGACAGACATTTAGGGGTTGATTTATAAAAAAAAGTAGCCTATGTGTGAACCATAGTTTTAAACTATATCCCTACAATAATTCATCAAAATCGGTCCCGCAGTTTGGCTGTGAAAGTGTAAAGTAATAAAAACCTTCAACCCCTATTACAGACATTCAGGGTTTTATTTAAAAAAAAAAGTAGCCTATGTTTGAACCATAATTTTAAACTATATCCTTACAAAATTTCGTCAAAATCGGTCCCGCAGTTTGGCCGTAAAAGCGTAACAGACAGACAGTACATCGGTACATCCATATCGGCCCAGCAGTTTGGCTGTGAAAGTGTAAAGTAATAAAAACCTTTAACCCCTATGACAGACATTTAGGAGTTGTTTTATGAAGAAAAAAGTAGCCTATGTCTGAACCATAGTTTTAAACTATATCCCTACAAAATTTCATCAAAATCGGTCCCGCAGTGTGGCTGTGAAAGTGTAAAGTAATAAAAACCTTCAACCCCTATGACAGACATTTAGGGGTTGTTTTTTGAAAAAAAAAGTAGCCTATGTTTCAACCAAAATTTTAAACTATATCTCTACAAAATTTCATCCACATCGGTCCAGCAGTTTGGCTGTGAAAGTGTAAATTAATAAAAACCTTCAACCCCTATGACAAACATTAAGGGGTTGGTTTTTGAAAAAAAAAGTAGCCTATGTTTGAACCATAGTTTTAAACTATATCCCTAAAAAAATTCATCCATATCGGTCTAGCAGTTTGGCTGTGAAAGTGTAAATTAATAAAAACCTTCAACCCCTATGACAGACATTTAGGGGTTGATTTTTGAAAAAAAAGTAGCCTATGTTTGAACCATGGTTTTTAACTATATCCTTAAAAAATTTCATCCATATCGGTCACGCAGTTTGGCTGTGAAAGTGTAAAGTAACAAAAACCTTCAACCCCTATGACAGACATTCATGGGTCGATTTTTGAAAAAAAAAGTAGCCTATGTCTGAACCATAGTTTTAAACTATATCCCTACAAAATTTCATCAAAATCAGTCCCGCAGTTTTGCTGTTAAAGTGTAAAGCAATAAAATCCTTCAACCCCTATAACAGACATTCAGGGGTTGATTTTTGAAAAAAAAAGTAGCTTATGTTTGAATCATAATTTTAAACTATATCCTTAAAAAATTTCATCCATATCGGTCACGCAGTTTGGCTGTGAAAGTGTAAAGTAACAAAAACCTTCAACCCCTATGACAGACATTCATGGGTCGATTTTTGAAAAAAAAAGTAGCCTATGTCTGAACCATAGTTTTAAACTATATCCCTACAAAATTTCATCAAAATCAGTCCCGCAGTTTTGCTGTTAAAGTGTAAAGCAATAAAATCCTTCAACCCCTATGACAGACATTTAGGGGTTGATTTTTGAAAGAAAAAGTAGCCTATGTTTGAACCATGGTTTTTAACTATATCCTTAAAAAATTTCATCCATATCGGTCACGCAGTTTGGCTGTGAAAGTGTAAAGTAACAAAAACCTTCAACCCCTATGACAGACATTTAGGGGTTTATTTTTGAAAAAAAAAGTAGCCTATGTTTGAACCATGGTTTTAAACTATATCCCTACAAAATTTCATCAAAATCGGTCCAGCGGTTTGGCCGTGAAAGCGTAACAGACAGACAGACAGACAGACAGACTTTCGCATTTATAATATTAGTATGGAAGTATGGATAAGTACTTACGAGTAAGCCAGTGCCGAACTGGCGTTTTCGGAAACTTATAATTTCTATAAGACTTCCTCAGATAGGGCACGCGTTCCTCGACTGTACGAACGCTGCTGCCCAGTATCATGGAAGGAAAACATCGTGAGAAAACCACCATGTCTACCAACCCGCACTTGACCAGCGTGAGTAGATTAAGGCTAAAACTCTCAACTCGTAAGATAGTTGAGAGAAGACCCGTGCCCATTTGTGGGACAAGTTGAGCACAACAGGCAATGTAGTGATAATGTGATCGACAAGAGTGCTAATTTAGTAAATACCGATGTGCTCGTTACATGAAGACAGACAGATTTCTTTTTTATTCTTGAATAGGCTGACGCTTCACTACAATTTACCTGATCTTAAGCAATGATGTAGCCTACGATGGGACGCGCCAGCCCAATATACCGATTCACTCGTGATTACAAATGACTTTCGGTGAGAAGATGACAGTGAAATGAGGCTCCTTAAGGTTGAAACCACAAAGGAACAACAATTACGACCCACCCTCATAAATGGTGTCACCAGACATCTCACCGAAACACGGCAAAGCCGCTTGGTGGTGCGGCTTTGTCTGATGGGTGGTCACTAACCACGGCCGAAGCCTGCCACCAGTTAATTACCAGTAAACATAATAACCAGTTGATTGTCACCTGATTTACACCACCCTAGGACCACGGGTGGGGATTCAGACAAAAGGTGCACTCCCACGGACGAAGGTGACTCAGTCCCCAAAACAGATTACTGCTCGTTGAAGTTATATTTGTTGCTACGCGTTTAGTAATAGCAGCCATCTCTATTCATCATGTTTTTTACGAAGTACAAAACAAAATACCGACATTTGCGTTAACCCGTGTGTCCGCTATTATACAAATTTGCCGCGCAATAAAGAATATTTATGAAGGCACCTTCGAACTGTAATTACAGGCTGAGAACAATTTATATGTAAATCACGTATAGCTCCTGTATTCTAGCGATGTTTGTAACTCGATTGTTACAAACACAATCGATCTATTCGATTGTTTAGTTCGTTATTATACATATAATAGTAACAATTGCTTCAAACCTATAGCATGAAAATGATGTCTGATGTTCGGTGAAAAAAGTTGTAGAGAATAGTTTAACAGACTGGTGAAAAGTAAGCCACGGAGATTGAAGTAGGTATACATATGAAGGCTTTTGAAGGTTTTAGACAAAAAATATCAGGATTAGCACACAACTTTAGGTAGGCGTGAATAATCGGGTAAGAATACGGTATTTCAATAAAATAACTACGGAAAATATCACTTCACCCCAATCTCTCGATAGCACAATCATGAATTCTACCAGTTAATTACAGATCGTTAAGATTACGTTGGATTAAATCGTAACGTTAACCGAGCACGTTATTGCATCTGCACTTCCCGACGACACAACGGTCCAACACACGTTGTTCGTTCGTTCTTAATGACATTTCCGAGTGACAGCTGACTTCAAAGACGGACGCGATCACAGTATGAAATGACAGCTTATGCTTATTTCTATAAGCATCAGCTGTCATTTCAGATGTGCCAACACATAAATTAATTACTTTTGGTGGCAATATTTACTACAGAACTTACAACCGGGTAAACAAGTTTTTGAGTGGAAACCACGGATTGGCAAACGTAGCGTAAGACGCTCACACTAGATAAGTGACGATCTCATTGAGGTGGCTGGTTAGAGCTGGATGAGAGTAGCCGCGGGTGCCGTGGCATGCTTCATAATTTAAACCATATCCAGTACTGAACTAAACTAGGCTGATGATTCTTTATTTATTTATTTAAGGAAACTCTACAGCTTTGCAATAATTTACATGCAATCTATTAACATTGTATCAGACTTAGCCTATTAAAATGTTCTACGACATGCATGCATCATACTTATTGATGATTTAACAAAAAACGTGTCCCGTGAAATGTTCCGAAGGACATAATGAAAACCATTTTCTATCTACGAGTATACTATTTGTTCTTTGTCTCTACTCTTTTAATTAACTATGTTCATTTACGATAGCAGTGAACGCATATTTAGAATAATCGATATTAATATCGATTACATGATTCGATTGTATTTACATTGCCCATCGCTACGGTCGTAACTATAGGTTTGAATACTTTGATATCAAGATTTATAGGCATATGATGAATTTAGATCTTTGATAGCTGACTATAGACTTCCATTAATACATTCTTTTATGGGTAGTTCATAGTTCTTCATAATTTTGCGTTGAAATACTTATTAAGTAGTGCAAGCCGTACAACAAATTTATCCGGTTAATTGTTTTCCAGTGTGAATTATCTTTTTATGGTCTGTTTCTATGTCGGAAAACAATTTTAGGTGAATGAGATCTGATTTGAGATTTGAGCTTTGATTTCAACGATTGCTTGCTTCGGTTGCGCTAGCCTAGATGTTTAATTTTCTCAGGTTCATGGGACAGGACTAGTGCTGATACTTCGCATTCCTGGGAGTAAGTGTTTATTTTACTTTCATGCACACAAACTTTCTTTTGTTCTATAGAATGTGCCTGCCAAACGAATTTAAAGAAACACCACCGAAATCATAATACATCTAAAATTTATACCAACTTGACAATAAACTTATTATGACTTGCAATAATAATAAGAGTATTTAGTTGATCATATTTTTATCCGACTGTGCCAGAAGGAGGGTTATGTTTTTCGAGCGTATGTATGTAATTTGGCACACTCTATAGCCTAAACGGTCTGGCGCATCTCAGCTTGAGAGTTATCATTAGATTCGTTGTTCTTATTCATTCATTTATTTCGACGGGTCGGTGGCGTGGTCGGTAAGATGCTAGCTTTTCACGCTACAGGTCGTGGGTTCGAATCCTACCCAAGTCAAAACATTTATGTGATGAGCATGTCTGTTTGTCTTGTGTCTGGGTGTAATTTATCTATATTTAAGTTTATATTTACAAAAGAAAAGTATTATATATAGTATATTACCCGTTATCTGGTTTCCATAGTACAAGCTCTGCTTAGTTTGGGATCAGATGACCGTGTGTGTTAATGTCCCACTATTATTATTATTATTCTACTTAGTCGTGAGAGTGATCTAGTGAGTCTTGTGAGTTTCGGGCTTAATCCACATATACTGCCTAAGTGCGGGTTGTTGGATGACCCATGTCCTCGAATTATTAGTTCCGAGACATATTTTTCCTCAAGATGTTTATCTTCTACAAATTCAACAAACATTTATACGCCTACCAGTCATTGAATTTCATCAGGATCATTATTTACATACAACTAACTACGAAATATTTCGCATCACTGACCCACTGATTCACAAAGTGCATTACAAACAAACAAAGGTTTATGATAACAGCAGCTGGCCAATCACAATAATGACCAGTTAATTATTACCTCAAACTGTTTGCGTTCACCAGTAGCCATTGAAATCAATTAAACTGAAATACGTTTGTTGCAAAACGCAATGATGTGGTCTACGATATTACGCGCTTGCCCAATATACCGATCACGAATGATTTTTGGTGAGAAGGTGATAGTAGAAACAATTATTTTAACCCCTCTTTAGTGTCCCACGGCTGGGCAGGGTCTTCTTCAGTTTAGGCCTTAATCCACACACGCTGGCCAAATACAGGTTGGTGGATGTCACATGTCCTCGAATTACTAGTTCTAGGGTATGCCGGTTTCCTCACTACGTTTTCCTGTACCGATATTGAGCAGCGGAGATGAAACAATTCACACTAAGATGTGTGGGCCCGACCGGGAATCTCGACTCCCGGCTCGATGGCCGACTCGACTCGAACTTGCGACGACTTTTAACAAAAAGTAAGTAAACTTTAAACAATTCCGACCCACTTCTCTAGTTGCGTGACAGACAGAGTTAATTTCGCATTTTTAATATTAGTAAGGATATGGAATGTCTTTTCGACCACTCACATACACACAACCAAATCTAATATATATAAAATTTCCATGTCACAATGTTTGTTACCGTACCCCGAATCGGCTTTACCGATTTTTACCAAATTTTATAAGCGTATTCAGTAGGTCTGAGAATCGGCTACTATCTATTTTTCATACCCCTAAGTGATAAGCGTTGTTTACCCTTAATTTTTTTTTAATTTTTTGGACGAATATTTTTGTTTTATTTTTTTATTATGTGGCATTAAAAAATACATACGTATTACATTAGTAATACGCGGTACGAAGTTCGCTGGGGCAGCTAGTGTTATATATATAGATTTTCACTTTATTACATATTTACCTTGGTTGGGTTATAAATTGTGAGTAAACCTTGACATGTCACCCTCTCCCTCCTCATCCCTCAGGTTTATTGTTAACAAACTTCCCCAGAATTGATTTAGATTGAACACTGTAACTTTATGCTCAGCCCTTGAATACGAATGTAGTTTTAATTTTTGTTGTGTGGCCACTAAATAAACTGCGTTTTAAATAAATGGATGGGGGGAGGGAAGTATGGATGAATGGACTTGTAATACTTTTCTTAGGATTGTTTCTCATTACTATTTTTTTTATACTTTGCGTTTCAAATAAGGATAGGACTGGACTCGTGGCTAACTTCATACCAAAAACTAAGCAAAAGTAGCGCCAGCACAAAATGTCAAACCACAGACAATAATATTATTTTGAAATGTATGGAAAAGTGATTTATTTATTTATTAAAAAGATAATACAGTTCTTGATCTTTAAGATGCCCCATAAACTCATTCATTTCTGTGAAAACTTTACAAAAGTATGTAGCTACAATGCAGCTACCTACCTAAGTAAATTTACGCGCTAGGACACCACTAACTTGAACACAAATTTATATAAACGGATAAAAACACACGTTTTAACTTATGACTCCGATTTTTCTCGTCGGAAGTTAATAAAATATGTTCGTACCTAAATATTCGACTTTAAACATTTTTATTTTATTTTCATCTAGATGTGATTATAATATCAAACAAACATTTTTGCTGACTGTACTAAAAAATGTGAAGTTGTTGCGCATTCCAGTCCATGATAGTATCTAAATATTCGACTTTAAACATTTTTATTTTATTTTCATCTAGATGTGATTATAATATCAAACAAACATTTTTGCTGACTGTACTAAAAAATGTGAAGTTGTTGCGCATTCCAGTCCATGATAGTATCTAAATATTCGACTTTAAACATTTTTATTTTATTTTCATCTAGATGTGATTATAATATCAAACAAACATTTTTGCTCACTGTACTAAAAAATGTGAAGTTGTTGCGCATTCCAGTCCAAGATGGCGGATTTCCAATCCTATTCTTATTTGAAACGCATAGTACCTAAGATTACAGCATGGGGATCTTATAAAAAATAGTAATAGGGTTTCTAAAGGGTCGGCAATACGCGTTTGATTTCTCTCGTATTACAAGTGTCCGGGACCATATAAAAAAGATTTCTTGGACAAGGAGTTGTCGTTTTTTAACTTGCTTGTACATTTGGCATCGTGGAGCACTTCTTGAAGCTTAAAATACATAACTGTTTCAACTATGTAGGTAGTTACTCGTACTCGAGTATTATAATTTGCACGTCATTATGTAATAATAATAATAATAATAATAGCAGGACATTATCCCACACAGTCTTCTGATCCCAAACTAAGCAGTGCTTGTACTATGGAAACCAGATAACTGGTAATATACTACATACCTAATTATAAAACTTTTGTAAATACATCCTTAAATATAGATAATTACATCCAGACACAACACAAACAGACATGATCATCACACAAAAGTTTGACTTGGGTGGGAATCGAAGCCACGACCTGCGGCGGCGTGAAAAGCAAGCATCTTACCGACCAAGCCAGCGGCTTCATATCATATTTAATGATTAAATATGCTTAGCTCCTTTATTATCTTCAACACCTAATTGTAACCATATTCAAGGCAAATAAATCTTTGAATCTTTGTGTTCAGCGTAGAGAGGAGTTTGAGAGAAAATCTGTTGTTTGAGGTTATGTCCTTCTTGGCCAAAGACCAAAAATTTTACACTCCGCAGAAACAGAGACAGAACAGTACAAAATCTAGAGTAGGTTATACTGTTGAACTCTGCTTCTGACCTTTTTTCTGTAACTGTGTTATAACCTAGTATAGTATTATATTATCTGTGGTTATAACCATCTCTGATACTGTAAAAAAACGCATTATTTTGTATTTTTTATCATTTCGGCTTGAAAAAATGCATCTCGTTGCATCCAGAGGCAGCATTCCTAATTCAAATTCTGGGTTTGTTTGAATCACAAGGTTACAAAAGTATAAGAATGTAAATTTTATCAACTCAGATTCAGGGGGGTGTAAGTGCCGGATATTAGACTAATATTTAGTTTTAGTCTTCAGTAAAAAAAACTTGAGAGGTGTCAAGGGACACCCGGTGGAACGAAGTTCCTTTCAATTAATTAGTGAAGGAATTGTAATAAAATTTTATTTTTTCTAATTTATAATAATATTTTTTTTTATTATTAATAATTATAATGTAATATAAACTTAATCAGTAGGCTCAATTTTCGTAATAAACAGACAGAGAAACTTGCGCACGCCGCACAGCTTACAATAGCTTACTATAGCAAAAAGTGTCGTGACAACTTTTCGTAAGATTTTTTTCCGTCTAGCCCCCTTTTCACAACGCGCGATAAGGAACTTCGTTCCATAAACAAAAAATTCAACCGCTGGTTTTGTGGACCAACCAGAGACTTTTCTTGAGTAGCATTCTGCAAAATAGGTGAAGTTTGTAGTGCTTCGTGACGAATAGCCAACTTCTACCTGATATACAGTCTGTATAAATTTAAACCTAGATTTAAACCACGTTTTGCAGGTTACAAGGTTCCTTTTTTCGACACCTCCGTGCTTTAGGAACAGTTTTAGCAGTCAGTCGTAATTATTTCAGTATATCACTATCAGTAGGGATGCCGATAGTTCTTTTTATCCATCAGATAGATAACATTGGACGCGTATGTTTCTTTTTTTTGTGTGATCACGGCGATTACGGCGATACGTCCAAACGAAATCTCGAAAGGCGTCTGACCTAATTTTTTTTTTTGCTTATGACCTAACCCAACTAGCCTGAAGCGCCTCTATTGGTTCACCGGACTTTTTCGGTGAGCCGTCCGAGGACGGTCGAACCGATCAAGTACTGTGGCAACTGCCATGAGGGCTCCCCTTGTGGGGACGAACCTCGGCTCAGGACGTTGCCGGACACTAGTTTTTTAGGGGATCGGGGGGCACGTCACACAGACCTACGTTCCTGAGTTTTATACAGAGATATCGTAGCGTATGTATGAGCATCGGTGGCGCAGCGGTACGGGCCTCGCGTTAGAAAAATAAGGTCGCGGGCTCGAATCCTGGTCGCGCCCCCCACACATCTTTGTGTGAATTGTTTCATCTCCGCTGCTCAATAAAAATAAACCGGCATGTCTAAGGACTAATCATTCGAGGAGATGTGACATCCACCAACCCGCACTTGGCCAGCGTGTGTGAATTAAGGCCTAAACTCTCTCAACTCATGAGATTGTTGAGAGAAGACCTGTGCCCAGCAGTGGGACACTATAAAGGGTTGAAGTGATGTACATAGCGCTCTCCCACTCCATAACTGTAATGAATTATTATTATTGTATCATTTCAATGGTAAAGTAAAAATTCACGTCTAAATTTTTGAAGTGAAAACTTCTTTAGCGGCGTTGAGCACTTTTTCTGTAATGGGTATAAAATCTTAAACTCGCGTCAGGACACGTGACCTGATCGAAAAAGCGTAAGACGGATGGAGAGTAGACAGCTATCCCCTCTCTACGGCGCGGGTGCGCGGCGAAAATGTATGCCTGGGCCTACTGTTTCGTTTAGGCAGCGCAGGGCGCTTGCGCGAATGTTTTCACTTCTGCCGGCACTCCCGGAGTGCAACCCGTCTTTTTTTTTTTATAATTTATCTTACTGACGGACTAATGAAAATACGATTTTTCATAACTCCTCATCCGTATTTGCCACATGTATGACAAACGTATTCGATTCGATAATCGACTTGATCATAACGATTCGATATAATATCCTGGCAAAAAGAAGGAAATTGAAAGTTTTATGGTGACGGTGTGGTGCTAGTTTCAGCGGTTCGTTAATATCTTCGAAAAGAAAAATGTAATTCATAAGTTTATAAAATACCGGAAGAAAACAATTGCAAAACGAATTTGATTAAATATTAATGGTGTCACGAGATATCGCACCGGAACACGGCGTCGTCGGGGCGGCACAGCTTCTTCTAGTTACCAAGCATAGCACGGAGACCAGATGTAGCCGGACGGGAGACCAGATGTAGGTGAACTAAACTGACAGAACAAACAAGTGTCAATAGTCCGGCAATAGTCACACTGAAATGCCCCGTAAAACAGTGATTTTTAGGGTTACCTTTCCTTATTCCAAATTTTCTGTAGAAGATTGCGGAAGATACAATTAGGTTTGAAGTTTTATGAGCCACTATCTTAAGTTCAAATGTCAATTTACTAAACCGCTCCGCTTACTGCTCCGCTTATTGCTCTCAGTGGTACCCCACAAATAGGCATTTGTTTGTACTCGATGGAGAGGAAATGAAACCGGTCAACTGACCGGCAATAGGATGTGGCCGGCATTTAGAGAATCTACATGAGATTGAAACTCTTACGGTTTTTCTGTATTACGGATGAAGGGGAAATAGGAAAATAAATTGACGGATTTTATTTGTGTTGATAATACTGTTTGTTACGATCTAAAATATCTTGTGCCACAAGATGGGAATATCTTTAATCTATGTTGGTATATGATCCTGACATGTATGTTATGGATACTTATAATTAGATACAACTGCCTAATTTTACGATTATAGCTCTATTCCTAACGATATAAGGTATAAAACTGTATGAAAAATAAAGTGATTGAATGATCAATAACAGAAAAGAACAAAATGTTATCTATTGCCCTGTTTACATAGGCTAAATACAAAGTTTAATGAGAGAATCTTTAGCCGCGTGTTCTAGTTACTTAATCCTTCATTCATTTCATTCATTTGATTTTGTGATATAAATAATGTTGACACACGATTTTAGCTGTAAAGAGCTGTTTCATTCAATTGAATGCGGTTTGTTGCGAATGTATTTAACAATTTTGAGCGAATGTATAAAATTTAAATATATAAAAGAAGAAACTGACTGACTGACATATCAACGCAGAACCCTAACCGCTGGGTCTGGAGACTTCAAATTTGGCACATAGGTTCCTTATGGAGTGTAGGGGTGCACTAAGAAAGGATTTTTCAAAACTCACCCTTTAAAGGGGTAAAACGGAATTCCACCAATAACAAATAAAAAATGATAAAGGTTTCTAGATCTATCACTTGGCAAATTTTTATCCCACCACACGCGGGCGTAGCCGCGGGCGGAAGCTAGTGGCCTATAAATTCAAAGGCTCAGCGAGCTATGGAAAGGGCTATGCTCGGAGTCTCTGAAGGATCGAATACACAATGAAGTGATTCGTCAGAGAACTAAGGTGATCGACATAGCTCACCGGATTAGAAAGCTGAAGTGGCAGTGGGCCGGTCATATCTGCAGTAGAACTGACAACCGCTGGGGTAAAAGAGTTTTTGAGTAGAGACCACGAATTGGCAAACGTAGCGTAGGACGCCCTCAGACTAGTTGGAGTGACGATCTCAGCAGGGCGGCTGGCAAGAACTGGATGGGAAATGCCGCGGATCGTGCTCAGTGGAAATGCCTATGCCTACCTATTGGTGTCACGAACACCAATAGGTATCGAGTCTCGTTACGTTCCTGTCCTCCTAATGACTGTTGGCGATGCGATGAAACTGCGTAAAAGAGGTAGGAAGTGTGTACCGTCCTCAATAGTATACATATATACAAGTTTCTGGTATTAATGGACCGTATTTGATGTGGTTTTTAAGTTAAAGGCTAAAGTGTTTCAGACTGGTCATAGATTGTATTTTTTTTCGGGTACCTACTTAGTTTTGATTGTACCTGAAGAAGCTACCGGCGGCGGCTAGTATTAGATAAGTCCGCAGGGTTTTAGTTAATAACACTTCCCTTGTTCCTTTAGGACTTAAATTACAGTTCTTAGTCCCTGAAGTGCTATTTAGAATTAAACATGTTTAAGTAACTTTAAGATTAATAAAGTTTCATATAAGTATAATTTACTATTATGTAAGTCATGAGGCTTCCTCGCTTCGGGTGCTGAAATCAGTCATATCCTCTTACCGAAATAATATGGTCAAGATATCTTATTCTAAAAGAAATCGGCTACGACAAGTACATACGGATTCCATACCGTAAGCCAAAACTGTTTTTAAAATGTCCCTGCAAAGAAATGGACTACGATGGAACACGCTTACCCTGTATACCGATTTTACAGTGATTTTTGTTGACAAGGAGAAAGTGGTATGAACCTCCATATGGTTTTAAACCACCCTTTCAAAAGGTGTGACAAAACTGGGATGTGGTAAAACTTCTTAGCAGCGCGGCTTTGTCTGGTGGGTGGTCACTAATCACGGTCGAAGCCTACCAACAGTTCTTTGCTCCTGACTTGCACTATCCGGAGACCACATGTTCAAATTGAAGGTGCACTCCGTCGGACGAAGGTGCCTTTTTTATACGACTTCTGAAAAGTTGTATATATGTTTTTTGTATTATATGATCGCTGACTTGGAAAATTCCTTTTGTTTAAAAGAAATCAAAAATCAAAATCATTTACCTACTCATTACAAATGCGGTACATGAAGGTGGTATAAGTAATAAGGTCCATCACATTCTACTTTATAGTAGTACTTATATAGTTTCACACACTATTGTTATCAACAGTGTGTGAAACTAAAAAATCTACCTAAAATCATTGTATGTAATTAATTAATTAATAATAAATTAATTATTATTAATTAATATTTTTTATTATTATTTATTATTTATTAATTATTTTATCATTAATTGACTATAATATTACTAGCGGCCCGTCCCAGCTTCGCCCGGGTAGCTTCAGCCCACTCAACAATTTCCATAAAATGTGATAACCATAGCAGCGTCATCTATTGATTACTTACTCAACCCAGTCAAAAGGTATCGACATCTGTTAGAATCATTTGGAGTTAACAGATAATTGTGACTGTCAAATAATAACAGACAAATAATTAGCAATAAATTAAAATTGCGACTATAATTTGAGATTTAAACTATCCTATCTCTCAAGTTGGATCGAACTGCACATGGTGTGCGAATTTTATTATAATCGGTTAAGTGGTTTAGGAGTCCATTGAGGACAAACATTGTGACACGAGATTTATATATATTAAGATTTACCACTAGCGGACCCCGCAGACGTCATCCTGCCCGGTAAAACAGTGCCATCTACCGGGTCCGAAAATAGATTACGACTGACACTCAGACCTGAGTGTTAGTCGTAATCTATTCGGTCAAGCCGTTTCGCAGGGTTTTGTTTTATTTTTCTCTGCGTAAGAACCATGCTCGTACTTCAAGAAATACTCTAAAAAAAGAATTAGCGAAATCGGTTCAGCTGATCTCGAGTTATGCGCTTACCAACACATTTTGTGATTCATTTTTATATTATAGATTATGTCAAAGAGGTAAAATGTATAACAGTTTTTTATTCTAGTGCGCTGCAAATACTTTGACCTTTAGATCTTTGCTGAACCCAAAAATATATTCCCTAAATTAATTCCGTATTTTTTTATGTGATATATGGACTTCATTTTACTTAGCTAACTACTTACTTCAACTTAAGCTAACGTTCCGTTCCTAAATAAATATTATTTTTCACTTTTTAGCAGGCGGTTCTTTTTTTTTTTGTATAAACTATTTTTTCTACCTCTGCCATCATTCACCACTGCGTTCTCTTATTACTTCATTCCTCAATATATCGTTCAGTTACAACATTTCTACTTTATTTTTAAAAGGGTCAACGCACCAGTCCTTTCTGTCAACAACTTTTTATTTCGCGGCTTAATTAAAGCCGTTTAGAAGGTTTACTGCCGACAGTACCGTTGGCTTATTGTGTAGTTTACTTTTTACTGGATTTGGAAATGAAAATTTAAGGTTACACGACAGAAATAGAATGACAGTAGCTAAGAATACACCAAAAAATAAAGGAAAACTAGAAATTATTTGCGCAAATTTTGAGAAAACAACCTTATACAAATTGTAATTATCAACATTCACCTTGCCTTTGTCCAATTTTTATTGTCTAACCTGATGCGGCTAGCTACCAGAATTATACGAGCGACTGCCATCAGACCTCGAAACCCGTAGGAAACCAGTAGCCCAGATGGTTAGACCAGGTGTCAGATTATATTGGCTTATGACTACATGTAACAATTGTCATAGATGTGTTGAATGACAACCGGGACCGACGACGGCTTAACGTGCCTCCGAGGCACGATGGGTACTTCCTCAACCAACCAGACACCGAAATCGTCGATATTAATCGAATCGATAGTAATAATGTGGGACATTAACACACACGGCTATCTGATCCCAAACTAAGCAAAGCTTGTACCTGCTATGGAAATCAGATAACTGGTAATATACTACATAGTTTTATTGTCTCGATATACTACATAGTACTTAGAATATTTTTTTTTCTAAATACATACTTTTTAGATAAACAGATATGTTCATCACACAAATGTCTGACTTGGGTGGGATTCGAATTCACGACCTGCGGCGTGAAAAACAAGTATCTTACCGGCCACGCCACCGGCCCGTCGAAATAGTTCATTTGCTGGTTTTATGTCAAAGTGCCATCTTAAAGCAGCGGCGGCGCGCAAATAAGGTCGCGGGTTCGAATCCTGGTCGTGCCTACACATCTTTGTGCGAATTGTTTCATCTCCGCTGCTCAATATCGGTGAAGGAAAACAACGTGAGGCATTTCAACGACATGTGACATCCACCAACCCGCATTTAGCCAGCGTGTGTGGATTAAGGCCTTAACTCTCAACTCGTAAGATAGTTGAGAGAAGACCCGTGCCCAGCAGTGGGACACTAAAAAAGGGTTGCAGTGAAGTGACGTCAAAAAATATAGATATACTAGCTATAGGTTCGCCTAGGTGATCACATCAGTTCAGATGTTGAGGTGAATTGTGGCGTACCGCAGGGCAGCGTTCTAGGTCCAACATTGTTTCTGCTTTACATAAACGATCTTTGTAACCTTAAGTTAAAAAACGCAAATGTGTTCGCATACGCAGATGATACTGCAATCGTTTTTTCTGGAAACTCCTGGTCTGAGGTTGTACGTGACGCGGAACAAGGTATGGCTCAAGTTGCTTGCTGGCTCGGCAACAACTTACTAACATTAAACACAGACAAAACAAATTACATATGTTTCTACATATCATCTCGCACAAAACCACTTTCAGCCCTGAATTTAAGAGTTCATACTTGTGGTAACTCATCAAACTGTTTCTCTTGTCCCACACTAACTCAAGTCCCCCACACCAAGTACTTAGGCATCACCCTAGATGAAAATCTTAGCTGGTACCCCCATTTAAATCAAATGGCCGCAAGGGTAAGGAAATTATGTTGGATATTCAGAACGTTGAGACATATTGTACCAAAAAATGTTGAGTCTAAAAAAAACAATTCTAGAAACTTACTAAATGAAATTTATCTGGCACTAGTGCAATCTGTCTTAGCGTACTGTATTCCTATATGGGGTGGTGCTGCTAAGACTAAAATCATAGAGCTAGAACGCAGCCAGCGTGGTCTCATAAAAATTATGTATTTTAAAAACAAAAGATATCCTACACACAGTTTGTACCAAATTAGCGAATTACTTACCATTAGAAAATTATATATATTAAAAACCATTCTTAAAATGCACAGATCATTGCCCTATACACCTAGCCATCCCACAAAAAGAAGGAGAGACATAATATCACATGTTCCCCAAACCAAAACCAAGTTTGCTAGCATGCAGTATAATAAACGCTCAGCTAAATTGTACAACAGATTTAATAAAGTAACTTATATACACAATAAAAAACTATACCAATGTAAAAAAGAAGTAACCAAATGGATCAAATCTCTTACATACGATGACACTGAGGCTCTACTAGAATAAAACTTAGACACCCACACACACCCACACACAAACACACACACACACATACACACACACAAACGCGCGCGCGCACACACGCACACGCACACGCACGCACGCACGCACGCACGCACGCACGCACGCGCACACACATACACACACACACACACACACACACACACACACACACACACACACACACACACACACACTTTTTTTTTTAATTTGTTTACTTTTACTTTTATTTTTTTTATTTTTGTTTTGTTGTTTTTCTTTTCTTACGTAGGATAATACATAATTGCTTCACACAATTATTTATAAAGGGAGAGCGGAGTCTCCTAACACAAGCATTACTTGCTTAAAAGGAGGCTTCAACAACTAGTTATAAGGAACATTGTTGTGAAACAATAAAGATATTTTATTATTATTATTATTATTATTATTACTAGCGGCCCCAGCTTCGCCCGGGTAGCTTCAGCCCACTCAACAATTTACAAAAAATGTGATAAACAAAGAACCGCTCAACTGATTTGTGCAAACTTCACATAAACCATCTACTAAATAGTCCGAACAATGCCTAAACATTTGGTTTGAATAGGTAAGCCCGTTTTTGAGTTATAAAATTACAACGAAAAGTGGCATTGATTTTTATATTTATACAAAGATATATGTATAGGTATTTGGGGTATTTCTCATCTTTGGGGTATTTGCATCATTTTATGCAAGGAAAGTCACAGACTGTAACAAGTCCTTCCATATTAGAACTAAGAACAAACATTGTTCCAAAACAAACGAACTAATATGTTACGTAAGCAGGTGAGAGTGACACCAATGAATCACCTAGCGAGGTGCCATTTGTAAGGAGCTCCCTACCATATATACACCTACCTACTTTTACGGCCTTATTCATAAAAATCTTATAAGACTTTAGTTAAAATGGACTTTGTCTCCTTCTTACTAAAGGCCGACCTTTTAACTCGCGTATAGCCTATCGCCAAGATTCTGACTCCTCAAGCTGCTCAGACAGTGATGATGATTCAAGCGATATGGATATTAGTGAGGAATAGTCTTACATTACTTTTATCTGTGGTTAAATAGTTCTTTAAGAGATTTAATTAATGTGTTAATGACTTTGTACCTCAGATGGCGATACGCGAGTTAAACGGTCGGCTTATAGTATGTCAAGATGTTAGACAAAGAGAAACGAATTAGAAACCTATTTTAAGTATAATGAGCATATAAGACGTTTATGATACGGGGATTATATTAACAGTGCTTACACTGAATGAATTTAAAGAAAATCATATTCTTTTGACGTGACAACGTCTTATAAATTGGTTTGCCGGGTGACACTTCAAGAAACTGCGTTACGCTCCGCTCACGTTATGCGCTCACAATGAGAGCGAGTGAGAGGCACGCGTCCCTTCCACTCGGGCATGGTTAGCCCGCCTAAGAGCGAGAGAGACAGACATAAAAAGTGAAAGGCACGCGTCCCTTCCACTCGAGCACAGTTAGCCCGCCTAAGAGCGAGATTCTTTGTATAAATTAATGTTTTAAATATAATTCTTTGTATAAATAAATGTTTTAAATTGTTACTATTATTTCATCCTTCTTCCTACTATACGAATGAATATTCACATTAAAATTATTTTACCACTCAAAGTCGTTGTCACGTAAAACTTTCGCCCGTATACCGACTTTACAGGCAACCAATTTTTTTCAATATCACATAAAAGAACACTTTCTTACTGACCACTGATAGACAGACAAAGCATTAGTATATATTTATTTTGTATATATTGTAAAATATATCTAAGTACATAGTATGTAATGTTAGTATGTAGGTTTAAGTATGTATTTAAAGTTATTTGTTGTGCACCTCTACCCATTCCACAAGTTTTCTCTTCTAGATATTTGCTGGTAGAAAATTCATATTTGAATTAAGCTCGCCTGTGTACATTGTTTCCTATTTATAATTGTATATGTAAGTGTTTTGTGTACAATAAAGAATAAGAATAAGAATATCGTTAAAAAAAAACGTGATATAATTGGTTAGCATGTGTGGTAAAGGCCTAAATTCTCTAAACTCGTCACCCGTACCCAGTAATGGACCACTAACAAGGGTTGAAGTGATATTCTGATGTACTACAATGCATGTTGACAATAATGCTGACTCTAAAGCTTATGATGACGTTGATTCTGGAGCTTTCGTCGATGCTAGTACTGACGTTTATACTGACGCTAATGCGGATCCTGACGCTGATGTTAACACTAATGATACCGGGGCTGATGTGTCTGTCTGAATGTCTTATATACTTACACTAGCGGATCCCGCAGACGTCGTCCTGCCCGGTAAAGCAGTGCCACCTGCCGGGTCCGAAAACAGAATACGACCTATAGGATTTCATAAAAATCGGTCAAGCTGTTTCTGAGAATATTTTTTCTCTACGTAAAAACGGTTTAGCCGTTCTCGAGTTATGCGCTTACCAACACATTTTGCGATTCATTTTTATATACTTACATATTTATGTACGCATGTATGTTTGTAAATTTCTTTATTGTCACCTTAACAGCCGAATAGATTACGACAAGTACCTTAGGTATCATTAGATTTGTCTCAATAACCCAGGTGTTCTTAGATAGGATTTGTTTAAAAGAGTAAAATAGCAGATTTTTCACGGTATTGTAGGTCGTTAATATATTTTTAGCAAACCTATCGAATTGGGTATGGGTTATAAAAGGATATTAAAAATATATTTTTCGGTACAGGGGCGGATCAGACATATTTTTATGTTGATGGGGTCCGGGTGCGCGAGCTCTTTACCGCGACATTTCGAAACTTTTGGTGGATAGAACACGCGATAAGAAGGCTCGCCTTAGGTGTACTTAGGCCAAAGATTGAGCGTTGCCATTCAACGTGGTAATGCTGCCAGCCTTCTTGACGCGGAGGAGTTTTTTGACGCCTAGCTTTAGATATGTTTTATAAGTTCTATTTTGTATTTACTTTTTTTTTAAGGTTAAGTTAGTACGTAGGATTTTTTTTTCTGGTATCGTAATTGTTGATTCGTACTTAATTGAGAGTAATATTATTGTCTCTCTACATATTGTATCCGTTACAAGTAATAAATAGTTGAATAAGCATTTTTAAAGTAAACCTGCTTGCTAAAATTTCATACTCGTTGACATCTCAGTGTCTGGTTAACCTTATGCTAGTTGCGTATAAAGAAAGGGCGTTGTTTGGGCTCGTTTACCGGCGCTTATAAACGCAACAAGAAGCTTGAAACGCTAGTTTAACACTATTGACGGGCCGGGTGGCGTGATCGGTAAGATACTTGCTTTTCACGCCGCAGCTCGTGGGTTCGATTCCCACCCGAGACAAACATTAGTGATGAACATTTGTGTTTGTGTCGAGTTTGGGTGTAAATACCTATTATATGTATATATGTATTTACAAAACAAAAGTATTATATGTATAGTATATACTAGTTATTTGGTTTCCATAACACAAGCTCTGCTTAGCTTGGGACCAGATGACCGTGTGTGTTAATGTCCCACAATATTTATTATTATTATTATTCATATTAATATGAATCCAAGAAACCACGTACATATCTAACTATTGAGTTGAACGTGTCTGAGCGTTGTAGTTAGTTGAATAAACTCTTATTTTAACTTAATCACTAGTTCTAGCAGCAACGGACAAACAAACATACATAATATGAATATTTAATTAATTTGACTTGTTATACAGAGTGTCCCGACTGAGCTGTTTGTCCGTTCCAGACTACAGGCGTTTGGTGCAAGTCATAACCTTTATTTTGTTTTAAATAAGACGTGTGCTTTTTATTTATTCTTCGATAGGCTGGCGCTTGAATACAACTTGCCTGATGTTAAGCAATGATGTAGTCTACGATGGAACGCGCCAGCCCAGTATACAGATTCACTCAATATTTTATTACGAATGATTAACGGTAAGAAGGTGGCAGTGGAATGAGCCTCCTTAAGGTTAGAAACCATAAAGGAGCAACAGAGTCTGGGTGTAATTTTACATATTTAAGTATGTATTTACAAAAGTAAAGTATTAAGTAGTATATTACTAGTTAACTGGTTTCCATAGTACAAGCTCTTGCTTAGTTTGGGATCAGATGACCGTGTGTGTTAATGTCCCACCATATGATTATTATTATTTATCCCTACTAATATTATAAATGCGAAAGTAACTCTGTCTGTCTGTCTGTTACGCTTTCCCGCTTAAACCTCGCAACCGATTTTGATGAAACTTGACACAGACAGTCTTTAGACCCTGAGAAAGAATATAGGCTACCTTTTATTGCAAAAAAAACCGAAATCCACGACGCTGAAGTCGCGAGCGGCCGCTAGTTGCTTATAAGTCTGAAATAGCCAGATTATGAATCTTACTCACAGGCGAAACCAGTATAATTTATTATAAATCCGCTTCTACTCATAACTTGTGGTAATACAAAAGTAACTAGAGCGTATCGCTGTCTCTCCATCGATCATTTAACATCCCCCTGTGAATACGCGTCGATGTGCGCGAAATTATCACGTAATTGTGTGAACTTTGAGGGATGTATCACGTAAAATGCTCATATTAATTTAAATTTATTAATTTTGTAGAGAGATTGTTGGTTTTATTGCTCTTTTTATATTTCTCATTGTTTTTTTTTAAACAGCAAAGCGTTAAAGTTATCTACACATCAAACATCTAGACTTTTCGACGGGCCGGTGGCGTGGTCGGTAAGATGCTTGCTTTTCTTGCTGTGTTTGTGTCGAGTCTGGATGTAAATTCTATTTTAAGTATATATTTACAGAAGAAAAGTATTATATGTATAGTATATACCAGTTATCTGATTTCCATAACACAAGCTCTGCTTAGCTTGGGACCAGATGACCGTGTGTGTTATTGTCCCAAAATATTTATTTATTTTACTTATTTATTTATTTTTTTGAGCACTTTCGTCGCTGACGGAATCACAGTTTCATTCATTTTTCATTCATCAATTCATTTTTCTTTTAATGGCCTGTTGCAGAGTTGACCGTTCTTCCAACTAAACATTTGGGTTGACGACACTGACTTGTGATGTTTGTGGATTAAGGCCTAAACTGTCTCAACTGTTAAGATAGTTACTGTTAAGAGAAGACCAGACCGAGTTCCGGTGCGATGTCTGGTGACACTATGCAGAGAGGGTGGGTCGGAATTGTTGCTCTTTTAAGGTTTCTGACCATTTGGAGGCTCAATCCACTGCCACCTTCTGACCGATAATAATCATTCGTAATCACGAGTGAATCGGTATACTAGGCTGGCGCGTTCCATCGTAGACTACATCATTGCTTAACATCAGGCAAGTTGTAGTCAAGTGCCACTCCATCGCAGAATAAAAAAAAAATGTATCACCATATAGTATATAACAAAGTCGCTTTTTCGGTCCCTATGTATGCTTAGATCTTTAAAACTACGCAACGGATTTTGATGCGGTTTTTTTAATAGATAGAGTGACTCCAGAGGAAGGTTATAAGTATAACACATTGCACCCGTGTGAAGCTGTGGCGAGTCGCTAGTTTTCAAATATATTATACTTTTGGTTTAAATTCTAGGTAGGTATAAGAAAATATAAACGCTTGAATTGTTGAAATAAAAAGGGGTTTTAAGCATCTATATTGTATTATTGATGCAAACATTTTATGGTCAAACCTCAAAAGAACAATGTATTTCAATATAATATTTACTATTTAGAAATTTTCTTTGTACTTTGCTAAGTAACAAAGAATAAAGGGTTTTAAGCCTTCGAAGAATTAAATGTGTAATTAACTATATAAAAATGTCAACCTTTCTTTAACCTTAGAGTAGTTTACCACCAGAGGTGTGTCATGCGGTTATAATAATAATAATATGGTGGGACATCAACACACACGGTCATCTGATCCCAAACTAAGCAGAGCTTGTACTATGGAAACCAGATAACTGGTAATATACTACATATAAAACTTTTCTTTTGTAAATATATACTTAAATATAGATAATTACATCCAGACACAAGACAAACAGACATATTTAAACAAACGTTTGTCTCGGGTGGGAATCGAACCCACGACCTGCGGCGTGAAAAGCATGTATCTTTCCGACCACGCCACCGTCCCGTCAAGCCCGTTATCTTAAGCACTGGAAACTAAGCTACAAAATTATGTTAGAATTTTTCACTTATTTATATGTATAGCTAGCGGCCCGCCCCAGCTTCACCCGGGTAGCTTCAGCCCACTCAACAATTTACATAAATAAAATAAATAAAGAACCGCTCAACCGATTTTGTGCAAACTTCACATAAACCATCTACTAAATAGTCCGAACAATGCCTAAACATTTGGTTTGAAATTAAAATTATTTTTGTCTTAGTTTTACTTACTGAATTCCCTAGGATCCCATGATAGTATAATACTGGGGTAGGGTAGGGTGATCTGGGCGTTACTCATTAAATGATGGCGTAACAGTGTAACTACTTATCGATTTGCATAACTAAGTTAGTATAAAAGACCATTTTGACACTATACCTATATTTCTCCGTTCACCGAACCTACTTCTGGTTGAGGGTTGGTCAGGTTTACACCTATAAAAGACCATTTTGACACTATACCTATATTTCTCCGTTCACCGAACTTACTTCTGGTTGAGGGTTGGTCAGGTTTACACCTCTTCTTATACTTGTGTAAATGGGCTATCTAACAGTGCAAGAATTTGCAAATTGGTCTATTAGTTCCTTAAATGACTACGTTCAAACAAACAAACTCTTTCAGCTTTATAATATACAGGAAAAAGAAAATCTAGTGAGTATAATGAAATAACGTCAATTCGAGTCGATTCGTCAATAACTACAACTACACTCTACACATACACCACACACACGCACACGCGATCACGCACACACACGCCATGACGCACGCGCACACACACACATATAAAAAAATTGTTTTGTATGTTTATTACTATAAATCTATTAGTACTGTACAACACATTTAGTATACATGATGGCTATACTTGAGGGGATTGGCGCTGATGGCAGAAATACAGGCATTGCCTAGTTCGGCTACAGATGCTAAATTCATATGTTTGTTAATATTTTTTGCCAAATCTTTATGCGACGATGTACTAACATTTCTTTAATAAATAAATTATTATTATCTATATATATAAAAATGAAACCCGATTTCCGTTGTCACGACATCACGCGTGAACGTCTGGACCGATTTCGCTAATTCTTTTTTCAAAATATTTATTTAAGTACGAGGATGGTTCTTACGCAAAGAAAAATAAAAAAAAAAGAAAATTTAGAAAGCGAAGAAGTGCCGAAAACCGGGTTAGATACCTATTATTTATTATTGGTTATATTCGGTAGGTCTGAGACCCGGTAGATGGCGCTGCTTTACCGGGCAGAACGACGTCTGCCGGGTCCGCTAGTTATTAATATTGGTATAGATATATCTCCACAGTCTTCTTAAGTAAACACACCAGGTATTTCTCTTGATATTTTTCTATAAAGCAGTCCATTACGTCGGTATAAATAACTGGTCGGGCCAAGATTCTGATCACGTACACGAATTTATTGTTCAAAATAAGTTGAAAAGAACCATTCAGATAACTGCCAGCAAAGTTCAGCTCGTTTGAAACCCCCAAATAGATAAACTAGGTATACTTTTTATATATAGATATTTTTGTGTGTCTGCCTCGGTAGTCCAATGGTAAGTGTATTCGCTTAAAAACTGCGGTCACGGGTCCGATTCCCGGGTCGAGAAGAAACTTTCTAATATTAGATATAAAAAAAGTATTAGTTGTAGCTCGAAGTTTGGAATTCCGTCCAATTAATAGCAATAGGGATGACGACATTTCTTTTTTTTTGTCCGTCAGATAAAAGTAAAAAAAAAGTAAAAAGTAAAAATTGTTGACACGTATTGAAATAAAACTACTTTTTGATGGATTTTATCGCGGTTTATTTTAGATTTTGAAGTTTCAAAGTCTTTTTAGACTTCATGTTCACGGGTGGACAGTGGTATTTGACGTCCAAAAATATTAATCACCATTATTACTGACTACCTACATTATTATATAAGCGTACCGATTTAAGCAAACTGAGCTCACAGTATCTTGAATTTTCAGTTGATTTTGCTTGGGTTTTGGTAGCAGCACCCTGGCCATGCAGTCCCTCGACCAGCAGTGGAACTTGGGCTTAATGGTGCTTTTTTATAGAGGTTTTCTTTCTCGCGGTCCAAAAACTCCCGTCCTCGACAAGTTGGGATTACAGAACCAGGCCGAACGGTGGTATGCATCGCACCGTGCCCGCCGCCTGCGTCGCCTCCAGCAGCGAGCCCGTCGCCCCGGATTTCCTCCCACGTGCTGCCCACAAGGGCTGCACCAGCCTGAGCCGTCGGTCCCGGTTATTATTTAAAACATCTATGTCAATCGATATAGGTAGTCAGAAGCCTAATATAATCTGACACCTGGTCTAACCATCTCGGCTACTACGTACGGATTCGAGGTGATGGCAGTCACTCGTATAATTCTGGTAGTTAGCCGCATCAGGTTAGACTGGGAGCTATTGCAATAGAAATGGGAAAAAGGTAAGGGGAAAGATGATTTACAAGAAAAGTAGTAAATCTACGCTAATATTATAAAGCTGAAGAGTTCGTTTGTTTGAATGCGCTAATCTCAAGAACTACTGGTCTGATTTGAAAATGTTTGTACTGATAGATAGCCTGTTTATTGAGGAAGGCTATAGGCTACTATTATCCTATTGCTAGGCACGATTTAAAATGTGATTGACGCGGGCGAAGCCGCGGGGAAAGCTATTGTAGTATAATATCAGTTATCAGGTTTTCATAGTACAAGCTCTGCCTGGTTTGGGTTCACATGACCGTGTGTGTTAAATTCCCAGGGTATTATTATTATATTATATGTATTATATTTCGAAACGTAAATATTCCTCGGATAAAACTTATAAAGTATAAAGCTAGGTTAGGTTTTTTAACAATGAGTCGCAAATTCTATTTCATAGTTAATTTTCAATTTGTTTGAAACGTTGTTGTAATCTAATGTAGCGAGCAACGTAACAGTTCTATAGGAGCCGTATAAGATATTAATAGAATGTAAACATTTACGGGCACCCACTAGCTGTAACAACTAACTGGTACCGTCAGCAAAAAAACAATAAACACAGCTTACTTAATAAAATTGTTTTCGTTACAAGATAAACTTGTTAGCGCATTCAATACATCAGCTGCCATTTTATACTGTCATCGCATCTTTTTAGTCAGTTGTCACTCGAAAATATCAATGTGAACGAACGAAAGAACACCAAGCACGTGTGAGGCGGCCATTTTAGAAGAGTTGACACTTGGTGTTGGACCATCGCGTCATCGGGAAGTGCGCACGCCTCCATAATAATATGCTCGGTGGACGTTACGCTTTAGTTCAATTTAATCTTAGCGATCTGTAATTATCTGGTAGAATTATTAATTGTAATATCGAAAGTTCTGGGTGAACTAATTGTTGCAGTAGGTATTTTATTGGAATACTGTCTTCTGAACCCGACAATCTTTTCATATAGATGTCAGATAAATCTGATATCAGTCGAAAGCCTTCATACCTAATAGGTGTCTGTATATGTATTAACTAGCTTCAGCCCGCGGCTTTGCCCGCGAAATTGATCTCACTAATCTTGTTTCTCCATACAAACTTTGGAACCCCGTTTCACCCCCTTAAAGGGTGAGTTTTGAAAAATCCTTTCTTAGTGCACCCCTAGACCCCATAAGGAACCTATGTGCCAAATTTGGAGTCTCCAGATCCTTGATATGTCAGTCAGTCAGTTTCTTCTTTTATATATTTAGATTATCCCCTCTATATTCATTTATCGATGTACAAAAGTACAGACTTATTTTTAAAAACAGAACATGTATTAAGAGTTTACTATCCTCGCTAAAGTGTATAAAAACTATACTTTTTTAATGGAACCAACTTAAGCGCCTTTAGTGACAACTATGTACTACAAATACATATTATAGACGGGCCGGTAAGATAATTGCTTTTCACGCCGCAGGTCGCGGGTTCGATTCCCACACAAGTCAGACATTTGTGTGATGGACACGTCTGTTTGTCTTGAGTCTGGATGTAATTAACTGTATTTAAGTATGTAATTACAAAAGAAAAAGTATTCTATGTAGTATATTATCAGTTATCTGGTTTCCATAGTACAAGCTCTGCTTAGTTTGGGATCAGATGTACCATGATATTATTATTATAAAAGCGAAAGTTTATGTGAATGTTTGTTACTATTTCATGCAAAAATACTGTACGGATTTGAATAAGAGAGAGTCACAGAGTTAAATTTAAGTCTGAAATACCAAATAAGATGTATACTAATGGGTACCATAAGCTAAGCCGTAGGTGCATTTTTGTGTCTAAATTGAAAGTAGCCTGCAGATCTAAGTTAAAACAAATTCAATTATCTTCACCTAATACAATACTTTTTAGAACTTAAGTTTATGTTACAAATAAATAAGAAGAGACGTAAACTTTTTAAGATAACAATAACTGTCCAAAAGAATGTATATTTTCAACGAATTTACTAAACTTAATTACGCAAACATCTCACGGACAGTAAATGAGAATTTTGCGATGTACAAATTGTTTGTATTTTAACCACCGAAAAAAAGAGAGGTGTTATGAGCTTGTTGGCACATCTACTTCTTAATGCATCAGCTGTCGTCGCGTCCGTCTTTGAAGTAAGCTGTCACTCAAAAATGTCAATATGGACGAACGAATGAACACCGAGCACGGGTGAAGCGGCCATCTTAGAATGGCTGACACTGTGTGTAAGATCGTTGTGTCGTCAGAAAGTGCAGATGCAACAACGTGCTCGGTGAACGTTACGATTTAATCCAACGTAATCTTAACGATCTGTAATTAACTGGTAGAATTAATGATTGTGCTATCGAGAGATTGGGGTGAAGTGATATTTGCCGTAGTTATTTTATTGAAATACCGTCTTCTTACCCGATTATTCACGTCTACCTAAAGTTGTCTGTTAATACTGATATTTTTAGTCTAAAACCTTCAAAAGCCTTCAAGCTTAAGGCGTGTATAAATCTTTGTATTGTTTTTAATTTGCTTATACATTTCCAGTATAAGCTAATCTCGCATTGTATAGGATTTCAACACAACGAGAGTTCAGCTTATATTGGAAATGTATACCTTAATGTGTAGCCGTGTACACAAGTAGGTTTTCTTTGTATATACGAGTAAGTTAAGTTACGCCAATTTGAAATGATTTTAATAATTCGTTTTACTATAACTGTTTTTAATTTTGTTTTTAGAATTATTTTACATGTTTTTTAAATTAAAATGTATTTATTTTTATTGGTACATATTAATAAATAATCCTAATATTTAACTTCATATGTTATATCTTTGGTATTTCTTACAAAAAAAGAAAGATAATACTTATTAAGAAGTCTGTAAAAAACTAAAACAAACCGCTCACGTTTTGCCGACAGTACTCCCGTATTGACGGTACCATCAACAATAAAACTGACTTAAAAATAAACACGACACGTATACAAGCAAAGATCCCGGTTTTGGTTTGAAAATAAACTTTCTACTATCACAAATGTTATTATTAGTGTAGTAGATGTCTGTTTGTTTATCGAAATTCGTGTGAAGTTTTAACTAAAATTATTTAGAACAGGAAATTGTAATTGATTTCCGTTTTAAGTGTATTTATTATATCAAAATGTATGGTGCTATAAATCTAGTGAAATTTGTAATATTTATTGCATAAAATGGTCGCCTTGCTTGGCTTAAAATGCCATATAATTTTGAGATTTTGTCGTTGGTACTTTTTTTACAGTGACCTATCTCGTCAACCCTTTTAGGCACCCGCTTCTGGGCACAGGTCTTCTCTCAACTATCTTATGAGTTGAGAGAGTTTAAGCCTCAATCCACAGCCGCTTGGCAAGTGCGTAATAATAATTGTTGTTTCTCAACTAATCCTTCGAGGATATGTGACATCTACCAACCCGTACTTGGCTAGCGTGTGTGGATTAAGGCATAAACTCTTTCAAAACAGATGATAGTTGAGAGAAGACCCGTGCCCAGCAGTGGGACACGAAAAAAGGGTTGAAGTGATAGTATTATAATTACAAGATTGTGTTAGCTATAACATTTTTTATTGAAATTGTATATTATACCTATTATTGTACTTTATGTGGTCCATGTCGTCTGAATGACATAATCTATAATTCGTCAGGGTTTATTACTAACGATGGAGCAAGTAAGATGTCTGACGATCTCGGTAGTCGTGCGGTGTAAGCCGTCCGATTGGGCTATACTGTGCCCGGGAGGTCGCGGGCTCGATTCCCGCCCCGGACAATATTCGTGTAACAACAAAAAATTGTTCGGTGTCTGGTTGGTTGAGGGACTACCCTTCGTGCCTCGGAGAGCACGTTAAGCTGTCGGTCCCGATTGACATTTAACAGAAGAACAGAAGTCAATATAATCTGACACCTGGTCTAACCATCTCGGCTACCGGTTCCCTACGGTTTTCGAGGTCTGATGGCAGTCGCTTATATAATTCTGGTAGCTAGCCGCATCAGGTTAGACTGGGAGCCGACCACAATAGATATGTGAAAAAGGCAAGGGGAATGATGATGAAAATGGAGTAAGTAAGATGTCTCTCAAAGTTTAATTATAACAATTAATATTTAATAGTTTTCCATTCTATGATTATGAAACATTTGTGAAACTTTAGCTCACAGGTCGTTACGCGTACAACCGAATGATAATGGGCAAACATTCTGTGGGGCACCTTTACTTATAGACTAGGATCCCACTACCGCCAGATAATTAACATATTAAACAATTGAATTAAAGTTTTAATTATTGATTTATATATAAAGAATCAATGTTTAATCAAGAAAGTGAAATTAGAGAATCGCCAACTTTTACTAAAAAAAGAGAGACTACCTATAGTTTGAAGATAAAGATGTAAACAAACTAAATAATTTACGACTACCTTGTTTTTACTCGACTGCGCCAGAAGGAGGGTTATGTTTTTCGGGCACGTTTTAGAGCCTAAAGGGCTTGTTACATCTCAAGTTGACAGGTACATTAGATTCGTCTTAGTCGTGAAATTGTGAAAAATAAAATTGGGATTTTTCGCGCCAAATCAGTTCTCCAATCAATTAAGTTGGCAGATGTTGTTGACATTTTGTTTTTTTTTTTTTATATCTACACGTTACGAAACACCAATGAGAAGAGCCAATCTTGTTATTGAATTATATTTTATGACTATCTTAAATGCCAAAGTATCTAAATTTTAGTTATTGAGTTGAGTTGCTAGTCTTAAATATTTTTTTGAAATCCCACGTGACTTACTATGTATTCGTACTAAGTCTAACTTGACGCAATTAAAAGGAACCATTCAGGTGAGCAGCGGTGGCGCAGCGGTACGGGCCTCGGCTTACAAAAATAAGCTAAACTATACAGCAATAAATGAATTTCAGAACCATTTGAGTAGATGACGCTATCCGTTATCTGCCGCCATAACGCCTATATCACCTAAAGCTCTACCTAAAGCTCCGTCACAATAAGTTCGTAAATGATTGTCGCTATATCATACAGCTTTATAAAGCTTATATTTTAAGCTTCAGTTAGTAGTAAACAGTGTAGAATATGCTGATAATATTTTGAATCAAGTTTAACAGTTTGAGTTTCAATCATTCGACAAAAAGTGGCAAATTTCGAAAATCTTTTCGTTGTAATTTTATAACTCAAAAACGGGCTTACCTATTCAAACCAAATGTTTAGGCATTGTTCGGACTATTTAGTAGATAGTTTATGTGAAGTTTGCACAAAATCGGTTCAGCGGTTCATTATTTATCACCTTTTTTGTAAATTGTTGAGTGGGCTGAAGCTACCCGGGCGAAGCTGGGGCGGGCCGCTAGTAATATTTAAAGATTATGACTTTTATATTCCGTAATAGGCTTGCGCTTGACCGCAACTTGCCTGTTGTTAATCAATGATGCAGTCTAAGATGAAACGCGCTTAACATTCTATAGAACGACTATATAAAATGCGTCACGGTATGTACCTATATACTCGTATGCCATTAAATACACGAATCCGTACTTAGGCAGCTTGTGTGAATATTTTGACTGCTGCTTAACCTATAAACATAGCAAGCTGTTGCTTAAACAGACTCACGGTTAGATGTCATTTCAGTCTCTTAAATAGCCTTCAACCTGTCAGGTTGGGTGTCTTTGATTGTGATTGTTACATCAAGGACAATGTCTGTGAGGTTGGTGTGGCGATCACTTGGTGTGTGCAAACCTAATTGATCTCACAAAAACTAAATCCATTTCCATCCAAACATTTTGTTAATATTTGTGATTAGGTAGGTGCTATAATCATTAAAAAAGGTGTTGAATAGTTTTTTGTGATGTAATTTTGTGTTTCTGATGATCGGAATCCTATGAGTTCGGCGACATCAGAAGTGGGATGTGATACACGTTCCTCGGCGCAGCCCACAATGTAAAATAATAACGATAATGGTAATTGTTATTAAAAGAACAAAATTAAAACTAACTTGCTTTTATTGAAGGCATGAAAAGTGGAACTCACAGAAAAAAAATATTTTATGCAAATATCATTTCATTTGTTCCTAATAGTAGTAGGTAGGTAGATTCAATCACTATTTATTATAACCAAACCATCTATAATATAACCTCAGATATGTCGATGGAGTCTCTACCTGTTCTCAAAGACAATGTATAAAAATATAAGAACGTTTATTGAACATTCCGTAGGTCAGCGAAAAGTTTTTATGCTCTGCTGGTTTAGCGGAATTTATACAATATACAGCTCCAGCTTCACAAAAATGTTATGCAGGTATGTATGGTCTTAGGGAGAACGGAGTCTCCTAAAACAGGCATTAAACCAATCACTAGCTTTTAAAAAACAAACCAGGGAGCCACATATCATTTCATTTCATTTCGTTTTACCTTCTCACCGAAAATCATTTATAATCACGAGTGAATTGATATATTGAGCAGGCGCGTCCCGTCATAGACTATCATTGTTTAACATCAGGCAAGTTATAGTCAACCGCAAGATTATTTTTGAATAAAACAAAAAAAAACAACTTGTGCAATAATAAACAACTTTTTTTCATCTTCTGTTGTTGCAGTAGTATTGTTTGTTTCCTTTTTTATCCTGAAATAGGTCTGTGCTTAACTACAACTTACCTGATGTTATGCTATGATGTAGTCTACGATTGGACGCGCCTGCCCAATATACCGATTCACTCGTGATTTCAAATAATTTTCGGTGAGAAGGTGAAATGAAATGAAATGAAATGTGGCTCCCTGGTTTGTTTTTTAAAAGCTAGTGATTGGTTTAATGCTTCTCCATATCAGCAGAGATCGCCGACAACATCACGGGTATAAATCCGACATCGAGTCAAAAAGGATGGACATTTTTGAGTAGGTACTAGCGCAGGACATCCTCAGACTAGATGGAGTGACGACCTCAACAGGGCAGCTGGCAAGATATAGATGAGAAAAGCTGTGGATCATGCTCAGTGGCGTGCTTTAGGTGAGGACTATGGCTAGTGATGATACCGAACGTTTTCACGCATTAACCAATTTTGAATGATTTTGGAAATTGTACACTTTTAATGCGAAAGGGCGACTTGAGGACTGTAATGTTTCCTGCAATCCTTTTTGATACGAAAATATACAAAAAACAACTTCTACTATACAAAATTGTATTTAATAAGATTACTTACAACATAGTGTGAAAACGGTACGTATGTTAATTAACTACGGTTCTTATTTAATCAGTGACAATGTTATTTTAATTAAACATTTACGAGCAAGCACTTCTAACAGACAGACGGGTCTTTGCAACCGTCTTTAAATTCAATATAGATAATTAAAACAACAATCAATAAAAGTAGTTAACTGTTGTTTTTCTGCGAAAGCAACTCTGTCTGTCTCTTCTGTTTTCAAGCCTAAACTACTGAACCTTATCTTATTAAAAATTTTGTAAACCTTAAAGGAGCAACAATTCCGACCCAGCCTCTTCGCATGGTGTCACCAGACATCGCACCGGAACACGGCATAGCCGCTTGGTGGTGCGGCTTTGTCTGGCGGGTGGTCACTAACCACGGCAAAAAACACACATGATACACATAATTTAAATACTACAAATAAGAACGATCTTGTAGCACATCGTACTCGTCTCCACAAAATTAGTAACTCTTTTATGGGGCAGTGTATACGTTTCTACAATAAACTTCTAAATAATATTAGGGAAACGACTATTAACAAATTTAAAATAATTATAAAATCTACGTTATGTAAGAAAGCGTATTATAAAATTTCAGACTATACGGATAAGGAGGCTTGGAATTAAGTCGCTCTAATTCAACACACTGAACAAACAAAATTTAATAGATATAAGTACTTCATTTATAAAAGGAAAAAAGCCTACTGAGTTTTTGGCAGTGTTTCTCAGTAGTTGCCAGTCAATCACTGCACGGCAGGAAAAGAAATTGGACTATTTTTATGTAGACTCACGTCTCAAAAAAAATAAAGCATATTTTGATTTGATTTGATTTAATGGTGATAGTTGAAGACCTGGAAAAGAACATAGGATAGTTTTTATCCGACTGCGCAAAAAGAGATTGTAATAATAAAATATTAATTAAAAATTTAATGCCACTAATAACAAGAAATCTCGATAATTTCAGCTTTCGAATAGAAAAACACATTTAAATCAGTCCGTATGTTTAGGTGCTATGTTCTAACAATTTTGTACACAATTCAAGCCTATAACATCCCTCTCTTTTATCAGAGGTTATAAATTATAAGAACAAGTATTTAGAAATCGGGTACTTACAATACTTATGTGAAGCCAGGGCGAGAGTTGTAACATAAAATATGAATATTTCTTGTATCCGACAGAAAGGCCATTGTCGTAAGCCGAATGAGATTGCACCTGAATCTTCCGATATAGAAATCTTTATGTGTAGCCGACTTTATTTGTAGTTATTGTTTTAATTCAACCCTTTTCAGTGTCCCACTGCTGGGCACGGGTCTTCTCTAAACTATCTTATGACGTGAGAGAGTTTTAGGCCTTAATCCACACATGTCCACGAATGATTAGTTCTTAGACATGCTGGGTTCCTCACGATGTTTTACTTCACCGATATTGAGCAGCGGAGATGAAACAATTCATATGTGTGTGCGCGACCAGGATTCGAGCCCGCGACTCACCCGCAGGTCTCAAAGCGGGAGATAGCATAAAAAAAGAAAGATTTAAATTGCCTCATCGAAATGGAGTAAGCACCACGGGTAATGTAATCTAAGAAGACCTATAGCTGGTTTCACTAATGATTATTGCAAAATTTTCATCTACTAAGTACACGCAGAACTCACCTTTTTCGACCGAGCAAAGATTTTAATAACATTTGTGAAGAGCTTCTATTTGATCAATATACTATTAAAAGCAGTACTGCATGGAACAGGTTAAACCTTAATTTTTATAAATAACTAGCGGACCCGGCAGACGTCTTTCTGTCCGGTAAAGCAGTGCCATCTACCGGGTCTCAGACCTACCGAATATAACCAATAATAAATAATAGGTATCTAACCCGGTTTTCGGCACTTCTTCGCTTTCAAAATTTTCTTTTTTTTAATTTTTATCTGCGTAAGAACTATCCTCGTACTTAAAGGAATATTTAAAAAAAAGAATTAGCGAAATCGGTCCAGCCGTTCACGCGTGCTTATATATAGATTAGTTTTTTGTTATTTTAGACTAACAGGGTTTTCATATTTGCTTGCTAGTGTTCAGAAAAATGTATAATGTTACTTAACTACTATTCGTGAAAACATATAAATAATAAATAATAATAAATGATAATATAGTGGGACATTAACACACACGGTCATCTGATCCCAAACTAAGCAGAGCTTGTACTATGGAAACCAGATAACGGGTAATATACTACATATAATATTTTTTTTTGTAAATATATACTTAATTATAGATAATTACACCCAGACACAAGACAAACAGACATATTTGAACAAATGTTTGTCTCGGGTGGGAATCGAACCCACGACCTGCGGCGTGAAAAGCAAGTATATTACCGACCACGCCACTTATTGGCTTACTGTTGTTTTTTTAGCTACTTTTTCAGTTTGTTATATAGCTGTTGGTTTTCCTTATCAAATAAATAAAATAAATAAATAAAAATAAAATAAAATAACGCAATTGCTACGTAATCCGTAGCGCACAGGTACTACGAAATTGCGCGTACTACGAAAACCGCGAATGCTACGAAACTCGTAGCGTTGTAGTACTACGGCGGAACCTAAACGCGAACCGTAGGTAGTCCAATGTATGTACTACGAAAATCTCTTATGCTACGATATTCGTAGCACTGTTATATGTGCTACGAAAATTGCAAACTCGATGGCTTTTATCTATTTATTTATTTCGTTCTAACTTTTTTTAGGAGGGTTAAAGAGACATTATTTTTTAAAATTAACAAATTTGGGTAGCAAATTAGTTAATCACAAGACCACACAGATTTTTACCAAAAATGAAAGTAAGTCAAACATGAAAATTCAATTGTGTTTCGGGTTTTTATAGTTGTTGGTTTCCGTGGCACGAAATTTTTGATGGATTTCGTACATTAATTATTATTATAACACGAGCAGCGGTGGCGCAGCGGTACGGGCCTCACCTTAGAAATATAAGGTCGCAGGTTCGATTCCCGGTCGTGCTCATACATCTTTGTGTGAATTTTTACATCGCCGCTGGTCAACATCTGTGAAGGAAAACATTGTGAGGAAACCGGCATGTCTAAGAACTAATCATTTAAGGACCTGTGATATCCACGAGCCCGCATTCAGCAAACATGTGCGGATTAAGGCTAATCTCTCTCAACTCATAAGATACTCGAAAGAAGACCTGTGCCCAGTTGTGGGACACTAAAAAGAGTTGAAGTTGATACTAAAATACAAAACTGCAGTGTGCTAGAGAGCTTCATATTATTGACGGGCCAGTGGCGTGGTCGGTAGGATACTTGCTTTTCACGCCGCAGATCGTGGGTTCGATTCCCATCCGAGATAAACATTTGTTTAAATATGTCTGTTTGTCTTGTGTTTGGGTGTAATTAATGATCTATATATAAGTATATATTTACAAAAGAAAAGTATTATATGTAGTATATTACCAGTTACCTGGTTTCCATAGTACAAGCTTTGCTTAGTTAGGGGATCAGGTGACCGTGTGTGTTAATGTCTCACTCTCACTATATTATTATTATTATTGGTATTACTATTAGATCACTCGACAGTAAAAATCTAAAGGGACAATTTATAAATTCCACAATCCAAATTTATTCATAATATTTATATTCTGGCAGTTATGGTGGTCTAGTAAAGTTTATATAGAGTAAACCAAGTCTAAGTACCTTCTGCATACAATTCCCTTTATAATAAACCATCAAAAAGCGTAATTACCACCTCAAGTGAAACTAAAAAAGAAATTCAAAGCAAACACCTAACGAGTCTTGGAAAACTTCCATTCCAAACACACCTTTATAACACGGATAAAACAAATTGCGCTCTTCCTCAAACTTGTTATAGAATGTGTGGTATATTTCGTATAGTCGGGTAATACTACGGTACAGTCGAAGGTGCAAGCGAGTATTCTATTTTATTGTCAGTGCGCCACGGGACGTCGTAGGGGAGAGACGTGCTGTCCCGATTTTTCGGACTCGGATCGCGAGTGAACTTTTAGTGATTTCAAATTTTAAGTGTTAAGTGATTTTGTTGGATTATACTGTGGAAAATGGTTTGTGTATGATCATTTATGATTAAAGTACGTATGACACTATTTTATTTAACATTTTCATCATTATAGGAACATGAAAATTTGTAAATTACGGTATGTAATAAGTAGGTGTGAAAACTTATTTGTAACTTAGAAGGGGTAATTATTTTTATAATTAGACCTTTTAAATTTACCAACGAAATGTTTTCTTCATTTTTACTTTATTACTAGGACATATTTAAGAAGTAACTAACAAAGAACTACGTTTTTAACGGATTTTAACGCGGTTTGTTTTAGATTTTAGATCCCGACGTTTGACTGTATTAACTCCTGACAAAATGTGTGTGTATCTGTGTACAAGTTTGTGGATTCACGACTCTTAAACGGATGGATCGATTTTGATGTATTTACCTTAAATATTTGAAAGTAGAAATAATCGAGAAGAGGACTTTTTGACCTATGCGCTTGACCACAACTTGCCTCTTGTTAAGCAACGATGTAGTCTACAATAGAATTTTTACCCAGTAAATACAGATTGAGTCGTGACTCGAAGACAGCCAGATTATAGCTATCGGGAAACAAAGATGACTGCAGTGAAGTTCATAATTGGCAGTTCGCACAATAAAAGTGTCCGTGGCTCTATCAAAAGCTTTACATATTTCATGTATGACGTTTCAATTCTGGTGATAATCCGTTGACGTGTGTCAGGTAGTTTGAATATTGCAATGTGTGATCACGTCGCTGACAGGACAGAGTGGCTTATTTTAACCAAGCGCTATAACAGTTAAAACTGCTCTTATATTATCGCTATTAAAATGAGCTATTTGCATCATAGCGTGTATGTGATATCAACAAGATAGGTTTAGAATATCTTTATTTCTCACTAGCTTTCCGACAGCGGCTTCGCCCGCGTGTATGTCGGTTATCGCGCCAAAACATTACCTACTTTTTGCGCAGTCGGATAAAAACTATCCTTTGTCCTTTCTCGGGTCTCAAACTACCTCCATACCCAATTACATCCAAATCAGATCAGTAGTTTAGGCGTAAAAGCAACACAGACAGAGTTACTTTCGCATTTATAATATTAGTAAGGATTAGTAAGGATAAGAATTAACATAAATTCACTTACTGAGAAAACACATAAAAACACATATATTAGCATACAGAACTATAGCATTCCACAATAACGTACATAACACAATCGATAATAATTTGGAAAGTGGGTAGACATCTAAAAACTCACTCGCAAAATCGCAAACAGTGACAATATTGCCTGCCAAGCACGGATGTACTTAAAAGTCTTAAGAATGTAAAAATTAAAAATCAACATTGGAAGGACATTAATTTATAACTTGAAATTCAAAGTGAAAAGCAAAACAAAAAAAATCATAGGTAATGTGCTACTACATAAAAAGTTAAGAAATCAAGAATTGAATGCAACCCGAACCTTTTTTTTGTTTCACTTCAATACGTTTTAGTGTCCCACTGCTGAGCACGGGTCTTCTCTCAACTACATTATGAGTTGAAGAATTTTAGGCCTTAATTCACACACGCTGGCTAAGTACGTGTTGGTGGATGTCACATGTCCTCGAATGATTAGTTGGTGAGGAAACCGGCACGTCTATGAACGCCAACGTGTTTTAAGGCCTGATGGATTAAGGCCTAAACTATATGAACTCGTTAGATTGTTGGACCGATGGATACGGATGGATCGATTTTCAAATCGACTTCAAAATGAAATAGGTTCTCAATTCGACTGTTTCTTTTATATTTTTACCTAATATCATTGTTATACGTGCGTAAACCGATTTTTATGATTATTTTTTTGGTTAAAAGTTTCTCCAGTGGTCCCATTTGATCAAAATTTGACCAGATTTTGAGCTATTCCGAAAAAAGCGTCATTGTTTTACGGTAAGCGCATGCGCCGGTCCTAAACGCATAATTATAGGTCTGAAGTCTGTTTTGTGTTGTCGTTGCAAAAATAATTATCATGCGATTTTTTTCGCATTTTAGATATGAATAATCGCATAAAATTAATCGGGATGGTTCATAAGAAGGTCGGGCGTTACATTGAAAAAAAAAAAAACTTAAAATACATCAGAAGCATACAATTAAAGCTTGAATCTGATGTTAATCTCTTAATCGAGTAGAATCTAGTCTGATCTAATCACTAGATCAAAGATCAAGTTATTAGCACATTGAAACTGAACTGTTACAGGTATTAACTAATAGTTGAGGAACTCAAATAGATTTGAACCAATTGACTTAGGAACATTTATAGAAACGTTTCAATGCAATTGGATAGTAGTTTACAGGGATAAGTCAGTTAATTAGCGGGAATTAGAAATTGTCTTGAGTCTGGGTGCAATTATCTATAAATAAGTATCTATGAAGGAGCAGCGGTGGCGCAGCGGTACGGGCCTCGCCTTGTAAAAATAAGATCGCGGGTTCGAATCCTGGTCGTGCCCCCCACACATCTTTGTGTGAATTGTTTCATCTCCGCTGTTCAATACCGGTGGAGGAAAACATCGTTAGGAAACCGGCATGTCTAAGAACTAACCATTCGAGGTCATGTGACATCCACCAACCCGCACTTGGCCAGCGTGAGTGGATTAAGGCCTAAACTTTCTCTACTAGTAAGATAGTTGAGAGAAGTTAAGATAAAGGGTTGAAGTGATGTATATAGGAGGTGTAGTATCTGCATCTAGGGCTCTGGTCTTGACAATAACGGACAGAACAAAAATAGTATTATCCAATTTATCGCAGTGTTTGGATATTATGATGTCATATTAAACATTGCTGAAAATCAGTGCTATGGGTCGCCTCTAGTAGGTACTCACAGCGTTCACTGAGCAATGTCCATGTTTGACACTGATGGGTCCCACTTACTCTTTGTTTTTTTTCTCTTCTTTTTAACTGTTTTCATTTATGTTTTTTTCCTCTTTTCATGTGTTTTTTGGAACGAAGTTTCTTATCGGGCGTTGTGAAAGGGGGCTAGACGGAAAAAAATCTTACGAAAAGTTGTCACGACACTTTTTGTTATAGTAAGATATTGTAAGCTGTGCGGCGTGCGCATGTTTTGAAAATTGAGCCTACTGATTAAGTTATATTACATTATATTTGTTAATAATAAAAAAAATATTAATTAAAAAAAAATTATTACAAGTGAAGGAATTAATCTATGATACTAATTAATCGAAAGGAACTTCGTTCCATCCGGATGTCCCTTGACACCTCTCAAGTTTTTTTTACTTGATTTTGTGTGTCTTGTCTCTGTCAAATAAATGTTTTTCTTTCTTTCTTTCAGATTTTTTTTTCAATTCATTCTTATTCATTCATTCTTGGGGGCTGAGTCACCTTCGTCCGTGGGTGTACACCTTTAATTGAATCCCCACACGTGGTCCTCGGGTGGTGCAAATCAGATGACAATCAACTGGCGGTAGGCTTCAGCTGTGGTTAGTGACCACCCACCAGACAAAGCCGCACCGCCAAGCGTCGTTGCCGTGTTCCGGTGCGATGTCTGGTGACACCATGCAGTGAGGGTGGGTCGGAATTGTTGTTCCTTTAAAGTTCTAACCATATAGAGGCTCATTCCACTGCCACCTTCTCACCGATAATCATTCGTAATCACGAATGAATCGGTATACTAGGCTGGCGCGTTCCAACGTAGACTACATCATTGTTTAACATCAGTCAAGTTGTAGTCAAGCGCCAGCCTATCGCAGAATAAAAAAAAATTACAGAAGTATCATCGACGTCTAATTTGCGTGCCTATCATGTGCTTTATTAACTAAATAGCACTGAAGAAGTATGTATTTCGTAATAACAGCTCTCATTTTATCAGCAGATAAAAATTACGTTATTTGGCACTGAGTGGCATACAATGTAGCTTGCCAAATGGGATACTTACTATTGTTTATTAAAAAAAAATTTTTTTTAACGACCTCCTTTTTCAAATGTAAGCACTTGAAAATGTAACTTCTGATTCTGTTTATAATACGTCTTACAAAAAAATATAAAATGCATGACTGTTTGACTGGCCCGTTGGCGTAATGGTTAGTGATTCAGACTGCCAAACCGGAGGTTGTAGGTTCGATTCCCACTATGACAAATCTTTGTATTTGGACCATGATTGTTTGTTCTGTGTCTGGGTGTAATTTATCTATATTAAGTATGTATTTACAAAAAAATGTATTTAAGTATTATATCCGTTCCTAGTACCCATAACACAAGCAAATATAATTGCTAAATTTGAGACTAGATGGCGCTGTGCGTATGTGTGAAAATACTATTATTATTTTATTCAATTGGTCTCTATCAATGCCTATTCAAAATAAAGATAAAGTGTAAATGAATTTTTAAAATGGCTGGTTTAAATCTCGGGCAAAGGACCAGTGTTGCCATCCAACGTGGCAATTTTTTGACGCGTTAGTTTAAGTTAGCTGGATGAGTAGAGCCGCGGATCGTGCTCAGTGGCGTAGTTTAGGAGAGGCCTATGTCCAGCGGTGGACTAGAATAGGCTGCGACTAATGATGAGACTTGTTAGTTTAGTTCTATACTTTAGTAATTTTCACATAGGTAATTGTTTTGTCCAATTGTGTCTAATAATTCTAAGTGAATGTATTTTTATCGGTAAATGTAGCTTCACAAAAAAAAATGGATGCAACAGGCTAAGTATGGATATATGTTTAATTAGTTAAATATTCTGTATTTTTAGGTTTAAAAATTAAAAACCTCGTGCAACAGAACCTTTAATAATGACGTGATAAGCGTGGATGATAGACGATTGACGCAAGGTAAATACACGACAGAGGGATAGGACGCTCAAGAAGGACATTCGCTGATCTCATCGGTGATGTCCTTCAAAAGGGACAGGTGCGAAGCACTCACAACCGCCGTGCATGTATGACTAGATGTATGAACGTTAGTGAGGCTGAGGAAGTATGTTTAGATCGTAGCAAGTGGCGCTCTATAATCTCTACCTACCCCCATGATTGTACGTATGTATGTAATAAGAGTAGGCGGGCCTAATACCTACCATTTATCGGGAACAATACTTAATTCCCTTTCAACCTCTATCTGCTTCTAATTTTTCGAAGTATAAATATCGTTTTGTCCACTGTACTAAAGATTCGGATTAAAAAATACAGTTTTTTAAACAACTATTTTGTTTAAATATCAGCCTGTTTCCGGTTTTACAGTCAAATCGGTGTTATCACAAGCGGTACTTAAGTATTCAATACAATGCAAATAGCGCCCGCTGGCGGACAGTGATACTAGTATTAACATAGTGTGCTCAATCTGTTTGAATGGACTGACAAAATAAAATGAACCATTTTTTATGTTCTTATTTCCAATTGGTGCAATTTGTCTGGTGTGCTGTTATTTACATTTGTGAATTTCAATCTATTTGTTTGAATATACTGTAAGTAAGGACCCCTGAACTTGAGCAGCGATGGCGCAGCAGTACGGGCTTCGCCTTAGAAATATAAGAATTATTACATGTACGCTGCTTAATATCAGTAAAGGAAAACATTACGAGGAAACCGATGTGTCTAAAAACTAACCGCTGCGCCACCGCTGCTCCCCACGATGTATTCATTGACCAATTATAGCAGCGAGGTCTTAATACGTAGACTTACTTGAACAAAATTTACAAGCTATAAGCTTAAATTATGCCAGTTCTAATTACCAGCTTTAAGAAATACAAGTTAATATTAAGCAACATAAGTTAAGGTTATGTATTGTGAGTAAAACTTGTTTATTACTTAGATTTCGTGTGCGATTACTATGTAATTTTGTAACACCCTAACATTATGTTATTTTGATGGAGAATGCGATGAAAACTAAATGGAATATTTAATTTTATTAGAATCAGTGCCACTTTGAGCTAGTGGTTGCCTGTATGCTACCCCTGTTTGACTCCTGGTTTGAGCAAAAACACGGTCAAATGCAATGTGAATGTTTCTACGAATTAATTTGGTATTGTAGTAGCGATTGAATTTTTGTTTTGCTGATGACCTAACCCAATTAGCCGGAAGGGCCTGTATTGGTTCACCGGACTTAGCTATTGAAATTCTCACTCTCTCACTCTCTTAAACTCTTTTTAGTGACCCACTGGGCACGGGTCTTCTTTCAAATATTTTAAGAGTTCAGAGGGTTTAGGCCTTAATCCACACACGTTGACCAAGTGCGGCTTGGTGAATATCATATGTCCTCGAATGATAAGTTCTTAGACATACCGCATGTTTTCCTTTACCGATATTGAGCATCGGCGATAAAACCATTCACATAAAGATGTGTGGGCTCGACCGGGTATCGAACCCGTGTCCTTATTTGTTGCTATACACATTTTGTTGAAATTTCGTACCACCTACTTGTGACAAGATAGTTGACAGATCAACGCTAAACAAAATCTATGAAGGTGCGTTTAGCTACTAACCAGGCCAGAGGTTGTCACATTGTGACAGCAATAACCAATATCAAAAGGTCAAGGTGTATCCGGCTCGAAGGACCAAATTAGTTGGGGTTTTCTCGTCGTTGATTTAATCCCGGTAGTTATTGCTACTAGTAAAAGTAAAGTTTATTTGATATCCGAATTCTAAGTGTCAAAGTCCGAGTCGTACTTTAGTTGATAAATAAATATGGACACTTTTGCACCTGTCGGAGGTTAAGTGACGGTTAGAAGTACATAAATATGTTGCAAATAATGCGTGAAAAGTAAAATGCTATAAGAGCGTAAATGGCTCTAATAAAATCCATGGGATTGAAATAAGATTGACACGTGACATTTAGTAGGTGTATGTCATCACATAGATTTTATTCTTTTCGATTTCTGTTATCGCGTGTAGGCATAATTGTATATTTATTCAAAAACTGTCAACGTTTTTAGTCGCACGTGTGGACAGTAATTATCTATTTAAAATATATTTTTTTAAATTCATTTACAGATAGGCACTTTACAATGATTTTCTTTTTTACAGGTTCGAAATTCGAATAAAAAAATGGCTAAAGACTATGAAGACGCTCACGTCAGAATGACAGCGCGCCATTAAAATCAACATGGTGGGTGGATTTGGCGGGAATGCGTGGCGCGTGCTGCTATTTGCCACGTTATTTGAACACGTGGTGAGTCAAGTCGCGTGGACGGAGCGGAATGAAGATTTGGGTAAGTGTTGGTTTAGTTATTATTGATATTCCAAAGTGATTAATATATGAATGTAGGTAACTCAGACAGATTTTGAAATGTATATAGGGTGACTGGCAGTTAGTGTAAAATACTTTACCACGTAGTAATGATTTTTATTAAAAACAACTTTCTCAAAGAAACTTATTTTTGGACATAGTTTTTTTTTTGTTTAATTTGCTGGTATTTTATATTGATATGCGCCGTAGAGCCGATGTTAAAGAAGTGTAGAGTAGGGAGGGAGAAGATTTCGCGCCTCCACGACCACCGCGCCGTTGCCTCGTCGTCCTGATAACGATCTACGTCTCTACTGCGTAACTCAACATTAAATGGCAAATTTAATAAAAAGGTTGCTCTAAAAAAGGTTATTGTGAAAGTTCTTTGAAAAATTGAGTATTAGGTTAAAAGAATTTCACACCAATAACTAGTCATCCTATACAGAGTACCTTCGTAAGACAAGGATTATTTAAATTTATATTTTATACAGCGTTTTTACACGAATCGCAATACAGAATTGCTAACGACTTTGCTTATGTAGGCATAAGCGGAATTTTCTTTGCACATACTGCTTGCAAAATCTATAAAAAATCTTGTAAGACAAATATATTTTGTCTTATATTCAGTACGATAGCTTTCGTGTTTTCATAAAGCAAAAAAAACAAACTTGGAATTTCATTTGTAGGGCCCTTTTAGATTTTATACACATAATTCTCGCTATTTTTGGTCACAAAGAGAAATGTTATAACAAACAAAATTTAGTTTAGATCTGTTGAACCGACACACGCAGCGATTTTGGCGTCTCTTGTGACAACAGAATTCCGAGCATTATTTATGAGGGTAGTTGTATGTACTCATAGATTATTTTAGTCTCGGTAATTAATTTCAGTAATTAAAGCAAAGTATCGAATGAAGCCCATCGTTACTTACATCTAATTAGGTTCGGTGTACCCTTATTAACGGCCTTTTATATTTTTTGCTAAGCACTGATCCACACAGTATTCACGTGGAAGCCTTGGTTATTTTCATCAAATTGAAAGGTTAATTTTAAAAGGTCGATCTTGACCATCGATCTTTTTTAAAAGAAATTGGCTTTTAGCCGTAATAGATAGACAAAACCGTTGTATTTTGAAGAAGTGTCATTATTACCAGGGGGTTACTACCGAACACGATTCGATTTTGGATTGGTTTCTCTATTCTATTTGAAACTATATTCCAACATAACCATACTGCGTCCTCCTGAACTAATCGAAACATAAATGGAGATCGTTGTGACGTTTCTAGTGTTTTGAACGTCGTTATTGCATCACTATTGTTTTTGATTAGTGACGTTTTGTTATTGACTTTTCGTTCTTCTGTGCTTTATTTTGAACTACCGAACTCAGTAGACGTCATCCTGCCCGGTAAAGCAGTGTACAGGGTACGAAATATATTACGACCGATTCTCAGACCTATTGAATTTAGATATAAGATTCCATAAAAATCGGTCAAGCCGTTTCGGAGGAGATTCGTTTTTTTTAATTTTACTCTGCGTAAGTACCATCCTAGTACTTCCTGGAATGTTCTAAAAAAGAATTAGCGAAATCGGTCAAGACGTTCACGCGTGATGGCCTGAGTAAGGGAAATAGGGATTCATTTTTATATACATAGATTTCTGAATATATGTCAGTTCTTAAACGAACCGCTACTTATTAGTCTTATTAGTAGTCTTAAATGACTTATTAGTAGTCCCGAAGAACTTCGTACCGCGTACTTTTCACCTACTAAACCTTTCTTAGTCGTGAAACGTAAGATTTCCTTAGACTTTACGCCCAATATCAGCCAAATCGGTTCAGCCGTTTGAGTTTTAGAGTTACAAACGTCTATCCATATTTTTTTTATTATTTAGTAAATTCTAATGTGTGTTCAGCTTTAAGAAGTAGGTACCGAAACTTCCGTATACCGAACTACGCTAAAAAAACTCTTATCTGAAACTGTTGTAGTCAAGCAGTTATTATGAAACTCGAGGTTTCTTCAAGAAAATACGCCGCGATACATATTTTTGTTTAAAAAGTTCAAAGAAATATGTAGTATCTAGGTACATACTTACTTTCATCTTAGCCCGGGGCGATAACATTTCTTAATAAAACATCCCCACAGGAAAACAAAAGTATCTTTTATCTTTAGCTTTTTAGCGTTAAATTTTACTTTTTCCTTAAACAAACGCCTTGGGATTAAATATAAATACATTAATATAATTATTTTGTTTTAAATATATGTACCTTTCCTCAGCCATTTGGGGAAGCTATATCTCAGGCTGGTTTTATTTTTACGCTTTTCGGTAGTAACGTTGAAGCGCCCGCTTAAAGATGTAAGGGGGGCGTTCCAAAGCCGCGCGCTTGAGCAGCGATGCTGTTTAGTAAACACGCGTTGCTCGTCGGTGCTGCCGAAGCGTGCGCCGTTCATGCATTTCTACAACCAGTATTCGTATTAGGCTGGTACGCGTTTCGGCAGCGTCAAGCGCGCGTTCGGAGATATATGCGTTTCAAAGTCGCGAGCTTGGGTGAAGCCCAAGCTCGCGACTAAAAACTCGCACTGTATTCCGGCACTGCCAAAGCGCGTGCTCCTCATGTGCTTCCATGGCGTTTTGGTGTAAAGCTGCGTCTTTGAGACATTCCTTAAGATATTTGTTTTCTAAATGAATCATCGGCACGGGTTCTAACTGCATTAACGTTCATATTGTACATTGTACACATGGTTACATATCTAAATATATAAAAGAAGAAACTGACTGACATATCAACGCAGAGCCCAAACCGCTTGGTCTGGAGACTCCAAATTTGGCACATAGGTTCCTTATGAGGTCTAGGGGTGCACTAAGAAAGGATTTTTCAAAACTCACCCTTTAAGGGGGTGAAATGGGGTTCCAAAGTTTGTATTGAGAAACAAGATTAGTGAGATCAATTTCGCGGGCGGAAGCTAGTCAAGCCATAAATCTCCAGTAAAAGCTGACCACTCATTTTACGGAAATCAGAGACCAGCTTATACTGGAACGTATAGCTTGATGTGAAGCTATGTGTACACGAATGTCTCACAACAGCGGAACGCGCGGTACTAATCTCGTTTCACAGTTACCGCTGCTCAAGCGCGCGCTTTTAGCAGCGCGCTGCCCAGAGGCGAGTCTAGTGCCGTGACTATAAAACCAGCCTTAACAATATAAATTTAGATGAAATACAATAGCCACCACAGAGGTAAATATTATCGAAATTTCACCGGCTATAAAATTTAGGTCTTAAATGTATTAGAGGGAGAGGCTATTCCCGTACATCGGACATCATTTGTAACGTCAAATCGTTACAAAGATTTAATTCAGCGATATTAAGCTACGGCAGTCAAACATTACCTGATTAGCCATGTGAGCAGAAACTATTATACCTAGTATTATACAATGCGTAAACATAAATGCCCTTTATCACCTTTCTCTCAACTCAGTAAAGAAGGTACCTTTATTTGAAAAATTTGGTGAGTCGATTTTGTTTATTTTTTTATCCTGTCATAGGTTGACGCTTGACCACAACTTGCCTGTTGGTAAGCAATGATGCAGTCTACGATGGGACGTGGTTACTCAGTAACTGTAAATACCGAACTTGGCTATTCTCAGGATATAAGTCGAAGCAAAGCGCTTTATTTGTATCTGTGGAGGTATCTGTCCTATAATAAGAACGGGGTTGGGGTAGTAAGAATGAGTAATTCCAACGCATACTTTCCGAATTGTATCCGATAGAAGACCGAAAGACTAGCAACCACGCGGCGATGCTCGAGGTTTTGTAATTAACTCCTATGGATTGACAAGTTATTCGTTACCAATTTTAGCCATTCATCTCTGCTCGCGATCTAATTAGTAGTAGAGCTTATATAAGTAACTATACCAAGTTATTAATAAATAACTAGGCACGCTTCCAATACCAGCAAGCATAGTTTATGTACGTAATCCTACACAAAATATTGGTTAATTTACTTAGAGCCCTCGCCCACGGTTTTAGTAGGTATGCTATCACGTTTTCGTGGCGATAAGGTAGCTAGTATTTTGCCCTTGCACACCACATCACGATTCAGACGCGATGCAAACGCGCTTCTGTCGCAAAGTCTGTGTTGCATTGATGCTCGGTTCTCCACACACGTACCGACCTCTCTCCGTTCTCTCTCCGATGTCGTTCGACACGGTCGCACATTTGTTTCGATGTAGTCGCGAAATCGCGATGCTGTAGCGCGCTTCTTCGCGCGTTTCAAATGCGATTAACGCGGGTTTGTAGCGATGCGTCGTGCGTTACGTAATCGCGTAACTGTAACCGCCGTGGGTGAGGGGCCTTAGAGCCACCTACAGTACTTGCTGAACAGATTTTATATTAAAAATATCCTTAATTTTGTAATATCCTTTCTTAGTGTTCCCTTAGACCTCACATTATGAATGGTGACTATGCTCCCTTGTAAAAATTATTTTCTATCTGTGTCGAATATACTTCTTATAACTGGTGGTTTTCGAAATCGGCAAGTATTATTAGGTATTAGATATCTAAATATTCGACACAGGTGAGAGATAATTTTAGCATGGAGCATAATTATTACCTGTAACTACTAATACAGGAGAAAAACTAGGAATAAATTATTAAGTAATAATTCACTTTAACCCTTTTTAGCGTCTTCCTGCTCCCTTCGTCCGTCTACAGAACCGGAGTTTCAGAACTGGTTCCGATAGCGGCTTTTAAATTACTTCTTCTTTCAACTACGGCAACTTCTTCTTTCAACTACGGCAACAACTAAGGCACGGGTCTTCTTTCAACTATTATACACGTTAAGAGAGTTGCCTTATTCTACACAAGCTGGCCACCTGTAGGTGGATGTCACATGCCCTTGAATGTCCTAACGATGTTTTCCTTCACCAATATTGAGCAACAGCAATGTATCAATTCACCAGTGGGGGTGGAAGTCTGAAAAAGGGAAGTCGGAGCAGAAAAGTTCTTAACTTATACATAGATCGTCTAACTCGCGTATCGCCCATCGCCAAGATTCTGACTCCTCAAGCTGCACAGACAGTGATGATGATTCAAGCGATATGGATATTAGTGATTATTAGTGTTACATTACTTTTATCTGTGGTTAAATAGATCTTTATGTGATTTAATTAATGTTTTATGACTTTGTACCTCAGATGGCGATACGCGAGTTAAACGGTCTATCTATAGGAAAATAACATCTCTTCACTACAGTCATGGATACTTCTTACACTTGATGCTATAATCATTAATGTTGCTATTTAAAACTTTTAGGCGTTACATATCAATATATTATTAAATAGGTGTGATTTTGACTGATTCCTATAGGGAAGTCGATGGGATACGGCTTGTATAGAGTATTCACCACTATAGTTCATACAAAGAAATGTGGGTATGACTAAAGAACCTATATGTCTGTTGTTATAATGATTATAATATAATAATAATATAGTGAAACATTAACACACACGGTCATCTGATCCCAAACTAAGCAGAGCTTGTACTATGAAAACCAGATAACTGGTAATATACTACGTATAATACTTTTCTTTTCTAAATATATACTTAAATATAGATAATTACACCCAGACACAAGACAAACAGACATATTTAAACAAATGTTTGTCTCGGGTGGGAATCGAACCCACTAACATTATTGCGCCCGAAGCTAGCCGTGTGCTAGTAACCAATATTATTCCATCATTAATAATCCCATAAGCTTATTATCGGAGTCGTTATTTATCGGTTATTAGTTTGTATTAAGTACTGGATTGGTCCGAAATATACGGGCTCAAATTAGCTTACATATTGGAGTTAATATTTACACAGTAGCACGCAATCTACCGAGTTTATTTTGATAGCTTTTGATCGCACTTTGCGCGCTTCAATATGATGGAAGTGTAGTGAAGAAAATAGATAAATATTGATAATACATAGTAAAGTTTGTAAGAATGTATGGATGTTTGTTTTGAAATTTAGCACAGTGGTAGATTATGGTCTAGGTCAAAAGTAACCTATGTGTTACATACACTTTCACAGTTTCTAATATAGGCCATTCAATTTAATGTCCGTTAAATTCCTTTTAGCATTGGAAGGTTACTTGCTAAAAGATTAGTTTCCTTTTACTGTATCTCGTGTTTTAATCAATTTCTGTTTCGTGGTTTAATAATAATAATAATATAGTAACACACACGGCCATCTGATCGCAAACTAAGCAGAGCTTGTACTGTGGAAACTAGATAACTGGTAATATACATATATTACTTTTCTTTTGTAAATACATGCTTAAATATAGATAATTACACCCAGACTTAAAACAAACAGACATGTTCATCACACAAATGTCTCACTTGAGTGGGTATCAAACCCACGACCTGTGGCGTGAGAAGCTAGTACGCCACCGGCTCGTATTGAAAACTTACCCAGAAGTTAAACTATTATTGTTTTTTATTTATTTAATGCTAAAAATTAAATGTAAGTATGTACTGTGTAATATATTTATAGTAGGGGAGCCGAAGAGGGGAATTTGGGAGTTACTCCAGCTCGTCAGATTAAGAGATAGGGGACACCTTGCGTTTTGTTGAATACTTACAACAAATCTTAGCTTCGTGTATAGAGCCGGGAGTGTACTGTAGCCAATCAAAATATTTCTTAGACATATTTGCTAGGTGAAAATACTCGAATTCGTCAGAATAATGTATGATGAGTACATTAGATGTTAATATGTGTAAAATATCAACAATCAGGCGATTTGAGCCAGAAGCAAGGTTAAGGGAGAGCTACAAATTCAGGATGCTTTCAAATCATCTGGATCCACTTTAGTTAGGTTAATTCTTTTTTTTAAATAATTTAAGATGCCAGGGGAAGCACGCATTGTAATTCTTTTACGCTTTAAAAGTAACGAAATTAAAAAAAAACTGAAAATCCTTTTACCTCCACTGAATATATAGACATAATGTAACCTTTTTTTTACTTCCACTTAATCTTTAAAGCCGACTAAGTATCGACGATACTCGTGTAACTACATATTTAGCATCTTCGGCTCCCCTACTACTATGCATTAAGATCCAAATGTAAAAAAAAATGCGATAGACTCAGAAAATTTATGATAGACTCAGTTGTTATTTTCCTTTTCTTTAATTTTTTTTTTAATTGCCACTATAAGTATAACTATTTGTGGAAAATGTTTTAAACCATGCTTAATTTAGGTTGTCAGATATTGTGTGTTAATTTATATCCGTTTGTTTCCCAAACAAAATAAAAAAAATAAAAAAAGACGTGTGGCACTCGGAGACTGCCGCGGTAGAGCTATTGCATAGCATTTTTTATCAAAATAAGTAATTGTAATTATTTATTAATTATATTTTTGCAGTTATTTTTCCTTTGTTTTGTTTTTCTTTGATATTAATTCAAGTTCCACTTTTTGAGCGTGGTGACCGATATGAAAACAAATTACAACCAACAATACAACCAATATTACCGATACAACCAATGCCACCTAGAGGCGAGTTGCTGAACTAAAGAGACATACGAGTTATTTCAAAAAGTCATTTAAAGTTCTGCTATTCATCGATAGATGGCAAAATTACTAAAAAGTATCACCGCTGTGCCGGTCGGAGTGGGGGGTGTTAGGTTATTTTCGTTACGAAATTTCTGGATTTCTCAAGCAAGGCCCGTGATAGAAGCTATGCAATAGCTTAAAAATAGTTTGAACACTGTGCTTATCTATAGGTGTGCTTACACTAAGTTAATCTAAGCTCCACGGTCTGTTTATCTCAAAGTACCTAGTAGCCCAAAACTGTATCTAAAAACGATTTAAGGGATTATTAAGTTTGTTGACAGCTGAGGTAGTCTGAAGCCACACATACACTATTACGACAGGACCTCGTTTTAATGGATGTACGCACTACTTGGATTACCGCATCGCGTTTGTCTGGCTACCAGTGGCGAAGAGTCCATATAATAATACTGTCTAAAAATAAAAAAAATAAAAATGTATGTTATAAATAATACTGTTATAATAAATAAATAAATAACACGATTCCCACCTGCTTCCCTTTAGAATTGGTCAATTTGAACACCAGGATTTTTCACAAATCGGTCTACCACTTGTGTTTATCACTACAAACAAAATACATATCTTTATTGTTTACAATATTAGTTAAGATTTAATTAGATTGCAGTTGACCTCAAGGTCAGTTTTCCGTTTGAGCCATCTTTAAGTATGGTATACTGCAACATTTTTACTATAATAAATGCGAAAGTTTTGCGAAAATGAATAGATGGATCTTTGTTACTCTTACACGGATATGCCTATGTCCGTTGGAAAAAAGGTATCTATATGTTAATCCAGGTAATTGCTACGAATGTGCATTTTTTTTATCCAAATTGATTAAATAATTTTTCATACTTTGTGCCCAACAATAATGTATATTTTGGCTACTCAGCATGTCACGCAGACTTAATCGCGTACGAGGCCTCTGCTAGAAATATATAACCGTCTGTCCGGCCAGTCGTACAGTGCGTATGACCACAACGGCCCCGTGTCAAGCTTGTAGAAAAACTGTCATTTCCCGGGCTTATGAGACCATCAAAATGATTACGGACTATAACGTTTGTTATAGACAGAAAATAGATTGTTATGAAACTTGCTTATTCGGGGATTTGCTAAGTCTGTGGGATATTTTGGGGTAATATTATCATTTACTTAGTTGTGGTTATCATTATTCGGTTTTGTAGTGTCGACAAGAAATAATCTGTGGCTGTTTAACCGTATTTTATATTTGATTTTGTTTAAAGATGTTTGCTGGTGTACCCTATAAGAATAGTGCTATTTAATGTCATCAATTTTAATAGGTGTACGTGCATCGCCACATGATTGAACTGGTTTTACTTTTATGTTTTACTAGCTTCCGCCCGCAGCTTCGCCCGCAAAATTGATCTCATTAAGCTTATTTCTCCATACAAACTTTGGAACCCTGTTTCACTCCCTTAAAGTGTGAGTTTTGAAAAATCCTTTCCTAGTGCACCCCTACACCTCATAAGAAACCTATGTGCCAAATTTAGAGTCTCCAGACCCAGCGGTTTGGGCTCTGCGTTGATATGTCAGTCAGTCAGTTTCTTCTTTTATATACATATTTAGATTTACATTCTGCTGCATAGGCGATTTAGCTTGTGTACAGAATGGAGGGTGTATACTTCCAATGGTCATTGAATAAAAATGAGATCAATATTCGAGCATCGGTGCAACACGAGCAGCAGTGGCGCAGTGGACGTCGCCTTAGAAATATAAGGTCGTAGGTTCGATAGGTTGTACCCACACCATGTTGTATCTATGTGTGCATTGGTTCAAACTCGCTGCTCAATATCGGTGAAAGAAAACATCGTGTGGAAACTGGGATATCTAAGAATTAATCATTCGAGGACATGTGACATTTACTAACCCGCACTTGGCTAGCGTGTGTGGATTAAGGTCTAAACTCGCTCAACTCGAAAGATAGTCGAGAGAAGACCCGTGCTCAGCAGTGGGATAGGCACTAATAAAGGGTTGACGAGATACAAGCATTGTATCGAATGTACGAAGAATATGAAGAAATGTACTCATTTAAAACTATAGTTATTAAAAAAAAAAGAAGTCTGCCCGGATGTACTCGAAATCAAAACAAATTACTAACTATCGGAATGTGAAATGTCTACTGTACGGTGCAACCGCACATTTCTCAAGTCAGCATTTTTACGCGACGCACGCGTTTCAATAATTTCATTAATTATGCATCGATCCGCCAAGGGACTTGTTCGTGCTCACAACACTCACCATATTCATAAGAGACCGTATGGTCATCAACAGTTGTAATGTATGAAATCATACTAAATAATAATAAATAAATAATAATAAATAATAATAATAAAAGCATTATATTATTATCAGTCGTGCAAATCTCAGGCAGTCGCTACTACCTATTATGTTTTTCATTCTAATTCAACAAGGATATATTCTGTATAATTTAATTCGACAATCCAGTACAATCCGGGACAAGCCAGGACAAGCCAGGATCACACAATATCCCCCGGTATTTCCCTAATCACTTGTAAACCTTTCATCCCCCACTTTACATAATACGGATATAAATAATATTTTTAGAAAAATATCTGCCGTTTTAAGAGACATGGGGTAGCTAATCTTAATAGGTTTATAACCCCCGATCAAAAAATGGTTGGTGGACTTTGTCTCTTTCTATACTAGTGTATAAATGTCAAGATGACAGACAAAGACAAACGAATTATAAACATATTTTAGATATAATGCTAGCTTAAAATACGTTTCTGAATACGGGGGTAAAGGACATCATTCAAGTCTCGAACATTTTGTACCCAAAAATGAAAGTGCCGGCCAGAAAAAAAAAATACTAGATTCTTAGGCGAAATAATGTCCTGAAGATTTTTTACTATTACAAGAATCGTCTACAATTAACCCCCAGGCTGCTATTTGACTTTGAAAATACAAAAAATAATTCTTTTCCTACAATGTTTGGAGCATCACATCACGCTTAAAAGTTGACAAACAACCTAGCTGAGTAGCTACCCGCTATTGTGTTATCTCGCACGGCCGCACCCCGGCCCCTTCACCACGTACCCCCTCCTCCCCGTGTCCGTACGGCGAACGCAAGCAAGGACAATGCACAAGTTACAAGTTAGTTATCCATGCGCATGCGCATCCATGGTAGGTAGTAAAAAATAACAACAAAAAGATTGGGGGAATCTTTTATAATTATTTAATATACATGTTTTTACATTTCAGTAGACCTTATTATAACACTTTCTAACCCTATTGCGGGTGGACTTAAATGAGGTTCGTGTCTTGCGAAGCTCATATACCATACCAAACACATTGTGTGAGAGCAGCAACCGACGGTTCGCTTGCCTACATTGCAAGTACAATAATAATGTCCTATGGCTTCCCGACCACTTAATCTTGTATTCCAGCCAATGTATACATAATATGTTCTGGCTCTCACATGGCGAGACTGAATTCTTCCCCTTATTATTATTACATTTTCACCCAACTCTCTGGCATGATCAGTGAGAAGTCCGCTTCCGATTTCAATAATAAACTCTCCATTTGGGTTTAAATGTTCGCCGTAGTAGCTCCTCGCTTGTTTTATCTGGTATATGCCAAGACTAAATAGCACCAAGTCTTCTTCCGTTAGCCTCGGGAAGTCATTTAATTCTGGCACATCTGCTGATAGTGAACGAAATTGTACTCGCCTTCTATTATAATTATGTCTTATGACTATATCTGCCAATATGTTTGTAAGAGTCAATCTTTCGTTAATTATATTTAAAAATGTCTGTGCATGAATATTATCATCTATTAACCTGTGATAGGCATTTATTAAAGCGGCAGCTATTTTGAAGAACTCAAACATATAGTATAACGTTCGGTTTACATATATGTTTCTCAGAAGCCGAAAGTCTCGTTTAAAACGTCCGTTCACCACCTCAACAACCCATCGGCAAATAGTGATTAAACGGGATTTGTTTGCCTGGTCTGTAGTGAGTTGTGTTTCATTTGGATGTTTGCTTTCTGGCATATGTACTGAGTAACCATGTTGTTGCATGGGTACAACCGAGTCTCTGAAACCGCGGTCCAAAATAAAAACATCACCATTTCTGTAGAACCAATGAAAAACGCCATCGCCACTGTCTTCTTCATTGTCTATAACACTATTCATTACTTGAGCATCTGATGTAGTGGCAGCATGAGGTCCAGACACTTCTATTATATGTCCGTCACAACACACAAATAAGAATGGTTTTAAGAGGTTTCTGTATTTGTGATTACTGTATGATTTTCTTTGGAAGAAGTAATTGGAACTCTTCTGAATGTATATGTATGTGCCATCACAAATCGTTATCGCCTTTCTTTCATTAGATGGACTATCTGGATTGCCAAAGAGATTATCTGGCACTGTGAGGTTTCTGCGAGCTACGTCTTCCCTGCTTAAGTGATCAAAGCCCAAGTGCAGCGGGACAAAATCTTGCATCAGTGCAATGCGACCAGTTTTAAGCATGCGGGCAAAAGAAGATTCACTCGTTCTAAAAATTGTAGCTAATCTCGCATTTGAATCTCCTGTCCGCAGTTTCACAAGTACAGCTGCCAATATTACGTTTTTATTACGTCTATCGTTGAGACTAGGAGTGTTTGACAATAAATCTGTATATTGATCGTGAGTAAGGCCAGTCCAGGTATGAAACTCGTTTGGACTTATTGTCTGGTATTGGGCGAAGTTCAAAACATCAGTAGTTACATGCCTGGTTAATATCGACAAGGCTCGTGCTATATGGGCAGCTGTAAATTCCGAAATGTTGTTTTGTTGTACGGCCAGCACATGCCATAAGTCTTCCTGCAGATGTTCATTACAAACACGACTGTTTTCGGATATAAGAAGATTATAACGGCCTAGCATCCTAAGTACAATATTATTCGGTATTTGGTACCTTGTACTGTTTTCGCAATGTTGGAAAACACACGTGCGCCCAGTATCCGGAGTCCGCACATAACCAGGCAAAGTCATCTGAACTGGTTCTCCGCTTGCAACTGGCTCCGCAGAATGAACATCAACGGCGTCGTCTTCTTGACGTGCTTCTCGTATGTTTCGATGGTACGTTCTTTCTGCCCTTTGCCAACAAGGTCGACAAATGTATTCCGTAGGCTGAGCCTGAAAGGTAAAATAAACGTGTGAGACGAATTACATTCAGAATTCGTTCTAAAAACTTGAACAGAGACGAATATGGACTACTTCTACACAATAAACTGAGACTACTGTACATAATTATTATAAGAGAGCGACATACTCTTGTGAAACAGAAACAATAACCCTACAACAAAACGTATGGTACATCATAAATAGGTACATACCTGCTGCTCCAATATTTCTTGAATAACAATCTGCGCTATTTCAATGTGCTGCTCCTCTCGGGAAGCCCAAGTGTATCTCCTTCTATTCACAACAGATTCATGACACCATGTACACAGTAATTCCGCCATAATAATAACAGCAAAATAAAAGCACAAGTAAACTGAATAGTAGCCGTCCGATGTAACATAAGTCGCATGGATAACTAACTTGTCCTTACTTGCGTTCGCCGTGCGGACACGGGGAGGAGGGGATACGCGGTGAAGGGGCCGCGGTGCGGCCGTGCGAGATAACACAATAGCAGGTAGCTATTTAGCTAGGTTGTTTGTCAACTTTTAAGCGTAATGTGATGCTCCAAACATTGTAAGAAAAGAATTATTTTTTGTATTTTCAAAGTGAAATAGCAGCCTGGGGGTTAATTGTAGACGATTCTTGTAATAATAAAAAATCTTCAGGACATTATTTCGCTTAAGAATCTAGTATTTTTTTTTTCTGGCCGGCACTTTCATTTTTGGGTACGAAATGAATGATGTCCTTTATAATACTTAATAATAAATAGATGGGCATTTAAGTATTTTTAATAACAATTTATGAATCTAGATTGCCTTTTGTTGTTCTACTATTGATATCAGTAAAATTCCACTTGGATTTATTACAGCGACCAAAATTATAGCCTAGGTTAAAGATTAAATTATTTTCTATGCTTCAGCTATCAAATACAGAAAACTACATCGAAGTCTGTTCATTCGCTTACGCACTAAGAGGCACTGAATTTATACACAGATACAGGAACACACGGCAGATTTGAAACATCCACCTTTTTCTTTCGGGGATGAAAAACTTGGAACATTTAACACAGGAACAGTTAAGCGCTCTCGTTCGTCTCTGCCGAGACATGTACAAACTGTTCATGTTTTGTGTTTGTGTGTAGCTTTTATTTACGAGTACATTCGTAAAGACGCTAGAACTTTTTGTATATGTGCGTGAGCATGTAAAAGTGTGCTGTACGTGGTCACCTCGCTTCCCTCAAAAACTGGCAGAAGTTGCCTATGTTAAATGTTTAATGTTTTTTAAATGTTTTAAGATAAAAAAATAACATCACCCCGTACATTTTTATAGGTTCCATACCTACTCAAATGTATATTTCTATGTAATACACCCTCGGGAACAACATATAGGGGTAGCGAGCTCCTGATGGACAAAACATTTCGAAGGGCTATCTAAAAACACATTAATTAACTTAATGCCCCATTCACATTTACTCGTTTTGCATGGCAAATGTATTTACAGTCTTAATTATACCAGATTTTTTTGTAATCAAATTGCATTTGTATGTTGTATTTTCTTAGATTTACGCGAATATCACACATTGAGAAAAATAATTGTTATATAACGGATTTTATAGCGGTTTATTTTAGATTTTAAATCCCGAAGTTACAAAGTCATTTCAGACTTCATGGTCACGGTTGGACTGAGGTATTTGATGTTCAAATTTATTAATCACAATTATTTCTGACTACTTCTAAACATTATATTATTTAATTGCGTTCCGAATTAAGCAAACTGAGCTCACAGTGTCTTGAAATCTGACTTGATTATGCTTGGGTTTATGGTACAAGTAAATTAAGCAGGTGGTATATTCCAACTTATCTAATCTGGGGGCTGAGTCACCTTCGTTCATGGGTTTGTAACCTTTAAGTGAATCCCCACACGTGGTCCCTAGGTGGTGCCAATCAGGTGACAATACACTGGTGGTAGGCTTCGGCCGTGGTTATTGACCACCCACTAGATAAAGCCGCACCGCCAAGTGGCCTTGCCGTGTTCCGGTGTGATGTCTGGTGACACCATGCAGGGAGTGTAGGTCGGAATTGGGGCTTCTTTATGGTATCTAACCTTAAGGAGGGTCATTCCACTGCCACCTTCTCACCGAAAATCATTCGTAACCATGAGTGAATCGGTATACTAGGCTGGCGCGTCCCATCGTAGACTACATCATTGCTTAACATCAGGCAAGTAGTAGTCAAGCACTAGCCAATCTCAGAAAAAAAAATCTATATAAAAATAAAATGACGGACTTAAACTGGAGAACGGCTGAAGCGTTATAGATGATTTTGGTCTTAAAATATTCGTAGAAGCTGAACGAAGGTTTAAAAGACAGTAAGAAAAATACGCGGTATAAAGTTCTAGTGGGCAGCTAGTATAACACATACAGTTAAGTAAATATGTTCTGTAGATTCACGGCAAATTAGAATATCTCGCTTGAAATACTCCCGTGTGAGACTTTGAAACTCCACAACCCGTCTCATACTGTAGATGTGAATAAACTGTGTATATCACTAACTTTGAAACTTACAAAAACTAGAACATTAATAAAATGGACCTACCGGGTATAATATCTAAATATATAAAAGAAGAAACTGACTGACTGACATATCAACGCAGAGCCCAAACCGCTGGAGAGTCCAAATTTGGCACATAGGTTCCTTATGGGGTCTAGGGGTGCACTAAGAAAGTATTTTTTAAAACTTACCCTTTAAGGGGGTGAAACGTGGTTCCAAAGTTTGTATGAATAAACAAGATTGGTGAGGTCAATTTCGCGGGGAAGCCGCGGGCGGAAGCTAGTTTCATATAAGTTTGAATTTTTTGTGCTATTCTGCCTGTAGTTTGTTATGGCATTAAAATCATTAAAATGTCTTTCGAAATTTTCTAAGGTCGGCGGTGGCGCAACGGTATCGCACTCGGCTTTCAAATATAGGTCACGGTTTCGATCTGGATTGGTTTTGTTATTCGAACAATCATTCGTTCGTCTATAATCATTCACTTATCCATCATCTATTCATAGTTTAACGCTATCCCATACTTTTGTTATCAACGCTAGTGCACGATCGAGTTTTGGTTTGCATAAGTACTAAATTAAATCGCGGAATTGAAAATAATATTAAATAAAAAAAGCATATAACTAACTAATAACAACTTGCACTCGATAGCGACGTAATCAGCCAGATACTCATAATGACGCTGATAAATCTCGATTTAATATTCGATTAGTTCGAGAGTACGCATTTCTATTATGTTCGAATAGAGAAACAAATCCAAAATCGAATCGTTTTCGGTTGTAATCCTCGTCTTCCTCATGATATTGGTACAAATTCAAAAAGGGTGTTTTAGGTACCTTTTGTGAATAATTTTGTTTTACCCCAGTTTGACGAGTTTTCGACAAATAAGCACAAATACAATTATTTTCCAAGATACGGCTAATTTTGTCTTTGTAAAGTTTTCCTAAAATTAGATATACGTATTTTTCATGGTTCTTAAAGTAATGTGATAAATAACATAAAGGAGAGCGTGTAAAACTTTTTCTCTTGATAAGTATATCGATATCGGACGTGCAGACATACCCTTCATTTATGATCCCTACTATTGTTTCTTTCGTTTGGACAATTCACGGGTTAGGATGGAATTGCACAAACAGAGTTCGTGACGAAACGAAATATTTAATTCTGATGACTGGGCAATTGTGTTGTCGTAAAATGGGTAAAGTGCATTTATGTTCTTCATGCGCATCTAGCCAAGTAATTTAGATTTTATCTTATAAAACTGCAGAGTAGGAGAAAAGTTGTATTTAATTTAATAGTTATTGTAAATTTGATAAAGACTATTTGGTAGAATGTGTGTAATTTTATGCTCTGTGACTTAACCCCGTATTCATAAACGTTTTATAGGCTCATTATAGCTGAAATAGGTTAATTTTTTGTTTGTCTTTGTCTGTCATTTGACATTTATACTAATAGGAAAGAGACAAACTCCATTTTAACTAAAGAGTCTTAAAAGATTTTTGTGAATAAAACCGATAGCCCCTTAAATAATTGCAATACCTTATTTTTTTTAGCAATTTTTACAGATAATTACTCAGTAATATGAAGTGTAAAACGGAAAATAGATGACGTAATAAATAAATGCTTAAATTCAATATTATGGATAAATGTTTATCCTTACTTACTTAATATAAATGCCAAAAATCTCTTTCTGTCGCGATTTCATGCTAAAACTACGGAACCGGTTTGCATGAAATTTAGTATGGCGATAGTTTGAGACCTAGGGAAGGACATAGGATAGTTTTTATCCGTCTGTCTAAAAAAGGTCAATAGTTTAGCGCGATAACCGACATGCAAGCGGCGAGTGACATAATAAATTCTCACCCGTGATGTGTCCTAACGAAAGGAAATCATGGCAAATAGTAGAGGCTTTGTATCGGCATTCTGTAAGACGTTAGTATTCATTGAAGCTGTTGAAACATACTGCGAATTCTAACACTTAGAGAGATGCAGACGAGCGATTTTGTGAATACGTTGCTGTTTGTGATTCTATTTAGGTGGAAATAAGTGCTCATGCTTACTTACATCTGCTCATACTGCATCATCATCATCAGCCTATAGCAGTCCACTGCTGGGCATAAGCCACTCCCAATAAGCGCCATTACACCCTGTCCTCGGCTTGTCGCATCCAGCTACTGCCGGTTATCTTTCGCAGATCGTCACTCCATTTAGCTGGAGGGCGTCCCACACTACGCTTGCCAAGACGTGGTCTCCACTCGAGAACTCACTTTCCCCAGCGATTTACAAGTGTAACGAAGTCTTTGACTCGACGAACATCTAGCGCAGTTGGAAGCAGAATTGGGTAACATAAGGTGGCATGTCCTGGGGCTGTGTGAAGTCCGTAGACATACTGCATAATTGACGGGCCGGTGGCGTGGTCGGTAAGATCCTTGCTTTTCACGCCGCAGGTCGTGGGTTCGATTCCCACCCAAGATAAACATTAGTGATGAACATTTGTGTTAGTGTCGAGTATGTGTGTAAATATCTATTTTAAGTATATATTTACAAAAGAAAAGTATTATATGTATAGTATATACCAGTTATCTGGTTTCCATAACACTAGCTCTGCTTCGCTTGGGACCAGATGACCGTGTGTGTTGATGTCCCAGAATATTTATTTATTTTATTTATTTATTTTTCGAAACTTACCCTTTAAGGGAGTGAAACGGGGTTCCAAAGTTTCTATGGAGAAACAAGATTAATGAGATCAATGTCGCGGGCAAAGCCGCGGGCGGAAGCTAGTTTCACATAAGGATGTATGGACGTAACACGCAGCTCATACGGCATACTGTATACATAATTATTAATATCTGGATAACCGAGCTTAGCTCGGTATTTTTTTTAAATGACATTTTCTAAAAATGATTCCTAGCTAGATCGATTTATCGCCCCTGAAACCCCCTATATACTAAATTTTATGACAATCGTTGGAGCCGATTCCGAGATTCCAATTATATATCTTAATATATATATTTCTTGTGTGCGTGTGTATGTGACTGAACTCCTCCTAAACGACTGGACCGATTTTGATGAAATTTTTTGTGTGTGTTCAAGGGGATCTGGGAATGGTTTAGATTCACAATTTTGCGCGGTACGAAGTTCGCTGGGGCAGCTAGTAAAGATATATATATATATATGTCGGAGAAGTCATTAGTACGGTAGCATACTTGACAGCGAGGCGGCAGCGCGTCGGGTCGACACGCTTGACAGAGTCTAGCCTGAGGTCCGCACGGGCGACGAGTGGGGATTGTCGCTACACGAACTGTGTGCCCCAGTTCTCTACAGACGTCCGTGCGACCAACATCGGTCTGGGAACTGTCTTACCACTCGTTGTATTATTTTTACATTTCGTAACAAATTAATAGTGTGATTAAGATAACTTTGCTGCTCGTAACCACACCCACTCAATAAGTTTTCTGGCGATGACTATCCCTCTGATCGGCCCCCTGTACCGAAATCAGAAGTGGCATCCGGACAAAACTACGCAACGCCGTGAAAAATAAAATAACGGGAGTGGTGACAGCTGGCGACGTGAACAAAAGGACACATCTGTACCCGGTGCCCTAATGGAAGTGGAGGTGTCGAGGTTTCACGCAGCAAGCGACACGTGAGGGTCGACGTGTGCGTGGTTGATCCACCGGGATGTACTTTTAAACATCAAGGTCAGTCGTTCTTTTTCTATTAAGATTCCGGTGCCGAGTATTCACTCGTTAAAAAGAGTAAACATAATGGTAAAAGAGTACAAATGTTGTAACCTTAAAGGGTCAGTCAAGCATACTTGGCATTGTTTAAATTATTTGTTTTGTTGAAATCGATAATTTAATCGAGATTTTATTGTACGTTATGCCTGATGTAGTGATTTTTTTACGAAGTGATATGATATTAGGCCGCGAAGTATTGTTGCAATGTTTTATTGTTAGTATAACCGCGACTCATTTTAAAATTTGAAAAGTTCTCGATATAACGATTGTAATTTACAATTATCAGTGAGTACCACCGAACTGTTTAATAATAATGATTTACCCTCGATAAATTGTTTTACCGTTGTTGACAATCACGTTTCGCGAGAACATAAATCGGCTATTGTCTATGTGTTGTCTCGTTATTTAGATTATTTAATAACTGGTATGTCGCTAACATGCGCAACTACAGGTGAGCTTGTTTTTTTCGCTTAGTTGAACCTTATTTGGTTGCTCAAAAATGACCGTATCGTTTTAGTGCGGAAGAAAGAAAAACGATCGTGAGCGTGTAGATGAGTTATTGCGTGCAAATATTATTTCACTGGGTAATTTTTCACAATAGCTAAGCTAAGACAGGATATAGGCTTAGTCGCATACTTCAGACAGTTAGACTGCTGAGATCCAGTCTCTTAGGGAGGCTATGGTTGAGCGCTTCAACTTATCTCTCTAAGCTGTTTCCGACTAGGGTGACGCCAATCTAGTCAAGTCTAGTGCTGCTAAAACCCAGGCGTGTCTATTCTCTGCTAAAAAAATAATGCCATTTCAATTGGCTCTTACTTTTCAATGTGTATCCGTGCCTATAACAGTCCACCTTGAGCATCTTGGCGTTAATGACTTCGACCTTTAATTGGCCCGTACATTGAGCCCATGGCTCAACTTGCTGCCAAAAAGCTAGGTGTCCTCGCGAATACGTCAGTACTTCACGCCAATACAGATGCTCAAGCTATATCAAGCACAAGTTCGCTCATGCATAGAGTACTGCTCGCATCTTTAGGATGGGTCAGCTAAATACCAACTCAAAGCATTGGAGTCTATAGAAAGGTGAGCCAAGAGGCTTATTAGAAACGAATCCCTCGTCAAGGCTAAATTGCAAAGCCTCGAGCATCGCCGCATGGTTGGTGGTCTTTCGGTCTTTTACCGGACACACTTCAGAAAGTGTGCGTTAGGATTAAACAATCTTATTCCCCCATCCCCGTTCTTCCACTGGACAATTGGAGGTGCGGCTGTGCGCCGCCGTTATATGGTGGAAATTCCAGGGTTACGCACAAAGCGCTTTATTTCCACTTTCACTGTGCGAACTGCCGGGTTGTGGGGTTCGCTGCCGGCATCTATGTTTCTCGACAGCTGTAATCTGCCGGTCTTCAAGTCACGAGCGAATCGGTATTTGCTGGGTAGGCAGGTCCCATCGTAGACTGCTTCACTGCTTCACATCAGGCGGGTTGTGGTCAAGCGCAAGCCTATTTTAAGATAATAAAAAAAAAAAAAAAAGTTTGTGACTAATTTTAAACCCCTTTATAAATTAACTTGTCATAAAATTCATTTTTTTTCTTGGCAACAGCGCCACGAGAACATTGGGAAAGAAATAATTTCATGACGATTTACGTAATGTAAATAGGGCCGCATTCTATGAAAAAAAAAGTAAATTCGACAAGATAAAGGCAAAGGTAAATAATTTTTCGGTGGGAGAGTTTGTTTTGATTATGAACGAGGAGTGCAATCATACAAAGTTGAATCCCAAATTTAAAGGACCGTCCGAGGTCATAGAAGTTCTTGACAGTGACCGTTATAATTTAAAAGCACTACATTGTAACCGTACCTACAAATACGCACATGAAAGCTTGCAAAAAATGAAATCCGGTGAATCAAAGTATAACTGACGAAATTGAGGTAGAGTAAAGTAGTCGTGATGATGACGACGAGATTGTTTAAGCTTGCATAATGATTGGACCGTACCGGAGGTTGTCGTGTAGCCGTAGCTCAGTAGAAATCGGCATCTACTACTTTGTAGTAGTCCGTGAGTACGCGGTAGTGCAGTCAACTCCGGCAGAGGTCGGGTTTCTTGGGAAACCGTGAGTCCAGGGGAGACTCGGCGTTCCCGTGGGGGTTCGCATAAAGTTGAGTAACTGGAGGTTACTGGGCTATGTGTAGCCAATGGTCATATGCAGAGCTTAAATTAGTTTACTTATTGTAAGTGATTGTCTCTTGTGTGAGAGTGTAAGTTTTAGTAGTCAGTTGTGCTTTGAGTTTCTGATTTTGATATTGAAGCGATTTAACTGAATAAGTGATATTGATTGTTCATTGATTTTTAGTAAACAGGTTTCCTTAATTTAATAAAAAAAAAGGTTTAGAGTTCTGTTAAATTTGGGGATTTCTGGAAATCTTTATCTTTATCTTTTTTTTTTTTTTTTTTGTCTAAAGCCAGGACTTTGTTCCTCCTAGTTTAGTAGGCCAGGCGTGACTGAACTATGTGATACTGTGTGTTGAATATTGTTTCAGAATAACACACAGAGACGTGTGTCTCGCAGGATGGCCGTGTCGGAGAAGTCATTAGTACGGTAGCATACTTGACAGCGAGGCGGCAGCGCGTCGGGTCGACACGCTTGACAGAGTCTAGCCTGAGGTCCGCACGGGCGACGAGTGGGGATTGTCGCTACACGAACTGTGTGCCCCAGTTCTCTACAGACGTCCGTGCGACCAACATCGGTCTGGGAACTGTCTTACCACTCGTTGTATTATTTTTACATTTCGTAACAAATTAATAGTGTGATTAAGATAACTTTGCTGCTCGTAACCACACCCACTCAATAAGTTTTCTGGCGATGACTATCCCTCTGATCGGCCCCCTGTACCGAAATATATATATATATATATATATATATATATATATATATATATATATATATATATATATATATATATATATATATATATATATATACAAGAATTGTTCATTTTATAAACATTGGCTTCAATATGAAAGCACAAAGAAGTATGACAGATGTAAAATTTAATACTAAATATCACAATTTCCTGCTCCGTTTATTAAAAAACTTTCACCTATGTCATATTAAAGACAAAGTTTGATAAATTAGTAGTTGTTGAAAATTCAATTAATGCAGTTTGGAGTAGAATATCAAAACTATTCTCTACAGAAGTTTCGTCACGTTGCAATCGTTTAATGAATGTGACATTAGTTTAGTTACCTTTACTTAGTTTCGGTAATAGTATATGCAATACTAGCTTCCGCCAGTGGCTTCGCCCGCGTGTTAATAGAATAAAAAGTAGCTTAAAGCTATTACGGACAAGAACAGCGGTGGTACAGAGAAGAGTAGTCCCCAAAACCCGTGACACTAAGAAGTTTTAGGGTCTTCTCTGAACTATCTTACGAGTTGAGAGAGCTAAAAAAAATTAAAACCTACTTGAAGAAGTGGCTACTTGTTAATGTGTTTTACAACTTGAATGAGTTCTTTGCACAAAAGTTTTGAAGCAGTTTTGTGTTATAATTATAATTGTGTTTAATTGTGTGTAATGTTACATATTATGTTTAACTTATTTAATATTGCATATCCGACTCGGGTAGCCTGTTGAAACGTAACTACAATACTTACACCATATAGGTACACAGTTATGCAATAAACGTATCGATCTATATCTTTATCTAAGGCCTTAATCCACACACGCTGCCAAGTGAGGGTTGGTGGATGTCACACGTGTTCGAATGATAGTTAGGTTATGTTCACCTATTAGGCAGAAGCTATGACCTAGGCTTGCGCTTGACCACAACCGCCTGATGTGAAGCAATTATGCAGTCTACGATGGAACGCGCTTACCCAGTAAATACCGATTCAGATTCGGCAGATTATAGCTATCGGGAAACATAGATGCCGGCAGCGAATTCCACAATTTGGCAGTTCGCACAATGAAAGTGGATGCAAAGCGCTTTGTGCGTACCCGTGGAATTTCCACCATACAACGGTGGCGCATAGCCGTACCTCTACTTGTCCGATGGAAGAACGGGGATGGGGGAATAAGATTGTGTAATTCCAACGCACACTCTCCGAAGTGTATCCGATAAAAGATCGAAAGACTAGCAACTATGCGGCGATGCTCGAGGCTTTGCAAGTGCAAGCCTTGACGAGGAATTCGTTGTCAATAAGCCTTGGCTCGCCTTTCTGTAGACTACAACACCTCGTGTTGGTATTTAGCTGACCCAACCCAAAGATGCGAGCAGTACTCCATGCATGAACGAACTTGTGCTTGATATAGCTCGAGCATTTGTTTCGGCGTGAAGTACTGACGCACCTTCGCGGTGACACCTAGCTTTTCACCTTTTGGCAGCTTACAAACAAACTTACTTACAAACTTTTGTCCAAATTGTTGAAGCCATTTCTAAGTAAAATACTAAAGTACACGTAAGTAAAGTAGACAGTCTCCAGTGGATTCCTGGAGAGGGTTGTCGTCGCCGAGGAAAACCAAAACGATGTTGCGATGGTCTAAAATCGTTTGTAGTTACTTATACGGAAGAAGTGAGCGATAGGCAGAGTTGGAAGGCTATAGGGAAGGCTTTTGCCCAGCCGTGGAACATTACAGGCTATTAAAAAAAGAAAAGTAAAATTCAAGTTGCTCGTCTGCAAAAAACTGAAATAATATAACGTAACACAAAGATTTTTTCGTATTATTTCATTCGTATTCAATGTCTGCGGTTTACGGGTCTAAGCATTGGTCTGTTATTGGTCAGACAATTTTCTGACCAGTATTTGTTCTACCAATATTTGGTCAGCGTGACGAAGGGCTCTTTGTATTAAGGGTAAAAAAGCGCAATAATGTCTTTAGGTGAATGGTATCAATTTGATATGGGAAACTTTATTTGCACTTCAGTACAGACTAAATATCTACCCATTTTCTTAAAATCCTACTAATATTATCAACGTGATATTTTGTAAGTATTTATGGATGTTTGTTACTCTTTCACTTAAAAGTTATTGGATGGAATTAGATGAAATTTAGCTTAGAGATAGATTATGGTCATGATTAACACAAAGGCTACTTTGAAATAAAACTATTGAGATAAGAAGTACCCTTTGTTGACATCGTATTTTATTAGATATATTCGAATATCACACATTGACATAAAACTATTTTATAACGGACTTATTATTATTATAAAGTATTTTTAGACTCGATTTCAGATCCCGACTTTAAAACTTCGGGATATAAAAATCTAAATTAAACCGCTATAAAATCCATTAAAAAGTAGTTTTATTTCAATACAATTGTAAACCTTATTATGTCAAAGTATATTATTGTTCAAAACGTTATACGAAACCAAAGGGTGATTGCAAAGTTCACAATTTTATTATGCTATCACTACTCCTCTATGCAAAAACTCGTGTTGTGTTAATCCGAACGACTAGTAATATCTCTTCACTAATTACGGGCCGGTGGCGTGGTCGGTAAGATACTTGCTTTTCACGCCTCAGGTCGTGGGTTCGATTCCCACCCGAGACAAACATTTGTTTAAATATGTCTGTTTGTCTTGTGTCTGGGTGTAATTATCTATTAGTATATATTTACAAAAGAAAAGTATTATATTAATATGTAGTATATTACCAGTTATCTGGTTTCCATAGTACAAGCTCTGCTTAGTTTGGGATCAGATGACAGTGGATGTAAAAAAAAAATTTAGCAAGCTGTGGTCAAGCGCAAGCCAGAATTAAAAAAAACGTAAAACTGTGAGCAAGTTTAAAGAACATAGAATATAATTTAATATACTTAAATAGTTACAATACATCGTTGTTGTGTTTCTAGCATAAAGCAGAGACACTGAAATAAATCCTGAAACTAATGAATACCCATCTAGTGTGTAGGTAGACACCCCACGATCCAAAAGGGAGTATTATGCAAATTACGCTTTGTCCGTTCGTCCGTTAGCGGTCGGACTTGAATATTATCTTCGCACTTCGCTGTTTGAAATCTGAGTTTGCATAAATTTCAATTTTCCACTTTACTGCGTTTGATGTTTTGGGTTATGATACTAGAATTGGGGTTGTAATATTAAATAGTTTAAGATAACAGAATGAATAATCAAAATTCGTAATATGAGACTAATTTAAACATAACCTCGCTTGTATCACCCAAAGGTGTAGGTAGAGGTTAATTTCGTCCACATTTTGCTGACTGTCTTTTGATGAAATGCAAAAGTAACTCTGTTACACTTTCACACCTAAACAACTGAACCGATTTGGTCGAAATTTGGTATGAAGATATTTTAAGACCCGGAAGGACATAGAATAGCCTTTGTCCGACTGCGCGAAAAGAGGTTAATGGTTTGTCGTTATAACCGACATACGCACGGATGGAAACGTGGTCTAGAACGTACCTAGGTAATAAGGGGCGAGTCTTTTGTGGTAGAAACTCCTTTGTTGTTTCTTCGACCCGGGAATCTACTCGGAACTAAAGTCTGTTAATAAATGTAAATAATCACACATCAAATCACCAACTCGCATCAAAATACCGTGTGTAAATTAAGCTATATGCTTACTATAATCATAATAAGGTTAATCAGCACTGAAATTGTAATTTTTCTGCTTTACTTTACAATCTGCGAAGGTTTAACTAGAAATTTACTTTTCAAATCAGAAAATTTTTCAATAACCTCAAAAATTTAAAAGGATTTAGCCAAATCCGGTTTTAATTGCCCCAATCCGGTAATTTCGACGTCTAGACAAAATTAAACTCTAATCAGCTTAGATATTAACTTTAACGAAAGCGATTTTACAATTTTATTTAGATTGCCTTTTTAATTATTTATATCTATCTATATATATAAAAATCAATTGCTGTTCGTTAGTCTCGCTAAAACTCGAGAACGGCTGAACGGAATTATTTTATCTTGGTCAACATCTACATTTGTGACATATACTTTTAAAAATTTCAAATATTTTTAAGATATTTCAGAGCTTCTATCGTGGGCCTTGATTGAGACCGAATTCAGAAATTCCGTAACGAAAATAACCTAACACCCCCCACTCCAACCGGCGCAGCGGTGATACTTTTTAGTAGTTTTGCCATCTATCGATGAATAGCAGAGCTTTTAATGATTTTTTGAAATATCACGCGTCTCTTTAGTTCAGCAACTCGCTTCTAGGTGGCATTGGTTGTATCGATAATATTCGTTGTATTGTTTTCTTTTCGGTCACTACGCTCAAAAAGTGTAACTTAATTAATATCAAAGAAAAAAAAACAAAGGAAAAAAATACTGCATAAATGAAATAAATAAATAATTATAATTACATAAGTTGATAAAAAATGCTATGCAATAGCTTTACCGCGGCAGTCTCCGAGTGTCACACGTCATTTTTTTTACTAATATGCTTATTAAATTATGTACTATAATAAAATTATTTTTCTATAATCCACAACTCCAATTATCTAGTAAACCTTTTAACTGGTAGATCTCTTATATTTTTAAGAATTTGCATTGGTTACTCCTTGGTACCTACATCAATGTCCTTTACAAATACAAGATCGGCTATCAAAAGCCGCAAGCCTTTTGAAGTTTATACCCAAATCGAAGTCTGCGGATTTGAGTCCGCATCCTTATATGCTCCAGTTGGAATGGTCAGTAATTGGATAGCAGTAGTAAAATAGATAAAGAGGTCACCATATACAAATATATACCTAATTTGGGACTTAGGTCTCTTTCCTCCGTCCACCATCAACATAATGCGCACAGGTGGTGCTCGCTCGGGTGGTACAAATCAGGTGACCATAAACTGGCGGTAGATTTTAGCCATTTTTAGACAAAGCTGCAACGCCAAGAGGCCTTGCCGTGTTCCGGTGCGATGTCTGGGACACAATTTGAGAGTAGGTAGGAATTGTTGCTCCTTAGTGGTTTCTAACCATATGGAGCCTCATTCCACTGCCACCTTCTTAATGAAAATTATTCGTTGTCACGAGTGAATCGGTATATTGGGCAGGCGCGATTCATCGTAGACTACATAATTGCGGAAGGCTATTTCAGAATAATAAATATATAAAAAACAAGGTTTATCCATTTCGATGCTGTTGTTCGGAAGTTTTAACTGTGCCGACATACATGTAGAAGTGAGTGTCTACGGCACGAACAAAACGTAGCATGTATGAGGTGATAAGTGTGACTAATTGTGATGAGTGAAAAGGGATGGATGTATAGGTGTGAGTGAGAGGGAACAAAAGAGAAATAAAATGATAGCGAAGACGGAAAGACGTAGGTACATTATTGGTCTCAAACTAAGCAGAGCTTGTAAAATGGAAACCAGATAACTGATAATATGCTACGTGTACTAGTTACTTTTGTCTTATAAATACATACATAATATAGATAGCTACACTCAGACTCAAGACAAACAGACATGTGCACACATCACACAAATGTCTGTCTTGAGTGGGAATTGACACCACGACCTGCGACGTTAAAAACCAGTATCCTATCGGCCACACCATCTGTCCGTTATCATTTCAAATCATTTAACAAAACTGGAAAGAAAGGCAAGACATAAAAAATGCAACTTTCCTTTTGGTAACACGTTACAAAGATTGCCAACTACAAACCACATTAGTACCACGATTATTTGCTGTTATCTATGTTGGCAGCACAAAAAATTCCTTTGAACAGAACCGATCGTCGGGTTCATGTAAATACACCGTTTCCTTTTCCGCTTTGGTAGTCGAACGGAATTGGTTTTAAACGAAATACCTTTTGTGTGCAATAAAACTAGAAGCCATGTTTATAATGTCGAATTTATTAACGCCCGACAAAAATTGGGGTGTTATAAGTTTTGTATCTATGTACTGTCACGAGGATCAAATATCATACTATGGGTACATCCCTAATTATATCTGACCCAGGAACGAGTTAAATTATTTCTGTCTGCACGAGTGCAGTAAAAAAACTACAAGGAGTTGCACGAGAATTTTTGCTGCGTCATGCCTTTCGCGACTTTTGACTTTCGCGAGACTACTACAACGTATTACAGTGCTACAACATTCGAACCTAGTTACAAGTGATTGGATGATAATACTCATAGGGCGACGAGGGTAGCTAAGGCGCTGCTACGAGAAGTGCTACGACGTAGCTAAGATTGCTACGAATGCTACTACGAGCGTAATCACACGTGATTGGGTGTTATTGATACTTACAGCGCTACGAGCGCAACTACGGCGCTCCTACGAGAAGTGCTACGACGTAGCTAAGATTGCTACGAATGCTACTACGAGCGTAATCACACGTGATTGACTGATGTTGATACTTGCAGAGCTATTTTGCTATAATAATTACTGGAACTACCTCTAATAGGACCTTCTATATTACATTACCCTTAGCGCTTAGTCCATTTTGATGAGGCAATATAAACCTCTCTTTTTTTCCCTATGCTATATCCTGCTTTTCCTCGAGTAAAGACCTGGCTACCTTACTCACACCCAGATTTGTCCAGGTTTCACCGTTCGTGGTCACAAGCCGACTGGCGACTGAAACCCGTTTCGAAACGTCAGGCGAATTAAAAGTGAGCATGTCAATAGTCCGTTATGATAAAATATGTTAATAATGTAACGCGAAAGTTTAAACGCTACTATGTATAAATTGTTATATGCACTATGATCTACACAAATCCACAAAATATCCATCTTTTTCGTCGTGGCGTAATAATAGATACATTTCAATATAGATTTTTTTTAAATTGTTTATTCTGAGATAGGCTGACACTTGACTACAACTTGCCTGATGTTAAGCAATGATGTAGTCTACGATGGAATGCGCCAGCCTTGTATACCGAATCATTCGTGGTTACGAATGATTATCGGTGAAAAAGTGGCAGTGGAGTGGGCCTCCATATGGTCAGAAACCTTAAAGGAGCAACAATTCCGACCCACCCTCTCTGCATGGTGTCACCAGACATCGCACCGGCACACGGCAAGGCCGCTTGGCGGTGCGGCTTTGTCTGGTGGGTGGTCACTAACCACGGCCGAAGCCTACCACCAGTTGATTGTCACCTGATTTGCACCACCCGGGGACTACGTGTGGGGATTCAATTAAAGGTGTCAGTACACCCACGGACGAAGGTGACTCAGTCCCCAAGGATTTCAAGATTTCAACGAAATTATATCTAAACTGTACCGAAACATACTCCTACATACTCTAAATAGGAACTGACGAAATTCGTTTTCCTATACCAATACGAAAGTAATAAAATAAATAAGCCAATTCGGTTTGCACACGTTACTTGCCGTCCATTCCTCTAAATATACCTACGATTGGATGTTGTAAATACTTGCCCGTACATTGCGTCTAAATTTTTAATGTGCCTACCTTCGGAAATCTTCGTATTTTTAATCTCCGACAAATAAGAGCCCCCCTATTCTCGTACTTTAGTCATTTATCTTGAACTAAACTTATGTCGAAAATAATGGCGAATGTCGATTAAAAGATTAATTTTTGTATTCTCAGAATGTCACGTTAGAGATGAGTCTACCACTTAATGCACGACATTCAACGAGTAAGATATGTATAACAACATATATTTTAGTAGCTTTCTGACTGCGCCCACGCCCACACGTAATCCAGTTGTCACACTAACCATTAACCTCTCTTTGTGCAGTCGGATAAAAACTATCTCATGTCCTTCCCCAGGTCTCAATGTGTGCATACCAAATTTCACCCAAATTGTTTCAGCAGTTTAGCTTTTATTTATGTCTAACACTTAGACCCTTTTAGAGTCCCACTCCTGGGTATGGGTCTTTTCTCAACTATCTTACTATCTTCCGAGTTGAAAGAGTTTAGGCCTTAATCCACACACGCTGGCCAAGTGCGGGTTGGTGGATGTCGCATGTCCTCGAATGATTAGGTTTTATTCATGCCGGTTTCCTCACGAAGTTTTCCTTTTGAGCAGTGGAGATGAAACAATTCACACAAAAATGTGTGGCGACGACCGGGAATCTCACCCACTACCTTATATTTCAAGGCGAGGCCCATACCGTTGCGCCACCGATGCTTTAGATGTATACATATCCGTAATTATCTAAGCCCTGTGTGTATATGGCACTATTTTCTTTTTTTTTAAGATTGTCGGAAGCGAGTTTTGCAACTTGGCAGTTCGCACAATGAAAGTGCTCGCATAGCTGGAAACCACCATATAACGGTGGCGCATAGCCGTACCTCTACTTGTCCGATGGAAGAACGGAGATGAGGGAATAAGATTGTGTAGTTCCAACGCACACTCTCCGAAGTGTATCTTGCAAATAGAATAACTATTCCCAACTAATTTCGTAGCTTCACATAGTACATAGTGTTGTTATAAAAAGTATGAGATATCACCGAGTGAACTAGGGCGGTAAAGTAAGCAATACACGTCACAGATAAGAGTGTCATTGTAATTTATGTTCTTAAATTCGGTGCTCGCCTTTTTTGCTGTTCTTATTACGGTACAAGATACAAGCGATTCGCGATTTGAAATGTACTTCTTTTAATAATAATTATATAAGTTTAGTTCAGGTATCAGTCCATATCAATCTTAAAATAAATCTTAATATTAAAAATACAAATAAAATAATTAAAATAAAATAAGGTAATTCATGTAATACACAGCACCTGCAATCTTATTATTGCTATTACTTAGGCGTTTATGAAAAGATATTCGAAGCTTGTCTAATAAAGCTAATAAAGTACAGAAATCAATAATATTGTTCTGGCAAACAAACAAACTTTTATACGTTATTTGTAGTTTTAAGAGCTTCGCTTTGGTCGGTAGAGTTTTTTTCCATACTTTTGCTATTCTCTGTCAGCTTTTTGACCGTCCAGATCAAATTTGAATTTGAATTTTTGTAATTTTTAATTTGTTTCAATCTTTGATTTAACTTAGTATATAATTATGTCTGTATGTGTCAAGCTTCCAGCTAAAACAAAAACATCCAGGTTCCAGTCAAAATTTACCTACTCCTACTTCTCCTCCTCATTGTTCTTTCTTCTTCTCTTTTTTATACCTACCAAGTTGAAAAACAATCTCTGCTCAGCTGCAAGTAAGACACATCATAGTTTAGTATCGTTTGCAACACTAAAAACATCACTCGTGTTGTTATATTCACACCCAACACTTTTTTATTTTTTACTCTGCGATATGCTGGCGTTTGACAACTTGCCTGATGTTAAGCAATGATGTAGTCTACAATGGAACACGCCAGCCTAGAATACCGATTCACTCGTGATTACCAATGATTATGAGGTGACTCAGCCCCCAAAAACACAATTTAATTACACTGTGTATACACTGTAGATGGAGGTACCTTACTCTCCTCTAGAGCATATAAAATTGCTTTGCCTTATCTCTAAAAAAACTTACTACTTTTCACAAATCACTATAAAAAAAGAAGAAATAAAAGACGGGATCATATATTTTGTCCAGCGCATCTGGAGACTTCCTACATATTTTTGTGTACTTTCGCCCAATCTTAGCTTCTTTTGCACATTTAAGGCAGTCAATCAAAAAATTAAGATACATAGATTTGCTGTTCTATGCCATCCGCTGTCACTTAAAACTTACGCTATAGACTACAAATAAATAATTGCTAACTCAACTGCGATTTGCAGATGTTATGAGACCATCATGATGTTAATATGTTGTTTACCTGGATGTTGCTTTCCGCACTGTGTATGCTGTTATTTTTTTTTTTTTACATTAACACACGGTCATCTGATCCCAAACTAAGCAGAGCTTGTATTATGGAAATCAGATAACTGGTAATATACTACATATAATACTTTTCTTTTGTAAATATATACTTATATTAGATAATTACACCCAGACACAAGACAAACAGACATATTTAAACAAATGTTTGTCTCGGGTGGGAATCGAACCCACGACCTGCGGCGTGAAAAGCAAGTATCTTACCACCACGCCACTGGCCCGTCAAAAAAAGTTTTAAAGCTATGATCTTAGTAAAAACGGCACTTTGCGCCAATATTATAATAAATGGATAGATATAAACGGGGGGTTTTTTTTAAGCTAACCGCTGTCACTTATAACTTACGCTATAGAATACAAATAAATAGTTGTATTATAATAAAAAGGTTAAAGTTATAAGCGGTAGTATTCTTGCTGTTATTTTTTTTATCTTAAAATAGGCTTTCGCTTGACCACAACTTGCCTGATTTGAAGCAATGATACAGTCTACGATGGAACGCGCTTACCCAGTAAATACCGATTCACTCATGACAACTCGCAACTAATTTCGTAGCTTCACATAGTACATAGTGTTGTTATAAAAAGTATGAGATATCACCGAGTGAACTAGGGCGGTAAAGTAAGCAATACACGTCACAGATAAGAGTGTCATTGTAATTTATGTTCTTAAATTCGGTGCTCGCATTTTTTGCTGTTCTTATTACGGTACAAGATACAAGCGATTCGCGATTTGAAATGTACTTCTTTTAATAATAATTATATAAGTTTAGTTCAGGTATCAGTCCATATCAATCTTAAAATAAATCTTAATATTAAAATACAAATAAAATAATTAAAATAAAATAAGGTAATTCATCTAATACACAGCACCTGCAATCCCATTATTGCTATTACTTAGGCGTTTATGAAAAGATATTCGAAGCTTGTCTAATAAAGCTAATAAAGTACAGAAATCAATAATATGGTTCTTGGCAAACAAACAAACTTTTATACGTTATTTTTAGTTTTAAGAGCTTCGCTTTGGTCGGTAGAGTTTTTTTCCATACTTTTGCTATTCTCTGTCAGCTTTTTGACCGTCCAGATCAAATTTGAATTTGAATTTTTGTAATTTTTAATTTGTTTCAATCTTTGATTTAACTTAGTATATAATTATGTCTGTATGTGTCAAGTCTTGGAAGCTAAAACAAAATCGTCCAGGTTCCAGTCATAATTTACCTTCTACTACTTCTCCTCCTCATTGTTCTTTCTTCTTCTCTTTTCTATACCTACCAAGTTGAAAAACAATCTCTGCCCAGCTGCAAGTAAGACACACCATAGTTTAGTATCGTTTGCAACACTAAAAACATCACTCGTGTTGTTATATTCACACCCAAGAACACAACTAATTACACTGCGTTTATACTGAAGTTACCTTACCGTCCTCTAGGGCATATAAAATCGCTTTGCCTTATCTCTAAAAAAACTTACTACTTTTCACAAATCACTATAAAAAAAGAAGAAATAAAAGACGGGATCATATATTTTGTCCAGCGCATCTGGAGACTTCCTACATATTTTTGTGTACTTTCGCCCAATCTTAGCTTCTTTTGCACATTTAAGGCAGTCAATCAAAAAATTAAGATACATAGATTTGCTGTTCTATGCCATCCGCTGTCACTTATAACTTACGCTATAGACTACAAATAAATAATTGCTAACTCAACTGCGATTTGCAGATGTTATGAGACCATCATGATGTTAATATGTTGTTTACCTGCATGTTGCTTTCCGCACTGTGTATGCTGTTATATATATATTTTTTTTTAAATTAACACACACGGTCATCTGATCCCAAACTAAGCAGAGCTTGTATTATGGAAATCAGATAACTGGTAATATACTACATATAATACTTTTCTTTTGTAAATATAATAATATACTTATATTAGATAATTACACCCAGACACAAGACAAACAGACATATTTAAACAAATGTTTGTCTCGGGTGGGAATCGAACCCACGACCTGCGGCGTGAAAAGCAAGTATCTTACCACCACGCCACCGGCCCGTCAAAAAAAGTTTTAAAGCTATGATCTTAGTAAAAACGGCACTTTGCGCCAATATTATAATAAATGGATAGATATAAACGGGGGGTTTTTTTTAAGCTAACCGCTGTCACTTATAACTTACGCTATAGAATACAAATAAATAGTTGTATTATAATAAAAAGGTTAAAGTTATAAGCGGTAGTATTCTTGCTGTTATTTTTTTTATCTTAAAATAGGCTTGCGCTTGACCACAACTTGCCTGATGTGAAGCAATGATACAGTCTACGATGGAACGCGCTTACCCAGTAAATACCGATTCACTCATGACTTGAAGACCGGCAGATTGTAGCTAACGGAAAACATAGATGCCGGCAGCGAGTTCCACAATTTGGCAGTTCGCACAATGAAAGTGGAAGCAAAGCGCTTTGTGCGTACCCGTGGAATTTCCCCCATCTAACAGTGGCGCACAGCCGGACCTCTACTTGTCCGATGGAAGAACGGGGATGGGGGAATAAGATTGTTTAATTCCAACGCATACTCTCCGAAGTGTATCCGGTAAAAGACCGAAAGACTAGCAGCTAACCGCTGTCACTTATAACTTAAGCTATAGAGTACAAATAAATAATTGGGAACGCAACTCCGTCAGTTGTGTTATCTTACTGTATGATATAGTACCATCCATGTACATGCTCCAGCCTGCAGATGTAATGAGACAGTATTATATATGGCTATAAGGTACCTGTCTTCTGAAGTCTGTGCCCTAATTCACGTAATTTTTTTGACTCGCCGATCAAGTTGCGGTGCAGTTTCAATTAAGTTTTCGTCTTGGTGCAAAATGGTATTCCTAAAATTGTTTAGCTGTCATATCTAATCTAAAGCGCTCGCGTGACGCGAACTTAACGCGAGCGTATCTGACAGCGGTTGTCAAAATTACGAGAACAACAAAAGGGCTGTTTTGATCGAAACTTAACTGTAACTGCACTGCAACTGAACTTATTTAATTACGTGAATTAGCCCACTGATCTTTTTTTGTGTGTAATCTGCGAAAAATTTCGCCTAATTCGAAACGAAGTAACAAAAAACCCATGGAAACAATAAATAACTTGTTGACACGTGATCAAAAGGCTGGTTTGATCACGGGTAAAGGATAATACGGGCAGCGGTGGCGCAGCGGTACGGACCTCGCCTTAGAAAATAAGGTCGTCAGTTCGAATCCTGGTCGTGCCCATACATCTTTGTGTGAATTGTTTCATCTACGCTGCTCAATATCGGTGAAGGAAAACATCGTGAGGAAACCGGCATAACTAAGAACTAATCATTCGAGGACATTTGACATCCACCAACACGCATTGTGTGGATTAAGCCTAAAAACCCGTGCTCAGCGTTGGGACACTCAAAATGGTTGAAGTGATATGCTAGATGTACCCTTTCCCGTTCACCTTGTAATACATATTCGTAAATTATGTGCTTTAACTTATCATAAAGGGTTTATTCAAAGTGAATGAATAGCTTACAAGGTTATCGATAGCTCGTATAAAAAGGTATAGTATAATGTTTTTACTAGCTTCATAGTCTGAATATTGAAAGATTGTGAATTTCTTTAGTATGAATAGGTTGATCGCTTACTCGGCCTTAGAAAATCATACAGGGTTTAAGTATTTGTAAGTAGTCTTTTACACCAACGGTCCTTTCATTTGAAATAATGTAATGTTGCTTTTCATATTTCAAACGTCTCATAAGCTTATTATAGCTAAAACTAGCTGTCCCAGCGAACTTCGTACCGCGTATTTATTAAAAAAAATGTTCACTTAGGGGGATGAAAAATAGATGTTGGCCGATTCTCAGACCTACTGAATATGCATAAAAAATTTCATAAGAATCGGTCAAGTCGTTTCGGAGGAGTATGGCAACGAAAACTGTGACACGAGAATTTTATATATTAGAAATAGGTTCATAATTCTTTTGTCTTTGTCTGCCATCTTGACATTAATACTAGTAAGAAAGAGACAAAGTCCATTTTAACTAAAGAGGTTTATACGTTTTTTGTGAATAAGGCCGTTAGTGTTTGGATTTCGACCTATACTCTCAAAACTCGTAAGATAGTTGAGAGAAGACTCGTGCCCAGCTGAAGGACACTAAAAAGACGTTGAAGTGATATTTCAAAGCCAATTTTTTATACCACTGCGAAATGATAAAGCCGTGTTCCGGTGCGATGTTTGGTGACACCATAAAGAGAGGGGGGTCGGAATTGTTGATCCTTTAATGTTTCTAACCATATGGAGGCTCGAAATCATTCCACTGCCACCTTCTCACCGATAATCATTCGTAATTACGAGTGAGTCGGTATACTGGACTGGCGCGTTCCATCGTGGACTACATTATTTCTTAACATCATACAAGTTGTAGCCAAGCGCCAGCCTATCTCAGAATAAAAAAAATCAAAACCATGGTTGCGAAAATTTTTTTTTTCGTTTATGAATACACCAACTTTAAAAACATCAAGAAAACGCCATCTTTGATTGTCTATTAATATTGTTTATGTAATCGCACCCCTCTGCGTGAGAAACAGGCGTTAGGTACATGTTGTGGCTTCCGGTTCCGATCGGTAGCTTTTGTTTTCGTATCACAAATACAAGTCATAATTTGTTGTAAAACATTGCGCTCACGCATGTGACCCGAAAGTGTAGGCAGAGGTGAACATCACCCACTTTTCGCCGGCTAGGTTTAGGTCCCATACGCAATAGGGACGAGCCTATTGATGTTCATCGGGAACGATTCAAAACTTCAAACTGCAATTACGATTTTCTAAGTGTAGGATTTACCTATTGGAAAAGGTTTTTTGCTCCACCCAGGTATCGAAACCGGAACCACACTAAAACCTCCTCTTCCCTCTATACTCTAATTTCATTATAATCATCTCTACCGAGCGACTCAATATTAAATAGCGAATTTACTTAAAAAAAGTTGCTCTAAAGAAAATTTTCTTTGGAAAAGCTAATGTGATCATGAGCCACCACGTGGTAAAATAGTTGACATTAATTACCAGTCACCTTATATAAAAATACCCTGTGGTTAGACTTTATAAATGAATTGTCATCAAGACAAGGTTTTGTTACTGAATATTTTTTATTCAACCCTGAACCCCAAGCCTACGCTTAAAGTGGTAGGAATTAAAATAATTATAGGTACGTTCATTTCGGCCTTATAATGGTTCCAACGATTTATTTTGTAGAAAATTTTAGACGTAACTTAGTGACCTGTCTCAGCTTCGCATGTGTGTTATACAGTATATAATACAGAGAGAAGAAACAACTATCAGAAAAGAAAAAAAGAAAAACTAAAAATAAACAGTGCGACCCATCAATGTCAAACATGGAGATAGCTGAGTAAACGCTGTGAGTACCTACTAGAGGCGACACGTACCCACAGTGTGACGCCAGACGCCATATGTGCATACATATTATTATAATATTCCCGGCTGGAGCAGCCAGTCGAAACTGACTAACTAGTTACTCAAAAGATAATACCGGATGGAAGGGACCGCCCTCCACAAACTGACAGTGTGAATTCCATACACTATGCTGAGATGATCGGTAAAAAAAATTGTTCAGGAATCTGAAGTATTCGGGAGCAAAGGAATGCTGGGATATCGCAGTACAATAACACGTTGCTATTGTCATTACACGTATATTCCAACTGAGGGAAGGACAGCGCACATACAGACACAAAGTAGTTACGACTACCTTCTAAACTATAATAATTATGAGAAGGTGACACCAACATACCTAGGTACCTACATACATTACGAACGACCAAAGTGGTCTACTTAGCGGACTCGCGCTAAGTCATTTCACTCATCATTCTTTAAATTCATGCATTGATGGAGGTTTTATTTTAGCGTTCTGTGTATAGATTAATAATTTCAAATTTAATAAAACCATTAACATTTTTTTAACAATAAAAATACGATAAAAAACATGTCTATATTTTAATTCATCTGAAGGTACCCTATCAGTTTGCGGAGGGCGGTTCCTTTCACCCTTTATAGTCACTATGATATCTTATAGCACATTTTTAGTATTAAGAATAAACACTTACAACTTTTGAGATAGTTGAGGGAAGACCCACTGAAGGGTAGTTAGCTAACTTACACCTATAAAATCTTACCTACTGTTATTAAAACTAAGGTTCGTAGGTACTTAATATTTAATAAGAAAATATTTTTTGTTCTTGTTTCATTTTCACTCGTTTGCAATGTTGCTGCAGGAGAAAATTAACAACAGCTGATATAGAAATAAGAATTTAATTATAAAATCTTTTTTGTTTGTCTGTATACTTCTAAACAAAGGGTACCGTTGGCAGCTTACTGAACCGAGCGGTGAAACGGCGCGTTGTTTCGACTACAGCACACTTAATTTTTTTGTACACTGTACTTTGCCTGCGGGGAGTTCTTTCATAAAGCAGGTAAAGGATTTTCATTAAAAAATATTTTTAGCTAAGGAAAGTTGTCAATTCTTGAACACAAGTCACCTAAAGAGGTTTGAGATTTTTACCTAAGGGATGGCCTGTTCGCCTCTAGCCTCTAGGGTTGCTCAAATCCCAAGCCGGACCAAAAGATAGTTGAGACTTTTCTAATATGGATGACGGCAAGGTATAAAAATTGTATTTTATTGAGCCCGTCATTAATATAATAAAAATATGTTTGATATGTATGTTTTGTTTATCGAGCCTTAGTCGATCAGTGTGAGGCGTTCGATTGGGTTATACTGTGCCCGGGAGGTCGTGGGTAGATTCCCGCCCCGGACCATCTTTGTGTAACAACAAAGATGTGTTTCGGTGTCTGGTTGGTTGAGGGACTACCCTCCGTGCTACGGAGAGCACGTTAAGCCGTCGGTTCTGGTTGTCATTTAACACATCTATGACAATCTTTACATAAAGTCAGAAGCATAATATAACCTAAGCCCTAGTCGAACTATTTCGGCTACTGGTTCCCTACGGATTTCGAGGTCTGATGGCAGTCGCTCGTATAATTCTGGTAGCTAGCCGCATTAGGTTACACTGGGAGCCGACCACAGTACAAATGGGAAAAAGGCAAGGAATAAAAGGCAAAAATATACTTTGCTTTATCATTGAAATAAATAAATATTAATATATAACAAACGTTTGACATTCAAAACCAATAAAATTATTAAAAAATACGCTTAAATTGTATTTGATTTCTGAACGACTTTTAAAATTAATTTCTAATCGACGGGACGAACATCAAATGTTTGACAGGTAGGTAGGTATAGTTTCTTAAGCAAAGCGAAATTGTTGTTTTTAGTAAATTTCAAGCAATTTTTTTTTTTGTAACATTTACTCACCATATAAGGGGTAGAGAAGAATTACAGATTCATATAACTTTGCTTTGGTATTCTACTTTTAAACAACGTCGTAGTTATTTAACAGAATGAAAAACTTATTGAGTGGGAGTGCGTTACGTCATACAGAGGTATAAAACTTGACGTGACGTTATCCGAGATTTCGCTTGGACGTACCGACGTTATCTTTAATCACACAAAAAAAAAGAAAAATACGTGTCTAATATACAAAATATAAATAAACTGTTGTCATATCTATTTCTCAGCACTAATGCGGAGTTAGGACTTTGGTGGTGTGATATCCCCGCCACAGAGTAAAACCGACAGTCCTGGGCTTGATCTTTCGCCGGTTGTCGGACAGTTCGTTCCACCGGACTTCGAAAGTGAAGGGAATAGATTGTACATTATTAAAAAATCCTGCACACCTAGCTAGTCAGCTTAGATTGGACGCCGTAGCTGGAATACGGCTAGGAGTATTACATCCATCTTATCATAGTCTCACTTTCTTTCTCTCTCTTTATTTAAATAAGTCTGCTAATAGTTTATCAGTGAAACCATTACTATAGGCTGAACGTTTAGCTCGCGTATCGCCTATCGCCAAGATTCTGACTCCTCAAGCTGCGTTAGTGACGAATAGTTACGAATTACATTACTTTTACATATCTGTGGTTAAATAGTTAGATAGTTAGATTTAATTAATGTTTTATGACTTTGTACCTCAGATGGCGATACGCGAGTTAAACGGTCGGCTAGTATAGTTGGATTATTAATGGGTTCCCACATATCTTTGTGTAAATTTTTACACCGCTGCTGCTCTATATCAGTAAAGTAAAACATCGTGAGGAAACCGGCATGTCTAAGAACTAATCGTTGAAGACGTGTAACATCCAGTAACTCATGGGATAGTTAAGAGAAGCCTCGTGCCCAGCAGTGGGACATTTAAAGAGTTGATAAAGTACCCCTTCGTAAAGTGCAGAAATAATTTCTATCCCCTTGAACTAGACTTATTGACTAAGCACTTAAGCTTTCTATTGTCAGCAAGTTCATCAAAAGTTCTACTTAATTCACCGGATGTGGTTTGAAATAACGACTCAGGTCCATTGATTTTCCGATTCATTCGAACTCCGGTTAAACCGGAAGTCTGCAAAGGACCGGAATGGTATTAAACTCTAGAATAGTCAGTTATTTGCATACTATTGTAAGTTAACTTTCATAGTAGCTTGATTTGATTGATAGTCAATTGGATTGATATTACCGGGTGGAAGGGACCGCCCTACACAAACTGATAGGGTGACATAGATGATACCTTTCATGAAGTCAAACGATTGATCACTTAATGGTTGTTTACGCTTAATTATGATGAGACAGAAAATCTAGTTAAGATCGAGTTGTAAGGTTCTTGGTTGAATTCTAATGTTGTCATTCATTCATTCAAAAATTAAGAAATAAGTCGTAAATATTTATTTTATTGTTATCAACACTACTGTCGATTTCAAATTTTTCACTTCAACCCTTTATAGTGTCCTACTGCTTGGCAAGGGTCTTTTCTCAGCTATCTTACGAGTATAGAGAGTTTAGGCCTTAATCCACACACGCTGGCCAAGTGCGGGTCAGTGGATGTCACATGTCCTCGAATGGTTAATTCTTAGACATGCCGGTTTCCTCTGATCATGATCTTTTGCTGAAGTACATGAACAGTTTATATGCATAAACATTTCGTGTTTCGTGTTTGTGTGTAGCTTTTATTTACGTGTACATTTGTAAAGACGTTTCAACTTTTACATGTGTAATGTACGAGGATACTTCCCCTGCCTGTCCGTCTATCCGTTCATCCGGGGGTTAGCATACAGACGTTTGGTAGTTCAGTGGGCCATAACAACAGACCTAAAGAGTTATTTTCATTCATAATATTAGTAAAATTCGCGAAATAACATATAATTCCTGTTATAACGATGTAAGGTTGAATAAACATATTATTATTTGCATTAGATACAGGGAAATTGCCTTTATGATTTCTCATTATCTACAATGATAACCACTGGAATCCCGACTCTATCCCCTTGTATTAAGTGGTAAAGAATATCGAAATTATTGCTACATATAATGAGGATCCTTTAGATATTTATCAATAGCGCAAAATCAATAAGAATTGCTGAATTATATACAAGGTCTTAATAGGGGTTTTGGCTTGGTATTTATTATTGCTTTATTAGGTATTAATTAATAACTTAATTAGCTTCTGCTCGTAGTTTTGCCCGCATGGTATAATGATAAAAGTAGCTTATGTACTATTCCAGACTTATATCTATCTCGGTGGCAAATCTCATCCAAATCCATCCAGTAGTTTTTCCGTGAAAGAGTAACAAACATCCGCACATACAGAAAAACTTTCGCATTTATAGAAAGAAAAAGAAAGAAAGAGAGAAAAACATTTATTTGACAAAGACAGGACACACAGAATCAAATGTGAAAAAAAACAGCTGAAAAAAAAATAACATAAATGGAAACAGTAAAAAGAAGAAAAAAAACGAAGAGTAAGTGTGACCCATCAGTGTCAAACATGGACATTGCTCAGTAAACGCTGTGTGTACCTACTAGAGGCGACCCACAACACTGCTTTAATAAATAATACACAAGACCGCATAGAAAAAGGGCCGGTTACAAAATATTCTTAACGAATAAATACTGAATTATAGAATTTTAAATACAGAAAAACTTTCAACCATTGCGCATACTTTGAGAATTTTTTCTTTTTTTTCCGGTGGCGTGGTCGGTAAGATACTTGCTTTTCACGCCGCAGGTCGTGGGTTCGATTCCCACCCGAGACAAACATTAGTGATGAACATTTGTGTTTGTGTCGAGTCTGGGTGTAAATATCTATTATAAGTATATATTTACAAGAAGAAAAGTATTATATGTATAGTATATACCAGTTATCTGGTTTCCATAACACAAGCTCTGCTTAGCTTGGGAACAGATGACCGTGTGTGTTAATGTCCACGAATATTTATTTATATTCTATTTTCGGCCTTTCCGGTTCAAGTTGTGTGTATAAAACCGGGTCCGGTTGTCTATACCTACATGGCAAAAAAGCTATGTAGTAAATAATCCACATTCATATTCTCTACTTCGCATTATGACTAAACCGCATAATGACATGGTACCAAAATGCCTACTTTTTCAAAGGTACAGCCGAGAAAAAAAACATTAGGAGAGATGACATTTCTTATATACCTGTTGGCACATCTACTTTTCAATGCATCTGCTGTCATTTTATACTGTCATCGCGTCCGTCTTTGAAGTCACCTGTCACTCGAGAATGTCATTATGAACGAACGAATGAACACCGAGCGCGGGTGAAGCGGCCATCTTAGAATGGCTGAACCATTGTGGCGTCCGGTAGTGCAGATGCAATAACGTGCTCGGGGAACGTTACTATTTAATCCAACGTAATCTTAACGATCGGTAATTAACTGGTAGAAATCATGATTGTGCTATCGAGAGATGGGGGTGAAGTGATATTTTGCTGTAGTTATTTTATTGAAATACCGTCTTCTTACTCGATTATTCACGCCTACCTAAAGTTGTCTGCTAATCCTGATAATTTTTAGTCTAAAAACCTTCGAAAGCCTTCATACCAGTACTTAAAATCTACATACCATTTAACAAACAAAACAAATAAGACCTCTAAAAATATAGTAATTAATCACGATTGGTGAAGAATTTCACCAGTACTCGCACCAATACTCGCACCAGTACTCGCACTTTTACTCACACCAATACTAGCACGTTTACATGCACCAATACTCTGAACCAGACCGTATTTTCGTGTGTTTTTTTATTTGATTTTTTTCTATCTGTCCTGTCTCTGTCAAAAGAATGTTTTTCTTTATTTCTTGCTTTCTTTACTTATCATGATTGTACTATAAGTAAGGTAACACGAACTATCAATATTCACAAACTTTTCTCATATTCAGATTGATCGTTTTATGAGAAGAAACCCTTTAAGAGGCAGTCAATAGAAATGTTTTATGAGCAAAATGATTGAAACTATCATAGAAGTGATTTATTGAATGAAACCCTTAAAATATGATTGGATGAGCTTCAGCTTTTAAAATATAATAATAATAATACACATACACACAGCAAATTAAGCAATTATATTTGCTTGTGTTATGGGTACTAGGAACGCATAAACTATCTATTTTTTTTTAAATATGTACATCTCGGAGAAGTCATTAGTACGGTAGCAGACTTGACAGCGAGGCGGCAGCGCGTCGTGTCGACACGCTTCGACAGAGTCTAGCCTGAGGTCCGCACGGGCATAGAGCGGGGGTTGTCGTTACACGAACTGTCTTCAGTTCTCTACAGACATCCGTGCGACCAACATCGGTCTATTGTCTATGGAATTACACTTTTACGACCTTATTCATAAAAAAGTTATTAGACTCTTTACAAAATGAACTTTGTCTCTTTCTTACTAGTAGAAATGTCAAGATGTCAGACAAAGACAAACGAACAAAACCTATTTCAGCTATAATGTGCTTAAAATAGGTTTATGAATACGGGAGTTAATCTATTGGAATAAGAATATTTTATTTATTTAACTATTAGTGGTAGGTGTACCGAAACTCAATCAATATTGTGTCTGTATCTACCTACTGCACTGCACGTTCCATAGTAGACCACTCAGGCAAGTGGTGATCGATCGTTAGCATATTTCAAAATAATAAGAATATTTAAAGAAAATAGAAAATAAACACGTTTTTATAAGCTCGATTACACTCACACTTCAACCCTTTTTAGTGGCCCACTGCTGGGCACGGGTCTTCTCTCAACTATCTTACTTGTTGAGAGAGTTTAGGCCTTAATCCACACACGCAGGCCAAGTGCGGGTTGGTGGATGTCACATATCCTCGAATGATTAGTTCTTAGACATGCCGGTTTCCTCACGATGATTTCCTTCACCGATATTGAGCAGCGGCGATGAAACAACACACAAAGATGTGTGGGTACGACCGGGATTTCGAACTCGCGACCTTATTTTTGAGCTTTTTAGCTCGATAGTGTTTTTAGACGTTTTAAACTAGGTTTATTATATTTGTACTTTTTAGTTTGATGTTTTTAACTAAATATATTACATAACTAAAAATGAGATAAGCTTATGAAATTCTTGTATTGTCACCGATTCTTGATGAGTGTTCAAAGTTTGTAATAAATCTGTCCTTTTTGAAATAAAACTTATTTACAACGGATTTTATCGCGGTTTGCTTAAATTGTTACGCAACTAAAATAATATACCTATTTAATGATTGTAGGTAATCAGTAATAATTGTGATTAATAAGTTTGGGCGTCAAATACCTCAGTCCACCCATGACTATAAAATCTGAAAAGCCTTTGAAACGTCGGGTTAAAATCTAAAATAAACCGCAATAAAATCCATTATAGAATAGATTTATTTCAATGTGTGAAATTCGCGTAAATTAAAAAAAAATACTATGTAACTCTGTCCGTTTAAAGTGGGTCAAAATCGAGTCCAATGGAGTCGGTTACAAGCTCTTAAACATACATACAGGTGAAGCAAATAAAAGAGTGTTAAAAAAGCCAAATATATAACTCACAATATATATTGTGAGTTATATATATATATATTACATCTATATGTCTTCTTCTTCTGTCGTAAGCATCTCTTCAGGTTGATTCAGGATCATACGTCTCTGTTATTATACTGGCTTTGCAAAATAACTCCGTTGCAGAATCATACGTGAAATATATTAGCATATACTAACTAAACCGCGCTACTGAAATTCAGGTGAAACCAACAGTAAATTTGCAACAGAGAGGAAATCAATGTGATTTTTGTGTTTTCTGTTATTCAGCGCAGTGAGAACGAAGCGAACTACTGAAAATTTAGGTTCACAGTTTAATAAATAGTTTCTTCGAATAGCGAATAGTTCATTCTCTATTAAAGTTTTAAACATTACAGTGACCATGTAAAAATGACTATTTCATTTTATCTTGCGTTCAGTGTGACGTGTAATACTGTTCGTATGAAAAAATAACAAAAATAAAACTAACTCAAAATCCCCCTACTGAGTCCGTTTTTATGACATAGATTAACACCTATCAGCCAAGTTGTTTACAAAATACTTCCAAATGAGACGATAATACTTCAAATTATTTTAAATCTACCAACACTCATCATCTTGGTTTTTGTACCAAATTGTTTCTCTGCACATTAATTTGCTGTGGCTCAAACAGTGAGTGGAGCCCATTTGCTCGAGCTATAAAATGTAACGATTTTGTAACGACTGCGCAAGTCGATAAAGCGCCCAGTGTAAATGTAGCCTAATATATTTTTTTAAAAGGAGAAAATGCTTTTACTTTTAAAAATTTGTTGAGAGGTATGTTAGCGAAACGATCATGTTTATTACTAGAATTGCTCTTAAGTATATGTGTATAAGGGTGATTATGTTTTGTTTAAAATTTCCTCTGTTACGCTTCGGTTGGTAGCTTTTTGGATTCAGATTGATACAAAATGGAAGGCATTTTTAAATGCCACTTACTTTAAGAAGGAAGGTGTTTGGTTTTATTCTGACATTTTAATACTAGGCTTATGTGGAAAGGTAAACGTAGAAACTGGTGCTTAATAGCCTTAGTTACAAACATGAAGGCTTTCGACTAAAATCAGGATTAGCAGACAACTTTAGGTAGGCGTGAATTATCGGGTAAGAAGACGGTATTCCAGTATAATAACTACGGCAAATATCACTTCACCCCGATCTCTCGATCGCATAATCATTAAATTCTACCAGATAATTACAGATCGCTAAGATTACATTGGATTAAAGCGTAACGTACACCGAGCACGTGGTTGCGTGCGCACCTACCGACGATGCAACCGTCAAACACAAAGTGTTTAGCCCTTCTAAGATGGCCGCTTCACCCGTGCTCGGTGTTCATTCATTCGTTCATATTGACATTTTCGAGTGACAGCTGACTTCAAAGACGGACGCGATGACAGTATAAAATGAGAACTGATGCATTGGGAAGTAGATGTGCCAAGAAATACTTATATATATATATATATATATATATATATATATATATATATATATATATATATATATATGTGTGAAATAAAATCTAAACCTAACAGATTTTACACAACTTAATAAAGTGCCTACGTCTTTCCTTCTTCGCTACCATTTTATTTCTCTTTTGTTCCCTAGCTCTCACTCACACCTATACATCCATCCCTTTTCGCTCATCACGTTTAGTCACACTTCACCTCATACATACTACGTTTTGTTCATGCCGTAGACACTCACTCCTAGATATATTTAAATACAGGATTTTTTAAGTTAACGCATGCAGGACTTAATAAATAACATGCGATTACAATTATGGTTCTTATTACGTTTTAAAGGTGACAGTGTGTACACATCAAACTATACATTTCCAGTATAAGTTGATCTCGCATTGTATAGGATTTTCGTACAACGAGAGGTCAGCTTATATTGGTTTTGTTTAGCTTGATGTGTAGCCCTGTGTATAGCAGAGGCATATTAGACGATAGCAAAAAGTTATTCACATAGATAATTATATAGGTAGAGTTATTTTAAACCCAGGAATATGTTCCTCGGAGATAACACCGATATTCTGAAATTGGCTCAGTTGTTTTAGAAATGACCTTCATGCGATCTATAGGCCGACCGTTTTACTCGCGTTTCACCTATCGCCAAGATTCTGACTCCTCAAAGTGCACAGACAGTGATGATGATTCAAGCAATATGGATATTAGTGACGAATAGTCTTACATTACTTATATCTGTGGTTAAATAGTTATGACATTTAAGGTTAAGGTTGAAGTGAAGAGACTAGACGGCGATGATGTCAGCTGTATGGAGCTTGGGGGTTTGAGTATAATTTTGTGTATTGTAAAGTATCCAATAACTAGTTGCCCACCCCTACTCCGTCTGACATATGTAAGTACCTGATTTCAAATTATTTAATATATTTTCATGAAGTCTGAAAAGACTTTGAAACGTCGGAAATAAAGATCTAAAATAAACCGCAATAAAATCCGTTATAAATTGTTTCATTTTAATGTGTGATATTCGCGCAAATTTTAAAAACATATTACCCGTTTTCATTTAAATAAAACTATTTTATAATGGATTTTATCGCGGCTTATTTTAAATTTTAGAACACTCGTGAGTCATAAAATTTTAAATAAAACGCGATAAAATCCGTTTTAAAGTTGTTTTATTTCAATGTGTATTATTCGAGTAAATCTAAGAAAATTCCGTACCGTATTTATATCTAGACAGACAACGTTTTAACGGCCCGTCAATACCATTTCACATAAAAAATGATTGACCTTGATATCTAATGGTAAAGCTCACATGATCCTTCAGGAATTTTTAAGTTTCTCTCGAACAGACAAACAGACGATACGGACTTATGATAAGCACCTTTAAACTCTATTCTTTCTACGAAAGTCAGTTTAAGCTGACTTGGCAATGCAATAATAATAATAATGATATTCTGGGACATTAACACACGCGGTCATCTGATCCAAAGCTAAGCGAGTTATGGAAACCAGATAACTGATAAGTATGTTGGCACATCTACTTCTCAATGCATCAGCAGTCATTTTATTCTGTCATCGCGTCCGTCTTTGAAGTCAGCTGTCACTCGAAAATGACAATATGAACGAACACCGAGCACGGGTGAAGCAGTCATCTTAGAAGGGCTGACACTTTGTGATGGACGGTTGCATCGTCGGGAAGTGCGCACGCAAACACGTGTTCGGTGGACGTTACGCTTTAATCCAATGTAATCATAGCGATCTGTAATTATCTAGTAGAATTAATGATTGTGCTATAGAGAGATCGGGGTGAAGTGATATTTGCCGTAGTTATTTTATTGAAATACCGTCTTCTTACCCGATCATTCACGCCTACCTAAAGTTGTCTGCTATTCCTGATATTTTTAGTCTAAAACCTTCAAAAGCCTTCAAGTATTTATACACTAGGTACTTTTTTTTGTAAATACATACTTCTAATAGATAATTGCACCCAGACTCAAAACCAACAGACATGTTCATGCACATAAATGTCTGTCTTGGATGGGAATCGAATCCACGACCGGCGCGGCGTAAAAAGCAAGTATTTTACCTATCACGCCACCCCCCAATGTTACAACTTTTTAAGTGTCCCATTACACGACACGGGTCTTCTCTCGACATTCTAACTATCGATGAGAGAATAGGAGTCAAGAGCGGATCGGTGGATGTCATATGAATATGTCATGGTATCCACAGGGATGCGTAAACGGATACGTCTTGTAGTAAAGTAGATGCAGGGCAGACGGCTTAACGTGCTTTCTGAGGCATAGGGTGTCACTATTAATTTTTGAGAATATTGATATTTTATGTATTAGTGAGCACTGGCTAAAGAGCGATAAATTTAATTACAGCTTTAATAATCACCAGGTTGCAAGCTCGTTCATATGGAAATTTTTATTCATGGCTCTATTGACTTATGTATGGTGTCATATTAAGAAATTAGAAATTCTCAAAACTTATTTTGGTCATTTTCTGCCAACGCCTTTCGGTGTAAAGGTTGATTTCACTGTTACATATTCTTCTAACCTCCATTTATAGAAAAGTTTCACAAAAAGTACCTTGCAACTGATATTCAACCTTATACAGGAGTTTTCAGAGTTCACTTTGGTTTGAGTATAACCGTTACATTTGCATCCAACTGTCTTTGTGAAAATGGGAAACGTCTGTAAGTTCGAATATCTTAGATTTTCAAAGATATTTCTGGAGTTAATCTGTTGAAGAATATCGAGGTATTATTATAGTCATATATTTTCTGTCAATTTTTAAAACCATTGGCTTTCCATAGTACCTATCTTTAGAGTCACAGCACATTTGCTACCCTTAGATCTGCTGTTAAGGAAAATTAGCAGATCATCTGAATAAGTTAAGTCACTTTTTTAAGTAGCTACAGCAGAACTATTTCTCAAATTTATCAGAAACGATACAGTTCAGATGAACTTGCGAGTAGAACTCATTCGCATGCCAGGAGAACCCTCAGTTTTAGTGAGGTACTGTAATATGATTTTCTAGGAGAATTTAGCAGATCATCTAGGTAAGTTAATTCACTTTTTTAAGTAACTACAGCAGAACTTTTTCTAAAACGTAACAGGAACGAAAGAACTTATGTGCATGCGAACAGAACTCATTCGCATGTAACGAGAACTATCAGTTTTAGTGATTTGCTGTATTATGAGCAGTTTAGGGAAGTTTCATCGAAGACACATCATTGCTTAACATCAGGCAAGTGTGTTTATTTAGAAATCTATTTACTACGGTGAAATTAGTAGATTTCAGGTTTCGTTGAGATTGATAGGATTTTGTTTTAAACTAAAAAAGTCTTCAGGCTTGCATATTGTCTATGGGACACAAATTCAACCAAAAAATATCAATAAATAAAAACCGCCCTGGAAAACCGTTAGTATTGTCTTAGATTTACGCGAATATCACACATTGAAATAAAACTACTTTTTAACGGATTTTAGAAACTGTGAGCTCAGTTTGCTTAAATCGGAACGCAACTTTAAAAATTAATGTTTGGAGGTAGTCAGTAATAATTGTGATTAATATTTCTGGACGTCAAATACCTCAGTCCACCCGTGAACGTGAAGTCTGAAAAGACTTTGAAACGTCGGTATCTAAAATCTAAAATAAACCGCGATAAAATCCGTTAAAAAGTAGTTTTATTTCAATGTGAAAAACAGTTATTGAAATCGGTGCAGTGTCCCCCAAATCTTGATGAGCGAAGAGAAATTTTTGCAAAAAAATATAGCACATCAAAAATTGTTATATATTTAAATATGAGGGTGGTTGCACCACCTGACCGGCCTATCATTCCGACGAATAAACCAGTGTGATTCTAACTAACGACCGTTTCAAATGTCTCCGTCCCGCATATCTAACAAAAATCGTATCAAAATACAATGCAAATTAATGTTTGACTTCACATAGTTATTAGTACTAACCTGAAGATCGTCTGGTTTCAAGTATATAGCATATCCAGTTTGGTTTGTATAAAAAATAAGATTACGTAATATTACAGAATTCCTCTGTAAGGTACGCTATTTTGTAATATATTACAGGGCGGGGATATGACGACAATCAGCAATCGTACGACCCAGCTAATGACGATAGCCTCGCCGCACACATTAACCGTTAAACGCTAAGTAAAATTATGATTAAGGGTCTAATATTTATTCATTTTATTTTTGTGCAGCGGTGGCGCAGCGGTACGGGCCTCGCCTTACAAAAATAAGGTCACTGGTTCGAATCTTAGTTGTGCCCACACATCTTTGTGTCCATTGTTTCATCTCCGCTGCTCAATATCGGTGAAGGAAAACATCTTGAGGAAGTAGGCATGCCGAAGAACTAATCGTTCGAGGACATTTGACATCCACCAATCCGCACTTGGCCAGCGTGTGTTGATTAAGGCTATGATTAAGAATCTCTCAACTCGTAAGACAGCGAGAGAAGAGCCGTGCCCAACAGTGGGACATTATAAAGGGTCAAAGCGAAAGTGATGAATTTAGATCTTGTTTAGTAATAATAATTTTGTATCTTCTTTATATAGTAAAAAATAAAGTCGCTTCCACTGTCTTTTCGCGATAAATTCAAAACAGGCGCTACGCGGCATATCTTTTTTGACGTGGGTGTCGCATCTAATGGACCCCGATTTTCGCTCTTGAGACATTTAACCTAACATATTATGTAGACATATTATTATGTCGGTCCCTGGTTTCAATCGTGAGGTGCGACTTAACTATTGCATATTTTTTATAGTTTTTTGAGTAAAGTCGAACAAAGCCTAACTAGCAAGGCTTGGTCAACCTGTTATTCATATTTTTATGAGCTTCCATTAACCATTAACTTCCTTATGTGCAGTTGGATAAAAACTCTCCTATGTCCTTCTCTAGGTCTCAAACTATCTGGGTGTCACGGTTGTGTCACCTGTGGTTCCCGTGACACCCTGGCTAGGATTCGAGATGGAACACCCGGGGGGTTTTAGTTCGGGTAACCAGTATGGAGTCCAACGTACCCCTCGCCCTGTGCCCGTACATGGCGTGAGGATTCATAAAGGATTTCCCCCCGTATAAAAAAAAGGTCTCAAACTATCTCCATATAAAATTTCATTCAAATCAGTTAATTAGTTTTCTCGTGAAAGCGCGACACGCAGATAGAGTTACTTTCGCATTATAATATTAGTAAGGAAGTAAGGATTAGTCAAAGGATTGATAATATTTTTTTACGAATGACCTAACCCAATTAGCCGAAAGGGTTTAATGGTTCACCGGACTTTTTCGGTGAGCCGTCCGAGGACGGTCGAACCGATGGATTGGCGATTATGGTGCGCAATGTACGTTATACTTTACCAATCGCTGCACGAGTAGCGAGTTAATGGCAAAACGATTCAGTCTTCGGTAGCTATCGACAAAAAAACAACGAGAACACGATTTCTTATAGATTTTTCTAGAAACGTCGGTAACTTGGGGATTCGTAAGAACAAAGAAAATACCTACTTATAGAAATACTAGCTTTATGTCGGTTATCATATAAAAAAACCTCTTTTTGCGCAGTCAGATACAAAACTATCCTATATCCTATTTATATTTATCATAACGGGTATATTACGCGCTTTTCGACACGGGTTATACCGGTCGTGGTCGCAAGCAGACAAAACCCGTGTCGAAACGTAAAGCCAAATTAAAGGTGACCGCGTTAATTGCCCGTTATCATAAATATAATTATTAATAATACAACGCAAAACTTTAAAAGTCTATATCCTATATCCTTCCCCGGGACTCAAGCCAGCATGGGTCTTCTCTGAATTGTCACACGAGATAAGAGAGTCTAGGCCTTAATCCACACACGCTGGTCAAGCGCGAGTCGGAGGATGTCACATGTCCTTGAATCATTATTAATAATAATAATAAATATTCTGGGATTCTGGGAATAACACACACGGTCATATGGTCCTAAGTTAAGCAGAGGTTGTGTTACGGAAACCAGATAACTGGTATATACTATACATATAATACTTTTCTTTTGTGAATATATACTTAAAATAGATATTTACACCCAGACTTTATACAAACAGACATATTTATCACACAAATGTTTGTCTCGGGTGGGAATCGAACTCACGACCTGCGTCGTGAGAAAAAGTATCTTACCTACTACGCCACCGGCCCTTCAACTTATACTATTAGTCATTAACTTCACCGATATTGATCACAGGTGATGAAAAAACTCACACAAAGATGTGTGGGTACGACCGGGGATCGAACCCCGACCTTATATACCAAAGGCGAGGTAGATACCGCTGAGCCACCACTTCTTAAATATTATTAACAAAACATGTTACTCTCAAATAAATTACAAATTAATCAAAATACTTCAGCGAGTTTCGTGTAACAGTAAATCTTGTGGTTTTTGAACGCGACTGTACAAAACACAGAATTGTATGGTTTACCGAACCACAAAATGTTAACACGTTCTCAAACTTAAATCTCAAATTTAAGGCTGAATAAGGAAGCAGCTGGCGAACGAGAACGATTTCGTTAGTACAGTCAAGAACAAAACTCTTTCTTAATAGGGATGACGACGAGGTATGAAAAATCGTATTTGAATTAGACCGCCAGTAAGATTATTAAATAAATATTAGACAATTATTTTTTGCTATATAATTCAATTAGCAGCGGTGGCGCAGCGGTGGCGCAGCGGTACGGGACTCGCCTTAGAAAAATAAGGTCGCTGGTTCGAATCCTGGTCACAAGACACTAAAAAGGGTTGAAGTGAATATAATTCAAAAGAAACAATATTAAAATATAGCATATCAAAGTCATGGAGTAGGTGTGCGCTAGGTCATATCTCTGTATTAAAAATAATATAAGCTTGGACGTATCACCGTAATCTTCGGGTCACTCAAAAAAAGTAAAATACGAGTGTGATATTTATAGATATATCTATCTGTAATATTTATAGATATCTGACGGACAAAAAAAAATTGTATAGACGATATTTAAAGACAATGAGTAGATTGTCAGAATTACTACATGTCTTTATACTGACGGGCAGGTGGCGTGGTCGGTAAGATGTTTGCTTTTCACGCCGCAGGTCGTGGGTTCGATTCCCACCCGAGACAAACATTTGTGATGAACATTTGTGTTTGTATGGAGTCTGGGTGTAAATATCTAATATATGTATATATTTACAAAAGAAAAGTATTATATGTATAGTATATACCCGTTATCTGGTTTCCAGCTCTGCTTAGCTTGGTATCAGATGATCGTGTGTGTTAACGTCCCATAACATATATAAATATATATCATAAATACTACACTTCTGTGGTGTTGTAAAAGTCTAAATTTTTGTTAAGTAGCACTTGTACTTACGACTGTACTACAATATTGAACAGTTAATCATAATTAATCACAAAATGTAGGTATACTTAGTTGATTCCGGGAAATTAATATTTTAGATTCTTTTTACGGTTTCGTAGTCCTACAAAACTATTACTGGACGGTAAAAATATAATTTTGACTATTTAAATTAAGACTCGAGTCTCAAAAAATAAAGAGTAATTTTCATATTGAAATAAAACTACTTTTTAACGGATTCACGACGTTTCAAAGTCTGAACAGACTTCATTTTCACGGGTATTGATTTTTACGTCGGGATCTAAAATCTAAAATAAACCGCGATAAAATCCGTTAAATAGTAGTTTTATTTCAATGTGTGATATTCGCGTAAATCTAAGACAATACTATGACAATACTAGTAATATTCATTTCAATTCTGTCTGTCTGTCTGTTTGCAACTTATCGCAGAAACTATTGGTACTAAAAAGCTGTAATTTTCATAGATATCCATACCAAAAAATGACAACTTTTATTAATTTTGATCTTAAAAATGGGAAATTTTAAGAGTAAGTAGATATACGTACTTAAATTTTTAAGTTTGAAGTTGATTAGAAGAAAAATTTTAAAAGGATTAAACCTACTAACCATTTTGTTTCTAAATACAGACGCAACAATCAAAAATGAGTGAATCGGTATATTCGACCGGCGCATCCCATTTACACTACATCATTGCTTAACATAAGGCAAGCTGTAGTCAAGCGAAAACCTATTTTAGAACAAAAAAAATGCAGTGTACTCAAAATTTCAAAGGTAGGTATATAATCGTATGAATTATTTGCGAACCTATCCATACACTATTATTTCTTCAAATATAAAAGAACATTTCGTCGAATCGTCTTTGTCCCTTTTCAAATATTAACACATTATGTTAGCCCTATATCTTTTGCCCGCGACTTCGTTCATATAACTTAAACAAATTATAAATAAAAATAACGCTTGGAATTATGTCGCTCTGATTCTGCCACTGCTATAGACTGATGAGGATGATGATTGTGGGACATTAACACACACTGTCATCTGATCCCAAACTAAGCAGAGCTTGTACTATGGAAACCAGATAACTGGTAATATACTACATATAATACTTTTCTTTTGTAAATACACACTTAAATATAGATAATTACAACCAGACTCAAGACAAACGGACGTGTTCATCACTGAAATGTCTGACTTGGGCGGAAATCGAATCCACGACCTGCGGTGTAACAAGCAAGCATCGATCTTACCGATCTCGCCAACAGCCCATCACACGTTCACATAAGTATGTTGGCACATCTACTTCTCAATGCATCAGCTGTCATTTTATACTGTCATCGCGTCCGCCTTTGAAGTCAGCTGTCACTCGAAAATGACAATATGAACGAACGAATGAACACCGAGCTCGGGTGAAACGGCCATCTTAGGATGGCTGACACTGTGTCTGTGTTAGACTGTTGTGTCGTCGCGTCGGGAAGTGCAGATGCAACAACGTGCTCGGTGAACGTTACGATTTAATCCAACGTAATCTTAACGATCTGTAATTAACTGGTAGAATTTATGATTGTGCTATTGAGAGATTGTGGTGAAGTGATATTTGCCGTAGTTATTTTATTGAAATACCGTATTCTTACCCGATTATTCACGCCTACCTAAAGTTGTCTGCTAATCTTGATATTTTTTAGTATAAAACCTTCAAAAGCCTTCAAGTATGTGTCATTAAATCGCAACAAACATTCTTACAAACATTCACATTTATGATAGTAGTAGGTAGACTTGGTTATGTGTGTTATCGGAATAGGAAAAACATTCGTTTGAAAGTACCTAATGGAATTTATTTCTGAGAAGTGAGGGTCAAAACAACTCTATAATGTTTGCTTTGATCAGACATGTAATAATATTTATAGAGAGAATATATTTATTTCATAACATTCGTGTTTCGATATTTTTAACTTCCGACTCAAAATAAATGTTTAGTCCAAACTAAACATCTTGTTTGTATCAATATTTTTACACATTCACTTAGACATTACTTTACGGGCCTCGCCTTTGAAATATAAGGTTGCGGGTTTGTTTCCCGGTCGTGCCTAGACATCTTTGTGTGAATTGTTTTCGGCGCTGCTCAATATCGGTGAAGGAAAACATCGTGAGGAAACCGGTATGTCTAAGAAATTATCATTCGAGGACATGTGACATCCACCAACCCGCACATAGCCAGCGTGTGTGGATCGAAGCCTACACTCTCTCAACTCTTAAGATAGTTGAGGTAAGGCCCATGCCCAGCAGACATAAAGAATGTTGACGACGACTTAGAAATTATTGTATCTAAAAGTGACCTTTAGTCCAGGGCTCTCGGACTTTAGGCATGTATCTCTACTAGACATATGTCGAAAATAAATAAGAATTTCATTAGTTTTCTGACATTTCTGACATTAGTCTTCTGACTATCAGGCGGGCCGGGCGTGGTCGGTAAAAGAAAAAAGTTTCGGTACACCGCACATACAAAGGTGGACCCCGTATGCGGATTGCGGCAGGCAAAATTTCGGTCAAATGTTATACGTGCATTCGGGTAGTCCAGGCTCTAGACGATTTCATGAGAAAAAAGGGTCTTGTATTTCAGTTTTAGATTTTGTCTGTCTGTACGAACGTAACCCCATTATACCTAAATAGACGGATTTAAAAAATATTTTTTTGTTTCTTCATCCTCAATCAGCCTATTTTATACCACTGCTGGGCATAGCCAGGCCACTGGACATGATCCTTATACTCTCATCCAGCTCTTACAAGCCATCCTGCTGAGATTGTCACTCTACTTAGTCTGAGGGAGTTCTACGCTACGTTTGCCAATCCGTGGTCTCCACTCAACTACTCGTTTACCCCAATGGTCGCCGGTTCTGTGGCAGATATTATGACATTTTTGTTTAAATGTAATTTTTGTCCATAATAATTTCAATTAAATTTGAAGTGAGCTTTACAGAACAGTTTATTTAAAAGTTAAAAAAAAGAACAAGTCTATTGAAAAATAGTTGATTTTGTTCCAGTATCTACTATGGAGGTGGAGGCGGTGGTGGGGAGGACCGCGTCCCTCCCGTGTGACATTGAACCGGACTCGAACGAGGACCGTGTTTATATGGTGCTGTGGTTCCGACATGCAGGAGGAAAGCCGCTCTACAGGTTAGTTATGAATCATAACATTATGTAGAAAAAATAAAACAAATATAATAATATTTTCACACATTCACACAGCGCCACCTTATCCCAAATTAATCAATTATTACGGATATAATACTTAAATACAACGGAACTGATATAATACTTAAATACTTTTTTTTTGTAAGTATAATCAGATTATAGATAAGTTACACCCAGACACAGAACAAACAATAGTGTTCATCACACAAAGATTTGTTCTGGGTGGGAATCGAACCCACGACCTCCGGCTGTGGGTCACTAACTAACAGTTAGGGTCACTAACCACTACGCCACCAAGCCAGTCATTTATTTAACACAAACAGGACACACAAGCAAAAAAAAACAAATAAAACTCAAGGAAAAATATATGTTGGCACATCTACTTCTCAATGCATCAGCTGTCATTATATACTGTCATCGCGTCCGTCTTTGAAGTCAGCTGTCACTCGAAAATTTCAATATGAACGAACGAATGGACACCGAGCACGGGTGAAGTGGCCATCTTAGAATGGCTGAGACTGTGTGTTGAACCGTTGTGGCGTCACCATGGATTGACAACGGCGTCGTAAAGAGACTCGGGATTTGAACGCGGCCAATTCCCAGGACACCTAAACTCTGTCTTGGATCCCGCATGAATTTAATCAGAAAGATAATAGAAGGAGTTAGAAAGTATTTTTTTATTTTTCGAAAGGGGCCACCCTATCGAAGAATAAAAAAATACTTGACTATAAAAATATTTGCCTGATGTTAAGCAATGATGTAGCCTCCGATGGAACGCGCCAGCCCAGTACACCGATTCACTCGTGATTACAAATGATTATCGGTGAGAAGGTGGCAGTGGAATGAGCCTCTTTAAGGTTAGAAATCGTAAAGGAGCAACAATTCCGACCCACCTTCACTGCATGGTGTCACCAGACATCGCACCGGAACACGGCAAGGCCGCTTGGCGGTGCGGCTTTGTCTGGCGGGTGGTCACTAACCACGGCCGAAGCCTACCACCAGTTGATTGTCACCTGATTCGCACCACCCGGGGACCACGTGTGGGGCTTCCATTAAAGGTGTACACCCACGGACGAAAGCGACTCAGCCCCCCAAATTTACATTGTCCACTTCCCTCCAGGCATAACGGGAGACAGCATAGAGAAATATATATGTAGCTATAGGAAGAAGAGATATAGAAAAAATTGGTTGCCTGTAAATTCGGTATACGGGCGAAAGTTTTACGTGACAACGACTTTGAGTGGTAAAATAATTTTAATGTGAATATTCATTCGTATAGTAGGAAGAAGGATGAAACATAGTTGAGTGGGAGAGAGACGCAAGGCATTCGGCGGGCCTCTCTCTCGTTCGGTGACTCATCGTAACGTTACCGAGCGTTACACTTTTTCATAAGTGCCTCCCAGCCGCAACCTAATTTAAGACGTTGTCACGTCAATAGCTGTTAAAAAATCATACGAATCGACTTCTATGTTAACTTATTGCTACTAAACCAGTTTAAACAATTTTAATAAAATTAAAATAGGATCACCAGAAAAGTGCGCCCTTTAGAACAAATCGATTTATCACAACGAAATTTTTTTCTGACATATTTAAAAGAAACCTACAGTCGAATTGAGAACCCCTCCTTTTTGAAGTCCGTTGAAAATAGCTCTTACCTCTAACTTTAAAGTATTCTGTATTCTTAAAAAAACAAGAAGAATGGTCGTTGAAATGCTTTGTACCGTTAATTCCTGTTTTGTTTAACTTTTCGCTGGCGCTTAGTATAACAATCGCAGTTTATTGATTTGAACCACGAAATTGTCATACCAAAACCGTACATTTTATATGTAGAAGTGGTACAAATTATTATACTATCGAGAGATCGGGGTGAAGTGATATTTGCTGTAGTTATTATCTGACGGGCCTGTGGCCCTTGGATACATGCTTTTGACGCTGCAGGTCGTCAGACATTTGTATGATGAACATGTCTGTTTGTCTTGAGTCTAGGTGTAATTATTTATATTTAACTATGTATTTACAGAAGAAAAGTATTTTATGTAGTATATTACCAGTTATCTGGTTTCCATAGTACAAGCTTTGCTTAGTGTGGGATCAGATGACCGTGTGTGTTAATGTCCCACTATATTATTGTTATTAAATAATAACAATAATATAGTGGGACATTAACATCACACACATGTCACACTGCACCGCGTATACAATTTTTTACTTTACGGTCGTAACTTTACTGTAACGTAGTCATGCAACTTGAATTATAATCCACTTGCATAATATTCTACTTCTTACGAAACGGGAAAGTTTGCAAGAATGTATGGATGTATGTTTGTTACTCTTCCACGCAATAACTACTGGATGGAGTTGGATGAAATTCGGCACAGGGATAGATTATGGTCTGGATTAACACGTTGGCCACTTTTTATCCTAATAACAATCACGCGGGCGAAGTCAAGGACGGAAGCTTGTCCTAGATAGTTCTATCGGATTATATTGCTAAGCAAAGTTTGAACAGTGTTAACTAAACACAGAACGCATTTAACCCTCTCTCGCTGCCGCTTAGTGATTAATTAATTTTACGTCAATCATACAATAGCGCACGTCGTTAGACTAAGTGCATATTCTGTAAGTACGCATATGCGGTTCAACGCCTGCGGTTTAATGAATATTATTATATCATCACTTGTTCCGCCGCCAGCCTGTTTACGTTATGTATCGCTGTATACCAACGGAACATATCACTTTACTTCAACCCTTTTTAATGGCCCACAGCTGAGCACGGGCCTTCTCTCAACTATCTTTCGAGTTGAGAGAGTTTAGGCCTTAATCCACACACGTTGGCCAAGTGCAGATTGGTGGATATCTTATGTCTTCAAATGTATCTAAGATATACTGGTTTCCCCACGATGTTTTCATTCACCGATATTGAGCAGCGGCGATGAAACAATTCACACAAATATGTATTGGCCCGACCGCGTATGGAACTTACAACCTTATATTTCGAAGGCGAGGCCGACACTGCTGAGCAAACGCTGCGCTGCCCTGCTAAGCCACCGCTGCTCCACATATAACCAAAATATAAGTACCTTACATGTCTACCTTAGTAATTAACAAAATAGGTATACTCTTAAGTGTGCCTTATTTTATTCTAATCCTTTTAGCTGTTTCATTCTTGTAAAAGAGTACCAAAAATCCTTACAAATTTTCACATACATTTTTTTTTGGTATGTTTTTGTCATATTTTTATAAACATCCTAATCAGCCGATTTGCTTGTGTTATGAGTTTTTCAAATTGATATACGATCAAATACATAACAGAACAAACAATCATGCTCATCACACAAAGATTAATCCTGGATGGAAATGGATCCCTCGGGGTAGTAACCTTGACTGCTAAGCCAGAGGTCGGTCTGGCTACTACGCTAACAGTCCAGTCAAGATGATAATAATAATAATAATCCCCTGCCATTTTATCCGTGTTAATTTGCATTGGTCAGGCAGGGGCCATAGTCCATCCATAGTCCTAGTTACCTAATCCATTAGCACCCACCACCATAACCTAGATTTAAGTTCCTATATTCTGCAATAGTCCTGCTCTAACCGGGGATTGTCCTTTGTTGTACCTATATGGTGCGAACAGGGATAATCGTCGGTTGGTGCCACATTACATTTAGAGCAAAATTGTCTAACAGGCCTGTACGTGTTGGCTTCGGCCCCACGCGCCTTCCAAAAGTCCGGAGCTCCAAAGCTCCGAGATAAAAAAAAAGGGAAACAAAATAATAATAATTTATTGCAACAAAGATAGTACACTAATTAGATAGAAACCTTAATAATATTAATAATTTAAATAATAACTAATATAACTTTTATTAAAATATAGTTAGTAGAATTGTGTCAGAAAGTGCGGTCGTTAATTGCATGAAACCGCAGGGTGTTAAACCGCGAATGCGCGCGTACATTTAAACTAACTACATTGGTATATTTGTAACTGTAAAATCTATCCCAAGAATCAATTTAGTAGTGCTAGCATAACATTCACTATAAAAGCAAATGAGTCAAATCGCGACACTTATCGAGATAGGTTTAATGCGCATCCGAGCGATTGTCAATCGATTGTCGCTCCGATATAGCGGATATCGATAATCCGTTTTGCGGAGCGCGGCCTCGTTAGGCACATCACTAACGAGTGGCGGTGCCGCCCTAGCTGTTCTAATTTTGAATTTTCGCAAATATTGGTGTCACAGTGATATCGTTTGGTATAGAATATACTTTACTAGTTTTCGCTTGCGAATTATTATCATTAAACATTTCAACTCAAAAATTATTAAACGAATTTTCATGCGATTTTCACTAGTCGACAGTAGTCGATCCATGAGAAAGGTGTAGGTGTATAATTTGTACCCCTGCAAAACCGAGCGGGTCGCTAGTTTATTATGTAATGACGGGCCGGTGGCGTGGTCGGTAAGATACTTGCTTTTCACGCCGCAGGTCGTGGGTTCGATTCCCACCCGAGACAAACATTTGTTTAAATATGTCTGTTTGTCTTATGTCTGGGTGTAATTATCTATATTTAAGCATATATTTACAAAAAAAAAGTATTATATGTAGTATATTACCAGTTATCTGGTTTCCATAGTACAAGCTCTGCTTAGTTTGGGATCAGATGACCGTGTGTGTTAATGTCCCACTATATTATTATTATTATTATTATTAATGTTATAAACACGAATGATATTTAGCTGGTGATTAATTGTTGTTTAAGATGAGAAGAAAGGAGGAAAAGGAGTTGTTAGAAAAATATTTTATGAAAATACAATCAGAACAAGGGGAAAGTAAAACTAATTAGATCTCATTAAAAGCCTATAGTAGATAACTATACAGTGGCAAAGAGTCCATACAAGCCGATTTCCATCGACTTTCCGTTAGGAAATGGTCAGTATCACACGTACTTAATAATATATTATGTAACGCCTAAAAGTTTTAAATAGCAACAAAAATAAGTATAGCATCATGTGTAAGAACTATCAGTGACGGTAGTGAAGAGATATTATTTTTCTAAGTAAGAACTTTTTGCTCCGGCTTCCTTTTTTCAGACTTCCCCCCTTCGCAACTGCTATACTTTTTTTTTTAATTCTGCGATGCTGGTGCTTGATTACAACTTGCCTGATGTTAAGCAATCATGTAGTCTACGATGTAACGCACCAGCCTTATATACCGATTCACTCGTGATTACGAATGATTATCGGTGAGAAGGTGGCAGTGGAATGAGCCTCTATATGGTTAGAAACCTTAAAGAACAACAACTCCGACCCACCCTGAATGAATGAATGGCAACTACCGAGAAACACTGCCAAAAAACTCAGTAGGCCTTTTTTTTATAAAACTATGAATGAATGAATGAAAATGAATGAATGAATGAATGAATGAATGAATGAATGAATGAATGAATGAATGAAAATGAATGAATGAATGAATGAATGAAAATATGCTTTATTTTTTTGAGACGCGAGTCTACTTAAAAATAGTCCAATTTCTTTTCGTACCGTGCAGTGAATGACTGAATTCCTCCTTTTATGGTGTCACCAGACATCGCACCGGAACACGGCAAGGCCGCTTGGCGGAGCGGCTTTGTCTGGTGGGTGGTCAATAACCACGGCCGTAGCCTACCATCAGTTGAATCCAGGGTTGAACTACAGAGCTTTTAGAAAAATTACATAGCGAAACGAAAACGAACTATAGAATAGAACAAAATGTATAAAAATGACATAAGGCTGTCCCGGGACATTTCGAATTTGAATAATAAATTGATAATAAAAGTTAATAATATTGTTACTTTCGATGTTTTGGTATTGATCCGCTATGTAATTTCTCCAGAGGTCCTGGCCTCCACCCACCAGACAGACGCACCGCCAAGCGACCTTGCCGTGATCCGGTCTGATGTCTGGTGACACTATTTAAGAGAGGGATAAAAATTTTTGCCCCTTTATAACTAGGTTCTAACCAGGTGCCTCATTCCACTGCCACCTTCCCACCGAAAATCATTGGTAATCATAAGTGAATCGGTATATTGGTTGGGCGCGTTACATTGTAGACTCATTGCTTAACATCAGGCAAGTTGTAGTGACGCGCAAGCTTATTGCAGAATAAAAAAGTATATAGTCTGCTTCATCATCATCATCAGACTATTTTAGTCCACTCTGCTGGATATAGGCATCTTATAAAGCACGCCACTGAGCACAATCCGCAGCTATTCTCATCCAGTTCTTACCAGCCACCTTGCAGAGATCGTCACTCCACCTAGTCTGAGGGCGTCCTACGCTACGTCTACCAATCCGTGCTCCCCACTCAAGAACTCATTTACCCCAACTGATATTGGTTCTACGGCAGATTGACTATTCAAGCCACTTCAGCTCCCTAATGGTGGGCGATGACGATTTCTCTGGTTTTCTGTAGGATCACTTCAAGAAACTTCAAGCATAGCATTTTCCATTGCCCACTGAGTGACTTTGAATTTATGAACCCGTCCTACCGTGAGTGTCCACGTTTCGGCTCCGTATGTCATAATAGGTAGGACGCACTGGTTGAAGACTTTCGTATTAAGACTCTTTGGTGAAGTGAAGATAGTTTAATATAATAATATAATATGGTGGGACATTAACACACACGGTCATCTGATCCCAAACTAAGCAGAGCTTGTAAAATGGAAACCAGAAAATTGGTAATATACTACATATAATACTTTTATTTCGTAAATACAAACTTATATATAGATAATTACACCCAAACACAAGACAAACAGACATTTATACCTAAAACAAATGTTTGTCTCGGGTGGGAATCGAACCGAAAGCGGCGTGAAAAGAAAGTATTTTACTGACCACGCCACCGGCCAGTAAAGTAGGTTTAATTCTATGAAAAATATCAAAGGTTTTTTACACAGTGAAGATAAGCTTTTCTGTGATTTTTTATATACGTTTTTAGAACAAGACTAATAACAAGATTGAATGGGGTGAGACAGTATGTGGTTGATTTATTGTTGTGTTTCGAGAAGAAATACTTTTGCTAAGGATTGAGACATTTACAGATAACTAAATTGTAGTATAGAGCACCGGTACTTTGAAATATATGGTCGCAGTTTCGAACCCCAATCAACTTTGGATAATAACTATTTGCGGGTGGCCGTGGCGGTTCGCCTGGGCTGCAGGGTGTGAGAATCCCATAGATGCAACCCTATTTCCATGGTTGCAGCCGATGGTCATCAAACACTAAGCTGTCGTAGATGCACAGGTAGATTTCCACGTCACTATGCTCTCAACGACATACTCCGGAGAGCTTTGATTTTCGCAGATGTCATGTCATGCTTGCTTGAGCCGTCTGGTCTTAGCAGGTCTGATGGTAGGAGACAGGATGGTATGACTTTATTGCCGTGGAGAGTAGCAAGTGCCAAGTGCAAGATATGGGATTCCACGTCAGCACTATCGCTTCTAGTCAACTCGGTCGTACGGTCCGGTTTCCGGCCACGGCTGCCCAGGAGGCAGCTGCTGGGAAGCGGCTCAAGTACGCATCGTTACAGGCCCAGTATCTTTTTGTTCCTTTCGCGGTAGAGGCAATGGGCTGTTGGAGTTTGGAAGCGAAACGCTTTATTGAGGAGGTAGGGCATAGAATAAGGAAAAAGTCAGGTGACTTTTGCGCCGCATCGTACCTTGTGCAAAGGCTGGTTATCGCCTTTAAATAGGGAATGCAGCCAGTGTGATGGGCATTTTTGAACAAAACGAGCATTTTATATGACTATTTCAGAATAAGTATTTGACTTTTAAATTAGATATACATACTATTATTTAAACGTACAATTTATATCGTATTTTTATCTGGAACCAATCGGCTTGGCGCGCGACGATGGCAAGAGGCCGGATGGTATGTCTTTGCTGCCATGGAAGGTTGGCAGGCCCTTGGTGTGGCACGCCACTTGTGTCGACACCTTGGCCCTGTCTCACCTTCCTAGTACTAGCATGTCTGCGGGCGCTGCTGCTGCTAATGCAGAGACCGCTAAACGGCGCAAATATGGTCAACTATGTACAAATTATATATTTGAGCCGTTTGGGGTTGAAACTCTTGGACCGTGGGGCCCGAGCGCCCGAGCACTTTTTAAAGAAATTTCTAGCCGGTTAATAGACTCTTCACGTGACCAGAGGGCTGGCTTACATCTTGGTCAAAGAATTAGCATTGTCATACAACGTGGCAATGCTGCCAGCTTTCTGGGCACGTTCCCCCAAGGCCTCGATTGATTCGGAGAAATATTATGACGCCTTATCTAGTTTTTAAGATAGAATTTTAGAATTAGTCTATTTTTTTTCTTATCCTACTAATATTATAAATGCGAAAGTAAGTGTGTGTGTGTGAAGGTTTGTTACCGCGTATCTCCATAACCGCTCAACCGATTTTATTGAAATTTGAAATGTAGGTAGTGTATACCCTAGAATCGGACATAGGCTAACAATATTTTCAAAAATCATCCCCTAAGAGGGTAAAATAGAGGGGTGAAGTTAGTATGCAACTTTTTATTCCTTGGTCCTATTCATTTAAAATTCGGTACACATAAACCTTAAGACAAATAATGAGATACGGGTTTTTTATTTTTCCATAATTACCCCCATGAGGTGTGGAAAATGAGATTTATTGGTAAAAAATAAAGTTTCTCTGGATCTATTTAGTCTCAAGTCCGATTCACTCCAAATTTGGCACACATATACCTTAAAAGAAATCATGAAACACGTGTTTTTTATTTTTCCAAAACTACCCCCTGTGGGGGTGTTAAATGAGTTTATTTGGAAAAATTAAATATTCCATAACTGTTTAGTCCTTAGTCCGATTTCCTTCAAATTTGGTATAAATAAAGCTCAAAACAAATAATGAAACACGTGTTTTTTATTTTTTCATTCTTTTTTATTTTCATCCTAATACTAAGCGGGCAAAGCCTGAGAAATTATTCTGAGGGTGATTTTCTTCAAAGTTGATATCATAACTCCTTCGTAATTTTGATCTAAATTACTTTTTATTTTGACACAATGACATGTTTGATAACTCAATGCTACGAGTAGAATTCGAAATTTAAATTTCATTTCTTATAAGTATGGTCTAAGAGCCGTAGTATTTTTAAGAAAAGCCTATTGATTTATGGATATACCTATAGGCGCTTGACGATGTCAAAATGTTGCTTACACTCCTACACTACTGAACTAATTTTGTATGGAAATTGTTCGAGACCCGGGAAAGAATAGTTTTATCCGACTGCGAAAAAAGGGATTAATGGTCTAGCACGATAACCAACATCCGCGGGCGAAGCCGCGGGCGGAAAACTAGTACTTTATGTAAATAAATAAAAAATAATAATAGTATGTTTAAAAAATATATATATAACGGATTTATATATTACCTTATTTTCAGAATTCATATTTATTCTGAAAATAATCTTATAACATCATTATTGACGAAAATATACAAAAATTGACGACATACGTCATTGTTATTCGCTTTTCCGTATAGTTGACGAGGCAACATTCTGTACTGAAAGCTATCTTTACTACAATAAAAATTCAACCCTAGTGTACATGAAATAATGTTGAAATTGCTTTGTAGGAGAGGTGTATTGAAATTTCATTGAGGCAGTATAGGAGACAAGCGACGTATGTCTTCACGGCTCGTTACCTTTTCAAAGAATGTGTGGCGCAAGTCATAGAAGTATAATATAGGACCTTGGGTAGCCCTTGCTTCGCTTTGGGAGCTTTATAAAGTGGAACTTTATTATGTTAATCATAACAACTAGATTGTTATTTATATCGAAAAGAAATACATTTTCTTACACAGCTAATATCGCTATCGGATACACTTCGGAGAGTGTGCGTTGGAATTACACAATCATAATCCCCCATCCCCGTTCTTCCATCGGACAAGTAGAGGTACGGCTATGCGCCACCGTAATATGGTGGAAATTCCACGGGCACGCACTAAACGCTTTACTTCCACCTTTATTGTGCGAACTGCCAAGTTGTGGAATTCGTTACCGGCTACTCTGTTTCTCGATAGCTATTATCTATACCGGTCTTCAAGTCACGAGTGGATCGGTATTTATTAAGTAAGCGCGTTCCATCGTAGACTGCAGCATTGCTTCACATCAGGCGAGTTGTGGTCAAGCGCAAACCTATTATAAAAAAACCACAGCCGATAAACGATAATTTTTTTTTTTAAAAAACAGCCAGCTATGGGAACAGCAAGAGACAATTATAGTCGTCCGACGGTAAATTAATCGTCACGACATACTGGTAACGCGCCCTTATTCGTTAATCCGGGTTTTGCCCGAGATACTACAAAGTATATCTTAATATATATATTTCTTGTGTGCGTGTGTATGTGACTGAACTCCTCCTAAACGACTGGACCGATTTTGATGAAATTTTTTGTGTGTGTTCAAGGGGATCTGGGAATGGTTTAGATTCACAATTTTGTCCGCTGGCGGTACGAAGTTCGCTGGGGCAGCTAGTACCTTTATAATAATAATACAAAAAGATTTTACCCTATGTTCCGCAAGTTTGGTAGAATAAATATAAGCAATAATACAATAGGTAACAAAGGGGTTGGGTGACAGAAAATAATTTTACGCTGACATATTTTTTTAATATCGTTTCGCTCGCGTTGTCGTACCTATTCGGTTACTGGCACATTAACGTTAATTTAACTCTAAATCAAAATATCACTGTAATTGATGTACTATGCGTTTCACACAAGAATAAGACTGGATATAATTTAGATAAATGTTTAATGTAGGTACTAAGTTAATTAAGATATTAATTGAATGTCTTGTAATAAACGTTGCCTCCCTTTATATAACATACTAGCGGCCCGTCCCAGCTTCGCCCGGGTAGCTTCAGCCCAACAATTTACAAAAAATGTGATAAATAATTCAACCGATTTTGTGCAAACTTCATATAAACCATCTACTAAATAGTCCGAACAATGCCTAAACGTTTGGTTTGAATAGGTAAGCCCGTTTTTGAGTTATACAATTACAACGAAAGTGACATTGATTTTTATATATATAGATACCTACCAATAGTTATCACTTTTTATCAGCTCAATTTTTTTATTTTTCAATATGGGAGGACAAGGTTTAAAAGAAATTTGTTGTAAGCTACTTTTCTCATTATGTGAACAATTTTCTTTGAGAAATAAATGATCTTTAAACCGAAATCCGCCATCTTGGACCGGAATGCGCAACAACTTCACATTTTTTAGTACAGTGGACAAAAAGTTTGTTAGATATAAAAATCATATCTAGATGAAACAAAAGAAAAAATGCGTAACTATATCTTATTGCCGTTCGAATAGGTATGATTGGGTATTTGGAGTTGAATATTTAGGTGCGGATATATTTTACTAACTTCCGACAAAAAAAAGGGGTATTAAAGTTAAAAAGTGTGATTATATCCGTGTATAATTATGTATTTGTTTACAAGTTTGTGGCAGCACAGCGCATAAATTTACCTAAGTTAGCTGTATGTAACTACAAACCTAGATAAAATTTTCTGTATAAATAACTTTTGCATACATTTTAAAATAATATATTATTGTCTATGGTTTGATATTTTGTGCTGACGCTACTTTTGCATGGTCTTGGGTATGAAGGTAGCTGCATAATCCAGTCTTATTTGAAAGGCATAGTATATTTTAAATAGGTATTAATATAGTTATAGACTGACTATTTGATTCTATGGTTTCTAAACTTAGGGAGCCTATTTGGTCGCGGTAGTGTCACATCGTGGTTCCCGCGGCCCTGCTGGGTGCACATGCGCCGTCGACGCAGCCGTCACGGAATAAGTGGCGGCTGTTTCTGCGGTTCATGTTCACCAAGGTGAAAGACGGAGCGCTACACAGCCCCGCCTTCCCCTAGGGGCGGGACAGTACGTAAATGCATTTCCACAGCGGAAACAAAAAAAAAGGGAGCCTGCCACCTTCCCACAGAAAATCATTCGCATTCACGAGTGAATCTGTATATAGGGTAGGCGCGTTCCATCGTAGACTACATCATTGCTTAACATCAGGCAAGTTGTAGTCAAGCGCCAGCCTATCGAAGAATAAAAAATAAATAAACCGATTTTGATGAAATCCTCACGAAGCGTATCCTTAGCCGTCAGATGTGGAAAATAAAAAAACTGATTTAGATAAGTTATAAAATAAAATTTAATGTAATTTAAAATATTACATTTTTACCATTGTTAACCTTGCTTCTTGTAATAGTTTAAAGAATATTAATATTAATACCAAAATACTTGCGTTTTCATATTATCTAAAATGTTGTGCTAAGTCCAAGTGATTTTTAGATATTATAATAGCTGCCCCAGCGAACTTCGTTCCGCGTATTACTAATTTCGCTATTAAATAATAAGGGTTGGTGATAGAAGCGTGAAGATTTAGGCTTAAAAAAATATCAAAAAAATAAAAAATAAATTTTTTGGGGTGAACACTTAGAGGTTTGACAAATAGATAGTAGCCGATTCTCAGACTTACTGAATATACATAAAAAAAATAAAGAATCGGTCAACACGTTTCGGAAGAGTATGGGAACGAACATTGTGACACGAGAATTTTATAATATTAGATTTTTAATATATTTAAAATAAAATTTTAAAGTAAAATTGTGTCTTATTATGATGATAACTGAACACTTAATTAAACATAGAAAATACGAAGTATAATTGTAGAGATATTCTATTGGACTGCTGTATTTCTAGTTGATTACCCCCGAGTTTCCAATGACCTATTTAAAACTGACCCACGTTGTATACAGAGAGGTTATTCTAAAAATGTTTAAAAGGAGGTTTTAATACTTGAATAAGCATCCGTTTTGTACCTTGAGTTAAGTACCTTTCAGTTGAAAAATTCTTTACTTAAGGTAGGTACGCTTCAGGTGTACAAGGTGTTAAGTAAACTTTTCAAAATTTATGAGGTTGTTTAGTGTAATATTCCAAGAATAATAGATTCTGACCAAGATTCGGGACCAAGAAGTCTGAAAAGACTTTAGAGCGCCGGGATTTAATATATAAAATAAACCGTGATAAAATCCGTTAAACAGTAGTTTTATTTCAACGTGTGGTATTCGCGTAAATCTAAGAAAATACTATAATTTTCAAATTATAAATAAGCTATCATTTTAAATTTATGCAAGCGCTGCTTCGTACGGTACCTTTATATGAACAAAACTGTGCAGCGCGGCATTAATGAAAAAAAAAAGCTTTATTATCATTATGCCGGTTTCTTCACGATGTTTTCCTTCACCGATATTGAGCGGATGTGATGTTGAAATTCACACAAAGATGTGCTGGCGCGACTGGTCATCGAGATCTTGTATTTCTAAGGCGAGGCCCGTACCGCTGCGCCTGAGTATGAGTACATGCTCATTTGAGTAATAATCTATTTATGTATACAAAAATCAATTGTTGCTGTTCGTTAGTCTCGCTAAAACTCGAGAACGGCTGAACGGATTTATCTTATCTTTGTCTTGAAATGTTCGTGGAGGTCTAGGTTTTAAAGGTGAGAATCTATCATATATATAAAATCAATTGCTATTCGTTAGTCTCGCTATAACTCGAGAGCGGGTGGACTGATTTGACTAATTTTGGTCTTAAAGTATTCAAATAAGTCTAAGGACAGTTCAAACAGTGAGAAATATGCGGTATGAAATTCGCTGGGGCAGCTAGTTATGTATAAATTTATTTCAGACCATGAAAATTTGAGTATATTATAATACAGCCAGTCCACAGCTTGTCATCTTGGCAATTCTGTTTCGTATGTCATTATGGTTTGGTACATTATTTTCGGTACTTGCCAGAATCAATGCTGGGAGCTTTATTAACGAGGGATGTGTTCCGCGTATCACACCGTATAGTAACAAATTTAGCGTGTATCGATATAAATTTTCAATTACCAGACGTGTGTCAGGGACGCGTCGCGCTGCAAGCCTCGTTACACAGTAGCGTATGGTGTAAGTGACGGACGGGAGAGGGTCCAGATATCCTACTAATCCTACTAATATTATAAATGCGAAAGTAAGTGTGTGTGTGTGAAGGTTTGTTACCGCGTATCTCCATAACCGCTCAACCGATTTTATTGAAATTTGAAATGTAGGTAGTGTATACCCTAGAATCGGACATAGGCTAACAATATTTTCAAAAATCATCCCCTAAGAGGGTAAAATAGAGGGGTGAAGTTAGTATGCAACTTTTTATTCCTTGGTCCTATTCATTTAAAATTCGGTACACATAAACCTTAAGACAAATAATGAGATACGGGTTTTTTATTTTTCCATAATTACCCCCATGAGGTGTGGAAAATGAGATTTATTGGTAAAAAATAAAGTTTCTCTGGATCTATTTAGTCTCAAGTCCGATTCACTCCAAATTTGGCACACATATACCTTAAAAGAAATCATGAAACACGTGTTTTTTATTTTTCCAAAACTACCCCCTGTGGGGGTGTTAAATGAGTTTATTTGGAAAAATTAAATATTCCATAACTGTTTAGTCCTTAGTCCGATTTCCTTCAAATTTGGTATAAATAAAGCTCAAAACAAATAATGAAACACGTGTTTTTTATTTTTTCATTCTTTTTTATTTTCATCCTAATACTAAGCGGGCAAAGCCTGAGAAATTATTCTGAGGGTGATTTTCTTCAAAGTTGATATCATAACTCCTTCGTAATTTTGATCTAAATTACTTTTTATTTTGACACAATGACATGTTTGATAACTCAATGCTACGAGTAGAATTCGAAATTTAAATTTCATTTCTTATAAGTATGGTCTAAGAGCCGTAGTATTTTTAAGAAAAGCCTATTGATTTATGGATATACCTATAGGCGCTTGACGATGTCAAAATGTTGCTTACACTCCTACACTACTGAACTAATTTTGTATGGAAATTGTTCGAGACCCGGGAAAGAATAGTTTTATCCGACTGCGAAAAAAGGGATTAATGGTCTAGCACGATAACCAACATCCGCGGGCGAAGCCGCGGGCGGAAAACTAGTTAAAAATAATATTTAGTTGCAAATCTAAAAAAAAAAACAAAATTATAATAATAGGTGCAAATTAGACTCTATTTTACAAGCTTTTATTTATTTTGAAATAGGCTTGCGATTGACTACAATTTGATGTTAAACAATGATGTAGTCTATGATGTAGTTCAGCATTGACAACTAAATATCAAAGAAAAGTTTGCACAACGGGAATTGAACCCACGAACAATTTCAACAATTGTTTCAATTAAAGGCGAAACCGATACCGCTGCACCAACGCTTAGTAGCATTTTCGTTAGTTAAATTATAATGGCATACATTGTAGTAATAATTATGACGTTGCATTTTCGTATGCCACGCCATCTGTCAGTCAGTATTTCGCATCAACGTGAAATGCATACATTATTGCAAATAACGTGTATGGTCCTATCAAAATGACTAGCCGTTTCCCGGAGATTTACTCTCGTGATTGTCAATTAAGTGAAGATTTAGATTAGAACTCCTGACATCGTTGTATACCAGAGATACCTACGCCACCTTGTCTAGTTCATAATTCATTTATTGCGCAAGAACATTACATTACAAAATATGCTTGTCATATTACTTACAATAAATAAAATCAATTAAAAATATAATATATAATAAAACTAATTAAAAGAAAGTAATTATACCTACCTACTAAGAGTCCAAAAGAATACAATAAAAATAGAAAAATTAATTAAACAAATAATGTTCACCTGTCAACACTTTTACTGTCCAATTTCTGGGCATTGGTCCTCTCGCAACTATCTTACGAGTTGAGAGAGTTTAGGTCTTAATCCACACACGCTGACCAACTGCGGTTTGGTGGATGTCACAAGTCAAAAAGTAGCCTATGTGATAATACAGACCATAATCTATCTCTGTGCTAGTTTTCATCTAATTCCATCCTTTAGTTTTTGCGTAAAAGTGTAACAAACATCCATACATTCATAAAAAATTTCGAGTTTATAATAATAAGTGGGATAAACGTCGTGTTTGCGTCGGGGGTTAAAAGCAAAAATAGAATGAAACGAAGATCGGTCATTTTTATTTTTAGTACGCCGCTGTTTATTATGCTACTCAAGTAACACCAGAGGGATGTAACTTTATTTGCCCAGCGGTGGAAGCTACGTTCCGTTACACACAGTATTTTTATTTCTCGGCTTTTAATCAATTTAGTGCTGCCGAGAGTAAAATTATGCTCGTTTAGGTTAAGCTTAAAAATATAAATATGCTTCAGAGAAAGTATGTAATGAAATATAATGGTATATTTCCATTTAAAGGCAATTTTTCTCTTTTATTTTATTCTAAAATGCCTTTGACCTTCGTCTGATGTTAAAAAGCGATGTAATACACCTGTTCTCTCGTGATTATGAATGATTATTGGTGTGAAGTTGGCAGTGGATTAAGGCTCTATAAGGTTGGAACAATAAAGGGGCATCAATTCCGACCCTCCCTCTTAAATAGTGTCACCAGAACATGAAACACGGCAAGGCCGCTGATGTAGGGTCATAACACAGACGAAGCTTAGAATTACACAACCTGGGGCTGGGGATTCAGAGATAGTCTTAAACCTCACCATGTATCACCAAGGGGGAGGGGGGTTAAAAAATGTTTAAAAAAAGGTCACGTGATTAATGGACAGCCCCTTAGTTCATTGTAATGTTGAACTCTAATTGAGTTGTTTTAACTGCTTTTGTTGCTAACTTGTTAACTTATCGTCTTTCTTCGAACTCACTGAGTATATAGTGCCAGAGGAGCAGTGACGCAGCGGTACGAGAATCGCCTTAGAAAAAAATAAGGTCACAGGCTCGAATCCTGGTCGTGGCCACACATCTTAGTATGAATTGTTTCATCTCCACTGCTAAATATCGTGAGGAAACCGGCATGTCTAAGAAATAATCATTGGAGGTCATGTGACATCCATCAACCCGCATTTGGCCAGCGTGTGTGGATTAAGGCTCTCTCTCTCTCAACTCATAAGATAGTTGAGAAAATCCCGTGCCGAGCAGTGGGAAGCTACAAAAAGGGTTGAAGCGAAGTGATATTGTGCAGGGTCATACATAACCATAACCATAAGTCATAACTTAATTATAGATATGTTATGGTTAGAATCACGGAAGAGATGTGAGAATCAAGGCGATCGTACGCTTCGTTAGCCGATGACCTAACGAACCGCGTTTGAAACGTGATCATTGATCGTCAGCTTGGTATCTAATAATTTGTTGATTGGTAGCCAAGAGTGGCTACTTGGCTAATATTAGTTCCGTTTGAAACTAAATTTCCTCTCTATACTAATAAAACTGGACAAGCGCGAGTTGAACTGCGAAAAGTTCCGTAGTATTTTCATGACCATCGTAACGGCGAATGAGGGTTACCGAAAATAAGTAACTACAATTCAACCCTTTTTTAGTATCCCACTGTTGGGCATGGGTCTTCTCTCAACTATCTTACGAGTTGAGAGAAGACACGTGCCCTAAAGTATATCAACATTTTCGGGTACTTACTTTTGAAGTAGGTATCATGACGGCCTTTTGCAGACATAGGTTTCTCTCAATATGAGCTGTTTTACCCTGTCTAATGCTTTCCCTGCCTCGGAGAGCTCGTTAAGCCGTCGGTCCTGGTTGTTATTTAAAACATTTATGACAATCGTTAGAGGAGGAGTAGACCTAATATAATCTGACACCTGGTCTAATAATCTCGGCTACTGGTTGCCTACAGGGTAGAGGTCTGATGGTAGTCGTTCATTTAAATCTGGTAGCTAGCTGTGTCAGGGTAGAGTGGGAGTTGACCGCGACTCCAATAGAAATAGGATAAAGCCAAGGGACAAGACGTCCTGTCTTTGGCCTGTCGCAACCAGCTACTGCCGGTTATGTTCCGCCGATCGTCACTTTTCTCCTTTTTTCTCCTTTTCTTTATCCTATAATAGGCTTGCGCTTGACCACAACTTGCCTGATGAGAAGCAATGATACAATCTACGATGGAACGCGCTTACCCAGTAAGTACCGATTCACTCGTGACTTGAAGATAGGCAGATAATAGCTACCGGGAAACAGATGCCGGCAGCGAATTCCACAACTTAGCAGTTCGTATAATGAAAGTGAAAGCAAACCAATTTGTGAACCCATGGAATTTCCACCAGATAACACTTTTTTTTTGTAAGTTTTAGAGTATGGAACCCTTAAAATAAAATTTAACGGTTTATTGAGAGAGCTGATTAAAAATCTCTCGACTGCTAGTGAGCTACTAATCTGATTACACTAATACGCTATTTACTAACGCCGATAGGGTATTTATCACTCGTTGGGATTACCGGGAGAGGCTTAAGGTGCACACTGAGAGGTCCATCTATTTATTTATGTTTGGGTTTTTAGAAGCAAAGTATTATAATCAAAGTTAAAGATACTTTTTTCGGTGTTATTTTTTTTATATTCAACTAGCTAACTAGCTGACCCGGCAGACTTCGTACTGCCTCAAGATAAAAGACCTAAACTTTAGTGTAATTTTTTTTTCTCACCTTTTAAACTTCCCCTAGACCTCCACCGAGATAAAATAAACCCGTTCAGCCCTTCTTTTTAATTGATTTTTATATAACTACTGCCCCAGAGAACTTCGTATTTATTTATAAAAAAAAATTATGGGTGAATAACCCCTATCAGTTAGGGGTATGAAAAATAGATCTATAAAAAAATATATAGAATAGTAATTTACGTCACTACACTTAAGATGAGCATGACAACTAAAGGTCATAATCATAAAAATCTTACTCTACTGCTGCTCTATACTCTATACTGCTGCCGGAGAGTGTTTAAATTGTTTTCCGTTAAAAGAAAGGGATGCTGCTATACAATGCGTGTATCTGCATCCCTTTCTTACAACGGGATCACAATCGCTTTAAACACTCATAATATAACAGTTGGTCTGAGCGCATTATATACTACGTTTATCGCTGTCTTCACTCAAATACTCTTTAAACATAAATCTTGACAAGTAGTAAAGTTTTTTCACCTATTATTCACAGCTACATTCCTTGTATCACTTACAAAACAGAATAACAAGCTATTTCTTCACCTACTTTAGCACGGAAAGCAATACTTAAGTCTTTGTTACCGCAGATAGCAATAAATTTACCACTATTGTCTGCTACTGAGTACTGTTACCAACAAAAGTGGTTTAACACTTTAGTGCCATGCCACCTGGGCGAGTGAATTAGCCGGAATTTTTCGGTGAGCTGTCCGAAGATGGTGGAACGGATCAAGTACTATAACTGTCTTGAGGGTTCCTCATGTGGGGACGAACCTCGGCTCAGGACGTTACCGGACTGCAGAAGTCTGGATTAGGGAGATAGGCTGGGTATTTTTAACCGCCGACGAAACATTGGGGGTGTTAAATTTGACGTGTGTATCTAAGGAAATAGTAAATTTACCATGTTACGTTGCCATGGTACACATCTACTACGTTACATTCCCGGCAGTTTGCTGTATTTGTTGTTCCCATAAGCTGAGCTTTGTTTAATGGAATATGTCCAGATCGAAGGCTCAACCCTGCTGCAAAAGTTGAATTACTGATTCAATATCACAAAACAAAAACAAAAATATTCTACAATGTGTCGTGTAAATGTTCAATGTAAACTAATGACAAAATTATTTTCTCCTATGTCACGTGATAAGATGTTATGTAATATTGAATCTGTCAATCAACTTTTATACCTGACTGTACCCAACATATAGGTTTGTTTTCTATTAAAACCTGGATTTTTTTTTATTCTTTGATAGGCTGGCGCTTGACTATAACTTGCCTGATGTTAAGCAATGATGTAGACTACGATGGAACGCGCCAGCTCAGTGTAATTCAATAGTTTTAGATAGATTTTGTTGACTACGCCATTTAACAAATATTTACCTTGACTTGTAAACAAGAAACTTGTCGTCTCTAAAAGTCTAGACTAAGAAAACTGCAAACTAAATTCTCGGTCGCATTACCATTACCCATTTTGTTTGAACACAAAGGAATTTAAACTTTAACCAGTTGTACTAAGGTCAAAATTCTATTGTTTTACTTTGATTAATAGGTGGTGTTTAGATAAGGTGGCAAAAAAGGGTTTCTTTTGTGTTGCCTGATGAAAAATGTCGCGGTTTTACACTGTTACGGGTACTTTAGAAGCTATTTTAATTTGAATATCGATTTGTTAGGCTTTCTTTTATTGTGTAAAGCCTAATACCGGGCTCTTTATACTCATTAAATGTTTCTAAATGTAAATCAACTGATTCAGTGTGATTTAGTGTACGACCTTTTTAGAGGTATTTTATTTGTGCGTTCGAAATTTGAATGTGAAAGATTTTGTTTTTTTATTTTTTATTTTCATTTTTTTATAAAAAGGTTTGTTTAGTTTTTGTAGCAATAAGTTTTTTTTTTTAATTTTGGACTGTAACTGCTTGGGCGTTGAGATTTTATACAATTAGCTGGGTTGCCACTCAATTACCTAGTAAAAATGTTTTTCAACTTTCATCGTGTTTGGAATAAGCACAAAATATCCCGTATGGGGTCGGAGTGCTCTGGGTGGGACTACCAACCCCTTTGATCGTGTTTGCAACCATTTGTAAGGTCCCAAATTTATAATCCCAAGTCAATCAAAATAAGTAATCTTCTGTTACAATCCTATCCTACTAATATTATAAATGCGAAAGTAAGTGTGTGTGTGTGTGTGAAGGTTTGTTACCACGTATCTCCATAACCGCTCAACCAATGTTAATGAAATTTGAAACGTAGGTAGTGTATACCCTAGAATAGGACATAGGCTAATAATATATCCAAAAATCATCCCCTAAGAGGATTAAATAGAGGGGTGAAGTTTGTATGCAACTTTTTATTCCTTGGTCATATTTTTTTAAAATTCGGTACACATAAACCTTAAGACAAATAACGAGATATGGGTTTTTTATTTTTCCATAATTACCCCCATGGGGTGTGGAAAATGAGTTTTATTGGTAAAAACTAAAGTTTCTCTGGATCTCTTTAGTCTTAAGTCCGATTCACTCCAAATTCGGCACACATATACCTTGAAGAAAATCATAAAACACGTGTTTTTTATTTTTTCAAAACTACCCCCAGGGGGAGTGTAAAATGAACTTTTTTGGAAAAATTAAATATTCCAGAACTGTTTAATCCTTTGTCCGATTCACTTCAAATTCAGTATAAATATAGCTTAAAACAAATAATGAAACACGTGTTTTTTATTTTTCCAATTTTTTTTATCTTTATCCTAATACTACGCGGGTGAAGCCTGAGAAATTATTCTGAGGGAGATTTTCTTTGAAGTTGATATCAATACTCCTTCGGGCTTTTTAGCAAAATTACTTTTTATTTTGACATAATGACGTTTGATAACTCAGTCCGATTATTAGAATTCGAATTTAAATTTTATTTCTTCTTAAATATTGAATGAAAAACTTACAATAATCATGGTCTAAGAGCAGTAGTATTTTTTAAGAAACCCTATAGATTTATGGATATACCTATGGGTGTTTGCCGATTTCAAAATGTTGCTTACACGCCTACACTACTGAACTAATTTTGTATGGAGATAGTTCGAGACCCGGGAAAGGATAGTTTTATCCGACTGCGAAAAAAGAGATTAATGGTTTAGCGCGATAACCAACATCCGCGGGCGAAGCCGCGGGCGGAAAACTAGTAATATAATAAATAAATTTACTTAGCATAAAGTAACTCGTATTTTCATTTAGTTAATCAAAAATGATTTAGTAAATATTTATATCATTCGACGTCGGTGCCTTCTACCTGGATTCGCTACAAAGAGTTACCGTGGCCGAGGGCACTTAAAACTCAACGCAAACTATATCTGTACCTCTCTATAAAAACTTATCAATTGTCTTAAAAAATCTGAAAATAAATACGCAGGTTGTACTTCAAAGGAAAATTCTCTCAAACTTTGGTACAAGGCATAAAATCACTAGAACAATCTAAGACTACTGAGGTGACTACCAAACCTAACATCACGCACTTAGTCATTTATTTGCTAATAAATTGTCGATTCCTCATTACCTTTGCATCTCCATGGGACACAAAATAACACCATGGAAAGCTGATCAATATATCTGCCAATGATTACAGCACCTGCCTCATCACAAATATTCACAAAATGTTTGGATGGAAATAGATTTCTTTTTTATGCGGAGAAATTCGGTCTGCACACATCACGTATTCAACCAATCGACCTCATAGACATTGTCCCCTGATATAACAATGACAATCACAGACAAGCAACCTTTTTTTTATCCTAAAATAGGTTTGCGCTTGACCACAACTTGCCTGATGTGAAGCAATGTTGCAGTCTACGATGGAACGCGCTTACCTAATAAATAGCTATTCACTCGTGACTTGAAGACAGGTAGATTATAGTTATCGGGAAACAGAGATGCCGGCAACGAATTCCACAACTTGGCAGTTCGCACAATAAAAGTGGAGGCAAAGCGCTTTGTGTGTGCCCGTGGAATTTCCACCATATAACGGTGGCGCATATCCGTACCTCTAGTTGTCCGATGGAAGAACGGGGATGGGGGAATAAGATTGTGTAATTCCAACCTGTATGACGTTGACGTCTTGTAAGTTTGACAACTGACGGACCTTATGCTATCACAAGTGACTAAAGTGACACCTAACCACCTGTTTAGGCAATAGCTTGCCACGTTTATATGTTACACGCTGCGACAATTATATAAAAACATCGTATTCCAGTCTGTATCAGTTATGTACATATTATTTATTAAACATGCGAGTGATAAAGCTCTGTGTCATAGGGCACTGTCTTAATGTCTCCGTTAGATCAACGTCACACGAAATTCCTCGTTTAATATGCATCACACCTAGGCAAATGTTTGTTCCAACTTGAAACAAACATCCAACTTCTTGGCGCTAAATTGGTCGAGTGACTTTGGATAGTCATGCATAAATTTTAAGTATATTTAGATTAAGTAGGTTTACTAAAGGTGAATGGGCTAGTTGGTCTACCTATTCAACCAACACCAATAAGCAATAAATCAATGAAAGGTAATTTCTTTTAACTCGTGATTACGAATGATTATCAGTGAGAAAGTGGCAGTCGAATGAGACTCCTTAAGGTTAGAAACCTTAAAGGAGCAACAATTCCGACCCACCCTCTCTGCATGGTGTCACCAGACATCGCACCGGAACACGGCAAGGCCGCTTGGCGGTGCGGCTTTGTCTGGTGGGTGGTCACTAACCACGGCCGAAGCCTACCCCAGATTTGCACCACCCGGGGACCACGTGTGGGGATTCAATTAAAGGTTTACCCACGGACGAAGGTGACTCAGCTCCCAAAGCCCCAACTCACCGACCAAGTTGCGGTGCAGTTGCAATCACGTTGCAATTAAGTTTACGTCTTAGATGATTATCGGTGAGAAGGTGGCAGTGGAATGAGCCTCCTTAAAATTAGAAACAAAAAATGTAGCAAAGGGTTTTCCGGGTAAACGACAAAACAATAGCTTCTTCTCGTACATTATACAGGTTTTATATTGTACTGTAGTTAGACGACAGGGACTGATGGGCAGAGGGGAGGGAACTCCAACGCAAGCACAGCCTTTCTTAATTCTGTTGGCTGTCTCCACTCAGTCCCATTCTTCTTGTAGCTTCGCCTTTGTTCGTTAGTGTTTTGAAAGTAGATCAAGGTTCATACATTTTTGCACACTCTCTTTTATATTAAAAAATATCGGTGGATAAAGAAAGTTTTTTTTATTCCGTGACAGACAGTTCGCAACCTTAAAAAAACAAATGAATTATAAGAAAATTTATGTAGATGTCAAAATAATTTGGTATTTCTAAAATTAAAGCAAAAAGCATACTAAGTTACTGGCTGGTAAAATAATGCAAAATTTTAAAAAACAAAAGGTTTTGATACTAGATTTCAAATTTAGAATTGGGAAAATAATTGAAAATCAAACTAGTCAATGTTAATGTCCCACTATATTATTATTATTATTATTCATTGTAAACATTTTTTTATTTTACGATTTAAATCAAAATTACTTTTAGTTTCAGAGTTTTTGTTTTGTATTTTTGCTTGTTTTTGTGTCTGTTCCATGTACTCATATTATGTCAACCGCGGAAAAGTGATGGATTAGGACTAAAATTTATTTTCTGACGTAAAAAAAGGCTACAGCCTTAACGTAGTTTCCTCTAATTCACAGCATAATTTTGTTTTATCCTCATGTAGTCCTTTTCACAATTTACTTCAACCCTTTTTACTGTCAATTTTAGGATATTTTATCAACTAACTTATGAGTTGAGAGAGTTTAAGGCCTTAATCCACACACGCTGGCCAAGTGTTGGCCAAGTTTTAAATATTAATTGCCTGTAGTTTAATAATAATCTTTCATTTTTCCTACAGCTTTGACGTCCGCGGGCGCAGTTTCAATAAAGCCTTGCATTGGTCCGACCCCCTCGCCTTCGGGAGGCGAGCGTACTTCGTCACCATGTCTCGACCTTCAGCCCTCACAGTGGATGCTGTTCAGCTTGATGATGAAGGGATATACAGATGTCGGGTGGACTTCAAAAATTCACCAACGAGAAATTTCCAGATTAAGCTGAATGTAGTTGGTAAGAGGTTTTGATAGTATACATAAGATAACATAACATCACGCCTGTGTTACCCGAGGGTATAGGCAGAGGTGAATATCACTCACTTTTCGCCGGCTTTTAGGTCCCATATGTAATAGGAAGCGAACCTATTGCCGTTCATCGGGCACAATTCCAAACTTCGAGCTGTAAATAAAATTCTTTAAGAATATTAGAAAAGATTTTTTGCTCAAACCAGGAATCGAATCAGTGAGTATCGCGGTTATTAAGTGAAATGCTTACCACTGAAGAAAAGCACATCAGATTTGGTTTTCATATCTTAAGCTCTGGTTAGTTTGGGATCAGATGACCATGGGTGTTAATCTCCCAGAATATATTTCTTTGAAGCCGCAACATTACGCTGAGATTTAACTGAGTGACGCGGGCCACGCGCACCAAATCAGGTGACATTGACCTGGTAGTAGGCTTCGGCAGTGGTTAGTGACCACCCACCAGCCAAAGTCGCAATACCAAGCGGTCTTGCCGTGTTCCGGTGCGATGTCTGGTGACACCGTGCAGAGAGAGTGGCGAGGAATTGTTTCTCCTTTATGGTTTTTTACCATATGGAGTCTCATTTCACTGCCACCTCACCAAAAATCATTCGATCACATTGGGCAGGCGTGTTCCATCGTTCATTGCTTAAGATCAGGCAAGTTATAGTCAAACGCAAGCCTATTGCAAAATATTAATTATTATTATTATTATATAATACTTTTCTTTTGTAAATATATACTTAGCTTCCGCCCGCGGCTTCGCCCGCGAAATTGATCTCACTAATCTGGTTTCTCCATACAAACTTTGGAACCCCATTTTACCCCCTTAAAGGGTGAGTTTTGAAAAATCCGTCCTTAGTGCACCCCTAGACCCTATAAGGAACCTATGTGCCAAATTTGGAGTCTCCAGACCCAGCGGTTTGGGCTCTGCGTTGATAAGTCAGTCAGTCAGTTTCTTCTTTTATATATTTAGATTACACCCAGACACAAGACAAACAGACATATTTAAACAAATGTTTGTTTTGGGTGGGAATCGAATAATATAATAATAGATCTTACCTGCAAAGTATATACCAACTTTCAACTATCCTATAGATTTTAGTAGGTTTCTATGTACTATAGAATAAATAATTGTTGCAGTTCCTCCTCATCAGCTCCTGTTATATGATGAAGCAGGTCGTGACGTCGCTGGTGTTGTCGGCCCTCTAGAAGAAGGCGGAAACTTCACGCTGCTCTGCGAGTTAAGAGGAGGTAGGTTTAATTATTAGATGTAGGGATTTCGGTCTCGGAGAGGGAGTGATGTGGCATCACATACTTAACGCCACTCAAGAGACATGACGTCATAGTAATCCTGAATCGCACAAGCAACGTTTCACCGACGATTAACATGTATACAACTTCCCGACAAGAACAGTCGGAGGGAGTACCGCGGTCGCCAGATATTACGACTCGCCCTACTGGAAGATCTTAAATTTACAGTGGAGGTTCACTAACACCTCCACACATTCAATTGGGGCTGTATACAGCGGATTCTTAATTAACCGGAATGAGCAACAGAATCATCATCATCATCATCATCAGCCTATGCTAGTCCACTGCTGGACATAGGCCTCTCCCAAAGCAAGCCACTGAGCACGATCCGCGGCTACTGTTATCCAGCTCTTACCAGCCACCTTACAAAGATCGTCACTGCACCTAGAATAGAATAGAATAGAATAGAATATAATTTATTTGCATAGAATGTAGGTACATTAATATAGGTGTATAAGTCATTACATGTGTGTGAGCCGTATACATTCCGCCTTAAAATTAGCATGCAAATATATTTCAATTTTTTGGTTTAATATTCAATGACTAAGTATGCTAATAATAATCTCTACTATAGGACCATTTCGATAAGTTAATGTTTCTTAAAATTAAATTATTGTAAGAGGTTTAAAAATATTTATACAGATAGAATAGTAAGCATGTCAATTTGGATGGTCCTAGAAATTTAAAGAGACATATTCAGGTACATTGTCAATTCTAAGATTTCAAATAATTAAAGCAATAAGTTATTGTAAAATTATTAATTAAGTATGTCATTTGAAATTTTAAAATCAGAAACCTTCGTCTTTCAAAAAGTCATCAACCGAGTAATAGCATTTGTCTAATAATAACGCCAACAATTTCTTTTTAAAAATTGGAATTGTTGCATTTTTTATATTATTAGGCAATTTATTGTATATAATGGGACCCATACAGTATAAACTTTTCTTGAGTAACTCTGTTTTATAAGATTCAACATGAAGAAGGTTTTTGTATTGATTTCTTACTGGTCCTTTTCTAGTTTCGGCTACTGCAGGACAATATTTTTTGTTAACTAAAGTTAACAAAAAATGTTGGTTTTGGTTTTGGTTACAAAGAGGGCAGTTTCCAGAATATACAACGATGGGAATGTTAGTATTTTCAGGGACTTAAACATAGGTTCACAACTCTCTGTGGGCTTTATTCCACAAATTGCCCTGATACAGCGTTTTTGTGCCTTGAAAATATCTTCTCTTGAACTACAGTTTCCCCAAAAGACAATGCCAAATCTGAGAACTGATGCAACCAGACCGTGATAAGCTACCAGAACAGTTTGAATGTCAACTTTTTTAGATAGGTTAGATAGAACATAAGCGGCCCTATAAAGTCTTTTGAAGATTTGTTCTGCCTGAATTTTCCAATTTAATTGATAGTCTATGTTTATTCCTAAGAATTTGGCAAAGGTTACGGAATCAATTTTTTGATTGTCATATTCTACATTAACATTATTTGACTTTGTGCGTTGGCGGAAGTGCATTACGTTTGATTTTTGTAGGTTTATTACTAAATTGTTTCTATTAAGCCATAGTACAATGTCTTTAAGTATATTATTTATGTCAGTTTCGTATTTATTAATATTATTTCATTTTACTAAAGCAGTACTGTCATCAGCAAATAATACCATAGGGCTCCCGATGTGACGTGGAAGGTCATTGATATATAATAAAAAGAGAAGTGGCCCAAGCACACTGCCCTGAGGTACACCAGATTGTACAATTCTGCCTTCGGATAAATATCTCTTCTCGCACTTTCTCTTTGGGCTGCCACTAGTTATTTCCGTGTATTGTAAACGACCAGTAAGATACATTTTCATAAGATTAAGAGCATTGCCTCTAATTCCATATGCGCTAAGTTTGTTTAGAAGAATTTCGTGATTGACGCAGTCAAAGGCTTTTGTCATGTCTGTTAAAATTGCACAGATTGGAATTCTATTGTCCACGCTTGTCATAACTGTTTTTAATAGGTCATAAATTGCTGAATTTATATTTTTATTCTTCCTGAAACCTTTTTGTTCATGGCACAAAATATCGTGTTTGTTTAAAAAGTTATTCAATGATTCATACATTGTTTTTTCTACTACTTTGGAGAACACAGGAACTAAAGCTATGGGTCTGTAGTTAGAGATTTCCTCTTTACTATTTTTTTTGTGAAGTGGCTTAACTATAGTTGTTTTTAGACCATTGGGAAATACTCCAGAGATTATTGAAATATTTATGATGTGGCTAAGATGTGGTGCTATTTCATTCCTAGTCTGCCAAAACGTGGATTTTTCAAAACTCACCCTTTAAGGGGGTGAAACGGGGTTCAAAGTTTGTATGGAGAAACAAGATTAGTTAGATCAATTTCGCAGGCGAAGCCGCGGGCAGGATTCATTTTATTCACTTCAACTCTTTTTAGTGTCCCACTGCTGGGCACGGGTCTTCTTTCAACTATGTAACTAATTGAGCGTGTTTAGGCTTAAATCCACATACGCTGGCCAAGTGCGGGTTTGAGCATGTCACATGTCCGTGAATGATTAGTTCTTAGACTTGCCGGTTTACTCACGATGTTTTCCTTCACCAATATTGAGCAGCGGCGATGAAACAGTTCAAGGAGAACATCATGAGGAAACAGGCATGTCTAAGAACTAATCGTTCGAGGATATACGACATCCATCAACCCGCACTTGGCCAGCGTGTGTGGATTAAGGCCTAAACACTCTCAACTAGTAACATAGTTGAGAGAAGACCCGTGCCCAGCTGTAGGACATTAAAAAAGGGTTGAAGTATGTGTGAAATGTGATTAGTAGGTAGGATTATACCTAATATATATAATAAGTGCTTTTAATTGAGAAATTTCAGGAGCTGAAATTATCTTTTTTATTCAAGTTCATGCAACTTTTAGACCCAATTGCACCATCTTTTAATCAACAGTGTAGACACTAAACGTCAGCTTCTTATACATATTCCATGGTTAAGTAACGTTAGACCTAAATATAGTTAAACTTTGTACTTAATCTAACATAATTAAGAATAATTAAAACTGTTTTCGTGTAAAGAATGAAATGTGTTTGTTTTAGGTGTGGTTAGTCTGGCTTTTTATTCAAGAGTAATAAGTTTATTTTTAGGCTCTAGCTCGCGGTCGTATACCTCAATATCGGTGAAGGAAAACATCGTGAGGGAACCGGCATGTATAAGAACTAATCATTCGAGGAATTGTGACATCCACTAACCCGCACTTGGCCAGTGCGTGTGGATTAAGGCCTGGCCATGTTTAGGCCCGATAAGGGGACAAGATTATCACAGATTTTTGGTTACAATTTAATTTTTAGTACCTACCTAAATATTATTTTATTTTATTTACTTTTAATACTTTATCTATTAAACATATGTATTTAAAAAAAAGTAGTTTAACTATGGGATCTGACAGCCGTGTGTATTAATGTCCCAGAATATTATTATTACCTTAGAACTTAAATTATATTTATGTATGTATTTACAAAAGGAAAGTATTTTATGTAGTGTATTACCAGTTATCTGGTTTCCATAGTACAAGTTCTGCCTAGTTTTGAATCAGATGACCAAAAAAAAACTGCTAACTACTTTTCCCTCGACCCGGGATTCAAATTCAAGACCCGAGTATAAGAGAGCAAGCTTGCTACTGGACGAAAAAACTGTTTTTAAGTCGGTCGACAAAAAATATCATTAAAATATTAACAAAAAAACCGTCTTCATGGATGCCATTCTCAGAACTAAACCAAACTGAAATGGGACCACATGGGAAGCATCAGCTTCCAATTAAAAAATAAATTATCAAAATCGGTTCACCCATTCGAAAGTTCTGAGTTAACAAACATAAAAAACATACAGTCGAATTGATAACCTCCTCCTTTTAGAAGTCGGTTAAAAATGCGGCGCATTGCAGATATTAAAGTAATACCCACTCCGAATATTTAGCAAAATGCCTGCATACTTATATCTATACTTTGCAATAGACGTGGATTGATGGCGTTTTTATTACTCACTTAATGTTATCAAATTAGACGATTTTACGTGTCCAACTGCAATGAATTGTGTAATTAATATCTGGGTCACAGTAAATTATGAACACAGAAATGTAACTTCGTAAAACATACACCTATTAAAGGGGTTTATTTACATACATGACATGAAAGTACAAAGAATAGGATCGATAGAATAAATACCTATTAGAAATATGTATTTACTGTATTTTTATACGTACTCTATTTTTATTCACTTCTATCAACATATTATGACGTACTGGTAACCGAATTATAATTATATTTTGATGTTATGAAAATTATTGTTGTAGGAAAGTCAATTTGAAGTACTTTTTGGCGTAATCTAACATGCTAATATTCGTGATTTTTGGTACTAGTATTATCTTTTAACCCAAATAGAACAAAAATAAAGAATTATAATTAGGTACCTAGATATTAGGACGACCATAAGACTTTGTAATAACTATCAACTCTTTGCTTTTAAACCATATAATAATAATAATATAATGGGACATTATGACACACGGTCATCTGATCCCAAACTAAGCAGAGCTTGTAGTACTATGGAAACCAGATAACTAGTAATATACTTCAATCCTTTTCTTTAGTTATACAGCCTAAAAGGAAAATAAGTTTTAATTAAACTTAACTAAGAACCATCTCGATTATTTCAGCTTTGAAATGAAGAAAACCGCTTCAAAATCGGTCTTTTCATTTTTGGTAAAAAGTTATACCTGGATATACAACACACGTCAAAGTTAAGACATCTTTTTCATTGAGGTTTAATAATAGTTTGACAGGACGAATGAACAGCTATAACGTTATTAATAACAAAGTTTAGAAATATGTAATTCGCAAATTTACTTTCAAGATCCTTTCTGTAAATCTCGCACTGTGACAGTCATTATTAAATTTCTTGCCATTCTACCTAGAAAAACCACTCGTTCAAAGTTTTTACTGATAACATTTGCGTCAATGTCAAAGTTCACAACTGGGCACTTCGTCGTTAGTACCTTTATTTAGTATTTACAATAACTAGTAAAAAAGTGAAATAAAATAAAAAAAAACGCTTGTAATAAATTATGAATATACAAATAATTGTCCCAATACTAGGCACAAAGATTCTTTAAAGACTTGAAGCTGCATCGTGGGATATGACTAACATTTTGACTCGAGACTATATTCCAAAATATTTTCGACGGGCCCAATTCTCTACATCGACCTACTTCACTGAAACGTATTTTTGCTCAACCCAAAATTTGAACCCAGGACCTTGTTATTAAACGTAAACATACCTACCACAAGGCAGCTGCAGAATCCTCACTTCCTTGCTAACATTATAAATGTGAAAGTAACTCTGTCTGTCTCTTTGTTGCCCTTTCACGCCAAAACTAATGAACCGATTCGGATAAAATTTGGTATGGAGAAATTTCAAGATCAGGACAGTACTTCTGTGAAGGTGACTGGAGGATCAGGTGGTAGTGACCCTCCAGCGTAAAGGGAAGATTTTCCAGCCGGGCGAGTTGTAATGCCCGGCGACCGCGGTACTCCCTCCAACTGTTGGAAGTCGTATTTATGCTAATCGTCGGTGAAACTTTGCTTGTGCGATTCAGGATTGCTATGACGTCTCTTGAGTGGCGTTAGGTATGTGACGCCAGAGTTTTATCCGACGCCTCAAAAGTAAGTTACTGGTTTAGCGCTATAACCAATATAACGCGGGTAGAAAGTTAGTTCTCATATTTGTTCATTCAAACAAGTGACCTCTAACCCTTTTCGAGTAGCTATTGTCAATTTTATAACATTCAATATTGCAGTGATGTTGAAATTTCTAGCAAACAATTGAATTGAACAGTTCTGGAGAATTCGTTTGTACATTTTCCTGCGGAATTTCCCTTAGTTTCACAGTCAACTGAAAGCGAAACAGACTAAAAAAGTAAGTGAAGTTGAAACTAGATTTTTTTTGTTGTTGTCTACAATTGCTTCTTCTCTTTGCTGCTTAGTTTCCTTCTTTATTGAAATGTTCAGTAATTGCGGACAAGTAACGCCGCAAATGAGAACATATAAATTATTTTACTTTAAAAATGTCTTCAGGATTTGTCATTTTTAATTAGGTTCTGTAGCAGCGGTGGCGCAACGGTATCAGCCTAGCCTTTGAAATATAAGGTCGCGGGTTCGATTCCCGGTCGTGCCCACACATCTTTGTGTGAATTGTTTTACCTTCGCTGCTCTATATCGGTAAAGGAAAACATTATGAGGAAACCGGCATGTCTAAGAACTAATCATACGAGAACCTGTGACATCTACTCACCCGCACTTGGCCAGCGTGTGTAGATTAAGGCCTAAAACCTCTCAACTCGTAAGAATGTTGAGTTCTGTGCTCAGCTGTGGAGCATTTTAAAAAGGGTTGGAGTGAGTTAGATTTTGTATGTAGGTCCCTAATATGTTATTGGTCCAGGACCCCCAGAAATACTCACATATGTAGCGAAGCAATGACGAGTTATAGATAACAACAAAATGTATGAGACTGACGTATATTGTCACGTGACATTTCGAAGGCGAATGTCAATCCCATACCTTTTTTATTCTAGACTGTATATTTCTAGACTTTGTCTAGGGGCTCAGTAGTTGGTAGTGTGTTTTTAGGTTCTTTAGCGTCAAAGGATTGTTGGGACTCTGTTGAAATTCTGGTACGTAGTGCCAACTATTAATTTACATAGGTTTTAGTGGCAAAAATTACTTTTCACTTATATTTTATCCAATGCAAGTTTCAAAGTTATTTTAGAGTATTTTTTTTGTGTCCAAATTAAAGAAAAATATAAGAAAAATACACTATTAATTTTTTATATTGACTATGAGTGATAAAAATATCAAAAAACTAGCCTTAAATTCAACGATTCAGTGAAAGATAACTCTCACTTATAATCAAACACTTAAATAAACTACTTACTAATAATCTGAAGGTGAAGATGTCACCTTACTTTTCATTGACGTTTATCCGGTAAAGTTCTCAACTTCGAGCTGCCACTAAGAATTTCTAAGTATATCAGAAAATAACTCAAAAAATCTCTACCAATAAAGTGGAAATAAAACCGGGCCACTGTTGCCACACAATAGAATACACATAAATAATCCAAAAACCGTTTAACACTGAGTTGTTCGTGTGCCCAACAAAACATTCCAAAGAATAGTTATGACATCAGTCACTCAGACAGGCGAACAAAGAACATACTCTACTGAGAAATAAAGGGGGTAAGGAGGAGGGGGGTAGGTAAGGGGATCGGAAAACATGAACTATTAGTGTTACAAATTACAGTTCTGCTACAATACTTGGATTTTACTTGCGAACTTTACTCAGAATTCAGATAAGTTTTTTTGCAATGTCGAGAGTTTGTGCGTTTTAAATGGAATCATTGTGAATTGAAAAGTATTGAAGAATTTTGTAAATGGTTGTTAGGGATTAAAGTTCTATAGAAGGTGCCTCTTTAGCGGTTCGTAGTGGATGACCTAACTTAATCAGCCGGAAGGGCCTTTATTGGTTCACAGGTCTCTTTTTCAGTGAACCGTCAGAGGACGTAAAAATAATACGAAAAGCGTTTGTAACCTTACTCAAAATTCCAATAGTTTCTATGCCTTGAAATAAAACTACTTTTTAACGGATTTTATCGCGGTTTAATTTCGATTTTAGATCCCGACGTTTCAGTCTTTTCAGACTTCAAGGTGGACTGAGGTATTTGACGTCCAAAAATATTAATCACAATTATTACCGACAACTTACAAACATTATTATTTAAGTTGCGTTCCGATTTAAGCAAACTGAGCTCAAAGTGTCTTGAATTCTGAGTTGATTTTGCTTGGGGTTTGGTACAAGTAAATTAAGCACTGGGTTATGGGTATATTCCAACCATTTTCTCTGTTAAAATTAGGATGTTTTTAGTTTCGGATCACTTTCGATAGTTTTTATGCCTATTTTTCTATCTGCAGCTGAGTTCAGTTACTACACCTGTCGTTCAAAGTGGTAGAAGCATTATGATATCCACCCTTAATGTTTCTCCAGTAAGGGGCAAACCTATTACTGTTGAGCGTGCATAAATCTGGCCATTTAGCTAGCAAAGAAATTTTTTTTTGAAACGTAGAACATTTAAATATATTTTTTTGCTCAAACCTGAAAACGCCTGTACTAAGCGCTATTCTACCCTTTGTTTTCATTGACTTGAGACAGATTAAATACCTGGAATGGTTTTCTGAATTCAGTCTTTAGGTACCAAACCATATATTTCACTTATGTTAATACTCTCCAAATCCGGCCTGACCCCAACCAAAGTTATAGAGGTTTTGTAGTTTCCTTATAAAGGTTAAGGTGGATGCAAAAGTAACTTAACTAAAGCGAAACTAAACAAACTGTTTTATTAGAATTCAATATTATACTGTACTGAGTAGCGGTGGCACAGCGGTACGGGTCTCGCCTTAGAAATATGAGGTCGCGGGTTCGATAACCGAACGTGCGAATTTATCTCATACTTTGTCTGTTTTTGCTCGATATTGGTGAACGAAAACATCATGGGGAAACCGCCATGTCTAAGAACTAATTATTTGAGGACATTTGATATCCTAACCTGACCTGCACTTGGCTAGCGTGTGTGGATTAAAGCCTAAACTCTCTCAACTCGTAAGATAGTTGAGAGAAGACGCGTGCCCAGTTGTGAGACACTAAAACGGGTTAGAAGTGATTACTAACTTCAATAGTTAAAATATAGTAAAAATTTCAATTTTCACGTTTCATACTAATTACTTCATTTTCGTGTTTGTGTATCGTTGATTGAATATTGTAAAAAGGGTAGGTTACCAGTGGTGAAGGGTGGAAATCTGAACAAGGGAAGCCGTAGTATAAAATTTCATACCTAAGAAAATAATATCTCTTCAATATCGTCACCTATTTTTCTATGGCGACTACCACCATCATAATATAAGTACTTATTTTTGATGCTTTAAATAACTTTTAGGCGTTCCATCATTTTAATGAAGTAAACGATATTAATCAATTCCTAAAGGGAAGTCAATTGGAATCGGTTTGTATGGATTCTTCGCTAATAGTAGGTACTCGTACGTGCAATTACGAGACGTCATGCAATTAGTAAGTAATACTGTGTGTAACCTAAATCTATAAAATAAAGTTTATTTCTCACTTACTAGCTACATTTACATATTAATTAATATTTTTGGACGTCAAATATCTCAGTCCACCCGTGAACATGAAGTCTGAAAAGACTTTGAAACGTCGGGATCTAAAATCTAAAATAAACCGCGATAAAATCCGTTAAAAAGTAGTTTTATTTCAATGTGTGATATTCGCGTAAATCTAAGACAATACTAGCTACATTTCATTACAAAAGATGATTGTACATTTATATAAACAGTATCTTAACATGGTGGTTAAAAAAAAAGGTCTACCTACGATTATGACTCTATCTTCTGAACTGGATAGCACTCAGCTGACAGTATACAAGTCTATAGATAGATGAGCGGCAGTTTCCTGATTCACGAACCATCTTATGTTCGATCAATGGGTAATTAGAGAGGTGTAGATACAATCTGTCTGTTATATCTGACATGTATGCGGGTCTAATCCAGATTGAATGATTAGTACCTCAAACAACGCCACCATTGAGCTCAAAGCGTAAGCAGAACTTTAACATAGTATGTATTTTCTTAGACTTACGCGAATATTACACATTGAAATAAAACTACTTTATAACGAATTTTATCGCGGTATATTTTAGATTTTAGATCCCAACGTTTCAAAGTCTTTTCAGTCTTTTGACACTTAAGCCAGATCTCTCGTATACACGTATACACATGTTGGCGTACACACTTGTGTAGCAGGTCAGCGTAAACTGGCCGCCATAATCGGAATATATATGGCTAGATTATTTTTGGTATTGTATGTGAATCGTTGCGCTCTGTAGTCGAGCAGTGTAAGCTATCCGTTTGGGCTATACGGTCCTCGGGAGGTCGCGTGCAATCTGTAACAACAAAGATTTGTTTAGGTGTATGGTTGGTTGAGGGACTACCCTCCGTGCCTCAGTGAGCACGTGAAGCGGTCTTGAAACATCTATGAAAAACGCTAAAGGTAATCTATGATAAAGTCAGAAGCCTAATATAATTTGAAACCTAGTCTAACCATCCCGGCTACTGACTCCCTACGGATTTCCAAATCTGATGGCGTTCACTTGTTTAATTCTGGCAATGGGAAAAGGGCCAGGCAAAATTAAATGATTTTTGTGTGTGAATCATGAAACCAAGCTAATTTCGGAGTATTTATTTCTGCAATAGAAGTTTCCAAAAAAGTTATAGCAGCAGCAATATCTACTATCTTTATTTGTATGATGTATATAATATATATTTCCGGCAAACCGTGGGTGCCATTTACCTCTGCCTTTACCGCCTACACCGCCTTCACCTTCTAATATAATAAGCGTAAACATAATAACAATTTAAAACATAAATATCACAATTTTACTTTGTTTGTGTAGCCATATTTTAAACATTTTACACCGCTAGACATTTATTGTTCATAGTTTACAACAGTAACTTTTGTAAGAGCAGATAACGAAGACTGTGTAACTTTTATTGCTTCAACTTATTACGTATTTATATTAAGTTTTAAACAGTTATTTGCGGTGTTTCCTTACAATTTGTGAAGTGGCTGTAAACTTGTTTATTTACACCACAGTACCTACATCTATTCCATCCACCCTAAAGGCGGGTTGATTGGCTGCTCTGTGATCAAACGTAGGAATTCATAGCCGACTGCAGACAGCAGTAGCAGACGACGCACGACCTGTCGCTGCGACTGTCTTGGTAGTCTCACACCCTCGAGGAATCAGTATCGGGGTAGGTTTTGCCTCCTGTCCGAGATTATCTAGTGTTGCCCGTTAATACGGGCAGGTCCTTGGGGTGGCTGCTTTGGCAGTGTTGGTGGTGCTTCTCCCTTTTGGGGGTCAGCGGCTGCATCTCGGTCTTTCTGGCGATTCTAATTGTTGGAGGGCGACAGTGCACGCGGGAGCATTTTTTCACGCCGTGCGTGCGATCAGGCTCTACCGGGTGAGATCCGATGTGGGCACCAACAGGAGCCGATAAGCGAGGTAGAACTCCATATTTCTTTATGCGTGTTAACTCTTGAAACTGCGCGAATTTATGTATAAGTTCGTGACATCCTAGCGCTTAAACCAACAGACCGACTTAAATGCAGTTTTCTTTGTTAAGAGCTTGTTGCTTTGTTAAGTGATGGGTAATATGGGGATTAAAAAATTTAATACTTTCCTCACATTGCATAAAAATCACTAAAATAAATTACAATCCTAATAAATAACAACAAAACTAAGTATTATCTTAATTATCATACATAATGATTTTATTATAAACTAGCGACCTGCCCCAGCTTTGCACGGGAGCAATATGTTATAGGTACTTATAAACCTTCCTCTGGAATCACTCTATCTATTAAATAAAAACCACATCAAAATCCGTTGCGTAGTTTTAAAGATCTAAGCATACATAGGGACAGAAAAAGCGACTTTGTTTTATGTAGTGATTTACTGAAGTTTACCTCGTATACCGACTGTGGCCGTCTTTTCTCATTCCAGGACAAATTAATTTAATAAAAATGTATTAGCTATACAACTCTGCGTGGGTGCCTTTACGAAATCGTTTATATTTCAAAAGGCTCATTATTAGGATAGGATTTAATGATCAGTATTCAAAGAATCTCTTATATTTAACTACGAGTATAAAAATGCAGAAGGAATTCTGCCTATTAGTTGCTGAAACATTAGTGGAATGAATTTTTGTTTAGCGACTTACAGTAAAACGAGCTTGACCGTCCTCGAACGGTTCACCGAAAAAGTCCGGTGAACCAATAAAGGCCCTGGACTAGCCTGATGACGAAGTGGTTAACGACCCTAACTGCCAAGCCGAAGGCCGTGGGTTATTTTTTTATCCTGTAATAGGTTTGCGCTTGACCACAACTTGCGTGTTGTAAAGCAATGTTGCAGTCTACGATGGAACGCGCTCACCTATTAAATGCCGATTCACTCGCGACTTGATTCCGACCCATGACGAATCTTTGTGTGATGAAAACGATGTTTGCTCTGTGTCTGGGTGTAATTTATCTATGTTGAGTATACTAGGTATTTAAATATGTATTTAAATACCTAGTATATCCGTTCGTAGTACCCATAACAAGCAAATATAATTGCCTAATTAGGGACTAGATGGCGCTGTGCCTATGTGCGAAAATTAACTGTGCGCCTTCTCGATATACCGATTCACTCAAGGTGAAGAATGATTTTCGGTGAGAATGTGGCAGTAGAATGAGGCTCCATAGTTAATAGTTACTTACCATAAAGGAGCAATAATTCCGACCCGCCCTCTGAAATGGTGACACCAGACATCGTGGTTACTAACCACGGCCGAAGCCTACCACTAGTTTTACCAGTTTATTGACACCCAATCTGCACCACCAGAAGCCACGTGTGGGGATTCAGATCAAAGGTGCATTCTCACGGAAGAAGGTGGGTCAGCCACCAAAACTTGGACCAAGGCATTATCTTTAGAATGTAATAAACGAATTTGTTGAAACGTAGTTTGCGGGTAACTTACAAATAAATTCAAGTTGTAATACCCACACCGGGTAAATATATTTTCTTATTGTGTTATTTAAGTACAATATCATGTAAATGACGTGTAATGTCTTAATGAGAATAAAGATATTTAAACCGAAACTTTCAACAGAATTATAAAAACGAGACGCTTTGAACACTTATAATACAACAGCAGATCTAAAATTGGGACGGCTAAACTCAACTTATTTCACCTAATAAGCCTACTTATGATCTGCAATCCACTCTGAGTTTGATAAGTAATTTAATAACGAGTCTTTGTGAACTGACTAAAGGCAAGTCTCTTATATGGAGGATGGTAACAATAATAGAAAAATAACTAATTATTTTCATTTTTTTTAGTTACGAATGTATCACGTAAACCCTTTGTAGTGACCGACCGAAACCGTCAATTTCTGGACCCCAATAAAGAGAGTCAAATCAATCAGAAATACCGTCTCCTATTCCCCCTTTCGTTTAATCCATCATTTTCGGGCCACCCTGTATATGACGCGACATAGGCAAAACCATAGCCATCAAATACTGTTTACATAAAGTAAATTAAATAAGTAGGCTGAGTCCGAAAAGGGAAGTTTCCCGTCTGATGTTAGTTTGTGCGAAACGTTAGCGATATTAGTTGGTAAAGTTGAACTTTAATAAGCCCAAAAGTTCAATTTAGTTATCCTAGTTTATACTAACAAGGAAAGCTGTCGCACTTACTTAAATAAACATCGCGTATTATACGTACCTACTTACAAAATTAGATTAATTTAGATCTGCGAATTGAAATAATAAATTCTACTAATATTATAAACGCGAAAGTTTGTAAAAATGTATGGATGTTTGTTACTCTTTCACGCAAAAACTACTGGACGGAATTTAGCACAGAGATAGATTATGGTCTGAATTAACACATAGGTTACTTTTTATTCCAATAAGTACCACGCGGGCGAAGCTGTGGGCGGAAGCTAGTTTTTTGTACATGTAATAAATATACAACTCCTACGCCTGTATAAATGTATGATGGTGTAGGCAAAATAAATACTAGCCGTGCTTTAAATTTAGCTATAATAGGGTTGACGATATTTTTTGTTCTGTCAGTTAACTAGATAAATCCTACTAATATTATAAATGCGAAAGTAAGTGTGTGTGTGTGAAGGTTTGTTACCGCGTATCTCCATAACCGCTCAACCGATTTTATTGAAATTTGAAATGTAGGTAGTGTATACCCTAGAATCGGACATAGGCTAACAATATTTTCAAAAATCATCCCCTAAGAGGGTAAAATAGAGGGGTGAAGTTAGTATGCAACTTTTTATTCCTTGGTCCTATTCATTTAAAATTCGGTACACATAAACCTTAAGACAAATAATGAGATACGGGTTTTTTATTTTTCCATAATTACCCCCATGAGGTGTGGAAAATGAGATTTATTGGTAAAAAATAAAGTTTCTCTGGATCTATTTAGTCTCAAGTCCGATTCACTCCAAATTTGGCACACATATACCTTAAAAGAAATCATGAAACACGTGTTTTTTATTTTTCCAAAACTACCCCCTGTGGGGGTGTTAAATGAGTTTATTTGGAAAAATTAAATATTCCATAACTGTTTAGTCCTTAGTCCGATTTCCTTCAAATTTGGTATAAATAAAGCTCAAAACAAATAATGAAACACGTGTTTTTTATTTTTTCATTCTTTTTTATTTTCATCCTAATACTAAGCGGGCAAAGCCTGAGAAATTATTCTGAGGGTGATTTTCTTCAAAGTTGATATCATAACTCCTTCGTAATTTTGATCTAAATTACTTTTTATTTTGACACAATGACATGTTTGATAACTCAATGCTACGAGTAGAATTCGAAATTTAAATTTCATTTCTTATAAGTATGGTCTAAGAGCCGTAGTATTTTTAAGAAAAGCCTATTGATTTATGGATATACCTATAGGCGCTTGACGATGTCAAAATGTTGCTTACACTCCTACACTACTGAACTAATTTTGTATGGAAATTGTTCGAGACCCGGGAAAGAATAGTTTTATCCGACTGCGAAAAAAGGGATTAATGGTCTAGCACGATAACCAACATCCGCGGGCGAAGCCGCGGGCGGAAAACTAGTACTTTATGTAAATAAATAAAAAATAATAATAGTATGTTTAAAAAATATATATATAACGGATTTATATATTACCTTATTTTCAGAATTCATATTTATTCTGAAAATAATCTTATAACATCATTATTGACGAAAATATACAAAAATTGACGACATACGTCATTGTTATTCGCTTTTCCGTATAGTTGACGAGGCAACATTCTGTACTGAAAGCTATCTTTACTACAATAAAAATTCAACCCTAGTGTACATGAAATAATGTTGAAATTGCTTTGTAGGAGAGGTGTATTGAAATTTCATTGAGGCAGTATAGGAGACAAGCGACGTATGTCTTCACGGCTCGTTACCTTTTCAAAGAATGTGTGGCGCAAGTCATAGAAGTATAATATAGGACCTTGGGTAGCCCTTGCTTCGCTTTGGGAGCTTTATAAAGTGGAACTTTATTATGTTAATCATAACAACTAGATTGTTATTTATATCGAAAAGAAATACATTTTCTTACACAGCTAATATCGCTATCGGATACACTTCGGAGAGTGTGCGTTGGAATTACACAATCATAATCCCCCATCCCCGTTCTTCCATCGGACAAGTAGAGGTACGGCTATGCGCCACCGTAATATGGTGGAAATTCCACGGGCACGCACTAAACGCTTTACTTCCACTTTTATTGTGCGAACTGCCAAGTTGTGGAATTCGTTACCGGCTACTCTGTTTCTCGATAGCTATTATCTATACCGGTCTTCAAGTCACGAGTGGATCGGTATTTATTAAGTAAGCGCGTTCCATCGTAGACTGCAGCATTGCTTCACATCAGGCGAGTTGTGGTCAAGCGCAAACCTATTATAAAAAAAACCACAGCCGATAAACGATAATTTTTTTTTTTTAAAAACAGCCAGCTATGGGAACAGCAAGAGACAATTATAGTCGTCCGACGGTAAATTAATCGTCACGACATACTGGTAACGCGCCCTTATTCGTTAATCCGGGTTTTGCCCGAGATACTACAAAGTATATCTTAATATATATATTTCTTGTGTGCGTGTGTATGTGACTGAACTCCTCCTAAACGACTGGACCGATTTTGATGAAATTTTTTGTGTGTGTTCAAGGGGATCTGGGAATGGTTTAGATTCACAATTTTGTCCGCTGGCGGTACGAAGTTCGCTGGGGCAGCTAGTTAAAAGTATAGGACAAGTAATATTTTCGTTTGACCTAAAGATTGCGACGATACGTCCAAGAGAAATGTCAAATAACTTTTTTTTTTTTGCGGATAACCTAACCCAATTAGCCGGAAGGACCTTTATTGGTTCACCGGACTTTTTCGGTGAGCCGTCCGAGGGCGGTCGAACCGATCAAGTACTGTAGCAACTGGCAAGGGCTCCCCATGTGGGGATGAACCTCGGCTCAGGACGTTGCCGGACACTCTAGTTTTAGGGGATCGGGGGGCATTTCGAGATCCCGCGCTCCAGTCTTGACCGGAATTGTAATCGTCTGGAGGCCTATCTTGGAGGGGCGCGACGCGGCCCACGACAGCGTGGGCGATATCTCGGCATGATTTAGTTAAGTTTTATACAGAAGTATGGCTTAGCGCACTCCCAGTCCACACTTTAATGCGTTAATTTCAATGATGAAACAAAAAAAATACGTTACCAACATATTTTTAAAATCTTAGGTACACTTTTGATCACTTTAACCCTTTTTAGTGTCCCACTGCTGGGTACGGGTCTTCTCTCAACTATCTTACGACTTGAGAGAGTTTAGGCCTTAATCCACACACACTGGACAAATGCGGGTTGTTGGATGTCACATGTCCTCGAATGATTAGTTCTAAGACATGTTGGTTTCCTCACGATGTTTTCCTTCGCCGATATTGAACAGCGGTGATGAACAATTCACATAAAGATGTGTGGGCACGACTGGGATTCGAAACCGTGACCTTATATTTCGAAGGCGAGGCTCGTACCGCTGCGCCACCGCTGCTATATAGGTACCATTTCTCATACTTTGTCATTATCCCTATTTTAAAAAGTATAATAATCTTCAAATGAATTTAGAAAAACTTTTTCAAACCTAGTTCAGAATTATCTCAAACACTGGATTTCTATAGTATTTACTAAAATCGATTAATGTTGCAATTTTATAGCCTTTGGTTAAAACAGCAAAGCCAGTGTCTCAATCTTATAACTTCACAATACCTAGTACCAATCCTGAAGAACCCTAACAACAAATTACCCTTTTTGCTCTATCTGTTTAAAAAAAATATCTCCTTGATAAATTGTACGGCGACAGAGGTAAATGAATATATGTGAGGGCTTAGCGGGCACAATGTATATCACTTTACACCATTAAACTGTGTGTCACTGCTTTTGTCACGCTAATCTGGACAAACGACTTTGAAACTTCGCAAAAAGTTGGAAACTTTTAATGCGGAAACGGTAGGAAACAGGATTGATAATGACTTACTTTTTAATACACGATTTTTGTTTTATAATGAGAAAATTAACTTAAATTTTAATAATCCGGAGGAGTAAGTGATATTATGTTTGTTTGCGTAAAAGTAACGCCATCTGCTGGCGATTGAGGTAACTTGGTTATTAATCAAATTGACAACAGCTGTCATTGAGTCAGTAGTTCGAGTCGAGGTTGTCTATGAACTGTCGTGAGTGATGTTTGATATCTGTCATATTCTAAGGTAAGACACAAGTTTCCCGCAGCCCGACAGCAAAGGGTGTCTGACGGAACACCGAGGGGTTTTTGTGGGTAAACCGGGCCCGGCCGCTGGTAGCTGGAGACCCTGCGGGGTCTCGCTCGCCCGGGCCGAAAACGGGAGTCCCACATACCCCTCGCTGTGCCCATCCGGGGCGAGGGCATGCGTAACGCATTTCCCCCCTTAAAAAAATGTAAGACACAAGTCTTACTTCCGCTCCGGAAGTCAAATGTTACACATGTTAAACATTTGACTTCCGGAGCTGGACCGTTGTGCGCACTGTAGGCTAATTCACGTAATTTCTTGACGCACCGAGTAAGTTGTGGTGCAGTTGCAATCTCGTTGAAATTAAGTTAACGCCTTAGTGCATTATGGTATTCTTGTGATTGTCATACAAATAACTTATACGTTAACGCGCTCGCGTGACGCGAACTTGAATCAGCGTATCTGACAGCGGTTGTCAAAATTACAACAGTACGAAAAGGGTTGTTTTGCTGAACTTAATTGTAACTGCACTGCTATTAAACTTATTTAATTACGTGAATTAGCCCACTGATTCTGTGAAATGGCGTGTAATATGGTGGACACCGATGACGCCGCGGATAAAAATCCCTCTACATATCCAACAAATAAACATGTGTTTTTTATTTTGATAGGTAATGTCTTATTAATGTAATCGCTAACGAAAGGTGTTTACTCTGCCTTAAGTACGAGTTCGTCAATACGAAAAACGTTTTCGAATACTGTCTTGAAATAATCAAAATCAGTTTTTTAATATTATTTTATTTCCGTTCAAAATGTTTACTAAAATAGAAAATGTAATAACTACTAGAAATATTATAAAATGGATAAGAAACAGAATAGGTAAAATAATCTGTAGATTTAAGTGTTAACTTAATAGCGTGTCTTTACAGTATCTGTCAGGTCATAGTAAAATATTTTTTTAAGATTTTACTTTACAACTTTGTCGGTGCTGTTGATATGTCCATTCCAAATTACAGCTCTGCAGTATCAACTGTCTCTAAGCTAACCCACGGACGGTTGGACAGGCAGACGGGTAGATAGATGGATGGATGGTCGGTCATGATGAAACTATGAGCGTCGATCTAATGACGTAATTTTATACCTTAGAATCTAGAGTACAACGACACTAAAAGACACGTGAAACGGATATTTTTTCTTGCTAATCCTGACGTGTGGCATAGCTTTAGATGGTTTATTAAAAAATACTAGGGGCATGTTAAAAATGCTTTTCTATTTGGGGTGCCATTTACGAAATATTAAGCTTTTTAAATTGTAATTTTACTTAGAGTCTACTGTCCTCTCTACCAGCTAACCGCTGTATGTACCTACCTAGGTTTCATGAAAAAATTTACTGTGGTGGTATATTATTAAATGATGAATTTAAAAGAAAAACTATCACGGCTAAGTTAGAGGTAAAGGTTAACGAGTAGGTAATAGTCAGCTAAGTAAAAGAATGTAAAATGCCTCTTCCAATAATACGGAACACTTTATGTGCAAATCGCTTTTGACCGGTGCTTTTATAGTAGAAAAGGAATATTATTTTGACCCGTAATCGAGAACCGCGTCAAAAATAAATAAAATAAATAAATATTTTGGGACATTAACACACACAGTCATCTGGTCCCAAGCTAAGCAGAGCTTGTGTTGTGGAAACCAGATAACTGGTATATACTATACATATAATACTTTTCTTTTGTAAACATATGCATATAATAGATATTTACACCCAGACTCGACACAAACACAAATGTTCATCATTAATGTTTGTTACGTGTGGGAATCGAACCCACGACCTGCGGCGTGAAAAGCAAGTATCTTACCGACCACACCACCGGCCCGTCAAATCCTATATAAGTAACCATAATTTACATTATTATGTAAATATTATTTGCTGATACTTATACCTATTGGTAATATCAGAAAATCCACGTCCCTTAGAGTATTTAACACGGGATGTTATACGCAACTTCTAGTAGGTACTAGTTTCTGCCAGTTCTTTCGGGAGGCGTGGCTACCACGTACCTTCACCACCCAATCATGTAAAAGTTAAAACGTCTTTGCAAATCCACACGTAAATAAAAGCTACACACAAACACAAAACATGAACAGTTTATGCATACAAACCGTTCATGTACCTCGGCAGAGGGAAACGCGCACAATACCAGTTCCGTTTTAAATTTTCTAAGACGCGTCCTCTTTCGCATTTAAAATCATGAAGAAATTCAGCATAAAGATGTTAAAATAAACATAACCTCTTGTTTTGAAAATACGCCAACAATTTCACTTATAAAACCTACTCGCGAATAAATTGCAAAAACTAGTTTCTTGGCCTAGTTCAGCTAGTTCTATTTGCCTTGGAGTGGACTGCTATTTATTGCTCGTTAAAAATTCTGCTGTTCTGTTGACTTTTGCAGAATTTAGTAGGTACCTATGCATTCCTCGTACATTTTATGGTACCTACATGAAGTTTTAATCAAAGATTACTATCGACCACCCAGTTTCAAGCCAGTCTTTCACATTGCCCGTAAGTTTTAGTTTTGTGTTTCGATTTTAACGCCCGACTAAAAGAGGGGTGTCTAAGCTAGGTCGAATATTTCATTTGAAAATATATATTTGCCGGGTTAATTAGCAGTAGGTGCGAGTCGATTCAGATAATGGACTATAATATGTGCACGATGATCATAAGCTTGGGGACGTCCACTGCTGGACATAAACGCCACAGCGTTCGGTTGCCGGCTGCTAGCATCCATCCGCTGGATGCTAACAGCCGGCAACCGATCGCTGTTTTAACGCAATTTTAACAATGCCATCAGTCCACCTTTTGTGTGCTCCATATTTTGTTGATAATCCTAGTAATAATAATTTATTTTATTTAAGCTTATAATAAAATGATTAATATCCGACTTTTAAGATTTTTTATCTATAAACAGTCCCGACTAATTTGACTTCCAAATAAAAACAAAAAAAAAATCGATTCATCCGTTCCGAAACTACGATACCACAGACACTGATACGTTTAACTTATAACAACCCGTCATTTTTGCGTCGAAGGTTAAAAAGAAACTCGGCTCAGGAAGCGAACCCAAAAGCTCTTGCTAATAGCTACAGCAGGAACCAAACTACTGACTCAGTTATTACAATTCCCCTATCATTTCCCCCGGGGCCTGTTTACTAACAATGTGATATTGCACCTCGGTTTATCCCTTACTGGACTCCAGGGTACATTTGTATGCTAATCGGGGTATGATAGAGCACCTGCGATGTAACTACCTACGTGTATCCTACTTTCATTAAAACCATAGTTGACGAGGGAAATTTATTAAGTTTTGATTGATCAGGTCTTTTACTAGCTAAAATAACCCTTACTAATATTATAAATGCAAAAGTTACTCTGTCTGTCTGATTATGTTAAAAAATAGATTTTATTTCGAACACAAGGATTTATATCATGTTAGTAACAATATGCTTAGGACTATATTTATAAATAAATTAATGGAAATTTAAACAATATTATATTGAAACCAATTGTGCGGGAGATATGCATCTACGCACACAAAGGTTCAATACAGGCGAGTCATACCTCATGGCCATTATTTGCAATATACTGTGACCATCTAGTATAAAAATGTTAACTAATAGACTCTTCAAATTTACATTATACAAATGGCTCCATGAAAATAATTTTTATAGTATTATGGAATATTTAGAACATAAATTATGATGTTAATTATGTGACAATTTTGTATGCTTTATTTTTAAGCAAAACAGGAATGATCTCATATTATATTGTAACACCTTTGTATACCATGTTTTACGCAAATAAATATTTGAATTTGAATTTATATTATTAAACAGATGTGGATGAAATTTGGTATGGAGATAAGTTTGAGACTAGGGAAGGATACACTTAGGATATTTTGTGTTCTGAAATATGCTTGCGCTTGTGACTACATACCGATAAGGTAAAATCCGTACATCATATTGGGATGGTTGGTACTTGAAATTACTTCAAGAACTTTAAAGATATCCAATACTTAATCGTGCTTTGTTTAGTTAACTTCAACGGAATGTATCACCTTTGAGCGTAGTATTATGTTATCTGTGCTTTGGGTAACCCTAATAACGAACTCATGCATTGATCATGTGTTAATTTAGCTGTCTTTCATCCAAATCGAGTTTGAGAAAGAAAATTTACCAAAAAACAAGATCCGGAAAATTTTCCAATGTTAAATGATTCCAATTAAGGAGCTGAGTGCACTCAATTTGTGGAGGGCTGTCCCTTTCAACTTGTATACACGTGCCCCTTAATGGTGTTACGTTTTCATGGGAAGTCTTATGAGACAAACGCATGCGCCAGTCGTAATACTTGATGCTCAGTCTTTAGAACTTTGATCTTTCTGCGCAACAGCTCAAACAAACCTTTTGTACCAACTTTAATCTAAACTATAGTAACTTTAACTCAGAAAGGGTTCATTCAATTCTGTAACAAGTCAGTGTTTCTAGTCGCTTACGCTCCAGTTGTTTGCATTCAAACTCCGAAAGTTATGCTGCTTGAAATTCACTATAACAACTGCAAACTTGTTCGTCTGAGGTGATTATTTCATAGTTAAAATACTTCTTGTCGATGTAAAACGAGGTTTTGGTGGATTTTAGGTGCTGGTTGTTGGTTTTAGTAATAGTTACTTAAGTTTATTGACTTTGCAACTTTTCATTATTGCCTCGGTAGTAACACAGTCGCACCGCAAGTCGTTTCAAATTTAATGTCTGAATGACAGACATCGAACAAGATAGATACTGTAATAAATATTATAATTATCAAGAATGATAATTAATCATTATGTAAAATTTCATCTACTTTCAACTTGATTAGGAAATTTAATATGTGCAGTCGCACTTACCAAAAAAACTACGAAAAAGTGCAAACAAAGGTTGAGTTACAATTTTGACCGTGATATACTCAATATTTCCTACTGTATCAAAGTACTTTGCATAGTTTTAGCAGATACAGGAAATATACCGACCAACAATCTAAGAGTATTCAATGTTTAGCGGTTTTACTTGTAATAATATTTTATTTTCTCATCACCAGGTCGACCTCAACCTACTCTAACCTGGCTGATCAACAACAAACAGATAGACGATCATACAATCCTAAAAAACGACGGGAAGGTCATCATCAGCAGGATCAGCATCGGAGGAGCAGAGAGGAGTTGGCTGAACACCAGTATTCGTTGCCAGGCTACTAATACACCACTATTGAGTCCACACGAGAGGACAGCCCGAGTAGAAATGCATTGTAAGCACTTCGTGAAATATAGATTCTACTAGGAATGGAGCTGTTAGCTGTAGACCAGACCACCAGGGGATATTTGAGCTCCCGAGAGAGGTCAGCAAGATTGGATTACGGGCAATTAAAACAAATGTGATATCTGAAAGGCCACTAACCATTGTAACTTCTACCCTCAGTTGGGCACAGGTCTTCTCTTGACTAACATTACGTGTTGAAAGAGTTTAAACCTCAATCTACACGCACTGGCCAAATGCTGGTTGGTGGATGTCACATGTCCTCGAATATTTAAATCTGAGACATGCCGGTTTCCTCATTATGTTGTCCTTTACCAATATTGAGCTGCGGCGATAAAACAATGCACTCAAATATGTATGGGTATTGTTTGGGTATTATATTTCAAAGGAAATGCTAACTCTGTCGCTCACTGTGCTTACTATTATCAATGGCATATGGTTGGCAGTAAATATAACTCTTAATCTCACACCTTGGGTGTAAGTTTTGCCATATTATGATTCTCAAAAATAAGTAGGTAAGTCTCACATATTTTACAAGAATTTATATATTTTTCTTTTTCACCATCCAGTGCGTCCCACATCAGTGGCAATCACGAACAAGCCAGGCCAGATGTCCGCTGACACGGAGATCACACTAGTCTGCGTGACCCACGGCAGTAGACCAGCAGCTCAGCTCACCTGGTTTAGAGAGAACAGAAGATATACTAGAGGAAAGGTCAGTTAGCTTTTATTAACTTGCTGCATTTTTATTTGGTTTTGTTTGTGAATACGCATTGCTCTTGTATTGGAGGCAGAAAAGGATAGTCGCTTATCACTACAGACAAGTCAGCAAGGCACTTATTATTCCAAGTCATTTATATTTTTCTAAAAACTGTTGATATTGCCTATCACTTACTAAAAGTTGATGTAAATTTTTTTTTGAGTGGAAATTTAGCGTAAGACGCACTTCGACTGGATGGTTTGAAGATCTCTGTTAGGTAGTGAAAGCTGGATGAAAGTAGCAGGGAATCGTGCTAAGTTACATGCTTTAGGATAAGTCTATATACAGCTAAGAACTAAATGAGCTCATTATAACGGGCTCAGGAGAGAGCTAGGCCTACACTACTCGTCAAATCCGCCGACGACGCACGGCGGTGTGACGAAAGAAAACAGTACTGATGAAGCGACCGATCATCCGCGTGGTATGCCTGTTATACTTGTATTAGTTATTTATATCAAACTAGTTTTCCGACCGCGGCTATACCTTGCGCGTACGAAGGTTATCACGGTAAACCATTAACCTCTTTTTGCGTAGTCGAATAAGAAAGAAAAGAAAAGGAAGAAAACATTTATTTGACATAGACAGGACACACAAAATCAAAATGGTAAAAAAAAAACACATAGAAAGAGAGAAAAAGAAACACAAATGGAAAAATAAAATAAAAAACAAAGAGTAGGTGTGACCCACCTGTGCCAAACATGGACATTGCTCAGTAAACGCTGTGAGTGCCTATTAGAACAACAACAACAACAACCCTATGTCCTTCCCCGGATCTCAAAATATCTCGATACCAAATTTCATTAAAACCGGTTCAGTAGAAAATACTATAGACAGAGTTATTTTCGCATTTATAATATTAGTAAGGTTAAGGACAACTTGTCGCTCCGCCGCGGAAGATTCGCGACGGAAGTTCTGTCAAGTGTGGCGAGAGCCACTTTAATAATACAAGATTTTTTTCTTTAAATCTGTAACTATAGAATGAAAATCAAATTAATTTGTTACATAACAAGCTTAACTACAGGCAACTGCCAATTAAACGAACACACCTTATCTAACTTGTATTAGAACAGCTGTTTATCTTAGCTTACGGAGGCGTCAGGCGATATCTTGATTTAGTTCGTGCAAATCGCGAGCTTACCTTGAAATTAACAAGATTTTCTTACGACAGTTACGAAAATTAATTATCCTTATTAATCAAACAAGTCTAAGAACTAAATTAAATCATAAAATTATCTTAAATAACTTCGAAAGTCATGAAAAAGTAAACAAAATAACGAAGTAGGAAATTGTTGAAATAAATAAGTAAGTATTCCTAGTAAAATAATCTACATTTTTTAAAATTCTTCTATAGGCTTGCGTTGGACTACAATTTTCCTGATGTTAAGCAATTATGTAGTCTACGATGGAAAGCGCCTGCCACTATACTGATTCACTCGTGATTACGATTGATTTTCGGTGAGAAGGTGGCAGTGAAATGCGGCTCCATATGGTTAGTAACGGTAAAGGAGCAACAATTCCGACCCACTCTGTTAAATTGTGTCACCAGACATCGCACCGCAACACGGCAAGGCCGCTTGGCGGTGCGGCTTTGTCTGCTGGGTGGTCACTAACCTCGACCGAAGCCTACCACCCGTTATAATCAGTTATTAAAATTATCAGCATCAACACAGAAACACATAAAGAAAGCGGCATATTGTCTAAAACCAAAACATCTGAGGGCATACAATATCCACAAACCTGTATTTAGCCAGCCTGTGCTAATAAAGGCTTAAATTCTCACCTCTTATTAGTTAGGAGAAGACTCGTGCGCACAATGGATCACTAAAGGGTTGTTACTTTACTACCATAGAAGAAAAATAATGTATAGTGTTGGACACCCTTAAATTAAGTGGAAAATGATTCCTGCGAGGTGCCTGGTGAGAGCTGGAAGAGAGTAGCCATGGGTTGGACCATAGTTAGGAATGCTTAAAATGGGAATGACTTAAAATTAAACTTTCAACAACATTTGCATTCACAAGCCTGCAGTGATAATGTGTAATAGAAAAAATTCCCGACAACCGAGCTGTAATAGCCTGAACACACTACTAGGTGATGGGCTACGGCCAGACGCATCATTACTGAGTTGGCCACATGTCAGGACAGGCAGTGAGATCATGTTGTTTCATATAAAAATCGAAGTATAGCCAGTCGCATGCGTTACACAGCATTCTGGTCAGCCGGTAGTGCATTCACGCTCTCTAATTAAACAAACATTCAAAGTGACATTCACCAACCAGAGACTTATAGACTTGTAAATAGAAGACTTGAAAGAGCTCTGGCCAAGTGGCTAGCGCTCTTTCAAGTCTTAAAATATTTTAGAAAAGACCCGTGCTCCGCAGTAAGACTAATGCCCGCAATTTTTACTCTAAGCACTCAATATCCTTAAAGGGTTTGTGGCCTGACTACCTACACACAAGTCCCAAGTCCCTCAACTACAATCTACATTGTATTAATTAACCTTATCCCAAGACTATAGGTACCTTTAATTTCTACATACACGTACTAGATTGCAATACAATTCAGTTTCAAAATATAACGTTGCAACATTGATGCACCTTCAATATGCCCACATTATGTGGGTCATATTCTTCCCAAACTCTTTCAAAGCAGACTTCTGTTCCAGAGACCTAATTCACCACCATGCTTTATCTTTTTCGTTAGGTCTCCTCGAAGACGGCCTCAGTACTAAACCACGCGAAACAAACATTGCCTTAAATCGCTTCCACCCTTTTTAGTGTCCCGCTGATTAGCACGGGTCTTCTCACAACTATCTTACGAGTTGAAAGAGTTTAGACCTTAATCTACACAGGCTAGCCAAGTGCGGGTTGGTGAAAGTTGCATTTCCTCGAATGATTAGTTCTTAGACATCTCTATTTCCTCTCGATTTTCCTTTACCAACATTGAGCAGTAGCGATAAAATAATTCACACAAAGATGTGTGGTCACAAGGGGATCACACCCGCGACCTACTGTTGCTGCACCCCGATGCTAATACCTGACAAAACCTTAAGAATCTTGACTCTTGAATAATGAAACCCTGTAGTGAGATACAAAAAAGGTTGTAATATTTTACTTTACCTGGACACTGTACATCGATGATTCAGCGTTGCGCGATCTTAATGAATAAACTAAAGAAACACACATTTGCACAAAGAAAAGCTTAACATATTTTCCCAGGGAATTTTGCTTTCCAATTAATCTAAAACCTTGTACCTGCTTCAGCGTTATTGCTGACTCAGGGATCTGCTGCTGCGGAACATAGCAAACAGCGACGCGATAAGCGATTTTTCTGAAGATTGTCCGGTTGTTGGTTTTTTTTCCCTTTTCCCATTACTATTGGGGTCGGCTCCCAGTCTAACCTGATACGGTTAACTACAAGAATTAAACGAGCGACTGCCATCAGACCTTGAAACCCGTAGGGTACCAGTAGCTGAGGTGGTTAAACTAGGTGTTAGATTTTATTAGACTTCTGACTATCTGTAGTTATTGTCATAGATGTTTTAAATGAAAACCTGGAACGACAGCTTTATAAGCACGGAGTGGTCCCTCAACCAACCAGACACCGAAACAAATATTCTTTATCATATACACAAAGATTGGGAATCGAACTCGCCACTTCCTGAGCACAGTAGATTGTGACCCTCTGGCCGGGCGATGATGTGATGCCCGGCGACCGTGGTTCTACTCCCAATTGTTTTTTTTTTGCTGATTACCTAACCCAATTAGCCGGAAGGGCCTCAATTGGTTCACCGGACTTTTTCGGTGAGCCGTCCGAGGACGGTCGAACCGATTCCTGTTCTTGTCGGGAAGTTGTATACTTATATGCTAATAGTAGGTGAAACATTGCTTGTGCGATTTAGGATTGCTATGACGTCATGTCTCTTGAATAGCGTTAGGTACGTGACGGCACATCTCAATCGCACGGTTTACATTCTCAAAATCAAAAATGATTCTCTAATAATATATAGATATTATTACTTTTTAAGAAGAACCTAAAAAACGTGGAATGGGGATCTTTAAAAATCCTACACGATCTGCTCAATGCTGGGGCGGGCAGCTAGTTAGTAAGTATCGAATTAAGTGAGCCGTTAACTGTGCAAACCAATCCATCAGTCAGATACGAATAGGAACTTAATTAATTAGATTAATAATTAGGTTACTTCGGCGATTGATCGAGTTCCTCAGAGAGTAGGAAGCGATACATATGTTATATTTAATTAGCTAATACATTATATCAATTTTCGTGATGTCTCATAGGAATTGTAACTACAAATTGGGTTTCACTTAGAAGTTTTGCTGTTAGATCAGTAATATACCTAAACTAATTTCATAATGAGAAAAGATTTGTTTGTATGAGAGGTTGTCATCGGTTCATTCACACCTCCACCTTATACAACCTGACAGAAGAAGCTTTAATACAATACTTAAAACCAGACATTCGTTAGGAATTATTAAAATTTCATAAATTTTAATGATGTCATAAATGAAGTCAGAAATTTATTTGCATTTTAATCTAATATAATTTTTGGTGTGCTAAGTTTTACCAAAAATTTCGTGCTACGCAACCCTAATCAGCTGTTTTTCTGAACCCTCTTCGACCTAATAAAAGATATGACAAATTAATGACAAATAGCGGTCTCTTTAAAAATTAGGGTTGTCTAAGAAATTAAAAAGTACTATGTACATTTATTTTATAGGGGTTATTCTTTATTCCTATATGGACGACCTCGACAGTCAAGCGGTGTAAGCCGTTCGATAGGGTTACACTGTGCCCGGGACGTCGCGGGTTCGATTCCCGCCCCGGACTATATTTGTGTAACAACAAAAATTTGTTTCGCTGTCTGGTTGGTTGAGGGACTATCCTCCGTGCCTTGGAGAACACGTTAAGCCGTCGGTCCCGATTGTCATTTAACACATCTTTCACAATTCGATACATGTAGTCAGAAACCCATATAATCTCATCCTGGTCTACCCATCTCGGCTACTAGTTCCCAACGGGTTACGAGGTCTGATGGCAGTCGCTCGTATAATTCTGGTAGCTAGCCGCATCAGGTTAGACTGGAAGCCGATCACAATAGAAATGGGAAAAAAGGCAAGGGGAATGATTCGTTATTCCTTTGATTTATTAAAATTTAAACGTCACAATTTGTATATGGCTCAAATAACGTAAAATTTTAGGCATGATATAGCCTTTCCGGTTCACTCTGCAGATACCGTAGTGTAATTACTCTTTTTTGTGTGTCTCGGCATACCAAGGTAAAGTAAGGTATCCGCCCGTTCGACATAAGGGTCGCGGTCGGTAACTCGCGAGTGACGATCTTTGGTTAGTTGATATGCTTGTTCGCTGACTAAAACAATGTTATGTAAATACTTTTACACACGATAATAGTTACATCAAAATGGAAGACAGAAACAACTTGTTACACAAGATGGACCTGGTGCGTAATCGTGTTAGTACGGCAAACCAATGTCTTCAAACCTTCACAAATAAATTATTAATCGTACATTACAAAAAAAAACATTTAATCCTAGACGAAATCATCTAAAAATGTTTGATGTCTGTAAGTTTGTGGCATCCTAAAATTGTCGCTGAAGTGATCAAAAAGAGAAGTTTTCTTAGAGAAGTTTTAAAAATTATCCGTCGAAGTTCTTATATTTAAATAGAGTTATTTTCCAACAGCACAGCGAGTTTACCAACGAGACTACCACCATCAGTCGACTGACAATGTTGCCTCAGCCGGAGGATGACGGCGCCGTGATCAGGTGCCGAGCTGACAACCCCGTGTTGAGGGTCGCGTTAGAAGACTCCTTCAGGATGAGTGTAGTTTGTAAGTAGCTTTATCTTGAAGCCCACCAGCTACTGGCTCATTTTATTATTCTAAAATAGACTTCGCGCTTAACTTAGACCACAAGTTGCCCGTAGTTGAGTCATCGATGAAACACAACAGTAGTGGGACACTAATAAGGGTTGAAGTAATGTAAGACGAAGTTATGCCGTTCTGACTAAAAGTACACCTGTAGCCATAAGTATCTACTGGTCTTATTACTCTTTTAAGTTTAAACGTTGTTCCTAACCCAGGAGACCTAAGATAGATCTAGATACTCTAAATTAGTTGTCACAAACAAAAGCAATGTTAGGTTAACTTTTTTAAATAAAATAGTTACTATGTTGCCTGCGTAAATAAATTAGGAAACAACCTTTTCACAGAACTCCGTATAATTAGAAAGACTAGCAGCCGGCGTCAGAGGCCCTACTCTTTAACGTTTATCGTTTGATTTGATCAACCTATCCGATACTTTGAGTAAACGTAACATTTTGATACACATTCATAAAAAAAAATGTTTCGCTTTCTTAATTATATGAAAATAATATCACAATTCTGTGCTCTCTGAATCTTTAGTAAGGTACCAGAGACGAAGAGCCCATACAAGCTGATTCTCATCGGCTTCGTTTTAGGAAATGGTTAATATCACACGTACTGCAACGCCTAAAAGTTTTAAATAGCAACAAAAATAAGAATGGCCTTATAGTTAGACCGTTTAAGTCGCGTATCGCCTATCGCCAAGATTCTGACTCCTCAAGCTGCACAGACAGTGATGATGATTCAAGCGATATGGATATTAGTGACGAATAGTCTTACATTACTTTTGTCTGTGGTTAAATAGTTCTATAAGAGGATTAATTAATGTTTTATGACTTTGTACCTCAGATGGCGATACGCGATTTAAACGGTCGGCCTATAAGTGTAAGAACAATTGATAACGGTAGTGAAGACATATTATTTTCCTAAGTAAGAACTTTTTGCTCCGGCTTCCCTTTTTCTGACTTCCACCCTTCGCCACTGGTAGGTACACTTCTGTGTGCAAAAAGAATTATCTGACAAATGCTACTCGTGTCTTATACTCATCAAAAGTGTCTATATTTATTTTTTAAGTAGATACTAGTCTATACTTGTCCTAGCTATTATTAATTCATAAATATTATTATTCTATGTCAATTGATAAATCTTTATCTCAACGTTATCTCAACCTTACTTTAACTTACTTGTAGTGACTTTATTGTATAAGATTAAATTATTTAAAACATAATTCTAAAGACAATTGTGCTTTTAATAGAATTTTGCATGTCCAATTAAGACAAACAAGGCTGACCAATGACCATTTACCACTGAAGACTTGATGAACCCTGATTTATGTGAAATTTTTAGGTTATTTTTAGAGTCCAGTGTCTCTATCCATAATTCTGCAAAGTAGGTTTTGTACGTTACAAATGTTTATTTTTAGACATTTCTTTCGAAAACTATCCAAACGAAAAAAGCCTGACAACAGTAGGGCCTCTATACAAAATTCAGGCATCTGACGAAGTTAAATTCTACGATATAAACCAACTGACGGACATGACGAGAGCTCAGATGGCAACCAGCACTTCTAATTAATTAATTATGATACAAACAATATACTACTTTTTAATTTTATTACTTTCCAATTTTCTTTAAGTTATTTAACGTCACCAAGTGATATCTGTCTGGAACTCTACACCTCCATAATCTCTGTACCCAAACTAAGCATTAGTCCCTTAGACAAATAACATAACGAAGCTATAGCGAAAGATCGAAAAGATAACAAATTATGGGATCGACAGAAATTCAGAGACATAAATATTTTAACAGTCGCTTCTCAATATATTTATTATGAAAATTTATTGTATGTGCATAAAAATATTACGAAATTTAAAAAATAAGCGACACACATACTTTGAATACTAGAAATAAGAACGATCTTGTAGCACATCGTACTCGACTCCACAAAATCAGTAACTCTTTTATGGGGCAGTGTATACGTTTCTCCAATAAAATTCCAAATAATATTAGGGAAATGACTGTTAACAAATTTCAAATAATTATAAAATCTACGTTATGTAAGAAAGAGTATTACAAAATTTCAGACTATCTAACGGATAAACACGCTTGGAATAATTCAACACAATAAACAAACAAAATGTAATAGATATAAGTACTTCATTTAAAAAAGAAAAAAACCTACTGAGTTTTTTGGCAGTGTTTCTCAGTAGTTGCCAGTCATTCACTGCACGGTAGGAAAAGAAATTGGACTATTTTTATGTAGACTCGCGTCTCAACAAAAATGAAGCATATTTTCATTTATTTTCATTTTCACTAAACTATTATTGATTAGTGCCCCCATTTATGATTGGTTTTTTACTGACGAGGTTTATAATTACAAATTCACGTTTATCGCCTTGATTATACCACAGATAATATAATACTATACTAGTACACACTGTAAGTAGACTATGTAAGTTTACTCGACAAGATGTGACGTTAACTCAGTATGTGTGATCAAGCCATTAGGTGATGTAGGTACCTCCGTTAGAGTATTTATCGCAATCCCACCAAAACAATTACGTTAAATTACATTTCAGTGTAACTAAACCGTATTGGTTTTGTGTATAGGAAAATGTAATTAAAGTGCGGTTTGAAGCAGTGCCTACATATTTGTTTAGCGCAGACAATACAGGCTGTTGTGGTAGTTAGTATAGTTGCTGTTATTTGATGTGCAGGCGTTATTAAGTTATTTTAATCAGTTCTTTAATACATTTGGGTACTAATATATAATGGTCGCAGAGTTGAATTTCATTCAATTTTAATGCTATAACTTTATTTATTTATTTCTTTTGCATAGTTACATAAAAAAGAAATAAGACTACTTTTTAACTGATTTTATCGCGGTTTATTTTAGATTTTAGATCCCGACGTTTCAAAATCTTTTCAGACTTCATGTTCACGGGTGGACTGAGGTATTCGGCGTCCAACAATATTAATCACAATTATTACGGACTGTCTCCAAACATTAATATTTAAGTTGCGTTTCGATTTAAGCAAATATATATATTTTTGAAGTGAAAACTTCTTTAGCGGCGTTGAGCACTTTTTCTGTAATGGGTATAAAATCTTAAACTCGCGTCAGGACACGTGACCTGATCGAAAAAGCGTAAGACGGATGGAGACGCAGGGCGCTTGCGCGAACGTTCGTGTATGTTACAGCGTGCCACGCGCATCCATGGATGGTGACAGAAAACAGTTAAATTTTTAATGTAATATAGATTGTCATGTGTACGATAGCGCAATAAATGAATATTGTATTCTACCACATAAATGATAGTACTTTTATACTGATAAAGCAATTGGTGCAAAATTATTCCCTAACCATTCCAAAATATCAAACATGCTCAACGTTAATAATCAAGTTTTCACTTCTGCCGGCACACCCGGAGTGCAACCCGTCGTTTTTTTTGTAACAAAACACTTATCACAATGCTCCCATAACAGAAAATACTAGAATAAACACAAAAAATATTCACTTTAATAAACAAAAACAACACAAACAAACACAAATTTACTATTTAAACTGTATCAAATTATTTTTATCTACTAGGAATAAACTGGTATTTAGATTTTTATATAGGTACCTCTATAATTAATCTGAATCTCGGAAACAGCTTTAACGTTTTTCATGAAATTTTGCATAGCGGGATTTTCGGGGGTTATTAATCTATCTAGCTTCATTTGTAGAAAACGTCGTTTTATTCGTGTTTTGAAGCAATGAATAACTGCTTCAATATCATTAGATTACGAAAGCAAATTTCGCCTTAAGGCTCAGGTGGGAGATTGAGCGGTCATGAAACCAGATGATCTCGGTTCGAATCCTGATAAATATTATTTTTCTTCGTTTAAATACCTTTTTTTGTGAGAAAAACTAGTACTGGCAGCACTTTAAGCAAAGTTCTACCAGGTATAAATTTTAATCGTCCCTAATTAAGTGGGTTTAGAAATTTCGCAAAGTCATAATTAAAAATTTTTCCTTTTAAATTTTTAGTTTAAAACGTAAGAATGATTAATTGCTAATCACCTATCAGCGTTTTGTCAAAAATCTCACACCCCTGACGTGATATAAAAACAGACCAAAATGCATCTTTTACACAATAATTCTCTCACTGTCTTTTTTAAAGGGAAAATCCTCTCTAAAAACACGCTTACTAGCAGCTTCTTGTAAAAATCTTACACCCCTTAGGTACGCGACGTACAGACTAAAAATGCCCCCTTTACACTTTTCTCTCACTGTCTTTTTTTCAAAGGGAAATCCCCTCTAAAAATACGCTTACTAGTAGTATCTTGTAGAAAATCTCACACTGATTTCGCGATATACAAACAGACCAAGAATACCCCTTTTACACATATTTATCACAGTTTTTTTTTAAAAGGGGAAGCCCCTCTACAAAAATACGTAGAGTGGAAAGTTTTATTAGCGGTTCACTTAAAGACAGTCAAGTGAAGTAAGTAGAGGTAAATATTAATAGACATTGTAGTTGCACAGTGGGTGTGTTTGCGATCTAGGCAATAACTGCAGACTTTAACCTACACAGTGAGCGGATACAGTAAAGCTTAGACTCAGTTCTATTTGACTTTGCTAGTTACAGAAACTAGGTCTAGACTAGTGATGTTATATTAGGATCGGATATTCATATTCCTATTCCTGAATATATTCATTACGTTGTATTACAAAACCATACCTATTATTAGATAGACCGTTTAACTCACGTGTCGCCAGCTGAAGTACAAGGTCATAAAACATTAATTAAATCTCTTAGAGAACTATTTAACCACAGATTAAAGTAATGTAAGACTATTCGTCATTAATATCCATATCGCTTGAATCATCATCACTGTCTGTGCAGCTTGAGGAGTCAGAATCTTGGCGATAGGCGATACGCGAGTTAAACGGTCTATCTATAGTGGGCTAATTCAAGTAATTAATAAGTTCAGTTGCAGTAAAGTTTTGAACAAAACAGCCCTTTTCGTACTGTTGTAATTTTGACAACCGCTGTCAGATACGCTCGCGTCTAGTTCGCGTCATGCGAACGCTTTAGCGTGTATGTTATTTGTATGACAATCACAAGAATAACATTTTGCACTAAGACGTGCAAAATGTTATTTTGCACGTCTTAGTGACACGTGACACGTGGTCCCCGGGTGGTGCAAATCAGGTGACAATCAACTGTGTGTGTGGTAGGCTTCGGCCGTGGTTAGTGACCACCCACTAGACAAAGCCGTACAGCCAATCGGCCTTGCCGTGTTTCCGTGCGATGACTGGTGACACCATGCAGAGAGGGTGGATCATAAAAATATACCTAATCTCTTCCTAAAGTAATAACTAGTAATCCAATTATGAGAAATTCATGTATCCTAATATAAACAATAATAATAAAAAATAGAGATAGAGGCTGATACCGCTGCGCCTATCTAAAATCTAATCTATTTATCCAAAAAAATAGCTTTAAAAAATAAGAAATTATTATTATTTGGCTTACATCTTGGTCAAAGAATTAGCATTGCCATACAACGTGGCAATGCTGCCAGCCTTCTGGGCACATTCCCTCAAGGCCTCGATTCGGAGGAATTTTATGACGCCTTATCTAGTTTTTAAGATAGAATTTTAGAATTAGTCTTTTTATTTTCTTATATTTTATGTAAATACTGTGTTAATGTTATAAAATTAATTGTTTATACACTAGAAATTACTTCAATGTTTTAAAAATATACCGAACTTGAAACTTTGGACCACCTGGAAACTTTACTAATTTTTTTTTTTTTTTAATAGTGGAATGAAGCATACAAATTGCGAACCTCCTTCTCAATACTAAGTCGGTTTACAAATAAATAACAAGACTTATATTCCTTAGACAAGCCGGTCCTGACGATGTCGCTCGGCAGTACTCTGAACCCAAACGACATCAAGGAGGGCGACGACGTCTACTTCGAGTGCAACATCAAAGCCAACCCCAAGGAGCACCGCATTTCATGGTACCATAACGTGAGTGAGTTGTGTAGTATTTCTTTTTTATGATTTTATTTTGTTGTAGGTCCTGTGACTTCACTTTAGGTACGTACTTACAGAAGTTTACTTACAGAAGTTATTAGTTTAATCACGGATAGGTAATATAGTACTATACGTTTTGTTTAAAAAGGAATCACTAATAAATAGAATGGCGTTTGAGTCAAAATAACGTTTGTGTAGAATCACGGATGTAGCAAATTGTAGTTGTGTGGGAACCCGTATTGTATGAGAATTCTGAATTGGTAGAATTGCTTTTACGTCAAAATAACGTTTGTGTAGAATCACGGATGTAGCAAATTGCAGTTGTGTGGAACCCGTATTGTATGAGAATTCTGAATTGGTAGAATTGCTTTTACGTCAAAATAACGTTTGTGTAGAATCACGGATGTAGCAAATTGCAGTTGTGTGGAACCCGTATTGTATGAGAATTCCAAATAGGCAGTATTGCGTTTGCGTCAAAATAACGTTTGTGTAGAATCACGGATGTAGCAAATTGCAGTTGTGTAGGAACCCGTATTGTATGAGAATTCCGAATGGCTAGAATTGCGATTGTGAAAACTGAAGCATATAACATACAGGTATTTGTACCTAAATGTTGACGGTAGTATAACGTGAGTGAGTCACATACTACAAACTTTTAGTGCATTTTTACACTCATATTTTTAAAATGTTTGCAACACTGTGCAAACGTGTTTTGTAATATAGTAGCTATAAAGTGTAAAATGCGGCAGTAAGTTTTATAAGTCACGGTATGTGTTATTTTCAGGTAATAATAACAAAATATGAACAAGTGTGAGTCAGACTTACATGCGAAGGGTTCTGTAGGATTTTGAAAAAAAGAGGGTGGTGTTTACCTCTCGTTCATTTTCGGTTAATATAGCCGCAAGCGCTTTATGTTGTAAATTTTATTTTCTAAAATAACAATTATAATTTAATGACCGATGACGACGCAATTATGACAAGATTTTGTCATAAATACAGCTAATACTTCGGTGAATACACAAATTCATACACAGCTAAAAATATACAGGTACTTTAGGGACTTTTTCTGTTTTTTTTTCAATCACATAATCCATGTGGATAATTCTTGGTTTTATTAGAGCGGTATCTATCCCTAACGTGTCTGTAATTTTTTGCTGGGTGAGAATTGTGTGGGAACACTTATTTTTGACCGGATTTGGCTGCCCACACACTGCCGATTTTTCACCGATTTTGTGCAGCTCTATAAAAAACTAAACACAGTCGAGTCGGTCCCAGGCAGTCGTATTAGAACTATCTCGATCTTTTTGACTGTTAAACAAAGAAAACTGAAACAAAACCGGTCCAGGTACTGTGTACTGTGTACTTAGGTTGTACACATTCTGTCAATGAATTGTTTATCAAAAATCTATGAAAATATTATACTTTTGACCTCGCATCGAAAAATCAAAAGTGAAATGTTAATTGTTATGATATCTGCAATAATAATAATCCCATGATTTAGTGACGTAACATAAAAAAATTAAATTTTTATCTGGTTTTAATGTATGATTATGTAATTTTATGGTAATAATTGATATGTAATCAATATTACTAGTAATTTAAGTAATATAAATATGAATTTTAACTTGTATACCTACATGTCTAAAGAAAATAAAGAATTGAATTGACTTGAATTGACATACAAAATTAAATGCACATGCATTACTTAGGTTTTAACTGAAAAACTAACTAAACCTGTTGTTTTACCCCTCAACGTAGAACTCAAACACAATTTAACATAGCTAAATCCTCTCTAACTTTGTAACTAAACTGTAAGCTCCCGCTATTTTGTTCAGTACACTTCTATTTTATTTTTAGCTTTCCGCTGGTGCTTTCGCCCACGTGACCTATAGTTAATATCATGTCCAGCAGTGGTATAAAAAGTAGTCTAACCTTCCTCAAAAAAAAGCTATCTTATAGTGCAAGAATTTTGCTAATGGGGCCAGTAGTTCCTGAGAAAAGCGCGTTCCACCAAACAAACAAACTCTTCAACTTTATAATATTGTTTTAGATTAAGCCCCGAATTTATAAACGTCAAATAAGCTTATATCATAGCTAAAGAGACAAAGTCCATTTTAACTAAAGTGATTCATTAGATTCATATGATTTTGATGAATACGCTTCAATGCATCGAACAAAAAACCTCCTCCTTGTTGTAGTCGGTTAAAACTAATACTGAACAATAGTCGAATGTATATTTTTGTGCACTTGGCTGTTCAAACTCGTTATACTGTTAGACTTTGAAACGTAAACTTGACTGAATGGAATGGAAACTCAACATATCATGCAATCTATGCAATAGAGTGCTTATCTAGAAAATTGAGCTATAACACGAATTTTAATGCCAAGGTTACTTACTCAATAACTTATGTAACTCTTTTGTATCACTGCTGGGCGTAGTTCTTCTCGTCTTCTTCGTCTGGGAGAGTTTAGACCTTAATCCACTCACACTGGCTAAAAGCGGGTAGGTAATGTCACGTGTTCTTGAATATTCCCTCACCGATAGCAGCAACAATAAAGCAATTCACCCTCAAATCTGGATACGGCCCAGGATCGTATAATGCTCTTAAGGCCGAGCACGACACCACTGCCCTACGGTGCGTAGGTACGTCAGATCTTTTTTATCAAATGGGGCTGATTAACCCAGAGTAATTCACAGTGGGATATTTGTTGCAGCGGTTCTAGGAGGCCCAGTTTGTCCAAACCGCTACTTTTTGTCAACTACATTTTGTTCTAAGATTCCATATAATTACCCCGAGTGGGTTTTGGTATCGTAATTTTTTCAACTGAACTTACACACACAACTGCACACACAGACTGATTAAATATTGAAAACTGGTATATCATGGAACTAAACATTCTAGAATATAAAAAACTTGAGAGGTGTCAAGGGACACCCAGATGGAACGAAGTTCCTTTCGATTAATTAGTGAAGGAATTGTAATAATTTTTATTTTTTGCTTTTTTATTCATTTTTTTTTATGATTTTTTCTTACCTTTCTAAGGTATATTTTTTGCAAATTATTTTTTTAATATTTTTTTGCTAATATGCGCACGCCGCACAGCTTACAATAGCTTACTATAGCAAAAAGTGTCGTGACAACTTTTCGTAAGATTTTTTTCCGTCTAGCCCTCTTTCACAACGCGCGATAAGGAACTTCGTTCCAGTAACGATCTCATAAATTATGACTCTACTAAGATAATGCATCTCTAAAAACAATATTTGTATACCTTTTACGGCCAGAAATAGCGCTCAATGTATCTACTTTCAATATGAATTAAATCTGTATCTTACCTATGAACTCCAAATAAATTGAAATAAACCTATTTTATAACGGATTATACCGCGGTTTATTTTAGATTTTAAATCTCGACGTTTCAGTCTTTTTAGACTTCATGGTCACGGGTGGACTGAGGTATTTGACGTCCAAACTTATTAATCACAATTATTACTAACTAAATTAAACACCTTTCTCACCAGGATCAGCAGGTAAGTCAGAACATGTCCTCTGGCGTGTTCATCAGCACCAAGTCGCTGGTGCTGCAGCGGGTGACGAAGCGGGATGGTGGACTGTACACCTGCAGGGCTGCGAACCAAATGGGCGAAGCTAGCAGTCAACCAGTCTATCTGAGAGTGCAGTGTAAGTAATAATGGGAAAGGTTTCTCATTCAGTATCTTCTACTGTCGAAATATATAAAAGAAGAAACCAACCTTTTTTAATCTGTTATAGGCTTGAGCTTGAAAACAAGTTGCCTGATGTTAAGCAATGTTGTACTCTATGATAGAACGCGCTTACCCAGAACTCCGATTCACTCGTGATAACTAAAGACTTTGGTCAGAAGGTGGCTAATAGGATAATAAACTTCAAAGGAGTGACAATTTCAACCATCTTTCCTGCATCGTGTCACCAGACATGGTACCGGAGAACGGGAAGGCTGCTTGGCGGTGCGGTTAAGTCTGGTAGGACTAACAACGCCGAAGCATACTACCTGTTGATTGTCACCTGATTTGCAGCACGCCACATCATCTTTCACACAACAGCGTTCTCTAATTAATTTATCCCTCAATCTATCATTCAGAATTACATCACACATACGTCGTAGAGGACGTATTTCCACAACATTTATTCTACTTTCATGATTCTTCTGCCACACCCAACATTCATTCCTTATATAACCGGGCTTATAGTCAGGCTTTTCCAGAAATTAATTATTTATTAGATCTACCAAATGCTTTAACACTTGACTTTTACTTTATCTTTTATCCTTGTAAGCAACCCAAGTGAGCTTCTTTGATGGCCGGTGGCGTGGTTGGTAAGATACTTGCTTTTCACGCCGCAGGTCGGGGGTTCGATTCCCACCCAAGACAAACATTTGTTTAAATATGTCTGTTTGTCTTGTGTCTGGGTGTAATTATCTATATTTAAGTACATATTTACAAAAGAAAAGTATTATATGTAGTATATTACCAGTTATCTGGTTTCCATAGTACAAGCTCTGCTTAGTTTGGGATCAGATGACCGTGTGTGTTAATGTCCCACTATATTATATTATTATTCCTAAAGATGCTATCAGTAGTTGATGACAGATTGACTGATGTTGAATTGTGAAAAATGTTTAAAAGTTAGTTTTAAAGATAATATTGTCCATTGATATTTGAATGTCTAGCATTAATACCTATCATCAAATAGATAAAGTTCAAAATACCTAAAATCAAAATACCCAATATTCTAAAATCTCTAAATCTATCCTTTTTTACATCGTTTCATCGTCATCTCTTTTACACAGTCACTCCAATATGCGCACAACCATCGCCCGTGTTGCTCGGCGCGAGGCTGGACGAGCCGTTGCGCGTGCGCTGCTCTGTGCACGCGGATCCTGCTGATGTCACCTTCTACTGGCAATTTAATAATAGCGGCGAAAGTTTCCAAGTTTCACCGGCTAGATATGGTATGAGAATAAATTACATGTGAATTAAAAATTCAAGAGCAGCGGTGAGGCAGCAGGTCGGTATCTTTGTGTAAATTGATACATCGCAGCTGCTTATCGCTGAAGGAAAACATCGTGAAGAAACCGGCATGTTTAGGGCCTACTCATTAGAGGACATGTGACAACCACCAACCCGCACTTGGCCAGCGTGTGTGGATTAAGATCTAAATTCTCTCGATTCGTAAGATAGTTGAGAGAAGACCCGTGCTCAGCTGTGGGATATTAAAAAGGGTTGAAGTGAAGATATATATAAGAGTAGTAGCTGTAAATTACATGTACAAGCTTTATGTGGAGATTGTTACATACGGCTACATCCCACAGCGCGAGTTGCAGCCCGTTACGAGGTTCGAGTTAGGGATTGCGACATCGATGCCCTGCCTCGTGCCAGAGCTGATTTGCTGACTAGACTTTTACGACATGTGAGCTAGATAGCCTTAGTTGTACAGTACTTGTAAAGTAATTTTATGTTAATAATTAAATTCGGCAGTGTGGTTCCAACTTTGAACCCATTCTCACCTAGGTTATAGATAGGTTTAAGATCTTATAATGTTAGTTTTAATTATAGTGAAATTCCTTTTTAGTAACTCTAGTTTCCTATCTGTTGCCTCTGTCCGCCGTTCACGTAATTAGATGAATAACAATTATTGTTGTTATTATTATTTGTGTGTAGTATCGACGGGCGGCACGACGAGCGAGCTCCGGTACCGCGCGGCGAGCGAGCGCGACTACGGCGCGCTGCTGTGTCGCGCGCACAACGCGGTCGGCACGCAGCGGCGACCGTGCGTCTTCCAGATCGTGCCCGCTGGTATGTCTACTTTGTTACTTACTAGCTGCCCCAGCGAACTTCGTACCGTGTATTACTGATGTAATACGTATGTATTTTTAATACCACTTAATAAAAATATAAAAACAAACAATTTCATACAAGAATTAAAAAAAAAATAAGGGTGAACAACCCTTATCGCTTAGGGGTATGAAAATAGATATTAGCCGATTCTCAGACCTACTGAATACGCATATAAAATTTGGTCAAAATCGGTAAAGCAACAACAACAACTCAGAATTCAAGACACTGTGAGTTCAGTTTGCTTAAATCGGAACGCAACTTAAATATTAATCTTTGAAGGTAGACAGTAATAATTGTGATTAATATTTTTGGACGTCAAATATCTCAGTCCACCCGTGAATATGAAGTCTGAAAAGACTTTGAAACGTCGGGATCTAAAATCTAAAATAAACCGCGATAAAATCCATTAAAAAAGTAGTTTTATTTCAATCGGTAAAGCCGTTTCGGAGTAGTACGATAACAAACATTTTGACATGGAAATTTTATATAGTAGATATCGTTATTCTGTGCAGGTACAGTAGCACGCCTGGCTTTCATGCTGCAGCTGGGAGTGATAGGTAGAACATGGAGAGCCCGGCGTGCTGCTGTACCTGCACATAATAATAATTAATAAATAGTAATAAGAATAGAAGGACCATTCTAAAACAATATTTAACTAAAAAGCGACTCTAAAATTAACGACATAAAGTTTATTCAGAGACTGCCGCTGCCGCACCCACACACGGAACGGCAGCTTACGCATTTCACAAGTTATCGCTTAAGAGGAATTTGGTCAGGAAAATGTGTTGCTAGCTCACGGGCTAATATATAACACTGAACCACTACCGTTCAAGTTCCATTCCACACATCCATACAACGTTGTTCTCACATCCTACATCATCATCATTGCCCTTGCCTTTTTCCCATTTCTATTAGGGTGGGCTCCCAGTGTAACCTGATGCGGCTAGCTACCAGAATTATACGAGCGACTGCCATCAGACCTCGAAACCCGTAGGGAACCAGTAGCCGAGATGGTTAGACCAGGAGTCAGATTATATTAGGCTTCTAACTACATGTAACGATTGTCATAGATGTTTTAAATAACAATCGGGACCGATAGTTCTTACATCCTACATCAATAGATATTTACAATAATTAAACTTTAACCGCTGCTGAAACGAGCGAAATCTCAGCAATTTAACTTATTTGTCAACAAATAAGATCTAAAATCATTTAAATATATTATCTAAAAATTCCAAACATCAAAATTTAATAATGCAAGCTTTTCAAACTACACACTTAGCATAATTTTCACCGAAGAAAATCACCCGAGTAGAACTAAAATAGTTGTAAAATTCGTTGAATATGTAAATACCTTACATATATGATTATGCATGAATGCTCAACTTGTCTCTACGACGAACAACTTTTTGCATTTAACCTCTAAGTTTACATACATTATACAGGGTGATTAGACGAGTTGTTATTAAATTAAAAATTTACATATTTTAGAATGAAAATAACTAATATATAATTGGGCATTAACACTCACCGCCATCTAATCCCAAACTAAGCAGAGCTTGTACTATGGAAACCAGATAACGGGTAATATACCTACAACATATAATTTTTTTATTTAGTAAATACATACATACTTATGCATAGGTAATTACATCCAGACACAAGACAAACAGACATGTTCATCGCAGGCGCAGCGGTATCGGCCTCGCCTATGATATATAAGGCCGCGGGTTCGATCCCTACTCGTGCCCACACATCTTTTTGTGAATCGTTTCATCACCGTTGTTAAATATTTAATGACTTAACCAGGGTCTGTGGATTAAGGCTTAAAATTTCCTAACTGGTAAGATAGTTGAGAGAAGACACGAGTTAATTATATAAACAATGGCACAGCTGGGCTCGTGCCCAGCTGTGGGGCCACAAAAAGAGTTCTAGTGACATAAAATAAAAAAGTCTTCTATGGCTTGAAATAAAACTACTTTTTAACGGATTTTATCTCGGTTTATTTTAGATTTTAGATCCCGACTTTTCAAAGCCTTTTCAGACTTCATGTTCACGGGTGGACTGAGATATTTGACGTCCAAAAATATTAATCACAATTATTACTGACTACCTTCAAACATTAATATTTAAGTTGCGTTCCGATTTAAGCAAACTGAGCTCACAGTGTCTTGAATTCTGAGTTGATTTTGTTTGCTTGGGTTTTGGTACAAGTAAATTAAGCACTGGGTTCCAAGCTGGTGGTATATTCCAACCATTTTCTCTTCTATGGCTTGTATATATATTTTATAATTTTTGTAACGCGTGTTTACAAATGAAGTACCTAAGTCATTAACTATGTGTATCCTTATTATTTAATTAAGAAAATGTTCATCCACAAATCTGCAATCACCCTGTACACCTGACGAAGTTAGCAAGTAATTTAAAGCTTAAAGAACTAAAAACCTGTGAACGGCGTTTGTTAAACCTTTGGGATTAATAATATTAAAAGTTTTAAGTGACAAATGTGATAAAACTATATAACTGCAGAAGTTAGGGGCGCTACTAATGTGTGTACGTATAGTAAACCCATTTATGGTCATAATAGGTGATACTCAATGGTACCATCGAGTAAATACTTGAGTTAGTTAACTAACGTTTACTATGCGTTTCAAATGAGAATAGGATTGGAAATCCGCCATCTTGGACCGGAATGCGCAACAACTTCACATTTTTTAGTACAGTGAGCTAAAATGTTTCTTCGATATAATAATCACATCTAGTTGAAAATAAAATAAAAATGCGTATATCTTACTGCCGTTCGACTAAAATTGGACATTTGGAGTAAAATATTTAGGTACAAACATAATTTATTAACTTCCGACGACAAAAAGCGGTGCTTTAAGTTTAAACGTGTGTTTTTTTTATGCGTGTAAAAGAATTTGTGTACGAGTTTGTGGTATCCTAGCGCGTAAATTTACTTAGGTAAGTAGCTACCTTGTAACTACATACTTAAGTAAAGTTTTTAAATAAATCAGTTTACTATACATTTCAAAATAATATTACTGTCTGTGGTTTGATATTTTGTGCTGGTGCTACTTTTGCTTGGTTTTTGGTATGAAGTTAGCCGCGAGTCCAGTCCTATTCTTATTTGAAACGCATAGTACTACACTTTTTGTATACAATCAAATGTAGCGGCTCTAGTGGTAACTCTATGTAATTACTAGCGGCCCGCCCCAGCTTCGCTCGGGTAGCTTCAGCCCATTCAACAATTTACAAAAAATGTGATAAATAAAGAACCGCTCAACCGACTTTGTGCAAACTTTACATAAACCATCTACTAAATAGTCCGAACAATGCCTAAACATTTGGTTTGAATAGATAAGCCTGTTTTTGAGTTATAAAATTACAACGAAAAGTGGCATTGATTTTTATGTATATAGATATATTATTTTTAATTCGACTCAAACGAGTAACTAAAAAGCTGTAAAAACAAAAAAAAAACTTAGCATAAAGTAATTTTTATTATGATTTAGTTAATCAAAAATGATCAAATAAGTATTTTTTTTAATTTGAAAAGTCGGTGCCACAAAATGAGGTTGTTGTAGTATTTAAAAACACTGAGAAACACTGTTCAACGCAGTAGGCTTTTATTTCTTTTTGAACTAAGTAATTCTCTTGTGTGTGGTGTGTGTTTTACATATACTTACCTACTTGTGCATCTATCTCTTGCGTAACTGACTTGTAGAGCTGCAACTAGGAGCGGTTTAGTATTCGTACTTTTTATATCATAAATCAGAATCCCCTTGCATGGTCTCCGGGTGGCACAAATCAGGTGACAATAAACTGTGATTGTATTCGGCCGTGGTATGTGACCACTCACCAGGCAAAGCCGCACCACCAAGCAGCTTTGCTGAGTTCCGGTGCGATGTCTGGTGACACCATTTGAGAGCGTGGGTCGGAATTGTTGCTCTTATGGTTAAATGTACCATATACTTCTCCTCTCTCTGCTCCAAAGCCTCATTCCATTGCCACCGTCTCACAGAAAATGATTCGTAACTACGAATGAATCGGTATATTGGGCATATTCATACAACACGTCATTATTTAACATCAGGCAAATTGCAAACCAATTTAAGTAAAAAAAATATACCTACATTATGTTGCCATGATGCTATCGATAGGTATACCTCGAGGCAAAGTCGCGGGCGGAAGCTACTTACTAACAAATTTTTCTCCTGCCCACACCTTAAGATAAACAAAGGCGTGAGCTTTTCATCAACTTCACATCAAAGAGTTAACGCGTTAGCAACATAAAAGGACTTTTCTAAATATTCTACGCAAAAATATTGGAATTTTTTTTACATTTACCTTCAAAAATTCCTGTTTTAATTATTAATTATTTTTATACAAACCCCTTTGGTTATTTTTTAATAAAGTTAAGCGGAGCGCCATGAGCATTCAATGGAAAAACGTTCGATTTGTTGTTTTAGAAAGGTTTTAGGGTCCTGTTCCAACGAAACACTACGTTTTAATAAATTTAGAACTTGTTTGTACAAAGTACTAGCGGACCCCGTAGACGTCGTCCTGCCCGGTAAAGCAGTGCCACCTACCTGGTCCGAAAATAGATTACGACCGATTCCCAGACCTACCGAATCGGTCAAGCCGTTTCTGAGGAGGTAGTTTTTTTTAATTTTTCTTTGCGTAAGAACCATCCTCGTACTTTAAGAAACATTCTAAAAAAAGAATTATCGAAATCGGTTCAGCCGTTCTAGAGTTATGCGCTTACCAACACATTTTACGATTCATTTTTATATTATAGATTTTAATACTAGTGTAAGTACCATGTAAGTCCAAATGCCGCGTGACGACCACAACAGTCAAATCAGAAATAAAAAAGTGTGCCTATATGTTTCTTGAAACACCAGGAACTATAAAAACAAGCTCCAGGGCTCCTCCACTTCTAGAAATTTATAGGAGACTGGCGCTGGCGCCCATTATACTCTCAGAGAACAAATTTAAAATAACTATAAAATCTACGTTATGTAAGAAAGCGTATTATAAAATTTCAGACTATGTAACGGATAAAAACGCTTGGAATTAAGTCGCTCTAATCCAACACAATAAACAAACAAAATGTAATAGATATAAGTACTTCATTTAAAAAAGAAAAAAAGCCTACTGAGTTTTTTGGCAGTGTTTCTCAGTAGTTGCCAGTCATTCACTGCACGGTAGGAAAAGAAATTGGACTATTTTTAAGTAGACTCGCGTCTCAAAAAAAATAAAGCATATTTTCATTTCATTTTCATTTCATTTCATTTCATTTCATTTCATTAACAGGACACTTTACGCTGCAGAAACACCTGAATAAAATAGAGGGACCTGCATAAAATTAGCCCTCTATAAATGGGCTATCTAACAGTGCAAGAATTTATGAAAATTTTATTACGCCACAGATTTAGCGCTCCAGGGTATTTTTTATAAAAAAGATAAACAGTCAGAAAAATATTATAAAACTCTTTAGTTAAAATGGACTTTGTCTCTTTCTTACTAGTATTCTTAGTAGTAGTGTCAGATTACAGACAAAGACAAAAGAATTATAAACCTATTTTAGCTATATAAGCTCATAAGACGTTTATGAATACGGGGGTGAGCATTTAGTTTTTGTTAGTGGACAACTGAAATTAATATAAAAGAGAAAATTGCAAGGTAGGAAAAAGGAAACTAAATACCTTGTTTCTATTTTCCGTGGTTAGGGATGACTGGCAGAATGGCCATCTTTTTTGTGAAAGCCGCCTAAGTACTGCCGAGGAGGTCTAATTTTTCATTAGCTGTATTTATTTGCTACGTCATAAATAGGGGTTAGAATCTATTGCTGGGGATTTTATGAACAAAATATATCACATAGTAACGTTTGCATACGGCTTCGCCCGCGTGTATCACTGCACCTCTAGACTTCTTACAAAACCTATGTGTCAAATTTAAAGTTTCTAGACACAGTAGTTTGACCTGTGCGTTGTGTCAATGTCTTCATTTATATATTTTGATGATAAAACATCAACACATTCTCACAAGTGTGTAGATTTACGCCTAAACTCTCTCAACTCGTAAGATAATTGAGAGTAGACTCGTGCTCAGCTGTAGGACACCAAAACAGGATTAAAGTGGGGACGACGGACTCTGATGTGATTTAAGTAGCAGGAACGTGATTTCATAGCGTGCTTAAGAGGAGGCCTAAATCAGTAAACATTATAGGTCAGTTGAGCAGGTACATAGTCATCATGAAGGTATCAAGTCCACCCAAAGCTAGACGATAGACCTCTTTACTCCTGAACTCGATTCCTAGTTTCTGCATCATTCAGATTTAGATCTGCACCTTGCAGAGATCGTCACTCTTAAAGATAAAGATAAAGATCATTTATTTTTGTAGAACCATGAGTGAAATACAAAGGTGTTAAAACAAAATAAGACCTGCATGTTTTGCCAGAAGTCGGCGTACAAAAATCATGCTTAGGCATACATGAAATTGCTTAAAAAAAACATAAACTACAATGTCAAATCGGCATAAATTTCACTAAAATATTAATTTACTATTAAAAATGATTACTGTGTCAGGTCAGACTCTACTTAGACTGTCGGCGTCCTACGGTATGTAAGTTACTGTAATATTGAAAAATATTGTTATTTTTAGTTTAGTTTAGTTATTAGTCAACCAGCTTTTGGGTGAACAAGTTACTACTTTTCAGCCTTTCCTAAATATAACGAAATTGTAGGAATAATCTCGCGTAGCACGTACTCCCGTAGTCGTAAACTAAAGAATTTAATCGACTTTATAGGAGAGCAAATAACGCGAAAATTGCTAATTTTATTGGCAATCGAAACTTTGTGTGTAAACTATAGAAATTTGTAGCGCAATGCTGCCGGAATATTGAAAATGTAGGACAATGTTAGAGAGACTTCAGATTAAATAATTTTAAGACGTGACTTTCTTTTCCTATGTCGTTAATCAATGACGTCACTATTTGATTACGCCATTTTTTTTATAAATGAATTATTATTTTTTGTATGTGGGTAATATTGTAGGGTTTGGTGAGCTCTCGTTCTATCCTATATCCTTTTCACTTACCCCCTTCATCTGGAACAATGGACTTCGGCAATCTTCGTGTGTGCTTGCGACGACACGTAGAACAGAACTATTAATTAGTAAGCAAATTGTTGGGATACTCAACGCATTTCGGCATACAGAACTAAGTAAAACCGCAATTTGCTTTTGCGAGTGTACAGTGTGCTTAACCGCGTGGGTCAAATATTGGCCAAGAACTTTTAAAAACTATTATTGTGAGTGGTGATGGACACCGAAAAGCCAGTGCAATTTTCTTTATTACAACTGGGAAAAGTAGGTACCTGCAAGCAGTAAAGAAGACGGTTCCAAGTAAGTCCGATACCTACCTTCTACCTATTCCATAACGATTGCTTACCATTCACGTAAACCGTAAGATTACGAGTAAACCGCCCTTCTATTATTTCTGAGAAACTGTGTATTATTTTCGGCATATAATACCTTTTTTACAAGGCGGAAACTCAATGAGTTCCCGCAATTTGAGAAGCAACAAAATTGTGGGTTTGTATCCCGATATTCCGAATACTTGATGCCCCAGCGTCCATAGACCTCGGGTCCGTGGGGAAAACTTGATTCATGGTATTTAAAGCCATTTTTTAAAGGACTCTTAATTCTTACTAATATTATAAATGCGAAAGTAAATCTGTCTGTCGGTCAAGGTTTTACGCCAAAACTACAGAACCGATTTCGATATAATTTGGTATGGAGATAGTTTGGACCCCGGGGTAGGATATAGGATAGTTTTTATCTGACTGTGCTTACAACGAGGTTACATGTCTAGCGCAATAAGAAAGCTAGTTCATTAAATAAGTATTTCAAAGCTGAGTCCATCTCAATGAAAAAAAAAAGTTTATTGAAAAAGAAATGTTATAAATTTTTCGGTGGCCCCAAACTAGGCATTAATCTAGGCGAATGTACTTAATAAACAAAAAAAAAACATAAAAAACTTTCTTTTGTACGACAGTTATTTACTATTGTTAGACTATGTGTAATATATATTTAACATGTATTTAAGTGTATAATATATTAAAATAATTATTATTGTATTAATATAAAAAAAATAAAAAATCGCATCATTTCAGATTTTACAACGTAAATTGCACGGATAGTTTGATTTCTCACTACATCTATTTAAATAAAAATCAATGCCACTTTTCGTTGTAATTTTGTAACTCAAAAACGGGCTTACCTATTTAAACCAAATGTTTAGGCATTGTTCGGACTATTTAGTAGACGGTTTATGTGAAGTTTGCACAAAATCGGTTGAGCGGTTCTTTATTTATCACATTTTTTGTAAATTGTTGAGTGGGCTGAAGCTACCCGGGCGAAGCTGGGGCGGGCCGCTAGATTCTCATATTGTTCTTGTTACGAATTATTAAAATTATTCTCAGTATGTTTTGGGATGAATTTTATTCATGTAGGTACTAATTTTTCGCCCACGGCTTCGCCCACGTATGTAATTTGTAGCAAAGCAGTCTCTTTATTTATGCACAGTTGAGTGTTAAAAATAAGGTACCTGAGTATAATATATTCGTCGCCAAATCACTGAAAATGTTGTAACCTTTTCAGTGACGTAGGTTCAAAACGGTACCGGTGGCGCAGCACTATCGGTCTCACCTATGAAATATAGGGTTGCGGGTTCGATCCCCAGTCGTACCCCACATTTTTGGTATGAATCGTTTTATCACCGCTGGTCAATATCGGTGAAGTAAAACATCATGAGAAAAGAAGAAACATCGGCATGTCTAGAACTAAACTTTCGAAGACATGTGATAGCCACCAACCCGTACTTAACCAGCGTGTGTGAATTAAGGCCTTAACTCTCTCAACTAGTAAGATAGCTGAGAGAAGACCTAGACTAGACTTTTTGAGTGAACGATAAGAGGTGCAAATGTTTGTACACACACTTGTCCTTTAAAATATCTTTTAGTTAGTCAGCGTAGACTCGCCGGGGGATCAAATAATAATACTCATTACTCAATTATTTGTTGCATTCCCGTAATGTATAGATGGTAAATAACTTTGGATTAGATAATTATGGACCTTGTTGGGCACAGCGAAATAGGCGTGAACTGTTAAATCTAATTATATAAAAGAAGAAACTGACTGACTGACTGACTGACATATCAACTCAGAACCCAAACCGCTGGGCCTGGAGACTCTAAATTTGGCATATAGGTTCCTTATGGGGTCGAGGGGTGCCCTAAGAAAGGATTTTTCAAAACTCACCCTTTAAGTGGGTGAAACGGGGATCCAAAGTTTGTATGGAGAAACAAGATTAGTGAGATCAATTTCGCGGGCGAAGCCGTGGGCGGAAGCTAGTAATAATCATTAAAGTACATTACTATTATTAATTGTTATACAATGTAATATTATGATATTTTTTTTATAACAATATTAAAATATTAGGGGTACAGTAATTTAATGATTAACCACCAAAATCACTTCCCGTCAGTTATAATTAGCGAGAGAATCGCTAATACAAATTGTATTATAAACAAAATAATCAATAAATATTATATTCAAGCCAATCAGTATTTCTAAGAATTATATTATCTTTTAGGAAATGTCTGAGAGAGCTTAACGCTTTTGATACGCTTGCGTACCTTGCCAATGAAGTTTTCTAAGAAGTACCTGGATGTCCGAGCATGGCTCGGTTTTTTCTTGGAAATTATATTAAAGGACTTCCAGTAATAGTTTTTCTCACAAAAAGAAGGAATTAAAGAAAACAAAAAAGAAAAATAGAATAATTTTCGGGATTCGAACCGGGACCATCTTGTTTCTTGACCGCGTTCTAAAGAGGAGGCCTATGTCCAGCCGTGGATGTCCCAGGCTATTAACTGGATTAAATTAGTTTAGAAGATTTTTTTAATATGGATATTTAAATAAAAGTAAAATGTAATAAATTAATTAATTAAAACTCAATCGGACAGAGTTAGGAACAGATAATTGTACTGGTAGTAGGTATCGATGTGTAAATTAACAATTTACCAAGTTAATTAAAAGGTTCTCTGTAGTGATTGAGGCCTTATTCTGATCTGACTAGTCGGGTTATAGAGTTAAAATGTTTTTTTTATTTTGTTAATGATTTTGTGTATGTATAAGAAATAATAAACAAACATGCGATCATAGACAATATACTCTAGATACACAGTCAAATTGTCATTGCGGATGAAGCAAATTGCTTTGTGAAAAGGTTGTCCTTCAATGATAAAATAATATACAGAAATTAACCTAGTTTAGAAAATAGGATTGCTATTGTATAAACTTATAAATAAAAAAAATATTAATGACGTATATGATTACATAATGTCTTTCTCAAATGTCAAAACAGCCTGTCGTCTGAAATGAATATTTTTTAATTCTAAATATATATATATGTATCATCATCATCATCATCAGCCTATAGCAGTCCACAGCTGGACATAGGCCTCCCCCAATAAGCGCCTTGTCGCATCCAGCTACTGCCGGTTATCTTTCGCAGATCGTCACTCCTCCTAGCTGAAGGGCGTCCCACACTACGCTTGCCAAGACGTGGTCTCCACTCGAGAACTCGCTTCCCCCAGCGATGGTCGTTCTTCGATAGATATGGCCAGCCCATTGTTACTTCAGCTTGCTAATCATTTGCAATACATATGTATAAATGTAAAAACTGGCATGTTTAAGAACTAATCATTCGGAGACATGTGACATCCACCCACACGCACATCTCCAGCGTGTGTGGATTAAATTCTAAACTCTCTCAACTCGTAAGATAGTTGCGAGAAGACCCGTGCCCAGCAGTATGACACTAAAAAGGATTACGGACGGACGGATATGAAACAAAATAATATATCAACACATTTAATAAGCCTACCTTTATTTCTGATTCTTAGCAATTCCGCCCTATTATACAACGCAAACATGTTCTGAGCGTTTCGAGTAAAAATATAGCCATCATTATCTTTGATATATCCATGTAAAACCGACAACACGCCTGGCGTGTTCGTGGCATCGAGGATTTGTCACTGATACGCTAGGCGTGTCAATGGCGCAGAATATGCCAATGACTAAGCCCGACCTCTGTACCCTTCCTACTCTGGACCGGACAAGCTTTTTTACTTATCCCACCACCGCAATCCTGCAACTGCTACCTACTTCTGTAAGCCAGGATCCACAGCAGCACCGTGAACTTGGAATTTGAACCCGGCCAAATCCCGGGATACCAAAACTGTCTTGGATCCCGAATGAATAAAATTTAATCGGAAAGATAACAGGAGGAGTTGGAAGGTTATATTATCCAGACAATCTTTGTGTTATTATAATAACAAGGATTTGTTTCGATGTCAGGATGATTGAGGGAGCACGGTAAGCCGTCGGTCGCGGTGGTAATTTAAAACATCTATGACAATGGCTAAAGGTTGTTTGAAGCCTAATATAATCTGACACCTGTAGGCAAAATTCACGTAATTAAATAAGTTCTGGTGCAGTGCAGTTGCAGTAAAGTTTCAATCAAAACAGCCCTATTGGTATTCTCGTAATTCTGACAACCGCTGTCAGATACGCTCGAGTCAAGATCGCGTTACGCGAGCGCTTTATCCTAGATATGACAGTTAAACCATTACAAGAATACAATTTTGCACTAAGATGTAAACTTAATTGCAACGGTACCGCAACTTGATCAGCGCGTCAAGAAATTACGTGAATTAACCTACTGGTCTAACCATCTTGACTACTGGTTCCCAATGGCTTTCGAGGTCAGATGGCAGTTGCTGGATTAATTCTGGTAGCTACCCGCACCAGGTTAGACTAGGAGCCGACCCTAATAGAAATTGGGAAAAGGCAAGAGAAATATTACTCCAGAATAAGCACGAATCTAACGATCGAGTATTCGACCAGCTTTTAAAATACGAGCGAAGTTTAGCAATCGCGACTTGGGACCTATACGGGTTTATTAGCAAACTTCAACTTCTCTAACACTTAAAACATTCGGCTTCTAACTACTGTTTTTCCCTATTTGCGTTACGGGTTTTAGATTCTACACAAGTTAGTATAATTTATGGAAAAGGATTTTGGTCTAAATTTATGTTGACAATGTTTGTCTCAGTTGGTACGTTAATTGTAACTAGGTACCAGTTTATAGAACTCCTAGATATGAAATGTGTTTTAGGCTATACTCATCTATGCAATAAAAGTAAATCCCTAAATGTGTCGCTAAGTGCAAAAATCTAGAACGGCTGAACAGATTTCGCTAATTCTTTTTTTAAATATTTCTTGAAGTAGGATAGTTCATATGCATAGAAAAATAACAAAAAAATTCCTCCGAAACGACTTGATTTTTATGAAATCTTAAATCTATATTTGGTAGGTCTGAGAATCGGTCGTAATCTATTTTCGGACCTGGTAAGTAGGCAGGTAGGACGACGTCTGCGGGGTCCGTTAGTAAGGCAATAGATCTTTATCTCTATTTTTCCACAATTTTAAAATAATTTTTTTTAATAATAATAATATAGTGGGACGTTAACACACACGGTCATCTGATCCCAAACTAAGCAGAACATGTACTATGGAAACCAGATAACTGGTCATATACTACTTAGAATACGTTTCTTTTGTAAATATATACTTGAATATAGATAATTACACCCAGACACAAGACAAACAGACATATTTAAAAATATTTAAATGTTTGTCTCGGGTGGGAATCGAACCCACGACCTGCGGCGTGAAAGGCAAGTATCTTACCGACCGCGCCACCGGCCCGTCGTTATGATGCTTAATTTTTAAGAAGAGTTAACGAGAGCGATATATATCTTTATTTTTATTCACCTCTGCTTACCTACCTTACCAACAAGTAATAACAGAACGTCACTTGAACAGACTGACACGTTCAATAATTCGGCACCCTTCACCCTCGTCTCTTTCGCTCCTACAACTTGGACAAAAATAGACCTCAATTAAAGATTATTAAAAAAAATATCACTTTAACCCTTTTTACTGTCTGATGTAGTTAAGGTTTAAAATCTCTCAACTCGTAAGATAGTTGAGAGGAGACTCGTGCCCAACCGTGGGACACTGAAAAGGGTTGAAGTGAATATAGTTCCAAACCGTATTTCGACTAGAGAAGCCTGACTAGCCAGGTCTGAGCAGACTATTGAGTTGGTCAAAAGATATTATAATGCACAATATGGGACTATATTCCCTTCGCTCTAAAAGTCCGATGGGCTAGCCTAGACACGAACAATGAGAGATCATGCGCAGGACCGGTGGCTTAACTTGCTCTTTAAGACACGGGAGTGTCGCATCACTAACCCTGAATAAGAACTTGTACTAATTAATTAGAAAACCACCAACACTGTCTTTGGTCTGTTTATTTATTCTACTAAGAGTTTAAAATAGTAGGCTTGCGAATGACCACAACTTGCCTGTTCTTAAGCAATGAAGTAGTCTACGATGAGATGCGCTTAACAAATAAACACCGATACATTCGTGACTTGAAGACATGTAGATTGTTGTTATCGAGACAGAGAAACAGAGAAGCCGGCAGCGAATTCCACAACTTGGCTCGCATAATAGAAGTGGAAGCAAAGCGATTTTGCTGCCGTGGATTTGAAACTGTATCATGTTTTGCTATGCAACAAAGTAGTTAAGTCAATTATTTCCCCTCAGCTCGGCCGTCAGCACCACGGAACTGCACCGCGAATCGTCTGATCAAGCACAGCGAGCCATACCTCAGTGTCCGATGCGTTGCCGGCTATGATGGTGGCCTGAACCAACACTTTACCCTGGATGTGGTGGGAAACCATGCGAAAGTGCTGGCTAACTCCAGCGCTAGTTATACTGGTATGTCCTTTTTCGACTTCGATCTTACTTTTGTTAGGCTTTGGGGTGGTCAAACCGTAACTTAATGCTGGATGCCATAAAACATGGGAGAGTGCTGGCTAACTCCAGTGCTTATTTTACTAGTAGGTTACTTGACAACCTTTTTATTAAGCCCTAAAATTATGTTCCTATTTGTCCTATCTTCAGACCATTAGAGGAGACCTGATGACCTGAAATACAGGTTTACACCTAATGTAGGCATTAGTCTCCTGCAATTTTTCTACTGACCTATATTCTAAGTCAAATACTCTGTAGAGTTGAAAAAATGTGAGTTATTCAATAAAAATATTATTAGGGATCCTACATATCTATTCCTTTATCAGTGTAAGGAAACAACAGTGGTTCAACAAAGTTTTAAGTCCCGCAAAATTTTGCTTCCTTTTAGAAAATACATCATATCTGTCTCACTTACTTCTACAAAAACAGAGACAAAAAAGAGTGGTGACGACCCAATTCGTTGGAGAACCGTTACAAATAGTAATAGACTATCCCTTTATTAGGTTCCCGGAAAACAAATCACGCGAAAAAATATTTAGATATCTGGCTAAGATTAGGATTAGGTGAAATAGAACTACTTTTTAACGGTTTTGTCGCGGTTTATTTTAGATTTTAGATCCCGACGTTTCAAAGTCTTTCCAGACTTCATGTTCATGTCCACCCGTGAAGACTTATTTAGTTATGCCACTATGGACCCTAGGTTGCGGTAGTAGCAATGGCGAGATTAGCTTCGCCATTTTGAATGTTTTCGTCACGAAACTTCTTCTTATTCATTGTATTAGTTTTATTTAATAACTTTAGTATCTAAACTTTTAAATAAGTTAATATCCAAACAGTATCTAACCCAACAGATATGGTGATATGGTTCAACATAAGCTGGGCAGCCGTGGAGGCGCTAGACGAGGACGAAGAACTGGCAGTGACAGCTCGCAACAGTAAGGGGTCCTCAGAGCCGGTGCTACTGAGGGATCTCGTGTTCAGAGGAGCGGAGAAGAGAGCAGGTCAGTTTTTTGAAATTTTAATTAGAATTATAGTCACCTAGTTCCACTATATTTTTCTTGATATAAACTTTATGTGGTGTCAAATTTTACGTTCATCCGTTCGCGCAATTTTCATAAAAAGGGGTACAAGGTTTTCGTATTTATAGTTATGTTTGTAGATATGATAATGGAATTGGGTAACTACGAACTAATCAGATTTTATATTTTTATGAGAAAAATATGGCATGGAATATATATATAGCTTGATAGAATCAGCTGGTGAATTTGAACTAACAAGTCTCTCAGTTTGTTTAATCTAAGTAACGTTGTTTATGAGAAAAACGAAATTTCTTAACCTAACTCATGAAATCGGGTCTAGAGGAGAACACCGCGGCGTCGAGTTTAGCCTATATTTGTATTGTATACTTCCCCCGTATTCATAAACGTCTTTTAAGCTCCATCTATCTAAAATAGGTTTATAATTCGCTTGTCTTTGTCTTTCATCGTGACATTTACACTAGTAAGAAAGAGATAAAGTCCATTTTAACTAAAGAGTCTTATAATATTTTTATGATTAAGATCGTTTGTATATACATAATACCTGATATTACAGTATAATTATGAAAATCTGGTCTCCACCTTAGACAAGTGGCAACTAATCGAACAGAATATAATTCTCAACGTATAAGAATGACGTGAATTTAATTATTCCTGTCGTAAGCTGGGTCAGTACCATATATGTATTGAGAATTTTATTCGTTCTCTTTGTAACATCATTATGAGAAGTGAAAAAACAACCTTTCCAATCGTTAACGCTACTGAAAGGATATGAGTATCAATCATTGCAAGTAGGTGTTTAAAACACAATTCTATCGACATCAAAGCATCACGACAGCGATTTATAATAATGAACCCAACAGTATTGAGAACTGTGTAATTTAACTGTTATCGACAACCCACATGACCCGTATGACAAATAACGTGTTCAAAAACGCGTAGATTCACTACCGATTCAACAGTTACTATGGCCATAAAAACTGAAATAGTGTTGAGCGGCGCTACTAGCGGTTTACAGGTGATAGCGCAATCGACAGCAGTTTATAATGAAACGAACACAGTGTGATCTTTCTATACTAGTAGGCCTCATCCAATATGTAGGATCGACATAATTTTTTTTACTTTTTTTGTCTGGTCACCACCGAGGTCACGTTGCCAAATGAACCAGTTGTGTTTTTACGTGATGCATGGTGAAACCAAACAAATTGAAAGGATTCTGTTAAAATGTACTGTAACTTTAGTAACTGCTCTGACTGCACGCGTACCACCTTCGTCTTCATTCTCACTTACCAGCAGGTGGAACGAGAGACTATGTCAGTTACCAATAGAAACAAAAATATAGTCGGCCTCATCAATTTCGATAATAGCGACCCTGAACTATTGTTTCCTAGAGTGAGTCCTGATGTGGCTCGTAAACCAAAACTTGGTTTAAAACATTGAAAAATACAAACTAACACGAGCGCATATCATCATAGTTCAATCACATTAGGCCTCCCCCAATACTACAGCCTCCAAACAGTCTTTAAGATTTACTCTTGTGATATTTCACGTCATCCTTGGCTGGTATTAAATGAGCTGTAGACACGGCGCCAAATTACCCAACTGTGTACCGACATGATGCTTGATAAAGCCATTAATGTGATCGGAGATGAACCGAACGACTGAAATGTTTTTTTTAAATAATCTCCATTTGCAATCAGTGCATTTACTTTACACTTTACACTGCCGCATCCAAAATAAAAATAAAAAGGGTCAATTACCACTTATTCAATGCATGTGTATCATCTTCGTTTTCATTGTTACTCAACACCAGATAAAATCGAAAACAAGTATGCCGATGTTAACATATAAAAATAACTAGATATAGTCGAGGGAGGCCGTCGGCAACGTGAAGGGTCTGCTGGGATTCCACTTGGAGCTGAGCTAGCAATAGCGACACCAGCCCAATCACGCATAGCCCGCTCAAAACTAACTAACCAGATATCTCAGCTATTATCCACTTGTCGCATCCAGCTTCTGCCAGCGCCCTTACTAAAATTATCAAAATTGTTTGAGGGCGTGCCTACTACACTACAATCAGTTTACAGTTATTTAGCCTCTTGCTTCTTTATTTTTTGTCCTAAAAATATTTCTAGCTGATATATTGATATCCTAAAAGCTAACAACGAGACAAAAATTAGTGATGAACATTTGTGTTTGTGTCGAATCTGGGTGTAAATATCTATTATTATATGTATATATTTACAAAAAAAAAAGTATTTTAAGTATAGCATAATACAAAACATATATACCAGTTATCTGGTTAACACAAGCTCTGCTTAGCTTGGGACCAGATGACCGTGAGTGTTAGTGTCCCAGAATATTTATTATTATTAAAAATATAGTTTGCTGACTTATTTTATCAAAAACAGCTGTCTGAGGCAAAATAACTGAGTGTCTTCTGTAAATGGACTGTACGTTAGCCGAGATACAACCTCCACTCAAAAGCCACTTACGCCAGCGGTAATCGCAAGCGTACAATGAACTGCAAAATCGCTTGTAGCGTACCTCATCTCCGTGTTTCATGGCCGGACTAGTAAACTAAAACAATAGTCCATTGAGATATTTCCATTTGCATACATAGTCGTTACCAATTGGAATTGTAGTTTGCCAATATATCGTCAATTCTATTTGGTTTAAAGCTATCGGAATTGCCGGAAGCAATCGATTTGGGTACATTCATACAGTTTGTTCTTTTTTGGCGATTGGTGAATTTTTGACTGTCGACTGTGGTGTAGAAAAATTTTAAACATTTTGGGTACTATAAGTGTGAGCCCGGTTGGATGTCCCCAAATGAGAGTAGGTAATATGTAATTATTTTATATAATCCACAAATACAATAGCTGTAGGTACCGTTCATTACACTCCGTGTTCACAACCGGACTGGTGTTAACAAGTAAGGGATCGGGACTGATGAGTGACGTCAAGATATACATATCCATGTACGTGCACTTACATAGATAAACATATGTGTATCCCTACAGGTACCATTAGCTTTTTTAAAAGTTTACACACTAGTCTTACCCTTAGATTGCATTACCCGTGGTGTTAAGTCCATTTTCATGAGGCAATTTAAACCTCTCTTATTTTCTCTATGCTGTCTCCCGTTATGTCTGGAGGGAAGTGGACAATGTAACTTTCCAACTCCTCCTATTATCTTTCTGATTAAATTCATGCGGATCCAAGACAGTTTAGGTGTCCTGGGACTTGGCCGGATTCAAATCTCGAGTCTCTTCACGGTGCCAATGTGGATCCTGGCTTACAGGAGAAACAATGGTGGCATTAAGTGGTGGGTTAAGTCCCCAAAAAAAATACACCAGTCTTTGGTTTTTGGTAAAAAAGCTGACTAGTTAATTCTCTGTATGTTGGTGAATTCTTGTTAAGTGGGTGAGGTGTCCATTTATTTAGAATGTATGTAATTTAATTTAATTTAACATGATTTAATTTGACATGATTTAATTTTAGTTGATTTTTTTTTAATTTAGTAATCAATTTTAAATTAGTATGTGAAAATTTGTATGCCTGATAGGCTAAACATAGCGTTAAGTATTAGAATAAGACCAAATGTAGCTACCTATGTTCACAAATAAATAAATTTGAATTTGAATAGTATTCGGGAAAAGTATAATCATTGCCTTTCAACGTAGTAATGCTGTTTCCTATGTTCGGTAAAGATAATAAAGCAGAGCGGCGCGAATGAATGAGCAGCGGTGGCGCAGCGTTACGGGCCTTGCCTTAAAGAAATAAGATAACGGGTTCGATTCCCGGTAGTGCCCACATATATTTTTGTGACTTGTTTCATCTCCGCTGCTCAATAACGGTGAAGGAAAACATCGTGAGGAAGCCGGCATGTCTAAGAACTAATCATTCGAGGACATGTGATACGAGTATCCGCCAACCTGCGCTTGGCCGGTGTGTGTTAAGGCGAACACTCTCTCAACTTGTAAGACAGTTGAGAGACGACCCATGCCCAGCTGTGGGACCCTAAAAAGAGTCGAAGTGAATGACGCGGAATGATCTTTGACGCTTTAGGACTTTTTGAAGTTGTAACCAATTGAAAAGTAAAATTATTCCTTAAAGCGTCAGTGCTTGGACTTAAGCTACCTTGAATGTTTTAACTTTACTTTTACATTGTTTATTTAAACAAGTAGCAACCCGCCTCAGCTTCGCACGGGTGTAAATTATACACCTAAATCTTTCTCATCGATCACTTTGTCTACTCGCGAAAACCGCATGAAAATCTGTTCAGTAGTTTTTGAGTTTATTGCGAATAGACAACGGAAGCTACTTCATTTAATACTGTGTAAAAAATTACTGTTTTATGGGGCAGTGTATACGTTTCTACAATAAACTTCCAAATTATATTAGGGAAATGACTATTAACAAATATAAAATATATTTAAAATCAACTTATGTTAGAAAGCGTAGGTATTTTAAAATTTCAGACTTTCTAACGGATAAAAACGCTTGGAATTAAGTCGCTCTAATTCAACACACTCTGTATTTCATTTTAAAAAAAGAAGCCTATTGAGTTTTTTGGCAGTGTCTCTCAGCAGTTGCCAGTCATTCACTGCACGGTAGGTAAAGAAATTGGAATATTTATGTGTAGATATAGACTCGCCTCTCAAAAAAAAATAAAGAATATTTTCATTTCATTTCATTTCATTATTAAACTACCTACTTTTAAATGCGTTTGTTTCTTAAATTGTATATATGTGTATTATTCAGATTACTTTACTATACTGGCAGTAATACTGTTAGCGGTGATAAATATTTTTCTCAAACCCGAGCGGAGCAGTTAGCAAAAGTTTTTAGTAGTTCCAGCAGGGAATTAATAGTTAGCCCCGTGATAAATTAACGATAGATTTCCCAACATACGACGGCTCTTTGCTCTTTTTAGTTGCAGTCTGATTTAGAGAAATTGTCGCCTGCTTTACCCCTACTATGAAATGAAATGAATGATAATCATTCTTGGTAGGAAACGGTTTTTTTTGACAAGAACCTGTGTTTTATCAAATCTCACTTGGGGCCTTTTTGCCTTGGGGCCTTTTTGAGTATGTTCACACACTGCAGATTTCGTAGAACGTTGATGTTCTACGTCAGCTATGTGTTCTTTTCCGCGAGTCCCAATACTTCTCTTTGTTTGTCCTTTAAATGAGAGTCCACACTAACAGTCAATTTTATAAACACCCGTATCTTGTTGAGGGACTTTGCACTTGACAGATGGTAGAAATTGACTTATCTTGTTTTTTGGCTTAAAGTAAGTATTCATAGAAGCCCGCTTAAGAATATAGCCAATCTTGTCGGTCACTCCTCTTATCTAAGAAAGAATTGCTACTGACTACCTACAAAAATAATATTTTTTGTAGGTAGTCAGTAATAATTTGTGACTAATATTTTTGGACGTCAAAGATCTCAGTCCACCCGTAAACATGAAGTCTGAAAATACTTTGAAACGTCTGGATCTAAAATATAAAATAAACCGCGATAAAATCCGTTAAAAAGTAGTTTTATTTCAATGTGCGATATTCGCGTAAATCTAAGACAATACTATATACTTAAGTATCTATTCATTTTGAAGGATTTGAATAAAATTTCGCTTAAAGGTTGATAATAGTCTGGAACTTACTGGCTACCTTTATCCTTATACCACGCAGAAGTCGAGGGCGGAACCGCCAATGGTTCCTGTAGATGTTCCGGATGTTTATATGTTGTTAAACTAAGTAGATAAATGTATTCTAAGCAGCGGTCATTAACTACATACCTTGTCACATAGAAAGTACAACCCGCGCTGAATCAAAGTTCCCCGCTGCAGCAGCACTCGCGGCACTCGCCGGTGTCATCACTGCAGCGGGAGCTATCGTCGTGCTGGCTGTACGCAGGTCTGTTACTAGCTTTATTAATTATTATTATTACTAGCCCGGATGATCCCACTGTTGGGCAAAGGCCTCCCCTAACACCTTCCAGGTGTCGCGGTCTTGTGCCACCTCCATCCAATTATCTAAGACTTTATCTATTTCGTCCACCCATCTCCTTCTCGGTCTACCGCGACGCCTCCTCCTTGGTTCTGTATGCCAGTCTGTGGCTATCTTTGCCCACAGCTCGCTTTCCATACGGCAAACATAACGGCCTTATTAATATGACTTAAAATTGGAATAAGGATAGTGGTCGGATAGATTAATTAAAAATATTGGACACATTTGACGGGCCGGTGGCGTGGTCGGTAAGATACTTGCTTTTGACGCCGCAGGTCGTGGCTTCGATTCCCACACAAGGCAAATATTTGTGTGATGAACAAGTCTAGGTAATATCTATATTTAAGTATGTATTTACAAAACAAAAGTAGGTATTAAATGTATGTTTTTTTGCCAGTTATCTGGTTTCCATGATAATTTCCCATTATATTATTATTATTTCTTTTTGTGTGACTAAAGATTATGGCGAGACATCCAAGCGAAATCTCGAATGACGTCACACTTAAGTAAATTTTATACCTGTGTAAGACGTAGCGCGCTCCCACTCCATAAATCGCAGCTTCAGACGCATACGATTAACGCAACCACCGCGCGCTTTAATGCGTTATATCATATTATTGTTTCTTTTAATGATAAATTAGAAAATACATGTCTTAAATTTGTTTATATTCTTACTATTCTTTATATACGATTTTTATACTTATAAAACGGTTAATTTTAGGATATTGACACCTAGAGCTAAATTTTTTTTTGTATTAGTCTCGTAAAAATATTTGCCTTCTTTCTTTATTTTAAAATAACGATGCCAATAAGTAACGCTAATTACTGTACCTGCTTACAAACTAGTATTTTCATACATAAATACATATTACTAAAACTACAACCCTTAATTAAGTTTTACAACAAATTAATTAAGTTTTAATTTCATTAAATAATTTTAATTTATCTTGAAAGTTATCTTGAGCGTTATTGCTTAATCGTTGGTTAAGATTCCCCAATTAATGTCTGTGTTGGACTCCAGCCAGAAACTTCATCCGGACTGAGACCGTATGGTTCGTTCTCACAGCTAACGCAATTATGTGTTCTAATATTTACTTTTTCTTGTGTTATTATGAGCAATGAATGTTCAAATGAAATACGGAACTAAAGAACTTAATGACCTAAAGAAGACTGTAGGCTAGTACCGCCATCGTAACTAAAAAAGTTACATCTGCCATAAAAACATCTTAAATATATAAAAGAAAAAACTGACTGACTGACTGACTGATATATCAACGCAGAGCCCAAACCGCTGGGTCTGGAGACTCTTAATTTGGCACATAGGTTCCTTATGGGGTCTAGGGGTGCACTAAGAAAGGATTTTTCAAAACTCACCCTTTAAGGGGGTGAAACGGGGTTCCAAAGTTTTTATGGAGAAACAAGATTATTGAGATCAATTTCGCGGGCGAAGCCGCGGGCGGAAGCTAGTACAATTAGAAGTAAAAAAAAATTAATTCCGACAATGACTCAGTTACGGTTTTGAAAGTAAATACTTGATTGAACATCCAGTTCTCAATACATCAGCTGTCATTTTATAATGTCATCATCGCGTCCGTCTAAGAAGTCGGCTGTCACTCGAAAATGTCAATATGAACGAACGAATGAACACTTAGTACTAATGAAGCGGCCATCTTAGAAGGGCGGGCACTATGTGTTGGACAGTTGCATTATCAGTGCGCACGCAACCACGTGCTCGGTGAACGTTACGCTTTAATCCAATGTAATCTTAGGGATCTGTAATTTTATTATCTGGTAGAATTAATGATTGTGTTAGGTAGAGATTGGGGTGAAGTGATATTTGCCGTAGTTATTTTATTGAAATACCGTCTTCTTACCCGATAATTTACGCCTACCTAGTTGTTTTAGTCGAAAGCCTTCATAGTTATTTGATATGAGGCATTTTGTTCTTAATTTTTTTTTGTTGATCGTTATTACACTCGCCTTTAACTCGCGTATTGCCATCTGAGGTACAAAGTCATAAAACATTAATTAAATCTCATAAAGAACTATTTAACCACAGATAAAAGTAATGTAAGACTATTCGTCACTAATATCCATATCGCTTGAATCATCATCACTGTCTGTGCAGCTTGAGGAGTCAGAATCTTGGCGATAGGCGATACGCGAGTTAAACGGTCTATCTATAGTTACACAAACTGATTTAATAAACTTACCCTCGTATTCATAAACATCTTATATCTAAAATAGGTTTAAAATTCGTTTGTCTTTGTCTGTCATCTTGAAATTAATACTCATAAGTAAGAGACATAGTCCATTTTGCCGAAAGAGGCTTGTAAGATTTCTATGAATAAGATCTTTATTCTTTTATCCAGACGTAATGAGGCTACCACTACCAGCAAGCGTCCGTCACAGAGCGTGGTGCAAGTAGACGCGCAGGGTCGCAGGTACCTCATCGCGTACCCGCCGCCGGCTGACAAGTTAGACGCTAAGCCAGATATACTGAACCCTAAATCCGGTGAGTCACGATATAGACTTGATTCTTTTGGATTAATATCACACCAACATGACGAGTCATCTATTCGATACGACAGCGACACGAGGGCTACATGATTCCGATACAAAAACGACACGAAACCTACATTATTCCGAAACGACAAGGATAAGACACCGACACGACACCCACACGACAACGACTCGACACCGACACAACACCGACACGATACCGACACAACACCGACACGATACCGACACGACCACGATACAACACCGACACGACACCGACACGACACCACGAAACCGACACGACACTTACAGGGCACCGATTCGACACCGACATCGTTACGACAGCGACACGACACCGACATCGATACGACACCGACACGAAACCGACACGTCACCGACACGACACCGCCAAGTCACCGACCCGACACCGACGCGACACCGACACGTCACCGACACGACACCGACGCGACACCGACGCGACACCGACGCGACACCGACGCGACACCGACACGACAACGGCGACACATATAACGCGACATGACGACGACACGTGCTATGCTTATCGTACTGTGCTACAAAACAAAACAAAGACCCCATTACGACAAGAATACCGACACAACCATGTCATTAGACATATTTTTAGAGACACAGAATCCATTTGACACAAACATTCTTGCAATCATGCTTACCCTCAAATGTATAATGTAATGTATTGTTATCAGAGAGTGAGCCTCCCCGAGTAGTGCTGGAGTCGAGCGACAGTAAGAACTACACCATCAGGGAGTCCAACGAGCCGCATAAGTCTGCGTACAGCCCACCACCTGTCACACAAGATATGGTAAGGCTATTTACGTTATCGGTAAGAATCACAAAAACATACAACTAAGCGAATTGAAATAAAACTACTTTATAACGGATTTTATCGCAGTTTTTAGATTTTAGATCCGCACGTTTCAAAGTCTTTTCAGACTTCATAGTCACAGGTGGACTAAAGTATTTGACGTCCAAAAATATTAATCACAATTATTACTGACTACCTGCAAACATTATTATTTAAGTTGCCTTCCGATTTAAGCAAACTGAGCTCACAGCGTCTTGAATTCCGAGTTGGTTTTTCTTGGGTTTTGGTACAAGTATAGTGGGATTTTTAACACTAGTGAAACTGTATTAAGCGAAGGTTTTGCTAGCTATGGGACCTATAAATGGGGCTGGTGAACCCAGAGCACTTCGACCCAGCTGGATCTTTTGTGCATCAGCTATGGGACCTAAGTTCCATCCGCAATTAACGGCAATCAGCGAGCCTATTACCGTTCAACGGGCACAATTCTAAAATTTCAGTTGCAACTAAGACTTTCTAAGTAAATTAGGAAAGTCTTTTTGCTAACCCGAGACCGAGTTGTCACTTTACGAAAGGGTTATTAAGCGAACACGCTGGACTACCATCTTCTGCGAAAATTTCTTCATAGAAGTTGGAAATCATTATGTTTTTTAGTTTCTATAATCGTCACCAAAGGCGTAGATATAGCTTAATATAAATATATCAAAGAAAAACGACCTCCTAGAGCATTTGAAGTTATAACTGATAAGATAGGTAATGTACAATGCAAATAATATTCACGGTTCACGGACATAAGCCATCAGCTTTACACTCATCTATAAGATTACGATCATGAGGTCATCATGCAAACCCCTTCTTTATGCATCTCCATGAGTTACAAAATAACACAGAAAGCTAATCAATATTTAAAGCTAGTTAATGACTATACCAGCTTAATCACAAAGATTCACATAATGTTTGGATGGAAGCGGATGACTTTTTGTGAGATCACAATCGACTTCATAGACCTTGACGTAACAATGACAATCACAAACAATCAACCTGAGTGACAACCAGCTGAATACAGCAAGTAACTGAAGTGACATTTAACATCTGTTTACGCAACAGTCTGCTACGTTTGTAGGTTATACGATGCGTCAAATATTAATTATATTCAAATTTTCTGTTTCTTTCAGATACCAGAGAGATAGCATCAGGAATCGACGAATGAGTTGTAAATATCTTATTACTAAATGTAAATTCCTAAAATGCCAACAATATTGTTACTACCTATGAGAAATAATTGTAATATATACAATTAATATAAACTTCCATATCAATTGAAACAAAAAATGTAAAATACTCTGTAAACTATCTTAAAGGCGTTTAAAAAAACACAGCTTTAAAGATGATTTCATAAAAATATAGAAAATATATTATGTAGTATCTTTTAAATATATAATATAATTTATATAATATGTAAAATAATTTTGTTTCAAACGCCTTTATGATAAGCACAATTTAACTATAATAAAATTATGTGATTATTATGTAAGTAATAAATATAAATAAAGTTGGATTATTAAACGAACTAACAAAATGATATTGAAATTATTATTTATCTGTATCCCTAATTAATACAGCGAATTCAGTATTTTGGAGTTATCTTTATACTTTGGTAGATAATATTTAATAAGATTTTGGGAGATTTTTGGTATTTTAGGAGACATCTTGTGTCTAGAGAGAATGGTTAGGTATTTAGTAGATATTTGCTATATATTATGTTTATGTCGGTTATCGCGCCAAAACATTACCTTCTTTTTGCGCAGTCGGATAAAAGCTATCCTATGTCCTTTCTCGGGTCTCAAACTACCTCCATACCCAATTTCATCGAAATCAGTTCAGTAGTTTAAGCGGGAAAGCGTAACAAATAAACAGACAGTTACTTTCGGATTTATAATATTAGTAGGGAAGTATTCAGGAAATCAATAGGTGGTGTTTATGTAGTTCAAAGTGGTAACATAGATTTTAATCTCTATATTGAATTTTATATATTTTTTTATCCTTTACCAGGCTTGCGCTTGACCATAGCTTGCCTGATGTGAAGCAATGATGTCTACGATTAACGAAATTCTGTATTTTATATGGATAAAAAGTATTTACCTTTTAATTACTTAGGTATTGTATTCGTATAAAATTCTGAATATGGAATTTTCCCTCTGCCTCTGACTATTCGATATCTCATCGGACGGTGCCGCGAAATCAAACTAGTGTGTTGCTAATGAGTCGTTTACTTAAACTTTGTAAGGCTAGCATAAATATCATATCCTAACACATAAAGGCCTAAGTGCTCATAACTTATTTTGTTTTAAAGCCATTATGGCTACTAACTTTGAATACCGTTATTTTAAGGTAGGTACTTAGAGACACTAAAATGAGGGAAACATTTTTGAGATATGTCTCCAAAAGTTCAATGCCAAAGTGGAGTCTAACGCTTCAATAGACGTTTCATGTCGAACCGCACGATTACCGTTATAACTCGATGCCGTATCACTTAACCGCCGCGCCGTAGCATTTCGACATGGAACGCTAAACTGATAGCGTATTTGACTGTCGTGCGTTTGTTTTTTTTTTGCTGATGACCTAACCCAATCAGCCGGAAGGGTTTCTATTGGTTGACCGAACTTTTTCGGTGAGCAGTCCAAGGACGGTCGAACCGATCAAGTACTGTGGCAACTGCCATGAGGGCTCCCCATGTAGGCACAAACCTCGGCTCAGGACGTTGCCGGACACTCAAGTTTAAGGGGATCGGGGGGCTCGTGCGTATACAAACGCAGGGAAAAAATAAAATAAAAAATAAAAATATTGTTAGGGTTTGTGATTTTATTTTGTAAACCGATTATATAATTTATATAAATATTACTAGCTGCCCCAGCGAACTTCGTACCGCGCTAAATTGTGAATCTAAACCATTCCCAGATCCCCTTGAACACACACAAAAAATTTCATCAAAATTGGTCCAGTCGTTTAGGAGGAGTTCAGTCACATACACACGCACACAAGAAATATATATATTAAGATATATTCATATGAATAGAACTTTATTTTTAATATTTTACACTTTTAATTTTAATTTACTTTTAATTTTACTCTTTATTGATATTCGCTGTCGTGAAATAGTGGGAACCAATGAGAGAATATCTTTTCCCGCCAAATTGGAGGAGTAAGGTGTTCAAACGAAACCCTTGGCGCGTTGCAGGGCTCTCTTGTATTCTGGTGATCAAACCCATAGGTTACCTTAAGGTTTATAAGTAAGTACTGAGTTTTTTAATTCGTATAAGTGCATTTTGAAGAATGATATAGAACTGTTACGGATAATCGCTGTGTCATCGCTAAAACAAAGTCCTGTTCCCAGTACAATATATTTGACAGCATTTAAACCATAGACTCTGACGAAGAGACATCAGATACTGTTAGTGCTCTTGTTAAAAACATTAAACAGATAATAAAAACAACGACCTCGTAAAAGAACATCACTGATGTTTTCTTTAACAAGTAATTTCAACCTCAAGAAGCCTAATTTAACTGCCAACTTCTCACCGAAGTTATTCATAATCACGAGTGAATCGGTACATTGGGCTGGCGCGTCTCATCGAAGACTACATCATTGCTTAACATCAGGTAAGTGGCATTCAAGCGCTGGCCTATTCAGGAACGAAATTAAAAAACAATAAAAATAATTTTTTTGTGAATACCATAACCTAACCCTAGATAATATCCTGTATATGTTTTTCACAGATACACCCCATGCTTTTTGATTCCGTGCTATTACTAATTGTCCTATACCTATTTCAATTTCATTTATATATTCTTCAACGTTTATATCATAAATTTTAAGCATATAAAAATCATGAAAATTCGATGAAATTAGCTCTCATCGCATATTGAAATGATCACGTGAGGCTTGTAACGTTGTCGAACGTGTGTGGTTCCGACGTCGCACTGTTGCCATACCGTGAGATTTGGATGATAACTAACCGTCTGTGAGTAATACTTCCTGACTAGAAACGCATAAATTGGAAACGATCTTAGCAAATTGGTGAGCTTATGGTCTGGCATGATTTCTTCTTTAAATAATATAGTGAATAGTGCTTACTAGACCATCTCAGATACCCGGCACTCACACAGGAGGCTCTGGTTCGATTTTTAGTATCGGAACCAGTGCAGTGATGGCACAGCGTTCGATCCCCGGTCGTGGCCATACATCTTCCTGTTAATTGTTCCATCGCTGCCTAATATTAGTGAAAGAAAACATCGTGAGGAAACCGGCATCGTGTATGATAAGGGCTAAACTTTCAACTCGTAAGATAGTTGAGAGAAGAAGATCGAGCCCAGCTGTGAGATATTAAACAGACTTGAAGTGATACCTATAGAAAACCCCAGGTGGTTTAATCCGTTCCCTCGCGGTTATGAACGCTCGTGTCAATAATTACTTATGATTTATTGTCAATAAATGAATTATTTCTTGATTTGATTATATTTCAATAACACACATGAATCCCAAGGCGTCAGAAACAATGATTTATTCACACGCATTGTATTGATTTAAATGAATTATTCGATTCTCGCAATAAATCGGAAGCTTTGCTCGTATCGAGTGGCTCACACCAATCGAATACGAATTATTTATGGCACGTATCGATATTTCGATGTAATTATTAAGATTCCTTTGTTTGGTTTGATGAGAGTATCTATCAGCTTCCGCTCGCGACTTCATTCACGTGGAAGAACAAAAATAGCTTAGAAAACGTACGTTCAGTCGATTTTACTTTTCTAAGGGTACGATTCACATTAACGCTCTTAATTGTAATTTCGCATTGACGCTGACGGACACTGGCAGAATTGTGGCAACTACTAGCTTCAAAAGCCAAAAAATAACAATTATTTTAGGTAACAGCTCGCCACCTGTAATGATGACTTGCTGCAGCAATGATCCCAGAATATAAATGACCCCTCTCGTTTAGGTATCAAATTTATTCCAGAATTTCTACCTTACCTACTAAGTGAAGAAAGTAAAATGAAACCTACAAAATGAGATGAGAATAAACCAGAAAAAGTACTTGCTATAAAGACTAGAAAGATTGTTTCACTGTATCTTATAATGTACTTTCTTGGAAAAACCAGACCTTAATAGAATTCTTTAATAGAAAGAATTTTATTTTTAAGTTTTTATATGTTTTAAAATAAAAAAATTATAAGTTTATAATTTTAATCTGCATTAGCTGAATATCAACATTATATTATCTGTGATATCAACTAAGGCGACGGGTCGGTGCCGCAGTGGCGTGGTCGGTAAGATGCTTGCTTTTTACGCCGCAGTTCGTGGGTTCGATTCCCACCCAAGTCAAACATTTGTGTGATGAACATGTCTGTTTGTCTTGTGTCTGGGTGTAATTATCTATATTTTTACCAGTTATCTGGTTTCCATAGTACAAGCTCTGCTTAGTTTGGGATCAGATGACTGTGTGTTAATGTCCTACTATATTATTATTATGTTTGGTTTTTTTATCTTGTAGCTATTGAGCTCCGAACTTTTGGAACGAGTGCGTGGAGCCGAAGCCCGTTAGACAAGTTTGCTCTAAATGTAATGTGGCACCAACCGACGATTATCCCTGTTCGTACCATATAGGTACAAGCAAGGACAATTCCCGGATAGAGCAGGACTATTGCAGAATATAGGAACTAAATTCTGGGTTATAGTGGTGGGTGCTAATGGATTAGGTAACTAGGACTATGCATGGACTATGGCCCCTGCCTGACCAATGCAAATTGACACGGGTAAAATGGCAGGGGGTGACTTGCCCACTCAATAAAAGGGCCCCCGTATAGCCGCTAAAAGAAGCGACAAGGGGCAACATATTCTGAGGGGCTAGATGAGTAGAGCGGTGTCCCACGGTATTCTACCCGATCATTGGCTCCCTATACTGGACTGTAGCGTTCCTTCGTAGACTACATCATTGCCTAACATCAGGAAAACTCAAGCGCAAGACTATTTCAGAACAATAATACATATGATGCAACCTTTTCTTTCAACGACTTAATTTTTATAATCCCTGGACTAACGACACTCGAGTGAAGACATAAAGCATCATTGGCTGTACTGTTGGGTATTATTTAACCTAATAAACCATAAGAGGGTAGATAAAAAGAGCTAAATAGACCTCAGAGGACCAAAGTCCAGTAAATACCTTTATGTTATCATTTTCTGTTTAAATACCACACAGGGACAATTCGTTTTTATACGAACACTGACCAAATATGATTATAATCCTACTATAAGTAAGAAAGCTTGTGAGTAGGTATGTATAAATGTAAAATTATAATAACGTTTATTTCAGTAATCTGTATTACAAAACGAATTTTACAATTGGGAATGCATCAAATAGAATAGTAACAACAAATAGACCGACGTCCTAGCTAGGTTACAAATATTTCCTGTAATGTAACCTACAGTCGGTTACATAACTAATTTTACAATTGAGAACGCAATAAATTAAATAATTACAATAAAACTACTTACGTCCTAGTTAGGTTACAATAATATTTCCTGTAATGTAGGTACATATAGTCGGATAACTAACGAATTTTACAATTGAGAACACATCAAATTAAATAGTCACTTCAACCCTTGTTAGTGTCCCACAGCTGGGCACGGGTCTTCTCTCAACTATCTTGTGAGTGGAGAGAGTTTTAGACCATAATCCACACACGCTGGTCAAGTGCGGGCTGGTGGATGTCAAATGTCCTCGAATGATTAGTTCTTAGACGTGCCGGTTTCCTCACGATGTTTTCCTTCACCGGTATTGAGCAGCGGAGTTCGAACCCGCAACCTTATTTTTCTAAGGCGAGGCCCGTACCGCGGCGCTACCGCTGCTCTGCTGCGCCACCGCTGCTCATATAATAGTATTTACAATTAAAAGACTGACGTCCTGGCTAGGTTTAGAGCTACCTGTGATAAGGTTTAGCCTATAATTCCCATAATGATAAACACAATAGTTGAACACTATTTATATATGATGGACTAAAATCATCGTAAAGATGTTAGAATCTTTGTGTTTTTGTGATGTTTAAAGGTGAGGATGTGTGCAGTGTGGAGGGTGTATGTTTTGTTCTAAAACTACCTTACTCTTGACCACAACATGTCTGATGGTAAACAATCTTGTGGTCTACAATGAAATCGCCTGCCTAATATTATACCGAACCACTCGTGATAACAAATAGTAATAATAATAATAATAATAAATATTTTGGGACATTAACACACACGGTCATCTGGTCTCCAGCTAAGCAGAGCTTGTGTTATGGAAACCAGATAACTGGTATAAACTATACATATAATATTTTTCTTTTGTAAATATATACTTACAATAGATATTTACACCCAGACTCGACACAAACACAAATGTTCATCACTAATGTTTGTCTCGGGTGGGAATCGAATCCACGACCTGCGGCGTGAAAAGCAAGTATCTTACCGACCACGCCACCGGCTCGTCGAATGATTTTTGGCATGAAGGTAGAATTAAATGAGACTCTTTAATGGTTGTAAATCATAAAGGAGCAACAATTCCGACTCACCCTTTTAGATAGTGTCACCAGACGTCGCACCGGAATATAGCAAGTCCGCTGGCAGTGCGGTCTGATAGGTGGTCATTAACCACGACCGAAGGCTACCTGATTTGCAGCGTCTGGGGACCAGGTGTGGGATTCAGACTGAAGGTGCAATCACATGGCCAAAAGTGACTCAGTCCCTAAAGGTGTTATCTTTTGCATTCAGCATTTTTGGCCGCTGGTATTATTGTTTGCTTTTCTTAATCACCCGGTCAGAGTCGGGTGTGCAAGTTGTTTCGTAATAAAATATTAGGGACATCTGGGACGATAAATTCATAAAATTAAATTGTTATGATAAAATAAATATCTTAGCAGATTGTACCGTAAAATAAAGGCTTTTTACGGCGCAGGTCGTGGGTTCGATTCCCACCGGAGACAGAAATTTTTGTGTGATGAACATGTCCTTTTTCTCTCTGCTATTATATGTATATACTAGCTGCCCCAGCTAACTTCGTACCGTACTAATGTAATACGTATGTATTTTTTAATGCCACTTAATATAAAAATAAAAACAAAAAATTTCGTCCAAAAATTAAAAAAAAATTAAGGGTGAACAACCCTTATCACTGAGGGGTATGAAAAATAGATAGTAGCCGATTCTCAGACCTACTGAATACGCATAAAAAATTTCATAAGAATCGGTCAAGCAATTTCGGAGGAGTACGGTAACAAACATTGTGACATGGGAATTTTATTTAGATATTCAATAGAAGTCACTGGAACTACATGTGACTCACCGCGACATTTGCTGGATGATTTATAGAACGGATGCTTTTGATTGTTTGTTTTGACAAAGCAGACTTGATTGAATGTTGTTCCTAAGCATAACAAGTCTGCCAAAAGTGTGTTAATTTTTTTTGTTTAATACCGATATCTACCCGTGCGAATCCGTGGCGGGCCGCTACAGTCCATCAAATCTAAGAAGTACCGTTTGACAGTTCTAAACGTAGTACATTTAGAATTTTATTTTTTGTATGAAAATTGTTTAGGTATGTTATGTGAAAATAAAAATAGCTTCATAATTCAATTATTTTACAGGAAATCTAATAAAATTAGTGTGAATTACGCCTATATAAAGCTAATTTAGTTAATAATAATTTAATAAATTATTATTAAATACTACAGTTGAACAAATCTAAGAAGTACCTTTTGACGTTTCATTGTTTTGTATTAAATTAGCTTTATATAGGCGTAATTCACACTATTTTTATTAGCTTTCCTGTAAAATAATTGAATTATGAAGCTATTTTTATTTTCACATAACATACCTAAACAATTTTCATACAAAAAATAAAATGAGGCATGAATACTACGAGACCTATCAACATGGCGCCAAAATGACGTCGTTTTTGTTTCGATCTTATTACTTTTTTGTTATCTGTCAGTTGTCAAAATAGGTTGAGGTCTAAGGTTTAATATCAGACTGGAGATGTCACATGTCAAAGTAATGTTTTGTTTTCTCTAATATTCAGTAAAAGTCGTTTTTACTATTTTTATTATTTTATAGATAAGTTTTCCTTTTGATAGTTTTGTTCATAGACTATAGCTGCATCAGAATTATTCAGTAAATTGAGTCACCAAGTATAAGTGTTGAAGGCTTTTACCTAATATGTAACGTTATTGTATTACCTGAAGGTGCAGGCAGTGGTTAATATTATCAACCACTTTTCACTGGCTATGTTGATGTTCCATACTTAATATGGAGCGAGCCTTTGCCGTTCATCAGGCACAATTCCAAACTTTGAACTTCAACTAAGATTTTTCAAGTATATTAGGTAAGGTAAACCGGAAAGGCTATATCTTACCTTAAATTTTACGTTATTTGAGCCATATGCAATCGTTTTTAAGTTTTAATAAATCAATTAGAAATAAAAAATGTTTCAATTTATTTTCATAGACAACTCTAACTTTTGAAGAGACCGCCAACTGTCATTTATTTGTCACATCTTTTATTGTCAAAGAGAGTTCGGCAGTCATTCTTGACACGTCACTTTTTTGAAGGTGCCTTAATATGGCGTCTTAGAACATCGCAGTTGTTTTAGTTTTTTTACTAGTAATCTTTTTATTTAGAGCCAAAACACATACTCGCGTTGCGTCGCCGCGCCGCGCCGCACCGCAAGAATCGGCAGCGCAACGCTCGTAGTGCTAGCTTACATTTTGTTCTATATAGAGGCGGGCGGCACTGCCGATTCTTGCGGCGCCGCAACGCGAGTAAATATTTTGGCTCATAAAGATAATTTTAATGTAATGACCGTACAAGACTGCTGAAGTTTTATCAGTTTTTTATAGATACCAATCTTTTAAACGCTTTTATACTTATTTAAACTTGACATTGGCAAAATTGTAGAATAATTTCTGCAGAGTCCATAATTAAAAGAAAAAGAAAAAGAGGGTTTAGAAAAACAGCTATTAACGTAACGTGACGTGAAATTTTTAGCGTATCATAATATAATGCAAAGACGACCTCGGTAGTCGAGCGGTGTAAGCCCTCCGATTGGGCTGTACTGTGCCCTGGACGTCGCGGGTCCGATTCCCGCCCCGGACAATATTTGTGTAACAAATAAAAAAGTTTGTTTCGGTGTCTGGTTGGTTGAGGGACTATCCTCTATTACAATCGTTAAATGTAGTCAGAAGCCAATATAATCTGACACCTGGTCTAACCATCTCGGCTACTGGTTCCATATGGGATTCGAGGTCTGATGGCAGTCGCTCGTATAATTCTGGTAGCTAGCCGCATCAGGTTAGACTGGGAGCCGACCCCAATAGAAATGGGAAAAGGCAAGGGGAATGACGATGACAAGGTTTCTGGTTTCAAGTATAGAATAGCTTTTCTGGTTCAGGTTGTATAATATTTATATAAATTAGGTTGGAATAGATGAAAATAAACTTAAAAAAAAAACAATCTGGTTCCTGTTCCAAGATATTGTGGAACAAAACGAAACATTTCAAACAGAATGCAGTATTTTTAAACTCGTAATCGAAACTTGTTCCCCTCTAGAATCATTACTGTAAATCGTGTAAGTCGAACTATAAAGCTCTTCGTACATTAAACATAATACCCAGTGCCTAATTTACCTGTACCAAAACCCATGCAAAATTAACTCAATTCAAGTCACTGTGAGTTCAGTTTGCTTAAATCGGAACGCAACTTAAATTATAATGTTTGTAGGTATTCAGTAATAACTTTGATTAATATTTTTGGAAGTCAAATACCTCAGTCCACCCGTGAACATGAAGTCTGACAAGACTTTGAAACGTCGAGATCTAAAATCTTAAATAAACCGCGTAAAAATCCGTTAATAAGTACTTTTATTTCACTATAAAATAGTTTTTATGCGAATATACAAATAGTGGTTAATGGTTTAGCGAGAAAAGCGACATACGCAGCGGAACAGCGCAGCGCGCGCTCTGAAAGCTAGTAGGCCATAAAGTTGCTTATCTATTACCAAATAAAAAATCGAAATTTTCCGGTCATTCCGTCCACATTGAATAATTTGATAGGTACCTATAGGTCATTTAATACTTTATACAAAAAGTTTATTTTCAGTTTCATATTTACAATATATTTGTTGTTTTCGGAGTTTCCTTTTAAGCATTATATTAGTTTATATAAATAATTGATCTATCATATTTTATTTATGTTTTGTAAGAGGTTCTAAGATTTACAATGATGAATTCCTTGATGTTTCACTGACCGGCATTCAAAATTACTGAAATTTCCTGATGTCTCGTTAAAGGAAAACCTCCTTGCGTTTTTATAGCGGTTTATATAGTTAATGTAGGAAGTTCTTTACTAAACATGCGCGGTGTATCGCGATCAGAAAACAATTGAACGCTTCGTACGGGAGATCACGTTTCTAAATATATTAGGGAGGTACTATATGCACTCGATCGAAGTGAGTACTTGGTGAGTAGTCTTAGTAGTGAGTGCGATTTGAGTAATATGTGTACTTAAAACTCACGTAAGTATTTTTTTAGGTTATACGCTTAGTGGTTGCGTCGATTTGTGACAAAAATTTATCTCCGTTTAACCTCTTGGTCGTGGCCGCAGTTTCAGAAGTCCAAACTCAAAGTCTTAGGTATCATGAAGTCTGAAAAGACTTTGAAACGTCGGGATCTAAAATCCAAAATATACCGCGATAAAATCCGTTAAAAAATAGTTTTATTTTAATACAGTTATTACAGCTATCTGTCCTGTAATTAATTATTTCCACTAATTATCAGATCTAATGAAGTTTTTTTTTTAAATTTTTTAATTTAACGACGCGTCTCGGGCACTATCTTCCGTATCCATCCTTTTTTACTTCGCGAGGTTATACGGGCTGTTAATTTCGATATACAAGCAAACTTCACTTCTTAAACCATCCTTCTTTGTGAAGAAGAAGGTTTGTGAAGAAGGATGGTTTAAGAAATGAAGTATTTAATAATTGTTCTGGTTTGGTGCTGTATTATGTAAGTATTTAATACAGCACCAAATCACTAATTTAAATTACAATATCGGCGATACGTCCATGACGTGCAACCACAACACCTCTTCGCAAAAAACCCACGTAAAAATGGTCGCCACTCTGACGTTCCGCCATAGTTCAGTGATTGTTCACATTTCTTATCACTCCGCTGCGCCGACATACTCAAATTATGCTATTGTGAGAGAAACGAAATTCACCATTGTACATACGGTGAATCAAGCCTTTTTTATAATGGTATTTTATAGTATTTTCAATATGTTGTATATGTGTATTGCAATGTTTACGTGTGTGTGTTTGTGTGCGTGTGGACTACGTCCCACCCCTGCTTAGTGGAATGAATCAGTATGAATACCTATAGCAGTCAGTAGTTTTACTTGTCTCCGTACGTAATAGAGAGTGAGTTACAACACTTACAACAATGGTAGGCCTCTTTTACTCTTCTATCACGTCTCTATATTATCACACGTTGGAGCCGTGGTACCGCGACGATTTAATCACGCCAAACGATTTATTTTGCTGTCGGTACATTTTCTATTGAATGCAAATAGTGTTACATGGAAATAATCAAAATACACCGTGTATATCAAGCTCATTATTGTGTAACGGTAGCGCAGCGGTATCGGACTCGCCTTTGAAATATAAGGTCGCAGGCTCGATCCCTCGGTGTGCCCACACATCTTTGTGCGAATCGTTTCATCACCGGTACTCAACATCGGTAAAGGAAAACTCATTAGATTAGGTAATAAGTAGTTACAATTTATAAATGACATTTACATTTACCTAGTCACAATGTGATATAAAAATACATAGAATAATTCAATGAATTAAGTCATAAAGTAATACCTAATAACATTAAATGTCAATAATTATATAATATTATGCTCATTTGTATGGCTTTAGTTCGGTGATAGAAGAAAATGACTTTTCAATTAGGCATATTTAAATGTTCTCGCATACCTTTTCACTGTTAGATTTTTATATTTTGAGGTATTTCATTCAAGGGCACATGACAGCCATCAACCCGCACTTAATTAGCGTGTGTGGATTGTAGGTAACATAGTAAAAGAAGACCTAGTCATACCCATCAGTGGGACATTACTGTCCCAAGGGTTAAAGTTATCTAAAGCATTAATCTTCGAAGCATATTTTTTAAATCTAGCTAAACCATATTTATCACTTCAGCTTTCAACACAATCTATTCGTTTAGGAGCTATAAGGCTACAAAGTATACAGAGACACAGACACACAGATACAAACATGAAAGTTGAATAAGAAACCCTCCTTTTTGTTAGTAGTAAAAAATTAGTTTGTTAAAGTTATGATTCGAAAGATGACCCTGCTCTTACAGGTAACGCCCTTCAGGTGATAAAATCTTTAGAATTTTCTGCTATTAACTACACAGTAGCTTGGGATTTGATCGAAAGTAGGTTTGACAATAAGAATTTGTTAGTTAATGACCACATGAAATCTATTTTCTCCATACAACTTTTAAAAAAGAGGTCGCATCTTCTATGTGAAAGGAGGTGGAATCTTAAACATACTCGGCCACCTTGAGATCGTCATCGCAGCATAAACGACATCATTCGCCGTGCTCTTGCCATCGCCGAAGTTCCAGCTGTTTTAGAACCAAATGGCCTGGTGCGCGTCGATGGCGAGAGACCCGACGGGATGTCGTTGCTGCCTTGGAAGATGGGCAGGCCTTTGGTGTAGGACGCTACCTACGTCGATACCCTTGCACCTTCCCATCTTCCTTTTACTTCAGGACAAATCGGTGCTGCTGCTGCCACAGCAGAAAACCTCAAACGGCGAAAATATAGTAACCTTGTCGGTAATTATGTTTTCGAACCGTTTGGTGTAGAGATGCTAGAGACATGGGGTCCGGGTGGGCGAGCTCTTTACCGCAACTTTTCGAAACTTTTGGATAGAACACGCGACAAGAAGGCTGGCCTACACTTAAGCCAAAGATTGAGCCAAAGATTCAACGTGGCAATGCTGCCAGCCTTCTTGGTACGCTACCAACCGACATTGATGCGAAGGAGTTTTTTGACGCCCAGCTTTAGATATGTTTTAAAGGTTCTATTTTATATTTACTTTTTTTTAGCAAAGTTAGTGCTTACTTAATATCTTCTTTATGTTGTATACTCCCAAATTGTTAATGTTACATGTTTGTTAAAATAATTATAAAATGCACGTCATATAAGAAAGAGTATTATAAAATTTCAGACTATCTAACGGATAAAAACGCTTAGAAATAAAGTCGCTCTGATTCAACACACTAAACAAAAAAATGTAATAGATATAAGTAGGTACTTCAATTAAAAAAGATCAAAGACTACTGAGTTTTTTGTCTGTGTTTCTCAGTATTTTTTTTTATAGTGGGACATTAACACACTCGGTCATCTGATCCCAAACTAAGCACAGCTTGTACTATGGAAGCCAGATGAAAGTTATACAGTTAGTTAGTTAGTTATTTAAGTTGCCAGTCATTCACTGCACGGTAGGAAAAGAAAATGGACTACATTTATGAAGTGTTTTTAAAAAAAAAGCATATTTTTATTTTTCATTTAGTACCTACACTATTTCAAACAAAAAAAAAGTAAAAACCCATTTCACCTAGAATTTATTATATGTAAACATTTATGCTACCAATGGAAATAGAAATTTCTATTTTCATTGGTATCCCAAATAAACCTTTAAATTTTTATCAGGGTGTAAATTAATCCACGATTATCCCTATTAATTTTAAACGGTGTAAAAAAGAGACAAGAAAAACTAGTTCATAGATGATTCACTGTATAATCTTGCTACTAGTTTTCAATTAAGTTGTATCCCCTAACAACAATGACTAAATAATGCGAATTACAGTATACAATAGCAAGTTATAATCATTAAAATAAAAACTATTAACTGTATAATGACACTGCCGCGGTCACGGCATATAATTAGGCCTAAAACAAAACAACAAACGTTTTTCACAGATAAAAAATCAAACTTCCCCATTGAAATAAATTGACAATTAAAATGAAATATTATTATGCTATATCTTTTAATGAATGTAGTTACAATCTATAACTCGAATAATGAGATTACTTACTGCAAATAAAAATAACAAAAAATACCTAATTTATTTCTCAACAATAATTATGAGATTTTTATTTGAAACGCAGATAATTTTTTTTTTGACCTGACAACGTCTTATAATTCGATGGAGCCGGCCGCACGCACGACTCATGCGACGTTACCTCGCTCTGAGGCGTTCCATTTAAGGCTTGAAGTGCAAGCGAGAGCGCGGAACGAGCGACAAAGAGGCACAATCGGCCTCCGCGTTCGGCAGCGTTCGACATCTGTCTCTCTCCTAATTGGGTGAACGATAGTATTTTCGTGAGACGTTGTCACGTTCAACTATCATTACCGACTTTACTGACAACCGTTTTATTGTTTACGTTTTTTATACTTTTTACTTCGTTTAAGGATAACCGCCGCCGTCCAGGGTACCAAATGTATAAAATGTATGGAATTAAACAAAGTCCAGGAAGTGTCATATGCTCATAGCATCTGCCTACCCCAAGGTAATAAGGTATGACGGTATGTATGTATCTAACCGGAAAATTGTTGTTTCAAACCATAGTCAATAATATTTCTTTATAAAAATAGTAGTCATAAGATGTAAAAATGATGATGATGACAATTTCTATGGTACCTTAATAGTATAATATAATTGTTTATTAGGTTTAAAAGGTAAGTATAACCTTATAACTCGGGTTTCAGGAAACTCCAATTAAACTTGCCGGAACAAGGATGATTGCACTTAATTCTTCAAAATCCTAAGTACAATTTTCTCGACTGCCCGAGCCAGGCTCTCCTTACCCTCCTTGTACCTTAGTATAAGTTTTTGAATACTTAGTATCTTGAACTTGTCAAAAAGCGTTTTCAAATATATTTTTTTCGTTCGAAACATTTTTAAATAGAAAAAATAATACTAGGAATAGTATAAAATGGATTGAAAACAAAAAATAGGTAAAATAATTTTTAAATAAAAAAGTAATTAGTATGAGCATTTCATCGTAATATCTTAACTTTTTTCGTATTGACAACTCGTACTAAGGGTACATGACTGTGTTACCGACCGAAGGATCACGCCACTCACCGATCGTTATTCAAAATATTGCCAACATAAAAATGTTGGTAATGAATGTCAATTATTTCATTCGTTCTTTCAAATAAAATAGAGAGTTTTAACTACCAATAAAACTTACCTATTATTTTTCCTGAGATATCCGGAATCCATAGTGAGATTAGCCTTCCGTTTTTTCTTGTGTTCGTCGAGTCAAGCGAGCTCCTCTCTAACGCTAGTGGCGCCCTCGTGCGATAATTACCGGTCACGTGATTACCTGTTACCTCAAGGAGCGCGCCACATTATTTCGTCATTATACGGCGTAAGTACCGGGTAGGAATTACCTGGATTCCGGATATCTCAGGAAAAATAATAGGTAAGTTTTATTGGTAGTTAAAACTCTCTATTATTTGTTCCGTCATCGATATCCGGAATCCATAGTGAGAGATATGTTTGATTTCTCTCGGTACAATTGTATTATTGATGCTATAATGTGTAGAAGTAAGTTGAAAAAGAAAAGTAAATACCTACAAAATTTTTACAACGAATATTTAGGTAATTAAAATAATACATTTCTTCTTTTTCTAGTTATGACAAGGTTATAGAAAATTGAAATCATAACGATAGTAAAATAATTTGATCAATTTCAAAATACAATCGATAATTTAATGAAAGAATCACCGCACATACCGACCTCGAAGATGCTTCAAGTCCTGCTTCGCGTAGTACAAACTTAATCCCGTCTTCAATATTCTAGTGGCTAGTTTGCATGGTCCTTACAGTAATGAAGTAATGATTCTTGCCATTTGCCTAGATTGCGACGCAGCAGCACCCTTCTGTTTTTATTTTAACAAATATAATTTAATTTCTTACCGGATGTCGGATTACTATTATACTCAGCTGGATCTACTGTTAAAACAGCAAAAAATTTACTAGTCTAGTTCTTAGGAATGAGAACTCGTACATCTGTTGACCCGATGCTACCAAAAGTAAAACTGCTACTTGTTTAAGATGCTCATCAACATTTTCAAATGTAAATTTGAAGTCAACTGAATGGTAACAGGTCCATACATAGGTTTAAGATTATCTGCAACTGATAAATAATAATAATGACTTCTGCGCTTACCAGTTCCATAAGTACTTACCATACCTATTAATCTTCCCAACTTAAATCAATTCGATCTCTAATTCTCCTAATTCCGTGTCTGTGTAGTAGTCGGCTTGGAACTGAGAACTTGCTACGGGCCCACATATCCTTTTGATGTTAGTATACTCGCCTATAGGCTCATTACCATCGAGGGGCTATTGGAATATACTGTCCGTGAGTATCGTTGAAATGTGACAGCACTTGCGTTTACAAGGTTGTGTGGGGGGAAGAATCAACCCAGATTGTATTTCCACGAACGGAAACAAGTGATCTTCCGGTAATCAGCAGACATATACCTTGGAAACCCAGAACTAGTCTTGGAGTTCAACAAACACCCCACCGCTCGAGTATATTGTTGCATTTGCTAGAGGTGCCCATTTTGGGTTTACCTTATTGCAATAATATGCATTAACGTCTGTGTTGTAGTAGCCTGAAAGAAACTTCAATGTCGAACTCACGTTAAGATGATCCAACAGAGCTAAATGTTGTCGCGTCGCTTCTATGATCTGGTGTCACATTAGAATCTGGTCCCGTCCTCCTTCTTAACGTAAGGTATTGTGGTGCGGTAATCCCCATGCATAAGAAGTGTGTTCCTATTCCTTCACAGGCGATGCTTGTGAGTGATTCCTGTGTGAATGGTTTACAATGACATGACAGGCTTATTGGGCTTTTATCCACTAACCTGATTTTGGTGACAGTCCCAGATGCATTGAAAATCCAACTTGCATTGAATGGATCTGTTGTAAGCAAGTCTGTGTGGTATCGGCTCCGGGAGAAACGGTGACGTACCGGATGCCGCTGCTTCCCATCAACTCATCTTGATAAGTATTTGCTTCGGAATGACGAGTCGCTGATGAAGAGGCAAAACTGATTCACCCCATTAGGAGCTCGGCCTGTCTGAGGGATCAGTTGCCTGGCAACAAGTATTTGCTTCGGAATTACGAGCCGTTCATGAAGAGGCAAAACTGAGTCACCCCATTAGGACCTCGGCCTGTCTGAGGGATCAGTTGCCTTGCAACATCTGTTCATGTAGTGCCCTGCGTTTGCGTTAGGCATTGTGGTTCCGACAGGGACCTGATGTTGGCTTGCGTGTGTCCCAGGTAACTCCTAGAAATTCCAGTCGTTACGTCGGAACCAGAACAGATTTGCCGAAGTTGAAGATCATCTTCCCGATGATAAAGGCTCTGCGGCTGACCGAAAAGCAAAACTGAGTCTACCCATTAGGAGCTGGGCCTGTCTGGGGACTGGTTGCCTTGCGACATCTGTTCTTGTATGCCCAGCGTAGGTAGCGATTGGCAGTGCGGTTCCAAGAGAGACCTTCGTTACGTCGGAACCAGAACAGTTTTGCTGAAGGTGATGTTCCATCTCAAGCGTCGCGTCAGAGAAATCACATGCAGATAGCCACCTGTTCCTGCAGAATTGGAAAGAACTGGTATGTCAGCTTAAGTCAATGAGGTATACTGTGAAACAGATATAGAGTATTCTCAGGTAAGACTAGTGGTCCAATTGGTGACTGTCACAAAAATCTCCGGAGCTGAGGGCTTAATAACTTAAAAGAAGACAGATCATTTGGTAAAGACAAGACGATGTACCTTACCCTAAGAAGTCTGTGATACTGAGATTGTATCGGCAGGTGAAGAAATGATACGCCTGCCTTAATATAGTTTCCAAAGGGAAGCCTGGTTTGCTATGAAAATGGTTGAACTATTTCGGTATTTGTGTCCACTTTCTAGTGAAAAACTGTACAAGGCTGTGTTATTAGTTGAGTATAGCGGCTTACGGTTACATTATGAATGATAAGTGTACACCGTTTAAAAGTTTGCAGATTACGTTAGAAGGACTCAAAAGGTGCCATAAATAAAGGTGCTGATATTGCGCAAGATATCTGCTGTAGAATTATCTCAATTCACGTTCGTCACTGTTTTTCTCTTGTTAAAAGATAGAAGATACAAGATACTGAATATAGTGATAATATTCCAGACCACCAACACCTACAGTCATCCGATCTCAAGCCAAGGAGAGCTCCTGTCATGAAAATCAGACAACTGATAGGTACTCTTACACTATACATTCACTACCTTTCTTTTGCAAATAGGTATTTACACCCTGACTCAAGACAAACTGTCATGTTGATTATTTATGCACACCAATTTCCGTGTCGGGTGGGAATCGAACCCACAACCCGCGGCGCGTTTCGGTGTGAGAAGCAAGTATCTTAACGAGCACACTATTCTGGTCTGTCAATATGATTAACTTACTCTTGGTTGCCTCCAAAATGAAAAGCCTTACCCTTTAGCTGCTTTGATGCTAAAGCTGTCTTCCTGTTGAAAGGTAGCAGCGGCAAAAATCGCGCTCATATTTTGGTGGCTTGTTGCTGGCTTTATTCAAAGTCGATGTTATAATATTTTTCGGCTAATAGGTTAAGACTGTACTCCTGTAAACACTTATTTCGCGCTCGCGTTTGAATATTGAGGCTCATTTTTCCAAACTGGAGGTAATAATAGGTTTTACTCCCCCCGTTTTTCAGTAAGATATTGCAAAGTTAAACAAATTAATATTCTAAACTGAGCGTTATTTGATTTAAGCTTGAACGTGCAAATTCTTTGATATTTATAAATAAACGAATTGTTATAACCCACACTTCGATCATAGGTTATTTGTAATAAATGAATAGGTACTAACTTCGAAAAATGGACTGCACGGAACTGACAAATCAAAAGTATTGGCTTTTAAGTAAATTGAAGCAATACCGCTAGTCACTTAACTCATAGTTATACCATTCAAAACGTTAGATAAGTTCTATGTATTTTAGCATGTCCAATTGATGCTACCTACTGTAACGATTTATTCCTTTTTAAAGAATACCTACATAAATTTGTGCATCATATACTTTTCGATTTGTATACGAGGGTAAAAGTAAAAATAGTACATGATGACAGAAAAGAATTCTTTTAAAAATGTTAACGGTTGTAGGTACTTTCATAATAATAGCTTGTTGAGAACATACTAAAATATTCTACAAGACATGGCGTACAAAAGTATTTTTCTTTTTAGCCACCGTTAATAAAATAGAAAGTCAGCTTTCGATTTAAAAAATCCTTAAATACGCATTTATATATAGAATTCGTTATTTGTAGGATAAAATATATTTTATATTTTGGTAATCTGAGACGCTTAATTAAGATTTCTTGTTACTTGAACTTGGTAATTGTCAAATTAATTCGAAATGCGGGCAAATATGCAACTGTGTTTAAAGTTACGTAATAAGTCACATTAGTTGCACGTTATTACTAGATAGTGTTAAAAATACAAGATTTATTCAATTTAACTCACTCACCTTACGTGCCCCTATTCTTTTTGGGGGTTAGAAAATCCAAACCTGATTTAATTTGCCCAATTTCAGATTACGCCTCCGCTGCAACACTCCTTCCCGCGCAAACATTTTTCCGCACCGTTACACTTCATCGCGAAAGAGAGGATATTTTTACAGCACTTAAATAGTATATTATTTGTTCCGTCATCGATATCCGGAATCCATAGTGAGATTAGCCTTCCGTTTTTCTTGTGTTCGTCGAGTCAAGCGAGCTCCTCTCTAACGCTAGTGGCGCCCTCGTGCGATAATTACCGGTCACGTGATTACCTGTTACCTCAAGGAGCGCGCCACATTATTTCGTCATTATAGCGTCGTTTTTCTTAGTGTTCAGACGTGTGTGAGCAACTTAAAAATTAGTGTAAGAAATTAATATACTATTTAAGTGCTGTAAAAATATCCTCTCTTTCGCGATGAAGTGTAACGGTGCGGAAAAATGTTTGCGCGGGAAGGAGTGTTGCAGCGGAGGCGTAATCTGAAATTGGGTAAATTAAATCAGGTTTGGATTTTCTAACCCCCAAAAAGAATAGGGGCACGTAAGGTGAGTGAGTTAAATTGAATAAATCTTGTATTTTTAACACTATCTAGTAATAACGTGCAACTAATGTGACTTATTACGTAACTTTAAACAAAGTTGCATATTTGCCCGCGTTTCGAATTAATTTGACAATTACCAAGTTCAAGTAACGCGAAATCTTAATTAAGCGTCTCAGATTACCAAAATATAAAAAATATTTTATCCTACAAATAACGAATTCTATAATAAATGCGTATTTAAGGAATTTTTAAATCGAAAGTTGACTTTCTATTTTATTAACGGTGGCTAAAAAGAAAAATACTTTTGTATGCCATGTCTTGTAGAATATTTTAGTATGTTCTCAACAAGCTATTATTATGAAAGTACCTACAACCGTTAACACTTTTAAAAGAATTCTTTTCTGTCATCATGTACTATTTTACTTTTACCCTCGTATACAAATTGAAAAGTATATGATGCACAAACTTATGTAGGTATTCTTTAAAAAGTAATAAATCGTTACAGTAGGTGGCATCAATTGGATATGCTAAAATACATCGAACTTATCTAACGTTTTGAATGGTATAACTATGAGTTAAGTGACTAGCGGTATTGCTTCAATTTACTTAAAAGTCAATACTTTTGATTTGTCAGTTCCGTGCAGTCCATTTTTCGAAGTTAGTATCTACCTACTCATTTATTACAAATAACCTATGATCGAAGTGTGGGTTATAACAATTCGTTTATTTATAAATATCAAAGAATTTGCACGTTCAAACTTAAAATATTAATTTGTTTAACTTTGCAATATCTTACTGAAAAACGGGGGGAGTAAAACCTATTATTACCTCCAGTTTGGAAAAATGAGCCTCAATATTCAAACGCGAGCGCGAAATAAGTGTTTACAGGAGTACAGTCTTAACCTATTAGCCGAAAACTATTATAACATCGACTTTGAATAAAGCCAGCAACAAGCCGCCAAAATATGAGCGCGATTTTTGCCGCTGCTACCTTTCAACAGGAAGACAGCTTTAGCATCAAAGCAGCTAAAGGGTAAGGCTTTTCATTTTGGAGGCAACCAAGAGTAAGTTAATCATATTGACAGACCAGAATAGTGTGCTCGTTAGGATACTTGCTTCTCACACCGAAACGCGCCGCGGGTTGTGGGTTCGATTCCCGCCCGACACGGAAATTGGTGTGCATAAATAATCAACATAACAGTTTGTCTTGAGTCAGGGTGTAAATACCTATTTGCAAAGGAGGGGTAGTGAATGTATAGTGTAAGAGTACCTATCAGTTATCTGATTTTCATGACAGGAGCTCTCCTTGGCTTGAGATCGGATGACTGTAGGTGTTGGTGGTCTGGAATATTATCACTATATTCAGTATCTTGTATCTTCTATCCTTTAACAAGAGAAAAACAGTGACGAACGTGAATTGAGATAATTCTACAGCAGATATCTTGCGCAATATCAGCACCTTTATTTATGGCACCTTTTGAGTCCTTCTAACGTAATCTGCAAACTTTTAAACGGTGTACACTTATCATTCATAATGTAACCGTAAGCCGTAATACTCAACTAATAGCACAGCCTTGTACAGTTTTTCACTAGAAAGTGGACACAAATACCGAAATAGTTCAACCATTTTCATAGCAAACCAGGCTTCCCTTTGGAAACTATATTAAGGCAGGCGTATCATTTCTTCACCTGCCGATACAATCTCAGTATCACAAACTTGTTAGGGTAAGGTACATCGTCTTGTCTTTACCAAATGATCTGTCTTCTTTTAAGTTATTAAGCCCTCAGCTCCAGAGATTTTTGTGACAGTCACCAATTGGACCACTAGTCTTACCTGAGAATACTCTATATCTGTTGCGCAGTATACCTCATTGACTTAAGCTGACATACCAGTTCTTTTCAATTCTGCAGGAACAGGTGGCTATCTGCATGTGATTTCTCTGACGCGACGCTTGAGATGGAACATCACCTTCAGCAAATCTGTTCTGGTTCCGACGTAACGAAGGTCTCTCTTGGAACCGCAATGCCAATCGCTACCTACGCTGGGCATACAAGAACAGATGTCGCAAGGCAACCAGTCCCCAGACAGGCCCAGCTCCTAATGGGTAGACTCAGTTTTGCTTTTCGGTCAGCCGCAGAGCCTTTATCATCGGGAAGATGATCTTCAACTTCGGCAAATCTGTTCTGGTTCCGACGTAACGACTGGAATTTCTAGGAGTTACCTGGGACACACGCAAGCCAACATCAGGGCCCTGTCGGAACCACAATGCCTAACGCCAACGCAGGGCACTACATGAACAGATGTTGCAAGGCAACTGATCCCTCAGACAGGCCGAGCTCCTAATGGGGTGACTCAGTTTTGCCTCTTCATGAACGGCTCGTAATTCCGAAGCAAATACTTGTTGCCAGGCAACTGATCCCTCAGACAGGCCGAGCTCCTAATGGGGTGAATCAGTTTTGCCTCTTCATCAGCGACTCGTCATTCCGAAGCAAATACTTATCAAGATGAGTTGATGGGAAGCAGCGGCATCCGGTACGTCACCGTTACTCCCGGAGCCGATACCACACAGACTTGCTTACAACAGATCCATTAAATGCAAGTTGGATTTTTAATGCATCTGGGACTGTCACCAAAATCAGGTTAGTGGATAAAAGCCCAATAAGCCTGTCATGTCATTGTAAACCATTCACACAGGAATCACTCACAAGCATCGCCTGTGAAGGAATAGGAACACACTTCTTATGCATGGGGACTACCGCACCACAATACCCTACGTTAAGAAGGAGGACGGGACCAGATTCTAATGTGACACCAGATCCTAGAAGCGACGTGACAACATTTAGCTCTGTTGGATCATCTTAACGTGAGTTCGACATTGAAGTTTCTTTCAGGCTACTACAACACAGACGTTGATGCATATTATTGCAATAAGGTAAACCCAAAATGGGCACCTCTAGCAACTGCAACAATATGCTCTAGCGGTGGGGTGTTTGTTGAACTCCAAGACTAGTTCTGGGTTTCCAAGGTATGTGTCTGCTGATTACCGGAAGATCACTTGTTTCCGTTCGTGGAAATACAATCCGGGTTGATTCTTCCCCCCACACAACCTTGTAAACGCAAGTGCTGTCACATTTCAACGATACTCACGGACAGTATATTCCAATAGCCTCTCGATGGTAATGAGCCTATAGGCGAGTATAATAACATCAAAAGGATATGTGGGCCCGTAGCAAGTTCTCAGTTCCAAGCCGACTACTACACAGAGACGGAATTAGGAGAATTAGAGATCGAATTGATTCAAGTTGGGAAGATTAATAGTTATGATAAGTACTTATGGAACTGGTAAGCGCAGAAGTCCTTATTATTATTTATCAGTTGCAGATAATCTTAAACCTATGTATGGACCTGTTACCATTCAGTTGACTTCAAATTTACATTTGAAAATGTTGATGAGCATCTTAAACAAGTAGCAGTTTTACTTTTGGTAGCATCGGGTCAACAGATGTACGAGTTCTCATTCCTAAGAACTAGACTAGTAAATTTTTTGCTGTTTTAACAGTAGATCCAGCTGAGTATAATAGTAATCCGACATCCGGTAAGAAATTAAATTATATTTGTTAAAATAAAAACAGAAGGGTGCTGCTGCGTCGCAATCTAGGCAAATGGCAAGAATCATTACTTCATTACTGTAAGGACCATGCAAACTAGCCACTAGAATATTGAAGGCGGGATAAAGTTTGTACTACGCGAAGCAGGACTTGAAGCATCTTCGAGGTCGGTATGTGCGGTGATTCTTTCATTAAATTATCGGTTGTATTTTGAAATTGATCAAATTATTTTACTATCGTTATGATTTCAATTTTCTATAACCTTGTCATAACTAGAAAAAGAAGAAATGTATTATTTTAATTACCTAAATATTCGTTGTAAAAATTTTGTAGGTATTTAATTTTCTTTTTCAACTTACTTCTACACATTATAGCATCAATAAAACAATTGTACCGAGAGAAATCAAACATATCTCTCACTATGGATTCCGGATATCGATGACGGAACAAATAATAGAGAGTTTTAACTACCAATAAAACTTACCTATTATTTTTCCTGAGATATCCGGAATCCAGGTAATTCCTACCCGGTACTTACGCCGTATAATGACGAAATAATGTGGCGCGCTCCTTGAGGTAACAGGTAATCACGTGACCGGTAATTATCGCACGAGGGCGCCACTAGCTTTAGAGAGGAGCTCGCTTGACTCGACGAACACAAGAAAAACGGAAGGCTAATCTCACTATGGATTCCGGATATCTCAGGAAAAATAATAGGTAAGTTTTATTGGTAGTTAAAACTCTCTATTAATTTCTTACACTAATTTTTAAGTTGCTCACACACGTCTGAACACTAAGAAAAACGACGCTATAATGACGAAATAATGTGGCGCGCTCCTTGAGGTAACAGGTAATCACGTGACCGGTAATTATCGCACGAGGGCGCCACTAGCGTTAGAGAGGAGCTCGCTTGACTCGACGAACACAAGAAAAAACGGAAGGCTAATCTCACTATGGATTCCGGATATCGATGACGGAACAAATAATAATCAGTTTTGCATAGACTTTACGAACCCTAACATGAGTCATTACTCTTTATATGTTATTTTTATTCGAAAAATAAAGTTAATTACATATTATGTACTTAACTGAAAACTGGTTTAAATTGTATTCAAACCAGTCTTCTTGTACTTGATACTGCAGATAATATAATACTATACTTTAATAAAAGTTTCTAAATTAGTAATTTATATGCGTATTATAAAGTGATATTTTACGCATTAAGGTAACATAGTTCTTTGAACACTCGTCATAGAAAGTTATCGACTACATGACAACAAATGAAGTCTTTTCTCATACTATGTATTTTTGCAATTGCTTGTTCAGTTGCTGTTCACGGTAAGTACCTGAACTCTACTTAATAAGTACAAGGCCTCCAAACAAATTGCATAATTCGCTACGATCGAAACAATATATCGAAAACAATGTAAAACCTATGCATTTGGTTCTTGTCGATCGTTCGTTATTACTCCGTTAGAGGCATCAGAAAAATTAAAGCGCCATCCTGACTCTCGTGAGGCGCCTTCTGGAGACTCTCGGCGCGAGCCAAGGCTCGCGCCACCGACGCCGACACCGACACCGAGAAGAAGTCAGGTGGACTTTGAAGACGGACGCGATGACAGTATAAAATGACAGCTGATACGTTGATATGCCAACATATAAGATGGGGTGAAAACTAGACCAACCCTAAACCAGAAGTAGGTTCGGTGAACGGAGAACTATAGTTAAAGTGTCAGGATGGTCTTTCATATTAACTTAGTTATGCAAATCTGTAAGTAGTCACACTGTTACACCATTGATTAAACAATAACGCCCAGATTACCCTACCTACTCCAGTATTACACTTTTATGGGATTTTAAGGGATTCAGTAATTAAAACTAAGATAAAAAGTGGATTGGCCGCACACACGATCGCTCTACTTGGCGTCTCAAGTTGTTCTATTGATTCGCCTGCGGACGTCTAACTTGCACGGGCTCTAGAGATATATTAATTTAACACACACAGAACATATACATAATCATAAAGCTATACATAGACAACATTTCATTCAGTCGAACAGCTCTGTGATGTCACCTGTCAGACTTGACCTCTGATGGTGATTCGGCCGAACACACTACTTATGACCGACAACAAATAAATAATAACACCCAGAGTCAAGACAAACAGACCAGTGATGTAAAGAATATTCGTATCCGTACCTATTCGTATTCGCGAATATTCGCGTATGTCTAAACATTCGTATTCGTATTCGCGCAATTTTTTGCGAATATTTGCCAAATATGAACGTTAAAAAAAATAAGATGTCAGTAACAAACAAAAATATTAATATTTTTTTAATAATAGGTACTGATTAATAAACCTTACCTTCTAATTTACATGGTCTTGCAGATATATCTTCTGTAGATATAACTAAATATCGTTATATTTTATGTAAAATCTTATTTTTTAAAACCGCAATAAAATCCTTGAATTTTGCTTTGTCGTCATTGTTTCATTAGAATTTTTAAAATCATCATCATTCCCCTTGCCTTTTTCCCATTTCTGTTGGGGTCGGCTCCCAGTCTAACCTGATGCGGCTAGCTACTAGAATTATACGAGCGACTGCCATCAGACCTCGAAACCCGTAGGGAACCAGTAGCCGAGATGGTTAGACCAGGTGTTAGATTATATTCACTTCTGACTACATGTAACGATTGTCATAGATGTGTTAAATGACAACCGGTACCGACGGCTTAACGTGCTCTCCGAGGCACGGAGGGTAGTCTCTCAACCAACCAGACACCGAAACAAATTTTTGTTGTTACACAAATATTGTCCGGAGCGGGAATCGAACCCGCGACCTCCCGGGCACAGTACACCGCTCGACTACCGAGGTCATCAATTTAGAATTTTTAAAATAAAAAATATAATGTTTAACAACACCAAAGTAAAAAGGTACCTATCAAACTTAAACATATTCCGCTCTTATACTTTAATCACTTTTTACATAAATTCATTACCTGTCAAAATAAAACTATAAACAAATGGCGCCAAATTTAAAATTAAATATTTGGATTCGTATTCACGAATATTGACGGCTAATATTCGGAACCGTATTAGTATTCGCGAATATCAAAAAAATTACATTCGTTACATCACTAAAACAGACATATTCATCCTTAGCACATTTAACACAGGAACGCACACGCATGCGGTCCCCCCTTGCTGTAACCAAGTTCATAGTAATGGGTAGCCTAACGTCACCCCCCCCCCCCATATATATTATATGAAAAGCAAGGGTCTATCTATTTATTTACTATACATACTAGAATCGCAATCTTTTTGTTTTTGGTAAAACAAATAATCGTAAAACTAGACCATTATTAATAATTGTGTTAATAATTATGTAGATTAAACATTATTTTTTAAGGAAATTTATATAAAAGGGGTCCCTTAAAAGAAATTGTACTAGTGTAAACAAATCAGTAAAATCGTAAGTTTGAAAAATGAAGTATTTACTCGTGTTATGTTTGCTAGCATATTTGTCAGCGGTTCACGGTAATATATAGTTAATTTATTCAATTCAATTTAATTTTTCTGGCCTAGTGCGGGTCGATGGATGTCACCACGTCCTCGAATGATTAGTTCTTAAACATGCTGGTTTCTTCACCGTTAATGAGAAGTGGCGATGAAACGATCGACACAAAGATGTGTGAGCGCGACCGGGAATCGAATCCGCGACTTTTCAACCAAATAAAGTTCTGCTCACAGAGTAGTAATTGTAAATTTAAATATATAAAAAAAACATTATTTGGAAAAAAATACCAGTGGAATTTACGTAGCTCTCTGTACACTAACACTTTGTGGAGGACTGTCCCTTCCTCCTTATTGATAGAAAATTAATGATATTTTTTTTTATTGATTTCAGGCAAGCAATGTCCTCCCGATAAGTATAAATATGAGCCCGCGTGTGACGCAGATAAATACCCTGAACCGACTTGCGAGAATGCGTGCCCAGGTCCGTTTGAGACGCAGAAATGTCATTATGAGGCATGTTACTGCAGATATCCCACTGTCAAGGACACTGAAACCGGTACATGCGTCTCACCTCAAGATTGTAATAAACGAATTACTGTCCCTGGAGTAACAGGCGCTTATAGGTTTAAGAGCAGACGTTATGGATAATCGTTTACTATAGGCCGACCGTTTAACTCGCGTATCGCCATCTGAGGTACAAAATCATAAAACATTAATTAAATCTCATAAAGAACTATTTAACCACAGATAAAAGTAATGTAAGACTATTCGTCACTAATATCCATATCGCTTGAATCATCATCACTGTCTGTGCAGCTTGAGGCTTGCTTGTTTTTATCTTGGCGATAGGCGATACGCGAGTTAAACGGTCTATCTATAAATGATACATTTATTTGCAACAAAAATATACAACTAACAAGAAAATGGATATAACTGAATAACAATCACAACACTAACCCAAAAAGAACCAAATTAACTAATGCCTCACATCAACCCATTTTAGTGTCCCACAGGTGGGCACGGGTCTTCTCTCAACTATCAGAGTTGAGAGAGTTTAGGCCTTCATTCTCACACGCTGGCCAAGTGCGGGTTGGTGTATGTCACATGTCCTTGAATGAGTACATGTGACATCCACCAACCCGCACGGTGTTTTCCTTCACCGGTTTTGAGCAGCGGAGATGAAACAATTCACACAAAGATGTGTGAGCAAGACCAGTATTCGAACCCGCGACATTATTTTTTTAAGGCGAGGCTCGTACCGCTGCGCCACCACTGCTAATTTAAAATAATGCCTAACTGAAACTAATACGTAAAAAAATTCTTCCGCATCGTTATCTTCCGGGAATGTACCCGGAAGGCTAGCAGCATAGTCGCGTTGGATGGGAATACTGATCCTTTGCCCAAAATACAGACCAGCCTTCTGGTCACGTGTATTGTCAACTAGGCGTTTCGACAACAACTTGATAAGTGAACGTGCTTCTGGGCCCCACAGACTCAGAGTCTCAACATCAAATGACTTTACTGAGCAATGTCCACGTGACACTGTTGCTCACACTGTTAACTTTTTGTTTTTACTTTTTTCTTGTTTAATGTTTATTTTATTTTTATTTATTACATCATTTTTTTTTGTCATTAAATTGTTTGTGTCGAATAAATGATTTTTTCTTAATTTCTTTTTTATTTAAATGTGTTAATCTAAATAGAATATAATTTAAAAATTTTACACCGTTAAGATGAATTTAAAATCACAATAAATTTGTAGGTACTCAACAGTTTGTAAAAATGTGACGAACTTTTGTAAATTACGGTGTGGTAAGTTCCTGATTTCTGATATGTATTATTTTCCTCAGACACGTAATTTACGTAAATTAAAATTTATTATAATATAAAATATTTTGGCGCAGTAGTATCAGCCTCGACTATGAAATATAAGGTCGCAGAGTCGAACCTCGCTCATGCACACACATTTATTTGTGAATTGTTTCATCGCCACTGCTCAATATCGGTAAAGGAAAACATAGTGAAGAAACTAAATCTAAGGACTAATCATTAGAGTACATTTGACATACACCAATCTTCACTTGGCCAGCGTGTGTGAATTAAGGTCTAAACTCTCTCGACTCATAAGATAGTTGAGAGAAGACCCGTGCCTAGCAGTGGGACAATAAAAGGGTTGAAGTGAAGTGAAGTGAGCCGTTCGCTTAAGCTACTATTACAAATACATATTACAAATGGGTTGCACCGTGTAGCGGTATAGAATTCTGTTTTGAAATATAAGTCATGGGCTTGAACCCAAGTTAGTTAATCTGTATGTGCGTTGTTCAATCGCCGCGTCTCAATATTAAAATATCATGAGGAATTCGTCATGCTTTTTATTTTTTAAGTAGACCAGATCCAAGACGTGTGACAAGTGTTTGACATAAAGGGCACACTAACATTTTTATGTCCTATAATATATACTAACGGTCTTATTCATAAAAATCTCTAATCAAAATGGACTTTGTCTCTTTCTGACTATTAGAAATGTCAAGATGAAAAAAGAAGACAAACGTATTAGAAACCTCTTTAGCTATAATGAGCTTTTAAGACCTTTATGAATACGGGGGTTAATAGTTAGTACATCTTTGTGTTTTTCATTAACCTAACCTTTTCCTTAATCTATTTCTTAATCAATGCATTCTGAACATAAATCATGAAATGTATACAATCATTTAACTTAGAACTTTTATTATTTTGTAAATAACAATTAGTTGGTAAAAAAAATTACATTACATAGTAAAAATATTTACAATGTTGAATTTTTTTGTAAAACCGATTTTTTTATTTATCCTAGTTCTGGTAACCTCATAAATCTGTTTTTATTTTATCGTTTTTATATCATTTTGTATCCTCTGAACAGTAATCACTTATCATACTACTTTATCATTTTACTTTAAAATATGTAGTAAAAGAAGCGTTTGACAGTTGTCACCCAGTATCTCATCTTTTAAGGGGCTGGTTAACCCAGAGCACTTCAACCCAGTGAGATCTTTGTCTTGAAGCCTTAAGTATTCCCCTCCACACGGCTTGTCCATCACCGCTGATACTCGTTGGGGACACCTATGGCCGCAGTCATAGTCACCGAGTATAGTATTATATTATCTGTGCTGTCACCTAGTAAGAGGGACAGAGATATACAATAGGTAAGATGACTACCTAAATACATTTTAGGTTGTAGTCCTTCTTAACTGCTCTGATATATTGAGCACATAGTTTTTATTATTTTATGTATTTAAAAAATAAAGGCCAACAATGAGCCAAAGTATTCTGTGACTTTACATTCATAGAATTGTTTTTAGTGATTCTGACGTAAACCACTCGCACTACCTACTTAAGTTTTACGCAATATATATCTAAGCATTTAATTAATTTGTTTAAAGAACTTTTAACTATGCATTAAGTTAGCCAATTTTAATAGGTTTTTACCAAAAAAATAACATTTTAACATTTTTTTGTAACTTATGTAATAAAGTAGAAAAAATAATTAATAGACATGTTTTGGCACAAACATCGTAAAACAAATAATAAAATATTAATAGAATCTTATCACCGATTCTTATGTAAATATTTCACATTTGGTTTATTTGGTTAATGATCATATAAAAAGGTCCCTATTTAAATAAAACTCAGTTTGTTTCAGTAATTCTACAAAATCCGAAGTAGATAAAACATTTTTTAAATATGAAAATTTTGCTTACGTTATGTGTATTAACGTTTTTGGCAGCGATAGAGGGTAATTATTATTTTTTGTAATTATTTTTTAGGTTTAATTTATAGGATTAAAAATCTAGACATAGTTAACACTTTACAGATACTATAACAGTCAGGCTTGTTAGTGAAGTATGAACCCCTTTTCTTTGTCTATAATATAAACATATTAGATACCTCCGTGGTCCAGTGACAAATGTCTTCACTTAATAACCACATAGTTCCAGGCTCGATTATCAGGTCAAGCAAAAATACTTTTCTAATGCATTTAAGCATGAAGTTTTAATTGTGTCCAATGAACGGCTTTGGTCTTTATTACGTTAAGCACCTGAAAATAGCCGGCGAATTATGGGTGATATACACCTCTGCTTACAACTCCAGGTTATACAGGCGAGAGCGCTATAAATTCACTTCAACCCTTTTAGGATCCCACTTCTGGACACGGGTCTTCTCTCAACTATCTTATGAGTTGAGAGAGTTTAGGCCTTAATCCACACACGCTGGCTAAGTGCGGGTTGGTGGATGCCACAATAAACTTATTCCAATTAAATTAGTAAAGATTACTTATTTAACCTCTGTGAATATTGTTTTGTTTATATTGTCGAGTGTTTTATATTATAATAATGCGAAATATTAATAAAAAAAACTATTTTCAGGAAAATCCTGTGAGAAAGGACAGTATCTTTATCAACCTGGGTGTTTCGACAAGAAATACCCTGAGCCCACCTGTGACAACATACGACCTGATCCTCTAGAAAACCAAAAATGTTACGTCAGAGAATGTTATTGCAACTATCCTAATGTAAAAGATACGAGCACAAACAAGTGTGTGTCTCCCCTTGATTGTAATAAAAAAATGTCATTAATTGATAAATTGTTTGGTTAAAGAATTATGTTTCATTGTCAGAGCTATAAGAATATTTGAAGAGCATTTAATGTATTTTCATAACAAATAGCTTTCCGTAGTGATCTTATTTTCTATACAAACTTTTAGTGTGACCAATTTTATACTCTCCCGTCAAATTTAGTTTCGTAAAAATAAATACATAGTTTTTCTTCTCGTATTTATATAATGAGTTTATTAAAATACTTATTGGAAAGAGATGGACGAAATTAATGTCTAAAACAGGCTATGACCGAGATTTGTGGACGAACGTTTTACATTTCTTATTTTTTAACTATAGCATAACGTCATACTAACATATAAGATAAGAAAACACTGAAATTCTAACATTTACATTAATATTCTATTGTTAACTCAATTTCGTGAAGCAGAATATTTTTGAAAAAATCAGTTCGTCATAAAACTATTCTGCCAATAATTGTCACTCTTGTGACAAACTTAACACCAGGTGTTTATGTATGGTTGAGAATATAAATAAAACAAAATTATCTACAGTAAAATGTAGATACAAATAATTATCGGAATATTTATTTATTTGTATAATAAAATCTATGAGTTTATACCTGTTTTATTTCATATCCAATAGTCATATTTTCATTGGATTTATAAAGTACACATATTTGTCTACATACAAGAATGGTCACCATAGCGAAAATTCAGTTAAATTCCAATGTACCCATCATTGTTTAACAACAAGAAAGCTGCATTATACAGGGTGGAAGGGACAGCCCTCAACAAACTGAGAGAGTACATTATGCTCTTTAAATAGAATAATTTTCCACCGGAAAATATTTCGGGAACTTTTTTTGATAATAGTTCTTTTTTTGTTAATTTTTATTTAAAATTAATACATTGTAGGCAGCATTCGATTTAAATAAAAGAAAGCTGGAATAAAACATTGATCAAAGTATTAGTTTTAGGAACGATGTGTTGAATGACGTGACGTGAGTGCGCTTAGTGGTAAGGACAAAAGGTTGGCTGTTCGCTATTAGGTTTTCCTAAGGTGACGCTAAATTCCTTATAACTTAACAAAATAAAGCATGATTATTGCATATTCATAAAGGTCCTAAACAAAATGTGTACCGAATTATTTAATTTAGGTTAATATTCTTACAGCTACAATTACAGTAATAGATGCAAAAAGTGCCAATTGTTTACAATTTAGGGATTATTTTGTCAGCCATTAATTACAAATTAATTTAGAAATTGTATATTGTATAAATACTGCAGAGCTTCACGAGACAGGCTTGACCTAGTGTGAAGCTCGCTAGGAAATAAATTTAACGTATCTTGTAAGAAAACATTAAATTGTTTCCTTTTTATTAGGCAAATAAATTATTATTATTATTATTATCATCTCAGTATAATGTACGGATTACACAATTTCAGTTTGTGGAGAGCGGTCCCTTCCAGCCGGTACGTTAAAAAAAATTCGTTGAATGAAAACCAAGAAAAAATTTCCCGGTTACTATTGATATTTAGATAACACAGGATGTTGTTATTCTTTCAACGAGAAATAATTGGTAATGTTTATCTTTATTGTCTAAACACGTTTAAGAGGAAACGTAAATAAATCTAGGTTTATAAAAGGATCTAGTAGTGCTGCATAGTAATATGTGTCTGCGCGTTCTACTTTTACTGAAATATTATTAATTATGAAGTTTTTAATAGTGTCTGCTTTGTTGTGTGTGCGAGGTGAGATATTTACTAACATATAAAATTGACAAGCGGGTGACTGGTGATTTTGTGGTTTCTTAATATTTTGTAAGACTAAAATTACAATAATGATGTCTCTTAGTGTAAGCTTACAATGTGCGGCGATATCGCCCTCGCCTTTGATATATAAGGACCAAAACACATACTCGCGTTGCGGCGCCTACTGGTGGGCTATAGGGTAACCATTTTATTCTGATTTTCTATGTTGACGGACGTGTCTTTGCCATGGATCGCAATAAACGTATTGCTCTTTTGTTATTATGAAGACATTACACCAATTTAAATAGACGTCGTCGGAGGAGATACCGAATACATCTATTTTGTAAAGCTATGAATCCTGATGACGAGTAGGACGCAGTGTACAACGCAAAATTCTGTGTTGCGGTAGGCGGCACGGCCCATTTTGGCGGTACGGCGCCGCGACGCGAGTATGTGTTTTGGCTCTAAGGCCGTAGGTCCGATATGTCGTGTCATACATTTTGTGTGAATTGTTTTTTTGCCCCTGCTCAATACCGGTGAATGATAACATCGTTATGAAGCTAATCATTCCCACTTGGCCAGTGTGACACCTGTAAGGAACTAGTAACCAAGATGGTTTGACCCTGTGTCAAATAATAACAGTCTTCTGATTACATTTAACAATTGTCATAATTGTCATTGACAACCGAGACCGACGGCGTAACGTGCTCTCCGGTTCACATAGGGTAATCCCTAAACAAACCAGAACCCGAAACTAATCTTTTTTTTGTTACACATATATTGTCCGGGGTGGGAATGAAATCCACGACTTCCCCAGACACAGATAGCCCAATCGGACGGCTTACGTTGCTCAACTACTCTTAGTACGAGTTGTCAATACGAAAAAAGTTTTCGAGTAACATGTCAAGATGCACTTATGTCTACAAACTATTTTACATAATCTGTTGCCAATCCATTTTATTTTATTTCTAGCAAGTCTATTTTCTTTTTAACTAATGTTTTGAACAAAAAAAAATTGAAAACGCATTTTGAGAAGTTCAAGATAGTTTTCGAAAACTTTTTTCGTAATGTTGATCTCGTACTAAGGGTAATATGGTCCCCACGTAAAAGTATACAATATATTATTTCAATTAATTATTAAATATTATTTTTCCAGCTTTTGCAAGCTCCATAGAGCTTTTGAGTAAACGTTCTAGTATTACTCTAAATTACCCTTCAAAAATTATGAGTGAAACCAATGATCACATACCAGATTTGAGTGAAATAAAAAAAATGCTTGGATTCGGCCAAATTGAAGTAGAGGCTGATGAACAAAGGTAATTAAATAATGTATAACAATAAAGATAGACCGTTTAACTCGCGTATCGCCATCTGAGGTACAAAGTCATAAAACATTAATTAAATCTCTTAGAGAACTATTTAACTACAGATAAAAGTAAGACTATTCGTCACTAATATCCATATCGCTTGAATCATCATCACTGTCTGTGCAGCTTGAGGAGACAGAATCTTGGCGATAGGCGATACGCGAGTTAAAGGGTCTATCTAAAGTTCAAAACATTCATTTGCCTCAAAACATTGTTTTTTACTTAGACATAATATAGCAAAAAATGTTATTAAAAGTAAAAAAGCATGCCTGTGAAGAGCATACTACATGCTGATGTATGTATAGTAATAATTGCTTATTTGAAGCATTATTATTCATTCAATATGTAATTGAATAAATAATAAAGCCATTGCCAGTCTTTTTCGCTGATTTTGGATAATTCTCGATCTAATAATTTCATACAAAATTGTATTGTAGGTGCTCTTTTACCGCGGGCATTCGTTGCATTACTGTAACATTACAGATTCGAAAATCACAAGTAAGGGGGGGGGGGGGATCAATCATTACAGTGCGAAATCTGTAATGATACAATAAGTGTGTCTGAAAGTTTGTTACCGCGTATCTCCCTAACCACTCAACCGATTTAAATGAAATTTGAAATGTAGGTATTGAATGGCTATACAATACCTTTCCTTGGTCCTATTTACTTCAAATTCGGTGCACATAAACCTTAAGACAAATCATGAAATATATGTTTTTTATTTTTCCAAAATTATCCCAAAGGGGTGTAAAAAATCAGTTTTTTAGAAATTAAAATTTCTCTGGATCTCTTTAATCTCAAGTCCGATCCACTCCAAATTTGACACACATAAAACTTAAAAGAAATTATGAAACACGTGTTTTTTATTTTTCCAAAACTAAATACTAAATAATCCATAACTGTTTGTTCCTTGGTCCGATTTAGTTCAAATTCGGTATAAATAAAGCTTAAAACAAATAATGACACGCTCATTTTTTATTTTTTAAATATTTTTTATTTTTGTCTTATTACTAAGCGGGTGAAGCCCGCGAAATTATTCTGAGTATGATTTTCTTCAAAGTTGATATCAATACTCCTTCGTGATTTTGATCTAAATTACTTTTTATTTTGACACGATGACATGTTTGATGACTATTTGCGATGAATAGAATTCGAAATTTAAATTTTAGTTGCTCTTGGTATTTGAATGAAAAACTACTATATGGTCTAAGAGCCGTAGTATTTTTTTAAATCCCTATACATTTTTGCCGATTTCAAAATGTTGCTTACACGCCTACACTACTGAACTAATTTTGTATGGAGATAGTTCGAGACCCGGGAAAGGATAGTTGTATCCGACTACGAAAAAAAAGATTGATGGTTTAGCGCGATAACCGACATCCGCGGGCTAAGCCGCGGGCGGAAAACTAGTTGTAATATAAAAATAAAACTAACCTGAATTTATTTTTAGCGTTAAAATTCCTAAGTACCTTATTAGAGATATTTACAATAAGGTTAAAGAATTAAAGAAAAGATTAAAGGATTATAATGCATTGGAGATCGAGTACAATAAGACTAAAGAGTACTTGCGTCGTACCTTGAGAATGTCAGGTTGGTTAAATATCATCATTATTGATATTATATCTGGACATGCTATATCACAAAAAAAAACAGAATGTAAACGTTTATATGTATGTATATAAGGTGACTGGTAATTCGTGTAAAATACTATACCGATCATGATCACAAACAACTCTCCCAAAGAATCTCATTTTAGATTTTTTTTTAGTTAAATTCGCTATTTAATATTGCTTGCGCAGAAGAGACAATGGTAATGAAGTGTATATAAGCGGTTGTCGACGCTGCGCGATCAATATTAAATGACTAATTTACTTAAAAAAAAGTTACTACAAATGAATGTTTCTTTGGGAGTTGTCTATCAATCATGACCTAACACGTGCTACCGAAAGTATTTTCCACTATAGGCCGACCGTTTAACTCGCGTATCAAGTTACGCGACTTTGTGCTTGCGCTCCGTATAAAAATGTCACCAACTTCTCCAAATAACTATCTGGTTTATAGAAATTAGTCGCGAGGCTTGTCGGTAGTATGTATTCACAGCCCCTCCATAGTTTAGATATAGATTCAAGCGGGAAATCAAACTAATATTACTTGAGAAAAAAAATTGACAAATTATCAAGAGTCGTAGAACAAAAGTTGTTGCATATGATATCAACCTCCCTCATGTCCTGTAACTCAGTCCCGAAAAACCGACTTGAAGCGGTGTGATAGCGAGGCGAGGCGAGGGAAGACGTGGAGACAGGAGCACACGATCTCAACCTCAGAGGTTGAGGTCGTGCGCTCGAGTCCTCGAGGACTTATGGTGGAGTTCCAAAAATTAATAAAAGATGTCGAGCCAAATGCCGTATATGTTCACTGTGTTTTAAAACACCATCAACCTCTTAAGAGTAGGTAGTTGGTGCAACTACCTACTCCTAAGAGGTTACTAGTGTTTTAAAATAACCTAGTATATAATTACTCTTAATTAAAATGACATTTTCATATTTATCATATAATCAGAACCAATTAGATGAATATATTTAGGAGGTAAAAAAACTGGTATTTTTTTCAGATACGTATCATTGTCCTAAAGGAACCTATCTATACGCTCCAGAATGTACGGCTATACAATACCCAGAGCCTACATGTGAAAATTTACGTCCAGAAGCTTACGAAGACAGCCAATGTGAGCAACGACAATGTTACTGCAAATACCCAAATGTTCGGGATTCTAATCAGAAATGCATACCACCTGATGAATGTATTGATAAAATTATGTTATTTAAAGCGTTGTTAGGTGATGGACAGAATTTCTATACTACCCAAAGCGATAATTTATTTGACAAAAGAAAAATAAACATCGCTTGGTATCAATTTCGATGACACGTGAAAAAGGATCCTAAAAAACTAAACGAAGATGTTTTTCAAAATTGTAATTCTTAATGAAAAATAAAGAATTAACAATTTTGAAAAACGTTAAATTTGTAAAATCATTAAAAGTTTTAAAGAGATAAACCGGCTTTAAATTTTAGTGGACACTTTCAAGCCAAAGAGAATTTTACAATCCATCTTTGATCTTTCATGGGTCTTAGCTCACCACCGCAATCCTGTCACTGCTACTTCTGTAGCCAGGATTAACAATGTTTTACAAATCTCGCCCTGAAAATAAGCATGAATGAAATAATATGATTAGATTCTGAATACCTATTACGGTAATTACTTGTCTGGTAGCAATGATTTAGCAAGTTTTTTGTATGCACGACACAGCCGTGACAAAATAATAGAGAGAATTCTTAACAATCTCAATATTTGTGGGTGGGTGAAAAATACTTTATCTAAGTAGCTAACAGTATTGAAATTGGAGCAACTCTTAGAAATATTGTTTTGCTAAGTAAAATTGTGCAGGCGCTTGTGGGCCTAGACATTACTTTTATCTATTTAAGTACATAAAAAACTCAATTAAAAAAATGTCCTCTATTTGAAGTGATATATATATATGCTGAAATAGTGTGTGTGCTCCAAAATCTCAAATGCGTAATATTAATGACGATAACCGATGAAAAAGAAAGTTTTTTTACGCACTATGCTCCTCAGTGTCTGCAGACCCATGATGTGAATAAATGACATCGTAAATTAGCAAGCAAATAGATGCTAACCTCCAGCCGGGGTCTCTAGACAAAATACATAGCGAAACAATAACAAAAGATCGATAAGAACTCAAAGGAATAGGATTGACTTTAACCTTCAAACGTCAAGTGACAATTATGTCACAATTTGTTATTGCTGCGTATTCAATTTGTCTAGGGGCTCGATCGTTGTAGTGTTCTAAAGGGGAGATCCAGCAGTGGACATACATTACAGGTAGGTACCACTATCGCAATCAATATATTTACCTTTCGTGTAGTTTTTTAATATTTAACCAGTGTGTATATTGCAGCCCCTTCACAATTAATCTGATTATGGTGTAGTTTTGCTGTTTAATGCATTGCTCTAATATAAAATTAGAAGGTCTCTAGTCAAGCAAAGTGATCATCACCGGCTTATCGCAGTCCATTGCTGGACATAGGCCTATCCCAATAAGCGTCATTTCACCCTGCCTTCAGCTCGTGGAATCCAGCTACTGCCGGCTATATTTCGCAGATGGTCACTCCACCTAGCCGGAGGGCGTCCTACACTACGTTTGCCAAGACGCGGTGTCCACTCAAGGGGCTGTTTCCCAGAGCGCGAGCTTTCTTCACACTCTGAGGTGTTAGCAGAAACGATGGAGAGCTATTCCACTCTAGAGGGGCAGAGTCACCTTCGTTTGTGGGTGAACTTTAATTTAATCTTTACAAAGTGTGCCCCCAAGTGCAAATCAGGTGACAATCAACTGGTGGTAGGCTTCGGCCGTGTTTAGTGACCACCCATCTGACAAAGCCACACCGCCAAGCGGTCTTGCCGTGTTCCGGTGCGATGTCTGTCTCATGCAGAGGGTGGGTCGGAATTGTTGTACCCTTAAGGTTTCTAACCATATGGAGGCTCATTCTACTGCCACCTTCTTGCCGATAATCATTCGTATTCATAAGTGAATCAGTATTCTAGGCAGGCGCGTTCCGTAGTAGACTACATCATTGTTTATCATCAGGCAAGTTGTAGTCAAGCGGCAGCCTATCGAAGAATAAAAAAAATAATCATTCACGAAGAGCGTGACGTGGTAACGGCTTACGAGGAAAAAGCTCTTCGTGGTTTTTGCTATCCTGGTACACGGTAAATTCATTTACTTTATCACGGTAGGACTAGGAATGTTGACACCATAAAGAGCCTTTCCCCTAGCGAGCCGTTACCACCTAATGTATACCATGGTAGGACTAGGAGTCCTGCACAGGAGGTCTTTACTCTTATAAATTCTACCTCGTATTAATTAAACCGCCTTTAATCTCTACCTACGTACTTACCTGAAAAATAGTATTCATATGAACGTAATTAGAACTAAATTACCGACTACCAACTTCCAGTGTTGGGACTGCCCCGATTCTGCAGCGCATCAGGAATGTTTGCAGCGGCGCGCACCGATTGCTTCCACGCAACTATGCGAAAGAAGTGTATGCGTGTCCCTGCCATCCTGGCGATGATTGCAGATCGTGTGACATGCAGTGCTGGGTAGAGCGACGGTCATTTATATATTATTTATATTATATTTTTAATTTATTTTTTCATTATTAATTTTAAATTGTATAGTTTCATTGTTACCTGAAAAAAATGAATTTTAATTTAATTTAATTAAAACTAACTAATGCCTAACTTAACTAATGCACCTTTAAATTCTTCCGAATCGTTATCTTCCGGTCCAGGATCACGTTCCCTTTTCAAAGAGTGGTCAAATCGCCTAGTTTACTACAACACGCGTTTAGAAGGTTGGTTTGTATCACTATCCAGTGGCGAATGGTGGAAGTCAGAAAAAGGGAAGCAGGAGCAAAAAAATTCTTATTTAGGAAAATAATATATCTTTAATACCGTCACCGATCGTTCTAACACTTGATGATTTATAACTTTTAGGCGTTACATAATATAATTATTAAGTACATGACGTGATATTGTCCATTTTCTACAGGGAAGCCGATGGGTACCGGCTTGATGGACCATTCACCACTCTGGTAAGTTCCCAAATTATAACAAAATTAAGAAAATGTGTACATTTTCATAGTGTAAATACCTACAAAGTCACGTGCTTGTATAAATTTTCCAAATATGTTTAATAATAATCTTCTCACAGAAATAGATAATAACATAATGGTGTTTTAATTATTATTATTATGTATACATTATAAAGTAATAAATTATAATTGACTTGATAAATTTGTTGTGAAGACATAGACTACTTGATTATCGTTGTTAGAGATAAGTAGTCACAAGTCAAGGTCATGACGGTTTAATGTCAGGATTTTTGTTGATGTTTAACGTATACATTAACACACACGGTCAACTGATCCCAAACTAAGCAGAGCTTGTACTATGGAAACCAGATAACTGGTAATATGCTACATATAATACTTCTCTTTTGTAAATACATATTTGAATATAGATAATTACACCCAGACAAAAGACAAACAGACATATTTAAACAAATGTTTTTCTCGAGTGGGAATCGAAGCTACGACCAGCGGCGTGAAAAGCAAGTATCTTACCAACCACACCACCGGCCCGTTTATACATAAATCATAATAATATATTTTTTTAATATATACCTACTAGAGGCCCGTTCCGGCTTCGCACGGGTATATATATATCGGCATTAGACAAAAATTTTAACCATCATAAATTTTATCACAGTCTTGGCAGACTTTTCATGCTTAGAACACTCGATCAAGTCTGCTTTGACAAAACAAACAATATCATTAGTTTAATTACTATGGTGCCGCAATAACCCACAGATAGACACCCAGATAATGTTAGGTTTCTACATAAGTAACGGTCCCGGTTGTATCACATGTGGATCACGTAACCCCCTGGCACAAATGCGCCATTGAACACCCGGGAGATTTTAGTGGGTACCCTTTGAATGTCTCAATACCCCTTTGCCTGAGCACACACGGGGCGAAAGAATTCATAAAGGATTTTAGGTATGTCCGATTTAAATAATTCTAAAAGTAATTTATTAAACCCTTGTAATATACCCTTGAATATTAAGTAATTTATAGTAAGGATTAATACCAAGGTACGAATAACTGAGTCTTATTTGTAACGGCGTTACAATTGCATATTTTAAGATGAAAAAGTAGTTATTGTGACGTAAATAAAGTATTTAGAAATATGGTACACCAGACTTATTGTAGATATTTATGGCCTCTATAAAATTGTAGACATCACTTTGCTCTAATGTCAATAGTTTCCGCAGCGTACGCGATATAGGTAATGATTTTCATCGTCATTTTTTTCACACCTTGGGTTACATTATCGAAGTTTTCATACGGATCCCTAATTTTTTTAACATATAATATAGCCTATGTTACATAATAAAGATATAGCTTCTAATGGTGAAAGAATTTTTGAAATCGGTCCAGTAGTTTTTGAGCCTATTCGTTACAAACAAACAAACAGTCAAATCTTTCCTCTTTATAATCTATATATGAATATAAAAATCAATGCCACTTTTCGTTGTAATTTTATAACTCAAAAACGGGTTTACCTATTCAAACCAAATGTTTAGGCATTGTTCGGACTATTTAGTAGATAGTTTATGTGAAGTTTGCACAAAATCGGTTGAGCAGTTCTTTATTTATCACATTTTTTGTAAATTGTTGAGTGGGCTGAAGCTACCCGGGCGAAGCTGGGGCGGGCCGCTAGTATTAGTATAGATAGGGGTGCGTAGCGTATTATAATTATGTTTCTACGTGACTTTGCTAAGTAAGTAAGCTAATTCACATAATTAAATAAGTTCTGTTGCGGTGCAGTTGCAGTTGCAGTTAAGTTTCGACCAAAACGGCCCTTTTCGTATTTTCGTAATTTTGAAAACCGCTGTCAGATACGCTCGCGTAAAGTTCGCGTCACGCCAGCACTTTAGCGTATATGTTATTTAAATGACAATTACAAGAATACCGTTTTGCTCTAAGTCATAAACTTAGTTGCAACTGTACCGCAACTTGATTGCAACTGCACTACAACTTAATCGGCGCGTCAAGAAATTACGTGCTGAGTGCCTGACGCGCATGACGCTTGACGTGCGCTTAGCGGGCAGCCATATTTGTGGAGTTTCAAACTTGACAGGGGCAGAATAGGCTAAAAAGACTGAGTTGCGAAAAAAAAATGTAGAGTCAAAAAGTTGTGTTTATTATCTTTCAAGTACAAAGTTTAGTCAAAACCGTCTTAGAAGCAGTTTATTCTTTCTTGGGGCACTTTTCAAGTGGTACACACTTTTTGCTAACTGTGTCCCTGACAGTTGGTGGGTCGCAGTAACAGGCCGAATAGTCGCAGATATGACCCCGGGTATCTTGAACCGGGTTGGGTTCCTCACACGTCGCCTCTGGTGTTAAAAACCCGCAGCCTGTGGTGTAAGAGTGGGTACCTTCCTCACATTCCCTTGAACCTGAAATCATTTTGAAATTTTATTTTTTTAAATACAATAAGTAGTATGCAATGCGCCTTCGTTCACACGGAACATAGAAGTGCATGAGTACCTGAAAATTCCAACATTCAAAGAAGAAATAGAGAGGTCTTCTGTGACCTATAAAAAGAGACTCCACCAACATAAAAATCACCTTGCTACAAAACTAATGAATACTAAAGACAGCATATTTCGGCTAAAAAGAATGCGACTAGCTTCAATCTGAACACTGTGTGTAGTGCATCACTTAAGAGACGACACGTCATAGGATGTGCACTAGATGTGTCAAGATCCTGGAAAGTGACACCTAATCTGATTAAAGCCATGAGGCTGATGGCAGATATAAAAATAAATACAGTAAATTCACCTATCAACGACTCACATATCATCATATCTCGCATCTATTTTGTCTCTGAAATATTATAAGAAATGGAAATAAAATAAAGAAGAAGAAAATATATATAAAAAAATATTATCATCATCAGCCTGTTTTAGTCCACTAGAGACATAGGCCTCTCGCCACTGAGCACGATCCGCGGCTACTCGCATTCAGCTCTTACCAGCCACCTTGCAGAGATCGTCAATAACATCGTTTATTTCCTTAAAATTATGAATCTCCTGAGACTTCTAAATAGCATAAAAAATATGCACCTATAATATGAAGGTGGTGGTCGCCATAGAAACATCGGTGGCGGTATTGAAGAAATATTATTTTCTCAAATAAAAACGTTTTTGCTTCGGCTTCCCTTTTTCAGACTTCCACCCTTCGCCACTAGTAGATATAGATGTTTGGATGTGTAAGCAAAACTACGAGACGAATTTGTATAAAAATTGATACAGAGATAGAATTTAATAATAATAATAATATAGTGGGACATTAACACACGGTCATCTGATCCCAAACTAAGCAGAACTTGTACCATGGAAACCAGATAACTGGTAATATACTACATATAATACTTTTCTTTTGTAAATACATACTTAAAAATTGATAATCTGAAATCGCTAATATTACGTAGCTCTTTATTTTAATACCATATCGGTGAAGCCACAAGCGGCAGCTTATTATTATATTCTCTGTGACAGATACCCACTTTTTTGTCGACTGTTAAAGAAGTTTGCATTGCAGTCAGTTCTACATTTACTTAGTTGAACTTTTTTATATTATTGCTATCTTATAACTATTTTATTACGGCTAATATTGAAGTTATTTTCGATTTTATATCCCGATTGTATGTTTTAGTCTTTTCAAGTTTGATATGGGGACCATACCGTGACTATGGAGTATGAAAACACTTTGAAACGTCGGGATATAAAATCTAAAATAAACCGCGATAAATTTATAGTGAAATATATTTTTATTTAATTTCAACTATAAGTGCTTCTTATTCGCACACTTCGGTTGTCGACGTCGAACTTGATATTTTTCTAATTCTTATTTCTTCTTTTATATTGATATTCTTTAAATAAATAAATATAGGTTGCGCTTGACTACAGTCACAAGTTGCCTGATAATAAGCGATGATAATGATTACATGTATTAAGTTTGTAAAATTAAGCAAGAACTTACATTTTCCAAGGATATATATACACCCTCTCGATTCATTAGGTTTGGCGAATACTTCTGCCAAACATAGAAACAGACATATCAACAATATAGATTTCATTTTATTAATTTTTGAATGTAATAATACACAAAACGATGTTATCTCAACAATAAGTGACTGCGATCTGCTTCTCTCTAAATAAATGGGACTGTTTATATAACGCTATTAGTTAATCTGTGGTATAGGTAGGTAATTAGTCAGTATATTGTGGTTTTATTAACTAGCTTAAACACATGGTTTCACCTGCGTTAATATTGTTTTTTGCCAGTGTATTTTCGTGCAGTTTATTTTAGATTTTAATAAACTTTATTAATCTGCGATAAAATCTGTTAAAAAATAGTTTTTTTTTACACAACACCCTCGGTAGTCGAGCGGTCTATGCCGTCAGATTGGGCTATACTGTGCCCGGGAGGTTCCGGTTTCCCGCCCCGGGCAATATTTGTGTAGCAAACAAAAAAATTGTTTCGGTGCCTCGTTGGTTGAGGGACTGCCCTCCGTGCCTCGGAGAGTACGTTAAGCCGTCGGTCCCGGTTGTCATTTAACACATCTATGACAATTGTTACATGTAGTCAGTGGCCAATATAATCTGACACCTGGTCTAACCATCTCGGCTACTGGTTCCCTACGGGTTTTGAGGTCTGATGGCAGTCGCTCGTATAATTCTGGTAGCTATCCGCATCAGGTTAGACTGGGAGCAGACCCTAATAGAAATAGGAAAAAGGCAAGGGGAATGATGATGATGTGACAGGTAGTAATTGGAGAGAATGATGAAAGGAAAAGAGGTGAATATGGTCGTAACGCTATGTATGTCTTTTGGCAACCTTAACGCCTGGCGTCACACTATGGGAATATGGACATTGTATTTTCTTCTTCTTTTTAACTATTTTCATTATAGTATTGTCTTAGATTTACGCGAATATCAGTCTTGTCAGACTTCATGTTCACGGGTGGACTGAGGTATTTGACGTCCAAAAATATTAATTACAATTATTATTAACTACCTACAAACATTATTATTTAAGTTGCGTTCCGATTTAAGCAAACTGAACTCGTAGTGGCTAACATAAAAGTCTGAAAAGACTGTAACGTCGCGTGCAATACAATAACGCTTTCAGGGCGGTGTTGGGGCTGCCCCGATTCTGCAGCGCATCAGCAATGTTTGCAGCGGCGCGCACCAATTGCTTCCACGCAACTATGTGTAAGAGATGCGCGTCCCTGGTGCGCAGAGTGAGAGCCAGCTCCAATGCCGCATGCCGCCCTGGCGATGATTGCAGATCGTGTGGACTGCCACTATATCCGGCACTGCTGTGGCAGACAAGTCATATGCAGTGCTGGGTAGAGCGACGGTCATTTATATATCATTTACATTTTATTTATTTTTTCATTATTTAGTTCTAATTGTATGGGTTCATTGTTACCTGAATTAAATATTGTTTTTTTTTATTTCTGGTTTTTGTCTTTCTTTTCTATGACTTCTACGCCATCATACGTATAAAGGGGACCTCGATGGTGCATGGTCTGTGGGGGAGCACTAACATGATCCTGGGGATGATAGCAGACAGAATGGATGCGGCCATTTTCAGGCGGCACACGGAGTTGCACGTCCGTGTATATGAAATGAAATGAAAATGACCATTTTGCCCATACCTATCTATCTATATATTTTATTGTTCTAGGTACTGGTGTTATATGTACATTAAATTGTTTGTGTATTGTTCTCTTGTACTAACATAGTTTTTAAGTTCGTTTGTCTTATATTACTAACAATACCTATGGACTGTGTTGTCTGAAAATAAAGTTTGTTTTTTCATGTGTTTTATTTTATTTGATTCTGTGTGTCCTGTCTCTGTCAAATAAATGTATTTACTTTCTTTCTTTTTTTCTATCTTAATAAATAAATATCACATGCGCCCTTTTCCTTATGGCAGCAATATACCTATTCTTTATTATTTTCGGTTCAGCAGATTGATTTAAAAATATAACACAGACAAACATTGTTCCCATCTATATAATTATTTGTAGATACATAAAGAAATAATGATAATTAACCAGTTTGTTGTTATGGACGTCGATAGATAAGATCATACTTAATAATATAACTATGTCGTAGGTTAAATGTCAGTGTTTTTTTACAAACTATACACGATAATGAAAATAAAAGCGATATAAACGAATCTGAGTACCTAGTGTGGTAGCTAGTGGGAGATATTTTATTGTAAGTCAAAGAATTACCTTCCTTGACTAATATTATTAATAAAAAAATATTTTTACACATCACACAGCGCCATCTAGTACCAAATTAAACATATATATACACATATATAAGTACACTGCATTTTTTTTGGAAATAGTACATACATACTCGTATATTAGATCAATTACAAACTGTATTAAAGTAGTAAGGAATGTCGATAAATAATGAAAATAATATTTATCATAACGGGCAATTATGTTAAATATTTTTTTATTTATAATAAAGACCGTGCTTGCGACCATGACCGGTGCAACCCGTGTCGAAACGTTAAGCCAAATTAATTAAGCGTTATGATAAATTTAAATATTAATAATGTAAGTTTTAAAGTAAAAATTGCGTATTAAATTTAAAATGAATCGCTTTCGTATAACTATGTTACGGTATATAGTTATATCCCTAGGGATATAACTATTGTTTGATCTTGAAAGTCTTGATGGAGGTTAAATAGAAATAAAAGGCCGGCACACGTTTAACTCAGTTCAGAGGATGTATTAGCAAGAAAAATAAAAAGTAAAAATGGCCGAACAACAGTACCTACCTACTTAACAAATAGTTTACTTAATAGAAAGTGCGGTTTAAATAATAAACTGCCCGGTTGCAGTGAATATTTTGTCAGGCGCTCCAACATGCCCCCGGACCTTGAAAGGCTCCGCATTTCAAGCCACAGAAATCGGCAACGGACATATCCTGTTGAAGGAGCGGCGTATCACACCAGCGGAAGTCCTAATATCAGCAACACGCACGATTCCATCTGTGCCCGGGTGAACAGCAATGATTCTTCCCAATCTCCACTTCAGCGGCGGCAGGTGCTCGTCCTTAATCACCACTAAGGAATCCAGCTTCAGACTATCCTTACACGAGCGCCACTTGGTCCTCTGCTGCAGCTCCGAGATATACTCTTTGCTCCATCTGGTCCAAAAATGCTGACGAAGCTGTTGGATCCGTTGAAAACGAGACAAATGAGTAATGGAACCATCTTCATGCATGGGCTGCGGCAGTGCCGTTAGCGAGCGACCGACGAGAAAATGACCAGGAGTTAGCGGCGTGTAGTCGGCAGGGTCTGATGACAGCGGCGTAAGAGGGCGAGAATTCAGTATCGCCTCAATTTGAACCAACGTGGTGTTAAGTTCCTCAAATGTTAAATTACAATTTCCCAACACTCGCTGTAAATGATATTTTGTCGACTTAACACCCGCCTCCCAGAGTCCGCCGAAATGAGGGGTATACGCGGGAATAAAGTGAAAATTAATTCCGTCATTGGCCATACTTTCACCCAAAGAATCACTGTTGGCCTTTAAAAATTTAGATATCTCATTGTATGCACCAATAAATGAGGTACCGTTATCGGAATAAATATTACCGGGTTTCCCTCTTCGCGAAATGAAACGGTATAAAGCTAGTAAATATGCCTTGCTTGTTAAATCACCCACAAGCTCTAAATGAATAGCTTTGGTGGTAAAACAGATGAATACAGCTACGTACACCTTTACAAGCCTACATCCGCGACCTTGGCGACTAGCGCACAACATAGGGCCAGCATAATCGACGCCTGTACATTCAAAGGGAAAACCACCTGGAAGAAGACGCTGCTGGGGCAAATTTCCCATCAAAGGAGTAATAACCTTACCCGTGATACGGTGGCAAGTTATGCACTTGTGATAACAAGCCTTGGCTAAATTACGGCCACCTATGGGCCAAAATCTCTCCTTTATCGAGGCCAGTAGTAACTGTGGGCCAGCATGCATTAATCTTTTATGTTCATAAGTGAATAATAATTTCGTAAAATCATGAGTGGACTGTAAAACAATAGGGTGCTTTTTATCAAAATTAAAATTAGAATTATCAAGACGTCCTCCAACACGCATTATATTATCGTTATCCAAATAAACATTAAACTTTAGGAGGGCGTTTCCTTTGGGTAAAATCTGATTGTTTAATAATAATTGACGCTCAAATGAAAATGACTCGCGTTGACTAGTTAAAATTATAACGTTTAAAGCGTTTTGAATGTCATCCGCAGAAATAAAATTAGAAGTACATTGCCTTTTGCATTTCTTAATAAATTTGATCACATACGCTACGCAACGAACGAGACGTAAATAATTAGAAAAACGTTTAAAATTAATAAATTCGTTCTGTGTGGGATTATTAGTAACAACGGTGCTTAAAGAGACTTGAGGTCGAGTTTCAGGCAATGTTTCAATGTTCACCTGTTTTGAATGAGAAGGCCAGCTTGACTGACACTGAGTCAAAAATTCAGGACCATACCACCATAAATTGGAGCCCTGCAGATGGTTAATATCTTCACCGCGAGATATTAGGTCTGCTGGGTTCTTGTCTGTTGGTACATGGCGCCAGGTGCAATTACCAGCCTTGTCTAAAATTTCAGCGACGCGATTACGCACAAAGGGCTGAAGTTTTGCAGGCGGCATCTGTAACCATCCCAGCACTATGGTCGAGTCAGTCCAGCAGTAGACATGATTAACAGGTACCCGAAGTGAACTAGAAACCTTCTCATATATACGAGCTCCAATTACAGCACCACACAGTTCCAGTCTTGGAATTGTGGTCGGTTTGATGGGTGCTACTCGACTTTTTGCCATTAATAAACGTACTACGCACTTACCGTCGTTATTAAGAGTACGCACATAGATGCAAGCCCCGTACCCACGTTCAGAAGCGTCAGTAAACAAATGAAGATCCAGTACCTTAAAGGAATCACAAACTACTAAGCGTGGGACACGAAAATGAACTAAAAGTGGCAATGCAGCTAAAATTGCATTCCAACTAGAAGCCAGTTCAGCTTGCAGTGGTTCATCCCACGAGAGTTTGTCTAGCCACATCCTTTGTAGTAACATCTTCATTGTCACTACACAAGGAGACAAGAGACCCAATGGGTCAAAAATACGTGCTATCGTGGACAGTACATCACGTTTGGTGTTACCATTTGGGAGCGTCGAACCTACTAAAAAACTGAGCTCATCGGATTGAGGGAACCAGTCCAGGCCTAACAACTTGTTGGGCATATCAGAGCCCATATTTAAGTCTAACGATAAGTTACAATCCTCAGAGATGACTTGAGGTGCGTTAGATTTCCACTTCCTAAGTGGCATACAAGCTGATGCAAGGGTTTTAGAAACCTCCTGGCGAATGAACTGAACATCCTGTAGATCATCCCCACCCGTCAATAGATCATCGACATAGAAGTCATGCTTAATTATTTCAGCAATTTTAGTATTTTGACACTCAAGGCCTAACTGTTTAATGCAGCGTGTCGCCAGATAGGGCGCGCTAGCTGTACCGTACGTGACGGTGTTTAACTCATAAATCTTTATCGGTGTGTTTGGATCATCACGCCATAAAATTTGTTGAAGGTGCCTATCAGACGGATGTACTATGATCTGTCGGTACATTTTCTCCACGTCGGCAGACAAAACGTATTTATAAAAACGAAATCTAAGCAGGATAGACAAAAGATCGTCCTGGACCGTGGGGCCTACCATCTGGAGATCATTTAATGAAACACCTGTTGAAGTAGGACTGCTTGCATTAAACACTACACGAAGTTTGGTAGTACTACTACTTTCACGCAATATTCCATGATGAGGAATAAAATATTTATTAGAGCTTAGATCAAAGTCATTACACTCAGACATATGATTTAACAACTCATATTCAGCCATGAAGTTGTGGTACATTTTACTGAATTCAGGTTTAGTCTTTAGTCTACGTTCTAGGGAAAGTAAACAATGTGAAGCCCTGTTAAAAGAATCACCTAGAACTAAAGCAGTTTGCCTTATGGGCAAGCGAACACAAAAGCGACCGTCACTCATTCGTGTCGTATTTTCAGTAAAATGTTTCTCGCAAAACTTTTCTTCAGGCATGTAATGAGAGGATTTAGAATTAATTTCCTCTAGTTTCCAAAAATGTGTTAAATCAGATCTAATTTTCTCTAATTCACTGTCAGTAGTTGAACTGACTTGAGTAAAATTACACAAAATGTTATTTGACTGTGATTTACTACTTTTATAATTGACAGGGCCAGAAATTATCCAACCTAACCTAGTCTCACATAACACCGGCATTCCAATACCTAACTGTATTCTTTCAGACCCCAACAAATCCCAAAAGAGATCAGCCCCAATTAAAATATCGATATCAGATGGCTCATAAAACGTAGGATCTGCCATACATATGTTAGGAGGAATTTTAAGTCCAGAGATGTCTATTCTGTGACACGGCACAGCGGTAGTAATTAACGGTAAAACAAAACAACTTAGTTTAGTAGTATAACTATTACTAAGTGACGTCATTCTCACTTGACACATTTTACCTACGTGGGAACTCACGTTATTGATACCGAATATAGAATTATCTACAGGATTAGTTACTAGGTTCAACTGTTTACTTAGTTTTTCTGTCACAAAACTAGAAGTGCTGCCGCTGTCTAAAATTGCACGAACAATAATATACTCACGATCGTTGTGATTATGCAACTTAATTAAAGCGGTGGACAGCAAAACGCCGCGCCGTCGATTAGTAGGAATGCTACAAGTAGCTGCGACGGTCGTGGACAAAACTACGTTGTTATTATCATTCATTGTCGCGCTGGCGACCGGTAAACACTGCGCCGGAGCTGAGTGATCGCATGTTACTATATTATGTACCTGTTCGGCACGAGTACTCGTAACGTTATAAGGCTCCGACGAATGAATCAATGTGTTATGCCGGCGCTTGCACAATTTACAACCTGGTTTTTTGCAACGGTTAGCAAAATGTCCCGTATGGAAACAATTATAACATACTTTATAGTTTGGTAGTGCTTTAAGACGCGATTCAATATTCATTGCAAGAAACTGTGAACAATTATTTAAATAGTGATCTCCCTTGCACTTAGGGCATACCTTAGGAGCTGGTTCGAAACTAGGAGTGCTCTGAGTTTGTGTAGTGATAAGTGACTTTATTTTAGAACCTGATTTGACCGGGTGGGAGATATTATTACTGTTATTTCGTGATAACTCTAACGTCTCGATTAAGTCAGCGCGAGTTCGCACGAAGTGAATAAATTTATCAAAAGTTATTGCGCTGTCTTTATCGAAGTGACCCTTAAATTCCTCCCACTCACGATAGGTTCTCTGGTCTAACTTACGTGTAACTATGTATATCAAAAGCGCATCCCATTGTTTCACAGGTTCACCTAACGATTCTAAGGCACGTAGGTTCCTATTTATTTGATCAATTAAGCTCTTTAAGGCAACAGATGATTCCCTACTTATGCTATCCAAATTAAATAGGGCAGACACGTGATTATGTATTAATAACTGTTTATTGTCAAACCGATCACAGATTAACTTCCACGCCACAGCATAGTTGCTGGCGGAGAATTCGATTGACTGGATAACCACAGCAGCAGATCCCTCCATTGAAGCTCGCAAATAGTGGAATTTATTTATCGAATCTATGTCGTCATTAGAATGAATAAGACTTGTAAAGGTGTCTCGGAACTCCATCCAATTGCAATATAAACCATTAAACTTTGGCAGCTGTATAGTAGGTAACTTAACTGGCTTACTAACACTGATGCGAGTTTCTTTATTGCTACTTACAGACTCAGCATCTTTATTAAAATTACTTACTATGCTTTGTGACCTAGCCAATGCCTTGTAGTATAAGGACTCGAACTCAGTGCGTTCAGAGTTTTGAGCCTTTAAATCCTCAACAATACATTCAAGACGTAATTGTACCTCATCATATTGTTCATACATGGATTCTAGCTTTCCTGTGCGCAACTGCAATTCAGTCACATCACAACTGCTCAAATTATCCACATCCAGTGACTCCAAGAAGTTATTAAAAGCAGTCAATCGGCCTTTGAAGCTCCCTCGTTTTTTAATTAACTCCCTTTCCTCGGACATACTGGGATTCGGGTGCTTTGTTGACCTGGAATTGATAATATAACTAATTGACTACTAGGTACAAACAAGGTTGATAAAGCACTTCTACCTATTTACAAATAGTTTAGTTTTAGTTAATTGTAAGTTTATATAATTTTAATTTAAGTTACCTACCTACTTGTGTAAATATACAAGTGTAGAACCAAAAGTTTACTTTAGATTTGGCCAGAATTAATATGAATGATTGAATACAACACAAAACTGATCTGAACTGATACCTACGGGTTAATTATTGTAAACAAGTGATGTAATATCTAACACTGAACGAAAAGTGAAAGTACTTTAAAGAATACAACTTTAATGGATAATTGTCGCCTTATTACAGGTACAGGTAGCACTAGATATCACTAGGTGCATATTATACTGCCATAATTGCTGCAAATTTACAGAAATACGACAATTACCAAAGGTACTTTAAAACATGAGGTGAACATGAACTTTTACAAATGAAGGAAATAAATTGTACTAACCTTATATAAACGTTTAATTAGTTAAATACTACCTTCGAGTGTTGGGTGACGATATTACTTAATAATAAAACTTAACACCGTCGGAAAAATAGTGATCTTCAATCTCACTACACGCCGGTATATAACCTCCAACCAGGTGACTATTATAAATCTGGTTAATCTTGCAGTTTAAACTTCAAATATTTCAATTAAATAAATCTGCAATTAATCCGGCTTCGTAATGGACCATGTTTGATCTTGAAAGTCTTGATGGAGGTTAAATAGAAATAAAAGGCCGGCACACGTTTAACTCAGTTCAGAGGATGTATTAGCAAGAAAAATAAAAAGTAAAAATGGCCGAACAACAGTACCTACCTACTTAACAAATAGTTAACTTAATAGAAAGTGCGGTTTAAATAATAAACTGCCCGGTTGCAGTGAATATTTTGTCAGGCGCTCCAACAACTATATTACGGCTTGATCTATCTCACTGCGACATACATTAACTAGCTGCCAGCGAACTACGTACCTACTGCATATTTCTCACCTTCTTAGCCTTCCTTAAAATATTGTTAAATTACTTACATCGCTATTAAAAATAGGGGTGGGTGGTAATGAAGGGAAAATTTAGGGTTGTACGTATTTTTACAACATCATCTTTACTAATATTATAAAGCTGAAAAATTTGTTTGTTTGAACGCACTAATCTCAGGGACTACTGGTTGATGATATGAATAATTCATGCCCTGTTGGATAGCCTATTTATTTAGGAAGGCTATAGATCACTTTTTATCCCACTGTTGGGGATGATATAAAATGCAAGTTAAACGGGCTAAGCCGCAGGCGGACAGTTAGTATAGAAATAAGTATAAAATATTTTTTAAAACAAAATAAAAATATTTGGTGTGGACTACCCATAACACATCTATATATATAAAAATCAAAGCCACTTTTCGTTGTAATTTTATAACTCAAAAACCGGCTTACCTATTCAAACCAAATGTTTAGGCATTGTTCGGACTATTAAGTAGATGGTTTATGTGAAGTTTGCACAAAATCGGTTGAGCTGTTCTTTAATATCACATTTTTTTGTAAATTGTTGAGTGGGCTGAAGCTACCCCGGCGAAGCTGGGGCGCGCCGCTAGTAAGCGTATGAAAATTAGATTAGGACCGATTCTCAGACCTACCAAATATAGATTTAAAAGTTGGTCAAGCCGTTTCGGAAGAGTTTGGTTACAAACACCGCGACACGAGAATTTTTGTATATTAGACGGGTCGTTATGATACTTATTTTGCACGCCGCGGGTCGTGGATTCGATTCCCACCCGAGACAAACGGTAGGAAAAGAAATTGGACTATTTTTATGTAGACTCGCGTCTCAAAAAAAAGAAAGCATATTTTGATTTTGAAACATTCGGAATGAACATTTGTGTTTGTGTCGAGTCTGGGTGTAAATATCTATTGTAAGTATATATTTACAAAAGAAAATTATTCCAAGTATAGTATATACAAATTATCTGGTTTCCACAACAAAACCTCTTAGCTTGGGACCAGACGACCGTGTGCGTTAATGTCCCAGAATATTTATTATTTTATTTATTTATTTTAATAACGAAAATAACTTGCTTCTATAAATCATCCCTAACTCTGGCCTGTACGTGATATTAATTTCTAGTTTAACAAAACATTTACAAACACAAAAGCGACTTGTTAATACTCAATAGTCGAGGAAAACCGACGTCCGGTCTCGACATTCGCTTCCGAGTGAAATTTCCGATACGACAAACTATAGTGGTGGGAAAATGGAGGGAAAATATCATTATAATGTCACAGACCTTTTAGTGATTTACCGGTCAGACTTGTAGGTGGAAGTCTGTAAAAGGGAAGCCGGAGCAAAAAGTTCTTCTTAGGAAAATAATATCAAATTAAATCAATTCAAAATATGCTTTATTTTTTTTGAGACGCGAGTCTACATAAAAATAGTCAACTTTCTTTTCCTACCGTGCAGTGAATGACTGGCAACTACTGAGAAACACTGACAAAAAACTCAGTAGGTTTTTTTTCTTTTTTTAATGAAGTACTTATATCTATTACATTTTGTTTGTTCAGTGTGTTGAATTAGAGCGACTTAATTCCAAGAGTTTTTATCCGTTACATAGTCTGAAATTTTATAATACGCTTTCTTACTTAGCGTAGATTTTATAATTATTTTAAACTAGTGGACCCGGCAGACGTCTTTCTGCCCGGTAAAGCAGTGCCATTTACCGGGTCTCAGACCTACCGAATATAACCAATAATAAATAATAGGTATCTAACCCGGTTTTCGGCACTTCTACGCTTTCTAAATTTTATTTTTTTTTAATTTTTCTCTGCGTCAGAACCATCCTTGTACTTAAAGGAATATTTTAAAAAAGGAATTAGCGAAATCGGTCCAGCGGTGGCGCAGCGGTACGGGCCTCGCCTTAGAAAAATAAGGTTTCATTTCCTCTGCTCAATACTGGTGAGTCATTCAGAGACATGTGACATTCACCAACCTGGTCCTGTTAACCTTGGCCAGCGTATGTGTATTAAGGCCTAAACTCCCTCAATTCGTAAGATAGATGAGAGAAGACCCGTGCCCAGCAGGGGGACACTAAGAAGAGTTGAAGTGAGAAGTAATCTTTAAAAAATGAAATAAATCAAATAAATTGAAAACGTAAACTGAAACTTACAAATATACGCTAGATTCTAAAACAAACCTAAATTACCTTTGGGCATAGTTTACCTCCAAACCCTTATAGCCCGAGATCCAGAAGGCTATTTAGTCAGTCATTTCCTCTCAAGCGATACCTTATGAAATGCTTTTAAATTATATGATTACAAGGTACAGCAGTAAGCCGGGCTCCCATGCTCTACCTTTCTCTCCCAGCTGCAGCATGGGAGTCAGGTACATGCACAGAATAGCTATTGTAATACGTACAGAAGGATCACTCTAAAAAATGTTTTATTAAAAAGCGACTAACACTAACGAAATAAAGTCCCAACTGTGAAAGTCATGGCCAGCCGTGGGATACTAAAGAGACACAACTCTATACTTTAACCTGCTTTATATCCGAGTACTAGGCAAACTTCATACCGAGACTTTAGACTGGTACTATAAGACCAAAATCAGCCAAATGGGTTCAACCGTTCTCGAGTTTTAGCAAGAATTACGAAGAGCGATTGATTTTTATATATCAGACTACCTGCTCTAGCGAACTTCGTACCGCGTATTTCTTACCTTTTAAACTTTCCTTTAAACTATTAAATTACTAATAAGGCTATTAAAAATAGGAGTAGATGGTATTGACGTGAAAATTTTGGGGTTTATGTAGTTTTTAATACCACAACAAAAAAAATATATAGTCGTCAATAAAAAAAATTGACAGAAATAAATTACGACCACTTAAAAAATAAATAACGACCGATTCTCAGATGTACTAATTAAAGATATATACTTATAGATAGTTTCGAAGGAGTTTGCAAAACACTGGAACACGAAGTTTTTTTTATATTCGATTATATTATTATGAACGAACTCGCAGTTGGAAGCTAGTGTTCACGGCAATAAAACTACATATTAGATTCAGAGAGAATTCTGGGCCGTTCTCAAAAGGATTAGGAGAATATACGGCGCACTATAACCCATATTTTGTACCTTTGTCCGTTACAACTATAGGTACGAAATGTCTGTGATATAAAATGTCTCGGTCCGATGTTATGGCAATGAGATTCTGAAAGAATTCAATTTATTTTATTTTATTTAAAATAAGATCTGTATTGGGATCCGATTTTCTTGCATACATCTTTTTGTCCTATTTTAACTTGGCATAAAACGCATAATTGTTTTGGTATAATAATATTTTTTCCGCATAATAATTCATTATGCATAAATATATTTTATAATATAATAATTTTAATTGGTATAAAGTTTTGTGACATATTGTTTATTCGTATAATAGTAGTTATGAGTCTTAAAAATCGAAAGGCATAATGGAAATAAAGTTTAGTTAATTTTACGTATTTATTTATTATTTTCATGCAAAATATACAAGTATCATATTATGTAATATGTTTGTCAAAAAAATAGCATTTTGAGTAAGTCATACAACTTGAGTACTATTGTGTAGGTTAAGGCGCGATAGGGGTAGTCCTTGGGCCACCCTTACTCCACTAATGTTTATTATAATTACAAAAAGTATAATATAGTACTCACTGTATTTCTAACTAGCTTTCCGCCGCTACATTACATTTTATATTATGCCCAGCTGTGGGACAAAAAGTAGCCTAAATCCTTCCTCAATAAATGGGTTATCTCACAGTGCAAGATTTTTTCAAATCAGACCCGTATTCCTTTAGATTAGCGCGTTAGAACAAACAAACTCTTCAGCTTTATAATATTAAGTATATATTAATAAGCTATTAAGTATATTTTATTATTAATACAAAATGATTAAATCTGAACTTAGCAATCGAACGCTTAGGTAACAGAATCGTTTGTGATAAGTGCAGGTAGGAAAATAAAAAAGAAATAAATCCAATCTAGGTAGATGGGATTTTAACGTTAAGCGCCTACACATTTCATTAGAGCAATATGTACATTTGTGTAAAGTTTATCTTAATGCTGTGTAATGTTAATTATGAGGCGCATAAATATTATATTTCAATATAATCGTAATAAAAATTATGATTTCAAGCTTAAAAAATAATATTCTTAAAATAACTTCGAGGGGACGCTTAAAGCATTTCCCCTCGAAAAAAAAGCTATTGAAATGCTGATGCATCTCAATTCTGGCATTCTGAACCAAGTCAAAACCCTTGAGTGTCCCATTGCTGGGAACGGGTCTTCTTTCATCTATCTAAATAGTTTATAGGCCTTAATCCATACACGCCGGCCAAGTGCGGGTTGGTGGATGACACATGTCCTCAAATGACTACTCCTCACTATTTTTTCCTTCACCGATATTGATCAGCGATGTAAAAACAATTCATATAAAGATGTGTGGGCACGACCGGTAATCGAACCCGCGAACTTATATTTCAACGGTGAGGCCGATATAGTTGCGTCACTACTGCTTATTACGACATAGAATTAGTTAATTCATATTTTTCTATTTATATTTATGAAAGCGTATTATAAAATTTCAGACTATGTAACGGATAAAAACGCTTTGAATTAAGTCGCTCTAATTCAACACAATAAACAAACAAAATGTAATAGATATAAGTACTTCATTTAAAAAAGAAAAAAGCCTACTGAGTTTTTTGTCAGTGTTTCTCAGTAGTTGCCAGTCATTCACTGCACGGTAGGAAAAGAAATTGGACTATTTTTAAGTGGACTCGCGTCTCAAAAAAAATAAAGCATATTTTCATTTTCATTTTCATTTTCATGTCAACTGCGTACTCGAACAGCGTAAGTTGTAGTGCGAAGCGAATTTTTTCGTTCTATGGGCAGCCCGACTGACAGAATACACTAATAGTGTGATAGATAACTTTTTGTTGTGTTCCTGGGAGTAAGGCCCGTCAACATCTAAAACTCCTCTAGTGTTACAAGCGTCCATATTCTTCAGTGACCGCTTAACATACGGCAGTATAAAAATGCAGGTTTCCAGAACACAAATTAACACATTGTGCATTTGACCTTTTAATGTTATTAACAAAATCTCTACTTCCGTTAGACGATCCACACAGTTGACATACCGGTACAAATAAACTTGTTTTGCAGTTGGGCCATTAGAACAGCGAATTAAGTTAATAATAATACAAACATTAGGAAAAACCGTTGAAAAACACCTCGAAATTAAAGAAACTTCGCCCTCTTTCGTTTTCATGTGAAGTACCAACAGCAGTACATATTGCTCAGTAAAAAAGGTTTGGAGATCCAATTTAAGCCAAGTCAAACTCAAGTTTTTTTTCCAAAGTAATAAAGTATATATTTAAGTGTCTGGATGGATTTTTTCCACACAAATTATTAGTTTACAAAGAAACTCCGTAACTGTTTCTTTACTAAACCATATGGATGGAGTGTAAATGAAAGGAATAATGGTTATTTTTTACTAGCTTTTGCCCAAAAACATTACCCAATTTTACCCGACTTTTGTGAAGTCAGGTAAAAGTAGCTCTTTCCGTCGTCAGGGTTTAACGTATTACCTTTTGATGTAAGCTAATTCTATCATCCAACGCTCAGATATCAACAATAATAATTTAATAATAATATCGTGGAACACACACACGGCTATTTAAAATACAAAATACAAAAATACAAAAACGTTTATTGATCAAGAAATAAGTACATCGTTTTACATGGGACGGATTCTTCCTTTAAGCAAAATGCCTGTGTTGGAAGGATCCGCTCTTCATAATAAGTACAATACAAAATACAAAGTACAAAGTGTGTTTGCGTGCGTGCGTGCGCGCGCGTGTGTGTGTGTGTGTGCGTGTGTGTGTGTGTGTGTGTGTGTGTGTGTGTGTGTGTGTGTGTGTGTGTGTGTGTGTGTGTGTGTGTGTGTGTGTGTGTGTGTGTGTGTGTGTGTTGTGTGTTTGTGTGTTTGTGTGTGTGTGTGTGTGTGTGTGTGTGTGTGTGTGTGTGTGTGTGTTGCTATCCTATTAACGCTTCAGTGTCCTCATAGGTTAAGGGTTTCAGCCATTCAGTAAGATTTTTCTTACAATCACAGTAATTTTTGGAAAATATTTGTATGTCTTTATTTACTCTGTTGTAAATGTTACAAGACCGCTTATTAAATTGAATACTTGCAAATCTGGTGAATGTTTTAGGAACTATTGCTACAGGTGCATTCCTTCTAGTTTTCTCTTTAGAGCTATTTACGTATGGTAATGTTTTATGTTTTTTCAGAACAGTTTTGATGATATATAATTTTCGAACAGAAACTAAGTCACTAATTTTATATAAATCTACCGTAGGAAATAATTTTCTTTTAAAGTACATTATTTTTATTAGTGAACGCTGTGCCCTTTCAAGATCTATGAACTTGGACTTGCACGCACCTCCCCAAACTGGGATGCAGTACATTAAGATAGATTGTACTAAGGCAATATATATCTGGTTTAAGATATTTTGGGGTGCTTTATTTAGCCGAGCTAATTTTGTTGGTGCGACATATCTTAAAGTTCTGAATATCCAGCTCAGTTTTCTGATTCTGTTTGCTACTTGTTCCAGATGTGGGTACCATGATAGCCTGTGATCTAATATTACTCCTAAGTATTTTGTTTGACTAACTCTTAGTATGTTAGGACAGTTACAATTATTACTATCGATACCGATACATGAATGAACTTTAATGTTTAGATCATCTCTAGGTTGAGTCCGATTATTGATACTAAAGCATACGTAGTTGGTTTTAGCTGTGTTTAATGTAAGGAGATTTCCATTTAACCATTTTGCTATCTCTGCCATGCCTGTTTCAACACTAATTTTTACACTTGGCCACGAGATCCCATTGAAAACAACAGCTGTGTCATCGGCGTATGAGAAAATTTTTGCGTTAGAGATTTTCATTTCACACAGGTCATTTATATATATCAAGAAGAGAGTCGGGCCTAGTACACTACCTTGGGGTACGCCATATGACACAGCTGCTCCATCACTGACATAATTCTCAACCTTAACTTTTTGTATTCTATTGGAAAGATAATCACGTAAGAGATTTAGTGCAATTCCTCTAATACCCACCTTTTCTAGTTTATCTAGAAGAAGTGGAATCGAAACGGTATCGAAGGCTTTTTTAAGGTCGAGAAAAACAGTCAGACATTTTTTGCCAGTATCAAGATGATGAATAACTTCAGAACTTAAAGCAGTGACGGCATCCTCAGTTGATATTCCTTGTCTAAAACCAAATTGGGATGAAGACAAAATATTGAATTTATTTAGATAGTTAATTAATCTGGTATTTATTAGCTTTTCTAGAATTTTTGATATGACGGGTAATACTGATATAGGTCTGTAGTTATTTACGTCTTCCTTGCTGCCACTCTTATGTATTGGAGTAATTAGTGATTGTTTTAGCAAAGCAGGAAAAACGCCTTCCTTAAAGCAAAGGTTAGCTAGGTGAGTTATAACAGGAACCACTTCACAGCTTACGTATTTTAAAAATTTTGTGGTAATGTTGTCCCATCCTGGGGCACTTTCGGATCTCAAACCCATGAGTGTTCTATTTACTTCATTCAAGTCAGTATCAAAAAGTACAAAAGAATTTCCAACGTTATTTGTATTATTCATCACTTTACCAGGAACATAATTGCTACTAAGCTGAATATCGTTAGCTAAGTGTTCACCTATACTGACAAAGAAGTGGTTTATGTAGTTTACAGAGTGTATTGGCGACTGCTTAAGGCTTAACAGCTCTAATTGTTGGTTTTTAGTTTTATTAGAGTAAGTTATATTTTTTATATTTTTCCAAAGTTCTTTATTGTTAGAAACAGATTTTTCAAGTAGTTCCTTTTCGTATTGTCTTTTTATGTTTTTTATAAGATTGTTACAGAAATTTCTGTATCGAACGTATGTGACTCTAAGAATTTCATTTGTCTGATCATTTTTAAGTTTTTTTTGCAAATTATTTCGATTTCTTGATCCCAAACTAAGCAGAGCTTGTACTATGGATATCAGACTACTGGTAATGTACTTCGTATAAAACTTTTATTTTGTAAATACATACTTAGATATAAATAATTACACCCACACACAAATATCTGATTTGAGTGGGAATGAAACCCACAACCTGAAGCGAGAAAAGCGAGTAAGTATCTTGCCGACTACGGTAACTACCGGCCGGTAAAAAATTCCAAAATATGTGTTCCGTTCCATTAATTTGGTAGGTACTTACTAACTATTAATGTTGCATTACTTATAATTTTAGCATGCTTTGCACTATGGTTTTATTAGAACGCGCTAACCTTGACACGAGCTAATTTTGAGACAGGTTATAGGCGACATAATTGCCAGATGTTTTGACTAGTTTTCCGAACGCGGATCTACCCATGCGTATGTCAGTTTAACCTGTGCTTGTCGATTGTAAACTATCCTATATACTTCCCCGGGTCTCAAACAATATCCATACAACATTGCATCCAAATCCGTTAATTTTGCGCTACAAACAGACAGAGTTACTTTCGCATTTATAATATTAGTAAGGATTAAAGTAAAGACATTGGGATATAAAGTATCCTTTCTCAATAAATGAGATATTATATAAAAGTGCAAGAATTTTCAAATCGGACCAGTGCCTAGTCCCTGAAATTAACAAACTTTTCAGATTTATAATATTAGTAACTATAGCTTGACATTTTACTGGCACTTTTTCCACTTCGACCACGTGGAAATTTTTATGTCGCCGCGTTAGCTCAGTCATAAGCAGAACAACAAAAATGTTTTCGTCCGTTTCGTGGCCCCACAGAAGCGATTGTCACACGCAGATCAGTTTTAGTCAATATGCACACTGACATAGTTCTAACTAACACGTGATTAACCTACTTTATACAAACGAAGTGTCATCTTTTAAGAATTATTGTTTTGTACTACTGTTTTTAAAACTGTTTTTTGAACTACTACCCGTGCGCAATAAGTTGAGACCTAAGGGTGGTGAGTGAGTGTGATATGTAACACTGTTGTGATGATAATCGGTTTTGTTTGATCGGGGAGTTATAGATATACCGTTTAACTCGGTTATCGCCTATCGCCAAGATTCTGACTCCTTAAGCTGCACAGACAGTGATGATTCAAGCGATATGGAAATTAGTGACGAATAGTCTTACATTACTTTTATCTATGGTTAAATAGTTCTTTATGAGATTTAATTAATGTTTTATGACTTTGTACATCATTGCCGATACGCGAGTTAAACGCTTAATTCGTTGATAGTACTATAGACGTAGGTAGGTCACTACTAACAAGAGACGGAAAGATATAGTCTGTACTACAAACGCGCTTCCCCGACATGCTTATAAAGCGATTCTTCTCATTTTAGGCCCATTTTTATGTAATAGAATTAACAACGAAATAGACCTTAATCCACACATGCTGGCCAACTGCAGGTTGGTAGATATTACATGTTCTCGAATGATTAGTACTAAGAAATGATTATATTGAGCAGCGGATATGAAACAATTCACACAAAGATGTGTGGGCACGACCAGCACGTAATTTCTTGACGCGCCGATCAAGTTGCGGTGCAGTTGCAATAAAGTTTACGTCTTAGTCCAAAATTGTATTCTTATAATTGTTTAGCTGTCATATCTAGGATAATGCGCTCGCGTGACGCGAACTTGACGCGAGCGTATCTGACAGCGTTTGTCAAAACTACGAGAGTACGAAAAGGGCTGTTTCGATCGAAACTTAACTGCAAGTGTACTGCAACTGAACTTATTTAATTTCGTGAATAAGCCTACAGGATTCGAACCCGCAACCTGATTATTCTAAGGCGAGGCCCGTACCGCTGCGCCACCGCTGCGTATATTTAATACATTGTAATTTATGAATTCCACGAATATCTATGGATAATAGATACACGATAAGAATGTGTTTACATCTTATGTTGATAGTTGACATTAAGACTGTGCCTATAGGTATAGGAATGTAATATACTCACGCCTCAATTACCCAAAGGTGTAGACAGGAATGATAATCAACCACAGTCATGATTCCTACCCAAGAGAGATATTTATGTGCTGAACATGTCTGTTTGTCTGAAATCTGGGAGTAATTATCTTTAATAGTTATCCATTAATAAGTATATTACTTAAATTATTCTATTGAAGCAGATAAATGATAAAATTCTATCAGTTATGTTTCAATCAAAAATCTGTCCATAGTACAAGCTCTGCTTATTTTAAGATGATGGCCGTGTGTGTTACTCATAATGTGCCAGGATTTTATTATAATTTCGCGGGCTATATTTTGACACAATAAATAGGTATCTATTTCCATACAATAAGCATAATCCAAAATTTACACTGCTACTAATTTTAACAGAGAAAATGGTTGGAATATACCACCAGCTTGGGACCCAGTGCTTAATTTCCTTGTACCAAAACCCAAGCAAAATCAACTCAGAATTCAAGACACTGTGAGCTCAGTTTGCTTAAATCGGAACGCAACTTAAATAATAATGTTTGCAGGTAGTCAGTAATAATTGTGATTAATATTTTTGGACGTCAAATACCTCAGTCCACCCGTGAACACGAAGTCTGAAAAGACATTGAAACGTCGGGATATAAAATCTAAAATAAAACGCGATAAAATCCGTTTTAAAAAGTAGTTTTATTTCGATCCACATCCTCTTCATAGAAGTTCCATTTCAGTAAAGTTTTATTCAATTTAGTAAAAAAAAAGTAAATAAATTTACCTTAGCCATATTTTGGTGACAACGGCTAATTATTAGCTGACTGGGCACAAATGTAGAACATAATTATAATAATAATATAATGGAAACAGACTAAACAAACTGAAACTAAGCACAGCTTGTACTATGGAAACCAGATAACTGGTAATATACTACATAATATACTTTTGTTTTGTAAATACATACTTCAACATGTTCTTCACACATAATTTGTGACTTGGGTGAGAATCGAACCCACGACCTGCGGCGTGAAAAGCAAGTATCTTACCTATCACTTCAACCCTTTTTAGTGTCCAACTGCTCACCACGATCCTTTTCTCAACTATATCTACTAGTTGAATGTGTATGGCTTAATCCACACAAGCTGGCCTGGTGCGGCAGTGGATGTCACATGTCATCGAATGATTAGACATGCCGGTTATTACATTAATTCGCATAAACAGGGATCGAACCCGAGCCCTTATATTTCGAAGGCGAAGTCTATACCGCTGCGCCACCACGGCTTGTTAGAGAGATTTTAATTAAAACATTATACTCGTAAATGCGAAATTTCATAAGTTAAAGTTTAGATGATTTGTTACTTTTTACACAAAAACTACTGAACGGATTCGAATAAAATTTGGCTCAGAGATGGATTACAGACTGTAAGGACACATAGGCTACTTTTTATTCTAATACTATGGAGCGAAGTCGCGGGCGGGTGTTAGTTTAATATAACGGAGATTATCTTACTCAGATATCAATTTCGACTTAGTTTCTTTTTAATTTTCTCGGTCGAATCCTTCCACGAAATATAATTGCGCGTGCGCAGAATAATAAATACGCGGAGTTGATCTTATAGCAGTAATTGGAATGCAACAGGCTTTTTAGTGAGATCATTGACCTGTATGTTGTGGTTCATACGCTAATTAGGGGTCTCGGGTTCGATTTCTGATCGCAAATGTTTGCATGCCAAAATAAGTGTCAATAAATATTGGTACGCACTAATTAGGTACTTTGTTTGTTTAAATTATAAGCTAACGACTTTTATTCAAAGGTATAGGCTGAGGTGAAAACATTCCTCATTAACTAGCGCCCTACCCCGACTTCGCTTTGGTGGCTGACGTGAATATACTAATAATAATAATAATAATACATATTTAATAATATTTTCACACATACACACAGCGCCATCTAGTGCCTAATTAAGCAATTATATTTGCTTGTGTTATGGGTACTAAAAACGTATTTAAGTAGGTACCTACTACATAAATACATTTTTTTTGTAAATAAATTTAATACATAAATTACACCCAGACAGCAAACAATCATGCTAATCGCACAAAGATTTGACCTGGGTGGGAATCGAACCCACGATCTTCGGTTTAGCAGTTAGAGTCACTAACCATTACGCCACCAGGCCAGTCAGGCAAGCCAGAATAAATCTACAAAGATCTTCTTACCTACCGTGGAAACTGCATGGAAATCGGTTCAGTAGATTTTAAGATATTCGTCAAAATACATTACAGACAAATAAGTTGGTTGACTTTGATAACATTTTATACTTACTAATGTAAGTGTGTTAAATAATGTGCCCGCATCTGATTCCTGATAGAGTAAATCTGTTTTACTGGGTAAGCGCGTTCCATCGTAGACAGCATCATTGCTTAACAACAGGCAATTTGTGGTCCTTCGGATTAATAAAACGAAATTTTGGTACTAATAATAATTGTTTATTATCTTACAATACAATAATTCAGTCGCTCAATATTCAAATATTTGATATTATAAACCTATACTTACAAATACAATCACATTGTTCATTCATTTGTACCGATCACGGGTTATTCCCCAATCCCATATTCATAGCATTCAAAATGTCACCGTTATCTGCATCAATCTCCCACGCAAATAAACCACCAAGTTTATTATTTCTAACATATTTAGCTTTTTCTATCGTTGACCTCGCATCATCATAAGTGATTAGGTCTCCAGTCTCCTTCCTAAACACGTAAGGAGCTTGAGCCACTTTATCATAGTGATATTCCCATTTTCCAGCAGCTATTTCATTTGCTATCTCCCTGTAATCCACTACTCCATCTTGCCAAGTTCCTTTGCAAGGTCCCGTAGCGTTACCAGTAAAAGGATTTCCATCTTCGTAACCGTTGACTCCGGTCCAGCCACGGCCGTACATCGCTACACCAACTACAATCTTCTTAGGCTGAACTCCTTGAGCTAGGAGGAATTTTACACCAAAATCAGTCGTGTAGGTTTCCTTAGTATTCCAAGCGGGAGCGTACAGCGCGGCTTGATGGCCTAAAGTATCATTAGACCAGGCTCCTTTGAAGTCATAGCTCATGAGGAAGATGTGGTCCATATATTGTTGAGCCTCTTTGTAGTTCACAACTTGGATTTTGTCCCAACCAGCGCTGATTGCAGAAGTCAGTTCGTATTTCCTCCCAGTTTCAGCAGACAGCTCGTTAAGCATTTGCCTTAGTTCCTTCATTAGTGTCACGTATACATGACCGTCATCAGGGCCACCAAGGTCGGGGTTAGCGCCTTTACCACCTGGGAACTCCCAGTCGATGTCAACTCCATCGAAGAACTTCCAGGTTTGAAGGAAATCTTTGACTGATGCTACGAAACGGTCTCTCTTCACTTTATCGGTGAAGAAGAAGAAAGGATCTGCTAAAGTCCATCCACCGACAGAGGGCAGGATCTTGAGGTCTGGTTTTGCTTGTTTTAACATCATCAGCTGGCCGAAGTTGCCCTTATAGGGTTCGTTCCAGGAAGACAATCCCTTCTGAGGTTTCTGCAGAGCTGCCCAAGGGTCGTGGATCGTCACTTTGAAATCTTCTCGGCCGCTGCAAGATCGTTGAAGCGCTTGGAAGCTTCCTTCAATTTCTTTCAAACTGTCGTTGATACCATCTCCGCCACAAATAGGGATGAAACCGTACAAAAGATGTGTCAAGTTCGGAATAGGCACGCGGTCAACGGGGAATTTTCTAGGGTATACACCCCACTCTACGAAGTACGCACCCACGACTTTTCCTGATGTTTGCTTAAAGGGCTTGTTCCTTTCTCCAATAGAATAATCTAGAGGTGGTAAATGGCTACCATCGGTATCAGCAACAACTATGTCCGTAGAATCGCTGTAACTGCATCCGTCAGAATTACAGAGTTCCACCTTCATCTTGTATCTCCCGCCTTTATTCACTTTGAAAGCCGCGGAAGTCGCAGTTCCTGATCCAGACCAGAACTCCTTATCATTGAGTAAAACCCTCGCTTTTTCAGCCTTGTCTCCTGTCCACACGTTCCACGTGACTGAGACATCTGCCGCATCCTTCTTAGTGACTAGGTGGTTGTATGCTGTCGCTGCTTGGTTGACTTCTACGATGGCGAATGTGCGTTCTCCCCACCCCAATGAAGGCTTACCGGGAGGTGCACACATCGCTACGGCCAGGACGCCGGCGCCGATGACTAACGCCAGCATTTGACGTCCCATAACCGGTTCTAAAAAGAAATGCGAACACAAGATTCGTATGAAACAGTCGGTTGGTAACTGGACTTGCATCGGAGAGATATCTTTTATATAGTACTGTATTGTAGGCCAACCGCTAGCATAGGGGCCCGCATCGTGCGAAGCTGGAATGATTTTGAGATACGTAATAATCATTAGCACAGTTTATGATCCCGGTCAAGTTAGTAGGTCGGTCAAGGTGACTAGTTTTAATTGTTTTTTAATGTGGATAATGCCCTTTTGTGACATATGAAAAGTTGGTTTTCTATTGGTGAAAGTGTAATAAAAGAAATTTTCAAACTTTAAGAACTGTTAATAAGACAATTTAATGATTTTTAGAGTATAAGTTGCACTTTGATATAAAATAACTAAACTTTAAACTCGTGGCTTCGCTATATATAGCCTAGGACGCCCGCTAATAATGTGGCTGTCTATTAGTAAAAGAATTTTCAAAATCGGTTCAGTAGATTCAGAGATCTGTACAACTTCGTAAAGTTTACGTCTTAATTATACTTAATCCATTGTTACATGCAACAAATTTTCGTCATTAATAGAAAATTTGAGACAAATTGGAAACTAATGTACATAAGTCACAGTAATCAAGTTATTTGAAGTTAGCCAGATTTTTTAACATCGCTATTAGATACCTAAATTTTTCAGAGTTAAACGTAACAGTTTAAATAATTGATATAGGTACCTATGCAAGAGTTTTTATTGACACCCGCATAAAATATCATTTTTGTTTTATCTTGCTAACTAATAATTCTATGCACTTAAAATATCAATGTGACAGAACGATGTTTTAAGAATTTCAATGATAACAAAGTATAGACAAAATATAGGTCAATAATATACACAGCAGCGCAGCGGTGGCGCAGCGGTACGGGCGTCGCCTTAGAAAAATAAGTTCGCGGCTTCGAATCCTGATCGTGCCCTCACATGTTTGTGTGAATTGTTTCATCTCCGCTGCTCAATATCGGTGAAGGAAAACATCGTGAGGAAACCGGCATGTCTAAGAACTAATCATTTGAGGACATGTGACCTCCACCAACCAGCACTCGGCCAGTGTGTGTGGATTAAGGCCTGAACTCTCTCAACTCATAAGATGGAAGAGAAGACCCGTGCTCAGCAGTGGGTCACTAAAGGTTGAAGTGAATATATACAACAAACACCTACCTACTTTAACTGTAGTTTAAAACACTAACAGCCTATCTAAAACTATAGTTATGACTAAATAAATGCCGTTAGCCGTCTTTTAAAAAACATTCATTAATTTTTTTTACGTTTCCTGTTGTGATTTCCAAAGAAGTATAATTTTTCGTGAATTTATGTAATAATAATAGTAATTATGTAATAATATTTATGTAATAATAATAATAATATACCCCTTTTTTTTTCGCAAATAAATAAATTGAATTGAATTGAATTGAAATTGAAATATAGATAACTAGCCTTCCGACAGCGGCTCCGCCCGCGTGTATGTCGGTTATCGCGCCAAAACATTACCTTCTCGTGTCCTTTCTCGGGTCTCAAACTACCTCCATACCCAATTTCATCCAAATCGGTTCAGTAGATAAGCGGGAAAGCGTAACAGACAGACAGAGTTACTTTCGCATTTATAATATTAAGTAGGGATAGTAGGGATGTCGCTTGTAGGTGTTCCCTAGTAAACACAACTCTTTGTTTTAATGAATGATTCACAAAATATGGGCAGGGCTCTGACTCAAACTGATTTATATTGCTAGGAAAATTTTACTTGAATACCTAAAGGTAGTTGACCTGCTTAAGTAATTGCTTCGAAATGAGTCACTTTTGTTTTTGTTTTGGTTTTCCTTGCCTTTGTCCCCCTTTGAGTAGTGTGTGAGCAGCGGTGGCGCAGTTGTGGCGCAGCGGTGGGTTAGCGGTTTCGGTCTTGTCTTTAAAATACGTCTTCACACATCTGTGTGAATTGTTTTACCGCCGCTGCTCGGTGAGGAAACCGGCATGTCTTAGAGTCTTGGAGGACATGTGACATCTACCAACCCACACTTAACCAGTGTGTATGGATCAAGCCTAAACTCTCTCAACTATAAATAGTTGAGAGAGTTTCGGCTTAATGACTAGCCTAGCGATAGCCTAGCGAAACTATAAAGCGCAACTTGCTACGATCTAAATTCGTAAATCGTTCCTTGGCCTCACGGTAGTTGTGAGTCTAAATCAAGTGACCATAAACTGGTTTAAGGCTTTGACTGGTAGTTATAATGACCACTCACCAGACATACGCTGAGAGAGACGGTCGGAATCATTATGCAGCCTCATTCCACTTTTACCTTCACACCGAAAATTTCTCGTAACCACGAGTAAATCTGAAAAAGCGTGTTGCATCGTAGACCACATCATTGCTTAACATCTGGTAAAGTATAGTGTGTAATTAAGCTAAATAAAAAAGTCCGCACCATAACCTACATTACTATTAACAGTTAAACTATAACTAGAGCAATCATTATTCCGAATCAAAACAGTGCATTCAAATTAAATTAAAAAAAAACCCAAAGGTCTCTGTCACATTACCATACAATATGTAAGCGCGTTATTTTCTCCGTTCAATGAACCACGCAAGGAGGTTACATGACCACCGCTCAAGGCTAAACCTAACCTCTATGCACACTGGCTGTTTTGTATATTATAATACTGAAATTAAAAAAAAATATAGGTATCTCCATATTTTATTTTTTATAGGCACTGTTTAAAGAGGTCATATTCATTGAGGGCTTACCGAAATAAATAGACAATTGTAGACAATTCTAAATACGAAATTTGTTGAGTTTTAACTGTTTTTATACGACTGTCAACTCTTTTAGTGCCCCACTGCTGGGTACGGGTCTTGCCCGCTAGCCAAGTGCGGGTTGGTGGATGTCACATGTCCTCGAATGATTAGTTCTTAGACATGCAGGTTTCCCCACGATGTTTTCCTTTACCGATATTGAGCAGCGGCGATGAAACAATTCACACAAGCACGACTGGGAATCGAACCCGCGACCTTAAATGTCTAAGGAGAGGCTATATACTTAATAAAGAACATAAAACAATATTTACTTAATTTCTTAACTGTATTAGTTAAAGGTACCTTCTTAAACTACCTATTTTAAAGAAAGTTTAATTATTTTTAAGGTTATATGCAAAATAATTTATTGCAAGGTAAAACAAAATATATTTACGTTTAATATTTACTAAAAATCTTATAAATCAGCTAAACTTGAATGGAAAACCATTTAAATATTAACCCACATTTTAACCTAATTAAGACATTAATAAAGTTTTATTATAATATTATTTATAAATTTTAATATAAAATAACTTTCCAATATAATTTACGACTATAATATAATTAAATGTTATAAACAGGCTTTTATATACTTTCTATTAATATACAACAAACTATTTGAAACTGCAACTATTCGTTATAGAAATGCGAAAGTAACTCTGTCTGTCTATAGTGAAAAGTCGTCGGGATCAAAAATCTAAAATAAACCGTGATAAAATCCGTTAAAAAGTAGTTTTATTACAATAAACAGATAGGTCTTAATCCTAATACCACGCGGGTTAAACCACGGGAGGGATCTAGTTAAATCTACATAGATTCAAACAATTTCTCTTCGCGTTTATACTTCAGGTATCATTCCACAACAGATTAAAGCTGTATTGTTGGAGATGCGAGAGAGAGATGCTATACAATGTGTAGAGCAGTTTCTCTTTCGTGCAACTGCAAGCGAGACACATAATTTAAATACTAGAAATAAGAACGATCTTGTAGCACATCATACTCGACTCCACAAAATCAGTAACTACAATAAACTTCCAAATAATATTAGGGAAATGACTATTAACAAATTTAAAATAACTATAAAATCTGCGTTATGTAAGAAAGCGTATTATAAAATTTCAGACTATCTAACGGATAAAAACGATTGGAATTAAGTCGCTCTAATTCAACACACTGAACAAACAGAATGTAATAGATATAAGTACTACGTTTAAAAAAGAAAAAAAAGCCTATTGAGTTTTTTGGCAGTGTTTCTCAGAGTTGCCAGTCATTCACTGTACGGTAGGAAAAGAAATTGGACTATTTTTAAGTAGACTCGCGTCTCAAAAAAAATAAAGCATATTTTCATTTTATTTCTTTTCATTTCAATGATTAGATACATTACTGTGTCTATATTACGGCTGCAGGCTTTAGTCAGACCATTTCAAATTACACCTAAAGCAAAGCAAGGATATTTTTTAGTTTATAGTATTAATTATTAGATACCTTTAGTTTATTTTTATTTCTTAATTAAAAAATAACAAGTTTTTTTAAAACATTACAATATCACAACTTTTATTGTTGACAGATTGTTAATAAAATTCTTGTTTATGGTAATTAAATGTAGTAGTTGACACCATTTTTCGACGGGCCGGTGGCGTGGTCGGTAAGATACTTGCTTTTCACACCGTAGGTCGTGGGTTCGATTCCCACCCGACACAAACATTAGTGATGAACATTTGTGTTTTTGTCGAGTCTGGATGTAAATATCTATTATAAGTATATATTTACAAAAGAAAAGTATTATATGTATCCTATCCTACTTCCTATCCTATCCTATCCTACTAATCCTACTATAATATTATAAATGCGAAAGTAAGTGTGTGTGTGTGTGTGTGAAGGTTTGTTACCGCGTATCTCCATAACCGCTCAACCGATTTTATTAAAATTTGAAATGTAGGTAGTGTATACCCTAGAATCGGACATAGGCTAATAATATTTTCAAAAATCATCCCCTAAGAGGGTTAAATAGAGGGATGAAGTTTGTATGCAACTTTTTATTCCTTGGTCCTATTCACTTAAAATTCGGTACACATAAACATTAAAACAAATAATGAGATACGGGTTTTTTATTTTTCCATAATTACCCCCATGAGGTGTGTAAAATGAGTTATATTGGTAAACATTAAAGTTTCTCTGGATCTGTATAGTCTCAAGTTCGATTCACTCCAAATTTGGCACACATATACCTTAGAAGAAATCATGAAACACGTGTTTTTTATTTTTCCAAAACTACCCCCAGGGGGAGTGTAAAATGAGCTTTTTTGGAAAAATAAAATATTCCATAACTGTTTAGTCCTTGATCCGATTCACTTCAAATTCGGTATAAATATAGCTTAAAACAAATAATGAAACACGTGTTTTTTATTTTTTCATTTTTTTTATCTTTATCCTAATACTACGCGGGTGAAGCCTGAGAAATTATTCTGAGAGAGATTTTCTTTGAAGTTGATATCAATACTCCTTCGTGCTTTTTAGCTAAATTACTTTTTATTTTGACACAATGACGTTTGGTAACTCAATCCGATTAATAGAATTCGAAATTTAAATTTTATTTGTTGTTGGATATTAAATGAAAAACTTACGTAATGGTCTAAGAGCCGTAGAAAACCGACCTTCACCGGCGTGACAACCAAGTGAGACATATTTTTTATGAAACTCCTATAGATTTACGGACATACATAGGGGAGCTTGCCGATTTCAAAATGTAGCCTACACGCCTACACTACTGAACTAATTTTGTATGGAGATAGTTCGAGACCCGGGAAAGGATAGTTTTATCCAACTGCGAAAAAAAAGGTTAATGGTTTAGAGCTATAATCGACATACTCGCGGGCGAAGCCGCGGGCGGGAAACTAGTAGTATATACTTACCAGTTATCTGGTTTCCATAACACAAGCTCTGCTTAGCTTGGGACCAGATGTCCGTGTGTGTTAATGTCTCAGAATATTTATTTATTATTTTTTTCGTACAGCGCGGTGGGTGCGCGGCTGTATCGGCGTCGCCTTTGAAATATAAGGTCGCGGTTTCGATCCCCAGTCGTACCCCACACATCTTTGTGTGAATTGTTTTATCACCGCTGTTTATTATCAAGAAACAAAGGAAGGAAGGAAAACATAGTGAGAAAACCGGCATGTCCAAGAACTAATCATTCCATGAAGACATGTGACATACACTAACCCGCACAGAGCCAGCGTGTGTGGATTAAGGCCTAAACTCTCTCAACTTTTATAAATACTCCAAGAATTACACCAAGGCTCAAGACAAGTAGACATGTTCATCATAGTATTACAAATGTCTGTCTTGGGTGGAAATCGAACCCACGACCTGCGTGATAAGCAAGACCGCGACACGGCACCGAAATTTAATATAAGTATTCTGCTAACACTATAAACACTATCGACCTTATTCATAAAAATATTATAAACCTCTGTGATTAAAATGGATTTTGTCTCTTACTTACAAGTATAAATGTCAAGATGACAGACAAAGACAAACGAATTACAAACCTATTTTAGCTATAATGAGCTTAAAAGAGGTTTATGAATACGGGGGTATGTTAGAAAAAATATAATGTTTGTATTTTGGCGGCAAAGTAAACTGCAAATACGTGTAGTGCTGCTAACACAAGGATGCACTATTATATTAATAATTCCGTTGCAAATGGTATGTAGCGCTCGGATTAACTCCGTTAACCTTTGCACGTAATGTGAACGACGCTTTGTTATCCACATTGGGTAGGGTTGCCATACGTTGAGGTTTCCCCGGATTTGTCCTAGTTTAGAGGGCATCCGGGGAGAGTCCGGGGACGGTTTCATTTGTAGACCGAGTTTTAAAAAATAAATAAAAAAAAGTTTTGCCGCCCGCGAGACACGCACTATGCTCGCACACCACTATCAACCGACGAACCAAGTAACTGATTTATATATAAACAATTTGTAACAAATTGTAATATGATTCTGTTTTGTTAAAATTATGAAAGAATAAAAAGGGTGATTTATGACATTTTTAACTGTTTTTTATTACATTGAATATGTTTAAAAGATCTTGTTGACATGTCCGGCTTTCGGACTCTAAAATCCGGGGTTTTCACGCGTCTTGTCCTGTTTTCCAAATTTTAGAGATGGCAACCCTAACATTGGGGAATAGGGTTGGCAATCACTCAATTTACTTCACTTCAACCCTTTTTAGTGTCCCACAGCTGGGCACGGGTCTTCCCTCAGCTATCTTACTAGTTGAGAGAGTTTAGGCCTTAATCCACACACGCTGGCCAAGTGCGGGTTGGTGGATGTCACATGTCCTCGAATGATTAGTTCTTAGACATACCAGTTTTCTCACGATGTTTTCTGTCATCGATATTGAGCAGCGGCGATGTAACAATTCACACAAAGATGTGTGGGCACGACTGGGATTCGAACCCGCGACCTTATATTTCTAAGGCGAAGCCCGTACCACTGCACCGCCGCTGCTCTGCTGCTGGGTTGGTAATATTTTATTTTAATTAGGTACCTACTCTACTTAGTATTTTCTTAGATTTACGCGCTGTCACACATTGAAATATGACTATTTTGTTACGAATTTTAGCAGACTTCATGTTCAGACCATGTGGACCAGTGACAATTTACTCTGAAAACACTTGAAACGTCGCGATCTAAAATCTAAAATAAACCGCGTAAAAACCGGTATAAAATAGTTTTATTTCAAGGTACTCTACTTTTCAACTAGAGTTTAAGTCTGACTCGAAAATCTATATAAACAACCCTTTAATATTACACAGCTAGACACTTGAGTTTAGAGAGCTGAGGTTATGGTGTGAGCTCATACCACGGCTTTCCCCACATACTTTAAAATGGGACCCTTTTTGCCTAACATTGCTTGCCAACTTATCTAGTAATATCACTTCTAATGCTGCTGGGCACGGGTCTTTCCACAACAAACTTACGAGTTATGGGTCTAGACCTTTATCTGCACACGCTGGTCAAGAATGGATTGATGGATGTCACATGTTCTCGAATGTTAAGTTCTTAAATATTGAGCAACGGCAATGATAGATGTATGGGTAGGGGATTGAACCCGCGACATTAAATTTCTATGGCAAGGCCAATATCGCTGCGCCACCGCTGCACTAACTTAGTTATATTAATAACAACATTTATTTAACATAATTAGAATCTATAAAAACAAATAGGTTTTTTGATTTACCTACTTACTAATTTAACTAAAAATATTATTGATTCTAATAAAAAAATAAATACTATCTAAATAAAATAATAAGTAGGTATACAAAATAAAATAAATATTTATTATTAATGTTTGTTTTTTAATTTATAGAAACAAAATATTAACAAGGTGCCAACCCTAAGTATCAGTTTACACTTTATTGTGACGGTGTAGTGTGAACCAAACCTAACACTCATCAGTGATTATAAATTGTCATGCAAGAATTTATCATTCCTTGAATATAATAATAATTACTCATTTATACAGTGTCGATTACGTCACTTGGTATTTAAAAACACACTTTATTTTGTCATCGACCTTCAACTATATAGTCTGTTTATAGACATAGTTATGTGTACCTAACTCTTGAGGATCTAGAAGAAAACACAATAAGTATTAAGTATACTAGTTCGTAACTATAATAAATAAGATAGATAGAATTACGAATAAATAAATAATTATCATGCAAAAATAACTAACAACTCACCCCCGTATTCATAAACGTCTTTTAAGCATATTATAGCTAAAATAGGTTTATAATTTGTTTGTCTTGTCTGTCACCTTGACAGTTATACTAGTAAGAAAGAGACAAAGTCCATTTTAACTAAAGAGTTTTTTAAGGTTTTTATGAATAAGACCGTAGGTAATTAATTATCATAAAAAGCAAACATAATTATTATTTTTAAAAAAATAATTTAAATAAACTGAACGTTTAGCCACGTGTCAGTAACCGCTATTAAAAAAAAATATTTGTACTTTTAACTACATTGGTGTAGGTATTTATTTAAAAAAAAAATGCATTATAAACACATCCTAACTTAATGCGTGACACGCCTATAACGAGCGTGTCACAGAACAATACTCTTTGCGCGCATCGATCATTTTTACAGTTGGTCACACCGCTTTGTTTCTGGCAACACTATCTACACTTTTACCGCGAAATTGGTTTGCTTTGTCATCTATTGTGCACCTACGCACAGGGAAACTACAAATAAAAATAAGTAGGTGAATGAAATTATAAAAAAAACCGGCCAAGTGTGAGTTAATCTCGCTTGAAGGAGGGTTCTGTTTAATATCAATTGCTTCTTTTGTGATAATCTGTCTGCGTTATACAGTCGATTTTCTCCGAAACTATTAGACCATTTGAGTTGAAAGTTATACCTACTTAATACATTGGGGACCCGAAGAGAGCCACGACATGTCAAACGCACAAACAATCAGACAACTTGGAATTATGTCAGAAAATGAAACAGATTTAAGTACTTCATTTAAAAAAGAAAAAAGCCTACTGAGTTTTTTGGTAGTTTTTCTCAATAGTTGCCAGACATTTACTGCATCAAGGTATAAAAGGTAAAAATTATAATTTAAGGCCTTAGCTCACACACCAGCTAATTAACTTTTGATGGATATCGTAAAGAACACACATATTTAGTTTTAAGACATTCCAGTTTTTCGCGCCATCTTGTAAGTACTTATTCATATTGAGTAGCAGTGATGCAAATAATTAAATTTTAGTAATGCCTTTTTAAAACAGTTAAACATTTCTCAAATAAAACTTTATGAACTTAGATAAACTGTTACATGAACGCGGAAATAATAATTATGCACAAGTTTACACTCAAGTTCATTCCACTACATTTAACTTATTATCAAAATCCCGTATTTTATATAATTAATGCAAACATTAAACGAAAAATTTGCGGTCAACGTACTAAACAATGTTTATCAAACCTCGTAAATGCATTTTGCAAATGTGAAATAAAATATCCAGCGATTTTGCACCTTCAAATTTGGAAAATAAGACTGAAATTTGAATAAACCAGTTTTCCCGCCAAAGGATCGCAAAGGTTGCTCTCGATTTGCAAAGGGACACGTAACGGTACAAAAATAACGGTCCAACAATAAACGGAGTTCCAATTTTGAATCCCGCTTGGTTCGATTTGGATTGCGATTTCATCCAATGGGATCTACTCTAAGTTTTCGAATCTCACGTATGTGTTTACGGAAACATTAATTCGTGACTCATATTTAAATTAGCATTTTGTTGTTTTGCATGGGCAAAAGAGAACAAGCGACATTGTATGGAAATGAATGTTAACACAAAATATCATAGTCACTTGTGGTTATTATGCTAATGTAGGTAAGCTTTACGCAGATCTTTTTTTTAAACAATATAATATTCTAAAATTATATAGTTAAAATTTCGAAATAATTTGCATTTGTAAATCATTTCCAGAAATTATCACTATTGCATACAAAAATTAATACCAATTACAAATTAGGGTACATACGAAAAGTTAGGTATCTACATTAAACATATTTAAACTAAAATCAATCGGTTATCGGGGTAAAAACCTTCGGGTAATATGCGTGACGCTGTTATGTGATTTTCAATCGAATTTTAATCAAATTGTTGGAGTTATGAACGAAACGCATAACAGTAGGGCTTTCTGAAATGACCCCGCCAAAATTGAAATCACAAACTACAATTTTATTTTCAAAGAAACAAATATTTAAACGTTTACCTGATTAGATCTGATGATTCCAAAAGGAAAAACTCATAACTTAAGTATTTACTATCCTATTTTAATTTATGTTACTATTACATACAATTCTTTTTATGAATAATATTTAACAGTCCTTTGTTTACACAGTTATCGAAAATTAATCTAGTTTTTTTTTTATCTACGTAATGAGTTTGTGTAGATAAGTTTTTATCAAGATTGTAGTGGCCCGTAATTGGCTTATTCTATATCCTATTAATCAACATTAACAAGAAAATTAAATTAAATTTTTAGTCCGCCTTTTATATTATTAGATTTTTTTTTATTGCAATCGAAAAATAAAGGTGTTAAGTACATTGAGCCAAAGTGTCAGGCGACGTCACGTATATAGAGTAGTTTATACTGTTATAACGTAAAGAATTCCCGCTCTAAGGAGTGTGGGAATGAAAGGAGTGACTCTAAGTAACTACGATTTAATATTTATATTTATCCTATCGGGCAATTACCTAAAGCGCTTAAATCCATATTTTTTTTAAAGTGATTTGGGTATGTAAGCATTATTTATTGTTTCGTAAAAGCAAAAATACGTGCCCAATATTTTGTTAATAATATACAAGACTTATTCTATATAGGTAGTTGATTTTCATACCCTGGTATTAAGCCTATTCTGCTAGTGTCAAGTATAATTTAATAAGTATACAAGCTACGAAAAGATTTGTACAAAAACGCTTACGTGCAAGCCATTTTATTCTATTCTATATATTCAAATTCAAAATTGGAACTAATACTGTCACTATGGCCACGAAAGGGCAGCGCACTTTCACAACCCATTTGTTTTCTTTTCTCTAAAAGTAGTCACGTTTATAAGTACTTAGGTACTTAAATTAAAACTGTGCTAATTCTGTAATTACGAATGGAATAAAAGATACATCTCGATGCAATTACCACAAAATAAAACCAACAAACCTGCAAACTAAAAGCAAACAAAATAACACGAAAAAGTCACGACTGAAATTAAAGGTACACCGTTCCAAATTCAAAAAGACGAGGGAACTTTTTTTCACTTTTTGCAAAAACTTGACCAGTCGTCTATTTTGTCTATGGTCGATGCGGTATCGGCGCACCTGCGCGAACGCACGCCCTTCCGATACTAATGCTAGTGCACATTGTACTTGTCCAGGAAAGCATTATAGGAATCGCATTAGTATTTCACTCGCGATTCAATGCCTATGTCATTGTTTATAACGCGGTACAAACATGAAGGACGATTGGAGGAGGAACAACCACAAGGAATATAAAAATACTTACATAAAATGCTTTTATTTTCCAAATGTTTCACAGAAGACTTCATAGTTCGGTATACAACAGTATTGATCCTTCAATTGCCCTTTGACGTGCTGACATTCTGTATTCAAATTGTTCAATACGAATATATAATTGGTAGAAAACAGTACCTAATTATTCACAGGTAAGTAATTAATAATTTACCAAGATCACAAGATAATATTTATCACCCAAAAAAATAACAAGTTACGAATACTTTGAACAATAATTTTGTAAAATCACTAAACAAAAACTTCCATTATTTGTAAATCTGTCATTTTGGTTGTTTAAATTTCGAATCCTGGAAATTTTTCACGTGTTACCTACCTTGTGAAGTGAGGAAATTAAAAAAAAACCTTGCGAATTACAATAATTTTAAATATAGAATGGTATAAACTGCACTGAGGTCTACGGTTACAGCGTAAATCCGTTTCAATGAATGACTGCACGCGATTGTACTACATAACGTAATCATAGACTAATTATAATTTAAATATATTTTCATGCTGGCAACCCTGGTTTAATTTACCTTCTACATTTTTCTGCTTTCGTGCTGTTTCAGACGCTTTTCAGTAACGCTAGAGTTATATTAACGTAATTTTTAGCACAATATATTGTGTTACAGTAGGGAAATTCAATGTTATTATTTTGGGTGTTCAAATGAAATGGTTCAAAAGAGTGGACTTTAAGAAAAACCTTTTGACTAGTTTCTCAGCAATAATCTTTAGTCACTCTCGTAGCTCGAAGAGCATATCAAACCGTCGCGTCGTCGTCGCGATGGCCCTGTTCCCCTGTCAGATCGACACGACGATCCACCGGACGTCCGTATGGAAAAAGAAAGTGAATCTGTATTTGTGCTCACTTTTTTGCACTATAACATCCCCTGTACACCTATAAAAATACCTATGTATTTTGTAAAACCTTGCAAATTGATAGAGGGTATCCAGAAAACTAAACTTTTATGTAAAACTCGTGATCCGTATTTTCATTATGCCCAGCAGTTGGATTAAAAGGCTATAGCCTTCTAACAGATTTCCGCGTTCAAATAAATAAAGTTTTCAGCTTTATAATATTAATAGCTATAGATTAAACTATGTAATATGATACAAAAAGAATTAAATCGCATTTAGCGACACTGCTTATTGATGTTTAATTATTCAGAAATTAATCAATACACTCAACAATTAATCAAAGGACATGTTTTCAATCAATTAGACATCATGAGAAATCCCATAAACCTAATATATTAGTCAAAAACGGCTAGAATGGATACCTACAAGCTAAAAGAGCATTAACTAACTCATATCCAGGAGTAAAACCAAAAATTATTACACTGCATGTATTCTGTAAGGTACCTCCCCAGTACCATAGAGCATAGAAAACCGCTGTACGCTTCTAGTAAATTGTCTATGCCAGTTTTTGGAGGATGCGAGGTAACCACGTACAGCACACTTTTACATGCTCACGCACACTAACAAAATATTGAAGCGTCTTTACAAATGCACACATAAATAAAAGCTACACACAAACACAAAACATGAACAGTTTATGCATACAAACTGTTCATGTAACTTGGCAGAGTGGAACGCGTGCGTACAACAGTTTCTGTGTTAAATGTCCTAGACTCCACCTTTCTCAAACAATCTCAATGCGCGCAAGGCTGAGGTGCACGTGGTCTCAATCCAAGAACTGTATCTTTCTGTAAAATGTTTTATCCCCGATGCTCAATATCAGTAAGTGACAGCATGTTTGAGAGCCAAAAATTCACAGACCATAATGACATCCACTTGGGGTAAACGAGTTCTTGACTCGAGACAATGGATTAGAAAACGTAGCGTAAAATTCCTTCGGACTACGTGGAGTGACGATCTCTGCAAGATGGCTGGTAGGAACTGGATGAGATGACAGATGATGAGCCGCGGAGCGTTCTCAGTGGCGTGCTTTAGGTTCTCCTGAAGCCTCTGTATCGAGCAGTGAATTGATATATGCTGATAATGATGAGGTTGACTTCCACTAACCCATAGTTGCTGTTGACCAGTGTGTGTGAATTAAAGCCTCACTTCAACCCTTTTCTTTTTTAGTGTCTCCAGCTGGGTATGTGTCTTCTCTCAACTATGGTACGAGTTGAGAGAGTTTAGGCCTTAATCCACACACGCTGGCCAAGTGCGGGTTAGTGGATGTCACATGTCCTCAAATGATTAGTTCTTAGACATGCCGGTTTCCCCACGATGTTTTCCTTCACTGGTATTGAGCGGTAGAAATGAAACAATTCACACAAAAATGTGTGGGCACGACCAGGTTTCCAACCCGCAACCTTATTTTTCTAAGGCGAGGCCCATACCCACCGCGCTGCTTCATTAAACCCTAAACTCTATTAACTTTAAAGATAGTTGAAAGAAAACCCGTGCCTGGCTGTGGGACACTATAGGCCGACCGTTTATCTCGCGTATCGCCATCTGAAGTACAAAGTCATAAAACATTAATTAAATTTCATAAAGAACTATTTAACCACAGATAAAAGTAATGTAAGACTATTCGTCACTAATATCCATATCGCTTGAATCATCACCACTGTCTGTGCAGCTTGAGGAGTCAGAATCTTGGCGATAGGCGATACGCGAGTTAAACGGTCGGCCTATAAACAGTTGACTGAATTTATTACATACTTATAAGAAGATGTAACAGGCGTGAACAATGTTGTTTTTCGGATAGTAATCAAATTGAAAACTTCTCCATCATCAACATTTGATCAGGAAATTAATAGACTGTTCTAAGGTAGATATAACCCGGAACTATGGCAACCTCAAGTGTTGCCATCGCACAGAGGTGTTCGACCGAACAATACGTCTTTGTCCATCCAGCTTAATATTCAGAGCACAGCGAGGCCGACGCGTTAGTGTTGCCAGCTTCTGAAATTACCCTAGAGTATTGTTGGAGTTTTAAACTTTGGGAAATAAAGTCTGATATCTTTGGATGGTATAAAATGTAAAAGTGTTTTAATAGAATGGAATATTTTATAAAGAGCTTGCGGTCTACCCCGCTTCGCTTCTGCCACTTTGCAGTAGGGTAAGTATATACAATTTTAAAAAGGATTGTATGTATATACCACCACGAGTTGGACTTATTTGCCGATGGATTAGGACAGTTAATGAGTAAATTTAGAATAATTGTAAACGAAATAATATAGACCTAATTTAATTTGATACTATATATTGGCATGTTATTATTACTATAATTATTATATTTAATATGACTACGTAGAATGTGACGCGCAGGTGTAATATTATCAAATAAAACTCAATTTTATTGTTTTATAATTAACTAATCTTATATGCGATTTGGATGTTATTATATCTGTTAGCTTGTAAGATGTGAATGAATAAATAAATATAAAATTTCACAACATTCCAATCAAAATCAAAACATGCTTTATTTTTTTTGAGACGCGAGTCTACATAAAAATAGTCCAATTTCTTTTCCTACCGTGCAGTGAATGACTGGCAACTACTGAGAAACACTGACAAAAAACTCAGTAGGCTTTTTTTTTAATGAAGTAGGTACTTATATCTATTACATTTTGTTTGTTCAGTGTGTTGAATTAGAGCGACTTAATCCCGAGCGTTTTTATCCGTTAAATAGTCTGAAATATTTCATTGCCCCACAAAACTGTTTTCACAGTTTGTCCGTGGGTTGTTTGTTTGTTGGTTGTTGTTTTGTGTTTGTTTGTTTGTCTTTTTCATGTCATCAATAGTTATACAGTGCATTGTACATTGTACAATGTACTCTAACAATCTATAGGTCACTATAGGTGTACACTTACACAGAATTCAAACAGCTAAGTAAAAATTGTTTAAGTGATTTCACAAACTTGTTTACATCCAACTTATTTACAATCACGCCATTTTCTCATGGGTGTAGGCAGAGACTATAGAGGGCTTTTTGCTACGATCTAAACGTACTTTCTTAGCCTCACTAATGTTCGTTTATACATCTGGTCATACATGCGGCGGTTGTGAGTGCTACGCACCTGTCCCTTTTAAAGGATATCAGAGATGATATCAGAAATGTCCTCTTAGTGCGTCCTCTCCATACTTTAATATTATTACCATACTTATTAACCCTAGTAACCCTTACTACCTAATATTATAAATGGGAAATAACTCTGTCTATCTGTCTCTCACTTTCGCGCTTTCACGCTAAAACTGCAGCACTGATTTGGATGAAATTTGGTAAGGAGATAATTTGAGACCCGGCGAAGGACATAGGATAGACATTTTTATCCGACTGCGCAAAAGAGGTTAATGGTTTAGCGCAATAGTCGTAAGACGCGCGGGCGGAGTCGCGGCCTGTATTCTGGTTCTGGTTTTTAATAAATTACAAATACCCTAAAATCAAGTGATACATAATATTTTATAGGACTAAGAAGAAGAAGTCTGGCAACACTGTTAGTATTATTGTATCCCTGTTCCTTATTGTTAGCAAATGACTATCACGTCTTGAAACATTTATAACAATAATATAATTGTGTTACAAAAATAAGGAAGACACAATCACATGGACTTAATTGTTAACCACAGATAATATAGTACTATGTTGTTAACATTACGTGACTTTTAATTATGGGTTGGCTATGACTGGCCTGGTGGCGTAGTGGTTAGTCACCCCGACTGCTACGCTGACGGTCGTGGGTTCGATTCCCACCCAGGACAAATCTTTGTGTGATGAGCACGATTATTTGTTCTGTGACTGGGTGTAATTTATCTATAATAAAAAAGTATACCTGTTCCTAGTACCCATAACACAAGCAAATATAATTGAATCACCTTCGTCCGTGGGAGTGCACCTATTATCTCAATCTCCACACGTAGTCCCCGGGTGGTGCAAATCAGGTGACAATCAATCAACTGGTAATTATGTTTACTGGTAATTAACTGGTGGTAGGCTAGGCGGGCGCGTCTCATCGTAGACTGCATCATTGCTTAACATCAGGCAAGTTATAATCAAGCGCAAGCCTATTTTTTTTTTTAAGAAGAAGAAGAACTATTTTAAGATCGATAGACTTATCGGTCTTAAAATAGTTCTTCTCAATCAATTAATACTCGAGGCACCCCAAATTTCTGAAGTCAGGCTTTAATAGTATCATAAAAACCAGTTTAAAGTATTGCTATCTCCGCTCTCAGCCATAATTTTACACCAACGGACACTGGCATAAATATTGAACACAAAAGACAAATAAAAAAAGTAAAATCTTTTTTTTTTCAAATGAGTTTTTAGCTGTCCCCTTTCCAGTCTTCTAATTTGACTTGTGTTTTTTTTTTCTTTTCATAGAGAAAATAAACGAGAAACGAAAGATCATAACCATTCCCTTTACTATTCCGTGCTCGATATATTCATTAATGCACGTCTAAATTAGAAGCAAAGCTAAATAGACACATACCTACATTATATTGTAGATAGTAGTGCACAGCGTGGTACTGAATATATAGAGTCCTTAGGCGATGTGCGAATCCATTGTTACACGTCACGAGATCGAATAAAGAACACACTTAAACAAAATAAATAACTGAACATGAAAGAAAGTTAGCATAGTTAGCAAATATTATACATATTTTGAAAGAGGTTTGTTATCCATTCAGCGATAAGCAAAGATTTAAGAGTGAATGACATTTGACATAAGAATTTTTTTCGATATATAATAAAATTTAAGTTAGGCAAAAATAATAATTATTTGTCTAAAGAAGGAGTAATAACTTATAATGTCGTTTCGTTTCTCTTTTAACTATAGGTAAAATATTGATTTGCTGTTTGTTCTCTCTTTATGTTATTTCAGTTAGTAATAAATTTGAATAAACTCTTTTAATTACAGAGCAACACATTAGTTTATGATTCTTATATATTTTTCAAATTATTTAATCTATTTGATAAAATAGAAGTTACAAACGTTACAAACTGTAGCACTTACGTACTCATCTAGGTACGTTTACTTAAGAAAAGATAACAGCAAACACTATATTAAAATTACTTTTACAGACCAAATACGCCTTGGTAAGTATGCCTAGTTTAGGTTTAGTACTATAGGCAACAGATAGTGATTCTATAATCTTTAATAAACAATGAATTTTTGGATAAAAAAGACGGTCCTATGGTGGCTAATTGTAAAATAATTTAAGAGTCTCTTACGACAGTTATGTTAGCCACAATGACACGAAGTGGCAGTGAAGACTGATTATTAAACGCCCGTGGATATGAATAAATAAAAACTCTACCTTTCATTCTAAGTTTGGTATATCATGTACTTACATTTGTTTTTCAATATGAATAGACTTCTTGTTTGCCTCCTCCTGATCTCTCGCCGTTCACAGCCATTTGATAACTACTGTAACATTCTTGCTCGATTTATCAGAAAAACGTTCCGTCACCGTAAGTTTTGTGTTACATTACCGTGAGACAATGGAAACAAGCACTGCTGTTGAATAGCAATAACGTATCGGAAGCAGGTACCAAAACTGTCATTAAACCGTAATGTTATTGTGGTTTACATCCAGATATTAATCTTAATATACATCACATCTAGTTTACACAAAGATTTAGGCACTAGAAGGCTGAATCACCTTCGTCCTTGGGAGTGGGAGTGCACCTTTAATCTGAAACTCCTCACGTGATCCCCGGATGGTGCAAAGCAGGTGACTTTAGAAAAAAGAACTCGCTTTTTTCTTCCATGCAAGTGACAATAATAGTAATTTTATTTTTGACACATACACACAGCGCCTTCTAGTTCCAAATTAAGCACTTATTGCTTGTGTTACATGGGCTAGGAACGGTTATAATTCTTAAATACATTTTTTCTTGCAAATATATATAGTAAATTAGGTTTTAGAAAATGTTTCATAACAACACTGAGGGCTCAGTCACCTTCTTCCTTGGGTGTACACCTGTAATTGATTCCCCACACGTGGTCCCCGGGTGGTGCAAATCAGGTGACAATCAACTGGTGGTAGGCTTCGGCCGTGGTTAGTGACCACTCACCAGACAAAACCGCACCGCGAAGCGGCCTTGCCGTGTTCCGGTGCGATGTCTGGTGACACCATGCAGAGAGGGTGGGTCGGAATTGTTGCTCCTTTAAGGTTTCTAACCTTAAGGAGGCTCATTCCACTGCCACCTTCTCACCGATAATCATTCGTAATCACGAGTGAATCGGTATACTGGGCTGGCGCGTTCCATCGTATACTAGATCATTGCTTAACATCAGGCAAGTTGTAGTCAAGCGCCCGCTTTTCGAAGAATAAAAAAAAACAATGTAGGCACATTGTTGTTATGAAACTTTTCGTAAAACCTAATTTACAGAACTTACTTCCAACTATCAGAAACCAATAAGATAATCAGTATACTCCGACTTTACTCGAAGTATCACCACATAACTCAATTCGTTCGCCGATCAAACTTATGATTACGCCTACATTGGGGTTAGCTGATCAAAAAACTTTTCTCGTTACCAGCGCGTCGCTCATTTGACAACTTGAGCCGTTTCGTTGTTACACAATTCTTTAAATAAATACAACGTTAAACCAACGTTTTTAAAACGTTGAGTCATCCTACTTATTACTTTTAATTCTACGGCACGAATTTATTACGCTTAGAAGTCGAATGAAATGCAATCACATAATTTATAGTTTTGCACTTAATATCGATTTTATCGGTATTTCAGGCAGAATAAATCGCAGGCAAAAGCTAGACTTTTAAATGACTTTTTTGCTTATTGACCAAAAGAAACAACATTTTAATTTTCGCCGCCCATGATCAATATTGTAAATGGTCTGTAAACACTAGAACACGCGTGTAATTAAGTCGCTGATTTAATACACTAAACAAACAAAATGTAATAGATATAACTACTTCATTCAAAACAGGTAAATATCCTACTGAGTTTTTTGTCACTGTTTTTCAGTAGTTGCCAGTCGTTCACTGGACGATAGGAAAAGAAATTGGACTATTTTTATGTAGACTTGTCTGACACAGAGTGTGATGGAGAAACGTAACATGCAGAGATATTTGTTTCAAGCAAACTTCAGGCTGATATTACTCAAATGAACTTTTTGCTAAACGAACCTTCGGATCTGGGTTAAAGAATAGACAATAGACACAAATAAATCGATATTCAGAGCTAGGATATGTCAACGTTGCGTTAAGGATGTGTAACAGCCATGAATAGACCCACTGGAAGCTAAGTTTTTGGTAATGCCTCCGGATATAGGCAAGATAGGCCCAGTGAAATCGTCGGAATTGAAGCACTATTTTATTTTAATAGCTCCCGCTATCGATTCCATTCGATAAGGAACTTCGTTTTAATATGTGGCAATGTCGAATCTGTTAAATTCTTTTTTTTATGAGACTTTAAGCACCTAACTACCAGATAACTCGACATAAAAATTTATTAGGTTCCCAATCAGAACAATAATTCCAATTTGACGGGCCGGTGGCGTGGTCGGTGGGTTGCTTGCTTTTCACGCCGCAGGTCGTGGGTTCGATTCCCACCCGAGACAAACATTTGTGATGAACATTTGTGTTTGTGTCGAGTCTGGGTGTAAATATCTATTATAAGTATATATTTACAAAAGAAAAGTATTATATGTATAGTATATACCAGTTATCTGGTTTCCATAACACAAGCTCTGCTTAGCTTGGGACTAGATGACCGTGTGTGTTAATGTCCCAGAATATTTATTTATTTATTTATTTATTAATAGGTACTATCAATTGGACCGTGTTGTGCAGAAATGTTTCAAGCCCCAAGAACACAATATACTATCTATAATAATAACTTCGCACATACACACAGCGCCATCTAGTCCCAAATTAAGCTTCTGCACAAATCAGGTGACAATCAACTGGTGGTAGGCTTCGGCCGTGGTTATTGACCACCCACCAGACAAAACCGCACCGCCAAGCGGCCTAGCCGTGTACCTGTGCGATGTCTAGTGACACCGTGCAGAGAGGGTGGGTCGGAATTGCTCCTTCAAAGTTTCTAACCTTAAAGAGGCTCATTCCACTGCCACCTTCTCACCAATAATCATTCGTAATCACGAGTGAATCGCTCTACAGAGCAGGCGCGTTCCATCTCACTTTCGCCGCGTGTAACGTTTGGTATTGGCATTATTCCCCTTGCCTTTTTTTCCATTTCTATTGGGGTCAGCTCCCAGTCTAACCTGATGGGGCTAGCTACCAAAATTATACAAGCGACTGCCATCAGACCTCGAAACCCGTACGGAACCAGTTGCCGAGATGGTAAGACCAGGTGTCATATTATTTGAGGCTTCTAACTACCTATATCGAATGTCATAGATGTGTTAAGTGACTACCGGGACCAACGGCTTAACATGCTCTCCAAGGCACAAAAGGTAGTTTCACAACCAGACACCGAAGCAAATATTGTTGTTACACAGATATTGTCCAGGGCGGGAATCGAACCATTTTTTTTTATCTTAAAATAGGTTTGCTTGACCACAACTTGCCTGATGCGAAGCAGTGATGCAGTCTACGATGGAACGTGCTTACCCAGTAAACGCCGATTCACTCGTGACTTGAAGACCGGCAAATTATAGCTATCGGGAAACATAGATGCCGGCAGCGAATTCCACAATTTGGCAGTTCCCACAATGAAAGTGGAAGCAAAGTGCTTTGTGCGTACCCGTGGAATTTCCACCATGTAGCGGTGGCGCATAGCCGTACCTCTACTTGGCCAAAGGTAGAACGGGAATGGGGGAATAAGATTGTGTAATTCCAACGCACACTCTCCGAAGTGTATCCGGTAAAAGACCGAGACCTCCCGAGCTCAGTAGCCCAATCAGACGGCTCACACCGCTCGACTACAGATATCGAGGTAGTTACGTTTGGTATTTAAGATACCTAAGTCTGAGTCCAATGTTATCGGTTCGACCGTCCTCGGACGGCTCACCGAAAAAGTCCGGTGAACCAATAGAGGCCCTTCCGGCCGAATGGGTTAGGTCATCAGCAAAACAAAAAATTCCAATGTCACTGTTTATCACTAAAAACTTTTTAATATAAAACTCATTTAAACATTAGTAAGTGCACCTCACAAACAACTGCGAAATACGAAGTATAAATTTACTCTGCCCGGGAACAAATCTAATTATGGAACACAACGAAGCTTTGTTTAATAGGAGCGTAGTCTGCTAGTACAGCTTACAAAATAATACCAAGGTTGAAACTTTTTTTACCTACTGCGAAAATGATACTAAATCGTTTAGTATAATTGATAAAGATTTTTTAAATAACTACAATATTTTTTTATTATTTAATATTTGATATTATTTGTTAAAACATCAAATCAAACCAACATTCACATAAAGCCATTATATTGTACTGACAGATATTAGTATCACAAGATGAAGCCTCGTTTGAATAGTAAGTACCTAATCCTTGTTTGTCAGAACCTCTATTATGTGTGTGCTGTTCGTGACGTTAGGGGAATTGAATCCGCTTCTCTATTGACTAGATATTAATTATTATTATTGTGCTTGGGGTTTGTATTAATATTCCTTAGACTGCCTAGAGTATTTAACACGGGAGGTGTTATACGCAACTTCTATAGGCCGACCGTTTAACTCACATATCGCCACCTGAGGTACAAAGTCATAAAACATTAATTACATCTCTTAAATAACTATTTGACCACATATAAAAGTAATGTAAGACTATTCGTCACTAATATCCATATCGCTTGAATCATCATCACTGTCTGTGCAACTAGAGGAGTCAGAATCTTGGCGATAAGCGATACGTAAGTTAAACGGTCGGCCTATAGTACTAAATTGTTTCTGCCAATTTTTGGGGGAGGCGAGGTACCACGTACAGCATACATGTAAAAGTTGAAGCGTACACACAAACACAAAGCATGAACAGTTTATGCGTACAAACTGTTCTTGTACCAAGCAGAGGGAAACGCGCGCAATACTAATTCCCTGTTTAATTTTGTAAGTAACTAGAAAACCCGAAATCCGTTTCGCCACCAGATGGCTTCGTTTTACGTAACATTTTCCCGCTTTTCTGTTGAAATTTTTCCTGAATTTTCAATACTACAAACTTCAAGGAGCCCGAGACCTTTCCAACGAATGCAAAACCGTGGAAATCGGTTCGTGCGTTCTGGAGTTATAGCGTCAGGAAGGAAAACCCGACTTATTTTTATATAGTAGATATGGTACCGCGGACTTTTTTGTAGATATTTATAGCCTCTATAAAATTGTAGTACATTATTTTGCTGTAATGTCAGTAGTTTCCGCAGCGTACGCTATATAATGATCTTTTTCGTTATTTTTTTCACATCTTGGGTTACATTATAGAAGCTTTTCATACGGATCCCTATTTTTTTTAACATATAGTTAATATAGCCTATGTTACTCAGAAAAAATGTAGCTTTCCAATGATGAAAAAATTTTTGAAATCGGTCCAGTATATGAGCCTATTCGTTACAAACACACCAACAATTAAATCTTTCCTCTTTATAATATTCGTATAGATAATCGTGCCGACTCTATTCTTATACGCTCATTGTAGCTAAAATAGATTTATAATTCGTTTGTCTTTGTCTGTCATATTGACATTAAAAACAGTAAGAAAGAGACAAAGTCAATTTCAACTAAAGAGGCTTATAAGATTTTTATTTTTAGTACGCTCGCGCTACTTTAACTCACGCTAACCACAGATAATCTAATACTAGTTTAACTTAAAATTTTAAACTATAGTACTTGTCCAATTAATATTCTGTTAGCATAGACACCTAATTACAAATTAATTGTACAGACTAGGTAAGTAACTACTACAATAATATACCAAACGCTTCCGTTAATTCTATATGCGTAGTAGGGAAACTAAGCTATACGGAATCGAGGAGACTATTTCTAAATAAATAAATAAATATATAAATAAATATTTTGGGACATTAACACACACGGTCATCTAGTCCCAAGCTAAGCAAAGCTTGTGTTAAGGAAACCAGATAACTGGTATATACTATACATATAATACTTTTCTTTTGTAAATATATAGTTTTAATAGATATTTACACCCAGATTCGACACAAACACAAATGTTCATCACTAATGTTTGTCTCGGGTGGGAATCGAACCCACGACCTGCGGCGTGAAAAGCAAGTATCTTATCGACCACGCCACCGGACCGTCGATTATAATCTTACTGAATTATCCATAAAGTTAAATATTTATAGATTTATGCTGCCCGCATACGGGAGATATTTTCACCTTTTTTTATAATCGATTTTGTGGCTGACTCATAGCGTGTGCGTGTGCATTGTGTCACAAAATCAGTCATAAAATTCGGTGGAAAAATCGGCCAAGTGCAGGCAGTGTTATTGTATTAAAAGGCGACCACAGGAACACCTAAACAAAATAAACCCATCAAGAGCTCGTGTGCCTTCAATTCAATTCTCTAGAAAAGCTTGATTTTTTTACTGGCTTTAAAAAGGAAAATGGTTGAATTAAAAATATTTTTTTACGGATTTTATAGCGGTTTATTTTAGATTTTAGATCACTTTGAAACTTCGGGATCTAAAATCTAAAATAAACCGCGATAAAATCCGTCATAAATTAGATTTATTTCAATGTGTGATATTCGCGTAAATCTAAGAAAATACTAAGGGCGAGGGTCTAAATTTGTGGACAAAGTTGTGGGCTACAATACTATATATTGTAGCTGGTTGTTGTTGTTTTGTATTAAAAATAATAATAATAATAATAATATTTTTGTTACATTTAATTTGCTGTTATAATTTTATTGCATTTCACTGGTTCCTCACTTAAATTAATCACGATCTACTAAAGATAAGCGACCATAACTACCCAAGAAGGTCGTCAATTACCTCCTAAACGGTTTCATAATAGCCCCTCTTATTGTCTCCGGAATGTCTCCCGCAAACGCAAAATGATGGCGACAGCAGAGTGCATAGTAGTTAGCGCAAATTCTCTTTAATGCCATCGTTATGTTGAACAGTGTAGCGCTTAGCGTTAACGGCTTTCCACCAATTTCTGGCGTTTGCTACTGAAATATACAGACCTAAATTGTGAGCGGAAAAGCTAGATTAATTGATTTAATGCAGCCAACACGCTTTACTCTTATTTTTAACTGATCGATAAGGATAAAATATACTAGGTTAACTATATATTTATATGCACCCCGCTTGGCTTCAGGGCCAGGAAACACCACACCGACCGGAGCTCGTGGTCCCCTCGAGGACTGTTCCCTTATCAGGGCTTTATCACTTTCTTCAGTATTATAACAACTGTTAGACTAAACAAGATAACTAAATCTAACGACCGGTTTAAAAAATGGCAAAGGTGTCTCACAGAGGGAGCTTGCTCTAGGAGCTGCACGCACGCTCACGGGGTTCTCGCAAGGACCAGTTAGCCGAAGCGCCATCTAGAGTTGTTACGTAAAAATAGTGTTGCCACTTTCATTCCTTAAACAAATATCGATAATTTATAGTCGATTTTGACTACAAACAATATTTTTATAACAATCATAGCCTAGGGGCTAGTAGTAGTAGAAATAGGTTGCTTTTTACACTACGAGATCTAATTGATATGTTTAAGAACAAGCACACGGCTTGTGACACCTTAGCTGTCTTGGATCCCGGATGAATTTAATCAGAAAAATAGGAGGAGTCGGAATGTTCATTCGAGGACATGTGACATCCACCAACCCGCACTTGGCCAGCACAAACTGGATTAAGGTCTAAACTCTCTCAACTCGTAAGTTAATTGAGAGGAGACCCGTGCTCAGCAGTGGGACACTAAAAGGCTTGACGTGATGCGGCATAGTGGTAGGCGGTAACCGTTTTTTTTTTTTAGACTCTTGCAACACCAGAGGTAACTGACACTCGCGCATAGCCGACTCTAATGCAAAAATCTGATTATCGTCAAACGAATGCCAAACAACTCACCAGAATTTGGTGCACTATAGGAGCTAACGTGTTTCCATATGTATAATGAGTTTATCTAAACTAACTGTAAATCAGTTGTCTGGTTTCGATAGCACAAGTCTGTTTAGTTTAAGATCTAATATCCGTGGGTTTCTTTTTATTCTTCAATAGGCTGGCGCTTGACTACAACTTGCCTGATGTAGTATATGATGGAACGCGCCAGCCCAGTGTACCGATTCACTCGTGATTACGAATGATTATCGGTAACAAGGTGGCAGTGGAATGAGCGTCCTTAACGTTAGAAACCTTAAAGGAGCAACAATTCCGACCCACCCTCTCTGTAGACAGACATCGCACCGGAACACGGCAAGGCCTCTTGGCGGTGCGGCTGTGTCTGGTGGGCGGTCACTAACCACGGCCGAAGCCTACCACCAGTTTATTGTCACCTGATTTGGCACGTGTGTGTGTCTATGAAAATAAATTAAAAATTAATATGTTTTCTTCTAATTGATTTATAAAAAATTAAAACGTCACAATACTATTGCATAAGGCTCAAACAACGTAGAATAAGGCATGATATACCCTTTCCGGGCACTAAGTATTATAATAATCGTAGGTGTCCACAACAATGACCCGTGTGTTTTCAAAGTTTCTATTTAAGAAGATTTCAGCGACACAACTACATTCTGTATATAGCCTTCGATAGCTTGCGCTAACATAGACGTTACACTAACTGTAAATGTTGTAAAATGAAAATTAACGTTTTGTCACTACGAAAAAGAAAGCAGTAGAGCTGGTATTGAACTCGCTTAATAAATCACTATCTGCCCCAGCAAAACTTTGTACCGCTTATTTCTCACCTTTAAAAAAAACGCATATAAATAAAATACTAAAAAAAATTAGCCAAATCGGTTCAACCATTTTCAGCGAGACAAATAACCGTAAAATCCTTATTATATGTAGAGACTAGTCTTAGACTTGTCTCAGCGAACTTTGTACCCCATATTTCTCACCCTTTAAACCTTTCTTAGACTTCTACAAAAAAATTAAAACCAAAATCAGCCAAATTAGTTACGCCATTTTCGAGTTTTAGCGAGATCAACAGACTTTAATTAATTTTTATATACAACAGAAGATGAGTATGGTCCTAAATAGAGCCTGAGAAGTAATAGGTAAATTACGGAAAACTTGGAAAAAGGCTTAAGTTTAAATTTACCAATTATCAATTTATCAGACCTGTAGAAATTGCTATATCTATCTTATATCTGTATGAAGGTCAGTCTTCAAATTACAGAGAAGATTTCCTTGAAACCTAAGGAGTCTACACAAACTCGCCGACATGAGCTGTCGACATTTTGTCGGCGGGTTAGTCGGTGACCACATTTCGTTCAAAACGTTCACTTACTTACGTTCAGTAACTTTTAATCACGTGTCACGTGTATAAGTTGCCCGTATGATTCTTTTGAAAAGACGCCGACATCAAGCTGCCGGACTGTGTCTCCGGGTTTGCTGTGTAGATTCTTTATGAACGCTAACCATTTCGATTACCTAAGTTTTCAAACAAACACGCATAACTATCGACGTTACTACACCACAAACACAGAAACACACGTCAAATATGCAGTATAACATTTCGCAAAATTTGGGAAAATAAACACATAATAGTATAACTCCAAACTTGACACTACCTTTAAATAAACACCTATCTATTATTTTGATATGTATCAGTACTAAAACATTAAGTATTCGTAACAAAAGGTTTACTATTGATACATTGTACTCCCGCGCTCCACCAACCAGTAGGCTACCTAATTCTCATAATTTCTTGACGCGCAGATCAAGTTGCGGTGCAGTTGCAATAAAGTTTTCGTCTTAGTGCAAAATGGTATTCTTGTAATTGTTTAGCTGTCATATCTAGTGTAAAGTATCTGACAGCGGTTGTCAAAATTACGGGGATAAGAAAAGGGCTACTTCGATCGAAGTTTAAATGCAACTGCACAGCAACTGAACGTATTTAATTACGTGAGTTAGCCTACTGACAGTGTTCGCTAGAGTCACTGACCGCTAATTTTACGCAGCGCGCTTTCATCAATATTATAATTAGTTCGTCCATAATTTACTGAAACGTTCCTTTCTCGTTATGTGTTAAAAACGCTTTTCATATCAATCACCTCGATGTTTACTCGCTAGAATAGTCACGGTTATACAGACCAATAGTTGCTGAACATTTTCCGTACATCAATGATATTTTCATAAATGCGTTGACCCCTACTCAGAAACGTTTCGATATAACAGGCGATATAACAAAGGAGAGGTCAAAAGTGGGATAGAATTTTGAACAGCAATGTGATATACCTCATTGGAAAGCTTATTTAATAAGCTGTTAGAATTTAACTAAACACGAATTTTAGGAGCACCCGTTTTTGTAAAAATCTAAAAAATGTAATAGAAAAACAAAACGCACATTACCTTTAAATATCCGTTTCCTAAGCAGTATAAATATTGCAATCACGTCAATAATCGCATTCTAGTAGAGTACTTTTTTCTTGTAATATTATTCTAGCTGCAGTTTAATGTAATTATGACGAAAAATATTTGTTATCTTATTAGTGTAATAACAAAACGCGTCGAAAAAGATATAATTACGGGAAACGTCATGATGTCATTGTCATTCATCAGTCTGATTGACAGCGTTCTAAATAATTTTAATTTTTTTGGTTGCTCAATTGTCATTTGGCCATGGGGTTGCCAATTGCAATAATCATAATATTGTATTAAGGATTCTTATTTTCAATTTCGATTTAAAAAAAAACGGGAGGGTATAAAATTATTTTAAATACACCAAAAAATTTAATTAATTATGCTTTATTAACCTATGTAACTCAGATTGCTGTTCAAATTTACAAATATTTTAATCCCAGGCTCTATACATTTTTTGAACGTCTCCTTTTCTTTATAGGTACAAGTCGTAATCATTGCCACAAACAAGAATTGAACCCATGATGAAAGAAAAATATCTTAATTGAACTTAGTATTTTCTTAGTTTGACGCGAATATCACACATTGAAATAAAACTACTTTATAACGGATTTTATCGCGGTTTATTTTAGATTTTAGATCCCAACGTTTCAGTCTTTTCAGACTTCATGTTCACGGGTGGACTGAGATATTTGACGTCCAAAAATATTAATCACAATTATTACTGACTAACTAGAAACATTATTATTTAAGTGAAGAAAACCATCGTGAGTAAACCGCCATGTCTTAGAAATAATCTTTAGACGACTTGTGACATCCACCAAGCCGCGTGTGTGAATTAATGCCTAGACTCTCCAATAATAAACAAGCAACAATAACACAACAATATAACATTTTATTATAACATTAAATCGTAGTTCAGTTCGATTCCCGCTCTGGATAATATTTGTGTAACAACAAAGATTTGTTTCGGTGTCTAGTTAGACTACCCTCCATGCCTCGGAGCGCACGTTAAGCCGTCGGTCCCGGTTGTTATTTATCACATCTATGACATGTAGTCAGAGACCAATATAATCTGACACCTGGTCTAACTATCTCGGCTACTGGTTCTCTACGGGTTTCGAGGTCTGATGGCAGTCGCTCGTATAATTCTGGTAGCTAGCCGCATCAGGTTAGACTGGGAGCCGACCCCAATAGAAATGGGAACAAGGCAAGGGGAATGACGATTGAATCGTAATTCGTATTTCGGAGTAGGGCCCCTGATTCCAATTTCATAGATGATATTGTGCCCTAATTGGCAATTTGTAACTTTGTAACTACAAAATTGGCTGTAAATTATTGATGCACATTGGTGTTCAATCGTTGGGTTAAGGTTGTGATTTTTAAATTCCCATTATTCAGTTAACCATGCTTTCTATAAACACAATTGTATCCGCCATAGCCGGAATACAGAATGGTGATTATTAGGGTTTCGAACCCGAAGGGTGCCCAACGACAATGGTCTTTTTAAATGGGACGGGTCACGTCGAGGCACCAGTGTGGAGGTGGCTGGAGGATCGGGTGGTAATGATTCTCCAGTGAAAAGGGAAGATCTTCAAGCCGGGCGAGTTGTAATGCCCGGCGACCGCGGTACTCCCTCCGACTGTTCTAGACGGGAAGTTGTATAAGCTAATCGTCGGTGAAACTTTGCTTGTGCGATTCAGGATTACTGTGACGTCATGTCTCTTGAGTGGCGTTAGGTATGTGACGCCACAGGACTTAACTCACCACCGTAATCCCTCCACTGCCACTCCTGTGCACCAGGATCGAAAGCGGCAACGTGAAAAGAATCGGGATTTGAACCCGGCCAAATCCCTGGACACTTAAACTGTCTTGGATTCCACACGAATTTAGCAGAAAGATAATTGTTGGAAAGTTACATTGTCTGTCCGTTTGTCTGTCTGTCAGTCACCGGGCTGTATCCGATGGTTGTGGGTTCGATTGCCACCCAGGACAAATCTGATGTGCGATGTGTGATGAGCACGAGTGTTTGTTCTGTTTGGGTGTGATTTATGTCATAAATGTATGTATTTACAAAAAAAAATGTATATAAGTATTATATCCGTTCCTAGTACCCATAACACAAGCAAATATAATTGCTCAATTTGGGACTAGATGGCATTGTGTGTATGTATGAAAATATTATATTATTATTTTTTATTTTTATTATTTATTATGTAATATTAGTCAGCCACTGCAACGTTTTCATTTTAATTAAATTGATTTCTAACTATAATAATGTATTTAAAATTGCAACGGAACGCGTTTTAAAACATCGCTGCACTGATCAGACTGTAGTGACGTCATTCATGTCAAGAAAACTAATTAGTTAAACAAGTCGTCAGTCAAGAGACCAACCAATGATAGACCTGATTGACATCATTAGAACATTGAAACCGTTCTGACGCGAAAATCTAAACTTGACCCTAGCAAAAAATTGAAAATCTAATCTGTCGCTTAGAGACCGCAATTTATGCCAATAAATTAAAGTATTTATATTTTTTTATATTCTCGGTCCAACGTACATCAAAATTATTCAAAAGAAAGCAAAAATAAATATAGTACATCTTACCTATTAAAACGAATCTAGGGGGCACTTAAAATTAAAGTATAAATGGACAATATCTGAGAAAGCTTAGTTGAATGAGCTGGTTAAGCCCCTCTAAGTGCCTTTAATCTCTATTGCCTTACGGTAGCGTAAAATTGCTAATGAGTGGAATCTCTGTTCTGTGGGAGAAGCGCTAAAATGCTGCTTAAAGATGTTGTTTTTTTTTCTTGAATAGGCTGGCGCTTGACTACAACTTACCTTATGTTTATTCTGGATGTATCTAAATTAAATGTTATTAAGTTTATTTTCATCTAATTTTACTGAGAATTTTACTATGGTAAGGGGTCCTAAAGAAAGCATTATAAATTCTTAGTGTCCGTCAGTTTGTATCTCTATCGACTTAATGAGGAGATTAAAATAAAGAAATAAGAAATACAAAAATAAATAAAAATAATATTAACAATTGAAAAATAAAGAGGGTTAGGAGGGAGGGAGGGATTCCCGGTGTTCAATCAGGAATGAATGCATTGACGGCGCTTACGTCTAGGGGCGGTATTAGCCAGGGGTATGTGGTTGCGACACAAGCGGTTCCCGTGGCCCTCCGGTGTATATTCGCAAAGGAACACCTAGTGAGTTTTACTAGGTAACCTTTGTGATGTTAATATCTATTATATTTTTATATATTTACAATAGGAAAGTATTAGGTATACGTATAGTATATACCAGTTATCTGGTTTCCATAACACAAGCTCTGCTTAGTTTGGGACCAGATGACCGTTAATATCCTGGAATATTTATTATTACAATTGTCTTTTAATTAAAAAAGTGTAAATTGTGTATCGGTTTCTTCAAGTTTAATGTTTATTGTATTGAGTTACGTGGTTTGTGCTTTTAAATAAAATATGTGATTAAAAAGCGCAGTCTTAGGCCCCATAACAACACCATACCTTTGGACAAAGCAGAGCATTGTGCGGTGCAAAATGAGATCTTATTATAGATAGTCAGTTCAAGAGGTAATCGATCTTCTATACCCAAAAGCCTTACTCAGATACGTTTCTTGTTCGATTTTACGAATTACTTTGATTTAAACTCATAGAGTCCACATTTGTGTTAAAATGTTTCTGGTTCGTAATTGTTGTTGTCACAAATGTCCAGGGCCATCTGAAAATCAGTGCTGTGCGCTAGAAATCTATACTGGAACATAATTAATTTATTGAAATAAAACTAATTTATAACGAATTTTATGATCAAAATCTGTCCATTCGTTTAACTTCACGATGCCTCAAACTTGTACACAGATATTCAAACACACATGAAATTTATAACACTATGCTTTTTTGGCGGTGGTTATTAATTTTGAGTGAAGGGAAGAGAAACAAAAATACGAGTAACGCTCCTCTAATCAAATGAGGTTGTATATTTTGTGTAAATAACTACGACGATGACCCTGTAGCCTATTTTGATCATGCCAAAAATCTTGGTATATTGTTTGATTGCAATTTATCATGGATCAATCATGTTGCAGAATCACGTAAGCAGGAGAATGTCTTGCTCATTTCAGTCTCTCAAACGTCTCCAATTTTTTTTACCTTTTTTCACTAAAATCTATTGCTGCTAGAAAATTCACATTTCAATTAAGCTCGCCTGTGTACATTTGTGGTTTTCTATTCATAAATTGTATAGGTAAGTATTCTTTGTACAACTATGTAGCTTCCGCTCGCGGGTTCGCCCGCATTAGTTTTTCGAGTATGACACAATCTTCCTTTCTATTGTCAAAAGAATTTTCAAAACCGTTTCAGTAGATCCAGAGATTACCTCTTTTATAATAATAACATTATGCTTATGTGCTCACGGTAGATTACCTACTTTATGTTAATGACAAAACTCACACTCCGCAAGAACATTCGTAAAATTGGCCGATCGAACAAAAAACCGCCCAAAGTAGGGCCTTTGATAATATTAGGAGGTTGGATTGAGCTCCTTTGTGTGGTATTTTCTACAATACGGATTCCAAACGGCATATTAGAGCTTTTGTGAGTAAGTTTTGTGCAAAAATATTTGGTACATGCTATTCACGTAATCTATAATGATACTAGCAGTCCCGGCGAACTTCATACCGCCTATTTCTCGACTTGTATGAGTACTTTATGACCATAATCAGCTTCAGCTGTTCTCTATTTTTTAATAAAACAATTTCATTAATTGTTTGTTTCATCAAACACGTTTTTTTTAATCAAAATCAGCAAATTATAGATGATCTATTCGTTATAATCGATGAAAACGCGCGACGCACCTATAACTAGCGGTCAGTGACCCCAGTGAGCGTACAGCTGATACGGCGACACGTGGGCGACTGTCCGAATCAGTATTTAAAGGAAAATCTTTCGTTAACGATTACTTATTTTTTACTTATAGATCAAAATATAAATTTGTATTTATCGAAATTTGCTTATTTACCTGTAAGTATAATATTGAACTAGATAACACACACATACACCACATACGATGGAAATATATCATACTTTCTACTACTTTTATAAACATAGCACTCACGCCTGCATTACCTGAAGGTAGGCAGAGGTGAAATTACCTTCATTTTGCCAGCGAATAAAAGTGCTATGCTATATTTTGGAGCCAAATCGCAATTTTACGGTCCGATTTTTTGTACCTTTTTATTCCCCTTTCGTTTTTCCTATTTCTCTTGGGGTCGGCTCCAATTCTAACCTGATGCAGCTAGCTATCAGACTTCGAAACCCGTAGGGAACCAGTTGCCGAGATGGTTAGACCAGGTGTCAGAATATATTTTGTTGTTACAAATATATTGTCCAGGGCGGGAATCGAATCTGCGACCTCCAATGTAGCCGACTACCGAGATATTTTTTTACCGAGATGTTTGGATCTTTTTAAAATTTAAAATTCTTTTTAAACAGCTACACTAAAACCTCTTTAACAACCTGTTAACCAACTTTTAAATTGTTGTTTTATAAGTCAACACCAGATACCTTACAAGACCCTAATTCATACTCACCGACTAGATACCTCTAGACGGCACTTCCTTCAGAATTATAATGTAAAATTGTAATCCTCAAAAGTGCACATTTTGACGATTACAATTTTATGATATATTAGGTACTAGCTTTCCGCCCGCGGCTTCGGCCGCGCTGTCAGTTAGTGCGCTAACCATTAACCTATTTTGGCATAATCGAATAAAAACTATCCTAGTTCTATCCCCGAGTCTCAAACTATCTCCAAACCAAATTTAATCTAAATCGGTGAAAGCGCGACGTCAGACAGAGTTACTTTTGCATATATAGTATTGCAAAGGTACTAAGGATTTAGATAATTTTGATCCATTATATAATAATGTTTGTAGATAGTCAGTAATAATTGTGATTAATAAGTTTGGAAGTCAAATACCTCAGTCCACCTGTGACCATGAAGTCTGAAAAGACTGAAACGTCGAGATCTAAAATAAAATATATAAAATAAACCGCGGTTTTATCGCGGTTTATTGAAATAGTTTTATTTCAATTCGTTTAAGTTCTTCTCCTTGAAAGAACCGATCAAACTAAGCTGCTGGACAAATGTCAAGATGAGACATAAATTAGGCGAGCGCGAGTCCATTGCTATGCGGTGTCGATTGGTATCTAGTCGGTGGTCATACTAAAATGTAGCTTGCTAAAAGTAAAACATCCATCAAGAATGACATGAAGTATCACAAGTATACCGTCGTTGGCACTTTTTTAAAACCCAAAACTTTGATAATATCGTAAAAATAAACAAACTCACGTAGGATAAGGAGGAAAGTTCATAATAATCCTACTGTGGCGACTTATTTACATAGATATAGTATAGAGCGGATGGAAGAGACTTAAGGTGCGTATCCGTTAGAACGGAAAAGACTGGAGCGAAACAACTTAGAATTATTAACTACTAGCGGATCCCGCAGACGTCGTCCTGCCCGGTAAAGCAGTGCCACATGCTTGGTCCGAAAACAGAATACGACCTTTAAGATTTCATAAAAATCGGTCAAGCTGTTTCGGAGGAGTTTCTTAATTTTTTTCTGCGTAAGAACCATCCTCGTACTTCAAGGAATATTCAAAAAACGAATAAGCGAAATCGGTATGGTCGATTTCGAGTTATGCGCTTACCAACTACCAACACATTTTGCGATTCATTTTTATATTATAGATTAAAATAGGTATAACGACAAGGTTTAAAAAAACGTATTTCAATTAGTCCGTCTGTAAGATTATAAAAAAATGTTAGACACGTATCTTTTCGCTTTATTATTGAAATGAAACAATATTATGATTTTCGCATTAAAGTTATAGAGTGGAGGTACGCTAAGTCATACCTCTGTTATAAATTACCTTGGTGTGACGTCATTCGAGATTTTGCAAGGGCATTATTATACTTATAATTAATGTCCAATACTTATAATTAATCTATTTTTTATGTCAAGTAATTGCACAACATCTCTGTCTGTGAGATTTTGTACAATCCCTTCGGACTCTAGTCCTTAAGAAGTAAGAACAAACAATAATTTGACGAAAAGAGTACCTACTCACACAGTCAAATAACAAATCAGTAACAAAAACAACTTAAGTAAAAAATACAACAAATAAAGAGAAATTAAAAAAAATACAGAGTGATCCATCAGTGTCAACCGTAGACTTTGCTCATCAAACACTGTGAGTTATGATATAATATTGTTATCAAATTTTAAACATGGCATACAACTATGGGGAAGTGCTAGCATCTCCAATAGTCGAATGTTACAGCGAATACAAAATATGTTATTCTCAGAAACATATGTAAAGTCCCATGGTTTATTACCAACACAGAAATACACGAGCATCTCGGAATGCATACAGTGAAAGAGATCCTGAGGATTACAGAGGCTTATAAAGGGAAACTGCAGAGGCATCCCAATTAATTAGCAAATCAGCTGACAACGAGAAGCTACAGGAAAAGGCTGAAACGCAAAGACATTCTGGCCATATAACCAGATCCGGCCTTCATTGCGAGATGTTCTTGCTGGAGGACACACTTGAACGACCTAAACAAAAAGTTTTTTCAAGAGTTTATAAAGAAAGAAAAAGAGAGAAAGAAAACATTTATTTGACAAAGACAGGACACAAAATCAAATGATAAAAAAACAGATAGAAAGAGAAATAAAACATAAATGGAAACTGTAAAAGAAGAAAAAATTTAAAGAGTAAGTGTGACCCATCAGAAATACAAGTTCCAAACGACTAATTGCTAACTACGTTTAAAGCATTTATTTACGCACTATATCTGTGGTTAGCTCTTAAAATGTGCTCTTACAATATCGTATTATTTATTTAGGACACGAAGCGGTACAGATGTGTAGGGCTGTCACTCAGCCTACTTCGCCAACAACTCAACTACCTAATAAAAAACTTACATAAACTCAATGAACTACCTTTTGTATTTAGTAGAGCAGTTTTATTAATAATTTTCACATACATACAGCGCCATCTAGTCCCAAATTAAGCAATTATATTTGCTGGTGTTATGGGTACTAGGAAGGGATATAATACATAAATACATTTTTTTTGTAAATACATACATATTGGTTCGATTCCGACCCGAGGCAAACATTAGTAGTGATGAACATTTGTGTTTGTGTCGAGTCTGGGTGTAAATATCTATTATAAAGTATATATTTACAAAAGAAAAGTATTATAGTATTAAAGTATAGTGTAAACCAGTTATCTGGTTTCCATAACACAAGCTCTACTTAGCTTGGATGTAAATGTGGAGACTTTTTGATTGCTACTTCCTTACCCCTATAGGTATTCTAAGTGGGTTGGTCGGTAAGATATTTGCTTATCACGCCGCGCAGATCGTGAGTTAGATTCTCACCCGAGTCACACATTTCTATGAGGAACACGTCTGTTTGTCTCGAGTCTGGGTGTAATTATCTGTTATAAGTATGTATATATTTACAAAAGTAGTGTATAGTTACCACATATCCACTATTTTTATCTGATTACAATCTTACCGACCAACCCACTTAGATTACCTACAGGGGCAAGGAAATAGCAATCAAAAAGTCTCCACATTTACAAGGCCGGAACTAATCTGCTCTCCACTACTTCTCAAATTCATAACTAAACTTTTTTAATTAGAGCTGCGTTAACTGTAGTTTTTTTTCTACCAGATATCCAAAAAGGTTTAGCTGTGTGTTAAACTTTTTATAATTCGAATTTCGTTTTAAAAACTATTGACGAACTCCAAGGAGTTTTAAGGTAGAATATCATCGATAGAATATCATAGAGCAGCCCACCACCTTTGATATTGTGAGAAACTCGAGACTTTTAGTCCTAATTTCGAGACTGTAGAGATTTTTAAGACTAGGACTCGGACTCGTTAGACAGCTCTTACAAGCTGCCTTGAATCATCATTTCACCGACTCTGGATAATTCCAGGAATAAAGCTCAACCCCCTCGTTAGTCTATTGCCGAGCATATATGATTAAAACTGCATGGCCGAGACCATTCAGTTCGAGTCCTGAGTCGATCAACATACGTCTCAAATGCAAACGGTAAGACTCGCCTCCTAAACGGAGAAATGTGGGTAATGTGATACTCACCTTTTTTATCCTATATTAGACTTGCGCTTGACCACAACTTGCCTGTTGTTGTGCGATGGAACGCGCTTACCTAGTAAATACCGATTCACTCTTCACTTGAAGACAGGCAGATTATTGCTATCGGGAAACATAGATGCAGGCAACGATTTCCACAGCTTGGCAGTTCGCACAATAAAAGTGGATCAAAGCTCTTTGTTTCCACCATATCGGTGGCGCATAGCCGTACCTCTACTCGTCTGATATAAGAACCTCTGCACACCTGTGTGTAAGCATGTGTAAGTTAGAAAACAAAATAATTATATTTGCAAAACATTCACTGGGAATGAAGGAGTACCTTCTATAATTAATTCTACATCAACCTACCTCAAACTCGTTACACAACAATATATTAAGCTACCTTTCTGCCGGCGGTTTCAGAATAAACCAAAATTTTTTTAATGCTCAATAGTGGGATAAATAGTAGCTTAAAAGCTTTCTCAATAAACAATAATAATAATGTCGTGTGACATTAACACACACGGCCATCTGATCCCAAACAGAACAGAGGTTGTGCTCTGGAAACCAGATAACTGATTTTAAACTACATAAAATGCTTTTCTTTTTAAACAAATCTAGTTAAATATAGATAATTACACCAAGACCCAAGACAAACAGACATGTTCATCGCACAAATGTCTGACTTGGGTGGGAATCGAACCCACGAGCTACAGCATGGAAAGCAAGTGTCTTACCGACCACGCTAGCGGCTCAATTGGAAGAAAATGGGCTAAATTTCGAAGTGTTTTCTGAGATGTCTCTGAGATTAGTGTACCTAGATTTAGTCTTAGATTTACGCGAATATCACACATTGAAATAAAACTACTTTTTAACGGATTTTATCGCGGTTTATTTTAGATTTTAGATCCCGACGTTTCAAAGTCCTTTCAGACTTCATGTTCACGTTAAAAAGTAGTTTTATTTCAATTAGTGTGCCTATAGTTCAAGTAGTATTAATTATCTGTGTTTCAAACGAACAAACAAACTCTTCAGCTTTATAATAGATGTATTATGAAAGTTGTTTCCAAAATCCATTACCTAAGGAGGAAAACTGGAAAATTTAATTGGAAATATAATTGCGAAATAGGAATTAGGCACCCGGAGTAACTCGATTAAGTTGAAAAGCAGTTAGACATATGAATAAAATGGTATGTATTATGTTGGTTTTAACTTGTGTACGATGCTGTACTTGTAATGCCGGGTTATTTATGAGAATTGTATTACAATATTACAATGATTGAGCAGCGGTGGTGCAGCGGTACGGGCCTCGCCTTAGAAAAATAAGGTCGCGGGTTCGAATCCTGGTTGTGCCCACACATCTTTGTGTGAATTGTTTCATCTCCGCTGCTCAATATCGGTGAAGGAAAACATCGTGAGGAAACCGGTAGGCATGTCTAAAAACTAATCCTTCGAGGACATGTGACATCTACCAACCCGCACTTGGCCAGCGTGTCTGGATTAAGGCCTGAAATCTCTCAACTCGTAAGATAGTTAAGAGAAGACCCGTGCCCAAAAAATGTTAGGCAAGTCATTTTATTTATGAAATGAAATAATATTGAGATTAATACATTAAAGTTATGTAAGTAGTTGAAGTGCGCTACGTCATAACTCTGTATAAAACTTACCTAGGTGTGACGTCATTCATGATTACGTTTGGACGTATCGCTTTAGTAATCGTTTAGCGCTTGTTCAGACTGGCGGGAATCGCGCGGTTACGAATCGCGCGGTTTGAAACCGCAAAATTGTGATGCTATTCAGACACCGCGGTTAGTTTGCGATTTTCGTGCGGGTATAGCGTCAGTTTCAAAATGGAGGTCGACGAAGAAGTGTGTGTGTGTGTCTTACTGTGGTTGCTTCTTAAAAAAAAGAAAATAAAAAAAAGGCAGTATTGGATGCATCCAATATTAAGTAACCGACTAATAAATGGTCAGTTCGTAACTATTCGTAATTTATTTGAATAATCATCATACTGAATATCCCATATTGCAGGTCTCTTCTCCACCTCATCAATAAATAGTTCAGTGTCGAAACGATCCATGGCGAACTCACGAGCTGTGGACACGCTAACCGCGTCGTAGCCGCAATGCAACTGAACGCGAAGTAAAGACTCCATAGTAATAGAAACGCGCGGGAATAGCGCGATTCTATTTTCTGGCGGTTGGGTTGCGGGAACCGCGCGGCTTGATTAACCGCGCGGGTATGTCTGAACGATTATTTAATAACTAATACAAATAAGACCCGCGCGATTTCCGCGCGATTCTGAAATCGCGCGGTTCCCGCCGTGTCTGAACAAGCGCTTAGACTTACCCGCGCGGTTAATGAAGCCGCGCGGTTCCCGCAACCCAACCGCCCGAAAATAGAATCAGGCTATTCCCGCGCGTTTCTATTACTATGGAGTCTTTACTTCGCGTTCAGTGCCCCTCGATCCCCTAAAAAACTAGAGTGTCCGGCAACGTCCTGAGCCGAGGTTCGTCCCCACATGGGGAGCCCTCATGGCAGTTGCCACAGTACTTGATCGGTTCGACCGTCCTCGGACGGCTCACCGAAAAAGTCCGGTGAACCAATAGAGGCCCTTCAGGCTAATTGGGTTAGGACATCAGCAAAAAAAAAAAATTCGCGTTCAGTTGCATTGCGGCTACCGCGCGGTTAGCGTGTCCACAGCTCGTGAGTTCGCCATGGATCGTTTCGACACTGAACTATTTATTGATGAGGTGGAGAAGAGACCTACAATATGGGATATTCAGTGAGATGATTATTCATAACGTTACGAACTAACCATGTACTAGTCGGTCACTTAATATTGGATGCACCCAATACCGCCTTTTTCTTTAATTTTTTTTTAAGGAGCAAATACAGTAACACACACACTTCTTCGTCGACCTCCATTTTGAAACTGACGCTATACCCGCACGAAAATCGTAAACTAACCGCGGTGTCTGAATAGCATCACAATGTTGCGGTTTCAAACCGCGCGATTCGTAACCGCCCGATTCCCGCCAGTCTGAACAAGCGCTTAATCTCTAGGTCACAGAAAACGAGCCCAGTATTTTTAATTTATTACAATGGTTTTGTTTTAAATGTTTATGTTTTTTACAATACTATACTATAGATAGACCGTTTAACTCGCGTATCGCCATCTGAGGTACACAGTCATAAAACATTAATTAAATCTCTTAAAGAACTATTTAACCTCAGATAAAAGTAATGCAAGACTATTCGTCACTAATATCCATATCGCTTGAATCATCATCACTTTCTGTGCAGTTTGAGGAGTCAGAATCTTGGCGATACGCGAGTTAAACGGTCTATCTATAGGACTATTAGGATGATAGTTATAACGGTAGTAAAAATAATAAGAACATATCCACAGACAAAGCTGAAAGTGTACACAAAAGGTATTTATAATCTGTAATTGTATACATACTCTGTAATACCACGTATATCAAGTGCGCGTACAATTGTAAGCAGCTTAATTCTGTTCGCTAACTGAAATCTCTACAGATTGTATCTAAATGCATACAGAATGCTTGAAACATTTAATTGTTATGGAAATAACACTGGTGTTTTTATTATACTCAACTTGATATTCAATTTAAGCATGTTGGCACATCTACTTCTCAATGCATCAGCCGTCATTTTTATACTGTCATCGCGTCCGTCTTTGAAGTCAGCTGTCATTCGAAAATGTCAATATGAACGAACGTATAAACACCGAGCATGGTTGAAGCGGCCATCTTAGAACGGCTGACACTTTGTGATGGACGGTGGCACGTCGGGAAGTGCGTACGCAAACACTTGCTCGGTGTACGTTACGCTTTAATCCAATGTAATCTTAGCGATCTGTAATTATGTAGTAGAATTAATGATTGTGTTATCGAGAGATCGGGGTGAAGTGATATTTGTCATAGTTATTTTATTGGAATACCGTCTTCTTACCCGATAATTCACGCCTACCTAAAGTTGTCCTGAGAGAGATTTGTAATCGAAAGTCTTCAAAAGCCTTCAAGCATTTTTAGTGTTTCACTGCTTGGCACGGGTTTTCTCTCAACAATCTTACGAGTTGAAAGAATATCTTATTCCCCCATCCCCATTCTTCCATCGTACAAGTAGAGGTACGGCTATGCGCCACCGTTATATGGTGGAAATTCCACGGGCACGCACAAAGCGCTTTGCTTCCACTTTTATTGTGCGAACCGCCAAGTTGTGGAATTCGTTGCCGGCATCTCTGTTTCCCGATAGCTATAATCTACCTGTCTTCAAGTCACGAGTGAATCGGTATTTATTAGGTAGGCGCGTTCCATCGTAGACTGCAACTTTGCTTCAGATCAGGCAAGTTGTGGTCAAGCGCAAACCTATTATAGAATAAAAAAAAAAAAAAAAAAAAAATATAAGGCATTAATCTACATATGCTGGCTAAGTGCGGTTTGTGAATGTCACATGTTCTTGAATGATTAGTTCTTAGACTTGCCGGTTACCTCACGATGTTTTGCTTTGCCGATATTGAAAAACGGTTATGAAACAATTCACAGTAAGATTTAAGGGCATGACAGGGAATCGAACCCGCGAATTTATAATTGCTGGCGACTGGCTTGGTAGCGTAGTGGTTAGTGACCCAAACTGCTACGCCGAAGGTCGTGGGTTCGATTCCCACCCAGGACATTTTGTGTGAACAGGACTATTATTTGATCTGTGTCTCGGTGTAATTTATCTATAATATGTATGTAGTTGTAAAAAAAAAAATACTTATTTAAGTTATTACAACCCGTTCCTAGTAGCCATAACACAAGCAAATATAATTGAATAATTTGTGACTAGATGGCGCTGTGTGTACGTGTAAAAAAAAAATATTATTATTATATTTCCAAGGCGAGGCTCGTACCGCTGCACCACTGCTGCTCCAACGCTGCACAACCGCTGCTCAAGTTTCAAGTTAAAAACAGCAATCGCCGCTGTTTTACATCATAAAGTACCATTAGTACAAGTTCGTCAATACGAAAAAAGTTTTTGAATACTATTTTGAACCTGTTAAAGTGCGTTTCACAATTCGTTTTTTTTTATTTATATCGTTCGATTAATATTAAAAATAATACTACTAACAATTAATTGGAAAATAATGTATATTTTGTTTTCTTTTTAAATTATTCGTAAACTTTGTTCGTATCTTTTTTTTCTTTATTTAAAGAGCTTTGTCGCACAGCGACCATGTCGCTCTGTTATTTTTACAAAACATTTTTTCGCATCAATAACTTGTACGTGCACAGTAGGCTAATTCACGTTATTTATTAAATAACGTTTTACATAAGTTTAGTTGCAGTGTAGTTGCAGTTAAGTTTCGATCAAAACCACCCTTTATGTACTCTCGTAATTTTGACAGCCGCTATCTGATAGGCTCGCGGCAAGTTCGCGTCACGCGAGCGCTTTAGACTAAATATGACAGCTAAACAATTACAAGAATTCCATTTTACACTAAGACGTAAACTTAATTGCAACTGCACCGCAACTTGATCGGGGCTTCAAAAAAATACGTGAATTAGGGCCCTGATCCCGTTAACAGTACCGTATAGTATGTAAAATAAACAGGGATCTTATCATTTCTCTTTGATGTAATCTTAATGGCGACTTTAAAACTGAGTGGGAAATTGTGTTCGCATTTTACGTTTAGTTAAGTTATGTCTCTCTTGGCGATATACTGTGTCTCGTAAAAGGTCATACCTAAGTGAGTACTTTCTTTTAGTCTTTCAAAGTATTTTAAAGTAAATATATTTATAATATACTATTAAATAAAAGCTATTAAAATAGCTGACCTATCCGGCAAAACAGAACATCCAATTTTGGTAAAACAAGTGCTTTAAAATAAACAGCGACTTCTTTTAAATAAAAAATCGTAGTCAAATTGATTTACTCATTTACTACCGACTAGATATACTTAATATACAACTAAAATATCAGTTACCAGTTCCTACCAGTTCCCCTGCTAATCTTTTTTTTTATTCTGCGATAGACTGACGCTTGACTACAATTTGCCTGATGTTAAGCAATTATTTAGTCTACGATGGAACGCACCAAACCAGTATACCGATTCACTCGTGATACGAATGATTATCAGTGAGAAGGTGGCAGTGGAATGAGCCTCTATATGATAAGAAACCATAAGGGAGAAACAATGCCGTCCCACCCTCTCTGCATAGTGCCACTTGGTGGTGCGGCTTTGTCTGGTGGATGGTCATTCACCACGGCCGAAGCCTACGACCAGTTGATTGTCACCTGATTTACACCACCCGGGGACCACGCGTGAGGATTCGATGAAAAATGTACAACCACGGACAAAGGTGAGTCATCCCCCAATGAACATGAAAATGAACCTTCTCCACACCAGTTTCACCCGCTCTTTCACAATTATATTCTCATAATTCTTTTTTTCTTTTTTTTATTTGCTTGCTACAGATATGATGGTATGTTTAGCAACCTTGGCGCCTGGCGTCAATCTGTGCGAATGTGGACATTGCTGAAAATCAGTGCTGTGGGTCGCCTCTAGTAGGTACTCAAAGCGTTCACTGAGCAATGTCCATGTTTGACAAAATGGGTGACACTGTTTACTTTTTGCTTTTATTTTTTTGTTGGAACAAAGTTCCTTATCGCGCGTTGTGAAAGGGGGCTAGACGGAAAAAATTCTAACAAAAAGTTGTCACGACACTTTTTGCTATAGTAAGCAATTGTAAGCTGTGCGGCGTGCGCGTGTTTCTCTGTCTGTCTGTCTGTCTGTATTATTACGAAAATTGAGCCTACTGATTAAGTTTATATTACATTATATTTGTTAATAATAAAAAAAATATTATTACAATTCCTTCACTAATAATTAATCGAAAGGAACTTCGTTCCATCCGGGTGTTCCTTGACACCTCTCAAGTTCTTTATTTGCTAAGCATTTGATTGTGTGTCCTGTTTGTGTTAAATAAATGTTTTTTTTGTCACTTGGTTAATTTTTAAATTTTCTAAGTGAAAATAAATGTTTTTTTTGTCACTTGGTTAATTTTTACATTTTCACTTAACCCGGGAATCGACTCTCAATCGCAGTCATACAACAATCACTCGCCTATTCCACATTCGTCGATGTTTAAAATCACTTTATGTAATAAAATTCAATTGAATTTCTATTACCATATTAAGCCTTTTACTGTTAAAATTACAGTGTAAGGTTTATTAAGAAAAACGTTAAAATAATAACTCCAATTTTAGTTGCTTGATAGATTCTATGAAATAAATGAAATTTATAGCGAAATATGTATTTTCTTTTCAACCATATTTACATAAAAATACTGTACTTACTTGTTATTCCAAGATCATTTTTGTTAGTTAACATTATATCTATTTTAAAAATAATGTTCAAAGATTTAAAAAAACTCATTGCGATTGTTAAAAAAAATATATTCTGGGACATTAACACACACGGTCATCTGGTCCCAAGCTAAGCAGAGCTTGTGTTATGGAAACCAGATAACTGGTATATACTATACATATAATACTTTTCTTTTGTAAATAAATACTTATAATAGATATTTACACCCAGACTCGACACAAGCACAAATGTTCATCACTAATGTTTGTTTGTCTCGGGTGGGAATCGAACGTACGACCTGCGGCGTTAAAAGCAACTATCTTACCGACCACGCCACCGGTCTGTCAATTGTTAAAACAATCTATACTGCCTAAAGGGAGCATTTACATTTATTTTGTAGTCCCATATCCCTGATACGAGTACGAATTCGTTAATACGAAAAAAGTTTTCAATTATTGTATCGAATTGTTAAAATGCATTTAGAAATACAATTAAGTTAAAACGTTCATTATTAAGAGAATAAAATGCTAGAAATTGAATAGAATTTATTCTGAATAGGATAGGTTATTAATAATTTTTGGATTTTTAAGCAGCTGTGGTGCAGCAGTACGAGCCTCGCCTTTGAAATATAATGTCTCGGGTTCGATCCCGGTTGTGGCCACACATCTTAATGTCAATTGTTTAATCTTTTATGCTCAATATCGGTAATGGAAAACTTCGTGAGGACACCGGCATATTTTAATCAACCCGCACTTTCCAGCGTGTGTAGATTAACGCCTAAACTCGTAAGATAGTTGAGAGAAGACCCTTGGCCAGCTGTGGGACACTAAAAAGGTTTAAATTGAGTACCAACTTTTCTTCATGACAGTATTCGAAAACTTTTTTCGTATTGACAATTTTGTACTAATGAAAAATTTAATTTACAAATTTAGAGAAATCACAGGCACTAAAATTGTTCGCATAATGGTGCGCGTCCCTGGTGCGCACCATTCCACCAGATCGTGTGGTGGACTGCCACTATATCCAGCACTGCACTATAAAGCAGACATGTCATATGTAGTGCTGGGTAGAGCGGTCACTTATATATTATTAACATTTTATTTTTATTTTTCATTATTAATTTTAAATTGTATGGGTTCATTTATACCTGAAATAAATGAATTTAAATTTTAATTTTAATAACCGTGACGTCTCGAGTTCAATTCCCAGGTCATGCAAAAATCTCTTCTAATATACAGTTTTAGAAGTTTGGATCCGTGACAGATGACCGGAGATAGGTACGCTTCGCTATTACGTTTGGGACCTTATCATAACCCGTAAAAGTTGGTGATGTATTATAGTCACCCTTGTATTACTCGAAGATGTAAGCAGAGGTAAATATCACCTACTTTTCGCCGGCTATGTTTAGTAGCCACCTACCCGCACTTGGCCAGTGTGTGTGGATTAAGACCTAAACTATCTCAGCTCGTAAGACAGTTGTGAGAACTTGCGCTAAGTGTACAAGTTTGCTTCCTCGTATTGCTTAAACTAATAGACCGATTTTAATGCTATTTTTTAATTATAATAATCATAATCATTTATTGCTTTGCAAATATAGGTAGGTACATACATTATAGTTTGTCTTAGATTTACGCGAATATCACACATTGAAATAAAACTACTTTTTAACGGATTTTATCGCGGTTTATTTTAGATTTTAGATCCCGACGTTTCAAAGTCTTTTCAGACTTCATGTCCACCCGTGAACATGAAGTCTGAAAAGACTTTGAAACGTCGGGATCTAAAATCTAAAATAAACCGCGATAAAATCCGTTAAAAAGTAGTTTTATTTCAATACATTATAGTTGTTGTGGTTCATGGTTCTCATCTTGCCGTCCATGGCATCCAAATTAAAATGTCAGTAGGTATACAAAAAAAAATAGAATATAAATAATTCTATATTAAAAAAGTGAAGGCATCAAGTTGATTATTACTTTGTTTTAATTAAAGTAGGTCTTTTTTTGAAGTCTCTTAATTTCCACGGCAAGTGTGTGTTGGTCCTAAGGGCGCGTTCGCACTATGTCGTGACGACAGTTACAATCGTATCGTCTTAAGTGTTGTGGTTTAAATATAGGTAAATAGAGGTGCTTACATAATATAGGATGACACTATTAACTATAGTGTACGTCATTAACAGATAGTCGTGACAGTGGGATTGGCTAACACTAGGGTCGTATCTAAAACTATAAAAAAATTATCAGGACTAACTCGTGACCACAAATTGTGTGACGTTGATGCGACTATTTATCATGACCACAATATAAATATACGTAGAGGCGACTTTAGAGTTGTAAACGACAAAGTAATTGCCGTGAAGCGATAAAATATCGTCTCGATCCTATGGGAACAGTTAGATATAATAGTCGCTACACGATAAAAAAATTTGATGACCAAAAAATAATTGTTGTATTGTTGTTGATGTCGTCCGACGATAAATTAACCGTTAGGTTATAGTGAGAACGCGCTCTTAATCTATAAAAGTGTAGATTGCAATGTCTAGACTGCATTTAACGGAATCAGCTAAGAGCTAATTGCTCTTGTCGTGCTCGTGTTCAATTATTATCAGATGCCATGGAAGCCATTTTGTTCTTCTTTGAAATAAAAATGTATATATTGTTAAATATATTTTTTTTAAAGAAAAGCTCAGTGTTAGTATAAAAAATATACATGTGCCACTCGGGGACTGCCACAGTGCATTTTTTATCGACTTATGCAATTGAAATAAAACTACTTTTTAACGGATTTTATCGCGGTTTAGATTTTAAATCCCGACGTTTCAAAGTCTTGTCAGACTTCATGTTCACGGGTGGACTGAGGTATTTGACGTCCAAAAATATTAATCAAAATTATCACTGACTACCTACAAACATTATTATTTAAGTTGCGTTCCGATTAAAGCAAACTGAGCTTACAGTGTCTTAATTCTGAGTTGATTTTGCTTGGATTTTGGTACAAGTAGCCGGGTTTCTTTGACAAGAACAAATAAAATATCAACAATTCAAGACACTGTGAGCTCAATTTGCTTTAATAGCTAATTGACTATAAACAAGTTCCGTGTTAGGTCTAGGGGTGCACTAAGAAAGGTTTTTTCAAAACTCAACCCCTGGGGTAAAACGGGGACCATGCGAACATTGTCGCGGATAGTACATAGTATTTAGATAAGGAAGAAAGCGAATCGGTTCACCTACCTCATAAAACCACTTTTAAAACCTGCCTTCTAATAAACATACCTGTGTACTCTGACCGCTACGAATATAAAACTTTTACAGCCAAATACATAAAAACTTAGTTCTGTCCAGAGAATGAACAAAGAAATTGTTTATTAACAAATAGTATTTAAGTATTTACCAATTAGGTATGTTACGTACGTGTTAGTAATCACTTCAACCCTTTTCAGAGTCCCACTGCTGGGCACGGGTCTTTGGTCAACCATCTTACGAGTTGAGAGAGTTTACGACAGAAATGCCGGTTACCTCACAATGTTTTCCTTCACCGATATTGAGCAGCGGCGATGAAACAATTCACACCAACTTGTGGCCACGACCAGGAGTCGAACCCGCGACCTTATATTTCAAAGCCGGGGCAGATACCGCTACGCCACCGCTGACCCATAGATTCTCAACCCTTTTATGGCCGACAACCAATTTAGTTAAATTGTTTTTTTAGATTTTACCTATTATGGCGCCTAAAAAGTTACCGAATGGCCTTTTCTTTCAATTTATTATAGAGAAGAGGGGGATTTTCATATTATCTGGGGTTTCTATCCTGAAAGATTCAGAAGTTTACAAGCTTGGAAATTTATACCGGTACCCAATCTAAAATGATCCTAAATACATTCAACCATTTTGGCGTGAAGAGTGGAAAATAAAATTTCTTTTTCGTAATAATACCTACCGTAAGTTACAAAGACATTAATTACATTAGTTAGGTAGGATAAACATTAATTTTCCCCATAAAACTTTTCTAAAACTCAAAATCGTTAAAGAACCCGTTAGTCGATAAGTGCCACGAAAATTATTGCATACTTTATTTAGCTTCCCAGGCCAACGATTCTCAACTATTTTGACGTGACAACGTCTTATAAATTGGTTTGCCGGGTGACACTTCAAGAAACTGCGTTACGCTCCGCTCACGTTATGCGCTCACAATGAGAGCGAGTGAGAGGCACGCGTCCCTTCCACTCGGGCATGGTTAGCCCGCCTAAGAGCGAGAGAGACAGACATAAAAAGTGAAAGGCACGCGTCCCTTCCACTCGAGCACAGTTAGCCCGCCTAAGAGCGAGATTCTTTGTATAAATTAATGTTTTAAATATAATTCTTTGTATAAATAAATGTTTTAAATTGTTACTATTATTTCATCCTTCTTCCTACTATACGAATGAATATTCACATTAAAATTATTTTACCACTCAAAGTCGTTGTCACGTAAAACTTTCGCCCGTATACCGACTTTACAGGCAACCAATTTTTTTACTCAACCCCTAAATACACACTTTAATGTGCAGTGGCTCTAGTTCTTTTTATTCTGAAATAGGCTTGCGCTTGACTACAACTTGCCTGATGGGATGCGCCTGCCAAATATACCGTATTCGCACTCGTGATTATGAATGATTTTCGGTGAGAAGGTAGCAGTGGAATGGTTAGAAACCATAAAAGAGCCACAATTTCGACCTACCTTGTCTGGTGGGTGGTTACTAACCACGGCCAAAGCCACCAGTTAATTACCAGTAATCATATATACCAGTTAATTTTCACCTTACCTTAGTTATTTAGAAGGATGAAATTTACCATGAGGGTATATTTAAAAAGAGTAAACGAGATCGAAGGAGGAATTAGATCTCCGATCAGGTAGCTTGCAGTAGTTGGAGGCGACAGCTGGATGACAGAGTGAGATGGCGATTATTGAGGGAGACCTTTCTTCAGAAGTGGATTTCATAATTACATTCAAAATTAATTGTATTAATTTAAGTGAGCAGCGGTGGCGCAGCTTTGAAATATAAGGTCGCGGGTTCCATCCCCGGTCGTGCAAACACATTTTCGGGTAAATTGTTTTCAATTACGGTGATTGAAAACATGGTAAGGAAACCAGCATGTCTAAAAACTAATCATTCCAATTCATGTTACATCCACCAATCTGCACTTGGCCAGCGTGTGTGGATCAAGGCCTTAACTCTCTCAACTTGTAAGGTAATAGAGAGAAGACCCGTGCACAGCAGTGGGACACAATAAACGGTTGAAATAATAAGTGTAGTGTAAATTATTTTATTTATGTTTAATTATTTTTGATTAGTTTTTAAATATTTATATTATACACAGTTGCCATAAAAAGATAAGTGCTAGTGCCTATTGCAATCTGTTTTTTTTCGCGAGATTTACACGATACTTTTATCTGAAGTAACAGGGGGAAGTATCTTTGGGGTTATTTCAATTTGGTTGAGAGCCGCTGAACCAGCAAACAGCACCCGCATTCAAAGTGCCGACTGAAAACGTATGCACATTGCAATCCTCTGATTGTCCTAATGGTAAAACTGTTTTCTACTAAATCGAATCGCAGAAAATACTGTGTCTGCTACTACAAGAACACTTTGAGAAAATAAACTTTATCAAATTTTAATAACTACGTAAACTTTATTTGATATGTCTTAGCGCAAAATAAAATAAAATAATAAAAAAAACCTTAGATTTACGCCAATATTACACATTGAAATAAAACTACTTTATAACGGATTTTATCGCGGAATATTTTAGATTTAAGATCCCGACATTTCAAATTCCTTTCAAACTTCATGTTTTGTTTTTTTGTTAAAAATTATTAATTATACATGTTAAAAAAAAATAAAAAAAAAATATAAAATAAATTAGTAATTATAAAATCCGTTAAAAAGTAGTTTTATTTCAATATACATGATCACTTAAAAACACATTCGATTTTTTTTGCCGTCAGTATAAGCTCTCCAAAGTGTCACTAAACAAATACCTTCTATTACCGTTTAAAGATGCGCATGACATTTGAAAACTATTAAATAATATCGTTCGACCTATTTGTTCGTGATAGGTCTCATTATGGCTCACGACTCGAAACTATTCTGAGTGCAACAGATAGTATAGATAACCTCATATAATTTGTTTGTGTATCTGTGTAACCTTTGGAGCTAATTACTAATTGATGTTACTGATACTGGCAGGTGCTCAAGCGCAGGTATTTAAACAAAGTTTGGATCGAAATAACTAAGTCATCATCATTCCCTTTGCCTTTTTCCCATTTCTATTGGGGTCGGCTCCCAGTCTAACCTGATGCGGCTAGCTACCAGAATTATACGAGCGACTGCCATTAGACGTCGAAACCTACGGGAACCAGTAGCCGAGATGGTTAAACCAGGTGTCAGATTATATTTGTTTCTGACTACATGTAACGAATTGTGAAAGATGTGTTAAATGACAATCGGGAACGACGGCTTAACGTGCTCTCCGAGGCACGAAGGATAGTCCCTCAACCAACCAGACATCGAAACAAATTTTTGTTGTTCCACAAATATAGTCCGGGCGGGAATCGAAGCCGCGACCTTTCGGGCACAGTATAGCCCAATCGGACGGCTTACATCGCTCGACTACCGAGGTCGTCCGAAATAACTAAGTATAAGAGTCTCAAGCCTAGAGTACTTCTTTCCATAGCGCGCTGGCATGAGCGTAATTTTGTAATAATGTTATTATTGAAAGTCTATGTTTGGGAACCGTACGTCAGACAATGACAAAAGACAAAAAAAAAATCTATTAAATACTACGTCAATAATTGAATGTAAGTAGACTTTTTCTCCCGCCGAAAATGTAGTGTTGTGTAAGATGTATGTGATTAGGTAAATCTTTGTACAAGTTCCTGATATTGTAGCGCCTATACGAATAATCCGATTTTGTTGAGGTTTTCTTTATTTTATAGATCAAGTGTTAAAAAAGGTTTGATCTTTGATCCAGGGCTTCATATTTTGTTCATTTAAAATTAAGTATGGCATATGGCATTGGTTAGTCGCTCGATGCTGCTTCGTGGCCGTACAGAAACTTACACCAACTTTGGCGCTGTAACTAGGCTTAAACAAATTATTTGAACAATATTATCCGTTTTGCAGCTGTTTATCAACTGAGGGACAAACCTTAATCTTATCTTATAAGTACTTGACTGTTAGTCAAAGGGAAGCTTGGAAGACTTAAGAGCCCATTTAGTTTTTGGCTTGATCCAGTATCCTGATTCTGATGACTGATCTGATGGCAATTTCTTTAGATGGACATTGAGTAATTGCGTTTTACTTCAGTTTTCAACCGACTTTATAAAGGACGAAATTCTATATATGGTTATAATACCTGTATTACCTATGTAGTTTTACAGGGATGCTTACAGATTTCTTTGTCAATTGTGGATGGAATTTAATGGAATTTAATGAAGTTTCTAATACAGAAATGGTAGAAGATATGAAGGAATTTGTCTATAATTGAAATACAACATTTTAATAACGGATTTTATCGCGGTTTACTTTAGATTTCATGGTCACGAGTGTACTGAGGTATTTGACGTCCAAACTTATTAATCACATTATATTATCCGATTTAAGCAAACTGAGCTCACACTGTCTAGAATTCTGAGTTGATTTTGTGTTTTGGTACTAGTACACTGGGTCCCATGCATACCTATTCCAAATATTTTCTCTTTTGAAATAAGAATAATTCTTGGTATAAATCAGTGCCCCGTGACCATGAAGTATAAAAAAATTCAGCGTGGTCGACTCGCAGTTACCGCGCTTATGGGCCATTACCACGAGGACAACAGCCGATACAGGACATTAAGACAGGACTGCAAGACACTGTCACTGTCTAACTGTTTCGTATTTTCTGTTGTCCTCGTGTAAATGGCCCATTACATCTCTCCGTACCTTTGGTCTCTTTGGTCTCTTGAACCACGCACTCCTGCTACCTGCGTTGCCGAATGAGCTATCATTGAACTAGTGCTGCCTAGCCGTCAACCAGCGGTCGGCGAGCCTTAAGCTCGGCGTCGCCTAGGCGTAACAGAGTCGATTGATACGGTTACAATCCGCATCAGAGTTGATATGTGTTTTTTTGGGACTTAGCCCACCATCGCCATCCCGCCACTGCTACTTGTGTAAGTCAGGATCAACACGGACTCGGGATTTGAACCCGGCCAAGTCCCAGGACACCTAAACTGTCTTGGATCCCTCACGAATTTAATCAGAATGATATTAAGAGGAGTTGGAAAGTTACATTGTCCACTTCCCTACAAGCAAAATGGGAGACAGCATAGAGAAAAGAGAGGTTTAAAATGTTCCCATAAAAATGAACTAAGTGCCATGGGTAATGTAATCTAAGGGGACCTATCAGAGTTGATACCAGTAATAATAATTATGGCAAAATCGTTTGAACGCACAGAAATTAGTTGATATGTGTGCTAAGTACGACCCGAACGCGGCTTTAAAACTTTCATTAATACGAAAAGAGTTCAGTTTTTTTTTTGTTTTATAGTTTGATAGGCTGGCTCTTGACTACAACTTGCCTGATGTTAAGCAATGATTAGTAAAGGAACGCACCAAACCAGTATACCGATTCACACGTGATTACGAATGATTATCGGTGAGAAGGTGGCACTAGAATGAGCCTCCATATGGTTAGAAACCTTAAAGGAGTAACAATTCCGACCCACCTTCTCTGCATGGTGTCACCAGACATCGCACCGGAACACGGCAAGGCCGCTTGGCGGTGTGATTTTGTCTGGTGGGTGGTCACTAACCAAAGCCGAAGCCTAGCCAGTTAATTGTCACCTGATTTGCACCAACCGGGGACCACGTGTGGGGATTCAATTAACGGTGAACACCCACGGACGAAGGTGACTTAGCCCCCAATGTTTAATGTTTCAACATTAACTCGAAACTCACTCAACCGATTAAGATAAAATTTGAATAAGATCCTATGAAATAAAAAAGTGGTATCTTTATTATAATTGCCGGAATTATCGTGTAACACACATACAAAAGAACCATACAAACAAATTGATAGTCCTTTTTGAAGTCGGTTAAAAATACGTAATACACCCTTTACTTCTCCTTTGTCTTTATCTACAAAAGTTAGTCTTTGTGTGCGGACTTTAATTTTATCTGCACAAACTCGTACAACTAACCGAACGATTTGGTGACTTCAAATTGTTGGACCTCTCGATCTGCAATAGATTCGCGATAAAAGTGCCTTTGGGAATTTAATAAAAATGTTCTCGAACATTCTATTTGGTTCGAGTTGCTATTAAAGAGTTTCTGATAGTTGGTACTTACACAACTAGACATCGCTCTTGCTTAGCTTAGGGTGCCATCCAGTCTCGAAACTGTCAAGTTCTTAAGCCGATTTTACCGACTCTTTGGTTCCATATTGCTTGGTCTCCTCTCAACTATCTTAAGTGTTAAGAGGGTATAAGCCGTAAACTACACTAGCTGATCAAGGGTGGATTTGTGAATGTCAAAAATTCTAATACATCCCGGTGTTATGACTATGTTTTCTTTCACCGATATTGATCCACGGCAAATAAAACACCCTAAACTGTGTGATGACGACCTGGGTTCGAACCTGTACCCTATCGAATTATATTAAATCTTTCTTTGCGCCATCCTTATCCGTTCAGCCATTCTCGCGTGATTTAATATCTAACAACCGTTAATACAAATTATGCAGTAAGATTATTGCATGCCTACAACGGTAAATTTTCCCGAATTTTCTTCAAGCGTTTAAAAATAACTTTAATCCTGGACCATACCGAGAATAATTAGGGTACTCTCAAAAAATCTCAGCCGATAAATTAAAGATTCGCCCTCTATTAAGTTAGGGCTCCACTCCAACTAGATTGCCTTCATTTCGGGGCTGGTTACCAAATTTAGTTAAGAATTCAAGTAGGACTTGATGGAAATACGAAGGTGGGTAAATTTATTTATAAAGAGCTACAAGCTGCTTTTACACATAGTAATGTCGCAGCTGTTACTGTCACTTCAGTCACTTGATAAAGAATTCAACCTGTCAGTGGTCAAACTGACAAAAGTTCAATGTCACACACAAGCATGTGAGGTCGGTTGAGTGAGCACGTGGTGTGTGCAAATCAAATTTGAACTCACAAAAAGGAATCCATTTCCATTCAAACATTTTGTTTAATATTTGTGATTGGGGAGGTGCTGTAATCATTGGAAGAGATATTGATTAGCTTTTTGTGGTATCTAGTGATCGCGGTCGTATGGGTTCGCCGCCATATTTCAATTAAAATATCTAATTTATAAAAATATGGTATTTTCTTGGATTTATTCAAGTATCACACAATAAAATAAAACTATTTTATAACGGTCACGGGCGGGCTGCCCACCCGTCTGACTCAGCCAGTTAAAATGCTATTTAAAAATTTTTTTTTTTCATTTATTACGTTCACTCAAAAAGAAATATAAAGCTAGAAATAAAATAAAATAAATCAAAAATAAACTAGGTAAAATAATTTACCGATAGTTTTATATTTCAACTCATCATCTTGACATTATAGCATTCAAAAACTTTTTTCGTATTGACCACTCATAACGATTATAGTTTTAAATATTTTAATTTAGTTTACAGAAATTTCAAAGCTGTGTAGTACCTACCAGGAATCTAATATTGTACCAACCTGTACCTGACATTTTGGCATTGTCGTTCACTTTAAGGAACTGACTGACACTTACGTGAAGTGATCTGGTTCCACTAAATCGTTCCTCTGTACTTTTCACTACGTGAGTCAGCTTTAGTGAGTGAACGAAACTACGAAACGAAAATGCCGCGCAGTAGAACAGAGTCAGAGTAAAAGTGATTGTGAGCGTCAGTGACTTGGAACTTAGAACTGTGGAACAAAAATACTGCACTGTAGCAATCGAGTTCATTTTCTTCCGTGTCGGTGAGCAGTTCTTCGGAACGAATCATTTCGGAGTTTCTAAAGGTTGGAACACTACTCAGGCATTTAGCCATAGGGAGAGGTCTACCGGTCAGATTACAGAGTTCTACTTTTCATAATTAATTGCTAGTAATTTCAAAAATCTCTCAACTATCTTACGAGTTAAGAGAGTTTAGGCTCCACACACGCTTGCCAAGTATGGCTTGGTGGATGTCGCATGGCCTTGAATGATTAAATGTTCTTAGACATGCCGGTTTCCTCACAATATTATATTGAGAAGCGGCGATGAACTATTCACACTAAGACGTGACATGTGAGCAAGAACGGGGATCGAAACCGCGACCTTATTTTTAAAGGTGAGGCCGAGTCTCTGTGATTCCTCTAGCTCAGACGGCAGCTCTGTACTCTCATAATTAAAAAAAAATGACGGGTTGCACTCCGGGAGTGCCGGCAGAAGTGAAAACATTCGCGCAAGCGCCCTGCGCTGCCTAAACGAAACAGTAGGCCCAGGCATACATTTTCGCCGCGCCGCCGTAGAGAGGGGATAGCTGTCTACTCTCCATCCGTCTTACGCTTTTTCGATCAGGTCACGTGTCCTGACGCGAGTTTAAGATTTTATACCCATTACAGAAAAAGTGCTCAACGCCGCTAAAGAAGTTTTCACTTCAAAAATAGGTCTAGGACCCTAGTTCCTACGGTCTGTGCTTTTGACCTCTTTCTGTGTAACTGAGGCCGAATCTTGAGGATTCTATTCTAGAGCTCTCCAGTTCAAGTAAAGTTCAATCAGCGTATATTTTCAGCTCACATGTACGGGTTCGTTACTTTTAAATTGAAAGTCAAATCGAAGCAGCCTGCCAATGAATGAATTTCTAGCAGTTAATTTTCTTATTCGTTTTGTAGATGAATGAATTGTTTATAGATTTGGATGTGGCAATCCAAAAGCAAGGTGTGTTATTGCCGTCTCTTTCGTATGCGTGATGAGATGGCACTGTACACACGCCTACACATAAAGCTATACATTTCCATAAACTGACCTCTCGTTAAAAGGAAATACTATACAATGCAAGATCACTGGGGGCTGAGTCTGTCAGTCAATCAGTCTGAGTCCCACACGTGGTCCCCGGGCGGTGCAAATCAGGTGACAATCAACTGGTGGTAGGTTTCGGCCGTGGTTAGTGACCACCCACCAGACAAAGACGCACCGCCAAGCGGCCGTGTTCTGGTGCGATGTCTGGTGACACCATGCAGAGAGGGTGGATCGGAATTTTTGCTCCTTTAAGTTTTCCTTGGAGGCTCATTCCACTGCTACCGATAATCATTTGTAATCACGAGTGAATCGGTATACTAGGCTGGCGCGTTCCATCGTAGACTACATCATTGCTTAACATCAGGCAAGTTGTAGTTAAGCGCCAGCATATCGCAGAATAAAAAAAAAGATCAGTTGAAACTTGAAATGTATACTTTGATGTGTAGCCGTGTGTATAGCCACAGTGATAAGAAATTATTTTCCAAAGAGTGTGAACCACACAGTTTTTTTATAAAATAAAAGTAGTTATCAATTGAACACAGTCGAACAAAGTTTATTTCGTTGTGTAGGTACTTATTTAACCGACAGATAGGTGAATTGTCCTCTTTGAAATACGGGTTTTTATCAAACGGTAGAAGTTCAAATACGTATTCGGTAAGAGTTTCAGAATTTTCTAACATTCTGCCCAATATTCTCAACTGTTTTTTTCCTTCTTTAAACTATTGAAACAAAAATGATGAATAAAATAGGAAAATTCGTTCTCGAATTAAACAAGGGAAATTCAAATTCATTTTAATTTACCATAGAAGGTTGTTAGCAACGCACTCTCTTATACTTGAAGTAGGTTTTATTTGTACTCTGACGTGACTGACTGCCTAGGGATGTGAAGTGAAGTGGAAAGTAAAGTAAAAGGAGAGTACAGTGGTGAATAGTACTAGTGCCGCGAATTAGGACTCTGTGCGAAAAGTGCAGTGATATTTTGACGGGCCGGTGGCGTGGTCGGTAAGATACTTGCTTTTCACGCCCGAGACAAACATTAGTGATGAACATTTGTGTTTGTGTCGAGTCTGGGTGTAAATATCTATTATAAGTATATATTTACAAAAGAAAAGTATTATATGTATAGTATATACCAGTTATCCAGTTTCCATAACACAAGCTCTGCTTAGCTTGGGACCAGATGACCGTCTGTGTTAATGTCCCAGATTAAAGAATATATTCAGTACTAGTACCGCAATTTGGAACTGTGTGCTTGTGAACTCTGTGAGTGCCAAATAAAAACTCCTTCTAATTTCTTTCCAATCCCGTTGCCCACTTCCGCTACAATACGAGTACCACATCCATTCCTACATATTCCTTGTCCGCTCAAGAGGTCGAAAAGCTCGCTCCGTAATTAGACTTCGCGACACAGCTTCACCGACCCTCTCTCACAATGAATACTGTATTTACCTGGTAATTAAAATGATTCTTCAAAGTAACATTTTTATTAGTTAATTTAATCTTGCTTGCTATTAATAATAATATTATTAATAATAAGTTCTTTAATTCAAAACATATAGATCCATAGTTTTAGTACCAATAAAAGTTATAACTAATGTTAGTACTTAAATTAATATTAAATTATATGAAACTAAATTAAATTAATTTTTATTATTATTATTATTAATAAGTTATTTACAATTATTATAACAATACATTAACAATACAATTCATTTAATAAGACATACACATAACAATTTAATCATACTAAGGGAATGGCTAGATAGGCAGAAGTGAGCTGCTCTATTCTCTATCCTTTAAGTGCGTGAAGTTTGACCCAGCGCGCCAACATTGGACAATCCCACCGATCAGTCCACGCCTTTAGCATGCTATGTTCGTTCGTGTTCTGCTTAGGATGGAAGTACAGCGTTTACGGAAGATCACATAGAAAACATCTAATAAAAGTATTATTATATTATTAAAAGTAATATTTTTTTACTTTTCCGAAGAGGTGTTTCCTTTGTAGTAATCCATAATAGAAAATAATGTCGAGTCTCCAGATTAGCCATTTCACAGAGACTATTTAAAGCCGGAACTTTTCAATCAATGCTTCTAACACGTTATGGCATACAGAGACGAAATGTGCACTTTTTTATGCAAAAATAGGTTTGCTTTTGACGTAAATTTAACTGATAGTCTACGAAGGAATGCGCTTGCCTAATGTAACGATTCACTTGAATAATTTTCGGTGAGAAGGTGACAGTGAAATGACGCTCGGGAGGCTCTATACGGTTAGAAACGATAAAGGAGCAACAATTCCGACCCAAAACCCAGTTCAAGCAGACGGAGCCGCGGCGGAAAACTATTTATTAATATTATCACTAACTGGGAGTAAAATCATAGAGATAAATGTTGATAAATGAACCTAAACTCAAATTATGCGCAAACGCTGTTTAACTGTCCAAATGTAACCTTAACGCCATCAATTTAATCTTTAGTTAACTGTTGTTTAATTTGTCTATTAAGTTTTAGATTGATTACTTCATTAATTAACATAAGAACCGTTTTATTAATAGATGTCATTAGTTTCGGGATGCCGCATTTGAAATATTGTAAAACGTTTTTCTTGGCCAGGTTCGGCGGTTTGGTTTACAAGCGTAGGTACTCAGCCTATCACTAGTTTTAAATAACACGTTGAGTACCAAGGTATTTTTTGATCCGAAATGAGTTTTCACTATAATTAGGCATATCTACGAGATACATCGTACTTGGCATCCTCGGTTTAGGTTTGCTACAGCCAGCGATACCCACGGTACAAGTGTGTGTCCAGACTACACCACAATACAAAAGTTGAGGACATCGTGGTGTTTAAAGTTTAAGACCAGCTTTACTTTAAGGGTCGTACAATTGGAAACACGTCACAACACGAATTTCAAATCGTTCGTGGCGCGTGTTCCAAGTCACCAATGTCACCATCTCGAGACCTTCCTTAAAGAAAAGTTTTGGCCGAAGGATGGTCTACCGCCGATTTCGCGGGATTCTGCGTGACACGGCGCAGCGCAACACGACGCCGCGTCATCATCATCAACGGTCGGCCTATAGTCTATTGCCAAGTTGACTACAATGAAAAGCATGGGCAACAGTATCGCGGCTACAACGCTGTGCATCCACAGCGTAGTGTGCTACGTCGTAGTGCTGCTGCACATATACCGAACGTGTTTAGTTGCATCTAAATATACAAAAAAACCTTATCGAAGGAAACTATATCATACCTACGTGTTCAAATGGTAATGAAATTAAAATATGACTTTTTTTTTGAGACGTTAGTCTACATAAAAATAGTCCAATTTCTTTTCCTACCGTGCAGTGAATGACTAGCAACTACTGAGAAATACTGCCAAAAAAACTCAGTAGGCTTTTTCTTTTTTAAATGAAATACTTATATCTATTACATTTTGTTTGTTTAATGTGTTGAATTAGAGCGACTTAATTCCAAGCGTTTTTATTCGTCAGATAGTCTGAAATTTTATAATACGCTTTCTTACATAACGTTGATGTTATAATTATTTTAAATTTGTTAATAGTCATTACCATAATATTCTTTAGGAGTTTATTGTAGATGGTATTTAACAGCAATCTATTTTTGGAAGTCGGTTAAAAATATACAAAACACTCATCGCCGCAAGCTAAGCCTAATTCTGTTTAATCGTGAATAAACCAGTATAAAACGTTAACGCAACTTTTTTTTATCTAAAATGCTAAATCCCAAAACATTACCAACTACTACACAAGATTACTTAGACCCAACTTTACCTACTTTTATCAAATGATTATTATATAAACAAGGTTTTTTTCATAATAAATCGTATGTTTAGTATTAGAACGTTCGATTAGAGAATGGTGGACTGTGTAGTGAATCAGGAGAATGACTGCGGGCGTCCCGAAAGTACGTACTATCCCAGTGTTTACCAGCAAACAAGTAAAACTGGCAATATTACTTCAATTTCTTCGACGAGTCTTATCTGCGGTTAGGTAACGAACTATACAGATAGAAAGAATCGCCAGCAGTCGAATATTTTTTGTTACACATTACATAATCATGGGAATAGAATAGAATAGAATAGAATAATTTTTATTTGTCAAACATAGGTGGATAATACATTTGAAGCTCTTAAGACTAACACTGAACTCTATGTTTTGCCGCACTGGCATACAAATATTTATGTTTAGTAAGTGCATACATTTCCTACAATTTATAATACAATTAAATTCAAATTGGAAAAAATAATAACAATAATAATAAAACAAAATAAAAGATACAATAATTTAGTCAACAGAAAATTTGAACAGATAGATAAACTCAGTCATATTAGTGAATTGTCATTAAAAAACTCGTCAATTGTATAATAACATATGTCTATTAATAAATTACGAAGTACTACTTTGAACTCGTGAAATGTCAATATTTTTATTGCGTCAGGTATTTTATTATAAATTCTCGGAGCTGTTCCATAGAAGCTCTTTAGCGTAAGTGACGTTTTACACTTTGTGTTACATAGTTTATTTTTGTATTGAGATCGAACTGGATTTCTTCTAACTTCCGACAATTTTGTGAATAAATGTGGATTCATTTTTAGGGAGTTTAGTAAATTCTTCTTACTTAGACTTGGGCTGAGATGTATAAGCAGTGTTACGAAAGCACTGATATGATCCTACGAGAAATTTCATTACATATCTCCAAACTCCATCATTAAATAGAAAATTAATTTCTTTGGATACCCTTGGAAGCATTTAAAGACCCACAATCATAGATTTATATACATATTTTGAGGATATACTAAATCTACGCCCATAATTCATTCATAGAGATTATAGAGAACCGAACCAAAAACCTCCTCCTTTCTAAAAAGTCGCTTAAAAGTGTATGATTAAAGAATTTCTGATTATATTACAAAAACAAAAAAAAATTAAAGAAGTTTCAATGAATAGTATAACTCATTAATTCTCTTCTGTCAGCCCAAACGAAGTTATAAATGAAATCTTTACAAACTTACCGTTTGAACAATCCGTGTATCTCAAACCTTAGGGCAATCTCAGAATAGGGATGTGATACGAAATGCCCGCCTTGCCCAAGGGATCACTGGCTCGCCTCGCCGAGATATATAGGCCCGCAGGAAAATATTAACATGATTTCTTTGCGGTCGTCGTTGAGATTCCGACAGCGAATTAGGTCCACGCTCAAAGGCCCTATCAAATAGAAGATGGCCGGCATTTTTTGTTGTCGGCAGAATTTGATATTATTATTTGAATTTGGAACACGATGTGAATTTGTTGGAGGAGAAAAGGCGGGTAAATAGTTAATTAGGTAGCTTTACCCTCTTGGATATATTTATGAATGAACTAGTTTTCCGCCCGCGGCTTCGCCCGCGGATGTTGGTTATCGCGCTAGACCATTAATCCCTTTTTTCGCAGTCGGATAAAACTATCCTTTCCCGGGTCTCGAACAATCTCCATACAAAATTAGTTCAGTAGTGTAGGAGTGTAAGCAACATTTTAAAATCGTCAAGCGCCCATAGGTATATCCATAAATCAATAGGCGTTTCTTAAAAATACTACGGCTCTTAGACCATACTTATAAGAAATGAAATTTAAATTTCGAATTCTATTTGTAGCATTGAGTTATCAAACATGTCATTGTGTCAAAATAAAAAGTAATTTAGATCAAAATTACGAAGGAGTTATGATATCAACTTTGAAGAAAATCACCCTCAGAATAATTTCTCAGGCTTTGCCCGCTTAGTATTAGGATGAAAATAAAAAAAAATGAAAAAATAAAAAACACGTGTTTCATTATTTGTTTTGAGCTTTATTTATACCAAATTTGAAAGAAATCGGACCAAGGACTAAACAGGTATGGAATATTTAATTTTTCCAAATAAACTCATTTAACACCCCCACCGGGGGTAGTTTCGGAAAAATAAAAAACACGTGTTTCATGATTTCTTTTAAGGTATATGTGTGCCAAATTTGGAGTGAACCGGACTTGAGACTATACAGATCCAGAGAAACTTTAATTTTTACCAATAAAACTCATTATCCACACCTCTTAGGGGTAATTATGGAAAAATAAAAAACCCGTATCTCATTATTTGTCTTAAGGTTTATGTGTACCGAATTTTAAATGAATAGGACCAAGGAATAAAAAGTTGCATACAAACTTCACCCCTCTGTTTAACCCTCTTAAAGGATGATTTTTGAAAATATTGTTAGCCTATGTCCGATTCTAGGGTATACACTACCTACATTTCAAATTTCAATAAAATCAGTAGAGCGGTTATGGAGATACGCGGTAACAAACCTTCACACACACACACACACTTACTTTCGCATTTATAATATTAGTAGGATAGGATTTAAATAAAACTATTTTATAACGGATTTTATCGCGGTTTGTTTTTTAATTTAGATTTATACGTTTCAAAGTCTTTTCAGACTTCATGGTCATGGGTGTAAACGAAAGACTTTGAAACGTCGTGATCTAAAATCTAAAATAAACCTCGATAAAGTCCGTTTTAAAATAGTTTTATTTCAATGTGCGATATTCGCGTAAATCTAAGAAAATAGCTCTATGACAACTAACTAACTAACCAATGACTTTTTTTTGTTTATTTTTTGTTACTTAGTAAGCAAAGCTAATTTTCTTTTAAATATAAAAAAAATGCTATATAATTCAAGGGCTGAAAAAAATTACTCATGACATAGCAGTTAACAGCCCGCGAAGATTTTGATGATCATTGACCCATGACTGGTATCAAGCCAACCATTAGATTTTTCTATGAAGTTTTTTAACAGAATTTCGATTTAGCAAAGGTCACATTTGCTAGATAGACTTTTTAGTGTAATCAATTATCATAACAACAAACTAGATCAGTGAATAAGGGGTGGACTATTTTGACGTGACAACGTCTTATAAATTGGTTTGCCGGGTGACACTTCAAGAAACTGCGTTACGCTCCGCTCACGTTATGCGCTCACAATGAGAGCGAGTGAGAGGCACGCGTCCCTTCCACTCGGGCATGGTTAGCCCGCCTAAGAGCGAGAGAGACAGACATAAAAAGTGAAAGGCACGCGTCCCTTCCACTCGAGCACAGTTAGCCCGCCTAAGAGCGAGATTCTTTGTATAAATTAATGTTTTAAATATAATTCTTTGTATAAATAAATGTTTTAAATTGTTACTATTATTTCATCCTTCTTCCTACTATACGAATGAATATTCACATTAAAATTATTTTACCACTCAAAGTCGTTGTCACGTAAAACTTTCGCCCGTATACCGACTTTACAGGCAACCAATTTTTTTTTCGTTTTATATAATATATCAACTCCAAATGTAATTTTACCCACAACACATATTTCTAGCTAAGAACTTACACTTTAGTATTCAAATAGAAAAGCCTCAATACAATCGCTCTAATCGTCTAGGCGCTACGTTGCAACAAACTTGTACACAGGTACGAGTGTATCATGTGTAAATATATAAAATAAATATTCTGGGACATTAACACACGCGGTCATCTGGTCCCAAGCTAAGTAAAGCTTGTGTTACGGAAACCAGAGAACTGGTATATACTATACATATAATACTTTTCTTTTGTAAATATATACTTATAATAGATATTTACACCCAGACTCGACACAAACACAAATGTTCATCATTAATGTTTGTCTCGGGTGGGAATCGAACCCACGACCTGCGGCGTGAAAAGCAAGTATCTAACCGGCCACGCCACTGGCCCGTGTATAATTCATTTTAAAAAGAGAGGTGTCAAATTTTAACACACTTTTTATAGTTAAAAAAATGTTTGCGTAAGCCTAATAAGCATAATATTATAATTACACACACACATTTAAATATATATGTGTGTGTGTGTAATTATAATTTATCTCTTTTACAAGTCTGAGTAGTAAGTGCACCAAAAAAAAATAGATTTCCAGTGTTTCAATTAATTAATAATTCATTCGCTCAGTCGCAACGGAACGGGTGGAAGGTGAAATTTTAATGTGCTCAACTCGATTCCAGCACTTCCAGTTCCCAACTGATGAAATACTAAAGTACTTTGCTCCAAATCTTTCTTTGTGAAACTTTGGATTATAATTTAAATTAAGGTACTTAAATTAAAATCGCAATAAATTTATACATTAAAATTTAGCTTATATAAGGAACAATTATTAATACCGAGCAGCGGTGGCGCAACGGTACGGGCCTCGCCTTAGAAATATAAGGTCGCGGGTTCGAATCCTGATCGTGCCCACACATCTTTGTGTGAATTGTTTCATCATCGCTGCTCAATATCAGTGAAGGAAAACATCGGCATGTCTAAGAACTAATCATTCGACGACATGTGACATCCACCAACCCGCACTTGGCCAGCGTGTGTGGATTAAGGCCTAAACTCTCTCAACTAGTAAGAAAGTTGAGAAGAAACCTGTGCCCAGCAGTGGGGCACAAAAAGGGTTGATGTGAACGGTGGCGCAGCGGTACGGACCTCGCCTTAGAAAAATAAGGTCGCGGGTTCAAATCCGAGTCGTGCCAAAATCTTTGCGTGAATTTTTTAATTGCCGGTGTTCAATATTAGTGCAGGAAAACATTGTGAGGAAACCGGCATGTCCAAGAACTAATCATTCGAGGACATGTGACATCCAACCCGCCAATTGGTCATCGTGTGTGGATTAAGGCCTAAACTCTCTCAACTCGTACGATAGTTGAGAGAAGTCCCGTGCCTAGCAGACAATAATAAGGGTTGAAGAGATTACCGACAAAACTGGGTAATGTCGTAATATGTTTTCATAACTATGTCTCTACCGTTTTTAGACTAGTAACCATTCTTTCATTGCCCGAACCTAATTCAACAAAATGAGGAAGGTTCTGTGCTGCCGGAGAATTGACCTAAAGCTCCGAACTCGATTCCTCCTTTGTTACATATGGCCTGTAGTTTATATGGGAGTGAAGCATGGACCATCAAAGACAATACTATAAGACGCCTGGAAACTTTTCAGATGTGGTGCTATCGTCGTATGCTTCACATCAGTTGAACTCACAAGGTTACAAACGAAAGACTTCTACAGCGTATGGGTCGTGGTCGCCAATTACTCTGACCGTCTAGAAGAGAAAAGTTGAATATCTCGGCCATATGCTCTGGCATGAAAGATATCAACTGCTTTAACTATTTGTGATGGGCAAGGTATGGGTAAACGCCTCGCTGGCAGACGTAAAAAGTCATGGTTTAGAAACATTCGGGAATGGACAGGAGTAGCCAGCGCAGCACAACTATTCTGTGTACAGGATAGGAAGAGTTTCCAAGAGCTGATGGCCAACCTCCAGTAGTGGAGAGGTACTAAAAGAAGAAGAACCATTCTTGCTGTATTTTAGGCAACAAAGTCACAGTTGAAGAGTAGTCAAACATTAAATTAATGAACTTCTATATTAACAGTCAAGTAGTCATTTATTTTTCACTAAAAATGTAATTTCACAAGATTAACCGTTTTAAGAAAAATATTTGAGTTGTTAGTCATTTTGAGAGCTTTATAAGCGAAGTTTATTTAAAAATTTATGCTTTACAACTGTTATAAAATGTATTGTTGGATGTAAATATGCTTTACTTAATAGTTTTTAAAGTATTAATTTAGTTCAAAATGAATCTCGTTTTGATGGAGTAACGATAAATCTGATTACCTAATTTCTTGGTACAAGTAGATAGACGTAACTCCCTCGGCGATTCAGTGGTAAGCGTGTTCGTTTAGTGACCCCGCGGTCCCGAAGTCGGTTTTCGGATCGAGTAAAAAAACTTTTTTAATATAACTACTTAGAGAATCTAAGTTGAAGTTCAAAGTTTGGCATTGTGCCCGATGAACGACAATAGGCCCGCCCCCTATTAAGTATGGGACCTAAAACGTAGCCGGTGAAAAGTAGGTGATATTCACCTCTGCCTACACCTTCGAATAAATTCTATGTAAAATTATGAATATACCAACTGCCAATGTGTTTTTAGTATACTAGCCAGCTGATCTCTGTAACTCTCAGAGAACGTGTTAGGTACTACGATTAGAAATTCGTAGCAGCTACGTACTACGACGACAACATTCGTAGCAGCGACAACTATCTTAGCAGCTACGCGCTTCGATAACAATTTCTTAGCTGCTACGAACTACGACAGCAACAGTACTATAGTAGCTGCTACGAGTTCCGACAACTGCAACTATCGTAGTTGCTACGAACTACGAAAACAATCAACCGTAGCAGCTACGTGCTACGACGACATTTATCGTAGCAGCTACGTACTACGACGACATTTATCGTAGCAACTACGAACTACGACAACAACAATCGTAGTGAGCACGACGTATTATGACATAGAAAGTCGTACAAGTTAATTGCTACAACGGTCACTAGTTGACCAATACGTTGCTCACAGTTTATCACTGTACTAGCTTCCGCCCGTGGCTTCGCCCGCGAAATTGATCTCACTAATCTTGTTTCTCCATACAAACTATAAAGTAAAGTAAAAGTAAAGTAAAGTAAAATTTATTCATGTAGTAAGTAGTTACAATTAATATCTTAGAGTACAGGTTTATTTCATAACAGGTAGTGTATAATACATTTGCCTGAACTAGGTTGCCCTGTGTTTCAGGCTTAAAAGGCAGACAATATTTTATTAATCACTAAAGTGCAAAGTAAAAAATAACACATTTCATAACATTAATTCTAATACAAACTAAGTAGTAAATAGTTATAATAAAAGAAACTTATTCACTTTAATACTAGTAATAACTTCTCTGTATCATCATAAGTCAGATTTAGTAGGGCATCCTGAAGATTTTTTTTACATCTCCTATAATTTAGTTTATAAATATTTGCAATAGCGTTTAGTCTATTGTATAGAAGAGGTCCTAGAAAAATGAAAAATTTAGCTACAAAGGCGTGCTTTGTCCCTATTTTCTGAGGACAAACAATATCTTTGCGTCTTTTATTCGTGAGTTCAGTGCTGTAAGGAAGGGCTGCGTGCTGTTTTAGTACTATACTCAGAATGAAAAGCTGTCTAACTGTAAGAACTTTGCAGGACTTATAAAGCAGATTGGTTGGGAAATGAAAAGGGCGGAAAGTTGAAACTTTGAGAATAGCTCTCTGTGCTCTCTCAATTGGTAATAATAAGGTTTTTCCTGCCCCACCCCATGACGTAATGCAGTAAGTCAGTAGTGAATGACATAAAGCAAAGTATACTTGCTTGACTAACTTTGGGTCTGCGATATGGCGTATTTTTTTAAATACAAAGATCAATTTGCGTACTCTATTTACTAAAGCTACGATATGGTGTTTGAATGATAGAGTTTCGTCTAATATAACGCCCAGATATTTTGTTTTATTCGCCTTTTTAATAACAGGGCAGCTACATTGGTTATTATAGTCTCTGCAAAAATGGGCAAATAAACTTATGTCAGGGTGAGTTATCTTTCGCATCGAAAATCTGATATAATTTGTTTTTTCTGCATTTAATGTTAGTGAATTATGCTGAAGCCATTTATTTACAACATTAAATCCCAGTTGCGCATAGTTATAAACTTCGATTTCTGAATCAGCCGAAAACAAAAGAGCGGTGTCGTCAGCATATGATATAATAATGCCGTGATCTAGTTTAAGGTTACAAAGGTCGTTAATATATACTAAAAACAGGGTAGCACTTAGGATACTTCCCTGTGGCGTTCCAAATGATGTATTTTCTAAATCATCGCTGACTACACTGCCAATCCTCACACATTGCGTACGCCCTTCTAAATAACTTTTGATAAGTTTGAGTTGGGTTCCCCTTACACCTATGTACTCCAGCTTTTGCAGAAGTCTGGGTATGGAGACTGTGTCAAAAGCTTTGGCAAGGTCAAGGAATATGCCCAAGGTGTGATTACCTTTGTCAAGCTCTTGTGCCAAAAAATCTGTTAGATGGTGAACGGCATCAGATGTTGATACTTTTGGTCTAAAACCGAACTGCGTTTTCGATAAAATCGAATGATTCTCCAGATATTTTACTAATCTGTTATTTATAAGTTTTTCTAATATCTTAGACATTGCCGGTAACAAGGATATTGGCCTGTAATTTGTAACTTGATCTTTGGGACCAGACTTATAAACAGGGACTACAACAGCTTTTTTGAGACATTTGGGAAATACTCCGGTCTCCAAACATTTCTGGAAGATATGTGTTAATGGAGGTATCAGGACATGCCGAAATTGCTTTATAATTTTATTGGAAATATTATCCCATCCAACTGCACAGTCATCTTTTAGACTCAAAATTATCCTCTCTATCTCGGCTTCGTCAGTATCTAGTAGTACAAAAGATGTTAGTGTAGTGCTATGTGCAAAAGAAGTGCAAGGTACTTGTTGTTCGTTGTATTGAATTCTTTCTGCTAGACGTTTTCCTACATTTACGAAAAAATTATTTGCGATGTTAGCAGATACAGCGTGTGACAGGTGTGTTTGCAATAAACCTGAAGATGACTCACGTTGTTTTGTCGCGTATGTTACATTTTTAACATGTTTCCAAATTTTTTTGCTATTTGTTCCAGCCATTTCCAGTGCAGTTTTGTCGTAGTTGCGTTTAAGTTTTTTTAGAAGGTCATTACAAAAATTCCGGTATCTTTTATAAGACAGTTGTAGTACTAAGTTTAGGGGATTTCTTCTAGCTTTCATGTGTAGTTTATCTCTGTGTTTCATACAACGGATGAGACCCGGTGTAATCCATGGTTTCAGGTTATTATTCTTGTTATTCAATCGCAGTTTAATTGTACTGTTCTCAATTGCTTTTTGTACGTTTTGGATTAGGTATAACATACAAAACTGTTGGTCGGCAGAAACGTAAATTGGAGCAAAATCAATATTACGTAAGTGATCTTCAAGTTTACGAGTATTTAATTTAGTGATTGTGCGAGTGTTTTCTATCTTAGGTAATTTACAATTTAAGGTTAGTAGGACAGCATTGTGATCTGTTATTGTTGAATTTATGACAAGTGTTAGCGAGCGGAAATTCGATTTAATTATAATATGATCTAAACAAGAACCACTTCTATGAGTGGAAATGGTATGTGCGGGAAGCAAGCCATAAAAGGCGCAGATGTTCAGATACTCTTGGGCAGCTGCATCAGCACTTTCGGGTAGTATATTAATGTTTAAATCTCCTGCTAAAATGATGTTTTTGAAGGATGATATGCTTTGCAAAGTATCATTCAGAGAGACGGTAAAGTTGTTAATATTTCTAAAAGACGGAGGTCTGTAAATAGCCAATATCGCAAATTCCTTTCCGATTTTAACCAACAATCTGTTACAGTCTAGCATATTTGGTTCCTCTACAGACACATTTAGATGACTTTTTGCATAAATTATAACTCCGTCATTTTAATTGTAATTTAAACTACTCTTATACATATTATAGCCAGGAATTTGTGGTACATTATATTGCTTAGCTAGCCAACATTCAGTTAATATAATAATGTCACAAGTCATATTGAGCCTTTGTTTAAAAATGGTAAAATTATCAAAATTTTTAAAAATACTGCGTATATTTTGGGTTAGTATAGTTAGTGGACTATTGTAAGAGGACAGATATTGTTTACAGTCTTCAACCTCCGAAAGTTTACACTCTGATACAGAAAAATTATCTAAGTCATCAATTAAAGTATCCATAATTATATCAAAGATAAAATATAAATAAAAGTAGAAAAATAAAATAAAAGGTCAGTAGCAAACCACAATTAACGGCGCTCTTCGGCGCCATCATAATCTATGGAATTAATGTACCTTTTTTCGGCTATTATTTTTGCTGGGCAATCAGGAGCACCTGTTTTGTGATCACTAGGTTTCTTGAATCGGAAGCATGTAGCACATTTTGGCATGTCCATTTTTCTTGTGCACTCCTTAATTGTGTGACCTTGTTCTCCACAATGGCCACAGATGTGGCTGGGCTCCCGACAGGACTTAGCTGCATGTCCGTATTGCTGGCATTTATAACAGCGTGTCACTAATGTAAAGTCACGCACATAGCATGAGGACCAGTTTATGTATACTCTCTCCTTCGTTATCAGGGCTTTACGAATAGTTGCAGTCACTTCTATTATGTAGTTACAGGTCTCAGCGTCTTTTTTTCCCGACTTATGACTAAGCTTCACAGACTGTAAAAAAGTCTCAAAGTTGACAGTATCAGGGCGATCGGCTAGGTTTTGGTAGTATATACTGCTGAAAACTTCTTTTTCGTGCAAAGTTGAGGGCACACCCATTACCAAAATTCTTGGTTTCCGCTTATAAGGCTCGTCGACTGTGAGGCCCGAATTAGTTAGCACCGCAGATTGCTTCAGCTTTTCTATGTCACCCTTTTTATCTGTGCTGATAATAACGCCACCGTTTTTGGTTTTACGCAAACCTCTAACATGTAGTTGCATCTCTTCAGGGCAAATTAATTTTTGGACAAGGGTTTTAGTCTCTTCACTTGACTTCATCTTGTCATTAGGGTAGATGGCTACTGAGCTTATATTAGCTGGCTGGATGAACTTATTTGTACCCTTTTTCACCATATCGGCAAAAGAATTTCGTATAGCTGATTTTGTTGTTGTTGTTTCTTCGATGCACGTTTTAAGGTCTTGCAGGCGCTGGGATATGTCAAGTTGGTCTTGTAAGGATTGCACAGAGCAATGAGATTGGATTGCTTTTTGCTTAATCGACTGATAATGTACTGCCATCTGGGATGTTCCGTGAGCTACTTTTCGACATAGGTTGCTTACGCGCATTTTCTGCTCAGTGTTCATTTTACTCTCTTGAGTTAAAGAACACACCTCACTTAAGCACTGCTCAATGGAAGTCATCCAGCCCTGAATTTCTGAAGTTGGGACTATCTTAAAAGCATCTTCGTCTTGACTTGTCTCTTTAGGGCGAGGGGTAGATTGACCGGGTGTTGGAGGTGGAGAGCGAGCAGTTCTGCTACTCCTTGAGAAGGGACTGTCCGCCATTTCAGCAATATTTTACTATGGATTTCTTTGCAAACATAATCACAAAAATTATATCACGTACGTGTATGTCACACACAGTTTGTTTAAATCGACACATGTACCGAAACTAGGTCACAATTCTGCAAGTGATTATTTACGGAATAATATAAAATTGTTCGACACGTCCGTTTCTCGCAATTGCAAATTAGACAACCACTATGGAAACACTATGGAACTCCGTTTCACCCCCTTAAAGGGTGAGTTTTGAAAAATCCTTTCTTAGTGCACTCTTCTTAGTCTCTTAGTTTCTTAGTCTCCAGACCCAGCGGTTTGGGCTCTGCGTTGATATGTCAGAGAAATGATACTTTAGTCTTGCGAAACTGTCAGTATGTACATATACCACAAACCGATATGCAGTATTCGATATAAAGCTAATTCGCATAACAAACTAAATATAGAGCAAAACAAACAAAGCACTCGGTGCCCGTAAAAACTCGATTACGTGAGATCTTTACCTCAGAGCCATGACAAAACAGAGATAAAAAAAATAAAAAAAAAACAGTAATAAATTAACGGCTTTAAAAATATAACTCAATCTATGACTTATGCATACATCAGATTTTTATTTGTCTCGATAAATAATGTGTATCGGTGAAGGAAAACATCGTGACGAAACCGGCGTGTATACGAACCAATCATTCAAGGCCATGTGACATCCACCAACCCGCACTTGGCCAGCGTGTGTGGATTAAGACCTAAACTCTCTCAACTCGTCAGATAGTTGAGAAAAGACCCGTGCCTAGCAGTGGGATACTAAAAGGGCTGAACGTGATGTGTGTGAGCACGACCAGGAATCGAACTCGCGACTTTATATTTTAAAGGCGAGGCCGATAGCGCTGCGCCACCTCTGCTCGTGCGTTATCATTCTACACAATGGCTTTTAAAAAATTACGAGGCGACTTATTGATAAAATTGAAACGGGACTATTTGGAAAGAATACTCTCTGAAACAAAAAAATCAAAATAGATCTATATTTGCTGGAATTATTACGTAACATATACAAAAACATATAGTTGAATTGACAACCTCCTGCTTTTTGAAGTCGGTTGAAAATACCACGTAGATATCGATGGTTTAAGTTCGAGCTCCGTAGGGTCTTCCTCTGTGCCCCCCGATACCCTAAAACTAGAGCGTCCGGCAACGTCCTGAGCCGAGGTTCGTCCCCATGGGGAGCCCTCATGGCAGTTGCCACAGTACTTGATCTGTTCGACCGTCTTCAAACTGCTCACCGAAAAAGCCCGGTGAACCAATAGAGGCCCTTCCGGCTTATTGGGTAAGGTCATCCGCAAAAGAAAGGTCTTCCTCTGTGTTGATGGTAATCTACAGTCACAGTAGCGTGCAAGCAGGCCCGGATTGGAATTGAAAAAGAATGGTTATTATACACAGCTCCTACTGTTTCCATCGATGCGATTGAACTCAGCGCTGCTAAATGTGTATTGTGTAGAATAGATTTGTTTAGAAAATGTATTGGATCAACTAAATTTCACCATTCGGGTACTCTTCCTAAATGATATGAGATTGTACGCATTTCAACTGAATTAAGATTAGATACGTTCAAGTTCTGCCTTTTTATCGACTTCAAATAATGTAGGAGGTATTCAATTCGATTGTATGATATTAAAAGCTTTTAATTTAACTTCACGTGTGTGAATGTTTGTATGTATAATATGTCCTGGAAACTTGCAATCAAAATTTCACCCACTTCCACTACAGCTATAGAGTTGAAATTTCGTTGTGATGACAATATTCGTACAAGATTTTATAAATGCCACCATTTATAATCAAATATGGCGGACGGTAGGTATCTTACTTCTTTAGAGAATGATTAAAAAAAATTAAATCTCTTAAAGAACTATTTAACCCCAGATAAAAGTAATGTAAGACTATTCGTCACTAATATCCATATCGCTTGAATCATCATCACTGTCTGTGCATCTTGAGGAGTCAGAATCTTGGCGATAGGCGATACGCGAGTTAAACGGTCGGCCCATATATCCTTCGATTACAAAAATTCTAATAACTAAGTACTATAGCTATCGCGCTAGTACGCCAGGTTTCGACATTCAGCCGTTTCAACCTACATAATTTAATAATACATTAACCAAAAACATGTATTATTTCCGCTTCACAGTTTTCAATCGTGTTTCAAAGAACTGACAATCGCTGGGGAAAGCGAGTTCTCGAATGGAGACCACGTCTTGGCAAGCGTAGTGTAGGACGCCCTCCAGCTAGGTGGAGTGACGATCTGTGAAAGATAGCCGGCAGTAGCTGGGTGCGACAAGCCGAGGACAGGGTGAAATGGCGCTTATTGAGAGAGGCCTAAGTCCAGCTGTGGACTGCTATAAGCTGATGATGATGCTGATGATGATAATGATGATTTGCTTGTGTCATGGGTACTAGGAACGGAGATAATACTTAAATACATTTTTTTTGCCAGTCAATGTTTGTCTTGAGTCTGGGTTATCAGTTATCTGGTTTCTATAGTACAAGCTCTTCTTAGTTTGGGATCAGATGCCGTTTCCTTGGATTTTATTATTGTTATATAATATGTTTACCTTTTGAAGAGGAGAAGGCAATAGCGTGCTATAGATGCTCCCTCACTCTTAGACTCCAATGAGACGGTTAAACAGCACGATACGGTGGGAGATGCGGCCAGGACCGATGTCCTACAAAACAACTTCTTTCCTAATAAGACCTGACCAAAATGAAACAAAATAATAGACTTTAACTAAGTATAAATAGATATCATTTTCGTATAACCCCAACTCGTGTATTTATTAGACGTAAACTTGAGCAGTTCAATTACCAGCCTCTCATCAATATATCCTCAATAATTACTTCGGTAGCAGCACAACTTGAGCATTAAGTTTCAGAACTTTGTAGAACCTACCCTTACTGTGCTGCTGCAAATAGAGTTACATTCTGAAATACTAAAATAAATTTAAAAAAAATCAAATCGAACGAATATTTCGGGCCCGTGGCGTGGTCTGTAAGATACTTGTGGGTTCGATTCCCAACCGAGACAGACATTTATTCTGTGTCCATGAGCTTGTCCGTTTGTTTTAAGTCTGGGTCTAATTATCTATTTAAGTACTAGCGCACTTGACAGACGTTGTCCTGTATGATATTTTTTTGCCTTCTTCCAGGCTGATTTGTGAATCTAAACCATCCAGGGCGCCACCCAAACGCAAATAAAAAAAAACATTCAAATCTGTCCAAGTGACATACACACGTCCTGCAGAATTATATGTACCAAGATGTATGTACAAAAGTTGTTAGTAAAGTAAAAGTATTTTTTTATTTTGAATGTCCCAGAATATTTTCTTACTTTATGATGTGTGGAAAATTTTAGGTAAAGTAGACATATTATATGATTCGACTGTTGTGGTGGGGGTATTGGAAATACGTATTAACGATATATGACGTAATTAAAACACTAAGTTTAAAGATAAAAATAGAAATTAAAATAATTAAAAAAAAACAAAAATTTAATCATTTAAATTAATTGTAATTCAAACAAAAGATGGTGAGCGAAGTCGTTTGACATTTGAACATAAATTTATTTTTGTTTAAAATAATATTAATAAAAACTAACAGGGGACTCATTGAAAAAGATACTGAGAAAAATAGTGTGTAAAAAATTGCTTTTTCGTTATGTCACGATTTCTCACACCTCTGTAAGGGTAAAAGAATTTCGTTTTAACCTATAGTATTATATTATCTGTGGTTTTAATAGAAGGGTCCCTAGATAAAGCGAACCGGTTGGACCTAATGAAGCAATAACAAAGATGGAAAATAATAAAAAGTATGGGAATGACGTGTGACATTTGAAAAGTGTATTTCGATTCCATACATTTTCCATTAACTGGAACGAGTCACAAAAACAATTAAAGTTATTTTCACATAGTATATCAGCATATCAAAATGTCTGTATAAATAGATTTACAAAACTTTATTTGTTTAACTTTCAATTTATTATACGAAATCGAGTGAAATTCCATTTCATACACCAACAAACTTGCACATCAAATTGTTAGTTGTTTCAATCCTAACATTACTCTCATTTGTCCGTCAAACAAATCCGATTTGTTTCATCATTTCAAAAAACAATTTACTTTCGTCCTGACGTAACGAACCGCAAAATGTACAGCCAACCGACTCAATTTAATTTTTTATTCACAGAATTTTGTAACTTTATTTGGTTTAGGTTTTTAGACACGCTTTGATGTGTGGCTGTATTTTTTTTTCAATTAACAAATTATTTATCGAGTGCTAACTGACCTGGCGAAGGTACCTACTGTAATTCAGCCAAAGCGGCACATATTCGGCATATATTTTTTGAGACAAATTAACGTCAAAAATGAAGAAAGTGCATACATATTCTTTTATCATAGGAGCACACTAGTAGAAAGAAACGCCATTAAAATCGGTGCAGTCGTTAAGCGTCATGTTACAACTTGATACACAGCTTCACAGATACACGGGTCAAAATTATAACACCCCTCTTTCAATAGATATAAACTACGTCACAAGTGACAATTGTAATTTAGTTCGAGTAGAATGGTACGTTTTGTTTGCCATACAAGCGTACTCCGTACCCGTATGATTCGCTTAAAATACGTTTGTTATCGAGTTTCCAGTGAAATACTGCATCGTGTGAATCTTCTAGCGCAAAACAGAAGGCTGTCTCTGTACTGTGACTATGAATTCGTATTTTTTTGAGACAGCAACAGCTCGAAACAAGAGCTAATTTAGATGAAACCAGATTTATACTTCACAATAAACCTTCAGGAAGGAATTATTTATGACTAGCTTTCCGCCCGCGGCTCTTCCCGCGCGTATGTCGCAGTTGGATAAAAACTATCCTATATCCTTTCCCGGGTCTAAAACTATCTCCATACCAAATTGCATCGAAATCAGTTTAGTAATTATGGCGAGAACACGCGCCAGGCAGACAGAGTTACTAAACGCATTTATAATATTAGTAAGAATGATGTAAATCATTTTTTTTTAATTAACATCCACTGTACATACTTTTTAGGAGACCTCGTCGCGTCCCTCTGGTTTTGTCGGTTTGTGCGAAACTGTGTTGAGTAGTAGACATACCTACAGGCAGACGCGGAAACAGAACTTATTTTGTACGTGTAGCTTTCCTATTTTTACATGACCCGGGATTCAAACCTCTACTAGGTCCCTCTAGCCTCTTTCTCACCGCGTCAGCGCTGATTCAAGATGTAGGTATATGATGTTAAATAAATATAGATTTAAGGTTGTATAAAAACTATGATCAATTGTAATAATTGCGATTTGATTATGGTCACAGTAAAAATGCGCCCTCTAGAGAAACGGAATATGTGATTGGGCGGGAATTTTACAGGAATTTACCGGGAGTTCCCGCGCAAACTGCTCGCGCGGCTGACTTGGCGATATGTATCTTACAGGCCACGGTGCAAGGCACAAGAGTTTTATTTTATCTTATCAATAATGCGCACTTTTCTAATCTGTCAATGAGGAAGAGCGACAACGTTAGGTAGGTTGCATAGCTTCTATCGCGGGCCTTGCTTGAGACCGAATCCAGAAATTCCGTAACGAAAATAACCTAACACCCCCCACTCCGACCGGCACAGCGGTGATACTTTTTAGTAGTTTTGCCATCTATCGATGAATAGCAGAACTTTTAATGACTTTTTGAAATATCACGCGTCTCTTTAGTTCACCAACTAGCCTCTAGGTGGCATTGGTCGTATCGGTAATATTGGTAGTATTGGTTGTATTGTTGGTTTTTTTGGTTTTTAACAGGATATTTGTGAACTTTAATACAACTTAAAAAACTATTTTTTGACACATATTTCTTATTTTGATGTTTTTATTTTTATTTATTGATGTATGTTGACGGGTTCACAGACTACTAAGAGAACCTAGCGGGACGGGTTTGAGGAAACTTTCATTGACATTTGCAATTTTTTCGACATAATAATATGTCGCGTTCGAAATTAATGTTTAAAAGCGCGAGAATCGTTGTCTACTGGCGCATTTCCTTTCAAGGAGTTGTCAAATCCTTAGTTGACAACACGCGTGTCATGAAGGCTGGCTTGTATTCCGGAATAGGTCATCATTGGTATCGAAGTGGTCTTGCTTCATCATCCAGCATCCTTGTGATATATTCCCGAAAGATAACAATGCAGAAGAATGATGGATAATTCAATGTTGAGGTAAGTCTTTGTTGGGTTTTTTAAATTAATTATGGCTAGATTCGAAAACTCCCGCCATATCACCCGGAGCCGGCAATCCGACAACTGGTGGCGCCAAATCTGCGTGTACGTGTCTCCGTTCAATAAAATCGAAAATAATAGAAAACCTTATTCGAAAATACTAAAACTGTACTAGTCTATTGTGCAAGTGACTTCTAATAATTAGTGATAATATTCCTGTCCGCGCTTCCAGGATAAAACCAGTGAGTTTTCACAACATCTAGCCATACACATTTAAATCATTAAATTCCTGAGCTATCGAACCAAACAGTCTTGCTGATCACCGCGATCACCGCCGAGTGCGCTCCTAAACTCAATATGAATTAATCGCTTCAGCTTGTTACTTGTACCAGAGACAAACGAATTAGCGAACAATAGGGCTCTGTGTACTTGGAAACTTGCAGTCGGTAATAACGTGAAATTTGTAACGCTCAGAAAACTGTTGGGCGGCGCGTATTATCGCTGCTACTAATAGACGACCAATTTACAAAGATAGAGCGATTTGGAGAACAAATTACTTTTAAAGGAAACATTTTTTTATTTTAAAAGGTATAAGGTACAAAAATCAAGTACTTTGACTGCTTCGGAAGCGGGTGTAAATCCCACTATATAACCCTTTTTAGTGATCTACTGAGCACGGGTCTTCTCTTAACTATCTCACGAGTTGAGAGAGGCCTTTAAGCACACACGCTGGCTTAGTGCGGGTTGGTGGATGTCCCATGCAGTACACACGGCTACACATCAAGCTATTCATCTCCAGTATAAGGTATCGAACCCACGACCTTATATTTCAAAGGCGAGGCTAATCCCGCTGCGCCAACGCTGCTCAACCATATAGTGGGTACTGCAATTATAATAAATTTTAGAAGAGTAGGTAACTTCAAATTTAGCTGCAAGCTACTTATTGTCGAAACCCCCTGGGTATCACTGAGGTTAGATGTATCATCAGCGACAGCAGTAGCTAGAATTATTTCAAAACTTAAGCGCGCGGTTGTTTTATGCGGAAATCGCAGCGTCAGACGCATGCGATTAACGCACATCATTTCAGATCAGGTAATACGGTCCTATGGTCTTATTGTCACCTAATTTGCTACAACCGGGGACCACGTGTGGGGATACAGATTAAAGGTGCACTTTTGCGGACGAAGGCGATTCAGGCACGAAGGCTTGGTTTTTATTGATTTTTTTTTTTGTTGAAAACTGATGCGCTTCGTGTGGTCCCATTTAAATTATCAAGATCTGACTAGTAGTTTTTGAAGTATGTCGAAAGAAACGTCATAGCGTCGTTATTATAAAGCGCTTGTGGTCTACCAAAATTATAAGAGCAATTGTCCTAAACGCATAATTCTAGGTACAAATAATTGAGGTCCGTTTTGTGTTTTTTTTGTATTAAAAATTATTTAATAAAATAGTTTACACTTATGTCTACATCTGTACCCTCTAGTTCAACTTAAATTAACTCGGAATATATCAGGTATACCATTAATCTGACATACTTACGTACGTGTATATTGTTGAAACGAACAAATCGTTTCCCTATCTCTCTCTATATCTATATATCCTTGTCTAACATACATATTATATCGCTAAACTAATTCAGCTTGAAGGCACTTCAGATGTGAAGTTTGAAATTATATTTAGAAGTTGTATTTTATGCATGATACCGCTGTGTGTGAGTGTACATATGTTTTTGTGAAGTCCACGTCTCGGCAAACGTAGTGTAGGACGCCCTCCAGCTAGGTGGAGTGACGACCTGCGAAAGATAACCGGCAGTAGCTGCATGCTACAAACCGAAGACAGGGTGAAATGGCTTTTATTGGGAGATGCCCATGTCCAACAGTGGACTGCAATAGGCCAATGATGATGAATTTGGGACTAAATGGCGCTGTACTTAAGTGTGAAAATATTATTTTTATTAAACATTACCTAGAGCACGTTTGTCCTAGAATCATCGTGATACGAGACAATCTGTGATTTGTGCTGTCTTTTAATTCACTCTATTTATTAAGGTTTTGGTATGGGTTCAATAGTTGGTCGAGGCGCAGTACAATTTACAGTTTTAATACGTAAATCCACCAGGCGTCTGTTTGGAACACGACTGGGTCATTTGACATTTCTTTGCATGACTTTGCATTTTACCGGAAAATAGGTACGTAAATACAGTCAGTCATTGTCGAACATTGGTCCTTCGAGCCGGATTAATGTTGGGGAGAGTTAGCTGGAGTGGACTTACGTAATATGCCTAGTACGTAAGTGGTTAAATTAAAATTAACATGAAAAAAACACATTAAATTTAAGTGTAATTTTCAAGACATAAAAATTAAAAAATATATATATTAAAATTACTATATTATTATTTAATTTATTATTATTATTTTATTATTTAATTTTTATTATTATTTTAATTTTGCATTAATTTTTTTTTAATTTATTTACTCCTAGTAACAAATCCGGACTAGGAAAGATAAAATTTAATTTTAAAACAAAACCTCCACTTTTCTTTCAAAATAGTTCTTTCAATCGCTTCAAATAGTTTCGACACTGTAACCAGCTGCTGCAATTGTCACGCCATAAAACTAACCATAAGCTATAAAATAGCTTGCATTTTACAGTTGAACGTTGGGACCAATTCTACAGGACGTTAATGTGTGTCACTGGTATCGGAATCAACTTTAGGTTCGAACCCTGGCCCCGATGCTCGAACTTGAGACATTTACTTTTATCGTGACATATTTAAAAAAAATGGCGAATATGAATTCAAAACTAATTTTAGTATTCTCACTATGTCTCGTTAATGATAAGTCTACCACTCTATGCACGATATGTAACGAGTAGTCTATCTACTTATAGGAATCATATTTTATGTCGATTTAATTAATTAATAACATATTTTTTTGAGGCAAATTTTTTTTTCAGTGTGTGAGTTATTTCGCGCCGCTCTGGTCAAAAATAAAGTCTTCACACACTAACCCTGTATTTGATTATTCATGATGCCATCTATGTCTTATATTCCATTCCCTCATTCCATCTATGTCCGTGGTAAGTGACCACCTACCAGACAAAGCCGCACCGCCGAGCGGCCTTGCCGTGTTCCAGTGCTATGTCTAGTGACACCATGCAGAGAGGGTGGGTCGGCATTGTTGCTCCTTTAAGGTTTCTAACCATATGGGGGCTCATTCCACTGCCACCTTCTCACCAATAATAATTTGTAATCACGAGTGAATCGGTATAGTAGACTAGTGCATCCCATTGTAGGGTACATGATTGCTTAACATCAGGCAAGTTGTAGTCGAGCGCCAGCCTATCGCAGAATAAAAAAATTGTCTCCTCTCGACAGTCCGTTAATGATATTTTAATAGATCGAGCTAACAAAATAGATGTGATTCTAAGCTAAGTTTCAACAAAATTTTCATCGGGTGAATCAGTCAAACAATTTTTTATACAGAGTTATTGAAGTTAGTAACAAATGCTTTACTTAACACCACCCTGTAGATATAATAAAATGTATCACAGTATCTAACAATACAATGCTGTATCGTTTCCACACTCGCGTTAGCTTACACGATTCTACAGAATTACAGAGCTTTAGCATACGGCTGCAATACGAACGATTTTGTAAGGAATATCAAAATACTTTGAGCTGAGCTTAAAGATTTCTTATGGTATTTCCTTATAAGTATATGAGTGGGAGTGTGGTAAAAAGCTCGCTGCTGTGGTTATGTGGTACTTTTACTTGTCAGTAACAATTTGTTATGTAGTTTTATTTATTATTTTCTCTTAAATACCTTTAACTTAGCTAAGTTTCAAGCAGTGTTTCTCAGTAGTTGTGACGTCGTTCACTGCGTGGTAGAAAAAGCATTGGATGATTTCATGTAGCGGCCCTTGAATGATGTACTCACGTGAACTCTTTGTGTCCCAGCTGGGCACGGGTCTCATCTCAACTATCTTACAAATTGAGTTTAGGCAATAATACACACAAGCTGACCAAGTTCGGGTTGGTGGATGTCACATTACCACGAATGATTAGTTGTTAGAAATGCCGTATCCTCACGATTCCCTTACCGATATTGAGCAGCGGCGATGAAACAATTTACACAAAAAAGTGTGGACACGACTAGGATTCAAAACCGCTACCGTATATTTCTAAGGCGATGCCCGCACCACTGCACCACCGCTGCTCCTGCTTCTACATACACTACAGCCTTCTCTCAAACTTAAGAATATTTTTATTTAAACATTTCAATGTTTTCATTTAAACACAACCAAATTGTTACCTACCACAAGTATGTGGCTCTCCTTATGCCAACCGGTGACCGTAGTCTATGGAGGCTTGCAATGCAAAGAGCATCTCTTGTGAGATACAGACCCTCTAGATTGCAACGGGCACAGGTTACCTTATGTACTATATAATAATATAATAATAATAATAATATAGTGGGACATTAACACACACGGTCATCTGATCCCAAACTAAGCAGAGCTTGTACAATGGGAACCAGATAACTGGTAATATACTACATATTATACTTTTCTTTTGTAAATATATAATTAAATATAGATAATTACACCCAGACACAAGACAAACAGACATATTTATACAAATGTTTGTCTCGGGTGGGAATCGAACCCACGACCTGCGGCGTGAAAAGCAAGTATCTTACCGACCACGCCACCGGCCCGTCAAATGTATGTTCTACCTTATGTATAAGTACTTATATCCAGGAGCACAATTTATTTTTATGAAGTAAGTAGTCCCTTGATATTGGCTATTGCACAAAACTAAAGAAAAGATTTTATAAAAAAAAAGTATATACGCACCTCTTTTTGATAAAAAGTACCCTATGCCCTGCCTTAGGTTTAAAACTATCTCTGTAAACTTCATCCAAATCATTTCTGTAGTTTAGGCTTATAAGCGCATTTATAATTTTAGTATCGATTATTTCTATTCGATTGTATCTCGTTGCAGCGTTCATGATGCCTCTATAACGCGATATTTTAATGTTACATTTCAGCCATACGTACACAGGCAAAACCGCAGACGTAACACTATTCGCTTAATGGTATCTACCGAATATTTTTTGCGGAAAAATAAAGTATTAACCTACAAAACCGACTGGAAAGCGCCTTTGTAGATAGGGAAAATAACCCGTCACACTGAGGGATTGAAAATTTATATGTTTACTAGTTTACACCCGCCACTTCGTTCGCGTTGTCATAAATCTCTCTTTTCAGAATGAAATAGACATACATAGTATACTTTATATTTTATATTCATTTTTTTATACATAGAACGTAGTTTGTGAGTAATAAAAAATTTGAAATATAAGTTCTATCCCCTCCCACATACCTACCGATGAGTTTGTCGCATACGGATGAGTTCTATGTAGGTTAATTCAGGTAACTAAATTAGTTCAGTTGCAGTGCAGTTGCGTTTAAGTTTCGATTAAAACAGCCCTTTTTGTACTCTCGTAGGTTTGACTTGACAACCGCTGTCAAATACGCTCGCGTCAAGTTCGCGTCACGCAAGCGCTTTAGTTTTAGGTTATTTATGACAGTTACAAGAATACCATTTTTCACCAACACGCAAACCTAATTAAAACTGCAACGCAACTTGATCGGTGCGTCAAGAAATTACGTGAATTAGCCTAAGACCACTTAACCTGAGTTTTTATTGCATGCGGATGAATTCGGACCGCATGCGAATGAGCTCTGATCGCATGCGGATTAGTTCTTTCATGTCTTCATGTCTGATACTGTTAGCTTTTTTGAAAACCACAGAACTATTTCTAAAATAGTATCCAGAACTAAAGAAATCATCTAAAAAATTGGTTGCCTGTAAATTCGGTATACGGGCGAAAGTTTTACGTGACAACGACTTTGAGTGGTAAAATAATTTTAATGTGAATATTCATTCGTATAGTAGGAAGAAGGATGAAACATAGTTGAGTGGGAGAGAGACGCAAGGCATTCGGCGGGCCTCTCTCTCGTTCGGTGACTCATCGTAACGTTACCGAGCGTTACACTTTTTCATAAGTGCCTCCCAGCCGCAACCTAATTTAAGACGTTGTCACGTCAAAATGTTTTCACTATTTGCTATGCCTACATTTTTAATCAAGTCATTGATTGGAATAGGTACTATGCCTGATTGACTAAATTATCAATGCCCCGAACAAAGATAATTTAGAAGTAAAAATTAATATTCTTCCCCTTTTTGAAGTCGTTTTTGTGATTTAATTCCAAACATACAAACCTTTACATAATATTTAATGTTAGTAGGATGTACTGCGGCGGAATAATTCGCTTATTTTTCATGATTACGTGTGACGGCTGGTGATATAACAATTTGTTTGTATTCTGAGCGAAATGTTTACGTATTGAGTTAGTTTTTTGTTTTTAATAACGTTGCCAACAAAAATAAAGGTGTGAAAAGTTGAAGGGAGAAATACGCTTAAGTTGTTTAGCCGAGTTCTTTAACTTAGGTGTAGGTGCAAAGTTTGTTTTTGAAAATAAATCGTCGGAAAATTATAATCTTTTCGTCATAATTAAATTAAAATCTGAATAACTATTCCTTATTTACAAGAATAAAAAAATAAAGTAGGTACCTACAACTTTATACTGAACGCACTAGAGGTTGACTGGAGTACCGAATGAATAAATTTCTTATTAGTCAATTCCCTAATATTATTTGGAAGTTTATTGTGGAAACGTACCTATACACTGCCCCATAAAAGAGTTACTGATTTTGTGGAGGAGTATGATGTGCTAGAAGATCATTCTTATTTCTAGTATTCAAACTATGCGTGTCGCTTATTTTTTCAGCGTTATATTAGTATCGATTTGATTACTTTTATAATAGCAGCGTTTTACCTGAAATAAAACGCATATTAAACTACTTACCTCACTGGAAGCTTTATATTGAGAGGGCATATCCGTTTCCGGTCGATTTCTACCAGTTTTCGTCCTTTTATTGTCTGTGTGTTCCGGTCCAGTGGCGCCACCTGGCGGCCAGTAGCTCAGTTTTGGTTCAAAACGACGTGGCTCATTTTCTTCATTGGCTCAATATCACCAGGCAGAAATAAAGTAAAAGCTTCCAGTGAGGTAAGTAGTTTAATATGCGTTTTATTTCAGGTAAAACGCTGCTATTAAACAACTTGACCGTCACTGGAAGCTTTATATTGAGACCTGTTTGTTATCGCCTGGTGACGCCACTGTGTAGATCGATTTAACGCCAATGTGATATAATATGCTATATTTAAAAATACCCTAATGTTAGGTAAACACAACATAGTATAAGAAAAATGTTTATTTATAAATAAAAATAAAATGTTTACACTGTTTTATAATTGCTTAATCTTCATACATCAAAGAAAATCATACAAAATAATACAAAATATTATATTCTAATTCATTTTAGCGTACTGGATGAAATAAATGTAATACATTATCTGAATTATTATTTTGAATCACTTCACGCCTATAATATTTCTGAAACGTATTTTCTGACCGCCAGTTTCCGCGAGACAAAATATCGTCAATAGAGTGATTTTCCAACCAACCTTTGGAAGCTACTGCCGAGCGAACACTTCCAGGACTAGCGGAAATGCCAGCTTCATTGAATAAAGTTTTTATCCAACCAGCTATTACCGTCCTTGAGGCGGATTTAGCGGTACCTCTAACCGTAATGAATAGATTAGAGCACTTCGATGTTAAACGTCTTTCATTCATTAACGTAATGGTCTTATCAATCCAGAATAAGGGGTTTAAGTTACAATTATTGGGATTAGAAAGCAATTTCCAACCGGATTGCCTATAGTTACTACTGTCTGTTTTTGATCCAAATTCGGGCCAGAACACACATTCACTATTTGTTTTTATACAATGACCAGGGTCTATCTTAAGCAAGGTTAAATCATGCACACGTCTACCTGAACAGAGTAGCAGTAAGATTGCAGTGTGTCGTGATACTTGAAAGGTATTATTTAAATCTATGGTGTAAGTCGACAGAAATGACGTGAGTTTATCAATATCCCAAATAGGAAGTTTAGCACCTTTTGGGGTTTTGAGTGCAATGGATTTCATAATATGTTTAACGAGTGTATTTGAACTAATATCGCTATTCTCTTTACATAATGTTGAAACAACCGATTTGTGCAAAAGTATAGTATTGTAAGACAGTTTGTTTACCAAATACAAATCGGCTAAAAATTGTGCTAACTGTGCGCCCGTAGGGTTTACACTATTAATTTTGTTACTGAAACACCATGATATCCACCTTTTCCAAGCTACTTCGTAGGTTTTTAAAGTAGAGCTTCGCCAAGAATTTCTAAGTAACAAAATTTGGTCTGCATTCCATGCGGTCACTGCTTCGGACCACCCCCACATTTCCAAATTTCTAGTACTATATTCTCGATCTGAGGCGGTGGCAATCCTGTTGAAGTGTCCACTAGGCAGTCTCGTAGATGGTTCAGAATTATGGGAGGTGCTAGCGCTCGCGCTTTGAGGTCTGCACGCCAGAAAACCATCTGCCATCGAGGTACTACTAGGAGATATATTCCTGTCGATTGATTCAGGTGTGACAGTACTTTCGGGATTAAAAATGGTGGAGGGAATATCCATGCTAGGGGGTAATTCCAGGGAACGCTGAAAGCGTCGTGAAATAGAGCACGAGAGTCTTTTAGGTCCCGGGATACATAGTTGTGTACCACATGGGCAGTCTTTGAGGCAAATAGGTCGATCATCGGTGTGCCCCACTTTGCAAAAGCCTTCTCCGCCCCTTTCGGAAGCAGATGCCACTCGGGGGGCCGACGGTGACGCGACAGGTGATCGGCATGGTTGTTGAATTTGCCCGGAAGGTAGTAAAACTTGCAATGTATTTGAAAATGATCTAGCATTAACAAAATTTGGTAAGTTATTTCCATCAGAGACATTGATCTTGTGCCCCCCTCGTTTTTCAGATAGGCTACCGCAGTTTGGTTGTCGCATTGTATCAGGATCGAACTCTGACGTAGGAAGCGACCGTGACTTTGAAGAACATGTAATATTGCTAACATCTCTTTGTGATTGCAGTGGAGCGCTTTTTCTTCTTGTGTCCAGGTGCCGGATAGAGCCACATTGTCCAGCTGTCCTGCCCATGCCAGGTCGGAGGCGTCCGTTGATAGAAAATGTACCGGAGGCGGGTAATGTAGAGCGGTCGATAGATGGCAGTTCTGGGACCACCACTGCAGCTCTATTATTACATTCTGTGGTATGACGTGAGTCTTTTGAGACCTTTTCAGTAATGACCTCATGAAATTCAACATCTGTCTGTGGTAGAGTCGACCTCGTGGTACCACAAAACTGGCAAAGTTTAGGTGTCCTACTAGGCTTTGCAATTCTTTTAGGGTTATTTTCTGTTGAGCGAGAATGTAATTTACTTTTTTGATAATCATGAGAGTCTTTTCTGTGGGTAAGCTTTTTAAATTGTTCCAGGGTTTCCATAATATTCCTAAATAATTTATGCATTTTTGGGGTACTAAAATGGATTTTTCGAAATTTATCATCCAACCTAGCATTTGCAGTGTTTGTACCGTAAGGTCGACATGATGGGACAATGTATGTTGATTTTGATGGACAATCAAAAAATCGTCGAGGTACACAACAACTCTTATACCCCATCTTTCTCTTAACGTTTGGGCGACCCAGTTTGTCAACGTTGAGAAAATTTTGGGTGCAGAGCTTAAGCCGAATGGAAGACAGGTCATTTCCAGCAATTCCTGATTGTATACAATGCGTAGGAAGCGCCTGTGTACTTTTGCGACTTTGAGATGGAAATACGCTTGGGACAGATCTATTTTGCACATCCAGTCTCGGGGTTGTAGAAAGTCCGGAATACGGTACATATTTATAAGGTGAAAAGGTTTTGCCATTACAAACTCGTTCAGTGCTTTCAGATTGAATATAGGTCTGACCGATCCGTTTTGCTTTGGTACTAAGAATAGGGGGGAAACAAAACTTGGTGATGGCTGAACAGTTTTCAGAATGCCTTGATTTTTCATCTTTTGTACAATGTCGGACATCGCTTTGGTAACAGGTGTTTGGTAAAGACAACTGGCTACTTTTGGATAAGCTAACGGAGGCTTTCGAAGAAATGGTATGCGATAGCCTTTGATTAATTTTAGAATCAAGTTTGGAGCACCTAGAGACTTCCATTGTAAGTGGTGGTGTGCTAACTGTCCCGCGCGAAATTCCTTTATGGTCGAGTCATTGTTTATATACTTTTTGGTTATATTTTGAGCCCCTGGAGACATTGGTTCGTCCTCGATTAGTACCGCGTTCGGGCCGCGAGCCACGGTTGCGAAATGTACCTCTATTGCTAGTGCTAGGGTGGCACTCGCTGGAAAATTGGTCCCTAATCGTTCTATCATTAAAACCATATCCACCCCGCGAGAGTGGGTTATTATGGTTGTGACAGCAAGCATGCGCATGAGCTGATATACCTGAGTCGTGAAAATCATGTTTTGTTCCACGCGATGGAACAGATGATTTTCTTACGCCTTGCCCCCGCGAGGGGCGGCGGAAGGAACCTTGAGATTTGCCTTCAGATTTTGCAGGCCAGAACGCTTTTCGAACACCTCCAGCTTTTTCAAGAACCGATGTAAAGGTTTCAGCATCAAATAAATAAGTCACAGAAGGAGGGATACGATTTAGGCTCGCTTTTAGCAAGGGATCCTTAACTTGGCTGGTAATAGATTCACGGCGCATTTCTATTATTTCGGCACGATGCCCACAAACTAATTGCACAAGATCCGATGATATTTTGCTGAAATCACCTTTAACAAATAACTGATCGATCTTGGCTGACAGATTGTCAATAGTGACATTAGTCTCTGTAGCCCAGGACAGAAGGTTACGAATAGCTAGTTGTAATGTTTCCTTTTGTTTAAGTATGCAATAAGTTATAGCAGCATATGATTTGTCAGCGTGAGCTAAGTGACGCAAAGTATCGTAAACCTTAACCTCTTCGTTAGTTTCCAAGTCTATGAAACCCGGTTTATGGCTATAAGACTTTTGGGTATCAGCGTATCTGATGTCTGACCAGGAAGTACTACCGAAACGTTGAGCATTATTTAACATACTTAAATAATTGTCAGGAGTCTTAGGAACGGTTGGTTCCTTTGTTTTAGTTTCGATTTCAAACGTAAAGTCTAAACAGGAGTTTTGGCCGTCAAAAACCGGTATAGAACATACTTCGTCCGTTACGTTATTACTAGTGTATAGATTTCCACTAATTCCGGAACAAACAGATAAATTATCAGGACACGTAGCATCATTAATAGCAATATGTTTGCGTAACTCACCAATTTCATTTAAAAGTTGGTTCATCTTACGGCTCGAACGTCGAGATCGCTTACTTGTCTTATGTCTGTGGCGACGGGAGCGCTTCCGCTTGCTGCCTGAAGAAGAGGAACTCGAAGTACCACTTGTCGAGCTGCTGCTGCTACTACTGCTGCTCTTACTTCGCTTACGTTTTCGTGCCTCGCCGCTCGGTCCGGCCAGTGGCTCAGCCATAGGAGTAGTTTCACGGTTATTCATAGCTCTGTAATTTAAATTTAGTTTAAAAAGTCCTAAATAGATTATTACCGTTATATTTTAAACGGCACGGATTGGGTTTTAGAAACAGCTACTTTTTAATAATAAGTTGGTAGGACGGTGATATTTTAGCAGTAAGGTTTAAATCACTATTACTTTTAAAATATTTGTAAGGATATACTTACAGTTTTTTCTCTCCAAAATAACCTCAAAATATATCCACCAATTTGCCGTTGTTAAATCTAAATCTATTTAACTGCACTAAAAATATATTCAAATACTGGTAAAAAGCAACGGTTGCAGGGCAGAGCTGCTGCCAACACGTGTTGCTTCGACGGAAAACTTAACGCCAATAAAGAAAATGAGCCACGTCGTTTTGAACCAAAACTGAGCTACTGGCCGCCAGGTGGCGCCACTGGACCGGAACACACAGACAATAAAAGGACGAAAACTGGTAGAAATCGACCGGAAACGGATATGCCCTCTCAATATAAAGCTTCCAGTGACGGTCAAGTTGTTTAATAAGGTATAGGCCGACTGTTTAACTCGCGTATCGCCTATCGCCAAGATTCTGACTCCTCAAGCTGCACAGACAGTGATGATGATATGGATATTAGTGACGAATAGTCTTACATTACTTTTATCTGTGGTTAAATATTATGAGATTTAATTAATGTTTTATGACTTTGTAACTCAGATGGCGTTAGGTTACGATTTAAGGGTCGGCCTATAACAAGAATTCACAAAGCTAGCTAAACAATAAAGGGTAGGTATATTTTTATGTCTCAGAAATAGAATATTTGTTTTTCTTAACACTATTTGTTTGGGATATAAATGTTGAGTCGTAACTTTTACGACCGGCCATTGTTACTTCATTGAATTTTATTTACGTGTTACGAATTGTCTGTCACTGTTATTATTATTTCTGCAAATCTATTCAGTAAAGGTAATGTGCAGAGGTGTAGTACATATGTAGGTAAACCACGTTTGAACATTTTTTTTTATTCTTGAATAGGCTGGCGCTTGACTACAACTTACCTGATGTTAAACAATGATGTAGTCTACGATGGAAGAGTCTGTGAGAAGGTGGCAATGAAATGAGGCTCCTTAAGGTTGAAACCAAAGGAGCAACAATTTCGGACCACCACCCTCTTAAATGCTGTCACCAGACATCGCACCGGAACACGGCAAGGCCGCTTGGCGGTGCGGTTTTGTACCTTTATAACTATGTAATGGGAGGCTTGATCTGCACTTTTTTTCTTAGTGCTGTAAGTACAGCAGCTAACTCGATAGCGGATGCGATGACAGTATAAAATGACTAATGTATTGATAATGGATGTGCCAACATATACGATTTTGTTCAAAACAAATTTTAATTAATTAACAATTTATTGTTAAATTTTAATTGACATTTTTTTATTGAATTTGTGAACCCTTTTTTATTTACTTTATAATGTCTACTAAAAAAAAATGTTTTTTACGTATTCAAACTAAATTGTTAATCATATTAGAACTATACTTAGGCTCGGTTGTGTAAGCTGATATATATTTTTTTTTCAATTTGTACGCCTTAAACAGTAAAACATGTCGACCTCTTTCTTAATTTTTTGAAGTGAAAACTTCTTTAGCGGCGTTGAGCACTTTTTCTGTAATGGGTATAAAATCTTAAACTCGCGTCAGGACACGTGCCTGCTCTAAAAAGCGTAAGACGGATGACGTAATATAAATTAGCGATACGATAGCGCAATAAATGAATATTGTATTCTACCACATAAATGATAGTACTTTTATACTGATAAAGCAATTTGTGCAAAATTATTCCCTAACCATTCCAAAATATCAAACATGCTCAACGTAATTAATCAAGTTTTCACTTCTGCCGGCACTCCCGGAGTGCATTGTCAATTTTTTTTTTTAGTTTTACATCTTGCATGCTTGACCAGGATGCAAACGAATGTTTATGACAATTAAATTATCTTTTCCTTTAACAACAGAGGATAAAGGACTACCTAACTAACAATGAGAGAAACTACAATTTAACACCAGCTAAATTTAAGTAGGTAGGTACCATTGTTAAGAGTCACTAAAGTATAACTTAATGACCAATTAGTAACTAGCAGATAAAGGGTGGTATACACAAACAGGGGCGGATATCGAATCCGTGTCTTATCTCACCCGGGTGCGGTCATCAGCCTCCGTCTAACCCGGATCTTAACTGATCTGGGTTGGATAGTGCGTTTTACTTTATTACTAAACCTATTTACCTATATATGGCGGAAATTCCACGGGTATACACAAAGCGCTTTGCTTCCACTTTTATTGTGCCAACTGCCAAGATGTGTAATTAGCTGCCGATTTCTGTGTTTCCCGATAGCTATAATCTGCCAGTCTTCAAGTCACGAGTGAATCGGTATTTACTGGGTAAGCGCGTTTCATCGTAGAGTGCATTATTATTAACAACAGGCGAGTTGTGGTCAAGTGCAAGTCTATTAAAGGATAAAAAATACTTACCTACTTACCTATAACTTTTACATACAAATTCATTGCCACAATCGCTGTAAATAAAATCGCTACGAACTGTCAACATCAAATTCAATTCGATTTTAGTCGTTTCACGGAAAGAATTTCTTCGTCGAGTGTCGTAAAATAGCAGCTAGAGTCGCCGGCAGGCCATTCTAGCACTGAAGCTCTGAACCGAATAATTCACGAGACGCTCTAACAAATTTACCGTTGCAGATATTCTAAACCCTACTCCTTTAACATAAAATTCATTTTAGAATAACTAAATTATAAAGTTTCACATGAACGCGAGGCAGCCGCATCGAAAATCCTTTTAAAAAGAATTGACCGTCCTCTTGCAACAAACCTTTTTGATAGAGGTTTAAAAAGTTTAAATCAAAATAAAATTATAAGATGCCGCCATAAATAAATAAATACAAATAAATAAATATTCTGTGACATTAACACACACGGTCATCTGGTCCCAAGCTAAGCAGAGCTAAATATATACTTATAATAGATATTTACACCCAGACTCGACACAAACACAAATGTTCATCATTAATGTTTGTCTCGGGTGGGAAACGAACCCACGACCTGCGGCGTGAAATAAAACCGTATCGCTGCTCCTACTCAAAAAGAGCAATAATAATAATAATGATAATTGTTAAAAATAAAAAAAAATTAGTAACTATATGCTAACTTAAATTAAAGTTAGTTATTTTAGGGAGTGACGCTCGTGACTATTTACTTTACTACGGTTAGGCGCTATGGGGCAACAAACTTGTACACAGATTCACATACGCTCGATAAAAGACACCTCTATAGGTATCGGTTCGACCGTCTTCGGATAGCTCACTGAAAAAGTCCGGTGAACCAATAGACGCCCTTCCGGCCGATTGAGTTGGGTCATCAGCAAAAAAAAAACCTCTTTACGTAGGGGTTGATAACATCGTACAAAAGCATGATACACGGCATGGGATAACTTAATATTGTCCATTTGGAAAACTGAATTGTAAATTCAAATTCGTTTTGCATACATCTAACCATCAATTATTCGAGTTATTTTTGTACATTTCAGCTTGTAGTTCTACATTTCAGTATATGAGGTTGAGTCACCTTCGTCCGTGGGTGTCACCTTTAATTGAATCCCCACACGTGGTCCCCGGGTGGTGCAAATCAGGTGACAATCAACTACCACCCGACAAAGCTGCACCACCAAGCGGCCTTGCCGTGTTCCGGTGCTAGTTCTGGTGACACCATAATGAGAGGGTGGGTCGGAATTGTTGTACTTTAAGGTTTCTAACCTTATTGAGGCTCATTCCACTGCCACCTTCTCACCGATTAATCCCGTGTGCCCGTTGAACGGCAATACCTATGTAGGGGGTCTAAAAATAATTTGTGAAAAGTAGGTGACGTAGGCAGAGGTGAATACCTCTACATTTTCAGTTGTTCAGCTGTTTGATAGATGAAACATACTTCTTTCTTGGTACCTAGTCGGTTAAAAAATGGGAACAAAAACGTTAGGTAAATAACTACGTTTTACTACACAGTTCATGTACCTACACACAATTTGTTTTCAAATAAATAAATGAATAGAATAATTATCGAAGACTATGTCTTTGACTCTGCCCATACTCATACTACAAATAAAACCACGCAAAACAAAAGTTTTTTATTTGACAGTCGAATAAAGGTATCAACTAATTTAATTCTTCTTTAGCAATGACATCATCTACTCTCATAGGTGCTGGACTGATAAGGGCTGAGATCTCGTCCCACGTAGCTGCGTCGATCATTAGCACTAAATCCGACTCTAAATATGCAGCCTCCACTGTAATACATACGATTATTTTACAAAATATACTACGGCCCACCCTCATTGTAAGCGTCTCCATGGGCGGTAGAATTACATAAACAAACACACAAATACGCAATTGATGCATACTTTTCAGTGGTGAAGGGTAGAAAGGACATCATTCATTTCGTACTCAAAAATGAAAGTGCCGGCCAGAAAAAAAAATACTAGATTCTTAAGCGAAATAATGTCCTGAAGATTTTTTATTATTACAAGAATCGTCTACAATTAACCCCCAGGCTGCTATTTCGCTTTGAAAATACAAAAAATAATTCTTTTCTTACAATGTTTGGAGCATCACATTACGCTTAAAAGTTGACAAACAACCTAGCTAAATAGCTACCTGCTATTGTGTTATCTCGCACGGCCGCACCCCGGCCCCTTCACCGCGTATCCCCTCCTCCCCGTGTCCGCACGGCGAACGCAAGTAAGGACAAGTTAGTTATCCATGCGACTTATGTTACATCGGACGGCTACTATTCAGTTTACTTGTGCTTTTATTTTGCTGTTATTATTATGGCGGAATTACTGTGTACATGGTGTCATGAATCTGTTGTGAATAGAAGGAGATACACTTGGGCTTCCCGAGAGGAGCAGCACATTGAAATAGCGCAGATTGTTATTCAAGAAATATTGGAGCAGCAGGTATGTACCTATTTATGATGTACCATACGTTTTGTTGTAGGGTTATTGTTTCTGTGTCACAAGAGTATGTCGCTCTCTTATAATAATTATGTACAGTAGTCTCAGTTTATTGTGTAGAAGTAGTCCATATTCGTCTCTGTTCAAGTTTTTAGAACGAATTCTGAATGTAATTCGTCTCACACGTTTATTTTACCTTTCAGGCTCAGCCTACGGAATACATTTGTCGACCTTGTTGGCAAAGGGCAGAAAGAACGTACCATCGAAACATACGAGAAGCACGTCAAGAAGACGACGCCGCTGATGTTCATTCTGCGGAGCCAGTTGCAAGCGGAGAACCAGTTCAGATGACTTTGCCTGGTTATGTGCGGACTCCGGACACTAGGCGCACGTGTGTTTTCCAACATTGCGAAAACAGTACAAGGTACCAAATACCAAATAATATTGTACTTAGGATGCTAGGCCGTTATAATCTTCTTATATCCGAAAACAGTCGTGTTTGTAATGAACATCTGCAGGAAGACTTATGGCATGTGCTGGCCGTACAACAAAACAACATTTCGGAATTTACAGCTGCCCATATAGCACGAGCCTTGTCGATATTAACCAGGCATGTAACTACTGATGTTTTGAACTTCGCCCAATACCAGACAATAAGTCCAAACGAGTTTCATACCTGGACTGGCCTTACTCACGATCAATATACAGATTTATTGTCAAACACTCCTAGTCTCAACGATAGACGTAATAAAAACGTAATATTGGCAGCTGTACTTGTGAAACTGCGGACAGGAGATTCAAATGCGAGATTAGCTACAATTTTTAGAACGAGTGAATCTTCTTTTGCCCGCATGCTTAAAACTGGTCGCATTGCACTGATGCAAGATTTTGTCCTGCTGCACTTGGGCTTTGATCACTTAAGCAGGGAAGACGTAGCTCGCAGAAACCTCACAGTGCCAGATAATCTCTTTGGCAATCCAGATAGTTCATCTAATGAAAGAAAGGCGATAACGATTTGTGATGGCACATACATATACATTCAGAAGAGTTCCAATTACTTCTTCCAAAGAAAATCATACAGTAATCACAAATACAGAAACCTCTTAAAACCATTCTTATTTGTGTGTTGTGACGGACATATAATAGAAGTGTCTGGACCTCATGCTGCCACTACATCAGATGCTCAAGTAATGAATAGTGTTATAGACAATGAAGAAGACAGTGGCGATGGCGTTTTTCATTGGTTCTACAGAAATGGTGATGTTTTTATTTTGGACCGCGGTTTCAGAGACTCGGTTGTACCCATGCAACAACATGGTTACTCAGTACATATGCCAGAAAGCAAACATCCAAATGAAACACAACTCACTACAGACCAGGCAAACAAATCCCGTTTAATCACTATTTGCCGATGGGTTGTTGAGGTGGTGAACGGACGTTTTAAACGAGACTTTCGGCTTCTGAGAAACATATATATAAACCGAACGTTATACTATATGTTTGAGTTCTTCAAAATAGCTGCCGCTTTAATAAATGCCTATCACAGGTTAATAGATGATAATATTCATGCACAGACATTTTTAAATATAATTAACGAAAGATTGACTCTTACAAACATATTGGCAGATATAGTCATAAGACATAATTATAATAGAAGGCGAGTACAATTTCGTTCACTATCAGCAGATGCGCCAGAATTAAATGACTTCCCGAGGCTAACGGAAGAAGACTTGGTGCTATTTAGTCTTGGCATATACCAGATAAAACAAGCGAAGAGCTACTACGGCGAACATTTAAACCCAAATGGAGAGTTTATTATTGAAATCGGAAGCGGACTTCTCACTGATCATGCCAGAGAGTTGGGTGAAAATGTAATAATAATAAGGGGAAGAATTCAGTCTCGCCATGTGAGAGCCAGAACATATTATGTATACATTGGCTGGAATACAAGATTAAGTGGTCGGGAAGCCATAGGACATTATTATTGTACTTGCAATGTAGGCAAGCGAACCGTCGGTTGCTGCTCTCACACAATGTGTTTGGTATGGTATATGAGCTTCGCAAGACACGAACCTCATTTAAGTCCACCCGCAATAGGGTTAGAAAGTGTTATAATAAGGTCTACTGAAATGTAAAAACATGTATATTAAATAATTATAAAAGATTCCCCCAATCTTTTTGTTGTTATTTTTTACTACCTACCATGGATGCGCATGCGCATGGATAACTAACTTGTAACTTGTGCATTGTCCTTGCTTGCGTTCGCCGTACGGACACGGGGAGGAGGGGGTACGTGGTGAAGGGGCCGGGGTGCGGCCGTGCGAGATAACACAATAGCGGGTAGCTACTCAGCTAGGTTGTTTGTCTGTATAAATTCTCTGAACAATATTAAAGATGTTTTGTTGATGATTTAAATTTTCAATTAATTCGTTGTTGCCGAAGTTCCTGAAAGCTTCCTGGTACTCTGGATCTTTTTTTAATATCTTGTATGGTCTTAATTTTCCTTTTCTGAAGAGCGAAGGATTAAAATCACAACCTGTGATGGCATGAAATCCAGGTAAGCTCTGACAAATTAACAGTCCCAACTCTGCATGTATTTTGGTTAGGTCTACATACCATAAATTATTGCCAGTGCCTGTAAGCATCCAAACAACCGTATCACTTTTAAGGTGATGCATGTTACCAAGCATTATAACCGCAATATCGGTACCCCTTAACATGAATGTTCGCGGAGACGATCGCTACGGTGTTGCCACGTTTTTTATCCAAAATATATAAAACACTGACTTACACCAATATACCTATAAAAATACCGATATTCAGAGAAGTCAATCAAACATACCGAAAAAGTATTAAAACACTGAATCTGGTCACACTGTACAGTGGACTTTCAATGTGTCTGGCAAGATGTAAAAACCACGAAAACTGTCCGGCTATTGAGGTAACATCTTTTTATAGGTCCCCAAGTAACATATATAAAATTGAGCTTTTATACTATAACGAAAGTATAATTGTAATTTATCAAAGTTTAGGGGTGTCTGGCAAGGGGTAGCAACTGTCATAAGTGTCCGGCAATGGATGACGAGATTTCTATAGTTATCCCGAAGAAAATATAGAAAAATTGAGCTTTATGTTCTAACAAATTTTAAGTACTATTTTATACACCTTTACTACCTGTTACCTGCTTAGGTAACCACAACCCAAACTCTATAGTCGCTGGTCGTTCTTACCTGTATAGAAGACATGTACAGAGAAAATTGCAACTTTTATAAAATAATGAAGGTCTGGCCGTTGTGGGCTCTTGGGCTATAGGTGGAGTTACGATCTTTGCAGGGCGGCCGACAAGAATTGGATGAGAAAAGCCGCGGATTGTGCTCAGTGGCGTACTTTAGGAGAGGCCTATGTCCAGCGTTGGACTAGAATAGGCTGATGATGATGATGTTTTAAAATATGTAGGTAGATCTCTCAACCCGTGTTTACTAAGAAAGTATGGAATTTTCCCTATTAAAAAATAGTGTAAGACCTAATAGGAAGTAAGCCCGTGATGTAACCAAACGACATTAATTGGATTGAATGATAAATGTTTATTAATTCATTTTTATTTATAAAAGAGCAAATTTTGCTCTGTTGCTTTAGATTACCTCTCATTTGGTTCATATTGTTAACAATTTTCTTCATACTGTCCAGTTCCTTTTCAATCGAAATCTTGATGTTATTGAAGAAATCCGGGTCATCCAAATCTACAGATTTCATGACGGAGTCCATTTTATTCGTAATAACACTGTTTACAAATTGTAAAATTTTAATGGCTTTATTATAACTCGATTTTTACTATTATTTGTACAGTACGAAATTAATATTAATATCGAATGTATGCCCAAAAAAAATTGACAGTCGGAAACTCAAACAAAGCGGGAAAATTGACAAACTTTTTAAATTCAGAATTAAGTCAAATAGCAACACGCAATTGTTATCAGCCAGATTTTAAAAGTTCAACACTATTTATTTATGAGGATTAACGCTGAGGGTTTATTTGAAAAAAAAACAAGAATAGGACTGGAAAAGAAAATCCGCCATCTTGGACCGGAATGCGCGGCAACTTCTTATTTTTAGTACAGTGGGCAAAAACGTTTGTTTGAAAAAATTATCACATCTAATTAGAAATTTAAAAAAAATGCGTGTATTTTATTGTGGTTTGAGTAAAATTAGGTCTTTAGATTCGAATATTTAGGTATGTACGAACATATTTTGTTAACTTCGGAAGAAAAAAAGTTGTTATATGATAAAACGTGTGTGTAGTGTTTCGGCTTATTTGTGGCATCCTAGCGCGTAACTTTACTTAGGTAGGTAGCTACATACTTTTATACATAAATCACTTTTTTATACATTTTAACATAATTTATTAAGTGTGGTATTGTCTTAGATTTACGCGAATATCACACATTGAAATAAAACTACTTTTTAACGGATTTTATCGCGGTTTATTTTAGATTTTAGATCCCGACGTTTCAAAGTCTTTTCAGACTTCATGTTCACGGGTGGACTGAGATATTTGACGTCCAAAAATATTAATCACAATTATTACTGACTACCTTCAAACATTAATATTTAAGTTGCGTTCCGATTTAAGCAAACTGAGCTCACAGTGTCTTGAATTCTGAGTTGATTTTGCTTGGGTTTTGGTACAAGTAAATTAAGCACTGGGTCCCAAGCTGGTGGTATATTCCAACCATTTTCTCTGTTAAAATTAGGATGTTTTTTAATTTCAATAGCTTCGCGGATCATTCTTGGTAGGAACCGGTTTTCTTTGACAAGGACCTGTGTTTTATCAAATCTCAAGTAATGGTTGGAATATACCACCAGCTTGGGACCCAGTGCTTAATTTACTTGTACCAAAACCCAAGCAAAATCAACTCAGAATTCAAGACACTGTGAGCTCAGTTTGCTTAAATCGGAACGCAACTTAAATATTAATGTTTGAAGGTAGTCAGTAATAATTGTGATTAATATTTTTGGACGTCAAATATCTCAGTCCACCCGTGAACATGAAGTCTGAAAAGACTTTGAAACGTCGGGATCTAAAATCTAAAATAAACCGCGATAAAATCCGTTAAAAAGTAGTTTTATTTCAATGTATTATTAAGTGTGGTTTGATATTTTGCTGATACTACTTTTGCTTGGTTTTTGGTATGAACTTAGTCGCGAGTCGAGTCCTATTCTTATTTAAAACGCTTTGGAAAGAATAATTCCTAAATTTATCCATTGCCGTAACTGACTACCTCTGCTTTCTGCGGGTTGACACCGAAAAAAAAACTTTGAACGTAAACTTTTTTAAACAATACCTTTAAATTTTCTGTAACAGTCAATTTAGTAATCTACCTAAATATTTTACCATGGCATTTTCTTTTCAACTCACGAACCTCATAAATTTAAATTGCTAACCAATAAAACAAAACATAAAACAGAACTAGACTTCATTTTACACCCCATTTAACCGTTACCAGCAAATAAACGTTAAAATCATTAAAAACATTGAAACAATTAACACCAACTGCCGAACAATAGTGCCAATCATCGACAGAGCGACTAAATCTGTTTTTGGATGAGTTTTGGTATGTCAGCGCGTCACCGACCGAATGTCATTGGATATAAATAAGATCAGAGCTCCAGAAATAGGGAGCTACAGGTTTTTCCAGGCGTACGACTAAAATAAAGTAGCCTGGATTCGAACGAACAATATAATTGTCTCCGCCGGCCGACCTATAGTGAACGGAACAAGGTCTGAGTGTATTCTCAATTTAAATATTAAAAATGGTGGATATGGATGAAGAATATGTTCAACAGTTTTCTTTACGCTGGCACAATCACCAGGTAGGTGAGTAATATTTTATTTTATCAACACAGACAACGGTACAGGTACTTACACTACATTTTTACACTTGCTTCAGAAAGTTTTTCGGCATGGCCGGTATGAGCTGCTAAAATGGATTTTTAGAAATTAATGTTGGCCGCATTGAGAGCAAACAACCTTAAAAACATATCCATTTTAAAATTGGAACATTTTATTTCTTTTCAATGTTATTGGCTTCTGTGGTAAATTCCTTCCGATTTCAAATTTTAATCTTTACCATAAATTAAATACCTAATTAATACTTTTCTTCACTCCGAATTTATAGCAAATCTCGTAAATAATGTTTTTAGTTTTAACTGTTTTTATTTATTGATGTAAATAAATAAACACCTACTTACTCGTTCCCACGCAATACACAATTTGACGCTAAATTAGAAAGATTACTAATACCTACACGCACACACTAATCCGCTTCTACTACAAGCAACCTTGAATATAAAACCAAAACAAACTACACATAAAATTTTAAAAAGCTTTATTTAATAATCCTTTACTAAATTTTTATTATTTTAATAGCTTATTTGGTAAAAATTCGCCGATATTTTTTACAAGACACGTTTAAACATTTATAGTATTCTGTGACCTAATTTTGATCGGTCATTCGGTGTTCTATAATTGACTAAAAAACTGAAATGCCAGTCGGACTCCAACATTATGGGTTCCGTACTATTTTATTATTAAATATCTGTTTTGGTTATTCATGTTAGCTTTGTTCATAAAGATATGCAGAAAAGTGCGCCACAGAAAAAGCGAACTATGACCGAAGCTTAGAAAACTATTAATTTCTCAAAAATATCGACGGATTTTCATCTAACTGATGTATGTAAGGTATATATAGGGAGACTGGTATGTAGTGTAAAATACTTTACAACGTAATAGTGCTCATGATTACAAACAACTTCCCCAAAGAAACTTTTTGTTAAGCGACTTTTTTTAATTTAATAACAATAAAATTATTCTGGGACATTAACACACTCGGTCATCTGATCCCGTACTAAGCAGAGTTTGTGTTATGAAGCCCAGGTTACTGGGATATACTATACTTAAACTACTTTTGTTTTGTAAATATATACATATAATAGATAATTACACCCATACGCGAGACAAACAGACACAAATGTCTGTCTCTGGTGGGAATCGAACCCACAACCTGCGGCGTGAAAAGCAAGTATCTTACGGACCACGCCACCGGCCTGTCAAATTAAATATTTCATTCATATATTCTATTATGTTTTATTTCATTATTGAGCCGCGTAGTAGAGACGCCGATTGTTACCAAGGCGCCGCGACGCTCCACCTCGTCCCTCCATACTCTACACTCGTAGTCTCTACTGCGCGACTCAATATAAAATGACGAATTTAACTTAAAAATTTGCTCATAAATAGTTTCTTTAGTAAAACTATTTGTAATTTTGAGCATTACTACCTACGTGGTAAAGTGTTTTACACTAATTACCAGTCACTCTGTATACCATGTTTTGTGTACAGAACAGCGTTGTAGGCGCTCTAGGTCGTATGCTGAGTACCGGAGCCCTGACAGACGTGATACTCAGCGCCAGCGGGACCACTGTCAAAGCACACCGGCTAGTTCTAGCATCATGCAGCCAGTACTTCGCGCAGCTGTTCAAGGTATTTCTCTACGGATCCCTAAATCAGTTCTGAAAGTACCTATTGCTTAGCTCTTTAGCCGTGGGGGTGTAGCGATGTTGGTCTCGGGTTTTAAATTATATGTTGCGGGATCGTTTCGGGTTGTCCCGACATATAATTGTTGGAATTATTTAGACACCGCTCCTCAGTATCAGTGAAGGTAAACATTGTGAGGAGACTGGAATGTCTAAGAACTATCATTTAACATATGCCATCCACTAAACCCAGCTGCCAACGTGTCTGGATTAAGGCCTAAACTCTCTCAACTCGTAAGATAGTTGAGAGAAGATCCCTGCCCAGAAGTGGAATATTAAAAAGGGATGAAGTAACAAATATAAAAAAAATATTAGCATTGGACTGCTGATTGAAGTGAAAACTGCGACCTCACGAGATTTCACAAATCCAAAAAGCGTCTAACGCGCACAACACGGCCGCTGCGCATACGCCAGTAATAAGCATGGTCGGTGACAAGATTTTCCTCTACCAAAAATAGGCCAACGCAGCTAAAAGTAACACTTATAAAAATATATATATTTCCAGGAAGTGGATACCGAGAACAATACTTTGGTGGTAGTCCTGGGGTGTGATCCTGCAGAACTGAAACTGCTCCTGACCTTCATGTACACTGGGGAGGTGACCGCCTCCAAGAAGATTTTGCCATCCTTACTGCGGCTGGCTCAGACCTTGAAAGTGTCCGGTCTTACTGATGCTGATACGGTAAGAAGAATTTTACAAACTCTAGGTACCTACTGGCTCTCATCATCATCATCATCATCAGCCTTTTCTATTCCACAGCTGGGCTTAGGCCTCTCCTAAAGCACGCCACTGAGGACGATCAGCTATGCTGTGGTGCGCTTTAGAAGAGGCCTATGTCCAGCACTGTACTAAAATAGGTTGATGATGGTGATCCTGTAGACAGATTTGAAAAGATGAGTAACTTGATGATGTGGGTTCTAAATCCGATGGGTTAAGACCCGAATTCGGATTTGAGATTCTAGAAACTCCATTTTGAGGTGCATTTAAAGTCTAAATGGTCCTTGGAGTTTATAGCCTTAGACAGGGAACACATTGAAGGACGCGATAGCTATGGTAGTCATGATTGACCTGGTGGCGTAGTGGTAAGTGACCCTGACTGCTAAGCTGAAGGTCGTGGGTTCGATTTCCACCCAGAACAATCTTTGTGTGATGAGCACGAACGTTTGTTCTGTGTCTGGGTGTAATTTATCTATAAATGTATAAATTTACCAAAAAAAAATGTATTTATGTATTATATCCCGTTCATAGTACCCATAACACAAGCAAATATAATTTTAGATGGCGATGTGTGTATGTGTGAAATATTATCAGTAGTTGTCTGGTGACGCAGACGCACCGGCTATACCCATTCATTTGTTTCGCACTTCAGGAACGCAACTAATAAAGCAGTCAATTTTCTATACTGCTGTCCTATATTACCTAAAATTGAGCAATTCTTATTACCTATATAATCTAAATCTCAGAAACGGCTGCAACGATTTTCATGAAATTTAGTATGCAGGTGGTTTCAGGGACCATTAATCGATCTACACGATGACAATGATTTGAGACAATGAAAATCTGATACTATATCATTAGAATGCGAAGGCAAATTTCGGCATAATTAATAATGTTATGATAGCTCAGGAGATTAAGGTGGTCCCTTCTTTTTGTGAGGAAATCTATTACTGGAAGTCCTTTATTATAATTTCCAAAAAAAAACCGAGGAACGCTTGATCATCCAGGTACTTTCATTTATATGTGCTAGGCCGAAATTTTAAAATTGCTGTGTCATAAAATATGCCCTCAACATGACACCACAGACTACTAAGAGAACTGACACATGACACTCAGTCCCTACATTAAGTGTGCGCACGTAGATACTCGCAACTGTCATAGTAGCGACTATTCCAAACAAAAATAAGGGGTTTGCAAAATCAGACCAAGAGACCGAAGGGGACTCAGCCCCAAACTTTCTTGTTGTGAGGACCATTTTCTAAGAATATTCTTATATTTTTTTATTTCTAGAACTCAACCTTAACTTCTACAGAAACGGAATCGATACAAGACGACTCAATTTTAAATCTCGAATCAAAACAGGATCAGCCAATCATAAGCGAGAATTCAAATTCAAGCTCCAAATTGAATTACGAAGAAATACTCTCACCGATAGACAAGGAAGGAGAGAATGAGTTTATGGTGAAGTGCGAGAAGGAAAGACTGAGCAAATTGGACCAGATAGTACAGAATTTGTATAGTACGCATAAGTTTGGGAGTCCGCCTGTTGTGAATCTTACGCATGACGCAGGTAAGTTACATAAAAATAGACCAGCTGTTATCGCGCTAAACTATTAACCTCTTTTTGCGCAGTCAGATAAAACTGTCCCATGTCTTTCCCCGGGTCTCAAACTATCTCCATACCAAATTTGATCTAAATCGGTTGTCTAGTTTTGGTGTGAAAGCGCGACTGACAGATAGAGTTACTTTCGCATTTACAATATTAATAAAGCCTTCAATTAGGAGGTTGTCAATTCGACTTGAATTCCTTCAATTATAGATCTATTTCGATTATTCTTGTTTTGTTTCCAAGGGTATACTTTCCATATGGTCCCATTAAAATGTTATAAAAATCGATTTAGAGGTTTTTTAATTTATTTTTAGAAAATTTAAGTCGGCTCGTTTTTTTGTAACGTATTTTTTTAAGTTTGACGTGTCTGTGTGTGTCTGTATGTGTGTCTGTCTGTGGAAATTTACCGAGCGGATAAACCGATTTTGATAATGTTTTCTTTTCATAAAAGGTGAATTAGTTGGAAGTGCTCTTAGGTAAATAAAAGGTCAGGATTTATTATTTTTTTAATTTAGAGTTAGTTATTTAATAATAATCTACTATAATAGAATAAAATCTATTTCTGTTAGTCTACTTTATAATAGTAAAATAAATTATTTTTACAACAAACATAAACTAGGTACCTACTTCATATTCGAATAAAGTCCTTTAAAACAAAAAATAATTTTGCACATCCATCGAGTACCTTTACTTCATACCTTACAAGTTATTAAATTAAGTTAAAATATGGATGTATGTTTGTTGCTCTTTCACGCAAAAATCATTGGACTGAATAGGATGAAAGACACAGAGACAGATTATGGTCTGGATTTACACATAGGCTACTTTTATCCCATTAAGTACCACGCTGGCGAAGCTGTGGGTGGAAATTAGTACGATAATCTGTAGTCACTTTAACCCCTGACAAAAAGAGGGGTATTATAAATTCGACGTGTGTATCTGTGTATAAATTTGCATCTACACCGCAGTTACCTTTTGTTGAGCAACATTTTGCAACAAGGTAACTATATATAACAATCTCGAACTTTTGAGTCTAGTTGTTACTTATTGTTGAGTGCTCAACAAAAGATAACAAAGAATAACTTTCGACAACAATCGAACACGTGATATCGACGCATTGTCGAGGTAACATTATCTAACAATGTTATCGATTGTTAGAGCAACATTGACTATTGCAACATTTACTAACAATGAATAACTTATTGCTATCGAGTGTTGCTCAGTAACATTTGAAAATGTTGCTCAACAAAAAGTAACTGCGGTGTGGATGCACGGTAAGCAGTTGGATCGATTTAGATGCGGTTTTCATTTGAAATAGATGGTACTTTGCTAGTCATTGGATTTTAACTCTGTCCTAAGTTAACAACAGCAGAACCGTAAAGTGTAAACTAACGCGACACCAAACACAAACTTAGCACTTACTGTTTCTCAAGTCGACGTCCAAACTGATTGTAGCTAGTTGTGTAACTCTATTATAACTAAACTAGATATTAATCTGACTCAACAATACCATTACATTTAAAGTTTATCATTGTATTTAATTGAAGTAGAATAAATTAGATTATTATATCACCTATTGAAATAAAACTACTTTTGATTTTATCTTTTTTGATTTTATCGCGGTTTATTTTAGATTTTAGATCCCGACGTTTGAAAGCTTTTCAGATTTCACGTTCACAGGTGGACTGAGATATTTGACGTCCAAAAATATTAATCACAATTATTACTGACTACCTACAAACATTATTATTTAGCGTAGCGTTCCGATTTAAGCAAACTGAGCTCACAGTGTCTTGAATTCTGAGTTGATTTTGCTTGGGTTTTGGTACAAGTAAATTAAGCACTGGGTCCCAAGCTGGTGGTATATTTCAACCATTTTCTCTGTTAAAATTAGGATGTTTTCTAATTTCAATAGCTTCGCGGATTATTCTTGGTAGGAACCGGTTTTCTTTGACAAGAATCTGTTTTAACAAATCTCAGGTTTCAAGTTAAAGTAGTTTTATTTCAATGTGTGATATTCGCGTAAATCTAAGACAATACTATTATATTACCTACTAGATAGCCGACTGCGGCTCTGCACCCGTGATGTCGGTTATCGCGCTAAACCTTTAACCTATATTAGCGCAGTCATATAAAAACTTATTTATGCCATTCCCCTGGTCTCAATCTATATCCATACCAAATTTGACCCAATTGGATCAGTAGTTTTGGCGTGAAAGCGCGACAGACAGACATACAGAGTTATTATTAAATAATTATATAGGCCGACCGTTTAACTCGCGTATCGCCTATCGCCAAGATTCTGACTCCTCAAGCTGCACAGACAGTGATGATGATTCAAGCGATATGGATATTATATTACTTTTATCTGTGGTTAAATAGTTCTATATGAGATTTAATTAATGTTTTATGACTTTGTACCTCAGATGGCGATACGCGAGTTAAACGGTCGGCCTATAGTAACGATTTACTATAATTCGTTACGTAGGTAGGTACCTACTACTAGTAATACTAGTGGACTTTTCTTTTGGCCTTATGTGTATTAAACTTTTCAGAAACCTCAGAATACGATAGAAAATGGCGCTTAAATACCTCAGTTTGTACAATATGCAACAAGAGATTGAGCAATCAATACAACTTACGAGTGCATATGGAGACCCACGCGGGCAGACGGCATGCTTGTCAAGCATGCTCGCACGTATCCCGTTCGCGTGACGCGCTAAGGAAACATGTCGCTTATAGACACGCACCTCAGAATCGGCAGGGGAGGAGCGACATGTGACGACCTCTTACAGAATTAACCAATTTAAACGCAATATTCGGCGTAAATATAAGACAATTTTTTTATACTTACTACCCGTGCGCGATAAGTTGAGACCCTCAACCCTCCGCCCGCTGCCCCTGTAACTTTGTAGTACTGTAGGCAACGCCATTTTTTTAACATCTAGTCTCGTACTGGCTTACGATGACGCGCTCCGATTTTATAATCTTATTTGATACTGTTCCGTTAACAGTTATGAGAGTTCCTGCTATTTTATTGTAATTTTTTGTGTAAAGTTCATTGTTATAATAAAGGGTAAAACTTTACTTTAGTAGTAGACAAAGAAAACTCGTGTTAAAAGTATTGGACTTATATGAAAACGAAAAAAGGAACGGCAGTTGTGTTTACTGTTGATAAGGTAAAAATAACCTGTATGAAATAAAAAAATAGCAGAGACAAAGTCGTGGATGGAAACTTGTTGTGATATTTTTTGTCTACAGTACAACCATGCGTCTGAGTCGTCACCGGCCCTAGGTCTCAACTTATAGCGCACGGGTAGTAGGTATGTTCTAGTTCAATACTGTCCTTTTTTTGGGATTGTTCTCTTTATTTATTAGTAGCAAAATAAAAGACAATTTAAATAAAACAGTACTAAAAAGTCATACGTGGGTGGATGGTATGCTTGTCAAGCATGCTCGGACGTGTCCCGCTAGCGTGATGCAAACCTATCACGCTCCCCTGAGCCGGCAAAGGACAAGAAGTGTTATGTAACAACCTATCTATAAACTCTAGTCAATTTACAGTGTAATATATATATCATACATACCTACGGCTACACATCACCTACATAATCAGCGTAAATATTATAAGAATTGTATTTAAGTTAAACCCTAGTTCCATAATGTTCTTATTTTGGGATTGTTGTATTAGTTTTAGGCACAAAATAAAAGACAGTTTGTAAGAATTAAGTTTAAAACAAACGAGGGCAGAAAGTAAGCTTGTTGAGCGTGCTCGGACGTGTTCTGCTTGTGTGACGAGCTGAGAAAACTCGTCACGTTTGTACGTGACGAGTCTGTACATACTCCCCAGTCAGAGGGTGCCAAAGGAAGATTTATAAGTATAACTTACCTATAATTTTAAGAAAATAAAAATTTAAACTTATTTTACTTTTATAACCCACCGGTAAGGGTTTAAACTTTAGACCTAATTATATAAAAAGACAATTTATTTTAAAGACATTATTATTAACTGTAATATTTTTCAGATAATTTTTTACTCTGTATTTCATTGCCCATCTTCTGGAATGTTTCTGTAGTCCTAATCATTAATAATGATTCTGTGATATGAAGAAAATGCAGTGCGATAAAATTAATTTAAATATTTTATTAACATCGCTCCTTAGAGTATTTAATACAGGAGATGTTATACCTGTACAACTTCTGGTACTAAATTGTAAATTGAACTGTTCATGTACTTCGGCAGAGAGGAACGCGCACAATACCAGTTCTAAATTTTCTAAGGAATAGACAAAGCATTAACTTTACTGTCACAGTAACTTTCATAAAAGACATATTTGATATCGCTCATCTAGTCATATTTATATTGCAAATGTTATTAAAGACTAAGCTAGTTGAAAATACAAAAGACAATATTTAATCTTAGCAAAATATTTGTAATTTTTAGCATAATTAATTATTATTTTCTTAAAAAATTGTATATATCGCTACCTGAATACAAGTGCCAAAAATTGAAATTTTTTAAAACCGTTTTATACGGATAAGGTCAACTTCAACTTCAGCATTGATGGTTATGACTCCATCGTGACAACGATGATTCTGCCAATGCCAAAGTTAGAATACACAATATGTCATGGCAAGACGAAAAGTGCGGAAACTCTTAGCCTCATTTTTTGCAATATAACTACTATCAAAAATTTTCGATTTCTGGCGCTTTTATTTCCAAAGAGCGACATCCCGCTAGGTTCTCTTCGTAGTCTGTAGCGTCATCTTGACTTGACAACTATCCTTGATACGGGTATACCCATAGAAGTAGGATATACTCCGTATACCTTTAGCAGGCGGGGATCGGGGAAGTTAATAATTTTAATTAAAAGCCCAAGTTGCAGCCCTCCTTTTTCTAGAATATTGTAACCCCTCTAGGAAGTCATTTGAGCCATGTTACAATTGAACAAATCTAAGAAGTACCTTTTGACGTTTCACTGTTTTGTATTAAATAAGCTTTATAGAGGCGTAATTCACACTATTTTTATTTGCTTTCCTGTAAAATAATTTAATTATAAAGCTATTTTTTTATTTTAACAGAACAAACAATTTTCATACAAAAAATAAAATTCTAAATGTACCTACTGTTTAGAACTGTTAAACGGTACGTCTTAGATTTGACAGGCTGTAATTCAAGAAATGTCATCTCTGTCATTGATCATAGATGGAATTGGGCAAACTACAGGTACTTGTCAAGATGTTCGAAAATCTTATAATATTGTTATTATTATAACTTGATTATATAAAATGTTTACAGGTTTTAATAAAAATACATTTAGAAAAGTGTATACAAGTTTTTTATTTATCAATTTCATCTTACATAGTTCATTTTAGTAGAAATCGCGTAAAACTAACAAAACGTACATCAGAAATTAGTATAAAAATACTGTTTTTAGAAAAACGCTTTTAGAAAGCACTATATGGAAACACTACTTCATATTTGTGGATTTTTGTTCATGTACACGGCTACACATCAGCTGTACATTTCCAGTATAAACTGATCTCGCATTGTATAGGATTTCAGTACAACGAGAGGTCAGCTTATATTGGTTTGTAGTACTATACAATCATTTTCAAGATTTATTTACTTAAATATGGTGTTATGCAAGAAGTTTTAAATCCGTTTCCAGAGGTATGTCTATCTCTGTAACAAAACCACCGACCGATACCTACTAGACGCCGCCTCGTCAAATATTGTATAAAGTTGTAATCTTCAAAAGTTGCTGCATTATCAGGGACGATAGCTAATTTCGGTTGGTTCGTTCAAGTTCCTGTCCTTGAACGCACCAATCAATATTATCTTTTGCTCGGACTATAATATGTATTATATGAAAGTTAGGCGTGTTAGAGGCCTAGATATGCGGTGTCTATAAGAATCCGGTCGGTGACCAAAACTCATGAAAATTGATTCAGTGATTTAACTGTGAAAGCGTAACTTTGATGAGATATGACAGGATTTTCTGACAAAAGTCAAAATTATTACTAAAATAAAAAAATTGGCTATTGAAAAATATCCTTTTCACAAATATTTCATTAGTCTTCCCAAATAACATACATTTTCCGCCATCACTAGGACAATAATATAAATAGTTACGTTTTCACAAACGTTAGTATGCGACTTACACAGAAAGGCAGTTCAAAACGCACCAATCCACAATACAAAATCAAAATCACAATGCTCGCATTTATTTGAACTAATTTTATGATACAATCTTGTTATTAATCAACCTTTTCGAGGATGTTGTCACATATTTAAATATTAACAGCCTAAGTACACAACATTTTTGTCACATTAGTGAGTCACCCGCGCTTGGCCTTTGTCTATGAATTAATGCTGAAACTCTCTCCACTCCTAAGACAGTTGAGGGAAGACCGGTACCCAGCAGTGGGACAGTACACGATCGTAACTAACTTTGTAGTCACATTGATGTTACAGTTAAATCAATTTGTCACAATATATAACAATATCCTCGAAAAAGTTTAGAGGCGCCAATATATTCCAGGATATGAAAATAAAAATTATATTTAAGCTGTCATGTAATTATTAAAAAATATTGCAATAAGTATTTTTTTTTGACTACGATTTAACAAAAAAATACTCAGATAAATCGCATTTACGTTAAGGAGTGGGAATTCTTTACGTCGTAAATTATGTCAAGTGGCATATTGTCTCTTAAAAAATTTAACACAGGAACAGTCACGCGCACGCATTCCCCTCTGCCGAGGCACATATACAATTTGTATGTATAAACTGTTCATGTTTTGTTTTTGTGTGTAGCTTTTATTTACGTGTGCATTTGTAAACACGCATTAACTTTTTATAAGTGTTCTTAAGTATGTAAAAATGTACTGTACGTGGTTAAAGCGTCTCCGCCAATAACTCACAGGAACAATTTAATACTACAAGTTGCGCTCAATTACCTTTATTCTTCGATTATGTAGACAAATAAAAATACGAGTCACGAGTCCAATACTTTCAAACAATCTACAAGACAGCCTAAAAAATAAAAATCAGTCATCTTGCTTATTGGATACCATAACGACGCCTGCGCACCTTTTAACCTCAATCAGTCGGTTACAGAGTTACAACAGTTTCTGAATAGGGTAAAACAATATTACACAGCAGAATAACCTTTTGGTATAGCAACTACATATTTAAAATATCATAACAGAATATTTCATTGTGGGGAGAAAGTCATTATTCCCAATCTAACGCCTCGAAAAACGAAGATAGACTGCTCTAAATATTATATGCTGTTTTAACATAAAATGAATATAAAATCAGTAGAAATCAGTCCATTATTAAAATGCGAACACACTCATGTTAGATCAAACTAAAGTTAACTAACCGTGAGCGTTACAACTTAATTATAAGCAAAATAAATACATTAGTATCTCTTATAAATAATAAATGTATCTGCTTAACGCAAAACACGATACGCTGTGTGTAAATATGTATAGTATATACCTTGCTTAGCTTGGGACCAGATGACCAGGTTAATGTCCCAGAATATTTATTTATTTATTGACGTGATAACGTCTTTAAAATCGTTTTAGTCGGGTGACATGTTCAGAAACTTGTGTCACACCAAAACCTCACGAGCGCGATCGCAGGTATAACGAGAGAGACGGACCGATCTCCCGTCTCATCTCGAGCGCTGCCAGTCATTCCGTGAAACTTGTCACGCGGAATCCTCACCAGCGGAGGCTGGCATAGCGTTCGAGTGAGTGGACCGATCTTCCGTCTTTCTCACTCTAGCGGCATACAAATTTGAAAAAATTGTTATCTTCATTAATTCCTTACTTCCCAAAAACTTATATCACCAATAAGACGTTATCACGTAAACATCTCGATCGTAAACCTACTTTACAAACAACCAATTTTTTTATTTATAGCTTTGTTTACATTTATCATTATACAAATCGATATCTACTAATAATAGATATAAAATAATATACAACTTGCCTGATGTTTAGCATTGATATAGTCTACGATGTAACACGCCCGCCCAATATACCGATTCACTCGTGATTACATAACATATTTTTTTATTGCAATAGGTTTTAATAACACCCTGATGGGTTTATATTTCAATCCAGGCGAAGTGAAGGTCTCTGCTAGTGTTTTCTAGACTTTTCTCAAAAAGAACTTTAAGTAACAATAATAAATAATAATAATTGGCATTTAACTTGAAACGTTTACGCGTGGCTTTATAACAAAAACATATTTACTTACAGCGCAGGATTCGATGTTCTGCGATGCTAAATAATTTCTTTATTTATACCTAAGTTGGAGAAACAATTTGCAAATTATAAACTCACACGCAACGGACTGTCCAGTATCCATTAAATACATGAGCCTCGATAGATCGATGTCAATTCTATACGTTTTGTTCTTTTCTATCTTTCGTCATTGCTTCGCTGTGTAATTTTTCTAGCAGTCCTGTTTGAAAAGTTTCTCCAACTTAATACAATAAGCTAATCTAAGCCTTGGGCACGGTCCAGCCGCGAGTGTTGCCATCCTGTCCTACAGAGACAACTGTTTCATCGTCCAACCACGCCAGACCTGTGATCTGGCTTTGTGGGTGAGCATCTGTGAATTGAAATATTATAGTTAGCAATGGGTACAAGCGGTTGGTTGAGCAGCGGTAGCGGGTTCGACTCCCATACGCGCCCACACATATTAAAGTAAAAGATGTACGAGCTTTACATTAAATTGATAATGTATGTGACCTTTTAGAGAACATGTTAAGCAGTTAATCTCAGCTGCAAATACAATCCGTTCAGAGGTAATTTGCATTTGAAATCTTATTTAGAAAAATTACCAAAAGTAGTTTGAAAAAGTGTGTCCAAACTTACTTTTAATAATAATGTGTTTAGAAGGCTGGTCAACGTTCCATATAATGATGGCGGTGTCGAGCGAACCGGAAGCTATACGTTTGGAGTCAGGACTCCACGACACACAGTTCACTCTCGCCGTGTGGAAGCCCCATTCCTTGTTGTGCGCCAACTGGAATGAACGATGTGACATTATATAATTATATTTTTGCCTGTTGTTGTTGACCCTCACTGCTGAATAGGAGGTTGTGGGTTCCATTCCCATTCAGGACAAACCTTTATGTGATAAGTATGTAATATGTACATACAACAATTGCAAATAAAGATTTTGATTTGAAGAATGTCTAGTTTTAAGTATAGCCTTTCTAGTTCAGTGCCCTAATTCACGTAATTTCTTGACGCACCAATCAAGTTGCGGTGCAGTTGCAGATAAGTTTACGTCTTAGTGCAAAATGGTATTCTTGTAATTGTTCAGCTGACATATCTAGTCTTTGCGCTCGCGATCTTGACGCGAACGTAACTGACAGCGGTTGTCAAAATTACCAGAACACAAAAAGGGCCGTTTTGACCGATAGTCCATTGAAAAGTTACATTTGGGGTTGCGTTTTTTAGAGGACGCAATTTTATTTTTTTGATGTGTAGGGGGGGTCAGTGTAAAGCTAAAACCAAGTTTGTGGGGTCGCCACCCTTGTCCCACGGCCGCCATCTTGAAAATAGGGGTTGAAATGGTTTTTACGGTATATCTCTTAAATGAAATGAAAAAATGATGGAAATAAAAGTTGTTCCTCAAAAAACGATCTACAAAAATGGTCAGATATCATTTTTTCGTAAAATGATAAAAAAAAGTTACATGGGAAAATATAATTTTTTTTCTAGAATTTCTGAAGATTTTCGCTTATAACTTTTTTATTTATGGTTCTACGACAAAAGTTACTAGACTAAAGTTATAGAGAAATTCTCTATAACTTTAGTCTAGTAACTATTAATTTGCAACAAAAAATGCTAACAAATGTTTTTATCAAATAAATAGTTAAAGAAATATACCGTAAAAACCATTTCAACCCCTATTTTCAAGATGGCGGCCGTGGGACAAGGGTTGCGACCCCACAAACTTGTTTTTTAGCTTTACACTGACCCCCCTACACATCAAAAAAATAAAATTGCGTCCTCTAAAAATCGCAAGGTAACGCCTAAAAAATGTAACATTTCAATGGACTACGAAGCTTAACTGCAAATGCACTGCAACTGAACTTATTTAATTACGTGAACTAGCCTACAGGTTGTATATAACAATATTATACTCTTTCTCATGCAAAATCAGTACTATCTGGTTTTTAATCGTATCAAAAGAATGCCTATCTATTGAATCTAAAACATCTGCACGCTTAGTTTTATTCAAATCTATACCTTATAATCATCAGTGGAGTATAGTATAAGCTTCCTGTTAGAATCACTGGCGACTAGATACTTGGAGTCAGGACTGAACTGTACATCAGTGACCGCGCCCAAGTGTTGCAGCTCCACGCTCGGTGTTAGTGTGCGGACGTCAAGTGTGTAGATATGTACTTTGTTGTCGGCACCTGTGGAGTAAACAAAAAATTAATTGAGCAGCGGTGGCGCAGCAGAACAAATTGTTTAAGAAATAATTCGAGGACATGTGACATCCACCAACCCGCACTTGGCCAGTGTGTGAGGATCAAGGCCCCAAACTCTCTTAACTTGTAAGATAGTTGAGAGAAAACCCGTTCCTAGCAGTGGGACACTAAAAAGGGTTGGAGTAAAGTAACTTCATATCTTAAAAAAGTGTTTAGGTTAAAAATGTACAAAAGCTATTACTATCTTAATTGCAGCTCGAAGTTTGGAATAATTGTGAATCCAGCGCTTTAGACATTTATATCTAATAGGCATACCTAATGTCAAAAAAATGGCGGTTTCATAGTTTTCAATGGCAATTGCCTTTTTTCGACATTAATTGTCTGTGGCGTCACATACCTAACGCCACGCAAGAGACATGACGTCATAGCAATCCTGAATCGCACAAGCAAAATTTCTCTTTTTTTGTGGATGACCTAACCCAATCGGCCGAAAGGGCCTTTATTGGTTCACCGAACTTTTTCAGTGAGCAAGAATAGGAGGGGGGGAACCGAGACCGCTGGGCATCATACCTCGCCCGGCCGGAAGATCTTTTATTTTAACTGGATGGATCTTAACACCTGATCCAGAGCCCACATTTCTATTAGAGATTAATGTCTAACGTGCGAGAATCGGAACCCAGCTATGCGGTGTCTATAGGTATTTACGACTTTTTTCTTTATTGTTGAATTTCCATAGAAGTTCTTTTCACTTCCACAATTTGGTCGTCGATTAATAAAATATTGTTTAAACGAGTATAATACCAACTAAATACTGTCTAAAATTATTTATTTTATTTTCATCAGGAATAAATAAAATTAAGACTAAAAAGCCTACATTTAGACTTACCTCCTACAGCTACGTGTCTAGACTTAGTATCAATAGCAACACATGTAGGTTCGTATTGCAACGGCAATGTAGATTGTTTACTGCTGCCGAGGACTACAATCAGCTGAAAGGAAGAAAAGGATATAAACATTTTTAATGGTTTCAAGTTATATTAGGAACATTTTAGTCCACTGCAAGGTCATAAACAAATAATGCTTTTATAGATAGAATATTTTTAATAATTGTTTGATATTAACTCTTTCACTGTAGTTGGCGAGTTATCCCGTCTTGAGATAAAACTGCTTTATAACGGATTTTATCGCGGTTTACTTTAGATTTTTACATCCCGACGTTTCAGTCTTTTCAGACTTCATGGTCGCGGGTGCACTGAGGTATTTGACGTCCAAGCCTACTAACCCTTTCACTGCGGCACCAACTTTTATATAACCTTCCCCATAGAAGGGGTCCAAAAGTTGCTTCGCTGTGCGAATAGCGAAATAACTGGTTGATCAAAAACGGCAGACGAGATAACTCGTCGAACAGAATGTGTCTTGATGTACGGTAGGCGAATAAACTCGCCCCACAAATATCAGTTTGAATTTAAGTAATTCGCCCACTGTCTTTAATTATTTATCTATCAAGACAGTGCTAAATTGCCATCCAAATGAAATGCAAACAGATAAATTTGAATTTTTTGGTAGCAAAACCTTCAAAGTAAAATCGAAGTTATTTGGACTTTTAGGACAGAGTAAGATCGGCCTGTATGTCAGCAGTTTTAGATTTTGGGGTGCCGTCTATGGAGACAGATTTTGGAAAACGAGTTATCTCGCCTACCAGAGCACATTCAGTAGAACGAGATTATAATAATAATAATCAGTAACAATTGTGATTAAGGATTGTTACCAATTAACGACAAACAAATGCTTCTCTGACTGAAGTGGTTCTCCGACATATTGTATTTTTAACTATTGTAAGCAGCGGTGGCGCAGTGGTACGGGTCTCCTCTTAGCAATATAAGGTCACGGGTTAGATACCTGGTCGTGCCCACATATCTTTGTGTGAATTATTTCATAGCCGCTGCTCAAATCGGTGAAGAAAAACATCGTGAGGCAACCGGCATGTCTAAGAACTAATCATTTGCGGGTGTGACATCCAGCAACCCTCACTTGGGACAGCGTGGATTAAGGCTTAAACTCTCTCAACTAGTAAGATAGTTGAGAGAGGACCCGTGCCCTAAAGACACTAAAAAAGGATTGAAGTGAACTATAGTAAAAAGTATCGGTCTTATTAATCAAAATCTTATAAGACTCTTTAGTTAAAATGGACTTTGTCTCTTTCTTACTAGTATAAATGTCAAGATGAAAGACAAAAACAAACAAGTTACAAACCTATTTTATCTATAATGAGCATAAAAGACTTATATATTACTATACTGATGGTGTGTACCTCTTTACCGTGCCTCGGAGAGCACGTTAAGCCGTCGGTCCCGGTTGTCATTTAACACATCTATGACAATCGTTACATGTAGTCAGAAGCCAATATAATCTGACACCTGGTCTAACCATCTCGGCTACTGGTTCCCTACGGGTTTCGAGGTCTGATGGCAGTCGCTCGTATAATTCTGGTAGCTAGCCGCATCAGGTTAGACTGGGAGCCGACCCCAATAGAAATGGGAAAAAGGCAAGGGGAATGATGACTGATGATGGTGTGTACCTCTTTAACAGTAGCGACAATAGTGGTGTCATCATCAACGATATGGTCCATCGCGCGAGGCTGCGAGCCAAGTGGGATCGCGACATCTGTGTATGTTGGTACTTCACCTGGAAATTAATTAACATTACATAACAAAGGATGAGCTCCGATATCGACCTCGGCTTTGAGATATAGGTATTTCGTCTAACAAGTAGACATATGTATGCTACAGACATGCAGGACATCTTTTTACAAGTGAGCTATTTTTTTCCATTCTGTTTCCTTAATAGAACACATTTATACTAATGCACGTTATCTCTTTCTTACTAGTAAAATTGTCGAGATGACAGACAGAATTATAAACCTATTTTAGCTATGATGAGCTTAAAAGACGTTTATGAATACGGGGGTAATCATTCAATAAGTTTTATTATATTCAACATGAAATCAGCAAATTAGGGGCGATTTATTGGTAATAAAAAATAATAATAATATCAATGAAAGCGCGCGGCATAAACTTGACGGTCAGTGACCCTAGCGAGCACACAGCTGATACGGCGACGAGAGGGTGACTGTACGCCGAGAGTCAATAATAATTATCTTTCGTTAGCGATTACTTCATGTTTTAGTACTAAGACATGTAAAAAATGCGCAAATTAACCAGTAGTCTTATATAATTATTACTGTAGTATCCACAAAACGTATCGAAGAATAATCTTGTATTTGGCTCGCCTACGCAACACCACGTGCTCTCTGACCGACGGTAGAACACAGACTGACTTCATCTTGTGACGTATTAGCTCGGGACAAAACGACTGACTTCATCTTGTGACGTATCCGCTCGCGACGAAACGTAAGTATATCTCCATACTACACACAGTACAATTACCTTCAGCGGCAGGTTTAGCGATACGCAGACTATCATCAATCCCGCAAGTCAGCAGCGCATCCTTGCTCGCGCACATACCGTTCACCTGGTTACCGTGACCCTGACCTTTGACGTGGCGACCTTCACCTGAAAATAAACTATTATATTAAAATAGGTAGACAAGGAAGGGGTGAATAGAAACGCTGGGAGAGAATGACAGAATAGATGTTCCTAGTAATAATATTTTCGGACGCACACAGCGCCATCTAGTCATCTATTTAAACAAAAAACAATTGATTGATTGATTAAATTAAGTTCTCCTGGATCACTTCAACCCTTTTTAGTGTCACACGGCTGGGCACAGGTCTTCTCTCAACTATCTTACTAGTTGAGAGAGTTTAGGCCTTAATCCACACACGCTGGCCAAGTGCGGGTTGGTGGATGTCACATATCCTCGAATGATTAGTTCTTAGACATGCCGGTTTCCTTAAGATGTTTTCCATCGCCGATACTGAGCAGCGGCGATGAAACAATTCACACAAAGATGTGTGGGCCCGACTGGGATTCGATCCCGCGACCTTATATTTCTAAGGCGAGGCCCGTACTACTGCGCCACCGCTGCTCTCCTGGATATTACGACCTTTTTTTATAAAAATCTTATAAAAGTTTAGTTAAAACGGACTTTCTTTTTCTTACTAGTATAAATGTCAATATGACAGACAAGGATAAACCTATTTTAGGTATAATAAGCTTAGATAATACTCACCAGTATTAATATTCCATTCAGTAACGGTACCATCATGACTGGTAGTAAACACTGTATGTCTGTCAGGATGCAGCGCCAGGCAGGTAATGGGTTTATTGTGCCCCATCAGCTCACGCAGTGGTTTATCTGGGTTCTCTATATCCAAGTAGTTGATCACACCGGAGAGAGACACGGAGAGGAGGTGCTTCCCTTGCCAAAGGCAGGAGACCTGTGGATTAATAATTATGATTAACCTGTTATTTATTATCGGTAGTCGAGCGGTGTAAGCCGTCGGATTGGGCTATACTGTGCCAGCGAGGGTGCAGATGCGATTCCCGCCTCGAACAATCGTTGTGTAACAACAAAGATTAGTTTCGCTGTCTGGTTAGTTGAGAGACTACCCTCCGTGCCTCAGAGAGTACGCTAAGCCGTCGGTCCCGGTTGTCGTTTAAAATATCTATGACATTCGTTAAATATAGTCAGAAGCCTAAGCTGACGCCTGGTCTATGCATCTCGGCTGCTGGTTCCCTACGGGTTTCGAGGTTTCATTTCAGCCGCTCGTATAAATCTAGTAGCTAGCTGCATCAGGTTAGACTGGGAGCCGACTCCAATAAAAATTATCCCCGACTATTAACTTCAACCCTTCTTAGTGTCCCACAGCTGGCACGGGTCTTAACTATCTCACGAATTGAAAAGTTTAGGCCTTACTTCACATACGCTGGCCAACCGCGGGTTGGTGGATATCACATTCTCGAATGGATAAGTTCTTAGTCAAGTCGGTTACCGCACGATGTTTGCCGGTATTGAGCAGCAGCTATGAAACGATTCACACAAAGATGTGTGGGTACGATTGGGAATCGAATCCGCGCCTTACATTACAAAGCCGAGGCATATAACCACTGCGTCGATGTTCAAAAATAAAAATTAAACCAGTGCTGGTATATAGTATATCAGTTATCTAGTTTCCATAGTACGAGCTGTGCTTTGTTTGTGGTTAGTTGGCCGTGTGTATAATCTCCCAGGGTATTTATTATTTATTTATTTATTTACTCAAAATCTGCATACATATTACATAATTACCAGTCTGCCAAACTGCATAGCAGTCTGTCGGCAGCAGCAGTTCTCGTTTAAAACTAATTAAGTACAGATTTATATTCTTAAGATACTTACTGATTCCTAAATCTACTTATTACTATTAATTTAGATTACGTATACAAATAAACACCATGCAAATGAACGACTTCTATGACACAGAGAAAGGTAAAGTTTTTTTTAAACCCTTTCAAATTGGTTTTTTGATGTGATGTTGGACAACAAATCAACAGGTAATTCATTACTTAGTGTTGGTACTATGTATCTGTTGGCACATCGACTTTTCAATGCATCAGCTGTCATTTTATACTGTCATCGCGACCGTCTTTGAAGTCAACTGTCACTCGAAAACTCGGGCACGGTGAAGCGGCCATCTTGGAATGGCTGACACTGTTAAACCGTTGTGGCGTCCGGTAGTGCAGATGCAATAACGTGCTCGGTGAACGTTACAATTTAATCCAACGTAATCTAAACGATCTGTAATTAACTGGTAGAATTCATGATTGTGCTATCGAGAGATTGGGGTGAAGTGATATTTGCTGTAGTTTTTTTATTGAAATACCGTCTTCTTACCCGATTATTCACGCCTACCTAAAGTTGTCTGCTAATCTTGATATTTTTAGTCTAAAACCTTCAAAAAGCCTTCATATCTTCTAGTACGTTTACCATAATAGTTGTTTGTTTTTGGGACAGCGAACCTTCTTTTAGTAGCTGGGGTTAGCTACATATGTTTTTGTTCATTTCATTCATTACCTGTTGATTTTCTACAGCAGTACCCATGTTGAAGAGGGTGACTCTCTCCCTAGTCTCGACATCCCAGATGGCGCAGGTCTTGTCACCGGAGCATGAAAGCAGCTGCTTACCGTCCGGAGACCAGGCGATGCCGTACACACCGCCTTTGTGTGCTGGGGAACCGATCTGTAAACATCAAGTAGATTTTACCAGTATCTCCATACCTACTTAACCCTTTCCATGTGGCGCCAAAACAAAAGTTGCTTCACTGTGCGGATGACGAAATATCTCGTTTTATCAAAAACGCTTTTAGGAACCGAGGCACGTTCGTCCGTGGGTGTACACCTTTAATTAAATCTCCACACGTGGTCCCTGGGTGGTGCAAATCAGGTGACAAAAACTGGTGGTAGGCTTCGGCCGTGGTTAGTGACCACCTACCCGACAAAGCTGCACCGCCAAATGACCTTGACGGGTCAGTGTGATGCTTGGTGACACTATGTAGATAGGGTGGGTCGGAACTGTTGCTTTTTTAAAGTTTCTAACCATATGGACGCTCACTCATTCCACTGCCACCTTCTCACCGAAAATCATTTGTAATCACGAGTGAATCGGTATACTGGGCTGGCGCGATCCATCGTATACTAATTCCATGCTTAACATCAGGCCAGTTGTGGTCAAGCTCCAGCCTATCTCGGAATAAAAAAAAATACGGAAGACGAGGTAACTCGTCGTAAAATGTGTCCTGATGTACAATAGGCGAGTACACTTGTCCCACAAATATCAGAGTTTTAGTAATTCGCCCAATGTCTTTAATTATCTATCTAATAAGACTGTGCTAAATCGCCATTAAAATAGAATGTAAACAAAACAAAATATATTTCAAAAACATTATTAAAGTTGTTTGGACTTTCGGTACATAGTAAGACTGTCTCGTCTGTAGAAGCAGTTTTAAATAGTGGGATGATGTGGCAACAGATTTTGGAAAACGAGTTATCTCGCCTACCGTGTGTATGGGCACATTCTACCACGGCCGAAACCTACCACCAGGTATTTACCAGTTGATTGTCACCTGATGTGCACCAAATTTGCACTCCCACGGACGAAGGCGACTCAGCCCCAAAAAAATCGATTTTAAATCGATTTTGATTTAGAATCGATTATTATTTTTTAGTAGGCAGATCATAGACATACCTCTCCCTTGAGTTCAGAAGTAGCACCATCGAACAAGAATATCTTGCCATCGAAGCCTCCAGACGCGAATAAGGTTCCATCAGGACTGTACCGGACCGCTTGAGCAAACCTTGTGTGTTCCTGTGTAAATTAAGTTGCTTAATTTTCTTCTGTATAAAATAGTGTAGAGGCACAGAATACAGAATGAAAGCTTCCTAACAAAATCAAATTCAAATAGGGTTGTCACTCAGTTATTTTAAATAAGTAAATCCAAGTGACCATATCCCATAAACCACTGTGTTCATCCTAAATATATAGATAAATATCTAGAGTCTAGACTACAAATTTAGTACCGACTAGTTTAGTAACAGATGTAAATATTTCCCACTTTTTTGAAGTCTGCTATTAATTTCTTTAATAAAAGCAAAAAAAAAATTCAGTAACCTGACTCCGTTAGCATCTGCCAACTTAATTGAACGAAGAACTGATTTGGTGCGAAAAATTCTAATACATTTTTTTTTAATTTTGACGAATCTTATAATACCTCTCAAGCTCAGATGTGACAAGCCGTTTAGACTCTAGAGCGTGCGAAAGAAATATACATACATGCACTCGAAAAACATAACCCTCCCTCTGGTGCAGTCGGGTAAAAATGTACACACAGATACTCGTGTTAAACTTACATCTTTTACTCCACAATAGCTAAAACATAAATCTTCGCTTCGCTTGTATCGCTAGCTATACAAAACCCTAAAATTAGATCGCTCGCTGAGCTAGATCGAACCGGTTTGACCTCGAGCGGGCGTCGGCGCACGCTCCGCGCCTCGCTCACTGACATCTCACGCACACATCGCTGCGCATGTTTTAGTGTAATCTCGCACAGCGTTTGTATGAAGCTTTCATCCTGTACAGTTATCCATTCATGTGATAACACAACGGATTGTAAGCTATTATTATAAATTATTACAAATTACCTGTTTAGTACATTTGAATTTGAACGGTGGCCCTTCGAACACGGCCAAAGTGTTATCCTCAGACGCTGTTACGATGCGGAATGGCCGCGTCGGTTTAAAGTCTACAGAGTTGATGGGCTTCGACTGTCCACTGATCTCGCCTACTGATGTTCCGGTTTCTGACATGAACACATGGCCGAATCTGTGGAGTAAAATTATTTTACAGCGTCACGCCTGTATTCTCTGTCACCTCCGAAGGTGTAGGCAGAGGCGAATATCTATTTATTTATCAATAACAATTAGCATTGTGTTTGATGTCACCCACTTTTTGCCGGCTATGTAAGTTCCATACGTAATAGAGGGCGAACCTACGTCGGGCACAATTTAAAACTTCGAACTGCAACTAAGATTTTCTAAGTATATTACTAAAGTCTTTTATTGCTCCACCCGGGAATCGAAACCGATACTTCGCGGTTACTAAGCAAACACACTTACTACTGAACCACCGAAACAGTTAGTACATTATAGTACTACATTCACCAATATAATAATATACTATAATATTATGAATGCGAAAGTTAGTATGTGCGTGGATGTGTGTTACTCTATAGATCCCGACGCACTGCGTTACTGCTTCAACTTACTGTGGTTAGCGACCACCTACCAGACAAAGCCGCACCGCCAAGAAATTTTGCCGTGTTGCGGTGCGATGTCTAGTGACACCATTTAAGAGGGTGGGTCGGAATTGTTGCTCGTTTATGGTTTCTTAACATATGGAGCCTCATACTACTGCCATATTCTCATCGAAAATCATTCGTAATCACGAGACATCAGACAAGTTGAAGTCCAGCGCAAGTATATTGCAGAATAAAAAAAAATAGTTATCATCATTCCCCTTGCCTTTTTCCCATTTCTATTGGGGTCGGCTCCCAGTCTAACCTGATGCGACTAGCTACCAGAATTATACGAGCGACTGCCATCAGACCTCGAAACCCGTAGGGAACCAGTAGCCGAGATGGTTAGACCAGGTGTCAGATTATATTGGCTTCTGACTACATGTAACGATTGTCATAGATGTGTTAAATGACAACCGGGACCGACGGCTTAACGTGCTCTCCGAGGCACGGAGGATAGTCCCTCAACCAACCAGACACCGAAAGAATTTTTTGTTGTTACGTAATCGAATCCTGGTCGTGCCCACACATCTCTGTGTGAATTGTTTCATCTCCGCTGCTCAATATCGGTGAAGGAAAACACCGTGAGGAAACCGGCATGTCTAAGAACTAATCATTCGAGGACATGTGACATCCACCAACCCGCACTTGGCCAGCGTGTGTGGATTAAGGCCTAAACTCTCTCAACTAATAAGATAGTTGAGAGAAGACCCGTGCCCAGCAGTGGGACACTAAAAAGGGTTGAAGTGATGAAGTGAGTGAGTGACGTAATCGAACCCGCGACCAGCCCAATCGGACCGCTACACCGACTACCGAGCTCGAAAAAAAACAGTGTTTCAGGGGTGAAACACTGTTTTTTTTCGAGATAATATTAGTAGGGAAGTAGGGGTACTTCCCTACTAATATTATTAATGCAAAAATAACTGTCTGTCTGTCTGTTACGCTTTCCCGCTTAAACTACTGAACCGATTTGGATGAAATCGGGTATGGAGTTAATTTGAGACCCGAGAAAGCTAGTATAAATATAAAAAGTGATCTAAATAGACTAGATGAGCGACCGTGAACTTGGAAAGCCGACACAATGCTAATACAACACATAAAACAGAGCGTTTTATTACAGACACGCATGAGTCACGCTGCGCCCGCGCCGTGTGAAATCAAAAACTAACGTTTTGAAGTCAGCCGAGCACAACTTAACAACTGTACAACCATTATTTTGAATTTGTATACATACATTACAAATTAATTAAACACAGCAGTACTATTTTTAAACTGTCTATTAATGTGGCTACAACACATCGAGCTACACATTTCCAGTATAAGCTGACCTCTCGCTATCCAGAAATCCTATACAATACGAGATCAGTTTATACTGGAATTTTACAGCTTGATGGGTAGCCTGTAGCCGTGTGTACTAACACAGTTCATATGCATTTCCTTTTTACTAACCCTGTTAAGGATCTCGGTCCGAATTTTTTTTTTATAATTTTACGTTCATTCTGCCAAAGACTAGCATTTTTGTTACAACCCTGCTAAGGATCTCGGTCCGAAATAAAGTTTTTTTTTTTATAATGTTACGTTCATTCCGCCAAAGATTAGCATTTTTTTTACTAACCCTGCTAAGGATCTCAGTCCGAATTAAAGTACATATTTTTTTATAATGTTACGTTCATTCTGCCAAAGACTAGCATTTTTGTTACTAACCCTGCTAAGGATCTCGGTCCGAAATAAAGTTTTTTTTTATAACGTTACGTTCATTCTGCCAAAGACTAGCATTTCGTTATTAACCCTGTTAAGGATCTCGGTCCGAAATAAAGTTTTTTTTTTACAATGTTACGTTTATTCTGCTAAAGACTACCCTCCCAGAAGATGTGATGTACTGATTGTTCATACTGACTGTCAGCAGTAGAACACTGACATAATGGGTATCGGGCTGTTGAATAGAGTCAGCGTTGATCGTTTACACTATGTAAATTCAAAATACCTCTCCCTGCCTTCTCCAACAGCCACCATACGTTGGTTATCAGCACTCCACGCGATATCCTTGATGGGGCCACCGATTGGCTGGAACTCATTCTTCAATATGTGCTCCTTGTTCACTGTGTCCCAGATTCGAATCTTGCCAGATGCATCTGCAAAGAGGTTTTAACTTATGAACCATTAGCTATTTAACCAAAGTTCCAACCGCGCGTATAACCATTATGCTTTTTTTGCGCAGTCCTTCCGCGGGTATCAAACTATCTCTATACCAATTTTCATCCAAATCGGTTCAGTAGTTTTGGCGTGAAAGCGCAACTTCCTTTAACATTTATAATATAAGCAAGGATGAAATATTCAACCACACATAATTTAACTTATTTATTCATAATAACGCTCACATCCATGTTACCCGAAGGTGCAGGCAGAGGTGAATACCGCCCACTTTTGGCCGGGTATGTTTAGACCACTTTTGTAAAGGGCGGTATGTTAAATCCCAAAATATAGTTATAAATATAGTTACTGTGTTTAAGCATCTTTATCAGTGTTGTTTTAACATAATTCATTAGTCATCATCACACTAATTTTTATCAGTATTTATTCACAATAATCTATATGTTATCAATTATACAGTTTACCATAAAAGGGAGTGTAGGTACTTGCAAATGATAACTGTATACTTAAAATAATATTTATTATGAGGTTGTTTTTAAGTATAATTATCATATTTAAAGGTAGAAAAGTCTCGCTGTTTGTAAACAAGCTCCTCCGAAACGGCTTGACTGATTTTTATGAAATTTTACATCTATATTCGGTAGGTCTGATAATCGGTCGTAATATATTTTTCATACGCCTAAGTGAGAAAGGTGGTCCATCCCAAATTAGTTTTTTTTATTTTTCGGATAATATTTTTTTATTTTTTATTTTTTTTTGTGACTGTTGTATGTTAGTAGTTATAAGTACCTACATACTTAAATTCTTGCAATCCGATATGCATTTGTGAGACAAAACCAGTCGCTAAATACACTCGCATCTAAACACACGTCTTTCATTCAAGTAAATCGTGCTAGACAAAATTCAACCTAATCACCTCAACAGTGACCTTAGTTTAGAATTATTTGAGACATATGCAACAGTTTTGTGATGTTGAAATTTTAATAAATCAATTATAAAAAGAAAGAATACCCCCTACAAAATAAAAATATTGTTTTCATTTATTTTCTTAGGCAACCCTAACTTTTGAAGAAACCGCCGCCGTTGCCGTTCATTTGTCACATCTTCTATTAGGTCAAAGAGAGTTCAGAAAAACTATTAGGGTTATTAGGGTTGCGCGACGCGAAATTTTTACAAGAATTGAGTACATCGAAAATCGTATCAAAACATAATGCAAATTAATTTCTGACTTCACATAGTCATTAGTAATGACGTGAAGAATGTCTGGTTTCATGTATAGCATTGCCTTTTGAGTTTGTATACTTAATATGCAGTGTTAACAAGGCTTAAAAGTACCCAATACTAATAGGACCTGTGGGCTAATTCAAGCAATTAAATAAATTCAGTTGCAGTTAAGTTTCGATCAAAACAGCCCATTTCGTACTGTTGTAATTTTGACAACCGCTGTCAGATACGCTCGCGTTCAGTTCGCGTCACGCGAGCGCTTTAGCGTTTATGTTATATGTATGTCAATCACAAGAATACCATTTTGCACTAAGACGTAAACTTAATTGGAACGTGTTTGCAACTGCACCGAAACTTAATCGACGCGGCAAGAAATTACGTGAATTAGCCGAAGACGTAGGCGAAGCTAGTCACACTCATATATCAAAACATTCTCAAGTGTGCCCACGTTTATTAGACAAGATTCAGTATATTGGCAAAACGCCAAGGAAACGCGAGAGCTCCAGAATTAAACTAAAACTAGATCTACACGATGTTATTTAACTAACAATCTGATATTTTGGAGGGTGATACAATATTTTGTCGTATAGAAAATATCTTAGACAAGCCTCCGCTCGCGATTACGCCCGCGTTTTAAAATAAAAGCACTTTGTGTTTTTTCAGACTATAATCCATCTCTGTGTGTTTCAGCTTGATTAAATCAAAAACATTCAAACTTCCTCACAATTTTTTTACATTTATAATACTAGTGAGAATTTGCATCTTCGATAAATCTCGCTCTAAAACTCAATCCGTCACTTATAATTAAAGGTTTAAAGGTGAAAGTCACCTGGACCCAGTGCCGGATTAGCCAATTTGCAAGAGTAGCATTTACTACGAGCATTATCTAGATTAGTATCTTTTTTATATATTGACTGATTTTCTATAACTACATTGTTAAAACATGATAAATATTCCTGAGATAAAATTGATCTTACCATTAAACAATCATTAAAGTCCAAAATTTAATACATTTACTTCAGAGCCTATAGCAGAACAAGGGCCCCTCAGTATGATATGCTACGGGCCCCACACTTGCTTAATCCGGCACTGCCTGGCCCGAATCTCGCACTTTAGACATTTATCTCGAACTCAAAATATGTCGAAAAAAATGGCGCATATCGATTGAAAACTAATGGAACTGCGATAGACTACTACATTACACACTACATATGTCAGGGGCAATGAAGAATTCGGGTTGCAACATCTTAAGAATACCGGTACATAACTAACCGCAAGAAATCAATGTCATGAAATCTGAAAAGTATCTGTTGCCATGCAATTCAGTTTTAACGACTTTTTATTTATTGGAAAGTTGATGAGGTCAAAGAACTTGTCTGACGTGACGTGACGTGATGTGTAGTGACGTGAATGACTGATCCTGGTCGTTGCCAAGGCCATTTTTAATAATTTCACTATTTCAAAACATTTCATAAGTGTGACTCAAATTTATATTTACACTAAACTGTAGGCAGTAGGCAGTAGTAGAATAGGCTTGCGCTTGACCACAACTTGCTTGATGTTAAGCGATAATATGCTCTACGATGGAATGCGCTTACCCAGTAAATACCGATACGTTCGTAAATTATTACGAGTGCTTTTCGGTGAGAAGGTGGAAGTGGAATGACTCATTTTGACAAAAAAAGTAACTTTCAGAATATAAAAAGTATTCCCATAATCACTCTGTTGCCCATCTGTCTTTTTTCTTAGAAAATACAGAACCAATTGATTTAAAATTTGGCACATTTTTATGCACTGAAATTTACCTTTATCGCTATTAAGGTTTCTTGATAGAACATTAAACCATCTATAATAATAACCTATTCAGCCCATCACTGCTTAATCAAAGTGAATTTAAGAAATTAACATTTTTTTATCATAATTATAACAATGTAAATAATCTTATCACTTGTGTATGTTAATATTGTTATGTTGTATTAATTATTTAAGTAATAAATAAATACATTACTCAAATAAAATAATTAGTCATGAAATACAGTGTGACAATGAATCAGTTTACCAATTAAGGAAGATGATTACAACAATTATAGGTAACATTATAGCTTGACCAGATACTTATAGACACCACATAGCTGGGCCCATCCACGTCAACCCTTTTAGTGTCCCACTGCTGGAGATCGGTCTCCTCTTGACTATCTTACGAGTAGAGAGAGTAGAAGTATGGATATAAGTACTTCATTTAAAAAAGAAAAAAGCCTACTGAGTTTTTCGGTAGTGTTTCTCAGTAGTTGCCAGTCATTTACTGCACGGTAGGAAAAGAAATTGGACTATAATTATGTAGACTCGCATCTCAACAAAAATAAAGCAGATTTTCATTTCATTTCAATCCACACAATTCTTGAGACTTTGAAATAGATACAGACACTTTAAAATTTGTACAGTAGTGTGTATAAATGAGTAACAACCATCCATACAGACATACACACATCGATACAAACTTTCACATATATAATACTAGTATAAAGATAGATTTCTTGAATCAGGCCAGTGGTTTTTAGTTTATTCATTACAAAAATACTTATTTAATTATTATTTATTAAAAGATGGCAGGATGATCTGGATGCATTCGATATTGAATGGCCAGAGGACACGGGAGACCAGACAAGGTGGAAGAATTTGGGGGAGGCTTTTGCTCAGCAGTGGGACAATATAGGCTAAAGAAAAAAAATATTCCTTATCAAAATAACAATTACTTTAGAAGATTTCTTTAAATTATTTCTTAAATTATTATTTTTTTACTACCAGAGAGTACACTAGTACAACAGTACAAAGTAAATATGTGTGACTCATTTGTAATAATAGGTATGATAGGTACATTTAAAATAGTTTTTGTCAACCTATATCTAGAAAGGTTAAAATTGTAAACAAAACATAAATACAAATGCAAGATTCATAAAATCCTTGCAATGAAATGTACTCTGTATCGGTCAATTCTCGGAAATCATGAGATAAAAACAATATTAAAGAGGATAGTAGTTTTTTTAAAGATAATGAAAATCCTTACCTCCTGAAGCGATGTAGAAGCCACTGGGGGAATATTTAGCGACATTAACTTGGCAAGAGTGCTCCGTATACACGTCTGCGATTGTAGGATCGTCAATATTCCTGATAATAACGGAATTGCCGTTCGTGTACAGGAAATTCTTGCCCTTAGGATCCCCGCCCAAAACGAGGGGAGTACCTCTCGCGGTTCTTGGCAGAGCCGCCCAAGTATACTCTGTAGGAGTAAAACCACATAAATACATCAAAAACTTACAAGGAAATTGTCCCACATACGAAAATATCACTAAGTTCAGACATACGGCACGACACGCGCTGTCTGCAAAAATATTCAAACAAAAACTTACTATTAGAGTAAGACATTACGCTGATACACTTTACTAACTAAACACTACTTTTTTACCGCTAAAACCTATAGGTAATCCGTACTTTAACTTATTTTTACACTAACACCGTCAGCCGCTGTATACCCCTCAATCAAAAAATGACATTTAATTATTTTGTGATGTTGGCTTATTGGTGGCAACTTGTATTAAAAGGTTGGCACTACTAGTTAGGGTTTCCAGTTGCAAAATAAAATTACCTATGGTAGAGTGGTTAGCAAATTATTTAGCTATCGGCAATTGCCTTGACAGCTCCCTAGGCAACTTTCTTACAGTAAATATTTTTGAAATCCCTCATTAATTCAATAGACTTTTGCATTTAAAAAAAAAAGTTTTAATTCTATGAAACTAGTATTATATGGCATGGGGTTGTTTTTTCACACTAGAATTAATTTTTTAACTTTTGCCAATCGCATTAGCTAAGGATTAAAAGAAATAATATAGAAAAAATATAATAATAGTAATATATTAGTCTCCCAAGTTTCCGAGTTCTACTCTTTAATGTATCACTGTAAAATATTATTGACTTCACGAGGAATTGTATTTATTGCCGTTTCCTAAAATTACGGTAACCATGCGTAGTCTGAAAACACTGGTCGTGTTTTGACCATATATGGGCAAGCAACAAAATTTTAAAGCTGAGTGGATACTCAAGGATTAGGGCTCACAACATGCAATCAGTAAGTTATAATGAGTTTTGAATAGTAGTATTAGTAGTTAACCTCTTTAGCTGTCAAAAGTTTTTATAGAATAATAAACTATTTTAAGTTGGTTGCTGTCACTTGCCATGGTATTGTTATTCGATTCTCTTTATTGCTGTCATAAAAATGAAAAATGGTCTTTAATTAAAAATTGTACAAATAAGACTAAAGTAATTTGATGGTGATATCATTTTGTTAGTTTCTTTACAGCTCTGCTATATACGTTAATAAGTTGTTATTTTTACCAGTTGTCATTTTTGCTGAGGTAGCCACATCTCTATTTTCATTTACTTCAGACGTCACCCAGCTGCCACATGTGTCATTTGCAAGTCATGGGCATTAATTTTTTACTGTCAAATATGCGACGAACAAGTACGAACGACCTAGCGCGCTCCATGCGTTTTAATTTTTCTATTATTCTTTCATGATTACCTCTGTGAATCTAGTTTAATTGAATGACAAATAGTACTTTTATTTTCTAGTGATTTGTTAACTTGTCGCTTTATACTTTAAACCAGTCTGCTTGATTAATTGACACTTGTTTCCACGTGGTTCTCGTTGCACGTCAAGAAGTGGTCGACGTGTTAATATTTTTCCGAGTATTTGACCGCGATTGCCAGCTATGGAGTCATTGAATATATCAAAATTAAATCTGTGCAGTGGGAGAAGCCGAAGTTCTCAAGAGAATCCTATAATATTCGAAAGGACGGAAGAGAAATTCGAAACAAATGTAAGTTACATCTACCTCCATGTGTTGTAATATTGCAGTAGAAATACGACACGAACATTAATAATATTTCCTCTTTTAAATTAAAAACGTCTTTAATTCTTTAATAGTGGTCGTGATCCATAAAATATCATCGTCAAAAACAATAAAACTTTAAAACAGATCAGTTTTCATGACCAAATAAAGATATCAAACTAAACAGTCATTAATATTTCTATCTATCATAGTTTACTGTTACTAGAAAGATAAATATTATTAATTTTTTAGTTAAATTGTTAATCCATTAAATTGTATGTCACATAAATCTATGTAATTTAATAATGTTATTGCAACATAAATTAATATAGACTCTATGGTGTCTACATGCTCGTAAGGCTGATGAAACAAGTGTTTTATGATGCAATGTTATAGTAAGAGGCATTTGCAGCCTGTCAGTGGGTAACTAAAGAACAGTTCCTTGTTACAAGTTGGTTATGAACAAAATAATAACAGTATTGTTTAAACTTCATAATATAGAGGTACCTAAACCTATTTGATTTTATGTAGTACCAGCTACTGCATATTTCTCATCTTTAAAACCCTCCTTGATCCCATACAAACTTTTCTAAACCAAAATCAGCCAAATTGGTTTAGCCTTTTCTGAGTTTGGAGAGGCAAACAAATAACAACTCATTTTTATATTTAAAGATAATTATTTTATTGTACCTAGTAGGGCTGGTTCCAGACCAATTCTATCCAGTGTCTTCCACTACAGGCTTTCCAACTTAAGTTATTGCACCTATAAATTGCACAGTATGTGCCCCATGGTCTCTCTTGTATGTAATAATGACAATATTCACGTGTAACTGCTGAACTAATTATGATTAATCTATATAAAAAAAACTGACTGACTGACTGACATATCATTGCACAGCCTGAACTGCTGGGTCTAGAGACTCAATTTGGCACATTTCCATCAGGTCTAGGAATGCATAACGAAAGGATTTTCGTAACTCACCCTCTAAAAAAGTGAATTGTAGACCACAGGGTCATGTTGTGTACCGAAGCTAGTATTGGTATACAGATAATACAGCCTGCGTTCTTATTGTATGAAATATACTAGTGTATCAGGTATTATATGCTAATATTACACTGTTATTATGATTAAACCACAGGCAAACAAGACAACTAGGCTACTAATTCCACACAACACAGAAAATCTGCTGATAGAATAGATGCAGGGAATGCAACAGTTGCTAACAGCTATGGAGACTTGTGTCTCAAAAAAATAAAGCATATTTCATTCATTCATCGTTCGGTTTCATTCATCATTTATTTTCATTTCATTCATTTTCGTTTATCATTCATTTTCATTTCATTCATCATTCGTTTTAATTCATCATTAATTTTCATTTCATCATTCATTTTCATTTCATTCATCAGTTGCTAACAGCAAAAAGCCTGCTGTCAAACTTAACATATCTGTTCCCCTGCATATTCCATGTTCCGTCGGCGGGTTTTCCGCATTATGGGCCATTGGCTCTAATCACCTGTATCTGTTCTTTTTCTCTTATTATACTAAATTGGTTTGTTTTCTATCTGTAAGTAACACATGTATTATTGTTGATAGCACCTCACAGGCGAAGATGAAGAGTACTATTGTGAATACAAGGAGGAGATCTGGAACAACTTGCTGGAGCAGGAAGCTGAGAAGCCCACCATCCACCTACAGTCACCACAGGTAGGATAACTTTAAATTAAAAACTTTATAAAACCTTTAACTAAGATAAATTTTATCCCAACCTCTTCAGCATTTGACTAAAGCCCAAGCCTATTGAAGGATTTAAAAAAAAAATCGTGTGTATAATAATGTTGAGGAAAAAATCCTAGGCATCCTAATCCTATGATACTAATCCTAAAACATCTTTAGACTACTACCATGCTGAGTTACCTCTTTATATTATTCGCTCGTACCTTTTATTTAGAGATGCCAACAAGTAAGCCAAGATTTTGTAAGTTTTTAAAATGTGTACCATTTTAAAAACTTACAAAATTACCTCCTTGTTGGTATGTTTGGTACCCGATTAATATTTTAAGAAAAATGTAAGAAAAGGTATAAAAGAAAGTTTCAGGGTTATTGTTACCTAAGAAAAGAAGCCTCCCAAGGGCCAAATTACAAATTTCAGTAGGTAAACATCAAGAAAACAGAAACCCTCCAAGTATTGCTGCTATTGTAAAATTTATTTAATTGTTCAACACTGTTTTTGAAGTTTTTACATTACATAATAACAACAAAGGAGTCAATTTTGAGGCAGCTATAAATAAAAACACGGCTTTCCTCAATCTGTAGAGAGTCCTCAAGTTCTTCAGGCACACAGTTGGGAGAGTCCTAGCTATTCTAGAAAGATTACGTATAACTGGCTAACCGAAGGAAAAAGGGGCAGCGGTAGATCGCCGACAAGATTAGTTTTGGAGTTTTTAATTTGTAAATAATCTTAATAATGCGAGACTTTATCTTAATAATGTTTATCCTATCAAATACAAACCTTAAAGGAGACGTTCAAAAAATGTATAGAGCCTGGGATTAAAATAATTGTAAATTTGAACAGCAATCTGAGTTACATAGGTTAATAGAGCATAATTAATTAAAATTTTTGGTGTATTTAAAATAATTTTACACCCCCCCGTTTTTTAAAAAATTGAAATTGAAAATAAGATTCCTTAATGCAATATTATGATTATTGCAATTGGCAACCCCATGGTCAAATGACAATTGAGCAACCAAAAAAATCAAAATTATTTCGACGCTGTCAATCAAACTGATCAATGACAATGACATCATGACGTTTCCCGTAATTATATTTTTTTCCACGCGTTTTGTTATTACACTAATAAGATAACAAATATTTTTTGTCATAATTACATTAAGCTGCAGCTAGAATAATATTACAAGAGAAAAGTACTGTAACAGAATGCAATTATTGACGTGATTGCAATATTTATACTGCTTAGGAAACGGATAATTAAAGGTAATGTGCGTTTTGTTTTTCTATTACATTTTTTTGATTTTTACAAAAATGGTTGCTCCTAAAATTCGTGTTTAGTTAAATTCTAACAGCTTATTAAATAAGCTTTCCAATGAGGTATATCACATTGGTGTTCAAAATTCTAGCCCACTTTTGACCTCTCCTTTATTTTGATTAGATATTTACAATTATGTAACATTAGTTTTTATATAGCTTTAAAAAAAACGTACTTACCAACTTCAACGTTTCAACAATAACTCAAATGAGATTAATCAATCAATTTAAATGAGACCAATAAATAAGGCACCTAAATTTGTGATATTATAACCTCTGCCTACATCTTCGGGTAATACAGGCGTAATGCTACGCCATCGCAGGTCTGGTGCCGTATTATGAGTGTTTAAAGCAATTGTGATTCCGTTGAAAGAAAGGGACGCAAACACGCACTGTGTAACCGCGTCCCATTCTATCACCGGAAAGATAAACGCCTTAAACACTCATAATACGCCAGCTGGTTTTGCGACAACTTTTTCCAAAGTGGGAATGTGAACATTGCTGAAATTTAGTGCTGTGGGTCGCCTTCAGTAGGCACTCACAGCGTTTACTGAGCAATGTCCATGTTTGACACTGATGGGTCTGTTTTTTCTATTTTAGCTGTTTTATTAGTTTCTTTTTTTACATGTGTTTTTTTTTGTATTTGTTTCTGATAGATGTTTTTATCTTTCTATGGGACTTTAATGTACTATGCGTTTCAAATAAGAATAGGACTGGACTCGCGGCTAACTTCATGCCAAAAACCAAGCAAAAGTAGCGCCAGCACAAAATGTGAAACCACAGACAATAATATTATTTTGAAATGTATGGAAAACTGATTAATGCAAAAAACTTTATTTAGGTATGTAGTTACAATGTAGCTACCTACTTAAGTAAATTTACGCGCTAGGATACCACAAACTTGTACACAAATTCTTTTACACGCCTAAAAACACACATTTTAACATAAAACACCGCTTTTTGTCGTCGGAAGTTAATAAAATGTGTTCGTACATAAATATTCTACTCAAAATGTCCAATTTTAGTAGATCGCCAGTAAGATATACGCATATTTATTTTATTTTCATTTAGATGTGATTATTATATCGAAGAAACATTTTTGCTAACTGTACTAGAAAATGTGAAGTTGTTGCGCATTCCGATCCAAGATGGCGGAATTCCAATCCTATTCTCATTTGAAACGCATAGTAAATGAGTGATTTAAGAAAAGACTACTTTTGTAACAGGGTGTTCAGTATTCACTAAACATGAATCATTGTAATGATTTGCATAATAATTGTGTTTCATCATAAAAATATCGTTTACACTATAACATCTCCTATTATTACGTGTATAAGGTTCAAAATCACTGTTTCTTAGTTATTGGTTGTTACATTTTGTTGGTTAGTTTACAGGTATTATATTAGGGCGTCGATCCCATTTTTTTTTTTCACTAAAGACTGCTGAGATTTGTAGCTGTCCTGCATACAGTGACCGCAAAACGTTAAAAATAATTGTTTGACTTTAGTTATTAGGTACTTATCCTTACAAATATTATAAAATTATGTGGAAGTAACTTTGTCGCGCTTTCACGGCAAAACTAGTTATCTGTAATTACTGAAATTTGTTTATTTTTTTATTAACTTCATTACAAGAAGATACAACTTTTGTCTTAAAATTAAGGCCTGCCAAACTGCGCAGCAGGTATGGAGATAGTTTGACACCTAGGAAAGGTCATAGGATAGTAAAAACTATTCTATCGCTTTTTTTTGCGCAATCGGATGAAAATCCGATTGCGCAAAAATAAGCGAATGGTTTACAGCTATAACCGACATACACCGCCGCCGCGCCAGCGTATCTATTTCACTATAGCTGTATTTTGCCTATCTTAAGTTACGAGTGAGTCGGTACTTATTGGGTAAGCGCGTGCCATCGTAGACTACATCATTCAACCCAAAATGTTAAAACTACGGTGAAACGTATGACGTCCCGTTGAATTACTCCTACAGTCCATCAAATCTAAGAAGTACCGTTTGACAGTTCTAAACGTAGTACATTTAGAATTTTATTTTTGTATGAAAATTGTTTATGTTATGTTAAAAATAAAAATAGCTTCATAATTCAATTATTTTACAGGAATTCTAATAAAAATACTGTGAATTACGCCTCTATAAAGCTAATTTAATAGAAAACAGTGAAACGTCAAACGGTACTTCTTAGATTTGATGGATTGTAAATTATGGTATGTTGACCCCAATCGCGTTATGTTTATTTTAATAAATCTAACAGCTTTATTCATAAAAATCTTATAAGACTCTGTAGTTAAAATGGACTTTGTCTCTTTCTTACTAGTACAAATGCAAGATATCAGAAAAAGACAAACGAATTATAAACCTAATTTAGTTCTATATATCTTAAATGAATCGCAAAATGTGTTGGTAAGCGCATAACTCGGGAACGTCTGAACCGATTTCGCTAACTCTTTTTTTAGATTATTTCTTGAAGTACGAGGATGGTTTTTACGTAGAGAAATATTAAAAAAAAACTCCTCCTAAACAGCTTTTCGAACCGCAGCTCGTGGGTTCGATTCCCACCCAAGTCAGACGATATGTGTGATGAACATGTCTGTCTGTAATTATCTATATTTGAGTATGTATTTACAAAAAAAAGTATAGGATGTAGTATGTTATCAGTTATCTAGTTTCCATAGTACAAGCTTTGCTTAGTTTGGGATCTGATGTCCGTGTGTTTTAAATGTCCCTCTAAATTATTATTGAATAAAAAACTGCATCTCAATCGGTCGCTACGTGACCACAAACTTTTACACAGATACATGCGTGAAACTTAAAACACCCCTTTTTGTGTTTCTAAAATAGGCTTGTGCTTAAATAAACTTGTGTGATGTCAAGCAAAGATGTAGTCCACGATGAAGCGCGCTTGCCCAATATATCGATTCACACGTGATTACGAATGATTTTCAGTGAGAATTAGAATGAGGCTCCAAATCGTTAGAAACCATAAAGGGTAACAATTCCGACCTATCCTCATAAGGTGTTACCAGACATCGCATCGGAATACGGTAAGGCCTCTTGGCGGTGTGTCTCTGTGGTGGGTGGTCACTAACCACGGCCGAAGCCTACCACCAGTTTGATGCCACATGATTTGCACTAGCGTTACTAGCGTGTGGGGATTCAGATAAAAGGTGCACACCCACAGACGATGGTGACTCAGCCCCCATAGGCAATACATAGTCATCCTTTAAAAATATCTATAATCTCATAGGCAATAGTTATCTATAATATACAAATGAATCGCAAAATGTGTTGGTAAGCGCATAACTCGATAACGGCTGAACCGATTTCGCTAATTCTTTTTTTAGAATGTACCTTGAAGTACGAGGATGGTTCTTACGCAAAGAAAAATTAAAAAAAAAACAACCTTCTCAGAAACGACTTAACTGATTCGGTAGGTTTGAGAATCGGTCGTAATCTATTTTCGGACCCGGTAGGTGGCACTGCTAGTAATACTATAATACATGAATATTAAACTGTTCTGTTCTTTCTAGTTGGAGTTTCGCGGGGCGTTAGTGCAGCAGCTCCGTGACGTCACGAAGAAGTTGGGTCTCAGCATCGCTACCCTCCACTCGGCGGTCGCTCAGCTAGACTTGTTTATGGACGCGCATAGACTGAGAGCGGATAGACTGACACATGTGGCGTTGGCTTGCTTGAGTTTAGCTGGTAACTAATTTTGTTTGACCAATTCACCTCACCCTTTATAGTAGTAGGGGAGCCGAAGATGCTAAATGTGTAGTTACTCGAGCATCGTCGATACTTAGTCGGCTTTAAAGATTATGTGGAAGTAAAAAAAGGTAAAGGAAGGAGCAGAGGTGGCGCAGTGGTACGGGCCTCGCCTTAGAAATATAAGGTCGCGGGTTCGATCTTCGGTCATGGCTAGAAATTTCATGTGAGAATTTGTTATTATTTTTTTCTTCCTGTAGTAAACGTGTTCGAGCAAAAATCTTTTCTAAAATATTTAGACACACAGGTAATAAGGGTGTGAGTGCGACGCGACGATTCAATTCGAAATTTGAATCAGAATTTTAGATTTGGGATTTGAACCCGGAATCTCGCGGTTACCAATAGACCAACCAGATATTTTCATAATGAGACAACACCTAACGGTCTTACTCTTAAAAAAATTATAAGTCGCCATAGATAAAATGGATTGTCTCTATCTTACAAGTATAAATGTCATTATGACAGACAAAGACAAACGAATTATACAACCTTCACTTCACTTTAACCCTTTTTAGTGTCCCACTGCTGGGCACGGGTCTTCTCTCTACTATCTTATGAGTTGAGAGAGTTGCTTTAATCCACACATACTGGCCAAGTGTGGGTTGTTGCATGTCATATGTTCCTCACGATGTATTCCTTCACCGATATTGAGTAACAATTAACACAAAGATGTTATTATGTTAATAATTAAGATCTTTATGAATAAGGGAGTCATAATAATAATGTTTTTATTATAACAATATAAACTTTGTGAGCTATGTAGTTACCAATAAATAAATTATACTTAACCTAAATAAATTATTTACAGCAAAAAGTGAAGAAAAGTTAAGCCGAGCGCCAACACTTAAATCCTTGGCCAAGATCAGTGGCGTCCAACTCTGTGGAAAGACTTTTAGACAGTTAGAGTGGATGGTCGGCCAACACGTCCGATGGAGGCTGTTGGCGCCAACACCTGTGACGTTTGCGGCGTTGTTGGCCCAATATGTGGTCACAGATAGCGATCTAACCACGAGGCATCCTAAGTTCGTGCGACGGTTCAAGAGAGACGGGGCTAAGTTGTTAGAAGCTTACTTGGATTTGACTCTGTCTGGTGAGTGAAGCCCGAAATTGTACTTTTAGCGCCGTATCATCCCGAAGCGAACGGACACGTCGAAAGTTGACATCGGTGACGGTAATCGTGTTTTATTTTACAGACGTGCGCCTGAAGGTAGTGGAGGCAGCCGACGTGGGGTGCGCGTGCGTGGCGTGCGCGCGCGCCGGCCTGGGGCTGTGCGCGTGGCCCGCCTGGCTCGCGGCGCGCACGCGCAGGCAGCACGCCGTCATCGCGCCGCTCGCACGCTTACTTATGAGGTAACTTACACTCGTGTAATAATTACACGTTGTTCATTTTGGTGCTTCGAGCCGGATCTATATTCCGACTAAATAGAGAAGTTTAAGTTTTAAAACCTTTAAGAAACGATGAACACTGAGACATGTTAAATTATTTTCATAAGTATGATGAACAAAGGCCGAAAAGACGCTTTAACAGAGCGAGGTTGATATCCCTTTCGGTTGATATCCCTATGGTTATCCCGACGAAGCGAATAACTGATCATCTTTATTTATACCACAAAATGTTTATACTCCAACAAACCTAACTAAACTATTCCTTTCCAGAATGATGCAGATCCTCAAATCCCGTGAAACGTCAGTAGAATCTGAAGTAGACCAAGGTTACGGCAGCGCTAGAACCTCTCCCAACCATACACCGTCCACGTCACCTACTTTCCACATTTCACCTGCTTCCAGCACTTGCAGCGCTTCATCCCAAAGCCACAACGTCGACACATCCTACCGTCACCAACCTATAGAACAACCGGACACCTCATACGTTCTAGATCTAGAAGATTCCAATGTGGCTCCGGTCAACGTTGAAGATTACTATCGTTTACCAGTTGATATGACTCTACAACGAGTTAATAACCCTTCGGAATACAGGTATTGCAAATCTCGTAGACTAGTTGATGCTAGTTTAGACGTACAACCGTCAACGAGTATGACTAGTTTGGCTGTTAAACGTGGAATAGATGCTAATGTTGATATTGAAAGGAAGCGATATCGTCTCGCATCCCAAATGTCCCAAGTAGTACTTTAATATATCTAGTCTATATTTAAATATTCATGGAACACTTTGTTATTCGAAATTTGAATGTGACAGTTGAGCTGTTTTTTTTTTTATTATATTTTTGTATTGTTGTGTTTTAAACTCCAGCCCTTTGAGGATGTAGCGTTTCTGCGTATATATTCTTATCATTCTGTTCCTATTTTTAGTATGTTTTTATCAAATTTCAATAACAAAAGTGCCAAATAACTGTGACGTTATTACCATGAATACAGAATTGTTGACCATAAATACTTTTGATTATAACTTGTAATGTTTTATATTTTGTACTTAGTATTAATTTATTGGTATTGAAAGTATTTACGGTTAATATCTAGGTTAATGTGCATATTTCAAAATATGTTCTATACCATGTGTAGCTAATTTATAGTTTGGGCTTAGTGAATGCAAGTGGAAATATTTTTTTCACACTTCAATTTTGTCATAGTGACTGAATTTTAATACATGGCACGACCATGAAGTCTCGAAATTATTGATACCTTGACATATAGTGTACTATTAAAAATTAATAATGTACTTACCAGTGGCGAAGCGTGGAAATTTCAAAAAGGGAAGACAGATCAAATTTAGTGACAAGAATTTCTTGATTATCTACGCCGACTTTCACACTTACTAAGAAGTATGCACTGCATTTTTTATGCTATTAACAACATTTAGGCGTTACATAATTTAAATTTAGTTCGTTATATTGACCAATTCCTTTTTTTTATTCTGCGATAGGCTGGCGCTTGTCTACAACTTGCTTGATGTAGTCTACGATGGAACGCGCCAGCCTAGTAAAATGATTATCGGTGTAAAGTTGGGAGTAGAATGAGCCTCCATATGGGTACAAACCAGTCACCAGACATCGCACCGGAACACGGCAAGGCCGCTTGGCGGTGCGGCTTTGTCTGCTGGGTGGTCACTAACCACGGCCGAAGCCTACCACCAGTTGATAGTCACCTAATTTGCTCCACCCGGGGACCACGTGTGGGGATTCAATTAAAGGACCCACGGACGAAGGTGACTCAGCCTCCTAAAGGGAAGCCGATGGGAATCGTCTGATATACTCTTCGCCACTGGCACTTACTATATCGTCTGATGCAGTAAGTACCAACCTAGTGCCTATTCTATTTGCGTGCAGTTCAGGCTTGATGGTTGTGGATCTGTCAGTATTTACGTTTACCGATCATTATGGTAAGGTTTCGTCTCGCTGGCGAGGATATTTACTTATTCCCAATTTCATTCTAAACTAGATTCTGTTTTCTACTTTATTCCATACTTGAGCATATTTTTTTAATATTTTATCTACTTGCATTATATTAAATAATTAATTGAGAAGTTCTGCGATAGCTTATTTGAATGGAACCGTTTTATACTTAAAAAATTACATTACGGAATAAAGTCAATCAAAGGCTTAGACTTAGACTTCTCAATTACTTCCTATTAGCAATATTAATGACAAATTGCGCGCCTCGTTTGTGAGTGTCCGAAGTTTTTGTTAAAATCCTACAATTTTTATTATCTTATGGGTCAAACTTAAAATACAAAACTTGCCAGTGCACAATGAAAAAACTAATTTTAAAATTCGAATATAGTGCGATGTACAAGTACAAGAGTAGAAATCGGTAACTTCGGGAACTAAAATTATTCATTCCGTGTGCCTCCCTCATTGATTCTGTACTTTTTTTATGTCGCACTCAATTGACATCCATCATTGTTATAGATAGTGTTTTGTAAAAAAGAAATTGTTTTATGAAATAACGTTAATATGTATACTTCTTTCGTTTTGGGCGTTATAGTAAATATGTTGTTAAAAATATGGCTGACGCAGATTCTGGCTGCAAAGCGTTCAGACAATAGTGATTGAATTAGACTATTAAAATAGAAGACGTAACATTTAGCGTAAATATCGACAACAAACTGAAAAGATGTGTGATCTTCGTAATATATTGTAAATAGATCAAATAGACTGATCTTGCGTTTGTATTACGCGCCATTAAAATTATGGCTAAAAAACGTTAGTGAATTGTGATTTCGGACACTGGATTAAGGCAGCGAAGGGCTTGCCGCCTGGTAAAGTTTTGCCCCAGATATTAGCAATATGAAACATCTGGTTCTCACCGCCGAAACATGCCCAATAAAACATGTCTGTCATTATCCCTCTCGCTTTAGGATGAGTAGAAAGAGATAAAGCAGTCAAGTATCAAGTTGGTTAAGTTTTACTATAGATAAAATATAGTGTCAAATACGCTGACTGCCTTTATTAATAGACATTGCGCGGCAATTTCCAAAGTAGGTTTCGACGAATATCTTAATTTATAAGTAGTTAGATTTTACAATATTTAATAAATAAGGTGATATTGTAAAAAGGATGAATCATAAAGTGATATGCCTAAATGGCTCAATGTTGCTATGCAACAATAAAAAAAAAGTTCCATAAACATTGCCAAATTTGATTTATCCTTTATTTCGCCCTAAATTTTTGTAATCTACCAAAATAAGTAAACATTGTAACCTGATATTACGGTATCGAGTCATATTGTAAATTATTTAGTTTTGTTTAGCTGTTATGTTGGTGAGGTTGTGATAAAATTTTAAATTATTGTGAACATGTACGTAGAAATGTATAAGGACGCCATTTTGTGTATATTTGTTCTACAACTGTCACGCTACATAGCGTGCCTTGTCTTTGCCACATTAAAAATTTAAAAAGAACTATGCTTGTACAAAGTATCAACACAAAAGAGTTTTTCTACATTTGTTAGTACATAGTACCAGGAACTGTGTTTTCTACGGTATAGAATCTTTATTAAATAACTAAATGCTCATTACATACTTATGTCGTAATAAATAAACCCTTTCATAAAAATAAACAATTTATTTCTAACATTTTTCGTCTGTTTTGCTCAAACATAAAATAACGTTAAAGAATTGTTGGGTATTTTCATTGAAGGGGTTAATTATTAGGTCTAAATTGTTAATATTTATTTTATTAAGAATATAAAATTCCATTTGTTTACTTGTAAAACCTAATTTACTGGATTGTAGACTTTATCGATAGAAAAAATTATCTTATAAAATGATTTTCTTGATATTGACAGAAATGAATGCTGATTTTGCTGAAGCATTTTTGCTCGGAACTAATCTAGGACCAGCAAAGCATGTCCCTTGTATAGTTTTTCTATCGATAAGTGTTCTATTAACGTTTGTTAGGTATTTGTAAAAGTATATTACTACCACACTGGTATACTGTAAAAGGGGAAAAGTTATAAAAACATTAGTAATTAGTTGCGGACATAAAGTTATCAAGGCTAGTATTTTGTTTTTGTAGCCTAAAATCGTGGCCTATCATGAATAAAAGGATCTGATATAATCGATTACCAACTCGATAACCGTAGGTACTACGATATGTTTAACTTTCCCCTTAAATCCTCTTTTTAAATGTTAACTGTATTTTGTAAAGGTTGATAATGTTTCGCGCCAATTTTATACCAAAATTGTAAACATACCAAGTTGTTTTCCTAACTAAAAAAAATCGCATTTTTTTTAAAAAACTTGATTTTTCAATATCTAAACTCAGTATTTAATAGTAGGTTTATGGCGCCAACTAAAAATTACAGTCATTGGTTTTTACTTTCCCGCCTTCACCAATATGTAGGTGATTCGTAATTCAAAAATCCTTACTTGGTTCGTATAAAAGAGGTTTAAACGTTCTGGAATTCTAACTGTGGATTGTGTTTAGACTTTATTGCCTCTTTTGGAATAAAACTGCGGCCCAATAGGCGATTTCCCTCGCTTCTTACTATTTAATCTATGTTTGTATAAGTTTATGAGTGATTCTTCATTATTCAAGACTCGATTATTTGTACCATAGTTACCAGAACTATTTTTTAAATTATTTGTAATGTTACTTTCATGCCAATGTTCAAGTTTCAAAATTTTACGATTGTACATACCTATTACAGTATGTCCTCTGTACAGATGAGCATCAGCAAACTTCGGTCGTTCGTTTTCATGATAGGATTATTCCCAAAATTCAGAGATTCCGATTTGGTCAATTAATTGTTATTGTACTGTTTGGTAAGATTCGTTTATTCACCACTAAAAATACATAACTATGCCTACGTACAATTTTGTAATATAGTAATAGTCTTGCTAAAACTTCGCCAAATTATTTACTGCTTGTTTTTTTTTTCAAGATATTCACAAAAATGTAATCAAATGAATATTTAAAAGTAGTGCCTAAAATAAATGCAATTTCGATAGATAAACGAATCGCTGTTCATCCGTTAATATTTTAAACTCCATTTATGGTTAGGAAGGTTATTCGAGAATCACAGAATTCGGTCTCTCAACTTATAAGATTGTTGAGAAAATAACCGTGGCAAACGTGAGGAACAGCAAGCGATGATTCTTGAATACCTACCTAACATAGACAATTAATTTAAAAGAATACAATACAACCTGCCATAAATTACAGATTTTGAGGTTATTTTTTATTTCAGCTGTCATATTTTTCCTTATTTAACTACTTGATAATAAGTACTTTGCTTTTGTAAAATTACGCTACCCGCACACGACCGATTTTTATGATCGATTTTGTGCAACTCAAGTAAACTCAAGGCCACGCGTTTCTTCGGACACAAAGTCAGTCATAAAAGTCAGTCGTGGGCGGGCAGCCTTAGAGGATCCTATTTATTGTTATAAATACATAAAATGAAACTTGGTATAAAATGTAGGTAGCAAGATCGATTTGTTCGAAGACTGAAGGTATACTACGGTATTGGACTGAAGAAGGTGATGAAAATTATTTTGTACTCGTAAAGATTATAAAGACACATTATAAACCTTTGAATATTAAATATTATACTTCTGTATCTATGTGTTTGATTTAAAAAGGATATAAAATATACACTGTAGGTAGTTGTCCTATTTTTAAATATAAGTATTTACTTTTTACACCAGTGCCGGATTACGCAGCCCGAACACGACCGATTTTTCCACAGATTTTTATGACCGATTTTGTGCAACTCAATACAAAACAAAACAAGGCTAGGTACGCGCTGAGCGCTGAGTCAGACACAAAAAAGGTCGCGAACTGGGTACTGGCAGCCTCAGCCGAGCCAATTGCACATTGCAATCACGCCGAATGAATGAATGAACTTATTCGAAATTTAAAATATAATTTGATGTTTTACAAGATAACGGGGCACAGGTATCAATCTCTTAGAATTTATCTTTCTAAATTTTTTTATCGATTTCTTTAGATCGCTGCTTCGGCTACTTCTACATTTTAATAAACTCATCAACGGATTGCTTACCTAGCTATTAGCATAGAGTAGGAATCTATTTGAAATACTGTGGTTTAAGAAATAAAATACTAACAATCACTATTATTGACATCATATAATTTAATCTTATTTACAATATATACTTTAGAATATATTTTTGTGTTCTAAGCTAATCGATATACTGAAGTTTCATCAGGGGACAACGGGAGACGCGGCGGTCTGCGCGGAGGACGGCGGCGGCGTCGGGGCTTGCACTCACAATGCAGCGCACACAGTCCTATTCCAGCACATCCTGATAGAAATAACGGTACCGCCAGTGTTCTCGTCACAGTTGCTACTTGCTCCCCTCTCGACCAGCGCGGTACTACTACAGAATTATCCGCCCTCGACCAGTAACAAGGATACCTCGCCCCAACAAACCCATAACTCATTGTAAAATTCTCACAATCCACTGTTGGAGGGTATCCACACCCTTTAATATTAACAAATAAAACTGCAGGCCTCCAATCTTGTGTATATGCTTTGTATTTCACATGTAGTTGCGTGCATTTGTATGCATCGCTTGTGCATCCTTCCCTGCACGACGCCCAGGTGCAATTATCCAAGCCCAAACGATCGTCGCGTCGCTCCGTCACGCATTCAGCTGGTACAGGATCAAAGTCTGCAGCAAGGGCACTCAAAGCTGGATCAGCGTAGAGAGGAACCAAAAAAAGAAGGGCGGAGCCTCCACCTCCTAACAGCGCGGCGAGGATCACTGTAATGTACCGGGTCAGTTTAGCCCGTGTGTCCCGTCTACGTTTTGAGGGTCGAACGACCAAGCGTTCTGAGCTTCCTCCCCGCATTTTGTGAGCACTGCGTCAACTCATGCTGATAATTCCTGCCCTATATCCATGAATGGTATACGCATGCGTTGTTATGGAGCATGCGCTGTTTGTTACAGGCGGTTTCCATTGATGCATGGAGATGTAGGTAGGCACTTAGACCTACCAAGTGGGAACGATAGGTACCTACCAACTTGGTCAGGCACTGTAAACCATGTTTAACCAGTCAGAGAGCAGCGGTGGCGCATGGCGCAGCGGTACGGGCGTCGCCTTAGAAAAATAAGGTCGTGGGTTCGAATCCTGGTCGTGCCCACAGATCTTTGTGTAAATTTTTACATCTCCGATGCTCAATATTGGTGAAGGAAAACATCGTGAGGAAACCGGCATGTCTAAGAACTAACAATTTGAGGACATGTGACATCCACTAACTAGCACTTGGCCAGCGTGTGTGGATTAAGGCCTAAATTCTCTTAGCTCTTAACATAGTTGAGAGAAGACGCGTGCCCAGGAGTGGGACATTAAAAAGGGTTGAAGTGAACCGTCACTAGACAAATTTTATTTCGGACAAGTTACATCCATAAAGATATAGTACTTACAGTGGCGTAGCGTGCCTTGTCGGGGCCCCATATAAAAAAATTTTTGGAGGCCCTTATATGGAGGTAAAGATTTTTCACAAAAGAAAAAAAATATTGTGAAAAGAAATATTTATTTATCACATAATTTACCCATTTTACAAATAAAAATCGAATTTTAAATATTTACTCTCCTTGCCTTTTTTTCGGCAAACTGATTTATCAAATCATTTATGGGTGATGATGATTTTAGTTTTTGTTTTTATTCTTTTTCCTTACACACTTTGGGGGCCCCCGTGGCCCGGGGCCCCGTATAATTGATACGGCAAATACGGCGGTAGCTACGCCCCTGAGTACTTATACAAAAGCAGATATACCGCACTATCGAAGATGAGATGGTCCTGTAATTAAAATAAATTCAATATTTATATGTTAGTTTATTTATTGTTCGTTATGGATCTACAAACAAGTTTTAGTATATTGGAGTAGAGTCCAATCTCCATCCTTTCGCTGGATGCTGCAGGTGTAGCAAAGAGTAAAGTAATAATAAGGTGCAGGGAGTATGCTGAGCAGCACCAAAGAGGATGTTTACTAACTTTGGTACCTTTGATCGGTTAGGTACAATCAATGACCAGTAGCACGTCAATAGTCTTAATCGTTTGAATTGTACTCCGCGTCTACGACATAAGTGTGCTTAATATATGTTAAAGAAAGCGGTCGTAAGTGCGACTTGATTTGATGCGATTTTCTGAAATTGCTACAGGACTCATGACCGTATAGTATGAATGTATAGTACATTGATGATATGATACGATTCGTATAATTTAACTAATAATCGACTAACTGAATCAATTGTTAAAATGATTTTAAGTAATTTGTTTGTTATCAATTATCATGGGCATCTCTAGTCATTCAACCATAAATAAACTAACTAATTCATAGTCAGTCATTCATTCACCGGTTGGTAAGAAAATCTCATTCATTCAAAATCTCTTAATAGTCTCTGTCTGTGTTCAAAATGGCTATTTGGCAAGATTTGGCAGGAACATTTCTCTTTTAATTTTTATTTGAACGGAGTTTTTAAGTGTAGAGTGAAGTGCCTTATTTCCATTATTATTTGTAGGTATGTCCGTCTCGTTATTCCGATTTTTTGTTAAAGCATTGCGTCATAATCTACCGAGACATCCTATTAGAACAGGTAAAATCCACATGGGCGATAAATAATAGGGTTTTTACTGTGGTTGTTCATGATTTGACGTACTGTAAATAAACTAAACAGTTACCACGATCAGTGTATAATAGTTTGATTCAGTTTGTGAACCAGCCCATATGTGATAACTTATATAAAAATAAATCTCATGTTCACTTTTAACCTAATAATGTTGACATAATAAAAATCTGGAATATCTCTTTAGGACTACAAATACGACCAATATCAGTTATGGAACTCGCTACTACAGAGAATAAAGACTTAGTCGACAAATTAGATAAACAGGATATTATTCTTAATAAGGAATACACTAGATTTAAAAGGAGGAACAAAAAGCGACAATGGGAGGATACAAATAAAAAGGAAACAGGGGAAACCGTAGAAAAGCGTGATAAACCTACAGAAAGAATTAAAAGGAAGAAAATGGCGATTTTATTGGGCTATTGTGGTGTTGATTATTATGGAATGCAAAGGTAATATAATAATGTATTTAGGATGTTGTTGGGTATTCCACATTATTGTAGTGCTTCTGGTACATTTACTGAGAACAGAGTTGTAGTTTCCATGCAATTGTACATAAACAGTGCACTTATGGTGAAGAGTCCATACAAGTCGATTGTCATCGGCTTCCCTTTAGGAAATGGTTAATATCACACATACATAATAATATATTATGTAACGCCTAAAAGTTTTAAAAAGCAACAAAAATAAGTATTAAATCATGTGTAAGAGCTATCGGTGACAGTAGTAAAGAGTTATTATTTAAGTAACAACTTTTTTGCTCCGGCTTATACCCTTCATCATTGCAGTAGCTTCATTTCTTAATAGAATATACTGTAGCTCCCACAGCATCTTAAGTGTATTGTGTGATATGTGGCAGAGATAACCAAACACTTCTTGCTGGCTAGTTTAGGTCCCATAGCATTAGGGGACGAGCCTATTGTTATTCATCAGGCATAATAGAGATGACACAAGGTATGAAAAATCATATATTAATAAGTCTCCTAATAAGATATAAAAAAAATGTGAAACATTTTTTGCTTTGTCATTGAAATGAAACAATATTAAGATGGTATTATGCATTATAAGTGTATAAAACTTATCCAAGTCTGACATCATTTGAGATTCTACTTGGGTGTATTGCTGTAATCTTTAGGTCACAACTCACACCAAAACTAAGAAAAATATATGTCCCATCTTATTAATATCTCTAACATATTGTGCATTTAAAGGGTGCAGAATGGCATATTGAAAACTATTGTAAATGCTCCATGGTTTACTAAAACTGAAGATTTAGTAAACCAAAATTACTTAAACATGCCCTCAGTTGATGTTGAAATCAAGAGACTCATTAGCAGACATCTGGAACACTTGTCTCTTTACCTAAATGAACTAGCGTCTGGGCTTCTAAACCCATCTCCAACCAGGAAAAGGCTTAAAAGGAAAGCTTTAATTAACGGTAGATAAGGCGCTGGCCTTATTGCCCTCAATAACATAAAATAACTCAACATACAGTCTTATAGTCTGGCTTATAGTCTTGCGACTGATTGGAAAGTTAAAAATACATCTATCTGATGGACAAAACATAATGTCGTCATCCCTATTCCGAACTTAAAGCTGGAACTAATATTTTATAGGTCTCAGTTATTATTCAGCCAAAATCTATTTACAGAAACCCAGGTGTAAGGACAATAGAGGAGGATTTACTGAAGGCACTACACGAAGCCAAGTATATCACTGAAGATGATTTCCATACTCAACAGAACACACAGTTCCAGAGAAGTTCTCGGACTGATAAAGGAGTTTCTGCTGCAAGACAAATTGTTTCTATGAAATTACGTTAGTATCTTTCACTCCTAGTTTTCACTGCACAAGAAAACATTTTTGGAGATGACCTAACCCAATCGGCCGGAAGGTTGGTTGATTCAATGGACTTTTTCGGCGAGACGTCCGAGGACGGTCCAACCGGTCAAGTACTGTGGCAACTGCCATGAGGGCTCCCCATGTGGGGACGAACCTCGGCTCAGGACGTTGCCGGACACTAGTTTTAGGGGATAGGGGGCACAAGAAAACATGTTGCCCGAAATATCTATCTCTTATCATTTAGAGATGAGTAGAAAGAGAGAAGACTATGATTTTAACATATTTTGTTGTGCAGTGCAGACAACCCAGTTATAATGTGTAGGGATTATTGCCCATTACCTGTCCCAGACTTACCTATATCAGTGCTAAAAAAGCGAACAGAGTCTACATACTTATTCCTTCTAAATTATTTTGGGGTGTTTTGATAACATATATCAGCTTTGTTTCTGTTATTAAAAATATAATTGTTTACTATTTTGTTAAAAAGCATTTTTCCTATTTTTTTTTTGGCCAAGCCTGCTACAATGAAATAAAATTACTTCATAACGAATTTTATTGCAGTTTATTTAAGATTTTTATATCGACATTTCAAAGTCTTTCCAGACTTCATGGTCAAAGGTGGCGACTGAGCTGAACAACACTCCACGAACGTCTGATACAAAAATCTAAATTTAACCACAATAAATCCTATATAAAGTACTTTTATTTCAATGTGTGATATTCGCGTCCATTTAAAAAAATACTAAGCCACTAATACTAACACTTTCTTGACTTCTAAAATAGATTTAGGTTTCAATAATTCACTTTGATTAAACAAGTCACACTCAGTGTTAACACTGGTTTTTTATACTTGACATATTTCACTGTCTTCTTTACAGCTCTTGAAGCAACTGTAGAAGAAATAAACAAAAGGTTACCTGACTGCATAAAAGTATTTGCTATTAAACGAGTCACCAATAGATTTAACTCTAAATCAAAGTGCAATGCACGTACATACAGTTACACACTTCCTACATATGTGTTCGAGCCTAGCTTAGAAACAGAAGAGGAAAGAAAACAGTACAGAATAACAGAAGAAAAATTAGATCAAGTTAAGAAAGTGTTAGGGGTATATAAAGGCACTAAAAGTTATCACAATTTTACTGAGAAAAAGTAAGTGTCAACAATACTTTTATTATTATTTAACTAGCCTAGTAGCGTAGTGGTTAGTGACCCTGACTGCTATGCCGAAAATCGTGGGTTCGATTCCCACAAAGTACAAATCTTTGTGTGATCAGCATGATTGTTTGTTGTCTAGGTGTAATTTATCTATGATTATGTATATATTTTCAAAAAAAATGTATTTAAGTAGTATATCCACTCCTAGTTAGTACCCTTAACACAAGCAAATATAATTTCTTAATTTGGGACTAGATAGTGCTGTGTATGTGTGAAAATATTATTAATATTATGGTTAATCTTCATCAGTATGGATGTATGTTTGTAACTCTTCCACACAAAGGATGATATTTAGCACCGAGATTGATTATGGTCTGGATTAACTTAAATTTTTATCCTATTATGCACCACGCGGGCGAAGTCGTATGTCACTCATCGGAATTACACCTCATTAAGTACTAGAATTTACAAAATTATAATGTATTGCTCAGAAGAGCAGGGGTGGCGCAGTAATACGGGCCTTGTATTAGATATATGCTTACACATCTATGTGTGTAATGTTCATCATCGCTGCTCAAGATCGATGAAGCAAAACATCGTGAAGGTAAACTGGTATGTTGAAGAACTAATCATTCGAGGACATGTGACATCCACCAACCTGCACTTGGCCAGCGTGTGTGGATTAAGGCCTTAACTCTCAACTCGTTCAACAGCACTGGGACACTAAATAGGGTTGAAGTGTGAAGTGTGTTAATGTTTTGCCCTTTTTTAGGCATATCACGGATCCATCATCGTTGAGGTATATGTTGGGATTCACTGTTGACAGAGTTTTTGTTGAATCTGACATGGAGTTTGCAGTCTTATTAGTTAAGGTAACTAACGAATTACTTTTTCTCAACACATTTTATATAGATTATAAAATGCTATGCTCGGAGTTTCTTTGCGCAATAAGAACCGCAATGAGGAAATCTGCAGAGGAATTAAAGTCACAAATAGCGTTCAAAGTAAGCAAGTTGAAGTGTCAGTAGGCAGGCCACACTGCTTGAAGAACCGATATCCAGTGGGAATTAAAGGTTGTTGAGTTGAGACTACATTATGGGTGGCGCGGTAGGCAAGGTGGACTGATGATACATTATTAAAATTGGAATCATCTGATCCCAAGCTAAGCAGAGCTTGTATCATGGAAACCAGATAACTAAAAACTACTTTTCTTTTGTAAATACATACTTTTAAGAGATAATTACACCCAGAATCAAACCAACAGTCGTGTTCATTATACAAATGTTTGTCTTGGGTGGGAATCGAAACCACAACCTGCGGCATGAAAAGCAAGTGTCGTACCATTGGGTCAACTATGTTATTATGTCTTATACATAATAGTAGGTGGGTGTGCCATCTACTTTGCACAATAGTTTCTCAACTTACCACTGGACTAAGAAGGGAATAAGGGAGTTGAATAGTTACTGAAATTTATTACAGGGACAAAGTTTCATGCTGCACCAGATCCGCAAAATGGTTGGTCTAGCGATAGCTGTGCTCCGTGGGCATACAAACATGTCTATCATGAACAAAGTGTTTGGGAAGGAGAAGGTTATGATCCCAACCGCCCCTGGTTTGGGTCTCGTGTTGGATATGGTACGTATAAATCGTAGTATTGAGCAACGGTTACGGCTTCGCCTTTGAAATAGCGTCCTGGGTTCAGCTTTGTGTGAATTTTTCATCCCAGCTGCTCAATATTGGTGAAAGAAAATGAGGAAACCGGCATGTCCAACATCAACCAACATGCAATTGGAAATGCATTAAGGCCTAATCTCACTTAACTCTAGATAGTTGAGAGAAGACCTGTGTCCAGTAGTAGGACACTTAAAGGGTTGTAATGAAATCATATTAATGTGATTTTTATGCTTAAAATATTCTCAACTTACCCTGAATATAAAGGGTACTGCCACTGTTTGACTGTGAAGTACACAGCAGTGGCTGTTAGTTTAGACCGAAGCAGTCACTAATAATTATAGATAGACCGTTTAAATCGCGTATCGCCTATCGCCAAGATTCTGACTCCTCAAGCTGCACAGACAGTGATGATGATTCAAGCTATATAGATATTAGTGACGAATAGTCTTACATTACTTTTATCTGTGGTTAAATAGTTCTGTAGGTGATTTAATTAATGTTTTATGACTTTGTACCTAAACGGTCTATCTATACCTATATTATTTTTACCATTTTAGGTCCATTATGATAGATACGACGCAAAATTCAAGAACAGTCATGATAGTTTAACTTGGGATACTGAAGAAGATGCTATACAAAAGTTTAAACATGACCACATTTACCCAGTTATAGTCAAAGGTGAAGTAGAGGAAAATTCTATGGGATTATGGCTTGAAAAGTTAAACCACCATTCATATGAACCATCGGAAAATACAACAGAGACGGTTGATGATAAAGAAATCGGTGATGATGATGATGATGACGATGACTGTGATGACGATGATAATGACGAAAAAATTGAACACAATGACAGTAAAAATGTTGATAGCAAAGAAAATGTAAGTGAGAAAAATGATAAGTCAAATGAAAATATTGAATTAGAAGATGATAAGCAAAGTACTGTTGATAATAAGTGAAAACAATAAAGTAGTGTATTAATGGTTAATGTTTTATTTACGAATTTCTTTGCTAGTTTCTTTCCCGCCAACTTTTCCTCAGTTTGCCTCGGCTACGACTACAGTCTAAGCGCAGCCGAGGCGAACTTAGAAGAAATTCAAGAAATAGCCAGCTAACTCCCTCTAACAAAGCTTTGTCTTACGCTACGTCCTAGGTAGGCGGTTCAAAGCGAACGCGATTATGAAGCGATGACACGCGAATTCAATGCGATGAGGTGCGACACGGCGGCTATGTCCTACGTGTACGCGAATTGTCTCGCACAGCCGCCACCGACGCCGCCGTTCAGTGGGCACTGTGTAAAAACACGACGGCACCGCATCCAGTTCGCGCGAAAATATCAAGCCAACTGATCGCGTCCGCTTCATTTCGCGCCGCTCCGCACCGCACCCCACGTGCGTTTGGTCACGTAGGGCACTTCAATAGGTTTCGACTGTTTGTTGTTTTCGCGCCGCGCCGCACCGCTTCGCGTTCGCGTCTAGATCGTTTACGCAGGACGTCGCCTTATGGCCCACATCTACGACAAATATCGACATAGGGAACTCTGGCTTGATGTTACAGGTATAAATAAAAATCATAAAATGATTGTCACTATCCATTTATTTCAAGTATCTGCTTCTAAACTTGCTATCGCCATTTTCAAAGCACCATCTCTTGTAACATTACCACCAATGAACCCAGTGCTATGACAGAACATGGAACCTTCAATACCAGCAATCTCGCTTAAAATCTCATCTCGAACACCCCACCAACTCTTGTGAAGTGGTTTCCTGACAAAAAAAATAACTTTTTAATAAATTTTCTAGGTATCCAGGGCATAGAGAGTTGTAGAATAAGAATGTCATATTAGGCCCAGTTCACAATATTCCAGTCCTATACTTACAATGGTTTGTAAAATTACATGATATGAAATGCTGTGCGTTAATTGCATGCGTCTGACGCTGCAATTTGCGCATAAAACAACCCCACGCTTTACTATCTATAGATTTAATATGCAGAGTTGAATGAACTTACCTTGTAACAAAACTGTTAGGTGTGACCGGCACAGCCTGAACCCTCCAAGATCCTGGTTTATCATTGAAAATAACGTACTTCACTTCATGTCCAATATTCATTTCCTCTTCCAAGTCAAATAGATGCTCTTTCCAAGGAAATCTCTCTTCAAACTCCAAAATTTGACCAGAATCATGGATATTGTACCTATTATTGATAGATGAGCGTACATATTCTCTAGCAGGCAGCCAAACATTTATGAAATAGTTTACTGTATATATCAGTTCGTCACTAACTAAAGCCATTGCCTTTACAAAAATTTCGTCTGTATTTACAGTTTGTTTAGAATTCCATTCAGGGTTCATTCTAGCGACTCTGCTACTCAGGTGTGTACGAATCTTGTATTTTGGTTCTTCGGAAGCTATGGGTACTCCATTATCTATAGCGTCAATTTCCTCTATGAAGTTTTCATATACTTTTTTGTAGACTATGGTCAGGTCGTTTTCTTTTAATGTTGTACCATTAGGCACTAATGATTTGATTACATTTTTACCATAATAGGCATAGACTAATCCTGCTGAACTAAGCCTGTAAAGATTACAAGTTATTTCAGTATCTGGCATGTTACATGCAAGTGCTAGGCAGAGGGAATGATTAACAAGAAGCAAATGAGTTCAGGACAGTAAATAAAACCCCAGAATATTTCGTAGCAGACTAGAACAGCCCAAATTAACTTAATCTTTATCTCCTACTGCTGACATTGAAGAGGTGACTACAGCTACTTTCGTAGCACGATTCACAGCATTTTTTACAACATTTGCCTGTTTGTAAACGTTCAACGAGTAGTTACCAAATCCATTCGAATTTGTGACTTCACTAGGCATCACACAAAAGCAAGATTGTTAGAAAAATGTCATTGCCTGGTTGGTGGGTGGTAACTAAATGACCATGACTCCTACAGCTAATGACCATCATTACGTGTAGGAGTATAGTTCATATAGTACAATTCAGGCATGAGATGTAAGGTCATGAGACTGAGTAACTTCTTCAAATCACAAAATAAATAATAAATATTGAAATATACTAACTTAATTTTGTATTTATCACCAAGAGTAGGTCTCAAAGTACTGAGAGTTTCATTGAACTCCCGCTGATGATGGTCATATTTCTTCCTTTCATGGTCAAACTCTGCTCCCACATCAACAACTATGTCACATTGATTGAGCTTGGTCTTATCTCTTGTACGGATGATCTCTGCGTCTTTGTACTCTGGGAGACGCTTGAGCATGAAGCATGCCAGGACTTCATCACAGTGGAACACTCCATCATGAGTTCCGATCTGATAATGGAATTGGTTTAAGTGTATAGAACTCATTAAAAAATTCATCACACTTCTAGTAGTAAGATAGGTAGCAGGTGGTATAAGATAAATAATATTAAACAGCACTGAGCCATATGACCAAAAGGTGTGGGCAGAGGTGAATAAAACCCACATTTTGCCTGCTATGTTTAAGTCCCTTACATAAACCAGCCTATTGCCAACTCCACTTCTAAGATGACACAGTGACCTATTGGTTAGTGGGTCATCTTAAGGGTTTAGTAACCATGCTCACCACTGGACAACAGAGGCAATATGGTGATAGAAAATATATTATTAATAATAACCACACAGGGCACATTCTTATATGTTTACGGTAAATAATAGTAGGTAATGAGACGTGTCTGCCCGCCACATCGTTAATAAACTACGGTTGGCGCGAAAAAAAATTATAGAATAAACCCAAACAAAACTTTGAATGCACTTGCTGCTAGATATTGAATCATTTATAATGAAATGTTACAAAATCGTACCTTCATGTTGAAAGCCGAGAAGAATCTTCGACTGATGATATTCCTGGATGAAGAAACCACGATCGAACAGAACGATAGTAATACTGTGTATTTCTAAGCTGAACACTACTGGACAGGATATTTAACAATGCTACTTACAGTTTAGAGTACATTTATATTCCAATACTTAACGATTCTGATATAATTACTGTATGTAAACAACAGTGTAAAGTAATCGCAGAAAGAAACCAATAAAAATAACCTCAAAATTCACTGAATTGCGACTGACAGGACAGTGACAGGCACTTCACAAACTTCACTAGCCGTTCATTCATTTAAAAACTCGCTCACTCATGTTTCCGTTAATGTAAGTTTTTTGATAGTTGGCAGCATTGTGTATTAGTAGTAGTAGTGATGAGCTAGAATATCGTCAAAAAATCGACTAAAATTGCTGCAACACTTGATTCGATATTTTGAAAACATCTGTTGATATTTATTTTGATATAATTTAAAGATCTCACCAGAATCCTATCTTTAAAACGCAGAGCACATGCAGTTACGAAATAATATACTATCACACTATTGTAAATTAGAATTAACTAAACAGACTTTTTTTAGAATTTTTTATAGATATTTTACTTTTGTCACAGTTATGTTATTTTGTTTTATACTTCACGAACCGACGTATATATTTCTTTTTATTCACAAGACAAGTCACATATTGTCACTTTTGTCTATGTATTGTTACTTTTTTTAAGGAGTTTCTATGTCTGTTAACTTCAACATATTATCTTGTGAAATAACAGCTTAATACTTTTTTCATATTAGGCAAAATGACATTTTAATTGCAGTTCGTCTTTCGGAGTAATAAAAATATTGGAAATGTTTTTTTTATATAAAGGTAATCAAAACATGATGAATACATTTAGCCAAATTGTAAATCCCTTTTAAAAATTGGCGGGATTTATCTGAGTATTTTTATGTCTAAAAAAATACTCTTCCCACAGCTTTGATTAGCAATTTCATAGTGCAACTATTAAATTGCACAATTGGACCGTTTAATAAACTACATGCATACCTCCTTCTGGTTAAGTTACTTATGAGTAATGATTTATACCGTAGCTTATAAAAATTATTTATTTGTATGTACTAAGAACGGATTTAATACATAAATACATCTTTTTGTAATACATACATAAATCACTTCAACCCTTTTTAGTGTCCCACTCCAGCACAGGTCTTCTCTCAACTATCTTATGAGCTGAGAGAGTTTAGGAGTTTACCCACACACGCTGGCCAAGTGCAGGTTGATGGATGTCACATGTCCTCGAACGATTAGTTCTTAGACAGTTTCCTCACAATGTTTTCTTTCGCTGATATATACATACTTACATTATAGATAAACTACACCCAGGCACAAATAATCTGCTCATCACACAAAGATTTGGCCTAAGTGGGAATCAAACCCACGACTTTCGGCGTAGCAGTCAGGGTCGCTAACTACTACGCCACCAGGCCAATCAAAAAAATAAATAATTAATAAATAATTTTTACAAACTTAAAAATAGTTAATTAGAAATAAAAGGTGAGATATAGATATGCAAAAATTAAGAAAGCCATTTAAACCAAAGCTCATTAACAATGCGCTTTCTAAGCAATTAACTTTTGCCCTTACTTTATCTTGCACTCCAAACTTAGACTATTTCTCTTTACCCAATAAGGGTACAAGCGCTACTGCATTTCTAAGTTGTGCAGATTTGGTATTTAACTAACAGAAAATGTGCCAGTTTCGGAATAATTGGAATTATTTGAAACCATGATAAAGTTAGGCGTTAATTCAAGTGATTTTTTTTTTGGCAACTACAGAATACTCGAGCTCAAATCAAAATGCAGAATTTAAATGCAGAATAATTAATTGAGAGTTCCATTTGTGTAACTCATAGATTTAAGATGTAAACTTTAAGCTAGATCTATGGTGTAACTTAGAAACGTAGAATGAATAATAGATGGCGTTAGTAGTAGTTTAGTTGCGATAGACATCTGCGTTTAAATGCTCTTTGATTTTAAGTGTTCAAAACGCATAACACAGCTTTAACTTGTGCAAAAAAATTAGGTAACTAGTATTTTTGTTCGCACTCCTCATATAAACTTGTTAAATGCGATTGAAAACTGTCTAAATTCTAAACATATTCATAACATAATTTTGTAATATAATGTGCTTTTATATTATTTTATTTTATTTTTCATTAATATTGTAAAATAATATGGACTAAGTGTCCGAAATAAATGATTATTATTATTATTATTACAATTTCAACCAATCGTAATCTTGATAACTTCTTTTTTGAATTATGTATTTACTTGAACGGTACGGGACATCGTGAAACCAGTAACAGCCCAGTGTGTGGAGACCGAGGGTCTTTTATTTCAACACTATCGTTGATCCTCGATCTGAGAAGAACGGTTCTCAACAGGCTTATGCCTATTACCTAGTAGTGGATATATCCAGGCTGATGACGTTGATGATGGCGATCATCAATCCAGAATCCATAAATGCGATCCATAATTGTAATGGAGTCGTATCCAGGACAACAATACAATATATTATGATAATAATAATAATAAATAATTGTCAAATAAATGTTTTTCATTCTTTCTTTCTAGTCTGGGGTGTAGTAACTACCAGCGGCGAAGGGTGGGAATTTAAAAGAGGGAAGACGGAGCAAATTGATATTTAAGTATTTCTTGGTTAAGTAACTACTCGTGCACGTACTGCATTTTTGTTGCTATATAAAACTTTGGACTTGACCAATTCCTAAAGGAAAGCTGATAGGAATCGTGTTTAATGGACTCTACGCCACTGTCACCTCACTTTTCTAATTTCCATGACACAAGCTTAGTATGGAGATTAGATTAGGGGACCGAGTGTGTTAAAATCCCAGAATATTACTATCTAATTATTGTAGAAATGACTGCATTGTAATGCATGAAGTAGAATTTTTTTTAATTTCTTTTTGATTTCATTCAAGAGTGGCCGCTTATGATGGCAAAGACAAGCGCTAACCCTTAATGAAACAATCTTCTGGGGCATTAACACACACAGTCATCTGATCCCAAACTAAGTAGAGCTTGTAATATGGGAACCAGATAACTAAATAATATAGGTACATATACTACTTTCCTTTAAATCCAGACTCGAGACAAATAGACATGTTCACAATCACCACCACCACCACCACCATCATCATCATCAGTCTATTCTAGTCCACTGCTGAACATAGGCCCCTCTAAAAACACGGCACTGAGCTCGATCCACGGCTTCTCTCATCCAGTTCTTGCCTACAGCCTTGCTGAGATCGTCACTCCATCTAGTTTAAAGACGTCCTAAGCTACGTTTGCCAATACGTGGTCTCCACTCAAGAACTCGTTTACCCCAGCGGTTGTCAGTTCTGCGGCAGATATGACCGGCCCACTGCCACTTCAGTTTACTAATCCGGTGGGCTATGTCGATTTTACCTTAGTTCTCTGTCGGATCACTTCGTTGCGTACTCGATTCTCTAAAGAGACTCCGCTTAGCCCTTTCCATAGCTTTGGGCTCGATTTTACCCTAATTTGAACAATCACATTTAATTTAGAAAATTATATTATTATTTACTATACTAAACTTATGGTGAGTTTTACCCACACTTCCTACCCGCACCCGCACTTGCGATAACAAGTAGCTCCGTACAAATTAATTGTATAATATCCACAGATAATATAATACTATTCTAGTATTGCCACTTAATGCTTAAACAGATGGACCGATTTTGATGCAGTTTTTTTAATTAGAAAGCTGAAGTGATAAAAACTATTCTTACCTAAAAAATATGCGTCAAGGATTATTCAATTCATTTAGAGGTGTTGTTTATCAATGCCATTTGCCAGGACTTATTATATACTAATACTAGCGGCCCGCCCCAGCATCGCCCAGGTAGCTTCAGCCCACTCAACAATTTACAAAAAATGTGATAAATAAAGAACCGCTCAACCGATTTGTGCAAACTTCACATAAACCATCTACTAAATAGTCCGAACAATGCCTAAACATTTGGTTTGAATAGGTAAGCCCGTTTTTGAGTTATAAAATTACAACGAAAAGTGGCATTGATTTTTATATAGATAGATTACTAGCTTTCCGACAGCGGCTTCGCCCGCGTGTATGTCGGTTATCGCGCCAAAACATTACCTTCTTTTTGTGCAGTCGGATAAAAACTATCCTATGTCCTTTCTCGGGTCTCAAACTACCTCCATACCCAATTTCATCCAAATCGGTTTAGTTGTTTAGGCGTGAAAGCGTAACAGACAGACAGACAGAGTTACTTTCGCATTTATAATATTAGTAGGAATATAGCTGAAAACTTTGTTTGCTTGAACGCACTAATCTCAGGAACTACTGGTCCGAATTGAAAATTTATAATTAATATCCCACTGCTGATATAAAACGTAGGTCACAAGGTAGGAAGCTGGGACTGTATTATTATTCCCTTTACTTTCTGAGAACGGTGGGACAGGTTGACAGACATAACTGGTAAGAATCGCTAGCAGGTCCGACAGCTTAACGTGCTAACCTAAAGGCGTGGTGTAAGATGATGACGATGATGATGGTTTACTTTAATCGTATATAGCTTAATTAGTATCCACCCGCTGCTTTGCCCGCGTAATCCCCGTTTCGTCTGAAGGGCCTTTATTGGTTCACCGGAGTCCGGGGACGGACGAACCGATCTAGTACTATGACAAATGCCATGAGATCTCCCCATGTGGGGACGAACCGTAGCTCAGGACGTTGTTGGACACTCTAGTTATAAGAGATCGGGCTGTTCTAGAATGACGTCACAACTAGGTACCTACCTAAATTAGAACAGAGTTAGTTAGTACAGAGGTATGACGTAGCGCAAGTTTAATGCGTTATATCTTAACTAGCTTTCCGCCCGCGGCTTCGCCCGCGTGTATGTCGGTTGTCGCGCCAAAACATTATAAAAACTATCCTATGTCCTTTCTCGGGTCTCAAACTACCTCCATACACAATTTCATCCAAATCGGTTCATTAGTTTTTGCGTGAAAGCGTAACAAACAAACTTACATTCGCATTTATAATAATTATGTATAGATATTGTTTCATTTCAATGATAAAGCAAAACGGACTAGTTAATTAAATTACGAATATTTATACCTTGTCGTCATTCCTAATAAAAAATAATATTAACTTTAAAGGTCCGTAAAAATGTAGAACTACTTTAAAAAACATTTCTAACATGAAAATCTATAGGTTATAAGTTGATAAGATTTTTGTATAAATCGGTGAAAAAATTCCCCACGACTCTATCACTACAGCTTTTGAATAAACAACCGCATCAAAATTGGTCTATCCGTTTACAAGGTACGTGGCAATAACTTGTACACAGATACACGCATAAAACTTATAAAACCCGTCATTTTTGTCGGGGGTTAAAACATTGAACATTTTAATTCAAGAATGTCTAACAAAATGAGGTAACTTAAAAAAATCGATTTTCTAGAATAATGTTTTATTTATTTTATAAGTGGCTTTTGTAGCCAATTGCCACAACTCTGCTAGTGTCCGTTGGTGTGAAATTAAAGTTGAGAGCGGAAATGTGAAAAAGAGATTAAAGTTTTATAATATCGAAGTTTACCTATAAACCTATATTTTTTTTATTAGGACTGTATAACCTACTTACCTTGTTAGCGGTTAACCTTCACACTGATGCTGATAACAGATATACTGGCATTGTATTTTCTTAGATTTACGCGAACATCACACATTGAAATAAAACTATTTTATAACGGATTTTATCGCAGTTTATTTAGATTTTAGATCACGACGTTTTAAAGTCTTTTCAGTCTTTTGCTATTACTTGTACCAAAACCCAAGCAAAATCAACTCAGATTTCAAAAAACTGTGACCTCATATTGCTTAAATCGGAACGCAACTTAAATAGTGGTAGTCAGTAATAACTGTGATTAATAATTTTGGACGTCACATACCTCAGTCCACATGTGACCAGATGTCTGAATAGACTTTGAAACGTCAGGATATAAAATCTAAAATAAACCGCGATAAAATCCGTTATAAAATAGTTTTATTTCAATATACAGGCATTGCCTAGTTCTGCTGCAGATGCATAATTCATAACTTTGTTTAAAGTTCTTTGTGCTTACATTTCTTGCATAAATAATTAATTGTTATTATTTATTTTTTAATGCAGTGGCTGACGTACTAGTTACTAAGTCCCATCATTTTTTTTTGTAATAATAATAATAATATAGTGGGACATTAACATACACGGTCATCTGATCCCAAACTAAGCAGAGCTTGTACTATGGAAACCAGATAGCTGGTAATATACTACAATACTTTTACATCCAGACTCAAGACAAACTGACGTGTTCATCACACAAATGTCTGACTTGTGTGGGAATCGAACCCACCACCTGCGGCGTGAAAAGCAAGTAACTTACCGACCACGCCACCGGCCCGTCATTTGTATTAAATTGCGCTCAATAATAAAATTATAATTAATATATTTTTAATTAGTGTTTGAGCAAAATTTAATCCGTTGTTTTTATTGAAGAGGTAAGTAGTCATTGCGTAATGAGGAGAGAGTTTTCTTCAAATAGACACAACTAGCTTGCGCCCGTGACTTAACCTCGTGATTTATTAGACCAATAGTAAGTTAAACAGTACCCTATATGTTAATTCAGTTTCACTCCAATCTGTTCAGCCGTGTTCCCGTGAAAGGGTCAATCTTCAGGAATTTTTGCATTTTTAGGTAACAAGCGACCGACCGGAGCACTTCCACATATCCACACCTCCACTCAATGCCACCCATCCATAAAACTAGTTATTCGCATATATAAATTAAGTTAGAAGTAAGATATAAAAAGGAAAATGTTTCAGCGTTCACGTTTTGCCATTTTTCGCTTCGTATATAATCACATTATTAAAAGCAAATGTTATATTATATAGCCTATTGTTATTTTTATATTCACTAACAAAGATAATTATCATCAGTACTTTTAATAAACTTAAATACGTATAAACATATTTAAGTATAATGATACGTATGTTCGCGTAAAATTCCTTAACTTGTTTTTGCGCTCAATCATAAAATTAATTAAATTTAATTAATTAACGCGATTGTTTAAAAGTAAACACACGTCAGGTAGCTACGCCTTGGTCTCATAGAATAGGGGATATATAGACTAAAGTAAGCCTCCTGCAACTGCAAATGCACTCTCTTAGATTTTTTCGAAATGTAGTCATTTATTTATTTATTTGGCACGGTAACAAAATACAAACATACAAATACTAAATTATTTTACAATTACAAATGATATTAAATTTGTATTTCAATGACAACCGAGTACAACATTCAAAGAATCATATTAGTTATTTAAAAAATAAAAAAGAATATACTATTATGGTAGGTATACACAACGAAAATTGACAACTTATAAATTTACTTTAAAGACAAAAGCAGACTAACATTATTTGAACATCTAATACTTTTTAAAAATGACTTTAAATTTTGATGAAAGATATCAATGTCTATACAGAATAGAATATTCAGAAGAGTATACAGCTATAGTCAGAAGCCTGCAGACGTTGTAAAGATAAGAAGGATTGTGCAATATTAGTACGATAATTCTTATGTACAGTAAATTTTTAGAGCAGTTAATAATCCTACCACTATAAAGATACTGGTAAAGATGTCACTATTTTAAATTAAACTCCAGTTTTCATTTATATATCTGTTGCAGACAGAGATTGGCAGCTCTATCCTTGTTTATGCAGTCAGTGACTAGCTGTCCTAGCTCTATCTACGCAGTCAGAGACTTTGGCTGACCCATGTCTATCATGCAGTCAGAGACTATGACTGTCCTATCTCTACCTGCATAGCTAGAGAATTTATCTGAGAGTTATAGAGAATTTCTTTTTCAATGATTTTTTTATTCATAGAGATTTTTTTCATATTATTCATATCTTATAATGTACACTTGGAATGTTTTGTTTTTGTAAATAAAGTCTTGTGGCCCACCGGTTGGTTCAGGCTCGTTGAACATGTAATTAGCTGTAGTTATATGTATCTTCATTATAATTTGCATCTGTTATGTCCATACTGATACTGATATATGAGATATCTCTTAATATTTTACTTTGTTACTTATCAGTTCGCATTATTAATAAGAAATTCCGCTCTGCGAAATCTGTAAGTACTTATTTCATTTTTTTATATTATTTGTGAGTTAATAGGTCAGCCATTTTTTACACCAATGAAACTTTTATGTGGTCATTAATCTCTTGATGTTCAATAATGTATCATGCAAATTGATTATAAATACATTTACAGACTTTGTAGGTAAGTTGTAAAACAATAAATCGTTATTATCTTTCTTATTATGAAGTAGTTTTGATGTTTTCAATTAAATTAAACGTCTCGTTGAGTAAATGTAGACTGGGGAAAATATGTTTACAACTTTGTCATTGATGATGCATCTGTTCTCCGAATTGGACGTGTCTCGATTCTACTACATGGCCAAAGTATGTGGTCCATGTTTTTTGTATCACCAAGTATACCAGTTTCGGCTGCTGACTGTACCGCTAGAGTTAGGCCGAGCTTTTTTGGAGACATTGGAGTATTGTGTATCGGCCCGCTGAGTCCAGATAGAAGTCGGGCGCGACGCCTCAGTATCGCGCGAGTTACCGCCCGGGCCGGTTGCGTTATGCCGTCCTTAGAACTCCACAGAGCGCGCGCCCGAATACGCTCTCGATAGTCGCAGCCGGTAATTGACCAACATGTGATTAGCAAACAAAATATCATAGAGTAATATCCTAAAAGTGCAAATGTTTACACTTTTCGTAACTTTCTCTATTTGAGGTTAGGATTTTTCCGGTTAACGTTTTTCCGAACAACTTTGTGCGTTGGAAACTATAGTTTTGCGATTTGGCAGCCGGTTCGGCGTTTTGCAATTGCATAACAATGCAGTGAAGGCCGGGCCGCGTGGAAAAGTTGATTTTATAATTTTGCACAGGTGAAAATATTGTGTTCAGTGCCTAGGTGGTATGTTACACGCGGTGTGTGTACGTGATCTTTTATTTGGAACGATTTCAGTGTAATGACTCGTGTAGTTCGTCTGTTACGAAACGCTCGGGGCGAACACTTTCTTGCCGAAAAAAGTTTTTTCTTTTTATCTGACGACAGTTATCTGCTAATTGCTTGACAAAATCTCTTTTGGCACGAACGCGAAGTAAGTTTGCGGCATCGGCACACGGCGCACCAATTATTTGAGTAAACATTTGCAGACTTCGATTTATCGCGTTCTTTATCGTTTCTTTCGTTTTTCTTATTGACAATCTATAGGTAGGCTAGTTTTGATTCGTTTATTATCGCTGTGTGACGTTACTCTTTGATATTTTGTTGATTAAACTTAGTGTATTGTAAGTGGTCCACGTGCTAGTTAATAATGTGAGTGATTTTCAGTTCGCAGAGAAACGCCATCGGTGGGAAATATTACTAGTATCGATTACCTTCCCTGTGTGATGTCTATTTACACCAATAATACTAGTGTTGAGTTATTTGAGTTAGAGTTACAATAACCACAAGTGATATGATCTGCTCGGAAACAGTACGAAAGTGACACGCACGTTGGGAAACTTACGCGGTTTTGAAAAACATCCATTTGTGTTTGAACGGATTTCGAAAGTGTTACTTTGGTTTCATAAAAAATTCAAAAGTGTAACAGTTTATTGGTTTAAAATTTGGTGTATGTGCAGCAGCTGTTCGCCCGTTAGATTTGTTCAGGTGAGTCTCTCATAACCAATTTTTTAATTACGTGTTCAGTACTGTTCAGGAATTTGGGTTTTGTGAGTTACGCCTTTTGTGACTTAAGGACCATCAAATTCCTACTTTAAGTAGGTATACTACATCCAGATTTTTGTTCTAGACTTTATCACAAGCGATGTAAGTCGTAAATTGTTATTTTCAGTATATAATTGTACATTGTTACGTTTATTTAGAGAGCGAAAGTGTAGAAGTGTGTTCGTCATCAAATTTGTTATTAATGAGCTCAAACTTTATTATTTTTATTTATTTATTTGGAAGGGAAAACCAACAGTTATGTAACAAATTGAACATATCTAAATAAACAACTGTAAGCCAAGAGAAATACGAATAACAGTTGAGTGAGATATTATAAACGTTTCAATAACTAGTACAATTTTTTTTTAAGTTCCTATCCCTAATCACCTAGTAATTTAATAACTTTAGTCAAATAATTTCTTAATGTTATAATTCATTTATGTTTTAATTTATTTTTATAATATTTTTTCGATTTAATGTTTTTAATTTATAAAATTCTAAAAAAAAACAAAATACAACATTTTCAAATTAATAATAAAGCTCCACTATTTGATACTTTCATTTTCATTATTATGGAAAATCAGAGTTTCCTCTCGTCTAACACCTTTGCTGTGCCCGACAGGGTCCATAATGATTATGATATAATAAGCATCAACTTACGTATGTTAAAGCAATAAAGTTATTGAGATTATAATCTTTTTCAGAACACTAGCCAATACGAAAAACCTCCTAGTCAAAAAATAACCAAGTAAATAATATTTATTTAAAAATTATGGTTTATTATCTAGTAGAAAACCTAAGTCGCTATCTTTAGTTTTACTGAATATTTGCTCCCGGCCCACCATTGGGTTCGCGACCCATGGGTGGCGAAGAGTCCATATAACACAATTCCCACCGGCTTCCCTTCAGAAATTGGTTAGGTTAGCCTACTATAGATAGACCGTTTAACTCGCGTATCGCCTATCACCAAGATTCTGACCCCTCAAGCTGCACAGACAGTGATGATGATTCAAGCGATATGGATATTAGTGACGAATAGTCTTGCATTACTTTTATCTGTGGTTAAATAGTTCTTTAAGAGATTTAATTCATGTTTTATGATTTTGTACCTCGGATAGCGATACGCGAATTAATCGGTCTATCTATAAATTAATTATGTAACGCCTAAAAGTTTTTTATAGCATCAAAAATACAGTAGGTTACTTGTTAGTAAGATTGAAAGTCAGCGTAGGTAACTAAAAAATACTTGTAATTTAATTACATCCGTCTTCCCTCTTTCAAATTTCCACTCTTCGCCAAAGAAGGTATTATGGAGTTTCTATAAGTGCTACTCGTTATGACATACGGAGTCGAAACGTGGACACTCACGGTAGGACTGTTCCATAAATTTAAAGTCGCTCAGCGAGCTATGGAAAAGGCTATGCTCGGAGTTTCTCTGAAGGACCGAATACGCAATGAAGTGATCCGACAGAGAATCAGAGTAATCGACATAGCTCACCAGATTAGTAAGCTTAAGTGGCAGTGGGCCGGTCATATCTGCCGCAGAACCGACAGCCGTTGGGGTAAACGAGTTCTTGAGCGGAGACCACGGATTGGCAAAACGTAGCGTAGGACGCCCTTAGACTTAGTGGAGTGACGATCTCTGCAAAGTGGCTGGTAAGAGCTGGATGAGAGTAGCCGCTGATCGTGCTCAATGGCGTGTTTTAGGAGAGGCCTATGTCCAGCTGTGGACTAGGATAAGCTGATGATGATGATGATATAGGATATTATTTAGGAGTTCTGTAGGTATCAGTATAGGTACCTACTTTGGAAACTTCTGTATTAGATTCTCCGATCTTCTTATTAAGTTGTTCAAATGTTTCTATAATATAAGTTCAAGCATATGCGCTAGTAAAGAGCTCAGTGTTGGGTTCAATTCCCGATTACCTATAATGTCGCTCAGACGATAAGTCGATATAGTTTCAGTTGCAATACAAGTGGATTAATAAATAGGGTTGTCAGGTACTAAATACAGAAAAGAAACTCAATTATTTATATAGCCTGTCTTAATCGAAGGTGTAGGTAGAGTCAAATATAGCTCACATTTTTCTGTTTTGGGTCTCACGTAATTGTGAGCCTATAGCCCTTCGTCCAGTCCATTGCCTTACCTAAAGCTGCTATACAGCAGAGTGCGGATTTTATAACAGTTTTAAAGATACGAACATTATTAAGAGAGACTTTATTTAAAAAATATAAACATCGCAAACACATCGCTCGTAGAACCGATAACCACCAATGGTCGCCGCAGCGTCAGTCGGCCGGCACATAAGGTGGAAAAATTAAAAAAAAAAATAAAAAATAATAATAATAATAATTATATGAGATATGATGATGATGATGAAGTATGGGTGATTTACAATATAAGAAAATAGATAAATTAATTCGAAATTATAACTTAAAAACTAGATAGGGCGTCATAATTCCTCCGAATCTTAGGGGAATATGCCCAGAAGACTGGCAGCAATGCCACGATGATATGTTATTCTTCTTTGATAAAATTAACCGTAGTTAAAACGAGACGTTTATCATTGCGAGAATACTATAATCTGTGATAGAAAGTGACATAAATATCGCTAAAATAATTGATTTTCAATATTTTTTTGTCAATAAATATTTCATAAAGTGATAAGTATTGGACTGAACTATGTAAAATTTTAATGGGACCGAATGGCAAATATTCCGCATCAAACTAAAGAATCCCGTAAATCGGAACATACATCTTAGCGTAATACCTACCAATGGAATTAAGAACCTCTCCTTGAAGTCGGTTAAAAATGATTTTCGGGCCGGTGGGGTTTCACGCTGCATGTCGTGAGTTCGATTCCCACCAATTCAAACATTTGTGTGATGAACATGTCTCTTTGTCTTGTCTGGGTGTTATTATCTATATTTAAGTATGTATTTACAAAAGAAAAGTATTTTGAGTAGTATATTACCAGTTATCTGGTTTCCATAGTACAAGCTCTGGTCAGTTTGGGATCAGATGACCGTGTGTGTTAATGTCCCACTATATTACTATATTTGACGATTGTTTGTCTCACTAAAACTCGGGAACAGTTGAACTGATTTTAATTTGGTATAAAAGTAATCCTAGAAGTCTAAGGAAGGTTTCAAAGGTGAGCAAGACGCGGTATGAATTTCGCTTGGGCAGCTATTGTTAATAGGGAAGATGACTATATATTTCTTTTGTCGGTCAGATAGATAAATAAAAAAATATATTAGACATGTGGCGTCACATACCTAACGCCACTCAAGAGACATGACGTCATGGCAATCCTGAATCGCACAAGCAAAGTTTCACCGACGATTGGCATATATACAACTTGCCGAGGAATACCGCGGTAGCCGGGCATTACACCTCGCCCGGCTGGAAGATCTTCCCTTTACACTGGAGGGTCACTATCACCCGATCCTCCAGTCACCCTCCACAGACACATACGTGTTTATTTTATTGTACGACCTTAAGATTACGGCAATACGTCCAAGCTAAATCTCGAATGATGTCACATCTAGGTAAGTATTATACAGAGGTATGACAGAGCGCACTCCTACTCCTGCGTTAGATCTTAATATTGCTTCATTTCAATGGTAAAGCAAAAAAAACGTGTCTAACATTTTTTTAAATCTTACTGACGGACTAATTAAAGTAATATGTTATTGACGGACTTATTAAATTAATGTTACTGACGGATTAATTAAAATAATATGTTACTGGCGGACTAATTAAAATAATATGTTGCTGACGTAGTAATTAAAATAATATGTTACTGACGGACTAATTAATTAGTCCGTCAGTAAGATTTAAAATAAGTTAGACGTGTATTTTTTGCTTTATCATTAAAATGAAACAATTATGATTTTTCATACCTATTTGTCAGCCCTAATATAAAATCCTTACAATGTAATATTCTGGCAACCCTAAATACACCTGTTTTAAAATGGATCTCATTTAAATACCTCATTTGCAATAACTAAAAGTGCTAATGCACAATATTTTAGTGTTCGATTCATATTTATTGCCAACACATGGCCGATATAAATTATGTTGATTAGTTTTATGCTAAATTCTACAAGATGTTTAAACAAAGTTGTGGATAAACAGGATTGTTTGTTTTAACGATGTGTGAACAAGAACGGTTTGTATTATTTGTAACTTACCGACAAAAAGCACCGCTGGCGCAGCGGTATCGGCCTCGCTTTTGAAATAAAAGGTCGCTCCAGGTCGTACTCACATATTTTTGAGTGATTTTTTTTATCGCTATTGCATTATATCGGTGGAAGACATCGTGAGGTAACCGGTATGTCTAAGAACTAATCACTCGAGGACATGGGACATACTTACTTAGCCTAAACATTTTCAAACCGTAAGATAGTTGAGAGAAACGTGCACAGCGGTGGGATATTAAAAAGGGTCGAAGTGAAGTGATGATATTCTTTATAACTTTACATAAACATCTTAGAAAAATACAAATAATGCTGCAGATTTATACAGCTAACTACTACTTTTTCTAAAAAAATATTATCTGTTATAAAAAAAAAGTTTCGTTCCAAATTTCAAATTTCACAGCAATCAATCAATCCGTCGTACTGTCTCTAAATTTTCGGAATAGATAACACAAAACGGGGCACAGATAACTAATATATCTCGTATCGTGCGTTGTATACTTTCTTCCTGTTATCTTTGGTTATCTTTAATCAAATCAGTGCTGCCAGTAGGCGTGAAATGATAACACCGACACATAACTCAGATTCTCTTCGCCTCTATCACCTACAGTTGAAATGTCGTATGATATTTTTTCATTTTTTTTTTAAATAAATTAATTACTTCAACTTTTAAGTAAAGAAAGACGAAGTAGAAGGAACAACAATTATAATTATTGCTGGAACCAGTTCTAATAGGTCCCGTGGTGCTTAGTCCATTTTGAAGGGCCGGTGGCGTAATCGGTAAAATACTTGCTTTTCACGCCGCAGGTCGTGGGTTCGATTCCCACCCAAGTCAGACATGAAAATTAACAACCCTTTTTTGTCCCATTGCTGGGCACGTGTCTTTTTTCAGCTGTCTTATGAGTTGAGAGAGTTTAGGCCTAAATCCACACGTGCTGCCAAGCTGGCTGCGAGTTGATGAAGTGCCGTAAATAGGGCGATATCATGGGTGCCCAGGCACAGGGCTTGACTCTGGGGGGCCCAAGATTGGCCAGACCAGGGGATAAGTTTAAAAAACAAGAGTGCAGTCTTAAAAGCTCGTACAGGGAGTTTAAAATGGTATTTACGGCGTCACACCGAGCGTGGCAAGAGATGCCGCTGTATGCCGTGGCACCCTTCGGGATGCCGCAGTCCTACCTGCTATCCTATGCCGTGCCACGCCGTTAGTCAGGCTCACCGTGCGATTTTGAACGCGTTTACAAAATCTCATCATGGCCGATTTATTTTTAGTTGCGTAGAAAATTTTCATGGCGAGGTCATTGCTATGTCTCAGACGGTGTTTTGTCTCGCTATAATTAATATTACAATGCATAGTTACATATACATAATTTGTCATTTTGGTAATGTAGTTACAGCTAAAAGACATTTTAAATACTTGACAAATACTTAATAATCGTAAAATACGGATCACGACAAGGTATGAAAAATCGGAGGTATTTAATTAGTCCGTCAGTGGGATTATAAATAAATGATAAGACATATGTTTTTGGCTTTTTCGAATTTGAAATTTTAAATGAAAGAATAATAAAATATAACGAATGAAAGTTATAGAGTTACCCCAACTCTATAACTTTCATTACTCTACATCGTAACTCTGTATAAAACTTACCTAAATGTGATGTCATTCGAGATTTCGCTTGGATGTATCGCCGTAATGTAATAAGTCACACCAAAAAAGAAAAATTCGTGTCCAATATTTTTACATTATCTATCTGACGGATAAAACAAAATAATTTCGTCATCCGTCGTTAGTCTTTAGAGACATTGTTTCGATCAAAGAGCATATAAACGCTTACGCTGATGTGCTAACCAAATGGAAATAATCGTTAATCGGAAATGATGGGGCACCACCCCATCACCCGAAATAAGGTGACAATCAACTGGTGGTAGGCTTTGGCCGTGGTTAGTGACCACCCACCAGACATAGCCGCACCGCCAAGCGGCCTTGCCGTGTTCCGGTGCAATGTGGCTCCCATCGTACAAGCTTCGCTTAGTTTGGGAGCCAAAGATAGTACAATATTATTACTATGTACTTTCGTCAATAAAGATTTTATTATTATTATTATATATTAATGTCTGGTGACACCATTTAAGAGGGTGGGTCGGAATTGTTGCTCCTATAAGGTTTCTAGCCATATGGAGGCTCATTCCACTGCCACCTTCTCACCGATAATCATTCGTAATCACGAGTGAATCGCTACATTAGTCTGGCGCGTTCCATCGTAGACTACATCATTGCTAAACAGGCAAGTTGTAGTCAAGCGCTAGCCTATAGCAGAATAAAAATGATTAATCAACTAGGTATTTATTTATTCTAAGTTGTGTGTGAACTGTCATCTATTAATACGCTGTTTGGTTATTTTAATAAACAAACTTAAGGCCAAAATCAATAGCGAGGCGAAAAGTCAATTAGCCTCAATTTAGGGCGTCTCGTCGATGAAAGATACCATGGAAATATACTAAACTTACCTTTTAACTAGTTTTATTTATTTATGGTGGTTAGAAGCTGGTTTATGGTATGAATGTTTTAAGGTGTTTTTCCTATGACCTGAATTTAACAGAAAAAAGAAAATAGTCTGCTGTCTATGGTTTGCTATTAAAGAAATGTCAGTTGTTTTTTTAATCTTATAAAGAAACCAAAACAACAAGCTACAATCACTGAAAAAAAAAACTTGTTTTACTTATGTTTAAGATCTCCTCATCTCTCCCTATATTTTACTATCGGAAATAAATGTTACAGAATAATATTTGAAATCCAAACCTCTTTATTTTTGAATTCGTTTAAAAACCGTTTCGTGCATAAATAAAAGAATATCCTATATCTATGGTTCAAATACTATGGTACTTATGAATTCAAATGGAATTCTAAGTTCAAATTAATAAAAAAAAAATAAAGTGCTTAATATACCTCTTCTTCGGTAAAAATTGTTTCAGATTTCCAACATGCAGTTCTGTTGCTACCAAAACGGTTTGGCGACAGTAAATACAAATATTAACATTACACAAATACACGCATAATAGGTTTCAATTAATTTATTGGTATCCTTGAGACATTACAGCTTTAACAGCTGTGAAACAACGTATTGTCTTATAAAGAAATCTTACTTTCCTACCAATTAGTGTAGGGGTGTTTGTCTCCTTGGCAACGCGGTCTAGGATTTCATTCTAATTTCTGATTTCTTTTGTTATTTCTTAGCACTGGACCGCAAAGAAAAAGGGTAGTCGCGTCGGTTAAAAATTTTTCAATATCTTCAAAAGTATTAAAAATATTCATTTGTGGTATTTTTTCTATTCTATTTACCATTTGTATTATTTTTACTGTTCTATTTTTAAACATTATTTTATAAACTTTCGATTATATTGATGTATTTTCAAAGCGACATCGCGACACCTTCTTTTTCTAAGAGGTACTAATGCGTTTTGTTGCGATCGATGCGCTGCGTTGGCGCACATAATACGTTACAATTGTACAAACGTAACAGTTTACTTGACATAGAAAGACTAGTGACTAAGAATTGCTAGATCGATTAAATTAATCAAAAATTTAAAATAATGTTAAATACATCATGAATTATTTCGAAATTAGTATTAATGAAGACCGAATCGTTTACATAATTTACAATAATTCGGTACGGAAACCGCCGCGGGACGCAACTAGTAAATAAATTAGCTACACACATTATTTGAATCAAAAAAATCTAAAATAAACAAGTTACGTCTAATTTACTTGACGTTGTTTTCCATATTAACACCTGTCATGTGTCAACCGAATCTTAGGGCCTATGCACTCGATGCGTTCATCAAGCAGAAAACGCACGATTTTATTGACACCGCATTTGAAAAATTCAACCGAAAAATAAGTTTTGAAAAAATGCGAAAATCAACTATAAAACTATCTTACTTAGCGGTCAAGACTAGCAACCATGCGGCGATGCTCGAGGCTTTGCAATGAATATTGCAAAATATTGCTCTGATTCGCTTATGTAATGTTAGAATATAATCAAAGAATACTTTCTTAGTGACCGCTGATAGACAGACAAATCATTAGTATATATTTATTTTGTATATATTGTATAATATATCTAAGTAGGTACATAGTATGTAATGTTAGTATGTAGGTATATTTATGTATTTAAAGTTATTTGTTGTGCACTTCTACCCATTCCACAAGTTTTCTCTTCTAGAGGTTTGCTGGTAGAAAATTCATAATTGAATTAAGCTCGCCTGTGTACATTGTTGTTTCCTATTTATAATTGTATATGTATGTGTTTTGTGTACAATAAAGAATAAGAATAAGAATAGCATGGAGATGTTGAACGACTGCTCTAGCTTATATATCTACTGTGGATGTTGTATGTAGAAGCCCTTATCAAAACCAGTTTTCCGGCCTTTCCACCCAGATTCAACGAATTAATCTAAATATATAAAAGATGAAACTGACTGACTGACATATCAACGCAGAGCCCAAACCGCTGGGTCTGGAGACTCTAAGTTTGGCACATAGGTTCCTTATGGGGTGTAGGGGTGCACTAAGAAAGGATTTTCCAAAACTCACCCTTTAAGGGGGTGAAACGGGGTTCCAAAGTTTATATGGAGAATCAAGATTAGTGAGATCAATTTCGCGGGCGAAGCCGCGGGCGGAAGCTAGTTTTATATAATGAGTTGATATTTATCTTTCTTCATAACACAGTTATACTGAGATTCGTTAAATAAAAGATATTGAACGACTCAAACACATATCAAAAGATAATAAGATACTTCCGCTTACATTTTCTATGAAACAGTAAAAACGTTGAAATAAAACTACTTTATAACAGATTTTATCGCGGTTTATTTTAGATTTTAGATCCCGACGTTTTAAAGTCTTTTCAGACTTCATGTTCACGGGTGGACTGAGGTATTTGATGTCCAAAATTATTAGTGTCAATTATTACTGACTACCAAGCAAACTGAGCTCACAGGGTCTTGAATTCTGATAATGTAATCTAATTTAAATAATGTTGTATTATTAATTTAAGTATGTTGGTATGATTTTAGATGTATTAACTTTACGCTTGCTTTTCACACCGTGTCGGTCGTGGGTTCGATTCCCACCCAAGTCAGACATTTGTGTGAGGAACACGTCTGTTTGTGTTGAGTCTGGGTGTAATTATCTATATATAAGTATATATTTACAAAAGAAAATTATTAAGTAGTATATTTACCAGTTATATGGTTACCATAGTACAAGCTCTGCTTAGTTTGGGATCAGATGACCGTGTGTGTTAATGTCCCACTATATTCACTTCAACCCTTTTTGTATCCCACTGATAGGCACGGGTCTCCTCTCAACTATCTTACGAGTTGAGTGTCACTGGCCAAGTGTGGGTTGATGGATGTCACATGATCTCGATGATTAGTTCTTAGACATGCCGGTTTCCTCACGATGGTTTCCTTCACCGATATTGTGCAGCCGCGATGAAACCATTCACACAAAGATGTGTGGGCACTACCAAGATTCGAACCCGCGACCGTGACATGTTAATGTCCCACAATGTTATTATTATGTCGTGCCAACCGTGTGGTCAAAAGACACCTCACGCGTTTGTTATACCATACCATAGACCCTAAATTATTTTGTTCAAAAAATATGTCCATAATTGTAATTACATAATGTACAGTCCATTGAATTCGCAACGTCTCCGAAAATGTGCGCCGGCGCAGCCCGAATTGCCGAACAAGATGCATTGTCGATAAGCAACATTTTGTAAATTCGACATTCAACACACCTACAGGCGGTTCGGGATTTATTGAAGTATTATGTTTATAACTCTTTTTTCTGGGGTAGACAGAGTTGATACTTGCACTCAGATACTGTTTATCCCGATAACATTAAATACGTTTTGTTGGTATAATTCTCGTATCACACGGAAATTTAAAAAAAAACGTGGGGCGCTTTGTTCCATATTTTTCGTACATCGAACACTCCTAACTTTTTTCACAATAATACTAGTATATTACATTTAAAGTTATGAAAAAAAAAATGCTAATACTGGCCATTGCCGTTCAAAAATGGAATGCAGCCAGTTTTTTTTCTGTGAGTCAGCTAATTCAACTTCAAAAATTTTTCAAACTTCATCCATTTTAGGAGGTCACGGAATATTTGACATCTTCTTTTATGACATTTTAATTTTATAGAATTTTTATTTAAATATCTTTAATGTTTATTATGATTGTTTCATTGAATTAATTGTTTGTTATTTGTTTTGACTAAGTGTTGATTGTATTTTATTTAGATTTATTCGGACATTTTGTAGTATTATGATTTTTTTTTATTGACATTATTTGACATTGATAAATTATTGTAATTTTATTTTAATTGACATTTTGAGTTTCTAATTATTAAGATTTTATTTTATTGTAATTGATTGTAATGTAATGTTGTGGCGCAATAAATGAATTATGAATTACTAATTTTTTCACGCACCGATCAAGTTGCGTTGCAATTGCAATAAGGTTTACGTCTGAGTGCAAAATGGTATTCTTGTAACTGCCATAAATAACCTAAAATCTAAAGCACTTGAGTGACGCGACCTTGACGCAAGCGTATCTGACAGCGGTTGTCAAAACTACGAGAGTACGAAAAGGGCTGTTTTGATCGTAACTTAAATGAAACCGCACTGCAATTGAACTTATTTAATTACGTGAATAAGCCCACAGATGGCCGTGTGTGTTAGTGTCCCACTATATTATTGCACTATACTGAGCGAGTATGACTCAATGGCGCGAAAACACATTAGAAAACAAAACTGCTCTATTCCTGATGAATACGGCCTCATGAGTCCCCTACAAATAGTAAGGTCGTGGATTGTGTGGAGCGAGAATACCTGAGGCTTCATAGTATCAAGGGGAGGCACAAAAGATCCAGCTGGGTCGAAGTGCTCTGGGTCTACCAACTCCTATTCTAAGATATATGATGGAAATTCCACGGGTACGCACAAAGCGCTTTACTTCCACTTTCATAGTGCGAACTGCTATGTTGTGGAATTCGCTGCCGGCATCTATGTTTCCCGGTAGCTATAATCTGCCGGTCTTCAAATTACGAGTGAATCGGTATTTACTGGGTAAGCGCGTTCCATCGTAGACTGCATCATTGCATTTATTTGGGGATAAAAAAGATATTATAAGAATGGACGTGTGACTTTAATGTAGAGTTGCATAGTTAAAGTTGATAGTTGTGTGTGTAGCACCCACAAACACACAGTAGTGATTAGTAGAGCAATTGCTATTTGCATTCGTTTATAAATAACTCTTGCCGTCTGTTGTCACTACTAGTGGCCGATTGAATGCAAATAACCTTGTTACAGCATAGAGCACTATCTTCTATTCAATGATTACGATATCGTTCATTTGAAGTAGGAAAATATCTCCAGTATTTTGCCTTTTTCCCATTTCTATTGGGGTCGGCTCCCAGTCTAACCTGATGCGGCTAGCTACCAGAATTATACGAGCGACTGCCATCAGACCTCGAAACCCAGGAACCAGTAGCCGAGATGGTTAGACCAGGTGTTTGATTATATTGGCTTCTGACTACATGTAACGATTGTCATAGATGTGTTAAATAACAACCGTAAACGGCTTAACGAGCTCTCCGAGGTACAGAGGGTACCTAGTCCCTCAACCAACCAGACACCGAAACAAATTTTTGTTGTTAATCAACTGGTAATTAACTGGTGGTAGGCTTCGGCAGTGGTTAGTGACCACCCATCAGACAAAGCCGCACCGCCAAGAGGCCTTGCCGTGTTCCAGTGCGATGTCTGGTGACACCATTTAAGAGGTGGGTCGAAATTGTTGCTCCTTTATGGTTTCAACCTTAAGGAGCCTCATTTCACTGTCACCTTTATCGAAAATCATTCGTAATCACGAGTGAATCGGTACATTGGGCTAGCGCGTCCCATCGTAGATTACATCATTGCTTAACATCAGGTAAGTTGTAGTCAAGCGCCAACCTTCACGAATAATAAAAAAAAACACAAAAATTGTCCAATCGGCTCACACCGCTCGACTACCGAGGTCGTCAAGTAGGAAATTATCTCCAAAATACCTAAAATTGTATTGTCTTAGATTTACGCGAATATCACACATTGAAATAAAACTACTTTTTTAACGGATTTTATCGCGGTTTATTTTAGATTTTAGATCCCGACGTTTCAAAGTCTTTTCAGACTTCATCCACCCGTGAGCATGAAGTCTGAAAAGACTTTGAAACGTCGGGACCTAAAATCTAAAATAAACCGCGATAAAATCCGTTAAAAAAGTAGTTTTATTTCAATACCTTAAATTGTTATACTGTGTGGCGCTTTCATTGAATACTTATATAAGGATTGCCAACAAAGATATACCTACATATTATTATAGCACATATGAACATATTAAATGCCAAAAAAAATCTTAAACGCATCTTCGATTAAAGGCAACAGCTTACACATTTAGATCGAGTTGACAAATTATAATACTTACTCTTTTACGTGCGACCTGAAAGAACAGCGGTGGTGCAGTAGTATTCGCCTCGCCTTTTAAATATAAGGCCGTGGGTTCGACCCCGGTATTGCCTACACATCTTTGTGTGAACTGTATCATCGCCGCTGCTCAATATCGGTGAAGAAAAACGTGAGAAATATAAATAAAAAATAAATAAATTAACTAGGAACATTTAACATGTGAACATTTAGGACATCCACGCACTTGGCCAGCTGGTTTGGATTAGGGCCTAAACTCTCTCAACTCGTAAGGTAGTTGAGAGAAGACCCGTGCCCAGCCATGCCAGCATGAGGCTTAATATAATATTAAGTTAAAATATTAACAAAAAAAACCGACTTCATTGATGCCATTCTCAGAACTAAACCAAACTGAAATGGGACCGCACGGGAACCATCAGCTTTCAATTAAAAAAAAAAATATCAAAATCGGTTCACCCATTCGAAAGTTCTGAGGTAACAAACATAAAAAAACTTAGTCGAATTGATAACCTCCTCCTTTTAGAAGTCGGTTAAAAATTACTTTTAATTACGAATTGAACAGCATTAAATTCAAGTTAAATAAACTGCTGACTGTACCAAACAATCTTGTGGATCGGTAGGGAACTATTTTTTTATCTACTATATAAAAATAAGTCGGGTTTTCCTTCCTGACGCTATAACTCCGGAACGCACAAACCGATTTCCACGGTTTTGCATTCGTTGGAAAGGTCTCGGGCTTCGTGAGGTTTATAGCAAAGAAAATTCAGGAAAAATTCAAAAGAAAAGTGGGAAAATGTTACATAAAAAGAAGCCATCTGGTGGCGAAACGGAGTTGCTAGTTTATTATATAATTAAATGTATGAATCTAAATTCGGAAACAATGGAGCCATGGACCTTTGGGAACAACCCGTTTGAATTGCATTACGTAATATTGTAATTAAAAATATACACATAACGAGATAGGGGTCAACTTGTGACAAGATTTACGCGAAATGCAAACCGGAACGGTGATCCGGTTCGACGGGTGTCACGGGTGTGTTAACATTTCAGCAAAGATGTTTTATTGATTTAAGTAATGTGGATTGATGTTTTAATAATTAAATAAAGAGTCATGGTTATAGCCTACTCATTGGGAAGTTGATTAAATTCAAAATCCATAATAATAATAATAATAATAGTCCTGCACTAACCGGGGATTATTATTGGGTGTAGCTATATGGTGCGAACAGGGATAATAGTCGGTTGGTGCCACATTACATTTAGAGCAAAATTGTCTAATGGGCCTCTACGTGTTGGCTTCGGCCCCACGCACGCCTTTTAAAAGTCCGGAGCTCTATAGCTCTGAGATAAAAAAAAAGACAAACATAATAATAATAATAATATAGTGGGACATTAACACACACGGTCATCTGATCCCAAACTAAGCAGAGCTTGTATTATTGAAACCAGATAACTGGTAATATACTACATAAAATAAATACTTTTCTTTTGTAAATATATATATAAATATAGATAATTACACCCAGGCACAAGACAAACAGACATATTTATACAAATGTTTGTCTCGGGTGGGAATCGAACCCATGACCTGCGGCGTGAAAAGCAAGTATCTTACCGACCACGACACCGGCCCGTCAAAAACATTAAACAGTTATTTGCCTAATTAACAAAAGGCGTTCCCTTAAGCCCGTGAAACTATATCATTAATATATTATTATTAGAATAAAAATAGTATTGTCTTAGATTGAGGCGAATATCACACATTGAAATAAAACTAATTTTTAACGGATTTTATCGCGGTTTATTTTAGATTTTAGATCCCGACGTTTCAGTCTTAAACGACGCGATATCATCCGTTAAAAAGTAGTTTAATTATTTTATTTCAATGTAGAATAAAAATATCAAAATAAAAAAATGCGACAAGAAGAAAATAATTTAATTTTTAAAATTGTATTGAAGTTTACAGACATCTTGTTAAAATGAAAATAGTGGCGTTTATCATCTAGCGTTGTTGCCCTTCCGCTCTTCCTCATGGATACAAAAGTGCGTGTTATATAGGGTGTTTCTTTTTCGTATCCATTTATTTTATTATTTTAAGGTTGTTTTTTACCAGACTGCGCCAGAAGGAGGGTGACCGGGTCCTTAAGTGTGACCGTTTAACTCGCATATCGCCTATCGCCAAGATTCTGACTCGTCAAGCTGCACAGACAGTGATGACGATTCAAGCGATATGGATATTAGTGACGAATAGTCTTACATTACTTTTATCTGTGGTTAAATAGTTCTTTATGAGATTTAATAATGTTTTATGACTTTGTACCTCAGATGGCGATACGCGAGTTAAACGGTCTATCTATAGCAATTTTTGTGTTACAGTTAAAATATTGAATTCGTATTTTTTTAATGAGCTATTTAGATCATTCAATCTTCGGACGAACTACTGCTATAGAGACTTTGTAATGGTCTGGTATAGAATGTATTTGAATTAGGATATTTACGATAATTACTGATAATAATATTACGCACTGAACGGAAACACTAGATAAAAACAATGTTTAATATTTCTCAGATTGTACCTATCTATTGCTTGACCTTATTATCAGTTAATTTAGGGCATTTCCAAATACCTAAACAATAATTTAACTAACTACCTCCCGTGACTCTGTCTGTATTTGTTACGTAATATTACATAACATAGCTACAGCGGTAGGCCGCGGTATGGGTCTAGCTTTAGGAATATAGCGCGGGTTTGATTCCCAGTCGTGCCTACACATCTTTGTGTGAAATATTTCATATCCAGTGCTCAATATCGGTGAAGGAAAACATCGTGAGGAAACTGGCATGTCTAAGAACCAATTATTCGAGGACATGTGACTTCAACCAACCCGTACTTGACCAGCGTGTGTGGATTAAGGCCTAAACTCCCTCAAAGTTGAGAGAAGACCTATGCCCAGCCGTGGGACACTAAAAAGGGTTGAAGTGAATTGATAATACATATCATCACGCCTGTATCACCTGAAGGTGTAGCAGAGGTGAATATTACCCACTTTTCGTCGGCATTAGAATATTTAACACGGGAACTGTTCTACGCAACTTCTAGTACTAAATTGTTGCTACCAGTTTTGAGGGAGGGGAGGTAACCACGTACAGCACACATGTAAAAGTTGAAGCGTCTTAATAAATGACCACGCGGCAGCGGCGTTAGGGCCACTGACACCCCGGGCAGTAATATTTAGGCCCCCACTTAAGGAAATCATTATCGAGTATTAATTTTTTGCTGACCCAATGTGAACGTAGTTTATGTTCAGATTTGGGAGGCGGATGAAAGAAACGAATAGACGAAATGATGTATATTTATTATTGTTTAGACTAGATACGATGTATTTCGATGTTCGATGCCCCAGACCTTAGCGCCCCCCAAATTTGGCGCCCCGGGCCGTCACCCTATATCTAATCTAAAGCGCTCGCGTGACGCGAACTTGAAGCGGGCGTATATGACAGCGATTGTCAAAATTACGAGTGTACGAAAAGAGCTGTTTTGATCGAAACTTAACTGCAACTGCACTGCAACTGAACTTATTTAAATAGGTGAATTAGCCCACTGTTTATGGAAAGAAACTGTTCATGTACCTTGCCAGAGTTAGCGTGAGATTAACAGTTCCTTTGTTAAATGTTCTAAGTCGGTAGCTACGTCGAAGAGTCTATTGTCATTCATTAGGTACAATTCCATTAGATACAATACAAGTCGGGGACTGAGTCACCTTCGTCCGTGTACCTTTTATCTGAATCCCCACACGTGGTCCCCGGGTGGTACAAATCAGGTGACAATCAACTAGTAATTATGTTTACTGGTAGGCTTCGGGCGTGGTTAGTGACCACCCATCAGACAAAGCCGCACCGCCTAGCGGCCTTGCCGTGTTCCGGCGCAATGTCTGGTGACACCATTTATGAGGGTGGGCGGAAAGTGTTGCTCCTATATGGTTACAACCTTAAGGAGCTTATTTCACTGCCACCTTCTCACCGAAAGTCATTCGTAATCACGATCGAATCGGTACATTGGGCTAGCGCGTCCCATCGTAGTGTAGTCATTGCTTAACATCAAGTAGGTAAGTGCAGTACTCAAGCGCCAGCCTATTCAAGAATAAAAAAAATCTGCTGAAACAGATTCTCTCACATTAGAAGTAATTTGCCGACTCGGGAATCGAACCCAGGACATCGTGATTATTAAGCGAACACGCTTATCTTATAAACTTTTAAACTTTCGCGTTGCATTATGAATATTTATACCTATTCATCATAACGGGCTCACCTTTAATTTGGCTTTACGTTTCGACACGGGTTGCTCCGGTCGTGGTCGCAAGCAGACACACCTATCTGGTCCCGATCTCACGTGTTTTTTTTAGTTATATTTGTTACATACACAGTGCAAGGTCAATAAATCGTGAGATGAAACGGATGTTGCAAATTTCCTCTCACCGTTCGAAGATTTGGTTCAGAGGACGTTAGTAACTACCTGTTGTTTGTTCCACGCGATGTAGTTTAGCTACTTGTTATCTCGTTGAAAAAACATTAAACTTACTCTATTCGACGAACACTACAGAAATAATTAAATGAGTACAGTACGCCGCAGGTCGTAGGTTCGATTCCAACACGAAACAGCCATTTGTGTGATGAACATGTCTGTTTGTTTCGAGTCTGAGTCTATCTATTATTTCACTTAAACCCTTTTTAGTGACCCACTGCTGGGCACGGGTCTTCTCTCAACTATATTACGAGTTGAGAGAGTTTAACCCTTAATCCACACCCGCTGGCCAAGTGCGGGTTGGTGGATGTCACATGTCTACGAATGATTAGTTCTAAGACATGCCGGTTTCCCTGCTGAGATCGTCACTCCACCTAGTCCACATTTGCCAATTCGTGATCTCCATTCAAGAACTCGTTTACCCCAGCGGTTCTCGGTTCTGTGGCTGATATGTTGTTGCACTCTATTATGCTCGCTATGAGTGATAATTAATAAAGCATGCTAGATTAAAGCTATAGATGCGTAGGTATGTGCTATCTCGGCTTACTCAACTGTCGTCGGATAATTCGATCGAATTTGATCTTACGGTCACCTCGTCGTTTCCTATCTTTGTAGGCTAATTCAAGAAATTTCTTGACGGGTCGATCAAGTTGCAGTGCAGTTCCGATCAAGTTTGGTAAAATGGTATGGTCTTTTAATTGTCATTTATAAAACACATACGCTAAAGCGCTCGCGTTCCGCGAACTTGACGCGAAGGTATCTGACAGCGGTTGTCAAAATTACGAGAATACGAAAAGGGCAGTTTTGATCGAAACTTAACTGCAACTGAACTTATTTAGTTACGTGAGTTAGCCTACTGGTAGAAAAGCACAACAGCATAATCATCAGCCTATTCTAGTCTCTGCCTCTTCTAAAGTACGCCACTGAGCAGGATCCGCGGCTTTTCTCATCGATTTCTTGCCGGCCGCCCTGCTGAGATCGTCACTCCACCTAGTCTGAGGGCGTCCTACGCTACGTTTGCCAATTCGTGGTCTCCACTCAAGAACTTGTTTGCATAACTCAATTACATGGACTAATAGGTAACTATATTACGTGGATTTATTGACCGATCTTCAAAATCCGTCGCATAGATGCGACAAAAACACGCATGATTTTTTTGTTCCATTTTCAATCCATGGTAGGAATATTATTTTTGACGGGGCGTTTCAAAGGTTAAAATGAATAACCATCTTTTATAAACATACCGAGTTTGTAAAGAACCATTCACACTGTTTATAAAGTACAAAAAGGTTGTCCATATAAGGCATAGTGTACATTGTGCAATTAGACGCGTCAACTATCAGTGAGTGTGCACTACACATTAGTGCAGCTCTCGTAGTGGCTCATATTATTCAATTGTTATGTAAGTCGGCGACCTAAAACTGATATAAGTGGGGTGGGGTGGCTGTGCTTGTTTAGCAGGTACTAAATTTATTGTCAGCGGTGAATTGAGCAGCGGTGGCGCAGCGGTACGGACCTCACCTTAGAAATATAAGGTGGCGGGTTTAATTACCAGTCGTGCCCACACATCTTTGTGTGAATTGTTTCATCTCCGCTGCTCTATAGCGGTGAAGGAAAACATCGTGAGGAAATCGGCATGTCTAACTAATCATTCGAGGGCATACGACATCCACCAACCCGCACTTGGCCAGCGTGTGTGGATTAAAGCCTAAACTCTCTCAACTCGTAAGATAGTTGAGAGAAGACCCGTGCCTAGCAGTGGGACACTGCTGTTTGGTGCCTTCTCTATTCATTCTCTCCCGACAACTTTTTTAATGTAATCCTGCATCTGTTAATTTTGTTTTCCTTCTAACATCTTCGCTTTTTTGTCTGTCTTTGAGCCTAGCCAAGGATACTACGCTCCATAGTTCTCTGGCACTTGCGTATTTTGTTTTTATTTTTATTTTGAAAGATCCAGATTTGACCTCCGTATGTCAGGCAGGGTAACAAGCACGAATCCATTACCTTCTTCTTTAAAGTCAGTGGAAGTTTAGATTTTAGGATTTCTTTGAAGCCCCATTACTTTTTCCATGTCATGTTGATACGGCGGTCTAATTCATCTTCATGTCTTGCTTTGCTGAATGAAATTAATTTTCCGAGGTATTATAGCTATCGACATATTCTTTATCCGTTTGTTGCAATTTTTGTTTGTGATGTATTTAGTTGTAATCCAATTTTATTTCTAGCCTGATTTAGTTCTCTTATGTTGGTAATGTAACCTTAAGTTAATATTGTCTATGTTCTTAAAATCTTTATCGGTGTCATGCTTTATGATATGTTGGTGACACCTTACTCTCTTCCTGTTGAAAGCTCGTGCGTGAACCTGTATTTTGTCTTTAGAGAATACATCTAACTATAGTGTTGAATTCTTTGCTTTTTATTCACGGTCCTTCATTCTATCATCGTTTCGACCTGTTTTGGTGTTTTAGTGAATAGAACGATATCATCTGCGAATCTCAGGTTACATAAACTCCTCACTTATTTTATTCCCTTTTTATTCCACTCTGATTCTTTCATTATATCTTGTAGCACGGCTATAAGTATTTGTAATAGTAAGATTTAACTACGACGTATGTGTTATCGGTCAGTGTGCGAATAAAATTATAACATGTATACTCGTGGTATGCGTCTAATGAACGACATGTTTAAAATATCACGCGTTGTGTGCGCAATACTTTATATTTATTTAGCGTAAGCGCTTACAAACTTGTTACTAGTGGCGTGTTGGATAAGTAGCGAGGTCACAGGTTTAAATCTCGGGTCGAGCTAATTGACGGTTTTTTCAGCCAATTCCCAATTTCAAACTTTTACTTAGTTTTTCTTTTCAGAATACTTTTTCACCGTTCGATCTTTGACGATTTAATAATCGTTGCCACTGAACATAGTTTGTCTACTTAAACTGCAATAGTTAGTTAATTTATTGAAGTTACATTGTTAGAAATAACACTAAAATTCCGTTCGAATGGTTATAAATTAATTAAATCAAATTATGTTAGCTACATTAGTTGGTAGTATTACACATAAACGTATTTTAGGGTAAAATTATTACTGTCTTAAATTATGGCTTTTGCAAGTAGAAATAATTCTGCAATTCTGCACGTGTCAATAAGTTTAAATAATGTAAGCGTATGTTAAAGTTTTTTTTAAACGCGGACCATGAGTCTTTAAATTTTTTTTTAAATATCCTATAAAGACTCTTTGAAAACACTTACAAATCTTTAAAACCTTTTTTTTTTAAAACCTTTAATAAAACATAAATACTAAAAATACCACAGACAAACCTGTACACAGATAGAAAAGTTACACATTTTTACATTTTTATAAGCTTCCTTCTTCATCGTAAGTTAAAAAAGTTTTTTTATCAAACCAAAAAGATTGTGATATGTAGGTATGTAACAACGGAATTTCGTTTCAAAAGTACAGTTCCAGTATTCTATTATCAGTTATTTAATAGATAACCGCTTGATTAAACAAATGTTCACTAACAGGTGGCACTGACCTAAATTCATACCATAGAGAATAAACTATCTCCAACCAGTTTTTATTCTGAGCTACATATTTTACGGAAACTTAGTGCGAACTGCGAATCTTGTTTTGTTTGATTATTTTGGCGTGTTAAGATGAATCTACCTTAATTATTTGCTTTTCGCGCAAAAACACGAATTAAAATAAAATACAGTTAACAGATAAACATAAAACCGCCTGTTTAAATAGTAGAACTCGTTTAAAAAAACTAAATGTGGCATTTACACAATTTCCTGATGTTTTTGTCCATAAAGAAAAGTCTTCAATGGAATAAAGATTTTCTTTTTTTCTTTCTCCGAAACGGCTTTACCGATTTTTACCAAATTTTATATGCGTATTCAGTAGGTCCGCTTCTATCTTTTTGTCATACCCCTAAGTGATTAAGATTGTTCACCCTTAATATTTGGAACGAAGTTCCTTATCGCGCGTTGTGAAAGGAGGCTAGACGGAAAACATTCATACGAAAAGTTGTCACGACACTTTTTGCTATAGGTAGTAAGCTACTGTAAGCTGTGCTGCGTGCGCATGTTTCTCTGTCTGTCGTCTGTCTGTCTCTCTCTCTCTTGATTCAGTTTATATTACATTATAGATATTAGTTAATAATAAAAAAAATATTATTAAAACTTAAAAAAAAAAATCTTACAATTCCTTCACTAATTAATCGAAAGGAACTTCGTTCCATCCGGGTGTCCCTTGACACCTCTCAAGTTTTTTTTTAAACTTTTGGACGTATTACATTAGTAATACACGGTACGAAGTTCGCTGGGGCAGCTAGTCTAACTGTTCGTTGGATTACAGAGAAGACTAACGGAAATATTTTGACGAACTATTAAACTAAAAATAGTAAGAGGCTGTTTATTTTATTGCCTTATCTTTGTTTTATGACTATTTGGCATCTACTAATAGGTATGTATTAACCTTAAACTGTCAGGTTTTAGTTTGATTTATTGTTTAGGAAATCAAATGGAATTTGATTTAAGACCCTTTTAAATTTGGTAAAAGACTTAAAAAATGTAGATAAGCTGTAACTTTTTTGGGACATAGTTCCTTACCGCACATTTCACTGACATTTTGCGTACGGGCGGAAAAAAGTTTAACCGCAACCGAGGTTTTTGCTTCTTTAGTTATTTTAACGGAAACGGTGATGTAAAATGGACACGCCCATGGATTTGAATTTGGAATAAGACCAAAGAGAAGTAGATATAAAAACTTTTTTTATTGTTTGAGATTGAAAAAAAAGTAAATTGATAGTTAAACCTAATTATATATTATACAGGCGTCCCAAAACTGCGACATGTAGGAAAAGTACCTTAAATATGGTAGATTAACTTCCGCCCACGGCTTCGCTCGCGTGGTACTTGTTGGGATAAAAAGTAGCCTATGTGTTAATCCAGACCATATTCTTACTCTGTGCCAAGTTTCATCCAATTCTATCCAGTAGTTTTTGCGTGAAAGAGTAACAAACATCCATACATTCTTACAAACTTACGCGTTTATAGTAGGACTAGCTTTCCGCCCGCGGCTTCGCCCGCGTGTATGTCGGTTATCGCGCCAAAACATTCTTCAACCTTCTTTTTGCGCAGTCGGATAAAAACTATCCTATGTCCTTTCTCGGGTCTCAAACTACCTCCATACCCAATTTCATCCAAATCGGTTCAGTAGTTTTTGCGTGAAAGCGTAACAAACAAACTTCCATTCGCATTTATAATATTAGTATAGATTAAGAAAAGATATTATATTTTGCTGAAAAATAAGACTATTTTTATATTTTTTTTAAGTTAGTAACACTGAATAAAATTTCTAAAACTTACACTTGTTTCGTTTTGAAATCGAAGCGACTCTGTGAAAAATGATGCCAATAGGAAGAATGGACCATAAATAATAATTCTTTTGAAGTACTTTTTTTCTAAAGAAAGGAACAATCTACTAGTTTTCTCTCTTTTAAACAATACTATCCAAGAAGAGTAACGAATGTCTATGACATTTCTGTAGTGACATTACTAGAAAACAGCGCATTTATTTCTGTCTCCCATACTTACATGCGAAAATATCATGAGTTATAATATCCTACACTGAAACTAATTGTGTAACGACGCTATTGTATATTTAGCTATCCATTGCTTGTTTATTGTCATTAATTAAAAAAGGAAGGTTAGACTAAAAATATCAAGATTAGCAGACAACTTTAGGTAGGCGTGAATAATCGGGTAAGAAGATGGTATTTCAATAAAATAACAACGGCAAATATCACTTCACCCCAATCTCTCGGTAGCACAATCACGAATTCTACCAGTTAATTACAGATCGTTGAGATTACGCTGGATTAAATCGTAACGTTCACCGAGCACGTTATTGCATCTGCACTTCCCGACGTCACAACGGTCCAACACGCAGTGTCAGCCATTCTAAGATGGCCGCTTCACACGTGCTCGGTGTTCATTCGTTCGTTCATAATGACATTTTCGAGTGACAGGTGACTTCAAAGATGGACGCGATGACAGTATAAAATGACAGCTGATGCATTGAGAAGTAGATGTGCCAACATATACAATAAACTTATTAACACATTTAGTATTGAAATAAAACTACTTTAGGTATACCGGATTGTATCGCGGTTTATTTTAGATTTTTATATTCTGGCGTTTCAAAGTATTTTCAGACTTCATGGTTACTGGTGGACGGATGTATTTGACGTCTAACTTATTAATTACGATTTTTACCGACTACCTACAAACATTATATTATTTGCGTTACGATTTAAGCACACTGAGCTTACAGTGCCTTGAATTCTGAGTGGATTTTGCTTAGGTTTTGGTACAAGTAAATTTAACATTGTGTCCCGAGCAGGTGGTATGTTCCAACCATTTTCCGAAATTAGGATGTTTTCGTATGTTTAGGTTTTTACGTAAATTTAAGAAATCACAACACATTTACTGACACACCTAGAGTGTCTTTATTTTAAGTAAAGTTAAGACTGGAAGTTTTAATAGTACTCATGAATATCTTTCGCTATCGATTTTTAATAGTAAGACATATTAATATTATAATAAAAAACACGTGTTTATTTAAAATTTGTATAAGTATATTTTCTCAAAATTTGCGCAAAGCTTAAATGTTTCCTGTGGATTTACGATCTTTTTTATAAAAATCTTATAAGACTCTTTAGTTAAATTGGACTTTGTCTCTTTCTTACTAGAATAAAAGTCAAGATGACAGACAAAGACCAACGAAATATAAACCCATTTTAGCTATAATGAGCTTTAATAATATGTTTATGAATACGGGGATTAGTTTTTTTAAGTCTAAATAGATTTGCGCTTAACCGCAACATACTTGATGTTAATCAATAATGTGGTTTACGATGGATCTCGCTTATCCAGTTAAGATGTTTTTCAGTAAGAAACCGGTGGTACAAGATTTTATCTGGTTGAACACAATGAAATAAGAGCTACTCCAACGAAATCTCATTAATGGTGTCACCAGACATCGCACATATGGTACACGGCAAGGCTACTTGTCGGTAGAGTTATGTCTGGTAGGTGGTCACTAACCATGGCCGAAATTTAGCACCAAGTACGCAATGTATAAGAATAACAATACTTGTCGTCAATGACGAGCCGGCAAGAGTAACAAATATAACATTTAACGAGACAGTCGGTGGCTCGCTCGCGTTTGATCAGTAGTCAATTACCATTAATTGCAGCATAAGTTAGAACTAAGTGTGTAACTGAAACAGCCGTAATTATTCACTTGCCAAGAAAAGGATTAGAACTTAGATTTTGTATAGGTATATACTAATATTATATAGTTGAAAAGTTGGTTTATTTGGTTAAACGCGCTGATCTCGGGGACTACTGCCAACTTGAAAATGTTTTGCACTGTTAGATGATCGGCTTTTTTGTTGGAGTTCATAGGCTTTTTATCCCAATTCTGGGCATGATATAAAGTCACCTGGAGAAACCCGCGCGGGTGGACAACGATAATATATAATACTATAGGCAATACTATAATAATGATTAATTAGATAATTATATGTTTAAGACTTTAATAGAAATGTTTTATTGGTGTGAAATACCCATCCCATTTTTTTTTACTTACGGTTTGCTTGTAGAAAATTCACATTTAAATTAAGCTCGCCTGTGCACATGTGCTGTTTCCTATTTATAAATTGTATATGTACATGTTTTGTTTACAATATAGAATAAGAATAAGGATGAAGAGTAGGTAGTTAATGAATGACCAGTTAGTATTGTCTTAGATTTACGCGAATATCACACATTGAAATAAAACTACTTTTTAACGGATTTTATCGCGGTTTATTTTAGATTTTAGATCCCGACGTTTCAAAGTGAACATGAAGACTGAAAAGACTTTAAACTGCGATAAAATCCGTTAAAAAGTAGTTTTATTTCAATGAATGACCAGTTTGTAAAGTATGCAAACAAAATTAAGTAAATACATTTAGCGAGACAGTCGGTGGCTCGCCCGCGTTTGATCCGTAGTCAAACCTAACAGTAACAGTCGCCGTAACTATTCTTTTGTTACGTCTAGATTAGGGCTGTTTGATTTGTTCTCGATAAATAGTATTGTTTAGAGATTAATAATCCCTCGTAACCATGTTGTAGCTACGTCGCGGTGAGCATGTACACTCGGATACACATCAAGCTGTATATTTCCAGTATAAGCTGACCTTTTGTTCTACGGAAATCTTATACACTGCGAGATCAGCTAATACTGGAAATTATAACTGTGTGTAAGTGTAGCCGTATGTAAGTACAAGATATTAGCGTACATATTTATGCCTGTGTGCAATTAGAAGGTGCACTCCTATTTCCTTCATACTCGGAGTCCGATTAGATGAATAACCTAAGGGCATAATGTGCTTAAAATAGATAAATAAAAAATACCGGAACCAGCACTACAAAATTCTTCGAAATTCAAATTAAATTTGGTCTCGCGTCGCTATGGTTGTGCTTACGAAGTAATATTATTAGTCTATGGTAGTTAATACGCCAATGAGCCGTGACAGTCTGACCACAGAGTAATACAGACTAAATACAAACATGATTTGTCCATGTCTGAGTGACTGATTGAGTTTAACAATGAACTAATGATTACAATTTCTCTTACAATGCGACTATTATTGTGTTTTAGTTTATTGTATTGTTAATAGTGTTTAAACAGAGTCATTTGCTGATTCATACCATAGATAATGTGATACTATATTCATACGAAGATTTCACTGTCAAAAAGTCAAAACTACATAATTATGTAAATATTATGTTATATGAGAAGCTTTTTGGTGCAAAGTAATTTGAAGCGCGTTATTTTTTTCAGATGTGATAATATTTTGACGTACCTATAGTAGAATAATTTACGGTAGGTACGTCGTGGATCTTATGTCAGTAGGCGGGAACTCAAAAAGTGTTAAACCTTGGCACATGGTTCTAGTGTCGTTGAAAGTGTTGACAATGTAAAAAAAGTTTCGTTTTTATATTACAAAGTCGGCAAACAAAATAGGTCTTCGGACGCTTGCAACACCTGACTGCGTTTTGTCAACCCTTTAGACGTCGCTATGCTTGGGTACCTTACACGGAACACAACTAAAAGTTATTACATTGCGTGTATTTTTTAAGATATGCAACTCTACAATTTGGCTGTTTATAGAGCAACCCTCTCCTCCCTTACTATCTACCTTATAAAAGGTAAAGGTATCTTACAAAAAGTAAGACTAATTAGCTTCCGGGTCTCAATTACCGTAATAGTTAAGAGTATAGGCCGTAATTCACAAACGCTGGACTAATCCGGGCTGATAGATGTCACATGTCTTCCAAGTTTATTTGTAAGACATGACTTATTATAAATTTTCTAGATTGAAAGCACAATAACAACGGTAGCTACCGGTCGCCATTACGCGTTTCAACCACACCCTGACATACTAAGGGCTACCGCAGATGTGCCACAAGCCTCTCGTCTCTCGCGGACACGACAGCAATTTTAGTGAGGACGACAGCGTATACAACGGTTTGATATACAATAGTTATGCCTTATAAAGTGGCTCACTCACCTCTGGTGGCTCGTGGCTGTCACTCTTGTTATTTTTCCATGGCGACCACACCATACCACACACAAAATGAACGATCTAATGTGCGGCAAATCAGTCCCAGACACGAGTTTTTCACTTTCTATAATCGTAATGTCAAAACCAAATTATTCTTTGACCGAGAAAACTTAACTGACTATATGCTTCTAACAAAATGGAGCCCAAATAAATAAAAAATAAATAGGCTCCCGATAACATCACAAAGCCACCTACCATCATAGTAATTAAATTAGAACAACAAGGAAAAAATTACCGTGGTGTGTGAAATTGATTATTCTTTGAACCTAAATTATGTAGGGATGACTGTCAGTATAGAAAGTTTATAAATTTTTAATCTCAGTTGCCATTTTCCATAGAAAATTATGACATTTCGATAATATTAAACGAAAACCTCGAGCTTCGAGCACAAAACATATTAAGGCTGTCACTAGCCGCCACCAATTGTGGTTGGTTTGCTGGAGCCCTATAAAACTACCATTCAATAGCCCGACAAGACATATGGACGTATGAACAGCGGTGACACGAGTTTCGTTTCTATTTTATTATCCACAGTACTTTAGGTCGCGGCCATGTTTTGTATGAACTTTGATCTTAGATAGCGGTCTCAATTGATTTTAGAGTAATTTAAGTATTGTTTTATAATAATATTATGATAATTCGTTAAATGACCCAGTGAACACGCCCACGGTTTAGGGATAATACGATAATTGTATGATAATAATAAAAATCTGTTATCAATAAGTTTGTTTGATTTATTATGTTTTGTGGCGTAGATAATAGCATTTGAAATAACTCAAAACGTACTCAATTGAATTTGATAATGATAATTTTAATGAGACCTAAAAAGTCAACCCTTTCAAACAAAAAAATAATCATAAAAATCGATTAATAATTGGCGTAGTTAACATACTTAAAAAAGAAAGAAAGTCAGTCGAATTAAGAAGCTTCTCCTTTATGAAGTTGAGAAATTATTAATAAAGTGCAACGACCTTAATAATATTATGTTAAGACTAATGGGCCATTTAGACAAGGGTTGACAACTCTAAATTAAAAAAAAACTAGGATTTGAAGTTGGAGAACTAGGACTATTCAGTATAAAAACAGGATACAATACAATACATGCAATAGTTAAGAAATCGATTTATTTCTTTTGACCATATGGGAATTTATGAGAGAAAACACTCTCTCGACGTTAGCGTTATGGCCCGGTATACTAAATACATATTAAGCCTTATCAGAGCTCTTTAAAAACCTAGGACGCTGCTGAAAATCTATCGAGGACACCCCAAGTCACTGCTAATCTATTTAGGCTTCTAAACACATTTGCCAAGTTTTGTAATTGTGTGTATGTTAGTTTGTCTCGCGATTTCTCGAAAACTAATAATAAATAATATCAACTGAAAATATTTTTTGGTTTTAACAGGCTACTAAGTGTGAGAGAGATCTTGTGAATCGTAAACTGTATATATTTTGTTTTACGACCTTTCACTCACAATTAGTAATGCGCACGCATACATTTTACGACCATGATGCTGTTGGAAGTATAATGCGATTTACACTCAGTGGCGTCTAGGAATATCGCTCGTTTATTGCCATAGTAGAAAACAATAATGTAATAGATATAAGTACTTCATTTAAAAAAGAAAAAAAGCCTACTGAGTTTTTTGGCAGTGTTTCTCAGTAGTTGCCAGTCATTCACTGCACGGTAGGAAAAGAAATTGGACTATTTTTAAGTAGACTCGCGTCTCAAAAAAAATAAAGCATATTTTCATTTCATTTCATTTCATTTGATTTCAATGGACATTGCTGAAAATCAGTGCTACGGGTTGCTTCTAGTAGGCACTCACAGCGTTTACTGAGCAATGTCCATGTTTGACACTGATGGGTCACACTTGCTATTTGTTTTTATTTTTTCTTCTTTATATCTGCTTTCATTTATGATTTTTTCTCTCTCTTTTCATGTGTTTTTTTATCATTAGACTCTGTGTGTCCTGTTTCTGTCAAATTATTGATTTTCTTTCTTACTAAAACTTATATTTGTAAAAACAGTTTAGCAAGTTTTAAAATTCGAACCAAATTAACGTCGATTATTTTCAGCATAATGTCGAAGAGCAGAGAGTCGACACTTTAAAATTTTTCCTTCTTACTCTTATTAGATGGGCCGGTGGCGTGGTCGGTAAGATACTTGCTTTTCACGTCGCAGGTCGTGGATTCGATTCCCACCCTAGACGTTTCTTTTGTAAATACATACTTAAATATAGATAATTACACCCAGACTCAAGACTAACAGACGTGTTCACCACACAAATGACTGACTTGGGTGGGAATCGAACCCACGACCTGCGGCATGAAAAACAAGCATCTTACCGACCACGCCAGCGGCCCGTCAATATGGTTAAATGTTTTAAATACCTAGTAAAAGTTCTTCTCAAACATGTTAATAATCTTGAAGGTATTTGGAGTATAACTATCGGATGTCATAACGTTACAATATGACTATACATACATACAGCCTTTTTATCATTGTATGATCACCACAATGTGGATTAAGTTTATGTGTTCATTTTTATAGTATGTTATACTGGAGATAATCTAAATTAATTCAGTGATATTTCAATTGGCAGTTATATTAACGCACTTACTGGATAAATTTAATGATTGTGTTGACTTCTTCTGTAAATAACGTTATCCGTACTGAGTTTGCGTGATAGTTTTTACGTTTTTGGGATTTTGAAGTCGTCCTAACATGTCCTTAATTTTGACTTCCATTACGAAGGAAGGTACCGGTCGTACCGAAGGAAAAACATAACCGGCTCCCAAACTAAGCGAAGTTTGTACGATGGGAGTCAGGGAGCGTAAACAAAAAGAAAAAAAATAATAATAAATGTAATACATAAAATTGACAAATAATTTTAAACATGATTACTGTTAAACACAAAAAATTCGATAATTTAACACAACGTCGATCTAAAGTGTGTTCAAACAAAATGTGGAGCGATATAATCTAGTATTTCAGAGAGATAAATCTAGATCCAGGCTGACTCGCTACTGTAACGGTTTGTGGTCATGCACGACGAGTTTGAAACGAAATTGAATGTTCATGCTGAATTCCCACGGTTAGTCTTTTAGAAATGGTGTTTAAAATCTAAACTATTATTATAAATAATCTGTCAGTCTGTTACGCTTTCACGCCTAAACTACTTAACCGATCTGAATAATATTTGGTACGGACATAGTTTGAGACCCGGGGAAGAGAATAAAGTAGTTTTTATCCGACTGCGAAAAAAGGAAGTTAATAGTTTTGCTCAATGAGCCAGCCACGGCGAGGGCGGAAGGCTTTTAATCCGTGAAATATATATTATTCGCGTGAAATACTGAAAGCAAAAGATGTAGAGCGAGTATGATTTTTTTTATTGAACAGTTGGAGTCTTGTTGAAGAAACTCATTTCCACGGGCCGGTGGGTCCCGGTGACTAAATTGTTAAATCACTTTTATTGCTTCAACCCTTTTAGTGTCCCACTGCTGGGCACGGGTCATCTCTCAACTTACTTACAAGTTGAGAGTTAAGGTCTTAATTCACACACGCTGGCAAAGTGCGGGTTGGTGGATGTCACATGTCCTCGAATGATTCGTTCATAGGCATGCCGGTTTCTTACGATGTCTTCCTTCACGGATATTGAGCAGCGGCGATGAAATAATTCACACAAAGGTGTGTGGGCACGACTGGGAATCGAAACCGTGATCTTATATTTCAAAGGCGAGGCTGATACTACTGCGCCACCGCTGTTCCACTATTCAAAAATTAATAAATCATTTTAAATAGGTATTGAAGATTTGTATGAAGTTGTAACCGTTAAAAGTTGGCGGGGTGTCGGTAGAAAGCACACGGTGGGTCGGAATTGTTGCTCCTTTAAGGTTACTAACTCATTCCACTGCCACCTTCTCGCCGATAATCATTCGTAATCACGAGTGAATCGGTATACTGGGCTGACACGTTCCATCGTAGACTACATCATTACTTAACATCAGACAAGTTGTAGTCAAGCGCCAGCCTATCGAAGAATAAAAAAAAACTAGTAACAAAGAGACAAAGTCCCTTTCAACTAGAGTCAAGATTTATAAAAATTAAACTGAATATTTTACGAACCAAGTCACAGGTACGAACAAGGCGTTCTATCCTTTTAACTTTGTATACATTTCACTCGCAAAAACAGAAAGAGACAGAGGGTATAGCAACTGTTTAGTCATTGTCTATAATTAGTTTTCAATACTGTTTTAATTAGTTCAACAAAAACTGATATAATGTGAACTTGATTTTGTAGCAGAGACTACAGACTACATAGAATAATCATAGTCTGCCTGCCTGAGCTGTTATTTATTAAATATTAGCTTAGCGCCGCGGCTACTCCCGCGTGAACATCATGTCTAGCAGTGGAATAAAAAGTAGCCTATACCTAACCTTCCTCAATAAATTGGCTATCTAACAGTGCAAGAATTTTTAAAATCGGACCAATAGTTTCTGAGATTGGCGCGTTCAAACTTTACAAACAGCTTTATAATATTAGTATAAATTTCAGGCAGCTAGGCTTAAATAACATAAATATAACAATAATTATGTAACGCGAATAATCTGCGTAAATTACCGCGAAATCTACATACTTAAATATTTATCACGGAACTGGTATTGCGCGGGTTCCCCTCTGCCAAGGTACATGAACAGTTTGTATAGCACATCCACTTCTGCATAGATCAGCTGTCATTTTATACTGTCATCGCATTCTCATCTTTGAAGTTAGCTGTCACTCGAAAATGTCAATAAGAATGAACGAATGAACACCGAGACGGGTGAAACGGCCATTTTAGAAGGGCTGACACTTTGTGTTGGACGGTTGCGTCATCGTGAGGTGCGCATGCAACCACGTGCTCCGTGGAAGCATCTATCGAGAGATCGGAGTGAAGTATTCTAATACCGTTTTCTTACCCGATAATTCACGCGTACCTAAAGTTGTCTGCTAATCCTGATTTTATATATTATATTAGCGACCCGCCCGGCTTCGCACGGATGCAATGCTGATACTAAATATAATCTACAATAATACAATGTCCAAAATGAAATGCTCGCATGAATGACATAACAACATGCTTGTACTGTCAACACTGAAAAAAAATTCTATTTGATAGCAAAATCCCCATTATCAAAAAGATCCGCAAATTATTGAATTCATTTGTTACAAAAAATGTGATAAATGAAGAACCGTTCCACCGAATTTGTGCAAACTTCACATAAACCATCTACTAAAGTATCTAGTCCGAACAAAGCCTAAACATTTGGTTTGGATAGGAGTACCCGTTCTTGAGTTATAAAATTACACGAAAAGTGGTATTGATTTCAAAGTCGCTGAACTCGATATCTTAATGATGATTGCTTTGTTAGGTCATTAATGTATTTGTATTAATTTTTTCGTGAAGAATTCGAGTCTTGTAAAAAAGCCTGGTATTTTCCTGTTCTATAAGAATAGGCTGTGTGGATTAACATAGGTAGAGATAAATATGTAGTTAAAACAAGCTTTCCGACCGCGTCTCCGACCACGAGTACATCGGTTATCAAGCTAAACCATTAACCTTTTATTGCGCTGTCGGATAAAAATTATCATATGTCCTTCCTCGGGTCTCAAACTCTGTCCATACGAAATTTCATTCAAATCGGTTCAGTAGTTTTGGCGTGAAAGCGCGACAAACAGACAGACAGAGTTACTTTCGAATTTATAATATTAGTAAGGATTATTATTCAAAAAGATTTATTACTGACGAGAAGATTCTCATTCCGTCGGAATCTATTTATATATAAAAAAAACACTTCAACCCTTTTTGGTGTCCCACAGCTGGTCACGGGTCTTCTCTCAATTACCTTACGAGTTACGAGAGTTAAGGCATTAATCCACACACGCTGTCCAAGTGCGGGTTGGTCGATGTCACGTGTCCTCGAATGATTAGTTCTTAGACATTTTTTTTAATCCTATAATAGGTTTGCGCCTGACCACAACTTGCCTGATGTGAAGCAATGTTGCAGTCTACGATGCAACGCGCTTACCTAATAAATACCGATTCACTCGTAACTTGAAGACAGGTAGATTATAGCTATCAGGAAACAGAGATGCCGGCAACGAATTCCACAACTTGGCAGTTCGCACAATAAAAGTGACAGTAAAGCGCTTTGTGCGTGCCCGTGGAATTTCCACCATATAACGGTGGCACATAGCCGTACCTCTACTTGTCCGATGGAAGAACGGGGATGGGGGAATTAGATTGTGTAATTCCAACGCACACTCTCCGAAGTGTATCCGATAAAAGACCGAAACTAGCAACTATGCGGTGATGCTCGAGGCTTTGCAACTTAGCAATGCGTAATGCCTAGCCATAATTTTCGTAGCGAGTTCTCGGTTGCTATATAGTTTCATTGAATCTTCCTACTGGGTAGTGCGCGGCTGTCTATGAGTCTAGACACAGAAATAGTCATCAGATGTTTGCCACGGCTAATTGCCAACGCGTGAGCAATGAATTTGTGACGTAACGTCGTGCCTTTGTACACACGATGGTCTATTGTTTGGAATTTTTACACTGATCTCTGAAATACGAAAGTTGTTGTTGATACGTTGGTTTGGGAAACAGTAAAATTATAATGAGCCACGGTAGCGCAGCGCTATCGCCTATGAAATATAAGTTTAAGAGTTCGATCCCCGGTCGTTTCATCGCCGCTGCTCGCTCAAATCGGCGAAGGAAAACAGTCGAGGACATGTGTCATCCACTAACCCGCACTTGAGCTGCATCTGTGTGTTGCCTTCACTCTCTTAACTCATATGATAGTTGAGAGAAGACCCAGAAAGAGAGCCCAGCGGTACGACACTAAAAATGGTTGTAGTGAAAAATTTATTCAAAATGATTTCTATTATTTTCATAATAATCTTTACCAGCAATCTGGATTTGAACTTGAAACCTAACGGGTCACTGGATCGTTTCCATCGTTTATCATTATTTTTCTAATATTAATAGTTTCTCAAAAATATTATTACCTATTGTAAAGTGATAACTGTTCTACTACCATTCTACCTACTCTCTATCTGCGGGTCTATGGTAAGATAGAAGATGAAGGAAGAAGAAAAAGACATTTATTTGACAGAGACAGGACACACAGAATCAAATAAAAAAATCACATGAAAAAAGAAAAAAAACATAAATGGAAACAGTTAAAAATAAGAAAAAATAAAAAGCAAAGAGTAAGTGTGACCCATCAGTGTCAAACATGGACATTGTTGTTGGCTCTCCGGTGGGGAAACCCCGGTCTCCCGCGTGACAGACGGTGATACTGACCACTATACTACCGAAGAATGTCTTTGCTCAACAATGAAAAGATCTGGGCTAGCAACAATAATTATATAAGTAACTCGGCTGGATTATAGAACGCATGAGAGAGATACTGGGACACCCTCTTCGAACCAAGTTTCTTTCGCTATAGAGTAAAACTTTTTATCCAGTTTGCAAACTTATAGAATAAACTGAAACTAAATTTGATAAACACATAAATTTTTGATATGTCACAGTACTAAAAAGTTAAGTAATCGCTAACGAAAGATGCGTACCCGCGGCGTGGGGGTTACCGTAACATCAGTACTAGTACAATAATCCTCAACATTACTACAAAAGTCGTTAACACCAATTTGTCAAATAAAAAATACCGTGAAATTCCACTAAAACTTAATTATCTTTTAATAGGTATTGTAAAGTAAGTTTCTTTTTTTAGTGCCTACGACAGTCTAAATCCTAAAACTTGTTATTTTTTCTATATTTATAAATAAATATCGGTGCCGCGCCGTATCATCTTATTTTATTAATGGGGCGAAGTCGATCTTTTTAATTTATTAATGGGGCAAAGCCGATCTTTTTAATTTATTAATGGGGAGAAGTCGATATTTTTATCTTATTAATGGGGTTGAGTCGACCTTCTTATCTTATTTGGATTGAAATGGTCTGAAGAGCACTGCGACCCAGCTGGATCATACATAGCCGGCGAAAAGTGGGTAATATTCATCACTGCCTACACTTGCAGGTAATACAGGCTTGATGGTATGTTATGTTATTGCTTACTATAAAACTCACTGGGCAACTCACAGTTTCGGTGTGTTAATTTTAGGTTAAGGAAAAATGTTGGTATATGGTAAAGGTAGAAAAGGTTATATTGAATCATTAAAATTTGTTAATCCTAACACGTTTGGACCAGTTTAATGCAGGTTAGATTCCGGTTTTCTCACAATACTTTCCTTAACCGCAAAACACGTACAACTTAACTCAGTAACAAGTAGAGCGACTTGTTTATTTACAAAGATAACATTGGATATAAATCTAAAACTTGTCAATTAAATTGACGACGGAAACTTATTTTATTTAAATTTAAGATTTAAGTGCACCCGAGTCGTGATAATTGTGTGTAAATCATTGATATCGGCGTCAAATCAAGTTTGGTTCGTGAATCTTAATGGTATCTTAATTAATATAATAAATAACAGGTAGGTTTTTTTATTTTTTAGTCTGCTATAGGCTTGCGCTTGAATGCAACTTGCCTGATGTGAAGCAATAATGTAGTCTACGATGGGACGCGCCCGCCCAATATACCGATTCACTCGTGACTACGAATGATTTTCGATGTGGGTGGGTGGTCACTAACCACGGCCGAAGCCTACCACCAGTTGATTGATTGTCACCTGAGTTGCACCACCCTGGGACCACGTGTGCGGACTGAGGTAAAAGGTGCACTCCCACGGGAAAAGGTGACTCAGCACGGGTCTTCTCTTACGAGTAGACAGAGTTGAGGCCTTCATCCACACTTGATGGCCAAGTGCGTGTTGATGGATGTCACATGTACTCGAATGATTACTTTTTAAACACGTTTTCTAATGATGTTTTTCCTCACCGTTATTGAGCAGCGGTGATAAAAAAATCACACAAAGATGTGTGGGTTCGACTGAAAATCGAACTTAGGTTCCCGCGAACTTCTTGCGAATCATTGTATTAAAGGGCCAACTGTCTTGAGGATAATCCAATGCAGTGTATTGTCTAGTGGCTTGTTGTCCTGTCTTACTGTCCTGTCCTATTATTCTCATGTAAATGGCGCATCCAGCGGTCACCGTAGCCTATGGACGCTTGCATCACCATATGAAAATTAAATTAATGCTTATTTTATGACCTCTACAAAATGAATATCATTAGGTATTCAGGTTTATGTGTTCTCTAAATCTTCCTTTACCTTCAAAAGGTTAAAAGATGATGCTGACGGATTTTATGTTTATGAAAAGTAATAAATGATGTATTTTTGGTTTAAGTAATGATCCGTTATAGTTATGTCAGAGAGAAAGGGGTAACTGAATTTAACGACCGTCTTAATCAATTTAGATGTTTTTCAACAAGTTATACAAGTTTATAGTTAAATTAATAGTTTTTTCAAAAGGCAGTTTATTTATTTACTAGCTTTCCAACAGCGGCTTCGCCCGCGTGTATGTCGGTTATCGCGCCGAAACATTACCTTCTTTTTGCGCAGTCGGATAAAAACTATCCTATGTTCTTTCGCGGGTCTCAAACTACCGCCATACCCAATTTCATCCAAATCAGTAGTTTAGACGTGTAAGCGTAACAGACAGACAGAGTTACTTTCGCATTTATAATATTAGGATTGACGGGCCGATGGCGTGGTCGGTAAGATACTTGCTTATCACGCCGCAGGTCGTGGGTTCTATTTCCATCCCAGACAAACATTTGTGTGATGGACCTGTCTGTTTGTTTCATAGTTTTTTTTATCAAATAACACCAACGACATACCAGTTATAAACCATTTCAATCGATAAAAAAATATAAATAATAAATAATATTGATTCGCGTGGTAACAGCCTCTATACACGTGGCTAATTATAAATATAATTAATTAAATAAAAATTCAAGCGAAATATTTAAAAGCTTTACACCATAAAATTTGTGTTTTACAAATTAATTAACATTTTTACTTAGATATTGGCGTAAAATATAGTAGTCTTGTTAATTATGTTAATGGTGGTAGGCTCAGATAAGCTAACGAATTTTTTTATAATATTTTATCACGAAAGGAAATCTCCGTTAAATAAATTCACACAATTAAAAATGTTATCTACTTTCACTTCAACCCTTTTTAGTGTCCCACAGCTGGGCACGGGTCTTCTCTCGACTATTTTACAAGTTGAGAGAGTTTAGGACTTATCCATACACGCTGGCTAAATGGGGGTGGTGGATGTCACATCTCCTCGAATAATTGGTTCTTAGAGATACCGGTTTTCTCACGATGCTTTCCTTCACCGATATTGAGCAAAGGAGATGAAACAATTCACACAAAGATGTGTGGGCATGACCAGGATTCGAACCCGCGACCTTATTTTTCTAGCTCAGACTCAGCCCCCAAAATTCACTTTTAGACGGTAATGGGTAGTATCTTAGACCTGCAGATAGAGAGTAGGTAGATTTGCAGTAGAAATAAACAGAAATCACTTTTAGAATTAGCTTTTAATACTTTTGAGAAACTTTATTACAAAAATTGTGGTTAAGACACGAGATCCAATGGGCCGTTAGCCGCAAACCCAGACTGCCGCACAGACTAGACTGCCGGTAAAAAAATGATATAACAAAATAGAAATAATTTTAAATTTGGAAAGATTTAAATTAAAAAAGAAACTTAAGGGTGGCCAGGAACGAGCAAAGGTGGAAGGATGAAGGTTGCATTATTCACAAGTTAAATCATTATTTATAAATATTTAGAATATCTTTAGTATGTCTGCTGATAACCGTTCTTATCAGGTGTGTTTCTAGGAACTGAATTTGGCCAATATTCGATGTCCCCAATTGAACGTATTTGATAATTTTATATAAGTAGGTCTCTATATCCGTGGCGAAGAGTCCATACAAACCGATTCCGATCGGCTTCCCTTTAGGATTTGATTAATATCGTTTTCTTCATTAAAATTATATATCGCCTAAGACTTTTAAATAGTATCAAAAATAAGTATGATATGAAGGTGGTGGTCGCCATAGAAACATTGTTGACGGTGTTGAAGAGATAATTTCTTATGTACCTAAGAACTTTTTTTGCTCCGGCTTCCCTTTTACAAACTTCCACCCTTCGCTATTGCTCTATATACTCTAATTATGGCGAATAATAATAATACGTCATAACTCACTGGATTAGTAAGCTGAAGTGGCAGTGGGCCGGTCATATCTGCCGCAGAACTGACAACCGTTGGGGTAAACGAGTTCTTGAGTGGAGACCACGTATTGGCAAACGTAGCGTAGGACGTCCTCAGACTAGGTGGAGTGACGAAATCGGGCGCAGGACCGACGGCATTACGTGATCTACTTCGGACTTTCTGGAAATGAACTCAAGGCTTATCTTTCCAAATAATTCGAACCACTCACTCACTTCTACCCGGTTTTTAGTGTTCAATTGCTAGGCACAGGTTGAGAAACTATCTTACGAGTTGAGAGGGTTTAGGCCTTAATCCACACACGCTGGTCAAGTGCGGGTTGGTGGATCTTACATGTCCTCGAATCATTTGTTCTTGAATATGCCGGTTTCCTCACGACGTTTTCGAACCACAAGCTCAAGTTTCGAACCGCTCTGCCTCTATTAATTAATTCGTTGTTTATCACAACATACTGTTCTTTTCCTAAGTCTTTTACGACGCCATTTATCTTTTCCTCTTAGATTAATATATTAACTAATTAAGTTTGCTATTAATTGCTTTGAACTGTAACAGTGACGGCAGGAATGGTGTTCTTGAATGAATTAAAAATAAGTTCTGAACCCCGTATTCATAAACGTCTTTTATGCTCATTAAAGTTAAAATAGGTTTATAATTCCTTTGTCTTTGTCTGTCATCTTGATATTTATACTAGTAAGAAAGAGACGAGGTCTATTTTAACTAAAAAGTCTTATAAGACTTTATGAATAAGACTACAGTCGTGTTAAATAAAATCTTCTATCTTGAATGTCTTGCTCTTGACCAATCTTGCATAGTATCTAGCAGCTAAAAGTCAAGGTTACCAAAAAGTAAGCAGCTAAATTTTATTTAATCATTAAGGAAAATAGTAGGTTTTTTTTTGCTGCGATAGGCGGGCGCTTGACTACAACTTACCTGATGTTAAGCAATGATGTAGTCTACGATGGAACGCGCCAGCCTAGTGTACCGATTCACTCGTGATTACGAATGATTATCGGTGATATGGTGGCAGTGGAATGAGTCTCCACTGCCTGAGCATATGGTTAGAAACCTTAAAGGAGCAACAATTCCGACCCACCCTCTCTGCATGGTGTCACCAGACATCGCAGCGGAACACGGCAAGGCCGCTTGGCGGTGCGGCTTTGTCTGGTGGGTGATCGCTAACCACGGCTGAAGCCTACCACCAGTTGAATGTCACCTGATTTGGACCACCCGGGGACCTCGTGTCAATTAAAGGTGTACATCCACGACGAAGGTGACTCAGCCCCAAAAACAAAAAAATAATAAAGTAGAGAATTAATTGAGTAGGCATACGTATACCTATGTATTTTATTTTTAAGTTTAAATTGGATTTGAAAACAAAAATTTGCAGCTTCTGGATAACCCCAATGAACTAAGGAGGCGGTTATTTGTAGAATTTTATTGCTGCATTAAACTGTTTAGTGTATTTGTCTGGTTGGAGACAAATATGTAGATGCCCAGTTTAGAAAATTCATGAACAATTAGCCGAAATTAATGTTCTAAAATCCCCCGCTTACAATAAATGAGTATAAAGTTTACAAGCTCTTTGAACGTCAGATTATAAATAAGTGAAAAAACAATAAGAAGGTGCCTTTCGTCTGTGGGAATGCACCTTTGAACTGAATCCCCACACGTGGTCTCAGATGGTATAAATCAGGTGGCTTTCACAACAAAATTGACATTATTGTGTAGTGTGAAAGGAGACGTTCAAAAAATGTATAGAGCCTGGGATTAAAATAATTGTAAATTTGAACAGCAATCTGAGTTACATAGGTTAATAGAGCATAATAAATTAAATTTTTTGGTGTATTTAAAATAATTTTACACCCCCCCGTTTTTTTAAAAATTTAAATTGAAAATAAGAATCCTTAATGCAATATTATGATTATTGCAATTGGCAACCCCATGGTCAAATGACAATTGAGCAACCAAAAAAATCAAAATTATTTCGACGCTGTCAATCAAACTGATCAATGACAATGACATCATGACGTTTCCCGTAATTATATTTTTTTCCACGCGTTTTGTTATTACACTAATAAGATAACAAATATTTTTCGTCATAATTACATTAAGCTGCAGCTAGAATAATATTACAAGAGAAAAGTACTGTAACAGAATGCAATTATTGACGTGATTGCAATATTTATACTGCTTAGGAAACGGATAATTAAAGGTAATGTGCGTTTTGTTTTTCTATTACATTTTTTTGATTTTTACAAAAAAGGTTGCTCCTAAAATTCGTGTTTAGTTAAATTCTAACAGCTTATTAAATAAGCTTTCCAATAAGGTATATCACATTGGAGTTCAAAATTCTAGCCCACTTTTGACCTCTCCTTTTGACAAATATTTTTTTTAATAATTGTGTTTTGTGTAGCAGTAGCAACAAAATACCTAAAATAGTGATCTTTGTGTCCGTGGGCGAACAATAAGATCGCACAGCTGATACAGTTGGCAATAAAATCGTATCGTTTAAGAAACTCCAATATTAATATAACAATTCATCTAAAGACATAACATCTTAAAACTACAAACATATTGTAGATTCGCCGGCACAGATCAAGGCCGGCCAACTATGAAATTCTTCTATAAATATGCGCATACGCACGTGATTTCACTCTCTTAACATAATCAGCTTCCGATGTGTGAGCGAATGAATTGAGTAGACTAATCGATTACGATGAAAATCGGTTTAAGGAAACGTAAACATTTTTTTAACCGTAATGTACAGTAACCGCCGTTAATAAGTTAACACGTCAAATCAGTTAATATATCTAAGTTTACTGATTAATTGGTAACTCGATAGATTAAGGTGAAATTTGGACTTTTCTGAAACATTTGTTTTTTTTTTATATCCAAGTATTAACTTTTAAAAGTGATAATTTTACTATTAACAGTAATAATTATGATTAAATAAATGATGTAAAATAAATTTAGACGTCTGTCAGTCTTCAGTCACGAGTGAATCGGTATTTACTGGGTAAGCGCATTTCATCGTAGACTGCATCATTGCTTAACAACAGGCAAGATGTGGTCAAGCGCAAAAGCAAAATACCGCAGTCCACCTGTGACCATGAAGTCTGAATAGACTTTGAAATGTCGGGATTTAAAAATCTAAAATAAACCGCGATAAAATCCGTCATGAAGTAGTTTTATTTCAGTGTGTGATATTCGCGTAAATTCAAAAAAAATACTTTTAAAGGTGACTTAGCAATGGTGTATCGGGATCAGACATTATTTAAAAATAAAGGTCATGTAGGTACATTTAAGACCTAAATAATGTGTTGATGACATTTCCACCTTCAGTTATCACAAGCACGAACATTTTCAAATCCCATCACCCTTCCCATTAATAATAATTAAATACAAATTTATTTTTCCTCCTTTTTAACAATGGGTTTCATAAACCTGTTAAAAATTTTTTTGTTCCAAAAAATTATCGACCCTAGCTTATTAACCATTATCACGAACAAAATCGGTCTCAAGAATCCTACAGTAACAGCAATTCCCAAGAAAACCAGTAAAACATAAACCAATAGAAGTCCATTACGTAACAAATGCGTAGTGAATGAATCGAAGCGTGAAGAATGGGTGATCTACACAAAGTGTTGCTATGACACGATCAGACTTAGCGGGTAAACCGCAGCCGTTCAACCGCTGGAGCGGTTTTTATTCCTATTTGCAAATGAAAATCTGTATTCTAATTTTAATAATAATTAATTTAAATTATATAGACAACTAATTGCTGCAACTAAGTTATATAGACACAGAAAAGTTACTAGAAATTCCGAAACAGTTTATCTTTAATAAAATTATTTAGGCATTTTTGTATCTTGTTGTAGTAACTAACATTTAAGTTGTGATTAGAATCATTTTGGCTTAATTTAAAATAGTTAGAGAGCTGGCCTGAAACACAGGTTATTTAATAATCCAGTTCAGGCTAGCCGACGCCTCTTATGTAGAAGTTAGTAGTTATTAGTCTTATATACATACATAGAACATAGTCATAAACTCGTAGTTTATAGAAAGATTCTAAAGATATTATATACTTAGCAATAAGTTATTATATTTAGCTTAATATTGTATCTAGCTCATGTATATGCCATGAAATTCAATAAACTTTTTTTTAATGTAGTACCTAAGCGTAAATTACGGTTTTTAAAGTATCATATATTTAGTAAATTAGCTTTTCAGCAATAAGAGCAAGTAGACTCAGATTAGGTGGAGTGACAATCTAAGCAGAGAGACTGGCAAGGCTGATGTGCTTTAGGAGAGGCCTATGTCTAGCAGTGGACTAGAATAGACTGATGATGATGATGATGATGAAACTTGTAATTTATCTGGGTATGTTGTATTTTGTCTACAACTGGATAGACTGCCGTATAAAGCTGTATAAATTTATTCGGGTATAACTGTGGCGTCACATACCTAACGCCACTTAAGAGACATGACGTCATAGCAATCCTGAATAGCACAAGCAAAGTTTCACCGACGATTAGCATATATAAAACTTCCCGACAAGAACAGTCGGAGGGAGTACCGCGGTCGCCGGGCATTACACCTCGCCCGGCTGGAAGATCTTCCCTTTACACTGGAGGGTCACTACCACCCGATCCTCCAGTCACCTCCACACTGAATACCAATACCAAAGTTTAAGCAGTGACTTTTAATTACTGAAAACAAACAAACTACTGTCGTACCTTATATTTGAAACGCGTAACAATTATTCAGAAATTGTCTGTCGGCTAGATACACTTGGTCTGGTTCAAATCTGGAGTCCCTTAACGGTGCCGCTGTTGATCCGTGCTTAGGCTCTTTACAGTGGCGGGATTGCGGTGGTGTGTTAAGTATTAATAAAAATATATAGCTGTATGAACCGCGGACAGCTAAATGCGGCCGCGGCCTTAGAGCGCAAATATCGATGCTAATTCTGGTACCGACCGGAGTCGTGCATTGTCGTTGACAGCCACTTCTGGTTCATAATATTCGACTTATACATTCGTAACCTGTTTCTTAGGATTATAGATCCTCGAGTTATTTATTGAGCTGTGGTATTTGGCATAGTGTTAAAAGTTTAGTAGATCTATAAGCTGATTCGGAAGTATAGAAACATTTATGGTTTACTTATTATTATTATTGCTGTCTTCTATATTCTGTACTGTCTTCTGTATCTATACATCCCACTGTAGGGCAAAGGTCTCCCCTAACACCTTCCAGGCGTCGCGATCTTGTGCCACCTCCATCCAATTATCCAAAAATTTATCAATTTCATCCCGCCATCTCCGCCTCGGTCTACCGCGCCGCCTCCTTATTGGATCTGGATGCTTGTCTGTGGCTATGTTTGCCTACAGCTCGCTTGCCATACGGCAAACATGGGCAGCCCAATCCCGCTTCATTTTAGAGACTTTCTGAGCTACATCAGCGATTTGTGTTTGTGAGCGCAGCTCGGTGTAACGTACTCTATCCGTTAGTTTGACACCTAAGATGCTCCATCGCCCATGGTTTACTTAACAATTATTTATATTATTATCATCCGCCATTGTAGGCCTCACTTAAGCTCACTACTGCGGTCTGTTATAACTAGGCAATCTTGGTCTACTGGCTGGCAGTGTAGTTGAGTCCCAAATCTGCCACCATCATAGAACGTTCAAAATCCATTTACCAATTTCGGGTTCCAACGAAAATTTCCAATTGTTTTAATTTTGGGAACCCAAAATTAACTAGATTGTTTGTAAGTATAGTTTTTTAATACGGCGATCTACATTCGCTAGCAGCGAGCTCCTGCTACTCTCATCCAACTCTCACCATTATCCTTCACTCTACCTATTCTGTGGGCGTCATTTCTACGTTAATCGAACCGCGGTCTCCACACAAACCATTGGTTCATCTGTTAATGATTGGATGGAAGGAACATCCAGGGATAATAGAACCAATAAAAAACTCTGGTAATGGCTACATTATTCTTCGTCATATATAGCCAATATAAATTGACGGTACGATGGCATAGTGTTATTTTGCATACGAAGTCTACCACTTAAGTCCTATTTATTTAACCTGTTCATCTTATCTATCAGAATGTTCAATTAGGAGTTGAAATAATTCGCTATATGGTTTCAAGTGTTTCTAGAATAGCACCCTTTTAGGCACTATTTCCGTTCTTACGTAGGTACTTTAGGTGTGTTAATGGTATTTTCGTAACAGACTTTTGGAATCATATACTTTACTAGCTGCCCCAGCACACTTCGTACCGCGCAAAATTGTGAATCTAAACCATTCCCAGATCCCCTTGAACACGCACAAAAAATTTCATCAAAATCGGTCCAGTCGTTTGAGAGAAGTTTAGTGACATACTCACTCACAGAAGAATTATATATATAAAGGTTTATTGATTTATTATATTGCACATAGTATTCACGTATACATTATATGTAGTACAGTAGTACACACAGCTTTTTTTTATTCTGCGATAGGCTGGCGCTTGACTACAACTTGCCTGATGTTAACAATGATGAAGTCTACGATGGAACGCGTCAGCCTATTATACCGATTCACTCGTGATTACGAATGATTATCGGTGAGAAGGTGGCAGTAGAAGGAGCCTCCATATGGTTAGAAACCTTAAAGGACAACAATTCCGACCCACCCTCTCTTTATGGTGTCACCAGACATCGCACTGGAACACGGCAAGGCCGCTTGGCGGAGCGGGTTTGTCTGGTGGGTCGTCACTAACCACGGCCGAAGCCTATCACCAGTTGATTGTCACCTGATTTGCACCACCCGGGGACCACGTGTGGGAATTCAATTAAAGGTGTACACCCACGGACGAAGGTGACTCAGCCCCTCTGTGCTTCAGCTACAGATCAATCTATACAAATCCAGTATAAGTTGATCCCGGTCAGCTTGGTATTGGTTTTGTACAGCTTGATGTGTACCCGTGTGTATATGATCCTGTAAGAATGTGTTTCCTCTGTTTGTTTCTTCTTGTGGTTTGTTGTTTCCTCTGTTCGCGCAATTACCCAAATACATGATGTTGTTGTGGTCAGGAACAGAAGGTTTGCTTGTATCTAGTGTAAATGATCAATTTGAGAGGATGATTGTTATACTTCATCCCTACTTTTTATCCCCAAAATCAGGTTCCTATGGCATAGGTACATAACACGTCACGTGGGTGGAATCTAGTATAATGATAAGATTACACACACAAAATCTAAGATTCTCCCAAAAATCGAGACAGCCAGACGTAAAATGACGAGACATGTCAATAGATCAAAGCTCACTTCTAAAACTGTAACAACATGGCTGCCAAAGTTCGCCAAAAAGTGAACAACTAAAATAGTGTCAACTAATTACCAAAGTATAGTTTTCCTGAGTTTATTTCTGGGTGCTACGTCATAGGTCGTTGACACGCCTTATCGGTACGAAGCTAGAAAGCAAACATTGAAAAGAAAACTGTATTTTCTTAGTAGTTACCTACATAGGTATTTGATTTTTTTAAAATCTGAAATAAGCTTGCGCTTAGGCAGAAGAAACAGCCGTCCACGTAATCTTATACTGTCCAGGACTGGCAAAATACAGGGCTGAACACCTCGGGTTGCCGAGATCGCTCCAGGAAGCCGTCGGCAACGTGAAGAGTCCGCTAGGATTCTTCCTGGACCTGTGTTGGCAGTAGCTACGCCAGCCCATCACACAAAATAGGCGCACCATTGACGTCGAGTTGCGGAAATCCAAGCCCGCTACAATCTATAATCTAAAGCCTGCGCTTGACTACAACTTGTCAGATGTTAGGCTATGATGCAGCCTACAGTGGGACGCGACCCACGACCAGTTAATTACCAGTAAACATAATTAATAATAATATAATAATAATACGGACGAAAGTGACATTTTACACTGATAAGTGAAATCTTAACTACCTCTACAGTAGAGACAAAACATTCTCATTCTATCTCTTTCTTATAATCACCGTTTCTATAATCATCAGGTAGATAAATCAAACGGAAAAATCGTTTAAATTAAATGACAAAATTAAAATGGTCCTTTAGTTCTTTTCGCTTCATCAAACTCCGAATTCATCAAAATTCATAAGCATTTTAATTTTTGTACCCATCAATATTTACATTCGGAATTTAAATTATGTTTATAATCTTTAGAAGGGCCAGGTTGCGTGGTCGGTAAGATACTTGCTTTTCAAGCTGCAGCTGCGCAGGTCGTGGGTTCGAGTCCCACCAAAGTCAGACATTTGTGTGATGAACACGTCTGTTTGTCTCGAGTCTGATAGTTATTATCATTAAATAAGTATATATTTACAAAATAAATAATTAAAATAAACCAGTTCTTTCGTTTCCAAGCTCTGCTTAGTTTGGGATTAGCTAACCGTGTATGTTAATGTCTTACTATATTATTATTAATATTATCTTTACTGACTACAAGTAAATAATTTGAATTCAGAACGCAAAAAACTCAAAGGGGCAATACTGAGAATTCAGTGTCTAAAAGAAAAGAAAAACGTTCTAAAAAGATAAATAAAGTTTCTTACATAAATTTAAAAATAGAAGCACTTGTAATACAGATAAAATAGATACCTACCATTAGATTTGTGTTGAATACATAAATACCTAAATTTTTTTAATTCTAAATTAAACAATTGCAGATTTTTATCTTTTTACAGAAGAATGTTTTCAATGTTTTCTAGTAAGTGAACATATAGAAGTACTAGTGACCTAGTTCAATAAATCGTGAGGCGACGAAGTATCTACAGCATGTAAACAAGAAAGTAATGGGTGCATTGTTAACTTTACAAACAAAGCGTTATGTTTGGTTTATGTGGTGTAGGCAGGCCTCCAAGAAACCTTCTTTCAAAGTGAAACGATAGCACCTACTCAAATACAATCATCGGGCGATCGTAATTAAAATTTACCTCGATTCAAGTAATTAAATCAGTGTTTAATTTCGTCTTTAGTTAATAGGTTTTCGTTTAAAACTAATCCAAAAATCGCCCTACTGCTCGACAGAAGCACTGGGCGCGGTACTCATCATTCTAAATAAAATCTGTTTGTTTCAATAATGTAGAAGAAAAACATTGCAAGATTTTTCGTTATTTCTTGTCTTACCACGTGCGAAACATTCACAAGAAAACATATTGCAAGCTTTGTCTATCTCTATCACTCAGGGATGAGTAGAAAGAGATAAGACTGTGCTTGTATCATGTTTGTGCAGTGCAAACACCCAGTCAGAATAACAATTCTAACTTGGACATCATCTGGCATTGATCAACTCGTACAGCGATAATGTGTACCATAGATTATGCTTTAAGATGTGTACCTAGTGGAGCCATTAAACGGATTTTAATAAGTCCTCATGACCTACAGTTTACTGATAATTATAATGTAGACCATATTTTAACTAGTGCGTTTTAATAACACTTGAAATACAAAGGGGCGCGCGTGTTAATTATTCAATAAGTCGTTTGTTATCTGTGACCTGTCATTGTAAACTGTCAACAAGAGATAAGCGCGCGCTTATTGAATTCTTTCTTTCTTGCTTACAAAACAAATGAATTCTGCTTAAGTGACATTTGCACTTTCTTTTGTTTTTCAAGGGGGAATACAATGTCAATAAGGAAAATAGTGTTTTTGGGGAAGATTGTTTGTAAGCAATAGTAATGACATTGATTAATAGAATTAGATGCTAGATTAATGAAAAAATATTTCCCTAAATATATAATTTAAATTGATATTTTATTGGCTAACTCTACTCTAAACCTGGTGACTGGATGTTAGGTACTAGGTACATGCGAAATACTGCTAATTACATATGCGAAAGTAACTCTATCTGTCTGTTTGTTCGTCGCGCTTTGACGCCAAAACGACTGAATTGATTAAAATTAAATTTGTTGTGGAAATATTTTGAGACCCGGGGAAAGCTTACTTATGATAGTTTTTATCCTAATGCGAAAAATGCATTGATGGTTTAGCGATATGACCGACATACGCGCGAGTGAAATCGCGTTCAGAAAGCAAGTAGTGTATATGGAAGACGAAACTGTCCCATTCTGGTTAATCCTATAACCCAGGATCTACAACAGTAAGCATTAAGAAGCTCATGGTAAAAAATCCGGCCCAACCTCGGGATATCTAACCTGTATTGAATAGATTAATTAGAAAGATAAAAGGAGGATTTGAAAAGACGAAAAAGAATTGGTTCGACTGTCTTCGGAGACCGGAACTTTTCGTACAGAACGAAACTTTCGGACCGTTCCCAAATTCGTACCTACAGACCAACAAGATCTGTATAAAAAGAAAGACGAAAAAGTATGAAAGAAATAACTAAAATAGCTACCGCAAACTAAAGTTACAGTTGCCCAATACGATCCATGATACACATGGTACATCATTATCTATGTAATAAGGATGTTCAGTATTGAGAAGTTGAGAGAAGACCTGTGCTCAGCTGATTACTCAATCACAAGCTGGTATTTTCAACAACATTGAGAGTAATTTTGATTCGACCTAACTTTGCTCAACTTAAATTCCATTCAAATCGATTAACGGGTATAAAAATTACTATGGAACATTAATATGCAAACTATGTTTGTATTTATTTTAACATATTAATTCAAATTACTATTGACCACTCATCGGAACGCGGTTCCATACTAAACGACAATGTTTTACTGATTTCTAAAAGCTATTTGAATTCCGCCACCTAATATAAATTAACGGTTATTTAAGATCAAACGAAACTTCGATAAATTTTATAGGTTATGTATCGGATTTAAATAGTTATGGTTATTACTACACATATCTTATTTATGTGCAGTTCGAGATTGTTTGTTTTGATGTTTGCAAAGATCATTAAATAAAATTTATACATACCAATCAACAGGTATGAATAGTGTATAGGGATTAAATCATTCCATACATTTAAGAACGGTAAGCAAGCACCGCTACAATCTTGTTACTGCTACTCCTGCAATCAGGTCTTACTGCGACTGGTATCGACTGGGGTGCACATGGGGATTTTGTAGGTACCCTAGCCAAGTCTCGGCACACCTGAACTGTTTTGGATCCCACACATATTTATTCAGAAGGTTAATTCGAGAAATTGAAAAAATTATCCCATACCCTCCAATCAGAACGGGAGACAGTTCAGAATAACGGAGAGGTAAAATGCCTCTTCGGATTGGACCAAGCACCACTTAATAAAATCTAATGTGACCTACTCGAGCTGATTCCAGTAATAATAAAGGTAAACTTGTCAGAAAGCACAAAAATGAGCTTATTAATAAACCTGTGTAAAATAGTGTACTATGAACGTGTAAAGTTTTAAACATAGTTCCGTTTCAGTGTTATAAACAATTGTGCATGTTTCGCAAATGTAACGATGCGAGGAAAGTTCCAGCTAATGCTGAAGAAGAGAAAAGTCGAATATATCGGTCATGAGCATGCTAATGGGCAAACGCCGCGCTAGTAAATGTATGAAGTCGTGGTATAGAAACATCGGGGAACGGATAGAAGTAGCCAGCGCAGAACAAATAAGTATTCCGTTGTGCTCAGAAGAGGAAGAGCTTTCAAGAGCTGATGGCCAACCTCCAGTAGTGGTGAGGCACTAGAAGAAGAATGATTTGAATACAAGACCTTCATACTACCAGTTAATCCAACCAGCGGTACACGTTTTAAAGTATAATATGAATACGGTACTAAGTATTTATCTTTAATTACACAATCATTTCCTCTGTGCTTTTTATCTAAGATACCGTCGGCATTCGGCAAGGCATCTTTATTGGTCCATATCTCTACATCGGGATTACAATTGTTACGAGCGTCTTTGAGCTAATATTGCATCACTAATGCGGGACTTTGATTTAAATCTTTTTATATCTAGCAGCGGAAACAAAACGGAGTCTCTAATAATGTTGTCGTTGACGAATTTTGGTTAAATCATTCTGAGTCGACTTGACTAGCGTAGTAGTACGTAGATGATAATAGTGGACAACGTGTGTGTCGCATACACAGATGCACTCTCTATGCTCACACTTTGAGGGTCTGATAGGACAGGTACACTGATGCAAGTGGATCCGTGCGGAAGTGCTTTCTGAGGCATGAGGCAAGTAGAGATTTACATCTGTCTATCCGTAGTCTTCACTGGAGAATTCGTTTATAACAACGGGTATTGGTACTGCCACTTATAAGAACAGTATGTTGCCACTTCAGCTTACAAGTACTAGGTATGTCATGGGTTATGGCATTTATCTATTCTAGTTTTCTGTCGAAATACTTTTTTAATATTTTAGAGAGAATCCCAGCATTGCCATTTCCATAGCTCGCTAATCGATGCCGCTATAAAATGTGTATAGCCGCATCCTTTTCTTTCAACGGAATCACAATCGCTTTAAGATTGTGATTCCGGTTCACTCTTAATACGGTAGCAGCTTATGTTTAGAATATCATGATGTACAAATTCTACAATGCAATATGATGTAAAATGGTTTAGTTTGGATAATCCGACTGTTATCAGAGTTCATTGACCTGCCACGTGTTTGATAATGACCATGACAGTACAATTTAAACAATACTCAATTATCATGTAAACGGAACTCTAGTTAGTTGCAGACGTCACAGATAAAAAAATGCAGTCATGATTATCATACATAATGAAATCATCTTGATAATAAATGTCATGATATCCACAGACTTCAAATACTTGTACTTTTTGAAGTTATCTCAAAGCGTCTAGGCTCCTCGAATAGCCGTAATAGTGAGCCATAGATTAAGGATCAGACATGTGATATGACATGACATTCTCCTTCGAAAAGTCACGTATCAATCTTAAGTAAATTTCATACATTTTGTTCTTTTAGATCTTTCGTTATCGCTTTGCAATGTCACTTCGTCTGAATGTCCTGAGCTAACCTTCATTTTGGTCAACTAATAAGCAGTCTCCTAAGTACAATTCGGAAAACATTTAAATCTTTATTAATCGTTATTCCTTTATAAAAGACTGATTCAATTAAAGTATCGTAACAATTTTCGCATACTACAAGCCACGTTGTCTATGTTTTACATTCTTAAATGAGAATGAGTATTGTGCGATGGTGGATGTAGCATTTCCTGGAATTTCGTTCTAAAATGATTTCATCACACAAGAAGTGCCAAAAAACGAAACATTAATGAAAATAACTAACTAGGTTACAGTTTGCTAATTTACATACATACCTAGTACTACATTATACTTGCGCTTGACCACAATCTGCCGGATTTTAAACAATGATGTGGTCCACGATGGAACTCGCCTGTCTTGTATACCTGTTCATTGGTAATTATTACGAACTAGCTTCCGCCCGCGAAATTGATCTCACTAATCTTGATTCTCCATACAAACTTTGGAACCCCGTTTCACCCCCCTAAAGAGGGAGTTTTGAAAAACCCTTTCTTAGTGCACCCCTAGACCCCATAAGGAACCTATGTGCTAAATTTAGAGTCTCCAGACCCAGCGGGTTGGGCTCTGCGTTGATATGTCAGTCAGTCAGCCAGTTTCTTCTTTTATATATAATATAGATAGATGATGTTCAGTGAAAAGGTGGCATTGGAATGAGGTTCCTTAATTTAACCATATAGGAGCAACAAATCCGACCCAGTCTCTCAAATGGTATCACCATATATCGCACCGGAACACGGCAAGGCCGGTGCGGCTTTGTCAGGTGGTCATAGACCACGGCTGAAACCTATCACCACTCGCCAGTTTATTCTCACCATCCGAGGACCACGTGTGGGATTTCAGATTGATAGCGCTCTCCCACGGACGAAGGTGACACAGTCGCCAATTATTTTTGGTTAATTTAAATCTTAAAATGGTGAATTTTAAAATTAGCGCTACTTTAGAGAACATTAATTTAATCAAGAACTTCCTTAGTAACAAGATAGTCAGTAGTGAAAGCCTAACTAAAGTGAAACTAATTTAGAGAATTGATGCCAAAATTCAGATTATAAAATTAATCCAGTTAATAATAAACTAGGTAGATTGTTATACCTTTTTATCCTATAATAGGTTTGCGCTTGAGCACAACTTGCCTGATGTGAAGCAATGTTGAAGTCTACGATGGAATGCGCTTACCTAATAAATACCGATTCACTCGTGACTTGAAGACAGTTAGATTATAGGTATCGGGAAACAGAGATGCCGGCAACGAATTCCAACTTGGCAGTTCGCACAATAAAAGTGGAAGCAAAACGCTTTGCGCGTGCCCATGGAATTTCCACCATATAACGGTGGCGTATACCCGTACCTCTACTTGTCCGATGGAAGAACGGGGATGGGGGAATGAGATTGTGTATTTCCAACGCACACTCTCCGAAGTGTATCCGATAAAAGACTGAAAGACTAGCAACTATGCGGCGCTACTCGAAGTTTTGCATTTTAGCCTTGACGACGGATTCGTACCTACTCGTTTTCATCAGCTTTCGTAAAGTACCTATTAAACAAAAATAAATTACTTATTTACTTGTAAGTATGTACAATTAGCTACAATAGTTGATAAACAGATTCGATGTTACAAAACATTTGCACATTGAAATCCCTACTTATTAGAGAACCGGGGAAGGACATAGAATAGTTTTTATCCGACTGCCCAAAAAGAGGTTAATGGTTCGGCGCGATACCTATGATTGACATCGCCAACTCTAGTTACGATGCGGTAATTATCGTTCTGTGGCTGCTACGAACCCTTATCCTAATTTCGCCACTTAAGGAAACATAATGAAGCAACATTGTTTGTGAATTAAATCTATTGTTACCGTTTTCTATTAACTACTCCAGTTCGGAGTCGCTACTCTTGACTCTCGATCCCAATCTCACCATAACACGAATTCCATCTTTGATACCGAAATTTTATCTTTATAATAAATAACAAATAATTTATTTATATATTTTAATTTATTTTATTTTATGATATTGAAATATGTTTCCGATGACCCTTAGAATTGACCTATACTTTTTTATTTGTACTCAGCCGTAATGGATTAATTAAAATTCCCATTAACATGCGAATGAATGCTTCATTAGCATTTCACAAATTAAATCACATCAACCATTTTAGTGGCCTACTGCTGGGCACGGGTGTTCTCTCACCTATCTTACGAGTTGAGAGAGTTTAGGCCTTAATCCACACACGCTGGCAAAGTGCGTTTTGGTGGATCTCATATGTCATCGAATGATTAGTTCTTAGATATGTCTTCTTCGATATTCAGCAGCGCTGATAAAACAATTGACACAAAGATGCACAAATTAAATGTAGTTGCGAAATTCTGTGGAAAGGGAACACCGTCACTCGCTTCGCCAACTTTTTCGCATACATCGACTGCGACCCGCGACCGGCAACCTGCGCTCTCTGTAGCACGTAACCACTTACTATATCTGTCCGTTTCACGTGACCTTGATTGACATCGTTCGCGTGTGAAATAAAATTAATCATATCATTCGCATAGCAATAGCAATTAGCGTGCTAAAACTCATGAATTAACACGCTCATGAAATTTATACGAATTTCCAAGTTTAAGTTCGGGTTCTCGAACCCAATACCAATTTAAAATAGGATCGAGAGTCAAGAGTATAAAACCTTCACGCAAACAGGTTGACTAATTGGGACCGGATTGTTACCTAACTTCGCCTGTATTAATAGCTCGTTTATCACTTAAACATGGGAAGTATGAGAAAAGCTGTTAATCACTACATAGTATAGAACAAAGTTGCTTTCTCTGGCCCTATATCCCTATGTATGCTTAAATCTTTAAAACTACGTAACCGATTTTCATGTGGTTTTTTATCATATAATAATAATAATAATAATATAAGTTTATTTCAGGTATCAACCCATATTAATCTTAAACTAAATCTTAGTATTAAAACACAAATTAAATTTATAAAATAAAATAACAGAGACTACAACTGTCTTGATAGGTATATCATGTGATACACAGCGCCTACAATCCCATTATTGCTATTAGTTAGGCGTTTATGAAAAGACATACGAAGCTTGTCTAACAAAGTATAGAAATCCATAACATTGTTCTCGGCAAACATGCCAGTCGCACTACACCGCCACGGTAGATTTAGCATAGCGCGAAAAGCATTATTATACTGGACCCTTAAGGTATTGAATGAATTTTGGGTGTATTTGTACCAGAGTTGGCTGGTGTAAAGCGACTGGCAGTAAGCTTTGAACAATGTGATTTTAACCTGCTTTGAGCAATTATAAAATCTTCTAGCTAGCATATTACTTCTACATGCAATTCCGCGCCTTTGCCTTTCTAGGTCTTCATCATCATTTAAGTTGTCTGTTATTATGTGCCCAAGATATTTAAATTTTCTGACAATACTTAACTGTGTACCACATAAATGAACTGGTAAAATTGTTTCAGGGCCTTTACCAGATCTAAAAATCATGACTTGGCTTTTGTCAACATTATAAGTTAATTGATGGTTGAGTGCATATTGTTCGCAGATGGAGATAAGTTTTCTAAGACCGTTGATTGATGGGCTGATCAGCACCATGTCATCAGCGTAACTTAAATTGTTTACACATTCGCCACCTACAAAACAACCAACTTTGGTGTTGCTCAGTTCCTCAATCAGGTCATTTATATATAAATTAAATAGAAGTGGCGATGTAAGTCCACCCTGTCTAACTCCAGTTGTCAATTTGTAAGGCTCAGACAAAGTGTCAGCCCATTTGACTTGGTTGAGTTGATTAGCGTACCAGAATTCTAATAAATTTATTACTTTAGGAGGGACATTAGTCTTTCTTAATTTGTTCCATAATATTTTATAATCTATTGTGTCAAAAGCACGGCTTAGGTCTAAAAAACAAGAATAAACTGTTGTATTTCTTTTTGTATAGTGGTGTATAGTGTTTTTAAGGGAGAATATAGCTAAATCTGTCGACGATCCTTTACGAAAACCAAATTGGGCATTATTAAGAGTGATGTTATTTTCATTTAAATGATTCATTAGCACATGCTCAAATACCTTTGAAAATACTGTCGCTAGGGAGATGGGTCGGTAATTAGACAAGCTGGAGACATCGCCAGTTCTATTTTTAGGTATTGGTACTACTGTAGTTTTCATGAACTCTTCAGGTAAATAACTGTGATCTATACAGGCGTTAAAAAATATTACAATTTTGTCAATTAAGAATTGCGGTGCATATAATAAGTGTTCCACACTAAGACCGTCGTGGCCTGGAGACTTGCCACGCTTTATACGTTTAATACAACGAAGCAGTTCATTTGCAGTCACGTGTAGTGTGCGGTCAATAAAAGGCATTACAATTTTTTCCGGCATAATTGGTAAAGATGATGAAAAAGGTGGCTTGGTCAGTTCACTTTGGTTCTCTGGTACTACTGCTACTTGAGGCTGAATTACTGGGGGATTAAATTTTTTAATAAACATATCAGCTATTACAGCAGGGCTCTTACTTCCATTTACAGTAATCGGTACACCTGGTTTATAATTTAACTTATTGGTTTCTTTCCAAAAATTCGCAAAATCTTTATTGTATCTACATTTGGCTATTATATCCATTTTTATTTTATTTTCATTTTCTTGACACCATTTTAACTTATTTTTAAAAATCTTTTTAGAGCTTATCATACTATCATATATAGGACCTTGTAAGGGACGACCACTAAGGTTCCATATATTGTACTGCTGTCTAGCTATTGTGTGACATTCTTTGACATGACTATTCCATCCAGTAACCTGTTTATTATTGACATACAATTTACCTCGGTATGATTGCTTGGCAGCATAACTCAAACAGTTTACGATCTGATTATAGTACACTTTAATTAAACTTTTATGACGTTCGTCATTACATACTAAACCTTTACATGGAAAATCTGTCCAATCATATGAGTTCGCCAATGTGTTACAGATATGTACATACTTACAAATTTGTTCTTGACTTCTATTACCCCAAATTACTTTATTAGTCTTTTACTTATTATTACTGAGATCTGTTTTTGGCAAAATAACGTCAATATTGCACTCAATCACCATAGGAAAGTGATCAGAAAAATATACATCATTTAAAACACGAATATTTTTAATACTATTTAAGCCAGCCGTAGTAGTGATACAGTGGTCGAGCCAGCTGGTGGTACCATGCGCATCACTTAAATAGGTGTAAGTATTGCCTGCCAAACCAAACATGTTAAGGTCTGCGCATGACCAACTTTGATCATTACAAAACTCTAATAGTTCGTTTGCAAACAGGCTGTTAGTCTTTGTAAAATCTGCGTTAAAATCACCTAACACAAAGATTCTTTCTATACCACTGTTCTCAATTAAAGCACTTATCACACCTAGTATTTCAGAAAAAAGTGTTAAGTTCTCAACATCTTCTGTGGGCATGTAAACAGACATAACTATAAAACTACGAGTGCTGCCGTTTGCACCAGCGATGTTAACTCTAACTGCCACCACGCGTGTCGATCCTGTATCTATTGGAGTTACATCGGTAAATAAGGATTTCCTCCATAAAATTGCTACACCACCATAAGGTCTGCCTTTCAGCACCTGCGATGTTGTATCAACTGCAGAAACTCCATGGTACGCAAAAAGAGAGCATATAGAGTGATTCAAGAGGAAAGTTTATGTATATAATACATGCATAATAATAGTAGAAAAACACTGATAATTTTGGAGCTTTCTGATGTGATGTCGTAAATTAACGCATTTCTTGCGCTTACAATGCAAACGCTGGCTAAACCTTACGAGATATATCAAAATAATGTACTACAGTATTACAGACCTTAAAAAGGTCTACAAGAAGCGGTGCGAAACCGGGGCGGGTCGCTAGTTATTATATATTACCTATATTATTATTATTATAAACTATTGATTAGAAAATGGTTAAATTGTACCGTGTTCGTTCGAGTTTATCTTGGAGAAAGTTAATTATTACTCAGTTTAGTTGTGTATTAAATAAAGATGATAAAAAGTGGTCGCGTTGGAAATTATGATGGTGTCTTAATGGTTGAACTCGTTTCTGTAATGATAGGAAGGGTGGAAAACACTTGAAAAACTAGTAACTGAAGTGTTTTCTGTTACTTAAAGCTCTTTTTTTTCTCTTTATATTCTCTTTTTAAAGGGAGTTTTACGCGCAGCGTATGCCAGTCCCATCGTATCCCTAAACGATTACAATGCAATGCACTATCAATTGAAAATTAAAAAATTATCTGACTACAAATATGAGACATACATTTGAACAAAGTCTTTGCATCGCGTCCGTTTGGTTGTGACAACAATTTATGAAACGTGCCTATATCGACTTTGTTCAAATTTAAGTCTCCTATTAACTTACTTCTACTTTCTTCAAACTGGTTTATAGCTCTTCTTTCAACCGATTTGAAAAAGAAAGAAGTTCTCAATTCAACTGTATGTTTATTGTATTATCTTACGCGATAATTCCTCCAATGAAATTGATTTTGATAGTTAATTTTTTGTGTCAAAAGGTATTTATTTCTAGGTCTCATTCAAATTTTATCAAAATCATTGTAATAAAACTATTACGGATTTTGTTTCAATGTGTGATATTTACGTTTTTTATTTTTCACCCAAATTTCGTCGGCTATGTACCTATACGTAATAGGGCTTACTTCATTGGGTACAATTCTAAACTTCAAGTTGCAATTAAGATTCTTTAAGTGAGACCCGGATCATCATGGACCACCAAGGCAGTCTCACATTGTTAAAAAAGCATAATTTCAATGTTAAAATCCGTTGATAAATTTGTACCTACTGAAATAAATCTATATATTTTATCATTGCCGAGTTGAAAGTCAGTCGGTCGACCTACAATTTCACCAATCACAGCTACTATCGGTTATTTACTTGGCAACAGCTACTAAATAAATTGTAATCTAATTTCTTTTTATTTTCAGCACAGACACGGCACGTTTTGTTAAAAATATTCTTTAAATAAATATCTTGTTAAATGTCTGTAAATTACATTTTAAAATTACTATGTCGCTTTTTTTTTATTCTGTGATAGGCTGGCGCTTGACTACAACTTGCCTGATGTTAAGCAAGTTAGTTACGATGGAACGCGCCAGCCTAGTATACCGATTCACTCGTAATTACGAATGATTATCGGTGAGAAGGTGGCAGTGGAATGAGCGTCCATATAGTTAGAAACCTTAAAGGAGCAACAATTCCGACCCACCGTTTCTGCATGGTGTCACCAGACAATATATTTTCAATTAACCTACAATGTTATTTGAAATTTATTTGTGGTAAAGCTCTGGTACTGCGCGCGTCCCCCTGGTTTTGCCGAGGGACATGAACAGTTTGTATGTATAATCTGCCTGTCTTCAAGTCACGAGTGAATCGGTATTTACTGGTTAAGCGCTTTCCATCCATCCAGTTTTGGTCAAGCTACTCTACTATTCGAAACTCTCGTGTAACTTTCATCATAAATATCTTTTGGAGCCGTCCAAATCGTCTAAACTCGAAGGACCAAAAGATGTTTGCGGTGCTAATGAGTGGGCTACACACTTTTTTTGTTGTTGATTTGAAATGATAAGTTACTGATAGCCAAATAGATGATAGTATATTTAATTAAGTACCACGAAATATGCAAATTTATGAATGAGTGTTGCTGAGTGTGAACCTTGATCGTGTACTAACTGTAGTGCAGTTAATGATAATTTACAATGTGAGGACAAAGTGCTTTGAGGACGATACTTGGCTCGTTCCGTAATTTGAGAGAATTTCTAAATTAAATTGTTGTATCGGGTGATGTTACATCTTCTTCAACCCTTTTATTTTCTCTCAACTATCTAACGAGTTGAGAGTTTACGTCCTTAATCCCTACACGCCGGGTTGGTGGATGTTATTAGACATGCCGGTTTCCTCACGATATTTTCCTTAACCAATATTGAGCAGCGGCTATGAAACAATTCACACAAAGATCTGTGAATCGGGAATCGAACCCGCGACCTTATAAATCTAAGGCGAGGCCCGTACCGCTGCGCCACCGCTGCTTATATATTGCTCGAATTTAAATAATAACATAAATATATATTTTTATTTTCCCCTTGGTTCTGATTATGATAATAGATATTTATTCTCAGCTTTACCAGATTAAATACGGATCTTGTTACCAAACTATTTACTCATAAATTATAACAGTAACAAAACCACAATTTGGTAATTCAGTACAATGTCTAGACAATGTTAACATAATACCTATTTGTTGCGGCTGTGTTTGCTGTGTGAGTGTACTCAACACCACACGTCATACTTGCCTATCTGTTACTAATACTTATTACTTATTTGTACAATCATTAGCAAAAGTAATTTAAAAGCTTAAAATGCAATGGCTTCTATTTTTAATAAGTAGGTAATGCAACAGAAAACTTTTAATAGATTTCGAATATAGCATTTATGTTTTTGCTGGAAGCAAAAACAAAAACACATCGTCAGGAATGTGATTTACCTACCTTTTACAGTGTTGTCAATGATGGTTATTAAATGTGAAATTTAGCGATTTGTATAAGTATTTGCGAGATACTTTTGGCGTTGACTGTACCGAATGAAATTGTATGATACTTATTAGGAAATAATAATTAATCGAAAACCTTTGCTTGTTACAGATCGAGTGGACAGAGGCAATCACAAATCAGCGCTGAAGTGTGTATTGTGTAGTGTGCCAGGTAGCTATGAGGGTGATGGTCGCGATGCGCGTGCACCGAACTGTGGTGGTGTGGTGTTAGCCGCAGGGAAGGTATCGCGAGGCATGCGCGCGCGCGTCCAGTGACGGCGGCCGGGCGGCTGCCATGGGCGCGGCGCGGCATGCGCTCGCGCACGCGCCCGCTGCGGCTGCTCCTCGCGGCGCTGGCGCTCGCCTCCTGCGCCGCGGCGCCTGCGCCCGCGCCGGAGCCGCGCGCGCAGCGCTCCGCCAACCTCAGCCACATTACTGGCACCTCCCGAACGATACAGATGTTCCTCAAGAATCGCTATCTGCAGCTGCTGCCGGATGGCACAGTCAACGGTACCACAGATTACAACAGCGTTTACAGTAAGTCACTTGATTTTAATTACCTAAATATTATAATCTTTCACGTGTCTACGTTGTCATTACTTCTCGGATATTTAAGTCATAACCACCATAATATTGATTGAAAAGCGCCCTCTGACTATTTAAAGTGACGACTTCTGCAAGCTGCTGTTGAGAACTGCGAGGTTAGATAGTTGCAAAAATGACAGCAAAAACTACACTCATTTTCCAACTGGCATTTGCATTAAGTGTATTTCTCTTATTTTCTCTCTATTTGTCTGACTCCGTTATGTAAAAGTATGTACGCAGACGCACTATCTACATTTACAATCATCTATGACCATTATCTATCAAGTAAGTTGTACACATCGTAACGCCTAACTTGTGCCTGTAGATTGCTTTTTACACGAACCATACTTAAAGTAATTGACACACTATTGTATCAAGATCACATCGGCTCATTGACAGCGCTCCATTTATAGTAATTGAATTTCTACATCGCTTTTGTTTTATTGTATTTTATTTATCTGATTCGGTTTGCACGTGTGAGCAATTTGCGTTAGCATTCAAATCTAAAATGATACGTTTGAAATGTACTAATTAGGTTATAGCCATGTTTTTGGCTAGACTTATTGCATTCACAAAAAATAATATAAAATGGACGCTAATGTAGTGGAAATGTATTTATTAGCGTGATTTACAGTCTCATTGATAGACAGGTCTCGCACAATAGTGTTAAGGGACTCACAAACGAGACACAAGTCAATCGCGAGTGGCTCGTGATTGGTACGTTCCAAGATTGTCATAGATACTATGTTGTACTGATTGGTCGCATATACCTGTAATTAGCAACCACGCGCTACTTGTCAATGTATACGGTATAAATATTTACAAAAGTTAAAGAGTTTAAGAAAGTCTAAACTTTTATTGACAAAGTGGCTGTCGCGAAGTCACGAGCCGTCAATGCCACACAGTGGCTCCGTATATCGTTTACGGAGCCAAGCTATGACTGTCGTTCGTGTGTACGCGTGAAAACAGTTTTGCAGCTATTTATGTACCTGGTTGTTAACCCATTTCACAGGCACATCTAATATTTTCGCTGTTGGATCTTATTTATTGCGCTTTTTCAAGTTATATTATCATCATATTTTCGGTGAGCAGTATCCCATATACATTCATAGTTTTGGTTCAGTTTGATTGATAAAGAGCACTCGATTGTTAGACCACACTACGGATATTGTTGCACGTCACGTCTTCACTCAAAAACAGTTGACGCTCAATTACCGATGCCCTCTAACAAACAAAACAACGAGCCACACGTCCACGTTGCGCTCCAAATATTGTTGTGGCTAGTGGATAGTCTACGGCTCACTAGTGAGTACGCACCTTAAGGTTTCATTAAAATGAAAAATACCTGCCTTAGTAAATAAAATGTTGAAGTTTTTCTAGTATTCACAACTTGCATAGGATATCGATTCAAACTTGTAGTTGTGCTCAAAGATAATGTAGTCGATCTAATCTCACCTGTCAGTCTAATCTTATCAAACTAACTCGATGCAAGATATTATGATAATTAGTGAGATCTCTATGCCAAAAGAGATCAAACTACAAGAAATCTATATACAAACATACTGGATTATAGTTCAATAAAACGAGACAGAGAGAAGCAGAAAGAGATGGAATTTTGTTTGGAGAACTGACCAAGATTCAGAGGTAACACAGTTTAAAGCATAAACAAAAGATCCAGCTGGGTTGAAGCGCTCTGGGTTTACCAGTTCCATTTATAAGATGGGCATAAACATTCTACTTCTTAGTAATATTACAAATGTTAAAGTTTTTCTGGATGTATGGGGGTGTGGATGTTTGTTACTCTTTCACGCAAAAACTCCTGGATTGATTTAGATTAAATTTGGCACTGAGATAGATTATGGTCTGGATTAACACATAGGCTACTTTTTATCCCAATAAGTACCACGAGGGCGAAGTCTTTAGACTCGAAACTCAACCATTGTAAACAAATAATATAATAGGTAATATAATAAAAAATCGTTTTGTCTCAAACATAAGCATAACTCACATTATAATTTAATGTATAATATTCAGCAACACGTCTCCGGATGAAGGGTGATTCTATTCATAGTGAGATTACAAACATTTTGACAGTTTCTACACGGCACTGACCATAAATCTATAGACGCCACATAGCTGGACCCCCTTTACGCCTAACTAGACTTACTACCCGTGAGCAATAAGTTGAGACCTGGGTGCTGCGTGTTTTTTTTATTTACTCTACGATAGGCTGGCACTTGACTACAACTCGCCTGATGTAAAGCAATGATGTAGTCTACGTTGTAACGCACCAGCCTAGTATAGCGATTCACTCGTGATTACAAATGATTATCGGTGAGAAGGTGGCAGTAGAATGAACCTCCATATGGTTACAAACCTTAAAGGAGCAACAATGCCTACCCATGCTCTCTGTATGGTGTCACCAGACATCGCACCGGAACACGGCAAGGCCGCTTGGCGGTGCGGCTTTGTCTGGTGGGTGGTCACTAAACACGGCCGAAGCCTACCACCAGTTGATTGTCACCTGTTTTGCACCACCCTGGGACCACGTGTGGGGATTCAATTAAAGGTGTACACCCACGACTGGTTCGTTCAAGGACAAGAACATGAAAGAACAGACCAAAATTAGCTATCTTTTCCGGTACCCCGCCAACTTTTGACTATTATAATTTCATACAATTGTCGGACAAAGTCGTGGTATGTTTTTTCTTCAAATTTCGGTGGTTGTTTGTGACAAAAATAGCGGAATACAATGGTGAACCATCGAGTTTATATTTATAGCAATCAGAATTAGAAAACTATATTGCAGTCAAAGCATTAATTACTGACTAGTAGACGGGAAAACACAAAAAAAAAGAATTTACTTTTTATTTTCTCATCCTGTAGTGTTTTGGGAAATAATTAAATGTACTTTGACCATCATTTACGGAACATCCTGTATACGTACTAGAAAACTCCAGTTTTCAGTCGAGGGTGAATTAAAGATTGTGATTGCAGCTATACTAATATCTGTATCCTTATCTTAAAAAATGTCATCAATTGTTCACCTGATTTCTTTTAGTGATTCTATACTGCAATTCACTTGTTTTATTTTTTAACTCTTATTTAATTTTTGGTTTTAATATTATTTCTGTATAATGTTTACTAAAGCCGTTTTTGTGAATGCGGTGTTTAGCCTTTAAGTGATTGTTACACTTTGTCCGTATAAAATTAAAAGATTATACTGTCATGTATGGTGTAGACAATTGTTGGCTAATCTAAATAAATAAATAAATAATAAATAAATAAAGATTAATTTTGGCGGTTAAGTCGTGATAAATTTTACAAAATCACGGTCTTCTATAGGAAAAAAGTACTTAGTTATTTATTTAAACATTAGGCTTAGCCACACAGTTCCTAGTCTTTCAGTCTTTTGTCAGATTCTTCGAAGAGTCTGCGTTGGAATTACCCAATCTTATTCTTATCCCATCCCCGTTCTTTCATCGGACAAGTAGAGGTACGTACGACTATGCGCCGCCGTTTTAAGGTGCATTCATTTATTCATTTATTTTTCGAACTGCCAACTTGTGGGATTCGCTGCCGGCATCTAAGTTTGCCTATTGCTATAATCTGTCTGTCTTCAAGTCACGAATGAATTGGTGTTTACTGGGCAAGCGCGTTCCATCGTAGACTACATCATTGCTTCACATCAGGCAAGTTAATCGCAAGTAGATTAAGCAATAAAAAACCTTTGTAACTTGAGACCATAATATTTATAAGCATCGTGGTCACTGACCATCATTACTCGACCAGTGAATCAAACTAGTGACCTTAATATCGAAACATGAACAAATCGAGATTAAATCTTTACATCTATTTCTCAGATCATTAACTATTTCAACTAGCATTACATTACGAAATCGACACACTTATCGATAAAAACAAACAAAAGATATCGATAGAAATTACCCGATATCGATGTACGAAATCTCTATACAACTCTATATGGAGTTATTAGAGCGGTTTCAGACTGGCGTAGGTCGATTTGGCATACGATTTTATATGCACGCTTATTCTTGCTTTGAAAATCCAAAGACAAAAAAATGCTGAAAATCCTCGAAAATGCATGCGAATGTCTAAGTATGTCTATAAACTATGGATTTTGTGGCCTTATTACGAGTTTATGTGTACTATAAAAACGATAGCTAATCGACAAAAGAATCTAGCTAAATTAGATTATTAAAAGTACGGCTTGCTTTACTTGGTAGCGAGAAAACTTGTGAATAATAAATAAATAATACACTGTATGAATAAACGCGTTAATGCATATAAGTTGCGCGTTGACAAAAGCATGAAGTCCTAGGCGAAAAATGGAGGCCACGCATGGAAAAAATATTTATGTTACACACCTAGAAATAGGCATGATTCCTGGAAATGAAAATGTAAATTCAATTTAGTCCATCTTGTAGATTATTGATAAATATAGGACACGTAATTTTTTTTTACGCATTAGTGAATTAATACTCAGTTACATCACATTAAAATTAAGGCAATGGTGGCACAAAAAAATCCTCCATGACCGTGACGCCAAGCGATATTTTAGCTCTCCTCTGTGTTTTAGCTCTAGTATTGACTTTGTTTTTCGATAACGTAAAAAAAGGAAAAAATATTCTTGTAATTATTTTATAACAATTTACAAAACATTATAATAAATAAAATTTAGTCATCTTGCCTGTTCTAGTATCACTGCGCTTATAAAAACGCAAGTCTGAAATCATGTAGACTTTTACAATCTTAATCTTAGACCACCTTGACTTGCCTCGAGGCAATCGAAGTCTTCCTTATAGAGTTATTATAACGAATTCTATTCCATTTAACAGATTCCGATAACCAAATATGTAATTACGACTTAAAATTAGAGTAATGTTAATATTCAAGGTGTTATTACTTGTCTGTCTGTCTGTTAAATGTGTGTAATCTATTATTTTGTAGTAAAAAATGGGACAGGCCTGATTTATATGTCATTGGCCTCGTGGTTGGTTGTCTGAGTAACGTCTAGTTTGCATAGTTACAGAAGGTTTGCAGCAAAAAATTTAAATAAGCTCTTTTGATTATTTTGTAACAAGCAAAAAATGTTCAAGTTACTGTTACCGATAGCAATATAACTTTACGTTATGTGTTTAGTAACTGACTCTTTGGTCTAGTGGTACATGTGTTCGCTTATTAAGTACTAGGTTCGAAGCCAGATCCCAACAAAGACCTTTCTTAAAAAACGACGAGTTCTGGTCCCTTTACCCACACACACCCAGCTTAGAAAATTTTACACGGAACTGGCATTGCGAAATTTATTAATTTATTATTAATTTATAAATTAATTAATTTATATATTAATTAATTTAAAATTTGTTAATAATGCTCCACAGGCTAGAACTTTTTATTTTTATTATTATGTAAAATCAGAGCTTCCTCTCGTCTAACACATTTGCTGTGCCTAACAGGGTCCATAATGATTATAATATAATAAGCACCTACCACCTAAGCATCTACTTACTTATGGTAAAGCAATGAAGTTATTTAGTATTGAGTATTTTTGTAAAAACACGAGTAAGACTACAAAGGTGATATACAAACTCAAATATGTTTGTGTGTAGGTTTTATTTACGTGTGCATTTGTAAAGACGCTTCAAATTTTACATGTGTGCTGTACGTTATTACCTTTCCTCCCCCTAAAACTGGCAGACACAATTTAGTACTAGAACAATTTAGTACACTTCCCGTGTCAAATGCTCTATGATACTCAGGAACAACGCGCCGCTTAGGTACTTTTTATCGATGATACAACTAGTGGAAGTGTATGTACATATGTGCCGATGGTCACGTAGATCGTACCTAAATGACGAAAAATACATTTAGTATAAGTTAATTTTACGAGGCACTTATTCCATTCAATGTTAATTTATTTACAATGGTCTATTTCCAGACGTAACTGCTATTTGTAATTGTAATGGCCTAGATTTACTTTATTCGTAGTTTTACCCGAGTAGAGAGCTACTAGAGAGTACTATGCGTTTCAAATAAGAATAGGACTGGACTCGCGGGTAACTTCATACCAAAAACCTAGCAAATGTAGCGCCAGTACAAAATTTCAATCCACAGACAATAATATTATTTTAAAATATAAGGAAAAGTGATTAAAGTAGAAAAATTTACTTGGTATGTAAAAGAAAAGAGCTACCTACTAAAGTAAATTTACGGGCTAGAATGCCACAAACTTAACACAATTACAAATACACAGATATATTTATATCTATATTAGATATATTTATAAAGAGGTGTTATAAGTTAAAATGTGTATTTACACATTTTAACTTATAACACCTCTTTTTTTCGTCCGAAGTTAATAAAATATGTTCGCACCTAAATATTCGACTTCAAATTTCCAATCTCACTGAAAAGACAATATGATATACGCATTTTTTTTTTCATCTAGCTGTGATTATTTTAACGAATAAACATTTTTGCGCACCGTAGTGAAAAATGTGAAGTTGTTGCGCATTCCGGTCCAAGATGGCGGATTTCCAGTCCTATCCTTATTTGAAACGAACTTAATTTTTTTTAATTCATTTATTACCCGAATCCTCACTTCACTTCAACCCTTTTTGATGAGAACCCTTTTTAAGATGTGTGGACACGACCGGGAATCGGACCCGTGGCCTTATCTTTCTAAGGCGAGGGCTGTACCGCTGCGCCACCGGGACACTAAAAAGGGTTGAAGTGAAACTTACGAGAAGTTATCTAAACTCAAATCATCATTCGCCATCTTGAAATATAAATAATACGATGTTGAAAGTATCGGAGATCAAGTGTGGGCCGAACAATACAGTGTCAGCTACCTGGTTTTGTTTGACTCTTGTTTATTCTTAGTTTTACACTGAATTTATGGTTTGAAGTCTCTTGATGTTATGTGTGATATTGATCAGTCAATGGGAAAATATCTAGATTGAAGTGATATGGTTGAAGCTTTTTTGCACCGTGAAGCGGTTTAAAATATCTGTGTTGTTAGATTTTTTCATCTGCAATAGGCTTGCACTTGACTATAACTTGGCTGATGTTAAGCAATGATGCAGTCTACGATGGAACGCGCCGGTCCAATATACCGACTCGTGATTACCAGAGGTCGGAGTAGGTAGATTCATTTCTCGTCGTTGACGTCAAACGTAGAGAATAATATGGATATGACTCCAAAATACCACAATTTAGACACAATTCAAAAGACGTCAAAGGGAATACTTTAAAATTAGAAAATTTTGAAAAAAATATGATTATTTTTTTTTAATAGTAATAACGCTGAAAGCCAAAATATGGAAATTGTATCCGATGAGGATTAAAAATAATTTATTTATCTTTTTGTATAATTAAAAATAATTGTTCATTGAATTCAATCAATCATTTATATAATAAACGATTTTGTTAGCAGATTTTGTTATATATATATAGTTATATTTTATTTTATTCCATAATTCCAATGCCGGAAATTTTTCAGGTACTTTCAGCACATTATGGATAAAATGACATGTCCATATTATAATATCTTGACGCAAGTATATAAAATCAATCTACCTACTCCGACCTCTGGTGATTACAAATGATTTTTGGTGAGACCGTGGAAGTAGAATGAGGCTTCATACGGTTAGTAGCCATAAAGGAGCAACAATCCCGAACCTCTCTCTTAAATGGTGTCACCAGACATCGCACCGGCACACGGCAAAGCCGCTTCATGGTGCGGCTTTGTAGTGACCACCCACCAGACAAAGCCGCAGCGCAAAGCGTGGTTAAACCACGGTCGAAGCCTTCCAATAGTTATTACCAGTTGTAACAAGTTTGTTGTCACCTGATTTGTACCACCCGGGGACCACGTGTGGGGATTCAGACCAAAAGTGCACTCCAACGGACAAAGGTGAGTCAGCCTCCAGAGATTTCTAATAATCAGACATAAATCTGGCTAGCAAATTGCGGTCATTATATTTTTTTACATTAAGTACTACCCGTGCGCAATAAGTTTCGACCTGGGGGCGGTGAAGCCACAGACGCATGGTTGTACTGTGCACGAAAAAATATCACGGCAAGTTTCAAGTTTAATACCTACTATGCGTTTCAAATAAGAATAGGACTGGAAATCCGCCATCTTGGATCGGAATGCGCAACAACTTCACATTTTTCAGTACGATGGGCAAAAATGTTTGTTCGTTATAATAATCACATCTAGATGAAAAAAAAATAAAATGCAGATAGCGAGATTGGAAATTTGGAGTCGAATATTAGGTAGGAACATATTTTAATGATTTCGGACGAAAAAAAGGTGGTGTTATAAGTTAAAACGTGTTTTTATAGCTGTGTTTATGTATTTGTGTTCAAATTTGTGCCATCTACCCACCTAAGTAAATTTACGGAAATTTACTTAGGTGGGTAGCCTTTTTCTTTTGCATACTTAAGTAAGTAAATTTTTCTACATCAATCACTTTTCCTTACATTTTAAATTAATATTATTGTCTGTGGTTAGATATTTTGTGCTGGCGCTACTTTTGCTTGGTTTTTGGTATGAAGTTAGCCGCAAATCTAGTCCTATTCTTATTTGAAACGCTTAGTATATTTCAAAGGCGAGGTCGATACTGCTGCATCACTACTGCTGTTATTTTAGTAAGGTAGTTTTTTTATGGGACCTCACCCACCACTTCAATCTCGCCCCTGTTATTCCATTGCGTCAGGATCGACAGCGGCTCCGTAAAGAGACTCAGAAATTACTTTTGCATGCCAGCAAGCTATATTTTGTAAAATTTCCTTATGAGTTATAAACACATTATTATTATTATTCGTTGGCCCGTTACTCGTTACACGGCAATGTTTTAAGTTACAAAACTACACTTGTAATCTCAAAATAATCTTATTTCGAAGCTCGTATCATTATAATGTTTTAATTAGTTATCTACCAACGTCGTGTAAGGTTAACAAAACCATTGATCTGGTAATTTTGTACTAGAACCTGTTTCAATTCTCACGCGCGACGGTCGAGCCGTTACTAATAAATTTTGTTATACATTGTACCCCTTGACTGTAGAGAATTAGTTAATATGGAATGGCATATAATAATATGTCATTCGTGAAATAAAATAAAAGAAAAACATTTATTTGAATTTTTTTTTTAAATAGTTTACTCGTGACTTTGGCACATTTATTTGACAAAGACAGTACACACAGAATAAAAAAAAAATAAACATCTAAAAATGAAAAAAAAAACATTTTTTTATTTTTGGCCTGTTGTGGAAGGCTACCACAATTTTGTCAGTGTCAAGTTTGGAGTTGTCAGTGAGTTGTCAGATAGGGGGTAGAAAGTAGAAATAGAGTAAAAGCGGATATAGACTAAATGTGGGTAGTTATAGTTTAATTTTGTTTATTAAAAAAAAAGAGTAAAACAAAGAGTAAGTGTAACCTAGTATTATATTATCTGTGGTGACCCATCAGTGTCAAACATGGACATAGCTCAGTAAACGCCACAGACTACATAATGTAAACGCTGTGAGTGCCTCTGCCGGAAGCGACTCACAAGAAATTTTAATCTGTATGTCTATACGAAAAAAATATCAATAGTTATTTTTAACAATAACACCATTACGTAGGTAATCATTAAATTCACCTCAAAACTACAAACTGAGGTACATAAAACCAATTTAATCGTCAAATCTTTATTGAGGTATATGTATATCAAACACATTAATTTATTATAATTAAATAAATAATAATAACGGGCGAAAATTGATTACTATGCAGGCATGGTATTGGTCTTGTTCGAGTTATTTACGAATTACCAAAATACGTAGAAGGCATTCAAAGTCAAAGTCAAGGAAAAGAATTAGCTTCTTTTTAAATTCACTAAATATATCCAACCGTGCAGTGAATGATGTGGCAACACTGAGAAACTGCCAAAAACTCAGTAGGCTTTTATCTCTTATAAATTATGTACTTATATCTATTGCATTTTGTTTAGTGTGTTGTATTAGAGTAACCTTATTCCATGCGTTTTTAGTTTCATAGTCAGAGGTTTTATATAATCTGGATTTTAGAAAAGAAACATACTTACTTATTAATTAGGGAGGTACCAATTTTATTTTCGGTAGGCAACCTATTTTTTGGTACCCACCAGTGGCGATGAGTCCATACAATCCGATTCCCATCGCCTTCCCTTTAGAAAATTGACAATATCACGTACATACTTAATAATATATTATGTAACGCCTAAAAGTTTTAAATAGCACCAAAAATAGGTACATATAGCATTAAGTAAGAACTATCAGTGACGGTAGTGAAGGGATATTATTTTGGAACGAAGTTCGTTACGGCAGGCTTGGTGGGGATAGGGATTTTGCTGCGCGACCGAACTGAAAAAAATGTTATAGTAAAACCGTAAGAAAAAAAACCGTGGAATAAAACCGTTAAATGAGACGTGCGCAGGCGCGACAGTCGCATACACAAGCGAGTAGTGTATAATACATTTCTCTTTCTCCATCTTTCTTTATTAGCCGAAGGAACTTCGTTCCTACCTGGTGTCCCACGACACCACAACATTTTTTCTTATGTAAGAACTTTTTTGTTCCGGCTTCCCTTTTTAAGACTTACACCCTTCGCCCCTGGTGCATACTAAATTGCAGGTAAAAGCTAGTATATTTTCCGTGAGTAACGAGGCGAGTTAAAGGAATTTTTGGGTAGATTTATTAACTTAAGTCAAAGTATAAATAAGTTTGATATTAGTTAAGTAACGGTCAACAGCAATATTATATTTCAAAAAGCTGTTACTTAGCATTAAAATGTAATAATCGTTTTTTATTTATGTAGGTATTCGAACTGGTTCCATCCATAGCTCGTTGTCAAACGCTAGCCCTAGTACCGACCTGTCATAGTTGGTGGCAAGATGATGCGATTGGTTGGTGACACCAGCTCGAACCCCGCAGGGTAGACGAAGCACAGACTTAGTTCTAAATCAAGGTAGACTAAACATTCATATTTCTGCTATTCCTTGTCATTAAAGCCTTGATTCACAGCGGTGTAAAAAGGTATAGGAGGAGAGATCAAGATGGATTGTCCACTCCGAGCCATGCAAGACAGAATAATAATATTAATAAATATTCTGGGACATTAACACAGTCATCTGGTCCCAAGCTAAGCAGAGCTTGTGTTATGGAAATCAGATAAGTTGTATATATTATACATATAATACTTTTCTTTTGTAAATATATACATATAATAGATATTAAAATTTACGAACAGACTCGATACAATCAGACATGATGAATCACACAAATGTTTGTCTCGGGTGGGAATCGAACCCACGACCGGCGTCTTACTGACCACGCTACCGGCCCGTCACTAAAAATTGTCTTTATTATTTTGAACTAGCGGACCCGGCAGACGTCGTTCTGCCCGGTAAAGCAGTGCCATCTACCGGGTCTCAGACCTACCGAATATAACCAATAATAAATAATAGGTATCTAACCCGGTTTTCGGCTCTTCTTCGCTTTCTAAATTTTCTTTTTTTTTAATTTTTCTCTGCGTAAGAACCATCCTTGTACTTAAAGGAATATTAAAATAAAAGAATTAGCGAAGTCGGTCCAGCCGTTCACGCGTGATGTCGTGACAACGGAAAACGGGTTACATTTTTATATATATAGATAAGAACCATGCATGTGTTATTTATTACAGATACAATTTGTAAATGAACAGTATGTACATAACTTTTTTACGGTTTACTTAATTAAAAATCAGTTAATGTGAAGTATTTTAACTTTTCTAGTATTTTTTTATTATGATCATAAGCTTGACATCGTTTTTTTATGGTAGCTGAAAATGGACTAGTTAAGTTTAAAAATCCCTGTTCTCCATGTCAAACAAAAAGTTATTTTTCTTTATTATTGGCACCCCTATTTCGAATAAAAGACACACTGATCTCCATAAATTACTCCTTAGCAACATAACAGCCAAGTACCAACATTAAGATTCCTGTCGACAACCAGATTGATCTTTTATTAAGCAATTAACACGTTCACGGCTATCACAATTTCCTTTAACATCTTCATTCAACTAAAATTCGATTAAGACAAGTTTATTAACATTTAATCGACTGTATATCTATTAAACTGCTGTTGTGATGATATAGAAATCAATGGTTAATTCACAAACCTCTGATTTTTATGTCGGTGAATGTTACCGTGAAATATGTGAGAAAAAATCTAATTTGTTATTTGATTTTTTTTGTAATGGCGGCAAATTATTTTCTCGTAATTATATTTTCCATGTAAGTACAAGATTACGTCATAAAACATTGAGATAAGGAGTGCTTGTTAACTTCAAGTTGTTAAGATCAAGTTAAGTTTAAACAGAGCAGTTATGCGGTTTAAGTTACATATGAGTTTTATAAGGAAAATGTTTTATTATAAAGTCAATTAAAGAATGATTAAAGAAAGGTACGGGTCACTAACACCTTAAAATTATAAACACGCATACTTAAATCAAACTTAGTCGTAAATATTAAAAGATTTCAATTGTATTTACAAGCTAGCATTCTGCCAGCGCGTATGTCGGTTATCGCGCTAAACCATTGACGTCTTTTTGTGCAGTCGAATAAAACTATCCTATGTCCTTTCCCCGGTATCAAACTGTCTCCACACCAAATTTCATCCAAATCTGCTGAGTAGTTTTGGCGTGAAAGCGCTACAGACAGAGTTACTTTTGCATTTATAATATTAATAAAGAATAAATCTTTTATTAATAAATTTATCTTTTATTATTGATAGGTTGACAGTTACCTATTTTGGAATGCATAAAGCTATTTTGAAATTACTCAAAAGTTTACTTGTCAAGATGATAAAATTGATAATTGGGCAAACTAGTTGAAAGATTTCGCATCGAAAAGCACATTCATTGACAAGAAAATTAACCTAACTGATTAACAGTGACCCAAACTTAAGTCGGTAATAGAATTTAATACCATTTCATACTTTCTTTTTTGAGTCCCATAGCCGCTACTCCAGCAGTGCGCACGAACCCTTAGATAAAATATAATGCTCACAATTTGTTTCATAGTTACCGCCGCAAGCGCGCTAGTTAAGATGACAACATTTTAATTATAGTTCATACAAGGCCTTAGGGCATTTTGTATACAAGGTGGCCCTGTGTTTTGAACAAATATTAATACTACCTTTTTCTTCAGCCGATCTGTGATAATTGGTGCAGTGGTGGCAGAGCTAAGGGTCCTTCAAACTAGCAATTGGCGAATAGATATGAAGAATTCAGGGACTGAAATTTAACCAGAGAAAATAAGCATATTAGAGTTGTTCGTGTATTATTTCAGAGTTTACGGTGGTCGCTTAGTGCTCGTTTTCTTTTTAAAGGTTCCATTTTTAAACTCTAAATAATAGCATTCTGTAGGTCTTCTTCATATAACTATATTAAAGTGTACCAAATTTTATACTCAACCGTCCGCGTAAGTTTCCGTAAAGAGGTACAATTTTTTTTTGCGGATGACTTAACCAAATTAGCCGGAAGGGCCTTTATTGGTTCACCGGACTTTTTTGGTGAGCCGTCCGAGGACGGTCGAACCGATGGGTACAAAGTTGTTGCTTTACGTATATGTATATGTATATATATATATATATATATATATATATATATATATATATATATATATATATATGTATATATATATATATATATATATATATATATATATATATATATATATATATATATATATATATATATATATATATATATATATATATAATGGTTTAGGGATAGGGACACCCTGTATAATTTGATCGTTGGATTACTTCATTTACAAGTTTACAAAACATGTTGGTAAAGATATCATACTATATACATATTATTATAACTGTGCTCACAACAAATTAGTTACAATCAACGTTAATGAGTTAACTAATGTAATATTAAAATTAATGGTTTGTGTTACAGAACATCTTGTAACATTTAATTAAAAAGGAAGATGTAAATCTTTATTTAAACACTGAATCGCAAATAAAAAGGGTCGGTTAGAACATTCTCAATATCTTCAAAAGAACCTAATCTATCTTTATGAAAATGAATATAAAAAAATATATAACAAGGAATGTCGGCGAACACATAGGGCCACGGTCACCAGATACACCCCCATCCCCAAGAAATTCTATGGGACACAAAATAACACCACATTAAGCTAATCAATATCTTTCTTAATGATCATAGCACCTCCCTAATATAACAAATATACACAAAATGTTTGGGTTGAAATGGATGCCTTTTTGTGAGATCAAATTTGGTTTGCCTACAACGCGTGCTTACCCAACCGACCTCACAAACATTGTCCCCTGACTAGTAACCCAAGTGATTGACGTCTTCAGAATTTGACAATTGACAGGCTAAATGCTATTGAAGTGACTGAAGTAATATCTAATTGTCTGTTTTGGAAAAAGCACCGATTTGCCTGATTTTGGTTTTGAAATATTCGTAGAAGACGAAAGAAGGTTTAAAAGGTGAGAAAAACGCTTTACGATGTTTGTCGGGCACCTTATCTTTTAATATATGTCATGCTACGCTCTAAACATATTTCCTTAGCCTCACTAATGTTCATACATCTGTAGGCTAAATCAGGTAACTAAATAAGTTCAGTTGCAGTGCAGTTGCATTTAAGTTTCGATCAAAACAGCTCTTTTCTTACTCACGTAGTTTTGACAACCGCTGTCAGATACGCTCGCGTCAAGTTCGCGTCACGCAAGCGCTTTAGCTTTTAAGTTATTTATGACAGTTACAAGAATACCAGTTTGCACTAAGACGTAATCCTAATTGCAACTGCAACGTAACTTGATCGGTGCGTCAAGAAATTACGTGAATTAGCCTACTGGTCGTACATGCAAGGCGGTTGTGAGCCCTTTTGAAGGACATCACCGATGAGATCAGCGAATGTCCTCCTAGGGCGTCCCCTCCCAGCGTTTCCACTCACCTCCGCTGTGTAATATACCTTTCGCCAATCGTCTATCATCCATCCTAAAACTGCGATAGTACTTGTATCCTACAAAACATTCTACTGAGTTTTCTGTTGGTCTAATCAAAATGTTGCATTTTATTGACTTTGTTAATATCTCCTTTTTTAAATATTTGGCAGCAGTGACAGCAAAATACCTACATTTGTTTAGCTGTTTATTGCTTTGTTGTTTGGGATTTTGGGAATTACAATGTCTTAATAACTAATAATAAATACTTTAATGTGTGCAGATAACTTGTAAATGTGTCAATTCGACGTATTTTGAATATAAGTTTAAGATTTATTTTTACTGTTACTTAATTCCAGCTTTATATGGCTGATAACTTTTCAATAGCTTAAATAAGCTACTTATAAATACAAGTTTTGTCTCTTTCTTACTTTATGTCAAGTAACAAAGCCAAAACCTGTGAAAAAGCTATCTGACATTTATGAGCAACTGGTACAATTGCGCTGATTTTTAGTAATTTAACATTGATGTATGAACATTAGTGAGGAAGTGTGCTTAGATCGTAGCAAATGGCAATCTATAGTCTCCGCCTACCCCCACAAAAAATATTTCAAATCGGATCAGTAGAGATCCGAGAGAGAGATGAGATTAGCGCGTTAAACCAAACGTCAGTGTTGCCAGATCAAAATTTCAAAATCCAGGAAATAATAGAAAAAAAATCAGGAGACTGACCTGAAAAATCAGGAAATTAATAAAATATTCATTTACTTTTACGATATTCATAATCAATAACTAATACTTTTCATACATTTGACTTTTTAGCTTTGTGTTTAAAAATCAAAACAATTTTTATTTTTCAGTACAATTTTAGACCTAATTTCCAAGGGCGTCGCCAGTCGATGGCGGGGGGAGGGGGGGGGGGCAGAATAGAGGAGAGAGGGAGAAAAATAGAATAAAAAGGAGTTTGAATTTGAATAAGTGTACAGCGTACAGCGTATTTTTTTTAATTACCAGATTTTAATATTAAAGTGGTCGTTGTTTGTTTATATTAAGTTAATCAAAACATTATTTTCGGGGATTCATTGTAAATTTTTCGACCAGTTTCGACGTACGGGAATGATTGTTCAAGGCTTGAAGTTCAAGCAAATTAACTCAGACTTAGGACTTTGGTTGCATCATATTTGGCAACTTTTTAAAATCTCTAGGAAGGGGGGCCGCAGCCCCTCTCTGACCCCCCTTGGCGACGCCCTTGCTAATTTCTGCAATTACTGGTATTCAATTTATTTCTCAATTTGGCTTTATTACATTAATTTGTGAAAATAGTCTTGCCACTACGGTACTATATATAAATCTAGCTAATAGTAAAACGTCTTTTGTTTCCAGTTGCTGCAAACAAAAAACTAAACGACATCTATTACATACAAAGTTTAAATGTCTATTATAACATATCAAATACCGCAAAAGGAATTAAGTGCTTTAAATAGTTAAATTAAGTTTTTTTTTTTCACATGTTTTAGTAATTCCTATCAAGTTAAATGATTTATTTCTTTGTGTATTTTTTTATGTCCAAGATGTCCAAGAAATAGATTTTACTTTAATATCACTTCAACCCTTTTTTAGTGTCCCACAGCTGGACACGGGTCTTCTCTCAACCATCTTACGAGTTAAAAGAATTTAGGCCTAAGATAGATAGATACAGTATGCATTGCAATAACACGCTTATTTTCAATTACCTACACTTACCTGAATTCGGTTAGAGAATTTCATTTAGTGTTTACTCCGTTAACAAAATCTATTCTATTGAAAATTAGTAGGTAGGTCTCATACGTTATTTTTGTTATTTACTCTATAGACGTACCTATGTTTTTTTTTTATGACACAAATATCAGGAGATTTTACAGTAAAATCAGTAGATCAGGAGAATCTCACACAAATCAGGAAATCTCCTGATAAATCAGGAGATCTGGCAACACTGCAAACGTTATGAATGAATTGAAATAACGTAAAGTCTGACGCCTCTACCCACTATAACGAAGCTATCCTTTTGTCGGTCTGTCTAGCTATAAAACATAGTTGAAGTGTATTAGGAATATTTAGCCGATTTGCACGCTCCGGGGTATAATGTGTAACATAACGAGTTGCCTACAATGATGATTTATGGCTCTTCCTGTGTTGTTCCCTGGGAATAAGATGTTATAAAATCGCTTCCCGTATAGGTTACTATCGACAAGAATACAATTATGGTCGTATATTATTAAACATAGGGTCTATCGGTGTGTAATTTAAATCTAAATGTTTAAAAGCAGGTATATACAGAGTGGAAGGGACAGCCCTCTACAAACTGAGAGGGCGCATTCAATATATTAATTAGAATCATTTCCTACAATATTTTTCCGGATCTTTTTTTCGTTAAACAAAATATTTTTTGTTAATTTTGCTTTTTTATCAATATTAATTACTACTCTGTACGCAGAATTCTATTTGAATAACAAACTGCCAAAATTGCAGTTGTAACAGCTGCATTAGTATATGGAATAATGTGTGAAATTTCGTGGTATGAGCTTTGATGAAATTTAGTTAATCTTGGTGGTAAGGACTAACCCCATAGTAGAAAGGTTGGCTATTCGCTATTAGTGCTTTCTTAATACATACTTTATATGGTATACTTGGATACCCATAAAGTTCTGAATTAATTTCATGTGCATACCATACCGTATGATGTAAGGATTTCACCCCATCAGTTTGTGGAAGTCGGTCTCTTCCATCCGGTATTTAAATAGGTATAATAAAGTTAAATTTATAAAAAATATATTGGCACGTAGTAGGTACTTCCATATTTTATTTTATATGTTACTAGCTTTCCGACAGCGGCTTCGCCCGCGCGTATATCGGTTATCGCGACAAAACATTATCTTCTTTTTGCGCAGTCGGATATAAACTATCCTATGTCCTTTCTCGGGTCTCAAACTACATCCATACCCAATTTAATCCAAATCGGTTCGGTAGTTTAGGCGTGAAAGCGTAACAGACAGACAGAGTTACTGTCGCATTTATATTATTAGTAAGATTAGATACACAAAAAAACTTAAATACGGCTAGATAAATCAATTACCTACCTAGTTGTATACATATTTTAGTTATTATAGAATTAAGTGGCATTTATTTACAAAACCATAAATTTTAATTTTGATACGACAATTATACTACAAAGAAGTGTAAAATGTGTATAAATAATTAAAAAATTTAAACTAGCTACCAAACTGGAATATCCAGTTTGATATTGAACATAATTATGCTCGTACAATAAAATATTTGTAAATTGTAACGTGATACACTAGTTTCGTTTATAGTATTTCCCTTTGAATAAACCCATTGTTTATACCTCATACGCCTTTCAAATCTCGCGAAATAGCGTCTGCGTTCCCTGATCACAGAAAGTTCTTATTCAGATTCATTTTTTCCAAGTTGAAAGTGAAGTAAACAACAAAAATTTAATTAGTTTTTCATAATTCATAATTAACTTTGTTTACTATGGTACATTGAAATTAGGGTTGCCAACTTTAATGTTAAAAAACTAGGTTTCGAAGTTGGAAACACTAGGACAATTTAGTTAAAAAACAGGACGTAGTAATGGAAATCGATTTATTTCTTTTGACCATCTATGGAAGTTATGAGATTTTATATGATTGTTTATGTGCATGACTTATATAAGCATTTGTGGGGACTGGAGGATCGGGTGATGATGATTCTCCAGTATTAAGGGAAGACCTTGCGGCCAGGTGAGATGTGATGCCGGGCTACCGTGGTTCTCCCTTTGTGCTTGTCAGGAAGTTATGCTATTAGTCGGTGAAACATTGCTTGTGCAATTCAGGATTGCTATGACGTCATGTCTCTTGAGTGTAAGTAGTACTTTGATGATATTTCAACACTTACATTTTATAGAAAAAGAATAAATGATTGTATTAAACTTGCATTTGTATTATCTAAATCCTATTGTGACTTAACAAATGAAGTTGCGTTTGAATGGTTATCGTATAGGAACAAATATGTTGAGAATGTATTACATCACAAACATTTGAATAGGAATTAGATGAGGCGATCCCAATGGTGGCGTTCCGTAGGTCTCCCTTATAACCTACTACTAAAATATTATATTATTTATTATTTCATACAGGAAACATTAAAATTTGTAAGAAAATAAACTTTAATAAATTTGAATAAATACATTTATGTCTAGGAATTAAAAAATTAAATAATCACTAACGATAGATGTGTACTCACATGGTCTCCCGCGTAGTATCAGCTGTGGGCTCGCGAGGGTCACTGACTGCTAATTTTCGATATTATTACGAACATATTAGAAATAGATCGTCCATAATTGACGGGCCGTTTGAGTGGTCAGTAAGATTGCTTTTCACGCGGCAGGTCAAGGGTTCGATTCCCATCCAAGTCTGGTATTTGTGTGATGAACATGTCTGTTTAACTTGAGTCTGGGAGTAATTATTTATATTTGTATGTAAGTATGTCACATAACCTTAATACAAGCTCTGCTTAATTTGGGATCAGATGGCCGTGTGTGTTAATATTTCACAATATTATTATTATAATTTGCTAATTTTAAGTCAAATTAAAAAAACGTATTGCTAAATTAATGGAAATGTGTACTGTTTAAAAATAATTTCTGTGGGTATCTGTAAATGCATAAGTTTGTGAGGATGGCGCCAATATTTTTTTTTATTCTTTTTGTCCGTCATCTTTTATTGTCAACACCACAGCTGTTGTAAACCATTAAGGTTATAGGTAAGACGGTTTTCGACAGCGAAGACTTCATTTCTACTTAAACTTATAGTGACTGGTAGGTCAAAAGTATGAGGATCATAGACAACGTGGGTCCCATACAGAGCTTAGTATTAAAATCAAACTTTAGAAAATCTTAATGAAAGTAATATTTGGTATTGATCATAAAACGTTTTTCAAGTGCCTATTTATGGCTTTTTTCAAAATTGATTTGTGGTTCCCCACAAATCAATTTTGAAAAAAGCCAAGCCAAGCCAAGCCTTGTAAAATACAATACTTAGTACTTGCTACAACGTGCGCAATACGTTGAGACCTGGGGAGGTGACGTCAGCGACGCATGGTTTTAATGCAATTTTTTTTATTCCATACCGGTATTTTTTACTGCCTGATCAACAGGTAAACACCGTTTATCGTTTTGAAAAAAGTCCAACACTTTTGACATGAGATTTCATCAGATCTTTATTATAACAAGAAACCTAACACAAAAAATAACAATAAAATATCTAATAGCTGTAACTGTAATAACTATTAACGAAAGAGTATCAAATAAGATTATAAAACCGGAGCGAACCCAGTACGGGACTAAGATGTTAAAAAATGGCGTTGCCTACAGTACAACAAAGTTACAGGGAAAGCGGGCGGAGGGATGCATTCCAGGCGAGTCTCAACTTATCACGGATAGGTAGTAATCATCAAAAAGAACCCTAAAAATTAAACAATACTCATCGATTCGTATCTATATCGTTATCATATGAATAATGCAATGTAGCCACTGTCAATGAGAGACTTTCACCCACACAACAGATCAACAGGTACAATGTAATGTTTGTATGTAATATGCATTATACATGCATGATGTTACACGTGCCGACTGGTGCACTGGCTATAGGGTTGTCACAGGTGTTTACAATATTTTTAAACATCTTAAAATTATTTTAACTAGTAATCTGCCCACCGGACACTAAAGTGCAGTAACCGCAAAATAACGATTGCAAGCAAACGCAATTTAAAGTAAGGAATTTGATATAAACTGTAAAAAAAAACCACCTAACTTGTCCGAGAAAAAAATTAGTTAATTCAGCAGAAACCTTAAGAAACTTTCAGAATCACTACTACTACTAATACTACGAAAAATCATCATCATCAGCCTATCCTAGTCCACAGCTGGACATAGGCCTCTCCTAAAGCATGCCACTGAGCACGATCCGCGGGCACTCTCATCCAGCTCTTACCAGCCAAGGGCTATTACTGCACTTTAGTGTCTGGTGGGCAGTAATGTCTTAGATTTACGCAACGCAAACTAAAACGCAACATAAATAATAATGTTTATATGTAGTCAGTAATAATTGTGATTAATATTTTTGGACGTCAAATACCTCAGTTTACCCGTGACCATGAAGTCTGAAAATACTTTGTAACGTCGGGATCTAAAATCTAAAATATACCGCGATAAAATTCGTTATAAAGTAGTTTTATTTCAATTTATATTAACTAGTTTTCCGCCCACGCTTATATTGCTTATCACGGCAAACTATTCTAACTAACTATACAAGTCGTTTCCCGAGTCTCAAACTATCTCCATACCAAAATTTCATCATAATGGGTTAAGTAGTTTTGGCGTGAAAGCTCTACAGAAAGACAGAGTTACTTTCGCATTAGAAGTTCAGAAGTAAGAATTAAAAATTTAATGACATCCCCGACGTCAAATTTTTGTGAAATATAGTTAGGCACCATCTGGATTCAGCTTAGAAATAAAAAACCGCATCGAAATTAGACCAGTCATTTAGGCCCTTCGAAGCCGAGAAATGGTACACAAACATACAGATAATACACGTCCAACTTATAACATCCCTATTTTACGTTATAAAAAACAAGTTTTTAAAAAGCAATTATCATACAAAAGCTTAAAAATAGTTTAAAGGTATGTTTGACAACCCTACCGAAACATTCAGTAGAAAGGACATTATTTTCAAATTTACTTAGTACCTGTATATTACCAAATTCAAATTAGGGGTGGCACTAAACAAATATTTGTTCAAACATTGCTTTGTTATTAGGTACCTAGTCATTTACTATCTACCAAATTGATGATACTTCAGAAATTAATTCAGATAGCCACCGTATTGTTTAACATAGCGCTCACACTGTATTAGCCGAAGGTGTAGGCAGGGGTGAATAATACCCACATTTCACCCGCTATGTTTTTACCCCATATTATTTTTCATTGAGCACTATTACTAATTATCACTATCTACACCTACCTGCTTAGTATGGGATCAGATGACCATGTGTGTTAATCTCCTAGAATATTATTTATTACTATGCGTTTTAAATAAATAATACATAGGACTGGACTCGCGGCTAACTTTATATCAAAAACCAAGCAGAAGTAACGTCAGCACAAAATCACAAACCACATTTAATAATAGTAGCATAAAATGTATGAAAAACTTTCGTTTCGTTTCGTTTAATTACTAATGTAATTAAACGAAATGAAACGAAACGAAATGAATATGTTTTATTTTTTTTGAGACGCGAGTCTACATAAAAGCAGTCCAATTGCTCCTACCGTTTAGTGAATGACTGGCAATTGAGTGGCAATTACTGAGAAACACTGCATAAGTAAAGTAACGCACTAGGATGCCATAAATTTGTACACAAATAAGCAGAAATACCGATACAGAAACACAGAGATTTATTTAAGAATTACACACACGTTTTATTAAAGAACTCCGCTTTTTTTCTTCCGAAATTAACAAAATGTATTTGTACCTAAATATTCGAGTCTATACGCAATATTACTCAAACTACATTAAGATACACTTTTTTTATCTGTCATTAAGATGTGATTATTTTAGTATTGTCTTAGATTTACGCTAATATCACACATTGAAATAAAACTACTTTTTAACGGATTTTATCGCGGTTTATTTTAGATTTTAGATCCCGACGTTTCAAAGTCTTTTCAGAAAAAAAACATCCTAATTTTAACAGAGAAAATGGTTGGAATATACCACCAGCTTGGGACCCAGTGCTTAATTTACTTGTACCAAAACCCAAGCAAAAACAACTCAGAATTCAAGACACTGTGAGCTCAGTTTGCTTAAATCGGAACGCAACTTAAATATTAATGTTTGAACGTAGTCAGTAATAATTGTGATTAATATTTTTGGACGTCAAATATCTCAGTCCACCCGTGAACATGAAGTCTGAAAAGACTTTGAAACGTCGGGATCTAAAATCTAAAATAAACCGCGATAAAATCCGTTAAAAAGTAGTTTTATTTCAATATGTGATTATTTTTTCAAATAAACGTTTACCCATCGTACTAAAACTGTGAAGTTGTAGCGCATTCCGTTCCAAGATGGCGGATTTCCAGTCCTAATCTTATTTGAAACGCATAGTAGATACCTAATATAAATATTATAATTAAAAACCGTTAAATTAATAAATCAGATTCTTTAGTTGGTATTCGACAGTTACAACCGATAATTTAACTAGTAAGAAATATTTATTAAATCAATCAAATCAATTGATCATCAAAAACTTGTAAATGAGTTTGAATCGCGAAAGAATTTCAATTAACATAAATAATGAGTTAAAACAAGAGGGTCTTAAGTTCACCAACTATCAATCCACCACGGACTAGTTAGCGCTGTCCGTAAGATAGTCACTTTTCACATCATCGGTCGTGGGTTCGATTATCAGATATTGTGTACCATTTGTTTTGAGTCTGGGTGTTCTCATTAGATTCAATAAGTATGGATTTACAATGTTTGTAACTCTCTCACGCAAAAACTATTGAAATTTGGCAAAAATAGATTATGGTTTGGATTAAAACATAGGCTACTTTTTATCCTAATAAGTACTACGCGGGCGAAGCCGTAGGCGGAAGATTGTCATAAAATCAATACAGTAACCAAAAAACGTCGGGATCTAAAATCTAAAATAAACCGCAATAAAATCCGTTAAAAAGTAGTTTTATTTCAATGAGTAACCAAAAAGTTTGTATACTATCAGTCATATATATATTATAAACCGATATTCATAAAAATCATAGTTAAATTAGACTTAGTCTCTTTCTAACTAGCATAAATGTCAATATGACAGAAAAAGACAAACGAATTATAAACCTATTTTAGCAATAATGAGCTTAAAAGACGTTTATGAAATGGGTAAAAATCTAGTGTAATTGTAGTTTTAATAACTAACTACTGTGTAAATCTGCCTACCCCATCTTGATGATAATGACTATATGATTAGATGTCACTTCTCAGTACGACCACCTTGTAACTTCATTTAATTTAAAATGATGAACCTAGAGGTAGCAATTACGCGCATACGCATAATCTATGCATGTCGGGAATGTTGGGATATGCATATTATGCGGATCTATATTTTTGTGCAAAAATTAGACTTCTTTGTTGTATTATGTTTTCTAACTGCAAAATAATGTTCATAAATCTTTCCAACTCTACTATTTACCTACCTTTTCAACTCTACCTACCTACGAATCCACCCACGCTACTGAGCACGATCCGCGGCTACTCTCATCCCGCTCTTACCAGCCACCTTGCAGAGATTGTAACTCTACCTAGCTGAAGGCATCCTACGCTACATTTTGCCAATCCGGTCTCCATTCAAGGACTCGTTTATCCCAAAGGTTGTCGGTTCTACGGCAGATATGACCGGCCCACTGCCACTTCAGCTTACTAATCCGGTGGGCTATATCGAATACTTCCTAACGAAGGATTTCTACAACGTAAACCAGAAAGAGTATTGAGACCGAGTTGTGAGCGGTGTAAGCCGTCTGATTGGGCTATACTGTGCTCGTGAGGTCGCGCCCCGGACAATATTTGTGTAACAACAAATATTTGTTTCGGAGTCTGGTTGGTTGAGGAACTACCCTCCATGTCTCGGAGAGCACATTAAGCCGTCGGTCCCCCCGGTTGTTATTTAACACATTTATGATAATCGTTACATGTAAGTCAGAAGCCAATATAATCTGACACCTAGTCTAACCATCTCTGCTACTGGTTCCCTACGGGTTGCGAGGTCTGATGACAGTCGCTCGTATAATTCTGGTAGCAAGCCGCATCAGGTTAGACTGGGAGCCGACCCCAATAGAAATGGGAAAAACGCAAGGGGAATGATGAAACCAGAAAGAGTATATCATACCTAAAATTCTACGTTCACTTCAACCTTTTATAGTGTCCCACTGCTGGGCACGGGTCTTCTCTCAACTATCTTATGAGTTGAGAGAGTTTAGGCCTTAATCCACACACGCTGGCCAAGTGCGGGTTGGTGGATGTCACATGTCCTCGAATGATTAGTTCTTAGACATGCCGGTTTCCTCACGATGATTTCCTTCACCGAAAATTCTACGTTTTTTAAACCTTAAGCAATAGTATAGTGATGTGTTAATTTTAAAAATCGATTAGAAAAAAAAGAAAATACAAAATTATTATTACACAACCCTAACTTTTGAAGAGACCGCCAAATTGTGATTTATTTGTCACATCCTTCAAAGTCAAATAGAGTTCAGAAAACAGTTATTAGGGTTGCGCTACGCGAATTTTCATAAATTTAGCGCATCAAAAATCGTAACACAATATAATGCAAATTAATTTCTGACTTCATTTAATCATTAGTAACGACCTGAAGAATATCAGGTTTCAAGCCTTTCCGGTTAAGTTTGTAAACACAAAGTAATTTATCGCAGTTGACAACTATCCACGTGGTTTATGCAAAATCGTGTTACCGAGGCCCGCTATCAATGTGTCGACAATGTTATCAATTAGGTGGTAATTGTCAGCCTGACAATCTGGGTGGTCGACACTTGATTTTGGACCTATTAAGTCAATACTTAGTTAATTACAGTCTATTGAAAATCTGGTTAGCGTCTATTCGTTGCCGGCATCTCTGTTTCCCGATAGCTATAATCTACCTGTCTTCAAGTCACGAGTGAATCGGTATTTATTAGGTAGGCGCGTTCCATCGTAGACTGCAACATTGCTTCACATCAGGCAAGTTGTGGTCAAGCGTAAACCAATTAAAGAATAAAAAAAATCTGAGTTTTGCGATTGTGTTAGTGATCAGTGCTCATTTCAAATCATTAGTTAGTTGCGTCGCGCAAAGGACGCACCGCGCCTCAGGCCGATTGTCAAAAAGCAGAATAAACTGGTTTTAACTAAGCAAAGGATGCGTCGCGCCCTAAGCTGACTTCACACCTACACTGTGTGCACACACATATTATGCAAAATTCAGCTTGACAGCTTAGATTGGCTCAGACTGTAACACTTAAAATTTCATCTTGACTTCCACCCTTCGCTACTGGCACCTTCACAGATTTTTTTCAGTTAAAATTATAACACCTTTTTGGTCGGGTGTATAAAACTAGGGTTAGTTAGTATAAAAGTAGAGCAGCGCTGGCGCAGCGGTGGCGCAGCGGTACGGGCCTAGCCTTAGAAAAATAAGGTCGCGGGTTCGAATCCTGGTCATGCCCACATATCTTTGTGAGAATTATTTCATCTCAATATCGGTGAAGGAAAACATCGTGAGGAAACCAATAAAAAAAACCGGCATGTCTAAGAACTAATCATTCGAAGACATGTGACATCCACCAACCCGCACCTGACCAGCGTGTGTGGATTAAGGCCTAACTTCTCTCAACTCATAAGATAGTTGAGAGAAGACCCGTGCCCAGCAGTGGGACACTAAAAAGGGTTGAAGTGAAGTGTTAAGTGATAAAACTAGGGCTCATTTTTGAAGTGGTAATAATTCAGACCTACCTACATTATAGTCGACTCTCACCTTTCACTGTGTAAAACAATAAATTTCTGTCACAAATCTAACATTACATTGTTACAGTATAATCGTGGAATTGTTACAATTATATTTTATGAGTTACAAATTATTTTGTGTCGACGGCCCTATTCCACACGTTTAGACGAGAATAGATTCCAATTGTGAATGTATCCTTCACCTATCTCTACCCAAATTTAAAAAACTAAACAACTTTTTCTTATCCTATAATAGGTTTGCACTTGACCACAACTTGCCTGATGTAAAGCAATGTTGCAGTCTACGATGGAACGCGCTTACCTGATAAACTGTACTAGACTGTATCTAAATATATAAAAGAAGACACTGACTGACTGCCATATCAGCGCAGAACCCAAACCGCTGGGTCTGGAGACTCCAAATTTGGCACATAGGCTCCTTATGGAATCTAGGGGTGCACTAAGAAAGAATTTTTCAAAACTCACCCTTTAAGGGGGTGAAACGGGGTTCCACCAATTATAAATAAAAAAATATGATAAAGGGTTCTTATAGATCTGTCACTCGGGTAATTTTTATCCTAACACCTCGCGGGCGAAGCCACGGGCAAAAGCTAGTTAGATCATATTTGTCTTTGAAATAAACATAAACTAATATTATTGATGTATAATCCCCCTTTTTAATTAACTCTTAACTGACTTTTGTTACTGCATTGTTTGGTAATTTGTGGAAACTCTCACTTGATAATGTATTGTGAGTAATTTGATAGTAATTATGAATGATGTATCTGTTTATTTCCCAAATTAAAAAATAAAAACCTTCAAAATTCAAAATAATTTATTCAAATGGAACGAGAGTTTGCCCTTTTTTTATTACGACCACAGATAATATAATACTGATTATGACAGTATAAAATAGTGCTAGTATAAAATGTATTTAACAGTGATAGTGCCATCCACGAAGGCGCGTCTCACCCCTTTTCACCGTAAGAATACAATGCACTTTTGCACTGATTAACGTTGGCTTTTATAACACAGGAATACCGAGTTTAAGAAACAAGGTTTATTGTTGTGTAATATATAACTTACTACCAAAGTTACTGCAAACTCTCACAATTATGTTTTGTTATGTTATGCTTTTTGGTAAATACGCGAATATCACACATTGAAATAAAACCTGCTTTGGACGTCAAATACCTCGGTCCACCCGTGAACATGAAGTCTGAAATGACTATGATACGCCGGGATCTAAAATCTAAAATAAACCGCGATTAAATCCGTTAAGAAGTAGTTTTATTTCAATATTTTAATGTACATTACTTTATACATTTTATCCAAATAAATACTAGCTTTCCGCCGCGGCTCCGCCCGCGTGAACCACATTTTATAGTGTGAGATAAAATAGGTATCTAAAATAAAGTATAGCCTTCCTAATTAAATGGGCTATTTAATAGTGCAAGCATATTTCAAATCGGACCTTTACTTAGTTTCTGAGATTTCGACTTTATAAAATTAACGTCTCGAAAAACAGAAATCGTTTTTTGATGTACTACTGACTGACGCATCTGTTAAAGATATGCTACTCAGTGCCACGCGAGGTGTGAATTGTGTGAAAGACGGATTATCTGTACCCAAACACGAGATAAAGTGATGGATGTCTGTGTTGTGCTCAGCTTAGTTATAGTGGTGTGTGAGAGAAATGTGCTACTTTGATTAACTGCTAGACGGTTTTAGATTTTGAAGACCAGCGGTAACACAAGGCCACGTCTATTTTAGAATTTCGTGTAGGTATGTACAGGACACGAAAAACGGAGATGTAATTTTTTTTTGTTTGGTTTTACGCACGTTCTCTTATGCCGAGGTACATGAACTGTTTGTCAATAGATATCTATGGTTTGTATGTGTTGGCACCTCCGCTTCTCAATACATTAGCTGTCATTCCTTCTCAATTCATTAGCTGCCTTTCAAGTCAGCTGTCACTTGAAAATGTCAGCATTAACGAACGAATGAACGAACACCGTGCACGGACAGGCGAAGTGGCCATCTTACAAGAGCTGACGGTTTGTGTTGTACCGTTGCGTAGTAAGTAAGTGCGCATGTAACCACGTGCACGGTGGACGTTATGCTTTAATCCGACGTAATCTTAGCGATCTGTAAATATCTAGTATAAATAAGTATTGTACTATCGAGAGATTTGAGTGAATTGATTGTTGCTGTAGTTATTTTATTAGAATACTGTCTTCTTACCTGATAATTCACGCTTACCTAAAGTTGTCTGATCATCTTGATTTTAGACGAAAGCCTTTATATGTATAAACTGTTCATGTTTTGTGTTTGTGTGTAGCTTTTATTTATGTGTGCTTATATAAAGACGCATATCTATTTACATGTGTGCTGTACATGGTACCTCGCCTCCCCCAAAAACTGACAGAAACAATTTAGTACTAGAAATTGCTTATTTGTTAAAAGTTCTAAGATTTTTTGCGTTCCATCGTGTGGTATATCGTTAGATAGCTTATTAAATTACATTAGGGATATGTTCAAATCGGATCCCGACTAAGGGTTCTATTTACGAAATAATGACATTTAAAGCTGTAATTTTAATGAGTCCCCACACTCCTCTACCAGCTAAACTGTTATTCCTAGATTACAGAATGTGCGGCTTCGACTTGAACATCTCCGGTTTTTTCATGTGTTAAAAATCCATGTGAACACCTAATGACAGTTACACCACATTTGCAAAGTAAGGAATTGCAGCTATTAATAAGTATTACCTATTGAAATAAAACTATTTTATAGCAGACTTTTTTTTCGCGGGTTTTTTAACTGAAACGTCGATATATAAAATCCGTTATAAAATAGTTTTATTTCAATATGTGATAACTAAGAATAACCTATTAACTTTTTGTTATAATCAATTTCTTTTCTTTTTCAGGTAAGTACCACAAGCACCCCATTACAAGTGTAAGTAGAAATAAAACCATTATAGTATATAACACAATAAATCTTTTTCGCAAATCGTTTATGGACACTATTGTATATTATTTACGACAGTGTTATTAAATCTGTCAACAGATATGATAAGTAATATCAAATACTTACTCGATACGCCAATAGTACACTTTGATATGGAAACTAGGTCCTCGCGTAACTTACAAATTATTTTACTTACAACTTGGAAATGAAATATATATTGTGGGACATTAACACACACGGTCATCTGGTCCCAAGCTAAGCAGAGCTTGTGTTATGGAAACCAGATAACTGGTATATACTATACATATAATACTTTTCTTTTGTAAATAAATACTTATAATAGATATTTACACCCAGACTCGACACAAACACAAATGTTCATCACTAATGTTTGTCTCGGGTGGGAAGCGAACCCACGACCTGCGGCGTGAAAAGCAAGTATCTTACCGACCACGCCACCGGCCCGTCAAAATACTGGTCTGTGAGCTCATAGGGTGATCACTAGATACACCTTAGGTATTACCTATGCATCTCGATGAGCTTGTCCACATCACGACGTCATGAATGTACCGCACTAATGCACGATACGGCAATGTAAGAGAAGCTCGTCATGAAATACCAAAATCCCAAACCCACTTTTTGAAAATCATTACGATGTTGGGTGTTGGCAAACTCTTAAATAGAATAAAAAAATAAGACAAAAATGGTTGTTTACATTTTTTTTTGTTTATTGTCGTAATATTCGCGTAGTCGCTTACAGTTATCTATGTACTTGCATCGATATGTTTATATTAATATGGACCTTCTACGAATTTATAATGGACTTTAATTTTATTCGCATTGGAAGTTTCCAACGTTGGACATTTGATATCGTTGATGTAAGTTTAGCGACGTAGCGCGTAAAGTAAGTATTTTTTATTTATTAAATGATGGGAATTTTTCTGATCTTTGAATTTATCTCGGCTTTTGAGGCATATCCATTTTATTCTGACGGGCCGGTGGCGTGGTCGGTAAGATACTTGCTTTTCACGCCGCAGGTCGTGGGTTCGATTCCCACCCGAGACAAACATTAGTGATGAACATTTGTGTTTGTGTCGAGTCTGGGTGTAAATATCTATTATAAGTATTTATTTACAAAAGAAAAGTATTATATGTATAGTATATACCAGTTATCTGGTTTCCATAACACAAGCTCTGCTTAGCTTGGGACCAGATGACCGTGTGTGTTAATGTCCCAAAATATTTATTTTATTTATTTATTTATTTATTCTTTCGCTGTATAAAATCAGTATAAGTACTTAATAACTTCTAATTCAGGGTACAGGGTATTGTGCAATAGGTTCTGATGCTGTCTCCTAAACTAAGCGAACGCTTGTATTTTGGGTAGCAGTGTTCAGTCCGGCAATTTGACTCGATCATATGCTTTTGTGCCAACGTCTCGCGTCGTCTCTATTATGGACCATGTGTTTTTGGGAGTTTCTTAGAATACAGACGTATACTTCATTTCTAAATTAGTGTTATCCCTACTAATATTATAAATGCGAAAGTAACTCTGTCTGTCTGTCTGTTACGCTTTCCCGCTTAAACCTCTCAACCGATTTTGATGAAACTTGGAACAGACAATCTTTAGACCCTGAGAAAGAAAGAGTATAGTATAATTAGTATGTATAGTTTGCAGTTCTGGTTAATATCTCTTTAATCTCTCTAATCTTGTATGTCAAACTGTTTGCATCATTAAGCCGCTGTTCACCAGTCGTACAAACAAAACTTGAGTTTGTCTCAATATTGACATATCGCAGGTCGTATCTTGTGTCAGAATACGATATCCGTCTGCGGGCTGTCTGCTACAATATGACATTACGAGACTGGCATGGCATTAAAACACCGTTAAGTCACAGTAGACATAACCTAACGCAGTAGTTCGACTCCGACTTGTACTTAAATTCAATGCAGTTGCTGATAACAGTAGCGCGTCGCGTGTCCGAAGTATCGTTGCGGACGGGGTTTAAAATCGGTTTATTTCACTATCCTGTCTTACTGGGGACAGTCCAATGAAGTGGATGGTCCCTATTTAGACGATACTTTTTAGTGGCTTGCTGTCCTGTGTTACTGGATTGTTTCGGCTATTTTCCTCGTGCAAGTGGTCTCGACACTGGTCAACGGACTTAGCCGCAATAATACTTCCAACTGAGTAACTGAGACTTCAACGAAACAGTATGCAGCACTCGGGCCGCGCAACCGGGCTTAGCGCATAAATCCACAATAGCTCGCATGTGCGAGCTATAGTGCAGCTATTGCATTTATTGCTAGAACTATTGAAGCATATTGTTTCAACACAGGAATGAGTTCAGTACAGCCTCACTCCTAACCATAGTTCTACTGCGTAAAAACGGACTCCCCATTATCGGTCCATTACCCAATCCGCTACGATTCTTCAGGGCACGCTCATTCAGGTGTTTCTTTAAAAAGTTACAGTACCCTTAGTACAAGTTGTCAATAAAAAAAAGTTTTCGAATACTATCATTAATCAGTCAAGATAATATATTAAAAAAATAATATTCTATTTCAAGCATTACATTTTCTCTTTTAAAAAACATTTTGAACCAAAAAATTAAGATTGACCGGAGAAGTAAAAAATGGTGTCTTAGAGCATCGCAGTTTTTTATTTTCTTTTACTAGTTACTAATCTTTTAAAAGCTTGTATACTTATTTTATGATAGTTTTAATGTAATGACCGTACAAAACCGCTGAAGTTTTATCAGTTTTTTTTACTACTTATCCTTTAAAAGCTTGTATTTAAACTTGACACTGGCAAAATTGCGGTATAATTTCTGCAGAGGCCATAATTAAAAGAAGAAGAAGTATATTTTTTTTTATGAAAACTGACTTGAACAAGGTCAAGATACTATTCGAATTCTTTTTTTGTATTGACGAACCCATGCTAAAGGTACAGAACAACAAAACCGCTTCAGGCAGATTAGTTGCTCTTCTTAAATTCGAACTACTGCTATAGCTTAATATCTACTGTGTTGTTTGTTGCGCCTTTACAGCTTTACCACGAAACGGAGCAGCGCCGCGATTAAATATTTTACTGTTCACTGCGTGCTACCTTAACAGTTAATAAGACAAATAAATGCGACCACTCAATGTACTTCAAAATTCGTTGAAATTTCGTTCGACGTTGTTTCAGCTAGTTAGTTCAGGCCATTGTTTATTTTAAAACGGTTTTCAAATTCGATGTGGCTTTTTGATAAAAGAATAATATATTGAAAGAACACAGTTTGAACGCTATTTGCTTGGACTGAGTTTCGACTAGGTGAAAATATCTTATTCATGATGTGCTGAAATATCCGTAACTAATTTTAATGACAGGTTGACATTTATTTTGACGAGCTTAAAGTAATTTGTTAGAAGAAAAAAACTGTCTCAACTATCTTACGAGTTGAGAGAGTTTAAGCCTTAATCCACACACGCTGGTCAATTGCATGTTGGTGGAGTTCACATATCCTCGAATGATTTGCTCATCTGTTAGTCTCTTAGTCATGCCGGATTCCTCACGATTTTTTTTCTTCACTGATATTGAGCACCGGCGATGTAACAATTCACACAAACATTTCACGACCGGAAACCGAGCCTGCGATCTTATATTTCTAAGGCGAGGCCCGTACCACTGCGCCAACGCTGCTCTGCTTTTTTAAAATAATCAATTTTTTAGTAGTTTTTGAAACTCAAAAACTACTGAACGGATCTTCATGCTGTTTTCATCAACAGACAAAGTGATCCATGAGGAAGGTTTAGGTGCATAATTTGCACCCGTGCGAATCCGGGGCGGGACGCTTGTAAATAACTAAAACTAAAAGTATTACAAGTAGTTATCAAAGTTAACGATAGGATGCTTGTATCCTGAAGGGATACGGTAGATAAATCTTGCTGGATCATTTAGTAATCTACTCATGAACCTCTTGCATATGTCGCAGGGTTATTTGATAATTCGAATTTTCACGAAATCTCTAGGGATTTCGCATAAACGCGGACTAAGACTTTAGACATAGACGAAAACGTTGAAAAATAAAAATATGGTAAGTATTATTTATTTTTATTAAGTAATGTTATTTCAATACAAAATAAAAAATCCTAGCTAAAAATATTTCTCAAAAGAGATGGTATATAGGTAAGTTTTTAAAGATTGATTTATTGAAAAAAGAAATTCTTACTAAATACCCTATACAAATACAAATACAAAACTGCCCCAGCTAACTTCGTACCGCCTATTTCTTACCTTTAAATTACTAATATCGCTATTAAATAATAGGGGTTGGTGATAGAAGGGTGAAAATTTAGGGTTATATGTATTTTGAATGTCACATTATAAAAAAAAAAACAAAAACGTCCAAAAAAATAAAAATATGTTAGGGTTGGATAACCCTTGCCAATTAAGGGTATGAAAAATAAATAGTAGTCGATTCTCAGACCTACTGAAAATGCATATAAAATTTCATAAAAATCGGTCAAGCCGTTTCGGAGGAGTATGGTAACTCACACTGTGACACAAAAATTTTATATATTAAAGGATAAAGAATTTTCTTAATAGAGGAAAAATGGGTAATGGTGGAAAGATGGGTAATCGCGAAAACTCGGGTCGTTCGAGTGATATAAAGAAATGACACGTTAAATACGCCATATCATTAGAGCGACTCAAGTTTTTGGGAATATCAGTGACCACTAAACTTTAGAAATGTCTTCACTTAATCGACTGGCCTGTTAATCAAGTGGTGACTGCTAAAGATGTTACAGCGTCCTACGCGTGCAATACAATAACGCTTTCAGGGCGGTGTTGGGGCTGCCCCGATTCTGCAGCGCATCAGCAATGTTTGCAGCGGCGCGCACTGATTGCTTCCACGCAACTATGCGTAAGAGGTGCGCGTCTCTGGTGCGCAGAGTCAGAGCCAGCTCCAATTGGATTGCCACTATATCCGGCACTGCTGTGGCAGACATGTCCTATGCAGTGCTGGGTAGAGCGACAGTCATTTATAAATAATTTACATTTTATTTATTTTTTCATTATTTATTTCTAATTGTATGGGTTCATTTTTACCTGAATTAAATAAATTTTAATTTTAATTTTAAATGAATGAGTTCAAATCCTCCCAGGACTAATCTTTGTGTGATGACCATGTTTCTTTGCTCATGTCTGGGTATAATTTATTTATTTTATGCATATAGGTATTTACAAAAAACCATTTTAATTCAGTAATATCAGTTCCTACTACCTATAACATAACCAAATATAATTGCTTAATTTGGGACTAGATGTGTTTATCTGAAGATATTATTATTATTACGTAAGTATGTCTAATCATCGGTGTTTTTGCGAAAACCCTAGGGATTTCGCAAAAATTCGAATTATCAATTCATTCTGCGGCATTAGGTTTATTCGTATCTGTGGATGCTAATTCAATTATAATGACGTAGGACAAGTTATAAGCTAATAACGAGTGTATCTGTGTACAAGTTTGTTACCTTGTAGCGACTAAACGACTCTACTGAAATTGATACAGTTTTTTAATCGATCCAACATTTTTATTTGTTCAATTTGACTTTTCATGTTACTACTGTAAAAATTTACATCATTGCTTAACATCAGGCAAGCTGTAGTGAAACGCAAAACTATTGCAGAATAAAAATTAAAAAAACTACAAGGTAATGTTTGAGAGTGGCAGGTTTTTACATCAGGGTAGTAAATCATAGTTTTAAAAGAAATATTAACCAAAAATGTCTTATAATAATAATAATAATACAGCCCTTTTATTCCGAACTGCATACAATTCTACACTTAGATTTATGAATTTTATCTCTCACAGTATATCTCGCAATTCGGCGTGCCTCTTGGCATAGACCTCCTCCAGCTCTCTCCATTGAGCTCGATCTTCAGCAACTCTGATCCAATATGGTCCTAGAGTTATCCGGATATCGATATCGAAAAAAATGTCTTAACAATTTAAAACCCGCACAATCGTTTCTCGGTCGTCTGCTGCTTGCGACCTCCACCGGTGAAACCTGTGTCGAAACTTACAGCAAAACAAATGGTGAGCGCGTTGATTGCCCGTTATGATAAATATTAATAAACTTGTACCTATGATACAGTTTTTAAAAATGGTAGGTACCTATACCACCCATGCGAAGCTGGGGCGAACAGCTAGTTAAGGATAGGTAAATATTCTTAGTTAAAAAATATTTATGATAATAACTTTACTATAATTTCTCGCGCTTTTCTTACAACATGACGTCGTGCGTGGGTGCTGACAGTTGACAGTGAAGTACACGCTGCGAACAGTTCCTACCGGAATAATGGCCGGCTATCCTGCGCAAAACACGCAGAACTAACGACTCTATTAAATACATCGAGTTATGTGGATGATATTTACCTAAATATAAAAAAATACTGTTTTATTATTTTTATATTATGTAACAATAATAATAATAGTAAATAGTAATGTAGAACATTATAAGAATACGGACTCAAGGTCTAAAAAAAAGGATTTGAATTTAATATTGTTCAAACATTGTAATGTTGTTAAATCTGTTAATTAAGATATATGCTACATATTAAAGGTACATACCTCGAATTGTATTTGAAGATCAATCTTAAATATAATATGTGTAATATTTGTCTAATAAACAAATTGGTAAGTACACTATTTGTTTTTTTAAATATTGCGCGGGAATTTTTCCCGCCACCGGTCTTAATTGTTGAATAGACATTAATTTAATTAGTTAAATTATTTTATTCAAGTTAATTTATGAAAATTTGGTATTTTCTTGTCAAATGCATCATTTCATTCATAGTGTATTTTGTTCTACATACTTTACAGATATTTGCTTCGTTGTATTTTATTTAGTTGTATATTACCAGGAATCCATTGTAAATAATGGTTGAAGTATGAATAGACTGGGTTTGTTTTTTTTTTACCCTATCTTACGATCGGATACAAAGGTCAGATGACAGCTTAATAAAACTATTGTGCCTTTGTAAAGTATAGCAGATGCCAAAAATAATATTAAGAGCCTAATTGTAAGGATTTAACATAAGTAACTTATGCTGATTGAAATAAAAAATACTTTTTAACGGATTTTATCGCGGTTTATTTTAGATTTTAGATCCCGACGTTTCAAAGTCTTTTCAGACTTCATGTTCACGGGTGGACTGAGGTATTTGACGTCGAAAAATATTAATCACAATTATTACTGACTACCTTCAAACATTAATATTTAAGTTGCGTTCCGATTTAAGCAAACTGAGCTCACAGTGTCTTGAATTCTGAGTTGATTTTGCTTGGGTTTTGGTACAAGTAAATTAAGCACCGGGTCCCAAGCTGGTGGTATATAATATAATATAATATAATATTATATAATCTAAGACAATACTAACTTATGCTGATTTTGAGAAAATAAACTTCAACACAATAAATACATTTTTTATATTGATATGTCTTAGTGGAAATAAAATGAGGTAATTGCTAACGAAACATGTTTACTATTTATACTGATCACATTATTGAGACCGCGCATTATTTCAAATAAGTTCTTACATAAGAAAATATACCGTCACCAATGATTCTATAGCGACCACCACCTTCATATTATAGATACTTATTTTCGATACCATTTAAAAGTATTAGGCCATATATATTTTTAATGAAGATAACGATATTAATCAATTTCTCAAGGGAAGCCGATTGGAATCGGTTTCTATGGACTCTTCGCCAATAATAATAATAATAATAACCATTTATTTCAGGCTACAAGGCCCATATAAAATATAACACTATAAACAAATACAATATTAAATATTATCTAATCTAAATACATACCTACATACCTACACTTGATTGGAAATGTTCTACTGTGCAGTCAACATCAAAATACAAGTCATATAGCGTACAAAAAAAATCTTAATTATGCAGAAAGCAAGAAAAAGGTTTCTATACCAAATTCCTGTCTTAAAACATGTTTATCATAAAATGTACACACAACCAGATTCTTTGAATATGTAGTTTAAATACTACTGTTCTGTTAACTGTAGACAAATGCGGTCTCTATAAACACGGCTTCACTTTGTTATGATAATGTAACAAAATCTTAACGTTTTTATAAAGGCTTTATACAGAAAGATGGTTAACTATGGTATTAGATTCCGAGGATTACTTAATTTTCGTTAGATTAACTTTAAGTTCACAATGTAAATTCTAGTGTCCTCGAGTAAATCACTAAGAATACTGTCTCTGAGGAGATAATCGAGGTCACCTTGAGAAAGTTTGAGTCGTGTGGCATTTAAGGAAACTATAAAGAATATGAGTGTAGTCGATGTTAAGATTATCATGCTATACCTTGGGCCCCTCAAAGATGCCATAATATTATATAATTCGTTCTATAGAAATGAAATGAAATGTTGACTGTAGATGGCACTGCTTTACCGGGCAGAACGACGTCTGCCGGGTCCGCTAGTATTCAATAAAAATTAACCGTGAAGACTTACTTCAAATTCAATTGATTGTTTTACTCAAACATTGTTTGATTGTTTCCATTGTCGATTGTTTTCGGCAACGTTACCGTTGCAACTGTTGTCAGATTATTCAGACTGTGACAGACGAAATTGTAGATACAATACAATATTGCGCAATAAGGAAATGACAAAGTACTGGTAAATAGTACCTATCAGCCTTATTCATAAAAATGTTATAAATCTCTTTAGTTAAAATGGACTTTGTCTCTTTTTTACTAATAGATTGTTTACAAAAGAAAAGTATTTGACGGGCCGGTGGCGTGGTCGGTAAGTTACTTGCTTTTCACGCCGCAGGTCGTGGGTTCGATTCCCACCCGAGACAAACATTTGTTTAAATATGTCTGTTTGTCTTGTGTCTGGGTGTAATTATCTATATTTAAGTATATATTTACAAAAGAAAAGTATTATATGTAGTATATTACCAGTTATCTGGTTTCTATAGTACAAGCTCTACTTTATTTGGGATCAGATGGCCGTGTGTGTTGACATCATGTTATATTATTATTATTGTTCTAATACATCGTAAGGACACCAAATTATTTGAGTATGACTCACTAACAAACATTAAATTCAATCCTCTCGGTTTATTTGCTCGGACAACAATGACGTGTGGCAATGCAAACGCGTTCCGTATCCAACTGAGATGTTACAAAAAATCTCTTTTAGTTTTATATTCATTCTAGAGTAGGGTAAACTGAGATTGTAACTGGCCACTTTTGATAACTCCACTTGAATCTTAAAATAAATAAATATTTTAGGACATTAACACACACGGTCATCTAGTCCCAAGCTAAGCAGAGCTTGTGTTATGGAAACCAGATAACTGGTATATACTATACGTAAAATACTTTTTTTTTGTAAATATATACTTCAATAATAATTACACCCAGATACAAGACAAACAGACATGTTCATCACACAAATGTTTGAGTAGGGTGGGGAATCGAACCCACGACCCGCGGCGTGAAAAGCATGCATCTTACCGACCACGCCACCGGCTCGTCACATCGCCCGTCAGTTAACATCGTATATTCTGAAATAACAACAAAATAAAAACAACATTTAATAACATTAAAATATTTAGACATTATAATCTAAATTACAATGAATCTTTAAATATGTTGGTAAGCGTAAAACTCGGGAAAGGCTGAACCGATTCCGCTTATCCTTTTTTTAGAATATTCCTTGAAGTACGAGGATAGTTCTTACGCAGAGAAAAATTAAAAAACATCTCTGTAAAAACGGCTTGACCGATTTTTATGAAATCTTGTATCTATATTCGGTAGGTCTGAGAATCGTTCGTAACCTATTTTCAGACCCGGTATGTGGCATTGCTTTACAGGGCAGGACGATGTCTGCGGGGTCCGCTAGTAATTAATAGGTAATCCGTTGACACAATGCAAAATTTTCATTTTAATACGCATTATATAGTCAAGGCCCTATTATTAAATGGTTGAAGAATGTTGCGCAACAAAACAATACTTTAATATCGGATTAGTTTGCTAATTACAGATGTAATTACGAGAGAGTAATTATAGGCTTAAAGCTTAAATTTCATAACGGTGTATTGTAATTCTTAATCTGTCTAGTTGCGATTTGATCTTCGGCCATTTTTTGTAATAATTATGACAAATTATAGAGCAAGTATCATATGTTAATTAGATCTTGTATAATTATGCTATTAGTGGTTAGTTTCACAACGTAATTTGATATGGGCAGAAAGACTAATGTACCTACTCAATGTAAAATAACGCTTATAAAAATTATGTACTGTCAAAATGATAAAATCCGTAAACAAATCAACGTTTAGGTAATACTTTTATAAGGTTAGTGTCTTTGAGTAGGTACACTCTGCCACATGGCAGTTAATAAAAAAACAATTTCAAATTGCCATTAATCGATCCATTCACTTCAACTCTCTTTACTTATAATTTCAAGAAGAATTATTTTATTCACCTCTGCCTACACCTTTAGGTGGTACAAGTGTGATGCGATGTTATGTTAATTAAAAATTAAAATGATACAAAAGTATAAACATCACTTAAACGCATCGGTAGTCAGTAACAAAAAAACATCACAATTGTTTAGGGTTGGCAAAACCATTATCACAAAAAAAAAACACATGTGTTATAATTTTGGCGGGAGTATCTTTCTGTTTATCTGTGTACATATTTTTGCCATGTAGCGCTTAGAAAGATGGACCGTTTTCGATGCGGTATTTTTATTCGAAAACTGAAGCAATAGAGATGTTTCTTAGCTAAAAAAATAAATAGTTAAATCTAAGAAATACAAAAAAAGAATGTAAGCGATGCAACATTTTTTATGTGATTTATCCAAAGCATCTAGGATTTTTTTTTATTCTGCGATAGGCTGGCGCTTGACTACAACTTGCCTGATGTTAAGCAATGATGTAGTCTACGATGGAACGCGCCAGCCTAGTATACCGATTCACTCGTGATTACGAATGATTAATTATCGGATGAATGGAATGATTATAATTATGATTATTATATTATTATTTAATTATTACCGTAATATAACGTAGCCTATATTTTAATTCCGATTCTCAATCGAAATGTTTTATAACGTGACGTTATTAGCATATAGTGTGTTTGAAGTTTATGGGGATTTAAGGATATTTAGATGCTGGCTATTATTCAAAACAATTTAAATTAAATTTTATCACAAATGTAGTTTATTACACATATTAAGTATAAGTTTCATCTAAGTTTGCCGCTGACGACCAATCAGACCGGCAAACTTAGGATTAACGGCCTGTAATTGCCGAATAATAAATAGAATCTTATTTATTGAACCATGATAACCTATCTAATCCTGGTTAAATACTTCACTTCAACCCTTTTTAGTGTCCCACTGCTGGGCACGGGTCTTTTTCAACTATCTTGAGAGACTTGTTGAGTTGGTAAAATACAATAAGTTTCTTTTTCGGTAATTTTGCCGGTCTGGTTTGTCGTTAGCGGCAAAATTAGAGCGAACGGGTTGTGCTATAGGTACTTTTCAATACCAGTGAATATGTTCGCTTAGGATGCGATCGGAATATTATTATGATTTGGTAGCTCACAAAATAATAGCACGAAACAAAATAATATTTCTATTAAAATCGTATCTGACACCCCTAAGCCAACCGCCTCCCCTACATTCAACTCATTAGAAAAAAAAACATCTATAGGGCGGGGCTACACTTAATGAATGATGATAAATGGTAAAAATAAGACGTCGGGATATATCTCGGGCGCGATCTTAAGTTATCTGAAGAAATAATCTCATGTGTATCCGTGTACGGGATGAAACAAAAACATTTTCTGAATCTGCTTTAGATTTTGATATGATAAATGCCTTTTAACATTATAAGTCTTGAAATCGGTGTTTTGTTGAATGAACAGTGAATTGCTGAGATTTTTTTTTAACTTGGTTATTATAAACAGCGTTGGTGGTCCAGCGGTAAGAGTGTTCGCTTAACGTTCCTAGGCTACTTCTCGTAATTTAATAAGTTCAGTTGCAGTACAGTTGCAGTTTAGTTTCGATCAAGACAGCCCTTTTCGTACTCTCGTAGTTTTGACAACCGCTGTCAGAGACGCTCGCGTCAAGTTCGCGTCACGCGAGCGCTTTATCCTAGATATGACAGCTAAACAATTGCAAGAATACCATTTTGCACTAAGACGTAAGTTTAATTGCAACTGCACCGCAACTAGGTCGGCATCGGCGCGTTCAGAAATTACGTGAATTAGAGCCCAGGTTTCATATTAGCTGAGAGTCAGCTACCTGTGTTGCAGGCAAATCGTAAAACGGGTATTTTAGTTTTACGGCTAAATTGTTAACCTATCAAGTATTATTGTTAAATGTTTGTTTCAGTTTTCAGGTCAGCTCTGAATAAGATTGTATTGTGAAGTATGTGCGTGAAAATTTGCCAGATATTACCTATATTGATTTCACTAAAAAATTTAAGACGGAACTAGTATTTTATTATTAATTAACGTTATCTGCAGCACAAGGTGCCTCTTTCTTCTTGATCAGTCTGTTTCAGACCACTGCTGGACATAGGCCTCTCCTAAAGTACGTCACTTCACTTCACTCCAACCCTTGTTAGTGTCCACTGCTGGGAACGGGTCTGCTCTTAACTATCTTAAAAGTTTAGTTTAGGTCTTAATCCACAAGGCCTTAATCCAAGGTAAAGTGCGGGTTGGTGGATAACACTCGAATGATTATTTCTTAGACATGCCGGTTTCATTACGATGTTTTCCTTGGCCGATATCACACAAAGATGTGTAGGCTGAACCGGAATCGAACCCGCGACCTTTTATTTCTAAGGCGAAGCCGATATCGTTACGCTTCCGCTGCATAAGGGAAAGCAATAAAGTTAATCGGTCTTATTCGTAAAAATCTTATAAAACTCTTTAGTTAGAATGGACTTTGTCTCTTTCTTATTGGTATAAATGTCAAGGTAACAGACAAAGACAAACGAATTATAAACCTATTTTAGTTATAATGAGCTAATAAGATGTTTATAAATACAGGGAAAATATTTGTTTTCTGACCACCCGCCCCCGTCATTTTGTCTATCAAAGTAGGTAAGTTTAATAACAGAATGGAGATTACTATCGAAAACAATTCGATTATGGGTTTGTTTAGTCAAATGCGAGTTTGTTTTTGATTAGTATATGTATAACTTTTTATTGTCGTTATTCTATGCTATTTATTCAATGAATATTGTTGAAAATTCAACTTCTTTTCGCATGTTCTTCTGTTTCGCATGTGTTCTTTTTGAAGCCTTATAAAAAGAAGAAGACCTCTCTTTTTGCCAACGGAACACTGTCTCTTTACTTAACCGTGTGCGGGTTGGTAGATGTCACATGTCCTCGAATGATTAGTTCTTAGACATGATGATTTCCAGACGATATTTTCTTTCTTTCAGATGAAACTATCGACCCAAAGATGTGATGGCCAGACCGGGAATCAAACCCGCGACCTTATATTTCAAAGGCGAGGCTGATACCGCTGCGCCACTAAACTAAAACGCATTATTTTTCGTAGACATCCCTCCTGAGGCTATACAGAATTTAAACAATAAATTTTTAAGTAACAAATTTCTCGATCTAAGTTAGTTCTACGGCTCGATCGCAAGTGTCGATTTCAAGAATACGGATCGGCATTAAACCGAATCAAACTCGATTGATCCTGAACTCGATGCTGTCGGTAGTAAGGTTACTGATTCTAATATCCCACCGTCACACCATACTCAAACCAGTAAACTACCCATCAGGTTTATGAGATTAAGCAAATATATTACCATAATGTATTCGGACGCTGGCATTTATCAAAATTACTATTGATTTATGGGTAATCCTGCTAACTACCTGTAGCCACGCGATGGGGTGAGGATATAGAATTATTAAGTAAATTGGTACCTTTATATTGCCTTTTTGACTCCTGTTTAATTTAATATCTCCTTCGTTGTGATCACGTCATAAAGTAGTATATTTATTTACAACTAGCGGACCCGACAGACGTCGTTCTGCCCGGTAAAGCAGTGCCATCCACCGGGTCTCAGACCTACCGAATATAACCAATAATAAATAGTATCTAACCCAGATTTCGGCACTTCTTCGCTTTCTAAATTTTCTTTTTTTTAACTTTTTTTTGCGTAAGAACCATCCTCGTACTTACTTAAAGGAATATTTTAAAAAAAGAATTAGTGAAATCGGTCCAGCCGTTCACGCGTGATGTCGTGACAACGGAAAACGGGTTTCATTTTTATATAATATATAGACTAGTGGCCCTCTCCGGCTTCGCACGGGTAGATATCGGTATTAGACAAAATTTCTAATCATCCTAAGTACATTTTATCACACTCTTGGCTTACTTTCCATGCTTAGAACACTCAATCAAAACGTTTGTATGGGGAGATGAAAAGAACTGTTTTTAGGATTTTCCCGGCAATTATTTGAATTTTTCTCACCTTTTAAACCTGCCCTAGACCTCTATGAAACTTTCAAGACCAAGATAAGATAAATCCGTTCAGCCGTTCTCGAGTTTTTAGCGAGACTAACGAACAGCAATTGATTTATTATGATTAAGCGTCCCGCGAATTGGCCGGATTCAAATCCGGAGACTCTTTATGGCGCTGCTGTTGATCCTGGCTTACTGCGATGCAGTGGTGGAAATTGGCAGTGGGTTAAGTCCCAAATAACACTTATAGCTACCTCCCTGTAATACAGGCGTGAAATCAAATTAAATTTCGTATATATAGGTACTCAGATACAGTCAGCTACAAAATTAAATTAACAAAAATATCAGAAAACATTACACTAAAATATTTTATTAATAACTAGCTTTCCGACAGCGGCTTCGCCCGTGTGTATGTCGGTTATCGGGCCAAAACATTATCTTCTTTTTGCGCAGTCGGATAAAAACTATCCTATGTCCTTTCTCGGGTCTCAAACTAACTCCATACCCAATTTCATCCAAATCAGTTCAGTAGTTTAGGCGTGAAAGCGTAACAGACAGACAGACAGAGTCACTTTGGCATTTATAATATTAGTAGGGATATTAGTTGGGATTGTTGTGTTGTGAGGTGACCTTAAGCTACTGTCATTAGTAGTCCCACGTTACTTATCTTAGAATTTAACACTGGAAGTGTTATACGCAACTTCTAGTACTAAATTGTTCTACCAGTTTTGGGGGAGGCGAGATACGTAAATCACCTTTTTACATGCTCACGCACACTTTTAAAAAAGTTGAAGCGTCTTTAAAAATGCACTCATAAGTAAAAGCTACACACCAACACAAAACATGCACAGACTGTTCATGCACCTCGGTAGAGGGGAACGCATTTGCTTAACAGTTGTTGTGTTAAATGTTATAAGACACTTATTAATTGAAATCTTTTTAAATTCTCCACTTAAATGCCGGCAATACAACGAAGCGCAGCGTTTTATCGCGCGCCGAGCGGGTGCAACTGAATCCGCAAACTCGCATCGCTTGAATGGTTAAGATGTTTCGTGATATTTAATCTGTTAACCAACTTTTGCAGCTGACTGTACCTTAATTTTATGATGATAAGTCTAACTAATTTATTAGGAACTTTATTAGTAACTTATTACATATGTAGTTAATTAAAACGGAAAGTTATGATAGGAAATATTAAAAATTATGTTGATTGCTACCAGTTAAGTTAAATTTATATGTTCTTACGTTAAATAGTATCTAATTAACTAAGCTTTTTTGTGTTTCTCTTATTTAATAACTAACTAACTATTTAGTACCTACTTATGTAGGTACTTTCATTATCATCACTACATAGTAAAAAACGAAGTCGCATTCCTGTCCCTTATATCCCTATGTGCGCAAAACTACGCAACCGATTTTCATGCGGTTTTTTTTTGTCATATAGAGTGATTCAAGATGAAGGTTTATGTATATAATACATGCATAATATAGTAGAAAAACACTGATAATTTTAGTTGTTTCTGATGTGATGTCGTAAATAAACGCATTTTTTGTGCTTACATTGCAAACGCTGGCTAAACCCTACGAGATAAATCAATCGCGTGCTGTTTCTTTTGTCTAATGGCGGAAAAGCTGTTAACGTTGTATAAATGGACATTTTATAAATATACCTCATTATATTTAGGCATTGCACCCGTGCGAAGCAGGGGCGGGTCGCTAGTAAGTACTTACAAAATTAGAGCTACGGTGGTATCAGTTTTCCTTTGAAATACAAGGTCGCGGTTTCGATTCCCGATAGTTCCCACACATCTTTAAATGTCAAAAGTCCTTTTCGTTGGAGTTTTATAACTCAAAACGGGCTTACCTATTCAAACCAAATGTTTAAAATTGAAATTGAATGAAGATGATTTTGCTTGGGTTTTGGTATAAGTAAATTAAGCACTGGGTCCCAAGTTGGTGGTATATTCCAACCATTTTTTAAACTTTGAAACGTTGGGATCTAAAGTAGTTTTATTTCAATGTGTGATATTCGCGTAAATCTAAGAAATTACTATGTTTAGGCATTGTTTGGACCATTTAGTATATGGTTTATGTGAAGTTTGCATAAAATCGGTTGAGCGGTTCTTTATTTATTACATTTTTTGTAAATTGTTGAGTGGGCTGAAGCTACCCGGGCGAAGCTGGGGCGGGTCGCTAGTATACTATAACTGCAAATAACACAACGAAAGTGCAGTTCAAGGCATTATTATAAGTACATTGACTCCATCAATATCGATATAGCCAAAATAAACCATCAAAGCCAGACTATTTACAACCTGTTGACATGTTGTAAACAGTCGGTCAAGCGCAGCGCGTGCGCAGGTGCTACGCGGTGCTACGAACAATAAATAGTTTAAACGGTGTTAGTACGAAAATATTGCAGTGATGATATACGTAAGTAAGGAAATTTTAAATATTGTATGTTGTATGTAAGTATACACCCATGTACAGTCAGCTACAAAAATTGATTCACAAATTTAATATTACTTACAAAATGTAACTGCATTATCTATTACCATTTCATTAATGTTATATTTAAATAAATTAATATCTGTAAGAAAAGTACTACTAATTACAAGCTTATTTTCACGTATTCTCACGACACCTTATAGTAAAAGTTAGCCTAAAAAGTTAGGTAAAGTTAGCCTGCATGCTTTCGGAATAACCTAGAACAAATTACAAATACACACCTATGTCTATCCGAAACACATAGTAACATCGTCATATTTCATACATAATTGTCTGAATAGACACGACATTACGGGTGCAAAAATCAAAATTCAATTGAATTGCATTTTTTTTTTAAATTAATTAACAATACGCACTATCTTGTCAAAAGTCACTGTCTTGTCGTATTTTTTGCTTTTACGAATTATTAAAAAACTACTCAGATAAATAGCATTAAAGTTAAAAAGAAGAAGTTCTTTAATCACTAACATTTTCTCCGTGAACGCGACGTCACGTGACACTTAGACTGAAACTTTGGCTCGATGTATCCCCTATAATATTCGATTACGTAAAAAAAGAAAAAAAAGTGTCCAGTACTTTCGGACAATCTACAAGACAGGTTACAAACAAAATTTAATCATATTATTATTGCTTATTAAGAACCTTAAGAAGAAGAATCCTTTTTGATGTCGGTTATGAAAAAGACCAACAAACTATCCAAATAAGGAACTATGTTTACCAGGAAAAGGAGATACATATAAAAGGCGTCGGTTTCGCTCGGTAAATCGCATTTATCAATCTTCGTTGAAGTGTACATAGTAACAAAACTAAAATGAATAGTCACGGAACTGTTGCAAGTGATTTAAGGGATAATTTGAGGAATGGATGGATGAGAAATTCGTTTAATTAATATCTATTTTCATACAAGTCTAGAAAATATTTACCTACTTTTTTTTTTATTTGGATCTAATTTGAGCCGTAAGTTTGAATCTCACTTGAGACAGACATTTGTGTGATGAACATGTCTATTATTAGTTAGTTCAATAAAGCTAAAATTGGTTTATAATTCGTATGTCCATAACTGTCATCTTGACATTCATACTAGTAAGTAGGTAAATCCATTTTTACTAAAGCGGTATATAATATTCTTATGAATAAGGCCGTTAGTAATCTTAAAAGACTTTAGTTAAAATAAACTTTGTCTCTTTCTTACTAGTATAAAGTTTAGATGACAGACAGAGACAAACGAATTATAAACCTATAGCTATAAACCTTCTAATATTAAGAGAAAGAATGGACGATCTCTTAAATGTCACTGTCAAGACCTATATGAGACAGACGTTTATTTACTTGATTTTTTTGCGGATTACATAACCCAATTAGCCGGAAGGGCCTTTATTGGTTTACCGGACTTTTTAAGTGAGCCGTCCGAGGACGGTCGATCCGATAATTTACATGATCGTCAAACTTCATTTAAATACCATGCGACACGTTTGTTCACCGCAATACCTACTAACACCTAGAATAAGTAGATAAAGGTTGTGTTATGTTATTACATTATTTTCTCACCGTTTTATAGCTGCATATCGCTTTCCTCAAGCTATAAACATTCGATGAGAAACCACTTGATAAAAGAACATTAAAATCTTGTAGTCCTTTATTTAGATCCTCGTAAAGTTTTTTAGTGATCTTAAAGCGGGCTATGGACGATGCGTTTGTGAGATTTTTAATAAGTACCTTAATGCCCTATGTCCACTGGATGGGGCAGAGGGCGTCCACAGTACGTCGCCATCTAAAACGGTCTTGAGCTTCGCGCTTTACTTTGCTCCAGGTCATCCATATCGCCTTAGCTTCTGCAGTGATCATCCGTCGCCATTGCTTAGGGTGGCTTCGTTTCCGCTTTCCTTGGGGATTCCAGTCGAGAGCTTGCCTCGGTATGTGATCGGAATCCCTTCGGAAAGTGAACTAAAAGTAAGTAAGTAATAATAATGATAAGTTGAGACGTTAAACACCTCAGTCCACCCGTGATCACGTAGTCTGAAAAATTTTTAAAAAGTCGGGATGTAAAGTATAAAATAAACCGCGATAAAAATGTGATGTTTGAGTAAACTTAAGAAAATGAAGCTAACATATTTTTTTTAACGGCTTCATGAAAAAGGAGGTTCATAATTCATCTAAACAGCTTAGTAACGGATATTTATCTGTTTATTAAATATATTCTTAGCTCTCTCAAACAAGTATTTTATTCCTAATCTATTTGTCGGTACAATGAATAGCCGGCTTTAATTCCATAATCAAAGCGAATTCAGGCGAAATTTTAGATTAGGTTGTAGTAAAAAATTTAATGTCGTCCCATCCTTTGACTTCCCGAACCCGCCGCAGATAAACACGCAATAAAAGTTATCATTTTAGGTGCAGCCGTTGTGTCGATCCGTTTGTGTTTGTTTATTATTGTTTTAATAGTTATTTAATTTGTTTTACAGTCTGTAATTCTTAGACTGTGGTCGCGAAAACTCGAGTAATGGCTATTTCAATTTAGTAGCTATGTTGTAAAGTACAAAAATGACTCTCCGAAATGTAGTACTCTATTGTGGATTAATTTTTGTGTGAAAGAAGTTGGTATTCGTGACGTTCTTCGGAGCCCCAGAAAGTGACGATAGCAGTTTACAAGTAGGTAAGTGCACGTTACATACAGAGAAAGATACTATAGAGCGCCACTTGCTACGATCTAAACATACTACCTTCGCCTTACTAATGTTCATACATCTCTGGTCATAAATGCACTGCGGTTGTGAGTGCTACGCACCTGTCCTTTCTGAAGGACATCAACGATGAGATCAGCGAATGTCCTCCTAGTTAGTTTACTATTAAAAGAAAAATATCAAGAAATATGTATTACGGTATTAAATAAATAAATAAATAAATATTTTTGGGACATTAACACACACGGTCATCTGGTCCCAAGCTAAGCAGAGCTTGTGTTATGGAAACCAGATAACTGGTATATACTATACATAAAATACTTTTCTTTTGTAAATATATACATATAATAGATATTTACACCCAGACTCGACTCAAACACAAATGTTCATCATTAATATTTGTCTCGGGTGGGAATCGAACCCACGACCTGCGGCGTGCAAAGCAAGTATCTTACCGACCACGCCACCTTATATTAACTGTGAAAATAATTAATTTATATTTATTTATAGGTAGGTACTAGTAATATAGAAGATTTTTATTTCTAAAAAAATTGCTTTACCTCACCCCTATTAAAGCATAATTAACACAATTGCTTAATATCGATTACAACAAAATGGCGACCGATGAAACTCAAGTCGTAAATCTCAGACTCGTTTTTGAGTTATCAATGTTCATTTGTGATTAAAAACCCATTTGAAGCGCCGAAATATTTAATTACAGTCACATGAGATGGAAAACGACCGACAAAACCTTTGGTTTCGCGTGACACCGTCAGTCAGGGTTGTCATCTTACCAAAAATTTATAAAAATGGCGATTAACGCTCGCTTTCGTTCCACCTTTTGCATCGGTTTAAAATATCTAACCAAGCAATGTGAGCGCATTACTCAATACTCAATCCATTATTAGCATATTTCTACAATACAATTTATACCCCAAAAGGGTGGTAGTTTATTAATAGCGACCATAAATATATTATTATTTTATTTCCCTACGATCGCTACGACTTTTCATACAGCACAATTCTTGTAGAGGCACAACTACCAGTGCCCTTCATAAGTGAAACACAGTGATGTTAGATTTTTTTCGAAAAAACTTAAGACAGGTTTGACCCGATGTAAGTCGTTTTAAATGAACTTAGTATTTTTTAGTATTAAAGGTATTACATACTCTCCCTCTATCTCTGCTAATTATATTGCGAAAGTAATTCTGTCTGTTACGCTTTCACGCCTATACTTCTGAATCGATTTGGATGAAATTGAGTATGAAGATTTTTTTATTATTCTGTAATAGGTTTGCGATTGACCACAACTTGCGTGTTGTTAAGCAATGATTCAGTCTACAATGAAACGCGCCACCCAGTAAATACCGATTCACTCGTGATTTGAAGACAGGCAGATTATAGCTAACGGGAAACAGAGATGCCGGTAGCGAATTCCACAACTTGACAGTTCGCACAATAAAAGTGAAAGCATAGCGTTTTGTGCGCACCTACCCGTGGAATTTCCACCATATATCGATGAAGATAATTTAAGACTCGGGAAAGGACTAAGAGTTTAATTGTTTTGAGCGATATTGGAAAGCTACATAGCTAGTAATGTTGTCCAATATTTTTAATCAACATTAAATATTTTTTCTAAAACCTATGTTGTGCCAACCCTAGATATAAAAAGGATACAACGGAGGTCCGTTATCAGCTGTAGCCGTAACAACTAAGCGCTATAAACCACTCACACTGCGCAAACAATTTTGTAATAATATATTTGTATTGTAATGTCGACCCGACTGAGATAATATTTGGAAAGGACACTTTTAGGTTAATTAGTGTAACACGCCCTTAGAATTGTTTTAAAAAAATAAACCTTCAATTTTTTTTATCTTAAAATAGGCTTGCACTTGACCAGATCTTGCCTGATGTGAAGCAATGATGCAGTCTACAGTGGAACGCTCTTACCCAGTAAATACTGATTCACTCGTGACTTGAAGACCGGCAGATTATAGCTAATAAACATAGATGCTGGCAGCGAATTCCACAATTAGGCAGTTCGCACAATGAAAGTGGGAGCAAAGCGCTTTTTGCGTACCCCTGGAATTTCCACTATATAACGGTAGCGCATAGCCGTACCTCTACTTGCCCGATGGAAGAACGGGGATGGGGGAATAAGATTGTGTAATTCCAACGCACTCTCCGAAGTGTATCCGGTAAGAGATCGTAAGACTAGCAACTATGCGGCGATGCTCGAGGCTTTGCAATGAAGCCTTGATGAGGGATTCGTTGCCAATAAGCCTCTTGGCTCGCCTTTCAATAGACTCCAAGGCCTCGAGTAGGTATTTAGCTGACCCATCCCAAAGATGTGAGCAGTACTCCAGTATTTATTTATTGTAAAACAATTTTCCAAGTACTTATACCTGCAAAAGTTGATAAACAGATTTAATAACTACATACTTACAAAACCAAAACTAAAATCAAAATCAACTCAGAATTCAAGACACTGGTGAACTCAGTTTTCTTAAATCGGAACGCAACTTAAATAATAATGTTTGTAGGTAGTCAATTATAATTGTGATTAATAATTTTGGACGTCAAATACCTCAGTCCACCCGTGACTATGAAGTCTGAAAAGACTTTGAAACGTCGGGATCTAAAATCTAAATTAAACCGCGATAAAATCCGTTAAAAAGTAGTTTTATTTCAACAATATTAGGTTTACGAGGTGTATTATATTATTATTAGATCTATAATAAGTTATTTTATATCTTTTTGTTTTTGAAGTTGGTTTTTTAAACGTAGTTTTTATTGCGTTAAGATGTTTCGTAATATTGAATCTGTAAATTTTAATTAAAATTTATTTAAACCGACTTAATTAAGAACTATATAGGTAAATATGGTAAACAAATAAAAAAATCCGCATCAAATTCGGTTTATACCTTAGCGTTACCAATTTATACACAAAGACTTAAATCAAACTTATAACACCTCTGTTTTTTGTGGGGGTTAAAAATGAAAAGACTCTCTGTTACTCCCTTCCGGGTGGCCCGGTACACACAATATTACGACTGAGCAAGGCTTTACAACATAACTCACTTCATCCTGAAGATACTAATAAATACAAATATTTTATACAATTCTGATTTAATAGACTGATTTGGTGACGTTGGATTAATATGGACTTGGATATCATAGTAACTGCTCCTACTTATATTAATCATTTTTTTTAATGAAAATTAAATAGGTTTTTGACTTGCCTGATGTTAAGCAATGATGTAGTCCACGATGGGACGCGCCTGCCTCCTACACCGATTAACTCGTGATTACGAGAGGTTTTCATCGAGGCTCCAAACCATAAAGGAGTAATAATTCCCACCCACCCTCTTAAATAATGTCACCAGACATCGCACCGGAATACGGCAAGGTTGGCGGTGCGGCTTAGTCTGGTGGGTGGTCATTAACCACGGCCGAAGCCTTCATTCAGTTAATTACCAGTAAACTAATAATTTACTAATAATCAGTTAGTTGCTCAAAAAAATCCAAACGATGATGATAGCCACATTTAGGAGTAACGATATCCAGTACATTGTCACAACAAGGTGACAAGACAGTATTGCGCAAACGCATGCATCTGTTAGTAAGTATCTAATTAAAAAAATATATATTCTGTTGAAATTGTGGGTCGCAAACTTGATTTCATATTACCTACATGAGATCTACATATTATTACATCTCCAACCAGAGAATAGGTTTTTAATAAATAATAATACTGTGTTAAAAAAACGACATTGTCAATTTAATGCATTCGATAAGTGCTGTAATTAACATAACGTATAATTTATTACAAACTTTTTGTTGTATTAAAGACCTCATACAAACATTTTTATGACTTACATTTGGATCGTAAAACTTACCGCATTAGATATTTTATTATTTTTAAAAATGTTATTGCAAAGTGGAGATCCAACCTCTAGCAGCGGTAGCACAGCGGTACGGGCCATGCCTTAGATTTATAAGGTCGTGGGTTCAATTCCCAGTCATGCCCGTTCCGGTGAATTGTAACTTCGCTGCTGCTCAATATCGGTCGGGCATGTCTAAGAACAAATCATTCGAGGACGTGTGACATCCACCAACCCGCACTTGGCGTCTTAAGATAGTTGAGCGAAAACCTGTGCCCAGTAGTGGGACACTAAAAAGGGTTTAAGTGATTAATTGTGATAATATTCGCGATACAATGTAACAGCACTTAATCTAATTTCGAATCAAGTTTAATTCATTTTGAGTAGTAAATATTTATAAAATTGAATTGGTTTATTAGATTAGGCAAATCTGTTCAAAGAAACCACGTCAATCGATCAATCATCGATTACCTAACGACATCGATTGATTGGTACCTTGTCGATTTTATCAGAATGTCGTCGTTATTTACGTATCATGCAAATATTACACATCACTTCAACCCTTTTTAGTGTCTCACTACTGGGCACGGCTTTTCTTTCAACTATCTTACGAGTTGAGTTAGTTTAGGCCTTAGTCCATGCACGCTGGCCATTTGAGGGCTGGTGAATATAACATGTCCTCGAAAGATTCGTTATTAGACAGGTGTCCCCGTTATGTTTATCTTCTTCTCTGCTATTGAGCAGCGATAGTTAATAAATTTACACAATACACAGATACCCATAAACCAATTATAAGTTCGTGCAAAAACTTCCTTCTACCATCGATATATAGTAGAAGTTACTATATTTCCATTGTCACTACAAATTTTTTGGTCACTGTTCAACTTTGGTGTAGTTTTTTTTATCTAGTATAGACAAAAAAAATTGAAATGAAAATGTTTTTTTATTTTTTTTTCTTTTTACGTCAAAAACGTGAGTCATATCCTCACTATTCTTACATGCTAATCCGTAAGTAGGAAATTAAAATCAGTAAATTTGTTTATAACGCACGGCGGCACCGTTAGGGCGGGTGCACACAAATAACTACTAATCGATATTGGAATCAATGCGCTCGCGCAGGCAATGCTAGGGGATGTGGAAGGATAATATTTATCTGTTTTGAAAGTTGATATCTTGGTACTGAACTTAGTTCGTTATTGTGTGTGACTAATAAGATCAGCCTTTAAACAGCCCGCGTGTATGTCGGTTATCGCGCTAAAGCATTAACCTCTTTTTGAGCAGTCGGATAAAAACTGTCCTATGTCCATTTCGGGGTCTCAAACTATCTCCATACTAAATGTCATTCAAATCGGTTCAGTAGTTTGGCGTGAAAGCACGATAGACAGATTAACTTTCGCATTTATAATATTAGTAAAAATATCTCTCCATTTATGCGTGTACAATCTGATTAGTTAATTGTTGAGCCATTTAATGGCCTATTAATGTCAGTACGATATTAGTTTTTTCATTTGTGTTTCTTTGTGCGAACACTTGTTCATTCGTATCACCTTACCAAAAATAGTCTAAAGAGTGGAAAAACAAATAAATAACCTAATTGTATCTTATCAATGGCAATGGTAGTCCAAGAGCAAAGATCAAAAGATCCCACTGGGTAGAGTGGGATCTTTTGCACTTCTCCTACTAGCTGCAAACATTTTTAAGTCAACCTACAACGCGCGGCGCCTCTGTCAGAATTTTAACAGTTAAGAATAATGCCTTGTGCGTGACATTTTTGGTTTTGTTGTAAATAATTTTATACTACCACAACAAATTAGCAGGTACATAATTACAAGTATTAAAATGCACATAAAATCGCTGACATTAATAAACACAAGCATAAATTAAGCAGAACTAATTAAATTCTCATAAAATGTCCCAAGAAAATTATTGCTAAAATAATATAAAGTTAATGCAGTCAACATCAAAAAAGGTAATAAAACAGGTACGCTGTACCCTACTAAACATAAAAAAACTAAATTGTAGGTAAAAATGTGTCGTGTAAAATGTATACCTACTTTAAAAAACTTTTTATTAAAAGGCTGAAACACTTTAGATAAAATTTAATGTACTTACAGCCTTTGTTAAACAAGGTAAAAGTTTAAAAGTGAAAGTGTAACGGCCGAATAATAAGCCATTTGAACCGCAATTAAAACCCGGGAATTTGGATGAGTCGGATACCCGTTTTATATTCATGAACTCTGAACAAGCCTATTACCCGACCTGATAAAATATTCAGTAGTATTTTCTCAAGTTCAGTGACATTTAAAAATGGAAACTCAACGAAAAACAAAAGCCTCATTAAAGTCAGTGCACGTTCTCATTTTGCAAATTATTACCAAATTACTAACTAAACACACGTCTGTCCACGTTGGAGGTCGATCGCATTTTGAACGCCAGGTTCCAAATTCAAACGCGGACGTTATAAACGAGCGCACGTGATTGGTGGCTGTAATTTGCTCTGCACTATTATTATCCGAGATGAAGTTATCAAATTTTGAAACAGAAAATTGTGGGGTTTTTGACTTTCGCTCTTGCCGTGTTTGCTTTTCGTGTGTTGTTTAATTTTATTAGACATTATTAAGTCATCTGGCTGTCTTTTTAGTCGCATGGTGCGCACGCGCATTATGTTTGGAAATTATCATCATGTTTTCATAAAGTTATAAGTATTTCGCTTTTATTACGATGAGCGATAGTAGTTTCTTCATTTATCTAGTAGACATTATTAGACTAATTGTAAAGTGGATTATAATTACAATTAGTTATTTTTTATTCTCACATAACAGCAATTTGCCTGTTGTTAAGTAATGATATGGTCTATGATGAAACGTGCTTACCTTATGGCGATTCACACGTGATTATGAATGATTTTCAGTGAGAAGGTGAAAGAGGAAATTATTTTTTTTAAGACGCTACACTTTTAAGATTAGATACGTTAATTGTTCTGTCACTCAATTGACTATCAATTTTGGTAGAGTTATGCGAATAGACACGAACGTATTCGTTCGAATTTGCGAATGCGAATGCGCAACTTGTACGGGATTTTTCTAAAACTAGTTAGTTTTAGAATAATCCCGTAAAAGTTGTCATAAACGAGTCTTAGGATTAGTAAGATATAATTTAAACAGACAAAGTTTCATAAAATTTAAGCAAAACTTTCAAATTATTATCATTATAGTTCAGCGTGCCAAGATTTCGTCATTTTCCTCTGAATTCTGAATCAAAGGGATAGTTTGTAATAATTTATTTATTTGACGTCAATGGACGTATTAATAATATATTAGGGCTGGATTTATATTTGTACGAATTGCCAATTATCAAGTTCAAAGTGGCTAGTTGAAATAAACAATTCTTGTCTGATCAGAAACTTCGATGAAAATAAAAAAAGTACAATTTATTTTTCTTTAAAGTCGAGTCTATAATTGAAACACTTTTAACCAGTGCGGAATTTTTTTTGGTGGTTCTGTAGCAATAATAGAACATCATCATCAGCCTATTTTAGTCAACTGCTGGACATACGAGTAGGCCTCTCCTGAAGTACGCCACTGAGCACGATCCGCGGTGTTTCCCATCCAGTTCTAGCCGGCCGCCCTGCTGAGATCGTCACTCCACCTAGTCTGAGGGCGTCCTACGCTACGTTTGCCAATTCGTGGTCTACACTCAGTAACGCGTTTACCCCAGCGGTTGTCAGTTCTACGGCAGATATGACCGGCCCACTGCCACTTCAGCTTACTTATCCGGTGAGCTATGTCGATTACCTTAGTTCTCTGTCGGATCACTTCATTTCGTATTCGATCCTTCAGAGATACTCCGAGCCCTTTTCATAGCACGTATACATAATTGAACATATTTCCATAAATTGTGCAATACTTTTTTAAATTTATTTATTCGACAAAATATCGATATTATTCACTTCAACCCTTTTTAGTGTCCCCATCGCTGGTCACGGGTCTTCTCTCAACTATCTTATGAGTTGAGTTTATCGATATTATATCAGCAAAATAAACGATGTATTCATAATAATATCGATTTATGCGTACTGCGTTTAGTTTTCGAATAGATACTATCTTGAATTTGTCAAAATCGGTTTATCTTGACAACACGATAATATATACCTTAAAACTTTCGCGTTGCATTATTAAATATATATATTTATCATAACGGGCAATTAACGCGCTCACTTTTAATTATCTGCTTGCGACCACGACCGGTGCAACCCGTGTCGAAACGTAAAGCCAAATTAAAGGTGAGCGCGTTAATTGCCCGTTATGATAAATATATATGTTTAGCACCATAATAGTACTTATTCGAAAACTATTTTCGTAAGGTACCCACTTACTGTTTAAAAAGTATTCTAGCATTAAATTGTCCAAGACCCACGGATATAGAAAGCTACATATTTTATACTATGTATTAATTAAGTGATGTTTGCAATGGAAAGCAAAGTAATCAAAATTTATCGCGACCAAGATTTATATGCGCAAGGTTAGGTTAATTGATGTCACAGAGCAATAAGTAATAAACTAACAAACAACTGACTTACAATTTGTGCTATATATAACTAATATTATGCAATATATCTTAATTGCAACTCGAAATTTGAAATGCTTGATGAGAAGCAATATGCTCACAATATTACGTATGGAACCCTAAGAAGAGCCATAATAAAGGCGTGAAGGTATTTCTATAGAATAAAGATGGTTAGCTAATTCTAGAACGGTTAAAGCGATTTCGCTAATTCTTTTTTTTTAATATTCCTTGAAGTACGAGGATGGTTTTTACGCAGAGTAAAAGTAATAAAAATGCCAGAAAATGTTTAAAAACAACACTTTTCTATACTCCCATAGAAACGTTTCGTAATTAAACTTACAAGTCAAATTGAACTTTAATAGGGTGATATGCGATACTACGGTCAGCTAGTCTAATAATAAAATTGTCGTGTCTATGTAGTCATGCTCCCTTGAAACGGCTTGACCTTTTATGATATTACATTTTACATCATTCGGTAGGTCTAAGAATCGGTCTTAATATATTTTTCATACGCCTAAGTAATAAGCTCCAAAAAAATACATACAACCCTAAAATTTACCTCTTTGCTTCTTAACCCACTCCTATTTTTAAAAGCGATTTAAGTAATTTAATCATTTTAACACGTTCAACGTCCGGTGCCCCATAAATATTGGTCACTATGAACTAGCTCCACAATTCCGTGCCCCATATATGGGTCACTACGCTACGACCAGGTACGCACTAAGGGTAATTTAGCTTAGGTAAGTAGTGAGTTTGTAGTGAAAGTTTAACTCAGTGCAAGAGTCTGTTAAAGCACCTACTGAAATGAAATATCTAAGTATTTCCAGTACAACACTAAAGATTGAAGTAATATGTGGGACGTGCAATGAAATGAAAATATTTTGTTTGGGGACGTTTAACGTGTTAAGGAAGGTGTAGAGGGTGCGAAAACGCGATATGAATTTCGCTGGGGCAATTAGTTCTGTCATAGAATATACCGTCAGCCCTGTATTATTTAACAGAAGTAACGTAATACATAATTAATATTAAAACATCTTAAACTTGTTGTAAGAATGTCTAGTTTGTAAAAAAGTATGGATGTTTGTTACTCTTACGCAAAAACTATTAAACGGAATTGGATGAAATTAGGCAAAAGAAATAGATCATGGTCTGGTTTAACAGATAGGCCACTTTTTATCTCAATAAGTACCACGCGGGCGAAGCCGTAAGCGGAAAGTAGTCGTCCATAATTTTCTGATTTATGTCGATTAAAAAAAAAACGTTTTGGAGGACCGACATAAAATTGCGCTATGGTTAAAAAAAATGTATTTGATCCACGCCATCTATTATGTGTGGGATAGGGCAGAAGAAACTAAAAAAAAAGTTGTAACGAGCTAACAACAGCGGTTAGAGAGCATCTTTACTATAACGCAACTAGTGTTAAGTTACAGAATAAACTGAGGGTTTATTAGCGAAGCGGTAGCGAGTTCATTTGGTACAAAAGATAATAAAAAGATTTTAATAAAAAATAAAGCATCGTTAAACTCATTATTTAAAATTATTACGCTGTATAGCTGTTTTCAAATAAATCCATTTGTTTTGTTTCATATTTGTTAAGCTTTTCATTATTATTTGTACAAATTCAACAGTTTATTTCACACTGTCACTACACGTGCCGTGATTTTGTCCTTTAATGAAACAGTTTACTTTTCACTTCACTTCTACCCTTTTTAGTGTCCCTCTGCGGGGCACGGGTCTTTACTGCACTGTCATCATTGGCCAAGTGCGGGTTGGTGGATGTTACATGTCCTCGAATGATTAGTTCTTAGACATGCTAGTTCTTACCTAATAAAAGGTAATAGGTACTGAAAGCATTCTAAAGCGTGTTGCCGACTATTAGGATTCAACGCCTTAAACATAATTTACATTATACCTAATCTATTTCTTCAGATCTGTTTGAGTAGTCGTATAAAGGGAATATTATTAAAAATTATAAATTTATTGAATATTAAAAAAAAATTACATGCTAATTTTAAGGTAGAATGTATATGACTCACACACATGTAATGACTTATACACCTATATTTATTGTACCTACATTCTATGCAAATAAATTGTATTCTATTCTATTCTAAGGGTGAATAAGCAATAACCATCCAGCCATTTATAGATCAAAACCATGAAAGAAAGAAACAACTTACACGAGTCCAAATAATAAATAAGCTGCAGAATATTTTCGCTTAATCGCTTACGCTTATCACAGTGTCCTCACCCTTTCAACTTTGTAAAATGATACTAATACACACTAGATAACGCACGCAATTGACAGTTTACTGACTGACCTAACTTACACTAAAACACAATATTCTAGTCAATAGATAGTTAATTCCAAAGTACAGGCAGAAGTGAGTATCACCCATTTTTTACGAGTAGTAAGAACATAACTGATAGTTTTGTCCAATAACACGTGTATCCTTAAACACACATGCAATTTTTATAGATGTTTATTAAAGTTATTGTTGAATCATATACAAATAATCTCCACAAGCTATTACTTGTTATTAGTATATACCAGTTATCTGGTTTCCATAACACAAGCTCTGCTTAGCTTGGGACCAGAATATTTATTTATATTTTTCATTAGTTAGTTTTTCAGGGCTTTTAATTATTGTATTCTGATTTTTGTTTTATTTAAAAGTTTTCGATAAATCACTACCGCAATCTCGCCTCTACTACTGTAAGCCAGGATCAACTGCGGTACCCTGAAAAGATTCGGGATTTGAACCCGGCTAAGTCCCATAGACACCTAAACTATATTGGATCCCATACGGATTTAATCAGAAAGATAATAGGAGTTGAAAAGTTAGGCTGTCCACTTTAATCCAGGAGAAGCGGCAGGCAGCATAGAGAACGAAAAGAGAATTTATCAATCTAAATTAAATAACAGAACGACGTTAAACTGAATCAAACTCGATTGATCCTGAACTCGGAGCTATCGGTAGAAACCACCCTGATTGTGATATAAGTTTTTTTTTTATAATTCTTTGATAGGCTGGCGCTTGACTACAACTTGTCTGATATTAAGCAATGATGTAGTGTACGATGGTACGCGCCAGCCTAGTATATCGATTCACTCTTGATTACGAATGATCATCGGTGAAATGAAATGAAATGAAAAAAGGTGAAAATGAAGGTAGCAGTGCAATAAGCCTCCATATGGTTAGAAAGAAGCAACAATTCCGACCCACCCTCTCGGCATGGTGTCACCAGATATAGCACCGGAACACGGCAAGGCCGCTTGGCGGTGCGGCTTTGTCTGGTGGGTGGTCACTAACCACGGCCGAAACCTACCACCAGTTGATTGTCACCTGGTTTGCACCACCCGGGGACCACGTGTGGGGATTCAATTAAAGGTGTACACCCACGGACGAAGATGACTCAGCTCCCAAATAAGCAAGCAAATAGATTATGCCAGGAACATGATAACCAGTGAATCTCGCACACCTCTTGGCCTTGTGGAGTGCGAAATATTATCAATGGATGATATCGTCTTATATAAATATCAAAACATTATCTGGCATCGTGATTGTATATCGGCGCCAGATTCAAAGGTTAAAGACCTGTTATCAAAGGAAATAGTTTACAAAGCACGTCGACAAAAACCGAGTGCGCATAAAGAAGTCGGTTTTTCTCGCCGGATGTGCGATAGGAACAGGACTTGTTTATTGTTGTATTAAAATTCATCTCTTATATATTTATTTTCTCACAGCAGTATGTAAAGGTGTTATAAAGAGACGTGCACGGCCAAAAATCACCTTCTACCCAAAAGTCAATTAAAGGTTAGTTAAATCTGACAGGAGGACTAGGAGAGAGGAAGAAGAGCGCTACTTAGTTTTATTAAATTAAAATAAATAAAATGTATCTACTAAAAATCAAACATTATTATTATTTTAAACATGTTAAAATTTATCATTTAGGTAAAGAGCAGTCCTAGGCTAATTCACGTAATTAAATAAGTTCAGTTGCAGTTAAGTTTCGATCAAAACAGCCCTTTTCGTATTCTCATAATTTTGACAATCGCTGTCAGATACGCTCGTGTTAAGTTCGCGTCGCGCGAGCGCTTTAGATTAGACATGACAGCTAAACAATTATAAGAATACCACTTTGCACTGAGACAAAAATTTAATTGTAACTGCACCGCAACTTGATCGGCGCGTCAAGAAATTACGTGAATTAGGGCACAGGTCCCTTCCAAACCGAAGTGTATACCATCTAAGCATGCTTGGTATTGTAAACATTGTCATCTACGTTATACTGTGCTTCAAAATCAATCGGCTTCAAAACCCGACCAAACCTCATGCGTGCCTCGGCCAGTGTTGATTCTGGAGGAGTAGCAGAAGCGGAGTTGTAGTGATGAGAAATCTGGAAGTTGTGACCTCACTCCTCACACGATTACTTCTAAAACAAACAACCTCTGAGATAATTAAGTGAAAATTATTGGTGTTTTGCCAATATTTTTCCGTCTCGGTCAAAAACCTCACACGCAGACATTTAGTCTGCGACATGGAATTTTTATCTATTCTTAGATAAGAACAATAAAACAGGAGCATCTATTAATAATTGGTTTATTATAAAGTTAATGGTGTATTTCACAAAACTCTATGAATCCAAATTTTGCAAAAAAGTGCTGATACAAGCTATGTATTATTTAATAAAATATTAGGTAGGTATCAGTACTAAGATCTTTTGAGTATTATCTATAAATCATGATGATCCTTTCTGAAAATTGACAACAAAAAATTCGAGACTTGTGAAATTTACCCTTAAACGTTTTCCGTAGCTATGTTTTTTTATTCTTCGATAGGCTGGCGCTTGACTACAACTTACCTGATGTTAAGCAATGATGTAGTCTACGATGGAACACGCCAACCCAGTATACAGATTCATTCAAAATTACGAATGATTATTAGGTGGCAGTGGAATGAGTTAGAAACCTTAAAGGAGGAATAATTCCGACCCACCCTCACTGCACGGTGTCACCAGACATCGCACCGGAACGCGGCAAGGCCGCTTGGCGGTGCGGCTTTGCCTGGTGAGTGGTCACTAACCTCGGCCGAAGCCTACCACCAGTTGAATGTCACCTGATTTGCACCACTCGGGGACCACGTGAGGGGATTCAATTAAAGGTGTACACTGTACACCCACGGACGAAGGTGACTCAGCCTCCAAAATGCCGTGTATGTGTAGCAGTGTGTACAATTTCTACGCTCAAAGCAAATGATTATTACACCAATATGTATGACAGATCATTTACATTCATATTACAGGTTAATTAACTTGTTTGATTTCACTGCCAAATATAACAGGGAATGATTGATGATCGAATGACAGATGTGGAAATGAATGAATGAAATGAAGGTTTATTAATGAACGAATGTAGGCTTTTAAAGTAGCGGCCTATCACGATTTATATTAACTTGTAGCAAAAATGACGGGTCAATTGTCAGCTTCTTTTTGGTAATTAGGTACCTATTAATGACTAAAGTAGATCTAGGAAACAAAAATACACTTTTGTTTAGTTGGGTAAACTCTTGTTTACTTCTGAGTATATCCCATGACCTGTTATTATAATTCTAGAATAATCTTGACTACAACTTTTGGTTTATGATAAAACATAGCACTCAGACTTTTGTGGTCGGACATTAAGTACTTAGTGTTAATAAGACATCTTAAATAATAAATATTCTGTGACATTAACACACACGGTCCTCTGCTCCCAAGTTAAGCAGAGCTTGTGTTATGGAAACCAGATAATTGGTATACTATACTTAAACACTTTTCTATACTTCTAATAGATATTTACACTCAGACTCGACACAAACACAAGTGTTCATCACTAATGTTTGTCTCGGGTGGGAATCGGACCCACGACCTTGGCGTGAAAAGCAAGTATCTTACTGACCACGCCACCACCGGCTCGTCAAATAAATCATAAGGTAGGGAGGCTGGCTATGCGGCGTCTATTGGTATCTGGTCGGTGAATAAGTTACGACGTCTCAGATCAAATCATACGAACTAAATTTCGTCAACTTTCGTCGGTTGCCTTTCGGCTGGAAAGTAGCTGTAGGTTTTGGTAGTATTTTTCATCTAAAAATCACAGGCTATTCAACTTTTTGGCAAGGCTGTTTGGAAAGGGATAACAATATATAAATACAACGGGTAAGAGTAAGAACAAGATATACTGAAACATATTCGGGATGATTTATTTCGAACATCACACATTCAACAGGTGTGAAGCCCATTACGTTCCGATATATTTGTAATATGTTAGAACTAAATGTGTTAATGCTATTATCGTATATAGCGCAGCGGTAAGGGCCTCGCCTTTGAAATGTAAAGTCGCTGGTTCGATTCCCAGTCGTCCTTGCGTGTATTGGTTCATCGCCTCTGCTCAATATCGGTGAAGGAAAACATCGTGAGGAAACCGGCATGTCTAAGAACTAATCCTTCGAGGACGTGTAACATCCACCAACCCGCACTTGACCAGCGTGTGTGGATTAAAGCCTAAACTCTCTCAACTCTTAAGATAGTTGAGAGAAGATCCATGCCCAGTCGTAGAACACTAAAAAGGGTTGAAGTGTAATGGGACTAAATGTTTGTAATGTGTGAAACACTATCACTTTTATTTTTAATTTGTGTAAAAATTCTTTTCAGTCAGACTAGTTTATTTCATATGAAATCTAGACTTCTAGATTTACAATTGTAACAATTCTAGACTGAAGTCACATAAATGTATATGCTTCAAACATAATTATGGAAGAGTGCCAGGAGTATTAAAACTGAAAAAAAATTATGTAAGTGTACCTCTTGAGTATAATTCTAAAGAGTGACGATGTCAGGAAGAATGTAGGCAGATATTTGTCTTCGGGTTGTCGAGGTTTGGATTTAGTGTTGTTGAAAGAAATGATAGAAGATACACGTGTGCTAAGATTGAGGTGAACATCACTCTCGATAACTTTTATTTATTTTATTTTATTTTACTTTATCCAGATAATAAAATAATAAATAATAATAAATGTTCTGGGACATTAACACACACGGTCAACTGGTCCCAAGCTAAGTAGAGCTTGTGTTATGGAAACCAGATAACTGGTATATACTATACATATAATACTTTTCTTTTGTAAATATATACTTATAATATTTACACCCAGACTCGACACAAACACAAATGTTCATCACTAATGTTTGTCTCGGGTGGGAATCGAACCCACGATCTGCGGCATGAAAAGCAAGTATCTTACCGACCACGCCACCGGCCCGTCCGTAATTCTACTTTCACTTTGTACTAAATATACTTAAAAACATTTTATTTAAGGTACCTAATATCAGATATTATACACTTTTTAAATACTTTCGCGTTTCAATATTAAATATCTAAATATATATTTAACATAGCGGGCAATTAACGCGCTCACCTTTAATTTGACTTTACGTTTCGACACGGGTTGCACCTGTTATGGTATATTACCAGTTATCTGGTTTCCATAGTACAAGCTCTGCTTAGTTTGGGATCAGATGACCGAGTGTGTTAATGTCCCAATGTATATTATTATTATTATTCGATGTCGGTGCCAAGTAAAACAATAAATAGGTATAAGCCGACGGGCCGGTGGCGTGGTTGGTAAGATACTTGCTTTTCACGCCGCAGGTCGTGGGTTCGATTCCCACCCGAGACAAACATTTGTGATGAACATTTGTGTTTGTGTCGAGTCTGGGTGTAAATATCTATTATAAGTATATATTTACAAAAAAAAAGTATTATATGTATAGTAAATAACAGTTATCTGGTTTCCATAACACAAGCTCTGCTTAGCTTGGGACCAGATGACCGTGTGTGTTAATGTCCCAGAATATTTATTTATTTATTATTTATTTATTTATTTGAATATTTAAGTATTAAAATATCAATCTTTCTCACAAAGTAAGATTGTTGTAGTATTTAGTTTAGTATTTTCTACGAATTTTGATGTTTCAATTATTATTGTTTATTAGTAATAGGTCAGTATATGAACTAGTTATGCCTTATGTCAAGCCTTTTATAACAAATTAATCAGACCTTGCTGATCGATCTAAAAACTTACTCAACAATTTTTTATAGCATAAATTTGCTTATAAATCGTTTCAAATTGCTCTGTGGTGTCAAAATGAAGGGTTTTACAGCAATTACCAGCTATAAAAGGCGCTACGCAAATGGAGCCATATTTTATTAGTAGTTAAGACAGGATGTTAAGGTGTTAGACCATGTTTCTTTTCTAATCAATGACTGTAGATACCATTTTATGCCGAAGTATTTTTCGTTGTCTTTCCTCTTGGAGGTAGGCGCTAATGGCCGCGACACAGTACTCTGTACTAATGCGGTGGTTAACGAACACTAAATTAATTGCGATACTTATGTGTTATTTGTTCCAATAAATAAATAAATATTTTAAGTCGAGCAGCAGTGGCGCAGGTACAGGGCCTGGGCCATAAAAATATAAGGTCGCGGGTTCGAATCCCGGTCGTGTCACACATTTTTGTGTGAATAGTTTCATCGCCGCCAATCAATATCGGTGAAGTGGAAACCGGCAAGTCTAAGAATTAATCATTCAAGACATGTGATATCCACCAACTCATACTTGGCTAGCATGTGTGGCATAAACTCTCTCAATTCGTAAGATAGTTGAGAGCAGACCCGTGCCCAGCAGTGGGACACTAAAAGGGTTGACGTGATGTAATTATATGTCGAAGTAATGTAATGAATTTTAATAGACTGCTATCCGATTGCAAAGGCAGAGTTATGATTTTTGCGCGTATCTTGTACATTTGATTTTTTTTTAAAGATCGTGTCTTCTAAACAACTGTATTAACTGTACTGTGGATTCATTCCATAAATTCCAATGTAATTAATGAATTTTTAAAAAAATCTGCAGATTTTTAGCGATGAATAACTGTTCGTGGGACGGTTTTATTTTACAAATTGTTCTCACGCCGCGACTAGGTTTTAGTCCTACCTAATACCTACCTAGCTATCTTATAAATTATTTGTTCACGATTATTTGTTCTGTGTTTGGGTGTAAATTATCTAAATTTATGTATTTTCATTCAATGTATATCCGTTCTTTATATGTACCCGTGACACAAGCAAATATAATTTCTTAATTTGGGACTAGATAGCGTTGTGTGAATGTGTGAAAATATTATTGTTATAGCGAAAGTCTTTTTTTAAACACTTTTTTTGTTTGTTATTTTTACATCACCTACTGAGGGGCAGGTGGCTAAATTTTGTTACACCTATGAGTGAAAATCTTTTATTTTCTGTGATAAGTTCCTTTCCATTTTTATTGTCCACACAGGCGGAGTTACAGGTAAAACCTAGTTTCTCAACATAGTAAAACAATATCAATTAATTAAATTGCATTTTGTACTAACAATGTTCTAAGTAATGCAATTTGAAGCTAGCGGTTTTTAGGATATAAACGGGTCAATGTGGTTACTGTTATAGTTTGGTACAATCCAAGGCTGTGAGCGGTAGCGAGAGCGGATTACTTCATTTAATTTTAACTAGTTTTAAAAAGTAGGAGGTTGTCAATTCGGTTCTTAATATGTTTTTGAATACTAAAAATGATATTTGTAGCAGCGCGTAACCTTTAAACGTAGCAAGCTCGTGCCTAAACAGATTGTTAGGTGTCACTTCAGTCACCTGTGATAGTAAGGCTTGTCAGTTGTCAAACTTACAAGACGTTAACGTTACTCAGGTTGATTGTCTGTGATTGTCATAGTTTCACCAGGGGACAATGTCTATGAGGTCGGTTAGGTGAGCACGTGGTGTGTGTAAACCGTATTTGACCGCACAAAAAGAAATCTCTTTCCTTCCAAACATTTTGTGAATATAAGTGTTTAGAGGGGTGCTTTAACTATCGGCAGAGATATTGATTAGCTTTCTGTGCTGTTATTTTGTGTCCACAGGCACAGGTAAGGCAGTGTATCAGATGATCACAGCCTTATGAGCGAGCCGATGTATTTATTTCCAATTAACATTATTATTTTCACGTTACATAATATCAGACTAATTAAAAGGTACGGCGAAACATCTGCAGTCCAAAACAAGATAATCTATAAGTAGGCCTGCATCCTATAGAATTTAATTCATGATGTATTTATGCATACAATGCGGAAGATATCGGAACATAATACAAAAACAATTACAACAATAAATTACATGTTCATAGATATTCCGTTTATGGTTTTACACCTCATTTAACACGTAAGTATTTATATATCTACCCTACATTTAATAAGATACAAAATGACTCCGCCTTATTCAAACAAGCGCTCAACCCGCCAATCGCTTATAACTTGAACTGCAATTAGCATTACAATTATGTGGTTATGTATAAATAAATTTTAAATTAACAATATATTTAGCAATAATATCAATTTACAGCAGCTGTAGTTTATGATCTGGTGGTTGTGATGTTAAATGTTAATAATATGGCCATCTTGGATTGTTTGCATTGCAATCAAAGATAATGGTGTTGTTAATAAATTCTTGATTAGAATACAATGTACATTAACACTTGGAAATATGTAGAAAACAAGCTTTTAGCTTCACTTCAACCCTTTTTAGTGCCCCATTAGGAGTCTTCTCCCAAACTATCCTACGAGTTATGAGAGTTTAATCCCCACACTCTGGCTAAGTGCTTGTTTCCTCACCATGTTTTCTTTCACCGATATAGAGCAGCAACTATGAAAAAATTCATGCAAAGATGTGTGGGCACGACCGGGCATCGCATCGCGACTTTATGTTGTAAAAGCGACAGCGACACCGCTTCGCCTGCGCTGCTTTTCGGCTAGCCTTTCCCAAGCTTTTCATTCCATCATATTTTTGTAGGTATGTTTTTACGTGTCATCACATTTAGATTAGATAGAAGGTTCTTGAGGACAAAAGTTATTTGCTACCAGAGGTAAACCGCACACGCCCTGAAGTTAGCCTTTATAAAATAACAAAAGTCTAAATCGTTGCGTCGTGGGCTATAAAATATGCAGGTTCATTTATATTTGAAAATAGAATTGTTATCTTGTAATATTATGCATATTTTTGTATTTATTTTCACCCTGTATAACTAAAAAGCCTACGTAGATCATGTATGAAAATTGTATTGTATAGATTTATTTCTGAACTGACAACTTAAGCGTTGTTCTGAGCTCTAGACACGGGAAGCATCACAAATCGCGTAATTCAAGTATTGTTGCAAAAGTAAGGTAAACGCACTGTTTGTTGTACCTACACTGATTTGATTTTTTCACCTTTAATATATTTTTGTATTAAATAAAAAATAAATTTACGAATTCAAAGAATTTTGCTGTAGATAAATTAACAGAAGATTTCCTTTTTGACGTGACAACGTCTTAAATTAGATTGCGGCTGGGAGGCACTTATGAAAAAGTGTAACGCTCGGTAACGTTACGATGAGTCACCGAACGAGAGAGAGGCCCGCCGAATGCCTTGCGTCTCTCTCCCACTCAACTATGTTTCATCCTTCTTCCTACTATACGAATGAATATTCACATTAAAATTATTTTACCACTCAAAGTCGTTGTCACGTAAAACTTTCGCCCGTATACCGAATTTACAGGCATCCAATTTTTTAGATTATAAAATTTACTTTAAAAATATATATTTAAAAAAATTTACTGTCATTAATGTGGTTACGTGGAGGGAGACAATGTCAAAAGCTTTAGAGCAATTTTAACTGCACATTACGACAGCCTAGGTACGGAGGAATGAGGAGGGCATGATGAAAAGAGGGTAGGAGAAACAAGAATGAATTTTGAAATCTAAGGAGAGTAATGATATGACCAGTTTTTTTGAGAATCTACTTCTATTATTAATGCTAAAGGTTGTGAGAATGGATGGGAAAGTATTTGAAACATTTTCACGACAAAACGACTGAACAGATCCAGATGAAGATTGTGTAAAACTTTATCCACATGTAGTTTATCTACTTTTTATCTGGGGAAAATTATACATTAGAATTCCTTATGTATATCAGGAACTAGTATAGCACAAATAATATTACTAGTAGTACTAGTTTACAAAAAAGTATCTTTAAATTATCGTCAAATTAAAATAGAGGCTTGATCTTGGTATGAAGTGATTGAATACAACTCACTCACCTACTTAGTCTAGTTAATCAGAACGATTTACAATTAACTCACAGTTAACTAGGAGCTACTTATCATATCTAGATTTTAACCAGTACGGCATTCTAACTGTATAGACGCCATTTTAATTACGACTTAGATTTTATCTTTGTATTAATAATATTGTAACCTTGAGTTTGTTGCCTTTAAATACTAGGTTAGTTAAAGGACTATGAAGGTATATTATATAATACTAGTTTCCCCGAGCGAACTTCGTACCTCGTATTTATTAAAAAAAAATCACTTAGGGGTATCAAAAATAGATAGTAGCCGATTCTCAGACCTACTGAATATGCATAAAAAATTTCATAAGAATCGGTCAAGCCGTTTCGGAGGAGTTTGGCAACGAAAACTGTGACACGAGAATTTTATATATTAGATAGTTAGTTTTTCTATGTTAATTTTATTTATTTTACTTTTTATTATTAAGCCAAGCCATAATTTTAGCCATGTTTACGTCCCATATAAGAAATAGAGTGCGAGTTTATAAGTAATGGACGTTCATTGGCCTCAAATTCTAACGTTTTTTTTAAGATTTTTCTATAAGAAAAACCGAATACCAGTTATTGGAATTTCAAATTCAAATTAATTTTATTGCGAATATAGGTACAAATATGTGTGTAGGAATGGGAAGCTGAAAATGGTACACTTTACCCTACCAGTAGCTCATTACGGTTTGTCTACGGAGTTCGATCTTCATTTATTTACAACTAACACACCATGCGACGTGGCCTTTGATATATGCATGAATGCATTTAGTTGATTTTGTCGCTGTCCTCTTGCAAATATACATTGAACAAGCTTCCGCCCGCGACTACACACGCGTAGTCTTCATTTCGACTCCTTAGGTGGTGAGTTTAAAAAAAAAATTTTTTACCGCATACGGAAAAATGTGCCAAATTTTAAGTGTCTAGGTCGAACGGTTCAGTCAGTTGCTTCTTTTTTAATTTTAAAGCACGTTCTCCCTCAGATAAAAATAATTAGAACGAACTTAGTTAAATAAGTAAGTGTTACATATAAAACCATAGAATCGAAGCAGACCAACGACTTCATTAATAACATTACTGGTGTTTCTCAGTAGCCCTAATACCAACGACTTGAGAGACTTAAGAGATTAGTCGGTGATCTGAGTGGTAATGACTGTGGCGGGAGTCATCAAAAAGTTGAGACATTTGGTAGATAAAAGCAGAAGGTTAACTTGGGTTAAAGGACAAAATGCAGCAAAACTTATTCAGTAGTTTTTTTAATTATAATTCAATTAAAAAATCAACTTTACAAAACTTATTTATTTTTAGGAAACAAATATCAGTTAGATAGTAAAAATATAAAATAAATTGGTCAACATATAACCCACACCATTGTCTACCGATTAACAGTCAGAAAAGAAAAAACAAAATAGGTCTCGATATTAAATTGAACATTATATAAATAACCTTTTTGGTGGTCCTCAGTCGCACTACGCCTTCGTCTTAAGAGATTAGTTGATGTAGTAATAATGACTATGGCGGGGGTCATCAAAATGTAAACCAGACATATACGAGATGGTTAAATCACCTAATTATTATTATTTAATAATTTACACACTTTAGCGCATCTTTGACGGGCCGGTAGCGTGGTCGGTAAGATGCTTGCGTTTCACGCCGCAGGTCGTGGGTTCGATTCCCACCCAAGTCAAACATTTGTGTGATAAAAATGTCTGTTTGTCTTTTGTTTTGGTGTTATAATCTATATTTAAGTATATATTTACAATAGAAAAGTATTATATTTAGTATATTACCAGTTATCTGGTTTCCATAGTACAAGCTCAGCTTAGTTTAGGATCAGATGACCGTGTGTGTTAATGTCCCACTATATTATTATTATTAATAATATATATGTCATCATAAACGCCATAATATGTACAGTTCGAACCGTGTGTATAAAATAACCATGTTAGTTTTTATATTCATTTTATTTATTATTTGGTTAGTATTTTCTTAAATTCACGCAGATATCACCGCAATAAAATCCGTTATAATGTAGTTTTATTTCAATAAAATTTGGTTCTTAGAATTTTAATAACTTAGTTCCAATTTAGCAAGTTTGTCTTCTGCATTCACTTGTACAATATCAGGAGTTAATCCGGGATTGAGATGTAAGCTTTGAGCTTTGAGTGAGATGTCAGTTGTTGTGATTGGTAACCATTTTTTGCTCACCCTGTATATTTAATATGTTGAACAAGTGCGCGGATTATGTTAAGTGATATTGGAATCTTGTTTTTTACCCCCAACAAAAAAGAGGGGTGTGATAAATTTTCCTTAACTGATGTAAATTCAACTGGTGGTAGGCTTCGGCCGTGGTTAGTGACCACCCATCAAACAAAACTGCACCGCCAAGCGGCCTTATCCTGTCCCGGTGTGATGTCTGGTATTGCTGCTTTTACTTACTTACTTTACAATGAAAACAAACAAGTCAAACGGACATGTTCATCACACAAATATCTGAATTGAGTGGGAATAGGACCCACGACCTGCGGCGTGACAAGCAAGTATCTTAACCACGCCACCGGCCCGTCAAGTATATCTTTAGTTATAAGTACTAACAGTTAACTTAATTTTATAACAGGAAACATAACAACAGTAGAGTTCTCGTAGTAACGAATTAGTAACAATATGTTTATAGTAAATTAAACAAACAAAATTAAGTGGGCCGTGTTACGTCTGTTACAGATTTAGGTAATGTTGCATATTATACAAATTATTATTTAATAACGTAAACACTATAAAACTTCGTAATCAGGGTTCTCTACTTAATAAAACTCACGTGAATTACCGTTAAAAGTATCCTTTAGCTTGTGTTAATTTCTATTGACGGGTCGGTGGCGTGGTCGGTAAGATACTTGCTTTTAAAAAGAGGTTAATGGTTTAGTTAGGGCGACAACCGTCATAATTGCGAATATATAATAATTAAATACATAAATATCCATTCTCACATACTAACTTTCGCTTTTAAATTATTATTATGTAGTAATAAGATTATAAGTATAATTATAAACCAATTAGGCAACTCCTCAAAACCAGTCTAGTGCATAGTATATAGTTTATAATCCTACAACTATGAAAGGTACAGTGGCCTGCAAATAACTTCAACACCAGCCTTGACTGTGCAGCAGTCAACTTTTATTTTTTACCCCGACAGAAAAGGGGTATATTTTTGATAAGTTTAACGTGTGTTTCTGTATATCTATCTACAAATTTGTGACATTGCAGCGCTTAAACGTATTGACTAAATCATATATGTACCATCTATACTAATTATAAAGCTAGAGTTAGTTTGGATGAACGCGCTAATCTCAGAGACTGCTGGCCCAATTTGATTTTTTTTTTGCTTTTTTTTATAAAGTGGGACATTAACATACACGGCCATCTGGTCCCAATCTAAGCAGAGCTTGTACTATGGAAACCAGATAACTGGTATTATACATAAAATCCTTTTCTTTTGTAAATACACACTTAATCATCATTAATAATGTCATGTTGAATTGTAGCCTAGTTATTATATGTGCATGCTGTGATTTCCTACAATTGGAGGAGCATAGTGGGAAGTGTTTTTTTTTACTAGATATTTTTTAATGTATCTATGTATTCTCTGTTGAAGATCCCAGTAAATAAATAAATAAATAAGTAGATAATTACACCCAGACTCAAGACAAACGGGTTCATCAGACAAATGCCTGTCCCGGGAATCGAACCCACGATCTGCGGCGTGAAAAGCAAGTATCTTACCGACCACGCCACTGGCTGGTCTATAAGGCTATAGGTTACATTTTTTTTCGTTTTTGGTTTAGAAAATTTAACACGGATCTGGTATTGCACTAACAGTTTTATGCATATACAGTTCATGTTTCGTGTTTGTGTGTAGCTTTTATTTATGTGTGTGTTAGTTAGTTTGAATAAGAGAGAGATTAAAAATATATAGAATACCTATTTTAAACTATGTAATGATAAAACAATTAATTCTGCCAAGACTTTCGACCAATAAAGAATACCTTTCTATTATTAAATTTGCAAATAGTTAATTAATAACCTTTTCAAATATAAATATCAAAGGAGCTATAAACCTTGGTTATGCAAATCGATAAGTAGCTACACTGTTAAGCCATCGTTTAAACAGTAACGCCCAGATTAGCCTACCTACCCCAGTAGTAAACTATTATGGGGACCTAGGGGATTCATTAAGTAAAACTAAGATAAAAGGTGGATTAGCCGTGCCACACGACCACTCTACTTGGCGTCTCGTAAGTTGATCTACTGATTCGCCAGCGGACGTCTAACTCGCACGGGGTCCAGAGATATATTATATTAAATAGTAACAGTTAACTCAGACAAAGCACATAATACATTATTTTATAACATGACAATTAGTCCAGAATAATATGTAGGTATTAATTTAAGAATAGCAACAATTATTATATAAACTATACCCAAAATAGTATCATAGAAGAGAATTTAACATAATAACATAATATTAATATATCATCAATTAATTAATTAATTAATATAAAGTAATAATGGTTTTACTTAACTTCATAACAATACGGTAAACAGTTCGGAGCTCTGCACTGGTCTATGGCTGGATCGAGAAAGATCCAATGGCGCCAAGGTTGCACAATGTTCCGAATGTATACTCCAAAATATGTCTTATTACAATAAGCTTTGTTTATATTTATTCCTGCTATTCGCACAGACATGGAGGTCCCATTCAATTCGCTGCGATTGAGATAGACCAATCAACAAACAAATAGCCTTACTTATTTGCCAACTACATAGACATGCTAACCACATTTAACCACTGCCCGGTAAGATGGCTAAGCACCAGAGAGAAGGCAGACCAGCGATTATTTTTAAAACCAATTCCAACAACCTAGACATGTTATCTGCTTTCAGCCGCTGCCGGTGAGACAAGATAACACCAAGTTATATGGTCGACCAGCGGCTATGAACATGTAACCAGCTATCAACCATTTACAGTAACTTCTGATGGCATTTTAAACTAATAGTTATTACACATAACTATAATCATAGTAATCTCATCATAACCAATAATAATAGGAATCAATATAAAATTAGCCAATAATAATTCGTGTATGATCAAACACACAATGACCAATTTATGTTTACAAATAAATTTTACCCATTTCTAGGACCATTTATATATATAACAGAATAAATAAGGGTCTATCAATTTATGTACAAAATTATTATAGATGTAAATTGCTTTATAATTATCCACATCCCATGACCAAACAGAAAAAAATGCTAGTTTTACACAAACAAGGTAATATTTTAGTTTTATTTTCTACTATAAATGACTAATTTAATAAATATGTTCTGCTATTGCCTGTAGCACAGGTTAACATAGCCAAGTGTAGCCAATCAACAGCTATACCTTTATGATATAATTTTAGATTTAAATTTTGTATGGATCTTATGAGTTATGAAGTGATTACTACTATTACCATCATTAAACACCCAGACAGTGAAGCTCAATCACCCAGTCAGCGAATGTCACACATCAGCTAAGATTCACCATAATTCATAGTTTGTAGTCAGTAATATAATAACGGTCTTAATCACAAAACGTTATGATATATTTATAGTCTTGCTATAGAGTACTTTAGTAAAATTGATGAAAAATGGTATTTATAACCGCATTTTAGTGCTAAACAGTTCTATGAACTTTACAGAGCCCAAAAACCTACTATAACAGTTCGATAAGAAAAAGATGGCAGACTTTTTACAGCTAATCACAGAAGATGACCAGAATAAACAGAAACTTCAGTAAAAAAGTGAAGTGGAAGTTCAATGTTTTGTAAACAATTAAAAGTTATTGTTTAATCTACATTCACTTGCATTAATTCTTTATTTTTGTTATCATAATGCAAGCTAAAATATTACTGAAATGCTAAAACATTTCTGAAGACATCAGCATCAAAGAAAGTCGTACTGAAATAGGTGCGATGAATATAAATACTTCAGCGGTTTTGAACAGTTTTGCATAAATTACTACATTAAAAGTATTGTTTAATAAATATACAAGGTTTTAAACTTTAATGGGCACAAATCTGGTTCACAACAACAACGATTGAATCACATGACTTGTCAAAGGTATGGTCATGTCGTGGACTATATTAAGGTTTTTAGGCTGTTATAATGTCTATGGTCATACATATATGTGGTCGATACAGGCTATTGGCGAGATACTGGCGAATGTGTTGCTTTTATTCATTAAAGTGGCAACATTTTCACTTTTAGCATCATAATAGTTATAGAAGGCTTATGGAACGTCTATGAATAACTAAGTTAAAGTACATCTTAGGTACACTAAGTTAAGAGCATCCAAAACCTTCCACAAGCTTTTATGAGTAAGAATATTAGTATGAGATAAAAATTCTATAGTGTTTTTCTAATACAACACATTAAACAAAATGTAGTAGATATAAGTACTTCATTTAAAAAATAATCAAAGCCCACTAAGTCCCCTGACAGCGCCTCTCAGCAGCTACCAGTCATTCACTGCACGGCAGGAAAATAAATTGGACCATTCTTATTTGGACTCTCGTCTCAATACCGCTTGGCCAATCTGACAACCGTTGCATTGCAACTGAACAGTAGTAACATATGGGCGGGTTTTACTTTTACAAAACTATATAATTATTCTGTCTCTTATAGTATACAGTAACTTAACATACGACCTGTTCTACCAAGTCGCATTGAAGACACCTTGTGGATTAAGGCCGCGCAAAAGTACAGTACTCGATGGCTGCCGTGGGTGCTAGCCGCCGTCACTGCTGTCATAGCAGTCTGACCACAGTTGCCGCTCCACTCACCACGCAGTTTATCGCCACCAATGTTAAGTGTCACTCCTCATGTATTATCTGAAACATTCACCACAAGTACTAGAAGGACTATATCACATAACTAAATAATAAAATTAGGCCCAAGCTACAGAATAATAATACTGACAATATTAAAAAAAATCCTAATAAACAAATGTTATTATTCTGAAAATTAAATATAATCTTTTGCTAGGTAATAATTTAGAAATAAGACATGAAATAAAATACACCATAAAATTTTAAATTAATAATAAAGCTCCACAGGCTACAAATTTCTATTTTTTATTATTATGGAAAATCAGAGCTTCCTCTCGTCTAACAGTTTTGTTGTGCCCGACAGGGTCAATAATGATTATATTATAATAATCACCTACCACCTACCACCTAAGCATCTGCTTACTTATGGTAAAGCTATAAAGCTAGTGAGTTAACACAGTCAAGAAATTAGACTTACAAATACTGTAATTAATGGCATAGAAATAATACTAAATATAATGTATACAATTGCATCAAATGTCAATGTACAATAATAAGAGTTACTCATGATATTAAATGTATGGATTAAATAATTAAACTTATGTCAATTATATATAATACTATGTATCCAAATTATAATTATTCATCTAGTGAACAGTGAAATTCATAACATTATTCATTAAGCCATTTTTATATCGATAGGTAAATTGTTGATTTGGTAATCCTTTTATATTGGTGGGTACTTTGTTATATATTTGACCTAACACAAAGTAACAGTCTCTTTGTAAAATCGAGTGTTTCGTGGAAAGACATCCATTAGATTAGCTTTTTGAAATAAGATAGGATTCTGACGACCAAATTTATAACCCAGCGCAATGTCTAGTCAATTGAGAATCAATTTAAATACTTTAAGAAGTCTAATAAGTCTAATTTATTCGTAAGTCTAATAAGTTAGTTTATTCAATAACATGCCGGTTCGTGTAATGAACCGTATAGTCTAAAAAACACACTTCCCGCCTAGGCAAAGGCAAATTAGGTAAAGGAATGAAGTGTCACGAAGAATGAGTCAGCACTTAAAAACTTGTCTAATAGGAAATGTTGAAGAGCATTTACTCAAAGTATCTATCTTATTTTGAACCACACGAATAACGTAGGTCATAAACCATTCTATCTAATAAGTAGAAAAAGGAAACAAAAATGATTACATAACCTTTTAAGAGCCATGCCACAGACTTGGGCATCCCACGTCGCATTATTCGGTCTCGAACAGCACTAAAACGGCCACCTCTTATGGTAACCACACTGCTTGCAGTTTGGGTAAAACCACCACTTTCTCAATCATTCCTCAATTCTGAAACTTGTAATTATTATATTAATAATAGGACTGGGTTGAATCCCACTTCTGATGTTAGTTAGTTTGAATAAGAGAGAGATTAAAAATATATAGAATACCTATTTTAAACTATGTAATGATAAAACAATTAATTCTGCCAAGACTTTCGACCAATAAAGAATACCTTTCTATTATTAAATTTGCAAATAGTTAATTAATAACCTTTTCAAATATAAATATCAAAGGAGCTATAAACCTTGGTTATGCAAATCGATAAGTAGCTACACTGTTAAGCCATCGTTTAAACAGTAACGCCCAGATTAGCCTACCTACCCCAGTAGTAAACTATTATGGGGACCTAGGGGATTCATTAAGTAAAACTAAGATAAAAGGTGGATTAGCCGTGCCACACGACCACTCTACTTGGCGTCTCGTAAGTTGATCTACTGATTCGCCAGCGGACGTCTAACTCGCACGGGGTCCAGAGATATATTATATTAAATAGTAACAGTTAACTCAGACAAAGCACATAATACATTATTTTATAACATGACAATTAGTCCAGAATAATATGTAGGTATTAATTTAAGAATAGCAACAATTATTATATAAACTATACCCAAAATAGTATCATAGAAGAGAATTTAACATAATAACATAATATTAATATATCATCAATTAATTAATTAATTAATATAAAGTAATAATGGTTTTACTTAACTTCATAACAATACGGTAAACAGTTCGGAGCTCTGCACTGGTCTATGGCTGGATCGAGAAAGATCCAATGGCGCCAAACCTTCCGTTTATATAGTCGTGAACAAACAACTTTGACGTTTGCCAACCGTTACGTTTTAGTTTTAAAATTGTAGCGGTTATAGACAAAGGTTTCTGTTTGAATAATAACAAAGGTTTTATAAATTAATAATTATGAAAATAACGTTACAAAGTTAAGTTTTAGATGTCTCTAAACATCTATTTCAAAAAGGTATTTAACAATATAACGTACTGAACATATAATTAACCTAACATGTGCATATGTAAAGACGCCTTAACTTTTACATGTGTGCTGTACGTGGTTACCTCGCCTCCCTCAAAAACTGACAGAAAAAAATTTGTTCCAGAAGTTGCGTATCACACCTCCCGCGTTAAATATTCTGTTATATTATGCTAGGTCGGCAGTTTTAAAATTTTAATTTATAGTTATTTTAAATGTTCGTCATATAATACCAATTTGGCCAAGTTATTTGCCGCTTACAGTACCTACGTATGTTGTATTACTTGACATGAATATTATACATATTACTATGCAAATCTCTGCGTATTAGTTCTGCCCAAATATGATAGCGGCGAATGAAAAGCTGTATGATTATATCGGTTTATATAGCTTATAATAGTGTGATAATTGATGTTGTTGATATATAATAATAATATTGTGGGACATTAACACACACGGTTATCTGGTCCTAAGCTAAGCAGAGCTTGTGTTATGGAAACCATATATAATTCTTTTCTTTTGTAAATATATATATTTAATAGCTAATAACACCCATACTCGAGACAAACGACATGTTTATCACACTCATGTCTGTCTCGGGTGGGAATCAAACCCGCGACCAGCGGCGTGAAAAACTACTTTTAATGGATTTTATCGCGGTTTATTTTAGATTTTAGATCCCTTTAGTCTTTTCAGACTTCATGTTCAAGGGTAGACTGAGGTATTGACGTCCAAAAATATTAATCACAATTATTACTGACCACCTCCAAACATTAATATTTAAGTTGCGTTCACGATGTTTTCCTTTGCCGATATTGAGCAGCGGAGATGAAACAATTCTCACAAATATGTGTAGGCACGACCTAGAATCGAACTTGCGTATAATTTCTAAGGCCAGGCCCGTGTCGCTGCGCCACCGCTGCTGGACCCTAGATATTCCGCCACAAATCTGGATCACTTCATTGCGTATTAATTTTAAAAAAAATATTCTTCATAACAATTACTCTTAAGGTGTTTATCCACGTGTAATGATAATTGAATAACTTTGCATAGCCGGCGCCACATAATTGTATGCAACTTACTTGTACCATTAATTACACCATCGATCAAACTAACTGGTATCAGTGACAATAATTGTAATAATAATTGTAGATACTCCTTCATTTTAATTGCTCGTTTCCGTATTTACCTTCATTTTAAACATATTTATTAATAACTAGCTTCTGAACACAGCTTGAGCTTGAGCAGCGGTGGCGCAGCGATGCAGGTGCCTTAAAAATATATTCCTAGTCGGTTGAACACAGCTTTGCCTTTTAAGTGTTATGTACTATAATCTATCTCTGTGTCAAATTTTATCCTAATCCGCCCAGTAATTTTTGCGTACTTAAGTCACAAATATCCAAATAATATAAACGATATCCTGAAAAGATTTCGACAAACTTAGCAATCCTTATTAATATTAGAAATACGAAAGTAACGTCTCGCCGTTACACCTTAAGTTTGGCGAGTCAAAAACTGTAATAGACTTAAGTTACTTATTCTGTAAAAAATAAAATAAGAAAATAAAAAAGAAAAAGAAACCTCCGTCGGTCTGTCTGTCACACTTTCATGCCAAAAGAGAAATTTAGTGTGGAGATAGTTTGAGACCCGAGGAAGGACAAAGGATAATATGTCTTATCCGATTGCGCGAAACGAGGTTAGTGGTCGTAAAGTTAGTTAAATATGACGGGCCGGTGGCTTGGTCGGTAAGATACTTGATTTTCTCGCCGCAGGTCGTGACTTCCATTCCTACCCGAGACAAACATTTGTTTAAATATGTCTGTTTGTCTTGTGTCTGGGTGTAATTATGTATAATTAAGTATATATTTACAAAAGAAAAATATTATATGTAGTAAATTACCGGTTATCTGGATTCCATAGTACAAGCTCTGCTTAGTTTGGGATCAGATGACCGTGTGTGTTAATGTCCCACTATATTATTATTATATTCATGAATCTATGATGGATTTTAATATTTTACGTGGATGAAGTCACGGGCGGAAGATAGCAATATCTAAATCTACGCAATATTAGTACAAGTTCTATTTAAGGCAAGTACTAGTTTAGATAATCTAGACCTTGCTACAAAAGGATATGATACAAATTTATATGCAAACTACATGTCTACATGCGCTCTTATTGCTGCTAATAACTTATTACTTACCCGCTTGAGCTTCGCACGGGTGTACATTGTAATATTTACTCACTATGGCGAATTTAGAGGTCTGAAGGCCCCGGGGCTCCAAATAATTTTCCTAATAAAATGGAAAAAAAAATCAGTCGAGTATATAACTTATTGAGAAACCAATAAACAACCAAGCTACGAAGACTCAAACTACAAATCTGCTCTAAACACTGAACATGTCCCAAATAACTTTGAAAACACATTTGCATAGAGAATTCTTCAACCAACATAAATTATTGTACCAGTACCGGGTGTCATTGTCAACTTCCATGCAATAGTTATGTGCATATGTGTTAATCCAGACCATAATCTATCTCTGTACTAAATTTCATCCAATTCCATCCTGTAGTTTTCGCGTGAAAGAGTAACAAGAATTCTGAACATTCTTAGATACAAACTTTCGCGTTCATAATATTATTAAAATATAACAAACGTGTCAATCGGAAACAAGAATTATCTGAAATTTCATTTGAGCGTTACCGAACGGAATCTTCTAAGCTTTTTTCGCTGAAATTTTTTTGAATTAAACGAGTAACTGCCATCAGACCTCGAGCCCAGTAGCCGAGATAGGTTGAACAAATTATATAAATTACTTTATTTATTAATTGCAATATATTTAAATTATATTTAAATAAATAATTCAATAACAATTGCGGTCTGCGTATTAATTTTTTATACGTTTTTTAATTTATAAATTATCTTATAATTAATTACTTAGTTTTATGCTATTTTCTTGCTAGTAAGTAGCTATTTGTTTAAGTTATTTATTTAATTCATTTTTGTTTCAGGTAAGTATGGAGTTTTCCTCTAAATTATTCAAATTAATAAGTAAGTGCTTATCATATAAGTTATAAGTAATAATCATTTATTATTTCCCGTGACCAGAGGGCCGGCCTCAATCTCGATCAAATTGGCATTGCCATACAACGTGGCAGTAAGACTTATATTATACATATTAAGTTACATCCATTTATGTTAAGTAAATTTATAATCATTAAATTGTTTGTTAAAACCGATGATATCTACCCGTGCGAAGCCGGGGCGGGCCGCTAGTTATTTATAAAAAGTATTAAAAAGTAAACTACCCAATACCAAGAACAATACTTGAACTCCAACATATTTTTTTTTAAATTACTTCCTCAGAATCTGGCTTCATGATTAACGGCTAACAACTTCATCAGTCTGTCATCACTCAACATAAATCCGGTCTTTATTTATACCATACACGAACATAATTGCACAATTCGTCTCAGAACAAAGCGCCGCGCGTTTTATTTAACCCTATATGTACTGCCAAAATCGTATCGGACTCAATCAACTGTAAAGTGTATGGCCGTAAAAACCGCGAAATATTAAAAATATGACGTAATACATACTATGTAGTTCTAATTAAAAATTATTTATGACATTAATCTTAGTAAACTAGCTAATATGACGAACTACGATAAAATTAATCGACCGACATAAAATTATTCGTCCCATAATTTATGCGAATATGAACTATTTTAATTATTTTGGTCACATATTTTTTTATTATGTACACAAATAATAATTTAGTTCATTTCAAACGGGATGGCAGGATTACATAATCTACATATCTACTGTTTGAGATAAGTAAGACAAAAGATTAAGCAATAGAGCGATAAGTGAAACTATGTAGGTACTTTATATTTAAAATTAACTTGATTTTCTACTATTCAAAGTCAATGAAATTTCTATAAATTAAAAAAGTGTCCGTTTAATTTTAATTGCTTTTGCGTTATTTATTGATGTAAAAGATAATAATCACTTTTAGTTAACACAAAAGCAATCTGAACACTAGTTATAAATGTTAAGTGGATGATGATGTGATGTCTCATAAGATGGATATCACATTATACGTAATTACACAATTTGTCATTCTTTGGATGCAGTCCAAAATGAAGCTATTTCTCTAAGGACAATCTGATTAATTTGGTATTTTGTTGAAAATTAAGTAATGAGGGAATCTAAGAAAAGAGTTATTTGACATCTATGTTAAAAAGTAAAGGCTTTGAATAATTGCTTACTTTAATAATTTTATTGGTGGGTGTTATTGACTGGGTTAGACTCAAGAACCTTAAATTAAAACACTGGTTGTTGTGTCTAGAATAAATTTAAATTATTAAAGACAAAAATGTCACTTTGAACAAATCGAACTATTTAATTAAACGAAGTCTTTTATATTTCCTGTCTCTTTCAGATCGGTTACAATGGTGAAGTGTGAAAGTGTTAAAAATATATCTAGTGTGAATTAACTTGTTTTCAACAATCTGTTCTGAGTGTAGAACAAATGTTTGAAGACGAGTTCTGTAGACACTGGATTTAGCGTCCTACGTCCAGTGTTCTAATGTAAGGTTCTTGCTTGAACTCATACATACGAAGTGTTCCGTACGATTTCATTATTTGTTACTGCAATAGAAATTCACCTTTTATAAAAATTAAAACAATTCTCTACATATAACGGCTGATAGGATGCCCGAATTTCACAAACTTGTACACAAATACACGTCATAATTATTGTACTTTTTATTCCTTTGGGCTTCAAAAAATAATGCAGTTAAACATAGTCCGTACAAATGTTCTTACTTAATCTGAGCATAAATAAATATTCTGGGACATTAACACATACGGTCATCTAGTTCCAAGCTAAGCAGAGCTTGTGTTATGAAAACCAGATAACTGGTATATGGCATACATATAATACCTTTTTTTTGTAAATATAATAGATATTTACACCCAGACTCGACAGAAACACAAATGTTCATCACTAACGTTTGTCTCGGATGGGAATCGAACCCACGACCTGCGGCGTGAAAAGCAAGCATCTCACCGACCACGCCACTGGCCTTTCAAAAAATCCGATTTCTAATTAATGTTTTAATTGTAGACACATCAGAGACATTATAATACTTCGTGTCAATACAATTAGGTACTACTAAAAAGCAATAAACTTTAACCGTTACACCAAATCAAAAGACTGACTACCGACATCGCAATTAAAACGCCAACCCTAACGTTCCTAGAAATAATTTAATTAACTCGCTCGCTTAATGGCCGATCTCTTAATGTTCGTTTTGCATGCTCCTTCGCGGAAGTTTATCTTACAGTGTGAACGTGCTTTACAACGCGTTACTTAGCACCGATTTGTGCGGTTGATTGATGGATGAATAACGTTACTGGTTTTGCAGTGTTCTGCACCTTGATTCACAAAGAATGATAACCTTTTCCACGGCCGATACTTCGCGTACCTGACATAATATGACAAATTTGAGACAAAGAGAGCGTTTAACGTTTAAATAGCGCTGTGAAATGGTATAAAAATGTTATGACAAACATTAAAACTATGCCGTGACTTTTTTTGTGTATAGGATGCTTTATAAAGTTCATAATTATTAATAAAAAACGCGCTATTTTTTAAATAAAGAATGACAGAGGGCGTCGCCAACTACATCATAGATTCCTGGAATTAAAAAAGAAACATTTATTTTTTTATAAACCAAAAAGGTCACATTTCCGTTGCTTCAGTAAAAAAAATATTCTTATGTAAAATACCAAGTTTATTTAGTGAAATTCTACGGAACGACAAAACAAACTATTAACAGTTATAAGAATAGAATGCCATTAAATCTAAACAAACAAACAGCTATGCCGTTTAATGGTTATAGCGAGCTTCGACAACGTTAATTTACAAGTACTGCCTAAGGAAAGTTAGTTGAATTGATTTCATCTGAATTATTTATTGAGATATTTCAGGGCTTAATCTGTTAAACCTTCTCATTGTTATAAAAAAAAGACGGGTTGCACTCCGGGAGTGCCGGCAGAAGTGAAAACTTGATTATTATCGTTGAGCATGTTTGATATTTTGGAATGGTTAGGGAATAATTTTGCACCAATTGCTTTATCAGTATAAAAGTACTATCATTTATGTGGTAGAATACAATATTCATTTATTGCGCTATCGTACACAAACATGACAATTTCTATTACGTCATCCGTCTTACGCTTTTTCGATCAGGTCACGTGTCCTGACGCGAGTTTAAGATTTTATACCCATTACAGAAAAAGTGCTCAACGCCGCTAAAGAAGTTTTCACTTCAAAAAACTATGCGATACATTTTTATATAACTAAGTTTTAGGAACATAGTTATATTTTTACCCCCATAATTATAAACGTCGTAGAAGCTAAAAAAAAATAGGTTAAATTAGGTTTATAATTTGTTTGTCTGTCTGTCATTTTGATATTTATACTAGTAAGAAAGTCCAGAGCAGCGGTGGCGCAGCGGTACGGGCCTCGCCTTAGAAAACCTTACTGACGGACTAAATAATTAAAATACGATTTTTCATACCTTGTCGTCAACCCCATTTTCTTTTTATGCTAATTCTGTAGGTTATATCTTAAATCTAGACTAGACTTGTAACTCGATCATTACGGACAGTCTGTAGCTTGCACAGATGCTGAGATTGCATAATTTTACTGCTCAATACCTTTATGTGTGTGTCCGCCATTGAAACAAGTGTCAATTGATATACATAATTGAATATTTTTAAATGTCTTCTTAGAAAGAAGTTATTGCGAATTAAATAGATTTTTAAGTGTTTTGAGCTACATTGGCATAGCAGTATCAGCCTCGCTCTTGAAATATAAGGTCGCGGGTTCGATCCCCGATGCTCTCACCTATGTGTGACTTGTTTTGTTGCAGTTTATCGGTGAAGGGAAACATCGTGAGGAAACCGGCATTTCTAAGAACTTCCTCTTCTATTATTCTTGGTCATGTATGTGACATGCAACAACCCGCACTTGCATCAAGGCTCTATCTAAGAAACTCTCTCAACTCGTAAGATAGTTGAGAGAAGACCCGCGACCTTATATTTTAAAGGCGAGGCCGATACCGATACGCCACTCCTGCTTGAACAACAGCAAATGTCGTCCTGTTATAGATAAATGTCATTAATCCTTAATTGGATTATAAGGCTTAAATGTTTGTAATTAGTTAAAAGATTATAGATAACGAGTGATACTAGATCATTTTAATTGAAATAAAGTAATTAATGAGTAGGAATGGTCCGTTTCTAAGTGGAAAGCGATATTTCCGGTTTTGGTGTTAGGTTTATATATGGCGATATACAATGCGTTTCAAATAAGAATAGCAAAAGTAGCGTCAGCACAAAATATCAAACCACAGACAATAATATTAGTTTAAAATGTATGGAAAAGTGACTAATGTAGCAAAATACATACAGCTACATACCTAAGTAAATTTACGCGGTATGATGCCACAAACTTGTGCACAGATACATAAATAAACACTGATATAAACTCACGTTTTAACATAGAACATCGCTTTTTTTCGCCCGAAGTTAATAAAATATGTTCGTACATAAATATTCGAATCCAAATTTCCAATTTCACTGCAACGTCAATAAGACATACGTATTTTAATTTATTTTTCATCTAGATGTGATTATTATATCAAACAAACATTTTTGCCCACCGTACTGAAAAACGTGAAGTTGTTGCGCATTCCGCTCCAAGATGGCGGATTTCGAGTCCTATTCTTAATTGACACGCATAGTAAACACAAACCTTCGTGATAAAACAAATAACAATTTAAAAAAGAACTTAATAAAGAAGGACTATTATAGGTTAGTTTTTTTTTTAATATTTGCTCGAGTATGAAGTCATCAATATATTATCATGTAGGATGATTCTACAAAATTCGATTTCGATTTATTCCAGTATACAAAAATAGTCAAAATAAATACTGAATTTTTGCACTTTTAACACAGCTAATCCAAGCCAACATTCATTCAATAAAAATAATATAAGATCCATATCATTCACTCATTCATTCACCCTGATTACTCACTAAACATTCCGTAGTAAATTAGCTATCAGAGAAACATATCAACTCGTATAGGCACACTTCATCTATTTTGACGCTTCTGTTTCATTATGAAAGGCGTGTTTAACCGCAACTAATTGACCGCCGCCGTTTTTCCGGCTACAGCGGCCATTCTAAGCTGACTAGCAAAGTATGCGGATGATATACATACATTTGACGGGTCCGTGGCGCGGACCCATCAAATTATTGATTCAAAATTAATGTTTTGAATAAAAACAAATGGAGCATGTTTAGGACATAAGATGGTCGTGAAAGAAAGAGTATTTTTTGGAGATATACCTAAATATAAACCAAATATTTTTAGGTTATGTCAAATGTGCAAAAACTAAAGTTGTATCAAGATATTTTAATTGCCAACAACTTTGCCATTTAATTGTTTCCGATAGGAGTTGTAGTTCTCTTGGAAACCGTTTTGCACACTTAATTTTTTTTTTATTTTGCGATAGGCTGGCGCTTGACTACAACTTGCCTGATGTTAAGCAATGATGTAGTCTACGATGGAACGCGCCAGCCTAGTATACTGATTTACTCGTGATTACGAATGATTATCGGTGAGAAGGTGACAGTGGAATGAGCCTCCATATGGTTAGAAGCCATATAGGAGCAACCATTCCGACCCACCCTCTCTGCATGGTGTCACCAGACATCGCACAGGAACACGGCAAGGCCGCTTGGCGGTGCGGCTTTGTCTGGTGAGTGGTCACTAACCACGGCCGAAGCCTACCACCAGTTGATTGTTCAATTAAAGGTGTATACCCACGGACGAAGGTGACTCAGCCCCCAAATGAACCCTTCCCATCCTCAAATCACCCGTAATTTGTTTTTCCCCTTATACTGTACATTTTGTTGATTAACAAACAAAAATTTTACAGAGGTTTTCCTATGACAAAATGTTTGTTTGTAAAATATTTGTTTTTATAATTTTGTATTATATCTACTTTGGCTTATATAGTGTTGCCATAAAATATTATAATTTAATAAATAAATATAATATTAAATAAATATTATGATCAAATTATTTTTATAAAAAACCTAGCTGCCCCGGCGAACTTCATTCCGCGTATTTATCACTATTTAAACTTTCCTTAGACTTGCTTGAATACTTTAAGACCAAAATTAGTGAAATCAGGCTGCCCGTTCTCGAGTTATAGCGAGACTAACGAACACCAATTGATTTTTATATATATATAGATATATCCTCCACTGAGATAACTCGCAACGGGGTAACTACTATTATAAACTGTTTAATGTAACTGTAGTGATGTACCTAAATACTTAAATTAGTGGGTACTTAACTTTAGATAACATCACTAATTAACCCCTAAAACATTAAAGTATTAATTAGCACTAAAACTATTAATTTTCACATAATTGATTACATTAAGAATGCAACATTGAATTTTATCGGCTAATAAAGTTAAACATGGCAAGGTTAAGTCGTAGTCCTAGCCGTATTTCTACGGCGGCCTGTCTAAGCTGACTAGCCACGCAGGAGCCACAACATATTCCCTTCACGCGGACTGTTCCGGTCGGTTGGAGTTAGACCTACGACCGACGGCTTAACCTACTCTCGGAGACACGGGCAACCTCGATAACCTAGTGTTCGGTGTTGCGCAACCGAACAGCTTAGCATCTTACATTTGTGCATTGCGTGCATACTAATACTAAGTCAATTTATACATAATAATATACATTTTATTGTATTTCAAATCAGTTCGCGTTCAACCAGCGACCGAGCTCGATTACCATTTTATAACCATTTTTATACCATTTTGATACCATTTTACAACCATTTTAATTAACCATTTTTATACCATTTTTATACCATTTTTATACCATTTTGATACCATTTTGATAACCATTCAAAAAGACCATTTTATGAACCATTTTTACCATTTCTATTTACCAGTGTTAATTCTAAGTGTTAATTTATAAGTGTTAAATAAATAGTGTATTTTATATCTAATCTAAATCTTTTTAGTATCAATTAATTATTACCAAAAATCACCCCAGTTAGTTAGCGAGCAATATACGCTACACCTAGTAAATGAATATCTAAGCATCTTTCCAACAGATTAATGCCTCGTTAAAGTTAAAGTTAACTATAATATTAACATTACCCTTGCAACAGTAAAAGCAATTAACACCAATTAATATCCAATAGATTGTATACTAATAGAAAGCCGTGTTCGGTTCCTAAGTAAGGACTTCCATACACGGGCCACCGACGACGACCATGCAGCACATACGCAACCACTGTAAAACAGTTATTTGTTTGTTGCTATACATAATTCACATCAACCCTTTATAGTGTCCCATTGCTGGGCACGGGTCTTCTCTTAACTATCTTACGAGCTTAGGCCTTAATCCACACACGCTGGCCAAGTGCGGGTTGGTGGATGTCACATGACCTCAAATGGTTAGTTCTTAGACATGCCGGTTTCCTCACGATGTTTTCCTTCACCGATATTGAGCAGCGGAGATGAAACAATTCACAAAAAGATGTGTGGGCACGACCAGGATTCGAACCCGCGACCTTATTTTTTAAAGGAGAAGCCCGTACTGCTACGCCACCGCTTTTCACATAATTAGGGCCCTTCAAAAATGGTATTTATGGTACCAAAACGTTGTCACAGCGAGTGATAATTGGGTGTTGTAAACGTCCTTACTGCAGTTCTGTTCTGATGACCCTATCCGACCACCTCAGAGACATTGGATCGCTGAACTATTTCGGTGAGCCCTCAAAAACGGTTTGAATAGATCCAGCAGGTCCTTGAAAACTATTATGATGGCTCCCTATATGCGAACCATCGACTTTGTCTTTGACAACTATTGGTGTGCACTCTAGTGACCGAAAGCGTGCAATAAGCTCAGTATTGCAACGAATTTTATGAGATAGTTGTAGTCGCGACCTGCAATGCGACAGTGGTTAGTTGCTTGTCTGAAGAAACCCTATGTAACGGTACGGTTCAAGGATGGGCGCATAATTTTGGTTTAATTGTAATTGCAGATGGTTTTAGGTTCTGTTTTGGTTGTGTTAGGTTATGTTAAGTGTAACAAACTTTATAACTAAAAGGTTCGTGGGGAAAATAATACTTTGAATAACGTAATAGTTGTTCTAAGTTTGATGTTGGCCCTTAAATATATCATTGTGCTAAAATCGCTGTTTTTTTTTATCCTATAATAAGTTTGCGCTTGACTACAACTTGCCTAACGTGAAGAAATGTTGCAGTCTACGGTGCAACGCGCTCACCTAATAAATACCGATTCACTCGTGACTTGAAGACGGGTAGATTATAGCTATCGGGAAACAGATGCCGGCAACGAATTCCACAACTTGGCAGTTCGTACAATAAAAGTGGAAGGAAAGCGCTTTGTGCGTGCCAAGGAATTTCCACTATATATCGGTGGCGCATAGCCGTACCTCTACTTGAATGAATGGGGTAATTAATTGGGTGTCATTATCTTTATATAAGTATATATTTACAAAAGAAAAGTATTATATGTAGTATATTACCAGTTATCTGGTTACCATAGTACAAGCTCTGCTTAGTTTGGGATCAGATGACCGTGTGTGTTAATGTCCCACTATATTTATTTATTTATAATCTCTGTTGAATGGTTTGCCAATGATCTCACATCATATTGTGGAACTCAATGCCGAAATCTCATAATAAAATTAAATAATAAGTAACTAAGTACCTTTGTTATGGAAATTATATTAAAGGGCTCCTATTAATAGTTTTTCTTACAAAAGGTCCATCTTTAAAAAAAGCTTAAAAAACGAAAGAAAAATATTTATCTGTGATTCAAACATCGGGTTTTATGACCGCCCAATCTCCCACCCAATCATAACATTAGGTATGGATGGATTGTGGCGAAATTTACCTTCGTACGCTAATTATATTAAAACAGATTTTCATTCCCTCAAAACACGAATAAAACGACGTTTTAAAAAATAAAACCTAGCTAAGAATAAAAATAGGAATTGAATAATAAGAATAAGAATTGAATAATATGAATAATAAGAAAATAAATAATTGAATATATATAAGAATTAGTATTGTCTTAGATTTACGCGAATATCGTACATTGAAACAAAACTACTTTTTAACGGATTTTATCGCGGTCTATTTTAAATTTTATATTCCGACGTTTCAAAGTCTTTTCAAACTTCATGTTCAAGGATGGACCATCATCATGTCCAATATAAAGTTCGTTTTTATAAAGACATAGATAGATCAATAGAAATGGCTAAAAAATATTATGGAATGGCCTAAAATATCGAATTTATTAAGTAAAAGGACCCTATTTTGCAGTATTGCATATTGCCAACATCAAAGTTGATAAAAGTCACCTTTCAATAAAAAAAACATAATCTGTTAAACAGTGCGTAAAATTGTAAAGACGTTATCAACTAGGTAATGATGAAACTGAAGTGTTATTTGAGATTATAAATCCGTTTAGCCATCGTATTTGTGTCTAAAAGTCGCGGCTCGTTACGCGTTTCACGCATTACTTGGTGTGGTATTCTGTGGTAATCTATTTAGTATTTCTAATACAGTCTTATAATGTAACTTAATCAGACTCATAGTCAGTGGCGTCGTGTACTTTGGCGGGGTCCAATATAAAAATTTGTTTGGAGGCAATTTTATGGGGTAAAGATTACCCACAGTAAAAAAACTAATTCGGGGGCCCCCTTGGCCCTGGAATCCCTTATATGTAATTGATTGGGCAGATATGGCGGTAGCTACGCCCCTGCTCAGTGTTAATAATAATCACTTAACATTTTTAGTATTTATTTGGTAAAAAATAAGGTGTCATTTTTTTTAAAACCATTAACTTGTTTGACTTTTTCTATTATATTTTCTATTTTACGTTTATGTATTACATAGTATTGTCTTAGATTTACGCGAATATCACACATTGAAATACTACTTTTTAACGGATGGGACGGGTGTCCACGCGTGAACATGAAGTCTGAAAATACTTTGAAACGTCGGGATCTAAAATCTAAAGTAAACCGCGATAAAATCCGTTAAAAAGTAGATTTATTTCAACGGTTTTGTATTTTTTTTGTACTAGTTTCAAGAATGTCAAATTAAGACATGGCATAGTATGACAATCTATGCTATGTCTCATGCCTCAAAGGTGCTAAAGCCAATCTGATAAGTGTGGTTTACTCTTTAATCCCCTTCGACGCGACGTATTGAGTTATATCGAACTATATCTGTAAGACTGACTTTAACAGAAGTAGGAAGAAGCCAGGACTAGACACATTTGTTCAGATTGTGTCAGATAAGTCCGGTTTGACTAACGAGCGCGTCAAGGGCGCTTATACTCAGAAACTTAAGACTTTGCGCCTAGCGACTTCCACATACTATAGATGCGAAACTATGTTTAACGGTATTTAAGAATGTTTATACCTAATTATTTTGTGGTAAAGACTAAATCGATTTGGATAAAATTTTTAGGTACCTGGATTAATTTTAAGGTACAGGTACATCAGTATACAACGCAGAATAAGTCGGAGGCAGAAGTTAGCACCTATCTTCATAAAATCTTAGTTCAAACACCGACGAGATACCTTCTAGACACCCCTTAATTCAAATATTATGAAATTGTAATCGTCAAAAGTTGGTGGGGTATCGGAGAAGATAGCTAATTTTGATTGGTTCGTTCAAGTTCTTGTCCTTGAACAAACGGTAGTGGTACGACATAAGCGAGCGGGGGGTCCAGCTATGCTGTGTCTAAAGGTATCTGGTCGGTCTACCAAACTTTGGTCAATTTTTTTGTCCTATAATTGGCTTGCGCTTGACCACAACTTGCCTGTTGCTAAGCAATGATGCAGTCTACGATGAAACGCGCTTACCCATTAAATACCGATTCACTCGAGACTTGAAGACAGTTAGATTATAGCTATCGGGAAACAGAGATGCCGGCAGCGAATTCCGCAACTTGTCAATTCGCACAATAAAAATAGAAGCAAAGCGTTTTGTACGTAACCGTCACATCGTAGAATTTCCACCATATATCGGAGGCGCTAGCAGCTCTACTTGAAATATTGTTGATACTTACTGTATCAATGTCAATTTAATTCTATTTGTGCGTATCAATTGAGTACAATCTACAATTGCAAATAAATTAAACGCACCTCTTAAGTGTTCGCAATAGTATTAGGCACACTCCGTGTTGTATCGATAATTGTAGGTATGTCAGTAATCTTAAAATACTGTTGGCGCCTATTTACGATTATTAAAACAATAACAATAAGTTCTTGGTAGTCAAACCTCAATACTATGAAATTTTCCGCTAGTGCTGTGCAATCTGACTATCGATAGAGTAAATATATTTTATTTAGCTTTCATTGCCACAAAGTTGTATACAAATACATACCCATAAACGGGCATAAAGATACTATTTAACTTATAATACCACTCGATACCACTGGCCACCGCTGCGTGATATAAAGGGATATAAATGGATAAGTTACTTAATTACGAAAAAAATCAGATGCGTCCCTTTTCCTCATGACAGCAACATAACAAAACATTTCAAATTTCAAATGACTTAAGTATTTCTTTGCAAACATGGCTAATTTATATATAAATGTTGTCAAAAATTGATACAGTTCTCCATGTTTTGCTGTCTATGGGCAAAAAACAGAGAGCAAAGCCTGAACAAATACTGTATTAACTTTTTAAATAGTGGAAATAATTTACTAACTGTAGGACGCCGATAGGTTTCTACAAGTAAGCACTTTTTACTTAGCCTTGATATAAAAGCAAGTCAACTGGATAATGTGTAATTTTAAATAAATAAAGATCTTAAATTTAACTATTTGATTCTAAATATAATTGAAATAAACATAAATATTATCATGTATTAATTTTTTCATCAAACAAATATGACTTTAATCGAAAATAAACCAGAGCAATGACCCCAATCACGCCATTGACTTCTAAAATAAAATAATTTACGCTTTCACCTAAGTATTGATCAATCGATAAACATATTGTTGAAAGATGACGGCGACAGATTTATCGATATTTATATTATCACAGCACTGCTTGTTTTCTTTGGCGATTTGACGTACTCAATACAATTTCGCAAATAATGATTCTGTTTGTTGATATAAAGCATAATTGACTACTTATTTCATTAAAACATGCTCGTTTATTCTAGATATCGTAATATGTAGGTATATTTAAAAGCAAAGATAACGAACATAAATATGACAAACTTGACTGAACATTCAAATTTCTTTCGTTCTAAAAGTTCAAAAATACTATTGACACTTCTGTAACTGAGGAGGTAAAGGTAGAGGTCTTCATAAATATGTTGGCTTCCTTAAATAAATAATGCGTGTAATACGACTAATGTTTTCTAATTTAATCAGATCCTAGAGCTGTCAGTACGATCCGTTTCATGACAGCCGGCGCGGTACTCTAAGGAGATCTCTAAAATAAATAATATTCAACATATCGGGATCATTGACAGGGATTAGTTTACTAACAGTTGCTACTTGTTTAGGGCTGTCAATGCCACACTGTTATGGTTTTTTTAGTACAAGATATTACACAAATGCAAACAATGTTTTGTGTTTAAATACTGGCATAACGCTATCAGCCTTATGTCAGTATTTAAATACTGAACGAACCTAACGAGTCTCCAAACGAACTACTACTTACGAAGCAAAATCGTATTATTTTTAATTCTATAAGGGTTTGCTTGCATTTGACTATAATTTGCCGTTTATGATATTGTGGTCTATGATGGAACGGGCTGGCCCAGTATACCAATGTAATAAAATTAGTTATAATTATGAAAATTATGTAAAGTATTTTATGTACCTCTTTTAATGATTTAAATTATCCAAATTACTATAAGTAGTTCGTTCAAATTTTTATTCGTCCTTAACTCTTAATTTAGTCTTGGGATCTTTAAAATTCCTAACATAATTATAACATCGACATCCATAAAGGATCATCATTACAAAAGGGGTGACAAGTTCACAGTTAAATTATATCCCTTAAACATCTGATACTGTGCCGCAAAGCCTCGAGATTTCATAAATAACAAAAAATATAACACGTGTATCTATAGTACCAAATCTTTATTTATTAAGATGTAATCCGATGATACAAGAAATTTATGAAGTCAGATCCTGCCCATTTGGAGATAATGATATGAGATATATTTTTATTTTTTTAATTTTCGATATGACTGTGGTACAACCCTAATCAACGTTTTTGATTGGTTATTGTTTTTTGTGCTTGTGCTCTATGGTAGCTGCTAACTTTTTTTTTCAATTTATGAAAGTATTATAGAATTGAATCCTTATACCTACATATACCTTTAATAACTTAAAAAGTATTTAATAGCGACTTTGATTAGTAATTTTATTCTATTGGAAAATTCTAGACAACGTCATTTTTTTCGATAATGTTTTGAATATAAAATAAAATATGTATTACTAAAATATAACATTAAGTAACGTTGTTGAACAAGTCAAGTTGAGCATTGAAATTTGCTGTTAGGCTACGAAACATTTTACTAATACAAATACGATCAAAAAATGCTTTACACAGATGTTAAGAATTACCTATTTCATGCCTATTAGTAGGCATAAAATAGTTTCATATAAATCATACCCAGTTAAATTGTAGTTTTTTACTGAATCCTATTAGGTATTTACTTAGGTTGTAAAAAAATAATCACGAAAACTCTATTGTCAATGAGTCACAGTACGCATAAAAGAACTAAACTTATTATGTCACTTTCTGACAGCTGTATTATGTCAAGTACTCACAATAAGTAATGATGTCGAAATTAAAAAAAATATTACCGTAGACTAAAAGTTTATAATACAAAAAAAAGACGAGCGATGATCGATGCATTCGGTACCGTGGTTGGTCGCTAGCATAACAAAAACATGTCATTTTAAATTATCCAATCGATTCTTTGCAGGCATTTTTATTGCGTGGCAATAACTTTAGTGTCATATAACGAGTTAAGCTATTTATAGATGCCTTCTTGTGTGTTTTGTAGATATAAACTTTAATAAGATGTTACTTTTTAGGGGATTCTTATATGTTAACATTATTTGAATAATTAACCTATAGCAGGCAAATAAATTATAATAAAATAAAATACTATCGATATTTTTTCAAGTTAAACAATCAAAAGTTTGAACTTGGAGACAATTAATGATTGCAAAGTAGGTAAAGTACATTTTAACCTATTTACATAAAAAATATTTAACAAAACTTTTAGCAGAAAACTTGAAATTTAAATGTACTAAGTAAGTACTCTTAACTGCTTTTACTTATCTTTAAAACACACAAAAAACAATGGGAAAGAAAAAACTGACAACCGTTCAAATCGAAACAATTATCACAGCAGCGACCGTGAAAGGGCTTTGACAGTGTCGCCCCCTGTGGCCCGTTATTAATACAGATCTGACAGTTCTGACGGCTAATGTCAATTTGTTTCACAATAATTGGACGTGAGTGACAGCCCTTAACTTTTGATTGATATTACTTATATCCTTTTAATTCCTTTTATATTTTGATAGAATAACAGTCTAACTAACTAAACTGTTTTTTTAGTAAGACTGTGAATTAATGATGATTTTCTTCTTTATATATAAAAATCAATTGCTTTTCATTAGTCTCGCTAAAACTCGAGAACGGCTGAACGGATTTATCTTATCTTGGTCTTGAAATGTTCGTGGAGGTCTAGGGAAGGTTTAAGAGGTGAGAAAAAAAAATACAATAGTTTAGGTCTTTCATTTATCGATTGAGGCAGTGCGAATTCTGCCGGGTCAGCTACTAAAATATAATTTTAACGACAATTTGTAGTTAAAAGAGGTTGACCTTTTAATCTGACTTAAAACTGTACCGGTGCGGTGGCGCAGCGGTATAGGCCTCGCCTTTGAAATATAAGGGCGCAGGTTCCCGGTCGTGCCAACATCTCTTTCTGAGAATTGTTTCATCGCCGCTACTCGATATCGGAGAAAGAAAACATCGTGAGGAAACCGGCATGTCTAAAGAACTAATCATTTTAGGACATGTGACATCCATTGTGACAAGCACTTGGCCAGCGTGTGTAGACTGAACTATCCATTACATTTGTATTAAAGTATCAATTACATTCTTTATAAATACGTAGATTAATTCGAAGAGTCTGTTGCGTTTTGAGGTTTCATCATCCAATTTTAATGAAATTTGGGGTGCTACCTATGTACTTAAAAATACGTTCGAATAAGGCAAATAGTTATCATAATAAATATCGGAACAACGGATGTAAAGCTAGGTGATAAACTTATGTAAAAAAATAAGTACACCATTTTAAAATACACTACACCATACTTTTTTCTTTTTTTTTAACGGTAATTGAGTCGTTTTCGACTATTCTGCCCGTGTCAAAGTAAAGGAGGCAGGCGCGGTGTTGGTGCCAGGCCGACGACAGTGCACTTCGCTACACCATACATATGTATTACTATATAATGTATCTAGACATTTACATAACCTAATGACCTAAAAAAATCCAACACACTGACACATTTATCTCGACCCTGAATTTAGATATCTTAATAATTCAATAAATTCATTGTATATTTAAGGAAAGGCGATAAGTAACCGCCTTGACCTTTCTCTCCATTAGTAAAGAGCCTAACTGTTTTGCGGTAGCCATTTTGTAATCATGAAGGTCGATTTTGAAATAAGAAGCTTCGGTAATGCGCCAATAATGACTACAGTTACTATGCGTTTCAAATAAGAATAGGACTGAACTCGCGGCTAACTTCATACCAAAAACAATGCAAAAGTGTAGTCAGCACAAAATAACAAACCACAGACAATAATATTTTAATATGTACGGAAAAGTGATTTATGTATGAAAAGAGGTTGAGGTTGTTATCCATTCAAAGATAAGCAAATATCTAAAAGAGTCAACGACATTTGACATTGGATTTTATTTATGATTTATGATAGAATTTCAGATATGTAAAAGTAATAATTATTTGTGTAAAGAAAGATAAATAACTTATAATGTCGTTTCTCTATTAATTTTCAGGTAAAATATTGATTTGCTATTTGTTTTCTCTTTATGTTATTTCTGTTTGTAATAAATTTGAATAAACTCTTTTAATTTTCAGAGCAACACATTATTTTATGATTCTTCCATCTTATAAAACGACATTACTTGTTAATAAAAAATGGAGAAACTGCGATTTAAGTTTTGTGTTTTGGGCTCAGCGGACGGAAAAACCAATGTAATATGTATAACCTCCATTGAGACACCAGACGGAAGTATTTTTGAAATTCCAGATGAATTAAAACCTGTAAGTAAGCATTCTGCCATATTGTCTTTAGATGTATTTGCAAAAATTAAAAATTCACTGAAAAAGAGACATCAAACACGCACTGTGTGGATTCCTCTAAATTCTGATTTGAGGAAAATATATCTCGATGAAGGTGAAAATGTACAATTTGGGGACCAGTATTTAGAGGAAATTACGGAAAGGACAGTACCTTCACCCAGTAACTCAAATAGCCATGTTTCAGAGAAAAAAAGCTTAGGAAATATTGCTGAAAAGTTTTTGATGGAAAAATTTTCAAATAAAACCTCAAATGCTGACCAATGGATTAATGAATTTGAGAATGAATGTCAAAGATTCGAGATTATACATGATGAAGACAAAATTGAGATTTTAAAATATCTCCTGGAAAAGCAGTGCCTAGATTGGTACAGCAGTATGTTAATAAAATTTACAGTGAACTCTGAATGGGCTATATGGAGAGATAATTTTTGTGAAACGTTTGGAAATAAGGGTTGGTCACAAGTCAAATATGCATTTACATTTAAGTTCCAATCTGGATCATTACTTGAATACGCTACGAAAAAAGAAAGATTGTTATTAGAAATAAATAAACATATTGACCTTCACACAATGATAAATCTCATTGTAGTAGGATTACCAGATTATTTGATAGACAAAATTGATAAAGAAACTGTGAAATCAATTTCAAGCCTATACAATGAGATCGGAAAACATGATTATATAGGGAACAAGAAAATGTTTGTTAAATATAAAAGAAATACAAATGATTCTAAAAAACCCTGTAAAAACTGTGAAAATTTAAATAAAGGTATTCGATTCCATCCAGAAGAAAAATGTTGGTTTAATAAAACTGAAGAATATAATTCCATGAGAAACTTCAATAAATCAACCAACAATACAGTGGTAGAAGTTGAACTCACTGATAAAAAAAACGAATAATAACACCATTAATCAAAGTCAAACTATTAATAAACCAAAAACTAAATATATTTGGCATATATGATTCTGGCTCAAATGTATCTATTATTAACTCTAAATTGATAAAACTCAAAGAAGAAAAGCGGAATGATTCAAAGAGTGATAACCTAATCACAATTAATGGTGTTAAAAGGACTATTGGTTTGACAACTATTAAAATAAAAATATTTGATATTGAAGAAGAAGCCGATGTTTATATAATAGATGGCAAAGAATTTAAATACGATTTTCTGATTGGATTGGATATCATAAAACAGTTTAAACTGGTACAAGATGAAAATTTGAAAATAACACAAGGAAATAAAGAAGAAGAAAATAAAATAAAAAATAAAAACAACTGTTCTAATGAAAAAAAAATTGAAGATAAACCATGTTCAATAAATTTTAATGAACACGTTAAAGAAGATAACTTCGAAATGAATCCTAACAATTTAAATGATAAACAAAAGTTAGAAATACATAAATTAGTAGATGATTATAAATCAATATTTGCAAAGGACAAATATGACATTGGTACCGTCACAAAATACGAAGCACGTATTGATCTACTTATAGATAAATATTGTAGTAAGAGACCTTATAGATGTTCAGTTGAGGATAAAAAGGAAATAGAAGAACAAATAGCTAAATTACTGGATAAAAATCTCATAGAACAATCTTATAGTCCATTTGCAGCTCCAGTAACATTAGCATTTAAAAAAGAAGACAACAAAAAATCAAGATTGTGCATAGATTTTAGAGATCTAAATAAAATAGTGGTACCTCAAGCTCAACCATTTCCATTGATCGATGACCTAGTAATTAAAACAAGAAATTCGACATATTTTACAACACTAGACATCAATTCTGCATTTTGGTCTATCCCGCTAAGAATTGAAGACAGAGTGAAAACTGCTTTTGTTACTCAAGAAGGACATTATCAGTGGACATGTTTACCATTTGGTTTGAAGACATCACCAGCTATATTTCAAAGAATACTTAGTAATATTTTAAGAAAGTATGAGCTAAATGGTTTTGCAGTCAATTTCATAGATGATATATTAATATTTTCAAAATCATTTTCTGAGCACATTATTCATCTAACACAATTATTAGAAGCTATAAAACAGGAAGGTTTTAGACTAAAATTTGCGAAATGCACCTTTGCATCCGATTCAGTAAAATATCTTGGTCATATAATACATAATAATACAGTTTGCCCGTTAAAGGATAATTTAGTTGCAATAAAAGATTTTCCAATACCGAATACACTGAAAAATATTAGACAATTTCTAGGAAAAATAAATTTTTATCACGAGTACATACCAAAAAGTGCGATAATCTTAGAACCTCTTCATTCTTTATTAAGGAAAAATCAAAAATTTATATGGTCTGAACATTGTCAAAAATCTTTTGAAGACGTAAAAAAATTATTGTGTTCTCAACCAATCTTAGAGATATTTGATAAAGATTTACCAATAAAAATTTACACAGACGCTTCTTTAGATGGCATTGGGGCGGTATTAAAACAGACACAACTAAATGGAAAAGATAAACCAGTGGCATATTTCTCAAAAAAATTAAATAATGTACAAAAGAGAAAAAAAGCCATTTATTTAGAATGTTTAGCAATCAAAGAAGCTATAAAATACTGGCAATATTGGCTAATAGGTAAATCGTTTACAGTTTATTCTGATCATAAACCATTGGAAAATTTAAATATTAAATCTAGGACAGATGATGAATTAGGAGACCTAACATATTACTTATCACAGTACGATTTTATAATTAAATATACTCCAGGAAAAGAAAATATAGAAGCAGATTGTTTGAGCAGAAATCCAGTATTAGATGCAAATGGGAATAATGATGAGCAATTGAAAATTGTGAATATGATACAATTGATTGATATTATCACAGATCAGAAAAATAATATAGAAATACAAAACAATAAATCAACTTTCATAACAAAAAATAATGTATACTATAAACGGATTCGAAATCGTGAAAAAATTATGTTATCCGAAGATTTTAGTAAGAAACTTATTAAAGACATACATGAAAACATGTGCCATATAGGTATTAATCAAATGCAAAATAAAATTAGTAAGTTTTATACAGCAAAAAATTTAATGATAAATATTATAAATCACTGTAAAAGTTGTGAGATATGTATAAAAAATAAAACACGAGGGCAGAAAAGGTATGGTCTATTGTCATATTTAGGTCCTGCCACAAAACCTTTTGAAATAGTCTCAATAGATACAATCGGAGGTTTTGGAGGCTCGCGATCAACGAAAAGGTACTTGCACCTTCTAGTCGATCACTTTACACGATATGCTTACATTGTTACATCAAAAACACAAAGTTCTAATGATTTTGTTAAACTTATGAGTAAAGTAACGAATTGTCATACAGTTGGGATGCTTCTTACTGATCAGTACCCAGGAATTAACTCAAAAGAATTCAAAAATTTTTTACGTAGTAAATCAATAGCAATGATCTTTACTGCAGTTAATTCCCCATTTTCTAACGGCCTAAATGAAAGACTTAATCAGACACTTGTAAACAAGATTAGATGTCAAATAAACGAAAAAAATAATAAAATAGCGTGGACAACCGTTGCCCATAATTGTGTAGATAAATATAATAACACAGAACATACAGTGACTGGCTTTGCGCCTAAATACCTGTTAGATGGTACAGATGTTTCATATTTACCAAATGAACTTAAAAACAAACAAACACAAATTGAATGGGATAGAGATAGAAAAATAGCATTAGAAAATTCGATTAAGTCACATAATTATAATAAAAAAATATTTGATAAAAACAGAATTATATTCAACTTTAATACTGGGGATATGGTATATGTAGAGAATGGGAATAAACTAAATAGAAACAAATTAGATGAACTAAGACTTGGTCCATATAAAATTATTGAGAAAATATCAAATTCAATATATAAAATTGATACAGGTCATAAAAAAATAGAATCAAATCTCTTTCATATTACAAAACTTTTACCATTTAAATGAAAAAAGAATTAATTTTAGTAGAATAGTGTGAAATTTATATTATCATATCATCTAGTATATTTGTTGAGACTTACTAAGAAAATTTTGGGCAAAATTTTCTTATTTAAGGAGGGAGATGAAAAGAGGTTGAGGTTGTTATCCATTCAAAGATAAGCAAATATCTAAAAGAGTCAACGACATTTGACATTTGATTTTATTTATGATTTATGATAGAATTTCAGATATGTAAAAGTAATAATTATTTGTGTAAAGAAAGATAAATAACTTATAATGTCGTTTCTCTTTTAATTTTCAGGTAAAATATTGATTTGCTATTTGTTTTCTCTTTATGTTATTTCTGTTTGTAATAAATTTGAATAAACTCTTTTAATTTTCAGAGCAACACATTATTTTATGATTCTTCCATCTTATATGTACATACAGATACCTAGTGATTTATGTACGTACTCGTACATACAGCTACCTACCTAAGTAAATTTACGCGCTAGGATGCCACAAACATGTAAACAAATACATACCTGTAGACCACAGATAATATAATACTATATTTTAACTTATAATACCACTCGATACCACTGGCCACCGCTGCGCGATATAAATGGATAAGTAACTTAATTACAAAAAAATGTGTCCTTTTTCCATATGACGGCAATATAAGAACACTAGCTTCTGCCCGCGGCTCCGGCCGCAGCTCGCCCGCGAGTATGTCAGTCATCGCGCTAAATCATTGACCTCTTTTTACGCAGGCAGATAAAAACTATTCTTTGTCCTACCCATTTTCAACTCTCTCAACACGTTAGATAGTTGAGAGAAGACCCGTGCCCAGCTTGGGAAACTAAAAGGGTTGACTTGTGTGTCTCCTTCCCCGGATCTCAAAACATCTCCATACAAAATTTCATCCGAATTGGTTCAGTAGTTTTGGAGTTAAAGCGCAACAGGCAGGCAATTACTTGCGCATTAAAATATAAGTATAGATAGGACTGCTTAATATAATGTTTTCTTGCCATCTGATGGTGGCTTAGAAATTTCAAGACGGAACTGTTATTGCGCGCGTTCCCCTCTGCCGAGCTACATGACCAGTTTGTGCGTAAACCTGTTCATGTTTCGTGTTTGTGTGTAGATTTTATTTATGTGTGCATGTGTAAACACGCTTCAACTTTTACATGTGTGCTGTATGTGGTTACCTTCCCTCCCTCAAAACTGGTAGCAACAATTTAGTACTAGAAGTTGTGTATAACACCTCCCGTATTAAATGCTGTCTCTAAATGGTGGTCTGCCATCTGCATCTCTGTCTAGTTCATTATGTGAATACTATTGTTTACAAGGAAAAACTAACTAGATTATTCACGGCTAATTTATGATATTCTAGATTTATTGTTGATTATATTTCAGTTATACAAATTAGACTAAGTCATGGTTAAAAACCTTGCTTAGATTATAAACACAGTTAAGTACTGAGTTTAGATCTAAGACATTAAAAATCTTTTTGGTTCAGTTAGAATTTAATTTTTTTTTTGTGAAATTTCACATCAAATTTTGAGTTACTATAACAATAATATAGTGGGACATTAACACCAGTGGCGATATTCAAACATAGATAAATCCGGCTCGAAGGACCACAATGTCAAGTGATGCCTTGTTACAATCAAACAACGTTTTTGATAGATATTAATAAATAATAAATCCTTTCATTAGAACATATTTTATTAACTTGATATACGAGTTCTCGATTACAATGATTTACTTTCAATGAATGTAAAAATCTACTTTAAAGGTAAATCGCTGACGCGGTCACATTTGCGGTAAATAAAACGTACAGGGCCGATTTTATGACCGATGTTCTTAAGTAGGTTTAAAAAATCTCGTATAAAAGCGTTGGTGGTTACCTATTCTGTAATCTCCGACGCTTCTTATTCTAGTTATTTAAATTTGAAGCTTTGCGATACGTTTCACACTAACTTAAAAAAAGTAAGTTTTGTTTATCATACAGAACAACTGCGATCGCTACTCTGATAATAAAGTTGACAGTTCCCAAGTAATTGCAATGTCATGCACCTTCACGGCCGCGGTGACAGTATTGACAACTGTGAAGCTGACAGCTTTCGATATGCTCCAAATGTTACGCGGGAAATAAATGGCAATTCTATTCCTTATTTAATAATCGTAATTTTAATTTAATATGCCTAGCATTCTATTTCACATATTGCTATTGCTATGCTATTTGAGTTTTCATATGCTTTTTGGAAACTTCACGCTGTGACTGATGGAATTGCCTCGTCAATCCTGGTGCACGTGTGTTCGAATCATGGGTCGAGCAAAAAATACAAAGTATTTATAACAAATATTGTTAGCAGTTTGCAATCAGGTTATAGAAGGTACCATTCCTGAAATAAGGTCACTTAAGGTGACTTTGAAACTACTGGCCTACACCGTATTTTTTTAACCTTAACTTTTAAATACATTATTTTAGGTCTCCAACGCCATTAGAAATAGCAGGATGCTATATAGCTCAACTGCAGCGACAAGAACTCCCATTTTTTGTGATTTTTAGCAAAATGATACACTACAGTTACATCATTTTTCTATTGATGTTTTTTAGGGTTGATGCCAGATCTATTTCTGAAAAATATTAGGAATTATACATCACGACTGCATGCGATAAGAACTTTGATTTTTTGTGATCTGCTGGGTAATTAGTTCTAATTTCCTAAATTAACCTAAAAATATAAATACATGTAACTAAACCACCGTGTCTAAAACTAAAACATGTAACTAAAACTAAACAAAACCTAAAGCTAGAACTAATTGACGAAAAATTCCTCCGCATCTCTCAGTAATTAAGTGTTATTTTTATTGGAATTAAAAGTTACTTATGTATAATAATCAAAATGAAATTAACACCACTGTTCAACTATGTATCACATATCTAATATGAAACGGTTAATTCACTGTCTAGCCGCTTGTAATTCGCATAATTAATTCATTCATTCAACTTCTGCAAAAAATATACATAAATTAATAAATTACCTACATAATCTAACATTTTATGAAACAGCGTTAATGATGAACGAAATGTCCAATGGGCTTATATTATAGTGATGGGACATGAACAAGTGTTTAAAAATATCGATAAACGCGCCTACGCGACGTGCGTGAATATTAGTGTGACGCGTAAAGTTTTTGTATTGTAGTATCTGTTATTAGCTAAAATGACAAATCTTGTTAAAATAAAATTAGGTTTAGCAAATGTAGGAGGTTGCTTCAGCAGATAATGTTAGTGCCGTTGATTTTTTTTAAATAAGTTACCACTGATCAAAGATGTGAGCAGTAAAGTTTACACCAATTCTTAAGCTGGTTGAGAAAAGACTAAAAATAATTCGGGGGTTTGATTTTTAATATTGTTAGAAAATACATCTACGTGAAAACGGTTACGTTTGGTGTATTACCGTTTTTTGTACTGTGAATGCGTACATATCTAATTATTTTAATTACTATGTGGTTTGCACATAAAAAGTTAACCAGCTACTGTAACCACAGACCTCAGTCTATAAAAATAACTTGCTAAATCTTTAAACCACAAGCGATACAAATCATCATAGTGTTAATCACACACACTTAGTCACGAGAGTGACGAAACGAGCAAATATTATCGATATTTACGCACAACCACGTCACTATCGGCTCGCGATACGTGCTCCAGCGCACGTCGCTCCACCGCGTGACGTCATCCGCGAACTCACGCGAAAATCTCTGAACAAGGCCGACCAACGACCTCGGAACCTAGAATCTGACAGATATGGGTGATTGTCACGTGGTCCATTAGTGTGGGTGCGCATACCATTAGGACTCGTTCAACTGCGAGTAATACCCGGTTCTTATCAAAGAGGGTCTAGGTACAGGTTCACGATGGAGCCTGGTTTGATAGATTAGCCGTAAAAAAAGCGACACGCAGGTCCTTCTTACAGGACACTGCTTAAATCGTATGTGTCAAGTATGTTACTTCTGTAGTTTAAAAATCTTTCTATATTCACATCGTTAACTTTTTAGATACGTGCCTATTAACACCTTACAAATTTGATACATTGTATCACAAATTCCTTTAAAAAAACTCGATTGATTCAACTATTCTAAATCGCATAATTTACGACCAGTTGCCACAAACATTGATGCCAATTTGTAGCTATCTGTCGCAACGAATGACAATAAATCAATTAATAGGTAACTCGCCGATTGATGCGAACTAAATCGTAAAACTTGTCGTTTTCAATTACTCCATATTGCCCTATAATAATAGGTTAGGTTAATCAATAATTTACGAAAGTACATCACTATTGTCATCTATTTATAGACGGACCTCCTCCAATAAACACCATTTTAACCTGTGTTCAGCTGTGCAAGCTTTAACTTGACTTTCTTATTTATTTACAGTACATTCATCTTTGATTTCATAATACAGTATTTTTCTTTTGCTAGCGACCCACTTCATTATTCTTCTACCTAGCTGGCCTACTCCCATTAAAGTCTAAGGAATTTAGTGGCGCATCGGGAGAGTTGAGTGCTTCATAACATAGCGTTCACAAATTTAAAATTTAGTCATTTAGCGTATAATAGAAAAGAAAGAGACCTATACATGGACAAAATACAACAAATTTCAAACATTACATTATTACATAGGGAAGTGACTTAAAGTGAAGATGACTCAAGTGAAGTCACATATGACGTTATAAAGGCTGTTTAGTTTCTCTAATTATAGAATCCTTTCTAAACCATATCGCACCTATATTTATGTTCCAACTTCCAATAGATATCACATTAATCTGATATAAAATGACATAATACTCAAAATATCTGACCAAATATTTTCACTTAATCTAATCACCGGTACGGTGTGGATCAAAACCGGCCTCCAACCTACAGCTACCGACTTTCTCCGTAATTATTATTTATATCTAACTGGCTTTTATCTTACACTTAATAATTTCATTACTTGACGTTCCTTTACTTTATTATTAAGTTCAATTGATACTAAAGTTACATAATATAGCTACTTGGAAATTAGACCCATTGACAACACAACATTTTCTCTGGACAACATACATAACAAAGCGCTTACGCCTCTCTTACGTTGATTATTCTTTCTTCCGAAAATGATTTACTTAATCCCACTAATATTACAAATGCGAAAAGTTGTATGGATGTATAGAAAAGTTCGTTTTAGAATAAAGACAACAGGCTGAGACTTTCACAGTTTTTAATTTTTTTTGTAACTTTTGTTTGACCGTAGCAATGTTTTTATAATTTGAAACTGTAACTACGCACATAATTAGTAACATCCTCGTTTTTTTATTTCTACCCTTTGTCTACCTGACATCCATAAACTTACTGACAACTCCAAAACTTATCACTGGCAAAATTTTGGTAGCCTTCCTTCTTGACTTTGTAATTTTTTTTATTGTTCTTCTTTCAAATATACTCACAAAATAAACGTACTAAAGCAGTAGGAATTAGTGTTAGCTACATTGCTATAATTCAACGCTATCTACAAAAAAAGAAAATGACTGACTGACTGACGCAGAGCCCAAACCGCTTGGTCTGGAGACTTTAAATTTGGCACATAGGTTCCTTATGGGGTCTAAGGGTGCACTAAGAAAGGATTTTTCAAAACTCACCCTTTAAGGGGGTGAAACGGGGTTCCAAAGTTTGTATGGAGAAACAAGATTAGTGAGATCAATTTCGCGAGCGAAGCCGTGGGCGGAAGCTAGTATGCTACAAAATAGAATGCTATAGCAATTATTATTTAGTGCGGAATTGCTAACAAACTGCTAGGCGTTACATTGCGTGAAATATTTGTAACTAGAGATATAACTTCATAAATAATAACCGTTGTATGTTAAATACACTTTGCTTTATTAGCGAAACTGTTATCTGTTAGGAGGTTGTTCACAATTGGATTTATGATGGTTTCCTGATGTAACTGGTTTCGTTTAAGTATAAACTTAGTATCTACAATGTACTGACTTTGTTCGCTAAGTAAGGTTTCGTTATTTTATTCGAATAAGTCATTGGGTGAAAAAACTCAAATTTAAAATTTTACTAACCCCAATGCAGTATTTTTAACTAAGAACTATTTTCAGTCACCTCAGTTTTCCAATAAAAAATCGGCTACGTGGACACCAACTTGACACAACCGCGTAAAACTTTTTTTGGGGACCGCAAAAAAAGTATTTTTATTTAGTAGCACCAAAATAGATTTTTTTAAACACCGATCTATAAAGACATGGGTTTGTGAGATGAATTTAAAGATTTAGCATAAGCTTTAACTATCGCACCAAAGAAATTTACAATTAGCCAAAAACAATGTATACTTCCAAGGTAAGAACCGAACTGCATAAATTGGGGTTTTTTTTTGAGGATGACCTAACCCAATCGGAAGGGCCTTTATTGGTTCACCGGACTTTTCCGGTGAGCCGTCCGAGGACAATCGAACCGTGGATAACTAGGGCTCCGCTCGCCTAACTTAAACCACTACAAATTGTCCGACCACATGCTAATATAGATTTGTTCAAAGACAAGAACTTGAATGAACCAATTAAATTACCTATTTCACCCCACCAAATTGACAATTACAATAAAGGTTATTAAAGACCAGAGAAAAAATTTTACGTATGCTTTAAATTAGTTGTAATAGACGCCAAAATTAGAGATATTAAGTTTAGTGACGATAAAATTAAAATCACAGCAGGGTCAGCAGAAAATCTAACAATATTAAGCAAAGTTGGTTTGAAAACGTTTCCAAGTTTTTTCCAAAATTTCAGTTACTATAGACTTTACTGATCTTAGTCATCAATATGATAGATTGTATTCAACACCAAACATCTGCCTGTGATAAGTCGGAAACTGATAACACCCTTTACACAGCTACTTATAGACTACTTAAGATGCCATACAGATTATGTACTTTAAGTAGGGTTGCCATTCGTTTGAGTCTCTCCGGATTTGTTATAGTTTAGATAATGTCCTAATTTAGGGCATCCGAGGAGTGTCCGGGCCGCTTCACTTGTAGTTCGGATTTAAGAATTTAAAATTTTGGGCCCCGCGACCCACAACAATTTGTAACAAAGTGTAATAAGATTATATTTTGTTGACTACATTTAACATGGTGATAGAATATGACTAATATAAAAAGGAAATAATGAAAATTTTAACTGTTTTTTACACTGTATAAAAATCCTGTTGAAATGTCCGGGTTTCTCTCTAGAATCCGGGGATTTCACGCGTCTTATCCTGGTTGACAAATTTTTAGAGATAGCATCATCATTTCAATCGCGATGGTAACCCTAACTATAAATAACATCTTCAATCGGGTTAAAGGTGCTTCAATCTAATCTTAGTTAAGCTGTAGTTAATAACTATTTAATACGGAATAGTAGAGTGTAATTTACTTTCATATTCTTAAACGGGGCTATAAGACAGTTCGCACCTTATTATGTACCTATAAGTAGTACAAAATTTGGACTATTGTTAAGTTCTGTTTTTTTGTTTATAAGATACTTAGATATGAGTAGTATGTTGATGAAATAGTTTATTTATTGTTGGACTCAAAGATCTGTTAATTTTGGTAGGATTATGTCATTGCGTGTGAGTTTTCATTTAAAATGTATGCGATTCGTATATGCTTACCAGTAAATAATTATTATGGTAAAAGGACTAGACAGTGTATAGTGCCAGAGTTATGTAACCAATATGAGATATTAAGGGAGGAAAAGAAAATTAAATGTAAATTGAAATTAAAACGGAAACTTAAAGATATATTTGGAAGTAAGAAAAAAAAAATTGGAAAATGCATGCATAAAATTGTAATTAGGTATAGTAGGTAAATTCAATAGTATAAGTACTTATTATAAATTGTTAATGAGCGCGACGCCTACAAACTGTAGTACGGTTTGGCGACGTATGATTTTTTGTGTAACACTTTTGTATAAATAAATAAATAATAAACCAAAATAGATAGGCCGTTTAGGGGCTCAACAATTTATGCGAATATTATTTGTATATTGTAATAAAACTATTTTATTTACCCGACGTTGCAAATGTTTTTAGTATAGTCCATAGTTAAGCGGTTACTCTAGTTTTTAACATCCCAATTTGTTAAATAAACTTACAACTGGAAATATTTTAGTACCTAGTTTTATTTCAAAGGTAAGTTATATTTGCAATCGTCTATATCAATATATCTGCAGTGTATACGTCAATCAGATAAATAACAGTGATTGTTCGATTCTTGACACGTCCGCAGTCGTGTGTGGTCGTCGCGTGACTGAACCTATTACGTGTGGAACGTGCGCGTGCGCAGCGCCATCTACTCGTGATCTATGATTAAGTGTTTACAATGTAAAAACTGTGAACTATTTTAAACTGTTCTTTTAAGATTTAAAGATTACCTTTATTGTGATTGAGCTGATAATTACAATGGTGCGCAGCGATTTTCGCCTCGGCTTTATAATATAGGTCGCAGGTTCGATCCTCAGTCAGCTCACACATCTCTGTGTAAACTGTTTCATTGCTGCTACTCAAAATCGGTAAAGGAAAACAAGGACACCAAGATGTCTAACCAATGGGGAGGGATGGAAATCAATATAGGGTAGATACCCTGTTAAGATTAACATGAAACAAAAAAAAATCGGTTATAATTTGAAGGAATTGACTTCAGTCATGATAGCGCTTGCAGCTTGATGCTAGCGAGCATCGTTGGCGTAACGGTATGGGCCTCGCCTTAGATTTTAAGGTAGCGGGTTCGATTCCCAGTCGTGCTCACACATTCTTGTGTGAATTGTAACATCACAGCTGCTCAATATCGGTGAAGGAAAACGTCGTGAGGAAACCGGCATGTCTGATAACTAATCCAGTCCACCCGTGATCATGAAGTCTGAAAAGACTGAAACGTTGGGATTTAAAATATAAAATAAACCGCGAATAATAACCCGTTATAAAATAGTTTTATTTCAATGACTTACTTTAACTTGAAAAATGTCTCATCCCATTTTAAATCGCGATTTATTCATAATATTACTCGATATAGGAATGCAAATCCTCTAGCGAGCCAATTACTAATTCCACCACGAACTCGGTCTTACATTAATGGTGTCTAACTATATTTTCTTTTCACTTACCGTCTACTAAACTATGTTATTTCCTCGACTAGCGGCTGCAACACTCAATCGGACGTACTTAAAGATGAATTTACATCGATTTAGTGATTTACACCTTCAGGCCACAGATTATACAGTATAGTTTATCGATATAAAAGTATCGATAAAATTTATGATCAACCCAAACTTACCCACTGTATTTACGATTTTTATAAACGGAAGACAATTACCGAAATGAAAATAAGATATTCTTCAAATTACATATTATCGCATAAAATAGGCAAGTCATAGGCAACCGTTAATTGAGTTCTATATTTATGTTATTTTTGAGGTTTTTAATCCACATAGATTTTTTTTATTAATTCTATTTTCAACTAGCTGCAAGCCGCAATTTTGCACGAATGATGTATGTACACCTACCCGATTTCAATTAATCTTTTTAATTTACGTAAATTTCTTTAGATGGTCTCTTACAACAAACAAAGAATTATCCAATTTAGTGCACTAATTCGGAAGTTATCAGCGTACATACATTTCAGAGATTAACCCCTTTGTTCATAAAAGTCTTGTTATAACCTTAAAATAGCTAAAATACGTTTATTCTTGACATATATACTAGTAAGAAAGAGACAAAATCCACTTCAACTAAGTCCTATAAGATAAATAAGATCCTAAATGTAAATAAATGTAGGTACTAGCCACACTTTCAGCTTGAACTAAATAGATATTAATAAGAATTGTGCTATCATTTAACATCGCACCTACCACGTTATCGGCGTTACATCGTTCCACTCTCCTAATTTTCTAATAAAATCGATTCAAAGATTAATTAATCGATATCGATTTAATAGCTGCATTTCCCTGCACTAATCGTCAATCGAGTCAATTACTTGGTGGCCATTCACTGCCTCAGTAAGGTAAATTGCACGGCAATCCATTCACGGGTCTTTAACGTAAATTAGCACTGGCTCTGGCCATACAGACAAACTAGATACTTAGTTTGTCTCTATGGTCAGTATTTTTAAACGCTTTCGAAAAAATAAGGTTAATAATAATCATAAAGGTAGTAAAAATTCATTTATTTACGACATAAAGTTAGGTTAGGTTAGGTTCGGCGCGAAGTGTCCCACGCGCACCTCCTTTAGTTGTTGCAGGGAAACCTCCACACCCCCGACGTGCAGGGGCCCGCAGAGGCGGGCCATCACCAGCCGAGGGTTGCAGAAGTATCTCGTGTTCCCGTGACCCTTGGCGTATGTGTGAGATGGAACACCCGAGGGGTTTTAGTAGGTACTCCTTTAAAGGATTCCCCCTCGGAAAAAAAAGGTTAAGTTAGATTAGGTTACGCTTTCCAAAAAAATGACCTAACTGAATAACAATCTCAACACTAACCAAATAAAACTGAAAATCATCTAATTTGCATTAAATACCTATATCTAGATCGGATTCTATTTGATAACATACAGAACATTATGTTTTTACAACTTAAAGATAATTAAATTAAGCAGAAAATGGACCTACCTTAATTTTTACACTAATCTTCTCACTCATTAGTTTAGTTCTTTCTAGAACTAAACCAATGATTGAAAAGTTTTTCTGCATCCTTATCTTCCGGGAAAGTACCTACGCAAAGGCTAGCAGCATTGTCGTGTTTGGATGGCTGTACTAAAGTTTGGACCGAGATACAAACCAGCGATCACGTGTGTTGTCAACTAAGCATTTTGAGAATTCCGTAAAAAGTGAATGTGCTTCTGGGCTCCACGGACCCAGAGTCTCAACACCAATTGGCTTAAACACGTAATTTCCTGCAAAGTTTTGCGTATTTGCACTGCTTAGTGCTCTTGACCCGCAGTGCTTGCTAATGGGACTACGAAAGGGTGTCAACATACTAATTTCCTAACTACAAACTGAGAAATAACAAAATTAAAATCAAGACACTTATTTTCATCTAACACATTATTGGAACTTGCGACCTCGATGTCTAGAGCTACGCTAAGGATAACACTACCCCTTACGCATTGGCAAATAAGGAATTTAAAACTAATAAACGTATTGAATGAAACAATTAGCTCTTATAATTAAAAAAATATCTTTTTTTAAATAAATGACATTTTCTAAAAATGATTCCTAGCTAGATCGATTTATCGCCCTCGAAACCCCCTATATACTAAATTTTATGAAAATCGTTGGAGCCGATTCCGAGATTCCAATTATATATATACAAGAATTTTTTATTTATAGATATAAGATAAGGAGAACCTAGGTTTATTTTTACTAGCTTTCGAGTTAGTAAAAATAGCCAGCGTATCTTGGATAAAAAGTATCCTATGTCCTTCCCCGGTGTTCAAACTATCTCCATACCAAATTTCATCCAAGTAAATTCAATAGTTTAGACATACAAACAGAGTTACTTTCGCATTTAAATTTAAGTATGGATTTTAATTTAACACTTAGATACTTATCATAAATTGGGTTACAATCCAGAAGAATTTAAAATCTATAAGATTTAAGAGAGTTTGTTAACTTATTAAAACAAATTGGTCCCCAATTAGCGAGGTCGGGAGTGCGAAACATGTATACTTTACAACACCAAAACATTGTAGCTGCCTTATTAGTTGCGAAATATTGGCCAGTATAGCGCCATCTTAAGATACTAAGAGTGTTAAAAGAAATAAACAAGAAGTTACGGTCTTATTCGTAAAAAAAATATCGTGGTTTAGTTTAGATTTTAGATCCCGATGTTTCAAAGTCTTTTCAGACTTCATGTTCAAGTGACACCAGTCAACATGAAAAAAAAAAAATCAAATGTCCACCCGTGAACATTAAGTAGATGTACTTGGTCAGCGTTTGTGGATTTAGGCCTAAACTTAGTAAGATAGGCAGGTAAGAGAAGATCCGTGCCCAGCAGTAGGACACGAAAAAGGGTTGAAGAGTGAAGTGACCAGGGTATCACCCACTTTTCATCAGCTATAGACATCAGATATAGACTAGGTACTATAAAAAGATTTAAAAAAAAATTATAGGTACTTATTAAAAAAGTATTTTTTGCTCGACCCGGGAATCCAACCCCTCGACCTCGCGGTTATTTTTTTTCTTATACCAAAAAATACTAGGTTCAGTCAATCTACTACAAGATTAATCCGATAAAAAGGACTTAACATTTCCTGGCCAACATCTCAATAACAATTAAATCGTACATCTTGTTATCTCAGATCTGAAGATCGCCAGCACTGATATCTCCTCTATATGGCAAAATGGAGGCGTGTTTGTATTTTATTTTCATTAATTACTTGAACACTTTTGTAAAATAATGATGTCACCTAAAGTAGGTATGTTAGTTTTTCTACTTAAATTTTCTACCGTAGAGTAAACCGACTTAAAAATAAGGAGGATGTTAATATATTATATTTTTCATTATTTTTCTAGTAATTCCCCATCATCCAAAAAATCAAGTCGATGTAAAGAAAATAATTATAAAAATATAAGCAGATACTTACACTTATCTGTTTACTTAAAAAAGAGTATTAACTTTTTTTTCTTTTTTTTTTAAATCCGTTTATTCCAAAATGGTCCCATCTTGAAATTCTGAGCAGCTCGTCTGGTAGATAGATTAAACTAACAATAAAGTTTTTAAGGAAATAACTTTGCTACGTTTAGTCTATTCTATTTAATAGCATGAATTTAATCTGTAGTAGAAAAATAGAGTAGATAGGTTTTAACTGTCTTTTTTTATATTCCAAACACTACATTGATCCTGTCTTCCGTCCGTTCTTTTTCTACAGATGTAAATTAGTAATAAAATGTATTATAGGTCTGTTGAGACAAATATCATCACTACGATACCATGCATCGTACTAAAAAATAAGTGCTAAAAGGATATTCGCAACGTATTCTATTATTTTATGGAACACTTTATGTATTTAATTATTATTTTATTGTTTCTTTCCAAGTTACATCATGTTATTGTCAATAATCATATTTAAAAATTTAAAAATAAGTTACATTCTAAATTTAAAAATAAGTTACATTCTAAATTTAAAAATAAGTTACTTTCTCAAATGTCAAAAAGGGCCTTTTAATTTTTGACTACTTCAATAAAGTAACGTCTTTTGCGTGGGTGATATTAGCGCCATTAGAATCGCGGCATAGAAGTTTTGTTGAAGAAATTTATATTATTACCTACTGTAGAATGCTTCACCATTATTCCATCCCTTTCTATGAGAGCTGCGTTATTCTTATTTGAAATCTTTAGTCAAAATGCTTTCACAGATACACGCAAGACTTTAAATGTACCATTCTGCTGTTCAGCTTTTGGAATTCTAAAGTCACCATTGAATCTTAAATAATACAGCTACAAGTAAATACAGTTTCTTACTATTAAAATCAGAAAATTACCCATTAACCGGACGGTTACATACTTCAATAGATCTCATTCGCTCGCCTAACTTATATTACGTCGTACTACCTATATATCATCAGACCACAAGCTAATTTTGATTGGTTCGAATAAAGACAAGAACTTTAACGAACCAAATTAGCTATCTTCCTTGATACCCCGCCAACTTTTGACGATTACTCCCGATCTACTCGGAACACATACTCTCCACAATATTTTAAAAAGTAAAGTATCATACCAGTCAATTTACTAACATCTATATATTACGAGTTAGGAGCCTGTAATCTGTAACTAACCCACGCTAGCAAATTTTAAAACATGCCAGTGTTCACAGGACGTTTGCCTTCATTAAATCCTTTACAAAATATTCATCTAGATGTGTTTTAAACATGAGCCATGCGATACAACGGCGATGCTCTTACCACCAAGCTGTCCGCGCTTAAAGAGCTCTTAGGAACTAATGATGAACCGGTGGCGTGTTCGGTAAGACACAAGTGCTTTTCACACCGCAGGTCGTGGATTAGATTCCTACTCAAGACAGATATTTGTGCGCATTAACATGTCTTTTTGTCTTCAATCTAGGTGTTATTCTAATAAACTATTTAAAAAGTATGCAGTATAGTGTATCAGTTATCTGGTTTCCATAACACAAGCTTTGCTTAGTTGATATGGGATCAGATGACCGTGTGTATAAATTTTCCAAAATATTAATGATGTGTTTTCTGTTTGTCCACAGCGATACTTCAGCGTGCGACGTACAGGGTCGGCCACCTGACGATCCAGGGGGTGTCGACCTGCCTCTACCTCTGCATGGATGCTTGCGGGTTCCAGTACGCTCATGTACGTATCGTAACCAGTCACTTCTTTTTTATTAGTGACGGCACATTTTCCTCAACTTTATCAGGTGTTAAATGACAAAGAACTTCATTGTCACTGCAGTTATTACCTAAGAGCCTATTCAGCCTAGCTTTGAAGGAACTCAAATTATATAGGCATGTCAGGAAAAGTAGATGTCAGAAGACTATTCCAGGCCTTTGCTAATTTTTTTAAATCAAGAGTTACCGTGGTATATGTAGGGAAATCGGGAGAGATTCACTAATACACACATCAATCATAATAGAATACCTCTCTTTTTAGTCCTGGTTTAATACATACATAGCTCTGCATTCGCTCCGGATAAGACTTAAGTGACGCATAATAACACGTGGCCAATTACATTTTATCTAGTTCAAACAGATGCACCAATCAAAATATTCAACATCTCGTTGATGGATCATTACACAAACAATTTCTTAACGCAGCGTGTTCATAACCTATCAACGCTTAAGCAACGCAACCACACTTCCTATTATTTTGACTTCCTATTTAATAATTAGCTGCAACGCCATCTCTGTATGTAGATGTAGACAACACAAACATGCACTGAAAATATATTCAGAATCGCAGAATAGGATTCGATTTCTAGGGTTCGATGTTTATCTTATACGAAAACTCTAGATTCCAATTCCCAAGATTATTCAAGGAGAAGTTCATTGAAATTGGAGCTGCTATTTACATGTTTTCCTTAAAAAAAATACCCAACGTTACTCTTTCAAACTGGGACATTTGGCAGTCATTAAAACCAAGTCTTTAAAATTAACAAAATAAACGTTAATTACAAAGAAAGTATCACAAAAATAACTTAGCATCTACAATAAAGCTTAAGTTACCTATTTTATTAACTAAGTACAGATACTTTAACAGCAATTAATAAGACAGTTCATTTGTTTGCATAAATAAATATATATATGGCTGCCAACACACAGAAAAGTGAATTTTATTTACTTTAACCAACATCAAATTACAAAATTTACCGCTATTTTTGTAAATCCATACAAATATATAAAACCGAATAGTTTATTTAGATTAGAAAAGATTAAATGATAAATTATCTCCAGGCTCTATCCAACAATGTTATTGGTTTATTAACTGTAAAACAGTTACTTTCACAAAGCCAGGATATCGATCAATCATAACACGATCGATAGATAAACAATGTTCGATTCGATTCAGTTATAATCATTCGTACAATCGTATTATTTATTTATTTATTTTACATCATCTTAAATCAATCAGCTTTATTCCAGATTGCAAAGATGAATATTATCAAATATAAAATATCTACTTTTATCTTTTTAGGAAGAGTTATATGGGACCTACAATGTCTGAATGCTTTGGTCTTTAAAAGGAGTTGTAACAAATACAATTTATACACATTTTTCGTATATATTCTGGGTTTCTTTGTTAATTGACATATGATGTGATTTAAGCAGGATAGTTTGTGGGTGGTACTAACAAGGATTACGTTTACGTTTCCGTAGGTGTTTAGTAATGTGAGTTCGTTGTTAGAGGAGTAAAGTATTTATTTATGTAGACGACGTTATACTTACCTCTACCTATTTGGATGAGATTAATGGTTTCAAAACATATTAAAATAGCTTCCTACGGTAAATTAAGATACAAATAAACTTTGGATTGATTTGTTTAGTGTAACTACTGAAGGATACTTCAGTGGTTTTGCTTTAGTTATTTTAACAAGTAATAGAGTCCTTTATTAATAACTAGCGACCCGCCCCAGCTTAGCACGGGTGCAATGTGTTATACTTATAAACCTTCCTCTGGAATCACTCTATCTATTAAAAAAACAGCATCAAAATCCGTTGCGTAGTTTTAAAGATCTAAGCATACATAGGGACAGAAAAAGCGACTTTGTTTTATACTATGTAGTGATTCTTCAATTCTCAACAACAAAGCAAAAGCGTTTTAAATTAGTATCAACATTTTTATTACTTTACAGACATTGACAATGTAATTTACAAAACAAATAAAATGGGCATCTAAATATGTATTATGTTGAGCAAATACTTATATTTTATGGTCTCGGACATGTAAAACACCATAAAATGAGGAATAAATCTTTAAAGCGGTCGCTTTTCCCATGTTTAAGTTAACTGTTTTCTGTAAATTGGATTTATGTCTCAAATGTCTCAATATTTAAGTTCCTACCTACTTATTTGTTAAGAGTGTTAAATGATAATATATGGCCATAAATATAGATAATATTTGTTTACGTTTAATTAACTTTAGAGTTCGTAGCAGTTATAAATTTTACAGAACCTAGTTATTATAGATCTGTTGCTGTTTGTCATAATCCTAATACACGTAAGTGACGCCTTCAAATTCAAAATGTTAATACATGTCTGTAATTGTTTTGCATAAATCGCAATCATTTCTTCAATTATTAACAGGATTCGACAAAAGAAATTTAACACAGTAATAATATGCTATTCGCCAAAAGTCTTTCAAATAAGTGGATATGTAGGTAGGTAGGTGTTCCACCTTCCCTCTGTTACGCTAGATATCAATAAAACAAATGATAGATATGATTGAAACAAAAACAAGCCTACTGTTTCACTTGCAAGTTTCATTTGTCAGCATTTAACTTGTCTCCCTATTGGAAGAGGGGAGATCATTCGATCTTACAAATTAATGGTTGTTTACAGTTTTCATACAGCCCCCTTTAATGCATTTCCTTTGTCCTATGTTAGAATTTCATAAATATTTCTGCAACTATATTGTTATAAATATGAGTGACAGCAGTTAGTTAATTGTAATTGGAGATCCTAAAAGACCTAAAAGCGAAGGACCAGAAAAAGAAACTTTAGTGAGTGCTTTAATCTGAAGGCGACCTACGCTACGTTTCCGGTACCACAACAGTGATAACTCAAGAACTAAATTTTAACTTATAAATAGAAAAGTATTTAAAAAGTACTGTCAGCGACTTTAATCAAACCGAAGACGTTTTGAATAATGCAACAAGATTCGATAATCGGTAAATCCTTTAAATCCTAGCACCAATTTAAATTAAACAATAAAAGGACACGGAAGGATAATCGAATAGTCATTTTTCTATTCGACTCCGGTGATCCCATTAGGAGGCACAACACTAACATTGCGATAAGGAGGTAGTGACACCATTAATCAACGAGTTCTCGATTCATTAACGCTTGTAGTGAACATCGATTTGTCATAGATGAGTGTCCTTTTGATATGGGGCAAATTGTTTGACTGCGATACATCTTGCTAATGATGTATGCTCGCGACTTCGTCTATTTCTTCAAACTTTATACAAAATACATTATTTTCCGTCCCCTATCAAATTTTAATGAAAAACTCGTACAACCACTACCTTATCTGCCTTTATGGGTAGCTAAAACTGCACGAATTTCTTTTTTTGAATCGGTAATTTTAGAGGCTATTGATGTTAAAAAGATAGAGAAGTATCGAATTTTTTAATTTTGAAATCGATTTAAGATTTAAAAAATATCACACTTTACACTTAGTCTGTTAAAATCCTTAGGAACGTCATAGACTGTTATAACCTTTGCCTTTGGCATAAATATATTTTGATTGATACCGGAAAGAAAATAAAAATAAGACAAGGCTGTATGGACAAAACCTTTGCCTGCCTATTGGCGAACAATATTAACAACAACTGTTATAACCATTGTTAACATGAATGTGTGTACCCATAGGCAAACTGAAAACAGTTTTGTGGGGCAACAAAGTATTGTAATGTTGTGAAATTTGATAATAAAGACACATACTTAAGTACATTCAAACAAAAAAGATTTTAATAAATTATCATAAAATTATAAACTCCGCATTATTAAACTCCTCTTTGAAATAAAACTACTTTGTAACGAATTTTATCGCGGTTTATTTAAGATTTTATATCCCGACATTTCAGTTTTTTTCAGACTTCATGGTCACGGGTGGACTGAGGTATTTAACGTGAACTTTTTAATCACAATTATTATTACTCCTCTTATTTGAACTCGGTTAGATACGCGTAGTAGACAGCAACTTTGTAGGTGGTATCTAATGTCGTACAGACACACTTTATACTGTTTTATATGTAGATAAAAGGGATTTTGGAGCGAGTAATAAATTGCTTCTGATTTGGAGCTGGTCGATCTGTTTGTCTAGTTCTGTTATGTATTGATTGCAACTGCAGTGTTGCGCTTAGGCAGATCTCTTGTAGTTTGTAAGATAAACATACTTCCTACGTTGTTGTGTACCGATTTTTTGAGAAAAATATCTTGATAGAAGAATTGCATTTTTTTTTTAACTAAGCAACTAGAGACTATGCAGGATAAGGGAACTAAAATCTAGGTTATGGTGGTGGGTGCTAATGTTTAGGTAACCAGGATTATGGAAGGACTATATTACTATATTACTATAGTGCGCACAGCCGTCTGCGTTATGTGGATAGCATGGAATTTGTTTTGTATCTCTGACCATAGCTTTTTCTTTTTGAGCTGAGTTTAGTACAATATTCCAACAAGGCATACCTAGGTTTATTTAATAGTTTCCCACAGACTTGAAATATTTAACTTCAATTTAGATGTTGAAATTCATGAACTTCTAAAAGCATTCACTCTCCCTTTGAACCCTTTTTGTGGAATGCCTAAAATTTCCTAAAAGCTGAAATGATACGAATTTAAAGTGGTTACTTTTACGACTTTACAGCGATTTTAGAATTGTGTTAATTTCGGATATACGACTATTTTATTACTGTCTACTTACTTCTAATGAGCAGCAGTGGGAGAGTGGAATGAGTATCGCCTTTTGAAATATAATGTCACGGGTTCGATCCCTAGCCGTGCCCATATAACCTATTTTTGTGTGACTTGTTTAATCGCCGCTGCTCAATAACGGTGATTTTCGAATAATTAGTTATTAGACATGCCGGTTCCTTCGCGATGTTTTCCTTCAACGATATTGAGCAGCGGTGACGAAACAATTCACACAAAGATTTGTGGGCTCGACCGGGATAGAGCGACCTTATATTTCAAAGGCAAGGTCGATACCGCTGCGCCATCGCTGCTCTAGATATTGACCTATTCGTCGAGTAAGTAAATCTTATGTTGCATCTATGGGAAACTATTCTACCGTCTCAATGGTGGAATCTAGAAATACCTTAAAAAATAAATTTGTAAATCTTAATGTGATATAATAACTAAACTTAGTAATTTTTAATTAGAATTTGTAATTTTTAATCAATTTAGAATTGTTATTACAATATTTATTAAATTGAATTTAATATATTTGTATAAAACTGTTAATTACATAAACTCAGTAATAATGTAATGTAATCAGACTTATGTAATGTATTCATATTATTTAAAGTTAATAATTGAAAAACATTCACACAATGTACATCGTTAAATGAATAAATAAATAAATGAAATGAAAATTTCCCGACCGCGGGCGAGAATTTACGGTCGCTATTTAAATTAATTTATTGTAATAAATTTATTTATTTTATTGTCATTAATGCCTAGACATTTGCCCATCTCATATACAATACGTTTCAAATAAGAATAGGACTGGACTTGTGGCTAACTTCATACCAAAAACCATGCAAAAGTAGCGTCAGCACAAAATATCAATCCACAGTCTTTACATATTATTTTAAAATGTAAAGAAAAGTGATTTATATAGAAAACTTTATTTATGTATGTCGTTACATACAGCTACCTACATAAGAAAATTTACGCGTTAGAATGGCACAAACTTGCGCACAAGTACAACACGAACATAAACATACGTTTAAAATTCTAACACCGCTTTTTTTCGTCTAAAGTTAATAAAACATATTCGTGTCTAGATATTTCACTCCAAATGTCCAATCTTACTCGAGCGGCAATAAACGTTTTTTTTATTTATTTTTTCATCTAGTTGTGATTATTACCAATACTTACAGAACAAACATTTTTGCCTACTGTACTAAAAATACGAAGTAATTGCGCATTCCGGTCCAAGATGGCGGATTTCCAGTCGTATTCTTATTTGAAACACATAGTATCTGTCTCTAAAGATTTTATTTTTTGGTGACCCACTGACCAAAACTTTAATAGCCTTTAAAAAGGCCTTTTAAACAAACAATAAGTTATTTAAATGAATAAGAATCTCGGTATTGTCCATATTATCTAAAAAAAGCAACGTTTTAAAGATAAAGTAACAAAAATACAGTTTATCAAACTTTCACGCTAACTAATTGGAAACCAATAGAATGTTTTGATAACTATTAATAACGATAATACACAACATTCATCATTTGTAATCTGGCTCCTGCTTTCTCTGGAATTGCTCGAAACGTTACTTGAATGTTTGAAAACTTTCTTGGTAAATTAAAATGCCTTAACATCCTTTATCGACTTCATCCTACTCTAATTTCATATTACTCTTATTATTAGTACAATTTTATACTAATAACCACGAACGAATACTATCGAAACTTGAAAATAAAACAAAAATGCACACACAATAATACGTACGACATAAGTACCAACTCTCCCGCCAATCTGCCCGATATTTTTTTTTACTTTTTTTATCATTCTTCATTTTTTATTACCTAATTTTATAAACTAGCTGTGCCATCATTGCCATCCATTTGATATTATTGCTAGATGACGTTAGATTAACTAACTATAGTTAGTATATTTTAGTACATAATTAAAGGTACTCAGTACTATTATATTTTATCAAAGTAAATGGCGCTAGTTTACGTAAATATTATTCAGATTCAGTGTTTACGGTAACACTTTTTCTGGCTTTCATGCGCCAAACGTTCTATCTTGTGTAGGTACTACTTAACTATGTTCCGTAACTAAACTTTTATTCCCGCCATTTTTACTATGATGCTTCTGGTATTTTACGCGGACGAAATAATGAGCGGGAATTAATTTACAACCATAAAGAGAAAATGGCGCCATTTTCAGTCAAATATCATTATGACATATTATCATAACAGTTTATTAACGATTTGTTGCTCAATAAAACCCATTAAAGTAACAGTAGATAGATTTAATTGCATTGCAGTTCACACATACAGTTTCACACATCTTATGAAAAGATTATTAATTTTATGACCCAGTAATTAAAATGTCATCATAATAAAAATATAGTTTATGATCGAGATAACTTTTGAAAGGAGCCGTCAAGATACGGTAGCCATTTTTTATGATAATTTTTTTGTCAAAAAATATTCACTTTCGATTAAAGCTAACCTGCGGACGGACGGACTGGCGGACAGACGGACATAGCGAAACTATAAGGATTCCTAGTTTACTACAGAGCCCTAAAAACAAAATGGAATATGCGATTGACAAAATAAAATCCTTCTAGAAAACAATTGGCTGACGCGGATTTTTAGTGTATCTGATAAAAAAAAAAATTTTTGCTTTCCTTAACTTTGTTATTGGCAAATGGTCTAAATTCAAGCCATTATTTCAAAAAAATATTTCTAGTTAATGAGTAGACGAGTATTAATAACTGATGAGAACAAACTCTATGGAAGTCACTTTATAAGTAAAAATAGTTCCAATTTTAAATTCGGACTAAAGCCTTTTGCCGCGCCACAGGCGCAGCTCGTGTTGCCACCACAAAAAATCAAGGACTCCGACAAATAAGTGTAAAACGGACCACAGACAAAATAGACATAATTTATACCTAAATTAACGAGCCCATTGTGTGTTTTCGTTGTAATTTTTATTTACGATTGTTTACCCTATTTTATGTTTTAATATGACTCTATATTTATGGGTATTTGATATTTGTTTGCTGGAATTTGATTTTTTCGTTAGGGATGGCTTAATTTATAGGGTAGTTTGTATCGACATTTTGATGTGAATGGGTTGTTTTAGGACCCTCATAAGTGTGAGAGATGTCTTATAAGATAATAATATATATTTTCCCATAAAGATGCTGTTAATGAAAGAATATTTATTGTTTTATAATTTAATATGATTGTTAGTTTTGCTACAGCAAAATTTGAGTGTTCAGCGTAGGAAGTCTGCCAAGAGTGTGATAAAATTTATAAAGCAAAGCAATGCCGGGACGGGGCACTAGTACTATATATGAGCGTTATAAATTACTATAACTTCAGTGCTGAGTATTATTAAGTTTTTATAATACCTACTTATTTTTTTCGCCAATACTCTTCTTTAACACGTCGAATAATATCAGTCCTCAAGACACGAACTGGATAATGTTTATGTAAAAACTGGATAAAGTTTAAAGGAAAAGCCTTCCTTATTTTATCATAAACCAAAAAAATAAACTAAATAAATCATTGATAACGGCAGTAAGTTAGTATGAAGATCATAAAAATAACCTCATAAACAATTAAGAAACATTTTAAATTAAATAATAAAATAAGTTTTGTCATAAGCCGACAATCACAGAAGTATTTAACTGAATTTTTAGTAGTGCGTGGAATTTACCGAAAGGACTTACGGACGTTTACGAGTAACCGATTGTGAGATTACAAACCGATATAAATTTAATAATAATTAATATCGAAATTAAATATTAGAGTAGGTATCAAAAACCGAAGGATTACGAATTAAACATCATTCATCTGTTTAACATAAGGTGTTGATTTTTATAAATATATTTTTTTTATTTAATAATCATTCCACTACTACTTATTCACCTAAAATCACTTGTAATAAATGTGAATCGGTATTTACGGGGTAAGCGCATACCATCATCGCTTCTCCAGAAAAGATGTGGTCAGATCCAACCCATTAAAAAAAAATAAGTCTAGATTCTTAAGTACCAGTAATTAGTGTAACCCTATTTTTTTGTTTTTATGACATGTTGTAAAAGCTACCATAATATTGTTTGTTATGGTTTTTATTTTATCATTTTTACTGTTTCTTTATAGTTATAATGAATTAAAATAATCAGCATGTGACTAAAGGAATTGAACCAGTCAATTTAATACATAGTACTAACGAGTAAAAAATGTAATTATTGTTTTCTCTAATTCTTGACCGAGGAGGCTGTGAAATGTCATATTAAGTATAGATCCTTGTAGATAATTATACTGGTACTAAATATTTATTGCTACATCCATGCCATCGTTGTTCCATCGCAACCTAATATGAGAGTTCTTAAATCCCCATAAACCGACGCCTTAGACGACAATGAAGTAACGGCTCGTAAAAGTTTTTATCTCTTCATTCCATTTATAACTACTTTTTTATTTTTTAATATCCTTTGTTTTAAGCACAATCAGTTTAGCTAAGCACTTCTCTATATCTTTGAAGTGAAGGGATTTGAAAATTAAGAACATTTAAATCGATTTAATGTTAGTCGATTATTTAGTTTGATAATTTTTAAATAATACTTCTAACACTAAATTGTTTCTGTCAGTGTTTGGAGAGCCGAGGGAACTATGTACAGCACAAAGGTAAATAAGAGCTACACACACAAAACATAAACAATTTATGCATACAAATTGTTCATGTATCTCGGCAGTATACTTAAAATTTTTAGTTTTCTAAGCCTATAACACCCATGACTTTGTGAAATCAGAGAAAAATATCACCTTAATTTGCGGTACACTTCACTTTTACCGAAAACTAATGAACCTATCTATGAGAAAAATACAAATTTTGTTGGAATTCTTGGCTTCGTGTTTTGCAATCACAGTCGTTAACGATTAGTCGTGCCTTCACGTACCTGAACGAGGTACATTCCTGCTAATTGTACCGTCGAATGGCCCTATAGACCGAATGTAAAAACGATTCAGATAGCATCGTAAATCCATTGTAATATATCTTTATAGAGTTATAAATGCCAATATCTTTATTAAATGCTTGTATCGTTAATCGTTTGATAAATCAGGTTTACTCTTTGAGGTACAGCCGATTTTGTTTTTATGAGCATTTTAACGATCTATAATATTAATATAGGTTCTCATGTTTGTTTATCTGTCACGAATATAGCATTGTTTAGGTTATCTATAGGAACATCTGTAGCTGTAGGCTAGTGCCCTTGATTGTGACTGATTGACCTATCGAAGAACCTCAAATAATTAAATATCTACCTATTTTAACTCATAGGAGATATTTGTACACGGTACCTATTGTAGTTGTATTTAAATTTTATCTTAATCGTTAACATATAATTATGAACTATAAATTGCTTTATATAAACACTATTATTTTTATTTTCATGAAACAACAATAAGGAACTCGGATAATCAAAAGTTATTTATGTGAGGTCTACCTAATTATAATTTATATATCACAAACCTACAATAAACTTAATCTTTACCATCTGCGTCAAAAGTTGACCCTGTGTTTGTCATAAACCCTTCAAGTTATGACGTTAAGTAACTTCGTGAGAACTAAAAACTTTGCTTCTAAATGAGTTCCCTCGTAAACCAGTCAACTATGTTTATATTAAACCCTAAAGTCTAATCTAAACATAAAGTATAGCTTAACCTCAAATAGTCAACTCTTCACTAATGGCAATGCCATATAAAAATAAATAGCAATCATAAAATTTTCAAACACTTCATTCTTAACGATTAATTTGAATAGCTAATAAATTGATAGGTTTTAAAATCGACTGACATTCAAATATTACCGCCCTTACTCGATTTGTCGTTACATCACTAAATTATTATTTCTCGCCTTACCAACAAATCAATCAGTAAACAGATTTTAAGCTATTTTACAGACATTCAGTGTAAAATTACTGTACAGAAGTAATTTTAATCTTGGCAACCCTAAATAAATCTCCCGATTAGACTATGTAATTGACATATTTATTGGAGAATAAATAAGTTAAGAGATGCGTAAATTAGGATCGAAAGCTTTCTAATTCTGCGTTTACGGTGCTTTTTAGTTACTGTTAACTGTTTAGTGTCCGATTTCAGAGACAAATACGAGTTGAGTCCAGCTCTATTTAAGGAATTCAGCCTGTGTGTGGCTTTCTTTATTTTGAGCCAATTGACAAAAATATGTGAAATAATAATTAAATAAACTTCTTAAATACGTGATACTAATAAGAACAGTATTAAATTTTTTGTCGTATCTAATGCTAGAGATTAAAAGATATAAGATGTTCTGTGGGTAGGTGTGCCTTTGAAAGATCCCGCTATAATAAAACTAGTATCTTTACAATGTTGCCAACAACATTATAACAAGTGGGTGGGTATTTTATTAAACACAGAGTAAAAATTCCTAGTCTATTGTATTGTATATACTTTTTTACTCCATCGTCCTTAAGAAACATGTCAATAAGGACAGTAAAATTTAATTTCATCGAATTGTATCCTTTACAAGGTCCGCATCGGTGGATCTTTCATAACGATTGTTTTAAATCCATAAAGATCGTACGCGATAACCCTATTTAAGATAGTGTCGTGCCTGCAATATCGATAGTCGATCATCGTTATCGATTATATCTGATATAAAATATTTGACCCTCGAGGTTGGCACGATTTATCGATTAGAAAATGTATTAAGTATGTAAATATGAGTATTGATATTCACATGTTCATGGAATCACTGAATTGAAATAGTCTTGTTAATCTCGTTTGAAAACGCGTATCTTAAATTTTAAATTGCATGTGGGCATACATAATACGGAGTTTACACATAAACATCCAGTAAAACATTTATCTTGGAATAGAATTATCGAATAACTTACTAAGCTTTTCATAACTTCACCCTGCAAAGTTATCATAGCGCTAAATTTACGATTTGATATTGAATAACGTTGTTTAATAGAATACAGCTGTTAAATCAAATAGGTAGGTTTGCCGTAGTAGTTACTAGGTAAAAGATTAAGAAAAGACTTGTCATATATTAATTTAAAAAAAAATAAGCAAACAAGCACAGATAGGCCCACCTGATGGTAATCTATCAGCCTAGTTTGTGGAGGTTTGTAATTCTTTAGAAACCTTATTGTTTGATTTCTTAATTTAATCGAATGCAAACTTTTTAAATAAAGAGGAAATTTTAATGTGTTCTATTTTTAAATATCTTAAGCTATGTTAGTACGTCATTTAACAAACCGATATCTTATCGATAAATAGATAGGTTTCGATCAATCTCTAATCATTATAATGCTATTTCACACCATCTGAACGATTCTACGGATCCTGACTATTATTGTGAGTGGTTCTCACTTGCGATAAGATAAAGTTTTGACGGTTGCAACGGGCTATCAGCGCAGCACCTGCCTTAATTAAACTATTAGTTTAACGGTGAAATAATCTATCTATTTGAACTGCAACGATTCAGGAGTGGCGTGATCGAATGTGGGTGTGTGGGTGTTCGGTTTCGAATGCTGAGTATAGCAAAAACTCTTCTAAAACTCGTTTTAGAAGAGTAAGAGTAGTTGGGAGTCTTAAAATTAAAGTTTTAAACTCACTTAAGAAGAATTTTCTTTAAAATCGTGACGAGTTCTTACGACCTGGCATTCAAAAATATTTTTTTGTTTCCGTATTTTATAAGCCGTCCATCTCACTCGTAGTGGTTGTTTCATTTTACGTAATACCACAGATACGTATTGAATTATTCTTTTACGATACAGCTAGCGACATCTATTATTCACGATCAGAATTAGGTACAAGGGTAAATGGTTGAATCAAACTAAACCAGAGTGGTTGTGTGTAAAATTTATCTTCAAAGCAAGCATAGCTATTTATTCTAATTTTAGAAGGTGTAGGCAGACATGAATACCAACCACTTATCTTTAAAAAAATTAAGCCATACGTAACTCGAGTAAGTAAAATGTTATTATACTCAGGTGTCGAACCTGCTTCAGCTCGTTCTAACTAGAATATTAGCAATGTCGCCAGATACAATCTGAGTACATAGAAAGTGCGTAAAAATGATTTATTTGTACCAGACCGCTTGCAGAATTTATGGTGCATATTCATGATATTATTTATGCTAACATTGGTTGGAAAGTAGAGGTACTTGCAATCAATTACGTAAAACCACGATGGCAACTAGGAACGCCTTGATCAGGACCACCCGAAGAGTTTAGCTACCGTGTGGTCGGTAAGATACTTGCTTTTCACGCCGCAGGTCGTGGGTTCGCTTCCCACCCGAGACAAACATTGGTGATGAACAATTGTGTTTGTGTCGAGTCTGGGTGTAAATATGTATTATAAGTATATATTTACAAAAGAAAAGTATATACCAGTTATATATATATCTGGTTTCCATAACACAAGCTCTGCTTAGCTTGGGACCAGATGACCGACGACCGTGTGTATTAATGTCCCAGAATATTTATTATTTATTATACGTGTAAATTTTAGTATCCTCTTGAGATGAATGAATGTTACGGTAGAACAGGGTGATAGACCAAAGTTTAATTTACTACGCCAGACTCATTGCCAACGTAAAACACAACTCATACGCACACTATCGTCAATAGACACACTATGCATTTCAAATAAGAATAGTACTGGACTCGCGGCTAACTTCATATCAAAATCAATGCAAAAGTAGCGTCAACAGAAAATATCAAACCACAGACAATAATATTATTTTAAAATGTATGGGAAAGTGATTTATGTAGAAAACTTAATTTATGTATATAGTTACATACAGCTACCTATTTACCTTATAAATAAATTTACCTTATGAGGCCACAAACTTGTACACAAATACATATACAGGGACATAAATACAGTGGAACCTTAATATAACGTACCTCAATATAACGACTTCCTCGATTTAACATATACAGAGACATAAATACATATACCATTTAACGTATAACACCGCTTTTCGTCGAAAGTTAAATAAAATATGTTAGTAAGTAAATCTATCTATTTAAAAATGAATCCCTATTCCCTTGGTCACGCCATCACGCGTGAACGGCTGGAATGATTTCGCTAATTCTTTTTTTACAACATTCCTTGAAGTACATGGTTCCTACGCAAAGAAAAAAAAAACAAAAAACAATCTTCTCCGAAACGGCTTGACCGATATTTATGAAATCATAAATCGACTGGTCTGAGAATCGGTCTAATCTATTTTTGGACCTGTTAGGTGTCTCTGCTTTACCGGGCAGGACGACGTCTGCAGGATCCGCTAGTAATAATATATTAAATAAGCCACAAAACCAAAATAGACTTCATTAGGATCGCCCGATTTAACCCGATTATGTAAAAACAGATCTCCTAAATTATACTCGTATCTACGAGTCCCCAATAATTTTTGAATAATCTAAAAGTTCAAGGCTTAATATACTTACATTGCATTGCTGAATATACGACTTTTATTTCGTACCTTAGTTTACGTATGTACAGGAAAGCAAACCCTACTCAAGGTGGTCCAACACAAAGTCGTGAACACTAAATAGAACTTCCTCCAACAATTTGCCGGCTATAAATCAGAGCTCCAATAATTTTCACCCACCAGCCATTGCTGCAGCAGATTGAATTTAATGTCTCCGATCTTTAGTCTCCAGACATTTTAAAGGACATCAGTACACCCCAAGGCACTTTGCATACATATTTATGTATTACACGACCGATTTGTAGTGGTAGCTAAAGTAACTAGTATTTTAGTTTAAACCTAACGGAATTTAGACTAGTGATAATACAGTTTAACTAAACAGGAGAGCCTGTTAGATGGTAAAGTCCAATTTGTAGAATTGTCCGTTTCCGTATTTGGCGTTACGTACCACTTAAATGGAGTTTATGGAGCCTTTAATTGTGTTCTGACAAATAATTGTAAAGTGTGCACGCTGTTGGCTAACTTAAAGTGACATTTTAGTGACGCATCTCTTTCTTGTAGTTTGTACAACTTCTTCTTTCCAAGATCATTATTTACTTCCCTAACGATACTTCTTCATACTACTTCGCTATTATGTTATATCGTCTTCTGAATCATATTCGTGCGAAAGAAAGGCTTAATTTTATCCGTTCTATTTTTCTGACTTTCAGAAATACTTGCGAGTAAACTCGTTTCGGAATAAAAAAATATTTACATGTCCGGTCATGCTAAATACGCTTTTTCGTTACGCGTTCCGCTGCCTGTCGCTCCTAGTTTTTGGGATTCGCAGCAACGTGACGGTACTGAGAGGATTAGTTCTTTAAACTTTCTCAAAATGAATACTAATGGTATATTTTTCATTGTTTCAGAAGGATCTCTCTGATGATTGCGTGTTCGAGGAACACATAGAGGAGAACAACTACAACACATACTCGCGGATACGCAACGGGAAGAAGACTTTCTTAGCGCTAGACAACCGGGGGCGAGCGCGACGCACCCAGATCCCGGTGAACCGGCCGCTCGGCAACTTGTCGCCCTACGCGCTCACGCTCACCCGCCGCTGGGACGGGCCCAAGGACGCCGCAACGTGTCCGCCCCGTCGGCACCGAGGCGGAAAACTCAAACGCCCACCACCCCGACACAGAAACTGCCTCACGCGCCTCCAAAAACAAAACCTCCGGCATAAAAGAAAACACAAGAAAGCTAACAATCCCAAGAAAAAACAACGACATCCGAAAACAAGGAGAAAACACGAGAACGGGACTACGACCACGACCGAAGTGACGTGGGACGAGTCTACAATGTCGACCATGTCTACGACCGACGTGGAGTTTTTTCGTTCGGCGACCGCGCTGGAGGCGGTCGGACGCGCGTGAGTCGAACGTTGGTCGCAGTCGGAGTCGGGGCAGCCGTCGCGCTCGCACACTAGCACCGTTCCACACTTACACGTGCAAGAATCTCTATAGCATTCCTATTTAGTGACGTTCCGGATGATGAGAGGAACGCCACGCAAATATACGACAAAGTAGCATTGCTCTCTTATCGATGGCGCTCCGTTTAATTGTCTAAAGTTGAACCGGTGACGCGCTTGTTTGTCGAAATTATATCTTCTTTTCTTAGTAGTATACGTACGAATATAAAACATAATACTCAATGAGTCGGCATGGTCGCCGTTTGAGTCGATAAACGTTAATAATTAACGAATGATATTATTCTACCAAAGCTACTGAAATTAACTATCTCAATTTTATATTCCTAGTTCGCTTTAAATGTAGTTTAATCGGCAAGATTCCAGTTGTTAGTTACTGTTACTTACTTGAAATTAACTTAGATGTTTAATTATTCTGATGCTATGGTTCACTGCGATAGCATTTTAGCATAGCAGTTGTATAAAGATAATATATGACAGCATTTGTAACAATTTTGTTTTAAAATCTCGCTGTTCTTTTCTGCTCGATTCATTCATCCTTCGTCTTTCATCCATAATTGTATCACTGCTATTTGTAATTAGAAAAATATTGTATATTATCATGCTATTTTATGTATCATTAACTATAGAGTTGTTGTCGTAGCGAACCATAGATTATAGACTTTTAATGAGTAAATCGTGATTGTTTAATCGTCGAGATTGTCGTTGAGTAAGGTGGAACTGTGTTAGATGGCAATATTCCTGTCAATTAAGTGAAGCCTAAATACTAACCGTTTCGGAATCACTCTCTCTCTCTTACATTAAAACTTGCATTAAAGCGCTTCTAAATGACTTTTATCAGTAAATCATTCAATTTTATATGCAATCAGAGGTTTAGTAGTTTAATTGTCAATTAGAGGTCGGTAAACTAAATTTCTTCATTAAAATCGATAATTTCTTTCTTAAAAATTGTAATTGGTGTCTTTAAATAGCTATTAACAACTGCTTTAAAGATGTTTCATTAATTATTTCGTTCAAATCATCGGTTAATGATCCAAATCCATTTAACGCTAACAGAATCCCATTTATAATCTCTACGTATCTTAAACACGGTAATTTTCTACATTTACAAAATACTCTAAGAGCTTGTTAAAAATGAAGAAATTATCTTTGCTATGCATCGGCTACTAAACTATTATAACTGAACGACATCCATTTCAACTTGAGTTTAACAACGAAATTGACTTCTCTGAATTTAAACAGGAACTTCATTCCTTAAGTAGACCGACTGGAGAGGAACTTCCGCCTCAAAGAATACACGCAGTGGAAGGTCCTATTGCCATCGCTCGCGCGATAATGCGATGCGATTTCATCGTCCGATGAATCTGATCGCGCGATTATAAATCGTTTGTTCTATTTTGGGAGCGATGCGATCGCCCTCCCTAGCTTCTTCCAGCCCCTTGGTCGTGCCATTAGGACATTTAGGATTGATTATCATGTTTGTTCGGACGACGAAAACTATAGGCCGACCGTTTAACTCGCGTATCGCCATCTGAGGTACAAAGTCATAAAACATTAATTAAATCTCTTAAAGAACTATTTAGCCACATATAAAAGTAATTTAAGACTATTCGTCACTAATATCCATATTGCTTGAATCATCATCACTGTCTGTGCAGCTAGAGGAGTCAGAATCTTGGCGATAGGCGATACGCGAGTTAAACGGTCGGCCTATAGACAATTCGGTCGCATCGTATGATCGCACGACATTCAATAAGACATTTCACAGTCGCACGATTATTTTCGTCGGACACACGCAAAATCGCACGAGCGATGGCAATAGCACGGCGCCTAATTACTTGTAATTATGTTCCTGGATGTGTCTAAGTAGCCACGTAATCAAAAAAGATAGTACTATGTAAAAAATATCGGATGATTTAGGATTAATCACTGATTAGAACGTTGTAAATCTGGGCTTTAAACATAAAACCGACCAAGTGCTATGTAACTCGAGATGATATTCCGAAACGTTTTTGTACTTAGAAATGTGTGTGAGGTATAATTTCTTAAGAAATTGACTGATAATTGGACTGAGTAATGTTAGTGCTATGATAGGATTATGTAGTGCGGCGGACGGCTTGCTTTAAGTTCAAACCATAGATTAAAATAAACTCGCCTTTCAACTCGCACGCTGATTGGTTCTAAAACTCCACGCGATATTATCCACCAATCAACGTTAACGCTAAAAGGCGAGTCCAAACTGATTCTGTGTTTGAACTTTAGTATAATCTAAGTTAATCGAGTGTCAAAGACGAGCCGTTATGATTCGAAATTATAATCGATCTAGATATTTCCACTTGTGTAGTGACACTGACACCTGTGGATAATAAAGCTGGTGTGCCTCTAGTTGGGTGCCACTAAAGACGGTTATACACGGACAACTTCGAGCATTTTTCGATCAGCCGCGATAGTGTTATTTTAATTACTTCCAGCCCAGCGAGCAATAACCTCTTGTTATGTTGGCTAAGCTAAAATCTGCGTTGACATAAACAGCTTTTAGGTTAGATAACATATTAGTTAGATGTATAACTAGAGGAAACGAATTGTTACCGACCTGTTTCACTTTACGACTAATCATGCAATATTATGTTCAGTAAAAAGGTTTTTTTATAAGTCTGGTCGTATAGTAATACTGCCCGTTGATAGTTACATTCATGCTACCTGTGTATTACCGGCTTTATAACAGAAAAAAATATTTTTAAAAATGTGCAACGCGCAACTCCAGGCATTTTAAAGCGCGCTCATTAGACTAAGCAGTCAGAGCAAAATTAAAAAAAAAATAAGCGCGCTTTCTTGACTCAGTAGTGATAACATAACGACGAAGTGACTATTAGTAAGTAGAAACTATAGTGTGTATGTAATTTGTAAATTTATTTATTTTCCATAGAGAAAGTCGTATTTTGTTAACGTTTTAGTTGATGTTCTATCTCGCGTCCCCTTAGTTCCAACTGAAGTAGATGTATAGGAAGTAATACGCTTGTATTTTAGTGAGCATTTATTTGTATTATATTTGTATTCCGTTCGGTAATTGCAAAGAATTAAATTGTTAGGTTTGCCTTTCTGTAGAGTACTAAGATCTGTGATAAGGTCAATCGATTATTATTACATTCTAGCTGTCCCGTCAAACCTCGCAGAGCATAGTTCTCACGTTTTAAACCTTCTTTACACCTGTACGAAAATTTCAAAACCAAAATGAGCCTAGACGGTTCAGTCGTTCTTGAGTTATAACAATACAAATATCCGTGAATTTATTTATAACCGAAAGAGAATTATTATAATCACAGATCACTACCTCTATTAGAATATTCTATTCGATCATGGCCGATTTTTGAACAGTTCGCTACCATAGACAATTCCATGGACCTTCCTTGTGTATTGAGTGCGAAATCCAGAGAGGTGTGTGGGACATTGCGCTAGCAATTTAAATCTTTGCTTTATTGTCTATAGTGTGTGAAGGATGCATTGCAAATATTTCAGCAAGATTAATGTAAGTTTGGCAATTTCGTAGGTATTTGCACAGAATAAAAATTGCTTTAACGAATAGGTACTGGTCAAAGCTGCATCAAGTTTTAACAGCTCTTAATTCTACCATCTTCCATTATTTGATGTTGCAACTCCGCAGATTTTTTTTAAATATTCTCTGAGCACGATAATATGGAAAAAGATTTTGTATAAAAATAAAATTAATATTTTTGTGAATATTATGCAGCTTATTAAGTATGTATCGACGAATGGTATGGAATTTATTTATAATACTTATCTAATATACATGTAATATGTCACGAAAACGACTCGAAGTACTTAACAAAGCATTTACTCTTATTTTTTTAATAATTGCAAACAGACGTTATTTCTTGTCGTTTTCGCAAAGTCAATAAATTATTTGATTCAAGGATACGTTATGATAATGACTCGTTATTGTATTGTAAATTAATACCAATCTTACTTTTAGAATAGAAACAGTATTTCGGTATATGTAAAAAACGTTCTCCGTTACAGTATCTAGTTTTGTAGTTTTATATCGCGTAGAGATTGTAAGAGACTTGAAAACGTTTTGTAATTTTTGTTATAAATGCATTTTACAGGAATAATAGGCTTAAGGTGCGATGGTAATGAAACATCTACCTGAAATTGGCTCTCGAATCCAAAATATATACAAGTATAACTACTTACAGATTATAATATAAACCACCACAAATGATAATAATGTACATACTTACCTATGTTTCTTTTTTATTTTGAATAACATTTATATGAATTAAGTATACAATACATAGATAATAAAGTATTTATTACTCCATAGAATGTGCGAGATTCAGTAAGTTTTGCTACAGTGCGCCGACGATGGTGTAAAAATATGAGTGTTAACTTATTTTAATGCCTTTGTGCCATAATGCCCATTTGGGTTAGCCTACCGATCATAACACTTAATATTCATTCAGTTATTATATCAGTTACTTACATAACAACATCATTAAATGAAGAAAGGGGTTAAAAAGCCAATTAGCCTGAAACCAATCAGAAAACTCATTAAAAATATAAATTTGTAATACAGTTTCTGTAAATCTATAGGTATGTAAGAATGTTAAGAGGAGTCAAACAGTATTACTTAATTAATTTCGATACCTTTTTACAATGTAATAAATTATTCGTGTTTGCTTAGTGCATTTATAAGAACGTTTAAAATAAACTTCTGATATGTATCACGTTTAAAAACAATCTTTAGACGTTTATTCTAAAGTAGAATTTAAAATTTTCCAATTTAACCTTCCAAAAGAAAGATTGATCGAAACTTTTAGACAATAACTTTTTACAGCCTATTATACCAACAAATAAATAAAATGATTCTACAAACTCTGCATTTTTATTCACAATACTTATTCCTACAACAACAGTTGTCACATTACCTACTCCAACAATAACTTTATGTTTTTCCGAGATTAAAAAATATAGATAAAAATTAACTAACTTACTATCGAGTAACTCGGAAAAAAAATATCCAATCCACAGCTGAGTTACCTATTTTAAAATATTGATGTAGGCTATTCGGTCGAACATAAGTTTGAAATTTTAATGTCCGAGATTAGGTAGTTCGTTTACAATTTGGAATAGTAAATTCGCATAATTTTTGTATTCAATAAAAAAATGCATTCCCCTTTTAATGTGACTGTCATTGTCATGCGTCACGATTATGGTCATGCCCATTGCTATAGTCATCTCATTCTCTTTCTCCACGTTAACGACACGTTGTAGTGACAATGACCCCGAGAACTACAGTGTCAATCAATGTCAATGAAAATAATAGATATAGTGGGACATTATCACACACGGTCATTAGTAGGCTAATTCACGTAAATCCCAAATAAGCAGAGCCTGTACTATGGTAACCAGATAACTGGTAGAAAACGCTTATGACAGTGACAGTGACATTGACAATAACCTGTTTCTATCTTCCATGACAATAACACTGTAGTTGTCTTTGCAACGGTCGCTATAACGAGTCGTTAACTTGAAAAATGAGAAGTTTATGACCATAACAACTACAGTGTTACTATGTATATCTAATTGTCAATGCTATTGCCATAGTCATTCGCATTGTCACTATCACTATCATTGCCGTTGTCGTTGTAGTAGTTGTGGTAAAGTTGATAGTTGTTTTCGTTGTCGATATCGAAGTCGGTGCTGCTGTCATGAGAATCAAATGAGTACGAGAATGAGAACAATAACGCGGAGAGCGAAAAGACAAATGAAAATGTATGTGTTGTATACACAATAATGAAAATGTGTTTGACTATTCCAAGTTAGCGACACGTTGCAGCGACCACGACAACGGAAACTACAGATATATTGTTATGAAAGAAAGAAATAGCTTATTGTCAATGTCACTGTCATAGTTGTTACCATTTTCATTCTCATTCGTAATGTCACACTTATTCACACATCCATTCTCATAAACAATACATTCATTTTCATTTTGTTTCTGTGTTTTTCGTTCTCGCTCAACGACAATAACATTGTCAATGAGACTGACATTGTAAATGACTATAACAACGATATTTATAATGACAATACCTATCACTAGGACCTAGTGTTATTGACCATGACCACGACACCTAGCGACCAGGTGTCGTGGTCATGGTCACTGAAAATGGAAGACATAACCATGACGCATGCCACAGTCACATTGGAATGGGTATGGAAATGAGAATATATTCGTCTAAAACAAATCATTGTCCGAATTTACTACCTCAAATTTTAAACGAACTAATCTCGGGCGCTGAAATTTTAAGTTAAGCCCAATAGTCTACAAATTTTAAAAGTAGGATCCCACAGGATATGGCCGGGTAATCCCCTTATTAAAGCCAAAAACCGATGTAAAAATAAAGGACCCATTCGGAGTAAACTTTGTATAGCCCGGTCTGAAGACCTGAACTGACAAAAAAATACAAATATTCAGATTGAAAATCTTCTCCATTTTGAAGTCGGTTAAAACGAAATATTCGTACACTCGGCTAAATATCAGATGGGCCGGTGTCATATTAGACGGGCTGGTGGCGTGGTCGGTAAGATACTTGATTTTCACGCCGCAAGTCGTGGGTTCGATTGCCACCCGAGACAAACATTAGTGATGAACATTTCTGTTTGTGTCGAGTCTGGGTGTAAATATCTATTATATGTATATATTTACAAAAGAAAATCCATCCATTTCCATAACACAAGCTTTGCTTAGCTTGGGACCAGATGACCGTGTGTGTTAATGTCCCAGAATATTTATTTATTTATTTATTTATCAAGCTATACATTTCCAGCATATGCTAATCTCGCATTGTATGGGATTTCGATACAACGAGAGCTGGTCTGCTCATACTGGAAATGTATAGCTCGATGCGTAGCCGTGTGTATCTACAGCGAGCATCCGTAATGTTATCTATACTTTTTAACCTCTGTAAATAAGTTTGGCTACAGTACTTTTACATGCCTATTCTCTTCCAAGCAGCCAGTCAGCGTAAGCGTCTGGCAGCCAGAGCGAAAAATTTAAAAAAAAACCTGTCTATGTATGTCACTCAGTAGTTTAATTAGGAAAAGTGAAAAAGTGCACCTTAATTGGTGAAAGGTCCATTCTTTAGTATTATATTATCTGTGCCTGTATTTACAAAGAAGTAAATAATTGAAGTGAAAACTTCTTTAGCGGCGTTGAGCACTTTTTCTGTAGGTAATGGGTATAAAATCTTAAACTCGCGTCAGTCAGGACACGTGACCTGATCGAAAAAGCGTAAGACGGATGGAGACGCAACGCAGGGCGCTTGCGCGAATGTTCGTGTATGTTACAGCGTGCCACGTGCATCCATGGATGGTGACAGAAAACAGTTTAATTTTTAATGTAATATAAATTGTCATGTTTGTGTACGATAGCGCAATAAATGAATATTGTATTCTACCACATAAATGATAGTACTTTTATACTGATAAAGCAATTGGTGCAAAATTATTCCCTAACCATTCCAAAATATCAAACATGCTCAACGTTAATAATCAAGTTTTCACTTCTGCCGGCACTCCCGGAGTGCAACCCGTCGTTTTTTTTTTATTATTCGAGCATGACTCCATCATTTACAGACGTATTTGAAAAAAACTTATTAGAAATGTTTATTTCGAAACTTCGTTTTTAGAAATTTATTATAGAAGGTCGCAGGTTTGACCCAGTCGTGCCGACCTATTTATGTGTTTTGTTTTTTCTGCTCAATGTTGGCAAAAACATTGTAAAGCAACCGGCATTACTAAGAAGTACCTAACCATTCCAGGTGTGAAATAGGGCCAAAACTTTTTCAACTCTTATGAAATTTGAGAGAAAACCCATACCCAACAACAACACTTTATTGTCCCAAAAGTGGGACAATAACGTGTTGTTGTTACTATTTCAAAATGAGAAATAATAGTCATAAAATAATACAAAGGCGTGGGAAATAATAAGTCGATTATGAAAAAATCGATTCATAATCGTTTTTTGCTTCAACACTCTATTAGGACTTTAGGACGGCGGCGTCTCAGGCTACCCAAGACGTTGTTCGAATAATTTCTCTAATCTGAATTAATGAATTAATTGATTATTTGAGTAACAAAACGCGGTAAATTTTTGCTTATGTTGGCAAACCCGAAGCACTAGAGGTGTAACACGTAACGTGCGTGTCACTTAGTGACGCTAGATAATGCAGTATGTGTGAAAGAGATAACTAAAGCACATTTTGTTTTGTACAAACGAGATGGCATATATTTCTAATCACGTGGTCGTTTGAAAAATCACACGCGTAATGTTAATTTCAACTCTGAGCCAAGGCCATAAAGTCGATTATTGCAAAGCAAATTTACGACGTTTAGGCCCCAATGAAATAGTGACCGAAACTGACGTAGCCGTCGCGTATCGAGTGAGTGAAGGTCGCTTGTTTGTTCCTCATCGCTTGCTTGCTGCTCGGCTCGATGCTTCATTCGATCGATCGCCATTTTGTTTGATTCAAGTATCTCTACTCGTGTAAATTTTGATTCGATTTACTACTATTAATCGTTTTCGATTCAATAACACATTGATTTCGGCGGCAAAGTGATTGTAAACTAAAATCGATACAAAATGAAGAGATGTTCTTCCGCTGTGTGGCGGTTTTTTGATAAAATCGTAGACGATACAGATAAGAAGAGATGCGTCGCTGTGGTGTGTAAATTATGTGATTCGCAATACAAATTCTTTGGAAATACGACTAACCTAAGAGTTCACCTTATCAACAAACATCCGATACAATGGGAGCTCGGACAGAATGCGGCTTTGGACGAGTCTAACATTAAACTCGATGACGAGGACTCAAACATCTCCACTGCTACAAGATCTACACCGAAAAGGAGAAACAAGAAGCGAGGTCGTAATAAAAACGTACGTTATTCAGTATCAATTAATAATAATGAAGAACCTACAGGATCAGACACTATACCTCAAATTGAAATACAAAGGGTAGATACAAATCAATATAATTAGAACAATACTGTTATCTATTATCATAATAATCGATTTGTCGATACCTAAACTTTACATTTTACAAACAAACAAATCGATACGAATAATATCATCAACATTATAACGATGACGTAATAATAATCGATTGAGATACCTATGATAGGCATCTTGTTTTGTGTGTGATTGTGTGTTTGCACACTTTTAATTGTACAATGGTTATCAATGTGATAACTAGATGTATTGCTGTATTAAACCTGATTAAATATTATTCGGTTTATAGGATAGTGTAGATTCATAAACAAAGCTAAGCAAAAGGGGAATTTTGTTAATTATAGATGAGTTTATAGTTTCTAATCAAATTATATGTATGTAGTTATTAAAAAAAAATACATTGAATACAGCTATAGATAGACACTTTGAAACAATATGTAATAATGTGCAATTTTCAGGTGGATGTTTTAGACGAATCTGACACTGATGCTGAAGACACTGAGGCTACAATAAACTTGGTCCGGCAAATGCATGCAGGAATCAACTCTGACGAAGAGTGGCTCGAGGAAGATCCATACCAAATAACACAAATAGAAACATATGAACCAAAGAAAAAGAAAATGAAATACAGAAAAATTAAGAGAGAAGTCGTCTCACCAACTGGCCTGCCCGGTTTCTATGTTGCACCTAAAGCAGAAAAGAAAATAGTCTACGAAGAGCCTTACAAAAAAGATGAATATTCTGTATTCGGGGAGTATGTTGCCAATAAACTTAGAAAGTTTAATAGTCCTCGCACGAGGGGTAATTTACAGCAGTTGATTACGACTATTTTGTGGCAGGCTGAGTATGGGTTGTACGACGGTGCAGAAACAGTCAAACGGGTGCTTTTGTACTCTATACAATCACCTGATACTCAAGCGACAGGGGGTGACTCGATGCTAGATGTACAAACAGAAGATGTGTTAGAACATAGAGAAACTCCAGACCAAAGTGTAGAGGAAGAGATATTGAATGATTAGGATATAATATAATTTAGGGAATAAAGGTTTATTGACATTTAGCAGGTTGTTTTATTATTTGTTTTAATCTGTCATCATAATGTCAAAAATTAGAAAAGGGAATAATCTAACTGGCTGGATTTAATAACCTATGTAGGTATATGTGGATATGTCCCATAGCTTGACAATGCACTTCTCTTTACTAAAGCAGAGAGTAGGCCTCAATCCACACATGACATGTGATCAAATGTGGCTTGGTGGATATCACATGTTTTGAATGGTAAGTTATCACACATGCTGGTTTCATCATGAGGTTTCCTGTGTTTGAACCTGTGACTTTTCAAGCAAAGGCTGATACTGCTGTAATGGTAAATTAATGAAATCTATAGATTGAATGTGCTGGGTATAGGCTAAAAAAATAATTGAAGATGACCATTTCATATTATAAATCTGAAATTCTGTGTGAATGTGTTATCTGTATGTTTGTTACTAAGTTTCAAGCAAAACCTGCTGGATGTATTGATCAAATTTGGCACACAGGTAAAATATAGTATGGAATAGCACATAATATGGGCCACATCCTTTAAAATAAATGATGTATTGGACGATCAAGATAATATTCAGAAGAAAGAAACGACTGGTTGTTTTTAAGTTTGTCGTGTCTGTGTGAGTCTGCATTGGCATCGTAGCTCCCGAACGGATGAATCGATTTTGATTTACTTTTTTAATAGTTTTTGTTTGGAAGGTAAATTAGTCGAGTGTTCTTAGCTAAATAAATTAACTATCTGCCGGCCGTTATTTAATTTGTCATTCAGAGTTATTGCTACCTATCAGATTACTAACTTGAATCAATTACTAGTACTGAGAACGAAGAACGAAACGTGTCGTGGTCTAGGTAGTTATTTTGCGTATTGCGCATGTGCCATGTGCGTTTTTGCACCGATTTAATTATCTTCTCTTTCACGACATATCGCTATCTTTTTCCCACACGTCAGTTTACCGTTCTGCCAACATGGCCACGCTAAGCCGTACATCGACGAAAATATTAAGAAAATTCCAAATTTCACCAGTATTAGCGCGTAATTTTAGTAGTTCAAAGAATGATACGTCGTGGAAAAGTGTTGTGACGACGTGTGTCTGTGTCTTGAGCGGCGGAGTGGCGTTTTATTCTCTAAATAAATATGTGAATAAAAATACAGTGTACGCTCTGAAGGCAAAGGTGAGTCATATTTAACTGAAACATTTAATTTTAACCTTTAATTTCGTATAAAAGACGAGGAAATAGGCTTATGTTTGGTAATTATTAAATGGAGACTTTGTTTTTGTCATTAAAATCGTAATTTTACGCATGTTAAGTGAGGTGCAAGTTGTTTATAAATAGCTCTGTCGGCCTGTCAAAGTCAATGTCGAAAGATCGAAGTAGATGTCGCAGTTTGACGTTCAATGCAGTGCGGTCCATAAACTGATAATATTGTTTCGGTACGGTCCGAACGGGTTATCAGCACAGTACTAGATCAGACGACATTATTAGTTACTCAGCTCGGACAGAATACCTCTGTTCTAATTGTCGCGGCAGCGGCGCGGCGGTGCGACTTTATCAGGTGGGTGGTCACTAACCACGGTCAAAGCCTACCACCAGTTATTACCAGTTTTTATCAGTGTGTTGGCACCTGATTTGCACCACCAAATTTCAGAAAAGGTGCACTCCCACGGACGAAGGTCAATCAGCCTCCGAATTTCGGATATAGTGTACTCAGCAAAAAAAAATCCAAGGCAACTAAAGTCTTCTGTACACGGGTAGAGTAAGTAGTAGAGTCAACTAGTATACTACTCTACCAATTATAAGACCCCGCTAGTTTATTACAGTATCTTAACTGTTTACACGTTAACATTTAATTAGAAGAGTAACTTCCTGAACGGGATACCATGAACATCACTCAAGAAACTTTGGTAAACAGTGGCACTGCATACTGTAAATAATTCTTACATAATAATATATGGGTCGACTAGGAGACATACGTAACTGTACGGTAGAGTACATGTGACCCCGGGTTAAGTGGTACAGAAGCTTGCTCACGTTGCCAGCAGTACCCGTAGTAATACGAAATCATTAATACGAAATTGTCAATACGAAAAAAGTTTTCGAATACTATCTTAACCTTGTCAAAATCAGTTTTCAGATGATTTTTTTTCGTTTAAAATGTTTATTAAACTAGAAAAGGTTATGGTAGAAATAGAATAAAACAGGTAAGAAACAGAATAGGTAAAATAATTTCTAGATTTATGTGATATTATCTTGACAGCTTAATGATAGTATTCGAAAACTTTTTTCGTATTGACAACTTGTAATAAGGGTACTGTTCTACTCTACCAATCCTATCTACATTTAGTATACTACTATAGTTAGTACTCTACCACGCTACTCCACCAGATACTCTACCCGTGTACAGCAGGCTCAAGTGTAGGTATATACCCATTTTTAAACAAATTGTTATTGATAGTAAAATAGTTTCCAAATTCGATAGTTACTAATGGAATCGATTAATTTCTGGCTATAGGGTATGAGAAAGAACTCTTTTGAAGTTTTAAGTTTTTTTTTTATTTAACACGTATGGAGTTAATGAGATAATGAGTCTTAAGGTTGTGAACGGCTAATAAGACAGGGAAATAATTATGCTCATACTTTAAAAGGACAGCTTTTTTTGGTTGTATGTTTTTTTTATGTTAGCACGCTGATTTCTGCGTCAATTGTGGACGGATTGAAATTATCCGTCATTGCCATTGTTCAATTTTCAAAGTGAAATATGCTATAATCTAGCTGTCTTCAAGTCACGAGTCAATCGGTATTCATTAGGTAAGCGCGTTCCATCGTAGACTGCAACATTGCCTCACATCAGGCAAGTTGTGGTCAAGCGCAAACCTATTATAGGATAAAAAAATGCCAGATAATAATCATGCATTTGCACTGTACAATAAAACATGTTGAGACCACTATCTGAATTTTTCAACTCATCTTTGGACGATGTAGTTATATAATGTTTGCAACACGTTTCATATCCATGTATCGCCGATGCGATGCCAACCCTACACGGTTGATAATATACTCTGGTTTGCGTTTATTTTCGTGTAATATATTTTAAACAGAGTTAGCCACTAAAATCGAAAAACCAAAATTGTTGCATTTACGTGAATTTTATTACAATTCCCATAGTACATAGTTTAGTAAATAATTTATTTAAATTATTATTAGAACGTAGCAATTCCACGTTCGTAAACCGTAAACACGAGTGTTATGGAAGTCAATCGAATAATAATATTCTGAATCGATAATGCAAAATTGTAAGTGTCGAAAATAATCGAGTTGTTAAATATTCGTAAAATATAATTTAACATGACTTTATTCTATTTATTTAGTCGCGTGGGTCTGGGGATATTTTCCTTGTTATACCGAGATTAAGACAATACCACAGTTAATGTAATAAGTTCCTAATATTACCTATCTACTGCTTTTTTTTGGAATTAAGATGCAATTTTGTTGCCTTTTTAACCGACTTCCAAAAAGGGAGGGGATTACAGCGATATTTTCCCTATTTCTGGACCTATTCTCAATTTTTTTTTTGTTTGAAAGAATATACTTTTGCGGTGGTGCCAATGGAACCACCGCCTGACCTGATGATGGAATCCCGAGAAAATCGCGGGTAATCCTGAAACTTACGTGCTTTTTATGTGTGTTTGCGAATAATTTCGTCGGTTATGAACCGATTTTGATGATTTTTTTTTATTTAAAAGTTGATATCCCAATACTATTATCATAATAAGGAAACCATGATCTGATGATGGTGCCCCAGAGAAATAGACGGGAACCATCGAAAATCGTAGGGACGACTAGTGCTTTTTTAGACTTTTTGAGAATTATGGATAAGCAAAATCCTCTCGGGCCGCAGAGGGAACTTTTTCTCAGTCACTCCATCATTTCACTCTTTCATTCCCAACGTGGCCATTTTAACACACATAATTTTACTCTGTACGGTCGAGATTTCATTCAAATTTATTGTAAAATAGTAATAAAGGCAGTTCTATAATATAAAAAAGCCATTATTTGGCACCAACCCTAACAGAGACATGTGGAAACCAAAACATGTGGTTTACATTAGTAGAAATTTTTTAACTCTCCTTGAAATAAATATGAATGAAAAATAACTAAAATAACATCACTTCATCCCCTTTTAGTGTCCCACTACTGAGCACAGGTCTTCTCTCAACTATCTTATGAGTTGAGAGAGTTTAGGCCTTAATCCACACACGCTGGCCAAGTGCGGATTGGTGGATGTCACATGCAATCGAATGATTAGTTCTTAGACATGTCGGTTTCCTCACGATGTTTTCCTTCACCGATATTGAGCAGCGGCGATAAAACAATTCACACAAATATGTGTGGGCACGACCAGGATTCGAACCGGCGACCTTATATTTCTAAGCCGAGCCTCGTACCGCTGCGCCACCGCTGCTAAAATAACATGCATGCATGTAAACTATTCATCGGGTTTTAACATAGGAAGACATACGTGATTTTGCGACAGAAAAATACTTCACTATTTGTCACCTCGTAAATAATGCATGTGTATTATTTTTGCGGTTACCTACCTAGAATAATAATATGCGACTAAATTATATAGGTATCAGTGGCGAAAGGTGAAAATTTGAAAAGGGGAAGATGTATATAGTATTCCTTGGTTACCTACGCCGACTTTCTCACTCACTAAGTAGTATGTACTGCATTTTTAGATGCTATTTAAAAAGTAGAATATATTGACCAATTCCTAAAGGGAAGCTGGTGGGAATCGTGTTAAATAGACTCTTCGCTACTGATAGGTATACTAGCACCGAGAATAGGATTAGAAATCCGCCATCTTGGACCGGAGTACGCAACAACTTCACATTTTTAGTACAGTCAGCAAAAATGTTTCTTCGATATAATAATCACATCTAGATGAAAATGAAATAAAAATGCGTATATCTTACTGCCGTTCCAATAAAATTGGACATTTGGAGTAGAATATTTAGGTACAAACATACATATTTTATTAACTTCCGACGACAAAAAGCGGTGCTTTAAGTTAAAACGTGTTTTATGCGTGTTAAAGAATTTGTGTACAAGTTTGTGGTATCCTAGCGCGTGAATTTACATAGGTAAGTAGCTACATTGTAACTACATACCTAAGTAAAGTTTTTACATAAATCAGTTTTCCATACATTTCAGAATAATATTATTGTCTGTGGTTTGATATTTTGTGCTGGCGCTACTTTTGCTTGGTTTTTGGTATGAAGTTATCTTATCTTATCTTAACAATGGGGCTGGTAACCCAGAGCACTTCGACCCAATGGGATCTTTTGTGCTTCCCCTTGATTCTATGAAGCCTCAAGTATTCTTCCTCCACACAGCCTGTCCATGACCATGCTATTTGTCGGGGAGACGTGAGGCCATATTCACTAGGAGTAGGGTGGTCCACCCCTAATGCATTCATGCGTTATCTCGCTAAAGAGTCACATTCGCACAGTATGTGCTCCATGGTTTCCTCAGCTTCTCCACGTGCTAGGCAAGTGGAACTTTCTGCCAGCCCTATTCTATGCAGGTGCTTCTGCAGCCCAAAGTGCCCAGTTAGTGCATCTATTACCAGTCTGATTTTAGTCCTGGTCATGCCCCTCAGTCTCTGAGAGTACCTTGGGGGCCAGTCGCCTATAAATTTCTTGGTATGAAGTTAGCCGCGAGTCCAGTCCTATTCTTATTTGAAACGCACAGTGCATCGGTCCATCCGGTGCTAGGATGCAGCACACTTGCACCCATATTGTTTACACACACGCTTAAATTTCCCGTTTGCGTCGGTAGTTAAAGTCCCAATTCGAAGATTGACTCTCTAATTTTCCTGTAGGTATGTCCCTATCTTTTAATCTAACATTTACATTTAGCAGGTCACGTATATCTACACTCGTCACCATCGACTATTGTAGTCATCTATTCGTCATCCAGCAGTTTGTGGTCTAATTCCAATCATCGTAGTTACTAATCACCACTTAATATTGGTGACAGAACTGCACTACATGTCGCAGACATTTGGAATGTCCGAATAGAAAAAGTGTTTAGTATAATAATAATTATCTTCCTCATTAAATCATATTGATGTTATTTCATTGTTCAATAAATCTCCTTTTAAGAGAATATTACTCATCAGTGTACGGAAGGAGCAGTACGGAAGGTACGAGCCTCGCCTTTGAAATATAAGGTCGCGGGTTCGAATCCCAGTCGCGCCCACACATCTTTGTGTGAATTGTTTCATCACCGCTGCTCAATATCGGTGAAGGAAAACATCGTGGGGAAACCGGCATGTCTTAGATAGAACTAATCATTCGAGGACATGTGACATCCACCAAGCCGCACTTGGCCAGCGTGTGTGGATTAAGGCCTGAACTCTCTCAACTCGTAAGATAGTTGAGAGAAGACCTGTGCCCAGCAGTGGTACACTGAAAAGGGTTGAAGTGTACGGTAGGAAAGAAGATAAAATTGAATAATTATTAAAATTTTGCTTGTTAGAACTTTAATAGGTCAAGACAACATTTAGTAGCGTAATACCAAATGTTATCTTCATCTATTAAAGTTCTTTACACCTCTGATGCCAGAAATGCCTAGAAAATGTCACGCAGATTTCCTCAGTAACAAATCCTCTCAGATTTAGTGCAACCGGCCTATGTATGTTTTTATATTTCGGTTTTCCCATAGAATCTTCCTATTGTTTAAAGTCAATCTATTTGTTACATAACTTGAATAGACTTCTTTAGGTATTTGAAAATATATAGGCACGTATTCCTTATTGGACTTTATTTTTTTTGTTCATTCAGCCATTGTTTTCCCTACCTATTGGTTGTTCTCGATAGCGAAATGGTATACAATCGATACTTCTTTTTTGGGATGTACTACATCAACAGTTTTGTTTTTCAACAGTCGGGCCCATGTTTCTTGAGTCGACTACTTTTTTCTTGTCAAGTAACACAATCCTATGTGTCGCACTAAACTGTCCATAACCCCTACTATTTGTTCTCGAATGTCTGAATTCGGGCTGATATTTATGGACTCAACTTGTCAAGGGAATTTTTTAAAGTTTTACAGTTAAGACTATTGTATGGTAAATATTTTATTGTTAACTTTTATATTTGTTGATTTCGTATGCACAAAATTTAGCATCAAGTTTGCATCTACAGTTTTTGTCAACATTGAATGTTTGTCTTACGTTTCCTTCCTACTTAAGAATTCTCTAGATTATATTTATTCAATTTTTGGTTAAAGTTCTTTTTCAAATAAAGAGCAACCAACTAAGCACCGAATGGTCAACTATATTAATAATGTCCACGTCATCCTCACAGCCAAAGTTTCGATAAACGAAAGTTCGAGAATCTTTAGTAAGGGCTCGTAACTAAACACTGAATGGAACGTGATAATATCGGAGTCACGATTAAAAGTAAATCAGTGGTCGCTATTCAAGGGTTGAGGGCGCAACCCCCAATAAAACCACATATTATTATTGTTCAATGGCTATTAAGTAAAGATCTTAAAGGGCACTTCTTAGAACAGACCACCTGCATCGTCATTGATCCAGTTCCAAATATCGGTCAGTTTGTCACATTTTTTCAAACATCTCGTAGAGTTATTAGATAATTTGTTGTTAAATCCTTTTGTTGCCTTGTTTAGTATTGTGGTCGTGGTTTCTGATTATTTATTAACTTACTTATTTTAAAGTTTGAATAATATTGGACATCGATAGAGGTTTACGTAACTTAAAGATACTAGTTTTGATAATATTTCAGAAACAACCTTTCTGTTGGCCCTTAAAACAGTATTCCAAAGTGAAATTGAAAGTTAGTCCGAACTTAATACGAGATGTACGAGTATTTATCTTCGTATACGACTTCAAAAGTTTTATACCTAACAATGACATTAAAATAATCATCTTTTCTATTTCCTACACATCAATTTCTATTAACACATCGAGAGGATTAATAACCTTGTTAGAAGGACGTGCATAGAAAGTTTTTCTCCGACTGCATTTCAATCTCACTCACATCATTCTTGCGCACTCTTACCTATAATCGCTGTGAATGTTCCCAATCTTTTCATTAATTCGTCTCAATTTCTTTGGACACCCTCTCCTGTATCCCCATCAACAGCAGTGTCCGCAAATCAACCCTCTTTCAGACGATTAGGGGGCTTTCTGTAATTGATTGTGCTTAACGTCTCTTTTAGAATCCTCCCCTGTCGATTCCCGTTTAGTGACGTTAATTATTTTCAGATTAGTCAGTTACTTATGTTGTCATTTTTGATATTACGCAAAATTCGTTTATTTGTTAAATAAAGAGACGTAGGGCGAAACGTTTGATGCCTCTGGTGTTGGAAGCATCTATAAGTTACAGTGATTGCATATTATTACTTGTTTGCTGACTTGGTACATACAATTTAAAAAATCTGATTTGTTAATAGAGATATAGAACACTTGGAAAAGAGGACAAAGAGAAATAGAAATAGATAGGACGTAATTAATTTAACTTCATTATCAATACACCTGTTGACAAAATGCCATAAAATTGTTTATTACATTTTCTTCATACACAGGTGGAAATTCATGAAATCTGAGGGATCAATTAACAATACAAAAATGTTAATAACAATCAACTACAGCTAGAAATTACATAGTTAACATAAATCGCAAAGCGATGCTAACCCCCTAGAAATGTCGCTGACAAACAAACCGTTTGAGATAATCCCCTCTTTTGGAATTTTTCAATCAACCACATACATGTGACTTCATAATTCGTTTCTCAGTGGGATCGCTTCAGATGTTCCTTGATAAAGATCTTATCGAGCTAAAAGTAACTCTATTTCCTAGTCCACTAAGGTCAGAAGCCAATGATTCGATCAGAGGAGGTGTAAAAAAAGTGAAATGGCGCGTACAATAGGTTATGGCGGTCATTGAAACAAATCTGTTACTGTGTTGTTAAGGGTAAACACATCCTTAACAAGCTTAAGGATTTAAGAAGGATGGATGAGGTTTATAAAAACTATAGAAATGGTTTATGGTAGATATCCTTCCAATAAGACAGTATGTAGGTGCCAAAAATTTATTATGAAATGCAATAAAGAATTCTTCCATACAACAGAAATATAAGTAACGGAGTTAGGCGCTTTTCTTGTTTAGGAAGTTAATGGTTGTAAATTCTGTTCAAATACTATTTCAAAATACAAAGACTAATAAAATTCAAACATATTTGTAACCGCCTAAACCGGTAACCGGAAGATCTCATTATAAAATTGACACCAAACATACCTTCAATAGCGATAACGCTTTACGCAATCAAACCTATTGGAATGTCAACTGCACCGAATATTTCCCATCGTTTTCCGTGTAATTATTTATACAAAACGTTAACTTAATCAATATGTTCTTCCTGTGGTCATCCATTCGGAATATGTTAATCTGCGAGATGAGTGGGTTTGCTGGATTTAGCGGTGTTTTTAATTGTGCCATAAATAGACATTTGAATAACGGAAATCTATAACTTTGTTTCGTGCTCATGATCGAAAGATACATTATAATGTGTAAATAAACTAGACCTGTTTCATATACATATGTAGTAACTCGCACCGCTACTTTGGTCACTATTTTAGATTTTACTACAATGTGTAATAAATTTGCCTTATCAATATCTTTCTTACATCTCCAGTTCAAATATTGAACACTGACCTGCACCACACGCATTGTCCTCAGATAAACATCTTGTTCACTCTCGACCTCAATGGTACTCAACAACTTCTCACGAATTTCAACCAATTTTATTTATGCTTACCGCCAGACAAAGCCAATCTTAGATATTCAAATAAGAATACCTATTAGATATTTGGTGCAAAATTTTAGTATAGGCCGCACAATATAAATCTGGTCGAGCCACAAAAAGTAACACCACAAGAAGCGCTAACAAACGATCAAAACAAATCATCCGACGAATCTCCTGAAACCGGAAAGATCAGCTCCTTTATAGATTAACAACAGAAAAGCTACAAACACCATCTGCAAAATATATCGAAATTAAATCTAATGCCAATGACGTAGGTCATAAAATTGATCATAACACTTTCGTTAGAAGCAGAGGAAAATTTGTAGAAGAATAAAGGCTGATTTATTTAGAGCACGCCGCCTCAACCGATGTGACTAATAAATCTCAATCAAGATCGGAGATAGATATGATTGGCTGGACCATGTCGGCGCCGGGAGATGCCGATGATAGCCTGTTACATAACTAGATTTGCGGCGGTAATGAACATATCCTTTTATTTTAAGTTTAGCCCTTTGAAGGTTCTTTATAACGGTTAGTGTACACTGCCGAGAATTTTTTTAACATTTCTGTAAATGTTAATAACGCTGACAAGTCGTCAGCGTGAAGCTTTCTCGAGCCAGAACGCACAAGCGTTTGACCAGAATGCGGTGTACTGCATGCGTCTGGCCGCAGTTTTTTTATTTTAAATCGCATTTACTCAACGCACTAATATGTAGCCAACACAGTTCAATGCGGCTGGCCGCATTCGGTCAACTGCTAGTGTATTCACGCTCTAGTCTTAAGTATTTACAAGCCATTCATAAGTCTTTAGCCTTAACTCAGGCTATTCACAAGACCTATTTGTTAGAGACAACATCAATATATCACAATTTGCCATCTACATAAATGATTGTATGAACTTTAACTTGTATTCCCTTGTCCAATACCGCTTGCTACCCGCTAAACGGACTTAATCAGGATGAACGATGCACTGCCTATGAGTATGATGTCATCACATAATTACATGTATTAAGGCATTTCATTTAATTTTGTTTGGTTAAACAACCTACTGTATTTATGACTGCTATTAGAAATCCGAATATTTATAAGTATTTGTCCATAATTTTTTTGTAGTGGTTTCTGCACTAATATCAAGAGATAAGTCATCTTTTGCGGCTTTTGTCAGTCGCATTCGCAAAAGATACTTTGGTTTTATTTCTACGAGGATATCATTAGAATGCGATGCATCCATATCAATTTATTCTTTTTACACTGTATAATGATTTTGTACTCCGATAAATATGTCAGTGTTAAATATTTATTGAGATTTTTCCTGAGATATTAGATTTTAAGAAGGAAATGTTATGTCTCATTGACAAGTTTATCAGATGTAATTACTTTTAATATCGATGTAAGCAGTGGTTGTATTAGTTATATATTATAGTTGTTGACTTAAAACAGTGGTAGCAGTATATGAAGGAAACGATTTAGATACTGTCGTGATAAGTTTACAGTATTTAAAAAATCATAACGCGTTAAAAGTTCTTTGTTGATTAAAAAAAACAAACAAATAACATAAAAAACTGGTCCATGGCGCGTTTTTTTAAATTAATACTATCCACTGGTGTAAAAGTAACGTTCAAAACAGACCCTGTCACACACCAGTCTTTAGAGAACTCTAGAGTTAGATCCAGGATTTAGTGCTTTCTTTGTTTTGTTATTTGTGTAATGATAGATGATTTATTTTCTTTCATGCCAAGCCCTGAAATACGGGTATAATGCTAAGGGAAATCAACTTTAAAAATCTCTTGGAGTTATTTTACCTACCCCTTTAAAATGATATAAATTATTATTAATACACTATCAAAACTATCAAACATTTTAGTGTATCATAAACAGCATAGTGAAGCTTTTTAGGTTAGAGTGTAGAAAAAGGCGAGTCTTCTATTTAATTTTAATCGTCTTTCAAAATGTACTCCCAAGGGAAATATGTGCCTATATTTTAAAACGATAACAACTCAAACGAATAATTTAAATCAGACCAGAAATATGATTATCCTAGTAATGCTTTTTAACAATGATAAGTACAACGTTTTCGTTCATTCCTTTGTCCTATTGACACCCTTGAATAAATTATATGCTGTCTGAACTGATAACGTTGATACGAGTTCAACGTTTCTGGACCAAGTTGTAGACGGGTAGCAGTTAGTTGCCTTAGATATGGTTAAATTGTTATATCCTAATGGGAACCAAATAACTTATAAAATAACACGCAGTTACCTAAACGCGTCAAACAATCAAACAATAACATCTATTATAGTGAGCAGGCAGGCACACATCATTTTTGCAAAATTTTAACGTCCAAGTCTATCATAACATCAATGCTGTAATCACCAGAATCTTAATTTTTGTTGAGTTACGTACCATCGTTATTGGGTTTCGTTATTAGATCGTTTAACCGTTTAAAATTTCTTATGCCACTTATTGGTCATTTTTAACAACTATTTGCTTGCTGTAATGGTATCCAACTGCGTCTTAAAAGTTGCCCGTATAAACCTTCGGTCTTAGCTCAACAAGTGATTTATTCCTCATATATCGATCCTATCGGCCAATACATCATTTGTTGGACCGTATTGTCAAACTTGCTGGTTTTATTTTATTAACTCTTTTTATCTAACACCAGGATGTGAACGTATGTAGCCACTCTAATAGTCTATTTGATTTTGTCTCGGTGTTATCGCAAATACGGAAACTCAAGTTTTGGAGGAAACTTTTTTGGTTTATTGAAGTCAATTTTGAGTTACTTAAAATAGGTAATTATTTACACACAACATTGCTACCACCTACATTAAAATAATAATTTCTAAACTACCTCTTTGACGTTTTCATTTAAACTTTTTACTTTTTTCATCCTTTTATAAATAAAGATCATTGTTTATTGCCTATTCTAAATTCCAGAATTTAAAAGTACAATGACACCAATGTTTATTCACCAAATAACAGAAATAAGGGCCATATGGTAAAAATAAAAAGCGGAAATCTACTGGAGTTTTTGACGTCAATTAAATAGTAAACTATCTTTAACATACCTATCTATATTTAGGGATCATAAAGAAATTCATAAACCTCATTTAAGTATACAATAGTTTTGCCCTATAATCAATAGAAGTGGGTTTACTGAACTTACCATTATTCTAATTTTACCATTTGAATCAAGTTTAAACGGACATTTGATTAAGCTTAATAACCCAAAGTGTTCCATAAAACAAAACAATATCTTTGGCTAAGCTTTCATTAACACAGTCGAGGAAGAAAATCAACAGAATAATTTACATAAATACAAGTTGATCGTTTATTAAAGTGTTTCTTCCTACGCAAAGATAGTGGAAAACCTATTACCTCTCTCAATTCCTGTCGTAGCATTCAACTGAGTTTTATGCGATTATTACGGTAATCAGACACAATACAATATATTGCTTATTCTATCTGTTATCAATTATAATTTGAATTAGCCTCAATAGCTCGCTGTCTGTTGGCCATTTCAGGACTAGGAGAAATTCAATTTGAAATGTCATGTCTTTAAATACGTTATTTTAGTTTTCAATTTATTTCACCTTTGTGCTTTCAAGTTTGATTCATATCCATTCTTAATCACGAAGCCTTTAAAAGGACTTACCTTACTAGGCTCTTGGAGTTTCCAAGTAACTTAGAAACGATAGCATTTTGCAACGAAAATAGGAGTTAATATGATACGTAGAATCTTATTTTAAAATGTAGCGTGGCTTTAAATGATTTCATAACATGCACTCATGTTTATTATCACCATTATACTTAAGTATGGTAATAAAATCATGATCTGTGTCGTTTTGAAGTTCGACATATTCCAATCTAGCTATTTAGCTGATGGAAGATTTCCTCCATCATAATGTTCCTTTCAAAGTCTGCTACACTTATTACTACTTTGAAACTACTGCCTATCACAAGGCATAAATAATTACCAAATTCTGAATCTCTTTAACAAATCCAGCAATTGTCAATTACATCTTTGTCATCTTCATAAGGTTTTTTGTTATATTATAAACCTATGTTAGGATTAAAGAATCTTAAGTTGTTTTTATCTGCAGAATCAGAAGTCCGTGAACTTGACCGAGTGATCGAATTAAATCATCCCAATGAACCGGTCCTCTGAATGGCCTGATTTCGCCAACTTATGTGCACGCTATGTCAGATTTATTAGCAATAGATGAGGATTTAAATGCAAAGTTGTAGCTCAAACATTTTCTAATGAGTCATGGCTTGATAAGTTGACTTGATATGAACGATTTAATCCCATATAAAATGTGAGGAAATATCTCTAAAAATTATTACTTCTCAAGTAATTTTTATTGCTAAGTTACATAACGACTGCTGTGACTAAATTATCCTGGTTATTTATTTCGAACATTATTCATATCGACATTCGAATTTTACTCCTGCCAATATTTCTATCTTCCTATCAATTTGTTTTTCGATCTCAGTTTTTTGGTAAATTACTCAAGTATCATATTAAACCACTAACTTGTCAACAATTGTTCACAAATTAAAATATCTGCATCGCAACGCTCTCATGGCGGTCCTACTGACAAGACAGATGAGTGCGTGACCCGCTGCGGCGGCATTGTTTCACTCTCGACGGCGCATGCGCAACGATTTAATAAGACAACTATAGGAAAAGGGCAGACAGTAAATACAGAAATCGCTGGTAGTTTTTTTAAGTCTATTGAGATCTCAATGGTGGATAGGATCCATTACGCTGTCTTTAATCTCGACACAGAATCAGAGATATATTTCTTAAAGGTAGGCATGTAAAAATGTAGTAACATTGTTGATGATGTTTTCGCCTTTTCTACCACGTTCTCACATCTCAGGTAAACAACTATTTAGTGGAATTATGTGTTAGGTTCTACTCTGAATAGCTGTTTGCCAAGAGTCGTTGGCCAATAACCATACCAAGCGCAGCAATTGTCTTTGATAACGTATACCTGAAGTACATAATCTTCAAATCATGTGTAGATGTAAAACGCGATAGTGTTAATAATTTTAATGGATTAATTGATCAATTGGCTGCGACAGGTAGCCTCTCGATACAAGGAATGATAAATAACTTTACGTTACTTACAAATCATTAAACGTAATTAATTAATTAACTTCTGTAGTGATCTGTAATGCTGGTATGCTGTGGAATGTATCAGGAATGACTTGTGCAGTTTTTGCATTGTAATCAACGGTAAAAAAATAAACATCAATATGTGCACGTTTAAATTGAATTGTAAGATTGTATGTTTGAATAGCTTCATTTGCAATTTGATATAGGTACTGTTTTAACGAAACGCAAATAAAGCAAATGATTTTTTCGTGAAATTTATTTCTTTGAACGTTTTTCTTGACATATTATGGTAATCAAGTAGCAACCTGAGCAATTTGCACATCGTGTTTAAGTTCAAATACACTTATTTGAAATTTGAGTTATGTTATGCTATTCAAATGTCTGAGTTAAAACTGTTTGACTGTAGCCCTTTGTTATTAGTGAGTACAATATCCAGTATATGCATGTTAATTCGGTTTACTATTCGTCGTGTTTAGGCACTCCAAATATATCCTTCACAATAGCAACAAAGGATAAGACAGTTGACCCTTAAAGCTAAAAATTCATCGACGATCTTCGTATGACGTCCAAAGGTGACATTAACTGCCGAGCTCCGACCACCATAAAAACCATACCTTTTTAATAACAAAGCCTCCCATTGTACCGGCATCGTCACAAATCATGAGCAAACGACTTCGACTTGATTTGGAAGTCGACAGTGAAGTGTGTGAACTAATAAACAGTCAAAACTGGCTTTTTGGTCTGCAACTGTAATTGAATGAAGGCTTTCGTTTTTGGTGGTGGTTTTCTTTTTTTGGACAATGTTGCTTCGAGTAGGAACTACTCAATTTTCTTGTTGATTAATTGTTCTTTTTTTTTTTGTTTTAGGTAAGCATATAATAATTATCTACTTAGATGAAGATAACAATGCAGACAGCGGGTAAGTGTAAAAGGATGGTAAAATATACGAAAAAAATATTCCTCATTTGATAGCAATATCATTTTAGTTCAACTTACTGACAAACAAATTGAAAAAGTCATACCTACATGAAAAAATATGAAACCAGTATAATAATTTAATTTGTCTTATTGTGTGGGAAAATCGAAGTAGCCAATAAAAGAAACATTCAATGTAAAACACGAATTTTGACAAGTTGTATCGCACCAAATTTGGCAGATGCGCCCGCGCTTGGGAACAAACTGTTGTCTTCAATCATTTGCCGTGACAGTCGGGCTGATCGATCGCGGAACTTTGACAGCCAGACAAAACCAATGTTTCTCCTTGTAAATACATTTTACTTGGACACTCCTGGTTATGGAGTCCTAAATGAACTTATTGCAAATACAATTTTATGTTATTTTTTGTAAGGATTGATACGTTTCTTTTGACAGATATAGGCTTCTATATCAAAATATGTGTAAAGTTGCCTAAGTACAGCTGGTCGTCTCTCAACAATCCAATATTAAAAGAGATAGTTTTAAAAAGAAATTGCCCTTTAACCACATACGCTGGCCAGCTGCGAACTAGTGGATATCAAGTACTTTTCAGTGTTTAGTTCAGACTGCCGGTTTACCTAATATAATAATGGTCAATCATTCAATCATACTTATTGAACATTGGCGATAAAACAACTCCTTCAGAAATTAGGTACGGGTACGACTTAAGAATAAATCCGTGACTAGTATTTGAGAGAATATGGACCGTATTTTCTGGATTGATTGATGGATGCCGGTGAAGTTTGAAGAAAAGAAGCGCTGATTTTGCACGACTTGTCTATGTAACAAAATTTTACAAGAGCAGTTTTTGATGTAGTTAAACCAGGAGGGCCAAATAGGCCAAAAGATTGAAAATGTTATCAACACATAAAAATGTAGATAGAACTCTAACAAAATTTCAAAGCGGAGTAGGTACTGCTAAGTACTGGTAAGTACAGTAATATCAATGAATAAATTGGTTCTACAAATATTAATCCCAATGCGTGGGAGTTTAAAAGAAATGAATATAATATAATACCTCTCTCTGACCTAATAGTAAATGGACGGATGCAAATGATTCTATTAACATATCTATTGACGACATATAGCTTGATAATAAAGGCAAACTTTTATCATTTCACCTGCATGGCTGTTATGTTATTATGCAAATATATAATAATAAAATATATTCTCAACATCTAAATAAAAAGGCAATGTATTTCTTATTTTGCATTTGTATCTTTTAAAAACTATATTGAAAAGTCAAATTATGTGATTTTCTCTTTGGTAACGATTGTACGAACGTTTTTACCTGTAAGTAGATAGTATTCAAAGTGAATTCAGCTCTCATTCCATTTATTAACCCTGCAGAAATGAATGCCGTCAAAAGCATACCTTACCTTAAACCCTATCTGTATTTTAAATCTCATAAAAGACACCATGACCCAAATGCCTTCATAATCGGTTCCCAACACACAATAGACTATCCCTAGTGTCGCTACATTCCTAGACCTTTTTGTCGACGATGTTTTAAAATTAGGGACACCAATTTATGTATCATGCTATAAAACAATTTGACAGTGCGGCTTCTTAAAAGACTACTCGGTCCCATATGTAATGGTCGCACAGTTTAAAAAGTGAGTTCGGTCTGTATGTTACTACACCTCGGTTGTACCGTTGGATTTAATGACTAAACACTAAAAAAGGACATAACTATTCATAGTACTTACTATTATAAACTCGAAAATTCTGAGAATAGATAGATGTATAACTACGGATTGTTGGTTGTTACCCTTTGCCGCTTAAACTTCTGTCCTAAAGATAAAACTTCTCGCAGGCAGATTATAGCCTGAAATTGATAATAAATTTTAACCCGTTCCTTCAATGCGCTTATTTTAAGAGAACCGCAACTATATTACCTAAATTTCCTAATAACGCTGCTTATACGAGCGAATCCAGGAAATAAATCCAAGTTATGTATAACATGATAAGATTATGACCCTCTTTGAATCGTCTGGCTATTATTGCAATTGCGTTTACGAGTGAGGGAGAGATTTGGTTCTCAGTGCCAGGTCGTCAATGTGAAGGTTGCAAAACAAATTATGTGAATAAATATTACTGACATTGACCGTGACCACTTATCTGTTTGAATATCGATTGGTAGCTTTTGGATCATCGTGATCACTTTATTGATATTATTGATCGAAATCAATTAGGTATAGAATGTAGTTCTTATAATAAGTTTCCTTTGCAACATATCTAACTATGTATACCTACGTATAATTTAAATCGTAACTTACCCATAAATCTTGTTCTGATCACGATTTACATGTTAGTTTGCTGTAGGTCCTATCATAATTTTCAGATTTATTTTATTATCAATTCTATTCATTCAAAACATTTATCTGCATTGCAAATCTTCATTATTACAGTTTTATAACAAAGTTACATTTCTTAAAATGTATGTAAGCTCCTAAGTATAATTTGTTTGCATGTTATGCATACCAACGTTTAATGGTATCTGTAGATAGTATGTAAGCTTATTTAGCTTCGCAATTTCCATAGCATCTAACATTTTTTATCAACCTTAACCAATTATTTATATACAAAAAAAATTACAGATAAATCACTATTATCAATTGTAAATATTAGTACTATTCATCCAAGCTCCTGGGTATTTGGTGTTTTAGATTTGAATTCAAAGCGAGGCTCAAGGAAACAACAAAAAATGTTTAAGCGTCGTCGTTCCACTGAGTTGTACTTAAATATTGGTGCAAAAGATCCGTTAGAGAGGGCTCTTTAAAACCGACGACCATCTGTTATATAGAGAAAAATCATAAAATAACTCGAAATTAAATAGCTATCAGTTACCCTCATTTTTTAATAGAGGACTATCCTTTTAATATATTCAATAAAATGTCTTGAATTTGGTTGTTTGTGAGTGCTATGCTAAGTAAAGCGTTTTTGTAACTAAGGTACAACTACAAAAACGCTTAACCCAGCATTTACGTGTCTACGCAGGTGCAGGTCGAATTTAACCTACGCTTTTTCTGTATGCCAGTGCTAGTTTTTACAGTAGATATAGCACCATACCAACCGACAAGAAATCGTATCGTACCCAATAAAGGGCCGACTTGCCAAAATGAATTAGTAAATCGGCGTCGACATTCCAAATGTGTCTGTCTCATGAGTAAAAAGGGCAGCAACAATGTCTAATTTATTTATGAGAATCGGTAGACTCCTCAAAATAGTATTTAGAATTATCTCCAAATGTACAAACAAAGATCGCGATTTCATGGGGAGCTTTAATTAAAGTGATTGCGAACACGATGGCAATGAATTTCGCAAACAGCGAAATGTTCATTCAAATAACATTAATTTACAAGTAACAAAACTTATCAAATCATTCTTTATACTCAATATCTCCAACACGTGCCTTCACTTGTTAGTCTGTCTTATTCCAGATACAATCTCGGGATTATTATAAAAGTCAATTAGATCTGTAGCAATTGGTATTGCTTTACGTCATCTCCCTAGCTCTCCTGTCAAAATTATTAATCTCTACGATTTCTCTCGGCTTTGTCTCAGTGTCACATTTATTTCCCACAATGACGCAATGATTCACACATGAATAAACAGATTAACAGAATATCATCAAATGTAACAACATTGAGTACGCGATAATTTATTAAACCATAGATTTGCTATTCATATAATTACCAATACTGGTATTAATGCTCTAACAATTTTTTATATATATACATCTTTACTGTTCCACATTACATTATAGAACGTATTCCGTAGTAATAAAGATCATACTTTTATTAAAGTACACGTATCTATGAAACCAGATGAAATAATTAGTTCGTGTAAAACTACTTGCCCGTTACTAGCAGATTCCATCTCATTTGATTAGGAGTCGACGTCTTGTACTAATGTTAATATATTTTTGCAAATGTTTCTCCCACTCGTTTTGCTACGATAATTGTTTTGTCGGCAGGTCATCAGTTAACTTTTGAAATTATTTGAATAATCGGTCATTAAAATTGCATGAACATTTACTACATCTGTCTTCCTCTAAGCAGATGTAGATACGAGTTGTACTGCATTGAATTGAATAGCTAAGAGGCTCATTGACATTGCATTGGAACATAGGTTTCCTATTCCTCTTTCGGTAACAGTAATTGGATTTATGGACTTAAGTATTCAAATTCTCGCGTACATGAACTGAATTGTAACTTTTCCCTTGTTACCTACAGCCTATAACAACACACTAGATTAAATACTTTCTCTTGTATTTCCTTTTATATCTTGACGACATAATGCGGCCATCATGTTGTTCCGGAGGGAAACCACGTCTAGAATAAAATTATATTAGTTATTAAAATTGCCTTTTTAAAATCTGGTATTTGTCGGCGAATCACGGTCTACTTTGAAAAGAGGAACAAAAAATACAGACAAGGTGAAATTAAATCGCACGGCTAAACCTGATGGTAGACCAGAGATATTATGTTAATTCAGTCATTAAATCAATGGGCTTCTACAGAATTACCGGTGGTCCTACTATATCATTATCGTATTTTTTGTGCACCACTTTATCCGTTGTTTGTTTAACGCGTTATTTTAACATAATTATTGCGGCAACGATGTGTTTAAGGATGATGGTTTAGACAGTATGATGACTAAATCAGTGGAAATTGATAGTTTGGCTCGATCGTTTAGTGCCACCCGCAAAATAATCTTTATTTTCGTGAACCTACCACTCTACTCATTTTTAGTTACAACTATGTAATTTGCTACTGTTCGAAATCTATTACTATTAAATGGCTTTTTTATCATAGCAATACATGTTTTTGGAGGGTTATAAATAGATGTGAACCAATTTCGTATTATTACCTAGTCATCGAGCCTATGTTCTAACTAGCAATGAAAAACTGTTGTGAAGCCGAACAGTATGCATAACGTGTGTTATTAATGTTTGATTTATTTTGTTTTTGCAGTAGTCTATGGCTATTGAACTGTTAAAGATACAAGCTAATGGTTAGTAACAAAGTTGTAATGAGCAAATTCGTTCAGTGTTTCGCTCGAGGCAATACGAATAAAACATCGAAATAAAATGATACAGTGTATTTCTGATTATGATGATCTTATAAAAATCAAATGCGTCTGAGACGGATAATGGTGACATGAGAGTTGCTTACCTGATTTGGGTAATTAATTTAATCAAGATTAGATTAAGATCTCCAAGTAAGGTCATCCATTTACACCTTATATAATAACATTACATCATGCGTTCATTCATTTGATGAGGCAATACAATTGACGAGGTCTTTACACTCTGCGGTAATTTGCATTGCCAAAATTGTGTATCTATAGATCATACAAACTGATTGAGATTTACAACGTGCCAGATTTTGTGGTCACCATTCAAGGCCGATTCAATGTTGATAGTTTGTTAGTCATTGCATACGTAGTTAGTTGATGTAAGGCTTGGCCTACACTGATGAAATTGAATAGGCACCTCTTATCAATGCAATGTCTTGGAACATCAAATTAGTGCCCGATTTCTTTTAAATAACAAAACTGTTGGTGCGGCATTCGCTTCTTACTTGTCCTCTATTAATATTGTATTACTTCTAAATAGCTAAAATAGTGCAAGAAACATTTTCTTCATAATCTATGTAGGACTAGTATGAACTACGTCTTAAAAGTTTATGGATCGAATGTTGAATTGAAAATAGGATTGCTCTCCAATTCAGAATCATTGTTATTGACAGGAAATATTTGGGTACACAATGAATGAATTGTGGCTTTGGTATCTATTAAGGGGACGAAGATATGGCCGTGGAAGTAGTTTGTGAGCCTTACGCTTCTATATTCTATGATGTGCGGTTTACCAGTAAGGTAGTCTTACTGGGGTTTTCCAGGAGATTTTTTTTATAGTTTGTATCAAATTTAATTTGAGAAAATGAATATTTTTATGGAATTTATCAATCAAAAAGATTTTCCTGGGGTGATACCGCAAGCTGTTTAATTCTTACCTTCAACTAAGCCAGCCCTAACAAATAATTAGTTATAGTTATTTTGGAAACTATTCAGTAATACGAGTATTACAATGTAGGTGTTTGGTACTAGAGTAGTAGGAACAGTAGTGTTTCAGTAGCATTTTCTTATGTTTACACGAAAATTACTCGTTGGGATGACACCTACAGATAGTTTTGGCTAGTCTCCAATATTGTTGATGCTGTCATACTTTATCTAGACATGTTCATCTCTATTGCAATTTTATACAGTTGGCTACTTGGAATAAATTGATGTTGATTATTTTATTTGGTTGGTGTTCCAATTTTTCTGTTATTGTAAATAATGGCGACAATGATGCGAATGACTGCGAATTAAGGCTCACTACAGTTTATACTTAATTTGGCGTTACGAAGAAGTCTAATCATAACTCACTCATCTAAAGTGTTATAGTTACAGTCAGTTTCAATTAAAGCACGGTAGGTGTACCAAGATAATCACATGTTGATTTCTGAAAATTAAGCTCACTTAATATTGGTCACTGAAATAATGACATCCGATGTTACAGATGTCTAAATTAGTATGTTTAGTGTCAGTTATATAGTTACGTGAGCATGAAAATATAAAAAGGGGAGATGAAACGCAAGTAGTATTTCAAACAATTTCAACAAATGACATGTTCACTACAAATCTAAATCTGACACTTAGCACATCATACAGAGTTATGATGAAAACATGGAATTTCGTATCTTCTAAAGGAAATCGATCCACCTATTCGTACATATGTCTTCAGGAAACTTCTTTGTAAGAATGTGATCAGTCTTACGGTAACTAACACAAAGTGCAATCAAGATCATTACCATCTATGTAGACCACAGATAGACGTAGCTATGCTTGGTGGTCCCACGCCCCTTCGCCCACAAACGTCTGCGAGGTGATTTAGAAGAGAACTCCGAAGTCTTAATTATTAGTTCGCGTGCCCTGGTAATTAGCAATGATTGAACAGAACTGTGTTGTGCATCTGTTTAGGCTTAGTGTTATTTGTATGGTAGGAGGAACGCTAGTAATGGCATAATATTTGGTATGCATATTTCAGATGGTAATAATAACGGTGGATAATGTTTTGTTTTATTAGAAACTTAATTATTATTTTTAACGGTAGTTGACGCAGTACGTGTCCGAAAAGACTCAATCTGTTTCTCTGTGCTCGAAATCTATAATACCAAGAAAGATGAAATTGAATACAGTTTTGTGCTGTATATCTGTTTAAGCGAAGACGGCGAGGGCGCTACAAAGATAAGGGCATGGTAGGTATTTTGATTTTTATACTTCTGATGGTAATGTAATATTTTTATATGATACCTACTAAAAAAAATTAACGGTGCAATTATTATGTTTGGTCTTAACGCAAAACGTCACTTTTGAAATAATTCTAGAAGTCTATTTCAAATAGTTTTATGTGAGTAAAATAATAATCACAGCGAGTTACCTAAATTTAAAAACGAACTCCAGTTTGAAACTAATAATATTCTAATATGAAGTAAGAAAAGCCTCGTTGTATAGCTAGTTACAAAATAATAAAGTTATCATATAAAATAATTCAATCCCGTTATAGCACCCATCCCTTCACACAATCACAACATGGGACATCATTTACAAGGTTTTTTGTTCTCGACACAAAATAAATATTTGAATTTAGATTTGATTTTATTCAAATGACTGTGAATAGGATTATTTTGATGTCATTGGATTAAATAAAATCAAGTTATAAGTTTAAATGGTTATCATAAGCAATAGTGGATTGTATAACTTCATAATATCACAGATAGATGAGCGACCCGCCCTTGCTATCAACAGGTGCAATAAGATGTGCCTACAGACAGTTAAATATTTTTTAAGATGGGTTTATTCCTTCTTGAGAAATAAATTATAGTACCTATCTATCGCATTGAAATCTACTCAGTTAAATATACTTTTAAACTTTCGCGTTGCATTATTAATATTTATATTTATCATAACGGGCAATTAACGCGGTCACCTTTAATTTAGCTTTACGTTTCGACACGGGTTGCACCGGTCGTGGTCGCAAGCAGACTGATCCAGCCAAAGAGCTCCGTTGATGACGGCGGCCGTAGAACAACAAGTTCGGACATGTGAGTGTAGTGTGTAGGGTCCCTAACAATATCTAACTAGTTAAATTATATTACAAGTGACGGTAGTTAGAGAAAATGTTGTTCTGCGGCCGCCGACATCAACGGAGCTCTTTGGCTGGATCAGTTTGCTTGCGACCACGACTGGTGCAACCTGTATCGAAACGTAAAGCCAAATTATAGGTGAGCGCGTTAATTGCCCGTTATGATAAATATAAATATCTATTCAGTTGTTTTTAAGTACTTATTAGAAAACTTACATATGTACATCTAGACACGCCGAGGACTTGGTTTTAAAATATAGTCAAATAAAAGCTACTGTTTGTTTGTTAAGCCTTCCGCATACGTTACTGAATAGATTTTGAAGAAGTATAGTAGAAACAGAAATGGAATTCTAGAGGAAGTCAGTAAAACATAGCTAACTCTAGCCCCAGGCAGCTCTTTTAAAAATCTCTTAATTGGAGGGTCTGTTTCCAAGAACCCACTAAATTTTGTAAGTTGAAAAATACCTTAAATAAAATATTCTAAGCCTTTCCTGCTAAATATGGTATTTCATTATGCAGTTCTGTATTAGGTATAGATCTATTTCACCTTGTTTGTTATTGTTTTTAGAAATTATGACAAAAAATCTTGGTACAATCATCAACAAAATTCGTAAACTTGTTTTTGTAACCTTATGCTTTGCAATCTAAAGTCGCTTAGCGAGCTATAGGGTTAAGCTTGATTTTTCTCTTACATCGAATATGATCTGATGATCTGACAGAGAACTAAAATAACGAAGTAGCCTACTGGATTATTAGCAAGCTGATGTAGCAGCGAGGTGGGCATATTTGCCGCAAAATCGAAATACGTTAACGTAAATGTGCTTTTGATTGGACACCACTGATTAGCAGACGTAACATAGTATACCCTGACTAGGTGAAGTGACGGCCAACTCACTGAGAAAGTGGCTGGTCGGAACTGGATAAGAAAAGCCGCTGATCTTGCTCAGTAGTGCCTTAGAAGAGGTCTTTATTACTGTCCAGTCGTGGATTAATAATTTATAATGTTTTATTTGAATACAAGACAGCAGTGGCGAAGAGTCCACACAAGCCGATTCCAACGGGCTTCCCTTTACGTTGAGATTATGTAAAGTTTTAAATAGCACCAAAAATAAGTACCTATAATATGAAGGTGGTGGTCGCCATTGGAACATCAGTGACGGTATTGAAGAGATATTATTTAACTAAGTAAGAACTTCTTTGCTCCGGCTTCCCTTTTTCAGACTTCCACCCTTCGCCACTGCAAGACAGTCACTTTGATTAGTATTGATTATGTTGTAGACTATAGCTAACCTCAGCTATGTAGAGTCTGCTTAAACATGATTTTTTTTACTTTTTTTATATGACATGTTGAAATTATTATTTTTTATTTGAAAAATTCTGTTTAGCTTGGTTACTACTTCATTACAAGTCTTACACCCAATGACATATTTTTTTGTTAAATTCCTAAATTTATATTTAACACGTAGATACCTTTCGTATTTTCCAACAGATTACACACATAAAATTAAAAACAATCTAGGGACTAATAGGGATATTTCAGAGCTGCAATTTAAAGTTTTTTTTACAATTTTTAGATTATTTTATTTATTATTTTTAATTTAGAACTTAATTCCACAATATTAATTGTAAATCTTCTCCTATGTATCATCTCAGTAGCTTTGCATGTAAATAGCGTTGCCATGAGTCGGTTCTTATAGCATTAACAATAAATATTAGTAGCATTTTAATTTACGTTGTAACATAATTTAATTATGTTAATGTCTTGCTTACGATATAAATTTTGTTTTGTCGATGCGTAGGCGTTTGGTACAGTCGATGTTAACTGCACTAAAATAAGTAATGCAGTTTCTGCATTAACTCACTAGAAATACTACTTTTTTATAACTAATTTTAAATAATAGAATATAGAAAGGATGCATTATATTTGCTATACCCTAACAGGGTCATGTACTACTGTAATACGTGTATATGTGCATTAAATAAATAAATAAATAAAATTAGTAATGAATTAACTGATCGAAGAAGTCCTATATCTTTTTGACCATACAATTTTTTTTAAACAAGAGAAAGAGAATAGTTTTCTATGTTATTTCACCGATTATATCAACTCTATTTTACATGACCTTTGCCTTTGGCAGAGGTAATAAATCTATAATTTACCATACCAACATCATAGTTATGAATATTTAACAAGCTAACTACAAAAATATTATACTGTAAACACATTAGTAATCTACGATACTTTTGCTTTGTATACTCCAAGGCTTACACCAACATTATCCTATGAAAAGACCTAGCGTGAATTACTTTTAGAAGGCTGCCTACTTTAATATCAGAAAATTACTCTCAACCTTAAGTCGTTACTTTTAAGAGGTACAAGAAGAAGATACATTACATACATGATATAAAATTTCGTAAGAAAATAATCTTACTTTAAGCTTATTTATATTTCAGTGAATGACAAACCAGAATTTATTTATTTAAAAAACTACTTAAACAAGTTTTGCTCTTGACTGTACAATATTATTGATACGTATTACGCAATAATAGATTTTATTCTAGATGGCGCTGATCAATCAGTTCGGATTTATAGAGTAGTTTATTATTGATTTAAAATGTTCTTCATTATAAATATGTCGTGTCCGTAAGTGGAAACTGTAGTTCCGATTACTAAAGACACCGACGGAATTATTTTGAAACAGTTTATCAAAGTTTAAGCGACATTTCACACTTAATAGCAGCGGCTGGCTCTGTTAAGTACTGTCAACCGAAATTAAATTTCATCGTATTTCATTACAACAAATCGTTGAACAAACAAAGAAACATAGTACATACATTTATAGATACTTGCATTACTTGGCACATGTGTTTAGAAGCCCACATCCTCCTCTCCACAGACTCCCCTCTGCGAGTATTATGTAATTACATCAATGTTACGTACAGGTTGAATTGATAACAGCTCTTTTTTAACTGACTTTAAATCATAAACATTTAACTATATTGCACCAATGCAAATCCAGGACAGGTCTCTAGCAATCTCCATTATCGTATCTCCATATGATTCCCATGCAATTAAATAAATCCCAATAAATCACATACAAAACTAGAACGGGGCAGTAAAAATGTATGAGACTACGACTCAAGGCGGCTCGATTAACTTAAACCATATCTTACACGGTCAATTAGTAGGCATTTATCGTGAAAACGTCTCAATTATTCTTAGTATGGACAATACGGTGGTCTCTACACTAGGATTGCCACAAATTATGAATTGAGTGAGATATTTCGTTTCGCTACCTTAGCGAGCCTTTAGATGTGTTATAAGTTTTATGAATAAGGCCGTTTATATTCAACTAAATGTAGGTACCATTTTAATAGGCTTCTTAGTATTCAGTCAAGTTTATGATCTTTAGACGGTAAGATACTTGCTTTTCACGCCGCAGGTTGTGGGTTCGATCCCACCCGAGACAAACATTAATGATGAACATTTATTGTGTTTGTGTCGAGTCTGGGTGTAAATATCTAATATAAGTATATATTTAAAAAAGAAAAGTATTATATGTATAGTATATACCAGATATCTGGTTTCCATAACACAAGCTCTGCTTAGCTTGGGACCAGATGACGGTGTGAGTTAATGTTCCAGAATATTTATTTATTTATTCCATTATTAACCATAGTTTTATTAGTATTTCATTCATTTTCATTCATTCATTCACTTTTGCTTTTGCATTTTTTTTTTAATTTAGTGCGTTTTTCGGTATTTCGGAGCGCAATGCTTGTCGAGACTCTTCTAACTGCCATTCACGTTTACTTACTGCAAGTGTACCATCTTTGTTGGGTCTTTTTTAAGATCTGTCCAGAACAGAGAGATACCTCTTTTCATCCATTCGCCTTACTACCATCAAATACTTAATTAATTATAAGAGGTTAATTAGAGCTTTGAGCGTGTAGTGCTAATAAATTGGGTTTCAATTGCTGTTTCTAGCAATAACTTCTGACTTAACACGTAAAGGTTACGTCTATATCTGTCTATATGCGTACAGAAGTAAAATTAGATAATTTCGCTGATACTATAATGCGAAATCAAAGTAATATCTTTTTAAGAGCGTATCCTTACAAAAACTAAACACACAGTCACCCTAATCTAGACAAGCACGTATGGTGGCGTAAATAACACACTTGCAACATTGATAAATGTTGGCGGGATCAGTTTTTAGTTGTCGTTTTCTGTGATTATGACTTGTCAAGTTGTCAAGCTCGAGTAGGAAATGTTTTTATGCTCGCCCCTTCGATAATTTAATAAAGCTAATTCAATTAGGCTTCGAATGCTGTACGCATAAAAACTTCATAACTTCTAACGCACACGTACGTAAGAGTATTTATTTAGGTTGATTTTGCTACTGATGTGATGCAATTTTTTTCTGATAGAAAAGTATGGTGCTTTACTATAAGAAAAAAAATGCTAGAAATGGAATTTGAAACTGAAACTACGAGTGGTTTCCAACCATATGGAGCCACTGTCTCACAGAAATTTCTTCGTAATCACGAATGATTCGCTATATGGGGCAGGCACGATCCATCGTAGACTACAGCATTGCTTAACATTAGCGAGTTGTAGTCAAGCGCCTATTTCAGAATAAAACAAACCGTTAATAAACAACGAAATGTTTTTATAAGCGTTCTGTTACCTTTTGAGTGAGGGAACTCTAAAAACGAACGCGTGAAAGTCTGGTACCAATTAGCGACCTCTAATTACCCTTTACAATTAACGATTAATCGCAATTAATCACCTTTGATGATCGCCGACACTGCACTTTTGGTTACTAACCGATTAAGTTTTTAAGGGTTGGAATCTGTTAGTAATCGAAATAATCGGTACGTTTGGGAGCTAATGAGGGAATGGTCGTTTTGTTTAATTAATTGTGGGACGTTAACAGTTATATGAATCGTTTGTAGATTTAATGTATTTTTGTTTTGTTTCACTTTTATTTGTTTTGTAGAATAATAACTATCGTAAATAATTATTAAGTGTACAAATTATTCGTATGCTGTGGCCCATGGATGATCATTGATCATTCATAAAACAAATTTGAATAGCCGAATTTAACCGTCTACTTTTGGGGTTGACTGTACGCACACTCATACCAATCACAATTTTGGTTCCAAAGATCGTTACTGCGTACTGTTCTGCACGACGTTAGATCCACAAAGGCATAGAAAGAATTTGCAATAGGTAGGTACCACCGACCAGATACTTAAAGACACCGCATAGTACAGCACTCGCGCTCGCCTATTTTATGTCTTACCACTACCTATTGGCCCACCACAAGCTAATTTTAATTGGTTCGTTCAATGACCAGAACATAAACGAACTAATCAAAAATCTTCGCCGATACCCTGCCAACTTTTGACGATTACAATTTCATACAATATTTAAAGTAAGTGGCGTATAGTAGGTATCTAGACGGTGATGTGTACATAACCGTCATCGTTCATATTAGTGGTGCTATGTAATGCGAATTCATATAAATTTTATAAGCATGCGAATTCATGAGTCTTAGCACTTAGATCGAGCCAAATGGAAACAAATTCATCAGCTGAAACTGATTTGAAAGAGAGCATGCTAGTAGCAATTGCCATGCTAATTGCTAATATGATGATAATTGATAATAATGAAGTAATGATTTTTGTTAATATGCGTAATTGCTAATATGTCCACTCGCTAACGATGTCAATCAAGGCCACGTGAAACGGGGAATTATAGTATTCCCGACTTCCCGTGGGTGCGAGAGAGTGTTGAATTTGCTTCATACGTCACATAATTTCTCAACTACATTTAATTTGTAAAATGCTAATGAAACATTCGCATGCTAACAATTTGTGCGAATGTTAATTAATCCATTCCTAATACATATCATATTGTATATTATATTCAATCCTAAGTTATGATGACAATTTCTATAGCTCGGCACTACTACAAACAGATATAACATATTGTCACTTATGACCTTATTGAGAAACTCGAATACATGAATATTCAAAACAGCATCTTGGATATAAAACAAAGACTTCACAACTATCGTTATTGTAAGTTATAGGCACTAAATAACGTTAATACCATAATTATTCTATGACTATGTTGTATAGTAATGGCGGTTGAAGCAATTCCTTACTTTTGCTTGTTGTCAATACACAACTTACTTAGAGATTTCGATACCTAAAAGTTAAGAGAGGTAGGGCACAGCGATTTCTTCTTCGCCATTATCTGTCTATCGATACGGTAAATAAGTTCTTCTAAAGCTAAATAGAATAGTCAATAGATTCTGAACACAATGAATCATAAGACACGTCTACTGGAAGTGACTCGGTAGACCACAAACCTGCTAAAAAAGGCGCTGTTTTTCTTTTATTTTTTTTTCCTCTTTGCTTGCACCCTCAACCTTATAACTTTCGAAATAAACATATTCACGTGTTTTCCGAGTGAATTTACTAAATTACATTAAATAATTTATTATTTAAATAGCAAAGCGACACTACTGTATTGGGGGTAAAGCCCTGTAAGCATCTGTAAGTATAGTAATAAATAAATAAATTCACATATACATTACACTCAGGTTTTTTTAGTCTCAATTAGTGCGTAGGTTTTTTTTCTGGTACTAGAATTAGAAGATATTATCTTCTTTATGTTGTATACTCCCAAATTGAAAATTGAGTTACAATGAAAATGTTACACACTGTTTAGATACTTTTGAAATAAATATTTGTTCTAAGCTTTATTTACACTGAATTTGAAGTGAATCGGACCTAGACTAAACAGGATTACAAACTTTATTCTTTTAAACATAACTCATTTTACATTCACTCAGGTACAATCATATTACAATAATCTGCTTAGGAACCAAGAACATTAGCGCAACAAGACCTATCATATTTTATCTACACCCAAAGTTAAGGTTCCGTTGGACCACGAAGGCTGTGTGATAACCCGAGCTGTTCCACCGTAATGCAAATAGCGGACACCAGTTCAAACGACCCTTAATGTAGATTACTGTATTCAGAAACTCGTATTTCAATGTTAATGAGGTTCAGGGCACTTGGGGCAATGCCTGACCCGTGTTCACACCTTCTGGGAGATAAAGCATGGAGCACGCAATCGGTGTTAAGTTCAATTGTGAACTTCTGATGCAAGGTCAATGTTGCTAGGTGAAACAACTTAATGGTTTAAGGCTACTGGAATCACTACACCGAAGAGCTCTCAAAAATAAATATTCATCGTTTTGTGACTAGTGGGGTGAGCAAGTGTTTAGCTGCTCTCGTCTTTTGGTATCATCGTAATTTTTGTATGAAAAAATAATTTTTGAAAACTAAAAAATGAAGTTACTTAGCATTAAGTAATTTGTATTTTGATTTAGTCAATCAGAAATTATTTGAGAAGTATTTTTTATAAAAAAAATCCGACGAATTGAGAATTTCCTCCTTTTTTAAAGTTGGTTAAAAACTAAGAAGTGGCGTTGTTCATTTTCCACACAAAAGTAAACTTTGTCTGTATTGACGAAACCCATCTCAGCCAGGCTGTGCTATCATCTTTTCATGACTAAAACGTAGCACTAAATTGGTTTAAAATTTGTATTGTTACAAAAATTGTAAAAAATTGTATCTTGGTGTTTTGAACGGTTTTGAATAAATAAACAACACGGATTGCCAATCATCCAATTCTATTGATATTATAAACGGGAAAGTTTGTAACGTTGTATGGATGTCTCGATGTATGTTTGTTACTCTTTCACGCAAAAACTACTTGACGCAATTAGAGGTAATTTGGCATAGAGGTAGACTATGATCTGGATTAACGCATGGCTACTTTTTATCCCAATAATACCTCGCGGGCGAAGCTGTGGACGGAAGCCAGTTTACAATAAAGTCAAAACGAAGAAGAGTACGTGCAATAATGCAGAACTTTAGGTTAGTATTTATAAGTCGCATCTGTCACCACTGTACCACCTCGCTCATGCGGTTTGTGTGAGTACTTGTGTGAATCTAGCTTTACAATGATTATTGCCTGGGTTTTAGCCTCAGTGTTGAATATTACTGTTCAGGTACAAACATTAGGTGTGAATCGATCTGGTAGTAAGGGCAAATGGCTGACTTTGGGATTTAGAAGTCGTAGGTGTAATGGAGCCATTTTAGTCAACTACAGGTATTGTATACCTAACGTAAATGGTGTGCTGACTTTAGGACTGGTTTTATGTGTATTCAAATCACGTTTTAACAGTATTAGTAATTAAGTTAATACCATAAATAATATAGCATCTTCATAGCATACCTATACATAATTTGCAAGATTTGATTTTTTAGAGACGTCTACTGGCTCACTGAGAAATTCCAGTGAGCCAATAATAACCCTCAGCTAATCACCGGACTTTTTCGGTGAGCCAAACCGAGCCGATTGAACCGATTAAATTTATCATTTTAATAAACCATTGTAAACACCATGGTTTAAAAAATGCTCCCACTCAATCACACAACTACGCATGATTCGCGCGCAATAAACTTTTGGAAGAACCAGTTCACCTGAAATGTAGCGGAAGTTGCCCTCAGACTAGCTAGGTTCCTCCTCTCTGTAAAGTTGGTGGCAATATTGGAGAGGAGTAACCGCGAATCGTGCGTAGTGGTGTGCTTTAGTGGGAGCATATTTCAAGCCATGATATTTCCATTATAGATGGGTTGATTAAAATGATAAATTTAATCGGTTCGACCGTCCTCGGACGGCTCACCTAAAAAGTCCGGCGAACCAATAAAGGCCCTTCCCGGCTAGTTGGGTTAGGTCATTCGTAAGAAACATGATAAATCTAGTCTTACTCTATCTCTTGTTAAAAACCGTGGAGATTTTTACATCAATTTCGCATTCTTGTAGCAATAATGCCCTTTGTATACATAATATATTAAGTATATCATTATCTGTTCTGTAGTAGTATTCCCAGTTTCCCGTAGTAATTTGATACGTAAGGCCACGATGGAAATCAATAATCTAACTTTTGAACTATGTTAGTGGGACTTAACCTATAGTTAGTTCTCAGGGTTATATTGTGACTCCTCTTAACCAAATACGAAAAATTGATAACTTTACACAGTACACTGTGCCAGTTCGATAAGTACTTATCATATAATTTTATAAATACCTATGAAAATTACTATCGGCCTGTCTACTGGATCAATTTTGATGAATTTTGATATAGTTGGAAGATGACCACAGGCTACTTTTTCACCAACAACGTATAACGCCGACATTGCTTTTGCGTGATAAACGACGAGGTAGCCAAAAGTTAGTTTTTAATTTAAGCAACTTCTGCGTCGCCACTCCCAATTTCTTGTTTTGATACAGCCGTTTTCTAGATAATGTATAACTTCACAGCATTCAAAATGGAAGAGATATTTGGAATTCGTTGCAACATCAAACCATATTTATCTAAGTAAATAAATATAATTAAATCAACAGTCAGATTAGATTGATCTTGAACCGTATTTTATCTGTATAAACACAGTTTATTTGCGACACATTATTTCCGTAAAATGTATTTATGTTAATCTTATGATTATTTTTAACAAATTTTTTATCTTTATTTCTATGCTTTCAACATCATGATAGTCAAATATGAGATACTAACTAATTGGTAGCCATTTAAAAATAAAGTACTGATTACATAGAAATAAGCGGATTTATATGAATTTTGAAAACACGGAAACGACTCTGCAGTTGTTCCTCTCAATCACATTGACGTCGATGGCTAGATGAACGAAATTTTCTTATCTTAATACCGATATTTATTGGTAGAGCATCGGACGTCATGTCCCGTGCAAGCTCATGTTCCTGTCAAGTTAGGGTTGCTACACTGCTGAAAATTTCGGGATAACTGCTGAAATTCTTAATGAAGGTAATGGTCAAATATGAAACAAATCTAGTTTCATATTTGAACCATTGTTTATTCCGGTTCTGAGGGGATATTAAAAAATGCACAAGTTTCATGTGTTTTTCTGTTCTATTAATTAAACTGCGGTTAAGTTAGTAGGCACTTAATGTAAGCAGTGAAAGTTCAAGGACCATTGCTTGACTTATTTTTATATGTGTCTTATTGCTCATATTGAGGGTAGTTTATGCAGAATAGGTTCTAAGTTGTATTTCCTAAAAAACCATTGTTGGTATATACTTACTGTAATGCTATCTATAAACTTAAGAGGTTTTGCAAATCGAGGTGAGAGCTTAGATGAGGCGTACCTAGATAGTTTAGGTTTGGTTCCAGGCATGAAAGGTGACTGGATATTCTTCTTTAAACTTCAAATTGCTAAGGATGTCCTTGCGAATGTCCGCTGACACTCTTTCGTTATTTTTTGTATATTTCTTTTTCATTTATAAATACATTCTTATGGTGACCCTAGTTAAGGGAAGCAGTGGTGGCGCGTTCATCGTTGCACATTGGTCGCCCACGCATGATGGTATCTCAGGAGTTACGATCTCAACGATGTTGTAGCCCGTGTTAACGATGCGTGAGTGAGGATCTGTCCGTGATGGATGTGGCAATTGTGCGGGATACCACCGTGTCTCGTGTAATAGAGCCCTTGCCGACATGCCCGTAGCTTGTTAGAAGTGTAATGGAGGTATTAACTGCGTTAGTAGCTGGTATGCAGCATTGATTGTCGGAACAGAGTTTGGTTATACATTTATTACAAATAAATTATAAAATTAGAATTTGATTATTAGCAACTTACAGTTTTAGGTTGTTTATAATGGCTGAACCCTCCTAAAGCGTACCATTGAACACAACGCACATAAACAGCGACTTTATGAGTACGTTTAGACATGGCGGAATCCGCGCGCATTAGGTACGTATTCCGTGGTTCTAAGCCCGTATACAATGATATGATTCGCGCGTTGCGGTGTAGTGTGAACATCTAGAACGGTTGTCATTATGTCGCGGGTTTCAATTCTGCCAGCCTTTTCTGAACTAGCGCTAATCGAGACAAATATTGATTTAAAATATAGACATACAGACACAGAAACTTTTTAAAAAGAAATTTAACATTCTGAAATTTTGATATATTGTTTTGTATTCGACTGATCTTAATGTTAATGCAATTAGGTACATGTATACTTTATAATCTATATTATATCATAATCTTAAAAAAAATCTACCGAAAATTATATCATAAAAAAATCGTTTAGGTAGTCCTAAAGATCTGAAGACAGACGCAGAGAAGTTAGTACTAAAATATGTTGTAATAGTGATTCATCTAATCTTGCAGGTAGTCATTTAGTTAGCTTGTGCCACATCCAGATCATTCCATCCTCAACAACCCTCACCAAAGTGTGGGATTGTTTCTAATTTCATATGTGTCTGTATTTTGCTAAACACCCTTATCTAAGAAAGTTCGTGTGTTAAACGAAATTGATGTTTCCATGTTCTTGAGATCGTGGCTCCGCGAATGTAAAATGTATTTAACAAGACGATATCTGGAATGTTGTGAAAGTAAGAATGTTAGAAAGTTTTTAGTTGCTAACATAGAGTTTAATACAGATCCTTGATTTTCTATTCAAAATCAACAGGGTTTTTTTCATAGGACCCTAACATTGCCAGTGGTACTCCAGGAAAAAGGAATTTAGCTTTTTCAATATTATAACATTAGTTCACATTTGCCGTATTGGTTAAATTATCTATTAATGTTGCATTTTGCAAAGCAGTCACAGTGCTCGACAAAATCCCGTCTGTTTCCATTTTCAAACCATAGCTTAAATATTCCGTATTATTGAAAAGGTGTATTACTGATGGCCTAAAACCCCGAACTTTTTTCTCAAATTCTCAATATAGGTACCTAGTATGGTCACGAAATAACCCTGCACTGTTAAAAAAAGTCATAAACGAAAGTTTGGTAGCTCCATTAATGTCTTTGGTAGATGATCCAGTATAACCTGAGAGACCTTAGCCTGTCCGTAAAGACGAATTAAAAAAATAATTAATAATAATTTAAAAACAGTAATATATCCCTACGCTTATTAATGAAGCTTTTTAATAACTGTTCTTATCATAATCACGAATGACGTGTAAGATGAAAACATCGCAGCTATCTCTTCATCCCTAATAATTTGAAAGTGTTGTCTGTTCGTCACGATGGTGGTGTAGATAGCGGTTGTTAATCGTCCCCCGCTGTGAGCTCCTTCACCGTTAGTTTTACATGTAGTTCATCTTCTATGTGAAGCTGATTCCCTGACGAAACTATTATGAGTCTGGTTAGGTCATAATATTTTCTTTCAATTGGTGTTGTTCAATGCAGGCGTTAGATTCTGCTGTCTTTTTAATTAGGTTTTGTGTTTCTGTTTCTAGAAGTACCTATACATAGCGCTCACAGCCTCTCCGAAGGTGAATATCACCCAAATTTTGCCGATCTCCCCTACGTACCCAAACGAACCCCCTCCTAGGGGTAAGATTCCCAACTTCGAGCTACCAATAGGGCGTTTTAAGTAGGTATATTGGAAACTTCTTGTTACTCGACTTGTGATTCGAACCTTGGACTTCATTCTATAAGTATGTCCATAATTAACCTTGTTATTTTGTGCAAACGATTCGTGATTATTTTCGTACATTGCTATATATTTTTATGTACTTTTATGCCGGAAATTAATAACATCAATGCTGCAAAACGCGTTTGGTCAAAGAATGTTTCAAGACTTTCAAGTGTAGTAACTTAGTTCAGTCTTATCTTCATCTCGCTCATTATCTACAAGGTGCTGTAGCATTAGAACAAGCGACGTAATCACGATCAAAGCCCATATTTCATTTCTTTAAGGTACTTAAAGGTATCATGTTTCCTTTTTAGAAAAGAAAGTTGTGGCTTAGTTTGTCTTTGATTGCTAAATCTTTGCTATTTGTAACCTTAGATCTATCTATATAAAACTAAATCACAAATTTTCTTGATAGCATCCTTCTTAAATCTTCAATCGTCATTATAGGAGCGCAGTGATGAGATTGCGATGGTTTATGTACCAAAAATTACATCTATTTGTAACCTGTTGATATCAACACTAAAACAAAATCATGGCAATTTCTACAAAACCACTAACCTGCAATCAATTTTACTCCAATAACGGATCAAACAGATTGAAATGTACAAGACTCGGAACATGCTACAGGGCAATTGAATGAGTCAATCAATGATCCCGATCGGCAATAAGCCGGTCCTGGTAAACAGGAACTGCACTGAAATGTGAAGTGAAGAGCGTAGGTTGGATTAGATTCTCAAAGTACCTACTTCTACAACTAAATAACACTTGAATGGTTTATATTATATTTATGTAGATGGCGAAGTAAGAGCAACTATTCTGAGGGTTGCAAGCTTTTGATATTACTGAATAGTTAAAAGTAACTTTTAATTCATAGATATTTATTATCTACTCCAGCTATCGAATCTCGAATAAACTGACGCTGGTGAACGCCCATTCCTAAGAGCAATCTAATCCTATAACTAGATTCAAAAGCCTTTGAAAGACTGGTATAATGTAAACGATACAATTCAGTCCAGCTGTGGACTTGATGGATTCTCTGGGTTTTGGACATTTAGGTAGTCCTAAATTATACCACAAATTATACACCTTTCATACCTAAACCAAAACAAATAATATAACAAACAAGGAACAACTTCGATGTTACAACGGACATAAATCTAAAGCCTCTAACTAATCTACCATCAAGACTCGATCGCTTACTGTCGACGCTGAACGACGGTTGAGCAAGCTAAATGAATTAATTGTCTTAATCGGGAAAATAACCAAGCACTCAGTTTGTCAACGAACACGTACATTTAATAAAGAAAATCAGTTCAAGACTGATCTTTAGATAGTTAAGGTGTTATAGTAACACGATTACAGTAAGGAAAAGTTAATTTTTTTTTTAATATTCTAAGCTAACGGCATTAGATTGTTGCTCAAACCATAGCAAGACATACAATACAACCATAGTAAGTATATTGTTAAGTTTAGATTTAAACTAGAAATAAGATAACTACTCTATAGATAGATGTAAGTTGTGATTAATAAATAAATAAATGCTCAATTCACGCCAATCTGTTAGCAAAGCGACACTATCGGACTTTCTAACATTTTTGTACAGTCTATCCCCACTGACAATTTATAAAGTAAACGAAACTAAAGAAAAACCAAAATAACCTGCTAAACTGATAAAAAGGGTTTAAAAATGAAAACAAAAAGAATAGGTTCTAATTCAATGATCCGAAAGTTCCGGCAATTCCACATATCCCGAGGTTATGTGTAAATTATTGTGATAATTTATATCTGTGCGATGCTAATATGAGAACAACAATATAGGCAGTTTTTACATAACATTTGTAGCCTGTTCGATACTGTGGGGCTACAAATATTTTAAACGAAATTGTCTTATATATCGTCTGAACGACCAATACAATCACTATGTTAGACTGAGAAACAAATCTTAAAAACGATCGATCGCATCGCTGTCTTTCGCTACAGGATTGCTGAACACATTGACAAAATGAAACGATACGATCAATGGTGTAGTTTTTTGCTTTAGATAGTGGTTGCGTCAATTTAACTACGCTGATTTTCAATGTCAATGTTTTATCCTTGATGGATGGAAACGTGACCAAAAATTTTAGGAAAAATACACGTAAAATTATTAAAATACTGAACGCATTTGACTTTCTGTTTCGTGTACTCTGTTACTAGATAAAGTAACTCGGGATGTCCAGTACAGTACGAGGTTGGTTTTCTGGTTTTCTGCTGTTTGCTTGCTGTCAGACTTTCACTTGTAGGTTTTACTTATAGATCCTGGTCAATATGAAAGCAGGGTGTTCATTCATTATTTTTTTTATTGTTTCTAACGTGCAGCCGATTGTAGAAATGCACGTGCTGCTGCCGTGGGCACTTAATAGACATAACCTAATTATAAATACTTGCTATAGTCGCTGCTGTTGTGCTGTCGGCAGTTGTAAATTGGCATCTCAGCTCGAAATTATATCATAAATGCTACTTGATAGTTCGTAATGACTTAAAATAAGCCGGTTCATTCATTCATTCATTCATTCATTTCATAATGACTTAAAATATGTGTTCCTAGTTGTTTTCTTTCTTTCTAGTACCTGAATTAACATCTGTTTAAATACACACAAGTCTTCTCTCAACTATCTTAAAATATGAGATAGTTAAATCTTAGAATTTATGCAAACACGCTCGCCAAGTGCGAGTTGGTGGATGTTACATGTTCCCTAATATACTAAGCCAAGCCGGTTTCATCACGATGTTACCCTTTACCGATTCTTGTACCAGATATTCCATAATTTTCCATATTATCTATAGTGGCATTGTTTGACTGATGTTCCCAAAAAACCTTTTTTTTTCACTTTATCAAATGATATCACTAATTATTTCTCTACTATCATCATGATCCCAGTAGCAAGGCAGAGATTAGAAAGAGCAGACCTGTGGGCGGCAATAGGAATTTTGATTAAGTTTGCTGCAACACCCCGGAGTCTATGGTGCGCCGCGCCGGCGCATTCGACACTGTCCACTGCTAAGATTTATCGATTGTCTATAGTCAGATTAGTTGAAATTGGCTTAAAATCTTTTATGGAATCGAATCATAATATTTTCTTTTTTCAATACCAATCGTCGACGTAAAGGAGTCATTTGGTTTTTGAAAATAACGTTTCTTAATAGGTATTAAGTTATTTCTTACATGATACCCACAAGTAGATACTATAAGATCTTTGTGTGAATCATTTTATCGCCGCTATTTAATCTAGGCGAAAGAAACCATCATGAGGAAACCGAGAAATCAAAAATCTAATCATTCGAGGACATGTTACATACATACATCTTACAACCCGCACCTGGCCATTGTGTTTGAATTAAGGTCCAAACTCTCAACTAAGATAGTTGCGGGAAGATCTATGCGCAGTACTGGGAAACTGTAGGGTTGTGACCTAACAATTGTGAATGGTATATGTATTGTTTTTAGCACTTAGGGGAGAGTGTGTTGAATGAGCCAGGCTTTATTAGAGCCGATATGTAAGTAAGTAAGTAAGTAAGTAAGTAATTCTTTATTGCTTTTGATTGAGTACATAAAGATGGTAAAGTACATTAAATGAAATAACATCAATCAGCCCGTTTGGGGGATTCAATATTTAGCATCTGTTAAAGGTTTAAAATTATTTGTGGCTTAAGAAATCCTTAATATGATTTTTACTCACAAAAATATGACAGTTCTACGAAAACAAATTTTGTTTTCATAGATCGTATCATTTCAATTTTAATTCCATACTCTATTGCGTTCCACAATGTTAATTAAATAAGGTGTTCTTTGTCACATTTATGTGAATAATAGTTATCCAGTGTTGCTTATTAAAAAAATAAATTAAACAATGGTAGTCTACAGTAAGTTTGAAAAATCATATCAGCTCATTCAAAGTGTGGCTCTTTCATACACATTCTCCGCTACTCCTCTATGCTTAAATATTTACAACAAACAAAATTTTATATCCAGCCTATCGGAGAATAAAAAAATACATCGGCCACTTCAAATTAGACTTACTATGCATCTATCACATGTCGTAATGTCATAATTACTAAAGCATAAGGTGAAAATAGCGTGTTATCTCTGTGTTGCGTGTAATTTAATAAAAATAAATACGTGGGCAGGTTCAATATTGTGTTTTGAAAGATTTATGTCTGGTGTCATCATTTAAATATGTTATAAAACAAATTACTATGGAGTTTTTTGAGGAATCATCGCGTGTAGAGTCTGTATTGCCTCCTACGTATCTTGAAATTATTATAATTACATTTGTATGGTCTCAGATAACAATGGATACCTATACCTGTGGATTTTGTGGTTAATCCATGACATTCTTTATATCTGTGGTGTTAACGTCTAGAACAAATAAAAACGGCGAGTTTGTAGGGCCGTGATCACCAATTACCTATGCATCGCGTTGGAATACATAATAACATCAAATAAAGGTAATCAATATCTCTGCCAATGAGTACAGCACCTCCCTAATCACAAATATTCATAAAATGTTTAAGATGTAAATAGATTTCCGAAGATTCCCTTTTTGTGCGAATAAATTTGGTTTACTCACCCAACCGACCTCATAGACACTACCCCTGATGTAACAATGACAATCACAGACAAGCATCCTGAATGACGTTGACGTCTTGTAAGTTTGACCACTGACAGGCCTTATGCTATCACAAGTGACAGAACTGACGTCGAACCGTCTGTTTAGACAACAGCTTGCTATGTTTATACTCCTAAATTTCCTTACTCTGTCAACAAATATCACCAACAAAATTATTACAAGTGAGCGGATTACAAACGCAGTTGGAGGCGTTTGTAAACACTGTCAACTATGATCATTTAAAAAACTAAAAATAAATACCCAAATTGACTTCTTGTTTCTATTTTTTCAGTTCTATATACAATTAAGTTGGCAGGTATTGATGCAGTCGTTTATATTAACTAACCTTTTTAATATGACATGTCATTCACTTCTTTCTTTATAGGGTGTTAATTCTTGTATCTCTTTTATTCTACTTAGCCTTAAGAAAAATTACCCAACATCAAATAGAAATCGTATCATTGTAACGATTCGCTGTAACAAAGTATCCTAGAAGGATAAACTATATCCAGCGCCATGCGCCAGCGCCACAACAATCAATATTAAATATTTGTGTGTAGTTATCCACTACGCGAAAATGTCGCGTGGCTTCCATCCTAGTGCGAGTGAGACGCGACTTTGAGTGATTTGTTGTACACGCACAGTCATTAATACTAGTCCGGTGATTAATAATGCAAGTTTACTTTAATTAATTTTGTGATTGGATTGTAAGAGTTCATATATAGATACGCCACTCTCATAATATTGTACTATTTCATCTATTCCAAGAGTAGAAAGAGACTTAAATCCTCCAATGGCCAATGTCGGTAATATTGCTTGCAATTCTGTTGGCACAAGAGACGCTAAAATTTAGGTTAGACCTGTTAAACCCATACAAATTTAAGCAATTTTAATGATTTTGTGCGTCTCTTTGTGACAACACAATTGCGAGCATTAGGCCGATGTACTAATCTTAGGAGCTTTTGTAAAACGATGGTTTTATTGAACACAAAATTATTTAGCTGTATTGTCGTAGAACGAGACAAGAAACAGTAGAAAATTTTGATTTCTCTAGAATGTTGTCACAACATCCGCACTTCGTCTCCGTCCTATCAATGAACTATAGGTACCTATTTAATTTATCTTCATAGCCAGAAAATACTGTCCTTTCATAATGAAAGAGTATCCGTTTTTATACATGTCTCAGTCCTATTCACCCTTCACATGCGTCGTGAAGAATGTCACACAGGTCTCCACAAGTTGGTTTATTTATGTGCTACATGTTTCATTCCGGTTGATTAACTCGTTCGCGAGTGTTGCATAAACATTTTCTTGTTTCCACTTTTTTGCTGACCGTACTGATTGATTGTGTCAGCTGAAAAGCAAATGATAAAGTTTCTTTAGCATAGATTGTTGTTTATATTAATTTGATATAGTTCTTTACAAGTACTGAACATCAATTTTTTTTTATCATAATAAGCTTCATATGATAGACTAGGAGCCCATTGTCATTAACCATATACAAAATCCAGACAGCAGCGGTGAGATAGTTGAAAGAAGACCCGTGCCCAGCAGTGGAACACTAAAAAGGGTTGAAGTGAAAATCCAGACAAGTAGCTCTGTACCTATCGCAGCTAAAGGCCTTACGAACATACAAATTAAAGAACTACTACCTACTATTATATCGCTGGGTATTAAATAATACAACACATAATGAGTTAAGTCTTAAACTAACTACTTTAGAACTTAGTTAAATAAAACACGTCAATAAGGAAACCATAATAAGGAATCCTAGAACGTGTAACAATGTCCATTTATTCACCAACCTCGTGCTAGATCTTCACAACAACCCATTGTGATGGCGCCAACTAGAACTCCTAAGTTTACTTCTTTACAATAGAACAACATCAAAGAAAAATAACTCGTAAGTTCTCTAGATAAGATCGAGAATAGGTCTTCAAATTGGTAAAGATGAAACCTCTCGTTTAGGTATCGAAGCTGGTCAAGTGTTAATTGAACTTAAAAGGGCCATCATTTGGCAGATTGTTGCCATTAGTAATGAATGTTTATTTGCGATTATTGATGCTATAGACGTACGAATAGAAACAAGAATGATTTTAAATATAAAATCAAAATCAATTCAGCCCTTTTCAATTGTCATTGTTGCAAAAATTCGCCAAGTTCGTAAGCAAATTCGGAAATATTCGACATAGCTCTGGCGCTTAAATCCTAATTTGTTTACAAGAATGTCTTTGTCGACTTGCTTGAGATTTTCGTTGTAATGTTTACGAGCTTTTATTCCAATACTTGTGTTTGTACAAAAGAATAACTGCTTTGTTGTCATTTACATTCAGCGTTTCTAGAATACCTAAGTTTTAATATGTTAGCTGGTATAGATTGTTCGGAATGTACTTGATAAATGTAAATTTTATCTGGTTTAAATTACTATTAAATCTCAATTTTACATATATTTGTTAGTAAGATTGAATATAATTAATGTTCAAAATTCCTTTACTTTAATTTTGTTAGCTTTACCAATATTAGTATTACCCGTGACACAACTCAAAAGAATCTAATTACAGAACTAATCCCTTACAAAGTTAAAGGGTGTAAGATTAACGAACGTGACAATTAGGGTAAAAGCACTTTCGGTTTGCTGTCAGATGTCATTTATCTGTTTATTGGTGGCTGGTGGTATCGGCATCTCCCAGGGGAGACTCCGTGGGGAAGAAACCACCAAATGTCTAATTGAGTCCTGCCACATGTCGATCGCGATGTCAGTAAACTTGGTCTTTTTACTGCCGGTGCACTATTTATTTTCGATATTCTTTTTTCAAATATCAGTCTACAATGATTCTAATGTTAGGAGACTCTCAATAAAACTATTTCCTGACGTATGATTTTGCTCAAATTCTATATACTTGCGTATATTTCAGTGACGATGCAATAATATTCCACTACAGAGCTGGTCTGATGGTTCGAAGGTGGCTAATGGCCATAGCCTAAGATAAACCAATCAAGTTTTGGCTCATTAGTTTGTATTGACAAAATAGGTTGCGATATCATTTTTAAATAAAAGCCTATTTAGAAAAATCCGATACCTTTTTTTACCGATTGCTTCCACGCAACTATACGTAAGAGGTGCGCGTCCCTGGTGCGCAGAGTCAGAACCAGCTCCAATGCCGTCCTGGCGATGATTGCTGATCGTGTGGACTGCCACTATACCCGGCACTGCTGTGGCAGACATGTCATATACAGTGCTGGGTAGAGCGACGGTCATTTATATATCATTTACATTTTATTTATTTTTTCACTATTTATTTCTAATTGTATGGGTTCTTTGTTACCTGAATTAAATGAATTTAAATTTAATTTAATGTATTTCTCTCCTTCTTGAGACGTGCGTCAACATAAAAAAATTTGTCCAATCTCTCAGCAGTGAATAACTACTGAGAACCACTGCAACTCAGTAGGCTTTATTTATTTTATAAACAAAGTACTTTGAATCTTATGTACCTACTTGAGCAACGGTGGCGCAGTGCTATAGGCCTCTGCTTTAAAATATAAGGGTGCGGGTTCGATCTCCTGTCGTGCCCGCACATCTTTGTATGTTTTGTTTCATCCCTACCGCTCAATATGGGTAAAGGAAAACATTGTGAAAACCGGCATGTGTAAGGACTTAACATAAGAAAACAGGATATTGACCAGGATTCGAATCCGCGACCTTATTTTTTTTAAGGCGAGGCCCGTACCGCTGCGCCACCGCTGCTCCAGAAGCAGTCTATCGCACTAATTCGGATTTATCTGATGACGGATTAGAACTAATTTGGTAATCAGGTGACTAACTTTTCGCATGTTTTGGACTGAAATATTATTTTTCAACATTGTTACATACCTACTTACTTATTATAGGAATACATTAACACTTGCCGTTTCTATGTTGTGTCGTAAATATTACACTTAACGCTATTCTAGATACTGAATATCCCTATAGCATTCAAATTGCCAATACTTACAAAATAAGCTTAACTAAATGTTGCACTGTTTGATAACAAATTGGATCGTTTCCTCTATCACGTAGGCGCCGGATTAACACTATTATGTATTTTGTACCCAGTCCTATTCAAGCACAGTGTTTACAAGTTTGTGTAGATATCTCGAAGTGTTTTGACGTTGATACTGCTATATTATTATACTCTTGCAGTAAGCACTTCAAAAATCAATAAATTGGCAAAATACCTAAACAGGTTGTTTTCGAAGATTGAAGCTCAATTAATTATTAATAACTAGCGAACCCGGCAGACGTCGTTCTGCCTGGTAAAGCAGTGCCATCTACCGGGTCTCAGACCTACCGAATATAACCAATAATAAATAATAGGTATCTAACCCGGTTTATATTATATATATATATATATATATATATATATATATATATATATATATATATATATATATATATATATATATATATATATATACGAGGGGGCGTTTTTATATTCGCGGAATGGAGGATAAAGAGTGGAAATAAAAAAACCAAATTATTTTTCCTTTTCAATATATTCACCTGCAAGACGAATACATTTTTCAGATCTTTCAATTAATTTATTAATACCCTCATAAAAAAAAGATTTCTCTTTGTCTACAAAATACGCCGAAACTGCCTCCTTGACTTCATCATCGGTGGTAAATTTTTTACCCCGTAGTTCTTTTTTCATTTTTGGAAACAGGTAATAATCACTTGGGGCCAGGTCTGGGCTGTAGGGTGGGTGTTCTAAAATATCGAAGCCCACCTTATGCAGGGCAGCCAACGCAACGCGGCTCTTGTGAACGGGCGCGTTGTCGTGCAAAAGCAACACACCTTTCGTCAATTTTCCCCGTCTTTTTTCCTTAATGGCTTCTTTAAGTCGCTCTAATATTGAAGCGTAGTATTCCCCGGTTATAGAAACACCTTTATCTTTATAGTCGATTAATAATATTCCTTCCGAGTCCCAAAAGACCGTTGCCATAATTTTCCCAGCTGACTGTGACACCTTAAACTTCTTAGGGGGTGCTGCGCCCTTTTTATGCCACTGCATGGAGTCTTGTTTCGACTCAGGTTCATAATGATGAACCCAAGTTTCGTCTCCAGTAACAATTCGACTCAATACATCATCCTTGTCTTCATTACAGAGGTTCAAAAATGCACGTGAACACTCTACGCGCTGTTGTTTTTGGGGCGGCGTGAGCATTCTTGGCACCCATCTTGCACTGACCTTAGTCATGCCAAGATGATTATGAAGAATTTTAAAAATGGTTGTATCGGATACTCCAACCATTTCTGCGAGTTGTTTCTTCTTTAGTCGAGCATCTTCCAGTAAAATTTTTTCAACTTTTTGTATAAGTTCTGGCGTGGTCACCTCGATACTCCTGCCCGGCCTCGGATCGTCTTCAATGGATTCCCTTCCTTGTTTAAATAAATTGTGCCACTTGTAGACCATGGTTTTTCCTGGACAAGAGTCACCGTAAACCAATGCCATCTCATTCATTATGGTCGCAACTGTTTTTCCTTGCTTGGTAAGGAACTTTATAACGGCACGATATTCGATTTTTTCCATATTTCACTTTTCACTCCCGATTATGTTGCTTGATTGACGATAACTCAAAGACTTATTGTCTAAACCCTCTCATTCCGCGAACTTAAAAACGCACCCTCGTATATATATATATATATATATATATATATATATATATATATATATATATATATATATATATATATATATATATATATATAGTGGGACATTAACACACACGGCAATCTGATCCCAAACTAAGCAGAGCTCGTGCTATGGAACCCAGATAACTGGTAATATACTACTTAGAATATTTTCTTTTGTAAATACATACTTAAATATAGATAACTAGCGGACCCCGCAGACGTCGTCCTGCCCGGTAAAGCAGTGCCACCTGCCGGGTCCGAAAACAGAATGCGACCTGTACGATTTTATAAAAATCGGTCAAGCTGTTTCGGAATTTTTTTTTTTTTTCTCTGCTTAAAAACCATCCTCGTACTATAAGAAATATTCTTAAAAAAGAATTAGCGAAATCGGTTCATCCGTTCTCGAGTTAAGCGCTTACCAACACATTTTGCTATTCATTTTTATGTTATAGATTATATCCAGACACAAGACAAACAGACGTGTTCATCACACATTAGTCCAAGTCAGACATGTGTCTGTATGTGTGAAAATATTGTTATTAATACCTAATACCGCACTCGTTAGTTCTGGGCCAATTAACAGTTTACCAATATCACCAAAACTTAACACTTCGGTCTAGTAATGATCTCGTATTCCATAAAAGGAACCTAACCCCATACCCCTAACGATATCCTGCACGATCACGCGTCTCACACTTACAGATCATATATAACCGTCAAGTTAAACTGTTACCCGGTGACCGACAACACGTAATTACAACGGTTAACATAATGATGATTATCTGAACTTGTCTCATTATTGCACGGTCTCCTACTACGAAAACTTACTAACAGTGAGCACCGGTGGCGCAGCGGTACGGACCTCGACTTAGAAATATAAGGTCGCGGGTTCGATTCCCGGTCCTGCCTACAGACCTTCGTGTGAATTTTTACATCGCCGCTGCTCAATGTCGGTGAAGGAAAACATCGTGAGGAAATCTTCATGTCTAAGAACTAATCATTCAAGGATATGTGACATCCAGCGTGTGGGGATTGATGTCTAAACTCTCTCAACTCGTAAGATTGTTGAGAGAAGACCCGTGGCCAGCTGTGGAAAACTGAAAAATTAAGTTGTTTTTTTTATTGTTTGATAGGCTGGCGCTTGACTACAACTTGCCTGATGTTAAACAATGATATAGTCTACGATGGAACGCGCCAGCACAGTATACCGATTCACTCGTGATTACAAATGATTATCGGTGAGAAGGTGGCAGTGGAATAAGCCTCCATATGGTTAGAAACTATAAAGGAGCAACAATTCCGACTCACCCTCTCTGCATGGTGTCACCAGACGTCGCACCGGAACACGGTAAGGCCGCTTGGCGGTGCGGCTTTGTCTGGTTGGTGGTCACTAACCAGTTGATTGTCACCTGATTTGCACCACCCGGGGACTACGTGTGGGGATTCAATTAAAGGTGTACACTGTACACCCACGGATGAAGGTGACTCAGCCCCTATAAAGAATAATAATAATTAATAATAAAGAAGTGATACACTTCTCAAGTTTAACTAACTTATTCAGTACTAACATAAACAAGAACTTCTTCTGAAGTAACAAGTTGCTTCGGAAATCTGTCGAGTTTGTTCAACAAATAGTAGGGCCAAGTAATGTTAGGTTTAGATAAGTCTACAGAGATTGATTGTAACACTCAGGATCATGATTGGACCACCATTGACACCAATGCACTGAAAGCGGCAATTTGACGCCATTTACTTATGTTATACACCTAGTTGAGCTGGTATGATTAATTCTACCTATTTCTTACACACTGATTGCTGGCTGATGCTTATAGCAATTTGAATTTTAAGACATTTGAAATAAGATTTGAAATAGATCAAATTAGAACCTAGCGATTTTCCTCGCCCGATTAGCGAAAATACCTCCATATCATCTAATACACGCAATGTATGGGGGCTGAGTCATCGTCCGTGGGTGTACACATTTAATTGAATCCCCACACTTGGTCCCAGGGTGGTGCAAATCAGGTGACAAGCCTGCTTGTAGGCTTCGGCCGTGGTTAGTGACCACCCATCAGACAAAGCCGCACCGCCAAGCGGCCTTGCCGTGTTGCGGTGCGATGTCTGGTGACACCATGCAGAGAGGGTGGGTCGGAATTGTTGCTCCTTTAAGGTTTCCTTGGAGGCTCATTCCACTGCTACCTTCTCACCGATAATCATTCGTAATCACGAGTGAATCGGTATACTGGGCCGGCGCGTTCCGTCGTAGACTGCATCATTGAAGAATTAAAAAAAATAATGTAACTTTTCGTGGTACCTGGGTGTAAGTTAACCACTTAAACCAGTGCCCGTCGATGTCTAAGTGCCTCTGGTGTAGCACTAGGGATGGTGACAAGGTACGTAATTTTAATTAGTCCGTTAGTAAAACGGTAAGAAAAAAATAAAGTTAAAGTTATGGAGTGGGAGTGCGCTACGTAATATGTACCTCTATATTACGCAACTTTACCTCATTTTTACTTTCCATTTATCTTTTTTATGGGTGTGTGATTTTATATGCTTATTTCAAAGGAAATTTGATGTAGAATCCAAAAATATACAGAAATCTGTAGATATTCTAACAAATTATCGAGTAATCTGCAAAAGAATATTTTATCCGTTCCCCTTCGCGGGAAGGCGGCGCGGGGGGAGGTCAGCAGTCAAACGGTTTTTGGCGCGCGGGGCCGCAGCAGTATAGGGGTTATAGGGTAAATAAAAAAAAAATACCCTGGCTTCACTTATCTCACACAAAATCCAGTTGATATTCCAAAGAAACTCAATGCAGTAAAATCTACTTTCATTTTTCATATTTATAGCACAAATTACAAGGTGTGTCGATAATCTACATTAGCTGTATCTCCACAATCTAGTTACAGATTTATCTACAAGTAACGCCGAGGGATATGAAGATGCTAAAGTCTGAAGATAGGTAGATAGAATGCTGAATTATGTCTTGTTGTGTTGAGTAATTGCTTGATCGTGGCGCCGATAATTTTGGTCTGAGGTTTCGATCAGAGCAGTGAGGAAATATGGGAATAACCATGTCTTATTTATCGTTTACTAGCGACCCGGCCAAGCTTCGCGCGGGTGCAATGCTGATACTAAATATATCTACCTACTACAGAATGTCCATAAACAACGTTTACAGATTTTTAGTCATTAACAATACAAACATGCTTTGTTTAAGCGTTACTCCTGCATTTGAAATCTATATTATCTTCGGTATTATGCACTGAAATTACGTGCTGCAAAGGGTCATATTGATCTATATTAAATGGACAATGTATTAAAGGATTAATGCTTAAAATCACTTCGTAAATGAGTCATATTTTCCCGTGAAATGTAAAGAGTAAAAAATGGTTATTGTGGGTTATCCCTACGAGATAGACATATACCATCGCGGAGCTTTTTGTTGACTTTTTTAAGGTGTGCAATACTGTAGTACATTAATTTGATGTATCTCGTAGGGTTTAGACAGCGTTTGCAATGTAAGCGCAAAAAATGCGTTAATTTACGACATCACATCAGAAACCTCTAAAATTATCAGTGTTTCTCTACTATATTATATGTATGTATTATACACAAACCTTCCTCTTGAATCACTCTGTCTGATAAAAAAACCGCATGAAAACCGGTTGCGTAGTTTTAAAGATTTAAGCATACATAGGGACAGACTGAAGTAAGCGACTTTGTTTTATACTATGTAGTGCTAAAACATCTACTAGGTTTATTTTACTCCTATCTACCTGCGTCATTGGTTGAGTGCTAACTGTAGTACTTAACTATAGCTGTTTAAATAATATGTAAAGCCTCGAGTTCCGATTCCGTGTCGAGCAGTTACAATTTTTGTCACTTCACTTCAACCTTTTTTAGTGTCCATTAGTGCACGGGTCTTCTGTCAACTATCTTACGAGTTCAGAGCCTGTGGCCTTAATCCACCCACGCTGGCCAAGTGCGGGTTGGTGGATGTCACATGTCCTCGAATGATTAGTTCCTGGCATGCCGGTTTCCTCACGATGTTTTCCTTAAACGATATTGAGCAGCGATATTGTGAACGATATTGAGAATTCACACAAAGATGTGTGGGCACGACTGGTAATCGAACCCGCGACCTTATATTTTTAAGGCGAGGCCCGTACCGTTGCGGCACCGCTGTTTAAAACAATTTTTGTAACTCATGATAATTGTTGTAGGTACCTCTAGAATGTTCCTATAGCAACAGTCACATTGTTATCATTTCTCATAATAAAACCTCTTTGTAGAATATTTCCGATCTCTAGATAAAGATCTTTTAAATGTATTTCGATCTTAAAGAAAATCGCATGTTTGATACCTACAAAAGTCTGGCCCTGCTAATAGCAAATTATATTTCACATAATATGTATGGTGTTACTAATAATATTCTGTCAAGGTTTCCTAAACAAACGGCTACAAGGGACCTAACCTCCGTCCTAGATGCCTTATAACCAAACAAAGCTACAAACATTCTCTCGCATAAACATATGCTAAACATTTGACACTATGCTATTAGAACCATAGATTAGTATAATAATAAATGTACACCGACGAGAACCTTGTACAGGTGCTTACTAAAATTATCAATAATACATGATAAAATCATTTTAATAATCATTACTAGTGAGAAAGTGCAAAGAGTCCTTAAAACACGATCACCATCGGCCACCCTTTAGGAATTACTCAATATTGTAACGCCTAAAAGATTTAAATAGCACCAAAAATGCAGTACTCACTCATTAGTAAGTTTGAAAGTCGCGCAGCGTAGATAATCACTCGCATTATACCAGCTTATGATTTCTTATTCCCATCTCTTTCATTTCCTTACAAAAGAACTTGAGAACATTTTTTTGCTCCGTCTTTCCTTTTTCGAATTTCCTCTCTTCGTCACTGATCACTGCACTCAAAAAAAACAAAACTAACGAAATGTTTAACAACACCATGTTTCTTTGGTCACTGATAGCATTTATTTCCTGAAGCTCCGCTTTTTTTCTCATACATAACAGTAAAACTGCTATATTTTTTAACTAGGAGTGCGGTTTAGTGACATTTTGTATGTTTCAGCACAAACATAGAGAGCCAACAATATCAATTCGTAATGCTTTTTTTCTTGTGACTGTTGCTAGTAAGTTGCCACAATTCTAATTTCAATGCCTCTACAAATTAAGAAATTACAGGACAGAAGAAGATTAGATTAGAAGCAATTTTAGCAGTCGCGATGACGTAATTGCACTCAGTATTTAAGTGGTTAGACGAACAACCTGGCTACACACACTAAAGGGTCGTCTCCACGTCCGAGAGAAACGCGGCGCGACGGCGCGACGGCGGCGATACTATCGTCGTGCCATACACTAGTATGGATTAATTAGCATTCACATTTATTGTTAGCACGCGATTTTTTAATTAGCATTTAACAATTAAAATGTAATTATTTTGCGAAATTCTGTGAAGTATGAAGCGAATTCACCACTCGCTTCATACATACTTCTTTAGCATGCACATAGCACCGGCCGCGACCGGCAGCGTGCCCTCTCTGTCGCACGCAACCACGAACTATATCTCTCTGTTTTACGTGACGTGACATCGTTCGCGAGTGCAATTATTAGCTCTTTAATTCGCATATTAACAAAAATCATATACTTCATTATTAGCAATTAACTGAGCAATTAGCATGCTCATGAATTCACATGCTAATGAATTTATGTGAATTCGTATTAATTACCATCGCTACCATACACTCTGAATGCCACTTCTCTCGCTTTTGGAGACTAGACGGCCCCTGAGAGAGTGTATAGAAATACGTGACACGACGATAAACTCACCGTGTTTCCCTTTCTCGTAGAGACGACCCCTAACTCTCTATCTAAAGGGCTATTTCACAGTAAATATTGGCTCTGTGTTTTCTATCAATAGGACATCGAGGCAGTTAACATATCTCATCAAGGAGGATGGTTTGTCTGACCTCCTCTTGTTAATAGGTCCGTCTGAATAGCTGCCACTTTTATTTAGATATAAATCACACTCTAGACCATAACTGTCTGCTTTACGAGTATAATACATATCTAATGTATTACTAGGATAAGTTCTACTTACGTAGCTTATGCTTACTCTCTAATACTAGGATCACAAAAGTTTGTTCAGATGGTTGCATCCTGTTATGACTTATGTTATGTATAATAATATGATTGTATTTATTCTAATAATATTCTAAGACATTATGACACACGGTCATGATCCCATGCTAAGCAGACATTGTGTTATGGAGACCACATATATGACACAATACCTTCTATAAATACACAATACTAGTTTTCTTTTGTAAATACATACTTTTATTAGATGATTACACCCAGAATAGAGACAAAAAAGACATGCTCATCGCACAAATCATGTCTGGTTTTGATGACAAATGAAACCACAACCTGTTGTGTGAAAACCAAGTAGGTATCTTACCGACCACGCCACCGGCCTGTCTCTATTCTGCCTGTCAGTTATTTGCTTCTCTTTCATGCAAAATCTGTTTACCGATTTAATAAAAGACACAAATACATGTAATATCTTATAATCTGAGTTTTCGTCACTTTAATATACCTACTCGCTTTAGATGCTTTGCACATTTAACTTCTACAGATGCAAATAAATAAATATTTAAAGCATACAAAGCTCGGTTGGAAGCTAGTGCAATAACATATGAGTGATATTAGATATAAAAAGTTACTAGTTCTCTTAACCGATTACATTTTATTGCCAACCATTCAACCTGAATCGGAGTTAGGTTACTTATGTACAAAATTGTATTAAATATGAAATACTTTAGTTTTAATACGTTTCCTACAATAATAATAATAATATAGAGGGACATACACATACGGCCATCTGATCCAAAACTCAGCAGAGCTTGTACTATGGAAACCAGATAATTGGTAATGTACATTTAATAATTTTCTTTTGTAAATGCATACTTAAATATAGATAATTACACCCAGATTTAAGACTAACTGTTCATCACACAAATGTCTGACTTGTGTGGGAATCGAACCCACGACCAGCGGCGTGAAAAGCAAATATCTTACCGACCACGCCACCGCGGCACTGGCCCGTCAAATCTGAGTATATTACAAGATAGTTTATTTTGTTAGTGGCTAATTTGGATGAATTTATCGGTGTTACAAAAGCAAAGTAACTCGAGCTATGTAGGTGCGCAGGCGCCGCTGTGTGATGGATTTGTGGGAAACGACGCGAAACCAGACGCGTTAGTTCTAAAAATAGTTTTATCAAATTTTAAACTAGGTGTATTTTTGTGGTTTTAACAATGTTTTTGTAGAAATATATGTATTTTAATCTTAACGTTTTTATTTCGATCTTTCAACATTAGCTTATTGTAGTCCACTTCTGATCTCTCCTAAAGTACGCCACTGAACACGGACCGCGGCTTTTCTCATCCAGTTCTTGCCGGCTGCTCTGCTGAGATCGTCACTCCACCTAGTCTGAGGGCGTCTTACGCTGCGTTTGCCAATTCAGGGTCTCCACTCAAGAAATCGTTTTCAGCTGTTGTTAGATCTGCGGCAGATATGACCGGCCCACTGCCACTTCAGCTTACTAAGGCTGCCAGCCCATGTCCGATTTTTATGACAAATATAACATAGTATCACGCCTCTATCACCAGAAGGTGTAGGCAGAAGTGGAAATCACCCACTTTTCGCCGGCTATGTTGAGATCCCATACCCAATAAGAGGCGAGCCTATTGCCGTTAATCCGTTATTTCCAAACAGAACAACAGAAAGAAATTAAAATAATAAATATTAGTACTTGGCTATTCGGAGAATGCAGTAGTGTTTCCTACCATCCGGCACAATGTCCCATGAAGGAACACAAGGGGAGGTTTTAGTCAAGATCAAAATATACTTTTTTTTGAGACGCGAGTCTACATAAAAATAGTCCAATTTCTTTTCCTACCGTGCAGTGAATGACTGTCAATTACTGAAAAACACTGCAAAAATAACTCAGTAGGCCTTTTTTCTTTTTTAATGAAGTACTTATATCTTTAACATTTTATTTGTTCATTTTGTTAAATTAGAGCGACTTAATTCCAAGCGTTTTTATCCGTTACATAGTCTGAAATTTTATAATACCCTTTCAATAACGTAGATTTTATAATTATTTTAAATTTGTTAATAGTCATTTCCCTAATATTATTTGGAAGTTTATTGTAGAAACGTATACACAGCCCCATAAAAGAGTAACTGATTTTGTGGAGACGAATATGATGTGCTACAAGATCGTTCTTATTTCTAGTATTCAAATTATGTGTATCGCTTATTTTTTTTAATTTCGTAATATATTTATGCACATACATAGTCTATACCCTTCGGGAGCCCTACACATCACTCTCTGGAAATACCAGTGCAATTCAAGTCTTTTAGGTATAATAGCTATATTCATGAGGAATATTTATTCATAGTATCTAAAACTTGGCTATAACATTATGCGAGGCGACGAGATTGCCTACGTGGCACTCGAAGCGAATCAAAGACCACAAGTCTATTCTATTATAATATAGATTCTTCCCATGCATATTAAAATTTGTTGAAGCAACATGCGTCTCTGTCGGCGGCGGTTCTCGGACGGGCGACATAAATCTCAGGGCGACAGGTTTAACACTTCGTACGGACATTTGTATCGTATTAGCCGAATATGTCCGAACGTAATGGTTTGTGGCACTTGATTTACTGGTGTTGTGACCTGAGAGTGCGCTGTTTGATCTCCTCAGTGGCACAGTGTTACAACCTAACCCGCCGTAGCTTCTCTTAGACCTCATACGAAACCAATGTGCCAAATTTGTAGTCTCTAGCTAGACTCTGCCAGCGGTTTGGGTTGTGCGTTAATATGTATGATATATATAGCTTTTCTGACCATTTCTTTTCTTTTCAACCGACTTGAATCAGAAGGAGGTATGTTTATTTTTGTTTTATATGTATGCTACGCAATAATTATGAGGTATCCGGCGACTAGGACCGCAATAAACTCGGACCGCGGTCCCAGTTGCCGGATCTATTTATTTTTAATATTTTGCTTCCGGCGACTGGGACCATAAATAAATTGAATACAAAAATTCATTGTCCAAGCCAAAAATAGCAAAAGTTCTTCAGAAGAAGGACTTTTAAATAATAAATAATAATAATAATAATAAGAAGAATCTTATTATTATTATTATTATTTTGGGGCTGACTCACCTTCGTCCGTGGGTGTATACCTTTAATTGAATCCCCACCCGGGGACCACGTGCAAATCAGGTGACAATCAACTGGTGGCAGGCTTCGGCCGTGGTTAGGGACCACCCACCACATAAAGCCGCACCGCCAAGCGGCCATGCCGTGTTCCGGTGCGATGTCTGGTGACACCATGCAAAGAGGGTGGGTCGGAATTTTTGCTCTTTTAAGGTTTCTAACCTTAAGAAGGCTCATTCCACTGCCACCTTCTTACCGATGATCATTCGTAACCACGAGCGAATCGATACACTGGGCTGGCGCGTTCCATCGTAGACTCTATCATTGCTTAACATCAGGCAAGTTGCAATCAAGAGCCAGCCTATAGAAGAATTAAAAAAAATTAAGCACGTGATGTTGACCATTCCCAAAAGGTAAACCGATGGGAATCTGCATGTATGGACCCTTCGCCACTGCTGGGTAGGCTTCTAATTTGACATGAACGGGTATGAACGAATTCTTAATTGATAAAACAACGTACGAATAATTTGGCTTTCTCAACAAGTACATACCAACTCGTACCTCTATTAGCGGCATTACTTTCATCGCAAATGACATCTCCCTATGCCTATAACTAGCTTATTGAAATTAAACCCTTGTATCGTAAGCAATTTCTCATAATAACTCTGTAGGTTTATTATCCACATGTTAAACAGGACAATACAGAGGTTGTAGGCTATCGCGATGGAGCTGCCGCATCATGGAGTCTACTACAATTATCATCTTTCAACTTGTCCTACTACTTACTATAAGTGCACTTTCAGTTTAGTGCAAGCTATAGGTACAAATGCGGTATACTATGCGTTTCAAATAAGAATAGGACTGAAGAGCCGCCATCTTGGACCGGAATGCGCAACAACTTCACATTTTTCAGTACAGTGGGCAAAAATGTTTGATTGATATATAATCACAACTAAGTGAAAAAAAAATTAAAATGCGTATATCTTACTGTCGTTCCAGTGTGATTGGAAATGTGGAGTCGAATATTTTAGGTACGTAACATATTTTATTAAATTCGGACGAAAAAAAGCGATGTTCTAAGTTAAAACGTGTGTTTATATCCGTGTTTATGTATTTGTGCACAAGTTTGTGGCATCCTAGCGCGTACATTTACTAAGGTAGGTGGCAGTACGTAGCTACATAACTTTTCTACTTATTTCACTTTTCCAAACATTTTTAAATAATATTATTGTCTGTGGTTTGATATTTTGTGCTGGCGCTACTTTTGCTAGGTTTTTGGTATGAAGTTAGCAGCGAGTCCAGTCCTATTCTTATCTGAAACGCATAGTAATTATGCTGACCTCTCGTTGTAGGGGAATCTTATGCAATGCGAGATCAGCTTCTACTGGGAATGTATAGCTTGATGTGTCGCCGTGTGTACTCCTTCATGTTAATGGATTTTGACGAAATGCAAGTAGTGTATTACCATCTTTGGTTATAGAGGATGTTTAGATTACTTATTTCATTCGTGTTTTGTCTTTTTCTTCTTTATGGCACTTTAATAACGTTAGGCAGTGACAAACATTGATTAGCTATTCTCAGCCTACTCTCGATTATATGTTAGGGATAGGATGGGTACTTTTTATCCCGGTAATATTAATATGTTCACACATATACACAGCGTCAAGCCCCAAACTAAGCAATTATATTTGCTTGTGTTATTGGTACTAGGAACGGACACTACTAGGTATTAAATAGTATATAAATACATTTTTTTGTAAATAAATACGTATTATAGAAAAATTAAACCCAGACAATATCATACTCATAACACAAAGATTTGTATTGGGTGGGAAGAGATGTTTTTGGTTTTTCTCGTAAATACAGGTAATTTATTTTTACCTTAATTCCCCCTACTAGTGACGGATTTTTGCCCCATTTAGGCTTTACCTATTTCGTCGCACACATGACAAAACGACTATTAGTTGAGGGTGGGTTTAGTTTTTATAACGAGCCTGATTTATAGAGCGATAAGAGATGTATTTGTTCAAAGATTTAGTGTTAAGTTCTGTGACATTATTTAACCTTTGTTAGAGTCTACAAAGCCGCCGTATTTGTAAGCTCCTTTAGACATAGAAACAGAATATTTTTAGCAAATCTTTATATAGTACTAGCGACCCGCCCCAGTTCCGCACGGGTGCAATGTGTTATACTTATAAACCTTTCTATGGAATCACTCTATCTATTAAAAAAAACCGCATCAAAATCAGTTGCGTAGTTTTAAAGATATAAGCATACATAGGGACATATGGATAGAAAAAGCTACTTTGTTTTATACTATGTAGTGATAAAATAAATAATCGCTCTCGCTATCTACTAGCGATAAACTCAAAAACGATTGAACGGATTTATCAGAAGTAATTCACGAGGAAGGGTTAGGAGTATAATTTGTTCCAAGATTCTGTAAAAGAGGGGAAAATGACAGGACAAACGAAGAACATTTTAGGCAAGCAGTGAGACAGGCTACGTGTAGAAGATGGAGCGTAAAGTGTACTAGGGGTAAGAGCGGTTTGGGGTGTATGTTAATAATTCGTTGCGCACTTCAAGTGAGTCGGTCTGCGTTCGCGGCGAACTGAGCCCACCTTCGCGTTTCTTAAGTTTTTTTATAAGTTAACTATCGGTATATATTAAATTTAGTTCTTCTAAAATCTTGTTTTACTCGAAGGATACCCTTTTTCTTTCTTTTTCCCGCTACACTACGTTTTAACTTTAAAGTGAAACATTTACACTAAATATTAGTACCTAGGTACTTGCATTGTATGTTCGAGCCCGCGCATTCCAGTAGAACTCTATGGTGTTACGTCGTCAATGATTTCAGCTTAGCATCCACCTGCTTGTACCCGACCTTGCAAAGATAATTTTTTTAATTCCGTTACAAGTGATTGGTTTCACATCACCTCTTTTCTATTTCTGCATTGTCTAAAATAGCTTCACGAGACTAAAATAATCTTAAAACTGTGACACATAGTCACATGTACCAACTTACAATACTTTTCCACTAATAATATTGTTTTAACCATTTAGGAAACTGAGTTGTTCCGGGTATCTTGTTCCTAAAGTTGATTGTATTCCCGGATACATATAAAAATAACTTAGTTATTCTTGTTGAAATCTGAAAATGGTCTTTATTCTCGTTCAAATCTGGAAATCGGCTCTATTCTCATCATCAGCCTGGGGACGTCCACTGCTGGACATAGGCCACAGCGATTGGTTGCTGGCCGTTAGTATCCATCGGCTTCTCGCAATTTTAACATTATCATTAGGCCCCCTTGTGTTGGTTGCGTCGAATATTATGGTGCGGCACCCATTGCATGGTCTCCACTAGCGGTTATGGGTTCTATGAGCGATTTGGCCCGCCCACTGCCACTTCTACTTGCTCACTTTGATCAATAAGTCATTAATACCGCATTAATAATGCGGTGAATTATTTAATTAAAAACAATTATGCTATTTAGGAGGTTATCCAATAGAAGCCATGCAGTCTTTGTAAATTTGCTACAAGGTAGAGATCGCAATCTCGAATCGCAGGTCAAACAAAATTACCTAGATATCTGTTCAATTGTTGAAACAAACTATCGATGTCAGTCGATAAAAACCTAAACTTACCTACAAGGAAAAAGTAGGTAGACTTCACCTCTACCTACACCAACAAATTAGTTATAAACGTAGCCTGCTATAGTTGATTTAGACAGTTATCATCATCAGCCTATTTCTGTCCACTGCTGGACATAGGTCTCTCTCACAATAAGCCCAATTTCACACTCAATAGTCTGGTGACATTATAATATCGATACACAATTATAGACCCTGTAGGGCACACACAGCAAAATAGGGTAGGAGAGAGGAAGCTTTGTTTGAATCGTTAATTCATTTATTGTCAGTCGATTATAATTAGCATTAATGTCATTATTGGAAGGTATAAAAAGGATAAAAATTAAAATAAATAAATAAATTATGCAAGAAAACATCAGCAAATAATATTAAAAACGGTGTCTTCTGCTTGTCGCATCCAGCTATTGCCAGCTATCTTTCGCAGGTCGTCCCTCCACCTAGCTGAAGTGCGGTCAATGGAACCCCAACACACACTATTAATTAATGAGGAAAACTAAAAACAATGTAGATGGCGATTGAAATTAACAAATAACCGGCCTCTGAAAAATGTAAACCAGGCAAATAAATCAATCGCCGCCGCAAAACACGGAACTAACTCAAATTCCAACATTGTTTTCATTATAACTACTTGCGATCTAATTAAAGAATTGTGATGGAGGTAGAGATCAAGGATTGCACATCTAAACGGTGTAACTTAATACAAAGAGAGTATCATTGAAAATAGCTTATGATTTTGACCTTCTGGCCAAAGCATATTAAAAGTCACTCTCGCGTCTTTTATTAAACCTCTTGGTGAGGTGTCTTTAGGAAACCTAAAATTGAAACGAAGTTAGGTATGAGAATAACTTCCTTATCATCTAATGATGAATGTTTGACCGTGTCCTACTCCTGAGCACAGGTCTTCTCTTTACTATCTTGAAAATGGAAGTAAAAAGGCATTAATCCACACACGCTAGCCAAGTTTGAGACTGCCTGGGGATAGCATAAAGGTTTAAAATGATCTTCAAACGATCCGTATCTACATACTAAAAGGTTTTTCATTGTTTGTCCACAGCCTGACGAGCTGGCCAAATCAGTGAAGCTAACGTCGCGAGAGAGGCGGTTCATCAAGTTCTCCAGTGTGGAATACAACGGTCAGCTGTACATGACTCCGCAGGACTTCCTGGAGTCTGTTGTAGAACAAGAACCCAGACGTGAGTTATTACAGTATTATTCTTCCTCGATAACAATAGCTTTCTCTATAGCTCTCCAACTTGTGTCGTCTTCACTATATAGTATAAAACAAAGTCGCTTTTTCTGTCCCTATGTATGCTTAGATCTTTAAAACTACGCAACGGACTTTGATGCGGTTTTTGTAATAGATAGAGTGATTCCAGAGGAAGGTTTATAAGTATAACACCTTGCACCCGTGCAAAGCTGGGGCGGGTCGCTAGTTCTGAATAAGTATGTGTGGCGTACAAAGCCGTTTAAATCGGTTCGACCGTCCTCGGACGGCTCACCGAAAAAGTCCGGTGAACCAATAGAGGCCCTTCAGGCTAATTGGGTTAGGTCATCAGCAAAAAAAAAAAAAAAAAAAAAGCAGTTTAAGTGTCTTTGCATTGAAACCCCGTACACGTGGTGTTATCGTTTCCCAACTGACATGTAGCATTTTCACCAACTAACTCCTTTGATATTTTTGGTTAAATTCCTGCGAAATCCAAGACATTTTAGGTGTTCCGGGACTTGGGCAGTCTTCAACTCTCAGCACTTAACTGATAAGGATGACACTGATGACAGAGCGATTACGTGCAAGTCGTCTTAATCATCGGGAGATGTGTGGCCAGCAGCAGAAGTAACCAAGGTTATATTGTTTGTTGCAGCCCGTTTAAAACGACGAGTGCTGACGACCAAAGAGATCGAATACCTGCGAGACCACACACCGCAACTAAAGAAAGGTTCCTCCCAAATGTTCCGGAATATGAGGGACAAAGGTACTTACTAATTTAATTAAACCTTAAAATTGCTTTTCCTAAATAGTGATTAGTGACTCAGGCGAACGTTAGTACATAGTTTATTCCGATATCATTTAGATATCTCTCTAAGTTGCTCCGTTAGTGTTTGATGCTCGTAAGAGTATGGGATCCAAAGTTATGGTGTACTGAAAATTGTCTGGTTTTCAAAATCCGAGCCTCTTCACGCGCGTCACTGTCTATCCTGGTTTACAGGAGGAGGAGTAGCGAGATATGGTAGTGTAACCTTATACGAGCATTGATATGGACACAGGGGGCAATTAATAAGAAGCAAATGTGATGTGGCAGGGCAACATGTTGTTGAGTTCTAGGGCAGATGAGTCTACTTGACCTTTGTCTACCTCCATAATCTTGTCTCTCATATAATATTATTTCATGAGTCGATTAACTATTGTGAGCAAACTATAACTGAACTACATACTTACAAAGTACAAATAAAATACATATTAAGAATATAATATAAAGTGCTGTGTTGCTACATTCTGTTTCAACTCTTGAAAAACTTGTTTCCAGGCATAATCTCCTACACAGAGTACCTGTTCCTTCTTTCTATATTAACAAGTAAGTTGACCTCACAATTATAGTTTTAATTTCGTCTATCACTTCAACCCACAGGTCTTCTTTCAACTATCTCAAGAGTTGGGAGAGTTTAAACCTTCATCCACACATGCTGGCCAAGTGCGGGTTGGTGGATGTCGCATGTCTTTGAGAGTTACATACAATTTTTTTTTTAAATCTGAGTTACTGTTTACTTTAGGTACTAGTGTATATTTGGTTATATTATGTTCCAGAGCCAGCATCAGGGTTCCGGATAGCGTTCAACATGTTCGACACGGACGGTAACCAACGAGTAGATAAGAACGAATTTCTAGTCGTGAGTATAACACTGTTCACGTTTAGTACAAGTTATAGGGGACGACCGATTTCATTTACGAATATTAAATTGAATCAAAATCATTTAGGTAATTTTATTCGGCATTTGATTTATCTAAGGGCTACCTACCCTTAGAAAAATCAAATGTAGGTAATTAAGTGGTAGGTAGAATTGTTTTCTTAAATTTACGCAAATATTATACATTGAAATAAAACTATTTTAAAACGGATTTTATCGCCGTTTATCTTAAACTAGCTTCCGCCTGCGGCTTCGCCCGCGAAATTGATCTCACTGATCTTGTTTCTCCGTACAAACTTTGGAACCCCGTTTCACCCCCTTAAAGGGCGAGTTTTGAAAAATCCTTTCTTAATGCACCCCTAGACCCCATAAGGAACCTACGTGCTAAATATGGAGTCTCCTGCGTTGATATGTCAGTCAGTCAAGTCAGTCAGTCAGTCAGTTTCTTCTTTTATATATTTAGATTCTATATCCTGAGCGACGTTTCAAAGTCTTTTCTGACTTCATGATGGGACTAAGTTATTTAACGTCCCATTTTATCAATTACAATTATTACCGACTAGGTACCTACAAACATTATATGTATTATTTATGTTGCGTTCCGATTTAAGCAAACTGAGCCTACAGTGTCTTGAATTCTGAATGGATTTTGGTTGGGTTTTAGTACAAGTAAATTATGTATGTACTGGGTCCCAAGCGGTGGTATATAAAGTAGTTTTATTTCAATGGTAGGTAGTATTATTTAGATTTTATTAGACCGTATTTTACCTTGAAAGGTGTCAGTTCTGTATAGAATTGCGGGTTTTTGATATCAGAAGAAAATTTTTAAGAATCAACTTCGAAGGCAGGAAGGACGTTATGGGTATTTTATTTACAAGGAAAGGACATTGAAATTGTTTGCTTTTATTTCGGCTTTTACGTTTATGTTACCCGAAGAAAATCACATACATTTCGCCTGCTATGTATGGATATATACACAATAGGCGAGAACATATTGCCTACTACTGTATAGCCTTTTTCTCCAACGCTAAATATGTATTCCCTTTACAAATAATCGGTAGGAAATGAGTAACTAATAATGGAAATATTTAGTGAAACAATTGAGTAAACAGTTATGTAACGAAATAATCCTAGGCCTATGGTCAAATCGCTCTCCGCTTACATATTAAAACTAATAGTAGATAGTATGTGTTTGAAAATTAGCACACGATCTCCACAATAGATGCAACCTTCTGCATACTTGATAGATAACATAGTAAAATTAACATAAATTTACTATGGCGAAACTCTTAGTTCAAAATAAACCAAGATTAGTAGAAATACTATTTTCCAATACTTCACCTTATCATGTTGCAAAAGTCTATATTATTTAGATTTTTTAAATTTTAATATTTAGTGTTCATAGTAGTACTTCAGTCTATAGAACTGTAGTATACAATAATTAAAAACAAAAATATTTCGCCATAGTAAATCATTAGATCAGTAGGTAAACTAGTTTAGAGCACAAGGTAGTAATAACAGAAATTTAGTGACAATGAATAGAAGCTTCAACAAGGATGATTAGACTTCTTGCTATTATACTATAATTTATATATTTATAAGAATATAATATTTCGTAGTATTTATCTTTATTTGTACTGTTTTTTTTTTTAATTATTCTATTTATGTTTATTATTGTATTCTATTATTCGCTTACAAAATTATTTTCTTTATTTGCAATTATATCTAGATCCAACGTCTCCTGGGTGGCACGTTGAAGGACCGTAAAAATTTGGACGCCAAAAGCGAGGAGGCAGTGAGTTATCAACGCTTGTGTAGCGTCTCTGCCACGCTGTCAATAGACGGGTTAAAATTTTAACAAAAAGCTTAATGTTCCAAATTTTAAATATTTTGAGTTTTATTTACTATATTATTTTAAATTAAAATTTTAAACCGTTCTAAATTCAAATCAAGCTGCCGCCGCGCCGTGTCGCTCTAATTGTTTGTGATTTTACAATAGCAACCACTAAAGTGTAAGATAAACGTGTGTTGTCTGTTTGTAATTATTGCTGATAAAATGGGATATAATATAAATAAAAATAATCCCAATACTTATGTATAAAAGCATTTTTATTTATTTGTAGATTTGCTTAAAAGTTCTAAAAAATGTAACTAAAACGAGTTGTTTTTAATATGTGTTACTTTTTTTAATTATTATGTGATTTTTTACTTAACCTCTTATACACAATGGCATTTCAGATTCTACCAAAAAAAAGACGGGTTGCACTCCGGGAGTGCCGGCAGAAGTGAAAACATTCGCGCAAGCGCCCTGCGCTGCCTAAACGAAACAGTAGGCCCAGGCATACATTTTCGCCGCGCCGTAGAGAGGGGATAGCTGTCTACTCTCCATCCGTCTTACGCTTTTTCGATCAGGTCACGTGTCCTGACGCGAGTTTAAGATTTTATACCCATTACAGAAAAAGTGCTCAACGCCGCTAAAGAAGTTTTCACTTCAAAAATATCTCGCCATATTGTGGAAAACTAATGGAACTAAATTCTTTTAATAGCAACAGTAAATATTACTGTCATTTGCCATAAAGTACTATAAGACAAATGATGGTCGTGTAGTATGCACAGTAAGGTCTTTACACGAGTGTGACTATTATGTATTCTTGATTTAAAAAGGAGACGCCCTCAGACCAGTTTTTTGAAGTGAAAACTTCTTTAGCGGCGTTGAGCACTTTTTCTGTAATGGGTATAAAACCTTAAACTCGCGTCAGGACACGTGACCTGATCGAAAAAGCGTAAGACGGATGGAGAGTAGACAGCTATCCCCTCTCTACGGCGCGGCGAAAATGTATGCCTGGGCCTACTGTTTCGTTTAGGCAGCGCAGGGCGCTTGCGCGAATGTTCGTGTATGTTACAGCGTGCCACGCGCATCCATGGATGGTGACAGCTGATGGCTCGACCGTCTGTGTAGTGATCACATTGTTGTGAAAAAAAAGAGATAAACTTTTTAATGTAAAATAATTGTAATAGTTTTAAAGTGTTAAATTTTTAATGTAATATAAATTGTCATGTTTGTGTACGATAGCGCAATAAATGAATATTGTATTCTACCACATAAATGATAGTACTTTTATACTGATAAAGCAATTGGTGCAAAATTATTCCCTAACCATTCCAAAATATCAAACATGCTCAACGTTAATAATCAAGTTTTCACTTCTGCCGGCACTCCCGGAGTGCAACCCGTCTTTTTTTTTATTTAATTACTGGTCAGATTTTACAGATTCCGCAATCATTTAGCCAAAGCCAAAAGCCATCGTGTATTAGAGTATTTATTTCAACTTTTGAACTGATTTTATTATTTTTACTTACTTTTTTATTTATTTATACACTCACCAGAAAATATATGTATAAATATGTATACATAAATAGTATGTAAAGTATATTTAAATGTGTGTATTATATGCTTAGCTGCTTGCGTTAGTGTCTACAAGTGCCATGAAGAATCGAATGAGCCCGACTGTGGCACCGCGCACTCCGTCCACAGTAAGTTCGCCTCGCTCCGAATATCATCATTGTAACCTTCATGTTGTTGATAATAGGTAGACGCAGCCTCTCACCATCACCGCAGTTTAATTTTCACCAGTGCCGGCTGTCAGATTTAAGTCTAGTTTCTTTGGGAAGAAAGTAAGAAAAAAAATTGGTTTCCTCTCTGCGCTATTCTCCGCTGTGGCAATTTGACTATACTGACAGCCAGTGCTTAATCTACCATTATTATTACATGTCTCATATTATAGTAAAATAAATAAAACCCTTTATTCTGAATAATTGTAACAAGTTACGGTATATGAAATCAATGTTGTTAATTTTCTATTATATCTAATAATTCAGTGTGTTTCTTGGCATAGGCCTCCTCTAGCACTTCCCATTGTGTTCTGTCCCGTGTTACCCTTCTCTAGTTTTGTCCTGCTGTGAGTTTTAGGTCATCTGACCATCTCACATCTGGCTGTCTCATGTTAATTAACTTTAAACATAAACACCTTCAAATAAACTAAAGGTTAATCTATGTTTCGTCACTGTCAAACGATTTCATAGTGTCATAGTGCGAAAAGGACAAAATATTAACTAGCCCTTGCCTAGTCCTCGTTTATTTGTGAGGTCAAATATGCCTCATTTTTATAATTTTTTAGGATTAGGATTAGAATATCTTTATTTCTCATAAGAATTAACATAAATTCACTTACTGAGAAAACACATAAAAACACATATATTATAAGCATACAGAACTAATAGTAGGTATTCCGCAATAACATCATTTATAACAATCTATAATAATTTGGAAAGTGGGTAGACATCTAAAAACTCACTCGCAAAATCGCAGACGGTGACAATATTGCCTGCCAAACAAGGATGTACTTAAATTTATTTAAATGTAACACAATACTGTTTGCTGTTTATAATATTTAGTAATTTATGTAATGCTATTTACTTGTTTAATATAATATATGTTGCTGTTTTCGTTGCAATATTTCTGTAATAAAAATTAACACGCGCACACGCATGTCACTCACACACTCACGTTTCATCATACTTAACAAAAAATTTTATGTCTTTAAATTAAAATGCATATGTTCTGTGTTCAAATGTAATAAATATGTATACGTACCATTTTGTTATTATCATGTTTAATATTAGATTTTAAGCTTAACGTACACTAGTCCACCAAACTGAGGTAACAATACGGTATGGTGAACTGCGAAGTTTGTAAAATCCGCCACTTACATTAACCCCTAATAACGACTTGTAACCCGAGAATAGCTTATCTATCTTTCGTCCCTTTCTAAAAGTTCACAATGTCATAAATGAAAGAGACAAAACAAAGACTATTTTCAGTTTAGTCTTCGTTTATTATTATGGAAGTAAATGTTGTGGCTTGCGGCCTATTGCCTGGCCCAGACTGCCTAATTGAATTAAGGTTCAAATTTATATGACATCTATGTAATAGATATTCTAATTAATTGTTTTTTTTTATGAAAAATGATTCTCTATATTAATACTAAGGTATGGAGAATATTTTTAACTCAAGTAGACATTATTGATCCTTAAAATATATACTAGCGCCATCTGACAGTTCATAAAGATCAATAAATGAAGTCGCAAAATAGGCAAAACTTTATTGTCTAGTTGATATTGAGCAGCTGTTGCACATAGGAATCGGTCTCTGCTGTGAAATATAAGTCACAGATTCAATCTTGAGTCTTGTCTACACATCTGTGTGATGTTTCATCAATGCTGCTAGTAGTCAACATCGTTAAAGGAAAACATACGTAAAGACTTCTTAGAATTTAATTCTAGAGCACATGCATAAAATCTTCTATCATTCCTCGTATGTGTTGAGTCATACGATGGGTTATAGAAGACCCGTGCCTAGTTGTGGGGCAATAATGTATCTGGTACTAAATACACTGTGATAATATATAGATGGAGAAGATCTTCAGCTATGCGTGGCGTGGTAAGCGTGGCATGTCTGAAGAGGGCGACGACAAAGATAAACCTCACGACACCTACGTCAACGACGAGCAGGGGCTGCAGAGGAGGCACAATGTTGACACATTCTTACAGGTACACGAGAAATAATTATACACATTGGATACATGACGACTTTTTACTCCCTTCCCCTTTTCAAATTCCAACCCTTCGCTACTAGTACCTACTATGTTGCTTGAGGGAAAATTGTCGCTAATATCAAGTACTTGTACCTTCCAGGTGCACTTCTTCGGCAAAAAAGGCTCCAGCGACCTAAAGTTTGAAGGCTTCAGGCAGTTCATGGAGAACTTGCAGACTGAGGTGCTGGAGCTCGAGTTTCAAGAATTTGCCAAAGGTAATTCAACGATTACGATAATAATATAATAGATTATATGGAGTAGGTGTTTAAAAGTTATAATTATTATAATATAGAATAGTAATCTTGGCAGGTTGCTGATAGTATTCGAAAAGTTTTTTCATATTACAAAACTCATTATTACAAAATTGATGCCAAATTTTACAGGTCACGAAACGATATCCGAAGTGGACTTCGCGAAGATCCTACTCCGGTACACATATCTGGATACGGATGAATACGACATGTACCTCGACCGGCTGCTGGACCGGATGAAGGACGAGCGTGGTATTACCTTCGAGGAGTTCAAGACCTTCTGCCAGTTCCTGAACAACCTCGAAGACTTCACCATCGCTATGAGAATGTATACACTCGCCGATCATCCTATATCCAAAGGTACTGCAACTGTTTGAATACGGTCATGGCTAAGTTATAGTGTCTAGTGATAAGCTGCCATCATCCCTATCATGTATTTCGTTTTGACCAATATTTATGCATTAAAATGCCTTAATGACAATTGGTCCTTCGAGCCGGGACTTTAGAGACCAGTACAAATATAAGTATTATAGACGACCTCGGTATTCGAGCGGTGTAAGCCGACCGATTGGGTTATACTGTGCCCGGGAGGTCGCGGGTTCGATTCCCGCCCCGGACAATATTTGTGTAGCAACAAAAAATTGTTTCGGTGTCAGGTTGGTTGAGGAACTACCCTTTGTGCCTCGGAGAGCACGTTAAGCCGTCGGTTCCGGTTGTCATTTAACACATCTATGACAATCGTTACAAGTAGTCTGAAGTCAATATAATCTGACACCTGGTCTAACCATCGCGGCTACTGGTTCCCTACGGGTTTCGAGGTCTGATGGCAGTCGCTCGTATAATTCTAGTAGCTAGCCGCATCAGGTTAGACTAGGAGCCGACCCCAATAGAAATGGAAAAAGGCACGGGGAATGATGATGATGACAAATACTTATTAAGGGTTTTCTCTGTTTTCAGACGAGTTCCACCGCGCAGTCAAGATCTGCACCGGTATATCTCAGTCGGAGCACTTGGTGTCGACTGTGTTCGCGATATTCGATGCGGACGGCGATGGTCTGCTCAGCTACAAGGAGTTTATCGCGATTATGAAGGACAGACTGCATAGAGGATTCAAGGTTAGTACCTCTTTGCTTAAGGGGGCTGAGTCATACGTGGTTGCCGGGTGACCACTACCTGGTGGAAGACTTCGGCTGTGGTTAGTGACCACCCACCAGACGAAGTCATTGCCGTATTCTGGTGCGACGTCTGGTGACACGATTTGATGTGACGGCGTAGCGTGGATGGTAAGATACTTGCATTTCACGCCGCAGGTCGTAGGTTCGGTTCCCACCCGATAGACATTTGTGTGATCAATGATTTTCTGTTTATCTCGAGTCAGGATGTACAATATATCTATCTTAATATAAAAATCAATGCCACTTTTCGTTGTAATTTTATAACTCAAAACCGGGCTTACCTATTCAAACCAACTGTTCGGACTATTTAGTAGATGGTTTATGTTAAGTTTGCACAAAATCGGTTGAGCGGTTCTTTATTTATCACATTTTTTGTACATTGCTGAGTGGGTTAAAGCTACCCGGGCGAAGCTGGAGCGGGCCGCTAGTAAATATATAATAACAAAAGAAAAGCAGTATAAGTATTAGTATATCAGATGTCTGGTTTCCATAACACAAGCTGTACTTAGCTTGGGATCAGATGACCGTGTGTGTTAATGTCTAACAAATATTATTATTATTATTACCATTTGACAGGGTGAGTCGGAATAGGTGCCCCATAAATTTACGTATTTATTTAATTAAATAAAAGAAATACAGTTAGAAATGTTAAAAGTGTCGCATAAACCGGCATTGGTTTTTCTTCAATCCTCTTGCCTTTTCCCATTTCTATTGTGGTCGGCTCCCAGTCTAACCTGATGCGGCTAGCTACCAGAATTATACGAGCGACTGCCATCAGACCTCGAAACCCATAGGGAACCAGTAGCCGAGATGGCTAGACCAGGTGTCAGATTATATTGACTTCTGACTACATAACGATTGTCATAGATGTGTTAAATGACAACCGGGACCGACGGCTTTACGTGCTCTCCGAGGCACGGGCATTGGTTTTTCTGTAAACTAAAAATAGATAATACGGAGCCTCATTCCACTATTCCACCTGACCGACAAGCCTCATCATTGCTTAACATCAAGCAAGTTGTAGTCAAGCGCAAGCCTATTTTAGAATAAAAACAAATAATAGTAAAATATAATCAAATGGCCAACAAGACCCGTCGCCCGTCGACATCTAAAAGGTCGGTAACGCGCGATATAAGTATAACTCTGGTGTTGCAATCGTCCATAGACTACGGTGTCAGTTTACCGTTAGAAGAAGCTGTGTGTTTCTTATCGATTTGGTAGTATTTATAAAAAAAAAACACTGTTTAACAATAAGAATTTTGACCGAAACAACATATTTAGGTAAACAAAATAAATATTTTTTTCAGTAAATTATTATCAAAAATTAGTAAAACAACAAAAAAAATTAATAAAGAATTTTTTTAACAGAAAAAAAAACAAAAAGAGAAATTGCGACCCTGCCAGGATTCGAACCTGGAATCTTCTGATCCGTAGTCAGACGCGTTATCCGTTGCGCCACAGGGCCAGTTGACGTGGATGTGGAAATAGATGATTCAAATTTAAGTCTATGCCAACCACTATAAAATAAATTTACACTGAAATTACTCGCGAGTGTAGACAGAGTTTATTTATATATTTTTTTATTATTTCAGTCAACTGCGAAGAACGAAGGTTGGGAAGCATTCAAGTCTTGCGTCAAGCAAGAAATGAAGAGCGCTGTATAAATCTTATTAAAATAATTTATTATCTTACGCGCCATATTGCCATAGTAATTTATAATTATAAACATCAAAGATCTCCAGTTTATAATAACAAGTTTTTAAAAAACTTTAATATTTAGCCGATCCAAATATAAAAATAATTAGGTAGGTACCTACTTTCTACCTTTAGTATGAATATTAATGAAGGTCTTATGACATTGTAGACTTTACTTACCTTAACAAATCAAATTATATTCTTATGGCACCCCCCTGAAAAATATATAACAAACCTCTTTGATACCTCTTCTTAATGGTGGCGTACACTAGAACCTTTCAACTCAGTGGGCTCTAGAACCCTGACTACCAATTTAATGAAGCAAGTATTTACTTTTTTTACTAACTTGCCATATTTTATTGCACAAGGGTCAAGGTGATAGTTACCACACCTAGCGACTTACTCTTGAACTCGACTCAATCTCATCTAAGGTATGGGCAGAGGTAAATATCACCCACATGTCGCCGGCTTTTTAGTTCGCATATATAGGTTGCTGTTCATTAGTTGGTTTTTTTATCTGTGGAACATGTTTAATAAATTGAAACAAATCAGTCTAACACATTACTCTAGTCACAAATCGTAATCCATTAAAAAAAATCTATTAATATTTATTTTCCTTAAAATCTATGTTTTCTTTTGCAAATGTATCGTTCAAGGGCATAAATATTAAATAGACTCGAAAGTCAAGAGTAAGTCTTCGGCCTTTGGAGTTGAGTTCTTCAGATTATTTACCTTTAAGCGCTTTTTATCCTTACATTTATTTTGGGGCGCCTTTACGCACCTTGTTGTTCATCCACAATAACAATTTGTTTAGTGTTTGTAAGTGTTACCTCAGTGGTTGTTCTAACAGTGATACAGTGAGATTAATGTGTACTTATTATCTTACTTTAATAATTTATATTAACCATAATCAATATTATTGATTGCTTTTGAATTAACGTACTGCATTTTTGTTATTTGTGGTAAAATATTAATTTGATTTGTAATCTAATTATGTAATAAAACTAGTTGTTTCATGTAATTTTTCTAGTTACAAGTTATATTCGAATATAAAGTCAAATCTAGTCGTAAAAAAATTGGCTGAGTATAAGCTAGCCACTCTCTTAAATTGTAAGTAATGTTAGTGTAAGAACAAATGAATCACATCATAGCACAGATCAGCAAATCCGCTTGTACCCTTACATGAGTTTTTCCTATGTAATAGAAATCTAATGTGTCAAACATAGTGTGGCCTAAAGTTTTTCTTCATTTGGTTTTGTTACGATAATAATCTAATATTGAAGTTGTTAACATTTGGCTTGACAGTGTTAGCTAGCATCAAATTCAATAATTGCACCTGCCTCTCTCACAATGAGTGTATATACGCGTTCCTCGAACGTATACGAACGACGCTGATTATGATGGATCTGACATCTAGGCATGAGCGTCGCGTTCATACGCTCAAGGAACACGTACGCACATATGGGAGGGGGGAGGCATAAGGTAATAAGCTGATGTGTGCATCATTTTACTTTCTCCAGTTTCTCTTTAGCCTAGTTTTTAAAGATTAACTCTAACGGCCTTTTTCAAAATGAGATTTATATGCGTTAATTAGTAGCAAGATAATGCTTCAATCTCTTTTTGAAACTGTAATCGTTTGTTTTGTTTTTAATCTGTTCTTGTAGATTTTCATATACCAATGAAGTTACCTGCTCAAGAATAGGTACTTGTATATAGGTTAACTATGTATAGAATTTGAAGTTCTAGGTAAAAACAGAAACCACACTTCGTACTACTTGAAATTCAAACCGTTTCACCCTTTTTGGACTGAATCTCTTTTTACTAACCGCAGAGCAAATTTGAAATTTGTAGAATACGTATTTGACTTGCTTTGGTCAAAGTGTATCATTTTTACCTATTAATATAATTTTATTTATATTATTGTATAATTTTAAGGCATCAAAATTCTAAACTTGTTTAACCAGTGAAACTGTTCCTTGCTTTTGATATATTAATTACTTCTATAAATATTGCAGTCTGCAATCAGTATCGAGTTATTTAATTCATAAACAGCTAGTCATAGCTCATAACGTACAAACATAGTTTGTTTATAGTTACCATTTTATTGTTTTATTAGAATTTATATTAGTTTTGTTGCCTAATGTTTGAAGCATTTTGTATTCATTCGGCTGTTTGATCTGAAATAAACTTTTATGCTGTAGTGTTTGTTTTACTGTCCAAAATAACTTTTCTTCTAGGTGTAGTTAGTTCGACTTTTGCGCTATCGGATAAAAGCAGCTTAGATACTTCCCGATTGTAAATTGTCTCCATATTCATCTTTCGGCTGGTTAATATCATCTATCTGTGGTCCATACAAACTGCTTAAATACTGTCTCCAGTAAACTACAAAGGTTTTTAAAACTAGCGTTATTGAAATAGCATTACAGGTGAAATCACGCTGAAGCCGACATATTTTGGTTAAGCGTGTATTTCATATACTCCCTTCAGTACATTGTAATAAGTAAGTGTTATGTAGTAATAAGATACATGTTTTCAAATAATATTTATTAAAATAGTTACATAAAAATTATATTTATATTACTTTATAAATAAATACATTTTCACATCTGCATAGTGGAGATAATAGGGTTTTATCACTCATATCATTACTGTTGGCTTACAAGGAAAGTAGTAAATCCGGTTCGCACCGTCAGAACACAAATATGTTGCAAACGTTTATCTCGTTCGCTCAGGGAAGAGAGAAAGAGATATACACAGTGGTCGCAACATGTTTTGTTTTATAGTGTACACGCACAGCTTGATATACTTATCTTGTATGCTAACACTTCTAAAAGGTAAGACACTTGAGCATTTACTTGTAACAGAACATCGAGCCATTCTTTAATTTGCTATTGAAAGTAAGGTACACAGAAAAGTTACAGATAAGCAAATGCACTCGTATTATTTTATTACGTGTTATTTTATGCTTGCGCTTGACCACACCTTGCCTGTTTTTAAGGAATGATGTGATCTACGACGGAACGCGCTTGCCCAGTAAACACATTACATTAAACGCAGCGTTGAGCATTCGCCAGGTTGTTACATTACTTGGATGATATATTTATTAAATAAAACTTTGATTTGTATCACATGGAAATGCTCAAATGTATATTAGGTATTTCGTTCAGGATTTTAAATGTCAAAGATTGTCAAAGTTCTAAAATGGTACTTTGTATTAAAAACTTTCTGCCTTCTACTAGAAATATATATAGAAGTATTTTAACACTTTCGTGGACACAAGAGTAACTTGGCGATTTCCAGAAATGACACTAACAAGATCTTTCCCGATACCCCCCAACTTTTGACGATTACAATTTCATATAATATTTGAATAAAGTTATGTCTAGTAAGTATCGAGGTGGTGCCGGCTGTACATGTCCCGCCCCTCATGAATACGGCCTCGTCAGGGGTGGGACAGGGCTGTTACGCCAGCCTTAAATTGTACAGATTGTGGATGGTGGAGGGTGGTACTGTGGCTCAGGACGTTGCCGGGCAACTTTAGGGGATCAGGCTGTGTTTAATTCGACTTGGTTTTGGCGTCATTAAGGAAAATTGGAAGTTGCATACGACAACATTCTCTTCTTATTTCACCGTCCTCAGTATAGGTACGCATCGTCCTTTTAGTGAAAATTAACCTATAAGGCGCCAAACATATTTGATTTATACCGCGAGACCGTCCGTCTTCCTGTCGTAAACTTGTATTTACGCTAATTGTCGGTGAAACTTTGCTTGTGCGATTCAGGATTGCTCTGTAATATCTCTCGAGTAACGTTAGGTATGTGACACCACAAGGTGTTAAAAATCCTTTTGATCTGCGTCTACTGACGTAGTGCCCACGAAAGTTTTAACTTGCTATATTTTTTAACACAATATCGACGAGCAGTCTTATTTTAAAGATATTTAAATTTTATACAACATTCGTAACAACTTATCTTTTACGAAAAACATTCGGTATAAGAAATGCGGTCGTGATACCCTCGTCGGGAATGAAGTCAAGCATGTCACATCATAAAACTTGTGTAAATGATAACAATAACAAAAAAAATATTTAAATCATATATTTACATATCATTGTATTTAATTCAGGTTATACAGCAAACAGCGCACAATGCTTACTGCTCGAATCTTAATACTGACACAAATATACACACATAAACAACTGTTTATAATAGTAATAAGTAGAAGGAGAGGGCAAGGTCGCCTGGATTCTTAGGCATTGTTCATACCAAACGGACTGTCAGCCGCTGACTGTGAGCGCGCGTTACCCAGTTTATCAGCTTTACGTATATAACTAATTTCTCGTTTACACCGAAACTAACTATACGCTATTTACTATTATTAGTGCGTTGTCGTCAGTGAACATAACTATGTTGACAGTCGGCGCGTTACGTGTGGTGTGAACTATCCCTTATTCGTTAAATGATGATTTCAGTAGCCCAGAAAACACTGAGTAAAAGAATCGACAGGAGATGGTAGATAATAGGCGAGGCCTTTGCCCAACAGAGTGTAAGCATGGTAAGGAAAATCCGATAATCTACATTTACCTAAAAACCATGAAAAGGCCATCTCTAAGGACCACCTTTTACTGCATGTTCCGTCTTTAACCACATAAATATGTACAAACAGGAGAAATCAAGGACAAACGTGCGGTTAGTTACGTATGAGGAGACTGGAAGATCAGGTGGTATAACCCGCGCCATAAAGAAACAAAAATGGCGGTTTATATTTGTGACGACAGTTTGGACCGTCAGCAAAACAAGGTAGTCAAATAGATGATATTCTTCAATATAGACCTTAGTTGTTGTAAAATAAATAAGTTATGTATCCACATTATACACCAACCCGCCATTAGCCAGCGTGTGTGGATTAAGGCTATAATATTAATATTATTAATATTGGATGCATAGTTAAAATAGAAAATATTTTTTTTTGTGTGCTGTACCGACGTGTATGACTTAAGACAGCAATAAAGTTCGAGTAACAAGGAATCATTAGTGCCGCCATTAATGATGAATTTATTAGCGCGGGTTATAATAGTTACAACAAGCTAAGAGTCGAACACCTTTTTTGTTTCGACACGACGAATTCTTACAAAAGGTTGAAGAATATCAAGTTAAAATTCTCAAAAGTGATAATACAAAACTGAATGGGCACGGATGTAGTTAGAATCAGTTCAGCAGCCAGGCATAGAGCTGTTGAGATGCATGTTCTCTCCCATCTCTGTAGCGACAGTCAAACGATGTCGAAGAGCAAACCCGGCCACGACTCGTGCCACCTGAAACAACAAAGTATTGTTCAGACCAAACGGATTGAACGGAAAACGGAAAAAATAGAGCGATTTTAATTTTCGAAAAGAAAAAGTAATCTATCAAAAATTCTTCTGCGGACAGTACCTAACGTACGTTGTGCTGCCTAGTTCAGAGAAAGGTACCGTACGGTTAGCATATTTAATAATTTACGCTGAATTCAAATTATATTGCATCTTTAAAACGATAGCATGTTTAAAAAAAAAGGGTTGTGTTTATGAAACTACGGTAAAAGTGAAACTTTTTTCACATTAAAGACATATAACTAAAAAAAATTGTAATAATATTCCAATTAGGGTATAAAAATCGCTTTATCATCAGCTGCTGCGAACTATAGGCACCGCCATATTGGCCTTGGCTGCTCTAATGAGCGCCTTTCACTTTATCCCTACTCCGTGGCCGACCGTCACGCGACATGCAACACACAGACGAAAAAGTTTGAGACCATGTAATAAAAGTTTCACTTTCAAAAATACTTAGCGATTATTCATGGAATATTATATGTCGCAGAAGGTAACCTAGTTTCCACTGGAGAAACATTCACAAGAAAACATGTTGCACTATCTATCTTTATCATTTAGAGATGAGTAGAAAGAGATAAGACTATGGTTGTATCATGTTTTGTGGTGCAGTGCAAACGCCCAGTTAGATTAACCACCTGTTGCCTAAACTAACTCTTAGATGTCACATCTGATAGCGTTCAGCAGCTGAATGAGCAGTTATATTCTGGAATAGCACATGTGCTATTTTTTACCTAAAACCACGCAGGCGAAGCCGAGGGCGGAAGCTAGTAAGCCATATACGTATTTGGGGGACTGGAGGATCTGGTGGTAGTGACTTTCCAGTGTAAAGGGAAGATCTTCCGGCGGTGTGACGCCCACAGAAACCGGTCCCCAACTGTTCTTGTTGGGAAGTTCTATGTATGCTAATCGTTGGTGAAACTTTGCTTGTGCGATTCAGGACTGCTATGACGTCATATCTCTTAACTGGCGTTAGGTACTTAACACCATACGTATATTAAAACAATTACAAAAATACATTCAGAATACATTCAAATCGGATCAAAAAGTGATAGTGTACTTTCGTATTCATATTAAATATTTCAAATCGGACCACTAATCCCTGAGATTAGAGCGTTTAACCAAACAAACAAACTCTTCAGCTTTATAATATCTAAATATATAAAAGAAGAAACTGACTAACTGACATATCAACGCAGAGCCTAAACCGCTGGGTCTGGAGACTCCAAATTTGGCACGTAGGTTCCTAATGGGGTCTAGGGGTGAAAGGATTTTTCAAAACTCACCCTTTAAGGGGGTGAAACGGGGTTCCTAAGTTTGTATGGAGAAACAAGATTAGTGAGATCAATTTCGCGGGCGAAGCCGCGGGCGGAAGCTAGTTAAGTATAAATTAGTAAAAAACATACCTCTCCAGGGGTATCTTCGTGTACAGCGTGACCACAACGCGTAAGTACTTGCATTTGGAATTTACCTGTAATTTTATAAACTGGTGTTTAAATAAAAAATCATATAAAAATTACTAAAGTATACATTTTTAAAACATTGGGAATTAGTATTGTCTTATTTTTACCAGCTTGGGACCCGGTGCTTAATTTACTTGTACCAAAACCCAAGCAAAATCAACTCAGAATTCAAGACACTGAGCTCAGTTTGCTTAAATCGGAACGCAACTTAAATATTAATGTTTGAAGGTAGTCAGTAATAATTGTGATTAATATTTTTGGACGTCAAATACCTCAGTCCACTCGTGAACATGAAGTCTGAAAAGGCTGAAACGTCGGAATCTAAAATCTAAAATAAACCGCGATAAAATCCTTTAAAAAGTAGTTTTATTTCAACATTGGAAATTGGAAATTAAATGAGTAAAAGAAATTGTACGTTTTTTTTGCATTATAACCTTTACTTTGGTAGGTTTATGATAGTACTCGAAATTCTTTTTTTCGTATTGACAACTAGTACTAAGGGTACAGGTATCTCACCCTGCATTTGTCCTACAGTCAGGTCCCTGTCCAACCCGTCAATGGAAGCAAGCAGCAACATCCTCGGCGCTCGAACACTGAGGAAGGCGGCTGACAGTCCACGGAACCATCCGCCCCAGTGACGCTCCGTTTTTGATAAATCGATACGCCATTTGTACCTGAAACATACGGGTCTCGCCTTAGAAATATAAGGTCGCGGGTTCAATTCCCAGTCGTGCCCACACATCTATGTGTGAATTGTTTCATCTCCGCTGCTCAAACTCGGTGAAGGAAAACATCGTGAGGAAACCGGCATGTCTAAGAACTAATCATATAGATGTTCACGCCGTGACCACTAACAGCGGCCTACAGCACCGCACGAGGCGCGCGGGGGAGGTGACCCACTCCGATAGACGGCCATTACATTCCACCTTACGTTCGGCTACAAGTGACACGTATGTAAAGAAATTTCGAATGATTAGGATACATCGAGTAGGCTTGCACGTTGCTGATACTGGGACTTAGACCCTAAGCATGACCATGAACAATAATGCAGAAGCTCTACACATTTTTGGGACATAGAGAATACTGTGGCGTCACATACCTAACGCCACTCAAGAGACATGACGTCATAGCAATCCTGAATCACACAAGCAGTTTCACCGACGATTATCATATATACAACTTCCCGACAAGAACAGTCGGAGGGAGTACCGCGGTCGCCAGGCATTACAACTCGCCCGGCTGGAAGATCTTCCCTTTACACTGGAGGGTCATTACCACCCGATCCTCCAGTCACCTCCACAATACGTTTAACCTCATAATAAATCGGTTGCGAGTCATTAAAAAAAAGCCTTTCTCCCTAATTATAAATAAAGCAGTTAGACACTCACTTCATAGCAGGCGAGTCCCCCACCACTGTGGGAGGAACGAACGTGTCTAGTTCCTCGTCCTCCGCGATACTATCAGCTCGTGCCTCGTGTCGTGTCGGCAGCAGCTCGCTCTCGCTCTGTTCACGGCTGTACTGTTCCACCTCGTTGGTAGCGAGGAGACCAGTCTCACAACTGCAGAGAGAAATTATTATAAATCGTAATATAAATATTTGAGAAGATCGAAAAAGGTGATGATTTTTAATTTTGTTGCAGCGTGCTGTCATTCGCTACATGGTAGGAATTTGACATAACGGTGACGTGATCGGTGAGACACTTGCTTTTGACGCCGCAGGTAGTGAGTTCGGTTCCTACCCGAGACAGATACTTGTGTGATAACATGTCAGTTTGTCTCGAGTCTGGGTGTAACTATCTATTATAAGTATAAATTTACAAAAAAAATAGCATAGGTATAGTATATACCAGTTATCTGGTTTCCATAACACAAGCTCTGCTTAGCTTGGGACCAGATGACCGTGTGTGTTAATGTCCCAGAATATTGTATAAAATTTTAATTAGAATCTATAAAATATATCTACATTAAAGAGGTAGGTTTAATGGAGGAGAATAAAACAAAAACAAACATGCGTGTCTTTCTGTCGCATAAATGCGACACCGGGACTGGTGGAACAAACACATTTGTCGGTTAAAAGATAAGTGGTGGGAAATTGATTGAAATAAAACTATTTTAAGTTTTATTTCGATCATTTAACCACCTGTGTCGCATTTAAAATAGTATTTTATAATGGGTTTTATTTCAATATGTCACATTCAGATAAACATAATAAAAAAATTACAGTGAAGTGAATCAGTAAGTGAAAGGGGACAACTACACAATGTAATACTTACTTAACTATTTGACTGGGCATGGACACTCTGGCTGAATCTACGTTACGCACTTGACCACTTCGGACACTGAAATGTTAAAGGATAAATGTTACTAGGATGAGATGTTACCACATGTGTGTGTGGTGACGATATTTATCACTCGCATTCGTGCCTCGTAAATTAAAAATTTGAAAAAGCCCTGTGTCGGTCGTGATTGAACGAGTTCCAATGACCGAAACACAATCTCCGCGTGAACGACTCGTTCATTTCTTCTTCAAGATCTCGATCATTTGTTTCGGTCGTGATTGTGATGCGTCGCATGTCCCACGTTCCGTGCCGTGCAATTCGCGCCAAAATGAAGCCTGAATACTGCCGGCCGGCGCCAGTAAACGGAACGTCAACGTAGGAACTTATCACCGCACGTTTCGATCACCCGACCGAAACATTTGATTCGGCTCGTTAGTTTAGTCGGTCATGAACGATCCGGATCATGGAGAATGTACAACCGACACAGGACTAATTTGAAACTAGCTGATGCCATTTAGCGGGTTAGAACTTTAAACATGACCAACCGAAAGGCGAGATATGAAACTTATCTATATTAAGTATATCTTTTTTAAAGAAAAGTATTACAAATTAAAAGTATGTAGTATATTACCAGTTATTTGGTTTCCATAGTACAAGCTCTGCTTAGTTTGAGATCAAATGACTGTGTGTTAATGTCTCAGAGTATTATTTAACCTCGATTAACACGCCTTTCGGTCATTCAGCCAAAAAAAAGATTGACGCTACGCCAACTTCTGTATTTTTTTGAATTTGCTATTCGCGTGCGTATTTCAGAATCACCTGGTTCGACTCCGAAAAAGAATTTTCTTATATATGTACTCAGAAAATCTTAGTAGCATCTCGAAGTTTTAAATTGTGTCCATAGAACGGTAATAGGCTCGTCCCTATTACGTATATGACCTAAATATAGACAGCTTAAAGTGGGTGGTATTCACCTCTGCTATAATTTCGAGTAATACTGACTGACTGGCATGAGCGCTATGTATGTAGTATAGAATCACTTGCTTTAAAAATCACTAGTCTCTGAAGATAGATCGAATTTGCTCTCGCGCCATCACGCGGTTAGGTTGGTATTACGATAAGTAAGTTAGTGTATAGTAATAGTCTCTACTGCACGTTTTTTAATTCTGTTATGTGTAGAAATAAAATAATATTAAAATCCACATACCACCACTCAATAGCATGTTCAATGCTCTTGAAGTGCGTCGGTCTACCACGCAGGAAGCTTTGCATACTGGCAAGGGCGTCCATTGCAGTACCTGAAATATAGTAAGTCCGTGATAGATAAGTAAAACTTCATACATAAAAGTTCGTGAATATTTATAATGTTCCCATGTTCTGGTGCTGCCTGGTCACCATTTTAATGAGTGATGTGGAAAAATTGCCGTTTTAAAGTTTTCAATAACATGGAGCTTCTCCTGCCATCTTCCCAACGAAAATCACGAGACAATACGTACTACACCATAACATAGATCTGTGTTTATTTTTTAATAAAAAGTTTACAACTATATCAACAAAAAAGTTTTATCTCAAAAAACATATTTGTTAACAGGGCAAAGAGCCTCATTAACCTTTTAACTGCCCATGTCATTTATGCGACAAATATCAGGTATGATTTTTCTGTTCAATTTTCATCAGTTGCACCTACTTAGTACCTAGGCTTAATTTATCGAATCAAAAAATCTTGCGGTCAACCGCCGCAGGCACTGCAATTGATTTTCGACAAGGAAGTTAAAAAGCAAATCAATTTTTTATCTTGCCAATGTTTGGATAACCTGGGTGAGAAACTTCGTTGCTGACACAAATTCCCCAATGCACACAGTAGTTACCTTCAACAACATCAATAACAGCGATGCCGTGTATGCAGTGCTCAAGCGAGGGTAGATGTGCGACACGCACCGCGATAGCGCCGCCCATCGAGTGGCCAACCAGTATTAGTGGTGGGATTTCTTCATTAAACAGTTTGTGAATTACTTGCTCAACATCACTGTGGAAGAACATACTTTTTTTCTGATTCGTTCTTAGACATTCTTTAATGTAAGATTCTATCTTAGCAATAATTTACACACCCTCAGACTAGCTGGAGTGGAGTGACTCCGAACGGGATGAGAAAAGAGTGCGGATCGTGCTCAGTGGCGTGCTTTGGTAGAGCAATAGACTACACTCCATCAAATCTAAGAAGTACCGTTTGACAGTTCTAATCGTAGTACATTTAGAATTTTATTTTTTTTATGAAAATTGTTTATGTTATGTTAAAATAAAAATAGTTTCATAATTAAATTATTTTACAGGAAAGCTAATAAAAATAGTGTGAATTACGCCTCTATCAAGCTAATTTAATAGAAAACAGTGAAACGTCAAACGGTATTTCTTAGATTTGATGGACTATAGAAAAGATTGATTATGATGATGAATAATGTACATACAGACAACCCAGGATTTACAACAGTTTCCTTTCTTCAAACTGGGGCAGTAAGAGATAGAAATGGAGAGTTTGCAACATATTTTTCTTGTACATGTTTCACCAGTGCAAAATAAAAGTAACAATACATTTACTAATTAGTCACCATTGTTGTAAGGTTCTCAGCAAAATTATTAAACCAGATGGCTAGTAATAGACATAATTCTAGGGTATGAAATTCAAAATTATATTTAGTCATCTTGCAGATTAATAAAAAATATTGAATGTATTTTTTTTTATAAATGAAGTAATATAAAAATCTCATATATGTAGCATTAAAATTAAATGGAAGTTCGTCATAATCACTACAAATTACTACTTAACGTGACATCACACGATTTGATTCGGAGGCTCTTTTATTTTTCGATTAGATAAAAAAAAATTGTGTCCAACATTTTAGAATAATCTATGACACGGACTAAAAAATCAAATTTAGTTATCATGTCTTGAGTGTTGTTATTTATGTAAGCAGAGGACAAAAACTAGCTCTACCGTTAGTACGAGTTCAACATTACGAAAAAAGTTTTCTTAGTTTTTTTTAGCTTACTATCACAACATGTTATGATAGTATTCGAAATTTTTTTATGTATTGACAACTCGTACTACCGGTTGATAACAAAATACTTACCGTACAAGAGTATCAGTGCTAAGGTCATCAGAGTCTGTAGCTTTAGTCTCTCCGTGACCTCTAATGTCCATCGCCACAACCTGACAATGTATCATGGATGTTATCTCCTCCTAAAACAGAAATATATTCATCAATATAAGCCATTCTTTAACCCTTTCAAAATTTTACCCAAACGAGTCCCAAATTTTATGCTCCAATCGAGTGTCGAGTTTGACAGACCAAACAATCAATTTTCACTAAAATGCTCAAGTGGAGACAAGACTCCACTCGAGCATTTATAAAATGCTTGAGCACAGATTTGAGTTTTTCAGCAGAGACTTATGTGTCTTACAATACTATTTGTGTCCACCTATTGTAGTATGTTTGTATTATTCATACAGTTTTTACCAATAGATAAATCTATGTAGAATGGATTACAGATTGTAGCAGGCTTGATTCAACTGCCTAGGCCAGGGTGGCTGTCAAATATCAGTTATATAATTAAATCAAAATGAACTTCATATACTTTTTAAGTAGGACTTACCACTACCATTGTGTTTAATTATAATGATATAGTATTTCTAACTGAGTTATCAATAGGCAAAAGATATGTAGGACGACAAAAGAACAGATGGGCCAATGACATAGAATGGAGAAGGCTGTTACCCACAGGGGGCTACATGACAAATACACTATATAAGTGAGAAATAGATATTTTTATGCAAACCAAAGTTGGTAAGTAGAATTGTAAAGCTGAAATAACTAAGTGGTCTAAAAATTAAAATAGTATAATAGCTCATCACTCATAGCCGATTGGTTTTTAAATCGAAGATAAACTTACAGCAAATAAAGCCCAACTCAATCCTGAATACCCTCCTCCATGTAAAGTAATTATTCTTGGTCTGTCTGGGTGATCGGGTTCAGAGGACAGGTACACCCTGAATGTTCCACCATCGGTCTCCACATCCACACTCTTCTGGAAGTATTGCTTCCAGGATACCGGCGTGTAGTCTCTACGACGACTGGCGCCAAATGGGGCCAATCTAAACGAGATATAAATCAATGTCATTATCCCTATTAATATATTAATTATTGAGTCAAAATAGGATTGTAATTTTATTAACACTTTTTTATATTACGAACTTACTTGGAAATGCCTGAAGTTCTAGGGCATTTTGGCGGAAGTTTGTTTTTCATGATACTTTTCTGTAAAGCAGACATTTCACCAATCAGATTTGCGGCTCTTGTAGTAATCTATTGTTTTACGTGTATACACAATCACGCCTGACAATATGATGCATTTCTTGTTTATCTGAGCTTTATTTTGATTAGGAAATTGTTGAATGACCGACAAAAGTATAATTAAAAATCAAATCAAACAACGATATCCATTTTGTTTATTTTTATTATCTGTAGCTATAGTGTAGTCGTAGACATATTCTGTCATCATCATCATCATCCACACAGATAACAAAAAACCGGTTAATTCAATTAAATCGACTAAATGTTGTTAATCAGTATTCAATATTTTGAGTTTTTTGCTTACCTGTGGATAGTGTAGCGATTTTTTTTATTTCGTTTCGATGACAACAATATAATGTCAAACCATGTTATATTTATTATTTATTGATTTTATTTTCATATTGTCTAACCAAATGAAGTTTATTTATTAAATAAAATCTACTAGTTTTCTATTGTGTATGGTGTAATAGAAAACCTCGTCTATCAATTGCGTGTAACAATGGCTTTAGATATATCGAAAATATGTCGAACATGTCTCAAAACTAACGAACAAACATTCGATATTTTTACTAGTTATTATACGAAAAGTAACATTTTATATTGTGATATGTTGTCCAACTGTACTAAACTAAAGGTTAATATTTATTATGTTATATTTAACCTAGCAACTACTACTTACTGCAGATATTACGTATTCAACTACCTATGTATCTATGTATAATACCATAATCCTATTGTTTTTTATTCTAGCCACATAAAGAAGATAGTTTACCGCGCATAATATGTAAGGAATGTAGCCGACAACTAAAACGAACATTTACATTTGCCATACAGTGTGAGGAAAGTGAAAAACACTTGAAAACACTAATAGAAAACTCACACTTAAAAACCAATAATTGTAACGAAGAAATACTTAAAGAAGAATTATTGAACGATGAAATTGGAAACAGCAAAGAAGAGTTAAATTTTCTTGATTTTACAGAGAAAGACGATATTTTTGATGTCAATAAAGCAGAAGATGTAAAAGATGTTAATATAAAACTTGGTAAATATCTTGAAACTTAAATGTAGCTTCCTGCATCGGTTATGGGGTTAATAAATGTTACCCATAATTTTTCCAAAAATATCAAATATTCCTTAAATACACTAATAAAATTATAAAATTATTCAATTTGGTGCAGTAATTCTGAAGTCATTGCTTTAAAGCAATGCATACAAATTTATTCGCTTACAACATTATTTGTTGCAGAGCCTCAAGCTAATGGTGATGGTGAGGATAGCTGCTGGGATGCAGATGATGATTCATCACTAATTCACATCAAACAAAATAAAGATGGTAAAATTAAGCAGGCTAACAGTTTTGTAGTACATTATGCACTTATGTCCTTATTGATATTTTTTAGGATGTATATGTGTGTATAATTTTTTTCGTTGAATTCACATTTTCAGAATTTCTATAATGAAAGAAAGTATCTAAAATAGTATGTAGTGTTAGATTTTCCAAAATTAAATACCTCAGTGAAATTACAAAACACTAGTCATTGTGTGTATTGAGAAGAGAATTAGTGCAAAACCATGTAAAATAATTAATCTTAATTTATGATTTCTTGCAGATAGCACAATTTCAGAAGGGAGACCAAAAAAAAGAGGTCGCAGGAAAAAAGGTATACATGTTACAAAAACAATAAAATATCTTTTTAGCAACCTGTCTCAATCTAAGTATCAATCTAAGTATCTGTTTCAATCTGATAAATTTTGTAATAGAAAATTTATTTTTCCAGTACATTTAGAGGGAGAAATATGTGCTAAATCTAAAAGCAAGCTACCTCATCAATGTGACATCTGCGGAAAGATACTTAGCACCAAAAGCAATATGAAACAGCACAAACTTTGTCATACCGATGTCAGGCCATATGTGTGTACAGAGTGCCCCGCCACATTTAGGTAAGAATTTACGACTATAATCAACTAAAAAGTTCCCAAGTCAAGTGAAACACTGATGATTGTAGACAAATCGCATAATGTTGTAGACCAGAAAAATATAAAATTTCTTTTAGACATTGTTGCTGTAGCGTTTTATGTCAACTAGATGCCACGTAGCTTGGCACTTGTGCTCACCTAATTTATGTCTTTCCACTACATTTTCAACTACCACAAGCTCATTTTAATCTTAATTCTATAAAATTAGCTATCTTAATGTTTTTTCAAACGAAACTCCAATACACTGTTAAAGCAATATTTTAATACAATATAGAAATAATAAATAATATTTACAGGGGACATAGTGCTCTTTTTCAACACAAGAAGGTTCATACTGGAGAAACTCCTTACCACTGTGAGTTCTGTCCAAAGCAGTTCAGTAGACGAACAGGACTAGTCAACCATATACGTATGCATAAAGGTAACTGGATCTGTACATCCTTCAATGGATTGCGCCATTTAAATATGTAAGAGCCTGAACGCACTAGCAGTTGACCGGAATGTGGTGTACCGCATGCGATTGGCCGCACATATATTTTTCTATAAAACCGCATGATCTCAACGCACTGACATGCAGTCAGCCCATTTGGACGATGCGGCTGGCCGCATCCGGTTAACCGTTAGTGCGTTCACACTCTAATACAAGCTGTGGACATTTCACAAGACAATTTTTTATGTTAGGGATTCCAGTCAGTTACATATGGTGCTCTTTCTTACTAGTATATATGTCAAAATAACATACAAAGATAGACAAATTAAAAACCTGTTTTAGTTATAATGAGCTTATAAGAATTTTATGAATAAGTTTAAAGTTACAAATTGTTATAATTACTGATGGACTACGTTTCACCTTATGGCACGTTTATATGACACAACTTTTTTAATTGTGAAAGATTGCTGAATTTTGATGAAATTTTGCACTCAAGTGGTTTGAAAATGTTGATGACGATTCTGTTAGTATATCACATGAAGTTAAATTTATTTCTATTTGCACATTTCTTGCGCAATCAGTGTTAGTTTCAATTTTCATTCTTGTTTCCAGGGGAAAAGCTATACAGTTGTGACATTTGCTTCAAGACATTTGTTCAGAGTGCACAACTATCAATACATATGAAACGGCATAATGGAGAGAAACCCTACCTCTGCCAAATTTGTGGAAAAGGTTAGTTTATAATATAACTAGCGGCCCAAGGATAACTGGCTTTGCAGAAGCAGATATCAGTATTTGACAAAAAATATATAACACTTTCTTTAATATTAAATTTTACTTTTATATTACTTTCCATTAAAAAGAATACTCAATTAAATCTGCTTTGGAAAAATAAATGATCAAAACCATCCGTTTGAAAACTATGATACCGAACAACCCACAGATAGACGCCCAGATAAATGTAAAGTACTTATGTAATGGTTGCGGTCGTGTCACATGTATTTCCCGTGACTACCTGGTATAAATCAGCTGCTGAACCCGGGGGCTTTAGTGGGTGCCCTTTGGAAGTCCCACAGACCTTATTATTTTTTGTTATACTTACATACTTACTAATCTTGTTAATCAAATTGTGATTTTCCACTCCAGGTTTTCCAATAAAAGCTGAGCTGCAAGTACATCAACGGGTTCACAATGGCGAAAAACCATACTCTTGCCATTTATGCAGCAAAACATTTGCCACGTCTGGGAACTTGTCAATACACATTAGGATACATAACAAAGAGATTAGGTAAGCTTGTGAAATCTGTTGATTATTGAGCTAAGGACTAGGAGTTCTACAGATGCATACCTACTTACTTGCGTACAAACGTTTCGTTTTATACACAAGGGGCTAAAAGGCATCCCTGTGGTAAACCTTGATTGAAACTGGTATCTCTTTCAAAATAACTTTGGAAAGATGACCTTATTAATCATAATTGAATCTCATGATAAGTAATTGGCTTAAACCTGTTGAATACAAATAAAAAATAATTGTGGCTCGATTTTTTACAGGCTCATATTAATCAAATGCCATTTATAATTCCAGATACAATTGCAAAGAGTGTCAGCGAGGTTTCGTCACATGCAGCGCGTATAACCTTCACCTCAAACGACATAAAGGGCAACGAGACCATCACTGTGAATGTGGCAAAACGTTTTACACCTCATCAGCGTTGAAACAACATAAAGTAGTACATACCGGCGAAAAGAAATACCAATGCAAGATTTGTGACAGGAAATTCACTCAGACCAGTCATCTAAGTCGACATTTCAAAAGAGATCACGCTAAGCCAAACCTTCCGGTACCGACATCTGATCATTACAAGATAGTAGTAGAAGAAAATAAAGACGTGTTTGGTGTTTTAGATGTAACGGTGCATTTGAATCGTGGTGCAAATGGCAATGTGAAGGGATGACTTATTCAAGTCAAGTGATTATTCTAAATATACTCATTTATGGATATATGTATATTTAAATGTAGGTGGCTATAGGTACTGTTTTGTCTCTGGTCATTATATTTAATGTGTTTAAGTAGCTGTGTGTGTTTATTTTGTTTAAAAATAGAAATTGCAGATCTAAAGCCTTACTAGAAATTAATATTGGCTGGAGACTGGATGGTTCGAAAATGAGATTATGACATTTAGTGTGTGGATATTTTTTTTATTACATATTGTACAATTTTATATAGATACAGAATACATCTTAATAAACATAAATACTTGTGAATATGGTTTTGTGTTGCCATTGAAATTTGTAAATATTTTTAGTTCGAATTTTTGGTACAAAGTTGTGTAAGAAAGTTAGAAATCCTCTGGAAAAAATATTGGTATACCTTTATGCCTCAAAAATTAATAACTGCAACCCCGCAACATTGTGATCAGTGTGTAAAGTAAAATACAATATAATATTTATTATGCTTGCAGTGTTTTATTTTTCTTATGTATATACCAGAGATAATATAATACTATGTATATACTTAGGTTGCATTCTCCTCTCCTCTCCGACCTCTAACAATTTCACCCTGTCTCCGGCTTGTTGCATTCAGCTACTGCCGGTTATCTTTCGCAGATCGTCACTTCACCTAACTGGAGGGCGTCCTATACTACGCTCTCCAAACGCGGTCTCCACTAAAAACTGGCTTACCGCAAAGGTTGTCGGTTCATCGACAGAATTAGCTAGTCAGTAGGTATTTAGAATTAAATAGCATCTGCAAACTGCAGTTCCAGGAGGTAGCAGACTGCAGTAACAGGGGCATCTTCTGCCCTTTGGAGTTCGAGAAGATACTCCGCCATCACCGGGGGCGGTGGTTTTACGGCTAGCGTGATATCATCAAGAATAATTTCCGGCATTTTATCGGTAAAGGGCTATCGTGGTACGTGTCATCAGCATTACCTACGCTGATGAGAGGGGTCATTTGCAACTTATGCTGTAAAAGTCCTCGATCTTGGTAAAAGTTCGACTACGCGACGCGACTATGTCCTTGCGTTTCGTTAGCTTATTAAGGGCGCCTTTAGACCCTCGATTACGCTCTATCGCCTCTTTGATGGGGGTCGTATTAGAGCTACAAAGACTTATCATCTTCGCAATGTGCTTGTTGAGGTCTGACCAGTGTTGCCAGACCAGAATTTCAAAATCCAGGAAATAATAGAAAAAAAATCAGGAGATTGATCTGAAAAATCAGGATATGAATAAAATACAATAAAATACATTATTTTTTTACAATGTTCTTACACAATAACTAATATTTTTTATACATTTGACTTTTTAGCGTTGTTTTTAAAAATTAAAACAATTTATATTTTTCATTACATTTTTAGTCCTAATACCAGCAATAACTCAATTAATTTCTCTATTTGGCAGTGGCGGGACTATTTTTACAAGTTAATTTAACATAAATTAATTTGTATAAATAGTCTTGCCACTGCGGGACTTTATTAAAAGCTTACAATTGAGGAGCGTCAGAACAAAAACCGATAAATCTCATTTGTGTTTTTTGTGGAAAAATGTAAAAATACGGCCAAGTACATGGTTTTCTAATTTAGAGTTGAACGAAATCCATCAATTTATTGGTGTTAGAATCACTGTTTGGAAACCTAAATTATGCATTCGTGATTGTGGTACCTGTTGAATTATAAAAAAAAAGAAAATGGATATATCGGTTATTGACCAAACCAACTGGATATATCGGTTTTTGCCGACAACCACAATAACAATACGCGGTTATTTCTGACAAGTAACTGCGACAACGTCAATGTCAAGCTATCACCTGTCAAATTTAAAAATAAGGCCGCTTTACATTACAGTATCCTACAATTTTTTATGGTTTTGTCATGAGAAACTCGAAATTAGATATATCGGTTTTTGACAGAATCAAAAGAGTCAACAATGAAAAATGTTAGGGATTTATCGATATCTGTTCCGATCGCCATCGTTGTTTAGTACGATTGATGTAATTATCGGTTTATGTTCAGATCCGGGTATTTCGTGGTCGGATTTAGAGTGGATTTATCAGTTTGCGATCAGGTTACATTAACCATAAAGCAAGATATGTACGAGAACAACCAATTGGCATCATAAAAAAAAAAATTACAAAATGTGATTTATCGGTTTTTGTTCTGACGCTCCTCAATTGTAAAACGTCTTTTGTCTCCAGTTGTTGCATACAAAAAACTAAACGGCCTGCTGTAACATCAAAATTTTAAATGTCTAAGAAAAAAATGTCAAATAGTATCGAAAAGATTACTACTTATATTAGCCGCGGAGCATTGCCGCGCAGCTTTAAGTTCTTTCCCCTAAGCATGCACATTAATACAAAATGATCTTGAAATAAAACTACTTTTTAACGGATTTTATCGCGGTTTATTTTAGATTTTAGATCCCGACGTTTCAAAGTCTTTTCAGACTTCATGTTCACGGGTGGACTGAGATATTTGACGTCCAAAAATATTAATCACAATTATTACTGACTACCTTCAAACATTAATATTTAAGTTGCGTTCCGATTTAAGCAAACTGAGCTCACAGTGTCTTGAATTCTGAGTTGATTTTGCTTGGGTTTTGGTACAAGTAAATTAAGCACTGGGTCCCAAGCTGGTGGTATATTCCAACCATTTTCTCTGTTAAAATTAGGATGTTTTTTAATTTCAATAGCTTCACGGATCATTCTTGGTAGGAACCGGTTTTCTTTGACAAGGACCTGTGTTTTATCAAATCTCAAGTAATGGTTGGGGCCTTTTTGAGTATGTTCACACACTGCAGATTTCGTTGAGCGTTGATGTTTAACATCAGCTATGTGTTCTTTTACGCGGGTCCCTATACTTCTTTTTGTTTGTCCTATATATGAGAGTCCACACTCACAGTCAATTTTATAAACACCCGCATCTTGTAGAGGGACTTGACACTTGACAGATGGTAAAAAACCACCACCAGCTTGGGACCCAGTGCTTAATTTACTTGTACCAAAACCCAAGCAAAATCAACTCAGAATTCAAGACACTGTGAGCTCAGTTTGCTTAAATCGGAACGCAACTTAAATATTAATGTTTGAAGGTAGTCAGTAATAATTGTGATTAATATTTTTGGACGTCAAATATCTCAGTCCACCCGTGAACATGAAGTCTGAAAAGACTTTGAAACGTCGGGATCTAAAATCTAAAATAAACCGCGATAAAATCCGTTAAAAAGTAGTTTTATTTCAATGTGTGATATTCGCGTAAATCTAAGACAATACTATACAAAATGATCTTTAAGAATCGGCGATAGATAGGTACAGTATGCATTGCAATATCATGCTTTTTTTAATTACTTACACTTTCCTGAATTCGATTAGAGTAGTACATTGAGTGTTAACTCCGTAAACTAAATCTTTTCTACTGAAAATTAGTAGGTAGGTCAGTCATAAGACTCAAACGTTATTTTTTATGCACAGATCTTACACTATAGACACACCTAATACTTTTATTTTATAACTCAGACATCAGGAGATTTATCAATAAAATCTGTAGATCAGGAGAAACTCACACAAATCAGGAAATCTCCTGATAAATCAGGAGATCTGGCAACACTGGGTCTGACTTTTGCATTTTTGCAAGTAGGCTTGGGCAAAAAATATCGATATATCAAAATATCGATATTTTTTCAGAAAAATATCGATATAAATCAGCGATATTTTTTCCTGCGATATATCAACTTTCGATATTTATTTTTAGGTATCAAAATCAATATATTTTTTAAAGCTCTGCTGTCTGCTCATACGTCACATCATGTCTTTGACCAATCTGATTTCTTAAATTTAATTCAAACGCAAACAAAACAGGCGAGCACATCAAGCAAAGAGTGCTCTTGATGTCAATATCAGACATACTGGTTTGAATAATGTAATTTTTGTTGTGTTGATGATGTTGATTTTTTCTTGGCTTTATGTACTTATTTTTTAATAATAAAACTGATGTCAAAACAGCCAGATGTGTATTTGCTTTAAAATTTCGAATATTTTGACAATTTTTATAGATAATTGCTTATTGCGCAGAAAATATCGATATATCAACATATCGATATTTTTTAGTCAATTATTATCGATATATTTTAAAAATATCGATACGATATATATCGATATTTTTTCCCCATTTGCCCATCCCTATTTGCAAGCATTGACAGAATTTACTCATCCTTGAGCGTTCGCGTCAACTAGACTATTAAGTTTTCTTCAATGTCCTCAGTGGGTTCCAGCGAATATATCTAAAAACATCAATCACTGTTTTTATTTAATAAGTTGCCAGTGGACGTAAACAGTGCTCTAGCCATCGTTATTTTAATATTATACTAAAAGCTCCCTTTTAAATAAGTGTTTGTATTCAATTGACTATTCTAAAATTATTTTTTAAATATTGATACACATTATTTTTGTTATCATAATAAATTTTATTTTATTTTTAAAGTTAACATGGGATCCATTATTCTAAGTTTTGACTGCTGAATACTGAGTTTCAGTTCTGCCGAAATTTTCGGAATTTTTTCTGCCGAACCTAGCCGAAACCGAACCTTCGGTCAGTCACTAACAGACTACTAAGAGGTCACTAATTGATACAGCAGCGGCGTTAGGGCCACTGACATCCCGGGCAGTAATATTGAGGCGCCCACTTATGGAAATCATTATCGAGTATCTATCTATTAATTTTTTGCTGACCCAATGTGAACGTAGTTTATGTTCAGTTTTGGAAGGCGGATAAAGAAAACGAATAGAGCGATGTTTATTTATTATTATTTTGACTAAATACGATGTACTTCGATGTTCGATGCCCCAGACCACAGCGCGCGCCCCCCAAATTTGGCGCCCCGGGACGTCTCCACATCATTTTAATCATACATCCACATTGCACAAAAGTATGACTGGGGTGAGAATCGAACCCACGACCTGCGGCGGCGTGAAAAGCCACAAAGTATCTTGAAAAGTCACGAAGCCACCACCCCGGGGCCCGTCTAGCGTGTTGTGTTAAACATTTGTTATCTGTGACATTTAAAGTCAAATGACAATCTGTGAGTGAAGTTTATTAATCTGTGGTTGGTGTGGAGTTGTTGACTTTAAAGAGAAAGAGCATTTTGTGTTCCTTCTAATTTTTTAGTTTTAGTAGTTGTAAGTTTATTTTACTAATGTTTTTGTGGCAGGCTTAGGTTTAGGATGACAATGGAAAGGAGGATTAAGTTAAAAACATTGAATAGTCATATTACATGCAAGATTTGCCGAGGTTACTTCATCGATGCTACAACTGTGACCGAATGTCTCCATACGTGTAAGTCTTGAGATTTTTGTATATATTGAATCAATAATTACTCCAAGTATCCATAAAAGCACGCATAAAACATGTATACACTTCTTTGTTTAATAAATGTGGGCTAACGTGAGATGTTATGCTTCTAAAATCGATATACCTATTTATTGTACAAATTAGTCGTTTTTAGCGGGATCTAGACCTTGCAAAGGTCAACTTACAATCGTCGTTAGTAATAGAGCCTTTTTGCTTAAATTTTCTACATTACATTGAATTCACTGCTTTAACCTCTAAGGACTTCTAATTTATTTTGAATCCATACTAATATATTGAGTATGTACTAAATTACATGAATTTGTGTTCAATTAACTTTATTATGTGTTGCTTCCAGTCTGTAAAAGTTGCTTAGTGAAGCACTTGGAGGAGAACAACACATGCCCAACATGCAACAACGTGATACACCAGTCACACCCGCTGCAGTACATCAGCTTCGATCGCACCATGCAAGACATTGTATACAAACTCGTTCCTGACTTACAGGACAGTGAGTAATACTTATCACATACATCATAATATCATCAAATCTTGCACACTCTAAGACTTAACTGAACATGGTTTAAATATATCAAAATCAGTAATAAAACAGTATTAAAGAAACTACTTTGTCAGGCCAAAGTTTAGCAAAGAAGCTTCTCAAAGTTGGAAATTCTGAATATGTCTCCAATAAGTGGCAATAGGCTTTTCCTTTTGTATGAGACCTGAGCTGGTGATATCTTCACTAATATTTTAAATGTGAAAGTAACTTTGTCTGCTATCTTTTATGCCTAAATTACTGAGCCGATTTGGATAAAATTTAGTTTAAAGATATGTTGAGACCTGAGGAAGAACATAGGCTAGTTTCTAGCTGACTCTTTACAAAGAGGTTAACACACTGCAGAGCACTGCACTGGTGGAGCTGCAGGTGAAAAGCTAGTATGTTAATGTGGATAATATTTAAAGGTCTGAAATGAAATCTTTTTTATTATTTAGTAAATCAGAGAAAACTGAGTACTGAATTTATGAATGAAACATTCATTCTCTAGTTTGAAACATAAATGTCTTGAACATTGCAGATGAAATTAAACGTGAACGTGATTTCTACCGGGCACGAAACCTACCGTGTCCTAAAGACACAGCACTAGCAGCAGACAAACCTGGTGGTGATGAACCTGAGCAACCAGACAACACTGACTGTCATAGGAAAGATGAACAGGCAAGTACTTTATACACTTCAACCCTTTTTAGTGTCCCACTGATGGGCACGGGTCTTCTCTCAACTGTTGAGAGAGTTTAGGCGTTAATCTGCACATGCTGGCCAAGTGTGGGTTAGATTAGTTCTGAGACATGCTGGTTTCCTCATGGTGTTTTCCTTTACCAATACTGAGTAGCAGTGATGAAACAATTGAAACTTGCAATTCTATCAGAGCAATAGAAACATACCACATCGAGCTACACAAATTCTTTTTTATATTTTCTATAAGTCATAAAATATGGGGCACTTAAAAAACTATTTCAATATGTATTTAAAATTATTGTTTACAGGTCAATGTATGCCTAGAATGTATATCAACCTCTTTGAGGACACTCAAACGGAGCTTTATACGGTGTTCAGCGCAAGCTACCATAACACATCTCAAGAAGTTTATAGCTAAGAAGGTTTTAGGTGGAATGGAACATTATAGGGAAGTGAGTATAGACATATTTACAAATATTAAAAATAACGGACGATATTCTACAATAAGATTGATGTAATTTTTCTAAACTTAATACGGATTTTACAACGGTGTGTAACCCAAGTGGAGTAAAAATCATATATTGGCGTCACTATTGCCAACCCAGCTTCAGGATCAATCCTACCACAGTTTCCTGTGTGACCTTTTTTGTTATCAACCACACTGGGTGGCCAGGTCTGTGGGACTTCTGTAGGGTAGCAACTAAAACCCTCCAGTTGTTTCCTCGCAGATTTAAACCAGGCAGACACCACATGTGACACGAATAACTTGTAACTGTGTACTCCATTCTCAATCTTGACACCCCTGAACAACAGATGACCATGTGGGTTCTGTTTCTGTTTATGGGACTTAAACTTAGTTGGCAAAATAATTCACTTCAGGTTACGCATTGGGGTAACTCAGTCGTATGCATGATGTGTGTATTTTTCTAAATAATGATTTTACCTTTTTTCAGATTGACATATTGTGCAACGACGAATTATTAGGCAAGGATCACACATTGAAATTTGTATACGTAACACGGTGGAGATTTCGTGACCCACCTCTCCGATTACAGTATAGACCTAAAATTGATTTGTAGTAAACATTATTATATTTCTAATTATATTAATTTAGTTAATTAAAAACCCTAAAATAATATACTATGAGCTAAGCTTTAAATAAGAGGAGATGCATTACCCAAATGATTTTTATAAACAAAACGTATTTTAAGTATTTTTAACTGATAATAAGTCATTGGGTTGCTGTCCAATTTTATGTTCAAAATGGAGATTGAATAGTTGGACACAGATTCAAAAATATTGTTTCCAGTTTTTAATGTATCCAATGAATTTGTTACCTACCTTGTAAGCCAACACATTTTTTGACACTGACTAACACTGTTACCATACAAATGTAATTTCTTTGTGTTAGTTTGTTAAAACAAAATGTAGAAATAAATTGAATTATATGAATGGATTAAAATATTACAAAGGCATATACAGATGGCAATGAGCGCAGGATAATGCTGGGAGTAATTTTATAAAGGGACGGAGACCGAAAGCGAAAGTATACAGATTATCAGCGTAAACATGACAATTTAAACCGCAAGTATATCATGCACAAAAATTGTTACACAAATTGTTTATCCTTATCGCTTAGGCATGAATCGACAAAGATGCCGTTAAACACTATACAGACATGTTTGCGCGCTCGCGGAAGAAGTCTTCAAGAAAACTATATTGCTTTGTATATGCCCTTATACTAATTTTGTCTCAAAAAATGAGAAGTAATATTTTCATACTTTAAGTATGTCAATTTTGTAGTTTTATAAAAATAATTTGCAAGTAAGTAGTGAATGTATTTTGTTTTGTAATTGTATAATTTTATTAATTAATTTCTGTTATTATTGTTTTAATTTGGTTACTTATGACATTTTACGCTGTCCCCACACAGTCGATTTTTATGTCTACTCAACGCGTGCGTCCGCGTCGTACGCCTTGAGTTGGTCACAAAATCGGTCTTAAAATCGGCCGTGGGTTAGTTATAATTTTCAATGAACTTCAAGAAACAAATTATTTATGATTTCCCGTTTCAGTTTCCTATTCTTAGTTAAATATAAAAGAAATGTATTTTAGTTTAATGGAATATTTAATAAATTAATTTTATAACTACATATAATATTCTTTTTCTTTTATTTAGATTAGATAGGCGGCTGTTGGTTGTAGGCTGCTAATATCTACCAATAAGGTAGATTATATTTCAGGTATAAAATAAAAATCTCTAAAATAAAAAAGTATTGTTGGATGATTGAAACACTGTAACTGTTTACCTTACCTTAATATAAAAATTAATTAAACGTACGAACTACCTAGGTACTTCTCTCTATATCATTTATCATTCACCTCGTCTTTTCTCAGTGCTCAGTGGTCAAGCAATACAGCATGTATTGTAAATTGGCAATTACATTTCGGAAAACACCGGTTTTTGTAATCGACTAAAAATAGAGTTGTAATTAAATGTATTAGGTACAACACTATCTTTGACATTTGGTTTATTTGATACATGTGTGAGTGAAGTAGGTACGTCCTTTATTATGTTTTTAATGTGTGTGTGAATGAAAATGGATGGCTGGTAGGATCTCGTTTGGCACGCGAAAATATATTTTTATTTATTATTTGCAGTACAATTATTTTGTCGTCAAACTGGGTGCCAAAACGGTAGAGCGTTTCTTTAACCTGGCCGATAACAATTTTGTTGAAGATGTCAATGAAGACCTACAATGTTTTATAGCCGAGGCAAAAGTTGACAGGTAAACAATATCTTTTATTGTTATTCGAAAGAAATTTATTAATAAATTCAGTTGAACATGCCTTTTATGTGCAGATATGTTTGGTGAGCGTATAGTATAAGGACTTCGTTTATAAATGTTTCAAATTTGGTTGGTACACTTAATTAAATTTCAAGGTTATCTGGTAAGCTCATTCCTTCGAATAAATGATGCAAAGATGACACCTTGAACGATAATAAATATTCATGGTCTGGGTAAAAAAATATTTCCGTGACAATAATTGCCAGTTATGTGCATGCACTGCAAGTTGGTAATTTTTTACCTATAAATTTCCAATTTAACTTTTTGCTACAAAAAACAAACTTGTAAGTTTTTTCTATATGAATTGTGCTCGACTTGATTTCTTATCATTAAGTTACACTCTTGTTTGATTTATAAGAAGGTAAGTTGTTTTATTGCTAATTGGTTTAAAGTTTTAAGTAAATAATGTAATTACATATTAAAAAAATATATGACACACCACCATTTAATTTTGCCCCCTAATTATACAAAAATAAGTTAATATTATTTTAATTAATATATCTTTTCACTTGGAATTCCAGATAACTATAGCCACCAAAATATAAGTGGAACTTGTATAAATATTTAAATATTTTCATAAATCCTTATAATACATTTTTAACTAGAATGACTGACTTGACTGATTATGGTTGTAAATATTTGTGGGGACTAAGTAAAGTTTAAAAAATGATTAATATGCAATATGAAGTTTGCTGTCGCAGCAAGTTACTAATAAAAAGATTTACTCAAGATACTGTGAAGTTAACATACTTACCTACTTATCTTCCTTTTTCACTTGACAGTTCTCTAAACTTATAAGTTTTCAAAAATTAGGCTTTACACAACACACTCTAGCTAAGCGCAGGTTGGTGGTGACAAGGCTCAAACAATCAACATATTTTTCAAAGAGGAGTCTAAGATTGTACCCATTTCTAACACTTTAATATAAATTTTTTTAAATTTTTAAACATTTCTTTTAAGTAAAATTAAATACAAATTTAATTAAAACCTGCCTGCCCCAGCCACTCTGGTTGTGTAGTGTCTGACATTCATAGGAGATTTTAGAAATATTCCTGTATATTTTCTAAATAATGGTTATTTTATTAGTACTTGGTTTCAGTTCCTGGTTTAAAATGATTTCCAGTAGATATATTATTTTATTTTTTATACACCAACCTTGTCCTGATCATAATATATAAACAGACCAAAGAAGCATTGTCCCTTTCGGTGCAGGCTTACGGAAGTTACATTACATTTCGGCAGTTCCCGCGTCGTATTAGGATAAAAATAGCCTATGAGTTGATCTAGACTACAATCTATCTCTGTGCTAAATTCCATCCAAATCCATGCAACAGTTTTTGCGTGAAAGAGTAACAAATATCTATCTACACATGTACAAATTGTGTCATATATAATATTAACTCATATTAAATACCCCCTGGGGGTAGATTTGGAAAATAAAAACATGTGTTTCATTATTTATTTTAAGATTTATGTACTAAATTTGGAGTGAACCAGACATAGGATTAAAAAGTTTCATACAAATTTTATCCCTCTATTTAACTTTTATGGGATGATTTTTAAAAATATTATTAACCAAATTCCCTATTATAATCTAAACTATCTACATTTCAAATTTCTTTAAAATCAGTTTATCAGTTTATAAGATAGATAATATAGATATTGTTTGTTCCAGTGTCCTAGTATTTCCGCCGGTGAGTAACTACCGGCGGTTCCTGATCCACCAGTGTGTGGAGGTGCTGTGTCGGCCAGACCTCGCCACCTTCTCCATCGGGGTCAGTGACGAGCGACGCACTGTCGTCTGCTTCCGAGATAAAATCCTAAGGTAAACATTATTGATACGGGCTTAGATTTATAAGGTTGCAAGTTTGATTCTCAGTTGTGCCCACACATCTTAGTGTGAATTGTAACATTGCCGCTGCTCAATATCAGTGAAGGAAAACATCGTGAGGAAACCAGCATGTCTAAGAACTAACCATTCGAGGACATGTGACATCCAGCAGCCCGCGCTTGGCCAGTGTGTGTGGATTCATATCATATAATTTTATTTCATAAACAATAATACATTTGTTTTGAAAATATTACTAAATTAAGCATGTAGATAACACCTCAATACATACCTAGTATAAAATTTAGAAAAACCTATGACTATTTAATTATGTCAATATGAATTACAATTACAATAGCACCTTCATGTCAAAATATGTTAAATCACAGTTTAAATCCTTATTTAAGGTCTAAACTCTCTTAATTCGTAAGATAGTTGAGAGAAGACCCGTGCCCAGCTGTGGGACACTAAAACAGGGTTGAAGTGAGTCATGTTTTTAACTTCAGTGTAAACTGTTTTGTAATCCGCCATTGAGTGTGGCTAAGATCTGGTATTATGTGTGTGAGCAAAATAAATGGTTTAAGAAGTGTATTATAACATTTTGCTAATCATTTATAAGACGGCCCTTGTAGTAAAGCATTGTAAGCTGTCCAAATGGGTTGTGCCCGAGAGTTCGTGGGTTCGGTTACGGTGTCTGGTTGCCCTCCGTGCCTTGAAGAATTCGCTAAGCCGTCGGTCCTGACTGTCATTTAAAACAATAGTAACAGATAGCCAGAAGCCTTACATATCTTGGCACTTGGTCTAATTATCTTGGTTACTGGTTTCCTACAGGCTTCGAGGTCTGATGACAGTGGCTCGTTTAATTCTGGTAGCTAGTTAGCTAGCCGCAACAGGTTGGACTGGAAATAGACCCCCATAGAAATGGGAAAGAGGCAAGGGAAATTATGATAATCTATAAGGGGCTATAGAAATTTATTAGTAGAAATAATTATTACCGAGCTAATGCGATTGTTTAAAAATGCCTGATCTCTTTTTACGGCTTAGAACATAATCAAGATCAAAGTCTTGATCACCCTGGTACTTACGACCACACAAATGGTGAATCTAGGTAATCTGTTTGCTACGCTGGTGAGAAATATACTTTTTTTTTATTTACCTACTCCAATCTAATCTGGTGGAAGGCTCTGGCCGTGGCGTGGTTAGGAACTACCCGCCAGACAAAGTCGCACCGCCAAAAAGCCGCCGTGTTCCGGTACGATGTCCGGTGACACCATTACGAGGGTAGGTCCGAATTGTTCTTGGCTCCGAATTGGCTCCTTAATGGTTTCTAACCTTAAGGAAACACATTCTACTGCAACCTTCTCATCGAAAATCATTTGTAATCACGAGTGAATCGGTATTTTGGGTAGGGGCGTTCCATCGTGGACTACATCTGTTAACTTAATATCTGTTAAAACCTAAAACTTGCACATTAAAGTCAATAATCAATAAGTATCTAAAATAAATATAAAATAATATAATAATATTTATTTTTATTTATTTTTTTATTTTATAAGTATCTATATGATTATTCTACAAATTATTTTAATCGCCTATAAATCCAATATCGATTCCGACTACAATGTGTTCGCGCGCTTTCTCAAAAAATGTATCAAAGAAGCCATAAGAGCCAATCAATCACTCCGTTCTGAATGAATGAGCAAGTGTCAGTAGATCTCGCTCGTCATATTGGCAGCTGCTACTCTCGCGCCGCCTACGTCATCCAATGTTGCCAACACATCATTGCTTAATATCAGGCAAGTTGTAGTCAAGCGCAAGCCCATTTCAGAAAAAAAAGACTGCAAATTCTAAAAACTCAGTCACTGGCCAATTTTCTACTTGTTGAAGTGTAAAATGTTATTGCCAATTTTCTCGAACGTTTCTTGTGCATATCGTGACTTACGTGCATCAATAGCTTGGCGAAAATGTTACGCTACACTTGGTTTATTAACTTGCATGTTCAATAATGCATTTGGTAATAAAGTTTCTACTAGCTCCGGAGGTGCCAAGAATGTTATAAATATTATAAGTCAATCAAAGTAGTTGGAACGGATAAATGGCTTTTGATTTTTAGCTGTATCGTGTAAATTCAAACAACCAATCGCCTTGCGAATTGGGCCCGATACTGGCTATAAAACAATTTAAACAATGCACATGATGACGTATACAGCGCACCCTCGATCTATATAGGGTGTCTGGTAATTAGTGGAATCTACTTTAGCAACAACTTTCCAAAAAAAAAATTTGGAGCAATATTATTTTTAAATTAAATTAGTTGTTTCATATTGAGCCGCGCCTTAGAGACGACGGTCGTTATCAAGAGATGCGTCACTCTGTCTATAAACTACACAGTATTCACTTCACTTCACTTCAACCCTTTTTAGTGTCCCACAGCTGGGCACGGGTCTTCTCTCAACTATCTTAATAGTTGAAAGAGTTTTTAGACCTTAATCCACACACGCTGGCCAAGTGCGGGTTGGTGGATGTCACATGTCCTCGAATGATTAGTTCTTTCTTATACATCCCGGTTTCCTCACGATGTTTTTCTTCACCGATATTGAGCAGCGGCGGTGAAACAATTCACACAAAGATATGTAGGCACGACTGGGATTCGAACCCGCGACCTTATATTTCTAAAACGAGGCCCGTACCACTGCGCCGGCGCTGCTCACAGTACACATTATTATCATCACAATATTATTACCATATTCTCAACCAAACAAGTCCGATACCGCTACACCAAGCCGCTGTGTATGTCTTAAAAATTTGAAATCGCTTTAACATAAATCTGTAGTAAACCTAAATAAGTTGCTATGTTCAAAATTGGACCTTCTGTGCATTGTACAAGGTTATTGTTGCAGTGATGAAGCTTGCGCTCGACCAGCCATGGGCCTGACACAGACTGAGCGCGATGAACCCATCACACAAGCAGGTATGTTGCTAATTAATTTGGCTGGAAAATACATCTGTCTTAATTTCGATTCGATTCGATTCTAGTAAATACAAATACTTATTCGATACCTTTTTTTTCGATACTAAGAGATCAACATTACGGCATTACGGTGTAAGCCTTCCGATTGGGTTATACTGTGCCCGGGAGGTCGCGGGTTCGATTCCCGCCCGGACAATATTTGTGTAACAACAAAAAATTGTTTCGGTGTCTGGTTGGTTTAGGGACTACCCTCCGTGCCTCGGAGAGCACGCTAAGCCGTCGGTCCCGGTTGTCATTTAACACATCTATGACAATCGTTACGTGTAGTCAGAAGCCAATATAATCTGACACCTGGTCTAGCCATCTCGGCTACTGGTTCCCTACGGGTTTCGAGGTCTGATGGCAGTCGCTCGTATAATTCTGGTAGCTAGCCGCATCAGGTTAGACTGGGAGCCGACCCCAATAGAAATGGGAAAAAGGCAAGGGGGATGACTAAGAGATCAACATTACGAAAAAAGTTTTCGAATACCATCTTGAACTTGTCAAATTGCGTATGCATTTCTTTTGTTCAAAACATTAGTTAAAAATAAAATAGAATTGCTAGAAATAGAATAAAATGGATTGACAACAGAATAGGGTAAAATAGTTTGTAGATTATGTGCATTTTAACTTATTATATTGACAGGTTTGTGATTTCGAAAACTTTTTTCGTATTGAAAACTCGTACCTACTAAGCGTATTGAGTACTAGTATTGTCTTAGATTTACGCGTAGTAAGACACAAGTTGGACATGGGGTGTCTATTGTCTTGAAGATAGGGGTCTATCTTCAAGTCACTAGTGAATCGGTATTTACTGGGTAAGCACGTTACATCGTAGACTGCATCATTGCTTCACATCAGGCAAGTTGTGGTCAAGCGCAAGTTTTCACTGGCGAAACATTTACAAGAAAATCTGTTGCAAGCTCTGTCTATCCTGGTCGCTTAGGGATGATTAGAAAGAGATAAGAATTATGCTTGTATCATGTTTTGTTGTGCAGTGCAAATGCCCAGTTAGGTATCTGGTACTATTATAAATGCGAAGCAAAAGTAACTCTGTCTGTATGTCGCGCTTTCACGCCAAAACTACTAACCCGATTTGGATGAAATTTGGTACGGAGCTAGTTTGAGAACCGGGAAGGACATAGGATAGTTTTTATCCGACTGCGCAAAAAAAGGTGAAAGGTTTAGCGTGATATACGCGCGGCAGGAGCCGCGCGACTTAATTCCAAGCGTTTTTATCTGAATATCAATGTTTTCGTTCCACGATTTTATCAGGTGCAAACTAATTCATTTTTCTATGAAAACAATTTAGTTTCAGCACAATTTTTTCCAGTCTTAAATACGTAGTAGATTTTTTAATAACCTGTATTGCTCATAGTAGTATTTGTATGCGGCTGTTCGTTGCCTTGTTGGTCTAGTGACCACAGTGAATGCTACATTACGAGTTCTTCAAATTAAATAAAGTCTTTTGTCCTTTTATTAAAAGTTTTTTAGGAAATAAAAATCAGACTGCAAGTTAAAATGTTCCTCGAATAAATCACTTTTAACAAAAAAACAATTTTGAAAACCCGCCATACGTAATTATGCCTGAATAATCTGTATTATCCCGAAGGTGTAGGTACGTAATGTAGGTCCCATACGTAATAGGGGGCGACTGTTCATTGGGCACAATTCTAAACTTCGAGCTACAAATAAGATTGTCTAAGTATCAGTGTGCGAAGGGTAGAAATCTGAAAAAGGGAAGTCGGATCAAAAAAGTTCTTACTTAAGAAAATAATATCTCTTCAATACCGTCACTGAATATTCTAGTGCAACCACCACCTTTATATTATAGGTACTTATTTTTAATGCTATTTAAGACTCTTGGGCGTTAAATACTTTTAATGAAGTAAAGGATATTAATCAATTCCTTATGGCAAGCTGTAGGCTAATTCACGTAATTTCTTGAGCGCGCCGATCAAGTTGCGGTGCAGTTGCAATCACGTAGCAATTAAGTTAACGTCTTAGTGCAAAATGGTATTCTTGTGTTTGTCATACAAATAACATACACGCGCTAAAGCGCTCGCGTGACCCTAACTTGACGCGAACTTGACGCGAGCGTATCTGACAGCGGTTGTCAAAAGTACGAGAATACGAAAAGGGCTGTTTTGATCGAAACTTAACTGCAACTGCACTGTAACTGAATTTATTTAATTACGTGAATTAGCCTACTGATTGGAACCGGCTTGTATGGACCCTTCACTACTGGATCGGAGCCCGGGACCTCGCGGTTATTAATTGAACACGCTTACCACTGGACTACCACCAAACATAAAAAATATAAACATAGAATTGAATAGTTTACTTTAAAAATCAGCTAATAAACAGAATAATGTCATGAACGGAATTACTAAAGTGAAGTAGGTCCCCTTAGATTACATTACCCGTGGTGGTTAGCCTAGTAGGTATGTCGAAGAACATTTTGCTTGACTTGGAGGAAAGTAAAAAATAAAATAAAAATAAGTTTATTGAGTTTCATGGCATATACATGAGCTAGATACAATATTAAGCTAAATATAATTACTTACTAGTTTTCCGCCCGCGGCTTCGCCCGCGGATGTCAGTTATCGCGCTAAACCTTTACCTCTTTTTTGCAGTCGGATAAGCTATCCTTTCCCGGGTCTCGAACTATCTCCATACAAAATTAGTTCAGTAGTGTAGGCGTGTAAGCAATATTTTGAAATCGGCAAGCCCCCATAGGCATGTCCATAAATCTATAGGAGTTTCATAAAAAATATGTCTCACTTTATTGTCACACCGGTGAAAGTCGTTTTTCTACGGCTCTTAGACCATAATGTAAGTTTTTCATTATCCAAGAAAAAATAAAATTTAAATTTCGAATTCTATTAATCAGATTGAGTTATGAAACATGTCATTGTGTCAAAATAAAAAGTAATTTAGCTAAAAAGCAGGAAGGAGTATTGATATCAACTTCAAAGAAAATCTCCCTCAGAATAATTTCTCAGGCTCCGCCCTCGTAGTATTAGGCTAAAAATAAAAAAATTGGAAAAATAAAAAACACGTGTTTCATTATTTGTTTTAAGCTATATTTATACCGAATTTGAAGTGAATCGGACCAAGGACTAAACAGTTCTGCAATATTTAATTTTTCCAAAAAAGCTCATTTTACACTCCCCCTGGGGGTAGTTTTGGAAAAATAAAAAACACGTGTTTCATGATTTCTTTTAAGGTATATGTGTGCCAAATTTGGAGTGAATCGGACTTGAGACTATACAGATCCAGAGAAACTTTAATTTTTACCAATAAAACTCATTTTCCGCACCTCATGGGGGTAATTATGAAAAAATAAAAAACCCGTATCTCATTATTTGTATTAAGGTTCATGTGTACTGAATTTTAAATAAATAGGACAAAGGAATAAAAAGTTGCATACAAACTTCACCCCTCTATTTAACCCTCTTAGGGGATGATTTTTGAAAATATTATTAGCCTATGTCCGATTCTAGGGTATACAATACCTACATATCAAATCTCAATAAAATCGGTTGAGCGGTTATGGAGATACGCGGTAACAAACCTTCACACACACACACTTACTTTCGCATTTATAATATTAGTAGGATTATTATTTATTATCTATAATCTACGAGTATATGACTATGTTCTATGTACATAATATATAAGACTAATAACTACTTACTTCTACAGAAGAGGTGTCGGCTAGCCTGAATTAGTTTATTAAATAACCTGTGTTTTAAATTAAGCCAAAATAATACTAAACACAATTGTTAGTTTCTACAACAGGATACAAAAATGCCTAACTAATTATATTAAAGGATAAACTATTTCGGAATTTCTAGTAACTTTTCTGTGTCTGTATAACTTAGTTGCAGCAGGAAATTGAACAAAGATTCTATAAATTGAAGTCTATAAATTGTTAGTATTCTATTAATGTAATTAACTAACCCAGCAACTCCTAATATATTTCTGAAATTCAGAAATTCGTTTGGGATACAATACAGTTTTACAATACAGCGTCTTTTGATCGACAACATAATTGCCTAACATCAGATAACTTGTAGTCAAGCGCAATCCTATTTCCGATTTAAAAAATCAGGCACAAATTTAGCAGTGGTGGGAGTGATGTGTTGGTATTGCCTCTATAAATATAATAAAGAAGTCGCAAATCTAATAATAGTCTGAATTAATATAAATACCAACTCTGTGTGTGAGTTCTAAAAATAATATTTCAATCCCCCATGTGTTTAATTAGCTTGTTTGCTAAAATAAGGATAGTATAGAATTGTGTAATATAATAAACTAGCGGATCCCGCAGACGTCGTCCTGCTCTGTAAAGCAGTGCCACCTACCGGGTCCGAAAATATATTAAGACCGATTCTCAGACCTACCATTTTCATAAAAATCGGTCAAGTCGTTTCTGAGGAGTATTTTTTATCGTACTTCAAGGAATGTTCTAAAAAACAATTAGCGATATCGGTTCAGCTGTTCTCGACTTTTGCGCTTAGCAACACATTTAGTCATTCATTTTTATTATATTACTAGCTGTAATACCCGGCTTCGCTCGGGAGTTGATATGAGGTTACGTGGTAGTTGAAATAAAAAAATAAACTATGACGTAAAAAGTAAAAAATATATATATATTGAAAACATATATATTTACATGTATTTACATTATCATGGACATATATATTTACATGTATATTTAAACATATATATTTACATGTATTTACATTTTCTCATTATTTATACTACTTGTTTATAAACAACATTTTTCATTTTATTGTCCGGGGTATATATATATAAATTTTTCGAATTTCCTACTCTTGAGCAAGCTACATAAAGCTGACCGTGAGAGAAGCAGGATTCTTTGAGGTTGATGCCACAATATTTTAAAGTTTGCCCTTGCGCTTTGTTAATTGTAAAACTAAAGGCTAATTTAATTGGAAACTGCAATCTTTTAAATTGAAATGGCAATTCAGAAGAGATCAGTGGTATTCTAGGTATAAATACTGTGTGTCCTTTGTTCTTTCCAGAAATAAGTTCAGCTTCAATGATATTATTCGATAGCTGTTTTACGATCATCCTCGTTCCATTACATAGTTTTGGGGAGTTGAGATTTCTAAGTAGTATGATTGGAGATCCAATTTTCAGACGAAGGCAGTGTAATGGCATTCCTGGTACTTGTAAAGAGTTTAGAAATTCAGTAGGGAAGTTGACACTTTCTTCAATGGTTACCATCGTGTCGATCGATTTATATACTTTCTCTTCACCAGGTATTTTCTTTAGAATATTAAAATTGATATCGTCAACAATATTATTTTTAGTGGCCAAAATTGCTCTTTGAAATAACCACTCTACGTTGGTATAGTTCTGAATAATATTTGGATAAATTTTGTCGATTAGTTCGTTTTCAGTAGTGGCTATGTTACAGAAATCACTATTGAGTTCAATGAGACCGGTCGTTTGGTCAGTAGGATATGTACCTTCGCCTATTTGTAAAAGCATTTTAGCAAAATGTGCTGTTGTTTCATCTTTTGATAATTCAACCCTCATGTTTTTTGTTAATTGCAGTATTTGTACTTCTGGCCAGAGATGTGACTTTTTTAAGCATGCATTGATCTCGTCTGCTGGTGTTGACTTGGGAATAACTGGAAGTGTTTGTCGAAAATCTCCTGAGAGTATGAGTAGAGCTCCTCCCATTATTTCAGAGTTTTTTCGCAATTCTTGTAATGTTCTGTCCATGGCTTCTAGTGATTTTTTATGGGCCATGGTGCATTCATCCCAGCAGATAATTTTAGCTTGTTTTAGAAGTTGACCCCGTCCAGATGCTCCTGAGACTTTACATACCGGGAATTGTTGTTCGGCTATATTCAACGGTAGTTGTAAGGCAGAATGAGCAGTTCGTCCTCCTTCCATAAGTGTGGCTGCAATGCCGGATGATGCTAGTGCCAGTGCGATGTGTTTTTTAGCACGTATTTCCGCCAGTATTAGATTTATTAGAAACGTTTTACCGGTGCCTCCTGGTGCGTCCAAGTAAATAATTCCACCAGTGTTGTTATTTATTCGGTTCATTATAACGTTGTAAATTGTTTTTTGATTGTCATTGAGGAGTGGTTTATTGTGAGCAATGTATTCAAGTAGTTCATTGACGTTGTAGCTTTTTTCCTTTGTAATTTCGTAGTTTAGCATACTGAAAGCATTTCTTTGTGGTGCTGGCATTCCAAGTTCTACTAAGGTCCGGTTATTTATTGCTAAGCATTTATCTTCTAAGCGAATGAGTGTTTCATTGAAGATGTTGTCACTGAATTCTATAGTCAGTTCTGGATTAGCTTGTCGGATTTGGTACAATATATCATCACTCATACTCCTTTTGAAAGAGTCCCATAGCTGTTTTGGGTTTGATGGGTTACATGTTGTTAGAATTATGGCGAATAACTCTCGAATTTGTTCAGCTGAAGCTGTGAGTGTGGCTTCTTGTAGTGTTAATTCCCAGTGGTTATCGTTTTCCAATAATCCTAAGCGTTGACATGCTTCTCTGTACGTCTGGCATAGGTAGCCGTCAATAGTCCTGAGATCTGTGAAACTTGTTGGTCCTCGTATTTCGTGTAACAACATCCGGAGATAGAAACATTCGGCATTGTTTGGATGTACAGTGTATACTCGACCTATTGTGTTAGTTTTCATTATTTCTGGATGACCCTCTTCTGGCATTCCTTGTTTTCGTCGTTGAAAAATTTTTCTTGTTTTGTCCCACGTATAATAAATAGGGACGTCGACATACAGTAACGTCTTTGCGAATGGATCCGTTTGGCAAAGTTGGAAAAAAGCTGTTAATGTTGTGTTCTGAGGTGGTTCGCTTGCAATTTTTCTAGCCGAGTCTTTTGTGAAGTAAACTCTCTGTCCATTCTCCAAATGTACTGCTAGATGTTGCACAGCTGGTTCGCGTTCGTGTATGGGAAAACTAAAAATCCTCCACGCTGCTTCGTTACTGTTGATGTATCTTCCCATTTGGTACATGAGTATCTCATCATTTCTGTTATTTTGTTCGCTATTTTGGACTATTTGAAATACTGCCATATCACTACCTTTGTTTACGTACTTACATATATATTTAATAGATTTTACTGAATTGCAATATTCAACGTTTATGTGTGCTTGGAACATTTTAGAAAGTAGTGGGTTATATGGTACTACCCATTGATTATCTATTTCCAGTTCATCTCTGCCTTGTATTCGTATTTTTGCTGTGAAACCACCGTTTTTCGGTGATCGTCTTCTATATTTGGGATAGCCGTCATCTTCAGTTTTTGTATCGTCTACGTATGGTTTTGGATATTTTTTTGTACATTTTCCATCACGCATGCATGGCGCATTAAAGTTTAATGGTCCACATGGTCCGTGAATCATGTTTTTCACTACTATGCTGTATAGTTCCGGATCTTTTTGTGGATTGGGAAATTCAGCTTGGATGATTTTGTCGATATCCGTGAGATAAATTTTATCGTGTAGCCATATGAGATTGTGTGAGTGAGGTAATCCTCGTTTTTGCCACTCGATTGTATACATCCAGCATCTAACGGTTCCAAAGATGTGGTATTTTGTGATGACTTCAATAAATCTTATTTGTTTTTGTCGAAAAACTCGGGCTATTATGTCGTGTCGATCCATGGAGGTTTGTCCATATTTTAGTTGTTCTTTGATTTCTGGCCATGATGAGTTGCATGTAAATGTTATGAAGAGATCAGGTCGTCCATATTTTCTTACGTAGGTCATGGCATCTTGAGTATATTCGTGCATATGTCTTGGACTTCCTATGTATGATGAGGGTAAGATTACCATTGTTCCAATATCGTCAATATTGCCGTCATTTATGATCGCATCTCGAAGGTGGATGTATTCTTCTGTGCGTAGTTTCTTCTGATTCAGTCTTATGTAAAGCATCCGTTCTGCTTCTATTTTTGCGTACATATCTACCAGAAATTGTTGGAATAAACGGCGAGTGTTGAGAATGTGATTGTATATTTCATTGTCTCTGATCATTAAGCGGTAAGCATAGAACTCCTTGGAAGTGACTTTTTTGTTTGTTTCTATGCCTGTTTCAGGATGAATTTGTTTTATATTGAAATGATAACCGTCCTCTCCGTGCAGAAATATTAAAGGATATTGAAGAGAATCATATGAACGGTGTGTCTCTGCAATGCGTTGTAGTCCTTTTCTTCTTCGTTGTAAAATTATGTCACGGCTTGTATTTTCATTGTCCACAATTACGATGGCGACTTCATCTATCTGAGGTGCATTAAATCTACGTTCGTGTTCTCCACGTGGTCTTTTATCGGCTCGAATCACAATTTTATAGTCATCAGAAATCATGCGATCTAGTGTTGTTTTGAATATGTAAATCAGTTGATTGTATTTGTGTAAGATCCTCTGTACATCTTGGATTATTTCGCGTTTCAATCCATTAAAATGTGTACTTCGTTGATCAATTTCTTGTTCTTCATTTCCAATGAAATATACTTGCAGAAATTTATAGTCATCGTTAGGCATTGGTAGTAACGATCCTATTTTGTGATAAATTTGCCCTTGAATTGAAAATACATATTCAAATTCATCTCTATTAGTGTTAGTCGAAGTAACACCGAAAGAAGTCATTTGAAAGCAGGAGTTGTATGATCTTATATTTTGAAGAAAGTGTTTTGATTCTGGTGTTTCCCCGGTCATGTAATGTAGAAATTCCTGCGGAGGTGCTTCCAGTGGTGGTAATCGAATTTTTCCATTCATGCAACAGAGACCTGGTGTTTCTTTACTGAATTTTTTCGCGTGGCAAAATTGGCAAATGTTATTCATTTTTCCGATCACAACATATTTATGATTGTAATATTTCTTCGTCGATTCGTAGTGGAATGCTTCCTTTGTTAGATTATCTTTTAAAATTCTCGATTCTTCAATAGTTTTATTTTCGCTTCTTTCTTCGCTTTTTCCGCTTCTCAGGGTGCTCATTCTGGTTCGTTGATTTTGTAAACGTGCTTCGCGCTGTTCTTCCGTTTCATTTCTTCGATATTCTTTTTGTTTCCGCCGTTTCGCTGCAGAACTGGCAAGATCTCCACCTCTTTTACGTCTAGGCATTATATTCTGTAAAATATAAATTAAATGAACATTTTATAGACAAATATATTATTACGTAAACGTGGGGCACGTTGAGACAAAGAAAACAAAATTATTTAATCTTCAAGCGGTCGCGCGATATTTTGTTTACGGCCAAAGTATATCGATTCAACGCCGCGCGACTACTTGAAAGTTAAGGAAATTACAATTAAAAGAAAAGAAAAAAAAACCATTAGAATTAATTAAATACATTATTAAAAATACTCACATTTAATATTTCACAATAAAGGCTCACAGATAACTTTTTTTTTTCTTCACTTCAAGATCATGAATTAATTAAACACACTATTAAAAATACTCACACGTGATACTTCAAAATAAAGGCTCACACAGGTAACTTCTTTCTTTTTCGTTTCGAAGTGGCTTGTTCCGCTGTTCAAATCGAATTAATTCTGGCGGGCGACACCGGGCTCTTATATATTCAGAAAGCTAGGCTCTAGGGTATTCCAGAAAGTTGGCTTTATGGAGACTATACACATGAAGTGTATAGTTGGCTCTAAGATATTCGAGAAAGATGGCTCTAGGATATTCAAGAAAGTTTGGGAATATTTACTTTCTCACACCTTCTAGGTATAGAATGTTCTCGACGTTATCGTTCGCCGTAACAATAGGTTTTGCAGCTGTAGCATACGCAGTAAAGGCGCGAAATTTAAAAACTTAAATTTTAAAATGTTTTCAGAAGTAATTTGAATAACTAAAATGATATCGCTTTAACTCCAACATATAAGTTAGCTACTGCTGTATAAATACACAAAATTTAATAACTTTATTATGGTAACAAATGTAATTTAAGACTTTATTGAAATGAGAATTTTAAATTTCGCGCCCCAAATAATCGTTCTTTTAAGTCCATATTGTGTACAATGAATGAAGTTCAACTATTTGACAACAGATGGCGCGACTACACTTACTTTCCAAGTTGAAGGGTTGGAAAAGCCCTTATATCTTTAAAAACACACCCTTTAGGTTAAAACGGGAACTTTCTTGTTCGAGGGGGGATAAAGGGTTATGGTAACAAATGTAATTTAAGACTTTATTGAAATGAGAATTTTAAATTTCGCGCCCCAAATAATCGTTCTTTTAAGTCCATATTGTGTACAATGAATGAAGTTCAACTATTTGACAACAGATGGCGCGACTACACTTACTTTCCAAGTTGAAGGGTTGGAAAAGCCCTTATATCTTTAAAAACACACCCTTTAGGTTAAAACGGGAACTTTCTTGTTCGAGGGGGGATAAAGGGCTATCACACTATATAAGTCCCTTTATCGTGATGGGACTCCTTTTTAAGTTTTATCGGCACGCACATTTTATCAACTTAGTTTTATTATATATAATGATAAATGTAATTTGCGTCCGGCTCTGCACAAAGTTCTGGTGTCAAAATTACTACAAATATAGAATTTCGCATTTCTACGTCGGTCATAACACCAATACCTACTTATGTACTGATGTGCTCCTTTAAGGTTTCTAACCATATGGAGGCTCATTCCACTGCCACCTTCTCACCGATAATCATTCGTAATCACGAGTGAATCGGTATACTAGAAAAAAAAAACAAAAAAAAAACTGATGTGAAGCTTTGGCACTACTACAAAAAGAGGAGAATAAATAAACCTCAGGGAAAAACGAAAGATTCTACGCAAACTCCTGGGCCATTCGCATAGAGCCAATGGAACATAGTGAGTTTGGAAAAATACCAATATCGTACCTCGTGAACTCGCACGTACTGGGTCATGATTTAAGAATGGTGTGGGGAAGCAGCGTGAAGAGATAGAGCATGTTTTGAGTGACCCATAGGGCGACGCCTGACACCTAGTGGGTTTACTGAGATACCTGGAGCGATGTAGTTGGAGGCAGATATTAGAGAGCTCTAAGCCAGCATTGGGGAGGTTGCCAAGGATTGCAGAAAGTGACGGGAGTGTCGTATTGAAGCCAATACGTTTTGGGTCCTTAAGCAAACCGAGTAGTTGTATTACTAATTATTTATCTAAGCATCTAAAGAGACAATTTCTTGGGGGTATAAATTAATTTGCACATACTTTTCTAATTAAATTAATTTATTTCTTTGTTAGTATGGAAGATACATACCAGGTGTTACTTTGTGTTCATTGGATATTTTATAAAGTAACTTTAAATTACAAAGTGCGTAGTATTCTGGTTAAATTACACAAATATAAAACTTAATACATAAACATTAACACCACCTAAACAAAGCAATAGCAACACACGTACATTATTAACAAGAAAAACAGTAATTTGTTTGTAGTTTCGCAAGAGCCCGTCAGTCGCTTCCGCTTAGAAAGGTCAGACAAGTTGCGTTGAAGCCGGAGCAGGCTCAACAAATGTCAGACTTGTGTATATCTAGTGAAATAAATAAAAACAATTAACTGGTTGTATTTTAACCGACTTCAAAAGATGAAAGTTCAAGAAGAACAAAAGATCCTACTGCTACATTGCTGGCTGAATTCTGCTGAATTTCACAGTACCTATTTTGTTAATTGAGTAAGCAATGTAACGTTCATAATCTAGAAGCTAATAAAATAGTACAAGGCACTCTACTGTCTGTTAACTAACACTAAACATTTTGTAACATCCTGAGCAACTGTTGCAGTTGTAATTGCAGTACAGATATGAAATAGATATTATTATACTTATTACATGTTAAACAATGCTAAATCGCTTATCTTTTAATCTATATTATTACCGCACAATGGACTTATTACGATTAAATTGTAGTTTCTGGATTTTAACACCGGACTAAAAAGAGGGGTGTTGGAAGTATGGCGGGTTTATATGTGTTAAGTTTGTGGTATAATAGCGCATAAACGAATGGATCAATTAATTCAGTTTCTTTATTTACAAGATGAATTGATTGAGAATAAATTTATAGTTAATCGTATGTCAATCCCATATTCTTTTTTATCTTCGTTTTTTTTGAGCCGCGAGGGATCTATTCCCGGTCCCGTGATTAAGGTGGTACCTTCCCTTTATGGATATAAAGAATCCGATATATGTACGTGATCATGACCTATGAATTAAGGGACCATTCAAACTTGCAGATATTTTATTGCTGACCATTAAATAAATGCCAATGCAAATTTTATTACTACTGGATATAAAATAACATGAATAATTTTGCAAACTGGTTGTAGAAATGAAGATTTTAGGCACGCGTGCTAATTGCATTCTTAAAGAAGTCATAATTCATTTATTTCGAAACAATACATTTGTGTAGAAAATGACTATGTATAAAATACAAAAAAAAATGTCATTACATCATTTATTAATTTAATAATTAATAAAATTCAAGTAATAACAAACTATTTGTCAAATGAATAATAATAATTACATGTACACTAGCTTCCGCCCACGGTCACGCCCGCGTGGTACCTACTTATTGGGATAAAAAGTAGCCTATGTGTTAATCCAGACTGACTGGAAGTCTCATATGCAAAATTTTTTATTCTTTGCAAAAAAATGGATGATAAGAGTCTTCATGCGACTTTCAACATTAAAAATTGTTCTTGTCGAAAAAATCATAATTAATCTTACCACATTATTATTTATAAATAGCAGATTTTTTTAATGAACGATGTGTCGAGATGCTTATGTAGGTATTTAGCGACTGTTTTTATCACACAAATGCTAATAAAGTGAGTACCTACCTACCTAATGTATATAACTTCAAACAAGAATAGGTTTGCATAATATTCGCGCACAATTTTTTGACAACGTCCAGCCCACTCATAATACGGTAGCTGTACTCTAATATGCCAAATGTCAAACCAATTATCTAAAGTGCCTTTTCAAATACTCTGTCCAAGCTGGTAACTTATTCGACAAAGAACCAAAGTCGTCCACAGCATGTTGAAGTGGCAGCGTACTGTATATATCAACGTCGAAGAACCTATAACCTCTAGGGCAGGCAAGTACTTAAGTAGGGACCTCCAGCTAGGTGGAGGTGGATGGAGATTTGCGTCAAGCTGGGTCAAGTCAAAGATAGATGAAGTACCCCGTTTTGAAAGAACGAAAGAAAAAAAATACGTTTATTTTTCCACCAAATTTTGCATCAATATAAACAACTAGCCTATAAAAAATTGACTGTGCAAGGGTGGACTGGAGCCTAAACTAGGGAAACCCTGTATTTCAGGACTCCAGGTCACTCGCCTACGGACATATATAAAGACATATAGTTGTTAGTGTTTGTGTGTGCGTTCATAGACTAATATGCTAAAGAAGATCATGATGAAACGTTGAGTTCTAGATCTACAAAATTGTGACCTATATTTGCAATAAATTATTGCAAATCCATTATAATTCGTCCTTGTCAATGTCATGTAATGTAATCGTTAACAAAATAGTAGTTTGGTTAAAATTCCAATGACATAATGCCGCTGATGCAAGCGCGGCTTAGCGTAGTGACCGGGCCTCGAATGTGGAACACGGAAAGTGAAAGTGGCACGGCTTACTAGAAGCTTTTAAGTGCGCTATGCACTTGTGGGCTGATGCTGATAGCTATAGGTACATATAGGGAGCAAGGACCAGTTTGGATTTAGAAGTTTCTGGAGCAGTGATGAATGTTATCTGCTCTTAAATCTACATTCTAAATGAGGTTTTGTTTATTTATATCGTGTTGAGCTTTTCATGAATGAACTGCAAAATTATTTCGGGAATTGCAAATATATTCGGGAATTCTTGTCCTAAAAAATGTTGCAGATCGAAAAATATGTTGCAAAGATTAATGCCTTTAGTTATTAATGTAAAATAAATAGGAACGTCATTATTGAAAAAAATAATTAAACTATTATTGTATTGGCTAATAATAATGATTATCTACTAACAGACTGTAATGTTTGTCTTTATAAAATTATGAATGTGTTATTGTTTGAACAGACAACATATGCATGCAAATTTTAATATTTGCATAGCGGTAATGACCTTAACAGTTTGAGAGTATTGTTTAATATTCTCTTATTGAACTAAAACTCACACAAATCACTAAAAAAACTTCCTGAGGAATCCAGCTACAGTAGATTGAGTTAAATAAGAAAAAAATACGCATTTTGGAGAAAAAATATAACATTTTTACGTAACAAAGTTGTCATCTACTGGAAATGGGTTTTCCAGTGAAAACTGTAGGTGGGTTTTTTCAATGAAAACCCGCAGTGATCGGGTTATCGCTATCGGCTAATCTCCCCAAATAAACTTGGCCATGTGAACCTTTATTAATCAGCAGACGATCCTGTGTAGTCAACATATAAATAAAAATACAGATTTAATTAAACTGGGACTGTGTTGTGTGACTAATTGACTTTTTTACGTGGAAGTCTATTTTTATATTACCAATTTGTCAAAACTATTTGGTGTTGTAGACAACTGTCCGAAGGGTTTTTGGTGTTTTCCGTCAGAATTCTTCATGTAGAAAAGAGATTTGCGAATCAAGTTGCGTTGTAGGTTTTCTCAGCTGTATTTATTACAAAATATTTAATTTAAATTGCATTAATTTTTTAGTTTCGTAGCACCTGCTTAATTTGTAACGTTTGCCTAACTAATTGGTGTAATTGCATTGCAATATCTAATTAGTATTATGTATATATGTTCACACTTGTGCTGAAAGGGATCTGGCTTAGTAGGTTGTGGTTGTTAATTGATCTAGGCTAATGCTAATATTGTCTGCTCTTCTTCCTTTTACATTGTTGTGGCTTAAGAATTGTAAAGTGATGTTACCATTCGAAATATCAAATAAGGATATTTAATAATATAGTGGGACATTAACACACACGGACATCTGATCCTAAACTAAGCGGAAGCTTGTAGTATGGAAACCAGATAACTGGTAATATACTACTTAAAATACTTTTCTTTTGTAAATATAGATAATTACACCCAGACACAAGACAAACAGACATACTTAAACAAATGTTTGTCTCGTGTGGGAATCGAACCCACGACCTGCAGCGTGAAAAGCAAGTATCTTACCGACCACGCCACCTGCCCGTCGATTTATGTTGATGATTATGTTGTCGATTTATGTTGCCCTACAGTCCGTTAAAGTTTTAAATTTAGGTATATCTAATACCTTTAAACGAGCAATTCTTGTATATAATTGGAATCTCGGAATCGGCTCCAACGATTTTCATAAAATTTAGTATATAGGGGGTTTCGGGGGCGATAAATCGATCTAGCTAGGAAAGGAATCATTTTTAAAAATGTAATTAAAAAAAATACCGAGCGAAGCACGGTCATCCAGATATTATTTATTTATTAAAAAAGATATACAGTAGTTTAAATAACTCATTAGAGTTTTACCAAGCATCAGTAGGTATCTAATTAATAAACATGATTTATTTTAAATTATGTCAAATGTTTGTAGCAATTTTTCGCAACGGATATGATGATGACCGGTAACTAAGCAAAGCGCACTGCGAGTGACTGCTGCTATAAATTTTCCTGTAGAGAATTTTAAGAAAGTGAAAATTTGAAAAAAATATCTTCTGTACTTAATAGAATGCTCGATATTGTATTGTGCTCACAAGTCAGAATCACAGGAAAGTTGATTATCTGTATTATTACAACATAATAGTAGATGAGACGTACTTCATAACGTAGAGAAAGGATCGTTACTCCGACAGCAAATACTAACAACTATCACCTGTATAAAGATCTGGAAACTTGCAAACTTATATGCCTCTTGCTTGCCATGTTCAGTTGGTTGTAATTTGGGGGCTGAGTCACCTTCGTCCGTGGGTATACACCTTTAATTGAATCCCCACACGTGGTCCCCGGGTGGTGCAAATCGGGTCACAAACAACTGGTGGTAGGCTTCGGCCGTGGTTAGTCACCACCCACCAGACAAAGCCGCACCGCCAAGCGGCCTTGCCGTGTTCCGGTGCGATGTCTGGTGACACTATACAGAGAGGGTAGGTGGGAATTGTTGCTCCTTTAAGGTTTCTAACCATATGGAGGTTCATTCCACTGCCACCTTCTCACCGATAACATGTGTCACATTCGTGGACATGTGACATCCACGAACCCGCACTTGGCCAGCGTGGGTCGACTAAGGCCTAAACTCTCTCAACTCAGATAGCTGAGAGAAGACCTGTTCCCAGCATAGGGACACTAAAAAAAAGGTTGAAGTGATAATCTAGAAAAAATTATCAATCTCCTTAACTCCCTTGTATAAGGCAAAAGAATTACAGTCTCCTTTATTATTCGTAGAAACTGGCTGTTTATGTCAAATTGTGTAGGTACATTTCAGATGAGATTTAGATAATATGCTAAAGGCAGTTGGTGTGTGGGTGGTATTTATGGAATTGTTACATAATATCATTTATTATGAGGTATAAAAACTTACGAATGTGTATGGTTTTGGGATTGGTGCGGTTTTATAACTTACCTACTGATTTTATATCTAGTACAAACTGGTTTATTTTGCTAGAACATCATCATTTATCATTCCCCTTGCCTTTTTCCTATTTCTATTGGGGTCGGCTCCCAGTTTAACCTGATGTGGCTAGCTACCAGAATTATACGAGCAACTCCCATCTGACCTCGAAACCCGTAGGGAACCAGTAGCCGAGATGGTTAGACCAGGTGTCAGATTATATTGGCTTCTGACTACATGTAACGATTGTCATAGATGTGTTAAATAACAACCAGTACCGACGGCTTAACGTGCTCTCCGAGGGACGGAGAGTAGTCCCTCAACCAACCAGACACCGAAATATGTCTTAGTTGTTACACAAATATTGTCCGGGGCGGGAAACGAACCTGCGACCTCCCGGGCACAGTAGCCCAATCAAAAACTACTCTATCAAATCAAAACCTCTTTGCCGCAAAAACTGCTTGACGGATTTAGATGAAATTTAGCACTTAAATAGATTAATAATATATTTATTTTGCAATTCCAATTTCAGTGTAGGTACATTTGACGGGCCGGTGGCGTGGTCGGTAAAATACTTGCTTTTCACGTTGTAGGTCGGGGGTCGATTCACACCCGAGACAAACATCTGTTTGTCTTGTGTCTGGGTGTAATTATCTATACATAAGTATGTATTTACAAAAGAAAAGTTTTTTAAGTAGTATATTACCAGTTATTTGATGACTATAGTACAAGCTCTGCTTAGTTTGGGATCAGATGGCCGTGTGTGTTAACTCAATTTATTATTATTATATACTAGTTTTCCGCCCGCGGCTTCGCCCGCGGATGTCGGTTATCGCGCTAAACCATTAATCTCTTTTTCGCAGTCGGATAAAACTATCCTTTCCCGGATCTCGAACTATCTCCATACAAAATTAGTTCAGTAGTGTAGGCGTATAAGCAACATTTTGAAATCGGCAAGCCTCCATAGGCATATCCATAAATCTATAGGGGTTTCTTAAAAAATACTACGGCTCTTAGACCATAATGTAAGTTTTTCATATAATATCCAAGAACAAATAAAATTTAAATTTCGAATTCTAATAATCGGACTGAGTTATCAGACGTCATTGTGTCAAAATAAAAAGTAATTTAGCTAAAAAGCACGAAGGAGTATTGATATCAACTTCAAAGAAAATCTCCCTCAGAATAATTTCTCAGGCTTTACCCGCGTAGTATTAGGATAAAGATAAAAAAAATTGGAAAAATAAAAAACACGTGTTTCATTATTTGTTTTAAGCTATATTTATACCGAATTTGAAGTGAATCGGACTAACGACTAAACAGTTCTGGAATATTAAATTTTTCCAAAAAAGTTAATTTTACACTCCTCCTGGGGGTAGTTTTGGAAAAATAAAAAACACGTGTTTTATGATTTCTTTTAAGGTATATGTGTGCCGAATTTGGAGTGAATCGGACTTGAGACTAAACAGATCCGGAGAAACCTTAATATTTACGAATAAAACTCATTTTCCACACCCCATGGGGGTAATTATGAAAAAATAATAAACCCGTATCTCATTATTTGTCATAAGGTTTATGTGTACCGAATTTTAAATTAATAGGACTAAGGAATAAAAAGTTGCATACAAACTTCATCCCTCTATTTAACCCTCTTAGGGGATGATATTTGGAAATATTATTAGCCTATGTCCTATTCTAGGGTATACACTACCTACTTTTCAAATTTCACTAACATTGGTTGAGCGGTTATGGAGATACGCGGTAACAAACCTTCACACACACACACACACTTACTTTCGCATTTATAATATTAGTAGGATTAAAATGTACATACATTTTTCACATAAGCCAAGGATTTGAATATAGTCTGGATTAGCACATAAGCTACTTTTTAACCTAATCCCACGCACGTAGATGGTGCCGCGGACGGAAGCTAGCTACCAATACAGGAGCAAAGTAGATCCACTACAACATTTTTACGGAAAAGACAACAACATACGTATATGGTGTAACCGTCGACTAGTTCATAAGAGTGTCTCACTCTTCCTACATCGTGATCACAGAAAAAACTTGAAAATACTAAAACAAACTTTCTATGCTCGAGCTATTTACTGCGGCTTCGTCAATTAGCAGGAAGTGCATCTTAATTGTTGCAGCTGATTCAATATATTGTGTACCTTTAACCACATTATTTATTTACAATTTATTTATTCAAAACTAGCTTTCCGACAGCGGCTTCGCCCGCGTGTATGTCGGTGATCGCGCCAAAACATTACCTTCTTTTTGCGCAGTCGGCTAAAAACTATCCTATGTCCTTTCTCGGGTCTCAAATTACCTCCATACTCAATTTCATCCAAATCGGTTCAGTAGTTTAAGCGGTAAAGCGTAACAGACAGAGTTACTTTTGCATTTATAATATTAGTAGGGAACGTTAGTAAAATTATCCGTCGCCAAACTGTACATACAGTTTATAGGCGTCGCGCTCATTAACAATTTCTAATATGTACTTATACTATTGAATTATATACCTACTGTACCTACCTATTTACAATTTTATTTTAATTACATTTTTTATTTTTATTTTATCTTCTAGTTCAGTTCAGTTCATTTTATTTAGTCTGTTTTCAACTCCTTCGAAACGTCCGGAGTAAATTGTAATATTGCAAACTCATCGAGGATCGATGACATCACGACAATTTAATAAATTTGTCCCATTGTCCTGTGGGCTAATTCACGTAATTAAATAAGTTCAGTTGCAGTGCAGTTTCAGTTAAGTTTTGATCAAAACAGCCCTTTTGGTATTCTCCTAATTCTGACGACCGCTGTCAGATACGCTCGCGTCACGTTCGCGTCACGCGAGCGCTTTAGCGTGTATGTTATTTGTATGACAATCACAAGAATACCATTTTGCACTAAGACGTAAACTTAATTGCAACATGATTGCAACTGCACCGCAACTTGATCGGCGCGTCAAGAAATTACGTAAATTAGCCTACAGATCATGATTGTTACACTATTTTGGATAATAGATAGCGCTAGTGTTGAGTAGGTATGTAATACGTAAAAAAGGCAAAAATAAATTACAGGAAATAAAACTAATTTATTAAAATAAAAACTGGTCTGGTTTATCAAAAAGTTGAGAAGAGGAATATGTAAACATGAAATATTTAATAAAAAAGTTGTTCCTCTGGTCATTAATTTTTCCAAACTAGAGTTTTTAGCCTTGTGTCTTCCATTGCTGGGCCCCTATTCTCGAGCTTTAGAAATTTATCTCTAATAGACATGTCGAAGTTAAAATAAGGATTTCATGAGCTTTCTAAAAAAAATCGACATTTGTCTAATAGAGTTATACATACATACATATGTCTAAAGCGGGAGAATCGGGGTCCTGGGCCCTATTAGTCTTCAAACAATTTTGTATACTTAAAAGGTTTTGATAACAAGCTATGTATTGCCATTACGTGGTATTACTTCAGCAGTATTTCGAAATGTCTGCCTTTTGATTTATCAGTCACGCGTGGCTTAAGGCTGGTGCAATGCCGGCTTTGTAACTATTATTACTGAAACTAGGCTATTCTTCACACTTTTAGTATTTATTTAGTTAAATATAATTACATCATTTTGTGACTATCGATGCTCTTTAGATATTTGGTAAAACATCTAAATTTAAACACCTTCACGGCGGAGGTGAGTGGAAACGCTGGGAGAGGACGCCCTAGCAGGATATTCTCTGATTTCATCGGTGATGTTGATGTACTTTAAAAGAAACGCGTAAAGTTGCGTAGTACACACGATCGCCGTGCATTTATGATCAGATGTATGAACATTAGTGAGGCTAAGGAAGTACGTTTAGATCGTAGCAAGTGGCGCTCTATAATCTCCCTATCCTCATGGGACATGTACTGTAGAATTTTTACCTGACTGTTAAGGTACTAGGTACATTTCGTGCCTATAATATATGTTTTAAATTTATTTACTATAGATAGACCGTTTAACTCGCGTATCGCCAACTGAGGTACAAAGTCATAAAACATTAATTAAATCCCTTAAAGAACTATTTAACCTCAGATAAAAGTAATGTAAGACTATTCGTCACTAATATCCATATCGCTTGAATCATCATCACTGTCTGTGCAGCTTGAGGAGTCAGAATCTTGGCGATAGGCGATACGCGAGTTAAACGGTCTATCTATACCTTGTACTTTCCAAACGGCTAGGTAGATTTGTGACATAAACCCAAGTGTTCTTAGATCGATATATAAAAATAATAATTATAACGCTAGACTAAAATGATTTGCAGTCTGGTTTTTTCGATTGGTCGGAACTGTTGTTTTATATTCCATGTAACATTATTTTATTGATTGACAAATTAATAACCTTTTACTAATTGCGCAAAGTAATGATTGAGGATATTGCAACTATCTTGTAAACTGTTACATTAATTTTGTATATTGCAATCATTTAAATTTTGCAAAGGCGCCAATATGTTTGTTAATATCCCCTTCGCACTACGTCGGCAAGAAGCTTAATAAATAGGTATGTAGTCGAGTCTCTTTAACAGAAATGTATGACTCTAATATCACCAAAATAGGTACTCCTTTAATAATTTCCTCGTAATCATTACCTGACTAGTCAGCCACAGACGGCGCAAATACACATGCGCGCTGTATTTCCTCACTCTCAGGGTCCAATGAGACGGGTCAACCGACTATCAGGATGAGTTTGGGCGCAGGACTTAGCTTGATCTACTCCTCCAGGCACGGGGTTATGTCCCTAGTCAGTAGGACAAGATTTAAAAAAAAAATCATAAATTGTCGTTTTGTTTTACTATGGGGTGATGGATTACCACAAGATCATTTTAATCTTCCATAACTCGATGATTAGCCGCAACTTGGTCTCGCAAGCAAATCACAAAAACGTGATTACAAACCTTGTTACCGGCATGGGAACTACATTTACTGTGTTGATGTAATCTTACTACGTAGACCACGATCTGTGATTCACCTTCTAGAAACTTCTAAAAGGATTGCTGAGTAACAACCTTTATTTTACGCTTTAGCACTTTTAATTAACATATTAAATTTACATTACCATAATTTGAAAATTAATAATATGTAAATGCAATTTTCATATCAAAAACATACTCTATGTTAGTTTTTACATTAAAAGGTGACACAGTAGTAGATTTGATATCATTTAAATTGTTTTGAATCGGTATCAGAACATTATCGATTAAATCATAAATAAGACTATCTTTGTCCATAATAACTATTATTACATATAATACAATTATTTTACATTCTTTAATAAAACATCTATCGAGATATAAATGTAATCTGTAGTGTTATCGATGTCCTAATCGATGTCACGAATGATGGTAACTTTATGTAACACTTTGCAGCGGCGGCCGCGGTGGGAGGTTGCAAGACGCAAGCGCAGCCGAAGCGAGCGCAACCTCAGGAAAAGATCAGGTCGGTATCATTGCTTCCTACTTCATTTGTTGTTTGCTATTCATGGCGGGCGGTTGTCTCTCACTGTCCCTTTATCAAAAGTGATAAGTGTGCAGTGTGAAAAATCTGTTATACGTATGTCGGATTCTGTGGATGTGGATTGTGATACTGTGTAAGTTTGTTTTGTTATTGGATTGGATGCTAAAGGGTTTGTAAAATTGACATTATTATGGATGGATGGAAGACCTTGAGCTACAACCACCTCTTACTCTCCCAGATAAAGTCTGGTAAGAGTAAGAGGTGTTTGTGACCTTATTAAATTGCAAAGTTCATTGAATAAAGTGTTTCACTTTCAATGACAATTATCGAAAGTATACAAACCATCACGGTTTAACCTTATAATCAGGTCGTAATAAGGAAAAGTATTTCAGTGTTACGCGGATAATATTGACCTAATAGAGGCCAGTAAATGGGTGTGACAAATAAACTAATTAATAAGTCAAGTCATTAAATGCTATTGACATTCGTTTTCAGTGTGTACTTATAATGATTACTTAATTATAATGAAACCAGCTTATCGTATTTTCAATGCCACAAGATACGTACTAAACGTGTCTGCGTAATTTTATGCGTAATTTTTATTTGTCCCTTATATTAGGTACTATTGTCGTGTTTGCTGCTGAATTGTTGTTATGATGTGAAATATCTTGTCAGTTTCTTTCATCTTGGATCTTAATTTAAGAGATAGGTTACACTATCGTAATTTTGTCGTTTTGTCTAATTGGTACAGTCGCTTAATAACAGCTCGTGTTCGAAAGCAAACAGAAGTTTTTAACAAACCACAGAATATTAAATAGGGTAAAACCAATTTGATAGTCGTGACCAATGAACAGTTACAAGCTCTATCCCTATTACGTGTACACTTTAGGTAATTGGCTATGATTGATAATGTTGGTAGTTATTTTCGTCCTACAATGATAAAATAAACAAAACGGTAACATCTATACAAACAGTCTTTATAATAAAAAAAAGCATAAAGAAGGTTTTAGATGCTCTTTAATTGAAGTGTACCTAAGATGTACTATAACTTTGATATTCATAAACGTTCTATCAACCTTCTTTATTTAATATGTAGCTAAAATTCAAAATATTGCCACTATAATTAATTAAAGCAATACATTCACCAGTACCCTGCCAATACCAATAAGATAAGTTTGACATAGACATGGTTATTTAACAGCCTAAAAACCGTAATATAGTGTACGACAGGACCATAATTTATTCTATATGTATTCATATTCAATAAACTTTTTTTATTAATAAGACCATTAGAGTTTAACTGTTTGTTTGGTTGAACGCGTTTAACTCGAACTACTGTTCTTGCATTGTTAGATAGCCCATTTATTGAGGAAGGCTATAGGATGCTTTTATGCTACTGCTGGGCGCGATATTAAATGTAGTTTATGCGGGCGGAGCTGCGGCGGAAAGCTAGTTTTCCTATTAAAAGAATTTGTGGATTTGTGAAATTTGTTGGTCGTACGGCGTACCTAAATATTCGACTCCCAATGTCCAATGTCCAACTGCCGTTCCGGCAATAAAATATACGATTTTTCGGGTTACTGCAATACGTAAATAACGTAACTTAATGTAACCTTATTATGTTCATGCAAGTCGAATGTGTTGATAAATCATAATCATGGTACCTACAGAGCAGTTAGTACTTACTACTTACTTACTTACTTGACTTGACTTACTTTCCACCCGAGACAGACATTTGTGCGATGAACATGTCTGTTTGTCTTGAGTCTGGGTGTAATTATCTATTTTATGTATTACAAAAGAAAAGTATTATATTATTATGTAGTATATTATCAGTCATCTGGTTTCCATAGTACAAGCTCTGCTTAGTTTGGGATCAGGATGGCCTTGTGTGTTAATATCCAACTATAATATATACCAGTGGCGATGGGTGGAAGTCTGAAAAAGGGAAGACAGAGCAAAACCTTCACCGATCGTTCTTTCACTTGATACCTTGGTGTCACCAAATAAAATGACTCGACCTAGCACTTTGGACTCTTCTGTGCTAACATTTTTTTTAAGAACTAGCTGTCTATCCGCGCGTTATGTCTGTTATTGCGCTAAACCATTAATCTCTTTTTGTGCAGTTAGATAAAACTATCCTATGCCTTTTCACGGTCTTACAACTATCTCCGTACCAAATTTCATTCAACTCGGATTAGTGGTATTGGCGTGAAAGCGCGACAAACAGACTGAGTTGCTTTCGCATTTATAATATTAGTAAGGATCTTGTCACTTTATTAACCGACTTCTAAAAGGAGGAGGTTATCAATTCGACTGTATGTTTTTTTATGTTTGTTACCTCAGAACTTTCGAATGGGTGATCCGATTTTGATATTTTTTTTTTAATTGAAAGCTGATGCTTCCCGTGTGGTCCCAATTCAGTTTGGTTTAGTTCTGAGAATGGCATCCATGAAGTCGGTTTTTTTGTTAATATTTTTACTTATATATCATTTATTTTACTAATAAAAATATTTTAGACTAGCCTCTGCCCGCAGTTTTGATCGTGTGGTATTAGAATAAAAATAGTCATCAGTACTTTTTTGCGCCATCTTCCCTTTTTCAGATTTCCACCCTTCGCCACTTCTATGTAATATTCCAGACTATAGTCATATCTCTGTGCCCATTTCATCCAATTTCGTCCAAGGAACAAACATCCACATCTGTAGGCTAGCTAATTCACATAATTTCTTGACGCGCCGATCAAGTTACGGTGCAGTTGCATTTAAGTTTACATCTCAGTGCAAAATGGCATTCTTATAATGGTCATAATTTAAATAACACATAGGTACGCTAAAGCGCTCGCGTGACGCGAATCCGCGTGCGTATCTGACAGCGGTTGTCAAAATTACGAGAATATGAAAAAAGCTGTTTTGGTCAAAACTTAACTGCAACTGCACTGCAACTGAACTTATTTAATTACGTGAATTAACCAACTGGACGGAATTGCATAACATTTGGCACATAGATTATGATCTGGATTAATAAATAGGCCTATTATCCCAATTAGTACCACGCGGGCAGAGCCGTGGGCGGAAGATAGTTATATCATAAAGATATCCAGAAAAAGGTTTTCTATTCTCAATTTAATTTTTATTGTTTTTAGTACACAGCTATCGTTGATTAATGGGTGATATATTATTGGCATTCACACCCATTGTGTTGAAATCCTCGGTCAAAATAGAGTTTGATTCATGGACTTGCTGTATCAGATTTATGCAATCTCATTTGTCATCTCTTAATGTGGTGCTTGGGTGGTTTAATTGATTTTTTTATTAATAGATCTACTAATGGAGTTATTATCTAAATATATACAAGAATAAACCGACTGACTGACTGACTGACATATCAACGCAGAGCCCAAACCGCTGGGTCTAGAGACTCTAAATTCGGCACATAGGTTCCTTATGGGGTCTAGGGGTGCACTAAGAAAGTATTTTTCAAAACTCACCCTTTAAAGGGGTGAAACGGGGTTGCAAAGTTTGTATGGAGAAACAAGATTAGTGAGATTAATTTCGCGGGCGAAGCCTCGGGAGGAAGCTAGTTATTCATAAAAATAATGTGATTAATGTCTCTAATTACATTAAAAAGCACCAGTAATGTTTCATTTGTAAATGAGACATTACCAGTGAAAGGCCTCGCCTCGAACCCTTGACGATGTTTTTTATTCTTAAATTAAGCCCATTTTACTTAACAACTTGCCTGACGTTCAACAATTTCTTGGTCTGCAATGGAACGCACATACCCAGTGTACCGATTCACACAGTGATTATTGAGTAATTATGAAGAAAATAGATTTAGCCTACGTATGGTTGAAAATCATTAAGTCAATCAAAACCAATAATGAATTACTTAGTTACTAAGGAGCAACTATCGCGACCCACCTTCCCAAATGGTATCAACAGACATAGCAAACACGGCAAAGCTGCCTACCAGTGTGGCTTTGTCTGATGGGTGGTCACTAACCAACCAAGGTCGACGTCTACCAACATTTTATAGCTATTGTTTTGCACCACGAGGGACAACGTGTAGGTATTAAGATTAAAGTTGCAGAAAAATTGACACTTTTTAACTATAGATCTCGCTAAGATAAATCACAGCTTCGGCCTAGACCAGAGATGGGGAACTTTTCTGTATATATGTGCCCAAAGAGAATATTATAATCAATACGTTTTAGATGTGCCATTTCAAATAACTCTGACTGCGTGAAATATATAGCTACAATGAGACTTTACTATGATATTAGCTACCTATCAAACTCAAAAACTCACTTGTTATTTTTCTAACTATCATTAAATTTTACGACCTTATTCTTAAAAAAGTTATAAGACTCTTTAGTTTAAATGGACTTTGTCTCTTTCTTACTAGTATAAATGTCAAGATCACAGACAAAGACAAACTAATTATAAACCTACCATAATGAGCTTAAAATATGTTTATGATTACGGGGGTTAGGTTTTAATATTATTTTTGTATAATGTTTATTAAAGCCGTTTTTGTAAATGCGGTGTTAGCCTATATCTGATTGTTACACTTTTTTCTGTATTAAATTAATAGATAAAATAAATAAATAAATAAAACTCTTTTTAGGAAAACTTACGCTGAACTGGATTCAAATTTGCTATCGCTGGCGTGCCCATAATATTGTGCCCCCTTATTGTGTGTTCCCTTGGGTTGGCCATCCCTTTTTTACCTGGGGAAATGCTTTATGCACGTCCAGCTTCAAGCGGCCGGGCCCGCTTTACTGACTAAAACCTCACGGTGTTTCGTTACGCACGTGCACGCCAAAGGTCACGGGAACCAATTGTGACACAACCGCGACTCGTTTGCCATCCTAGACCTAGGCCATCGTTGTCTGTACTCTATCAATCTGTTAGATGAGAGACCACACACAGAGGGGATAGACTAAGGCGTCTTTGTAATGGATTATTAAGATAAAAAAAGAATTGAAATGCTTAACAATAATGTACGTATTATGTTATTTAATACAATAGACTCAGAATTCACAACTTGACCTACAAATTATAATTTAATCAGATAAATTTTGGCACAATGCAAAATACGCAAGTTTTTAATTAATGTAATTTTTATACTTTTCATTAGAATTACATGAAACTTTTAGGTAACTTTGCAGCTGTTTACCTAGGTTTCACAGTAGAACACATGTAATATGATATTACATATGTTTAAACTACATATTACACATAGGTATTACGTATTTTTCTTATTATGATTAATATTATGATTAAATAATTACAACATAATGTTCTACTCGCTATTACAATGATAATGAATTGCAAGAATATTCATAAAATTATTAAACATTTTTCTTAGTTACATGTATTACTTGCTTAGAATTAACTTACTTACCTAAAACTTTAACCGACGACTGTACACATATGGAGTATATAGAGAAATATATACACGAATATAGAGGTGAGAACTAAGACTTATGGGCAATTTACACGAGGACAATTATAATAACTGGGGCAGGAGAGTAAGACAGAACCGAATGGAGTAACTTTAATAAATAAATAATAAATATTCTGGGACATTAACAAACACGTTCACGGTTCCAAGCTAAGCAGAGCTTGTGTTATGGAAACCAGATAACTGGTATATACTATACATATAATACTTATCTTTTGTAAATATATACATAATATAATTGATATTTACACCCAGACTCGACACAGTCATGTTCATCACACAAAGGTTTGTCTCGGGTGGGAATCGAACCTACGACCTGCGACTTGAAAAGCAAGTATCTTACCGACCACGCCACGTAACTTCTTGAGGACAATCCAATACAGTGTATTTTTTGTGTCACTCGCTGTCCTGTCGTAATGTCGTGTCCCGGATATTGTCCTCTTGTAAATGGCCCATCATACTGCTGCACAAGTGTCTTCTGACTCCCTTCAGAGACATCACGATCGTTGATGGAGGTGGAATTTGTTCTCTAACCACCTCTGTGTAGGTCTTCAGCTGTCTTCTCTTTAAATTCCTGTTCCTGTAATCAACGAGCAGACATTAGTTAGCGAAACATTTCGTTACGAGGCGCCACACAGCGTTCCACTTATAATGTCTATTTATTTTTATAGAAACAGCATTGGGTTATGGATTGTATGGTAAAACATGTAACTGTTCGTTACTAAAACGAGTTGTTTTAATTACCTATATAGGTAACACGGGCATAAGAAAAAAATTAAATAAATAAATAAGGGCGCAGTTCTATATCTATACCTTTGTCAATTATTATTTAAAACAAATAAATTGCTAAAGGAAGTAGAAAGTAAATAATTTTGTCTTTGATACCAACAAATATTGCACGTAGGACACAAGATAGTATTGTCTATACAGGAAATCGAGAATGACTGGGTCTTGCGCAATAACAGGCTTGCTAAGTCTATACGTGAATTACAACATCGATTTAGCGCTATAATGGAAAACAAACAAAAGGAAAGGCTTTTAAAAAGTAATCTATATTAATATAGTAATGTTAAAACAGTAAGTTTCTTTGTTCGAAAATCTTTTAGATTCTTTTAGAACTTTTATTCAGTCTTAAAACATGCTAAAATCTATTTTTTAAAAGGCCACGACGCGAAGAGATCTTAAGGCACTCTAGCGATGCGAGGGTACCATTATATTCATAATAACAACGCCTTGTACGTACGGATTGTTTCGCTAATGATCTTGTTGCAAAATACGATTGCCGAACTAGGTTCAGTGAAGTCAGACAAAGCAAGTGATGTCAACAACATCAATTGCACAAACCCGCGCAGCGTGGCCGAAGCCGAACCATCGAAAGTGTGCCACGAGAGAGGCGGCCGGCCATTCGCGCGGCCTTGCCCCACTTGCGGGTTACGTGAGTGCGGTAATAGAATACGCGCTGCGATCAACGTGACAATGCCTTATTTATGTTTTGATTTACCATCAGTAAGGGATGAGCAGCCTAAGTTATTATTAGTGTTATGGAAATGTGTGCGTGATTGTAAATGAAAGGAACGCTTTGATACTCGTGCAGCGTCATAAAAACTTTAAGAGTTCCTCTAATATGCATACACTAATTTCAAGACCTTATCTATACTAATTTCATAAAGATACGATTACGCGGATTATAATATTACACTTAAAGCGAGGGCTATGGCTAGTTTACAATAAGGTACAATTTGAGTAAACTTATTGACGCAATTGCTGTCCAGGCCGTTGCACATCGCTAATTTTTCAGTTTGAATAACCCTCAAATTACACGATGCCAAATGTTGCTCAATCATTATGATAATGCAGTCACTGGGATTTTCCTTACATAGTCAGTGTTAGTAACAAGTTTGGCAAGCGCAATCATGTTATGTATTGTCGACAGATCTGGTTCAACGAAGCCTCGGCGTCCAGACCGCGCAGTGTACGTGCCGAGAGCTCTGCGGACGGCTGACACCGGTCAGTCGGAGGAAGCCAAGGATCCCAGCTCGGTCACCACTCACAGAAGAACTAGTCAAAGTGCGGAAGGCGCAAAGTGTCCCAAGTCGCCGGCGCCCAGAGACAGATCACTACACGGAACGCCGAGAAAATCCTTAGACAAAAACTTCTGCAACGTTTACACACCGCCCCATCTCAGGAATCAAAGATCTCACACGGCCCCCAGCATAGACGCCCCTTCGTCGAGCGATACAGCGGAAACCGTGCCTTCAGGCTTCCAAGTGCCAAATAGTGATAGTGCAATACCTTTTAGTGATAATTGTTTTTATAACGATATAGAAGTAACCGAGAATTTTTATATAGGAGATTATTTCGCTAACGGACAGCTAGGGTTTTACAGCCCGAACTATTACAGTGATTATCCAGATAATAGTCGTGATAGTGCGGCAGATAATTCTGACTGGAGGTCCAATGAGTCCGATGAAAATATGGCGGTAAACGAAGCGAATCAAAGCAATATTATAGATAACGATTATTTATATTCTAAAGATGAGGATATTGAGACGAATGAGTTGAAACGAGCGTCACTAGAAATCAATAGAAGTAGCAAAAGGATTATAAAACAAAGTTTTGATTCTGATGTTCTGGTGATATCTGATCCTGAGGTGAAAGGCGAGATAGTCGAGCCGGAGCATGTCACTGAGGAGAAAGAACCTGAACCGAAGAAGAGTAAACCTAAGTTAGAAGCAAAAGTGTCTCTGAAACGATCAGAGAACGACTGGGATGCAGTGTTTGACGATAGTGGAGAGTGTCTCGATCCTTCACTACTCGAGGAACTAACGACAACTGTAGGCAAAGTGCATATCACAAAACCTAAGAATAATTACGATCAGTACCAAACTCGGGGTCAGGCATTATTTAACGGTCCCTACGATGAAACGTTTGCTCATGTGGTAGAAGTGTATGACTTTCCCAGTGAGTTTAAGACGAACGATTTGTTTTCGTTGTTTAGTGAATATAAGGACACGGGTTTCGAGATCAAGTGGGTGGATGATACGCACGCGTTGATCGTTTTCAGCAGCGCCAAGATTGGTAAGTCGGTATTTTTACTTTTTTTTAACCTATTAGGGCGTTCGCTACGTTAAGCTTGCACACGCCTCGCTTGTTTTTATACAAATAGTAGGTATGAGCAGCGCTAACGAGTGTTAAAGTTGTTGTCCGTGCACCCGCCGTGTTCGCACACTTAGCAAATACCCTCATTGGTGTATCTTTACCAGACTACAGTACTGTAAACTCAAAAAGAAGATTATGATTTCAGTCTACAACTTAAGGCGACCAATTTGGTTTTTAGAGTAAAATTTTCCCGTAGTTGGGTTTAGTTTTTATTAAGTTAGGTTAGGTATTTAGCGTATGCTACAGTACAGCGTTGATTTGTGTTGAAAATGCATGTACATTAGGCCCAATAAGTCTAGACCAGTCGCTTAATGCGAATATTAAAAATCTTGATTCACTTATTCACTATTGTGTTGAAGTTGATAATGTAATCTTATCATAAATCTTGTGATGTGTGAATTTATCCGAAACTTGTATGGAATCGAGGCGTGGGAATAGTGCCAACATATGTGTTTCCATTCTCAAGCGCATTTTCCCACTATTTTTAGTATGGCAATGCCGAATTTTGGGATCTGGAGGCCCGCGGGCAACAAAAGAATGTCGGCACCCTGGCCAAATTTCCAATTTATTTTCCCAAAAAATTTCTATTTGAGATTTACATATTTTACTGATTTGAGTGAACAAATATAGATCGATAATTTGTTATATTCATTACTACCTTTCCGACAGCGGCTTCGCCCGCGTGTATGTCGGTATACGCGCTAAAACATTACCTTCGTTTTGCGCAGTCGGATAAAAACTATCCTATATACTTTCTCGGGTCTCAAACTACCTCTATACACAATTTCATCCAAATCGGTTCAGTAGTTTAGGCGTGAAACCGTAACAGACTGACAGACAGAGTTACTTTCGCATTTATAATATTAGTATGGATTTCCTTGCTAATATTATAAATACGAAAGTAACTTGTCTGTCTGTCGAACCAACAGCGGCTCCGCCCGCGCGTATGTCCACCATTAACCGCTTTTTGTGCAGTCAGCTAAAAAGTACCCTATGTCCTTCCCCAGGGTTTCAAACTATCTCTATGCCAAATTTCATCCAAATCAGTTCAGCAGTTGTGGCTTGAAATCGCGACAGACAGACAGTTACTTTTGCATTTATAATATTAGCAAAGATTACAAAACAAAATCTACATAATATTATTATAAGTAGTGAAGTTTTATCTCAATTTTTATCTGACCATGAATGCTTAATATTTGTGTTACTAGGCGCGTAACGAATTATCATAATCTCTTGTTTTGCATATTTAACTTGGTTTTGGTTTAAAACATCGCTTTATGATATTACTTTCATATAAACGTACAATTACGCTTTTCCCACGGTAGGAGTTTAAAGCGTACCTAGTCTGTTATGATCTAACCCTGATTTTTAGCTTTATTTGTGCCCGTAAATCTCGGGTTCGTTTCTCGATTCGAATAAGACGACATTCTAATATACTTAGAGCTTAATTGCATCTCGGAAGTTTATAATTGTACCCGATGAACGGCAATAGGGTCGCTCCCTATTACATAGAGGAACTAAACATAGCCAGCGAAAAGTGGACGATATTCGCTTCTGCCTACACCTTCGGTTAATAAAGCGTGACGCTATGTTATTTCATGCTCATATTATACGTCACAATATTATTCCATTGTATAATAAACCTCATGTCACACTGTGGGAATATGGACATTGCTGAAAAGCAGTGTTGTGGGTCGCCTCAAGTAGGTATACACAGCGTTTACTGAGCAATGTCCATGTTTGACACTGATGGGTCACACTTACTCTTGTTTTTATTTTGTTTTTTCTTCTTTTACAGTTTCTATTTATGTTTACTGTATTGTAATAATCCCTCCTAGTTAACAGTCTCGATAACGGCGGCCAGTATAAGCTTTTCACTTACGCAGGACGCAAATATTCGAGTGGTAGTTACCCTCCAGTGAAACTGTGAAGATCTCTCTATTACATTTACTCAGACTCATAGTTACAACCTTACAACTAGCCGTTTCTTTCTCGCGCTGTTTTTAGTAACATAACAGATAATATAATACTATACTGTAACATATTAAAGATTTTTTAATTTTGTATTGGTTTTGAACAATAGAATTACCGACTCTATTACGGCGACTGGTCTGCAGTGTTGTGCAATTATCAACTGCATTGCGAGTGCAGTGAGTGTGCATGCGATTGGTGCTTAATCGGTTTTGTTATCTTATCTACTTTGTGACGTAAACTTGCACGTAACTTTGATTGAGTAATGCTGTGTTCAATGGTACGGGTGTGTTATATGTATAGTTTGACTAATCAAGTGAAAGCAAAAAAAACTTAAATTAAACAAAAAATTTAGAACAGTAATAATTGTAAAAAAAGTGTTATAAACGAAATATAAAGTTAACCTTAAGTTATAACGAAATATCAAGTTAATTTAATAATGTTTTTCGTACCTGCAAGGTAGGCCTAGACCTGTAGGCTGATTCACGTAATCAAATAACTTCAGTTGCAGTGGTGTTGCAGTTAAATTTTGTTCAAAGCAGGCCTTTTCGTATTCTCGTAATTTTGACAACCGCTGTCAGATTCGCTCGCGTCAAGTTCGTGTCACCCGAGCGCCTTAGCATGTGGAGGTGATTGAACGATCGGGTGATGGTGGCCCTCCAACGAAAACGGAAACGAAACGAAAACGGAATGTCACCATGAAATTGATGAAACTTTGCTTGTGCGATTCAGGATTGCTGTGACATCATGTCTCTTGATTGGTGTTAGGTATGTGACGCAACAACGTATAAAATGGTAAATATAACACAATTACAAGAATACCACTCGCACTAAGACGTAAACTTAATTGCAACTGTACCGCAACTTGATCGGCGCGTCAAAAAATTACGTGAATTAGTCTGTATCTATTGAACCTTTATAAAATAACCCCTTTAATAACAATTCATATACGTCTTATAAGCTTATAATAGCTCAAATAGGTTTGTAATTCGTTTGTCTTTGTCTGTCATCTTTACATTTATACTAGTAAGGAAGAGACTAAGTCCATTTTAACTAAAGAGTATTTTAAGATTTTTATGAATAAGACCGTACGAGTCAACCGTTCACTGAATGTCTATTTAGGTGAATTAGATAAGTCCCGATTTGTTTTAATTTTGGTAGCAATCTTCAAATTATGGAAATATGTTCATCCTACTAATATTATAAATGCGAAAGTAAGTGTGTGTGTGTGTGTGAAGGTTTGTTACCACGTATCTCCATAACCGCTCAACCAATGTTAATGAACTTTGAAACGTAGGTAGTATATACCCTAGAATAGGACATAGGCTAATAATATTTCCAAAAATCATCCCCTAAGAGGGTTAAATAGAGGGGTGAAGTTTGTATGCAACTTTTTACTCCTTGGTCCTATTAATTTAAAATTCGGTACACATAAACCTTAAGACAAATAATGAGATACGGGTTTTTTATTTTTCCATAATTACCCCCATGGGATGTGGAAAATGAGTTTTAATGGTAAAAATTAAAGTTTCTCTGGATCTGCATTGTCTCAAGTCCGATTCACTCCAAATTCGGCACACATAAACCCTAAAAGAAATCATGAAACACGTGTTTTTTATTTTTCCAAAACTACCCCCAGGAAGAGTGTAAAATGAGTTTTTTTGGAAATACTAAATATTGCAGAACTGTTTAGTCCTTGGTCCGATTCACTTCAAATTGGGTATACATAAAGCTTAAAACAAATAATGAGACACATGTTTTTTATTTTTCCATTTTTTTTTATTTTTACCCTAATACTACGCGGGAGAAGCCTGCGAAATTATTCTGAGTGCAATTTTCTTCGAAGTTGATATCAATACTCTTTCGTGCTTTTTGATTAAAATTACTCTTTATTTTGACACAATGACCATGTTTGAATGCGATGATTAGAATTCGAAATTTAAATTTTATTTCTTCTTATTGGTATGGTCTAAGAGCCGTAGTATTTTTTCAGAAACACCTATTGATTTATGGATATACTTATGGGGGCTTGCCGATTTCAAAATGTTGCTTACACTCCTACACTGCTGAACTAATTTTGTATGGAGATAGTTAGAGACCCGCTAAAGTATAGTTTTATCCGACTGTGAAAAAAGGGATTAATGGTCTAGCGCGATAACCGACATCCGCGGGCGAAGCCGCGGGCGGAAAACTAGTAATTTATATTATTGAAAGGGTTTTTAGTACTCATCCCTTCCATTGAAATTGTAAAATTCACCCCTTTCTGTCGTTATAATGGCAACAGCTACTTAAATCATAGGGAACTCTTCTTCAATCATTAGGTTTTATTACAATTATTCTTAGTGTAATGGCCGGTTGGATTTCGCGTGAAATGGGTCAGATATTCATTGATCTTTTTGTCGCTTAACAATTGGCAAGTTCTGGTCAAGCGCGAGTCTATTTTAGTGTAATAATACTTAATCAAATTTCTTAAATTACAAGCTCTAATCATTCCAGTGCTGGGCAAAAACTTTAGAACAATACTGAAAAAAAAATGTCCATTTCAATGTTTCAGAGATCAAATATATTTTTAAAATCTAGTACTATAAACTAGAATAGCATCACTTTCTTTAGCGCAAGACTGACTCAACGTTTTTATTTAGCATACAACATACATCGCTGCCTTGAACTTGACTTGATTCCATTCAACGCTTGCGAGCGGTGCTTGTATTGTGAAATTTGAAGAGATATTTGATTACGTAGCGCTTCGTGGTAGGAGTTTAATTGCTGTTTGATAAGCAATACGTGTTGCGCACGCGTCGATTGTAGGTCAAGAGTTTTATGGTGATAAGAAGTTATTTTGTTTTGATTTGTAACCTTCCTCTTCCTTATGGTGTCTCAAGAAAATTGTAGTCATTTTCTAACAGATTATCCGAGTAAAGTTCCATACCAGCTTCATCTTTGAAATGTAGGTCGATAGATCACAGTTTCGATTCCAAATAGTGTATACATATCTTTTTGTAAATTGTTTCATCGCAGCTGTTTATGTCTGTAAAGGAAAACGTCTAGAAATTATTAGGAAGAGTATCAGAATGTTTTAGAACTAAATTTTCGAGGACACGTAACAGCCAAACCTTATTTAGTCTAATAAGGAAGGAATTAGGCCTAAACTAAGATAATTGAAAAGGAAGTTAATTGGAAGGGAAGTTAAAAATGCAGTGAATTGTCCTCGATTTATGCGCTACCAGTGAGCCGGTGCTTTACATTTGTAGTCTTGGTATTATTTGTTGTTAAGGTCAGAATTTCCTCTATTACCTCGACTTGTCAGACCACATTCTTTGAACAAGAAGTAATTGGTTAATCTATTAAGTATATAATTATGTACTTATGGCTATAGGTGTAATTATGAACTAGATTTTTTTCATCATCACTCTGGGGATAGGCCTTCTCTTTACAATGACCACAACTACCGATTGCCGCCCGATGACTTCAGTCAATAACTTGAAATGCTGCTTGTCAATTGGGCATAAACAAAATTAATCTCAAAAAAATGCCCAAAATATTCCCCATCTCTACAAAAATTTTACCCATCTCTACACTTGACCGGATTTTTGAGTCATTTAAGCTAGAGGAGTGTCTTAGTTCAACGCTGCTAGCAAACTGGTGTGTCGAAGAATCATCTTTGTGCAGTTAGTACTGTTAGCAGCGATGTGGCGCGGACATCGTGCCACTTGTTCGCAGCACCGTTGCGTCACGCGGTGCGGGTCATCGAACCACCTTGCCGCGCAAATTGTTATTGTGCTAAGTGTTTGTACATTGTTTGTCGAATGTCGCCTTATGGTACTAGGTGCTAGCTGAAGAGCTGGCACTAACTACTTACATACAGAAGATTGCCTTTTTTGTTTGAACTAGCTTTTGCAGGAAATATTAAACGCACCCAAGTGGACATCATTACGGGCATAAGAATACCCTAGGCAAAAATAATCTTATTAGTGAAATTAGCTCAAAGACTGGTGTATTATATGAAGGTACACTAATTAAAAGTGAGGGTAGGCTGGCTATTTGTGTTGAATGCAGCCAGATAGAGAACCCGAATAGCCACTCAGTGGGTGCTGCAAGACGTCGTATTTGCAGACCGAGAAAAGAGAGCCGGACGATCTGAGGGAATTCAATCGCGGGTGATAGGAGAACATGGAAGAATTTGGTGTAGACCTTTGGGCTTGTAGTACAGTATGGACTAGCTGAAAAAAGTTTCTTTTTTACAAGATATTCAGTAGGTCAATCTATTTGTAGGACATACTATTGTGTAGTCGTAAATTCCGTCATACGATCATACCGTTCACCGTTCACAAGCATTATAAAATATTTTTGATTCAATGAAAACATTAAAAACACCGTGGGTTTACTTGGAATTTATCCAACTATTATTGAGGATAGCTGATATATATGCAAACTATGCTATTTTGAGATGTAAATTATGCACATAAAACAGATATTTAGAGCTAACTCATGAGTCATTTGGTTAATTTCGTGTGAAACTTGTGACGCTTTTTAGAGGATACAAATCTTTCATGATTGCATTTTGGACTAGCGAATTTCTATTCAAAACTAGCCAGCCAATTCGTTCACAAAATTAAATATTTTCCGACATTTAAATTTAGCTTTTCACCCATTTAGAAAAAATCCTTTCATAAGGCACCTCAAGACCTTATACGGAATCAATGCATAGGTTCCGTAGAGGTCTAGGGAATAGTTAAACCAGATTAGAATAGCTATAGGTCATAGCTACGGGCGAAGTTTATAATCTCTAGCCAGCTGTGTATGTCAGTCTGTCAGATTCTTATTGTTTAGATACGTATTATAATAAGACTATGATGGGCCGGTGGCGTGGTCGGTAAGATACTTGCTTTTCACGTCGCAGGTCGTGGGTTCAATTCCCACCCGAGACAAACATTAGTGATGAACATTTCTGTTTGTGTCGAGTCTGGATGCAAATATCTATTATATGTATATACTACTTTGGAAAAATAAAAAACACGTGTTTCATGATTTCTTTTAAGGTATATGTGTGCCAAATTTGGAGTGAATCGGACGTTAGACTATACAGATCCAGAGAAACTTTAATTTTTACCAATAAAACTCATTTTCCACACCTCGTGGGGGTAATATTATGGAAAAATAAAAAACCCGTATCTCATTATTTGTTTTAAGGTTTATCTGTACCGAATTTTAAATGAATAGGACCAAGGAATAAAAAGTTGCATACAAACTTCACCCCTCTATTTAACCCTCTTAGGGGATGATTTTTGAAAATATTATTAGCCTATGTCCGATTCTAGGGTATACACTACTTACATTTCAAATTTCAAGAAAATCGGTTGAGACGTTATGGAGATACGCGGTAACAAACCTTCACAACTGTCGCATTTATAATATTAGTAGGATTTACAAAATAAAAGTATTATATGTATAGTATATACCAGTTGTCTGGTTTCCATAACACAAGCTCTGCTTAGCTTGGGACCAGTGACCGTGTGTGTTAATGTCCCAGAATATTTATTTATTTATAACCTTTGCAATCTAAAACTGGTTTAATGTAGATATTTATTTAGTGATTAGTAAAGAGGTATGTATATATTTCCAGCTGCAGAGGTATTATCGACGCAACGGCCACTGGTGCGGTGTAGACCCCTCCACGCAGCGACGCTCGAGTCACGAAATAAGGCAAAGAAATGTGCCGAATTCCTACAGCCCTACAGGTATGTTTAATATTGTTTATTATTTAAAATAAGTACCTATGTATGAGTGTGAGTGTGTGATTTAATTATGAGTGGGTCGGAATTGTTGGTCTCCTATATGGTCACCGAAAATTATTCGTAATCACGAGTGATTCGGTATACTAGACATGAGGGTTCCATTGTAGACCACATCATTGCTTAACGTTAGGCAAGTTGTGGTCAATCGCAAGTATATTTAAAAAATAATAACAATAAAGGACAACGTATGATGATAACAGAATTAAAAGTAACCTAAACTTAACCTTTAAGAATGGTCAGCAATGGTCCCCACTAGTTACTTAATACAGAAAACACGCAGGTGTATTCCTGGTTTTTTTATTATTCTGTGTTAGGTTTGCGCTTGACCACCACTTGCCTGTTGTTAAGCAATGATGCAGTCGACGATGAAACGCGCTTACCCAGTAAATACCGATTCACTCGTGACATGAAGACAGGCAGATTATAGCTATCGGGAAGCATAGATGCCGGCAGCGAATTCCACAATTGGGTGCAAGTAAAGTAGCCAGTGACCGTCGACATGTAAAGGGACGGCTTGCTAATTAAGTATTCAAATCATTGCATGAAATTTATTACCTGGACTTTTACTAACTTGTCGATAACTGTCCAGACTTCAGTCGCCGGGCATCATACTTCGCCCGACCGAAAGATCTTTCTTCTTTCACTGAAGAATCACTATCTCCCCATCTTTCAGTCACATATACACACTTCAACCCTTTTTGCCCCACTCCTGGGCACTTCTCATCTCTCAAACTATCCTAAGCGTTTAGAGCAGACACTGTGGCCAAGTGCGGGTTGGTGGATCATGTCTCGAAGGAAACCAGTTCCGTTGAGCTGGCCTAAGTCGACTTCATTCAGATGTACCGCCACTTCAAAAGTAAATAATTATTATGGTAAAAGGATTAGACAGTATATATTGCCAGAGTTATGTAACCAATATGAGATATTATGGGAGGAAAAGAAAATTAAATGTTAATTGAAATTAAAACGGAAACTTAAAGATGTATTTGGAAGTAAGTAAAAAAAATATAATTGTAATTAGGTATAGTAGAGCAGCGGTGGCGCAGCGGTACGGGCCTCGCCTTAGAAATATAATGTCGTGGGTTCGAATCCCAGTCGTGCCCACACATCTTTGTGTGAATTGTTTCATCGCCGCTGCTCAATATCGGTGAAGGAAAACATCGTGAGGAAACCGGCATGTCTAAAAACTAATCATTCGAGGACATGTGACATCCACCAACCCGCACTCGGCCAGCGTGTGTGGATTAAGGCCTAAACTCTCTCAATTCATAAGATAGTTGAGAGAAGACCCGTGCCCAGCTGTGGGACACTAAAAAAAAAGTGGTTGAAGTGAAGTGAAGGTATACTAGGTATAATTAAATAGTAATAAGTACATATTATAAATTGTGAATGAGCGCGACGCATACAAACTGACATACATTGTGTAACACTTATATTTTGTATATAAATAAATTTAAAAAAAACTTGTGGGCATTAAATACAAATTTCCTGTGTTATATATACCTGTCATACTAATATAACCTGTGCTATATTTCAGACAACGTCCAGAGACGTGTACTGCACTAGCTCGGCGACTGGTGTCGGGTGCGCTGGGCGTCAAACTGAGTACAGCGCGGCAAGAACGCGCCGAGGAACGAAGACTCATTACTATTGCCAGAGGTCTGGAATAAATACAAGCTTTTATTTCACTTGATGATTGCCAAGAAAATGTACTGAAATTTAGCATAGTTGCATATTTTTGGTGACAAATAATATGTATCCCAAAGTTAGTCTGTCTTAGAGTGGCTACATGTATTCAAATAAATTTGCTTTCCTACCAGACAAAGCCGCACCGCCAAGCGGCCTTGCCGTGTTCCGGTGCGATGTCTGGTGACACCATAAAGAGAGGGTGGGTCGGAATTGTTGTCCTTTAAGGTTTCTAACCATATGGAGGCTCATTCCACTGCCACCTTCTCACCGATAATCATTCGCAATCACGAGTGAATAGGTATACTAGTCTGGCGCGTTCCATCGTAGGCTACATCATTGCTTAACATCAGGCAAGTTGTAGTCAAGCGCCAGCCTATCGCAGAATAAAAAATTCTATCATAACAACTCGTATGCTGTGGTCCAGACAAGACATTATGCGTATTTATCACTGAGTCCCACAGCTGGGCACCGGTCTTCTCTCAACTATCATGAGTTGAGAGAGTTTAGGCCTCAATCCACACACGCTTGCCAAGTTTGGTAGATGTTACATGTCCTCGAATGATTAGTTCGTAGACGTGACGGTTTCCTCACCATGTTTTCATTCATCGATATTGAGCAGCGGCGATGTTGCAATTCACACAAAGATGTGTGTGGGCATGACCGGGAATCGAACCCGTGTCCTTATATTTTAAAGGCGAGGCCGATACCTCTTCGCCACCGCTATGTATTTATATTAAATAGGATTAAAATTAAAGGAAAAACTAGCCAACTGGCGTGGTGAGGGTTCTGTTTAATAGCTGGTAGATATATTTTTAAAAACTTCCACCTTAGTTCGACTGTTCCTTGACTATCTGTTCGTATGTCATCATTTCTGTAGCGTTCTAACGCCGAAACTACTGATCAGATTTGGGTGAAATTTGGTATAGACATAGTTTGAGACCAGGGGAATCACATAGGATAGTTTTTATACGACTACACAAAAAATAGGTTAATGGTTTAGCGCGATAAACCGATATACTTACGCGCGGGCGGAGCTGCGTGCAGAAAGCTAGTCTAAATATATAAAATAGAAAAAGTCTATAAAAGATAGTTACAGACGCAGTAGATCCAAACAACAGTTTCCTTAAACGTCATAATGCCTAAAACCCGTGTTTATTACATAATTACAGAGAAGAAACGCCAAGCGGCGCTTCACAAGGAGGCGGCGTGGGACGGTTCCCTCGCAAACACATCTGTCGACACCTGAGGTAACACTTACGCATGTTGGAATAATCTAAAAGTGATATCAGTAAAAGTGATGAGCAGCGGTGGCGCAGCAGTACTGGCCTCGCCTTAGAAAAATAAAAGGTCGCGGGTTCGAATCCTGGTCGTGAAACACATCTTTGTGTGAATTGTTTCATCGCCGCTGCTCAATATCGGTGATGGAAAACATCGTGAGGAAACCGGCATGTCTTAGAACTAATCATCCGAGGACATGTGACATCCACCAACCCGTACTTGGCCAGTGTATGTGGATTAAGGCCTACACTCTCTCAACTCATAAGATAGTTGAGAGAAGAACCCGTGCCCAGCATTGGGACACTAAAATGGGTTGAAGTTGAAGTGATATCAGTCTTTACTTGTTTTACTATGGAAGATTCTCTGGAGAAATACATTTATTATATACATATTGGTGATACAAAGTCACAAGAAAATTGCTCTTAAGAACTCAAAATTAACCTTGAACTGAACTAACGCGTCGAAAGAATTTTTCAAGTATGTATTAGTCTAAAAACAATTTCTAAATAGTAATAACGTATAGATTGCCTTGAATACACAATCTGACTTATCACCATGACGTACGATAAGCAAGTAGTAAATTATTTCGCCTTATTTAAAATATCTTCGGTAGTATAGTGGTAAGTATCCCCGCCTGTCACGCGGGAGACCGGGGTTCGATTCCCCGCCGGAGAGATTCTTTTTGCTATTTATTTTTACACTAGACGACTTTATTAGCCTTGTGACAATATTTTTTGCTAGGTTTCGATTAAAATTAAATGAATATAATGTTTTTTTATTTACATAAAAGTTTTAACATTGACCTATGACTTGACCTCTCAATTTTACAACTTGTTATTGTTACGTTATTATTACAGATTATTACATAATTAAACACGTTAATTGGATTTATATTTATTAATAATTTAATATTTATTTATAAATGTTATAATTTTCTAGACTGTTATTAGGTAGATTATTAATATTATTTTTGTTAGTATGTATGTATTTGTATTTTTAATGTTTATATAAGTAATTATTTTTATTTATTATATATTTTAGCATTCACCGTTCCAGCACGACTTCAATGCAAAGGTAATCAATACAGTAGTTTTGAAAAAAAAATTAAAGCAAATCAATGCAGCATGTTTCCGATACAATACAATACAATATTGAACAAATAATAATTTAAATGTGAGAGAAACGTGCATTCCAAAAACCCCAAGACAAATGTATATCAGAATTTCATATATTTTTGGTATTGTTGACATCAAACAACTGTTATCCAAGTAATATTTCTAATGTTTGGACAGATTTTTCATGCAAATTTGATACGACGTCAAAATACAGTTTTATGTCTGTTTTAATGTTTCATATCCTGTCTTATGTATTTCAATTAGGTACCTCTTAAGGTACATTGGAACTTTTCACCCTGTATATGGATTAAGATTTGTTTAGATTGTTAGTTACAACTAAAACTATTATTTATTAAATATATTTTGTTAAAAAAACTACAGTAAAGTGCAACATGTTTAGTTGGACATTACAAGCAGCGGTGGCGAAGCGGTTAGCGGGTTTGATCCCCGCTCGTGCTCACACATCTTTGTGTGAATTGTTTCATCGCCGCTGCTCAATATCGGCGCAGGAAAGCAACGTGAGAAAACCGGCATGTCTAACAATTAACCATTCGAGGACATGACATCCACTAACACGCACGCGTGTGGATTAAGGCTTAAATTCTCTCAACTCGTAAGATAGTTGAGAGAAGACCAGTGCCCTGCATTGGGACACTAAAAAGCGTTGAAGTGTAGTGATTTCGAGCCCTACTGTAAATTGACACTTTATTTTCAGATAGCGGTCCATAAGGTCCTCATCTCATCACAGTCGAGCTCTCATAGTAAAATATTAGTCATAGTTAAATAGTAACTAGATAATATATTTTTATAAGCAAAATGTTACATGACCGAAGAGGTTTTGTTCCAAATCTGTGCCCGTTAAGAGTTTTCTATGCTATACAGATAAAAAAAACTATCCTAATTGTCCACAGACTAGATACCTATAGACACCGATAACTGGGCCCCAGTGCTCGCCTAACTTATATCACATCATTACATATCATCCGACCACACGCTAATTTATGATTGGTCCTTTCAAGGACTAGAACTTGAACAAACCAATCATAAGTAGCAATCTCGGATACCTAACCAATTTTTGACGATAAAAATTTCGTAGGTACAATATATAAATGAAGTGATGTCTGGTAAGTATCTAGTCGGTGTTGTTGTCTAAATCATTTTCTGCTGTACAATGTCTAAATATCGGCTAAGTGATATTTTTACATACTTAGCCGTCTTTTATACCCTGGATGGTAGTTTTAGTTACATACAGGGTGAACCGGAAAATCTATGTCATACATTAAATTCTAATTTATTTGAATCAAAATAAAGAAAATAATAAGAATAATCCCTATGAAATATCTTATTTTCATTTTTTTTCTTAGACAACCCTATCTTTTGATGAGACTGTCATTTGTCACATCTTATAATAGGTCGAAGAGAGGTCAGAAAATATGTGATTTGAGTTGCGTGACGCGATTTTTTGCAAAAACTTAGCACATCAAAAATCGTATCTAAATCTAAAATCTAAATCTAATATAATCTAATCTAATATAATCTAATATATCTAATCTAATCTATATATATAAAAGAAGAAACTGACTGACTGACTGACATATCAACGCAGAGCCCAAACCGCTGGGTCTGAAGACTCTAAATTTGGCACATAGATTCCATACGGGGTCTAAGGGTGCACTAAGAAAGAATTTTTCAAAACTCACCCTTTAAGGGAGTGAAACGGGGTTCCAAAGTTTGTATGGAGAAACAAGATTAGTGAGACCAATTTCGCGGGCGAAGCAGCGGGCGGAAGCTAGTATAATACAAATTAATTTCTGATTTCACATAGTCATTAGTAATAACCTGAAGAATGTTGGTTTTAAGTATAGTATAGCCTTTCTCATTCAGGTTATATCTATAGTTGCCAGTCAAGGCACTGTAGTTAATTGACAAAAAGAATAGGTAGTTATCTAGACTAAAGTACGCGTAGGAAACTCATAATAAGGCCACTGTGGCTTAGGTAGTTGAATTATGTTGCCTTTAGTTACGTCACTGGCCTGCTTCGTATATATTTACTAACACCTTTTTTAAGGCACTTTTTAGTGCAATTTATATACTAAATACTTACAATTTGATTTCTATTGATTTTCAAAACATCTTTGACTGATATCAATAAGTATTATGTTACTATATGTAAATTTATAATAACAGAATTCGAAATAAAATGTAGTATTTTTCAATAAATAAAACATTACAATAACGTTAAAACACTATTAGACGGAGAGAGAGAGAAATAGTGCGGCTACATCACTCATTTTCATTCCATTCATTTTATTCACTGTCATATAATTGACGGGCCGGTGGCGTGGTCAATAGCAGCAGGTCGTGAGTTCGATTTACACCCAAGACAGACATTTGTGTTCTTAAACATGTCTGTTTTTCTTGAGACTGGGTGCATCTAATAAAAGTATGTATTTACAAAAAAATGTAGTGTATAGTATAAGAGTTATCTAGTTTCCTTGATACAGGGATCTGCATAAATAAAATAAATAAATATTCTGGGACATTAACACACACGGTCGTCTGGTCCCAAGCTAAGCACAGCTTGTGTTATGGAAACCAGATAACTGGTATATACTATACATATAATACTTTTCTTTTGTAAATATATACATATAATAGATATTTAATTTTTTTTTTAGTATTGACACTGATGATAGTGTGATGATGACTATGCTTTAATTGTTTAATTATTATGTATCTATTCCACATTTTATTTCGGATTCCGTTATCGTATACGTGTATTAACTAATATAATATTTTTTTTAACTAATATTTGATATCAGTCAAATACCATGTTAAAAATTATGTAAATTAAACTAGGTACTTATTAATATTGTACCTAATTTGTACTAACGGAACTAACTGTTATGTCTTATAGTGAATCTTAAGTTGTCTGGGAACAATAACGTTCCAACTGTTTAGGAATATTCTAGCCAATACACGAACACATACAAAAAATTCGTATATATTTAATTATTTTAATTTCTACATTCGACAACTGTTGAGTATTTTGCTAACCAAATATTAGAGTATATTTACCTGTTTTAAATAGTTTTATAATAATTATTATAACTTCAATATAATACATTTTTGTTTATATATTATTGTATTTCAAAACAACGGTATAGTATTCTGTTTAACCAAATATTAGTATTTATTTAACATTTTCTTTAGTTTTACTTAAATAAAATATGCAAGTACCAAATTTATTTTAGAAGCACGTTTTAAAATGACAACTACATTTAAATTAAACAGTGCGGTTGAGGAAATCCCGTAGAGTAATAATAACACTAAGAAAAAATTCAAAATATATTCTGTTTCATTAGATTTATTTCATTCGGATTATGCAGCTTATCTCGCACTATGCTTTCAACAAAAGAGATTGGGAGAAAGAGAGGGAAAAGACGCCTGAACTCTTTTTCATTCGATGGAGATTTCTCCCATTTCGTTCCACTGTAAGCTGCTTGAAATAAATTTGTTCCCAAAACATCCTATGACGGGCGTTGTGAGGTGGGGGTGATGTGAGTGCCGGGTTGTGTTCTGGGACTTTTTAGTTCCGGGTTACGGAACTGAAATGGGTGTCACAGCCCCCTATGTTGTTGTAGTCTTGTAGAGTTTAGTACATTTTTGCCGCTCACCAAATTTTACCATTTCAATACACACACACACACACACACTTAATATTCGTTGTCATTTTTATAGTCACGTCATGCAAGTTAACCCTTAAACGCGTAGTGTACGATATGACCTACGTAACAGTTAAGCGAGGGTTTAACGTGTCAATATTTATTAACTGAAATAAAATATCACAATTCGTCCATTTTCATTTCATTAATTATGTTACTAACGTCTAACTAAATGATAAAATATTCTCTGGTCACAAGATAAAATTAATATGTAATTAACAAATAAATTTTAATAGTTATTTGTTATTCGTTGCGAGTGCCTTTGTCTAGTCGGGTTGTGTTAATGGGATATCAAAACCTCTTTGCGTCGTTTTATTAGCGAAGAATAGTTGAATATGTCGCGTCTTATGATAATGTTAATTTTAGAAACCTAGTGTTCAGTATTGATGTAGAGAAGTTAAATCGACATTTTGGAAAATAAGGTACTAACTATGTACTATTGCCGCGTTCAGATTTATTTGACAGAAAACTTGTAAAAAGAGAGCTAACGAGAAGAATATTGTTAAGAATCTTTCATGGGCTGAAATAATATTTTCATTTAAAAAAATATATTATAAATTTTAATCTTTCTCTTCTATTCTTCTTCGTCTGTATTAGATTAAAATGATTCATTAGAAGAGTGTGAACCAGCCGTATGCAAAATGCTTGAGATTGAGACATATTTTGCTATAGTAAAATTACTCAGTTTCTGTACGTATTTTATCTCGTCTCGTTGGCTTTACTTTAGAGCTGCATATAATCAGAAATTGAGAGAAGCCCCTTCTACGCGCGTATGCAAATTTTGCTATACTGCAAAATATATTTTTTGTCATATTTAATCAAACTAAAACCAAAGCAAGTAGTAACCAGTTTGCAAATCGTACTTACAATTACAAATTTAAAATATGAATTGTTTCATATTCATTTCCCCGCAAAAAGCATTGCTTAGTCTTTTCATGCCATTGGCATACTGAAAAAATGTCAGATCAAATCTGACACACGTAGTCAATGGGTTCATCTGACGTATTGACCTAAGGAATAGTTTTGTGTTCCATTTGCTGACAACATAGTGATTTATAAAGAAACTTGCCTATATGCTAAAAATGCACTATATTATATGATAATACACAACACAGATTGTTATAATGTTATAATATGAAAAGTGCCTCAAACAGGTCGGCAGCTAGCTCAAAATGTTATTTGCAAGTATAAAAATAAAATGTATTTTTCATATAAAATTCATTTACTTCCCTGGCAACAAATCTTAATTTATTAGCAGTGGTAGTATCTACCATCTTAAGTCTAAAACAAGACAAGTTTTAGTAGAACAAGATGTGTACTGTATTTATACATTTAGAATATACTTTGGATACTTAATTAGGCTTCGGTTATGCGGTTATCGTAAGACAGCCAATTGTATTCGAACCCTTACGGCAGAATTACGACGTAGCCGCTATTAACACCAAATTGAACTAGGTGATTTGGGCCTAGCATCTTTAATATAAGTAGTCTAACGACTACTTAACAAAAATGCTGGTCACCACATTTGTCGTGTCTACATTAATGCTATGTACCCAATACTTGTTTACTGATGACCTTAATGTACTTGTTTACTGTTGATTGTGGTGAAGATAAACTTATTATTATTATAAGCAAAAACCATAAAATTACTTTGTAACGACAATCTGACACAATACTGCCCCAAGACCACATTTGAATTGTCTTTGTGTGTTATTCATTGCAGTTTCCTCCAGAGTGTTCCAAAATACTGAAACCTCATCAAAAATCCAAAGTATATTAATACGTTACATGTCCGCGTGGCTGCAACGGTGAGTCGCGCAACTGTTTGCCAGAACACTACCACTGTAGAGTAAAGTCATATTGTATGTAAAGTTGGACTTGTGAGATTGTCAGATCGTTATGTACCGGCACAGTGACGTGTTAAGTGCTAACGATGTGTACCTGGTGTGCAATATAACTTGTATTTATTTTTTTATGTTTACATTATAGACTTATAATATTACTCCTTAAAGACAACCTAGTGTCATTCCACAACAGCTCAAAGCGGTATTATTAGAGCTGTGGAAGAGGGATGCCGCTATACTATGTATAGAGCAACGTCTCTTTCGTACAACTGCAATAACGGTATACAATGACGGTATAGCACACTTGCAAAATCCTTTAAGAGTTCGTTTGAATTCTCATTGTTAGATCTCGCTCACACTCTTAGGTTGTCTTCACTGAGTATTATTGTAAGTATATTTATTCGATACGTTTGATTTAAGTATATCACAACCCTAATTGTTAGGGTAGGTATTATGAATATAATACATAATTGTGAATCTTTTAGCAGACGAATTGTATGGTGATACTGTTGATCTCTTTTGTCTTTCAATTTGAAGGAATAAAATTAAACCAGAAATGATTTGTGTGGTTCGATTTGTCAGACGTCAGACACGACGCTGTTTATACACTCTTACTAACCGCCTTGCAGAGATCGCTACCCCACCTAGTCTGAAGACGACCTACGACTGTTGATAATTCCAACGCTCGTCGGATTTAAGACATCTGCTTCATTCTTGCTGAAAAACAAAAGTGATCAGCTTCGCCATTAGTTAATTTTTGAACCGTCCGAATACACAATAATATAATGCTCCAAATATAAGTTAATAATATGTAACCTGACAACATTGTTTGTTTGCTACTCAATATAAATGTATATAGATTGTGACGTATAGTACGAACGATTACGACCGATGAGGCTTGATCTGGTGTACAAATGAAAGAATATTATTTTTCTAACTTGAAATTTGCTCTAAATTGATATAAAAATAAATGATTAATTCAGTTTTCAGTGGTTTTATTTAACTTCAACTACCCTACTAGCATTTTCTCGCTTTGCGTAACTTGTGCCTCGCGTATGAGTGTGTAGAGTTTAATATAGTACGTTATATTACTATAATATCTCAATATAGAAAGCCACATTAATTTATATACACTATCAAATTGTGTAGCAGATCCAGAAAAAGTGTAATTACTTACGACGTAGCATTGCGTAGTAAACGAAAAGACGCGATCATCGCGTATAGTCAGATGAAATGGGCGCTAGTACGAGTTGAGGTATACAAACGTCAAGTTGACTCCGTCTGTCCTTACACCGCAGCTACATGGTGTTCAGAATAGTTAAATATAATATCTGTCCTGAAACATCTAGTTTTCTTTTTGTTAATGGCGCCTTTGCTGTTTCAAAGCTCGCATGCAACGTGACAGCATCGCGTAGCAAATGGAAAGCATTGATAACTTACTAAGCTTTACGACGTAACATCGCGTAGCAAATGGATATAGCGATGATTACTACGAAACTGTCTACGACGAAGCATCGCCTAGCAAATGGAAAACGATGATTACTACGAAACTGTCTACGGCGTAGCATCGCGTAGCAAATGGAAAGGGATGAATACTACGATACTTTCTACGACGTAGCATCGCGTAGCAAATGGAAAACGATGATTACTACGAAACTGTCTACGACGTAGCAAATGGAAAGCGATGATTACTACGAAACTTTAATGACGTAACATCGAGTAGCAAACGGAAAGCGATGATTACTACGAAACTTTCTACGACGTAGTATCGCGTAACAAATGGAAAGCGATGATTACTACGATACTTTCTACGACGTAGCATCGCGTAGCAAATGGAAAGCGATGATTACTACGCTACTAACTACGATGTAGCATCGCGTACCAAATGGAAAGCCATGATTACTACAAAACTTTCTACGACGTAGCATTGCGTAGCAAATGGAAAGTGATGATTACTACGAAACTTTCTACGACGTAGCATCGCGTAGCAAACGGAAAGCGATAATTACTACAAAACTGTCTACGACGTAACATCGCGTAGCAAACGGAAAGCGATGATTACTACGAAACTTTCTACGACGTAGCATCGCGTAGCAAACGGAAAGCGATGATTACTACGAAACTGTCTACGACGTAGCATCGCGTAGTAAAAGGAAAAGCGATGATTACTACGAAACTGTCTACGACGTAGTATCGCGTAGCAAATGGACAGCGATGATTACTACGAAACTGTCTATGACGTAGCATTGCGAAGCAGATAGAAAACGATGATTGCTACGAAACTTTCTACGACGTAGCATCGCGACTTAATGGAAAGCGATGATTACTACGATATTTTCTACGACCTAGCATCACGTAGCTAACAGAAAGGAAACTAAGACCCAAAAACGGCTATGTCGCGTAAAAAATCTGCCGTTTCCATTTATTGACTGCACGTGTGTCATCTTCGTATTCATCGTCACGTTTCATTTATAATTAAGTTAAAAACCAAAAATGTAATATTTTCACACATACACACAGTGTCATCTGAGTAGTTCCAAATTAAGCAATTATATTTGCTTGTCTTATATTACTAGGAACGGTTTTACTACTTAAATACAGAACAAATAATCATCCTCACCGCACAAAAATTTGTCCTGGGTGGTAATCGTACCCACGACCAACGGCTTAGCTGCAGGGTCTACTACGCCAGGCCAGTTAATCGAAAGCATATTTTTAATAAAAACTGCTTGATTTTGGTCAGTAAAATATAAGACTGTTTATGTTACCTCAGCTAATTGAAGGTCGCTCATTGTCTACCGTTAATGAGAGTATGACGAATAGCAAGAGCTCTATTATAGAAAAATGTTGAACTTTTTGTCGGTCACTAAAACAATCGATTCATAGGCCATGTTCTTGCTAGGCTTTTTACTAAACTATAAGTAGATGCGTCATTGGTACGCTACATAGATAACTGTTCTGCAACAACTTGGAGTATTTAACACGGGAGGTGTTATACGCAACTTTTAGTACCTAGTAATTGTAGTACTAGTAGTTTTTGGGGGAGTCTAGGAAACCACAGCAAACATGTAAAAGTTGAAGCGTCTTTACAAATACATACTATTATTTTATGTTTTATTCTTAAATAGTCAATGGCAATGATGTAGTCTACGATGGGACGCGCCAGCCCAATGTACCGATTCACTCGTGAGAATGACTTTCGGTGAGAAAATGGCAGTGAAATAAGCTCCTTAAGGTGTCACCAGACATCGCACCGGAACACGGCAAGGCTTTGTCTGATGGGTGGTCACTAACCACGGCCAAAAAACATACATAAATAAAAGCCACACACAAACACAAAACATGAGTAGTGTAAGCATACAAACTGTTCAGTATCTCGACAGAGGGGAACGCGCTCAATACCAGTTCCATCTTAAATTTTCTAAGGCTAATACCCTAGAATATTATTAATATGTATCACAAACAAAGCAATACGTTGAGTAACCACGTTACTTCCATCTATTTATAAACTTGTAAATTGAAAACAAAGACAATGCTCGAATCTGGATAAATACTTTAAACTCCAATCTAGGTGACTGCAGCCAACATTGATTGTAATTAGTCACCGAATTATTGTAAACGCCGGAAGATTTCTTAATCAGTGTCTGAGTGACCCACCACTATTGTGACTTAAACAATGTTATTGTAGAACAGGAAAAATAAACAGTTCTTAAAGACATGATTTGTAATTCCTGCTTCCAGTCAACGTTGTGAACAGCTAACGAAATAACGTAACCATGTATATTATGATATTGCTCTTTGTTTTAACTCAAGTGAATGGAAAGCATACTTACCAGCACAACACTGCGTACGCACATCATATATCCACCAGATCCAAGGACAACGAGTCGCCGAAACAAACGAGCTACGTGTACTCACACTACGATAGTACAGCTCCTGTACAAACTTCATTTAGTATTTCAAATACAGAAGATACAAAACATGGAGCTCCAGGCCCTGGAAAATCTGAAGTCACTTCCGACAAACAAAGGAAAGTGTATGAAGATTTTAATGGTCTAAAAAGCGCATCACGTGATTACTTAAAACCATTTTCTGCGTGGAATCCTCACCCTCCGCCAGATCACACAGTGAAATATAATGATATATTTGCCTTTACTAATGTGCCTACAGTGTTCTATCCAGAAAATGTTCAGTATGATTCAATATCTAAGCGTCAAGATTCAAGTTTAAAAGACGTAGTGACGCCAAAGTTTCGTAAAGAGATATTCTCGCCGTGGACTGCAAATCCCGTGTCAGAGTATACAAATTTTGGTCAAACCAAACTGGGTTCATTAGAAAAATTAGGAGATGCACGACCAATTTATGAGGTAGTTAATGATATACCAGCTCCCGCTATGAAACCTATCGTGCCACTAAAAATGTCACTTATAGGTGCAAATAGTGCACTAAAACATTCTTTACATACTACTGAACCAATTGTACCCTTGACCATAGACCCTCTGTCGAAACATGAATTAGAATATGACATAAGCAAAGCTAAAGCCGATGTTAAATACAAGAATGAATTATTGGACAGTGAAACGGACAATAAAGTAAGTGATTTAATGTTGTCGTTGCATAATCCGCATAAAACACCTTCTGAGCATTATGATATGATGGGCGCATCTCATGATTTTCATATGGATGATGATGATGTAAGAACCGGTCCAAGAGGTTTATATGACAGTTGGCCATATTTTTACCACTCTCCTTACGATTACGATTTGGCTACTGCCAAATTTAGAGCTAAAGATAAGCGTTATGTAAATACTTACAGAGACGCTATTCCGGTTTACGAAGAAATCATTGAAAATGAACCACCGAGAAAATATCGTGAAGCAGTTTCTGATAATCCTATGACATTAAATGAACCATTCTTCTCATCTGTATTAAAAAATTATTATCAAAGAAGTAAGGAAACCGATCCTTTGCACTTCAAGGGTTTGGAGTGGGGAAGAGACTTCGACCATGGTAATGAGATCTACGAATATGTTACGCCTGAGTATCATACGCCACACCACGATGATTATGCAAGTACTCGTCGAGTTGGTAAGAGTTATTATCATGTAACTCCCAACTCACCAACTTACGATCCTACTTATTCGTATAATACAGATGATACAACATTAACAAACAATGGTATGTCTAAACAAAACAGTCAACAAAAACACAAGGATTTTGACAAACACGATAAAGGGGAAAAAAGCCAGTCTAATCATAAAACTGGTTACGAAAATACGTCTAGCAAATACGATGGATTCAAAAATTTTCTAGATAGTTTGACTCAAAAATTCGGAAAAGAAGATCATCAAAGAAAAATAAATCATGATCATCAAGTGAACCAAGATAAAGGTGAAAAGAAAAAAGGTTTTCATAGAGTTTATCATAAGGATGAATATCAAGAAGATAAAGAATACTTCGATAACTCTAACAGTAGTACGAAAGGATCTGATAGCGGCCATTCAAACGTTCATATTGGTGGGTCAGAAGCCAATTTGCATTCTTTGGCGACTGCATCAACAGGAAACCAAGCAAATGCCGCAGCTAATGCTGGAAATACAGGACATGAGCGGTTTTCAGACAGCCATAAAGGACATGACAGTTACAATGATATTAATAACGAGTATAGCAATTACCAAGCCCATACAAGTCGCGGTTGATTGTGACTGACATGAAAGCTGTTCGAAAGATTTATTCGGAGAAGTCTATGAGGAGAATGTATGTTAGTACAACAGTTTATAATGATGACAATAGTGATTTAATCATCTAATTAATAACCAAACGTTACGAAGACCAAGTGATGTAAAAAAAACTATTATGTCTCGCTCGATACACTCGTAAAGGATAATTTTTGGATTGTAATTCTGCAATGCAATTAGATAGGAAGGTTAACTGTTTTTTTTTAATACTGTGCTGTATGTTAAATATTACACTTTTTACATTGTTTAAAGAAATTTAATTTATTGCACGTCTCACAACGCGAAACATTTGAGATAGTGCATTACTCTTAACGAAATGAGTAATCCTTTGGTCCCGACTTATCCCTACTAATATTATAAACTAACTCTCTGTCTGCTCCGCTTCCACGTGCAAACTACTGAACTGGTGAGATTTCTGAAACTAGTGAAGAACTCCGCAAAAAGTGGTTAATGGTTTGAGCGATGCTTCTTAAATTTAAGCAATATTGACGCTAATTAGCTTCCAGTGTTCAGTTTTAACAAGTTTTGGCAATCTTCTATGAATAACAAGTCCATGTTGAAAACTAATGAACGATCTATCGCCCTTAATAATAATAATAATAATAAATCATTTATTTCAATCAACAAATTGGATCATAAAATGCAATAAAATACTATGTCATTAAATAAATAAAACACAACAAAATCAGTAAATTAAAATTAGAAATAATCATTTAATATTTAAAGAATATTTCAATTATTATAATAATTAATTTATGTTAAAATCTAATTATTAATTTATTATTATTTAATTTAAACAAAATATTATTATTAGAAATATCGCAGTGACTAGATAATTATAATGTTTAAGTAACTTAGCAATCTTGTAAACCTAAGTCGTGTTAGCGATCATTACACTTTTAGTATACTAATCAGAAAAGTGGAAGCAATACTCTGAGAGCTGAAACTAAAATGGTGTTTGGGGTATGAGAGCCGGGGCTCCAATGGCGGTGTACCCCACACCGCGAAATGATACAACACTTGTTGAGAAATTCAGCATGTAATTATTACCACACAATAACACTTGTACATGCTACACAAGTTACATGGAACATGTTTATGTAATTGAGGAGGTCCCGAACAAAAACCGATGAATCCACTTTTGGCTTAAGCATTTTTTATTTATTTTTCTGATTAAACAATTGCGATTGAAAAGCCCTCTCTGCAATCCAAATTGACACTATACTAGTTTATCAATTAACATATTAATAATTTTATAATCAGTTTTTTCTGTTTCCTGTAAAAATATGAAAAGTGGATTTATCGGTTTTTGTTCTGGACCTCCTCAATCATAACTAGGGTGTAGTGAAAAGGTAATAAAACGATACGAGATACTTACACCATTATCTCCTGTCCGAAAGCCCCTAGCGGAAAACCAACGAAACCGGATGTCATAGACAATCCAGTTGGTTCGTAAACTGGAACCATAAAGTGGCAACGTTCCGTTCGCCACACCTGTCTTGTCATTATTTAAGGAAACAAATTAAAAATGCAATCAGTATGCTTGCGCGGCGCGAACAAGGCGCGAATGTATCTGACAGCGGTTGTCAAAATTACGACAATGCGAAAAGGTGCAACTGCACTGCAACTTATTTAATTACGTGAATTAGCTTACATACATACATCCATACATTCTAGGACAGTAGAATTTCTTAAATGTTGTAAAATAGCCTATTGATTGATTGAGTATTCACAGGGTTTTTTTGTTCAGTCTGTCGAAAATGGCGCGAAACATTTGAAAGCATTATGGAACGATGTTCCTTAACGCGCGTTACGAGCTCACGAGCCAGACAGAAAAAAGTGTAATAATCTTTTTTCTGACACTTGCTATAGTTATAGCCGGTATTTATTCTAAAAAAGGCTTGCGATAGACTACAACATGTCTGATTTTAAGCAATGATGTAGGTAGTTTACGATGGAACGCGCTTATCTAGTGTACTGATTCAGTCGTGATTTCGGTGTCGGTTGTGTGGCAGAGTGCGGATGGTCATATCCGCCACACAACCGACAACCACTGGGGTAAACAAGTTCTTGAGTGGAGACCATGAATTGGCAATTGTAGCGTAGGACACCCTCAGTCTAGGTGAAATGACGATCACAGCAGTGCGGCCGGCAAGAACTGGATGAGAATAACAGTGGATCGTTTTTTAGTAGTGGCCTATGTCCAGCTGAGGACCAGCATAGGCTGATGATGATGATAATTAAAAACTTTGTTTAGTTGAGAATTTATTCAAGATTGAGTAAAAATAATGAATAACAACAGAAATATGAAATATGTATATTGGTATCACTTAAACAAACTTAAAATTGGGCTTTTATAAACTCTGCTGTAGTGGTGGATATAAAAATTCATAATTTTTCCTATTAAACAAATCCATTTGATAACTGATAAGACCTCGCCATTCTCAGAATACGTGATTCTTTAATTTTTTCAATAATATCTTCGTCACTTAAATCATCCTCGCGATCCAGCGCTTTTAATGTTTCTGAAGTTTTCAACGGAAGCTCATATTCATAATCATCTTTATCTGATTTATCCAGCATATCTACGGACCGTTGTTTTCTGCTTGGATCTTTGCTTTGTGGTGGATTCATGGTTTCAATGACTGGTGGAGCTTTAGACTCTGTTTTAGCTGTACCTTTGTCACGAAAATCTTTTGTTTTCGATCTGGGCTCTAACGGCTTGCCTCGACCGGCATACTCGTCATGATTAACATCAAAATCGTAATCGTCTACACTAAAATCTTCATCTTCATTCTCTGCTGAATCGGAAAGTTTAGATGCAGCTGATTTACTCACTTTCGCCTGAAATTCTTCTTCATATTCTAAATCGGCGTATTTCGGGATAGGTTTTTTTACTAGAACAGTTTTTTGGTTTGAGTTTGCATGGAATGATTTATTTTTATCGTCGATTTCCATAGGATCTGCCGACAAAAGTAGTGGTGTGTTATTATCTGGAGATTTGGTCACATATCTAATTTTTCTGTTAGATATTTTTACCACTTCATTGCTATACTTGATGTCCCTTGCAATGCGCACTGATTCAGAGCCAGTTGGTTTCGTTTCAGTTGTTGATGTGCGATCGGTGTTTTTTTCTATAAGTCTTGCGTTTAAATTTATTAAATTACATGAACCGATAACTACAAGAAACAGGATTTTCATATTTAGTTTCTGTGACAGCGTCGCGGTGTGAACTGATCTGGCCGTTCTGTATGAATGTCTAATGTAAACTAAATTGTGTTTGAACATCGTGTTTACATAGACGGGTGATGTATTACTTCTTGGTGAGAGAAATGGACTGGCTACTAGATTTTATTTTGATAATAATCCAATGAATAAGTCATTGTTGGAACGAATGGTAGGGTTCTGCTGCACTAAGACATATATACTTATTTAATTATATATTACTGCTCATTCTATGACTAAAGACCTTTGTTAGCGACCTTTGTGTTTTCAAAACATCCAACAAAACATTAGGAAAATGGAAACATAATTATAATTTTCAGAATCGTCATAAAATCATGGAAACTAATAAAAATAAAAAAGGCTTTCTGTCAAATGCACAGCAATTAACACATTTGATGCCACCACTATTTTCCAGAAGTTCCTCGCAACGCTCTATATACCTAAACCGAAGCAAGAACGCAAACAGTAATCTCTAAGCGTTTCAATATACTATAGTCCAATCATTAAAACCGAGCATGTTGACGACTTTGTTGTATGGATTCCTGAAGACACGAGTGAATTTGAATGTGTTAAAAATCTGAATATTTATCAGAATACTGCAAGATAATTTTTATTTAATAATTAATTTATACCTACTAATTTGTTTCACGACTACGACTGTCAAGGAAGTGTTGTTCGCGCGTATCATAATTAAATGCATGTAAATTTGTAAATTTCTATATTACCACAAATCTCCCAAACATCTGAATGGATTGCGACGAGTCATTAGATTTGTCTTACCCAAGTGTTTGTTAGGGTTAGGTTTTGTTAAAAGAAGAAAAATGGCTAAGTTAGCAAAACTAACGCTAAATTGTTTAAAACTCTAATCGTAAATATTTTCTTATTAGCCAAAGCTATGAAGTTGAGTATCAAACTTAAGGATATTAAAAGTACATTAACTACTAATAAAATATGTTACGTGTGTGTTGCAATGTACATACCTAATTAGGAATAATAAATCAGCAGTTTTTGAATGCAGTTGTGTTTTTTGATTTTTAAACTACAGTTGCTTGTTTTGATGTTCTTATTTACGATGTGCATAATTTTAGTGGATTTTACTAAATATTATATTGCGATATTTTGGTCATCCTTTATTACAAAGGGTGTTTACTTCCAGTAATTACTATAATTTAAGTGTTTGGCAACCCTTGACAATGTATGTTCTTAAAACAACAACTCGAGAAACATATGATTATTTATTTCCATGATGATAAATAAACATTTGTGATTAAGACTACTTAATTTATAAGAGCAACACCCGGCCGATTGTAGTTAGTTCGCATTCGAACAAGATGGAAAAATTGTTTAAAATCTTAAGTGTATTAATCTATTTTAATGTGGTGACACCTGTTTACATGTATTTTTTAAATTATAATGATGATTCAAACGTGGTATATGTTGCCGGAGATAATCGCCCACCAGCGCATCATATTAAAGCGCTTGATCACAAAGAAGAACTATCGCCATTCGAAACAGCTTTCAAAGTAAGATTCCATAAAGCACATAACTACCATATAGTTGACGAACTTTTCAAGGTAAAGAAAACGCCATATCGTGACGCAGCAATACATAATCATGAAAATGAACTAGTGAAAAAACGAGACAAGAAACATAACGAGACACAAAGGTATCAAAAAGAATTTAGAAAAGTTATTCCTCCTGTTACACAAATGGGCCTTAGATATGCAAATTTAACAGTTCAGAATCAACTTCAACGAAATGGATTTTCAAAGTCTTTGTATTCTAATCAAGTTTCTAAAAAAGCAAACCTAAATCATAAATATTATGATGATTTGAAACTGAACAATATGAAATTGAATAAGTTTGCTAGTAGTCAATTCCTTCAGCAACATATTGTACCCAACGCTAACACCACAGATTATCTTCCTCAAAACGAATATGGAAATCAGAATACGAAAGATTACAATCCCAAACGAAGCATACCTTGGAAAATATCTTCAGATCCTCAAAAACTTTTGAAAATAAACCAAAACCGACAGCTAATGCATAAATCAGTTCACACTATACAAGACCATGCTGAGCTATCGCCCTTAAGGCTGTTTCGAACATCATATGGTCATCATGAACAAAATTTAGAATCTATATCTCGCATTCTAGACGATATTCATCAGAAAATAGGAGAAAGGCGCCAGAAAAAAGAAGCATATAAAAAAAGAGAAGCTGACAAAAAAAACACTGCTAAACAGATTGAAAAACCCAAAAGTTGCATCTTGACTGACAACATAGAAAAATATTTTATCAAATCTAAAGCTCCTACTCATGAATACACCAAAGACATTGTTAAATTTAGTAGAGTTGGTAGTCGTGACAAGGATTTAGAAGCAAACATTTCTCCATACGCAGTGTTCTATGGAATGAAAAGTGGTAACTTGAAAAATCACAATAGCTTAATAGAGTACAGTTTTCATAAACTGGACTACAATAACAAGTATGCAAAAAATAAACAGCAAAAACGTCTGTTTTAACTATATCCATGTTCTAAAAGGTAGCAATTGATATTAACAGAACTAAAAAGAATCTTCGAACTATCAATGCAACAAGTTTAGAAATTTAACACGTTCCGTGCGTCTAATAAACATCGTGAATAGATATTATTTGTCCATAACTTCACCTGCTTTTAAAATGTAATAACTTAATCAAATTAATAGCAATTTTATTTTTTTTACCAAAGTTAGTGAATAGTATGTAGTATTTTTATGCTCCTAAAATCGCCTGCAGTTCTTATCACTAGTTTAAGAGAAAAGAAACGTTTAAAAAAAGGTCACAATTTATGAGAAATATTTTCCCATACCACACACCGTTACTTGAATGACTTCCCTCGGTCATTTGGTAGTGTTGGCATGAAATAATAATTTTATAGCAAAAAATTCGATAATTTTAACAGATTTTATTAGAAACTCTTTCTTTCTTTCTTATTGCTTTGTACCAATGTAATAATATTAAAAAAATATATTGTTTGAACTTCTAAAGATTCTAGTAACGTTAATACAGATTGAATCATTATGTCAAAGGTTGCGGTGGTTATTTTCGTATAATAAAGTTTTGGTCGTCCCTTATTTTACTTCTATTGTAATCCCCATCATCAGCACTTATCTAATTATAATGAAAATCTTTGGAATATGTCGATCCTTTATAAATCGCCAATCGCGGGTGCTTCGCACACAACATAATAATATCACGAGGCTTACCGACTACGTACAGTGCGATGTGAGGTGCTTGTCTCTGTTCAACTACTTCTCATGCCGCACATCTAAATATATAAAAGAAGAAACTGACTGACTGACTGACTGACATATCAACGCAGAGCCTAAACCGCTGGGTCTGGAGACTCCAAATTTGGCACATAGGTTCCTTATGGGGTCTAGGGGTGCACTAAGAAAGGATTTTGCAAAACTCACCCTTTAAGGGGGTGAAACAGGGTTCCAAAGTTTTTATGGAGAAACAAGATTAGTGAGATCAATTTCGCGGGCGAAGCCGCTGGCGGAAGCTAGTAACACAATAAAATTAGCCGCTGCGCGTCGCAACTATTATTTTGCCATTCGATTTTTACTTTAAATTGAAACATGTTTGAAAATACAATAATATCTCTTTCATACTCGTACAACAACGACAACAGAAAAGCAACAGCGATCGCATGGTGAGAACTGTATTTTTGAGCGCCGCGCTACACCGAGCGTTCACCACTGTTGTATAGAGTTCAAACGCATGAGTCTTAGTTGCCCCAGCGAACATCGTACCGCGTTTCTCACCTTTTTTGGGTTGCTGCAAATATTTAGAGACCAACAAACATCAGCGAGATAAGTTCAGCGGTTCTCGAGTTTTAGCATTACTTGCTATACAAATATCCGCCAATTCAGTTTTTTATAGAGATGATTAATTTAGGGTCCGGTTTTTAATACCTACATTGCAAAAAACCTATGTAGTAAATAATCCACATATCATATTCTCTACTTCGCATTATGACTAAACCGCATAATGACATGGTAGCAATACTCTTGTAATAATAAATGTTTGGGCTTAGAAATCTGAGTTGCAATGTAGGTACCTACTTAAACATCCAACTGCTTAGTTTAGGGTGCTAAACTGTTGCATCATCATTTCCCCTAACGCAAATACCTAGATGTCAACAAGAATAGTTAGGAATCCTAATTATGCAAAACATTTTCGACATCCTGTCTTAGAACGCAGCCATAAAATGTGCCAGCGCACCCACGAGGGGAAGGGCGTGGGTAAAAGAGGTTGACGCGCGGCGGCAAGGCGCGCGCGGTCAAAATATCTAAATTCGCAGTCACACCCGCACGCCATTTTGTTTTTGGAAATTATTGTTCGTTTAATTTTAATTTAATAACCTCTTAATGTAAAAAGTTTTCCACATTTAAAACCCGTATCGCCGCCCCCAAAACCAGGAATGATCTGGCTATTGATTGGGCAATCACTTTATTTATCAGCCAACCATGTAGCTCAAGTCTATACTAAAAAAAATTGGTTGCCTGTAAAGTCGGTATACGGGCGAAAGTTTTACGTGACAACGACTTTGAGTGGTAAAATAATTTTAATGTGAATATTCATTCGTATAGTAGGAAGAAGGATGAAATAATAGTAACAATTTAAAACATTTATTTATACAAAGAATTATATTTAAAACATTAATTTATACAAAGAATCTCGCTCTTAGGCGGGCTAACTGTGCTCGAGTGGAAGGGACGCGTGCCTTTCACTTTTTATGTCTGTCTCTCTCGCTCTTAGGCGGGCTAACCATGCCCGAGTGGAAGAGACGCGTGCCTCTCACTCGCTCTCATTGTGAGCGCATAACGTGAGCGGAGCGTAACGCAGTTTCTTGAAGTGTCACCCGGCAAACCAATTTATAAGACGTTGTCACGTCAAAATCCTTTGTCCTAAATAACTGACTGATGCATGATGACGTATCAATCAACGCACAGCCTAAACCTTTATTTGGTCTGAGCTTGTACATTATTAGCCAAATACTTACACGTGTTTAACTGTGACGTACCTAGTATCTATCATTTGACACGCGCATTAGTTCTAATTATTGTGTAATCTACATATATCATAACATTGCATATTTAGTACAATAAAGAGCATTCGTATAAATCGATTGTCTCCTTCATATCATTTAGCGAGTGTTGTACTCATATCATATCAATATTCTAGTAATTTAGGAACTAACATCATCCTCAGCATCCTATCATATCAGTGTACGTTGGGAAACACCCAACAATCTCCGTCTGTCTGTCTGTTACGATTTCACGCCTAAACTACTGAACCAATTAAAATGAAATTTGTGTACCGAGCTAGTTTTGATTAGAGACTGAGAAATGACATAGGCCTACATTTTATCCTAATAACATGCGGGCGAAGCCGAAGGCGGAAGCTCTTTATATATGTAATCTTTATGACCACGAACTCAAAATTGAAAAAAATCACTTTACTTATTTGCGATAAATATCATATGACATGATTTGTGTTTAGAGTTGGGCGACACGGGAAACAATTGGGAAGGAAATAATGGGATTAAATTGAAATAATATTTCTACATTTAAATATTTCTTTTAAAGTAAGAGGGAATTTAGTAGATATTTCAAAAAATGACATCAGATCATTATTAGGGCAAACAAGATACAGTTTCTTTGAATTTTGTTAATATTAAAGTATTTGTTCGAATTGTTATATAAATCTAAGATTATGTACCATCCAACGTGGTGCTAGACTTCTGGGTACGTTCCCGGGAGATAACGATGTGGAAGAATTAGGTCAGGCGTTAGTTAGTCTCCGTGGATGCCTGTACTAAATAGGACTGATAATGGGATAGACTGATACTAAACACTGATGTTGCTAATATATCATAACTTTTAAATGGTATGTCCGATTTAAATAATTCAAAAAGTAATTTACAGGTAGATACTGATATACCTACTCTTGAATATTATGTGATTTATTTAGGGATTAATACCAAGGTACGAATAATTGAGTTTAATTTGTACCGGCGTTACAATTGCATATTTTAAAATGAAAACGTAGTTTTTGTGACGTAACTAAAATATTTAGACATATGGTACCTACCGCGGATTTTTTTGTAGATATTTAAGGCCTCTATAAAACTGTAGCACATCACTTTGCTCTAATGTCAATAGTTTCCCTAATTTTTTTAACATATATTATAGCTATGTTACTCAGTAAAGATGTAGTTTTTTAATGGTGAAAGAATTTTCTAAATTGAGTCTGTAGTTTTGGAGCCTATTCGTAACAATCAACGCTTTACTCTTTATGATATTAGTACATATAGATAAAAGAGACAAAGTCCATTTTAACTAAAGAGTCTTGTAAGATTTTTATCAATAAAACCATTAGTATATAGGTAGGCAGATACTCCACAAACATTAGTTGCAATACATACATATAAATATACATACTTAACTACTTTTCTTATTGGTTGAATTCAATTAACAACAGACCTCGCAGTTTCTAATAAATACTACAAATAAATAAGTCCAGTCATACAAGAGTCACGTGCCGGTGGTTGGATTCAGTCAATCAATGCGCCAACGCCGGCATAGAGTCGTTTTTATATTACACGACGTAAGACCGAACGCGCAGCTATGCACCGTATAAATTAATACAGGGTTTTTCATTATCATTGACACCGAAGACCATTGCCCAATCTAGAGAGCGATCTCGACTCGGCCCATTTATGAATGTCAATGATTGACGCACTATTATGTTCAGTATATAAATGCTAGACTTGACCTCTGGCGTCATTACTATAGTGGGCATGATCGCTGAAGGCATGGCGCCCAAAACAGCGGTGTTATTATTGCTTTTTGCTTATGGCTCCTGTATGGAGATGAGGGAGACGGTCGAGCGCATGGTGATGGTGCGCACCACAGGCTCTGACCTCCAGCCCGCTGCTACCGGGTACATTTACAAAAAAGAAAATGATGGTGCTGCTCGTGTTACGAAAATGGGAGAAACTGAAGTCATAGATCATTTTTCAAAACTGTATGGCAAATCTGAAGCCTACAAGGCGCCACTACCTGCTGCAGCCGGACCGTTTAACGCTAAAGAAGAGGATGGAGAAAAAGCAGCATCGTATGCAACCGAGGAACAAGTTAAACCGGTCGTAGAAAATGTAAAGGAGCACGAAGATGGTCACATTGATGGGATAGCGGATGAAGACTACGATAAGATGTTTGAAGAATATGCAAAACAATTCCGTCACTATAAGGATGACTTTGCCGATTATTTGCACGGTGTTGGACATTACGATCATGGCATTTATCACGGATATGACGGTGGTAAAGATTACGGGCTAAAAGGATATTATGGGCACGGGGAAAAAGGCCATGAAGGTCAGAAGAAAGCACAACATTTTGAAAAAGGAAATGCAGGAGACTACCACTCGGAAAAACATGAAGGATATTCTGTATCTAAGCAAGGAGGCCACAAAGAGAACTATGATGACGCTGATAAGCATGGGAAACACTTCGCTTATGGACAGGGGTACAAAGGAGATGATCATGGACATAAAGCAGGTCACAGCAACGGAGAAGGCATCGATGGATTTCGCAAACTCTATGACAAAAAGGCATTCAAAAAGGACCACGACCTTTACGATGGAGAAGGTCTTAAAGGTGACCACCACAAATATGCAGTCGGATACTCCGGATACGGATCAGGAGGCAGAGGGTTCGAGAACGGAGGTGCACACAAGTCAGGTCATGTCGAAGGAGCTCATGGAAAAGACGGATTCGTCCATAAGGAGTCCGGGGAAGAAAATGATGAAAGACACGCCTCTGAAGAAAATGGAGGGTCAGGACACCACCATCATGGAGATTCCAGCGCTAAAGGCGATCAGTTCGGCGGCAAAAGCTACGGTTTCAAAGTCAAACACTGATTGGACAGCGATCAGCTTATTTGTTATTATTTTGTTGACTGTTTGATATATTTTTGTAAATATTTATTAATAATTTTAGAGATAAAATAAGCCATACGTAGCTCTACGTTTCGTTTTTATTCATACCTCATTTTAAAGATGTTTTAAAGTAAAACAAAATTTAAAGCTTAATGTTTCTCAAAAAGGTAATAATGGCTGTTAATAATTATAAGTAGGAACCCAGTTAATTTAGGAAATTATAGATGTCGAAATATTTATTTTAGGGAATAAGTTAAATTAAATATAAAGGATAAAACCAAAGTTTTTATAAAATTTACTATTATTTTAAATAAAGTATCGTCATGCAATCTAGCATTTATTTATATTCCATTTTATATAGCCCCTTTACACAGCGTTTAAAAAATGCCTTACAAGTAGGTAGAAGTTTCCATACTTGATGAATAACTGTTTAAAATTCAAATGTTGTTAGTCGACCAAGAACTTTTAACTATATTAGAAAAATTTAAGTTTGTTATCTGTTGAGTATTATCTGTTGAATATTTAATTTTTTATGTACCTAAATGTGACAAGACGGCCAATATTCTGTTAATTAAAAACATTACTGGTAGGTAAGTACGTTAAATAAGTACCACATGTTTAATAGCATAAAAAATGCAGTACCTACATACTTCTTAGTAAGTTTGAAAGTCGGCGTAGGTAACCAAGAATTACATGTCATTTAATTTGCTCCGTTTTCCCTTTTTGTAATTTCAACCCTTTGTCACTGATACCTTCCTACACATCTTCATGCGATATCCATGTACGTACACATAAAATCAAATAGCACAATAGAATAGAGCGACCCCGTCTGCCAGATGTAAAAATCTTGTCCATTAAAGCTAAACACTGACCCTTACGATACAGGTTACCCCTAGTTTATGAGACAGAGTTTTATAAACCAAACAAATTACAATATTGCCTGGCAATGTACCTATTACTAGCTATCCTAAGTAACTTTTATCCTTGCTTAAATTTATGATATTACATAAATCTGTAAGTGAAATAAATACATTTTATATTTTATTTATTTATTTATATCAAGATTTGCCTATTTTTGTGTGAATTGGTTTATTGCTGCTCACTATCGGTGAAGGAAACATCATGACAATTACGGTGTTTCTTAGAATTTATTGGCTCAGCAGATATAACAAGCAGTTGCGCAGCGTATGTGGATTAAAGCCTAATCTCTTTCAAGTCTTTAAATAGATTTTAGAGAAGACCCACGTCCAGCAGAGGACGCTAAAGGGTTGATTACTTATTAGATAGTTAACTATCAATACTTTTACAAAAATATATGGTAGATGAAGTGGCGCAGCGGTACGGGCCTCGCCTTACAAATATAAGGTCGCGGGTTCGATACCCGGTCGTGGCCACACATCTTTGTGTGAATTGTCTCATATCCGCTGCTCAATATCGGTGAATGAAAACATTGTGAGAAAACCGGCATGTCTAAGAACTAATCATTCGAGTACATGTGACATCCACCAATCCGCACTTGGCCAACGTGTGTGGATTGAGGCCTAAACTCTCTCAACTCATAAGGTAGTTGAGAGAAGATACATGCCCAGCAGTGAGACACTAAAAAGGGTTAAAGTGATGGTAGACGCTTTTCATACAATTACATTATCGAGGGGCCCTGTGGACTCTTAGCAATTCGTTAATATAGTAACTACCTTGTAAGAAAGAAGCTACTTGTTCTAAGGTATCTACCACGTACCTTCTCTAAAATAATGTTCTGAAATAGGGTTTGCACCGCCGAAGCAGAACAATACGTAATGTGCATAGCACATAAGCTTTCGCTACTTGCTTAGGTAATCCGGAACTCTATGTTGGTTTTATCGATTTATTTTCTACCACGGGGTTTCTCTCGACTCCAAACTACGTAAATAGTAGCACCTTCATTTAAATACCTACCTAAATGTATACACTACCTTCACTACTGTTTCATTGTGACATCATAAATCATTTTCGCTCCTAGGTCAACCAATTTCTAACAATATGCAAGACCCAATTGTCTTACGAATACAGTATAAAACTTTTACTTACTAAACAGTTACTTAGTGCCTATTTATTTCACCTTCTAAAATATCGTTTACCTTATCACAAATTACTCTACTTATTATTCCGATACAAATCTGTCTACAGTTCAAAACATAATTAATTGCATAATAGGTCATTGCTACTCGCAGATCAATTCGGTTCGCGTAGGGTCTTCGAGAAAAAAAAAAGCACTTCACGCCTATTTGCGGTTCAGCGACTGCCACAAGCGTTGCACAATAGCCCAGTTTTTCAATTCATTAACAACCTCTTTGTCACCTATAACCTCGTCTGATAAGCAATTTGTTCCACGAAAGACACAGACACACGGCTCTTTGTCTCTAAGTTAGATATAAATATTGAGCAACAGGCTTATCATGGTATAACACAACGAGTAGCAGTACAGTACACATCTAAACATGGCTCACACAGCTTTGTGTATACTGTTGGGAGCGGCTGCAGTGGCAGGAGTGCAGGTGGGGTTTGTTCCACCTGCGGCGAGTTACATTTACAGGAGCGATAACAATGGCCCCGCAAACTTTATCCAGCTCGGCGCTCCAGCGTACCACGGACCGCACGCTTTCGCCGCGCCTCTGCCTCTCGCTCAACCTAAAATCGAAGCTTTAGAAGCTTACGACCCCGCGCCTGTACCACTTCCATACATAGCCGCTAAACCCATAGCGGTGTTGGATGCCGAAGACGACGACGACGATGACGACGATGATGACACTTCTGAAGAGGTTATTGGTGGAGCACACGATGCGGGCTTTGAACACGGTGGTGGTAGTGATTACGGAGAAGAACACCATTCGGCTCACGGTGAAAAGGGAGGAAAAGGATACATATCTAAAGGCCATCATGCTAAAGGTGCATCTGGACATTATGGTAAAGAACATGACGAGGGCTCCTATGCCGAAGCTGCGGGTGGCAAAAAGGGACATCATGATGAAGCTGCAGAACACGGCAAGCATCATTCCAATGGAGAAAGTTATAAAGGAGGTGACCACGGCCACAAGAAGCACTTCAGCAAAGGAGAGGACGTTAGTGGGTACCATAAGGTGTTCCACAAGGACGAATTCAAGAAGGATCACGATTTCTACGACGTAGCTGACAAGAGTGGTCATTTCAACAAACATGGTTATGAAAAGGGTCACCATGGTTCAGAGAAAGGTGGTCATAAGGAAGGAGGACATCACGACGCCGCTTACGACAAGGGAGAGTTTGGAAAATCTGGTCATCACGCTAAGGGGCATATAGACGATGCTGATAAGGGTCATTCAGCTGAAGAGGAAAATGAAAGCCACTATAATCATGAAGAAGGGTACGGGAAGAAAGGAGGTAGTGCCCATGGGAAGGATTATGGGTATGCCGAAGACGACTATGATGATGATGACAAGGAATAAATAATGTGTCATACTGTTGGTTAATTTAATATCTCGATAATTTTGTTATGTTTGATACGTGATGATGTCTATGTAAATATTTTTGTAACGCAAGTCAGTTAAATAAAAAAATATTTATACATTTCGGCTATTATTTAGACCATAAAAAAGATTTCCCCTTTTAAAGCAGCTCAAACAGAGTGAAATAAAACCTTATAATTCAGGCAACTACTTACTGTCTTTAAAATTTGTGTAAAATAACAATTCCTTTAGAATATCGGATAGAATTCGATTAAAGATTCAAGTAAATTTAGCAGCTATCCAATGGCGCAAGACTATTTTAATATAAGACGGATTGTTGATAAAGGAGGTAAAGTAGAGATTGACGGTGGGTAGTTTCCTACATAATTAAATTCTCTTTATACGAAATCGGGTCGTAGTATCACAAACAAAGAGAGATGCTTACGGGTAGTAGGTATAAAATTGGATTTTGGAGAACAAGATTGGATCTAGTACCTGTGGAAGCAGAACTACGTGGCAGAAGTAACAAGTCTGTTTGTTTCACCGTGGTACCTTCGCACCTGATGTTGATATTGTAATGTGGTAAGGTATTTGATTAAAGAAGCGATGCCTTTGAAGAAAATATAATGTTCGTTGTAATGAATTATCAATGACTGGTCTGGTGGCGTAGTATTTAGTGACCCTGCTAGCTGAAGGTTGTGGGTTCGATTCCCACCCAGGACATACCTTTGTGTGATGAGCACGATTTTTTGTTCTGTGCCTGGGTGTAATTTATCTAGTAATATTTATGTAAAAATTATATCCGTTCCTAGTACCCATAACACAAGAAAATAAGTGTCTTTGGGACTAGGTGGCGCTGTATGTATAATATTATTTTTATATAATTTTTATTATATTATTTCAAAATCTTTGATAAGTACGTAGGTAAGTAATTATATAAAGAAATAATGAAGGTAAGTTTAAGAATTAACTAAGTAGATTTTAATTAAACACTAGCCTTGATCATAACCGTCTGTGTTATTAGGAGGTTGGTTTTATGAAAATCAATTAAGTGATGCTGTTTTGATTATTTCAGATCCTATGCATTACATCCAGTCAGTAGACACAGTCTACTCAAAGTTTCTTCTACATCGTAAGATAATCAAAAAAACAAAGAACATGATGAAGCTCTTGCTCTAGTGTACCTATTTAAAGACCATGGAAAAATAGAACTTGTAATACGTATTTTTTTTATTTGGATAGCAATTGTTGCCCCTTAAAGGGGCAACAATTCCGACCACCCTCACTGCATGAATGTATACATGCATGTACTCATGCATGTATCGGCTGTTGGAAATATGTTCTGCTGCCGTATTATAAATGTTGTGTTTTGATTATGATTCCGTTGAAGGAAAAGGATGCGGTTATAGGTACGCATTGTTTATCCGCATCCCTTTCTTTCAACAGAATCACAATCTTAACACTCAATACGGCAGCAGTGGTTATGAACAAGCGCTAGTAGTAAAATCGAACATGACATAGTAATTTACTTAATTATTATATTCGAATAAAAAAAATTAATTAAAAATATTTGATCGAGAACTCGGGTGTTCAAACGTTTGACGGTAGAATCTGGACGTTAGATGGATACCAAGATCTAAGGAATCTCAAGAATTTCCATCAAACAATTCAAAGCACACTTTAATGGGCATCTGACCTTTTTTTCCTTTGGAAAAGCTTAGTTTATCAAGTTAACTTGATTCTTGACATATGGAATCGGGTGTATTTTCTTAGTGTATTCACTGAGTTCAATTTTTACAAGCAGCATTAAAGCTTTATTTTTTTTTATATTAGGAAGCTATGAGCGTAATTCATTGAACTCTTGGAACATTTAACACAGGAACTGTTAAACGCACGCGCTCACCTCTGCCGAGATAGATAGTCGCATGCTTTGTGTTTGTGTGTAGCTTTTATTTTCGTATGCATTTCTAAAGACGTTACTTTTTGTAAGAGTGTGCGTGTGCATCGTGTGCATGTAGAAGTAAGCTGTACGTGATTACCTCGCCTCCTCTAAAAACTGGCAAAAATAATTTCATACTAGAAGTTGCGTTAAACACTTCCCGTGATATATGTTTTAAGATTGAATGAATTAATTAACTATGCATCTACCTCTTTATCTGTTGGTTGAAATCACAGTCAGATTCATATTTGGTACTTAATGCATGTCGCTGCTGTTAATTGGCTAAAGAACTAGCAGAGTAGGACAAAAGTATGTAATTGGGATCTACACATTCTAACATTAAAAGCAATTATCTTTTGCTCCTCAGTCAAGGATATGACTAAATTAGGTTCAACACAAATAGAATAAGAACGAATGGAGGACAGTTCAAAGGGAAAGGCGATAAAACAATTTAAAATCTAATTTAGTTAGTAAATAAGTAACAAAATTGTGCAAATTGCCAATCTATAGAGCGACTAAATCAAGCTGTTGCAAAACCATAATTTTATTGATTTAAATTAATATCTAATACCAAATAAACACGTGATCTAGTGTAAGAAGTTGTTGACAATCATAATTTGATTGTACTTTTAATAAAAACTGCAATAATGCGTGTAAATAATGAAGACCTTGACCGATCCAAATCGTTGCGCCGATTACAGATCCAATCGAGTGTAGCCAGAACCGACGAACGGACCACTCATCTCTGAGAAAAAAGATCCTTGCTGGTTAATTCCGACAAAGGCTATATAAGCCTTACAAACGACATGTATGTCAGTGTCGCAACCTACTTCGATTGCGCAAGAGTGAACAAAAAACAAGAACAATATGAAAATATATCTCGCTCTGGCATTGACCGTTTGTTTCGTTGAGTCAGCACCAGTCAATTTAGGCACTCTAGAATTCGATAATCTTGACACTGATCTATCTGCGTTAGCATACGAAGTGGAAGAAGAAGATTTGGACGATATTTCGAAGCTTCTGGATAGTACAGACGACTCATCTAAAGGGAATAGTAACAGTGCGAGTGAAGAAAGTAGTGGGAAAGGTGCAAAATCAAACGTGAAAGTCTCAGGATCTAAAAAGAAAAATACTGAAAATGAAGGTGCTAAAGCAAAATTTAGTATCGCTGATTTAAAAAAGTTTTACAAAGCCATCGGTGCTCATGACCAAGGAGCCTATGATGATGCTAATGTTTACGCGTTAGCTGAAGGATTAGCAGGCGCAGCAGTTGGTGTTGATGGAAAAGAGAATAGAACTTATAGGAAGGGTACAAAAACTAAAGGTTTCCACCGAGTTCACCACAAAGATGAATACAAAAAAGATCAGGAGTTTTACGAAGACGATGAAACGAAGGGAACGATCAATAAAGTTGGTGCCAAAGGTTTGGGGATAAAGGTTGGTGCTGGTGCAGGATTTAACAAAGGTCGCTTTCATCATGACCGGCAGAAAGGAGTTTTCGGAAAACAAGGGTATGCAGATAAGGGCTATTTCGATAAAGAATTCAGTGGATATTCTGATTCCGAAGGATTCGATGGATCTTTTTCTAAAGAAAGCTGATCTTTAAACATTAGCCTGTAGTGTACATAATTAAGTAGAATGTATTTCTAGATTGTTTTTTAAATAAAAATGAATATGCAATAATGGTTAACTAGTATTATTTAATTGAGCCTAGGACCTGCCACACAAATTTAGTTAATCCGTCAAGAAGGCTCTGCTGCCGTATTATGACCCCCATAGATATTTATAAAGATCTTAGCTCATTGCAGCTGAAATAGGTTTATAATTCGTCTGTCTTTCTCTGTCATCTTGACATTTATATTAGTAAGAATGAGACAAAGTCCATTTTAACCTAGGTTCCCTTAGTAGTTTGTGATTTTAACAAAAGAGTTCATAAGTTTTTTATGAATAATAAGGCCATAAGTGTTTATAGCGATTGTGATTCCGTTGAAAGAAAGAGAAGCGGATATACGATTTGTATGACAGGATCCCTTTCTTTTAACGGAATCACAATTTCCTCAAAAACTCATAATACAACAGCTAGTTACCCACTAAAAATAGAACAGTATATTAAAGGTACTGTCTTCTATCGATGTTGACGGCTCTAGATCTTGTAGTTCCGTAGTCAGGCCGGCAGGTGTTTGTAGGTCACTTAGTCTGTGTTGTACGCTCAACAACACCTCCAGAAAAAATCCTATTGCCTACGGGAGTTTGTGTTTTTTTTGTAGAGTGCGTTACTTAACAACATAGCATCACGCCTGAATTACCCGAAGGTGTAGGTATAGGTAATATCGCCCACTTTTCGACGGCCATGTTCATCGAGCACAATTCCAAACTTCGAGCTGCAACGAAGATTCTATAAGTATTGCAGAAAAGTATTTTTGCTCAACCCAGAAATCAAACGTTTTTTTTATAATGCCATTAAAGAATACTTACCAAGTACTTACATTTTTAATATGGCCTTCAACCCACCGCACCGCACCGGTTGACTTTGACTTCAGGTTTCAAGTTCAACCCTCATTTTACCGGTTCTCAATTTCAGTAATAAAGAATCGATCAATTATTATAATTATAATCGACTAAAAAATATAAAATAATACAATCACCATAGACTGCACTCAGCTGTGAACTGTCAACCTCAATAGCGTCAATTAAATTCCGTCATCCATCTGTCAACGCTCGGTCGTAAAGTCTCTCTCTGCATCGTTCGTTTCCGATAGAAGATAGTGTTTTTGTTAAATGGTTGTGAAACAAAGAGATTAATCTGAAATAAATGAGGCTCAGTAGAGATTTACTGTTTAACATTACTCATGAGTACGGAACAGACTTTGTTGAATCTGGATTTCGACAAACCAAATACAACAATAACTACACCCGATGACGGTGTGGTATCTTTGTCGAGTAGTTCTGAGGAGATTTGTTTAGTGCCAGAGGTCGAGTTCGAGGGCAACGTGGATTCCCCAGGGGTCAACAGGGAGTCGCAGCCGCTGCTAGGCGGCCGCGGCGACTTCGAAGTGTCCTTCAATCACTTTCCAGGTGGGTAGACTCGTTTCCTTGCGTCACTTCAAACTGACTCATTTTACTACTCATTAGCCATTTAATTCTAATATCTGCCTTCTGAAACGGGATCATAAACCTACAATTGCGTCTAAGTGGTTAAAAACACTTGTAAGGCTTCCTCTAACGTACTTAGAACTTGTGTAGCCGTCGAAATGACTTTCGCATTTAACATCTGTTTTTTTAATGCGTAATATTTACCTTGACACTTAATAAATCGCGTATCAGACGCGATAACAATAAATTATGGAGTTTCTTCCAAATTTATTGTGTAAATGATTTCATTGTTATTGATTGTGCCAACTTCAGTTCAGTCAGTGTTGGTATTGTTTTATGCAAAAAGTTTGTACACATTGTATGAATGTAGCTACAGACTGTTTTCAGTGAAGTGGAACAGTGCTGAAGTTTCAGATTTCTTGTATACATTGAGATGTTTTTAAAAATGGAAAGCCCTTTTGAGTGCAGTGAGTACTAAAAATTATAATTTACTCAATACTATTATTATTTTTTATTGAAAATAACTTAAATCGAATTTATATGTGTATGTATTTACAAGCCATATGGAACCTAACAGTATTGTACATTTTTGTGTATGTGCAATGTTAGTTAATCATATTTTTGTAGTAAATATAGTAATTTTTTACAAGGTTTTTTAAGATAACCTTGTTTTTTGAAGTGAAATGAAAATATTAATTTATAATTAATGGTATTTAGTTTATGCTGTACATACCAAATGTTTAGAGTAGTAATATATTAAAACAAAGTATATAACTTAAAAATTAAATTATCTATTCAATCTACTACTGGGCAAGAATGGGTCTTCTCAGCTATTTTAAAAGTTTGAGACAGCTAAAATATTCATGAATCTGGATAAGCGAGTCGGCAATATGAAGAAATTAAAATGGTTAAAAATAGTTATTATGCAATAATATGTTAAACACTGTCATATTTTTTATCATCACAATCTCAGCAAAATAATTACTTTTCTTTTATCAAGTGAATGTATATACTTTTAATTAAATTGCCATTTGTGCATTCATTTGTTACTTGTGTTTGTACTGCTCAACAATACATGTTGTGAGCACTGTATGTCTCTTTCTACTCACACTAAAGCGATAGAGATGAAATGTGTTTGAAACACCATGTTTCACCCAGCATTTTATGCCCGTGCGAACCAGATCTTGGTTACCTACATTTCAAATTAAAAGCAGAAATGTGTTATCCTACTTAATAACAAAATATTCATAGCAGAAATGTTAGATTCAGTTCAATCTTTTTGATAGTTGATTGATCACAAATGAACACAGAAATCCTTTTAAGAGTACAACTACTTATCATGTAATAATATCCTACTAAAATCTTGTGCAAGTTTGTGAAGATAAATGGCAGAATGTTTTGTTACTCATGCATGAAAAAAAAATTGTCTACTTGAAGTTTAGCACATTTTAATGTCTCTTCACATTAAAAGTGTACTAGTTCAAATAGTACTTAATTTAGTTTTACAATCAGGAATAATATAAGATAGTATTGATCCATGTTCTCTAAACAATTAACAAAAATCTAGATAATCTTCACTAGATGTCATATTTAAAAATTGTCTTGTCTGCCCGTGTGAACAACATTTTATATCATGCTCAGCTCAGTAAATAAGCTAGCTAGTAGTGCAAGAATTTTTGAAATCAGACCAGTAAGCCCTGTTATTAGTGTGTTCATCCAAACAAAATCTTCAGCTTTATTATTAGTATAGATTCGGTCAGATCAAGTTCTGAATGTTAAACTTTAAAAATGCTCTGGTAAAATTTATACCATTTGAGATTGTAGAGATAGAAGAGTGTCTTTTAGTTTATTCCCTGATCAATAGATAAGGATTTTATCACACTACTCGCCCTTGAAAGCTATGATATGAAACTACCCACAGATAGACACCCAGACAAATGTCGCAGTTGTGTGACTAGTAGTTCCGGTGACCCCCTGTTATGCACTACTAAACACCCAGCGGTTTTAGTGGGTACCCTTAGGGACTTCCACTTACTTCTGCCCTGCACCCACACAGGATGAAGGGAACCATAAAGGATTTCCTCCTGGCACAAAAAAAGGACTTAAGTAATAGACCAAGCTAGATATCTCATCACCATCAGTCGTGGTGTTACATTAAATTACACACACAAGAACCATGATTTTAATGATACTATCGGCACAATACGCTAATAGAATCTCGAAACAAACACATCAACTAGTCTACTTCAAAATTTCTAAATGTCAAATGTTTTGTTATTCTATATCAATTGCAGTTTATTATACCACGTTTTATGTCATGGCCCACGTTAAGGCAACAGGATCAGAAAAGTATTCTATGTCCATCTACTGGTTCTAAGTTACCTCCACACCCGTTTTCAGCCAAATCGGATCTGCCATTCTTACTTGGGTTAAAAATAGTGTAACTTGCACGATTTTTTTATAAACATTGATTAATATGTTGTTGTGATGTGATGTGTAATGCAGATGATGTCTTGTGACACTTTCGGCGTATCACATCGACGAATCTGTGGGTAGATGCTGGGTATTTTATTCATTGTGTGTTTTTTAAAATAAAAATACATCTCCAAAATGTCTGTAAGTAATACATAAATTACTTGTTTGACTAGGACTGCATTAATTACGAAAATAGATTATTCCTTCTTTTGCTTTCTTCCATGTTGCCAACTAGTGGTAAACTTGGGCTGGTAGTCAGGAAATAAGATTGATGTAATTGTGATCAAGCGAGTATGTAAATTGGTCAGTTATTTTTACAGACTTAGTAAATATTATGTGAATTGAAGATATTTCAAGGGCGAGCGTCATTTTTAACCGACTTCTCAAAAAGAAGAGCGGGTTCTATGTTCAGTTGTATGTATCTATGTTTGCCTATTTCTCTGTTAATTGTAGGCCAATTTTGAAAATTCTTTTTTTGTTTAAAAGAGCGTTCATTTCGTCAGCATTATAAATGCTCATAGAATTCATTGCCTACATTAATTCTGTATAATTTCAGTCTATCAAGATATTTTATATGTTAAAACTCAACATACACCTTTATTTACAAAAGTTGTAACCTTAGGTTACTTCAACATTTTGCAAATATTTACTTTAATAAAATCTATTGGTAACTGTTAACCGCAGGCGTTATATTATTTATTTTATGTGTAACTAGTGTCATATTAGGAGAAAAAGTATTATTAGGAGAAAAGTAGTATTCCAAACTATAATCTACTAGCGGACCTTGCAGACGTCGTCCTGCCCGGTAAAGCAGTGCCACTTGCCGGGTCCGAAAACGGAATACTACTATAAGATTTATAAAAAGTGGTCAAGCTGTTTCGGAGGAGTTTTTTTAATTTTGCTCTGGGTAAAAACCATCCTCGTACTTCAAGGAATATTCTAAAAAAAGAATTAGCGAAATCTGTTCAGCCGTTCTCGAGTTATGCGCTTACCAACACATTTTGCGATTCATTTTTATATTATAGATCACTGTGCCGAATAGTGTAATTTTTGCGTGAAAGATTACCAAACATCCATAGGTACGTCCATACAGATTCGCATTCATAGTAACAGTTTATGTTAAGTAATAAGACATTTCACTATAGGCAACAAACTCGAAAACATGTGGGTTATTCACTCCGTATGCTAATTTTATTGATTCTTTCGTGTTTGTCTTTTTTGTTGTCTGTTATCATTGGTAGTTGACTCTTTTGTACCTGTACTTGGAAAAAATATATAGGGTGATGGTCCAATGCACAAAAGATCCAGCTGGGTCGAAGTGCTATGGGTTCACACGCCCCATTTATAAGATAAGAAATGACGGTCCAAAGTTAAGGAGATGGTAGTACGATAATTTCCGACAACAAATTTTAAGTAATTTGAACACAACAGGGTCACAAAATTAATTAAAAAAAAAATTGTATGTGTATAACCGTCTACTAGTTATACCTATATTTAATGCTGTGACTATAAATTTTATCGTTTTCTTATTCTGATTTCGAGGTATTAATAAAGATAACGAATAGCTTATTGTTTCTCAACTAAAACATACGCCCATTTTGCTTTATATTAAATCATTCAATATCCATTGGCGCCAGTAGGCTTCTATTCGTATCTTGAACCGTCTGCCTTCGACTGACGTCATGCATAATCAATGTCGCTCCAAATAAATAATATATCTATAGCTATAGCTTTACATGAACACCAAATCCATTTCAAAGGAAATTCTCACTTTACTAATATAAAATGTATATTGTGTGTTAATCCAGATTGGTACTAGTTAAATAATACTAATAGGTACTTATTATAAAGCTGAAGAGTATGTTTGGTTGAACGCGCTAATCTCAGGGTCTACTGGTCCAATTTGAAAAATTCTTGTACTCCTATACCCTTCCTCACCTGAACTCAACTTTATTGAGGAAGGCTATAGACTTTTTATACCACTGCTGGGCATGATACAATATGTAGGTCACGCGGGCTAAGCCGCCCGCGGAAAGGCACTAAATCGTAATTGTATGCTTGCAAAATTCAACACTGCAAGCTAATAACAATTTCAACATTAAAAACTAAACAACATCCCCTTTTCGATATCGAATAACCATAAGAGGGAAAGCCTTTCACCCTAATTGTACGAGCCAAATATTGTACAAGGCACACACGTCACACTACACACATAAGCACTTTGTCCTCACATTGTAAATTATTATTCACACACAGCAGTACTCATTCATAAATTAGCATTAGTTACGTGTTAGTTAAATCAATAAATATCATGTATTTGGCTATCAGTGTCTATCATTTGAAATCAACGAACATCATTAAAGAAGTGCGCGGCTCATTCATCAGCACCGCATACAACTTGTCGTTGTGATACCTACTTACTACCCCTTTTCGACGTCGAACAAAAAAAAGAGGAAGAGGCTTTCATCCTCATATTGATGATGTTGATATTCCATCTATTCGCACAAATCGCATTCATTATGCGGACATTAGACATGTGGAATAGTCATCTGACATTTGGTAATATACGAGTAGTTTGAATTGCTGGAAATCAATAATTCCGGGCTAGGTGAAATCTCTTTGCATAAAAATAAATAAACGTTTGTTTGTTTCGCTAAAAGTAACCCTCGTATTTATTAACGTCTTATAAGCTCATTGCCATTTATACTAGGAAAAAAAGACAGTCCATTTTATCTAAAGTCTTATATGATTTATATGACCGTAAATGACTCGCTAGATCGGCTAAACCGATTGGGGCGATTGTACTTTTGAAATATTTTTACTAATCCTTTCAAATGTATTTATGGACACGGTTTCTTTTTTTTCTGTAAGGATTTTCCTATTTGTAGAAGACTGAGCATTAAACACGGGAGGTGTTACACTAAATGGTTTTTGCCAGTTTTTGGGGGAGGTACAGCAGACAAGCGTCTTTACAAATAAACACGTAAATAAAAACTAGACACAAACACGAAACATGAACAGTTCCGTTCACGTACCTCGGTAGAGGGGAACGTGCGCAATACCAGTTCCGTGTTAAATTTTCTAAGGTTTGAACATAGACCAGGCTTGCTACAGAATAGAATAGAATAGAATAGAATAGAAAAATTTATTTGCTTTGAATGCAGGTAATACATTGAGCTGTAAACAAGTAATAAATATGAGCCGTATACATTCTGCCTGATGGCATGCAAAATTTTTAACTTAAATACTAAGAACTGTTTAAATACTGTTTCTAATATGTTTATAAAGTAATACAAAATAAATAAAGATATAGTTACAAAATTCTAAAGACTAAATAATTTCAGTACATAATTTAAAATAAAGAAAGACAATTATATAAACAAAACAATAACCACTAAAAGGACTTGTCATTGAGATAGTCAGATACATTATAATAACATTTTTGCACAAGAAATTTCTTAAGTGTGGTCTTAAAAGTTGCCATAGGTAGCTCTTTAATTCTTTGCGGTAACTTATTGTATATAATAGGCGCCATACACATAACACTTTTCTTTAATAACGCTGTTGTATATCGGCCCGTGCATAGTTTGTCTACGTATTGACTTCTTAGGTTTGTCGTTCTTGTTCGTGTATCTTTTAATCTCGGAAATAAAAGACTATTAGTTTTCACGAAAATAGCTGCTTCTAATATATATAGACATGGAAAGCTTAAAAGGTTATGCTTTTTAAAGAAAGGTACACAGCTGTCGGTTACTTTAAGGTTAAAGATAGATCGTATACAGCGTTTTTGGCCCTTGAAAATAATCTCTTTCTCACTACAGTTTCCCCAAAATATTATGCCATATCTTAATTTAGATACAACTAGACTATGATATGCTATTAAAACAGTATCAATGTTAACTTTTTTTGAAATGTTGTACAATGCATAAGCAGATTTACTTAGATTTCGATACAGACTTCGACATTAGGTATACAGATAATATAGCAACATTTTTTTATGCTATCTAGTATCGATTGTAATTATCTGTGTTAACTACGATACAAGAAGATAACAAATATAAATAAAGGTACGCGAGTGAGTCATTTTATTGAAACGTAAACGTATATAAACCTTATTTGACATAGATATATGGCGCTCAGACCTGTATTAGGTACCCTCTATATCAGCGGTCGTCACACTTTTCTGGTTAAGGGCTATATAGAATAATGTGAGGTGTCACTGGGCCGCACGCGACAAAATTAACTGTTTATTAAATTTAGTTTGTAATGATGGAAATTTAAAACAAACAATATTAACTCATTATAACATTAATGCCAACGCTAGCAAAGCTTGTGCGAAATTTTTCTTTGGTAAAACGAAAAATAAAAACAAAAATCATAATAGTGCGAGAGAAGCGAGCCCGAAATTATCGTTAGCAAAACCGAAAATGTAAAATAAAGTAAATAAATGAAGTCACAAGCGAACTTGATAACAAAGTTAAGGACAAATATCTAGCTAGCGAAGCGAGCACGACAAATTTGTTTTTATTAATATAAATTTTTAACTGTCATTATTACATTAATGAAAACGCGAGCGAAGCAAGTTAGAATTTTTTTTTATAATACGAAAAATAAAAACAAGTCATAATAATGTTAGAAAAGTGAGCCCGAAATTATCGTCGGCAAAAACAAGAATTGAAAATCAAGTAAATAAATATGAGCGCGAGTGAAGCGAACGCGACTGACTTGTTGGTTGTAATGATACAAAATGAAGGATAAATGACAGCGCGAGCGCGGGAAATCAGTTGGTACCTAATAATGAAAATTTAAAATAAATTATAATAACTCGTGGTACATTGATGTAAACGCAAGCAAAGCCAAAAAGTTCGAAATTTTTCTTTTGTAAAGCGAAAGTATAATATAGTGCGAGAGAAGCGAGCGATTTAAAAAATTCCTCCCCTGTTAGATAGCCCATTTATTGAGGAAGGCTATAGGCTACTTTTTATCCCACAGCTGGGCACAATATAAAGTAGTTCACGCGGGTAAAACCACAGTGGAAAGCTAGTGTCATGATAAATAAAAACTACTTCAATATCTGTTTGATTAGTGGGTAATATTTTAAACGTGTGCGTCATATTTAGGTCATAACATAACAGTGGATCTGCGTCATTTAACGTATTTTTATAACTTGATAGCCTTAAAACCTGTCTAGGCAGGTTGTTCTGTTGTAATTCGAACCTGTTTAGAAGTTCATTACACTTCCGAGTTGATACGGATTCACTTCAACCCTTTTTAGTGTCCCACTGCTGGGCACGGGTCTTCTCTCAACTATCTTATGAGTTGAAAGAGTTTGGGCCTTAATCCACACACGCTGGCCAAATACGGGTTGGTGGATGTCACATGTCCTCGAATGTTTAGTTCTAAGACATTCATGGTTTCCTCACGATGTTTTGCTTCACCGATTCAACAATTCACAAAAAGATGTGTGGGCACGACTGGGATACGAACCCGCGACCTTATATTTCAAAGGCGAGGCTCGTACCGCTGCGCCACCGCTGATACGGATTAGCCAGCTATATATAGAAAAATTTTGAAATTACCTTTTTTATCTAAGAACACCGGCTTATTCACCTTTCAAAAAAAACCAACAAAATCGGTCCTTCCGTTTGGGAGCTACAAAGCCACTGACAGACAGAAACACACAAACACGTCAAACTTATAACTCCCCGTCGTTTTTGCGTCGGAGGTTAAAAAGTTTCTAAATATTGCAACAATCTTTCCTTCCAGATGACCCACAGTTTAGTGAGCTGGTGTGGCAGGCGGAGGTGGCGATTGATAATGGAATATTCCCTGAGAGGATATACCAGGGCTCCAGCGGGTCCTACTTTGTCAAGAATCCTGGAGGAGTAAGTTCTATCATTTAATACGATAACACATTAGATATGTTGATAGTGGAATAATTGTCTTCGTCTATTGGCTCCTTGGCCACAGGACCATCAGCGCCTCGTTTAATAACTCTGTTATTTACTGACACTCGTAACTCACTTGGTTCATCACTTCAACCCTTTTTTTTAGGGTCCCACTGCTGGGCACGGGTCTTCTCTCAACTATCTTACGAGTTGAGAGAGTTTATAGGCCTTAATCCACACACGCTGTCCATGTGCGGGTTGGTGGATGTCACATGTCCTCGAATGATTAGTTCTAAGATATGCCGGTTTCCTTACGATGTTTTCCTGCACCGATATTGAGCAGCGGAGATGAAACAAGTCACACAAAGATGTGTGTGCGCGACGGGGATTCGAACCCGCGACCTTATATTTCAAAGGCGAGGCTAGTATCGCTGCGCCACCGCTGCTCACTGCACTCACTTGGTTACTGTAGCTGAAACCAGCATTAGTTCAATAATCATCGAAATAGAATGCTCGTATACACTCTTATGACCTGTATGTAGAAATCAAATATGTAGGTTGATAGACGAGCGCATATAAACACCTGTTGCTTCGGGGAAGAGGAAGTATTAAGTGTTACTTCTCTCTTTTGGTGTGACAGGCACATTTCACTGTCATGTTGAGCTTCAAGTGGGATAGTTACTTATTATCTGATGTATTACCAATAAGCCACCTAGTTGTCCAGTGAGCCTAACAACGTGATACCACACCAGGTAAAGTACTCAAATTTATGGGATATATTTTACCTGGTTTGTGTGTTGAGTTACCACAATGTTGTGGTAGCGCAATGGTTTAACATCTGACATACTTTTACACATCAAAGAACTTCCATCTGATCCCAAACTAAGCAGAGCTTATACTATGGAAATCAGATAACTGGTAATATACTACATATAATATTTTTCTTTTGTAAATATATACTTAAATATAGATAATTACAACCAGACACAAGACAAACAGACATATTTAAACAAATGTTTGTCTCGAGTGGGAATCGAACCCACGACCTGCGGCGTGAAAAGCAAGTATCTTACCGACCACGCCACCGGCCCGTAAATGACATAGAATAGTGTCAATACGTACCATTATTTGGTAGCTATTGGTTCTGCACGAAATAACACATTTTTATCATTTTACTAGCTGCCCCAGCGAACTTCGTACCGCGTATTTATTAAAAAAAAGTTCACTTAGGGGGATGAAAAATAGATGTTGGCCGATTCTCAGACCTACTGAATATGCGTAAAAAATTTCATAAGAATCGGTCAAGCCGTTTCGGAGGAGTATGCAACGAAAACTGTGACACAAGAATTTTATATATTAGATTTTTACCCTTTAGTAGGTTTGGCTTGACCATAACTCGCCTGTTGTTAAACAAATATGTGGTTTACGATGAAACGCATTTACCCAGCAAATACCTGTTCACTATAGTAAATTGACTAAAAGGCAGCATTCTACAACTTGGCAGTTAACTTCTTATTGCGGTAAATAAAATAACTTTACGTGTTCTATTACAGAAAATAATAGGAGTATTTAAACCAAAAGATGAAGAGCCATATGGACGATTGAACCCGAAGTGGACGAAATGGATGCACAAGTTGTGCTGTCCGTGCTGCTTCGGGCGGTCGTGTCTGATCCCCAACCAAGGGTACCTGAGCGAGGCGGGGGCCAGTCTCGTGGACTCCAAGATAGGCCTCAAGATTGTGCCTAAAACTAGAGTAAGTGGACTTTTTCAGATATTTGGACATTAATATATTATCCGTTTATTATATTATTATTTATTTACTTTTATTTATTAACATTAAATAGTGAAGCAATAAAAAAAGCAAAATTCCTGTTACTATTTTCTGATTAAATTCGTATGGGTTAGACAGTTCTGCTATCTCAGGGCTTGGTCGGGTTTGTATCTAGTTTTTGCCGAATTTTACTAAATCGATCGAGAATTTTTACTAAATCACTATGTTCTCGCTTCTATATTGGAACTTATTTATAACTACATAATTGTGGATAACAAACACCTCTGCTTATCCTTTTAAATACCGGCGTTAGATATCTTACAATGTATTTATATTAAGTGTTATCACGCAGTTTGAGATCTCATCTCAATATTTCTTGACCCAATAGGTTATCAACCGAGATAACTTACAAAATAACGTTTTTAATTTATATTGGTCTTATTATTTTAGTTTTTAATTAAGTTGTTGCGTACATATTGACCTCCAGCCGTACCTAATGGTATATCATGAATAAGATTATAATTATAAGACTAGAAATAGTGTTACAATGACGAAGAAATCCTTACTTCCTTATAATATAATAAATGCGACAGTAACTGTCGGTCTGTCGCGCTTTCACGCCCAAACTACAGAACCGATTTGAATGAAATTTGTTATGGAGATAGTTTGAGACATCTCGTGCGTTGTTGAGTTGTAGATTTATCTCTAACGTGACATTTTATGAATAAGAAAATTGGTTTTCCAATCGACATTAGCCATTTTTTCGACATATATGTCTAAAGCGCGAGACTTGGGGTCTTCCCCATTCACTGCCTTAGCAGCCATCTCGTCTGGAGGGTGTTCACTGCTGGCAGGGCCTGCTAACAGCAAGTTCACGTGCAAGACCACTATGGTTTCTCTATGTACTGATAAGACGGTGGCATGGTCGGTAAGATACTTGCTTTTCACGCCGCAGGTCGTGGGTTCGATTCCACACGAGACAAACATTTGTTTTTATATGTCTGTTTGTCTTGTGCCTGGGTGTAATTTTCTGTATTTAAGTATATATTTACAAAAGAAAAGTATTATATGTAGTATATTACCAGTTATCTGATTTCCATAGTACAAGCTCTGGTTAGTTTGGGATCAGATGACCGTGTGTGTTAATGTCCCACTATATTGTATTATTATACATATTATAATGTATGTTTACTTTCAGGTAGTAAAACTAGTATCAGAGACATTCAACTATCTACGGATAGACCGGGAGCGGTCACGGCTCAAGCGTGCCATCACTGAGCAGTTCCCTAACTTACGGTTCAACCGGATGGGACTACCGCCCAAGGTAAACCTTTCAGTTGCGAGTTGAACCAATATTGAACTATTTTTAACCGGTGAAAACGAGAGATGTTGTGAGTTTTGACGTTTCACGTGTTTAACTGTGTACAAGTTTGTTGCCGCGTAGCCCTTAAACAAATAGACCTATTTTATGGAATTGAATATGATTTTTTTTTTCAACCGTTTAGCTTAATATTAGCGCCCGACTGCAGAATATACTTATATTTTAAGTGCAAGGGATAAAAATAAAACGAAATAACATATCTTGTAGCATAAATGCGTCGGTACGGACTCAAAAGTATATGTCGCATAGATCAGTAGTTAACTAAATTTTAGTTTTTACTGCCTAGTCCAAAAAAATTTTGTTAAGAGCTCATAGTAATAGAGTCGGGAAACCCCCCGTATTGTTCAATTTAGTTTATTGGCCTGAGGCATTTCGCCAGGCCTGCCAACCTATGAAGTTGAAAGTATAATAATGCTTATACGCACCAAATCGCATTTTATTAACTTAATACCTATTTATGTAACAGTGATGTAATGTTCTGTGTCAGATGGGGTCGTTCCAACTGTTCGTGGAAGGGTACAAGGATGCGGACTACTGGCTGAGACGGTTCGAACAGGACCCACCGCCGCCGCATGTCATGAGGAAGTGAGATAATACGCTTATTATATTTTTTGTTTTTTTTTTCGGATAACCTTCCCAATTAGCTGGAAAGGCCTTTATTGTCGATGAACCGACCTAGTTCGAGATGCTATTAAGATTTTTCGAGAACATTAAAAAAAGTATTTTTGTTCTACGCTAGTGAAATTTGTATTAAAATGTACAATATGTAGGTTCCAGCTACAATTCGAGCGTCTTGTGGTGCTGGACTACATAATCCGTAACACTGACCGCGGCAATGACAACTGGCTCATCAAGTACGATTCACCACAACACCCGCCCAACGTTGACATCGATCTCAGAGACCCCTCCGTAAGTGAAACAACCTTGTTAAACTACTTACGTAAATAGTTACAATCCTTTAGTTTTTTTTAGTGCCTTACAGTCGGGTACGGATCTTATCTCAACTACCTTAAGGGCGTTTGTGCATTACAATAGATTTCACACAGTCACATTTTTATATCGTGATTAATATCGTGGTACTAGGCAATTCAAATAAGAATAGGACTGGAAATGCGCCATTTTGGACCAGAATGCGCAACAACTTGACATTTTTCAGTACGGTGGGCAAACATGTTTGTAATAATCACATCTAGATGAATAAAAAATTAAAATGCGTTGGAAATTTGGAGTCGAATATTTAGGTACGAACATATTATATTGACCTCGGAGGAAAAAAAAGCCATGTTATAAGTTAAAACGTGTGTTTATATCCGTGTTTATGTATTTGTGCATAAGTTTGTCTCATCATAGCGCGTAGATTGACTTAGGTAGGTAGCGGAATGTACATACCTAAGTAATTTTTCTAAATAAATCACTTTTCTATACATTTTAAAATAATATTATTGTCTGTGATTTTATATTTTGTGGTGACGCTACTTTTGCATGGTTTTTGGTATGAATTTAGTCGCGAGTCCAGTCCTATTCTTATTTGAAACGCATTGTACATTAACACACACGGCCATCTGATCCCAAACTATGCACTATCCGTAATTTTACCGTACAATATTATCTTTTCCTTATCCTGGGCCTTTTTCTGTTCCGGGATAACAGTGCACAAGCCAATCATCCGGTTTTTTATTCCGCATCGGAATAGTAAAAAACATTGTAGGTACGTAGTGCACAAACGCCCTAAGAGTTAATAGAGTTTAGGCATTAATCCACACATGCTGACCAAGTCAGGGTTGGTGGATATCACATGTCTTCAAATGTTTAGTCTTTAGACATGATGGTTAGCTCACGATGATTTCCTTCACTGATATTGACCAGTGACAATAAAACACCACAAAGATGTGTGGTCACAATTGGGAATCGAACTTTCATTGCAGGAATGGACAGGGGCAGAAGTTCGGATCGCAGCGATAGACAACGGTCTGGCGTTCCCGTTCAAACATCCAGACTCGTGGCGAGCGTATCCGTACCACTGGGCGTGGCTGCCACAAGCCAAACTGCCTTTCAGCCATGAGACCAAGTAAGATGTACATTTCATTCTGAAATAATTTAGTTTTGTGCATAATTGTTGATTATATATTTTTATTATTCTTACAATGCCCTTAGTATGAGTTCTATTCGGTATAGTTAATATAACATTCTTGTACAGCGCCTCAACCAGCAGCTATATGCAACAATAAAACCTTAATTCTAAATATTGGTATAGAAAATAAACAAAATATTAAAAAGTATCAAAAATTCTTCTGCGTACAGTACCTAACATACGATGCGATAGCGCGCGCGCTGTCTGAATCATAGAAAGGTGCTGTACGGATAGCGTATTTAATAATTTACGCATAATGAAACTTGTTGCATATTTCTAAAAGGTTAGCTTATTAAAAAAAATACTTGACCATTATTCCTAGAATATTGTATTAAACAACCCCTCAAATTTTTAAGACTATGGACCATAAAAATCTTATAAAAATTGATTTTGTCTTGCTAGTATAAATTTTAACATAACGGAAAAAGACAAATGAATTTTTAACCTATTTCAGCTATTATAGGTATATAAAACATTTATGAATCAGTGGGTTAATTTATTAATACCTTGTTTTTTTCTTTAAATTGATAATTTAACGTTTAATGAATATACCGTTTAAAAATTTAAGTAGATATAATGAAAAAAACATCAATAGACATATTGAAATAAAACTACTTTTTATTTTAGATTTTAGATCCCGACGTTTCAAAGTCTTTTCAGATTTCATGTTCACGGGTGGACTGAGGTATTTGGCGTCCAAAAATATTAATCACAATTATTACTGACTACCTCCAAACATTAATATTTAAGTTGCGTTCCGATTTAAGCAAACTGAGCTAAAATAAACCGCGATAAAATCCGTTAATAAGTAGTTTTATTTCAATTTATGATATTCGCGTAAATCTAAGACAAGACTATCCATAGACATTATATTTCATATGATAAAGGGTAATTTGTTTTTTTTGGCTAATTATAATATAATTGTTTGTGTTGCAGGGAATTAGTGCTTCCCCTACTATCAGATATGAACTTCGTGCAAGAGTTATGTGATGAACTACACATATTATTCAAGGTATCAATACTACATAGCTTTTGAATACTAGAAATTATCTATATTTTAGTATGTATTTACAAGAAAAGTATTATATGCAGCATATTACCAGTTATCTGGTTTCCATAGTACAAGTTTTGCTTAGTTTGGGATCAGATGACCGTGTGTGTTAATGTCCCACTATATTATTATAATTATTATTAACTAGCGGACCCTGCAGACGTCGTCAACCCGGTAAAGCAGTGTCACCTACAGGGTCCGAATATAGATTACGACCCATTCTCAGAACTACCGAAAGTAGATTCATATAATATTTTATAAAAATCGGTCAAACCGTTTCGGAGGAGTTTTTTTTTATTTCTTTCTGCGTAAGAACCATCCTCGTACTTTAGGGAATATTCTAAAAAAATAATAAGCAAAATCGGTTCAACCGTTCTCGAGTTTTGTGCTTACCAACACATTTTACGATTCATTTTTATATTATAGATGTCTAGTAAGTTTTAATAAATACTTCGTTGACACTATTTAAGGAGCAGCAGAGTTGAAGTTAATCATGTTAATAACTATTAGTACAGCTATAGCATAAGCTTGTAGATAAAATTGTGCCCAAAAAAAACAGAAATAGGCTCTCCTCCTACTACGTATGTGATTTAAACATAGTTGGCGAATGTGTGGTATTCACCTCTGCCTACACCTCCGGGTAATACATTCGTGAGCGTCATGTGATGGACTAACCACATTTCGCCATATTAGGGACTAAGGATGCTTATTCGGCCAAATTCAGCATTTGCTCATGGAATACACATGTTGTATAAAGTTACAAACTAAACTTGATACAAACCTAGTGTATAAATATTTTTAAGGACGAAAGCTGAATTAGTGTGGTAATTATTTTTATGATCAAGTGTTCTTGTATTAATCGAGGAACTGATAAAATCATTTATTTACAACATACAGATATACAAGAGAATTTATTTAACTAAATGCGCTTACGCGATTTGATTTGCGATTCACTCGTGACTTGAAGACAGGCAGATTATCGGGAAACAGAGATGCCGGTAGCGAATTCCACAACTTGGCAGTTCTCACAATAAAGGTGGAAGCAAAGCGTTTATATCTTAATATTAACCTAAATACTAAACTAACTAATGCCTAACTTGAATTTCAAAATCAAAAATTCCTCCGCATCGTTTTATTCCGGGAAAGTACCAAAAAGGTTAGCAGCATTTCCACGTTGGTTAATCGGTTGGTTTAATTTGCAGCAAGACAAGGGCTTCGACAAGAGTCTGTTCGAGCGTCAAATGTCCGTGATGCGTGGACAGGTACTGAACCTGACACAGGCGCTGAAGGACAACAAGAGTCCTGTGCAGCTGGTGCAGATGCCCGCTGTTATTGTTGAGAGGTCAGTTACAAATTTCACGTTTAACTGTTAATTAAAAAAATATTTTAAAACCCCTGGTCTTATCTATGAACAATATCGATCATTTCAGCTTTTGAATATACACAATGATAACATATAACAAACTTGTACCCAGACTTAGACATACACACGCCTGACACACCTCTTTTATGTCGAAGGTTAAAGTTAAAAAATGAAGCAAACACCACATAACCAACTATAAAGTGTTTTTTCAATCGTAATGTCGATAAGAGGATACTAATGCTATACTTACTGATTGTTCACTAAAGATAGACCGTAAATTATTTTGTATGAAGCTAAAGTCAAATACCCATAGTTAGTAACCAAATAAACTTAGATAAAATATTGAAACCGGACGTAAATAAACTCGACAGAATAGATAATAACTATAATACAATAACTATACAATATATATACAATTACTATACTATAACACATCTACAGTTATATAGAACAAGCTATAGTCTGTGTGGCTTCGCTTGCGTGGTCTCCGTTTACTCTAAACCTCATAACCTATTTTGCAAATTGGTAGTAAAGACTCCAAACACCAAATTATTCTAATTACTCCAAATACCTAGTGATTTGGGCTGTGTGTTATGTCAATCAGTCAGTTATTATATAGAAGAATAAGTGGTCGTAATAAGTGTACTTCCTCGCTAAGAGACTACAGGTATCTGTTTTATTCTCAGATCTAAGAACGGGTCGACATCGTCCCGGTTCTTCGATTCGTTCCAGCAGAGGTTCCAGCACAAGTCGCCTTTCTTCTCCTGGTGGTGAACTGGACAGGTAGGTCTTTATATTATTATATGTCTCTCTGATCTTAAGATACTTGATAGAAGTGGCAGCAATGGGCAGTAGCGTTAATCATTAATCTTTACTTTATAGAATACCATTTTCAATAGATACCCTGTAATTATTAATGCTTGAGTTAAGTAAATAAGTAGATAGATTGAATTAAACGGTTGAATAAATTTATATGTATTAGGATTAAGATTCGGGCTAAAAGTAGTACCGAATTTTCATAATATCGTACGATAATTACAAATTAATAACCAATAATACACACTTCACTACTTCATAAGTACCTGTAGTTATTTATCAATTTATTTTTCACAGATACAAAATCAAAAGGTGGTAAGGGTTCCAGGAGATAAAACATAAATAGTGTACCACAATGTATGTATATGCATGTATAATGTAACTTATATTGTAACTATAGGGTAATTACTCAACTAGAACAAAATGTATGTATATTTCTATTATGCCCTGTCTGTATGTTATTTTAACGAAACATAACTCCATCCCTTTTAAAAAACGAAGAATAAACTTAGAATAGCTAAACTATGTTTTGTCACTGTCAAAGGTTAGCAACTTGTCGTGTACCATCCATCAAGACCCTAAGCTTGTTTTCCAACTTATTAATATGTATAATATTTCAATGTGTCATAAAAGAGAACAAGACGAAATATGGATTAACTAGTCTAAGTTTCTTTCTCGTTTATTTGTGAGGTTGATACAGCTTAGGTTAAGCGCACACGGCCCAGATACATCAGCCACAATCACCAATTGTAGTATTTACAAGAAAAATGATAAAACACTGCGACGTATGCGCAACCGCTGGCGTCACCATTTATATAAGTCCATATAAAATATATGAAAACTGCAAAAAATACGTCAATAGCGGTGTTTTGTGATTGTAGTCGGTGGTCCATGAGTAGTTAACTAAGTTTGTACCGCACTATAAGCCATGTTGCAAGCATTGTCTATCTCTGTCTACTCATCAGTGTGTCATGGGGCTGGACAGTGTTTGCAACATGCTATCTAGGTTTCGCCAGTGGGAACTAGGAGCAAGAATACATTGAATTTTTAAAGATACTCTCATTCTTTGTAATAGTCAGTTAAAGAGGACTGCAAAACTTATATTTTGAGTTTTTCTATGCTCGGTATCGAGTTTAGTAAAGCATTCCTTTGTATGGGTTAAAATTCATGCAAATAATACAACTTAGAAGCGCAATTTTTCAATAGCTAGTTTACTTTTATCAGAAATATATATTTATAAGGACTAATTATGACATCAAATGTATAGCAGGTCTATCGTCTCAAATATTTCCTACATGAAAGTTAATTGGCTATTGAATAATCGGCCCATCAAATTTCGGTCTTATCCAATTCGAATAAAGTATAAAATAGTTTGAATTTGATAATGAGCATTATTAATTCTGAGCCTACTATATTCTGATTAAAAAAATGTTGTACACTTTTTACGTAACTTAACTATTAATTTAATTCTATATAAGTTTCTGATGTATATTTTATTACCTACTTACTATTCTTTCTAGTTTCAAATTACACTTAAAAACTATTGTTAAGTACATACAAGACCTAGAAGTGATATCGTTATATAAATTATAAAATAAAACTTTAAATTTGTACATAAATGACCCTTTCTCTCTTCATTCTAAATGAAATTAATCTCGGTTTCTTCCTCTAGTTTTGTTTATTTGGTTTGAATACATAACCTCACTTAGGGTGCGTTTACATTGATGCGGACCTGAGCGGAAAATAACAGTAAAATCGGCAATCGGTATTTCCATTGAAGCGAGGCGGATTGGAGTGGAGTGGGGTGGGTCAGGGCATTTTGCAATCCGGTTTACTCACCGCTCCGTGCCCTCCGCTCAGCACTATAGCCCGCTCGACTCCGTATATCCCGCTCGAGGCCACACGTTCATATATTTGTCACAGTTACCTGTGGACCACGAGTGTACCCCGCGTTGTCAACCAGTGAACCTCGCAACGTCTGTTATGAGTAGTCTGTTACTCTGTTAGTGATAGGAACTATATAGGACAAGGTCTACATGTGAAAAACTCGCTGACCGCGTACGATCCATTCGTGTAGAGTCTAAATTTTCGCACAGTAATGCTGTTGCCACCGAGTGGTCCATGAGCCGATTAAGAAAAACTAATACAAATACTTCCCGCTCTTGATAACTTAATCGTAACTTTGTATAATAATAACTACACAATTTAGTTCATTTTTAAACATGATTTCAGAGTATAGACTTAAAATTTGATCTTATTGTATATGCATAATTGGTGAAACATTGGCATGTGTTCTGCCAATTTATAGCAGTTTAATGTTACCTAATCATATCGGTCTCAGATGGACTAAACTAGTCGGTTTGTTAAACTATTCAATAAACATTATGTTTAGTATTTCAAAAACTAATTACCACCTTGTGACTCTTTATGAGAGATTTTACATTTGCGATTTAGCCGGAAAATCGCTAATATAAACAGGCTTTAATACATATACTTTAATAACAGTTTCAACTTGAGAGTAAAATCTCAACCTTAGGCTGTTAGTAAAATGTGATCAGTTTTTTTAATCTAGATACTATTTTATCTGTTATTTAATTAGTAAATAGAATAAATAAATACCAAGTGCACATTTAACTATAGACAAATCACTCTTAGAATCAATACCTGTCAATCATGAAGTTCCAGGTGAAAATGGAACAAAAACTTCTCATTCTCTGTGGTCAAACCTCTCTTTTCTTTTTAGTATGGTAGAAAGAGTGAGCCGAACCACAGATAGCGAAAAGGATTAAATTCAATTGTTCAAAGTGTGGTCTCCATTTCCCTTTGAACTTTATGCTTTCTACACATAAAATGAAAAATTTACATAAAAATGTTTGTTTATGTTGAACTTACTCGAGAGAATTAAATATAATTATGTATAAAATATGTAAATTGACTTGAGCGTAGTTTAGAATTATTCCAATTAACGCCAAGTGCCTAGTTTTAATAAATGACTTTAAAACATATAAAATGAACTCCTAAATACCTTTTTTCAGTCTATAACCGCGTTGTAACGCTCAAAGTCTACTATGACATACAAATTTTGTTTTGATGACTACTTTAATTCTGTTTGTGGGCGTTCATTAATTACGTGAGGTGTTTAAGGGGGGAAGCGGGCCGAACCAAACCTCACAGTCTCACTTAGAGGAGGGGGAAATACCACGTAATTTTTGTCTCCTGCAAAAATAGTGTAAAATTACGAAAAAAAATTGGTTAGTCATTCTTATTAAAATTCGTCTTAAAATAAAATCCCTAAAAATGCCTCACGTAATTAATGGATGCCTACTTAGCAAGCAATCAAAACGCACCTTCACGTCATAATTTATTTAAAATGAATTTGGAGCCAAAAAGAAACTTCATACAAATCTCTTTGTCAAAGCAGACTTGTGCGTTTTAACGTGGTTTTAGCGAGGCGCTGGCCTAGCGAAGACATTTTAAATATAGTACAATTCTTATTTATTTCATTTTTTTTGTATATCAATGTCGATTTAGTTCAAAAACCGATGTAACTGTAGTAAACTTAAAGTTATTTATATATAATGTCAAAATGTATGTATTTATGTAAGTAGGTATGTTAAGTGTGATGAGAGAATGCGTGATTCTGGATCAAGAAATTATAAGAAGACCTTTTTAAACTATTTTGTTGCTATCCCGTATGCATTTAATTAGATGTCCAATGACTATCCAACATTAAAGATATCATTAAATTCAAAAGCAGGTTAGTTTCCTACGTGGGCTTCATCAGGTAGGGTTAGTTACCATCAGGCACAGAAAAGTTGCCAAACGATCCCATTATGTTCCGAAGAGGCCCCTAGACAAAGTCACAAAGTGTAGCGATAACAATAGATCGCAAGGTAACAAAATGTATGGGATTGACATTCATCTTCGATATGTTACGTGACAATCTTGTGACAATCTCAATCTCATTCTGTTGTTTTCGAGTTCGACAGCGCCTTAGTCTTTGTCTAGGAGTCTTAGTGCAGCTATAAATGAACGAGTCTGTTAGGCTGTACGGTCTCGAACAATAATAAATTGCCGTTTACGCTTACTGATTGCATGTGTCATGTCTGTCTTCATTTCTATTTACTAGCTGCAGTGCTGTCAAAATCAAAAATTTCTCGATCACGTCAGCTTTTAACTGAATAAAATAAAGCATCAAAATCGGTCGATCAAATTTATTGTCACCCTACTTTTTTGTCGGGGTTTAAAAATACAATTTTAGATTCAGAAGTCTTCTTATAATTTGTTGAACATTAACATTTCCATGTTGTAAATAGTTTTAACTTTTGTTGATAGTAAATTTAAATACAATGTTTATAATACGCATTATTATTTAATATCTGAGAAAAATATAATCACCATTGCATTTTATTAGTCTTGTTTTATTTCTGTCAGGTTGGCTCCCCTATAACAACATAATTATGATGAAACCCGCAAGACGTCTAGTTAAGTAACTAGTAAGGTAAATACTTCCATGGATACAGCTTTTTTGAATATATTAGGTGTTTAATCCCTACATAGTATAAAACAAAGTCGCTTTCCTGTCCCTTATATCCCTATGTATGTACGAGTTGTGATGAGATCTTAAGGGGTTATCTTATTAATGAGGGCTGGTAGACCCAGAGCACTTATACCCAGCTGGATTTTTTGTGCCTATCCTAAGGGGTTAAATATTAAAAAGCATTCAGGTATTATTCAGTAATTTTTATTTCAACAGCAAACATAATTACATATTTGTGCGAACAAATAAATATAATGATCAGTGAATACACGATATAAGTACGTACATAGAAAGGCTTAGTTTAAGGTCCCGTTTGTACCCTTTGGGTATGGAACCCTAAAATCGAAATTTTAATATTACAGGAATGTACTACTTCTTCAATATTGCACGAAATTAACATTAAAAATAAAACTGGCATAACTGGATATAAACAGGCTCACAAGGCCAAAGCAGCCACAGCCTCTTATCATTCTTAAAATAAAACAACTAATATTATACAGACAAAAGATAGATATCTACACAAGGCTGTATGGACAAAACGTTTGCCTGCCTATTGGTGAATGATAAAACCAACAACAACAGAAGTTTCTACAAAAGTAGCTTATTTATTATGAAAATCATTTAAACAAATTGCGATGATTGTCAAAATGTGTCTGCTTTCAAAGTAGACACATTTTTTTAGGTTAGATAATTCTAACCTCAAAAAGGCGGGAAAACATTTTAAGTGGTTATCGCAACCGAATGTTTTCTTAACAATCAACTTCATAGCTTGAGGAAATATAAAACTAATAAGACTAGAACAACTAGGGCACTGTGTTTCCCAATTAGTGGCACCCCTTGATGTATTGAGTTTTCAATAGTATTCAATCTCTGTAGTTGTCAAAAATTCGTAAAAAGAAAAGCTATGACGGTCATCAATGTATTGTTTTTGTATTTCCATTTTTGTCGTCTTAAAAGAAAATTGTCTTTTATTAAAAATCGTTGCAACAAAACTATAGTGATACTTTAATGTTAAACTCTTACAGCTCTGCTAAAATTATACCGTCAATAGGTTATTAACACCAGCGAATGTAAAATTAACGAAATCTGTCGCTATGGACTTCAGTACGAAAATTCACATGAGAACTTGTAGGGCAAGAAAACTGGACTACATGGAAGTACAAAATATCCATAATGCTTGAAGGTATTGAAGGCGCTTTAGACACTGTAAAACTTCAAATGACAGTTATTGCTGAAGGTGCAGGCATCACCGCAAAAAGCGTCTATGACACTGCAAGTAGTAGGTACCTTGCTGATGCTAACCATACCAGAAAGATAGTTATGCGTTTTAGAAAAGCACAGCTGCATAGCCTATACGACGGACAGATAGAGGACAGGGCCTTCAATCTGTCTTTAATTCAACAAAAGAAGTAGGATGACATTTCCACTCATATCAAAATTGAAGAATATTTGGAATGATTTGAAATTTTCAAATAAACGTGACCGCCACGGACCCTGATTCTAGCATACAAGGTATGTAAAATTCTTATGGAACTATGTAGTTAAAAGGGACTTTGTCTCATACTTACCTACTAGTTAAAATGTCAAGATAACAAACAAAGACAAACGAATTACAAACCTATTTTAGCTTTAATGAGCATAAAAGACGTTAATGAATACCGGAGTTAAATTCAAGTCAAACTCGTTGATGTTAAACAATCTGAAAGGACAATTGACGACTTAACCAATCATCTCGATTTGGGCCTGCAAGAGAGCAGACAAACTGAGGCTCTAACAACGACGCCCATCGAATTCCAAAGATCAGAAAAGAAAGATAAGAAGCCTCTTATTCACAAATGGGACATAGAGATGGAAACTGCAAGAAATGGATTAAGGATGGAGAGCCTCCAAAGTAGTCCAGCACAGGCACATTCGTTTTCAAACATTCCAATGAATAGTGCATGTAAAAACAACGGAACCACAATGCTTATTGCAAATAAGAGAAATATGTTTAAAAACATTGAACCCTCTCATTTTGTAGAAAAATGAAGACCAGATGGAACGGCAATCATAGCATTTGGAAAAAACATTGTTAAAATAGAATCAATTGCTGATGATAAGAAGGAAACCATAAATCTATCAAATGTCTGGTTTGTACCATCGCTAACAAAAACTTTATTCTCGACCTTGGCAGCACAGGACAATTATTTGCGGAATAGCTCGTTCACGTCACCCGCAACACCTTGTCAGCCGGAAGTTGAAGGAGTAACAAAGGTTTTAGGGAAGAAAGAACCCGGGAAGAGACATCGAAAACAACCAGCATCATCGAAGTGAACGAAAAAGTCTACCACGAATGTTTCGCCAACCAAGACGAAACGCATTGGCAAAACGTAAAAGCCATTGTCAACCGAGAGTTTATAATTATCTCATATAACACGGCTTGGGAAACGAGGAAGAGCAATTACTCTTGGCCAGTTGATTCATTCAGGTGTGTGGAGCCATTCAAATATTCCAGTATATCAAAATATTGCTACATACTTTGTACTATCAAGGACAACTTCTATTCAGGCCGACTAGATATTTTTTGGAAAAAAATCTGAATTTATTTTGATGCTAAAATTAAAAACGCCGGTCACACTGTTAAATGTCTATTAAGTGATAACGGAGGATAGTTTGATAATGAAGTAGAAAGATACTTAATGTGCTCGGGACCCAACAGCGACTTACCTACAATGCCGGACACACGAACAAAATGAAAGTAGCGACGCTCCTTGGATGGAGCTGTTAGATCTTGACTACAAGCTATAAGTGAGCTACCAAAAAAGCTCTAGGCTGAAGTAATAAATACTGCAGCTTACGTTCTAAACAGAACGGGACCAACAAGAGAAAAATATAGTTCCTTACCAAATTTGATTCGGAAGGAAACTTAAAATAACTCGCTTGTAATTAGAAGCCAGGTACGTAAACAATTTAAAAAAAAGCTTGGGAAGAAAGCATATAAAGGAGTAGGTACTCATATGCTATGAGAATAATGATGGATAACGCATCTGGGCAGACGACAACATCGCGAAAGATCTTCGTGACTGAAGTGGAATTCACAGTATCAATATGGATAAATGAACGAGACTATTATACTGAAACAGAACATTAAGAATATGACTGAAACAGGGAAGAGGCAGGATATTAAGTTGATAATTAACCTCAAATAGAGACTGAGGATGAACGTCAAACAAGTCTTGAACGTGCTCAGAAGGAGAATATTTAAAATATCACGTTCAAGAAGAACCTGCCGAGTATTTAGATCACAATCAGGAAGAACCTGCTGACTTCTATGATGCAGAGGGAGAACCCATCATTGTAGATGAACTGAGGCACAATCTGCGAGATCGCAATACTATTCGACCTCTGAGCCCTCTTGATATCTATGAATAGCTCTAAAGAAGCTATGGAAAGGAAAGATAATGGTTTGAAGCATATAAACAGTCGACATTTGCACGCGAAATGGTTCAGGAAGGAAATCTGTTTGCTATCAAGACAAACTCGGCCAACCAAATGACAGATATGAGAAAATCAGTTCCAAGGCCTAGGCTAACAACTGATATGGACCAAGTTGGGTTTAACCAAAAACTTTTAACAAGGTAAAGTATTGAGTTTTTAATAGCATTCAACGCCTGAAGTTGTCAAAATTTCGTAGATAGAAAAGAAACTATGACGGTTTATGGTATTGTCGGAGTTCTTTTTATTCTTTTGCTGGCTAAAAAAGCAAATAATTCTATAGTGATATTTTGTTAGACTTCGCTACACTTGACGGGACTTGCGTCGCTAATCTTCCGCGGCTGAACGCCAATACAAGTTATCAACAAGTACCACACGGGCGAAGCCGTGGGCGGAAGCTAGTTAAGTAATTCTGGTAAAATCAAATGATATCATCAAGGGGTACACGAAGCAAACGCGACTAAAAGTCGCTTTCCTCACGAGATAAACTGTACGACAGCTGAAGAGATGTTCTGAGTGTAGACCAAACTAATTGGGAATCACAATAAAAAAATAGAAAATTAATTTCAACACAAATAATAATAATTTAACAACAATACTACATTGATTTTACTTTATACTGAATACTCTGCAAAAACAAACATTATCTTAAAATAATATAAAATCTGGCGCTTTTACTACCCGAAGGTGTAGGCAGGTTTATATTACCCACATTTCGCTGACTACGATTAGGTAAGTTAATAGCCTGTTGACATTTATCAGGCACAATTTCAATTTCCAATTCGAGATCTTAATATTAATGAACACCGACAATAATTAAACTAACCTACCAAAAAACACGATAGGATATAAAAACAAATGCATCATTTGCATTTTGTACGTAATAATCGTAAATTGAATATAAATAAATAAATAATACTTGAATAGCAAGAACATGCAATATTCGCTTCATTATTATTATATTTAGAAGAAACGGCTTAATACAATATACCAATTACACTTCAACACGGGTCTTCTCTTAATCCATACACGCTGGCCAATTGTGGGTTGGTGGATATCACTTGTCCTCGAATGATTAGCTACATTCCGGTTTCCTCACCTTGTTTTCCTTCACTGATATTGAGCAGGGGCGACGAAACAGTTCATACAAAGATGTTTGGGCACGACCGGGGATCGAACCCGCGACCATTTCACAGGCGAGGCCGAAAGGCCACCGCTACCCCTATACTATTAAAAATATACCAATTATATTTTTTTTATCTCAGTGCCCTCCTATAGGTACGTATTTCGGCTAAAGCGGCCAGTCATTAGCTAACTACAGTCCATCAAATCTAAGAGGTACCGTTTGACGTTTCACTGTTTTCTATTAAATTTGCTTTATAGAGGCGTAATTCACACTATTTTTATTAGCTTTCCTGTAAAATAATTGAATTATGAAGCTATTTTTATATTAACATAAAATAAACAATTTTCATACAAAAAATAAAATTCTAAATGTACTACGTTTAGAACTGTCATACGGTACTTCTTAGATTTGATGGACTGTAACCACGGACGCATTCACGCATGAATTATTTGATGGGTATATAGTAAAGGACCACCAACATTTCGCTGGCTGTTTTCGTCGTATCCGTATCCCATACGTAATTGGGGCGCTCCTGTTGCCGTTCATTATTCGAGCTGCTACTATAAATCTAAACGTTTTTTTTACTCATGTAAGTACATTACGATTGTAATATTTAAATAAATAAATACCATTTACAAATAATCATGGTTGGCATAAGGAATTAAATTTTATAACCTAGCGCTAGACTAGCTAGACTTGCTATAACAGTTTATTACTATAAGAAAAAATTATCTGTGCACAGCGTGTTGATATTTCACGAAGGCTATGGCGGCCAGCTCTTTGCAGAACTCTTCTAACACTATCAGGCTCTCGACTAATTGGTTATGCTCGCCGCTGAAATAACATAAAATATTAAGTATGACAAGTATTTTTTTCTTACCTTTACTGGCACAGTACATACGGCTACACATAAAGCTATACATATCCAGTATAAGCTGGAACATTCCGTTTCACGGAAATCCTAAACAATGCTATATCAGCTTATACTGGAAATGTACAGCTTGATATGTAGCTGTGAACTGGAAAGGCTATTCTATACCTAAAACCAGACATTCTTTAGGTTAGTCATCACAGTCCATCAAATCTAAGAGGTACCGTTTGACGTTTCACTGTTTTCTATTAAATTAGCTTTATACAGGCGTAATTCACACTATTTTTATTAGCTTTCCTGTAAAATAATTGAATTATGAAGCTATTTTTTTTTTAACAAAACAAACAATTTTCATACAAAAAATAAAATTCTAAATGTACACGTAGTACATTTAGAATTGTCAACGGTACTTCTTAGATTTGATGGACTGTAATGACTATGTGAAGTCAGAAATTCACATTATATTTGAATACGTTAAGTTTAAGTTACAGCGTGTTACGTGTTAAGTTTTGGCATAAATTTCGCGTCGCACATCCCTTATCAGCTGGTTTTATTCTGTACTCTCTTTCACCTAATATAGATGAATAACGTAGATATGACATAATATCTTAATCTGTGTGGGCTTGTAATTAGATAACTTGTTAACCACATTTGCTTAATATAAAATGTTATATGTCTGTTAGCCCTCCTAATAGTAAAAAATAAATAAATAAATATAAAAAATGGCGCTCTTATCAAAAGTTAGAGTTGTCTAAGAAAAAAAAAAAAAAAAAATTGTATGGGTTATTCTTTTTTTTTTATTGATTTATTAAAATTTAAACGTCGCGATACTATTGCTTAAGGCTCAAATAATGTAGAATTTAAGTCGGATTCGGAAAGACTATATTATCTAACTGATTAAGAATATCAGTTAGATAATATAATCTTTCCGGTTCACTTTGTTAAAACTTAGCACATAAAAAATCGTTTCAAAATATAATGCAATTAATTTCCAACTTTACATAGTCATTATCTAGTAATGACCTCATCTGCTTTCAAGTATAGTATAGCTTTTCCGCTTCAGGTTGAATGTACCTACTGAGCTATAAAACAAAGGTCTTCCATAAAGCAAAGTTATAGGTATTGATAATAACATGTCTTAGATTTTAAGACAATGGCCGTATGGAGCATAATTCGCCGGTTTCGATTGTTTATTGTGACCTCGTCGGAGTGTATTCTGCCTTCATGACGAGGCAATAACGTTTCATCTGCATAATAATAATAAAACTCATACTACACACACAGTAATCCAAAAAATAGCAGAGAAAGACCAGAAACTGACATACTACTGATTTTTAACCGACTTTTTTAACCGACTTCTAAAAGGAGGAGGTTATCAATTCGACTGTATGTTTTTTTATGTTTGTTACCTCAGAACTTTTGAATGGGTGAACCGATTTTGATATATTTTTTTTTAATTGAAAGCTGATGCTTCCCGTGTGGTCCCATTTCAGTTTGGTTTAGTTCTGAGAATGGCATCCATGAAGTCGGTTTTTTTTGTTAATATTTTAACTTAATATTATCTTTTGTAAATACTTATTATCCTTAATTAGGTAAATTAGTGAAATCCACAACCTTTATTTGCTATCAGTAATCAGAAAACTTGCCAAGTATTAACTGATATTGAACTCAAACATGAACACAAATTTCGACAATACATTCATGTCTTCGGTAGTATAGTGGTAAGTATCCCCGCCTGTCACGCGGGAGACCGGGGTTCGATTCCCCGCCGGAGAGAATTCTTTTTGTATTTTATTTTACAATTTTATACTTATTTCAAGTAAGTTATGTGATTTTGAGCACAAAAATACAAAATAAATGTGATATTCAGAATTTTTCTAACTTACCTGTCATCGTAAGACGGATCTTCACTCATCAGCTGTTGCCTTGTATTTTCAATAACTTTCTTGTAGTTCCTCAACCTCGGTATTTCTACAGTCAATCTTTTCGCTACATCTTGTAGAATTTTAAACAGAGTCGGCGTTTTCTTAGCAGTTGGCAATATTGGGTTCAATAAATACTCATGCAAATTAGGATGCGGTAGCAATGCCAACTTAGAAACAATAGACGTAAGGTGCAAATTCACTTGGTACGGTTGCGTTGGCATGTTCCCTAGTAATTTAAATATCATTCTAAAGAAGGGACCTTCGTCAAATTCTTCATCAGAAGATTGGGAAGTTAAATCCCGACTTCTTAGAACAAGTTTTTGTGAGAACTTGTCGTCATATTGTCGTTTTGGGTGGTGTGTTTGTGTTATTTTAATGTTTTCAAATGCTTCGTCTAAGTGTATATCAGCTTCGGGACGGCTGTCGTAACTGTGTGTGGAGCTCGCTGTGTTATCTACCCACGCGTTGTCAGTTGGCCAATGGAAAGTTGATGTCACATCTAGCCAGTACTGGAAAGGCAATATTGGTCATGAAGCAAAGACAAGTTTATAAAATAAATTTGTATATTTTAAATAAAGTAACTACTAAAATAATAATTAAGGATCGAATGAGGCATGAAAGAATAAAAAGCAGGTAACAAAACTTAATTATTTCCGGATAATAGCCCCACAATGCGTCGGTCTGTATATTCGTCCCTCAACGTGACTGTTTGTATATTTGCAATGAAATCAAATATTACATAAAACATTTCAAGGAAGGTTTCTACACAGGGTGACACATGATAGTACTTATGATAATAACCAACGTTCCCAAAACAAAAGATAGTTCTTTTTTTTAGTTATCCACCAATTTATTATTTATTTATTTATTTGTGGTTGAAATAGAGACATATTTACCTGGTAATGTCTGTGGGCATCGTGTATGTAGTGTTCGTAGTCACTGCCCACCGGGTCGGACAGAATCGCACGCGGCAGCAACAACAGGAAACTGAGCCAAATAAAACAACTTTTATACTTCCCAAACTATTTAATATCTCACAGTTCATTGTACTCTATTTTCACATGGCAATACGTATCAAGGTACGAAAATTATTTTTTTAGTCCGATAAATAGATTATGAAAAATATTGGAAACGTATTTGTTTTTTAAATGGACATGTAAACTCAAATAAATGCATTATGTTACACTAATAAACTAAGAGCAAGCAAAAATAGCGAAATTAGTTTTGTTTAAGTTGACTTAAATAAAACTAAATTGGCTATTCTATCCATATTCGCTATTCTATTTCTATTCTATTTTATCCAATTAAATGGATGGAATAAGACAAAATATGGGTAAGCAACTTTTAGCTTTCTTTTCGTTTATTTATGAGGTCTTCTTGATGTCATAGTTCTATGTATATAGGCGTTGTGCATACGATATTTTGCCTTATATATTTTTTTTTAATTACTAGAACAAAATACGTGTCCAATATTTTTGATTAATTATTAAAACGAACTAGAAATGAAAATATCATCATGCCTATCATAATACAGGTTGTATCAATAAATGTTTTAAAAAAAATCTTTAGATATTTTACACTTATAACTAAGTCTTAATTATTTTACAATATTTACAAATCATATTTTACTGAATACTTATGAGATTATGGCGATTGTTTGTGTATACATTTTGTCAAATTAAATTATTCCCATCACCCTGTATACTAAAACTTCAGCTTTAGCTTTATTAATATTTTATATCTAACATAACCTATTTAATTGTAAATTCCAGATCATTCAAATAAAACTCAAATGATGCTTGAGATTTTTAAAAACTGTTGCAATTATTTAGATATGTAGTAAAAAAGTTGTATACTCGCCTCTGACTACTTTTAACGATTGTCATAGATGTTATAACAAATCATTGTTGTTACAAAAAGATTGCCGGTGCGGAAATCAAACCCGTGACCTCTCGGCCACAATATAGCCCATCGGACGGCTTACACCGCTCGAGTACAGAGGTCGTCTAAAAAGGTTCCCGATATACATAATTACGTCTGTGATGCCAATACATATTACAAAATAATTTTATACACCCTGTATATAAATAATTAGTGCACAATAAAATTATTATTATTAATCGTTATTTATATCAGTATCAGTTTGTGCAGTGGTCAAGCGTGAGTTTTCCATCGCCATTATGTCTTCAATGCGCTCTTTGAGTCGTATAAGCCTCCTAAAAATTTAAGCTTTTGTTAAAAGTGTAATTTTTAATAAAAAAATATTTAAAAGCGAACCTTTAATCCCATAGCTTTTTATTGAATTTATTTGCAGTATTATGTTATTATAATCTAATCGAAAGTAACTCTGTTTGTCTGTCACGCTTTTACACCAAAACTACTGACTGATTTGGTTAAGTTTAGACATAGGATAGTTTTTATCCGACTGCACAAAAAGCGGTTAGTGGATTAGCGCGATAATCGACATGCGCGGACAGTGCCGCGTGCAACAAGCCAGCATTGAATAAATATACAATATTATAATTAATATTAAAAAGATGGTAGGATGATCTGAATGCATTCGATATTAAATGGCCCGAGGTCGTGGGAGACAGGAAGAGATGGGAAACTTTAGGGGAGGCCTTTGCTCAGCAGTGGCACAGTACAGGTTAGCAAAAAAAATATACATTTAAATAATAATTTATAAAAAAAAATTAAATAATGTGAGAAAGCGGATAACTTCCGCACCAAATTGGAGAATTATTAAATTTTATGCAGTTGTTCGGAAGTTTGTTTTGTTTTATAGGTTATTGTCAACAATATACTCGTATAATAAGGGTTTTTAACCTACACCACCAGTGCAAATGTTGCAAAACTAGTAGTAATGGTTAATAGACTCAGTAAGCCACTTTTAACTTCTAACCAACGCGCAGAATTCTCATATAATTATCATAAATAGTAAACGTGACCTAATCCTAGGTGATATTAGGTGGTGTAAGGTGATATTCAACCCGCCTACACTTTTTGGCGAAAAAAAGTAGCAAGGGTAGTTAGTCTGTACTCCTAGTGCGCTGTCGAGGTGTTTTGGTGTGTTAGCAGTGTAAAATAAATACAGCATTATATAGTACAGTTCGATTCTAGGGTAAACCAAAAATAATTTTCTTATCTAATATATTCTAGTGTCACAATGTTAGTTACCGTACTCCCCCGAAACGGCTTGACCGATTTTTATGAAATTTTATATGCATATTCAGTAGGTCTGAGAATCGGCTACTATCTATTTTCATATCCCTAAGTGACAAGGATTATCCACCCCTAACATTTTTTTTATTTCTTTAAACATTTTTTTATGACGTGGCATTAAAAAATACACGCAAACGCTAAATTGTCGCCCTTCTATCATCAACCCCTATTTTTTAATATCAATATTAGCAATTTAAAGGTGAGAAATACGCGGTACAAAGTTCACTGGGGCAGCTAGTATATTTAAAGAATCTTAATCGCAACTAGAAGTTTGAAATTGTGCCCGATGGACGGCAATATGGGCGTCCCATTTTACGTATGTTACCTAAACATAGCTGGTGAAAACTGGGTGAAATTCACCTCTGTCTACACCTTCAGGTAAAACAGGTGTGATGTGATAATATATCGTACCTGTTAATGACTCTGTGTATGTTCTCGGTGCCCTCGTCGTGTAAGCGTGGATCGAGACCTTCGTGTGAGAGAATGTCGGTGATCTGTTCGTTCACATGGTCTTCGTGTTGTAGCTGCTTCATTGCCTCCCTATAACAACAGATTGGTGAATAAAAAAATTTAAAAAAATTGAGTATGAGTCATACAGCCAGATAACTTTAATTTAGTGTACTGTTTAAAGTCTTGACAATAAATGTAAGGAAAATGTGTCACAACACCAAAATATACCTTACATAAACGATAAACCCCCGTATTCATAAAAATATTTTAATAAATAAGCTAAAACAGGTTTATAATACATTTGTCTTTGTCTGTCATCTTGACATTTATACTAGTCAGAAAGAAACAAAGTCCTTTTGTAATTAAACAGTCTTATAACTTTTTTATGGATGTGGCCGATAATATTTGCTTAAATAATTGTCAAAGACAGCCAATTCTTATATCCCGACCCTTTTATTTTGTTTCAGCGTGTATAATCGAATTAAGCAAGTTAATTTTGACCCAGTTCCCAGTATCCGAATAAAAACTTAATATACATGGCAGTCAGCGAAAAACAGCGATTTATAATTACAAATTAACTAGCTTGTGATAAATAGAGATCTTCAAGCGCAACAAAAATGAATTTTTTTACTCCTGAAATCTCTACTACTGTACAATAATGAGCCGGTGGCGTGGTCGGTAAGATACTTGCTTTTCACGCCGCAGGTCGTGTATTCGATTCCCATCCAAGATAGACATTTGTGTGATGAATACGTCTGTTTGCCTTAAGTCTGGGTGTTATTAAAATATAGGCAACGCGGGCGAAGCTGCGAGTGAGGCCGTGGGTGTAAAGCTAGTGTTAGTTAAAGGTAAAATCACCTGTTATACTCCCTCTCCCGTCCGATAGAGATATCGTTGAGCCTGTCTCTCTCGTCCTCGTCCTCGTGTGTGGGGCACCAGTAGCCACGTGCCGACACTCGCGCGAGCACCACGCGGTGGATACTGTGCTCTGTGCCTTTCTCTATTATTGTCTGGAAGTAGATATATTATAGATCATCATTATGCAATAGATAAAAACAAACTCCACTATCTTCCAATCCTTCCTTGCCAGTCACTATTGATCATAACTCTTTGAAGACTTAGGATCGGGTCGGATTTAGGGACCCTCCAGTGAAAAGGAAATCCGATTAAAAAAAACTATTCCGGCGAGGTAGTAAGTCTGACACCCGCAAGACATGTTATATATTATGATAATCGTCAGACAAACTGCTTGAGCGATTCAGGATTCGTGACTGTCGCTTGCATGATGTTAGGAAACGCCTCAACTCAACTTAATATGAGGGTTATGTTGTATGGATTACATACCTCAAAGAACCTCAAAGTTTCGAGCGTGAGATCATAGTTGTCAGTGAGACAGTTGTTGATGAGTGTGTGCAGTAGTGGCCATTCAGACACCTCGCCGTCACCCACCAGCCAGTTTGAGAACTCTGAAACACATAAACCCGTATTAGCATTATATAGAAAACAATTAAATTGAAAATATAATGGTCCCAGTACAGATTTGGGTCTATTGTGTCCTAGGACCACTAAGTTTCAAGGTTTTGGATTACAAAATGAAATTTAAAAAACTCGACTTCAAAACTAACTAACAAAAAAAGTAATAATATTTTATTTACTTATAACTTATAACAACATTAAAAGACGATTATGGATACTTACACAACCTATTTGCTTATTTACAAATAATAATCAGTTTTGTAGTCAGTACCAATAAATAAATAATTTGGTTTCACCAATACCTCTTTCGCTCGCGCTTGCATTTGTCTTTAGTATTTAATTTCCATTATCGCCATTATAAAAAAAAAACATACTCGAATCGACAACCTCCTCCTTTTTAAAGTCGGTTAAAGCCATGCACAACAGTCATTCATTCATTTCATTCATTCAGACATGATCGAGCGAAGTGCGCATCACGCGAGCGTTTTGACTTATAATGTTATTAAATGACAATTAATTACAAGAAATACCATTCTGCACTAAGACGTAAACTTAATTGCAACTGCACTGCAACTTGATCGCAACTGCACCGCAACTTGATCGATGCGTCAAGAAATTACGTGAATTAGCTTACTGAACACAATGACGATGGCCTACATGTCTGTAAGCAGATAGTTTTACCACTAACGCCTTAAAAATTTCTCACCATTGATAAGGTCGTGTGAGTCCACCATTTTGAGACACTTGGCGAGTATAGCAGTAACAAGCACCGCATGATGCATGTCTGTGATGCCGAGTTCCGCGACACCTTCCAGAAAGTTCTGACGGAATGTTCGCGACAAGTGCGCCGCTATGGTCGGGTGGCATTCCTGGACATAACATTAATTACTTATTTTATTTAAAAAATTGCAAAAAATGTATTTAATGCAAAAATAATCACTAGCTGGGTATCGAAATGCTGATTTACACATACAAAAACGAATAAAACTGTATGATATTGTGTTGATTTAATTGAATTAATAATAATAATAATATAGTGGGACTTTGAAAATCTACAAAGAGCTTCGAATAGAGAGATACAATAGATGAGAATAGAACAAGCAAGCATATTTTTTTTGTCGCACAAATACTATACGAGTGTTAGGGGCATGAAAATATTTATGGCATAAATGCGACACCAGCGGTCAAAGGTTAAACGAAAGGGCCGATTTTGATGCGATTCTTTTAATTTGAAACAACAAATAGTGGGCGAAGGAAATTTATTAATATCTTAAAATGTTGTTAACAATGAGATAAAGATTTATTAGATAGAGATTATTCGCCAGCTGGGTAAAAATATATTGTTTTCGTACAGTATACTACAGTACCTTCATCAAAGTGTCACAGTAGTCGAGCCACGAGAAGAAACTCGTCAGCTCTCTGTACCCGTGGAACTTGCTGTATGATTTGTCTCCAAAGTCTTGAGCTACATAACTAGAAATGTAATATTATATTTTAGTCTTTAGCCAACTACTAGCTAAAAAAACAGTAATGTTACATTGCTTAAATTATTGAAATTATATTATTTTTAGCGTTTTCGACTACTAACGAAACTAATATAGTTTCACAATGTCCGTCTGCAGCTCAGTGTATGATTAGCTACAATTTGGCGCAGACATATTTGCTCCAGGCTGACAAAATGGTGAAATAAAATCTTTCAAATATTTTCAGGCCCTTAAAGTGAAGGGGCGATGAAATTTTCTTACTTATCCCTGTGTGAGATAAAGAAAGGAAAGAAAGAAAGGTCTTTCAAAAATATTGTAGGTTTGTGAAGACTATTTTTCAATATAGATTTAAATGATTTTACTTATTAGGTTACTAATGAAAAAGTCATATATTTCGTATGCGATGTTTCGTTGTAATGGACATAGAATACCATAAAAAGGTCACGTGTGGCTTAAAAAATCTTATATACTCACGCCCACGTAATATTAAGATGGTCGACATCACTTGGGTCGACATTCGCCGGCACACACTTGTACTTATTCGCCAGTTTGTCGACGATAGTCTCACATGCAGGGCTGCAGCTGGTCACTAGATTCGCGATATCGTCCTCCGGGAGGGACGACACGATCATTATACCTTCGCAAGCCCTTAACACCACTTGATTGTCCTGTGAAATCAAGTATCACTTCAACCACTTGAGCCGAGCCTATTCGAGTTCTTGATTATTGACATTAATTGTAAAAACTGTTGTTTTCAAGATGGCAATACATTTTACATTGTCACTTAATTGTCACCAGCATAATCCCAACATGACAGAGATAAGTCAAGTACATATAACCCGCCACAAAAACGAAATGAATTTAAAATGGCGGCTTATACTTGTAATAGTTCAGTAAACAGTTTGTACCGTCAGCAAAACATGATAGTCACACATGACATTTTTTAATATAACAACTTGGATGTTTTAAAATAAATAAACAAGATAATATGCATATGTACCTATTTAAAAATGCAATAAAGTGCTAAATGCACTTGAAAACTGCGGATTCCTTATATTCATAAAACATATAAAACCAATACTAACTGAATACATAGTTAAAATAGAATATTATTTTTTGTGTGCTGTACCGACGTGTGTGACTAAAGACAGCAATAAAGTGCTAGTAAGAGGTAATGATTAGTGTCGCAATATTAGATTCGTTTCTTTATTGGCGCGGGTTATGTATGAAAATTACTTACCGCACTATTAAGGTAGGTCAGCAACAGATCAATAAGCAGAAACTTATCATTATCATCATACACAGTTTTATGACTCTTACACGACACATTATCATCAACAGAACTACTTGAAGTCACATTACAACATTCATCTTTTCCTGTTCGTATAATAGAAACATTTCTCAATGGGTTCGGGGGCAGTTCCACCTCAAATAAAGGATTTTTCTTTGGCGTTTGCTTCTTACTTCTTATAGGTATCAATTTCTGTATATCTTCTGGTATACTTAGTAATGTGGATTTGTCTTCTACAAATGGTGTTGTGAATATGTTTGCAAGTCCTGGTTCTTTCCGGACTAATCCACATAACGTTAGGAGTAATTCTACTTCCTCTTTCTCTGTTGGTGATGCAGGGCTCTCGTTACATTGGATCAGCATCCGCTGAAATAGACTTTTCTGGTTATTTTATGCTAAAATTGTTAAAGGAAAACCAATGGGCCATTCATTGAAAAAGAAATAAAGCCTACTGAGTTTTTTGGCATTGTTTCTAAGTAGTTGCCAGTCATTCCCTGAATATTTGTATCTAAAAAAAATAAAAAGTATTTTTATTTCATTTCATATCATCGCCACCAAGCAAACTAAACATGCAATAGGGCAATGTGGCCATTTGCCTAAAATCTATTGGCATTTGTATAGTGTTGCCAACTTTAATCTAATGAGGTTTAACTAACTAAAATAGAAACTGATCTGAAATAGAACTTAATAAAAAATGACAATTTACTATTTATATTTTCATCACGTCTGATTTTATTTGGCACAACACTACAAACACTATTCATTAAGGTAAGCAATTAAATTAAAACAAGTATAATTATTGTAATTATTTGTAATAGATACCAAATCTGTGAAGCATGTATATATATTTGTAAACTAAAAACAAAAATGTTACTCAACAGTAAGAATTATGTATTTTTCACCATTAATTAACATTACATTATCTATAACTAACGTAAAAAGCTGGAAAGTTATTTGTTTGTTTATGTAAACTTGTATTGTCTTTCACGACCTAAAACTTTTCAAGTAAGCAACCGGTGCTCAATTCATCTAAATCTATTCAGCAGTTTAATCAGGATAACTCATCAGCCTAAGGTTATATAATTAGTTAATTATGAATATACCTGCAGTGGTCTATAAACATGTGCACTATTAACACAAGGTTGTCTGGTCCTTCTCAGCAACGCAGTCCCCGTAGTTAACGCTAACGCCCTCGCCCCGGGCGGTCTGTCTGCCGCAGCTAGAGCTGTAAGCGCGTCCAGGAGACAGATGGAACGCTGCACTATAGCCTCGAGACACGGACCTACTGTCCCTCCATGTTGCTCCTTCTCTTCATCTACTATTAGCTGAAATAGAATAAAATAAAGGTAGGTCAATAAATATTTTGTTTTTTTTTTATTATTGCTCCATAACAGCACAGGTAATGGTGAGAAAAATGCGCAGTTCGGGAAACCGCCTCAGGAATAAAGTTATTAATTTTTACATTAAGTCTTTTATCAAATACGATATTTGATGTTTCTTTTCACGAAGCATAGTCTTGGGACACCCTAGAGAGCGAAAAGATAACATCGATAAAAGCACACAACATAAAATTAGCAGTTAGTGAACCTAGCGAGTGCACATCACAGCTCATACAGTGGCGCGCGGATGACAGATGACAGACAATCAGTATCAATAGTAAACATAAAATAATAATATGTGTCTTATTAAAATATGTTGTCACAAGAGTTTTATTTATCAAAGTTCTCTCTGCTGAAAAAATTGCCTGTATATATGTTTAAATTGGAAAAATACCGAGTAGAGTAATCATTAACTATTAGCGAAACGCAGTATAATATGTATTGCAGTAATATGACATTCAGTAGTCCATTCAAATGTTATTGTAACAATAGGTAAACCTTACACAATGTTACTATAATTAATGTAGAAAGACCTGCCAAAACTGTGTTTCCCACCAAAACTGGCTGAACAGATGCAGAAAAAGAATTGCCCAACTGTTTATGCTCTTTACTTAGATTAATGCATGTATACTTTATTGCAATAAAAAGGTCCGATAGGATGCTACCGATATAAGATGCAGAGTCATAGAAACTATGCCTGTAAGGATACTTCCCAATCCCATATCAGCAAGGATTATGTTAAAGGCAGATCATAGAAGCTTGTTTGTATAGAACTATTAATACCCATGAAATATTAACCAAGAATGAAGGCTGTGGATATAAATTAGTTCTGTATTCATATGGTAGTGTTATTGCATAAATTTGAATAATATATCACTAGAAAGTTAATATTTCCATTTATGATGAAAGTATATATGTATAATATACATAATTTGGGTGTTTGTGTGGTATTATGACCGAGTAAATATTTTGAATGCTGCTCTGCCTGCATACCCAGGCAAGTCAGCTTGGTCTGGCTGCTTAGCTGATAAGTACAACTAGAAGAGAATTGTATTATTATAATATTAGTAGTCCAGAATTATTTTATTGTGCTTGTTTTTTCTTGCAGGTATAAATAAAATTATTTTACTTCTACTTTTCTACATTTGCTTTGATAAACCTGATTGAATGGCAGAAAGCAGCAAGCAAATAGTGTTTCCAAATTTGTTACAGCCTGATCAAGTGTTATATACAATATTCAACTTTTAGGAAAACTGAACTAAAAGCTTTATGTAACATTGGAAATTAATATTATTGTATCTGCTACAATATAAATTAGGTTTGGCATGCTAAGTTTGTCAAATAGAACCTCACCAGAATGATATTTCTTGAAAGACTGTGGACCTGTTTTGCTATTCTGTGAGTAATATACTACAAAAATATATAGATTTTTGCAAACATTTTAATTAATATATACTCTACTTCTTTAGAAAATAATTAGGAATTAATATTAATATAATAACAACGACATAACTTAAACTTGTAACACCCAAATTAGCAGCAGGCAGAGCAGAGTGTCGCCTTATTTGGCTACATAGCATCACTATACTTGCTCCTAGTTTCCAGTGGCGAAACATTCACACGAAAACATGTTGCAAGCTCTGTCTATCTCTATCACTCAGGGATGAGTAGAGAGAGATAAGACTGTGCTTGTATCATGTTTTGCTGTGCACTGCAAACGCTCAGTTACACTAATTGAATTCTGTTGTTTTACTATCAGTAATTTATATTAGTGATTAGAACATGTCCTTGTTGCTAAAGATCATCAGGAGTAGATAGAATAGTCATAGATTATAAATTTCACATAATTTTTTTGGCAAAAGAAACTCTTCCAAGAACATTTGAGATCGATATACCTGCAGCATTTGATGAAGATGATGCGGTATTCTTGTTTCTTCAATTTGCAATTTACTACTGTCATCATAATTCTGATAAAAATTCAATATCATCTTCCAATGATATTCAAAATCCTCAAGTCTAGTAGCCGGCGGCGCCAGCTGTAACAATACTACAATGTTAAATTATTCGCAACGATCAATGTTGCGATAATTTTAATTGTTTTCAACTTACTACGTCGGCCGCAGTTTGAAGAACGTCCGAAAATCTGCTTAACATTTTGAAGTGCTTTGGTAATTTATACACACATAACGAGAAACAATATTACAGATTTCATGCATTCAAGAAATGTATAGTATTTTTCTCAATTGCCTGTCTGCACAACACAAAATAAAAATTCAATAAAATACACAATCAAAACTCCATTCCATCAATTTGTGATTTTGTGACTTGACAAACGATATTGACAAAAACTATGTGACATTATTTCATTCTATTTGACAAGTTTGGCATCTCATGTCAGTCTTTCGTTAGATTTTTGGCCTCGCTGGCTGCTTGCTGACTTAAGAACGCAAGCAGTAAAAGAAAATTACAGCCCGTATTAGATCAGCTGACTGTTGTCAGTGTCAAACGCTAGTTATTGTCAAAAAATGTCATTAGTCAGTTCAGTGTCAGTCAGTAGAATTGCGGGCAGTGTGCAGAGTAGTCGATTTTTGATTAATTTCAAACCATGTTGACACCAAAATAAAATAATATCCCTACAAATTAATTATAAACACAACATTATCAGTTTAGTATAAATCCCACTAAACCTAATAATAATGTCGTCGTTTATAAATCATCGCGAAGATAGTGCTGTGAGCGTAAATGAGGCGTCAACAAAAGAAAATGTTACGTACTACAAAATAAGTGTTAAAGTAGGGCCTGTGCAGTGGAACGTGATGCATCGGTACAGCGACTTTGTAGAACTGCACGAGAAACTAGTTTCTGACCATGGAGTCGCCAAAGAACTGCTACCACCGAAGAAAGTTATTCGTAACAAAACACCTAAGTTTGTCAAACATCGACGTGAAGCCTTGAACGAGTATTTGAAGAATATTTTCAATTACCTAAAGCTCGCTATGCCATTTGAATTTGCTCATTTTCTAGACTTCCATCTGTACGATATTTATTTTTTATTACAAGACCTGGCAAAATCCTTGTTTTTAGAAGGTGATGTGTTGCTGGAAAATGAGAAATCGCATAAATTTAGTCCTTTGGAGGTACGTTTCTGAAATATTGCTACCAAACTTTATGATCTAGATTTTATATCCTGCCCAGTAGTGGGATAAAAAATGGCCTATAACCTGTCTCAATAAATGGGTTATCTAACAGTGCAATAATTTTTCAAATCAGACCAGGGTCAGTGGGTCATCTTAGAGGCAGAGTCTCTGAGATTATTGCATTGAACCAAACAAATAAACTCAAATGTGTACAGTACTTATTATTAATACAGGTATACTACTTTAGTTCTAGGTTACTAGCTAGAAATTCAACATTCAACTCATTCTTCCTTGTTGACCAGGCCATGCCCGGAGCATGCTGTGTATATGGTCATAGATTTGAAGTGTCACATACATTTTGTATGAAGCACTTTATATTAACATTAGCATGATACATGTCTACTGACAATCGATCGGATTTGGAAGCATCCTTGGCCCGGCCCAGACATGACCTGATCTAATATAAATCTTCCTTAAGGCTTGAAACCTTTCATTCTGTAAGCGTCAAATAGCTACACTATACTATGTACACCATTACCATTTTCCTTCTGCGTATGGGTTTTACCCACTATGTAGAAATTTTTTATTATTAAGTATGAATCATGCTTTGGTCCATGTGGATAATGATCTGTTAAATCTGTTGTGTGGTATTATTAACTAACATTCCTTTTTCCTGTTTAGCAAAAAAAAAAATTGGTACAACCATAGATCTGAAACCTAGTTTTTATGTAAATTTAAATGAAATGGTTGTTAATTTTTTTTTAAGTAAAATGAATTATTGACTAAAATGAGGTCATACATTTAAAGCTGCATATTTATCAAAAATAATTAGGAAGTCTATGTTAGTAGGCCATAGATACCAGATATTATCAACAAATTTTTATGTCAAGGTCTAAATTTAAATTAAGAAATGATTAGATCATCTTGCCAGCAAACTTTTTTAAGTTGAAGGCCATTTTTTACATCAGAATTACCTATGCCAGAATACTGGCTTCCGGTTTTGGTAGTTTTTTGTTCATACTATTGCCCAAAAAAAAAAACAACTGAGTGTGATTTACACAAGTTCTGTAATAGATTTAATATTTGTTGCTGTGTAGTGGCAATAGAAATATTTTCTGTAAAAATTATAATTCTTTCCCTTTTGAAATACACTCTGACAGCGATGGGCAAAAACTCTTTAAAAAACAAAATCTAAAACAGCTGACAGGTGTTTCAAAGTAGATACTATGCATGTTTATTTGCCTCACTTTATACTCAATATCATTATTACATCTCTAATGTTACAGTGTTCTATAGACCAAACAGACTTTCTTCTTTTATTTGCCCTGACACATATTTGTGTCACATCTGTGTACAAGTTTGCTGTCTTGTAGTGCCTAAATGGCTAGACTGCTTTTGATGCAGTGCTTTTTATTCAAAAGTTGAAGTAATTGAAATGGTTCTCAGTTATCTTTGAAGAATTAAGCGTAGGGAGTGTCAATTTTTTTTACTTAGTGTTATTTTATTTACAGCTACACGCAATAAGTGAAAGACTGAAGATGGCATGTCCACCGACAGAGAAAGAGGACCAAATGTTTGACTTCAGTCATATTCTAGATTTTTGCTCACAGTTACGATCACTCAGTATTGAAGGGAGCTATGAGAAACTTGGAACCAGTAATATTGTACCGAATAATTTGAAGTTTGATCTTGTACCGTTTAAGTCTTTGGTAGATTTGAGGATACTTGGAGTGCCTATGCCTTGTATACAGAGTGTTGGTGAGTTTGTTAAAATCGCAATTTATATTTAAAATTAGCTGATGTGCATATTAAAATTTGTGTGCATTGGTCCTATCACAGATTTTATAATACTATAGTTGTATCGTGCTGTAAGCCCATAGCTAATTTTTTTATTGAAACCAATAGTTCTAGAGATTAGCATTAGCATTTTCAGCCAAACGTTCTGTTCAGCTTTATAGTATTAAGTAAATAAATTAAATTACTACTGGGCTCGCGTTACAAATCGGCCGGGTATGCGCGCCTATTTAACGTGATTGGATTGGGCATGCTAGTGGGCTCGGGTTTTCGGGAGTGTCTATTAAACACTAAATATTGTAAGATAAGGAAGTGGGATTACTAAACCAGTAAGATGTAATGTGTAGTCACATGTCTTCAAATACTTAATTCTAGGACACCAATGTTCTCACGATAATTTCACAATATAAATATAATACATAGTTGAAATTCATGAATTCTTCTTTTATATTTGTATACTGTAAGTGTTTAGTTACTTAGTTTTAAGATCGTACAATTTTCAGCTCGAGACTTTTTGTTGTAAACAATGACTCATAGGCGCGTCGGTATTACCTACAAGTCAAGTCAAGGCCCCTGACGCGGCTATCTATGTGTGTGTTCGGGATGATCTCAAAAATGATCGGATTTATATGCTATTTCTATCAACCTCTGAATCTGGCGCTAACCACACAGACAGAGCTAGTCGCTATTAGTTGCTAAACCATTGAACCTAATTCAACTCTCTACAGTAAAATAAGCAGGTAGTATGCCTAATTTAAAATCCCGCAGAATGGTTTGAGTTTGAATAGTCAGAGCGAATGCACAATGTTAACTGTACCTAACGAAATACCTGTCGAAATTTTGGTAGATACTAATGGCCTAATTCACAAAAATTTCATAAAACTAGTACTTTTTTTTTCTTTCTTACTTACTAGTATAAATGTCAAGATGCTAGACAAAGACAAACTAATTATAAACCTATTTAGCTCTACTGAGCATATAAGACGTTTATGAATACGGGGTAACTGTGCTGTCTATAGAAACTACGAGAAGTAGCGCTCAATATTCAGGTGAAGTCCATTCCAAAAATCTAGCATCCCTAAAGTAGACGCAAGAACTCTCGACCACTAATGAATAATGAGATAAAATTACGCTTCCATTCCGCGACAATGTGAACCGAATCTCACACATGTCTGTATTACCCGAAAGTGAATGGATATCACCAACATTTCGCCGGCTACGTTTAGGTCCCATAAGTAATAGGGGGCGAATCTATTGCCGCTCTTCTGGCACAATTTCAAACTTCGAACTGCTACTAAGATTTTCTAAGTACAATAGAAAAGTCGATGCCAGGATATCAGGAAACAAACCCAGGACGCATTATCATAAATATCTTGATTTTCAGGAGGACTCCGCGACACTTTAGTCAGCTTATCAGTGCTCACCGCCAGCGTTGTGTCACTCAACGAGTTCCTCCTTGTGGATATACTGCACAAGGACCCCTCCAGTATCGATGAAACTTTCGTAAGTGTTTTACACCTTATCTCTGGGTACTAGAGTTGTTATTCCATTGTATAAAGCTTATCTGTGAAATTGATAATGCGTAGTCAAATACATGCAAATCCAGGAAGTAATCAACATTGACCTTTGTGGTGTTGTGGTTTAGGCATTGATTTGGAAATCATATCATCAAAGAAACTCTGTGACCGCAACCCACAAGGGCCCCGATTTTAGCGCTTTAGACATTGTTCTCTAATAGACATTAATTTGTTAATCAAAAATGGCGATTTCTTTTATTTTCCAATGATATCCGCGATATTTATTTCGAGAGAGAAGAGCGTAAATGGCGGATATAATCGCGGAATCGATTACCGCCCCGGACAATCTTTGTGTAATAACAAAAAAAAATTGTTTCGGTTGGTTGAATGACTACCCTTACCCGGCCTCGGAGAGCCCGTCAGTCCCGGTTCTCATGTAAAACATCTGTGACAATCATTAAAAGCAGTCAAAAGCCTAATATAATCTAACACCTGGTCTAGCCATCTGGGCTACTGGTTCCCTACGGGTTTCGAGTTCTGATGGCAGTCGCTCGTATAATTCTGGTAGCTAGCCGCATCAGGTTAGACTGGGAACCGACCCCAATATATATGGGATAAAGACAAGGGTAATTATGATTCGCTAGTTTTTCAACATATGTTGCGAGTTCAAGATAAATGTGTTAAGTGCGAGGTTTAGCCCTGACATGTAGGTAGCCATGGATCTGTAATTTTTTTAATAGCATTTGAAACTTAATAGAGACGCCTCCTCTCTCCATCCAACCTTTGAGATAAATTACCAGTGAGCTATAACCATCGCATAGCTGGTTAACCGTTCTTGCCTAGGATAAGAACTTAAACGAACCAACCAAAATTAGCTATCTTTTCCTCCACCTTTTGACGATTACAATTTGATACAATAAATAATGAAGAATCGTCAGTATCCCGTCTCCCTCCGTTCTCCTAAAACTAGAGTGTCTGGCAACGTCCTGAGCCGAGGTTCGTCCCCACATGGGATGCCCTCATGGCAGTTGCCACAGTACTTGATCGGTTCGCCCGTCCTCGGACGGCTCACCGACAAAGTCCGGTGAACCAATAAAGACCCTTCCGGCTAATTGCCTCAGGTTATCCGCAAAATAAAAACAGTATCGCGTCAGTACCCAGTACATATTTAGTCAGTTTTTTTTATATTCTTGAATAGGCTGGCGCTTGACTACATCTTAGCAATGATGTAGTCTACGATGGGACGCGCCAGCCCAATGTACCGATTCACTCGTGAGAATGACTTTCGGTGAGAAGGTGGCAGTGAAATGAGGCTCCTTTAGGTTGAAACCATAAAGGTGTACTCTTAAATGGTGTCACCAGACATCGCATCGGAACACGGCAAGGCCTGTCTGATGGGTGGTTAGTGTTACTGACAACGGCCGAAGCCTACCACCAGTTAATTACCAGTAAACTTAATTACCAGTTGATTGTCAGTGTAAATAACTTAATTTTTGATTTCCGTCATATTATACTTAGATTGAGGCGCCTGGCCCCTGGAACCATCTGCCTTCCCTAGATTTGAGGCTATTTACACGCTATCATTGCGAACTGACTGATCCTGTAACAAAGTGTCAAGGTTTATATTAAAACTAACTTTCTGAACGCGGCTCCGTCCTCGCGTATTTCGGTTATCGCGCCCCGCCATTAAAGTCTTTGTGCGCAAGCGGATAAAAACTATCGTGTGTCCTTTCCCGGGTCTCAAACTATCTCCATACCAAATTTCATCCCAATCGGTTCTGTAGTTTTGGTGTGAAACACAGACAGAGTTACTTTCGCATTAAAATCCTACTAATATTATAAATGCGAAGTTTGTAAGAATGTATGAATGTTTGTTACTCTTTCTCGCAAAAACTACGGAATTGGATAAAATTTAGCACAGAGGTAGATCTGGATTGACATATAGGCTACTCTTAAGTACAACGCGGGCGAAGACGTGACGTGGCTAGTTTATAATATTAGTAAAATTTAAATATTCTGCTAATCAATTAATTGAATTCCAATTAGCGTGTGATATAAATAAATATGAATCAAGTAAGTAATACATTTATAATTTCAACAGTTTGTATGCAAAACTTGCATTTGCATTTAGCAACATAGATAGACTGAAGGACTTAAAGTTATTAACCTTTTAACCATCCCGTCAAAACACCGTACCTGTGGCGTTAAAATGTAACTATTTACTATGCGTTTCAAATTAGAAGAGGACTGGAATGCCGCCATCTTGGACCGGAATGTGCAACAACTTGACATCTATTAGCACGGTGGGCAAAAATGTTTATTCGATATAATAATCACATCTAGATAAAAATAAAAAGTATTTATCTTATTGCAGTTCGAGTAAGATTGGTCATTTGGAGTCGCCATTTTTGGACACCGTACTAAAAATGTGAAGTTGTTGCGCATTCCGGTCCAAGATGGCGGATTTTTAGTCCTATTCTTATTTGAAACGCATAGTACTTACAATTAATATTGAGATAGGTGCACTGGATGAAAATTATACAAAAAATATGCATGTTTTTGTTGCATAAATGCGACACGGGCGTTGTAGGAACAAACAATTGTCGCATAGATATGCAACGTGGACGGATAAAAGGTTAATTTAGACGATGCAAGTTTAAATGACAAAGCACGTGTTTTGAATGAGTCAATTACTTTATCGAACTGTTCGTATTATCTGCTCTAAATAGGTTGAATACCATACACAGGCGTAATAACGGCGATTAGAACTATATGCGCATAAATGTTTATAGATAACAAAAATTAATATCAAAAGTATGGCGTCACATACCTAAAGCCTAAAGCCACTGTAGTAATCCTAAATCTCACAAGCAAAGTTTCACTAACGATTAGCATAATTAATACAAATTCCCCGATAAGAACACGGGGGGACCGCGGTCGCCGGGCCTCACACTTCGGGTCAATCCAGAGTAAAGGGAAGATCTTCCGGCCGCCACACCAACTTCTACAGACTAGAAATGTCCCAACTCTATTTTTGGTACGGCGGCGGTGCGGGATTTGAACCCATGACATATCAGAAAAATGTGACTGCTTCGATATATTGACCTTATTAGAATATTCAACTAACTGGTTTCGAAGGTGACCCGTGTAAAGATGCACTGTCATGATTGCAAAATGTGTACCTGGATCTATTATGCATAGTTGTTTTGTGTTTATTCAGTTATTCACTAACATAGTATATTAAACTCGAGCAGATATATCTAGAATTCTAAACGGTTAAAATTATATTTTAATAATTCAGTGAACTGCACATGCTAGTGATCAGAATTAAAAAAATCTTAGTATTAGATAGTCCATTTATTGAAAAAGGCTATAAGGCTTCTTTTAATCCCAATGCTGGTCTTGATATATAACGTAAACTACGTGAACAAAGCGGCCGCGCCGTCAGAAAACCTTATGATTTATTTCTTATTATTTTTATATTCAAAACAAAGTAGGTACTCAAACAAAGTCAATCCAAGAAGGCTTTCTCACGGTCACAATACACTTATTAAGAACCCCAGTCACATCACTTCAACGCGAACTTGAATTTGCAGATTTTGATTTCTGTGTAGATAAGATTAGATGCAGTTTATTAAACAATTTGCCATCCATCATCACTTGAAATTGCTTTTTAGGAAGCAAATCTCCAAGCCTTTAGGTACCTTGATTTACACATTAAAAAAAAACTTCAATACTGCACTTTAAAATTGTTTTCTATGAGTACAATTTCTAACTTTTTATTCATAAAAATCTTATGACTCTTTAGTTAAAATGGACTTTATCTCTTTCTTACTAGTATAAATGTCAAGATGACAGACAAAGACAAACAAATTATACATCTATTTTAGTTATAATGAACTTATGTGTATGAATACGGGGTTTGGCCTTTACCTTGACTTACTTAATCTACAAACACTTAATAACCGTATCTAAATTTTGCAACCTATCATCACTTGAAAATTGCTTTATATGAGGCAAATCTCCAAGCCTGTACCTTGAGTTACACATTCTACAAACACTTCAATAACCACATCTAAATAGTGCTCGGTCACTCACAAGGACAACATTTATGTTATTACAAAATCTTTTGCCGATTCGACATTAATTGTAAGACTTTAGATAGCAACACTGGTTTCATCGTTTCATAATTTTATACTTACTTACCAACATTTCTTTTTGTCATGGGGTAGGCAGTGGCTATAAAGCGTCGCCCACTACAGTCTAAACAAATCCTTGGCTTCATTTATGTTCATATATCATTTATAATAATATCATACATGCGCTGCGGTTCTGAGTGCTACGCACCTGTCCCTTTTGAATGACATCATCGATGAGATCAGAGAATGTCCTTCTAAGACGTCCTCTCCCTGCCTTTCCATTCACCCCCGCCTTGTATAGGTAAACCTTTCGTCAATCGACTGTCATCCTTTATTCACTGATCAAACGTAGGTTGTCCGCCCACGGCCAATTTTTATGACCAATTTCTGTCCGACACAACTCGTAGCATTGTGTTTTGAATTGAGTTGCACAAAATCGGTCGTAAAAACCTGTGGAAAAATCGACCGTGGTGCTACCTACCTACCTAGCTACCTTCTTCAATACACATTTTTTCAGACCACTTTCGATGACTCATAAGAAAAACATTTACGTTCGTTATTATACCAAACTTTTTATTTTTGTCCACAGAAATGGAAGAAACTCTCAAAAGTGAACTTCGGCAGTAACAACATACATAACGTAGATTGGGCTATAAAATTAGTCCCAAAACTACAACGTCTCAGCTTATCTTCTAACAAACTAACAGAGTTATGCGACATTTCCTGCCTTCATGAACTTCGAGTATTAAATTTATCTATGAACAGTTTTTCTTTATGCGAAAACTGGCACGCTAAAATCGGTAATATAGTAAGAATAGATCTGTCGCAAAACAAAGTGGAAACTCTTCAAGGTTTTTCGAGATTATACTCCTTAGAGAGTTTAGATTTGAGTTGCAATCTAGTTGATGATGTTGAAGAGGTGCAACATATATGTAAGTTGCCTTGTTTAGAATTTCTGTGGCTTACAGCAAATCCTGTAGCCTCGAGTATAGATTATAGAGTAAAAGTTATAGAGCAGTTTAATGCTAGGATGTCAGAACTATGTTTAGATAACGAAAAGGCGTCTGAAAAAGAATTGGACAAAGCAAGAGTATTGCAAGCTTTAAGGATCGTTAAAGAAGGCAAACCTCCAATATTTTTACAAAACAATAATACGAGTCATAGCTTTAATAGGAGTTGACAATGATTCTTGATACAGATTTTGCTAGTTGCATGACAATAGAGGTCATTGACTCGACCCTCTATTATGAAACATTCGGTGACAGCGGTTTTTGGTATTTGAGAACAATAAAACAGTGTCTTTGTAGCTATTGTATATTACTTGGTAGGGAGATAATATCTTCTATTGCAATGTAATGTTATGACAAAATGTAATATTTTTTATAGTGATATTGGAGCTACGCTTTGAGAAATGTATTATATTTAAGATTTAAGTAATAATTATGGGAAAAGTGTACTACTTATATTTGATGCAGTATTATAAGTTTCCGAACTAATGTTTAATTGAAATGATCTTAATATTTTTTAACTTAGGACTGTTATTATTTTTATGTGATAAAAAGTCTAGCCGCACGTGGACCAGACTATAACTATATTCTCATTTAATATTGTTAGTAGTGGCATAATTTTCATACATTTTATACAGATTCGCCACACACGGCATAATGTAGCCTGCAGTAGCCACGACAGCGTTCAAGTGGCGCGAATTTGTCGCGTGTGGCCCGTGTGCGGCCAGTTTTATGTATAAATAATTTATTATCTTCAACACTTGTTACTAATATTTTATTTAAATTCATTATTATATTATTTTAATGCACTGTACACATGGCTACAACTAAAGCTATACCAGTATAACCTGATCTCGCATTGTATAGATTTCTTTACAACGAGAGGTCAGCTTATACTGAAAATTTATAGCTTGATACGTAGCCGTGTGGCGTGTGTACCTGTAAAATGTGATAATATTAGACTATACCTAATTTAAATACCTACAGTGTTTCTTAAGTTCGTAAATAATGCGCATAGACAAACTATCAAAAATCGAAGTTTCGTTCTCGACGCAAATTAGATATTTGTTCTCATACTCACGGGCGCGTGTTACTGCGCTAGACATTTAGATCATTTTTAAAATCATGAAGTATAAAAAAATTATACAAATGTTTATAATTTATTTGTCACCCTTGGTTAATATAATTGTAAACCAGTTTCGAATTGTAAATGTTAATAGTGTCGGTAAAAGCATACAGGCGGTCTGTAAATGCTACACTGGGCGCTTGAAACATATCTTGATCTTGTCTCGCGTGATCTAGAAACCTAACCTTACAGTTTGTCAATGTTCATTGTTTACTTGGAACCACAATACTTAATGTTAAGGATTAATAAACACTAAAATTAAAAAATGACAACAATAAAAAGTCTTTTACTTTTAAACTTATAATTTATTTAACTTAAATAATAAGTTACAATAAAAGTGTGATTAAATCACGTGATTATAGGTAACAGTGACTATCATACTTATGGTGCTATTCCGAAACTAGCTGAAAAAGTAGGCTTCAGCCGGCTGAACATATTTTTGACATTTTCAAAAAAATAATAGTCAATTGCATGTAATGTAAGAATAACACCATTAAGTTCAACATTTCCCAACAATCGTGTTTTAAACTTAACAATCACAAACTAGTTTCACAAAAATATATTTCTGAGTTTGATACATAGTAAAAGCAAAATGATATATAGATTCAATGTCATTTATGAATTTTTTAATTCTTTGTAAACTATTGCTACTTACTGTTATTAGCTGAAGTTAAATTAAAATTATTTTTCTGAAAACAAAAATATTTATTTGGTTTCATAAATAGTTCTAACACTAGCTACTACATAATACTTTTAAAAGAGCCGGTTTCATGATTGAGGAATATTTTTGACATTTTTACAGAATTTCAAACTGTCAAAATGTCAAAGTTATTCTTTAGTTAGAAGTTATCGGCTCTTGAAAATTGCTTTTTCTTAAAGTATTATACAACTGGGATGTTAACTTATAATGCTTAAGAATAATATTTAAATAAGTCTAGTTCTCATTCTATCACTACGTGACATTTTCTAAGGATGAATACAAGTTTGTTCCACGCAAACGGGTTAACGGATTCGGAGATAAAAATTTGCCCCTATAATTTACAACATAAAATTACAGATTACGGCAGACAAAATGAATTTTACTAAACTTATGAATACGGGGGTGTTTCCTAATAGGGATGACGACGAAATTCGTATTTTAATTAGTCCGTTTACCTAAACGTGACGTCATTCGAGATTTGGACGTATAGATAGCCGGAATCTTTAATCACACAATAAAAGAAAAATTCGTGTCCAATATTTTTAATTGATCTATCTGACGATCAAAACAAAAAAATAGTCATACCTATTTTGGTGCTGTTCATCTTTAAAATTTTAGTGTTGATACTAGTTATATATTTATTTATTAGTTATTAACATCAATATCTACTTAGATCCTGAAGTATAATAAATTATGATAATACTTTAATAATTTGGGGGCCGAGTCACCTTCGTTACCTTTAATTGAATCCCCACACGTGGTTCCCGGGTGGTGCAAATCAGGTGACAATCAACTGGTCGTAGGCTTCGGCTGTGGTTAGTGAACACCCACCAGACAAAGCCGCACCCCCAAGTGGCCTTGCCGTGTTCCGGTGCGATGTCTGGTGACACCTTGCAGAGAGGGTGGGTCGAAATTGTTGCTCCTTTAAGGTTTCTAACCATATGAAGGCTCATTCCACTGCCACCATCTCGCCGATAATCATTCGTAATCATGAGTGAATCGGTATGCTAGGCTGGCCTGTTCCAATCATTGCTTAACATCAGGCAAGTTGTAGTCAAACACCAGCCTATCGCAGAATAAAAAAATTAAAGATTGCCACTAAAATCGGAACAGACGAGGCTTGTGAAACTCACCCGTAAAGTCGAAAGCAGTAGCTAGTTCTAGCTAGTTATATCCATCGTTTTACTAAGTACTTACCACATGGGTCGTCTTTTTACTATAATTAAATTGTCTTAATAATCTATCACTGTATTGTCATTGCTTTAATAAATCAATCACTTTCTCAAAAAATACCAACTCCTATTTCATTGAAACTTATTAGGAATGATTAAAATTGAAAAGAATCATTTAAACACAAATAAACCAGTAGTACAACAATAAGGAAATTAATTACTTTAACACGTAGCCAATTATAATTAATCTTAGCCTCGAGAATATTTTTCATTGGGTGATAATTTGGCAGTTCGAAGTCTCATTAACGGAAAAATAAATGCGTAAGTAAAGACATTGATATTAAAAACTGAAGAAAGTATACTTATATACACCGTAGTAGCGTAGGAGCAAATTTAAAAAACCGTTATAAGAACAGTTTCGCCTATTCTCGCATTTTAGACATTTATCTCTACTATAGGCCGACCGTTTAACTCGCGTATCGCCATCTGAGGTACAAAGTCATAAAACATTAATTAAATCTCTTATAGAACTATTTAACCACAGATAAAAGTAATGTAAGACTATTCGTCACTAATATCCATATCGCTTGAATCATCATCACTGTCTGTGCAGCTTGAGGAGTCAGAATCTTTGCGATATGCGATACGTGAGTTAAACGGTCGGCCTATAGTTAGAGATAAATGTCTGAACAGCAAGAATCGGGGGCCCAGACCTCCTATAGTATTATTGTCTATACTGAATACAGGGAAAATAATCCCATCACTGCTACTTATGTAGCCAGGATCGACGGCGTGATGAGGCTAAGGTTTTGAAACGCGCCCACGTCTTGAGACACCTAAACTCAGATATCCAATATGAATTTAATAACAAAAACAAGTCGCAGTTCACTTATTTTTAACTAATAAGTTTTGAACAATATTTCTAATGTTTGTCTCTTTCTTACTTTATATCAAGTGACAGAGACAAAACCTGTATGTATCCTATCGGACACTTATCAGGAATAACACTGGCTCTAAGTTTAGTAAAGTTAGCTTGTCGACATATTTATGTAGCGATGACGGGAGGCAGTGTGAAGTGATGTCGCACGTCGGTGTGCTGGTACAGCGGCGCACGCGCACGCACGCCGGTGGCAGTGGGCCGGGTGGAAGGCTCCTCGCTCAACATTAACTTTAGCACTTCCATCTGATAATAGAGAGACATTTTTTTAAGAGGAAACTTCTTTAGCAACGGTAAGCACTTTTTGGTAGAGGAAAATCTAATGGGTTCGTGTCACCGACCACCGTCATGCTCGTGACTGGCGCATGCGCAGCGGCCGTTGCTGTGCGCGTTAGACGCTATTTATATGGTTAAAATCACGCGAGGTCACAGTTTTCACTTTATCAGCAATCCCTTTAACTGCCAATATATTTTTTTAAAACATCACTCCTGTAATAGCCAAATGTGTAGGTAGAGGTGAATATTACCCACTTTTCACGCTATGTATAGGCCCTATACTTAAAAGGAGGCGATGAGCCTATTGCCGTTCATCGGGCACAATTCTAAACTTCGAATTGTAACTAAGATTCTCTAAGTATATTAGAAAGAGTTTTTGCTACACCTGAGACCTCATGGTTATTTAGCGAAGGCGCTTATCACTGAGCTACCGAGGTAGTTACTATTGTGATTATTTTTAATTTAGTAGTAGTCCCCGTAAAGGTTCTGGTTTACCTTTTCAGTTACGGAACCTTAAAAGTAAGACTAGCTTCCTGGTACTATATTTAAGTAACTTACCTCATTAGGGTACTGTTCGTGGAAGGTAGAAGGATAATGTCCGTTCCTCAGTCGCATGAGACAATGGACTCGCTCTGCCTCAGTACCGAACGGTTGCAACAACTCGAACAGAATCAGTCCGAGCGAGTAGATGTCCACCTTGTAGCTGTACGGCCGACCGAGCAGCTGCTCCGGAGACATGTACAGGTGGGTACCTACGCAATAGATATACAAACATCGAGTCAACTATGTATGTATGGATCCTCTGCAATTACTGAAGATGGACATGTCAATTAGACAGGGTGGCACAATTTTTAATGAATCATTTATTGCTTTTCACAATTTAAAGTAACTAATGAAAATGATGTGTTCAGCACAATGGGCTGAACGACACAATAGGAGAGAGATCGCAGGACCTACGGCTAAACGTGCTCAAGGCACGAGTTGTCTTACTACCAAATTCTTGACTCCAGAATAATGCTGACAAATTAGAAAAGATTACAAGACCTGTGGCTTCACATATCCAACGCCACTCAAGAATCATTACGTCATAGCAATTCTGAATCGCACAAGCAAGGTTTCACCGACAATTAGCATAAAATAACATACAAATTCCCTACAAGAACAGTTGGGGGAGCGCCGCCGCTTGCCGGAAGATCTTCTCTTAACACTGGAGGGTCATTATCACCCGACCCTTCCGTCTCCACAGACCCAACTTTCTGGTCCAGGATGGGACTTGAAAAACACACAGACACACGCTTGCTTATATAAGTAAAAAAATAGAAAAAAAACAATAACACTCACCGACACGATACGTATGTCTCTGATACGCGTCCACAAAATCCGTAGCTTCCCCATCATTGGAAGTATCACTCATAGCTGTGACAAGTCCAAAGTCTCCAACTTTAACTCTTCCATCCGGTGCGAACAGAATGTTACTCGGCTTCAAGTCACGATGTATGAGTCCAGCGAGGTGGACATACTCCACTGCTGATACTATTTGACTGAACAAGATCTTTACCTAGAAATATAGATGTGTTAAAAAGTTTGCTATGGTCTCATAAATCTACAGAGGTTGATTGTTCTGTCGTCAAGTAAATTCTTAAATTTACTGGATTTGTAGGTGTTGTAGACGTCAGCGAAGGGTTTAAAACTAAATAATATAGCGAACTTATTAAGTTTTTACAATTTGATGTAAATAAACCGCGATAAAACCCGAAAGTAGTTTCATTTGTATGATATTCGCGTAAATCTAAGACAATACTATTTTTTTTAACTGTTATTGAATTATTGCTTTGTCATCGGTCCTTGATACGTGTGCAAAGTTTCAAATTAATCAAACTTCTGGAAATTGGTGAATATTATGCTCAAAGATTCCATTACATACATACATAGATACCACCCAAGCTAATAAAAGCGTGGTAAAAAGTTAAAAAAAACAACAGACCAAAAAGGTATCAATAACAGAATAACAGCGACACATATATCTAAAACCTGCCTGCATCTGAAAGTCAGAATACAAATAAAACCTACTTCTAGTATGAAAGCGTGCGACGTTAACAAGATCATACGACGTTTCAGATGGTTTACAGCCTTCATAATCCGAAACTCCGGCCGAAACTAAACTCCCTGTTTGCACACCCTTCATGAAAATACGTTCAGCAGTTTAACCGTGTTAAGTTTATAGAAATATTTTTGAATTTAGAATATAGATCTTAAATATTATTTACAGAACTAAAGTAATATTTTGTAGTACATAATTACATATGTCATTTACCTGATTTTGTGTATGTTGACTAATGTCCCAGAATATAATTCATTTATAATCATTCGAATGCATATTTTAGTAAGTACCTTGTCAGCCCTAGCTTCACAACAGCGGTTATCTCTGAGCCAGTCGTGCAAGCTGTCCCTGCGGCAGAGTTGCATCTGTATGTACAGGTACATCTGTGGTGAAGCGTTGCCCTCACACTCACTGCTGCGGACACATAGGTCGAGGGACCAGTGACGAGTGTGACCCTTCTGGTGGAGACAAATGAGAAATTATAATGAGCACAAGCTCAACAAAAAATTGAACACTAGAGGTGAAAGTTTCGGAATGTTTCCGAAACTTTGGAATATTTCAGGATACTTTCCGGAAATATTCCGATTAACTTCCAAAATTACAGCAACTTTGGAAGTATTCAAAATAGGTTTATTGCAGCGCCGATGTTGATTGACCGATTTGAAGTAATGGAATTCGTCGGCGCGGTGTGGCGTGCAAGGGTCGATCCACCCGTGCAAGCTGCGGCAAGCCTGCCGATATAAAGCCGACAAACAAAAGCCGCTACATCGAACTTTAATTACATATCTTCATATAAATAGTCTTGTTTTCAAGTGCCTATTTATATATCTATAAGAATCGAATTATTTATCTCAATGAAACAAAATTTTTGTACCTAATTGTCAGTAGAAAAATATTTTATAAGTACCAAAGTTGCCGGAAGTTTCAAAAGGGTTCAGGAATATTTCCTGGAAGTTTTCATCTCTACTGAATACCCAGTTATACTTTTTTTAATCTGGCACTGATTCACGAACACTCCTTAATCAATGAGATTAGTTATTCTATTAATACCTTTTTCTTCTCAGGCGTTGAGCTCTCAGTCTTATATTCATATCCTTTGACTCTCTCTAATCTTTTATCAAGCGATACATTCTGATCCACGGACTGTCTCTTCGAGTCGCTAGCGAATACTATGAACGAATCGTCATCGGTTAGTTTAGGAGATTGGTTAGTGACGCCATGGCTTGTGACGTCATTAGTTTTGGAGGTAGAATTGGGAGCGTTCTCATCGAACACTATGCTGAAGGAGTCATTGCAACTGCGCGTTCTGTGAACGATTAATTGTTTTTGAAAAACCCTAGTAGTTTATGATAATATAAATAATAAATAAAATAATAGTAATATTTGATTAATATACCTAATAATAATATTATTCTGTTCTGACATTGGTGTGGGTTGTTCGGTTACGTAATTTTTATGTTTATGCTTTTGTATCTTACCTTAACGTATAACTGTTTAATGTTCCAATAAATAAAAAAATACTTAACTAACTATGGAACGATGACAGTAGGTACTCGAAGAATGGGCCTTTGAAAATTAATAAAATGATTCAAAATGAGCTTCTTTGATGCCACAGAAAGACACACAACACCCCATTTGCGTCGGGTGTTACAACAATTATGAGCAAACAATTTCCTATTAGGATAGAAACTATAGTAAATTGAGCCTCTTTGCTCTATCTTTATATACGAATTAAATTACCTTGTTATTTAAAGTGAGACAATTCTTAAGATGGTATTAAATAGCTTTTGTGGCATAATACCTTACTCAATATGTATATTGTCAAGCTTCGAAATATATAGAAAAAACGAACCTTCTTTTGGACGGCTCAGATAGTTGCTTCTCATAGTCGAACTGATCGAGAGTACCGTCAGTACATTTGTTCAGATTCAACATGACGTCTTTAGGCATCGACTTGACAGGCACTGGTGATGTTGCTGTGTACTCGTCTGACGTCACTATTGACGCTCCGTCTAGATCTCTGGAACATGAGATAAGGTTAAATTAGGTAGAATAATCGATAAAATTCTGGACATTCCTTGAAAGTTACCTTGCAGAAGAATTTTTAATGCTTTTAGGTCTAAATTACCAATGGAAATTAAAAACATAAGACTACGTATTCGAATTTGCCGATCATCTGTACTGAATAACGCCGACCTACAAGCATGTAGTCGGTCTAAACCAGTGTCAGTCTTCTCAAACATTCATTTACATCTATTCGATTTTGCCGACCGAGTTTGCCGATTTATGCCAAACCGATTATGTCATATAATAATATTTTTACACATACACAGCGCCATCTAAGCGCCCTAAATTAAGCAATTATTTTGCTTGTTTTATGGATACTAGGAACTGATTAAACACCCAGACACAGAACAAAAACTCATATTCGTTACACAAAGATATATTTTTTATTTAGTTACTCAAAATCTGTATACATGTTACTTAGCTACTATTCTGCCCAACAGCATAACAGTTTGTCCAGGGTGGGAATCAAACACTCGGACTTAGCAGTCAGGGTCACCAATACGCGAACAGGCCAGTCAATATTACAGCCCCTAACCCTAGTTATGCAATGTAATTATATAAAGTGTATACCTCATCCATATCTGATCTCTATGTTTCTGCCACAACGGTGGCGGCTGCTCCACCCACGCGTTGAAGTATCTCACGATGTGTTCGTGCTCCAACTTGGCGAGAGCGCGAACTTCGCGGAGTACACGCTCTCGCTTTGCTTCCCTGTTAAATACATTCATTTTTAACTAGTAACATTGAGCATCGAATAGACCATTAAACAGGCAGTAATGGTAACATATTCTTATCTTCTTTTCCGTACATAAAAATGAATTAATGATATTCTGGGACATTAACACACACGGTCATCTGGTCCCAAGCTAAGCAGTGCTTGTGTTATGGAAACCAGATAACTGGTACATACTATACATATATTTTTTTTTGTAAATATATACATATAATAGATATTTACACCCAGACTCGACACAAACAGAAATGTTCATCACTAATGTTTGTCTCGGGTGGGAATCGAACCCACGACCTGCGGCGTGAAAAGCAAGTATCTTACCGACCACGCCACCGGCCCGTCCATTGACGTCCAGCGCAATTGACGCTTGTTTGTATTGAGAAAAACTCGAGAGCAACTTAACCGGTTTGGATCATTTTGGTCTTAAAGTACTCTTGAACTCCAAAGAGAGTTTAAAATGAGAGAAGTACGCGGTACGCAGTTTGCCGGGACAGTTAGCCCAAAATAATAATAGTAAATAAGTAGTAGTTAGTTAATAGTATAAACGCGAAAGTTTGTAAGAATGTATGGATATTTGTTACTCTTTCACGCAAAAAATACTGGATGAACTTGAATTAAATTTAGAACAGAGATAGATTATGGTCTGGATTAACACATGGGCTACTTTTTGCCCCAATAAGTACCACGCGGGCGAAGTCGTATGCGGAAGCTAGTTATTCATAAAACGGTTTTTGTACTAAAATAAGAACGCGTTAAAAGGCTCAGGGTGTTGAAATCCGTCGAAGACTTGGACACTCTGGGATCCACAAATTTAAATAGAAAGGTAAGCGGAGGGCTTAAAAATTCTATAGTTAAAAGAAAAAAGTAATACTAAATATATTATAAATTTACAAAACAAGCCAGTACATGCCAGTACATAATTTGAAAACTTACTTCCTCGGCAGCGTAATCCTCTTAACAGCGTAAGAACAGTGATCAATATTGTTCCTAGCTTCGAAGACAACTCCAAACCCCCCTTTACCCAAACATCTAAGCGGAGTGAAGTCATTCTCATATCGCCCTGAATACTCTGGAATATTCATAGGTTTCTCTTGCCATACTTGTACCACTACCTAAAAAAAAATAAAGGTAAAATATTATTTTTTTCGTATTGACGAACTCGTACGCAAGCTACTTATAAAGTTTTTAAATTTTGTATAGGAAACTATTGATACTAAATGATACGAAAATATATAATATAATTAAGAAAGAAATAGTATCGATGTATCGACCATCAATTTATCGATAATCAATAAACCGTCTACTATACTAAAGAGACTGACTGGACTGAAGCCCTCAAAGACAAGATACATACATATTTGATCATATGCTGAAGTTAAAAGAAACAGATTGCATAAATATATACATATAAAAAAAAACAAAAAATTAATAAAGAAATAGTATCAATTTATCGATAGTCGATACTTAATAAAACCACACACTAACCTGTTCTTGAGTAGTCGGCAAAGGCGTCATAGGCCGGAACTTCGGCACAAAAAACCTCGGCCATATCATTAAATTCATTAAAAGTGCTGAAGACACAGCGATCAGCAGTACTTCCTTCCACCAGTACCACAGTGATGAGATATGTACGTGGATATGATGCTGTTCAGGGAGGTCGTCGCTGATATTTGGAGTGTCGAAGGTGTCTTCGGAGACTTGGACAGATTGGTCACAGGTTTCTTGTAGGTACACGAAGTAACCATGGTCATCTGAAAACAAGATTTTTTACTAGGTATAAAATGTAAGAATAAGAATATAAAAATGTGTTAGCACTTTTATAGTGTTTTAAGAAGTTGTCACGTCATTGAGAAGTCCAGAACATTTGAGGTGGATATACACTAGAGCATTTCCTCGAGCATTTCTATGTAATGTAACATTCATATGAATGATATCAACAAGTAGCTCAGTTTTCTTTATATTGAATTTTAGTTAGTGAACGGGTGATACGCTACAACACATAGAGCGGCTCGTTGTTCTGTTACAACTAAATACTCTAGTCTATACTCAGCTTTAGAGGACGTTCAAGATAAATGTCTAAAACGCGAAAATCGGGGTTCTGTATTTTTGTAATAGGACTTTTTAATTTATATAAAATAAGTTCTTGATTAGAGATAGACTTCGACTACAGACCGTTGCGTTGGATAAAATCGGATATAATATAGCGAGATAGTATAAAAAATGAACGTTATAAAATTGAAATCATTTTAGAATGAATCTGTCGATACTACACCCAACTGGTAGAGAGACGGTGGTTTTGAAATTCAAATATTGTCTTTGTTGTTTGAAGGGAACTTCAGAAATAAAAAAGATGAAAAAACATTGCTGCTGTTTTTGGGAATCATATATATCACCATCATTATAAATGTTGTGTTTATACGTTTGCAATGAGAGACGAAAAATCTGAACGGATTTGGTTCAGATTTGGTTGAAATTGGGAACAGATTTCATGCCAGTAATATTATGCAAAGTGGCGCCGACCTACTCATAATAACTTATAAGTAGGATTTACTAGTTTTTTTTTTATATAGTGGGACATTAACACACACGGTCATCTGATCCCAAACTAAGCAGATCTTGTACTATGGAAATCAGATAACTGGTAATATACTACATATAATACTTTTCTTTTGTAAATATATACTTAAATATAGATAATTACACCCAGACACAAGACAAACAGACATATTTAAACAAATGTTTGTCTCAAAAGCAAGTATCTTACCGACCACGCCACCGGCCCGTCAAGTTGTTATAATAGTTTTAAAATAAAATAAAAAATATATTTTAATAGAAATAATAAAACGCATTTTTGGTACATAATAAATAACCTAAAAATCTACCTCAAATAAAACACCCTTTATGATACAATTTTACTTTCGGGCGCCTAGGTGTCGCCTTTATCAATGAAACGCGCGCGCGCTTCGTGTCGACTTAACACAGATACAGGTTGATTGCAATGTAAGAATTCTAAAAAGCTGTCTGCTGTCTATAATATTGTTTTAGTTCACATGTTTCTAGAATAGTTATATGACACACAGAAAGGTATATTGGGATTAATCGTCGCCACCCTGTATAATCCCTTGGGTCATGTAATCCAGACTAAGTTTAGGGTTCGTTATTTGACGGGCCGGTGGCGTGGTCGGTAAGATACTTACTTTTCACGGCGCCGGTCGTGGGTTCGATTCTCACCCAAGTCAGATATTTGTATGATGATATCGTCTGTTTGTCTTGAGTTTGGGTGTAATTATCTATATTTAAGTATTTATTTACACAAGAAAAGTATTTTAAATAGTATATTACCAGTTATCTGGTTTCCGTAGTACAAGCTCTGCTTACTTTGGGATCAGATGGCCGTGTGTGTTAATGTCCCACTATATTATTATTATTTACCTGTAGGCCCAGCATTCCCATAGAGTGTAATAAGCGACAGCGCATTCTTCGAGTCGTGTACAGAGAGTGCGGTGTCTGTGTGTGTGTCTGTGAGCTGTGGCCGAGCCGTCACCAACTTCCACGGCATCGGTTGAGATGATACAGCTGTTTCTAACTTGTGAGCGTAGAACTGGCTCTCTTGGATGTACAGCTGTAATGAAAAAATATACTTCTAAACTTCGACTTCTTCTTTCAACTATCTTACAAGTTGAGTGAGTTTAGGCCTTAACATTCAGACATTTAGATTTGCCCACGATGTTTTCCTTCAACGATATTGAGCAGCGATTAAACAACACCACTTTGCCTAGACAAAGATGTGTGGGCAGACCGGGAATCCAACCCGCGACCTCATATTTCTTAGGCGAGCAGCGGTGGCGCAGCGGTACGGGCGTCGCCTTAGATACTTCTAAATCACATTAAAATTTTAAAGTGCTGAGTCACCTTCCTATTTATTTTTATGTCCTTGAGTTATATTGATCAAGCGCATGCATGGGGAATTTTGTGGTCAAGCGACATCCATCCAGCCGCATTTGAACAGCGTGTGTGGATTAAGGCCTGACCTCGAGATATTTGAGATAAGATCTGTGCCCAGCATTGAGAAACCAAAGGGTTGTACTTGATCTTACGTTGTTAAGATACATTATGATACCAAAAACACAAATGCCCTTTAATCCAATTGCTTTTTATGTGCGTTAACCCCAACAAAATAAAAATGTGATCTTTTTTTTTCATACAACCCTACCTTTTTGTAGAGACCGCCATAAGTCATTATTTGTCACATCTTTTATATCAAATAGAGTTCCGAAAAGCAGCGAAATTTTAGCGATAACTTATCACATCAAACACCATACTAAAATGAAATGCAAATCAATTTCTGACTGGTATGAATGTCAGGTATCAAAATAACCTTCCCGTTTCAGGTTTTATACTTAAATAACATTTCTGGAATATCTAGTATCAAAACACAAACGGTCTTATTCATAAAAAACTCGTACGACTCTTTAGTTAAAATGAACTTTGTCTCTTTCTTACCAGTATAAATGTGAAGATGACTGACAAAGACAAATGAATTATAAACCTATTTTAGCTACAATAAGCTTAAAAAACGTTTATGAATACGGGGGTAATTTTATATTTATTTTAATTTATAAGTGCCATACCAACGGATTACAATCATTTTTAATTTACCAAATTGCTTTAGTAGTTAGTACGCTTCGCTAAATAAATAGATGACCTGTCTGTCATGCACACCGATGTACAGCGATGGTTGTTGCGACACTCCGCTCTGCACTAATGTCTGTGTGGCCTCCCACAACACGTCGATGTTCTGCAACGTACCAGCGTGGAGACGCCACATGTTCGCCACGGGTGCCTCCAACTATTAACATATAAGGCTCTATCACAATAGGCAAGATGACTAAATTTAATTTTTTAATCCAAAATAAGTATTGGACACATTTATTTCATATTTTTACGGAATCGAGAAATAAGGGTGGTACATTGAGCTAAAATGTCGGGTAATGTCACGTTCAGAGTAGTTTCTAGTGATAATGACGTACAAAACTCCCTCTACAGCCTATTTAATCAGTCTCAGGAGTTTATGCTATTTTATTGGTTCACCAGACATTTTCGAACTGAACAGTTACTTGACAACTGCTCCTAATGTGAGGACGAAACTCAGTTTAGGACGTTACCGGTCAACAGTTACCGGTCACAAGTTAAACATAATGAGAATTTAATCTGTTACCTTCTGTTGCCACAGTAAATTATTTCCGGCACTATCTCTGATAGCGATAACACCTTCCGGCAAGGACACGCCCACCGCCACAGAGGGGGCGGGGCCAGCTGCGCCCGCGCACTCGCGACGACTCACTGCCATACGATGTTCTGCTACACTGAAGTTCCATCTACACACGAAATAACAACAGTATGAGCTTTTAACCTATTACAATAACCTAAACATTGAAATGTATTCGCATAGTCGCTTTGTTTGCACGAAATTTACCTATAAATTTCGTGGTAAGGTACCTTAACTATAGTATAACATGGCCCCCTTACTACAACAGGAATAAGAAGAAGAAAAGAAAGCAAAAGTAAGAAAAAGGACCATAAATTCAGTAGTAGTAGTGTACTAATTCAGTAGTGTACTAACTTCTCGTTACCAGTTCGCGGGTCGAGCGCCCGCACGGTGTTGGAATGTCTCCTCAACACGAGAACATCGCGGCCCGCACCCGCTGTCTGCTGTTCAGTACTGCACCCACTCGACCCGCACTCGTAGATGATGCCCCCAGTATGAGCATCTAGCCCGAACCACAAGGTTTCACGAGCACCTAAAAGTTTTCATATTATTGTAATAAGTTAATAACCCAGCGGTGGCGCAGCGGTACGGGCCTCGCCTTAGCAAAATAAGGTCGCGGCTTTGAATCCTGGTCGTGCCTACACATCTTTGTGTGAATTGTTTCATCTTCGCTGCTCAACATCGGCGAAGGAAAACATCGTGACGAAACCGGCATGTCTAAGAACTAATCATTCGAGGACATGTGACATCCACCAACCCGCATGTGGCCAGGGTGTGGAGAAAGGCCTAAACTCTCTCAACTCATAAGATATTTGAGATTAGACCCGTGCCCAACAGTGGGACACTAAAATGGGTTGAAGTGAAGTTAATAACCCGTGTTGGGTATGTAACCTTGTAACCCTTAAAGTATTTCTAAAAGTACTTTTGACTGGCCTGGTGGTAAGTAACCCTGACTGCTAAGCCCAAAGGTCGTGGGTTCGATTCCCACCCAGAAAAAATCTTTGTGTGATGAGCACTATTGTTTGTTCTGTGTGTGGGTGTAATTTATCTACATTATGTATATTTTAATAAAAATGAATTTAAGTAGTATATCCGCTCCTAGTACCCATAACACAAACAAATGTAATTGCTTAAATTGGGACTAGATGGCGCTGTGTGTTTGTGTGAAAATATTATTATTTTTATACAGTTTCTGAGGGGCTGTCTCCACGACGACAGAGAGAATCACGATTCAGAATATGTATTGAAATACGGGGCACGACGATAATATCGCCGCAATTCTCTCGCTCACAGAGACAGCTCCTAAAGCTGAGGCTAAAAGGTATCGTAATCCCTGGATCCAAAAAACAAAAGCAAATTAAAGTTGCTTCCGGGTTAATTTCGGGATCGGCAGACCCCCGATTCCTTGTAGTCGACGCAGGAACAATTCAAATGATTGTTCGGGAGACTGATTGAATCCGGACTCGTCTGAGGCTACTTTTTTCTGGTCCGGGCGATTTCGGAAAGGTTTAAATGTCCCATTTTATGTTTTATTTCAATACTAGCGGACCCGGCAGACGTCGTTCTGCCCGGTAAAGCAGTGCCATCTACCGGGTATCAGACCTACCGAATATAAACAATAATAAATAATAGGTATCTAACCCGGTTTTCGGCACTTCTTCGCTTTCAAAAATTTTTTTTTTCAATTTTTCTCTGCGTAAGAACCATCCTCGTACTTAAAGGAATATTTAAAAAAAAGAATTAGCGAAATCGGTACAGCCGTTCACGCGTGATGTCGTGACAACGGAAAACGGGTTTCATTTTTATATATATAGATAGATATAGAATATAGATAAGATTTTTATAATAATGGTCAAAAGAATACGGGTCGGTATCCACACCAGCGTGGCTTGGTGTAGGTTGATGACTAGCAAAATTGCTAAATAGTATTACTCTCGAAGTAACACTATTTACTTCATGATGTTCTTCTTAACTGCATTGATTTTATTAACTGCTCTTTTAAACAGCTGAAACAAATTTTTGGCAAGAGTACCTAAAGATTGGACTCATAGAATGGACAAAGGCTTAATGCAATAAAGCCACAAATAATGTTTGATTTGCAAGTTTGTTTGTCAGGACGAATAAGACGGGTACATCTATACATCCCTATCCTATCTAACTTACAATACATTTTTATATTCTTTTACGAGAAAGGACCTTTAGGCTTAACATAGGCTATATTTATATTCTATCATGAAAGAGCGGGACGACACTTTCAATATTGTCGAATTTCAAGGTTACAAATCTGCAAGGTCTCACTCATTAGTCATTCATTACATTACATTGCAGATTACTCAAATGATCACGAGTTTCTTAATTTCGTACTTTTAGTACGTAGGTACGAGTTGTCAATTAAAAGTTTTCGAATATCAAGCCGAAAAAACTGTTTTTTTTTTAAATAAATAAATAAATAATAAAATAAATAAATATTCTCGACCATTAACACACACGGTCATCTGGTCCCAACCTAAGCAGAGCTTGTGTTATGGAAACCAAATAACTGGTATATACTATACATATAATACTTTTCTTTTGTAAATATATATACTTATAATAGATATTTACACCCAGACTCGACACAAACACAAATGTTCATCACAAATGTTTGTCTCGGGTGGGAATCGAACCCATGACCTGCGGCGTGAAAAGAAAATATCTTACCGACCACGCCAATAACTAACTAACTTGTATCAATTGGATGTTGTAATGAAATCATGGCCTTTCCGCTATGTGAATAAGTCAAGATTATTAAATTTAGGAATTAAGCGTATCTAAGGACTCTTCGAGAGTGGCATACACCCTCTCCTAAATAAAGATTGAAAAAAAAAACATTAACTTGTCAAGTTACTCAAGATGTCGAGTTCCTTCCCGCCGAAGATCATTCGTAACCACGAGGGAATATATTGGCCGAACGTGTCCCATCGTAGACTACATCATTGCCTAACATCAAGCAAGTTGTAATCAAGTGCAAGGCTTTTTCAAAATTAAAAAAAATATACAAAAGAATCTCCAAATTATTTGGCCCATTCCATTTCAAATTCACTTTTTTCTATTTCTAGCATATTATTTTCTTTACAATCAACGTTTTAAATTAGAAAAAAAAATGGGAATCCAATTTTACAAGTTCAAGATAGTTCTTAAAATATACTTAATTAAAATATTTTTTCTTATGGACGAACTCATACTAGAAGTGCTGTTTATGTATAAAAAATATCAGCATATCACTTTCACATCACAAAAATATAAATATTAGCATATTTGTCGTTCGATATTCTATTCAATATTCATACAAGCCGTTAGCCGCGAGCCTGTATATGACTCATACGTTGAATTGCAAGCGGACTTTACAACGTAGTTAGGTACCGTAACCGCAAATCATTATACAGACGATAAATTAATAGTCTTTGCATGTACGAATAAAAGTTATAAAAACAACATTTTTAACCTCTTGACAAAAATATATTTCTACCCTACCAGTATTTAACACGGGACGTGTTCTACGGACCTTCTAGTAAGTCGACTACAAAAAGTGATGTATCCTTGCGATTGCCACTATGATCTACTATGGCTACTATGTTTGTCACATTCTTCAGGTAGATCATTGTGGCACTCGCAGGGATAGATCATTTTGTAAGATTAAATTGGATACATCTTTTTGTAGTCGACTGTACCTACTAAATTGTTTCTGCCCGTTCGTGGGGGAGGGGACCACAGACAACACACATGTAAAAGTTGAAGCGTCTTTACAAATGCGCACGTAAATAAAAGCTACACAAAACATGAACAATTAATGCATACAAACTGTTCATGTACACACGGCTACACATCAAGCTATGCATTCCACTATAAGCTGATCTCTCATTGTACAAAAATCCTATTAGTAGGGTAGCCGAAGATGCTAAATGTGTAGTTACTCGAGCGTCGTCAATACTTAGTAGGCTTTAAAGATTAAGTGGAAGTAAAAAAAGGTTACATTATGTCGATCTCTTCAGCGGTGATAAAAGGTTTTTTCAGTTTTTTTTTAAGATTTCGTTACTTCCAAAGCGTAAAAAAAAAATTACAGTGTGTGCTTCTCCTGGCATCTTCAAATTATTTTCAAAAATTTAAGAATTTAATTTTGCGTCCTACCCCTTATGACATACGGAGCTGAAAAGTGGACACTCACAATAGGACTAGTCCATAATTTAAAGTCTTTCAGCGAGCTATGCAAAGAGCTATGCTCGGAGGTTCTCTGAAGTGATCCGTTATTAAATGGGACTTAACCTACCACCGCAATACCTGAATTGCTACTCCTGTAAGCCAGCATCGACAACGGCGCCGTGAAGATACTCTTGATTTAAACCCAGCTAACTTGCGGGACACCTAAACTGTCTTGGATCCCGCATGAATTTAATCAGAAAGATTAAATTCATGGAAAGTTACATTGTCCACTGAAGTGATCCGACAGAAAACCAAAGTAATCAACATAGCTCACCGGAGTTTCATAAACTTAAGCGGCAGTGGGCTGGTCATACCTGCAGTGGAACAGACCACCGTTGGAGTAAAAGAGGTTTTGAGGGGAGACCACGGATTGGCAAACGTAACGTAGGACGCCCTCAGACTAGATAGTGACGAACTCTGCAAGGTGGTTGGTAAGAGCTGGATGAGATCAGCCGCAGATCGTGCGCAGTGGCGCGCTTTGGGAGAGGCCTATGTCTAGCAGTAGACTAAAATATGGTGAAGATGATGAATTAAATCTTTATTTCATAAAACTAGGTCAGGCACTTTTGAAGACATTAAAAATTTTCTAACTGACCCTTTTTCTTTGCGTTCCAGTGTATGTACTGTGTGTCTGGTGTTTGTAGCATTGTAGCTCTTAAACGAATGGACTGATTTTGAGGCGCTTGTCATTATGTTATTATTAGTTTGTACTCTTCAGCTCTTGTGAGCTGAAGTGATTGAGACGATTAAGTTATTTCAAGAAAATTTATGCGTCAGGTTTCATTGATGTTTTAATTTGGAGTTACCTGTTTGTTTTCCGTTTCCAGTTGACCAAAATCATTTTAGTATCATTACTAACATACATACGTACTACGCAAATTAAACAAACACATAAGTACCCATATTTTTTATGATTAAGTGAAATCATATTTATTTATTACTTCATTAATTACTCCACACACCTTACCTAAAGAGTTACCAAAAAAAATATAAATATTATGAAACTGCAAGTAATTTATTTTTATATCATTATCGTCAGTAAACTAACAAATACACCGCGTGTTTCTACATAACAATCTACGTTACATCGACCTTGAAAATCTTAAAGAAATACAGAAGTCTCTAGTAGCGCAGTCACTTTATTAGAATTTACATTTAACTACATACCATATAACACAAAGTGCCATTCCCACGTCTTCTCTTAACTATCTTAAGCGTTGAGAAGGGTAGGTACTCGTAGGTACCTATAAACTTTTAAAGTTTATAGGCCCGTAATACTGGCCTAGAGGGTTAGTGGATGTCACTAACACACACGTCTTCTAACCTATTGATTGAATCGAAAATAGTACTGAACCTTCGATTAACGAGTATATGTATACAGTGTGTTCTCAATATTATACCTGGTTCTAGGCCTATCTCTAGAGTAGGTTCTCTAGGTTCTAGTAAGATAAAATCATGCCTTAAGGCTGTCTTATTCGAGTAAAGTAGGCATTTAGTGTTCTTTCAATCACGCGCGCAATAGCATGGTCTGTATTGCGACACAGTGTAGACACGTAGTAGGTAAGGTATTTTATGTCACGTTAGATATTATTTTCGTGGTCTAACTTCATTTACATTGATGATAAGTTTAGGAATACAGTTTAGTAAGGTAAATAAAATACAGAGTAAAAAAATACAAAGGAGACGTTCAAAAAATGTATAGAGCCTGGGATTAAAATAATTGTAAATTTGAACAGCAATCTGAGTTACATAGGTTAATAGAGCATAATTAATTAAATTTTTTGGTGTATTTAAAATAATTTTACGCCCCCCCCCCGTTTTTTTAAAAATTGAAATTGAAAATAAGAATCCTTATTGCAATATTATGATTATTGCAATTGGCAACCCCATGGCCAAATGACAATTGAGCAACCAAAAAAATTAAAATTATTTAGAACGCTGTCAATCAAACTGATCAATGACAATGACATTATGACGTTTCCCGTAATTATATTTTTTTCCACGCGTTTTGTTATTACACTAATAAGATAACAAATATTTTTCGTCATAATTACATTAAATTGCAGCTAGAATAATATTACAAGAGAAAAGTACTGTAATAGAATGCAATTATTGACGTGATTGCAATATTTATACTGCTTAGGAAACGGATAATTAAAGGTAATGTGCGTTTTGTTTTTTTATTACATTTTTAAGATTTTTACAAAAATGGGTGCTCCTAAAATTCGTGTTTAGTTAAATTCTAACAGCTTATTAAATAAGCTTTCCAATGAGGTATATCACATTGGTGTTCAAAATTCTATCCCACTTTTGACCTCTCCTTTATGTATTAGTTTTAAAACTGATTAGAATACACCTTAGCTTTCTACTGTTTATCTACGAGTGTTATCTGTGAGTAAAAATTAATTCTTCACATCTGGTAATTGAAGTCAGTGCTAAATAGGTAGATACAGTACCTAAAATAAATATTCGTATTATAGCAGCTCGAAGTTTGTGGTTGTGGCCGTTAAATGTCAATAGGTCATTTTTATGTATGGGACCTAAAACATAGCCCACAAATTGTGGGTAACATTCACCTCTGTCTTCATCTTCAGTTAATACAGGCGTGAGCGCTTTGCTATTAATCAATAAGATAAATGTATCCATCGATTGCGTTTTTAACAGGCAAATCAGGTAACAATCAATCAACTGGTAAATGTGTACTGGTAGGCTTCGGCCGTTGAAAGTAACCACCCACCAGACAAAGCCGCACCGCCAAGCGGCCTTGCCGTGTTCCGGTGCGATGTCTGGTGACACCATTTCAGAGGGTGGGTTTGAATTATTACTCATTTTTGGATTTTAACCATATGGAGCCTGCCACTTCCACTTTCTCGCCGAAAATCACTCGTAATCACGAGTTAATCAGTATATTGGGCAGGCACGTCCCATCGTGGACTACATCATTGCTTAACATCAAGTTAAAAATTCAAGAAAGAAAAGAAACATGTAAAATAAGCTTAACATTTCTAAAACTGCAAGATGAGTAAGAGAAATTTTAGAAGAATTTTTGGCAAGATTTTCACAAATAAAAGTCATTATATGAGTATTAACAAAAATAAAACCCTGTTATAAAGTAACCGCACCACTTTTGTCACCACTCCCTAATTTCTTCATTCTCGCCTCATTTTCCTTTCCCTATAAGTGCCTCTCTCTCTTCTGTCTGACCGAGTGGTTTTATTGCAACTTCTACGAGTTCGGTCCATCTTTAAAATAAAACTAAGCAGAGTGGGAATAAATATACTTACTATAGATGGAGTAATAGGTATATTTCATTCAGAAGGCCACTCATTTTCAAAAACAAAGGTCTCTCACTCTGTCATTTACTCATGTACCTATTAAAAATCTCTGAAAGTACTAGACATAGGATGATAATATAAGGCAATGTAAGAAACTCGTGCACAAAGAGGTAGAATATCACTAAAATTAACGGGGCGGAAAGCTATAGAATAGATGTATTTTAACAGTTATTTCTTTTTTTAATACAATAAAATTGAATAAAAGTATATGATAAAATCAAAGTATCAATCTAGTCCACTCCAAGTATGCTTTGAATTTAAGGGTTGCAAGACGAGGATTTTTTAAATTTGCCGCGGTTTTCGAGTGACTTCTTTCGTTTGCCAGACTATAGTAGGTATATTAAAAGCATAAACAACTTCATTCATCAACGCGGCACTGAGTTACAGAAATTGAGTATAACCATTTTATTTTTCTTCTTTTTACACCTACTGATGTTATTTATACTGTGGTAAATACGTAGCGGAATAAAAGCGCGCGCTAGAGAAATTTGGCATAGGTCTCACCTCGGCAACGTCCCGCGGGACACTGGCGAGAGCCAAACGAATCAAAAATCACTAAAAAGATCGGTTAAAAATATTATAAATGCAGTAGGAAAAATCAATTCTCATATATCCCTAAAGGTACCTGTGAACTTTATTTTAAAAAATAAAACATGATTTCAAATCACTTATTTTGGAAATAAAACCGAAAAAAGAATATTAAATTACAGAAGAAGAGGTATCTTTATGAATTTATTCTATCGAGCCAACTTTATCAAATCGTGTTTCCAGTCCTCGTATTCCTTAGATTATATTCTCGACTATATGAATACATTTTTTTCAGATTTTTATTTTGCTTTTCACTGCTTCAAAAAGTGTTTCAAATACATGTTTTTGCGGATTTTCGCTAAAACCTGGCCTTAAATACGATAAGAATTTAAAGTTACGATTTCTATCCACTGTAATGTTATCGTACAGGGGATTATAAAGGAACAAACTCAATTAATCGAATTGTACGAAATCATTGTAATGTTTGCATTACAATAAATTCACGAATAAAAAAAAGTAAAGCTTTACTTAAATTACTTGGGACCAATTTTTCAATTACTAGCGACCTAATAGAGCCAACATTTTTTAATTAATTAGGTAAGTCATGATTCTAGATTCCACTGCTATTCTGTAAGCCAGATCGACAGCGTGCCGTTAAGAGACTTGAATTTGAACCCGACCATAACCCGGGACTCTACACTGTCTTCGATCTCGCACGAATTTAATCAAAAAGATAATAGGAGAAGTTAGAAAGTGAGATTGTCCACTTCCCTCCAGGCAAAGCGGGAAACAGCATAGAGAAAAAGAGGTACACACTGTATATAAACAACTAACTGTACGAAAGCATTTCTTATCGGTTCGACTGTCCTCGGACGGCTCACCGAAAAAGTCCGGTGAACCAATAGAGGCCCTTCTGGCCGATTGAGTTAGGTCACTACGCAAATGCATGACTGTGTGACGTGTGCGTGTGACACACGGTGGTGTACACACGCCACACCATATTAGCCACAGAACATCAAAACTCGTGCGCTTGGCTATCTAGATAGTAGCCTAAGGCACAGACCTGTAAAACTATTACTTCAAAAATTAATAACCCCAGATGTATACTTATTTTTAGCTAGGAAGCCTCTCTATCACTTCGAATTTCACAAGCTTTCGAATAAAGAACGCATTAATTGGTCCACCATGCGGCAACAAACTTGTAAGTACTACAAAGTTTACACGCCTCAAAATAACATCCCTGAAGGTAACGTGACCTAAGGGTACGTGTGATGGAGACTATTATAAAGACTTGGATAGGTACAACTCTAAGTTTATTGCTAAAAGTGACTTCACGCTAGAGAGATGAGAATGGTTAGAATGAAGCTAAAATGAATGCACCCGGTTTGCTGTCGGTTTGCGCGCACGGTGCCAATCGGTGTTCGATCGCATGAACAACCTCTCTTTTTTGTCAGGGACAACAAACAACACTGATCGTTGCCGGCTTCGAAAACTTAGATGTGAAAATGCGTGTAATTGTAATTGTATTCACTGTAATTGTCTTTCGGATTCTATCGACATCTAAACGGAAGTTGCAGTCTAGTTTTACGTAACATACTATGCATGAATCATCCTTTATCAGTAGTGTATGTACTATGGAAAGATTGAATTACGATTAAACGGTAACATTTTTCTTTACATAATATTAAATATTCTAATGAAAACAGAGCGTTATAGGAATTAATATAAAAGAAAATTATTTTGAAACAAGCTTTTATATAATTTAGTTAGGTAAAGGAGTTAAACTGCTGCAGCACCAGTGTTTGTAAATACAAAGCAAATAATGGGCCGCACAAAGTCGATGGATTTAATTTGTTTAGCTAAGAGTTCCTGAGGCCACCTTCCTAATCCATCATAAGGCAGTCGCGGTGTCAGATACGTAAGTAATGTGACCAGAATTGAGCGGCAAATTTAATGATCTGGTGAGTCTGGTGGCGTATTCGAAAATATTATTATAAACACTCTGACTTCTACGATATTATTGGCAACTGATTGCTAAGATGTTTTGACCACCCTGGATGCTAATAACAATTTGAACGCTATACCTACATAAAATTGAATTTATGTTCGTCACATCATTTTGACTACTTTGGAATAGTTTGGAAACTTAAATTTATCTCGCGCTGACTGTACCTACTATATGAGCTAAACAGATTGACACATGAATGAGACAGCAGCATTTAACACGGGAGGTTGTTATACGTAACCTCTAGTTATCTATTCTGACAGTTTTTGGGGGAAGCTGCACACATGTACAAGTAATAGCGTCTTTACAAATGCACACGTCAATAAAAACTAAAATACACACAAACAAAACATGAACAGACGAACAGTTTATCCATACGCACTGCTCATATAGGTACATCGGCAGAGGGGAACGCGCGCATTACCAGTCAATGTTAAATTTTGTAAGTTTATAGTAAGCGATAAAAACTCGTGGTGATACAAGATTGGAGAGTGCAGAATTAATCAGATTACTTTGTTATGTATGTTATCACAGTTGGTTGTTTACTTTGAATTGTACTTTAATTATTCACCGTACACGAATATATTTTATGTATTTTGCATAGTCGTGCGTGAAAGATAATAAAAAAATTACTTAGCAGTAGTTTTATTGTTTTCATTTTTTTTTATCCTATAATAGGCTTGCGCTTGACCACAACTTGCCTGAAGTCATGGTGTAGTCTACGATGGAACATGCTTATCCAGTAAATACCGATTCACTTGTGACAGTGATTTGAAGACAGGCAGATTATAGCTATCGGGAAACATTCACAACTTGGCAGTTCGCATAATAGAAGTGGTTTTGTTATTAAACAATCCGTTCTCAGGGATTTATAGACATATTTTGATTTACCAAAATATCTAGTCTAAGAAAATCATATGCTAAAGACTCAAAACTATTTTTTTTTATATGCTTAGCTGTAGTCAAGTAGATAATTGACTTAATTACTCTGTATGTAAAGAGGACTAAAGCGTGAAGGTTATCCTTCTCGCATTGCATTCTTATAAAATGGGTGTTAAATAAAACAGAAAAGAATAGCAAATCTGAAGTCAATGCCCCCAATTCTGTTAAAAATCGCTAAAATTTCGTTTAGACCTGCCAAACGACATTTCATATTCTGAAAATGTCAGACTAACTAACTTTAGCTTGATTATGCAGCAGAATACCGCTTAAATAATGTCACCGCTAAAATGAAATAAAAATTGGGAAATTATAATTTGGAGATTTAAACAACAGAATTGCTTGCAATGCAAACTTTTTTGATGGTCAGATGCAGACATTTCCATAGACTATGACCACAGAGTACCCAATAGCCTTGCATGGCTCTTATAATCTGTGACAAACTGTATACACTAAAGATGATGACCCTTTTGCTCTCCTCTATCTATATTGGCAGTTGTAGAAGCTTGAAGAGTCGAACATAAAAAAACCCACTTTGATAGTCCATTGAAATGTCTTGTTATATATCCGGCACCGACTTGCTCTACTCTCCTAAAAAAATAAAGCACTTAATCACAAATAAAACTCACCGGCTATAACCAAATCATCGGAATACTTGAAGGATGACGACAGCAGCTGTTCCGCATCAAATGGCAGTGGTTCAATTGTGTCACCACTGAGACTGTATAATGTGCCACTGAGGGACGGCACCAAACGCACCCATTTACCTCCTGATGTGAGCTGGTACAGAAAAAAAATTAAAACAATAAATTACTATAAGTTGCTTCTTAGTTCGAGATTCTCAAATTCTTAGACGAGTTTGTAGTTTAATACAAATCACACATCTAAAATATATTGAATTTAGTTTAGTGACTGGCCTGGTATCGTATTGATGAGTGACCCTGATTACTAAGTCAAAGTTTGTGGGTTTGATTCCCACCCAGTACAAATCTTTGTGTGATGAGCAGTATTGTTTGTCCTGTGTCTAGGTGTAATTTATCTATAATATGTATATCATCATCATTTCCCTTGCCTTTTTCCCATTTCTATTGGGGTCGGCTCTCAGTCTAACCTGATGCGGCTAGCTACCAGAATTATACGAGGGACTGCCATCAGACCTCGAAACTCGTAGGGAACCAGTAGCCGAGATGGTTAGACCAGGTGTCAGATCCAGGCTTCTGACTACATGTACCTAACTATTGTCATAGATGACAACCAGGAACGACAGCTTAAAGTGCTCTCTGAGACACGGAGGGTAGTCCCTCAACCAACCAGACACCGAAACAAATCTTTGTTGTTACACAAAGATTGTCTGGGACTTACACCACTCGACTACCAAGATCTCTATAATATGTATAATTAACATAATTGATAATTTTTAAAATTTACTATGTTAGTGAATTAGCTTTTAGGATGTGTATACTGTAGCTGGGCAAGTTAAAATAAACTGTGATTCACCTCAACATGATGAAGATTAGATGAGAGAAGAGGTTGCGTCTCTAAGTCCCAAGCTTTCAGTCCATTTTGTGTTGAAAATGCAGTCAGCCTTCCATCTAATGTGCTTATTATCACCAAACTAAAACAATAAAAAATTGAATTACAAATAAATGTTAAATATAAAATTCTCGTGACCGACTCAGTGTTTTTAATTAAATTCCTCTGAAACAGCTCGACTTATTTTTATGAAATTTTATATCTATATTCAGTAGGTCTGAGAATCGGTCATAACCTACCTAAATCTTCACCTCTTTACACATCTTTCTTTAGTAATTTAACAATTTTAAGGAAGATTTAAAAGGTGAGAAATACAGACTACAAAGCTCGCAGGGGCTACTAGTTACTAATAAAAAATCCTAATGGAGAACAGTCTCTAAATAAATCTATACTAAAAAAGATTAAAGATAGAAAGGAAGATAAGATTATAAAGTGGTAAAATTTGTGTGATTGTAGGGGTAATCATCTCCCTCTCATCTTACTGAACCTGATAAGGTAGTCACATAATTTGTGTTAAAGGCTATATACCTACTAATATCCTATTCCCAAGCGGGCGAAACATTGAAAAGCAAAGCAAGTACCAATGGTTAGTAATCAAAAAATGATCTGATTTGAAATCTAAATCAGTTTGACTTTAACTTAGTTCCCAACTATAGCTATCCTTTTCTCACTATGTCTTTTAGTAAAAGATAGCAACTTTTATCTGGTTTTTATGACACAAGTTCTATTTAGCTTAGGTTCAGATGACCGTGTGTTAATGACCTAGAAAATTATTATATACTATGGAGAATTAAACTACTCATTTGACTAGATTATAATATGCTTTTACTTCATACAATTGTGAATTGGTACATGATAAGTTATCAAGGTTAAATGTAATTGGATTAACATTTTGTTATGATAGTATTTATGTATTGATTGTAGAATAAATTAAACATTATTTTATATCTTTAAATGAGCAATTCTTGTATATATATTTATATATAATTGGAATCTCGGAATCGGCTCCAACGATTTTCATAAAATTTAGTATATAGGGGGTTTCAGGGGTGATAAATCGATCTAGCTAGGAATCATTTTTAGAAAATGTCATTTAAAAAAAATACCAGTCGGTCATCCAGATATTTGTTATCTATTTAATAAAATATTTTTATGGACTTAATTAAATTAATATACTCTTTAAAAAAATTACAGATGGGTCCACAATGACTATTGACAGTAATATACGTGACTAACTTAGATCTATAAACACAGGAGGTGTTATACACAACTTCTAATACAAAATCCTGCTAGTTTTTGGGGAAGTGAAGTAATCATGTACAGCACACACTTAAAAATTGAACGTCTTTACAAATGCACACATAATAACACAAAACATGAATAGTTTATGCATACAAACTGTTCATGTGCCTCTGCAGAGTAATACCAGTTCTGTTTAATTTTCTAAGGTGACTAAGACAGTTAAATATTCTTTTTAATGCTAAATTGACAGCTGGATTTTTTTAGTACCTGGTAAAGATCAGTAGAAAATCTAACTAAAAATGCACTTAGTTTACCATTTTAGCAACATGTCAAGACATGTTTAAAAGTTAGAGAAAATTTTAAAATAAATTGTGCCTTTCATATTTATTTCAAAAGGGTTGTAATTAGCTAATGAAAGAACCTATTATACATAGTTATTTGGCTTCTATTAGCAGTATTATATACCAGAAACAGGTTTATCAGTTGACACAGTAGGTATTTGTTTTGTAAACAAAACTTCATACAACAATATTAATTTATCCAAATAAATCAGTATCATGCTCCAAAAATTACAAGCTAAACATGCAACTGATCATAAAATTACTCACTCGTCATAAACTGGACCGTCCTTAGCATTATTAGGATTACAAAAAGGCAACTTTTGTACTGTATCGTCCGCACGTAAACTACACACAAGAAAACTTAACGCAAAAGCAGCTTTTAGTGCAATTACCCGCCAATACCAGTCCGACATTGTATTACAGCTGAATTAATTTTGTACATTTCAACCGAAACCGGTTATTTATTTTTATTGAAATCCGTAAAAAATATTACAAAGTGCGCACAGCTGACCACCAAACTTATTTACCACAGACTGCGTAAAAATATCTCTTCTAGTTCCACGTAATTGCTGTCAAAATAGGCTGCGTTCATAAATAATCGTGATTGATACTGTATTTTGGTGGTCTGTGATTGATTCAGATGTAGATGTTCTTTGTCTATGTACTATTGAGGCTATTTTCGGACCGAGCGGAGTTTTGACATCGTTGACATGTCAACAATTGACAATTTGACAAAAATATTCCATGCCAAGCCAATTTACAAACTGCGACTGCAAAATTTGTAGAAATAAAATCATTTCAACTGCGCTTTTGGAGGAGATACGTGGTTGTTAATAGAGCATTTATTTTCATCTACAGTCTTAAACTAGTTTTCGGAACATCACAATTTCCACCATGACTTTGGGAACATACAACAGGCACCAAGCTCAAAAGAAAAAGTAAGACAATTTTCTACTCTTAATCTTGGTTTTACTTTGTTTTAGCGTGATTTAGAGGCTAATAACATCTGTTTTCTGTAGACAGGCTGCGCTGGCCGCAGCATTCCCGCAAGGCATTCGCTGCCAGAAATGCCTGGAGTATGGCCATTGGAGCTACGAATGTACGGGAAAGCGTAAAATTCTAGTGCGTCCCTCTCGTACCCAGGTGATGAAAAAGAACCTAAAATCGCGGGAAGACGGCGGTTGCAGGTATGTGATCAACAGTGACTTGTTAGTTCGAATTTATTCTAGAACAAAATATTTTGCTTCTACCCTACACTAACAAATATCAATTTTCTTTTGAATCTTTTTACTGATTTGGACCTAAATGATTATTTCTAATACATGATGGATTCTGGTGGATAATTAATATTGGGTTTTTACTGATGTTATTGATTAAACAATTGTTTTTATAGTAGGTAGGTACCTACCTACTAAATACCCATTAGAAATATTTCTGCCTAGAAGGTATTATCTATAGACATACAAATAACATAAAAACATTATTATAATTTGTTATTGGTGATTAATGTGTATATTTAGGTATATTTGATAATTGATCTAAATTTTGTAGTCGAACTGACTGAGAGATGATCTGAATTTATTCATATAAACATATATTGAGTAGTGTGTGATTGAAGAAGGCTTTTATTCAACAGCCAACCACCTATAAGCTAATTAATAAAAAACAAAGGCACCTTCATAAAAAATATGGCTAAAATTTACTGTATTAATAATTATAACTTATTTTTGGGGTAAATTGCAATAATTGTGCAAGATTAGTTAACTGGCTTTTTTCTCTCATTGAATTGAATCAGGTGTTTATATCTTTATTACAGTAATGGAAGCTGCAAAGTACCAAACAAAAAGAAACGCAGTGACTGCAACAACTGCTCCGATGAGAGTTCGTCAGATTCCAGTTCAGAATCTGAGTCTGACAGTTCGGGGTCCTCTGATAGTGACAGCAGCAGTGGTTCTGACAGTGACAGCGATAGTAGCAGCGGCAGTGGCTCAGAGTCCTGCTCAGACTGCTAAGGTAGTGTATTTGATGTGGCTGGTATTAGAATACTCTGAATTCAACATCAACTTGATAATTATCACCATTCAGAATGCCCATTTCATTTATTTGGCTTTAAAACTTTATTCATGTGCTATTTTTATTTTTATAATACCTTCTGTCATTGTGTCATATGATTCAATTAGTAAGCAAAAGTGATAACAGTGGTCCGAATTCAGTTTCCGCTTTTGAACTGCACTGTATTAAAAAAACAGGTTGTACCAGATTTTACTATATGTATTTCTAATATCAGCCATGATCTCTAGTAAATAGTCACATTACATAAAAGGTCGACTCAGATAGTTGCAGTATAGCATAGCAGTAACCTGCAGCTATGTGGTAAGCCCTTAATTACAAAGGTTTCAATTGATAATGCTGGACATTTAAGTAATTAGAATAAAATGACTATTTTTAAGAATTTTTAACTACAGATTATTTTGTTTTATTTTTTTATTTATGTAATGTATTTGTAAGGTATACTCATTCAGCATGTTGTATAAAAATACTATTAATTTCAATTTTATAGAATAAAAATTAAATTGCCATGCAATGTCACTGGAGTGCTGAATGGGTGAAGTACCGTATGTTCTAGTTGTAATGATGTGAATTTGTTGAATGTTGTATTAAAATGTTTCTAGAATGTTTATAAAGATAATATCTAGGTATCCATGAATGTGTGGTTAACTTTATGATTTAGGTTGTATTTTCACTGAGAATGAAATAAAAACTGTAATACTTTGACATTATCGCCAAAGAATTTTACTCTCTAAGCAAGTTAATAAATATTTGATGGTATGATGTTATTTGTAGAATTTTTATATTGCTGGTAGAAATAATCTGTATTGGTCTGAGTTTCCATCGAATGAAGCAGCTGTCTGACTACAGATCACAGCATCAGGTGATTCTCCTAATTGTGCAATTTGTTTCATAAACTGTTTGGTAGTATGGGATGGACAGCAAAATTCCTTGATATATCCTTGAATGCAAATGCCTTCTAGTTAGATGAGCTGGGCCTTTGGTTGCAAAGTTATTATAGAAACCAAATTTTACTAGATATATTCTAAAGTAAATGAATTAAAAATCAAATATTTGCACAGCATCGATGGAAAGTCAGACTTTAGTCATTTATTTTTGTAAAAAGAATTGAGCATTAATTAATTTGATAAATGCTCACGCACGGTCGATCTCGATGATAAAACTGCGAGTGCGCAAGTTAATCAATGCTCAAAATATAATTTTCATACTGTGGTTAATTAAAAATAATATGTCCTGCTTTGTGAAATGCTGTGTTATTTTATTATAGAGAGGATTTTAATGTTACGTATTTAATGTCATAGACGTAATATTTTCTAAGACTGTATAGAAAAATGTCTCTTCTTAGTCTCATAGAACAGTGTAAGAATTTTGATATAAAATTAAATATAATATAAATGGGATTACTGTTTATTAATTTTCCAACTTTTAACGAAGATAATACTTCCGTGTCTTCGTCAGTTTAGTTTTCAAGAAACTAATGGTTAAGGTGTTTTCTATGTGTGCCAAAACGCATTTATTGATAGAGGGATGACAAGGTATATCGTATTTTATAATTCCGTTAGTAAGGTGTAAAAAAGGTACACGCGTATTTTTTCTTTATCATTTAAATTTAACAATATTATTGCTTTATCATTGAATGAAACAATATTAATGATGATAACAAAAATATTATTGATTTTATGCGATACATGAATTTTAATTTAGTTAGATGCTTGAATATAAAAAAAACTTGCATGCAATAACTCTCAGGGTAACATCGTTCGATCGAAAGTTTACATGTAACTACTGTTGGCAATCCAAAATAAATAAATTAAAAACAAATGTTCCATAAACATACAAATGAAAAAAATATAAATTGAAGTGAGTAGGTAGGTACTATAACCATTTTAACCGAAGTAAATGGTGTACCTAATTATTATAAAAATATTCTCCACCATGCTAATCTACTTAAATAAAAAAAATATGAGCTAAATTTATCACACTAAATACGAAATTAAGTGAAACGGAACATGGAATTTTAATATAAAAGAGGCTACATAGAAAATTATACACGTGACACATACTAATCCGTATTTTTTTCCACGCGTTTTGTTATTACACTAATAAGATAACAAATATTTTTCGTCATAATTACATTAACCTGCAGTTAGAATAATATTTAAAGAAAAAAGTACTCTGATAGAATACAATTATAGACGTGATTGCAATATTTATACTGCTTAGGAATCGGATTATAAAAGGTAATGTGCGTTTTGTTTTTCTATTACGTTTTATAATTTTTACAAAAATGGGTGCTCCTAAAATTCGTGTTTAGTTAAATTCTAACAGTTTATTAAAAAAGCTTTCCAATGAGGTATATCACATTGGTGTTCAAAATTCTATCCCACTTTTGACCTCTCCTTTTACCTAAACTCTGTGGGAACCACATGTGACACAACCGGTTACCTAAGTAGATACCTAACATTTATCTGGGTGTCTATCTGTGGGTTATTGCGGCACCATAGCTATTAAACTAATGATTTTGATTATTTGTTTTGCCATAGCAGACTAGATAGTGGTCTAAGCATGGAAAGTAAGACAAGAGCGTGATAAAATATATTATGATTAAAATCTTTGTCTAATTATCGATATCTACCTGTGCGAAGCCGGAGTTTATAGTATAAATCAGGATAGAACTTGCAAAAATAAAAACTAGCAATATTCTGAACTACAATGTTTATTATTGATAAATTTCAAAGATTATAATTACATTTCGACAAAACAACATCAACATTTGTACTTTAATTAAAGGCACTTATTATACTAATAGATTAATAATGAGATTTAATTAATCTTTAACACAGATGATTCACATGATTGAACTTTGTTGTTACCTGAACCCATGTAAGGTTCCATTAAAAAAGTTAAAAAAGAATTAGTTATCTACACAACGCAGCCTTCGCTCTAATTGCTTCAGCACAGAAGGCGGGCGCACCAGCCCGATCCCAGAGTTGTCCGGCAACGTTCTGAGCCGAGGTTAGTCCGCACATAGAGAGCCATCAAGGCAGTTGTCATATGACCAATTAAGGCCCTTTCGGATAATCGGGTTGTCATCCGTAAAAAAAAACGCGGGCGCCGCAAATGTGTGGGACTTGAGAGGCGCAGATCGGGTTGGGTTCTACCCATATAGATATATATGCTGTTACCGTACAATCAGACATATATACCGTGATGCGGTAGCGACGTGAGTGCTTGTGTGCTGAAGCCATTAGACATTTTCTTTCGTGATTAGAATAAGTTTAACATAAAATCTTATAACTAATGTAATGAGCGACATAATTAAAACTTACAAAATACTTAAATCTAAACAGAGCTCAAGAGGTGGGTTGTAGTGATTCAAGCTGAATATGGATCTGTAAGTATCTAATAGAATTAATGATTATACTATAGAGAGATCTGGGTGAACTGTTTGTCGCCGTAGTTATTTTCTTGGAATACCGTCTTCTTACCCGATGATTCATGCCTACCAGTTAATCCTGATTTTAGTCGAAACCCTTCAAGTTTTTTACATACTAAAACATTAACTTTGTCTATTTAGCTTTTAGCTTGCAGTGCAGTTTATCTCTACAGTTTTTGATAAACATCATGGAATATTTGTCCATATTTAGTTCTAACATAATTTCAGTAAACACTAATAAATTAATCCTATGACGTCACAGCTGGCGTTTCAGGCAGCACGTGTATAATCACCTTCCTCTTCTGGTCATAACTGAAATTATTAATCTTGAAGATACGACTATCATAAAATGGTTTCAAATCATTGATATTAATTTGCCGAGCGCGTTCAGTAAGATCTCGTTCGGATATTTCAATAGTGGACTGTGAATGGTTGTGAAGGCCCCGCATGTAAGCGAGTTGATCCATTGTAAGCTGTCGCAAGATGTAGTACAACAACTCGCTGTGGTCCTTTTTGTAAGACAAGAATTTTTGGAATGTCTGGAACAAAATTAATGGAGTTAACAAAACATACATAAATAGCATTACGTCTATTTTAAGCTGTTTTAAATTTTGTAAACGTTGTATTTAGGTACCTATAATTATTGTGTGTTGCACTGATTTATAAACTGTAGATGCTGTGTGTGTTGTATCACTTCAACCCTTATTAGTGTCCCACTGCTGGGCACGACCAGGATTCGAACCCGCGACCTTATTTTTCTAAGGCGAGGCCCGTACCGCTGCTGTATGTGTTGTATGAGTGTGCTCAAATGTTTGTAAATCAAATAAATAAATAAATTACTCGAAGATGTACGCGTGAATATGACCTTTTTTTTATTCTTCGATAGGCTGGCGCTTGACTACAACTTGCCTGATGTTAAGCAATGATGTAGTCTACGATGGGACGCGCTAGCCCAGTGTACCGATTCACTCGTGATTACGAATGATTATCGGTGAGAAGGTGGCAGTGGAATGAGCCTCCTTAAGGTTAGAAACCTTAAAGGAGCAACAATTCCGACCCACCCTCTCTGCATGGTGTCACCAGACTTCGCACCGGAACACGGCAAGACCGCTTGGCGGTGCGGTTTTGTCTGGTGGGTGGTCACTAACCACGGCCGAAGCCTACCACCAGTTGATTGTCATCTGATTTGCACCACCCGGGGACCACGTGTGGGGATCCAATTAAAGGTTTACGCCCACGGACGAAGGTGACTCAGCCTTCTTTCGCCTGCTATGTTGTGTGGTTCAATACGTAAAAGTCTATTGCCATTCATCGGGCTCAATTCTAAATCTCGAGCTAAAACATTCTAAGTTTATTAGAAAATCTTTTTGCTCGTTCCGGGAATCGAACCCGGCTATTAAGTGACACGCTTACCACTGGACCACTGAGGCAGTTTAAAAAATTAAATAGGTGGGAAAATTATTTTAATCTTTCCAGCACTGGTTCTAGGACAGGGCCAATCTTTGTTGAACGTGGTAAGCAAGCTATAGGCTCATTGGTGAAATAATCAAATTGCATAAAGACTTTATTTGATAGATATCTCAGTAGATATCCAGTCACCCAAGAGTAAGCGCATTTTATAGTAGACCACATCATCGCTTAACATCGGACAAGTAATTTTAGAAAGCGTATTTTAGAATAACGTAAAATACAAAAAAAACATTTGACTTAGTTAAGAACCATTTCCATCACTGATACAGAGGTCAAACTTATAACGCCCCTCTTTATTATCAGCGGTTAAAATAGGTGAACTGACCTGTCTCATAGCTCTCATGACGCTGTACTTCTGTGTGTCCACGAAACTCTCGAGCATTGTGCGGATGGCCATGTTCACATCTTCTTCAGCCACTTGAGAACGTAAGTGCATGCGAGCGTGTGCCTCGCTCATGCGGATTACTGTAACAAACGGAGAACATAGAAACATTTTTAGACGATAAGTATAAAACATACGCTACATAGATACCATATGTAGGTAGGTATAAAACAATACGCTGCTAATTTATATATATTTATTAATAGCATAGCAATTGTCACAACTATAGATGGGCATGTTTCGGAATTAAACAACAAGAGAAAACTATGAAAAAAACTGAAGAATTAAGAAAAAATTATAAATAAAAGAAGTAAAAATACAAAACAAATATAAAAAAACAGAAATCAGAAATTTATGACACTAGCTGCACTGGCAAACTCCGTGCCGCGAATTTTCCAACTTTTAAGACTTTTATGAGTATTCTAATCATTCAAATCGGTTTAACCATTCTCGAGACTAAATGCGACAAACGAAAATTGCCAATAAGCAAGCATCAATCCTCGCCTACAGGTCATTTATTAAGACGTCATCTCTAGTCACAAAATTGACTTAAAGGATAGATAACAGCACCCCGTACCTAACCTGTAACGTAGCAAGCTAGTGCCAAAACAAACTGTTAGATGTCACTTCAGTCACTGGCGATAGCATTCAGCCTGTCAGTTGTCAAACTCACAAGGTGTCAATGTTGCTTGGCATAGTTACGTAAGGGAACAGGAGGTCGGTTGGGTGAGCACGTGGTGTGTGCTAGCTAATCAAATTTTATCTCAAAAAAGGAATCCATTTCCATCCAAAGGTTTTGCTAATATCTGTGATTAGGGAGTTGCTATAATAATTAACAAATATATTGATTAGCTGTATGTGGTGTTATTTTGTGTCATGCAGAAGATCAGGTGCTTGAAGAAGATCGCAACCATAAGGATTCGTCGACATAAGAATTAAAAAAAAAAAACAATAACTAACCGGATTCAATATGTCTAACAGTGATAGGTAAGCTGCCAGTTGCCAGTGATTCCTGCCTCAGTTGGCTGTACATCTTCGCTACTTTATCCTGGTCCATGTTCTGTGGAAGACAGTAAGATTACTATTTAATAAATACCACTATTTTCAGTGATTGAATAGAAGTGTTAATTAACAAGAACCTCCTGTATACAGTATCAAACGTTATATTTAGGACATGGTCTCGGGTCTTTTTCATCAGCCTGGGGACGTCGACTGCTAGCCATAGGCCTCCCCTTTAAAACGCCACAGCGATCGGTTGCCGGCCGTGAGCATCCATCGGCTTCTCGCAATATTCACAATATCGTCTGTCTACCTTGTGTCGGTTGTGCCGATGCTGTGGCAATTCCGTCTGCACTCGAGAACCTTTATACGTCGGTGATTTTAGTTAATCAGCGGATATCCTCATTGCGGAGCTAACGAAAACGTAGGAATTGTGCGTGTAATTAACGTCTACAGGGTGACACTTTACTAATATTATTACTTTAGAACAACACCAGTAGCTTACAAAGCTAATTCGTGTGTTATTAGTTTTGAAGAATCTGTCTTGTCCTTAAAACAATTTAATTTAGTCGCTTCTTTAGCACTTTTAGTGAGATGTTTCCACTCTGTCATTACACAAGTAGGAAGTGTTTCGAGGGTTTGCGCTGTTGGCATTCGTATTAACATGTTTTTTTATTCTGTAATAGGCTTGCGCTTCACCACAACTTGCCTGTTGTTAAGCAATGCTACAGTCTACGATGAAATACGCTTACCCAGTAAATACCGATTCACTCGTGACTTGAAGACAGGCAGATTATAGCTATTGAGAAACAGATATACCGGTAGCGAATTCTACAATTTGGTAGTTTGCACTATGTGGAAGAATGTTTAACATGTTCTCACAGGTGGCTATTTACCTACCTACCGAAAGCTTAACTTACCTGTAACTTGGGCCTAACGTTTTCTCTGGAGTACACAATATACTTCTTGAGCAAATCCTGCGGTAGAATGAACTCAGGGTCCGGAGCGTTCGCGTCTTCGAGAGCTGTGCCGCGTTGTGTTGGATGGTGGCGGATGTGGGAACTTACTACGAATCTAGAACATTCATATTCTATTTATAAATGAAAGAAGCAATCACCTCTGAATGTAGAAGTTGAAAAAATAAACGACACGCACAGTTTAAATACTATAAAATAAGAATAATCTTGTAGCACATCATACCTATCTCCACAAAATCAGTAATTCTTGTATGTACAGTGTGTACAATAAACTTCCATTTAATGTTAGGGATATAACTATCAACAAAATTAAAATAATTATAAATAGCCTTATAAAAGCTGAGTAAAATTTCGGATTATCTAACGGATAAAAACGCTTGAAATAAAGTCGCTCTAATACAACACACTAAACAAAATTTAATAGATATATGTACTTAATTAAAAAAGAAAAAAAGGATACAGCCTCGCTTTAGAAATAAAGGGTCACAGGTTCGATTCTCGGTTCTGTCCACACATTTTTGCTTTGTTTCATCGCCGCTGCTCAATATCGGTGAAGGAAAACATCGTGAGGAAACCGCATATCTAAGAACTAACTATTCGAGGACATGTGACATCCACCAACCCTCACTTGGTCAGCGTGTGTGAATTATGGCCTAAACTCTCTAAACTCGTAAGATAGTTGAGAGAAGACCCGTGCCCAGCATTGGGACACTAAAAAGGGTTGAAGTGAAATGAAGATCTTAACAGAATTTAAATGGTTCTAGGAATCATGGTACGTACTAAATAAAATAAATAACGTGGGACATTAACACACACGGTCATCTGATCCCAAACTAAGTAGAGCTTGTACTATGGAAACCAGATTACTGGTAATATACTACATATAATACTTTTCTTTTGTAAATATATACTTAATCTATATATAATAGATAATTACACCCAGACACAAGGCAAACAGACATATTTAAACAAATGTTGGTCTCGAGTGGGAATCGAACCCACGACCTGCGGAGTGAAAAGCAAGTATCTTACCGACCACGCCACCGGCCCGACAAATGGTACTTACTTAGCCAAATGTGCGTCTTGCATCGGATCGGCTTCGTCCCTCACGACACACAGCACGTCGAAACGTGATAATATCGGTTCCGATAGATTCACATTCTCAGAGAACGTTAGCGACGCATCGTAACGACCACCAATCGGATTCGCCGCAGCGATTATCGAACATCTGAACACAAATAAAATTTATTATTTAAACAATTCTTTCTTGAACATGGGCAAGCTGTTGCTCACGATTTGCTTCAAGTGCCAACTTTCGTAGACTATATAGCACTCAGAATAAAAATAGAACTCAGAACATATCAAACTACGAAGAAACTTTAACTAGTAGGGACTATGATAATCTACCTGATATGATAATTTGTGACTAACATGTTTATATGAGCAGGGGTGGCGCTGCGGTATCGTCCTCGCCTTTGAATTATAAGGGCTCGGTATTGATCACCTGACCTGCCCACATAAGTTTGTGTGAATCGTTACTGCTCAATATCGATGAAGGAAAACATCGTGAGGAAACCGGCATGTCTAAGAACAAAACATACGAGGACATGTGACATCCCTCAACCGCACTTGGCTAACTTGGTAAGCACGCGGTGTGTGCAAAACGAATATGATCTCACAAAAAGGAATCCGTTTCCATCCAAATATTTTGTGAATATTTGTGATTAGGTGCTATAAACATTAGCTAAGATATCGATTAGCTGTTAGTGGTGTTATTTCATGTCCCGTCGAGATGCATGAAGAAGGGCGTAACTGTTAATCTCAATCCTCTCAATCCTTTGGGTTCGCCGAAATATTATTCTCACCTTGCATGTAAAGACGTCACAATACCAGCTTTAGATATAGATATAGACTGCTGTTCCATCGCCTCGTGTATCGAGGTTCGGTCTTGGTCATTCATCTTGTCGAACTCATCTATAAGACACACACCGCGATCTGCTAGGACTAACGCACCCGCTTCTAACGTCCAGTCCCTGAAAATACAATGCTTTTTTTTACAAAAACTATAACCATTAATGACTCCCGACGCCCTATTTTCATGAGTTAAGAACCAGTTTTATCACTTCGCTTTCAAAAACCGCTATACTAACCTAGCTATTGTACCCTTCAGAGGGAAAACGAAAGAGGCCTAAGATAGATAAATTGCGAAATGTCACCCTCCTGTTGCTACTGAATTTTGCTGATGGATAAATTTAATATAATTTTTTTCTCCACTCAGAATTGGCATCTTAAGACTTCCTTGGAACCGGATATGTACAAGCTACTTGTACATTATTATCTAAGTACTTACACGTGCCTAACTGTGACGTAGTACCTATCATTTGACACGCGCATTAGTTATAATTATTGTGTAATCTGCATATATATCAAAACATTGCATATTTAGTACAATAAAGAACATTTGTATTATAAATATAAATATTCAGGGACCAAGCTAAGCAGAGCTTGTGTTATGGAAACCAGATAACTGGTATATACTATACATAAAATACTTTTCTTTTGTAAATATATACTTATAATAGATATTTACACCCAGACTCCACACAACACAAATGTTCATCACTAATGTTTGTCTCAGGTGGGAATTGAACCCACTTGTATAAATCGATTGTCTCCTTCATATCATTTAGCAAGTGTTGTACTCTTATCATATCAATACCCTAGTAATTTAGGAACTAACATCATCCTCAGCATCCTATCATATCAGTGTACATATGGAAACACCCAACCGGGTAGCTTTTACTGCTCTCATGAGAATGAGATATAAGAAATTAAAGTTTTTTGTAGTTTAGTTAAGTTGATACCTGGTTGTAGGATTCTTCCTGACATAAGCAGTCAGACCAACAGCACTGGCACCTTGACCCGTAGTGAAGATCGCTCGCGGAGCTATCTATGTTCACAAATAACAACAAAAACATATAAATAACGGAAAAAACATTAACTGATCGGTTTTATATCGCAATATTATATAGGGTTACTGGTAATTAATGTTCATGATTACAAACAACTTTTATTGTGCGAACTGCCACGACTGCCAAGTTGCGGAATTCGATGCCGTCATCTTTGTTTCCCGATAGCTATAATCTACCTATCTTTAAATCACGAGTAAATTAGTATTTACTGGGTAAGCGTGTTTCATAGTGTTAAGGAAAGATGCAGTCAAACCTATTTATTAAAGGATAAAAAAAACTTTCCCAAAAGAAACATTTTTGTAGCAACTTTTTTTTAATTAAATTCAATATATTTTGAGCCGCGCAGTAGAGACAACTATAATGGAATGTATAGTGGTAAGGGACACTGACAAACTTAACTTTTTTTTTACTGGTAACGATTATCGTCCCTATTTAACAGTCACCCTATACTAGCTAACATAGTGTAATAAGACATAAATACCTCAGTATTTTTAATTAATAAGTTAGTAGAAATAAAACCATTTATAACGGATTTTATCGCGGGTTTACTTTAGATTTTAAATCCTGACGTTTTAGTTACCTCGCTTCTACCAAAAATAGGCAGAAACAATTTAGTACTAGAAGATGCGTATAACAGCTCCCGTGTTAAACGCTCTAAGCTGTATGTAGTTAAACTAACCTTTTCAGTGTACTTCAGAAACTGTGATTTAGCCGTACCGGGGTCGCCGCAAATCAGGACATTAATATCGCCTCTTACTTTGTGCTTTTCACCTGACAAAATTAACATAATAAGTTTCAAGTTTCTGTTTTACCTTTTGTTTTGCTGATGACCTAACCCAATTAGCCGGAAGGGCCTCTATTGGTTCACCGGACTTTTTCGGTGAGCTGTCCGAGGACGGTCGAACCGATCAAGTACTGTGGCAACTGCCATGATGGCTCAGGATGTTGCAGGATACTCTAGTTTTAGGGGATCGGGGGACTCTGTTTTATCTTGCTACACGCCAATTATTAAATTTAATTACCTGGATTTTTCGCCTCCCCACCGAACAGCGCTAAAGCTAAACCTCTTTTAATATAATCGTGTCCGTATATAGACGGCGCTATACTTTGCACTATCCTCTCTCCAATACGTGGGTCTTTGGACAATTTCACAATGTTCGCTACGTCCTCATCTGTAAGTGATTCAACAATGTGCTTGCAGTCTTTTACTACTATGTAGTTGGCTATGATTACTGTGGCGAAGACCGGGAAACCCTGAAATCAGTAAATCCTTTTAAGTACAGGAATAAAAATTAACCATCCTAAATTTGAGAAAATAAACTTCATACAAAAAAGAAGTACTTAATCACTATTAAAAAATGTTTACTGCCGCCGTGTCAGCTGTGCGCTCGATAGGTTCAATGACCGCCAATTTTACGCGCTTTCATCGATATTATTACGAATAGATCGTCAATAATTTGCTAATTTATATTGAATAATGAAAAAAAATATTAACATTTAGCAGAAATGTGTTCCATTACTGATCCAGGACCACCAAACAGAAATTGCGCATTGGTTAAAAGATTTCGTGTATAAAAATGATATGACGTATATTTGTCTCGCTAAAACTCTAGAATAACTGAATCTGTGGTCTTTGTAGAGGTCTAAGGAAGGTTTGAAAGGTAAGCGGTAAGTTCGCTGGAATAGTGATTATGTGTATATTTTTAGTTTATACTCGGTTGGGTTTTATTGGCAATTTTATCATGCTCGCGGTAGAAGTCGTCATCTTACGACAAAAATCACTTTTCATCAAACATCATCAATTCATAATACAGGAGTAATATCATGCTCTATTTAAGTCTCTCTTTCCCACTGGGTTTTCTGGGCACGTATACAAGGCCCCGCGATCCCTAGGGGCCATAGGTTGGTATATTTAACCAAAAACCATATTTATAGGCATTTCGGAATAATCAGACCATTATAATGGCTGAACAAAACTTTTTATACGCAAAACTGATTTATTTTTATTTGGAAATCAGGATTTTGAAATTTGCAATTTCGTTAGTAGGCTAAGATTCCGAAAAAAAAGTCGTTTGGTATGGCAATGTCATTTAACTCCTAGTTTCCACTGCACAAGAAAACATATTGCAAGCACTATCTGTCTCTATCGTTTAGAGGTGAGTAGAAAGAGATGACTATGCTTGTATCATGTTTTGTTGCGCAGTGTAAACGCCCATGGAGTTAACAAAAATTTCGCACTTTCTGCGCTCGCTTATTTATCTGGTGCAATTCTGCCCCTGTACTTGTTATTGGGCCCTATTATCAGGTTAAAGATGGCCCTGATCCCATTATTTTATTTAGCATAGAAAGGCATAAATAATAATAATAATAATACACACACGGTCATCTGATCCCAAACCAAGCAGAGCTTGTACTATGGAAGACAAACAGACATATTTAAACAATGTTTGTCTCGGGTGGGAATCGAACCCACGACCTGCGGCGTGAAAAGCAAGTATCTACCACGCCACCGGCGGTTAAATAGGCAATAATCTCGCTTTTTTTCTTACCTGTTCCGTGTTAAGTGATCCATCATAGTTATTGGTGTATACTCCTGTTAAGTCTACTTCATCTCCTGGCTTGCATCGGTCACAAAGATCTGCTAACAGAATACAATCCTTCGAGCGTGGAATCCTGCCAGCGGGAATACGGCCTGGTGACTCTTGGATAGTCACTTTCTGATAGTTTCTGTATACTGTTTGTTCCATATTCACCTAAAACGGTCAATTTTTAGCTGTATAGCTCTATGAGTGTGAACCTACTGAGATTAGAGTACTTCTTCGTCTTAAAACAAGTTTACAAAATGAGTGGGTAATATTTGAACTATTAAAATATGTATGTAAAGAAGTTTGGTATACTTTTTTTTTTAACTTAAAATAGGCTTGCGCTTGACCACAACTTGCCTGATGTGAAGCAATGATGCAGTCTACGATGGAACGCGCTTACCCAGTAAATACCGATTCACGAAGACTGGCAGATTGTAGCTATCGGGAAACATAGATGTTATCGACATCGAGTTCCACAATTTGGCAGTTCGCACAGTGAAAGTGGAAGCAAAGCGCTTTGTACTAAGCAATGAATCTCAGCTGTATTTTAGAACTAGATTAAGGAAAGATATAGTATATAAATATGTACTAAACTCAAATATCAGCCCAATGTCTGTATTGTGCACTCCACTTGTTATGCTTCTTAATTGTCAAACAATAAGTACAGTATTGTAAATTGCTTACATTGGTAGTAGGTACAAGATAATCCATTCTTTAGTTATGTGATCACTTTGAACACACTGGACCAAAGGGAACTGCATTTTATAATCGCCAACATATCTATCTATCTAAATATATAAAAGAAGAAACTGACTGACTGACATATCAATGCAGAGCCCAAACCGCTGGGTCTGGAGACTCTAAATTGGGCACATAGGTTCCTTATGGGGTCTAGGGGTGCACTAAGAAAGGATTTTTCAAAACTCACCCTTAAAGGGGGTGAAACGGGGTTCCAAAGTTTGTATGGAGAAACAAGATTAGTGAGATCAATTTCGCGGGCGAAGTCGCGGGCGGAAGCTAATACAAAATAAAACTCACCATAAACGGTCCAGCGCTCTGACATTCTGGACACGATCCTGGCTTCACCTCTGAATTCTGACTTTGCACAAATGGCCCCAGGATATACCCACATCTATTACAATCGTACTTCACAACAGACAGCTGTGGCAATACTCCAGTAGTTGCTGTGATAACTCCCACAGTTCGCACTAACTGGTTCAAATGGATCTTCCGGAATGTTCTAAGCTCTTCTATAAGGGGTAAGTCGGATATTCTAACATGGATCTCTGATGTAACACGTTCGTAGCTCGGGAATATTTGAAGGACTATGTCTTTTGCTACCTAGAAGATGATTTAAAGTTTGAGTTAATTTCACTTCAACCCTATTAGAGTCCCACAGCTGTGGGAATGAGACCCGTAATATAGCTGAGAGAAATCACGGCTATGTTACGAGTTGAAAGAGATTAGGCCTTAATCCAAACACGTTGTCTAAGTGCGGTTTGGTGGATGTCACATGTCCTTGAATGATTAGTTTTTTCTGCTAACAAAAACCGCTATCTTTGTTAGCAGAAATAAATGTCTAAAGCGTCAGATTCAGAGCCCTGCTCCTCGCGCTTTACACTTATTGCGTTTGTAAATTGAATACTAATGAAATCGCCAGTTTTTTTTTCAACATTTGTCTATTAGTTAAAATATCCAAAGCGCCAGAATCAGGGCCTAGGGATCAGACCACCAATTTTAATGAATATAAAAATTAATGATTCATTAATGAAACACAAAAACTATCAGGGGTAAACAAACCTCATCGAATATCTGCAGCATCTGGAACGGTGCTTCAGGCAAGAAGTACGCTAACACTTGTTCCTTCCTCGCGAGCACGTCAAACTCCACGTGGAATGATGCCTGGTTGTGCTCACACATGCGGCGGATACGCTCCTTATATACGTACTGGCCTTTGCTGTTTGTGAATGTGCGGAGAAAGTTCTTGAACCTAGAACATGGAATAAGTAAATAATTATAATTACTAATTTGTATACGGCTAATACTAATTGTATACAAATATGCTATAATTTTAATTTCTGATAAGTTAAAAGTATTTTTAGAAAATTGGATCTTTATCCTCATAAGCTTCATACCACCAGCAATCTTGAAATTTAAAGACTACAATTAAACAGAGCACGACACCTAATTTGTAAATATAAAATAATTTTTAAAGTAATAAAAGAAGCATAGTAAGATTGTTTTCAACCGACTTGAAAAAAGGAGTTTCTCAATTAAGTTTCTTAAATTTAATCTTCTAAGCATTTATGTTACGCGGTAATTTCGCCAATTATGGACCGATTTTGATATATTTTTTTTGTGGGTATACCTTCCTGGTAGTCCCACTTATATGATGTCAAAATTGGTTGAGCTGGGTTTGAGTTATTGTTAAACATTGAAGTCGATTCGTATTTTTTTAAATGCTATTATTTGCAATAAATACTAGATTACGAGTATTCAAGCCTGCAAAGAACTCAGTGAAAAAATGGGCAATTAAAGATATGTTACATAGCAGTTATTAGAGGAGGCCCACCTATAGTGGATTGCTTTGATGGAACATGACTAATTTTTATTTTGTATCAGCTTACAAGGGACGTAGCTACCGCCGTATCTGCCCTATCAATTATATGATAGCTATAATCTACCTGTCTTCAAGTCACGAGTGAATCGGTATTTATTAGGTAGGCGCGTTCCATCGTAGACTGCAATATTGCTTCACATCAGGCAAGTTGTGGTCAAGCGCAAACCTATTATAGAATAAAAATAAAAAAAATATGGGGCGGGCCACGGGGGCTCCCGACGTGCATAAGCAAAAATTTATAAAAACCTTCCAATTCAATTCAAATTTTTAAAAAAAGATATTTTTTTTCGCATAAAGTGTGCGTTCAAAAGTTGGCCACACCCTCCATCGCTATCGTAGGCTGCGGGATTTCCCCGTTTAAGTCATTTACTCTAACGGGGAAATAAATAAAATAAAATCTATGTATACTGCGTTTTTCCTTACCGTGCCAAAAAGATAAACAAAGCTTCAGTTTTCGTATCACTTTAGAATATCACGATTTTATCAATCAACCACACTATGTATCGACTTAAAAATGTCTTAATCTATTGAGTAAACACTTTAACTATGAAATTAACTGAAAAATGTTTTAAATCAATCAGTTAAATACGAATTATTGATAAAATTCTAAACACATTCCAAAATTCATGACCACAGGTTATGCAAGGACACGGCCTGTCTGACATTTTTATACTTTTTAAATTAGAGTGTGGACATAGATTTTTATGGATTGGATAACCATAGATTTAGGAAGAACCGAGTGAATGATATCCAGTGAAATTAACATGTGATGTTTAGATTGTACTTTAATGTAAAGTATTGTCTTAAATTATTTTATTAGTGGATAAATACTGTCTTCTTTAAATATGAAAATTTTGTTTTTTAACCACGTAACTGATGTTGTATGAAATAGAGTGCATATTAAATATAATTAGTTGTATCGTATCGTCGCTCTTTAAAATGTTCTAAACGATCATTTAAATAAAATCAATCTGTGCTTCCCTTGGTCACGCCATGACTTGAGAACGTTTACACCAAAATGGGTAATTTAAGTATTTTAGTGCCTAGATTAAAAATTTACTCAGAAGTTTGAAAAAAAACAGCTATTTTAAAAGATCTTGTCCTTAACAGTTTAATACATGGTAAGGCTGTAGTTAATTTATCGGTATTCATCTAGAGCAGCGGTCGTCAAAGTGCGAACCGCAGACGATATTTCTGCGGCCCGCGACAAACGAAATAATTTTAGTAGATAGCAACCTCGATGTCCAACAAAAAAAATGCTAATGATAAGTTTGTCGTCTGTTATTTTATATGATTCAAATCAAATCAAATCAAATTCTTTATTTTGAAATTATATTACTGTCAGATGGTTCACCAGTATTCAATTATCACCAACGAAATATTCAGTGCTCGTTTCGCTTGCTTTTTCATATATTTATTTTATTTTCCATTTTCTTTTTTGCTAACGATAGTTTTTGGCTCGCTTTTCTCGCACTATTACAAATATCAAATATCAAATATCATTTATTCATTGCAAACATGGGTAATTGGTAGGTACATAGATGTTATAAAATTTGAAGTACAAGCCATATTTTGCCATCATGCAGGCATGCAAATGAGCATATTATCATGTAGGAGATAAATTTTAGTAGCATTTATAATTAATTAAAATCAATAGTATATTAGTCAAATTAAATTATAACAACATGTCAAATAAATTAATGTCAAGTATTAAGGCTGCTAACATAACAACATAAAAACAAATAACATCAATAGTCAAAAAATAATATCATTCAATTTACATTAATTTAATTTAATAAAACCTCGTAATTTTTGCATTTGTTGCAATTGCATTGTCAGTTATCATATTATCATTATACCATTAAAAAAATAATTAAATTATAAAATCATTACATAAAATTAATATAAATTACAAATTACAGTCGTCTAAAAAATCCTTAATACTGTAGTAACACTTATTACACAATAGTTTCGTCAATTTTCTTTTAAATAAACTTATATTGAGATCCTTTAGTGAGTTCGGAATTTTATTGTATATTGTAGGTGCCATACAGAATATACTTTTGCTTAACAAAGCTGTTTTTGCGGGATGCAGACATAGTCTATAATTGTTTCTTCTGTTGCGTGCTGAGACATCTGCCATACGTGGAAACAATTGTGGGTTAGACTTTACAAATAAAGCTGTCTCTAATATATACAAGGATGGCAATGTCAGTATCTTATGCTCTATAAAATATGGTCTGCAGCTTTCTGTAACTTGTAATTTAAACATGGCCCTAATACATCGTTTCTGTTGTTTGAAAACTATATCCTTATTAACTGAGTTACCCCAAAATATAATTCCATATCTTAATATTGATGCAACAAGTCCATGGTAGGCTGTCAGGAGCGTACTAGTATTAACTATGCATGCAAGTTTATACAATGCATATGACCCGCTACTCACTCTGTTACAGAGTTGTTCTATGTGAGGTTTCCAATTAAGTTTTCTGTCTATTATTAATCCAAGAAATTTAGTTTCCTCTACTTCACTTATTACAACATCTTTATATTTTAAATTTATTGAACTAGCACATGTCACCCGCTGATTAAAATGCATCATATGTGTTTTATTCAGATTTACCTTCAAATTATTATTATTTAGCCACGATATCGCCTGCGCTAAAGAAGCATTTATGTCGTCTTCATATGTCTCTGATGTTTTACATGGTACAGTAATAGTACTGTCATCAGCAAAGAGGGTCATAGGATATTCTACGGAATTAGGCAGGTCGTTTATATATAATAGGAACAAGAGAGGCCCAAGTACACTGCCCTGGGGCACTCCATATTTCACCGCACGCTCATTTGATACATATGTTACCTCTTTTTTTGATCTAATATCTACTCTCGTTATTGCCGTAACTTGTTTTCTATTAGATAAATATGATAATATTAAGTCCAAAACATTCCCTCTTATACCGCAACACTCAAGTTTACATTTTAAAATTTCATGTTCTACATAATCATACGCTTGTGTCATGTCACAATACAGTGCACATACAGGATTTCTTTTATCCACATTTATTATTGTTCGATGTAGGAAATCATATACCGCCATATTTATTGTTTTATTTTTTCTGAACCCGTATTGTTGGTTACAAATAATTTTATTAACTTCTAGATATTTATTTAGTTCCGAATAGATATATTTTTCAAATATTTTTGAAAATATTGGGATAAGTGCAATGGGTCTATAGTTCGACATTAAGTCTCGTGATTCCTTTTTGTGAATTGGCTTTATGATTGTTGTCTTTAAAGCTTCTGGAAATATTCCTGAACAAATGCAAAGATTAACCAAATAACTAAGGTGACCACATATAACATTACCTACTGACTTTATTATTCTTGTTGTTATTCCGTCATATCCTACACTGTTAGTGTTTTTTAAGTTTTTTATTATGACTCTAATGTCCTGCGGTATACTTGGAGGCATAAACATTGAATTCCCTTTATTGGTTATAGGTGGTGTTACCATATAATTGCTAGTTTTGGGAATCGGCACTACTTTATCCACAAAAAAATTATTGAAGCTGTTAGCTATATCAACAGGGTCCGTGACAGTGTTGCTGTTGATTTGGAGTGCTTGTATAGCATTTTTAGGAGCTCTAAACTTAGATTCATTTATTATTTGCCACGTCGCTTTTGATTTATTCTCAGAGGTGTTTATTTTGTAGATATTCTGCGCCCGCTTTGTTAATCTTATAATTTTCTTAAATAATTTGGCATAGTCTTTATATTTTTTCTTATTTGTATGGGACGGTCTATTTCTATATACCCATAAAAGTTTTCTTTTGTTTCTACTGCAATGCTTTATTCCTTTAGAAATCCATGCAGTTCTTCTGATAGTTTTTATCGTGACAACTTTTATCGGAAAACAAAGATTGTAAAATAAATTGAACAAATTAAAAAAAGAGTCAAATGCTATGTTAGGGTCATTAGTAGCGTAAATATCTTCAAATTTTAGGCTTTTAATACAATTATAGAATTTAGTTATATTATCTATCGAATAATCTCTTTGTTCTCTTCGCCAGTATTTTAATAGACATGATTTGTTTACTGGACACTTTAATATTTGAGCAGTATGATCTGAGATGGCAAATTCAATTATATTAGCAGAACATTTATTTTTAAAACTATGAGCAAAATTGTCTATGCACGTCTGACTTGATAATCGTGTTGGCTTTTCCAACGCTAAAGTTAAGTTGAAATTAAGTAAGAGGCATTTTAGTTCAAGTGACATGCTAGTGTTTTTCATGACATCTATATTAAAATCCCCGGCCACTATAACATTTTTGTACCTAGCTTTACTTACCATAGTTAAAACCTGTTCCAGCTTTTGAAAAAATATATTTAACTCTGATTGTTTAGGAACTCTATAAATGCAAATAACAATTAATTCATAATTTACTAGTTCAATAGCACAACATTCAAAAATACCACTGATGGAAAGTTGAGCAATATTAGGTAGATCTTTCCATGTTAACCCTTCCTTTACTAAAATACAGCTGCCACCTCTTTTGCTATTAACTCTACAGTAATATGCCGCTAAACAATAATTAGGAATATGTAAGTGTATTGCCTGTCCAGCCATCATAAAATGTTCCGTTATGCACAATATATCTACACTAATTTGCTTTTCCTCAAGCGTAGCTAACGATACAGACAAAATATCTACTTTATTAATTAACCCTGCAATATTTTGATGTAGGATATATAATGACTTATTGACGAAAAAAATTTCCAACGATTTTTAATGAATCATCATTTGATGGTTGATCACTCACTAAATTATTACAGTTATTAAGCAAGACTATTTCGTCAGTTTGAGTAGATTTTTCTGTTAATATAGGCTTATTTACTCTTAACTTAGATTGGAAAGTTGTATACTGAATTCGGTATTCCTTACTCAATATTTCCCTAAGAAATAGTTGACTTACATGACGAGCATAGTAAGGGCGGCGTGGTATGCGTGAGGCAAACCCCATGCTAACATATATTGCATTTTCAAATTTGGAACATAATAATTTTAATTCATGATTCAATTTAGTTTCTCTTAAACTCTTATTAAATGGGATCTCACTAAATATTACATTTGTATTCCTAGTTTGGCACAAAAAATTACTTAAACAGATCTTAAAAATAGTAGGAGACCTATCATTCATTCCACCTAAAATGATAACATAGTCTTTATTTGTCAGCAATCGTATTTGAGCACTTTCAGTCAGTAGAACGTCCTGTAGAGTAGCCCCTGACTTCCAGAAGCAGGTAACTTGGAACCGCTCTCCAATCAATGTCTGTAATGTTTGTTGCAAATGTCTTCCCTGATCATCCGCAATAATAAGAACTCTATTCCTTATATTCTCGTTCCTGTTAGTGATATTTGAGATATTCTTAAAGACTGTGTCAGCTTGTTCAGCAGTTGATAGAAGCTTGGTGCTAGGTGTTTGTGTCACAGTGTCCTTTTGTTGAGTTTTATTGTCACTAGCTAGATCTGTTGAAGTGGTTTGTAAGAGTTTCGGCTGTTGAACTGGGCCTATCGTTGCATTTGCTACATTCATTGGCGGGGTTTGTGGGACTTCAATATTTGGTGACGTAACGTCTTTGCTGGTAGTTGTTTTTAATGGGGTTATGTTTGTACTGTGCATATTATGTAGCCTGCTATTGTCATACATTCTGTTTCTCTTGCTTTTACTCGATGATGACAAAATAGGATTATCAGAAGTATAGTCAAGCTTTTTATATATTTCAATAATTTTTAGGTATTTATGAACTTCATTCTTTAGGTTCTTATTTTCTTCATTAAGTATATCTATTTCATTGTTGGCTGATTGTAGCTCAGAAGATAATTTATTTAGCTGTGTTTTTAATTCTTCACAGCATGTATTAGTCTCATCGATGGAAGTATTTGGCAGGCTCAACATAGTCGAATCAAATATGTGCGTCTCCGAGGAATTATTAGGAGACATAGACTGAAATGATTTGGTTCGATATCTCCTCTGAGTTACATTTGAACTGCTATTATTGGGATCCATTTTTAAAAGTATTATATTTTATAGTATGTTGTTCTAACTAGTATTGAAACGATCCGTAGTTATATCTGTTTCTACCAATTTATTGTATATTTTTAGTTGTGGTATTACTATTATGGACACTTATTTATTTCAAATTAGCAACCCTTTCATAATTGTCAAACTGGAACCCAGCTACTAACTACTAGATGGCGCTATTCGTTGCACTTCTATTAATGGAAAAATTTTTGCAACTAGCAACACATAGATTAATGTCATTTAGGTTGATTTTTAGTTCTTCTAATCACCACTATAGGCGCTGGTTAAAGCATACAGTAATTATGGCAAGTGGCAACACTTATATTAATGTCACTAAAGTTCAATTTTAGTTCGTCTATTTGTCACTATAGGCGCTAGTTGTAGTAGAAGATAATTATTGGGAGTAGAAACACTAAAATTAATGTCACTTAAGTTAAATTATAGTTTATATATTCACCGCTTTAGGCGCTAGTTGAGGTACAAAGTTCACAGTGAACAACTGTAACGGTTGTATTTATACAAAAAGACGAAATTATGGTTATTTCGATTTATATCAATAACACTGAAGTTAAAAGTTATTTTTAAATGACCGGGTATTTAATCATATGCACTTAAATTTCACTACTTTTCGTTTTTTAAATATTGTTTTAAAGTTTAAGTAAAAGTCACTGTTTTATCATAATTACGGTTTATGTAAGTTTATTGTAGCTGATATTGTTTACTAATAATATCACTTGTTTATACTGATATTTGCACTAAATTTATCCACTGTAAACACTACTTAAACACTATTTAATATTATTTCTGAATAATTAAAACGCAGACGATGTAAATAATCGTAGGGTTGCCAACCAATTACGACTTTTGTTTTTATTTTTCGTTTTACCAAAGGAACATTTCGCACTTGCTTTGCTCGCGTTTTCATTAATGAACAAAATTTCCGCGCTCACTTCGATTCGCGCCGAAAATCGCACTGTCATTTACCTATCCTATGTTTTACAGTATTACTACCAACAAACTTTTCGCGCTCGCTCCGCTCGCGATGCATTTGTACGCTATTTCCAACTTTCGCTTTTATTTTCGTTGTTACCAACAAATAACTTCGCTGTGCTTGCGTTTTTATTTTTTTATAACCACATGACTCCTTCCTCCCTAACTAACACAGAGTTCATCCCGCATCCGCATTAATCTACTCAGATTCACTAACAGATTATTGATTTATAAAAAAAATGTGCGTGTACTTATGTACGCGCGTGAGAAGTTATACTTCTTTGGCATCATTAAATAAGCAGACAGCTTCATACTGTTAATTTTGTGTCACAGATGCGCGCGCATCTTAAAATTTCGCTCTTATCATTTTTTCATAACGCGCCTAAAGAAGTATAACTTCAAAAATTAACAAAATAGCTAGTTTGACCCCTCATCTTAATTTTGGTAACTGGCCAGAAAAAGAGGAAAATATGAAAGAAGTCTTTGAAACGTATGGCTTGTATTCTTTTAATATTTTCAAATTTTTTAATCATTTATAATATTTCCTGTCTTCAACAATTTATTTGAGATACGACTGTATTATTGTATTCCAGTGTTTTAATAATGTAAAGCTTCTTGGTTCCGAAAATGATTAGCAATCTATTCAGTCACTCTTTCACAAATCATTCAATGTATTCAATCATGGTGGCCCTACCCTAAAAATATAGTCTTTGGTCACGAGGCGGCCATATTTGTTGATATAATATGCATCCTAAGGAAAAACAGACTTTACATACGATAATTGATAAACCACAGAGAGCAATGTGAGAAATCTTTAGCCTTCATAAGGGCCCTCAAACAATTTTTTATGCGAGGCCCCGCTAAGGCAAGGCACGCTACTGTATACAACATACCTGTTAGCTATCTCAGTCCTTGGTCCCAGCATCGACACCCACTCTTTGGTAGTGTACCCCTTAGTATCTTCTAAATTCTCGATACTTTCTATTCCTTCCTCCATTTGTTCATCAGTGCCCATTGCTGCTTTTTCTGCTGCACGACGCCGTTTCGCCCGAGGAGCGTCACCCCCTTCTTCATCAGATTCATCTGTAATTTAGCATTATAGGATGAAGAGAATAGAATATCCCTCGGAACTAGATCACTTGGAGTTTATGAAGAAGAACTAGAGTAATCAACATGTTTGACATGCATACATACTTAAACTCGCGCCTTTTTCCCATGGGGGTAGGCAGAGATTATAGAGGTCACTTGTTACGATCTAAACATACTTCCTTAGCTTTATTAATGTTCATACATCTGGTCATACATGCACAGCGGATGTGAGTGCTAAATACCTGTGACTTTTGTAGGACATCACCATCAGATCTATTTAACGATCTCACCGCTTTTCTCTTCTCCACACACCTTCCACTACCCATTATTACAATATTACCAGGAGGATCTGGGGCGTCCTCTCACCTCTGCCATGTATCATATAGCTTTTGTCATTCGTCTATCATGACCAAACCACCCGAGCATGCTTAGTTCCACCTTGATCACTACATCTTCTTTTACACCACAGCACCCTCTAATTACTTCATTCCTCAATCTATCGTTCAACAGGATCAGTAAACTGAAGTGGCAACGAGCCGATCGTTTTTGCCACAGAACTAACAACAATTTTCATAAATAAGTTCTTAAAATGGCATAATCCATAATTTTATTGGCACTTTGCTTCCACTGTTATTGAGTGAACTGCCAATTAGTTGAATTCACTGCTGGCATATCTGTTTCCCGATAGCGATAATCCGCATGTCTACAAGTTATGAGTAAATCTATATTTACTGTGTTAGCATGTTCCAATGTAGACCACATCATTGCTTAGCAACAGGTAAGTTGTGGGGAGTGCAAGCTTATTAAAGATTAAAAAATGTATATTATAGCTAATTATAGCTAGTGTCAATCTTAGCAGGTTGGCTGGCAAGTGTTGGAAACTGCAGAGCATTACAATATAATTCTCTTCAGAACCTGAACTAAGAGGCCAACAGTTGAACCAACCAGCCCATACATACCATACAACAAATCTCTGTCATCTCTCCTTGTTCTTCCTTCATCTCTGTCTCTTCTCCGCAGCTCTTGTTCAGCTGCCACACGGTCTTGTATTGACATTGGGTCGTAGTCATCATCATCCAAGTCTTCAGCATCGTAGCGATCCAGTGCAGGCATCGGACGGTAATCACTGTGGAAGATAAATAAAATAGTCTGTTAGTTTAACCTTCCATTCAATAGTGCGTGAAGCTATTAAAATTAAGAAATATGCAAGTTTCACTTGGGATAGGCTAACAACTGCTCAGCATGGAATCCAGTATTGGAGTTAAGTCGACCTCACTATTTGAAGATTGAAAATTCGGACAACATGAGTGCAGTGTCCCTAACAACAGTTAAACAAAGACAGTAGATCGAGAAAATGTTGTCATCACCATTGCTCTTTCACGGGATCAGTCTGCTTGTGGCAACGAACTCACGTCGAAACTAAAGCCAAATTAAAGGTGCGCATGTTAATAGCCCATAATGATAAATATGATAATACAATGAGAAAGACTAATGGTAATTCACAAAAAATCTTATCAATTTAGTTGAAATGGACTTTGACTCTTTCTTACTATCAATGACAGACAGAGACAAACAAATTATAAACCTATTTTAGCTATAATGAGCTTATATGAAGTTTATGAATATAGGGGTAAAAGTTTATGATCTTCCACTGTTATGTACTCGTGTCCTAAACACTGAAGATATTCGAAAAAATACACAGTTAAGCGTTGATACACATGAGCTTAGGCCTAATGCAGATACGTGAAACATATCAAACCTCTTTTTCTATGATTTTTTATGTTCATGATGCTCTTGAACTCCTGCAACTATTTCCATAGATATAGGATGCATTTTGCTGTGTTTGCAAAAATATGACACAGCCTGGATCAGTGCTGGAATATGGACTGTACAGTTTAAGAGCCAAACCTAATCCCAACTACAACAATAACACTTACGCCTCCATATTATCATTGAACAACTCTTCACCATCTTCCTCCTCCTCCTCAGGGTTGACATCTCCAAGGATAGCACCCTCATCATCGAACATCTCGTAGTCACGCGCTGGTGACGTCATACGGGATCGCGCTCCGTGACGTTCTGGCGTTTCTGGTGTTGGTGAACTCTGAAAGAATTTTGAATAATGCATAGTTATAATTTTTTAATCCTATAACAGGTTGGTGTGTGACCTCAACTTGCCTGATCTTAAGCAATGATGTGGCCTACGATGTTTAGCCACATTTCTATTCATGGCTTGAATCTTGACAGGGTGACTATCGTGAAGCAGTCTGGTCGCCCTGAGATTGATGTGTTTCAATAGGAACTATTAACTCAAATTAATCAGACTTGGAGGATTCTGATTTATAACACTTGGAAATCAGCTAGTACAAGGGACATTTTTACTATTAAGAAGCCGACAATTTGGCTTCGTAATTGCTAACCTTGACATAAGTTCAATACAAGTTTTGATTTTATGGCCTGTGTGCAATAAAAAATTATCTTAAATATTGATATAAGTTGACATAATTGTGTGGAGATACAATGGAAACGGTAATAGACAGTGTGGACGCAATTATTTACTAGGTTTCATTCCGTTTTCATTGTTGACCGGGGAACATTCTTCAGATTAGTAAAGCAAATACTGCAAAAGGGTGTAGTATACTTGGCGCATATAATAAGTTAGTAGGTATTATATATTGAGTTATGCACTTACCATTATTAACAAATCTCAACAAAATAACTAAAAAATTAAACAAAATGTGCTGTTGCTGTTCGTAGCAAACAAACAAAACAGGTTTTAGGTTATTTTATAACTGTCAAAAAAACGCGCGAAATATCTACATTACGTTGCCAGTGATAAAAATATGAATGCAGACGGTCCAAAAACAGGATAAAAACTATAGATGCGTTCGCATAAAAAATTCTAATAAAAAAGTACATACTTATCGAACGCAACTTAACCTTATTTTGTCATTTTATTTTTCTATTTTACTGACTGATGTAATGTCATGATATTTATTGTTATTTTATCAAATAAAGTAATGAAAATATGGCAAAATACATTGCACAAATAATAGTTCTTGGTGCCCAAGTGGTAGGACGAGCTTTTGCTAGAGCACTCAAACAAGAAATAGCTGCTTCTCAAGAAGCAGCAAAGAGAGCTGGTGGAGGACCAGAAGGAACAAGGAGAGCTGCTGCGAATGCCTCTACAGGGATCACTTTAGAAGAAGCTATGCAAATATTAAATTTAGACAAATTAGACCCAGAGAAAATAAAAAATAATTATGAGCACCTGTTTTCAGTAAATGATAAATCTAAAGGAGGATCTTTCTATTTACAATCAAAAATTGTTAGAGCAAAAGAACGAATAGATGCTGAATTTAAACAGACGAAAAAAGACGCGAGTGAAGCGAAAGATTCCACAAGTCAGTCAATGGACACATCGTGAAACATTGTGTATTTATTGGGACTAATATAGTTATTTTGGAAGTTGTAGATATGGTTTAGTTAAACAAATATTGTTTTGTAAAATGTTTATTGTGTAGAAAATGATTACCACAATAGTGACTAGTATACATCAGTCTTCATAACATACATTGTTGATTACATGATACATTTAGATACAAAGTCATTACATTAAGCTTCTAGTAATGATTATCCATAGGATATTTTAATTAAATTAGGAAAATCAATAAATCCTAATATGCAAATACTGCTTTTTACTAAACAACATCTTCACACAGTAAAGTTGCTGTCCGCTTGGTACTTTCTCTATGCATCAAATTTTAACCCAGTTTATCTATCAGATTTGATACTATTCAAAAGTATATTTATTCCATAGGGTAAGGTTGCTACATTGTAATAATATTTTCCAATCTTACATAACACTTCTTGTGCGTAAAGGTTTGCACAGATGAGTGCGAATAACTTCTCAAGTAATCAGTCACATTTACTATCTTAATTTAAAAAAAAGCAACAGCAGATTGAGTAATTAGATTGTACCCAATTGACTTTTTGCAATGAGGATTTACAAGTAATACCAGTTTTAGCATTACCAGCCTCCGACAGACTATGGCCAGTGCCTGGTTACAGTAGTGGTTCTAAAATGCATTATATCCAGCATATATGGGCAGTTCCCTGCACTAACATTCATTATTACTGATTATAAGAATTAATACTTTTACAGCCCTAATCATAAAACTTATAACATTTAAAGGCTTGCTAAACTGCGCTTACACGAAGGAAATCTTACTATAGTTATGTTTTTATGAAAAAGGGGACAATAATTACCAGATATGTATACAATCGCTAATAATCACTTTAGTTAATCTGAATAATAATAGCAATAATTTCACAATCTTATTCCTATTTAAATATTGAATAAAATATCCTATAATGTATTACAATTATTACTTATACTAATATTAATTACCAATAGGTTAAAAGTGACTAGAAAATTAATAAAATGGAATGATATGGAAGCATTTGAGCACTAAATATTCTGTAGTCAAAACTAATTGCAGCAACAACATTCCCCTTCTTGAAAACTTGCCTTTTTCTCCCCTAATAAATTGAATATTATGATACCATCTATGTGTCTTAGCACTGTTCATTGTAAACTACTAGACTAGGGGTAGGTAGTGTCAGAAATTAAGGATAAAGCACATAGTTGCAGACTAATATTACAACTGTGCTTTGGTTAGTCAAAGAGCCACATAATTGTGGTCATCAGCATAGACATAATATTTAATCATTCTTAATATTAATCAATACTTGTATGTTGCTACAAGTAGTTTTGTCTTCACTGCTATAATATATATTAATAATATTATAAAACAATCTAAACGGTATACCACCAACCCTTGTTCCCATTCCATGTATAAATATCACTTCACATTACTTCTGGAAATCGACATCGCTAGATATAAATAAGTAAAACACTGTTACAATAAAATTTCCGCAAAAAGGTGGGATACAAATAAATCACACAATTAACCACACAGATAAATATCACTTCACATTACTTCTGGAAATCGACATCACTAGATATAGATAAGTAAAACACTGTTACAATAAAATTTCCACAAAAGGTGGAATAGAAATAAATCACACATAATTAACCACACAGATCTTAATAAACTAGTTATTTGCTTCTCTGTTATTTTTGGAAAAAATTATTAAATATTTGGCTGTATTGGCCTACATCCATTATGGCTTAACATCCATGAGAACAACTACTTCATACGGGCTACATTCAGACATCCCCAACATATTACATAACCAGCCATAAAAACCTTTTTCAAAATCACAAACATCTTTCCACCAATTAGCTGCACTAAATGTAAGCTGTACGATTCCTGCATACAACCCAACTCCAATAGTAAATATCACTATCAAAAATGGATAGGACAAAATTACTACAGGGGCCAATAAAGCCTTCTTAAAACAGCTAAAATTATCAGTCACATGAGTGAAAATGTTATACCATGACATTGTGCCTATGTAAAAGGAGTAAATCGCTGATATACAAGCAACAAATGGTATACAGAAAAGGCTGAAAAGGAAAATATGTGGGCCATTGTACAGAGAACATTTCGATATATCCATTTTATTATATTCTTCAGCAACAATAGCTGCCTCTATAATTTCAAGTTCTTCTCTAGAAATGTTGAGTTTTACATCAACATTCTGACCCTTCTTCTTACCTCTTTTGATAGTCCCAGTCATTGTCAGGTATCCATCTTTCGAGTTGTCTGTCAGAGAGCAGTCATGTGAAATTGATTCTTCAGATCCAGCCTTTAAAGCAGTGATTTCTGTATCAGTGTGCTCTGATTCAACAATCCCGGGGACAATGTTAACACGTTTTTTACGTTTAGCACTGTTTTTCAAACTATCAGTAAGTGTTCCCATTTCAAAACTATTTTCTGATTGTGTTTGAGACATGCTGTTAGGTGTTGCTGACGAACTTTCGTTAATATCGCTGTTTAGAACTTTACAGCTTCTTTGTATTTCATTTTCACGAGACTCCCTCAAGTCTCCTAGGCTTGAACAAGTGTCTGAAGAGTTTTCATATATTGGAGATAAGTCAACAATCTCTCGGCTGCTTGTTAGAGTTTGGTATCCATTTTTTTGGACTGGCTTCTCATTGTCACAGTTAATTTCATTTATATCTTCATCATTGACGTCATTAATGATGGGAAGGTTAATTTTCATGTTTGATTTCAGCCCCTCCATTGTGGAGTGGATAATGCCATTGACTACATGTTCTGTCACAGGGGAGAGGCCATTTTTATGCTTGGTTTGGATATCATCAGCTCCCTGTAAATATATTATGACGAATGTTAGCTTAACCTGATAAGATTCCAACAAGAACTAATGGAACTTTTATTAAGATACAGGTTTATGTAGGTACATGGTTTTTAAAAGATGTTCTCCAATAAATAAATACAGAACAACTGAAGGAGATAACGTAATACTTTTTTACCTGCACAGTAATTATGTGGTCGACATGGCTGGCTATTGAATTCTGTTTCTTTCCATTTCTTTTCTTCGGCAGAACAAATATTGGCTGTTCTACTGCAGCCATATCTTCAATAACTTAATATTGTGACGATTAAAGAAAGCAATTGCTCAGAAATGGAAAATTTTACTGAAACAGAACAAACAAATACAAGTACCGGCCATTTTAATCACAGACTACTAAGCAGTGTTGCCAGATCAAAATTTCAAAATCCAGGAAATAATAGAAAAAAAATCAGGAGATTGACCTGAAAAATCAGGAAATGAATAAAATATTTATTTACTTTTACGATATTCATAATCAATAACTAATACTTTTCATACATTTGACTTTTTAGCTTTGTTTTTGAAAATTAAATCAATTTTTATATTTCAGTACAATTTTAGTCCTTATTTCTGCAATAACTGGTGTTCAATTTATTTCTCAATTTGGCCTATATTAAATTAATTTGATAAAATAGTCTTGCCACTGCGGTACTATATTTAAATCTAGCTAATAGTAAAACGTCTTTTATCTCCAGCTGCTAACTCCAACTAAACGACATCTATTACATGCAAAATTTAAATGTATGTTATAACATAATATCAAATGGTACCACAAAAGTAATTGAGTGATTTAAATAGTTAAATTAAGATTTTTTTTATTTTTTAGTAATTCTTATCAAGTTAAATGATTTATTTCTATAAGTATTTTTTTAACCGCAATGTCCAAGAAATACACTTTAATATCACTTCAACCCTTTTTTTAGTGTCCCACAGCTGGGCACGTGTCTTCTCTCAACCATTTTACGAGTTAAAAGAGTTTAGACCTTAGATAGATAGATGCAGTATGCATTGCAAAAACACGTTTTTGAAGTGAAAACTTCTTTAGCGGCGTTGAGCACTTTTTCTGTAATGGGTATAAAATCTTAAACTCGCGTCAGGACACGTGACCTGATTGAAAAAGCGTAAGACGGATGGAGAGTAGACAGCTATCCCCTCTCTACGGCGCGGCGAAAATGTATGCCTGGGCCTACTGTTTCGTTTAGGCAGCGCAGGGCGCTTGCGCGAATGTTCGTGTATGATACAGCGTGCCACGCGCATCCATGGATGGTGACAGCTGATGGCTCGACCGTCTGTGTAGTGATCACATTGTTGTGAAAAAAAAGAGATAAACTTTTTAATGTAAAATAATTGTAATAGTTTTAAAGTGTTAAATTTTTAATGTAATATAAATTGTCATGTTTGTGTACAATAGCGCAATAAATGAATATTGTATTCTACCACATAAATGATAGTACTTTTATAGGTACTGATAAAGCAATTGGTGCAAAATTATTCCCTAACCATTCCAAAATACTATCAAACATGCTCAACGTTAATAATCAAGTTTTCACTTCTGCCGGTACTCCCGGAGTGCAACCCGTCTTTTTTTTTAATTACACTTACCTGAATTCGGTTAGAGAATTTCATTTAGTGTTTACTCCGTAAACAAAATCTATTCTATTGACAATTAGTAGGTAGATCTCATACGTTATTTACTCTGTAGACGTACCTATGATTTTATTTTATGGCACAGATATCAGGAGATATTACAGTGAAATCAGTAGATCAGGAGAATCTCACACAAATCAGGAAATCTCCTGATAAATCAGGAGATCTGGCAACACTGCTACTAAGAGCAAAGGGAGCAAAGTGTATGTAAGTATGTATGGTCTATGACTAAGACCAAAGACATATAGACCATAGAGAAATACTTATGTGGGGGTTTTTCAAAAAAGACGTAGTACAGTGACGAAAACGGAATTAATTTTTTTTGTTTACTTTTTATGATGCCAATGGATTAAAAGTACATTCTGAATTATATTATTATTATAAAGTATAAACGCTTTCGCACAGACCACAGTCTACGAAGTGAGCAGTTGTTGAAAATTAAATGTTCTTCTTCTTCTTCTTTTAATTATGGCCTCTGCAGAAATTATTCCGCAATTTTGCCAGTGTCAAGTTTAAATAAGTATATAAGTTTTTAAAGATTAGTAGTAAAAAACTAAAAAACTGCGACGTTCTAAGACGCCATTATCGCTCACCTTCTATTTTCTTACCGAAATTTAGTTCATTCCAAAAGATGATTTTCTATTTTATTAAATGTTGAGTGAACTTTGATTTTACTCTGACAGTGACACTATTAAATTGTCAGACAATAAGAAAAAATGATAGAAAACTCCAAAATAAAAAAAAGCGCAAATTCTTCCGTATTAAATTAATTCATATAAAAACTCCAGTTGGTACAGTAAAATTCCTATAGCTTTACCATGCTACCAAAGGTATGACTTTATATCCTATTATGTTTAATTCATGCAATAACAGTAAAACTGTATTAGTGAACTAAAATGTAAACATAACCTATAAATGTCTTGCGGTCTTAGGGTCTGGTGAGCTTAGTAACCGGAGGCGCGTCGGGATTAGGCAAAGCGACGGTAGAGAGGCTGGTCAAGGTTGGTGGGAAGGTAGTGATCCTGGATGTCCAGGGTACGAAGGCTAAGCAGGTGGCTGGGGAACTTGGAGAAGACAATGTTGCATTCTATGCTGGCTGTGTAAGTATATCTGTTATTTACTATTGATTTTTGAATATCGAATAGTAGATTACGTTTACTAATTTAAAGTATTTTAAAGTTTTCAATTTAGATTCTGATTAAGTCATTATTACATCACATATTTACATATATTAATTACACCTAGTACTGATTTTAGTAGAATTAATGAAGTAGCCTGTTAAGGCCTCAAGAGGTTGAGAAGTGCTAAAATGCTAAAAGTTTGTGTGTTAGATTTTACCCTGATTATGATAGGGAAACAAAACAATCTCAAAAGTAACCCTTAATAAGGATCTAAGTACTATATTAATCTTTGCATGCAGGTATCATCAGAAGAAGCAGTGAACAAAGCACTAGAACTAACAAAAGAAAAGTTTGGTAAACTAGACATTCTAGTGAACTGTGCTGGTCAGTCACAAACACATCAGGTTTATAATTTCTACAAAGATAAAGCATGTGATCTGGAGCACTTTAAAACCCTAGTTAATGTGAGTGTAAATATGATTGTATTCTGTTTTATATTAAATGTGTAATGTCACCTTTAATTTGCACCAGTGAGACATACACTATTTTTTTTTGCAAATATTGTTCCATTGTCTTGTGCAGTATAAACACAGGAAACCACACCAATACCACCCTTTCTTTTTTGTTAAATCTGTTTAATAAAATGATTGCAGATGGTAAGTTACAATTTACGTTTTGTACAAGATTTTATAAAACTATTTTTAAAGAATGTTTACCAAGTCATTTTTGCTTTAATACCTTCAGTAATGCATGCCTGCCACTATTTTGGCCACTGAGAAACAATGACAGCTCTTAACAGAAACAATCCTAATTGCAGGTAAACACAGTAGGCACATTCAACACAATACGTCTAGCAGTTGGACTAATAGGCAAGAATAAGCCAGATGACAATGGCCAGAGAGGAGTCATTGTAAACACAGCGTCAACCTTCGCGTTTGAAGGCGATATAGGACATGCAGCGTATTCCGCAACGTCGGCGGCAATTGTAGGGATGACACTGCCTATAGCGAGAGATTTAGCACAACAGGGAATTAGAGTATGCACTGTGGCACCAGGTAAATGTCTATAAAATATCTATTTATTTTAACAACACACTAAAATGTCCCTCTGATGATGATGGTCCCAGTTAGTACAGACTATTAGATATAAACATTGACTCTAGTCCAATCTCCAAAATCTTGAGTTGTTAGGGAACGCGGCAACATTCTGAGAAGTTCGCCCACACATTGGAAGCTCTCATGGGAGTGGTCAAGTGATTGGTTTAATCCTAGGCTTGTCAAAAGTCGCTCAGTTTAATTGGGTAGGAATAAAAAGTTTCCGAAAAAAAGTTCCTAGGTCTGTTAATTCCAAATAGTTATGATTTTTGATGTACTCGTATGAGATCTTCAATGAAACGAAAGTGGACTGTATAAATAGGTGTATTGGTGCAAAATAAAATATTGAAACAACAAGTGTCGCGGGTGGCGCTTCTACGCAAAGTGATTTTGAGGCGCAGCGTCGAACAACGGCCGCGCACCGCGGTCCTCCCCCTGCGCCCGCGCATCTTACATGTCGATGCATCGACAAGGTCATTATACTGAATATTAGTTTCTGTCAGCTCTCGTCTTCATCAGTTCAGCGTCAACATCACCCATCCTAGTACATTTTATCCACTGATCTTAAAGCGAAATATAGGTGATATTTACCCCCCTACACCTTCGACTATTACAAGTGTGAGTGCAATTTTAAATTAACTAGGTAAACAGTGAGATCCATACCAGATTTTTCTTCAGGAATTTTCAAAACTCCCTTAACGGAATTTCTTCTTCCAAGAAAGGTGATAGAAATTTACAAGCGTTGCATGAAGTCTCCAGTCTCAAGATCAGTCTATCCGGACGAGTTTGCTCGGGTTATGATGTATATTGTAGCCAATCCGAAGTTAAATGGAGAAGTAATTTGGTTAGATGCGGCACAAAGATGGTTTCCTGTTGTAACTGAGTGAATATCTCTTTCAAAATGAATTATTGATGACAAAATAATACAATTTTAAGCATCCCGACCTCAGGATACATTTTTCTTAACGTTTTATGCTCGGCTGTATTGTTTAGTTTTGTTTTTTACTCATTGTTTTTGATATGACTGTGTTCTTTATTAAATATTTATTAATAATTTGTTGTCAGTTTTTACTGAGTAATAATGATACATAGTTGATACTATAATAAATTCATCTTGGTTAGTTTGCTGAATGTAGTTGTTACTTTCCAGACTATCAGATCAGTTAAATGAACTTGAGTGTTAACTTGAAATTAGAAAAATAAGTACGTAGGTGCCCACTAAGCATTGTCTGAACTACAATCGCTTATACTGTGTTTTGAGGTCGGGCAGTTAGTTCCAATATCTTTGATAGCCTCAAAAATACTGTACATCTAGCACACGTGTGAATTTGCAGCGTAAATGCTGTTTAAAAAAATCTGTTAATAATTATTAGCTATGCAAGTTGTGGACAAACGCAATTTAATTATAGAATAAAAAAAGCATTTAATTGGTGCCTACCATGGATTTAGGAGGTAAGCTGACGCTTACAGCAGATTGGCAATGTAGTGATCAAGACGAGGCCTCTCCGAAAGCACGCCATTGAGTACGATCCACGGCTTTCCTATCCATTCTTGCCGGCCCTGCTAAGATCGTCACTCCACCTACTCTGAGGGCGTCCTAAGCTACGTTTGCCAATCCGTGGTCTCCACACAAGAACTCGTTTACCCCAGCGGTTGCCGGTTACGCTGATATGACCGGCCCACTGCCACTTCAGCTTACTAATCCGGTGGGTTATGTCGATTACATTAGTTCTCTGTCGGATTACTGCACACTATTTACGCCTTTGGATTAAATATTATTATCGCCTAAGCAGGTTTCTACGTCCACTCATCGTAAACGTTTATCTTGTCAAATGTGTCTACAACTTTACACCTAAGATCCTCGCAAGATCTTGTTAAATAATTTCAAATCTTTTTGTTCCCAGGTATCTTCAAAACGCCATTAGTCTCGTATCTTCCAGAGAGAATGGTGGACTTCATTCAGCGGATGACACCATTCCCCTCAAGGTTAGGGAAACCTGAAGAGTTTGCGCATTTAGTAACCTCTATAGTAGAGAATCCAATGTTGAATGGAGAGGTGATAAGACTTGATGGAGCGCTGCGGTGGTTCCCTCTATAGTGTGAATAAGTAGATTTTATGTTAAGAATGTTAATAAATGTAGTTGTTGTAATTAAGTGTTTTTATTTATTTCATATCTATAATAGTGGCGTAGTAAAATGTATTAATCCCCGATGAAAATGAGTGGTGTTCAACCGTTCTGTTGTCCTAGGTGAGCGACTTACGCGGTATGTAAGTACATAGCGAGCGACGCGACGCTAAAATATTCAATAGTCTTGTATTATATGTACTAGGTACAGTGTTACAGTTGCATTTCATAGTTAATGAGATAGACTAAAAAAATAATAATAATTAATAGTAATAAAAATAATTCACATAGTTTCAATGTTATTTTTCATCATTTTAACGTAAATTTAGAAAACGATAACATCGTAAGAAAATTGGCGAACATCAACAACAAGTTGGGCGACTGGGCGTCAAATTACAAAAATGACTAATAAGTCCACTAGACTTATTATTTATTATTCTATGAATTTTTAAATTGACTTTTGTTTGTCTCGAGAGCGGCTTAACTAATTTGGCTGGTTTTGGCCTATAAATTATTGTAGGTATTTAGAGATATAAGGAAGTCTTAAAAAGTGAGTTATACGCGGTACTAAGTTCGTCGGGATAGCAAGTTCGGTAGTAAAAAAGGTAGGTATTGCAGGCTAGGTGTTTGTCCAAACTGCAAAGTAAGTAGGTACGCTTGGTAGGTAGCTCTACTTGATTTTATAATATAATCGCATTCATTTAAATTTCGATTTCTTTGATAATTGGACAGTAATTCTTTGTAAATAGTACTCTGTGGTTTAAAGGTGTCCATAAAGGTAGGTAAGTACCCAATAAATACGTACCTATTATAATAGTAATAAATATTTGAAATGGAACGTGTGATTATGCGCGTGGTTTGAATCCCAACGGTTTATTATTATACTTTTATGTCCTAACAGCTGGAGGCATCTTGCACAGTTAGGTTTGGCTATAAAACAATTTTTCATTAACAACCTACGTTTTGTAGGTATTTTAAATAACAGAGACTATCATGACTATCAGGTAGTTAAGTATACATATAACTATAACATTAACACGTAGGTAGGTACCTACCTAAAGGTAAGTGAGCAGCGGTGGCACAGCGGTATAGACCTCGTCGAAATATAAGATCGCAGTGGATGGATTGGTTGGTTGGTTGGAAATTGTTTCACCACCAAAGTACCTAAAGAACTTTGCTTATACTATTTTTGTTCGAACTGCCAAGTTGTGGAATTCTATACCTATAATCTGTGTACTTTGTAGCTTTAATCTGCCTATATTCAAGTCACTAGCGGTATTTACTGGGTCAGCGCATCATTGCTTAACATCAGGCAAGTTTTTGTCAAGTTACGCTTGACAAAAACTTGATTATAGAATATCAAACATCTGCCAACTTATTTGAATGGAGAACTGATTTGGCGCGATAATCCTAAATATTGTATATTTTTTCATTACTTAAATGTCCCAGTGTCACTCTTCCGAAAACACAATTCTGACCATACCTCTTAAGCTCAGGATCAACAAGCCGTTAAGGCACTAGTTAGAACATACCAAACAAATATACTTACATACTTAGATACATACACTCAACATAACTCCTTCTGGCGCAGTCGGGTATAAAAGAACTTACCCACCGACGCCCTACTGGGCAGAAGCAACGCGGGATTACTACTTGACAGCGTAAGATGCAATAAAATAATGATATACAACCAAACTCCGAAAACAAACACAACGATTGAAACGTACAAGTAATAATTTATCAAGTTAATGTCGAGTATTGCTCAAAACCAGTTTGTGGTCAGGCGATAACGGATGATGTTCGAAATACCGAAGTAGCCATCTACCTATAGGTACCTACTCTGTTTCATATGGAGATTCCCCTCAACACAACGTTGCTTTCGTTGTTTTTCCAGATATAATTGGCTTACCTACTTTTTTTCCTTCATTGTTACCATTGTATAACGCTGAAGGCGGAAAGCATATTTTTCTCAAAAAGCACTTGCACTAATGTATTAAGTGGTTTAACATCATATGCAAAAACCCTTAAAGAACATTCAGTCAGATTTAACGGATTTGCCACGGATTTCAGAACTCTAAAAATCCCTTAAGGAACATTCTGTCATGTCTACGGACTTCAGAAACATAAAATCCCTTAAAGAACGTCATGTTAGATCTACGGAATTCAGAAACTTAAAATTTCATACAGAACTTTCAGTCAGATCTACGGAATTCAAAAACTTAAAATCCCCTATAAAACCTTCTATCAGGTCTACGGACTTCAGAAGCATAAAATTTCATATAAAACCTTCTGTCAGATCCGCGGACTTCAGAAACTTAAAATTCCATACAGAACCTTCAGTTAGGTAGATCTACGGACTTCAGAAACATCCCATGTAGAATTTTTTGTCAGATCTGCGGGCTTAAGAAGTTTAAAATCCCTTAAGTATAAAGCATTCTGTTTAATCTGCGGACTTAAGAAACCAAAAATTCCATAAGTACCCAGAACTTTCTGTCAGATCCAAGCAATTCAGAAACGATTTCTTAAGTTCCATCCATTGCACTAGGGTCAAGTCAAAGCAGTCTCTACGTCTAACTTCAGATTGCCTCATAAATTACCTAGAGGTGAGTATGTATGAAGTATGGTTAATTTTTATGCGACAAAGTCAACTTGGGTTCATCGCACCGCCAAGCGGCCTTCCCGTGTTCCGGTGAAATGTCTGGTGACACCATGCAGAGAGGGTGGGTCGGAGTTGTTGTACCTTTAGGGTTTCTGACCACATGGAGGCTCATTCCACTGCCACCTTCTCACCGATAATCATTCGTAATCACGAGTGAATCGGTATACTGGGCTGGCCATCGTAGACTACATCGTTGTTTAGTCAATTTAGTTAGTTTTAGTCAAGCGCCAGCCTATCGCAGAATAAAAAAAATACAGAACTATAGAACTAAGCTATTTAAATAACAATCTTTTCTGTAAGGATATATTTGAAGATCTGTTAACCAAAATCAGGGTACGTAGGTACTAGGTATATCCCAGAGCGGTCGATGTCATACCAAAGGCTACTTAGTAACAACGAACGAGTTACACAAAGACAATCCTTATCTAAACCTTTATCAAAGATGACACATCAAGGAATCCAATCGGACCGCCCCATACTGTGTACAAAATAATCCCTACAAGAGCCAATACACTACTGCCTTATCGCTATAAAGATATGGTATATTTTCGCTTGAATTTGGTCTATTGTTCGTTTAGTTGTATTAAGTAGGTATTAATCAATCATAATATTCAAGGTATGTCGTCTTAAACTTCCTTATGGTAGGAATGTGATTTGGATATGCCTGCCGCTTCGATGCGATCATATGTTGTGTTTATCAGTTTTCAAAGATCTGTAGTAAGACCTGATTTATGATAAGTACCTTTTGGTATACCGACATAAAACGCTTGACGGGAATCTTTAACGCTTAGACCGGGACTATAAGCTATTGTGATCCTCGGATCCGAATAACAGAAACAGAACAAAAGGTGGTTCCGGGTAAAATATTGGAAGGCCACTGATCCCGGTAGACGTATCACGCAAATTAAATGATTGTTCGATAGACTGATTGAATGCAATTTCGAAGTTCATAGCAAACAGACAGCAGTAGTAATGTAAGTACTTACATACTTAGAGAAGTTTTTTTTTTACATCCGTGCGAAACCAAGCCCTAACCCTCGTATTCATAAACGTATTTTAAGCTCATTATATCTAAAATAGGTTTATAATTTGTTTGTCTTTGTCTGTCATCTTGACATTTATACTAGTAAGAAAGAGACAAAGTCCATTTTAACTAAAGAGTCTTATTATAATTTTTTTATAAATAAGGCCGTATATATTTATATTATACTTACAATATCGTTATAACGCCGCGCCGCCCAGATTCCGTTGGGTAACAAAACAATGCGGATTATCTGGCCGGCCGGCATAAATAATTCTCGCAGTGGGTCATTGCATGGCGCCGTACATGGTAAAGGGGACACACAGATACTGAGGATTACATCTCTCTTTAGCTTACGTTGGCATTCCTGTATTTCAGTAGATCAGCATAGATGTTTTACACATTATTTAGATTTTATCATACAAAGACACGCTTAAATTTACTATGAAATAACGTTTTGGAACGAAATTCTTATAACTGTAGCCTACCTATGTCGCAGCTTATACTTATACCTACGCTGATGATATGGCGTTACTGAGCCCAACAATCAAGGCACTCAGAGAGTTACTGCAAACGTGTGAACATTATGCTGCTATCCATGGATTAGCATATAATGTTAAAAAAAGCGAGTACTTGGTCTTTAAGGCCGCGGATGGTAAATGCCCAGTATCTATACCTCCTATATTACTGAATAAGTGTGAACTTAAGCGAGTGTATCAATTTAAATACTTAGGGCATTATGTTACCGACGACCTCAAAGACCAAGCTGATATCGAGAGGGAACGTAGGGCGCTGGCGGTGCGATGTAACATGGTGGCCCGCAGGTTTGCACGATGTAGTGAGGCAGTCAAAATTTCACTGTTTAAAGCGTACTGCCAAGTATTCTACACGTGCAGCCTGTGGACCAACTATACGCAGCGTGCTGTCAGTGCTATACGTGTCCTTTATAATAATGGTTATAGAATGCTGATGGGGCTGCCTCGCTTCTGCAGTGCATCAGGTATGTTTGCGCAAAGTCATACAAACGACTTTTTTGCGATTTGGCGCAAAAAGACAGCCTCCTTGCTCTGCAGAGTTCGGGCCAGCCCCAACAGTATATTGCAAATGATGGCCATGAGGTATGACTCGCCTATATTGAACCATTGTGTGCGTAGATGCATGTCAGCCACACAATTGGTTGCAATATAATATTGTTTAAATCTTTATTAATTTATTTACTAACATAGTCCTAAGCATATTGTTACTAACACAATATGAATCTTTGTGTTCGAAATAAAATCTATTTTATTTATTTATTTATTTATTTATAGTAGGTAGAACTAGCAGCGAATTGGCATTAAAAATTGTCTCCTAAAGAATTTCGGTTTCGCTCCATCGGAGATCCTATTTCATAGTTGTTAGATTAGAATTTATGTTTGAATTTAAAGTTTGTAAGTAAAAATATATGTACTGCATAGTCTTGTACTGCATATATCGTTGTTAGGTGCCTGCGCCTGGCACGAGTAATTTAACTTAGGTTTATAATTATATTAATTTACTGTGCAATAAACAGCTTCACGAGTAAGATTAGAGAAAGGACTTGCTACTAGATTTACGTTTAACTTTAATTTCACTAATAAACATTAAAACTTTTAGTGTGATAATTTCGCTTTAATCATAAATTTGGTTTCATCTTTTTTTTTCTAAATACTTAACAGAGAAACTGACTTTTAGAACCGAATTAGGCTCCAAATTTTGGCACATAGGTTCCGTATTAGGTCTAGGGGTGCACTAAGAAAGGATTTTTTTAAACTTATCCCTCGGGCCACGCGGACGGAAGTTAGTTCTGCTATAAGTTAGCAAACAAGCAAGTTCATCTGATAGTACCGCCACCGGCCACCAAGTAAGCTGCCACCTGCTAGCTGCTGTGGACGCATGACCAGAGGCCTATCTTGACGTTGAAAACTCTATCTGGTAAAACTTCTATCTAGTAACCATAGATGGAACAGACACAATAAAATCTATGGAATTGAAATACCTATCATAAGCCACCTGTTGCCTCAGATGAATCCTGGCTTTTCTATTACCCAGAGAGAAACTGTAGCAGTTTCCTGAAGTTGTTGATAGTTTTTTGATGAAGTTATGGCATCACATACCTAACGCCAATCAAGAGGCATTACGTAACAGCAATCCTGAATCCTGAATCGCACAAGCAAAGTTTCACCAACGATTAGCATACAACTTCCCAACAAGAATTTAATTGGTGGAAGACTTCGGCCATGGTTAGTGACCACCCACCAGACAACGCCGCATCATCAAGCGGCTTCGGTACGATGTCTGGTGACAGCATTAAATTAAGGGTGCGTCTGAATAGTCCTTTATGGTTCCTAATCAGGAATCTTTCTATTGCCACCTTTTCACCAAAAATTATTCGTAGTCTCGAGTGAACTTATATATTGGGCAGGCGGGTTCCAACGTAGATTTCATCATTGATTATTATCAGGCAAGTTATACTCAATCCCAAGCCTATTGCAGACTAAAAAGAAATTGTCGGTGGGACCGCTGTCGCCGGGCATCATACCTCGCTCAGCCGGAAGATTTTCTCTTTTCACTGGACTGTCACTACCACTTGATCCTGACAGGTTTTTTTTTATTTATTTATGGACAACTTATATATTTTTTTAACATATTAAATTAAACTTAGATGAAATTTTTAACAACTTTAATGACTAATTTAAATAAAGACTGTAACTTTAGATGATCAATATAACTAAACACTCTTCATGGTTCCAATAAAGACAATTTACTTAGTAATAGAGACATCCTCCTCTCTCATAAAATTTTAATGAAATTATTTTTGCATGCTATTATGATAAACTTCTTCATTCTTATGCGGTGCCCAACAGGGTACATAATTGTGTCAAAATTGTATTACTTACCACCTATCTGTAACATTATGGATGCAATAAAGACATTGAGTATTGAGTATTGATCCTCTGGTCTTCACCTTGGTGACCCCGACGTTAATGCTTTTTCCATTTGTGTTACCAGTGTGTATCGCTATAGTATCACTTAAGTTGCATTGTTACAAGCTCAAGTCAACCAGTTATGCAACTTAACTATTGCATAAGACAAAGCTCGAGCTTACATTTTTCTATGAGTGAAAGTAAAGCTCTTGTCTTTGTGATGTTAGTTAAAATATTATTGTTAAATACATATAATATATAATTACTTCGACCTCGGTAGTCGACCGGTGTAAGCCGTCCAATTGGGTTATACTGTACCCGGGAGGTCGCGGGTTCGATTCCCGCCCCGGACAATATTTGTGTAACAACAAAAAATTGTTTCGGTGTCTGGTTGGTTGAGGGACTACCCTCCGTGCCTCGGAGAGCACGTTAAGCCCGCCCCGGTTGTCATTTAACTCATCTATGACAATCGTTACATGTAGTCAGAAGCCAATATAATCTGACACCTGGTTTAACTATCTCGGCTACTGGTTCCCTATGGGTTTCGAGGTCTGATGGCAGTCGCTCGTATAATTCTGGTAGCTAGCCACATCAGGTTAGACTGGGAGCCGACCCCAATAGAAATAGGAAAAAGGCAAGGGGAATGATGTTGATGACATATCTTAATATATATATTTCTTGTGTGCGTGTGTATGTGACTGAACTCCTCCTAAACGACTGGACCGATTTTGATGAAATTTTTTGTGTGTGTTCAGGGGGATTTGGGAATGGTTTAGATTCACAATTTTGTCCGCTGGCGGTACGAAGTTCGCTGGGGCAGCTAGTTATAATATATAATTCTTCTGTACGTGTGTTGGATGTTGTCCGTTGCTATTCGTTGCATATTCATGGAAATTAAGAAAAGATTGGACCCGATTTGGCGGTATCAATATCCATCAAATTTGTTAAAAGTAAGACAGAACAATCTCTGTTGGGTCATCTCATCCCAACTAATATTATAAATGCGAAAGTAACTCTGTCTGTCTGTTACGCTTTCCCGCTTAAACTACTGAACCGATTTGGATGAAATTGGGTATGGAGGTAGTTTGAGACCCGAGAAAGGACATAGGATAGTTTTTATCCGACTGCGCAAAAAGAAGGTAATGTTTTGGCGCGATAACCGACATACACGCGAGCGAAGCCGCTGTCGGAAAGCTAGTACTAGATATATTTTAACAAGCTTTAACTTTTCGCGAAATTACTAACTGTAATTTAGCTGTGGTATAAGACACATTAGAGCAGCGTTGGCGCAGCAGTACGGGCCTCACCTTAGAAAAATAAGGTCGTGGGTTCATACATCTTTGTGTGAATTGTTTCATCTCCGCTGCTCAATACTGGTGAAGGAAAACATCGTGAGGAAACCGGCATGTCTAAGAACTAATCATTCAAGGACATGTGACATCCATCAACCCGCACTTGGCCAGCGTGTGTGGATTAAGGCCTAAACTCTCTCAACTCATAAGATACTTGAGAGAAGACGCATGCCCAGCAGTGGGACACTAAAAAAAGGGTTGAAGTGATAAGACACATACATTGTATTTGGGATAGTTTAAATTACATTACTTAAAGGTATATTCATCTTATCTTATATCTTTAAATGAGCAATTCTTCCAATTATAAATATGTATATATATTTATAATTGGAATCTCGGAATCGGCTCCAACGATTTTCATAAAATTTAGTATATAGGGGGTCTCGGGGGCGATAAATCGATCTAGCTAGGAATCATTTTTAGAAAATGTAATTTAAAAAAATAATAATACCGAGCAAAGCTCGGTCATCCAGATATTTATAATAAACAGTTAATATCATTCAAGCATTCATTCGTATAATTTCTACCATAAAACAACACCCCGTGTATTACGTATTTAGTTCGGTTAATTACTGGCTTAAGGCATTTCCTAGAGTTCAAACTATTTCTGTAACGAATTTTATCTAAATCACTTTTAACTTAATAAACTCAACAGACATGCAAAGTTATTTTAGAACTTTCAATACAATTGTAGTTCCAAATAAATGTCCTGAAAATATCATTTTATTACATAAATAAATGTTATTATTATTATTTTTCATTTAAGTAAACTGTTACTATACCATACTGTTTCTATGTTTCCCGATAGCTATAATCTAGTGGTCTTCAAGTCAAGAGTGAATCGGTATTTACTGGGTAAGCGCGTTCCATCGTAGACTGCATCATTGCTTCACATCAGGCAAGTTGTGGTCAAGCGCAAGCCTATTTTAGATTAAAAAAAAAACTGTATGTATAAATATATTAGTGAACACAATAACACGATTTTCAGTATTATACTTTAAATAAACTGCAAAAAAATCTCATACTTTAGTTATATTTGACGGTCTGGTGGTGGCGTGGTCGGTTAAATGCTTGCTTTTCACGCCGCGGGTCGTGGGTTCGATTCCCACCCAAGTCCGACTTTGTGTGATGAACATGTTTGTTTGTCTTGTGTCTGTGTGTAATTATCTATAGTAAAAGTATGTATTTATTTCATTACCATAGTACAAGCTCTGCTTAGTTTGAGATCAGATGACCGTGTGTTTTAATGTCCCACCCTATTATTATTATTACATTGTTAGATATTATTTCAAGGTGTAGTTTTAACGTTAACTAAGCTTAATTTTACACCTATAATTTCAGTGTTTATCTAGTATATTTTAAAAGTCAAAGAGAGATTTCACACAATTGTTTCACAATGCAGGTGCTATTTTTGCGCCATATAAAAGACATAAACGCGCGCACGCAGTACCCTATCTATTGAATTGATTTGAATTAATTAAATATTTTATTAGTTTAATCTTAATTCTTTAGGACTTCTGTAGAATGAAAATATATATGTATGTATTTATATATTAACAACAAATTGGTAACAGAAATGACAAGAAAAGTGAGGTAGTTAATTGAAAGTTAATCTTAAAATTTTTAAGGGTTATGCTAAGGTTTTTTTTATCTTTCGGTCATTGAAATACAAGGTCACGGGTTCGATCCCCTTTTTGTGGCAACACACTACATCTTTGTGTAAATTGTTTCATAGCCACTGCTTAATATTGTTGAAGGAAAATATCGCGAGAAAACCATTATTTTTAAGAATTAATCATTCGAGGACATGTGACATCCACTGACCCGCACTTGGCACCACCCGCAAAGTGTGTCGATTAATGCCTAAACTCTCTCAACTCGTAAGCTAGTTGGGAGAAGACCTGTCTCCAGCAGTGGAACAGAAAAAAGGGTTGAAATGAAAAACGGTTTTATATTTTTTCACAAAAAGAATAGGGACGTTTAAAAGAATATTGCTTACAAAGTTTATTAAACATAATAAAAAAAATACACTTAAGTGCCTGTACCTACACGTTAATGATACCCCTTCTTAAGTTCAGTAAATACAATTAAGTACTTCTAAATACCTAATTGTACGAACACAAAAACTAACTAGGTCGTACAGTCAGCACAAAAATACTTTAGCTAAAATGCACTACAGGATCGGTTGTATTTAAGTTGCTTTTTATTCAACGAAGTGAAAGAGTTACCGCAACTAGTATTAGATTATCTGCGCCTGTTATCTGACACCTGCGTCTGTCTCCTCTCGGTCTGTCGCAATCCAAACACTCTGTACCCACTGATGAGGGTACCCAATCCGCATCCTCACTTCAACCCTTTTTAGTGTCCCACTGCTGAGCCCGGGTCTTCTCTCAACTACCTATCTTAAGAGTTGAGAGAGTTTAGGTCTTACTCCACACACGCTGGCCAAGTGTGGACTGTGGATGTCATATGTCCTCAAATGATTAGTTCTTAGACATGCCGGTTTCCTCACGATGTTTTCCTTCGCCGATATTGAGCAGCGGCGATGAAACAATTCACAAAAAGATGGGCCACGACTGGGAATCGACCCCGCGACCTTATATTTCTAAGGCGAGGCGCATACCACTGCTCCACCGCTGCAATCCGCATTAGGTCCCACATATCTTCAAGCATAGGTCCCTTTCCTAAAATGAGTGTTCTCTTAATCCATTCAACTGTTAATTTCAAAAATCAGTTGATAGTAGAAAGGTAGTGAGAAGTTACTTTTGAGCATATTGTTTTTTTGTTGACCATACTTTTGGAGGTTCAGATGTTGTTGCCTCAGATGAATCCTGGCTTTTCTATTACCCAGAGAGAAACTGTAGCAGTTTCCTGAAGTTGTTGATAGTTTTTTGATGAAGTTATGGCATCACATACCTAACGCCAATCAAGAGGCATTACGTAACAGCAATCCTGAATCCTGAATCGCACAAGCAAAGTTTCACCAACGATTAGCATACAACTTCCCAACAAGAATTTAATTGGTGGTAGACTTCGGCCATGGTTAGTGACCACCCACCAGACAACGCCGCATCATCAAGCGGCTTCGGTACGATGTCTGGTGACAGCATTAAATTAAGGGTGCGTCTGAATAGTCCTTTATGGTTCCTAATCAGGAATCTTTCTATTGCCACCTTTTCACCAAAAATTATTCGTAGTCTCGAGTGAACTTATATATTGGGCAGGCGGGTTCCAACGTAGATTTCATCATTGATTATTATCAGGCAAGTTATACTCAATCCCAAGCCTATTGCAGACTAAAAAGAAATTGTCGGTGGGACCGCTGTCGCCGGGCATCATACCTCGCTCAGCCGGAAGATTTTCTCTTTTCACTGGACTGTCACTACCACTTGATCCTGACAGGTTTTTTTTTATTTATTTATGGACAACTTATATATTTTTTTAACATATTAAATTAAACTTAGATGAAATTTTTAACAACTTTAATGACTAATTTAAATAAAGACTGTAACTTTAGATGATCAATATAACTAAACACTCTTCATGGTTCCAATAAAGACAATTTACTTAGTAATAGAGACATCCTCCTCTCTCATAAAATTTTAATGAAATTATTTTTGCATGCTATTATGATAAACTTCTTCATTCTTATGCGGTGCCCAACAGGGTACATAATTGTGTCAAAATTGTATTACTTACCACCTATCTGTAACATTATGGATGCAATAAAGACATTGAGTATTGAGTATTGATCCTCTGGTCTTCACCTTGGTGACCCCGACGTTAATGCTTTTTCCATTTGTGTTACCAGTGTGTATCGCTATAGTATCACTTAAGTTGCATTGTTACAAGCTCAAGTCAACCAGTTATGCAACTTAACTATTGCATAAGACAAAGCTCGAGCTTACATTTTTCTATGAGTGAAAGTAAAGCTCTTGTCTTTGTGATGTTAGTTAAAATATTATTGTTAAATACATATAATATATAATTACTTCGACCTCGGTAGTCGACCGGTGTAAGCCGTCCAATTGGGTTATACTGTACCCGGGAGGTCGCGGGTTCGATTCCCGCCCCGGACAATATTTGTGTAACAACAAAAAATTGTTTCGGTGTCTGGTTGGTTGAGGGACTACCCTCCGTGCCTCGGAGAGCACGTTAAGCCCGCCCCGGTTGTCATTTAACTCATCTATGACAATCGTTACATGTAGTCAGAAGCCAATATAATCTGACACCTGGTTTAACTATCTCGGCTACTGGTTCCCTATGGGTTTCGAGGTCTGATGGCAGTCGCTCGTATAATTCTGGTAGCTAGCCACATCAGGTTAGACTGGGAGCCGACCCCAATAGAAATAGGAAAAAGGCAAGGGGAATGATGTTGATGACATATCTTAATATATATATTTCTTGTGTGCGTGTGTATGTGACTGAACTCCTCCTAAACGACTGGACCGATTTTGATGAAATTTTTTGTGTGTGTTCAGGGGGATTTGGGAATGGTTTAGATTCACAATTTTGTCCGCTGGCGGTACGAAGTTCGCTGGGGCAGCTAGTTATAATATATAATTCTTCTGTACGTGTGTTGGATGTTGTCCGTTGCTATTCGTTGCATATTCATGGAAATTAAGAAAAGATTGGACCCGATTTGGCGGTATCAATATCCATCAAATTTGTTAAAAGTAAGACAGAACAATCTCTGTTGGGTCATCTCATCCCAACTAATATTATAAATGCGAAAGTAACTCTGTCTGTCTGTTACGCTTTCCCGCTTAAACTACTGAACCGATTTGGATGAAATTGGGTATGGAGGTAGTTTGAGACCCGAGAAAGGACATAGGATAGTTTTTATCCGACTGCGCAAAAAGAAGGTAATGTTTTGGCGCGATAACCGACATACACGCGAGCGAAGCCGCTGTCGGAAAGCTAGTACTAGATATATTTTAACAAGCTTTAACTTTTCGCGAAATTACTAACTGTAATTTAGCTGTGGTATAAGACACATTAGAGCAGCGTTGGCGCAGCAGTACGGGCCTCACCTTAGAAAAATAAGGTCGTGGGTTCATACATCTTTGTGTGAATTGTTTCATCTCCGCTGCTCAATACTGGTGAAGGAAAACATCGTGAGGAAACCGGCATGTCTAAGAACTAATCATTCAAGGACATGTGACATCCATCAACCCGCACTTGGCCAGCGTGTGTGGATTAAGGCCTAAACTCTCTCAACTCATAAGATACTTGAGAGAAGACGCATGCCCAGCAGTGGGACACTAAAAAAAGGGTTGAAGTGATAAGACACATACATTGTATTTGGGATAGTTTAAATTACATTACTTAAAGGTATATTCATCTTATCTTATATCTTTAAATGAGCAATTCTTCCAATTATAAATATGTATATATATTTATAATTGGAATCTCGGAATCGGCTCCAACGATTTTCATAAAATTTAGTATATAGGGGGTCTCGGGGGCGATAAATCGATCTAGCTAGGAATCATTTTTAGAAAATGTAATTTAAAAAAATAATAATACCGAGCAAAGCTCGGTCATCCAGATATTTATAATAAACAGTTAATATCATTCAAGCATTCATTCGTATAATTTCTACCATAAAACAACACCCCGTGTATTACGTATTTAGTTCGGTTAATTACTGGCTTAAGGCATTTCCTAGAGTTCAAACTATTTCTGTAACGAATTTTATCTAAATCACTTTTAACTTAATAAACTCAACAGACATGCAAAGTTATTTTAGAACTTTCAATACAATTGTAGTTCCAAATAAATGTCCTGAAAATATCATTTTATTACATAAATAAATGTTATTATTATTATTTTTCATTTAAGTAAACTGTTACTATACCATACTGTTTCTATGTTTCCCGATAGCTATAATCTAGTGGTCTTCAAGTCAAGAGTGAATCGGTATTTACTGGGTAAGCGCGTTCCATCGTAGACTGCATCATTGCTTCACATCAGGCAAGTTGTGGTCAAGCGCAAGCCTATTTTAGATTAAAAAAAAAACTGTATGTATAAATATATTAGTGAACACAATAACACGATTTTCAGTATTATACTTTAAATAAACTGCAAAAAAATCTCATACTTTAGTTATATTTGACGGTCTGGTGGTGGCGTGGTCGGTTAAATGCTTGCTTTTCACGCCGCGGGTCGTGGGTTCGATTCCCACCCAAGTCCGACTTTGTGTGATGAACATGTTTGTTTGTCTTGTGTCTGTGTGTAATTATCTATAGTAAAAGTATGTATTTATTTCATTACCATAGTACAAGCTCTGCTTAGTTTGAGATCAGATGACCGTGTGTTTTAATGTCCCACCCTATTATTATTATTACATTGTTAGATATTATTTCAAGGTGTAGTTTTAACGTTAACTAAGCTTAATTTTACACCTATAATTTCAGTGTTTATCTAGTATATTTTAAAAGTCAAAGAGAGATTTCACACAATTGTTTCACAATGCAGGTGCTATTTTTGCGCCATATAAAAGACATAAACGCGCGCACGCAGTACCCTATCTATTGAATTGATTTGAATTAATTAAATATTTTATTAGTTTAATCTTAATTCTTTAGGACTTCTGTAGAATGAAAATATATATGTATGTATTTATATATTAACAACAAATTGGTAACAGAAATGACAAGAAAAGTGAGGTAGTTAATTGAAAGTTAATCTTAAAATTTTTAAGGGTTATGCTAAGGTTTTTTTTTATCTTTCGGTCATTGAAATACAAGGTCACGGGTTCGATCCCCTTTTTGTGGCAACACACTACATCTTTGTGTAAATTGTTTCATAGCCACTGCTTAATATTGTTGAAGGAAAATATCGCGAGAAAACCATTATTTTTAAGAATTAATCATTCGAGGACATGTGACATCCACTGACCCGCACTTGGCACCACCCGCAAAGTGTGTCGATTAATGCCTAAACTCTCTCAACTCGTAAGCTAGTTGGGAGAAGACCTGTCTCCAGCAGTGGGACAGAAAAAAGGGTTGAAATGAAAAACGGTTTTATATTTTTTCACAAAAAGAATAGGGACGTTTAAAAGAATATTGCTTACAAAGTTTATTAAACATAATAAAAAAAATACACTTAAGTGCCTGTACCTACACGTTAATGATACCCCTTCTTAAGTTCAGTAAATACAATTAAGTACTTCTAAATACCTAATTGTACGAACACAAAAACTAACTAGGTCGTACAGTCAGCACAAAAATACTTTAGCTAAAATGCACTACAGGATCGGTTGTATTTAAGTTGCTTTTTATTCAACGAAGTGAAAGAGTTACCGCAACTAGTATTAGATTATCTGCGCCTGTTATCTGACACCTGCGTCTGTCTCCTCTCGGTCTGTCGCAATCCAAACACTCTGTACCCACTGATGAGGGTACCCAATCCGCATCCTCACTTCAACCCTTTTTAGTGTCCCACTGCTGAGCCCGGGTCTTCTCTCAACTACCTATCTTAAGAGTTGAGAGAGTTTAGGTCTTACTCCACACACGCTGGCCAAGTGTGGACTGTGGATGTCATATGTCCTCAAATGATTAGTTCTTAGACATGCCGGTTTCCTCACGATGTTTTCCTTCGCCGATATTGAGCAGCGGCGATGAAACAATTCACAAAAAGATGGGCCACGACTGGGAATCGACCCCGCGACCTTATATTTCTAAGGCGAGGCGCATACCACTGCTCCACCGCTGCAATCCGCATTAGGTCCCACATATCTTCAAGCATAGGTCCCTTTCCTAAAATGAGTGTTCTCTTAATCCATTCAACTGTTAATTTCAAAAATCAGTTGATAGTAGAAAGGTAGTGAGAAGTTACTTTTGAGCATATTGTTTTTTTGTTGACCATACTTTTGGAGGTTCAGATAATCGCACCGGGAGAATGTTTTAATTAGACTAACGACTGCACCGACGGATGACGTCACGGAATGCCTTAATCGATGCATCGATGTTGCGAATATTGATTCGATACCAGATATCGATTGGTACTTGTATGGTTAACCGATTTTAACTAAATGTAATGAATAGAGGTGGCTATGTTTTGAGTGAAGTATTATTTATTTATTACGTTGCGTCATAGACGTATATAAAAAAAAAAACAAAAAGAAGGTTCTGGCAAACCAACAAACATAGAAATTGACTTTTTTTTTAAATGCTTAGTTATTTACATCTCTATTTTTTATGCGATTTTTACCAATAGCTAGAATGATACACGAGGAATGTTCAATGTATAATTTGTACCCGTGCAAAACCAGGACGGGCTGCTAGTTAAATTACAACAATAAGTTAAGTTCTAATAAACAAAATCTCAAGTCACAGTGTTAGTAACAAAACTCCTTAAAAATGGCTTAACCGATTCGTTAAAAGTTTGTGTGTATTATAGAAATCTGAGAATAGGACATATAATGTCATATTTCATCGCTCTTACACCATCCGGGCGAAGCTAGGGCGGGCAGCTAGTAAACAATAAAATTAGCGATCTAATGAAATAAAATAAAATAAATAATTTTCAATGTTAGATTAAATTTTTACTTAAATATTACAGGTTTTTGATGCACATTCATTTATTAAAAAATAATATATTTGTAAAAAAGAAACTATTATAAATGTCTCTCTTTTATGGAAACGAAAGTACGAGTACGAGTATATGTGATTCAAACCTTGACTAAAGTCAGTGTTATGCTCCCATCATGACTAATGACGAGCAGAAACGCTCCTTTTTGCATTCCCAACCGTACCCTTTGCCGTATCAGAGGCTCTACTCAGATAACTTTTTCGTTCGGTAGACAACTTTTACGGATTTTTTATTATTTGTTTTTATTCTGCGATAGGCTGGCGCTTGACTACAACTTGCCTGATGTAAAGTAATGGTGTAGTCTACGATGGAACGCGCCAGCCTAGGATACCGATTCACTCGTGATTACGAATGATTATCGGTGAGAAGGTGGCAGTGGAATGAGCCTCCAAAAAAAAAATAACAAAAAATTATAGATTTTATTATTGCAATGAAACTCATATTTCCGAAATTAATTAGAAAGTGAGTAAAACAAATATGGCAAAAATATTTATATGTATTAACCAAGTTTAACTACCATAGCCGTAGGTTCCATAATACCACGTGTAAAATCTCGAACGAACGAAAAATTGACCAGAGTAGGGATTTAGTTTATGGGAAAGGTATTCCTGGAATGACAGATAAAAGAGCGTTCAGACTACACACCTCTCTTTCTAACTTGGGTTATTATGTTGATAAGAATGAGACAGCGTTATTTAAAGAATGTCACACAACATTTTATTCATCGAAAGTATCATCGCGAAACGGTTATAAAATTATTGTGTTTTGTGTCATTTTAGTGTGATCGGTCTCGTTTAAAGTGACAATGTTGCTTCTCAAATCTGGCTATTTCACGTTAATATTATTATTATAAATGCAAAAGTTTTTATCGATTGATGAGTGAATATTTTGTAACCAACTTCAAAATCATCATCGTGACTCATTGAATACTTTCATAGTTTTATGATAACTATGTTTTAGTTTTAGAGATTAAAATAAATATTAATTAATTTTTTATTTTCATGATGTCATGAGATTCTGGTCAACCTATACTTATTATTATCATAAGTATTGGCAATGCGCCCTCTGGCTAAAAATTCTAGAACACACGATAATGGTACAGTCACAAACATAAAATAATTGCTACTTAAATAAGTAACTACCTACTCAAGATCCCGTTAAATATATAAAAGAAAAAATTCTTGCACTACTGGAGACTTATTCATATTTTGAATATTCTGAATTAGAAATTATTTACGAAGTAATGCTTGTAAGTAGTAGCGCGTATTTTTTTTTATATTCCAGCATTTACAAGATTCAGACGTATGATGATACATATTTACCTACTTCTGCCCGCGAATTCGTCCGCGTAATGTATGGGTATAATAATTATCCTAAGAGAATGTATAATCGAAATATAATGTGTCATTTATGTTAATCGCTCTTTATGTTAACCGTTAAACTTAGGCTTATGTTTAACTTACCACCAAATATAGTAAAAACAGACAAAAATAGTAAATGATCACTTAAGATATAGTTGCAAAATTTTATCCACATCCGTCCAACCTTTTTTCCACACAAAAATTAACAAAAACAAAGATTACCAATTCTCCCTCGGGATAAAAATTTAGAGCTTATGTTACACGAAGGTGTAGGCAGAGGTGAATTTTACCCACTTTTCGACGGCTATGTTTAAGAAACTAAGATTCTCTAGAAAATTTCTGCTCGACCTGGGAATTGAACCCGGGACCTCACGGTTATTGTATAAACACGCTTATAACGGCGCCAGCGCCACCGAGGCAGATTAAAATAAATTAAGGCAGTAACAATTTTACAACCCACGATAAATAATGGTAGAGTCGCAGTCATCACAATCACCCAATAATTGCTACTTAAATAACTTAAACTATCTACTTAAGATCCCGTTAAAATACCTTGAACGAGACAAGAGTGACAAACTTATTGCACAACCTAAACTGTGGGAGGTTCTTAATTGACAACATATCATAATTTAATTTCTTTATTATCCAATTCTGAGTAAAAATATGTTATCATTTTTTAATTTTTTATAGCTTCGTTACGGAGAAAATAAATAAAAAAAACCATGTCATGACGTCGCACATACGGCTGATACTTTACTTACGTATTTTTTTTATTCTTCTATAGGCTGGCGCTTGACTACAACTTGCCTGATATTAAGCAATCATGTAGTTTACGATGGAACGCGCCAGCCCAGTATACAGATTCACTCGTGATTACGAATGATTATCGTTGAGAAGGTGGCAGTGGAATGAGCCTCCATAGGGTTAGAAACCTTAAAGTAGCTACAATTCCGACCCACCCTCACTGCATGGTGTCACCAGACATCGCACCGGAGCACGGCAAGGCCGCTTGGCGGTGCGGCTTTGTTTGGTGGGTGGTCACTAACCACGGCCTAAGCCAACCACCAGTTTATTGAATTCTAATTTTTTAACTAATGGTAATTATGAATAAAATTAATGTAATTATTTATGTTATTGTCAAATACGGTATTTTCTTCTGTTTGATTTATTTTTTCTAGATTATAGTAAAACAAAGGCAACACTTGTATTTAACCGTATGATTTACGTAATTTACTTTTAGAATATATCGAAACTCAAAATTAAAATTACAAATAAAATTTACCAAAAATAAAAAATATTTGTGTTATTATTTTCGATCTATTTTTACTTTTAATAATAATAAGCAAGTAAAATTTAGAAATGTTGTCAATCATGTAATAGGTAAGTACATATGTACTTAAAATTAATAAATTTTAGATTTGTACTGTCAGTAGGTAGTTAAAAAGTGATTGACATACTACCTAGTTTCAGTGGGTTGAATTTCCTTTCAGTGGGTTGAATTTCCATGGTTTTCGTAACTAATAAAATGTGAGTATTTTGAGTGGATATCTAATTGACTTTGTTATATAATTTTATTATAATTCAATATAACTTTTTTGCATACGAGGAGATTAATAAGCGATTAAGCTTAGTCGTTATTGATTAATGTATTCAACTGTACTCATAATAAATACTTATTATTATGGATAAAAAACTAAAAAGCCGTCATTATGTGTTTACTATCTAACAGCGATCTCGTATAACAAAATGTTTATAGCAAGTACCTACCTACTTTTACTGTGGCTGGGGCCGGTACGACCATTTCAAACGAATTTTTAAATTTTCGTGTTGTATCACTAGATATAAAAATTAACGGAATAAAAATTAGAAACAACTTTAATGCTTCAACAATAATTCAAAACCCGCTCTATTGAGACTGATTTTGATACAATTTTTAATGTGACCACCTGGAAAGTATATCGAGTATACAATAACAAACGTGCAATCGAATTAGAATCTTTTTATGAATCGGTTAAATTTTTTAACCCTTGTCGTAATTCGTAGTTTTTACAAAATGCTTAGAAATTTCTAAGTAAAAGTGTATCTTAACCTTTATATTTGTGGCTTCATCCAAATCACAGGTTTATAAATTACCTTTTGCGTACAAACCGCACTGAGACGTTTTATTACTACGATAACCGACAGCTTTTAACTGTGTAACTCTGTGGTGTAACTTGCCAAAAAGCTTTTTTGTTGTGCTTAAATTGAAGAAAGTAAAGTAAGACTATGGTAGGTATCTGATTAAAAATGTTACCGTCACTTTTATTTATATTTTATTGATTATTATTATAGTTTAGTGTTTAAATAATTGTAATTATAATTAGTTTTGGATTCTGTATTAATAAATTTTAAAGCTTGCTATAAATGATAGGAAGAAAACGTATAAAACCTATTTTAATAAAAACAATGTACAAAAATGAGATAAGCACTTTTATTGAGATTTCATTGATTGGTTTTAAAAGTAATTTTTACATTATTTATTATTAAACTAGAAACTTTTAAATAAAAAACTGCATTCGCTGCCTGCGGGACATATGTTTTTTTTATTTTAAGTTAAAGATAATTAGTTTTTGTTTTATTTTGAGTCATATGTTTTATTCATAATATCTATGGTACCTACCTATATTTTTATTACAACTTATAAATGCAAAATATTTAATTTATTGTGTATTTTATAATTAGGTATTTTAGGTTCCTCGTATTATTAGGTTATTATTTTTAAATATCACATTTTGGTCGCTACCTTTGGGGGTTATTCTGTTTTTCTATTTGTAGTTTTATTTTGTTTTCGTTATTCTTTTTTGTTTTATTTTAAGATATATGTTTTATTCATGAATAACTATTGTTTATTTTTACTACAGCTAATAAATGCAAAATATTTAATTTATTATGTATTTTATGATTAAATATATTAATTTCCAGCTTTTTTAACTATAAGTTGATCGAAAGAAACGTTTAATTATTTAATTGATTACTGGTGGAATCCATGATTGATTACACAAGACTGTACATAATTTATATGATTTAAAGTAATTTACGTCTTACACCGACTAGATACCTAATAGACATCACCGCATTTAAACCTTGAAAGAAATTGTAATTGTCAAAAGTTGGAGAGGTATCGGGGAAGACAGCTAATATTGATTGGTTCTTTCGGTCCATGAAAAAAACAATCAAAATTGGCTTATAGTCGGATGGTATGTAGTCTTACGACATAAGATAGGGGAGCGCAGGGGCCCAGCCTTGCGGTGTCTATAGGTATCAGGTCGTAGCTGTATTATAAACAAACTACGTTGCTACAGTTCAGTTCCCAGCATCCGAATATTTATCTATAATTAGATTAACTTCATAACAAAAAAAAATCTCATATCGATTGAAATGGTTCGAATACTATATTAAACCAATCACCCCACTATCCATATAAACCGGAGGATTATAATACCGCCAATGATATAAATAAAGTTACCTCTTCCCACTCAAGAAACTGGCACATTTAAGGGCCTTTCCAAATATGTCGGTTGTTACCTAAACGACCGTAATTCTTCTCGTCAATAATGCCGTAGTACCGCATCAAGTTCTGCAAATTTATAGCATTGTGTTACGATGTAGAGTCGTCTCTTTCTAATTTATGGAATGAGTATAGTGTGAAAAGGATAGAGAGAATGAAGCTTGAGACTTGTAGCGGGACATCGACCAGCAGCTTTCAGAAAAACTTAGGTTGAGAGGAACAGTGTTGTAACTTGGAAAATATCTACTTAGTTTTCTATTTCCTACATACATACCTAATTAATTTTTTATCCCAATTAAAATTAAAAACAATCATTTTTATTTAAAATATAGGATAATCGGATCTAAATAAAACTGTTACAACCTTACAACCATACGAACTAAAGTGCTAAAAGTAGGTAAAGACAACTGTAGGACTATTACTAAAAGTTTAATAATAATTAATTCTTATTGTGAACTATTTGTCGGTCGGTAAGACATATTTCCACAGAATATTTTTTGACTGTTAGCAAGTTAATTAAAAAGTATAATCTGTGAAAATATACATAGACGGTAAAAAATTAATTTTATTTAGTTTTGAGATGAAAAATTCTTCAATAAATATCACAAATACTTTACAAGCTACAACGCTATTCTACAAAGGTTAGTTGCCCCGTGGACATCGACAAAAACCGTGCAGCCTGAAGTTATCTATGTGTGCGTTAACTTGTGTACACATGCACACACACAGAGACACCCGCATACCGGCGCGGCGCGGGCGCAAGAGAAACCGTGCGCAGCGCTTTGCATTCAACACTCAGTTCAAAAGCAACATTTAAGGTCATCAAACGCTTTATAGAGCCTTTAAAACTGAAAACATGACATTATTTTGACATACTTAAATTATTACTACTAATAATTAGTTTTATTAAACTTTCTAAATTCAAAAGTTAAGTGTGTTTTAAGTGTTGGTATCAAAGTGTATTGTCATACAACGTGTTAAGTTTTGACTAAGTTATTTATAAGTAAGTTTCTAAGTTAGTGTTAAGTAAACTATGAGTGGATGTGTTTATTTGTGATTTGCTGTGTCGATTGCTATGGAAGGATTGGAGTGTAGCTAAAAATGTGGAGGAACATTTTCTACGTGAAATCCGTAAGAAAAAAGGAGACCTGCGTATAGGTAAGTTACTTGTAACGACGTTTTGATTATAACTTAAGTTTGAATACAAATTTGGACCACAACGTTTCCATTAATGCAATATTCAAGCAGGTATGTATCATACCTTTAGTCAAAGATTATTTCTTTAGTATCTCTATTGAGTACAAGTTTTCTCTCAACTATCTAAAAGAAGAGAGTTGAGGCTTTAATCCACTGATGATACACGATGGCCAATAGCGGGTTGGTGGATGTCACGTGTCTTCAAATGTTTAGTTAAAAATCATACCGATACTTACGATTTTTCTTGCAATTTTCTCTTTCAACCTTTTTTCTTATAATAAATGCACTTGACCACCACTTGCCTGTTGTTAAGCAAGGATGTTGTTTACACCAACAACAACTCTGAAGATAGGTAGTTGGAGAAGAGAAGACCCGTGCCTATCACAGAAATGTTTAAACCTTTTTACTGTACCTTAGGTATCTACATAATTACTCTAATTGTTGTTAATTATTTATTTTAATTTTTGGTTTAATTTGTCATTTCGATCTAATTGTGTAATCTGTGGTTGAGTCTATTTAAAGATGCATTAACCATTTTTTTGTTAATTATTTTCTTAAGTGCTATAATAATAAAGTATCTTAGGTGACGGTCCCTAAAAAAAAATACATATGTAATTATGTAGTAGCAATTCGCCTTAAATGAACACGACAGGAAAACAAGAGTAAATTGCTTATTTCAAATATTAGTACAGAATTATGAATTTAACAATATATTCGCATTAGAAATCATAAAGGCCTCATTTGATAAAGGTACTTTTTATGACACTTAACCCATCATCGCAATATGTAATTAACTGGTACTCCTGTAAGACAGCGTGAAGAGATTCAGGATTTGAACCTGGCCAAGTCCAAGGACACCTAAACTGTCTTGGATCCAGCACGAATTCAATCAGAAAGATAATAGGAAGAGTTGGAAAGTTGCACGCTTTGCTGATTTTTACGGATGTTTACGAAGGAACAATGATATTATTTTATTATTTTGTGCACAATAGAAAATAAAAATCCTACGAACTTCAATCTATGGTAATATTAAATCTATATCTACCCATACACCACTTTTACTGGTCACGTCACGAGTCTACTTGAATATTTATATATCTCTTATACAACTGCTAATTAAAACATCTAGTTATTAATTTATATCCTCGTAACTAATGCAGATCAACGTTTTCACCAATCAAAATGCCGGGAATATTTATAGAGCATTTTATAATTAAAAAGTTTAGTCAAATAGCAAGGGAAAATGGGGTAGGTAGCATCAAGCATCTAGTCTCGCCTGAGCCGCATAAGGGTCCCATGATACCAGCTTATGATAGCAGTGATCAGTCACGGGTACTCATGAAGGGGAGACGAAGTCTGAAAAGACTTTAAAACGTCTTCGAAATATAAAAATATACCAAAAGAATTAAGAACCTCCTCGTGAAGTTAGTTAAAAATATAAAAAAAAAACCGCGATAAAATCCGAAAAAATAATTTAATTTCAATGTGCGTTACTTGCGTAAATTTAAGAAAATACAATTATATTTGCTTCTGTTATGATGGATACCAGGGATTGGTATATTACTTAAATATTTTTTTAAATAAGTAATTCATATTATACATCCAGACACAGAACAATCATGTTTATTTTACACAAAGATTTATCTCGGTTGGGAATCGAACCCACGACATCCGGCTTAGGAGACGGTTTCACTAACCACTAAGCAACAGGCCAGTAAAATCATGATAATGTTGTCTAATGAAATATTTTTTTAACCCAGTTTATATTGTCCCACTTGCGGACCCCGCAAACCTGCCCGGTAAAGCAGTGCCTTTTATCAAGTCCGAAAATAGACTACGACTGATTCTCAGACCCGTCGAATTAAAGCTCCGAAAGCCGTGTCGGAAGATATTTTTTTTTAATTTTCCTCTGGGTAGGAACTATCTTCGTACTTCTAGGGATATTCTAAAAAGAGAATTAGCGGAATCGGTCCATCCGTTCATGCGTGATGGCGTGACCAAGGGAAATAGGGATTCATTTTTATTTAAATATATTAAATAGATAAATGTTTTGGCAAAAGTCTATCGAATAAGGTATCGGACTTGGTCGTGTGCGGTATCAAATGCATTCAGATTTTTATTCTAAATTTTTTCAGTTTCTACCACAAAATTAAATGAATAATAAAAAAATAAGCTCAAATATTTATGTCTAAAATGTAAATGTGTTTTTATTTATAGTTTAGATACTGTTAGATTTATATCACGGGCTTTAGAACTAAAAGCCGACTGCCAAGCCTAGCTTGGTGATAAAATATAGCCTATTAAAATGGTAATTTCTAGACAAAGCATAATAATAACTTTCAATCAACATCCTTATCTCAAGTCAGTACACTGTACGCCACTCTATTCGGTGCCCAAGTTAGGCAATAGTGGATTAAACGTTGAGATTAGTGCAACCAGTCACAGCCTTTCTTACCAAATTGAGTAAATGTTGTACGAAACGTGATAGAACTACTGATTACTATGAGATTACGATCTTAGTATTAATAGAAGGAAAATTGTTTGAAGCGAATTGAGATATTGTTAATTTAATGGTGTTTAGTAGTGTACTGGTTTTCGAATGACTTGTTCTATGGTTACATAGTGATCACCCGTATAATAAGCTAAGTCTATAAAATATTTTTTAAATATTTTAATATCGCGATAAAATCTGTTATATTTTATGACGGATTTTATCGCGGTTTTTTTTAAATTTATATATCTAGATATCGCGGTTCGTTTTGTTTTTTTATACATATTTCTAAAATACAATTGTATTTATAACTATTCTTATTATGTGAAATTGTGAGGTTGTAGGGATGGTTGTATTTTAGTCTTTCACGGGAAAACAACTGAACAGTTTGGAATAGAATTTGCATTTAAGTATCATTAAAATGCTTAGATTTAAATCTGTATAAATATGAATAGCCTGTGAACTTACTTACCACGTAGGTACATAAACACCTTATTTGAACTTCAAATAATATTTCAAATCTAAAATCAGCAAAATCGGTAGGTACAGTTGTTCTCAAGTTTCAGCGAGAAATAGAAAACTGGTGATAGGCCTTGGCCGTGGTTAGTGACCACTCACCAGACAGAGCCGCACCGCCAAGCGGCTTTGCCGTGTTCCGGTGCGATGTCTGGTGACACCATGCACAGAGGGTGGGTCGGAATTGTTGCTCCTTAAAGGTTTATCACCTTAAGGAGGCTCATACCACTGCCACCTTCTCACCGATAATCATTCGTAATCACGAGTAAATCGGTATATTAGGCTGTCGCGTTCCATCGTAGACTACATCATTGCTTAACATCAGGCAAGTTGTAGTCAAGCGTCAGCCTATCGCAAAATTAAAAAAGAAAACAGAAACGTCAATGCATTTTTAAATACATTTATGAAGAAGATTTATAACTTGGGATAATAATGCGTACGAGGTCACTGGTAGAAAATAACGATCTATTTTATAGAATAACTACTTTAGAGAAAACGAGATTGCAGCACAAATCTAATTGACTTTATCTAACTTATCATCTAGTTGGAAAGTAAACGGATCAATAAGACAGCGGAGTAAAATGATTAACTAGAAAACCAATGAACACGCTTTGCTACGGTTCATTATTGAGAAATGGGTCGGAAATTAGTGCTGATTAATGTCTAATTAATTTTGCACGCCAGTGTAATGCCTACAATGATTCAGACAAGAGGAAAGCACTGATTGATAGTTAAATCATATGGTATAAGGTGTTGTATTGAAGAATGATGTAGGTAACTTGATTCATTTATTTCTTTGGGTAAACATGGGTAAGTATTTCCATTTATTATGTAAGATTAGTGTTTTAATTTTGTAACACTGTTTTACCAAAAGTACATCTTTTGGTAAAGGTAGATTATACAAATTTCGCCGGCTATGTACTCGTAAGGCTGTATGTATTAGGAGGCGAACTTACCTATAACCGTTCACCGGGTACCTACACAATTTCCAACTTAACTTTTTGTTTATTTTTCTTTTTACATGTGTTTTTTTATTCGTTATTTGATTATCTATGTCATGTTTGTGTCAAATAAATGTATTTAATTCATTTCTTATTTTTTACCTTTTAACCCATTCATAAATACTTATTGTAATGCTCGTTATAGTAGGATTATTTTTGTCAAATCATACTTTATGGTTTCATTATTTCGCTGGACCAATAAACTAGTTTTCAAATTTGCGCATAGTACAACAACTGCTTTAGTGCATATAGACCAGCCGTGCAGTGGTTTTGGGCTTGGTTTTGAAATACACATTTCATTACTAAATGATATCATCTGATATCATCTTGCAGAGATCATCACTCTACCTGGTGGAGATGTGACGTTTGTCAAGAACTCCTTACGTCTTTATTGTATCAATTTGTTAGTTTCGTAACCGCTGCTCAATATAATGTTTAGGTTAGTGAACCTAAACATTCGAGAACATGGGACATCCAAACCACAATTGTCCTATTTACTAACACTTTTAATGTAATTTTGTTATACTCAGAAAATTCTTTCATTTGATACCTATATTGCAGGAGAGCATTCAAAATAACTAATTCACCATCTTGGGTGTTCCGCCATGTTGGATTTATAATGACGTCACACAGCTAACCATAGATTTTCGTTCTAAAACTGTAGGTATACAAAATTTCAGCTCAATTAGTGGAAATAGCTTTAAAATTGATTTGCAAGATTTCATAATTTGCAAGTTGATTAAAAAGCTTGTAAAATACTTATATGTAGTGTTGGCTATAAAGTCTTAAATTGTTTTTAGCTGTCGTGTATAATCTTTAAAGATTAGATTAAATAAACATTACCAGCGCTGAATGCTAATAATGTCGTAAAATCTATATGTTGTCCACTATAACTTTTCTCTTGTGTTAAAGGAAATGTGCTATGTTTGAAACAAATTGACTTTCTACTGATTTCTAAAGTTGAATACTTTAAAAAGAATACTCACCGACTTCAATGTTTTAACAATAAATAACTCAAAAAAATAAAGGTAGTTTTAATAAGTAAATATAATGGGTAAATATATTTTGCTGCCGGCATCTCTGTTTCACGATAACTATAATCTGCCCGAACACTGAAAAATTCGCTCAACATCAAAAAATAAATCAGTTGAGCGAATTTTTGATCCTATTATCAGCTTGCGGTTGACCATAACTTGCCTGTTGTTAAGCAAATATTTTGTCTACGATGGAACGCGCTTGCCCAGTAAATAATTCACTCGAAACTTGAAGACAGGCAAAGTGGTATACTTTGCCTGTCTTCAAGTTTCGAGTGAATCTTTGAATTTAAAAACAATTATGAAAATCGATCTATAAAATTGGTAGAATTATCGAGTAACATACATGCAAAAAAACATTAGTTAAATTATGAATCTCCTTTTTGAAGTCGGTTGAAAATAAATACCTTGGTATCTTAATTTAATCAGGATTTTAAACTAATAAGATTTTAACTTTTAATAAGACCTACTAATCCAATTATTATAAATAAAATTACAGCCTCGGTCTTTACTAATAAAAACAATATAAATAATATTTAGACAGACATTAACACATACGGCCATCTGATCCTAAACTAAGCAGAGCTTGTACTATGGTAACCAGATATAATATACTACATAGTTATAATACTTTTCTTTTGTAAATGCATGCTTATATATAGATAATAATTACAACCAGACTCAAGACAAACAGACATGTTCATCACACAAATGTCTGACTTGGGTGGGAATCGAACCCACGACCTGCGTCGTGAAAAGCAACCATCTTACAGACGACACCACTGGCCCGTCGAATAAATTATAAATAAAATTCAAATCACTTAACTATGAAATTATTCTATTTAATATTTTACTAGAGTCATAGAAAAAATAATATATACTATGTATCTATGCTAGAGTCTAGAAATTCTTCTAGGCTATTCAGCCTAGTCTCAGAAAACAATAAATAAATCATCCATCCAATCTCCTCACTTCGGTCAGTTCATCCTAGATTTCGTGGTTATCGTTTCGCAAATCACGTTGCATCGGTTTCGTGGGAACGCTCCGAGGATCTGATCTCTCAACATTGATTAAGTATTGATTTATCCGCTTATTGTTGCCATCTGATACTGTTTTCGTCACGAATTGAAGATTAGATGAAACGATTAACGAGCCTTTGTTTTGTTAATATTTTGTAAGAAACATGCCTGGAGCATGTAACTTGATGGACCTTCTTTTAATCACGAAGTGTCTTTCCAACTGCGAAACGTAACTTTCGCATTGCTTTTCTTTTTCGTATGTGTGATAAAAACCAAATTGTCTATCCCCGGAGTTAAATTTGTTTAACCTCGAAAAGTATAGAGTGGTGCGTTTCGGTATAATCGTCACTTTTTCGTGAATGAGATACTTACCAAATCACTTTAGGAAAAATTGGATACGTAAGTCTTTACTAATATTATAAATGCGAAAATAACTCTGCCTGTCTGTCTGTCGCGCTTTCACACCAAACCTCCTGAACTGATTTGGATGAAATTTGGTATAGAGGTAGTTTGAGACCATGGGAAGGACATAGAATAGTTATTATCGGACTGTGCAAAAAGGGGTTAATGTTCAGCGCGATTACCAACATACGCACGGGCGGAGACGCGTTCGGAAAGCTAGTAATGTACTTATATGTTTATAAGCTCTTATTGGAGATTGTTGTTGTACTTCCATTTTCAGATACACACCACTCATGCCTGGCATAAGATGCTAACGATTTTGTTAGGAATATATTTTTCCACTGGAGACGATCTACGGCTGCTCTCGACTAGCACTTAAAAGCCATCTTGCAGAGATAGTTACTCTAGCTAGTGGAGTTGCTGCATTTGTCAATCCGTGGCTGCTAGTCAAGAACTCCTTTACCCCAACAATTGTCGGTTCTGCGGTAAAACTGACCGGTTTTTTGCCACTTTAGCTTACTGGAACGTGCTTTGAGAGTGTCGTAGATCTATAGTGCGTGTTCAGCAGAGGATTAAAATAGACTGATAATGTTAATAGCCGACAGCCGTTGGTGCAAACAAGTTCTAGAGAGGAGATCACGTAACCACGGCAAATGTAGCGTAGGACGTCCTCAGACTAGGTGAAGTAACGAACTCAGCAAGGTGGCTAAGGAACTGGAGGAGAGAAACTGCGGATCGTATTCAGTGGCGTGCTTTGGGAGAGGCCTATGTCCAGCAGTAGACTACTTAGATTAAGCTGATGATGACAATAACAATAATACATTAATAATACACTGGGCTGAGTCACCTTCGTACGTGGGTACACCGTACTTCGTACACCTTTAATTAATCCCCACACGTGGTACCCGGGTGGTGCAAATCAAGTGACAATCAACTGATGATAGGCTTCGGCCATGGTTAGTGACCACCCACCAGACAAAGCCGCTCCGCTAAGCGGCCTTGCCGTGTTCCGGTGCGATGTCTGGTGACACCATGCAGAGAGGGCGCCGGGCGGGTCGGAATTGTTGCTCCTTTAAGGTTTCTAACCCTAAGGAGGCTCATTCCACTGCCACCTGCTCACCGATAATTATTCGTAATCACGAGTGAATCAGATTATTGGGCTGGCGCGTTCCATCGTAGACTACATCATTGCTTAACATCAGGCAAGTTGTAGTCAAGCGCCGGCCTATCTAAGAATACTCGTAAAAAAAAATCTGTTTCGTCGCGGTGTTTTAAACTTGTTAAATAAAAACAGTAAATCATACAAACGCATGAGCATTTAGCAAACACCTAAATATTTTTAAAATAACGTACAGTTCACACCATTGTGTTTCTAGATAAGAAATCAAAATCTGTTCTACATAACTATTTTGAGCGAATAAAAATACAAACTCCTTTTTAAAATCTTTTAAATTGACTTAACTAATTACAAAATTGTATAAAGCTGCCCACTCAGCAGGTTTTAATTGACTAGCAATAATTTTAGTTAGCATGTGGTATTTTGAAACGCCTTCTCACGATAAATTTTAATTTTCGACCGTTATGATAGTTAAACAGTCAAAACTTAATAGAAATTTAAGTATTTACATAATTACGGGGCTATTATGCGTCGTCGTGACAAAACTTAAATCAGGTTAATCAATGCATAATGTCATCCATTTTAATTTTTTTATACCAATCATAGGATTACAGGAAGTTATAAAAAATAAAAATTATTATATTTTTTATGACTTTAATTTCATTTCTTATTTTAATAGTAACATAAAGTATGAAATGTATTAAATAAATCGCAATTACGACTGACTGAATTTTATTTGTACATATTTTTTATTACAAGTACCTACTTATAAGTAATAATTTTATGCCCATATAAGTAGGTACATATAAATAATTTATGCAATATAGGAAGTGTCTAATTGCTTTTTTCCTTATTGCGGATTTCCTAAACACTTAGCTTGATTAAGTTAAAACTATTGCGTAATTTTTAAATACTGGTCCCACTTTGCTGTTGTATTCCTTTCTGGAAAACAAGATTTTGTCATATCTATTTCTAATCCACTTCTACTAACTGGTCATTAAAAAAAACAGAAGCAAAGTACACTGCATGGGTGCCTCATTTATTTCATTTATTATATTATAATTATTTTTTATTTAGGTTTTTTTTTCATTTCATTTTATTCCATTTGGTTTTAATTCGATACATTTCATTTGATATTTGAACACACATGAAAGGATTATGAAAAAAAAAACCGAAAGAATGCGGGGTTAGGCATAAAAAATTTAGACGTCAGGGGCGTCATAAAATATTTAATTTAGATTTATTGCTGGCGGTACTTTGTGTGTGCCTGTGTAATAACGAAATAACACAAAGCGCGATAGATACCTCATAAATACTTATAATTCAAGTTGGGGCATAAAGTCGTAACTCGAAACGATGTAATTCAATATTTTACGATGGCTTATGTAAATAGTATCGGATGTCTTGAGATCAAAGATGACGTAACTCAATAGAAATGTATTACTTATTTATTGGTAGCCGCGGACCACTTTGTTTGAAGGGAAGTGGACAATCTAACTTTCCAACTTTTCCTATTATTTTTCTGATAGATTCGTGTGGGATTCAAGGACTTAGCCGTGTTTTCAAACCCGAGCCTATTCGCGCGTGCGTTGTCAATGATGACCCGTAGACAAATTACATAGCGAATAAATAAGGCAAAATTTAAAATAACAAAATATCATTAAAATATTAACAAAAAAGACCGACTTCATGGATGCCATTCTCAGAACTAAACCAAACTGAAATGGGACCACACGGGAAGCATCAGCTTTCAATTAAAAAATAAATTATCAAAATCGGTTCACCCATTCGAAAGTTCTGAGGTAACAAACATAAAAAAACATACAGTCGAATTGATAACCTCCTCCTTTTAGAAGTCGGTTAAAAATGTGGGTCCGGCCGTTATGCCCCCATTCCGGGTTGCCCCCGGCCGGTATGCCCCACATTGAAAAATTTGTTATTCCGGTTTGCCCCCGGCCGTCTTGCCTCCATTTTATTTTTAACAAGACGCTTGAGCAAATACTGTTGAAAACAAAAGTGTTTTTCAATTTAATTTATTTTATACTATGTGTCATTGTATGATAATTTCCTATATTTTGTTTGATTGTTAAGGTTACCGCATTATTGTAAATTAATAAAGATGAATAAATGTCAATGTAAATTAATGAGATGATACAAACAAGAAAGTGGCTTTTACTCACTAGTAAGAAGTTTAAAAAAATCACCTAAAACATTGTAGACGGATGTAGACAACCCCTCATCACTGCATCTACCTAATCTATTGTTATCTACATTGGCTGCGCACATCAGTCATGATGATTATACTCTAATAGTATTACATGTACACAGTTATTTACAACAGAGATACGATTGCGCAAGAAAAATTACCTAATTGAATACAATATTAAGACGCATAAAGACGTTTATTATACTCTTAATTTCCATTTATTATTTTAACAATTGTCTACTCAACCGTACTGAATCGAATGTCATGACAAAAAGAGAAACTAAGGGGGCAACGCGGCCGGGGGCAAACCGGAATAACAAATTTTTCAATGTGGGGGCATACCGGCCGGGGGCAACCCGGAATGGGGGCATAACGGCCGGACCCAAAAATGTTTGGGATTGATCAATAAAAAAAGTGTAGGTACTGGAAAGGCATAATAATATTTGCGACCACCTGTGCGACCTTACTTTTTTTTATAGGCTTATCTCTTTCTACTCCTCTCTAAACGATAGAGATGTTTGCTTGCAACATGTTTTCTTGTGCAGTGGAAACTAGGGGATATAAAAAAAAATGTATAGTTCCACTGCACAAGAAAACATGTTGCAAGCAAACATCTATTCATATGTGTTGTTGTGTATGATATGTTCTATGCAGTTACGCCACAGTCTTTAGATCTCTTATAGTCCCAACAACGCAACGTGTTGTGCGGTGTGTGGTACAAAGTATATTGTACTCGGTAGGTACCCACCAATAAGAGTTGACTATTATTATTCCATACGTATAAAATGTTTTGTCCTGAATGACTGACTGACTGACGGATAAACACACAGCCTAAACCGCTGATTGTAGAGACTTGAAACTTGGCGAGTTTTTTGTATGATGTAAGCACACACAAGAAGGGATTTCTGAAAATTCTAACTTTAAAGGGGTGGTATAAAGTTTCTGTGGGATTACGAAATTCCTTCGTCAAATCTACTTAAAATTTTGCATAAACATTCTCTGACAGAATTGATGGAAGATGCGTATTGTATTTTTTGAAATTAATTTGCTAACGCGGTTAAAAAGGATTTGCTTCGAAGTCGATATCAATACTCCTTCGTGCTTTTGATTTAAATTACATTTTATTTACACAATATGATGAATTAAATCTCATTTGTTCTTGGATATTTAAAAGAAAAAAATACTATAAAGGTACCTCGATTTGATAAATTACACCTAGGATAGAACAAATAATCAACACCCAAAGATTTAATTTTGCCTTAGGTGGGCATGAAACCCTCGTTAAGCACGCCGAATTTCTCAGACAGTAGGGTAATTGTTATCCAGTAAAATATTTCCTTGGGACGTTTTTCGTAAAAATATTACTCAGGCGAGGCTGGGGCGGGCAGCTAGCCTTATAATATTTGTCCAGTTAACTTACAATAAATACATATAAAGCAGAAGGTTAATTTATAATGAGTCACTTTCGTGAGAGTTAAGAGTTCTAGGTAAACCTACGCACGTTCTACTTGAAGTCAGAAGTGTTTCGGGCTTAGATAAATAATTGAACAGTTGATATTAGCACTTCTAAACCGCGTTTGTACACATATGAGTTTTATTATTTACTAAACGAACTAGCTTCCATCCAAACCAAATCGCTGGGTCTGGGGACTCCAAATTTGGCACATAGGTTCCTTATGGGGTCTAGGGGTGCACTAAGAAAGGATTTTTCAAAACTCACCCTTTAAGCTGAAGAGTTTGTTTGTTTGAGCGCTCTAATCTCAGAAACTTCTTGTCCGATTTGGAAAATTCTTTCAGTGTTAAATAGCGCATTTATTAAGGAACAAAAAATATAATAAAAATAAGAAAAAAGAAAAAAAAGAAAAAAGAAAAATAAAATATGCTACTTTTTATCTCACTGCTGGGCATGGTATGTAGTCCACGCGGGCGTAGCCGTGGCGGAAAGCTAAGTAGTAATTAATAATTTCCGCACTTACCAATGATCTGTTGTTCACTTGTATGTAGATCACTTTCTCCGAGATATAGTTTATGTTGGCGCCATTCGTTTGCTAACTACTACATGATTGTAAGTTTCACATGGTGTCAAACAAGACTACTATAAAGCTGTACGCCTAGTTGGTACAAGTTTGACAATATAATAATAATATAATATGGTAGTAGGACACTACGAAAAAAGTTTTTGAATATTATCATGAATCTTTCATAATAATAAGTTGAAATGTAAAAAAATGTACAATTTGTATAGCCTAGTCTATTCTCAATTCATTTCATTCTATTTCTAGCATTAAATTTTCTATTTACCGAACGTTTTGAACAAAATCTATATATATAAAAATGAAACCCGTTTTCCGTTGTCATGACATAGCATGAAAACGGCTTGACCGATTTGGCTAATCCTTTTTTAAAATGTTCCTTGAAGTACGAGGATGGTTCTTACGCCAAAAATAAAAAATAAAAAAATGAACCTCCTCAGAAACGGCTTGACCAATTCGGTAGGTCTGAGAATCAGTCTTAATCTATTTTCGGACCCGGTAGGTGGCACTGCTTTACCGGGCAGGACGACGTCTGCGGGCTCCGCTAGTAAATAATATTTTTAAAACGCATTTTACCAGATTCAAGAACTTTTTTTGGTACCTATAATCTAGTATAGTATTATATTATCTGTGCTATAACACAAGCAAATATAATTGCATAATTTGGGACTAGATGGCGCTGTGTGTATGTGTGAAAATATTTTAAACTATTATTATAGTGTTGCAAGCAGTCTTAGACTACGTTTACTGGGTATTATAAAAAATGTGTTAATGTTTGCTCAAAGAGTAGCAGGTATAATATATTTGCTCTAAGTACCCACCCAGTGCCTCGTTGGGCCTGTGGTTTGGATCTGGAGTTGGGTAAATTACATTTTTAATACATAAAGTCAGAAAAATTTTAGTAGGTAGCAGTAGGCTCGCCTTCTATTAAAATCGTGTGAAATGTGGGTGATGTTCACCTCTGCCTATACCTTCTGCTAATGAAGCCGTGAACGCTGTGTTATATGGATCACTTTTTCAGAGATTTAGTTTATTAATGGTGGCGCTGTTTTATTTTGTTAGTTAACTGTATTAATTATAAGTTTCACACGGTGTCAAGCCCGAGACTACGTAAAATGCAATGTTATTACTGACTACCTCCAAACATTAATATTACTACTATTATTATTATTTACTATTATTATTATTCAGTAATAATTGTGATTTATATTTTTGGACGTCAAATACCTCATTCCACCCGCGAACATGAAGTCTGAATAGAATTTGAAACGTCGGGATCTAAAATCTAAAATAAACCGCGATAAAATCCGATAAAATGTAGTTTTATTTCAATGTGTGATATTCGCGTAAATCTAAGACAATACTACATTCTAGGAAATTACGGAATACATTGTTTTAAAGTCATTTAGCACTTGGTTGGCTTTTTAAATAAATACTTATCTTGCTTAAATATTTTAAAACATCCAAGTTTTATATTAAAATATCATCTATTTGACTACCTTGTTTTGCTGACGGTCCAAACTGTCATTACAAGTAGGTACAAGCCGCCGCTATTTTAGATTATTTTGTTAATTAGCGCGGGTTATAGCAGCGAAGTCCATCTATACTTCCTAACCACCTATTATACCTACCTAGGTAGCAGCTCGACACTAGCAATTGTGTCCGATAATGGCAATATTCTTGCCTCTTACTTAGGTAAGGGACTTTATAAAACTTCCGAAATGTTAGTGACATTCACCTCTGGTCACACGTTTGGGTAAATTACCTATGCATACATAAATGTTAACTTGAAATTAAAATTTATTTGAAAATTATCGAAAATAACAACCTCGGATAAAGCTTGTACACACGTGTGGGCGTGTGAACGATATAATTATATCGTAATCTTATCATTTATAAATGCTGTTTTAACCTAAATGCATATTAATGTACGCTATTCACGTATTCATTCATGGTTAGCGAAACTAAGTAGTTTAGTTAAAAACTAACGGCCTTATTCATAAAAAAATTATATGACTCCGACATTAAAATGGACTTTGTCTCTTTCTTACTAATATAAATATCAAGATGACAGACAAAGAAGAAATACGAGAGTAAAACTACAAAAAAAATGATAAATGGGAATGAAAAACCTCGTGGAAAAGCTGGTCGTGCACGACTTGATGTGTAAACCGTAATTCAGTGCTCGATGTGTCTTGACATGTTCTTAATTTTTGAGCGAATTTCTCAATTTTAATATATACAGTTCAAATTTGTGGTTAGATTTCATACCTACGCTGATACATTGGGAAAACTATACTTTTTCAAGACAAAAAGATTAATAAAACGATACCAAAACGCAATTTAACATCAAACACTGCGATTAAATTTAATGCAGAGAGTTGCCAAAACGATATCAGCGATAGGTTCAGTCGCAAAATCGTCGATCGCCGATACTAAAAGCACCATGTGAGCTGTGATTCTAAGTACCTACTACTATTAGAATCTGAGATACAACTGTTCAGATAAGTTTAAACTTAAAACGTCAAACTATAGTACATTTCTTAGCTACATAGCGGAACACTAAAATCAAGTTTTAAATCACATTGCAGACAAATAAAAAAAAATGCCCAGTCTATTGCTCTGAACTGGTTAGGTGAAGGAACTGTTATAGTGAAATGTGGCGGAATGGCTGCTAAAATGGTGACACCGATAAATCGAATTAGCATTTTTATGGACAAAGTTTTGAGATAAATTAAATGTAAAAGAATAGGATGCTGGCCAGAATTAATAAAATTGAAGGAAATCGAAGTTTTTCTACACGTTGTGTTTTAAATTAATTGTTTCCTAAATACACAAAATTCAGTTTACGATTGTATTAAAAGCACTATTAAAACTTTATATGGTAATAATAGCAATTTAACATAGCGTTGACGTCTGCTATTAGACGGACGGAGGCAAATCCATTGCCGTTCATCGGGCACAATAGGGATGACGACAATTTTTGACGACAGACGACAAAAATCGCAAGTATTTTAATTAGTCCGTCAGTAAGATAATAAAATAAAATACATATTTTTTATCATTAAAATGAAACAATAATAAGATATAACGCAAAGTTAAGTAGTGGGAGTGCGCTACGTCATACAGAGGTGTAAAGCTTACTTATGCTGCTGAACGGATTTTCATGCGTTTTTCACCAATAGGTAGATTTAATTATTTATTTAATTTTTTTTTATTATTTATTTAATTTATTTAATCTGCGAAGGCGGGGCAGGTCGCTATTATATTATAAACATGCTTTGGCTCAACGTTTGTCGGATTGAGCAAAAAGATGTTTCCATATTGTATGTTATAATAATAAAATGATGTTTGATCCAGATGCGATCAAGCAAAAACACTTAAGTAGGTACCATTAGACCACCGAGGCAGTAAATAATTTCCTGTGACATTAGCGGTTTATTATAAAGATTTAAATTAGGATGAATTAGTTACTAATAGTATTTAAATAAATAAATAATATTTTTACACATACACACTAGTGAAGTAACGAATATTAGTAATCGCATTCGCATTCGCGAATGTGAATTTTTTTTTATTCTGCGATAGGCTGGTGCTTGACTACAACTTGCCTGATGTTAAGCAATGATGTATTTTACGATGGAACGCGCCAGCCTAGTATACCGATTCACTCGTGATTACGAATGTTTATCGGTGAGAAGGTGGCAGTGGAATGAGCCTCCATATGGTTAAAAACCTTAAAGGACAACAAATCTAACATTTGTTACGTCACTAATACATACATAGCACCATCTACTCCTAAATTATGCAATTATATTTGCTTGTGTTACTAGGAACGGATATAATATTTAAATACTTACATTTTTTTTGTAAATATTATAGACCAACTACATCCAGGCACTTAGCAAACAATCGTGCTCATCACACAAAGATTTGTGTCCTGGATTGGAATCGAACCCACAACCGGCTTAGCAGTCACTACCCACTACGCCACCAAAAAACCTATACCAAAACCTTATCTTAGTATAGATCTAAGCTCAACCCAAACGACCTAATAGAGTGATCAAGATTCCAAAGGCGTCTTCAATACATAAAAGGCAATTTAAAGAATTCTTTCTACTTCTTGGATTGTGTTTCGAACCCGGAACACTAGGTTATAAACCTAGATCAACTGAGAGAGTCACGACCCGTTAGTGTCCCACTGTTGGGGATAGGTCTTCTTTCAAATATCTTAAGAGTTGAGAGAGTTTGAGTTCCTATTTATCATCTCAGGGACGATAAAACAAACAACACAAAGGGTTTCGGCACTACCCACGTTCGAACTCACGACTTATATTTCAAAGCTGAGTTCAATACCGCATTACCACTGCGCCACCGAAGCTCTTAAAAGAAAAAAGAATTGACGAAGTTTAGAAATAAATTTTATTAAATACACTCGTTAACTGCCCCTACATTGCTTGATAAACTTAATGATATCTGCTACGAAACATTAACAAACTAATAATTTAATAAGGCTGTGCGACAAGGATAGAAGAGGTTTATTATAGGATAAAAAGAGACGGGTAAGCTACCTAGTAATAAATGGCCATTAAGCTGGAAGTAGGGCCCTGCCTATTGCTTCTGGCGACTACTATAATGTACCAATATTAAAAATAATATTTTTGCATGTTACTTGCACCGGTTTTGCCTCAGGAAATTTCTTAGTTGCAAGTATAGCGCTAAAATGGCGCTTCGATATATTTTCAACATACTTAAAAAATAAAGAGGTTCTCAATTCGAATTTAGACCCAGTCTACTTACATTCGAATAAACACTTTTTTTTGTATGTATGTTACGCAATAATTCCGCCAATAAAGTAGGTCGATTATATAATTTTTTTTTGTGGTCTCATTTAAATTATATCAAAATCTGTTCAGAGGGTTTTCATCTCTGTTTTACATTAGGCATTAATTTATTGCTGTTGAGCGTTAACTTTCTCTATTAGATGATTTGTTTGCAGCTAGAAAATGACACGTTGTTTCTTTCTTCCGTGTTTGGCAGGAGGCTTCAAGAGGCTTTAGGCAGACTTTATGAGTATTAGCAGTGACGGGATTGTTGTGGTTGGTTCTCCAGTGTACATAAAGGCTTTGCAATTGCAAGTATGGTATTATGAATAAAAACGTCCCGTTTTCCTACAAAAGAATTTTCTATTTCTATTCCCAAGAATTCATAGCTTTGAATCGGTCGTACACAAAGGGCCTTTGTAATTGTAAACACACCTAGTGACATAGTAAAGTAGTATTATGTAACATACGGAACTTAGTTCTTACGCTCAATAGATTATTTTGTAATCGTAAATAAGGCTGTAGAATGTGTAACAGATTTTTCTTATCTATTGTATTATTTGTAGAAAAATAAATAAAACATATTAACAACTTTTGTTAATATGTTTTATTTATTTTTAGGTTACAAATAACAATTATGAGTAATAATAATAATAATAAATATTCTGGGACATTAACACACACGGTCATCTGGCCCCAAGCTAAGCAGAGCTTGTGTTATGGAAACCAAATAAGTGGGATATACTATACATATAATACTTTTCTTTTGTAAATATATACTTATAATAATAGATATTTACACCCAGACTCGACACAAACACAAATGTTCATCACTAATGTTTGTCTCGGGTGGGAATCGAACCCACGACCTGCGGCGTGAATCTTACCAACCACGCCAACGGCCTGTCAAATAAATAACTATAAATAAAAAAATATGTTACGATGATAGAAATTTGTACACAGATACATACACAGAACTTATAACAACCCTATTACCAAATGCCTCAAATTTTTATGTACATAGTTGAGAGAAGACTCATTACTCAGCATTGGGTTAAAAGTAAACCAATAAATATTAAAATTTGTTTGATTTAAAAGATTTATAAGCTACAATAATTCAGCTTAGGAATTCAAACATGGAACAGTCTGTTCGTTAAATGTCATGTAATATTAATAAAGAAATCAAAATGGCGACGGAATGCGATAAGTGAAAGTGTACACTAAATAATTAGCACCAGTCGTTTAAGATACCATAATTACAATTTAAGAAGAGGAAATAACTATCTATTTTAATATTTGAATAAATTATATTTATCAACTTAACTGTCTTGCCTTCGTTTAGAAATACACATGTAAGAGTGTAACCACCTACATAAGGCCACTGTCACTTATTATTAAGTTCTAACCAATATCGATAAAAAAACTCGGTCAAGTGTGAGAGTGTGTACTCTTTTGTTGTTGCTAGAGCGGCAACAGAAACATGTCCTTTGAAAATTCCAACTTTCTACCTATTACGTTTCATTAGGCTTCAGAAATGGAATGAAATAATTTTCGGATTAATATTTTAGTATGTGTGTAAAAATTGAAAATATCTCAAACTACAACTGAGACTCTAGTTAGACAAATTAAGCCAAGCTATAAAAACGTTCGAAAAGAACAAAAAAATAATTAAGGACTCTCACGAGACTTTTCGAAGTTGAATATCGATCCAATACATTTTTTTTCTTTTCGATTTTTCGTTATGAAATGGGCCCAGTTTCTGTCGTATTTATGTGATTAAATGGATTGAAATTCAAGTAAACAAATGTAAGTAAATTATATAAGCTCTTGTAAACATATGCTGTAATGCGTTGTTAAGTGTAACAGCTCAACATCATGTATTCTGTTTTAGAGTTTTTGTGACAGTCATTAATAATACATTTCGTTGTAGAAACTCAAAAGGGCACTTACATCGTTCTTTCGCAGTTTTTTCCAGAACATATTTGTTTGCGAATGGAAATTAAATGTTCTAACGTATATAGCGAGTTGATTTGTTAGTATTATCCATTGAATCCAATGAATGTGAAATGCGTTTTTTATTAGAGAACACCATGTTTTATTTTTCAATAGCAATTCGTCTCGGTTTCACGCGGTTCTAAGACGTTTGCCGCTGTTTGCGAGGAATAATTGTAATGCAATTAAATTACTTTTTATCTACTCCTAGACCTTACTTCTATGAAATAGGCTTTTAATTAAAGAGTGGTATTTCATTAAAATGTATTAAAACAAATGTGAACTCCGAGTATATTTTACTTACCTGATTATTTATTTTTAACACGCTTTATTGGTTTTTTTATCTGATAATTTATGTTATGCAATCTTTAAAATCTTTAAAACAGGACAAATTTGAAACTTTGCACATTTATTATTTATTTGACCGACGACCACAGACCTCAAAAACTATTTGGTGTATTTATAAACTTATTTAGGGGGACACACAATCATGCTTCGAATTGGATTTTATTAGATAAGTGTAAAAATTATTATTTCTTTACTTCGACCTTTTTGAAGTCGGATTAATTTTTAAATTAGTTTTATTTAATGTTTTATAAGTATACGTATTTAGAGTATATGCTATAATTATTTGTTTTTCTATAATCTTATACATTACACAAGTTATTTTTTTTTCAACTACTATATAGGCATTAAATGTACTTCAATGTACCCTAAACGTGCTTTATGGTATCTGCAAGTAACACACAACATAATTATGTTGTAGTGCGCCATTTTAGGCGCTGCGACATCGCTATGGTAACGACTAAGGACGCTCACGATTTTACCTTTTTTGTGTTAAGCAACATGTTTATTGGTATTCTAGCAATGAATGTTATTACAATAAGGGCGGTGTAATGTGGCTACATTTAGGTAAAGGCCCGATACGGCACCGAGTCATGCAGAAAATACTTGTAAAAACTGGAAGATAGGGATTTTGTTTTACTTCATTTGCAATGTTTGCGTCAGCCATCTTTTTTATTTTTATTAAGTATTTGATGATAAGTATTGAAACATATTTATGAGCGACATGATTAAGTAGTAGGTAACTATATGACATCATAATTAGCCAAAACCAGTCAAAGGAAATAAAATCGACGCTTACGTGGAACTTAACATTTTTATAATTTTACAGTTAAATAAAAACCAAAATTTTTTTGGTACATATGTAAATATTTTGATAAATTATAATTTCCTCGATGGTTCACTGGTAAGCGTGTTCGATTCTCTGGTTGAGCTTTAAAAGGACTTTTATAATACTTAAACATACTTAGAGAATCTTAGTTGCAACTCGAAGTTTGGAATAGTGCCCGATGAACGGCAACAGACTCACTGGTACATATGTGATAACGTATGGGACTAAATATAGCCGCCGAAAAGTGGGTGATATTCACCTCTGCCTACACCTTCGGATAATACAGGCGTGACGCTATATTTATGCCCCATCCCCGTTTTTTCATACGTCTATGCGCCACCGATATATGGTAGAGATTTCACGGGTACGCAAAAACCTCTTTACTTACTTTTATTGTGCGAATGTTTATCTATGTTTTCCGAAACCTAATAATCTGCCTGTCTTTGAGTCACCAGTGAATCGATATGTACTGAGTAAGCTCGTTTCATTGTAGAACTACTTCATTGCTTCACATTAGGCAAGTTGTAATCTAGGGCAAAACTATAATAGATTCAAAAAATAATTATATTTGTCTCTAACAGATTTAGCTTCGTACGAATATACATAATTACAGAAAATACAAGTTTAATGTTTTTAATTAGTTTCGACCTATCGATATTACTATCTATCGATCGATTACAACTTATCTTTAGAAAATATCTTCATTATTTATAGGTGTGAAATAAACACAAACAAGTGTTACTGTGGTGGCTATTTCTCGGATTAAAATTAATTTAAAAATACTGATACACTGCCTCCCACATTGTTGCATGCAAAGCACATTAGTATTATATTACAGTAAGTTTAAATAAGCAGATATTGTTCAAGCATCCAATTTTATTATGCCTTTATAGTATATTAATAGTGAATGTTTATTAGTTGTGCAGAGTGTTGACTGACATTCGCATGCAAAGTGTTGCAATTCGCACTAGTATGTTGATTAAGTGTTTGAGTATCAGTATCACTTGATATTACCTTGTTATGTTTGTATACTTAAAAATAGTAAAATAAAAACAACTGTAGTAATATACAAGTAGGTGTGTAAAAGGCCCTGAACTAGTGTGATTTTAACAACAGACTAAAAAGGGGAATGTTATAAGTTTCCCGTCTGTAACTACGTGCAAGTTTTTGGTGATTGGATAAGTGCAAGTTTTTGGACACCGCTTCTTTATATATAATTCTTTATGCAACAACAACACAAAACCGACTTCAATTGTGCACTCATAATTTTGGAAGGCTGCGCGCTTAGCGTAAACAATGACGCTTCTTTCGACATAGCTCAATAACTACTGGTCAGATCTTGATCAAATTTAAATGGGACCACACGGAAGCATTTACTTGCCAACAAAAAAAGAATCATAGAAATCGGTTCACGTATAACAAAGATATTAGGTAACAAACATAAAAAAACATACAGTCGAATAGAGAACCTCCTTCTTTTTGAAGTCAGTTGAAAAGCTGACGATGCTTGTTAGATAAGGTTAGGTAAGGCTTCATTTAGGTTTATTTATATAATTTCGTTTTCCTATGTAGTGAGATGTTTATTGGTTGTGCGGAGTGTTGACTTGACTGACATTCGCATGCTAAGTGTTGCAATTCGCACTAGTGCGTGGATTAAGTGTTTGAGTATCAATATCACTAGATATTTGCTTGTTGATGTCGTTAGTATATACATATGTAGTTGCCGTGTTGGTCTTGCTTGCTGAGGGTGGGCCGGAATAGTTGCTTCCTTAAGGTTTCTAACCATATTTAGTCTCATTCTATTGCCACCTTCTTACCGAAAAGCATGCGTAATCACGAGTGAATCAGCATACTAGGCTGGCGCGTTCCATCGCGGACATCGTTGCTTAACATCGGGCAAGTTGTGGTCAAGCGCAAGTCTGTTCCAGAGTAAAAAAATATGTCTTATCCGTATTACAAGCATTGCTATGCTTAAAAGAAGGTCCCAATCACCATTTTATGTTACTGTTTTGTTTTTTGTATTAATAAAAATATTTTGTATTTTGTATTTTGTATTCAAGAAAACTTAATTTAAACTCATTATTGTTTAAACTCATTTTAGCTATATCATAAAATTATCGCATCCATTGCTAAAATAGTTCTTAAATAAAACACTTAAGGTGCATCAGAAGAAGGTGAATATACCTAACAGCAAATTTTACTGTAAAAATTTATTATAATTGCATCCTTGGAAATTGAATAAAAATGCGTCAGTTGACACATGTAAAATTTTACGACTGAGTTTGTTATTTTTATGATGTTCAGTTGTTTATTTGTGTCTTTTTTTAAGCATGCGTGTGGGCAATGCGTGTTTTTAAAATGCGGGTGAAGAGAATCGTAACCATAATTAAGTCATACCAATGGTAAAATATACGTATGCACCTGTTTTTGTGAGGTGAGCAGAGGTGGTAGATCTTCACCAGTGAGGTATGATCTTAGCATAATTTTTTGTCGCAAGCGCAAGCATACTCGCATAAGTAAGCATTAAAATACCGAAAAATTATAATTTGGTGATATGCAGAATATAGCTATCGGGAAATCGAGATGCCAGCAGTGAACAAAAGTGCAAGCAAAGAGCTTTGCGCGTTAGGTGTAATTTAGTAACTTGTCTTAGGTATTTATTGAATAATATATCATTTCAATCGAATTAAAGAAGGAGGTTCTTAAATCGACTTTGTTATTTTTTTTGTATGTACCTATGTTACATAACTGCATCAATTATATATGGATTTTTGATATTTTTCTTTGTTTCAAAAGATAGGTATGCTTACCAGTTAGTCATTTAAATTTAATCAAAATAAGTTGAACGAGTTTTGAGTTATAGTTTGAACGGTTCGTATATTTGTTCGGTCTGTGGTAGGCATTTGTGTACTAAATACAGTTTTCTGTACACTTTAGAACGACACATCTGTAACCCCAGTACAAGTTCGTCAATACGAACAAAGTATTTGAATACTAACTTAAATTTGTCAAAATGCGGTTTCAAATTCATTTTTATCATTTAAATTGTTCGATAAATAGAAATTAAAAATTTAGATACATAATCAAATTAATTGAAAATTAAATTATGATTTTTTTTATGTTTTTGCATTTAACTTATTATCTGGACACGTTCATGATATGATATTCGAAAACTAACTTTTTTAGTATTGACTACTCGTACTAAGGGTACTGTTGTCGTATGTCACGATCACGACACGACAATCTACAATAATGTAAACCAAGCTTAATAGATAAGATTAGAATTATTTATTCAAATTGTGAAACGAGTTACTGGTTTTTATAGATTTATTAGGCATATCTCACGCTTTCTTATGCGGCCCCATAATTTGTCAACCACATTCTTAGATAAAAAACAAATTAATTACCTAGTTATATCAATGAGAACTAATCTTAAAACAACTCAAGTAAATATTTTTATTACAATGAATTTCACTTATTTTAGTTGTAACAATGCAGCCAGTGTGATGGGCCTAAATAGCCACTCACAGGGTGCCACAAGACGGTGGACTTGGCTAAAACAGACCGAGGATAAGTTGCTGGCCACATGTTTCGAGACACAGGATAAGATAGAAGACGATTTGGATGGCCTTTGCCCAGCAGCGGGACAGTATAGCGGGGCTAGATAAAAAAGCGGTAACAAAAAAAACTTCACATCTAATTTCAAATTTAAATTTCAAATTTAATTTCATATTACACCGCATAGAAACAAAAATTGCATTCCGTGTTTCTAATGCAGACAAAAAACATTAAGAACTGAATTTTAATCCTCTTCCATTTTTATGGCGATTACTGTATTTTTCGTTACCTTTCCAAATTCCTTACTATGTTTAGAAGATAAAATGTTGACTGTAACCTTTTCGTGAAACGTTAGTACATTTCACACGAGCCCTACCTAACCCTTAGCACCCAATTAGCAACAGTTAGTTACTACAAATCTAATGTTAGATCTTACTAGAACTGTTGATGCAAGCACGCAAATAATTTGTAGGTGTGGCGCCATCTAGTGAGCATATAGGTGAAAGAAAATAGCTCGAAGAATTGCCCGAGTTAAAGCCGACGCGTTTTGATGTAGGGGATGGGGTATCTGTACTAGTATAATATTATATTATCTGAGCTAGAACCTTATCTTTACGGCAAATGTGAGAGAATTCAAATAATATTACTAAAAACTTACTACATAGTAAATGTTTTTAAAACGTTGTAAATTTGTAAGTGGTTCGCAAAAAGGGTACCCTTGGTATGAGTAAATAAACCAGAGTCAGTTACGTATAAAAAGAGTTGAGGTTGAAGCTAGTTCAAATATACGTGAAGATAATACTATCATATTCTATAGAATTACTATCGTGTGTTCGAATTCCCACTAAACAGAAATTTGTTTGTCTGACCTAGTGGCGTAGTGGTTAGTGACCCTGATTGCTAAGACGAAGGTCGTAAGTTCGATTCTCACCCAGGCCAAATCTTTGTGTGATGAGCACGATTGTTTGTTGTGTCTGGGTGTAATTTATTTATGATATGTATGTATTTACAAAAAAATGTATTTATATAGTTTATCCGTTTTAGGCACCCATAACAAAAGCAAATATAATTCCTTAATTTGGGACTAGATGGCGCTGTGGGTATGTGTGAAATATTATTATTATCATTAATTTTGAGTGATGAACATGTCTGTTGTCTAGAGTCTGGGTGTTATTATGTATTAAGTATTAGTACATAATCACAAAAAGACTGAGGATACGTATACCTAATAAATCAATTATCTGATTTCAATAACTTACGCTCTGTTTGTATGGGATGAAATGACTGAGTGTGAAGTGACCTTACTGAATAACAACCTCAAAATTAAAAGAAAATATAGAACGAAACTAATGCATATCATATATGTCTTGTAATGCGTAAAATAAATCTACCACATCGTTATCTTCCGGGAACGTACCCAGAAAACTAGCAGCATTGCCGCGTTGGATGGTAACCTAATTCTTGGCCCGAGATATAAACCATGTGGGTTGTCAACTAGTCGTTTTGAAAATCAGACGTACTTCTAGGCTCACTGACCCAGAATAATTAAAACTTATACTCAGGTGTATCTACTTTTTGTAATATGTAATAACATTTCCACAATAGGCAAGAGTACCTAATCATGATCACAAAACGTATGAACAAAATTGTCGATCGGTTTTCAGGCAATCTTCCTACATAATCAAGCGCGAAATACAAATGAGGAAAATGATGGGAAATTCAACACAATAATGATATTTTAATGAGTACCTATTTCTTATTTATTTACACTAGTTGTTACCAGAGAATCCGACGATCTTCAATAATTTTATTACTAGCTTTCCGACAGTAGCGGCTTCGCCCGCGTGTATGTCGGTTATCGCGCCAAAACATTACCTTCAAAAAACTATCTTTTGTTCTTTCTCGGGTCTCAAACTACCTCATTACCCAATTTCATCCAAATCGGTTCACTAGTCTAAGCGGGAAAGCGTAACAGACAGACAGACAGAGTTACTTTCGCATTTATAATATTAGTAGGGATAGTAGGGATTATTAGGGATTGTCACATGGTTTTAGGGATAAATAATAATAAATAATAGTAGCTACGGATCGTGCACAGTAGAGTGCTTTAGGTGCGGCCTATGTCCAGCGGTGGACTGGGATAGACTGATGAAGATGATAGAGATAAATTATGCTACGTATCTACCCTTATTCCTCTAACACAACATGTACTGTAATTTTCGTAGTAGGGTGAAAATGAGTTTCTTGTTCCTTCATTTTTTTTACTTCCGGGTAATACTTTTCACTAGACTAGACTGGGTGCATGGCTTAGGTTCTTGTGCTTTAGACGGTTATCTCTAATAGGCATAATGTGATGATGATGAGGCATAATGTCGAGAAAATAATAGCGATTTCGTTAGTTTTGATTTAATGACATTCGCTATTTTCTTTTTCTTTTGTCTGTAACAGGTAAATGTCTAAAGGGCGATAAACGGGGCCCAGGACAGTCGACGCATTTATACAAAGAGTCTGTCACTAGAATACGTCGACGTATTTATATCGGTTCTACCATCCTCGGACGACTCACCGAAAAAGTCCGGTGAACCAATAAAGGCCCTTCCAGCCAATTGGGCTAGGTCACCCGCAAAAAAAGACACATTTATAGCAAAAGGTAGTTCTCTGATACCACAGATTAAGTAATACTTACACTCGAATATCCACACGTGTTTCTTTAAGGCGGCGCCGCGGTTGATGTCTACAGAAGTAGCACTGGCAGAATTGCGGTTGTGCGTTAAGTCCAAATAAAAAAAAACACAAACTCGAATGTTTTCGAATGCTCCCGAATTTACACAATAATAACGAAACAATTAGATACTAATTTACCTTATTTGATGACAGATGTCGCCGGTTTCATCTTTTTGTTAATTATGGGCTAAAGTTTCTTTTCCGCGTCAAAAGATGCCGCTAAACTTCTGTCACAGTATCATACAGTTCAAACGACTTAATTACATTTTCTTAGAATTTAGTGGTTACCGTAACATCTTCACAGGATTTTTTAATTGAAGTGTCGAGTACCTCTATAGGTGAACACCTAAACATACGAACACCCGTTGTATATTTAATAGAACCAAGTGACAATTAGTGAGTTATTCTTCAATTAACGATTGTTGAATAGTCCATAGAACATCACACTTACTTAAATTATCAATACATATTTGAAATTTTTAGAGCTAAACTTGCCTTTGGTGAGTCTACCAGTTAGTTTAGCTCTAGGTTTTGACTCTAAGACGGAGATTACCGTACAATTTTACTATTTGTTGCAATAGAAATATCTAATATATTCCGACCGTGAAAATTCAATTCTCTACCTATTACTGTAATGAGATACATACAGGCCGTTGACAGACGGATAGACACGGCTGGACAGCGAAAAATAACAGGATCCCGTTGGCACTTGGCACTCCTCAAGTCCGAAACCCTTAAACATGTTAAGCCGGGTCCAGACGGGCGTAACGCGTAATGTAATCTATCATGTACCTAGTAACACACTCGACATTTAACGGGCTTGACATGTGACGAGACGTGTGGTTGCCGCCATGGTCCAATGGCTCTCGGTAAAGCAAGGCAAAGTACAGCAGTGCTTTATAAAGTGCAGTGGACGTCTATCGTTACGGTTGTGCCCCGAGGACATTTACGATATTGAGAGATCTTCCTATTCAATGCACGAGCAGCAACAGAGTCAAACTTCTTTCGACGAAGATTCGCGTGTAAATCGTGTACCGTTCTCATTGTTGATGCTATATTTTAATTTTGCTTAGTATTCTTGTATTAAGTCGTTGCACTCTTGCCAGTATCCTAATCGTCATGGAATATTGGAGGAGGCGGATTTGATACTCTTCATTATATTCTGCATCTTTTTCTACTTTAGACCATCCCTACTGTATTTATTAAAGGGACCTCTTACAGATTTTGATTTGTACACGAAATCTTACATTACAAGTAATATTACATTAAATGCTACATTACATTATACGCTCATCTGAACCCAGCATTAAAAATAAATGTCAAGTTAAATAAGAGTAAATTTTCCGTGTACAGTGTAGAACCGTAAATCGTCTACACTTACCCCAAATAGTATATTATATTCCCAGTGCGAATGATCGTATACTGTGGCCGCAACGTTTTGTTTTATTGCGGAGAGGCGGACGCTGCGGTCTTTTACAACCAGGGTTAGGTTCGCAGTTAGGAATTCTCTCTCAAGTTTATTGGTGCCATTTCAAACTAGACAATATTTGGCGTTTATTTGTTACTTTATTTTACCGTATACGTGCCTGTTGGTTTATGTTTTTATTGCATTAATTTTGTAGCATTTCTCACGTCGTTCACGAGTTATGAATCGATACAATTTCAAGATGCATTCAAAATCGAATTAGAGTTTTAGAACTGAATTTTCTGTGCACATGTTTTTGCATTTGCAAAAACAATAGGCTTCTTATTTTAGAGTGAGCTAACACTGTGTTTTAATAATGCAATTATTAATATTTCTACTATTCTCTATTGTAATGAACTCAGGTGCTGGCCACTACTTTACTTGTCTGTACAAAGAAGTGATATTTTGGTGCGATAAACTACATACTTACGAATGTATACGGTCGAAGTTACGAGCAAAACCTAGAAAGAAAATAAAAGTAGCCATTTCTGCAAAACACCTTACCTGTAATATGTTTTATGCCCTTCACAACATGCCTAGCCGGTCTTGTTAGCATACGCTCGTAAATATCAATAAAAAGCCAGTCAATGGTTATAGAAAAAGTGTCTCAATACAAAGACTTCATGCGCATTTTATGCAAAGTTTTTGTCCGCATGTAAAAAAAGTGGTACCTACTTGCAGCTTTATACTTGCGTCAGCCCACTCCTATATTATGTTGTAGTTATACTAGAATCCGTAGTTCACATATGTATTAATAGATGATGATAGTATCTATTTGTGATTGAAATTAATGCGAATTCGTATAAATTTCACGATCAAGTGAATATTTGAGTTTTAACACGCCAATTGCTATTGCTAAGCTAATAACTAAATGCTAAGTAGGTAACTATGAAGCGAGGGGTGAATTCATATCATATTTCACAGAATTTCGCAATTTCATTTAACTTGCGAAATGCTAATGAAGTATTCGCGAGTCAAAATTAATGGAATGCTAAATAATCTAGTACTAGTATCCATGTATATACAAATCTGTTAAAATATCTGTCATTTTGTGAATTAAGGATTATGCTTTTGGAATAGCTTTTAGCTCATTAGCCTCAGTAAAGTATCCTCACGGATTAGAGAAATAACTTAGACACTTCAGTCCCGGTCAGTACAAAACTACGCGATGTGAACGTTGTCTCGAGTCAACAATCTTAACCTCATGATATTGAGCTGAGGCTGATAGTACTGGTTTCCAGCTCAATTACATAAATTAAAGCATTGTAGATAATTAGGGTTGCGGAAATTAAGCTATAACTTCTAGGTACAACTATAACTTTCAGAGCCGAGGTTCGTCCTCACATGGGAGCTCTTATACCAGTTGTCAAGTACTTGAGTGAAAAGATTAATCGGATCCACAGAAAAGCCAATCGTCAACTCCGGAGTGTGGCTTACTTTCCATGCACTCAATCAAAACGTTTGTATGGGAAAAATAAAAGGGCTCTTTTTAGGTTTTCCCGGCATTCGTTCGAATTTTTCTCACCTTTTAAACCTTCCCTAGACCTCCACGAACATTTCAAGACCAAGATAAGATAAATCCGTTCAGCCGTTCTCGAGACTAACGAACAGCAATTGATTTTTATATTAGATTTTATATTAACTAGCTTCGCCCGCAAAATTGATCTCACTAATCTTGTTTCTCCATACAAACTTTGGAACTCCGTTTCACCCCCTTAAAGGGTGAGTTTTGAAAAATCCTTTCTTAGTGCACCCCTAGACGTTATAACTGTTATAAGGAACCTATGTGCCAAATTTGGAGTCTCCAGACCCAGCGGTTTGGGCTCTGCGTTGATATGTCAGTCAAGTCAGTCAGTCAGTTTCTTCTTTTATATATTTATATTTTCTTAGTGACCGTCATCAGAGTGTAAAAATTGGCCAATACACCAGTTTAGAATTGAAAAACAGCGTTTTCGGAATTCCCCAAGGAAGTATAATTGGCCCAACCATGTTTCTTATCTATATAAATGACCTCTGCAACCTAAAAATCAAAAATTCAGTGATTATGTCGTACGCCGACGACACTGTCTTACTATTTTCAGGCAAAACACGAGCGGAGGTCTATGAATACGCTCAGGACGGGTTTGATATAGTCTCAGCATGGCTTAATAAAAATCTTCTGACCCTTAATTCTGATAAGACCAAATATATTTTGTTTACAATGAGAAATACTAACACATCACTAACTGACCTAAACATAATTGCACATAATTGTTACACACGCGCTGTCACAGCATGCACTTGCCCTACTTTAGTTAAAGCTGATAATATAAAATACCTGGGTGTAACGATTGACACAAATTTAAACTATCGTAAACATATTGATTTGCTCTGCACTAGAGTGCGTAAACTAACTTACATTTTTAAATATTTACGTAATGTAGCCGACTCCAAATTGATTAAACAAGTTTATTTAGCTTTGTGTCAATCAATTCTCAGCTATTGCATAACTTCTTGGGGAGGTGCGGCTAAGACTATTTTGCTACCCCTTGAACGTGCTCAGAGAGCAATTTTAAAAGTAGCAACTAATCGTCCCTTTATATTCCCCACCCACACTCTGTATCAGGAGTGTAAAGTGCTGACAGTTCGCCAATTGTTTGTCCTTAACGCGACACTGCTCCAACACTCGGAGCTAGATTTTAACCCTTTACCTACACACAAGAGAAGAAAAGATTTAATTTGCACCTATTATCCATCAAGGCATGCATTTATACACAAATTTTTTCTATTTCTAGGCCCTGTTCTGTACAATGACATTAATAGAATACTAACAATTTATAGACTAACACGCAAAAATTGTGCTAAATCTTTATTCAATTTCCTGCTGCAACTAAGTTATACAGACACAGAAAAGCTACTAGAAATTCCGAAATAGTATATCTTTTAATATAATTAGTTAGGCATTTTTGTATCTTGTTGTAGAAACTAGCAATTAAGTTGTGTTTAGTATCTATTGGTTTAATTTAAAATAGTTAGAGAGCCGGCCTGAAACACAGGTTATTTAATAACCTAGTTCAGGCTAGCTGACGCCTCTTCTGTAGAAGTAAGTAGTTATTAGTCTTATTTAAGTACATAGAACATAGTCATATACTAGTAGATTATAGATAATAAATAGCAGTAACTAATTATTTTTAGCTTAATATTGTATCTAGCTCATGTATATGTCATGAAATTCAATAAACTTATTTTTATTTTATTTATTTTATTTTTAGACTATAGACTATCCTTCTAGCGAATTAAATAGGCCCAAATAATCCGCACATTACCTTCCTATTGCGCATTTCTGTTAATAGCACATTGTTTCTAAAGCTCAAATCTGCATAACTTCATTAAAATTGATGTAGCTGGTGTACCTATAATATTAGATAATAAGGGTCTTAACATCTGCCATCTTCATAATGAAGTGAAAACTAAAAATTACAAAATTTATGAAACTTCAAAGGGTCTGTACACACGGCTACTCATGAAGTTATACAAATCCAGTATAAACTGACCTCGTATTGTATAGGATTTCTGTACAACGAGAGGTCAGCTTATACTGGTTGTGTATAGCTTCATGTGTAACCGTGTGTACAAACCACAGATAATAGTAGAACAAGGCTATTACAAAACGAGACTTTAACACTTGAGAGCTAATTTATTCTAGTAATTATTAGTGTCCTGACTATTAATAGGGGTGTAATTTAACCAAAAGATCGTAAATTATACAAACATAAAACTGGACGGATTGTTTATCAATATCTTTATGTTTATGACAATAGGTTTTGTTCCCATTATAGCGAGCGCATTTTTATCTTTTAACACATTATTTTTAGACGACCTCGGTAGTCGAGCGGTGTAAGCCGTCCGATTGGGCTATATTGTGCCCGGGAGGTCGCGGGTCCGATCCCCGCCCAGGACAATATTTGTGTAACAACAAATATTTGTTTCGGTGTCTGGTTGGTTTAACACATCTATGACAATCGTTACCTGTAGTCGGAAGCCAATATAATATGGCACCTGGTCTAACCATCTCGGCTACTGGTTCCCTACAGGTTTCGAGGTCTGATGGCAGTCGCTCGTATAATTCTGGTAGCTAGCCGCATCAGGTTAGACTGGGAGCCGACCCCAATAAAAATAGGAAAAAGGCGAGGGGAACGAACGAACACATTTTTTTAAATCTGAAATAGGGTTGCGCTCGACTAGAACTTGCCTGATGTTAAGCAATTATATAGTCTACGATGAGACTCGTCTGCGCCTAATACACCGATTAACTCGTAATTAAGAGCGATTTTCGGTGAGAAGGTGGCAGTGGAATGAGGCTCCATTTGATTAGAAACCATAAAGAAGCAATAATTCCGACCCACCCTCTGAATGGTGTTACCAGACATCGCGCCGGAACACGGCAAGGCCGCTTGGCGGTGCTGCTTTGTCTGGTGGGTGGTCACTAACCACGGCTGAAGCCTACCACCAGTTAATTATCAGTATCTAAACATAATGGATGGACTTCTTCATGGATTGGCCCGCGTGGTAGTTAACTCCAACTCTTTTTAGTGTCCCACTGCTGGGCACGGGTCTTCTTTCAACTATCTTATGAGTTGTGAGAGTTAAGGCCTTAATCCACATACGCTGGCAGGTTGGTGGATGTCAAAAGTCCTCGAACGATTAGTTCTTGGATATGCCGGTTTCCTCACGATGTTTTCTTTCACCGATATTGAGCAGCGGCGATGAAACAATTCACACAAAGATGTGTAGTCACGACCGGGAATCTAATCCGTGGCCTTACATGCTAAGGTGAGGTCCATACCGCTGCGCCACCGGTGCTGTAATAGCCTTGTCCTTGGTCAATTTAAAAACTAACATTGGGAAATTTTCATAAGAGCCTATAAATTGAAGCCCGTGGTGTTTTATCAGGGAATGTATGGGAGATTCTTGGGAATTTTCCCAATTTGCTGTAGATAATGGGCGTTTGCACATCTCTATTCTCTTCTCGTGATACGAATGATTTAAGATAAGAAGCTGGCAATGAAATCAAACGTATCAGCGAAACCGCTCAACCGAACTTAATGAAATTATGTACCCCGCCACGTTTTAACTTTCACCTTGTATAAATCTAACAAACAGAATACTTACAACAAGATATATAAAACAAATACCAAGTACATAACTGGTAAGTAACGTGTCAAGGACTTGCGTAGGAGACCGCGGCGCCGGCGCAGCATTGTCAAGTATAGATCATTTAACCGTAACAAGGTTTAATATTAAATTGTTTATGGTCAATACATGTAAATTAGGGTACCTACACCAGAGTAGCAAATTGCCCCGTAAAACCAAGAACACGTCTGGTGTGTTCACGGGCTAGGCGTGTCTATGGCACTGAATGTGGTAGCATCTTTTTTAAGGTAACCTTTAGGAATTAGGTAACAATAGCATCTTAGAATTATCGTGCGCGATGAGCGGCAACAGGCTAACAGCTTATGACGTATGGGGGTATAAACCTACCTGGTGATGATGAAGAACATGGGTTATTATAACAGTGCCTGTAAGTGACCTTGTATGCATAATTATATGCTAATCTTCGGTGAAACTTAGCTTGTCCGATTCAGGATTACTGTGACGTAATAATATTAATGTTATTCTTTTAATATTAATATTACTTCTCACAAAGAATTTTCACATAATCTCAGCTAGATATGTAATGTACTAACTTATTGTGTGCTCCTTGTGAGAGTCTGGAGTCTGAACTAGGTCGAAACTGTACTACAGATCTTTAGTTCTGTCTTGACGGGCGTTAGGTATGTGACGCCACAGCACTGAGGATTTTATAAGACGTACTAGGAGTAATTAGTTAGTATAATTTAAGGAGCGTTTTCTTGTAATACCTTTTTAGACAAGAAGTTCTAAACTCCTTCCCCTGTTATATATTTTCAACATCTTATTATGCGTTTTGGACGCGACACAGATATTTAAAAGTATTTTGTTATACCAATATTGAAATGTAGAGAACCCATAAAACCAGTAATAATAACATTCCTTACCGTGCAGCGAATAAAAGAGGTAATATCTACTAGCCTTTATTGGTCGCGTGGGTGTCTCTAGAGCGATATTGCTGTTTTTTTGTTTAATGTTTTAATGTACTGATATAGATCAAAGGATTTCTGCTTCGTTAGCGATTTATGTTCGTCCCGTTTTTAGTAAAACATTCTATATACCTGCTTTACTAGTAGAAATACAAACGTGATTTTGTTACTAACTGTTTATTTGTAGCATTTTAGAAATAAATAACTTGGCACTTTAGAATGTCATATTATTTCAAGGAAACGTTTGTGTAAGTTCAGGTAGCACAGGGCTCCTAGACAACGTGTTTCAGCGAAACGATAACGAAAACTCGAAAAGAACAAAATGTACTGGATTGACATATGACTGTCATGTGAGTTTTTGCTGGTTAGCGTACAGATAGTCACTTTGTCTAGGAGCTCAGGTAGATATACCATAGCTAGGTTAATAGGTAGTTTGAACAGCATATAAAAACAGCTTTATCCTCTTCTTTCCTCTCTTCTTCGGAATCTAGTGGGTAGCTTTTGGGAGTCCCGAATAGTACCCATTTGGGGCAAATTCTCTATGTATCTGTATACAAGTTTGTGGTAACGTAGCGGTTGAAAGGATAGACCGATTTTGATACAGAATTTTTTATTTAAATGCTGAAATGTTTTAGGATGGTTCTTAGCCAGGTCTGAGGATTAAATCTTACTTAAATAAAAAAGAAGAACCCGACTGAATGACATATCAACGGGTATAAACCTCTGGGTCCAAATTAGGAAGGTTTTTTAAAGGTGTACTAAGAAAGGATTTTTTAAAACTCCCCCCTTTTAAGAGGTTAAAGGGAGTATGCGGGCGAAGCCGCTGATGTACGATGGGATTTGAATAAATTCAAACTTATATTGAGATTGTAATAGATTACTTATATAGTAAGTACGAACAATACACGAGGTACCATAGACTACTAAGGGTACATCGGCGTGGCTTTACAATACTGACTCTCAGTGTCCTTATTCCAGGTAAAATCCAACAGAATAACACACCAAACACTTAATTACTTTTACTATCTAGAGGTCTCTACAATATAAAAGATATCAGTGAACTGAACTGAAATATTTTTCTTGCGGATGACCTAACCCTATTCGCCGGAAGGGCCTTTATTGGTTCACCGGATTTTTTCGGTGAGACAGAAACAATGTCAGCCGTCCTTTTATATCAATACTCATCATAAAAATATGTTGGCACATCTACTTCTCAATGCATCAGCTGTCGATTTATACTGTCATCGCGTCCGTCTTTGAAGTCAGCTGTCACTCAAAAATGTCATTATGAACGAACGAATGAACACCGAGCACGGGTGAAGCGGCCATATTAGAATGGCTGACACTGTGTGTTGAACCGTTGTGTTGACGGGAAGTGCAGATGCAATAACGTGCTCGGTGAACGTTACGATTTAATCCAACGTAATCATAACTATCTGTAATTAACTGGTATCTGTATTTACTGATTCACAGGCTAGAACTTTCTATTTTTATTATTATGTAAAATCAGAGCTTCCTCTCGTCTAACACTTTTGCTGTGCCCGACAGGGTCCATAATGATTCTATTATAATAAGCACCTACCACCTAAGCATCTACTTACTTATGGTAAAGCAATAAAGTTATTGAGTATTGAGTATTGAATTCATGATTGTGCTATCGAGAGATTGGGGTGAAGTGATATTTGCCGTAGTTATTTTATTGAAATACCGTCTTCTCACCCGATTATTCACGCCTACCTAGAGTTGGATGCTAATCCTGATATTTTTAGTCTAAAACCTTCAAAAGCCTTCAAATATATTCTTCAATTACAAAACATTCTAAAACCATGATTGTAAATGAATTCATTTATAAATAAACATTTTAAGATCTGGATTTAACATTTAATTTTGTGTAAATAAGTTTTGAGAAAAAGATGTTGCAATAACATTTGACTAAAAATAAGAATATCAATTAAAATTATCATTAAATAAAAACAGCGCCCATAGTTACGTACAGCAAGAAGAGAGCAACTTCATAGATAGCTGACAATTATACAATATTTTTTGCATTGATATAAATGCGTTTCGTTTACAAATCCCACAGTAAAAGTTATTGTTTTTTAAATTCATAGTTTTAAAAAGTTATACTGACAGAAACTAAAGATGCGTACACTGGAAACAAAATGTCTAACAAGTGATTATAACCTACAAAAACCGTCTAGAGATTAAACTGTCGTTAGTGTAGTGTTCGTATATGCGCATATGCACTAAACAATCTCTTAATATTGATTCATGAGGGTAAACTTAATTATTATGTACATTATTTTGAGTGATCTTCGAGTATTGGAATGACACCTTGGTTGAGCAAACAAAGTGTTTGTGTATGCTAATGGCTGGAAGACCCAACTGTATCTAATTCAGGGGTGACAGAATTACATAATTATAAATATCTTATTACAAAATCCTACGTAAAAAACTACGTTATTATAAACTTACACGGTCATCTGATTCTAAACTAAGCAGAGCTTGTACTATGGAAAACAAATAACTGATAATATACTTCATTACTACTTTTTTTTGTACACACAAATGTCTTTCTCGTGTGGGAATCGAACCAATGACCTGCGACGTGAAAAGCAAGTATCTTACCGCCACGCTACCGGCTTGTCACATTTGGGCTCCACAGATTTGTGTGATTAACGTTGCTTGCTGTTAAGTCTGGGTGTTATATATTAAATATTACTATCTCTTGGTCTTTGTCTATCATCCTGACGTTTATATACTAGTAAGGAAGAGACAACATTCATTTTAACTATACAGGCTTATATGATTTTTATGAGTATGTATTAGTTTCTACATTTTTCAAATAATAAGCGCTTTGCTTCCACTTTTATTGTGCGAACTGCCAAGTTATGGAATTGTTGCCGGCATCTCTGTTTCCCGATAGCTATAATCTACCTGTATTCAAGTCACGAGTGAATCTGTATTTATTAGGTAAGCGCGTTCCATCGTAGACTGTAACATTGCTTCACATCAGGCAAGTTGTGGTCAAGCGCAAACCTATTATAGAATAAAAAAAAATCTTTTGGAAGATTAGATTTCTCCAAAATTATTAAGTACTTTTAAACTATTATAATTATTAAAGTAAGTGTTTTTATTTGAGCAATTCATTAGTAATTCGAATAGGTATTTAATGTGACAACCCTACATTGGAGTGTTCACTCACTCCGCTTCAGAAGGGCCTGTACAGTTAGATTTATAAATTCTTTCTCAACGTGTCACTCTCGAGAATGTCGAGTGCAGGAATTATAAACAAGGCAATCTAAAGTATTTAATACATAGCTACCACTAATAGTTACTGAGATAAGTAGCTGGTTTAAATCATAATTCACGTCTATCGAAAAAAAATTCTAATGGCACCTACGCTATGTCCATAAAAGTATATAAACTCCCGAATGAAATAAAAGACGAACAAAAATATAATACATTCACATCAAAATAAAAAAAAATCCTGATAAATAAATGTTATTACAAAATAGAAGAATACCTAAACGACAATTTTAAAAAGTAAATATTTATAGTAAATAAGTTAGCGCTATTCCTCCTCTCTCCTACTTTAGCTTGTGCCCGACAGGGTCCATAATTGTCTCTTAAATAACTGTTAACACCTTTTTAACATTATGGTTTTCAATAAATATTGAGTATTGAGTATTAAAATCTTAGTTCGGCATACTACTATTGTTTCCGGTAAAATTCAGGATCGGGTGGAAATTTTTCCTAAATCGACAACAAAAAGTCAAGATTTTTTTTATCCGTTTCAACTGTTTATTTTATTCATGTAGCATTAACAATTTGGGAGTATACAACATACAGATAATTTGAAAGATATTATTAGAAAAAAAATCCTAAGCACCAACTTAGCCTAACTCCTCCGCATCGATGACGGTTGGTAGCGTACCAAGAAGGCTGGTAGCATTGCCAATATTTGACTTAAGTGTAGGGCAGCCTTCTTGGTAAGGTTTATCTACCAAAAGTTTCGGAATGTCACGGTAAAGAGCTCGCGCACAAATAGATAGACGAAAAGATTATTTGGAGTTGATGTCAGAAAAATTCATTGTTCGAGTCTGATTGAATCGAGCTCGTCGGAGGCTGTTATATATTTCATCGGGCGATTCCTGTTGATTATAGTCCGGGGGGCCTTTACTTTGTACCATTTTGCTTGACTTTCCAGATTAAATTGTACATAAAGAGAAAGAACTCTTGAAAAAAATCACAAGTAGGTACCCTAAAAGAATCTACATTACCATAGTACCTACCAGTTGGTTTGGTTGAGCGAAAAAACTTTTCTAATAAGTATATTCTCTACCTACTTATTAGTTGAAACATTACTGCTGAATGCATATTAATTAATACTGACGTAAATCACAAGTATAATGTAAGAGATGACAAGTTAAATGATTTATATGATCATTGTATCGATTTTATTGCGAAATAAGACCGGCGCAATCGCTATTATGTGAAAATGTTGGGGTATTGCAATCTGTTTAGATTAGTATTGGTATAATATAGTATTATTAATTTCTCTATAGGTACTAGTTAGTTCTATTGTGTGAAATAAAGTATATTGAAAACGAAAATCATGAGTTTTGGCATGGGATTTAACCCACTACCGCAATCCCACCATTTAAACTCCTGTAATCCAGGATCGACAACGGCGCCGTAAAAAGACTCGGGATGTAAACCCGGCCAAGTCCCCGGACATCTAAATTGTCTTGGATCCCGCATGAATTTATTCAGAAAGATAATAGAAGGAGTTGAAAAGTTACATTGTCCACTTCTCTCCAGGCGAAACGGGAGACAGCATAGAGAAAAAAGAGAGGTTATAATTGCCTCATAAAAATAGACTAAGAACTACGGGTAATGTAATCTAAAGGGACCTATCAGGCCTGATTTCAGTAATAATTATGGCAAAATCGTTTGAACGCACGGAAATTAGCACGGGTTGCAACAAGATCGGTATAATACACCGCCCCAGATAATATTTGTATGTTGTCGAGCATAATGTTACGTTCATTCGCCCATAGACTACACTCCCACAAGATGTGATGTGCTGATTGTTAAACTGATTGTCAGGAGTAGAACACTGGCATAATGGTGATGTTACTAAGGTGAAATAGAACAATTTACTTTTAAAGTTGCCATATCCTGTGAGAAATTCGCTAACACAGTGATCAACCTCAATCCACGGTCTCGCTAAACGCTCGCGAACTGATGGAAACGACTGGAAAAGGTGACGCTCCTTATTTGAATTATCCTACTGACAATGTCATTCATCGAGTAAATCGTTAGTAATATCTGAAAGTGATCTAATAATACTCTTTTCTCGCGGTGTTAAAAAAGTAAGTTTGAAGTTTTCTCTAGTCGAGACATCGCGACCCGTTGTTGTGCCTGTAAGTCTACTGTTCGTTTTGTTCTGTTCTGTAAGTTTTTGGCATATTAGATCACACTAAAAACTGCTTCAAATTGGCACAAAAATTTTCATAAACTCAAAATATTACTAGTATTTGGTTACCATGCCATGATTTGTATAAATGACAGGACAAGTGAAGAAAACTAAAGTAAGTATAGAAGTGTGCATATCTATTGAATATTCAGTTCTAGTTTTAGGATCTGCATAAATAATATCTAATTTAATTAATTCTACATTCATAGTCTAATAAAACTTTATTTACGGAAACATTAACCCTCTTATGATAAAAGAATGAGAAGAAATAAATGAGGAATGTGATGTTTGATAAACTTAAATTTTTAAGTTTTTAAAATGTCGGTGACATGACACGCGAAGTTGGACGATTTCTTTTGACACATATGGCGTCATCTTGCGACTTATGTCCGTAGTGACGTTGTCAGGCGAAAGCGTGTGTCTTTCCAAAATAATTTATGAGTGAAGATCAAGTTCACGCTCGACCCTCAGGGTCGATTATTTGGAGTCTCGCCACAATGTAAATTTCAATTCGTTTACTGAACTCTATTGAATACCTGCCAACTTCGAAATAGAAGAATTTTGGCCGCAATTCGTTCAGGAACAGGACGTTCCGGCGCTTCAGGCGATGCTGCGTGATAAAAATATAATATATATTGTATTTAGTTTAGATATCATTTAGTATTGTATTTGTTTATAGTGTTATATTTTGTACAGATCTTGTTGCCTGAAATAAATGGTTAATATTATTTGCAAACCTTCGCCTAACATTTCTGGCAACAGCGCACACAGTAACAGAGAGTGGTCGCGCGATGTTGCAACTCATGTCAAATGAAGTCGGGCAACGTCGCACTTCTACATCCGACGTAATTTAGTCAGGAGGCAATATCCGTTTAGTATCTAGTTGTTTACTACTAAAATACTATAAAACATAACTGTCTATGAAACCATCAATGGCGTTTTAATCTTCGTAATAATTAAGCAATTGACAGCTCAGAACATTAGTCAATGGCAATATAAATGCCTTTTTGTATGTAAATGTTATTGTGTATGTACGATTGTACGTATAATAAATTGTTTCGGAGACATTAGTTAAGGCTTGATATTGTGTACTTGAGTTATTATGTGTTTGGTAATTATAAAGGACAGTTAGTATCTAAATAACTGCTTCATTGGGCTAGTGGCAAGTGGGTCCGTTTAATAACCGCAAGCCAAAGAGACACATGACACGAGTAAAAGGACTTTTATAATACAATATGAGAATCTTAGCAGCAACTTGAAGTTATAAATTGTGAGCAATGAAAGGCAATAGGCTCGACCCTATTACGGGGGCCTAAATATAGCCAAGTGGAAAATATTCACCCCTGCCTATACCTTCGGGTAATACAGGCGTGATGCTAAATCAGAAGAGATTAATCCGTCCAGGATGTGGTGAAAATAGTTACATGAGGATGGCGAAGGTCGCTTTTAATCCCTGTAAGTCATTTCGTTTAAAATTATTAAAATTTCTGTTTTTGAAGCAAAGTCAAATAAATATTATAGGTATTATAATGTTACTTACAAGTTATTTTTATGACTTGATGAAATAAAATACGCATAAAGCACGTGCAAAATATTATATTTAAGCTATAAGAATTTGAACACTGTAATGCTTTTTCACGCCGCAGGTCGTGGGTTCGATTCCCACTCGTGACAAAAATTTGTTTAAATATGTCTGTTTGTCTTGCGTCTGGGTGTAATTATCAATATCTATAATATAAAAATCAATGCCACTTTTCGTTGTAATTTTATAACTCAAAAACGGGCTTACCTATTCAAACCAAATGTTTATCACATTTTTTGTAAATTGTTGAGTGGGCTGAAGCTACCCGGGTGAAGCTGGGGCGGGCCGCTAGTTTAAGTATATATTTACAAAATAAAAGTATTATATGTAGTATATTATCAGTTATCTTGTTTACATAGTACAAGCTCTGCTTAGTTTGGGATCACATGAGCGTGTGTTAATCTCCCGCTATATAAAAAAAATTGTCAATTCAGTGAAACAAAATTGAATTTTACATTGATTAGGAAAAACCGAAAACCTATAGACTAGTAAATAGTCTTAATTATAAATAAAAATTTACGGTTTTTTTCATAGAAATCTTAGACTCTTTAGTTAAAATTGACTTTGTCTCTTTCTTACTAGTTAGTATAAATTTCAAGATGACAGACAAAGACAAACGAATTATAAACCTATTTATGTTCTAATAAGCTTATAAGACGGTTTATGAATATTGGGGTAATTTTATTTAACTTAAATAACACAAGCACCGAAAGGCTGTCATAAAATAAAAATGTGGATTTTAATAACGAAATTATCAAAACTCGTTTCTTCCCGTGTACGATGTCTGACATCTGTCATACTTGCTAACATCCCGATTTGAGCCACCTGTGCCTTTGTCGAATTTCTTTTGTTTGTTAGCCATTTTTTACCATTCAAGTAATATTATTTTAACCCAAATCTCCAAAAATGATTACGTATTTCGCTCGCTTACGGAATGAATTTCAATCAATCATTGTTTGTTATGTTGGCATTATGAACTGAATGATTTATGAAACAAACATTATTACCTACATAGAGTTTTCGTGACAAGCTAGCCAACATAGTAAATTCAGGCTTCTCAACTCTTAAGCCAGTTGACGAAGACCCCTATTCAGTATAAATGATAGATGATTTATTAGAATTCTCAACACACCTGGTTTCAATTGGTTGATGGAGGTAGAATATCTAGATCTAAGAATTGAATTGACACACATTACAAGATCAAATAGAATTGTGCTCGAGGTACAGACATAGACTAAATAGACTTACCTACTCCAGAATAATTTACTTCTTCAACACATTCAGGTAAAGGTAATAGTTCAGCGTGCATGAGCGATATGTTAATAATATGCTATGGTAATCCTAGCCACTAAACTAGCAGTTCCATAAAGTCAATCTTAATTACCCATCATCTTTTTAGGCTAGAAATAAGAATGATCATCTGAGCACATCATACACGTCTCTTTAAAATGTAGTAACTCTTTGATATACTTTTTTAATTGTTTTAAACTTTATAATCATTTAAGTAAAATAAATATTAACCAAATTAAATAATTTTGAAATCCACGTTATGTTAGAAAGCATATCTTTTTTATTATTAGTTGCAGTTAACAATATCCTTACAGGTTTACACCCAATGCGACAAAAATATAAATTACATAATCCTAAATATCTATCCTACTTGCAACTACTGATAATACTAAGAGTGAAGTTTGTAAATTCAGTCAGTTTACATGAAAGAGGTCGATATTTTCTGACACAGCATTAAGCACGCGCAGCGCTCGGGTCAGCGGTGCCTGCTCCATCAGCTTTGTGCGTGCGCGCGGCACCGCCAGCTTTGGCGGTCGCCTTCGCCTCCCTATAGATTCATTCGGATATACATACATTTTTTAACCATGTAATGGATAAAAACGCATGAAATTTAATCGTTATATTGTTATACACTAAACAAAATGTAATTATAAGTACTTCACTCCAAAAGAGGTAAAAGTCAACTGACTTTTTAAACAGTGTTTCTCAATAATTGCCCCGGTATTCACTGCATGGTAGAAAAAAAAATTGGATAATGTTATGTAAAGCCCCTTTGTAAATAATAAAGAAACCTTTCATTTCATTAATTTCATTTAAACCTTGAAATATTTATACATACCTGTTCGTTTCTAAATGTGTCCCTAATTTTCAGGGTCTCACCATGTCAAGCGGCAGTTGTTCGGGTCCCGGGGTGTGCGGGGGCGCCCGACGGCGTCCTCCCCCACCTCCTGAGCCGGGCCTGTCCCTCGCCGCGGATCTCAGTGAGCTAAGCCTCGATCAGGGCTACCATACATTAGCTGACTGCGGACCTCCAAGGAGACGACGGGATAACACGCTCAATGACGCATTGTGGCTAAAAATTTTGTCGTACCTTGAGGTGAGTGTGTTCCTCTATAAGAATATTTTGTGAGTTTTAATGCAAAATGTTGAAACTCCCAGTGGGAAATGAAAAACTCTTTCCAATGGATCCACTTTTATAGGTTAAATTATGTATCGTGGTAAAATCTCTATAGGGGTCCCCGCTATTATAATAATAATAATAATAATAAACATTTATTTGCCAGATAAAAGGGAACAATTAAACATTTTGTTAAGGTTAAATTAAGACAAAATTACATTTTGTTATTACCTACTATTCGAAAATGTTTTGCTAGCGAGCTTCACACTAGGTCGAGCCTGTCTCGTGAAGCTCCGGAGTGGTTTACCAAAATACACAATTTCTAGATCATTAGCACAAAATGTAAATAAAAATAATGTATTAATTAATTGTAGGTGTTAGAATAATAATTTAATTTAATAATAAAATAATTAATAACATGCGTGCGTTAGTGCGTATGCGTGTGCTGTGCGCTCGCGCGTGCGTGCATGCATACGTGTGTGTGTGTGTGTGTGTGTGTGTGTGTGTGTGTGTGTGTGTGTGTGTGTGTGTGTGTGTGTGTGTGTGTGTGTGTGTGTGTGTGTGTGTGTGTGTGTGTGTGTATGTGTGCGTGTGTGTGTGTGTGTGTGTGTGTGTGTGTGTGTGAGTATGCGTGTGGGTGTGTGTGTGTATGTGAGAGTGAGTGTAGTGTGGTAGAGTATGATATTATGATCCTATTCTTACAAGAGATTCAGTGTCAGAGTATGATCGGGAAGATAGCCACAGGAACACTATTTTTTTAGCTTCTTTAGTGGTGCAAGTTTTTATGTTACAAGATTTTACCACGGTGTTATAAATGAATCTTAACATAAATTCTTGCATGTGTTTTGCGAATGCGGTCTTGACTGGAACCAATGGACATCTGTATACCCGTCGTCTTACGAGGTCAGAATATTCTGGTGCTTGTCTTATTATATTGTGCTGTTTTAGAACTATTCTTAGTATATAAAGCTGTCTAACATTGAGGACTTTAGCTGTTTCGTACAACTGGTTTGTAGGGAATCTAAAAGGTTTTTTGTGCATGACCTTCAGAACTGAACGTTGGGCTCGTTCTAGTAGGATCATGGCCGTGATACCGACACCCCCCCAGACTGCTATACAATAACAGATAATTGACTCACACAATGCCCTGTAAACAAGGTTTAAGATTTTTTTATTAGCTATGTTGCGTAAAAGTTTCATTGTGTGAATCAATTTTCTTATGCGTTTGGCCACTAACACAATATGGGATCTGAATGTTAGCCTTTGGTCAATCATTACCCCCAAATATTTTACAGACTCTACCTTTTTTATATTTTCGCAGGAGCACTGTGTGTGGCGACAATTGGTAGAGTGAATTTTAATGCTATTCTGAGGATTTGGCGCAGAAGCTATAGTTTTATGGAAACACACGTAATTCGTTTTTCCAATGTGCAGCGAGAGTAGATTATAGTCAAGCCACCGTTTGATGTTAGACATGCACTTTTCAGCAGCAGAATGGACCGATTTCCATGATTTTCCATGGAAGATGATGGCTGTGTCGTCTGCATAGCATATGCTATCTGAACTTTGGTCTATTATGCGATGTAGATCATTTAGATATATGATGAACAGTGTTGGCCCAAGAACGCTTCCTTGCGGAACTCCAAATGTCAATACTGTCTCACAACTTAAGCAGTCCCCTACCTTCAAGCGCTGGCGCCTGTTAGTGAGATAATCTTCGAACCATTTTAAAGGAAGACCTCGTATCCCGATAACCTCCATTTTCTTTAATAGCAAGGGAACCGCAACAGTGTCGAACGCCTTGGCGAGATCTAAAAACACTGCCAAGCAATTCTGGCTTTTATCTAAGTTAGACGTAACTAAGTTTGTCAGTAGGCTTACTGCATCTTCTGTGGACTTTCCTTTTCTAAACCCATACTGCCTTTCAAATATTAAATTATTTCTCTCTAGGAAAGAGACTAAACGTTTATTTACAACTTTTTCCAAAATCTTTGAAAAAGTTCCTAGAAGCGATATGGGTCTGTAGTTTTCTGGCGTTCGTTTTGATCCAGATTTATGTATGGGAACCACCTGGGCCTCTTTCCACTTACTCGGAAATGTGCCCGTACTTATGCTAAGGTTGATAATGTGTGTAAGTGGTATTAAAATTTCACTTCCGATTGTTTTTATGACTTTCGGTGTTAGACCGTCGGTCCCAGCCGCACTGTCAGTATTAAGTCTTTTAATTAGTTTATCAACCTCACACGTGTCAGTTGGTTGCATAAAAAAGCTAACACCTAAAGGTTCGCCAAGGTTTTGTTTCGAACATAAAGACTCTTCTGTTTCACTAATATTCGACATGATTTGAGTAGTCAGATTTTTATCAACGGTAGAGAAGTATTTATTACAACTGTCAACTGAATCCTGCGCAGTTGATTTCCATTTTAGCAGATCATTAGAATTGCGATCGGTACTGTTTTGTTGTGTTATTGTTTTTATAGTGTTCCATAAGCTTTTGGTATTATCCTTGTTTTCTTCTAACTTTTTATTTTCGTACTCATTCTTTAGTCGGTGAACAATGTTTGTAAAGAAGTTTCTATACCGAGTGTAGATAAGTTTTTTTGTCTTGTCGTCTGGATATTTTTTTGATTTTTTGTGGAGTTTATCACGGTGATTCATACACCTTAAGAGCCCGGGAGTTATCCAGGGCTTCCATATGCATTTAGAGCGAGTAATCGTCTTTACAGTGGTGTGCTTTTCCAATGCATTCGTTAGTAAATTATGGAATTTGTCGGTGGCTGAATCAAAATCTTCCTCAACCAGCACTTCATTCCAGTCATAATTTCGAAGTTCTTCTATAATCGATGGAAAGTTAATAACATTAATAGTGCGATGTCGAACTTTAGATCCACTGGGAATAGCTGTATTATACCCCATCATTACCATACGATGATCAGTGATGTCGACGTTGCTAATAAGCCCCAACGCATTGCAGCTTCTAGACAATCTAGACTTTAGGAATATATGGTCCAAGCACGAGTCTCCTCTAGTTGGTTTAGAAATTATCTGGTTAAGTCCGTATTCAGACAAAAGACAAATGTAATCAGTGGTTTGAACATCCGAACATGACATAATATTCAAATTTATATCCCCAGTCACAATGACTGTTGGATATGTACAGATTGAATTGAGTACTCTATCTAATGAAGATATAAAGTTATTTAAATGCCTCTGTGAAGGAGATCGGTAGATGGCAACTATAGAGATAGTATTGGATAACTCAATCAGGAGGGACTCAGCGTCATGGAAATCGGGCTCGGTAACCGTCACCTTCCAGCAGTCTCTAACATAAGTAACAACACCTCCACATTGGTTGAGGTTATTAACGGTACTAAATGAAGTATATCCTGGGATCTGTCCAACTAGTGGGCAGGTTACTAAATGACATTCAGTAAGTACGATTACATCGAAGACTATGTTGATTCGTTTTAAAGCAATACAAAACGAATTGAAGTTGCGTTGTATGCTGCGTATATTAAATGTCAGTAATTTAAAATTATAATCACGATTCAAATATATTTGACAATCCTCAACTCTATCAAGCTCACGACACTCCAGGTTATTAGTGTTATCAATTTCATCTCCTAAGTTGTTGGCCATTTAAGATAAGTGGTAATTCTACTGTATTTTATTGGGCATATAGCGGGGTATGTAGGAGTCCCTAGAATACTGACAATTAGGCTGATTCACGTAATTAAATAAGTTTAGTTGCAGTGCAGTTGCAGTTAAGTTTCAATCAAAACAGCCCTTTTTGTATTCTGGTAATTTTGACAACCGCTGTCAGATACGCTCGCGTTAAGTTCGCGTCACCCGAGCGCATAGACTAAATATGACGGCTAAATAATTACAAGAATACCATTTTGCACTAAGACGTAAACTTAACTGCAACTGCACCGCAACTTAATCGATGCGCCAAGAAATTACGTGAATTAGGGCAAAGGTTACCCGCTAAAAACACCAGGGTAGTCGACCTCAGATACTTAAATACCCTGGGAACTCGTTGCTCTACCTATCTACAACCAGAATTTCCATTGCACCATTGCTTATTTCTAGGCACATCTCCTCATTATTTATACTTTTGATGTTTGCCTCATCTTAGAAAAGTTAGCCCTGAGGCATCAACAGTAGTGGAGGCTACTTAATAGTATGTAATTTTCAAGACAACGCAGGAACGTATGAAAGAGTTTAGGCCTTAAACTTTCTCAACTCATAAGATAGTTGAGAGAAGACCCTAAAAAGGGTTGAAGTGAGCAGGAACGTATGTGTGTGTACTCAACTGTACAGTAACAATAGTCAGGGTTTGTTGCTAGTTAAAAAGAAATACGGTAATGTAATAACCGAATTTCTACCGCGAGAAAAGTAGTAAAAATAAAGTACCTAACCAGCAAATACATAGTCAATCTTATGGCCTATTCTGTTGATTGGATAGATTCACAGAGCAGTCAGCCAATAGAGGGTGGATGATTTCCAATTTCCTTTATGTTTTCCAACCATAAAATAGAGCCTCATTCCACTGCCACCTTCGCATTGTAAAATACTAGTAATCTCGAGTGGATTGGTATACTAGGTAAGGTGTTCTGTCGTAGACCACATCATTAATAATAATAATAATAAATAATAATAAATAATCTAGGACATTAACACACACGGTCATCTGGTCCCAAGCTAAGCAGAGCTTGTGTTATGGAAACCAGATAACTGGTATATATACTATACATATAATACTTTTCTTTTGCAAATATATACTTATAATAGATATTTACACCCAGACTCGACACAAACACAAATGTTCATCACTAATGTTTGTCTCGGGTGGGAATCGAACCCACGACCTGCGGCGTGAAAAGCAAGTATCTTACCGACCACGCCACCGGCCCGTCAATTGCTTGCTTGCAATGCTTAAAATTGATCATAATCAAAATCATAATCATTTATTTGTCAGAATATAGTTTTATATTAAATTGTGGTCTTAAGTTCATAATAGCTCTCAGCATATTCTACCGTAAGCGGTGTGCAAATATGAGTAGCTCATTAGTGTCCTTGACATCTAATATATAAAATTCTCGTGTCACAATGTTCGTTCCCATACTCCTCCGAAACGGCTTGACCGATTCTTATGAAAAATTTTATGCATATTTAGTAAGTCTGTGAATCGGCTACTACCTATCTATTTTTCCAACCTCTAAGTGATAAGGGGTGTTCACACTAATTTTTTTTTACACTTTATTTTTATTTTTTTATTATGTGGCATTAAAAATACATACAACCCTAAATTTTCACCCTTATAACACCAACCCCTATTTTTTAATAGCGATATTAGTAATACGCGGTACGAAGTTCGCTGGGGCAGCTAGTAATCTATACAATTTTACATTTATAATATATGTCTATAGTGCACAATATAATAAGATGTAAATAGTTAATTGATAAGTCAATATTTTTTATGACGGGCCGGTGGCGTGGTCGGTAAAATACTTCCTTTTCACGCCGCAGGTCGTGGGTTCGATTCCCACCCGAGAAAAACATTAGTGATGAACATTTCTGTTTGTGTCGAGTCTGGGTGTAAATATCTATTTTAAGTATATATTTACAAAAGAAAAGTATTATATGTATAGTATATACTTACCAGGTATTTGGTTTCCATAACACAAGCTCTGCTTAGCTTGGGACCAGATGACCGTGTGTGTTAATGTTCCAGAATATTTATTTATTTATTTTGTAGTTAGTTACCACAATAAAGAAAATTAAAACTGAATTGAATACAATCTTCAAAGATGTGTGAACAATGGCTTAGTTAAGGCTCTTTACCTGTCTATTTAGAGCTGAATGAAACATCCTATGGTTATAATTTTGAGTAGCATTGTGCCAGACTTCTTCTGACAGCTTTAGATTCACAATAACGTGGAATTGTCGGTTATGATCTCTTGGTTGCGTTATTAAGATGATAATTGTGACAGCTTAGTTGTCAGGTTATTTGGTAAGTAAGTAAAATCTTGTTTTTGACTCATAACATGTCTGATAGACGGCAATAGCTAGGTCATCTATGAGACCTAAACATAGCCCAAGAAATAATAACAATATTAATGTAATAATTTAGTGGGACATTAATAGACACGGCCATCTGATCTCAAACTAAGCAGAGCTTGTACTATGGAAACCGATAACTGTTATTATGCTACCTAAGATACATTTTTTTCGTAAATACATAGGTACTTAAATATAGATACAGACACAAGACCATCAGACGTGTTCATCACACAAATGTCTGACTTGAGTGGGAATCGAAGCCACGCCTGCAACGTGAAAAGCAAGCATCTTACCGACCACGCCACCAGCCTGTCGAAATTTGGATGATATTTACCTGTTCGGGTAATACAGGCGTAGGCGCATGTTATGTTTATCCACACTAGACGTATATTTGTGTTACAAGAATTATGCTGCCACATTTGTAAAAGCATCACGACACATCCGATTACGATTGCCAGTATGCCAGTAGTATACAGGGCGGAAGGGACAGCTCGCTACGCTTAGCAACAATTGCAAATAAAATAATGAACATGTGTAAAGGAATTATTAAGATTAACATTTAAAACTTTTTTTATTATGACTACAACTTCCCTGATGTTAAGCAATGATGTAGTTTACGATGGGACGCGCCAGCCCATTGTACCGATTCACTCGTGATTAGGAATGACTTTCGGTTAAAAGGTGGCAGTGAAATGAGGCTCCTTAAGGTTGAAACCATAAAGGAGCAACAATTCCGACCCACCCTCTTAAATGGTGTCACCAGACATCGCATCGGAACACGGTAAGGCCGCTTGGCTGTGCGCCTTTGTCTGAAGGGTGGTCACTAACCACGGCCGAAGCCTACCACCTGTTAATTACCAGTATACATAACCATAACCACAGATAAGAGAATATAATACAAAATCTAGTAAAATCTAGTATAATCTAGTAAAACCTAGTAAAATCTTGTAAAATATAGTAAAATATAGTATAATCTAGTAAAATCTAGTAAAATCTAGTATAATCTAGTAAAATTTAGTACCTATACTAAAATTATACATGTAGGTACAAGTGTAGGTACAAGTGATGAAAGCGTCACATTTAGAATTGTTACAATAATTGTTGTAACATAAATGTACACCGGACTAGAGTATTTAATGAAAGTTTAAAACGGACTTCGATGAAATTGTGCCCTTTTTACTCCCTTGAGATATAGTAAGTACATTTAGTGTAATTTACTTTGGGTCGACTTACAGCCTTGAAAGCGTATTTTTAACCGACTTCTAAAAGGAGGAGGTTATCAATTCGACTGTATGTTTTTTTATGTTTGTTACCTCAGAACTTTCGAATGGGTGAACCGATTTTGATATATTTTTTTTTTAATTGAAAGCTGATGCTTCCCGTGCGGTCCCATTTCAGTTTGGTTTAGTTCTGAGAGTGGCATCCATGAAGTCGGTTTTTTTTTGTTAATATTTTAACTTAATATTATCAACTATTAAACTTCTGATTTTCTATGCCTGCTAACGAATTCAATTCAAGGAAATGATGGAAGTTTTAATAAGTATTTAAATTATGTCTCTTTTTAATACTCATCCCAAATTATACCCGACAGTTGACTGGTTACAATTGGATAGGATTAATAAGGTAGAAATGAAGTAGGCAGAAGCACGCTTTTTTTAAATACCTATGTGTTTTAAGTACATACATAGTATCACGGCTGAATATATATATTGTTGCTCCATCATGGTTTCTAATTTAGGGGGGCTCATTCCACCGCCACCTTCTTACCGATAATCATTCGTAATCACGAGTGAATCGGTATACTGGGCTGGCGCGCTCCATCGTTGACTGCATCATTGTTTAACATCAGGCAAGTTGTAGTCAAGCGCCAGCCTATCGCAGAGTAAAAAAAAAAAAATTAGCCGAAGGTGTAGGTAGAGGAGAATATCACCCACTTTTCGCCGGCTATGTTTAGGTCTCATACGTAAAGGAACCAAGACAAGCTGTTCCAAGACCACAATTCTAAACTTTTCCTTTTCCTCGATCCGAGAAATAAACCCGGAGCCTCACGAACTCGCCTACCACTGGACCACCGAGGCAGTTTACATGTTATTTTGATTACATTTCAGGTATCAGACCTATGTCGAATGTCCCGCGTGTGTCGGCGCTGGTCGAGGCTGATCACCCGCCTGGTCACAAGGCCAGAAGTATGGAGGAAGATCAAAGCGGCAGGACCGTTGGAAGTGGCTGCGAGATGCGCAGGAGCAAGAGCAGGGCCTTGTGTTAATTCTGTGAAAGAATGGCGGTCTAAAAACTGCGTGGTAAGTTGGTCTGTGATAAACTTAATAGCGCGATGTAGGATTGCCAGTAATGGATTAGCGCCATCTGTTGTGCTTTTGAAGAAAACAGTAGTAGGTAATGTGTTAACCCTAAGAAATAGTCAGGAGTTAAATAAAGTCTCAATTTCTCAGGTAACAGTTGCAAGTGCGCAACTGTTGGCGGCTACATTCAGAAATCTGACACATTTAGCTGTGACAGGATCCAGCAGTATGGATGCTAGGACGCTGTCTCCTCTCATCACAGAACTGACAGACCTAAGACATATAGATCTTACAGGTAATTTTTAATTCGTTTACATATCCTTCAAGTTGTCATACAAAAAAACTTTTCCAATTTGTTTTAAATGTTATTTCAAGTCATCATCTTGACATGTTACTAATAAGTAACATGCCAACATGTTGAGTTCAAATGTTATGTAACAAGTTGTTACTTTCTTACAAGGTTGAAATATAAAACCATCTAAGTACGAGATGGTACGAGTACAAAATATTTTATCTAGCTAGATTATTCACAATTCATTTAATCTATCTCTAGCATTTTACTTCCTTTTCAATATATGTTTTCAATGAAAAAAAAATCCTATAGCATTTTGTCAGGTTTAAGATAGTAACTATTTGAAAATTTTCTCGAATTGACGAACTTGTACTAAAGATAGACCGTTTAACTCGCGTATCGTCTATCGCCAAGATTCTGACTCGTCAAGCTACACAGACAGACAGTGATGATGATTCAAGCGATATGGATATTAGTGACGAATAGTCTTACATTACTTTTATCTGTGGTTAAATAGTTCTCTTAGAGATTTAATTAATGTTTTATGACTTTGTACCTCAGATGGCGATACGCGAGTTAAACGGTTTATCTATAATCATTCGAGGACACGTGACATTGACAAACCCGAACTAGGCAAGCGTGTGTGGTTTAATGCCTAAACTCTCTCAACTCGTAAGATAGTTGAGAGAAGGCCCGTGCAGTGGGACATTAAAAAAGGTTGAAGTGACAGGGGCGGTAAAATTAGAATTGCCTACGGGCGCGTCAAAACTAGAATAGTCTACAGGCGGCAAATTTGTTGGTACATTGTCATTGATCAATAGTAAATCTTATACACAAAGTTACGGAGTAGTAAGCAGAGTTAATTAAACTGTAGTCAGTAGATTTGTATCAGCAAACGTTGAGTAAGGGTGTGCAAATATTTGCTAAAATTATTGTAAACCTTCACAAAATGTATATATAACCTGTATGACACAAATTTAATAGGTTTGAACCCCCGTGGATTATATGGGTTGAATGCTCTCATCCGTGGTTATAAGAACCTACTAATTTATAAAGTTACTAGCTGCCCCAGCGAACTTTATACCGCGCAAAATTGTAAATCTAAACCATTCCCAGATCCCCTTGAACACACACAAAAAATTTCATCAAAATCGGTCCAGTCGTTTGAGAGAAGTTCAGTGACATACACACTCACAGAAAAATTATATATATAAAGATTAGCTGATTTGGCGAATTTCGTATTACGTATTTCTTTTACCTTCTTTAGAACTTTACAAACATTTCAAAAGCAAAATCAGTCGAATCGGTTCAGTCGTTTTCGAGTTTTAGCGCAACAAACAAACGTCAATTCATTTCTATATAAAACGACAATTGAAGATTATAGCCCAGTGGTATCAAACTTGGCTTTGAAATAGGTCGCGGGTTTGATCCCAGATCGTGGCACACATTTGTGTAAATTGTTCCATATTGCCGCATTGCTGTTCGTTTAAGGAAAATATTGTGAGGAAACTAATATAACTAAACACTAGAGCCTGACCTACCACTTGAGATACCATTTTAAGTGCTGTAAGCGACGCAAAACACATTAATATTTACACTTTTTTTTATTGTAATTTTATTTAACTACTAATATTTTATACGTAGGTACTTGGTATGTTCTTTTCTTATTTAAAAAAAAAACAATAAGTTTATCAAGAGTCTGCAAACTCACGAATGAGTTTATATAAAATACTAGCTTTCCGACAGCGGCTTCGCCCGCGTGTATGTCGGTTATCGCGCCAAAACATTACCTTCTTTTTTCACAGTCGGATAAAAACTATGTCCTTTCTCGGGTCTCAAACTACCTCCATACCCAATTTCATCCAAATCGGTTCAGTAGTTTAAGCGGGATAGCGTAACAGACAGACAGACATAGTTACTTTCGCATTTATAATATTAGTAGGGATTAGAAGGGATTTGACACCAGACGGCGACACTGTGCCGCACATATTCGCAATAATTCCGCAGTTAGTGAATTCGCAAACGCACTGCAATATGGAAAATTTTATTTCTTTCACCTACAATTTAATAAAGATAGGTTGTTCTAGTTTAACAGGCAGTACCAAATACTCTATGATATATCTAAATAGATATATTAAAGTATGCTAATTCTTAATTTCTTACTTACAGTTTTATTTAGGAAAATTATCATAGCAACTGCTTTCTACATGATTTCTGTCTCTCTGCCTTAAATTGTACCTATTAAACTGTATTTTGGTAAAATAAACATTTATCATTATTTCTCAGGCTGCCCCAGCGTGGACTGGCCAGATTGGGCGTGGTTGGAGACCCGGCTCGCGACCAGAAGACCACCCGTCGAGTATATTGACCTGACAGATTGTGGGTCGGTGACAGACGCCGGCCTCTGCGCTTTACTCCACACGTGCCCTTCGTTGCAGTACCTCTACCTTAGGAGATGTATTCTAGTCACAGGTAGGTATCTTACAGTGGCTAAGGTTAGATGTTTGAAAAGGGGAAGCCGGAGAAAAAAGTTCTTACCTAGGAAAATAATATTACTTCACTAATATTCTTCACTATTGTTCTTACACTTGTTGGTATACTTATTTTTGTTGGAACGAAGTTCCTTATACCGCGTTGCTGCGAGGTACCCTAGCCGGCGAAAAACGTTCGTAAAAGTCGGGATTTAAATCTAAAATAAACTGCGATAAAATCAGTTTTAAATAGTTTTATTCCAATGTGTGATTTTCGTGTTAATTTAAGAAAATACCACAATTTCTTCAAAATGCAATATATTACGAAAAAATCAGTTTTTGTGTTGTCCGGAAGAATTGTTAAAATGCACTTAACGGATTTGGCAAGCGCACCCACGATATGTACATAGACGTAAGTACGTCTCAAGAAAAATAAAAAGCATTTTTATTTAAATTAAGTTTTAGCGGGAGATTATGTAGTCTTCCGCTGCTGTAAACAGTAAAAAATATCCCAGACTTGGATGTCTTTGAACAATTATAGAAGTTTTTCACAAAGAAGACTCTCACAGCTGTTGCCATACCAGTCACTGTACGGTGAAAACAAATTGAAAGATTTTATGTAGAATAGTTTTTTTTGTTAATGTCCCAAAATATTTATTTTATTTATTTATTTATATACCTACAACTCATGTAATAACCCCGATTTTTTTTTATTAGCTAAGAACACTCCCAACTAATTGACCTTTCAGTCAAAAAAAGCTACTCAAAATCGGTTCATCCGTTCCAGAGCTACGCGATGCCACAGACAGACACACACACATACGTGTGTATCTATCTGTATATTATTACTGTATTCATGATAAACTTATAACACCCCGTCGTTTAAATAATATAGAGTAACCCCAGTATACATAAACGTCTTTTTTAATTCTGGAATAGGCCTGCGCTTGACTACAACTTGACTGATGTTAAGCAATGATATAGTCTACGATGGGACCCGCCTGCGCCCACTGTACCGATTCATTCGTGATAACGAATAATTTATGGTGAGAAGGTGGCACTGGAATGAGGCTCCATATGATTAGAAACCACTATGGAGTAATAATTCCGACCCACTCACCCTGTTAAAAACCGTCTTAAAAGCTCATTGTAGCTATAATAGGTTTATAATTCGTTTGTCTTTGTCTGTCTTCTTATACTAGTAAGAAAGAGACCAAGTCCATTTTAGCTAAAGAGTCTTATAAGATTTCTATGAATAAGACAATCTTTAATTATTTTTTATCGACAGATTTAATTTTGTTTCTGTTGGAAACCCCTAAAAATGCTCAATGCATTGCCCCTGACGCTCAACCCGTTATATGTCTCGCTTACTTCCACCGCAATATAATAATTAAGTAAACAATCTTCCACAAAGCATCTGAGGCTAATACATTTACAATCGCTGTATATGTATCCGGCTACCAACTGCCAAGACCGTTATAGTGCAGTTTATCACATTATATTGACAGTAATTTGATATTATTAATATTCAGTAAACAACCATCTAAGATATTCTAGGTTACAACTCTATTAATCTTAACTAGAAGACTAGTTGATCCAGTTTTTAGAAAGGTCATAATTGGAACCAAGTGCCAGGTTTTCTCATGATGTTTTCTTAACTAAATATAGGTGTCGCGGTTGTTTATGTAAATGTATACGAGAAGGAATTTGTTGAAACCTTTTTCCTTCTTTAACATATTTCAACCTAGCGTAAACAGGATTCAATTATAATACACAAATGCGTTATCAATTCAAAGTCGATTGTGAGAGTTTAGAATAGATACCTATGTACTTATTTTAGTTATTTATTTAGGAAAGTGATGATTCACAGCGTAGAGGAAGAGTTCTTTAGACTGTGATTGTATTTTTAATTTGAAGTCTTTGACTTTAGATATTACGTAGGTACTTATAAAGCAATTTAGAGATAACGATTTTTTTTGTTTTGTCCGTCAGCTAGATAAATTAAAAATATTGGAAAAAAATAATTATCATACATTTTATCATACTCTTGGCTTACTGTCCATGCTAACAACACTCAATTCGATTTTTTCTCATCTTTTAAACCTTTCCCTAGACCTCCACGAATATTTCAAGACCAAGATAAGATAAATCCGTTCAGCCGTTCTCGAGTTTTAGCGAGAGTAACGAACAGCAATTGATTTTTATATATGTATATAGAAGATATTGTTTCATTTCAATGATAAAGCAGAGTATACGTGTCTAATATTTTTTTATAATCTTACTGACGGTCAAAAAAAAATACAATTTTTCATACATTGTCCGATCTTTATTGTAATATTTTTTTACATATATGAAAACAAAATGACGATCGCGCGAAACATTACTACATTCCATCAAAATATCTAAGAAGTACCGTTTGACGTTTCACTGTTTTCTATTAAATTAGCTTTATAGAGGCGTAATTCACACTATTTTTATTAGCTTTCCTGTAAAATAATTAAATAATGAAGCTATTTTTATTTTAACAAAACAAACAACTTTCATACAAAAAATAAAATTCTAAATGTACTACGTTTAGAACTGTCAAACGGTACGTCTTAGATTTGACAGGCTGTAAACAATTGACTATGTTGAGAGGCGCCATAGTCTTTCCCTTAAATCCGCCACCAGTTGCGTTCAGTGTCAAAAGATTTATATTGATCAAGTTGCAGTTTTCCGCTGACTAACATTATGTTGAAATATGAGTTAGGGGCCATCAAGAACAAAAAGGAACTTTCGGAGCACCTTAAATAAACCTGCAAAATTTGGAATTTCGATATTGTCATCTCTTAATTAAACCCCTTTTTTCATTTAGCTTGGTTCAAAGCTGCTGTCAGCTACGTTGCTGGTATTTTAATAGAAATATTAATTTCTGTTACCCTCGTTCTAAACAGATGTGCCTTTAGGGAAATAAATGAAACAAAGAAATTAAAAGTACTAAACATTTTGTTACAAGCGTACGTTTAAACATTTTGCTTGAACTAACTAGTATATTTTTTGTAGTACCTAATATATTAATATTCTGTAAGCCAATTCACGTAATTTCTTGACGAGCCGAGCAAGTTGCGGTGCAGCCGCAGTTGCAATAAAGTTTACTAAATGCAAAATGGTATTCTTGTAATTGTCTTAAAATAACATACACCCATGCGCTCGCGTGACGTGAACTTGACTCGAGCGCATCTGACAGCGATTGTCAAAATTACGAGAATACGAAATAGGTTGTTTTGATTGAAACTTAACTGCAACTGCTCTGCAACAGAACCTATATATCTTCTACAGTTCAAACTCTTAATTTACTGTAAGAGTGTGTTCTCACGAACAACGGGGTACTAGGTTAGTATTAGGAGTCGAACGAAATTGCTACCATTGTCATCATCAGTCCAGTTTTGACGATTGCTGGGTATAATCCTGTCCTAAAACGCACTACTCACGCGCATTCATCTTGGATACCTACTTACTCATATATATCTAGCGCTTGCCAGTCACCTTGCTAAGAACATCCCTCCCCCTAGTTTGAATTCGTCATACGCTTAGCCAAACCGCGGTTTCCATCCACGTACTCTTAATTATCAACAATTATCAGTTCAGCTTTCCTATTAAAATACTTAATAAGTAAGTTATAGTTAAGTTATATTTTTTCTATCAAATACATCTAATCTTTATAAAGAACCTGGTAGACCTAGAACACTCAGAGGGATCTTTTGTGTTGAGTAAGAAACACTCAATAGATCCCTCTGAGCAGCGGTGGCGCAGCGGTACGGGCCTCTCCTTAGAAATATAAGGTCACAGGTTCGATTCCTGGTCGTGCCCACACATCTTTGTGTGAATTATTTCATCGCCGCTGCTCACTATCAGCGAAGGAAAACACCATGACGAAACCGGCATGTCTAAGAACTAATCATTCGAGGACATGTGACATCCGCCAACCAGAACTCGGCCAGCGTGTGTCGATTAAGGCCTAAACTCTCTCAAGTCGTAAGATAGTTGAGAGTAGACTGTGCCCAGCAGTGGGACACTAAAAAGGGTTGAAGTGAAGAAACACCTTAGCAGCAATCTAGAGTTTATATCTGAAGAACAGCTAAGGTTCGCTTCTCAGGTACCTACCTATAGAACTTAAATAACTGACAAAATAAGCTTGGATGAAAACGGAAAGATAAAGGCTGCTTAATAATTTGTTACTTCTGTTACAGATGCGGGAGTGCGGTGGATACCATCATATTGTGCGCTGAAGGAGCTCAGCGTGTCAGATTGTACGGGAGTCACTGACTTTGGACTGTACGAGTTGGCCAAATTGGGGCCAGCGCTGCGATACCTTTCTGTGGCTAAGTGTACACAGGTACGATCTCAAAAATAATTCAGATAAGGCAAAATATATTAAGGAATTAAATAAATAAAAAAGACGTGTGGCACTCGGACACTGTCGCGGTAAAGCTATTGCATAGCATTTTTTATCAACATATGTAAATTTAATTATTTTTTTATTTTATTGAAGCAGTATTTTTTTTTCTTTGATATTAATTCAAGTTATACTTTTTAAGCGTGGTGGCCTATACGAAAACAAATTGCAACCAACAATACAACCAATGCCAGCTACAGGCGAGTTGCTGAACTAAAGAGATAAGCCTGATATTTCAAAAAGTCATTAAAAATTCTTCTATTCATCGATAGATGGCAAAACCAAAAAAGTATCACCGACCGTCCGGTCGGAGTGGGGGGTGTTAGGTTATTTTCGTTACGGAATTTCTGGATTCGGTCTCCACGCTCAAGGCCCGCGATAGAAGCTATGCAATAGCTTAAAACTTTTTTTACACGTAAAATTTTTGTGCTTGGACATAATAATAATAAAATGACAATGAAAACGAAGATGGTATTGATGGTAAACTTGCTTTGTGCAATCAAAATAACAAATAACAAAAGAGTCATTAGTGTTTAATTATTTGTCTACGGAAAACATGTTAATAGGCTGTTGGAGTCTCGAATCTTAACTGAAATAACTGTAACAAATTATTTCTAGATTACAAATAATAATAATAATACTGAGACATTAACACACACGACCATCTGATCCCAAACTAAACAGAGCTTGTACTATGGAAACCAGATAACTGGTAATATACTAGCTACATAATTATTATAATTTTCTTTTGTCATTTTTAGTAATTAAATATAGTTAATTACACCCAGACTCAAAACAAACAGACATGTTCATCACACAAATGTCTGACTTGGGTGGCAATCGAAACCTCGTGCGGCGCGAAAAACAAATACCTACAAGTATTGTTAGGGAAACATATTGTCTATTTAGATATTCTACTAACGCTTCTATTAAGTAGGTACGTACGTATGTACATATGAAATTTACTTCTAAGTAGGTACATACCTACTTAGAAGTAAATTTTATCCAAATAATGATATTAAACATGAACCATATTATGTATTCCCTGTGTTGTAGTTGTTCAAGCGAATATGCTTGGTATTACTGTAATAACGTTTAAGAATTCTCTTTTATACTGAAGACATGAGTTTTGTGAAGTTAATACAAAATATACAGTGCTTTGTTTCAATAAGAGTTTTGTGTTTGCTTTTATTCGGTTAGTTTGAAGTTAGAGAGATTGGTTACTCTGGCATAAAATTTAGAATGAAAATATTCTGCAGAAAACCAAAATTTAATACACAATATGAAAAAAGAGTTTACTGTCAACATTACTTGAAATGATACAGACTTATTAGCGGACCCATCCCTAAAGTAATATGTCAGTGGTAAAATTTAAATTTGACAGTTATAGTGTTCATGACAATAAGATAACAATATTTATGACTTATTTCCTAATCTATAAATGACAACAATATCTATACATAGTATAAAACAAAGTCGCTTTTTCTGTCCCATGTCCCTATGTATGCTTAGATCTTTAAAACTACGCAACGGATTTTGATGCGGTTTTTTTTAATATATATAGTGATTCCAGAGGAAAGTTTATAAGTATAAAACATTGCACCCGTGCGAAGCTGGGGCGGGTGGCTAGTTAGAAATAAACCACAACATTATAACATGATTTTACCTAAATTCTCCGTCAGGTAACAATTTCAAATAGTACTGTAGAGTACCAAAAAGTTGGTAGTATTAATTTGTCACACAGCCTTATTCATAAAACTGTAACACACCTATAGGCCGACCGTTTAACTCGCGTATCGCCTATCGCCAAGATTCTGACTCCTCAAGCTGCACAGACAGTGATGACGATTCAAGCGATATTGATATTAGTGACGAATAGTCTTACATTACTTTTATCTGTGGTTAAATAGTTCTATAGGAGATTTAATTAATGTTTTATGACTTTGTACCTCAGATGGCTATAGGCGAGTTAAACGGTCGGCCTATGATCTCCCTAAAAACGATTTGACCATACCAACGATAATAAAATAAAATGAGGTAAATTAGGTTATTAACGCTCTCCAAGTGGAACTCTAAAACTAAACCGATTGGCAAATTTCAGCTCAGTTTTAGCGTCATTGCGAGATAACATTACTTGTCTCTTTTTGGCTTTGGATCAATCATATACGCCGTCTTACTTTGACGAAAAGCAAAGTAGTTTAGGTGCCATTTTAAAGCTAGAATCTAGTGAAGATGCCATAATACCTCATTTTAATATACGTAATATCGTATGATTTGACAAATAGGATTTCACTGTAGTAAGACTTTTTAATTTTTTATGAATGAAGGAAAATTCGTGCGGATTTTTGTTTTAAATATAAATGCTCATTTAGGTTACAGTCCACAGGTTGGCTAGGGTTTTCTCGCGACTATCTTAAGGGTTGAGACCGTGTGTAGGTCAATTCCTACACGATGATTCATGCTGTTTAGTAGGTATCACATTATATCTGCGGTCTTTAAAATAAAATAAAAAATCAGAATTCCTTTATTGTACCAATAAATAAAGAGTGATGAGGCCTAGCTGAGGCACCACACTAGGATTCCCTGAGTCATGGGCCCTAGTCTCATACAGTCCAGTTAATTTTTACAGACACGATTAATCTAGGTACAATAGCTTTCATTCTAGTTCTAGCTTTAGTTCCTTATACACTTTGATTCTAAGTGAAGTTAGTTTTCTGACGATTTCCTTAATTGTTTTAGGTATCTGACTCAGGAATCCGGACGTTAGCAAGGCGGTGTTATAAGCTGCGGTACTTGAACACACGAGGGTGTGGAGCTTTGGGAGACGATGGTGTAGAAGCTATTGGCAGAGGGTGTTCCAGACTAAGAGCCTTAGATCTAGGGGCTACGGATGTTTCTGAGCAAGGATTACAGGTATACTTCAATTATTAAATAATAAGTATTATAAAAGTGTTTAATCAGATTGTATCTAGTCTAAGGTAGCTTTGCATTGCATTTTTCAATACTTGTTCTCGATAAATCATTTACTAATTGGTATGCATCTTGCCCAGGGGTTTCAAAATTTTGTATATAACGGAACACCAACCAAATACCCTTTACAAAAACATTTTTTTAAGAAATAATTAAATAATTGAAAGGAATTTTTTATTTGAAGAATATTAATTACTAGGTATTTACAAATATTATAACAATTAAACGTAGGTATTATTTACAAAAGAGCAGCACTGGCACAGCGGTACGGGCCTTACCTTCCTATTCCTTCCTATAAAGTCGCGGGTACGATTCGCGGTCGTGCCCACACATCATTGTGTGAATTGTTTCATCGCCGCTGCTCAATATCGGTAAAGGAAAACATCGTGAGGAAACCAGCATGTCTAAGAACTAATCATTCGAGGACATGTGACATCCACCAACCCGCACTTGGCCAGTGTGTGTGGATAAGTCCTAAACTCTCTCAACTCGGGAGATCTTGAAGTGATGACTCTCAACTTATGCTCCGGGGCCTCAGCCTGTACTGGAAATAATCTAAGACTCTGAATAATCTGATTAGTATAAAGGGTTGAAGTGATTATTTAACTATATAGAGCTAGTATATAGAATATATAGAATAGAGTATATAGAACTCCTAGGTTTCGAGGTACCCACTCTGACAATCCCTGATCTAACCATAACAAACTCCCACAGATCCTCGCCCGCTGTTGCCCAAATCTGAAGAAATTAGCTCTCCGAGGCTGCGAACTGATTGGTGACGATGGTCTTGAAGCTGTCGCGTACTACTGCAGAGGTCTAACACAACTCAACATACAAGATACACCCGTCACACTACGAGGGTATAGAGCGGTGAAGAAATATTGCAAAAGATGTGTCATAGAACATACAAACCCTGGGTTTTGTTGAACCAATATTCTATGTAAAAAGTACTAAGTCCAATCTATTATGCGATTCAAATAAGAATAGGATTGGAAATCCGCCATCTTGGACCGGAATGCGCAACAACTTCACATTTTTCAGTACGGTGGCCAAGGCCAAAATTTTTTGTTCAATATAATAAACACATCTAGATGAAAAAAAAAATAAAACGCGTGTGTCTTATTGCCGTTCCAGTGAGACTGGAAATTTGGAGTCGAATATTTAGGTACGAACATATTTTCTTAACTTTGAACGAAAAAAAGCGATGTTATAAGTTAAAACTGTTGTTTATATCCGTGTTTATGTATTTGTGTACAAGTTTGTTGTATCCCGGCGCGTAAATTTACTTAAGTAGATAGCTGTATGTAGCTACAAACTTAAGTAATTTTTTCTACATTTAAAATCACTTTTCCATAAATTTTTAATTATTATTTTGTGCTGGCGTTACTTTTGCTTAGTTTTTGGTATGAAGTTAGCCGCGTGTCCAGTCCTATTCTTATTTGAAACGCATAGATTAACTCGACGCCCACACACGAGACAACAGAAAAAAGTGACTCTAATTATGTGTAGATTCTAATAAGGTTACAAGTAACCATAGGTACACTTTAAATGTAAGTGAAGTTAGAAGTTGTTTCTTTATCACAAAATGGTGGCTATTTAAACTAAGCTCAAAACCTAACTAAAAGTCATACGGTCTTATCATAAAAATCTTATAAGAGTTTTTAGTTAAAATGGACTTTGTCTCTTTCTTCCAAGCATAAATGTCAAGATAACAGACAAAGACAAACGAATTATTAACCTTTATTAGCTTTAGTGAGCTTATAAGACGTTTATGAATACGAATTATGTAAAATCATGTGATTTTTTTAATCGATTGGCACTTATCTCTAACAATGTATGTCTTCTGACTCTACGAAGATGTTCAGGATACATCATTCAGCTTTACAGCCAACAAAAGCCTAATATTACGCGCCCAATACTACCTTTTTAAATTAGAATTTTGTTATTAGCCAAATATATGAGCAATAACGAAATTTAACGAATACTCCAGAGAAGTATTTATCTTTTTGGAATAAACACCATAAATAAATTACTCTCATATAAAATGGTATAAACAGCTAATTTACTTTGTTATTCTGACGTATTATATACTAGCTTTCCGCCGCGGCTTTGCCCGCGTGACCTACATTTAACATCATACCAGCAGTGAGATAAAAACCTATAGCAAGATTTTTTCAAATAGGACCTTTTTAATAGCTTGTTATGTCGCACCGCTGGGCAAAAGCCTCCCCCCTCCCCCATAGCCCTCCAACTGTCCCTATTGCTAGCTTCTTCCTTCCAAATACACTGAATAGACTATCTAACAGTGCAAGCTTTTTTCAAATAGGACCTTTTTTAATAGCCTGTTATGTCCCACCGCTGGACGAAAGCCTCCCCCATAGCCCTCCAACTGTCCCTATTGCTAGCTTCTTCCTTCCAAATACACTGAATAGACTATCTAACAGTGCAAGATTTTTTCAAATAGGACCTTTTTTAATAGCCTGTTATGTCCCACCGCTGTACAAAAGCCTCCCTATTGCTAGCTTCTTCCGTCCAAATAGGACCTGTCCCTGACATTAGCCATTAGCGCGTTCAATCGAACAAACTCTTCAGCTTTATAACATTAGTACAGATTTAATTGGTGTCCAATAACTTCGGCGATTTTGTTAATTAAGGCTATCGTGTTACCCATATCGGCCTTTTCCCAATAAAATGAGATATCAAAAGGACTAAAGGCTTTAACGAATGCCAGATATTTATCTTTGTTAATTAAAGGATTTGCAAAAGTTGCCCATATTTTTGCGGTAATTACCATTATACATATTATTATACTTATCTGTATTTTTTATAAATATATTTTTCACACATACACACAGCGTCATCTAGTCCCAAACTAAGCAATTATACTTGCTTGTGTTATGGGTGCTAGGAATTGATATACTACTTAAACACTTTTTATTTTATAAATCTTAATATATATATTTCTTGTGTGCGTGTGTATGTGACTGAACTCCTCCTAAACGACTGGACCAATTTTGATGAAATTTTTTGTGTGTGTTCAAGGGGATCTGGGAATGGTTTAGATTCACAATTTTGCGCGGTACGAAGTTCGCTGGGGCAGCTAGTACATACATAAATTAGATAAATTACACCCAGACACAGGACTAACTAATCATGCTTATCACACAAAGATTCGTCCTGAGTGGGAATCGAACCTACGACCTCCGGCTTAGCAGTCAGGGTCACTAACCACTATACTAACAGGCCAGTCAAATTCAATTCTGATTCTATAAAAATAATAATAACTCTATGCTTTGATACAACAAGGGCGAAAGATAACGCCTTACGTAAGTAATGCACGCCCCCTTACATACGTAAACCTTAGTGCATTAACATCATGTAAATAATTTAAAAAATATTTTAAAGGCGTATTTCTTACGTGCTTATCTACTGATGGCATCCCACCATCGACGAGATACTTACTAGACACCGCATACCAGGGCCCCGAATTTCGCGCTTTGAATGCAACGAGTAGTACATAGTAATCGACATTATATGTCGATTTCATTAGTTTTCAATTGACGTTCGCCATTTTGTTCGACATACGTCGCGTTTGACATAGATGTCTTATGCGCTAGTACTGAAACTTGAAGCCTTGGGCCCCCGCGCTCGCCTAATTTATGTGATTCCACTACATAGCATCCGTTCACCACAGTCAAAATTCCTCGTACCCCGCTAACTTTTGACGATTATAATTTTATAAAATATTTAAATAGTGTCATGTAGGTACTTGCTGTAGCGTTCCAGTGTTATCGCGAAGACCTTACGTGTCCAATCACTTTTTACCAATTAACCTAAACCATCAAAATAGTAAATAATTTTTGTACCCAGGAATGATTCATGACCTTTCCTATCCCATCTATAATGTTTTTTACAAAAATTGCTTAGTAGTAAAAAACAAAACACGACTGCCTTGTTTCATTGTAGATTTTTTGTAAAATATTTATTTATTAAGATATATTATTAGAACTACATTGTAAATACTTTATCAAACAATTGTAATACTAACATAGATTGTACAAGATGTAAATGTAACTAAATTGCGTTTAATGCATAAATATGAAATAAATTTATAAATGACATATTTTAATGTAAAATTAATTATGTATTTATGTACAGGGTACTAAGCTATAGCTGCAAAATCACATCCTTCAAAGAATTCTAAACTTTGTGTCCACAGGAAAGAGCATAATATTGATTGCAAAAATATCGGACAAAATAAATAAATGTGCCATAGAATATCTCCGTTCATATTATTATGTAAATAATGAGGAATATCAAACGCATAATGCTCTTTCGAATTAGTGGCTTAGTTGGTCAAACACTTGACAAACCTACAACGTTTCAAACACTAAAACGAATGTAAATCCGAAATACACGTGACAGACTAAATATCTATTAGACGCCACTATTTTCAAAATTAAATCTTATATGAAATTGAAATCGTCAAAAGTTAGCTGGGCGGGGTATCGGGGAAGACAGTGTGCCCAGCTATGTGGTGTCTATAGGTATTTGGTCGGTGCCACATGTGTATTTATGTATATTAATGTGGATTTCATTTGTTTTGTTTTTTGTTGAGGGAACACATTGAAGCCCATACGATAGGTAATAAAGCAGACTTCTTTAAAAGAGGAAGCACATTAATGTAAATTATTTAAAAAAAAGTATTTTGTTTATTAAATTGCCATTGTTGATTTAGTTTTTATTAATAAATTATATTTTTTAACATTTCTAAGTCTTTCAATAATCGGTTTTACTGAATAAAAATAAATAACATTCATTCATTTTAATATGGGACCCGGTATCATTCATTTCAGATACCGGGTCCCATATTAAAAAAAATACATTAGGTACAGTCAAAACATTAAAAATTAATATTTGCAAAAGGGGACTAGACGGAGAAAATGTCTAAAACTTTGACACGGATTTCAACTTTGGATTCCAATCAAGTTGTAGTAGTAGTCCATATTATGATGACATGTAGCTGATCTAATGATGGAGCCGGAAGGTGGCCATAGGAACCCTGTAATAAAACAACACAATTTCATCGATTTCGAGCTCGCATGATTCGGCTCTAGCCGATGGTGAGTGTACAAGAATCCAAGGGAAATAATAATAATATAGTGGAACATTAACACACACTGCCATCTGATCCCAAACTAAGCAGAGCTTGTACTATGGAAACCAGGTAACTGATAATATAATACGTTATAGTACTTTTCTTTTGTAAATACATACCTATTTATAGATAATTACACCCAGACTCAAGATAAACCAACACGTTCATCATACTTACTGGGAATCGAACCCACGGTCTGCGGCGTGAAAAGCAAGTATCTTACTGACCACGCCACCAGCCCGAAATCAAACAGAACAAATGGAATAAGTAAGTACTTATTTTTAAAAGATTCCTCCAATGCAATTGTACAAGTTTGCATCTCGTTAGTAACGATGCAATTTTAACAACGTCTTCTTGTAGGTAGTTTTTTTTCACTCATGAGCAGAGCAGTAACCAAGAATAGGGATGACTAAAAGATTTGAAGGTATTTGAAAAGATATTTGACATGTATTTTCTGCTTTATTTATCATTAAAACGTAACAATATTAAGATTTAACTCATTTAAGTTATGGAATGGGAGTGCGTTAAGCCTACCTACCTCTCTACCTATAAAACTCACTTCAACCATTTTTAGTGTCACACTGTTGGGCACGGGTCTTCTCTCAACTATCTTATGAGTTGAGAGAGTTTACGCCTTAATCCACAGGCGCTGGCCAAGTGCGGTTTGGTGGATGTCACATGTCCTCGAATGATTAGTTCTTAGGGATGCCGGTTTCCTCGCCATGTTTTCCTTCACCGATGTTGAGCAGACTTCAAACTAAATCGAGATGGCTCTTAGCTGTTATAGATTGTTCTCACATGCTAGGCAAGTCAATCAATATCAGTGAAGGAAAACATCGTGGGGAAACCGACATGTCTAAAAACTAATCATTCGAGGACATGTGACATCCACCAAACCGCACTTTGCCTAAACTCTTGACTCGTAAGATAGTTGAGAGAAGACCCGTGTCCAGCAGAGAGACTCATAAAAGAGGGTTAAAGTGAAGCCTCTTAGTAGCTGACTATACCTCGAGCAAAAATTACACTTCTATCTGTTTTGCAATGTTACACTATTTTGACAATTCAACCTTCACATTTATCATGTCGTTGGCCGTCCTTTTCACCCACGTAATAACAGACTGCCTATATTCAAAATGGGGTCCATATCCTAGACGAATAATAATAAAAACAGAAAAATATATATACACATAAATACTAACATGAGAATTTAAGTAAACTTTACTAACATTTAAATTGTAACAGCCTTATGTAAAAGTTATGAGAGTCTTTAATACAAATGGACTTTATCTCTTTCTTACTAGTATAAATCTAAACATGACAGACAAAGACAAAACAAATTATAAACCTATTTTAGCTATCATGGGCTTAAAATACGTTTAAGAATATGGGGGTAAAATTTTTGGATGCGGAATAAATAGGCTTCATTCATTCATTCAACAGACTGCTGTAATTCAATGGGCAAAGAAATGAATATACGTCTGTAAAAATAGGTACCTAACTATGAAAATACGAAGATTGAATACAACACGTCTTTCGCCCGGTGACACAGGCATTATCAAGCCTTACCAGTCTACAAAGATCCAGATTTAATTGTATAATTTTCAGCAATGAACGACTGTAAATATCAAATTTACATCTAGGAAGTAAATATGTTGGTTAAAAGTGCCACAAAAATACGAAACACACGCACACGCACTTCAAATTATATTGAATTTTTTTTCGTTGTTATATTTTTTTAATTATATTTCTTTTTATTTCAGCAATTTTTGATGAATTAGTTTTTGATTTCCAATTGATCAAAAACTCATTTATCAGTCTAGTTTCTTATTATACCTATTACATTTTAAAGCTGAACACTGTCTCTCAAGATGCAGGTTACTCAGTTTAAGAGGCAGGGGTCACTAACTTTCATTGTACAGATTAGAATCATAAAAACTATCCATATAATGTATAAAACTATAAGATTTTAGAATAATAAATATATAATATATTTTAAATAAATATATATTATATTCTATGTATAAATAACTAACCAAAACATTTATCGCCTAAATAATATGACTAAGTATATTAGTATTATCTGATTTGAAACTAAATCCCTTTAATTGAATTTGTAAGGAAAAATCAAATATCCAGAAGCACGGAAGATAAGATAAAGTTTCACTCAATTAATATTATTCAATTAATAATATTAATACTTGATAAGGATTTAATATAAACTCCGATAGTATTCAAGTATTAGATAATAATAATACGCCTTTAGCATTATTAATGCTGACCGCACACGAGCTTCACGCGACAGCCACACTCAGCAGCCACAAACACTGTCACTCTAGGACGCTTTGTGTCGTGTGTACATGAATTAATAACGAAATTCCGTTATTAATTCATGTGGTGTAGGTAGTGACGGAATATCAACCACGTGCAGCGATAAAATGTATGACAATATTATTTTTTTTAAACGAAGCAAAGGCTTAAAATTGTTATTCTAAAATAGTCTAACATTTTAAAAAAGATTACAAATCCGTCTAACTATTTTCTTAAATATAAAAATGAATTGACGTTTATTCGTAACGCTACTACTTTAAAATAGCTGACCCGATGTATGATTTAAAAAAAATATTTGTAAACGTTTCAGAAAGGTTTTGAAGTTGAAAAATATACGGTACTTACCTACAAACTTTGCCAGGGCAGGTAAACTTAAAGAATTTTTTTGTACTCCAACAAAAATGGAAAAATAAAGTAGGTTTTAAAGCTGGAAAACAGACGGTACAAAGTTTGCTAAACACGGAAAAATATATTATCAGCCGAATTAAAAACCTTCTTTAAAACGGTTATTAGGAAAGACATTGGTGGCAAAGTTTTGTGGTTGTAGACTGTCGTAAGTCGCCCGTGTGCGGTTAGGTTAAACTAGGAATGATGTGGGTTGAAATGATTGGAAAACTTTTCTAGAAATACAAAACAAATGAGAGTGATTTTGATGCCCACATAGCAAACCTAAAGAAGATGTATTTAGTTTCGGATACTTCTAAACTTGGGTAATAAGCTGCCACATACATATTTGTTTGTTCCATAACAAGTTGTTTTTGAACTTACCAAATAAGTAAGCGGTAAGTAATTAAGTATTAGGCTTAGTAGCGCGTCTTGTTCATAAAAATATTTTGCGCCTCTCTAATTAAAATGGACTTTGTCTCATTTTTACTAGTATAAATGACAAAATAACAGCCAATATAAAAATCTACTTCAGCTATAATGAGCTTCTATGACGTTTAAGAATACGGGGATACGTATTTTGGCTTTAATTAAGTCAAATAGTAAGTTGTTAGATTAATCATTCTATTGTTATTGATCTTATTATTACCTAAATCAAGTTATATTAGTAATTACCTAGGTAGAAAGCGACTAATAATAATATAATAATAACATTTTTACACATACATACAGCGCTATCTAGTCCTAGGAATTGTGTTATGGGTACTAGGAACGGATATAATACTTAAATACATTATTTTCTGTAAATACATACATATTATAGATAAATTACACCCAGACACAGAACAAACAATCGTGTTTTGCACAAGGATTTGTGCTGGGATGGATTCGAACCCACGACCTTCGGTTTATGAGTCAGGGTCACCAACTACCACATGACAGGCCACCTGTATTCTTACTATGTGCAAACAAACCTTGAAATAAGGAGTAAGCGCCCGAAGAATATTATTACCGACACTCTTTTTTATCCTTTATTAGGTTTACGCTTGACTACAACTTGCCTGATGTGAAGCAATGATGTAATCTACCATTGAATGCGCTTACCTACCCAGTAAATACCGATTCACTCATTACTTGAAGACAGGCAGATTATAGCTATCGGGAAACATAGATGCCGTCAACGAATTCCACAACTTGGCAGTTCGCATAATAAAAGTAGAAGCAAAGCGCTTTGTGCGTCCTCGTGGAATTTCCACCATATAACGGTGGCGCATAGCCAACCTCTACTTGTCCGATGAAAGAACGGGGATGGGGAAATAAGATTATGTAATTCCAACGCACACTCTCCGAAGTGTATTCGATAAAAGACCGAAAGACTAGCGACGCGGCGATGCCAATAAAACGCTATAATACCATTCAAAATTTCCTGAACCAGCAAAATTGCTACAAATATTAAAGCTATTCGCACACAAATCACTACTTCAAAACTCACGGATTGCCTTATTACGTACTTATTTTAATTACTACTTATCTCTACTACTACCCAGATATGATATTGTTTTCACAAATTTCAGCGTTTTCACTCAGTATGTGATTAGAGTTGGTAGGGAGAGGTTGTGTTGTGCGCGGTAAATCGATGTTACTCGCGAGAAGTTCTCGATACTCTGTGAAACAATTTCAAGTGGTTTGAAGTGTTATGTGTGATTATGAAGTTTACTGTGTAAACTAAAGGTAAATTTATTTCGTTTTAAATTTTATCGATATAAGCAGTTAAGATTTTACGGATTCGATGCCGGTTTGGATAAGTTCTAACCGAACAAAAATTAAACGCTTTTTCGTTTTTCGTGTCACTAGCTCTTTTTATACAGCCCCGCACTGAGATATAAAGTAGTCTAAAAGAAACCTTAAATGGGATATCTAACAGTGCAAGATCTTTTGGATTCAGACACATAGTTTTTATTTTAACCTACCACCTCAATCCCACAATTGCAATTCCTGTAAGTCAGGATCGACAGTGACGCCGTGAAAAGATTCGGGATTTGAACCCAGCCAATTCCCGGGACACTTAAAATCCCATACAAATTTTGATCAGAATGATAATAGAAGGAATACTTATAGATAGACCGTTTAACTCTCGTATCGCCTATCGCCAAGATTCTGACTCGTCAAGCTACACAGACAGACAATGATGATGATTCAAGCGATATGGATATTAGTGACGAATAGTCTTACATTACTTTTATTTGTGGTTAAATAGTTCTTTAAGAGATTTAATTAATGTTTTATGACTTAGTACCTCAGATGGCTATACGCGAGTTAAACGGTCGGCGTATAGTTACTTAGATAGGAGATAAATCAGTAGTATATATTTATTTAGTATATATTATATAATACATTTAAGAACATAATGTGTAATGTAAGTGTGTAGGTATATGTACGTAGGTATTTAAAGTTATTTTCTGTTCACTTCTTCGCATTCCACAAGTTTTCTCTACTTGAGGTTTGCTGGTAGAAAATTCATATTTGAATTAATCTTGCCTATGTACATTGTTGTTTCCTATATAAAATAGTATACGTACCTAAGTGTTTTGTGTACAGTAAAGAATAATGAGAATAAGGAAATGGAAAGTTAGTTAAGACCTCTGAAATTATCGCGTTCAACCTAACAAACTCTTCAGCTTCGTTCTATTAGTATAGAGTATAGATAAATATTTAAAAAATATCAACCCCTCCACGAAAAAGAAGGGTGTTATAACTTTGTTTGTGTACATGTTGGTACATACAATGTACAATAGAATAGACTGTTTTTTTAATAAACTGCATTAAAAAGGGTTTTCTATATTTAAAAATAGAATGAGTAGATTAGATTAGTAATTAGTAAAGTGATTGAGTAGATTCTTACGTAGATCGGAGATTTGATATTTTTTAAATTTAATTTGGGTTCTAATTTACATTTGGGCAGACCTTTTATTTACGTGCAATATTAGAAGTGCAATAATCTTCATTTTCAGGAAACATGAAACAAGATAATTTATAATATAATGCGACTATTTTTTTGTAGTAAATACTAAATATAGTAAATTACACATAGAGTCAAGACAAACAGACATGTTCATCACACAAATGTTTGTCTTGGGTGGAAATCGAACGTATGACGAGCAACATAAGAAACGTCACTACTGGCCCGTGATAAACTTAAAATTTTCATTCACTTCAACCCTTTTTATTGTCCCACTGCTGGGCACGGGTCTTCTCCTAACTATCTTATGAGTTGAGAGAGTTTAGGCCTTAATCCACACACGCTGGCTAAGTGCAGGTTGGTGGATGTCACATGTCCTTGAATGATTAGTTCTTAGACATGCCCGTTTCCTCACGATGTTTTCCTTTACAGATATTAAGCAGCGGAGATGAAACAATTGAGACAAAGATGTGTGGGTACGGTCAGGTTCGAACCCGCGACCTTATTTTTCTAAGGCGAGGCCCGTACCGCTGCGCGACAGCAGCTCTAAACTTAAAATAACCACATCTAAATACTCGCTAAAGTCTAACCTGTGTATTCATAAAAGTCGTTTAAGCTCATTATAGCTAAAATAGGTTTTTAATTCATTTGTCTTTGTCTGTCATCTTGACATTTATTTTACCTAAAGAGCCTAAGATTTTTATGAATAAGAACGTAATTTTCTAAAGAAATATTACTATAGCAAGCAGAAAGAGTTTTTATAAATCAATAGTCCAAAAAAGCTTCTAACTTCGTAATTAAAATAAAAAATACTTACTTGTGAAGTACTTGAACATATTTAAACAGAAAAAGAAATCATGTCATGTAGGTAAATCATTTTTCAAAAAAAAATCTTGATATATTATGATGCTAAATACCATTCATACTTTTTTGTTAAGCCGTAATGTTAGATACTTAAACATAAATCTATCATAATAGTAGATAGATATGTAAAAAACCTCTGCATCTTACTGCAGGTAAGGTACAGGTCTTCTCCTAACTACTTAAAGAGCTAAGAATCATAATTTTTTTTCACCTTTTGTAAATCCTCACAAAATTACAGTAAAAACGATATCTCTTGAATTATTAGGTAGGTATTTGATCGTTGAAACTCAAACACCTTTGTAATACTTTCATGCAAGTTTAGCTGAAGTTAAAACCAATTTTTGAACATGTTTTAAATATTCTAGTTGAATACATTTTACTGACTTTAACTTTAAAAATATCAACCCCTGAGTCTTTCAGCAACAAGTCTCGTTGGCAACTACTCAGCAGAAATGTAGTATATTTATCAGTGACAATATCGATGTTGAATCAGCAGTTTTTGAGATAAAGCTGTTTGTTGTTCTTCGACTGCCGCTGGACGTCACTTATCGTGGTTTATCAGTTTAAAAGTGACGTATTGGTATTTTAAGTATTTTTAGTACGACAATGCTAAAAACACTTTGTTTGGTCATATGTCCTCTCATAAGTTCCGTAATTAAATAAGTTCAGTTGCAGTTAAGTTTCGATCAAAACAGCCCTTTTCGTACTCTCGTAATTTTGACAACCGCTGTCAGATACGCTCGCGTCAAGTTCGCGTCACGTGAGCGCTTTGACGTTCATGATATAAATATGACAATTACAAGAATACCGTTTTACACTAAGACGTGAACGCAATTGAAACTGCACCGCAATATACATTTTTATACATAACCCACCGTACAAATAGATGAAAATTACCTTCACTTATTATCTGGATTGCATTATTCTCTATTTTGATAATTCCACCTTTGCATTATCATGTAGTCGCTCTATGCTTACTTAAGGTCGTAGCAGACATACTCGTATAAAATCGGAAAGAGATCGTCACCGTATCAACTCAAACCGTTCAGTATCATTTGTATGAAACTCTTTACACTCTCTATTTGTAGTTACAATATTGTTTTATTTTCCTTTCCTTTACACATGTTTTATTTTTGGTAGGTATGGACAGGCTTGGTGTTTTGGCAACCTTAGCTCCTAGCGTCACACTATGGGAATATGGACATTGCTGCTCTTAGCGTTTACTGAGTAATGTCTTTGATTGACACTGATGGGTCACCCTGATACTCGTTGGTGTTTCATTTCTTTTTTATCCGTTTTATTTTTCTCTTTTACATTTGTTTCTTCCGTGTCAAATAAATGGTTTTCTTTCTTCTTTCTTTCTTTTAACGCATACTAATCGGAATCGTACCGTACTTGCTTCGCTGCGGGACCGTCTCACGAACAGCTTGCAGGACAGGACAGACCTTGCAGTTCCCAAGCTTACATCTTTCAGTATCCTAGCTTATGTCTCTTCATTCACGACTCTCCCGTGGCTTGGGCTGCTGATCGTGATGTCATTGAACAGGTGCCACTTAGCTGTCAAGCAGCGGCCGGCAAGCCGTAAGCTCGTTACGTGCTTACGTAAGGTTGACGCTGTTTAGCGGCAAGGTGAAAGGCGATACGGTTACGATCCGTTTCCGAGTTAACATGTGTGCTACGACCTTTAATAACAAATTGCCCAAATTAAATAAACAAAGAACGACTGTGCGACTGTAACGAGTACGGCTGTAAAAATAAACATGACAATACAAAGATGGATTTAGGTATCATGAAAATGAAATAGGTACGTCGACACACGTTTCGTCTATTGACGCAGGCATTATTGAGGCGTCTTGACCAGTCAATGTATTAATTGTACCGTACATTTCTAATTTTTTAACAATAGTCCCTATTTACAAATATCGCTCTCTCTTCTTAGTGTCCAAGTCCAACACACCTCCGCTAGATATTAAGTTTACTTGAAATTAACTGGTGGTAGGCTTCGGCCGTGGTTAGTAACCACCCACCAGACAAAGCCGCACCGCCAAGCGGCCTTGCTGTGTTCCGGTGTGATGTCTGGGACATCATTTAAGAAGGGGTCAAAATTGTTGTTCCTTTATGTTTTCTAACCATAAGGAGCATCATTCCACTGCCACCTTCTCACAGAAATTCATTCGTAACCACGAATGAATCGGTATCGGGGGCAGGCGCTTCCCATCGTAGATTACATCATTGCTTAACATCAGGCAAGTTGTAGTCAAGCGCAGGCCTGCCGGCCCCAATATAAATGGGAAAACTGCAAGGGAAACGATGATAACACCGATAAAATAATCTTACTTTTACTTCCACTCTTTTTAGTGTCCCACTGCTGGGCACGGGTATCTAATTATCTTACGAGTTGAGAGAGTTTACAGTCCATCAAATCTAAGAAGTACCGTTTGACGTTTCACTGTTTTCTATTAAATTAGCGTTGTTAATTATTAGAGGCGTAATTCACACTATTTTTATTAGTTTTCGTGTAAAATAATTGAATTATAAAGCGATTTTTATTTTAACATAACATAAACAATTTTCATACAAAAAATAAAATTCTAAATAATAACTAATAATAATAATAATAATTTAGAACTGTCAAACAGTACTTCTTAGATTTGATGGACTATAGGCCCTAATCCACACACGTTGGCCAAGTGCGGGTTGGTGGATGTCACATGTCCTATAATGATTAGTTCTTGGACATACCGGTTTCCTCTTGTTTTCCTTCACCGATATTGTGCAGTGGCGATGTTACAATTCGCACAAAGATGTGTTTTTTTCACCTTTCGAAACTGTTTTTGACAGTGAGTCTGTCAGTGGGAAGTTGAAAAACATAGTACATTGAAAAAATGGTATAAATTAAATGTTCTATAGAAGACTTTTTTATCCTATAGTTAATAAATATAAAATTAAAAAACACCCTAATTTCAACAGAGAAAATGGTTGGAATATAGGTACCACCAGCTTGGTACCCAGTGCTAAATTTACTTGTACCAAAACCCAAGCAAAATCAACTCAGAATTCAAGAGCTCAGTTTGCTTAAATCGGAATGCAACTTAAATATTAATGTTTGGAGGTAGTCAGTAATAATTGCGATTAATATTTTTGGACGTCAAATACCTCAGTCCACCCGTGAACATGAAGTCTGAAAAGACTTTGAAACGTCGGGATCTAAAATCTAAAATAAACCGCGATAAAATCCGTTAAAAAGTAGTTTTATTTCAAATTGGCATAAATTAAAAGTTCTATAGAAGACTTTTTTATCAAAAATTGGCTTGCGCTTGACCAACACTTACCTGAGTTAAGCAATAAAGAGCCAACCACATTCTCACATTAACGCCAAAAAGCGCTAAGAGGAGCGCTTAGCTTTAGCGCGGGCATTGAAACAAACAGAATTATTAATACAACCGGCTGTTACAGGATTTAGTAATTAATTAATCATTGACTTGTTTAAACATTTGCTAAGTTCAAGTAAGCGTGTACACCCAACACGGTGGTTTGAGCTCAGTCAATAGCTGTAGGTACTTATCTATCTACCAACTTACTGAGTTTGCATTACTACAGGCCGACCGTTTAACTTGCGTATCGCCATCTGAGGTACAAAGTCATAAAACATTAATTAAATCTCATATAGAACTATTTAACCACAGATAAAAGTAAGATAATGTAAGACTATTCGTCACTAATATCTATATCGCTTGAATCATCATCACTGTCTGTGCAGCTTGAGGAGTCAGAATCTTGGCGATAGGCGATAGGCGATATGCGAGTTAAACGCGTGTGCCGTGTGTACACAGTAAAACCCAGTTAAACTATAAGTTTGGCAAGTTTAAATTGTAATATACTTAACATCCCCCTTCTCATTTTGATTAGAACAATAAAAATAAATAAAATAAATATTCTGGGACATTAACACAAACGGTCATCTGGTCCCAAGCTAAGCAGAGCTTGTGTTATGGAAACCAGATAACTGGTATATACTATACATATAATACTTTTCTTTTGTAAATATATACTTATAATAGATATTTACAGACTCGACATAAACACAAATGTTTGTCTCGGGTGGGAATCGAATCCACGAACTGCGGCGTGAAAAGCAAGCATCTTACCGACCACCGCCCGTCAATTTAAAAAAAGTGAAGACCATAATGCCATTCATTGCTATTTTGATCACACAGGAGTCGTCGGGTCCTCCATCTAATTAGATCCATATCTAAACATTTCGGAATGTAAGTTTTTCTTACATTACGTGGTTTAATTAACTAAAGGATAAAAAAAATATTTATGTTGTTCTTTTGTCCTGAACAAGCTAATAACAACAGAGGAAAACTCCTATCAAGTAGATTGGGTCCAAGAATCGAATAGCCTACGAAGAAATTTCGCTCAAAGAAATTTCAACTTAAAATCTAACTAGATAAGGTTTAAAATTGAAGCTCTCAAATATTATGAAACATTGGTGACAGAATATTTTTTATTTACCTACTCCCGTTTAATATTTAGGTAAATGTACCTAGTACTTATAACGTTAAAAATTAATTATGCACGAGCATTGTGTATTCAGGTTCGTAATGTTATTATAAGGGGTGTTTGGAATAAATACGATTGTAAATGAAGGTAAAGTTATGCAATTTACAAAAGGTTTTACCTGCAGGGCTGGGCTTGGGGAGGGAAGCTGAGGCTACAGCCCGGGGACTCTATAAAAGAGGCCCCACAATAGACTTCGAAAAAAATGTTCAGCATAGTAAATGCTAGTAAACAACATTTTCTTTGATTTTTTTTCGCATTTTACATTTACAAAATTACTTGCTGTGCTGTGCTGTGGGTCGCTCCTACATATAGACCGTTTAACTCGCGTATCCCCATAAAACAAACACTTAAAGAACTATTTAACCACAGATAAAAGTAATGTAAGACTATTCGTCACTAATATCCATATCGCTTGAATCATCATCACTGTCTGTGCAGCTTGAGGAGTCAGAATCACAATCTCATGGCTATCATTAACATAATAAGGTAAGTCATTAATATAAACTAGGAACAGAAAAGGGCCGAGAATCGATCCTTGAGGTACACTCATGGTGACTTTTGACCCTGAGGACTTAATTCCATTGACATCGAAAATTACTTGCTGTGCTGTGGTAGGTCGCCTCTAGTAGGTACTCACAGCGTTAACTGAGCTATGTTCATGTTTGACACATGGGTCACACTTACTCTTTTTCTTCTTCTTTTTAACTGTTTTTTTCTCTCTCTCTTTTCGTGTGTTTTTTTATTTGATTCTGTGAGTCCTGTCTCTGTCAAATAAATGATTTTCTTTCTATTTCTTCTTTGTTGTTTTACTTTGTACAAACATATTAAATATTACCTAACAGAAATTATCTGTTAGGTTAGGTTATATTTGTTCATACAAATCAGGTATTCTGTAAATTGACAAATCTCAAATGGCCATGAAAAAAAATTTACCATTTTATTTGGAAAATAATTTGAGGTCAGGGGACCCACTGTGTTGCCTACTAACTACATTATATCATGCCCAGCAGTGGGGTAAAAAGTTGGATATAGCCTATAGCGTTCCTCAATAAATGGGTTATCAGTGCAAGAACTAACCCTGACATCAGCACATTCAACCAAACAAACAAACTCTTCAGCTTTATGATATCAGAATCATCACTTGAAATAATGCAAAATGAAGAAATATAAGGTCGCGGGTTCGACCAGTCGTGCACACATTTTTGTGTGAATTGTGTTCATCTCCGCTGCTCAAAGTGGTGAAGGAAAACATCCTGAGGAACCCGTCATGTCTAAGAACAAATTATTCGAGGACGTGTGACATCCACCAGCCCGCACTTGGCCAGCGTATGTGGATAAAGGCCTAAACTCTCTCAACCCGTAAGATAGTTGAGAGAAGACCCGTGCCCAGCAGTGGGACACTAAAAAGGGTTGAAGTGAAGTGATTTTTTGTTTTGTGATTGTAATCAAAGATGACCAGATACGCCAGTCCAAGCAAAATGTCGAATGACGTCACGCTTAGGTAATTTTTCTACATCTGTATGACAGCGCACTCCCACTCCGTAACTTAAATGCGTTATATCCGAATATTATTTCATTTCAATATTATAACAAAAAATATGTGTCTAATTTTTTTTTATTATCTTACAGAAAGATTAGTAAAAATACGATTTTTCCTACCTCATCGTCATCCTAGTAATTAAGATTCCAAAGATTAAACACAAAGTTAAAGGTCGTTCTTGTCATCACAATAGGCTGAAGTTGAGAATTCGAATATCATTAAAACTGTCCTTTGTAAACTTTCTTTTCGTTGAAATACTTGATTGACTTCGAATATTTAGATGATTCCATAACATTTACATAACAAAGGAAATTAATTAAACCGTGAAATTATTTTTTACCAACTATAAGTAAGCTTTTGTCAATTACCTGTTTTGAATTGTAGCATGTTGAAATAAAACTATAAAAAAACTCTAATAAAACTTTTTTTGTTCTTTTTTTTAAATCTCGACGTTCTTTTTTATTTTCTTTTAGTTTTATTTCAATTTGTGATATTGGCGTAAATTTAAAAAATACTTTTTTGGCATGTTGTTGATTTTTTTTATGTATATATTGTCTGCTGGACCGGACTGTCCCATACAGATGCACTGGGTAGAGGTGGCACTAGGCTAAAGGCTAAATTTGATCTTAACGAATACTAGAACTACTTACTAGAATTAATCTAAATTGTTACTAACACACTAATAAATATAGAGATGTAAAAAAGTCCGAAATAAATATATTTGTGAGCTTATGTTTTTATTCTTTAATAGGCTAGCGCTTGACTACAACTTACCTTATGTTAAGCAATTATGTAGTCTACGATAGGACGCGTCAGCCCAATGTACCAATTAACTCGTGATTACGAATGACTTTCGGTGAGAAGGTGGCAGTGGAATGAGGTTCCTTATGATTAAAACCAATTGACAGTTGAGAGTAGTAACAACAAAAAATTGTTTCGGTGTTTAGTTGGTCGAGGGACTACCCTCCGTGCCTCGGAGAGCACGTTAAGCCGTCGGTCCCGATTGTTATTTAACACATCTATGACAATCATTACATGTAGTCAGAAGCCAATATAATCTGACACCTGGTCTAACCATCCCGGCGACTGGTTCCCTACGGGTTTCGAGGTCTGATGGCAGTCGCTCGTATAATTCTGGTAGCTAGCCGCATCAGGTTAGACTGGGAGCCGACCCCAATAGTAATGGGAAAAAGGCAAGGGGAATGATGATGATGACGTTTTGAATACTACTTGTACACACGGCTACACATAAAGCTATACATTTTCAGTATAAACTGATCTCCTGAGGATTCCCGTACAACAAGAGGTCAGCTTATAATGCAACAGAGATGATTGATTGATTAATATTTCTTACAAATTAAATATCAATTTCAATAATAATCTATAATCTCTGCTTTGTTATATTATATTTTACCGACATAACATAGTGCTGTATATATTATCTGTGGTTTAATATTTCCTATGTAACGTGTAATATGTTGACTGTTCCTTCTGATTAAATTGTGGTATTGTTGAATTATTTTCTCTCTGGGGAATAAGATTACAGGCAATGGTTGAGAATTTCATTAAGTACTATAATATTCTACTGTAGCGTTATTGCGGCTTTCATGATATTGAATAGAAAAATGCTTTTTCTACATTTGAATTTTAGCATGCATTTGTTTGTTTTTATTAATAATGGTATAAGTTGAAATGAAACTATTTTATAACGGATTTTATCGCGGTTTAGTTTAGATTTGAAATCCCAATGTTTCAAAGTGAAATAGTCAATAGTTTTATGTAAATGTGTGATATTCGCATAAATTTAAGAAAATACAATGGGATAAGTGTCAGGCTCTGGGGCTGCGGTACGGGCCTCGCCTCAGAAATATAATGGTCGCGAGTTCGATTCCCACTCGTGCCCACACATCTTTGTGTGAATTGTTACATCGCAGCTTTATAATATTAGTATAGAAGAAATTATGTATGTTTACGATGAACGTAAAACGAAAAATGTACCAAGAGCCTGACACTTCACTTCAACTTCAAACTTAGTGTCACTGTTTAGTTGCTACTGTTGGGCACGGATCTTCTCTCAACCATCTTACGAGTTCAGAGAGTTATAGGCCTTAATCCACACACGCTTGCTAAGTGCGGGTTGGTGTGTGTCCTCGAATGATTAGTTCTTTGACTTGCCGGTTTTCTCACGATGTTTTCCTTCGCCGATATTTAGCAGTGGTTATGAAACAATACATACAATTATGTGTGGGCATGACCGGGAATCGAACCCGGCACCTATATCTAACGAGAAGCCCGTAACGCTGCGCCGCCACCGCCGTTCATATCACCGGATAATATTGTTCTATGGCATCCACTTTATAGTTAGGTACATAGATATTTTCGCAATAGCCTAGTGAAGTATTTTTCCACTAATGCAATCATGTGACAAGATCTCATCGATACTAGCTTATCTCAATAGGTTTGTGCATTATCTATTGGACTTAGAGCTTGGGTAAGATACAATTGTGATCTGTTCTCAATTTTACTTCAATTGTTTTGGAAATATTAACACGGATTTTCGGATATAGTAGTACCAGCGGCCCGCCGCAGCTTCGCCCGGGTAGCTTCAGACCACTCAACAATTTACAAAAAATGTGATAAACAAAGAACCGCTCAACCGATTTTGGGAAAACTTCACATAAACCATTTACTATAGTCCAAACAATGCCTAAACATTTGGTTTGAATAGGTAAGTCCATTTTTGAGTTATAAAATTACAACGAAAAGTGGCATTGATTTTTTTTATGTAGATAAGAAGGGGTGTGTAAACTAGACCAACCCACAACCAGAAGTAGGTATGGTGAACGGAGAACTATATAGAGTGTCAGGATGGTCTTACCCACTTATTTATGCCAAATCGGTGAGTAGTTATACTGATAAGCACCTACCTAATGTCTATCGTTTAAAGAGTAACGCCCAGATTACCCTACATACAAAATATTAAACTATTATGGGTTATTTGTCCCCTAGGAACCCATAACAGTTTAATATTGGGTATGTAAGTAAGTAAGTAGTAAGTAAAACTATGATAAACGTGGATTAACCGCGCATACAACCGCTCTACTTGGCGTCTCGTAAGTTGGTCTACTGATTCGCCAGCGGACGTCTGACGCGCACGGGGTAAAGCTATTGATTTAAATGGTAACAGTTAATACAGATCAAGAACAATATACATAGTCATAAACTTTATTCAGTCGAACAGCTCTGCAGTGTCACCTGTCAAACTTGACAGCTGACGTTGATCCGGTCCAAACACTGACCGACAACAGTAGACGACTGATTCCCACTGGGTCTTATCACAAGATGATTTTGATCTACGGCTTATTAACCGACTACTAAAAAAGGAGGAACTTCTGTGTTCGGTTGTTTTTTATGTATGTTCGCCGATACTACTCCGTCAATTGTGGACTGATATTGAATTTTTTTTATTGACTAGCTGACCCGGCAGACTTCGTACTGCCTCAATCGAATGCTGTTTTTAGGGTTTCCCCGGCAAATATTCGTATTTTTCTCACCTTTTAAACCTTCCCTAGACTTCCACGAACATTTCAAGACCAAGATAAGATAAATCCGTTCAGCCGTTCTCGAGTTTTAGCGAGAGTAACGAACAGCAATTGATTTTTATATATATAAGATAAGATATAGTTTACGCTCTATAGGAGCCGTGTCGTAACAAGTTATGCTGATTTGTTTTTACGTGTAATCGATGGCGAACTACTTGCATAAGGGAAGGGGATGTGTTTTGAACCCCTCACAACGACCGTGAATAAAAATACCGTATGAAATGAAATGAAAATATGCTTTATGTTTTTTGAGACGCGAGTCTACATATAACTAGTCCAATTTCTTTTCCTACCGTGCAGTGAGTGACTGGCAACTACTGAGAAACACTGACAAAAGACTCAGTAGGCTTTTTTTTATGAAGTACTTAAATCTATTACATTTTGTTTGTTTAGTGTGTTTGGGTTGTGTAGTATAATTTTATGAGGATTTAAAAAAGTATAGGCTGCACTGAGCAGCCTCGCCTTAGAAATATAACCTCGCGGGTTCGAACACCAGTCGTGCCCACACATCTTTGTGTGAATTGTTTCATCCCCGCTGCCCAATATCGGTGACGGAAAACATCGTGAGGAAACTGGCATGTCTAAGAACTAATCATTCGGGGACATGTGACATCTCCCAACCTGCACTTGGCCAGCGTGTGTGGATTAAGGCCTAAACTCTCTCAACTCGTAAGATAGTTTAAAGAAGACCCATGCCCAGGAGTGGGACACTGGGTTACAATGATAGAGTGACAAAAAGTATGAAAAATATCCGCCTCCTAAAGAGTGAAAAATAAAAACTGATGTACAGTTGAGTTCGGTGCTAAATCAGCAGATTAGACAATACTTAGGACGATAACAAAGATTTCTTACATGTTAGCACACACTTAAATTCACATTTAAAAGACGGTTCTTATTTTCATAGAAAAAAAAAATTAAACTTGATGGTCTTATTCATAAAAATCATATTTATCTCTTTAGTTAAAATAGACTTTGTCTCTTTCTTACTAGTATAAATGTCGAGATGACAGACAAAGGCAAACGAATTATAAACCTATTTTAGCTATAATGAGTTTTTATGAATACGGGGGTTCGTCTACATTAAAATCAATAAAGTGAGTACATTTAAATAAATAAATATGGGATTATTTAATGTTGATTCGAAATTCAAATACTTCGAAACAGTCGACAGAGTAATCAGAATTTGTGTACACATCAGTGAATTGGAGAGAAATCGTTTTAATTAAAGGATAAATTTAAGTCAAGAAACATTGGTCTAAGAGATACCGATGGGTTCTCTACTGGGATTCTAAGATTTATTTTAAGGAGGTATTTTAATGTATACCAAGCTACATATTATTAAATTCGCTACTACAAAGCTAAAATTAGGACTAGGTATTTATTTCAATCATAATACTGTTTTACTTTTATCCTGTTTACTAACTTTAATAGTTATTTAACAGAGGTGACGCAGCGGTATCGACTTCGCCTTTGAAATTTAAGGCCGCAGGTTTGTCGCGCCCACACATTGCATATTTGAGTGAATTATTATTCATTGTTATATCTCCGCTGCTCAATATCGGATAAGGAAAACATTGTGAGCAAACCGACGTGTCTAGAAACTGATTATTCAAGGTCAAGTGACATCCACCAACTCGCACTTAGTTACCGTGTGTGGATTAAGGCCTAAACTCTCTTAACTCGTAAGATAGTAGAGAGAAGACCAGTGCCCTGCAGTGTGACACTAAAAAGGGTTGAAGTGATGAATACTTAATCAACTACTAGCTAACTACTTTAACTATTAACTGCTACTTAGAGTATACTAATTACTTTTTAATATTATTCTACTTATATTAACACGAAAGTTTGTTAGAATGAATGGATAGATGTTTTTTCATTCCTGCGAAAATACATATAAATGCAAAAACATGTTGGATGAAAATTTGAAAAATGTAACCCATTACCTATTTATTCACTGTGCAAGTAAAAGATAAATATAAATTAAATATATTTTTGTAATCTCCTTTAAAAACTCTTCATTTTGACACCTAACTCGATATGTTTTGTAAAAAAAAAACATTAACGACATAGAATTTACCGAAAAATTCCATCGTGATTATTTTTTTAAACAAAACACACTTGGACACTTGAGTACTTGCTTAGATGTTGCAATTGATTCACCAGTTTGGGAGATACGTGGTAATAAAGAATTAGATATAGTTAAATACATACCTACTTTTTTCGCACGAATCTCACATGCGAAAAAAAAACAAAACACTTCCTCGGCAGAAGGTTAAAAATATAAGAAATTACTGGTTTCAGTATAAAAATAGAGCAAATAGAATAGAGCCTTTTCTTTTGCCATGATTACGCGTTAACAAGTCACATTGTGTCAAAGGAGGTGACGTCAAACGTCAAAGCTCATTAGTCGACACGTCATTATAATCATATTTCTGACGCGACAGTGACAGCGAAAATACTATTACTGGCACAGCTACAATAGGACGTCGAGAATACATACATTATACGTTTTCATAATTTTGAGAGCATGTGTTGGTTTATTGTTTTTAGTTAGATATCGACATATTTATTTATTTATTAGCTTCCGCCCGCGGTTTCGCCCACGAAATTGATCTCACTAATCTTGTTTTTCCATACAAACTTTGGAACCCCAGTTCACCCCCTTAAAGGGTGAGTTTTGAAAAATCCTTTCTTAGTGCACCCTTAGACCCCATAAGGAACCTATGTGCCAAATTTGGAGTCTCCAGACCCAGCGGTTTGGGCTCTGCGTTGATATGCCAGTCAGTCAGTTTCTTCTTTTATATATTTAGATTCATTAACTTCCACGAACACGTACAAGCGAGTGTTTTCTTCACATTGAAATATAACTATTTTATAACGAATTTTATAGCGATTTATTTTACTTTTTAAATGCCGACGTTTCAAAGTCTGAAAAGACTTTGAAACGTGACCGTGACCATGAAGTCTGAAAGGACTGAAACGTCGGGATTTAAAACCTGAACTAAACCGCGACTTATAAAATAGTTTTATTTAAACACGAACATTTCCAGTATAAAGACCCCCCTCTCATTGAACGGAAATCCTTTGCGATGCGAGATCAGCTTATACTGGAAATGTATAGTTTAATGTGTACAAGCTTATAGATTCAATAACATCCAAATCGATTGCCAGATCAGTTAATTATCTAACAGTAAAATTAGTTTTTGCTTGGTAATGTTAGGTACACCTGCACGTTACATTGCACAATACTAATATTACCTATAATGATAATAGTAATAATATTAAGTAAATTAAACAATATTAAATTAATTTAGAAGTAGTCTGCTCTATCTAGTAGTAGGTATGGGTCTGCTAGGATTTCTCCTGGAGCTGGGCTGGCAATAGCGACGCCGCGCCAGCCCAATCACGCAAAATAGGCGTATTTATGAGACGTAGAGTTGCGGAAAATTAACCCGCACCAAACTATAACTATAACAAAATAAATTTTGAAGTATGTTTGTATACATACTTCAAAATTTTTAAACACTTTTAAAAAGTTATATTCTGTCAAAGGAGATGATGTCAAACTTCAAACCTCATTAGTGGCACTTAATTTCTGCAGAGGCCATAATTAAAAGAAGAAGAAGAAGGTACAATCATATTAGTCATATCATTATATTCCTGACGCCGCAATGACAAGAAGAAAATTGTAACTGGTTACCTGCTCTATTTTAAGCAAATTAATTATTTAAGGTTTTCGTTACTGCAACGCGTCCGTGTTCTCGCGAGATCGAGATACTTACCCCGAATTCATAAATGTCTTATAAGCTCATTAAAGTTAAAATAGGTTTATAATTCGTTTGTCTTTGTCTGTCATCTTAACATTTCCACTAGTATGAAAGAAACAAAGTCCATTTTAACTAAAGAGTCTTATAACATTTTTATGGATCAGACCGTTAATTATTACATAAGTATATGATTCAAGATTTTTTCTAGTGAGATCTCTTTTTTTATTAAGGTTCCATAGTAAACCTATTGTTGTATAAGGAACCCTAATACAACGATTAGATACGCGCAGAGTAGAGGCGGATTAGCGCAAGCACGAATACATAAACGAATAAACGCGATATTAAATTTTATAATAATATTAATTAATCATCGAATATTGAAGCACAAAAAATTAGCAAGTTGTTCTGCGAATAGTTTGGCGAGCATGAAATCGTTACATTAAAGTTTGTCCACATATTAGAAAGAACAGCTACGGAACTCTGCGCTTAGTCAGATACGCTCTTGGCTGGTTTTACTTAGATCTTTTTGAAACACCTCACTTCATACAGAGGTTTCATTATGATATTATAATACCAATTTTTCTCATATTCATGCAAATGAACATGATATTTTTGAAAACATTATTCTAAAAGGTTTTTAGAGGTTATTAAGAGTTCGTGAAATATGAATGAGATGATTCATGTATTTACGTTATTAACCGATTTATATAAAGATATTATCAATTAACTAGTATGGAAGTAATACTATTGATGGCAGTCTTTTTGTAATCTGACATAGGCTGGTATGATCACGGGTGGTGTCAAAGAGGCGTTTAGACATCTCTCTGAATAAGCAGCGCGCACTTGGCCCCACGGCCCCTGCGCTGCGCCTCGACCCCAAACGGCTCAAAAATATAATTGCCTGCAAGATGCGTAAGTATATTTGCGCCGTTTGGTGGTCTCCGCCGTTAAAGCAGAAAATAAGTTATATACAACTATGCAGTAGCCAATTCCCCCACTTATAATAAAGTTAAGTGTCCTTTTCGTTTATGACCATTGACTCTCATGTCAATCGGCTGTTAACACAGCAATAAATATCGAAATAGGGCTGTCTTTTATTACTCCTAATGGTTGTCTATAATGTAACGAATGTAGGACATAAACAAAAATATTGAAAATGATTGTAATGTAATGTAATGTAATGTAATGTAATGTTTACTTTTCTTGTTTATTGATTGATATGAAATAAACGTAAAAGCGTGTTTATTAAAATGATCTATTTAGAGTGAATTATATTCGTTCTCTATGTGCGGTGGTCGCTTGAATAGTTCGTTCAGGGTGAGCACGAACTTTTTTTACTCTCAATATCGTTGTAAATGTCAAAGCGTATTTTTGTATGGAAACGAACAACGTCATCTGTTCATTTTCCATTCTAAAATACGCGTAAACATTACAACAATATCAAAAGACGAGAGTAGAAAAAGTTCTTGCTCCCCCATAAAGTACTTTGGCTAATGTAGGATGCGTCATGTCGTTGTGACAAGTGGTTGACGTGCGTTATGAGCAGGTGGCGGTTGACTTTATCCCATAGATTACTAAACGTAATAATAAACGTAAAAACTCTTTAATATTAGAGACATGAGCAGCGGTGGCGCAGCGGTACGGGCCTCGCCTTAGAAAAATAAGGTCACGGGTTCGAATCCTGGTCGTGCCCACACATCTTTGTGTGATTTGTTTCATCTCCGCTGCTCAATATCGGTGAAGGAAAACATCGTGAGGAAACCGGCATGTCTAAGAACCAATCATTCGAGGACATGTGACATCCACCAACCCGCACTTGGCCAGCGTGTGTAGATTAAGGCCTAAACTCTCTCAACTCATAGGATAGTTGAGAGAAGGCCGGCGCACAGCAGTGGGACACTATAAAGGGTTGAAGTGAAGTAATTAGAGACATTATCCGTTTGCATGCACCCGAGCACCACTTGTCCTGTAAAACGTTTTCAGTTCAGAGTTAATTAGCGGGATAATTAGCGACCTTATTTTTGTGATTCGTAATTAAGACAATATAATGTGTGACTGAGACATAATCGAGTTGTTTTACCTCCTCGCCCGAATACCCACGTGCAGGTTTAGCGACGATTGAAATTGACAAACAACAAGATGCCTCCCGTGCTTTTTGAAACGTTTAGAAATAATAGCTGGCCGAAAAACTCATTTGACAAAAAACTTACATTATGATCTTAAAGCCGTAGAAAATCGAGTTAAACATATTTTTTATGAAACCCTTAAAGATTTATGGACATGCTTAAGGGGGCTTGCCGATTTAAAAATGTTGCTTACACGCCAACACTACTGAACTAACTTTTGTGTGGAGATAGTTCGAGACCCGGGAAAGGATAGTTTTATCCGACTGCAAAAAAAGAGGTTAGGTTAGGTTAGGTTGATATGTGAATGAATGAATGAGTGAATGTTTAGCGTGATAACCGACATAAGCGCGGGCGGAGCCGCGGGCGGAAAACTAGTATATAATAAATGAGATAGGTACTGTAACTAATTGAAATACTGTCTCAAATAAAAGTTATTATTATTATTAAACTTAATAAAACAAAAATATACTTTTACGTTAAAGTTAGACTATCGGAAAAGTCCATTTTTGACGTGACAACGTCTTATAAATTGGTTTGCCGGGTGACACTTCAAGAAACTGCGTTACGCTCCGCTCACGTTATGCGCTCACAATGAGAGCGAGAGAGAAGCACGCGTCCCTTCCACTCGGGCATGGTTAGCCCGCCTAAGAGCGAGAGAGACAGACATAAAAAGTGAAAGGCACGCGTCCCTTCCACTCGAGCACAGTTAGCCCGCCTAAGAGCGAGATTCTTTGTATAAATTAATGTTTTAAATATAATTCTTTGTATAAATAAATGTTTTAAATTGTTACTATTATTTCATCTTTCTTCCTACTATACGAATGAATATTCACATTAAAATTATTTTACCACTCAAAGTCGTTGTCACGTAAAACTTTCGCCCGTATACCGACTTTACAGGCAACCAATTTTTTTTTATTAGAAAATTATGTTAGCAAATTATAAAATGTTTACCCAACATTTTGCTGGCATGGATGCTGTCGACGCAAATAGCTATATATTGGTTGAACAATAAGTAATTGTGTTCCTAGGTAATTTCATGCGTCATATTTTCTCTGGAATTAGTAACATACTGACATGTATGTTTAGCATCTGGATGATATATGAGACACGTATGTAGCACAGTAGGATTATAAGCTGCAGCAGTAGTTAGACTTCAATGCAACCGTTTCTAGTGTCCTACTGCTGGACACGGGTCTTCTCTCAACTATCTTGCCAGAGTTAAAGCCTTAATCCACACATGCTGGCCAGGTGCGTGTTAGTAGATATCACATGTCTTTATGATTAGTTCTTAAACATGGTGGTTTCCTCACGATGTTGTTTCACCAATATAGAGCAGCGGAGATGAAACAGGCCACACGAAGATGTGAAAACACGACCGGGAATAGAGCCCGCGACCTTATATTTTAAAGGCGAGGCTGATACCGCTGCGACACCGTTTCTCTTAAAACGCCCGAATTGAGTTACGTCATCAGACGAGCGCTTCTTGACCTATCCGCTTCGATAAGCGAACACTGGACATCCGAGACGAGGCAGTCAGATTGGTATAAAAAACAAAAAGTCATAATTTATTCAAACTAGACAAAAGTTATCCGACAGAGATCTAATATAATCGACATAGCCCACCGGATTAGTCAGCTGAAGTGGCAGTGGGCTGGTCCTATCGAATAATCGACAAACGTTGGGGTAAACGAGTTCTTGAGTGAAGACCACGAACGTACAAACGTAGCGTAGTACACCTTCAGATTAGGTGGAGTGATGATCTCAATAGGACGGCCGGCAAGAACTAGATGGGAAAAGCCGGGGTTCGTGGCATACTTAAGGAGAGTTTGATGGTTGATTGTAGATAACGGACTTGGATTACAGCAACTCGACGTCAATTTGTGTTGGTGATGATGATGATAGGTATCTAATGATGAAACAGAAGCGTCAAAAAAATTCTTCACGTATAATTATTTTGGAACGAAGTTCCTTATCGCGCGTTGTGAAAGGGGGCTAGACGGAAAAAATTCTTACGAAAAGTTGTCACGACACTTTTTGCTATAGTAAGCTATTGTAAGCTGTGCGGCGTGCGTATGATTCTCTGTCTGTCTGTCTGTCTGTCTGTCTCTCTCTTTCTCTCTTACTGATTAAGTTTATATTACACTATATTTGTTAATAATAAAAAAATATTATTAGAACTTAAAAAAAAATCCTTCACTAATTAATCGAAAGGAACTTCGTTCCATCCGGGTGTCCCTTCACACCTCTCAAGTTTTTTTTTCATTCTGTTTGTGATTTCAATAATATCACTAATATCATAACGCGATTTATTCTAAAATATGTGCTCATTTTAAGATTTAGGCATTTAGGTCGCCGGCACTTTTACGTACGATTTATATTACTGAGTATAATCATTAAATGCTCGTTATCATAATTTATGGAGAGTATTACCAAAGTACGGAAGACAGTATGGTTACTCCAATAGCAATATACTTACCTATACTTATAGTGGTTATATATACCATAGTGTGCAAGATTCTTACAATATACATCGTAAACGGTTCAGTCCTGCTTTGTTTCTGAATTGGTAATTATGTTGTATTATCTTAAATTTACGCGAATATCACACATTGAAATAAAACTATTTCACGGATTTTAACGCGGTTTATTTTATATTTTAAACTAAGACGTTTTAAAATCTTTTTAAAGTCATTTCACCCGTGACTACTAAGTCTAAAAAGACTGGGACGTCGGAATTTAAAATTTAAAATAAACTGCGATAAAATCCATTATAAAAAAGTTTTATTTCAATGGTAATTATGTTCCCAAAAATTAAGGTAAAGCTAACGAAAGATGTTTACTGTTGGTATTGATTGATTGTAGTTTCCGCGTGGCACCGTATCAGCTGTGCGTTTGCTAGGATCACTGACCGCTAATTCTACACCGCGCGGTTTCATCGATATAATTACGAACAGATCGTACAGAACCACATAAAAATGTTTTCCTGTATTATCAGGAATTTTAATATTAATTAATTATAAAAAGGAAAAAACAAATTGTTTTTCAAGAAGATAATTTAATAGAAATTGGTGTTTCCAATTACGTGCGCCTTGGGTGATCTTTATTTATAAGGGAAATGAGACAGCTAGTAAATTAATAACCTTAATTTTATTGTTTTTTTTTTCACGACTGTCAAGTAGTACCTATGTTTTTTGCGCGTATGGTAAGCCATATAATGTATATAGCCATGTAATGTAAGATACTTTTAGATTTGTCTTAATAATTCAAGAGTTCTACATCATTCATCATCATTCCCCTTGCCTTTTTCCCATTTCTATTGGGGTCGGCTCCCAGTCTAACCTGATGCGGCTAGCTACCAGAATTACACGAGCGACTGCTATCAGACCTCGAAACCCGTTGGGAACCCCAGAGTTCTACGATTAAGGAAAATGTTTAAAGGCAGTTGGTATGAATATGTATAACTGGTACCTCATACGATGTCTTTTCTCCCCCGGGACTCATAGAAATATTCTCCATTCTCTATAAATATTCTCTTCATTTTCTCAAAACACAACCGCATTCTATGAACAAGGAAGTATACAGATACTTGTGTTTCATTTATTTCTCATTTTACAGCTGCTGTTTGTTGTGTTGAAACACACAAGAGTGTAAAAAAGAAATTTTGAAATGGTTTGAACAATATAAATTGTCAGCCATGATAGAAATTAGAAATATAAGGTCGCGGGTTAAATTCCCAGTCGTGCATCACAGCCACACATCTTTATTTGAATTGATTCATCGCCGCTGCTTAATATCGGTGATGAAAAACATCGTGAGGAAATCGGCATGTCTAAGAACTAATCATTAGAGGACATTTTACGTCCACCAACCCGCATTTGGCCAGCGTGTGTGCCCACTGCTGGGCACGGGTCTTCTCTCAACACTTAATCCACGTATGTGTGGCCTTAATCCACACACACTGGCCAAGTGTGGGTTGGTGGATATCAAATGTCCCCTAATGATTGAATGAATATCTTTAAATTATTAGTTCTTAGACATGCCGGTTTCCTTACAATGTTTCCTCACCGATACTGAACTGCAGCCATGAAACAATTCAAACGAAGATATGTAAGCACGATTAGGAATTGAACCCGCGACTTTATATTTCTAAGTCGAGGCGATATACATAAACATACAAACAAACAAATAGCCCTTTAGCTATATAGATATTTAAGCAGCTTTGTCTGTAATATTACAACGCTAAGCTTCTTACTAAATATGATGAATTTATGGGAAAATGAAATCCTACTTCTGAATTGGTTCGGAGTTGACAAAGCGTATAAGCTCGGCGGCGGCGCAGCGGTATCTACGGGCGTTGCCTTAGAAATATAAGGTCGCAGGTTCGATTCCCGGAATTGTATTACCCCCGCTTCTCAATAACGGTGAAGGAAAACATCGCGAAGTAACCGGCATGTCTAAATATTAATCATTCGAGGACTTGTGACATCCACCAACCCGCATTTTTCCAGCGTGTGTGGATTAAGGCCTAAGCTGCCGTGTGCAGTAGTGGGACACTAAAAAAGGTCGAAGTGTGAAAGAATGAAGTGAGGGTCCTACAATTGGAATCACGTCACAACAACACGAATTTCAAATCGTTCGTGGTGCGAGTTTCAAGTAACAATCTCGATACCTTCCTCAAAGAAGAGTTTTGGCCGAAAGGTGTAGTTTATTGCCGATTTCGTGGGATTGTACGTGACACCGTGAAACGCAAACACGACGTCGTCTCATCTCGTGTCAAATAATTTGTTCAACTGTATATTTATTCATATCTAATAGATGAATGTAAGACAGAAGAATGTCTTTATAAACACAAGACGCAATCAAACTGTGAAAAAAGTTTTGTGTCAAACTGTGAAAACTGTTTTGTGGGGCAATGAAATATTGTAATGTTGTGTTTGGTAATAAAGATACAAAATATGCTCAATGGGTCGTGTATTAAATTGCACGCAATAGATCACTACATAGTATAAAACAAAGTCGCTTTTTCTGTCCCTATGTCCATAGATCTGAGCATACAGCTTAGATCTTTAAAACTACGCAACTGATTTTGATGCGGTTTTTCTGAATAGATCGAGTGATTCCAGAGGAAGGTTTATAAGTATAACACATTGCTCCCGTGCGATGCCGGGGCGGGTCGCTAGTTATTTAATAAAAGTACAAATGTGTGAATGGCACAAGTTAATATTAGGTACTGAATAGGAACAAAAATGTAAAAATTGTCTTTGAAAATAACGTTTTTACTTCTGAATTTCATTTCTTTTTTAATTATTAAATATATCACAAACTAAAATAATAATAATTATTAAAGGGCGTAGAGTATGGGAAAAGTCACATGACTCCCATGCTGCACTGTACCTATGCAAAAGCTAGCCATCATCATTCAAAGAGGAAATGCAGTCATTTTTAGACGATAATTTGTTATGAATATTTTTAAATATGTATATTAATATCTAATAAATTAAATTATTCTAAATTTTATTTTTATTATGTGTTAAATTGTATATTTAAGTTATGTTTTTATTTGTATTGCCTGAAATAAATGTATAAATTAAATTTAATTTAGAATATAATGCAAGTTAATTTCTGACTTCACATACTTATCAGTAACTAGCGGACCCCGGAGACGTCGTCTTGCCCGGTAAAGCAGTGGCACATACCGGGTCCGAAAATAGATTACGACCGATTCTCAGATCTACCGAATATAGATATAACTTTTCATAATAATCGGTCAAGCCGATTCGGTGTAGTTTGTTCTATTTTAAAAAAATTCTCTGCGTAAGATCCATCCTCATACTGAAAGGATTATTCTAAAAAAAATATCGAAATTAGTTCAGCGATTCACGAGATTTGCACTTACCAACACATTAAGTCATTCATCTTCTTCTTCTTAAATATATAAAAGAAGAAACTGACTGACTGACATATCCACGCAGAACCCAAACCGCCGGGTCTGGAGACTCCAAATTTGGCACATAGGTTCCTTATGGAGTCTAGGGGTGCACTAAGAAAGGATTTTTTAAAACTCACCCTTTAAGGGGGTGAAACGGGGTTCGCCAATAACAAATAAAAAAATATAATAAAGGGTTCTTAAAGATCTGTCACTGGGCAAATTTTTATCCTAACCCCACGAGGGGGTAGCCGCGGGCGGAAGCTAGTTTTTATTATATAGATGACCTGAAGAATGTCTAGTTACAAGTATAATTATAGTTTTTCTAGTTCAGGTTGTTTAACTGTGGCATAACTAACAATAATAACAATTTATACTCCAGTAGTCTGTCTACACCCACTTTGTGAGGCGTTGGCATCATTTAAACAATTTACTTTGATCATTCGATGTTTTGTTTGTACTGTTCAAGGATTTTTCTAAATATAACTGCTTTAATGGTACATAGATCGATAATATGCAAATATTTGTGTTTCAATTAATGTTCTAGTGTTCTTCTTTTAATTTAAGGTTAACCCTTGTCGGTGCATCTGATGAAGTTCTCTGCATTTGGCTCGATCTAGAGCAGTTTCTTTCACTTTCTACATGACACCAACCTTTTCCTTTATTTGGTTCATATAACTTATCCTTGGCCTTCTTCTACCACGCTTTCCTTCTATCTTTCCCTCTAAGATGGTTTTTATGAAGGCGCCATGTCCAAGATGGCCCACCATCCTTCCTCCCCGGTTTTGAATGAATTCTATTAGCCTTCTTTTTCCTTTACTTTTTCTAATACGACTTCATTCGTTACCATAGATTCTAGTAAGTATAAAAATATTTAGTTAATTACTGTTAACGTTCAATATCGTGACGGTAACTGATTTCCTTTGTGACGTCATATACCTAACGCCACTCAAGAGACGTTACGTCATAGCAATCCTGAATCGCACAAGCAAAGTTTCACCGAAGATTCACTTCAGGCTTTTTTTTAGTGTCCTACAGCTGAATTCGGTTCTTCTTTCAACAATCTTTATAGTTGAGAGAATTTAGGCCTTAATCCACACACGCTGGCCAAGTGAAAGTTGGTGGATGTCATATGTCCTCGACAGATTAGTTCTTAGACATGCACACATAGTTGACAGACATACAGACATGGTTTACTCACTATGTTTTCCTTCACCGTTATTGAGCAGCGGCGATGAAACAATTCACACAAAGATGTGTGGGCACGACTGGGAATCGAACCTGTGATCATGTATTTCAAAGGCGAGGCTAAGACCGCCGCGCTACCGCTGCACCGGCGGCAAGCATATATACAACTCCTCGACCAGAACCTTTGGGAGGACCGCGGTCGCCGTGCATAACACCTCGCTCAGCCTGAAGATCTTACCTTTACACTGGAGCATCACTACCACCGATTCCCCAGTCCCCACAGCTTCTTTTGTTTTTCTTTTGATGATGACCTAACCCTATCGGCCAGAAGGGGCTTTATAGGTTCACTGGACTTTTTCAGTGAACCTTCCGAGCAAGGTCGAACTGACACCTCACAGCTTCAGCAGGATGGTTTATATATACTAACTAGCTGCCACAGCGAACTTCGCACCGCGTATTACTACTGTAATACGTCCAAAAATTAAAAAAATAAGGGTGAACAACCTTTATCACTTAGGGGTATGAAAAATAGATAGTAGCCGATTCTCAGACCTACTGAATACGCAGATAAAATTTGGTAAAAATCGGTAAAGCCGTTTCGGAGAAGTACGGTGACAAACATTGGGACACGAAAATTTTACTTAAATAATGGGCTGTTCTGTACTTGGCGTCTCTATTGTCACTTGTAGAGTTGCCGAGCTATACATACATTTTCAGTATTTCAAATATCTACCTTTCTACTATGAACAAAAATTGTGTGTGCTTATTTTGTAATCGATTTAAAAATGAGAAGGTTATTAATTCGTATGTTCAATTTTTTGTGGCAACACTGACAACAAAAAACATAATTCTATCGCCGGCCGGCGCCGCAGTGATACCTACTTCCGAGTGTGACTGACCGAACTCGTGTTAGAAAAACTTAAATTAAATTTGTTTGAAAAGAAAAATTACTCACTAGCTCGGCTTCGCCCGCGTGGCACTAATTGGGATAAAAAGTAGCCGTTGTGTTAATCCGGACCATAATCTATCTCTGTGTTAAATTTCATCCAATTCCGTTCAGTAGTTTTTGCGTGAAAGAGTAACAAACATTTATACATTCTTACCAACTTACACGTTTATAATATTAGTAGGATTTGAAATTTTGCATTTCGGACAGAAATTTGGAAGTTTTTCTGTAATATACTTATTACAGAAAAACTTTTAACCAGTTCGAAATATTTTTTGGTGATTCTGTGTTAGTAATAGAAAACATTTCCATTCAATGTTCAGTGAGCTTTTAATTTTTTTTAATATTTCTTTAAATCAGCAAACCATGGCACGATCTATTCGTAATAATATCGAAGAAAGCACGCGGTTTATAATAAGCGGTCAGTGACCCTAGCGAGCATACAGCTGATACGCCTATGTACGGTGCGACAGTAAATAAAATAAATAAAAAATAAAAAAGCCTTTATTATTCCACGGCATGTACAATAGACATAAAAATAACATAGTGGGTAAGTGAGTTTTCATCTATCTATGCATGCCAGCTGGACCCCTCTTTGGGTGAAGGCCTCCTCCAGAGATTGCCACTTGTCGCGATTTTTTGCTAGGTTTGACCAATTTTTTGTTACAATGGACTCTATTTCGTCCTTCCATCTAGCTTTTGGTCGACCTCTGCGTCTATGTCCATGGGGTCCTCTCCACATAGTCACAATCTTCGTCCATCTGTTGTCTGTGTAGCGTGCGACGTGGCCTGCCCACCTCCATTTCAGACCTCGTGCGAAGGATAAGGCATCTATTACTCCTGTTTGTTTTCTTATTGTTCTGTGACGGACTCTGTCTTTCAGTTTTAATTTAAGTGCGCTGCGTTCTAAGGCTCTTTGGCATGATGTTAATTTTCTGGTGGTGGTTGAGTCGAATATCCATGTTTGACACCCGTATGTGAGGCAGGGTAAAAGGCATGAGTCCATTACTTTCTTTTTTAATTTTAAGTCCATGTTAGACTTCATAACTTCTTTATATCCCCAAAACTTTTTCCAGGTAATAGATATACGCCTGTCTACTTCTTCTATATTGTTATTTTTGCGGAAGGACACTTGCTTACCTAGGTAGATATAGTCATCGACATAATCTATTAAGCTGTTATTAATTAGTATTGGAATTCTGTGGTAGTTAGATATGACCTTTGTTTTTGAGATGTTCATTTCCAGACCTACACTTGAGCTTGCATTATCAAGTTCTGTCATCATGGATTGGAGCTCTGTGGGGCTCTCTGAGAACAGCACAATATCGTCTGCGAAGCACAGATGGTGAAGCTTTTCCTCGCCAATATTTAGTCCTTTTTTGTCCCAAGATAGATTTTTCATAGTGTTTTGGAGGACTGATATGAATAATTTTGGTGACAGTGGATCGCCCTGTCTTACTCCTCTGTTTATTTCTATTTTCTGACCTGAGCTTTCTAATTTGATTTTGCTAGTGCTATTTTCGTAAATGTGTTTGATGATTCTGATATATTTGGAGTTCACATTTTGATCGTGGAGCGCTTTCCAGATGCTTTGGTGTGATATAGAGTCAAATGCCTTTTTATAGTCGATGAAAGCCAGATATAGTGGCCTGTGGAATTCGGAGTATTTTTCAATTATTTGCTCTAGTACTTGTATGTGGTCAGTGGTGCTGAACGATTGTCTAAATCCTGCTTGCTCTCTCGGTAGGTGGTTTTCTATGTCGTTGTTAATTCTTTCTAGCAGACAGCTAGCAAAGAGTTTATACAAACATGGCATTATACTTATAGGTCTGTAATTCCCTACGTCTGTGGGGTCTCCTTTTTTTATATAATAGTATTATCTCTGACTCTGTCCATATTTTAGGAACTTTTTCTTCGTCCAAAATTTTGTTAAATAGTAACGTTAGGGGATTAAGAATCACAGTTTTAGCTAATTTTATAGCTTCGTTTGATATGCCATCGCTACCAGGGCTTTTGTCATCTTTTAATTTCTCCAGTTTTCTTGATATGTCAGTCTCTTTAAAGTGTGGTATTTCTACATCTTCATTTGTTGTAGTTAGCCAATCTATATTTTGGTGTTGCAAGTCCGGAGAGGCGCTGTATAATTGGCGGTAGTATTCTGTGGCGGTGTTTATGACATCTGCTCTGGTTTGTTGTCTTTGAGCATTTGCGTTCAGTGATGGTATCCATTCCTTTGCAGTATTTAGTTCTTTTATAGCTTTTTTTAGACTTCCTGATGATTTTAAATGTTTCGTAAATATTGATTCTTTATGATCTTTATAGTTCTTTTTAATTTCTTTATTAGTTGTTTTGAATAGATAGGTAAGTCTGGCTTTTTCTTCTTGACTTAGGTGTTGTTTATGGATGAGTTGACTTCTCTCTTTCATTAAGTTTATGGTGTATTCTGTAAGTATTTTTGGTTTTTGTTGTTGACTATTGACGGTTTTTTTGTTTAGACTAGTTTTGATTGTGGTTTCGATCTTTCTATAGTATGCATTTACATCCAGAATTTCATTTTCTTTTTCAAAGAGGTCATGTTCGACGTTTCTTAAGTTGGTGATGTAATCTGATCGTTCATCTTCTGTTTTTAGTTGGTTTTTTGGGATGTTGAAATTTCTCCTGGATAATTTCACAGCTTTTAGTTTGATTGTGCCTCTGAGCATCTTATGGTCTGTTGGAAAACCGGTAGATATGGTTTCGAAATTCGTAAATGAACATGGGGAATTTGATAATATATAATCAATCTCGTTCTTTGTCTTCTTGTCGGGGGAAAGCCATGTCCATTTCTTACTTTTCTTTTTCTTGTATAGGGTGTTGATTATTGTTAACTTTTGCTCGTATGCATAGTGAAGTAGTCTTTCTCCTCGTTTGTTTCTGGTTCCATACCCAAATTTCCCAGTGATCAGAGATTCTTCTTTTTTAAGTTCCCCAATTTTAGCGTTGAAATCTCCCATGCTTATCACATTTTTTCCAGCTAAATTGTGGGCTAGCTGGACTTCTTGGTAAAATTTCTCGGCCTCTTCGTCGCTGGCGTTATCTGTTGGGGCATAAACTTGGATAATAGAAAGGTTATAATCATCTAGTTTTAATTTTAGCAAGCATACTCTCTCCGATATTCCTGTGTAGTTTTCTATGTTGTGTTTTAAATCTGATTTTATTAGGAATCCGACGCCATATTGGCCTGGGGTTTGGCCCGTAGAACATAAGATATGATCCTTGTCTTCGATTATTTTTGTTCCTAATCTTCGTACTTCGGCCAACCCTATAATATCGTATTTTGTTTTTTATATTTTCTTTCAGTTCTAGCAATTTTTCTGTAGTACTTAGTGTTTTGACATTGTATGTGCAGATGTATAGTGTGTTAAGTGTTGATTTGGGCGATATATTGTTGTCTTTTTGATTCTCTGAAGGGTTATAGTCGCTAAGCCCCACGGTGACTAGCCGGCTTGGGGTGCAATTAGGATGGGTTAAATTAATATGAGTTGCCTTATTGTTGTTTCGGTTCCGGGAATTGATAGTAACTAGTTTTTTGAGGAAGTTCCGGATAGTGAGGCTGATCTGGTACGTTCGACATAGTTAAGTATACCAGGTTTCACTAATGTGGCTGTTGATTTTTTCTGTGTATTGGTCTTTTTCTGCTGAGATTTGTTTGGTGAACCAGACTCCTCTCTTTTCCTTTTTTCGCGACTTGAATCTGGATCTGAGGATTTTTTTACCACAATCCTATCATATTTTAAGAAAGCAATATTCCCTTTTTTTCTCTCCTCGTTGACTTGAACTTGTAACTGTCGCCTTTTATCGAGAACATCTTTGGGGAAGTCTTCTTTGATATAGATACCCTGTGGCAAGTTAGTTTTGTTCTTCTTAATAAGGTGTTTTTTCCATATGGAAGAAAAGGATACTATTACGGGGCGATTTTTCTTTCCCGTCCATTGGCCAATTCTTTGCACATAGTTAATCTCGTTACTGTCCAGGTGTACGCCTGCATCAACTATCAGTTCTTTTATGTAATCTACGAGTTCGGTTTCTGTTTTATCAAGTTCATGTGTTCCAAAAAAGATGAGGTTATTTTTTCGTTTCTCTTTCTCTAGGATATTTATTTTTTGTTCTAGGTAGGTTACCTTTGTTTTAAGGTTGTTGTTCTCCTCCACTATAATCGCAAGTTTTTCATTTAAGGCTTCCATCACGTTATTTGTTACTGCGGTTGTTATAAGTAATGCTTGTTGGGTAAGTTTTTCGTCCAGTTTCGATAATAATAATTCCATATTTTTATCCATTTTTTTCTGGGGTTATTTGGTTTTGATAGGTTTGGTTTTGGCAGCAATATGTTCTAGGTGCAATCTCTAGTTTTATTATAAGCTCCTTGGCATTAGTTGAGAAACTATTTTATTTGGACTGGCAACACTACTTACTACGGTGCGACAGTACCATCCGTATATGAAACCTCATTTGTTAGCGATTACTATTTTTGTACTAAGACATAAAAATAAAATTTAGGTGTTTCTAAAATTTGTAATTTGTATTTTTTTAATATATTCTCAAAGTTTGCACACCGAGAAAAAGATTTCCTGTATAAGGTATGTCACTATACGACCAGCCGGCTAAGTATGTCAGCTTATAAAACTCCTGTGACACAAAGTTAGCACAGTAAGTGTCCTAGATTTCGAAAAGTAATTTTCAACGTTGACGTTAATCTCGCTGTAAGTGAGAAGTAAATAAACGAAAGTGTAATTTGAGTATTAAATGAACATAAAATCTTTTATGTTTCTTGATTTAAGTGTGGGTACCTATTAGCTACAGTGAAAACACAATTTAAGCACTCGAACTCACTGTGGTCGTGGTAGTCACCTTTTTTTTGCGGATAACCTAACCCAATTAGCCGGAAGGACCTGTATTGGTTCACCGGACTTCTTCGGTGAGCCATCCGAGGACGGTCGAACCGATCAAGTACTGCTGGCAACCCATATGGGGACGAACTTCGGCTCAGGACGTTGCCGGACACTAGTTTTAAGGGATCGGGGGTCATTTCGCGATCGCGAGGTTCGGTCCTGACCGGAACCGTAATCGTCCGGGGGCGGGGTAATCACCTGTCCCACTAGCCTCTGAGAGTTAAGAAATAGAGAATGGAAATTCCTCCGCGCCCTGTGAGCCCAAGGCTTAACATTTTTCATATTGAAAACTCGTACTAAAGGTATTATTGTATAACGCCCTCACTTGCGTACATACATTTGCTGTCGATTCTATCTGTATCTATAGTATCTGTCCATAGTTTCCGGGTTAATAAGGCTAGTGAAGGAGAAAGAGAAAAACCTCCATCCATAAGGTATATTGCAACAGTTTAACATACATATCCAGTTTACGTATTTTAATTTAGGATAAAAAATAATGATGTTTAATTTTTATTTTGTTTTTAATGATTGTCGGCGAACCCGTAACGATCATCAGATACATCTCTTCTTCATGCATCTCGTTGGGACTGGGACACAAAATAACACCACAGACAACTAATGAATATCTTTGTTATCGATTACAGCACCTCCCTAATCACAATTATTCACAAAATGTTTAGATGGAAATGGATTCCTTTTAGTGAGATCAAATTTGGTTTCTTAAACATTGTCTCCTGACGTAACAATGACAATCACAGACAAGCAACCCGACTGACATTGACGGCTTGTCAGTTTGACAACTGGCAGGCTGGATGCTATCACAAGTGGCTGAAGTGACATCTAACCACCCTTTCAGGTAACAGCTTGCCACGCATATAGGTTACACGCTCCGACCAATATTTTATACAAAATTGAACAAATTATTTGCCGCGTAGAAAATGTTAAACACAAAACAACAGTCCATTTAAATTAACGCAAATAAACTCAGTAAAATTTCTTGTAAATTAATATTTTATGAATTTTTCATCAGTTGCTTGATTGCTCTCCCTGTTTGTGCCGGGGATTATTCAAATTATTCTTTCTGGGAGACAAAGTTGTCAAACTAAATTATACGTTCTATTGCTACGATGTAACGAAAAGCGATTTGCAAAGTAAAATATTAACCTCAAAATTATAAAAACTTCTTATTTTACATTCTTTATTTTACTTTTTCTATATAAACTTTTATTAAATCCACAAATTAAAAATTATAAGATTCGTTTATATGCTAAAATGGATTTTGCTAAAACTCACTACACTCATTTGTTTGAACATAATTATGTAAATCTGAACTTAAGTAAATTAGTTAAATATTTATTATGCACCATAAGATCTCTCCACAGTAAACAACAAAGACTTGTGACAAGACATGACAAATAATATTTATTTTTTTATCCTATAATAGGTTTGCGCTTGACCACAACTTGTCTGATGTGAGGCAATGTTGCACAGTCTACGATGGAAGCGCTTACCTAATAAATACCGATTCACTCATGATTTGAAGACCGGCAGATTATAGCTATCGGGAAACATAGGATTCCACAGCATGGCAGTTCGCACAATGAAAGTGGAAGCAAAGCGCTTTGTGCGTACCTGTGGATATTCCCACCATATAACGTAGGCTCATAGCCGTACCACTACTTGTTCGATGGAAGAACAGGGATGGGAAATAAGATTGTGTAATTCCAACGCACAACTCTCTCTCTCTCTCTCTCTCTCTCTCTCTCTCTCTCTCTCTCTGTACCTCTCCGAAGTGTACCCGATAAAAGACCGAAAGACTAGCAACTATGCGGCGATGCTCGAGGCTTTGCAACTTAGCCTTGACGAGGGATTCGTTGCCAATAAGCCTCTTGGCTCGCCTTTCAATAGACTCCAACGCCTCGAGTTGGTATTTAGCTGAATATTTAATCTATACTTTATTTATATACTTTATCAGCAGCTTTATTTTACTTTAATATAATTTTTTTTCAGCAGGTCGTCGGAAAAACCGCGGATCGTGCTCAGTGGCGTACCTTAGGAGGGGCCTATGTCGAGCAGTGGACTAAAATAGGCTGATGATGATGATGATGATATACTTTATCAAAATTAGTTCAGCTATTTTTTCAAAATTAGTTAAATCTACATCTAGAAAATCATCGGTTCACCTGTTCAATACCTATATGTATTGTAATATAATGTATAGGTTTCACCAGCAGAGTAATGTCTAAAGATAAATTTAATGTAATGCATTACATTACATTTATCTCTAGGCAGTCTGAACTAGTTCATGAAATGTCTTGTACAAGAATCATTAAGAAACTTTCTTTCGAAGAAATAAGTATTTTCTAGGTGCCAAACTTCTTTAACTTTGACAAATTGCGCTAATGAACTACGTAGCTTAATTATTAAGTTTTATGCTGAAATCGGTAAAATGCTGAGTCGAGGTTTTCAATTACAAAATGATAATTCTAATATTTTATTTGTGACGCTCGCGCTGACACGTTTATCTGACAGTAAAACTCTTTGTGTCAGAAATATCTGACAAAGCAATATTAATGTCGATTCTAGAAGTTTTGTCGTTTATATTAAAGTTTTAAAGTATAAAACTTTATGTGAATTGTTTCATCTCCGCTACTCAATATCGGTAAAGTAAAACATCTTATAGAAACCGGCATATCTAAGAACTAATCATTCGAAGACAGGTGATATCCACCACCCCGCACTTGGCCAGTGTGTGTGGATTTAGGCCTAAACTTTCTCAACTCGTAAGATAGTTGAGAGATGACCGTGCCGAGCTATGGATACTAAAATGGGTTGAAGTGAATGTAGAAAATGCCATAGACATATATTATATAAGACTTACTGCCATTTGCTAAAAGTTGATATCAATTTTGTCTTTGTGTGTGTTCTTTAGTGTTGCTATGACACACCTGCAAACAATTTACTTCAGAATCTGGTGACTTGCAATTGACCTGTCAATCAAAAAAGGTTGAATTGACGTTAGATTTGCCATCTCTTTCTGTTTAGTTGGATTGTCAAATACAATCTCACTCGCACCCTTAGGTCATTTTTAATAGGAAAATACTGTGTAAGAAACCATTTTTAATCACAGATTTCTTTTGTTGCAGATCAAGAAAGTATGGTGAAATAGTGCGGTGAAAACATGTGACTTATCGATAAAAGTGGAATTTACCGGTTTTTATTTAAGTGTATCAACAACCTTACAAAATATGAATGTCGTTATTAAATGACAGTGTTTAAGCTAAAATGGCGGTATTTAAGTGTTTAGTGGTTTTGTTAGGATTAGTGAGTGTTAGTGTGGCCGAAAATTGTCGTGGAGAGGAGCCACGGCTTCGAGATTGTGATAAAGTGTGTGATGGCGAGAATTGCAAGATTAAAGCGGCTTTACTGCTGCCTAAGAATACAACATACGATGCCTGTTTATCTGCGGTAAGTTAAAACTTAAAGCACTGCTGTTGATCCTGGCTTACAGGAGTAATGGCGGGTGGCTTACCTTTATATTTTTTATTAATTTTAGTCTATTCAATGAAGATGTTTTAGAATTCTTTTAACCTAAATTTCAATTACATATTTCAGATAGATACTACAACATACTTAATTAATGATGCCATTACAATTAATAAGTTCATTATATCTTAAAATTTTCTTGTATTCATGAAATTACACGAAGCTTACAAACTATAATCTTTATTAAAGATATTTAAAATGCATATCATTTAAAATAGATATTATGTAAACAAATACAAAACAGATTATTAATCTAAAAAATCAGTGCTTTATGTGATATAGAGGCCATGTATAAAAATATTAATACCTATCTAAATAACCAGGGCTGACGATACCATCGCAGAATGTTGATAAACCCGGTATGACTGTTAAGATTCTATTTATATATGGACTGAAGATATTCCGATAACATGATGTATCAATAACGTTTATCGGTAATGTCAAGGCACGTCACTATCTATTGGGAACTTTGCGATGTAGCAATACGCACTTGTACAATTTGTGGAAAATACAGTTTAGTTACTTCTAATAATTAACGGAAAAAAAATTGTATTACATAACACATACTATAAATGTGTTGGCACATCTACTTCTCAATGCATCGGCTATCATTTTATACTGTCATCGCGTCCGTCTTTGAAGTCACCTGTCACTCGAGAATGTCATAATGACGAACGAATGAACACCGAGCGCGGGTGAAGCGGCCATATTAGTTTGGCTGACACTGTGTTGAACCGTTGTGGCGTCCGTTAGTGCAGATGCAATTACGTGCTCGGTGAACGTTACTATTTAATCCAACGTAATCTTAACGATCTGTAATTAACTGGTAGAATTCATGATTGTGCTATCGAGAGATTGGGGTGAAGTGATATTTGCCGTAGTTATTTTATTGAAATACCGTCTTCTTACCCGGTTATTCACGCCTACCTAAAGTTGTCAGCTAATCCTGATAATTTTTTAGTCTAAAAACCTTCCAAAGCCTTCAAATGTATTTGGCCAAAATTAAACACTGTTATATTTATTTATTTTATTTTATTATTAAAACAGATATACAAAACAGGTTACAAGGTGTTAGATAAACTATATTGCTCAATGAAAGTCACTGGTTACAATTTACTTTACACACTTTATTGTTCTTCGCTGCACAAACACAATATTAGAACCAATATTACATGGTGCACGCGTGGAGCTTAGAAAACGTACAGAGACAGAAGAAGGAGTGAATCTAATGAATTACGAATGAAGTTATTATTGATGGAATGAAATAATGGCAACACACGCTGGCCAAGTGTGGGTTGGTGGATATCATATGTCCTCGAATGATTAGTTCTTAGACATGCCAGTTTCCTCAGGATGTTTTCCTTTGCCGATATTGAGGGCACACGTCTTTGTGACTGAAAGAGCACGACTGGGAATCGAACCCGTGACGTTATGTTTCTAAGGCGAGGCCCGTACAGCTGCGCCACCGCTGCTCTTTTATTTAATGGATAGTGGCCTGTAAATGAATAATAACTTTGTTTACAGTCCACTATCCACCATATTGTACACTTGTAATGTAAATAACCGGCCAAGTGCGAGTCGAACTCGCACACCTAGGGTTCCGTACAGCCTGTACCTAGGTATATATGTAAAAGTTAAATATTTATTATGTGATGTAACTAAAAACTTACCCCCGTATTCCTGCTCATTCATATGTCATCTTGACATTTATACTAGTAAGACAAAGTCCATTTTAACTAAAGAGTCCTATAAGATTTTTATGTATAAGACCATTATGGTTTTCGAAATCTTTATGCGTGCTATAAAAGTTGCTTCATGCCAAATTTTTTTAGATACTAGATCGAGTGTCGATTTCGCGACATAAACAGCTGTATCTTTTGATTGCGTTGGCATAAAAGTTTGTTTTTTTGACAGCTCCAAGGGAATATGAATTTCAGCTTGATACTGCCACGCGTTCCTCAAAAAAGGGTCTGGACACACAGACTGTCCACAAAGTGATAGGTACTTCAAGGGTTCCGTTTTGTTGAGGTACCTACGGAACCCTGAAAATAGACAAGAAATTACGACTAGAACCATGCTCCGTTTGTTCCGGTTTCGTATATAACTGAATTTTCTACTTTATTATTTTCCTTATTACAAGACTGTTCATTTATTTACCTGTAGAGGACAGTATGGTGGATTTTATTGTATAGGTCACGCCATAACAATACATGAATGAAACGAATGAAACGAATGAAGAAAATGAAACGAATGAAAAGTGTTAACGCCTTCACTACAAATCTTTAAAACGAAGATATCTAAATTGTTGCTCGCGGAATGTGTCAGGCGTTTTATTATTTATTTCTTTAAGTACCGTCCATTTACTATATTTTACACTCTTTGCTTTGTATCCGATCATCTAACCAGCGAACCGTGCTCTCAATATTTTACGATTGTAATACGATAACAAATTCCTATTATACGATTTTAAACGAATCCGGAGTTTTCACTAAGCACCTGGAGACTCCATCAAAAAGAATGAATCGAATGAAAAGAATGAAACGAATGAAAATAACGAAACGAATGAAAAGAATGAAACTAATGAAATGAATGAATGTTAAATTAATGTTATTGTTAAAACATTGGTATTTTTTTTTAATTAAGAGCTATTAATCTTACTAATATTATAAATGCGAAGGTTGGTATAGATGTGTGTAGGTGTGGATGTTTTAACTCTTTCAAAAACTACTAGACAGATTTGACTGAAATTTGGTACAGAGATAGATTAATAGGTACCATGCAGGCGACGCGGGCTAAAGCTATTCAGTGAGATACAATACAATAGGTGTTTCTAGAATTCAATTTAGATGGAGACCCAATTTGTTAGTACCAATTTTGATCAGATTTCGCACTAATCAAATTAGAAATCAGATGTAGCAAGAAATAATATAGATATTTTTCAGGTGGGGCCAGTGTTAGACTTGGCGATGGAGGACCCAGTGATCAAAAACGCCTTCCCTCCCTGGCTGACGGTGGAGTGGATGAAGTATGACGTCACAGATTGTGATGCAGCATACGCAGTTATATCTGCTATAGATGCGTTCAACGACTGTGCTCATGTGTTCTTTGGACCTTCGTGCGATTTCGCGCTTGGTAAGTGGCTAGACAAACTACCTACTCGTATTTATATTGGTTTTCTATTTTTTATATAATTTTAAAATTTCGCGTTGCATTAATAATATTTATATTTATCATAACGGGCAATTAACGCGCTCCCCTTTAATTTGCCTTTACGTCCGATAGGTACGGGTTGCGACCACGACCGATGCAACACTGTCGAAACGTAAAGCCAAATTAAAGGTGAGCGCGTCAATTGCCCGTTATGAGAAATATAAATATTTTCACTCTTTTATTTTAAATAAATTTTAAAAGATTTAAGTAGCTACCTATAATCTTAAAAAAAGGATGTCGGTTAAGTTTTCTGGCTGTAATTAATAAAAAAATGTTTATTTCGGACAGCTCAGGTAAAGTTGATATTTATTAGTGACAGACAGTGCCTTACAGAACTTTTTATAGCCTGTAATGTCTCACAGCTGGGCAAAAGCCATAGCCATCCAACTCAACGACCATAAAGATTAGATCATCGCACCATCGTTTCCGTGGTCTTCTTCGGAGACGACGACCCACCCTCTCTATAAGGTGTCACCAGGCATCGCACCGGAACACGGCAAGGCCGCTTGGCGGTGCGGCTTTGCCTGGTGGGTGGTCACCAACCACGACCGAAGCCTACCACCAGTTGATTGTCACCTGATTTGCACCACCAGGGGACCACGTGTGGGGATTCAAACCTAATTTACGCGGTGAATTATTTTTAAAGACACTTAAATTTACAACTTCGAGCTTCTAACTTAGACCCCCGACATATCCCTAGGGAAAATATATTATTATAATCGCAGGTACCCTAAATTATTACACAGGGTACTTTCATCCCAGTAACAAGTTCCCTTGAGATCTGCCGACAAAATGGTAAGCAGTTTGGCAAAGTATACGAGAATTTGCAGACTTTTAGTAATAAATATATAAATAACAGTTCCGGACAGATTTAACTTAAATAAACGTAGGATCAATTCGTACTAGTGTAGAGTCGAAGAGCATCGAAACGTCAAATTGTTATACAATTGAAGCGAAGTTGCATTAATGCCAGAATATTCGCGTCAATGCTCGCATTACACGTGAATAATTCCTACTCACGAACGACAGTTTCCTATTCCGACTAACGAGTGACGGACGACGCATCGGTTCGCCTATTAGGCGATTGAGTATGCGTGAATACGTCCGCACCAATCATGGTTGTAATCAGACGCACGAATTCTATCGAATGCGCACGAATCCCCGCGGGTTTTTTTATCTTTAGAAGAAATATGTGTATATTATATTACGGAGATAGGATGAAATTGGTGAAAATGACGGAAATATTTTTTTGTTTTATTGGTCAAATCTATAAATATAAAAATGAAACCCGTTTTTCGTTGTCACGACATCACACGTGAACGGCTGGACCGATTTCGCTAATTATTTTTTTAAAATATTCCTTTAAGTACGAGGATGGTTCTTACGCAGAGAAAAATTAAAAAAAAAAGAAAATTTTGAAAGCGAAGAAGTGCCGAAAACCGGGTTAGATACCAATTATTTATTATTAGTTATATTCGGTAGGTCTGAGACCCGGTAGATGGCACTGCTTTACCGAGCAGAACGACGTCTGCCGGGTCCGCTAGTATATATTAAAAATATTAGTCACGTATTTTTTTTTAGTGACCTAATGATTACATCGATACATCCAAGTGAAATCTCAAATTAAGTCACACCTAGGTAATTTTTATACAGAGGTATGACGTAGCGCATTCCCACTCCATAATTTGAATGCATTATATAAAAAATACGTGTCCAACATTATTTTTTAATCTTACTGACGGACTAATTAAAAAACGATTTTTCATACATTGACGTCAACCATATTTACCCCACTAACTATAGGTCTGGTTCTATTCAAACTGGGTGAAAGGGCGAGTCCGACCCTTTACATAATACATACTTAAAAGGTATCATTGGCAAAGAGTCTATACAAGCCGATTCCAATCTGCTTCCCTTTAGAAATTGATTAATATCATTTTCTTCAGACTTTCAAATAGTATCAAAAATAAGCATCTATATTATAAAGGCGACGGTCGCTGTAGTAACATTGGTGACGGTATTGAAGAGATATTATTTTCTTATGTAAGAACTTATTTGCTCCGGCTTCACTTTTTTAGACTTCCACCCTCCGCTCTGGTAGGTATAGATATACGTGTGTGCCGTTTTAAACAATTTAATGACTTGGTTTTATTGTGAACTTGCATAATTTATTAGCGCAATTAAATTTGGATTGTAAAATTTGAGTGTTTGCGACAAAAATAGATCGTACTGTCGTAATTTAGGTATTTACGTTGTTTTTGTTGGATTGATTTGACGGGCCGGTGGCGTGGTCGGTACTTACTTGCGTTTCACGTCGCAGGTCGTGGGTTTGATTTCCACCCAATTCCGATATTTGTGTGATGAACACGTCTCTTTATCTTGTGTCCTGGGTGTAATTATCTATATTTAAGTATCTACTCACAAAAAAGTATTTTATGTAGTATATTATTACCAGTTATCTGGTTTCCATAGTACAAGCTCTGCTTAGTTTGGGATTAGATGGCCGTGTGTGTTAATGTCCCACTATATTATTATTATTATTTATAGAACTAGCTGGAACTAGCAGGCACTATCTGCCTTGGAAAACTTCATACCACGTGTTTCTCACCTTTTAAACCTCTCTTAGACTTTTGTGAGTACTGTAACACCAAAATCAATTGAGGTTCAGCCATTTGAGCGGGACAAACAAACCGACCGCAGCTATTAACAATGTCGGCTATACAAAAACGCTACTTTCCAGTACGGCCTAGTGAAGTTTTATGCTTAAGGGCACGCTCTTGAAACTTTATATTTTTTTATTCTTCGATAGGCCGGCGCTTGATTACAACTTGCCTGAAGTTAAGCAATGATACAATGGAACACGCCAGGCCAGTAGACCGATTCACTCGTGATTTCGAATGGTTAGAAACCTTAAAGGAGCAACAATTCCGACCCACCCTCTCTGCATGGTGTTACCAGAAATTGCACCGGAACACGGCAAGGCCGCTTGGCGATGTGGCTTTGTCTGGTGGGTGGTCACTAACTACAGCCGACGCCTACCACCAGTTGATTGTCACTTGATTTGCACCACCCGGGGACCACGTGTAGGGATTCAATTAAAGGTGTACACCCACGGACGAAGGTGACTCAGCCCCCAAAAATTCCGACGTTATTGGTCTAGAAAAACTATAATAGACATTAGTTTGAAGTTTGAAACTGCGAGATCATAGATGCAGGTACTTTAAGATCTTAGGTGCAATAAAACTAACATCGCGAAAATGTAGTTCAGACTTTGTTAAAAGCTACGGTCGAAACATTAATTCCTTTAGTGAAGACTGGCTATATTGCCTGCTAAAATAAAAGCACGTAACAAGTCTATTAAATAAAGACCTGGGTAATTGTGCTAAAGGGGTAATTGTGTAAAGTGCCCTACTCGTACATAAAAACTACGTAACAAATTCAAGACACAAAAAGACTTTAGGGTCTAGACAGTCATAAATTGTGACTGTCTAGACCCTTATAATATTGTATTAACGATAACGAAGATAAGGAGAGCAGCGGTGGCGCAATGGTATCGGCCTCGCCTTTGAAATATAAGGTCATGAATACCGAACCCGAACCTCGGGAACCTACACATTTTTGTGTGAATTGTTTTGTCGCAGCTGCGCAATATTGGTGAAGGAAAACGTCGTGAGGACACCAGCATGTCTAAGAACTAATTACTCGAGGACATGTGGCATCTACCAACCCGCATTTGGCCAGTGTGTGTGGATTAAGGCCTAAACTCTATCAACTTGTATGATAGTTGAGAGAAGACCCGTGCCCAGTGATGAGACACTAAAAAGGGTACTTAAGTAAACGGTCTATTAAATTAAGGTAATTGTGTAAAATTAACTGTACAAATTTAAGACACTAAATGACCTCAGGGTCTAAATAGCCATAATATTGTATTAACAATAATAATAATAATATAGTGGGGCATGAACACACACGGCCATCTGATCCCAAACTAAGCAGAGCTTGTACTATGGAGACTATAAGCCGACCGTTTAACTCGCGCATCGCCATCTGAGGTACGAAGTCATAAAACATTAATTAAATCTCATAAAGAACTATTTAACCACAGATAAAATTACCTAATGCAAGACTATTCACTAATATCCATATCGCTTGAATCATCATCACTGTCTGTGCAGCTTGAGGAGTCAGAATCTTGGCGATAGGCGATACGCGAGTTAAACGGTCGGCCTTTATATAGGTAATATAAAATTTTCTTTTATTTTCTTTTTTCTTACGTGTAATACTTTTTTTTATAAAAGGAAACCGTGAGGAAGAGGGATTCCTATACAGTATAGTATTATATTATACCTATACCATCAAACAATACTTTATCTGCCATCAAACTGACAAGAAAAGAAAGCATATTCATGGTGAGCGGGTTTTAATTTTTCACAATGTGAACAATCAAGATCCGCATAACAAATGATGTTTATTTTTTAACCCCCGCTCGTCGCAATAACGACGGGGTGTTATGAGTTTTACGTGTCTGTGTGTGTGACTGTTTGCATCGTAGCTCTTGAACAGATAAACCAATTCTGATTTTGTATTTCTCGTTCTTAGCTAAAGGAAATTAAAGGTCGGGAGTTAGTAATTTATTTATGAATACTAAATTTGAATTTCACTATACCATGCTAATTTTCTTGTTAACCGATGCAAAGAACCGACTTACTAGGTGCATTATAATAAGTGTATTATGAAGTGAATAAGTTTATCGAAGTATGAGACATAAACATAATTTGAATGTATTAATTTTATAAATTTATTATTTTAATAACTGTAACGTGTGGAACAGCTGTAGCTTAGTTGTATGGGCCTCGCTTTTAAAATATAAGAACGTGGGTTCGATTCTCGGTCGTGCCCAAACATCTTTGTGTGAATTGCTTTATCGCCGCTGCTTAATATCGGTGAAGGTAAAACATCGTTCGAGAAAATGTGACATCCACCAACCCGTACTTGGCCAGCGTGTGTTGAAACTCTCTCGACTCGCACGGTAGTTGAAAGACCCGTGCCCATCAGTGGGGCACTAAGAAGGGTTGAAGTGAATAACTGTACTTTTTCCAAATACTTTCTACGTTACTCTTTTGTTTCAAAATTAATTAAATTCTCGTACGTTTTTTGTTATTGTTTTTCATTTTCATTTTTCAGTTTGTGCTTCTGAAAGCGGTTCTTATTGTTTCGTAAAATCAATTAGTAACTTTGCAGCTGACCTAGTTTCATTAATTTTAAATGAAAAGATGGATTTTTTAATTCTCAAAACTATATTATTGATTGCAAAAAGTTCCCTATCATTATTTTTTTAATCGAAAATAGGCTTGCGCTTGACCACATCTTGCCTGATGTGAAGCAATGACGCAGTCGACGATGGAACGCGCTTACCCAGTAAATACCGATTCACTCTTGACTTGAAGACCACTAGATTATAGGTATCGGGAAACATAGATGCCGGCAGCGAATTCCACAATTTGGCAGTTCGCACAATCAAGTCGAATTCTTTTTTAGAATATTCTTTGAAGTACGAGGATGGTTCTTACGCAGAGAAATATTATAAAAGTCTTCCGAAACGGCTTGACCGGTTTTTATGAAATCTTATGCGTATGTATATTCGGTAGGCCTGAGATTCGGTCGTAATCTATTTTCGGACCCGGTAGGTGGCACTGCTTTGCCGGGCAGGACAACGTCTGCGGGGTCCGCTAGTTAATAATGAAATTGATAGCCCTGATCTGCTGCAGCAAATCAACTTTAACATTTCCTCTAGATCCTTCCGTTATAATCCACCCTTGTTGGTCTTCTTATCTGCTAACTACAGGAATAATAAATAAATAAATATTCTGGGACATTAACACACACGGTCATCTGGTCTCAAGCTAAGCAGAGCTTGTGTTATGGAAACCAGATAACTGGTATATACTATACATTAGGGTGGCGCAAAAAAACCGACTATTTTTTTTTTGAGTCTCGAGTGAAAAAATGTTAATTTTTGATGTTTTAAGAGGCCTCTCCAAAGGGCAGCTTAAAAAAAATTTTTTTAGAGGTCACTCCAAATTTTTTTAAATTTCAAAAATCGTCAAAAATCGATTTTTTTTTTCTCGGTACGGTATAATTTTACCGACAAAATAAAAATAAGTTTCTGAAAGTTTCAGATCAAAATTTAAATTTTGAAAGGTCGCTCATAATTTTTTTTAATTTATCAATTTATCACTTTAGATTTTTTCGAGCGACCTTTTAATATTCACATTAAAATTCCATGCATTTTTTTTATTTAGTACAATAATCGATAAAAATACACTACGAGATCAACTAAAAATCAACCACAATATAGAAAAAATATCTTTTTTTAATTCAATAATTTTATTTAATCGTTTTACGATTTTTTAAATTAAAAAAAAATTGGAGTGACCTTTAAAAAATTTTTTTTTGAGCTGTCCTTTGGAGAGGCCTCTTAAAACATCAAAAACTAATATTTTTTCACTCGAGACTCAAAAAAAAGAAATAGTCGGTTTTTTTGCGCCACCCTACTATACATATAATGCTTTTTTTTTATATATAGGAAGAAATCATGCTTTTTTGCGGGCGAGCAAGGATTTCAACAAAACTTGTAAAGAGTTTCTATTTGATCTTTAAACTTTCAAAAGCAGTACTGCAAGAAGCAGACTAATTTTTATAAATAACTAGCTTTCCGACAGCGGCTTCACCCGCGTGTATGTCGGTTATCGCGCCAAAACATTACCTTCTTTTTGCGCAGCCGGATAAAAACTATCCTATGTCCTTTCTCGGGTCTCAAACTACCTGCATACCCAATTTCATCCAAATCGGTTCAGTAGTTTAAGCGGGAAAGCGTAACAGACAGACAGACTGAGTTACTTTCGCATTTGTAATATTAGTAGGGAAGTAGGGATTTGTTCTTTGTTACATTTTGACTCTTAACCTTTTTTGTATTTGCTTGCTAGTGTTCTCAAAAATTTATAGTCGTAGATACTCAAATGCTATCCGTGAAATGAAAACCTATTATTGTCATAATATTGTTTATTTAGATACCTTTTCAAATTGTTACATAAAATGAATCTTACTAGTATTATAAACGCAAAACTTTGTTAGAATGGATGTTTGTTACTGTTTCACGCAAAAACTACTAGTCGGAATTGGACGAAATTTTGTATAAAGATAGATTATGGTCTGAATACATAGGCTACTTTTTTTCCTCGTAAGTACCACACGGGCGAAGCCGTGGGCGGAAGCTAGTAAAATATATATTCCTCAACGGCTTATAGTGCAGTACAGTAACGTTTCAAACTACTGTTACCTCACAAACGCGCTTTTCCCATCTGTAAGGGACCCAATACCCTTGTCATTCAAATGTTTAGAGGTTTTCCCTTACCTACATACAATTAATAGTAGACCCCATCAAAAACAAAAATGTTAAATGAGAGCCAAGTTCAATATTATAATGTTATTAAATGCATTGGTTGTTGAATTCAACGACAAAAGAAGGGGGATTTAAATCGGAGCCAAGTTGACATTTAAGGTCTTGAAATTTATTTATAACAACATAAAATATTTTAAATTAACTTAAAATATGGATGTACTCGGATTTAACACGTTGAATACCAAGGATTAGTTTGACCCGAAATCAATTCCTAACGTAATTATAACTACGAGATACTTATGTAGCTGGGTACGATGGGTTTAGGTATAATACCGGTTGCCGCTTTACGAGATAGCTGGGTAAGGTAAGTTGTGATTTGTAAATGTCACGGATGCTAAATCATCTCGTTTTCTATGAAAGCATAAAATGCTACGATATATATGGAAATAGCTTTGTGGGGCAATGAAATATTGTAATGTTGTGAAATTTGATAATAAAGATACATAAATATCTCGTAGCTGGAATCTCTGTTAAAATTTCTCTACGATTTAACTCGTGTGGCACCCAAAGTGTTAAAATAATAAAAATATAAAATAATAAATAAAACAATATAATTTCTTCTTATAATTTAGGATAATAATATATTGAAGTCTAAAGTCTGACTTATACACGAGCCAAATTTGACATGTTAATGAAAAATAGTTGAGGAGTTATGAGGAGGTCAAAACGCTCCAAATGTTTTGTGTAATTATTACAAACGGTGAAGCTCGCCAGTTCTATTAGCTTGAACTTGGCTGTCGCGCTCCCGCGTGTCTGGTTATACCCTATGATTTATTATCACAGCATTCGTATTTGTTATACTTTTGAACTCGTTTGAAGAGAAACAGGTTTCAATTCAAATGTGTTTGTGTGTCCACAAATGATAGATGAAGATATATTATAATACTAACGGTCTTATTCATAAACATCTTATTAAACTCTTTAGTTAACATGGTCTTCGTCTCTTTCTTACTATTATAAATATCAAGATGACAGACAAAGACAAACGAATTATAAACCCATTTCATTGAAATAAAACTTCTTGTTAACGGATTTTATCGCGGTTTATTTCAGATTTTAGATCCCGACGTTTCAAAGTCTTTTCAGACTTCATGTTCACGGGTGGAATGAGGTATTTGACGTCCAAAAATATTAATCACAATTATTACTGACTACCTACAAACAATATTATTTTACAATGCAACATTACCTATTATTCAACATCTTTATAAATCTAAAAATGACCACCACCTTAAGATTGCGGAATTATGAATCACCATTTTTTTTGCAATCCTTTCAATATGAGTATAAAATAAAAGGTCTTGACTTGAATTAGAGAAGTGATTTAATACAAATTCAAGATGGCCACTAGTAAAAAATGGCGATTTAAATATAGCTCTAAGTACCTTTTAATAAAATAGTTCAACCTTAAAAACTACATTAAACATAGCATCACGCCTGTATAATCCAAAAGTATAGGCAGAGGTGAATATTACCAACTTTTCGCCGGCTATGTTAAGGTCTCGCATAGGAGGGCCTAATGCCTTTCATTAAGCACGATTCCAAACTCCGAACTAAAGTCTTTTTGCTCGAACCTAGATCGAACCCAAGACCTTGTGTTAGTAAGCTAACACACCACTGTACCACCGCATCCGACCGTTAGATCAAAAATCTTTTTAGGAGTTATTCAATCCTATGTGAACGGACGTGTCACAAAAACCAGCCTCGTGTACCTCGGGCATTATGTAATTCAACCAATTCGTCACATAGTATCAGATTTGATTACTATGCGGAAGTTAATTGTGTTATCTACTTACTAGTATTTTTGTTAGTTTATTTTTAGCAGTTTGATTGAAATATTATTTAGGAACCATCGATATCAGTACAAATATTTGATTTAATCTGGTAATAATTGAAATATAATCAATAGTTATACAATAGTAATAATCAGGAAATAAGTATAAATACAATATTTTGGTCTTGAGGTTCTGCGTCCGTGGGGCTCAGAAGCACATCACCAAAAGATTTACTTTTCAAGGAGTTTTCGAAAGTATGATTTTTTCTGGATTATAGTAAAACAAAGGCAACACTAGGCACCTGAGGTGTAGGACGTCCTCAGACTAGGTGGAGAGATGATCTCAGCAAGGTGGCTGGCAAGAACTGGATGAGAAAAGACGTGGATCGAGCTTAGTGGCGTACCTTAAGAGAGTCCTATGTCCAGCAGTGGACAAGAATAGGCTGATGATGATGATAAACACTAGTATCCAACAATGCAATTGAGGTCATTTGATGCTTAAATCTGTTTAGATTCAAAACATTTTCCTATGTTTCACCCGTTATTTTTTCATCGTTTATAAATATTATTTCTTTAATTTTACTGCCTCATAAAACGTGGCTTTTCGCGTCAGTATGGTTAGTACAAAAGCATAATAATTTACGCACCAAGAGCCGCGTTTATGTAGAAGTTATGTTCATAATAAAACATCATTATTGAAACACAAGATACTTTTTACCAGTATCAAATAAATAATCCCAGTTTAGGTAAGGTAAGGTATTATCTCATAAGTATTATGCTACCGCCTGTGGCTTAGCCCGCGTGGTATTTGAATAAAAAGTAGCTTGTGTGTTGTATGTATTTTAAGCTATAATCTATGTCTAACCAAACTTTATTCAGTAATTCTTGCGTGAAAGAGTAACATATCCAGTTTTGATTTTGGTAAAAGAGGTATGGTCAAAAACTTAGCCAATAACAACTGAATAGATTTGAATGAAATATAGCGCCATATCTGCTGCTAAACCGACAACCGCTGCTGGGGTAAAAGAGTTCTTGAGACCACGAATTAGCAAACGTAGCGTAGGACGCCCTCAGGTGGATTGAGGATCTCTGCAGAGCGGCTGGCAGAAACTGGATGATGAAAGCCGCGGATCGTGCTCATTCACATGATTTAATAGAGGCCTATGTCCAGCTGTGGACAAGAATAGGCTGATGATGATGGTGATGCAACATAGCGCACAAATAGTAGACATCCTTTTCTTAGAACATATTATTATACAGTTACAAATGTAGGGAAAATCGTAGAGCAATTGACAGCCAGACAAATTCTGGTCTGGTATAGTCATCAACCGATTTATTTCTGTTAGGTCGGCACTTAATCTAAATAAAACCTCGGAAGGTTCACGAAAAAAGAATGTTTTGGGCACATACTTACCTAGTAAAGGGTCTTAGGGTTGCCTATTTGTTTCACTAGTGGCCCGTCCCGGCTTCGCAAGGGTAGACATCAATATTAGACAAAAAAATTAATAACTATTAATTTTGACACACCCTCTGGCTGACTTTCCATGCTTAGAACACTCGATGAAGACTGCTTTGGCAAAACAGACAATCAAAATCATTTATCATTGTCATATTAACTAATTCAGACATCTGTGCTGGACCTAGAAAAGTGCCATAGAAGATACAATTGTTCCCATCGCATAACCGGACGAGTCATGGGTAAGAATAAAATCCCATGATACTACTGGTAAAATCAAGTGTACCTATAAACGGATGCTTTTCCTAAGGCTGCTATAAAGTTACTATCTATATATATAAAAGTCAATTGCTGTTCGTTAGTCTCACTAAAACTCGAGAACGACTGAACGGATTTATCTTATCTTGGTCTTGGAATGTTCGTGGAGGTCTAGGGAAGTTTAAAAGTTGAGAAGAAAAAAAATACATACAAAAGTTTATGTCTTTTATTCATCGATTGAGGCAGTAAGAAGTCTGCCGGGTCAGCTAGTTATTTTATAAATTATAAGAATTGCTGTAATATACTAACTTCCACCAGCGACTTTGCCTCCGTGGTATTAGGAGAAAAAATAATCTATGTGCTATTTCAGACTATAATCTATCTCTGTACCAAATCCATTTAAAGGTTTTTGGGTGAAAGAGTACCCAACAAACATAACTTCTGCATTCATAACATAAAACTCAGGGATCGAGTCCGCAACTCAGTCATACGCTCCAAAACCTATATAGTGGACGTGGGCTATAAGTTGGCAAAGTTTAAATGGGATTGGGTGGGCTAGTCATATTTGTCGCATGCATCGAGCGAGACAGATAGGCCCGTATCACGACGCAGTGGATTCCTGGAGACGGTCGTCGTCTCCGAGGAAGACCACGGAAACGATGGTGCGATGATATAAGCTCGTTTGTCGTTACTTGGACGGAAGAAGCTATTGGAACCAGTTGGAAGGCTATGGGGGAGGCATTTGGCATTTGAAACTACAGGCTATTTAAATTTAAATTTATATATATTAGTTGGAAGTATAGTAGGATTATATACCTACATACTCAAATTTTAAGAACTTCGTTCCCGACAGGTGTTTTTTTTATGAAACCGTGCGTGTGCGGCCATGTAACACCACGATTAGGGAAGGTAATCGGCGTTAAGTAGTGAAAATTAACGATTATTTCCTTGGTAATTTATCACGTACAATAAGATAAACAAAAGCACGCGTGTCATTAGCTTTACTAATTAATTACGCCTGTTCTTGTGAAATATGTGGCTATGACGGCCATACATTATGAGGGGAAAGTGAACTATGTAGACTTATTGTAACATTAACACAGCGTAACAAGCCTTACAAAGGTCCTCCGGATTTTAAGGTCGCGTAAAATGCCGCCTCCGTTTATTTTCCTTATCAATTATTTTTATTATTATTTTTCTCCATTTTTTTGTTTATTTTTTTCGTGATACGTCAGGGTTGTCACTTACTTTTTTTAAAACCTGGTGAAATGCAGGGTGACCTAAGTTTGAAACAATAATGAGCCAACTCTCAGTGGCGTCTCCCGAGTGTAACGTATGGGTACACTCAGTAATCCTATTGGCCGACAGTAAGGAATGTGTAGACTGTGATATTATTGTGTAAAGTGTGTAAAAGCGACAATGGTCAAAAAAGTGGTTATGCGTGATAAAGTTTCATTTGTCTTTGTGAGTACACAGTAACATTTGTGTGTACTTATATTTTTTCAACATCCGATGAAAAAGAGGGATTTCATAAGTTTGTAATCGTGTCCGGTGCAAAGTTCTACTTTAGTCTTCTTTACAGCGAACTTAATAAGTATTTTATGTAAGTGGACGACGAGAAGAAAGTTATAGGTATAATATTAGTACCTAAATGTACCTATATAATTAAGAGTAGAGAGGCCCCACACAAAAACCATGTACTTATATGTTGGTGGTGACACTTGTGTGCAAATGTTTATTATAACAAATGGCGGTTTTGCTCAATTTTTCCTTCACCAATATAGGGCGGCTAGTTATTTTAGTGCTGTTTGCAAATAGTTCCACCAAAAGGTATTTTATGTCAACATACATTCCTAAAAGGGTTCATCAAATGTGTCTGGTATTCAAACCATTGAAAACCTTTTCAACCGACTTCTAATAAAAGGTTATTTGTCGACGAGTTACGTTCGTATTTTTGGATCGAATATTTTGGAACATGGGTTGACTTTATAAATTTAGGGAACACGTTTTTCTCGGTTCTCCGCTTTTCTGGCTTAAGGAACCGTTTATAAATTTATTGACGGGCCGGTGGCGTAGTCGGTAAGATACTTGATTTTCACGCAGCAAGTCTTGGGGTCGATTGACACCCGATACAGACATTTGCATGTGCATGAATATGTCTGTTTGTCTTGAGTCTGGGTATTATTATCTATTATAAGTAGTACGTATTTACAAATGAAGAGTAGTAGTATTAGTATTAGTAAGAGATACTATACTTGTACTTATACTTTTACATACTTATACTTAAACGTATACTTATACTTATACTTAGAGTTATTATACTTACTAGTTATCTGGTTTTCATAACACAACCTCAGCTAGGTACCTATGGGATCAGTGCCCCGATTTTCGGGCTATTTTTGGAGAATCATTTCACTGCTACCTTCTTACCGATAATCATTCGTAATCACGTGTAAATCGGTATACTGGGAAGGCGAGTTCCATCGTAGACTACATCATTGCTTAACATCAGGCAAGTTGTAGTCAAGCGCCAGCCTATCGCAGAATAAAAAAGGCAAGAAATTTATAAATATTTCTTCAAGCTTCACTTGTTTGCCGTTTTAAAGTCTTTGTTTTCCTTAAAATAAGAGTATTATTATATGGAAAACAAAGACTTTGAAACGGCTCAATTTAAAATCTAAATATACTACAGTAAAATCCGTAATAAAGTAGTTTTATTTAAATATGTGATATTCGCGTAAATCTAAGAAAATTATTATAGGGTTTCACGTTAAAAGCATTTATTTGTAACATATCAAAAAATGATTGATTCCCGACTTTTAGGCATATTTGAGGGCTCAGTTTTTAAAGGTAAAAAGCATAACCTTTTTATTAACTACCTACTTTACAGATTTATAGAATATAACAACCTTCTGAACACCATATTGAATTTCTTATCGTATAATATACTTGCACAACAACTTGCCTGATATGAAGCAATGATGCAGTCTACGATGGAACACGCTTACCCAGTATATACCGACTCACTCCTGACTTGAAGACAGGCAGATTATAGCTATCGGGAAACATAGATGCCGGCAACGAATTCCACAACTTGGCAGTTCGCACAATAAAAGTGAAAGCAAAGCGCTTTGTGCATGCCCGTGGAATTTCCACCATATAACGGTGGCGCATAGCCGTACCTCTACTTGTCCGATGGAAGAACGGGGATGGGGGAATAGAATGGATTACTATCGTGAGGCACTGGAATTTAGTCCATGGATCCAGAATTGCCCTATTGTGTAATAAATAATATCACAAAGTTTGCTACTAATATTACTTATAAGAGCAGCGGTGGCGCAGCGGTACGGGCCTCGCCTTAGATAAATAACGTCGTGGGTTCGAATCCTGGTCGTGCCCACACATCTTTGTATGAATTGTTACATCTCCGCTGCTCAAAGCATACCTTCTGTACTTGAGCAAAAAGATAGCCGGCGGTGGCGTGGTTGGTATCAATTCAACCCTTTTTAGTGTCCCACACCTGGGCACGGGTCTTCTCTCAACTGTCTTATAAGTTGAGAGGATTTAGGCCTTAATCCACACACGCTGGCCAAGTGCGGGTCAACATATCCTCGAATGATTCGTTCTTAAACATGCCGGTTTCCTCGCGATTTTTTCCTTCACCAATATTGAGCAGCGGAGAAACAATTCACAAAAAGATGTGTGGGCATGACCGCTACCTTATCTTATATATTTAAATGAGCAATACTTCTTCTTCTTCAATTCTTCAAATTTTATGAAAATCGTTGGAAAAAAAAAAAATTGTATATAGGGGGTTTTGGGGGCGATAAATCGATCTAGCTAGGAATCATTTTTAGAAAAAGTCATTTAAAAAAAAAATTACCGAGCAAGGCTCGGTCATCCAGATATTATTTTTATGGAGAGGTCCGTACCGCTGCACTACCGCTGCCACAGCGCGCAGCGTGGCGTGGTTGCTATTGGTTTGGATTCCCACCTGAGACCTTATTTATTCTGTGCTAAAACAGACATTTGTGTGACGAACGACCATGTCTGTTTGTCTTGAGTCTGAATGTAATTGTCTATTATCAGTACGTATTTTCAAAAGAAAAGTAGTATAAATATTGTAGTAAATCAATTGGGTTTATGAAAAAAAAAATGATTTTTCTTATGTATTTTAAAACAATATTATTAATAATATTGATATTTAATACAAAAATCTCGAATTTTTCTTTAGTTAATTATGAACAATTAGAAATTGATGAAATATAATCAAAAATCACGTGACTAAAAACGCGCCGTCAACGCGTAGTCGCAACGTGACGTCATAATGTTATAGCCATTTAATATCAGTTTAGGCGGTCTTATACTGCGCCCCACTTTGTGGTCTCCAGTTACAACCTGGGAAACCAACTGCAATGAGTGAAAACTAACATTATGACGTCACACGCCCTCGGGTTTGTTCGGGAGCGGTCGGCGTGTCTTCGGTACTGGATTCAAAAATTATTTTTTATTTATAAATAACTATTGAACTATTGCGAAAAAAGCAAAATGTTTTGTTATAAACTCATAAATGATTTTTTCATTTATCACAATTTTTTTTTCCAAACCCAATTATCTGGCTTCCATTACACAAGCTCTGCTTGGTATGGGATCAGATGACCGTGTGTGTGAATGTCTTAGAAAACTTTTTATTATTAAATTCGAGTTCATGTAACATTCAATAAAAAATGCGTAAAGAACTGGTCCTATTATCTTAGATGAGAGGCCCTTTTTAGATTAAGACTACTCAGTCACAAATCATGCCAATTTCACCGACCGAAAAAACTTAATGTGTTCCGAATATTGCCCGGAAAAGGTAGTCAAGTGTGAGTCGGACATGCACATAAAGGATTCCAAACTATTTTGTCATTTTATAGTCTATGTTTGTATCACTTCAACCCTTTTTGGTGTCCCACTGCTGGGCACGGGTCTTCTCTCAACTATATTACGAGTTGAGAGAGTTTAGGCCTTAATCCACACACACTGGCCAAGTGCGGGTTGGTCGATGTCACATGTCCTCAAACGATTAGTTCTTAGACATGCCGGTTTCCTCGCGATGTTTTCCTTCACCGATATTGAGCAGCGGAGATGAAACAATTCACACAAAGATGTGTGGGCACGACCAGGATTCGAACCCGCGACCTTATTTTTCTAAGGCGAGGCCCGTACCGCTGTGCCACCGCTGCTCATTGTTTGTATATTATTGTATAAACTAGCTATAACTATTTGGGTTCGATTCCCACCCAAGTCAGACATCTGTGTGATGAACATGTCTGTCTTGAGTCTGGGTGTAATTATCTATATTTAAGTATGTATTTACAAAAAAAAGTATAATATGTAGTATCACAGATGGTAGTATAATACCAGTTATCTGGTTTCCATAGTACAAGCTCTTCTTGGTTTGGGATCAGATGACTGTGTGTGTTAATGTCAAAAATAGTATATTATGTTTGGTACATACCATTATATCTCAATTTAGAGTTATTTGAGAGCTGGCCTGAAACACAGGTTACACATTAATCTAGGTATGCTAGCCGGCATATTTTCTTTAGAAGTAAGTAGTTATTGGTGTTTTATATTTACATAGGACATAGTCATATACTAGTTTATAAATAATCACTACAGAGTATAAAACAAAGTCGCTGTCGATGTCTGTCCATCCCTATGTTTGCTTATGTATCATCCATCCGTATGTATGGTTTTTATTTTATCACTCGTCAACCTTTAAAGCTAATTTAGCCGTAATATTTTTTCTTTTAAAATCATCACATAACGTTTTGTTTTTGTGACGATACCGTTAATTATTTCGATTGACATTCTTTTTGTTATTTTTTTTTAGTGATTATGACTATGACTGTACTACTAGCAGGGGTTTTTTACTGATCTACAATAATAGACAACGGTTAAGCTGATAGACGCGGGGAGTTAAACATAGAGTTCCATTTACGAAATGTCCTTCACATTATTGATATTTCGTAAATGGAACTGTATGTCGGAAGCTTACTTTACATACATCTAATATTTTTTAATATCTGGAGCATAAGTACTAATATTAGGAGGGACTGGTGAATTCTTTTTTTTCGTTTTAGGTGTTCTGTATTACCCGTGAACGGACTGACAGACGAACATAGCGAAACGATATGAAATCCCTGTTTACTACGGAACCCTAAAAATGGGTGTTAACTTATAAGTTAAAGGTTTTGGAATAAATCGTTTTCTTAAAAAGGTTTTGGAAATAAAAGGACCCAAATTTGAGTTGAAACAGGTAAGTAATTTTCTGAGTTTTCATATTGAGGCACGATCGTATTTACGATAGGAATTGCTTACAGGTGTAATACTTGAATAATAATAATATTTTCACATATACACACAGCGCCATTAGTCCCAAATTAAATAAATACATATATTTGTGTGTGTTAAGGTACTAGGAATGAATATGTGAATATATACAAGATTGAGGCACAGCAATTAAGATTTTTAAAATTATTAGTTAATAACAAAACAAAAAATAAGTGCAATGGAGATTATTATAAATTATTTAAAATATGTAAAATATTACCTGTAAGCTTGAAACATAAATATTTGATTCTTTTAAACAGCCACAATGACTGGGAGCGTTACTCACAAGTTAAGCATGATCAGGGTACTAGGGCAATATCAGCTGGTAAATACATAGTGCCCAGAGTAAGTAATTACTATGGAGATAGAACGTTAGAAAAAAGAATACCTTATCTTCTTAACAGCTTGTCAGCCGACATTAGAGATATGGAAGATAAAAATAAGTTTTTAAAATCACTCAAACAATTCTTACTTAGCCGTTTGAATACTGTATCTTAAGTGTACATCTATATCCTATTATACCTATCAAGTATATAGTTTGTTAAAATTTCACGCACTGTTATAATTATTGTAAATCTGAATGTGTGTACCCACAGACAAACTGTGGAAACAGTTTTGTGGGGCAATGAAATATTGTAATGTTGTGAAATTTGATAATAAAGATACAATATCTGGACGACCGAGCTTTGCTCGGTATTTTTTTTAAATGACATTTTCTAAAAATGATTCCTAGCTAGATCGATTTATCGCCCCCGAAACCCCCTATATACTAAATTTTATGAAAATCGTTCTATATACTAAATTTGTGTGAATTGTTTCATCGCTGCTGCAATATCTGTGAAGGAAAACATCGTGAGGAAACCGGTATGTCTAATAACTAATCATTCGAGGACGTGTGACACCCACCAACCCGCTCTTGGCACGGTGTGGATTAAGACATAAACTCTCTCAACTCGAATGAAATTTGAACAAAACCAATGACTAGCCGTGGGACACTTGGAAAGGATTGAAGTGAGTGGGTATTTTTGGAATAGCGATCTGGATCAAAGTGTAATTTTCTTCAAAATGTTTCTAAAACTAATTCTAGCCTGGATTACCTGTCAACAGAATATTTCATTTCTTGATTACAAATATAAAGTTAACTAATCTACTAGATTACGGAACAATGAAACAGGGATTGTATCAACCTAGATACCTATAATTTGATTCCTACTCGTATTTCAATATTTTACATAAATTAGATATTATCACAAAGAAGCTAACTTCCCATCATCTGTGGGTATTATAATGCAAATTGTGGGGACGACGACGAGACGGTAAGTTAAGCAAACTGCAACGTTAGATAATGTGTAACGTGTGTCACGAGCCAAGGCTTCAAAATTTTAAACTCGGTCAAAACGAAGTCCTGTCCGGACACTCCCCGGATGCCCTCTAAACTAGGACAAATCCGAGGAAAACTGGACGGATGGCAGCCCTAGTCCCAGTAGTAGGGAAGGGATTTAAAGAAGGCTTATTGAAGCAGTTGACGTCCCCAGGCTTATGGTGATGATAGTATTTTATCTCAGTAATATGATACTCTGAAAGATTGAAAAACCGTGTGTTAAGAAAAATAACAAAACCATAGATGTAACAATGGAATTAGAAGACACAAATGGAGTAGAGCAGGGTACATGATGAGACGACATGAGAAATGGAGTGAAAGTAACAACATCGTATACCAAAGAAGGCAAAAGGAAAAGAGCAGACCGTAAAGATGGGAATGAGCAGACAGAAATGATGTAAAACAGAGTGGTTCACGAGAGAATGTAATGGAAACAGATTTACAGAAAGTAAATAAGTAATAAAGTAATAAATTCTATAATAAATTTTTGTTAAGCAAAATAACAAATAAAATGATAGAGAACTAAGGTAATCGACATAGCCCACCAGATTAGTAGGCTAAAGTGGCAGTGGGGCAGTCATATGTGCCGCAGAACTCACAACCGCTGGAGTAAACGAGTTCTTCAGTGAAGTAACTATCTCAGCGGGTAAAAACTGGATGAGAAAAGCCGCAGATCGTGCTTCCAGCAGTGGACTAGAATAGGCTGATAATAATGATGACGATGAAAATAACACATTATTATTATGTTAGTTCTGAACAGAGATAGTTTAATATTCTTTTTATTCTTCAAGTTGTGGGCTAGTACTACATAAATTCTGCTCGCAGACTATAGGTACATAACATTATAAGCCGAAAAGTTTATTAGGTTTGATTGGTTGATCAATACAAATCGCGTTTCGTACCCAATTTAGTTATTCTGATTGAGTTACCAACTTTGGTTTATATTAATACATACTTACGTATGTTATGCACGACAGAGATCGAGGTAACAATCAAGGTAACATTATATGATAAGACTTGATCAAGAAAGTAATTAACTTATATGACGTGGTCAGTAAGATACTTGCTTTTCACGCCGCAGGTCGTGGGTTCGATTCCCACCTGAGACAAACATTTGTGTGATGAAAATATCTGTTTCTATCGAGTCTTGGTGTAAATATCTATTGTATATTTGCATCTTGAAGTTTGGTATTGTGCTAAAAACCGCAATAAAATTAGTTGGATCTATGGAAAATAGGTATAAAGGTATGAAAGTCAACGTGAACAAGACGAAGGTTATGGTGTTTGAAAGAGAAGAGTCCATGTCTGTGTGTGATATCAAGATAGATGATGAAACGCTGGGAGAGGACGCCCTAGGAGGACATTCGCTGATCTCACCGGTGAATTCCTTCAAAAGGGACAGGTGCGTAGCACTCACAACCGCCGTGCATGCATACATGCACGGCGGTTGTAACCGGTCATAACCGGATGTATGAACATTAGTAAGGCTAAGGAAATATGTTTAGATCGTAGCAAGTGGCGCTATTTTATCTCTGCCTACCCCCATGGGAAAAAGGCGTGGTTGTATGTATGCATATATTATTATGTATCTAGTATTCTAGGTGGCTGAGTCGCCTTCGTCCGTGGGTGTAGATCTTTAATTGAATCCTCACACGTGGTCCCCGGGTGGTACAAATCAGGTGACAATCAACTGGTGGTAGGCTTCGGCCGTTGTTAGTGACCACCCACCAGACAAAGCTGCACCGCCAAGCGGCCTAGGCGTGTTCCGGTGCGATGTCTGGTGACACTATGCAGTGAGGGTGGGTCGGAATTGTAGCTCCTTTAAGGTTTACAACCTTAAAGAGGCTCATTCCACTGCCACCTTCTCACCAATAATCATTTATAATCACGAGAAAACCGGTAAACTAGGCTGACGCGTTCCATCGTAGACTACTTCATTGCTTAACATCAGGCAAGTTATAGTCAAGCTCCAGCTTAAGGAAGAATAAAAAAAATCTACGGACGGTTATGCAATAGGCTTGCCAGGGGGCCAATTTTCGCCGGCTATGTTTAGTCCCCATACGTAGGGACGTATGGGGACTAAACATAGCCGGCGAAAATTTCGTACACCACCTCTGCTTACACATTTGGGTAATACAGGCATGAGCGTTATGTTAAGGTATAAATGCGTTATTTTAAGTAATGAAGCTAGTACTAAGTATTCTAATGATGGCTTTCTTGAGCCATTGAGGGTTCTCGCAACATTAGTTCTTACTTGATGAGAACTTGCCGAAGGATAACGAAGTGTAAAGCCCGGTTTCCACCACGAAAGGTTATTGAGCGGGTATTGGCTAATTGGAACGAGCTGTGTTTACATGAAATAAGTGCACGTTTCTGCCAACAACGAACGCAATACAGTTGCATCGCTCCCTAAAACTTAGCGAATTCATTTTAGTAATTTCACAAATTTATGCAAATATCACACATGGAAATAAAACTATTTTATAACGAACTAGCTTCCGCCTACGGCTTCGCCCGCGTGGTACTTTTTGGGATAAAAATAGCCTATGTGTTAATCCAGACCATAATCTATCTCTGTGCTAAATTTCACCCAATTCCGTCCAGTAGTTTTTGCGTGAAAGAGCTTTCGCATTTATAATTTATGGAGGATTTTATCGCAGTTTATTTTAGATTAAATATCCCAACGTTTTAAATTCTTTTCAGACTTCATGGTCACGGGTGGACCGAGGTATTAATAAAATGGAAGGTAGGAATGGTAGGAATTCATGTTAGTTCACTCTTTCTGCTCACTGCAATCTTTCCACTCGACTCTTTGTTGGTAGAAAGAAACATATGTATTACAGTTTACTATTGCGAGTTATAAGGAGACCTTAATGAGTTCGCTTCGCTTGCAGTGGAAGCCTAATTCATGAACAGCTTAAAACAAAACTTCTAAAGGGACCACTTTAGGTCTTGTTAAAATATTTTTGTTATACTTTCCCTTTCTCAAGTTATAATGCAAGGTCTTAACTACTCTGATGAGTTGGCTCCAAACGAAATTCTTTTCGAACATAAATAATAGACTTCGGAAAAGTTTCTTATTTCAAAAATATAAGTTATTCAGGTGGTTACTTATAAAGAACGCTTCATAGTTACTAATGTAAGAAATTTCTCGTTTGCTCTTTCATTTTGATGTTGAAGTTTTTGAAACGAAACTCTTTTATGTGGATTGAATTAAAGCAAATAGTTATTTGTTGTATTACTGTGGAGATGATTTTGACAAATTTTGAAAGTGGTTGTCACCGTAGGTAAGATAATTTTTCTTTGAAGATTCATAAGCTGCAGGTTAAGGGATTTGAATGTAGGAATTAGAACATACTAACCACTGGATCATCGAGGCTGTTTGTTTACTTCTCCATGTAATAGTCATCTTAAATTTACGAGGCTTCGAATAGAGCGGATCTACGAGTTTATGTAAATAAAGTAATAAATTTTAGTTACGAGTATAGTGCGGAAAATACTTTCGCGGAAAATGGTTATATGTAATTGGAAAATGAGTACACTAACATCTAAAAAGCAACGTACAGTTACAACACCGTTGCTTCAGGTGTTAATCCACACACGCTGACCAAGTGCGGGTTGGTGGATATCACATGTCTTCGAACTTGCTCATGATGTTTCCCTTCACCGATATTGAGCAGCGGTGATATAACAATTCACACATAGATGTGTGAGCACCACCGGGAACCGAACCCGCGACCTTACAAGAATTGCTCATTTAAAGGTATTAGATAGATAGATGTATAAACTACCAAAAAAAATATGCGCACTGGATATACTCGTAAAGGTTTTCTATATTCATAAACAAAATACTAGATGAGTTAAACCTATATGTATGGTAAGTATTTTGCCTTTTTCTGATCCTATCTTGTTTAGTGTATGAGGTCTTTTATACCTGTAAATATTTTTATTTTTATGTTTTAAATCTTTGTAAGATCAAAGTTTCCTAGGACCTTCACAAATTATTCCCTTTCAATTTTTCCTTCAGAGAAACAGGGAAATCTCTTTAAAGAAAATCTTCTTTGAGCTTGGTTTAGTTGCAAATACAAAACTTGGATCTCTTGAACCCTGGACTCTTACAATATAATCTGAAAACTTAGTGTTGTAATAAACAGTCAATGTTTATTTGACGCAAAACAGTAGATATAAAATTATGTATACTGATCTAATATTACTATCTATTTAATTAATAAAAAAAAAACCGGTCAAGTGCGAGTCAGACTCGCGCACCGAGGGTTCCGTACAAACCTGCAAGGTTTACAAAGTTCGTTCATTACGACCATCGAGTCATAACTATGGTATTTTTATTATATTTTGTATATTATATTATAAATATATATTTTGTAATGTAACTAAAAATTTAAGGTTTTCGGAATTTTTCCTTTATGTGTGCTATAAAACGTTGCTTCATGCCAAATTTCAAGATTCTAGGTCGACTGGAAGTACCCTTTAGGAAGTACCCCTTTTGATTCCCTTGCGAGTACTTGCGAGTTTCAAAATATGCAGCTTAAATTGCTGTTTCTTTTGATTGCGTTGACATAGAAGTTTGATTTTGTTACAGCTTAAAGGTATTATAGACCTGAGTATTTGGTATGAATTTCAATTTAATACCTTTACGCGTTTATGAGGAAATGGGTAGTAAGTTTAAAATTATTAAAAAAATATATATTATGTGATGTAACTAAAAATTTATGGTTTTCGTAATTTTTCCTTTATCTATGCTATAAGACGTTGCTTCGTACCAAATTTCAAGATTCTGAGTTCACGGGAAGCACCCTGTAGGTTTTGATTCCCTTGCAAGTGTCGAAAATTTGCGGCATAAACGGCTGTATCTTTTGATTGCGTTGGCTTAGAAGTTTGATTTTTTCACAGCTTCAAGGGACAGTAGACCTGAGTAATTGATATAAATTTCAGCTTTATACCTCCACGCGTTCCTGAGAAAAAGGGTCTTGACAGACGGACGGACAGACGGACAACAAAGTGATCCTATAAGGGTTCCGTTTTTTCCTTTTGAGGTACGGAACCCTAAAAAAAAGAAAAACACAGTTAGAATCCTAAACATTAACAGTGTAGCATTAATCAGAATTGGCAATAATATCGACGTTTTTGGTAGAGTGATATTTACAACTTGTACACACGGCTACACAGCAAGTTATACATTTCCAGTATAAAATGATCTCACATTGTGCAGTATTTCCGTACAAAGAGAGGTCAGCGTATACTGGATGCGTTTCAAATGAGAATAGGAAATCCGCCATCTTGGACCGGAATGCGCAACAACTTCAGATTTTTTTGTACAGTGAACAAAAATGTTTCTTCGATATAATAATCACATCTAGATGAAAATAAAATAAAACTGCATATATCTTACTGCCGTTCGACTAAAATTGGACATTTGGAGTAGAATATTTAGGTACAAATATATTTTATTAACTTCCGACAGCAAAAAGCGGTGCAAAAAGTGTCATTTTATTCGTGTAAAAGAATTTGTGTACAAGTTTGTGGTATCCTAGCGCGTAAATTTACTTAGGTAAGTAACTACATTGTAACTACATACCTAAGTAAAGTTTTTACATAAATCAGTTTTTCATACATTTCAAAATAATATTACTGTCTGTGGTTTGATATTTTGTGCTGGCGCTACTTTTGCTTGGTTTTTGGTATGAAGTTAGCCGCGAGACCAGTCTTATTCTTATTTGAAACGCATAGTACCTTCAGAGGAGTGGCGTTGAATTTCGTACTAGAATAATGCTTTAGTATATTCTATAACAACTGTAGAAAACTCATAATAAGACCACTGAACATATCTTAACTAGGTATGTATTTCCACTACCAAAGCAAAGAAATTTACAGAGAACGTGCTCAGAAAGTTAAATTACATAGTATATAGACCAATAGGGAAAAGTCCATATTTTGCCCTTCTCGGGTCTCAAGGCAATTGACATTGACTTAATAAGGCACTGATCACACAGCGAGAGTCCTGCGGTCATTGTCTCGAGTTACATAGATCGCAATAACATTAAAAGAAGTAGGTACTTAAAATTTTTAACTTAACAAAGAAAAATGAAATTTGGCATGTAAGTACTAGATATGTGATGAGTCAATTTAAACCTCTTTTTTCTATGCTGTCTCTCACTTTGGAGGGAAGTGGACAATCTAACTTTCCAACGCCTTCTATTACCTTTCTGATTAATTTCGTATGGGATCCAAGACGGTTTAGGTGACCCGAGACTTGACCGCGTTTAAATCCAGAGTCTCTTCACTGCACTGCTGCGCTGTTGGTCCTAGTTAACCAGGAGTATTAGAGCTGGGATTGCATTGGTTAAATCCCAAGGTAGATTAGGTAGGTTATAAGACTTGTTAAGGTTTTTGGGATATTCCGCCTTAAAGTGGAAAAATGAGAAGAATTAACTAAATTCAATTAGTCCACGAAAACGAAAAATAGGTAAAAATCTCGACCGACTAGTCATAATTTTTTTCGGCTCTGGAAATTAATAATATTAAGTTAAAATATTAACAAAAAAAAACCGACTTCATGGATGCCATTCTCAGAACTAAACCAAACTGAAATGGGACCACACGGGAAGCATCAGCTTTCAATTAAAAAAAAATTATCAAAATCGGTTCACCCATTCGAAAGTTCTGAGGTAACAAACATAAAAAAACATACACAGTCGAATTGATCGAACCTCCTCCTTTTAGAAGTCGGTTACAAAGCCCACACAGCAGCCGCTCATAGATTTTTAAACTTATAACATTGTGATCACCATCACTTCAGGAAGCTGTCGGTGTGTACAATGCTTAGGGTTCCTTACGTGGTGAATCGGATTCCCATTTATGACTTGCTAGTTTTATTGCAGTCTAAAATACGTGTTGAATTTGGCACGATTGAGATACAAATCGTGTGTTTGAGATACAAATCGTGTGTTTAAGATACAAATCGTATGTTTGAGATACAAATCGTGTGTTTGAGACCTAGGTAACGTTTCACTACCAAAAACATTAATTACCTACTACCCCCGTATTTATAAACGTATTATAAGCTCATTTTATCTAAAATAGGTTTATAATTCGTTTGTCTTTGTCTGTCATCTTAACAATTATAGTAGTAACAAAGGGATGAAGTCTATTTTAACTATAAAGAGTCTTATAAGATTTTTATGAATAAAATCATTTGCAATTTAGTTTGTTTTTGTACAACTACAATTATTGTCATTAGCTGTTTTACTAAAGAAATAACCATATTTTGTTTGTTTGTCGGTTTTGTTGTTAATTACTTTCATGTCTCTCGCGAATACGGGTAGCTTTACTTAAAGTTTCTTCCTTAAATCATCGTCATCATCATCTTTGGTGCCGTTTTCATCGGCATTTACTATCTTCTTCTTTATAAGCCCCTTCATACCAATTTATTTAGCCTCCACGACACAAGGAATCCTTGTGTGGAGGCTAGTGATCATGTTTGTTTCAGGAAATGTTAATTATGAACAATAGAGCTACATTTTTTGTTTTTTTTTTAATATATCTTATTTTACTATTAATAAAAATTATGGATTTAATTATTTTAAAGAAAACCTTTTAGTTGAGCAGAACTTTTTAATAAAAAACACAGATGAATCTAAACGTTTTATAGCCTGTAAAAGTTTAAGAGGGTTTAAAAATTAACCTTTAACTTTATAGCCAACTAGCTTCTGCCTGCGACGTTGTTTGCATAATACGGACAGCTTATTACCGGGATAATACTTGTTAGCCAAATTCACTCTGAAAATTTAATTTCGATCTCACCATAACACGAATTCTCCCTTCCACGAAACCCCTGACAAAAAAGAGGGGTTTTAGGAAAAACTGTGTTACAGATCGCCAGGTACTCACCCCAGGACGATCCTGCCAGATTTTTACAGTATTTCCTTGGTTTTATAGACTTTCGCATTTATTATTAGTGGAAGAATATTATCTTCATTATCTTTAATTTTAAATACAAAGTAAATCTAAGTTAACGCTAAGTAATTTCACCCTTGAATGTTAATTACTTTTTAACTCGCTAATTATTATTTAAGGAAAACTTTTGATAATTACCTGGAAGCTAAATTGTAGCTTATTAAAAGTTAGGCTACCCGCAGTTTGGATACGTTTTCATCAAATTCGTGTAAAACTAAAACACATACTACCCGTGGGCGATAAGTTGAGACTCACCTGGAAAGCAACCCTCCACCCGCTACCCCTGTAACTTATCCACAAGCTCCCGTGTTGTACTGTAGGCAACGTCATTTTTTCAACATCTTAGTCACGTAAAAAATACGTGTTCAATTTTTAAATTTATCTTTTTGACGGGCCAAACAAAAAAAATGTCGTCTTCCCCATTAAACTTCGTTTTAAATAATAATAATAATAAATCATTTATTTCGATCAACTAATTGGATCATAAAATGCAATAATATAATGTCACTAAATTAATAAAACACAACAAGATCAATAAATTCAAATTAGAAATAATCATATATTATTTAAAGAATAATTCAATTATTATTATAGTTAATTATTATTATATTATTATTATTATAGTTTTACCTTAAGCCTTTGGTTTTGTGATAAGAGATCCAAGCCTATACCACCTTATACAATTTGTCTTCATCTTTTGTCAGTTAACTTTCAGAATTCTTACTCCGCAGGAATTTAAAATTAGAACAATAAACTCCTTTTATGCATATTTCATCTACTTATACGAAAATATTTTCTCCCAGCGAAAATATATATTTACTTAAGTGGTCTGAGATTTATGAAAACGTTACGACGTAACTTCAGATATTGTGTACATACTTGATATCATTTACTTGACTCACATTGTTCTTATTAACATTTATCTTCTCTAAATGAATAAATCCTCCATAGTAAATAGTGAATTTGGCAAATTACCTATATTTCTTGACTGCCAAATGCCAAGAAAGGCTTATATTTCTGCGCATATCTCGTACTTACTTATTTATTGTTATTTTTTTGTGTATGAACGTTTTATTTTTCATTCTGTAATAGTGAAATAGGTTTGCGCTTGACTACAACTTGCCTGATGTTAAACAATGATGTAGTCAACGATGGGACGCGCCTGCCCAATATACCGATTCAATCGTGATTACGAATGAATTTCGGCGAGTGGTGGCTGTGAAGTGAGGCTTCTTAAAGTTAGAAAGTAGAAACCATGAAAGAGCAACAATTCCGACCCATCCAATTAAACTGTGTCACCAGGCATTGCATCGAAACACGGCAAGGCCGTTTGGCGGGGCGGCTTTGTCTGGTGGATCGTCACTAACTACGGCCCAAGTCTACCACCAATTAATTTCCAGTACACTTCTGGAGACCACGTGTGGGGATTCAGATTACACTCCCTCGGATGAAAGTGACTGAGCCCCCAAATAGCGTAGGTACTTCGTATCTTGATGGTATTGTTGACTACCCTGATGGCTTAAAGATTAACTTATTAGCTTCATGCCTCTAAGGTTTTAATTTCAGTTGAGGCCCTTGTCCATGCACCTGATTAATCTCTTCCCATTTGGCTAAATCTAGAGCAGATTCTTTCACCTCCTTATACAATGTGAAACCAACCTTTTTCTTTGTTGGTTTATATGTATCTTCTCTTTAGCCTTCGTCTTCTTTACTTTCCTTCTGTTACTTCTTCTATAGAGCTGAAAATTCATAATAAAGAAAGGAGCAGCGGTGGCGCAGCGGTACGGGCCTCGCCTTAGAAATATAAGGTCGCGGGTTCGAATCCCAGGCGTGCCCACCACACATCTTTGTGTGAATTGTTTCATCGCCGCTGCTCAATATCGGTGAAGGAAAACATCGTGAGGAAACCGGCATGTCTAAGAACTAATCATTCGAGGTCATGTGACATCCAGCAACCCGCACTTGGCCAGTGTGTGTGGATTAAGGCCTAAAATCTCAACTAGTCAACTAGTAAGATAGTTGAGGGAAGACCCGTGCCCAGCAGTGGGACACTAAAAAGGGTTGAAGTGAAAGTCAATCCGACTTTCACTTCAACCCATTTTAGTGTTCTGGAAATGCCTCGTTCGGGGAAATAGCAATGTTGTTTAGTGTTAAAAAACTTTTTAAATGTGTTAAAAACACTTCCATAAAAGTTTACGAGCGGTGAAAAGGGTTTAACTCGCCATTTAACGGAAATCGATAACCGTTGTCGGTTAAGTATTTTGACAGTGATTTCCTTTTTACTTTGAGTGTATAAAATTGCTTCATTGAACATGTAAAATCAGTTTTGACATGAGCATTAGATTATTAAAATCCCCCAGCAGCGGTTGGCTGCTTGTGGACAAGAGGAATGCTATTCTCATTTATAACACTTAATCACATTAAAAAGCTAGCTAAAAACGAATTATACATAAATGATTGGAATATACCACTAGCTTGGGACCCAGTGCTTAATTTTCTTGTACCAAAACCCAAACCCAATCAATTCAGAATTCAAGACACTGTGAGCTCAGTTTCCTTAAATCGGAACACAACTTAAATAACAATGTTTGGAGGTAGTCAGTAATAATTGTGATTAATATTTTTGGACGTCAAATACCTCAGTCCACCCGTGACCATGAATTCTGAAAAGACTGAAACGTCGGGATCTAAAATCTAAAATATACCGCGATAAAATCCGTTATAAAGTAGTTTTATTTCTATCCCTACTAATCCCTACTAACATTATAAATGCGAAAGTAACTCTGTCTGTCTGTCTGTTACGCTTTCCCGCTCAAACTACTGAACCGATTTGGATGAAATTGGGTATGGAGGTAGTTTGAGACCCGAGAAAGGACATAGGATAGTTTTTATCCGACTGCGTAAAAAGAAGGTAATGTTTTGGCGCGATAACCGATATACACGCGGGCGAAACCGCCGTCGGAAAACTAGTTTCCACATAAATTTACTACACTTTAAAATTTTTAAGACTGAGTAGCCTTCCTTCGTTCATTTGCAATCACTACGAGTAAAATATAGAGTCTTAAGCGGGCGCGTTCCATCACTGCTTAATAACAGACAAATTGTTGCCTGTCATGTTTCATAACAAAAGATATTTATATAAATATTTTGCCACATAACTAGTATCCATAGTACAAACCCTGCGTATCCATAGTTTGGGTTGAGATGACCGTGTGTGTTAATGTCCCAGAATATTTATTTATTTAGTTTGGGTAAACGAGTCCTCGGATTGACAAATGTAGCTTAGGACGCTCTCAGACAAGGTGGAGTGACGATCTCTGCAAGGTGGCTGGTAAGAGGTGGATGAAAGTAGCCGCCGATCGTGCTTAGTGATATGCTGTAGGAGAGGCCTATGCCCAGCAGTGGACTAAAATAGGCTGATGTAAGGACCTCTAACTGTAACTAATATTTTTATTTCTTTGTCTCCAGCTTCAGTGGCACGGATAGCCAAGTTCCTGGGCGGGACTGGCACGCCATTAGTCACTACTGGCGGCTTCACATTCGACTTCGTAAAGCCAAAACAGACGTGCCAAGATGAATTCTACATGATGGTCCGTGCCAGTCCACTTGGGTTTAAAGATATGGCGTATTTCATCATTGATGTCATGAGACAGTAAGTTGAAATGATAATAAATTTAATAATTTAATACGAAATTGTTTGTCAGGAACGATAAGCACCTAATTTACTTAAGATTAAGTACTACTCCAGTTTATTACGGTGTAAACCTATAGGGTAAGTCTTTAAATATTAATAATGAATTACCACACGTTAAGTCCATTCATTTAAATAGTGCCGTAACATTCACCAGGAATTATATTTCACATAAACTCTTTTTAGTTCCCCACTGCTAGGCACGGGGTCTTCTCTAACTTACGACTTGAGAGAGTTTAGGCCTTAATTCACAAACGCTGGCCAAGTGTGGGTCGGTGGATGATACATATCTTCGGATGTCAACAAATAATTACCACAAAGATATGTGGGCACGACCGGGGATCCAACACGCGGCCGTATATTTCAAAGGCGAGCCCGATTCCGCTGCCCCACTATCTATAGTAATAAAATAAAAATTGAATACAAATAGTAATAATACAAGTTAGGGCTCAAAGAGAAGCTAATACATAGGTAAATAGAAACAGCAAAGAACGCCTTTCACTACGCCCTTTGATGTGAATTGTCAAATTAACTTCCGACTGTACGATCACGCGGTTATTCTTTGTTTAGGCTTCAGTATTCTTTGAAATAAGCGGTGAATCTTAAAATACAAGTATTGCACTATTTAAGCGAATGGACTTTAGTTGAAGAAACTTATGTAAAGCCCCTGTTGGGCGCGGAACAAATTAAATACAGGAGACGTCTGGCGGAGGTAAGGCGCGGGCGTGGCGCCACTTCTTAGACATTTCGTATAAAATGTACAAAAGAGGTGGCCCGCGAGACATACTGAGAGACATACAATATCGGTGAAGGAAAACATCACGAGAAAACCGACATGTCTAAGAACTAACAATTCGAGGTCATGTATGTGTGTGATGAGTTGAGAGAAGACCCGTTCTCGAAAGTGGGATACTAAAAAGGGCTGAAGTAAACTTTTGCACCAGGAACGAGCCGGAGTTGCAGTTGGCTGTCTTATTAAGTAATCTAAAAGACGGATTAAACAGACCTTAATCCGTCTTGGTATGACCTAGGAGTCATGTCTATTCAATGTCTGTGTAAGGACACCTTACTTACAGACTAAAAGGGGCTTTACATAAGTTATTATAGTTTAAAGTGTGAGCACGCTTTGCCACGATTTTACCATTGCAAGCACATCATTTCCCTTGCCCTTTCCCATTAATAAGGCCTGCTCCCAGTCTAAACTGATGCGGCTAGCTACTAGAATTATACGAACGACTGCCATCAGACCTAGAAACCCGTAGGGAACTAGTAGCCGGGATAGGTAGATCACGTTTCAGATTATATTAGGGTTCTGACTTCCTGTAATGATTGTCAGAGATGTTTTAAATATTATAGACCGACGGTTTTACACGTGCTCTCCGAGGCACAGAGGATAGTCCCCCAACCAGACACCGAAAAAAATCTTTGTTGTTACACATCTTTGTGTGAATTGTTTCATCTCCGCTGCTGCGAAAGAAAATATCGTGAGAAAACCGGAATGTCTAAAAACTAATCATTTAAGACATGTGACATCCAACAACCCGCACTTGGCCAGCGTGTGTGGATTAAGGCCTAAACTCTCTCAACTCATAAAATAGTTGAGAGAAGACCCGTATATGTATAGATTGATGTGTACCATGTTTACCTACTCAAATCTTCATATTTCTTCATAAAAAATGCAAAATATTCTCATAACTTTTGTCTGATTTACCTGAAGTGAGGGCGACATTGCGCCTGATATTAATGTCCTGTTTTCGCGTGTAAAGCGGGTAAGCGGGTATTCTACATTTTATTTCCTACACTGGCGGGGATGGGATAGCGGATTGGACTCAGCTTTGGAATAAAATTCACAGGTTCGATACTGGTACAAAAACATAAAACATTAATTAAATCTCTTAGAGAACTATTTAACCGCAGATAAAAGTAATGTAAGACTATTCGTCACTAATATCCATATGGCTTGAATCATCATCACTGTCTGTGCAGCTTGAGGAGTCAGAATCTTAGCGATACGCGATACGCGAGTTAAACGGTCTATCTATAGTTGTACTGATACTTATCAGCGAAGGAATACATCGTGAGTGGACCGGCATATCTTAGAACTATACATCTGAGAACATGTGACATCCACCAACCCGCATTTGGCTAGCGTATGTGGATTAAGGCCTGAACTGTTTGACTGGCCTGGTGGGTTCGATTCCCACTCAAGACAAATCTTTGTGTGATGAGCACGATTTTTTGTTCTAAGTCTGGGTGTAATTTATCTATAATATGTATGTATATATAAAAAAAATGTATTTATGTAATATATCCGTTCCTAGTACCTTATGGGTACAAGCCAATATAGTATTTTAATTTGGAACTAGATGGCGCTGGGTATAGGTATGTGTGAAAATAATTATTATTTATTATTAGGTATATTAACTCTCAATCCCTTAAAAAGTCTAAATATTCAGAGCAGACCCTTGGCCACTATCTTCCCAGCAGTGGGACACTAAGGTGTTGGAACTTAGAATCTCATACGGGACTACTATTTACTATTATACGGGAGTTGTATAAAACCTATTATGAGCATTCGCAATCACTTCACCGTCGAGGTTAACGATTCTTGATATAAACCATAAAAACAAAGAAATCCCTATTTACGATGTTTTTATACGTAGTATTAATTCTGCTCCCTTTACCACACATCATATTTTTAGGGTTCCGTAAATAGTATATATTTACAAAAAAAGTATTATATGTATAGTATATACCAGTTATCTGGTTTCCATAACACAAGCTCTGCTTAGCTTGGGATCAGATGACCGTGTGTGTTAATGTCCCAGAATATTTATTTATTATTATTATTATTACCTACCTACATAAAAAATTTTAATAAGACTATTTCGGTATATACTAAGCGTCTAGTTTATTCCGAAATGGTCTTAATTAAATTCAAGTTGTTTGAACAAATATATATTTTTTTATTCTGCGATAGGCTGGCGCTTGACTACAACTTGCCTGATGTTAAGCAATGATGCAGTCTACAATGGAACGCGCTAACCTAGTATACCAATTCACTCGTGATTACGAATGATTATCGGTGAGAAGATGGCAGTGGAATAAGCCTTAATACGGTTAGAAACCTTAAAGGAGCAACAATGCCGACCCACCCTCTCTGCATGGTGTCACCAGACATCGCACCGGAACACGGCAAGGCCACTTGGCGGTGCGGCTTTGTCTGGTGGGTGATCACTAACCACGGCCGAAGTCTACCACCAGTTGGTTGTCTCCTGATTTGCACCACCCGGGGACCACGTGTGGGGATTCAATTAAAGGTGTACACCCACGGACTAAGGTGACTCAGCCCCAAAAAAAACAAACAACATAGACATGTGATATTTATAAGTTTTTTAGAAGATCTAAATGTCTGTTTTATCAGAAAATAATATTAAGAAAATACTCAAGAAAAAGAAGGCCTGTTTAAGTAAATATGACAAATTAAATTAAAAGGAATACGCAAAAGCCCTAAATGAAACAATGTATTCTGCATTTTTAGTTGCGACGCGACGGCTTTAAAAAAGAAATCGGTCTGGCAAGCTCTCTCTTATGTAAGTAACGTAAAATGGTCTGACTTTCCCCTTTAAGGGTAAAAACTATGCTCCCTACTAAAAAGTACTTGTTATCTGTCTCTGTAGAATACACTTCTTGGAACTGATAATTTTTCAACAAAATCGGCAAAACGGTTTAGTACTCGTAAGTTACCAAAAATGTTTTAAAAATGTGAGTTTTTATTAGCGTGGAACAAAATAAATAACCAGTGCAGGAGCAAAGTAAAAAAAGTTTACTGTACTTATATCAAGGTATATTCTACAAGGCCAACCAAGATCTATGTTTTGTACACCTATTTAAGATTGATAACATTTATCAAAATAAAAAAGAAAAATTGAAAAGAATGTTTATTGTACAAGTAATTACATTAATTATAAACTAGTGATTGGAAAAAATGCCTTACAACTACAAAGTAACCTGGAAAAATGGGGATGTACAATGGAAAGTAACAGACTTCGAATCAGTAGGACTAAAACCGAATACGTAGTGTATTTTCAACGGCAAGTCGAACATCACAAACTCTATATACATTTAAGGATTCCCAATATCAAAAGTGTCACAATTCAAGTACTTTGGTACGATACTAGCATCAAATGCTAACATTGACACTGATGCGACACATAGAATTGGTGTTGACTTGCAAATAAAAGGAGTCTGTGCGATGTCAGAATGCCAATCAAGACCATAGGCAAGATTTATAAAATGGCAGTCAGACCAGTTTTGATGTAATATGCCAAATGTTGGGCGACTAAGAAAACATATACACAAAAAATGCACACCACCGAAATAAAGATACTAAGATGGGCAGGGGTTGACAAGATTGGATAAATAAAGAAACGAGTACAGGAAGCTTCAAAGTTGCGCCTATAATTGAAAAACTCACTGAAAGTCGGTGGTAGGGTCACGTCATGAGGTGGCGCGAGGACCGTGTGGTGAAACAGGCGCTGTCATTGCCAAGTACAAAGAAGTGTCGATGACGTCCATTAGCCACGTAGTGGTCTACAATTTCCATAGACTTGGAGCGTTCCCAATTGGACGACATGACGACTAAGGACAGATTAACCTGGCGCCACGGAACGAGCAGAGTCGACCCCAAATTATGGGAAAAGGCTAGAAGAAAGAAGAAGATGAACTAGTGATTGGAGCTTCCTATAAACGTACATTGACTCTGTTCTTCTGTGAGATGTACAATGTTTTTTTTTTTAATTCTAATGTGTCGGCATGTAAATGAGAATGAGTATGGTTTTAGACTTTCAGCCTTTTGTTACAGAAAATAGAAACGGAACCCTTGTACGCTAGTCCGAGTCACACTTTCCCCTTTTTTTATGTCCTATTGAATTACATTCCACGATAATATAATAGTAAATGGATGACTTGAGCTTAGGCGTAGGAGCAAGAAACCGAGTGATATCGAGTAGGCGTTCTTATTAAAAGTTATAACTAAAGTGCTCATTTCTATACCAAACTTGGAACTTGTATCAGGAAAATCTACTCACTCTGGCTATGAAAGGACAGCTCAATTTACGATTTTGTTATTCAATCTGCCTCGGTGGTCCAGTGGTAAGACCAGCAGGTCCCGAGTTCAATCCTCGGGTCGAGTAAAGCGACTTTGTTATATAATAAGTAGTGATTAATAAATTTAATTTGGAATAGTATTTTGACAGCTTCAAGATTGTATTAAAAACTTTTTACTAGAGATACTTACTGGTACGTATATAGTTGACAGACGACCCGTCTCCAATTACCTACTATAATGTGTGACAGGACGTTAACTATACCATTTACGATTATTAACTACCATTATGAGCCTTATTTACCCAGCTTAGTTTAAGGTTAGAGTCATATATCTAACTTAAGTTACATTTTATGTCTTTCAACCTGATTTTCATGCTTAAAATTCCGTGTAAACTCTAAACCTCTAAATCCAAAGCGAAGTGAGAACTTTTATTACAGTGAAAACTGGTTAAATGACACTTCAAGAGACCTGAAATGTCTTTTCACTGATAGAGGTATTCCACTTACCCAGTGTCTCAGATATCCAGGTATAAATAAATATCTGTCTCATTTATAGAGGTAAAACTGAAAGTCATTGAGGCTGAAAATTACTTACGTACTTAAGTGTGGAATTTGTGGGTAGAATAAGAATGAATAAACAAACAAAACAATGTTATCTCAGTTACAGAGGTTTATGCATATAAAAACTCGCGGTCTCAGTTTTAGAGGTAACTTTGAGGTTAAATCGAAAGAACAAATCCCAGTTATAGAGGCTTACTTCGTCCTACTAACAGAGGTAATTCAGTGCCAAAGTGTTGGGACCTCAGCAGGAGTTTCAGTTATGGAGGTTTCTCACTTATCTAGGTCCAACTTAACCAAGTTTCACTGTACTAAGGCGAGGTTCAAACCGCTGCACCACCGCTGCTCATCCGTCAATATCATCATCATTAGCTCGTGCTTCATCCGTATTACAATATGAATTTGTCTAGGGGCGTTGAATATAAATGTCAACGTCACAGTACCTAATTGATTCCAATTTCCTGATATTAATGACATTTAAAATAACTACCAATTCATTTAAATAAACAGTCGCCCCTATTTCTATGGAGACTTCATGTTCTTCACGTAAAATTGTATTAATTTGTTTATGTTCCCAATTATTATTTTAATGGCTTTGTTTAAGAAAAGATCGTGTTTTGAATTTAATTAAACTCTCCTTGTCATGAGTTTAGAAGTTATTGCTTTCATTAATTCTCTGAATATAATTTTCACCAACCTGTTAAAAAACGTACCTTTAAGAGTTCCACAGCGGAGAGCAACGGTGGCGCAGCGGTACGGGCCTCGCCTTTAAAATATAAGCTCGTGGGTTCGAACACCAGTCGTGCCCACACATCTTTGTGTGAGTTTTCAACTCCGCTGCTCAATATTGGTGAAGGAAAACATCGTGAGGAAACCGGCATGTCTAAAAACTAATCATTCAAGGATGTGAAACGTCCACCAACCCGCAATTGGTCAGCGTGTGTGGATTACGGCCTTAACTTTCTCAACTCGTAAGATAGTTGAGAAAAGAGATAGTCCCGTGCCCAGCCGTGGGAGACGAAAAGGGTTGACGTGAAAGTGTCCCACAGCTGGGCATAGTCTTCCTTCAACTATCTTAAGAGTTAAGTAAGTTTATGCTTTAATCTACGCTTGCCAAGTGTTATTGTTGGATATCATTGTCCTCTAATGATTAGTTCTTAGTGTTGCAGGTTTCCTCACGATGTTTTCCTTCACTGATATTTATTTATTTTTAAGGATCTCCAACAGAGTATACATAGTTACACTGGTGGTAGGCTTCGACTGTGGCTAGCGACCACCCACCAGACAAAGCCGCACCGCCAAGCGGTCTGGCCATGTACCGGTGCGATGTCTGGTGACACCTTTTGAGAGGATGGGTCGGAATTTCTCTTTTATGGTTTCCAACCATATGTAGCTTCATTCTGCTGCCATCTTACCGAAAATCATCAGTAATCACAAGTGAAACAGCATATTGAACAGACCAATCCATCATAGATCACATTATTGATTAACATGAAAAATAAAAGAATACAGAAAAAACTGACCGACTGTCTGACACACATACACACAATGAAATAACAAATAAAAAGTAAGCAGTGTAATCTTCTAGTATAGGTATAACGCAGGGTTTACTATAAACAATGTCTACATCACATCAATCGCAACATTAGGCAATTCGTAGTCAAATGCAAGTGTTTAAGATTCCACCTCCTTTCACATGAAGACTCGACCTCTTTTTTACTCACAACCTTTTTTAAACAAAAAAAGATCAATGTTTTTTAAAGCAATAGCTTGTCAATATTTTTCATTATTATACACGTTATAAGGTTCTCTTAGTAGTCTGTGTTATTATACTCTTTTTTGCCAAGAAAACACGCGCATTATTTCACACATCTCTCCTCATCTTGTTCTAAACTATACACAATCTTAACAGTAAGCCTATTTTAGAATAAGTAATAAAAATATTCTAGCTATAAACATAGCTATATCTCCGTTTATTAATAGCGTTAAATTCATAAGCTTATCTCGAGAGTGTCACTAAAATGTCCGAAAATAATAAGCGCGCCGCTTTCAGTGTTATCTAATCTTTGTTTATATAACAAAGTACTGGGAATACCTGAAATGTACTGATACGAGCAAGTACTAAAGCTTTACCATCTACAGAGCTTTTAGAACCTACTGTACTTTTAGTACGAGAAAAGTTTTTGAAAAGATACTATCATGGACCTGTCAAGATAATAAGTTATAATGCAAAAAAATTACAAATATTTTTATCAATTCTATTTCTAATTCATTCTATTAAACTTCTAGCCTTACATTTTCTTTTTAATAAACGTTTTAAACTAAAAAAATGGATATGAAAACGAATTTGGACAGATTCGGTATAATATAAGTACGAAAACTATTTTCTTATTGACGGGTACGGGTAAAAGTTCGTCTGTACGAAAAAAGTTCGTCAAATTACTTTCAACCTGTCAAAATACGTTTTCAAATTATTGTTATTTTAAGTACGACGGGTTCGCGTTCGATAACAAGAAGATAAAAAGCTAGAAATAGAATTGAATGAATCGGAAACAGATGTAAAATCATATGAAGATTTTTTTTTATTTTATTATCTTGACAAATTCATAATAGTTAGTAGTCGAAAACTTTTTTCGTATTGACAACTCGTACTAAAGGTGTACATAATTTATGTATTAACGTAACAGGCGCATACAGGCCCTTATTCTGAATCATATTCCACTGGAATTATTTTCCGAATCTTTTTGTTTTGATCATTTGATAATTTTGCTTTATTTCAATTTACAATTACTGCTCTGTACGCAGCGCTCGATTTGAATGAAGGAAAGCTAAAATAAAACATTCATCAATGCATTAGTATATGGTACGATGCGTGAAATGTGGTAAAGATTAACCCCCGTATTCATAAACGTTTAAGCTCATTATAGCTAAAATAGGTTTATATTTAGTTTGTCTTTGTCTGTCATCTTGATATTTATAGCAGTAAGAAAGAGACAAAGTCCATTTTAACTAAAGAAGTCTATAAGATTTTTATGAATAAGACTGTAAGCCTATATAGTAGAAAAGTTGGCCGTTTGCTATTAGGGTTTCCCTATGGTAACAATACGTACCGTGTAAGTTAACAAAACAAAGCACGGTTATTGGAAACTCATAAAGTTCCTAAACTAATTTCATGAACCGATTATCTCAGTATGATGTACGGATTTCACCCCATCAGTTTGTGGTGGGCGGTCCTTTCCACCCGGTATATGGAAACCGATGAACTGCGTAACACGCGATCACAGTCAGTGGACGACAATCCTTCTGAACAATGCCTTAATCCACACACGCTGGCCTAGTGCGGGTTGGTGGATGTCACATGCCCTCTAACGATCAGTTCTGCGACGTGTCGGTTTCTACACGGTGTTTTCCTTTAGCTATATAAGCACCGGCGATTAAACAATTCACACAAAATTCGTAGCACGACCGAGGATCGAACCAATGACCTTATACTACAAAGGCGAGATACCGCCGCGCTACCGCTGCCGCTGCTTGCTGATAGCAAGTTAGTAGTTAGAATTACTTGATAAAGTCATCATCATCATCATCATCATCATCAGCCTATTTTCGTTCACTGCTAAATTTAGACTTATCCAAGTTGCTTCTTCTTTCAAGCCCTTTCCTAAAGCACGCCACTTACACAACAAAATTCGGGGGCTGAGTCACCTTCGTCCGCGGGTCTGCCGCCTATAATTGAATCCCCACACGTGATCTCCGGTTGGTGCAAATCAGGTGACATCAGGTCAACTGATGGTAGGCTTCGGCCGTGGTTAGTGACCACCCACCAGATAAAGTCGCACCGTCAAGCGGCCTTGCGTGTTTGAAAATGAAAATGAAAATATGCTTCATTTTTTTTGAGACGCGAGTCTACTTAAAAATAGTCCAATTTCTTTTCCTACCGTGCAATGACTGGCAACTACTGAGAAACACTGCCAAAAAACTCAGTAGGCTTTTGGCTTTTCGGTGCTATGTCTGGTGACATGCAGTCCACGCAGAGAGTCAGAATTGTTGCTTTTTTATGGTTTCTAACCATATGGAGGCTCATTCCACTGCCACCTTCTCACCGAAAATCATTCGTAATTACCATTGATCAGAATAGGTAATGCAGTTTAGGGTTAACTACCTCAAATAATAATATTATATTACTATGAATGCGCTAACGGGATTGCGAGATTTCGGAAGTACCCGAAAATACATTTTCTCTTTACCAACAGTAGGTACTAGCTGCAATGTACACTAACATTTTAAAGATTAGTTATATTTTTTAATTTATTCGTGGAATAGACGATTTTAAAGTGTGACCACTGTTCTCAAAATCGTAATCTCGCGCGGTTGGTATGTCCATGTTAAAACTTTGTTCAAAATTGCACTACCTTTTCCGATCACTGGTAATCTCACATATCATTGCTTAACATCAGGCAAGTTGTAGTCAAACGCAAGTATATTTCAAAATAAAAAATATATTATTTTAAGTTAACTAGTTTTTCACTCTAGAGGTAGGTTATTAGAAAGAATGATAAATTACCTACTATGAACAATCACGAAGCAGCGCAGCGCTATGATTAATATTTCTTGTTTGATAATTCCTGTGGGTGTACCGGTGTTTAATTTTGTCCGTCCTGCAAACTTCACGATTTTCGCTTCGCTAACACACGTTTGTTTCCACGCCATCTAGCTACAAATGGCGACAACTGCTGCTCATCAACGAACCCGAGTCGCAGTTGCACGTTGCCGGGAAGTCAACCTGTCTCCTTATGATGAAGTCCTTTGCCAACTTCTTGAAAGAAGAAGAAATCATTTACACTCCGTGGGACACTACTTCTGGAGCTGGTCTCAATTACACTCAAAACTTGAAGTTCTACCTAGGCTACAAATACACAAGTAAGTACTTAATAATAATTCATTTTACCCTTTTTGATAACGCCATCTGTGGAGATTTGTGGTAAGTTCTAACTCAACTGCTTGTGCAAAGTTTAAGTTAGTACCGCTACTCGACAACAGATGGCGTTGGCAGTCACATTTAAAATTATCAACAGATTTGAATGGGGGCGCGCGGCTCTAATTTACGATACGCCGGGCTATTTGGAATACGTTGGCGATTCCGGTGGCTATCTATTAGCTAGTACTATTCATGCGTACATGATTGCTTTGGGTTTCGAAGTATTTGGAAGAGAAATTGTGCCTCAACAGGACTTTCAAGAAATGTTGATATCAACTGTTGGAAATAATTATGCGAGTGAGTTTCGTTTGGGAAACGGTAAAAGGGCGTTTGAATCGCTTTGGTTACAAGAGCAGTATTTATTTATAAAGGGTAGGTATAAACCAAAGTACGACATGACACACCCTATTATAGACTACGCTTGAAAAAAAGGTAGCAAAATGCGTAAAAATCCGAAGCGAATTACGTTTAAAAACCCTTTGACTGCTATAATCGGATTAATCAGTGTAGATGGAAAAAAATCTTAATTTTTTATTTATCAGTCTGTCGATTCCGATCGAGTTTCAGATGAGATCAATTAGAAGTATGCATCTTTCAGAAACGAAGTTCTTAAGCACGCGTTTTATATAGCTTAGCTTCCGCCCTCTGGTAGGTATTAGGAAAAAATATAGTTTATGTGCTATGCTAGACTATAATCTATCCTTGTCCCAAATTTCATCCAAATCTGTCGCCTAGTTTTTGCGTGAAAGAGTAACAAACATTCACACATCAATACAATTTTCGCATTTTAACTAACATTCATTAGCTTTCCGCCCGCGCAATGGGTTGTTACACTAAACCATTTACCTTCTTTTGCGCAGTCGGATGAAAACTATAGTATGTCCTTACCCGGGTCTCAAACTACGTCCATAACAAATACTCGATAGGCAGACAGAGTTACTTTCGCATTTAGAATAATAATAAGGGTTGCCAATTTACTATCTCCTGCCCAAGCTGTGTTAATAATGTACAACCTACACAAAATGATCTGCCAATCTCACAAGCCAACTTTGCATTCAATACTGCACTAGTGACTACAAAGGTGGCATAGAGTACTGGCAAACAGCGTGACTCACTATTGGGGACACCTGTACAGTACACGTGGTACGGAATTACATTTCGATATGTCAATTACAAATCGGTCGACCGATTGATTATTGTAACAGGAATAGAGCTTTAGAATTCAAACTAAAATAATAATAAGAATATATTCGGGGCCATTAACACACGCATGGAAACCGGATATCTAAAACATTAATTTTCTTTTGTGAATACATAAGAGTATTTATAATAGATACACCTAGACTCAAGACAGACATGTGCAGAGCTTTGCTTCGACTTTCATTGTGCGAACTGCCAAATGGTGGAATTCGCTGCCGGCGTCTATGTTTCCCGATAGCTATAATCTAGTGGTCTTCAAGTCAAGACTGAATCGGTATTTACTTATATTACTGGGTAGCGCGTCCCATCGTAGACTGCATCTCTGCTTCACATCAGGCAAGTTGTGGTCAAGCGCAAGCCTATTTTATATTTAAAAAAAAATGTTTAACACACAAATGTCTGTCTTGAGTAGGAATCAAACCTGAAACTTGCGTGAAAAGGAAGTGGCCCGTAATATCAGTGAAATATAAACTCTTTACAGAAGGTCTAGTTTGAGTTTTGTAATTTCCACACAATGCGTTAACATAGACGTCAATTTGTTTAATGAACGTGGTATTCTTTAGACTAAGCAATGCTGCTAAAATTTCCAACAACTTTGCTTTAACCAACCGTCTTAGATTTGGTTTAAAACACACACGGTGTGTTTCAAATGTGAAAACCAAAAGAACAACACAGTGTAATTAAGTTTATTTATTTATTTAATTAATACGTAGTTCTCAATACAACACTCAATGCAAGTGGGTAGTGTCAGTGTCAATAGATTTTAATTAAATACTGCTCAAGTACAAAGCCTATTATAGCGGTCACGCACGGTGTGTTCTATGCACGTTTGATTGATAGCACTGTATTAGTCACTGTGTCACAAAGAGGCCAGATTACCTACTGTATTGTAACACGTTTTCCTTTTTATTATAACATTAAAAGTCCATCACCTCACCAAAGTAGAGACTTAGCTGAAATCATTAAAATATCTGTCAGATAAAACCTGTTACACATCATCATCACATCATCAGCCTATTTTAGTCCACTGCTGGACTTAGGCCTCTCCTAAAGTACGCCACTGAGAACAATCCGCGGTTTTTCCCATCCAGTTCTTGCTGACCGCCCTGCTGAGATAGTCACTCCTCCTAGTCTGAGGGCGTCCTACGCTTGTCCTAATTTGCCAATTCGTGGTCTCCACTCAAAAACTCGTTTACGCCAGCGATTACGTACGAAATGTAATACAATAAAACAATGGAAAATTGTAACACAAATAAATCATTTTTTTTAATAGGTATATGCGTATTTATCAATATGTCATTCAATGTAAGTGGGAAATGTCAATAGGTTTTAATTAAATACTACTTGAGTACAAAGCCTAGTATAGCGGTCACGCACGCACGGTGTGTTTTATGCACGTTTGATTGATAGCACTATTTTAGTCACTGAACTCCTTATTATTAGATACCTACTTACGCCTTAGCCACAGGAGACGGCGTCAACGGTGCGGTTTGCGATTTCATCGTTCATTGCGTATTTGATTAAGCAGTGTCTAAAGACAAGTGAACGCGAGTGGGTAATGAACTGCATAATCGTCAGCCGCGCCGCCCGACGCCGTGTTTCGTGGCCAGGGTGTTAAAATTCACGTATGTTTTTTTACGGGATATCACCGGGAGTGGATTCTATTCAGCGGAGCGATACTGTAAGACTAATATTGAAAACGTCCGAACGTATCGCTTTATTTAGTGCGACAGGATTGACGTTAATTGGACACAATGTCTCTCGGCTAATCAGAATTACCTCTTGACCAATCAAAATGAAACGATGCGATCAATCGTATCGTATTTTGCTATCGTCTGTACAACAGTCTAACCCCGCTGTCATAACATAGATTTGCAAACGTGTTTCTAGTTTCTAATTACGAATAATAATTATAACATTGTGTAAAATAGTTTTAGCAATATACGTACTTACTAAGACTAGTGCCGTTTAACTTAATTGTAATGTTTTGCAATTAAAATGAGCAGACTACAATTAGAATGTCTATGAATTAATTAGTTACAGATCTTTATATAATTAAACCTATAGGTAACAATTCATTACTATTAGGTTTCTTGTTTTAATTGATCATTGAGCTTCACAAAGGATTTCAGGAACACCTGTGTCTGATTCTAGATCTCATAATTCAAATACAACCCTGTCTTTGATAATAACTTTGTTCAATTAATTCTGTCCAGCAACTCGTATATTTCTGTTTCGGTTTAAAGGTAGCTATTTATTTTAATTAAGTTCTAAGAATTGTTATCACTTACGTAAGAATCGTTCAAAACACGAAGTATTCATAATATTTATCGTAAGAATATTACACTGAAACTATTTTTGAATTATATTTAAGTTTCCCTGGACATATTACATCATAATTTCTATTATTTTGTGGCCAAAGACGTGTTGCCTGGGTATAAAGATAGTTTTGAAGCACAGTTTGAAAAATATTGTTCGCAGTCCCGGATTGACCCTTGAGGTAATTTTCTCTAGTTTACGCATTGCTTACCAACGTTTTTTAAAAGAATCTAATGATTAAATTACTTTATTGAAGGGTCAACTATAATAATTTTACCGAGATTATACTGTTGGTTCTGGGCCAGATCTTTTACCGGTCGTGTATGCAGTGTCGGTTTACTCGTCTCACAGGATTCACAGTAGGGGCTCTAAGATGGACCCATGAGGTAACTATCCTGTAGTTTACGCATTACTCACTCACTTTTTTTAAATAATCTAATCATTCAATTACCTTATTATTCGGCCAACCATAATAATTTTACCTACCGATAAACTGTCTGTTCTGTGTCAGATTACCGGTCGTGTCGCCAGTGTCGGTCAACTCATCCCACAGGATTCTGAGAGTGAAGGAAATAGAGGTTGCCACTGTGTTTGCGCACAGACGAGCGCAGTTAATTATCTTCTACTTAGACCGGCCGCTGTAATACACATTTGATAGCAGTTTCTAAAAGGGAAAATCAAATGAGGGGTTTATACCTTAATTAATTGAGCCCAATCGAGTATCAAAAAGTTGTTCAAATTTAGCTCTCAAATTCACATAACCTTGTTAATTTGGGTGCGACATTTGAAAAGCAGCGGTGGCGCAGCGGTACGAGCATTGCCTTTGAAATATAAGGCCGAAGGTTCGAATCCCAGTCAAGCCCACACATCTTTGTGTGAATTGTTTCATCACCGCTGTTCAATATCGGTGAAGGAAAACATCGTGAGGAAACCGACATGTCTTAGAACTAATCATTCGAGGACATGTGACATCCACCAACCCGCACTTGGCCAGCGTGTGTGGATTAAGGCCTAAACTCTCTCAACTCATAAGATAGTTGAGATAAGACCCGTGCCCAGCTGTGGGATACTAAAAAGGGTTGAAGTGATTTGAAAATAAAAGTTTGTAAAATGTATATTTCCTTTACTCCTGCTTACGTCTTTGGGTAAATAAAGACTACACAAACGTGATTTACACAAATAACGCTTTGATTCATTGTAATGTGTTATTTAAAGATTTATTTTAACACTCTCCTTTGTAAATACATATAATTCACATGCCTAAAGGCAAAGGGAAACCTTGCGAGTTCTACGTGATCGATTCAAAGCGAATATTATATTAGATGGCTACATATATAATACAAACACAGCTGAATTCGATAAAATCAGGGCACGCACGCTAAATATAATTAAATGTAATGCGAACTACGAAAGGTAATTCAATTCTTTTTATTATTAAACATTTACAAAAACTAAATAACCAAATTAATAGTCTTTAATTAACAAAGGTATCCTAAACACAATGTAGTTTATCTGTTATGTATGTGATAGTAATAATTTCCAAGAAGATTCATGGTAACTGCCTCGATGGTCAAATGTGAAGCGTGTTTGCTTAATAACCGCAAGGTTCTAGGTTTGATTAACGGGTTGTGCAAAAAAATGTCTAATGTAAAGAATCATAGTTGCAGCTCGAAGTTAGGAATAGTGCCCATCATCATCATCAGCCTATTACTGCTGGACATAGGTCTCTCCTAAAGTAAGCCACTGAGTACTACGCGGCTTTTCTCATCCAGTCCGGCAGCCCTGCTAAGATCGTCACTCCACCTAGTCTGAGGGCGTCTTACGCTACGTTTGCCAATTCGTGGTCTCCACTCAAGAACTCGTTTACCCCAGCGATTGTCAGTTCTGCGGCAGATATGACCGGCCCACTGCTACTTCAACTTACTACTTATTTGATTACTTCCGGGATTGTGCCCGATGAACGGCAATAGGCCATCCCCTTATTACGTATGGGACTTGAACATAGAAGGTTATAAGTGGGTGACATTCACCTCTGTATACTGTTTACGAACTGGGTAGCACGTTCTTTACGATTGGGGCTTAGACAAATTTAAATATTATTCTTTTTTTTTATTCTGAGATAGGCTGGCGCTTGACCACAAATTGCCTGATGCTAAGCAATAAATAAATAAATATTCTGGGACATTAACACACACGGTCATCTGGTCCCAAGCTAAGCAAAGCTTGTGTTATGGAAACCAGATAACTGATATATACTATACATATAATAATTTTCTTTTGTAAATATATACTTATAATAGATATTTACACCCAGACTCGACACAAACACCAATGTTCATTACTAATGCTTGTCTTGAGTGGGAATCGAACCTTTCGGTAAGAAGGTGGCAGTGGAATGAGCGTCCATATGGTTAGAAACCTTAAAGGAGCAACAATTAGGACCCACCCTCTCTGCATGGTGTTACCAGACATCGTACCGGAACACGCCAAGGCATTCTAATATACTTATTTAAATATTCAGTTGTAACATCAAATTAAATTTAGGTCTACAGAGAATATAATTAATATTTTAATGAAGTCAAACTACTTAAAATTCGTTTAGTCTACCGTTTTCAGAATACACAATCACGTTTGGGAGGTTTTTTTTGTCATTTTTAGACGTCTCTTGTGACAACAGAATTGACATTGATTCGCTAAAAGCCTATTCAGATCTGCGGTATTCGGTACTGCTACGTACGAGTAGAGGTACGAGAACACAGGTACCACGCGATATTAGCTCGAGTAAATTGTATAAACTTCTGCGACTAACGCGAAACATAGACAGCGCGTGCAGGTTCGTATAATCACTTTTCACTCGGACATCTCGACCTACAGTGTATTCCGGGCAGGGCTTTTTTATCCTATAATAGGCTTGCGCTTGACCACAACTTTCCTGATGTGAAGCAATGATGCAGTCTACGATGGAACGCGCTTACCCCGTAAATAACGATTCACGCGTGACTTCCCGATAGCTATTAGATTATAGCTATCGGGAAACATAGATGCAACATAAACATAGATTGCTTCTAGACAATTTACATTGCAAAGCGAGAGCAAAAGTTAAAATCTATGTATATAAAAATCCATGCCACTTTTCGTTGTAATTTTATAACTCAAAAACGGGCTTACCTGTTCTAACCAAATGTTTAGACATTGTTCGGACTATTTAGTAGATAGTTTATGTGAAGTTTGCACAAAATCGGTTGAGCGGTTCACTATTTATAACATTTTTTTGTAAATTGTTGAGTGGGCTGAAGCTACCCGGGTGAAGCTGTAGGGCGGCGGGCCGCTAGTATTTAATATAATCTACTACAGTCGTGTTTATTGTTGAGTACTGCTGTGTGAAGACCATATTCACGCTGAGGGTCGAGCGATTAGTCTCGCCACAGTGTAAATATTAATTCCTTTGTGGTAAGAGTACCCGCTAAACATCTGCGACCTTCGCAAAAGAAAAATATTAGCCGAAAAGTGTCATGTTCCGGCGCTTCCGAGGTCGGATAACTGACACCGCGCAACACATTTACAATTCAGCGTGGAAGAAATAATTCATTTTAGATGGTATTTATTAAATACGGTCTTATTTATAAATATCGTATAAGATTCTTTAGTTAAAATGAATTTTGTGTCTTTCTTACTAGTGTAAATGTTAAGATGACAGATAAAGACCAATGAATTATAAACCTATTTTGGCTATAATGAGCTTATAAGACGTTTATGAATTAAATTACATCAAATCTAAATACTATCCGTATTGGCAAAAATAAATTAAAATAAAATTAATATTTTATTATTAATTAAAATTATATGTTGTTTGAATTTGTTTATATTGTTATTTTTTATGAGCTTTGTTGCCTGAAATAAATGGTTTTTAGTATTTTTATGTGCACACTAAAATACAACGATGATAAATTTTGCATCACGCAAAACGTGAAACATGCTGTAAAGTACAGCATGTTTCACGTTTTGCGTGATGCAAAATTTTACTCATTTTTGCCATACACTACGCAACTTTGCCATAACAACCTTTTACCAGGGTCCTGATTCGCGTAATTTCTTAACGCGCCGATCAAGTTGCGGTGCAGTTGTAATTAAGTTTATATCTTAGTGCAAAATGGTATTCTTGTAAATTTTTCGAAGTCATATCTAGTGACGCGAACTTGACGCTAGCGTATCTGACAGCGGTTGTCAATATTACAAGAGTACGAAAAGGCTAGTTTGATTGAAACTTCACTGCAGCTGGTCTTACTGCCCTGTCTCGACTATTGTCGTGTAAATGACCCATGACTCGTGTACCTACCTACTTAGAAAGCCAGGTAGCAAATAAATTTTAAGTGTAACGAGCAAACTTTGGAATACCGTAGGTAAGGCTTAATATATTGTTAGGCTCAGGTAGCCCTTTTCAGGTCAAAATACGCTTAAATTCTACGTAACAAAGCAGTTTAATGTTCAAATATACATGCACGATATTCTAATTAGTACTTAGTGGGATAAGTGTAAATTTAAGTGTGGTTTTTTGGTTAGTATTTAGAGGTCATGGATTCGTAAAAACCATTAGGTAATTATTTATGGATCTAGATCTTGAGTAAAAGGTTTAGAGTAATAGGGAGAACAAAAGGAAGTATAAACATTTATTCGACACACACATAATCAAATAACAAATAAAACACGGGGCCTTATTTAAAAAAAATTGTAATTTGAATCAATGAAAAATATTTTTTCAAAAATTTTTTTTAACTTTTTAGTTTATTGTGCTTTACAAGACTGTATTTGAGTTTCTTTTTGTCTATATTTAAGTTTTACTTTTTGATGAGCTATGGAAGCGTGTTATTAGTTTTTTTAACTATATTTATTATTACATAACTAAAAATAACATACTTACACCTATGAAATTATTGTATTGTCACCGATACTTAAAAGTGTATCTACTAAGTATAAATTACATCTGCTTACCCTTTAAAATGGGTTAAAATTTAGTTCAAAGAAGTCGGTTACAAAGATACAATCCCACAAACACATACAGGTGAAGATAATAACAGAACAATTATACAACAAAACAGAAAACGAAAGACAAAAGGCATGAAAACAACCCGTTACCTATGGCTCTCAATATTCCTGCTAATATAAGTACCTAGTAGTGAATTAGGTAATGGTAATTATTGTTGTATAATTTTCAGTTTTTTTATAAATGTAATTAGGTACATTTATTTATTTAATTTCATAATTGTAATTTTATACTGTTTTAATTTTATAATTGTAAATAGAATATGCCTGAAATGAATAATTATTTAATTTTATAATTGTTTATGGGTTTATGCCTGAAATAAATAATTGTTAAATTTAATTTAATTAGTGTTAAACGTGAAAATTGTTCAGTAAATATGTACTACATATTACTTGACATTTATACTAGTAAGAAAGAGACAAAGTCCATTTTGACTGAAGAGTTTATGATTTTTATGAACAAGCAAGACGTCAATGGGCAAAACAAATGGCAACATATTTTATTTTAATCGCATGATAAATCAATCTTCGTATTTACGTGTTTGTTATTCATCGTTATGCATTCATTCCTTTGTCTTTTTAAAGCATAACATAGCATCACTCCTGTATTACCTAACGGTGCAGGCAGAGATGAGAATAATCTAATTTTCGTTGGCTAAGTTTTGGTCCTAAACGTAACGAGCAAGCCTATTGCCGATGGGGCACATTCCATATTTTGAGCTACAATTGAGATTCTCCTAGTACCTATATAAGAAAAGTCTTGCTCGACCTATCGAACTTGAAACCTCGCGGTTATTAAGAGAACATGCTTCCTACTAAACCACCGAGGTAAAACAAATCTATTTATAGCATCTGCTATTAAGTGGAAGTTGATAAGAGGTTTAGTGAAAAATTGCAAGAGATAAATAATAATTGTATAATAATTACTAATTATTTTAATTATATAATAATTATAATAGTAAATAAAGAAATAAAGATATATTATATCTAAAAAAAAAAAATTATAATAGTTGTATTGAAATTGAAAGATTGTATAAATTCACATAGTAATCTTAATACTCATATTAAGTAGGAAAGTTAGACAATATTAAGAAAAACTATTGACTGATATTTTCTTTCTTCTTTTTTTTCTGTGAACCAAGCAGACTCTCATCCCATGATGAGAGTCTGCTTGGTTCAACTGGGCTTTATCCTAGATCACAGTGGTTCCCAAACTCAATTGGGAACTCAAATTAGTCCCTAGTAAAATACCTACACAAAACCTGCTATTTCAATAGGATGATATTAGTATCTTATCAATTTTTTTTAATAAATAATATATTTACTTACTACACAGTTTGTACACGACTTAAGGAGTTGTCATAGTATTAAAAACGAAAATACCAGTTCTACAATTTAGACAGGTCATGGGACACCCATTCCCAAACTAGGCAGGAAACCTGTCTGTATCTTGAGAAAAGTCATCCAATTGTGATAGGTCTTGTTGCGGTTGCAAAAATATTGAGTAGGTACAAGTTATTTATTGAAAAAAAAATGCTTTCACAATTCTAGCAATGATTTCAATCCTAGTTACTTTTCATAGCAGTGAGTTTGACATATTCAATTAATTGAAATAAAGCGCGGTATTATCGCGGTTTATTTTAGATTCTTTTTGTACCCGTTATAAAATAGTTTAAATCAAATATGTAATATTCGAGTAAATTTAGGAATTCAATTTATTTCAGACGGATTAATTTGTTTCATGGCCTTCTCAATATTCGCTCACGACCCTCTAATGGGTCCATACTTTGGGAACTCCTGCCCTAGGATCCTTTAATATTAGGCTATGAAACTAACATCATCATTTTCATATCACATAAATCTTGCACAGCTGCGGTAAGGAAACAAATTTTTTTTCCAATCTTTTGAGATATTAGAGAAGACCCTTTTTTTGTGATCCCAACAAGGTCGCAGTATTGAGAACAATAATAATTTGCATGTGATATCAAGCAAGAAATGTAAAGAAGGTTCGTATTGTTTACCATGATCTATGGTTCTTTGTAGGGGTTGTGAAGTTATAGATAAAAATGGAGATCTCGTTTAGCAACAACTTGGAAATACCTCTTTTGCCCTTTGTAAATAAGCCCCCTTCTTTTTATCTTAATGTTGTTTGCAGTGTTGTTGAGAGTAAGAGCCAAAACACATACTCGCGTTGCGGCGCCGCACTGCAAGAATCGGCAGTGCCGCCCGCCTCTACATGAACAAAATGTACTAGCACTACGAGCGTTGCGCTACCGATTTTTGCGGTGCGGCGCCGCAACGCGAGTTATGTGTTTTGGCTCTTACTCAGATACGGGGAAGCAGAGGAGTATTCCAAAGATCTTCATAATCATCAGCTGTGAGATATCTATTGCTAGACATATGCCTTCCCTTTAGACCGCTACAGTGATTTTCGGCGCAGCGACTAGAATCCATCGACTTCCCATAATTTTTATTTTCATCAGTCTCGTTACGAGAATCGTGTTCTCGTTGGTTTCCACTGGAGAATCAACTACTACCTAATTTTAATATATTTAATTCTAAACTTTTACCCCCATATTCATAAACGTCTTATAAGCTCATTATAGTTAAAATAGGTTTATAATTCATTTGTCTTTGTCTGTCATCTTGACATTTATACTAGTAAGTAGTCGTGTGTAAGTAATGCGGGTGATGCATCACATGTAGGTAATATTATCCGAACGCGTACTGTAACATTACATATTACTCACATAGTAAGAAAGAGACAAAGTCCATTTTAACTAAAGAGTTTGATAAGCCTTTTATGAATAAGGCCACTAGTCTTAACATGTATAACTTGAGGGTTCTACGACGACATGGCCGCATCAAAAACTTTTTTACTTGTACCTACGCAATTTTTTTTGTAGATCTGTATCAATAATACAACACAATTCCATTCATTGTTCAATATGTTTTTCTGAATGAACATAAAATCAGCAAATTATGAATTATGGTTAGTGACCCTGACTGTTTAGCCGAAGGACGTGGGTTCGATTCCCACCCAGGACAAATCTTTGTGTTGAGCATGATCGTTTGTTCTGTTTCGGTGTAATTTATCTATTAAATGCATGCATTTACAAAAAAAATATTTATATAGTATACTTAAACGTTTCTAGTAGGTACCCATTACACAAGCAAATATAATTGCTTAATTTGGAACTAGATGGCCATGTGTATGTGCGAAAATATTATTATTATATTATAATATTCGTGTAACATCGGTGAAAGCGCGCGACGAATTAGCGGTCATTGACCCACGTAGTACATACCTAGTGAACGCACAGCTGATACGGCAGCGCACGCTGACCGTACAATAAATTCGATAGCGATTATTTCATTTTTAAGTATATATTAAGACAAATCTAAATAAAAAAAATACTTGTCTATTAAAATTGGGTAATTTTTTTAAATCTTAAACTTTGAGACTGGCTAACACATTCAATGCCACCGACACACCTCGCGTGTCCTCATGAATCCTTGCAAATAAATTTGTATAGGGAACACGCCTCGCGTGTTCACGGTACAAATTGTTATAAGTGTGCATTGAAATTGGCATCTATTATTAGAATTAGTATCTATATACTAGCGCCATCATCATTTTACTAGAACTACGTTGTTTATTTGTGGTAAAAAAAAAATAAAGTTAGTCTGTGTCAAGCACTTCCCTTGTTTCAGTATTACAAATTATTTTATTTTATTTAAGTAAAGGTAAGACTGGCTATTTTTAAATGGCTTTTACTGTATTAAAATGTTTTTATGTGTGGTTTTGAAGCAAAGCCAGAGTGGAAGCTGGTATATTCATTAGTAGAAGCGCGAATTTTAACAAATTACCGACGAAACACATTTATCATTGGTCACCATAAGTAATTGAAGGAATGATATACTTAATTAGGGAAATGGTGCTAAGCATTCAACATAAACGTTAAGAAAATTGGTATTATAGTGTTGTGAACGAATTTAATAAAATTCGGTACGAGTGGATTTGAAATCGATAAATTTTGGTGCAAGTTCTTTAAAATGCAATAAACTGCGAATAACAAACATTTATATACTACACGATCTTAATACATTAAAACTGCGTAAAAATAGCTATGTACTTTAAAAAAAAATATTTAAATACTATTCTTTATTTAATGTATCTACAAGCTATCAAAACATTTTAACTCACATAATCTACTTGAATTATAATACGCTGTTTGGGTTTTTACATATTTGCTGGTTTAAAAAGAAATTATAATATCATTCATATTAATAGTATTAACTACAAATTTCTTGCTCAAAGTAATTATTATAGTTTATTCACTATTATACCTAGTTTTGTTGAGCCAAAAATATAAGATACTAATCGGTATTAAATAGAATCGAATTTCATTCTATCGAATAATCGATATGTACCTATTATAGCAGCACTAGGGAGTAATAAAATTAACTGTGCCTACTACCGGGACAAGGTTACGGGCTTATCTCTAGCGCAGGGAACATAAAATGAAGTGATCCAAGTTGAGCGGAAAGCCCATAAATTATTATTAAATTTATTATTAAATGACTCGTACTAATTTATTAACAACTAGCTGCCGCTCACGGCTTTGTCTGTAGTAAAAAGTAGGTATGTGTTAATCCAAACCATAATAGATAGGTGCAATGGATCAAAATATAACAAAACACATTCATTTTTTTCACATAAATGCGATATGGGCGCAGAGGAATAAGCACATTTGTCGTAAATACATTCTTTTGCGGGAAATTCACACATTGAAATAAAACTAAATCCACTCAGAATTCAAGACCCTATGAGCTCAGTTTTCATATATCAGAATGCAACTTATATAATGTTTGTAGTCATTAATAATAATAATAATATAATTGTAATTAATAAATTTGGACGTCAAATCTGCAGTCTACCTGTGACCATGAAGTCTGATAAGACTGAAACGCCGGGCTATAAAAATCTAAAATAAACCGCGATAAAGTCCGTTTTAACATAGTTTTATTCAAATGTGAGATGTATTGTGCTATAGTTTTACATCTTTACATTATAGCTGAACTGTGTAAAGTGCTTTACCAGTAGGTATAGGCCGACCGTGTAATTCGCGTATCACCAAGATTCTGACTCCGCAAGCTGCACAGACCGTGATGATGATTCAAGCGATATGAATATTAGTGACGAATAGTCTTACATTACTTTTATCTGTAGTTAAATAGTTCTTTAGGAGATTTAATTAATGTTTTATGACTTTATACCTCAGATGGCGATACGCGAGTTAAACGGTCGGCCTATAGTTCCTATTTTCTAAGATAACACACAACACTGACTTTACAAAAATATATTGAGAAAAAGACCTTTCTTGCATCTATTAGTAGCACATTTTGTGAGGAAAATAGGCTAAAATATTTTAATAAAATATCCGGGGTCTTTTATAAAGTCGATAAAAAGGGACACTTAACAGATTTCCCTAAAAATTATTAAGGGTTTAGGAAAAAACTTGCCCTTATCCGCTATTTTATGGGTAAAGTACCGAAGACACATAAATTTTGAAATGGGTTAAGTATGATATAGGGAAATATTTTATTTATTGGTCATATTTCGCTCATTTTTTATGATAAGTGTTTAAATGTAATATCAAGAAATCTTTTAAACCAAACGGCAATTATTTTTGCTGGTTCTGTATCCGTAACAGAGCACATTTCCATTTACTGATTGTCTTTTTAATTTTTTTATATATATGTATTTTTAATACGTCACGTTATTTTTATCACAAAATCAGAAAATTATTAAAAAAAAATGACATAAAAATATACGTGCATATTAAAATTTGTTTATGTTTATTTTCTCAAAGTATGCGCAATGGTAAAAACGTTTTTCTGTTTAAGAACAAGAATAATAATATCGTAGGTAAAGAATATACTTAGTAACTAAAACAAACGGCTAAAACGAAACGCTATCCGAGCCCAAACAGTCCAAAACAAACACTATTTGTGGCCAATTGGTTGAAACTAAACGCTACTGTGACCTATCGGTCGAAACAAACAGTCAAGGCAAGGCAATGCTGTCAAAACTAATAGCTATTATAACGTACCACACATTTTTTGGTCTTTATAACATACTAGCGAACCACCCCGGTTTCGCACGGGACCAATGCTGATACTAAATATAATAAAGTATATTTACAGAATGTCTATAAAAACAACGTTTTTTGTTATTAGTTAGACAAAACAAACAGCAAGCGCCGCGCGCGGCCGGGCCGGTACCGCCGCACCATTTTACATCTGTAATATCTTCGGAAAAATTCATAATCATAATCATAATCATAATCATATATTTATTTGCAAACATGGGTAGACACATTATAGATGTAAACATTAAAGTAAAGTAAACTGTTCTCCACGTTTTGCCGTGACATGGGCATGCAAATTATGTCAAATTTTGATATCAATGGAGGTTTAGAATTGAAATATACAATAAATTCATTCATTCATTTCTATTACATGCTGTAAAGGGTCATATTGATGTATATTAAATGGACAATGTGTTAAGAATACTTAATTGAATAAGGATTAATGCTGCATTGCTTAAAATTACTTCGTAAATTAACCATTTTTTCCCGTGAATTGTAAAGAATAAAACATGGTTATTGTGAGTTATCCATAAGACATATACGAGTATAGTCATATAAAATCGCGGACTGTTTTGTTGACCTTTTTAAGGTGTACAATTACTTCTGTCTTATATCTCCATCATTACACGTTCGGAATTAGGAATATTTTATCTTTGATGGTTATGGCTTCATCGTAATCATCATTCTGCCAACGTCATGAAGTACAAAATGTTATGACAAAAAAAAGCTGAATATTAAATGCGAAAAAAAGATAGAATAACAAAATAGATGAAAGGTGGATGTAAAGAAAAATGAGTGCAGTACGTACATACTAGAACACAAAGGAGATAAATATTAGGAAGTTAGAAATTGGTATTGTTAGTAAATATGAATTTGACTAGGGTTTTATAATAAGAGGGGCAGGTAAATGACAGGAGGACGTTCAAAAGGACGAGGAGCATCGATAAAAAGGCAATTATATAAAGGCACGGATATCTTTGAACATCAATTCTGACAATTTACAATATAAATCAAAATCTGTTGAGCAATGTCATCGCCCTTTTTAGGTAAAAATCTTTTTAAAAACAAGCTTTTGTTTAATTTAAAGTAACGTCACTAGGAAAATTTTAATTTCATTTTCAGCAAGCCCTTTCATTGCCGCCATCTTGGTTTTCAGCTATATTGGATTTAGAATGACATCACACAGCTGACCACACGTTGTCATCCAAACTAAACTTGTATACAAAAACATCTGCATTACAATTGCGTTGCAAGAACATACATTGCAAGTTGATTGCTTGTAATAAAAACCTCAAAAATTGTAAAAAACCTTAATTTATTAAACCACATTTCAGTTTTTCCGTAGGGATCAACTTGGCATACTATTAAACCCTCCAGTCAACAATAGTACCGTGCCGTTCTATTTGTCTTTAATCAAAACTTGGGCGATGTTTGTTCACTGCTACTCGATGGGAAGAAATAAATGTTGGCTGGTTTTGTGTTCCAACTTAGGGCCTTATCATACCAGCGGTTTACGAGCGGTTGCCGGGCGGAGCGGGCTTGCAACGAACACGTTGCGGGCGCCCAACGAACATGACGCGGATGCGCAGCGAATTATTTGCAGACGCGCAATGAGATCGCCGCGAATAGTAGCGTGGACAACCTATTCATTCTGTAATACGCGATGAAAACGTTGCATATCTACCATGCGTCCGCGACGTCTTCGCTGGGTGCCCGCAACGTATTCGTTGCAAGCCCTCTCCGCCCCGCAACCGCTTGGAAACCGCTGGTATGATAAGACCCTTAGGCTATGAACAGCCGAGCAAAAATGTGGCACTAAAAATTTACGTCTTATCACAATTGATCTTATATCAACTTCTTACTCTTACTAATATTATTAATGCGAAATTTGGGTGGATGTGTGAATCTGCCGAACTGGCTATAGATGATAAGGAGATCTTCTTTATCCTTATTAATATTTAGTAACTAAAAGTAACTATTTTTTATTGGTTGTCGCATTCAACCACTTATCTCTTTTTGCGCAATATGATAAAACTGCTACCGCATAGGTATTTACTGGGGAAGCGCGTTCCATCGTAGACTGCATCATTGCTTCACATCAGGCAAGTTGTGGCCTATTTTAAGATAAAAAAAACTATTCTATCATCCCCGGGTCTCGAACAACCTCCATCCTAAATTTCATCCAAGTCTTCAGTAGCACGACAGACAGAGTTACTTTCGCATTTACCATATTATAGTAAGGATTATGGGGTTATTGATGAGGTACCTACATTTGAATTTAGAATTTCGTCTTTTTGAACTTCGTTATAACTCTAAATTATACAAACTCAAAATTAATCCATTTTTTTAGGCGCTAGGTAGCTATATTTTACAGGTTTTCCACAAAGCGCTTTGCTTCCACTTTTATTGCGCGAACTGCCAAGCTGTGGAATTCGTTGCCTTTATCTCTGTTTTCCGATATATAGCTCTTAGCTATTTTATCTCTCTGTCTTCAAGTCATGAATCGGTATATTTTGGGTAAGCGCGTTTCATCGTATACTGCATCGTAGCTTAACAACATGCAAGTTATGGTGCACAAGCCTATTATAGGATAACCAAAAATACAATATTCACTCAGATATTGGTTAAAATCGAGGGTTAGAAAACCAAATAGAACGAAGTCTCTAGCGGATTGACACACATTTATAATGTACTAAAGATATTAAAACTAATTGCGTTAGTTTTTAGTGATATAGTTTAGTGAGTCCTATAACTAACTAGTGTACCAACTAATTATGCGAACCCTCGTCACTGTTTCATACAGACGGGAGTGACACAACCTCTCTGTTGAAGTTTACATAATAGGAACTTATGTTTTGTAATTAGATTTGCTTAATTAGATGATGGTTTAAGAGCTCTTGAATAGCTGAGGTTTCATTAAGCTTGAAATATCCTTTTGTTTTTATTTTAACAATATCAACCGCGACCTCCTGGTTTTATTTTGTGGATGGCCTAACCTAATCAGCCGGAAGGGCCTTTATTGGTTCAGCGGACTTTTTCGGTGAGCCGTCTGAGGACGGTCGAACCGATCAAGTACTACAACTGCCTTGAGGGCTCTCCATGTGGGGATGAACCTTGCCTCAGAACGATGCAAACAGCTCTAGATTTAGGCGATCGGGCTGTTGACTGGGGCTGTCAACGTTTATTTTGCAATCGCAAGGTCTGAGACAGACCGGGACCGTAATCGCGTGTAGGTCTGGGAGGGACACGGCGCGATGTCGCAGGGGGAATCTCCCCCTGACGTGAAAAGGTTCGTAATTGTTTTGATGGTACAGCAAAATGATTAATATTTAGGCATCACATTTAAGCGTTTTCTAATACCAGAAAAAACTGGTGTACCTAATACGTCCTAATTAGACGGACCGGTGGCGTGGTCGGTAAGATACTTGCTTTTCACGCCGGAAGTCGTGGGTTCGATTCCCACCCGAGACAAACATTTGTCTAAATATTATGTCTGTTTGTCTTGTGTCTGGGTGTAATTATCTATATTTAAGTATATATTTACAAAAGAAAGGCATTATATGTAGTATATTACCAGTTATCTGGTTTCCATAGTACAAGCACTGCTTAATGTCCCACTATATTATTATTATTATTTTATTAGTCTCGCTGTAAAAATCTTCGTATATTACCTACGTAAGCAAGTAAAATCTCTTTTCTCAATATCTCGTAAGGAATCTCTAGCGAGTTTATTTAGGTAGCTCACGTCTAGTCGAGATTGTTTGAATGACCACTTTCAGTTTACTGCCTGTAAACCTACCCTCTGAATAACGACCGCCACCCCATATCCTGTTATTGTGTTCTAGGCTTTTTACATTTTATTTTATAAACTGTAAAATATGAGACCACTGGCCGTATATAATAAAACCTTTTTTTGATACAGTTGGAGTATCTTTTGTAGCCAGAATTTTTGTGTATTTATAGTATTATGTAATTTTAAAGGAACAAAGAAAAAAAAAGAAAGAAAGGGATGTACAAAAGGATATATAAAAGGCATATTTATTAAGGGGTATTAGGACTCTCACGCTTTTAATCACTTTTTGCTCGAAGTAGGCAGAAGGGGGCGAGCCTATTGGCGCTCATCAAGCACAATTCCTTAAGCAAGCTGCCTAAAATATTTTCTAATCTTTTTTTTTATAAGATTTTATTTTATTCTGCGTTAGGCTGGCGCTTGACTATCACTTGCTTGATGTTAGGCAAGTAGAGGTACGGCTATGCGCCACCGTTATATGGTGGAAATTCCAAGGGCACGCACAAAGTGCTTTGCTTCCACTTTTATTGTGCGAACTGCCAAGTTGTGAAATTCGTTGCCGGCATCTCTGTTTCCCGATAGCTATAATCTACCTGTCTTCAAGTCACGAGTGAATCGGTATTTATTAGGTAGGCGCGTTTCATCGTAGACTGCAACATTGCTTCACATCAGGCAAGTTGTGGTCAAGCGCAAACCTATTATAGAATAAAAAAAATAAAAAAAGGAATGATGTAGTCTGATTCACTCGTGATAACGAACGATTATCGGTGAGAAGTTAGCAGTGGAATGAGTCTCCATATGGTTAGAAACCTTAAAGGAGCAACGATTCCGACCCACCCTCTCTGCATGGTGTCACCAGACATCGTACCAAAACACGGTAAGGTCACTAAGCACGGCCGATGCCTACCACCAGTTGATTGTCACCTGATTTGCACCACCCGGGTACGGGTGGGGATTCAATTAAAGGTGTACACCAACGGACGAAGGTGACTCAGCCCTATTTTCTTTTTTTTTTCTTTTTCATCGAACACAATTCCAAATTTTAAGAAGATAGAAATAAGATTCTTTAAGTATAGGTTAAAAAGTCTTTTGTCTAGTGCTCGCCTCGTAAGAACGTACTAGGGACCTCGCGGTTATTATGCGAAAACGCTTACCACTGGACTACCGAGGCAGTTATTTTAAAATAAAAATAAAATAAAAATAAAGGCAAGGCAAGGTTATAAGACTCCTTAGTTAAAATGGACTTTGTCTCTTTCTTACGTATAAACGTCAAGATGACACTAGACAAAGACAAATGAAATATAAACCTATTTTAACTGTAATGAACTTATAAGACGTTTCTGAATACGAAGGTTAATCTGTAAAATACATAAAAACCAGTAGTGTTACAGCGAAACGTCCTCTGCTTCTACTATCTGCTGTTGACAGCTTTAGCCTTTAGGGGCCGTCTCCACAAGCGAGAAAATCGCGGCGAGAGTATCATCGGTTATATATAACTAGAGTGGTCTCTTCTGAACTGCTAGGCGACAAGCTCAGTGTAATGACAACTAAGGGTTGCCCCCAAGGTGGGGTACTATCTCCACTACTATGGAGCCTAGTTGTCGACTCACTCATGAATGTGTTAAACGAAGGGCCATTATACACAGAAGCTATGCGGACGATCTAGTGGTAATGGTAACCGGCAAATTTCCCAGCATAGTTAGAGGAATCATGCAAAAAGCTTTGAAAACTGTGGAGGAATGGTGTGCAACCCAGCACCTACGAGTAAATCCCAGTAAAGCAATGTTATTACCTGTAACGAGGAAACGCATCACAGTTGAGTTCGAAAACCTTCGAATCTTCGGTTCCAGACTCAAATGCCCAAATGAGGTAAAATATCTGGGGGTGACTTTAGATAGAAAACTTACCTGGAAGGCACATGTAGACAACATAACAGCAAAGGCCACCAGGGTCTTTGGAATGTGCAGATCCACATATGGAAAAACATGGGGCTTGAAACCAAAAATTCTGTACTGGATTTACACAATGATGGTAAAACCAATTATAACCTACGGCAGCGCTGTCTGGTGGCCGAGAACCAAACAGAAAAACTGCATAGAGGCCCTATGTAAGATACAAAGATTAGCCTGCATGGCTATAACAGGAGCCTTTACGACAACGCCGACAGCGGCAATGGAGAAGCTATTAGACCTTACGCCCCTTCATCTTGTGGTGGAAGCTGAAGCTCGGAAAGGCATTCACCGACTGGAGCAATTAGGACTAAAAGCAAAGAGAACAACTCGACACACGAGGTTCGAACAGGACAAGGAACTTGACCGAATAATGAAAATGGGAACTGACAAAATAGCGCCCATTTTCATTTTCGATCGCAGGTTTAAAATAATGCTACCCTCAAGGGAGGATTGGAAAAAAGGAATGAAACCACGAGAAGGTAAACATTCGGTATGGTATACAGATGGATCGAAAATGAAATCTGGTGCCGGAGCTGGCATATTCCATCCGGAATTTGCCTGCAGCCAAAGCATGGGTAGACTTACAACTGTGTTTCAAGCAGAAGCATATGCTGTAGCCACTTGTGCAAAAGAGAATCTTCATAGGAAGGCAAAGAATCAATCTATATTGATTCTCAGTGACAGTCAGGCGGTTCTAAAATCGCTGATGACACCAAAAATAGATTCAGGCATAATCCTGGACTGCGTTAAGTCCCTAAATGTTTTGGGGACATATAACAAAGTTGGGTTGGCCTGGATCCCAGGCCATGAAGGCTATGATGGTAATGAAAAGGCTGATGAACTAGCCAGAAAGGGGTCGATGGAAGCCTTTCTTGGCCCAGAACCGTTCATTGGTGTTACGACCGGGACAGTTAAAGGAAAATTAAAAGAATATGCCCATAAAAAACATCAGGAGTCATGGAAGAAGACCCCAGGGCTACTCCACTCCAAAAAATTCATGGGCGATTGGCCCCTGAGGTATTCTCAGAGACTGAGGGGCTTGTCCAGGACTAAAATAAGACTGGTAGTAGGTGCACTAACTGGGCACTTTGGGCTGCAGAAACACCTGTTTAAAATAGGGCTAGCAGAAAGTTCCACTTGCTTAGCTTGTGGAGACGCTGAAGAAACCATGGAGCATATACTGTGCGAATGCGATTCGCTGGCGCGAAAACGCATGAATGCATTAGGAATGGACCACCCTACTCCTGATGAATACGGCCTCATGTGTCCCCGACAATTAGCAGCGGTCATGGAAGAGCTGTGTGGAGGGAGAATACCTGAGGCTTCATAGTATCAAGGGGAAGCACAAAAGATCTAGCTGGGTCGAAGTGCTCTGGATCTACCAGCCCCATTTATAAGATAAGATAAGATCATCGGTTATTATCGCCGCGATTTTATATACATTCTCTGAGGGGCCGTCTCTACGAGCAAGAGAATTGCGATATAACCGTCGTGGCACCTGTTTCTGTACACTCTCAGGGGGCGTCAATTACTTCCAAAAATTGAAAACAAAAAACAATCATTTAGCCATCGTAGTTTTAACTTAGAGACCGTCTCCACGAGTGAGAGAATCGTGGCGATGTCATGTTGTGGCAAACGTTCTCTGAATCACAATTCCTTCGCTCGAGGGGGACGGCCTTTTTTAGTCATTAAAGGACGTTTCCACGAGCGAGAAAAAATGGACTAATCACCATGGGTAATGTAATCCAATTTGACCTATGAGAGCTGATTCCAGTAATAATTATGGCAAAATCGTTTTTAAACAGAGAAAAAATCGCAGCGATAGTATCGAAAATGTATGGCGCGACTATAATATCGCTGCATTTCTCCCGCTCGTGGAGACGACCCCTTACGCCGCCGTCGTCACGGGACACTGCGTCGGGCGGTGCGACTGGCGATTTTGTAGTTCATTGCCCAGTCGCGTTCACTTGTCTTTAGACAATTCTAAAGCAAATACGCAATGAATGATGAAATCGCTAAATGCGCCGCCCGACGCAAAGTCTCGTGGCCATAGCGTTAGTCTTAAAATAGGTAACACAAGAAATAAGAATGAGTACCTATTCAGTTGTCTGAAAGAGTTTTATTGTAATTGTGAAATGTACAAATAACTTAGCAACACGTACATAATATGATGATGTAATACATAAGCTAAGTTTGTGTGAAACAGGTGTTTAAACTGTCTATTTTTGTATAGTAAATTACAATGAGTTACACGATAATAAAATAACAAACGTTTTGTAAAAATGAACAAATACTATTATTATAAAGATACCTAAATTAAAATTAAAATTAAACGTGAACTAGTTTTAATACCTAGTGTAATACATAAAATTCTCGTGTCACAGTGTTACTTACCATTCTCCTCCGAAACGGCTTGACCGATTTTTGTTAAATTCTATATGCGTATTCAATAAGTCTGAGGATCGGGGTTATCCACCTCTAAAATTTTTTTCCCTGTCTGTATGGTGTCACCAGACATCGCACCGGAACACGGCAGGACCGCTTGGCTGTGCGGCTTTGTCTGGTGGGTGGTCACTAACCACGGTCGAAGGTGACTCAGCCCCCAAATGTAAGTATGGTCTTTAAGATTAACTTAGTTATGAAACTCGGTGAGTAGTTACACTGTCACGCCAACTCGATCGTTAGAACAGTAACGCCCAAGGCCCCGACTCTCGCGCTTTAGACATTTATCTCTAATAGACATTTCTACTAGAGATATCATTGAAAAACAAAAGAAATCACAATTTTTGTAAGCCAGATGTCTCTCAGAGATATATGTCTAAAGCGCCAGAATCGGGGCCCAGATTACCAGGTACCAGTATATGGACAGGAACGTACAAATAAAAATTAGCTATCTCCATATCCCGCCAACTTTTAACGGTTTCAATTTTATACAATACTAGCTTCGACTTCTCCCGCATGATACTTATTGATATAAAACTAGTCTATGTGTTAATCCAAACCATAATCTATCTCTGTGCTAAATTTCATCGAATTCCATGAAGTAGTTTTTGCGTGAAAGAGTAACTCGCGGCTATCTTCATACTAAAAACCAAGTAAAAGTAGTGTCAGCACAAAATTTCAAACCACAGAAAATAATATTATTTTAAAATGTATGGAAAAGCGATACAGGTATGTAGTTCCATACAGCTAACTACCTAAGTAAATTTACGCGCTAGAATGCCACAAACTTCTACACAAATACAATTAAACGGATATAAACACACGTTTTAACTTATAACACCGCTTTTTAGTCGAGAATTAAAACATGTTCGTACCTAATTCGACTGCAAAATGTCCAATCTTGCTCGAACGGCAATAAGATATATGCATTTTTATTTATTTTTCATCTAAATGTGATTATTATATCGAACAAACGTTTTTGTCCACCGTACTAAAAAAATATTAAGTTGTTGCGCATTCCGGTCCAAGATGGCGGATTTCCAGTCCTATTCTTATTTCAAACGTATAGTATAAATTTGAATTAAGGGAACCGGTATCAACATTTTAATAGACCTGCCACAAACATGATATGCAAGTGACGTCACTACGTGCATATTGACGTCACAATAGCATGTAAACCCATGCCAATGGCAGGAGGACGTTTAAATATAGAATTCGATTCTGTATCCTGATAGTACTGAATGACGTATGTTTAGGTACATTCTGTAAAATACCGAGGTCTACATTAGGAAACTTCTTATACTTCCTTAGAAATGGAATCATTCCTGGAAGTTTTCATCTCTACCTATAGCCTACCTAGATAAATGGGCTAACTAACAGTGCAAGAATTTTTACATTAGCGCATTCATAAAAAAAACAAACATTCCAGATAGTATAAGTATATTTTTTCAAGAACTTAATTTTTCCAAAATAAGTACATCGAGGTCTGGACACATCGAGCATTTATAAAATTCTTCTACATCGTTGATTTCTTTGAAATGCATACTTTAATTATCTACACTACTCTACCACAGTATATATAAGATAGGCAAGTAGTTCGATGTTAAACAAACACCCTGAATCTATTTTCTCACCCGCTACCGTACCTAACCTTAAAGTAAGATAAGAGCATTATCAAGATTAATTAATTAAGACCATTGGAAAGATTGTCTTTAGTAACCTTGTTATGGCGGATCTTTGGATATGTCATCAGAGATATGAGGTTTGTGAATGCTACTTTATTTATTATTTGAGCTGTTTTATATTTTGCGAATGCTGTATTTACCTGTAATTGTTTGTTGCATTGGTTTATACATTGTATTTTATGTATGTTGTAAGTGTAATTAAATTTTGGTAAATCAAATAAATAAAACTATAAAAAAATAATTAAAAAAATCTTAAATCCCGAAAACGACCTTAGCCCTCTGACCATCAGTAGGCATCGAATTCAAGGATACGTCAACAACGACTCGAACTACTGTTTTAGTTCATAGAAATAGACTGTGGCACTACCTTGACATATTATTATAATCTCGAGACCAAATGTAAATTATCCTTTTTCCGGGTTACAGGGTCAGCCATTTTACTTGTGTTGTCACCGTTGGTTGATAACAAACGTGAAATTACATGACATTTCTAATTTGTCAGCATTTTTGCTTGGTACACAAGAGTGCCATGCACACTTCTTTTTTTCTGTCAACTATCTTACGAGTTGAGCGAACTTAAGTCTTAATTCACATACGTTGGCCAAGTGTGAGTTGGTAGATGTCACATTTTGTCACATGTCGTCGAATGATTAGTTTTTAGACATGCCGGTTTTCTCACCATGTTTTCCTTTACCGATATTGAGCAGCGGCGATGAAATTATTTCCACAAAGATCTTCGATCTTATATTTTAGTGGCTTATACCGCTGCTGGCTTATGCCAATTTGGACCATACGAAACCAAATAATTATTATGTAATGCAATTTTGGCTTGCACTGACTACTTACGCGTAATTAACTCCATACAAAGATCCAAATAAGTTAAACAGAGGTTAACCTAAATCAAAATCTGACGATTAGTTGAAAATGAAGGAAGGTTACCATTTCAACTGTTTAATGTTTTGTTGTTTATTTAAGCATAATTTCGAATGGATATTTATTTGCTACTAAATAATATACAAATTGTGTGTACATTACTGATACAAGCAATATGCGCGAACGGCACAAAGTTGAATGTACAGCCGCAGCGTAGCTTGTACAAGCATAAATTATTAAATATGCTATCCATACGTACTTTTCTATGAACCAGACCACGGGCGTCCCATCCTATTGTACGTTATGTACTGTACGCAGAAGAATTATTAAAATATTACTTATTCTTGGTCGAAAATTACAATGTCTCATTTTTAGGATTATATCTGTTTTTAGATACCTAGTACCATAGAAACGTTAGACAAGTTAATTAATTAATACCTCATATAAGAAAGAATATTTAAGAAACCTGATGTTTAGTAGTAATCATTGGTTAGAGGATGGTGGAATTAAGTTTCATTGGATTTTTTCTGCAATCATACTGATTAAGGCGTTGTGCCCTTTTCAACGAGAACTCGTTTATCTTCGTTCGGTAATTCGATTGCACCATTAAAACAACAGGCTGGTGTTTTTAATTGCGAATTAAAATAGGCGTTTGCCTGGTTTCTCTACATCCCTACATTATTATGAAAGAAAATTCCACCATCCTATATTTGGCAAGACGGCAGAGGGATCTTAGACGCGCAGATAGAGAGTAGGTACAATTGCAGTAGGAATAAACACTTTAGAAGTAGCCTTTAATACTTTTGAGAAACAAAAATATTAGAAGAATAGTGTTACATTAAGGACACGAGATCCAGTTGCCCGTTAGGTTTCAAGGTCAACTAGATTGACTGCTCATGAGGATTGATATATAAAAATAATAGAAATGATTTTGAATTTGGAAAGATTTAAATTAAAAACGAAACGTAAGAGTGGCCACGAACGAGGAAAGGTGGAAGGTAGATGAAATTCAATTTTTCATCATGAGTTAGATCATTCTTATGAAATATTTATATAGGTGCCTATTTAATAGACACCCCCCCCCTAGCCGTAAGAGTACGCTCCCACATGACAGAAACCGAACTAGATCCGCGCATGTAGTGTGAAAATTTAGAAGGATGTAATTATAATTAGCTCAGCGCTTCTCAACAGTGGATTACATTACAACCCGTGCGTATTCCGCCGTGGCTACCGATAAATACCTAAAAAGTAGCAAGGATGTCATTATAACAAGCTCCGCTCGGCTCGACTGTGCGGTTTTTAATTCGCACGTATTTTGCCATGTCTGAACTAGCACTAACATTGTAATAGAATATTTTTCAGCCCTGCGGCAGATATGACGTAAACATAATTAGTTTTATATACATACAATCACGCCTATTTTCCATGGGGGTCGGCAGAGAAAGTAGAGCGCCACTTGCTACGATCTAAACATACTTCTTTAGCCTCACTAATGTTCATACATCTAGTCATTCATGCACGGCGGTTGTGAGCGCTATGCAGCGAAATGGCCTCTTAGGGCGTCCTCTCCCATTTAGTTTTATTTATTTAGGTATTTTTTACCTAAGTTTACACCTTCTAGATATTAATAAACACTACATCTAACCTATAACTCAGTATCCATCTGTTAAGAGATTCAGGCCCGATCGTTAATAGAATCTGCGGTTTCCATTAACTGAGTTTAGATGTTGGGATGGAATGGTTTACTAGCAAGAGTAAACTAGCTTTTAGCCTCGACTCTATCCACATAAAATACAGAAATTAAGTGTTAAGTTACTTATTTTTGATGACGGTTAAAATCGACATTAAAAATCTTGAGATTGTTTTTTAAACGGATTTCTTTTTGCAGATAATAATAAAGCAAACCAATTGTCAGAATTCGTCATTTAAAGAAATAGCAAGGCGATGTCATTTATCTTTTCATCTATCTTTGCTATTAAATATAGTAGTGTATAACCTTATAAGAGAAGAGGGTACAACACTAATTTCCTCAGTACGGACTAGTACGGTCCACCTAGTACAGATAAAACAGAAATGTCCCAATGCTCATTTTGCTTCAGCGTGGGATTGAACTCTAGACTCTGCTACCTAGAAGGGGACGGTGTTACGCCATGTGCATGTCACGGCAATTTTCCCAAATGAATCAATTATAAAGAAATTGCAGAATAACGTAAAAAAAGAAAATTTTGAATTCTTTATTAGTTGCCGAAGCCCATCATGTTCAGTATTTCAGCAGGTGCAAATGCGTGTGTTGAAATAAATATTATAAAATAAAAATATAGGTGTGAAATTATGTTATATTTATGCTTCATTCAACATAAAACCTTAAGAGTCGAGAAAATATTTCGCACCCTTCTCAGAAAATACATATTTCAGCCCTTCAGCTTGGAAAGGTTCTTTGAAAATAAAACTCCTTTGTGTTACGTTTGTTAAAAGTTTTTGTTGCCAGTTTTCGACAAGTCGACGGCCTTACTCCGATACGTAACTCTAACTCTTTTATGGGGCAGTGTATACGTTTCTACAATAAACTTCCAAATAATATTAGGGAAATGACTATTAACAAATTTAAAATAACTATAAAATCTACGTTATGTAAGAAAGCGTATTATAAAATTTCAGACTGTGTAACGGATAAAAACGCTTGGAATTAAGTCGCTCTAATTCAACACACTGAACAAACAAATTGTAATAGATATAAGTACTTCATTTAAAAAAAAAAAGCCTACTGAGTTTTTTTGGCAGTGTTTCTCAGTAGTTGCCAGACATTCACTGCACGGTAGGAAAAGAAATTGGACTATTTTTATGTAGACTCGCGTCTCAAAAAAATAAAGCATATTTTGATTTTGTTTTTGATTTTGACGTTTTTCGTTCGAACGTGAAAATTTATATAATCAAACAAACTTCTAAACTTTATAACTAAACTAGTAAAGGGATATTTAACATCTTTTACTTGTGCCCTTGTCAGTGTAAGATGCCAAATTCATCCATTGTCACAAGCATATCGATGTAATAAAATCTTACTTTTCTTTTAGACGGTAGTTTTTTCACACAATGACTGTACCACCCCCATTTCCCCATTTAATTTTTTATTAAGTGTGTATCAAAATAAATGGTAAAACAAACCTGCAACAAACTAAATAAAACAAATTTTAATCAAACGAAAGAAACTGTACCAGAGTAGGTCCCCATCACAATATAAAACGTAATGAGTTACCTTCGTTAGGAGTTCTGTATTTGAAAGTTATAATAAACAGCATGAGTTTCACACATCAAAAGTGGCTAATTTAGCAATTTGACATGTTTTGTGTTGCTTTAGGTTGGATACACCTGCTAATTAAACGATAGTCATGAAAAGGAAAATTATAACCTAGAAAAACTTTTTCTAGTGTTCTATTCTGAGCATGCAGACAAATTAAAAATTAATTCAACTTCGAAAAGTCACGTGACAATCTTATGTCGATCCCATACCTTTTGTTCTTTTCGATCTTACGTTATCGCTTCGCTATGTAATGGCCTTTTGTTTGGCAGTCTGTTGCAAATCAGGTGACAATCAATCAACTGATAATTATGTTTACTGGTAATTAACTGGTACTAATTAGGCTTCGGCTGTGGTTAGTTCCCACCCACCAGACAAGGGTGCAGCGCCAAGCGTCCTTGCCGTGTTTCGAAGCGATGGCTGTTGACACCATTTCAAAGGGTGGGTTGCTCCTTTATGGTTTCTGACCATATAGAGCCTTACTCCACTGCCACCTTCTCACCGAAAATCACGAGTTAATCGATGTATTAGGCAGATCGTAGATTATTTCACACATCATTGCTTAACATCAGGCAACTTGTAGTCAAGCGCAAGCCTATTTCAGAATAAAAAAAATAGTAGAGATGGTGTCCACATTTTCGTACAAATATTGTTTACGGTATGACGTATGATAAGAAAAGAAGAAGCCATATTAACTTTTTAGCAATCTTAGACAATCACAGGGCATTTTAATAAAAAACCAGTATTTTCAGTTATTGCTCATATTTTTACGTATTAAGAATAATAGACAAATACTACTATTGCTCCGAAAATGTTAAACAGTAGCTTGTCATTAGGTTTTAAGTACTATAGTTCCATTATTGCTTTTTGTTTCCTTCTATTTTTACTTATTTATTGTGCTATAATTTTGATTAAACTAACCTTTTATTTATCGTACTTTTAATGATAAATTAACGTTTTATCTTTAAAAGTACGATATATAAATCATTAATTATATTAACTATTTTAGAACTAAGTTAAATAAGAATTAAAAAGTCATAAATTTTGAGACGGACCGTTGAGTTCTTTATAAAATTTCCGCACCAGACTGAAACCTAAAAAATTAAAACGAAAATTATACATAATTATATTGTGTCTCATAAATGTTTATGATTTACAAAGTTTTATCTGCCTTGGAAATGACAAATCTTCGACCTTGAATGCATATAGGAGCTACGAGTCGTAAACATAGTAAACAAATTATAAAGTAAAACAGAAGTGACGTCAGTTGATACTGGAGTTTGTTTGAAACAAATGTTAAATCGAATTATATCGCTAAACGCGTGGTCCCTTCCTCCTTTAGTGATATTTAGCGATACTCATCGTGATTTCTTCGGTTATAGTACAACACAAAAATAATATTTTTTTTAAATCTTAATAACAACGCCAGCTCTCTGAATAATAGTAGGTGTTGGATACAAGAACACGTCTGAATCGAACTACTGCTGTTTTTATTTTTTATACTGTGTCGTAACTTTTCATGACTCCATAAACGAGATATCAAAACTCAAAAAAGTTTTCAAATACTATTTTGAACTTATCAAAATAGTGTTTTAATTTATCGTTATTTTTAAATGATCGAAGTAGTTAAAATTAATTACGTAAAACAAATTGTAGATTTTTCAGACAAATTTAATTTTAATTTTTAGATAAATTTAAATTAAATTTTAGGGATCCCTAGCTAATTTGAAAAAAGGAATTTTTAATAAAAAATGCGTTATAGATAAATACTTAATAAGGTACTTTTATTAGTTTCTATTTCTAATAATTGTTTATTAGTTATAGCTGTTTATTAATAATGCTACATTTTCCTTCCTACAAACTGATTTCCTGCTAAACTGATTTGACTTGACTCGATACCTGCAATTTGTTGCGATTTCAAACTTTTTCAAATTACTAACATTTAAGTACATCACTAGTTTTCCGACTGCGGCCACGCATATGTATTAACCTCGTCTGCGCAGTCGGATTAAAAACTATTCTATGTCCTTCTTTGGATCTCAAACTATCTCCGTACCAAATTCCATCCAAATCGGTTCAGTAGTTTTGGCGTGAAAGCGCGACAGATAGAGTTAATTTCGCAATTATAATATTAGTAAGTAAGGACTATCGACCCGGCCCAACTTCGCACATAAAGTACCTAGTGATCATTACGTTCAACATAAACTTTTCTTCAAGGAACGTAAATAATAAAAGATCTTTTTAGTGTGTATTTCTATGTCATGTATTAAAACAAAAACTACCAAAAACTAGTTGTTTGGGAATAGACTAATTGCAATGCAATCTACAGGCACTGCAATTAAATAGGTCCAAATGTTAACATAATTCGACTTTATAGCAAAACTTAATTAAACTATGGATGGAATTAATGGAATATAATACACCTCTGCTTACACCACTGTGTAACATAATCGTGAATGTTATATTAATATTGAAAATGAAAGCCCAACAAAAAGTGACATGCTCGTGATTAGCGGACGATATTTTGTGCCATATCCACCGTCAAATTATTCGTGTACCTCCAAAATATATGGAAATATCATGTTTTAAGTGCCGATTTATTTTTAGCAGTTAATAAATTAACGGACTTTAAACCGGTCTCACTAAGGTTAATAAGTTGTTGATATGTTGTGGCGAATAAGAATTCAAAACGAAACTAAAATATATAATATCACCTTTCCGGCCAGTTGGCTTCGAACTGCCGCGGGGGGCGTACACGTCGCCATTTTCTTTACGCGGCAAAATTCAGTATCGTAATTCGCGCGCATTTGAAATTACAGTGTTGGAAATAAATTTAAAAGTAATTTGTTATTAATCAATTGAGTGTCTTATAATAGTGAAGTGACAAATTGTTTACCTACGGTTTTAGTGCTAGTTCGTTTTGTGAATAATTCAAAAATATTTATAATTATAAATGTTTTATTATTAAATATTTTCATTTCGAATGCGGTGATCGGTATAATAATTTATATCGATATAATAGCAGGTATTATTTAAACTATTTTAAACCTATCAGCTGTTTAAACGAACGTCTCATGTTTTTGCGTGGATTATGTACGTATATTAAAATTTACATACAAAAGAATTGATAATTTAATTCAACTTAAAACAGTGATGTTTAAAATATAAGTATGAACACAAAAATATTTTAATTATTTATATATTTTTAGGTATTTACAAACTTATTTTCAAAACTATACTAAGGTCATTCAATTTTAATTAGTTAGTTTGTGTTTCATAGTCATAATTTTGACTGTCGGTTATAAATAACTATATTATATAACTATATTACTTTTTTTAGTTTATATCTGTGACATTTTTAAGTCATGAGCGACTAGCGTCTGCCTAGTTATTGGTTCGATGATTAAGATTTATTAGAGATGATTCTTCATAGGATGAGACTAAGTAAGTACCTACCTACCTACCTACCTACCTAAACAAACGACACAAATTCGGCGCAGTCGTAATTTTTAGTTTCAAACACGCTTCTATTTTATTTTAAGCATATTTAGAGTTGTACTACAGACACTACGAGTCAGCCATCTTTGCTTGGGTTTTAATTTACATCTATGGTTGCAATATATAATCTAAAAGTACTTTTTGTATCACATAGATTTGGTCATGGTATTTGGCTATTATATTTTACATGAAACCATCACAAAACACCAGTCATTAAACAAAAAAAAAATTCTCTTGTGTTCTAGAGTGTACCATGTATATGTTTCTTTAGAGGATTATATCCGCAATGAGGTTACCTGAAAAAGTATTAAAATCAAAGCGTAAAGGATTAACAAGCTGAAGTGGCAGTCAGTGAGTGTTTTTGAATGTAGACCGCGTCTTGGCAAACGCAGTGTAGGACGCCTTCTAGCTAGGAGAAAGATAGCCTGCAGTAAATAGATGCAAGAAGCCGATAACAGGGTAAAATGGCGCATAATGGGAATCTTATATGAATAGATATGATGATCTAACAAAAATATCTAAGCGACTATTCCCACGTTCTCTTTTTGTTTCTTATTATCTCACTTAGAATAAAATTATTAAGATTTATATTAGTAAACATACCTTTAGTATAACTTAACGATTTAATTATATTTTGATAGTTAAATATTTACAACGTTAGTATGTAATTTATAATCATTATACACTGTGCTGCGTTTTCCTCTGTTTTGTATGAAATTTATTTTAACGTCATATTTAATATTTCTGGAAATTAATTACACTTCGTATAAATAGGGAAAAATAATGTTACATACCTATCTCCGTTAAAAACTCACTGACACAAAAATACACGTTCTAATAATTACATGAAAAAATAATATAAAAAAATAATAATTAATCAGGTTTTTGAAATAAGTGGTTTACAAAAACAAAATGTTGAGAATTACAAAGCAATTTTAAATCGTCATCTGTATTGCACTGGTACAATGTTTTAATTTTCTTGATAATGCGATTCCGGAATTTCGTTTCGTCTGGTCTTTATGTAAAGTTATAATCTGCGTGTCTAATTAAAAAAATATATATCTTACCCCTAAGGGATGCGCTGGTGTCTTAATTATTCTAAAACCCGGTCACGGTCTCCATATTGCTTTTGAGTAAACTTGCACAAACGTTAGCTTAGATTAGCTTTAGCTCACACAGACTTACCTATTGAAGATTGGACTGTATAAATTCAGTTTTAACAGCCTCTGTGGGAGTGTCAGGTCTTTTTGTAAAGTTCATTTGCTATAATTCCGGTTTTGTCGAAAGATGCCGCCGCATAAACGAAGAAATGCCGCGTGAGATTTGGCAATTTAAATTAAACTATCGTATAGAAAGGCTCCCCTGTGTATTATTCTGCCGTCTTATGGAAAAGGACGCGATTGACATTCTTTCCGTAACTGAGTTACAAACATTTTTAGAATCAGTAATACTGATTCCTTATGTCAAATGCATTTATTTTTCCATAGGACGGCTTTATTATTTACTAATTTTCGCGTGGTCTCGTTTTGGAGGGTGAGCTATGAAAACGAACGCGGTGTACAGTCTTAGATTAGAAAAATATCTTTTACTGATAGTAAAATTGTGACATGCGGCTAACCTCTGAATATAGTTTAACGTTTTTTTTAAACATTCACTGGTTTTAATGACTTTATAAAAACGAAATATTGTTTCCTATTTTTGTTTCAAAAATGTTTTTCATAGTGTGTTAGAAATAGAACGTAATCCTAGTCTATGTAATTACTGACAGGTGCTGTCATTTTTGCTTGTCACTTGCATTCTCTATCAAAAACTGTCTTGTTAAATAAATTATATGATTAATTATAAATATTTGCTTTATTACCAATATTCCTATAGTTGTATTAGTAGCTCACCTATTTGAAATACCAGATACTTTTTCTTAGCAACTTTTTTAAAGGTACTTAATGGTGCTAATTTTATATTTTTCACGAGTGAGGTTGAGTGGATTTCACTGATTAGGTGGTATATACTACGCGAAAAATAAGGTTATATTATGCGAAGGAGTACCTTGAAATAAAACTACTTTTTAACGGATTTTAACGCGGTTTATTTTAGATTTTAGATCTCGACGTTTCGAAAATCTTTTCAGACTTCATGTTCACGGATGGACTCAGGTATTTGACGTCCAAAAATATTAATCACAGTTATTACTGACTACCTACAAACATTATTATTGCTTTCAGATTTAAGCAAACTGAGCTTACAGTGTCTTGAATTCTGAGTTGATTTTACTTGGGTTTTGGTACAAGTAAATTAAGCACTGGGTCCCAAGCTGGTGGTATATTCCAACTATTTTGTCTGTTGAAGGAGCACCTGTTGAGTGCAGTGATGCTTAACATAAACATAACACACAACAAGTAATTTAGGCGTGAGCCTAAATTACTTGAAAGTGTAAGGAGAGGTAAATATCACCTGTATTTCGCAGGACCTGGGAATCGAACCCAGAGCCAGTTATAAAGCAAACACACTAGTAAACCAACTGAATCTAATTTAAAACTGCTGAGTGCTTTCGTCCTCGGTAGTATGGCCCCGTAAGGCAACATAATAACATAATACTGCCCGCTCTTACCGACCGCTATAAAAGATTAAAATTTTATAAGTAAATTGAAATATTAAAATTTTTGCTACCCAGGTTTTTATCTTTTATCTTCAAAAGCAATTACTTTACCGTCCTTGGAGATATTATCACGAAAAATTTAATTCCTATTTAGCTAATTCATGTGGTTCCACATCATAAAATTGCACATAACCAGCGAAGTTATACGAACGTAAATAGAATTGACGTACTTTAAGTAATAAACAAGATTCTAACATCAAATCAAACGCTTACGAAATTTGTATGTAAGATAACATATTTTAATTGTAATAATATAGTGGGACATTTATCACACACGGTCATCTGATCCCAAACTAAGCAGAGCTTGTACTATGGAAACCAGAAAACTGGTAATATACTACATATAATACTTTTCATTTGTAAATATATACTTAAATATAGATAATTACACCCAGACACAAGACAAACATATTTAAACAAATGTTTGTCTCGGGTGGGAATCGAATCCACGAGCTGCGGCGTGAAAAGCAAGTATCTTACTGACCACGCCACCGGCCCGTCAATTGTTGTGCTACCTTGTGCCTTTCAACATTGGTAGAGTAATACAAATCGTATGAACTATAACTGACAACTCGCACAATAATATCTATAATTTTACCAAAATAAATATAACACTGAGTGGTTCTACAATTAAAATATGTCACGGTACATAGTTTGTAGATTGTAGCGGGCTTGGATTTCCGCAACTCGACCTCAGTTGTGCGCCTATTTTGCGTGGTGGCGGTACATATTATGATATTGTATTTTTTAACAAAAAAAACCGTGGGACCATTTTGAAACCAACCTTTTTCAGACATATCATAACATAGCGTCACGCCTATATAACTCAAAGGTGTAGACAGAGGTGAATATGACCCTCTTTACGCCGGCTAAGTTTAGGACAATGCTGAAAATCAGGGCTCCGATTCTGACGCTTTAGATATTTATCTCTAATCGACATTCGTCTAACAAAAATGCCGATTTCTTTTTTTTTTCATGATTACCACCATTTTTTCGACATTTGTCTACTAGAGAAAAATGTCTGAAGCGCGCTAATGACGAAAAAAATGGCGGATGTCATTGAAAAACAAAAGAAATCGCCACTTTTGTTTGACAAATGTCTATTAGAGATAAATGTCTAAAACAGGAAAATCCAGGCCTACAATTGAACAAATCTAAGAAGTACCTTTTGACGTTTCACTGTTTTCTATTAAATTAGTTTTATAGAGGCGTAATTCACGCTATTTTTATTAGATTTCCTGTAAAATAATTGAAGTATGAAGCTATTTATATTTTAACATAACATAAACAATTTTCATACAAAAAGTAAAATTCTAAATGTACTACGTTTAGAACTCTCAATCGGTACTTCTTAGATTTGATGGACTGTAGTGCTGTGGGTCGACTCTGGTAAATACTCACAGCGTTTACTAACAATGTCCACGTTTGGCTTTGATAAGGCAAACTGTACGCTTTTTGTTTTTTTTTTTCAAATTTAGTCGCATTATTTTATTTTTCTTATTTACACTGTGTTTTTTATTTGTTATTTGACTGTGTGTGTCCTGTTGGTTTCAAATAAATGTTTTTTTTTCGTAATCAGGGGCGATCCACACCAGTTCTTTAGCGTTAATTTTTTTTATAATGTTTGGCCTACAGCCTCACCTCCAGTCTACGGTAGAATGAGCCGGTATAGATGATGACTGCCAATATTTTTAATTTCAAATCTTAGGGTTATTTAATTTCAAATATTAGGGTCCTATTCAATGATTACGGAATGTAATTATTATGTATTTATGTAATTATTCCCGATCGTAAAAAAGTTACATAGTACATAATTGTTTCTATTGTTAGAACGCATTCTAAAAAAATCGATTGCGTTCAATATACAGGAAATATAAAACTCAAAACAGACTACAGACAGTCAAATTTAGATAATAAGCTAATGTTAGATGTATTTATAATGTAACTACAATTATTACTCATCTAATTTGTTTCGACTACGTTATTTAGTCAAGAAAAAAATATTTAGATTACATAGATTACAAAAAAATATTATTTATATTACAAAAAACCTGTTTAATGCGTTTAAATGTGACGCACTAAACAGGTTTTTTGTAATCAACGTAATTTGCAATTTTTTTGTTAGTCTTTAACATTAGCTTGACGATATTAACACTAAAGATAAAGAAATTGAGAACACCTAAAACGCCATTTTATACCTAGCTAAAACCCAACTCGATCATTTTAGATTTCGAATATAAAATCTGTATCAATATCGGTACCTGTTAGCTGTTCTTCTTCTTCGTCGTTACACTTGACAGAGTGGTCGTAATCGTCGTGTTGTATTGGAGGGGGCAGATTTAATACGCCCTACAAAGTCTCACCATCTCTTTCTACTTGAGGCCACCCTATTCCACTCATTTAAGGGACCTCCCACAGTAGACTTGATTTGGTCAGTCCACCGCATGGGTGACCTCCCGCGCGGTCTTGTGCCATCCGCCCTTCCTTGCACGACGAGGCGTTCGATGGAAGGGTTATCTCGTCGGGCAACGTGTCTGTTGTTGCTGTTACTTATGTGTTTACTTGTACATAACTACATTTGTCTTAGTAAATTTGTTAAAAATAATTGTCGTCGTTGTCAACCCTTTTAGTGTCGCAAAGCTGGGCACGGCCGTACGGGTTTTCTCCAAGCTATCTTACGAGTTGAGAGAGTTTAGGCTTTAATCCACACCTGCTGGATGGATGATAAATGTGATAAATATATAAATGGAAAGTAAGCACGCGGTGTGTGCAAATTTGGTTTGCACACACCGCGTGCTTACTTAACCCCTGAAGTAACAATGACAAATATAGACAGTCAACCTAAACGACATTGGCGTCTTGTGAGTTTGACAACTGACAGACTGAATGCTATCATAAGTGACTAGAGTGACATCTAACCTGTTTAGGCAACAACTGGCTACGTTTATAGGTTATGCGCTGCGACATATACTTTTCTTTGTTACCCCAACATAATATTCAATTCCAACGAACTCCGTCCATCAGGTGAGTTTTACACAGAGTTACATACATCAACACATCCGTCCTTACAGACCGTATTTATAATTCTTACTCAGTTAATAATACTAGATTACATAACTAACGTAACAAGACGTGTATTCGTGTACTAATTTACATAAAATAAATAAATTACCTTCGTTTTGAAGGCATATAAGTAACTCCGTTAGCGGTTACTGCTATCTGATGACAATAGATGTTCTAAACTTTAATTTCTTTTGATTAAAGTGCGGTTTCTATAGTATGTTTAATAACTATTCTAAAATAGGTTTTCGCGACCACAACTTGCTGTTACGATATAATATACCGAATCATTCGTCAGTCTCAAGAGTGACTTGCCCTCGATTTTGCCTTTAACAAGAAGATATACATTGTTTTCTTAAAATTTAAGTTCGCAAAATGCAGCATTTTGTCGGAAGATTAATCAAGTTTTCTTACCATCAATAATATTAAGAAGCGGCGGCGATAAAATAAAATATACTAAAATGTGTAAACAGAACTTAGGCCTAATCTCGAGACTAATAATTAAAATTCAAGTCCATTACAACTAGGCAACCTTGGTTTAAAAATTCATCTTGATCATCAATAAGGATCGGTTGGTTCATATCTGAAGGAAGATACGTTGCGTATCATCGGTCGCGTAGCGCTAGAACAGACAAATATATACAATACAATATATACGATACAATAATGACACGCTCGACACAGATATAAACCGACACTAAAAAGCATCCTAAATGTCGTGATGATAAAAATATTATACTGTGATAAAACCGGCTTAGGTGTCGTTACGCACAAATATTAATGTACAAATCATGCGTAACGTCACTTTTTAATATAAATATATATTTACGTAGTTTTTCGCAATAATGGATTTTATCTGAGTGTGTAACGACATTAACACAAACTATTAGTAGGTGTTATGGATCATTTACACGAGGACAATAGCCGGGACAGGATAGTAAGACAAGACAGCAGGCCACTAAAAATACATTGCATTGAATTGTCCTCAAGACAGTTGCACCCATTTACACGATGATTTTTTAGTGGCTTTTAGTCCTGCCTGGTGCCTGCTGCCTACAACTTGCCTGGTGTGAAGCAATATTGTAGTCTACGATGGGACGCGCCAGCCCAATACCGAATTTGACGGGTCGGTGGCGTGGTCGGTAAGATACTTGCTTTGCACGCCGCAGGTCGTGGGTTCGACTCCCACCCGAGACAAACATTAGTTATGAACATTTGTGTTTGTGTCGAGTCTGGGTGTAAATATCTATTATAAGTAAATATTTACAAAAGAAAAGTATTATATGTATAGTATATACCAGTTATCTGGTTTCCATAACACAAGCTCTGCTTAGCTTGGGACCAGATGACCGTGTGTGTTAATGTCCCAGAAATAAAAAAAATAAAAAAAATACCGATTCACTTGTGATTATGAATGACTTTCAGTGAGCAGGTGGCAGTGAAATGAGGCTTCATATGGTTGAAACCATAAAGGAGCAAAAATTCTGACCCAACCTTTTAAATATTGTCACCAGACATCGCACCGGAACACGGCAAGGCCGCTTGGAGGTGCGGCTTTGTCTGATGGGTGGTCACTAACCACGGCCGAAGCCTACCACCAGTTAGAGACAGTCTTACTATCATGTTCCGGCAATTGTCCTCATGTAAATGGCCCATTACACCTGATTATTGCAATGAGTCGGTTATAAAATAGTAACATGATTGTGCCAGACACTACCAATAGGCACAGATGGCGGGAGATCGTGCGAAGAGCTGTGTCCACCTCTATAACCAATGTGGATGGTTCAATGTGACCACGACAACTGACAAGAGCGGAACGACAAAGAAGAAGAAGAGAAAATAGTTTCATTTCTATGAATAAATAAATAAATAATAAATAAATATAAAATGAATAAACTTCGTGTAAAACGTCCAAGTTGTAATATTCGCACTCTTGAGAACTATGATAAATAAAAATAAAGTCTTAAAATGGTCAAGGTTGTATTTTTAATAAGTATATAATTACAATCTTTGTTATTAAAAGACAACCTTGCTATGCTATGCATTCATAAAATACGTGAGGTAGGGGGAAGGAGGGGGATCCTTTTTTTAACCTATAATAGGCTTGCGCTTGACCACAACATGCCTGATGTGAAGTAATGATGCGGTCTCCGATGGACCGTGCTTTCTTAGTAAATAACGATTCACTCGTGACTGGAAGACAGGCAGATTATATTTATTACTAGCTGACCTGGTAGACTTCGTACTGCCTCAATCAACTGCTTCTTTTAGGGTTTTCCCGGGAATTATTCGAATTTTTCTCACCTCTTAAACCTTCCTTAGACCTCCACGAACATTTCAAGACCAAGATAAGATAAATAAGCCGTCCGTTCAGCCGTTCTCAAGTTGTAGCGAAACTAACGAACAGCAATTGATTTTTATATATGTTTAAAGATTATACTATTATGATCATATAAATCTCACTGAGAGTTACGTTAGTTTTGTTATAAAATTTTATTTTGAATTAAACTAAAACCTGTTTCTTGACTATAATAAGGAAAAATGTCATACCAAAATAATAATAATGAAACACGTTGCATCTTTAAATTAAATGTAACAAAAAATACCATTACTTAACCTTAGAAATATATGAAACAATTCACACATCTCTGTGTGAATTGTTTCATCTCCGCTGCTCAATATCGGTGAAGGAAAACATCGTGAGGAAACTAATGTCTAACAACAACTAATTATTCGAGGACATGTGACATCCACCAATCGCACTTGGCCAGCTTGTGTGGATTAAGGCCTAAACTCTCTCAACTTGTAAGAAGTTGAGAGGAAACCCGTGCCCAGTAGTGGGACACTATAAATGATTGAAGTGACTTGTGGTAATATGTGTTTGAGTCAAACCTTGCGTCATCTCCCTAAAGGGGATTTGAAAATGGCCAAAAAATATTAAATTTAAAAAAATATTACAAATAATTTTTTTTTTCATTATTTAAACGAAAAGTATTACTTACAAAAAAATCATCCGTCGCGAAACTGTTTAACGGTTTTTAAAACTTTTGTATAATGAAATTAAAATTATAGATAATTTATAAGTTATATTTTATATTCATTTATCTTTAGCTAACTTAGTACACACGGTTACACATTAAGCTATACATATCCAGTATAAGCTGATCTCGCTTTGTGAGAGGTCAGCTTTTACTGGATTTTAGATTTGATGTGTTGCCGTGTGTATGTAGGTGTTCTTTTAATATGTTTTCAGTTGTGTAACAAAAAAAAGTAGTTATCTACTAACCTGAATGCGAAGTTTTTGAAGTGAAAACTTCTTTAGCGGCGTTGAGCACTTTTTCTGTAATGGGTATAAAATCTTAAACTCGCGTCAGGACACGTGACCCTGATCGAAAAAGTCGGAAAAAGCGTAAGACGGACGCAGGGCGCTTGCGCGAATGTTCGTGTATGTTACAGCGTGCCACGCGCATCCATGGATGGTGACAGCTGATGGCTCAACCGTCTGTGTAGTGATCACATTGTTGTATATTCGTAAAGTTGATTTTTCGGAGAGATAAACTTTTTAATGTAAAATAATTGTAATATGTAGTTTTAAAGTGTTAAATTTTTAATGTAATATAAATTGTCATGTTTGTGTACGATAGCGCAATAAATGAATATTGTATTCTACCACATAAATGATAGTACTTTTATACTGATAAAGCAATTGGTGCAAAATTATTCCCTAACCGTTCCAAAATATCAAACATGCTTAACGTTAATAATCAAGTTTTCACTTCTGCCGGCACTCCCGGAGTGCAACCCGTCGTTTTTTTTTATTCGTCGATAGGCTGGCGCTTGACTACAACTTGCCTGATGTTAAGCTATGATGTAGTCTACGGTGGAACGCGCCAGCCCAGTATACCGATTCAGTCGTTATTACGAATGATTATCGGTGAGAAGGTGGCAGTGGAATGAGCCTCTTTAAGGTTAGAAACCTTAAAGGAGCAACAAGGAGTAGTGGGGATGGTTGAATTTGTTTGCTAATACATCGAAATATATATTGATGAAACTTTTCTCACAGAATAATATTAATTTCACACCTACTACTGGCGTGGTCGGTAAGATACTTGATTTTCACGCCGCAGGTCGTGTGTTCGATTCCCACACAAGTCAGACATTTGTGTAATGAACACGTCTGTTTGTCTTGAGTCTGTAAATGTATTGTAGTATATTACCAGTTATCTGGTTTCCATAGTACAAGCTCTGTTTAGTTTGGGATCAGATGACTGTGTGTGACCCACTATAATATTATTATTCTGATTACCTACATACAGAAAAACTACGAGTGTGCATGTAACATTTAGGTCATATAATCCGTCCTCGAAATGACGTTTTGGTATAAAGAGTTAAGTTATAACACCATTGTTAACGAGTAACACAAAATTTTCATTTGTTTTTTACAATTTTTACAATAATTTTCTGTTTTGATGTCGGATTTCCTTTTCGTGTTGAACATCTATTATCGGGGTTTTATTTTAGGAACCCGCATAGTTTAAAACTATAAATAACTATGTAGGTACGTGGTAGACGAGTAATCAACAAATAAATTACAGTATTTTTCCACCTTAAAAATTGACGACTGCAATTTAACTGCCTCGCATGACATTTTTGCCAAACCTTTAGATGGAAAAATTATTAAAATTTTAATATTATTATGGTTCAGCTATGTTACAATGAACATCTTTGGTTGTAAATAAAGTAGGTAATTAATAATTAAGGAGTCTGGAAGACTGGCTATCGGGAAGATTGGGTAGATTTGTGTCACTCTAGTAGTGATAAGGGAAGATCAGATCTTCTGGGCAGATGAGATGTAATGGGTCTGAAAAAAAGCCTATCGAGTTTTTGGCAGTGTTTATTATTTATTCATAAATTGGAATATTTTTATGTAGTCTCAAAAAATATTGCAAGTATTTTCATTTTTACTGCAATCCTAACTCTTCTTATCGGTTATTTGTTATCAAAGAAACTTTGTTTGTGTGATTTAGGATTGCTAAAGTATTGTCTTAGATTTACGCGAATGTCACACATTAAAATAAAGCTACTTTTTAACGGAGTTTTATTTCAATTAGGATTGCTATGTTATGTTTCTTAGACTATTAACGCAATTCCTTATGTCTGTCTCTTATTATGTCATTATTTAACTAACAGAAGACAGAGGTCTTCTGTTAGTTAAATAATGTTTTATGTCCGTCGCTTGAGTTGCGTTTGGTGTGACGCAACAAAATTTAAAAATCAAACTAGCTTATACGACATTCAATTGTAATTATTCTTCCTGTTCGCCCCGCCCGAAAATAATATATATGAACCTATAAATTAATTTATTAATTTAAGTAACAAATAAATTAAGTAAATTAATTTAAGTTTTATTTAAGTTATAGGTATTTTGTAATTATTCTTCCTGATATCCCCGCCTGAAAATAATAGATGTGTCTTTAAATTAATTTATTAATTTAGGTAAGAAATAATTTAAATTAAATAATTTAAGTTTTATTTAAGTTTTATTTTGTTAGTTCAAATTGACGTAATACATTAATTTATAGGGTGATGCGTATTATTGAGGGTGAGGCGATCGAGAAGAATAATCAAGAAAGGCTATGATCTTGTTGGTAATCTATTTGTATAATGCTGATCATCAAAGAATCTTTGATTGTCCGATTCAGGATTGCTATTTTATGCTTATCTGACATAATGATGCAATTTCTTATTCTCTCTCTGTCTTCTGGTTGTTGTTTTGTCTCTGTCACTTGCGATGCGTTAGGAGTGTGACGCCGCTAAATTAACAGAGGTTATCTATTCGACCCTTATATATAATTGTGTACCTAATAGGAATTGTTGGAGTTGCATCTATATGCAAATTACAGTCTGTTAATAAAGTTCATAATTTATTTACAAACAAAGATTTAAAAGATATTACTAGAAAAAAACTTACGTAGATACTAATTTAGCCTTAAAAAAGTAAATATAAAATAGAATTTCTAAAATATATCTAAAGCTGAGCGTCAAAAAAATTGGTAAATACATAGTTAAAAAAAAATAAAAAAAAACTGATGGAACGAAATTCCTTTCGATTAATTAGTGAAGGATTTTTTTTTTCTTTTTAAGTTATAATATCTAATATTTTTTTATTGTTAACAAATATAATGTAGAGAGACAGACAGACAGACAGAGAAACATGCGCACGCCGCACAGCTTACAATAGCTTACTATAGCAAAAAGTGTCGTGACAACTTTTCGTAAGAATTTTTTCCGTCTAGCCCCCTTTCACAACGCGCGATAAGGAACTTCGTTCCAATATTATTGTCTAATAATTAAAAATAACATTGTGATATGTGATTATAATAATGGACCTGTGGCTAAAGTAGATATTTCGTCTTTTTGAGATTATTTATATAAAATTCACCGACGTTATTATTGGCTTTTTGCTGCGTGAATTATATAAAATATAGCCCAGCAGTGGGATAAAAAGTAGACTACTTATAGCCTTTTTCAATAAATAGCATAGACAGCTGCGCAAAAATTTTCAAATCGCAACATTAATTCCTGACATTAAACAACAAATTTATTAAAATTTTTAATATTAGTAAATAAAGTACCTACATTATAATTCGTAAAAACGAATATTATCTATGCTAATAGTGTTCAAAATCTGGATAGATTTTGTATTATCTTTAAAAAACTGCATGGCTCCCCGGATGACTAAAATCTTCTACCCGTACACGATACTTCTTCAAACCAAAAACAACTCCCAACAAAGTTACCCACTTTTGTAAGTCATCCAAAAACAAGGTAGCAAATAGACACGAAACTAAAAATTAACTTCATTTTCGCTAGCCAACTAGATAAGCTGATATTTTTATATTTTCTAGAATTACTAATGGTCCTTCAAAGTTCCGAACTACTGTCCGAAACTTTGAAGGACTAGTAACTAGCAACTAAGGCTTTGATAAAGTTTGTGTAACAAATGACAGACAAATGTATTCGATAATCTTGTTTTTCTTGAATTTCGTTGAACGTAACAATCACTCAAAGGTTATTCAATGTCATTTGAGCGCCGCATCGCAGACATTTAAGTTGTTTATATGCAAATGTTATATTATTTGTGTCAGCCAGTAAGTAGAGAACCTTAGTTATCTTAATAAAACCTATGTTTCCCGATAGCTACAATCTGCCGGTCTTCAAGTCACGAATGAATCGGTATTTACTGGGTAAGCGCGTTCCATCGTAGACTGCATCATTGCTTCACATCAGGCAAGTTGTGGTCAAGCGCAAGCCTATACTAAGATAAAAAAAAAATACATTGACTCTAGGCAACAGCCCGATCCCCAAAATCTTGAGTGGTTCGACAACGTCGCTAAGGTTTGTCCCTACATGGGGAGCCTACATGGCAGTCGTCAACTATTGGTACGGCTCGGCCGTTTCCGAACGGCACACCAAAAAGTAATGTAAATCAATAAAAGCCTCTCAGGTTAATTAGCAAGGGTCATATGAAAATAACTCTAAATTAAGAATTTAATAACGCCGACCTTTTAATATTTTTTTATATAAGAACACTCCCGGCTAATTCACGTTTCAAAAAAAGTAAATCAAAATTGCAAACCAAATCAATTCAAACAAAAAGAAAACAGATACATTTTATTTCTTAGAGACGTGAATCTTCATAAAATCGTCCAATCTCTTTTTCAGTCTTAGAAAAAAAAATATTTTTTCTAACCTAACCTCTTCCTAGAAATTTCCCTTTTCTTACCATGACTTATTCCTGCAGTGACAAACATAGTTTTCAAGTGTTGCCTATGTTCATAATGTCATTTTGCATTGTTAAGTTTGACAGTCGTGTTGACGCGAAGTAACTAAGTTGTTAAAAGAACGGTATGTTATATGCGGTATGTTATATGCGGTTATATGCGGTTTAAAGATCTTCATTCTCATTACGACATTATAAGTCACTGCCATGAGATTTACATAACACTGTAAAAACATATTTGCGGGTGTAGGTAGGTATTACAATTTGAAGTCATATTCGTTTCACCTTTATCTAAGAAGGAACTGAAAGGATGTACAAATGACCAATTAAATTCTCAGTTTAGACTGATTTTCTCACAGTTTCAAAAGATTGTAGATCTGATTATTTCATATTTAAAATTACATTTTGGTCGTAATTTTCTACAATGGTTTTCCTCAATGTAGGTAACGCTTGTGAGTATAAAATTTAGTACCTGGATGATATAGCTTGGCTCGGCATATTTTTGAAAAATTTATTCACATAAGAATTAGATGCGTTGACAAAGGGTTTTAATAGTCTTTCTCTCAAAAGAAGGAACTTGAAAAATAGAAGAAGAAACATTATGAACTGGTTTCGCACCGGGAATTTCTGAATTCGAGACCGCATACTTTCCCATCTGTGCTCTTAAATTATGGCGAAATTTGCCTTGGTATTCTAAAGATATTGCAGTATAGTGTTTTCCTAAATTTACCCGAATATCGCATTTTGAAATAAAATTTCTTTGTAACTGATTTTACTGCGGTTTATTTAAGATTTTATATTCCGATGTGTCAAAGTCTTTTCAGACTTCATGGGCACAGGTGCACTGAGGTATTTGACATCTCAACTTATTAATCAAAATTATTATATTATTATTATTACTGGTTGCCAAGCAAGTGGTATATTCCAACCGTTTTCTGTGTTGAAATTAGGATGTTTTTTATTTTCAATAACTTTGCAATAGTTGCAGTGCCTCCCATTCTTGTTAGAAATCTGTGTTCTATAACGAGTAGGTACTTGTGTTTTATCAAATCTCATGTAATGGTTGAATCCTTTTTTAGTATGTTCACTCACACACTGCAGAATACGTGGAGCGTTGATATTTTACGTCAGCTATGTGTTTTTTACACTGGTCCCTATACTTCGTTTTGTTTGACTGATATGAGAGCCCGCGTTCACAGTCAATTTTATAAACACCCGCATCTTATAAAGGGACTTGACACATAACAGATGGTAAAATTGACTTATCTTGATTTTGCTTAAAAAAACTCTTAAATCTGTTACAAAGTAGTTTTACATTGCCTAAAAACACGAATAAAAAGATTTTTTTTAAAATGCCTTTTTAAAAACCCTGTCTAGATCGATTAATCGTTCCTTCGAAACATGTACTAAATTTCATGGAAATTATTGGAGAGGTTTCCGTGATTCCAAATATAATATTATTTATTTATAATTGTAAGGTTTTTTGATAGGTACATTATATTATTATATTATTCTTTGACGCCTATATTATCTTGTACCTCTACGAAATCCTAGCAAAAAAGGGTCTAGACACAAAGCCTGGCAAAAGGACATCGAAGTGATGATGTTAGTGTTTTTTCTTATACTATTTGTGATTCACTATAACATTCTTTAAATCCCATTCAATACTTTTTTTCAACAAACGTTGCGGTAAACGAGTTCTGGAAAGGAGACCATGGATAGCAAAACAGCGAAGAATGACCCCTTTGACTAGGTGGAGTAATAATAATAAGACGTAGCAATCTTAAATCGCGTAGTTTCACTGAGTTAAACGGTCGGCCTATATTAACAAGTTTATAGTGTGCCACTGCTGGAAACGGGTCTTGATAAAATATGAGAGAAATAATGAAGATTATACTTATAATAATGTGAAATACCGTAGCGTAAGAAAACTCTTACAGTTTTCCAACGCAGTTTCAAGTCACGCGAAATGTTGCTTTCATTTAAGGCATTACGTCATACCTCAGGGTTGTCACTTACTTTTTTTAACCTCTAATCATATAGAGGGTGGCAACAATTAGTCAACTCGTAATGGTGGGTACCGAGAACAATGTATGGCAACTCGGTACCACACTCAACCCGTCAGACGACTGTAATAAATAGTTCTATAGACCGTGGAAATGCCTCGTTTTCATAAGATTTCCTTGACCCTGCTTGCAAAGGCATGCGTTTATCTATCATTACATTTTATTATGTTAAACTGTTGTTGCGTTCTTGACTTTGAATTTATGGGTGTAGTTACTATGAATGAACGATTTTATTTAGTAAATGCTGTAGGTACGATAAGCATCTTAAATAGCACTGAGCTGTGATTGTGTCATTTGTTCAAAGAATTGATTTTTCCGCGTAGAGTAGATTAATAAAAATATATTCCTATTTTATTTAAAAAAGGTAACTATACCACTGGCATTCCTAAAAAGGGGCATTAGCGCAACATGGCACATAAATTCTAAACATTCCCCCGTATTCTTAAACGTCTTATAATTTATAGCTGAAATACGTTTATAATTCTTTTGTCTCTGTCTCTCATCTTGACATTTGTACTAGTAAAAAAGAGACAAAGTCCATTTGAACTAAAGAGTCTTATAAGATTTTTATGAATAAAACCGTAAGTGTAGATTTCAAGCACTTAATATTTGGAGTATAGTAATATTCTTAAATGTACCACTAACGTATCCATACTCTTTGTATTGATCGATGGCCTTTTTGCGTATTACACCTCCCGAGTTAAACGCTCTAAGGTTTAAAGATCAGATGCTATCAATCCGTCAAGTTCAATGAAAAATAAACAGACGTAGCTAATGTTGGTTTTCTAAAAATGTGTGAGAGGCTATTCTTAGCTGGTTTGATAGCAGTGAGTGATTAGACAATAAACCAGCGATTACGTGCTAATTATACAATGACTTTTTAAAGATGTGTGGGTCACTGTGTAGGTAGGTAAAAATTTTTGGTAATATTTGAGCAATATGTTATTAAAGGATTTTATCGCGGTTTATTTTAGATTTTAGATCCCGACGTTTCAAAGTCTTTTCAGACTTCATGTTCACGGGTTGTAAAAAAAATAAATCTAAAGGTAAATCTAAGACAATACAATATGTTATTTTTGGCCCATTAGCACTTATTTTCCATTTTTGGCTGGCCGGCCGACGGCCGACTTGGCCTGCCCACTGCCACTTCAACTTGCCCAATTTGATCGCTATGCCAGTGACTTCAGTACTTCTGCGGATTTCCTATCACAAAGAAACTCAGCGCATAGTTCTCTCCGTAGCCCGCTGAGGAACCTTGAGCTTATTATTAAGGCCAATTGTGAAAGACCACGTTTCGGTTACCTATGTCATAACTGGTAACATAGACTGGTTAAAGACTTTTGTCCTAAGGCTTTGAGGAGTCCCAGACGAGAAGACATCCCGTAATTTCCAGAATGCTGCCCATTTGAGATGGATTTTTCGAGCGACCTCTTTATTTGTTAGACCTACCTAATTGAATACTATAATCTTTTCTTAAATTATTTAACTTATTTATTATTATAGCAAATAGGTACCTCAACTATATATAAAAAATATTGACCTGAAAAAGTTTTTCGATCAAGCGATATTAAACTCTGCTTACACCTTTGGTTCCATATATTTAGGCGTCTGTCAGCTATGTTAAATATAAGTTATTCAATCTAAGTATTACTTACCTCAGCTAAAGTATTTATCACAGACCAAGTTATTCACAGACGACAAGGAAGTTAGTACTGTAAATAATACGATGCCTAGATCATAAACACGAAAGCATTTTTTAAAATTCTGAAATAAACTTGCGCTTGACTACAATTTGCCTGATTTTTAGGCAATGATGTAGTCTACGATGAAACGCGCCTGCCCAATATACCGATTTACTCGTGATTACGAAAGATGTAAGATGAAAAGATGATAGTGGAATGACGTTTCATATGGTTAGAAACCTTTCAAAATCCAATAACAACATTCGGTTTCAATGTTTTTATTGGTCAATCTGTAAATATCCTGAATCACTATGGTTTAATTCATGTATTGTTTATCTTGCAATTTTGCGATACCTACCACGGTTTGTGAATATTGTGAAGTCGTTAGTCGGACTGAAGGCAAAGCAATACTAGTTATAAATAAATCTGTGATTGATAATAACCAAAATAAGGTCCAATGTCTGCCAGCGATTTTTGTAAGCTAACCTTATTTTGAAGCAAAATAGAATAATGGTCATCCCTAACGAACCATCAGTAGCCCAGGTCATTCATTACATGGTAAAAAAAATAAATTAGATGGTAGTAGACCCTGTTGCATTGCCAACTCTAGGTTTGACATTTTTATAGTATAAAAATGATATCAGGTTTGTCAGCTTTCAGTTCTGTATGTAATAGTATTACTAAAACTTGTACCTACTTCTTTTTTTATTCTAAAATAGGTTTGCGCTTGACTAGTTGTAGTCTGTAACCTGATGTTAAGTAATGATGTAGTCTACGATGGGACGCGTTCGCCCAATATACCGATTCACTCGCAATAACGAATGATTTTCGATTAGAAAGTGGCAGTGGAATAAGGCTCCATATGATTAGAAACCATAAAGGAGCAACAATCCCGACCCACCTTGTTAAATGGTGTACTTCATTCTTTACATTTCCTTTGTTACACACTTTTGCTTAGCACCACACCGCCGTTTTGTATCGTGCCTTTTGGAAATTACGCTTTTACTCAAGACACGAGCGATTTTATTTATATATGGAGTAGCCACTACCAGCGCGATCTCACCACAGACCCTCTGTCTTTAGAAAATAAATGTAATAATGACTTTGACACGCTAGTATAAAATAAAAATTCTAGTCACGTCTATGATCTAGTTGTACTATGTACTTCCCTTTAAAGTACTTACACATATTTTCATCTCGTTTTCCGCCATGATGAAGGGTCGGGTACGTAACCACATACGGGTAGGGTGTGGAAATATTCACGTTAACCTCAAATATAATGTGTTAGTAAGGGCCAAGTTTTATTTAATTATAATATCGTTTAACCTTTGGTCTGTGTCCGTGCAAATGAGAAGTTGTTCTTTAATACGAGTATGGTTGGTCATTTAGTCATATTGTACCTTATGCCTCACGTGACCATTTATTGTTTGGATCGAAACTGGATATTGGTTTATTTAAGTCAACAAGTAGTTAATGAAAAAAAAAGTTACCTGCATGTTATTACAAATGTTATATCAACATTGAAATAAAACTACCTACTAAAAAACCCGCACATGGCCAGCGTGTGTGGATTAAGGCCTAAATTCTCTGCCACTTCAGCTTACTAATCCGGAGGGCTATGTCCATTACCTTAGTTCTCTGTCGGATCACTACATTGCGAATTCGATCCTTCAGAGATACTCCGAGCATAGCCCTTTCCATAACTCGCTGAGTGACTTTGAATTTTTGTCCTACCGTGAGTGCAATTTATCGATTAGGTACAGATATTATAAAGCTGAACAGTTTGTTATTTGGTACTACTGGTCCGATTTAAAAAATTCTTGCACAGTTAGATAGCCCATTTATTAAGGAAGGCTATAGGCTATTTTTATCAAACTGCTTTACAACATAAAATGTTGTTCACGCAGGCGGGGCCGCGGCGGAAGTTAAAAGATTTATCTGATGGTCTTTAAGTTACGAATGAATCAGCATTTACTGTGTTGTAGAGTTCCACCGTAGACCACCAATTAGATTAAGTAAACGATGCCAGATGGAGGAAGAAAAAGACATTACTGTCCATCAAATCTAAGAGGTACCGTTTGACGTTTCACTGTTTTCTATTAAATTAGCTTAATAGAAGCGTAATTCACACTATTTTTACTAGCTTTCCTGTAAAATATTTGAATTATGAAGCTATTTATATTTTAACATAACATAAACAATTTTCATAAAAAAAATAAAATTCTAAATGTACTACGTTTAGAACTGTCAAACGGTACTTCTTAATTAACAAATTATGATAAAACTGTATTTTCGAAGGTCTTTCGAAAACCTACTGTCGAACATAGACTGTTTGCAACGAATATTTGCATACAACGCGCAGTTAACGCGATTTCACACTGAACTGTTATGAAAATGTGCTCTGGACCGTTCACACGCCTTCCATTCTCCTCTATTGTGGAGGTTTTATTAAAAAATTATGCATCGACAGTATGGTTTGTAAATTGTAAAATGATGGCATAATTAAGTACTCGATACAATATTTAATGATATTGGATGGCGCAGCGACATCGGCCTCGCTTTTGCAATATAAGGTCACGGGTGCCACCCCCGGTCGTGTCCACATATTTTTGTGTGAAGGTAAAGATCGCGAGGGACCGGCTTGTCTAAGAACTAATTCGAAGACACGTGACATCCACAAATCCTCACTTGGCGTGCGGCAGCGTGTGTCGATTAAGGGTTAAACTCTAAGAGTCACGGGTGATCATGAAGTCTGAAACAGACTTTGAATCGTGAAGATTAGCAACTGTGCCTTGTCCGAACCTCGATCGGGTTCGGCTCGGTCACCACATTATGTTGGTTAGACAATACTATGTTGGTTATGTGAATAAAATTTATTTTGACTCTAACAAAGGAAGTTGAGGTTGACTAACAAATAAGGGCAGAATAAAGTACAGTCGAAGTTTTTAAGTTTCTAACATAGGTAGGTATACACCTAACACTGAAAATCCATTTCCAATTGGACTACAGCTGCAGTATTAAGATTAGGGATTCGATGGACCCTTGCAAATTGAATGCCTTTGAATTGATGAGATCTACACACATATTAAACTGATAACCTTGGGCAAAGAGGCTTTGTTTTATGCTTTTATATAAAGGGTGACTCGTAATTAATGCTCTAATCTAGTAATTAGGGAAAAATACTTTACCATGTACGTCGTACTCATGAGTAGGTAAAAACCACTTTCCCGGTTTTTCTATTTTTATATATTTTTTAAATTATGTTGCGTTTCAGTAGGACAATACAAGCTATATTTTTTGTGGCTGTTACTATGTTGTTCGTTAATCTAAACAAAATAATAAATTGATATTAATTGCTTAATTAATCTATTTGATTTGCCAACATTTGAATACACTCTTACAACAGACATAGGTACTACACGGCCTTATTCATAAAATAAGTTATAAGGCATTTCAGTTAAAATTGACTTTGTCTGTATCTTACTAGTATAAATTGCAAGATGACAGACAAAGACACACGAAATATAAACCTATTTTAGCTTTTAGAAACATTTAAAGGTAATTGCAGCATTAATTACATAAAAAAAAATTGGTTGCCTGTAAATTCGGTATACGGGCGAAAGTTTTACGTGACAACGACTTTGAGTGGTAAAATAATTTTAATGTGAATATTCATTCGTATAGTAGGAAGAAGGATGAAACATAGTTGAGTGGGAGAGAGACGCAAGGCATTCGGCGGGCCTCTCTCTCGTTCGGTGACTCATCGTAACGTTACCGAGCGTTACACTTTTTCATAAGTGCCTCCCAGCCGCAACCTAATTTAAGACGTTGTCACGTCAAAAACATCTTAAACAATGCAAGACATAAACGCTGTAACTGACAGAATTTTGAGATGTTTCTTAGAAATAAGTAAAAACTTTTTCTACTGTGCCTTGTACCGTGAAACGTGATTACTTATTATATCCCTACTAATATTTTAAATGCGAAAGTAACTCCGTCTGTCTGTCTGTTACGCTTTTTAAACTACTGAACCGATTTGGATGAAATTGTTTATGGAGGTAGTTTGAGACCCGAGAAAGGACATAGGATAGTTTTTATCCGACTGCGCAAAAAGAAGGTAATGTTTTGGCGTGATAACCGACATACACGCGGGCGAAGCCGCTGTCGGAAAGCTAGTAGGCACATAAAATTTGATTACCAACCACCCAGCAGGGACCTTCAACTAGTCTGTTTGCTCCCTATTCTCTACTCAGAACTCGAGCTCATGTTGTCGGATCTGCGGTAAACTGCCGCAGGCACCGAATAATTACTTACCATTAATATGAAATGATGTTATTAAATTTTACATTGCATTAACTCTCAACCAGCCCTTATAATAAGCCAATAAGGCTGAATTCACATAGCGTCAAAACGCGGTAAAAATAAGTTAGAAGACAAATGCTAACGCGCGTTACGCTCGCTGTTTTGGCGGAGTCTAGAAAGTAATACCTGCAATTGATGTAATCGAGCGCAGCAAACGGACGTTACAAGACATTTCCTATTTTTAACCACTGACAAAAAAGGGTTGTTACAATGTTGATGGGTTTATCTGTGTATCTGTGAATAAGTTTGTTGTACGTACCCTCTAAATGGATGAACCATTTTTTATACTGTTTCTCAGCTCAAAAGTTTTTTCTTTCTTTAGATAATAAAATGTGAAGTGAAATTTATTCTATAAGATCCAACTTATCGCGTTAACACGTCATCGTTTAAAAATCGCAGCGAAACAATCTTTGTGCCATAGATTATTTGCACCTCAGAGAGTGTATAGAAAAACGTGGCACGAAGATTATATTGCCACGAGTCTCTCGCTCATCGTGCAATATGAGACGAGGCGCAATGAGTAAACACGCGATTTGAAAACGCGCGTATAAACTTTGCAATCCGAACGCAGCCTAAACTGATCCTAAGTTACAAGGCGTAGGTTTATTGAAAAGCAATTGCCAATTAAAATCTCTGATAGCGGTTATTAGTGTCGGATATTCGCAGTGTCTCATTTCGAGGTCGAGAGGCTCCGGGGTTTGAGGGAAAATAATATGAAAATGTGTCGTAACATGAGAATCTGAATAAGTATTGTGTTATTATATCAAGTCACTACTACTATTGTGTTTTGCTCGTTGGGAAAATGAGGCCATACATTGAGGCACGCTAGAAATGGGAACATACTAGCCAGATCGATATAAGCCCTAAAACCATTACATTATAAATTTTCCGATTTCACCTTCACTTCAACCCTTTTTAGTGTCACACCGCTGGGCACAGGTGACCTCTCAACTATTTTACGAGTTGAGAAAGTTTAGGCTGTAATCCACACACGCTGGCCAAGTGCGGGTTGGTGGATATATCGAATGATTAGTTCTTAGACATGCCGGTATCCTCACTATAATGAGCAGCGGTGATGAAACAATTCACACAAAGATGCGGGTACGACCGGGTATCGAACCCGAGACCTTATATTTCAAAGGCAAGGCCGATACCGCTGTGCCACCGCTGTACCACATATTTCACCGTGGTATATGTAAATGAAGATGTCGAATCCAAAAGATGGAATCTATACAGCTCTGCTGCAGTAAATGCAAATTAAATTTTGGTTCGTCATAAAAACTGTATCGAAATAAATTTACTGATTTATAGTATTTTAATTTTAATTAATTTATTTTATTGAAATAAAACTAATTTATAACAGATTTTATTGCGGTATATTTTAGATTTTAGATCCCGACGTTTTCATTTATTTTAATTCATCATTAATTTATTTTTTTGTAACTGAATTCAATTAAATTGAGTTTGAGAAAGTGACTAATCCTAACAACAATTCAGGCTATTGAATTCTTATAGTTGAATTGATTGCAAAAGAAGCTGAAAGTGCTAGAAATTTCTACAAATAGAATTTCCAACAGAACTTCTACCGGTGTTCCATCAATATGTTGAAACCCTTTTTCTTAATACCTATCTAGCTAGATCTAAAACTAATTAATAAAAGTCCATGTGTGAGAGTATTTTTAGTGTTTCAACAAGTACTTTGTTCATAACATTAGTAGGTTAGCATATAGTAAGGTATATTAGGTTTTTCAGGATTAGATCCTCTATGGTGACTGAGTTAATCTCGAAAGTTTGAGCATTGAACCGAGAGCTACTGTACATATAGCCTCAAATACGTGTCACAACATAAATCTATGGCAGTTAAGTGTTTATTATTGGACTATGTTATAAATAGCTGGTAAAGACTTTTCCTTATTTATCAAACGCGTTAAAAAGGACCAAGATCTCGATTTTTTGACTTCATTCGGGCATAACTCCATCATTTATGTTCTTTTTTTAAATTTGTAGTTGTGTTTTGTTTCTTGTCGCGAAACTTCTCGTAAATTGTTTAATTAATCGTTTATGCATTGAAATAAAACTACTTTTTAACGGATTTTATCGCGGTTTATTTGAGATTTAAGATCCCGACGTTTCAGTCTTTTTTGTTTTTCTTTTGTTTTTGTCTTTTTGTTGTTCTTTTTTTTTTCTTTTTTTGTTTTTTTTTGTTACAATAGACATTAATAAAAAATAACATAGTGGGTAAGTGAGTTTTAGTCATCTATGCATGCCAGCTGGACCCCTCTTTGGGTGAAGGCCTCCTCCAGAGATTGCCACTTGTCGCGATTTTTTGCTACCAATTTATCGTTCCAATGGACTCTATTTCGTCCTTAAAATAGAACAATACTAATCGTTTATGTTTTTAGTGTGTTTCAGTGGGCCTTCCAAACATTGGCTTCAATTGTATTTAGGATTAGTGATATAATTGGCCAGGATACTAAAAAGGTATTAATTTAGATACCAGTAATTATTTTAGCCATAGAACAACACGGGCCTTCCCGGTGCGAATTGCCGCGTGTTCGTGTTACTATTAGGCTTGAAGCATGCATATTATATGTATGTAGGTACTATAATAGGGATGTGGACATTATTTTTTATTTGTTCGTCACATGGATAAATTGAAATTATTCGACACGTATTAAGTGTGATTAAAGATTACGGCGACACGTACAAGCGAAATCTCGAATGAAGTCACACTTAGGTAAGTTTCATACGTCTGTATGACGTAGCGCCCTTTCATAATTAATCATAGTTATGCTATTCCATAACTTTAAAACGTTTTATCTTTATATTTTTATTAGCTTTTCACGCCGCAGATCGTGGGTTCGATTCCCACCCGAGACAAACATTAGTGATGAACATTTGTGTTCGTGTCGAGTTTGGGTGTAAATATCTATTATAAGTATATATTTACAAAAGAAAAGTATTATATGTATAGTATATACCAGTTATCTGGTTGGAAACACAGGTTCTGCTTAGTATTGGACCAGATGACCGTGTGTGTTAATGTACCAGAATATTTATTTATATTAATAATAAAGAAAAAAATATGTATTTAACATTTTTGTATAATCGTACTGACGGACTAATTAAAATACAATTTTTCATTAGTTGTAGTCTTCCTTTTACTCCAAAAATAATATTGAATAATATTTTGCACACAGAGACCTTGATATAAACATGCTATGAAATTTAAACGGTAATCTCGAAATATCTCGAGACATTTTTGGTATTCCGAACGAAGACGTGGTAGGAAGTTGGTCTCTAATCTCTTCAACCCTTTTTAGTGTCCCACTGCTGAGCACGGGTCTTCTTTCAACTATCTTATGAGCTGAGAGAGTTTAGGCCTTAATCCACACACGCTGGCGCTGCGGGTTGGGGAATGTCACATGGCTTCAAATGATTAGTTCTTAGATAAGCCGGTTTCCTCACGATGTTTTCCTTCACCAAATTTGAGCAGCGGAGATGAAACAATACCCACAAATATGTGTGGGCATGATCAGGATTCGAACCCGCGGCTTTATTTTTCTAAGGCGAGGCCCGTACCGCTGCACCACCGCTGCACGATAATAATGTTACAATTTTCATCAATCCACTTCCCGTGAAAATGAAATGTGTTAAGAAAATCGTGTAGGTAGATGTTGTTTAGGGACCGTGGGACTTGACTTTTTGTTCCACAATTTGTATTATATTTAGATAGCATGTTTTGTATTTGAAGGAAAAAATCTTAAGAAAACAGACCGTACGTCTTGATTGAATAATTTATTAAAATTAAATAGAACAGAGATCCTTAAATAAGCAGAGTTTGTACTATGGAAACCAGATAACTAGTAATATACTACATATAATACTTTTCTGTTGTAAATTTGTAAATACATACTTAAATACCTATAGATAATAACACCCAGACTCATGACAAACAGACGTGTTCATCACACAAATGTTTGATTTGAATGGGAATCGAACATGCGGCGTGAAAAGCAAGTAGGTATCTTACCGACCACACCATCGGCCCGTCAAATAAGTAGATACTGTAACTTCCTATTCCTCCTATTAACTTTCTGATCAAGTTCATACGGGATCATAGATAGTTTAGGTGTCTCGGGACTTGGCCGGGTTCAAATTCGAGTCACGTCTCGGCGCCGCTGCCGATCCTGGCTTACAGGACTTGCAGTAGCGGGATTGCAGTGGTAGGTTAAGTCCCAAAAAAGGTTGAAAATATCTGCTTCAAAATTGCGATTTCACCCGAACATACATGAAAACCTTGTAAAAGAACTGACGACACAAAGAAGCACTTTATAATAAAAGTGGAGAGTAGGAAGCACGGTTTTCTTTCAAACTTTTCCAATAATAAAATTGAGAAACTAGCAAGCGGGAACAAAACTGGTAAAGTGCCTCTCCGACTGATGCCTTATTCTGAAATATTAAAACGAGTTTTAAACACGAATTCGTTGCTAGTTTTTAATCGACTTCCAAATCAGGAAGGCTCTACAAATTACATAATATTAATTTATACCTAAATTTGCTGTCACCAAAAAATTAAATAGTAACAATAATAGAGACGACAACAATTTAGTGGAATAGATCAGATTTTTATGATTTTTGCGGTTGAAATGAAGTGAAATGAAAATATGCTTTATTTTGTTTTGAGACGCCAGTCTACATAAAAATAGTCCAATTTCTTTTCCTACCGTGCAATGACTACTGAGAATCACTGCCAAAAAACTCAGTAGGCTTTTTTTTTAAATGAAGTACTTATATCTATTACATTTTGTTTGTTTAATGTGTTGAATTAGAGCGACTTAATTTCAAGCGTTTTTATCTGTTAGGTACATAGTCTGAAATTTTATAATACGCTGACCTAACCCAATCGACCCGAAGGGCCTTTATTGGTTCACCGGACTTTTTTTAGTGAGCCGTCCGAGGACGGTCGTACTGATTAAGTACTACAACTGCCTTGAGGGCTCCTCATGTGGAGACGAACCCCGGCTCAGGACGTTGCCGGACAACTCTAGATTTAAGGGATCGGGCTGTTGACTGGGGCTGTCAACGTTTCGAATGACGTTACACTTTGATAAGTTTTATATCTCTGTATGACGTAGCGCATTCCCACTCTAAAACTTTGATGCGTTTATTTGATTATTGTTTCATTTCAATGATAAAGCAAAAATATGTCTAACATTTTTTATAATCTTACTGACGGACTGGTTAAAATACGATTTTTCATACTTTGTCATCATTCATAAATCCCTCACAACGCTACAGTAAAATATTTTTAACGAACGCATCATAACACACACACCATACACTCCGGATTGCGGTATTGTGTGTGTGTAGAGATACATCTAAACGCAACGGGAGTTGCGATCGCAACTCTTATAATGAATTAAGTTTAGTAAGTAAAAATAGAAATAATTCTAAAATATTTCGTGACACTGAAATTATTAAATTAAACCAATTATTAAAAATAGTTTGTTGAATCTAAGCTTTTAATGGGTTTTTTGTACTATGGTTATAATTATAGTTTTATCTTAATATGTAATTATATTCGGTGAATTGAATACAACACTTTTTGCTGGAACCAAAAACATTTGCTTAAAATAGTTACGTATTTTGCAAGTTGTTACTAAGCGCAATATTTTTACTAGCTGCCCGCTAAAACTTCACTCGGTTAATACATGTACCATTTTATTTTTTACACAATCCCCGGCTTGTGAACACGGCTGAACATCAAGCTATACATTTCCAGTATAAGCTGACCTCACATTGAATAGGATTTCCGTACAACGAGAGGTCAGCCTACTGGGAATTTATAGCGTGATGTGTAGCCGTGTTACATTAACTTGGGAGTACAACAACAAAAATCAATGCAGTTGTTTGTAAGTTATGTACATGCTAATATTAAAATAATATCAACAGCAACTATTAACAAAATCGGAACTACATTTTGGCATGTTCTAAGAGCATCCCATTAAGCAATAAACTTTATTAAGCCGTAGGTACTGGAGTGAAAAGTAGCGCTTTTGTAGTTCCGACATTGTTAATAGCTGCAGTCGATATTTTTTCACATACACAGTACCATCGAGTCCCAAACTAAATTATATTTGCTTGTGTTATGGGTATGTATTAGAAAGAACTCTTCAAGAATGAATGGAAGAACACTTGGTTTCTCTATTATTCTATGAAATAAAGCGACGTGTCGCTAGCTACCAGTTGTGTCAGCGTCGCCTCGTTTGCTACTGTTGGCTAAGAACTTGCACCTTTACACCAACGGTATCGGTTCTTCGATAGATATGGCCAGCACAATGCCACTTCATCTAGTTAACGCTGTCCTCACTGCTGAATGTTATGACCGATTTTGTGTTCGACTCAACGCGTGACCTCTAGTTTAGTATTGAGTTACACAAAGTCGGTCATAAAAACCAGTGGAAGAATCGGTCGTGTGCGGGCAGCGTAATCCGCTGCGCTATGCCCAAATTTTGTATAAAAATTAGTAGTTTTTATTCATACTTACCTTATTTTATTTATACATTAGGATATCTTGTATTCCACGTCGGGAGCGGAAGCTAGTTACAATTATAAAGATTTAAATTAACTTAATTAAATTATAATGTTCACGGCACATTAATATTTATTTATTGCATGCGTTCAAAGCTGGACTAAAATGATGGACTTTTTGTAAATATTACTTATTTTTATACATTTTAAAATTATTTTTAAACTTCCTGTGGTTTTACCTTGACATTGTATGACGTAGGTCTGTACCTACTACTGGCGGTTTTATACTACGTCCGATTCAAATACAAAAATTAAGTTTTCTTTTTAATTCTACAATAGACTTAAGCTAGACCACAACTTGCGTCATGTCAAGCAATGAAGTATGTATGTATCCTTATTATCAAATTTCACAACATTGTAATAAATCTTTGCCCCACAAAACTGTTTTCACAGTTTGTCTGTGGGTACACACAGTCGGGTAACAATAGTTATAACCGAGCGTAAAATTTTAACAAACCATATAATAAGGTCAGTATAGGTGTACACTTCTACAGTATTCAAATGGCTAAGTAAGAATTGTTTGAGTGATTTTACAAAATTGTTTTTATCGTCTATATCCCTAATGTCGGCTGGCAAGCTATTAATATAATAAGGTATTCTTTATGTTTTTTTTTATTTTGATTTACAATGAAACGCGCCCATTATACATATTCACTTGTGATTACGAATGATTTTCGGTGAGAAGGTGACAACAGTGGAATGAGGCTCCATATTTAAACATAAAGGAGTAAAAATTTAGACCCATTCGCTCAAATGGTGTCACTAGCACATTACACCGGAACACGGCAAGACCGCTTGTCTGGTGGGTGGTCACTAACCGCGGCTGAAGCGTACAATGAGTTTGAGTGATTTGCACCACTAGAAAACCTCGAGGGGATTCAGATTGAAGATTTATAATGGTATTTTAAGCATTTTTATTACTGATTTGTTGATTTACTAAAAAAAATTCGTGTAAAAGAGTTCGAATCCCAGTTCGAGCAAAAGACAGTTCTAATGTTGCATTTTGAAGTTTTACTTAGAATTAGTAATACCACAGATAATATTTTATAATACTATTTAAGTTTTTAATTTACATGCATGAAATTTGAGTTTGATATAACTAAGATTAGTTTAATGTTAGTTCTTTAAAAATATATATTCATACTCGTGTTGATTCGCGAACTTTTTTGATTGATACACGTGTATAATATTAAAAGTCATCAATCATTTAAACCGAGACAAAAAATATCTATTTTTGGATAAGGAAATAACATAAACTCATTGATTTCATAATAATTTAACTCGTGAATCGCGATTATGAATTACCATATAAATTGAATTTATGTTAGCCAATAGACTTGAGTGCGAAATGTGAATTGATATTTTGAATAATTTTGCCTTAATTAATTAATTTAATGAAATTAGCCAATAGACTTGAGTGCGAAATATGAATTGATATTTTAAATAATTTTGCCTTAATTAATTAATTTAATGAAATTTGTGTCAACGTACTTTGTCTAACAAAGAAACCAAAGAATAAACTAAAAATACATTTATTTACAACAGAAAGATGATAGAATTGACAAGAATATTAACCTAAATAAAGAAACAACTACTTACCCAACCCAAACTAAAGAGTCGACTTCCGCATCGTTATCTTCCGAGAACATACCCAGAAAACTAGTGACATTACCGAGTTAGGCGACTATGTTGATCGTTTGTCTAAGATACAAGCCCGCCTTCTGTGACACCATTCTCGCGCTTTAGACATTTATCTCTAATAGACAAATGTCGAAGAGAAATGGCGATTTCATTAGTTTTCAATTTTTGCAATTTTTTTTCGACATTTATCTCTAATTGACTTATTTATGTCGACACAACCACAACTTGCCTGATGTGAAGCAATGTTGCAGTCTACGATGGAACGCGCTTACCTAATAAATACCGATTCACTCGTGACTTGAAGACAGGTAGATTATAGTTGTCGGGAAACAGAGATGCCGGCAACGAATTCCACAACTTGGCAGTTCGCACAATAAAAGTGGAGGCAAAGCGTATTAGCGTATTTACGTTTTCTGATATTTATTTGACATTTGTCTACTAGAGTTAAATGTCTAAAGCGCAAGAATCAGGGCCCTAGTCACGTGTGTTGTTAACTAGACGTTTTGACAACTCCTTGAAAGGAAAAGCGCTCTGGTCCTAAATAGAGCCAGCGTTTCAACACAAAAAACCCAAATACGTAACTTCCCGCAGCGTTTGCATATTTGCACCTCTTAAGGACCATCTCCACAAGAGAAATATTGTATAGAATACGTGGCATGACGATTACCGCCACGATTCTCTCGCTTGTGAAGACGGCCCCTTATCTCAACCCATGAAGTAACTTACTCTTAGTCGATCTTAGGAATCGTGTCCGAACAAGGCAATAGAGTCACCCTCACGTATAGGGTCTGAACATAGCCTTAATTACCTACTACACATGTGACCGCTTCACCTTTGAAGTAGGTTTTTACATTCATTGAAGTCAATGTAATCGAAAACTTGTGTATCAAGTCAATAAAATAAGTTCTAATTAAAGGATTTAATTTATAAAATAAATAAATAAATATTTTTGGGACATTAACACACACGGTCATCTGGTCCCAAGCTAAGCAGAGCTTGTGTTATGGAAACCAGATAACTGGTTTTCTTTTGTAAATATATACATATAATGTGTTAATGTCCCAGAATATATTTATTTATATTTAGAATAGATATTTACACCCAGACTCGACACAAACGCAAATGTTCATCATTAATGTTTGTCTCGGGTTGGAATCGAACCCACAACCTGCGGCGTGAAAAGCAGGTATCTTACCGACCACTCCACCGGCCCGTCAAGATCTATCAAAGATGTCGTTTGACTGAGACAAGGCATCACGCGGCATTGAAGTCTGATCCAACTTGCTATTGCATTGGATATTTACTTTTGACTACCCTTCCAGGTATACAGGCGTGAATGCTATGTTAGAACATTATCTACCACAACGTTACTTAGTATGATTGAATCACATCTGAAACACAGACTGAAACATACCAATTCCCAATTCCAACATACATAGCTATTTGCAATGGAATGAGCTGTCTTTTGTTTTGCAATTATAATGAAAACACCGCAGAAAATTCTCTGAAACTTCTACTACACTCCCACTTTGGGTTTATACGAGCACCTACTCACATATACTTATTGACAAGCTCCTACTGCGTTTTTTTAGTAAACAAAGAATAGATAGTTACAGATACAGACAGTTCTGCAATTACAGAAAATGAAAATATGCTTTATGTTTTTTGAGACGCGAGTCAAGTTTAAGTTCAGTGTGTTGAATTAGCGTTTTTGTCTGTTAGATAGTCCGAAATTTTATAATACGCTTTCTTACATAACGTAGATTTTATAATTATTTGGAATTTGTTAATAGTCATTTCCCTAATATTATTTGGAAGTTTATTGTAGAAACGTATATACTGCGGCATAAAAGAGTTACTGATTTTGTGGAGACGAGTATGATGTGCTACAAGATCGTACTATTAAGTGAGTCGCTTTTTTTTAAATTTTGTAATATTTTTATTCGTATTTTGATTAATATATTAAGAAACGACAGTCAAATTATTTATGTCTCTAAATTTCTCTCGTAGGGGAACATGGTTTCCTAGTTTGTAAGAAGGTATTTACTTAATAAAAACCCCAAGAATGGTATAAATAGACGTGAGATGAAGTTAAATTTGAGTATTACAAAGAAAAGGCTAAGAAATTAATGGTTTCTACTCAAATATAACCACTGGCCTTACCTGTGAGGTAAAGCTGCCGTCAGGTCGGCTTTAAGATTGCCTAGGCATTATACCTATACAAGGTTAAAAAATGTCTTAAAATGTAGCCACAGACTTTTTTGTCTTTTTTATTGTCACAAGTTTATTTCATACAAAATCTTTATTACATTGAATCATAGTTTTTTTGCTGTTATTATTTAAGTTCGGTAATATGGGCCGATTTAGTCGTGTATTTGCAAACGGTTTACCAAAAGAGATATCGACGTTTTCGCAATTGAAACATTGAAAATCGTATTTAAGAACAATAAACCTTTCCATTAAAACCTCATCTGCTTATCAGTACTTTGCAAAGACATTTCAATACGTTGAGAATATTGAGACCAATAAGAGTGTCAGACGATTTGATACATACCTAGGTGTTATTGAAAGCATTTACAAGTTCAAGTCACAGTGGATAACATCTCTAAACATTGTGTTGGAACAAGAAACATGTTGTAGGATTTTGTATTTTCAACCGAGTATTTTTGTTTATTTAGCTTATCAATTTGTATGTTGATATCTTTTATCTTGCTTTAAGTTTATGTACCAGTACCTATTACGAGTATGACATTTATGACGGAATTATTTCCGTCATATAAATTGCTGAATTGCGATGGCCAGCCTCTGCACCGGAACGATGCAGAGCGAAAATCTCTAGTCGCCTCTATAAGCCTTTTTAATATGCCTATATTTTATTGAGATTAATTATATATTAATATGTTTTTCTCCGCTAGTGAGATAGGCTTTTTACGGCGAACGGTACATCAATCAATTATACTGAGGATTGTGTTACCCTATTCTTATCACAGTGGACATGCTCTTGATTCTCGATTCTATTTTAAATTCAGGATTGGATTCGAAAACTTATTGATAGGTTCTCTTTAACGCTTAAAAATAGGCATTAGAAATTTCTATGGGATTACAATTTAATAGCCTCTTTAAAAATATTTATTTGAAGATTTTTGTGTACAATTGTCTAATTAAACTAAAATCTAACTTAAAAAATGTGTCTAGGTATATCTAACTATATCAGAATTACAAAAATGTTGTCCGGGTGGGACACGAACCCGCGATCTCCCGGGCACAGTGTAGCCCAATCGGCTGGCTTACACCGCTCGACTGTAGTCGTCACTGGAGACATTTTAAGTTTCATTAAAATAATATTTTACATGTAAGTATCACAGATTCAATTTGTGAGACACAGTGAGATTGGGATTGAGAGTCAAGTGAGTTTCAAGATTAGATATATCAGGTTACGTACGACACAACCTTCTGTTACTCTAATTATAGTTTTCACTTTAGTTTCTAAACATTTCCTTGTTTTGCTAAGTTCCCACTTGATTACCTCGGACCATGTGCTTAAAACTAACTAGATTTCCTAGTTATTAGGTAATTATGTACATGTACTCTCACACCCAACGTTCAATATTTAACATTTAGAAGAATCGCGTGTATGGTATTGACACTTTGAATATTTAGCTGCCCGTTCAAGTATCCCAGTTTCAAACGGTATTATTAGCTTGCTCTGTTTGTTTAGTTGTTTGGGTCAAATCTAATAATTGATATTTGACCGCCTTCCTGTTGACTGATTGGTTTGAAAGGTACGAGAAATCAATATAATAAAATAATGCGTATTCAACGTCATTATAAATCCAAGATGGCCGCGGTTGCGGATCACCAATTTTCTTGAACACCTAGTATTGTCATATTGTTCTTAGTATTGTCTTTGTTTATTTTCAATTCTTGAACACCTCTCAATATATCAAAGAAAGGGTCTTGCCTCAGAAAATTATTTTAATATAAATCCAAGATGGCCGCGAAGTTGTTGTGTTTTTATGATATAGGTATAGCTGCACAACACATCTATGATCGAAGAGTACTTACCGTCGACGGTATGTTTATTGTTTTTGTTACATCATTAGTTTTTCCAACTCATAGGATTACAAAGTCGGCTCTCGGTGGAAAGTATTCTAGGAAAATTTTACGGAAAAATAAATTAAAATTCTTTAAGACAACCTGTCAGTTAACAATAACAGTAATATTGAAATCAGTCCAACGGTTTTGCGTAATACTCGTATGCTAAAAAATAGACACTCGAAATCAATAAGAAGTTTGAGTTATAGGTTTGTTGTGATTTAAAATACAGATGTTTCATTTTACAGGGCTTAACTATTAATGTCAGACTAGATTGCAATAGACTTCAATCCATTGGAATCTGAACAGGACGGATTTGATATATTTTTATCTGGCAAAAAAAAACTACTCCGAAACGCCTCCACCGATTTTTATGAAATCTTATATCTATATTCGGTAGGTCTATCTATTTTCAGACCCGGTAGGTGGCACTGCTTTGCCGGGTAGGACGACTACCGAGGTCCGCTAGTTAATTATAAGTATACTTATGCTGATGATAAGTGTCGGATAGTTTACTTACAAAAGACAAAACTTGTAAATAAACTATTTGAAACTTATCAGCGACTTCAAACTCACCCTTAATATAATTGAAACCCCAAATCAGTAAAACCGATTTAATTAAAGTTTATTTTTGTCTTTGTTCTTCTTGTATTTTTATTAAAACCCTGTACGTGATTCAATTTATTTTGTGTTCAATCGAAAACAATTTCGTACAATTGCATTATATTTATAAGTCGACTCGTCTACGTTTACGTTCCTATAACTGCGTTTATGCACGCATTTTTTTGGTGGTGTTGTATCAGTATAATAAAACATATCCTTAAATACAGTTTATGATTTTATTTATTCGATATTACTTCAACCCTTTTTTTACTGTCGCTCAGCTGGGCGACTATTTTAACTATCTCACGAGTTGAGAGTTCAGGCCTTAATCCACGCACGCTGGCCAAGTGCGGGTTGATGGATGTCACATGTCCTCGAATGATTAGTTCTTATACATACTGGTTTCCTCACGATGTTTTCCGATATTGAGCAGCGGCGATGTAACAATTCACACAAAGATGTGTGGGCTCGACTGGGAAACGAACCTGCGACCTTAAATTTCTAAGGCGAGGCTCGTACCGCTGCGCCACCGTTGTTCATCAAACCAGCAAATTGTGGACGATCTATTCTGTAAAGGTATTTGAGAGACAAATGGTACCAGTGACTGCTTAAATAACACTTAGGTACTATATTTTAGTAAGACACAACATTTTAAATGATTAATTGGTAAATACATACTACAATTCATAATAATATTAATATCGATGAAAACGCGCGGCCTAAAATTAGCGGTCAGTGACCCTAGAGGGCACACAGCTGATACATCGGCGCGCGGTGACAGTATACGAGCGAGTTTTCAGCATTTTCCTGTATTAGATTGTATTGTAGTTCATTGTCTCAACGAACATTATACGATACAATTGTATTTAATGAATTCACCTTTTCAATGACTTCAAACGAATACGAAATTATCTGTGTGTGATGTCACAAATCCTATTAGTATGCGCATAATCTAAAACTGTTTTAAAAAGCAAAAGTTGAGCTCTTTGAGTTATTTTTAGGTTCTTGTCTTAGATAAGGTTTCGTTTCACCAACCTGTTTTTGTTGAACGTTCAATTTTTTTTTCACTAAAAACGTTAGTTTTATACTATTATACTCCACAATTACTATTATAATATACGGCGTTCTCACGGAGACATCGGATACCTTGCGGGAACTATAGGCTTACTACCGACGGACGTGACTTTGAAATAACGCGGGTTCGATCTTTAGTTATGTTTTTGCTCTTACGTCTGCATCTTTGTGTGAATTGACATCACCATTGCTCAATATAGGTGAAGGAAAACATCATAATAAACCAGTATGTAACATCATTCAGAAATATTATGTTATACTTTAGAAATAGTTTTTTAAAGATGTTGGGGTAAATGAGTTCCTGAGTTGAGATCGTAGATTAATTTGAGGTAGTATTGATTCATCATCATCATCAGCCTAGATCTCTAGCCTAGTCCACTTCTAGACTAGGCTAGAGACTGGCTGGACTACTGCCTCTTCCAAAGCACGCCACTGAACATGATTCTCGGCTACTCTCATCCAGTTTACCATCTAGTTCTTAACAGAAGGCGTCCTACGCTATGTTTGCTAATCTGTGGCCTCCATTCAAGAAGTCATTCACGTAGACGGTTCTGCGTTAGATGTAACTGGTCAACTGACTTAAGTTTACTAATCCGGTAGACTATGTCATTTACTCTGATTCTCTGTCGGATCTCCTCATTGCCTATGCGATTCATCAGTGAAACTTCGATCATAATTAGTTTTTTTCCATAGTTCCATGAGCTACTATATGGACTAGTCCTTTGATGAGTGTCCACGTTTTGGCTCCGTATGTCATAACAGGCTGGAGTATTGCTTGAATTAGTTCTTTATTTTGGGTTAATGTTGAAATTTATATTCAGTTACGCAATTTTTCTTGTTAATTGTATTGTCTTTTTCAAAATGTACTAGAACTAATTAATAGTTCAAGAACGACTTTCACTACTGCTTGGCCATCGTGTGTAGACTGAGGTTTAAACTCCCTTAATTCATAAAATAGTTGATTGAAGATCCGTAAATCTGTGTTTGTGTACAAGTTTGTTGCCACTTAATTCCTAACGGATGAACTAATTTTGAAACTGAAGTGATAGAAATTGTTTTAAGCAAAAAAAATATGCGTCGGAACACTGAATTTATCATGGTCGGAGGTTATGAATTTTTTAATTTAAAGTTATATTTAATGTACCTTTAAATTTTAATAGTCATTCCTTACTGTACGAAATAAATTCGCCACACATATCCAATAGCTCTTGTTTTCATACATAAAAGATTGGTAAGATGATTGTCCTAATGTTAAGCAAATCGTCACTAATTTTTCAGCTGACCTTAGTGTGACATGTTTTATTAATAGGTTTACGAGTGGAATGTCCTTTTAAGTTATAGATTTTAGAATAGATCTATTTGACTTTATTATCGTCATCCAGGTGTGGTAAAATGTTGACTGAGTCACCTTCGTCAACAGGATTGCTCGTAGACCCGCGTGGTGCAAATCAGGTGACGAGAGAGAGAGAGACAGAGAGATTCAATAAATAATATTTATGGTTCATTTTTCATCGTTTCACAACATTTTATTGGAGTACTTTCAGTCTTCGTACTATGTGTATGAGTTATTTATATACCTCCTTTGCGGAATATTTTAGTGACTTTGACCTGTGCCACAAATAGGAATAACTAGGTAATAATGTTCAGCAATAACATCACCTCCGTAAATAACTTAGTAGTTCACAAGGTTATTTTTAAAAATAGCATGTCGTTAAAATGTCAATAACCTTTTTTTTACTTAATCTATGGCCGCAATCCCAGCACTACTAATTTTGAAAGCCAAGATAGAAAGCGGCGTCAGTAAAGAGGCTCGTTTTAAAAACCAACTCAATTTCGGATCACTTAAAGTTTTTTGAATCCGCTCCGACTATTGTATTCGTGAAAAGTTGGCACGGTATCAGGCAAGATAGGTAGCTAATTTTGAATGGTCGATTCAAGTTTCTGTCATTGAAAAACCAATCAAAACTACCTTGTGGTCGGATGATATGTAGTGGTGCGGCATAAGGTAGGCGAGCGCGGTGGAACCTATGTGATATCTATAGGTATCTGGTCGGTGGATCCCGGATAATAGGAGGAGTTGGAATGTTAGATTGTCCACTGTAATCGATAAACTTACTTAGTTTTAGCAGCAGTCATCATTATCGACCTGAGTCTAAGAGGCTGGACATAGGTCCAGTGACATGAGCCTCTCACAATGGACACCATATCATCCTGTCTTCTACTCATCATCGCCAGGAATGCCGTCTTTCATTTATATTTAACATTTGCCGGTTATCTTTTTGGCTACAGGGGATATGAAACAATCCAATAATTTACAATATATTCCTCAAAAGCTCCTATAAACGCTTTACCATCTTCACTGTATTCCTTGTTAGCTCCTAAAAACGTTTTATCACCATCAGGCTCTTTTAGTCTACAGCTAGACTACAGGTAAGCCTCTTTTAAAGCACGCCACTGAGCTCGATCCAAGGCTGCTTTCGTCCAGCTCTTACCAGATACCTTGCAGAAATAATCTTACCCAGTCTGAGGGTGTCGTCAGATATGCTTATCCGTGGTCTCCTCTTTAAAATTTGTTTACTCCAATTTCAACGACAAATCTCTATTTCTAGAGTAGAACGTAACATTTCTGTAGGTCTAAATTATTCTTTGTGAATATGTTTGCAAGGATTTAAAAAGTGTTTGTGTCAAAGATTTGCTGTTTTTCTGATTAATAATTGTTTTTCGAATTAATTCTTGATTTATAATTTTTGAGGTCATTGGTCATGGTCCCTCGGTGGTGCAAATCAGGTGACAATCAACTGGTGGTAGGCTTCGGCCGTGGTTAGTGACCACCCACCAGACAAAGCCACATCGCCTAGCGGTCTTGCCGTGTTCCGCTGCGATTGTTGAATTGTTGAATGGAATTGTTGCTCCTTTAAGGTTTCTAACCACATGGAGGATCATTCTACTGCCACCTTTTCACCGATAATCATTCGTAATCACGAGTGAATCGGTATACTGAGCTGGCACGTTCCATCTTAGACTACATCATTGCTTAAAATCAGGTAAGTTGTAGTCAAGCGCTAGTCTATCGAAGAAAAAAAATCGAGTATTGTAAAAACGTCATATTCATCATATTTATAGTTGAGAGAAGACCCGTGCCTAGCTGTGAGACACCAAAAAGGGTTGAAGTGAAGTCAAATGACGTGAACCAGGGCCCAACAAACTAACATTGCGAAACGACATCAAAAAGAACATAATGTCTGATTTACTTAAGATTGTTTCTCATACATTTTGTTTCTTTCGATCTTTCGTTATTGCTTTGCTATGTAATTTGTCTACGGACACAGATATCTGTAATATAAAATTAAGTTTCTAATTCATTACCTTCACTTACAAGACTTATACAAAAAACGGCTAGGTACTAGAATAAATGAAACCTTGTATAAAATTTCCTTCATTGTGAGGCACAATTTTGATCAAATTACCAGTTTTTGCTTCCCATACACAAAACATAATTTATGTGTCAGAAGCTCCAATTTCCAAATGCTGCAAATTTAGTCATGGTATTTGTACGAGAAATCATCTGGTTTCAATTTCAACCGATATCTAACCGGTTGATTAAATGTTTGTGAACTACAGCTTCTGAAAACTTCGTCACGCGATTCGTCGTATACTCCTTGTTTGGCAAATTTCATTACGTATATCAAAATTTTGTTTTGTTTTATTTATTTCAATTTCAGAATAATATTCTTTCTTATTATATAACGTTGCTTGCACTTTGAAGTAAACGAGGCGTGATGTTTTATTAATTACTAGCGGACCCCGAAGACGTCGTCCTGCCCGGTAAAGCAGTGCCACCTACCGGATCCGAAAATAGATTACGAACGATTCTCAGACCTACCGAATCGGTCAAGCCGTTTCTGAGGAGTTTTTTTTTTTATTTTTCTTTGCGTAAGAACCATCTCCGTACTTCAAGAAACAGCCGTTCTCGAGTTACGCGCTTACCAACACATTTTGCGATTCATTTTTATATTATAGATGAGCATTAATGTCTGACTGGTCAGTATATCTGACTCATCTAGACTTTGTTTGCCATTTTAATGTTTCGTTGAAATTCAAATTATTATCTGTGTTAATGGCCGAGGAAGGTTATGTCTGAGTGTTTACTACTTGGTTTAATCCTCGGACTTGTGAAATATAAGGAAAATATTAATAACGTGATTTGGACACTTTTTTGTTAGAGATTTCTGTCAGGTCGCTAAAAAAATCATGTAAGCCGCGTAAGAACTTCTATAAAAGAATATTTTCACCTCAGTATTGAAGTGCTACGGTTTTTTTTTATTCTGCGATAGGCTGGCATTTGACTACAACTTGCCTGATGTTAAGCAATGATGTAGTCTACGATGGAACGCGCCAGCCTAGTATACCGATTCACTCGTAATTACGAATGATTATCGGTGAGACAGTCGCAGTAGAATGAGCCTCCATATGGTTAGAAACCTTAAAGGACAAAAATTCCGACCCACCCGCTCTCTCCGCGTCTGGTGACACCACACCAAACATCGCACCGGAACACGGCAAGGCCGCTTGGCGGTGTGGGTTTGTCTGGTGAGTGGTCACTAACCACGGCCGAAGCCTACCACCAGTTGATTGTCACCTGATTTCCCCACCCGGGGACCACGTGTGGGGATTCAATTAAAGGTGACACCCACGAACGAAAGTGACTCAGCCCAAATCAAATATTTTTATCTTAAAGAAACCCGTAGTAATACTACGGGTTTCTTTGAGATAAAAAACTGAAAAGGCCTAAGATTCATTTACCTAATTTTACCATACAAAGCCGACACATCCTCTAATTTAGTTATACGTCTAAGAAAAGAAGAAAAACAAACAATATTTCCTACAAACACTTGACTTAATATCCAATTGTTGTTCCAAAATTATCTCTTCGCGTGTTACCAAAACAAACTGCGTAGACCAACAACCTTACAGTTCTCCGTTTTATAAACAGATGTTTATAAGTAAAATATGTAATTTTACTTAAAGATTCTGATGTTTAAAGGCACACCTAACCTTTAACCTTTTCCGATGGTAGATGTGGCTGAATGGCTGATCAACCTCGGCCTTAAAACGTCTTTTAATGACTTCTTGACGTCACTTATGTTAGAGCCACTTCATCTTGTACTGTTAGAAACCTTTGAATCCTTCAAAATCGTAATTTCTTTACCATTTCTTTATTCATATTACAATCATCATCAGGCTATCTCCTAAAGTAGTGATAGTTATGTATTGTCTTCTAATATGCACCAAATTCCATCTTTACTCTCGACTAAATCTTTAATTTATGTATTTCCATGATCGTATCACTGCTTCCAGGTTCTCCTAGTTTGGGGAGCACATTATTAAACCACGCCACTGAGCAGGACGCGCAGGTACTTTCATCGAACACGTACTAGCTACCAGCCTACTATCTTGCAGAGATCTTGACTCCACTTGTTCTGAGGTCATCTTGTACTTTCGACACGTCTTATCGAATCCGCGGGCGCAATCGTAACCCTTCTGGGTGTATGTGACCACCTGGGTGGGTTCTTCCTCCACTTGCAACTACAGCCGGGTCTAAGGTCCCCGCACGTTGGTCAGTCCGGTGGCAGCCATAAGCTGCAGCCCTATTGTGTTTTGTGCACGTCGTGTGAACTATCAAGAAGGTCAAGTTCGATTACAGCGATTTACCTTTCATAGTTAAACGTCCGGTTACCGGTCGGTGAACTTGACCCTAAGTCGTTACTATTTGTATTCGCAAGTCGTTCTCGAGGCGTGAATAACAACTCGTTACGGTTGTACGGAACCAAATGGTTTAGAATTTTAAGTGTTTCTAAATATAGCTTCGTATTATATCTCTGCATAGTAAATCCCTCTAAACGTCTGTCCGCTAACTCCTGCAAAACTACGTAATGGATTCTAATGCGGTTTACACAATAAGTTATAGTTTTAAACAAAGTTTGAAAGTTGGTATTGCTTATACAGGGTACAAAAAAGGCCCAAAAGGGAAACCACTTTAATTCCAGGATGATTTATGATAATGATATAATTAGATGTGAGTGCAGTTTTCTTCATAATATAAAATAATGTTTCATAAGTATTTTCTTAAATTTACGCCAATATCACACATTGAAATAAAATAAAAAAAATCTAAAATAAAATAAAAAATTAAAATCTAAAATAAACTGCAATAAAATCCGTTACAAAATAGTTTTATTAAAAAAATGATTTCTGTATACAATGTAATCTATTTTAAAGATGTAAAGGGGTTTTACCTTCAAAGCCTATTAATGTTCCACCCTGTGTAATGATATAGTAGGTAGGTATTGCCCAGTTGGTGCCTTAAAAATAAAATAAAGACATATATACAACCAAACATGACCTCCTCATTTTTCAGAAGACAGTTAACATTTTTGTATATTTTAGACGTAGCCTCAATTAGTTAACAATAGTAATCCAGACAACATTTTCGATCTAGCTATTTAGATTCAGACTTAGATATAGAAGAATATTGAAATTAAAATAAATAGTTATCACTTTGAAATTAGCTTTAAATAGTTTTGAAAAACAAATATATTAGAAAAATTGTGATAAATTAAGGACACGAGATTCAGTATCCGTTCGGTTTCAAGTTTAGAACCAGACTGCTGGATTTAATTTATCAAATTAATAGAAATAATTTTAAATTTAGAAAGAATTAAATTTAAAAAGAAATGTAAGAGTGGCCAGCAACGGGGAAAGGTGGAAGGATAAAGGTTGGATTTATTACAAGCAATCGTATTCCAATTAGGATTTTCGACATATTATATTCCCTCACTAGAGTCGTTAAAGGTCAATTTTACTAGGTACCTACCTCTAGTAAAATAGTCATAAAGGATCTCTTAATTGCAATAAATACACGCCGTTTTATGTACCTAATTATGTTGAGCAATCTTATTTAATTAATCTTTTATGTAAATTCCTTGCGGAATGCTCAAAAGATTACGCGTTTAATTAAAAATTTTGATGTAGTACTTTTATAGCTAACATCATATAACTGGAAAAAACACCTAGACCTTGATAATTATCTGGCAATTTGTCTTAAATAAGTAGAAGTATATTTTAAGGTACAGTTCCGTGCATAACATTCCGACTAACGCATGCAATCGATCGCATCAGATCGATCGATCCTGTCAATACAAAAAATAAACGTAGTGTACAATTGCAATACTTCGGAAGACGTTTGATGCCCATTCTGAAAAAGCCAACCTCTCGCGACTTTCGGAAAAAGACATACTTACGTTTTCATTAAAAGTCTATTGTCCTTATGAGCTTAGGTTCTATGTTGTTTGAATTTATTGCATATAATATTGCGGCATTAGGTGGACATAGAGGGCATACCGCTCTCTATTAACACGCATGGTTTACATACCCAGCGTTATCTAGTAGGCTCTCCTTAGACGTAACGTGTACGTTTTTATATAGCGAGTACATACTATTACATCATGCGATCAATCGCATAAGTCGATCGAAAGTCGTAATGCACGAAAGTGCACTTTTAGCAGTGAATACCGCCGCCGTACAAGCACATAATGATATTTAGCATTTAAAATATGCTTAAGGTCAAATAATAAAATGATTATTTATAAAATATGTCCGTAATAATCGCGATAATATAATTTCAATGCCACTATTTATATATTTTTGAATAAGTATTTTCTGTGTAATTATGGAGAACCTTAATTGAGCCTTAAATCTATTCGATTTCTACTCTCCTAATCCCCTAGGCTTAAAGGGAGCCAGTTCAATCCAGTTAAGACTGCTCTTAACTAGGTACTATGTTGTATTTGTGTAGTATACTGTGGTCCCAAGATTAAGCTCAGATAATTCGAAATAGGTAACTGACTGATTAGCCTTATCTGGGCTAATAAACTTTTACTGCAAACCAATATTAACTGTAATAGTAAATTAAAATTCTGTTTGAAATATGAGTAAAGAATTCTAAATATCTATACACCATATAGCTCTGACACGACGCCGTTGCTAGTACAAAAAAAGTACAAAATCGACTGTTTCCACTTCTACTCATCCATAAATTAAGTAAATCTCATAAAAATCGGTCCATTCGTTCTAATCCTACGTTGTCACAAACTTGTACGAAGATACACACACATGAAAAGACTAATATCAAAATTATAACACCCCTATTTTTCATAGGAGTTTAAAAAGGGCGTTTGAGTTTTGCGCATTTAGAGATTCGTCCGCTCTGTGAGCACGTTTGAAAAGTTTCCTCTTCTTACAAAGTTTACTTGAAAAAGACGGGTTTTGTTCATCTATGAAACATTTCCACACATGTATCTTTTTAAAGAAAGATTCCTTTAAAATCTCAGGTGTAATAGGAAATATTCTTACATTTTGTCACGTTCCGTCGCTCATCTAAACTCATTCGCACAATGAAGCTACTTGTAATTTCTATTTGTTCATCGGAACAAATTCATTTTTCCAGTACTACCTACGACTACGTATATTGAACATTTTCAGTACAGTCAGAAGAAAAAAAATATGAATCTAAATGCCTGTTTTTATTAATTTATCACTTGGTACTTTTTTTTAAGTTTTTAAAGAGACTTTGATCAGCTGATGTGAGATGATCTCAGACTAGGTGATATGAAGATTTGTGAAAAGTATCTGGTAAGAACTGAATAAGACAACAATTTTATGTTTTCCCACTGCTGAGCAGCCCCAGCTGGCCTACCCCAGTCTTTCACGATGTCTAGTTCCTCGCGACCTTGGGCTATTCAAAATCTAATGCATCCAGATATCGAATGGCTGGATGATCTCATCCAGCAATCTTTTTCTCGGTCTGTCTCGGCGACGCGACGCGACGCCTAACGTCTTGCGGAATCTGTTATGTCAGTTATGTGGCTATTCGAGCCCATCTCTCTGGATACATTCAACACGTATATACGCATAAGTTACAGGTAGTATTATCTTAGATTTACGCGAATATCACACATTGAAATAAAACTACTTTTTAACGGATTTTATCGCGGTTTATTTTAGATTTTAGAACCCGACATTTCAATGTCTTTTCAAACTTCATGTTCATGGGTGGATGTCCACCCGTGAACATGAAGTTTTGACGTGACAACGTCTTAAATTAGGTTGCGGCTGGGAGGCACTTATGAAAAAGTGTAACGCTCGGTAACGTTACGATGAGTCACCGAACGAGAGAGAGGCCCGCCGAATGCCTTGCGTCTCTCTCCCACTCAACTATGTTTCATCCTTCTTCCTACTATACGAATGAATATTCACATTAAAATTATTTTACCACTCAAAGTCGTTGTCACGTAAAACTTTCGCCCGTATACCGAATTTACAGGCAACCAATTTTTATTTCAAAGTCACAGGTAATTTATTGGCATAGTTTGTTAAATATACGGATGTAATTAGAGGCGGGACATTACATGATAAAGTTGAGATAAGCATACATTAATGACAACATAATTAGTCCATCAATAATGTTTAATAACAGTTTAAATTTTAATAATGTAAATTTTGTAGGAAATGAAGTAATTAATGTAATTGATATTGTATGAATCGATTACATTTAGCGTTTTTTGCCACGTGTTTTTGTTAAGACGTCGTAAATAGGCCTATTTATTTTGATTTTTATTAATGTAAACAACATTTTTTAACACTGATTAAATTTTTTAAAGCTAATTTAAAAGGATTTATGCGATACTGCGAATCACTTGTTTTTGTTACTGTAACTAAAACGATATCCTTCGTAATAAAGAAATTCATTTGAATCAACCTCAATAAACAGACTATAGGAAAGTACTTTTTACAGCAGAAGAAAGAATAACCACCGTTTAAAATACCTATAATATTTTTTATGTTTATTATTTTTTATAACAAATTAATGCTTCTTACTGTACTCCGGATGTAATGTACTAACCACCAACTGCGCTCGGCACTAAACTTCACCGAGGTAACAGTAAACCCTTTCTACGATAAGATTTATTGAGTTACGAGGCTGAAACTTGACGACATGTGGCTTAGTAGGTCGGTTAATATTATAAGGTTATTCCTATATATATGTACCTACTTACACGCCCATTCTAGTGATGGAATCTTCTTCTTCTAAATATATAAAAGAATGACTGATTGACAATATCAATGCACAGCCCAAACCACTGGGTCTAAAGACTAAATTTGACTCATAGATTCCGTATGAGGTCTAGTGGTGCACTAAGAAAGGATTTTTCAATACTCAGCCCCTAAGAGGGTGAAACAGGGACCATGAGTGCAAAGCCGCGTGTGGAAACTAGTTACACATACCTAGTTTAAAAGATTTTATTAACAAGAAACTACCAATTAATAACTACCGAAAATAATTCGATTTTAGATCTGTCTCTTTATTCTATTTGATTCTCTATTCGAACGTAAATAAAATGCGTACTCCCGAACCAATCGAATCGTAAATCGGGATCATCGTTACGCTCTAGCGATGTGTATCTCGTTGATTAAGTCACCATCAAGTGCAAGACGAGATGTCAGATTGATGTTAAACTGTAAAACTTGATCGATCCTGAACTTGGTGCTGTCAGTAGTAAGCTAACTGACTATTCTTATATCGAATACATCCAGACTGCTCGCCATTTATTCCAGTCATAGAGACGTCAACCGACGTGCGGTACCCAAAAATACTGCTACGAGTATTATCAACACACCTTATTATGATCTATATAAAAATCAATGCCACTTTTCGTTGTAATTTTAGTACTCAAAAACGGGCTTACCTATTCAAACCAAATGTTTAGGCATTGTTCGGACTATTTAGTAGATGGTTTACGAATATGAAGTTTGTACAAAATCGGTTGAGCGGTTCTTTGTTTATCACATTTTTTTGTAAATTATAGAGTGGGCTGAAGCTACCCGGGCGAAGCTGGGGCGGGCCGCTAGTGCTGAATAATAAAGGCTTAAAAAACATTTTCAAAAAGAAAACATGACGCACAATGAGTATCAAATATGTTTAGAAAGTGGATTGTATATATTCACTAATATGGTTGCTTTTACAACAATTGCTGTTTGATCAATACATTACTGTATTAACTTCATTAGATTCATAGAGTCAATTCACACTTATCCAATTAAGCAAGATCTCTAATTAATTGATAGTTATAGTTAGGCTGTTTGATCTGATAATTGCTTTTCTGTTTACGTTGTAACAATGTGATTATATTAGTAGAGACGATGGATGATAGACGATTAACGAAAGGTATTTAAATAAAATAAATAAATAAATAAATATTCTGGGACAAACGCAAAACACACGGTCATCTGGTCCCAAGCTAAGCAGAGCTTGTGTTATATACTCGGAGGTGAGTGGAAACGCTGTGAGAGGACGCCCCAGGAGGACATTCGCTGATCTCATCGGTGATGACTCAAAAGGGATAGATGCGTAGCACTCAGAACCGCAGCATGTATGACGAGATGTATCAACATTAGTGAGGCTAAGGAAGTATGTTTAGATTGTAGCATGTGGCGCTCTAAAATCTCTCTATAGTCCCCTATGGGATAAAGGCGTACAGCGTACTGAGTAGCAGTTTCACAAGTTGCTGATAAGTTTCGAATAGCGTATTTATAGGTTTTGTGACGGGCCGGTGGCGTGGTCGGTAAGATACTTGCTTTTCACGCTGCAGGTCATGTGTTCGATTCCCACCCGAGACAAACATTTGTATGACTATGTCTGTTTGTCTTGTGTCTGGGTGTAATTATCTATATTTAAGTATAAATTTACAAAAGAAAAGATGGCGATACGCGAGTTAAACGGTCGGCCTATAGGAATGAAACTCAAGATGTCACGGTTATCAAGCGAACACGCTTTTCTGATACTTTTTCGACATTTGTCTATTAGAGTTAAATGTCTAAAGGGCGAGAATTGGGCCCTGAGTCTATATGGCGTCGCTGTTGATTCTGATTTACAGAAAGTAGAATTGTCCCTTCAGGTGAATTACACAGCACAGCAACAGTTTTACTCACAGCTTTACTTTCGACGGGCCGGTGGCGTGATCGGTAAGATACTTGCTTTTCACGCCGCAGGTCGTGGGTTCGGTTCCCACCCGAGACAAACATTAGTGATGAACATTTGTGTTTGTGTCGAGTCTGGGTGTAAATATCTATTATAAGTATATATTTACAAAAGGAAAGTATTATATGTATAGTATATACCAGTTATTTGGTTGCCATAACACAAGCTCTGCTTAGCTTGGGACCAGATGACCGTGTGTTTTCGTCCCAGAATATTTATTTATTCACATTTATTTATTTACTCCGCTCTGCTTCAGTAGAAGTTTATTCACAACTTCTAATGACCTGAGTATACCTATTACTTTTAGTAGGTACCAAAAGTTACAAACAACAGTTTAATAACAATGTTGTACAGTAGTTAACTAAAGGATAAGTACTATTATGTTTTGCGATGCTTTTAAGTTTTACTAGCTAAAAGCATCATACAGGGTGACTGGTAAATAGTAAATAAAATAAAATAAATTTGTTGAAAAATAAAGTTCACATACATAGGGCTTAGCTATTTAAGGATTTGTATAGACATGATTATTGTGTTAGTATTATGTAAAAGTAAAAACTACTGTATATGACTAAAATGAGTAAATAAGGTGTCTGGGTCCCAAGTTGCGGCCATGAAGTCTGAAAAGACTCAAACGTTGGGATCTAAAAACTGAAATATACCGCGATAAAATCCGTTATAAAGTCGTTTTATTTGTAACATTCGCGTAAATCTAAGAAAATACTAAATATATATTATATCATCTGTGAGCTACAGATATACATGAGTTATATGTATATGAATGGAGCTATATGAGATATATTTATATCAGTTCAGTTCAGTAATACACTTTGCGCATTTCTAGTAAAATACTTCATCACGTGGTAGTGATCATGAATACGAACAGGTTTCCCAAAGAAACTTTTAAATATATAAATAAATCATTTATTTCGATAAACAAATTGATAGATAATCGATTAGGAGATTATAAGAGATTAATCGATAGATAAATAAAACACAACAAAATCAGTAAATTAAAATTAGAAATAATCATAAAAGCGAAATTTAATATTTAAAGAATAATTCAATTATTATAATTAATAATTTTTAATTATTTTTGGAGCAACTTCTTTTTTTATTATGTTCGTTAAGAGAATTGAGTCGCCTAGCAGAGACCACGAAAGTTACCAAGATGGTGGCGGTGGCGGAGCGTCACTTGGTCCTTCGCAACTCTACACTCTATTATTATTAATTTTTCAGAAGTCGGTTAGAAAAGTATTGTCGCATTGATCGTTGTGCGATAAACGTATGTGATCAATCGCATGCGTATCACAAGCCGATATAAACGGAAATAATCGTTTAGTATCATTATTTCTTTGTGTATATTTTAATTTAAATTAATAGGTAAATGGAAACTTACCGCGTAATTATAGACGCAAACAGGATACTATTCTATTTATCCTAGTTGCTAATATTAGAATCGTCTATTTACGTATTAAGGCTATCCACACACAAACGTTTAAAAAATCTATATATTATACATGATGACTGATAGTGACTGTAAAATACTTTGCCAAATGTTGCAAATATCTTTCCGAAAAAAAACTTTATTCTACGCAGTAGAGATGGAGATCGTTGCTAAAGTGGTGCGAGACGCACTCAAGTAGGTACAAGTTACTAGATGCCACTGATGTTCTTGAATATTTAGTTCTAAGTCCCATATAAATGTGCCACCACTATTCACTAAGGTTATAACTACCGTCATAAGGAAAAGAGTGCACATGACATTTTTGAAGTGAAAACTTCTTTAGCGGCGTTGAGCACTTTTTCTGTAATGGGTATAAAATCTTAAACTCGCGTCAGGACACGTGACCCTGATCGAAAAAGTCGGAAAAAGCGTAAGACGGACGCAGGGCGCTTGCGCGAATGTTCGTGTATGTTACAGCGTGCCACGCGCATCCATGGATGGTGACAGCTGATGGCTCGACCGTCTGTGTAGTGATCACATTGTTGTGTATTCGTAAAGTTGATTTTTCGGAGAGATAAACTTTTTAATGTAAAATAATTGTAATAGTTTTAAAGTGTTAAATTTTTAATGTAATATAAATTGTCATGTTTGTGTACGATAGCGCAATAAATGAATATTGTATTCTACCACATAAATGATAGTACTTTTATACTGATAAAGCAATTGGTGCAAAATTATTCCCTAACCATTCCAAAATATCAAACATGCTCAACGTTAATAATCAAGTTTTCACTTCTGCCGGCACTCCCGGAGTGCAACCCGTCGTTTTTTTTTTGTTGTAACAGTGTTATATAACCATTATCGGAATATTTTACTGATTCTCCCAATGAAGCGTATGAGGTGTGTTCCTAATGACTTATAAATAACACAGCACACAACACTTACAATCATTTATTTAGAATCATGGGCACACAAACCCGTCACAAGATTCTTACAGTGGAAATAGCGCTCCGGTACTACCCTGGCTGTAGGCGTTGCAAAGCGACAGCCGAGGATAGAACGAATACGGAGAAAAGGTGGTCTTGAGGCTGGAACTGGAGGCACGGTAGTTGAAAATGTCCAGATCAGAAACCACAGGTTTAGCGAGGCGACACGTCAGCCAGTCTAAATCAAATGTCAGATGCGCTCTTTTTCTTAATGACGGCAGAATTATAGTACCTACCATTTTAAGGTTTACTCCGGCTACGACGGCTCTGCTAAGCTGACTATTCTACGTAGGAGATATTACTGTGCGCAAGAGTGCGCACAAACACAAGTGCACTCTCTATTCCTTTTAATCTCAACCCCACTGAAAGATCTGGCGCTAGACGACTTAACGTGCTCTCCGAGACAGTGAACACTACCAACTTCCTGATTCACTAACTGGCACTGCTCAACAAAACATGATACAAACATAGTCTTTTCTCTTTCTACTCATCGCTAAACGATAGAGATAGTTAGTGCTTACAACATGTTCTCTTGTGAATATTTCGCCTATGGAAACTAAGGGTGAGACAATAAGATATCCCATTAATACCTACCTAGCTACTGAAATGTCGCTGATATTCATCTCTGTTTACACCAAAGGATATAACAGGCGTATTATCCACAGGATATTGCAGCAGAAACTGTTACTATTAGCGTAAAAGTAAACACGAACATTAGTTTTATTTTCGTATGAGCCGACCTCTATCGCTTTATTGTATGAGACAAAAGTAATAAACGGATTTATTGGCAGTTTTCTACAAGGCCGAGTATTGCTGACACAACTTTCTTAGTTTTTAGGGTTCCGCACAGCAAAAGGCAAAAGGACCTATATAGATACCAAGGTTTGCTTGTTACACACAAGACAGGAGAAATTATTCTTACTCTCCCTTGAATTTACCTATACATTTATTGCTACTTTCTACCTGCGGCTTCGTCTGCATGGTATTAGAATAAAAAGTACTATTCCAGACCTAATCTACACTTTTTCATTGATTCTGACAATTTATAAAAAATTGTCAGAATCAACATCTTTTACTGATTCTGACGCAGTTACGAAAAAAATCACATAAACCCCTTTTACCCCTATAACGGCAGTATATTTGTGCCGAATTTCATCAAATTGTATCTAGTAGTAGTAGTTTTTGTGTTGTAGTGTTAATCTATTGAAATTGTCGAATTTATAACAATAATGGAATAATAATTATATTTTATTTATTGGTAAAAAATCATACAAAAAAAAATCATTTCGTATTATATACAAACAAACCTGTAGCTATTAAAATGTTAGATGGAAAATTATATAAAACCCTTATAGAAGTAAGTAGATTATCGTAAGTTGGTTTTACAACCTGCATGCATTCCTTTTTTGTATACGTTTTTGTATAATATTTAATTTGTAGGTTTTGACTAAAATCATAATTAGCAGACAAATTTAGGTACGCGTGAATTATCGGGTAGAAGATGGTATTCCAATAATCCAAAAACTACGGCAAATATCACGTCGCCCCAATCTCGATAGCACAATCAATAATTCAACTAGATAAGTACAGATAAGATTTAGTAAGATTAAAGCTAAAAGCATATCGTCCACTGAGCAGGTAGTTGCACGCGCACTTTCCGACAGCGCAACGGAACACAAAGTGTGATATTTAAATTTTCGAGTGACAGCTGACTTGAAAGACGGTCGCAATGAAAGTACAAAATGACAGCTCATGTATTAAAAAGCGGATGTGCCAAAAATATAATAATAATCATCCTTATTTTCTCCTCTTAAAAACTGGACGCAATAATCAAATAGATAAGGCTGAAGATAACCTTAATGTACATATTTTGACAGTTTTTAAATTGTTGTTTTCATTTTTACAAACTAATAACGTCATGTAATAAGTAATTAACGTATTACTTTGTTAGTTTATTACTTAAATATTTTTAAAAAGTTCCGTTAATTGCGAAAATAAGAATTTAGCATAAGGGTTACATTACATTACATTACATTACATTACATTTATGTAACCCTCATGTTAAATTCTTATTACATTCTAATTCAATTTTGGGTGCTAAAATTATCATTAAACATTTAATTCAGATGTACTTTGTGGATGAGTCCATTCTAATTCCCAGATTTGTGTTAAAATCAGATAGTTTAAAATTCTTGGTAAAACAGGAGTATCTCACGGAATTTATTTATGGAAGTAACGAAACCTTTGGCGTGCGAGTACGAGTCGCACTTGGCCGGCTTTTTCCAACAATATAGAGGATAATGTTTCGTTTACGCGTAACAAATTGAAGCCATAAAATTGGTGAACGAATTTTCTATTTAGAAGTTATTGTGGTCTCAAATTCTGATCCCGAAAGTTTGCCAAGTTTCCCAAATATTTACAAAGTCATCGTGCAAAATAAATACTAACTAAGTTCCGCCCGCGGCTTAGCACACTTTGTATTAGAATAAAAAGTAGCCTATGTGCTGTTCCAGACTATTATCTATCTCTGTGCTGAATTTCATCCAAATTTGTTCAACAATTTTTGCATGAAAGCGTAACAAACATAATTACTTTCAAGCTTATAATATTAACTCATTTTACAAAACCCCTAAGGCCAGTTTTGAAACATAAAAAACCACATGTTTCATTGTTTGTTTTATGGTTAATTTGTACCAGTTAAAGTTATTGTCATGATGTAAGTTTCATCTGCTGTCGTCGCTATGCAACATTCGTGTTTAACCGTAGCTACAACATATAAGCGCTTCAAAAAAAATACGAACGGTTATAGTTACTGCGAATAGTGACGTCATTTTGAATATTGTTAATTTTTGGCTTCACCTTTAAGTACGATAATTAACACACATGTGATAGCCTCACGCATGTACACGAGTATGTTAATTTGATACTACCCATAGATATTTGACGGCGGTTCAAGGCGTGCTGGTGCAGGGTGGGTACCTACTCTTTTTTTTGTCGGAGAAATCCAATTTTTAACCCCTCGCTCCTCCTCCTGCAGGGCGGGCTATGTGTGAATCCTAAAGGTGACCCACTAAAACCCCTCGGGTGTTTCTTTACGCATGTGACCACCAGGGCGTCACGGGAACCACTAGTGATACAACCTTGAACCCGGCTCATATTGGCCTGCCAAGAGACGAGCCCAGTCTTTTGGTTTAGGAGGGTTCACGCTCCAAAAAGACTAGTTGGGTGCGCTCGGAACGCGCGCGCGCGCCCTCGTCTAGTGCCTGTGTGGTTGAGCGCCGGTTGTACCCTAGTGTTGGATAGCTCATTTACCTAGGAATCTTGAACACTGTTTCTGTTTGATAAGCCCCAAATTTATACTACCTACAATAATATGAATTAATACTAATGATTTTATTTGTATGCAAAAGTATAAAGTATAATTACCAAAAATAAAGTAGGAGTACGTGATTATACAGTATGGTTGGCTTGGCAACCCTATATGTGACAGTCGCTAAGTAACTATTACAAAGGAGTAGGCAAATTTCTGTCTATAAAACTTTAAATACCCAAAAAGGAACATAATTGACATATATCAAAGTAAAACCTCCGTTTTGGAAACTCTATTCTATTTTTAGATGATCACGTGTAAACTTTTGATATTGAGTGTCACCATCACGCCTTTTAATACCAACAATCTATTTTAAAACTACAAACATGAATATTTAAGGTCGTTCAAACATGTTTGCCATTTTTTGTCGACCAAAATACAATTTAATCTCAAACAAAGCTAGTTGAGTCTATTTATAGACAACAAATCAATTTGGTACATAAATAACTTGACTTGAAGCAATTTTGTATCATCATTCTGCTTTTTGTTAGCCAAACGTGAATCCCTACTATAATATTATAAATGCGAAAGTAACTCTGTCTGTCTGTTACGCTTTCCCGCTTAAACCTCTCAACTGATTTTGATGAAACTTGGCACAGACAATCTTTAGACCCTGAGAAAGAACATAGGCTACCTTTTATTGCGAAAAAAACCGAAATCCATGTGGACGAAGCCGCGGGCGGAAGCTCGTATTAAATAAAGTTTATAAAGGCACTGGTCCACTGAGGCGCACGCCGCATTTTAGCTACGTGAGTTCGTCTGCATTTGTCTGAAGTGAAAAGTCAGTCTTAATCAAAATCTAATAAATGAAATTCTCGTGTCGCGGTGCGCGTTGCGTAACCAAACTCCTCCGAAATCGCTTTCCCGATTTTTATTAAATTTTATATCTATATTTCGTGGGTCTTAGGATCAGTTCTAATCTTTTTTCACCCGTTTTTTTATTTTTCGGATAAAATTTCATATTTTTTTTTATGATATGGTATTAAAAAATACATATAACCTAAACCCACCCCTATTTAGTATTAGTAATTAAAAATTTTTAGGAAAGGTTTAAAAAGTCCGAAATACGCGTTACAAAGTTTGACGAGGCAGTTATTTTATATAATTTAAAAAGTGTAATACATAAAAATTAACCCACGACCATGTCGCAACTGATGCACAGCACATTTTTTGATTACGCTGTTCCACTTCAAGTATTGAAGCTACATTTTTCGAGTCCCTCGTACAAATCGTTGACAAAGTAAGTACTTGCGTGTAGTAATTATGCCAAACAGACGTACATTGATAGCCAGTCTGCGTTGTTGTGGGACAGGGTCTTAAGTTATAAAAAAGTGTAGGCGTAGGTAAATATTTTCAATTTAACTTTCCTTTCTAGTATTTTAAATTAAAGCGTCTTACGATAGCGTACTTGTTATTGACTTCGCTTGTTTTCGGTTTTAAGGGTCTGATTATAGGTTATATTAACCCTAATTCAGATCATGCCCACACATTATTGTATGTGTTTTTTTTTATGGTAAAAGAAAACATCTTTGAATAGAACTTTCGGGGACATGTAATTTTTACAACCTGTTTTTGATCCGCTTGAGTAGATTAAGGGCTTAACTCTCTAGATTCTTAAAACAGTTCTGATTTAGCTATATTTGTAGTGGGACACTATTACAACTTTATTTTGCCTGTTATTTCCTTCCATCAGTACATAGTCATTATATTTCCGCATTTACGTCTAAATTGCAGTAGCATAATGCTTCTTTGTATCATGATTTACTCAATCTCATTGATTTATTACCGCCTTGGCCTTGGCCTACATTATCTTAGTTATAGCGATAAGGAGGTTTATAATCTAATAAATAGATAAATTTCTTGAAACAGATAAATAAATTGTGTTTTTGTTTATTCAAAATTGAATATAAAATAGTAGAAATAGAATTAAATAAAACAGGCTTTTTCGTCCGTGGGTCCGTTTCGTCCGTAAACCTTTAATTGAATCCCCACACGTGGTCCCTGGGTGGTGCAAATCAGGTGACAATCAACTCGTGGTAGGCTTCAGACAAAGCCGCACCACCAAGAGGCCTTGCCGTGTTCCGTGTGCGATGTGTGGTGACACCATACAGAGAGGGTGGGTCGGAATTGTTGCTCCTTTAAGGTTTCTAACCTTAAGGAGCCACTTCACTGCCACCTTCTCACCGAAAATCATTCGTAATCACCAGTGAATTTGTGATTACGATCCGCGGCTTTTCATATCCAGTTCTTGCCGGTCTTTTTATCGTCTCAGTGCAATTAAAAATCATGAAAACCAAGAATAAAAACGTGTTATTTAAAATGCTAATTTTAATGACTAAATGTCTGCAGTTAAATACCTAGATGAAGTTTATATTCCTTAATGTTATTTAGAGCACTTATTATGAGTCGTATCATATGAAATTATTCTTTAAATATACATTAAACAGTTATTAACTCCTCTCCCGCTTCAATCCTTTTTTTAATATCACTGCTGTGCACGGGTCTTCTCTTAACTCGCAAGACAGTTGATCGCACGATGCCCATATAAAGTCGCCTACAAGCGACGCTCGGACCCCCCCCCCAGATTGGAAAGCAGCGTTGAAACCGCCCCAGCCGCACTCAACAACTTATAGGCCGACCGTTTAACTCGCGTATCGCCATCTGAGGTATCAAGTCATAAAACATTAATTAAATCTCTTAAAGAATTATTTAACCACAGATAACAGTAATAGTAATTCGTCACTAATATCCATATCGCTTGAATCATCATCACTGTCTGTGCAGCTTGAGGAGTCAGAATCTTGGCGATAGGCGATACGCGAGTTAAACGGTCGGCCTATAGGAGCCAGTTGCCGAAAGTGGGGCCTAAACGGAGGGTAGTCCCTCAACCAACCAGACACCTAAATAAATGTTTGTTGTTACACAAAGATTGTCCGTGGCGGGAATCGAAACAGCATAGCCCAATCCGACGGCTTTCCTATTCGACTACAAAGATCTTCACTCAGCTACAGAGGTCTTCGTCAGCGGAACTTCACTGTAACAAATTTGTAGATAATTTTGTATTTCTACTCAAACTCTTGACAAGTTACAAATGTAATTCGAGTTTTTTTTTGTATTGACAAAAACGCAGCTGGTACACGAGCAGTCAGTAAAATCGAAAAATACTACCTACAGCTCACGCACTGGATCTATATGTTACAGGTGCTCTTCCAAAGCCGACTGTACAAAACAGCTGCAGAAAGTAGAAAAATCGTTAGCTGTCATGCAGTCGTCATATTCAATTTCATATAACTTGTTCAGCCAACTGCACGTCCCATTGGGAGCTGCTTTTTGCAGTTTATTTTGAAATAGCACCTTTACCAAGCATTTGGAGACATATCTTTGTTACCTGGGTAGCCGAAGTTGAAGCCGAAGTCGTTAGACGAATTGTAGGTACCTACCTACAAATTATTTAAGTTTAGTTGACAACACACGTGACCAGAAGGCTGGTTAGTATCACGGGTAAAGGATCAGTATTGCCATCCAACGAGGCGATGCTGCTAGCCTTCTGGGTACGTTCCCGGAAGATAACGACGCGGAAGAATATTTTGACGCATTAGTTTAGGTAAGGCATTAATTAGAGAGCAGCGGTGGCGCAGCGGTAAAGGCCTCGCCTTGGAAATGTAGGGTCGCGGGTTCGAGACCTGGTCGTGCCTACACATCTTTGTGTGAATTATTTCATCTTCGCTGCTCGATATCGGTGAAGGAAAACATCGTGAAAACCGTCTGAGAATTAATCATTCGAGGACATGTGACATCCAACAACCCGCACTTGGCCAGCGTGTGTGGATATAGGCCTAAACTCTCTTGGCTCGTAAGATAGTTGATAGAAGACCCGACACTAAAAAGGGTTGAAGTGAAGTGAGGCATTAATTAATTAAGTTATTAATTTAGGTTAGTTGTGAGATTGTTATTTATTTTTCGTTTAGCACCAGTCACGGATTACGTGGAAGGTCATGCGAATATATCTTACGGAAATTCCTTCAAAAATATTGTTTAAGTAGGTAGGTAGGTACTTGCCGAATCTCGCCACTTTAATAACCAAAATTAAGTTTTATTTTTAGTAACCAAGTTATTACAGTCACGGTCGAATTTGACTCATCTGAACGTCGGACGGTGCTAATTTAGACGTTTTTATACCTTCACAACCACAACGTATTTTTTTTTATTGTTAATTTAAAACCAAAATTACAAACAAATTTTGAGATATCTATACCTAGTAGTGTTAAAATGTTATTTTATTCTTCCTTTGGGACGGGCCGGTGGCGAGGTCGGTAAGATACTTGCTTTTTACACCGCAGGTCGTGGGTTCGACTCCCACCCGAGACAAACATTAGTGATGAACATTTGTGTTTGTGTCGAGCCTGGGTGTAAATTTCTATCATAAGTTTATATTTACTAAAGAAAATTATTTTAAGTAGGTATAGTTTAAAGCAGATATCTGGATTCCATAACACAAGCTCTGCTTAGCTTGGGACCAGATGACCGTGTGTGTTAAAGTCCCAAAATATTAATTTATTTATTTAGTTGGTATTTAAATGCTACTAAAAAAAGTAAAATTGTGGTATGAAAAAAGTAAACTTTTCCCTTTCGCAGGCTCCAGACCTCTGTACAAAATTTCATTCAAATCGGAACAATAGTTTAGACATGAAAGCGTAACAGATGTAAGACAGACAGAGTTACGATCGTATTTATAATGGTAGTAGGGATTTACTGAGTTGAAAATTAGCATATTTTCTGGATAAATTTTAATTTTAGTTCACTGCGTCAAAAGCATACATTTCCAGTATAAGCTGACCTCTTGTTTTACGGAAATCTTATACATTGCGAAATCAGCTTAAACTGGAAATATGTAGCTTGAAGTGTAGCCGTGTGTACCTGGTACAAATACTTATCAGCAATTTCACTGAAATATATTCCGCCTACATACGAGAGAAAAATACCACTAACACCCTTTACTGTCTCTCGGATCATTTGTCTTACAATGTTCTTGGGATTTTTTCCGAGAACCATTAACTATCAGAGCAGAATCACTATTCCTACATCAAATGATGCCGTCACGAATGACGTCACATTTGACAGTGTGACGTCATACTTTCTGATTGAAGTTCATAGGTAGGTACTTGAAAGCCTTAAATACTTATTTAATTTAATTTAATAAGTTGGGTTAGTTAATAGATTCCTATTTCTATCTATAAATGTAATATTAAAAAATTGAGGATGTGTATACAACATAAAGATTTAAAAGAAATAATAAAAGAAGTTAGGTTTTTTTTTATTGAAATTAGCCTATTAAATAACAATACTTATTTAAAAAAAACATCTGATCCTGACTGACAGTGCTAGAAATTAATTTGTCGCGCCTCTAAACCACAAAACAGAATTCTTTACCACAGCGCATTCAAGCTACAAGGGCAGCAATAAAGACATAGTTTTAGAGGTAATATTTAAACTATTTTATACAATTCCTAGACGTATATAGACATAGGTAAGGCATTCTTAATGCCAATAATAAATGTACCGTAAAATAACTGCAACAAAGGAAGTATTGAAGGACAAATGTTTTATCTGTGTTTATTTTTAGCTTGGCGGTTATAATTACGTGCCGTATATATTTTTAGCGTATTGGTTACATACTACTTACAGTATGTGGGCACTTTTTTTTCTTTATTATAAGAGCTTTGACCGACAGCGACCACGTCGCTTTATTGTAATTACTTTAAATTGTACATTATGTTCAACGAAACAAATGAAAGAAAAAAACAAATGAAATGTTCGTACCAAGAATGATCCGCAGAGCTATTGACATTAAAAAACATCCTAATTTTAACAGAGAAAATGGTTGGAATATACCACCAGCTTGGAACCCAGTGCTTAATTTACTTGTACCAAAATCCAAGTAAAATCAACTCAGAATTCAAGACACTGTGAGTTCAGTTTGCTTAAATCTGAACGCAACTTAAATAATAATGTTTGTAGGTAGTCAGTAATAATATTATGTGTGATTAATATTTTTGGACTTCTAATACCCCAGTCCATTCGTGGACATGAAGTCTGAAAAGACTTTGAAACGTCAGGATCTAAACTCTAAAATAAACCGCAATAATATCCGTTAAAAAGTAGTTTTATTTCAACAAATGAAAGAAAATAATAATAACTCTTTACTTAACGTCTAATGAAGCCGCAAGTCTTCCTACCTTACTACTCTATTTTACTTCCTACTAAGATTATATGTAAGGATGTCTGGATGTATATGTCGCAGTAAGATACATTAAGCCGGCGGGCGGCGCGCCGCCTGCGCCGCACACTTCGAAAGCTATTTCACTAAACTTAATCTAGTAATATAAGTATATCACTAAACTTGGATCGTTTTATAACTATATTCCTAGTGAGATAGTAATAAATCGCTTTCGTATAACTATATTACAGTATATAATTATATCCCTAGGGATATAACTATATTTCGGCTTGATCTATCTTACTGCGACATATAGATTAGATGTAATTTGGCACAGAGATAGATTATGGTCTGGAGTAACAAATGCTACTTTTATCCTAATATCGTCACTGGAAAGCAAAACTACTAAAGCCATTTGTAGTAGTAGCGCTTCAGTAGTATTTGTAGTCCACGCGGACAACGACAGAAGCTAGCTTTGTTATAAATTTGCGGACTTAATTTAATTTATCTTCTAAATATATAAAAGAAGAAACTGACTGACTGACTGACTGACATATCAACGCAGAGCCCAAGCCGCTGGGCCTGGAGACTGTAAATTTGGCACATAGGTTCCTTATGGGGTCTAGGGGTACACTAAGAAAGGATTTTTCAAAACTCACCCTTTAAGAGGGTGAAACGGGGTTCCAAAGTTTGTATGGAGCAACAAGATTAGTGAGATCAATTTTGCGGGCAAAGCCGCGGGCGGAAGCTAGTTTATAATATAGCATTCATAATAGTAGGTACCTTTACTCTTTCTCCACGCAAAATAGGCGTTACCATTTATAATAATAATAATAATAATATAGTGGGACATTAACACACACGGCCATCTATCTGATCCCAAACTAAGCAGAGCTTGTACTATGGAAACCAGATAACTGGTAATAACTTATAATACTTTTCTTTTGCAAATATATACTTAAATACCTAAATATAATTACACCCAGACACAAGACAAACAGACATATTTATACAAATGTTTGTCTCGGGTGGGAATCGAACCCACGACCTGCGGCGTGAAAAGCAAGTATCTTACCGATCACGCCACCGGCCCGTCAAATTGACATTCAAGCAAGCTATAGCATTCATTATTTTAGACGAGCATCAGCTGTCGTGTAGTTACATGGCAAATATATGCCCGTTTTGGTTACTTGTACATCGTATTCTTAGTAAAAACAAAAATGTATGTAATTACACCTATAACAGCCAAGATAATGATAACGTAATATTGTCATTATTGGGCATTACTATCGTACGTGATTCGTTTTTTTCGGATCGTTTTCGAACGAGTTTTTAAATGTCAATTTAACCGCTTGTGATACAATATTGAGGACCTACTTTGTTATGTTACAAAGGTATTAAGCTTATGTTTAATACTTTACTACCCGCTGTAGTGTACCACAGTACGTTACTAATTTGATGTCATAGCATATTATTAAAAAACCTAGTCCCTTAGAACTGTTATTTTTAAACGGCAAACATATTTTACCAATGCAACTACCAATTTCAGTTATTTAGGCGTTCTATAATATTCCTAACATGAAACGGCAACTATTCAGCATTATTTAATAAATTTAGATAAACTTGTTTAAATATTTTTGTATAATGACGTTAACATTATTATTATTATTATTAAGGCCGGGTGCCAAGGAAGTATTGTGTTTTTCAGGAGTATTTTGCATAAATGATTGTAAATTTCTTTATCGTTTTGTGAAGATTCTATAAATATAGTTTGACATGTCCCAATAAACCTTAATATTCTTAGATCTACGTTATAATTTTCACCGTTTTAAAATACATTAAATTCTTGTTGTTTCTTCGTTTCGAACCACCAAGAAATATTTTAGAGTATGTCCCCAAATCTTGTAGTGACTTAAATGTCATTAAAATGCATAAGCTTCTCATTGTTCTTATTTAGAAATTGCAATTTCTGGTTTTCATCTTTGTACAACAATTTTCTTGTTCTTTTCAACATTAATTTAAGTTTGTTAGAACGCTGAACATTTAAGTATGAATAAAAGTAGGTAGAACTTTATTGTACAACTCAACGTCATTATACTAATGACTATAAAAAGTCAGAAATTAATTTGCATTATATTTTGACAAAATGTTCAGTGTGCTAAGTTTTTGCAAAAAATTCGGGTCGCGTAACCCTAGTCAGCTCTTTTGCTGAAATCCCTTTCACCTATCAAAAGATGTGACAAATGAATGACGTGGTCTTTTTATTAAGTAAAGGTTGCCTAGGAAAATGAATTAAAAAATAATATTTTTATTTTTAGGGGCTATACTTTTTTTCCAAATGATTTATTAAAATTTAAACGTCACAATACTTTTGTACATTCCTCAAATTACGTACAATTTAAAGCACGATTTAGCAATTGCGGTTCACCCTGTATTAGTTTTGGTGAACATCACCCATATTTATCCGGCCATGTTTAAACCCCATGGGAATGATATGATATACCTACTAGTTATATACAATAATATCCTAAAATAATTTACATAAAAAAATACTTTTATGTAAATACCACCTACCATTTTAATTGTAGTCTAAATAAAATTATACTTAGTGAAAAATAATGAAAAATTCACAAATTAATAGTTTCATAACAGCTAGCCTGGTGTTTGAAGCCTACTTTTAAGAAAGTTGTGCCTGTTTTAGGAGTCTCCGCTCTCCCTAAGACTAATACATTTTATTCTTGTCTTATTGGTATGTTTATGCGTCAAACATACACATACATAGACATCCTTCGTAACCAAATAAAGCAATTTAATTTTATATCGAGCGGATATTAATAATTTCGTATACCACCAGATGAATTCATGACGTAACATTTTTATTTTATTTTACTAGATAAACGTGCACGGATCTGCGCAAAGTGCACAAAAACATAGATAGATATCATGTTATATTTATTTTGTTAGTTTCCGCGTTAAATCCGGGACATTACACTTAAAATTTCATCATTTATCGGCCTGGGGACGTCCGCTGGACATAGATCTCCCCTTTAGAACGCCACAACGATCGGTTTCTGGCCGTTAGCGTCCATTGGCTTCCCGCAATTTTAACAATGTCATCCACCTGTGAGCCGGCCGACGCCGCTGGCACTGCGGCGGCGACGCTGCGTGATCTCAACCTTTATGACCCAGAGGTTATTGGTTCTACAAGCGATGAGGCTTCTCCACTGCCACATCACTTGCGCGCTTTGATCGCTATGTTGGTGACTTTAGTTATTCTGTGGATTTCCTCATTGCTAAGTACATAAAATGCAACGGAGTTTATAAGTAAGAAACAGTTACCATTTATTTTCACCATAATTAGTTTAAATATTTTTTTAAAGAAGGTTTAAACAGGATGAGTTACTTTCTCAGTGATGCCAGGGTGAGCTCATCAATAATGTTTGGCAGTGCAATGTGAAAATGTAACAAACAGACAGAGTTACTCTCTTATTTCATTGGAGTTATAATGGTAGAGGAAAACAAATTTTAATATTGTTTGAGGTTAATTTAGCGATTTGATTCCTTTATACATTTGGGTTTTTTATTTAATATTTTTTTTAAAACCAACACAAATTCACAATATTGCTATGTGATATTTATTTTGGGTCGGCGCTCACGCTATTATATGGGGCGGCTATTTCCCTTTTATCAACTTTGAGCTGTTATTAAGATTTTCTTAGTTTATTAGACGCATTTTTTCTTCCATCCTGGATTGCTACCGCGCTTAACTATAAGGTAGGTAGTCGTCAGTAAAACTGAATTTTGAACATTCTTTTAAACTACCACTCGTAATTAAAAGAGATAAGTCCACGTTTAGTAAACAAATATGGTATATATATACATATTTACGTTCGTTTAACAGCTGATAAAAGCCTATTATTTTTGTGTAGTTAAAAAAACAACCATTAAAATATACTTACAATACGTTGCGATTGTATAATTATAAAGATAATTTGTTTTGATCACCGCATTCGATTTCACGTAATCAATTGTTTTCGTAGCTAGTGTAACAAAAATGATAACATAATCGAATAAAATGACTCTTATTTAAAATAAAATGTTAAAGGAGATCGTCCACACGATACTCCCGAACAAAAGGACAGTGAAGTGGAATAAAAAATTTAGTGCTAACAGAACAATCAATAAAGATCCTGAAAACAATGACGAAGACACAAGAAATGTTACTAGCGAACCTAATTTATCAATGGACAATGTTAAAACACTCGAGGTTAAAAAGGTTACCTTCAAAATTCCATCTTTAATTTCATTGTTCATTTTCTATATATGTGTTATAAATGTGATAATCAAATGTAATGATAGTAATAGTGATGTAAATAATGATAACTTTATAGAACTACACAAACGTGAAGTGAATAAAGAAAAACCAAAGCACTGGAATGAATATAAATATGAACATTACGATATTAATCACGGAAAGTATTTACGAAGTCACGTAGCAACTAAACGTCACGTTGAATTCAACAAATCCAATCACGAATCTCAAAAATATATTAAGTATTACGATTATTATAAGAATAGAGAAGATGTCAATACTACTGGTTATTCAAAAGTGTTTGAAATACCAAAATATATACTAGATGATTCTAAAGCTGTGGGACATCCTCATGATCTAGTATCACACCCATATTATGTAAAGAATATAAAAATAAATTTAAGGCCAGAAAAACATTTATTTAAAGACAAGATAGTCAAGCTTGGTGTACTTCTACCGGCTGATCCAAATCAAGTGTTTTCATTAGTAAAAGTGTTGCCAATTTTGGAAATGGCAATCCCGGCAGTTACTGGCCCTGATGGGCCTCTTCCAGGTTGGACGATATGGGTTGATTATAGAGATACACTGTGCTCCTCAGTCGAAGGACCGTTAGCTGCATTCGAATTCTATGTGCACGAAGCTGCTGGTAAGACATTTTTATTATTTTTAAAGTCAAAAGTAGCATTAAAATTTGAGACATTCTGCGTTTATATTTGTGTTATTGAGGTTGTATAGCTTTTTTATAAGTTCGTGTGTTTCAGATGCATTTATTGGCCCGGGTTGCGAGTACGTGATTGCCCCAGTCGCAAGGTACGCTGGACCTTGGCGCATACCAGTTCTGACTGCTGGTGCTCAAGCAGAAGCCTTTGATTACAAGAACCCAAGTTATAGCACATTGACAAGAATGATGGGGAGCTATACACAAGCTGGTGTCGCGATCCGCAAAGTGTTTGAGGTAATTCTAAGGAGTTTAGTATCAATGTTGTGTGGTGTTTACACTTGTGTTTTTTGCCTTGCCTTTTCATTTTGACTTTATGAAACGGCTTTGTCAAATGATTTTTGTTTCGTTAAATATCTTGTTGTGTAACTATGCTTTGCTGTTTATTTGATTAGAAATATATGAGACATAAATTTCTTAAATTTCATCTCATTTTTTTTTTGTGTCTAACAATATGAAATTATGTTTTCAAATATTTCTTTGTTGCGATATTTAAACAACAATGAACTTGTAGGTATTTAACAAATAAATTGATTGTGCTTGGAATATATTTGAAGCAATAAAGTTGGTTTGAGGTTCATTGACATTACATTTTACGGTTTAATGCTTGATTTAACTTCTTTTTCATGAGACAAGTTAATATTATCCAAAGTTTGTAAGCCATTAAATCGGAGCTGAGAATTGGTGTTGCCTTAAAAGATTTTATCAGTTTGATTACATTTACGTTTACTACTCGTACTAAATTGAGGATTGCTGATTCTTTTCCTGTTTATATTGCTGGATTTAAAAACAATTAAGTTCAGAGAAGGTTTTATTATTTGTAACCTCGTCCTAGACATGCATTCTGAGTGGTCTAACTTGATAATTGAATCCAATACCTCTCTAGTGTAGCCGCTGGTAACTTTTTGATGGTTTTCTTTCATTTATCTCCACTTAAAATGTCCTTAAAACAAGTCAATACAGTTCAGTACTTAAGGATTTTGATAAATTAAAAAAAATATTTAAAAGATTTCATTACTTTTAAAATCATGATGAATAGAATTCTTACAGGCAGACTCAGTATACTCTTATCTTTTAATTTAAATAAGAATTAGTTTCCAGTCTAATCGAATCTCATCTAGATTTACTTCTATAATAATAATAATAATCTTTTAGGACATTAACACACGCTCATCTGATATTAAACTAAGCAGAGCTTGTATTATGGAAACCAGATTACTGACATACTATACTTAAACTACTTTTAATTAGAATACACATACTTACAATATATAACATACCATAACCACTAACAAGCGTTGATATTACATTACTTAATTCATTCATAAGTTAGGTACTTTGTTTTATGCACATACAAATTAGATTTTAATCGCTTTGTTGGTCAATGTTCAAATGTTTCGTTTCAAGCAAATGTTTTGTACATTATTATTTTGTAAAGAAAATAATGAAGATACAATGATATTTTATGTTACGTAAATAAACTGCTTGTTCGTAGCTCGTCTTTTGTTTTTTTCTTTCAGTCTGTGTTTTATCTTGATAATGTTTTCAGATTGTCTTTTGTTTTAATTTTACTTTCTCAGTGCATATTTATTTACACAATTTCTTTACAAGCTTGTACAGGCATCGTTTGTAATATTATAAACATAAAGAATCCTAGATTCAATATAAAAAAAATAGTTAGAAATTCGCTAAAACTGAGTTTTTTTTAAACAATGAAAATTTATCAAAGAAAATATTCGATGTCTTAGTTTTTCATCATTTTGTGTTAAAATATTTTTGTCACTAAACTTAAGAAAAGACGTTACAGTTACGGAGTAGCTATCTTGGCAACACTGATTGAAAACAGGCTACTTGTGTAGAATCTGTTGGTGTGGATACGAGTAAGCGCCTATTTCACTCCCCCTTCGATGTTTTTATAAGCTTGTAGAACTACAACTAATAAGGAATTAAATAATATTTAAAATATGTTTTAGAAAGATTAGAATGTGAATAGGATGCGGCGTTTAAGCTAAAAGTAGCTTATTGTATTGTCACTTTCATGTGATTTAAGAAAGAAGATTTATTTGAATAAGAAAATAGACAGAACACTACACATGCAGTCAAATAAAAATCATTAAGTAACAAAATATAAGTAAAAAAGAAAAAAGATAAACAATAATCAGTAGAATTCACCTAATTGAATAAGTTTAGTTGCAGTGCAGTTGCAGTTTAGTTTCGATCTAAACAGCGTTTTTCGTACTCCTATAATTTTGACAACCGCTGTCAGATACGCTTGCGTCAAGTTCGTGTCACGCGAGCGCTTTAGATAAGATATGACAGTTTACAACAATAATAAGAATAACTTAACTGCAACTTCACCGCAACTTAATCGGCGCGTCAAGACATAACGTGAATTGAGCCCTGGTCATGAGCAAGTGACACTTCCATTTAATACCAGAAGAGCTGGTAGATAGTTTTGAGTAGTCTAGCCTGTGACTATCTGTCTTATCTATCTGATTTCAAGGTGGCATAAAGAAAAAAATGACAAAACAGCTTAACATATTCATAAAAGTAAACTGAACTGTTCACTTTGTTTCAGGAATTTAAATGGCGTCGCCTGGGGATGTTGTACCATAACTACGACTCAGCCACTGGAAAAGGGAACAGTCCGTGTTTCTTAACATTAAGTGCGGTCTTCACTGTCCTCAACAAGAAGAACACTGGAAATATTACAACTCTGCCTTTTGACGAGAATAACACTACAACAACAAGGTTAAAAGAACTTCTCCAAAAATTGACTTTGAACACAAGAAGTAAGTAATAGTTAAGTTAAGCGTACACTAATGAAGTGATGTGGAGTGGTGGCGAAGTGAAAAAGCTATCAATAGGCATGTCAAATCACAGCTCTAATTTGTGATTTTAATTTGGTATTGGTAGTAACGTCAAATCCTATTTTATTTAAATAAAAATGTCACATGTCAACCCACGCTTAATCGATCAATGACAATCGATGATTAACGATTGTTATTGTTGTTTTCAATAGCTACATAAATAAAATTCGACGCTGATAGCATACGAAATTTCGTGTTCGCCATAAGAACGATATAATTATTTAAATTTAAAGCCCTCAGTGGCCTTTAAATTTCGGTATGGTAAGCAAACCCGCCCATTAATGTATAACCCTACTAAAATTAGTTTGCCATTGGGTATCACGACTGATAAACAAATTTTAAAATTGATACACCATTTGAAAAGTCATACAGTGAAGCAACTAAAACTGACAAATTGATAGCGTCACTTTGCCACCACTTCGCCAGTGTACGCGAATGCTTATTTTGTTATTAATAAAGGGAATAAAATAAAATATAGCGTTGTGACTTTAACATTAGTTTGTATTTTATTTGATGAAAAAGTTGTATGTGGTGATGGACTAATACTATTGTTTTGGCAAATAATAACTATGTATGTATATACAGGAATATAATGTAAATTCATAAGTAATGAAAATTGGTAAGTAAGTATAGCATACGATAGTTAGTTTGAAATGCGAATGTCATAGAGATAGAATATATGCGCATCGAGTTTTTTAACCTCTTCGTTGACACCCTGCCTGAGCCTGTGTAATTTGTTACTGTACATATCTCTTTTTCTGAATTTGTTGCCAAAAAAAAACCAAAGACGCTATGGCCAAAAATAGTTCGCCACTAGCACTGCCACTTGCTGGTGTCACCGCCTAAAGTAAATAATGCAGATAACCGAATGATACATCAAAAAAATGGTCTTGGCTACTATTAGTATGAATATTTACAGTAGTCGACTACTACTACTATATTTACTGTATAGTTACTTTTTGAAGTTATACTTCTTTAGGCGCGTTATGAAAAAATGATGAGAGTGAAATTTTAAGATGCGCGCGCATCTGTGACACAAAATTAACAGTATGAAGCTGTCAAATGATGAGAGTGAAATTTTAAGATGCGCGCGCATCTGTGACACAAAATTAACAGTATGAAGCTGTCAAATGATGAGAGTGAAATTTTAGGATGCGCGCGCATCTGTGTCACAAAACAACAGTATGAAGCTGTCTGCTTATTTAATGATGCTAAAGAAGTATAACTTTTCACGCGCGTGCATAAGTACACGCACCCATTTTTTTTTTTATAAATTACAAATAAATTAAATAAAAATCTAGCAAACATTCATAATAACAATTGAATCGGTATATTGGGCAGGCGAGTTCCATCAGATTACATTATTGCTAACATCAGGCAAGTTGTAGTCAAGCGCCAGCCTATTTCTGAATTAGTGTTAAAAGTTATTTTGGTGTAAAAAGTTGCATCAGTTTGACCACCTTTGCTGAATATTGGTGACAGAAAACTCTGTAAAAAAACCTGCCTGTCTTAAAACTCACAATAGGCCAATGTGTGTTGATTACGGTGCGATACTAACGTAACCTAACCTCTTTCAACATTTACGATTTTTTTATTCGCACCCAACAATGATATTATTTCACTTTAATTTTAATTAATAGATAATCGACATTTTTATTTTATTTCAAAAACTGAATGGCATCTAATTTGCTTTTTTAATTTTAAATACGTATCCAAGCGAATGCTTATACGGCGTGCTTGGCTTATTATAAGAGGATCGAAATTTAATAACGCAACGTCGAATTAAATCTCGTAGAAAAGCCCATTTTAATATTCACTTATTAGTTTTATAAAACTTGATGGAAAAGAGGGGAACTTTTAAATTAACATCTATACTAGCTGTAGATACGTCTGTACAAGTTTGTGTCATGGTTATACTTAAACGAATAAACTGATTTTGATAAGAATAAAATAAAATAATAAAGAATTTTTAATTAAAAAAGAATTATTTATTTCAACAGCTAGGTTAGGTTATGTTAACTACTATCTTTCTGAAGCGGCTACGCCCGCGTAAACTACATATCATGCCCAGCAGTGGGATAAAAAGTAGCATATAGCCTTCCTCAACAAATGGGCTATCTAACAGTGCAATTTTTCCAATTATACCATTATATTCTAATCTCAGAAACTAATGGTCTGATTTAAAAAATTCTTCGCGCGTTCAACAAACAAACAAACAAACTCATCAGCTTTATAATATTTGTATAGATTACACATGACCTTGAGCCCAACCTGAATCCTCTTGAAAACTCTTAAATTAGTAAGTACAACAAACTTATGTACGTAGTCGTTTAAAAATAATAGGTAGGTTTAAGATAATACAATTTTGCAATTACTTAGATTGAAGTATCAGAAAATTACCTGATGGTTTTAATTGGTTTCGAATTTTAGTTGTGTACCTTTTCTACAAGTATCTTGGCAGAATACACATAAAGGTACTTGTAGCAGTAAGCACTTGGTTAAACCTCCTTCCATAATCGTTGTTATAATTCGGTGAACAGAAAATTAAAAATGTTTGGCAGATGTTACAATTATTATTATAACAGCATTATTATTAGATGTAGTTATAGTTATAAATTATAGTTGTGTGGTTTAAGTACCCTTTCACACTATGGTAAGAGGTGATAACAGCGGGGTTGTAGTTTCATCGAATTTTCGCGTTTCAACAAAATCAGTTGGAAGAAAGCGTTTCTTCCAACTGATCATGTCTCCCGCAAACTTTTCTGATTTGTTGTAACACTAGGAAATATATTTTTATACTGTCTGCTCCAGCGTACTTCGTATCGCGTATTTCTTACCTTTTAAACCTTCGTTAAAATAGGTAAATAACTACTATCGCTATTAAAATCGCAAATTCTACCATCACAATTAAAATGCTATTGTATACTGTGGTATGCTATTATAAACAATTTATTATTATTATTAAACTGTAAACTCATAAGGTTCAACCATCCAAAAAGCGCTTAACGCGTACAGCACACGGCCTGTGCCATGCGCTAGTCACAATATGCCTATCCTGAACACGTCTGTGACGCAAACCTATAAGATTTTCCTCTTACAAAAAGTGCCCAACGCGGTAAAGAAGTTTTTACTTCAATAATTTTGTATTAGGTAGCAGTCAATATAAGCACCGGTAGCGCAGTGGCATCGACCTCGCATTTGAAATATAAGGTCTCGGGTTCAATCCCCGGTCACGCCCACTTATCTTTGTGTAAATTGTTTCATCGTCTATACATCACTTCAAGCCTTTTTAGTGTCCCACTGCTGGGCACGGGTCTTCTCTCAACTATCTTATGAGTTGAGAGAGTTTAGGCCTTAATCCACACACGCTGGCCAAGTGCGGGTTTGTGGATGTCACATGTCCTCGAATGATTAGTTCTTAGACATACCGGTTTCCTCACGATGGTTTACTTCACCGATATTGAGCAGCGGAGATGAAACAATTCACACAAAGATGTGTGGGCACGACCAGGATTCGAACCCGCGACCTTATTTTTCTAAGGCGAGGCACGTACCGCTGCTCTGCTATATTATACTAGTAGAGTATTATTTATTACTGTGGTTTTTGCTATTTTCAAGGTATGCAATGTTTACAAGTATAACAATTATGGTACTTGATCACTCAGTTATTGTTGTATCTTTAAATATAAAGAAGAAACTGACTGACTGACATATCAACGCAGACCCCAAACCGCTGGGTCTGCAGACTTCAAATTTGGCACATAGGTTCCTTATGGGGTCTAGGGGTGCACTAAGAAAGGATTTTTTGGGGGTGAAACGGGGTTCTAAAGTTTGTATGGAGAAACAAGATGAGTGACATCAATTTCGCGGGCGAAGCCGCGGGCGGAAGCTAGTATTGCATAAAAATATTACTCGTCTTACACAGTCGGATATTCAAATGAAATCATGTATTCTAGTAATGCATTACACAAGAGCTAGATCTCGGAGTCCCTGACCGGCCGTCCGACTCGCGTCCCGACCTTTTAATGGCGCTGTTGAGTGTCATTGAGAACGTACAGTCATTCTTCGTACATAATTTAAAGCCCGTACATAATTAAACCGACTTCAAACAAAAGAAAAGAAACGTTAGTAAAATAAAAGCATTATCCAATGATTTTTGGAACCATTTGGTCGGGTTCTAATTCCGAGCCTCTTCAAACAAGCAATCAATCAACTCTGTAGTATTTTCTTAGATTTACTCGAATGTCACACATTGAAATAAAACTACTTTTTAACGGATTTTATCGCGTTATATTTTAGATTGTAGATCCCGACGTTTCAAAGTCTTTTCGGACTTCATGGTCTTAACTAAACATGAATTTTAGGAGCACCCATTTTTGTAAAAATCTAAAAAATGTAACAGAAAAACAAAACGCACATTACTTTTAATTATTCATTTCCTAAGCAGTATAAATATTGCAATCAGGTCAATATTTGCATTGTATTAAAGTACTTTTTTCTTGTAATATTATTTTAGCCGTAGTGTAATAACAAAACGCGTGGAAAAAAAAGATTATTACGGGAAACGTCGTGATGTCAAATAATTTCTAAATAATTATAATTTTTTTGGTTGCTCAATTGTCATTTGGCCATGGGGTTGCCAATTGCAATAATCATAAATATTGCATTAAGGACTCTTATTTTTCAATTTCAATTAAAAAAAAACGGGTGGGTGTAAAATTATTTTAAATGCAACAAAAAATTTAAATAATTATGTTCTATTAACCTATGTAACTCAGATTGTTGTTCAAATTTACAATTATTTTAATCCCAGGCTCTATACATTATTTGAACGTCTCCTTTACGCGAATATCACATATTGAAATAAAACTATTTTACAACGGATTTATTTTAATTGCCGGTTTATTTTAGATTTTAAATCCTGACGTTTCAAAGTCTTTTCAGACTTTATTGTCACGCATGTACTGAGGTATTTGACGTCTAAAATTATAAATAACAATTATTACTGACTACCTAACATATGATTTAAGTTGTCACAGTGTCTTGAATTCTGAGCTGATTTTGCTTGGGTTTTGATACCAGCAAATTAAGCACTGGGTCCCAAGCTGGTGGTATATTTCAATCATTTTCTCTGTTATTATTACAATTTAGTAACTACCGAGTTATACATACCTATAATCATAGGGTCGTAGGTCTAGGCATAAAATGAGTAGCCCGCCTTCCCATGTATACTTCAACATGTTAACTTTAATCCAAGTTGAACTAAATAGATACTTCATGTCAAAGTAAGTGATACAAACTTAAACCTCGAGCCTACGCCCCACCAAAACCACTAACTAAAATTTGTAACAACAGGATGTATGTAGATAGTCAAAACTTTGAACAAAGTTATGGGTGACACCCGAAATTTATTACTTCTCCTTCACAGTGACCTGTGTACTGTATCAAAATTCGTACTAATAGGAGAATTTTTACTAATTGGAGGCAAATGGCTGATGCCAATTGCCTGCCTCGGCATGCTCCTGACAGGTATTTATGATCTGTGAGTATTAGCTATCACATAAATACAAGCGGCAGTTTCTACAGCTTGCGAGCGGACTCTCTCCGTTTAACTAGCAAGAGCAAACTTGCTTTCTTCTGATTCCACTAACGATAGTTGAGCATATACTGCTGAGCAAGCAGGTGCTGTATGAGTGTTCAACGGGATTGGGATTTTGTTACAAGAAAAGGATGCAGATATAAGCATTATACAACCGTATCTCTTACTTTCAACGGAATCATAATCGCTTCGATCACTGATAATACAGATATTGGTGTTGAACTGTTGGCTAATTCACGTAATTAAATAAGTTCAGTTGCAATGCAGTTGCAGTTAGTTTCGAGCTGTTTTGCTCAAAACTTAACTGCAACTGCACTGCTACTCTGGTCATTTTGACAACCGCTGTCAGATTACGCTCGCATCAAGTTCGCGTCACACGAGCGCTTTGGAATAGATATGGCAGCTAAATAATTACAAGAATACCATTTTGCACAATGACGTAAACGTAACTGCAATTGCACCGCAACTTGATCGGCTCGTCAAGAAATTACGTGAATTAGGGTACTGAACCTTGCAAGCAAAAGCGAAAGTTCCTAAAAGCGAAGCAACATTACTAAACTATTTGTTGGTGGAAAAGTGCACCTAATTCCAGTCCGCTCCGCTAATCTGTTTCGGGAAATTTTTAAGCGAAGCGGGCTTTAGGTACTCTTTCGAGGCGCTCCACTCTCAATGGAAACCTAGCCTGTCATTATACGCAGTTAGGTTCATCATTTGTAGAATGGATAGTACTTAGTACTTACACATAAAATGGCGCCCGTTTGGAAACATGAGCGGGTCTTTAGTGTAATAAAATTTTAATATTACTAACGACTGTTTTGAAGACTTTACCGTTATTCTTCTTCGTTCTTTGAGTATTCAATGTCTTAAGATATTTCTAGAACTCATAAAAATAATGTAATTGCAAAGTCTGGTATACGATGAAAGACTGTTTATCATAATATTTAGGTATTATTGCGAATTTATTTACTCATGATAAATGTTAGTGTTATGCAACTATGATGTATGGTTAAAATAAAGTAGTATCTTAGTATTAATTCTTCAATAAACCAAAAAGTTGTTTACAAAGTTATGTGCTAACCCTGATACCCAAACTAGCGTGAGCTGTGTGCTGGGAATCAGTTATTTCCCAGTCATATGTCCCTATCTAAACAGTACATGAGTACACACAAAGTGTCACACATTTATATTGAAGTTCTATTTAACTATCTAGGTTCTCAATTTCTTTTACCGTATTTTGTTATTACAATATTCTTTCCAGACATTCGGTTTCTTTTTAACAGCTCGTCAACAGTTACAGATTAAATATGTATATTTTGATTTATGACCTCACAAAAAAAAAATCACGCAACTGTGGACCAGTAATTAGACAAGAATGGAGCTAATTAACTACAGTTGGCTATGCGTAATAAGCTAATTTGGCTTTTCATTTATGTGAGTCACCGAGCAAACACCGGCAGGACCGAAGATTTATAAGCTGAAAACAATGGCGGAATCTAATTCCTAGCATCCCTTCTCCGCCCGTTATTTCTCGCTATTTCCATGAATAATTAAGTAGCTGAATGCACCCCATCAGTTTGTGGGGCGCTATCCCTTCCACCCTGTGCACAATTCCGGTAGCACTATGCCGATAGTGTAAACGGGCAATCGGCTTGTTTGACGTGGTCCGGCGGTGCGGCGGCCGCACTTCACCTTTGGTGACTTTCTAACAGAACTAAGGTTTGATTCCTACAGTATAAATGTTCTAAGCCCAATGTTTTGTTCTAGTTGTGGTAGTCTGCGCCAATCCTAGTACGGTGAGAGAAATAATGCTGGCTGCGGATGAATTGAACATGGTGTCCTCTGGGGAATACGTGTTCTTTAACATCGAGCTGTTTTCCAAGTAAGTTCTAAGGTTTCCCACAGGTCGAACAACTTTTGCCTTTGTAGAAACTTCAATGATTATCTAATTTTGTTTAAACTCGTGTACAATCCAATAAAACATTGTGTCTTGGGATTCAGCCAGGTTACAACGCCCAAGGCTTTTTTACTCGTGCCACTGTCGATATTGACTTACACACTGTGGTGACAACAGAACTTTTGTCTTTGTTGTTTGAAACTCCTTTGCTCTTTTTTAATAAACGTTTTTGATTTTAACTCTTCCGGAATCTAAAACAGCATGTGCAGCGGTTTCAACTTCTTAGGCTTCATCATGCGTGTCTTTATTGATCTTGTCTTGAGAGACAGTGGCGGCATGGGTAGTAGATGTAGTCTCGTAGACGCAAATAGGTATGTAACCTGAGTAGCCTTTGTCAGGTCAACGAAAATCTTTTCTGTTGTTTAAATCTTCCTTAGTTACACATATTTTGGAAATTATTTTTCCATCAAATGGTTATTTATTTATTGTATTTCAAACTAGCTTCCGCCCATGGCTTCCCTCCGTGGTACTTATCGGGATAAAAAGTTCCTAGCCTATGTGTTAATCCAGTTCAAAAAATTCAGCCAAATTTCATCTAATTCCGTTCAGTAGCTTTTGCGTAAAAGAGTAACAAAGAAACAAATAATTCTTAAAACTGCCTAAATGGGTACATTGGACGTTTAGGATATCTTATTAAAAGGGGCTGGTAACGTAGTGGAACTATTTTAATCCAGTGAAATCAATTTGTCCAGTTTGTAAAATTAGAAAGCTTCTAGGAAGTATTCTCTTTTTGTAGAGCTTGTCAATGATAGCTGCACACAAACTGTATTGGGGACACAAAAACCGTAATCGTCATTAGAATTTTTGATCGAGACTTGTAAAATTATTTTCTTATTTTGGCAGTCTTGCATCAGCATCATCAAAAGAACCATGGAAGGTGGAGGGCGATACAGATGAACGAAATGAAAAAGCAAGAAGAGCATACAGCGCAGTGCTCACGGTAACAAGCCCAGCACCTGAAAAGAAAGAATACCTCGAGTTTTCAGATCAGGTAACGTAATTTAAAAACCACGCACAATTTTCCTAAAAAAATATATATAGAATATTTGAATACAAAACACATAAACTATGAGTAAATGGAAAATATATTTTTGTCACTGTCAGATGATTTAATAATATTAAGTTAAAATATTAACAAAAAAAAACCGACTTCATGGATACCATTCTCAGAACTAAACCAAACTGAAATGGGACCACACGGGAATCATCAGCTTTCAATTAAAAAATAAATTATCAAAATCGGTTCACCCATTCGAAAGTTCTGAGGTAACAAACATAAAAAAACATACAGTCGAATTGATGACCTCCTCCTTTTAGAAGTCGGTTAAAAATGTCATAGAGCAGAAAATATACCACGAATCTTTGTTTTCGTCTTAGTTAAGTAAGTATTGTCTAATCTAACTTACACCACCACCAAATAACAGATGAAACAAAAACCTATGAAACAAAAAAGAATTTTCTAAATCGGCCCACAATTGACGAGTAATTTAAAGGCAAAGCCGTGGTTGGTAATAATAATCACCTTAAGATTTTCCCAACCAATAATAATCATGTTACGCTTATAACTTCGTTTGCTAAGATTAAGTTACTGTAGTAACTTAAGTACTAAACGTCGTTAGGGTCCCAGTTTATTTACTCATAAGTAATCAAGTTACCAAGGGACATGGAAATATGTTGATCCACAAATAGTATTAGAGATGTAAGGAATATGTTCATATTAGAAATACGCGGTATAAAATGAGCCCCATGTATTCATATTAGGATACACGAACTTCTTATATTAGGCTACCGATATTAGTTTACATAAAAATGAGATTAGGTAAAATAAGTAATGATATCATTATTTTAAAATCATTAATTCATTACAATTCTCTCCTCCACTATTTTGAATTATGAGTACCTATTAAAAACAATTTTTGTTTTTCATATTGCATTTTTGATGTTATTGTTAATTTTATTATTTAATTAAAATTAAAGTTTTAATATTACTAAAAACTAAATTCATATTTTGCTAACGTAGGTATTATGTAGTGCATACTTCCTATAATTGGAGTAGCACACCGATTCTAAACCTGTATGTAATATCCATATAAACAAAATTGTGCGTGTCCTCTGTTGGAGACACAGGCGATGCTAGGCGCTGCCTTTCATTTACTTCGCGTCGTCGAAAAGACAACAGTACAATTCGTAATGATGACGCGTTCCGTATTGTAATTAAAACCAGTGTTTTAGCGTATATAGAATTGCCACCCTATTAAACAAAAACCCAGTAAAAGGTATTTTAACATGACGTAACGAATATATTCAGTAATAGGAATATGAATATCTCACCCCAACACAACATCACTAATAGTCTTATGGGAAATCTTAGAATTGTGAAGTTTCATATAATTTATCAAGATAACTGTAAAGTGGTTAACGTCTAACTTGTGAGATGCATAAGATTAAATTCCTAACAAAATTAATATGTTCTACCTAGTATAAAGTATGAGATATTTTTAAGATAAGTCAAAATAGAGGGTGCTATAAGTTTGTCGCGTGTATTTGTGTGTCTATGCAAAAATTTGTTGTCACCTAGCATTTAATGGACCTATTTTATTCGAAAGCTGAAGTGATAGAAACGGTTATTGGCTAAAAAAGATATGCATAATTCATTTCATATTTCACCAGCTACATTTTATTGCGTACCGTTAGTCTTTTGCCGCTCATCGGGAACAATTTTCGTCTTACTACTAAGACTTTTTAGAAATATCATTTTAATCGACTGTTGTGTGGAACCTAAACTTCCCTTATACCGTCTGCATTAGTGAAAGAATTGCGGCGATATGTACACTCTTTGATGTACTGTCTCCACCAGCGGGGAAATCACTAGTCAGAGAATATATTATATTTGTCGGAGAAGTCATTAGTACGGTAGCATACTTGACAGCGAGGCGGCAGCGCGTCGGGTCGACACGCTCGACAGAGTCTAGCTTGAGGTCCGCACGGGCGACGAGTGGGGATTGTCGCTACACGAACTGTGTGCCCCAGTTCTCTACAGACGTCCGTGCGACCAACATCGGTCTAGGAACTGTCTTACCACTCGTTGTATTAGTTTTACATTTTGTAACAAATTAATAGTGTGATTAAGATAACTTTGCTGCTCGTAACCACACCCACTCAATAAGTTTTCTGGCGATGACTATCCCTCTGATCGGCCCCCTGTACCGAAATCAGAAGTGGGATCCGGACAAAAACGATCACCTAACTGAAACTACGCAACGCCGTGAAAAATAAAATGACGGGAGTGGTGACAGCTGGCGACGTGAACAAAAGGACACATCTGTACCCGGTGCCCTAATGGAAGTGGAGGTGTCGAGGTTTCACGCAGCAAGCGACACGTGAGGGTCGACGTGTGCGTGATTGATCCACCGGGATGTACTTTTAAACATCAAGGTCAGTCGTTCTTTTTCTATTAAGATTCCGGTGCCAAGTGTTCACTCGTTAGAGAGTAAACGTAGTGGTAAAAGAGTACAAATGTTGTAACCTTAAAGGGTCAGTCAAGCATACTTGGCATTGTTTAAATTATTTGTTTTGTTGAAATCGATAATTTAATCGAGATTTTATTGTACGTTATGCCTGATGTAGTGATTTTTTTACGAAGTGGTATGATATTAGGCCGCGAAGTATTGTTGCAAGGTTTTATTGTTAGTATGACCGCGACTCATTTTAAAATTTGAAAAGTTCTCGATATAACGATTGTAATTTACAATTATCCGTGAGTACCACCGAACTGTTTAATAATAATGATTTACCCTCGATAAATTGTTTTACCGTTGTTGACAATCACGTTTCGCGAGAACATAAATCGGCTATTGTCTATGTTTTGTCTCGTTATTTAGATTATTTAATAACTGGTATGTCGCTAACATGCGTACCTATAGGTGAGCTTGTTTTTTTTCGCTTAGTTGAACCTTATTTGGTTGCTCAAAAATGACCGACCGAAAATGGTCGTTTTAGTGCGAAAGAAAGAAAAACGATCGTGAGCGAGATAGACGAGTTATTGCGTGCAAATATTATTTCACTGGGTAATTTAACTTTTCACTATAGCTAAGCTAAGACAGAGCTAAGCTAAGACAGTTTATAGGCTTAGTCGCATACTTCAGACAGTTAGACTGCTGAGATCCAGTCTCTTAGGGAGGCTATGGTTGAGCGCTTCAACTTATCTCTCTAAGCTGTTTCCGACTAGGGTGACGCCAATCTAGTCAAGTGTAGTGCTGCTAAAACCCAGGCGTGTCTATTCTCTGCTAAAAAAATAATGCCATTTCAATTGGCTCTTACTTTTCAAGATGTATCCGTGCCTATAACAGTCCACCTTGAGCATCTTGGCGTTAATATGACTTCGACCTTTAATTGGCCCGTACATTGAGCCCATGGCTCAACTTGCTGCCAAAAAGCTAGGTGTCCTCGCGAATACGTCAGTACTTCACGCCAAAACAGATGCTCAAGCTATATCAAGCACAAGTTCGCTCATGCATAGAGTACTGCTCGCATCTTTAGGATGGGTCAGCTAAATACCAACTCAAGGCATTGGAGTCTATAGAAAGGCGAGCCAAGAGGCTTATTAGAAACGAATCCCTCGTCAAGGCTAAATTGCAAAGCCTCGAGCATCGCCGCATGGTTGGTGGTCTTTCGGTCTTTTACCGGACACACTTCGGAAAGTGTGCATTGGGATTAAACAATCTTATTCCCCCATCCCCGTTCTTCCACTGGACAATTGGAGGTGTGGCTGTGCGCCGCCGTTATATGGTGGAAATTCTAGTGGTACGCACAAAGCGCTTTGTTTCCACTTTAACTGTGCGAGCTGCCGGGTTGTGGGGTTCGCTGCCGGCATCTATGTTTCTCGATTGCTGTAATCTGCCGGTCTTCAAGTCACGAGCGAATCTGTATTTGCTGGGTAAGCGGGTTCCATCGTGGAATGCTTCACTGCTTCACATCAGGTAAGTTGTGGTCAAGCACAAGACTATTTTAAGATAATAACAAAAAAAAGTTTGAGACTAATTTTGGACCCCTCTATAAATTAACTTGTGATAAAATTCATTTTTTTTTCTTGGCAACAGCGCCACGAGAACATTAGGAAAGAAATAATTTCATGACGATTTACCCAATGTAAATAGGGCCGCATTCTATGAAAACAAAGTAAATTCGACAAGATAAAGGTAAATATCAATAATTTTTCAATGGGAGAGTTTGTTTTGATTATGAACAAGTAGTGTGATCATACAAAGTTAGATCCCAAATTTAAAGGACCGTCCGAGGTCATAGAAGTTTTTGACAGTGACCGTTATAATTTAAAAGTACTACATTGTAACTGTACCTACAAATACGCACATGAAAGCTTGCAAAAAAATGAAATCCGGTGAATCAAGGTATAACTGACGAAATTGAGGTAGAGTAAAGTAGTCGTGATGATGACGACAAGATTGTTTAAGCTTGCATAATGATTGGACCGTACCGGAGGTTGTCGTGTAGCCGTAGCTCAGTAGAAATCGGCATCTACTACTTTGTAGTAGTCCGTGAGTACGCGGTAGTGCAGTCAACTCCGGCAGAGGTCGGGTTTCTTGGGAAACCGTGAGTCCAGGGGAGACTCGGCGTTCCCGTGGGGGTTCGCATAAAGTTGAGTAACTGGAGGTTACTGGGCTATGTGTAGCCAATGGTCATATGCAGAGCTTAAATTAGTTTACTTATTGTAAGTGATTGTCTCTTGTGTGAGAGTGTAAGTTTTAGTAGTCAGTTGTGCTTTGAGTTTCTGATTTTGATATTGAAGCGATTTAACTGAATAAGTGATATTGATTGTTCATTGATTTTTAGTAAACAGGTTTCCTTAATTTAATAAAAAAAAAAAAAAAGTTTAGAGTTCTGTTAAATTTGGGGATTTCTGGAAATCTTTATCTTTATCTTTGTCTAAAGCCAGGAACTTGTTCCTTCTAGATTAGTAGGCCAGGCGTGACTGAACTATGTGATACTGTGTGTTGAATATTGTTTCAGAATAACACACAGAGACGTGTGTCTCGCAGGATGGCCGTGTCGGAGAAGTCATTAGTACGGTAGCATACTTGACAGCGAGGCGGCAGCGCGTCGGGTCGACACGCTCGACAGAGTCTAGCTTGAGGTCCGCACGGGCGACGAGTGGGGATTGTCGCTACACGAACTGTGTGCCCCAGTTCTCTACAGACGTCCGTGCGACCAACATCGGTCTAGGAACTGTCTTACCACTCGTTGTATTAGTTTTACATTTTGTAACAAATTAATAGTGTGATTAAGATAACTTTGCTGCTCGTAACCACACCCACTCAATAAGTTTTCTGGCGATGACTATCCCTCTGATCGGCCCCCTGTACCGAAATATTCATAAATACTCAAACATATGCATTGATGTTCATGTCACGACTCAGTATCACCACGATTCTCTTGTTCGTGGAGGCGGTTGCTAAGGGTCTTGAGGATCTAATAGTGATCATAATTCTTCACAGGTGAAGAACCTCGCTGCCACAAAATACAACTACACATTCGGTAAAGGCGAGGTGGTATCTACATTCGTAGCAGCATTCTACGATGCGGTACTCCTGTACGCGCTTGCGCTCAACGATACTCTACGCGACGCGGAAGACCCAAGAGGCACTTTGGAAGGCGCTGCTGTTATTAGGAACATGTGGAATAGGACTTTTCAAGGTAAGCAGTTATGATAATGCCCACCTCTGTCTCATAGACCTACCCGCCTTGCGGCATACGGACCGGAGTGCGCGCTACTGGTCTTTTACGCGCGTTTTTGCTCTCTAAAAATTATTCTTTAACCTGTCCTATTTGTGTCACCTCTTCCCATTTTGTCCCTCCTCTCCCGAACACAAATTGATTTGGTCAGTCCAATGCGTGAGCAAACCGCGTAAAGTTAATAATACAAAAAAAAATAATTTTATTTTGGAATAGAACGTAGAAACGTTGGATAGACATACAGATTACAGTAACTGGAAAATAATCGTCCTAGGTAATCGTCCTTGACTGCTAAGTAGTTAATTTTCACACTAACGTACTTCCGCGAACCTGCCTCCACTTCACCACGTTTTGCTAAGTTACACTTATTACTGCTGGCACTAATTGTAGCTAAAATAAAGGATAGCCTAATATCAACATACTTTACTGAGACAAAAAGAGGAATGACGGGCCGGTGGCGTGGTCGGTAAGATAACTACTTGATTTTCATTCCGCAAGTCATGGGTTCGATTCCCACCCAAATCAGAAATTTGTGTGATGAGCACGTCTGTTTGTCTTAGGTCTGGGTGTAATTATCTATATTTAAGTATGTATTTACAAAAGAAAAGTATTTTAAGTAGTTCCGCCGTCATACAGAAAAAGGGCGACATTCTGCGACATTTTTTCCGTATTGAGATTGAAATTAGTAAAGAATACATGTTGTTTCGGACAATGGTTATAATTCAATCGGAAAAAATGTCAGATGTGCCCTTTATCCTTATGACGGCTGAGTTTATTACCAGTTATCTGGTTTCGATAGTACAAGCTCTGCTTAGTTTAGGATCAGATGGCCGTGAGTGTTATAGGCTGACCGTTTAACTCGCGTATCGCCGTCTGAAGTCATAAAACATTAATTAAGTCTCTTAAAGAAATATTTAACCACAGATAAAAGTAATGTAAGACTATTCGTCACTAATGTCCATATCGCTTGAATCATCATTACTGTCTGTGCAGCTTGAGGAGTCAGAATCTTGGGGATAGGCGATACGCGAGTTAAACGGTCGGCCTATAATGTCCCACGATATTACTATTACATTATTCTTATTAAATGGAGTATTCTTTGCTTGAGGTGTGTCTTTAACGTTTAAATTTTTGCATTATATTAATTAACTATCTTAGGTATAACCGGAGAGGTGATTATAGACGCAAATGGGGACCGTGTGGCATCATATTCCTTACTTGATATGAACCCAGAGACAAGCAAGTTCGAGGTAAGTAAGTAGCATTAATTAACATTATTAACTGACTTTAAGAAAAAGAGTCCTACAGTAATACAATTAATATGTTAGATTACATAAGATTTTGAATTTCACGGAATGGTTCGAAGTATAAATAACATTGCAGTTGAGCTAAAGAAATGTGCCTCAAAAGTGTATTTTTTGTAATTTTTAATTTACAAATATTTCTAAATCCTACAAACAACGATTGTGTTTCACAATATTATTAAAAACTTGAATCAAAACTAACGTATGAAATAAATACTGTAACTCGAGCTCGCTATTTGAAGATCGAAAATTCGGACATAGTGAGTGTAGTGTGTAGGGTCCCTAAAAATAGTTAAATTATATTACAAATGACGATAGTTCGAAAAAACGTTATTCGTTGGCCACCGTCATCAACGGAGCTCTTTCGCTGGATCAGTCTTCTTACGACCACGACCGGTGCAACCCGTGTCGAAACGTAGAGCCAAATTAAAGGTGAGTGCGTTAATTGCCCGTTATGATAAATCTTATATCTTTAAATGAGCAATTCTTGTATATATATAATTGGAATCTCGGAATCGGCTCAACGATTTTTATAAAATTTGGTATATAGGGGGTTTCGGGGGCGATAAATCGATCTAGCTAGGAATCATTTTTAAATGTCATTTAAAAAAAAATACCGAGCGAAGCTCGGTCATCCAGATATTATTTATAATGCTACGTGAAAGTTTCAAAGTATATAATACGGTAAATTGAAATCCGAATACAATCATCAATTTCCATGTTTAGAAATTGGTATGTTCTTAATATAAATAACTTTAGACACAAACATTGCTAAAAAAAATAATGAATTCAGAAAGTCGTAAAGTCGTCAGCGTTTTGGTATGCACATAGATAATAATGCCCTCAGCTAGGTGGAGACTGGAGGTGACATTGTGACAAGCAATGACAGAGTGTAATGGCTCCTTAAGGATGATTTGTCTATGTCCAGCAGTAGATTGCAATGAAATAGGCTTATGAATACGACAATATGAATTTCGAAGACTCACATAGACTCTGACCGTTATTACACAACATTACCTTATTTTTACCCGACTGCGTAAAAAAGGTTGATGTTACAAGGCAAACAACTTACGTGATAGTTAAGTATACAATTCTGACCCTTTATACTACTCCCAAAGGTACAACGTGAAATTCAGGGCCGGATTTAGAAGTTTAGGCCACGGGGCAACAGAGGAATGAAAGCCCCCTGCCTTCATATTAATAACCAATTAAAATATTATTTTTTTCAAGTGCTTATTATTATTAAAATGTCAAATGACCGTGCATTTGAGATTTTCATATTTGACTGATTTCCGTCGATTCACTATAATCATGTTTGTAATACGCAAAATCAATCGAAGGAAAAGGAAAATTTAGACTAGTGTTTACTAGTCTAAATTTGATTGTTTTCCGAAGACTATTGTGGGACCCCTCTTTTGTAGGCTGTAGCCCCGGTTGCCCTCCCTTAAACCCGGCCCTGGTGAAACTGGTATGTGTACCAAGCTGGTAATCAGTATTTCGTCCCTTCATACACTGTTCATAACCTCACGTAGCGGATTAATATAATATGATGTAACTCGTGTTGTGAAAACTAAACAAAATAATGCAGAAGTTGAGTTCTATCCGGATTAAACGTACCTGCTTGAATTTGATACATGTATTCTGATTTAAGTAAGGGTGGTTTATCCTGAAAACAGACAAGGACCTAATGGCGTACACAGGGGGGAAGGAACGGCCCTCCACAAAATGAAAGGGTGCATTTAGAATTATTTTCCATCGGAAAAAAATTCCGAATCTATTTTTTTTTGAAATTCGTTTTTTTTTTGTTAATTTTGCTTTATTTCAGTTTACAATTATTGTTCTGTACACAGGACTCGATTCGAATGCATGACAGATAAAATAAAACAACCGTCAATGCATTAGTTTAAGGAACGATTTGTTAAAATGACGAGGCGCGAGTGCGCTTGGCGGTAAGAACTAACCCCACAGTAGAAAGGTTCGCTGTTAGGCCTTCCCTTAGTTAACAATTATTTATTATATACATTCTTATTCTGATATTTTATTGTACATAAAACACTTAGGTACTCAAACAATTTTTATAAATAGGAAACAACAATGTACACAGGCAAGAATACATTCCGCATAAGTTAGCAAAAAAAAATAAAAACACTATTATTGTACACATTAAGTTACTAAACAAATTTTATGTACCGATCATCTCAGTATGATGTACGGATTCCACCTTATCATTTTGTGGATGGCGGTCCTTTCCGCCCGGTATACAAAGGAGTAACCGAGATTTTTCTGCCTCCGTGTGTATAGAATACTTCTGCGTGTGTGTAGAATTCGTCCATAGTGTGTGTAAAATTCTGAGTTAGCTAAGATTTTGTATAGAACTCTAGCAGCGCTACCTCATGGCATATTAAAGGAAAATTATTTAGCCATTCAATTTGACTTTTACATTGTAATACCACTCCTAGCCTTATTCCGGCTAAGGTCGCGGGTTCTGTCACCAGTTGTGCTCACGCATCTTGTGTGAATTGTTTTATCGCCGCTGCTCAATATAACTGAATAAAAAAAGGAATCCGGTATCATTTCAACCCTTTACAGTGTCCCACGGCTGGGCACGGGTCTTCTCTCAACTATCTTATGAGTTGAGAGAGTTTAGGCCTTAATCCACACACGCTGGCCAAGAGCGGATTGGTGGATTTCACATGTCCTCGAATGATTAGTTTTAAGATGTGCCGGTTTCCTCACGATGTTTTTCTTCACCGATTTTGAGCAGCGGAGATGAAACAATTCACACAAAGATGTGTGGGCACGACCAGGATTCGAACCCGCGACCTTATTTTTCTTAGGCGAGGCCCGTACCGCTGCGCCACCCCTGCTCAATCCGGTATAAGAACTAATTATTCAAGGTATGTGATATCCATCAACCCGCAGTTGGCCAGCATGTGTGGATTGTAATGCCTTAACTCTCATAACTCGTAAGATAGTTGACAGTAGACCCGTGACCAGTAGTGGGACACTAAGAACAGTTGAAATGATACCCAAAATATAGCTGGGTGGGCAGTGGTAGTTTCGCGCTATATCCTTTAATGGGATATACATAAAGAAAGCAGGTAGCCTCCGCCGACTGCCAACGCAGGTAAGCAGTAAGTATACACCTACAAAATGACTCAGTTCATGTCAGCGCTGGGAGTCGGCGCCGGCTACCTGCTTTGTCTCTGTATACGTACCTACTTAATCTGGCAAACTTGTAGGTACGAAACAAACATAAAAGAAACAATTATTTCCCTCCAAGTGTAACCCAAATCAATCTTAATAGACAAAGCACAGACAGACTGACGTTTAATTTCGATCCGGCAAAGATCTTTAACGGTTCCAAATAAATGTACCTTAAGGAGACCAAGTTTACAAAGTTTTAACCGAGTGTTATCCATTAACCACTAGATTGTCTAACTCAGTGTTTTACTAACAGCCGAGAAAAGGATAAAATTTTACCTGAAGGAATCTTGCATATATGTTTTCAAAATTTATTACCTCATATGTTCCAAATGGCTGGGTTTCGCCACATTCAAACCATTGTTCTTAGATCGATGATTTAAATATAATGTAGGATTTTAGGTGGTGGGATTATTTGATTTCTTAATTTTAAAATACCTTACAAAACTAATACTATGTTTGCCCTTGTGGTAAGTAACTATGTAGACAATTATAATACATAATGTACTCCTTTCATCAAATTTATTAGGGTCATCAGAATACGACTGAATTTTTGGGCAATATACCTTTGTCTGGTGGGTAATGACAAGCCACTGCCGAGGCCTACCCAGTGAACACAGCTCATTTACCATCAGCTAGGGATCTCATGTAGTGTCATAAGGGTAAATCTTATCTATGAACGTGAACTGTATTAATTCCAAATGTTTAAATATTAAACCTCAGTTTATGAAGTTCGTGAACTCCAGCTTGAGTTCCTTCTGTAAATAATTTGTTAAATGAAACTGTTTAGAATATTAATGGTAAGAAAGTAAAAATTAAATTTCTGTTTTGTTAAGCAGCTAAACCTTAATTAACTATGTCTTTTAAGATGTTTTTATATTAGTTTGACTCAATAGACTTTCCAAACAGACTGTAATTTATAAGTTGTGTTTTTTCAAATTTTTAGTTCAGAAGTAATGAGTAGGGACACGCTGGTTTCGTTGAATACGCTGTTTCTCACAGTAATGTAGCGACAGGGTACCAACAAGCAACAAGGCGACAAAAGACTCCCACTGGAGGCGTTGGAGTCTATTGAAAGGCGAGCCAAGAGGCTTATTGAAAACAAACCCCTTGTCAAGGCTAAATTGCAAGTCTCGAGCATCACCGCAAGGTTGCTAGTCTTAAGGTCTTCGGATACATTTGGAATTACATAATCTTATTCCCCCATCTCCGTTCTACCATCGGACAAGTATTTTTGTTTGAGAATCTTTCTACTTTATGGATGCGAAAGTTTGAGAGGATTATTATTGATAAATTCATGTTTTTTACTCTTTCACGAGATTAACGAAAAACCAATTCTGATGAAATATTGCACACATGACGTAGGGTAACTTTATTCTCAAGAATACTTTTCCTTGAAATTATTTCCTTATCACGCGGGAGTTTATATTTAGATAATGATAATAAAGTTAGAGGTTATTAGCACTAGAAAAGGGCTCTACGGGACCGTCCACGAGCGTGATAACTGCAGCGATATTTTTTCATACATACAAGTTTAAATTGTTCATATTCTCGGACATAAAAACACACTATCGTCTGATTCCATATTAAGCAGAGCTTGAGGATAGCTGATATACTATACAACTACATATACTTACTACTTTTCTTTTGTAAATACGTACAAGTCTTGGTAAAAATATCTAGTTACACCCTGACTCAAGACCAACATACATGTTTATGCATATAATGTCTGTCTCGGGTGGGAATCGAACCAAACACCTGCGGCGCGGCGCGTGGCGTGAAAAGCAGGTGTCCTATCGACCACGCCACCGGCTCGTCAATGATCCGTTAGATAGTATACAGCAAAAAAGACAATTTCTCAATAATATGTGTGCTTCAACCCTTTTTAGTGTCCCGCTGGGCACGGGACTTCTCTCAAATGTCTTACGCGTTGAGACTTAAAGTCTTAATTAACACACGCTGGCTAAGTGCGGGTTGGTGTATGTCAAATGTCCTCGAATTATTAGTTCCAAAACACCGGTTAACCTGTGTTTTCTTTCACCTGGATTACTATAAAAGTTACTTCTATCCCGAGAAATCCTTTAGAACCCTTTCTTGGTGCTACATGGAGGAAGGAGTTTATATTTAGTTATTTTATGAAAAGGTAATGTCCTCTATAAATATAAATAAAATGACCCTTCAAAACACTATCTCCAATATTGAATCAGTAATTTTGGCAATCCGCAACTTGAATAGGTTGCCAATGATATAATAAATAGCCAGCCAATGTTAGATCAATCAAAATTATTTTCTTTCAAGTTGCCTTTTCTTTATAGACTTTGATAGTAGCTTTATTAGGTCGAATATTGATTTTTTAGATTATTTCACTTTTTGTATCCACTCAAGTATGTGAAGAGTTCTATTTCTTTCAAAATAACCCAAATGTGGACATATTTTTTGATCCGCCTGGTGTGATGAAAAGAAATGTTCATAGTTGGCTAAATAAAGTTTAGAAATTTGTTAATTTTAATTATACTATAATATTATGTGTAGTTTTATGATTATTTAGTAAATAGTTATTAGTATAAAATATAAGTACCTTGGTGTATACTGTTAACTTATATTTTTATGAATAAATGATTGATTGATTGATTTTGGTACTTCGATTAACATAATAGAAAAAAAAACAAATATTGACACGCCTGTATTACTAGATAGAGTGAATATTACCTATTTTTTGCAGGCTATGCTTAAGTCTCATATGGAGCCTATTGCCGTTCATCGGGCACAATTCCAAACTTTGACCTTTTTTGAGTATAGTAGATAGTGTTATATTATTTGTGATATTAGATAATGCTTTTAATGACCACGCAATCAAAGCCGGGAGCTCGAGGTTATTAAGAGAACACACTTACAACTGGAGTAAATAGTCATAATTAAATGTTGCTCTGATGGCCTTTTGTCTATTCCAATATTAGACCATTTTTGAAGATATTTTGTACACTGAAAAAAAAATGTATACAACCTCCCAATGAGTCCCTTTTTTGTTATACACCAATTTTGACCTTTGCTCAAGAAAAGGGTCCTAAAGGACCGTATCCATGAGCGTGAGAATCGCGACGATATTATTTTAAATATAAATTATATCGCTCGTGGAAACGATCCCTCCGAGAGTGTACAGAAATAAATGGCTCGACGACAAAGTCATACAGAAGAGTGATAACGGTAAATCGAAATTATTAAAATGTATGGAATTTACATGAATTTGACACGTGACATGTGGTAGGTGTGCATCCCATACATTTCATTATTTCTGATGTCTCACTATCGCTTCGTTATCTATGTGACTTTGACTAGCGGCCCTGTCTTTCATTTTTAAAAGACTGGGACAGACAGCAGCGTCTTTTATTTTTTTTAACCCACCACCGCAACAGAAAGATACACATCTACTTCTAAATGCATCAGCTGTCATTTTATACTGTCATGGCGTCCGTCTTTGAAGTCAGCTGTCACTCGAAAATGACAATATGAACGAACGAATTAACACCGAGCACGGGTGAAGCGGCCATCTTAGAATGGCTGACACTGTGTGTCTTCGAGAAGTGCAGATGCAATGACGCGTTCGGTGGACGATACGCTTTAATCCAATCTAATCTTAGCGATCTGTAATTATTATTATCTAGTAGAATTAATGATTCTGCTATCGAGAGATCGTGGTGAAGTGATATTTGCCGTAGTTATTTCATTGGAATACCGTCTTCTTACCCCATAATTCACGCCTACCGAAAGTTGTCTGCTAATCCTGATCTTTTTAGTCTAAAGTCTTCAAAAGCCTTCAAATATTTATTTTAAGAAATAAATAAAATAAAAAAACCGTAAATGGACCGGGGATTAAAACCCGGCCAAGTCTCGGGACACCTAGACCGTCTTGGAACCCGCACGAATATAATCAGAAACATAATAGAGTTGGAAAGTTAAATTGTCCACTTGCCCCAGTGAACCGGAAACGGCATATCATACCTTAAATTCTAAGTTATTTGAGCCATATGCAATAGTATAGGTAATGATGTTTAAAATTTATTAAATCAATTAGAAAAAGAGGACTCCCTACAAAACAACCATATTATTTTTTAATTAATTTTATTACACAGCCATAACTTTTGAAGATACTGCTAATTGATTCATTTGTGACACCTTTTATTAGGTAAAAAAGAGTTCCGAAAAACAGCTTTTGGTAGCACATCAAAAATCCTATGAAAATATCACTTCAACCTTTTTTAGTGTGCCACTGCTGGGCACGGGTCTTCTATCTTCTAAACTATCTTACTAGTTGAAAATATAATGCAAATTAACTTCTGACTTCACATAGTCATTAGTAAATTAAGTGTAGAATGTCTGGTTTAAAGTATATTATAGACTTTCCGGATCAAGTTTACCTACCTACACACAAAAGGAGAAATGTCGATCAGTTACCTAAATCTTGTGATGTAACTATATTATTATTATTTATACATTTTACTTTCTCAGTAATCGAATATTTGAGCAGAAAAATCGGTTATCGAACACAATAAGGTTCCTAAAGCAATAACTTAGATACGTGTAGAAAGCGAATTGTCGATAAGCTTTATTGAAAACAGTTTCTTACACAAATAAACGAAGAATTTACTGAAAGGAAAAATGGTTTAATACAAAAAGCGGTCGTCTTTGATTTACTAAGGGCGCTATACAGGGTAGAAGGGACATCTTTCCACAAACTGAGAGGGTGCATTCAGCTCCTTTATTAGATTTATTTTGCACTTTTTAATGCTCTGTTTTGTTGTTAATTTTGCTTTGTCTCAATTTTATAATTACTACATAGTACGCAGAACTCGATTTGAAATTGTGAAAGCTAAAATAAAACATCCATCAATGCATTAATTAGAGTTTGCTGTTAGGGTTCCCTTAAGGAAAAAAATACATTTCGTTCAAGTTAACAAAACAAAGCGTAATTATTAGTTACCTACCAATAAAGCTCCTGAAATAATTTAATGTACTGATCATCTCAGTATGATGTACGGATTTCACCCCATCAGTTTGTGGAGGGTGGACAATTCCACCCGGTATAATCCTGCCGCAACATTGTAAACTAAGTTAGATTATTATTATTACCATTCTCAATAATTAACCATCAAATCAGCAAAAATATTTTTACAATTATATCAAGTAGTTAAAACAGATAAACCAACTCGTCCTTTAATAACCCCTGACAAAAAAGACGTCGTACCGCTGCGCCACCGCCTGCTCTGAAAAAAATAGAAGAGGAGAATTATAAAAAATTCACAATGAATTTAGAACTTTTTCTTTTTATAAATCGGTTACAAATATGATTTTCTTCCTAAAAGTTATTCAATTTCCGTAAAATCTCTAAGCAGTAATTAACGTGGAAATCCTGAACCAATTTAGCGAACAATTTTCTTTGTTCGAAATTAATTAATAACAGGATCTTTGTTGGAATACTTAATATTACAAATAATACGCCAATAATAGGTACTCAAAATTTGTATTTACAAAATGTTAATTGTTACTTGTTTCAAATTACTTTGAACAACAATAATAAGAGCAGTCCAATCTAGTAAATACCGATTCACTCCTGATTCGAACAGGCAGATTATAGCTATCGGAAAAACCGAGATGCCGGTATCGAAATCCACAACTGGGCAGTTCGCACAATAAAAGTGATAGGCAAAGCGTTTTGTGCGTACTCGTGGAATTTCCACCGTATATCGATGGCGCACAGCAGTACCTCTACTGGTCCAATGAAAGAACGGAAGGGCAAATAAGATTATGTAATTCCAACGCACACTGTCCGAAATGTACTCTCCGATATCCCTTCTACGATACATAGTAGATCACAATAAGGGATACAACGCGATTTCCCATTACCTAAACTTATCCAGCATATTATGTAGATAAGGGCTAACCTGTTTCAATATTTATATTTATCATAACGGACAATTACACGCTCAATTTTAATTTAGACGAATTTACACACTTCAAAAGTGTTCTTATAGATGTAACTGCAGTCTTACGTGAAAAACAGAGAATCGTCTTCAAATGAAAAGTTGGTACTACCGTGCCTTTGAAGTTAAATGCATAGAAGAGTGCAACTTGAGAAACTACGCCATTTTATTTAGTTCTTGTTGAGTGCTAACGTGCTCTCTTGGTACTTAACACCCAAGTAAGAACCTCGTTACATTATTTTAGAGACTGGCTTTACAGAACATTATTAACTGTGTTATACTGTGTGAATGCATTCAGTCAATCAGTTGAAGATATCTGTATTGTCTTAGATTTACGCGAATATCACACATTGAAATAAAACTATTTTTAACGGATTTTATCGCGGATTATTTTAAATTTTAGATACCTCCGTGCACCCGTAAACATGAAGTCTGCAAAGACTTTTAAACGTCGGGATCTTAAGTCTAAAATAAACCGCGATAAAATCCGTTAAAAAGTAGTTTTATTTCATAAAGATATCTGCTCAAAATTTTAGTAGCAAGATTCGACTTGATTCCATTTGCTTGTGAAAATCAATAACCTTGGATAAAACCACTTTATATTTTTTGGTTAACTAGATTGCATATTACTACGCATTTTTCAATAGCCAAAAAAGTTTCATTTAAGAAATATGTTTGAAATATTGACAGACAAATGTACATAAGTACATTGTTGTTTAAAATGTCAAACATTCTAGTAGATGACATTAATTTATTTTTGAATAAAAATTAAACTGTATTCATAGATTTTTTCGTCCGTAAATCAAATTTGCTTCTTTTTAAAAATAGAGAATAGTATTTTCTTTAAATACCTAAAATGATCTAAACTGAGTATCTGAATTGGTTTTCTTCCAGAGTCTTCGGTATATTAACATCAACATAATCTTTCCCTCTAGACCTATAAACCTTTATTTTGATTGTAATAGTTAGGCCTTGAGCATCCTCATAGAATACTAAATAATAGCATCGTGCTTAACGGCTTTTTAAACAAAGGCACTGTCGTAAAATATTTTTTAGGCCTCCGTTTTAATTGAACCCTTATTTAGAACTCGTGACCTGCCACGGCTTCACACGTAGTAGTCATGAATTATACACATTTAATCCTTCCTTATAAAACTGTCTGTTCAAGGCCTCTAGACACATTACATACCAAACCGATAACAAAAGATCGGAAAGACCAAAATGTATGACATTCGCCTTCAAAAAAATCACGTGACAATCTCATGTCGATTCCATATATTTCGTTATCGCTATTGACTTTGTCTAGAGGCCCAGAAGTGAAAACCGGATGCAAATGCAGTCAGTATTTATCGAAGATATAGCGAACATGCATAAAACATAATCGCAAACAAGCTGACGATTTAAGAATGAGGAACGAGTTAAATGATTATGTACAAAACTCTGATCAAAAATCTGCTGAAGATTTCGATTTTGGGGTTGATTTTTCAGGTTTTCATTGGGGTTTTAAATAATCCTACGCACTGGTCGGAACACGACTATGAGAAGGTTATAATGCAATAATATCTACTGAGAAAAATCACTTACTATTTTTGTTATTGATAGAATGAAATAGGTAGGTAGCAGTGTCGTAGAATGGTAATCTGAAAAGGGGAATCCGGATCAAAGAAGTTCTTACTTAAGAAACTAATATCTTTTTAATACCGTCACCGATGATTCTATGGCGACCACCACCTTTATAATATGTGTACTTATTTTTGATGCTATTCGAAACTTTAAGGCGTTACTTATTTTTCATAAAGTAAACGATATTAACCAATTCTTAAAGGGAAGCCGATTGGAATCGGCTTGTATGGACTAATTTAAAGTTTCACCAACTGAACACACGTGTGATCAGTCCCTCGTGTCGAGTTGGTGAATATCCCCTTTTCGCTACTTGTAGGTAGTAATTATTTTTCTAAAGGCAGTTTTTTTACAGGTGGTAGCGACGTACGTCGCAGCAAACGCGTCATTACAATTCATTGAGAATCGGCCGATACATTGGGCTGGTGGTAGGACTACTCCGCCTTTGGACACACCTGAATGTGGCTTCGATGGATCTCTTTGTCCTGATACCTGTAAGTGTTTGATACCTGAATTTTCTTCTCATTTAAACAGACGTTCTAAGCTTTACTTGTGACTGTGCTTAACAGAAACCATGTAGATGTGTTTTCAAAAGCACCGTCTCATATGTGCAAAATCGCGCAAAATGGGCGCCGCAGTTGAGATGATACATAAATGACAATTAATTTATTTTATTCTATTATATACCTTTTATTTAAATTGATATGAATTTTCGTAGTAATTTTATATTTTATTGAAAATTTTATTATGGTATCAAATTATATAAAATTATCTTAATATTAGTTTTTATTCAAATCATTAAAATTTATTATTTTAAGTTTGTTATTCTATATTTTAATTGTAAAACTGAATAAATGAAGGTATTGTTTTACTATTAATAACGTGTTTTCCATGTGTCTATGTTATACCAGTAAACTGATTTAATTTAATTTTACGTTTTCGCAATTGTGTTATACAATATCTTTTGCATACTTGTTAATAAGTGTAGCTCAGATAAGGCTAGCATTATTATTAGTATTACAATCAACGATTATGCAGAAGAACATTTTTCTCAGGCGTCACCAACATTGAACACACTCTGTTAGTACAACATAACTAACCTAATTCCAATCCTCAAATCTCTGTAGATATCCACTGAATAATCTCCATAATAAAATTGGAAATGTGCTGACGCATAATCAATACTGTCGCTCGTAGAGGCAAATAATGTTCCGGCTGTTATTTACGATTTTATCTCAAATACGATCGAGTGTAGACGTGAGTGTATTTGAATTGTAGGTGGGTTTGTTTCAATATTCTATCTACAAGTGCAAAATTTATATGCCTCAGAAGAGCATTTATTTACAACGAAAGCAGTATCTCAAACTGGCAAGAAAATTTACTAGGAACTATCTGCCTATCTGCGAATTATGCTTATTTCTAGCACGTTAGATTAAACTGAGACAATTCTGAAATAAGAACAATATCTATGTTGAAATTCGCAAAACCACAAAGCAATTTTTACTCATCCTATTGTTTCCCAATTTATTTTCAAATTCATTCATTTATTACCATCATCTAGTTGACTAGGTAATTTTTGTGTTTATCTCAGATATTTTTCTCAGGTTATTTGGCACTGGGGCAAATATAATTAGAAACTCAGCCTCTGCTTACCACTACCTCATCCTTGGCAGGTTGCCTATAAACATAAAACATTACATTTATCTGACCATAGACAAGCCATTACATCATAACTGATTCAAGAAATTATTATGTGGTCTTCTAGAAGATATATTTATAGCGTAATAAAAAAAATTATGGATCTATAAACACTTTGTTCTATTGTTAGAAGTTTGTGGTTTCCGGTGACATAAAAGTTATTTTTTAGGTGACTACCTACTATTGTTAATGGCCGCTGAATGTGTACTAAGACGAGCGAGGAAAAATTAAACCTTGAAAAAGCGATAAAAGTTGTGGTAGGCAACGGAAAACCTTATAAAAATAACTTGAAGTAAAAAGAAACTGCCCTCGGATTCGGTGCTATTTTATTTGTTTTCGTACTAAGTACTGTCTAATCTACCGATTTAGCACCGACTTCAATTTACAGATGTTATTTTTAATTTTGTGCTATTTAGAAGGCGGAGTATTTTTTAATCACACTTTTTTGTGGTGGACCTTAACATTCACCGATTTTGTAAATCCTTATAAAACTCCACTAAAATTAACAATAGGTTCCTGAAAAAAGAAGTTGCTCCAAGAAAGTTTCTTTGGGAAACCTGTTTGTATTCATAAGCTGTACCACGTGATAAAGTATTTTAATAGAAATGCGCAAAATGTATTACCGAGCTGAACTGATATAAATGTATCTCATATAGCTTATTGATATATCACTCATATATAATATATCAGTAGCTCACAAGTGATATAATATAGATTTTTTTAGCGACTGAGCGAACCAGGCAGCGATGATGTGCTGATCTCAACGCTTGATATATTACCAATTAAAAAAAATTTAGAAGTTGATTTTGACGTTGAGACTTTGATTGATTTCAATTTTCGAGTTATTAGAAAGTAAAGTAACTAAAATAAAACGATTAGAAACACAATTTTAAATGTTTACAAAAACATAGTCGAAAATATGTGCTCTATTTATTTGACTAAGATGGATTTTCCTGTTAGCTATTATTATCCAATAACAATAATAGTCATAACTAACACACACGGCCATCTGATCTCAAACTAAGCAGAGCTTGTACCATGAGAAGCAGATAACTAGTAATATACCATTTACTAGTAATACTTTTCTTTTGTAAATACATACTTAAATATAGCTAATTACACCCAGATTCAAGACAAACAGACTTGTTCATCACACAAATGTCTGACTTGGGTGGGAATCGACCCCACAAACTGCAACGTGAAAAGCCGACTTTGCCGACCACGCCACCGGCCCGTCAATTCAGTACGATCAAACACACAAAATTCACTTTAATATAATAAATGATTGTAAGGGTCTACTATTAATACTGAAACCATATTAGATTTTCGAATTTAACACAGTCGAACCAACATTACCGTGAAATGAGCTTCGTTTTATCGAATTTATACAGATAATTCGTTTGGGGTTAATCGCAGTAATAAATTGCTACGTTTTTAGCGTCTGCTTCGAGTCTTATCAATTGAAACGAAAAACATTGAGTTTAAAGCTTTGTTCACTGAAAATAAGTACGGTCTGACAAAACTAAAACCTAAACGTAGTGTCATTTATACTGTTGGCAGCTGATTTTTGCAGCCCGCTCTGAAATAGGCTTTGCCTGTGCTTCCCCGTTTACTGATCGATCTGCCAAGTTGTGGAATTCGCTGCCGGCATCTATGTTTCCCGATAGCTATAATCTGCTTATCTTCAAGTCACGAGTGAATCAGTATTTACTTGGCAAGCGCATTCCTTCGTAGCCTAAATCATTGCTTCACATCAGGCAAGTTTTGGTCAAGCGCAAGCCCAATAAAGGATAAAAAAAATGATTCCAGGGTACGAAAATCAGATTCTATTGAGTCTGTCTTGTAGATTATTAATAACATATTGGACAAGATTTTTTGCTTTTATTAATTAATATAAAAATTAGGAGGATTAAAGTTTAGGAGTGGGAGTTCTGTACGTCGTAATCATTTAGTACTACAACGTGACGTCACGCGACACTTTGACTCAGTGTAACGTCTATATTTTTCAAAAAAATATTTTTACCTTCGACCACTTCGACTTTCTTGTTCTTTTTTTTTGAAACTATCTGCAAGACGGCCTTAAAATTTTAATTTAGTCATCTTGCCTATCGAACAGTAGGGCGAGTGCATTGCCTATTAGCCACTCTACTCGCTACCCGTACACAGATTGTATGTTTGCTGGTTTTGTTTATTACTTTAATACCAGAGATAAAACACAATTTTTTAATACTTACTAATAAAACATTTTTGTTTCAGCCCTACCTGTGTACGCTATTCTGAGTATAATACTCAGCTCCGTTGTGGTTGTACTCGCGGTTCTCTCAGTTTTCATATACAGGTAAGCCTTTTGAGAAGCTCATATTCATTTAATTAAAGTACAAAAAGAATTTTCTATTTAATTTTAATGGCTACAAAGCGTTCATTAGCAGAAATTTCGTGAAAGTAATTTGGACCTGTTGTAAACTCATGTTTGCTTGTTATTTTTAATTACTATGAAATGAGATATAAAGTTTTTTAAAAAAAGGTTTACATTGCAGTTTTTACAAACTTTTTATAAAAACTTTTTTAAACACAGTTTTTTTAAACACCGGCCAATGTGACATATTATGTATTATATTTAAATTTTGTTCTTTTTTCGATTCTCCGTTTTTCTTTTGTTTATTTTTCATAAAATTAATTTTAAATCAATCTGCCCAATTGGCGGTTTTATACAAATGGTCATTAACGTAGTTATTAAAATAGATTGTTGTTTTTAATCGCACAAAATTGGTTTTTGATCGATGAACGTTTTGGTAAGATTTATAATAACTGTTAAGTATTTTGTGTACGGAAAATGTGCTCTTATAGATTCCACGACACAGGCTTGCCTAGATCGATTTTTCGAAAAACAAAAGGCCGATTTTTCAATATCTCGATAACTTTTGTTTACGAAATGTTTTCGAAATTTTGACAAGTTTTTTCATACATTGACTGTGAAAGCACTTAAATATACTATACAGAATAGTTGCTTTTGAAATTTTTTTATGTTAATTCTTGTATTTTGATTTTTTTTACCTATAGGCACTATAAATTAGAGGCAGAGATAGCAATGATGACTTGGCGTGTCAGCTGGACAGATGTACTTCAACCAGGAGGCAGACTGCGTGGCAGTATACCTTCACTCGCTAGGAGATATAGTACTGGGGTATGTGTCCAATATTCAGTTATATTCAAAGGTACTTGTTATAATTATTATTATAATTATAGAAAAAACAGATTATATAATATGGTCTAAAAGAAAAAATAACTAGGTAAATGTTAATTTTACACGGATAAACGGTTGAACCGACTTTGATAAAGTTTATTTAAGTGTGTCCCTAGTGTGGCAAAGCTCTTGAAATGGGTCTGCTTTTAAAAAAAAAATTAACGCCGCTGCTGTGTGGTGTAAGTACTTGTGGTATTAGCGATGTGAAATAGACTTTATCAGAATTTCGTATCAGAATTTCGGTCAAGCCATTTTGGAGGAGTTTGGTTAAATTACTAAAACGACTTTAAAAAAATAGGAGTTGGTGATAGAAGGGTGATAATTTAGGGTTGTATGTATTTTTTTAATGTTACATTATAAAAAAAATATGTCCAAAAAAATTAAAAAAATGTTAGGGTTGGATAACCCTGGTCACCTGGGGGTATGAAAAATAGCTAGTAGCTGATTCTCAGACCTACTGAATATGCATATAAAATTTCATAAAAATCGGTCAAGCCGTTTCGGAGGAGTACGGTAAATAACACTGTGACACGAGAATTTTATATATTAGATACTATTAACCTATACTCTTTTAAATAAAAAGACCAGATATTTATAAGGCCTCCTAATTTATAAGGGTTTCAATAAACAAACGTTGGGCATCCTATCGATTCGTTATCCGAGGATCGGGACGGTAATAGTATTCGGGCAATTCTCATTTCTCTTTACGTGAGAGTGTGCTACAATGTAAATACAAGGTTATTTGATACGACTACGAATATACTATTTATGTAAAAGAGAATATTGAGATAATAGCTTCAATAAATGAAATAAAATCTTTCGGTCTTATTCATAAAAATCTTATAGACCTCTTGGTGCAATGTCTGGTGACACCTTAAAGAGAGGGTGGGTCGGAATTGTGGTCTTTTATGGTTTCTAGCCATATGACGGCTCATTCTACTGCCACCTTCTCACCGATAATCATTCGTAATCACGAGTGAATCGGTATACTAGGCTGGCGTGTTCCATCGTAGACTACATCATTGTTTAACATCAGGCAAGTTGTAGTCAAGCGCCAGCCTATCGCAGACTAAAAAAGAAAAAAGAGTTAACATGGACTTGGTCTCTTTCTTTCTAGTATAAAAGTTAAGATGCCAGACAAAGATAAATGAATTAAAAACCAATTTTAGCTTATAAGATGATATCATTATTATTATGAATACGGGGGTTTGTTTCCCGATAACGATAATCTGCCCGTCTTATTTTTTTACCCTCTAACTACAACTTGCACATGACTGTAACTTGCCTGTTGTGAAGAATTAATGATGCAGTCTACGCTGGAACGCACTTACCCAGTCAATAGTCTTCAAGTGACAAGTGAATCGGTATTTACAGGGTAAGCGCGTTCCATCGTAGACTGCATCATTGCTCCACAACAGGCCAGTTGTCGTCATGCGCAAGCCTATTAAAGGGTAAAAAATAAGATACTTAAACCTGTTAATAACATATTACCTGTTAGTTGTTTTTGAGATTCTTCTATCTTGGAGAAAATATTAAGTACCTACTACAGGAATGGCTATAAGGCATTGTTCACACCAAACGTAACGCTCGCTGACTTTAAGCACAATTTATGCTCACTATCGACAGTTTATTTATTTATTTGATTCAGGCAACTAGGCTCATATAAAATATTCATATATAAACTTAATTAACCTACATAATAGCAACTATTTAACACGAAGAGACGGCGTCGCCTCGTGGAGCCGCGTAGATCACCGCGAAATATCCGGTAGACGACACTCAATACTCTTTGAGGAAAGTCTCCAACTGGTGACTCGGAACTCTCACTACGTCATACTAATGCACTACGTAATATCGTATCGGTTTCGATGTGAACGAGAAGTTAAATATATAATATGGACAACTGATTAACTGAGTAAAGCGAACTTACAGTCAACGGCCGACAATTAGGTATGTCTGAACTATCCTTTAGAGCCATAACACATACTCGCGTTGCTGCGCCGCACCGCAAGAATCGGCAGTGCCGCCCGCCTCTACATAGAACAAAATGTACTAGCACTACGAGCGTTGCGTAGGGTAACATGACATAGCGTCACGTCTCGATTACTCGAAGGTGTAGACAGAGGTGAATATCAACCACATTTCGTCGTCTATGTTTAGGTCCCATACGTAATACAATTCCAAACATCGAGCTGCAACTAAGATTATCTAATTATATTAAAGAAGTCGTTTTGCTCGACCTGGGAACTAAGCGAACATTCTTAGCACTAGACCACCGAGGCAGTTTATAGTGTAGGTACTTACATATAAATAGTTAGGTAGATTTTCAGAAATATAAACGCAATAACTTTTGGAGAAATCGAACCAAAATTCTTTAATTTGCTATTTTAAAGTTTGTGTGTGTTTGTTTCATCGTGTAGCTCGTAAGAAATAAAACCAAAAAATGTACTTACTATTATCATCATATAATAACAATGTATGAAGAGAATTTGTTTGTAATTTATTCATTGAAATAAATATTTAAAGTAGTTTTATTTCAATGCATGATATTCACGTAAATCTAAGAAAATACAATGAATTTTATCCGTTATTTTATCTAATTAATCAAAAGAACAATCTATATAATTATACCTAACAAAAACAATACAAACAAGTACGTAAGTACCTATCTAATCTTCGTCTCCCAAATTGCCCGAGCAGGTCCATAATCCTCTTAACTCATAAACGTTTATCGAAAGACGAAACGAAAAGGAAATCAAATGTTGAATAGGGTCCCTTCAACTGAACCACAAATTGAACGTCAGCAACTTTACTAATATTACTGTAAGTTAGAATGAAAGACCAAAGTCGTATATTCACTATGAAACATTAATTTGTACCGAAACTGAGGTAAAGAGTTAGAATTGGAGTTGTTTATGAATGGTGAGAATAATAATATTTTATGTATTACTGAGTACTGGATAAAGCGCTGTCAATTCATTTACAGCTTCAATAATCACCAGTTAGTTTTTGGCATTGTTTTTCAGTAGCTTCCAGACATTCATTGCACGGTAGGAAAAGAAATTGGACTATTTTTATGTAGAATTGCGTCTCAAATAAAGTATTTTCATTCATTCAATCATAAATTGAAATGTATAAAATATAAAGCCCATACCTAATTAAAATCTACCAACCCTCACTTGGCCGACGTGTGTGGATTAAGACCTAAATTGTCTCAATCCGTTCGATAGTAAAGACTAGACCCGTGCCCAGCATTGGGACACTGAAAGGGTTGAAGTGACTATACTAAAAGCCCATCAAAAGTATCCTATTTAAACATTATTTTTTTTTGTTTGATAGTACATATGTTAAACTAAATAATAAGTTACTTGTGTGGAACAGTTTATTGTGTAACTGGTTTCTAGTGAAAAAGTATCAATAATGTCTCCATTATCCGCACAAAGTTTTGTATATATACAGTATATATACATTTATAAACACCAGCAACCTCGCTGGAGTAGAAAGCTGACATCATAAACAACAACTTTTGTTCTACGAGTTTTGACATAACTCAATAACAAATTACACGACTCAAACACGTGCTTGAACTCCATACAAAAATTTCACCAACTTCTTCAAATAACGATCTGGTTTATATTAAGTGGTCGCCAGGCTTGTAGGCAGTATGTATTTACAGTTTAGATAAAGATTCAAGCGGGAGATCAAACTAATATAGTTGTGAATGAAAAAAAAAACTGCCAATTATCAAAAAATACGGAACAAACTTTAAGGTAATAATATTAGCTATCTAACTCCTGAGAGGTTGCTGGTGTTTTTAAAATAACCCTGTAAAGTACGATACGATTAAGTTATTGTTTATTAAGATTTGTAGATCCTGAAGTTACGGATAATGTTTGCGAAATACGGCAGTGATAAATATTTTGGAATATAGAAATATATTGTTATAGCCGCGAGTTTACTTATTTTGCTTTAACCATTGTTTTTATTATCATAAACTTAAGAGTTATGGTGCTTTTGGTGGAGTTACTTCTGAAATTCCCTTATACGAGATGACAAACACTTTGTCCTTTATCTGGTCATTGTGTAGTATTGTCTTAGATTTACGCGAATATCACACATTGAAATAAAACTACTTTTTAACGGATTTTATCGCGGTTTATTTTAGATTTTAGATCCCGACGTTTCAAAGTCTTTTCAGACTTCATGTTCACGGGTGGACTGAGATATTTGACGTCCAAAAATATTAATCACAATTATTACTGACTACCTTCAAACATTAATATTTAAGTTGCGTTCCGATTTAAGCAAACTGAGCTCACAGTGTCTTGAATTCTGAGTTGATTTTGCTTGGGTTTTGGTACAAGTAAATTAAGCACTGGGTCCCAAGCTGGTGGTATATTCCAACCATTTTCTCTGTTAAAATTAGGATGTTTTTTAATTTCAATAGCTTCGCGGATCATTCTTGGTAGGAACCGGTTTTCTTTGACAAGGACCTGTGTTTTATCAAATCTCAAGTAATGGTTGGGGCCTTTTTGAGTATGTTCACACACTGCAGATTTCGTTGAGCGTTGATGTTTAACATCAGCTATGTGTTCTTTTACGCGGGTCCCTATACTTCTTTTTGTTTGTCCTATATATGAGAGTCCACACTCACAGTCAATTTTATAAACATGAAGTATTATTATTATTATTTATTTTTTTTAACATGAAGTCTGAAAAGACTTTGAAACGTCGGGATCTAAAATCTAAAATAAACCGCGATAAAATCCGTTAAAAAGTAGTTTTATTTCAATGGTCATTGTGTGTTAATAATTCTCCTTAGTCTGCTTATGCCTCTCTTTTCTCTACTTTACCTTCTAAGATGTGTTCAAATGGTCTAACATTCTTACTTATAGGTTCTCTAATATATTTAACAAGCCCCTTATTTTTCCTATCATGTCCAAAACTTCCTCATTTCTTTTTTGTGTCAAACAATTTTTTTTATAATTTGTCAGCACTACTTCACTTGGGTGTTCATGTCACATAACCATTTGATGATGATATATTTACACCATAATATTTATAAACGTATTAGGAGCTCATTATAGCTAAAATGGGTTTATAATTCGTTTGTCTTTGTCTGTCATCTTGACATTTATACTAGTAAAAAGGACAAAGGACAAAATCTGTTTTAAGTAAAGAGTCTTATAAGATTGTTATGAATAAGACCGTAAGTGTTTTAATAAATCCTCTTCTTGTATTATTGGAAACCCTTTTCGAACCTTTTCGAGTACCTACTTGTACCAATTTCTGTATTATTGTAGTTATGTAAAAATTTGTTTACTGGTTCAAAACTTCATACTTATTTGAAATATTTGATTCTTGTGTGTAAAGGTCTTTGTAACTTGTAGGGCTCCCTAGCTTTTAGTTGTAATTCCTTTCTTTGTTTTAATTTAATTTAATCTATTCAATAAATAATCCAATTTCCGACAGATCTTGTACTTACGAAAAACCTTTTATTGCGTACCTTTGTCCCTTTTGCTGTCATGGAAATTTACAGAAGAATTTTTATTTTATTTTATGGTAGCCGACTACTAAATTCTTATTGCTGTAGAAATCTTGGATTTGTTTCTGGATTAAAATTTTATTATTTTCTCCAAAAAAAAACTGATGACAATTCATTTGAAAAGAGAAAGACTTTAAGCCTCATCCATCGCAATACGATACTCAGAAACTACTAGACTTAAGATGAAAGATGAAATTGAGCACAGAAGTTAAACGGGAGAGGTATTCGCCGCTGCTCAATATTGGCGAAGGAATATATCGCGAGAAAGCCAGAATGTCCAAGAACTCAGCATTCCAGGACCTGTGACATCCACCAACCCGAACTTGGCCAGCGTGTGTGGATTAAGGTCTAAACTCCCTCTACTCATATGATAGACTTTTGAGAGAAGACCCGGGCCCAACAGTGGCATACTAAAAAGGTTTGAAGTGTGAAGCCTAGGAATGAGCTAAATTGGGAGGAATATCAAAATAGTATAGTATCACGCAGGCAAAGTCACAGGCGGAAAGTGTGTACATAACAATTTAAACTGACCCGGGAGAATAAAACTGCTCATAAAAAATAAGCATTGACGAAACTTCAAATTTGTGCCACAAAATGACTTGCTCTTATTGTGTGACAACGATAATTTTCCATTTTACTGAAATCATTTCGTATTGTTGGGATAATCCGGGATATTGGGTTAACGGCTATTGCCACGAAGATTTTGATCTTGAATAAAATAGCGAAAAGAACTGTTTTTATTTGGATAATGACCTTGATCTCTCTAATCATTATCGATTTAAAAAAAACTTTCGTAAAGATCTGGTCTTGACATCTCCTAATTCAATAAAAGTATCTTCTAAATTGATGGCGTTGTTTTCAATCTAAGTTATAAATTAGAGAATATGACTTCGATCTTCAAAAGAATTACTTATTATACAAATAGATACAACCTCTTTATTGAAACTAAAGTTATTATCTTCTGGTTCATACACATTTATAAAGTATATGCTCCACTTCAGACAAACGCAACTTATTATCGCGATTCTCTTACAATACAGGTCCCAGACAGCTGGAGTTTACTACATTCTTAATTCTACATAGTCGTTATTTTGAAACAAACAAATTCTATCTATTCGTGCTTCCCATACAATTATTTACTTGATTTAATGTCCTATGTCCTCTAGATAGGGCAGAGGGCCTCCACAGTATGTTGCCATCTCGAATGGTCTTGAGCTTCGCGCTTTCTTTCGGTCCAGGTCAATCCTACCGCCTTCGCTTCTCAGTGATCGTCCCTTTACATACAATACAAATTCCATACAATTGCAGTTTACTAAATTCGTGATTCTACACTGTCTTTATTTTGACGCAAATTCGATTCTATCTATTTGTGACTCCGATAAAATACGAATTCCAGACAATTGCAGTTTACTACATTCGAGATTCTACACAGCAGTTATTTTGACGTAAACGTGACCTACCTATTCGTGATTTCCATACAATACGAATTGCACATAACTACAGTTTGCTATATTCAGGATTCTACACAACCGTAATTCTGATATTCGCGACTTCCACATTATACGATTTCCACACAACTGTAGTTTGCTAAATTTTGTGACACCTCCAGCTGGTTAATAATCTCTACCACTTCGCTATTTAATAAAGGAGATCTCAACAAAATTCGTTTATTCGTTTAAACTCTATTGTGCTATGTACACAGAAACACAAATACAATATGGAAAATCGTTATCTGAGGGGTCTGCCATAGCGGTTTCTTCAAAATTAAAGTAAACGGATTACTATTGGTAGCGCGGTGAATTCTATACGGGGCTGACAATCCGACTTATCTGCTCCACGATTCCTTATAGAATGTAAGTCAGTCGCCTCAAAACCGCCTACCCCACTAAAAATTGGCGGCCTCTGTCAGGTTTGACATTTGTCAAACTGAATGACCGATTCGAATTGTCATTCAATTGTCTTTCGACTTGACGTTAACAGAAACACGAAAGGCTACCAAATTCGTTTCAAAGTGAAGAGAATGACCTACGCGAAGGCCGCGTTTATTCAGAACAGAATTGCCATCCGTCAGCCACGCATTGACTACACCCAAGTTTTACAACTTGACGCAACCAATTCGAGAATCATCATCTGTGGTAACATTATGAATGTAAACAAAGCATCAAAATTGATTCCTTCAACCGTCCAAGTATGGCGCTTATACTCACTTCAACTCTTTTTTTTTGGACGTTACATATCCTTGAATGATTAGTTCTTAGACATACCGGCTTTCTCAGGACGTTTTCCTTTACCGCAGCGGCGACGAAGCCATTAACAGAAAAATATCACTGCGCCACCGCTGCTCATGATATCATTAAATATCTTTTTGTTTATTATTAGTATTTTTTAAGTATTTCTTATTTAATCAGAATAATATACCTACTTATAACCCCCTTTTATTCGTCGGAGCTAAAAAAAATAAACATTATTTACACTGAAATTCAAAGTACCCGCGCAATAGGTGTAAATCAAAAATATCTAGGGTCTTTCTGTGGGCTTTATTTTAGATAAAATAAAACTCTTTATGCTCCAAATAAATTAGTTCTAATTGCTAACTCAGAGATGATTAAAACGGTTTTAAGGGTAGCAGAAAGTTTATAATGAATTTATTTAACTTTAAATAATATGAATTTAGTTTTATGTCGGTTATTCAGTTTTATTATTATAATTATCACAATTTATGAAACATGAATAGACATGATGGTCATTTTCATTATCTGTGTCTTCTAATATGAAATTTTTATACTGCGGGGTTAGACTTGACTTCACTTCAACCCTTTTTAGTGTGCCAATGCTGAGCACGGGTCTTCTCTAAACTATCTTAGGAGTTGAGAGAGTTTAGGGTTTAATGTACTCGCGCTGGCCAAGTGCTTATTGGTGGATGTCACAACGTCCTTAAATGATAGGTTTTTGGACATTCCGGTTTCCTCAAGATGTTTTCTTTAATCGATATTGAGCAGCGGCGATGAAACAATTCACACAAAGATGGGGAAGTGGGAATCGAACTCGCGACTTTATATTTCTAAGGCGAGGCCGGTACCGATGCGCCACCGCTGCTCTGCTTATGATATGGGTTGTACCAAATTAATAATGATCAAATGACGTCACTATTGATGGTAACTGTAACCTCTCGAATTTGGGTAGTCGAAGTTATAGTCAATCTTTTGACTAATAAATTTTCATTTGACAATCGCGAAATAGACTAATTAAGCTAGTGATTTGACTATAATCTTTTTTAAACTGTCGAAAATTTGACGAATACATCCGTAATTATATAGACTACACAGATAAAACACGTAACTCATTAAATCCGTTTTTTCAGACAAACTTTTCCGACGAAGCAACCTCATTAGCTGGTGATCGTCAAGTATATGCACCTTGTGGATTCTACAAAGGCTGCAGAGTAGCTATTAAAAAGGTGGACAAACAAAGAATAGACCTTACTAGACCTCTGTTACTAGAACTAAAGAAAATGAAAGATTTAGAACATGACCACGTGGCGAGGTTTTATGGCGCATGTGTGGATCCACCTCATTGTTGCTTGCTAACTGAGTATTGCCCTAAAGGATCGCTGCAAGATATATTAGAAAACGAGTCTATCAAACTGGACTGGATGTTCAAAGTCAGCTTAATGAATGATATCGTCAAGGTAAGTCTAATATATTATTTTAAATTCAATACAGCTTATAAAAGTATTCTTCTTAAGCACGGCGGAGGTGAGTGGAATCGCAGGGAGAAGAAGCCCTAGCAGTACTATGCGTTTCAAACTAGAATAGGACTGAACTCGCGACTAACTTCATGTCAAAATCTAAGAAAAAGTATCAAACTGCACAATAGTATTATGCTACAATGTATGAAAAAGTAAATTCAGTAAAAAGTATGTAGGTACATACCTAAGTAAAGTTACGTGCTAGGATGTCACAAATTCGGAAACAAATACGCAAAAACACATACACACATTTTATCATATAAAACCGCTTTTTTTCTTCTAAAGTTAACAAAATATGTTTAAAGCTAAATATCCGAGTCGAAATACCCAATCTTACTCAAACCACAATAAGACACACGCATTTTTAAAGGAGAGGTCAAAAGTGGGCTAGAATTTTGAACACCAATGTGATATACCTCATTGGAAAGCTTATTTAATAAGCTGTTAGAATTTAACTAAACACGAATTTTAGGAGCAACCATTTCTGTAAAAATCAAAAAAATGTAATAGAAAAACAAAACGCACATTACCTTTAATTATCCGTTTCCTAAGCAGTATAAATATTGCAATCACGTCAACAATTGCATTCTGTTACAGTACTTTTCTCTTGTAATATTATTCTAGCTGCAGCTTAATGTAATTATGACGAAAAATATTTGTTATCTTATTAGTGTAATAACAAAACGCGTGGAAAAAAATATAATTACGGGAAACGTCATGATGTCATTGTCATTGATCAGTTTGATTGACAGCGTCGAAATAATTTTGTTTTTTTTGGTTGCTCAATTGACATTTGACCATGGGGTTGCCAATTGCAATAATCATAATATTGCATTAAGGATTCTTATTTTCAATTTCAATTTAAAAAAAAACGGGGGGGTGTAAAATTATTTTAAATACACCAAAAAATTTAATTAATTATGCTCTATTAACCTATGTTACTCAGATTGCTGTTCAAATTTACAATTTTTTTAATCCCAGGCTCTATACATTTTTTGAACGTCTCCTTTTCTTCTAGATGTGATTCTTTTTTCAAACAAACGTTTTTGCCCACTGTACTAAAAATGTGAAGTTGCTGCGCATTCCATTCCAAGATGGCGGATTTCCAGTCCTATTCTTATTTGAAACGCATAGTACATTCGTTGATCTCATCGATGATGCACTCACAACCGTTGTGCATGTATGACTAGAAGTATGAACATAAGTGAAGCTAAGTATGGTTAGATTCTAGCAAGTGGCACTCTATAGTCTCTACCTACCCCCATGGGAAATGGTAAATATCTAGATGTATAGAGTAGTTCTATATATAAAATACTATCTATTTTGTCCTGTTTGTGACCTAAATAGTTAGCAAATACGATAAGGTTGGACGGTTAATCGAATGAAAATAATATAGTTAACTCGGCCTTTTAGCTTTTAGAGACAAAATGTTAAAGGACACAATTTTTCCCCGAATTGATAAAATAGCTAGGAGACAGTAAAATACTTACAAAAACCTTAAAATACTTACAAAAACAGTAAAATACTTACAAAAACCTATCTTCACTTGAACAACATCAAAAATAACTATATACCTACCATGTTGGACGTGGTAGAAGAAGCATGAGAGTTGAATAAATTGGATGGTTTGGTCATGTATAGAGGATGGATGATAGACGAATTACACGGCGGAGGTGAGTGGACACGCTAGGAGAGAACGCCCTAGGAGAACATTCGCTGATCTCATCGGTGATGTCCTTCAAAAAGATAGATGTGTAGCACTCACAACAGCCATGCATTTATGACCACCTGTATGAATATTAGTTAGGCTAAGGAAGTATGTAGCAACAGGCACTATAGGTTTAATCTCTGTCTGGTCCATGGGAAAGACTTGATTGTATGTACGTATATTATATACCTACTTACATAAAATGACCAACAAATTTAATAGGTATATGCGTGAAATAATTTCTCTTGACAACATTTATTTTTATCACCCATTAGCTCTAAGTGCTCGACCCATTTCAAAATGCTGTAACGGGAACCCTGTACTCAGGTAACAACTGAGCTATTTCGTAATCAATTATCCGACGCCGGTTGCCCTCCGGTGAAATTTCGTAATTACGTTGAATAATGTTCGTTAACATTTATATAGGGTGACTGGTTATTAATATAAAATACTTCATCATGTGCTTATGAATAGGTATACACAACATTCCCAAAAAAACTTTGGGAAGCAATTCTTTTTAATTCGCTTCGATATTTATATTGAGCCGCGTAGTAGAGACGATAATTAAACAATATATTTTTTAACATCTTTAATTGTGGAGGATCTAAAATAGTTTAGGTGCCCCGGGACTTGGCTTGGTTTCATAATACTAAGACGCGGTACATATCTGACGGAAGATGTATAGAGAATGCCTTAATTCATACTTTACACGACAATTTATAACTACAACATGAAATATGATGACGTAGATAGGTACGGATTGATGTCAATTTAAAATAATATGTAATTACTAATAAGTAATATTAACTAAGCGAACGATATGACGAATTTCGATGGCTTTCTATGCTCCATACTACCTCCACTACCAGAATATTACATTGTGATCTTACCGGCATTCGAAGCTGGAATCTTCTGCTGACAATATTACACATACGTTGCGTAGAAGAAGAGAAGGTCGCGTAGAATACACAAATATATTGCAAAACATTCAACCGTTCACACTCTTCCTATGTTGCGTTAGTGTGTCCAACGAAATGCGATACAAAAGATAACTCGCTCGACGTATCTTCCGTCAGATATGAACCGATCTTAAGCCTCTTCACGCGTAGTTCAGTGTAACTGTGGCGGGAGTTTGGTCATAAAATTGTCGAAACTAGATCATTGAGTTATTTTTCGGTATTATGATTTCCGGAAACATACACTGAACGTTGGCAACTTGCCACTTTTAATGACATTATAATCCTTTTTCTGTGATATGACTAAGCTTACAAAGTAAGCACGCGTAATATGAGGATGTTCTTTGTCTAGTAAAATCTTTTATTTAGCTGGAACAGTAGAAATTTGAGTAGCTTACATTTAGTTATTTTATTGTTATTAAGCACAAAACTGATGTAAGTGTATAAAGCTACATATCAAGCTATTTATTTCCAGTATACGCTGATCTCGCATTGTATAGGATTTCCGTACAGCGAGAGGTCAACTTATACTGGATATTTTGATGTGTAGCCGTGTGTACAATCTCAAATGAATTACAAACAGAAATAATATTATGTATGACATGTGTCTGCCATCTACTAGATGTGAAGCAATCATGCTTATTTCTAACTATGGCATAATATTTATCGAAAACTACAAATAAGGTACAATAATTTTAACGTTAATTTTAGACAACAATTAACGGTACTTAATAACAGCTAGTTAATAGCGTCACGGCTGAATTACCTAAAGGTGTAGGCAGATGTAATTATCACCCACTTTTCGCCGGCTATACGTAATAGGGAGCGAACCTATTGCCGTTCTTCGGGCACAATTCTTTAAGCTGCAATTAAGATTCTCTAACTAAGTGTATTAGAAAGAAATAAAGTAAAAACAAAACACATAAAAAGAGAGAAAAAGGACATAAATGAAAACAGTTAAAAAGAAGAGTAAGTGTGACCCATCAGATTCAAACATTATTAGATAAGTTTTTTGCTAGCCCGGGATCTAGCGGCTATTAAGCGAACACGATTACCACTGAACCACTGAGGCAGTAGTTAATAGTTAATATTCCTACCATTAAGGATATAAAAGGAAATAAACCACAAATCAATATTCAATATCAAGCAATATTCTCAGCTTAGACCTTACTAAGACAGAACCAATAACACATGTGTGGAGTTGGCCAAAGTAAGCGTTCGAGACATTGGTGAAAACTGACTCAGATTGGCTCAACTATGGGGTGTACCTGTGTCTCTTTACTATTTTGGGTCAATATCCAATAGGCTAGGTGTTACCCAAGTTCTTTGTCAGTTAACCTTGCTGAAAATACAATGCTTTAGAAATGTATGTTTAAATTAATTTTCTCAAATGTTTAGTGAAGCTAATACACAAACTTGTAAATTTAATTAAACCTTGGTAACATTTCACGTCTCTTTTGTACGTAAATTAGTTGTCAACCTGTCTGCATTGATACACGTCACTAGCAAACTTCACCAACTTAATCAAATGTGTAACGACTAAACACTTGATTTGGTCTTACAAAGGACCCAGGAAAGCCCTCTTGAGTCCTTTATGATACCAAATTTTAATAATGTCAATCAATTCACAATAATATTATCAATGTTAAAAATATCATAAATATTCAAAATATTGACAAATGAAATGGTCGTTTTACGGTTTTTTTATTAGAAAAATAAAATAACAAATAGATAAATTAAATTAATTAATCCTATTAAGCAAACAGTTTCTCTTGTGCGCTATTTTTTTTTTTCACTTCAAATTTTATCTATGTTTGTTTTATCGGAACTTCTTCATTATTACATAATCGTGTTTGTCTTGTTATTTTTATATTTGAAAGATGTACTTTCGTAATTTAGCTACAATAGTAATCGTCCGATTTAGTACTTGGTAGACATGTCTAAGTGTCTTGTTATGTCAGCATTCCCTGATTAGACCCTACGTATACAAATATACTGGCAATTTACTAATTGTATGTGTGAACAGCTCTACTAAGACGTAAAATATCGTGTTTCCAACACGAAACTGAGTAATGGGATGATGAAAATAATTAATTTACCAGTATCATTGTTTTATATCTACGTCTAGATTTTCGTTTACCTCTTATCATTCGCCTTTTAGATATCACCATTCATCATTTCACGTAGTCTCTTTACTACTAAATTCATTTACTTCATCTTGTTAGCCGCTGTCACTTTTATTTACTAAACCTGAGAGCTGTGTTGGAAACTATAACTCTCTTAAGAAATATTGTGGCATAACATTATGTAAGGATAGATACATTTTTTGAATCTTGAATTAATCCGTTTAGTGGTGTCAAGGCAACATGTAAAACCCTTGTTCTTATAAGAGGTTACTTATATATATTTTTGGAGAATGGTTTAATTGGTTAAATGATTAATGGTGTATTGATGAAGTTTCAACGCTTCTACTCGAATACCGCAGCTAATGAGAATATCATTGACACCGTTATGTCTGAAACAAAGGTTTTCAATTGAAAACGTTCCTTAATTGAGACGATATATTATTATATATTAATATTTTCACACATACACACAACGGTATTAAGTCCTAAATTAGACAAATTATGTTTACTTGTATTATGTAACTAGGAAATGATATAATACATATTATATTAAAGATAAAATAAACCTAGACTCAGAACGAACAACCATAATCATCTCAAAAAGATTTGTCTTGGGTGGGAATTGAACTCACAACTTGCAGCAGCCTTTATGTTTCTCACGTCTAACACTACGCGCCCCTGATCGTAACAAAAACTTTCAGATATAGAAAGATCATCATCATTCCCCTTGCCTTTTTCCCATTTCTAATGGGGTCGGCTCCCAGTCTAACCTGATGCGACTAGCTACCAGAATTATACGAGCGACTGCCATCAGACCTCGAAATCCGTAGGGAACCAGTAGCCGAGATGGTTAGACCAGGTGCCATATTATATTGGCTTCTGACTACATGTAATGATTGTCATAGATGTGTTAAATGACAACCGGGACCGACGGCTTAACGTGCTCTCCGAGCTCCGTGCCTCGGAGCTCCGTGCCGGTAGTCACTCAACCGACCAGACACCGAAACAAATTTTTGCTGCTACACAAATATTGTCCGGGGCGGGAATCGAACCCGCGACCTCCCGGGCACAGTATAACCTAATCGGACGGCTTACACCGCTCGACTACCGAGGTCGTCGTTTCAGATATAAAAAGATAAATACGAAAAATAAATAAGAAAGTACACGAATCAAACCTCTTGAGTGGATAAATAATATTCTACGGTCGAACTTATATTAAAATATTCTTAATTTTTAGGGCATGCACTATCTTCATAGCTCAGACATCAAATCGCATGGAGCTCTGAAATCCAGCAACTGTGTTGTGGATTCCCGTTTCGTGCTGAAGATTTCAGACTTCGGGTTACATGAGCTGAGGACTTCGGAAAAAGATTCTAGAGCACATAGCTTTTGGACTCGTGAGTATGAACTGAATTAGTAAACTCCTTTTAGTCGTATTTCAACAACGGTGGCCAAGCAGTAGCCAAGGACGTAGAAGATATTTTAGGTGTGAGCCAGGTTGGATGTCCCCAAATGATAGATTAGGTACTAATATAATTATTTTATTTAGTCCACGATTACAATAGGTATAGGTACCGTTCATTACACTCCGTGTTCACAACCGGGCTGGTGTTGGCAAGTAAGGATGGGACCGAGAACGATGAGTGACGTCAACATATGCATATCCATGTACGTGCACTTACATAGATAAACATGTGTGGGTCCCTACGATTTAATAGCGCATAAGTGTTTGCACAAAAGCAGGTGCACTCTCTATCCTTATACTCTCAAAGTCCTATAGGATGGGTTGGCTGAAGTAACGGGTGAACCATCAAGCGACAGACTTAACGTGCTCTCCGAGGCATGGGGTTGTCACATCATTATTTTCCTAACTCCTGAGTGCTGTGATATTATTAAAGTCCTTTTGTCCGGTGTGGAATATGATACCGCGATTTTACGGCTAGAGGTGAAATTGATAGGCCTAGGAAAAATTGTTTTTGTGATATACTAAAGGGCTACTGTATTTAATTTTAGTTTATTTGTTGTTCCTTTACCTGCTGTATTGAGTTTATTGGTTTTTCTTTCTAAATAAAATGTTCCGTATTTTAAATCATCGTCGAACAAGTTACCTTGTTAAAAGTTATCATTAAAATATTTTTAGAAATATTCCTTATATAAAAAGAACCAATTGGATACCAAGATTGTTTAACTTCGTGGAAAATTAGATCAGACGCTGCTTTGTAATGGAAGTCAACTTTGGATAAGTTGGAATTTTCTTTTTTTTTTCTATAATTCACTCGAAAATTTGTTACACAGTAGCTCTTTGAGGGTAATTAAATGAACACTTCACAGTTATTTGAAAGTTGTTCGGAATGTTTTGTGACAGTTACTGCGAAATATAGGTCAACAGTTTTCTTTTGTTTCATCTACAAGCAGGTCAATTCGTTTAGAGCAGAGTGAATAAGTCTTTTGATAAAAATTTACGAATTTAAGAAAAATTATAACCAAACTAGCGGACCCCGCAGACGTCGTCCGGTCCGTTAAAACAGTACCACCTACCGGGTCCGAAAATAGATTACGACCGATTCTCAGACCTATCGAATATAGATATAAGATTACATAAAAATCTTAGCCTGAAATACTTATGGGACTGAGTCACTTTCGTCCGTGGTTGTGCACATTTAATTGAATCCCCACACGTAGTCCCCGGGTGGTGAAAATCAGGTGACAATAAATAGGTGGTAGGCTTCGTGGATAGTGATCACACACCAGACAAAGCCAGTGTGGCCTTGTCGTGTTCCAGTGAGATGTCTGGTAACACCATGCAGAGAGGGTGGGTCGGAATTGTTCATTCAAGGTTTCTAACCATATGGAGGCTCATTTCACTGCTATCTTCGTACCGAAAATCAATTATTATCACGAGTGAATTGGTATCCTGAGCTGGGGTATTCTAGACTACATCATTGCTTAACATCAGGCAAGTTGTAGGCAAGCTTAGTTAAAAGAAATAACTAATATGGTCTCTTACAGGTCTTTTGTGGACAGCGCCAGAATTACTTCGTCTACCCGAACCTCCTCCAGAAGGTACTCAAAAGGGAGACGTTTACTCTTTCGGGATTATAATGCACGAGATTGTGAACAGACAAGGCGCTTTTTGGCTCGGCCCTGGAATTGAACTGCCACCTAGAGGTAAGTGACTCAAGTGTTTCAACAAATGTGTCACGTCTATTGTACCATAAGCTAACTAAAGGTGAAAGCAGAGGTATATTACATTTTAAACCGGATGTTCATACTTATAGGCCGACCGTTTAACTCGCGTATCGCCTATCGTCAAGATTCTGACTCCTCAAGCTGCACAGACAGTGATGATGATTCAATCGATATGGATATTAGCAGTGACGAATAGTCTTACATTACTTTTGTCTGTGGTTAAATAGTTCTCTATGAGATTTAATTAATGTTTTATGACTTTGTACCTCAGATGGCGATACGCGAGTTAAACGGTCGGCGTATAGCTAGCGTCCGATGGTTAGGCGTTAAAAAATAACAGACAGAGTTGTTAGCAATAATTGATACCTTATAAATTACGAGTATCTAATATTTAATTATAACACTACCACCCGCGACTTTCCCTGCGTGTTATTAAGATAAAAAGAAGCTTACTATTTTGGACTATAATCTATTCATTTCAACCCTTTTTAATGTCCCACTGTTGGGCACGAGTCTTCTCTCAACTATCTTACGAGTTAAGAAAGTTTAGGCCTTAATCCACACATGCTGGTCAAGTGTGGGTTAGTGGATGTCACATATCTTCGAACGATTAGTTAGTTGATTATCCTCACGATGGTTTCGTTCACTTATATTGAGCAGCGGCGATGAAAAAATTCACGCAATATGTGTGGGCACGATCGGGAATCGAACCCGTGACCTTATATTTCTAAGGCTAGGCCCGTACCGCTGCGCCACCGCTGCTCACTATAATCTATCTCTGTGACAATTTGATCCAAATCATTATATGCTTATAATTCCAAGTTACCATGACTTAGCTGCTAATAAGATTTTTATCTTAACACATTTTTGATCAAACAGCATTATATTTATTGTGTTTCTACTATCCTATCAAGCCTATAAGGGGTCACACTCGAGTAAATAAAATATGAACGCTGTTTTTACTATACGCCGACCGTTTAACTCGCGTATCGCCATCTGAGGTACAAAGTCATAAAACATTAATTAAATCTCATAAAGAACTATTTAACCACAGATAAAAGTAATGTAAGACTATTCGTCACTAATATCCATATCGCTTGAATCATCACTATCTGTGCAGCTTGAGGAGTCAGAATTTTGGCGATACGCGAGTTAAACGGTCGGCCTATACTGAAACTTTTTATTTACGAGTAATTCGATAATAGAACACAAAACAGTGCCGTCCGCGGCGGTGGTGTTTATAAGACGACTGACAGACAACTTTTATTTTACATCCCTAATATCTACACACAAAATTATTAACAAAACTATTAAAGACCTAAGAATAACTTGAGTCGCTTACAAAGCCAGTGATCAAAAACAAAATACAACCCGTAATTCCCAAACAAAGAGACAGGTTATCTTCCAAATGTTACATTAATGAGAAAGGAATAAGGCCAACACATTATTTTGTACATTTGTAACAATATTTCTTTTGTTCACAATATGACAACGGATATGAGAAATGTAAACCGTTGTCATGATTTATTTTCTCCCAGGAAAAGTGGTTTCATAATAGAATTTTTCGAATGACGATAAACTTTTTCAGAGGTCCTGCCTGCTTCCATTCAATATGATATACGTAGTAAAAAATTTACATTAACTCTTCGTGCATGTATCTATGTATCTCATTTACTTTAACCCTTTTTAGTGTACCACTGCTGGGCCCTGGTCTTCTCTCAACTATCTTATAGAGTTTAGGCCTTAATCCACTCACGCTGGCCAAGTGCGGGTTGGTGGATGTCACATGTCCTCGAATGATTAGTTCTTAGACATGCCGGTTTCCTCACGATGTTTTCCTTCACCTATTGAGCAGCGGAGATGAAACAATTCACACAAAGATGTATAGGCACACCAGTATTTTTTTTCTCTCTATCTATGTATCTAGTTTGGGAAATCGCGTAAATTATAATTATGTTGATTTTGTGTAATCGAATTTGTAGGTAAGCTAAGAAAGTAGGTTTTAATTTTTATAACAAACTTTGTTCGACATTTTTTGTTCTGCACTAAAACACTTCATGACTTATGTCGTCATTTTGAGTTTTATATTTAAAACAATATAGGTATTCTGACGAATTGAGAACCTCCTCCTTTTTTGAAGTCGGTTAAAAATAAACTTCCCACCCCAGCTTCAACGCGGTGGCGTAAGTACTTGTGGTGTTAGTGGAATGAAATATATTTTACGACCAATTGCAGACCACAAAATTTTAAAAAAATATTTAAATAATAATATTTTAAACCAGTTCAGAAAAGTTTTGCTACAAACAATGTTAGATTTTTTATTTTAAATATCTAATATGTCGCTGACGAACTTACTAGCCTATAACAACGTTAGTTAAAAGCCAAAATAAGAGCCTATTTTAGGCATTGTAGTTTGAAATCACAGTAGGAAACGTAAAAATATTGTTTCAAAAAAAGTTTCTCAAAAACCTAGGTCCTATGAATAAATTAAAAGTCAACTTAATTCCTTGTGTAAATACGTTTTCCAGCTGTTTAGCCTTGTATCACTGTAAAAATATTAGGTACCTATAGAATAGAAATAATTTCGAAATGTTGACAGTGGATGTATGGATTATCTGTCAAATTTTCAAATAAATGTTATCTAACTTTGAACTGATTCACCTTACAAAGTTTTTGTTTTTTTTTTTGCTTAGAAATAATAGAGGCCATAAAAGAGAGTGGTCTAAGGCCTAACACAGCACACAATCGTTCTTGTGATTATGATGATGCAACGGACTTGATGAAGCGATGCTGGGCCGAAGAGCCTTCTGAGAGACCGGACTTTGGACATCTGAAAGGAGCTATACGACGGCTGAACAAGTAATATTTGTGAACATTTATTTTCTGTTTTAGCTAAATCTTTATTTACTAAAATACTAGCTGCCCCAGCGAACTTCGTACCGCGCAAAATTGTGAATCTTAACCATTCCCAGATCCCCTTGAACACACACAAAAAATTTCATCAAAATCGGTCCAGTCGTTTAGGAGGAGTTCAGTCACATACACACGCACACAAGAAATATATATATTAAGATTAGATGTTCTGGCAACGTTCTGAGGTTCGTGCTGATGTACGTATGCTAAAAAAGAGCTAAACCGTGTCGATTTGGAAATTATTTTTTCCTTTAATTTTTGTGCACATACAATAAGTCTTCTTAAATGTATTGAGAAGTGACAGTTTTGTTAAAATTTTTTCGACAGGCCGCGGTGGCGTGATCTGTAAGATGCTTGCTTTTCACTCTGCAGGTCGTGGGTTCGATTCCCACCCGAGACAAATATTTGTTTAAATATGTCTGTTTGTCTTGTGTCTGGGTGTAATTATCTATATTTAAGTATATATTTACAAAAGAAAAGTATTATATGTAGTATATTACCAGTTATCTGGTTTCCATAGTACAAGGTCTGCTTAGTTTGGGATCAGATGACCGTGTGTGTTAATGTCCCACTATATTATATTTTTATCCGTTGCTCCTAACTATTCACTGTAAAAATTTTACGTAAAATTTTGGGTCAAACACCATAGTCGCGACAATGATTTTTGATGGAGCGGTTATAAGGATAAACCTAAATTATGAGACAATATGGTATGACTATCTAACTATTCATTTTATTATTCCCAGGGGTCAAGAAAGTAGCAATATTTTGGACAATTTGCTATCTCGTATGGAGCAATATGCGAATAATTTGGAGTACCTAGTCAGTGAAAGAACGCAAGATTATTTGGAAGAGAAGAAAAAATGTGAAGAACTTTTATATCAACTGTTGCCTAAGTAAGTAATTTGCTAATGTACCTGTTGGAGATTGCTGAAACCAATATATTTAGTTATAAGAAATTGGCGACCGAAATAGATAGGTACTATGCTTTGATCTTAGAAAATTTAAGACGGAACTTGTATTGCGCGCGTTCTCTGCCGAGGTACATGAACAGTTTGTACGGATGAACGGTTCATGTTTCGTGTTTGTGTGTAGCTTTTGTTTACGTGTGCAAGTAAAAACGCTTCAACTTTTACATGTACGTGGCAACCTCGCATTTCCCAAAACCTGGAAGAAACAATTTAGTATTAGAATGATCGTATACCTCCCGTGTTATACTCTAAGAGTTTGGTTAAATAAAATTGGCACGTGAAAATTTTTATTCATCGATTTATTGCAAAAAACGGCTTTCTATTTTTAATAGTTTTTATGGCATCTCAAAAGTCACAAATACATAATTACATAATATTAACATAAATTTGCAATCACATTTCCTTAGTTACGTTTAGGTTTTACTTTTATTCACCACAATCCCTCCACTGTTATCAACAGTGGCGCCGTAAAAATAACTCAGGATTTGAACCCGGCCAATTCCGGTACACCTAAACCGTCTTGGTACGAATTTAATCAGAAATATAATAGAAGGAGTTGGAAACTTAGAACCAGGCAAATCGGAAGACACCACGTAGAAAAACGAACCACCTACAGATGGATACCACCGTATAAAGGTTTAGGATATGCCAGAAGAACAACAATACAGTTACACAAAACATTATAACACGTTAAAAGTCCGAGATGTTACTACTGCTGTAACACATTTATTTTAATACTAGTTTTCCGCCCGCGGCTTCGCCCGCGGATGTTGGTTATCGCGCTAGACCATTAATCCCTTTTTTCGCAGTCGGATAAAACTATCCTTTCCCGGGTCTCGAACAATCTCCATACAAAATTAGTTCAGTAGTCTAGGAGTGTAAGCAACATTTTAAAATCGTCAAGCGCCCATAGGTATATCCATAAATCAATAGGCGTTTCTTAAAAATACTACGGCTCTTAGACCATACTTATAAGAAATGAAATTTAAATTTCGAATTCTATTCGTAGCATTGAGTTATCAAACATGTCATTGTGTCAAAATAAAAAGTAATTTAGATCAAAATTACGAAGGAGTTATGATATCAACTTCAAAGAAAATCTCCCTCAGAATAATTTCTCAGGCTTTGCCCGCTTAGTATTAGGATGAAAATAAAAAAAAATGAAAAAATAAAAAACACGTGTTTCATTATTTGTTTTGAGCTTTATTTATACCAAATTTGAAAGAAATCGGACCAAGGACTAAACAGTTATGGAATATAAAATTTTTCCAAATAAACTCATTTAACACCCCCACCGGGGTAGTTTTGGAAAAATAAAAAACACGTGTTTCATGATTTCTTTTAAGTTATATGTGTGCCAAATTTGGAGTGAATCGGACTTGAGACTATACAGATCCAGAAAAACTTTAATTTTTACCAATAAAACTCATTATCCACACCTCTTAGGGGTAATTATGGAAAAATAAAAAACCCGTATCTCATTATTTGTCTTAAGGTTTATGTGTACCGAATTTTAAATGAATAGGACCAAGGAATAAAAAGTTGCATACAAACTTCACCCCTCTATTTAACCCTCTTAAGGGATGATTTTTGAAAATATTGTTAGCCTATGTCCGATTCTAGGGTATACACTACCTACATTTCAAATTTCAATAAAATCGGTAGAGCGGTTATGGAGATACGCGGTAACAAACCTTCACACACACACACACACTTACTTTCGCATTTATAATATTAGTAGGATAATATTAGTAGCATAGGATTATAGACTGACTTTGTTTTCGCTCAATATGCAATCGATTCGATCTAAATGTGATTCGATCTAAGCTGTGGTTGAAGATGCGTTTACAATTTTTTTGTTATTTTATGTTCTTATCTGCGATCGTTAAATTAATAAAATCAAATAAACCAATGTTAGCTTAACCTACGATACTTCTTTAAATCCTCATACTTATTGGGTACAATAGAAAGTCAGTTAATTCTCAGCTGCCAGGTCTAATTAATCGGACTGTACCATCCAAAATTGCATAGACTCAAACTTATACATGTTTATTTTTTTTTTCTTGTTTGTTTTGCTGAGGCTGCTGCCTGTGGCAGGCGTTTTACCTAGTTTTATAATTTTATTAATATTTAGTGTGCAGTAATCGGAACGCGAGTAACATTCGAGAAAGGAACCGCCTACAGTTTCACGTGTAACTTTAACTTAACCTATTAAAAAACGTGGTTACTTTCACTGTGATCTTTTATCTGCGCACTCGCAACATAACTTTAACTTTTTCAAGTTTACAAAATGTACAAAAATAATGCTTCAACTTCAACCCTTTTTAGTGTCCCACTGCTGGGCACAGGTCTTCTCTCAACTATCTTACTAGTTGAGAGAGTTTAGGCATTAATCAACACACACTGGCCAAATGTGGGTTGGTGGATGTCACATGTCCTCGAATGATTAGTTGTAAGACATGCCGGTTTCCTCACGATGTTTTCCTTCACCAATATTGCAGCGGTGGCGCAGCGGTACGAGCCTCGCCTTTGATAAGGTCGCGGGTTCGACGGTGCCCACACATCTTTGTGTGAATTGTTCATCACCGCTGCTCAATATCGGTGAAAAATAATGCGACAAATATAAATTCAGAAATGAGAAGAAGGTCAGATTTATGTCAATGCGTCCGTAAAATAAGTGACAAGTAACAACATAGCGAGTGGTTGTAACATTGAGTTACTCGTGTTTCGTTGGAAATGCAAGCGATAGTAAAGTGTGTGGTTGGTAGCTTTGAGTAAAGTTAGTGCAATTCCTATGTCAAAGGACTGCCTAATTAACACTCACTAGGTTATTACATTAACCCTCATATTCATAACGTCATATAAGCTCTTTATTGCTAAAATATGTATATAATTCGTTGGTCTTTGTCTGACATTTATACTATAGATAGATCGTTTCACTCGCGTATCGCCATCTGAGGTACAAAGTCATAAAACATTAATTAAATCTCATAAAGAACTATTTAACCACAGATAAAAGTAATGTGAGACTATTCGTCACTAATATCCATATCGCTTGAATCATCATCACTGTCTGTGCAGCTTGAGGAGTCAGAATACGCGAGCTAAACGGTCTATCTATAATGCCGAACCCAAACTAATGCGTCAATAAATTTTTCCAGTTTGTTATTTCCCGGAAACGTACCCAGAAGATTAATAGCATTGTCTCGTTAGATGGCATTACTCTTTTGCCCGATTTACTAACCAGTAGGCTAATTCACGTAATATCTTGACGCGCGGATAAAGTTGTAGTGCAGTTGCGATTAAGTTACGGTGCAGTTGCAATCAAGTTTAAGTCTTTGTGCCAAATGGTATTCTTGTAATTGTCATTTAAATAACATAAACGCTAAAGCGATCGCGTGACGCGAACTTGACGCGGGCGTGTCTTAGGCCTTTGCCTCGAATCTTGCGCACAGCGGGGCGGCAGCGGCGGCGGCGCGGGAGCGGGGCGGGCAACGCAGACCCGTTCTCGAATACAGCGGGCAGGTCGCGCGGCATTATAGCGGCGTAGTGTTGTGTTCGTGTTTGCGTCATCGAGATATTTGTTTTTATTCGCAAACGAAATGTGTGAACTAATTTCCTTTAGTATGTCCAAAGACATTTCGATACGTCACAAAAATAAATTGCACACACAACACTACAATGCAGACGCGCGGGCGGTCACCGCTTGACCGTGCCGCTGCCGCGCCGTTGTTTTCGAAGGTCGATCCATTTGATTTTACGCAGTTGATCTTGCCGCTCCAGCGTCGCCGCTCCGCTGCCCGCAAGATTCGAGGCAGAGGCCTTATAGCGGTTTTCAAGATTACGAGAATACGAAAAGGGCTGTTTTGATCGAAACTTAACTGTAACTGCACCGCAACTGAACTTATTTAATCAAGTGAATTAGCCCACAGTCTTCTGGTCAAGTGTTGTCACCTTCGTTCCCATAATGATTGTACTTTTATCTTGTAGATCTGTCGCGTCACAGTTGATCAACGGTCAGTCAGTTGTAGCAGAAACATTTGAACAAGTCACAATATATTTCTCGGATATAGTCGGTTTCACTGCGTTGTCTGCTACATCAACACCGATGCAAGTGGTGGATTTATTGAACGATTTGTACACGTGCTTTGACTCTATCGTTGAAAACTACGATGTTTATAAGGTAAGGTATATATTTTAATACTTATTTTACTATAGATAAGTGACAAGATACTTGCTTATCACGCCGCAGGCGTGGGTTCGATTTCCACCCGAGACAAACATTTATTTATATATATCGGTTTGTCTTGTATCTGGGTGCAATTATCTATATTTAAGTATATATTTACAAAAGATAAGTATTATATGTAGTACTATTACCAGTTATCTGGTTTCCATAGTACAAGTTCTGCTTAGTTTGGGATCAGATGACCGTGTGTGTTAATGTCCCACTCTATTATTATTATTATTATACTTTTGGTATCTACCAGTGGCGAAGAGTCCACACAAGTCGATTCCAATCAGTTTCCTTTTAGGAATTGATTAATATAGTTTTTTCATTTCATTTCATTAAACTGCATCAAAAATAAGTACCTATAATATGAAGGTGATGGTCGCCCCAGAAACATCGGTGACAGTATTGAAATGATATTATTTTCATAAGTAAGAACTATTTTGCTCCGGCTTCCCTTTTTCAGACTTCCACCCTTCGCCACTGGTAAAGGGTGGTTTCACTGGCGTGAAAAGCAAGTATCTTACCGACCATGCCACCGGCTTGTCAAATTATATTAATTATATTATTATTATTATATTAATTATATTATGTAGATCACAGTAATGTAGCCGTACCATTAGTGTTTACTTTAGATTAAATAGTTTCTCATTAGTTCAGCAGAATCTATGATAACTTAGCCTATTGATTTAGTATTCCATATCTACAGTAAGTTTACGAATTATTACGTAGATTGGAAATTGGGAATGACTATATCAACTCGTCGGAAACTGTATATAATTATGCTGTAACTTGCAAGTTAGAAACCAATCTCGGGATAATTAATTTCATACCTCGAATTTGCATTTATGTAAATCAGCCGTTCGTATTCTGTAAGCGAAATCTGACATAAGACAGGGTGACTGGTAGTTAGTGTATAATAATTAATAGAAAGCTAACACTTATGTGCCTTTGTTACTAAGCAGCGGTGGTGCAATGGTACAGGCCTCGCCTTAGAAATACAAGGTCGCGGGTTCGAATCCCAGTCGTGCCCACGCATCTTTGTGTGAATTGTTTTATCGCCGCTGCTCAATATCGGTGAAGGAAAACATCGTGAGGAAACGGGCATGTCTAAGAACTAATCATTCGAGGACATGTGACATCCACCAACCCGCATTTGGCCAGCGTATGTGGATTAAGGCCTAAACTCTCTCAACTTATAGGTAATATAGTTGAGAGAAGACCCGTGCCCAGCAGTGGGACATTAAAAAGGGTTGAAGTGTTACTAAGACACTATATAAAAAATATGGATGTAAAAAAAAGGAATCCGAAATAAAGATATTACTATTATTATTAAATGAATGTTTGTTTATTCTAAATCAGGTAGAAACAATAGGCGATGCGTACATGGTGGTATCAGGTTTACCTGAACGCAATGGTACAAGGCACGCGTGCGAAATAGCAAGAATGGCTCTGGCTCTGTTAAACGCTGTGAGAAGATTCAAAATAAGGCATCGACCACATGACCAGCTCAAATTGAGGATCGGATTACATTCTGGTAAGTTTTTTTTTTTATTTATTAGAAATTATTATCACATTAGTTTACATAAAAGTAGTTTAGTCTCACAAAACCACGAAAGTGGTTTGACTGTGGTTAGTTTAGTGAGTGTATATGTTTAGTGAGCAGCGGTACCGGCCTCGTCTTACAAAAATAAGGTCGCGATTTCGAATTCTGGTCGTGCCCACACATCTTTGTGTGAATTGTCTCATCTCCGCTGCTCAATATCGGTGAAGGAAAACATTGTGAAGAAACCGGCATGTCTAAGAAATACTCGTTCGAGGACATGTGACTTCCACCAACCCGCACTTGGCCAGCGTGTGTGGATTACGGCTCAAACTCTCTCAACTCGTAAGATAGTTGAGAGGAGACCCGTGCCCAACAGAGGAACACTAACATTATCTTAATATATAAAAGAAGAAACTGACTGATTGACTGACATATCAACGCAGAACTCAAACTGCTGGGTCTGGAGACTCCAAGTTTGGTCTATAGGTTCCTTATGGAATCTAGGGTTGCACTAAGAAAGGATTTTTCAAAACTCACTCTTTAAGGGGGTGAAACGGGGTTCCGCCAATAACAAATAAAAAAATATGATAAAGGGTTCTTATAGATATGTCACTTGGCTAATTATTATCGTAACACCACGCGGGCGAAGCCACGACCGGAAGCTAGTACCCAATATAAAAACGAGTAACGTACAATGTATTATAAAAAGTGAACAGACACATTTTGGGAGGTAACATTACAATGTCACTCAGAAAAACAAAGAAACGAAACAACCCATTAACAATATTACGGATATACTCATATCTATCGGATATTGCCTTTTGCGGATATTTTACCGCGAACCTTCTTCGGTATTACTATAACATGATTGACAGTTGTGAGCCTTTTGTGTCCCATTTATTTCGTAGTAGCTTCTTATAACGACGTTACGTGATATTGGAATAATAAGCTTTATTTATTGCCATTTTTATAAAAGAAAATTTCAGAATAAGCCCTTTATAAATTGTCTGTGTTATTAGTTTAATTTTTCATTTTGTGTATCATAAATCACAGACTGACTACATACAGAATTAAAAAGCACGAAGAACCTGTACAAATTATTAAAATTATCGGAAAGTAGTAACAATTAAAATAAAGATAATAAAAATAATTAATAATTATAAAGTAATAATTTTTAATAATAATAATTCTAATAAATCTAACCCCTGGTATCCACTGGCGAAATATGCGCAAGAAAACAAGTTGCAAACACTACCTATCTATCTCTATCGTTTAGAGATGAGTAGAAAGAGATAAGACTATGCTTGTATCATGTTTTGGTGTGTAGTTCAAACGCCCTGTAAACGGACTAAAAATTTAATTGTGAAATATTTATCTTCTATTACGTTTGGATTAAAATAAGCTTAACTGATTAAATGCCGGTGATACCTTCGGGTAATTCAGGACGTGATATTCTTATGTTAGAAAAATCTTATATTTTTTACATTCCCTCCAGGTCCCTGTGTAGCCGGTGTTGTAGGACTTAAAATGCCTCGCTACTGCCTTTTTGGTGACACTGTGAACACAGCCTCACGAATGGAATCCAACGGTGAGGCACTCAAGATCCACGTGTCTCCTGACACAAAGGCGCTACTAGATACGTTCGGAACTTTCCATTTGGAATGCAGGGGTGAAGTCGCTATGAAGGTGAGTGTGATACTTTGGTTGCAGGAATTTCATTGAGTTCAGAAGATTAAATATTTTCTCGTGACTAGCGAGAATTTCTAAACTATTTTTAACTACATTTCTGACACCTTTGTAAACTGTGAATTATTCTTCTATTCATACGAGGAGAATAATTTTCTCAGCAAGAGCAAAGTGAACTAGAAACAAAAATCGTAAATAATTGAAGATTTTGTTCCAGGGAAAAGGAATTCTAGTCACATATTGGTTATTAGGGGAAAAAGTAGATCCAAACGCACCAAAAGACAAACCGTCACTAATAAAAGCTCAAACACTTTCAATGGAAAGTGGGTCTTTATCACATTTAACGCCTTTCCGACAAAGATTAGACCAAAGTTCCAGATCGTCGAGTAGAAGAGGATCAGGGGTGTTTCAACAAAAATCTGACGTCAACAAACTGGTCAGAGAAGCTCAACCATTACTCCAAAACTTAAGTTTTCAACGGCAATATTCAGATCCTACAGAACCAGTTACAAATGGTATCACAGACAATGAAGACGATAGACAAAGCGTCTCAAATTCAATATCATTAAACGTTAATTCATTGAACCACAATTCAGTCCATCCCAGTCAACCGAGAGTTAAACTGAAAGATCAAAATTCAATTGGTAATCACAAAACGAATAAAATAGGTAATAATAATTGGATATCTAAATTGCAAACGACTAGTTCCTTCGATAATGGAACAAAAAAGGGGAGCGAAAGGCTGAAGGATTATAGTAGTGTGCCATTGCTATCTAAAGGAGATACACCAAATGATTCTATAGTATAATCTATAAGAAATATACTCTCATTATAAACTATAACGCCTCTTGTAGGCTTTTGATATTTTCAAGGAGTAATAGAAGATCTAGAAAATTTACACGTTAAACTTATAATCCTACCAAAAACTGTTCCAGATTTACTACAGATGGTAAATAGAAAAATGAGGCCCCAACAAAAACTTAAGGCGGTGGGCAAAATCTAATTCAAGATTACACTTTTTTGTTTGATGAAGTACTTAAGTTAAAACGTAAGGCCAAAAACCAGTTATACGTAATAAAGTTTTTGTTACGTTGTTAATTATTTTTCTATAAAAAAGTAAATTAAAATGAATATTCACTTAAAGCCATCTTACTTATTAGAATCTATGATAATTTTAACTGTCCTCTTTTAAAAACTTACTCATGTAGAAATTTAATGTAAAATTATCTGTTAGCCTGAAAAACTAAATTTGAAGAGTTACTAATTCGAGTAATTAACATATTATTAGCCTTCTAGGACTGGCCATATTTTTGGCAATAGAGTACATTGACTCCTCATCAGTCTCTAGAGGCAAGATATAAAACTTAATATAAAATAACGCACTTAAAAAGTAATCTAACATAAGTGTAATAATATAAACGAATTCATGAAATAAATTGTCACCACTGCTTGACTACTTAAAAGTCAACGCACTTCATTACAATTTTATATACCTAGCACAAATAATAGTACTTAAGTAAAAAGGGTGACTGTTATTAATATAAAACACTTTACCATGTCGTGGTACCCACAGTCACTTAAACTCTTTTTAGTGTCCCACTGCTGGGCACTGGTCTTTTCTCAACATCTTACGAGTTGAGAGAGTTAAGCCCTTAATCCATACACGCTTGCCGAGATGTCACATGGACATGATTAGTTCTTAGGCATGACGATTTCCCCACGATGTTTTCCTTCACCGATATTAAGCAGTGGCGATGAAACAATTCACACAATCGACCTTATATTTCTAAGGCAAGGCCCGTACCATTGCGCCACCGCTGCCTCAGTATTTTACACTAATTACCAGTCACCCTGTATAAGTACTTGAAATGTAAAAAATACCTTTGAATGTACTTTAATGTGTGATAGTTCAACTTTTGAAATTAAAAGTTATACAGGAAACCAGCTAAACCAGTGCGCATACTGTAAAAAAAAAATAAAGACGTATTAAAAATACGTCTTTATTTTTTTTATTTTTTTTTTTGACATGTCTTAGTACAGAAAATGAAGTAATCGCTAAAGAACTGACGTTGATTGTAGTGTGCCGCCGTATCAGCTGTGCCCTCGCTAGGGTCACTGACCGCTAAATTTACGCCGCGTGCTTTCATCGGTATAATTACGAATAGAGCGCCAGTAATTTATGTAGATTTCATGTCGAATAAAAAATACATTTTATTACTGCAACAGCACCTCCAAAAAAAAATGTGTGCACTGGTTCAAAAGTTTTCCTGTCTATAGGTGTCGTAAAATATTTTTATCTAAAATAATTTTGCAATCCTGTATTTTTAAGTGTAGATGTTGAATGTCAACTAAATGAGATCAAGGATAAGTAGCTTAAAGATACTATTGAAGAGTTCTAGATTTACCAACTGCATTAAATTAAATGATGTAATGTAATAATACATTCCTGGGTATTAAAATGAATGAATGCTAAAAAATTTGAACACGTTGGAGTTTTCGCTATTTCAAATGAAAAAAACAAACATTTACTCGGATTTATTACATTAATGATTGGGAGTGTAGTTTCCTGATGCGTATAATACAGAGTGAACCAGAAAGTAATACTTGAATTATTTGAGACGTGTGCAAATAGTATTGTGACGTTAAAATTAATAAATCAATTAAAAATTAGAGAAAAATTCATACAAAAAAAACATTATTTTTCAGTTTCTATTCTTAGACAACCCTAACTTTTGAAATTACCGCCATTTCTGATAATATGTGAGATCTACGTTACATATCCATCTTTATTTAGTCAAAAAGAGTTCAAAATTATAGCTGATTAAGGGTGCGCGACGCGAAATTCTTGCGAAAACTTAGCACATCAATATATCTATTCAATCTATTTTAAATATAATAAAAATCATTTACTGTCTTCACATAGTCATTAGTAGGTAATGTCCTAAATATGCCTGGTTTCAAGCATAGAAGGCTTTTCAACTCGGGTTTTATATGCGGAAAGTCATGCAAAATTTCGGCAAAGTATACTATTATGTCTCATAATATTTGAGTCTATTGTGTATGGGAAACAGCAGACACAAATCGAAAGAACACAATCGAATCTATAGAAGATTCAGATTCCACATTACTATGAAATGGTGTGGAAGTCTCGTGATTGTGCTATTGAACAGTGGTAGTTACTCCCGAAATCCATTATATTGTCATTGTGATCATAATATTGTTCTAGTCTTCACCAGTATGTTGCTACAACAATTTATTTTCAACATTCCGAATATGAGCATAGTTATATACTTATTACCATTTGTATAAACAATCCTTAGTTTGATCAATTGCTGATAAAAAACGTCGGATAGCTTATTCACAAGTTTTGTCAGTGTCACTGAACGCTATATCGCACAGCAAGGCCCCCGCGCTTGATTTGACCTAAGTCGTATCAATCAACCACAAACTAATTAAAAAAATACCTTTCTTCCCTAATACCCCGCTAACTTTTGACAATTACAATTACATACAATATTTGAATAAAGCGTAGGTTAGCAGGAACCTTGTCGTTGTTTTAACAAAAAGTAATAAAGAGACAAAACTTGTAAATAATCTATTCGAAACTTGCCAGGAAGTTGTGAAACTCATTGGGTAACAACCTATTGAAATCCCTGTTGTTAATGTTATAAAGTCCAGTCACATCAGAAAACATCATTTATGTCAGTTCAGTTATTTTGCCTGTGATAGCTGTCCCCGCCGAGTTATGTTGGCAACTTAGAAGCTATGTTATATACTCAGTTTTCAGGATAGGCAACATATTGCCTAAAAGTATTTCTAGAGTGAAGAATAAAAGTACAGAGATAATACAACTCTGAACAGACTGTAGATATTATCATAAACTAATAATATTAATCCGTAAAGACAATCATTGAGCATGAGGTAAAAGAACTTATATAGGTACTAGCGGCCCGTCCCAGCTTCGCCCGGGTAGCTTCAGCCCACTCAACAATTTCCATAAAATGTGATAACCATAGCAGCGCCATCTATTGATTACTTACTCAACCCAGTCGAAAGGTATCGACATCTGTTAGAATCATTTGGAGTTAACAGATAATTGTGACTGTCAAATAATAACAGACAAATAATTAGCAATAAATTAAAATTGCGACTATAATTTGAGATTTAAACTATCCTATCTCTCAAGTTGGATCGAACTGCACATGGTGTGCGAATTTTATTATAATCGGTTAAGTGGTTTAGGAGTCCATTGAGGACAAACATTGTGACACGAGATTTATATATATTAAGATAAATTTATTTAAATATAAAGACATAGCAAACAGCAAAAGATTGTCACGGCACCCTAGCGAAGGAGCTGTTAGCAAATAAATCTAAAAACACACTCAAAGATATATCGGCCCCGGCACTACCATATCGGGTTGTTTCTTCGGAGGAATATTATAAGTCTATGGATTCAATAATATAAAATTTCATAGCTTTGCTCACTAATCAGTCTATTTTTTACCAATGTTGAAAATGCTAAGTAAATAAAAAGGTTCCATAATTTTAAACAAAATCATATTCCTTTAGCTTCATTCACCATTTCTATTACACAGTTGATTGATCATTTTGCTTCGTGACCAGTTTTACGATTGGTTCAGTCGCCTTTGAAAGTTTCAGCTATTACAAAATCTTACTTTATCTCCAATGTGTCAAAGTAAACTAGGGACAAGATAATAGGTCACTTTTGACAGATGTCAGTTTTATATTCATAGTGAGGTGACCTGCTTAAAAACATCGATTAAATGAATGAATCGAATGAATCGATACAGACTTGAAACATATGTGAAATTTAAAAATGACCATGCGAATCCCTGTCCCATTATTATTTTTTCTTTCATAAATTAAAGGAGCAAAATAAGACAAGTACCTACGTAATTTAACAAAAAAATTGCTTTTATTCACTTGAACTATCGGAACTGCTATCTTCATCACTGCTGTCAGCACTCAGAGATATTATTAATTCATTTTCAATAATATTGTCTATTCTCACATCTCGTTCAAAATCTTGTAAAATTATTTTCTTTGTCTTCTCCACGACTTTTCGCCAGTCTTCTGTAGTGACTTCTGCACATGCAGTTTGTAGCAGAGTCATCATTTTAGCAGTACTGAAGGGTGGTTCAGTATTGTTCCGCGCTGCATGACCCTTTATTTGTGCCCAAATAAGCTCGATGGCGTTATACTGGCAATGGTAGGGAGGCAATCGAATAACTTCGTGTCCATGTTCTAGGGCTAGTTCATTGATTACATAGCGGAGCTTGGACGGCTTAGTTGCTTTTACCAGATTTAACAACTCAACTTTTAATAAAGTTGGACTTGCCTCTACACCATTTCTTACCAGCCACGAGACAATTTCTTGCTTTTTATTTGCTTGAGTTGGTGGTTTATCAACTTGTACAGAATGATACGGAGCATTGTCCATTATAATTTTCGAAGGGTTTTCTAAGCTGACTAGCAGCTTCTCAAACCACTCTTTAAAAACATCAAAGTTCATTTCCTCATGGTAATCTGTTTTAGTTTTAGAGGCGAATGCGAGGAGGCAGTCTGGAATAAAACCTTGAGAAGCTGATCCCGCGTGACATATAATAAGTCGGGCTCCTTTTCCCGATGGAACTTTTGAGGTGGAGGCCGCTGTATCATCGGTCCATGTCCGCGCAACCGTATGGTTCGCATTCAACCATGTTTCGTCAATAAACACGACATTGTCCCAATCCGTAATTTTATTTACCTGACGTAAGAATGATATTCTCTTCAAAATAATATCGTAGCGTTCTAGCAGGATTTTCCGCTTGTCGGATTTTTTAAATCTAAAGCCAATCGATTTCAAAACCTTTGATAGAGACGATTTGCCTCCAAAAAATAAGCCTGCGCCTTTTAACGAACTCAATAGCTTTTCCCGTGTAGGATATTCTTTTCTCGAGTAATATCCATAAATGTGGTTGCGAATTGCAGCAGCATCAAAATTATCAACGTCAACAATTTTCTTGTCCCTCTTTCGTTTTTTCGGTGTACGTAAAGTATTATCTTCTGAGCCTGATGGTCCGTATTTCTCTTTCAGAATTTGAGTTACTGTCTTCTTCCCTATTCCCAATGCTTCGGCAACGCGTTCTCTCGGTGGTTTCAATGGTAAAAGAGGCCCATCGTTAACTGATTCACGTCCAAAATAATTGTACAATTTCAGCACTAGTTCGCGAGATTGACTGTTTAGAGTTTTCCCCCGTTTCGACATAGTAAGACTGTAATGTTTTTCTTGTTTAATAATCGTTAAGCAATCGGAGTCCAATTTATAGCCAGGTAAACGTAGTCAGTAAGATCAGGTTAAATGAAAAAGCCGGATCAGAAGAAAATAACAGAGAGCACACCAAAAATGCACAGTCACTTCGCACAACAACAAAAGACTGCGTCATCATCATGTAATGGCGACATGACATGCGTCATCGACAGGCACTGGTGTTGCCAGCAACATCCACCTAAATTGCACCCAACATCAATGACCTTTCTATTTAGTTATTTTTTTGTATTTTTATAGTTAGTTAAAAGAATAATAAATATGTATAATTAGGTTTTATTATAATCACAACGTGGTTATAAATTTATGGTGATTTTTCTTCACAAGTAATCATTGCATTCGATTCAACTTACAATCCTATCAGCTTTCGATTTTTAGAGTAACATCCCTAGTGTTTAAAAAGAAATAGGGTTGACTGACGCAACATTGTAACGACGTTCAGTTCTTTAGATCAGAAATTGTTTATTATGTTTAGAATGGTTTTTTAGTGAAAGCAAATCGTAAAATTACTCGTATCGGTCATTATTACAATAAATATGTAAACGTAATTGAAAAAAGTTAAGCAATTGTGCAGTTCTTATTTTATGCCCGCCGTTACAAGGTTACGTTGTTGAATTTTGATGAAATGTCAAAAGTGACCTATTATCTTGTCCCTATTTTAGTTATGTTTCAAAATGCTCATTACTTTTTATGAACTGTAGAACCGATGCTTTAACAAAACTAAATCCTTGTATGCATTCAGAGTTATTTTCGCTCCAGCCGCTGTGTTATTTGCTTTAGAAATACCTTTAACTGATAAGTCGCCGAACACAACAGCTGTCAGAGATAAAAAAACTGATGGACTGTAGATATGTATTTTAAGAAAAATGCACTAATTATTTTCAATATGGCTTGTATCGATTTTGTCAGTCATTTGTTTATGCTCAATGTTTTTAACGACTATTTCGTAATAAGTACTTAAACCGTACAATGCAGATTATTTAAGCAACTGCAAATTTTGATTATGTTCACTTACTGTACATGTATTTATATTAATTTTAGTTATAACTTGGACACTTACGAAATCAAATTTTTTAAAATGTCCGTGTTATGCCCATTTATTTCATTTTTTTCTCGATGACTGATATTTTTTTATTCTTTCCTTAAATAATTTGAAGATTTAAGAGCAACGAGAATTAGTGGAGAATCAATTTGATGGTCAGAATGTTTATTACAATTAAATTTCGAAGTTTTTCAAAGTTCAGCAAAATTTTCTGATGCTCATTATTTAACCTGCATTGTATTATTCCTACGTCAACGTGTTTGTAAATATACGTGGTACTTGTTTAATTTATTGTAAATACATTCTTAATATAACATTGTTGTGATCTTAGAAGTTAAATCGTACTATTTATAATTGTAGATGGTTGTATGACAAAATAAATGTTTCATAAACGTTATAGCAAATATAAAATGAGTGAGACGTTATCTATGGTTTTATTTTATCCCATTAAGAAGCTATTTTTTTTTAGTTGTTATTGAAATTCTCATACATCATTACTACCTTCTCGAATGCTTAGCTTAGCTAAAAGAATTACAAAGGCATGTGAGCACAAGACATAGGCTTGACCTGTGTCCTATATTTCAAAACAGAGCTTAATAACGTTGCACTACCGCATCTCAAGCCACTTGGTAAGGAAAACATGCCGTTGAATTCGTACATATTGCTTCGCTGCATTGTCGAGACACATCTGATCGGCTCGGAGTCTAACAAGATAACGCTAAGAAATAAGCAATGGATTTCTTGTCATTAATTCACTTGTTTTAACATATCACTTGACCAAATTGGGCGTAGCTTTACGTAATTACATTTAATTTTCTATGAAAATTGTTATTGCATAGTCTAGGACGCCGATTCTCGCGTTTCAGACATTGAAATGAAATGAAATGAAATGAAAATATGCTTTATTTTTTTTGAGACTACTTAAAAATAGTCCATTTATCTCGAACTAGGTATATGTCGAAAAAAATGGCTAATGTCGATTGAAAAGTAATGAAATTGACATTATGCCGATTGCTATAGGCTAGTTGCAAGTCGTGAGTTGAGTGGTAGACTTATCTAACGTAACATTCTGAGCATACAAAAATTAGTTTTCAATCGACATTCGCCATTTTTTTTCGGTACAATTATGTCTTGTTAGAGATAAATGTCTAAAACGTGAGAATCGGGACTCAGGTCGCCGGCAAAGTTATTACCACTGTTCGTGTATGGCGTCACCAACATACCTACCTACATATTCACTCTTACATTCATTCAGTGTATAATAAAATATTATTGTTTTTATAGACCATAACGAAGTACAAATCCTTGTTAACCTCCTTGATGCGAAACATGGAGCTAATAAGTATGTTTACAACCTCTTTTTGCTACATGAACATATTATCTGGAAGTACAGATTTAAATTATGATAATAGGCACATTTAGACACTTCTATCGACTTCTTTGTTGTAAACGCGCCAAGTTAGTAACACTATTTATAACACAAAGTACGTAAGCGCTGGCATGGATTGGTCGACTCGATTATGTGGCGTCTAAAAAGTTTTTGAACCCTTTCATAGATTTAAATTCAGTTTTCTATTCTATAAAACAAATCCAATTCGTTATTCAGTCGGTTTTTATAATCCCCTTCTTTAAGTACCTAGTTATTCATGTTATTCAGTATTCTATTAATATTCAGTATTTCGGCTTTAGCGGCAAATCTAAGCCGCCAAGACTCATGAGATATTAAGGACACTAATGCCTGCAACTAACAGGTGCAGAGTATATCATTCTCTTTAGCTCGAGCCATAAGAATCAGAAATCACCCGGACCCGAAAAACAATCCGAGGTAAAATTTCTTTCAGGTAAAATTTTGGGATCAGGTGGGCCATGCGGGAAAAAATCAAATGGTTGTTTTATAGTACGTATTGAAATCCGGGGTCGCCCAAGGCAGTTCTTTCTTCGGGTCCCAGCGATTCCGTATTCTAGACCGGGTCTCAGCTTATATCTAAGCTTCTAAAAACCAACAAAACAAAAATTCCTTTTAGGTAAAATTTTGGATCGGAAGGTTATAGTCAAAAATCTAATGGTTGTTCGAGAGTTATGAATCCAAACAATTTTATTACGGATCCAGGTGGTACCAGATGCTCATAGCGTGTGCCTTAACTCTTAGTTTCGGTAAGACAGGTTGACCGACACAACCGAAGAGATAGCGGGCGCGGGACTTTTCTTTTTCTGATACGATTAGGATGTTTTTTAATTTCAATAGCTTTGCGGATCATTCTTGGTAGGAACCGGTCTTCTATGACCTATTTTACCAGTGTTTTATCAAATTTTAGGTAATGATTGGAGCCTTTTCGTATAATGTCTGTAGATACTAATAATTGTGATTAATAATTTTGGATGTCAAATATCAATACCACTCTTGACCATGAAGTTTGAAAAGACTTTAAAAAGTCGGGATCTAAAATCTAAAATAAACCGCTATAAAATCAGTTTTAAAATAGTTTTATTTCAATTTGTGATATTCGCGTAAATCTAAGAAAATACTATTAACAATGATTGTCTTTTCTTGGTCAGTTAATTTCGCCGTATATTAACTACATTGGACAACAAAACTTTATAAAACTGGTAAGTAAACATTCGCTTCTCTTAGTTTTAATTAATCTGACATTTTCCTTGGCGGTCTAGACGTAATGGTATTTGCTTTAACCACAAGGTCCTATTTTCGATTCACGGGTCGAGCATAATACTTTTTTATTATACTTACTTAGAAAATCTTACTTGCAGCTTTGAGTTTCGATTGTTCTTGACGAACAACAACAGGTTCACCTCCTGTTATGTATAGGACCTAAATATAGCTGGTGAAAAAGGGTGATGCTTACCTCTGCCCACACGTTCGGGTAATACAGGCCTAATGACCAGTAAATACATTTTTTTTTTAATCTAAAATGGGCTTGCGCTTGACCACAACTTGCCTGATGTGAAGCAATGATGCAGTCTACGAGGGAACGCGCTTACCCAGTAAATACCGATTCACTCTTGACTTGAAGACGGGAAACATAGATGACGGCAGCGAAATCCACAATTTGGCAGTTCGCACAATGAAAGTCGAAGCAAAGCGCTTTGTGCGTACAATAATCTAAGGATCTCAGAAGAACCTATAGGTAGTTTTGAACACCCTGATCGCGCCTGCCACTGTCGATCCTCTTGACTCTTATATACACACGGACACACGCACGCACACTCTGATTTTGGTTTTTTGTTTTTAGGAGTATAAATTATTATTTGTTATGTGTACTAACTATGTGCGGAAGGTGCCGGTGTCTGTAACAAAGTTCATACTACCACAGACACCGACGACGTTTCTCCTTGTCACACAAAAACCTGCACTTTAACGCTAACCTCAAACATGTTGTGCAAGTAAAATAACCGATTTGAAATAAATTATTTATTTATTTATTATTTATATCCTGGCTTACAGAAGTATTGGTACCTTAGTGATTCCAAAAAAAAGTAAACACATCACTTACAGTCCATCAAATCTAAGAAGTACTGTTTGACAGTTCTAAACGTTAGAATTTAGTACATTTAGAATTTTATTTTTTGTATGAAAATTGTTTATTGTTTTTTTGTATAAAAATAGCTTCATAATTCAATTATTTTACAGGAAAGCTAATAAAAATAGTGTGAATTACGCCTCTATAAAGCTAATTTAATACATAACAGTGAAATGTCAAAAGGTACTTCTTATATTTGATGGACTGTAATCGAATTTATATAACTTATCAAACAAAATGTCGACCAGAATTAACAGCCAATTTTGGGAGTGATCGCCAATTCGTTACATTACTAGCTGGTTTATGTGTATCGACAGATTTAATGTATCTCCATCAGTTTTATGGGTAATCGGGGATTTTATTACACTATCCGCTTCTGTGATTGTAGGTAATACGATTTTAGTGGCTGATTTCCTGGTATATTGCTTCACAGTATTAATAATAATAATAATAATATAGTGGGACATTAACACACACGGCCATCTGATCCCAAACTAAGCAGAGATTACACTATGGAAACCAGATAACTGCATATATATTATATTATCTCTACATAAAATACTATTAAAGATAATTAAACCCTAACTCAAGACAAATAGATATGTTCATCACACAAATGACTGACTTGGGTGGGAATCGATCCCAGGACCTACGGCGTCAAAAGCAAGTATCTTACCGACCACGCCAACGCAACGGCCGGGCATAATTTCTAAAGACTATTTTTGTAGTATTGTCTTAGATTTACGCGAATATTACACATTGAAATAAAACTACATCGCGGTTTATTTTAGATTTTAGTTCCCGACGTTTCAATGTCTTTACAGACTTCATGTTCACGGGTGGACTATTTTTGGTTAATTGATTCAATGCATTTTCCCAATCTATGTACACACGGCTAAACATCAAGCTATAAATTTCTAATTTAAGCAGATCTCGCGTTGTATAGGATTTCCTTATAAAATTCCACTAAAACGATAATAAATTGATGAAAGTTGGTAGTTAGCTATCGACTACACGTACAAACAAAGCAATACTACTTGTAGCGAATGTTCTATTATAATTTTATGAGGAGTTCCGATCATACCTATTTATTGCATCTTCGAATTCCAGTATCAGATGAAAAAAAAACTTTAATAGGACCAATTGGAGTATAGATACTGTTTCAATAAAAATTTTTAGTCACCCAAAATTGAATTAAGAATGTAAACATTGCGTGAAACCTGATAACCTTTGTGCGATCGCATCGCAAAAAAAAACTAACGATTATAGTAAAAAGTGCTTTGACGGGCCGGTGGTGTGGTCGGTAAGATACTTGCTTTTCACGCCGCTGGTCGTGGGTTCGATTCCCACCCGAGACAAACATTTGTTTAAATATGTCTGTTTGTCTTGTGTCTGGGTGTAATTATCTATATTTAAGTATATATTTACAAAAGAAAAGTATTTGTAGTATATTACCAGTTATCTGGTTTCCATAGTACAAGCTCTGCTTAGTTTGGGATCAGATGACCGTGTGTGTTAATGTCCCACTATATTATTATTATTATTATTATCGTTTAAAAAATATTTATGTAGATTATGATATACTTAGAGACTTTTTCAACATTAAAATGAGTTAAATTAACTTACCCTGATTTTCCTTTACTTTATTCTCTACGTCATAAAGAATGACATGTTAAAAATATTACGTTTCTAGCATAAGTAATCAGCGGGTTAATAAAATTCGGTCAGGACTCTCAGGACAAGCATTTCGTACATCTTTAACTACCTATATAAAGATAAAAACGTTGAAGACAAATTCTTTTGAAAGAAGTATTTATGCAATCAGAACTCTGTAACAGAATATACCAATAAAAAAGTTATTAAATCACAAAAAAACATCATAAACCGTAACTTTGCAATTGAGTTTCGTGAAAAACAAACTCGTAAATAAGTGGTGATAAAGATATTCTCATAAAATATAAGAAATAAAAAACGATGAGAAATCGCTGGGAATTTTTATTATGCTGACTAAAGAAGTTAATATAATACCAGAGACATATCAATACATGTCTGTGTATAATACACTACCAGCTGTTTCTAAGCTGAATAGCCAGGTACGTGTACATAGGAAGTATGTATTCCTAGCTGCCGCCCGCGGCTTCGCCCGCGAAATTGATCTCACTAATCTTGTTTCTCCATACAAACTTTGGAACCCCGTTTCAACCCCTTAAAGGGTGAGATTTGAAGAATCCTTTCTTAGTGCACCCCTAGACCCCATAAGGAACCTATGTGCCAAATTTGGAGACTCCAGACCCAATGGTTTGGGCTCTGCGTTTATATGTCAGTCAGTCAGTCAGTCAGTATCTTCTTTTATATATTTAGATAGTACACAAGTATCAACTCTGTATGTATGTATGTATCTTTATTATAAAATTTCACAATATTACTATATATCAGTGCCCCAAAAAATTGTTTTCACAAGTTGTCTGTGGGTATACACATTCAGGTAACAATGGTTAAAACAGAGTGTAAAATTTTAACAAACTATTTATTAGGTCAGTTTTCAAACAGCTGAGTAAGAAAAGTCTATAACTCTAATATCGGCTGGCAAGCTGAGGTATTCTTTTGTTTAGCGTTTTTTTAGTAGTTACTTACTCTGAGCACTATGTATTTACCTGCTAATATAGACCTAGTAACTTGATCATGCTTAACTTGTGAGTAACGCTCTCAGTTATGATAGTATTTCCTTCACTTTCATAGTCCGGTGGGACAGATTGAACGACACGAACGGTGAGAGTGCAAACGTAGGACTGATGGCTTTTACATGTTTTCCGAGGCACGGGGGTTAATTTAATACCGTCCCAACAATTTTTCTGGGTACGACGGCCGGTATAAGCTGATTAGCAAGGTACGCAGGAGATTTCATAGTGCACAAGTGTGTAGGTACCTACTCTCTATTCCGTTCACTATTATAGTGCGGTGGAACAGATTGACCGACACGAACGGTAGAGATGCAGGATTGACGGCTCTTATGTGTTTTCCGAGGCACGGAGGTTCATTTAATACCCTCCTAAATTTTTTTCTGGTTACGGCGGCCAGTCTAAACCGGCTGGCTAGGTACATAGTAGATATTATAGTGCACAAGTGTGTGCGCAAAAACAAATGTAGGTACTACTCTCTATGCACATCTCTCTCAAACTGTGTAAGACGGCTATCCTACTACAATTAAACAAATCTAAGAAGTACCCTTTGATGTTTCACTGTTTTCTATTAAATTAGCTTTTTAAAGGCGTAATTTACACTATTTTTATTAGCTTTCCTGTAAAATAATTGAATTATGAAGCTACTTTTATTTTAACATAACATAAACAATTTTCATACAAAAAATTAAATTCTAAATGTAATGTTCTAATGACGTTTAGAATTTTCAAACGGTACTTCTTAGATTTGATGGACTATAGATGAGAACAACAATTTACAACTGAACATTACTTGATCGTATTGCGAACAATAGGAATACATGAAATAAGCAGTTTGTGTTTTCTAAAGGAATCGTTAAGCTGAGTCAGCATTCATATTTTATATTACAAAGATAATTTTCACAAAGTGAACCATCTTTGCCATTTCTGAATGCCATCTTTTATTTCTATTTGCGCTTTTATGTATTGGTTATTAATCGCTAGTGGATTTATGCAAGCTATATCAAGCAGAACATGGCATCGGCAGACATTATGACTTCCATTTGCATCCAGATTTCCATTTACCCGTATTTGGCCAGTGTGTGAGTCAGCCCTAGTAACAACTCTTTAGTGTCCCACATCTGGGCACAAGTTTCCTCTCAACTATCTTAAAAGTAGAGAGAGTTTAGGCCTTAATCCACACTCGCCACAAGTCCTGGAATTAGCTTTTATACAAGTCGATTTTCTCGTTTTGAACAGCGACGATTAAACAATTTACACAGAGATGTCTAGACACGACTGGGGTTCGAACTCTGTGATCTTATGTTTTAAAGGCGAGGCTGATGCTGCAGTGCCACAACTGTTCTCAGTATTCAGCAAAATTTTCTTAAGTCTTATGGTAATTAGATAATTAACCCATATCTAGCATATTGTAACTTTATGAGTATCCAATAATTGTGATTTGTTTTGTTAACTTATACTTACGAATTTCACCACATTACTATTTGTATTCGTATCTACCATGCTACATTCTAGACTAGTTGACATACTTTGAAGTTGTTTACTATTATGCCTTTGATGTGCTTTGACGTCACCCATTTGCTTGCCTTCGAGGTTTAATACTGACCAGAACAAACAAGGAATCGGTTTGAAATGTGATTTAAAGCGTTGCCACTATTTATTAACTCCCGAAGATAAAGAGAGCTGACTGAGAAAAGTTTGACCTATCTATGTATTTGTGTATAAGCTAAGTACCTCCGTAGTGCCTAAACGCATGGACTAGTTTTGGTGTGGTTTTCTAGATTTTAAAGCTGAAATATTTGTAGGAAGGTTGAAGGTTTCAAAATATATATCTTATAGGTATTAATATCATTAAAATGACAGTTTTGTAATATTCTAGCGACGCGCGAGTACAAATTATACACATAAACCTTTCTCATGGATCACTCTGTTTACTGGTGAAAACTGGTGAAATCCGTTTAATAGTTTTTGAGGTTATCGCGAACAGACAGTAAAAGCGACTCCATAGGTACTGTTTGAAGATATTGCGAGGGTTCGATTCCGTGCCGTGCCTACACATCTTTATGTGAGCACGATGTGTTAGTATTTTCTTCGCTATTTAATATCAGTAAAAGAAAATATGGTGAAGATAGCGACCTAACCTAGAACTTTTAGGGACATGACACATCCAACCCGCTCTAAAGGGCTAAATTATTTTTACTCTTAAGACAGATAAGAAAAGACCACTTAACTTCTTTAGGGGGAAAGGAAAAGCAAAGGACTTTCATATTGTTTTCACCAATGGACAGACTGATCCATGAGGAAGGTTCAAAAGTATTTATTGCACCCGTGTGAAGTCGCGACGGGTCGCTAGTTATACCACAATAATCACAGTAAACTTTTAAGATCCTTCTTTATAAGTAATATATAAAAATGTTGACAAACTTTGGCCTTCAATTTCAGCCGCCAGTAAGTAAATAGACAAGGTTAGGTCTCCAAAAATCACATTTTATTACCCACGACTGAGTAAACAGCTAAAAAAACAAGCCTGTATTTCTACAAAAACATTTCCTTTGATAATGTTTCATGTTATTTGCTCAAAGCAGTAAATGAAGTTGACGGGAAAGTAAACCACGAGTAGCAAAACCCGCAAGCTTAGGAAAATGAAATGTTCTAAGATTAAATTAACTACACAGGGACTAATCCTTGCTATACTTGCGATTTACTGTCGATTTCTTGATGAGGCTAAATCGCAAAAAGTACGACACGTTAAATTATTGTTGTCAAAATTTGGATGTTGTTCTATGCAGTGATAATTATAATAATCATCATCTTCATTCCCCTTGCCTTTTTCCCATTTCTATTGGGGTCGTCTCCCAGTCTAACCTGATGCGGCTAGCTATTTATTATACGAGCGACTGCCATCAGACCTCGAAAGCCGTAGGCAGCTAGTAGCCGAGAAGGTTAGACCAGGTGTCAGATTATATTGGCTTCTGACTACATGTAACGATTGACATAGGTAGATGTGTTAAATGACAACTGGGACCGACGGCTTAACGTGCTCTTCGAGGCACAGAGAGCGATTATAGTAATAATAATAAATAATAAAATTTATTTCATTCATGTCGTCAATAGGTAGGTAGGTACATACATTCACTTCAACCCTTTTTAGTGTCCCACTGCTGGGCACAGATCTTTTCTCAACTAGATAGTTGAGAAAAGATCTGTGCCCAGCAGTCTCTCAACTCTTTCAACTAGTAAGATTACTAGTTGAGAGAGTTTAGGCCTTAATCCACACACGCTGGCCAAGTGCGGGTTGATGGATGTCACATGTCGTCGAATGATTAGTTTTTAGACATGCCGGTTTCCTCACAATGTTTTCCTTCACTGATTTTGAGCAGCGGCGATGAAACAATTCACACAAAGATGTGTGGACACGACTGGGATTCGAACCCGCGACCTTATATTTCTAAGGCGAGGCCCGTACCACTGCGCCACCGCTGCTCATACGTTCATAATTACATTTTTACCCTAACTAAGTGGATCCTGTGTTTCGGGTTGTTACCGAAATATTGTCTTAAAAGTTGCTAGTCTGTTGACATCCTAAGAGGCTTTAATATTGGATTTGTTAGCAGATAATAAATAATAATATTATAATTCTGAGACATTACCATAAACCTATTTTATAAGCAGTACCCTTAGACAAGTGACATAAACACTAATCAAATAGAATAGAATTCTGCATGGGAATGAAACTGGCTTACAGCATGATTTTGGGGGCTGAGTCACCTTCGTTCGTGGAAGTTCACCCTTTATCTAATACCCACATGTGGTGCCTGGGTGATGTAAATCAGGTGACAGTTAACTGGTGGCAGGCATCAGCCGTGGTTAGTGATCACCACCCACCAGACAAAGTCGCACCGCTAACATGTCTAATAACACCATTTATGAGGTACGGAATTGTTGCTCTTTTGTTTCTAACTATATGGAGCTTCATTCCAATCATTGAAGAAAACATCGCGAGGAAACCGGCATATCTAAGAACTAGAGTTGAAGTGTAGTGTGTACTTCATCCCTACTAATATTATAAATGCAAATGTAACTCTGTCTGTCTGTTTGTTACTCTTTCACGCCTAAACTACTGAACCGATTTGGATGAAATTGAGTATGAAGGTAGTTTGAGACCCGAGAAAGGATATAAGATTGTTTTTATCCGACTGCGCAAAAAGAAGGTAATGTTTTGCCGCGATAACCGACATACACGCGGGCGAAGCCGCTGTCGGAAAGCTAGTATTAAATATATTAAAACACAAAAGGTAGACTTTATTACTTTTAATAATTTTTAGGCTAAGTAATACGCCACAAGCTTTTAAATGCAGTGATATTCTGAGTGAGTTTTAATCATTCTAAGTGGAAAGATGGCATCATGTTCGCCGTGTTGTAATTATTACCAAGATCCATTTTTAATATACACCTGGTGCTGTATTATGAGTGTGTAAACCGATTGTGATCCAGATCCCATTGGGTGTGCTCTGGGTTACCAGCCCCATTGTTAAGATAAGATAAGATAAGAAACCGATTGTAATTGCGTTGAAACAAAGATAATCCCCTTCTTACAACAGATTCACTGGGCTTCTTGACAAATAACTAGCGAAACGGTAATAAAAGAAAGAAAAGAACAAAATGTATGGAATTGACATAAGATTGTCACGTGACATTTCGATGGTGAATGTTAATTTCATACTCTTTTTTTCGACTTTTCGTTAACGCTTCGCTATGTAATTTATCTAAAAGCCCTGACTATTATTGTAATAATACCGGATGAGTAAGCTGAAGTAGCAGTGACCCGGTCATATCTGCCGCAAAACTGACAACCGTCTGGGGTAAACGAGTACTTGAGTGGACACCACAAATTGAATAACGTAGCGTAGGACGTCCTCAGACTTGGTGGAGTGGCGATCTCAACAGGCCGGCTGGCATGAACTGGATGAGAAAAGGAAAGTTTTAGGAGAGGCCTATGTCCAGCTGTGGAATATAATATTATCCAAATTTTTTTATCCTCACGTGTAAATATTCGCGTAAATTTACGAATTTACTATTGAAATAACATTTTGTTTTTATTATCAAATAGTATATTTGTAACTCGGGTGAGTTCGAGAAGTATTTCTTGCCGCTTAAGTACGTTATTGAAATTTATATTAAATTCTATGCCTCCACTCGAAAACCTCTTTGGTACAATATTAGATTCTATGAAAATATTAGTCTAACCCAGAATTGATGTAATAGTAATATTATTTTGTTTATTTCTGATCATTGTAAGACAGATTATTATTTATAGACTTCTAAAACATTATTTATTTAAATATGTCTTACTATCTTTAATCATATTTTATATAATATTTTCCTGTCGGTGACTACTTTGTATTTTTTTTGTTTCTTTATTATTTTTTTACTATTTTCATTTTTTAGTCCGTTTTGTAAATAAATAATAATAAATAATAATTAATTTATCAAAAATTATGGTAATAATTTAGCATTTTACAAATAATTATGACATAAAATCTGAGTAATTTAATTACTTTAAGAAGCAAAAAACACGTGTCTATCATATTTTTATACTTTTAAACTTAAACTTTAATCTTCTACTTTTGTACCCACGAATCAGCAAATACCGTATTTTTTTTAAATTAAATATTTTATTCTTCTTTCTGATCAAGCAATGTGTAGAAGCTGTATGATCCTTTTAGTATCTGAAAAGATTAAAATTATGTAATTTATCAAATAAATGTATATATTTAAATAAAAACTACTAACTATATTTAAAAAAAAATTGAAATAAAACTACTTTTTAACGGATTTTATCGCGGTTTATTTTAGATTTTAGATCCCGACGTTTCAAAGTCTTTTCAGACTTTATGTTCTTATGTGGACTGAGATATTTGACGTCCAAAAATATTAATCACAATTATTACTGACTACCTCCAAACATTAATATTTAAGTTGCGTTCTGATTTAAGCAAACTGAGCTCACAGTGTCTTGAATTCTGAGTTGATTTTGCTTGGGTTTTGGTACAAGTAAATTAAGCACTGGGTCCCAAGCTGGTGGTATATTCCAACCATTTTCTTTGTTAAAATTAGGATGTTTTTTAATTTCAATAGCGTCAAGGATCATTCTTGGTAGGATCCGGTTTTCTTAAAATAATATGACTTCTGTGTGTTAATTCACGTAATCAAATAAGTTCAGTTGCAGTGCAGTTGCAGTTAAGTTTCGATCAAAACAGCTCTTTTCGTATTCTCGTATATTTTGACAACCGCTGTCAAATATACTAGTGTCAAGTTCGCTTCACGCGAGCGCTTTAGCGTATAATATGTTATTTGTATGACAATCAGAAGAATTTTGCACAAAAACGTAAACTGATTTCATCGCAACTTGATCGGCCCGTCAAGAATTTACGTGAATTAGCCAACAGTACACAAGCGATATCATACCAACTCAGGGACCATGTGGCGTTTGCTTCACTTGAACCCTTTTTAGTGTCACACTGCTGGGCACGGGTCTTCTCTCAACTCTCTTATGAGTTGAGAGAGTTTAGGCCTTAATCTACACACGCTGGCCAAATGCGAGTTGGTGGATGTCACATGTCCTCGAATAATTGGTCCTTAGACCATTACTTAGATATTGAGCAGCGGCAATGAAATAATTCACACAAAGACTGGAAAACGAACCCGCGACCTTATATTTCTAAGGTGAGGCCTGTACTACTGCGCCACCGCTGCTTGGCTTTTGCTAATTTAAATGTCTAGAAGGATATAACTATCAACAAAATCGCAAGTCTCAATAGCCAAAGGAATGTGACATTTTACAAAAAAAAAGTTATTTTTAAGCGGCGCATTAGCGGCGATGAAACAATTAACTCAAAGATGTGTACGTACAACCGGGTATCGAACCCGTGACTTTATATTTCAGCGAGGCCGGTACCGCTGCGCCATAGCTCTTCCATCTTCATACGGGACTATGTGAAGGTTCATAACTTACAGCGACAAACGTGGCCAAATTGAGCTTGGTGAATGGTCCAGCAGTGAATGCAATGGATTTGCGCAGCTGCCCGCCCAGTAGCAAAAGACTTCTGCGAATCGTCACGTTCTGAGACCACCAGTTGCTTTTGTAAACACCAGCTTCAACATTATTACTCTATTTAAAAACAAAAAAAATACTTAACATTTTTTTAATATAATATAGTCTTGCCTACCTCGGTAGAGGAGCGGTGTAAGCCGTCCGATTGGGCTATACTGTGTTGTGAACTTCAATACAATTAAATGTTTTTTTCTTGTCGCTATTTTTATTTTAATATATTGGTGGGTTTGAGGGAACGCCGTTTGTAATTCGCCCGCCGCCGACGGGCCGGTGGCGTGGTCGGTAAGATACTTGCTTTTCACGCCAAAGGTTTTTCGATTCCCACCCGGGACAAACATTTCTTTAAATATGTCTGTTTGTCTTGTGTCTGGGCGTAATTATCTATATTTAAGTATATATTTACAAAAGAAAAGTATTATATTTAGTATATTACCAGTTATCTGGTTTCCATAGTACAAGCTCTGCTTAGTTTGGGATCAGATGACCGTGTGTGTTAATGTCCCACTATATTATTATTATTATTATTATAATTGTAATTATCATACTGTATATAAAATAAGTAGGTGATGAGAGAGAACTTGACTGGAGAGTGTGGACTTATTTCGGGTGATGATGAACATGATGATAATTATTTGATATTTATTTTGTGTTTCCTATCTTCCTATGTGCCTGTTAATCCAGGGAAAATACTGAGGGTTATATGTTTACCAATTTATTTTATATTTTTAACTGTATTTCTCTAACATAATACAAATAACTGTTTTTTGTTTCCTTATAAGTAAATAAATGAATAAATGGTGATGATTTAATTCTTACCATGAACAGAACCTCGTTACTATGCCAGCAATATAAAAACAATTGCGCAATAAGAGCTACAAGAAACTGGGCGATCCAAATACGTTGCATGCTGCCAGTGCCTTTCTAGAATAAATAAAAAACGACAGTAAATATATATCTAAATAAAAACAAAACCTTGAGAGGTGTCAAGGGACACCCGGATGGAACGAAGTTCCTTTCGATTAATTAGTTAAGGAATTGTAATAAATTTTTATTTTTTTAATTTATAATAATTATTTTTATCTCTAGAGAGAGAGAGAGAGAGAGAGAGAGAGAGAGAGAGAGAGAGAGAGAGAGAGAGAGGGACAGACAGACAGAGAATCATGCGCACGCCGCACAGCTTACAATAGCTTACTATAGTAAAAAGTGTCGTGACAACTTTTCGTAAGAATTTTTTCCGTCTAGCCCCCTTTCACAACGCGCGATAAGGAACTTCGTTCCAATATAATAACAAACAATTTATTTTTCAAGCAAAATCTGAATTGAAATAATATCTGAATGGTGTAGATAGTTTAGGTATCTAGATAGAAGTAGATGGTCTAATATAGTCAGGATTAACACAAAGAATACCGTTCTATAACAGTAAAACGGTAGGTACTTCGGTCCTTAGAGTGAAACCTCAATAACGCATTTTTGTTCAAATTCTAGGAAGACAAATGCACGATCTTATAGTATCGAACTGTGCTGGCTATAAAAGCGGGTTAAATTTCTATTAAATAATAAAAAATATTAAAATACGCCGTACAAAAAAATTTGCAGCACGCAGTTTTTTCTCTCTCCTGAAAATTTACTTCTTTTACACTTATAAGGTTTTCCCTATAAGGCGCTGACTTGAGATATTTTATAAAAGATGTAAGTGCAAATTTTACCGTAGTTAATTGTATAGCGCTTGCACATATCATCAATGAACAAATTATTATATAAAGGAACATCACTGGAGATAGCAACGAATTAAATACCGAAGAAAACCTAAAACAGAAAATAATAGTTAACCCAACTTTTTCTGTAGTTAATTTAATCTAATCAGTATTAAATAATTTAGAAATGTAAGATTTAGAAGCATTGCACAATTTAATGACAATTATTTTTTCTAGATTATACATCCCATGAATATTTCACATGTAAAACTATTCAATAAACTTACTTAGTCAAAGTATTGTGATGATAATGACATTCTCTAATCCTCTTTAAAATTTCTTCGTTGTTTACCTCGTTACCTTCTCCAAATAGTCGTGCACAATTAGAAGAAACAATTTTTAACTGCCCAGTTAAAAATGTCATTATTATCACACAGAGACAGTCGAAATTTGCTACAACACCTGCACCATAAATACATATCGAAGCATGTACAGAAGCAGCTACCCAATACCCGGCACCTCTTGTTCTATCAAATGGTAGCCAGGAACTCATTATTTCTGGTAAAGGAATAGATCCATTACTCATCATTTCCCTTTGAGTAATATCTGACGTGTAGTAACAAATCAACGGTGTCAATATTACAGGGATAAGCGTTGTAATAACCAAACACCAATAAAAATAAGTAACACGCCTAGAATATTTCTTATGTTCTAGAATAATATTCTTTGACACGTCATCTTTTTTCGAAAGTTGATATTTTTCTAATTCTGCGACGAAAGTAATTAATTTTTTCCAAGACTTTTGCCAGTTAATAAATGTTAAACTTTTGAACACGCAAACAGTGCTTAACATTGTAACAGAAAGATTTCTCATCGCCATTTCTAGATTAGCTCTAATAATCCATAGCTCAATGTACTGAGTTATAATAAATAAAAACACAAGGAAATGAACAAAGTTATATAGAATGGCGGAGAAGTGATCTTTTTGCAAAAGACCAAAACTTTGAAGACCGTAGAGTACAGGTCCTAGTAAAGGATTTTCTGGGTCTTCCAATTGTTCTAGTATTGTTAACATTTTCGCTGTTCTCTGTTGAAGTAGCTACGGTAAGAATGACAAGCTTTTTAAAAGTACTGTGAAATTAAATCTGATGGACACATGTATTATGTGTCTTAAACATTATTGTCATTAGGTTTCGCTTGTTTCATTTTCATTTCATTTTACTTACTATTAACATCAAAGATGATATATGACTTTAACATTATTTTGGTTTAAAATGTATTGAAACGGCGTCAGCCACAAAAGATTTACGGCCTTATTCATAAAAAAAGTTATAAGACTTTTTAGTTAAAATGGACTTTGTCTCTTTCTTACTAGTATAGATGTCAAGACGATAAACAAAGACAAACGAATTATAAACCTATTTTAGCTATAATGAGCTTAAAATGCGTTTATGAAGTATTACTACTAACTATATTAACTAACACTTGAAGGATCTTTAAAGAAGTAAAGTTAATTTATACGAATTTAACGTAGCGTCTCTACATCATTTATATAGCATTTCTATAATATTACTGAATACACACATCATAAGTAGTCCAAAAAACAACCTAAAGGAGCAACGGCTATAGGTACTCTAGAATTCTAATATAAGACTTGCGGTCATTTTCATAAAAATCTATGAAAAAAGTCCTCAAAACTCATAAGTTAAAATAAAAGTTTCGTACTAGTCTAAATGTCAAGATGACAGACAGACAGACAATCGAATTACAAACCTAATTTAGCGTAATGAATAATTGGGTTAATGTGAGTAAAAAGTTGTAATAAATACTAAACATACAGGTAAACGAAAACGTCTCATACATGCAATAGATATAAACAATTTAATAGTATTCAGACTACTTTTTCAGATTGTTGTGACAACTGCCTATTATTGACACGTATTGCATTGTTTGGTATTACAAATTGATGGGTAAATGATGGGTTTGAATTGAAACAATGTGTCTAGCGAACGAAATTAATAACTATAAGTAGGTACTCTACATTATAAATATACACGTTTATTATTAATAAATTATTTATTTAAATATAGTTATTTTATTATTTTCTGAGATTTACGCGAATATCAGACATTGAAATAAAACTGCTTTATCGCAGTTTAATAATTCCGTTAAAAAGCAGTTCTATAGTATTTTCTTATTTTTATTTCTTTTATTTATTTTAAACTGATATTTTACTCAATAAACCGTTGTATTGTGTTAGATTTACGCGAATATCACAGATTGAAATAAAACTCTTTTTTAACGAAATTTATCGCGTTTTATTTTAGATTTTAGATCCCGACGTTTCAAAGTCTTTTCAGACTTCATGTTCACTTTAATGTTTGGAGGTAGTCAGTTATAATTGTGATTAATATTTTTTATTTTTTTTTACGTCAAATACCTTAGTCCACCCGTGAAGAGAAAGTCTGAAAAGAATTTGAAACGTCGGGATCTAAAATTTAAAATAAACCGTGATAAAATCCGTTAAAAAGTAGTTTCATTTCAATCAATAAACCATTTTAAATAAACGTATTGACAAAAGTGATAACATGTGCGCCTCCAGGCTGACACGATTAGCAGTGGCGGGGTTGTGGTCCAAGGGTTTAGTCCCAAAAAAAGTTACAAACATCTGTTGCATATTGATTTTGAAATATCTTGATTATTTCAGTTGCATTTGAGAAAACAATGTGAAGAAACTATAAGAGCGTTTTAATATCTGAAAACAATATCAGTTATAGTTTAAATTAACACGCTTTTCTTTTCGCTTTGCATGTCAACATTTAGGTCCATTAAAAACAAGGAATTGGTAAGAAGAAAGTTGGCAGAGAAATAGACTGTGTCTAAATAAGTAGGAAATATCTGCTAAGAAAGGGTTTTAGGAAAATCAAGCGTAGAGAAAAATCAAAAAGCCCAACAAAGCCCCAAACAAAATACTAGTTAAACTTACTTCAACAAAAGTAGACACAGACAATGAAGTGTATGGTCCAGCTTCTAACACAAATGGTTGCTTAAATTTTCCAGCTAGTAAAATTAAGTGCTTGCGTACACGCACATCACCTTTCCACCAGTCACTATTGTAGATTCCTTGATCTATCTGATAAGCCTATAGAAAAATAAGTTAAAATGCCCATGTATTCAACAGTTATGTTGATTACATTGTTTATTTGAGACATTTTTAAGCAATTTCAAGAGTAAAGAGTGTTCATATAAATAATCTGTTTACATTAAAGTACTATAAGTCGAATCACAAGTCTGCAGGACTATGTTTTATAGGCCGACCGTTTAACTCGCGTATCGCCTATTGCCAAGATTCTGACTCCTCAAGCTGCACAAACAGTGATGATGATTCAAGCGATATGGATATTAGTGACGAATAGTCTTACATTACTTTTATTTGTGGTTAAATAGTTCTTTATGAGATTTAATTAATGTTTTATATTTTGTACCACAGATGGCGATACGCAAGATAAACGGTCGGCGTATAGTTTATGTCACAAATAAATTATGTTATAAAAATGTTTGGTATTACACATTTTGTTTATTAGAAATTCAATCTGATAGCTGCCTATCTAAGAAAAGGGATAATCATAAGTACTTGTAATTATATCAGGAATGTTTTAATGAGTTGGATAGGTTACCTCAAGAGTAACTTCGTTGCCATGCCAGCAATAGATAAACAATTGCGCAACTAATCCTGCAGTATATTGGATAACCCATAACTTTTGGGAAGACTTTGCTTCTTTCTGAAACAAAAATCGTTAAACTCATGTATAATTTGGAAATAAAGTCGTCTAAATCAAGTTTTTCGCAAAGTTATGGTAATGTTTTTTGAGATAGTTAAGTGTTTAAATATGAATAGAAGAAAAGAATAGTCTTCATTTGAAACAGAAATTAATCATAGGTACGTAAAAGTAAGAAGAAAATTATTTATTTATTGGAAGTCATCAGTATTGCTAACCGAATCATATTAATAGAATAGAGTAATCATTAAAAAATATTATTGACCTTTTTTAAATACAACCTATTTTAAAAACTAACATAATGATTGTTAAAACTGCTTGGTATGCGACTCGTAAAAATACGGTTTTTTAGATTCAGTTGACTTAGAAATTTGATTTACACAGAATTTAATTGCTTTACTTTCGAATACAAACACTTCTTTTTGAAGTAACCGAAATTGATTTTCCATTGATGGCTTCGCTTCTACTTCATTTATACATTTCTATATTTTGCGTGAATAATAAATAATGAAACAACATATTTTAATTCCATTTATTCAGATGTAGGTACATTTTGAAATAAAGTCTCTATGGTTGAATAGCGGTTGCTGAATAGCGCAACTATCATTGTTCTAGTTTCAAACAGCATCCATTGAGCAGTATTAACGTTTTGTTTTTAGAGGCGGTTCATACCTTGAACAACGCCTAGAGCATAAAACCTAGATAACAAAACCTACAGGTGTCATTTCAATCCATTAACGTCCGATGGCTGGGTACAGCTCTTTTCTCAGATTAGGTATAACAAGATCTGTTCCCTTTGGGATAATGTTCAACATTTTGTCTACGCAAGCCTGCACAAGTAAACTATGGTAAAGATTGTGCGTGTAGTGGGCCCATTATAACGGAAGTTTTGAGGTTTTGAAGCCACAACACACATTGGTCCAAGGTGGTTTGGCAGTCTTAGATGTTACGAACTTAAATGTTTATCTGAACAGGTTTTTGCACTGGTTCCATTGCGATGGTTTCCTTGATTCTTATGTTTGATTCATTTCTTAGAATTATTAGCTGCGCGATTGGGCTATATAGTGCCTGAGAGATCGCGGGTTTGATTTGATTCTCACCTCGGACAATCTTTGTGTAACAACATAGAACTTTTTTCGGTATCTGCCTGATTGAGAGGCTATCTTTTGTGCCCCGGAGAGTCTATGACAATCGTTACAGGTGGTCAGAAGCCTAATATAATGACACCTGTTCTAAACATTCCGGGTATCGAGATCTGATGGGATTCACTTGCATAAATCTGGTAGCTAGCCGCATCAGGCTATATAAGACTGGGAGCCAACCCCAATATAAATGGAAAAAAGGCAAGGGATAAAGATGTTGTAGCAAGTTACACACTGGCATTATTGTTCCGCACAATTTTCTTGAAAACCGACTGCTACTGAGATATTTTTCTAGAAAACTATTTCTATCCCATAAGGAACCGGAAAATAAGCGCTTAAATACAACCGTGTCCGCTCGTATGAGAGTATTGAGCACTTTACAAATATCCGTTGGCTGAGAAATCAAACTAGTCAACAAATAGCAATGATATAAATCTCCGTTGTCTCGATATTTTAGTGTATACACACAACAACAAACAAATTCATAAAGAAATCCTGGAAAAACAAATATAAGGAATAAATAAATTATGTCTTACCGAAGTGAATTGTACAACACTGCCACAAATAGTGATTGCGCACATTAGGACATAAAGAAACATAGTTGGAGAAAGAAGATCATTGAAATGTTTATTATTCCTGCAACGAAGACCAAAAATTATTAGTAACATAATTATTCCATGCATAAGTATTAGAGGACCGTTATGTTCTACCCGATTTTAGTAATATCTATCATACCGATTTGAATACTTGGACGACTTAGCAGAAAAATAAAGCAGGTACAAAAAAGACACAAAATATATCTGTCTTTTAAAATAAATAACTTTAAAGTTATCATTTATTTTTATGTTTACACAAATATGAAATAAAGGAGACTACACTTCAATGAAACAAATAGAGACATAAGGATTTTTTCTACCCTTAGAAGCAGAAAATTGGGATAAAAGAAAATGTTAACAAATGGCAAATTGAATATTTGTTTCACGTACTTTATTAGAACGTTATGATGTCTGTGACATTCTTTGATCCTATCTAAAACCATTTCAGATGAAGAAGCCCTCTCAAATAATTTTCTACATTGCTCTCTTATAATAATAATATGTCCTTTCAGATAAGACATAATTGCAACTGCGTTCATATCATAAGCTGCTATCACACCAGAGCCTTGAGTAGCCATAAATATATGAATCAAAATCCCAAAAAGATATCCTGGATATTTATTGTTGTTGAAAGGAAACCAGGAATACATTATTTGAGGCAAAGGTTCAATTTCCATAAATATTTCTTCTCGATACGATTTCGATGTTAAATATCTCAAAAAAGGAGTCAATATTAATAGTATATTCGTCACAAAGACTAACACCCAATATAGGTACGTTATTTTTCTTGTATACTTCATGTACGAAATTATGTGTTTGTTCACTAAAAGGTCTTTCTTATGAATTTGTAATAGCTCCTCCTTTGAGATGTCCTGAACTAATTGTTGCCATTGTTTTTGCCATTTAATATATGAATAACATTTAGCAAAACATATTACGCTAAGGACTGTGAGAGACATGTTGTTTATAACTTTGTTTATATCATGACGAACGTTATACAGATCAACAAATTCTGTTAGCACAAACAAAAGGGTTGAAAAATGTATGAGATTGTATACGACCGTCCGGAATTTACTTCCAGTTTGCCAGAGGCCAAATAAATACAAAGCATTCAAAGTAGGTCCTAATAAGGGATTTTTGGGATTCTCTAGCTTTTCGGATAACATAACGAGATTTTTCAAAATCATTTTGATAATATTTCTTTTAGTCGCGACAAGCACTTGTTCTTGAATATTACTAACTAAACGATAATATAGCTTTTATAAAGTTTAACTTGCCTCTTTATAATTCACTAAGCTCCTTGTTGTAGATAGAATAAAATTTTAAAATTGTGAAGTGAATTTGCGTTCTGTAATAAATAGGGAACCTCGAACTCTAGTTTTATCGTTACACTATCTACTATGAACATAAATAAACAGACAGAACCCAACACTGTAGATAAATGATTAATAATGGTCGACGTTCAACTTAGAAGCAGTTAGCACCATTTAGAAACAGTTTTTGTAGCTAAATTGGCTCATAAATAATTAAAGCAACATGGTTTAGTGTTTACCCATACTAAGTACTTAAGAAAAAGATTAAGGCTACCGATCTATCTAATACTGCAATAATAAATTCTAAAGCTTGTGAGAATCGATGGATATTTTGCACTGCTTTTACAAAAATACGGTTCGAATTAAATTAAGTAAATTTTATTTCACATGAACACAATCGCGAATGTCAGCACAATTAAAACAACCGATCTGTCTAACACTGCAATAATAAATTCAAAAGTTCGTGAGAATGGGCGGATATTTTGCACTGCTTTCACAAAAATCAGGTTCGAATTAAATTAAGTAAATTTTATTTCACATGAACACAATCGCGAATGTCAGCACAAAACCGAAAAAGGAATATTTAATTGAACACGTAGATATTTGAATTCTATGTTCCCATTTAAACTTTTGGTCGATTGAAGTTCATCTTGAACCAACTTGTTGATCAAAATTGAATCGAGACAAAACTTTTCCAATATCACTTTACCGACATAGTAAACTCGATTTGAGCGATTTCAGACAAGCGTATTTTTGTTTACGTGTTAAACTAATGCACTTTAAGAAGTGCATAGACCAGTTCATTCAGGTGTGCACGCTAGAACCAGTAATGACGAGGGCCAGTTTGTTAATTCATATTGGGGTTCACTTATACTGAGACACCTTTAATTGAATCCCCACACGTGATCCCCGGGTGAAGCAAACCAGGTGACAATCAATTGGTGGTAGGCTTCAGCCGTGTTAGTGACCACCCATCATACAAAGCCGTACCGCCAAGCGGCCTTGCCGTGTTCCGGTGCGATGTCTAGTGACACCATGCAGAGAGGGTGGGTCGGAATTGTTGCTCCTTTAAGGTTATTAACCTTAAGGAGGCTCATTCCACTGCCACTTTCTTGCCGATAATCATTCGTAATCACGAGTGAATCGGTATACTGGGCTGGCGCGTTCCATTGTAGACTACATCATTGTTTAACATCAGGCAAGTTGTTGTCATGCGCCAGCCTATCGAAAATTAAAAAACAAAAAAAAATAACGTAATAAGATCAGTTGCAGTCCAGTTGCAGTTAACTTTATATTAAAACAACCCTTTTCACATTCTCGTAATTTTGACAGCCGCTGTTAGATATGTTCGCTTCAAGTTCGCGTCGGGCGAGCGCTTTGATGTATAGGTATGATATCTCTAAGACCATTACAAGAATACCATTTTGCACTAAGACGTAAATTTTACTGCAACTTCATCACAACTTGATCGGCAAGTAAAAAAATTACGCGAACTTGGGCCCAGAGCTGCGGTGCAGAAGTAAATTAAATGTAAGGTGATTAATTCGTCCCGTCGGCAGCAAAAAGTATGTGATATTTACCTCTGCCTAATATTACAGACGTAATGTAGTTATCGCCCAAATCACACAAATAAACCATTAGCTAATTTTACTCGTTACACAAATAAACATGTCTATTCTTCCGCAGGTGCTAATTGGACTGAAATCTTGATAGGATAGTCACTACCCATCAGGTAAACCCACGTTAACAACCAAATCAATACTGTTCCAGCAAGATGGTTGCAACATTAAATGGGAACTTTCTTTCTTGATGGATTCTACTAAATGCGGTTCCCATGCCACATTAAATAATATCACTAGATTATATGTAGATTATATAGATATAATAATTTTACTATCAGGCGATTCGAAAACAAACATAATAGCAGCTACTTAGTACGTTACGTATAAAAAAAATTAGACGTCGCACAACCTCAAGCGCTACTCATGTCAAGTTTACGCGCTCGTTTAAAACGCAAGTCTGATGAAGATCTTACACCTTCAAAGAATTTGATCTCATTAATTCGAATCTTGTGCTTGGTTACTTCAGACTGCGTATCTTGAAAGAGAAATCTGAAAGTTGTTATCACTACTGGATAGCGTTATAGTTTTTGAGTCTAACTACTAGGTACTAAATGTAATAGATTTTAAACTTTTAAAGACATTAAAAAGAAGTTCCTAAAAATGAATAAGATTATATGACAATATTCTCCATGTTTTAAGAAAAAAAAGTTGAAGAGGTTTCTGAAAAAGTGGCAGAAACAATCTCAATTAAAATAAAATATTTAAAAAGCTACGCTTGCGTACTAAAATCAAATTCAAACTAATGGATGAAATTTATTTAGACAATCAGTTCAAGCGTCTTGTGTTTGAAAAAGCAATTTGAATAGGTATTTACTAGACTATTTTTATGTGAAGTACGAGGCTTTAAACTGAAGTAAGATTATAAACTCCTGCAGAAAGAAAATAGTAAACGCAACAATAAAAGAATCTTTTTCGTTTTGAAGGCAGTTATGTATTATTTGTCAAAATTAAAAACTACTTCTGCAAAACAGCGATTTCCACTTACATTAACAACTTTACGTCAAAAGATGAATGGAAAAATATTTGAAAAAGAAAAAGCTGACTACTAAATCCCTTTTTATGATGATAATAATTCTCAGAGACGACCAAAGAGTGTGGTTGAGATGAGCTATAAGATGGAAACATAAACTTATCAGAAAGAGACAGCAAATCTCACGCTGTTTTTTAATGACAGGTCGGCACGAATTAGCTTACTCTAAAGAAAACAGATGAAAATTATTAGAAAATGTGCCATTCCAAAATAAAATATTACAAAAAGACAAATCAAATGTCAAGTAGTATGTACATTAAAGTTGGTGAGAATGGAATAAACTAAATGAGTTGTACGTCGTAGTTACAGTAATATATTCCCTTAGCTAGGTTTTGTGTCTTACCCAACACTTACATTCGACTGACTTCATAGAAAAATTATCTGTTGAGTGGTGGTTTTGTCGTAACTCGAACTCTAAATACATTTGCAGAGTTGGCAAAATGCGGCTCCTTGAGGATTACTGTGACAAGCAGCCGTCACTATAGCCAGTGGTTTTGTTACATCTATATTATTACGCGAACGAACGCAGGCGGTAGCGTCTAGTGGTTCCAGATCATGATACCTCCTCTTGGTGCACCCTGGCCATTGGAAACGGATCGCCCATCTCTGGTCTTGGCAGTGATGTCAATACCGGCGAGCGGTATCTTTTTCCAATGGCGAAAGGCCTGATACAGTGTCTCCGCAGCTGCCTCTGCTCTTCAAAGGTAGCAAACTTTATTCTTCTCTAGCCTTCATTCAGGCGTCGCGGTTGTATCACATGTGGCTCCCATGAACCCCGTTTAAAACGGGCGAGGGAACGCCCGTGAGGTTTTGAAATGATCTGACCTGTGCCCGTACGGGGCGGGGAGATCCATTAAGGATTTCCTCCCGTTAAAGGCGGTTGTATCTACAGTTGGAAAGTAAAGTGGTTGAAAAAATGACTTCAACCTCATTCAACAATGGAAAGGCGAGCTATTAGAGAAAGGACGGAAGAAGACGACCGTTTTGTTCGTTGTTGTTTTGCGCATTTTCTTAAACACTCATTATTCTCATGATATAGTAACTTTAGGACGGCATGTTAACTATGAAGTATGTTAGGTATTATATGTTATAATGTTTCCAGAATTTAATTACCTAGAGCAACATTCTTTAAAAAATAAATATTTTCTAATGGAACAAAAAAACTTTTTCACGGTTTACAGTAGAACAAACTCCCAGAAATTTACATTTTTTATATGCGTCTTTTCCAGTTTTTATTCACATATTTTTGAAATGATTCTACAAAAACGTTGACCATAGTGCAGCTATTGCAGTATGGTCAACTGTATAACTTCAATTGCTTATGTTTCCTTCACAGGAAGGTTTACTTTACTTCAGATTTATATTCATGATAAAATATACTATTTGTAACAGACTCAAATGAATGTTTTTCTGTTATCCCTACCCTATGAACTAGGTCTTTCTTCAAGTATCTATGATCTTGAGAGAACTAGGTCTGAATTTCCATAACCCTTATTTAATCAAATAGAAAGGTAGTTCCAAAAATTATATAACTTACCTTACTTAACTTACTTACTTTTACTTACTTACTTACTTACTTACCTTTGCTTTAATACAATGTAGACTTTATATTGCCACTTTTTCATATTTATAAAATATGATGGCTTACAACCGACAACATCGAGTTAAGGATCAATTCAGTTTATAACGTCAATCTGTTACTTTGACATCGGCACTGGTGCAGAATTGACTGTGGTTCGCATAGACACTAATGTAGATCGAGATAATTAAATTAAAATTAACTGAATAAAGCATAGGTTAACTAAAGGCAATAAAAATTTAATTAATCAAAAACAACTTGCACCCGACGGTGACGTAATCATCCAGATATACATAACGACGCTGATGACACTAGAATGTAACGACAACTTCGAATTATGGTTCGAATGGTTCGGGAGTACGCATTTCGATAATGTTCGACCTCAAATAGAATAGAGAAATAAATCCAAAATCAAATCGGTTTCCGCTGTAGCCCCGCTAATGTTATGGTCCAAGTACCTACTGGAAGTTTGAACAGCTTAAACACATAGTTGGTCGCCAGCCAAAATCGATGTTTGAGAACTTGGAACAATAAAGGGCGACTGGTACCTAATTTGTGTGAAATACTTAATCACTTTTATTGGTAGTGCTTATGACCCGATGACTGAGCCCGGTTGGGTACCTTTTTCCCAACAATCATGAGTTGATACAGTTTAGGCCTTAATCCACACACATTGGCAAGTGCGGGTTGGTGGAAGTCGCATATCGTGGAATGTTAGTTCTTAGACTTCTTCCTCGCAATATTTTGCTTCAGTAACAGTGATAACTTCAGCATTGCAGCATTTCAACGCCACCCACAGTATTTTATTTCTTGCCGGGGGCTATACATAGAAATTAATTCCGAGAAGCATTTAGACTATAGGTAAGGAAAGTTTGAAATATTGTAAAGATTTAAGCACATTATGTTCTTGTTCCATTGTGAATACTTAAGTCTATAAGCTTTTCAAAATTTAAATTTCTTTGGATTTAAGTATTGTGAATACTTAGGTCTTTACTTTTTTTACCTTTTCTAACCTATTGTCTAAATGCTTCTCGTTATTAATTTTTCTGCCATCGCATCTCACACAATAGAGCTGACTTGGCACTCAAATGACCTCTTATTCGAAGGTTGAGCTTCTAACTGTTGAGTTCAACTCTTGACACTGTGACATAGAAAATTCAATCCTACATGTTTCACTTAAGATAGATTTTCATGTTACATTTACTTTTAGAGGAGAAAACGCTTTGTTGAATAACATTTTAAAATGTTACTCTAAGAATTGGATATTGAATGTAAAGGCAAGTTTTATGTAATTTTGATATGTATTTCCGACATGTTACTTTAGGGTAAGAGAGACTATCTCTGGAATAAAATGAGAATAGGTCTCCCTGTTCTCATTACTCTGAAGATAGTCAACTGTTTTTTTTATAATAATATAATATGGTGGGACATTAACACACACGGTTATCTGATCCCAAACTAAGCAGAGCTTGTACTATGGAAACCAGATAACTGGTAATATACTACATATAATACTTTTCTTTTGTAAATATATACTTAAATATAGATAATTACACCCAGACACAAGATAAACAGACATATTTAAACAAATGTTTGTCTCGGGTGGGAATCGAACCCACGACCTGCGGCGTGAAAAGCAAGTATCTTACCGACCACGCCACCGACCCGTCTGTTTGCGCGTAAATGTCCTATAATGTCTTATGTGATTGGCAACCATAGTCGAAACATGGCTCAAAGAGGATTATATCGTAAAATTAAAACCACTACAGAAAGCAAAGAGTCATCATAACACTACTTACACGACACACCATCGATACACTCGCAAAAACAGACATCGCCATAAATTACCCGATTAATCAAATATTAAATTAATAAATATATTAAATATATTATTTAATATATTTTGAGTGTCGCTTCTCAATATATTTATTTATGAAAATTAATTAAATGTGAATATTACAAAATTTAAAAAAATAGGTTACACGCTAGTTTAAATACTAGAAATAAGAATGATCTTGTAGCACATCTTACACGTCTCTATAAAATCAGTAAATCTTTTATGGGGCAATTATGAAACCAACATCCTAATTAGAGTAATGACAATTAACCAAATTTAACACATAAATCTAAGTTTTAAAAGAAAGCTTATTATAAAATTTCAGACAGAAAACGTATGGAATTAGATCACTCTAATGCAACTCTCTAAGTAAAATGTAATGGATATAAGTACCTACTACATTTTATAAGAGATAAAAGCTTACCGGGTTTTTAGCAGTGCAGGAAAAGAAATTTGATGATTAAGTAGAGGCCCACGACCTGCCCTCTCCATAAAGTAAAGGATATTTTCATTTTTATTTTCAAGCATAGATATACTTTTTGTGAAAATCCAAGTGTTTATTTGAGAATTTGAGCAAAAGAATGGAGCACTCAACCTTTACATGTAAAATTACGAAAGCTACACATACCAAAAGGCTGAGCTGACTAATTAACAAAACGAGGGTTCTTATACGAAACCACAAATTAAGAGAGCTGGGCAAATCTCACTGAAATAATAAAAACCAATTTCATTTCAGGGGTCTGAAATTTAATTAAACAACCTTTAATGCACCTTTTCGTTTAAGATACAGAACGAGTAGATATTAGGCGTAGAATTTTATAGCAGATGTATTTTTTTAATTGGGTGTTTTATAGATATAAATAATAAAAATAATATAGTGGGGCATTAACAGACACGGTCATCTGATCCCAAACTAAGCAAAGCTTGTACTATGGAAACCAGATAACTAGTAATATACACACTTATACAGATATTTACACCCACACAAGACAAACAGACATATTTAAACAAATGTTTATCTCGGGTGGGAATCGAACCCACGACCTGCGGCGTGAAAAGCAAGTACCTTACCAACCACGCCACCGGCCCGTCAAGTATAAGTAAGATATCTAAGTTACCTTCATCGTATCCGGAAAATTTGATTACAGAAGTTTTATTTCATTTAGAGTAGCAGGAGAGCAGATTTATCAGACTGGCTATCTGACCAGCATCTGAATGGCTAAGGCCTAAACTTGCCTAATGTCTCCCATTGGGGCACGAAAGAGTGGTGAGTTTGTATGGACGTAAAATCATTTTTGATTATGAGAATTACGTGATTGCCGGACAGCAATAGTCATGGCGTCCATCTAGTAGTTTTATCACTATACAATATCATAAGCAAGCTAGTACATATTAAATGTATTAAAATTAATTAATTACAGCTCTATAAAGTCCATTGAAAGGCACGGGTTATCTTTCAACTATCTGAAGAGTTGAGAGAATTTATGTTAAACTTTCTTAGACCTAATAAAGATTTGGATTTGAATGCTTAAGGTGACCTGTGACTGCAATCATTCGCCTGTAATGTAGCGTTATATATTAGAGAATTACATTAGTGAGGGAGGAGAAGTAAAAATAATGTAATTCTAACATAACATTTAACATTTTGATGCCACATTTAACGACCGCTTCATCTGACTGTGAAATCAACTGAACTAATTGCTCAATTTAGAATCTGAAATGTAGTATGTTGAATTACAGGCATATCCCATCGTAATGAAGAAGCATCTTTGTAAATTAACTAATTTAAGAATTAAAAAAGTGCTTAGAGTTTTAATTGGGTTTTGCAAATTTTTAGAAAATTTAATGCATTTAAACTCAGTATGCTTTCAGTACATAAGTCAGATATTAACTGTATATAATGCATTAAAATTACTTCCGCGTCCAAAGAATGAGCCCAGAGGGATTTTTCTGCGTGAAGCTAGATACATGAGCTCTACTGAAGAATATAAATTACATCATTAAACCTAAGATGTGGCAGAAAACTACTTCTGTATTACATATCATAGCGATCACGTCTATGATCATTATAATATCATTTATTTCATAAACAAAAATACATTTGTGTTGAAAATATTACTCAATTAAGCATGCAGATAACACCGCAATATATAGTATAAAATTAAAAATAAATCTACCACAGTTAAATTATATCAATATAAATTACAATTACAATAGTACTTAAATGTCAAAATATGTTAAATCACAGTTTAAATCCTGTTTTATTTAATTTAATAATGTCAATATATGTTCGCGACAGACTTAGTGTTTGCGATAGACTTAGACTGTGCCAGACATTGTTATCAGTAAGTTATCAGTAGGTTTATTGTTATCAGTGAGTTTATTGTTATCAGTAGGTTGTTGTTATCAGTAGGTTTATTGTTATCAGTAAGTTTATTGTTATCAGTAGGTTATTGTTATCAGTAGGTTTGGTGTTATCAGTAAATTCAGTATTGCAAAATGTGATAGTGCATATCGTAGAACATTTTAACAGTTTTCTTAGAAATATTTTTGTTGTTAAATGTTAAAAAATGTAGGTACTTATATAAAATAAGTACCTTCATCTCGCTAATGTTAGTGATAGATTTTGTATTTTCCAAAATCGTTAATATTATGATAATCAAATCATAATTAAACAGTATAAGCAGTATGTAATGTTATACAGATATTTACACCCACACAAGACAAACAGACATATTTAAAAATCATAATTAAACAGTATAAGCAGTATGTAATGTATTTTCAGGTAATTTTATAGTAAAATTGTAAAATGTTAAAATTTGTAAGAAAGTTGTATGACATTGTTAGAAAGTCCGCTATAACTTTGTAAGTTTTAATAAATGAATTATAGTTTTGTGTTTAATTTGTACCTAGATAGGCTATCTATCAATAGGTAGGAGATAGTGAACCTAGGTCTTAGGGTTTGGCAAGTATAACGAGTGAAAGTACTAACTGCACCTAAAGCGCCTAGATTTTGCAGATATTTCTCGTTATACTTGCGAAGCCTAGGAACTTAGGTTCAAAACTTTAGGCTTCCTAGATAGAAGGTTAAGTAGGCTTGCTAATAGTGGTTACCGTATAGATCTAGCCCTAATAGTTTAATAGCTAGGAACCAAAATGTATAGTTTTTAAAATGAAATTAAAGTTAACACAGGAGAGGTTACTGCGGTCGTCGTTACGGTAAAGTTTCGAAGTAGCTAAGCGTACCGCACTATTCGGCGGGCGTAGCACGGCGTAATTGCGATCTACCACTTCAGAAAAAAGTAATGATCAAGCAGTAATCTCAAGTGTGTGCGTATGTTGTCAAGTCGGTGTTTCATTTAGTGTCCCGGTGGCTTTCCCGTATCGGATAGGAAAACAAAGCAGGAGTGGGCAGTATTTCAGGGAGTATAAATCGTCGTCACGAAATCTATGAACACGTAGGTGTTCAGGGCGTCAGCTAGATTTTCATATATTGAATTTTTCCAGCCCGTCCGGAACAATATAAATTTTACCTATTACAATTAATAATGTCAATTTATGTTTTATATATTAACTATACTAATATCAATACAAATTAAATAACAATGATGTCAAGAATGTTACAGCATTATTTTTTTTCTACCCGAAGATGTTGCAGACTATACTTATATCCCATACGTAACAGGTGGGAATTATAATGCCGTATATCGTCCAAAATTCCTAATTCCAAAAGTGGCCAAGATTTTGTCTTATTCAAAACTAACGTTCGCCCTCGCCTCGGATCCTCTTGCAGCAGACGGTTTTGCATGTTATGTAAATTGTAACTAAACTGAACTTCAAAGTAAAACCACAAGATTTTTATTGCAATTATAAAGATTTACTTTGATTCGGTGATGATGAAAATCAGTGCAGTAATTTCAATATAAACAAACAAGACGTTTATGAATACGGGGGAGATCGTAGTAAAGTTTCCTCTGTACTCACAAACGTCTTAAAAGCCGATTATAGCTAAAATACATAATAATAATTAGGTTTATAATTCGTTTGTCTCTGTTTGTCATCGTGACATTTATACTAGTAAAAAAGAGATAAAGTCAATTTTAAATAAACAGTCTTATAAAATTTTTATGAATACGACCGAGTTTCTTTTCAATGTTACAATGTAGATATTTGATTTGAAGTAGGTAACTTTTTCACAACTTAATTCATGTTCACAGATATCGAGGGAAGAAAGAAAAATACTAACCTAAATTAAACCGAATCTTATTTCTGTTGAAATCACGAAAAGGGTTCAAACTTTTGGATTATGTTGACCTACAATAATAAGGAAATTATTAAAGGTTTTCGTGAAGAGTTTGTTACAAAGTGGTTCAATTCTGTTAATTTGCTTAAATTTGAATGGCTCAAATTGGCACACATATCCACATAGCACATGTTGCCATTCATTGTTGTTCACTTCAACCCTTTTTAGTGTCCCACAGTTGGGCATGAGTCAAAGTACTCTCAACTATCTTACGAGTTGAGAAAGTTTAGGTCTTGATTCACACCCGCTGTCTAAATACGGGTTGGTGGATGTAAAGATAGTTGATGGTTGTCCTCGAAAGATTAGTTCATAAACATGCCGGTTTCGTCACGATGTTTTCCTTCACCGATATTAAGCAGCGGCTATATGAAGCAATTCACACAAAGACGGGCACGACCGGGAATCGAACCCCAGACTGAAGGTGAGGCCGATACTATTGCACCGCCGTTGCTACATTGGTGTTCATCGGGCACTATTTCAAACTTACTCTTTTTTTTATTTCAACCGACTTCATTAAAAGGAACTTCTTAATTTAACTGTATCTTTTATTTTGAGGATGTTATTATTTAATATTTATAATTTTATTTATATTGTGTAATAGTTAATAACAAAAATAAATTGTTTAAATAATTTTAATTATAATTTGCACGCTTGCTCGCATGCAGAATCCAATGACTTTTATGGACATATTGTGTTTGTGTCGAGTCTGGGTGTATATATCTATTATAAGTATACATTTACAAAAGAAAAGTATTATATGTATAGTATATACCAGTTATCTGGTTTCCATAACACAAGCTCTGCTTAGCTTGGGACCAGATGACCGTGTGTGTTAATGTCCCAGAATATTTATTTATATTATTTATTTATTTATTTATTTATATAACATCTGACCCTGTAAAAAATTGTAATGTATTCTTTACAAATAAATAATTGATATGATTTGATATGTTTCGTGATTATTCCGCTAAATAAAGATCGATTTAGATAATTCGTTTTCTGTTTCAAAGATACCTATGTTCTATAAAAATTGGTTGAGCTCGTTTTGAGTTAATTTAAAAAAGCTAAAATAAAATACTTTTTCTCCGTCCGGGATTTGCAAATGTTGGTGGTGACCTTTGATCGAAAAACTAACTTATAATTATTATTAAGGTAGGATTAAGATACTCACCTAAACGAGCAGCGCAGCGGTGGCGCAGCAGCATAGCCTTCTAAATATAAGGTCGCGGGTTAGGTCCCCGGTCGTGCCCACACATCTTTGTGTTAATTGTTACACCGCCGCTACTATAAGTTAATGAAAACATCGTGAGGAAATCGGCACGTCTAAGAAATACTCATTGGAGGACATGTGTAATCCACCAAGGCCAGCGTGTGTGGATTACGGCTTAAACTCTCCTAGCCTGGCAATAGGATGCTAAAAAGGGTTGAAATGAAACCTATTCTACACTAGTATCTACAGATTTTCCGAGAAGTTTTAACGAGCAATTTCCCAGTCGATGTCAGCTTGCTGGATTAATTAAACTCTATTAGGTACTTGACGTCGTATTAATTACTGTTTTTGAAAATCAAGATAAAACAACTTAATGAACATCGTTGTTATCTTTAATAAATTTAATAATCCACGTTTTTTGTAAGGCGTAGATAGGATGTAGGATGGTAATAAGATTATTATATTTATGCGACCAGATACTTATTTACACATACACACACACACACGCGCGCGCGCGCACACACACACACACACACACACACACACACACACACACACACACACACACACACACACACACACACACACACACACTCACACACACACGCATGCATGCTAAGACACGATATATATTAAAAAAAAATTGTTTATGTATCTACACTTTAATAGCACTTTAAGACGGCTAACTATTACGTACGGTCAAAGGCTGTCAAGTCATACCTTCTAGTCCTATCTCTGAGCATGAGCGCTTCTATTTAACTTACTAACTCACTGATACCTTGACATGCTGCTGACCGTACAGTTTGATTACAAGCTTGGATAGAGCGGAGTACCCTACTACAAGCATTAATTGCTTAAAAGGGTGCTCCAATCACTGCCTATGTAAAACTATTTTGTTTGATACTAATAAAAATTTTGAATAAAAATTTTGAATTTGAATTGAATTTGAATTTCAAATATTATAGCTAATTTTGATTAAATTAAAAATAATTAAATTAATAATTAACTTTTCAATATTTTATTGGAACGAAGTTCCTTTCGGCAGGCTTGGAGGGGATAGGGATTTTGCTGCGCGACAAACTGAAAAAAATGTGATAGTAAAACCGTAAGAAAATATCCGTGGAAAAAAGTGCATGGAATAAAACCGTTAAATGAGACGTGCGCAGGCGCGACAGTCGCATACACAAGCGAGTAGTGTATAATACCTTTCTCTTTCTCCCTCTTTCTTTATTAGCCGAAGGAACTTCGTTCCCACCTGGTGTCCCACGACACTACATCATTTTCTGATATTTTTTTTATATTTAGATTTTTGGATTTAAATTCTTAAATCCGTTAAAAAGTCGTTTTATTTCAATATATGTATAGGTAATATTCGAATAATTTTCATTTTTATACAAATAATGTTTGTTCGGATTGGAATTGGGCTTTGGATTCGATACATCCTCACATTAAGTAATATAATCAATGAATCAAATGAATCAAAAGTGTTATTCACGTAAATAATAAATGTTTTATGACAATGAAAGCGACATCTTTTGTTAAATAGAAAAATAATTTTAATTGAATCAGCGCTATCTGTTATCGAATAGCAAGTAACTCTAGTCAATTTACATCCACATTACTGCCATCTACATTTGAGTTGGTGAATCAAAAGGTTCGTAGGTTGGTTATAAATACTGAACTACGCCTTGCACTTACCCTTGGGCGCGTGTAAATTATTATGTCAATGGTTTAAGACAATAACACACAGTGGGTTCAGGATTTTAGTGTTTTGTTTCGACAGGTTTTTGTGTAGCAGAGCAGTATTGGTTGCGGCTTTGAAATGTAGGTGTCGTTTCGATCGTGGGTCTTGTCCACACGTCGCAAGGACACTAGTTAGTCTTAGATTTAGGGAAACATTCAAGAACTTATCATATCTTTTAATGTCACACTGGGACATCCACTAACCCACAGTTTTATTTATCCTATGACAGGTTCGCGCTTGACTACAACTTGCCTGATGTGAAACAATGTTGCGGTCTACGATGGAACGCGCTTACTTAATAAATACCGATTCACTCGTAACGTGAAGACAGGTAGATTATAGCTATCGGGAAACAAAGATGCCGGCAACGAATTCCACAACTTGGCAGTTCGCACAATAAAAGTGGGTGCAAAGCGCTTTGTGCGTGCGTGATGACCAGCATGTTTAAATTAAGGCCTTAGCTCTCTCAACTCAAAAGACCTGTACCTACAAATCGACTCCTTGTACTCTAGTACCTAAAGGATATTAGCTGAAATTTATTTTAATGCGTTTCTATGAAGAAACATTAAACAATCTTAATTACCTAACTTATTTTATCCTTTTATCAGTGTCATGCTTTGGGAGAGGCCTATGTCCAGCAGTGGACTAAAATAGGCTGATGATGATGATGAGATAAAAAAACACATGCATATTTTTTATTTTACACAGGCGTTGAGGGATTAACCATATTTATTGTATACTAGCAAACCCGGCGAACTCCGTTTCGCTACATTTTCCCGCTTTTCTGTTGAAATTTTTCCTGAATTATTTTTGCTATAAACCTCGCGGAGCGCGAGAGCTTTCCAACGAATGCAAAACCGTGGAAATCGGTTGGTGCGTTCTGGAGTTATAGCGTCAGGAAGGAAAACCCGACTTATTTTTATATAGTAGATATATGCGACAAGCGCGGTTAATAGGTGCTACTGAGGCAGATAGCTATACATACAAGTGATATTGCTTTCCTATAAAAGGCAATAATTTAAAAAATATCTCTCTATAAACTGGGCACCGTTGTTCGGTAAAAAGTAATAAATTTAGCTTTAATCTGATAGTCTGGCCATTGCACACAGAGCTATATCGAGCGCTACGTGAGCAAATGAAAACTGCGAAATGAAAAATTTGATTTATTTGTTTACAAAAGAAAGTGTTATCAACTTGATAAAGTATTGATTCTTTAAATTCTTCATCACTATTTTGAGTAACTACATCCAACTACAAGTAGTCATAAAATGTACCACAATATCATGGCAAATGGGGATACTAAGATTTAATACGCAGGTCGTGGATTCGATTCCCACCCGAGACAAACATTAGTTTAAATATGTCTCTTTGTCTTGTGTCTGGGTGTAATTATCTATATTTAAGTATGTAGGTATTTACAAAAGAAAAGTATTTGAAGTAGTATATTACCAGTTATCTGGTTTCCATAGTAAAAGCTGTGCTTAGTTTGGGATTAGATGACCGTGTGTGTTAATGTCCCACTATATTATTTTATTAAATTTATAATGAATAAAATAACATTTAAAAAACATTACTTTATTAAAATTAATTTTTTTTTTACTTTAAACACGGCACGATAAAAATGAAGTTCACGCGCGTAAAGACATGGTAGGAAAGCAAAAGCGTTAAAGATAAAATATTCATTCTGGTGATTGCTATAGATAGGCCAACCGTTTAACTCGCGTATCGCCTATCGCCAAGATTCTTACTCCTCAAGCTGCACAGACAGTGATGATGATTCAAGCAATATGGATATTAGTAACGAATAGTCTTAAATTACTTTTATCTGTGGTTAAATAGTTCTCTATGAGATTTAATTAATGTTTTATGACTTTGTACCTCAGATGGCGATACGCGAGTTAAACGGTCGGCCTATAGTTGCTAGGCTTACATAATAACTTATGATTATATTTTTGCTCTATTGACCTTCCAAAAGATAACTTATCTTAGTAAAAAATATGTACCATAACATTCTAATTAACCGACTTCTAAAAGGAGGAGGTTATCAATTCGACTGTATGTTTTTTTATGTTTGTTACCTCAGAACTTTCGAATGGGTGAACCGATTTTGAATTTTTTTTTTTAATTGAAAGCTGATGCTTCCCGTGTTGTCCCATTTCAGTTTGGTTTAGTTCTGGGAATGGCATCCATGAAGTCGGTTTTTTTTGTTAATATTTTAACTTAATATTATTTTAATTGTTGAGCCACTCAGTGATATATTTAGTTTGGTAATATTATACGTTATTATGCGGGTCGTTAGTTTGAATTCATGCGATTTTTATTACTCTACCAAAGTTGGTAGGCCACAAAGTGACTCAACGATTAAAATATGTCATCATATATGTTTTTACCAAGATTAGTTAGTTATCTTTTGGAAGGTTGCGTAATCTTTCTCAATTGGTAGATAAATAAATAAATCTATATAACGTGTGTCGACCGGCGAAGAAAAACATCATGAAAGAATTGACATGTCTTATCATCTTAGAAGTATACATTCATGGACATTAGACATAAGACATTCACCATTCCACACTAGGCCTTACCGTATCTCTTAAGATAAAGAGGCGTACGTGAGGCGTTATTCGCGATTTTCTAACTTCCCCTTACCCCAAGGTGAGATGTCGTGAAATTCTTGTTGAAGTGAAAACTTCTTTAGCGGCGTTGAGCACTTTTTCTGTAATGGGTATAGAATCTTAAACTCGCGTCAGGACACCTGACCTGATCGAAAAAGCGTAAGACGGATGGAGAGTAGACAGCTATCCCCTCTCTACGGCGCGGCGAAAATGTATGCCTGGGCCTACTGTTTTCACTTCTGCCGGCACTCCCGGAGTGCAACCCGTCTTTTTTTTTAATATAAAAAGTAGTTCGCTTCTTTTTTTAGTATCAGCTAGGTACAATCTTAAAATGTGAGTGGTTTGCCAACAGATCGATCCCCCCATGTTGTCTGGAGTCTAGGTGTAATGGGCTATTTACACGAGAATAGCTGGGACATGACAGTAAAAGACAGCACGACACTAAAAATAAACTGCATTAATTCGATTGTCCTCAAGACAGTCCCTATTTACAAGATGGGTTTAGTGGCTTGCTGTCCTGTCCCGGCTTTAAATCAAAAATTAAAATTCATCTATTTAAGGTAACAATGAACCAATACAATTTAAAATTGATAATGATAATAAAAAGAAAAATCACTACATAGTATAAAACAAGTCGCTTTTCCTTTCCCTATGTCCCTATGTATGCTTCGATCTTTAAAACTACGCAACGGATTTTGATGCGGTTTTTTTTTAATAGATATAGTGATTCCAGAGGAAGGTTTATAAGTTTATCACATTGCAAGCTGAGGCGGGTCGCTAGTAATATATAAATGATATATAAATGATATATAAATGACCGACGCTCTACCCAGTACAACATGTCAGCTGCAGTAGTGCCGGATATAGTGGCAGTCTACATAACAAACAGTCTATTATCCTTGTGTAAATGGCCCATAATTATCTACTCTATGTATGTATTTACAAATTAGAATGTAGAACCGCTTTAATGAGAAAGAGATTTTTTGGTATAGCTCCTTGAGTTTATAATAAATTACCCAATCAACTGAAAATTTTACCCCTACCAAAGTTTAAGAAAGCTCTTTACTCATTATTAATTGAGAAATGTTATTATACTCTTGAAGAGTTTCTAATTGACATGTTATTGTAGGTTCTAATTATGTTTTTATTAATTTCTATTGCATTTTAATGTTGTTATTTTAAATTCAAATTTAAAGATGTTTTTTTATTTAGATTTAGTAAAATGTGTTCTTCATGTACATATACTTAAAGTTCCTAGTTTAAGATTTGATTTAGTTTTTCTTTATGTTTTAAAATTTACAGTAATATTTGTACGCCTTCACGGCAAAACGTTTAACACCTTCCATACCTATGTTTCACAAATAAACATTCTGATTCTGAAATTAAAACTAATATTGTATTCCTTAACACAAGCTCTTCTTAGCTTAGAATCAGATGACCATAAGTCTTAGAATACTTATTATTCTTGTTCAAAGTCCACGCTTGCTATATTCAAGTAATACTTACAATACTTATGTAATAGGTATCATATATACGAAAGTTTGTATGGATGTGTGGGTGTTTGTTACTACTGGAGGGCTTTAAATGAAATTTGATACAGAGATATTTATACCCAGAGACTATTACATCATAAACAATGATAACTTTTTTGAATTATAGAGTGTAGGCTGTTGTCTATGTCTCTCAAAACTTTATATGGCGGTAAGTTTTTTTTGTAATGCATCTTCTACTAGTTAATATATTCATCTACTGTATAATTGAGTATCATATATTAAGAACAACAAATAGCGGTATTAGGTATTAGGATAAAAGTAGCCTAAGTTACTTTTTACGGTTTTTACCCTCATACCATGCGTGGAAAACTATTGTAGAAAATTATATTAAGTACTAGCTTCCGCCCACGGCTTCGCCTGCGTGGTACAACCACCACCGTGCATGTATGACTGGATGTACGAACATGTGAGTCTAAGGAAGTATGTTTAGATCGTAGCAAGTGGCGTTCTATACATAGTTTCTGCCTACCCGCCTTGGAAAAGGCGTGATTGTTTTGGTTTAGAGACAGTAACATTATCTAACTTGGTATTTAATCTACTGGATAATCCGATAGTTTTTAATATGTGTAAGTACTGTTGGCAAATCATAATGAAACAAAATAAAATAAATAAAATGTGTGGTTACATCTAACACCTCCCGTGATAATTGCTCTAAGCTGAGACCACGCGAAGCCGCGAGCGGAAGCTAGTATCTCATCAATTATATGAAGTAGTATTCTTAACAGTATTATTACTAAGTGTTACTTTGCACAGTGATATTGTCTGTTCAAGCTTATCTATTTGCTTGCAAATAAATGTAAGTATTCTGTAAATATTATATTTTTTACACCCGACCAAAATAGTACAGTGATACCTTTGTATGTATGTAATGTTTGTGGAATGTTATGGCCTAAAAATGAGTCACTTGAGTCAAATTGGAAGGTACTGAGTCACCTTCGTCCATGAGAGTGCACCTTTTATCTGAATCCCCACACGTGATCTCCGGGTGGTGCTTATCAGGTGACAAAAAACTGGTGGTAGGCTTCGGCTGTGGTGACCACCCACCAGACGTAGCCTCACCGCCAAGCGGCCTTACCATGTTCCGGGGTTACGTTAAGAGGGTGGAGGGTGAGGATGTTTAATAACTCAATGCGATGAAGAGAATTCGAAATTTAAATTTTATTTGTTCTTGGATATTAAATGAAAAACTTACATTATGGTCTAAGAGCCCTAGAAAAACGATCTTCAACGGTGTGATAGTTAAGTTAGACATATTTTTTATGAAACTCCTATATATTTATGGACATGCATAGGGGAGCTTGCCGATTGCAAAATGTTGCTAACACGCCTACATTACTGAACTAATTTTGTATGGAGATAGTTCGAGACCAGGGAAAGGATAGTTTTATCCAACTGCGAAAAAAGAGGTTAATGGTTTAGCGGTATAACCATTGGCCAATGGTTGCTAGAATCGAAAACTTGTTTTGTTTTTTTTTATGTCTTATAGTTACATCTCATACTCACTGAGGGACTACCCTCCGTTTCTCGAAGAGCACGTTAAGCCGTCGGTCCCAGTTGTCATTTAACACATCTATGACAATCGTTACATGTAGTCAGTAGCCAATATAATCTGACACCTGGTCTAACCATCTCGGCTACTGGTTCCCTACGGAATTAGAGGTCTGATGGCAGTTGCTCGTATAATTCTGGTAGCTAGCCGCATCAGTTAAGACTGGGAGCCGACCGCAATAGAAATGCGAAAAAGGCAAGGGGAATGATGATGATAGATCTCATACTCATCGATCTAAATGGGCCACCATATATCTATTATATTTTTCAGTGTTCATTATGACTTTAACTCTATATAAAATGGACGTCAGTGCTCCTGTAAGGGCAGTCTATATGACGATTGAGTCTCTCAAGATACCTGATGTTAAATATGTTGAAACAAATCTGTTGAACGACGAGCAATTCACTGAAGATTTCTTGAAGGTAATTTTACAAGTAAAGAATACTTTGAAATAAAACTACTTTGTAACGGATTTTATCGTGACTTTTGAAAAGACCAAAAAGACTTTGAAACGTCGGGATCTAAAATTTTAAATAAACCGCGATAAAATCCGTTAAAAGGTGGTTTTATTTCAATGTGTGATATTTGCGTAAATGTAAGACAATACTATAAAGAATACTTTATATTTTTAAGCTAAGATTTTTAATTTGGTTTACCTTACCTTAGTTTTAGGATACGGCAGCCTGTCTAAGCTGACTAGCCAGATACGCAGGAGATCATTGTATAGTGTACAAGTGCGCAAACACAAATGCACTCTCTATTCCCTTCACTTTCAACCCACCGGTGAAAGATCGGGCGCAAGACCTATAGCTTTACGTAGTCTTCGGGGCACGGGGGCATTATGCCATGATTAGTTTTTAGACATGCCGGTTTCTTCACGATGTTTTCATGACCTTATATTATGTCACACAAAGATGTGTGGACATAATATAAGGTCACAGGGTCGTCGTGACCTTATATTTCAAAGGCGTGGGCGATACCGCTGTGCCACCACTGCTAATATTTAGTATGTATTATTTATATAGAATAAATTTTCTTTTTTTTTTTCAGATGAATCCCCAACACACGATACCCCATTTAAATGATGATGGGTTTAATCTTTGGGATAGGTATGAAATAAAATTGCATGTCAGTTTGAACACCTAACATCAGACTTGTCAATTGACCAGACCCAGCAGGGCCGGATTAAGGCGAGGGCAACCAGGGCTCTAACTCCGGGGCCCCACAAGAAAGAACTCACTTTCTTTTCATAATAGACTTGAGAAAAATTAATCAAACTGACTATTAAACATAATAAATTATTTATTTATTAGAAAACGAGACTGAAAAAAATTGTCCGATTTGTTTTGGAAAATAATAAAGGTGCCTCTAGATCTTTAAATCCGGCATTGCGTCCTAAACTAGGAGTAAAGAAATTATATTAATTTTTAAGTTTGACTGTGGGATCTATTCTCCGTACAGTTTATATCTAAGATATAGGTACCTATACCTAGATTTGTAATTTAAATTACAAGGTCTGTAATTAATTTTTTTAAAGTTTTGTCTTGAAATACATTTGTCATGCTCTTGCCAAATGTCTGCCGGCAGATTATTAAGTAAATAGGGCAAAGGTTTTTTTAAAGTTCTGTGTCTGTAATAGTAGTGTTTAGTACACTGCGTTTACTATGTAAGATGGAGTTACCACTAGGCTGCCTAAAGAGCAAAAATATCGCACCATTTTGGAATCTATGAAAATAAAAACAACTTGTTACACAAATACCTCTCTGTGCCCTTAGTACGAGTCCGTCAATACGGAAAATTATCCAAATACTATCACTAACACATTATCAAGCTGATGAATTGAAATACAAAAGTATCTACAAACTATTTTACCTATTTTATTTTTTATTCCTTTAATTCTATTAGCAGCATTTCATTTCCTTTTTAATTAATGTTTTCAATGAAATAGCATTTTGACAGGTTCACTATAGTATTCGAAATCTTATTTCGTATTGACCAACTTGTACTAGGAGTACCGAGTAGTTAGCCTGCTTCGGCGGGCTCCCACTGGCGGGTTCGCGGTTGTGTCTTTATGGATCCCGTGTTCCCGCCGAGCGTGGATGCTGGAGTCGGTGGAGTTTAGTGGGTAGGGCCCTGCGCAGGTCGCCTTCGGCCTGCGCTTAAGGGGTGGCTGCGGCCTTAAACGAGTCCTACATAACCCCGCCTCGTCCTCTGAAATAAGGCGGGGTATGCGTCATGCATTCTCCATCGTAAAAAAAAAAAAAGGAGTACCGAGTAGTTACTCGGTATGTAATAAAGTATAAGGATGACGATAATAGATTTTTTGTTTTTTCCATCAGTTAGTTAGTAGTGTTAACATTTTTTTATTATCTTACTGACGGAATAATTAAATATGATTTATCATAACTTGTTGTGACGCCTATACTCTTTATTGCAAATAAATATTCTAAAAATACCATGAGTGGATGTTAAAATGTAAGTAGGTACGTTTCACCTAAATTCGTAGTTTCAAAACTATTTCACAACAGAACCACTTTTAATAATTACATTAGTTGTAAATGATGATATGATATTTTTTTTGCTTTGTCACCATCACTATTAACGTAACCTAGCATTTATTACTATGACATGAACAAGAAGTTTACATTCAAACAGCTCGTTTACTTGTTTACGTATGTAATGGAATACTAGTTCCTATTTACCTGCTAATAACGTCATTCTTAGACAAATGTTATGGTAATCATTGCATACTTTATGTTTCTAGAACGTGAAATGAGTTTGGTTACAATTTTTAAAACCTTTTTATAGTACCGTATCTAAAGGATATCAACACTATTGCTAAGTTTCTGAAATTTTATAATAAAAGAAGTCGCTAAAACAAACAAAAGAAAATTAAATAGCATTTACCACTTAACCAGAGGTATATATCACGTACCTACTTTTCATTTAGGTATCCTTGTTTAAGTGCCAGGACACCTAAACTGTTTTGAATCCAGCACAAATTTAATCAGAAAGATAAAAGGTAGAGTTTGAAATAGGATTATCCACTTCCCTCCAGGGTAGATAGAAGACATCATAGAAGAAAGTAGGTTAAAATTGTCTCATCCAAATGGACTATTCATCACGGGTAATGTCATCGAAAGGGTTTAAATATGAGCTGGTTCCAGTAATTATCATGGCAAAATCGTTTGATCTCACGGAAATTAATATTTGATAATTAACTTTTGTAATATTGAATCTGTTAATCAACTTTTGTTGCTGATGGTCCTTCCATCCTTTTTTAAGTTGAGTAAAATTTAACGTCTTCTTGTAATTTAAGGTTGATACCCTTGTCGGTGCATCTGATGAATCTGTTTATCTGATCTAGAGTACCCAGCCCCTTTCACCTCCTTAATCTTTTCCTTTATTTGGTTCATGTAGCTTATCCTTGACCTTCCTCTTCCACGCTTTCTTCTATCTTCCCCACTAAGTAAAATAACTTAATGGTGTTTTTATATTGTAATTTCCAGTCACGCCATCATAGCGTATTTGGTAAATAAATATGGTAACGGAAGCCCATTGTATCCAACTGATCCAAAGAAAAGAGCACTTGTTGATCTAAAACTCCATTGCGACAGTGGTATCTTGTATCCAGCGATACGCGACAATGATGTGAGTATAAGTTGTTGTATGACCCGCGCAAATAAAGAAACAAATATAAAATGGCCGCACTAATCATTCCCTCCTACTCGCACTTTATTGCTGTTTCTGTTCTGATGTGTTTTACTTAAGTAGATAAGGAAGTATAATAAGGCGTTCAAATTAAAATATTAACATCCTGAACTGGAAATGCTATATACTTGAAACTAGATATTCTTCAGGTCAATATTAAAGACTATGGGAAGTCAGAAATTAATTTGCATTTTCTTTGATACGATTATTGAAGTGCTACATTTTTATATAAATCTCGTCAAGCAAGCCTAATAACTGGTTTAGAAATTAATTTGCATTTTCTTTGATGCGATTATTGAAGTGCTACATTTTTATATAAATCTCGTCAAGCAAGCCTAATAACTGGTTTAGAAATTAATTTGCATTTTCTTTGATGCGATTATTGAAGTGCTACATTTTTATATAAATCTCGTCACGCAAGCCTAATAGTTAGTAGTAGTTTTAGTTAAACTGTCAGTGTTAGTGAAAAATGTGATAAATAAATGTCATTATTATATTATTGGAGGTCTCTTCAAAAGTTGTCGTTTTCCTAGAAAATAAATTCAAAAGTAATATTTATTATTATTATTATTATTACTCTCTATTGTACACAAAACACTTACATAAACAATTTATAAATAGGAAACAGCACATGTACACAGGCGAGCTTAATTCAAATTTGAATTTTCTACCAGCAAACCCTAGGTAGCAAACCCAAGGAAACATTGTGGAATGGGTAGAAGTGCACAACCAATATTTTAAATACCTAAATACATCTACATACCTTTTTTGTAGGGGTTATTCTTTTAATTCTAATTGATTTATTAAAATTGAAACTTCACAATACTCTTGCATAAGGCTAAAATAAAGTAGAATATGAGGCATGATGTACCCTTTCCGGTTCACCGTTATCGTTATATTTTTTCAGTTTCCCATATTTTTTGGAACAGCAACCTCCATAACACCAAAAGGAATTGCTCAGATTAAATCTGCGTATGATTTTACGGAAAAGTTTTTGGAAAATTCTAAATGGTTGGCTGGAGATGAAATGACATTGGCTGATTTGAGTTGCGTTGCCTCTATCAGCACATTGGATGTAATGGTACCAATTGATAAGGCATTGTAAGTAACTGCATACATCTACACCTTTCTAATCTTTTTTATTTTTAATTCCTCTTGTTATCTATCCAATTTAATTCGTTAGGAATCCAAACTACATTACATATCGAAGATAAAAAGTAGCCTATCACCTTTCTCGATAAATGGAATAACAAAAATTCCAAATTTTTTTAAATAGAACGAGTAGTTCCTGAGATAAGCACGATAAAAAAACTCTTTAGTTTTATAATATAAGTTAAGAGTAAGACGAAATTTAGAATAGCGATGGAAATAGTGTGTAACACATAAACTAATTTTATGAGCAGCGGTGGCGCAGCGGTACGGGCCTCGCCTTAGAAAAATAAGGTCGCGGGTTCGATTCCCAGTCGTGCCCACACATCTTTGTGTGAATTGTAACATCGTCGCTGCTCAATATCGGTGAAGGAAAACATCGTGAGGAAACGGGTATGTCTAAGAACTAATCATTCGAGGACATGGGACATCTACCAACCCGCACTTGTCCAGCGTGTGTGGATTAAGGCCTAAGATAGTTGAGAGAAGACCTGTACCCAGCAGTGGGACACTAATAAGGGTTGAAGTTAAACTAATTTTCGTAACGGTAATATGCTAATGTGCTTTTTTTATTTCAGATACCCCAAAATTTCTTCATGGATGGAACGCCTGTCAGAGTTTGAATTCTATAAAACGGGGAACGTAGCTGGTCTTATTGAATTTGATCGGCTTTGGAAAATATATACATCTCGATAGATCTTGTTGGTTTTATTTGGAAAACCATTTAGCCTAAAATAATAATCATAAAAATCCCCTCTTTCGGCTAATGTAGCCTAACTTGACAATCCCGGTGCGAGAATTATAGCCAAACAAAAAAGTATTGGAAGTTAAAGAAACTGCCGATAGAAGTAAAAACTGGGCAGTATATTTTACCGATCTTATTACAACCGGTGATAATTTCAACAATACAACAACAATAATAATAACTTGGTAGATTAAGCCAGCTTTGATTTAATCAAATCACGAAACTGTTGCAGGCCAGACGCATTTCGTTTCTTGTAGAAATCTTGTTTGGCGCATCGATTTAACCAATCTGCTAGAGCGGGGTACCTGAAAATTTTCATAGAAATTAATCATACAAGTGATGAATTTGAATTGGTAAAATCACATTGAAATAAAACTACTTTTTAACGGATTTTATCGCAATTTATTTTAGATTTTAGATCCCGACGTTTCAAAGTCTTTTCAGACTTCATGTTCACGGGTGGACTGAGGTATTTGACGTCCAAAAATATTAATCACAATTATTACTGACTACCTTCAAACATTAATATTTAAGTTGCGTTCAGCTGTAGAGGTCTTTATTTTTGAAGTTATACTTCTTTAGGCGCGTTATGAAAAAATGATGAGAGTGAAATTTTAAGATGCGCGCGCATCTGTGACACAAAATTAACAGTATGAAGCTGTCTGCGTGAAATTTTAAGATGCGCGCGCATCTGTGACACAAAATTAACAGTATGAAGCTGTCTGCTTATTTAATGATGCCAAAGAAGTATAACTTCTCACGTGCGTACATAAGTACACGTACATTCTTTTTTTTCTATAGCGATCGAAAAAAGCGAGCGAGCGAGAGAGATCTAAAAAATGGCAAATGTCTATTGAAAACTAATGGAATCTACATTTGATGTCGATTGCTATAGACTACTCGTTGCATGCCCTGTATAAGTGGACACTTATCTCTAATGTGACATTCTATGAATACAAAAATTAGTTCAGACAGAAAATCATTCGACATTCAGCATTTTTTTTGACACGTTTATAGTTATAGCGCGAGAATCGGGCCCTGTTCGTGCTAATTAGAATATTCCATAGAATCAATGCGAGCATAGAGTATGTTTATGAATAAGTTTTTTTTGTTGGAATGTTCTGTGTCTATTTACACAAATATAATTTGACGCAGAGAGGATAAAGGACCATCCGCTCGTCCTGTGTACATCGGCCCTTCAACGATGAAGTTTCCAATTCTGTACATAAATACTAACTTTTTGTTACTTTAATTTTACTTACAGTTTTTGGTCAATAGTCAAGATTTCGTTCATAGTACTGATAGAACTGACACAACAAATGTCTGCCAATGTTAAGTTGTCTCCAGCAAGCCAAGGCGATGTCAAAAACTTCTCAGTCAATTCATAAGCTGAAGTTATTTTGTCCAAGTTCTCTTGACGAAATGATTTTTCGGCGCCCGGAAATATTGGAGACTGAAAAATATGTTAAATTGCGATGGGCTAAATTATTTTAATTTCACGTTAAATAGCAGCGAGGTCTCGGGTCTAATCACAGGTGGAACAAAAAGTCTCTTGATATTGGTTCTAATTCTTGGAAAATTTTGGTAACAGCTCGAAGTTTGACATTGCGCCCAAAGAACGGGAAGTAAGGGTTGTAAAAATAGCCGGCGAAATGTTGATGATACACAATATGTATGTAATGTAGTATTTTAAGGGACTTCCTCAAATCGCGTTCATTTTACCTTAGAGACCTTTCAGATTTTTAATAGCTTAGATTATAATTTTACTTACAACGTTAGAGCGTAGAGTCGGGAACAATATTTCAGTGTCAAAATACAGGCGTTGATTAATAACCGCTCTTTTTTTCAAATCGGTCGGATAAAGAGAGTCATCTTGAGCATACTTCCCGACTAAATACGAACAGATTGCATGACTGCAAACAGAAAAGGAAATAGGTATAATTACTTTAAGTTTGTCGCCAACGATGATATTTTAGCCCTCACACAGCTGGGCGCTAGCCTAAATTATGTCGTACCGATGTTCAGTGTGCTGTGCAGAAGTGCAGGTGTAACCAGACTTGCCCTTCCGCTGCATGCGGGTGGTTAAAGTTATGTAACCCGGTCTGGCTGGCTCAATTAATTCGCTACTGAATTGGAGTAAGAAGAATGAAGATTGAGATGTATGAAGATTTGTGGATACCAACAATGCTGCTGCGAAGGTTGCGCTGCTGTTATTGGTCGAGTGTGGTGACTGGAGGATCGGGTGAAGGTGATCTTTCAATGAAAAGGAAGATTTTCCGGCCAGGCAAAGTGTGATGTCCGGCAACCGCGCGTGGTCCACTGTTGTTCTTGTTGGAAACTTGTACTTATTATGCTCATCGACGGTGAAACTTTGCTTGTACGATGCATTGCTACATCATTCTTTTGAATGGCGTTAGGTTTGTGACGCCACATTGGAAAAGCCAAGGTAGACTTGGTACTACTCTGAACATTACTAATACCTACTTAGAAACTACAACTAGTAAATCCTTTAACGTTTTTTCTGCGGATGACCTACTTTTGATCTAAATTGAATGGCAATGATTATTAATTATATTAAGTTTCTCGGGGATGTGGCCTATGGGGAATGGCTATATCAAGGAATAACACCTACAGTAAGTAACTCACCTGTCCCAAATATAGAAATCGACATCTCTCAACGTCGGAACAGTGTGTTGCGGGTTCACCTGTAAAAAAAAACTGTAACATTATTTGTGTTTATTTTTTAGGCATATCCTATACATTTCACTCACTCCAATGCTTTTTTGTGTCGGGTTTTCTTTCAACTATCTTACGAGTTGTCTTATGCTGTAGACTTCAGAGTTAAGTATGAATGAATATGAGTATTATTTAAAAATTTGACAATAGATTATTTTTTTAATATCAAACTAAACTCATTTTCTGTTTATGGTACTTTTAATCGAATATGATTGTTGATAACCATATTAGGTAGACCAGAAGGAATAAAACGGAATAACCTTTTAAGCAGTATGTCCTTTATAAATTACCTAAACAAACTCATCCTTAAGTTGTTCCCCTTCCCATAAATTAACATCGATATATTCCACATCAGGCAAGTTCAGAGCCTCAACCACCATCTAAACAGCTCTCACTGGTGGACTCACATCAAGCTTGTACAGAGTCAACGGCATAGTTACTTGATTCTGAAAAATAAAAATGCTGACTTCCCAAAACTTTCAATAATAATAATAATTACTCCTAGTGATGCCGTTCGACAGCCCACTACCGGTAGACTATCGATAGTTGAAGTATAAATAATATTATTATCGATAGATCTAATAAAATTTGAAATTGTCTTTCCAACCTATAGGATTGCAATTTTGTATTAAGAGATGGCGTTGTACGAATGCAATTGTTTTATCTGAATCGCGCTAGCGAAATATTTATCACCAATCATGGACTTATAATTATTTTTCATATATGTCTGGATATCTAGTTTGATTTCAAGTAGCCAAGATGAAAATAGTGTGAATGCGAACATTGTTGATAGATCTAGAAGCTCAATAAATATGTAATTTACCATCGCCTAGGACTATCGTAATAACAATCGATACTATAGATAGAATCGGTACTTTTGATGTTGAATCACAGCTTCCCATCAAATGTGCAAAAATATCGATAATACGAATAGTAATGATAGGTAAACTATCAATAATACGGTAACACTAATAAATAACCTCAATAAATACGGAATAAAAGTGAGTAATAGTGTCAAAATTACGGTTGCATGTTTACAGTCATCATTATAAGACAGCGTTGGTTCTGATTTATCAGCCTCAGATCAAAACAAAGGCACTTTTAAAAACAAAAGAAATGAAAGAAATCATCAATCAGGTGACAATCAACTGGTGGCAGGTGAACCGACGGTAAATATTTAGTATAATAATAATAATATTTTGGGACATTAACACACACGGTCATCTGTTCCCAAGCTAAGCAGAGCTTGTGTTATGGAAACCAGATAATTGGTATATACTATACCTACATATAATACTTTTCTTTTGTAAATATATACTTATAATATATATTTACACCCAAATTACAAATAAAGATATATTATAGATCACTAACCTTGGTCCCAATTGTAACACACAACCGAATAGTCCACTCGATAAGCCGAGTTGCTTTGAACAAACTTTGTTACAAAGACGACCCCAGAACATTACGCAAAATTAATCAATGCTTATCAATCATATTTTTCTTTAATAAAAATGAAATGACGTTCGTTTGACGGGCCGGTGGCGTGATCGGTAAGATACTTGCTTTTCACGCCGCAGGTCGTGGGTTCGATTCCCACCCGAGACAAACACTAGTGATGAACATTTGTGTTTGTGTCGAGTCTGGGTGTAAATATCTATTAAAAGCTTTTTACCAAAAAAAGTATTATATGTATAGTTATAGTATATACCAGTTATCTGGTTTCCATAACACAAGCTCTGCTTAGCTTGGGACAAAAGATGACCGTGTGTGCTAATGTCCCAGAATATTTATTATTATTATTATTTGTCTTTCAAAAATCGAGAACGGTTCAAACGATGTGAATTATTTTGGTTTTTAAATTATAGTAAAAGTCTACAAAAGGTTTAAAAGGTAAGAAATACACGGTATAAAGTTTTCCACTTTTTATACAAGGGGTTTATAAGTTAGGTTTTCAAAATTTAAGGGATTGTTTAGTTTAATATTCTGTAAATAATTGCCAAGTATTTTTATAATTAAATTTAAATATGTTTTATTTTTTGAGACGCAAGTCTAGATGAAAATATTCCAATTTCTCTTTCTATCGTGCAGTGAATAACTGGCGACTACTGAGAAACACTGCCAAAAAACTCAGTAGGTTTATTTTCTTTTTTAAATGAAGTACCTACGTAAGTACTTCATTTAAAAAAGAAAAAAATAATAGATAGTAATAGATGTAAATCTATTACATTTTTTTTATTTAGTATTTTGTATTAGAGCGACTTAATTCCAAGCGTTTTTATCCGTTAGATAGTCTGAAAATGACACATGTATATTAGAGATAAATGTCTAATGCGCATAAATCGGGGTCCTGGTATGTGATAACTGCATACAAAAAATATGTAGATGTAATTCAAACTCACGACCCGCTGAAGAGGAGCGACGTGTCTCACCAGTCAGCCCTATTTCTGATAACATTACTTAATTTGTCTATGAATCTTGACCTTAGCTTATCGTCTGATATAAGTAACATACTTCAGTAGGAATAAGTTTCTATCGAAGGTACAACGTCAATTTACCTCTATTTGCTCAATTAAGTTCATAGCTTATATTTAATATAACGGGCAATTAGCGCGCTCACATTTAGGTAATTTGGCTTAACGTTTCGACACTGGTTACAACGGTCGTGGTCGCAAGCAGATTGATCCAGCGAAAGAGCTCTGTTAATAACGGTGGCCGTAAAACAACATTTTCTCGAACTACCGTCTTTTGTAATATAATTTATGTATTGTTAGGAACCCTACACACTACACTCACTATGTTCGAATTTTCGATCTTCAAATAGCGAGGTCGAGTTAACTCTAATACTGGATTCCACGCCCAGGATAGTTTGTAGCCGCTTTTCCGATTGAAATTTGCATATTTCCGGTTTTCAATCTCTTTATCTACTCTTGAATAAAAGTGGCGATCTGTGGAAAGGACTAGTGGTCGATGAAATTCCATCCAGTGGTTATTACCCAATTGGAGGAGGTTTTCCGCAATCGCTGATTTGTTAATCTGTCGGTTCTTTATACCTGCGATATGCTCCTTAAACCTTATAGTTAAGTCCGCTTTGTCTGGCCTACTTATCGTAATGCCAATATGTTATGTTAAATATAAATTTTAATAATGCATCGCGGACGTTCTAAAAGTATATAAGTTCAAAGTTGGTCATTAAAATTACGAAAATATGAATATATCTTAGTTCGACACGACTCAATAATTCTGATAACACACACTTGTAAAAAAGAAGTTTTCTTATTTAGCCCTAAAAAGTTTCATCCATGTCTAAAATTAATTTATTTACTGGATATCTTTAATTATAATAATACTGCCATGGGACATTAATACAAACGGCCACATCTACCCTAATTCACATAATTTCTTAGCGCGCCGATCAAGTTTCGGTGCAGTTGCAATTAAGTTTTTGTCTTATTGCAAATGGTATTCTTGTCATTGTTTAGCTGTCATATCTAGTCTAAAGTGCTCGCGTGACGCGAACTTGACGTGAGCGTATATGACAGCGGTTGTTAAAATTACGAGAATACGAAAAAGGTTGTTTTGATTGAAACTTAACTGCAACTGCACTGCTACTGAACTTATTTGATTACGAGGCTTAGCCGTTAGCCTACTGATCCTAAACTAAGCAGAGCTTGTACTATGGAAACCAGGTAACTGGTAATATATTACATATAATAACTTTTCTTTTGTAAATAAATACTTAAGTATCGATAATTACACCCAGACTCAAAACAAACAGACATGTTCATCACACAAATGCCTGACTTGAGTTGGAATTGAACCCACGCCCTGCGGCGTGAGAAGCAATAATCTGACCGCCCACTTTGGTTTACGAATCCACAAGTGTACCAAATATCAACTCAATCGGTCCAGTGGTTTCGCAGCAGAGGCGTGAGCATGCGTCACTAGCCGATCGCGTCCATTCGTCTGTTGGAGAGCGTGCGTCCGGATACGCCCGCATTATCGCGTACCCGCGAGCATGCCGCAATCTCTGCCCAAGCGGAGTCGACCGGACGCGATAACAGCCAAGCAACCGACCGGCTGCCATGGCATACGCAAGGTGCCGACGGATTCCAAGCAATGTCGATTCTATGCAAACTTAAACCTTAATAATAGTAATGAAGTCTGAAATTCCTTTAGAATAATGTAAACTGCGCTCCGACGCACTACGTGGTTGCCCGGTTGATGGGCATTGCATTGAAATTCGTTAACGGCTAAACCAATTTGAATAATTTTAAGGAAGTCTTAAGAGGTGAAAAAAACGCGGTACAAAGTTCGCTGGGGCAACTAGTATTCAATAATTGAATGTGTACAAGCGTGGCCTTGTATGTCTATACCTATGTAATGTTGATTGAATGAGTGTTGAAGAAGTGTGCGGATGTACTTATTTACATGGATGTGGCAATTTTAGTTAAGTACTTAGTATTTTAACATCGTGATGTGTGAATTTAATAACAAAAGTGATTAATAAGATGTGTGAATTTAATAATAAATTTATTAACAAATTCGGCTTATTATACAGTCAACGATTTCTTGACTGATAATTTTGTATAAACTGACTATTTTACCTAACCACACAATTACTTATTTGACATAATATTGTATAGTAATAATTAATTTCTATTATATTTTTATTGTTATATTGAATTTAAATTTATTTATGGACAATGTCATTTTAATAATTACATTTTATATATAAATGATGAATTAATTAATTTTTAATTTTTAATATTGTTAACGAATGATTGATTGATTATTATCTAATGTAAACTATTAAGAATGACAATTGTAATTTAATTAATAAGAATCTGACAAATCTGACCCGACTGGGGTAATGCATCTAATGATATCGATATTTGTATGCTGTTTATGGCCAGACATAGCGTTCAATGACTTTCAATTGTTAAATCTGTATCTTACCTATGATCTATAAAAAAAGAAATTTAATTTGATTTGATTTGAATGTTTGCTACTCTTTTAAGCAAAAACTACAGCAGGAATTTGATCAAAGCACAGAGATAGATTATCATAGGCAAATAGGTTTTTATTCAAATACAATGCGGGCGAATCCCCAAACAGATGCTAGTACAAAAATAGTTATTTTTTTAATTAAAAAATTTTATGTGTCCCGTCGCTGATCCTGGGCCAATACTATTTCGACTTTTTTGAGAGAGTTTAGGCTCTAATCTTGATAGTTATACTAGCGTTAAAACCACATTACTTTGGAGGACTGCGTCACCTATTTACATTCTACATTATTCCTTGTTTCGGTGCGATGTCTGTCTGTCCGGATGCTCTTTTATGAATTCTGACCATATGTAGCCTCATTCTACTATCACCTTCTCATCAAAAATCATTCTTAATCACGAGTGAATCGGTATATTATTGGTGCGCAAATCAAAAAATGATTATTTTTGTGCAAAACAAAAAAAACAATCTAAATACAGGATAATTTTTGTCAAAAATACCTACAATTGAAGAATTACATTATTATCAAATTCTATAGATCACTCCGTCTATGTCTAGCAATGGACTGCAAGAGGCCGATGATGACGTATTTTTTTAAATAGGCATGCGCTTCATTACTGCGCGCTACGATGGAAAGCGCCTGCCCAGCGCGTTCCATCGTAACTACATTATTGCTTAACATCAGGCAAGTTGTAATCAATCGCATGCCTTTTTCAGAAAAAAGATTAAACCAATGAATTAAAATTTTTGATACCTTCTCCATTTATTTGTGTATTCTGTGCCTCGTTTATCCACCGAACTAAATTGTATTTCATATCAACTCGTTCCGTCTTAGAGAGTGGACACTTTAGTTACACGTGAGGTGTATTTAAGTGTATAATTTGTAGTATTTTGTTTGAATTGTGATCAAGGTAAGGTATAATAGTTATATTTACTTCCTTCTAATATTATTTGACGGGCCGGTGGCGTGGTCGGTAAGATCAGGGTGTAAATATCCATTTTATGGAAATACAAAAGAAAATTATTATATGTGTAGTTGAAACCAGTTATCTGGTTTCAATAACACAAGCTCTGCTTACTCGTAACTTGGGACCAAATTACCGTGTTAATGTCCCCGAATATTTATTATTATTAAAATAACCCTACTAATGCTATAAACGCTAAAGAATGTAAGGATGTCTGGATGTTTGGATGTATAGATGTCAGTTTGTTACTATTTTATGCAAAAACTGCATGACGGAGTTGGATGAAATTTGGGATAGAGATAAATTATGGTCTGGATTAACACATAGGCTACTTTTTATCTTCGCTTCAACTTGTGCATATGTGCTGTACGTGGTTAGTGGTTACCTCGCCTCCCCTAAAAACTAACAAAAACAATTAGAAGTTGCGTATAACACTTCACATGTTAAATGCTCTACTCCCCTTACAAAGAGGGATGTTATAACCTTGAAGCGTATTTATGCGTAGTTATATGTATATCTGTATACATATCTGTATACATATCTGTATACATGTTCTGTATATTGTTATTGAAATTAACAAAATGATTAAAACAATCATGACTTTTAAATTCTTATCCAATACGATTAGTACATAAAAGTCATGGTAAGGATTGTAGAATGTGTAATCTACGCAATTATCATTATTTAATTATCTGCTGATAAATATGTGGTCCACTTGAGGTTATTTGTAAAACTGTTACAAATATAGAGATGCAAGGAATATATTTGAATTAGATATACGTATTATGAAACGAAATTTGTGTATCCTAATACACATATTTGCCATTTTATGTTATTTGATACTAGCTTCCGCCCGTGGCTTCACCTGCGTGGTGTTAGGATAAAAATTAGGTAAGTGACAGATTTTTAAGAACCCTTCATCATATTTTTTTATATGTTATTGGTGGAACCCCGTTTCACCCCCTTAAAGGGTGAGTTTTGAAAAATCCTTTCTTAGTGCCCCCTAGACTCCATAAGGAACCTATGTGTGCAGGTCGTGGGTTCGATTCCCACCCGAGACAAACATTAATGATGAACATTTGTGTTTGTGTCGAGTCTGGGTGTAAATATCTAATAAGTATATATTTACAAAAGAAAAGTATTATATGTATATTATATACCAGTTATCTGGTTTCCATAACACAAGCTCTGCTTAGCTTGGGACTAGAAGACCGTGTGTGTTAATGTCCCAGAATATTTATTTATTTATTTATGTACCAAATTTGGAGTCTCCAGACCCAGCAGTTTGGGTTCTGCGTTGATATGTCAGTCAGTCAGTCAGTCAGTCAGTCAGTTTCTTCTTTTATATATTTAGATTAGTACAATTAACAATGAGATTAGCGTAGCCTCTCGCGATCTAGGCCACGAGAGAGAAAGAGACAGCGTTTTGAATTAGCTAAATCGTATTAGTATTCGACACAACTATCTATATCACATTTCAACCCTTTTTATTGTCCCACTGTGGGCACGGGTCTTCTTTCAACTATCTTACGGGTTAAAATAGTTTAGGACTTGATCCACACACGCTGGCCATGTACGGCTTGGTGGATGTCACATGTTCTCGAATGATTAGTTCTTAGACATGTGGGTTTCCTCGTGATGTTTTCCTTCATTGATATTGAGATGAAAAAATTCACACAAATATTTGTGCCCAAACAGGGCACGACTAGGAATCGAACCCGGGACCTTATTTTTTTAAAGCGAAGTCCGTACCGCTGCGCCACCGCTGCTCGATATACTATTAGCGAATATAGAATCGCTCTATTATTTGACGAATACCCAGTAAAAGGTATGGTATAGTAATATGTCGTAATGAATATAATCAGTAATAGGAATACGGATATCTCACCCTAATATAACATCACTAATAACAAGAGGCTAATTATAAAACGTGTTATTTGCGAGTCATGATTTTCATGTATTTCATATTGTACCCAGCAGCAGTTGTATAAAATATATAACCTTTTTTAATAAATAGGGTATCTAGCAATCATTCGGATTTTTCTCGCATTGACTACAAGTGAACGGGGGCCATCCAATCCGGAATTTGACCTGGAAGGAACTCACTTTTGTTTTTGTTTTTCGGAATTGGGGATCCCGGAAGCGTGTAGTCTGGGTCTTTTTTACCGCTTTGGGAATGTATTGACGTACTATCCTACCCCTAGGTAAAAGCAGGGGTGAGTAGGACTCGTGGCACTGAGAGACAGTGCTCACTACACGCGATGCCGCTTTTAACACGACACTGCGGGCGGGGCATAACCCACTAAACCCACAGCGCTCCGTCTCTCACCTCAGCACACATAAACTGTCGAGACAGGAACCAAAAATGACGCAACCGCGAAACCACTTGTGATGGCTTAGCTACTGGTGAGTTCCTCACCTCTCTCAACGAATGGGAGAATGCGCACCGCGGAGGATCGTAGAACGGCTTCGACAGGGGGTATAACCCAGGCTTTAGATGCTAGGATTTTTAAATCATAAGCTGAAGTGACAGAAATGGTACATAGCTAAATGATATTAAACGGGGATCATTAATACATAGTACTCACGCTTGTTTTACCCTAAAGTGTAGGCAGAGGCGAAAGTCACTAATTTTTTGTGTCACTCAGGCCCCAATGATAAAAGTAATTTTAACAAAAGAAAAAGTTGTCGGAACTGACGTTAAGGTTGAGTTAAGTATTTTAATGGTTTTTACAGATGAACCCGCAACACACTATTCCTATGTTGAGAGATGACGATTTCTATATTTGGGACAGGTGAGTCTATGGATGATGTTGATGTAATGTAATGTATGTTATCAGATTAGTGTATAAACACCACGAAATCTATTAATATTCAGCTACACTACATCACAATAAAAAAAACTGCAGTAGAGTGCGTAACTGCGTAGTATTCCAATAAGAAAAACTGCATCAAAATTGGTCTATCCCTTTGGAGACTTGTAGTTTTTTGTCACTTGTAAGTCCCGAAAACAAACTCACCCACTCCAAAGTGCTGTGGGTTAGGTTAGGTTAGACTTTTAATAAACCCACACGCGATCGAAGCGAGCGTGCCGAGCCGCGGCAGTGGTCGGCGAGTGCCATAACAACTTAGCACTCGCCGATCTCTGCCGCGGCTCGGCACGCTCGCTTCGCTCGCGTGTGTGCTTATTAAAAGTCTAACCTAACCTAACCCACAGCTATTTCACTAAACTTAATCTAGTAATATAAGTATATCACTAAACTTGGACCGTTTATAACTATATTCCTAGTAAGATAGTAATGAATCGCTTTTAAATAACTATGTTACGTACGGTATATAATTTATATCCCTAGGGATACAACTATATTACGGCTTGATCTATCTTACTGCGACATATACACAGATACATATTTTGTCAGGGGTTAGAAATGTATAGGATTGACATTTAATGCAGAATGTAACATTGTAGGTGAATGACAATGCGTTACATTTAATTATTTCCGATCTTTCGTCATCGCTTCGTTATGTCGCTGTTTAAGGTCCTTGAATTCGAACCCGGGTTTGTGGTTTTGATTTTATGATACGATTTTTTTTTTAAATGTGCAAATATCTTATTATACTTTTTTTACTTACAGTCATGCAATTTCTGCGTATTTAATCGGGAAGTATGCTCAAGATGACTCTCTTTATCCGACCGACTTGAAAAAAAGAGCAGTTATAGATCAACGCCTGCATTTTGACAGTGGAATATTGTTTCCAGCCTTACGTGGTACAGTAGTAAGTAAATTAATTATCTTTAATTTATTAAATATTTAATCATTTTATCTTACTAAATTACAACAACATATTATTATATATAATAACATTCAATTCGCTTACAAATTGAGTTACTGCTTGGTAGTATTACCTGTATACATATTACATTATATTAAAGGCGATGCCGGATTTAGAGGTCCGGAGGCCCTGAGGCAACAAAGTAGTTTAGGCAGGGGGTCTAAACTACCTTGTTGCCTCAGGGCCTCCAGGCCTCAAATATTTTTCCAAATAAAATGGATTTTTTTCAAAAATTTCGTTTCATCAGGGCCATTTGAGATTTTGATATTTTACTGATTGCTTGATTGGAGTACTTAAATAGATATAGATCGATGATTTCTGATAATATTCGATATAGTCATGTTTGTACTAAATACTACAGATAAAGGTAAAATGCGAACATAAATATTAAAGGCAATGTTTTAGTAGTCTGAATTTGAAATATAGAAATTAATTTCTGAATTTATTTTAACTTTCCGAAGTTTCTATTGGGAGAGTTCCTGTTATGTGAACCTCAGTTGCCCTCTCCTTAATCCGCCCCTGCATTTAGTCTACTAAAATATTCTCCTTTAAAATAAGTTAGTAAGAATTTTAACACTGTAGTGATCGCGTGAACTACTAAAATTAAATAAAAAAAAATGAAAATAAACTAAAATAAAACAAAAAAAAATATTAAAAAAAATAGAATAAAGAAAGAAAACAGAGAAACGATAGAAAAAACATAAAAAACTATTAAAATGAATATTAAAAAAAAATCTCTGAAACGGCAAGCATTCTCTCGTCTTTCTACTCTAGGTACTTTTAAATTAATATCTGAAGGAAGTACTCTTGGTATTACTTAAACAGAAAAAAAACACCACCAACTTCTAATTGAATGAATAAATGAACGAAAAATAAGCCTTCAGCATATTTATAGCCACCATGTATTTAAAATTATTTTTTATTCTTAGGTTAATTGTGATCTCAGAATGAAACCTGTGAATTGAGTCACTTTAGTTAGTACAATTACAGTACGTTAAACACTAAGCATTTAATTGACTCCAAATCAGTTTCCACTGTACATTATTCACATTAGTAATGCGTACAGGACATCGTAGTTGGTACCTTTGACACACTACTGGTTTAACCGCGGCTCGAAGTAAGCCCTTGTACACACAAGGGCTTACTTCTATAGCTGAGTGCTATGTTAGTCCCAAAAGACGAAACTGTAACTCCCGTCACCAATTCATAAACGTCTTATAAACTCATTATAGCTAAAATAGTTTTATAATTCGTTTATCTTTGTCTGCCATCTTGACATGTATACTAGTACATAAGAAAGAAACAAATTCCATTTTTAACTAAAGAGTCTTATAATTGATTTTTTATGAAAAAGGCAGTAACTATAAAAAGTTTTGTCATTTATACAGGCTCCAGTATTTTTTGGGGGCGAGAAATCATATCGTCAAGAGAACTTGGACAAAATAACTGCAGCTTATGAATTGACCGAGAAGTTTTTGACATCACCTTGGCTTGCTGGAGACAATTTGACATTGGCAGATATTTGTTGTGTCAGTTCTATCAGTACTATGAACGAAATTTTGCCTATTGACCAAAAACTGTAAGTATTTCTGATAGACATAATGCACATTTATAGTTATTGGGAAAGAAAAAGTTCTCAGTTTGAGAACACGAACTGCACGTCACCCAATGTCACCAAAGCGTCACTCCGTCTCAAGATGTGCTGACGACATTGTGAAGCCGAATGACGCTAGTTATTGGCAACCAACTGCTGCGTATGCGCTGACAGGCCTATATCCAGCAGCGGTGGTGCAGCGGTATTACTTCGCCTTTGAAATATATGGTCGTGTGCGATCCCCGGTCACGCCCACACATCTTTGTGTGAATTGTTTTATCACCGTTTCTCAATACCTGTGAAAGAAAATATCGTGAGGAATGGTATGTCTAAAAACTATAGGCCGACCGTTTAACTCGCGTATCGTCATCTGAGGTACAAAGTCATAAAACATTAATTAAATCTATTTAAAGAACTATTTAACCACAGATAAAAGTAATGTAAGACTATTCGTCACTAATATCCATATCGCTTGAATCATCATCACTGTCTGTGCAGCTTGAGGAGTCAGAATCTTGGCGATAGGCGATACGCGAGTTAAACGGTCGGCCTATAATCCGCACTTAGCCCGCGTGCGTGGATGATGGCCTAAACTTACATCTCATAAGTCAGTTAAGAGAAGACACGAGTCGGAGTGTGGGACACTAAAATGGCTGCTGACGAATCATTCGTAGCAAATTAAGATTTGATGTCCATGCCAGCCCTTGAACAGTGAGTTTCGTTAGATTTTGATTTACGGATATTAACTAATTTATAGTACATATTTTCAAAGTTAAAGTAGCCTAATACTTCATATCGTATCAGCTAAATGACGAAGACAATATTGTGGTAACAGGTATAATCAAAGAACTATTGGATTGTAAGAACTGAAGTATGTAGAGGTACGTTTTATGCACTTAGATATGGAAGCAGTTTGTCTATGTCTATTATTTTAACACTTGAACATGAAACATGATATATTATTATGTGTTTAAAAGCCCGAATCGAATTGATAACCTCTCTTTTTTTCTGAAGTCGGTTAAAAACACTTGTGTGTTTACTAATTTCGTTTTATTTTTTTTAGTTATCCTAATTTAGCGGATTGGTTACATCGCTGCTCTCAGCAAGATTTCTACAAGAAAGGAAATGTATCTGGCCTGCAACAATGTTGTGATTTCATTAAAATTCGGTTTGCTTCCTAAATAAAAAAATATTTTATATATATATATATATATATATATATATATATATATATATATATATATATATATATATATATATATAGTCACATTACATCGTTTTCTAGTAAGAAGAACTACTTACTTTTTTACACCAAATTTGGTAGGTCTATTGAGAATAAAATGCACTATAATTTTCGCTCATTCTGCAAGTATATAATTTTTTAATTTTATTTATATTATGGGACTTTGTTCTCACAGAACATGTCAGTCCCGTAAGAAGTAGATACATACATAAGTTCCAATATTTATATAACTCGTCTGGTTTTAAACAAAATTAAATCCTTGTACAATGAATCTTGCATTTTGGCACCAGCCTGTGTTGGAAAAATTGCCTTTAAGTTTATTGGTAGATAAAGTCTCTAGTGGTCTCTAATTATAATAATTTAATTTATTACCCATTATGAATCGTTACGCCTATATTTTGGTACCACGCACATATTATTTTTTATACTTACTAAAATATTGTATAATATTATATTATTCTTATAACTAATTGTTCAAAATAAATCTTGTATTAGTTACCTAATTATTAATGAAGTTGTGTTTCAATTTCTTATTTATTCAACTTGCAGTTTGAAATAATAAGTTCTTATACATTTATCTTTTCTTTTTATTTTTATGACGAAATAAATTGTAAACAATTACTTTGTTTGTGTTTTTTTCTGAGTATTTTCTGCATTTAATGACTTTTTATTACTGGCTGACCTATTATTGTCGTCAACTCCTACACAAAAAGATTTTGCTATTGCCTGGACTTTCTGAATTTTCCTGGACTAACAGTTTTAGTTTACAATAGTTATTAACCAACACAACGTGAGTTCTAGAAGAAGGAGAAAATAAAGGTTTTGTTTGTGATATTAATTAATTTTGTATTTGCCACTAGCTGCCTCAACGAACTTTGTACCGCGTATTTACTCCTTGGAATTGAGTGATTGTGGAACGCAGGGGTAGCACCGGACTGCTGTATCTCGTGGGGCTGGGATCTGGTTGGCCACTTGACTTTAGCTTGGCTATTTAATTGTAAAAACGGCGGAACACAATTTAAAACACGTATATTCCACGGATCGCAGGTGAAAAAGAAGTTTTGACATGCACAGTGTTGCCACACGGCACAAAGTGTTGCTACTTAAATTCTAAATTTCTTTATTATAACGTTGCTAGTTACAACAGTGATACACTAAAACCAAGTTCAGCCAAATCGATAAAGCCGTTCTCGAGTTTTGGCATGACAAACAAAAATATATTAATTTTTTGCAAGTAAATTTTTTTGTTTTTTGAGAGATTTGTTTTGTTTGGTTATTTAGTTAGAATTTGTATTTCAAATGTGTGTTAAAAGTGTTTACAATATTACGTACAATTTATTTAAATTTTTTTTTTTTTTAATCTTTATTTATTTAAGGGGAGTCTTCAGTATTGAAGATGTGACCCCTATGATTGATTACAGAATGAAATAAATACAAAACAGAATTAACAAGTAAACTAGTTATCATTTTGTGGCTGAGACCGCAGTTTAAGGCACAAAGACACCAATTTGTACAACATCCTGGCTTCATCCGAGGACGGAAAAGACAGGATGCTGTTATAAAAACCAACATTATAATCATCATCAGCACTACCAAAATATTGACGTCTCTGAGACCGGATGAGACTAAATTCAGCTAAAACATGTTGAACATCTTCTATAACTCCACACATACTACAATTGGATGAATCAACTTTTCTCATCATAAAACCAAAACTGTTGAGAGGGATATGTCCAGATCGTAGTCTCAAAGCCGTCACTACCTCTTGTCTATTCATCCTTCTCTCACTGAACCACAACGCACGAGATAGGGTTGGCTGGATAACCTTATACCAAATGCCTTTCGTTAAAGATCTCTTGTCGAAATATTCTGACCAGAGGTCAAAACATATTTGCCTTACTGTAGGGATAAGTTCAGAATACCACGGCAACCGATTAACAAGTATCCCATCAGTGCTGGCTTCATTGGCTAGACGATCCACCACCTCATTACCTTGTAGCCCAATGTGAGAAGGAATCCATTGTAATATAATTACTTTCTGTGCCGAGATGATTTTATAAATAGATTGAATAATAGAATAAGCCAATGGAAGCCCCCGAAATGTTAAAGTACATTTCAGTAAATGTAGCAGAGCACTTTTTGAGTCTGTAAAAATAACAAATCGGTTATAATCTAATGATTCAATATATGTGAGTGCTTCTGCGATTGCAGTTAGTTCCAGATGCATAATAGACATTTTTGACATAATTTTGAATTTACAAAAGCTATCGGCTTGAGAATCATAAAATGCTGCGCCTGAAAAGTTCTTATGTCTTGAACCATCTGTATAAATAGAGTAAAAACCACTGTACATGTCATTAATTTGTTTACAACAAAGATCTTTCAAATTGTGAGGGTTATAACACCTTTTAGGTTTTGAAATAGCCTCTAGATTAGGTTTGATTACAAGAGATAAATCCATATTGCTGACCCATGTATCCAATGAGAACATTTCGAATTTGTTACTCTGATAGATTGGTTCATCCTTTAAGGAACTGTGAACTGAAGCTAAAAGAGGTTTTTTCTTACGGTTCCAGTAAGTTTTATTTGTAAGTTCGTTTAGTGTCGTAATAGTATCTACAAAGGGAGAATTATAAGAATTTAATTTTAAATAAAATTTACAAGCTAAATATCGACGACGAATTGAAAGGGGACACAAATGCAATTCGGACTCCATAACGTGTATAGGAGTACTTTTAATGAAACCACCGATCAAACGAAGACACACATTTTGTAATCGATCAAGTTTTGTGAGATGGCAATCGGCACTATTATCAAATAAGAAGCTCGCATAATCAATCCGACTACGAATAAGAGCAATATATAAACGTCTTAAATGAGATGGGTGAATACCCCAACCCGGACCGACTAAAACCTTAAAAATGTTTGTAAGCTTCGCTATTTTCTCACAGATCTCATTAATATGTTTTTTCCAGCGAAATCCTCGGTCCAACCATAGTCCAACATTCTCTACTACGTCCAAAGCTATTCCATTTACACGTACATCAATATTATGACGACGAAAACCTCTATTAAATATGCAGACTTTACTTTTATTAGGGGAAATGTCTAAGCCTATGTCAATTAGCATTTCATTAAATACATTAAGCGCGCTTTGAATTTTGGCTTGTCCTTCTAAAATAGACTTACATAGTGTGTAAATAACAAAATCATCTGCATACTGAGATATATATACACTCTTCTCTAATTCTTTACAGATATTGGAAGTGATTATATTAAATAACAACGGCGATAGAGGATCACCCTGAGCTAAGCCCTGACCCGAACTTCTACTAATAAAGTTGTTATTTATCTTCATTTTAAGTATACGTTTATGGAGAAAATTCCATAAGTATTTACATAAAAGAGTGCCAACGTGTAGATTATCTAAAGTCTTTATTAATGAGCTATTATTGACGTTATTATAAGCACTATCAATGTCCAAAAAACAACCCAAAGTTGAGAGGCCTTCCGTAAATCCCCTTTGTACAATACAAATGAGGTTACTTAAACTATCCATACTTGATCTACACTTACGAAATCCTACCATGTTAGGAGAGAATGTATCATTTCTTTCTAAAAACCATTCTAATCGCCGAGCTAATATATAATGAAAAATTTTGCAGATACAGGATATTAAAGATATAGGTCTGAGGGACGAATTATCATTTATATCCCGTCCGGGCTTAGGAACTGGTACAATACTTATATCGCGCCATTGGTGAGGAACAAAACTATGTTTAAAGAAAAGGTTATATAAAGCTAGTAACACAAGTTTACCTTCCTTGGGCATATTACGTATCATCGAATATGAAATATCATCGCATCCAGGAGATGTATCCGTCGATTTAATACATTTTTCGAGCTCCTGAATGGAGATGTCACATTCTAAAACGGGATTATTGTGACATATTGTAGGACATGGTGGTGATGCATAATCAGGAGTTAGAGAGTTTAATAACTTTTCCGCACTTTGAGAGTCTACACAGTTCCTTTGAGATCGGTAACCTTTAAGCCACCTCATTTTGCGCCACATGTCACTGGAAGTTGTAGACTCATCTACTGAGGAACAAAAATTATGCCAATTTTTATCTTTAGCTTGACGTAGTGATCTTTGGCTAGTTTGGATTCTGGCTTTAAGAATATCATAGTTATGAGGAGTAGGGTTGCCTCTAAATGTGGACAACGCAAGGCGGCGACGAGCTACTGCATGAGACAATGCAGGTGTCCAGTAGAATTTAGGAATAAAGGGAGAATCAGGATTTCGATTGCACTTGTAAACTGGAATAAATTTAGAAGCAGCCTCATTTATTAAATTAATAAATAAGTCATATGCTGTCTGGAGGTTAGTTGGTAAATTAAAATCGTTAAATTTTCCTTCTAAATATCTAGAATAAGAAACCCAGTCTGCTTTACGAAAGTTTCTTCGTTCAATTAAAGGTTGTTGTAATAAACTTACGGTTGATATTTTAATGACTAAATGATCGCTACCTAAATTCTCGTTAAGAACCTTCCAGTTAAAGAATAATGCTATATCTAACGACGCGAACGATATATCTGGTGACGATTCTTGTAAGTGACCGTCCACTAAGCGAATGCGAGTATGCGACCCATTATTTAACGAAATAAAGTTCCTATCAACTAGAGTGTCGTATATTAAATTACCCCTATAATCAGTCTTGTGAGACCAACTGACATGGTGTGCATTAAAATCACCTAGAATTAGGGAGTTATATGAAAAAAGTGATAATAGTTCGTTCCAATCTTGTTGAGTAGTCGTAATTCTAGATGGACAGTAAATGGACAGAATGTATTTAATAGGATCGCAGTTAAAAAGTTCGACGCAAATAACCTCGATTCCGGAATTATTCAAATGTACGTGTTTTCGACGAGTTTTTATCGAATTGTGTACTATGATAGCTACACCACCGTATGAGTCATCTCGGTCCGAACGGTAAACACAATAGCCGGGTACTTTGAAATGATATTCGGGATTAAGCCAAGTCTCGTTGAGTGCAGCAATATGTACCTTCTCTAAGCGTAACAATTCGGTAAAAGAAATTAATTTCGGTTTTATACTCTAGGCGTTCCATTGGATAATATTAAGTTTAGCAGTTTTATTAGCCATCGGAGGGAATTATAAAACTAAATAATTTTCTAAGGCACGACCATTCGGAAATATAACTCGACGCAACAAGAATAAACCAATCAACACACAACTGAATAACTGAGCTTATTTTAGACGATAAACTTATGTTCCGGAGGAATATAACCTCTTTTATGCGAAAAAGCAGTTCACTGAAGCGGGGACATTGATCTTTTTCTTTTTTAACTTTGTCTTCTAAAGTATGTTCACGTCGAATGTGGTCGTTAGCAGCAAAACTCCAAGACATCCAGTCTTCTTCAACATGACGATTTTTATTTTTCTGGGACCTGTACTCCACTTTAGACTTAGGCTTTGGTTCCGTATGAATCTCCACTTTATGTGTAACCTTTTCTGTCTGTGCTACTTTAGCGTAAGTGGTAGGGGAGACACCTGAACCAGATACTTTATTTGAAAAGGATTCACCTTCTATAGGGGGAAATTGGTCGCGGGAACTAGTTTCTATTTGGGCTTGAGAGGTAGAAGAGGTTTCATTGGTCGAAAAATATTCTAAGGCTTTTCTGTAAGTGCACCTGAACTCAGCCATGATTTCTCTTAGTCTTCTTTCCTTCTTGAACATGGGACAGGACTTACTCAAGGATAAATGATTCTCACCGTAGTTTACGCAAGAGAAAGTTTTTGTATCACAGTTTTCATGACGACCACCACACTTAGGGCAAATAATGACTTTGCCGGGGCACATTTTGCGAACATGACCTAATTTCCAACACTGAGAACATTGTGATACTTGATGGATATAGGGAAAAACTTTTACATTAATATTACACACACTCACATATGGAGGTAAATAGTTACCACTAAAAGCAAGTCTTATTGATTCGCTAGGGCACCAACCTCCTCCTTCGTCTCGGTTGCGGCGATTTAAACGCATGAAAGATATTAATTTGCCAGGAGCGGGGCAAGAGATATTCTGAAGAATTTCATCATCAGGGAGATCAAGGTCAACGTCTTTTATCACACCATAGCAGATAGACACTTCCATGGCTTTTTGAAACTTCCATCCTTTTTCTAAAAGATTTTCACACTGAAATAGGTTTTTCGAAGCAGACTCATTTTCAAATTGGATACGGATCTTAAAAGGGCTTAAGTATTTAACTTGGCTAATGTTTGATATTTTATATTCCTTAAACATACGTGCCAGTGCAAATTGTTTCGGTAAGCGATTTTTTGAAGAAATATACACTTCAAACTTATTTTCTTTACTAGTGTTGGAGTTACAAGAACGCATCATCTTCTTCTTTCCATTAACTTCTGTCCAGCTTTCTTCCTTCTCACTCTCGCTACTAATCTCACGTGACCTCTTCTCTGCTCTTTTAATCTCCTCCTCCATTCCGCTGACAATATCCCCTGGGTTTAAGTCGTTAATATCTACATAGGTATTTAAAGGGCGGGTTGTATTACTTTGTAGCAGTGGAGATCCGCACCGTGATGAAATACTTACATTAACACTATTATCAGTCATAGCAGAAATAGTCGTGCAACCGAGTGCCTCGGCGCACGACTACACCGCGTAACGAAAAGTATAGATAGGTATGCAACCGAATTGCACGTAACGTTTACTACTCGAATAAAGCGCGCGCGTCCTACCTGATCGAGTGCCGACGCGGTAAATTTAAATTATTGTTTAATTAAGTTGTAAAACAAGTTAATGACCTTGGTAATGATGTTGATTACGGAACAAAGTTCAAAGTCGTGGTGGTACCTACATAAAAGGTTATTTTTTATTTAGAGTATTCAATAAACTAGATAGATGTAATAATAATACTCTAGGAAATTAACACACACGGTCCAGTAGCCCAATTCACATAATTAAATAAGTTCACTTGCAGTTAAGTTTCGATCAAAACAGCCCTTTTCGTATTCTCGTAATTTTGACAACCGCTGTCAGATACGCTTGCGTCAAATACGCGTCACTCGAGCGCTTTGACGTTCATGACATAAATATGACAATTACAAAAATACCATTTTACACCAAGACGTGAACGTAATTGAAACTGCACCGCAACTTGATCGGCGCGTCAAGAAATTACGTGAATTAGCCTACTGATCCCATACTAAGCAGAGCTTATGTTATGGAAACCAGATAGGTCGTGGTACCTGTCGTGGATTCAATTCCCAACCAAGACTAATCTTTGTGGGATGAGCACGATTGTTTGTTCTCTCTGGATGTAATTTGTCTCTAATAATTATGTATGTATTTACAAAAACGAAAAAGGTACTCAACTAAAAGGTAGATCCGACCCGTAACAAGCAAATATGATTGCCTAATTTGTAACTAGATGGCGCTGTGTGTATGTGTCAAAATATTATTTATTTATTTCTTCTGTAAATATACTTGTTGGCACATCTGCTGTCATTTTATACTGTCATCGCGTCGGTCTTTGAAGTAACCTGTCACTCGAGAATGTCATTATGAGCGAACGAATGAACACCGAGCGCGGGTGAAGCGGCCATCTTAGAATGGCTGACATTGCGTGTTGAACCGTTTTGGCGTACGGTAGTGCAGATGCAATAACGTGCTCGGTGAACGTTACTATTTAATCCAACGTAATCTTAACGATCTGTGATTACCTGTTAGAATTCATGATTGTGCTATCGAGAGATGGGAGTGAAGTGATATTTGCTGTTGTTATTTTATTGAAATACCGTCTTCTTACCCGATTATTCACGCCTACCTAAAGTTGTCTGCTAATCCTGATATTTTTTAGTCCAAAAAAACCTTCAAAAGCCTTCATCAGAAGTTGGGATGTGAAGGGTAAAACCAACAGGAGACGGTATCCAATCGAAGAAATAGTGATCCATGTGTGTTTAAGTGTTATATGGTAAGGTGGTTGCAAGGGGCCCAGTACGCCCAAGCCACGCTTTGACGGTTGTTAATGTAAAGCTGGTTGAAAGGGCCTCGTATGCCCGGGCCATGCTTCGGTAGTTGGTTGAAAGGGCCTCGTATGCCCAGGCCATATTTTGGTAAGTGGTTGAAGGGGCCTCGTACGCCCGGGCCACGCTTTGGTAATTGGTTGAAAGGGCCTCGTATGCCCGGGCCATGCTTCGGTAGTTGGTTGAAAGGGCCTCGTATGCCGGGGCCATATTTTGGTAAGTGGTTGAAGGGGCCTCGTACGCCCGGGCCACGCTTTGGTAATTGGTTGAAAGGGCCTCGTATGCCCGGGCCATGTTAAGGTAGTTGGTTGAAAGGGCCTCGTATGCCCGGGCCATGTTTAGGTAGTTGTTTGAAAGGGCCTCGTATGCCCGGGCCATACTTTGGTAGGTGGTTGAAGGGGCCTCGTACGCCCGGGCCACGTTTTGGTAATTGGTTGAATGGGCCTCGTATGCCCGGGCCATGTTGAGATAATTGGTTGAAAGGGCCTCGTATGCCCGGGCCGTATCTTGGTAAGTGGTTGACAGGGCCTCGTACGCCCGGGCCACGCTTTGGTAATTGGTTGAATGGGCCACGTATGCCCGGGCCATGCTTAGGTAGTTTATTGAAGGGGCCTCGTATGCCCGGGCCATACTTTGGTAAGTTGTTAAAGGGGCCTCGTATTCCCGAGCCATGCTTAAGTAGTTGGTTAAAGGGGCCTGGTAAGCCCGGGCCACTGTTGAGTAACTGTATGAAGGAGACTAGCAAGCCCGGTCCATATTATTATGCAATAGCGATGAATTTGAGTTCGGTCAGGAAGGACCGAGCGTATGTTAATGTCTATCTTTACTTTTTCATTAGAACAGGTAGAAAAGAATGACATGTCATCGAGCAGACTGATACTATGCGCACGAGGTCGTGCGATTCGTCAGGGTTGGCCGTGTTGGCACATCTGCTTCTCAATGCATCGGCTGTCATTTTATACTGTCATCGCGTCCGTCTTTGAAGTAACCTGTCACTCGAGAATGTCATTATGAGCGAACGAATGAACACTGAGCGCGGGTGAAGCGGCCATCTTAGAATGGCTGACATTGCGTGTTGAACCGTTTTGGCGTACGGTAGTGCAGATGCAATAACGTGCTCGGTGAACGTTACTATTTAATCCAACGTAATCTTAACGATCTGTAATTACCTGTTAGAATTCATGATTGTGCTATCGAGAGATGGGAGTGAAGTGATATTTGCTGTAGTTATTTTATTGAAATACCGTCTTCTTACCCGATTATTCACGCCTACCTAAAGTTGTCTGCTAATCCTGATATTTTTAGTCCAAAAAAACCTTCAAAAGCCTTCATACTCATAATAGCTAATTACACCCAGGCTCGAAACAAAAATATATGTTTATCACACATATTATTATGTCTTTTTTGGGTGAGATTAAACCCACGACCTGCGGCGCGAAAAGCAAGTAATCAGCAATTACGCCACCGGCCCGTCAAATGATGTGATTCTTTCTTTCCAAACACATAGTCAAAACATTAATTTTCTTTATAAAAATACGTATTTTTGCTATCTGCGCAGTGAATGACATAGCAGTAATTTAGGAACAGTATGTTGAGTATTATAACTCCTTTTTAGCATCTCATTACTGAACACAGAGATTCTTCACGAATTCATTTATAATACCTAATAATAATAAAAAAGTCATAGTCCATCCGTAGTCTTAGTTACCTAATCTATTAGCAGCTACCACCATAACCCAGATTATAGTTAATATATTTTGCAATAATCCTGCTCTAACCGGGGATTGTCCAAAGGGGCACCTATATGGTGCGAACAGAGATAATCGTCGGTTGGTGCCACATTACATTTAAATCATAATTGTCTAACGAACCTCTACGTGTTGGCTTCGGCCTCACGCACGTCTTCTAAAAATTCCGGAGCTCCATAGCTCCAAGATAAAAAAAAACAAATAATAATAATAGTAAGGGAGGTGGCGGTGGGATGAGGCTCCTTGTGGTTTATAACCATAAAGAAGTAAAATTACCTACCCACCTTTTTTACCAGACATCGCATCGGAACACGTGGGTGGTCACTTACGACGGCCGAAGCCTTCCACCAGTTAATTACCAGTAAACATTATTACCAGTTGATTGTCACCTGATTTGTATAATTTGCATTTGATTTTCATATCATACCTAGTTGTGAGAAGACTCGTGCTCAGCAATAACGCACTAAAAAAATGTTACGCTAAACTTTTCGAGGAAAGAATCTACGTAAGACCCTACACACTACACTCACTATGTTAGAATTTTCCATCTTCAAATAGTGAGGTCGAGTTACCTCTAATACGTAAATTGCCTGTTATGTTAAATATAAATATTAATAATGAAAGTCATTAAAATTACAAAAACATGAATGTATCTTAGTCCGATACGGCTCAATAATTTTGATAATACACACTTGTTAAAAAGAAGTTTTCGTATTTAGCTGGATCTTTTTATTAATAATAATACTGCCGTGGAATATTAACACAAACGGCCATCTGAATAAATACTTAAGTATCGATAATTACACCCAGACTCAAAACAAACAGACATCTTCATCACACAAATGCCTGACTTTGGTTGGAATTGAACCCACGACTTGCGGCGTGAGAAGCAATAATCTTAATGCCCACTTTGGTTTACGAATCCACATAAGTGTACCAAATTTCAACTCAATCGGTCCAGTGGTTCCGCAGCAGAAGCGTGAGCATGCGCCACTAGCCGATCGCGTCCATTCGTCTGTTGGAGTGCTTCCGAGAGGATACGCGTGCATGATCGCGTAACCGCGAGCATGCTGCAATCTCTGCCCAAGCGGAGTCGACCGGATGCGACAACAGCCAAGCAACCGACCGGCTGCCGTGGCATACGCAAGGTGCCGACGGATTCCAAGCAATGTCGATTCTATGCAAACTTAAACCTTAATAATAGTAATGAAGTCTGAAATTCCTTTAGAATAATGTAAACTGCGCTCCGACGCACTACGTGGTTGCCCGGTTGATGGGCATTGCATCGAAATTCGTTAACGGCTAAACCAATTTGAATAATTTTAAGGAAGTCTTAAGAGGTGAAAAAAACGCGGTACAAAGTTCGCTGGGGCAACTAGTATTCAATAATTGAATGTGTACAAGCGTGGCCTTGTATGTCTATACCTATGTAATGTTGATTGAATGAGTGTTGAAGAAGTGTGCGGATGTACTTATTTACATGGATGTGGCAATTTTAGTTAAGTACTTAGTATTTTAACATCGTGATGTGTGAATTTAATAACAAAAGTGATTAATAAGATGTGTGAATTTAATAATAAATTTATTAACAAATTCGGCTTATTATACAGTCAACGATTTCTTGACTGATAATTTTGTATAAACTGACTATTTTACCTAACCACACAATTACTTATTTGACATAATATTGTATAGTAATAATTAATTTCTATTATATTTTTATTGTTATATTGAATTTAAATTTATTTATGGACAATGTCATTTTAATAATTACATTTTATATATAAATGATGAATTAATTAATTTTTAATTTTTAATATTGTTAACGAATGATTGATTGATTATTATCTAATGTAAACTATTAAGAATGACAATTGTAATTTAATTAATAAGAATCTGACAAATCTGACCCGACTGGGGTAATGCATCTAATGATATCGATATTTGTATGCTGTTTATGGCCAGACATAGCGTTCAATGACTTTCAATTGTTAAATCTGTATCTTACCTATGATCTATAAAAAAAGAAATTTAATTTGATTTGATTTGAATGTTTGCTACTCTTTTAAGCAAAAACTACAGCAGGAATTTGATCAAAGCACAGAGATAGATTATCATAGGCAAATAGGTTTTTGATTTGATTTGATTTGAATGTTTGCTACTCTTTTAAGCAAAAACTACAGCAGGAAATTGATCAAAGCACAGAGATAGATTATTATAGGCAAATAGGTTTTTATTCAAATACAATGCGGGCGAATCCCCAAACAGATGCTAGTACAAAAATATGTATTTTTTAATGAAAAAATCTTATGTGTCCCGTCGCTGATCCTGGGCCAATACTATTTCGACTTTTTTGAGAGAGTTTAGGCTCTAATCTTGATAGTTATACTAGCGTTAAAACCACATTACTTTGGAGGGCTGCGTCACCTATTTACATTCTACATTATTCCTTGTTTCGGTGCGATGTCTGTCTGTCCGGATGCTCTTTTATGAATTCTGACCATATGTAGCCTCATTCTACTATCACCTTCTCATCAAAAATCATTCTTAATCACGAGTGAATCGGTATATTATTGGTGCGCAAATCAAAAAATGATTATTTTTGTGCAAAACAAAAAAAACAATCTAAATACAGGATAATTTTTGTCAAAAATACCTACAATTGAAGAATTACATTATTATCAAATTCTATAGATCACTCCGTCTATGTCTAGCAATGGACTGCAAGAGGCCGATGATGACGTATTTTTTTTAAATAGGCACGCGCTTCATTACTGCGCGCTACGATGGAAAGCGCCTGCCCAGCGCGTTCCATCGTAACTACATTATTGCTTAACATCAGGCAAGTTGTAATCAATCGCATGCCTTTTTCAGAAAAAAAATTAAACCAATGAAATACGAATTTTGATACCTTCTCCATTTATTTGTGTATTCTGTGCCTCGTTTATCCACCGAACTAAATTGTATTTCATATCAACTCGTTCCGTCTTAGAGAGTGGACACTTTAGTTACACGTGAGGTGTATTTAAGTGTATAATTTGTAGTATTTTGTTTAAATTGTATTTCATATCAACTCGTTCCGTCTTAGAGAGTGGACACTTTAGTTACACGTGAGGTGTATTTAAGTGTATAATTTGTAGTATTTTGTTTGAATTGTGATCAAGGTAAGGTGTAATAGTCATATTTACTTCCTTCTAATATTATTTGACGGGCCGGTGGCGTGGTCGGTAAGATGCTTGCTTTTCACGCCGCAGGTCGTGGATTCGATTCCCGCCCGAGACAAACATTTGTGTGATGAACGTGTCTGTTTGTATCGAGTCTGGGTGTAAATATCCATTTTATGGAAATACAAAACAAAATTATTACATGTGTAGTTGAAACCAGTTATCTGGTTTCCATAACACAAGCTCTGCTTAACTTGGGACCAGATGACCGTGTTAATGTCCCAGAATATTTATTATTATTAAAATAACCCTACTAATGATATAAACGCTAAAGAATGTAAGGATGTCTGGATGTTTGGATGTATAGATGTCAGTTTGTTACTATTTTATGCAAAAACTGCATGACGAGGTTGGATGAAATTTGGGATAGAGATAAATTATGGTCTGGATTAACACATAGGCTACTTTTTATCTTCGCTTCAACTTGTGCATATGTGCTGTACGTGGTTAGTGGTTACCTCGCCTCCCCTAAAAACTAACAAAAACAATTAGAAGTTGCGTATAACACTTCACATGTTAAATGCTCTACTCCCCTTACAAAGAGGGATGTTATAACCTTGAAGCGTATTTATGCGTAGTTATATGTATATCTGTAAACATATCTGTATATGTGTTTGTTGCCAGCACAAAGTAGATATTTGTAGCACCTCAACGAATGGATAAACATGGTTCTTAGCTAAAAAATATATGTTCCGGAGGTGATATTGTTATTGAAATTAACAAAATGATCAAAACAATCATCATCATCGTTCCCCTTGCCTTTTTCCCATTTCTATTGGGGTCGGCTCCCAGTCTAACCTGATGCGGCTAGCTACCAGAATTATACGAGCGACTGCTATCAGACCTCGAAACCCGTAGGGAAAAAGTAGCCGAGATGGTTAGACCAGGTGTCAGATTATATTGCCTTCTGACTACATGTAACGATTGTCATAGATGTGTTAAATGACAACCGGGACCGACGGTTTAACGTGCTCTCCGAGGCACGGAGGGTAGTCCCTTAATCAACCAGACACCGAAACAAATTATATTTGTTGTTACTTAAATATTGTCCGGGGCGGGAATTGAACCCGCGACCTCCCGGGCACAGTACAGCCCAATCGGACGGCTTACACCGCTCGACTACCGAGATCGTCGAAAATGATCAAAACAATCATGACTTTTAAATTCTAATCCAATACGATTAGTTCTTAAAAGTCATGGTAAGGATTGTAGAATGTGTAATCTACGCAGTTATCATTAAATATTTATCTGCTGATAAATAAGTTGTCCAATTGAGGTTATTTGTAAACCTGTTACAAATATAGAGATGCAAGGAATATATTTGAATTAGGTATACGTATTATGAAACGAAATTTGTGTATCCTAATACACATATTTCCCATTTTATGTTATTAGATACTAGCTTCCGCCCGTGGCTTCACCTGCGTGGTGTTAGGATAAAAATTAGGTAAGTGACAGATCTTTAAGAACCCTTCATCATATTTTTTTATTTGTTATTTGTGGAACCCCGTTTCACCCCCTTAAAGGGTGAGTTTTGAAAAATCCTTTCTTAGTGCCCCCTAGACTCCATAAGGAACCTATGTGTGCAGGTCGTGGGTTCGATTCCCACCCGAGACAAACATTAATGATGAACATTTGTGTTTGTGTCGAGTCTGGGTGTAAATATCTAATAAGTATATATTTACAAAAGAAAAGTATTATATGTATATTATATACCAGTTATCTGGTTTCCATAACACAAGCTCTGCTTAGCTTGGGACCAGATGGCCGTGTGTGTTAATGTCCCAGAATATTTATTTATTTATTTATGTACCAAATTTGGAGTCTCCAGACCCAGCAGTTTGGGTTCTGCGTTGATATGTCAGTCAGTCAGTCAGTCAGTCAGTCAGTTTCTTCTTTTATATATTTAGATTAGTACAATTAACAATGAGATTAGCGTAGCCTCTCGCGATCTAGGCCACGAGAGAGAAAGAGACAGCCTTTTGAATTAGCTAAATCGTATTAGTATTCGACACAACTATCTATATCACATTTCAACCCTTTTTATTGTCCCACTGTGGGCACGGGTCTTCTTTCAACTATCTTACGGGTTAAAATAGTTTAGGACTTGATCCACACACGCTGGCCATGTACGGCTTGGTGGATGTCACATGTTCTCGAATGATTAGTTCTTGGACATGTGGGTTTCCTCGTGATGTTTTCCTTCATTGATATTGAGATGAAAAAATTCACACAAATATTTGTGCCCAGACAGGGCACGACTAGGAATGGAACCCGGGACCTTATTTTTCTAAAGCGAAGTCCGTACCGCTGCGCCACCGCTGCTCGATATACTATTAGCGAATATAGAATCGCTCTATTATTTGACGAATACCCAGTAAAAGGTATGGTATTGTAATATGTCGTAATGAATATAATCAGTAATAGGAATATGGATATCTCACCCTAATATAACATCACTAATATAACAAGAGGCTAATTATAAAACGTGTTATTTGCGAGTCATGATTTTCATGCATTTTATATTGTACCCAGCAGCAGTTGTATAAAATATATAACCTTTTTTAATAAATAGGGTATCTAGCAATCATTTGGATTTTTCTCGCATTGACTACAAGTGAACGGGGGCCATCCAATCCGGAATTTGACCTGGAAGGAACTCACTTTTGTTTTTGTTTTTCGGGATTGGGGATCCCGGAAGCGTGTAGTCTGGGTCTTTTTTCCGCTTTGGGAATGTATTGACGTACTATCCTACCCCTAGGTAAAAGCAGGGGTGAGTAGGACTCGTGGCACTGAGAGACAGTGCTCACTACACGCGATGCCGCTTTTAACACGACACTGCGGGCGGGGCATAACCAACTAAACCCACAGCGCTCCGTCTCTCACCTCAGCACACATAAACTGTCGAGACAGGAACCAAAAATGACGCAACCGCGAAACCACTTGTGATGGCTTACCTACTGGTGAGTTCCTCACCTCTCTCAACGAATGGGAGAATGCGCACCGCGGAGGATCGTAGAACGGCTTCGACAGGGGGTATAACCCAGGCTTTAGATGCTAGGATTTTTAAATCATAAGCTGAAGTGACAGAAATGGTACATAGCTAAATGATATTAAACGGGGATCATTAATACATAGTACTGAAGTAGAATAGAGGCGAAAGTCACAATTTTTTTGCCGAGGCTAGTTTTTTGTTGTTCATTGAGCGCAGTTACTAAGCGAATATGGTTAATATTAATATTTATTTCAGAACTAAATAACTATGCCGTTGACTCTGTACAAGCTTGATGCAAGTCCACCAGTGAGAGCTGTTTACATGGTGATCGAGGCTCTGAACTTGCCTAATGTGGAATATATAGATGTTAACTTGGTAGAGGGAGAACATCTTAAGGATGAATATATTAAGGTAATTTTCTAAAGGAAACACAAACACAAGACTAAATTATCAAGTTAAGAAAATGTGTTAAGAAAAACAAATTCTTTGTAGGCACCTAATAACACTAGAACTAAAGGAACGCGAGCGGACTTATACGAATAGCCTGTATTAGCCTTATATTTACAAAAGAAAAGTATTATATGTAGTATATTACCAGTTATCTGGTTTCCATAGTACAAGCTCTGCTTAGTTTGGGATCAGATGACCGTGTGTGTTAATGTCCCACCATATTATTATTATTATTATTAATTATCATTCACAATAATTGTTAGCACGCGCATTTTTAATTAGCATTTAACAAATTAAATGTTTTTTTCTTTCTCTCTTTCTAAACGTGTTCACCACTCACTTCATATCTACTTTTTAACAAGCTCATTATCATGGGACACGCAAACACATACTACAATTTACTACATTCCTATATTTCACACGACCTTTAATGACATACGCGAGTGGAATTATTAGCTCTTTAATTCGCATATGAACAAATGACATATACCTACCTAATTAGTTATTATCAATTATCGTCATATTAGCAAATAGGTTAGCAATAGCAATAAGTGTGCTAACACGCTTAGATACGTATGCTTATGAAATGAATAAGAATTCGCATTAACTGCCGTCACTAGTTTCAATATTAGGCTACGAGGGATTATTTATAATTATAATACACCGTGAAAGTTTATTCATATTTACAACGGCAGCCTCCTTATGTATATCCAATGACTAATGGTCATTTTTAAACAGATTGTATAAAATTTATTATGAGAAAATATTAAAGTATTATCTATTTATTAAGTACCTAATGTAAAAGCCAAACAAACATTGAAAAAGACTTCGTAAGACTTCCTTTTCCTTTGAACACAAGGCATAGCAAAAATACGTAATAAATATTATTCTCATATATTTAATTATACTTGAATTATTACGATTTATTTCTTTAAAATGAATAATAATAGTTATCTGAAACAAGAGGCCTTTGAATTTTAATTCTTAATTAGAAATTTGATTCTTATTTTAAATTTTTAACATTATTAATTCTAATGAAACATTTTTTATTCATATTATTGTTGCTGTTATGACGACTTCAATTATACGATGTATAATTCTAAATGTGGGCATTTCATGCTTAAGACTGACTATTATTTCATCATCAATATCATCGGCATTGCAGTCTACTGCTAGTTAAAGGCTTCTTAGAAGCGCCATTGCACCATGTCTTCAGCTTTTTTTAACCAGCTACCGGCGACTATTTTGGCGCAAATCATCACTCCACCTAGCTAGAAGGCGCTATTATGTTTACTAAGACGCAAATAATAAAAAATACAAATCACATACCAGCTAAATACAGGACAATTTTTGACAAAAATACCTACTTTTTTATTCTTCGATAGGCTGGCGCTTGACTACAACCTGCCTGATGTTAAGCAATGATGCAGTCTGCGATGGAACGGGCTAGTCCAGTATATCTATTCACTCGTGATTACGAATGATTATCGGTGAGAAGTTGGCAGTGGAATAAGCCTCCTAAAGGTGAGAAACCTTAAAGGAGCAACAATTCCCACCCCACCCACCCTCTCTACATGGTGTCACCAGACATCGCACAGGAACACGGCAAGGCCGCCTGGCGGTGCGGCTTTGTCTGGTGGGTGGTCTTCCACCAGATGAATGCTACCTGATTTTCACCACCCGGGGAATACGTGTGGAGATTCAATTAAAGGTTTACACCCACAGACGAAGATGACTCAGCCCCCAAAAGAACAATACTTAACAAAAGATTTACATTATTATCAAATCTTTCCCTATGTCTAGCAGTGGATTGCAATAGGCTGATGAGGAAGTTTTTTTATTCTGAAACAGTCATGCGCTAAACAACAACTTGCCTGTGGGCTAATTCACGTAACTAAATAAGTTCAGTTGCAGTGCAGTTTCAGTTAAGTTTCGATCAAAACAGCCCTTTTGGTATTCTCATTATTATGACGACCGCTGTCAGATACGCTCGCGTCACGTACGCGTCACGCGAGCGCTTTAGCGTGTATGTTATTTGTATGGCAATCACAAGAATACCATTTTACACTCAGACGTAAACTTAATTGCAACGTGATTGCAACTGCACCGCAACTTGATCGGTGCGTCAAGAAATTACGTGAATTAGCCTACTGATGTTAAGCAATAATGTAGCCCACGATGGAACGTGCATGCTCAATAAACCGATTCACTCGTAATTACAAATGATTCTCGGTGTGAAAGTTGCAATGGAATGAGACTCCAGGTTAAAAACGATAAAATAGCAACCATGCCGAGCCATCCTTTTAAATGGCGTCACCGTACATCTCATCGAAACACAGCAAGGCCGCTTGGCGGTGCGGCTTTGGCTTTTGCTTTGGCGGCTTTGGGTGGTCACTAACCACGGCCCAAGCCTACCACCAGTTATCAGCAGTTGTTACCAGTTTATTGTCACATGATTTGCACCAACCGGAGTTGGGGATTCAGATCAAAGGTCGGTTCCTACGGACGAAAGTCACTCAGGCCCCAATGATAAAAGTAATTTTAACAAAAGAAAAAGTTGTCGGAACTGAAGTTAAGGTTGAGTTAAGTATTTTAATGGTTTTTACAGATGAACCCGCAACACACTATTCCTATGTTGAGAGATGACGATTTCTATATTTGGGACAGGTGAGTCTATGGATGTTTTTGATGTAATGTAATGTATGTTATCAGATACTAAAGTGTATATACTCCACGAACTCTTTTTCTGTTTAATCAAATCATATTCTGCTACATCACAATAAAAAAACACTGCAGTAGAGTGCGTAACTGCGTAGTATTCCAATAAGAAAAACTGCATCAAAATTGGTCTATCCCTTTGGAGACTTGTAGTTTTTTGTCACTTGTAAATCCCGAAAACAAACTCACCCACTCCAAAGTGCTATGGGTTAGGTAAGGTTAGACTTTTAATAAACCCACACGCGAGCGAATCGAGCGTGCCGAGCCGGGGCAGTGGTCGGCGAGTGCCATAACAACTTAGCACTCGCCGATCTCTGCCGCGGCTCGGCACGCTCGCTTCGCTCGCGTGTGTACTTATTAAAAGTCTAACCTAACCTAACCCACAGCTATTTCACTAAACTTAATCTAGTAATATAAGTATATCACTAAACTTGGACCGTTTTATAACTATATTCCTAGTAAGATAGTAATGAATCGCTTTTAAATAACTATGTTACGTACGGTATATAATTTATATCCCTAGGGATACAACTACTACGGCTTGATCTATCTTACTGCGACATATACACAGATACATATTTTGTCAGGGGTTAGAAATGTATAGGATTGACATTTAATGCAGAACGTAACATTGTAGGTGAATGACAATGCGTTACATTTAATTATTTCCAATCTTTCGTCATCGCTTCGTTATGTCGCTATTTAAGGTCCTTGAATTCGAACCCGGGTTTGTGGTTTTGATTTTATAATACGATTTTTTTTTTAAATGTGCAAAAATCTTATAATACTTTTTTTACTTACAGTCATGCAATTTCTGCGTATTTAATCGGGAAGTATGCTCAAGATAACTCTCTTTATCCGACCGACTTGAAAAAAAGGGCAGTTATAGATCAACGCCTGCATTTTGACAGTGGAATATTGTTTCCAGCCCTACGTGGTACAGTAGTAAGTAAATTAATTATCTTTAATTTATTAAATATTTAATCATTTTATCTTACTAAATTACAACAACATATTATTATATATAATAACATTCAATTCGCTTACAAATTGAGTTACTGCTGAGGCAACAAAGTAGTTTAGGCAGGGGGTCTAAACTACCTTGTTGCCTCAGGGCCTCCAGGCCTCAAATTTTTTTCCAAATAAAATGGATTTTTTTCAAAAATTTCGTTTCATCGGGGCCATTTGAGATTTTGATATTTTACTGATTGCTTGATTGGAGTACTTAAATAGATATAGATCAATGATTTCTGATAATATTCGATAGTCATGTTTGTACAAAATACTACAGATAAAGGTAAAATGCGAACATAAATATTAAAGGCAATGTTTTAGTAGTCTGAATTTGAAATATAGAAATTAATTTCTGAATTTATTTTAACTTTCCGAAGTTTCTATTGGGAGAGTTCCTGTTATGTGAACCTCAGTTGCCCTCCCCTTAATCCGCCCCTGCATTTAGTCTACTAAAATATTCTCCTTTAAAATAAGTTAGTAAGAATTTTAACACTGTAGTGATCGCGTGAACTACTAAAATTAAATAAAAAAAATGAAAATAAACTAAAATTAAACAAAAAAAAATATTTAAAAAACTAGAATAAAGAAAGAAAACAGAGAAAAAAAAAACCAAAACCCAAGCAAAATCAACTCAGAATTCAAGACACTGTGAGCTCAGTTTGCTTAAATCGGAACGCAACTTAAATATTAATGTTTGAAGGTAGTCAGTAATAATTGTGATTAATATTTTTGGACGTCAAATATCTCAGTCCACCCGTGAACATGAAGTCTGAAAAGACTGAACGGATCTAAAATCTACAATAAACCGAGATAAAATCCGTTAAAAAGTAGTTTTATTTCAAACAGAGAAAATATAGAAAAAACATAAAAAAACTATTAAAATGAATATTAAAAAAAAAATCTCTGAAACGGCAAGCATTCTCTCGTCTTTCTACTCTAGGTACTTTTAAATTAATATCTGAAGGAAGTACTCTTGGTATTACTTAAACAGAAAAAACACCACCAACTTCTAATTGAATGAATAAATGAACGAAAAATAAGCCTTCAGCATATTTATAGCCACCATGTATTTAAAATTATTTTTTATTCTTAGGTTAATTGTGATCTCAGAATGAAACCTGTGAATTGAGTCACTTTAGTTAGTACAATTACAGTACGTTAAACACCAAGCATTTAATTGACTCCAAATCAGTTTCCACTGTACATTATTCACATTAGTAATGCGTACAGGACATCGTAGTTGGTACCTTTGATTTATGTATGATATTGGTTGCCACACAATGAGATATTCCGCTATGAGATCAAGCCAAACTGGAAAGGCGCAGTGGAACCACTAGTACACACTACTGGTTTAACCGCGGCTCGAAGTAAGCCTTTGTAGACACAAGGGCTTATTCTATAGCTGTGTGCTATGTTAGTCCCAAAAGACGAAACTGTAACTCCCGTCACCAATTCATAAACGTCTTATAAACTCATTATAGCTAAAATAGTTTTATAATTCGTTTATCTTTGTCTGCCATCTTGACATGTATACTAGTACATAAGAAAGAAACAAATTCCATTTTTAACTAAAGAGTCTTCTAATTTATTTTTTATGAAAAAGGCAGTAACTATAAAAGTTGTGTCATTTATACAGGCTCCAGTATTTTTTGGCGGCGAGAAATCATTTCGTCAAGAGAACTTGGACAAAATAACTGCAGCTTATGAATTGACCGAGAAGTTTTTGACATCGCCTTGGCTTGCTGGAGACAATTTGACATTGGCAGATATTTGTTGTGTCAGTTCTATCAGTACTATGAACGAAATTTTGCCTATTGACCAAAAACTGTAAGTATTTCTGATAGACATAATGCACATTTATAGTTATTGGGAAAGATAAAGTTCTCAGTTTGAGAACACGAACTGCACGTCACCCAATGTCACCAAAGCGTCACTCCGTCTCAAGATGTGCTGACGACATTGTGAAGCCGAATGACGCTAGTTATTGGCAACCAACTGCTGCGTATGCGCTGACAGGCCTATATCCAGCAGCGGTGGTGCAGCGGTATTACTTCGCCTCTGAAATATATGGTCGTGTGCGATCCCCGGTCACGCCCACACATCTTTGTGTGAATTGTTTTATCACCGTTTCTCAATACCTGTGAAAGAAAATATCGTGAGGAATGGTATGTCTAAAAAATTAGGCCGACCGTTTAACTCGCGTATCGCCATCTGAGGTACAAAGTCATAAAATATTAATTAAATCTATTTAAAGAACTATTTAACCACAGATAAAAGTAATGTAAGACTATTCGTCACTAATATCCATATCGCTTGAATCATCATCACTGTCTGTGCAGCTTGAGGAGTCAGAATCTTGGCGACAGGCGATATGCGAGTTAAACGGTCGGCCTATAATCCGCACTTAGCCCGCGTGCGTGGATGATGGCCTAAACTTACATCTCATAAGTCAGTTAAGAGAAGACACGAGTCGGACTGTGGGACACTAAAATGGCTGCTGACGAATTATTCGTAGCAAATTAAGATTTGATGTCCATGCCAGCCCTTGAACAGTGAGTTTCGTTAGATTTTGATTTACGGATATTAACTAATTTACAGTACATATTTTCAAACTTAAAGTAGCCTAATACTTCATATCGTATCAGCTAAATGACGAAGACAATATTGTGGTAACAGGTATAATCAAAGAACTATTGGATTGTAAGAACTGAAGTATGTAGAGGTACGTTTTATGCACTTAGATAAGGAAGCAGTTTGTCTATGTCTATTATTTTAACACTTCAACATGAAACATGATAAATTATTATGTGTTTAAAAGCCCACATAGAGTGTCCTCTACAAATTTGGCGCAATTCCGACAATATAACTTACATACAGGTCGAATTCTGTCCTGGTCTGGTCCTCTCTTTTTTTCTGAAGTCGGTTAAAAACACTTGTGTTTTTACTAATTTCGTTTTATTTTTTTTAGTTATCCTAATTTAGCGGATTGGTTACATCGCTGCTCTCAGCAAGATTTCTACAAGAAAGGAAATGCATCTGGCCTGCAACAATTTTGTGATTTTATTAAAACTCGGTTTGCTTCCTAAGTAAAAAAATATTTTATATATATATATAGTCACATTACATCGTTTTCTAGTAAGAAGAACTACTTACTTTTTTACACAAAATTTGGTAGGTCTATTGAGAATAAAATGCACTATAATTTTCGCTCATTCTGCAAGTATATAATTTTTTAATTTTATTTATATTATGGGACTTTGTTCTCACAGAACGTGTCAGTCCCGTAAGAAGTAGATACATACAATATTTTCAATATCCAATATTTATATAACTCGTCTGGTTTTAAACAAAATTAAATCCTTGTACAATGAATCTTGCATTTTGGCACCAGCCTGTGTTGGAAAAATTGCCTTTAAGTTTATTGGTACATAAAGTCTCTAGTGGTCTCTAATTATAATAATTTAATTTATTACCCATTATGAATCGTTACGCCTATATTTTGGTACCACGCACATATTATTTTTTATACTTACTAAAATATTGTATAATATTATATTATTCTTATAATTAATTGTTCAAAATAAATCTTGTATTAGTTACCTACTTATTAATGAAGTTGTGTTTCAATTTCTTCTTTATTCAACTTGCAGTTTGAAATAATAAGTTCTAATACATTTATCTTTTGTTTTTATTTTTGTGACGAAATAAATTGTAAACAATTACTTTGTTTGTGTTTTTTTCTGAGTATTTTCTGCATTTAATGACTTTTTATTACTGGCTGACCTATTTTCGTCGCCAACTCCTACACAAAAAGATTTTGCTATTGCCTGGACTTTCTGAATTTTCCTAGACAAACAGTTTTAGTTTACAATAGTTATTAACCAACACAACGTGAGTTCTAGAAGAAGGAGAAAATAAAGGTTTTGTTTATGATATTAATGAATTTTGTATTTGCAACTAGCTGCCTCAACGAACTTTGTACCGCGTATTTACTCCTTGGAATTGAGTGATTGTGGGACGCAGGGGTAGCACCGGACTGCTGTATCTCGTGGGGCTGGGATCTGGTTGGCCACTTGACTTTAGCTTTGCTATTTTATTGTAAAAACTTCGGAACACAATTTAATACACGTATATTTCACGGATCGCAGGTGAAAAAAAAGTTTTGACATGCACATTGTTGCCACACGGCACAAAGTGTTGCTACTTAAATTCTAAATTTCTTTATTATAACGTTGCTAGTTACAACAGTGATACACTAAAACCAAGTTCAGCCAAATCGATAAAGCCGTTTTCTAGTTTTGGCATGACAAACAAAAACAAATTAATTTTTTGCAAGTAATTTTTTTTGTTTTTTGAGAGATTTGTTTTGTTTGGTTATTTAGTTAGAATTTGTATTTCAAATGTGTGTTAAAAGTGTTTACAATATTACGTACAATTTATTTAAATTATTGTTTAATTAAGTTGTAAAACAAGTTAATGACCTTGGTAATGATGTTGATTATGGAACAAAGTTCAAAGTCGTGGTGGTACTTACATAAAAGGTTATTAGGACACTTTTTTTATTTCGAGTATTTTAACTTAAACTAAATAGATTCAATTATAATATTCTGAGACATTAACACTCACATCTCATCCCATACTAACCCGAGTATGGAAACGTTATGGAAACCAGATACCTTATATGGTCGTGGGTTCGATTCCCAACCAGGACAAATCTTTGTGGGATGAGCACCATTGTTTGTTCTGTCTAGATGTAATTTGTTTATAATAATTATGCATGTATTTATAAAAACAAAAACGTATTCAACTAATAAGTATATTATATCCGTTCCCATAACACAAGCAAATATAATTACCTGATTTGTAAGTAGATGGCGCTGTGTGTCTCAATAGCTAATTACACCCAGACTCGAGACAAAAAGATATGTTCATCACACATATGTCTTTCACGGGTGAGATTGAAACCACGACCTGCGGTGCGAAAAGCAAGTAATCAGTGACCAACCGGCTCGTCAAATGATGTCTTTCTTCAAAATATTCATATTCGATATAGTAGAAAGCAGTTATAAAAATATGTATTTTTGCTATCTGCGCAGTGAATGGCATCGCAGCAATTCAGGAACGCAGAGATTCTTCACGAATTCATTCATAATAATAATAAATATAAAAAAGTCATAGTCCATCCGTAGTCTTAGTTACCTAATCCATTAGCAGCTACCACCATAACCCAGATTTTAGTATCTATATTCTGCAATAATCCTGCTCTAACCCTGCTCTACATTGTCATAAGATGTACTTATATGGTGCGAACAGCGATAATCGTCGGTTGGTGCCACATTACATTAAGAGCAAAATTGTCTAATGGACCTCTACGTGTTGGCTTGGAGCTTCGGAATTTTTAGATAGCTCCGAGATAAAAACCAAACAAATATAATAAAATTAATAATAATAGTAAGGGAGGTGGCGGTGGAATAAGGTTCCCTATGGTTATAAACCATAAAGGAGTAAAAGTTCCAACCCACCCTCAAATGGTGTCATCAGACATCGCACCGGAACACGGCAAGGCCGCTTGTGGCGGTGCAGCGTTGTTGGTGGGTGGTCACTAACCACGGCCGAAGCCTACCACCAGTTAATTACCAGTAAACATTATTACCAGTTGACTGTCACCTAATTTGCATAATTTGCATTTGATTTTCATATCATACCTAGTTGTGAGAAGACTCGTGCTCAGCAATAAGGCACTAAAAAAATGTTACATTATACTTTTGAAGCAAAGTATTTACGTAGGTACTTATGTAGTTCCGCTGTATTGAGTTACGTATATTAAAATTTCATTTCGTGTTTTTGCAGCAAAGGTGATGAATTTTAAGATTCAAATTAAACCTCAACTAAGTGGAACGTTCTCATTTAAAAGGCGAATAAACGGCCTAAAAGCGACGAATTTGAAAAGTCTGAAGCATAATTTGAATAGAAGTGAGTGTTAAAGTCGTTAGTGATTTGAGACTGCACCAACTTCCTTAGTACCTAACAGTGTTAGCGGGAATTTGGGAAACTCTTTTTAAACCCCTTAGCAACTAAGTAAATATAAGGCCCATCAGATAGGAAGCGAAGAAAACAAACGCCTTGAAAACTTGATTATTCATAAAAATCTTATAAGCCTCTATAGCTAAAAGTGATTTTGTCTCTTTCTTACTAGTAAAAATGTCAAGATAATAGACAAAGATAAACGCATTATAAACTTAACATACCTAGCTATTGCAAGCTAATCAGACAGAGAACTAAACTGAAAATTTTCTTAAATTTGTGGCAATGGAAACACTTTGAAAAAAAAAAATAGTTTATAACGAATTTTATAACATCTAAAATAAACCGCGATGAAATTCGTTATAACATAGTTTAATTTCAATACCGTAACTGACTTTGGACTAGCCTAAGGATTACCTAGCAGAAATGGCAGTGAACTGGTCATATTTGCCGCAGAACCGACCACCGTTGACCTACACGAGTTTTTGAGTGGATTTGTTTTTTCAAACATTGTGTAGGACGTCTTCAGACTAAAAGGAGTGACAATTTCAACAGGGCGTCTGATGCCTAATGAGAATAGCCAGATGAAGTCAACCCATGAACTAAATGGGCTGATTTTAATGATGGTAATGATTGTTGTACTGCCAACATTACCAAGACTACCAAATGTCACAGATTAATAAAATATGCCAGTAACTACACAGACCCAAAATCCTATAGACCAATAAGTCTCACGTCTTTCCTCCTCAAGACGCTGGAAAGATTGTGCGACAGGGATATAAGAGAAAACGCTCTGAAAAACAAACCGTTGCACAAGCAGCAACACGCTTATAGCCACGGCAAATCAACAGAATCAGCACTCCATGCGGTCGTAAGTAAGGTGGAGGAAGCGATAGAAAGCAAGTCATTATGCCTCGGCACCTTCATAGACATTGAGGGAGCGTTCGACAAAACGAACTTCAGTTGCATCACCGCAGCGCTAAAGAGGCATGGCGTAAACACCGTCTTAATAGAATGGATAAACAACATGCTCCGCAAGAGACTAATTTTATTCGATACATCCGATACACGTTGCGCCGTGGTAGCAAAGGGATGCCCGCAAGGAGGAGTAATCTCGCCGCTCTTGTGGAACATGGTCATAAACGACTTGATCACCGAACTTAACGAAAATCGAGACTACACAGTAGGCTACGCGGATGATCTAGTGATACTAACAAGTGGTAAAGTCACAAGCACAGTATGCCAAATCACACAAGCGGCCCTAAGAATAGTGGAACGCTGGTGTGTAAGCAACCAACTATCAGTTAACCCCAACAAAACGGAACTAGTAATATTTACCAACAAACGCAGTTTAGGAAGCTACAACTTACCTAAACTTTTCGGCACAGAACTCCAATTTAAAACGGAAGTTAAGTATCTAGGGGTTGTACTCGACAGTAAATTAAACTGGAGTAAACATATGAACACAAAAATAGACAAAGCCACCATAGTGTTCTGGCAGTGCCGGAGGATGGTCGGTAAAAAGTGGGGCCTAACCCCGAAAGTAACACTATGGTTATACACAGCGGTAATCAGGCCGATGATCTGTTATGGTGCCGTGGTCTGGTGGCCACGCACCATGCTGACTCCAGAGAATGGCTTGCCTGGCGACGACAGGCTGCATGGGAACCACACCCACGGCAGCCATCGAAGTGCTGCTGGATCTGCCGCCACTACACCTATACATCAAACAGGAAGCGGCAGCGGCTCTAGCCAGGTTAAAAACAAGCAAACTATGGGTCAATACAAGAACAAAACACACAGAAATCTATAAGGAAATGGTAATTAAAGAACCCCTTATAGAGGCAGTGTCCGACAAGATAGCTAAACAATTCATGTTTGACAAAAAATACAAGATCCAGTTGTATGAAGAAGCAAAGGATGATAGCTTGGAAATGAGAATATATACCGACGGCTCGAAGACCAACGACGGTTCAGGGTACGGGGTCTTCTCAGAAGAGCTAAACATCCACATAGCAGCACCTTTAGGCTCCCATAGCTCCGTGTATCAAGCGGAATGCTTGGGAATCATTATGGCGACTAAGGCAATTTCGGCTAGAGAGGTAAAAGACCAACAGGTACGTATCCTCTCTGACAGTAAATCTGTATTGCAAGCACTAACTAGTTGCACCACAACGTCAGGACTAATACACGAGTGTCATCAGGCCCTGACTGAAACATGCACACAAAACAATATTACATTGCAGTGGATCAGGGGACATAGTGGCTCGAGGGGTAACGATGCTGCCGACGAGCTGGCAAGAAGAGGCTCTGCAAGTACAGCAGTAGGCCCGGAACCCATCTTACCCTTGCCATTCAACTGGACACGTAATAAACTCCGACAAATTACTAAAATGTCGCACCAACAATACTGGCAGGAACTTAACACATGTAGGCAAACTAAAGACGTACTGCCCAACATTAATGCGGGATTGACGGGCCGGTGGCGTGGTCGGTAAGATACTTGCTTTTCACGCCGCAGGTCGTGGGTTCGATTCCCACCCGAGACAAACATTTGTTTAAATATGTCTGTTTGTCTTGTGTCTGGGTGTAATTATCTATATTTAAGTATATATTTACAAAAGAAAAGTATTATATGTAGTATATTACCAGTTATCTGGTTTCCTTAGTACAAGCTCTGCTTAGTTTGGGATCAGATGACCGTGTGTGTTAATGTCCCACTATATTATTATTATTATTATTATTATTATTATTATTGGCGCGTAGGCTGAAACGGCTGACTAGGCCACAGTTACGCTTAATCACCAGCATTATAACTGGTCATGCCTTACTAAATAAACATCTCTTTACCATAGGTGTCACTGACAGCCCTCTGTGCAGGGCATGTATGGAAGAGGAAGAAACAGCCGCCCACGTGGTCATCTGCTGTCCAGGGGTGGCGAGATACAGAGCGGAACACCTCGGATCGCCGAGGTCGCTCCGGGAGGCCATCGGCAACGTAAAGGGTCTGCTGGGATTTCTCCTGGAGCTGGGCTGGCAATAGCGTTACCAGCCCAACCACGCAAAATAGGCGCACTTATAAGACGTCGAGTTGCGGAAAAATAGCCCGCTCCAAACTATAACTATAACTATAACTAAGGGCCTGGTGTTGTGTAATAGTTTTAAAAAAAATATGCCAGTAAAGACAACCATTCGTAAAGTTTTTTTTTAAATTTAGTTTAATGTGGTTTCATAAAGGAGTATCGGCCTCGCCTTTGCAATATAAGGACTAAACTAAACTCTTAACTCGTAAGGTAACTTGTAAGGTATTTGAGACAAGACCCATGCCGTTATTTTTTATCACATAAAAAAATACGTGTGCAATATTTGTAATTTATATCTGACGGAGAAAACAAAAGAAAAAGCATTTGACGTTGTCGATAATGACGTGCTTTTGACCAAATTCGCAGCGATAGGCTTTACTCCACAGCTTTTAACCTTTTTTGTGAGTTACTTGCGCGATCGCAAGCAGTATGTGGACTATGCAGGGTACGAGTCTGACTCATATGTTACATATTCTGGAGTAAATCAGGGTAGCACTCTCGGGCCCTTGGCATTCAACATAATGATTAATGACCTTCCTACTGTTGTGGAGAACTCAAATTGTTTATTATTCGTAGACGACCTCAAGTTGTATCGATCAGTATCAGATATAACAGACTGTCAAGGGTTGCAGCGGGATATTGCCAGGGTTGCACAGTGGAGTCGGGACAACAGAATGCAGTTCAACTTAGCGAAATGTAACATCTTATCGTACTCACGCGCGCATACACACCTGACCTTTTCATACGAAATGGATGGCGAGGTAATAATGTTGCGAGTTTCCCATATACGTGACCTAGGGGTAGAAATGGTTTCGGAGTTGACATTCAAAAAGCATATAAAACATATCTGTGCAAAATCCTATAAAAAACTTGGGTTTATTTTAAGAAGTTTTAATGATCCTATGATCATAAGACTTCTATATAATGCACTCGTGCGCAGCCATTTGGAGACGAACTCTATGATTTGGAATCCCCATGAGGCTAAATATAATCTCATGGTGGAAAAAATCCAAAACAAATTCACTCGATCATTGTACCACCATTTATACGGCGTGTATCCATATTATCCGTTAATGTACCCCAGTTTGTTCGTCATGGGCATGGTTGGGTACACCAGACTGGAGGTTCGCAGGCTGGTCGCTCTAGTGATGTACGTGCTGCGCGTGCTGCGTGGGGACCTGCACAACCCGGAGGTGCTCGCGGAGCTGCGGTTGTGCGCGCCGGACGGGTGCGTGGTCGCTCGCCGCCGCCCTCCCACACTAGCCTGTCCAGTTTCTAGGACAAACCTTATGAAATTTTCTCCTCTCGCACGAGCTATTACATTGATTAATACAATGTCTAAAAATATTGATATTTTTCACAGTAGCCTGACGGAGTGCACAAAAAGCGTGGCAAATTACATAGAAGTTTTAGGATCTAAAAATAATTAATACTTACCTACGTACCATCATTATTATTATTATTATTTATGGAAAAAAAAAATTGTAACATCGAATTGGTTAGCTGTAAGGATGTTATAATACTGTAATAATAAATAAATAAATAAAATAAATAAAATATTGTCATCCATATTAAAGTGATATAGATATAGAGCTATAAAATTCAAAGTCATCAAGGAAAATGCTAACTCGCTTCACTTTTATTCGTAAGTAATCCGCTTCATCTTTTTATTTAATTAGATATCTGAATGTTTGCTAAACCGATATAATGAACGTGATTGCCGCTTCCTCCTTGATTAAAGTCAGGATTATATCACTTGAACAGTCACTGGTACAATTTCTCAGGATTTCCAACGCAACTAAATAATTATTTGCTAAAATTATTAGAACAACATCGAATTAGAGTATTGAACTATTTTATTAAACTCGAATATTAAACGTTTCCTTGCGACCGTTTATTTTGCTGATATTAAATAGCGGCGATGAAATAAATCACAAAAGCTAATAATTAAAAAAAAAAAATCTAATAATTCATTTATTTCGGAATTTCTTCCATAAACTTGTTAGTAGGTAACATATTTCTTAAGAACTAGTGTTAGTAGGTACAATAACATATAAAAGTATACTGCCTTTCTCAGGCACTCTTCAGCTTACATGCATAGCTGTCCAGTGCCTGAGAAAAGGCCCATCAAATCTACCGGCTACAGTAGCCAGAATGCTGTTGGTGCACCACGCACGCGTCGCCACAGGAATGCTACGCGTTTCCGCATTATGGCGTAAAAATCATCCACACGATTTTCGGCGAACATCCCTGACGCACTGCAGTAACGTGGCAGACCCATCAGCACCCTAAAGGCATTATTATATTGGACACGTAAAGACATTGTATTAAATAAGCTTTCGGCCTGCAGCTCAACCCCCACTTAATTTGGTTATCCCGAAATAGATCTGTAGGGAATTATTTAATGTTTAATATTATGTGTTTTATGTTGTTTACTTAATTTTTAAATTGATTCTTAAATTTAATTTAAATTTTATTGTAGTAAATATCTAAACTCATTTCTAAATTATTACTTACTAAATTAATATGTACAAGAATTAATAAGAGTTAACAAACATACAACTTTCCGATCGGGATTTTATATGGTGAGTTGCGACTTGCGAGGCGTGGCTTCGCGTCAAACGATCGGAAGGGTTCGGCGCCGCTCGACTAGCTGCGCGTGAGTCGACGGCGAATTTGACAGTGTGCGCTCATACACCTTACGCGAGACGCACGTCGCTTGCGCTCCGCATTTCTATACGCCTATACGCTTAAACGCTTCACATATTGTGTAACGCCTTGATATTGTCATTGTGCTTAAACTGTTCTTTATCTGTCGCTATCACTACTCCTTCTGTTTTTCTTCTTTTGTGTGTGTGAAATTCCCTACAGATCTTATGTACTTCCTTGGGTCTCTAACAGGCGCGCTAGGCGTTACCAGATATCCAAAATGTTATTACCACGACATCCACAACATCAAATATTATGTACAGTCGACATGAACCAAGTTTTTTCTAAAGAAATGCAGTTTTCATCTGACTACTGAATACGATTCTATATTCGGTGGTATTTCTTTATGTACTTTCGTCGATTGCTTCGTCACTTGTGGACCAATATTTTTTTTTATTGGTCCCATTGAAAACTACATAAATATTTTGACGGGCCGGGGTGGCGTGGTCGGTCAGATACTTGCTTTTCACGCCGCAGCGCAGGTCGTGGGTTCGATTCCCACCCGAGACAAAAATTTGTTTAAATATGTCTGCTGGTCTTGTGTTTGGGTGTAATTATCTATATATAAGTATATATTTACAAAAGCAAAGTATTATATGTAATATATTACCAGTTGTCTGGTTTCCATAGTACAAGCTCTGCTTGTTTTGGGATCAGATGACCGTGTGTGTTAATGTCCCACTATTTAACTAAATTATCGCAGTTTCTAAATATTTTCTTCGCATTGGAAAAGGAAACGAAGTTAGGTAGTATTTTCAGAAGTTTTTCCTGCTGACCATACTTGAAAACTTAATTTATGGATGTGAACTAATGTATGAGAGTTTATTTTTCAAAAAATGGGTTTTGGATGTCTTGGAATACGACCAACAAAATCGGTTTAGTGTTTTAAGCGTCAAAGCGTAAGTCACAGACATACAGTTATTTTCGAATTCATTATATTAGTAGGAATGACCTATAAAATGTTTTATTTGTCGTCAAACCTCCGATTAAAGGTAAATGAAACCCTGGACTTTACTCACGCTCCGGAAATTCGATACAAACAAACAAAAGACTTAATTAAATTAAAATAATAACAAAGCCTGTTAGGTAATTAAATAACATACGTATCTAGGGACACACTAGCAATGTAACAAACATTACAAACAATGGTACAATGTAATTAACTAAAACGACTTAGAATTCACACTGGCTCTTCAAATTAACTAACAGCAATACTGAATTGCGCAGTAAAAAATCAAAAGGATAACAAAAGAATGCTTTTAAATTCATAACACACCCCTTCCTCTTTGTTAGTGGTCACTTTTCAATCAAAAAAAGAATTTTCAAATTCAATTCACAATTGACGGAGTAGGTAACCGGCGAACATACATAAAAAACATACATACAACCCATCATAGAACTTCCTTCTTTTGTCAATAGTCTATTAAAACGATGATTATGACTGCACCGTAGAACGGTCAAAAAGATTGAATTTAAGATCAATGTCAATTGACTAAGATCAAAGACATTGAATTATAATTTTAAATTTCTAAAATCTTTGTATTTCGTTTTACTCACAATTTATTAAATTTGACCTTTGATCTTTTTCCTTCATATCTATCATTACAAGTTTTTAACAAAGAAAATTCACACTACAAATTTATAACACCTCTTTTTTAGCGGTCCACTCACCCGATAATGAAATAGGTAGTAACTAACTCAAGAGCCATAGAGAGTTGATAATACATGAGCATAAAGCGAGATTCGATTTAAATTCCCTAAAATTGACGGCAGTACTGCTTTCACAGTATTTCAGCCATGTTGATACCGGAATTAAAGGCTGGAATTGGGAACTATAAATACATACCACTGTTTTGTTTGGTTTCAAAAACAACCGTACTTATTAACGATAACTATGTTGTAGATAGGGCAGTGGTAGCACAGCGCTTTCGGACTCGACTTTACAAAATATTTCAGGGTTAATACTACGACAGAGGTATAATACTGTGGATTTAAAAATGGGTACGTACTAGGTAAAAACAGAGCCTCTAGAGCAATTACATAGCGAACCGATAACGAAAGATTTAAAAGAACAAAATGTTTGGGATTGACATAAGATTAGAAAGAAGCAAATATCAATATCATACATCTTGTTCTTCTCGGTCTTTCGGTATCGCTTCGCTATCTAATTTGTCTAGAGGCCCAGGTAACCCTGACACCAATGACAGTGACTTGAAATTACAAAGGCATTATTCTTTTTGCAATAAAAATTTAAAACAAACTTCAAACGTAGGTACGTTGAATTGTTGCTCATATAATTTTGGTAGACCGCAGGAGCTTATAGGCTGACCGTATCGTCTTGCCTCACGTATCGCGTATCGCCTATCGCCAAGATTCTGACTCCTCAAGCTGCACAGACAGTGACGATGATTCAAGCGATATGGATATTAGTAACGAATAGTCTAACATTACTTTTATCTGTGGTTAAATAGTTCTTTATGAGATTTAATTAATATTTTATGACTTTGTACCTCAGATGGCCGAGTTAAACGGTCTATAGTGTAAATAATGACACTTCTTTGAACATAGCTCAAAAACTACTGATCAGATCTTGTTAAAATTTAAATGGGACCATGCGAAAAGCACCAACTTTTAAACAAAAAAAGAATCAAAGAAATTGGTTAAGGTTTAACAAAGATATTCTCAGCAGGGCGGCTGGCAAGAACTGGATGAGAAAAGCCGCGGATCGTGCTCAGTGGCGTGCTTTAGGAGAGGCCTATGTCCAGCAGTGCACTAGAATAGGCTGATGATGATGATGATACCATCATCATCATCAAATCATCATCATTATCAACCTATTCTATAACTCTAGATCATGCCAACTTATCCCTTCGAGTTCCGCTTCGAGTTGCGCCAAGTGCTCATTCAGCCGTAATGTGCGTCCATTGTACGTCGCCAACGTCAGTTGGTTTTGGCAGCCTGCTGTAACGCTGTAACAGGGATTCTTAGCACCCCCTGCCCTGCCGTTACTGTGACCGCCGTCGTGATCTGGAATAGCAGGCCTACCGAGTTCTGAGGGCCGTGGTCCGTTCTGACTTACGGATGTTATGCCTGTAATCGCCACGCTGGGGCAAACGGGTTGGCGATTGCAGGTCGTAGCTCCTCGCACCGATGATACTGCTGCCCATCACAGGTCTATAGCATTTGGTTATGATAAGTTTGAATGGTTATACCGTCATTTTACAAACAAATATAGTAACAAACAAAAGAAATATAGTCGATTGAGAACATCCTATTTTTTTTTTAAATAAGCCCCTCTTCTTATATAGATATCACGAGGGTAAAGTCGCAGGCGAATATATTCAACGACCAAACATAATATCGGACAATTACCCATTGCAGTAAGCTAAGCCTCACTAAGCTGATAGGCTACGTTCTATTTCTGATGATATTGCAGATTCAACTGGGATAACTCAACAATGTATGTCAACATCACTGATACTATTGGAAAATCTATCCATTAGGACACCTACCCTCGCTTAGCTCCAGGTGTAGGAACAGAAGTCCTCACCTATGTACGAGTAGATAAATAAGTAGTAGGTAAATAATAATAATAATAAATAGTAGGACATGAACACTGAACACACACGGTCATCTGATTCCAAACTAATTAATTAATTAATTCTAAACTACTTTTCTTTTGTAAATATATACTTAAATATAGATAATTACACCCAGACACAAGACAAACAGACATATTTAAACAAATGTTTGTTTCGAGTGGGAATCGAACCCACGACCTGCGCTGCGGCGTGAAAAGCAAGTATCTTACCGACCACGCCACCGCACCGGCCCGTCAACAAATACTGGTATATTAACTCTAAAAAAATACTAACCAAATATTATATAAATGTTTGTATGTAAGTATATTAAAAATAACTCAAAATCTGCTGAACTAATTTTGATTAAATTTAGATGGGACCACCTGGAAAGCCTTTAGGTAAAACAGAATTACAGAGGTAGGTAAAAAAAATATCAAAATCGGTCTATAATTGGCGATATTATCGCGTGACATACATACATAAACATACTATTATAGTTAAATTGTGAACTTCCTTCTTTTTGAAGTCCGTTGAAAAGAGGTATGTTGTAAATGCAGGTGTAGCTACTGAGTAGAAATGGCTTAACGTGCTCCACAAGTGTCACATCACTAATTTTCTGACTACGGACATTCTGAAAAATTAGGAAAATCCCAACACAGGGTTTGAACCAATACAATACCCCCCTAGCCAAATTTCCCATTACGGCGGTCAGTCTAAATTGACTAGTACGCAGGAGATATTATAGTGCACAATTTGAGTGCGCAAGTACACTCTTTACTCTCTTCACTCGAAAAGTACAGCAAAGAGCAGCGGTGGCGCAGCAATACGGGCATCGCCTTAGAAATATAGGGTCACGGGTTCGATTTCCAGTCGTGCCCACACATCTTTGTGTGAATTTTTTCATCGCCACTGCTCAATATCGGTGAAGGAAAACATGGTGAGGAAACCAATCATTCAAGGTCATGTGACATCCAACCCGCACTTGGTCAACGTATGTGGATTAAGACCTAAACTCCTAACTATCTTACGAGTTAAAGGACACGTCGACACTAAAAGGACGTGTGCTATAGATTAAAGAAACTGATGAGTTTCTAAACTAGCAAGGTATAAAAAACTCAATAAAAGTGTTAGGCACGTAGAAAATATTTACTCAGGCACTCATAATTTACAGGAGGAATTCTAAGTACATAGGTAACGTGCCGTTTTCAGTTCAGCTTCGACTTCAGAGCGCGACGGACGTACGTAAGAGTGAAGCGATTTCGTTCCCTAAACTTTTCAGTTAACACGCGATGACGTCTCTTCTAGAAAATTTAGTTTTTGTGAGTTTGTAGTTATGTGTTGTGGTTGACTAGTGGTTTTGAAACAGTGGTGAAATAGGATTTGTTTTGTAATGAATGAGTTTCTGTATTATGTTCTGGAGGATCCTGGTTCAGGTAAATTTAGTTATTATCCTCTTTAATATTAGGCACCTTTATTAATTTACAACAAAATAATATAGCTATATTAGGAAATGAATTTTTATTTTGAGTTGTGAGTATACACAAAAATAGTCTAATTTATTTTCCTACCGTGTAGTGAATGACTGGCTACAACTGACAAATACAGCCAAAAAACTTGAGAGGTGTCAAGGGATACCCGGATGGAACGAAGTTCCTTTCGATTAATTAGTGAAGGAATTGTAATAATTTTTCTTTTTTTAAGTTATAATAATATTTTTTTTATTATTAACAAATATAATGTAATATAAAATTAATCAGTAGGTTCAATTTTCGTAATAATTGGCTTGTGGTAACTGAAGTAGGAAACATTAGCAAAAAGTGTCGTGACAACTTTTCGTAAGAATTTTTTTCCGTCTAGCCCCCTTTCACAACGCGCGATAAGGAACTTCGTTCCAAAAACTCAGTAGGCTTTTTTTATTATAAATGATGTAGGTATATTTATGAGGTATGTGTAGTATGTTGTGAGCCACTTAATTTTTAAGCGTTTTAAATATTAACACAAATAAATATTAAAATTTAATTAGAAGCGATTGGCGGATAACTAGATTGACTCTCGTCTTAAAAATGATTTTGACGGTTAGAAGAGTTCAGAGTTATTTCTAGGAATAATATTGTTTTTGTTACTGAAAAACTAGCTTTTAAATTAAATCAAGTACAATGACAATAAATACCTAGTCATATTAATAATAACATTATAGGATATTTTTTTACTTTATTTTTTTTCTAAATTACTGATAGTGGAGGTGATTGGGTTATACTGTGCCCGGGAGGTCGCGGGTTCGATTCCCGCCCCGGACAATATTTGTGTAACAACAAAAAATTGTTTCGGTGTCTGGTTGGTTGAGGGGCTACCCTCCGTGCCTCGGAGAGCACGTTAAGCCGTCGGTCCCGGTTGTCATTTAACACTTCTATGACAATCGTTACATGTAGTCAGAAGCCAATATAATCTGAGAACTGGTCTAACCATCTCGGCTACTGGTTCCCTATGGGTTTTGAGGCCTGTTGGCAGTCGCTCGTATAATTCTGGTAGCTAGCCGCATCAGGTTAGACTGGGAGCTGACCCCAATAGAAATGGGAAAAAGGCAAGGCGAATGATGATGATGATGATGACTGATAGTGGAGGTGAGTTACGCATAAATATGTGCTATAAAACTGAACATAGCTAGGCTGGACGTCACCAGACGTTTTGGCTCAATAATTACCGTGTTCCACGGCGTTGTCTAGTGACACCATGCAGAGAGTCTGCATCGGAATTGTTGCTCCTAGAGGCTCATTCCACTGCCACCTTCTCACAGATAATCATTCGTAATCACGAGTGAATCGGTACACTGGGCTGGCGAATTCCAACGTAGACTACATCATTGCTTAACGTAAGGCAAGTTATAGTAAAGCGCCAGTCTATCGAAGAATAAAAAAAAAGACTTTCCTATCCTTTTTCAACATTTTGTTATGAGCCTATTAGGGTTATGGAATAGGTAATTATCTAAAAATTACCTTTGATAAGAAACTAAACTAATTATCCCAAATTAATGCGTCGAAAGATTCTTATTAAGTATCCTTCATTACCGTTAATTATGTATCTAGATAAGATTTTTTAAATATTTCTGCTGCTTTAGCCTGCTTAACGTTTCGTTTTCCCGAAAACAACCTCAAAGGAGCGAAACATTTTTTGACGCGTAATATTTTAACCTTTTAATTAGGCTTCTAATTTTGATATTGTTTAATGTATTTGAGATTTTATTTATTTATTTATAAAAACATCTACCATTACAGGTTCCCCCGATTCGATAGTGTATATAAAAGTGTAAGTGTGTTATATTATTATAATCGAACGCATAAAACAATTATTATTCTAAAAAAAATGTATTAGATTTAAATTAAAGTAAAAATAATTTAAAAAAAATATGTTTTTTTTTATTAATTAATATAGTATCCACCTTTTTTAAACTAAAACACAGTTATTAGAATTAAATTCGAAAAAAAAAACTTAGGAATAAACCAAGATTTTACAAATTTATTGCTAAAACTTCTCATATCTATTTAAATATTTAAAAATCAATACCACTTTTCGTTTAATTTTATAACTCAAGAAGGGCTTACCTGTTCAAACCAAATTTTTAGGCATTGTTTGGACTATTTAGTAAATGGATTATGTGAAGTTTGCACAAAATCGGTTGAGCGGTTCTTTATTTATCACATTTTTTGTAAATTGTTGAGTGGGCTGAAGCTACCCTAGCTGGCGCGGGCCGCTAGTATCTACTTAAATTTGACATACATACTCATAAACTTAAGAGAGAATGATTTAAAGCAATAATTAACATACTGCTTTGTTTTATAGGCAAACAAGCTTTTTTATATAAAAGTGTATAAAAATACTAGGATCCGCCCGCGGCTTCGCCCGCGAAATTGATCTCACTAATCTTGTTTCTCCATACAAACTTTGGAATACCATTTCACCCCCTTAAAGGGTGAGTTTTGAAAAATCCTTTCTTAGTGCACCCCTAGATCCCACAAGGAACCTATGTGCCAAATTTAGAGTCTCCAGACCCAGTGGTTTGGGCTCTGCGTTGATATGTCAGTCAGTTTCTTCTTTTATATAATTTAGATATAAAATTAATAGTATATACTAAGATAACTTTCTCCTTTTTAAAGTAAAATAATGACTTTAAAATAGGTACATTTATATTCCAAAATCATTTATTCAATTATTTCATAAGAAAATTAACGTTATTTTGCTTTTCACCAGGATAATGGCGGGAAAAATAATATTGACTATCAATGTTCGTTAGCTTTATTTTTTTGTAATTTCATCAGAATCATCTTCAAAGTCACCCCTAGTTTGTTTAGTAGAAGGTAAGCAAACAACCGAAATAAATTGGTTCATTTTATTGAGCTGCAATAAAAATATAAGACAGTTCCCGTTTTCGTGAATCTTTATACAGGGTGGCTCTTTAGATCGGTCACTATGGAAAAATCTGACACTATGACACAATGTCCAGTTATTTCCTTAGGAACTAAAAAAAAAATTAACATTTTAAAAAATGAAACGTACGTTTTCAAACAGATTTGGCTGATTTTGATTTTAAAATGTTCGTACAGGTCAAAGAAAGATCCAAAGATGAGAAATACGCATTACAAAACTCGCCGAGACATCTAGTCTTCTCTATTTTACGTATAAAAATGAATTGACGGATGCTTGAATGTGCTGATTTTGGTCTTAAAATATTTGTAAAGGACAAAGAAAGGTTTAAAATGTGAGAAATACGCGGTGCAAAATTCGTCACGGGGTGGATATGAAATGAAAAAACTCCTACGGAACGAGAGGACCGATTCTCACAAAATTTCGTGTGTATATTGAAGAATGTCTGACAAACAATGTCTAAGTGTTCGAGGACAAGTGATATTAACCAAACTTCACTTTACTAGCATCGATAAAGGCCTAAACTAGTCGAGGCTATTCTATGAGTTGAGAATTGTTCTGTTGTACACTGCAGTGGGAGAATAAGTGGTTGAAATGATTTTACTTAATGACACATACTGTATTACGTCAAATATATTATGTCATATGCGGAACTAATAATTACCCCCGCGGTGGTGCCGTAGTAAGCGTGTTCGCTTATTAACCGGGAGATTTCCAGTCGAGCAAAAAGACTTTTCTAGTATATTGAAAAATAAATAGGTTCGGCTACTATTACATGGTACCTAAATATAGCCAAGGAAAAGTGGGTAAAATTCACGTCTGCCTATATCTACGGCTAATACACGCGTGAGCCCTATTGTTGGTTGTACTCTGTCGAGCAAACATGTCGTGTAAATACCACGGGACGGAATTTTGTCCACACATGCAGCATTCATCTATTGAGTGACGCGCGACCTTTAGTATTCACCGAATCAATCGCAATAAGCCGGTTCGATACAAACTAAATTGTGAGTTTTACGGTCCTCACGTTTAAAGTAAATGTATGGAGATTTAATAACCACCCTGTATAAAAACGAGATTATGGATTTGATTTTTGATTTGTTTTCCTATTCTATTTGATTCTTTATTCGAAAATAATCGAAATGTGTACTCCCGTACCAAACGAATCATAATCGACTTTCCATTCGAGTGTTAAATCATCATTATGTGTATCCGGTTGATTAAGTTACCGTCAAGTTCAAGTTGCCTTACTTCAACCCTTATTAATGTCCCACTGCTGGGCCGGATCTTCGCTCAACTCTCAACGAGTTGAGAGAGTTTAGGTAAGATTAGTACCCAACATTTTTTTTACTTTTCGTTATTTTGTGCTCTTTATTTATTTAATTTTGAATACCTTGGTCTTAGTTAAATTTTTATGCAAACCTCAGCTTGATCGACACTAGCGTCGATTTTAAGATGTCGGATTGACATTAAACTCAATCAATGAAATGAAATGAAAATGAAATGAAAATATGCTTTATTTTTTTTGAGACGCGAGTCTACTTAAAAATAGTCCAATTTCTTTTCCTACCGTGCAGTGAATGACTGGCAACTACTGAGAAACACTGCCAAAAAACTCAGTAGGCTTTTTTTTCTTTTTTAAATGAAGTGCTTATATCTATTACATTTTGTTTGTTTATTGTGTTGAATTAGAGCGACTTAATTCCAAGCGTTTTTATCCGTTACATAGTCTGAAATTTTATAATACGCTTTCTTACATAACGTAGATTTTATAGTTATTTTAAATTTGTTAATAGTCATTTCCCTAATATTATTTGGAAGTTTATTGTAGAAACGTATACACTGCCCCACAAAAGAGTTACTGATTTTGTGGAGTCGAGTATGATGTGCTACAAGATCGTTCTTATTTCTAGTATTTAAATTATGTGTGTCGCTTATTTTTTTAAATTTTGTAATATTTTTATGCACATACAATAAATTTTCATAAATATATTGAGAAGCGACAGTCAAAATATTTATGTCTCTGAATTTCTCTCTTAGAGAAACACGGCTTCCTAGTTTGTAGATAGCTCTTATAGCTCTTTTTTGTAAAATAAAAATGGTTTCTATGTCAGCCGCATTTCCCCAAAGAAGAATTCCATAAGACATGATACTATGAAAATAACTAAAATAAACAGTTCTAGCAGTATCCTCATCAGTGAGCCGTCTAATTGTTTTGACTGCATACGCAGCAGAACTTAATTTTCCGGACAGTTTATCTATATGAGGAAGCCATTGTAATTTAGAATCTAGTGTGATGCCTAAAAAAACAGATGACTTAACAGGGTCCACCTCATTACCATTAATTTTAACATTTGTATTTGCCTGTCTTACAGTAGGCATGGAAAACTTTATCACTTTAGTTTTTTTATCATTGAGTAAAAGATTATTCACACTAAACCAATAGACCACCTTAGAGAGTGCGTTGTTTACTTCGTCATAATTGCTTAATTGTCGATTAATTTTAAATGTCAATGAAGTATCATCGGCAAACAACACAATCTCATGGCTATCATTAACATAATAAGGTAAGTCATTAATATAAACTAGGAACAAAAAAGGGCCGAGAATCGATCCTTGAGGTACACCCATGGTGACTCTTGACCCTGAGGACTTAATTCCATTGACATCGACTTTTTGAATTCTATCACTCAGATAAGATATGATAAATTCAAGAGCTTTATTCTTAATACCATAGTGGTGTAATTTCCTTACAAGAGTTTCATGTTGCACACAGTCAAAGGCTTTGGACAAGTCGCAAAATATACCCAAGGCATCCTGCGAATTCTCCCAAGCAGCATAGATACTTTTTAATAATTCAACACCTGCATCAACGGTTGAGCAACCTTTGGTAAACCCGAACTGTTTCTTATGTAACAATTCATGTCTATTAAAATGTCTGAGCAACTGGCTAAGTATTAATTTTTCAAAGATTTTACTTAAGGTGGGTAATACAGAAACAGGTCGAAAGTTTGATGGATCAGAAGTATCTCCAGATTTAAATAAAGGAATAACCTTACTGTGCTTCATCAAGTCAGGAAATACACCTACTGCAATACAGTTATTGAAAATAGATGCAAGATGTGGGGCAATTATAGTAATAATTGCAGATACCGCCTTAACAGAAAGTCCCCACAAGTCTTTAGTATTCTTCAATATAATTGATTTAAAGGCTTTCAATATATCATTAGGTGTAACTTGCATAAATTCAAACACTGTACCGCACTCTACTACATTTTCCTTAAGTATTGATTCAGCGGATATAGAAGACGACGGTAGACTCATTGTAGTCAGTAAAGGAATGTTAGTAAAAAAATTTTCAAACTCTGTCGCAACTTCCAGGTCCGCTGTTATATCTACATTATTAATTTTTAGCTTAAAATCTTTATTACAGGCTTTTTTCTTACCAGTTTCATTATTAATAATGTTCCAAGTAGTTTTAACAACATTAGAAGATGTTTTGATTTTATTTTTTATGTATATGGATTTAGCAGTTAAACATATTTTTTTAAAAAGTTTTGAATATCTTTTAACATAATCTATGAAGGTAGGGTCCTGATTGTAGGACTTTTCAGCGTATAAATCATACAGTTTATTTCTACTTTTATAGATACCCGGGGTTGCCCATTCACCAAAATCCAGACCATCACTAACCATCAAGTGTTTAGAAGTAAAAACTCTATGAAATGTTTCATTAATTTGATTAAATAAATAATTATATTGATAATCTGGACTCTGGTTGCTGGGCAACCACTCTAATTTAATTAATAAATTGTTTTTAAACCTGTCTAAGCGGCTTTCACTGAAGGGTACAACTGTTATTTTCCTTTTTTTACTTTTTGGAGTATCTACTGGATAACAAACTAGCTGACCACTGTGATCTGATTGTATTTTATTAAAAACTGATTTATGACTAGGTGTCATATTACAAAAAATATTATCAATACATGTCGCACTAGTGGCAGTTATTCTAGTTGGTTCACAAAATATGTTTATTAGGTTATAAGATTTGAATAAATTTAAAAAAATTGTAGTAGTAGAACAATCCTCCAAAATATTTATATTAAAGTCTCCACAGACAGTAACAATCTCGTTTGATCCTAACTCCAGTGCTAAAACACCACACCAAATTAAACAGAACAGTAACAAAGTCCCCTTCCAGTTTGTGGCACAAAGGAGATTGGTCGTAAACATTTGGCAAATGTGTCCAATGTGTACACGAGTGTTAGTAAAACGTGGCCCAACAGCCACACTTTGTGACAGTTGCTAAAGAGACTTTATTACATAGTATTATCTGTAAATAATTGTTGATAGAAGTTAGTGCTTCTAATGTAGAACTATCTAGAACATAAAAAGTTACCAATATAGTGCGATCGGCGGCTATAAGTCCAGTAGCACGTTAATAAAATTGTCATATTAACGTGCATTATACTGAGCTTGATGTACGACTCGCTTTAGAAATATAAGGTTGCTGGTTCGATTCCCAGTCGTATCATTGTGTGAATTGTTTTATCGCCGCTGCTCAATATTGGTGAAGGAAAACATATGACATCCACCAACCCGCACTTGGTCACCGTGTGTGGATTAAGGCCTAAACTCTCTCAACTTAAAATAAACGCAACTTAAGTATTAATGTTTGGAGGTAATCAGTAATAATTGTGAATATTGTTGGACGTCACATACCCGTGAACATGAAGTCTGAAAAGACTTTGAAACGTCGAGATCTAAAATCTAAATTAAACCGCGAAGAAATCCGTTAAAAAGTAGTTTTATTTCAATAACAAAATGCTTTTATTATCAGAAGGTGTAATCTTATGTCGTCAGCTATGTCAAGTAATGATCAAGTATCTTCAAGTCACGAGTGCATCGGTATTTACTGGGTAAGCACGTGTCATTGTAGACGTCATCAATGCTTGACAACAAATTGCAGTCAAGCGCAAGCTTATTACAGAATAAAAAACCAAAAAATGGGATGTCGAACGCTATTAACGTTCAACGTAATAGATGAAAAAGAAGGTAATTGAGTATTCCGGAAAAACAAGAACACGGAAATAGCTCATTTTTAGGCTGCCTGTCTATTGGAGCGAAGGAATGGAGTAATATCAACCAATAAAATTACACAAAATCTTACAAACAGATTTTTCAAGAACTGTAATAGATAACACAGATGGCAATTTTGTTTATCAATAGAGAGGAATCTGATACCATTAAACAATAAATTCTATAGTCGTGCGCACTCTTAGCACTCCTTGGCTCCCATTGTACAAGCTTCGCTGAGTTTGGGAGTCAAAAATATTAAGAAGAACAATATTATTATTTTATTTATAGTAGGAAGGTGTATATATTTTATGATATCTGGGCCAAAAAAACTAATGACCGAGTTTCTTTTCGAGAAACAATTGTGGAATAAGAATTTAAAAAGGGTTTTTTTACGTGCTTGAATTTAAACCTGAGAAATCTTAGTGATTAGGCTACTACAGGTTCTAGAGCGGCAATTAATTACAAAATAATAGTATCATTTTCTATAAAGAATAACAAAAGATGATCAAAAACAAGAGAAAATATAATCTTCAATTTCTCCAGCTCGAAGTGCGAAACTAAAACAAAACAACAAAAAGTGTTGAAGCAACAACGTTTCATTTTTGTCCACTAATTGGAATCGCTTTACTGGACGTTGTCGACGTCATTTATTTTGGAAAATCATGCTTTGAACGGTGCCAAGAAATTGTCGCCTATAAGGAGGAAAACACACGATACAGACTAATTAATTATACTCATAATCTTAATTTGTAGCTATGAAATCAAGAATATTTATTCACTAAAAATGTGGTACATGTAGGTGGTTCAGGCACCTTCTACTATAACAATAGTGTGTAAAACTAAAGATCGGATACGAATTATTGTAAGTAATTCAAGATAATTATTTATTAATTTACTATAATTACAATTATGTCAAAGAGGCAAATTTCGTCAATAAGTTTTAAGAAAGAAAAAAAAAACAAATTTGACAGAGACAGGACACATAGAATCAAATAACAAAAAACACATGAAAAGACAGAGAAAAAACATAAATGAAAACAGATTTATAGAAGAAAACATAAAAACAAAGAGTAAGTGTGACCCATCAGTGTCAAACATGGACATTGCTCAGTAAACGCGGTGAGTGCCTACTAGAGGCGACCCACGGCACAGATTTCAGCAGTTTTAAATTTTTCATTTTATCTTGAACTATTTTTCCGTCTGTGACTTCGCCTGGATGACATACATGTATACATACATGTACATACCCAGCGGTGGAAAATATATACTATTCATACTCAGTAGGTAAATGAGGACTATATAACATTTCAATTTTTCAATTTGAATCAGTAGTCCGTCAGTTTAGCACATTCCACCAAGGAAATAAATTCTTCAGTTTTAATTTATTAACAAAGATTAGGTAAGTAGGTACTAAAATGTTAGATACTCTTCAACTCTTTATTGGTATATTCATGACCCAATTAATTCGACCCTGAAGTTAGAATTAAGACTACAATGCGATAGAAATACCTATTCTGTACTTTTGCATTTAGATCAGCATGGAAACACGCCAACTTTTCCGTCCTTTTTACTAATTGGAATGGCTTGAAACCGGTAACGACTTTTAAACCTGAATTTCATTTTCGACAAAACATTCCGCTGATGTTTTACTTACTACATACGTCTGCATGAAGCTATTCATTTACCTCCTATGTAGCATACTGGTACTTACACAGTGAGTGGTCTAGAGTTTTCCCATCCATTTTATTTATTTAATAGATACATTTTTATTGCATGTTTTTAGGTACCTAACTCCTTGCGCATGGTGGTATTATTTTGTCCGGCTAACACAGTATTTTTCTTTAAAAGCGCAGAAAGGAAGATGTAGTTATCAAAATTACCACCCGTCTGTCTGTCTGTCCATTGGATACGATTTTCACAGTAACGATAGTTTCACAAACACGTGTAAGTCAATATGAAATACCTACCCAAGTATTTATTTTTGAACCTGTAAGTAAACCAAACTAAAATAATAATATACAGACGATAGTAGTGCCCAAAATGTGACATGTTCTAGATCAAAACTCTTAATTGGAAATGCTATTGTTTTTTTTTACTTGTACCAAAACTCAGAATTAAAGACACTGTGAGTTCAGTTTGTTTAAATCGGAACGTAACATAATAATATTTGTAGGTAGTCAGTAATAATTGTGACTAATAATTTTGGACGTCAAATACCTTAGTCCACCCGTGACTATAAAGTCTGAAAAGACTGAATCGCCGGTATCTAAAATCTACAGCGCTTAAATCAGTTGTTAAATAGTTTTATTTTAATGTTAGAACGCAGAACTCTATATGCTGACTGCTTGACCGTTGACGGTGTTTACGTTAGTATTACCGTCGTACGGGCTGCTATTAGGATGATGAAAATATAAATTTTGTTCCGTCAACTTTTCCTTTTTAGGATATGAATTTTTAACGAACGTTGACAAGTTTGGATGGAGCTGTATTTTAGTTTTGGAATAGAATAGTTATCCTTTATTCAATTAGAAGTTTGTTCGTTTAATCTGTTTCTTTGTTAAATTTTGTTTAGTTTTTGTGTTTTTACACACTGAGTTATTGAGTGACTGAACAAAAGAACAAACAAATTAATGAATAATTGAATGACCGAATGAATGAATGAACTAACGAATGAAAGAATGCGTGAATTATTATTTAAAAAGAACGAGGAGTGTTATAAGTTTGTGGCCGTATTCTGCGTATAAAATTGAAACGAAAGAACTGATTAAGATGCGGATTTGTTTTTATTCGAACGCTAAAGTGATAGAGATAGTTTTTAGGTAAAAAAATATGCGTCGGGGTTTAAAAAACTTTTAATTTTGAGTTATATTGTTATGAGACACATTTTATACCGGTACGTAATTTGATCCGTAAGAATGTTTTTGGTATGTGAAGTTGGAAACACATCTATCCCGCCCCGTGTGTCGTGTCGGACAAACTCCACACGACTCACGGGTTTCATACACTTAGTATGGTTAGAGACAAAATTACGACACTTGATGCAAGTGTCTATACACAGGCCTCTCCCAATAAGCGCTATTTCACCCTGTTTTCGGCTTGCTGATTCTATGTTGATTACTTTAGGTGAAATAAGACTGTTTTATCGTTAGAAAAGAATTCATGGTAACGGGTTGACATGTGAAACCTGAAAAGTCTTTGAAACGTCGGGATTTAAAATCTAAAATAAACCGTGATAAAATCCGTTTCAAAATAGTTTTATGTCAATGTGTGACACTCGCGATTCAAGAAAATACGGCATGAAGAGAATTAAAATTATATAAAATAAAGAATACAACTTCGTGCTTCGGTGTCAAATATACAAATGCTTCTTCTTCTCTTTCTCCATTTTGAAGTCGGTTAAAAAATATAAGTTTGCCAGACTGTTTAAAAAGTTAATATCAGAAGTACCAACATGTACATATAGTAGTAAATCCAACTTGTTCGTATATTTCCACAACAAATTACCAAAACAACTCCCAACTTTGAAACAAGAATACTCTAGGGTTTATTATAGAAAGAATTACGAAGACAAAAATGTCCTACGCTTACATCGGTAACTTATCTGAAATACCTACTTTCGTTTTCCTCTAAAGTCCACAGATGTAATGTTTAAAGATAACGCCGACATAAAGAGGTAAATCCGTTAAATAATGAAAAATAAATAGTTTAACATGAAAATTTGATTGAATAAAAAATCGATTGGTGGAAGATGTTTTGTGACAGATGTTACAAGGATTCGCTACCTGAATACAAAAGTGACACAAATCAAAAACTTTTAAAACCGGTTTATTGTAAAGATAAGGTATCTTATCCTTATTTTCGCAATAAAACTAATGTCTAAATTTTCTAACTTATGGCTCTTTTGTTTTCATGGAGCGAATTGTCAATTAATTTTGCTAATTACCTATGCAAGAAAAAAGAAGAACTCCTAAAAAAAGTTTTAGGTTATACGATTTTATAGTATTGTCTTTTGTTATACGATTTTATTAAAATATATTTTTTTTTATACTCCACCGTTTCATATTAGCGACCGTCTTGAATTTATGTTGTCCCCATTCCGAATATGCGCTTGCATATCACAGCAAGTTTCCTTTAAGAGTTATCTAATGCGTTCGAAAACCCATTTTTTTTTATGAATGACTTAACCCAATCAGCCGGAAGTGCCTTTATTGGTTCACCGGACATTTTTGGTGAACCGCCCGAGGACGGTCAAACCGATATAAAGATTTTTGCGCGCCATCTGTTTAAATCATGTCTGTGGTTAAGAGATACGAACAAATAGGGGTGGGCCAAATCGAATCGTACGACATTGTGACAGTATCTGTTGACACACCTATTTAGTACTCAGGTATCTTGCAGACATTTCCTTTTGTTATTTTACAATCCGTTGTAGGTAGTTCGCATAGTGACCGCACATAGCCAATTTTAAACAACCTATTTAATCAACCTGACGTCCGAAGAATCACTGTCAATGACGGTGGACTCTAAACACTTTAAAAGTGAAGTGAAGTGAATTTGCAGGCTTGACGGGCCCGTGGCGTGATCGGTAAGATACTTGCTTTTCACGCCGAAGGTCGTGAAATCAATTCCCACCCGAGACAGACATTTGTGTGATGAGTATCTTCTGTTTGCCTCGAGTCTGGGTGTAAATATCTATTATAAGTATATATTTTTTTCGATAACACAAGCTCTGCTAAGCTTGGGACCTAATGACAGTGTGTGTTAATGATCAAGAATATTATTATTATTATTACTTAGCAGCATTTATGCTGCTAAGTAATAATAATAATAATAGTAATATATAATAATACCTTTAGGTGGCAATAGGGCAATTAACTGCAATGGCATTAATGACCTATGACTACCAGCAAATAAACAAACAGCTAATAGTAAATAGCACCTAATTCAAACTGAAGACTATCGATGATCTGTGTGTAAACTAAATTAAACCATAAACATAAGCAATAAACGACAAATTCCATTAATGCCACCACATAAATGTTCATTCGAAAACCTAAGGAATTTATCATACCGTACACCGACATATTTCCTTCTTTCCATTTCGTTGGAAGTAAGGAACAAATTGTATGCGACAGTTAATATTTATGTATTTTATTGGATTCCTGAAAAGATAGGCTGAAAAGTTCGAAAATATATCAACATGCAGAATTCATACTAACCCGGAATATTTTACACAATAACCTAGAGAACCCGCGCTGCATATAATTATATTCTTATCCAGACCCTTATAAACTCCCTCTAGGTACTTAAACGTGCTACAAAGGCTAGCAAAATTTAATATCCCATAAAAACAAGTAATTCATAACCCAATATGAAAAATGATCTGTTTCTGAAAGAAATTAAATGAAAGATTTCTGTTTGATGTCATACCTCTATTGACGAGATGAAAAATCTTCCGGCATTTTGAATAATACTGAAAAGAGGTCGGCTACTCAAATAACCATTATTCAAAAATATAACGGCCGACGAGACGACCCAATAGCGTACAGACTTTACTTATTTTCTGCGTGAAACGTGTAAAATAACTAATATTATTAAACTGAAGAGTATGTTTGTTTGGTTGAAAGCGCCAATCTCAGGGACTACTGGTCTGATTTGATTTTTTTTTAAGTTAGATAGTTGATTTATTAAGGAGGACTATAAATGACTGATCATACCACAGCTGGGCATGACATAAAATGTAAATCACTTGAGCGATGCTGGAAAGCCTTTATTTCGGTCAGAACAACCTTTCATTAACTGATAATATAAGTACGCAAGCGATTAAATTATTAATGTGCACGATGTGTGTTCTGCTCAAATAGATGTACCTACTTTCTATATCAAAACTCTCAGAGTCCGGATCTATCAAATTGATATCAAATTCCCACAAGTGTCGGGGAGATTGAATTGTTGCAGCCATATCTTATGACACTAGCTAACTAAAGCTGAGACACTCGCGACACTCGTGACATTCAAGACGTGATAAAATTGGAACGGGTAAAATGTCGCTGGATATTTTCTTTGCAATTTAACAACAAGTTTTGTTGTCTGTGTTAGCTTTATATTTTTAAAGAGTATGTAGTTTTCATGGAATTACCTACCTACTTAGTTTCTAAGTATTTCAAATAAATTATTTCACAATTTATTATTCGGCACGCGAAAGTGACGTCAATGTGCAGTGTATTTCTTTGAAGGCCCTCTGCAGAACAAAACTTGAGTGTAAGCAGCAACCCATATGAAATGAAATGAAATGAAATAATGCTTTATGTCATGGGCACGGGTTTTTGGCCATTCGACAATTGATTAAAGTCTGCAGTTTATTTTCTTTCACTTAATTTACTCTATTTATCTATCACATATTTCTACATTATACTACATACATTTATACTACATTTCTATATCTATACGCGTAGGAAGTCTATTGATTTTTAAAAATGTATTTCTTAGCCAAGCACCCGAGTCTGTTGAATTCGTACTTATTTTTAGTATAGAAGCTTTTGAACTTTACAATTGAGTAGGATTACCTGTTGTATTTGACTTATTTCGCGTAAAATATTGAAGCCATTGAAATAAAACTACTTTTTAACGGATTTTATCGCGGTTTATTTTAGATTTTAGATCCCGACGTTTCAAAGTCTTTTCAGACTTCATGTTCACGGGTGGACTGAGATATTATTTTATTGAAGCCATCTCAAGGCCAAATAAAACTTTATTCCAGATTTTGTTCGTCAGCATTATCATCAGCTTGTTTTAGTCTGATGCTGGAAAAAGCCTTTCCACCGACGCTGGAGCTGTCCGCGGCTACTCTCATCCAGCTCTTACGAGTCCCTTACAGAGATTGTCACTTCTCCTAGTCTGAGAGCATTTGCAACGCTTGCCAATTAATGATCGCCACTACAGAACTCGTATAACGGACTACCGTTATACGAGTTCTGTAGTGGTTCTGCGTCAGATATTACCAGCCCACTGCCAATATAAATTTATTAATTTCAGGTTATATTATTATTATTTTAACAATATATCAATGCTAACGAGATCTTTGTTGTGAAAGATTTAGATATCATTGAAAGGAAAAGATACAATTTTAGTCAGCTTACTAAAAATGTGGAATGCATCATGATTTTGCGTTTCATCGTTGCACAGGGCCATATTACTTTTCTCTGTACCAGATTTGATGCCGGATAAGATTATACAAGCATCATCGTTATCATCTATTTGCAAATGAAAGTTTAACTTTATTGTTAATGTCACCTTTAGCAAGCCACAATGATTGCCGGTTTATCTATCGGCTTACCGCGAATGTTACGATAACATCGGTGAACCTCGTAGCAATGGTAAAATAAACAACTTGTTCTCGTAACGGACAAGGCGACAATGCAGCACATGAATAAACTGCAGTGCCCAGTGCATGATCTTCTCCTACTCAAACATTTCTGCCGGGCCCCCACACAAGCTAGCTACGTAACAACCTATCCTATCCTATCATACTAAACTATCGGGTATGTATAGTACTTAAATCATGACGATATTATACCTTGTTCAAGATTGGCCTAGTTATTTTCTTGTTCTCATTACCAACATTGAGTTTAGTTTCAAGGTTTACAAAATACTCTTTAGAAAATCTAATATTCACTACATTGAGAATTTCTCGCTTCGAAAATAAAGGTAGGTACCTACTTCAAATTTAAATTAAACTTTCAAATCCTTTACAAGGTATTTCTAAGTTTTGGGCTAAGATTAGTATTAGGAATTCTAATCTTTAGCAAAATCTTTTATATTAAGTAATCAGGGCTCTAATTCTCGCGCTTTAGACATTTAACTCTAATAGACAATTTATTATTTATTAGAGATAGAGAATTTATTTTTCCTTCGATAATCGGAGACCAGGGCCCCGATTCTGGCGCTTCAGAGATTTATCTCTAGTGGCCAAATGTCGAAGAATTGGCGGACATAACTGAAAAACAAAAGAAATCGCCATTATGATCGCCAAATGTATGTCCAGAATCAAGGGCCTGACATTTAATTTAACTTTCATAAAAAAACAGTGTCCCTAAAAAAATTCATGATGTTTTCGTTATCAGTACAATATCTTCATCATAAGATGAAGATCTTTATCTTTAACCGTGGTGGGTCGCTGAAAGTTGCAAATTTATTTTATATATTATATCTTAAGACTAATGTTAAGAATAAATTCTTAGTTACTTCTTTATTACAATTAAAATTTGAGTCTTCCTGATTCTGGACTAGTGCTGAGTTATTAGAAAGTACTCAACAGTTCAACGGCTCTGATGGGCCGGTGGCGTGGTCGGTAAGACACTTGTTTTTCACGCTGCAGGTCGTGGGTTAGATTTCCACCCAAGACAGACCTGAGGTAGGGTTGGTATAAAATATTTATTACGTTATTAGTTTCAGTTAGATTATCCAATTATTAACTAAAATTACAAGCACATGATATTAATTAGGGAGGCCCAATTTATCCTAAATTAATAGCACTACAGCATCATTATGAAAGCTTGCATATCTATTTCTAATTAATTCTAAATATCACGTTGGAATACTGATTTTCTGAATTTACTATAACAGTGATATAGCTCGCTAGCCTATATTATCCGAAAGATGCAAGCAGAGGTGAATAGGTTATAAGGAGCGAGACTATTATTGTTCATCGGGCACACTACCAAATTTTGCTTGGCCCGGAACATAATTAGTAAATAGGAGAATATTTCTTCTGGGAAAATTTTAAAAAAGTGTATTATATCTTGTTGTTGTGGTCATAGTGAGTTCGGACCGAATCAACATCATACGTCAAGTCTGACAGGTGACGTTGCAGAGCTGTTCGAGTGAAAGAAGTAGCTATAAGATTACTTTTTTTTAACTTGCCTGACGTCAAGCAATGATGCAGTCCACGATGGAACGCGCCAGCCTAGTGTATCGATTCACTCGTGATTACGAATGATTATCGGTGAGAAGTTGGCAGTGGAACAAGCCTTCATATGGTTAGAAACCTTAAAGGAGCAACATTCCGACCCACCCTCTCTGCATTGTCGGCAAGTCCGCTTGGCGGTGCGGCTTTGCCTATGCGTAAAATAAGCACACCTGGGTTTTAGCAGCGTTGAAATTGACTAGATTGGCGTTGCCCCAGTCGGAGACAGCCTTGAGAGACAAGATCAAGCGCTCAACAATGGTTTCTTTAAGGGACTGAATCTCAGCCGCACTGGCACGGGGACTGAACATATAACTCTCTACAACTGTGCTGTCGTCTGCATACCCAAAGGTACTGGGTTTAAGCAGATCGTTAAAATGCAGCAGAAAAAAGAGTCGCAGAGAATTAAAGGTAATAGGCTCGCCCCCTAAGACAGCTAAACATTGCCAGTAAAAGTGGGTGATATTCGCTTCTGCCTACACCTACGGGTAATAAGCAGAGATCGGAATTAGGTAGAATAATTTAAGTACTTACACTGATTTCATAAAACGAAAGAATGAAGTGGTTATGCCTTAAATACCGAGATTAATATTAAAGAGCAGAAAAAAATCACAAGAAGTTGCAAAATTCAGGGTTATTCAAAATTCAATTTGTAAGGATAGCGATTATCTATCATAAAAATATTGTATGGAAATAAGTTAGGTCTCAGTTTATTGGCAATTTGATCGTTATGAGGTGTAAAATATTAGGATATTATATGGTTGCGTTCATTGTATAGTGAAATTGGATACTTACTCATATATATCGTTGTTATTCACAACACGAGTCAGACATTAAAGTTGTTGTACATCGTTAAAAAACTATTTGTTCCCAAATATGACAATTCTGAATTGCTGTGTTCCAAATTTGCTGTTGGTACTTACTAATAACATCTAATATTATAGGTATAGGTAGGCAAAAAGAGGTTTATGGTTTAGTGCGATAACCGACTTACGCGCGGGCGGAAAGCTAGTCACACTTCAACCCTTATTTGTGTCCCACTGCTGGGCACGGGTCTTCTATCAAATATCTTATGAGTTGAGACAGTTTAGGCCTTAATCCACACACGTTGGCCAAGTGCGAGTTGGTGGATGTCACATGTCCTTGAATGATTAGTTCTTAGACATGCCGGTTTCCTTACGATGTTTTCCTTCACCGATATTGAGCAGCGGAGATGAAACAATACACACAAAGATGTGTCGGCACGACCAGGATTCGTACCCGCGACCTTATTTTTCTAAGGCGAGGCCCGTACCGCTGCGCCACCGCTGCTCGAAAGTTAATAAATATTATAAAAGGAAAGAAAGAAAAGAAAGGAAGGAAAGCTAGTAAATATTATAAATGCGAAACTCAGTCTGTCATGCGTTCACGCCAAAACTGCTAAATCAATTTGGACGGAGATACTTTGAGACCCGGAAAAGGACTTATGATAGTTTTTTTTTTATAGTTTTATCAGGTTAATGGCGGAGCCGTGGTCGGATAGATTCCGCAAATAAACATGTGACATCCACCAACTCGCACTTGACCAGCGCGTGTTATGCGTGACTATGGCCAGTTTTTACAGAGTAAAAAGAATTGTGGCTCGAAATGTTGCTTGTTTATGGTTTCTCGCTATATGGACTTATATGGAGCCTCATTCCGCTGCCACCTTCTTACCCGAAATCATTCGTAATCACAAGTGAATCGGTATAATGGGTAATTGCGTCTCATCGTAGTCTTCATAGTTACGCATCAGGCAAGTTATAGGTACATAAATTTAAAGTCGCTCAGCGAGCTATGGAAAGAGCTATGCTAGGAGTTTCTCTGAAGGATCGAATACGTAATGAAGTGATCCGACAGAGAACCAGAGTAATCGACGTAGCTCACCGGATTAGCAAGCTAAAGTCGCAGTGGGCCGGTCATATCTGCCGCAGAACCGACAGTGTTGAGGTAAGCGAGTTCTTGAGTGGAGACCACGTATTGGCAAAAGTAGCGTAGGACGCCCTCAGACTAGGTGGAGCGACTATCTTTGCAAGGTAGCTGGTACGAGCTGGATGAGAGTAGCCGCGGATCGTGATCAGTGGCGTGCTTTAGGAGAGGCCTATGTCCAGCAGTGGACTAGGATAGGCTGATAATGATGATGTTGATGATGAAGTTATAGGCAGCGATAGTCTATTACAGAATCTTAAAAAAAAATGTATATTCCAATTTTGATTATTTATCTTCTTCACAATTAATTAGTTGGTCCCATATTTTTTTTTTTTATATTAAACAACAAATAGTTATAGTTGACATTACATCATTGATTTAAAAAAAATCATTTTGAAAAAATAAAAATAAAAAAAATTGCGTAATTTACTGGAAAAAGAAGAAAATGTTTTCAAATAGCGCCAAATTGGCTTTTCGTATCAATCTGTAAGCGCCTTAAGAAATACAATTTCATTTTAACACAAAACAGAGCCAAATTGTTACGCCACCCTCTTTGACTTAAAGAGCGAGCCTTTTTAAGACGACATAACCTATTTTAGTATGAATCGTTATTTCTATACGAAAGAATAAAAAATATATAACCTTGTAACGACTGAGATAAGGTTGATTCTAACAATGACAATAAAATCATTTTTATGCGAATTAAATGTTCCGTTTTATTCGTTAAGGAGGTTTGTTAAGAATTTATTTGGCTATGTTAAACCTCTTTCTTCAAGCAGCTGAGATGTTTTTTTTTTCAAAAGAAACCTTAAAAATATTGACTTTCATATGTTTTTTGTTCTATTTTTGCTTTCCTTTAAAAATTTAACAAGAAAAATTATACAACGTAATTTGTCTAACGTTACGTACCGTTCCGACTTACTCCAAATTCGACTCAATATACTATTAATGGTCAATTCGACTCAATGTACTATTAATACAGACAACGGTGTGATCTATAACGGTTCCGTTTTTACCTTTTCAAGAACCCTTAAAAACGGAACAAATTTATTTAGCTTGTATAAACACTGACGTTATTTGATCTGGCACAAAAATAGTCTTCAGGCAGAAAACTTAGGTATAATAACATGATAAAGTTATGCAAACGTTGCGTACTCATTGAAGCGACAAATTGCTTTGGAACTGAGAGTATAACTAGGTTTAAGTACGCCATTTCGTAACACATTTATTATTTTTGTGTTGATTCTGCATCATGCCAATCTGTTCCAGGAACAATAAGCCACTTTTTTGCTATTTGTCCTAATATTTGATGAGAGCTTCGTGGACTGTAGGATTCTGAGTTGACCGGTCGCTTGGTCCAAAGAAAACTACTTCAGAGGCGGCATATTAAATTATTTTTATTTCTGTAGTGTGACACGTACCTACGGTGCAAAAAGGAACTGACATGAATATAACCATAGAGTATACAACTAGGTACTAGCACAAATTGGTATGAAAACCACAGATTATTAATAACTTGTGTTGCCAGCAACAATCCTTGTTATCAATGAGAGCAGTGAACTGCTTGAAAATTACTTTCGAGAAAACTCTTATGGCTCACTGCGGAAATCTTTTGATAAGATTTGGGTTGTCACACAGCGGTGACGCAGCGGTGACCCAGCCTACGGAATCTGTGTACCTATTTAATTTTAAATATACTAGCTTTCCGACAGCGGCTTCGCCCGCGTGTACGTCGGTTATCGCGCCAAAACATTACCATCTTTTTGCGCAGTCGGATAAAAACTATCCTATCTCCTTTCTCGGGTCTCAAACTACCTCCATACCCAATTTCATCCAAATCGGTTCAGTAGTTTAAGCGGGAAAGCGTAACAGATAGACAGACAGAGTTACTTTCGCATTTATAATATTAGTACGGATAGTATAAAATGACACATGCGTTCTTTTTAATTATGACAGCAGAATTCACGCTTTGTGTGGGCCCCACCTCCACCTGGGATCGAATCTGCGTTCATATATTTTCTGAATTTGCATTCATTTAATCATTAAGAGGTAGAAAATTTGTTCGCGTAATCGACGAAGCCCACCGGTTTAGTAAGCTGAAGTGGCAGTGGGCCGGTCATATCTGCCGCAGAACTGAAAACCGTTAGGGTAAACGATTTCTTGAGTGGAGACTACGAATTGGAAAATGTAGCATAGGACGCCCACAGACTAGGTGGAGTGACGATCTCAGCAGGGTGGCCGGCAAGAACTGGATGAGAAAAGGCGCGGATCGGGCTCAGTGGCGTACTTTAGGAGAGGCCTATGTCCAGCAGTGGACTAGAATAGGCTCATGATGATGATGAAATTTATTCACAGATACACTCCTGAAACTTTTAACAAGCCTCTTTTTCGTCAGGGATTAAAAATCTGCTCTTAGTATAGGTATGTATAGTAATAGTGGTAGAAAATAAATTCAACTTCTTAATATGCAAGGCCGATCGAACTTAATGGACCGGTAAATCACTCTTCAAGAAAAGCGTCGCCACTCAATGTAAGCGATTGAGGAGACCGAGTAAAAGTGAACAAGAGCAATCCTGGTTTTAAAAATGTTATGTAACTTTTTCAAAGAATTGATTCGTCTAAAATTCTATGAATTTAATAAAAACAACTAAAAAGTAAAATAGAACCGTTTTCCCCCCGAAGGGCAGAAAACGAATATTTAGGTTTCAGCCGTAGCTCGACCCACTGTGAGATTACCCCCTTGAACTTTGCGCTTTTGCAGTGTGTATCTACCCTTATTTCCCTAACATTTCTGTATCTGTCAAGTGAGTGCATAGTAATTCGTTCGTGGCGCCATCGCTGGTTAGTATATCGTGTCAGTACTCTCACTAGCCGGCAAGTACGGCAAATATGGTGGGTCGAGCTACGGCTGAAACCTAAATATTCGTTTTCTGCCCTTCGGGGGGAAAACGATTCTATTTAGGTGTTCGAGCCTACGCTCGACCCACTGTGAGATGTGTTTATATTCTGCCGGCGATGGCAAGACGTACTGTGTATAAAAGGGAGATAAGGGCTTGTCTGTATTTTGTAAATATTATATGATCATCATTGCTCTCGAAGAAATCTGGCCGTTAGTTTAACAAGGGTTAAGGCCATTAATTCTCCATGAATTCTAGAAGAAGTATTACAGCCGTGTTAAGGGAAACTTGAAAGATGCTATCATTTTCAAGAGAGTATGACTCTAAGAATGTTTTATACTGCTTTTATTATTTGTTTAGGATTCGTAAGCTTGTCGCTCAGTTGCGGATTATAAAAAGTGGTGACTATTGATCTATGGACTGCTATTGTTCTCGCTGCTAGTTTTAAAATCATTGTGTAGGAAATTAATATACCTTGCTAGATGTTACGGTTTGGTAGGTATTATCTGTGCGACAGCAGTAGTTTCATCTCTAAGATCTTGATCTTGTCTTGTTTTTGTGAGGACATAATAAAGATTATTATTATTATTATCTCCATCTCTCTCATGAAAAACTATAAGTTTTCAATGTAGACTTGCGCCACACAATCATTTCCTTTGCCTTTTCCCATTACTGTTGAGGTCAGCTCCTAGTCTAACCTGATGCGGCTAGCTACCAGAATTAAGTAAGCGACTGTCATTAGACCTCGCCACCCAGTACTAGTACCAGGGAACCAGTAGCAGAGATGGTTACATATTACGATTGTCATAATTAGTTTTAAGTGATAACCGGAGCGGGAATCGTGCCCGCGACCTCCCGGGCATAGTATAGCCCTATTTGATGGCTTACACCGCTCTAGACAAAGGTAATTCAGCTCAAATCCTTGCTTTCACTCAGTAACTCAGGCGCAGTTATCCGCGCCGGCACATTGCATCTACTCAAAGATGTGCCATAGCGCATGGCGCTATAAAATAAAAACACATCGACAGAGCAACGAAATTTACATTTTTCTTCATGTGCCATCTGTATATGAATGAATTTTTCTCTTTTTTACTTTAATGCACTTTAGAACATAAAATAACATCACATAAGCACACTAAAAGCACACATAACAAATTAAAATAAATAACCATGTATTTCTTTCAATTACTCCACATAGAATCAAATGTAGTTCATACATTTTGATTTTCGAATGTAAACGTATTTCTTCATTTGTTTAACACACGGCTGTCAACTCAGCCCATTAGTCAAAATAAAACCTCAAGACCAATAAGTAAAGTAAAATAAAGATTACTCCATTTACGTTTCATGGAGTTGCAGTTTACAAAAATGATATTCGAATTTCCCGGTTCTGCGCTGTGCTTGAGCACATTTTGAAGAAGTGAGTTAATACATACAGCGCAGTGAACTGAGTTGACGCAATCGCAGCGCATTGATGCCTATCGATCGCTACACCGTTCAACTAAAGAGGTCGCCAATGTGGACTTGCCTAAAAGATTTTGTTCGTTCCTGCCCAAATGTTTCAGCTAAGCGAGACCAGCCCGTATCCTCAAAACCTGCAAACACAGGTTCATAATCTGGGAAGGGGGCTTCTTGTCATGAGATCCACCAGGTTCTGGCGAAGGTTCAGGATCCTGGCGGACATATGGCCAGTGTTTTGAATTTGGATCTCCAAAAGGATTGTTTCCGCTGCGGTGCTACTATGCGATACGATCCTAAATTGGTTTAAAAGTGCCGTAGCACGTGTAGTATGAGTCTTGAGGGGGAATTTCCATCCGAGCTTGAAGTCTGCGCGTCCACAAACAGGTAGTTGGGAACTCTAGCATCTTCGCTCACGTAAGTTACTACAATTACGAGCACTCGCAAAAAGGTCTATTGTAGAGGTTCCCCACTTTAGGTAAATTGATGTCAGAACTGTCTGATTCAATGTCTCTGAGAGAATTGTGCCCCTCGATAACTGTCGAAGTTTGCACCTTCCCGGTGTGTAATAAGCTGTTAGGTTGATTCGATAAAGTTTGACTGAGAAAAATATTTCCTCTACTTTTGATGCCATTATCAGTAGCTTCGATGGTTTGATCCCGCCTTCTTTGCTATAAGGCAATCCGAAGGTCGTCCAAAGGTCGAATACCTGATTAGACCATTACGGTTTAGTCCTTGTATTACCTGGCAGTTCTTGCAAGTGTTTCCTAGACAGCCCAAACAGGTCCATTGACCTTGTAACTTTAAATGTACGCGATTGCCTCTAGACATATACAGCCGCATCGGTTGTGATGAAAACTGTTGTTGGTTCTTTGTGAATAGGAATCTGTCGAATGTTCTAGAACCACTATCGCAGGGTTAAGCAAAAAGATTTAGTGGTGGTTGATTACGCGAAATTTAGGCGGGTTGAGGTATTTATTTAGTATTTTAAGTTTAAATAATATGGTTCGATTTGAACCCGGCCATGTCCCGAGATACCAAAACAGTCTTGGACACCACACGAATTAATCAGAAAGATAATATGAGAAATTGGAAAGATAGTTTGTCAACTTCCCTTCAGACAAAGCGGGAGATAGCATAGAGAAAAAGAAAAATGTTGTTTAAATTGCCTCATGAAAATGTACTATTCACCACGGGTAATATAGTGTAAGAGGACCTATTAGAGCTGGTTCCAGTAATAATTATGGCAAAATCGCTTGAGCGCACGCAAATTAGCACCGGTTGTAACAAGATCGGTGTAATATAATATCGGTCCAGATAGTGCTTTTATATTGTTTAGCAACATGTTACGTTCATTCTGTCAAAGACTACCGTCCCCCAAGACAGAGTTTATAGATAGCTCGTCTTTGTTGCAGAATTTCTGCTCTTCTCCTTCTCCCGCATGTATACTGTAACAAAGCGTCAGATGTTTTGCGAAAGGTACAGGCACCTGCTATAAATCGGCATATTTTATGGTTATGTGTTTTAACCTTCATCGATGCGATATTGCAGCACTGCTTTGTTGGAGGAGGTTGTAGGTGACTGCGCCCAAGCACTGTTTCATCTTCTCTAAAAATGTTGTAGTTTGCCAAAAATGAGTCACCTTTGCTAGGCTACTGTTCACCTGCAATGATGGGAACACTGGAGTAGTTTGAAAGAGCTTCTGAACTTCAGAATATTGAAAATTTTGCCACTTGTTACTATAGCTTCTGCGTTTGGATGCCTTGCTTGACCAAATTTTCGTCTACATCAACTTTTTTTGTTTTTTTTTTTTACCTCCTTTGTTTGGGGATTGAAGTCGCTAAAGGAACTCTTGTGGCTAAGTAGGTAATCATCTGTTTATTATTACCTAAAGAACTACGTCTGTGGTTCAGTGGTAAGCGTATTTCTTCTAATTTCTTAAAGGATCTTGGTTGCAACTCGAAGTTTGGAATTATGCCCGATGCACGGCAATAGGCTCGCTTTTTATTCCAGTAGGAAACTGGGTGATATTCACCTCCTCCTGCACCTTCGGGTAATACAAGCGTGAGTGTATATGTTATCAGTGTTATCGCCTAGCAATGACGGTAGTGCTAGTGCCCGACTATCAGACTGACTGTCATCGAAGGGATCAGGATTTGTATCCAACAGACTCTTCGGATTTATTCATGAGTGTGACAAATTGTTGTAACGTTTTGTTTATGTTGTTTCATCACGGTATCAAGCTTCTCAATATGATAGCTTTGCTCTAGGTTATGCGACCGTTAGCGCTTACTCTGTAATGAGGAGGCTGATGAAATAGATCCTGATTTTTGGGCTCAAAATTTGAGAAGACTTGATGACCTGTGAGACTAGTTCGGGTTTGATTTCAGGTAGAAACTGACAAAAACCTTTGTACGAGTGTACATCAGTAGTGTGGATCATTTTTTATTTTAGAAAAAATCGCTCCTTAACGAACGCTCAACCAATGGTCCAATTGATTAGCTTTCGCTTGATAGCTTTTTTCTTTCGCTTAGCGATAATGGGTTATCGTCACTAAAAGTATACGCTTGCTGAACGTTAGGCATAATAAAGTGCAGACGGTATTCGTTGTCTGATGAGATCCTGTTCTCAAAAAGGACCTCATAATCTACGTAGTTGATCACCCATGATCTCTAGTCTGGTGGGTAGATGTCAACAATTTAGGGTCCTGTAGGGCCTTGTAGGGTCTTTTAATAATAAGTTCACACATGGTGGTGCGTGCCAAGACCCGTGGAGGCCATATAAATTGCCTAAGGACTGCCTCGCCACAAGTAGTCCGTCGGCTGCGGAGCCGACGATCAAGTACGGTTGTCGGCTGAGCGATTGCATTGCTTATTGAAGTGGCGGCTGCGCAGCCGGTACCACTTTCGCCACGAGTAGTCCGTCGGCTGTGGAGCCGACGATCAAGTACGGTTGTCGGCTGAGCGATTGCATTGCTTATTGAAGTGGCGGCTGCGCAGCCGATACCACTTACAGGAATGTTTGCCTGTAGGTAACTATGACCATGTATTGTTAGTGTGTGGTACAGCGTAATTATATTACGGTTAAGGTGCTTAAACGGTTAAGATATTATGGGTAATCTTAAACCATCACCAGTACAACTATTGGCGAGTCTGCTGTCCTGAGAGCGGGCATTCGCGTTTAGTGTACATTTGAAAGACCAGGATCTCCTAGTTAGACGAGGAGAGTGTCTTCGTTCTTCTTTTTTGTATCCCACTAGAGTATCACTTCTTATTAGTTCAGATGGTTATCTTACCTGGATATCTTCGCACTCAGCCATAACTATGTATGCTGTTTGCAGCGTAATCATTTTATGGTTAAGTGCTTAAACGTTTAAGATGTTAAGGGTAATCTTATACCGTCACCAGTACAACTATTGGCGAGTCTGCCGTCCTGAGAGCGGGCATTCGCAATTAGTGTACATTTAGAAGACCAGGAACTCCTAGAATGTTTAGAATGTTTTCGTCCTTATTTTCTCTTCATCCTATTAGATAATCACTTCTTATTAGTTCAGATGATTATTTTACATGGATAATTTTGCCCTCAGCCACTATTTATGTTTAAATATACTGTATAGTAATTAATTTTAATATTACAATTAGAATACTTTTATAATTTGAACACACTGCTCACTTCAAAGTTCAAAGACGTACTGACACGATATACTAACCAGCGATGGCGCCACGAACGAATTACTATGCACTCACTTGACAGATACAGAAATGTTAGGGAAATAAGGGTAGATACACACTGCAAAAGCGCAAAGTTCAAAGGGGTAATCTCACAGTGGGTCGAGCGTAGGCTCGAACACCTAAATATTATGTTTGGAGTGTTAAATAGAAAATGTATGTAAAAAGAATTAAATAAATGAATAAATAATGAATAATAATAAATAATAATGAATGAATTAATTAAATGTCCATAACTAAACAAAAAGCAAAAAGTTTTTAGTTTCGTTTTTAGAAACGCCCACATAAGATTTTATTTATCTAGGAATTAATAGGCCTGGTTTTTAAATTATGAACCACCCTTTTACATTCTTTAGAAGTATAACATTCGCGCGGTCTTTTGCTACGTTTTGAATACGAGGTCCTGCCTACATTTCAAACCTAAAGTCTGTATATCTAAACACACGAAATCAATGACTGACTGTCACAATTTTGAATCCCAAACTATTCGCATGCCTTATTACTTCAATAAAGTTCACAAACTCAAATAACTAAATCCCAATCGTTTCAGTAACGACACAATTAGAATTAATCCATTTACGTTAATTTGTTCGCGACTCAGCGGCTTTCGAAACCATTTGTAATCAAGCCTTAGTCAGGTGATTGACATCCATCTAGTAACCGGAAAGGGGAAATACGGAAATTGAATGCTGAATCACTGTGATAAAATAAATTCTGGAACTGATTTCATTTCGTGGGCCGTATTATTCTATTTATACATTAACTTATAATTAAAGCTTCTTTGAGGATGTGTTAACTGGTTTTGACATTCGTGAATTCCAAAGTTTTTGTTCGAAAATAGACTTGCTGGACCACAATAATTTACCTGTGATGATAAGCTATGTTATGCGCGCTTACTCAACAAATATACTTGTACTCTCGTGATTCCGGGCTACATAAAACAAAGAAATGAAAGAAAAACGATGAAAGCGCAAAGGAGCAACTTTTTTGACCTACAGTGACACCCGACATCACCCTGGAATACGGCAAGGCTACGACTGAAGTCTACCACCAGTATATTGCCAACTGAAGTGCACCTATTAATCCAGTTATACAAAAAACAAATAATTATCTGGTTATATTTGACCAATGGACTGCCAACAAGTCTACATGATATCCATAAACGAATTTAGTTCGACTTGAAGCCATAAGAATTTGTTTCCATACAAATTCTATCTACAATTTGGTAACTAGGCACAAATAAAGAAAATGTACCAGCTACATAAAATTGTAAGCCTAAAGAACTCGCTCGGCTTCGTAAATTGTATTATCTTTATAGGCTTAAGTCGGTTAACCTCATTTGATGCTCATCTTAAAGTACATTACTTTTAGAATATACCAATTTGAATACAGTCCATTTTATTCAATTTTGGAACAAGATTTTTTTTTGCAAAACTTACCGAATTTCAATTTCATTGGGACTACTCTTTCAAACAAAGAGAAGAAATTTGCAAATGATACCCGAATAAACTGCTATAACTTAGTTACCACTGTAATTGAGTTATTAATTAAACAATTTGCCTAGCTTTTGTTGGATTTTCCTGTCCCGCAAAGCATTTCTAGCGGCATAGATCATTGTAGCCAGTCACCCTTTTTATTAGTTAATTGCTGTGGCTTTTCTCCAACGGCTTAATAGTGAGAAATTAATTCGAGTTAATTCACAACGGAGCTACGTTTCATTAGTTCTGATGGACGTTATCGCCCGGGTTTCCCCTAAATTATGTAACTTTTGTTATTTTTTCATGATATTTTATTATTTTTTTAATGGGCCACATAATCACATCTGAAGAGGTTTTTTGATAAAAATCTAAACTGACTTCAAACGTTCAAGAGTTTAGGCCTTAATCCATACACGCTGGCTAAATGCGGGTTGGTGGATGTCACATATCCTCGACTGATTAGTTCTTAGACATGCCGGTTTCCTCACGATGTTTTCCTTCACCGATATTGAGCAGCGGTGATGTTACAATTCACACAAAGATGTGGGCACGACAGGGAATCGAACCCGCGACCTTATATTACTAAGGCGAGGCCCGTACCGCTGTGCCACTGCTGTTTTAAATATTTTATTTTCATTAGTTTATATTAATAAAAAACGCATTGATGACATTGAAATGATGGCATCGCGGGAAGCCGATGACGGCTGGTAGCCGATCACTGTGGTGGCGTTCAAAAGGGGAGGCCTATGTCTAGCAGTGGATATCCCCAGGCTTATGATGATGATAAGAAAATACTTGTATGTATGTGGAACAATTTCGTAACTAAAATAAAAAATATACAAGTGCTATAGATAGACCGTTTAACTCGCGTATCACCACCTGAGGTACAAAGTCATACAAAATGAATTAAATCTCATAAATAACTATTTAACCACAGATAAAAGTAATGTAAGACTATTCGTCACTAATATCCATATCGCTTGAATCATCATCACTGTCTGTGCAGCTTGAGGAGTCAGAATCTTGGCGATAGGCGATACGCGAGTTAAACGGTCTACCTATAGTAGTAAACTCGTGTGGTCACATTTTAGAGTACGGAGAAGTGATTTAATGAGCATAATGCTTCGTCGGACAGAAAAATAGAAGAATTTACACGGGCAATATTTAAATTGTATAGTATTATATTATCATCTGTGTTATTTGGAAATAACACAATTGGACTTTAATCTAGCCATCCGAACACTCGTGGCTCCTTCAGTCGTAATAATCGAGCAAGACCATTAACTTATTTTTGTGCAGTCGGATAAAAACTATCCTATATCCTTCCTCGGGTCTCAATATACCTCTACACAAAATTTTATGCAATTTTATTGGAACGAAGTTCCTTACGGCAGGCTTGGAGGGGATAGGGATTTTGATAGTAAAACCGTAAGAAAAAATCCGTGAAATAAAACCGTTAAATGAGACGTGCGCAGGCGTGACAGTCGCATACACAAGCGAGTAGTGTATAATACCTTTCTCTTTCTTTCTCTTTCTTTATTAGCCGAAGGAACTTCGTTCCTACCTGGTGTCCCACGACACCACATCATTATTTTATAGTTTAGTAGTGAAAACGTAATATCATTACAGACAGTGTTCCTTTTGCATATGTGTATTAGTAGGAATGTTTCGCATTTCTTCTTTTGAGATACAGGACCCTGAAAAATATCAAACGAAATATATATTGCGTTACCAATGGATACAATAAATTGTCAACACTCGCCTTTTCGACAACCGTACGTAAACAGCACTTACCTACTTGAAGAAAACCGTTCAAAGTAAGAAGTGTCATGTAAACTTTGTCCCTTGGGCCACGTCCCATTTCTTATAAATGAAGTTAAAAGGGTTTTTCCTTTCCTAAGAGGCTATTGGTTGCAAACATAGGGACTTAGCACTTTTTAAAGGTACGAGTATTTGTGAAGAAACTGATCATAATTTGTATACAACTCATTGGTAGCTTTACCTACTTTACCCAATTTAAATAAATATATTTTTTTTATAGATAATAAAAATACTAGAAAGCTACTTTTAATTTTAAGGTCATGAGCTGTTGTTCAGGGGTGGTAAGCTTCAGACACTGCTCCAGGATTATCTGCAACGTGAAAGATCTGCTTGGATTTCTGCTGGAACTGGGCTGGCCATAGTGATGTATTACCAGTCCAATGATGTAAAATATTAATGAGACGTCGATTTTCTAAAAGCAAGCCCACTCTAAACTATAAATTATGGAATTATGTGCTCTTCATCTACTGCCTATACGAAGCTGAGGCGGCTGTAGGAAATAAATAAATACATACTACATACTGCCAACATTGTCAAATAATGACTCACAATAGTGCACCTGTGAGCCGTAACTACAAAATTGTCGCAATACCGAGAGAATTGAGCATTGTTGCGTGAACAATGTAGTTCGGAGGTAGTTAGATGATTAGGTTATGTTCGGTGGTGCATTCGAAGAATAATAGGGCCTACAATTTGTTATTAAGTGCATTTGCACATGGCGTTTAAGAAGGCGTTATCCATGCCATGACACCCGATGAAAGCCAGGATAGACGTAAGTTTCACCGCAACCTCTGGGGAGTACTCTCTCTTCAACCCTTTTTAGTGTCCCACTGCTGAGCACGGGTCTTCTCTCAAGTATCGTACTAGTTGAGAGAGTTTAGGCCTTAATCCACACGCGCTGGCCAAGTGCGGGTTGGTGGATGTCACATGTCCTCGAATGATTAGTTCTTAGACATGCCGGTTTCCTCACGATGTTTTCCTTCACCGATATTCAGCAGCGGCGATGAAACAATTCACACAAAGGTGTGTGGGCACGGCTGGGATTCGAACCCGCGACCTTATATTTCTAAAGCGAGGCCCGTACCACTGCGCCACCGCCGCCTCTGGGGAGTAGCTGCATCTAGTTCTAGCCAGATAATGGTAGATAGAACTACATTTCAGTTTTTAGCCTCAATGATACAAAAGGGTCTTTATCACTCCCCAAGTTACACCACACATAGTTTTAGAAAACCTATTTTCACAGAATTATGAGGATTATTATACTTTCATGCTTCTTCCGCCACACCCAACATTCCCATATATATATTTATGCATGGATAACAACACGTTATTGTAGACAGTCATTAGTCAGTCGACCCTTTTTAAAAATTGTCTGTTTCGCTACATCAGTATGCATAGCATCATTCAACTTATTTCCCGTTAAAACCCTACTCTCTACATTTGCATCAATCTTTTTAAGTCTTGTAAACTAATTTCTCAAACTATCTAATTTGTCTTTATCTAATAAAATAATAGAACTTCTCCCTCAAAATAAACTACAGTAATGTTTCTACTTATATTTTTTTGTATTCCATAAAACCTTCAAACCTTTTTATCCCGCTTTTAACATCATTATTTCTGCACGAGCACACAAAGTTCCCCACAAGATAATCGCTTAAAAATAAATTCTGATCTCGACCTCAAAACAACTGAATTCCATTAGAACAATGAACGTGATGTAAAAACTCTTTTTGTTTAGAGGGAAGGAAACTTTGAAGCAACACAGTGCAAGTTAAAAAGTGGTCACCCGTTTGAGTGTTTTGTTTAGAGATTGAGCAACATATCTACCTATAGTAAAAACCTATCAATAACATCGCTCTCACATTATGAATGTGTGAAGTTTTCAAGTACGAATTATCATCATCATTCTGGTCTGGTTTCGTCCAAATTTGACATTTTACCTGCTGCACCCTTTGGCAACTCGTGCCTAACTGGATCGCTTCTTCTACTACGCTTACCGAAATGCAGTTTACCATCAACATGTATATAGCAGTGGCGAACAGTTCATATAACCTGATTCCCATCGGCTTCCCTTTCGGAATCAGTTTATACATAGAGTTCTTAGGTCAGGTATAAGAGATATTCTTTTGGATAAAAACTTATTTTTTGCTTGGTCTTCCTTTATTCAGATTTTGATCCTTCGTCATTGATATATCGATAGTGGTTATAGGTTTTTGACTAGTTTTTAATTTCACCCTAAAACACATAATATTTGATACATCCCCAATTTTTTTACTCATTACAAAAGGAAGTCGCTGCCGCTGTTTATTTGCGATAAACAAAACTAAATGTATAATAATAAGTAATAATTCTGAATGGATTTCCATGTACTTTACACCAATAAACGGATTAATTCATGTGGAAGGTGTCATTTTATCGGGCGCCGGGCGAAGCCGGGACGGACTAATAAAAAATAAAATGAAACACTAAAACACTCATCATTCCACGATTAGCATTTGTAAGGCACAGAAACGGACGCGCGATTTTGCTGTTTATTAATGAGTTTGTTTGTACTGATGCAAGGACGCAATAAGGAAACAAATGACTACTCTCGCTATACCGTATGTAGGTAGTATTCAGATACTAGAATCGGTAAATTTTACAGGCGATAAAGTTTTCTAATTACGTTGAATGCAATTGTTGAATTGAAGCTTGATTGTTTTCTGTCCGACAGCTCCCTTAGGTGGAACATTAGTGTAATAACTTTGGGACACACCTCGAGCGTGACACGAACACTGTTATAAATTCTCTCATGTGAATCATTGAAACGTGTAGACATTTATGAAATAGTGTGTGGTTGAAACACAAGGTCACTTGAGCAATTAAAACGTACTAGGTGCCTACATTCAATTACTTATAAGAGTTCTGTACCCGTAGGGTGCCACTAGGATCGTATTAAATACCTCTGTCGTCCATTAAATTTTGTCTGTCTGAATTCAGGTTGCCCTTCCTACTTTTTACTAATATCATAAATGCAAAAGTTTGTATCGAAGTATGTGTGGATGGCTTAAGAAAATCCTTATACTTTTACGGCCTTATTCATAAAAAAATTATAAGACTCTTTAGTTTGACTACTAGACTAGACTTTGTCTCTTTCTTACCAGTATAAATGTCAAGATAACAGACAAAGACAAACGAATTATAAACTTATTTTAGCTTTAACGAGATTAAAATACGTTTATGAATACGAGGGTTAGTATACCTATTATGTTTAGAATAATAACATATTGGAACATTAACACACACGGCCACCTGACCCCAAACTAAGCAGAGCTTGTACTATTGAAACCAGATAACTGGTAATATACTACTTTTCTTTTGAAAATACGTACCTTAACATAGATAATTACACCCAGTCTCAAGAGAAACAGACGGGTTCTTCCCACAAATGTCTGTCTCGAGTGGGAATCGAACCCACGACCTGCGGTATGAAAATATCTTACTGACCATATTTTTCTTATTCTTGAATAGGCTGGCGCTTCACTACAACTTACCTGATGTTAAGCAATGATGTAGTCTACGATCGGACGCGCCAGCCCAATGTACCGATTCGCTCGTGATTACGAATGACTTTCGGTGAGAGGGTGGCAGTGAAATGTGCTCCTTAAGGTTGAAACCATAAAGGAGCAACAATTTCGACCCACCCTCTTAAATGGTGCCACCAGACAACGCAACGGAACACGGCAATGCCGCTTGGCGGTGCGGCTTTGTCTGATGGGTGGTCACTAACCACGGCCGAAGCCTACCACCAGTTAATTACTAGTAAACATAATTACTAGTTGATTGTCACTTGATTTGCACCACCCGGGAACCACGTGTAGGGATTAAGATAAAAGGTGCACTCCCACAGACGAAGGTGACTCAGTCCCCAAAACCGGCATGTGGTGGTAGTACGGTACTTATTTTTTCCATGCTATCGGTGTGGTAAATAAAACATACGAGAGAAGTGGCGGGCGGAATACAAGCTCCCAATAAACTTGTGTTGTACAATACACACAGCTTTATCCTAAACTAACTTTCCGACAGCGGCTTCGCCCGCGTGTATGTCGGTTATCGCGCCAAAACATTACCTTCTTTTTGCGCAATCGGATAAAAACTATCCTATGTCCTTTCTCGGGTCTCAAACTACCTCCATACCCAATTTCATCCAAATCGGTTCAGTTAAGCGGGAAAGGGTAACCGACAGACAGAGTTACTTTCGCATTTATAATATTAAGTAGGGATTACGCAAAGTTTGTACTGTGGAAAACCGATAACTGATTTAAGTAGGTACTTATTAGCTAATACTACTTTTGTTTAGTAACTATACAACACAAGAAAATTTAAAAAATTCGTGGATGGGAACTAAATCCTCGACCTTCACTTCACCCATAATAGGCCACGGTCCCACAACTGGCCACGTGTCTTCTCTCAACTATCTTACGAGTTGAGAGAGTTTAGGCCTTAAGACACACGCTGGCTGGCTGGTTGGTGGATGTCACATGTACTCAAATGATTAGTTCTTAGATATGCCGGTTTCTTCATTATATTTTCCTTCACCAATATTGAGCAGCGATGAACAATTCACACAAAGATGTGTGGGCGCGATTGGGAATCCAACCCGAGACCTTATATTTCTAAGGCGAGGTCCCTACCACTGCGTCACCGCTGCTCCACGACCTGTCGCGTGAAAATCAAATGTCAAAACAAACGATCCCTGGCTCTCTAATAATCTCAATACTTTTTTGAAACATCTCAAATAACATTGTTATAAACGACCTTTTTGGGTCAATCTTTAATTTACTAACTGCCAACAAGATTTTGTGTTGAGAAAGGGCAAAAGTTCAATAGAAATTGATTAAGCTCGTTCTACAAAAATACATTACATTGAGGCAGTTTTCTTGGTGCAGAATATAAATCGAGTTTGTTTTTTGATTTTAACAAAAGTTATTTTGATGTTTTTTTAATTTTGGGGGCTACTTTGCGGCGTTGACGGGCCGGTGGCGTGGTCGGTAAGATACTTGTTTTTTACGCCACAGGTCGTGGGTTCGATTCCCACCTGAGACAAACATTGGTTGAAATATGTCTGTTTGTCTTGTGTCTGGGTGTAATTATCTATATTTAAGTATGTATTTACAAAAGAAAAGTATTATATGTAGTATATTACCAGTTATCTGGTTTCCTTAGCACAAGCTCTGCTTAGTTTGGGATTTTAAGACCGTGTGTGTTCATGTCCCACTATATTATTATTATTTTTATTATTACTTACCAAACTATGCACCAAAATTAAGTAAATGATAATTAGAAAAAATATAGGTGATATCGAAAGTACCTATCACTCATGCTTATGTTTAAGTTACTAACATAATATTATACTAAAGAGGTCTAACTTCACTACTGTATTTATATTTTGCTACCTGAATACAAAAGTGCTATAAATGGAAAATTTTAAAAACATTTTTAGTTTAAAGATAAGCACGTAATTTCTTGATGCGCCGATCAAGTTGCGCTGCAGTTGCAATCACGTTGAAATTGAGTTTACGTTTTAGAGCAAAATGGTATTCTTGTGATTGTCATATAAATAACATACACGCCAAAGTGCTCGCGTGACGCGAACTTGACGCGAGCGTAACTGACAGCGGATGTCAAAATTACGAGAATACGAAAAGGGCTGTTTTGATCGAAACTTAACTACAACTACATTGCAACTGAACTTATTTAATTACGTGAGTTAGCCCAAAGGTCCTCATATCCTTATTTTTGCTACAAAACCGCCACAGGTCGGAAAATGTTGGCCTATTGTCAAAATTTTCCGACCCGTGTTTTGTATTCAGGTAGCGATTTATAAGCTTCATTCGAGATCGAGAAAAACTTGCGTAGAGAGTGTTAATTGTACAATGGTGGCACATTTTTGTGTACTTATTTGAGGTACGCTAGAAACTTGTCCGAATAGTTTTAGTGCAAGTCTGACTGAGGAGTAGGAAGATAAAAAGGATATAGGATAATATTTTAGGATATTATCGCTATTTAATTCAGTGAGGCAATGACCTATATCTAACATAGTTTGAATCCTATTTGTGATAAAGGTAACTATTACCTACTCGTACTTGTGACTACTACCCTAATAATAAACACAAGCGCCATACTTATAATATCAATGAATGTTTTCTAATTTCTTACAACATTCAATTAAAACTTTGCCGCTAAACTTCGATTACGGCAACAAACTTATCCACCGGACCTTTTGTTTAGATAGTATTTATTAGTTTATTTAGTATCTATTTTCTATCATTATCATCAACATCATCAGCCTATCCGAGTCCACTGCTGGACATCAGCCTCTTCTAAAGCACGCCACTGAGCACGATCCACGGCTACCCTCATGGTGCTAGCTCTATTTTCTAAATATCATCACAATAACTAGGTAGGATCCATGAAGACTAAGCTGAGCTTAACATGTGTGAGTGCACATAGACAGTGTAGGTGTGACGTCGGCCTAGGGCGCGACGCGTCCCTTGCTTGGTTAAAACCGGTTTATACTGCTTTTAACAATCGCCCTGTGGCGCGGTGCGTCCCTTGCGCGTCGCAACATACAAATTATCACTGAAAGTTTACGAAAATGCAAAGACCTCGCGGTCTATAGGTACTTCACTAAGATTAGATAAATGCTTTAGAGGAGTTTTTTTTACAAGGTATGTCTGTTTTTATATTCAAGCACTTATTATAAATGATAGATTTGATTATTAATTCATTTGCCTCTGAAGTGAACGCTGCGGTTCGTGGCTTCCATTCCAGCCCAAGTCATACAATTGTGTGATGAACACGTCTGTTCGTCTTGAGTCTGGGTGTAATCATCTATATTTAAGTATGTATTTTCAAAAGTACAAGGTTTGCTTAGTTTGGGATAAGATGGCCGTGTGTGTTAATGTCCCACTATATTATTAACGGGCCGGTGCGGTGGCGTGGTCGGTAAGATATTTGCTTTTCACGCCGCAGGTCGTGGGTTCGATTCCCACCCGAGACAAACATTTGTTAAATATGTCTGTTTGTCTTGTGTCTGGGTGTAATTATCTATATTTAAGTATATATTTACAAAAGAAAAGTATTATATGTAGTATATTACCAGTTATTTGGTTTCTATAGTACAAGCTCTGCTTAGTTTGGGTTTTATTATTATTAATATTATAGCTCTCTATGACGTAGCGCACTCCCACTCCATAACTTTATTGCGTTATATCTTAATATTGTTTCATTTCAATAATAACGAAAAAATATTATTAATAATTGTCTTACTTTTTTTAAATTTTACCGACGGACTCATTAAAATACGATTTATCATAACTTGTGGTGACGCCTTACTCTTTGTTGTAAATAAATATACTTAATATAACATGAGTAGATGTTAAAATGTAGGTAGGTACGTTTCACCTAAATTCGTAGTTTCAAAACTATTACACAACAGAACCGCTTTTAATTACTTTAGTTATGTAAATGATGAGTTCGGAATTTTCCTTTGTAATCTAAATTAAGATTCTTACATTGTACAGGTATTTTGTTAACCAACGACAAATACTTCTGTAAAATTTAGAGTGATACTGATTATTTTTACCTACCAACACTTGCCATTTCCCCATACCTATTGGGGTTACCTCCCAGTCTAACCTGATGCGACTTAGGTACCAGAATTAAACAAGCAACTGCCATCAGAACTCGAAACCAGCAGGGAACCAGTAGCTGGTGTCAGATTATATTAGGCTTCACACTACCTGTCATAGATGTTTTAAATGATAACGGGGACTGATGGCTTAACTCTCCGTGTCATGGAGGGTAGTTCCTTGAACAACCAAAACTGAAGCAAATCCGTACATTGAGACCAGGCCTGGATACAACTAGCGGCGAAAGAATTAGGTATCCTCGCTAAGGTGCGTCAGTACTTGAGCCGACGCCGACGCCAAAACAGATGCTTGAGCTATGTATATTAAGCTTAAGTTAGATCATGCATGGAGTACTGATCGCATCTTAGGCATGAGTCAGCTAAATACGAATTCTCTATTTACTATAAGCAACAGTGAAACAGACAAAAGGAAACTTCAGGTTCATTCCACTGCCATCTTCTCACCGAAAATCATTCGTAATCACGGGTGAATCGGTATACCATCATATTGATGACATCAGACAAGTTCAGTCAATCGCAAGCCTATTTCAGAATTCAAAAAAACACGCATCGGTGCAGTTGTCCATGTTGCTCTAAAGATGAAGAAGATATACCTGGCCAATATGAATAAAAATATGTATCTATCTATAAACTAATCTATGTTTACATATAAAAGAAAAATGTGTTAGTTACACTATTTATAACTCAAGAATGGCTGTACCGATTTAGGGGAAAATTTGTAAAGAGGCAGTTATAAACTCAGACACGGCCGTAGTATACTTTTTATCCCGTTGCGTTACCGTGGGATGTGACATAAAACGGGGTATAACAAAACGCAACTGACATAGAATAACAAAACGCAACTGACAGCTAAACTAGATTGAGTGTTCTTTCTAAGCATGGAAAGTCTGCCAAAAGTGTGATAAAATTTAAATTTAATATTTTTTTTGTCTAATATCGATATCTACCCGTGCGAAGCCGGGGCGGGGCGCTAGTAAAACAATTATCCCGTTGCATTACCGTCGGATGTGACATAAAACGTGATATAAGAAAACGCAACTGACATAGATTAACAAAACGCAACTGACAGCTAAACTAGATTGAGTGTTCTTTCTAAGCATGGAAAGTTTGCCAAAAGTGTGATAAAATTAAAATTTAATATTTTTTTTTGTCAAATATCGATATCTACCCGTGCGAAACCGGGGCAAGGCGCAAGTAAAACAAATTGTCTGTCAAATACAGCAAGAAAAAGATACAAATTACTTGCTATCCCCTGAAGTCCGATTCAATCAAAAAGAAGTTACATTCTAACTCAGAATTCCAAACAAAGAAATTTTAAAGTCATCTAAATAATCGCGGTACCTACGTACCTTGGGTTGGCATTTGTAAAATTTATGGGGAACCTGTTTCGTTTCCAATTTGTTCTCTAAATGATTTGACTCAATTCTCTACGGCCTTAAACTTAATTTATTTTGAGGAGCAAATTATATATCTATGTATTTTCCTCCTTTTGCTGGACTAATACCCAATTACGGAGATCCCACCTGGATCCAGATGGAATTTATTTAACCACATTTTACTTTATAAATAAAGCAGCAGTTATTACACACTTTTTATGCTATCTAGCAAAGATGCTTTAGATGAAAAATATAATGTAAGAATGAATTTTCCTGTTTGTCTGTCTCTGTCGCTTGGACCATCATTTCATCTCTTTTTAGTATTCCACTGACACGCACAGGTCTTCTCTCAACTATCTTACAAGTTGAGAGAGTTTAGGCCTTAATCCACACAAACCACCCATTTGGCCAGCAAAATGCGGGCGAATGATTATTTCTTAGACATTCTGTTTCCTCACTATGTATTCCTTCACCAATATTGACTAGCAGAAACAATTCACACAAAGATGGGTGGGCACGACCGGGAATCAAACCCTTGGACCTTTAGGTAAACCCTTGGTTTAAAAAAAGTCAAAATCGTTTCAATCCTTTAGGCACTACAAGGAAACAAACTTGAACACAAATACACGGGGGTACGATAGTCACGCCTAAACTACTGAAACGATTTAAACCAAATTTGGTACAAAGATAGTCTAGAGCCTGAAAAAAGATAGGCTGCTTTTTATCCTAATACCACGTGGATAAAGCCGCGAGCGGAAGGTAGTATTAGATAAACTTTCCCATTACTAAATGTGTTTATGGAAATTTTTTATAATTGGTTTGGAGATTTTTTTTTCTTTTATTTGTTTTCTTACATTTCAATGGTAATTTGAAATCTTTCTTCTAAATATTGGGAACATATTTTCTAATAAAATTAGGCTATATTATTGAGACTTTTAAATCAACGTTAACATTTTTCACGACTATAAATATTTAGCCCCCGACAAAAAAAACTGTTATAAGTTTGACGCCTGTAAGTCTGTGAATCTGTGTACAAATTTTTGGCTACATAGCGCTTGAACAGATAAATTGATTTTGTTGTGTTTTTTTTTTATTCAAAAGCAGATGTGATCGAATTCGTTCTTAGCTAGATAGTTATACATTATTTTTTCGTCAGGCGTTTAAATTTGAGAGAGTTGATTTCATTATTATCAACATCATCGGCTTTTTGCAGTCCACTGCTGGATTGCCTCTCCCAATTAGCGCCATACCACACTGTCTTCTGTTTGTCACATCCAGCTACTGCCGGCTATCTTTCGCACATCGTCACTCCACCTAGCTGGATGGACGGCGTAACTCGCTTACCTAAGTGGTGATCAGTTCTTCGACAAATATGGACAGACCACTGCCTCTTTAACTTGCTAATACCTTACGCTATGGCAATAACTTTAGTTCATTGTTAATTTTTTTAATAAATATAAGGAGAAGGATGCGTTTAAGGGTCGTTTATGCGTTTTTGGGGACTGAGTCACCTTCGTCCGTGAGAGTGCACCTTTTATCTGAATCCCCATACGTGGTCCCCGGGAGGTGCAAATCAGGTGACAATCAACTAGTAACTATGTTTACTGGTAATTAACTGGTGGTAGGCTTCTGCCGTGGTTAGTGACCACCCATCAGACAAAGCCGCACCGCCAAGCGGCCTTGCCGTGTTCCGGTGCGATGTCTGGTGACACCATTTAAGAGGGTAGGTCGAAATTGTTGCTTCAATTGTTTCAACCTTAAGAAGCCTCATTTCACTGCCACCTTCTAACCGAAAGTCATTCGTAATTACGAGCGAATCGGTACATTGGGCTGGCGCGTCCCATCGTAGACTACATCATTGCTTAACATCAGGTGAGTGGTAGTCAAGCACCAGCCTATTCAAGAATAAAAAAAAAACGCATTGAGTATATCTGCGTCCCTTTCTTTCAATGAAATCACAATCGTCTTAAACACTCATAATACAGCAGCTGATTATTATTTTTTATTTTTTATTTTTCGATAGTCTGGCGCTTGACTACAACTTGCCTGATGTTAAGCAATTATGTAGTCTACGATGGAACGCGCTAGCCCAGTGTACCGATTCACTCGTGATTACGAATGATTATCGGTGAGAAGGTGGCAGTGGAATGAGCCTCTTTAAGGTTAGAAACCTTACAGGAGCAGCAATTCCGACTCACCCTCTCTGCATGGTGTCACCAGACTTCGTACCGGAACACGGCAAGACCGCTTGGCGATGGGGCTTTGTCTGGTGGGTGGTCACTAACCACGGCCGAAGCCTACCACCAGTAGATTGTCACCTGATTTGCACCACCCAGGGACCACGTGGATTCAATTAAAGGTTTACACCCACGGACGAAGGTGACTCAGCCCCCAAAGGCTAAAGGCTAAAGATTTGTTTTATAAAGATATTATATTCTTGCACTCCAAAAACAACATTTTATTAAGACCTTAGAGATATTTCATAATCCTTATTAAGAATACGTGTTGTTGATGTTTTTTTAATCCTTATTTCGGTCATGAAAATATGAATAACTCTTCCCTATATTTATCCTTGCGTAGGTGTAGCAAAGTGAATACAGCCCACGTTTTACCAAGTTAACATAATTCAGTAAAATAATATTAGAGAAATACCACAGCGTACTCAATACTAAGCGGATACATAAATAATGGCAATATGTATTTTAAATAAAGAATTTTGATTATGTATCTTTTAATAACAAGAAATTAATATAGAATACACATCCGAATTCAAATTTTAATGGTTCCATTCGAAGTTCCTTTCAAACAAAAACATCGCATATATTTCGATCATATATCTCAATTGATTGACCTTCGCCTTTTTGAAGTCAGTTTTAAAAATGCTCGTCATCATCATTATCATTCTCCTTGCCTTTTTCTATTTCTATTGGGGTCGGCTCCCAGTCTAACCTGATGCGGCTAGCTACCAGAATTATACGAGCGACTGCCATTAGACCGCGAAACCTGTAGGGAACCAGTAGCCGAGATGGTTAGACCAGATGTTAGATTATATTGACATGTAACGATTGTCATAGATGTGTTAAATGAGAACCGGGACCGACGGCTTAAGGTGCTCTCCGAGGCACGGAGGGTAGTCCCTCAACCAACCAGACACTGAAACAAATTCTTGTTGTTACACAAATATTGTCGGGGGTGGGAATCGATCCCGCGACCTAAATCCAGTATAGCCCAATCGGACGGCTTACATTTCTTGGATACAGAGGTCTTCAGTAAGCAGCAATGGTGGCTAAAATTCCCTCCAAAATGTGACAGTTGTTTTTTTTTTCAGAGTGCCTGCTGAGCGGGTAGGATGCGGCGGCATGCAACGAACTGTGCTGCTCATGGCGCTGCTCAACAGAGCCATCGCCCCACAATCCTACGTCTCAGGTAAACTTACGAAATCCTTATCCAAGCTGTATTTTGGCTATGACAGTCAGTCTAAACTGAGTAGTCAGGCACGCAGATGTGTACTCAAATACAAGTAGGTACTACCCGTGCATAGGCAACGCCATTTTTTAACATTTTAGTCTCGTACTATCTTACGTCACGCAACGAAGACCCGCTCCGATTTTATAATCTTATTTGTTACTATTTTGTTAATAGTTACTGCTATATTTTTTGTGTTAAGTTTATTGCTATAATGAAGGGTAAAGCTTTACATAGTAAAGAAAGAAATCTCGTGTCAAAACGTGGACTTTTTTGAACACCAAAAACGGAACAAATAGTTGCGTCTACTTGTTGATCAGTAGGCTAATTCACGTAATTTCATGACGCGCCAATCAAGTTGCAGCGCAGTTGCTATCAAGTTTACGTCTTAGTGCAAAATGATATTCTTGTAATTGTCATAAATAACCTAGACGCTAAAGCGCTCGTGTGATGCGAACTTGACGCGAGCATATCTGACAGCGACGAAAAGTGCTGTTTTGATCGAAACTTAACTGCAACTGCACTGCAACTGAACTTATTTATTTACGTGAATTAGCCTACAGACAAAAAAAGAACCTGTATGGAATAAAAATATTTTTTTATTCCATACAGGTTCTTTTTTTGTCGTGCTAATGCACAGACGTAGTCGCGGGTGGGAACTTGTTGTGATATTTTTTTGTGCACAGTACAACCTTGCGTCTGAGGTGTCACCGCCCCCAGGTCTCAACTTATTGCGTACTAACCAAATTCTCTATTACCTTCATTTGAAAAGTCCGGTGGGACCAATGAAATATCGGGCGCAAGGACGGTTTATGTGCTCTCATCAGCATGGGGGTATCACACCACCAACTTCCTGACTCGGAACAAAAAAAAAAGATAAATTAAAAAACTAAAAAGAAAATAGAAAAGACAAACAAAAACTTAGAAAAGACTCAACACTTTTTTGGTCCCGCGTAGTATGTGAACCCACGACCCCGGGCCTAAGGCGAACACTTTGTATTTATTTCTTTTAGAATTTTAATTCTACATGAATGTAGATCAAGTAGCGACATGAATGAGCAGCGCTGGCGCGCGGGCTTATTTTTAGAAATATAAGATCGCTGGTTCGAGTCCCAATCGTGCCCACGTACTTTGTGTTAATTGTCACACTTCCGCTGCTCAATATCGGTGAAAGAAAACATCGTGAGGAAACCGGCATGTCTAAGAACAAATTACTCGAGGACATGTGGCATCCACCAACCCGCACTTGGCCAGCAGATTAAGGCCTAAACTAGTGACACTAAAATGGGTTGAAGGGAGTGATGATAGGGTACTTTTTGTCGTGGTAAGCAATATCCTACACAATGCTTTTTAAACTGTCACATAAGCAAATCTGCAAGTGATTCAAAAAAGCAAACTGCAAGAAAAGAAAATGTAAAAATGAAAAATGTTGAACAATTTCTCTCTGTTTGAATAAATAAAAACAGAAGGAAAGTAATGTGACTCATTAATTGCAGAGGAAACTGAGATGTTGGCAAATTTTCTTTATATCCCGAGTTTTAACAGCTTTTACCAACAAACAAATTGGTGAATTGTATGAAAAAAACCTTTTGTCTCGAGTCTGGGTGTAATTTCTATATTTAAGTATGTATTTACAGAAGCAAAGTACTTTAGGACGAATATTACCAGTGATCTGGTTTCCATAATACAAGCTTTGCTTAATTTGGGATCTGATGGCCGTGTGTGTTAATGCCCCACTATATTATTATTTTATTATGTATTGTTTTTGAGAAAATATGTAAGACAACAAGCTTCAACAAAATCCTTACTAATATTATAAATGCAAAAGTAACTGTCTATCTGCAGCGCTTCCACGACAAAACTACTGAAACGCTTTGGATTAAATTTGGTATGGAGGTAGTTTGGGAACCGGGAAAGAATATAGGATTGTTTTTTATTTGACTGCGTAAAAAGAGGTTGTTGAATCGACGACGGCAATCGAGCTCGGGTCGTACCACTTGGTTTGCGCTTTTGATCTAGATCAGTAGTTATTGTTCTAGATTTACGACAGCGAATTTTTACTCCTATTATATCTATTATTTTTAGCAAAAAAAGTTAATGAAAAACCATATTATAGATACCTTTAAAACATTGTGTTTAGTACGAGTATGTTTATTGGTAATTAACTGGTGGTAGGCTTCGGCCGTGGTTAGTGACCACCCCCCAGACAAAGCCGCACCGCCAATCGGCCTTGCCGTGTTCCGGTGCAATGTCTGGTGACACCATAACAGTGTGGGTCGAAATTGTTGCTCCTATACGGTTTCGTACCATATGGAGGCTCATTCTACTGCTACCTTCTCACTGATAATTATTCGTAATCACGAGTGAATCGGTATATTGCGCAGGCGCGTCCATCAGGTAAGTTGTACTCAAGCGCAAGCCTATTTAAGAATAAAAAAATAAAAATAATAACCATTTTTATAGATTTACAGTGAATTTATAACTCCCAAACTTATCTTCTTATTGTAATTCAATTTTAATACTTAATTACCTCAGTGTAATTAATGAACACCTATTGTTACTACTATAATTTATCAATTGTATTGTTTGGATACTCATTATTGTTGCTCTGTTGTATAGGCTTTAGATACTCATATTATAAATTGCTTCACGATCTTTGGCCACCTCTATCCAACTGTCCAATAATGTATTTACTTTGTCCTTTCATATCCGTCTGGATTATATTTTTACCCACAGCTTACAGTTGCGACAACCTTGTATAACCCAATTTCACCCCAGCTCATGTAGATATAGGTACCTTACCTACATAGTATGTTTCATTAGTCATCATCATCATCATCAGCCTATCCTAGTCCACTGCTGGACATTGGCCTCTCTTAAAGCACGCCACTGAGCACGACCCGCGGCTACTCTCATCCAGCTCTTACCAGCTACCTTGCAAAGATCGTCACTTCACCTAATCTGAGGGCGTCCTACGCTACGTTTACCAATACGTGGTCACTCAAGAACTCGCTCACCCCAACGGCTCACTGCCACTGTTTCATTAATAATAATTTTCATTTATGTTATTCTTCTAGGCACTGAAACCAGCACCCTTCCAGCCTCCACAATGTATACCGCGCCCCCAACAGTCTTCCGTTCAAAAGTGACCAGCAGACCAAGGAAAGGGAAAGCCGATTCTCCGATGCTCAACTACATATTTGACTCCTACGCCACAAGCAACAAGCATTTTCATGACGTGTGAGTAATACAAAATTGATATAGTTCTAGTAAGTGCCTATAAAAAGTATTACGAACAGATTGGTGGACAAGAATATGCACAAACACGGGTACCCTCTGTTTCCTTCACTCCCAGAGACCAGTTGGTGTATTCATTGATTTCATTAATTTCAATTTGGGAGCTGAGTCACCTTCGTCCGTCCGTTAACCTTTAATTGAATCCCCACACGTGGTCCCCGGATGATGCAAATCAGGTGACAATCAACTGGTGGTAGGCTTCGGCCGTGGTTAGTGACCACCCACCAGACAAAGCCGCACCGCCAAACGGTCTTGCCGTGCTCCGGTGCGATGTCTGGTGACGCCATGTAGGAGGGTGGGTCGGAATTTTTGCTCCTTTAAGGTTTCTAACCATATGGAGGCTCATTCGACTGCCACCTTCTCACCGATGATCATTCGAGTGAATCGGTATACTGGTAAAGTGCCAGCCTATTGAAGAATAAAAAAAAACACCATCATCATGAGGAATCATCATCATCAATTTTGATAATGTCATCAGTCCACCTTCTGGCGGGCGGCTGTTATGTTCCGTTATAAAAAAATAAACAAATGCGGATATACAATGCGTATCCGCAGTTCCCTTTCATGTGGCAAAACAGCACTAGGATCTCTAAACAAAATACAAAGCAAAACGATACTTAAAGATCAAAATTTGTCACAATGTATGGGGTTGACACAAGATTGTCATTGTATAGTTCTTGTCAATACAGATGAACAAGCCCCAAACATCAGATATTCCTGATGAGTTTCTTCGACTGTTTCAGATTCATCCATATTCATTTAATAGTAGTGCCTTCAAATAGTTAATGAAAAATTAACAAAAGCTAGTTTTTCCTACGATTTTCGATGGTTTACTTCGATTTATCTGGGATACCATCATCAGACCCTGGTTTCCTTATCATAGATTTAGTCTTGGGTAATCAGCTTTCCAACAAAATTCCTGGAATCCAATCATCATACCCTTAACTGATGACTATGGGACCACCTGAGAAGTATACCCTATCAAACAAAAAATAATAATTTTGCAAATCGGTCCAGGCGTCTGTGAGTAATCGGTGAACATACATAAAAAAATATTCCGACGAGTTGAGAACCACCTCCTTTTTTGGAGTCGGTTAAAAATAAATGTAAAAGAAAAATGTATATTGTGATAAGATTATGTTATTAATGTCAATGTTGATGTTGATATTGATAGTGTTGTTGATGTTGATGTTTATGTTGATGTTGATGTTGATGTTGATGTTGATGTTGATGTTACGTTAGCGTAAAAATATCTAAATATTGAGTTATTTAAACATAAGTAAGTGCGTTGACACCCTCTTTTTTTAGTCAGGGGTTAAAAATCTTTATTTTTGAGAAACTTCAAAGCACACTAGGGTAAAATTTAACAAAGAAGATATTTTAATTATAAACGTGTTTAAATTAACATCGTTTTGCATATTCATAAATTCGTCACGGGTTTTAGTATTGCATTTTGCAACAGCAGTATTTCTTGCAAGTTGCATTTATAGGTATTTCCTTAGTTTTATATTTTTAACTACAAAAACGCCCGATTAAAAAAAATACGTTTGAGATCAATTGCATCCACTGAAAATTAATTCACTAACCTAACTTTTAAATGCATAGTATTTTCTTAGATTTACGCGAATATCACACATTGAAATAAAACTACTTTATAAAATAACGCAACTTAAATAATAATGTTTGTAGGTAGTCAGTAATAATTGTGATTAATAAATTTTGGACGTGAAATCCCTCAGTCCCCCCATAACCATGAAAAGACTGAAAGTCTGAAAAGACTTTGAAACGTCAGGATATAAAATCTAAAATATACCGCGATAAAATCCGTTTATAAAGTTGTTTCATTTCAATATTCAATGCATGCTTCTACGTAAGAATACGATAGAAGAATAAAATAGGATACATAGCTGTCAAAACACACGCTTCAACCATTTTAGTGCCCCACGGCTGGGAACAGGTCTTTTCTAAACTATATTACGAGTTGAGAGAGTTAAGGCCTTAATCCACACACGCTGGCTAATGGTGGATGTCACATGTCCTGGAATGATTACTCCTTAGACATGCTGGTTTCTTCACCGATATTGAGCAGCGGCGATGAAACAATTCACACAAAGATGTGTTGGCACGGCCGGGAAACGGACCAGCAATCTTAAATTTCAAAGGTCTATGCCGCATTTTTGGAGATATTTTTGCAGATAGCAAAATTGTTGATCAAACAAATTGTTGCGTTTTCCAGCACTTTTCCTTAAATACTGGAACTAATTTCAGTAATACCAACCAACAGTATCTCATTTGTCCGCCCTAATGAAGATCCTTTTAAGCCTGACTCAAAGGCTTCAGTCACACCGATAAAAATAGTAAAACTTTATTTACAAAAAAAAACTACAATATTGGTGATATGTACAAGACTAAATATATATGAAGGCTTTAGAAGGTTTTTAGACTAAAAATATCAATATTAGCAGACAACTTTAGGTAGGCGTGAAAAATCGGGTAAGAAGACGGTATTTCAATAAAATAACTACGGCAAATATCACTTCACCCCAATCTCTCGATAGCACAATCATTAATTCTACCAGTTAATTACAGATCGTTAAGATGACATTGGATTAAAGCGTAACGTTCACCGAGCACATTATTGCATCTGCACTTCCCGACGACACAACGGACCAACATACAGTGTCAGTCATTCTAATATGGCCGCTTCACCGTACTCGGTATTCATTCGTTCGTTCATATTGACATTTTCGAGTGACAGTTGACTTCAAAGACGGACGCGATGACAGTATAAAATGACTGCTGATGCATTGTGAAGTAGATGTGCCAACATATATTTTTTAAAATTAATAGGAAATATTCAGATACATAAATATCGCTAGGAAACTAAGCATGTATTATATCTAAATCGAGAAATCCACACAAGCACTTAGCAGCGAGTACAAAACGCTCGCACCTCTTATGGTAGTTGAGAGAAGGCCTCTGGCAGCAGGGATCCTAAATAGTAAACTTAAAAATACACCGTTTACATAAGATTTGAAGCTACCCAATTTTAAAAACTTTCTCCGTATACCTGTATTTTTTTATTTTGTTTTACCAAAACCTTCACCCGACCTTGTTAAGACATTAACCAGTGAAACAAAAATTATTTGTTACATACCTAATATATTGTTGTCTCCAGTGTCGAAATTCATCTAAAAACTGGCGTAATAGATGTGGGCCACAAGACGGCCAAGTTTAAGTGGGAGTGGGCTGGCCATTTGTGTCAAATGGAGCCAGAAATGAACCCGAATAGCCACACACTGGGTGCCGCAAGACGGTAGCCGTCGCCGAGGCAGACCGAGAAAAAGATGGCTGGACGATCTGGATGCATTCGATATTGAATGGCCAGAGGTCGCGGGAGACCGGGCAAGTTAGAAGAATTTCGGGGAGGCCTTTGCTCAGCCGTGGGACAGTATAGACTAGCAAAAAAAAGAAGATAGTTAAGTAGTATGTTATTAAGTATGTGGTATTTATCAGTTATCTGGTTTCCACAGTACCAGCTCTGCTGAGCTTGGGAATATATGGCCATGTGTGTTAACGCCGTGAATATTATTATTATTGTTATTATTATTACATTAAATTTTCTCCGCAATCTTGTGTTACATTTCGGTGTAATACACGCTCTATTTATTTACATCCCTATCACGTATATACGAAAGTTGCTGTTTGAATAAAATGAACCTTGTAGGGTCTTTTTCTTTTGTAAAAAAATACGCATCGTCTTGATCTTACATGTGTTTCAATGGTTCTTTGAGAATTACGCTAGGAGTAATATCATAACTTGCTTTATCCGTTTTTGTGATTTTTCCGCTATTATTTATTTATTCTTGGAAACGGTTTTTGTATACTTTTAGAATCATACGATATATCGGTTTCTTCAAATGTTTGATGTTTTTATGAGAGGACATAATTCAAAGGGTAGTTTTCAAGTTAGATATATAAATAAATCTTCCGCTTCGGAAAACCAAGAACCTTCAGGATATATTTTTCAGAACTCTCTAGAGTCTAAAGACCTAGAGCCTAATGCTAATGTTTCAAGATCGACGCATTACCTTGTAAGTGTAAAAGAATGAACTTTTCAGGGGGAAGAATAAACTGCTTTCCGTACAATTTTGCACAGCGTCTTTTATATTTAGTACTAGCGGCGCGCCCCGGCTTCAACAATTTACAAAAAATGTGATATATAAAGAACCGCTCCACCGATTTTGTGCAAACTTCACTTAAACCATCTACTAAATAGTCCGAACAATGTGTAAACATTTGGTTTGAATAGGTAAGCACGTTTTTGAGTCATAAAATGACAACGAAAAGTGGCATTGATTTTTATGTATAAAGATTATTTACTATAGAAATTTTCTCTGCTTCTATAGCCAGAACTGTTTTATAGTGATTGTCTTTTGTTTCTTCCTAAAAACGTAATAAAATAAATTTGAGCAAAAATGCATTTACGAGGTGTTTACTCTAAGGCGCCGAGATACAAATCCGAGATGGGTTGCTATCCGTAAAAGGCAACCGCAAACTGAAAGCGACTATTTCATTGAATCTTTTTGATATTAATTACGAGCGCGACGACAATGCGGCCTGCAGCTAACCGGTCAACCAGAGTCGCTAGCTGAAGTATTACATACGATACGGACTTGCGGACCTTCAATCTGTGTTTTGCTGGTAAAGGCTTATGGAATGAAAATTGTTTCTTTACCCACAAGGCCATGGAGACAGCTATGTCGTCTTTTTACGCGATAAAATCCGATAAATTTTCAAAGGACCGGAAGAAACGGAATTACTATGGTTACGTTATTTTTTTAATTTTCATTTTCTTTACTAACTTTTATGTAGCAGTGGCCGCACAAATAACTTAACCAAAGGCCTTGAATACCGATTTTTATAGAATATACTTACCTCACTAACCTATCAACTGGGCGTTGGATTATGATATTTGCAGCTTACTGCACAACTAAATATCCTACACGAAACTCAAGCCTACATAAAACGCTTAATCTCACAAACAAGCAACACAAAGATTTAATTTAATCAAACTACCGGAACACAATCACGAACTAACTAACACGAAACAATATTACCAACTACGGTGATGAATATCTATTGTATTAAGGCTCTATCTCACCCACCAGCTAGATACTTACAAGACATCACATTATTCAAATATTGTATATAATAATATTCTAGAACATGTACACACGGATAATATAGATACTAAGTAACTGGTATACATACTGTACACCAGTAGGAAGTCTGAAAAGGAAGCCGGAGCAAAAAAGTTCTTACTTAGGAAAATAATATCTCTTCAGTACCGTCACCGATCGTTCTTACACTTGATGCTATACTTATTTTTGTTGCTATTTAAAACTTTTATACGTTACATAATATATTGTTAAGTACGTGTGATATTGACCATTTACTACAGGGAAGCCGATGGGAATCGGCTTGAATGGACTCTTTGTCACTGCTGTACACTACTTTTCTTTTGTAAATACATACTTAAAAGATAATTACACCCAGATGCGAGAGAAACAGACATGTTCATCACACAAAACCTCGCTAAACACCAATTCGATGACTTCAGCTTTCCAATACAAAACCTGAATCAAAACTGGTCTATTAGACGCTTCAAGGCATCAAACTTGTACACAGATACACAGAATGTAGGTACACACGTCGTATGGTAACACCTCTCTATTTCATGGGACGTATAACAACTTTTCGACGTGTCTTCTCTCAACTGTCTTATCTAAAAGTACCTATATTTTATTTTTATGGCTGGCCACTGTAGCCTCAGCCAAAGTTGAGCACTAGCCACGTGCGAGTTAATGGATCTCACGTGTCTTCCGATCGAAATTCTTACTGCCGTACTCAGAAACCTCAACTAACTTAAATCTAGCATTAAATACTTTTGTATGAGTTTTGTTGGTATTTAACTTAGAGGGACTAAATTGTTTCTGCCAGTTTTTCTCTACATCCAATATACGAAAATAGTATAATCCTATATGCAATTTAATGTACAAAAGGGAAACCTTTGCTTGTTTTAATTACAATGTTTAATTAGAGGCCAACCTAGAAGCTTTACTATAATAACAGACAATCTAGTTCGTCCCTTGTCCTAAAGCTTGGATCACACGTGCAATGTTGTTAGCCGAGTTGGAAATTCTATCAGCCAGAGCTCCGGAATGTATCAATCTTCCAAATGCTTGTAAAAGTTTTAATTATGATTATATAAATCACACGTATGTCATTTGCAATGCAAGATATGTTTTATCTTCCTATTAGACAGTCGAATGAAAGGAAGTAAGTAATTTTCAACCCATTAGTATTACTCTGCTGGGTCTTCTGTCAGCTATAGTAAGAGTTGAGAGAGTTTAAACCTGTAAATAAAACCAAATAGCTGTAAATTTACTCAAAAGGCGCTTTGCACCCACTTTTATGTGGCAACTGACAAGTTGTGGAATTCGCGGCCAGCATCTAAGTTTCCTAATAGCTATAATCTGCCTGTCTTCCAGTTACGGGTGAATCGGTATTTACTAGGTAAGCGCGTTTCACGTACATCATTGCTTCACATCAGGCAAGTTGTGGTCAAGCACAAGCCTATAATATGATAACAAAAAAACTGTTTGGGTAGGTTGGTCTCATACTTCAAATTGTTAGTTCGGAAATATGTGAAATTTCTTGCGATATTTTTCTTTATCGATAAGACAGTGAGCAAAAACGAATGCAACAACTTGCACAAAGTAGGCAGTAGTAGGATTTAATACGTAACCCTTATTTTTCAGCCAACCACCGTTGGTAAACGCTTTACCAGTTAAAAAGTAGACTTTATCCTTTTCCACAGTTGAAGGTTTACATTACATCAAAATTGGTTTGTTGGTTTTGCTGTGAAAAGGTAATAGCTACTGTCGCAATTAAAAGATTAAGTACCTCCCAGCAAGTGCCTACGACAATTCCTGACAACCAGTTACTAACTCGCTTGATAACTGCTCTTGCCTGTCTTCTTGACACGTGTGATCAAAGCATTAAAGTTATAATTTGGCAAGCTAATTAACCCACAGAAATGGAACGTGCGTGTGTAGGGCTGTCACCTTAATTACTTAAAAACACTCACGAACAAAAGTGATATAACTACAATTTAGATGTAACTTTAAAAGTAGATTTCATATCCCGAATGTAGGTCATGTTAGTAAATTTAGGTAAATATCCTCGCAGAGGTGTGACGGTACTTCACGCCGAAACAGATGCTCGAGCTATATCAAGCACAAGTTCGATCATGTATGGAGAACTGCTTGCATCTTTGGGATGGCTCAGCCAAATATGTTGGAGTATATTAAAAGGCGAGACAAGAGGCTTATTGACAACGAATCTCTCGTCAAAGCTAAATTGCAAAGCCTTGAGCATCGCCACATGGCTGCTAGTCTTTCGGTCTTCAATCACTCTAGAGAAAGTGCGTTGGAATTATATAGTCTTATTGCCCCATATCCTCTTTCATCAAAAAATTAAATGTACCAGTGGCGAAGGGTAGAAGTCTGAAAAGGGTAAGCCGGAGCAAAAAAGTTCTTACTTAGGAAAATAATATCTCTTCACTACCGTCAGCGATCGTTTTTACACTTGCTACTTATGTTTGTCGTAATTTTAAACTTTTAGAAGTTATATTATTAAACACGTGTGATATAGCCCACTTCCTAAAGGGAAGCCGATGAGAATCGGCTTGTATTGGCTCTTTGCCACTGAGATGTACGGCTATGCGCCACCGATATAAGGCGAAAATTCCATGCGCACAAAGCGCTTTTCTTGTGGGAGCTGCCAATTTGTAGAAATTGCTGCCGGCATCACTGCTTCCTAATAGATATAATCTGCCAAACAACGGGTGAATTGGTATTAACTGGGCAAGAGCGTTCTATCGCACTGCATTATTGCTTAAAAACAGGCCAGTTTTGGTCAAGCGCAAGCCTTTAAAGGATAAGAAAAGGCAATGTAAGAACATTACTTTTAGTTATAAGCTTTGAATAAAGTAGCTAATTCACTTTGGTTCTCGACTGTATTTAATTAATCTAAATTAAAGGGTCTCGTATAGACTTATGGTCGCAAGTAGATTGACGGACCGGTGGCGTGGTCGGTAAGATACTTGCTTTTCACGCCGTAGGTCGTGGGTTCCATTCCTACCCGAGACAAACATTGGTTTAAATATATCTGTCTTGTGTCTGGGTGTAATTATATATATTTAAGTATATATTTACAAAAGAAAAGTATTATATGTAGTATATTACCAGTTATCTGGTTTCCATAGTACAAGCTCTGTTTAGTTTGGGATCAGATGGCCGTGTGTATAAATGTCCAAAGAAAAAAAATGGGTTTTGAAACTTCTAATACAATGCTTATTAATCACAGTATACTTATAATGATATCATACAAAGTGAAAGGGACAGGCCTCCACAAACCGAGCGGGTGCAATCAGCTCCAGAGCTTTTTTGGATATTTTTTGTGTGTTAATTTTCCGTTTTTAATTTACTATTACTATTCTGTACGGAGCCCTCGATTTGAATGAAATAAAGTTAAATTAAAACATCCATCAATAGATTAGTTTAAGGAACGATGCGTGAAATGACGTGGCGCATCCTAACCCCATAGTTGAAAGGTTGGCTAATCGTTATAAGGGTTTCCCTAAGGTAACGATACATTTCGTATTAGCTAGTAAATAATGCACGATTATTGGATACCCATAAAGTTCCTGAACTTATGTCAAACACCGATCATCTCAATGTGTACGGATTTCACCCTATCAGTTGGGGGGCTGTCCCTTCCAACCGGTATAAGTTATTGTTATTGATAGTTTCTTGAACAATTTTTATCGCAGACAACACATGAAAAACGTTAAAAATAGAAACATTAATTCTTTGTTGAGATTTGTTGCGAGTGATTGTAGCCTCTTTTGACGTGACAACGTCTTAAATTAGGTTGCGGCTGGGAGGCACTTATGAAAAAGTGTAACGCTCGGTAACGTTACGATGAGTCACCGAACGAGAGAGAGGCCCGCTGAATGCCTTGCGTCTCTCTCCCACTCAACTATGTTTCATCCTTCTTCCTACTATACGAATGAATATTCACATTAAAATTATTTTACCACTCAAAGTCGTTGTCACGTAAAACTTTCGCCCGTATACCGAATTTACAGGCAACCAATTTTTTTTTTAAGTAAGTTATGCCTGTGTTAGTATACTTCGCTCTCCTTATGACCATACATGTACTGAATAATTACCTATCTCATTACTACACACAACGCACAAAGTACAAAACACATACAATAAATTACCTTATTAATTTGAGAGGGCAATTTCTTAAAAATTAATGATTCTAAAATGGCTTCAACGACCCACTGGTCTGTACTGTACTGGTACATTTTCCCTTTTTTAATATTTTTTCACGATTTTACAATTATAAAAAACACGGAACGAAGCTTCTCCAGATATTGAGCAAAATATTCTAGCACTATTTGTTAAGACTAGCAGTTACAAGTTACTTTGACATCTTTACTTTCATTATTTATCAGTATTAGTTTAAACGACCTAAAAACATGACATCTGACAAGCAAGAGCCAAAACTAATCCATCAATCCTGTGGATTTCTGTTTCACTTGTTACTTTTAGTGCCTCTTTCGCACAAATATTTAGCCAAAAAGTATCATTTCAGTTTACTTTGATATGCGGAATATATTGAAATAAAACTTATTTATAACGGATTTTATCGCGGTTTATTTAGATTTTAGATCCTGACGTTAAAAAGTATTTTCAGACTTCATTGTCATAAAGTCTGAAAAGACTTTGAAATGTCGGGATCTAAAATCTAAAATAAACCGCGATAAAAATAGTTAAAAAGTAGTTTTATTTTAATGTGAGATATTCGCGTAAATCTAAGAAAATACTACATGTTAAATACTTTTAAATTTTCTTGTTACATTATTAATATTTATATGTATCATAACGGCTTTAGACTTCAGACTGCAGACAGTCTGCTTGCGACCACGACCGGTGCAACCCGTGTCGAAACGTACGCGTTAATTGCCCGTTATGATACATATAAATACTAGGTTAAATGAATGAACGAATGAATAAATGAATGAATGAATTAATTAAAATTATTGAATGAATGAAAAAAGTAAACACAATTACCACTAGCTAAATAGATTTAAATATATGCGTTACATAGACAAAACAAATCGAATTCCCGAAAGGCATCTACAGTTACAGTATAATAACTGAAGCCAACAAATAGAGAAAATAAGCCAAACCCTTACAAATGTTTGCGTTATACATGCAAATATTGATCCCAACCGCAATCGACCTTTTCTAACTAAAATAAACATGTTTAATAAAGGGAAAGCCTGGAAAATCGACCAAGTTTTGGTATTCGCCCAAGTTTATTAGAATTTTAATGAAGTCTAAATGTAAATCAAACTGTACTATAATTAAATGGATGGCGTATTTAATCGTACGCATTACGAAATTATTATACACTAGCGACCCGTCCCGGCTTTGCACGGGTGCAACACTGATACTAAATATATTGAAGTGTATTTACAGAATGTTCTTTTATACAACTTTTACAGTTTTTTTACCATTAGTAAAAACAGCACGCCCCGCGCGCGGCCGGTCCTGTACCGCCGCACCGCTATTTTAAATCTGTAATATCTTCGGACAAATTCATTTAAATTATGTGCTGCAAAGAGCTATATTGATCTTTAATAAATAGGCAATGTATTAAATGTACTTAATTAGATAAGGATTATTGCAGAATTGCTTAAAATCGCTTCGTGAATAAGCCATTACTTTTGGTTGAAAGTAAAAGATAAAAAATGGATAGGTATTGTGGGCTATTCCTTTTATTGAACTTTTTAAGGTCTATAATACTGTAGTACATTATTTTGATATATCTCGTAGGGTTTAGCCAGCGTCTGCAATGTAAACGCAAAAAATGCGTTAACTTACGACATCACATCAGAAAGCTATAAAATTATCAGTGTTTCTCTACTATAATAATATTATGCATCATTAAGGCGACTCAGCCCCCAGCCAGCAGTGATAATTAATTTTCATTAAAATAATAATAACAAATATAATTATTTATTTATTCCACTATCACAAATGTACAAGGTGATGTAGAAGATAGTGTTAATGCCGCTGGTCGTCAAGGTCACCACTTTCGATCTTGCGTTGGACAGTATCTATTACTTTTCTTTTCTCATTTTACGCACTAGTCTGGACCATACCATGCGGAACTAGTGCGGGGAATGGAACAAACGCTAAATCCGCCGGCAGACCGTTCACTGTCTGCAACTTTTCCATTTCATAAATTGCCGACGGCATATAGACGCGCGGGGGTCTAGGTGTCAACGGCGGATTTTCCGCAAAATGTGGTTTTGGAAGCGAAGCGGTGTGAAATCCCTTCGTCAAATACCTAGTTATCTCATCGATAATTTTACCATGCATATTATTATTATGTAATTATCATCATCATCAGTCTATTCTAGTCCACTTCTGGACATAGGTCTCTTCTAAAGTGCGCCACTGAGCACGAACTGCGGCTTTTCTCATCCAGTTCTTACCGGCCGCCCTGATAAGATCGTCACTCCAGGTGGAGTAGGATGCCCACAAACTAGGTAGTCTGTGGGCATCCTAGGCTACGTTTGCCAATGTGTAAAATAATAATGTTTTTTTTTTATTTAGATTCCTACCGCCATCGTTTGAGGGTAAACCATTAGAAGACACCATAATCGATGCTGATACAGGGTCTACTGTCATATTTGACTGTAAAGTGCACGCTTTAAGGGATAAAACGGTAAATATTGTTTTTTAATTAATGTATTTTAAGAAGAATTATGCCATATAAAAAGTGTCATATGGGTGGGTTGGTTTGAGGGGTCGGTTAATTACATTACTACAACATAATTTTGTACTTTTAATCCCTCGTAGTAAAACCCATATTTTTTTAAACACTATTAATTTTAATATGCAAAGCGAATCGGAAAGAGAAACCTCAAAACACGAAAATATTGCTTCAATGGATGCATATTTTCTTCGTTTGAGGCTTTCCGCGGATTTTACGACTGCACCGGTCTTTTTATCGGAAGACTTACTCAATTTTCCTGAAGGTTTATTGGTTCACCGGAGTAGACATGCCAGGTGGTAGTGTCTTCGCGAGTTGAGTCCATTGGTAACTCCCTTCGACCCAGGGCATAATCGCCATTCCGTGGGGTTTCTTGCTACCGTCTCGCGAAAAACCGTTCAATGATTATTATTTTGTTGCAGGTATCATGGATAAGAGTAAACGAGGATAAAAATCTAGAACTTCTTACCGTAGATTTAGAAACACATACAGCTGATTCCAGGTAAGAAAATATTAACTGATACTGTGGCGTGGTCGGTAAGATACTTGTTTTTCACGCCGCAGGTAGTGGACTCGATTCCCACCCAAGTCGGACATTTGTGTGATTAACACGTCTGTTTGTCTTGAGTCTGGGTGTAATTATCTATATGTATGTATTTACAAAAAAATTGTATTATATGTATAGTATCTTACCAGTTATCTGGTTCCCACTGATGGCCGTATGTGTTACATCCGACCAGCTGTTTGACGTTAATGAGTAATAAACATTTTTTGACGTGACAACGTCTTATAAATTGGTTTGCCGGGTGACACTTCAAGAAACTGCGTTACGCTCCGCTCACGTTATGCGCTCACAATGAGAGCGAGTGAGAGGCACGCGTCCCTTCCACTCGGGCATGGTTAGCCCGCCTAAGAGCGAGAGAGACAGACATAAAAAGTGAAAGGCACGCGTCCCTTCCACTCGAGCACAGTTAGCCCGCCTAAGAGCGAGATTCTTTGTATAAATTAATGTTTTAAATATAATTCTTTGTATAAATAAATGTTTTAAATTGTTACTATTATTTCATCCTTCTTCCTACTATACGAATGAATATTCACATTAAAATTATTTTACCACTCATAGTCGTTGTCACGTAAAACTTTCGCCCGTATACCGACTTTACAGGCAACCAATTTTTTTTATATTTTTTTATGGAAATTAAATAAGGCTATACTAGGAGCAACAATTCCGACCCCCTATCTCAAATTGTGTCACACTCACAAGACATCGTACCGGAACTCGGTAAATGCGCTTAATGGTGTGACGTTGTTTGGTGGGTGATCACTTTCCAAATCCTACCATTAGTTTATTGTCATCTGATTTAGGGATACCATACGGGGGCGACGTGTCACATACCTTACGTCACAGCAATCGCACAAGTAAAATTTTCCCTGACGATTAGCATATATACAACTTCCCGACAAGAATAGTTGGGGAGACCACGGTTGCCGGGCTTCACACCATCCAAACCTCCAGTTTCATTTAGATCAAAAGTGAAGTCACACAGAGAAAGGTGGCTTAACTCTCAGTCAACGACTTTATAAAAGTGTTTTCAAAAGAAGTTTTAAGAAGTGCTCCTTTTGTTATAGGTATAGAGTAGACCTGGCTGGTGAGAACTGGAAGTTAGCGTTAGCAGACGCTAAGGTTCAAGACTCAGGAGTATACTGCTGTCATGTGTCAACACATCCTCCAATGCTTAGACGCTACAAATTAACTGTACACCGTAAGTTTATTCATCAGTTTTTTCACTTAATAAACCATTTACTTAATTTTTTTTTTATATTACTAATTTTTTTATTCCAAAACGGTTTCAGCTTGATCACAACCTGCCTGATATTAAGCAATTATATCTACGATAGACTACGATGGAAGGTTCGTGATTACTAATGATTTTTGGTGAAAAGGTGACAGTGGAATATATTTTGCATACAACGTTAAAATATGTCGCCTCGCACCATGCTACGCGACGTGTTATAATCGCTTTAAACCTATCTGTCGTGTTTCCAGCGTGTATTATTATTATAACTTTAGAAGCACCCTAGTAGCTTACTAAGCTGAAGCGTGTGTTATTAGATTTGAAGAACCCATCTAGTCTATTCTTGAAACAATTTAATGTGGGTGCCTATATAATACTTTTATGGAGATTGTCCCACGCTGTTAGTATTTATTTAGTTAGTATTCTCCATAGTTTTCACATGTGTCCTCACAGGTGGCTATTTCATTGGGAGTACGTAACTTCTATTAGACTTCCTTTATATCTAAGATCTTCAAGAGAAGTAAGTTAAAGATGTTTCAGTCTTTTTTCGAAGTGTTTTATTTAGTATCGTGATCTCTGTTTCCTTTCTCTGTTACTTCTCTTGAAGCACGATGTCTTTTTTAAAATAAGGTTTCTAGGTATCTCTACTTCCCTAGTAATATTATAAATGCGAAAGTAACTCTGTCTGTCTGTTACGCTTTCCCGCTTAAACTACTGAACCGATTTGGATGAAATTGGGTATGTAGGTAGTTTGAGACGCGAGAAAGGACATAGAATAGTTTTTATCCGACTGCGCAAAAAGAAGGTAATGTTTTGGCGCGATAACCGACATACACGCGAAACCGCTGTCGGAAAGCTAGTATCACATAAGGTTTGTACATTTTGGCAAAAGTTTTAGTAGAATTTTTTTTGTCCACAGCACCTTTAATAAAGATGAGCAAAGAAGCCTTTCTAGAAACTGGAGAAACTCTTTCTCTCAAATGTGCTATTCTACACTTTCATCCCGGTGATACAGTTCCCGAGATACATTGGTACAGAGGCAATAGCACCGTGTCTTTGGACGAGATCCGTGGAGGAGTGTTGATAGAAACTGATCATTTGACTTTGACCAGTCATTTACAGGTAAGCTATAACTATTAGAAACATTTTTATTTTTAAATGTTAGATTACCTATAGCCCTCGATAGTAAACGGTCCGTAGCCAATGGACGCTTGCAGCACCAGAGACCAAGCATCACCTTACTCACACCCAGGAACATCCTAGTTTTCACTACTTGTAGGTATTAGGTCTTAACCTTAGATTTTTTCCCTTTTTTATCATCAAATCATCAAGCGAAGTGGGTAATCTTCGTTATAATTATTAATAATCAGATCACTTCAACCCCTTTTAGTGTCCCAGTGCAGGACACGGGTCTTCTCTCAACTATCTTACAAGTTGGGAATTTAGGCCTTATTCCACATATGTAAGCTGTGTCCAAGTGCTGTTTAGTGGATGTCATATGTCCTCGAATAATTAGTTCTTAGATATGCCGGTTTCTTCACTGACATTGAACAGCGGCGATGTAACAATTCACACAAAGATGTGTGGACACGGCCGGGAATCGAACCCGCGACCTTATATTTTAAAGGCGAGGGCCGTACCGCTGCTAATTATTTAAATGAAACATGATGCATGCAACTAAAGTTGTCGACATAGCGCAAAGGATTAGCAAGCTGAAGTGGAAGTTGGCTAGCCATATCTGTCGAAGAACTGATAATCGCTGGGGAAAGCGAGTTTTCGAGTGGAGACCACGTCTTAGCAAGCGTAGTGTTGGACGCCCTCCAGCAGTAACCGGATGCGAAAAGCCGACGACAGGGTGAAATGGCGCTTATTGGGAGAGGCCTATATCTAGCAGTGGTTTGCTATAGGCTGATGATGATGAAGATGATGATGGTGATGATGATGATGGTGATGATGATGCATGCGTGGCCGCCGACTTTTTGTTTTATCCCAAATTATCAAACAAAGTCGGTGATAGTCTCCTTTATCGAAACGTAAATAAATGGCAGTCTGAAAACGTAAAGCGAAAATACAAATCCTTCAAACCCCTTCAGTAATTATTATACCTGCTATCACAAGAACTACACTATACACCCTCAAGGCGTAACATCACCTCGGTTGGTCTAAATTGCCGCAATATATTTGCGGGCTAAAGTGTAAGTGAGACTTAAATTCACGTCCTGAGTGCTTATACAAAAATGCAATCTCAAAATAATGCCCGTATTACGGTTAATGGGTAGGCCTAAGATACTTAGGTATAAGATACTACAATGTTTTAGTATATTAAACAGCCGTATTAACCAGATTTATGGGAATTGCAAGAACGTGTGAATTTTAGATCTAGATTTTTATGAATTTTAATATTTAGAACGAAGAATGGGGAGCTAGTAGACGTATAAAGTAAGATATCGTTATTTTATACGACTACTAACTCCCCGTTCTCCATTTCTACCCCTGAGGGGGTGAGTATGTTACTTTTTCACGCAAATTCTGCTCGACGGGATTGGTTGAAATTTAGCACTGTGATAGATTATGGTCTGGATTAACACATAAGCTACTTTTTATTCCAATAAATACCACGAGGGCGAAGCCGTAGGCAGAAGCTAATAATATGGTACAACAATTTTGGTATTTTCGGAATTACTAGGTACACTACATTTACTGTGTAGTTTAATTATTATCCACATGTAGGTATAATATATTATGTATGTATGTACGTTTTCCTTGAAACCAACCCCAATTATTTTGACGAATTAATTGCGTAAATGTTGTTGCTTTGGATTATTAAATGTGTGTTAAGGGTTATTAGTATTCCGCGCGTGGCCGCGTGGCTTCCCCTGTTTTGACTATTTTCTACTTCACACAGTCATTTCCTGATTTTCTTCTAGTTGACCTTTACTACTTATTGTGGAATCAAACATCGATACGTGTGCACGGAAGTAATTTATTAACTCAACGTGTCATCGGCGGCCACCAAACAGATTCTTAAAGATACTGCATAGATGGGCCCTCGTGCTCGCCAGACTTGTTGTATCTTTACATATTATTATCATCGTGTTACATAATAATTTTATTTGTTTACTTTTTATTTATTAAGGAAACTTCATAGCTTGTGGTTGATACTTACATGTGGTACATTTATATTGATTGATTGATTATGAAGTACACACATGAATTATGATACCTATACCTACTTATTTTCTTAGATGTAATATGTGTGTGTGTATATGTATGTATCAGTGTGTTGTGTAATTTTGATAAGTTTGTTCAACGACAAGAACTTGAACGAATCAAACCAATCAACCAATTAGCTATCTCCCTCGATACCTCGCCAACTTTTTCTATGGGTCACTTTGTTCCATATTTTTCGCTTATTTCACAATAATTCAATTTGACGAGCCGGTGGCGTGATCGTTAATTTACTTGCTTTTTACGCTGCAGGTCGTGGGTTCGATTCCCACCCAAGTCCGACATTTGTGTGATGAACATGTTTGTCTTGAGTCTGGGTGTTTATCTATATTTAAGTATGTATTTACAATAGAAAAGTATTCTATATAGTAGTTTGAGAACATAAGGCCGTGTTAAAAAAATACTATGTACTATTTTTATTTATTAATATTACAACTTTTTTTAAATCTTTTTAGTTGGATGTCGCTTTTAAAGCGTGTTTTCTTTTTGTTTATTTTTGTACTAGTGGACCCCGCAGATGTCGTCCTGCCCGGTAAAGCAGTGCCACTTGCCGGATCCGAAAACAAAATACGACCCATAAGATTTCATAAAAATCGGTCAAGCTTGCCAGCCATCCTCGTACTTCAAGGAGTATTCTAAAAAATAATTAGTGAAATCGGTTCAGCCGTTCTCGAGTTATGCGCTTACCAACACATGTTGCGATTCATTTTTATATTATAGATTACCTACGTTACATAAGGCAGGTAGGTACTGTATTTAATTCAGTCAATTGTTTCAGGTTGCTCGACTGAAAGTGGAAGATGCGGGCAACTACACCTGCGCGTTACGGACTCCTATACAAATGAAAGCGACAGCTAGAGTCCACGTGTTGCAAGGTTGGTACACCTACCTCAATTTTACCACCTACTACTACTTTTTTGCCGCCAAAAGTAAAAAGGACGTATCGGACAGTCGAAATAAAAAGTACTAGTAGATTCGTCTTTTCCTACTGATTCCCACTATGTTTATACCTACCTACCACACAGTGACATCTACTCCTAAATTAAGCAATCATGTTTGCTTGTGTTATGAGTACTAAATTGTTACTAAATTTATTTCTGGCAACAATGGTAAGAACTATCGTTTCAAATTAATTATAAATAAATGAAAAATGAGCAGCGGTGGCGCAGCGGTACGGGTCTCGCCTTATAAAAATAAGGTCGCGGGTTCGAATCCTGGTCGTGCCCACACATCTTTGTGTGATTTGTTTCATCTCCGCTGCTCAATATCGGTGAAAGAAAACATCGTGAGGAAACCGGCACGTCTAAGAACTAATCATTCGAGGACATGTGACATCCACCAACCCGCATTTGGCCAGCGTGTGTGGATTAAGGCCTAAACTCTCTCATCTCATAAGCTAGTTGAGAGAAGACCTGTACCTGTGGTGGGACACTAAAAAGAGTTGAAGCTAAATGAAAAATGTGATTTGTGAATCGGTACATTGGGCTGGCCCATCGTAGACTACATCATTCCTTAACGTCAGGTAAGTTGTAGTCAAGCGCCAGTCTATTCAAGAATAAAAAAAAAATGAAAAAATTGCTAAATATTACTACATAATGATTTAAATGATATTACTTACAAGAAAAAAATACCGACGCACTAATTTAGCCTAAAAAGTTAATAAGAATAAAATAGAACTTATAAAACATATAAAAAGCTAGGCGTCAAAATCTCCTCTGCATCGATGTCGGTTGGTAGCGTACCAAGAAGTCTGGCAGCATTGCCACATTGAAAAGCAACGCTCAATCTTTGACTATAACTACAACTATAACACCCACATTAGAGAATCGGTATTAATTTACTAGCCTGTCTCAATCAAGTGTAGCAGAGACTTGTTTATTGCAAATATTATTCAATACTGCATTTTATTTCACAAACATTCTTACATAAACACGTTCTATTTGCTTAGAATTTTCTGGATCTATTCCACGTACACGTATGTTTTTTTTTAATAAAACCAGCGTGGATAGCAAATATTATTTTACACGGCATTTTCCTCTTCCTTGCAACGTTATTCGGCCTTTTATGTTGTATGTAGGAAACTGTAACGCGTAGAAAGCCCATTATTATCCCGAACATCAAAGATATCGGTGTTAAGCACGGCGTATATGGTATTATTATCTACGTTACATGCTTGGTCACAAAACCGGCGGCCAAGTGACGTGACTATAGTAACCACTTTGCCATGAAAACCAGCGTCGAAGTGTGAGATTACCGATTTTGCAGTTCTTTGCCCACTCGTATTCACTTGTTTTTTTTATACTAGAACCAAAAACGCAACCTGACTGCGTCAACATTTGCCAACTTAATTGAACGGAGAACAGATTTGGCGCGAAAAATCTAAAATGTAGTTTGTTTTATAACTCACGTGAGGTGATCAGGACTTGGATATTGACAAAAGACTACATAATCGCTAACTTAATAGTCGGATGGGTAGTTACGTAAAATATATCTGGAATCAGTCGATAGTTGAAACATGGCATCGGAATGAAGAGTAATTTCTCAGCAGTTGCTAAGTCATATAATGCACGCAAGGAAAAATAAATTGAACAATTTTATGTAGATTCCAAGTCTCTCAAAAATTAACTTTTTGATTTTGAATGCAAAACTTCGAGCTCAACTAAAAATTGAAAAAAAAAATGACTGGAATCGATGCAATTTATACCATTATAAATATTTTATTATAAATACAATTAAGAATCAACTTTGGTCCTTACGCGTACGGTTAACGTGTAAATACACTGTAGGACCCGGTAATCAGTACAAAGGGTGTCAAGTCCTTGAATTTACTGACCGATCTAATTTAACACGAATTTTGTGTCTTTTTTTAAACATTTTCCATAATTTTTGAAATCGCAATTCGAAAATTTGAAGCTACAATTACCAGTGATGTATAAGATACCCAATATAAAGTATCTGAAATACAAGATGCAAGATACTTTAAAAAAAAGCATTTTAGATACCAGATACAAATAATTTTCTAAAAAGGTATCTGAAATACTAGATACAAAATACCTATCTTTCAAATACTTTTTAAAGATAAAATACTTTTGTAAGAAAACAACATTAAATTGAACTTATCTAAGTTTATTCGTTCGAGAAAACAATTTTCGAAAAGATCGCGTTGATAACAAGGATCAGGCAAATGTAACAAGACAAAATATGAAGGTATTAAAATAGATACTTTTAATTTTAATGCTTTAGTTGAGATTTGAGTAAAAGTAATTCCTCAAACATATTGTCAGTCATCTACCTTCGATGAGGCCTCATGATCATGCCCCCAAAGGAAAAGAGTCGCTCCTCAGTGGCAGAGCTGGGCAAACAGGTGTATTTAATTTAAAACACCATACAACATGTGCACACGAAAAAATTACGGAATGAGTGACAGGAGTGACAGACATCTTAGCTGATGACATTTGTAGAAAGATAGTGTCGCCATCTGTTATTTTGATTCCCGAATTCCGACAATATTGACCAAATTTTTAAACGACGCGCTACGTTCAGTTGCGTTCGGTTAGAAAAAATGCGAAGTTTACTTCAGTAAAAGTATCTTGGAGAACAAAGTATCTTCAAAATACTAAGATATCAGTAAAATGTATCTAAATATCAGATACAAAATAAAAAATAAAAAAAGTATTTCAAATACAAGATGTAAATACGTATTTTGTATCTTGTATCTGTATTTCAGATACTTTTATCTGAGATATGTCACATCTCTGACAATTACATAGATATACCTACACAGAAAGGAAAGTTTATAACTAAGATCTCAAAATATACCACTTCATGTTTACATCTAAAAGTATTTTCTTCAAATACATTTTTCCATTTCCAAATGGGACATAGCATTTCCATTGTATCGTTTTCAACTTTTAAATCTCTTTAGACTACTGTTTGGGAACCTTTTAAAATGTAAAATAAAATGTTGAATTTGAATCTGTCATGTGTTTTCTTTAAAAATGGTTATTTTGATAGTAGTTATCATATTTTACTAGCTTCCAAACGTGATAAAAAGTAGCACATAATTATGCTATTTCAGGTGATAGTCAATTTCTGTACTAAATTTCGTCTTATTCCATCTAATAAAATAAACACATGCCTACAAAATATCGCAATTATAAGATAAGATTAATAAGAAAAAATATCTAAATCTAAAATAAACCACTATAAAATCCATTAAAGAGTAATTTTATTTCAATATAAGAATAATAAGATTTATTTCATAAATTTTACAGAATAAAACTAAATTCTCCGTACTCATAAATAATGTTATAAGTGTTACAAATGTGGACCTAGGTCTGCGTTTGACGTTAAATTATTAATTGCTTCATTGATATTGGTTATTACTTTTAAAAATTAATAATTTCGATATAACATGACCAATGTTGGATGACTCTACCTAAGCAAGTCAGAAATTAATAAAAAAAAATAGTAAAATAAAACTATTTTCTATCGGATATTGTCGAGTTTTGTTTTAGATTTTAAATCTCGATGACGTTTCAAAGTCTTTTCAGACTTCATGGTCACGGGTAGACTGAGGTATTTGACGCCTAAAATTTATTAATCACAATATTACTGACTACAAACAATATTATTTATTTTGGTTTTTGGTTAATTTACTTGTACTAAAACCAAAGCAAAATCAACTCAGACTTCAAGACACTTTGAGCTCAGTTTGCTTAAATTGGAATTGAATGTTTGTAGGTACACAGTAATAATTATTTTTAATAATTTTGGACGTCAAATACCTTAGTCCACCCGTGACCATGAAGTCTAAAAATACTTTGAAACGTTACGTTGGGATTTAAAATAAACCTCGATAAAATCCGTTATAAAATAGTTTTATTTCAATGTGTGTTATTCGCGTAAATCTAAGAAAATACTAAAACAATTAGTTTTTAAAACTAACAACTCTAATAGGTTTGAGGATCACTAAACAACATAGGATAGCGTCAAACTTGGTAGAGTGACGATTTTCACAAGCTGGCTAGCAAGGTATTTATGATTTAGGAGATGTCTAAGTGAAAATCATAGAAAATCATACATATCGATTAAAGTCTGCGTATTTAGATATTGTGCCTTGATCCACACACATTGGTGGAATGGAATGTCACAGTTTCCTTGAATTTTATTAACATTATTTTTACTACTAAAATTTACCCACCTTGACCATTTTTTTTTCATTTTCTACAAAATTCATGCTATTCGAATAAAACTACAGCAATTTAAAACGGTTTCGGTACGTAACCATTTGTTGGATTGACACTTGATTTCCCGATCGGTATTGTTAGACTGAAGTATTGAACATTTATAAAAATAGTAGAAAAAAGTCAAATTGGGTTGAACTTTTAATTTTTGTTGGACAATTACGTTAATCTCAAAAGACGTCAAAAAGTTAACAAAACACTTTAAACAGACAAATTGGTAATTCTTGTTTATATACAATTATGATTAAAAAAAACCGCCAATACAAAACTCATAACTTGTGAGTTACTAGTAAATATCACTACCACTGTTAGGCACGGGTCTTCTCTTAACTATCTTACGAGTTGAGAGAGGCTCTAATCCACACAAGCTGGCCAAGTGTGGGTTGGTGGATGTCACATGTCCTCGAACATGCCGGTTTCCTCACAATGTTTTCCTTCACCGATATTGAGCAGCGGTGATGTTACAATTCACACAAAGATGTGTGGGCACGACTAGGAATCGACCCCGTATATTTCACCGCTGCGCCGCCTCTCACAACAACTTTTACTACTTTTCATTTGTAAACATACATACACAGAATAAATAATCAGCCCACACTAAAGACAAACAGAGAATCAATAATTCTTAGATCTTATTCACCGAAAATACGTAAACATAAAAACTACGTGAGCATACATCCAAATAATAATATGTTTCTTCAACTACATAAAATTATATCCCCACTTTGGCATTAAATAGTGCTAAAGTGTGAATATAATTTTATTTTTCGGTAATTCACTATTCTATAAATTTTATAGAACAGTGGATTACCGAATGAAGACTTACTTTTGTTCGCAGGATCAAGTTTGGCGGAACTCCAAAGCGGTGTCAAAACTACGACTAGCTACTTAAATCTTCTACTAGTATCGCTTTTGGTGATACTAGGAACACGATACGAGGATATAAGATGACCTTTCTAAATAAATAATAGATTAAAATCAAGAATTTTCGATATAAATACGCTTGTATAAAGTAATATAATAAGAAAAGTTTAGCTTTATTGCTTTTAGATATTAAAAACTATGAAAATGGTAAAGAAAGGATATTTTTAAGTTTGCCTGTTATTTCATATGTGTACAGAATATGATGTTATGTATGCAAGAACTGTGGCTCTTTGTAAATAATGGGCGACGAAAGATCTAGAATTGATTTCTAGCTACATCTGTGACAAGTAGAGAATAACACGGAGAACAAAATCTTACGCGGTGAGGGTGAAGAAGCCGATAAAATGGAAGAAATGAATCAACGGCCGTACCTACATGTACGAAGCGGTATTTTATCTGATTTCTTTAGGTTAAAACTGACACGTTGCGGTTGGCATGAAACTTTTGAGAACCCTAAAACGAATAGATTATGTATTTATGGTTTATCTTTTCTGTTAGATTCTTTCTGTATTTACATAAATGAAATGCATACTCCCGAACCAACCGAATCGTAAATCAAGATCGTCGTTACGTTCGTGTTGTCAGCGTAATGTGTATCCGGTTGATAACGTCACCGTCTCGTGTCAGTTATTTTTGATTAGTAACTTTTTATTTCTTTGATAATTTTTCTAAGTTTTGAATGTCTTGACGTAAGTTTGTTCCTATGCAAATAGTATCTTGGATTAGCATATGTACAGAACTCGATTGATCTGGAACTATAGTATGCCTACAGATCTTTGTTTAACAGAATGCGTAAATTGCTCTGTGGTCACATATATTACACTTCGAAAACATGGCACCGATTGTTACTAAAGTCTTCCGATGCCTATTATTTATCTGGCTACTCTGTACATAATGTATCTTTGATTCAACTAAGGAACATTAAAACACGATTAACAAACTTATTTCAACACCACTAAAGTTTAAGTTTCCTTGAATTAATTGTCGTAGTTAAGACATTTAAATATTAATTTGCTACCCAACGTGGAGAGATCCTTAATTGAAGATTGAACCGTCCATATTTGAGGATCTTTGTATAAGGACCATTAGTAAAAAAATGTATACTGTGTATAGTTGTACAGAACTTATTTAATAAGTATTAAAACGAGCCTAATACTGACCTATTCTTTCTTAACTAAATAATGAGGGTAACCTGGCAAAGAGGAGTCCGATTTCCTTGAACTAGGACGTCATGAGTCAATACCAAAGTCAAACCGACTCGTTCTTAAATGGTGTCTAGTGACACCATTTAAAAAGATGGGTCGGAATTGTTACTCCTTTATGGCTTTTAACCATAATATGGAGCCTCATTCTACTGCCACCTTCTCACTGAAATTCATTCATGATCACGAGTGAATCTGTATATTTGGCAGGTGGATTGCATCGCAGACTACATCATTGCGTAACATCGAGCAAGTTGAAATAAAACGCGAACCTATTTATGAATAAAAAATAAAACATTCAAAATTGCGTTTCGAGTCTGGTGAAAATAATGATAAAGTTAGTGCCACATTTTTTTTATATCGTTGTTATAAAGACAACAGAAGTTAAATTGAAATGGAAACTGTTAAATAAGGTACCTTCTTCCTTAGGTAATTGATTGTACTGGTGGCATGCATTAAATATGTTCGTACTTACATGTTTCACCACCCTAAATCTATTCGCCATCAATTTTAATACAGTGATTGGCCTATGACGTCCTAGTGTGGTATGGTATTCTCATTTGACTGCAACGCTGTTGACACTATTCCGTGTGTCATCATAACACATAATTACTAGAATATATTAATGATCTAAAACCACTCAAAATCTGTGCATAATTGTCACATTGTGTCGATTTCTATGCGAATAATAAACTGTTTAATTATGCGATTCTGTTTGCAGCAAACATTTGTTCAACATTAGCGGAGATTGAAAATGTATTCATTGTTATAGTCCCAGATCCAAGAACAGCCAGACTACATGTGAGGCGTTTTGTATTATGGTATTGTGAGGCAAATTATGTTGTACTTTGTATTATGTACACTTTGTATTATGCCTTTTCCGTAAAAACTTACGGTCTTATTCATCAAAATCTTATAAGACTTTTTAGTTAAAATGGACTTAGTCTCTTTCTTATTAGTATAAAAGTCAAATTGACAGACAAAGACAAACGAATTATAAACCTATTTTAGCTATAATGAGCTTTTAAGACGTTTACGAATACGGGGATTACTATTGACCGTTATTTGTGTCGCAGGGTGTTGTGATAATCATAATTTTTGGAAAAATCCCAGGAATACTGCGAGAAAACGGATATTATGACAAATTTGAAAATATTTCTGAATCATACCAGAAAAATAGGCTTTTGCAATATCTCGAGTCGTTCTAGTAATATTGCGAAACGAAATATTAGCTTTTGTGAAATAAGACTCTGAGTGGACAGAGTGCCCGAAACGAAATATCCTCTAGTTGTTTCAAATTTTAAATGTCAATAATTTACGTAAGTTAAAGTTAATAGTTAGTTAGCAAGCAATAGACAAGAATTACCTACTTTCATTAATATTCTATTAGCTATCCTACCTTTAAACGAACTATTCTTGTATGTATATACCTTTAAAAATATAATCTGAATCTCGGTAACGGCTCCATCGATTTTTATGAAATTTAGTATGTTCGGGGGTGAGTAATCGATCTAGCTAAGTTTCATTTTTACAGTTTTAAGTTTTAAGGCAATGAAAAACTATTACAATATCATTAGAATACTTTACCACCAATTGTAATGCTATGATGGCTCAGGTGCGAGCTTGAGCGGTCATACGACCCCGTTTTGTACCATGCAAAATTTGTTATTTTCTTTTGTTCCTAATTTATTCTTTTTGTGAGTAAAACTATTAGGTACCCCGTTATATAATTCCAAAAAAAAAACCTAGCCAAACTCGGTCATTAAGGTACTCTATCATTATTTAGAGAAACAATTCGTTACCAAACTAATATTAACGAGGCGTCACAGCCTTACACAATTTTTTTTAAAAGGAACAGTTATGCTTAATTTTGGGCGAAAAAGTTACTGTTCGTCACTAAAACGAACAATGTTTAGGCTTATTAGTTATGCTTTTTAACAAACTTCAAGAGGAGGTTATAATTATACCCGGCAAAATAATTACGTGCATCAGAATAAAGGTAAGGTCTGGCTGCTGTTGGATCTTGTGCTATTATGGTATGTAGATTAGAGATCAATTTTGACTTTTATATTTGTATTTCGTGGAATAAAATAGACAAATATCAGCTCTATAAAATAAGTACATATCACTAATATATCTAATACTTAGTATGTATTCTGTCATAAATGCACTATCTCTATTTACTAATTATTTATTTCTATAAAGTATGTACCAGTGTATAAATGTACCTAAAAATACGTATTTTATGATATACTTATTTAAGGAGATTTCTGGAGAAAACAAATCATTTAAGATAGTTAAATATTCATTGCACTCAAAATAAAATGTTAAAAATCACCAAGACACTTACGACTTAAGGAATTTAACTGTGGAAGAATATTTTTTTTTGTTATTAAATTTTATTTTTAATTTAATACAAATTTAGTAAATTTTAAATCTGGAATAAATTATATAAAATTGTTTTTTTATAGTGCCTACCTAAGTACATTGAGTCATTTTATCGATCGTTTTAATATATACAAATACCTTCAATATTGTTACGTGATTTTGTATAAATATTGTTGTCTATTGAATATATTATAGGTACATATTTCTACATAAAGCATATCCTTGAAATGTATACATATTCATACTGCTCTATCTAATATCTTCATATAGGCTATAACCTAATAATAAATTATGATTAGTAATTTAATACTAGTTGATAAGTATTTTAACATGCTAGAATAATAAAAAAATATTTATATTTTGAAAATTATTTAATATTAGTTATCAAGTGCCATGATCTAAAGCAAAAACTTCATAAATAAACATAGATTTTTCAAAAATGTTTAAAAAATATCATTTTTTGATGAAAGATGGTTATCTTTTGACTTTATTCAGAGCCTAAATAAACTGTACCTAACTAGATACTCGACATATCTTATTTAAAGACGAAAAATAAAAGCTGTAGGAAGCAAAACAATACGATTACTGCTTAAAAAATGGCTTATTCAGGTCAATGCTTGTAATTGTAACTAAACATTTTATTCATGTTCCTTGTGATGTAATGCAACTAGAAAATATTGTTTTTTATTATGTATTAATGTGTGTAGGTATCCGATTTTATTTTCTTTCCATTTACACTTTATTTTCTTTACTATTTTTATTTTATTTTCATTTATACAAAACTCCTGAACATAATTACATAGCATGTATGACCAGATGTATAAACTTATTGTTTAGATAGTAGCAAGTGGCGCTCTATAGTCTCTGCCTACCCCCATGGAAACAAGGCGTTATTGTATGTATGTATGTGTTCACTTCGTACATTCATTGGTGATGTCACAATATTAGGTGTTGTATCCGATAATGCTTAATAACTCTCTCTGGGAATTACATGATTAACGTTTCCGTTTGCTCTAATTTACTACGCAATACATATCTAGATACTTACATAACGTATGTCTTCATATACTGAATGTTTTATTGTTTGGAACAGCACTCGAGTCCGTTTTATTGTCCAATGATGATACTACAGTAAAATGATCTTATGGTCCTCCTTTTTCAAAAGTATTCAGATGTTTTACAGTAATTAGATAAATTTGTGAATATTCAATTCATATCTAATGTAACCTGTACCTATGGTATACTTCGTATGTAGTAAAACTCAGGTATGGTATTCAAATTATATTTGGACACAAAAATCTGTCCAAGGGCTTTGCCTTGCCATAAATTTTTCCCAAGTGAAGCACAGTTGAACCAATTCTCAAAGCAATCTCGCAAAATTTACATCCCTGTACCTTATTGTGGATAAAGTAAAAAGTTTGAAGTTTTAGTATTTGGAGGTATATTTTTTCAAAATTTTATAACAGCTCCATCTTGTATAGTTCAGTACCTACAAATAATCAAAATGTAATTGTTGATTTCAAATTAAAATTAACATTTCATCAAAACATTACAAAATGGTATTAGTAATTTATATTTAATACTAGCGGACTCCGCAGACGTCGTCCTGCCCGGTAAAGCAGTGCTACCTGCCGGGTCCGAAAACAGAATACGACCTATAAGATTTGATAAAAATCGGTCAAACTGTTTCGGAGGAGTTTTTTTAATTTTTCTCTGCATAAAAACCATCCCCGTACTTCAAGGAACATTCCAAAAAAAGAATTAGCCAAATCGGTTCAGCCGTTCTCAAGTTATGCGCTTACCAACACATTTTGCGATTCATTTTTATATTATAGATTAGTTAATATCAAACATATCGGTGCTTTCGTTGACTGTTTATTTAGTGTAATTATAATTGTAATAGATAAGTCATCAAATGAGAAGATAAATAAATAAGTGTGCAATATTGTGATAATCTAAGATTTGTAATAAAATCTATATAAAGCTGTTTGTTTTATTTTTAATTTTGCATTTGCATTTGATTCAACACCTAATAAATGTAGGTACACCGTATCTTTCAGATGTTGTAACTGTGCAACCTAAGTGCCGGTGAATGCCAGACCTTAGTTATTTTATAAAAACTAACAGTTGTAAGCGTATGCTCTGCAATACAGGTAAAAACGATGGATGTATGAAGTTTGGGTCATCGTGGCTTTAGCCGGTAAATTATTATAAAATGAGCGTAACATAAACACATCAAGTTATAAAGCAAGAATTAAATAAAATGAATTTCAGATTTCAACAAGTTTTTAAGACAAATATTATTTTAACTAAAACATGTTTTGGATATAAACTAATTTGAGATCACTTATACAATAACTAGCAGAAGTAAGTACGAGTAAAATATTCAATAGGTATTAATGGAAAACCCCTCAAAGCCTAAACGAATTTATTGAAAATATTTTTAGGGCTTTAGATAATAACACAAGTCTGTCGTTTAGCATTTAATTAAACCGTATTTTGCATGAATCTTGGGCCGTTGTACTAATTTATTGAAAAAAAAATGAATATGATAAAATGAATGGATTTTATTAAGTGCTTCAGATGTCGCTTGCTTAGATAATTTGTTTGAACAAATGTGCTAAGAATCAGATGTGCTGTTTATACATCGTCCATGTGCAGTGGTGGCGCAGCGGTATCAGCCTCACCTTTGAAATATAAGGTCGCGGGTTTGATCCCCGGTCATGCCCACGTATTTTTGTGTGAATCGTTTCATCGTCTCTACTCAATGTTGGTGAAGGAAAACATTGTAAGGTAACCGGCATATCTTAAAACTAATAATGAGAGGACATTGAAGCTGTGAAGTGAAGTGATTTCCCTTAATGCAATGCACTTGGATTGGTGACAGGTATACAGTTCGCGTGTTTCGGAAGTCATGATTATGTCTGAAGACCGAGATTGATCAATGAAATCTTTTTCTCTTTTTTATTGTAAAGATTGTTTTGTACCTAATATTGAATCTGTTAATCCATTTTTCGGTGAAGGAAAACATCGTGAGGAAACCGGCATGCCCAAGAACTAATCATTCAAGGACATGTGACATCCACCAACCCGCAATTGACCAGCGTGTGTGGATTAAGGCCTAAATTCATAAGATAGTTGAGAGAAGACCCGTGCCCAGCAGTGGGATACTAAAAAAATGGTTGAAGTGAATCCATTTTTGTTGCTGACTAGTGGTAATGATGAGGATAGATCTGAGTGGTGTGAATATTATTCATCATTGCTTGCGGTTTTGAGTAAACTTTACGAATCCTAACTTAATACAGACATTACATGTTCCACTTGACGATTCGCACGTTAAGAGCCATTTTTTAAGAATTTACGCTCTTTAATACCCTTATAAATAATTCTTGCGAGTCATATGTTAATAAAATTTTAGCTTTATTAAGTATCGAATACCTAAAACAAATTACCCTGATCATAAATTAGCTATCTAATATGCAACAAGTAATTACCTTCATCATTCCTCCATTAAATAAGGATTCGCTAATTGGTAATAATTTGAGTAAAATTTTCGATATAAATTTTGATATGTATGGATATAAATTTTCTGTATTTCATTACATTATAAATTAACTACTTCGCCGTACTATTTTGGCGACCAGCCAGGATGGGGCAGTGGCCCATTTGATATCCGCAATTATATGACACTAGAGAGGTACTTATAGTTTAATTAATGATGACATCCAGTATTTAGGTACCTATAATCTATCCTACCATTTGAGCGTATGTTAATCGCGTATTTGTAATCACGAGTGAATCGTTATATTAGGCAGGCATCCATCGTAGGCTACAGCATTGATTATCATCAGGCAAGTTGTAAGTGCAAGCTTACTGAACCAACGCAGAAGTATACTCTTTCAAATAAAAAAATAATAATCAAAATCGGTTCATAAACTATGAAGTTATCCGCGAACAAACACAAAAAACAGTGTAGCAGCAGCACGAGTATGAGAAGTATAGTATTCACATACTCATCCTGCCCACTTCCATGCCCAAATGAGCATGTAAACGGGGTATAAGATCTAATAGAGAAGAACGCCTCGCTGACATCCGCTCCTTGCGTCCACTAACCGCTCATGGCCACGGGACACAGCGTCCAGCGGTGTGACTAGCAACTTTGCAGTTCATTGTCTACTCGCTTTCACTTGTCTTTAGGCTGCTGTTAAAGCGAAATGCATTGGACGATGAAATCGCAATACCCGCCGCCGATCGCCGTGTCCCGTAGACAAGGTGTAACGCAGCGGAGGCATGGTCGCTTCACCAGTTTAATAAGAATTAGAATAGTCCAAATACTACTTTTGGCTAGAGTTTTGCCCCTCGACATCAACTGCTAGAGACAAACAAGCTATCTTATAGCTATATTATTGACTAGTAACAAACAAAATATCAAAGTTAAAGCTAATAAACTAAAAAAAGAAGTTTACTGAGCGTTGAAATAAGCTAACCATTTAAAACATTTTCAAGCATTTCAACTAACAGAGCAACAAGATTGTATTTATAATACACTAATAAAAGGCAGATTACTTCAAACTAGGGACTGACTTTTGCATAATTCAAACAGCAACTTAGCTCGGCTTGTTGAGATAACAGAGAAAACGTATTTACTAAAGCAAAGCATTTGGATTTCGCCGCACACTGTGACTAAATTCTTCTTATTGCACCCTCAATTACGAAAAAGGAGTAAGTTACATTAAACTTTTAGGAAGATCGTTTTAAGAGTTGTATGTACCTAACACAGTTTTACTTTATTAAAATTGGGGAATTTTTTAAGTTTCATTGTAGGTCATTAATATTTTTTAACCTTTCTGTTTATTAAAATTATCTTAATTATGCTTTCTGATTACAAAAATATTTATGGTTACGTATTACCTAAGTATCGTTAGGAATAATAGCTAAGCACTTTTTAAGCATTGCAGTCGTATTGACGGGCCGGTGGCGTGGTCGGTAAGATACTTGCTTTTCACGCCGCAGCTCGTGGGTTCGATTCCCACCCGAGACAAACATTAGTGATGAACATTTGTGTTTGTGTCGAGTCTGGGTGTAAATATCTATTATAAGTATTTATTTACAAAAGAAAAGTATTATATGTATAGTATATACCAGTTATCTGGTTTCCATAACACAAGCTCTGCTTAGCTTGGGACCAGATGACCGTGTGTGTTAATGTCCCACAATATTATTATTATTATTGCGTGCTATGTTTCGACGGGTGATTCAAGTGACCTACTCGATTTGATACTAATAATAATCATGGCAAAATCATTTGAACGCACTATCACACAAAGACGGCCCGCAAAAACTGTATGAGAAAAGCTGCCTACGTCCAGCTGTAGACTATAAATAGGCTGATGATGATGATGATGATGATGATGATGATGATGAAGATGATCAAGGTAATTACTGAATAGGTAGGCATAGTATTAGTAGTAGTACTTTCTACAGGCCTAGTTGCCTAAAACAAATAAATAAATTAAATAGTGACATCACAATTTCATTCTCAAATACGATATACGTACAATGTGGTATCATATTCTGAGCTTTGATTGCTAAGACGATGTCGCTTAGTTTCAGCTCTTAACTGCACCTTGTTTGAACACTAATGTGTGCGTCATAATTCAACAAGGCATTGCACGTTAAAGTCATAAGGAATGATAAATGATGTCTAATGATACGCAATAAATCCTAAGTACTAATCATTCCCTTAGGACCAATGAAAATTGAGAACAATCATATTAAGTACTATCTAAGTAACAGGAGATTAGTTGAAATAAAACTACTTTTTAACGGATTTTATCGCGGTTTATTTTAGATTTTAGATCCCGACGTTTCTAAGTCTTTTCAAACTTCATGTTCACGGATGGACTGAGGTATTTGACGTCCAAAAATATTAATCACATGTATTACTGACTACCTCCAAACGTTAATATTTAAGTTGCGTTCCGATTTAAGCAAACAATAAAAAAAAATCCGTTAAAAGTAGTTTTATTTCAATGTGTGATATTCGCGTAAATCTAAGACAATACTAGAAGATTAGTTGCTTTATTTGTTACTAAAAGTTGAACAAAGCTAAATAAGTTTTAGCTGGAATAGTAAGTTGAAGTGGCAGTGGGGGGGTTATATCTGCCGCAGAACCGATAATTGCTGGGGTAAATGAGTTCTTGAGCGGAGACCACGAATTGGCAAAGTCGGGGTAAATAACATCTTCAGACTAGATGGAAGATATGGATTTAAAGGGGAACGCAAACTTGGCCGCACCGCACGCACTGCAGTTGCCGCAGTCGTTCCCGTCGCCCTACTTATCCCACTGGATTTGATGCCCGTTGGTGACGTCATTACCAAACTCAGAGTGTTTGGCCACCTAAGGTATTGCAGCGCGGGTAGGTTATATAGAACTTTTAAGAATTTGAATGCGGTTACAGTCGTGTTAATAACCGATTAAAAAAACCTGGAGGTTAACAATTTATGCGGGTCATCTCTTTCCACGTTATTAATCCGGTTTTCTACGGCATTGTCTTTTTGCCTGCACGAGGTTAATTCCCAAATGGTCCCAATTAATTTAAAGTTATCCTTCAAATTTTAATGCCATTTTAAAACCTGCAAAATAGGTGACAATTTTTCTAAATATGTATTAGTATTCATATCTCGTAATACACACAGCGGCTTCCGTATCTCTAATGACGTCATACGTGACGTCATAAAATAAAGTACCTTTGTTTAAGGGAATATGTTATCGCTTTCACTGAATATGTTATTTGAGATAAGGAAATAAGTGGTTGTGTTGGAGTTATGTAATCTCTTTCCCCCATCCCTGTTCTTTCATCTGACTAGTAGAGCCACGGTTAAGCGCACCCAAGGTATCGCTAAAATTCCACGGTTACCCACAAAGCGCATCGCTTTTAATGTGCGAACTGCCAAGTTGTGGAATTCGCTGCCGGTGTCTTTATTTCCCGGTAGTAATAATCTGCATGTCATTTAGTCACGAGTGAATCGGTATTTACTGGGTAAGCGCTTTATCCGTAGAACACATCGCTGCTTAATAACATGCAAGTTGTAACTGGTAAGCGGTCACCAACGGTTATCACTAAGGGATCACAAGCGGAATACTGATCCTTTGGAATATGTCCAATGGTTACCTTACCTACTCCTACACAGGAACGTATTCAAAAGATATTACTTACACTTCGTTTATTTTGTAAGGTGGAGGTACCCCCCAGTCGGGTTATAATAATAATAATAACCATTTATTTCAGGTTACAAGGCCCATATAAAATATAACACCACAACAAATATAATTTTAAATTAGGTACATCAAATTTAAATACTACAAATACAATATCTAAGAATCCAATTATCTAATAATTTATCTATTTCGTCCCGCCATCTCCTTATCGGTCTACCGCGACGACTCCTCCTTGGGTCTGGGTCCTTCTTAGATAATTGGATGGAGGTGGCACAAGACCGCGACGCCTGGAAGGTGTTAGGGGAGGCCTTTGCCCAGCAGTGGGGTGATCCGGGCTAGTAATAATAATAAATACAATATAAATATTCATAATTTTTCTACGCTGCATTGTGCATGTGTTGTGTGGTGTCAGGTATCCTCGGAAGCGCTGAAACAGGACACCTTTAGGCAAAACTTCTTCTTTTGCGAAGGTCGGTAGATGTTCTGTGAGTACTCTCACCACTTTGGAATTAAAATTGACATTGTGACGAGATTGCAAGCGCTCGACCCACAGCGTGAATTTTGTCTTCACACGGCAATAGGTACTAAACAATGTCTTCGACCTTGGATATGTGATGTAAGCGGAACGTTAAAAAGAGCCCTGATTAATGTAAATATCTAATAGGTACCCATGATAATTTTTACTTACTGAATAACTCAATTAGAGTACAAAATTAATTCTACATTGAAGACTGTTATTATAATTTAAAATGATAATATAATTACAACCCAAAGCCTAACATTAAAAGAAAAATGTTATGCAAATTGCTAGGAAGTTAGCCAGAGTAACGGAAAATGTTCGGTGACATTTTTCATATTAAAACACCCAGTCATGACAGGTTAATTAGCTATGAACGATCTCCCAATATGCTTTACTGGAGTTAAAGAAGTTAAAGATGATTTTATGAAAGCCTTATTTAATAACTACGATGTTTTGGTAATTTTTTTTTATTCTATAGTAGGTTAGCGCTTGACCACAACTTGCCTGATGTGAAGCAATGTGAAGCAAACCCTACCTAATAAATACCGATTCACTCGTGACTTAAAGACAGGTAGATAATATAGCTATCGGGAAACAGAGATGCTGGCAACGAATTCCACAACTTGGCAGTTCGCACAGTAAAAGTGGAAGCAAAGCGCTTTTTGCGTGCACGTGGAATTTCCATCATATAATGGTGGCGCGTAGCCGTACCTCTACTTGTACGATGGAAGAATGGGGATGGGGGAATAAGATTGTGTAATTCCAACGTACACTCTCCGAAGTGTATCCGATAAAAGACCGAAAGACTAGCAACTATGCGGCGATGCTCGAGGCTTTGCAACTTAGCCTTGATGAGGGATTCGTTGCCAATAAGCCTCTTAGCTCGCCTTTCAATAGACTCCAACGCCTCGAGTTGGTATTTAGCTGAGCCATCCCAAAGATGCGAGCAGTACTCCATGCAGGAACGAACTTGTGCTTGATATAGTTCGAGCATTTGTTTCGGTGTGAAGTACTGACGCACCTTCGCGAGGACACCGGGATAAAAAATAAAAATAAAAATCTATACTTAAACAAAAATAGGACGCTGGTTTGAACCCAAATCGTACTATTTGACTACTTGCGCATAGTTATTACTGTAATATTTACTAAAATAGATGTACAATCAGAAGAAAAATTTGTCTGTAGAGTCAGAGAAAACCAATTAGATTAAAAAAAAATTGTATTGTATTTAATTTAATTCATCTTCTCAGAAGAAATTTTTGCTCCTGTATAGTTTCTAACCAAATGGAGCCTAATTCCACTGCCACCTTCCCACCGAAAATCATTCGCAATCATGAGTGAATCAGTAAATTGGGAGAGCGCGTCTCATCGTAGGCTACATCATTGCATAACATCAGGTAAGGTGTCAAGCGCAAGCCTATTGCAGAGTAAAAAAAGAAGAAAGTTTTCTAGATCAACTTAATTCTAAAAATATAAAAGACGAAACTTACTGACTGACATAGCTCAAACCTATAGTTCAAGAGATTTCAAATTTGGCACTTAGACCGAAACAGACTCCTTAATAATAATAATAATAATAACCGTTTATTTCAGGCTACAAGGCCCTTATAAAATATAACACTATAAACAAATACAATATTAGATATTCTCTAATCTAAATACTATAAATGCAATATAAAATATTTTATTTTTTCCACGCTGCATCGTGAGTGTGTTGTATGGTCTCAGGTATCCGGAAGCGCCGGAACAAAACACCTTGCACCTTAACATGCTCACCCAGACACGAAAGGTAACCTCAATCAACCGTCTGGTTGGTCGGTGGTTACCGAAACACAAAGATTGTTAGGAGCGAAAATAGAAACCGCAACCTCCATGGCACATTATAGCCCAAGCGAACGGTTTACACCGCTACACAGGTCATCGTCTCGATCACTTCAGCTTTCTAATAACCACATCAAAATTAGTCCATCTTTTAGGTGCTAAAAGAAAGAAAGAAAGAAAAACATTTATTTGACAACGACAGGACACACAAAATTAAATGATATAAAAAGAAACACATAGAAAGAGAAAAAGAAAAAAAAAATTGGTTGCCTGTAAAGTCGGTATACGGGCGAAAGTTTTACGTGACAACGACTTTGAGTGGTAAAATAATTTTAATGTGAATATTCATTCGTATAGTAGGAAGAAGGATGAAATAATAGTAACAATTTAAAACATTTATTTATACAAAGAATTATATTAAAAACATTAATTTATACAAAGAATCTCGCTCTTTGGCGGGCTAACTGTGCTCGAGTGGAAGGGACGCGTGCCTTTCACTTTTTATGTCTGTCTCTCTCGCTTTTAGGCGGGCTAACCATGCCCGAGTGGAAGGGACGCGTGCCTCTCACTCGCTCTCATTGTGAGCGCATAACGTGAGCGGAGCGTAACGCAGTTTCTTGAAGTGTCACCCGGCAAACCAATTTATAAGACGTTGTCACGTCAAAACAAATGTAAAAGAAAAAAATTAAAAACAAGAGTAAGTGTGACCTATCAGTGTCAAACATGGACAGTGCTCAGTAAACGCTGTGAGTGCCTACTAGAGGCGACCCACAAGACTGATTTTCAGCAATGTCCATATTCCCACAGTGTGACGCCAGGCGCCAAGGTTGCCAAAAGATCAAACCTGCATAATTTGTTTGTGTAATAAAAAACATATATAAAAGGCAACAAACTTGTACATACACAAATACAGAGATCAAACTTACAAACCCCTTCTTTCGTTGGGAGTTAAAAATTATGTTTAAAGTTGTAATACTGATATTATAATATTTACGTTACCAAGTAAATATTCGCCACCATACACGCTACAAAAAATTACTTTGAATTTACGTCCTTTGAATGAGACTTCAAAGAGAGCTTTGTCTCTGGGGTCCGAAGCTTTATTATTCATTTTAATTATTGAGGTCATATTAAAAAAGATGATTACTTTCACAATTTCAGAGTTCCGTAAACATTGCAGGAAATAAACATTTAGATCTCCATGAAAAACATCTACGAAAAAAATGGTAGATGGTAGAAAACTTATAGGAGCAACAATTCCAACCCACCCTTTCTTTATGGTGTCACCAGACATCGCGCCGGAACACGGCAAGGCCGCTTGGCGGTGCGGCTTTGTCTGGTGGGTGGTCACTATCCACGGTTGCACCACCCGGGGACTACGTGTGGGGATTCAATTAAAGGTATATGTATACCCACGGACGAAGGTGACTCAGCCCCCAAGTAAATGGTGTATCAAAGTTAATACTTTACTTGCTCAGTGTTTCAGATTGTCATCCTATATTTAGGATGACAATCTGAAACACTGAGCAGCGGTGGGGCAGCGGTACGGGCCTCGCCTTAGAAACATAAAGTCACGGGTTCGAATCCTGGTCGAGCCCACACATCTTTGTGTGAGTTCTTTCATCTCCGCTTCTCAATATCGGTGAAGGAAAACATAGTGAAGAAACCGGCATGTCTAAGAACCCCCCACTTGGCAAGCGTGTGTGGATTAAGACCTAAACCCACTCAACCAATAAAATAGTTAAGATAAGACCCGTGCCCAACAGTGGGACACTAAAGTGTTAAAGTGAATCTGAAAATAACTAACCAAATCCTTAAAAGACTTGGATTAAAAAGGGAAATCAATAAAGTTGTAAACACTGATGTAACTTAAAAATGTAGCACGCGCACAGTAGATAATAATGCCTATATAATATGAAGCAGTAGTTCAACTCAGAGATTTGCTGAAATTAAATCGCTACAGTCGGCAAGAAGTCGGTACCTATTCATCGCTGCGCCATTCAGAGAGGGTTGCCAATATTAGGCAAAAAAAAATGTATTGTGTAAGTCCACCATCAACCTTAACTTATGCTTCGTTTGTGAGGTGATTTTACATTTTATTTTATTATATATTTATTTTATTTACATAATAAAAAAGAAAAAGTCATTCAAGAATCGGCAAAAAATTTACTATACTAAGGGATAAGACCTAAACCTCCAACAGACAACTGTTTCGAAAGAACCTTCTCTATTTAAGGACGATTAGGGATTCGTAAACGCAATGAATAATTCAAAACCTGAAAAAGTGAAGTAACTATTTGAAAACAACTGTTTGGGTCCCTACAATACACATTAAAAACAACTTTGTAAATAAAAACGTGAGCCGATTGGTCACAATTGTATTATAACTTGTGTTGAGAGTTTACAAAAAGAAGAACAATTAACTTTTATCGGTTAAGTTGACAACTTCAGTAAATATTTATGCGTTACGTGTTGACCCAAACCCAAAAATTTGATCTAAATTAATTTTAAAATTTACAACTTATTAGAATCTAGCTTTTTTTATCCTTATATAGGTTTGCGCTTGACTACAACTTGCCTGATGTGAAGTAATGTTGCAGTCTACGATGGAACGCGCTTACCTAATAAATACCGATTCACTCGTGACTTGAAGACAGGTAGATTATAGTTATTGGGAAACAGAGATGCCGGCAACGAATTCCACAACTTGGCAGTTCGCACAATAAAAGTGGAGGCAAAGCTGCTGGTTTTGCAGGGATAGTTTAGTTATCTACTACATTTTTTACACAACCTTTACCGGAAAAAACCTTGCTTTTTTTAATTAATAAACAATTTGGTCCATTGTAATAAAACTACCCATTTGAAAACGGATTTTACCGTGGTTTGTTTTTGATTATTTTTTACCTCTGCGGTAAACGAGGTCTTGAGTGGAGACCACGAATACGCAAACGTAGCGTAGGACGCCCTCAGACTAGGTGGAGTGACGATTTCAGCTGGGCGTCCGGAAAGTACTGGATGGGAAAAACCGCGGGTCGTGCTCAGTGGCGTTTTAGGAGAGATCTATGTCCATCTGTGGACAAAAATAGACTGATGATGATGACTTTTGATTTTATATTCCAACTTTTCAGTCCTTCAGATGTAAAATATCCCGCGATAAAATTCGTTATGCAGTAGTTATATTTCAGTGTGTTATATTCGCATAAGTTTAATAAGAAAATACCATGTCGGTGCAGGTTCTCGGAATTAGCTCATGGGCACACTCCACTCCACTCCACTCCAATGATGACGCCGTACCAATGTTAATGGTGACGCCAAAATTAACGTGAGCGTAGAGTCATTTTAACCCTTTTTAGTGTCGCACTGCTGGGCACGGGTCTTCTTTAAACTATCTTACAAGTTGAGAGAGTTTGGGTCTTAAACCACAGACGCTGGCGAAGTGATGGGTTGGTGGATGTCACATGTCCTCGAATGATTAGTTTTTATACATGCCAATTCTCACGGTGGATTCCTTCACTGATATTGAGTAGCGGCAATGCTTCACACAAAGATATGTGGGCACCACCGGGAATTGAACCCGCGACCTTATATTTCAAAGGCCACCTGCTATTATTATTTTCCCGCATGTTAGATTTAGACATATTTGGGGACAAGATGTCCCAATTCAAGAAAAAAATCGCTGATCACATTAGGTCTAAATAGTAGCAAAATTATTATGATTCATATTTCTAAGTAGGTACTGGGTTCTGTGTATTAATGTTCATTTAATTATTGTCAATTGAAACAAGTTATTACTAGTTTTAGCTGTGGTTACCTATAACTAAATGAACACAGCGGTCCAATCTTTGTGAAAACTACTTATTTAATGTAATTGTGTATCATTTGTTGGTGATCCTAATAAAATAAATAAATAAATAAGGCGAGTCCGCCACAGCGTAGAATAAAGACATAAAAAATATAGTCGTTCTGATACTTCTATATTAAACTTAAATGTGATGTGTGTCATAATGACATAACTTCGCTTCAATACAATACGTGACAAAACGGTAATCAACACCTTGTCTACAGAAGTTTAACACAATGTCACACATTTGAGTTAGCAGAAAATTTGAATTGGATACGTAAATAGTATACCCCGTATTCATAAACGTATTTTAAGCTCATTAAAGCTAAAATTGGTTTATAATTCTTTTGTCTTTGTCTGTCATCTTAGTCAATACTAGTAAGAAAGAGACAAAGCCCATTTTAACTAAAGTCTCATAACTCTTTATGAATAAGGCTGTTAGTATTAAAGTACCAAATGAAAAGTTTCTGCTAAATTAACAATCAATACTGTTGTTATGAGGATGGATAGACTGAAATTATATTAGTTTTTTTAATTTTTTTATTCTGCGATAGGCTGGCGCTTGACTACAACTTGCTCGATGTTTAGCAATGATGTAGTCTACAATGGAATGCGCCAGCCTGGTATTCCGATTCACTCGTGATTACGAATGGTTATCGGTGAAAAGTTAGCAGTGGAATGAGCCTCCAAGGAAACCTTAAAGGTGCAACAACTCCGACCCACCCTCTCTGCATGGTGTCATCAGACATCGCACCGGAACACGGCAAGGCCGGACAACTATTTTATATTAGATGCAGATTATATAGATAGATATTTTATATAAATGAAGTATTTCTATCAATGTTTTCACTAACTTAAATAAAACATAATATATTGGAAATAACGTCTGGACAATTTTCGGGATCAAACTGGTGCAAAATATCATCGTTAAATTTAGAGTTATCAAAAAGTATTTATTCTAAGAGAAACATTAAATTTCCGAAGATACATTTAAAATTAGAAGCTTTTTAAACTGTCCAAGATTTTTGAATAATATGAAAACATTTGATTATCAAGTCATGCCGCATTACTTTATTAGTTGTTAACAAAACAGGCAGGTGTCGCTGTTGCCTATTGGGAATTAAGAAAAATAAAATTTCAAAGATAAAAAGATGAGTAATAAAAAGAAACTGACACTTCAAATAATGTTACCTAATAAAAAAGATGATGAGATTTATTGAATTACTCAAATGTAGGAAAATATGTACCTAAAGGAGTAGTAAACAAAGCACCGAAAAATTTCAAAAATTGTTATATGCTAACTGAAAGGCAATGCAGACATCCACGTTGAATAATACAGTGAAACTTGGTTAAGTGCGACCTGGATAAGTGAGAAACCTCCGTAACTGAAATTCATGCTGAGGTCCCAAGACTTTGGCACTGAATTACCTCTGTTAGTAGGACGGAGTAAGCCTCTATATCTGGGATTTGTTCTTTGGTTTTATCATCATAATTACCTCTATAACTGAGGCAGCGAGTAAATTGTATATGCATAAACCTCTGTAACTGAGATAACATTGTTTTGTTTGTTTACTCATTCTTATTCTACCCACAAATTCCACACTTAAGTACATAAGTAATTTTGAACCTCAATGACTTTCAGTTTTACCTCTATAAATGAGACAGATATTTATTTATACCAGGATATCTGAGACACTGGGTAAGTGGAATACCTCTATAAGTGAAACGACATTTCAGGTCCCTTGATGTCTTGTACTTAACCAGGTTTCACTGTAGTAATAAAATCATCTACTTCTACAATTTGACTTAACACTGTGAGCGTCGTCGGTTCTAATATTCACTTGTAAGTCATATTGAAAGTCCAAGGACTCTAATATACTTACGTAAGTACTTTTTACCCCGCTCCCGGTCTCTCTTAATCAGGAGAAGTCTGGAAGTTTATTAATGATGACATGACTAATGGTAGAACATACTACTGAGAAATTAGAATCCAAATGAATACTGACTGCATTCTGATGTGGCTCAAGTAATAGTTCGACTTGAATGAAAATTGATGTTGTCGAGTGGTTTTACTAAACTTTTGTTATATACGGCGTCATTCAGATGTTTTTAATTGGGGAAGTTATCTTCTGCTGTTAGATTTAGAGGAAACGTTATTAAAGGACACCTCTGACGTCTGATTTTCTTGAAATATAACTATTAACAATCTCGATAACTTCAGTTTTTGTAACATAAATAATTCAATCTAACAAAACTCCTCTTTTCTATCAGGGGTTATTGATGGTTTTGATGTAGGTGGTTAAGTCTATTCAAAAACTGAAGTTATCGATATGGTTCTGCACTAGGAGGCTTTATTAATTGTAAGGGTTTCGAACCTCGAAACATAATGACGGAATACTTACAAAATCACTCCGTTGTCTGTTTGTCTATCTGTCATAGCCGATTTGCTCTGAAACTACTGGGCAGATACAGTTGAAAGGTATACTTATGTAAATTAGTAACCTAAAGAGGAAGGTGGTACGTAGTGAGGCTATCTACCAGCTACTCAAAACTATTTATCAGCTGCCCTGGTATTAAAAGGAACTCATTCCATGCGAATTTCACTCGCTGATGACTATTTTTCTATTTAAAGTTATATATAAAGTGTTCAATTAATATGCCGTTCTCGTAACTTCACTTAATTAAAACGTTGGAATACATTGATAAAAGATCGAACAGCATCTAAAATTTATGTTTCTCGTTAATTGTAGTACTGTTTCAACCAGTTACTTCAATATTCAGAACTTAAAACAAAGATAACACAAGTTCTACCTGTCTTCAAAACTTTGCGATGACAACCGCTAGGTTCTCTTAGTAGTCTGTGGCGATGACATTTTCGATACTACATGGAAATTTTAAAAAGGCGACTTGTCTTTGAAATAAAAGGCGTAGACTTTAACCCGGTCGTGCTTAAGTGCAAGAGCGTGAACGCAATCCAGTTGAATGATGTGGCCAGCTATATCATTCAGTTGAGTTGGCCGCATGTCAGTGCGTTGAGATCATGCGATTTCATAAAAAAAAACCCGCAAATATAGGCCAGCCGAATGCTTAGCATCGCATTCCGGTCAGGCATTTCAGCTAAATGATTTAGCTTGCAGCTTTGAATATTAATATTTAAAATTGTCGTATCGTCCAACAATATATTGCCAATAATTGCCGTGAGGTATGATTCTCCTATATTGAACCTTAGTGTGCGTAGATGCATGTCTGCCGCACAATTGGTCTCGATATAATATTGTTATAAATCTTCATTAATTTATTTTCTAACATAGTCCTAAGCATATTGTTACTAACATGATATAATCCTTGTGTTCGAAATAAAATTTATTTTTTATATATTTACTTACATCGATGACAATGTCCAAAAAATCTTTGTTTTAATTCTGTAAGTACTGTCAAATCTACCAATTTAGCGCTGGTTTCAATTAAGAAATGTAAATATTATTTTCTACTCCCCCCATACTATCCCAGAACTTTTGCAAATCGGTACAAAATTCTACTAAAACGTTACCCCTTTCGGCATATGTAAATATGGGAAAAGGGGGAAGGGGGGGAGGGGATCTCCACCCTCTGTTAGTGGTTAGCCATCGACTACACCTATAAAAAAAGTAATAATTCAAACTTGTCACAACGCGACGTTTCTACTACGAATATACGAGGAATTCTGTTGCATATCTCCGAAATCCATCAACAAATTTTTTTTATAATGGGAAGAAGTTATGAGTACTATCTTTCAATAAATATATTTTTCAAAATTTGTCCATTTTGGCGAAGTAATCGGCGAACATACATACAATTGAACACAGAACTTCCTCTTCTTTGTGATGTATCTGAAATATCAGCTACAAATTAAATTCTACAAGTAAATAAAAACAAATAAAATGTTAGCTATTACCCAATCCTAGCGAGCAAGCTAAATAAGGGGCTCGGTCGCGTTCATTACAAGGAGCAAACAAAGTTCTGACCACGAGCGGGAAAGTTGTTCGGATCATGTTCTCTTCCGGTTTAATGGTTCTAACCTGTGTGTTTGAATGTAAAATGCAGTTTCTTTTTAGGTAACGGACAAACAGACCATTTCACAGACTTATAAAGTTACGCATTGAAATAAAACAAGTTTTTAACGCATTTTATCGCGGTTAGTCTCAATTTGCCTCAGTCTACCCGAGAACATGAAGTATAATAATAATAATAATAATAGTTTATTGATACACTCAGTTACAAAACTTATGACAACAATGTTCTGTATATTGATTATAATATTAAGGAGTTTTATGGTCACAGTAATGATTGCAATTGTTATCTTAGCTAGATTACAGAGTAACCTGTGTTAAAGTATGAAAATACTTTGATACGTCGGGATCTAAAATCTAAAATAAACCGCGATAAAATCCGTTAAAAAGTTGTTTTATTTCAATATGTGATATTCGCGTAAATCTAAGACAATACTTTAAAAAGTTACTACCAATATCTAATATTATAATGTTCCGTCCATGACATCATTTGTCTTTGTCTACTTCATTGTTATAAATATGTTATAATAGATAACACATTGTAACAAAATAGCAAATAGCATTGTGTATGCAACGCATCTCTGATTCCTATGGTAGTAAAGTTAAGCACATAACAGACCTAAATATTAACGTCTGCCTAAACCTTTGGATGTTAGAGGTATACCAAAAATGTTTGTTTCTTGTTCTGTTTTCCAACTTACAATTATCTTGAAACACATCAAAACAATTACAAATTGTTGTTTCCACTTCTTCGATAAAATTACAGAAAATCCCACCCCAAGTAATGAAATAGCAAGTTGAACTCATCTTATGACTTCGTTACCTTTTGCTAATTTGCTCCGAGTTTCGTACGTGGCAGTAATATAAAGCGGCTAAATATGAAAGCCGTACATTATGAAACACGAACATCTTTTTAAAGCACTTAAGCACGTTGGGTGGATAATAATGGGAGAAATAAATTTGGTGAAGCTGGTGCTAAAGATTAGTGCATATTTATGAAGAAGGCATAATTATACCGTATAGATAATTATGTATTTATACATAAGGGTGAAGAAAAGGATAAATCTTTATCTAATTTATTACAATTTAGTCACAAATAGGTATAGGTACTACATGTATCTAGTGTTTACAGTTTTATTTTGTAACTGTCGTGTTGTTATTATTATTAAAATTTCAACCTAATTCTCAATTTGATATTTTGATTAATTGCTGTTCTAACTGGACTTCTATTTACCTTCATTCCTTTCCACACAGAACTTCATTCTACAGCCAAAACCACATGGCGAAGTGATGATGAAAGATCAAAAATGTACATAAGATCACGTCACGTAACATTTCGAAGATGAACGTCAATCCCATACAGTTTGTCCTTTTCGATTAGCTATAGCTTCTATAAGTGACTTAGGATAATAGAAAATTTAGATTTACAAAGTCATTTTGTTTTGTAAAGCTAAACTACGGGTAATTTGGTCACATAATATGTAATTAAATATATATATTTTTTTATTTTGTAATTATTTTTATAGTGTACTTGCGGCCCGCCCCAGCTTCGCCCGGCTAGCTTCAGCCCGCTCAACAATTTACAAAAAAAGTGATAAATAAAGAACCGCTCAACCGATTTTGTGCAAACTTCACATAAACCATCTACTAAATAGTCCGAACAATGCTTAAACATTTGATTTGAATAGGTAAGCCCGTTTTTGAGTTATATAATTACAACCAAAAGTGGCATTGATTTTTATATATTGTATAGATTATGAGTGTGGAACGTAAAACAGAAAAACGTTTCGCCGAAAACGTTGTTGATTATATCATTGTTTGATATCTCTGTTTTTAGAAGGCACCGTAAATGGCTTTCAGCTAACTTATGTAAAATAAAAACTCGCGTCCTAAAGATTTTCCCCTATTGTATAGTAGTAGGTCAGTTAGTGGCGCTCTGAACAACGACCGATTTGGCACAGACTAGTGGCACGTAGTTGGACGGTCGATCAAGTTCCTGCACGTTTTGTATTTTTTGATTGTTGGCTGTAAACATGATTGTGGCTTTATTCTTGTTGGATAGTTTTCGTTTTGCTTTAGATGAATAATAATATCAACTGTTCTTATTTCATTCTTCCGATGAGCTAATGTGTACATATGGTCGGCACACGGATAATTGGTTGGTACCATATCACATTGAGAGTGAAGTAGTCCAACGGGCTTCTGTTTGGTTGGTTTCGGCTACACACAATCTTTTCAAAGGTCCAGAGGTGTTCAGAGCTCAGGTTATTAGCAAAGATCAGGTGATTTGTAATGTAATTTCACCATCATGCTTTCGCTTGGTGGGCTCTAAACTACCTATAACTTTTTAAAATTGTTAATTAAGTAATTTTTAACAGCCTCTATAGTTACTAAGCCAGATATAATATGATTATTAATTTGTGCCTTATTAAAAAAATTCTGACGAATTTTCAACTTAACAATTTTTATTTAAATCGATATTATTGTTTAGTATTCGATAGCATTAGTAGTAACAGTAAAGTTGATTTAGATGTCGCCCTTAAATGAAAGAAGAAACTTTAAGGTAAAAATAATAAACTAAAAACTCCATATGAAAAAAGCGTTTATTTACAACTACCTATTAAAACACTACATCTATTGTATTTCCACACTTAATGCAACATAATAACATCATTATGCACAATAAACAGTTTAATTGTGATGTTTTTGAACTGTACGGAAAATTTTATCTACATATGCAAAATACGTAAAAAAAACTCTTCAAAAAATTGACTGGTTATTGCAGCATACATTTAATTAAGATATAGTCAATAAAGTGGTAAGAATTGTGTCTATTGGTAAAATCAAATCAAAATCAAAATCAAAATATGCTTTATTTTTTTTGAGACGCGAGTCTACATAAAAATAGTCCAATTTCTTTTCCTACCGTGCAGTGAATGACTGGCAACTACTGAGAAACACTGCCAAAAAACTCAGTAGGCTTTTTATATTTTTTAAATGAAGTACTTATATCTATTACATTTTGTTTGTTCAGTGTGTTGAATTAGAGCGACTTAATTCCAAGCGTTTTTATCCGTTACATAGTCTGAAATTTTATAATACGCTTTCTTACATAACGTAGATTTTATAGTTATTTTAAATTTGTTAATAGTCATTTCCCTAATATTATTTGGAAGTTTATTGTAGAGACGTATACACTGCCCCATAAAAGAGTTACTGATTTTGTGGAGACGAGTATGATGTGCTACAAGATCGTTCTTATTTCTAGTATTCAAATTATGTGTATCGCTTATTTTTTTAAATTTCGTAATATTTTTATGCACATACAATAAATTTTCATAAATATATTGAGAAGCGACAGTCAAAATATTTATGTCTCTGAATTTCTCTCTTAGGGAAACACGGCTTCCTAGTTTGTAGATAGCTCTTATAGCTCTTTTTTGTAAAATAAAGATGGTTTCTATATCAGCCGCATTTCCCCAAAGCAGAATTCCGTAAGACATGATACTATGAAAATAACTAAAATAAACAAGTCTAGCAGTATCCACATCAGTGAGCCTTCTGATTGTTTTGACTGCATATGCAGCAGAACATAATTTTCCGGACAATTTATCTATATGAGGAAGCCACTGTAATTTAGAATCTATAGTAATGCCTAAAAAAACTGATGACTTAACAGGGTCCAACTCATTTCCATTAATTTTAACATTTGTATTTGCCTGTCTTACATTAGGCATGGAAAACTTTATCACTTTAGTTTTCTTATCATTGAGTAAAAGATTATTCACATTAAACCAATAAACCACCTTAGAGAGTGCGTTGTTTACTTCGTCATAATTGCTTAGTTGTCGGTTAATTTTAAATGTTAATGAAGTGTCATCTGCAAACAACACAATCTCGTGGCTGTCATTAACATAATAAGGTAAGTCATTAATATAAACTAGGAACAGAAAAGGGCCGAGAATCGATCCTTGAGGTACACCCATGGTGACCCTCGACCCTGAGGACTTAGTTCCATTGACATCGACTTTTTGAATTCTATCACTCAGATAAGATTTGATAAATTCAAGAGCTTTGTTCTTGACACCATAGTGGTGTAATTTCCTTACAAGAGTTTCATGTTGCACACAGTCAAAGGCTTTGGACAAGTCGCAAAATATACCCAAGGCATCTTGCGAATTCTCCCAAGCAGCATAAATACTTTTTAATAATTCAACACCTGCATCGACGGTTGAGCAACCTTTGGTAAACCCGAACTGTTTCTTATGTAATAATTCATGTCTATTGAAATGTCTGAGCAACTGGCTAAGTATTAATTTTTCAAAGATTTTACTTAAGGTGGGTAATACAGAAACAGGTCGAAAGTTTGATGGATCAGAAGTATCTCCAGACTTAAATAAAGGAATAACCTTACTGTGCTTCATCAAGTCAGGAAATACACCTACTGCAATACAGTTGTTGAAAATGGATGCAAGATGTGGGGCAATTATAGTAATAATAGCAGATACTGCCTTAACAGAGAGTCCCCACAAGTCTTTAGTATTCTTCAGATTAATTGATTTAAAGGCTTTCAATATATCATTAGGGGTAACTTGCATAAATTCAAAGACTGTACCACACTCTCCTACATTTTCCTTAAGTATTGATTCAGCGGATATAGAAGATGACTGTAGACTCATTGTAGTCAGTAAAGGAATATTAGTGAAAAAATTTTCAAACTCTGTAGCAACTTCCAGGTCCGCTGTTACATCCACATTATTAACTTTTAGCTTGAAATCTTTGTTACTGACTTTTTTTCTACCAGTTTCATTATTAATAATGTTCCAAGTAGTTTTAACAACATTAGAAGATGTTTTAATTTTATTTTTTATGTATACTGATTTAGCGGTTAAACATATTTTTTTTAAAAGTTTTGAATATTTTTTAACGTAATCTATGAAGTTGGGGTCCTGATTGTAGGACTTTTCAGCATATAAATCATACAGTTTATTTCTACTTTTATAGATACCCGGGGTTGCCCATTCACCAAAATCCAAACTATCACTAACCATCATGTGTTTAGAAGTAAAAACTTTATGAAAAATATCATTAATTTGATTAAATAGATAATTATACTGATAGTCCGGGCTCTGTTGACTGGGCAGCCACTCTAATTTAAGTGATAAATTGTTTTTAAACTTTTCTAAGCGGCTTTCACTGAAGGGTACAACTGTTATTTTCCTTTTATTATTTTTTGGAGTATCTACTGGATAGCAAACTAGTTGACCACTGTGATCTGATTGTATCTTGTTAAAAATGGATTTATGACTAGGTGTCATATTACAAAAAATATTATCAATACATGTTGCACTAGTGGCAGTTATTCTAGTTGGTTCACAAAATATGTTTGTCAAATTATAAGATTTAAATAAATTTAAGAAAATCGTAGTAGTAGAACAATTCTCCAAAATATTTATATTAAAGTCTCCACAGACAGTAACAGTTTTATGGCTATTGGATATTTTATTTAAGGCATCCTCCATTATACTTAAAAATGTCTCAAATGGCGCGCAGGGAGGTTTGTATACGTTAATAACAATGTGTCGCTCCAACTCAACACAAGAGATTTCTACAACTCGCTCAACAGAGAGGCTCACAATATCAGATCTTTCGTTATATTTAATTAATTTATTTGTTAATATTAAAGAGCCACCATGGATAAACTTTTCTCTTATGAACGAGCTTGCAATCTGGTGATTATTGAAGCTGTAAATGAATTGATGGCGCTTAAGCCAGTGCTCAGTAAGACAAATAATATCAATATTATCACAATTCATAAACAACTCCAATTCTAACTCTTTACCTAGTAGACCTTGAATATTTTGATGCACCAGATTGATACAATTTTTATTAAAATTATTACATTTTAAAGATTTTGTTTTACTTAAATTATTATTCTGATTTACAGAATCAGATCTAATATTAATGCCAGAGTTTGTCTCTTTTGTCTTACGGTCTAATTTAAAGAAATTGGAACGTGTTCCAAACTATCAAAATTAAATCTTACATTACTATTCTGCTCAATAGAAGCATTGGGGTTAGCCAAAAATTTGGCTGGGTCATTAAAACAATATGATAGCGACATTGCTATTTGTCTTTTGTAAAAGTTGGCAAGATAGAAATTATCTTTTGTCAATTTACATGTCTTATTAATGATAAAGGCATTAATGTCAATTATTGTGAATTTATTGTTATACAATGCCAAAGTATGTAATTTATTGTTGATTCTATGTCTGGCATTATTTTCTACCTCCAGCAACAATTTGCTATAAGGAAATGCAGTGAAAATTATGCGTTTAACATTTAATTGAGCTAACAAATTCAAATATTTTGTTAACATGTGACAGTTTGCATTTCCTCTTCTCCCGACATACACAATCAAGGTGGTGCTAGGACAGTGCCTACTACTAATAATTTTCTCCATAATTTGGACAAAGGATGCACCAGGGAAACAATAATTAGTAACCCGATTGCCTGTATTTTCGAAAAGTATTTGGCCCATATGTTTACCTATTTCATCACTATACATAATTATATTGTTTTCAAATTTAGTATTTTTTATTATATGATTATTATGGTTGACAATTATGGAAGTACTGTTTGTATGTTTATTTGTTATTTCAATTTGAGATTTACAGTTTGGATCAGTGCTTGATCTTGGACAGCTGAGTCGTGCAGGAGTGATGTCTATGTCATTACAGTAGTAGTTGGATAGCGACATCAACTTCTGTTCACTTTGCTTTAAGTCAGCCACTAAGCCGTCCATAACCAAATCACATTCTGTAATTTGTCTCTGTGAATCTATATATTTTTCTGTAATCATACCCATCTGTAATCATACGGGTAAACGATTTTGTTACTATCAGAATATACCTAATATCTTCATTGCTTCTTCTTTTTCGAGTCCTTCTGTTGTTTTTGTCTTAGTAATTTGCTAATACTATACTTAACTGCTATTATTACTATCAAGAGTAGCCCTAATAAATCTAAATATAGCTTTTGATACAAAGGCGTTTTCAATGCAGGAGTGCGCAGATGAAGCGCTCCTTGTGTTTGTATAACATGTTCTACCCAATGAACCATTTCAGCTCCTGGCTTTACTGTTCGGTGGTGGTAAATGAAAGAGAGTTCCTTAATTTTTTGAGCATACCTGCAAGTAAAATACAATTTAATATTGCTCAAGTCAATCTAAATGTATACGTTTAATGAACAGAATTTTTTATTTTTTGTAACTAGACAAAAAAATGATGATGATGAGGTGAGTTTTTATTATGAAATAATTAAAGCTAATTACGAGTACGTCGTTTTGTCATGCGCTACTGAAATTATCTGTTTGTTTTAAAATAATATAATATTAACGTGGGACGGCCATCTTATCCCAAGCTAAGCAACAGAGGTTGTACTAAGGAAACCAGATAACTGGTTATATACTACATTTCTACTTTTCTGTTATAAATACATACTTAAATTTAGCTAATTACACTTAGAGTCAAGACAATAAGACTTGGGTAGGAATCGAACCCACAACCTGCAGCGTGAAAAGCAAGTGTCTTACCGACCACTCCACCGGCCTGTCTGTAGATGCAAGGTATAGTAAAATATGAAGTTAATTGTAAAACTATTACAAGGCCAGACCAATACAAATTTATTACTTACTTAGGATTTCCTAATATCTCTTTAATAGCTGTCCTCAAGTTTGTAGGAGTATCTAATCCCAAAGGTACTTGTATCGCAAATCCTTTTTGAGCTGCTCTCATCACATTTATGAACTGGTCAGCAAATACTGGAATACCTATTATAGGCTTCCCAAAATGGAGTGCTTCAGTTGTGGATAGTAAACCTCCATGTGTTATAAATAGAATGCAGTTAGTATGTGCTGAAAAGTATTTGTTTATTGTTACAAAAATCTTAATAATACATTTATAAATTATGTAATATGGTAGCCAGATATTGATAGATACCGACCAATCCTAAGACAGGTTTTGAACATGAAGATATATTTGTTGTATATGGTAATAGAAATAAACTTGCTTTTTTTTTCATTTGAACTGTCTATTTAGGATATGATGTAACCCGCAGATGAAAAACCCATGAATAAAAGGTCAGTGGAGGTTTAATAATTCTGTGCCGTTGGTGTCCTTTTGAATATTTTTGAATAAAGCTTTAATCCTTATCCAATTAAGTACCTTAAGTACATTGTCCATTTAATATAGATCAATATGGCCCTTTACAGCATATAATTTAAATGAATATTTCCGAAGATATAACACATTTAAAATGCAGGGATTTAGCGGTGCAAATGACAAAAAAGCTTTACACGTTGTTTATAAATAATGTATTCTGTAAATATACCTTATTATATTTAGTATCAGCATTGCACCCATGGGAAGCCGGGGCGGGTCGCTAGCCTACAAATAAAATATTAAACATACCCAAAATACTTTGCTGTGGAGCCCATGGGACAATATGCACATTTTTAGGCAGATCTGATAATTGTTCTTCTAATTTCCAAATCACTGTCTGTTTCAATTCACCAAATACTTCAAGAAGTGCCCGTTTGAATTCAGCTGGCAAAGTCTTACTCTTGACCATAGTTCCCATGCTGAAGTAGATTACTCCATGAGGCGAGTCATCTAATATCTTTTTAAGATTCTGCGAAATTGGAAGGTATAATTTAAATTAGTTTCATACGATAATAAGGCTCACTTTGTAGGCAGAGGCGAATAATTTTTTTAAGCTATTTAGACATAAATGTTTTCATTTACTAATCGACTTCTGAAAAAAGGAAGAGGTTCTTTGTTCTGTTTACATAAGTATAGTTTTCATTTCTCGGTTAAGGACAAATAAATTTTATTCTCAATACTCAGGAGTAGGTGTTTACTATAATAATCATTATGGACCCTATCGGGCACAGTAAAAATATTAGACGAGAAGAAAATATAAACTTTTTATTTGTGGAACTTCATTAGTAATTTAAAAAAAATATTGTGTATCTTATAAACATAAATTCACGCCTGTATTACTCGAATGTATAGGTAGAGGTGAATATCACCTATTTTCGCCAGCTTTATTTAGGTCCCATACGTAATAGGGGGTGAGCCTATTGCTGTTCATCGGGCACTTCCTATATTAAAAAAGTCTATTTGTTCGACCCAGGAATCGAACCGGGGTCCTCGCGGTTATAAAATGAACACGCTACCACTTGACCACCGTGTCAGTTATTGTAGTTTATTTTATTATAAAATGATATTACATTGAAGCAGTAATAAAAAAACTAAAGCTTGATCAAGTTTTTGAAACCCTTAGCTTAGAACAGCGAAAAACTCCTAAGTCTATGTGAAAACCTGTTACTATTAAACATCACGTGCCATGTTTCGATTACTGCTAGGCGCAAAATCGTCTTGGATACCCTTGTCAAGTAAAATATAATCGTTTTCGATTGAATTTCCAAATGGAACCTCTAAATTTGGAGCTTGAATTTATGGCGGTAAAAGGTGACAAGTTCCCCTTCGCTCAGAACCCAAATATAACTGGTAAAATATATGACATTCTCTCAGCCATCTCTGGGGAAATACAGGACAACAATTTTACCTCTGGCAACGGTGGTGTTTCATCTTCGATATGATATCCTGATATATGAATATAGTTTGGTGGTAAACGCTGAGCGAATCCTGAAGATATATGAGAATTCCCGAATATTATAGAGCTGTTGTACTTTTGTTCCTCTAGAGTTGGGAGTTTCAGACCTCTTTTGGCTGCGGCTGGACCAAACGCATTTTTGAACGCATGTTCTTCAGATTCTTTTAACGTCCTTTCAACAACAAAACAAATAAATGTAGGTACCTTATTGCGAGATAACGACTCCATTGAGCGGCTGGTTGTGCAGGGAAAGGTGGAGGGAACGAAACGCGGCAGGTCACCTATGCGCTGGACTGACCAGATAAAATCCGCCACAAAAAACAGTTCACATGATAGTGCCAGACACTCTACCAATAGGCACAGATGGCGGGAGATCGTGCGAAAAGCTGTGTCCACCTCTATAACCAATGTGGATGACTCAATATGACCACGAACACTATGACAAGACCGGAACGACAAAGAAGATTGCAGGGCGTTAGGGTTCGAGTTTTAATATTTTACTATCATTTCATTTTATATTTTTGTTTGGCTGGAGCTGTAATTATTTTATTTAAAAATAAATGGACATTTCCCATTTTTCATTGTAGGGATTGATCTATTTGTATCTGAGTCACCTTCGTTCGTGGGTGTCACCTTGAATTGAATCCCCACACGTAGTCCTCGGGTGGTGCAAATCAGGTGACAATCAACTGGTGGTAGGCTTCGGCCGTGGTTAGTGCCCACCCACCAGACAGAGCCACACCGCCAAGCGGCTTTGCGTGTTCCGGTGCGATGTCTGGTGACACGATAAAGAGAGGGTGGGTCGGAATTGTCGTCCTTTGAGGTTTCTAACCATATGGAGGCTCATTTCACTGCCACTTTCTCACCGATAATCATTCGTAATCACGAGTGAATCGGAAGAATAGGCTACCGCGTTAAAAAAAAAACAAATTGTGAAATACATTTTTACCATCTCTTCCAAAACAGGAAGAATATATTCCATAGCTCTCCCACTCGTTGAGTAAATGTCAAAGGAGGTGAAATAGGTGACATGTGATCTGGCGAATACGCAGGGTTTGAGATTTCATCAATCAGACTGAGGATAACAGGGTGAGGTTCAATTGAAGATGACCAAACGTATGGACAGTTGAAAACTGCTGCAAATCTGAAAACATAAAACATCTACATGAGCTTCGTATCATTGATTTGTGATCAATATTGAAGATATTACCTACACTACACGGTAAATTATTAGAAAACTTGGCAGTTATTTCGTCTTATTTGCTGGTAGTTTTAAATTTATGTAAAATAGTTTGTAGAAAACAACTTAACTAAATAGTTTGTTATGAATAAATAAAATATATCTATTGTTGGTTATGAGTTCTTACTACATATTTGTTGGATGGGCCGGTGGCGTGGTCGGTTGTGGCTTTTCACGCCGCAGGTCGTGGGTTCGATTCCCACCCGAGACAAACATTAATGATGAACATTTGTGTTTGTGTCGAGTCTGAGTGTAAATATCTATTAAAAGTATATATTTATAAAAGAAAAGTATTATATGTATAGTATATACCAGTTATCTGGTTTCCATAATACAAGCTCTGCTTAGCTTGGGACCAGATGACAGTGTGTGTTAATGTCCCAGAATATTTATTTATTTATTTTATTTATTCACATGTAGGCGTTTGAAGATTCTAGACTAAAAATATCAGGATTAGCAGACAACACGCAGTGTCAGCCCTTCTAAGATGGCCGCTTCACGCATGCTCGGTGTTCATTCGTTCGTTCATATTGACATTTTCGAGTGACAGCTGACTTCAAAGACATACGCGGTGACAATATAAAATGACAGCTGATGCATTAAAATGAAGATGTGCCAACATATATTATAGAGTCGTTATAATATTGATGATTCATCATTATCTATTTTGCTTCTTTTGATAGGTACTCACCCACAATACAGATCAGCATATAACCACTCAGCAATCACCAAGTCAAATTGTTCTTTACTTTCCATCATGAATTTCTGCACATTTTCATGTGTAATTGATTTGTTATGTATCCGTAACATCGTTTCATACATGACACTCATATCAGTAAGATCGACTTCCTTTGATAAAATCTTTTTGAAATCTAAAAATTGCGCTGAAAACAAAATACAAATTATTTTTTTTTTTTTATAAGTGGGATCTATTCTTTTGATTTGATAATTATAGTTTTATGATAATCTAAATGACAATTTGTGTGGCAATTTTTTTCTTCCCTAATATTTCTCTAGATGTCGTTGCTAAAAGTCAATACATTTTACCATTGCGAAAATTTTTAGCTCTCGGTTAATAAAGATCACTAGGTACGCTGTATCTAATGTACCATGTAGCAAAGAGAACACGATAATTTATATAATTGTTTTGTTCAATAGCAGCGTTTTTGTCACATGTATGAGTGTAGATAGGTAGTGTAGGTGTAAAGTCGGCCTGGGGCGCGACACGTACTTTGCTTGGTTAAAACCGATTTGACAATCGGCTTGAGGCGCAGTGCTCCACTTGCGCGACGCAACTCATATAAATGATCATTGATTACTCACACGTATTCACTTGGCACACTGTACTTAGCTACGAATTCACCATTGCGCATGGGACTTTCACATCGCTGGCAAAACGTTTTCGCCTTTGATTAGGTACACTTCAAGCATTAGGCTAACTTAACGCACGGAATATCAGCAGAATAATCATATGGAATATTATATATAATCTTAAAATATATATTTTTATTTCGTTTACTTATGAGCCTTTGGGATAAAGCCTCTACATAACATTAAATCGCAAGTAGAAGCTAAAAATTCATAGTTTTTAGTTAAAGTATGAGATGTTGATGGTAGGTTCATTGATCTTGTGTGATGGATGGTAAAGATGATAATATTTACCGAATTCAAACTTCTCGATGTTTGACGATACATCAATTTGCTTTAAATTAGGATGGGGCTTCTTAAATGGTATCGGTGTAATATAAGTAACCTGTAAAGGAAGAAAATAAAGATATGTTGAATTTTTTCACCTTTATTTTATCCTCAAACAGCCTTGCGCATGACTACAATTTGCAACGATGTACCTAGTTATAGATGGGAGGATGTCCTGCCCAAGATATTGATTCACTTGAGATTACGAATGATTTTCAGTGTGAAGATGGCAGTGGAATGTGGCTGCATATGGTTAGAATCCATAAAAGGGCAACAATTCTGACCCACCCTATTAAATGGTGTCACCAAACATGCATCTAAACACGGCAAGGCCGCTTGGCGGTACGGATTTGTCTGATAGGTGGTCACTATCCACGGCCAATGCCGTGAAGTAAAATATTATTTTATTAAAATATCGTTGGCAGAATGTATAAAAAAAATCGTAATATTATAGTTAAGATCACGTGTTAATACACGAGTAAATGAAACTAATGTTGGTACATTGGTAATACAATATGTAATTTTCAACATGATAAATAAGTAAATTAATGATAACTCTGTCGTTTACTTTGCGCCCGCGACTCTGTTATACTAAAATAATCTTGAATCTAATAAATTATGCCTTCCTATGCAACCCTCCTTCTCTTAATCTTCTAAGTCTGATGGGACAGGCCCACCGACACGATCAAAAAGAAAGATTGGAAACAGAATCAACGGTTTGACGTGTACCATCATAGATTTCCCGACTACGGATTAGTGCTGAGAAATCAGAAAAGTTCCAACACAACATTTGATCCGACGGCAACGACTTTATACGTAAATGAGACGTGTGAATCCCGATGCTAAACTATATGTGGAGATTGAAGGATTGTAGGTAGTAGTGAAAAGGTAAGATCTTCCGGTTGGTCGAGGTGTGATGCTTCGCGACCGCGGTCCCCTACTGTTCTTGTCAGGAACTTGTATATGTTTTATTATTACTTAGGGTTACGTTAGGTATGTGACACCATAGTAACAAAACATTAAAACCGTGGCATAAAGCGGTTTCTTTTAATTAGCATCAAATTTGATGGCGATGAAGGTGGTTTACAATCTAATAAAATTGGAAAAATCACAAAATAATGTTCAATAAAATTTACTAGGTAGTCGTTTTTACGTGAAACTGACAGCTTCTGTATAAGCAGTAATAACATGTCATGCACACTGTAATAACTAGTACATACAGTTAATATAATACTGTTATATACTATAATTTTGTATAAATAGATTGCTACTTGCTGATCTATCAGGAATAAAATTGTTGTTATACCTACTTATGATATTGAACTAGACATTACTTTGTGTTAATCACTAACATTTACAGCTTGCTATTGTTATAACCGTCAAGCAGTCAACTCTCTTACGTAAGTCTCTCTGTAGGTACGTACTTTATAACGCATGACTATTTTTACCGTCGCAATAATAATAAGCGTATTGTTTGTGGAATAGAATACTTGTTCACTTCAACCTTTTTAGCGTCCCACTGACCACATACCTCATACTGACTCAAATTGAACCCCATCGCGCCTCATGGTAGGAGATTTCGTAGAGGTTAAGTGAAATTAAAAATGAAATTATTTAATAAATACATTTAATTACAACATAAAGATACAATTGGACAAAATAGTATAACTAATAACAACTGAATAACAATCTCAACACTAACTTAAACTAATGCTTTAGAAAATTCTTCCGCATCGCTATTTTCTTTATATAATAACTAGCGTCCCGTCCCAGCTTCGCACGGGTGCAATGTGTTATACTTATAAACCTTTCTCTAGAATCACTCTATCTATTAAAAAAACCGCATCAAAATCCGTTGCGTTGTTTTAAAGATCTAAGTATACATAGGGACATAAGGACAGAAAAAGCGACTTTGTTTTATACTATGTAGTGATGCATTTATGATCCTGTCGAGGATTCCATGATACTGCAGTGCCTCAGCAATGTTTGCCGAAGCACATACAGATGGCATCACCGCTGTCTTGCGCAAGAGGACCGCATCCTATTGCACAAAGTTCGTGGGAGCACCAACGGCATTCTCAAAGTCATTATCGAGAGAACTGTGCCCTAATTCACGTAATTTCTTGACGCGCCGATCAAGTTGCGGTGCAGTTGCAATTAAGTTATCCTCTTAGTGCAAAATGGTATTCTTATAATTGTTTAGCTGTCATATCTAATCTAAAGCGCTCGCGTGACGCGAACTTGACGCGAGCGTATCTGACAGCGGTTTTCAAAATTACGAGAGTACGAAAAGGGCCGTTTTGATCGAAACTTAACTGCACCTGCATTGCAACTGAACTTATTTAATTACGTGAATTAGCCTACTGGTTGTGCTGTTCGCGTAAAACCTAATGTTAAGTTAGCGCATTAAAGACATGAATTGACATTTAAACACTTTGAATTTTATTGTTATTATTGTGTACACACGGCTACACATCCACCTATTCAAATCCAGTATAACCTGACCTCTCGTTGTACGGACTTCCTATACAATGCGAGATCAGCTTATACTGGAAATGTATACCTTGATTTGTATCAGTTTGTACTAACACAAAGCATTCTTCAGCATTTTTGTCTATGGATCCCGGTCCGAAATATAGTATTTTATATTTTTCATTTGTCGTAATTCTTTCATATCATCCCCATCATCCCTGCCTTTATTCGTCTCTCATTTCTTCGTTCTTTCATAGAAGCTATAATGAATTTTAAATAACAAATTAATGAACTGTATATTACAAGTAATCATACACATAGTAATGTAATAACAGGAGTATTACGAATGATTAAATAATACATTCATATCTTCATCATACAGTTATAGTGATTATAATGTTTATTTATAATGTAAAATTTTTGAATAAAGCTTTAATCCTTATCCAATTAAGTACCTTAAGTACATTGTCCATTTAATATAGATCAATATGGCCCTTTACAGCATATAATTTAAATGAATATTTCCGAAGATATAACACATTTAAAATGCAGGGATTTAGCGGTGCAAATGACAAAAAAGCTTTACACGTTGTTTATAAATAATGTATTCTGTAAATATACCTTATTATATTTAGTATCAGCATTGCACCCATGGGAAGCCGGGGCGGGTCGCTAGCCTACAAATAAAATATTAAACATACCCAAAATACTTTGCTGTGGAGCCCATGGGACAATATGCACATTTTTAGGCAGATCTGATAATTGTTCTTCTAATTTCCAAATCACTGTCTGTTTCAATTCACCAAATACTTCAAGAAGTGCCCGTTTGAATTCAGCTGGCAAAGTCTTACTCTTGACCATAGTTCCCATGCTGAAGTAGATTACTCCATGAGGCGAGTCATCTAATATCTTTTTAAGATTCTGCGAAATTGGAAGGTATAATTTAAATTAGTTTCATACGATAATAAGGCTCACTTTGTAGGCAGAGGCGAATAATTTTTTTAAGCTATTTAGACATAAATGTTTTCATTTACTAATCGACTTCTGAAAAAAGGAAGAGGTTCTTTGTTCTGTTTACATAAGTATAGTTTTCATTTCTCGGTTAAGGACAAATAAATTTTATTCTCAATACTCAGGAGTAGGTGTTTACTATAATAATCATTATGGACCCTATCGGGCACAGTAAAAATATTAGACGAGAAGAAAATATAAACTTTTTATTTGTGGAACTTCATTAGTAATTTAAAAAAAATATTGTGTATCTTATAAACATAAATTCACGCCTGTATTACTCGAATGTATAGGTAGAGGTGAATATCACCTATTTTCGCCAGCTTTATTTAGGTCCCATACGTAATAGGGGGTGAGCCTATTGCTGTTCATCGGGCACTTCCTATATTAAAAAAGTCTATTTGTTCGACCCAGGAATCGAACCGGGGTCCTCGCGGTTATAAAATGAACACGCTACCACTTGACCACCGTGTCAGTTATTGTAGTTTATTTTATTATAAAATGATATTACATTGAAGCAGTAATAAAAAAACTAAAGCTTGATCAAGTTTTTGAAACCCTTAGCTTAGAACAGCGAAAAACTCCTAAGTCTATGTGAAAACCTGTTACTATTAAACATCACGTGCCATGTTTCGATTACTGCTAGGCGCAAAATCGTCTTGGATACCCTTGTCAAGTAAAATATAATCGTTTTCGATTGAATTTCCAAATGGAACCTCTAAATTTGGAGCTTGAATTTATGGCGGTAAAAGGTGACAAGTTCCCCTTCGCTCAGAACCCAAATATAACTGGTAAAATATATGACATTCTCTCAGCCATCTCTGGGGAAATACAGGACAACAATTTTACCTCTGGCAACGGTGGTGTTTCATCTTCGATATGATATCCTGATATATGAATATAGTTTGGTGGTAAACGCTGAGCGAATCCTGAAGATATATGAGAATTCCCGAATATTATAGAGCTGTTGTACTTTTGTTCCTCTAGAGTTGGGAGTTTCAGACCTCTTTTGGCTGCGGCTGGACCAAACGCATTTTTGAACGCATGTTCTTCAGATTCTTTTAACGTCCTTTCAACAACAAAACAAATAAATGTAGGTACCTTATTGCGAGATAACGACTCCATTGAGCGGCTGGTTGTGCAGGGAAAGGTGGAGGGAACGAAACGCGGCAGGTCACCTATGCGCTGGACTGACCAGATAAAATCCGCCACAAAAAACAGTTCACATGATAGTGCCAGACACTCTACCAATAGGCACAGATGGCGGGAGATCGTGCGAAAAGCTGTGTCCACCTCTATAACCAATGTGGATGACTCAATATGACCACGAACACTATGACAAGACCGGAACGACAAAGAAGATTGCAGGGCGTTAGGGTTCGAGTTTTAATATTTTACTATCATTTCATTTTATATTTTTGTTTGGCTGGAGCTGTAATTATTTTATTTAAAAATAAATGGACATTTCCCATTTTTCATTGTAGGGATTGATCTATTTGTATCTGAGTCACCTTCGTTCGTGGGTGTCACCTTGAATTGAATCCCCACACGTAGTCCTCGGGTGGTGCAAATCAGGTGACAATCAACTGGTGGTAGGCTTCGGCCGTGGTTAGTGCCCACCCACCAGACAGAGCCACACCGCCAAGCGGCTTTGCGTGTTCCGGTGCGATGTCTGGTGACACGATAAAGAGAGGGTGGGTCGGAATTGTCGTCCTTTGAGGTTTCTAACCATATGGAGGCTCATTTCACTGCCACTTTCTCACCGATAATCATTCGTAATCACGAGTGAATCGGAAGAATAGGCTACCGCGTTAAAAAAAAAACAAATTGTGAAATACATTTTTACCATCTCTTCCAAAACAGGAAGAATATATTCCATAGCTCTCCCACTCGTTGAGTAAATGTCAAAGGAGGTGAAATAGGTGACATGTGATCTGGCGAATACGCAGGGTTTGAGATTTCATCAATCAGACTGAGGATAACAGGGTGAGGTTCAATTGAAGATGACCAAACGTATGGACAGTTGAAAACTGCTGCAAATCTGAAAACATAAAACATCTACATGAGCTTCGTATCATTGATTTGTGATCAATATTGAAGATATTACCTACACTACACGGTAAATTATTAGAAAACTTGGCAGTTATTTCGTCTTATTTGCTGGTAGTTTTAAATTTATGTAAAATAGTTTGTAGAAAACAACTTAACTAAATAGTTTGTTATGAATAAATAAAATATATCTATTGTTGGTTATGAGTTCTTACTACATATTTGTTGGATGGGCCGGTGGCGTGGTCGGTTGTGGCTTTTCACGCCGCAGGTCGTGGGTTCGATTCCCACCCGAGACAAACATTAATGATGAACATTTGTGTTTGTGTCGAGTCTGAGTGTAAATATCTATTAAAAGTATATATTTATAAAAGAAAAGTATTATATGTATAGTATATACCAGTTATCTGGTTTCCATAATACAAGCTCTGCTTAGCTTGGGACCAGATGACAGTGTGTGTTAATGTCCCAGAATATTTATTTATTTATTTTATTTATTCACATGTAGGCGTTTGAAGATTCTAGACTAAAAATATCAGGATTAGCAGACAACACGCAGTGTCAGCCCTTCTAAGATGGCCGCTTCACGCATGCTCGGTGTTCATTCGTTCGTTCATATTGACATTTTCGAGTGACAGCTGACTTCAAAGACATACGCGGTGACAATATAAAATGACAGCTGATGCATTAAAATGAAGATGTGCCAACATATATTATAGAGTCGTTATAATATTGATGATTCATCATTATCTATTTTGCTTCTTTTGATAGGTACTCACCCACAATACAGATCAGCATATAACCACTCAGCAATCACCAAGTCAAATTGTTCTTTACTTTCCATCATGAATTTCTGCACATTTTCATGTGTAATTGATTTGTTATGTATCCGTAACATCGTTTCATACATGACACTCATATCAGTAAGATCGACTTCCTTTGATAAAATCTTTTTGAAATCTAAAAATTGCGCTGAAAACAAAATACAAATTATTTTTTTTTTTTTATAAGTGGGATCTATTCTTTTGATTTGATAATTATAGTTTTATGATAATCTAAATGACAATTTGTGTGGCAATTTTTTTCTTCCCTAATATTTCTCTAGATGTCGTTGCTAAAAGTCAATACATTTTACCATTGCGAAAATTTTTAGCTCTCGGTTAATAAAGATCACTAGGTACGCTGTATCTAATGTACCATGTAGCAAAGAGAACACGATAATTTATATAATTGTTTTGTTCAATAGCAGCGTTTTTGTCACATGTATGAGTGTAGATAGGTAGTGTAGGTGTAAAGTCGGCCTGGGGCGCGACACGTACTTTGCTTGGTTAAAACCGATTTGACAATCGGCTTGAGGCGCAGTGCTCCACTTGCGCGACGCAACTCATATAAATGATCATTGATTACTCACACGTATTCACTTGGCACACTGTACTTAGCTACGAATTCACCATTGCGCATGGGACTTTCACATCGCTGGCAAAACGTTTTCGCCTTTGATTAGGTACACTTCAAGCATTAGGCTAACTTAACGCACGGAATATCAGCAGAATAATCATATGGAATATTATATATAATCTTAAAATATATATTTTTATTTCGTTTACTTATGAGCCTTTGGGATAAAGCCTCTACATAACATTAAATCGCAAGTAGAAGCTAAAAATTCATAGTTTTTAGTTAAAGTATGAGATGTTGATGGTAGGTTCATTGATCTTGTGTGATGGATGGTAAAGATGATAATATTTACCGAATTCAAACTTCTCGATGTTTGACGATACATCAATTTGCTTTAAATTAGGATGGGGCTTCTTAAATGGTATCGGTGTAATATAAGTAACCTGTAAAGGAAGAAAATAAAGATATGTTGAATTTTTTCACCTTTATTTTATCCTCAAACAGCCTTGCGCATGACTACAATTTGCAACGATGTACCTAGTTATAGATGGGAGGATGTCCTGCCCAAGATATTGATTCACTTGAGATTACGAATGATTTTCAGTGTGAAGATGGCAGTGGAATGTGGCTGCATATGGTTAGAATCCATAAAAGGGCAACAATTCTGACCCACCCTATTAAATGGTGTCACCAAACATGCATCTAAACACGGCAAGGCCGCTTGGCGGTACGGATTTGTCTGATAGGTGGTCACTATCCACGGCCAATGCCGTGAAGTAAAATATTATTTTATTAAAATATCGTTGGCAGAATGTATAAAAAAAATCGTAATATTATAGTTAAGATCACGTGTTAATACACGAGTAAATGAAACTAATGTTGGTACATTGGTAATACAATATGTAATTTTCAACATGATAAATAAGTAAATTAATGATAACTCTGTCGTTTACTTTGCGCCCGCGACTCTGTTATACTAAAATAATCTTGAATCTAATAAATTATGCCTTCCTATGCAACCCTCCTTCTCTTAATCTTCTAAGTCTGATGGGACAGGCCCACCGACACGATCAAAAAGAAAGATTGGAAACAGAATCAACGGTTTGACGTGTACCATCATAGATTTCCCGACTACGGATTAGTGCTGAGAAATCAGAAAAGTTCCAACACAACATTTGATCCGACGGCAACGACTTTATACGTAAATGAGACGTGTGAATCCCGATGCTAAACTATATGTGGAGATTGAAGGATTGTAGGTAGTAGTGAAAAGGTAAGATCTTCCGGTTGGTCGAGGTGTGATGCTTCGCGACCGCGGTCCCCTACTGTTCTTGTCAGGAACTTGTATATGTTTTATTATTACTTAGGGTTACGTTAGGTATGTGACACCATAGTAACAAAACATTAAAACCGTGGCATAAAGCGGTTTCTTTTAATTAGCATCAAATTTGATGGCGATGAAGGTGGTTTACAATCTAATAAAATTGGAAAAATCACAAAATAATGTTCAATAAAATTTACTAGGTAGTCGTTTTTACGTGAAACTGACAGCTTCTGTATAAGCAGTAATAACATGTCATGCACACTGTAATAACTAGTACATACAGTTAATATAATACTGTTATATACTATAATTTTGTATAAATAGATTGCTACTTGCTGATCTATCAGGAATAAAATTGTTGTTATACCTACTTATGATATTGAACTAGACATTACTTTGTGTTAATCACTAACATTTACAGCTTGCTATTGTTATAACCGTCAAGCAGTCAACTCTCTTACGTAAGTCTCTCTGTAGGTACGTACTTTATAACGCATGACTATTTTTACCGTCGCAATAATAATAAGCGTATTGTTTGTGGAATAGAATACTTGTTCACTTCAACCTTTTTAGCGTCCCACTGACCACATACCTCATACTGACTCAAATTGAACCCCATCGCGCCTCATGGTAGGAGATTTCGTAGAGGTTAAGTGAAATTAAAAATGAAATTATTTAATAAATACATTTAATTACAACATAAAGATACAATTGGACAAAATAGTATAACTAATAACAACTGAATAACAATCTCAACACTAACTTAAACTAATGCTTTAGAAAATTCTTCCGCATCGCTATTTTCTTTATATAATAACTAGCGTCCCGTCCCAGCTTCGCACGGGTGCAATGTGTTATACTTATAAACCTTTCTCTAGAATCACTCTATCTATTAAAAAAACCGCATCAAAATCCGTTGCGTTGTTTTAAAGATCTAAGTATACATAGGGACATAAGGACAGAAAAAGCGACTTTGTTTTATACTATGTAGTGATGCATTTATGATCCTGTCGAGGATTCCATGATACTGCAGTGCCTCAGCAATGTTTGCCGAAGCACATACAGATGGCATCACCGCTGTCTTGCGCAAGAGGACCGCATCCTATTGCACAAAGTTCGTGGGAGCACCAACGGCATTCTCAAAGTCATTATCGAGAGAACTGTGCCCTAATTCACGTAATTTCTTGACGCGCCGATCAAGTTGCGGTGCAGTTGCAATTAAGTTATCCTCTTAGTGCAAAATGGTATTCTTATAATTGTTTAGCTGTCATATCTAATCTAAAGCGCTCGCGTGACGCGAACTTGACGCGAGCGTATCTGACAGCGGTTTTCAAAATTACGAGAGTACGAAAAGGGCCGTTTTGATCGAAACTTAACTGCACCTGCATTGCAACTGAACTTATTTAATTACGTGAATTAGCCTACTGGTTGTGCTGTTCGCGTAAAACCTAATGTTAAGTTAGCGCATTAAAGACATGAATTGACATTTAAACACTTTGAATTTTATTGTTATTATTGTGTACACACGGCTACACATCCACCTATTCAAATCCAGTATAACCTGACCTCTCGTTGTACGGACTTCCTATACAATGCGAGATCAGCTTATACTGGAAATGTATACCTTGATTTGTATCAGTTTGTACTAACACAAAGCATTCTTCAGCATTTTTGTCTATGGATCCCGGTCCGAAATATAGTATTTTATATTTTTCATTTGTCGTAATTCTTTCATATCATCCCCATCATCCCTGCCTTTATTCGTCTCTCATTTCTTCGTTCTTTCATAGAAGCTATAATGAATTTTAAATAACAAATTAATGAACTGTATATTACAAGTAATCATACACATAGTAATGTAATAACAGGAGTATTACGAATGATTAAATAATACATTCATATCTTCATCATACAGTTATAGTGATTATAATGTTTATTTATAATGTAAAATATGATAAGTAAGAATTTACGTAACAAAGTAGGTATTATGTAACTGATAAATGTCATATTATAAATATACTAGCTCTCCCGACAGACATTATCTTGTTAAACGGCAGACGTTAAATCCAAAGTCATAAGGTTACATTAGAAAAGTTGGGTTTTCTTTAATTGTCTAATTTGACGCGAAAATTTATTATTATTTATAATATTTCTGTCACTCAAGCTTGTTTTGACAGTAACAAACGAAAAAAGAATTCACCAAATGGATCTAGCCGTCCACGCAAAGTAAATAGAGATTCATTTCGAGTTTTCCTAGCTTAATATTCCTGGTGGACATTTGTAATAATTTAATAATAAACCTCTTGTCTTTTTTTGTATGTATGTATGTAATATCTACCTATTAAAGATTTTCCATGCCCATGTGACGGCAAAACATGGAGATCTGTGTCTATTTTTTTAATAACATCTATGTATATATCACCCATGCTTGCAAAGAAATAAATAATTTGAATTTGAATTCATTTTATACAAATAATACAAATAGATACATGTTAGACCTATTTGTTATTGTTACTAGTAATTTAAACAAAAACTATTGATAAAAGTCTGTTGATGTCTAAGGATTTACAAGTAATACATTATTAATCCGGGTAACACACTCCCTTGGGATGTTTTCAATATTTCATACGTAAAGTTGGCTACAATAGTTGATTTTAACACTACCTGATTCCAAAAATAATAGATCACAATTTTGTTATTAGTGGTTTACCACCAAATGAACAGACTCACGATACTTATTTAAGAAATCTGTAGTGTTAGGGACCATCCATTTAATACGTAAGACAATTTAAAGATCGACCAAAAAATGTACAAAGAAAAGTTACTTTTACAAAAAAAAAATACTTAACAAATCCACGGGCAATCGCACGAGTGCCGAGGTTTGCTCGGATGTGTACATGTAAACGATTTTCATTTCCATGGCAACGGACCCGTGCCAACCGCACTGCTCCTCCCGGAATCTCTGCACCAATCGCACTGCTCCCCCGGAATCTCTGCACCAACCGCACTGCTCCTCCCGGAATCTCTGCACCAACCGCACTGCTCCTCCCGGAATCTCTGCACCAACCGCACTAACCGCGCCAAACGTATATTAATTTTTTTCTTACAAGTTTAAATGAAATAATTATTATTTAACAGGGGGAGGGGTCAGCGTATTCTTAATTTTTCTTATGGTGGTGAAGGGGGTATAAAACTAGCGAAAATACTCTTACGTAATAAATGAATGCCTCTCAACATGTTTTGTTTTAAATTAAATCTCTGTTCATCAACTGTGGTTTATTGATATACAAAATATTATAATGTACCACCGCAGGCACGATCCACTCGCCAGTGGCCGCCATTATCTTAGTAGACATCGAGGCGAGCGACTTGCACGCAGGGTGCTAAACCGTGCAAAACAGTGCTGTGTTTGTAGGTACTATTCCTAATATCTCTGGAGAATCCGAGACATCACAACACCTAGTACAGTTAACTGAACAAAGTCACGGCACAAAAGCTATGTGGGAAGTATAAAATAAAATACTTTGCGAAACGACTCTTTTATGCAAAATTTAAGCTACTCCAAAACCTTTTACGATTTATTAGCTTTGAAATTAAAAGCAATGGACCTGTTATGGAAGCTTAAGTAGTCTTCCTGGTTCATAATTTAAATGTTTTAATTATTTCGTTCTAATTATTATCTACTGCTAATGTATCGACCTCACATTTCACATTTGTCTTTTGACCTACTTTAAACATGTTAATTAAAATAAATAAAATATTATTAATTGGTTAATAAATTACATCCAAACTGGAAAAATTTACGACGCATTTATCTAAATAATAAAAATGAATTACTAAATATATTGCTAAGCGCAAAATCCGAGAATTGCTAAAAAAAAGTCTCGCAGAAAAATTGTACTAAGACATCAATGAATTTAGTGACAGTAATAATTAATTAATTAAATAATTACAATGTCGGTTATATTATATTTTGGCATTGAATTTTAATGCATGATGGTATTAATTGATAAAAAATCTATTTTTTTAATTACAACGTTCATACGCCTTATGGTAAAACATGGCGTAGTCGTCCATTTTATGTGTCACCATCTTGTTGAATGCCATGTTTATGAACAATAAAGGAATTAAAATTATGAAGTATCAAAAAATGGGGAAAATTTGCCAAATATATAGATCATACAGACGAAACCGTAGCCGACTACGGTAAGCTAGTTGATAAAACAGCTGTTCGTATTACCTTTTAACAGTGAATATCGTTCACGTAATTACACAATAATAATATTTAATTGTGTAGATTATTATAACAGCGTGCATACACTAGTGTCTGACCGGAATGAAACCAGCCGCAAGCGGTACATTTTAGTATGAGCATTGTAATGCAAAAGTGCGTTGAAATCATGCGGTTCAATATAAATCAAAGTACGGCATTCCGGCCAACCGCTAGTGTGTTCACGCTCTTATAATCTACACAGTAATTATTATTATAGAACAACTTATTATAAGTATTATTATAAGTGTGATTATGCATGACAATTAAAATATAATACCAAATACGAAGTCATCTCGATAAACTTCACTTGATATTTTTTTTGGCATGGTCATGATTTAAGAATGTTTATATTTACGTCACTAACCAATTGCCACTTTATTGCATGTTAGCAAATTTATCAAAAACAAAATCAACATTAGTTAGCATTAGACATTAGCAAATTTATGTTTGTTTTTTCAATTGGTTTAAACTAATAGTTTAAGATCAACGCGGCAATGCTGCTGGCCTTTCGGGTAAGTTACGCGAAGATAACGATGCGGAAATATTTTTGACACATTACATTTTAGGTAGCACAAAATATTGTACATATTTGATTAGTAAATAACTACAAAAATTGTCCAATGTGAAATTTTTCACCCGGTACTTAGAGCCCTTTTGGGCCGGGAATGGTCCCAAAAACGGCCCAAAAGTAAGTAAGACTCGCTGCACTTTTGCGCTGGATTGCGATGGCCAGCTTTTAAATCAAAAATGATCCGGAGCGAGAGCTACTAGTCGACTTTAACAGTCTTTGGCCAATTTCTGAAGTTAGGCATTAGTTAGTTTAGTTCTTTATTTAGGGTAGTGTCGAGACTGTTATTCAGTTAAGTCATTTTTTGTCAATTATATATTTGTTATTATTGTAAAGAACAATGGCGGGATAATAGTTCAAAACAATTTAGCATCTAGAAATATGTTATATCTAAAAAGGTATTACTCTACGATTTTTCAACAAATAAATTTTATTTTTATTCTGCGATAGGCTGGCGTTTGACTACAACTTGTGTGATGTTAAGCAATGATGTAGTCTACGATGAAACGCGCTAGCCAAGTACACCGATTCACTCGTGATTACGAATAATTATCGGTGAAAAGGCAGCACACGGGGACCACGTGCGGGGATTCAAATAAAGAATATATTTTATATGAGGCCACTGAAAAAAACATACTTATGAATATCAAATAACGTTTTTGCATTATTTACACTTGTTTTAACAACTCAAGTATTGCCCTTTTAAATAATTCATACAAATTGCTATTTAAATATAACGACTAATAAATATTTAAAGTATTATTATTGGTTTTTATAGTCGTTCCAGTTAAGTCACTCTAATACAACACATTAAACAAAAGTACTGTATTTAAAAAAGAAAAAAGCCAACTGAGTTTTTGGCAGTGTCCTCGGTAGTTGCCAGTCATTCACTGCACAGTAGGAAAATAAATTTGACTATTTTTATGTAGACTCGCGTCTCAAAAACGAAATAAAGTATTTTTTCCATTAAAATAAATATTCTGGGACATTAACACACGGTCATCTGGTCCCAAGCTAAGCAGAGCTTGTGTTATGGAAACCATATAACTGGTATATACTATACATATAAAACTTTTCTTTTGTAAATATATACTTGTAATAGATATTTACACCCAGACTCAATACAAAAAAATACAAAGAAGCAAATACAAACCTCATGTCCGGCGTTTAATAGATGTCTTACAAATCCTTCTCCTAAAATTGTATGACTTTTACCAGGGTAAGGGAACGCCACTAGAATATTGTACCCAATCACTTCAACAAAACTATATAAAGTTATAAATAAAACTGTAAACCAAATTGTCGTCATTTTCAGTATTTCTATTATTAAAATACTATTTCATATTTTTCACACGTCATGTACAGCCTAAGGTCATTCAGTTACTGTGTTGAATAATTTCTTGTCAGAGTAATCTAGTTTGAACCAATTAGCATCTTGATAACTACATATATTAAAAGATAAGAAGAACTATAATATTGATTAATTAACAAACGTTTTAGTAGCTTATATTTTATCATATTCATTAGTTTTTTTTGACTAAAGTTGATATTTAGATGTTTTGTTGTTTTGTTTTGTTTTGTTTTGTTGATGTTTTGTTTTTTGTTTTGTTTTTTTTTGTAGCTACTGCCATTTTAGTGCATTTTTTTTAATCCTTTCGTCAGCTTAACATGCCTTTTGTTAAGCAAAGATGTATTCTACGACGTAAATCACTTACCCAGAGAATATTGATTTACTCGTGACTTGAAACCAGGTAGATTATAGCTATCGGAAAACAGAGATGCTAGCAGCAAATTCCACATCTTGGCAGGTCGCGCAATCAAATAGGAACCCAAGCGCTTTGTACCCGTGGAATTTCCACTACTACTTGTCCGATGAAACCTCGTACTTTCTTTGGACAAAGAGTAGTAGAAATTCCGGGGATATTCAAGTGGGGGTATAAGATTATGTAATTCGACGATACAGCACGATAAAAGACCGAAAGACTGGCAATTAAGCTGTGGTGATCGAGGCTTTGCTATTGAGTCTTCACGATGGATCTGTTACTTATACTCGTACCTCAAGTCAACCTTGATTTGATATTTAGCTGAACCATACCAAAGATGAGCCATACTCCATGCATGATCAAAATTTTAACAATAGTAAGCGTGTTCGTTTAGTAGGTAACCGCGCGGTCCCGGGTTGTCTTATAAAGCGATATAAAATATTGAATTGAAGGATGTTTATATTACTAAACCTCGAAAACGGCTGAATCGATGTATCTTATTTAATGACCATACGCTGAAGGTCGTGAATTCGATTCCCACCCAGTCCAAATCTTTGTGTGATGAGCACGATTATTTGTTCTGTGCCTGAGTGTAATTTATCTACAATAAGTAGGTATTTGCATAAAAAATGTATTTAAGAATTATATCCGTTCCTAGTACCTATGAGACAGGCAAATATAAATGCTTAATTTGGGACTAGATAGCGCTGTGTGTAAAGTTAAAAAAAACAGCGATGTTACAATTTATACAAATATGTGTGGGCACGACTGGGAATCGAACCCGCGACCTTATATTTCTAAGGCAAGGCCCTTACCACCGTGCCAGCGCTGCTCAGCTGCCGCTACTGCCTAATAATACCTATGAATTTCGGAACCAGTTTTTTTGTACCTATTTATTATTGCTAATGTCAATTTAATGTTTGTGACTCAACTATTTTTATGTTTATTTTTTCTGTAAGTGCGTCAATGTTTGAATGAATAACACCATTATAAAATAAAATGTAAGTAGGCACCACATTATCCAAATTTACTGAAACTTAAGGTAACATTGCAGATGGTACAGAAAGAAAATCTGTAGGTACTCAAAATAAATAAATTAAAATGTGTTTATCACCAAACTGGTATTTTATACCGTAATTTCTGAACAACTGCGACATGCTAATAATTAAGGTAGGTACATTTTTTTCGTTTTATATACTTCACTATCTCTTCACCAATCGCTACTCCCGCATAAACTACTTACATTATTTTTATACCATGCCCAGCAGTAGGATAGAAAGTATCCTACTAAAACCTTCCTCAATAAATGGGCTATCTAACAGTCCTATCCCTTTTGGACGCCAAAGTCATAAAAACGTGACAAGTGAAATCTGACCCTGTACGCCAACGTCACAAAAATATGACCTAAAACTGTGTTGCGATTTGACGCGAAATAAAGAATCAAAGCATTACGTTTGTCTTTTTTTTTATATATCCTACAAGTTTAAACTGCTGTCCGTATTTAAGTGCATGAAACGAATCTAATTATACCATGGATACTGAGAAATTAAGGTACAAAAAAATATTTTAAAAAAGAAATTAAAGAAGTCCCTCACACGCCAAAGTTACATAAACATGACAGATAGTGATGTAACGCATGATGAATATCCTTAGGAAGTAACAAAGATTAAAGTTAAACTTTTACGTTTAATATGTTATTATTATATTATGTTAAAGCAGTATCTTTAAAGTGGAAACGATTTTTTTAAAAGAAACCTTACAAAACATTAGTACCAGCTACATATTTTAAAATAAAAAAGGTAAGGTCTAATTTCGATATTTGCAAATTTTAACTCGCGCGCATCCCTAGCGCATCACCAATTATCAGTTCCTTGTACGCCAACGACACATATAGACGACGCACGAGTGACGTCTGAGGCGCGTGCTTTTAATTTTAGTGCAGAGAAGTTTATTTTATTTCATTAATGATTATTTATTTAATTAACTTTAAAAAATGAGTGCCTTAACAACTGAACAACTTCTCCGAATATTAGAAGGCGTTGAGGACGACGTTGTTATTGTAATTATAATTGTTGATTTGATGATGAAAATAACAATAAGTAAATAAAAGACTGATCAAAAATTCTTTTATTATTATAAAACTAGCTGCCCCCGCGAACTTCGTACCGCCACATATTTTTAATATAGCCTAAAGGTTTTGTCTATATTAAAATCCCCCGATTCTGAAACATTATTCATTGGTGCTCTGCTCCTATTGGTCTTAGTGTGATGATATATAGCCTATAGCATTCCTCGATAAATGGGCTATCTAACACTGAAAAAATTATTTAAACCTGACCAGTAGTTCCTGAGATTAGCGCGTCAAACAAACAAACAAACAAACTCTTCAGCTTTATAATATTAGTATAGATGAACAATTCAACTTATAGGTAGTCAAAATAGCCGGTGTTATAGCGGGTTACCTAAGCTAGCTACAGGTAACCCGCTATAACACCGGCTATTAAGCAACAAAACTTCTATCAATCGATCCGGAGATAAGCAGTTACAGACAGACACAAAAACAATTTAAATTGCGTATTTTTACCTGTATATGTTATTGATTCTTATTTATTTGTAAAAAAATATTACTTTTATATTACAAATAGACAATCCACAATGATACCTGGTTCATATAAATAATAATAATAAAGTCGATAAGTTACTTACTGTACAGCTACATCCCTAATCAGAAGCGAGAGATTATAAAAAAAAGGATGGTTGGCGACGCCAACGTCATATATACATGACAACTGATAAAGAATAATGCTGTAACTTGCTGTAAATTTTTATTTTTTTAGGTATCTTATAAGGTTGATTTTTTAATTGATCTAAAGGTTACTACAGTAGGGAAGTTTTAATGAGGTTAAATAAATATTTTTTTAAGTTATAAGCAATATTTAATCGTAAATTTCAAACGAAAATTACAACTCACTTAAGTTTATCGATAAAGTTTTGGACTCCCTATAATTTTTCAAGGTTATTTCATTGAATTTGTGGCTTGGCGTGGAGGGTACGGCGAAGCGTTTATGCTCTGGCGCTCAAAAGGTTAACATGTAGTATATTACTAGTTATCTGGTTTCTATAGTACAAGCCTGCTTAGTTTGGGATCAGATGGCCGTGTGTGTTAACGTCCATTATGATTATAGAAAACTAGCGGCCCGCTCCAGGCTCGCCCGGGTAGCTTCAGCCCACTCAACAATTTACAAAAAATGTGATAAATAAAGAACCGCTCAATTGATTTTGTGCAAACTTCACATAAACCATCTACTAAATAGTCTGAACAATACTTAAAAATTTGGTTTGAATAGGTAAGCCCGTTTTTGAGTTATAAAATTACAATGAAAAGTATATATACAGATTTAAAAAAACGTACGGGAGAGTTGTTTATATTGGGTACAACTTATAGTCTTGCAAGGAAGCGGGTAGGTAGTTTGTAATAAAAGTCTCAATAAGTTTAAATTTATTCGTTATTATGTAGGTAATTTATTCATAAAAATAGGCAAGACACAAAAATTACTATTATCTTCTACAAACTGCTTAATTTTTCTTTTTTTCCATATCTATAATAATGGGAGTTAACAGTTTTTTAATTCGCCATATTATAAGTAATAAACTAATTAAAAGTAATCCAAAGAGATCTAGGTAAAGTTTCTGGTACAGTGGTGTTTGTAATGCTGGAGAACGTAAATGCGGTGCTCCTTGAGTCTTGATTACATGTTCTACCCAATGAACTAGTTCAACTTCTGGTTTAACTAGTCTATCATGGTAAACGAAAGATAACTCTTTAGCTTTCTGGCGATATCTGAAAAAAAGAAAAGGGAATAAATAGGTGCTGAGTCAATTTTAACAACTGTTTTTTTTTTAGTAATTTCCATGGACTTTTTCATTTATTCTTAAAGTTTTTTACAAGGAATGATAAATTCCTGCCAGAAAATGTATAAAAATGTGATATTTAACTAAATTCTGTACAAGTTAGAGGACTTACCACGAGAAAAATTGTAAAATTAAGAAAGTCAGGCGTTGTATGGTTAGAAATTTAAAGTAAAGACGGTGAATTTGATTCAGCAACACAAATAACTGCATTGAGATGCAACATCTACTCACTTAGTCACATATAATGTAGCTTAATGCACATAAATCAGTTATTGATAAAACTTGTGTCACATCACAAAAAGTCGTAATCAACATAGATGATAAAATAAACTTACTTAGGATTACCAATTATTTCTTCGATTGCAGGCTTCAAGTTAGCTGGAGTGTCGTAACCTAATTTCACAACCAACCCAAAGCCCTTCTTTTGAGCTCTCATGACATTCATAATTTGATCAGAAAATACAGGAATACCAATTACAGGCTTTCCGAAGTGCAAAGCTTCGGTTGTTGATAAAAGACCACCGTGAGTGATAAATAGAATGCAATTAGGATGAGCTGCGAACATAATAAAATTATTAAAAACGAAAATTCTATAGTTATTGAAGAAAAAAATTAAATCACTGAAAAAAATCATGAAACTTGAAAATATGGACGTGGGTTTCAAAAAATAGTCAAAAATAGAGTCAAAGGCAAAATGGCCACCGATGCCTTTTTAAGCCTGGCAGCCAAAAAAACTTAGGAAAGATAAAAGTGTTAATAAAAAGTGTCCCTATTGGCAAACACAAGTCTGCGTTCCATCAATGATGTATATGAAGTAGATGAACTGCAAGCACATAATGCAATTTTAGTCAATGAAAAACGTTAATTACCTAAAATGCTTTGTTGAGGGGCCCATTGAACAATATGCACATTGTGCGGCAGATCTCGCAATTCTTCTTCGAATTTCCAAATAACAGTTTGCTTTAATTCTTTAAATACATTCAGCAAGCCGTGCTTTAATTCTATCGGCATTGTTGCGCTCTTAATCAAAGTCCCCATGCTGAAGTAAATCACGCCGTATGGGGCGTCATCCAAAATTCTTTGTAAATACTGAAACAAAAACACTTAATAAATATTTAAAATTTAAGTAAGAGTTAACAAGCTTAACAAGCTAATTAAGGACTAATTTATAAAATCTTTGATGTAAAAACAGTATTATGTTTAAATAAGCTTATCCATCCAGCTGGAATCAGATATTAAGTTGCAGTTACCTCTGGTAAAGGTGGAAGATCATCATCAATATGATATCCAGAAATAGGAATATAGTTCGGTGGAAGATGTTGAGGTAATCCCGTTGACACATGAGAATTGGCTAATACTATAGATCCATTATATTTAAATTCCTCTAGAGATGGTAATTTCAGTCCTCTTTTAGCTACAGCAGGTCCATATCCACGTTGAAAAACTTTCTCTTGTGACTCTGCCAAAGACCTGAGTTCGTCGACATCGTTATACAATACAAATACAAAGGTGCTTTAAAAAAGAATATAATGCAATGCTTACCATCTCTTTCTAAATAGATAGTAAAGATTTAACAATTCATTTACTCGTTCACTCAATGACAATGGTGGGACTACTGTCGAAGTATGATCAGGAGCGTACGCAGGATTTGGTACTTCATCAACGAGGCTTAAAATAGCTGGGTGAGGTTCCATAGATGACGACCAAATGTAAGGACAGTTGAATACAGCTGCAAATCTGAAATAAACGAAATAAAATAAAAAATATTTTGCCAGCAGAATAAGTAACTAAAAAGTTAAAGAGATAGGGCTGGCGCGTTCCATCGTAGTCTAAATCATTGCTTAACATCAGGCAAGTTGTAGTCAAGCGCCAGCCTATCGAAGAATAAAAAAACAAAAACAGGAATGAATAAAAACAACTATAAATTACACTTTTATGAAGTCTTCAACGCATACTTGTAAATGTACAGATTTACCCAAACCTAATTTTTCGTTCGTTTATTTGTTTTTTGCCACAAACTAGTAAGGTACAAGTATAGGTAAATAAATTGTGTGTTGTGTTCTTACCCACAATACAACTCTGTATATAGCCACTCAGCAATAACTACATCAAATTGCTCATTTAAATCCATCATAAAATTTTGCACATCTTTGTGATTAATTGACAAATTAGCAATTCTTAACATTTCTTCATATACCGTGTTTGGATCTGAGAGATCAACTTGTTTTTCTAAAACCTTTTTAAAATCAAAAAAGTCAGCTGAAACAAGAATAATACATTACCATCATTAGTACATCGTACAACTAATTGTCTTTTTTACATTACCTACATTTTAAATTTAGTGCCTACATAGAAAATAATTTTTACTTTTATTTTACGGTTACTTTTACGAGTCGAAGCTGAGATTATAGGTGTAATGACAGGCCATTGTGTTGATATTACATGATTTTAAATATATCGCAGTACAATTCGGTATCTTAAACATAGTCTAGGTAGTCAGACATAGATAAAAGATAGATAAAATAACAAAAATCAGTGATAACAATCAAGTTAATTTTTCAATGATGTAATTGATAGTAGAGTTGATTGGATTATTGGTACTATTTTTTCACTAAATAAATTTATCAATCGTGAAGTGGATTCTGAAACCAATGTTTATGTAGCTTATGTTATTAACAGCTTCCATTATAGCAATTGATTGGTCAAGGACAATCAGTAGTCTTATCGCTCAACAATTCAAACTATTGATATGTCAACATTTTAAACATTTAATTACCCATTCCAATCAGTGGCAAGTTTGAAGATAAGTTGATCTGGCGTAGATTAGGGTGAAACTTCTTCATTGGCATCGATGTTATGTACGTCACCTGTATAAACGATATTATCATCCAAATAAACAGAAATTAACAGTTGCGTAGGAAAAATTTGTATCACTTAAGCACAATTCAATCACCTTGGAGTGTTATCACTAAAATATATTTTTTTATTCTGAAATAGGACTACAACCTGCCTGATGTTAAGCAAATGATATAGTCTACGATGGGACGCGCCTGCCTGTATACAGATTCATTCTTGATTACGAATAATTTACGGCGAAAGGGTGGCAGTGGAATGAGGCTCCGTATGGTTAAAAACATGAAGGAGCAACAATTTCTACCCACCCTCTCAAATAGTCTCACCAGACAACCCACCGGAACACGGCAAGGCTGCTTGGCGGTGCGGCTTTGTCTGGTGGGTGGTCACTAACCACGGCTAAAGCCTACCATTAGTTAATTACCCGTAAACCTAATTACCAGTTGACTGTCACCTGATTTGCACCACCCGGGTATCACGTGTGGGGATTCAGATAAAAGATGCACTCCCACTTACGAAGGTGATTCAGTCTCCCATTTATCAATTTACCGTAATCAGCAATTTTCATATAATCCCTAACATGCTTAAATACAAACAGATGAGTGGAGCCCTTTATTATTTGGCCGTTTATAACGACGAAGCGAAACTCGTTTTTAGATTTAAAAATAACATTCATATTCCAAATACACTAAACCAAGCAAAACATTATGAAATAATATTCTTATTTACTACACAGTAATAATTATTAAAAGTTAAAACGTGGGACGTTGAAAACAATTAACTAACTTAAATAAACTTACATGATGACCGGCGTTCAAAAGATGTCTTACATATCCATCACCTAAAATTGTATGGCTCTTTCCAGGAAAAGGAAACACGACTAGAATTTTATATGAAGAGACATATTTCAAGCTTACTGACAACAATAAGACCAAAATAAACTTTATATACATTTTGATACTGAAGCGACACTAAAACTTCTTTTTCGTATAATTCACGGTTAAATGTACTAGTTTCTCTAACGTTAGAACAGTTATTGATATTGTGTAAGGTGATATCTTTAGTGATAACAATTGAAACCCAAATTCTAGCTTCAATCATAGATATCTTAATAATATACTTTTATTAGACGTTACACGTTAGATAGTATCACAATTTTACGGTAGATAACATTGTAATACTTACTGCAATCGAATTAAGAATATCAAAAATAGTTAGAACAGACTATAAAAACTGAAAATTACACTTACATCTGTTCTTCAGTAGAAAAAATATTTGTCTTCTTTTATAAAGTTACTTCTTTGGATGCTTCGTGGCATCTATGTAGGCACCCTCTATTGTTACTTCGTCGCTTTTTTTTATTCTTCGATAGGCTGGCCCTTGACTACAACTTGCCTGATGTTAAACAATGATGTAGTCTACGATGGAACGCGCTAGCCTAGTATACCGATTCACTCGTGATTACAAATGATTATCGGTGAGACGGTGGCAGTGCAATGAGGCTACTTAAGGTTAAAACCATAAAGGAGCAACAATCCGACCCACCCTCTCTGCATGGTGTCACCAGACATAGCACTGGAACACGGCAAGGCCGCTTGGCGGTGCGGCTTTGTATGGTAACCACGGCCGAAGCCTACCACCAGTTGATTGTCACCTTATTTGGTATCAGATTGTTTTTCAGATTATAGAGCAGCATCGTTTTGATCAACAAAACTCTTTACTAGAATTCGAAACAATTGATTACTATTATTATAATTTTAGCAGCTGACCTTTTAAATAAGCTCAAGGTCAATGTTGCTTTGACGTATCGCTGTAATCTTTAGATCACACAACAAATACGTGTTCAATATTTTAAATTTATCTACCTGATGGACCGAACAAAAAACTGAGACACCTTCGTCTGTGGGAGTGCACCTTTTATCTGAATCGTCGACCCCGGGTGGTGCAAATCAGGTGACAATCAACTGGTAATTATTTTTGCAGGTAATTAACTGGTGGTAGGCTTCGGCCGTGGTTAGTGACCACCCATCAGACAAAGCCGCACCGCCAAGCGGCCTTGCCGTGTTTCGCTTCGATGTCTGGTGATACCATTTAAGAGGGTGGGTCGAAATTGTTGCTCCTTTATGGTTTCAATCTTAAGGAGCCTCATTTCACTGCCACCTTCTCACCGAAAGTCATTCGTAATCACGAGTGAATCGGTACATTGGGCTGGCGCGTCCCATTGTAGACTACATCGTTGCTTAACATCAGGTAAGTTGTTGTCAAGCGCCGGCCTATCCAAGAATAAAAAAAACATGTCGTTATTCCTATTGGCCAAAGTTTGTGAACTAAGGCCGGTCTACTCTGTCTACTATATTAACAGTTGCAATAGTAGGCCGGCCTTATGCCTTAACAAATTGTATACTTGTAAACACCAATGTTTACAAGTAGACAATAATTTCACGATATTGGGTCTAGTACTTATAACTTTACGTTGCAAGTTAACTGCTAGACTATCTACTACAAAAAGAGATATTATAAAAAGGAAAGATTATTTTTGTGTTTATTACGATTTAATTCAAAATTAGACCGAATTAAAAAAATAAACATTAGAAGGGTACATCTATACTTAATAACATATCGAAAAAATCCCCTATCTGTAGGTCGTTGCGGCACCATAGCTTTCAAACGAATGATTTTGATTGGTATTTTGCCGAGTTTTTAGTTGATCAAGTGTTTCAAGTACGGAAAGTCTGCCAATATGTCTGTAAGTACATGATAAGCAATCGTTATCTTCACTAGATTTATCAAAAATATTATGCCTACCTCGTAACGTTATCTGGATAACCTTTAATGTTGTGAAATTTATCTTACTTGTAACTACCAACACAAATCATGCGAGAGTACTTATTTATTAGTAGGCGAACCTGTCGGGTTGCGATCATCATTAGGTACACCCGCCTCTTCATGCATCTCGACGGAACACAAAATAACACTACAGACAGCTAATCAATCTTTGTTATTGATTCTAGCACTTTCCCAATGATTCAAAAAATGATTGGATAGAAACGGATGCCCTTTTGTGAGATTAAATTTGGTTTGCACACAGTACATGCTTACCCAACCGACCTCAAAGACATTGTTTCCGGACGTAACAATGACAGTTGCAGACCAGCAACCTGCAGTGACAATGAGTTAGCCTACTGACGACAGGCTGAATGCTACACAAGTGACCTCTAACCGTCAGTTAAGGCAACAGCTTCCTATTTTAGGTTAAACGCTGCAATATATTCATACCTTATCTTGTTGATAATTTGTTTTCCTTGTTGATTAAAACTACAAGTAGGTATATTATTATGTAATTTTTTATACCTAAAAAAGAGTACTATTCTACTTAAAATTAGCTATAATTAATTAGGGTTGTGACAAAGAAATGGCAGTTTGGTCGTAGCACGCTACTGTTCAGCTTTTGATACCATTATTAGGTTTGACCAAGCATCTTGTTGAGCACGATTGCGTTTGGAACAACTGGTAATGGACCAGTGAGCAAAGTGATGGAAATGGATATAATAAAAACAAAGTATCGTTGTTTTTACTACGTGGCTCAATTATATATAGCTAATTGGAAAATATGTTCAAAAAAAGTTTCTGTGAAATAAAACTAAAACTACCACGTGAAAAAGTATTTTACTCTAATTACCGGTCACCCTAAAATATACACGTAATAAAACAAATATAAATAGTAAATTTCTTCACAAATTACATGCCAATTTAAGTATGCCAAGTAATGAACATAGTACTAATAGTAACACTTTAAAATAAACAGTGAAACTCGTCACTGTTCTGTTCAGTTTCTTTGAAACTAATCAAACGCTCAGGAAAATGTTAAACTACTTCTGCCAGGAAACCTTTGCGGGAAGCTAAGTAAATTCTCCGTAACATGTTAGTTTTCTAACTAAAATACAGCGTTGTTCTCCAACCATGTACAATTTCAGCAATTCTTTTAAAGTAGCAACCAGTTTCAAGAAACACGATTTTATGACTGCGGCACATGAAAATTATACCGTGCCCAAAGAGATTTTGGTCTACTTGAAATGTCATTTCTACTACACTACATAAAATGGAGTACGTGGTATGTCAACAATTTTTATTGCTCTTGAGTAGTCTGTTGATCGGAATCTAATAACTTTACTTATGAGCACAATTCTACAAACAAGACAACGTCTCGCGGGTTGGTGGGTGAGCTAGTGTAAAAGCAAGAATTCATACATTTCTTTTTAGATGTACTCGTACTAAACGTTTTGTTATTACATCACTATTAATCTGCTCTTGATTAAAGGAAACATCATAAGGGAGCATACAAATAAGTGCCTAAACACGAAGAATCCTTAGTATTTCAATATGACTTTCACATTTACATGCGAATAACATTGGCCTATCATTACACCGACGCGCAACGTAAAGGTGCAAGTTCGTAGTCGTCGGCCGACGCAGCAGCAGACGATGTAACGATGCCACCTTTTTATGGGTTTTAACCGGTTTTATGTATTTCTATGAAATATAGCGACGTGATATGTCGCTAGCTGCGGAAAATATTTCATAATACATGGAAACCAGGTAGTGTCGTAGTGACACATGTACGCTTTTGCTATCTGCGGCTATGAACCTGCACCTTAAAGACCCGTTAAACTACTTCGTAAGTAGGAAACCATGTACAGACTAATAGTATGAACTCCTTCGTTTTCGAAGGTAACAGCTCTTTTCATATTCACGATAGCAAGTATGATACTGATGAAAATCATTATAAAATTGATTGAATCCTCACCCCATCCTTCTTTGAAACCACAAGTTAAATAATGTATGAAATTATTGTATAAAATAGTTAGATTATGACTAGATTATAATGATCAGAAAGTCAAATAATTTATGTAAGTGGGTCCTTTCAAGAGAAACTGCAAGAAATTATACAATTTATATTAATATAATTCGGTGTAAGCGGCGGCATTACGAGACTCGCGTTAGAAGAAAATCCCAAAAGACGCGTGGGTTATACAATTTCCTCAGTATATCCCAATTTTTTATTTACAAGCTAAATGTTGGATATGGTTTTCAGTACACAAAACATAGCGAGAAGATTGAATTAGGTCGATCAAGGAAATTTATACATCTCTATGCGGTTTCATTTGCATTCTCCAAATATTTCCATTTGTTTACGTAGTTTTAGTATTTTGGTAAACTAGTTCTAAAAAGAATCTTAGGTCTTGTATTATTCTTATTTCCTACTTCTTGCTTGTTAGCTTGTTTTATTCTTTAAAATAAAACTAACAGTTTATTTTCGCAATTCTTATTTTGGTTGTTATCTTCGAATCAACATTTTTCACAGCAATAACATCGTCGTTTTTGTTTCTTGCCATTAATTTAGTCGTAGGTACATACAATCCGCTTATAGAAACAAGATTCTCAAAGGGCAATAAAAGTAATACGATTTTGAATAATATATAAATGTTACCAGGTAATGTATATTTACACTATTACGCATTACTATCATCAGCATCAATAGTCCACCAACAACTCTTTCAACTCGTAAGGTAGTTGATAGAAGACCCATGCCCAGTAGTGGGACACTAAAAAGGGTTCAAGTGAGCAATGGATACGTTCATTGGTTGACTATTGATATAGCCTTTCTCTATACTTGCCATCTCACGCTGTCTTCAGCTTGTAGCATCCAGATTCTGTGTGCGATCTTTCACAAACCATCACTCTACCTTGTTGAAAGGTGTCTAACACTACGCTTGCCAGACACGGTAATGCTAAGCATACATATTATGCGTGGAAACTATTCCATAGATTCAAAGCAACAAAAATATGTAGCATAGTAGGGGTGGATCATAAAATGACAGCGGAATACGAACGACGAAGGCCATGACTTCCTTAGATTAAGTATTCGGTCCGAGTACGAAGAACTTTTCCATTCTGAGGTATAATTTCACTTGTGAATAATTTCTTATGCGTTCCGCTGAATAAGTTGACGAGGTCTCTTGTTATGAAATTTGTAAGTTTATTCAGGTTTTGTCAAGGTTTTTTGAGGTCAAGGAATAAATTTGATTAAAATTTGTTGCGAAAAGAAAAATAAGATGGCATAATAAAAATACAGTACCTAATAGCTAACATAATTATTACATTTATTACCCTTCAAATACCTAGTATACACACTAAGAAGCTATAATTTCCAGTATAAGCTGACCTCTCGTTTTACGGAAGTTCTATTACAATGCGAAATAAGCTTAAACTATGCGTTTCTAATAAGAATAGGACTGGACTCGCGGTTAACTACATAACAAAAGCCAAGCAAAAGTAACGCCAGCACAAAACATCAAACCACAGACAATATTATTATTTTTAAATGTATGAAAAAGTGATTTAAGTAGAAAAAATAACTTATGTATGTAGCTACATAGAGCTACTTACTTAAGTAAATTTACGCGCTAGGATGCCACAAACTTGTACACAGATACATAAACACGGATAAAAACACACGTTTTAATTTGTAACATTGCTATTTTTCGTCCAAAGTTATTAAAATATGTTCGTATATAATTACGCGACTCAAATTTCCAATCTCACTGGAACGGCAATAAGATATATACGTATTTTAATATTTTTTTCACCTTGATGTGATTTTTATAACGAACAAACGTTTTTGCCCACCGTACTGAAAAATGTGGAGTTAGTATTGGAAATATAAGCTTGATGTGAAGCCGTGTGTACTATGTAAACATGATAAGTACTGCCATAGTAACTTAGTTATTGAAATTAAATTTTTTGCTACACGAATCTGTAGGTAGAATTTAGTATCACCCACTATTTGCCGGCTATGTTTAAGTCTCATACATAACAATAATAATAATATAGTGGGACATTAACACACACGGTCATCTGATCGCAAACTAAGCAGAGCTTGTACTATGGAAACCAGATAACTGGTAATATACTACATATAATACTTTTCTTTTGTAAATATATACTTAAATATAGATAGTTACACCCAGACACAAGACACACAGACATATATAATTAAACAAATGTTTGTCTCGGGTGGAATCGAACCCACGACCTGCGGCGTGAAAAGCAAGTATCTTACCGACCACGCCACCGGCCCGTCAAATAATAATAACAATAGGTCTATTGCCGTTCATCCAATCCTAAATTTCGAGCTGCAACTGAGATATACTTGACCCGCGAATCGATCTTTGGACCTCTTAGTTACTAAGCGAACGACTGGACATGGGTTTAATACTATATTTTTTCCATAAACCACTCGAACAGTTTATTGAACTAGTTCTACTTGATCGATGTTATCATCACAGGTTAGTCAAAATATTACTGAATTAAATTATTTAATTTTTATTTTGGAACAACGTTAGGAATAGTAGGTATTGTATTAGATTTACGCGAATATCACACATTGAAATAAAACTACTTTTTAACGGATTTTATCGCGGTTTATTTTAGATTTTAGATCCCGGCGTTTCAAAGTCTTTTCAGACTTCATGTTCACGGGTGGACTGAGGTATTTGACGTCCAAAAATATTAATCACAATAATTACTGACTACCTCCAAACATTAATATTTAAGTTGCGTTCCGTTTTAAATCAACTCAGAATTCAAGACACTGTGAGCTCAATTTGCTGTTTATTTCAACGTTAGGAATAACTTGTTAGTAAACGACTTCAGTTAATAACGGCAAATTACCGGGTCAAATTGACGGGTAAGTAAAAAAATTAAACGCTTAAAATATTGTAGTAAAACTACTTTATTTAGATTTTTATATCCCGACGTTTAAAAGTATTTACAATCTTCATGGTCACGGGTATTTCGTAGAATTTAAAGTTGGAACATTGCCCGGTATACAGCAATTGATTCGTAGGCAGACTATAGTTGTATTCAACTTTGTCTATACCTTCGGATAATAAGGCTTTTGTAATTCTTCACAATTCCTGACTATAATTAGGGGCAGAGTCACCTTCATGCATGGCACACCTTTTACCTGAATCACCACATACAGTCTTCGAGTGGAGCAAACCAGGTAGCAATAAATTGGTCGCAAGCATCTGTCGTGGATAAAGAACATCCAACAGATAAAACCGGGCTGGAGTTAATGCTTCTCAATAGTTTCTAATCATAATGGAGCCTCATTCCACTGCCACCTTCTCACCGAAAATCATTCGTAATCACGAGCGACTCGCTATATTGAAAGTTTCAAGATAAATCAAGTTTTAGTCAAGCGAAAACCTATCTATCTACATTTATATGTATAGATATATAAAAAAGAATCCCTATTTCCCTTGCTTACGCCATCACGTGTGAACGGCTGGACCGGTTTCACTAATTCTTTTTTTAAGAGTATTCCTTGAAGTAGGAGTTTGGTTTCTACGCATAGAAAAATAAAAAATCAATCTCCTCCCAAACGGCTTGACCGATTTTTATGGAATCTTATATCTATATTCGATGGGTCTGAGAACATAAAATCTATTGTCGAACCCGGGTTGGCACTGCTTTACCGGACAGTACGACGTCTGCGGAGTCCACTAGTTTCAGTATAAAAAATAATATTGTTTGCAGCAAAAGTATTATAAATCTCAATTTTCCACTTTCATCGCAAACAATTTCACTTTCATACGTCAGGGAAAGTACATATATTTCTCAAATCCTACTTCACGTTCCGGATACAAACCAACATTTCCTTCCTTCACTATGTAAATGTCCTTTTTCCAGCTGTAGTGACATTAAGCTGCCGCATTGCAGCATAACGCTATTGGGAATAACGCAACGGTAAATCAACTCGAAATCTACATTATCTTTTATTATGTAATTATATTGTTAATAAAAATAATTTATGTATTTGACGACGCACCACAGCTTATTACTAATTTTTAATCGATTCTCATTCTTATTCTTATTCTTATTCTTTATTGTACACAAAACACTTACATAAAACAATTCTCCTGTCATTCATGTTATAATTTCTGACAGTAACAGACTTGTCACTCTGACTTAACGTCGAACACTGGAGAGGCGGCCATCTTGAGTGAGTCGGGAGTGATTAGGTAGTCTGTGATTGAGCGGGTTTATGGTTGCGATTGAGCGCGCACGCATCCACGTGTTCGGCGGATGCCATAGTTTCTATCAGAAATTACATCGTAATCTTTCAAGATTGATAATTATAGTAGTGTGATCTCATTCATTATATCAAAGTGATTATTATTTTTGTATTATTAAAGTAGTTACTATCTCCTCGCCCGACAACCTACCCTACATTGTAACCGTTAATTGGTTATTCGTGTAACTCGATGGAAAACCATTCAGATAAAGGCCTAGTGCCTTTATATTTATTTGATTCACCAAAGTTTGAGTACACTCATACAACACACAGTACCTACAGTCTATAAACGAGTGCAACAAACAATTATAGGTAAATACAACTTCAAATGTAATAATAATATAATAATAATTACCTGGTAATAATATTAATTACCTGGTACATTAAAGTACGCGACCAGGGCCTCGATTTTTATGACATTTTTCATTTACATTTCATTTTTATTTCATATCTCTAATAGATATAATTATGTCAAAAATAAAATAAGGATTTCATCAGTGTTCTGTAATTTTTTAGACATTTTTGTCTATTAGAGTTTAATATCTAAAGCGCGAGAATCCAGACTGCCAGACACCAGATAGCTGATGGTACTACAGACAGATACTACTTTATTTTTGTAAATACATACTTAATATAGATAATTAGACCCAAACTAAAGACAAACAGACATGTTTATCACACAAATATTTATCTTTAGGTGGGGATCAAACCCAACACAGACATACGGAAAAGAAAAGTAAGTATTTAACCGACCACTTACTTTTGTTAAGTGTTTTACATTGACATGCCTTTTAGTTAATTATGAAAACGGAGTTCTCTATCGCATGTTTCACATAAATTTGAGCACCTGTAGCGCACCGGTATTGACCTCGCCTTGATCGGTATTGAGGTCGTGAGTTCGATCCTTGGTCGTACCCACACAACTTTGTGTGCATTGTTGCCTTGCTGCTGCTCAATATCGGTGAAGGACATCGTGAGGAAACCGGCATGTTTAAGAACTAATCATTCGAAGATATTCACCAACTCGCACTAGGCTAAACTCTGGTTTGTGGATTAAGACCTAAGCTCTCTCAATTTATTAAGAAAAAACCCGTGCTCAGCAGTAGGTAGGTACTAAGAAGGGCTGAAATGAAGTGAAGTGGTTGCTGTTCATAAAGTTCTTTTTGGGTAGGTACCTAGTCAAGAACGTTCCTTGAAGACAGCGAAGCAAATTTTTTTTTTCAATCTAAGCGTCGACTAGCTAAATTAAGCTAGTTTACAACTTAGTTTAGTTATTTTAAATAAGTAGTTGATTGTTAATTGTAATCGACACTATGATGTTAAGACAACCCTCAGCACATTTAATGAATTTAGTATCCAATTCAGTTAAATACTTTGAAAAAAAAACGAATTCTTAAATGCAATATATGAACAAAATATCTAAGAAACAAATACCACAAATCTCTAAAATGTAATTTAATGAATACGCCATAGAACACGCCACAGAATTGCCAATTGACGAGCTATGACATATCACGTAGGTATCAAACGTTGGCAATTGGTGTTTCATGTTGCGAATACCTGAGTGAACTTCTAAATGCTGTTTTATTTTCATCGACATCTATGAAAATATAAAGAAGAATGCTCGACGAAATCTGCAGTGTGTGAACATATTCAAAAAGGCCCCAACCATTACCTGAGATTTGATAAAACACAGGTTCTTGTCAAAGAAAACCGGTTCCTACCAAGAATGATCCACGAAGCTATAGAAATTAAAAATCATCCTAATTTTAACAGAGAAAATGGTTGGAATATACCACCAGCTTGGGACCCAGTGCTTAATTTACTTGTACCAAAACCCAAGCAAAATCAACTCAGAATTCTAGACACTGTGAGTTCAGTTTGCTTTAATCGGAACGCAACTTAAATATTAAAGTTTGAAGGTAGTGAGTAATAATTGTGATTAATATTTTTGGACGACAAATACCTCAGTCCACCCGAGAACATGAAGTCTGAAAAGACTTTGAAACGTCGGGATCTAAAATCTAAAATAAACCGCGATAAAATCCGTTAAAAAGTAGTTTTATTTCAACTTCTAAATGCTGTTTTCATTTCATCGACATCTATGAAAATAAAAAGAAGAAAATAAAATAAAATTCAAAGAAGGATGACTCAGACCACAGACAAAACCTAGAAATAGATTTGTGGCGCAGCATGTGCCCCACTATGAGCTTATCGGTTTCATACATTTACAATTGAATGGAGTGTCGTGTCGCAAGGACAATGTAATCATCATCATACCCCTTGCCTTATTTCCATTTCTATTGGAGTCGGCTCCCAGTCTAACCTGATGCGGCTAGCTACCAGAATTATACGAGCGACTGCCATCAGACCTCGAAATCCATAGGGAACCAGTAGCCGAGTTGGCTAGACCAGGTGTCAGATTATATTAGGCTTCTGACTTTATGCAACAATTGTCATAGATGTTTTAAATAACAACCGAGACCGACGGCTTAACGTGCTACCCTCCGTGCCTCGGAGGCACGGAGGGTAGTCCCTCAACCAACCAGACACCCAAAACTAACCTTTGTTGTTACACAAAGATTGTCCGGGGCAAGAATCAAGCCCGCGACTTCCCGGGCACTCGACTACCGAGGTCGTCTTGAGGACACTGTAATCATTTATAATAAATAAAATATGCTGTGCTGTAAAGTAAAAAATAACACTAGTAATACCATATTTTTCTGCAAATAATTTTTTAACTTATATTTTGATGAAGTTAGGCTTCGGACGTGGTTAGTTACCACCCACTACACAAAGCCACACCGCCAAACGGCTTGGCCGTGTTCCGATGCGATGTCAGGTGACACTATATATGAAGGTGGGAAATGTTGCTCTCATATGTTTTTTAACCGTATGGAGCATCATTCTTCTGCCACCTTGTCACCGAACCTCATTTGCAATCACGAATGAATCGATATATCGGCAGGCGTATTTCAATAGCAGTGTTCACACCGTCGTGTGAAAGGGGTGTTGAATGAAAAGTGAAGGGTAAATATATTCAGTATTTTGATTAAAGTACTCTTGTAACACAAATAAGCGAGCCTTTTCTATTTATGGAGCCTAAAATAACCTCAATTGATTTCAATCGAAGCGTAGAAGAGCAAGATGAAAAGTAGTTTTGGCAAACATGCTCGAAGACTTTGTATACCAGAAAAAGGAAATCGAATGATACAAAATAGCAAATATGCTGGCATCCAGATACCAATAGGGGAATTGAATCGGATATCAGTACAAAATTTCATATTTATTTGAACTGTAAATGCGATGCACCGATCTTCTCGTATGTAATATTGAAAAGTTTATGCTAAGAATCATTGTACAATATAACTTTATAGGTTTTGTTATTGTGTTTAGTTTACAGGAATATGAGAAAGGTAAATACGCAATTTTGTAGCAAGTACAAAACATAGTAAAGTAAAATCAACTCTTTTGAACTCCAAATTTGTAATAAGTTATAAAATTAAACTTAAGAATTTAATTTAATAACTCAAAACGAACAGGAACTAATTATGCCACTGCATAATTTAAGAAGGAACTTATAAATTAAAAATCGCATTGAGTTGACAGCCTGCGGGAAGGGTACCAAGAAAGCTGGTGACGCACAAACATTAATTGAAAAAAAAAATTGAAAAATTGTTTATTGAAATAAATTTACTTTTTAACGGATTTTACCGCGGTTTATTTTAGATTTTAGATCCCGACGTATCAGCTGCAAAAAGACCCGGCGGAGTTATAAAAAACATAACGTTCTTCATATTATAACAATAAGGATTACAATGGATTTTACATAATAGGTATTTTGTAAGCCTTTATCCATACCCGTAGAATGATACCGTTTTAATACCATTATTTATACTGTTAACAAATTTCAAATTTACAGCTTCACTTTCCCACGCGAAGCTAAAAATTCAGTCAGTTTGGTATTTTTTGTTGAATTTATAGCATTTTTCATCTAAACATGTTTAAGCATGCGTATTATCTGAAGGAAAATTAGTAATGCCGACCATTCATCGGGCCGGTGGCGTGATCAGTGAGATACTTGCTTTTTCCGGTCAATTTTTATGCAGACTTTCGTCTAAAAAAAAATAAAGCATTTTTTCATTTCATTTCATTTCACGCCGTAGGTCGTGAGTTCGATTTAAGTACAGACGTTTGTAATCATGAATATATTGTCTGTTTATCTTAGTCTGGGTGTAATTAATTATTAAAAGTATGTATTTCATTCTATAACGATTTAAGTATTTTGATATAAAACAATTTCGTTTAACAATTCAGTTGGTTCAGAATAGTTTGTGTCATAAATAAACATTGGGCCTCTATGGCTTGTCCGATTCACCAATTTTCCAAAACTGCCGGATTTGTATTTTTTTTGTTTGCGGTCCCCTATTGGTTTAGTTGGATGTACGATGGGCGACAGGAAATGTAATTTAGATTGTTTTATTTAACTGCCATTAAAAAGAACAAACCATCAAATTTTTAATTATCTGTTATAAGTATATATTTACAAAAGAAAAGTATTATATGTATAGTATATACCAACCAGTTATCTGGTTTCCATAACACAAGCTCTGCTTAGCTTGGGATCAGATGACCGTGTGTGTTAATGTCCCAGAAAATATATTTAATTATTTTATTCGTAATAGTAATTAAGAAATTGAGACACAAGAATTAGTTACTAGTGCTTAACAAACGTTTTACAGTGTACCTGCTACTACCACGTACGCAAATATAGGAGGGACTTAACAAGAAAATACAACTAAAATCGTTGAGACAATTACAAGCAAACTGCGACACAGTTTTAGGTGACTTCGAATACAAATTGCCCACATTTAATACAAGCTTTTAGACTTGGTACTACTTGGCAGCCCTACTTGGCAAGGAAGAGACAATAAACTGGTAGAGAGACCACGTAATGTTCATTAATTCTGCAATGCTTGACGCACCGTCGCGGAGGCAGTCGGTGGCAAATGAGATGCAAATTAATCGGACTGCACTATGTTGTCGAGTCGTTTTCTACTGTTAGATTTAGTTTTCTTAATCGTCTTTATTAAAAATATCAATTTTGTGACATATAATGTTTAATAGAGGGTTAAATATTTTTTGTGTATCGTATCTACGAGTATAAACCATAAACCATATAAACCATTTATTTTGTTACACACTATAGGTACAAATGGTACAATCACAGCAATCACACAAAAATATTTAGCATGCAACACGGGATCCAACTCAGTAATTGCTGTACTAGCGCACAGCACTGATTTTCAGCTGGCCCCGGACATATGTGACAACAATATAATTATGTACGCACTAGAAACTCAGTATCTGCTAATAAACTTTCTTCACGCCAAGACTAAAATAAAACGATGCATAAACCTACCCATCCCATCCAACATGAGTGAGGGAAATGAATGCACCTTACATTTTATTATATACTTGCCTAGTTTGTTTGGACTGGCCACCATGGCCTTGGTGTGCCGAAGGAGAAGAAAGACTGGCAGGAACTGCTACAATAAATAAATAAATATTCTGGGACATTAACACACACGTTCATCTAGTCGCAAGCTAAGCAGAGCTTGTGTTATGGAAACCAGATAACTGGTATATATACTATACATATAATACTTTTCTTGTGTAAATATATACTTATAATAGACATTTACACCCAGACTCGACACAAACACAAATGTTAATGTTAATGCTTATGTTTGTCCCGGGTGGGAATCGAATCCACGACCTGCGGCGTGAAAAGCAAGTATCTTACCGACCACGCCACCGGCGCGGCCCGTCTAAATTTTTAAGACAATTGATCAAGGCTGTAGCCAAAATAAATATTTTTTTACGCGATATCTCAAAATATTTTTTCACTTATTGTATTACCCACTACGAATAGTACAATGAAGAGAAGTGTGGTCTTTACCTTTAAAAACTTAATAAATATTAGGTATCTAGTAAGTTTAATATCATATTTCTAACGTACACTTTACACATTGAAACATTTTACACCCATCCACATCTATTAACTGTAGTCCTGTTCCCATAAATATTTTATCATAATTTCAGCAATAATATCTTCCTACAACAGTATTATATTAAGCAAGTGTCGTGTGTTTGCAATTTAGATTGTTTCGTTATCAATTTTTCATACTTCGTTATGTTCTTCGACAGAATAAACAAAGTACTACATTTTACGATAAGTGAAAAATTTGGAGCGTTGAAAATTTGCATTTCTATGGTGATAGTGTTAAAATGTATCGCGTAGTTCAAAGTTATACCTGCAATATAGTTATTGCAACTTATACACCAATAAAAATATATTTTAATATCTTTGCAGATTTTGGAAGATCAGACAAAAATAGGTTGGTTATAAATTTTATTTCTACTTTACTATCTTTATTTTTTTTATTTCAATCTTCACTGTAACTTTAGCAACATCAGCAATTTTTAAATATTTGCAGACATATCTAGTTTTATTTGCAGATATATTTGGTTCGTTATTTCTAAATATTTCAGCATTTTCTTTTGTATTTGCTTCATTAGTTGTATCTTATTTATTGTGACCCGGTCTAGTTGATCAGAACCTAAATATCTATGTTTTTTGCTTGCAATTCGTAAAGGCATAATTCGATTTTTTGATAAAGTAACTAGACTAAATTTTATCGTAGTTGAAACTTTTAAAACATAATTATGTTAACTTTCAAAATAATATGGTGAAGAAATTTAAATTCATGTCGCGTCTATCTCTTTTGACAGATTATCTACAGTTGTTCTAACCACCCAGATGCTGGGTGAGGTAGTGTTCAAAATTGTACCTAATTTTATTTGTTCTATTTCATTCTTGTGAAATTTAAATATCTTCTCTATTTTCTTAAATTATTTTACTATATTAATGTTACCCTTGGCGTGGTGGTAAGATACTTGCTATTCACGTCGTAGGTCGTGGGTTCGACACTTATGTGATGAACATCTCTGTTTGTCTAGAGTCTGGATGTAATTTGCCTATTTAATTACAAAAGAAAAGCATATTTATTTGTAGTATATTATTAGTTATTTGGTTTTCATAGTTTAGGATCTGATGACCGTGTATGTTAACGTCCATTATTATTATTAGTTTTGAACGAAATTAAAATATTCTCAATCATTTTTCACACAATTTTTTTAACTGAATATATTTTACGAGCAGTGTCATTCATTAAATGTATTATTAAAATCTTTTATTTTAGAGTATTGCTGTAATTTTGGTTTTAAAAAGTCACCATATTTGCCGCAGCTTAAATTTATGTACATTAGGTATACACTTTGATGTGAGTTCTTTTCCGAAGCTTTGGTTTATTTGTGACCGAAGTAAAAAAATTGTTTTTATGTCAATTACAAAATCTCATCCATTAATTCAAGAAGAATATTTTACTACACGTGCTATTATGATAAAACCACACGAACAGCATCAACATTCATAGCTCCTTAAAAGCACAACTATAACAACTACAATATTACCTTTGTTAGGTACTCGTAGGAACCAATCTCACGACTACATTGTACGGTGAAGTCATTGAAATTTGCATGAACTCGCTTATTGTGGTTGCAATAAAATCACAATTTGTGTCTGATGGTCTATGAAAATGGATCCTTATAGAATGGAAATATTCCTTTTGGAAATACTAAATCTTGTTTATTGTTTATTGATATTTGAATGTTTGTCTATCTAGCAGTCCAAATAGTCTCAAAGGCTGACCAGAAGCCAGAAGCCTGAACTAGTTGAAATAATCGCAGGCTAAAATTGATTTTACGAGCTGGGAATAAGATGAACCCCTTCATATCGTCACACTTAACATCGGTCAGCAACCTGTCGCAATTCGTTATTTCATCAAGCTTGAAGGCGTCTAGAGGCATCTAAAAGGCGCGTACGTGGCGTTTGCAGCCAGTCACTCAACTGGGTTGGTAGCATGTCAGTGCGTTAAGATCATATCAAAATCGAAGTATGGCCAACAACTAATACATAAAGAGCCTTTTAATTTTCTTAAAATTTCTTACTTAATTTTTTAAATTATAATAAATTACAATTAAAATTAAAATCAAAATTTAAATAAAAACAAAATAATTTTTTATTATTATTAATATTGCTATAACTGTTGCTCCAACCACTTACTACAACGAAGTATTGAACCGGTTATTTAATTTGGTTACTAAAAACTAAGTCCTTGTATTTACCTATGTGTAAAGAATTTGATAATCTAAAAATCTAAAAATACTAAAATATTATCCCATAATCACAAATAAAGTGATGCAACACCAAAAGTGGTGGAATAAGCTACGTATGTGTGGTTTTGGGGCTAATGTTTTTATAGATATCATTCAAGGTAATATTGGAAAGCAAAATAAACAATCTTTTCCTTGAAGCATTCGTAATAAGACGACCAAAATGTCACACCCCACGCAAAAACTTATGAAATATTTCTGCGAGATGTTTCTTAAGTACCTACATTCAGTTATTATATGAAAAACTAGCTTCGACCCGGAGCTTCACCTGCGCGGTATAGGATAAAAGTAACCGATGTGCTACTCCCGACTATAATTTATCACTGTGCCAAATTTCATCCAAATCCGTTCAGTAGTTATTGCATTAAAGAGTAATAAACATCTATCCACACACACATCCATAGAAACTTTCGTATTTATAATATTGGTGGGATAGGATAGGACTTAAGGTTTTTGGCCGGTTCTTTGACCGTAACTTTACATGACTTAGGTGCTAATTTTATGAGCAGTGATGTCCCTTTGGTCTATAGGTCGCAAATTTGAACTTAGGTCCTGTCCATTCATCTTCGTGTACCTATATTATTTCATCACTGCTCAAACATCGTTAGAAAATAAACATTTTTTAAGAACCAAAAATGCGAGGATGTGACTTTGTCAACGTGTGCGGATGAAAACTTAAATTTTCTCAACTCTAATACTTAGTTGAGAGTAACGCTGTGCTCAGCATTGGGGCACTAGAGGGTTGATTTCGGTTTTACAATGGTCTTTCAATCTGATATTACAACTTCACGCTACTCAAGAGAGGGTTGGTAAATGTTTAGTGGATCAAAAACATATACTGCCGTCATATGGAAAAAGAACACATCTGACATTTTATTTTGTAACTAATTTACTAACATAATCGGAATCACTAAAATATACTGATTTCGATGATATAAATAACACAGTTACGAAAAAAAATGTCAGATGTGCCCTTTTTCCTGATGACGGCCTGTTTATGTACAACGCTTAAGGCAAATAAATAATTATTATTATTAGGTTTACTGACGTAGTTATCTTAAAACATCCACAATTATGGACATCACTCAAAATCAAACTCGCAGCCCACATTCAAAGCCGAGTTTGATACCGTTGGTCAAAATATCACGCACAAAATTATTAAACCCCTTTTTAACACTTAATTTAAAAATGAGGCTAATGTAGAAGCTAAGTTTAGAGTAAATACGTAAAAGTATTTTATGAATACAAGTCACGGCACAATGCCTCGTAAAAGTCGCCACTTGTTTTGTCTAGATATTTCCATCTGCTCGTAAATTTTGGCTGATAAACTAAGTGTCCACGAGTGAATAAACGATCACAGCGCCGCCGTAAACTACTGTGCACTTTTATTTTCTAGGGGAAATTGTGTGGTATAATATACCTATAGGAAAATACTTGGAAAGATTATTGACATGTAAAGACATCTTGGGTACTATAGGCCGAAAAAAGATACCCTAATAAACGTCTTATTATATTTGCTGAATCAGTACTGCTGACACGATTTCGTTACTAATTTGGAATGCATAAATACAATTTATCCGTCAATAACTCGATATTGAGAAGCAAATTTATTCAATCAAGCGCTCCAAGAATTTACTATTCATGAAGAACAAACTGTTGGAGATATTGATAGGTAAATATTTATTGTATGCTTTAATTTCCGATAAAATACACATGAAAGTATCTCTAGTACCCGGGATAAATTAAAATTGTTTCCTATTTTAGGATGTACGAGTAGTATACTTAAAATTTAGTATTTTATTGGATTGACGCGAATATCTTACATTGAAATAAAACTATTTTATAACAGATTTATCGCGGTTTATTTTAGATCTTAGATCCCGACGTTTCAATGTCTTATGGCCACGTACTTCATAGTCACGAGTGGAATGAGGTATTTGACGTCCAAAGTTATTAATTACAATTATTACATTACAATCGAGTTCCATGTCGAGCAAGGAATTTTCGTTGCTGAATTTCAGTATAGATGCTAGGAGCTAAACGATTTATTCGTACTACTAGCTTATTCAAAATACATGACAACATATTAGTAGGACGAGTCTACGTCAATCATAACTTAGAAACACAACTAGTTCCAAAACAAACTAACTTACCCCAGTTGCGGTTCGCAAGTTGCTAACGCGTATACTGAACTTGGTTATTGTTTTAGTAATAGTAAGTCCGTCTAATATCTGCTAGTAGCTTGTGATACTGTCGTGGAATACTAATTTGTTTGTAATAGCCAACTCTAGCTTCGCTTTTAGGACGATATGATCCCGTCGCATCGTACTGCCAAGTTATCTTACTAGCTTTCCGCCGCAGCTACGCCTACATACTACATATCATGTCCAGCAGTGATAAAAAGTAGCCTATAGCCTTTCTCAACAAATGGGCCATCTAACAATACAAGAATTTTTCAAATCGGACTCGTACTTTCTGAGATTCGCGTGTTAAAAACAAACATACTCTCAGGTTTATAACATTAGTATAGATGAGTTTACACTGACATTATTGATAATGTCTGTCTGACATTGTCTGGGTGTAATTATCTATATTTGAGTATGATCAGATGACCGTGTGTGTTAATGTCCCACTATATTATTATTATTATTTTTAATCAAACAAAACAAAATCTCAAGCAACAGAAAATTGCGCCCGGTTGAACATTCATTCCTAACGCATTTTCTCAATTTATCCAGACATTTCTCCTTACTATTCCCAATTATATTTGAGATGTGCACTCAGAAATTGACAGGGGCTAAGCTGGGTGTGGAAACAGGATTATCATCACCGAATTCATCCAGTCGAGTCGAAAACAAATATACGATAACGGAAAAATGTCAGCTTCTTATTTTCAGCTCTTGTTTATTTTTCTACTGGTTTGATTATTTGCTTTGATGTTACTTCTAATTCGAGTGTACTTTACTTTTACCTTTTTGTGAAAAAGTTTAACAATAAATAATATTGTAAACATTTTGTAATCGAAACAAACCCACGTCAAGAAGTTATTTGTTTGTTTCCTTGAAGAGTTTGTTATAGAAAAAAGTAATGTGAAAAATAGTAACCAGTTTCTATATAAAGATGAGGTTATGATAAACTGAGGTTCTGTATTAAAATTTAGCCAACAAGTATCTAACTTATGAATCTCAATATTAGTTATAATATCTAAAATAGGGATGATGGCAATTTTGTTGTGGTTTTATCCGTCTTAAGGATGAATTAAAAATATTCTTTTTTTTGTGTGATTAGTGATTACAGCGATACGGCAAAAACAAAATCTCCAATGACGACATGCATAACGAGGTATGAGGTAGCACACTTCCACTCTATAACTATAATTCGTTTTATCTTAGTTTTATCTGGGTGTAAGCTTCGGTCATGTTTAGTGGCTACCCAACAAATAAAGCCACACTGCCAAGCGGCCTTGCCGTGTTTTGGTGCAATGTTGGTTGACACCATTTAAGAAGGCGGATCGAAATATGGTTTCTTACCATAATAATATGAAGCCTCACTCCATTGCCACATTTCAATATAGTTTGTAATCACGAGTGAATCTGTATATTGGGCGAGCGCATCCCATAGTAGACTACATCATTGCTTAAGATCAGGCGAAGGACAGTAGTCAAGCGCAATCCTACTACAGACTAAAAAAATAAAAAATAAAAGTTCAAGTTAAAAATACACGTGTCTAAATGTTACATACAGATGGAAATTTCTTAAATTCTAAATAGCTATGATCCGGGAACGTGTAGAAAGAGTAGGTCAATTTTTACATGTGATCATCAAAACTAGACTATTTTAACTGGGACTTAACTCACCACCGTACTCCTGCTACCACTACTCCTGTAAGCCAGGACGTTGGTTGAGCAGCGCTGCCTTGAAGAGACACGGGGTTTACCCGACCAAGTCCCAGGACATCTTAGTTGTCTTGAATTCAGATTTAATCAGAAATATAATAAGAGGAGTTGGAAAGTTAGACTGACCGTTCCCAGAGAAAATATAGAGGTTTAAATAGCCTCTTTATCAAAACTAGACTAATTACTACTAATTTTTAAATTTACCAGTTAATTGTACAAATACCTACTTATGTCCTTTAAATTTTCGCGTTGCGTTATTAATATTTATATTAATCTTATAAATTTACGCGCTCACCTTTAATTTGGCTTAATTATATAAAAAATAATAATTGATTAATTAATAAAAATAATTCACTTCACTTCACTTCACTTTTACACTTTTTAACTATCAATATCAATAAAAATAACTTTTTCTCACCTATCAATAAAAATAACTAAAAATAATTATTTAATAAAAAGAATGAATTATTAATAATAATTAATCTAATTATTTAGCGCGTTAATTCCCCGTTATGATAAATATAATTACTGTACAAATACTTTTTTAAATTCCTAATAGGCGTGTATCTATGAAAAAACTTGTAAATAAAATTTACTGGTTATGAAATTTACAATTTTCATAAATATTTTCTAAGCAATATTTATGAATAAAATATCAAAAAGTAATTAGTATCTGTGACGTTTGATGAGCTACGAGCTTGTAGCTTGTGACGTCTGATAAGTAGGGCAAAATCTTATGAGGCGAAAAAAGAGATTAGATTTCACACAAATGTAAAAATCCACACAGAACGTGGATGCCATATAAAATATTAGCAACAAGCTCCTAATAAGACAGACGAAGTAAAATCTCGCATAGTCGGTTACATACCTACTTTACATAGATGCAGACAATTAATGTTAAAGTTATGATCTTATGTTTGTGGATGGAAAACAGAAGGATATAGATGAAATTCGCTTTGAAATAGTCCACAACCAAAATAAAAACTTTTTGATATCTTTTAAACACTATCACATTCTGCTAGGAAAATACCCTAATCATTTCAATACCTCTCATAATAATGATTAAAACAGAACGTTTATTGATCAGTCAGGTGATTTTCATGTTTTAAACTACTCGTATATTTAAAAAAAAAATCTAACTACTTTTTAACACACTGACTAAGACTACTTTTTACTAAACAAGACAATGAGTTTAACAAAGAAAACTTGTTTAAACCGCGGTTTGCACTATATAAAACGCTAACTAAGGCAAACTTAGGTAATCAAAGTTGGGAGAAGCGTTGTATACCTACCTATTGATATGTTGATATCAGAAGAATATGTAACAAACAATATTGTATGAGAATGGGAGGTTAGGTACAGGACACCTCATCTTATAAGTAATTAACCTTGTTTGTTTTAAAATCAAAACCCGCAAAATAGATTATTAAAAAATTATTTTATTTTTTATTGATTTTTTTAACTATAAATTTATTATTAATTGTGATATGTGATTTTATTATTATTTTTCATTTAAATACTAAATATAGACCAAATGTCTGAAATAATATATTATTTAGTATTATGAAATAGGACGACCTGGAAAGTATCGGTTCAAAAAAAGTTTGAAAGGACTATCAAAATGGATCCATACCTAATTGGTGGAATTTAAATGTAGCATACATACCAAAAAAAAAGAAATAAAAGTTATTGCTATCACATACCTAATAAGAAGCCAAAAGGTTTGTCGAGTATAGGTAGAATAACTTGAAAGAATCCATCCTGACAACTACATAGCTCTTTAAGAATATATTTATCATTAGCGACCTTTGTAGTAGAGCGGTGTCAATCGTCGGCTATCGATCGGTCGCGGTTTCGATACCCGCCCCGGACAATCTTTATGTAACAGCGAAGATTAGTTTCGGTGTCTGGTTGGTTAAGGAACTACCCTCCGTGCTTCGGAGAGCACGTTAAGCCTTTGGCCCCACTTATCAATTAAAACATCTACAATCGTTACAGGTAGTCAGAAGTATAATATAATCTGATACCTGGTCTAATCATCTCGGTTACTGATTCACTACGGGTTTCAAAATCTGATGGCAGTAACTCGTATAATTATGGTAGCTATCCACATCAGGTTATACTGGGAGCCGACCCCAATATTCTGGGAATTCTGGGACATTAACACACACGGTCATCTGGTCCCAAGCTAAGCAGAGCTTGTGTTATGGAAACCAGATAACTGGTATATACTATACATATAATACTTTTCTTTTGTAAATATATACTTATAATAGATATTTACACCCAGACTCGACACAAACACAAATGTTCATCACTAATGTTTTTCTCGGTTGGGAATCGAACCCACGACCTGCGGCGTGAAAAGCAAGTATCTTACCGACCACTCCACCGGCCCGTCAAAGAGAAAAGAGAATAAGGCAAGGCTAATGATGATGTCTCTATCATTTAAATCTAATTGGTGAATTGCTTATTAATTTATGACTTCAGCATTTTAGACTAGGTAAGTTCCATTGTAAACAGTTTCAATTTTTGTGTAGAAGTAGTTGTGAATGCCAAATAACACATCTTGAAGTAAAAGTTACATTATCTTTTATAGTTCGATAAAAACCTCTCTCAATACCATTATTAGGTATCTACCCACAAGTGTCGTAAAAAACTTAAAAAATGCACTGCTTTTGTAAAGAAGGGAAGTCTACAATCACGTTTAAGACTGTCGCTTTGTAATGTGATGCAAATTCAAAGTAACGTCTGCTTATATTCCAGTAGAAAAGAATAAATGTTACTGCTATTGTCTTGCAGATTTAATAAATGTAGCATATTGCGCCTTTTGTATGATATTCGAGCTCCAAATGGATATTGTTATAAGAAAAGATATGAAAATATCTTACTTGTTGGTAAATTTGAGAAAAAAACATTAGGCCTGTTATTAAAAATGTTGTCTGGAATCTACTTACTACTGGTAAATCAAGTAAAAACTAAAAAGATGAAAAGCATTCTGCAAACAAATAAGAAACTAAACAAAAGGTCAAAAAGTAAAAATCAAATTTGACATGCCCGTTTCAGATGGTAAAATTCCAGTTTCCATGTTGTGAATGTGATTTTTCTCGTGCATAGCCGTAAAACAAGTGACAATGCAAATAAAACAGTGCGCCATGAAAATATTTTGTCAAAAAATGTGAAACCGTGCAGCCTACTGGAATATATGGATGCAGTAAATACTCGTATGTGTAATTTGGGTAAAGTAATGGTGTGAAATGAAATATTGTAAAGTAGAAGTCGACACAATAACCACACCAGTAACTACGGATGAAATTATTCTTCACGGAAATGCTAAATATGATGACTTAAAATAAAATATACATCTTTATATATATATAATTCTTCTGTGAGTGTGTATGTCACTGAACTTCTCTCAAACGACTGGACCGATTTTGATGAAATTTTTTGTGTGTGTTCAAGGGAATCTGGGAATAGTTTAGATTCACAATTTGCGCGGTACGAAGTTCGCTGGGGCAGCTAGTAACTACTTTAAAATTTAAAGTACTGTTTATAGCTAAACCTGAAACGTGGGATTAGACATACTCTTATTATTATCTACAGACCTTTAGACAAACAAGATACCTGTTTCTAAGGCCTCTGTTATGGACTTAACCAAAATATACAAACACAGCATTTTCAGCTACGTTTAGCTTTCAAACTGTTAATTTAGTTATATTATCCCATAAAAGGTTTTAATAAGCTTTTTTTCATTTATGGGATCGAATCCTTAATTCAAGAAGATTTTTCCGGGAGAAAGTTTGTTTGTTCTAATAATATTCGATCCGACTTTGATGCGGTTCGTGTGACATTACTATTATATCCGGACCGAATATTATTAATAAATATTTTTATAAAAGAAGAAGCTGACATATCAAATCACAGCTCAAAACGATAGGTCCACTAGACACCCACATATCACCACCATCAAAAGGAATGGCTACACCAGATTTGGAACATTTGCGAAAAAAGCGCGATATTCAGTTAAGTACGTACTTACACATTTAGAAATTACAAATGAAATAGAAACACAAATATGTGCAGTAGATAGTGCCACTCTGTGACAATGTCCATTGTGAGGCTAGTTCTGAGTCGCATCCTATTTTCAGTTGACACATTTATATCTCCGCGGGGGCTCTGGATGACGAGTAAGACTTAATTATCCGCTTCAATTTGTTCACATGGCTTTGTACGGTTTAACTCTCCCAATTCCTAATCAAATGTTTAACTACTGAACCAAATTTTTGCATAGAAAATTCATGTTGAAATCATAAACATTAGATTAGGGTATTGGTAAAACAATGTCTGCACAGGGTTGCAACTTGTCAACTTTTAGGAAACGGGTCTAAGTTTTGACAAATGCTGTGGCAGTTCATTTAGTATTCCGACTTTATAGTCCAACTATTGTGGTTCGGAGTCGGAGTTAGCTATCTACTTTTAGATATTGTTGCCAACTAAAGCGATATTTTATTTCAAATCGACAAAATAGTAATACTTGTGAAATAAAAATATACCAGTCCATTTTTATGAGGCAGTTTTAAACCTCTCTTTTTCTCTATGCTGTCTCCAGTTTTGCCTGGAGGGACATGGACAATGTAACTTTCGAATTCTTCCTATTATCTTTCTGATTAAATTCATGCGGGGTCGTATCGGTTTCTTATTTTTATATGGGTAGGTACGCATTAAAAATTAAAAAAAAAAATTAAAATCTTGTTTCTATCTGTTGAGTTCTTCATGAATCCCATAAAGATGGCAGATACAGACGCAGTTCGTTATTTTGTTTTAATATTTTTTTATTCCTCTTGTTCTTAGCACAAACGAAAACCATTAATTAGTAAATTATTTAACTGAAATGGTAGGTACTTTTACATTCAGTATAAAGTTCACTTTAGTTAACTCAAGCAATCTAAAGGCAAGCAGTACTTTATGTATAGCAATTAGTCAAAATAGGCCTTAAGGAGACTTCAAAAACATCTTTGTACCCAAAGTAAGATCCGTCAAAGGTTGTTGACTTTTTGTTGAGAAAATTTTGTTGCCTATAATCACAGATATTACTGAAAATATGTAAAGAAACACCTCAAGCAGAAACCTTCGTTAAAATGCCTTATTTCCTATTCAAACGGGCAGACGTCGAAAACTTTCAGAAGCAGTAGAATTTCAAACAGTTATTGCCCTTAGGGACAAGATGAATTCTGTTGGGTTAAATTAAGAATTAAATTAAGGAATTCACACACACGCCATTCACAAAATATTTGAAAGAGGCCTTTTTTGAAAGATACTCATTGTTATTCTAGTTTTGTTCCTTTGCCTAGACAGTTCCCGAAATTGAGTTTCGACTAGGACTACGCGGCGGACATAATTACTTTATTTTATTTCCAGCGCGACTACTCAACTTTTTGACTAGATAGAATAAAATATATTTTTTTTAACTTACAGATAATTCTTTGGACTTGTACTTTTACCAAAATAACAATGGTATCTCTTTTCTTCAGAAGGAATGCCTTTAACTTATTATTAATTTTGGAACAACGTGGTTTTCAAACTCACAACCAGCTAGAAACTTTTACGTTTTCGCCTTTGCCAATGAAGCAGTCTAATTAATTATAGCCGTATTAATAGTTTCATGACTATAATACAAGTATAGAAGTGCATAATTTTCTGTGATTATTTGAGTTTCCTTGAAGTGAGTATATTTTCTAACCAGTTATGACAAATAGGAGTCTCAGTTTATTTCTTCGTCCATTTCCCTGGGATTATAAAAGCATCTTGAAGCAAAATGCGGTCGTTGAAAACTCTCAGCATAATAAATGAGAAGAAACACGTTTCTGTACAAAATGTAGAAATACGCGATAAAAACTAGTAAAATTGGATGAAATTTATTTTGAAAGGGCTAAAGTAAAAAGTTTTTAGTGTTTTTGTATTACCGTCGTAAAATTTAGTGAAATGTAGATGAAAATAATAAAAACAAATTGTTCTTGTGAACATATTGTACTAACGATCATTTAAGTTTCTCTATTTAGCTTAATGATAAGTTCGTTTTTATTATTTTTTACGTTTTTTGTCTAAAGAACATCACTTATCTAGTTTCTGAACCTACCCATGAATTATTTTTCTGTATAACTTATACGAGCAGCGCAGCGAAATATAAGCAACCTTATATTTCAATGGCAAAATATAAGGTCTCGGATTCGATCCCCGGTCGTGCCCAGCCCATACACCGTGTGAACTGTTTTACCGTCTCAGCTCAATATCGCTGAAGGAAAATATGGTGAGAAAACCCGCATGTTTAAAAACTATTCATTCGAGGACATGTGACATCTATTGCCCCGCACTTGGCCATCGTGTGTGGATAAAGGTTTCAACTCTCTCAACTCGTAAGATAGTTGAGAGAAGACCCGTTTCCAGCAGTGCGACACTTTTAAGGGTTAAAGCTACGACTTTAAAGAACTAACAGCATGGTTGATCCGATTTGTCCAGTTAGTTTAGCCTCTCGACTAGTTAAGACATAGGCCCGAGCGGTCTCTTAGCAATGCCTCTACTCCTGGTGGGTGGTGAGTACGCCAGGGAAAGTAATTCGCTAGTAAGATACACTACCAATGACGTAGGATGATCACGCGTAGGCTCACGATGTTAAATCCTACAGGCGCGTGCTATCTTACCTTCGAAATTGAATATCAGAGTAGATTTTCAGGTATTAACAGTACTGCGTGGAACAGACATTTTGGAATAAGTTGCTCTTCATTCAGCAGGTAAAGCGAGAGTTTGAATTTTGAAACAATTACCATTGTTGTCTCAGCGAAACAACGACTGTTCTAATTTCAACTGTAATAATAATTTAATTTAAAGGCGCTTATAACTTTTCAAAATTCAAAACCAAGGGAGATATTTTGAGTGAAATAATTTATTCTGAGGGTATAAAAGACACCCAATATATTAATAATTTTACTGGAAATAAATTTAGTAATGATGGAAAAGTAAAATTGGAGAAAATGCAAGTACAGCATGTATCTATGTTAAGTGTCTTACCTAATACTTGGCATCAGTTTTCTATGACAACTAATTTAAAATTTGAGAGATTTTAGACCTCGATCCATACACGCACGCCAAGTATGGCTATTATCTTCGAATTTTTAATCGATTAAACAATTAAAAAAACGAAAATATAACCAAAGATGCACACGATAAAGAACCAAATTTCAACCTATATTATAAAGTTGAGCCTAATACTGTTATTCCAATGTACAAGTAAGCACGTATCGATATGATGTAAATGTAACTAACAGAGTGAAGCAATTAAAATCGATAACGCTTTTGTAGCGTAAACGTAACAACGCAGAGATTCTGGTAACAAAACCAAACAACAATAATTGTCAGTCAGAACTCTATTCACAGTGTAGTAACAATCGTTGAGAAGACAAGCATTGAAGCCACAGTATCGATGCTATTGACAGTAAATTGTAGAAAAGACACAACTACGTAGGCTTTGATATAAATTGCAGTTTTAAAACGAAGAAAATCGTAAAATTGTTTTAAAATCCAAAACCTTTTTGTCCTATTTGAAATTGGCATAATGAGTTCCACATATTTTTTTGTTTTAGAAGCTAAAGACAGTTGCTACATAAAAATACATATAAAAAATTAACCGTTAACCATATTTGATCTCCTGTAAGGATGTGACATTAATATGATTCGATTTGAATCAAATATGAATTTATACACAAAACAGTCAGGTGTCTATCTATTTTAACTTAAGATGAGGCAAAAGAATATGCCCTTACATGCCTACATGTTAATGGTGCAATGGCGGCTCAGGTGGTAGATCAACAAGTTCCCAGGGCCGCTACTTAACCCTCTATTGCATGATTTATGAATTTAACAAGAAAAAAATATTTTAATGTTTTAATGTGTTTTATTAAGGCTTATTAGAAAAATGTATAAAGTAAAAATAATATCAGTTTATTATTTTGATAAAAAAAATCTGAATCCCAAATTGGCTTCCCATGCATTAACGTCTGAGTATGATACTGCCATTTTTGGCTTCCTATGCACAACAAATACCAAAACTCACTAGGTAAACCTCTCTAAAACAGTTTCTTTTCTCATTCAGGCAAAGAAAAACGTCACATTTTTCACATTTTATATGAGAACGAAAAGAACAATCATTCTGACATAGTTGGTGAATTCTTAGGTGTATTGGTAAATGAGCAATTTTGTGTGAACATACTGAATTTAGAGGAAGATCTTGCTTTTTTGTTAGGGGTTTACGTGTCTTTTTCCGAGGTGCAGGAGATTCAATTCTACTGGTTCCTACCTGTTCTGGATGAAGTAGGAGTATCTCTTTTTGACGAAAAAATTGGTTCGCTACCAACAAAGGCAGACAGTAAACTCACCACTTTATTGTCATACCATGATACCAGACTCAGTTTTACGTCATCGACGATGGCGATTTTCCCAACCATAGCACCACGACCTATTTTTTTTCTGGTCCTTTTCTGTAGGTACATCAGCGTTAGGTTCATCCTCACAGTTCCCAATAGCAGCAACCCGTTCTTATAAGTAAACTTGCAACTTTATATTATTGAACCAGTTGTCGAAAAAAAAATTGTGGTTTACATTTCGAGGCACAGTAGATATGAGCCGTGTAACAACGTTGGAGCTGACACCAAAATCTGGTGCATCACTTGGAAAAACGTTACTTTGACGCTATACTGCTCGCTTCTGATTAGAAGTTTTAGGTCTAGAATTAACAATTTCTACATCGGAAGTATCTGTATTGGATGGTGAAATAATTATGGGTCTTTTACATTTTTGGTTGCATAGGCTTGCAAGCGAACCATCATCATCGGAATCAGATAGTGAATCATCGTTACTAAGCGAGAAATTACCAGGAATAGGCTTGATGTAGTTATCAGTGCCACAAAAACGTGACGGAAGTATTGTGGAATTAAAAAAAAAGAACTCTGAATGCATGCGAAGACATTTTAGGCGCAAGCTTACTTTTACGTAAAAGCATGCGAAGCCAAAAATGGCTTCCGTAGAAAATAGTAAAAATAAAGTGTAAGACTCAAATATTCAGAAAAAACTGTGGTAGGGGTTAAAAACAAAGGCATTGTTGAACATTATTTACATTTTTGAAAATCAGTTTTCTTACTTTTTTTATTTAATTTCCCCTAACAAATATGTAATAAAATTCACTCACAACGACTTTAAGAACGCGCAGGAGAAAAAAAAGGATAGAATGACATGCGACGTTAGCCATAGAAAATAAAAATTGCGTTTGGTTTTAGTTAGAACCCTTTAATAATACTACAATAAGTTTTATTAATTTTGTATCAAATGGGGGTAGAAAAAAAATACTAAAGTTGAGCATCCAAAAACGGCTTTGTATGCAATAGAGGGTTTGGCTATCGTGGCGAATTCAGTTTGAAACCCAACCCCGATTAATGGGAACATAACCTAAATACTCTAGGGCCTAGGACCGCTAAATACTCCGCCCCAATAGCGGCAACCCATAAAGGGGTTTCAACATGAAAAAAGGTAGGTACGTAACTATTTGTTTTATGGTTCGATTTCAAATCATTTCACCCATCAAAACTTTGATCAATTTGAAAAAAAAATCAAGACACCAGTTTTTTTTAGATACTTTAGACAATATTTCAGTTTAAATTGGTTTTATTGCTACAAGGCCACAAATTGTCACACTTACTAAATATTAACACACGTTACACGTAACCATTTTACAAATAAATATTTCTTGAATTTTATTTTGAATGATCCTTAAAAAGTTCCCAAGCTCCTAAATTAGGGAATTATGAATAAATTCATAATAGTATAAAGTCCAATGTAAATTCAATACAAACAAATGACCTCAATTCAGTAAAGCGTGACGAACGTAATGGGAATATTGGTGATGAAAAACCTTTTGAAATTGAAGATTCGACTGTTTTGAACGACAAAATTGTGACGTCTCCAGAAATTTTACAAATGAATTTACATTAATTTTGTATCTTTATTCAATATTATGCGAATAGGAAATTAATATTGTTAGTAATATTTTACTTAAAACAACATTAAGATTTGTATTAACGTGACATTTGTCGATTTTATCAAAATTGAATGTAAAAATAATTTTGTTGAAATTATTTAGTTAGCGAGGGCAGAGAGGTCCCTCGGCTTTGAAGTACAGGTCGCAGGTTCGGTCCGCAGTCACGGCAGTCGCTATTTACACATTTTTGTACCAACTCGCCCTTGAATAAACACATTGTGTCCGCATTAGGTTCGTGTGTGAATTAAGGTTTATATTTTCTTGACTGATATTATAGCGTACCTAGCAGTGAAGTACGAAAGAGTTGTTGCTTTCTATTATTTACTCATCCTAAAACTCGTTCATAGTTAATTTAAAAAAAAAATGAGCTGTTAATTAATTAGAGTCGCAAAACCGAATGTTTGATTTCGATCTAATGAAAAATTGACTTTTCATCCTTCGAATAATACTGGTAATATCCCGTCCCATTTCTGCTAATTGAAAATAAACAGCGTCGATCTGGAAATGATTGAAATTTTCAATTATGGTGCACTTAAACAGAAGAAATTAAGAGTAATTTATTCAACGTGCTATAATTGTATTCCAATTTTCTTCATTATTAATCCTTCAATGAAGCTCTAATCTCTAATTAAAGATATTAAAAAATTCCAATGGTGAATTGGAATTATTTATTATTTTAAATTTGGTATAATTTGCCGGACAAATACAAATTTATTCCCTTTACAAACTTTTAGTTTTATGCTTTTTAGGGTTCCAAATTCGGTCTTGAATCTTATAGTAGTGAATAAAAGGGGGCGAGGTCCAAACTTCCAGCTGCTACTAAGATTTTTTAAGTCATTTTGGTCCACACGGGAATCGACCCCAGGAGTTTGCGGTTATTAGGCAAACACTGTTACTGCTGGACCACCAAGACTTTATCACCAATTTTTTTATTCTCAATATTTTTTTATCTTAAATAGTATCATCAGACATCACACCAGAACACGGCAAGGCCGCTTGGGGGTGCGGCTTTTTGTGAAGATGAGTACTAACTACGACCGAAGCCTACCTCCAATTAATTGTCAACCTGATTTACACCACCCGGGGACTATATGAGAGGATTCAGACAAAATTTATACTCTCATGGGCGAAGGTGACTCAGCCCCCATTGAGGCTAACATAAACCTTTTTATTTTTCATTGGATTTTTAAAACGGATGAGGAAATGGTAAACATGTAAATAGATCTTTCAAAGTTAGCAATTGACCTAGTTACAAGTTATTTGCACCGAACAAGATCGGCAATTTGGCAAAGTGTTAATAGACCAATTAGTGCTAACCAAAGCTGGATGGTATTAGACTGCTAATAATTTAGGAGATCGGAACTGACGCATAATTGGATCTTTGACAGTGGAATTGCTTTCCTAAGTTTAAGCACTTTGAACATCCCATCCATTTTTAACTCCAGATCAAAATATAGTTCATAGCGCCTAAATTAGCCGGTTTCGATACGTTTTTTTATTCAAAGCTGAAGTGATCGATATGGATTAAAGCTAAGATGGATCTTTCAAAAAAATTTGGCGTCAAGGGTGTCATTAAATTTTGAAAATAAGTAAGATACAATTGATTATTTTATTTTTTGACTAAAATCTTCTAATATATAAAATTTCCATGTCACAATGTCAGTTACCGTACTCCTCCGAAACGGCTTTACCGATTTTACCAAATTTTATATGCGTATTCAGTAGGTCTGAGAATCGGCTACTATATATTTTTCACCCCCCTAAGTGATAAGGGTTGTTCACCCTTATTTTTTTTAACGAATTTTTTTGGTTTTTGTATAATGTGGCATTAAAAAAGACAAACAACCCTAAATTTTCATCTTTTTATCACCAACCCCTATTTTTTAATAGCAAAATTAGTAATACGCGGTACGAAGTTCGCTGGAGCAGCTAATCATTTCTATAATAATAGATACATACATAATAATAAAATTTGTGAATTCCTGACAAAAAGTCTTGATGGGGTTATTAAATTTAAATATCCTCATTTGGTTTATTTATACTAAAAATTTGCCTCGGTGTTTCAGTAGTAAGAATAAGGTTGCTGGTTCGATCCCCGATCGGATCCACATATCTTTGTGTGAATTTTTTTATCACCGCTGCCCTATATCGGCAAAAGAAAACATAGTAAGGAAACCTGCATTACGAAGAATAAACATTCGAGGACAAGTGACATCCACCAACTCGTATGACTTAGCCAGCATGTGTCAATTGAGGCCTAAACTGCCTCCACTTTTAATATAAACGAGAGAAGACCCGTGCCCAGTAATGGGACACCTTTATGAGTTGATATGAAATACAATTATAGTAATGTACTGTAATTTTCAATACATTGCTTCTAATGGAAGATTTTTTTTTCACTTAAACCCTATTCATAAACGCAAATTGTAATTTCAACTCGTGAACATTTCTACAAAAATATAACAATATAGCACCTAGTAATAGTTTTATAAAATCCATTTCGTATTCCATTGAAGTGAATGCTTGAAAAGATTTCAAAGTATAAAATAACTTTTTATCGTAAGCAAGAAGTCTGAATAAGTTTGAAATTAATGCAAGTGTTTTTATATTACGAGCGTTTGTACTGAATTTTGAAACGTGACTACTATAAAGTATTACATTAACAGTGCTACTACATACTTAAGTCTTATTCTATCTATCCTTTTTTTATTTATTAAATTAACTTTCCTAGCAGTCGGTATGACTGCTAGTACACTGTTGGACCCTGTGCCATTCAAACGTCCGCTGGTGAATCAAGCAACCAACTTGAGACGCCAAGTAGAGCGGTGGTGTGCGCGGGTATCCTAAGGTGGGTTACCCGCGCACACAACCGCTTAGGGGTTTACTTACTGAATCCCTCTGTAAGTAGAAAAACCTGGGCGTTACTGTTTAAACGATGGATAGGTAGGTGCTTATCAGTGTAAATACTCACCGATTTCAACGACTCAACTAAGTTACTCAATATAAAAGACCATCCTGACTCAATTACCCAAAGTTTCCCCGTTCCCCGAACCTACTTCTAATTGGGGGTTTCTCTCATTTGCACTGCTTCTAAGTCATCAAAAAAGTCACGTGTGTCATTTCAAATCTTTAGATTCGTTTGACGTTGGAAAGGTTTATTGTTCATTCGACTTAAATCATTCATTATTCTCGATATTCGTTCATGTTAGTGCTTCATTTTCATGCTATAAAGTGAATTTAATGTGCAAATGTTGGTAATGGTCTGTCTGACAGCACATGAGTAAGTATCCGTGGCCTTATCTCTAAGCTTGAGTGTGTTTCAATGGGGAGCGTACATTGTATAAACTTAGTTTTGATTAATAGTTACATTCGTGGTTCTATTTCTGACTGATTTGGGATTCCAACAGTTAGTCATTTGGAATTGTGTTATTGTCAATATTGCCCTCTTTTATTCTTAAATAAGCTTGTGCTTGACTAATACTTGCCTGATGCCAAGCAATTGATGTTAAATAAGGTCAACGATGGAAAGTGCCAATCTAATATATCGATTCACTCATATGGAGCCTCATTCCACTGCCACAGTGGAATGAGGCTGCATATAGTGCCATATAGTTAAGGTTAGGAACCACCCACCAAAGACCAAAGGGTCTTTGGTGGGTGGTTCCTAACCAGGGATAAAGTCTACCACCAGTTTTGCACTACCAGAGACCACGTGTGTGCATTCAGATAGACGGTGTTCCCAAAAAACCACGCGTTTTAATTAATGAAAAACACATATTTGAAATTTCTTAAGCTTTCATTTGGCATGGTTACCAAACTACTTACTATAATTATCGTCGCGAGTTAGAATCCTGATTCAAGCAAAAAGACGTTTCTCAATTACTTAGAAAATTTTATATTTATAAAGCCATGTTCTCGATGCCCTAGTTTCAGATATGCATGTTTATTCCCAATGTTATCGTTACTCTGCAAGTGTGACAGAACTAACAATACATATTGTGCAGGCAAAATTCGAATCACGATTATCCGCATACAAAGCACTCGAGCTACATAACACAGGTGCATTCAAAGTTGTCATCCTAAAATTATACTGCCTAATATTATAAATATAAAAGTTTGTATGCATGTGAGGATGTTTAGATGCGTGTAGTTGGACGAAGGACACAGTGATAGATTGTAGTTTGGAATAAAATAGTTTGAGTGGAAGCTAGTACACACGTACAATTCCATTTTACGGTGACCTCTAGTTTTACCGAAATTCTATACAACGCGAGATCAGCATATACTGGGAATTTATAGCTTGATGTGTACATACTAAAAAGAAAGACTTGATTATTATTTTTTTAATTGAATAAACTCCGAAACTGCTAGACCCATTTGAAAAATTCTTTTACCGTTGGAACCCTATATTGTTCCTGATGAAAGTGGGCGATATTTTCATAAAATTTATAAACACGTGTTTAGGCATTTTTGGAAATTTAGTTTGAATTGGAGAAAGGGAAGATTAGAAGCTAGGTGAAAACCTTTTTGAATTACTTATCGAAGAAAATCGGAATACAACCTACCTATTCATGCGAAGTCGGGACGTGCCTCTAGTCGGAAAGTAAAACTATGCCGCGCTATATTGTACCATGCCGTTACTAAGCGACAGCTTTTAGTGAACTTAATTAGACTAGGCTCACAAAAGATTTGTTGAACATTATATCCATTGAAGTCTGTTTTCATTTCTTGAGTAGATAACACAGCAAAATATGTAGATATTTTTAAAACCAGATCGTTAAATAAATATTCAGTTTATATTGTAGTTAGAGGTCAGACGGATTCCGAAATTCTATTTATTAAAATAACAACCCTTAGTTTGGTCCAGTGACTAGAAAAACAGAATTATATTTACTTGTCTGGCACGAGTTTTAACAAACAAAATATTCTTATTTAATCAGGATTTCGGAGTTTGATTAATATTTTGTGTAATAAATTGCAAATCATCATCATCATCATCATCAGCCTATTCTAGTCCACTGCTGGACATAAGCGTCTCCTAAGGCACGCCACTGAGCACGATCCGCGGTTTTTCCCATTTAACCAGCAGCCCTACTAAGATTATCACTCCGCCTAATCTGAGGACTTCCTACGCTACTTTTGCCAATTCGTGTTCTCCAGACAAGAACTCGTTTACTCCAGCGGTTATCAGTTCTGCGGCAGATATGACCACCATTTCAGCTTACTAATCCGGTGGGCTATCATCATCATCATAATTCATCATCGGTCTATTGCAGTTCACAGTTGGACATAGGTCTCTCACAATGAGGGCCATTTCACACTGTCTTCGGTTTGCCGCATCCAGCTACTGCCAGCCATCTTTTACAGATCGTCACTCCACCTAGCTGAGGGCAAAATGGCAAATACTAATGGACTTTTCAATAGACCTGCTATTCATTACATAGTATTAAATAAAGTCGCTTCTGCTGTTTTATTGCGATAATCTCAAAAACTACTGTACGGATTTCCATATAATTTTCAGTAATCAAAGTGATCCAAGACAGAACGTTTAGGTGTATATTCTGTGCCCGTCTGGAACCGGGCTAGGTCGCTAGTTAATTACAAAGCAACCCTATTACTTGGGATTAGCTGCTCTGCAAGTTAAGTGTTGAATTAATTCTAATCAGTATCTTTTCATCATCATTCCCCTTGCCTTTTTCCCATTTCTATTGGGTCCCAGTCTAACCTGATGCGGTTAGCTACCTGAATTATACGAGCGACTGCCATCAGACCTCGAAACCTGTAGGGAACCAGTAGCCAAGATGGTTAGACCAGTTGTGAGATTATATTGGCTTCTGACTACATGTAACGATTGTCATAGGTGTGCTAAATGACAACCGAGATCGACGGCTTAACGTGCTCTCCGAGGCACGGAGGGTAGTCCCTCAATCAACCAGACACCGACAAATGGAACGACGGCACAACGTGCTCTCCGAAGTTTAAGAATGTCACAACACTAACTTCCTAACCACGAACAAGTACTTTGAAATCACAGAAGTCCTAACTTTTACTCCAGTTTAGTTTAGTAGTTTTGATCAAGCATAGGATACCCACAACTCGATAGCTTGAGTGTAAGGTAGCATCACTACAGCTCTAGTCTGTTGGCTTTAATACTATTTCTTGTAAGTGTATTATTAACGTGAAATAAACTATATGGTGATCTAAGACTTCTATTTCATTGTCGCCTACAAACCCAATATAGAGTTGAACAAGCTATCCGTTACACTGCATCTGCTAAATGCAGATTTAACATTACATTCCATCAAATCTAAGAAGTACCGTTTGACAGCTCTAAACATAGTACATTTAGAATTTTATTTTTTGTATGAAAATTGTTTATGTTATGTAAAAATAAAAATAGCTTCATAATTCAATTATTTTACAAGAAAGCTAATAAAAATAGTGTGAATTACGCCTCTATAAAGCTAATTTAATAAAAAACAGTGAAACGTCAAAAGGTACTTCTTAGATTTGTTCAATTGTAGTTCTAAATATGACAGTAGTATTAGCAGCAGGGGAGCAGCGGTATCGCTCTCGCCTTTGAAATATACATTCATAATTTCAATCCCCGGTCGTGCCCACACATCTTTGAGTGAATTGTTTCATCGACGCTTCTCAATAAGAAAAACATTGTGAGGAAACCGGCATGTATAAAAACTAATTATTCTAGGACATGTAACATCCACCAATCCGATTTTAGATTAAAAAATGATATTGAATCTAAAGCAAATATAAGACAGGTCATCTAGTTAACAATAAACCCGTATCAAAAGGCTACAGCAAAAAATATTGTATCAAATAAACGCGACGTTGATTATTATAGCTGTGTGATCTCCACTCCAATCATGTCTGATGTGTATTGACAAAATTGGCATCGAAATTCGAAATAATGTTTCATTTTCATCATCTAATATTGAGAACATTTTGTACTGTATAAAAAATATACAGAATGCTGCTACATAAGTTAGATAAAATTAATTTAAAAAATTAATACGACTTTAAAAAGGTTGAAATAATAATTATATCGTTGATAAAATCCAAATAGAAGTATACCTAAATGTGTCTTCTATTAAATAGGTTCATATGCCAAGTACTTTTTGAGGTTGGTGCCAGCTCTTGAGCAGTGAGTTTCGTTAAATTTTGATTCACGGATATTAATTAATTTGTAGTCTTTATAAACTTAACGAATACCTTATACCTCTCATTATGATCAGATGTCAAGTAGTTAACTACATGTAACTGTAGTTAGTAATCATGATTACAAAAAGTAGTTAACTACGCCCAACTCTGGATGAGATGAAATGAGATGAGATGAGACGAGACGAGACGAGACGAGACGAGACGAGACGAGACGAGACGAGACGAGACGAAACGAGACGAGATGAGACGAAACGAGACGAGACGAGATGAGATAAGATGACTTTATTGCTGAACTGTGTATTTTAGAAGTTTCAACAGTTTTTGTCCATATCAGATGTGCAATATAACATAGTAAATACAGTAAATTAATAAAATAAATAGATTTGAATACAAAATAATTTTAGTCAGTAGTAATAATAATATGTCATGCATTTTAAAAGTCGATTCATTTGTAGTCAAAAAGCTCTCTTATGCTATAATAAACGTTTTGTATGAGCCGTCTTCTTAATATAGTGTAAAACATTCTTCTTTCAAGCTTTTTTATAAAGGTAACATTCTACCTATGTCGTGGTATACCACGCAAAATCAAATACCTATCACTAATCCCTGTTTCTTTTAAAAATAATTTCTCTTAATCTTATTAAAATCAGTTCAATTCCTTAAATTATGCAGTATTATTATCCAGTTTTTAATTCACATTAGTTTGGTAAAAAAGTTTGAGAAAAGGTCGCACAAAATACATAATTATGTATAGGTACACGAGAACGCAATCACATTTCATTGAACAATTTTGTGTCGGCAACACAGCAGATTGGCAATGCTTACTTGTTTTGACATCAATGTCTGAAAACTCGTGTTTTTGTTAAATTTACGTATTTAATTAAATCCGTACACTGTTCTTTACTAATTGAGTTGCTTTAACATACGAACGAACCACTTTTGCTTAATATTATGTTTGTTTAAGAGGTAAGATGGATTTGCTTTATCGACAGGCAATGCGGGTTAATGGGTTCATCAACATTTTCCTCATTGTTATTAGGCAGTTAAAGTTTAGTATGAAAATAAATTCAGTAAAAATACTAAATCTAGCTGTTTTCTGCAGCCACGAGTTACAGACCTTTACATAATATTACCATCATCATTACAAGCCAATTTCATTTCATCATTACCAGCAAGTATTATGATCCACTGCTTGATATAGGCCACTCCTAAAGCACAATGGTGCACTATCCACGGCTTCTCAGATACAGTTCTTATCCGCCACCTTGCAGAGATCGTCATTTCGCGTAGTCTTAGGGCAACTGTCCCGTTTACCAATCCGTGTTCTCCAATTAAGAACTCGATTACCCCAACGGTGTCGATTCCGCGGCAGTTGTGACCGGTGCCTATATGAGGATACCTAACAGAAGTACCTACTCAGTGACTTTGTACGTTCGGTATGCAGATTATTTTCATTGACAGTGTCGCATAAACCATCACTGGTTTTTCTGTACACGTATATTGGGCTTGTTATCTGCATCAACCAATGGGATACATTCTTTAATCTTGGAATATAGATTTTCGATGGAATTATCCTTTTCTTCTTAATTAGCCTCGGTGGCCATCTCTGCAATTATTTCAATTTTTAACCAATCTTGCAAGATTAGCTGTGCCTTTGATGTCCATCTATTTCTTTAGTTTACCTCAGGGATCATCGATAGGGCCTAATTCAAAAACATAAACGACGTCGTAACCACAATTTGATGGGATACATTCTTTAATCTTGGAATATAGATTTTCGCTGGAATTATCCTTATCTTAAAGGTCCTATTTAAAAAAAAAACATAAAAAAAGAAGAAAAAAAGAAAGAAAAACATTTATTTGACAACGACAGGACACACAAAATTAAATGAGTAAAAAAAGATGAAGAAAGAAAAGGAGATGAAGAAAAAAAAATATGAAAAAAAAAAGATATAAAAAAGATGTTACCACAATTTAGTCAACTAAAAATGTTTTCTAAAATTGCCAGAGTTATATCAAACTGCATTATTCATCTAAACGATCAACATGATTGAATAACGATGTCCAGCCATCACTCGTTCGACGATAGCAGAAAAATGTTTTCTGCAGTAGAAATAGGGGAATAACAAATTTTTCTATGCAGTGATTTATAACGCTTTGATTGTCGACAAAACTGGCATAAATATTTATGGTGCTATATCGCGTTTGACACGGAGTGTAATATCATCTGACTGAACGTAAAAATTCGTCATCAACCGACTTCAAAAAGAAGGAGGTTCTCAATTCGACTGTATATTTTTTTATGTTTGTTACCTAATATCTTTGTTATACGTGAACCGATTTCTATGATTCTTTTTTTGTTGGCAAGTAAATGCTTCCGTGTGGTCCCATTTAAATTTGATCAAGATCTGACAAGTAGTTATTGAGCTATGTCGAAAGAAGCGTCATTGTTTACGCTAAGCGCGCAGCCTTCCAAAATTATTAGTGCAATTGCCCTAAACGCATAATTCTAGGTACCTACAATTGAAGTCGGTTTTGTGTTGTTGTTGCAAAAAGAATTATTTTTAATTTGTATTTATTGATGCTTGCTTATTATGAAAAATAATGGACGTTAACTAACGTAGAGTTAAAACTATCGCCAAATATTTAATAATAATAATATAGTAGGACATTAACACACACGGCCATTTGATCCCAAACAAAGCAGAGCTTGTACTTTGATAACTTATACTTTTCTTTTGTAAATACATACTTGAATATAGATAATTACACCCAGACTCAAGACAGACGTGTTCATTACACAAATGTCTGACTTGCGTGGAAATCGAATTAAGTAATAATAATAATATAGTAGTAGTAATTAAGTATTGTTGTTGTTGTCTTTACGAAAGATTTTTTTCAACTCTAGCGCTTGATCATAACTTGCCTGATACTAAGGAATGATTTGGTCTACGATGGAACTCACTTACCCAGTATTACGATTTTTTTTTATTTTGCAATAAGCTTGCGCTTGACTACAACTTGCCTGATGTTAAGCGATAATGTAGTCTACGATGGGACGCGCCAGCTCAATATACCGATTTGCTCGTGATTACGTATGATTTTCGGTGGGAAGGTGGCAGTAGAATAAGGCTCCTTAAGGTTTGAAACCATAAAGAAGCAAAAATACCGACCCACGTAGTGTCGCCAGACATCGCACCGAAATACGGCAACGATTCTTATTAACTTTCGATTAACTTTCGGCGATAAAGTGGAAGATGAATATTTTATGATTAAAAAAAGTAAGAGGCTATTGTTCCGACCCAGCCTTTCAAATGGTACCACCAAACACCAATTGAGAGGCTCGCACCGGAACATTTGGCAGCGCGGCTTTATCTCGTGGGTGGTACCTAACCACGGTCAAAGCCTACCATCAGTTTATTTTCAGCAAATTTGCACCTCATATACTCTGGGAAATCAGAATTTAAGTCTAATAAATCGGATTACTTGACTCAACTGTGCAAGAAACCAAAGAAAAAAATAAAAATGAATTATTTTATGAATTGAATTAATAATTGTTGGTATTGAAAATTTTAAAATGAATTATGTAATTTTAATTTTTAATTTTACTTTATGATACACTTTTATATTTTAATTATACATATTATATTTTAATTATTAGTTTATTATATATTTTAATTTATTATTCATTTAATCTATTTATGTTTGATTTTAATTTTTATCTTTTTTTAAAACTACTAATAATGACATTAGATCTTTAAATTAACGTCTCAAATAAAGCTTCCTCTCTCCTACCCTATTTTGCTGTGCCCTGCAGAGTCCATAATGATGTACTATATTATATAATGTTACCATCTTATAATACTAATGGAATAGCAATAAAGATATTGAGTATTGAGTATTGAATATGTCACAAGGATAAACTTTAAAGAATTTATGACATCCGCCAACCTTGAGATAAGAGGGAGTCATATCAAAGCAAAAAAATCACTTGAATACGTAAACCGTCCTGTCTAATTGGAAAAGCCCTTTAATAAAATTTAAATTGAAAGCTCTTAAAGTACAAGTTAAAGAGTTTAATTGATATTTATAAAAAGTAAAGACCTTTAACAGCGTAAAAGCTCATGTAAAAGCTTAATCTTTATTATTCTCTTTGACGGGATAAATGGCTGAACAAGTCAAATTTAATTTGGAGACGTTTTAAATCGCAATGCACTCAAACGAAACTTAGTCAAAACATGTTAAAGCTTAAGTTTTTGCTGTCTGTGCTTTTAGAATATAAAATTGCCATTCAGTCTATTTAGTAATTAATATTAGGTTTAATTTATGAAAATTTAAAGGAGTATTAGCATCAAAATTATCTTGGCGGGCAGCAAAATATACTTGCAATTTACTATTCTCTGAATATTTAGCTGCAACTAGCATTTTGTACTTTCTTTAGACGTAATATTGCAATTTATTATTAAAAAAAAAAATTGGGTGCCTGTAAAGTCGGTATACGGGCGAAAGTTTTACGTGACAACGACTTTGAGTGGTAAAATAATTTTAATGTGAATATTCATTCGTATAGTAGTAGGAAGAAGGATGAAATAATAGTAACAATTTAAAACATTTATTTATACAAAGAATTATATTTAAAACATTAATTTATACAAAGAATCTCGCTCTTAGGCGGGCTAACTGTGCTCGAGTGGAAGGGACGCGTGCCTTTCACTTTTTATGTCTGTCTCTCTCGCTCTTAGGCGGGCTAACCATGCCCGAGTGGAAGGGACGCGTGCCTCTCACTCGCTCTCATTGTGAGCGCATAACGTGAGCGGAGCGTAACGCAGTTTTTTGAAGTGTCACCCGGCAAACCAATTTATAAGATGTTGTCACGTCAAAATTGTATTAAAATTATCATGAACTAGCGGACCCCGCACACGTCATCCTGCCCGGTAAAACAGCACCACCTACCGGGTCCGAAATTAAATTACGGCCGATTCTCAGACCTATCGAATATAGATATAAGATTCCATAAAAATCGGTGAAGCCATTTCAGAGGAGATTATGTTTTTTAAATGTTGCTCTGCGTAAGGACCATCCTCGTACTTCAAGGAATATTCTAAAAAAAGAATTTGCAAAATCGGTCCAGCTGTTCACGCGTCATGGCGTGACCAAGGAAAATGGGGATTCATTTTAATATTCAAATAGATTTTAATAAAAAATGTAGTCAAAATGATATTATCGTTATGAATCTATAGTTCTACATCACAAGAATTTTTTATAACTTTATTATGAGGTATTGTGACACTCAAATTAACTAATTTTACCCGAACGTGTAGGCAGAGGTGTATATCACCAACTTTTTCCGGATTTGTTTGGAACCTAAACATAACCAATCTTTATGACTTTGTTTTTAATGTTTGTCGTATAACTAATAAAAAAGGAGGCGTGGGGTACCATACTTTGCCAAAAATATGTGGACTGTACTTTTTATTACTATTTATACTACGGGATTTTAGTATTTTCTTAGATTTAGAATATCACACATTGAAACAAAATTACCGTACAACGGATTTTAATAAAATGGATGGAATATAACACCAGCTTGGGATCACGTGCTTCATTTACTTGTACCAAAACCTAAGCAAAATCAACTCAGAATTTAAGACACTGTGAGCTCAGTTTCCTTAAATCGAACTGCAACATATATAATAAAGTTTATAGGTAGACAGTAATAATTGTGATTAATATTTTTGGACAACAAATACCTCAGTCCACTCGTGACCATGAAGTCCGAAAAGACTTTGAAACGTCGGGATCTAAAATCTAAAATATACCGCGATGAAATCTGTTGTAGGGTAGATCTGTTTCAATATAAGATTTTAGATTAGTTTGATTGACCTGAACAATACCAAGGGCTATTCGGGCTGCAGCGGCTATTGGAGTGACATGAACACAACCCGGGAAGAATAGGACAGGATGCACAAGCCTTGTTCGGTCACTTGCAGGCATAGCTGGTGTATCGGTCTTCTTCTCCTGGATCAAGAACTGCCGTTCACTGCTCTCAAACACTTGAGCAATACTAATTACACAATACAATCGGAAAATAAGTTAGAGCAAAGCGATTTAAATCCAAAAGACATTTATGACATCTTCAATGTCCAATTTTTTGAAACCTATCTTTATCACATCCGCATTTGAATTAAGAACCGTATCAAAATAGGACCATCACTTTGAGGCTACGAGGCAACAAATACAGATTCACATGTCAAACTTATAATTTTACGCGTGTATCTGTGTACAAGTTCATTGCGACCTAGCGCTTTTTATTAGAAAGCTGAAGTGATAGAGGTGGTTTTTAGCTAAAATTATATATAAAAGTGGGGATTTTTTTTGAATATATATAATTAATAAAAACAAATCAAATATTTCAATATAATTCAATTTTCTTTTAGTTATATAATTTTATTTGACATTTTTAATTTATGTGTGAAATAATAATAATATTTTCACACATCCACACTATGCTATCTAGTCCCAAATAAGGTAATTTTTTATATTACCTTGTGTTATAGATACTAGAAACTGATATATTGCCAAATAATCATGCTCATCACACAATGTGTTGTCCTGGGTGGGAATCGAACCCACGACCTAAGGCTTAGCAATCAGGGTCACTAACCACTAAACCCACAATCTAGTAGTCAAGTAAGATTTCTTGTACAGCTGAAAAACATAAGAATGAGCATTAGAAATGGAATTACCAAAATTATCTTCCTTTCCCAAACATTTTGCAATACCATTCCTTTTCGTAACACGTCCGTACCTAACGGCCCTTTATCTCTCTATAACGTTCATAACTCATGTTAGTACCTTCCGATATTCGGGATTATTTGAGATGGAATGCCAAGGTTAAGTGACCTTTTTATTACGGACAAAAGGTGCAAATTAATTCTTACCTGAAAGAGTGTTCAGGGTTAATGAAAATTTATTAGGGTTGTCCTAAATGGTTTCAGGAGAAAATTTAGACTAGAGCTTTGCCTAATACGGCATGAAACTATAAGTAAACGTTTTAGACTTATAAACTGCGATTTATCAGTTTAACCCGTAGTTTTCACTAGTGAAACAAGCACAAGAAAACTAGTTGCAAGCACTATCTATCTCTATCACCTAGAGATGAGTAGAAAGAGAAAAGACTACGTCTGCATCATGTTTTGTTGTGCAGTGCAAACGTCCAGTAATAATAAATATTAAAACGTTTTACATTTTTTTCATTTTTAGGCTAGCCTCTGGGGTCGTAGGTTCAAGATCCACGCAGTATCGAAAAAGTGTAAAAAGTTTTTTTTTAGCCAAGCATCATCTCTGTCACTACAGCTTTCGAGGAAAAAAGCCGCATTTAAATTGGGCTATCCATTTAGGCGCTGCGTGGAAAACTTTTACAGATACACCCTTCCTTTTTGTCTTGGGTTACAATCGGTCCATTTATAATAAGCTCTATAATATCTCAAACTTGTACACAACATATTCACAAACACCTACACATGTCACTCCTTATACAATATGATCAGCTCTGATAGGTCCCCTTGAATTACATTACCCGTGGTGCTAAGTCCATTTTCATGAGGCAATTTTAAACCCCTTTTTTTTTCTATACTGTCTCCCGTTTGGAGGGAAGTGGACAATATAACTCCAACTCCTCCTATTATCTTTCTGATTAAATTCATGCGGGATCCAAGACAGTTTAGGTGTTCTGGGACTTGTCCGGGTTCAAATACCGAGTCCGTTAACGGCGCCCGCGCCGTTGTCGATCGTGGCTTACAGGAGTAGCAATGGCGGAATTACGGCAGTGGATTATAATTCTATAATAATAAAGACATATTTTTTTTTTATACTTGAATAGGCTGGCGCTTGACTACAATTTACTGATGTTAAGCAATGATGTAGTCTACGACGGGACGCGCCAGCCCAATGTACCGATTCACTCGTGATTACGAATGACTTTCGGTGAGAAGGTTGCAGTGAAACGAGGCTCATTAAGGTTGAAACCATAAAGAAGCAACAATTTTGACCCACCCTCTTAAATGGTGTCACCAGACATCGAACCGGTACACGGCAAGGCCGCTTGGCGGTGCGGCTTTGTCTGATAGGTGGTCACTAACCACGGCCGAAGCCTACCACCAGTTAATTACCCGTAAACATAATTACCAGTTAATTATCACCTGATTTGCACCACCCGGGGACCACGTGTGGGGATTCAGATAAAAGGTGCACTCCCACGGACGAAGGTAACTCAGTTTTAAACATGACCAGTGTGAGCGTTGAGGAATGACTTTTCATCGTTACAAACTTCACGTTTGTAGCATGAGTGTGAGGCATTACAATTTTATGTTTTATTCTCTGCAATATTTTCTCACCTTTCACAGTGGCTCCAACGAGCCGGAATATATTACAACACCGCATGAATGTAAACCATGTTAGGAATTGAAACTTATGGGTTTAATATTACATGTTTTATCTACTTAAGTTTCTCTAAAAAAGGTTTTAGAAAATAGTGGATCGAATATACATGTGTCAGCACATCAGCAGTCATTTTATACTGTCATCGCGTCCGCCTTTCGACTCAGCTGTCACTCGAAAATGTCAGCATGAACGAACGAATGAACACCGAGCACAGAACAGCACAGAAGAGCTGACATTTTTTGGTGGACCATTGCGTCGTCGGAAAGTGCGCATGCAAACATGGTGTTCGATGAACTTTATGCTTTAATCCAACTTAATTTTAGCGATCTGTAACCATCTAGTAGAATTAACAATAATAATATAGTGGGACATTAATACACACGGCCATCTGATCCAAAACTAAGCAGAGGTACTATGGAAACCAGATACCTGGTAATATACTAATTAAAATACTTTTCTTTTGAAAACACATACTTAAACGTAGATAATTACACCCAAACACAAGACAAACAGACATGTTCATCACACAAATGGGTGGGAATCGAACCCACGACCAGCGGCGTGGATAACAACCATCTTACCGACCTATGATTAATTAATGCTTGTACTATCGAGAGATCTGGGTGCAGTGATTGTTGCCGTAGTTATTTTATTGAAATACCTACCGTCGTCTTACCCGATAATCTACGCCTACCTATAAATGTCTAATCTTGATTTTAGTTAAAAGCCTTTACATGCATTTTTATGACAACCTCTATAGTCAAGCTGTGTTAGATGACCGATTGGGCTATACTGGGCCCACGAGTTCGATTTTCACTCCGGACAATCTTGTGTAACAACAATTTATAAACTAGTCTAATTTTGGCATTATGCGCGTATATTATATTAATTTTAACTAGTTATATAAATAAGACTAGCTCAACCGAAACGAAAATACATTCAAAACAGAAATGAAACAAATCTTTGTGGGGATTTGCGCTTAAATTTTATTATCTTATCAGAGAGTAGGTTCTCTCTGTGCAAAATATATGTGATCCCGGACTATTTATTTGGGTCCCCGTGTAATCTATTTTTCGTAAATTACTACCTCAATTCGTATTTCTATGGATACCTACCTTATTTAAAAAATCTTCTTTGGTCTGATTCTGTCTTGAGTTCAGTTCCAGGTAAAAGTGACTATAATTTATTATTTATTTTGATCACCATCACCACCTCTATCTACCTGGTCTCTATAACCTTTTTAATCTGGCTGGACCGGTTGGAATTGTTGCTCCTTTAAGGTTTCTAACCATACAAAGCCTCTTTCCGTTGCCACTTTCTTACCGAAAATCATTCATAATCACGAGTGAATCGGAAACTTCAGGCAAGTTGTAATCAAGCGCAGGCCTATTAAAAATGCGTTAACATTAACAAATCATTTCTTAGTGGCCATTCAATTAATAAGCAACACAGTTAATATGACGGGCCGGTGGCGTAGGTCCGCAGGTCGTGGGTTCGATTCCCACCCGAGACAAACATTTGTTTAAATATGTCTGTTTGTCATGTGTCTGGGTGTAATTATCTATATTTAACTGTATATTTACAAAAGAAAAGTATTATATATAATATATTACTAGTTATCTGGTTTCCATAGTACAAGCTCTGCTTAGTTTAGGATCAGATGACCGTGTGTGTTAATGTCTCACTGTATTATATTATATGACTGTCGTATGATTTATTTTGGTCTTTATTGAAAAAAGGGGCTTTGTCACCCCGTAAGACCACAAAATGTTTAAAACACAAAAAACATCTTCAACTAATTTGTTCAAAAATCCAGCAGAATTGTACAAAAGCATAGATCAGATAGTGTAGAATTAAATTGTTAAACATTATAAACTGTGATAACAATAAATTTTAAATGACTTTTGCAAATACACATTAGATAGTGTTCACGCGTGAACATCGTCAGAGGCGACGGTGTATCCGGCACGTGCCGGATAATATAAAAATAATATGAAATTATAAAATTACCTATCAAAAATATTACAGTAATAGTAATATTAAACCAAGTAAATTAAAGTAGTACCTATGGCAAACCTAAACTAACAACTTAATCTACATAAACTATCAAATTTCCTGAACAAAATCTCTAACATAAATCTAATATAGTTTTAAATGGATGACTGTTAATCTAACAGGCGTTGCACGCAATTTAGGTTGCTTTACGTCGCTCAAGAGCAGTCAAGCGTGGCAATTTGGAGTGACGTGCTGTGACGTTATGCATCGATGAACCAGGAGAAGTTGCCAATTTTCCTATAAATGCTTCAGTTAATATACTCACTAATACGAACCTACATATATGGGTCATGTTTAATTGAAAAACAGAAACCAGTAGAAAATGACAATTGTAGATCTGTTATTGTTTTTTGTTTTAGTTTTCAGGGTGGCATGCAATTGTAGCGGAGGACTTTTTAATGATGCGGAGATTCTATTAGCAAAGCATCTAACATGAGTTGAATAATGAGAGCTACGGATTGTATTCAGTGCAGAGTGATTAAGAAGCGTATGTTCAGCAGTGAACTAAAACTTGCTGATGACGACACAGTGATTAACATAATAATGGCATTTATGTTATGTCAGGACATAATACTAACCACAAAACACTTGGAACACAGATAATATTTACCTATCCAAAAATGTCAAAACAGCCATACTTTACACTGGTTTTTACAAAATTGTAAAATGATTTTTATAACATAAATTTTCACGCACAAAGAATCAGCTCATATAAACAGCAGATTTAGTAAACGAAAATATCCAAAAATATCACATTAAAAGGAATCTTTACAAGGTTCCATAACAAAGACAGGTTCAAAAGAAACGCTTTTATTAGTCAAAAGACAGCAACGACGTTTTTGTGAGCGACAGTTACAATGGACGGTGATTTGATCCTTAGATTTTGGTATCACAGAGGTGCTAAGCCAAATGAATGATGATTTCTAGAAAAACGTAATTTAAAACGGTAAAGCTTTAACAATGTGACGGAGGCGTAAAATGTCCTTTTAAAAGAGTAGTAAAACTTTCAGGTATTTTCTGTTCAAACTTAACACTCCATTTTACTTTTTATTAGTAGATACAAGTTTAGGTTTTCAGTAAATTGGTCTCATTTCGGAGGGCTTGTAGTAAAAATGTATGTAAAAGGTAAAATGGTTTATAAAACAAACAATTATTTTCTTTTAAGGCAAGATAATAAAATGTATAATTGATGTAACAGTCCGCAGATTAATTTTAATCCTGATATCAAACATGACCATGAAGTTAATTATGACAATTAAGAACATTACATGAGATCGTAAATATAATGTTTTTACGAAATAATACGATCCATACTTACATCTAACTAAAATGTTGTATAATGTCACGCCTATGAACAGTTTTTACTTAGTTGAAGCCCCTATCTAATATTTTCAATCTAACTGACGAACTAACTTGATGTTTTATATTAGACTTATAACTCATGCCTTTTGTAAATATAGCTCTATTCTTTTTTGTTTTGGCAAAATCAAAAACAGCATAGTGCCATTGCCTCTGAAATTACTTCGTACCACTTCAACCCTTTTTAGTGCCCCACCGCTAGGCACGGGTCACAACTATCTTACGAGTTAAGAGAATTTAGGCCTTAATCCACACAAACCGGTCAAGTGCTGGTTGGTGGATGTCACATGTCCTCGAATAATTAGTTCTTAAACATGCCTGTTTACGATGTTTTCATACCTCGATGAAAAAAATCACACAAAGATGATGATGCATGATTGGGAATCGAACCCATGATATTTAAAGCGAGGCCCATATCGCTGCGCTACCGCTGCTCCTATATGCCAGTGAAATTACTTTTTACGCTCACAAATAATTCCTGTATTTTAAATAGGTCTATTACTAAGAAATCTATACAATTTCCTGCGGATGATGACTCTGAAATTTCAATCTTAGTCTCATTTACAGATACTGCTAAATCTATCGCTCTTACAAGATTAAATCAGTTGAAACTTTAAATCCGTTCTCTCGTTCGAAATCAGTAATGTCGTTCATTTTGTGACGCGCTGTCTGATACGCTTTATTTACTTTTGTTAGTATTTCAAATTACTATGGAAATACGAAATCATGATCAATGTTGTTTAATATTTAATTTTTGTATTTAATGTACATATCTACAACTAATTATTAGTTCACTTCAACCCTTTTTAGTGTCCCACTTCTGGGGACGGGTCGTCTCTCAAGAGTTTAGGCCTTAATCGACACACGCACTTGAGTTGGTGGATGTCACATTGTCACATGTCCTCGAATGATTAGATCTTAGACATGCCGGTTTCCTCACTTTGGTACCTACATCCACCTGACTAAATGCCTGACCTGACTTTATTGAGGAAAAGTTAATTCTGTAAGATTAAAAATAGATAGGAACATACATAGTTACCTACTTTAATAATTAGTTACGAAAAACAATGAAGATATTGGGAATTATCGTTTCTAAAAATATGATTGCTCAGAAAAATATTGAACTTTGTATGATACCTAATTGAGAAGTCTAACATTAAAGAAGTTAGAAGACCATTTTTCATATTTTCGATGTCATTAATAATGTTACCAGTGCTAACGCTACAAAACCGGGAAGCGATAGATGCATTTACGGAGGCGTGATTTTGCATGACATTATCCGTTCCTTAGTAAGGGCTTGATCTCAGTCGTTACCGCATGTTTGTTATGTAAATCGAGTTTCGATGGCTCTTTTTGCTTTCTGCGCAGTTGATTTCTTCTTATGAATACGCGATTATTTCGGTATTTTAACTTTATTGGTATTTGTATTTGTGTGTTTATTTCTCTTACTTATAAACAATTGGGTATAGATTCAGTTCAATGAATAACGGTTGGAGATAAAACTAAAGTTGATTTATCAAGAACTCCACAGTTTTTAGATTATTCAAGTACTCTTAGATTGTATAAATATTTTACGATGTTACAAACAAACCCAGCAGTTTTTCAGAGAGAATATTAATCAGTATATAGTTTTTATTTAACTTTGCGAGCATCTTTAATATCTGCCCAAAAACTGGTGTTGATATGAAAGATATTACTTATGTTAATAAGCTAACTTAGCTTTGTAACTACTAAAAATATATTTCCAAAAGATTGGTAACGTTTTTACTTTTCATCATATTGAATACATGATCATCTGATCTGATTCTCCAAGCCAGTTTCCTAGCAGTTCGAATTTAGAATTTTTTCATATGATATAATGTACTAAAAATCTTTAAACTGTTTCTAAAAAAACCTCTAATATTGCATCAGTCATAACAAAAGATAAGTATATACTTGTTCTAACAGAGGAAAAATATAATAAGAATGAGATACAAAGTAACAATAAATCGTAATTATGGTTTCGTTTCCTGTTTTTTTATAAGATAATTGTACATTGAAATAATAAATAATAATAATAATAATTAATTTTTGGACGTCAAATATCTCAGTCCACCCGTGAACATGAAGTCTGAAAAGACTTTGAAACGTCGGGATCTAAAATCTAAAATAAACCGCGATAAAATCCGTTAAAAAGTAGTTTTATTTCAATGTGTGATATTCGCGTAAATCTAAGACAATACTAAGATAATTGTATCTTTATAGACTTTTCCTATAATTGTAGGACGTTTCCTAATATGCGTTGGTAAATTTAAGTTTCATGAATTATCTGGTGAAATTCTGGTCTTATTTAAACATGTTTTAATAAATTCTTTCTTCTTATCGTCTTCAAAACTGCAATCTTTTGAAGCACTCTTTAGCAATATCTATTGCCTATGAAGTGTTTTTTTACTAGCATTTCTCTTGCGTATCTGGCTAGTCAGGTAAAACTAGCCGCCGTGGCCAGAATATGGCTAAGAGTGATATTATTACAAAAAAGTATTCATATTTATTTTGGTTTGTTTGATTCTATATCAACCGACGGTGTAGCCCAATGTGGACACAACCTAACCTATACTTCGCCAGTTATGTTTCAGTTTAAATGGGTAAAAAGTAAAGTAAATAAATGGTATATAAAAACAGGTGCATTTAGAGCCATCAAACTGTTTACATTTTGTTTCAACTCGTTGTTGCTACATTCCAGAGTACATTCACTTTACAAAAATCCGAGCATTTCTAAAGTAACCAAGATTTTATTACTCAACCTCGTTGCTAGATATAAAACATACATCCACAAGACAACTGGAGTTGCCGTAAAACCTTTCCCTATAGGGTTACCAAGAATTCCAAAAAATTATCGGACATTCCGGACGAATTCCAACTAAATTTTGCTATTTTGTAGTGACTTCCTCTTTCATAAGCTCATTTTTTGCAAATCTAGGTGCCTTGTCTATTAGACAGTTGAAACCCTTGGTTTTCCTCAAACCACTACTTCCCAGTAAGACGGTCTCAAAAATAGGTCGTTTGTTGTTGGTTTGTTGCGGTGGACTACATAAACAGTTATAACGGGTGTGTGTTGGGTCTATTAAATGAAATTCACATCACTATGAGTAGGTACATCGTTGAATGACTACACAAAGGTTCACAACAGAATATTAATATCAGTTATTAATTATGATCGCCACGATATTTAACTGTTACACATAACTAAAATAACAAACCTTTACTATTCTACAGAGGGTTAATATTTAATTAAATTGTAAGTAGTGTGGAGTAGAGCAAAATGCACATAATTCATGGTGAACCTACAAGTACAGATGTTTTAAGCAAAAACACGATGTGTTTCAGTAATACTTTTCGGCTATGTTTAGAAGTGGTTCTATTAAGTAAGACATTTTTATGTACTGATACGAAGGTGAATCTAGTGAATCGACCGTGGGTGATACTACAGTAATTCTTATCAAGCTTGAAGTAAATTAGATAGCGTAGCTTATTTTACTTGTTTTCTTATATTGCAGCATATATTTTTTTTTAGTATTGTTTAATGAGGTTTAATATTTTCAAATTTATATTTGGATGGTAGAAGCATGCTGATAGAAAACCTATATTTGACTGTTACATGTGTTGTTTCCGGTTTATAATGGCGTAGACCAGTGGTTCATGATATTTACTTTTTGATGAACGTCGGTAATGGCTCTATTGATTGTCCAGAGCTTCTATCCAACATAAATCTTAAAACTGATCTGCCCGGACTTATGCAGCGGCCGCCTTGGATACACCTTATAATTCGACTAGATATAATGCTGAATGAAAAACAGAATGCTTTTTTCTCACGTTGTATAATAACCCTTTATATAAATTACATTAATTTTTATGTGTACCTATATTATAGAATAAGAAAGGTAGAAGCATTTGAAACACTTATCTAACACCTTACATAAATTGATTCATATAAAATTGACGCCAATTATCATGCTACGGAGTAAATTCTCCAATTCTGTATATTTATTTCAGTAGATAAAATAAACGATTGTCTAGGACGTACAGTGAAAAGACGAAAATAATTTATCGGGTAGATACAAAGGTAAATAAAAATAAAAATCCAAAAGAAGCTGAGCCACATTTTCAGCAATATAAAGCGCAATGTTCTACCCTACAAATGCCTGCAGAGAACCGCAACGTTAAGAACACAGGAGTCAGAGGAGGCGTTAATGCTTCCACTGCAATAACATCGCTTTATGCTATGCTGTTAGAGCAAATTTTATTGCCGGTTAAAATATTATTGTTGGTAAAAGAATTGTATCGACTGGTTAAGAATTAACACCTTTAGGATTTTTATTAGGCAGTCAGGTTAAAGGTATATAGCAGCCAATTGCTTTTTTAACCGACTTCTAAAAGGAGGAGGTTATCAATTCGACTGTATGTTTTTTTATGTTTGTTACCTCAGAACTTTCGAATGGGTGATCCGATTTTGATATTTTTTTTAAATTGAAAGCTGATGCTTCCCGTGTGGTCCCAATTCAGTTTGGTTTAGTTCTGAGAATGGCATCCATGAAGTCGGTTTGTTTTGTTAATATTTTAACTTATTATTACTGTTTGCTGTCATTACTAACTAGAAAAGATCACAATCATCCCACGGGATAATATAGCATGAAAAGTAGATGTAGAATCATAATAATATTATTATCAAAATGATGATTTCCTTCCAACACAGGCATTTTGTTTAAAGGAAGAATCCGTCCCATGTAAAACGATGTAGGTACTTATTTCTTGATCAATAAACGTTTTTGTATTTTGTATTTTTTTGATGACCTTGGTAGTCGAGCAGTGTAAGCCGTCCGATTGGGCTATATCTACTGTGCCTGTGGGTCGCGGGTTTGATTCCCGCCCCGGACAATCTTTCTGTAACAACAAAGATTTGTTTCGGTGTCTGGTTCGATGAGGGACTACCCTCCATTCCTCGCAGAGCACATAAAGCCTTTGATCTTGGTTGTCACTTAACACATCTATGACAATCGTTACATGTAGTCAGAAGCCTAATATAATCTGACACCTGGTCTAACCGTCTCAGCTACTGGTTCCCTACGAGTTTCGAGGTCTGATGCAGTCGCTTGTTTAATTCTGGTAGCTAGCCGCATTATGTTAGACTGGGATCCAACCCCAATAGAAATGGGAAAAAGGCAAGGGTAATGATGGTGATGATTAATATAATGATGAAAAAAAAAAAATTAACAAAAACATCACAAAGTTTCATATTTGTATGGTAAAAAGTGGTAAAACAATAATAGGGTGCTCATTAAAATTTTATGAACATTACAAACTTTCCGCTGGCGGCTTCGCCCGCGTGACTCATATTTTACATAATGCCCAGCAGTGGAATAACAGTAACCAAATCCATCGTAAACATAATAAAGAACATCAGGCAAGTTGTAGTCAAGCGCCAGCCTATCGCAGAATAAAAAAAAACCTATAACCTGCCTCAATAAATTGGCTATCTAACAATGCAAGAATTAATAAATCGGATTAAAAGTCCTTGAGAGTGCGCTTAAAGTATAGTTTATATTTTTCGATAACAGAGATAGTAAGAGCTGCGGTGGCGCAGCGGAGCAGTGGTGGCGCAGTGGTACGGACCTAGACTTAGAAAAAAGGTCGCGGGTTCGAATCCTGGTCGTGTCCACACATCTTTGTGTGAATTATTTCATCTCCGCTTCTTAATATCGGTGAAGGAAAACAACGTTAGGAAACCGGCATGTCTAAGAACTAATCATTCGAGGATATATGACATCCACCAAGCCGCACTTGGCTAGCGTGTATGGATTTAGGCCTAAACTCTCTCAACTCATAAGATAGTTCAGAGAAGACCCGTGTCCAGTAGTGGGGCACTAATGAGGGTTCAAGTGGAGTGAAGATAGTAAACTGCGGGTCAGTTTTATAATACTAGTAAAGATTATCCCGTTTTGGTATAAGATTTAGTGAGAGCCAATTCCTGTAGATTGAAAGGCGTTTAAGACCCGAATCTAGAAGCGTATAAAAATATGAAAGCGTCGATTTGGCGAAATATCTATAAAAGATAAGGAAGAAAAATAAAAAACCAAGCTGTATATAGGTCAGATATTTCTTCAGCATCTTTAGGACTCGAACGAGCTGCACAGTTCGATTAGCGACGATTTCATAACTGGATTTGTTAAGCTCGAGAAATGAAAACGATTTTGTAAAGTAAATACGCCAAAGAAAAATCTTGGTGAATTGAGAACGGAACTGGAATTGAATTTGTGGAATTAAGAAAAAGTAAGAAGTAAATAGCTAACAGGTAAAGGAATTTCTGAAAATGTTTGAGTTTAATTTTGAAACCATATAATTAGAACAGTATACTAGCTTTGTTTTAAATTAAATAATTTAATATGGATGGCTTATAGTCATCTAATTTTGAAAAAGATTCAATAAATAAATCTTGACTGAACAAAAATTTGAATTGAATTATACTTTAACAAAATAGTTAAATAGGATTTAGGTAGTTTGTGAGCAGCGGTGACGGACGGTACGGGCCTCGCCTTAGATTTATAAGATCGCGGGATCGATTCCCAATCGTGCCCACACAGCTTTTTGTAAATTGTAACATCAAGGAAACCGGCATATCTAAAAACAATCATTCGAGGACATTAAACATCCACCAACCCGCACTTGGCCAGTAGGTGTGGATTAAGTCGTAAGATAGTTGAGAGAAGCCCCGTGCCCAGCAGTGGGACACTAAAAAATGGTTTGAAGTGAAGAGGATTGCCCCTTTTCCTACTTAATCTGTCTAAATCTACGAGTACTAGAATTAAACGATGTTTTGCGTTTACTTGAACATAGAAATTGAATTCAATGGCTATCGTAGTCTTCTAATTCTAGACATGCAATAATGCAATTAGATAGCAAGATAAATAATTGCATCACCGCTAAAAATGTAGGATGGCCTAGATTCTAGAAATAATATATGAATCTTTGAGGTATTTTGGATAAAACTGCGGACATGTAAAAACCTGTCAAATATTACGAAAACCACTGTTTTAAAATTGGTCAAAAATATTTTAATAAAGAAATACAGACGCGTTTTAATACTAAATTATTACGTAAAACTTTCAGAGCACAACATTAGTTAGCCTGATAAGTTAAAAGCCAAATTAGCATCTGGCATCTACTGCTCTGCTTTTTGGGTTCGTTGCCAAATTTTAACAATTTCGTTTAATATCTTATGAGTGCAATGAAAGGGACATAAACAAGGCAGATGCCTTAGATGGTAAATTGGGATAAATTTATTTGTGAAGGTTCATATTACGCCTAAAGGAAGACTTATTTATTTTTGTGAAGTATCTACCAAAAATCCGCTTTTTGATGATAGTCATGAGTGGACCATGAAGTGGTAGAGAAAGTCTGAAAAGACTGAAACATCGGGATCTAAAACGTAAAATATACCGCGATAAAATCAGTAATAGTTTTATTTAAATGTGTGAAATTCGCATAAATCTCAGAAAATACTGCACACAATTGTCTTTTAATTTTGGTTGGGTTAGGCAAATAGACACAAGCTCGCTAGAATTTACACCACGAACCTACGCAATCCTAGTTTCTATAGGTGCATCCTAATAATAATAAATGGGTAAATTTGAGGATTTTTTTTTATTCGAAAGTTTGTACGGAGGTGTGTAAGTATATGTTAATCTTTCAAGCAAAAATAACGGGTGGATTTGGATGAAATACAGCAAAGATGTGAATTAGAGTCTGGAATAGCACTTAAGTTATTTTTTATTGTAATCTCGAGCTGCAGTTAGTGGTGTATAAATCTCGTATGCCCCTACTAAAGTTAATAGGCCAATACAAGCTACGTATTGGCCTAAATACTTAATGAGTCTGATCGTACCTATTTCCAGTTAATTTTCATGAACATCGTTCCTTTTAAAGTTAGAAGCGTCCTAAAATTTACTTTTTTCGCAATATTTTTTAAGGCACGAAGTATGTATGTCTTCTTCAGGTTAAATTACTACCTTAACGTTGATTAATATCTGGCAAACGGCTTTCATATGCTCCGGCATTAGTTACTTTGGTATTATAATAAAAATCTAAAAGAAAATGTTCTTCATAAAGACAATCTATTATTTCAGCTAAAAACTCTTTGTACGTGTGGCAATAATTGGCCTAATTTTTGGCACGATTTCGGTCGTTTGGCAAATAGCTTTAAGTTTCCCGCGAATGACAGTTTCAGTGTCCAGTTGTGGCTTTAATTGCAAAGGATTTGTTCTCGACTGACGTAATGGTATTAGTTACGATTAGAAATTTGGCGGGAGTTTGCATTGGACACATAATTGGGGCAGATGGCTTTGTTGAATATTGACATTTGGAGCGGAACTATGCCTTTGGTAGTAATAAAGCAACGCATTTTGGTCCGAAGTAAATTATTCGGTACACACCGTGCCTGTAGACATAAAGCTTAAGTGAGACTATCTAATTACTAAAATGTTTGAGGTTAGATTCTCGGGTTCGTCAGAAATCTGTTTTTTACCGTCTTTTGAGAAATAGGAGGAGGATTTTTGTTCAGTTGTATGTATGTTTTTATGTATGTTTGTCGATTAGGTAGTCCGTCAAATGTGGATTGATGTTTAAAATTATTTTTTTGTTTGTTTGAAATTTGTTCCATTGATTTTCTTTTATCTGATGATTTAGAACAGAACTCCTCCTAAAATCACAGTAGAACAGTCGCGAAAAGTAGTATTGCCTTGTTTTTGAGTGTAGTTATGGCTAACTATTAACGAAGGGGAAAGGTTGGTGTTTTAGATCCCCTTACTTTCCATGATTAATGATATACCACGCGGGGTATCGTTTTTACTGTTGTCGATCTTGGCTTACAGGAGGAGCAGGGTTAATGCCATAAAAACAAATTCTTCTTCTTTTAATTTAAGGATAACCCTTGTTGGTGCATCTGATGAAGTTCTCTCCATTTGGCTCGATCTAGAGCAGCTTCTTTCACTTCCCTATGCGACATGACACCAACCTTTTCCTTTATTTGGTTCATTTAACTTATCCTTGGCCTTCCTCTTCCACGCTTTCCTTTTATCTTTCCCTCTAAGATGGTATTTATGAAGGTGTTATGTCGTATAAGATGGCCCATCATCCTTCCTCTCCGGTTTTGAATGAATTCTATTAACATTCTTTTTTTCTTTCCTCTTTCTAATACGCCTTCATTTGTTACTATATCCAGCTGATCTTCTCCATCCTTCTCCAACACCACATTTCAAACGCTTTTAACGTCTCTCTATCTCTCTGAGTGAGTGTCCACGTCGCACACCCATATAACGCCAGACTCCAGACTTAGGTCTTCGTAAACTTTTTCTTCACATCAAAGATATAAAAAAAAAACAAATTATTTGAGTAATATTAGTAAGGATTTTTGCGTGATTGGGTTAGAAAAATACATCCATTTGCAAATTTACAATTCAATTTTGTTAATAGGATATTTTTTTTCTTTTTTGTTAAATACCAGTCCTCTCTTCACTGGCTTACCCTAATAAAGATGGATAAAATAAACCCTGCAGATGGAGGACTGTTCAATAATATACTGGGTCAATTCAAACGTCAACAATTCACTGGTTCAACCTTTTAGGGTCACTGTTATTTATATGCAAAAGAGGGATAACGCCAGAAATTCGAACCAAAAAAACATGGGTACAAGGAAAACGAATAAAATATTAAGTTGTTGGGCCAGCCATATGATATTGCAGTAGGTATTGATAACTGTTTGTAGGTATAAAAGTACCTGGAGAGCAGCGGTGTGATATCGTCCTCGCCTTTGAAATATGGTCGCTAGTTCGATCCACGGTCGTGCCTAAACATCTTTGTGTGTTTTGTTTTATCACCACTGCTGAATATCAGTGAAGAAAAACATCGCAAGAAAATCGGCATTAGACTAAAATAGGATGATGAAGAAAAATAACATAAAAAATGATGTGGTGTCGTGGGACACCAGGTAGGGACGAAGTTCCTTCGGTTAATAAAGAAAGAGGGAGAAAGAGAAAGGTATTATACACTACTCGCTTGTGTATGCGACTGTCGCGCCTGCGCACGTCTTATTTAACGGTTTTATTCCACGCATTCTTTCTTACGGTTTTACTATCATATTTTTTTCAGTTCGGTCGCGCAGCAAAATCCCTATCCCCTCCAAGCCTGCCGTAAGGAACTTCGTTCCAAAAAGGTCTAAAACGTTTAGGTACATAAGAATGTTCAAAGAAATTATCAAAATAAAGTTACGTGACCAGTCACGGGGATAATTAATTTTTTCTTCAATTTAACTTTGATTGTTTAATAAGAACCGGATAACCCATCAAAACCTCATTGTAAAATTCTCTAATCTTTTTTTTAATTTAATCTTAACTTCGTTTGTCTATTTAATTTTGTATTGTTGCGAAAAGACTTTGAAATTCTAATTAATAAGAGCAGGTATAAATTATTAAGTAAACTTACTTTCGAAAAGTCTTAGATTTTTTTTTCAGCTGCAGGACTGATGCAAGTGGAAATGGAGAATGTGTAGGTGTTATTGCTTAGAGCGGGCTATTTTCCGCAGTTCGACGTCTCATAATATGAGAAGTCTAATTGCGGATAATTCGCGCATCCTGGCCTGGGTGTCACGGGAACCATAGGTAACACAACCGTTACACCAACACAACCGTGACACTAGTGGGCTAATTTACGTAATTTGTATTAATAAGTTCAGTTGCAGTGAAGTTGCAGCTAAGTTGCGATCAAAACAGCCCTTTTCGTATTCTCGTAATTTTGACAACCGCAGTCAGATACGCTCGCGTCAAGTTCGCGTCATGACGCCACAAGACTACCATTTTGCACTAAGACGTAAACTTAATTACAACGTGATTAGGTACAACTGCACAGCCACTTAATCGACTCGTCAAGAAATTACGTGAATTAGCCTACAGGCCCTAAAGATCCTGTGAAATAAAACGGTAGAATACATACTAAAGTATAACGCAAGGTTTATTCCAAATTTGGCCTCTAATTCTACCTAGAATTTCAGACGAACTACACACATAGTTACGAGCTACTAACTCAAAGATTTTGAGATACGTTACGCAAAGACATAAACCTATCTTCGAGATTTCGTTGAATTGTAATTAAACTTGGAAGCTTAAGATCCGACGTATATTGTTTATCAGAAGTAATTAATAAGTTTATGTTAACTAACGTCTTGCCTGACGAGCAATGGTGTAGTCTACGATGGATCGTTTGTCTTATAAACCAATCCACTCGTGATTACGAATGATTTTCGGTGAGAAGGTGGCAGTGTAATAAGGCTCCATAAACTTAGATGGATACTCTTGTGTAAGAAGTTGTTTTTGTTTCCATGTTGGAAAATATAAAGCGGAGATGAAACAATTCACACAAAGATATGTGGGCACCACCATGTGGGATTCGAACCCGCGACCTTATTTTTCTAAGGCGAGGCCCGTACTGCTGCGTCACCGCTGCTCCTTTGCTATTCCTTTTTAATGGTAGTTAAAACTAAGTCAATTTTATAAGTCAATAAAAAAATGTTTTAGTTAGTGATAACAAAGCAATCCATTGCCAAATTTTGCCAGCTGAGTTCTACGCTGGTGGTTCGTATAAAATATAATAATGTTATTAAACATAACAAATTCAGTTGATCACCAAAAGAACGAAGTAAAATATTTCATAATTTACAAAGAGAAATCTAAAAATCATTAGCTGAGAAAAAATGGACTGTTCAACATTTAATTTTTATAATTTGAATATTTAACGAATACACATAAAAACAGCATTTTTTTCACAGAAATGATCGATTATAGCCCAATGACTGTCTACTATTTAAATTATTCAAAACGGTACCAGAATATTAAACGTATTGTCAAAATATTCCACAAATTTCTTCAATAAACGCTCTAAATTCATAGCTAAAACTTGTTAAGGATCTGGGTTGAGTGAGCCTTTCTACCTTAAGGCGACATTTCGTTATATCGCAGAAGAGACTCGATTAGAGCAAAAATGTCTGCTTCTTTTTGATTTTAGCCTTTTTTTGAAAGATTTCATGCAAACCTTCTCTTAAATTGAAGATTGCTAAATGTGTCATTCAATTATCATCTTATTTGACTCAGACGCTTGTCGACTTTTCGATGGATCTGGAATTTTCTCTAAGCCATTTTTCTCCCAAAGTCTCCACTCCAACGCTGCTAGGCTATAAAATCGGAATGATTTATCAACGATTCCAACTAGTAACAATACTACCTAAAAATACACATCTGCTAAATTTACCTCAACTCTAGTTATAGGTACCCCTTTTTTGTTTACTTGGGGGGAATCCTTTTCGGATCCCCGCCTTTCGCTCATACAGGGGGATCCATATGTGGGACTCCAACTGGTTACCGCAACTAAAACCCCTCGGGTGTTCCTTCGCGTATTTTGGGCAGGATCTCACGAGAACTACAAGTGACACAACAGCGAAGCTATAGGTACCCCTAATGTGCCTCCTCAACGATAATGACACCTACTTTCTCGATGTATACCCATTGCGAAAGAAGGTGTCTTTGCTCTTGTCTACGTTAGTGGAGTTAAAATGGCAGATTGAAAAATTGGAACACACAATGAAACTTGTAAACGAGGCAAATGTAAACGTAATGAATGGATGGATGAATGAATGAAATGTAATAAAAGGTAATTAAATATTCGGGTTCACGGAAACATCCGTTACATTCAAATCTTTGTAAGTCATTACGAAGGTGGTAAGAAGGGTTTCGTCTAAAAGGTTTAGTGTAACCGTAATAGCCTTATTAAATGTTCCGCAACCGTTTGGGTACCTAACTTTAATTGACTGAAGTCCACAGATTAGCAAACGTAGTGTAAGATCCATTTAAACTAGGTAGAGTGACGTTCTCAGAAAAATTACTGGCAAGAGATAGATGAGTAGTCCCGAATCGTGCTTAGTGACGTACTTAAGGAGATACTGAATGAAACTTACTCGTTTGAATTTGTATTGAAACATTTACTAAGAATGAGTTGGTACATTTCATTTGCCCTCTGCTTTTCAATGCTAAATGTTTTTACCCATTTACGCAAAATTGGGTGAACCCATTAAAATTTTTAGCCTCGTTACCTAGACGATACTTTTTATCAAAAATGAAATTTTATTTGTTTCATCGCCGCTTCTCAAGATAGGTGAAGGAAAACATCGTGACGAAACCGGCATGGCTAAGAACTAATTATTCGAGGTCATGAGATATTCAACGACCCGCAATTGACCAGCGTGTGTGGATTAATGCCTAAATTCTCTTTGTGTTTTACTAGTTGACCGGGTACAGGGTACACCTGAGGCAGTGGGATAAAAAGGGTTGGAGTGGTGCTATCCCTACTTTGTTTGGCAGAATAATAACTCTCCAACAAATTCCTAAATCGTTATTAACGCTTGTTCAGTTGGTATTTGATTGGTATTTGGCAATAAATTTGACTATCAAGAATATCTTATTCAAGAAACTACTCGGCTTCATTGAATAGGATCCGATTGATAAAAGGATATAGACAATAAGGAATTCAATAGAATATTATTAAAATCCAAGTATTTGACAATTTGCGTGATTATACATTATTGTTACTACCCTTCCGCCAGCGGTTTCGCACAGAACAATTTTGGTTCTGTCCCACCTTTCTAGTCCTTTACGTAAGAATATAAAATGTTTTCTAATCGAATCTCTTCTATTTTTATTAAGTATTCTGTAATATTAAGAATCCCATCGGACCGTATCGTCGTACCGTCTAATAATTGCTCGGTAAATTATGAATCACGTTATTAATATACCTAATAATTCTATCTAAATATATATGTGGAGGTGACTGGAGGATCGGGTGGCTGTGACCCTCCAATGAAAAGGGAAGATCTTCCAGTCGGGCGAGTTGTAATGCCCGGCAACCGCGGTACTCCCTCCGACAGTTCATGTCGAGAAGTTGTATATATGCCAATCGTCGGTGAAACTTCGCTTGTGCGATTCAGGATTGCTATGACGTCATGTCTCTTGAGTGGCGTTAGGTATGTGACGCCACATATAAAAGAAGAAACTGATTAACTGACTGACTGACTGACTGACATATCAACGCAGAGCCCAAACCGATGGGTCTGGAGACTCCAAATTTGGCACATAGGTTCCTTATGGGGTCTAGAGGTGCACTAAGAAAGGATTTTTCAAAACTCACCCTTTAAGGGGGTGAAACGGGGTTCCAAAGTTTGTATGGAGAAACAAGATTAGTTAAATCAATTTCGCGGGAGAAGCCGCGGGCGTAAGCTAGTAATTCTATAAATTGCTTTAGTGTTTTTGAATATATTCATATACAATTACGCTTTGTACCCATGGGCAGCAGAGAGTGTATAAAGTATATACCAGAGTATAAGATCAGACAGGAATTAAAATACTATAATAAAAAACAGGGGATCAGATCAGGGGATCCGACCGGACTAACTCAGCTTTATAAGTGCAGAAGCAAATAAATAAATATAAATATTCTAGGACATTAAATCACACGGTCATCTGGTTCCAAGCTAAGCAGAGCTTGTCTTATGTAAACCAGATAACTGGTATATACTATACATATAATACTTTTCTTTTGTAAATATATACTTATAATAGATATTTACACCCAGACTCGACACAAACACAAATGTTCATCACTAATGTTTGTCTCGGGTGGGAATCGAACCCACGACCTGCGGCGTGAAAAGCAAGTATTTTACCGACCACGCCACCGGCCCGTCAAAATTACAAAGATTACATTCGCTTGTATTGTACTGTGCCATTTTGCATACCTACATGTATTTTTGTTATAGAAAAAGGTCGTAAGTGTTTTATGTCTATCGCACAAAATCATCGCAAAAATATATGTACTTTGCGGTTCAAATAAGAATAGGACTGGACTCGCGGCTAACTTCATACCAAAAACCAAGCAAAAGTAGCGCCAGCACAAAATGTCAAACCACAGACAATCATATTATTTTGAAATGTATGGAAAAGTGATTTACCTATGTAAAAACTTTACACAAGTATGTAGTTACAATGCAGCTACCTACCTAAGTAAATTTACGCGCTAGAATACCACAAACTTGCACACAAAGTCATATACACAGATAAAAACACACGTTTTAACTTATAACTCCGATTTTTGTCGTCGGAAATTAATAAAATATGTTCGTATCTAAATATTCGACTCTTAACGTCCAATCTTACTCAAAAGGCTATAAGATATACGCATTATTATTTTTTTTCGTCTAGATGAGATTATCATATCAAACAAACATTTTTGCTCACTGTACTAAAAAATGTGAAGTTGTTGCGTATTCCAGTCCAAGATGGCCGATTTCCAATCCTATTCTTATTTGAAACGCATAGTAATCTTTGACGTGCTGATGTAGTTATTGCCGCCTACTATACCTGCAGCAAATAGTTGAAAGCGTTTCTCCCGCAAAGTACAAGATTCTTCCAAATTATTAACACTTTAATTTTAAACACAAAAGCAGATAACTGAAGTTTACAAGTGAAAAGCAAAAATTGCCACTTAAACCTTTTTAACCTTAAAATTCCGGGATGAATTTTATACAAGCTACTTTAGACCGTATTATCCTGGCTAAGCAAGTCGACAATACGGTGAATTTTAACAGCTTTCTTGCAAAATGTTGTCGCCTTGGGTACTTGAAATTTACAGTTAATGTGCGTTAGTTATTGCAAACTCAGCCTTATCTACACCTTCGGATTCTAGAGAATAGAGGCCAAGATAATCTGTTTTATTTACTACTGTGCAAAAGTAGTGGTAAATTATTTCAGGTATTAGTTAAAGTAAAACTTTTTTTAAATTTAGCGTCACCCTTGTATTACCCAAAGGTGGAGGCAGAGGTGACCATCACCCACTTTTCGTTGGGTATGTTTAGTTCTCTTAAGTAATAGGGGGCAAATCTAATGCCGTTCACCGGGCACAATTTCAAACTTGCAGCTGCAACTAAGATTCTTTAAATTTATAAGAAAGTATTTTTGCTCGACCCAGGAATCGAACCCAGAACATCGTGGTTAAGAGAACACTTTTACCACCGAGGCACTTAACGATAGTTATAAATTAAAATTTTAACACTCACCTAATTATGAATCATTTTGATCACTCCAACTGTATGGCTTTAAATAAAAAAAAAACCGCATTAAAATCAGTCCATCCATTTGAGTGCTGCCACAAACTTGTACATAGATACTTAAACAGACACACAAGTCAAACTTAACACACTTCTTTTTCATCAGGGGTCAAATATAAGCTAGGGATAAGTAGGTGCCCAAGTATTTGAACATGAAAATATATTTAAAGTTTCTGAAATCTTACAATCGTGCTTTTGTTTTTGAAGTTTTGAATACTAGTCCCCACACTAGGATTCCCTGTGTTAATGAGACTAGTCTATTTCCTTACAGTACTACTAAAAGATTGCAACACGAGAAAAAAATATTCAAATCGATTCAAGCAATCTGTGTTTATTAATAAATAATTACATACCCGACTCGGGTAGACTGTTGAAACACAACTAGGTACAATACATACACCAATTATTTACACGATTATGCAATTAACGTATCTATCTTTAAACGTATTTATCTTTAAAGATTTCTCAAAAGTTAGGCAGTAATGTGTAATATTGATGTCTACTAATGTTTACAAACCTAGGAAGCAGTTTTGAATTTGTAAAATAATTGTTTAAATTTCTTAAAAGTGTCAGAAAGGTGAACATCATGCTTTTGCCAGTTACGTTTTGATCTCATATGTACATTTAATTGGGAAAGAGCTTATTGTAAATCGGACAGTTTTAACTTTATACCAGCCAAGCTTTTGTTATTAAGCCTAATTGGCTTTTTTTCCAAACAAAGCCTGGGTTAACCTGGGCTATTTACTGTGTTTTTTTTAATTAAAATATATAAACACTATAATATTACTTAAAAATTAAAAAAAATAGCCACAACCCTGGTGTTCTGTAGTTTACTCTCAACTATTTAAAAAAATAAGAGGATTAGGCCTTAATCCATAAAATGGCAGGTTGGAATGTCGAGTGAAATATATAATATCTCGCTATTCGAGAACAGATTCGCGTAAATTAAAAAAAAATAGTATGTGCAGGTGTCCTTGCAATGTTTTATTCATCGACACTGTGCAGCGGTTATTAAATAATTTACATTTAATAGAGCACGGCCGTACATTGCACCAGTAACCTATATTTCAAAGGCTGAGGCTGATACCACTAAAAGAAGAGTCATCATTCTGGACCAAACAAGGGAATTACAACCCATTAAGCCTTCCGATTGACATCGTAACATGGCTTTACACTATCCATCAAAGAGACATAAAATTTACGACTGTAGACCGCGCCGCAGTCATTTGCGATAACAATGGATATGAATCTGTATTGGAAGTTGTAAAATAAATTGGATTTTATAAGTTATAAGTAATTGATGAAACTGTTCTTGTTTGGCACAGTACCGACTTCTATTGAGGTAACCGAGTTTTCAATTAAAGACCACGGATTGGCATACGATGTGAGGGATGCTCTCAGAATAGGTGGTATGCTGATCACTGCGAGATGGATTGTGAGAACTGGATGAGAGAAGCCGTGATGTACTTTAGGAGAAGCCTATCGCTAATAGTGAACTGCAACAGGGTAATGATGATAATTAAATGCAACCTTATATTTTTTTTTAACTTTAAGACGAAGGTTCCAAATCAATACTGCCATACTCTAAAATTTTAGGGCATTTACCTACTAACAAGCCTGGATCTCGATTCTCGCGCTTTAGACATTTAGACATTTGTCGAACAATAATGGCGATTTATTTTATTTTTCAATGACATGCGCCAATTTTTTCAACATTTCTCTATTAGATATACCTAAATGTCTCGAGCGCAAAATTTGGACCCTGGAAACTTATTATACCGATTTAAATTGTGGCCTCTAGTAATAATATGCGGTCAGATCAGATGATATAACAGGCAACAATATTATTATTACGATACACAATGTTCAACTTATATGTGCAAAATTGGAATTAAGCCAATCTTCAGATTAGACCTGAATCCACACATACTAACCTAACGCACAGCCAGATAACCAGAATACGATATATCGCATGCTTAGGTTTTTTAGAAACCGCATGATGATGGCCCCATCCCGTCAACTAGAAGTAGATTCACGCTCTTGTGTACTAACGAATGTCATAAAGTCTTAGAATGATATACGAAACATTCATAAAACAGCAACTACATTCAAATATAATATAGTAATATTAGTATGTAGGTGTATGTATGTATTTAAAATATTTGTTGTACACTTCTGCCCATTCCACAATGTTTCCTTACCTAGGGTTTGCTGGTAGAAAATTCACATTTGAATTAAGCTCGCCTGTGTACATGTGCTATTTCCTATTTATAAATTGTTTTATGTAAGTGTTTTGTGTACAATAAAGAATAAGAATAAGAATAAGAATAATCGTTAAAAAGGAAATCATTCATGCATTACATCAGTAAAGTAATAATTTTCTTGTAAAATTCTAGATCAGTTTGTATACGTTAACTAAAGCAAATGAGGTCATAACTTTGAGCCCGGTGGGTAATATTACTAGACCAAAGTTCGCAGGTAGCGGTAAAGTAGTTTGACTCCTAAATATCTCGCGAACTAAGAAGCTGTGAAGAACTTGGGAACGATCTAATTTCAGTAAAAGGAAAACATAGTTTGCTTAGAAAAATATTTGTACCTAACGTCAAGAGTAATAAAGGAATCGAATAGATAGGGCACAGGAATTTTCTTCAATCTATGAGTCCAATTCCTCCATCTGGGAATACTCTCAGTGTTTAACTTTTTGTCTGTGTTCCTGGGTGTGAATAAGGTCGCCAAAGCACGTTGTCATCTAAAGAGCCAGCAATGCGCGATGATGGTGTCCCAAGCGATCTTGGGCTGCAGTCATTTAATCATAATGGAGGCCATATATTTGTTAGCCACAAACAATATTATAAACTATCTGTGCTTTATGAATAAGAAAACAAGCAACAGATTGTTTAGCACCTACCACTAAATGAGGTATAACATACCTGTGCCATATTTCATATCCCCGAGATACCATATACCATATTCCTCAGAAATTATTTTTAGGCTTCATAATGAAAAACAGTTATGTAAAATGTAGGTGATGTTTAAGAAAACAACGTAACCAAACAAAAAAACATTCAACTGACATTTTGACACGATTCTTAGGTAATTACGCGCAAACAACGCATGCAGTTCAAATTTAATCCAAATTTTAAGTAATCTTTTAGCATCCAACCGACTCTTCCAGCATTTAATCTACATTAACAATGAAACACCAGATTTTCCCATGCAAAATTTCGTATGCTAACCGCAAACGTCAGATTTTGACGTTGGTGAGGGTCTAAACCAACATAATTTACTTCACCAAGATTTTATTCAATTATTCAAACTGCAGTGTTGACTGTTCTTTAATATTTCATAGTTAGTGACACCTTGGTTTAGCGTAAGAATTTATTTAATGGAAAAATATCCTCCAAGTTACTCTGTTGGAATATTACTTTTATGAATTTTATAGCATTCATTTTCTTGTTTGGGAAAGTGTTTTAAATTAAAAATGAGAAAGACTGAGATTTAAATGTAACGTTAAGATTTAGTTCACGAAGTTTTAGTTAATAGTATGTCTTGGTTTGAAGTTTATTAACATAATAAAGTTACTGGATTTTATGATGTTTCTAACTTTATTACAATATCTGGTCTAACACAAAGAGAAGGATTTCGCAAAGAATTTGGATACAACACTTTAACTAAATTTTTAATTTTTCTATCATTGTTTTCAATGTATTTGCCATTGAAATGTAATAGCAGTACTTAAATTGTGTTTTAGAACCTAAAAACTTAAACATGAAAAAAATAATTAACCTCCATTTCCTAGAGACGGAACACCTCGTGTGTTCACCTTACTTGGTCCCTTTTAGAAGTCCCACATACATCTTGCCCGACTATTCCTTCATTGCGATCAAGCATCGCAGTAAAGGATTAATTGGTTGAGACTTAAATGGTAGTTATAATAAAATAAAAATAAAAAAAATCTTGGACATTAACACACACGGTCATCTGGTCCCAAGCTAAGCAGAGCTTGTGTTGTGGAAACTAGATAACTGGTATATTCTATACATATAATACTTTTATTTTGTATATATATACTTATAATAGATATTTACACCCAGACTCAACACAAACATTCATCATTAATGTTTGTCTCGGGTGGGAATCGAACCCACGACCTGCGGCGTGAAAAGCAAGTATCTTACCGACCACGCCACCGGCCCGTCGTAACTTATAAATCCCAAAATATTCTTTTAGGCTACTATTATAATATATAAGTAATTTGCTAATCTTTTGCTGTGTAATACTTAGTCACGATGTTATGAAATAAAAGATAAAATGACTATTGTACCACTGGACTAGGAACCCAACTCTATTAAGTATTAGATAACTTGCTCGACCTTGGTTTCATATGTGTAAGATGATTTAAAAAAAACTGACATGATTACATTATTCAAATACTTATAACGTTTCAAACCGTTTAATTTTATAGTATATTGGCGTCGTTACTGTATTGTAATAATAAGCATTGTGGATACTCTTATCTTTAATATATCATAATGTAAAAGTAATGTTAGATTGCTAAGAAGCAAATTATATTTAATATTTTAGTCACTCTTAAAGTTTTTATAAACTAATAATAAATCACTCAAACCTAATAAGAGGCTTGTTGTATGCAGTACCTTTTGTTCAAGTAACTAATTTTATTGACGTAGTGTACAAATATTTATATACGCAGCGTTATTGTAATATGACAGTAAATTATTATTACTCGGCTACCTAGACTTGCTGAAAAAGAGAAATGAGGTAGAATATTTGCAAAAACGCAATAAATACCCGCCGTAAATCTAGACTAGAGTGTGTTTGGCAAAAGAAGTTACAATTAATCTGGACTACAGCGTGTTCTCTTGGAACAGGGCCAACGTAAGCCTCCAGGGTTGTAGTTACGAGTCCCACGCGGTATTAAGGTAGAATTAATCTTAACTATACGTTGTCTGCAGAAAGCAAGGTTCACTGTTCACATTTCAGTCAAAGGTAATAAAAAAATCGAAAAATCTTGAAATATGTAATCCATACGATTGCAAGACATCTTATATCGCCGAAATACGCTACAGAGAATGTAAAACTGGCCGACACTTCCAACCGATTTAACAATTTATCTATAAGATACCTAACTCACTTTGTGTTGGCACATCGAATAACTGTAACATAGTATTATTTGTGTACATTAATACTTGCACTAATTTGAGTTTCAGACTTGGTTAGATTTTACAACTAGAAGCAGAGGGAGGAGTAGTTTTAGTGGTATTTAAATTCACACGATGATTAATGTACGTGAAAGTACCGGTCATTAAAGTCGTGAAATCCGACCCCGCAGAATGAGTTCTCACGGCAGTTGGCATAATGTGTATGGGGCATGGTTTCAACTCACCACATCACGTCTCACCGATAAAACTAGTCTGATTTAAAAGGTTATCTAAAATTTACTATCATTATTATCATCGTAATTTAGTTCACTGTTGGAAATAGGCCTCTTTCAGATCTTACCAGCCACCTAGGAGAGAGTATCAGTCTAGTATGAGGGCACTCGTTTTCTTCTATCAAGAACTCGTTTATCTCAACGGTTGTCGGTCCGTTTTGCGACAAATTTGAGGACCGGCCTACTGCGACTTCAGCTTACTAATTCGGTGGGTTATGTCAATTACTCTGGTTTTAGGTCGGATCACTTATCTAAAACTCTAAACATAGCCCTTTCCACAGCTCGCGGACCGACTTTAAATTTAAAAATTATCCAAAAATAGTATTTCCCCACTATACTTCCCTTACTCCGGCCCTGCAAACCTTCGCTCACACGAGAAGTTGCCACAATATGCATTATGTTTCTTTCAAAACACACAGCGTTGGTTGAAGAAGCTGTCTTAAATTTTGCCTAGATTTAAAGAAAAGTATGTAGAACTCACCAGTTTCCATAGTCTGTGGTTACCTTTTGTTCTTTCACTGAAGCAGTAGATCGCTGACATCCATAATTCCAGCGGTCTGTCATCTGTCACTCATAGCGTCAAAAAATTTTGCCGCGAGCGTATGGAAAATTTTTCTCTCGTAGTTTTTAATTGAAAGTAATACATTTTAATGTGTTAAGTGAGTAATTAATAGTGCTCACATTAAGAGTATTTTGCGTTTTTGATAATGAGTAATCATATCGATGTGATAAAGAGCAAAAGCTCTCATAATGAGGTTACCGGTGCATTCACCGCCAATCGGTGGAAACCGAACTCCATTCTGAAGTTAATGGAGAAGGAAGTTCTTTATCCTGAGAGGAAGAAGGCACCGCGCCCCTACAGCCAAAAAATAATAATATAAAGGTCTTGTTTATATCTCATTAAGCACCCACGCTTCAACAATTTGATGAATCAAGTAAGTTTTATTTTTGGTTACATGATAAAATTTTTTCTGTAAATTACTGATATAATTCAGAATTTTATTCAAGAAAATTGTAACCCTTTTATTGCTAGTACAGTTAAGATGCATTACTGTCTTTTACACAACCCAGTAGGGTCTAAACAGAATGAAATTTTACAACCAGGTATTTTAGTGTTGAATATAATCATATCATCATCCCTAAAACTAAGACAGTATGTCTTGAGGTAATAAGACAACTGCACCAGTTTAATCCTCTGGCATGGAAAAGAAACTGCTGCTATTGTAATGCTTAGCTGTACCTGATGTACTCAATTACATCATTTTAATCAATTACTACAAGTACATCACTTTAATTAGACCACATACGGTCATGTCACTGTTAAAGACCACATACAGCCTGTGCTGATGGAGTTTTAGCCAGGTAGACTAAGTTACTTGGGAAGGGCTGTAAGGACTCATTGATTGGGCTGCGGCGAACCCAAAGAAATATTCCCTCACTCCTTTTGGGAGAGTTACTACTTAGTTTAAGCAAAATTATTCTATTCTCAAGTCCTTTGAAAATAATATTAAGCAAATAGTATGTTACAGAACAAGTGAATATATAAGAAACCAGATTATAAGAGATAGATATTCAAAAGTTATGGTGACTTTAATAGATTTTAATATATTATACCCAGTTAGACACTAATAAATTTAAAGTTTGCTACAGAAATATTTAATTCTTCCTTTACAAAAACTAATAAGATTCTTAATCCAAGACTGATCAAAGTTCAGATCATAAACGGCAATGCCATGGTTCAGATTTTAGCAAAAGCCATCCAAAGGATCATAGTAATAAAAATAAAGTAATAGTCATATAGCTTGGTAATTAAGATTATTCAAATAAATTAAAGATTATTTTTAAAATATTTATAATAGAAGTTATAAGTATAACAATTAAATAAAAAGACAGAATGAGATGTGGTTATTTGCCACACTACTCTTTGCCTTTTCAGCATTACATTGCTTTGTAGTGGTACCAAACTCGGTGGCACAGATGTTGCGCACCTGTGGTCTCCAGATTTATGTTTTAATGGCCAATTGTTTGTTAGTACACCAGGATTAGTCAATTCCTAGGTCTTATGTTACTGACTGTAGTATTTGTGACAAAGCTGGGGTGGCAAGTTAATTCTAGTCCCCACTCAGGAGATAAACTACTTAAGCCTTCTTTGGAACACTGTTACCAATGGCTATGCTCTCTAAAAAGTGAATTTTAAAGATATTATTACAAAGTCAAATTTATTTTGTTACCATGACCACTCCAAGGGTCCATAAAGTATAAGCAGGGCAGACCGTCACAGAAGGTTGCTCCACTGGTTTGCCTACAGTTTATGTGGTGGCAAGAGGCCTTAGACCACAGTTTAGTTCTGCTATATGAGAGGCGTGTAACGCACTAGTTGACCACAGACACTGCAGACCCAAGGTGGAGATCCCACATAAGCAGACTACTCCTGTCAGGAGCTTGGCAACAATACCAGAAAGCATGGCATTTGAAAGAATGAAAGAAATGTTTGCCGTATTATGCAGCAGAAAACAGCCTAACAGCCAGTCATAAGGGTGCATACAGTTAGATTCGATAGAACAACAGAACACTGGTTGGGTGTTTGAGAAACAAGCTAAACATGGTTATAAGGGCTCTTAAACCTGACTTGCAAACTGATAAAGCTAAGAAATCAGCTGAATATTAAAGACTACCCGATATTTGCTATGATATTATGCCAAATTTGAATTGTCTTTGTGTGAGTTTCTAAAACTTAAAATGGAGTGCTTACAAACTTTCTTGAAAACATACAGACTTGTGATGTCCTGTCAGGCAAAAACAACTGCATAAAGTGTTGTTCACTCGCACTCTTTGGTCGTCTTTGATATTCTAAGTATCACCCTATCAGCGGCTTACCTCTCGGGGAGGTATATGGCATAGCCAACCGCTTATTGAGGAAAAGAAACTTGCCGGAATGGCACCTCTTGCCCCCGGCCTCGGAGGCTATACTTAAAGGTGGGGCGTCCCCGACGTAGACGTTTTCGCGTCCAAAGTGTCGGCCGCTGTGCGACATTACGTCATTTGGGACTGAAATGATGGCTTGGCTATTCTGCGATACATTTAATCGATAGTGGCAATATCGACTAGCAACAGTACCCTCCACCCAGTCATATACCCCGAATGTTTAATAATTTGAGCTCAGCTGAAGGAACCTACATATATGACCCCCCACTAAACTCAGTCTCGAAAGTTAAGACAAGAGCAGTTAGAGCTGATACAGCATCAATTAAAAAATCGTATAAACTTGACGACAGGCAGTGTCCTTCACAGATTGCCAAGCTGTAATTTGCAAAGTTGGGGGGGGGGGGCGGTGAGCACTCATGATGCCCAATAGAGAGAGCTATTAATTAGCAGTTGAATAAGATTTATATTTATTATAAAGCAGATCATGATGTAATATTTATGGTATAAATCATTGGTTTCAAAGATTTAGTTAGGATTTTAACCAAACTATACTTAGTTGAGGATATAGTTTAAAGCACCACTGGGTTAAGATATATCTACATACTGTGAAATAAATACATAAAGAATTTATATTCTAAAAACCTTTTTACCAGTGCAATATCTTGTTATATTGAACCACTACCTACAAGAAGCTAAAACCATTACCTAGAAAAACACCTCTAAGGGATACAAAATTTCTTCTTAACTGGCTTGACTTAAAATATGATTTAAATTATATAGCACAAGTGTGTGTCGAAACACTATTCCCTTTGGCTATCAGATTCTGATGAATACATCTTGTGATAATTCTAGAAGTATAGTATTATTTACTAAGTATTGTTTTAGCATCAGGCAGATATTTGATGACCTAACATTGCTAGATATTTTACAAGAACATAGGGTATTATAATAATACTTATGGATGAGCAATAAAGATATTGAGTATAAGATTGTAACTTAGTAGCCAAAGTATGAATCTAAAACGAAAACTGGAAGCCACAGTAGTCATGATTGTTACTTAAAATACTGATCCTGCTGCTTACTGATCCTAATCTTTGTCCAGTTAAACACAGCCAAGTACTCTTCAAGTCAATTTCAATCAAATTTTCGTGCACAGAAGAGAACAAGCTGATAGAATAATAAGTTTATTTATTACAGTAATATGAGTTGCTAATCCTGATACAAAGACCCTGTCCATTAGATCCATCCCTATCTATAATTGTTCAGATCCATATTTTAAGATGTTAATACAAATCACCTATATATATTATATAATCTGTGAGAGCATCAAAGAATTAGCGGTTCTTGACTGATTGACTTGAATTGACTCTAGAAGGAATAACTATTGAGATAGTGAATACAGGAGACTGGAAATGTTTTCAATTCAATTAATTAGTATCAACCATTGGTCATGTGCATTTTAACTTTAGTTATTACAAATTTAATCCAAATAAGCCATCCATATAATTTTACAAATAATAAAATAACATTTTAGCTTAATAAAATGTTTCAAACATTGGCAATAATTAATAACATAGCAATAGTACTACTAAAGAATTGATGAATTTGATATAAATTTGGGAATTAATAATAATAATAATAATGCCGAGTGTTGACTGGCATGTTATGTTCAATAATTTCAAATAGATAACAGGAATCTGTTAATAATATTTAACAAGAAAATGAGCAATTTCACATGGTAGATTAAAATAGACTAAGATTCCTTTATTCTTTATTAATAATCTTTGACTTTATTTCAGTACAAATGGATACAGACAATATTCATTTATTCCATACATGCTTAATTCACATAGCGTCCACATCTTTTGGATGTTCTTTCACCAGCAGATATCAAACAGGTCTTCAACCAACGCTGTGTGTTTTGAAAGAAACATAATAGAACTGTTTTGCATTACAACAAAACAGATATTATGTTAAATGAAAAACACACAGCGTTGCAGCAAGGTGCTTGCCGGTGAGTTTTGAAGACTTCTATGAGTGACAGATGACAGACCGCTGGAATTATGGATGTCAGCGATCTACTGCTTCAGTGAAAGAACAAAAGGTAACCACAGACTATGGAAACTGGTGAGTTCTACATACTTTTCTTTAAATCTAGGCAAAATTTAAGACAGCTTCTTCAACCAACGCTGTGTGTTTTTCATTTAACATAATATCTGTTTTGTTGTAATGCAAAACAGTTCTATTATATTGGACAAATTTGAATAAGTATCTGCCCGTAGCACAATTTAGAATAAAATATAGCTTATTTTAGAGGCAACTTTGATAATATGATAATAATATACTTGAAACATTGTTAACTTACTAAAATATTATCACCAGAAGATTTTATAATGATAGAAGGCCAGTTATGCCAATGACACAAATTTCTTGATGGGCAAATAGCTTCTTACAGAATACATAGTACCTAAGCGACAGCGGTGTATTGAAAAGTATTTTATTGTCCCTGGTTTGTCCTAAGGAATTATCTATCTGTTGTGATTTTCTATCTTTTCCATTTATTGTAAATATTTATAGTACCTAATTGAAACACGAACATACTATAAAAGTAATTAACAAAGCGATACGAGTCAAGTCGGGTTTTAGAAACGATTGCATAAATTAATAAGTAATTCATGGAAACGTTTCTGCTGAAGGAATATTTTAATTAGTTTTGTGCCCGAGGCATATCATACTATCATCTGTTTCAGACAGAGAATATTAAAACAAAGGTTAACCTACTTAGGCTGTCCGCAAAAGTCTTTCCGCTTGATTCAATATCATCATTTATTAAGATAAATAATATTGTCAACATTCGTTCCTTTCAACCTCTATTGAATTTGTAATGATACAGAGATTGGTTTTTCACGAATATTTTTCGAATATTCGAGGCAGGTAACAGGAAAATTGTTGTCTTGTCAACCTGATTTTTCCTTCCGAGATATATTTCACATGCGTATGGGTCACAGTGTCACAAGATTAATGTGGTCACGAGCGGACAAGTGACAAAGTACTACAGATAAATGAATGTGAGGAAATAAGAAGGGGTCCTTGAGAACTTATATACTTCATAGCACGTGTAATATGAAGCGAAGAGATATTTTGTGGTTTGGTACCTTTTTACGGACGACCTTCCCATTTATTGGACAACAATTTGATAGTATCGAAAACGACACGACATCAATGAACAAAGAACTTCGTTTTAAGTCTGTAACTCAAACCGATTTTGAAGTGACTTTAATTTGTCCCTTAGTTGGAAGGAATTACATCTAATAAACAATGTAGTTCAAGCGATTGGAGCTGCGAGCGGTAAGCTAGTAAGCTAGTCTAAAATAATTAAATGAGTATGAGATTGTCATCATATTAATTACGTACTCGTAGATCAGTTAAATCGTCGACTTGGTGTTGTAGCGTATACCAATATTAGTCACGTATGTGTCACGTAAATATGTACAGGCAAAACATATAAAAAGTCCATCCCCGCTTTGTTTAAACAATCGATCAATTGCGGCTTGCGGTTTATTCACAAAGTTAAAAATTATTGCTCTCCGAGTTCATTTTTTCATTTATTCCCAAGAGCTCCTAAATTATTTTTGAAAAAAATGGTAAATAGAATATTATTTCTGAATATAATTTTAAAATAACAAGAGAGTAAGCAAAATAAATATACCTAGAGGAACGCAAACCCCCACACGTGATCCCCGGGTAGTGCAAATCTGGTAACAAATAACTGGCGGTAGGCTTTGGCCGTGGTTTGTGACCACCCACCAGACAAGGACGTGCCGCCAAGCGGTCGTACCGTGTTCCGGTGCGATGTCTGGTGACATCATTTAAGAGGGTAAACCGGAATTGTTGCTTCTTCATAGTTTCTAATGTAAGCCTCATTTTACTGCCACCTTTTAGCCGAAAATCATCTGTAATCACTAGTGAATCGGTATACTGGGCAGGAGCGTTCTATCGTGGAAGTCATCATTGCTTGACATAAGGCAGGTTGTAGCCAAGCGCAAGTCTATTTCAGAATAAATAAAAAACACATCACCTCCCAGAGTATCCCTTGTAAATTAATTAAATTTCACTGACTTTGGAATACTTGAAAGCAAAATACCGGACTTTTGGGAGCAATTTGGTTTATATTAGATTCATAAATGATGTGCATCTAAAATAAAACATATTTTAACCCGTTGAGTAGCCCAACATTTTCAATGCGGGATCTTGGATCTTGGTTTGAATTATTGAACGTTTAAGCTATGAATAATGCATTAATCGAGTTCTGGAACGCTAACTGAATGTAATCATGTTCCATTGCATGGTAAAATATCAGCCTTAAATCTAGAGTCCAAAGTCTTCAATCAGGGCAACCAATCCTTTAGCGCTCGTCAGCGCTGGTAGTCAGCTTTTAAGGAGATGTACAAAAATAAGCAGGTAACCTGCGCCGACTACTATCTCAGCCTGTTTTCTTTTCCTATTGAAAAAAATGACTATCAGCACTGATTTGAGCAGTCAGACAGTCAGCGCTGGTCACTAGCATTCATTTAGTTTTATATTATTGTTACTTCAATAGTTTCGCGGTTATGCCATTTTTGGTTGATAAAAAATTACCCTGCTGAGAGCACATACGCTGTCGTTGCAATCATTACCCGAGTGGCAGTGTCTCGACAGTTTATGTGTGCTGCTGAGGTGAGAGCCGGCTAGTGAGAGACGGTTACCCCACCCGCGGGGCCTTTTTTAAATCGACATCGCGTGTGGCACCGTTTTACGGTGCCTTGAATCCTACACAACCTAGCCTTCCCTTATGGGCGGAATAGTGACTCAATGCATTCTCACATCACAAACAAAAAAAGTGGTCTAGCGAAGATAAAACGAAAACACTTAGTGGGGGGACACTTAGACATTCACAAGGACAAAGAACAAGGGAGAGTTATAGAGAGTGAGTCTTTAAAGTGGCTGGCAAGGTCTAAATACAAGAAACGCAGCTATGGCTTAAAATAGGAAACTTTGAAAAACACTGAACTGTAATTGCATTTCTTAAATCTCAACGTATAATATATAATATAATATATCGTACACTTCAACCCTTTTTAGTGTCCCACTGCTGAGCACGGGTCTTGTCTCAACTATCTTACTAGTTGAGAAAGTTTAGGCCTTAATCCACACACGCTGGCCAAATGCGGGTTGGATGTCACATGTCCTCGAATATTTAGTTCTTAGACATGCCGGTTTCCTAACGATGTTTTCCTTCACCGATATTGAGCAGCGGCGATGAAACAATTCACACAAAGATGTGTGGGCACGACTGGGATTCGAACCCGCGACCTTATATTTCTAAGGCGAGGCCCGTACCACTGCGCCACCGCTGCTCTCATATATCAAACGTCTTTAATATAATGTTAGGCAGTGGTGAATATCAATACGTTTTGCTAGCTATCGTTAGGCCCATACATAATAGGGGTCGTAATTATCCTGTTCCTTAAATAGAAGATCATAACGGCCCTAAAAGCATAAAAAGTCAAACATAAAAATAACAACTCGAAATTTAGGAGCGATCTACTGAATTGTTCTTTCAAAGGTTCTCAATGAATTATGCGACAAGTACGCAATTCACTATTCAGTAGTCGTCCAGCTGAGAAGGGATGAATTATGACAAACAACTACAATGAATAAATCTTAATTCTGGAAGTCACAAAGGAAGTTACTGGGAAGCACTGAATGTAATATTAATTTGAATATCTAGGCAAAATGCCTTACAACATTTTAAAGGCCCGCTAAAACTTCGCGTAGGTAGCAGACATCAGTAATTATATTATAAAGGGTCAGCTAGTTGACCCTGCGAACTTTGTACCTACTAACAGCCTATTAAAGTTCAAATGTAGTATAGCAGTATAGAAAAGTGTTGTTTTTAGACATTTTCAGGCAATTCTTAAAAAAAATCTGTAAGAACCATCCTCGTACTTCAAAATATATTTTATAAAATGAATTCGAGTTTTGCGCTTAGCAAAACATTTAGTGATTGTTTTTATTATATACTAGTTTTCCGCCCGCGGCTTCGCCCGCGGATGTCGGTTATTGCGCTAGACTATTAATCTCTTTTTTCGCAGTCGGATAAAACTATCCTTTCCCGGGTCTCGAACAATCTCCATACAAAATTAGTTCAGTAGTGTAGGAGTGTAAGCAACATTTTGAAATCGTCAAGCCCTCATAGGTATATCCATAAATCAATAGGCGTTATTAAAAATACTACGGCTCTTAGACCATACTTATAAGAAATGAAATTTAAATTTCGAATTCTATTCGTAGCATTGAGTTATCAAACATGTCATTGTGTCAAAATAAAAAGTAATTTAGATCAAAACTACGAAGGAGTTATGATATCAACTTTGAAGAAAATCACCCTCAGAATATTTTCTCAGGCTTTGCCCGCTTAGTATTAGGATGAAAATAAAAAAAAATGAAAAAATAAAAAACACGTGTTTCATTATTTGTTTTGAGCTTCATTTATACCAAATTTGAAGGAAATCGGACCAAGGACTAAACAGTTATGGAATATTTAATTTTTACAAATAAACTTATTTAACACCCCCACCGGGGGTAGTTTTGGAAAAATAAAAAACACGTGTTTCATGATTTCTTTTAAGGTATATGTGTGCCGAATTTGGAGTGAATCGGACTTGAGACTAAGCAGATCCAGAGAAACTTTAATTTTTACCAATAAAACTCATTCTCCACACCTCATAGGGGTAATTATGAAAAAATAAAAAACCCGTATCTCATTATTTGTCTTAAGGTTTATGTGTACCGAATTTTAAATGAATAGGACCAAGGAATAAAAAGTTGCATACAAACTTCACCCCTCTATTTAACCCTCTTAGGGGATGATTTTTGAAAATATTGTTAGCCTATGTCCGATTCTAGGGTATACACTACCTACATTTCAAATTTCAATAAAATCGGTTGAGCGGTTATGGAGATACGCGGTAACAAACCTTCACACACACACACTTACTTTCGCATTTATAATATTAGTAGGAGTAGGATAAGATACACACTTTTCTCCATCAACTGTCTACCGTGTTGGGGTAAATGAGGGTAAACGTGATCATGTAGGTGAATTATACACACAAACCTTCCTCATAAAACTAAACTCGCATGAACATGGCACATGATTACGACAAACATGCATGCAAACAAACTTTTTTGTAGACTCATACTAGCTACACCCGTGGCTTAGCCCGCGTGATGTTAGGATAAAAAGTAGCTAAAGTAGCATTTTTTTCTTTTACAGTTTTATTTGTGTTTTTTTTCTTTTTCTATGTGTTTTTTTCTATCATTTGATTTTGTGTGTCCTGTCTTTGTCAAATAAATGTTTTTCTTTCTTTCTTTCTTCTTCTTCTTAAGTGCTATTCTAGACTATAATCTATCTCTGTGCCAAATTTCATCCATATAGTAGCTTTTGTGTGAAAAAGTGATATTAATCCACACATTGATTTTATACGACTGACAAGGAAGTGTAAGGTTAAGTACAGATCATCAAAATCGCGAGCGGGGCGGAGTTTTACTTTACGTTTAGTTGACTTGTTTTCTGTAGTATTAGAATTTTTTTAAATATTTCTTTTATTATCATTTATTTTAATTAGGGTGGCTCTAGTTCTCTACAAGTACCTCAGTAGTTTTATCGAAAGTGTCGGTAACAAAGGAATATCTCTACTAAGGAAAATCAGGCGTTCCTTTATATATAGATCCCTGACAATCAACTTAGTACTTCCTGAATAATTCATGTATCCAGGGGCATATAATGTCGGACCGTTTCAATTGGATCTCTGTAGAGTTACTATTGCGTGGAATCGGTTTTATTGAACACGATTTGTCGTGAGATCGTTTATTGAGATTGTCTTGTTAGCAAAGTGATTGACAGCAGGTTGGCTATATTTGTCAAATAATCAGTAAACCGGTGGAACTAGCAAGTTTTTGAAAAGAGATCGTAGTGGTGCTAGGTGTTGTCACAATTTTCTTGACTTGTAGAATTTATACCCACGCGACAAATAAACGTTATTATCACCCTCTTCAAAATGTCGGATTTAATTGTTGAAACTTTGTACACTTAATAAAGTTCAAAGGTAACAAAATACACTAAGTAAAAAACTGTAATTGTTCTAGTCCTGGCCAAAATTGTCAATTATCCAAACACAAATAAATTAATACACACCTCCATAACCGTGGGGTGCATTTCATGACAGATATTTTTAAACATTTCATGTCAGGTATTATTAAAATCCATATCATCACAATCATCGCTATTTTGAAGTAAAATTTTCCTGACTACTTAAGCATATATTTTTTTAAATTTTTATTGGAGTTTTAACCATTGTGAAATGTCGTGATTCAATCGTGTCGTATCTTGTTAAATAAGACCCTTGATTGTCGTATAGATTGAAACAAATAATTGGCGGAGCTCTTAATCTGTCCGACTGTTGAATCCACACGCCTGGTACAGACTAGAATGAGTTTTTATTATTAAATGATTCCAGATTAGAACATTTTAAACTAATATACTCATTACAGACTACCAAAGCGTGAGACAGAAAAACTTCTTAATATAAATTAAGTGATTCTGAAAGAGATAGTAAATCCGACGCCAATAGAATTTGTTTTTAATTTTCATATTGCAGCACCGCTGCTCATCAGTGAAGAAAAACATCAATTTTGGCGAAATTTTCATATCATAGAACAAAACATACAAGTACATGTTCCTCCAATGTCTTCTGTTCCCTGGATGGGGCAGAGGGTGTCCACAGAACGTCGCCATGCCATCTGGAGCGGTCTTGAGCTTGGCGCTTTACTTCGCTCCAGGCCATCCCTATCGCCTTCGCTTTTGCAGTGATCGTCTGTTTTTTTATTCAGCTATAGGCTTGACTACAAGTTACCTGATGTTAAGCAATGGTGTAGTCTACGATGGGACCCCCATATACCGATTCACTTGTGATTACGAATGATTTTCGGTGGCAAGGTGGCAGTGGAATGAGGCTCCATATGGTTAGGAACCATAAAGGACCAACAATTGCGACGCACCTTCTTAAATGGAAGACCAGACATTGCACCGAAAAACGGTAAGGCCGCTTGGCAGTGCGGCTTTGTCTGGTGGGTGGTCAATAACCACGGCCGAAGCCTACCACCATTTAATTACCAGTAAACATAATTACCAATTGATTAACTACGTGTGGGAATTCAGATAAAAGATGCACTGCTACGGACGCAGGTATACGCTTTTCTTGGGATTCCAGTCAGAGCTATCTACAAGACCAGCACCTGTGGATTGAGGACTAGAATCTCTCAACTCTTAAGATGTTAAGTGATAATAATGCTAAGCACTGTTACACTGAAATTTTAATACTCTTTAAAACTAATAGGTACCTTACCAATAAAGTGTATTCTTTTGGAGAAACATTTTGGTGAACATTTATAAGGTTATTTCATCTAGGTTTAATATTAAATGGGTTATGGTTATTGCTCTCTTGGCTACATTTACACGCTTACATTGAACGATCAAGTATTTTTATAGTATTAATCATATTTAGATAGTATTTTACTAATTAAATATATAAAAATGAAAAGGTTATTACTTCACAATAATTCGGCTGTTTATTTTTTATTATTGTTTAGTCGTAATACTGTCATTATACATTATATTTCATATATTTTTTTCTAAATTTCATATAGGCTTGCGCTTGACTACAATATACCTGATGTTAAGTAATGACGAACTTTTTGTTTTTAAAGATTTAGGAAACTCTACTTTGGAGGTCTTGCAATATTTACGCTATGGCCACGTGACTTGGCGTGGGGCGGAGCGTTTTGCAATTTCATCGTTCATTGCGTATTTGTTTTAGAAGTGTCTAAAGACAAGTGAACGCGACTGGGTAATGAACTACAAAATCGCCAGTCGCACCGCCCGACGCAGTGTCCCGTGGCCACGGCGGACTACTTTCAGTCCAGCCAGATGCGCCGGTGAAAAAATTCCACCCTATACAAATCCGACCTATTATAGCCTGCGTACAAAATGAAAATTGTACATACTTACATAATATACTGCAACGTGTGGCATACTCGTAATAAAAATTTAATTACTATAATAACAAAAGTATGAAGATAACACAGAGGTAATAAACTCGCTTTATTAAATGTGTAATATTGTCAAATGTTTGGGTTTATGATCTCATTCATACTGACCACAAATTATAAGGCTGACTTTTATTATCTAAGCGACGGTATAAATGATTAAAAATACTGTATTTCTTACAGAAATGATAGATTACGTAAACTCTTGTTTGCGTCGTACATTTTCTTACTCTAACATTTAGTCGGGTGAGTTAATTTAATCAGTATACAAAATTGTGTTGAAACTTGTGCCAGGTAGGGTCTTTAGACGTTTAGACTGTCTACGTCTAAGATTGCTACTTATAATTATAACAGCGATACGTGTTCGGATTCTCCATAATCAGTTAAACTCCAAAATTGACTAAACTGTTTTCGAAGTTCAGTATTAATATCACACACATAATATTTTTAATATTAAAATAAATATATTTTTTAATTGGAACATGGAAGAATTGAATCAATATAGGTAACTTTATTTATTTATAGATCTACCTTTTCTTATTAATATAACCTTTTAATGAAAGAAGAATTAAAATTTGGTTTATGTACCTATTGCCGTAAATCCGTAAAAAATGTCTTGCGCGTCTACTAAAATTTTTTTTTATTCTGAAATTCTTTATACTACAACTTGCCTGATGTTAAACAATGATGTAGTCTTCGATGAAATGAAATGAAATGAAAATAGGCTTTATTTTTTTTTGAGACGCGAGTCTACATAAAAATAGTCCAATTTATTTTCTTACCGTGCTTTAAATGACTAGCAACTACTGAGAAACACTGCCAAAAAACTCAGTAGGCTTTTTTATTTTTTTAATGAAGTACTGTTAAATGAAGATGGGACGCACCTGCCCACTATACTGATTCCCTCGTGATAGCAAATTTCGGTGAGAATGTTACAGTAGAATGTGGCTTCATATGGTTAGAAACCTTAAAGAAGCAACAATTTTGACCCACCCTCTTAAATGGTGTCACCAGATACCGCAGCAGAACACAGCAAGGCCGCTTGGCGGTGCGGTTTTTTGGGTGGAAGCCTACCACCGGTTAGTTACCAGTAAACGTAATTACTAGTTGTTTGTCATTGTTACATCGATCAATACTATTGTGTTTGTTTAATAATATCTTAATTAACTCGACAACTATAAATTAAATTGACACACTTTAATTTATACGAAAATACGAATCAGTCAATGAGTCAACAGACAAATTCATCAGGCTACAACATTGTTAATTTAGTCACATTGATTGATCGCAGTGGTTTTTTGATGGACTCATTAATTCACCCGGCGTATTGCAGTGACGTTGACATTGATATTTTAATTAAATGACTAAATGATTTGTGATAACTGGCGTAAGAATCTGTGGGAAATAATATAAGCATCGTTTTGCGTACTTATCTGAAGATAAATGATGTCAAAAGAAGGAATTCAATTATCATCAACCATCATTCCCCTTGCCTTTTTCCTATTTCTATTGGGGTCGGCTCCCAGTCTAACCTGATGCGGCCAGCTAACAGAATTATACGAACGACTCAACCAACCAGACACCGAAACAAATCTTTGTTGTTACACAAAGATTGTCCGGGATGGGCATCGAGCCCGCGACCTCCCGGACACAGTATAGCCCAATCGGACGGCTTACACCGCTCGACTACCGAGGTCGTCAATTAAATCATCTTCAACCGTTACTTTAAAGGCATCCTACTTATTATGTAAAATACAGAGCCACTAGTGGTTAGAATGGTTAATAAATTTGTCTTTTAGCGAGTTATGGTAAGGGCTATACTCGGAGTGTCTCTGAAGGATCGAATAAGCATTGAAGAATTGTTCCGACAGGGTGGTCACTAACCACGGCCGAAGCCTACCATCAGTTAATTACTAGTAAATATAATTAATCTAGTTATTTTTTTTTTATTATTTTAATAATATTTAATTTATTAATAACGCTCTAATCTCAGAAACTACTGGTCCAATTTGTAAAATTCTTACACTGTTGGATAGCCTATTTATTGAAGTATACCTAATATAGGCTACTTTTAACCTTACATCTGGGTATAAAAGCTGGTCCTTCATCCATCCATCTATTATAAATTAGAAAGTAACTATGTCTACTTATGAACTAATTTGGATGAAAATTGGTATTAAGATAGTTTAAACCCTGAGAAGGACAGAGAATATTTTTTATCCAACTGCAACAAAAAGAGGTTAATGGTTTAGCGCGATAACCGACATAGTGCGGGCTGAGCCGCGGTCGGAAACCTATAGGCCGACCGTTTAACTCGCGTATTGCCATCTGAGGTACAAAGTCATAAAACATTAATTAAATATCTTAAATAACTATTTAACCACAGTTAGTAATGTAAGACTATTCGTCACTAATATCCATATCGCTTGAATCATCATCACTGTCTGTGCAGCTTGAGGAGTCAGAATCTTGGCGATAGGCGATACGCGAGTTAAACTGTCGGCCTATAGTAAGTAATATACGAGTAAGTGTTTGCGTTAAACTATATTAGGTACGTACCGGGCTTACCACGCAAAGTTTTCAAAGACTTGACTATAGCAATTTCACAGTAGATTGCACTTTCTAACTTATACTACAACCTATCTAGGTTTACCAACTACTCTAACTTAATTACTTACATCATCAACTTAAAAATTTCCTTTTATCTGCGTAGCATGTCGTTCTTGGGTCTGTTTTTTGAGTTCTTTGTAGGCTTTTACACAGTGTATCTTTCATGTAACCAGTCAAATAGAACTGTCTGCTTTGGTCTCTCTTTTTCCCACTTTTCTTCCACTTATAACAATAATAATGATTGGATATTGAAACAAAACTACTTTTTAAATATTAATCACAATTATTACTGACTACCTTCAAACATTAATATTTAAGTTGCGTTCCGATTTAAGCAAACTGAGCTCACAGTGTCTTGAATTCTGAGTTGATTAATATTTTTGGACGTCAAATATCTCAGTTCACCCGTGAAAATGAAGTCTGAAAAGACTTTGAAACGTCGGGATCTAAAATCTAAAATAAACCGCGATAAAATCCGTTAAAAAGTAGTTTAATTTCAATGATATTCCCGTAAATCTACAAAACAATAATGATCGGGCTTCTCTATCACCTCCCTTATTTGTATTTTGATCAAATTCCTGGGGATTTTTTTTATCTGCGATAGGCTGACCCTTGACTACAATTTGCCTGATGTTAAGCAATGATGTAGTCAACGATGGAACGCGCCAGCCCAGTATACCGATTCACTCGAGACTACGAATGATTATATCGGTGAGAATCCATCTCAGGTGTCCCAGAACTTGATGTGATATTAACACCCATCTTTCCATGCGAGGCACTGTCAATTATGGTTAACAAGAGCACAATGGCAGGTTTAATAATAATTAAGTATAATAAGAATAAGTTTATTTAATCTAAAATACAGTCTGATACAGTATTATATCTGCCACTTATCTAGTCTCCATAACACAAGCTCTGCTTAGCTTGGGACCAGATGACCGTGTGTGTTAACGTCCCAGAATATTTATTTATATTCATAGGTAGATACAATTCGATCATGTTACAGTGATTTGCGCACGTTTCATATTACAGTAATTTTCGTAATCAATATTGGATTGGATGACAATATTTTTCATATAGCGTAGGTACTACACAATATATCCATACCTATAATTAAACTTAACGCTGTCTCTTAAACTACTATAATGTGTGATGATTGGGGCAACCTTATAGAGGTTAAGTGCGTTCAAAAAAAATCTCTCACTACTTCCTCTTATGCACCTCTTTGTAACCTCACCTCTCTGCCAAATCTCGAATTTAAAAAAATATACATACTCACTAATGTGTGTATGTAGTATCCTCATATCGCTACATAGTCTAAAACAAAGTCGCTTTTTCTGTCCCTATACCCTATGTATGCTTAGATCTTTAAAACTATGCAACGGATTTTGATGCGGTTTTTTTTATAGATAGAGTAATTCCAGAGAAAGGTTTATAAGTATGACACATTGCACCCGTGCGCAGCTGGGGCGGGTCCCTAGCTATTATATAAACCACAGTTTCAGAATAGAACGTAAAAACTAAGACCCCACATGTTTTTAAATATTATTACCAACTTTGGAACTAGTTTCTTTTATATTTTTTCAGACTCCATTTTGGAGTGAACATTAAGTGCAGCAATGCACTGAGCTGAAGTAGGTAACAGCTTTTAAAACGTTTCTCTACTGAAAACGGGTCATCTCTTCTTGAGAGTTGAATCTTATAGGTGTTGAAGCTTTTATGATAAGGACGTTACAAAAGTCTTCAGGAGCATAAATCCATTAAAAAAACAGATTTTGTTATTTGTATTATTATAGAATCATGTGGTAGCTCCACCGCATGCAGGATCTGGCGGAGGCTTGTGACTGTAATGTATTTATATTGAATACAATGTGATTTCATATGTATTATATTATTTGTTTATAATGTTATAATTTATACGAGCGACCCGTCCCTGTTTCGCACGGGTGCAATGCTGATACTAAATATATTGAGGTATATTTACAAAATGTCCTTTTATACAACTTTAACAGCTTTTTTGCCATTAGACAATGCAAACAGCACGTGCCGCACCGCTATTTTAAATCTGTAATATCTTCAGAAATATTCATTTAAATCATGTGCTGTATTGATTGGGCCATATTGATCTATATTTAATAGGCAATATATTTAAGGTACTTCATTCAAATAAAGTACCTTAAATACATTGAATTAAAACTTTATCAATAAACTAGCCATCCGCCGCGGCTACGCCCGCGTGTACTACATATCATGCCCAGCAGTGGGATAAAAAGTAGCCTATAGCCTTCCTCAACAAATGGGCTATCTAACAGTGCAAGAATTTTTCAAATCGGACGAGTAGTTTTTGAGATTAGCGCGTTCAAACAAACAAACAAACAAACTCTTCAGCTTTATAATATTAGTATAGATTAGTATAGATTTAATGCAAAATAGCTTACAATCGCTTCGTAAATAAGCCATTACTTTTGGTTGAAAGTAAAAGATAAAAAAAAATGGTTATTGTGGGTTATCCCTAAGAGATAAACATCGGGGACGTTTTTGTTGATGTTTTTAAGGAGTCCAATACTGTAGTACATTATTTTGATATATCTCGTATGGTTTAGTCAGCGTTTGCAATGTAAGCACAAAAAATGCGTTAATTTACGACATCGCATCAGAAACATCTAAAATTATCAGTGTTTTTCTACTATATTATGCATGTATTACGAGTATATACATAAACCTTCCTCTTGAATCACTCTATATGAAAATCAGTTGCGTAGTTTTAAAGATGCATACATAAGCATATAAGGGACAGGAAAGCGACTTTGTTTTATACTATGTAGTGATGTTGTCTGAAATAAATGGATATTATTTTTATTATTGCAGCGTGTTCCTTACTAACTCCTCTGTAAGTGAACCAAGGGCAAAATATTGGTAAAAGCAACTAAACGACATGTTACCATTAGTTCAAAAACTTATTAAGTCAAATTCTTGAATGACTTCGTTCATTTATTTCTGATCTAATAAATCTTTGAACAAACTTTATCTTTTATAAAACTAATTGAATGAATAAGGAATCTTTCGTGACTTACTACTTTTCCAAAACTTAGTAGCTATCATCTTTCTGAATAATTTATTACATCAATTAATTTAAAAGTCCTTTTATTGCTCGAGAGAAGTCACTTGCACTGAATAAATCTTTCTTTCCAAAGTCTTTTAAAATAGTTCGTGTTATATAAATTGCTTTGTAATTTAAATGGCTTTAATAGGGATTAATTGGCTCCATTGACTAATTACAAGAAATTGATGTACCTACCTAGTTTAATTAAAAGTTTCAACTATCAAGTCGAAAATTAAATGATTCAGAATTGTACTATTCCATACGCTTTTACAAATGTCATTAGTAATTAGCTATAAATTATTGAACGCTTTTCACCTACTACTCGGTTTCAATTGATTTCAGTTTTAAAAAGCTGGAAACTTTATTCATAAAACCCATAACACCGACTTGTGAAAAAAGGAGGTGGTTCTATTTTCGGTTGTACCTATGTTACCCGATTACTCCGTTAATGTGAACTATTTTAATTTTTTTTATTGATAGATAGCTGAAGCTAGAAGATAATATTTTCAGTCTGTCCGCCTTCATTTTCTTTAAAGTAAATGAAATCTATCGTTAATATTTATAATTTATTTTATCGTCAGAAATGTATACAAAAATGTCATAATATCATTGGTGTTTCAAGTGTCCCTTGTACTCAAACTAGGCAAGGACTGGAGATCATCATACGCCCTTCTTCTTCAGCAAATACAGGAGATTGTTGCCGAATATAGTTCATCAGAATATCATAGTCGACTCCAACTACATCCACGTTGATTCTGTTCTCACTCAGCATCTGAAAATATTTGGGAAAGATTTTTCTTTTAGTTTTAATTGTCAGTGCAAGCAAAAGTACTCGTCGAAATATAGAAACAACTCAGTTGGGACAATTTAAGTAATTATGTAAGAGTATAATGATCAAGTTTTACATGAAGTATAAAACTTGATCATTAAACTCATAAAAGTATCAATTCATAAAAGGATTATATAAGTATTTTTAAACATATTGACATGAGTAAAAATATTAAAAAAAATACATACTTATTTGAGCAGATAAATGTTATGCATGTTTCTACTACATGCTTTTAAAGAGATCTTACAAACATGTCTTAGAATACCATCTCCGACGTAAAAAGCAGAATGTGTCTAATATTGCTTATAATTTATGAGCAGTATATTATAAAGTAAACATTAGAGTTACGAAAAGCAACATATCCGAAATTACCAACAGAACAAAAATAACTTCATTTTAATTTTGAATTAATTCTCTTTTGTTTAGCTATTCGTTAAGTATAAGCAAGGAAACTCAAGAAAAACCTAAACGGTTAGCTCTCCTATATTGTTGTACCATTTTTTTGAATAAACTGTTACTTATTAAGACCTACTTACAGTGTAATCACCCCCTCCATTCCCCAAAAAGTCAGTTGAGACAACCCTATAATATTTCTCCGGTACTAACGGTTCGTATTTAGGCACATCACATTCAATGCATCGTATTGTTACGTTAACTACGCGATTGCCTAAGGGCTGTGCTCCATCGAAAACTGCACGCATTCCTGAAAAACACAAAGGGACAAACTATTCTTCTAAAACTGTTCAGGTTTAGTTGTAAAATTCAAAATTCTTCAAACAGTAACTTAGAAAAGATGTCTATGGAAATTTATTTGGTTGATTTTAAAAAAAGATAATTCAAATGATGTAGAGTAATTTCAATATTTATTCTATAACAGCGCAGATTTGGGTGGTGAAATTATAATACGGTTAAGTGTGGATGTTAAAATGTCAAGGTTACATTAAAAGTTAACTTTGTGTAGTGAAATAGGAACCCGTATAAGGCCAAATAATATACCTACCAATAAGAGTAGACCCGTACCCAATTGAAGAATTACTAGAGGATTAAAACTTTTTATTTATAACAACAAGACATAACATAACCTATCAGAAACTGGAAAAGCGCACACTGCAAAAAAAAAGTCTTCGTCATTTTGAATGCTGAAAAAACTGTTTTAAGAGAAGACTGAAGTCAGACTGTTAGTATGCTTGTACTTAATCTAGGTAAACGTAATACTCCAAAATCACCTTACAAACGTTAACGTATAAAATTTCCACACTTTACATTAAGCATACAATAATATGCTAATAAATTCGAAGGCGCTCTAATATTGATATTTGGTGTATAAAAATTCAATTTATGATATTAAAATTGATGTATTGTGCCATCAAGATTCGTATTTGAATATCTTTATTACGTTCTGTATTGAATATCGAAGTCTTTTCATAATAAAAGCCTCTTTCAGATTATCTTGGAGAACGTGGAAAGGTCGCAGTTCTTTACCTTATTCTATGTGCCTATAGCAAATACATAAAATCTTTAGATATTGATTATTTTCAGTTAGTATTATGTTATTAGATTTTTTACTAATAAGCACATGCTTAACTTACTAATTATCCATTATAGAGCCGATTGTAATCGCCCTCGCTTCACTTATTTCCATCAGACGGTATAATTTAATACTAATTTATAAATTTCCCCATAAAATGAGCCATGAATCAGGGGTTTTTATTAAAAAGTTATGCATGTAGTATAGATAAGGTGTACGTTTTCCTTACGTTTGTAGGTGTTTAAAAAAACGTTTCTTTTTTATTTGCTTTACTATTTGATTCTAGTTTCACGAATTACTTTAGTAGTCTAGTAGTAGTAGTACTCTTGTTAGTTAAACACATTCTGCTTTGATTAAATTAACAAGGTAACACAACAATATTTTAGGCGCTATTTTATTGACAATACGATTTAGGATTGCCACTCACTGAAAAACCATCGCCGCCTTCTCCGATGAAGCTCTGCGATACGACCGTGTAATATTTGTCGACCTCCAACGGCTCGTATCTAGGGATGTCACACTCTATACATCTGACAGTGACGTTAAGTACCCTCTCGTTAACGGGACGCGCGCCGTCGAATGTTGCACGCAGCCCTGTTTAAAGACCGAAATTCTAATTTATGTTCGTTTAAAATGTTTGAAAGGGTCTTGTTGACCTATCATTATACGAAGACTATGATTGGAATCTTAGGAAATTTAATGCGGAACTGATATTGATCGCGTTATCCTCCGCCGAGGCACATGAACAGTTTGTATGCATAAATTGTTCATGTCTTGTTTAGTCTGTAACTTTTATTTGTGTGTGCATTCGTAAACACGCTTCAACTTTCCTCTCGCCTCAACTCGCAACGCCTCTCCCAAAAACTGGCAGGAACAATTTAATACTAGAAGTTGCGTATAACACCTCCCGTGTTAAATGGTCTAAAACCGGAATTATGTAACTGCTTTTTTTTTATCTCGACAGTTTATAATCTTCGTAATCAAAGCAAAACGACGATAAAGCAAAATAACCATAATTTCTAATCATATGGTGAAAATCTTTGGTATTAAATATTTTAAGGAACATTTATGGTATATCTTACAAACAGTCCAATGAGCCGACTAAAAACTTTTGGTAACCAACCTAACAACTCCCCCAAGTAATCCACCAAAGTTTTTACAAAAACTTTTAAGCCGATACAGAAGTGGATAAACTCGATTAGATGGCGAAAGAAGCTCAATCTCTCATTTTAGCTACTTGTGATTGCCTGTAGATAGTCTCAAGGTTTATAAAAAATTACGTTTGTGCTTCCTTTCAAAATCTGCCTTTCTGTATTGACTCTAAGTAATATTTAGTACCTTTAACGAAAATCACTTTAATGTTTTTGCCAGGTCGATAGATTTATTTATCACTCTTTGATTTGCTTGTTGATACGAGATCTTTATTTATTTAATTTTATAACTTTACCGAACAGATTGCGGCTAATTTAATTACATGTGTGAGAAATTGTGGCAGACCGTTTGTTAGTCGTTCATTAAAGTCCCAGAATTAGGCACGGGTCTTCTCTAAATTATCTTAAGGGGAGGTAAAAGCCTAATGCGGTTTGGGTGTTACTTAATCTATAATATTTAGTGCCTCGCAATCTTCTCTATTACATTTTAATTGCATTTGTTTTAGAACAAATTTATAGAAAAATACCATCGATATCTTACCAGATACTTGCAGCATTCTTGCTCCAGCGTAAGGATCGTTTGCCACAGAATATTCTAGCATTTCCATAATGTGCTCGCCTTTCAATTCAAAAACTTCAACGTTGTTTTCAAAAGGTGTGGATAGTATCACAGACTCATACGTAATCACTGAAATATGATATACATACCTATATAATATACATATATAGTTTATGTAATTATATTTATTTTAGTAATAATGTATAAACGTTTCGAAAAATCTTCACGAAAAATAAATTTTATACAAACATTTAAAATCAAATAACAATTCTTAGAATCACCTTTGTGAACATTTTGACTATGAAGAATTTCTATAATTCTTATCAAAAATGTACTTAAAAAGGAATGAATTAAAACTTCTGTCTGTTAATGAGTATTTAAGTACGTTGAAGTTTTCGAGTATTAAATTCTTTTCAATTATGTTATGAAGTAATTCAGTAAAACGATTATTGAAAAAAAATGTGTCTGTCGGATTTGATGGTGCATTTCTTTAGAAAGTACTTTACGACATAAAGTAATGCGTCGTTTTAATTATAAATACTCAAAAAGGCCTCAACCATTACCTGAGATTTAATAAAACACAGGTTCTTGTCAAAGAAAACCGGTTCCTACCAAGAATGATCCGCGAAGCTATTGAAATTAAAAAAACATCCTAATTTTAACAGAAAAACGGTTGGAATATACCACCAGCTTGGGACCCAGTGCTTAATTTACTTGTACCAAAACCCAAGCAAAATCAACTCAGAATTCAAGACACTGTGAGCTCAGTTTGCTTAAATCGGAACGCAACTTAAATATTAATGTTTGGAGGTAGTCAGTAATAATTGTGATTAATATTTTTGGACGTCAAACATGAAGTCTTGAAGTGAAAAGACTTTGAAACGTCGGGATCTAAAATCTAAAATAAACCGCGATAAAATCCGTTAAAAGTAGTTTTATTTCAATGTGTGATATTCGCGTAAATCTAAGACATTACGACGCAACAACTCTTTTCAAAGTTGCAATTTAACAAACTTTACCATTATCAGTAGACGAAATAGAGGTAAAGTAAATAAAAGTGAACTTCTGCTACTAATGACTCACCTCCAGGATTTATAGCTGCTCGTATACCGCCCTGATTGATTACACAGAAGTGGGCGTAATGCCAGTTACTTTCTTGAGCTCTGTCTAGTACCTACAAAAACAAAAACTTTTAGCCAATACAGCTGTAAGTTTTACTGAGAAAATAATTTTGTCTGTAAAGTTTTTACATTTGTATCACTAGTTCAGTTCAAACGACTGTGTTTTTAACTAACTAGACTAAGACAAAGGGACTATATGTTCTACTTTTAACGTGTTTGTCAACAATGATACTACTCTACTCTACTTCTCATCTCCAATGATACTAGTACTGAATAATGGGACTGACAGCAATGGTAAAGAAGCTAATTAATTACATAAAGGCTGAGATACTGAAATATAAAACTAAACCAATTTGATTTAGCGATTGTTAACTTACAGAATGCATAAAAGCGTCACATATAAGATTTCCAAGATTGCATTCCTTACAAGCACAAGAAACATCCAATTCAACCAAAGAACTACCAATTTCTTGCAAAGCTAGCTCTTCTATCATTGGTAAATATTCATTTACTTTTTCAAGTACGTCTGGTGCTAAAATAATACAAAGATTATGGTTAAAACTTATTAGGTACGTAAGCATCTAAATTATTTCTATCTAATTTTATAATTTTCCTTTTTTTATTTTTTTTACAAGCAAAAGTCTCTCAGTCTTGCGTCATTGTCATCTTTCACCATTCATCTTATCCATTAAATCAAAACAAAAAATATTTTTTAATGAGTACGAAATAACATTCTCACCCTGTTCAATATCGTTTCCAATGTAACGTGGGTTGCCTTCCCAGTCTAGGAGATTGCCTTGATCGTCAAAATAAAGTTTAATTTCACCCAAATACTGGGTGTGGGCTGCAGCTTGTACTATTAGTACCTGGATAAAATGGAAAATATATACTAAGAAATATATATTTAAATGAAAAAGGACCAGACGTCTCACAGGAAATTTCCTTGCAACCTTCTTTTATGATTTTACATGTTGTATGTATAAAGTCCTAAAAGTCCTAAATGGGCTATCCCATAGAATTCATCGTGAGCAGAACACCTTTAACCTACACTAAGCTGGCATATAATGTGGGTTAAGACGCTCCTCTCTTAACTCTTGCGTTGCGATGGTGGAATAAGCAAGATCTTGCTCAGGTGTAGATCGTTAAGGAATTGTTTCATTAGTTTATTTTTTATGTTAAATTATGTTGGTACCTGTCTTTCTGCTTGGTCGACTACTACAGGATAAGGTCCTAAAGACTGAAAACCACTGTTATCAGGTACTGGACCATTATAAAGCAGAGTATGGCTATGACCTCCAACAATTATATCGATATGAGGACCTCCATGTAATGCTATTTCTCTGGAACAATTATAGATTAATGCTTTTAATAAAACTACAAACAATTTTGACATATTTTACAAATGGTCCAGCTGAGCTCCATAAAAATTACATAAGCATTTAATTTTCTTCGATTTCTCTTTTAGTGGAATTAATATCCGGAGCGTGGCTAAGAAAAAGTTAACAGCGAAACAAGCAAACAAAAACGCATGTAGTATTATTAAAAAAAATAATTACCTGTCAATATCAATACCACAATGTGACAGTACTATAATTATATCAACTCCTTGATCATGCAATTTTTCGGCTTCCTCTCTCACCGTTTCCACTTCATCTTTGAACTTTAGTTGACCGGTGGAAGCTAAAGTCTAAATACAAAATATAATTTTATCAATAAATACATACAAAATTCTAAGATAGTAGATTTTGGAAGTTAAGAATCCATCCTTTAAGTACAACACTATCTAGGTGTAAACAAGATTTCTTTGCAATATTTATACAACAGTGACAAACGTTCTTCCATTTTTCAATTTATATATCCTCACAAACATTTAATATATTATGACTGGCACCAGGCTTGGGTATATTAGACTCGAGTAAAATTTAATTAAAAGTCAATGTACTGAGTATTTCACTGAAGCCAATATTAAATATGCTTTTCTTCTACCATACTTACATCAGTAGAAGCAATAATGACTCCAATTATACCAATACGTCGACCTTCTCGTAATACAACAATACTCTTTTCATATAAGCCGTGTAACGTTGGTTCATCGTCATCAATAATATTGGCTGTGACGACAGGTGAATTTAATGCAGCTAAATAGGGCTCAACTCCTTCAATACCGTTGTCAAATTCATGGTTTCCTAGTACCTACAAAATAAATAGATATGTTAAAAAAAATTACAAAAGAATTCTTATGTAGAAATCGCGTATCAGCCAAGAAGAAGAAGAAGCTAGGTATAACAATAACTACTACGCTCAGGTGTAACGCTGTTGTAAATACATAAGTCATTCCTACTAACCTATACTACCTAGGTCCAACAGCAAACTATATAGGCTGGCATGGTGATCGGAAATGTTATAGTCAGTAGTTTAAGTGTTATGGTCTTAGTTCGGCAGGTTTGAATTAGGGTCAGATAAAATAGCCTAGCAAGCTTAGCTATTCAAAATAATATAACTTTCAAGATCTAAAAAAAGGGCGTGAAAAATAATACCATCAATCATTTCTATGAAATAAACTCATACAACTTACATGAGCATCATGCGGCAACATATTCATAAAATCCTGAGTAACATCCCATCTCAATATATTGTACCAGATTGTGCCTTGAAAGCTATCGCCTCCGTTAAGTAAAAGAGACGTTGGTTCTCTATCCATAGCTTGTCGAATAGCTGTAGTGAGTCGAGCAAAGCCTCCAATGCATGGAGCATCTGATGGATTGCAGACAGTTCCCCATGGACTTGTTTCTACGAATCTGCAAGCATAACGGTTGGGTGACGTGTACTATTTAGTTAATTAATCTGTACCTATAAGGCCTACTGAATATTCAAGAAATCGCACTATCTTACATATTGCTAATATTATAAATGCGAAAGTTTGTCTGGATTTATGGATGTTTACACATCCATCAATACAAACATCCACACTTTCACACATCCGTATGTTTGAAGGTGTGGATATTTGTTACTCTTACTACTACTAAACGGACTAGCGGGCGGTAACTTGTGTTTTACAAAACTAAATTCCTATAAATGATGTATACTATTTTGTTGGCTTATTAACAAAACTAATTCGTCGATTTTGTGATATTGAAAAATAAATAAGACAGGTAAAATCAAAAAGAAGTATTATAAGCTGTCTAATTTTAACTTAACTATTGAATACTCTGGGTTTAATAAACCTAAAACAAATCGAAACCAGCTAATTAATATCAAATAATCACAACACACCTAGCGTGAAAATCATTATAATGAAGAATATTCAAAGCAAATCGTTCTTGTCCATAAACTATACTGAACATACAAAATAAAATTAATTTCAGCATTTTGACTCACATCACACACTACTAAACATTGTAATTTCCGATTTACTTTGACTAATATCGCTGTTAATCTTTACTGCTGGTATATGATAAGATAATAATTTGGCTTATATTACTAATATCTACCGAATATGTAATTGAATTATGATAAGTTATATTGCTCTTTGGTTGATGATATTGAGAGAATTGACAGTATTACGGCATTCATTTAATTTTCTTTTTTCCAGGCGCTTCCAAATTTTCAGCGATTTTGGCCGCCTTAAGAAATAAAACCATTGGAGTAGCTCATTGCCAATATCTTTTACTATCGATTATTCTATCTGGTTCATAATGGTTTAAGAGAATTATACTTTTGAATTTTAGAATACTAGACTATAATTACGTATGCCTTATCACCATCATATTCATTTACCTTATCATCATAGTTCACTGCCGGATATAAATCTCCTAAAACCACGCTACGCAGTTATTCTAATCCCAGCTTTTACTAGCCAACTTGCTTGATTGTCACTTCAGTAGTCTGGGTTTAAGAGTTTTTGCTACCTTTGTGAATCCGTAGCATTAAACGTGAAAACTTGTATATTCCGACGGTTATCGGTTCTACATCAAACATGACTAGCCCATTGTCCCTTAAGCCTGCTAATCTGTGGGTTATATCTCTCGCCTCTGTCGAATATCCAACACTTAGAAAATTCTTTTAAGCATGTTATAAAATCCTTGATTTATACACGTTTAATTACAGTAAATTTTCAAATTCTGTCAAAAATCGCATTCAGCGGTTTAAAACACGTAGCCTTAATTACACCAGTTTTATCGCTACAGTAACGCATGACTGGTCCTAGGTCAGCAATAAGACTGGATTAGCCACTCGAACCGGCTTATATCTTACCGTCGAACATTGGGCAGCATGCCAGCATTCCCCACTTTTGAGAAGCTGCACTTTGTGATAACTGGACACCGGGTAATTCGCCTCTTAAAAGGGTTATTGAGTGATCTTATATAAAAATTCCTTCTAAATGGTTTTTTGTTATTATAAATAGCCTAAGTTTGATTAGCAATATATAACAAAACATTGAAGAAATTGTCCCTAATGAAACAAAATTTAAAATAATCCATGTTTCAAGAATATTCTATATTTTTACTTTAGGCTCCAGGTAAACAGTGATGTTTTTGTTAATTAACCTTTTAGTTCAGGCATTATTTTCCGATAAGTTTATTTACGAGTTTCTTATTCTGTTAATTTTAAATAAGTAAACATTAAAGTAACTTATTTTTGTTGCCGAAGATCAAAGGCCGAAGGCCACCTACACTGTTTTTTTTGTTATTGAGGGTGAATATTTTGCCGTTCAGGTACCATTTTCAATTCCATCTGTTCTCTATGATATTTTCCTTTAAGTAACACATTTTAGCAGAATTAGAAATCCCATTGTAACGCGAACGTAATATTTATATTGGACCAACAAAGTAGTCGTAACTCAATATTATTATTAAATGCTATAAAGCTTGCCAGCCTAATATGTGGTTAAAATCTAGGTATTTACTAATGCAAATTCCTATTTAATACTTAGCAGATACCATAAAACATTTTCGTACTCTCGTTAGTTGGAAACATGTCAATATCCACGCACGGTAAACCTCGGCGTTTCGGTCACAAAATTTGCGGTAAGCAGAGGCTTAATTAAACTCACTAAACTAAACACTGGTATTTACAGGCACACTAAACTTTGAAGGGTCAAGCGAAAATAATGCCTATGACAGTGTTCTTAAGATTCTAGAGAAGCATTCAGTATGTGTTTATATAGAGGGCGCTTAGTTTCAAATAATTACGGTCTAGTTCTTTATGTGGTTATGAATATAGATGAGAGTGGAGCTATGCAAAAACACCACTCTCCTCGTAAATTATAGGTTATGTAGATAAGATGAAGGTAAGGTAACGAGGTGTTTAAAAACTAATCTCATAAATATGAAGTAACAATATAATTGAAAATTGATAAGGGTGATTGAAAATAATAATATTATTCTCTCTATTTGCTCCTGTTCAGCTAAGTACGCAGGTCCACAAGTGTGTCAAACTATTTTATAAATATAAATAATTTAAAGGTCTAATTTAAATTTCCTCTCTACCTCAGAATCCGTTATGGTAAGTAGACATAGCCGGTGAGAGATTTGGCGCATGATCTTCTTAGGCTCTCTGAGCAAAATGGCAGAAGGGTCGTCGTGGTAGACCAAAATAAATATGGCAAGACACTAAACGACCAGAAGGCGCGAGCAGAATGAGTAGATGAAATTTGGAGAGCACTATGTTCGGTGGCAGAGAAATAGTACCCGTCATCCGACTAAAGAAATCGTTAAAAACAATAATCAAAACACTAAAATAAAACTCAAACCTGATTTTAAAACCAATTAAACAAGTTAAAATCATGTCGAGCAGATTGGGCCTTAATGGTGAAACTTTATAAAATAAAGTCCCAAAATATACAAAATCGTACAAATTACCGAAGCCTACAAAATTAAGCTTATCTTTCCATTAATAACAAATTGTTATTGTGCCAACAAACATGAACTCGTTTACTTTCCACCAAAAAGACAGCCTAAGCACACATTATTAAATTTTAAATGTTTACGGAACCTTTTTGGCATTACACAAAGAGGTCAACATTAGTAGATTCAATCACGAATTAAATAAGTACTGCAGAAAATCTACTGTTTTGAAAGACAAAAATTAACACAGCTCGCGTCTTTAGTATTTATCCTAGAGACCTTACACTGATATCGGGTTGGTAAATAAGCGTACTTACTTTAGAGCTACTAAGCGCATTTACTTACGCAAGTCAGCAAATGCACGTCGCCAAATGAGCTAGTCATGTTCCAAAGCAATGTCTGGTATTCTGTGGTTTAAGGTCAAGGAACGTTGGCATTGCCTAGAGCATGCAAATGCTAAATCTTTTCACCAAAATCACTAGTGCACACTAATTTTGATACCTGTACGGATCTGGCTTTCTGTATTTTGCTCATTAGTTTTGTGGTTCAACATTGTCATTTAGGTCTGAGCTCACCTAACGTTGGAATTAACCTGTTGTGTGCTCTGAATTTTTGATGAGTGAGTTTTTAGTCATTAATGTTGCAGCGTCCATACAAATCAACATCACTTACATTGAAGTTATTTACATTATATGCTATTAGATTTACAATAGTATTCAAAGCTCTTAGACAAGCATAAAATTTACATGAAATAATTAAACAAATTTAATATTACCTTGTATCTCTCTTCAAAAAAATTTCTCACTGTTGTTTGAAGTTGTATGTTAGGCTTCCTAAACGTAATTAGATTAAGTGTGTTTCAGGCTTGCTGTTCGTACTATAAATTGGTACTAAGATATTTTAGTTTCAAATCTCGGCATTCCATTTCAACAGGCTAATTTGTCAAACTGAACCTATAATCACATTTTTGAGCTGGGAGCCGCGGCGTCGTTTTGGTTTTTGTAGGGTGATATGTGCCATCATCACCACGATTGGCCAGCGGCTTGGTGATCGCAGTAGCTGTTGGTGAATTTTCTTCAAAGAACTGCTTCTGCCCGTTTCCTTAATTTTGCTTTAGCCGCCTCTTACGGTACTCTTGGGATGAAATGGGGTGGTCAATTCTTACATCAAGACCACACAGTAAAGTGTGACAAGCATATTAGAAAAGTGTGACAAGAATATTACAAAAGTGTGACACGAGTATTAGAAAAGTGTGACAAGAAAATTATAATCTTATTTCCTAGCAAGCCGGTTCACATTAATACGTTAACTGGACACCGACAATAATTTAATCCTGTCCTGCGCAAAGCAAAATAAGACATTTGAATGGTATATTCAATTTTTAGCTACAATATTGGAATTTCATTGTTATTTTCAATTCTAAAATCATAGATTCTTAACATGACTTACAAGGTGAACGATCCAGACTAATTAGAAAAACTTCTCAACGCATAAAAATAAACTGACGTAATTTTGTATTGCTAGAACTCAAGGATGACTGTATCCATTTGGCTATATAAATACGATAAATACGATATAAATACGCAAAGTTCAATAGGATAGCTAGTTATTAAATAAAATTATTACAGAACTTGACGGAAAAAACTAAGAAGTAATTTTATTAACTTCCATAATTTTTCCATGGTTCGAAAATCAAAACAGAGGACAGGTTCCTTTTAAAAAAAAAGCCCCAAAATAGTTGTTGTGCTAAATACGGAACCTCTGATATATTGAGTATAGCTATAGCTTACTTAAAGTCTCATCAGACAAAAATGTGCTTTGGAAAGCATCAACCCAAAACATTTCCTTCTCATTTAACAGTCCATTTTATTAGGATCCACCCGTAATCAGCTGGATTAATATCGATTTATATTCAGACTTTAACCTTTATTACGTGCAAAATAAACTGCTAATATATTCCACCGTTCTTTTTAATGCTATCTACGTTGGAAGAGAAAATCATAGCGATTTAATACTAATTTACTCGCGGAACGCGGATGTTTTTTTACCCGGCTCCGGCATAAAGAGGGTTATGTTTTTCACGTTTATGCATGTACTTATACTTCGTTGGCACGCTCTAGAGTCTAAATGGCTTGTCGCATCGAGCTTAAGATGTATCATTAGATTATCATTATTATCATTTTCGTCTTAGTCGTAAGAGTGACACTGGGTACATCAGAATTATGAACAATATTTAAGCGGCCACTACTACTACTACTTACGCAAGTCAGCATTTGCAGCACGTCGCCAAATGAGCGAGTCATGTTTCAAAGCAATGTCTGGTAGTCTGTGGCTTTAAGGTCAAGGAACGTTGGCATGGTCTAGAGCTTGCAAATGCTAAATCTTTTCACCAAAATTACTACATCAGAATTATGAACAATATTTAAGATTCTTCGCCCCAAATCAGTTCTCCATGATGTTGACGCAATTGTATCATTATATTTTTATATAATTTTAAAAATAGTCTTCCGCTTGATCGCATCTTTCATAATGTAGCAATCATGTGGTCAACAATGGAATACGCTTATTCAGTTTACCGATTAACTCGTAATAAGGTAAATTACTTCTTATGTTTAAAAACTACTCCGATCTACTTCTAAAAGAGTGTCAAAAAATTATGAGTGTCGTAAAAATAAAGTTATTTAGTAGTAATATTTTGTCGCTAAGAACAACATGTCTATGAACTAATCATTCGAGGACATGTGAACTCCACCAACCTGCACTTGGCCAGCGAGTGAGAATTAAAGTCGAAACCCTCTCAACGCGTAAGTTAGTTGTGAGTAGAATCGTAACCAGCATTGGGATACTAAAAAAAAGGTTGAAGTGATGTGACGTCATTATGTTGATCTTTAGCATGAAGAGCGTACATTCTCAAAATAAATACAAAATTGGGTTTTACCGTTACTTATCTTCCGGGAACGCACCTAGATGGCTAACAGCACTGCGGTGTCAGATAGTAAAACTGATCTTTTTGCCCGAGATACAACCCAGCCTGCTGGTCAAGAACTTCTAACAAATATTTAGATTTATCATAACGATTTATCATATCATTTGGCTTTACGTTTCGACACGGGTTGCACCACGACAGGCGCAACCCGTGTCGAAACGTAAAGCCAAATCAAAGGTGAGCGCGTTAATTGCCCGTTATGATAAATCTAAATATTCAATAATGAAACGCAAAAGTTTAAAAGTGTATAAGAATTTCTAATAGTAGATTTAAACCGCTTAGCTACACAACATAATCTTCGGAAGCAGTCTAATACACATTTTCATAAATTGTGTTTTTAATCTAAGTACAAACAATCTTTATAATCCACTTAAAAATATTAACAATAAATTGTTGTATTATGGCTTAGTTAAAGCAGAAAAAGTTAACTTTTTACTTTAGTTTTTGTTTACTTCTTTACATAGTATACAATGAAGTCGCTTTCACTCTGAACGGATTTTTATGCGACTTTCACCAATAGACAGAGTGATCCATGAGAGAGGTTTCACGTCAACCTCTTTGAGTGTCCCACTGCTGGGCACGGGTCTTCTCTCTTACGAACACACGGTTGCCAAGTGCGAGTTGGAGGATTATAGGGGAAAGGTTTTTAAGTGTATAATTTGTACAAAATAATGTGAATAAAATATTATAAGGTTTACCAAACGTATTTGTTCAGCTAGATTACAGGCAACTACTTTAAAACAACAATAAACCTACCAGATACTCTGACTCTAATGTGCTAAGAGTACTAGAAAGTATTAACACTAACAGCTTTTACACCAGTTAGCTTCTACCAGGTCACCTTGTGTTACTTCTTTGTGGGTTAAAAGGTTCTTCGGTTAGATACCTAAAAGAATATTAAAGAAAAAGAATACTAGTATAACAAAAAAAAATAATGAAAACAAATTGAAACTACAAGTGCCATTCTATGACCTAAAAGAATATTAAAGAAAAAGAATACTAGTATAACAAAAAAAAATAATGAAAACAAATTGAAACTACAAGACTTGTAGTTTCAATTTGTTTTCATTTTTTTTAGTGGGACATTAACACACACGGTCATCTGATCCCAAACTAAGCAGAACTTGTACTATGGAAACCAAATAGCTGGTAACATATTACATATAATACTTTTCTTTTGTAAATATATACTTAAATATAGATAATTACACCCAGACACAAGATAAACAGAGATATTTAAACAAATGTTTGTCTCGGGTGGTAATCGAACCCTCGACCTGGGGCGTGAAAAGCAAGTGTCTTACCGATCACGCCACCACCGGCTCGTCAAAGGAAGAAAGAGATGCGGATATACGCATTGTATAACCACAACCCTTTTATTTCAACGGAATTATAAGCGCTTTAAACACGCATAATTCGGCAACAGATTCTGTATTTACCTATAATTGGTCACATTTCTTTAGATGGAAATATTGTACGCTTATTATTGTGATTAGATTTCTGCCCTGGTTCGCCCGCTCGTATGTCGGTTAAGGACAAAAGCTATGCTGATGATGTCCTTTCTCGGGCCTAATTTTTCATTCAAATCGGCTGATTAGTTTAGACTCAGCTCAGAGTTACTTTTGTTATTACATTATTACTAGGGATCTTTTCATTTCATTTCAAAGATACGATTAGTTTAAGTTAAGCGTTAGTTAGTTTAGTTTTTTTATTTAGGTTGACTTAAAGATTGTTATTCAATTAGGTTAATTTGCTTGTCAGTTCTCTTTTTGATATTGTAAATAAAAGTAAACATTACGCGAATTCTCTGGTATAAACATATCCAGTTTGTCTTAATCCACTGTCGGATATAGGTCTCTCTTACGGCATGTCTCTGAATCCGATTGAAGCATTATCGTTAAGTATGGCTTTCTTGCAGAAAGGCTGGCTTCTGGAATGTTTCAACTTTTTGGAGTTATATTAGATCAGTAAGAGTGTTCATTCTGGAATGTGCAAGGTTCACCCAGACCCGTATTCTAAATGCTTTTGTACTCACGGTTACATTCATCCAGCGCTTGTAGGCCACCTTTGCTAACATTATTAAATCTGATCAGAGAGCGCCCCAGGCTACATTTTTCCAATCAATCTGAAAATTAATATCCAACGAAACCTTATAGCCTTATACCTTAATTTTTCTGTATTTTCAGGAACTACAAAATAAATTCGTGTTCTAACCTCGAAAACATTTTTTGCTTTTCCTTAAGCACGTACTGTCATAGGACGGTCGTTACGGTACCACGTGTTCACATTGCAAGCGTTTGAACGTAGGTAATACTACCCCAATGTGCGTTACTAAGACGTGACGCAGTGGTTACAAACGGATCCGGTTTGATATAAAAATCAGGAAAAATAGGTTGAAATATCAGATCATGAAAATTTGATCATTAAAACTATATTGAAGCAGTGGTGGCGCTCCGGTATCAACTAGGTACACCGCGCTCAACATTTTTGTTCATTAATCAGAAGAATATTTTGTCCACTTCGCTCCAGGAAAAGCGGGATACAGTAGTGAAGGAAAAGAGAAGGGTTTCAATTGCCTCATCAAAACAGACTAAGCACCACGGGTACAACTTACTTAACACGCAATTACTTAAACCATTCTGAAAATATATAAGGTCATTGCGCATTCGATATTATGTTGGTCCTTAAGAATATATATGAAAGTTTATAGAATTTGAAGGAAGGAATATTTTCTTTTAGTAGGTCAAGGGTCTATTGAGGTTTTTAATTCGCCATTTCATTAATTGACAATTATAAAATGAAGTCCCTACAATGAAAGGGGATTATTTTACGTCCTTATGAAGCTACAGCAAGTCGTTCACAGTAATAAATCACGTGCCGCATTAAAACAAAGCACAAAAAACAATTTGAAAAGCCGTTCTCTGGTCGTACCCTCACGTTTTCGTCGTTAGCCACGTGTCCACTGTGCACCCACATTACCGTGGAATACGTGCCTGTGTTTACCAACGTACTACAAAAATTACCTACATGCTACCTAACCTATGTAATTTTTGTTAACCCAACTCACCTTTAGTACAAGTTGACAAAGATTAAAAAATTCAAAGATTTATTTAACTACAAAATACTTATCCATTAAAATCGGTGTACATTTGATAAGGCGCTATAAAATCTCTATTTGTAAGGAGTTCAGATTTGGAAAACTGTTATCAAGGTGAAAATCTGAGAGGATTAGTAAATATTGACTCTTTCTTCTCTTTTTTAGGAATAATAGATACTTTTCCAGATTAATAAGAGACCTTGTATTCTGATAATAATATTACTATTCTCCTTTGTAATGTTGTTGGTATTTTACGGGACGTCTGACTCTGACAGTTCTAGTCGAATAGATTGGTAATTGGTTATACCAAATTTTGACTGTACTACCTACGTGATGGTACGGCGGAGATTTGCACCCTGACCAAAGTGTGAGAAACCACAAGTAAACATTAAAATTCAAGCTCAAAAGATTTTTCATAGAAAGAACACCTCACCTAAAACAAAAATTTACTTACTCTCCTAGTAAATTGAAGTAGTGCTTTTAAGAATTTCCTTCTTACTTAAAGTACTCTTAAGTTACTAAATTAACAACTAGGTGCTTTTCTTCGAAAACAGGTAAGTTTCAAAGCTTTTAAAGCTTTCTAACAGTGTGTCACGATGTAAACGAGCTAGATAGCAGCTGGAGCTTAAAGCATCAATTTGCCACTCGATTGAACATAGTTTCCCAACTAAAACAACGATTTACGTAACTGAGATCCAAAGCAAACCTGCGTAAAATATATAAAACGTAAATAAGGTTAATATGTATGAAATATTATTCTGATTTATGTTTTATCTAAGACAATACTATTTAGAACATGTTCTAGATAATAATATTCACCAATGTGTACTATGTCAACCTGCTTAGTTCACTACTAAATAATAATAACAATATAGTGGGACATTAACACACACGGTCATCTGATCCTAAACTAAGCAGAGCTTGTACTATGGAAACCAGATAACTAGTTATATACTACATGTAGGTAATACTTTTCTTTTATAATAACATAGTATACAATTACACCCAGACACATGACAAACAGACATGTTCATCACATAAATGTTTGACTTGGATGGGAATCGAACCCACGACCTGCGGCGTGAAAAGCAAGTATCTTACCGACCACGCCAGCGGCCCGTCAAAATGAAAATAGGTTACTCTTAATAAGCTACAGTCCGCGGGTACTTTCACCTCATCCAGCTCTGGTTAGCCGACTTGCAGAGGTCTTCCATAACAAGATTCGTTTACTCCATCGATCGTCAATGCTTTATAGATACCTAAATCCTTCTCATTTATATCAACTAACACAATTTTAAGAATACTTATTAAACGGTGCAAATAATCTCTAAGCCCAACCCTTTCAGTACCTTCAAGACAATTTGTGCCGAATTTGTCTCAAGAAATTTCTCGCAAGACCCGAATTTCGGTTAGCATAATTTTGTTACCAAATAACCCTCCAATAATTCAAACCTCAAACTGTACACCTCAAAATACACGGTTCGGTATAACATTGGCGACCTTACTACAGATATCTAGGTGTCTGAAATCCTGCATTCATTTTGCTAACATTCTGCTACCTAAATAACATTCAAATGCTATCTAACTTGAATAATTTATACATAACTTCTTGAGGTCCCGGACATAATGTATGCTCTAGTTTATGGGTTAATTTTTTTGGTATAGGTATTAAAATGTAAACGAGTGTCAAACACTAGGCCTGTCTGTGTTAAGTTGCTTACTAAGCACCGCAATTTACAATGGGAAATAATGTACTATGTTGCCATCCGCGTCTTTTTTGGCGTAAAAAACAGATACATTCTCAAGGAAGAAATGTCACCAGATAACAGATAACCCGAATGTTAAATTAAAATATATCAGTATATGTAGTAAGATAGGTTTCTTAAAAAATTATCAGAATTTATTTTTGTTACTTTAATAAGTATTATGTACTAGCGGACCCGGCGAGACGTCGTTCTGCCCGGGTCTCAGACCTACCGAATATAACCAATAAAAAATAATAGGTATCTAACTCGGTTTTCGCTTTCTAAATTTTCTTTTTTTTAATTTTTCTCTGCGTAAGAACCATCCTCGTACTTAAAGGAATATTTTAAAAAAAGAATTAGCGAAATCGGTCCAGCCGTTCACGCGTGATATCGTGACAACGGAAAACGGGTTTCATTTTTATTTAAATAGATAAGTTTATATACAAAGACTTCTAAAAATGAGACAGACCCAAGAGAAAAGGTCAAAGGATAATGAAGGCCAAATACATTCACTGACATTTCAAAATTTCTTCACACTTTCATACTAAATAACAGTTTAATACCGAAATGCTTTGTTAGTAGCTGCTTGTTAGAAGTCACAGGTGTTCTTTTTGTGCTATAACAGTTTGTACAAATGTTCCGATAAAAATAATAATATTATTTGAAAGCAAAGCTACGCTTCTTTTCTACTTTGATACCCTTCTTGCTTGCTTTGTTTCGATACGCTACAGATATATGATTTTTGGATTAGTTGTTAAACATATATTAACATTTTTTCTACAAAATCCTCACCGTACTTGTATCATTTAAAAAATTACTGAACAGACATTACATGCTTTTTATTAGTTGCATTTGTAAATAATTGTTAACTAAACATTTTTAAAATATTTTATTGCACCCGTGCATGTATTATCATCAATATTTATTTATAGTTAGCTAAGTAAGTAGCTACTTTTCTCCCTTTCCGTTACCCGACTCGGCAATTATACGAACGTTGTAAGGTGTTATCTGTCCGCCAGCTTTTCATCATGTCCACAGTACTAAAACAGCACTCAGCACTTCAGTACAATGCTAACACGACTAATAAAAGACGGAAAGATATTGTTTGCAATGACCGCGTTGAATCAAAATTTATGTTCACAAATAAATTTTACCCATTTCTGGGACCATTTTTGTATAACAAAATAAATAGGGTTTTATCAATTTATGACCAAAACTATTATAAATGTAAATTGCTCCTTTATAGTTATCTACAAAATTTGTCCTATGACCAAACAGAAGAATTGCTAGTTTTACTCAAATAAGCTATGTATTATTTTAGTTTAATTGTTTGTTTATTTTATAAATTATTTCGTAGTATAAATGACTAATCATAATAAATATTACTGTTCTACTACCGCCTGTAGCACAGGTTAACATAACCTAGTATAGGCAATCAACAGCTATACCTTTAAGATAATATTTTAGATTTAAATTTTGTATGGACCTTGTTTGTAATAAAGTGATTATTATTATGTTTGTCTTTTTTTTTATCTCGGAGCTATGGAGCTCCGGACTTTTAAAAGGCGTGCGTGGGGCCGAAGCCAACACGTAGATTTACTCTAAATGTAATGTGGCACCAACCGACGATTATTCCTGTGCGCACCATATAGGTACAACAAAGGACAATCCCCGGTTAGAGCAGGACTATTGCAGAATATAGGAACTAAATTATTATTATTATTATTATAAAATTTATTTATAAAAAGTTTAATCACGTATATACTATCCACATTTTATTTCTTTCACTTTTTAAATATTACCGTAACAGAACAGTTTTTACTACGCTTTTATTAGCTTGGGTTGTATGTATGTATGTAATGGAATCTTTGAGCATAATTTTCACCAACTTCCAGTATATTGTCGGTACAGAACAGTTTCTTGAGTAATTACGTTATTACTACTATTAGCAGATTAACATAAAATATGTACGGTTTTCTTAGATTTACCTAACAATCTCGACCTAGACTAAAACTCTGCAGTAATTAAGCAAATTAATCCATCTCTTTTTGATATACTGCTAGCGTAAGCTGTTCTTTGTAATATTCTTTTACTCTAACTAATTATTTGTATAATTACTAACATCCTCTCTTCAGACTCATAGGTTTAGGTAGAATATTTATCTAAGAGAACATAGAATCTATGTCTTGCGAAATATAATTATGCTTACTATAAAAAAAAATTAAGTACATACCATTTAGTCAAAATCACACACACTTCAACACTTTTTACTGTTCCACGACTGGGGACGAGTCATCTCTCAACTATCTTACGAATTGAGAAACACTTTTAATCTCAGATCTTAATCTATACACGCTAGTCAAGTACGGGTTGGTGGATATCGCATGTCCTCGAATGAAAGATTAGTTCTTAGATATGGCAGTTTCCTCACGATCTTTTCGTTCACCGATACGAGCAGCGGCGATGAAACGATTCACACAAAGATGTGGAATCGAACTCGCTACTTTATATTTCAAAGGCGAGGCCAATACTGCTGCTCTAAAGAAAAACAAGATCCCCTTCCGCACCGCTGCTCAAATAACCTAAATTATATATAGTGGCTTAAATCAAACAACTCTAAAATGAGCTTAATTTAATTAACATCGTCGAGATATACCGGCTCCAATGATTTTAGCCTACACTCTATTCAGTCTAAGTTAATGTTAGTGCATTTGCCAATCTGTGAAATTGCTATCTGGACATTTAAATTCCATTATTTAGATAGTACAATAATTATTAGAATCAAATAACACAATAGCAGTGAACAACCAAAACACGAAGTTTGCTCTGCCACCTCCATTATTTTGTCAACTAGAATTACGAAATCTAGTGCAATTGTACACACACGACCAAACCTATTACCAACACTGATTGCAAAGCTTCCCTGTTATTGTTCAGTTCAAAACGATTAGTGACTGCTGTTGGAGTTTCGATATGTTCAATTATTTCCGCTTTGTTTTTGTATAACGAAATGTTTCGTAAAGCCATAAACATTTTAACTATTAAATATTCGGTGATTTTATTGTTGATTCAGTATTCAAAATTATCTTTATTTTATAGGTATATCTATATATATCTATAAATATAAAAATCAATGCCACTTTTCGTTGTAATTTTATAACTCAAAAACGGGCCTTTACCTATTCAAACCAAATGTTTAAGCATTGTTCGGACTATTTAGTAGATGGTTCTTGTGAAGTTTGCACAAAATCGGTTGAGCGGTTCTTTATTTATCGCATTTTTTGTAAACTGTTGAGTGGGCTGAAGCTACCAGGGCGAAGCTGGGGCGGGCCGCTAGTAAATCATATTAGTAATTTCATGACATACCAACGCCATTTTTTTTTTAAATATAGCTAATCGTTTAATCCGATTTGCTTATTACTATCAACAAGGTAACCAAATAAAACCAACTCAAAATCTGATATTATTATGAATTGGAGATTTTGAGCTGAATATGAAATTATGGAATAAAACAACAGCATTATTATTATTTATCTACGTATTTATTAACTACTGTTTTTTCTTCGCATTAAGAGATTTCGCCTTTGACTTTATTTTACTGGCAATATTTTTAAATATTATAAAGAATATTCCCATAACTGCTATCACAACGGCTAAAAAATCTAAGTAAAGCTTTTGATAGAAAGGCGTAACTAATGCTGGCGAACGAAGGTGTAGAGCTCCACGTGTGCGCACCACATGTTTCACCCAGTGAATCATTTCATCTGCTGGCTTAATCGGACGATCGTGGTATATAAAGGATAGCTCTTTCACTTTTTCAGTATAACTGAAAGAAATAAGAGTTATATTAAGGCTTAAGTATAGTATTTATACAATATTTGTAGTTGTTAAGGAGTAAGATTAATAATATTATGTAAAGTCGGCTTTGTTTGAAAATAAAATTTATAGAATCAGTTAAATCCAAATTAAGTAAAACTGAATGAAACCTCATTTTTGCACTGTGTATCTATGTATATATGTATGTTGTAACATCACTTTCAGAAATATTATGAGTTTCTTATGAACCCCCTTTTTAGTAGCAGAATATTGTACCTGATAGACGAATGAAAATAAAAACATACCTTGTATTCGTCAGAACTTCTTCTATCGCTTTCTTTAAATCGCTAGCAACATTAACAGTAAAATCAACTCTCTTTCCAATTCCTTTACATACAGCCATATTTACATTTGCAAATTGATCTAAATATAACGGTATTCCAATTATGGGAACGGCGAAGTGCACTGCTTCGGTCGTTGATAGTAACCCACCATGAGTAATAAACAGTTTACATTTTGGGTGTGCTGAAAATGACATAATTAAACTAAAATATACTCTTACGGAGTCAAGACAGTGGCTGATCATTATTCAAAGTAGATGGTTAAATCTTACACCAAATTTTTTAAATGCCTCAGTACAAAATCTATTGCTCACCGTAGTCTGTTGCCATCGAATATAGACGGTAATGCGCATAATAATACCTAGTCAAATCTCACTGAGCACTGGCTGACATTGCGCGATGGGTATGTTGTCGATTGCCATGTACTGAGGTTATTTAATAAAATCGAAATTAAATTTTCTTACATAGAATACTATTTTGAGGCGTCCAATTTTGTATATGAACGTTTTCGGGTACACCAGTTAAATTGTCTTCATATTTCCATATCACGTTTTCTTTTAGAGTCCCAAACATGTCTAAGAACTCTCGTTTAAACTGGTCTGGAATTTGGGTGCTATTCATATTTGATCCCAAACTGAAGTAAATCACACCATGCTTAGAACTGTCCATAAGTTTTTGTAAATTCTGTAAAATCGTCACAAAATAAATAATTTTCTGTTGGTTGTACAACTGATCTAGTCATTGCCGTACGCGCTAGCTATAATTTTTAGATTTAATTGAACTAATTTTTTCATTAAATTAGGTTAAGTATAGTTAGTACCTCCGGCAAAGGCGTTACTTCCTCTTCAATATAGTATCCCGCTATTGGCTTATAATTCTGTGGTATGGCAACTGTTGGTCCTATTGATACGTGTGAATTGGCCAGGACTAAAGATGCATTAAATTGAACTTCGTAAAATTTTGGAGGATCTCTACCACGTTTTTTTATTGCAGGTACCAGCATATCATTGTAGATACTAGTTTGTAACTTATTCGTATACCTGTAGTAGTATAAAACAAGATCGTGAATTTATTCTAATCTCACGATCAAACAGTTTATTCGGAATTTACTACTAATGCTTAATATTAAGAATAGCTATGTTCTAAGTAGTTATAACTAAATATGGTATGTATTTTGGGTTTCGGGTTTCCTATGTTTTTATGTGAGAGAGGCAGGACATAATATGATTGAGATTTCTTTTTTTTAATAACAACTACTTAGCCACCAGATGATGTTAATTTAATATGTTATGTCAGTATGGAAGTAGTTGTACACTAGGATATACCTCAACAATGTAAACTGTTGTTGTATAGTGGAACAACTGTTGATGGACTTAACTAAATAAATAAAATAAATTCCAATCAAATGAGATCAAAAATAAACGGTAGGAACTATCTATAATTATGAATTAAAAAGTGAACTATATTGGTTTGAATGATCGATGGATTGGATGCCTAAACTTTTATTAAATAAAGACATATTAATGAGGTGACAGTTAAGAGCTTATCAGATTACCTATGAAAAGCCCAGGAACTGTGGAAAATAGTAGCAAGTACTCACAAAATTTTATGATATTCCGTTTTAATTCGAATCCACAATTCAATAACACGTTCTTGGAACGTAAAAGGGTAATTACTATTTGATATTATGTCTGTAGTGTATGCAGGGTTTGTTGGTTCATCAATGAGGTTTAGTACAGCCCAATTAATTTCCAATGGCGACACCCAAATTAAAGGGCAATCGAATAGAGCTGCTAATCTGAAAAAAATAACTTGACATTTTAAAAAGTTCACTGTTAATAGTAATAGCTTCATTCTAAACTAATGCATGTAAAGATTCTTAGTGTTCGCTAAATAATTTAAATGATTTGTAATCACATGAGGAGCAGCGGTATTGGCTTGCCTTTGAAATGCTCTTTATGCTATGTAGTTAATAGTACTTAGCAGTGGAATCTTAAAGGGGTTGAAGTGAAGTGAAGTGATCTATTTTGATGAGAAAATATAAATGATAATAACTTATCATGATTGAGTTATATGACATATTTTTATTTCAACGGTTTCAGGATAAGATCACCTTTTCCCATTTATATTGGGGTTGGCTCCCAGTCTAACCTGATGCGGCTAGATACCAGAATTGAACGAGCTATTGTACCTCGAAACCCGTAGGGAACATGTAGCCAATGTGGACCAGGTGTCAGATTATTTTAGGCTCCTGACTTTCACGATTGTCATAGATGTTTAAAATGACAACCGTGAAATTGGTCCCGGGCCCTCAGAGATCAGGAGGTTGTTACACAAAGATTTTCCGCGGCGGGAATCAAACACGCGACTTCCCGGGTACAGTACAGCCCAATTGGGCGGCTTAAGCCGCTCGACTACAGAGGTTTTAGTTCACTTTGATTATCAAAAAACGTTTAATACAAATATGTATTCCTTTTTCAAATAATGAAAGAGTCCTCAGATTTCATTTCATTAAAATAATTTTACGCTACGTTTTGGCTCAATGTATCACCAATAATTTTATCTACGTAAAAAAAAGAATGAAATCCGTTCCGATATTTTTTTTCATATTTAACAAGACGTACCAAAAAAAATTAATCGCCTTGCTTATTATTAGAGAGACTATGTAAAGTTTTAACTGTTAAGAATGAAATTGCTTACCCAGCCAACACTTCAGTATAAGTCCAATCAACAATAACTAAATCAAATTTCTCATTGACATCATTGATTAATTCTTGAACTCCTTTATTTTGAAGTAATAATTTTGTAACATTTGAACAAAAATGTATGAATGGCATTTGGCTATCATAATATATAGAATTTTTGAGCCTGGAACGGACGTTCTCTGCGAATTCTATGACAATAAAACAACAACACATGCATTTTTATATCTAGACACTTGAATTCACATGAAAACAGTTGGCTTACTACCGACATCAGTAGTTGGATTCTCTCTCAGACCTACCGAATATAACCAATAATAAATAATAGGTATCCAACCCGGTTTTCGGCACTTCTTCACTTTCTAAATTTCCTCTTTTTTTAACTTTTCTCTGCGTAAGAACCATCCTCGTACTTAAAGTAATATTATAAAAAAAGAATTGGCGAAATCGGTCCAGCCGTTCACGCGTGATGTCGTGACAACGGAAAACGGGTTTCATTTTTATATATATAGATAGAAACGTTTTCGGTTCCCTCCAGATTATTTAGAAACATACGTTGCGTTGGGTAATATAGAGATTCTACTCGTAAGTCATCTGTTTCCATGCTTTAAGGCTCAGGATGTCTCTTCATCATTTATACTTTCTTTTTTCGTTTTTATTTTTTTTATTCCAATAGAAATTAGATGACAGTGAAACTTACTTGGTATGATGTCAACATCGGCTCTGATGTCAATTTGACGAAGATTAGGGTGTTCCTTATACAAATACGGTGTTATGTATGTCACCTAAGTAAAAACATCAATTAATCAACAATTGCTCTAGTAATGTTTAAAAATCTTTATTCTCATTAATACAACAAAAATCATTTACATGAGATTGTACTTAAATAATACAGGAAAAAATATTATTTACCCTGTTTTAATGTTAAAAAGTTACATTATCCGACTCTTCAATCTCAGGACCCCACACCAGGATTCCCTGTGTCGTGGAGTCCAGTCTCTTCCCAGTAACTTAGTAGCTAATAAAAAAAATAGACCATTCTACTCTAATTTTCTATTTATTTTAAGACACTCATCAAGCCTTCAGTACTATATTGACTTGATATAACTCTGTTTATTTAGCATCGTGAAAATCGGAAAGTGAAACTTCAGCTTTAGAAGCCACGGATATAGGTACATACTATAATATTTCAACTTAAAATGATAGTTAAACGACATTTAAAATAAGGTTTTTACCTCATGGCCGTCCTTTAACAAATTTCGAACCACTCCATCACCCAAATTGCCATGACTTCTTATCTTCAAAGGAAACGTAACTAAAATTTTGTAAGCTTCACAAAAATACAGTAAATTTATTATTAGAAATAACACCTTCATTGTCGCCATTGTCTTTTACAATAGTGCAGGTCGCATTCAAAACGTATATAAATTGGTTATTAATTTGAATATTAATGACAGGTCATTATAATTACAAGAACTTGTTCTGAAATTATCTACACTCATATAATTTAGGAGAAGAATATGTTTGTTTAAAAGAGGCTCTGGAAAAAGTCGGAAGGACAGACTTCAAATTCTAATAGACGAACCAATTACAATTTTAAGTCTGTTTTTAAAAAATTACCAATAATTGTTGTATGATGGACTTAATATAAAGTCGGGTAAATGGATGTCCGGAGAAACACTAATGACGATTTAAGTATTGATACAACTATATCATTGGTTCACATTAAGGCCATCTAGAGGTACCACTAGATTAGGATAGACAGCCAAAACACTGCCATTTCCATTAGATATTTGGGTACAGTAGTAGTGGTAAGTAGTAGTAGTCAGAAGCCAATATAATCTGACACCTGGTCTAACCATCTCGGCTACTGGTTCCATATGGGTTTCGAGATCTGATGGCAGTCGCTCGTATAATTCTGGTTGCTAGCCGCATCAGGTTAGACTGGGAGCCGACCCCAATAGAAATAGGAAAAAAGCAAGGCGAAAGATGAATGATGATGAGGTACAGTAAAGTTAAAGACATTTTGTGGTTAAGAAAATAAGCTATCCACTCGTATATTCTCTTTATGTAGGTTATGAGGTTGATGATTCGCTTATTACAACTTATTACAATACCCATGACATGACCGGGTGACAGTATTAGCGAACAGAAGCAAAGGAAACTACTAATCTTGTGAAAATCATTGAACAATAGCCATTATTTTTAAAAATATAGACGAAAATGTAATTATTCACTTGAAATGTTACATTAATTTGAAGAGAGACGGTTTAATTATATCTTTAAGGTTAGTAACAATCGGTACTTATTTAAAACAATACCCAGTCATACGATCAAATTACTATAATGTCACAGGTCCACATATAAGTGATAATATAATATTTAAAGTTATCTTTAGAAATATTCCGACACTTATATTTTTTAACCTTCTAAAAAAATATCTAAAAACTAACGGCCTTATTAATAAAAATTACAACATTTATCTAAAGAGTCACTAAACCAAGATTTGACAAAGAAAATCTCACTAATAGGTGAGCCTTTAGATTCGTTATAAGTTTTTTTATATATAAGAGTAAAAGTAATGGCAGAAAAATTTGGCACACCATTTCCTATAACAACACATTTACAATAGCAGCGTATTGTGTGAATTTATATTTTCGCTTCTATTTTCCATGAAATCCTTTTTGGATGGTAGTTATACCAGCAGTTTTAAGGTTGCATTACGCCTACAGCTTAATGAGTGTCTTGTAAACCATGTTTTTAATTATGTGACATCGGGATTTTTTAATTAGCTCCCAAAAATATTTTTTTAGACATCGTTTAATATGAAGGCATATATCTTTGATGGCAAAACGCAGCTCTGACAAGAGTGTTGGCAGAGATTTATTGCGTATGTTACGTAATCAATCAAACGACAAGATGCTTATGTAGGTCACGTTTTTTTCTGATTTACAAAATTATATGATACTTTGGAGCTTTGAACATTATTATTTGCAAGTTTCTGAGCTTTCAGTATTTCCTTCGTATGTATTACCAATTATTCAGAAGTTGCAAAAATATTTGTAGTAACCACCAGGAAACCTAATAACTTCATGTTATATCATAGGTGCCATTTACAAAACAATTGTTTAGACCCATTTATAGCGCGGAGTGGAGAGGAGTGGAAAGTGAATTTGCCAATCATAGCGATCGAAATTTCCAATCCACGTCCGTGGAAAAAGTGTAAGTGAAGTGGAATAGAGTGAAGCTAGCATTATGAAAATGCTTCTCCGAGCCAGACAGAACGGAGTCGAATAGTCTGTGGTACTGAGCAGAGAGCACAAAGTGGACGATAGCGAAATAGTGCCGTGGAAATATTAATAAAAGAAACCGAATTGCAAGATGGCCCAATACACCCCATTCCGCTCGGCTCACCACTCACTCTTCTTCTTTGTTAATATTTCCAGTTTCGCATCAGTCAAAACGCACACTTACGGCGGCAAGTATTTTGACCTCACCACTTCTATTTAATATTGAATTTGGTACTGTAGTGCCATGAATTATATAGAAGATTCGATTCATAAATCACAGCTAGTGAATTTCATTACTGATGCTATGACGAATCATATTGTACCACGTGAGTTATAAATCATAACAGACAAATTGTCTGTGCTAAATTAATTTCAAAGGTTAAAGAAAGTCAATGTAACATGTCACATATATTAAAGAACTCTACCTTGTATCTTTTGTGGATATAACTATTCAGCTGACTGCAATAAAGTTTAGTTCATTTAGTTAAAAAAAATTGCCGTATACAAAAATATGCCTCTCCTAGACGGCACTTACCGAGATCTTTCTCTATCTGTTTATCTGTCAGATCGACTCTTATCTTCTAACGAACTTTGATACCTTTGAAGACGAAATTGCTTATGTAAGCGTAGATCTACCGCGATAAAAATGTTGCGGTTGTATGGAAAATTACAAATGAAATGGAAAACAAAAACATAATTAATGTTTTTGTTAACAAAGAAACCTCAGCATTGTTTGCTCAGCAAGATACTCGGTATAACCAGGCTTATTAAGAGAATGGAGAAGTATTTTCAATTAACACTTTCATTTGTATTCCGATGAAGTTTTCAGTCGAACGAGAGCTCCAGTTAATTACCGTGGTTGCTTTATTTTTCATAGCGGAGTTGGGAATGGAAAAAATTGCTTGTATTAAATACGTGAAAAGGTTACTTATGGCTAAATCAGCCAGATTTAAACAGTTTTAAGGAGTAGGTCTCAAAAAATTAAAAACTTGAATAAATGTGACAAAATTAAAAATTAAAAAAAACCTTAGCTTTTTTTATGAAATGCAGTTGTACTAAAATGAAAAAAATAATTGTATGCAAGGGTCATGTTGATAAATGTTATTTGAGGGTATACGTACACTTCAATGAGGGTATACATATAATACAAATTATTCATATATTATTATTATAGGAATAAATATTTATTCAGCAATCCTAAATAACACTTTATTATATTTTTTATTATAGTTTCTCTGTTTTTTCTCTTAGCGTTACGAGCTTTCCAAATTCTTTTATGTACATAGAATATGACATAGTTTTATGCAAGATTGCTGAATAAACATTTATTCATTCTGACAAAACATTGATGTATACCCTCAAATAACATTTATCAGTATGACCCTTGCATCCAAACCAGCTCAATGGTAAGCACCATAACTATGCACTGTAGGTTTGGTAGGCATACTTTTTGGTATAAATAAATTCTATTGCACTAATAACCTATTTGTACCTACATAAAAAAAAACTGAACATAAACCATAAGGAACTCTCTGGGAACGTACCCATTATAATGATCCTAAATGACCTTACTAAAACGTATTTATTAATTGAAATATTATAAACTAAACTTGAGAGTTGAGACCTACGAATTCCCTTAATCAAAGTTAGATACTATTAAGGTTGTTGTACATTAGACAACTGTTGTACACATTACTAGTCCCAAGGGAAATATATGTACGTGATGTTATTTACTTGTTTCGGTATATGTATTTAATGTTTGTAATATGATTTAATTCTGTCCTGAGTTATAATAATAATAATTCATTTATTTCGGAATTTCTTCCATAAACTTGTTATACCTGTAGTCTAAAGATATTATATCACATCTTATGTTTTGGTTTTCTATTTTTGTTATTAAAATACCTGTAATTTTTTTTCTCTTTATTTAATTAAAGGGACTTTTACTAATAGCGTATGCCATCGTATCCTAAACATTTGCAATTGCCCTATCAATTATTAATCAAACAATTATCTGATCACAAACATGAGCCATGAATTTGAACCAAGTCTTTGCATCGCGACTGTTTGGCTGTGACAACATTTTATGAAACGTGCTTAGGTACATCGACTTTGTTCAAATTTAAGTCTTCTTTTAACTTATTTCTACTTTCTTCAAATTGGACACATTCTATCATTTTATGGTGTCGACATGATCTAACCACGTTACATCGCTCACAATGGGACAGTTGGTCAACTTCATCGTAAAGATAAATTTTCTGCATTCTGCATGAGTATTATCCAGAATTATCTTTATTCTTAACTGGCCTTGGCTACAACTTGCCTGATGTTAAACGCCCTACTGAGCTACTGTGGCGCAGCAGTATTCGCCTCACCTTTAAAATATAAGGTCGCCGGTTTGATCTCCAGTTGGGCCCACATAACTTAGAGTGAATTGCTTCATCGTCGCTCCTCAATATCGTTAAAAAAATCACGAGAAAACCCTCATGTCTAGGAAATGTCACATCCACCAACCCGCTTTTGACAAGCGTATGTGGATTAAGGCTTTCAACTCGTAAGATAGTTGAGTAAAAATACATGCCCAGCATTAGGACACGAATAGAGATTGAAATGTAAACGCCTGACTTTAGAACGCCACAATCAATTGCTTTCCAGGCTCTTCGTATAAAACCAATCAGGCGCTTAGAGCATGGTATCCACTTGGGAACATTTTTCTAAAAACGTTAAATAATTCCAAATGTTACATATTCTATACAGTTATTTGAATTTCCAATCTAAATATAGAAAAACTTATCAGACTTATCAACACACAGTTGAAACATCTGGGTCTAGAGACTCCAAATTTGAATGTAACATTGGTTTCATATGAGGTCTAGGGCGTACTAAAAAGGGATTTTTTAAAACTCACCCATCACTCACTCACAAAAAGCGTTGTAAATTGGGGTTTCTATTTGGTTGACAAAACTTGACTACAATCAATCTACGATATCCATAAAAATAGAAATATCGGTTGGATTAGATACGAGTAACAACCAAATTAGTTTGTAACGGGACCTCATTTAAATCTAATCTACCAGTTGTAAAAGGTCCTGTACCTACTGACTAATTTTATTTGAAACTTGAAATTTAATCACCTAATCGCTGTAATTTGATTTGTTTTATAACATTTTTAGCATCTTCGAGAACCCTTCTTTGAAACTTTAATTAGGAAGTTTCGAATAAAAAAGAAATTTTGTGAGTACTTTTAAAAGTGCTCTACTTAAAATTAAGAGTATATAGGTATATTTTTAAAGAAATCTTTAATGTTTATTTAATGTCAGATTTAAGTTTAGTTTGAGTATTAATTTTGTTCCGATATTAATCATTTTTATGGCCATCAACATCAAGAGTCTTACCTTGTTAGTGATTATTAAGTATTCATGGGAATTTTGTACATTATCCATTCATTTTACTTTTTCCACTTTTTAACGAATATATCTGTGATAAAACCTATTAACTTAAAAAATTTCTCATTTCTCAGCATCACTTTCTTTTCAGAAATCTACTTAAGTAAGGTATCTTTGCAAAATAGCAATAACTCCTAACCACAGATCAGATCATTAAAATCCTCCGCGCGGATGGTTGACTGCTCTGTGCACCAAAACCTTTGCTAGATACGACTGGTAGTAATAGTATACGATGTTGTGATAATTCCTTAAACAATGTAACTGCCAGCATTTTAACCCTAAACTGTTTCATCAATGTATTGTAAAAACCTGTTAGTATTCACTTCACATCCGTCTACTGTGTGACTTTTCAGCTACTTCACGCCTTCTGTTTGATATCGACTACAAAAATAGTTTAACCCTTAAATTTTTTTTAATAATAATAATAATAATTCATTTATTTTGTGAATAATAGGTACAATGTGATGTTTTATTGATTTATGTTCTTTCTTTCTTAATATGCTTATTTTTACTATGTTTCATTCCACAAATAAAACCAAATATACGTTTAAATCGTAGAATTTTTGACACTTTGGCGTCCAGCTTACTAAATTGATCATCTGCGTAGATATCAGTCAATATTTTAACCTCTAGACGTACTAGACTAAGCTTGTTTATAAACCCTTAAACAAAGCAGAGTTTAAACTTGAGACAAACATTTATTGTTTACTACAAGACAAATTTTCTAAAAATTCAAATTTCATATTCAATTAGTGAATTCTGTGTAATTCCATCTGTGACTAGACGTGATTAAATTGTGATGAAAGAATAGGCTTGTTAATATCTGTAGTGGCAAAAATAATTGTCGCCATCGACCCGTCTAACCCTTTGACCAAATTCATTTAACTCAACTCATCAAAATCACTTTTGTCATTTATTGAATAATGAACATGAGTAATAAACTCTCAAGTAAAACATAACATAATGACTCGCTTGTATTATCCACAGGAGAAAATTATTTACATTTATGTCCCGTATATTATAGAGGGTGAGCAACATCGATTAGTTTCGGTGTCTGATTGGTTGAGGGACTACCCTCCGTGCCTCGGAGAGCACGTTAAGCCGTCGGTCCCGGTAATTATTTAACACATATATGACAATCGTTACATGTAGTCAGAAGTCAATATAATCTGACTCCTGGTCTAACCATCTCGGCTACTGGTTCCCTACGGGTATCGAAGCCTGACGGAAGTCGCTCGTATAATTTTGGTAGCTCGCCGCATCAGGTCAGACTGGGAGCCGACCCCAATAGAAATGGGAAAAAGGCAAGGGGAATGATGATGATGATACTATAGAGGGAGCCTATAGCCGTTCATAGGGCACAATATCAAACTTCTAGCTGGAACAATGATACCCTAAGTGTGTTATAAAAGCATTTTTGCTCGACCCCGAAATCAAACCTGAGACCTCGCAGTAACTAAGCAAATACGACCACTGGACCACCGATAACTTGCTAACAATATTAAAAACTTACTTAAAGTAGATAGATTAAGCCTTCTACACATAAACAGTAGCAGGTAGGTAGATAACAAGGGAACTTGATATTAGTAGAGTGAGAATCTTACAATGGCACGGCAGGAATTTGCGCTATTCCACTGTGCTACGCCGTGACCAGAATAGACCCGGTCACCTATAATTGCCGGCCCTCGTAATTGCATCCTACGGGAAACTTTATCAAACAATCTTGTAGTTTAGCTGTTAGCTGTTAATTCTGTTACTATTGTTTAAATTGATTTAATTGGAGTTTGTTTGCATTTGGTATTTATTTGTGGCATCTAGGAAAATAGTTTGTTGAGACAAAACCAAAAATAGCTCTGTCTAAAATTTTTGCCAGTTCGGTTTGTTATTTTGTTGTTTGGTAATTTTTTCATATTAAATTTAAGTCTAAAATATTTTTTATATTGTATCTCATCAAATTATAAACTGTATTACCATATATTTTATTTTATCAGTTGGGTGAATTCATAGCTCTATAAATGTAAAAGAATTTAATAATATTAATTATTAATATAATATTTTTACATATACTCACAGTTCCATCTATCTTTAAGCAATTAATTTGCTTGTGTTAAGGGTACTTAAACTCTGATATATTACTTTAATACATTTTTTAATACATACATAGACATATTACACCTAGACACAACAAACAATCTTGCTGTTGCTTCTTTCTTCTACGATAATGCTCATAACACAAATGGTTCAATTTGTCCTGGGTGGAAATCGAATCCACGACCTCCAGCTCTAAAATCAGGGTCACTTACCATTAACACCATAACCAAGCGTTGTAGTATTAGCGATAGTTTAGCTATCGGTAGTTGACCTTGAAAAATATTAGATAGTGCGAATAGTCCTGTCGTATCGATAGTATTGCAACAAAATAGTCGAAACTACGATATTATCGATGACCTTTCGACGCGTTTCAATAGTATCGATAGTTTTGAAATAGTAACTATCATTACTATCGATACTATCGTCACACGTTTTGTTCGATAGTATCGATACTATCGACAGTGTTCGTACATTATTATTCGATTATATCGGGACAAGATGGAAGAATTTGGGAAGGCCTTTGCTGAGCAGTGGGACAGTATACGCTAGGAAAAAAATCTATCCTATCGAACTTAAACAATAATGTTACTTATTTATGATAATCGATACCATCAATAGAATCGTCGTGGGTCGACAGTTTGATAGGACTATCGATAGAATAACTAGTTTTCAAAGCCACGATAGTATCACGATACTATCGATAAACTACCGCTATCGCAACAACGCTAGTCAACACTAAACATTTCGTAATGATATATTATCATTATTACTCAACTTGTTGTTATGTCATTTAAAAAGGTTATCTTTGTTATCATCACAAAGGCGTATTGGTAATGACAAGAAGCGCCAAGGGCCACGGAGTTGAGTTCATTGTCACAAAAAAAAAATACACGAACATTACACAATATTTGTCCAGTTGGTACATTGTTGTATATGACAAAAGCTAGTACCCTACTTATAAATTTAAAATTTTTTCAGAACGTATACCATAGATTTAGATGGAATTTTCCCTACATGTAGACATTATCTAAATTATAATATCAATTGACTTTAATGCTGACCTCCACTGCTAGGCACGAGTTTTGTCTCAACTATCATTAGCTGGTTAAGTGGAGATTTGTGGATATCACATGACCTAGAAATATTAGTTCCTGCCTGGTTTCCTCTCGATGTTATCATTCACCTCGGATGATTATTTAGACCACTTATAATACTGGTAGTATGTTTTTCAGATACATCTACACACGAGAACGAAGTTGAAATTATAGATCACGGTGCCATTGGATAGTTACACAAGTAAAAAAGTCTTTATTACCGTTATCATTGAGTCGACGCATTTGTTGGTATGAAAAACGCAGCAAGGATTTTGTCGGACATTATGGCTACTTGATGGTTACTTGAAGAAAAATTAAGCAATTTTATGGTTTAAAAACGTATCACTAGCAGCAGGACACCTAACAATGTTTGATAAACTCGCCAAAAGAAGCCATTACGAAGCTGTAGAAGGTATAGAAGTATGTATGTATGTATGTATCTTTATTATCAAATTTCATAACATAACAATATTTCATTGCCCCACAAAACTAAACTACTACTTCCACTACCACTACTATTTATTATACTATAATAAGTGTGATAGATTTGTTTAAAGTATTACTTACTTAGAATATAGATTTTAAAGATAAAGTTAAAGATTTAAAAGATTTTAAGATTTTAAAGGCAGTATTGCATGTATGCCCAATGTAGGTTTATTTAAAACAATTTCAATTTATGTTTTAATTGCTACAACTGGCTATAAACGTTAAAGAGAACCTATAACTGGCACTGACATTTATAACACGCGTCAGAGGTTAATATACCGCATTACAGCGTGGCTCAATTGTGGTGTAATTGCCAATATTCTGCCACTGATGTCTCAGCCAACTGCCATTAACATGCATTATTAATTGGTATTGGCTCGTAAGGTATGCAATATGGGTTATAGAACTGTTTCTTAGACAGTTTAGCAAGTTCTGAGACATTAAAATTTTTACTGTTACTTAGTACCTAATTTGCACGATTTGGCATTCTGTGGAGTTTTCACCACAATCGGTCTATTTTAGTCCAACCCTAAACACAAGCCTCGTAAAGTACACCACTGGGCACAATCACCGGCTACCCTTATCCAGCTCTTACCAGCCACCTCATAGAGATCATCACTACAGCTAGCCGGAGCTCACAAAAGAACTCGTTTATCATAACAACAGTCGGTTTTAAGGCAAATAATATGACAGCGGGAACCCTAGAACTGTAAATGTGACAATTTGTAAGGATGTCTGGATGTTTAGATTCGTCTCTTTAACGGCGTGGGGATCATTCAATTTGAATAATCCCTAAATACTTGGTCACTGGGTGAAAATTCAAAACTTTAATAGTATTTCTGTTAGACAAAATACTTTTTCGCAGGACCAAAACCTACGAAACCACTTTACCAACAAATGAGACAAAACACGTACAATCGAACATAGAACTTTCACTTTTTTTGTGAAGTCGATTAAAAAGAACTGAGATCCTAAAACTGACAACAATATTTCTACTAGATAGAAACATAATCTCATCGGATTTAGTAACAGCTATCCGCGATAATATAAACCTCTACCACAAATAACAGTTGACGCTTGGAATTTCCCAACAGAGCTGAGCATAATATTTGCGTAACTCTTTCCAACAAAGTCGATATTCCATACCCAAGGGGTGGGAATAATCTCCCCGTTCAGATTTTGCAGTAGGTACTTGCTTTCATTCTTCCGTATAATAGAAAAAAATGAACATAGCATGCTGTCAAAAACGTGCGACTATGTTACTTCTAGTTACTTTACTTCATGATTACCGAAAATATTAAATATTTTCTTTCTTTAGAGTATCCAACTTATTTAATCAGTCAGACGAGGAATATAGTAAAGGATCTTGGTATATACATTTATTTAAGATGATGGAAGACTATTATTTTTGGATAGGATCACCACTCTTAGTTAAATTTACTGTACCAATCAATGTATTTTAAAATTAGTCTTCATTAAAATTTTACTTTGCTTTTTTTATTAAATTACTTACGATCAGATATTACAAGATAGATCATATTAAGATAATGAATCAAAATTCATTCCCTTTATAATATTTTGTGGAATGGATTTAGTCATGTACATTATGAAATACACACAAAAATTTACATTACATTACATTGTACGCGTTGGATAAATAAGCTAATGATTATTTTAAATGTAACAGATCTCACAAGAATTAGGCCAATGCCATATTTCCAGCAAATGAAATCAATAAAGCGTAACAAAGTGGGCAAGGTTCGAAAGTTCATAAGTTAATTTAGAAATCAAATCGAACGTCGCTTACAGGTAAGCTAGTTTGATTTCTAAATTATTCTTCCCGATCGCCTCGCCCTCAATAATAGAAAAGTACCTATAAATTAATGAATTAATTTATTTCTTACTTGTAGATGTTTAAAGTCAAGAGTTGTACAATCAGATCTGAATTGGAATATGTTGTTATTTTTCATTATTCTAATTCACAAAATTATCAATTGGTAAAAAATAACGCCCAAAGGGGAACGATCTTGATGAAGTTGTGAGTTCTTGACCCCTCGGTTCATACGTAATTGAAATTACCTTCATACTTACTCAAAAGTATCTAAATCAATGATATCATTGATTAGATAACATGCTAATGTTATTTCGCAAAGCAGGCTGTTTGACTTATCAAACTAGATCTATTAATCTATAAGTAGGTGTTAACCTGTAGTGGGTAAGTGTACCTGCTTACATTCTCTCGAGACCCTCGGTATCACTTAGACACTTGGGAGAAAGAGAAAAAATAAAATATTGTGGATAGGTACCTAACATTTCTTCTCTATCTATTTTTAAACCTATACAAGGACTACCTGTATATAAAAGATATGATGATATGATATTATTATGATAGATGCCACAATAATATTTATCTGTTATTGAATTTAAGTACCTGAATTATTTGGAAAATTTTAAGATTTCTAGAAACTTACATATGTACCTAATGGTGTTATAAACTTCTAAAATAATATAATATTGTTACTATTATTATTGTTGTTATCATTTTTATTGTTGTTCGTTGTATAGGGTCAGCTTTCCATTTATCCATTCATTCCAGTAACCATTCCCAACGAAGGAATTTCATCACAATACATGAAGGTACCACCTTTATAATTTATAAAATAAGACTTCAGTATTATTTATTACAATTAATATAATACTATGGAGTAACTGTGAAACAACACCAGTCACTATTTAAAAATTGATGATTTTTCTCTCTGAACTGTACTGTCTGGTCTAGTAGTCACAACAGACAGTAAATTTAATATAATTACATACTATGGTAAAATTAATTCAGTGTAAATATACTGCCATCCGAGGCAATCTAGTAAAATCAAATTGCATAAAATGGAATGTAAATATAAAGATGAAATAAACTTTAGACCCCCCTAAAGTTGAAGTTGGTATTGTTATGATAATAATATTATGTCTCCTCTAAGTACGTCTACAATCTTCAATGAAGTCTGATAGAAAGATACGTTTTTAATAACCTCGATAAATGATTTGAAGGATGGTTGCTATTTTTTTTTTTTAAATAACAATTGTTACTACTTATTTATCCTTGCAGTTACCCAGTCGAAATTAGAAGCGTAGGTATCTACATACATTATCAAGGTAAAGATACAAAAAAAAATTATAAAATAAAAGAAAATGAATGACTATTAGAATCAGAACTCAAACCAAAGCTTTTAGTAGATTATGGCTTCTGTTGGCGAGTAGGTAATCTCAATAATCCTAAACATTCATAATTTTCAACATTTATAAATATTAAGAATTAAGCGTCCAATTTTGATAATGTATTGAAATTAAGTTATTAGTGTTATTACTTAATTATGGTTTCAAGTAGACATGCACGTAGCCAAGGTATACCTAGGTTTATTTAAAATAGGGACAAGATAATAGGTCACTTTTGACAGATGTCAGTTTTATATTCATAGTGAGGTGACCTGCTTAAAAACATCGATTAAATGAATGAATCGAATGAATCGATACAGACTTGAAACATATGTGAAATTTAAAAATGACCATGCGAATCCCTGTCCCATTATTATTTTTTCTTTCATAAATTAAAGGAGCAAAATAAGACAAGTACCTACGTAATTTAACAAAAAAATTGCTTTTATTCACTTGAACTATCGGAACTGCTATCTTCATCACTGCTGTCAGCACTCAGAGATATTATTAATTCATTTTCAATAATATTGTCTATTCTCACATCTCGTTCAAAATCTTGTAAAATTATTTTCTTTGTCTTCTCCACGACTTTTCGCCAGTCTTCTGTAGTGACTTCTGCACATGCAGTTTGTAGCAGAGTCATCATTTTAGCAGTACTGAAGGGTGGTTCAGTATTGTTCCGCGCTGCATGACCCTTTATTTGTGCCCAAATAAGCTCGATGGCGTTATACTGGCAATGGTAGGGAGGCAATCGAATAACTTCGTGTCCATGTTCTAGGGCTAGTTCATCGATTACATAGCGGAGCTTGGACGGCTTAGTTGCTTTTACCAGATTTAACAACTCAACTTTTAATAAAGTTGGACTTGCCTCCACACCATTTCTTACCAGCCACGAGACAATTTCTTGCTTTTTATTTGCTTGAGTTGGTGGTTTATCAACTTGTACAGAATGATACGGAGCATTGTCCATTATAATTTTCGAAGGGTTTTCTAAGCTGACTAGCAGCTTCTCAAACCACTCTTTAAAAACATCAAAGTTCATTTCCTCATGGTAATCTGTTGTAGTTTTAGAGGCGAATGCGAGGAGGCAGTCTGGAATAAAACCTTGAGAAGCTGATCCCGCGTGACATATAATAAGTCGGGCTCCTTTTCCCGATGGAACTTTTGAGGTGGAGGCCGCTGTATCATCGGTCCATGTCCGCGCAACCGTATGGTTCGCATTCAACCATGTTTCGTCAATAAACACGACATTGTCCCAATCCGTAATTTTATTTACCTGACGTAAGAATGATATTCTCTTCAAAATAATATCGTAGCGTTCTAGCAGGATTTTCCGCTTGTCGGATTTTTTAAATCTAAAGCCAATCGATTTCAAAACCTTTGATAGAGACGATTTGCCTCCAAAAAATAAGCCTGCGCCTTTTAACGAACTCAATAGCTTTTCCCGTGTAGGATATTCTTTTCTCGAGTAATATCCATAAATGTGGTTGCGAATTGCAGCAGCATCAAAATTATCAACGTCAACAATTTTCTTGTCCCTCTTTCGTTTTTTCGGTGTACGTAAAGTATTATCTTCTGAGCCTGATGGTCCGTATTTCTCTTTCAGAATTTGAGTTACTGTCTTCTTCCCTATTCCCAATGCTTCGGCAACGCGTTCTCTCGGTGGTTTCAATGGTAAAAGAGGCCCATCGTTAACTGATTCACGTCCAAAATAATTGTACAATTTCAGCACTAGTTCGCGAGATTGACTGTTTAGAGTTTTCCCCCGTTTCGACATAGTAAGACTGTAATGTTTTTCTTGTTTAATAATCGTTAAGCAATCGGAGTCCAATTTATAGCCAGGTAAACGTAGTCAGTAAGATCAGGTTAAATGAAAAAGCCGGATCAGAAAAAAATAACAGAGAGCACACCAAAAATGCACAGTCACTTCGCACAACAACAAAAGACTGCGTCATCATCATGTAATGGCGACATGACATGCGTCATCGACAGGCACTGGTGTTGCCAGCAACATCCACCTAAATTCACCCAACATCAATGACCTTTCTATTTAGTTATTTTTTTGTATTTTTATAGTTAGTTAAAAGAATAATAAATATGTATAATTAGGTTTTATTATAATCACAACGTGGTTATAAATTTATGGTGATTTTTCTTCACAAGTAATCATTGCATTCGATTCAACTTACAATCCTATCAGCTTTCGATTTTTAGAGTAACATCCCTAGTGTTTAAAAAGAAATAGGGTTGACTGACGCAACATTGTAACGACGTTCAGTTCTTTAGATCAGAAATTGTTTATTATGTTTAGAATGGTTTATTAGTGAAAGCAAATCGTAAAATTACTCGTATCGGTCATTATTACAATAAATATGTAAACGTAATTGAAAAAAGTTAAGCAATTGTGCAGTTCTTATTTTATGCCCGCCGTTACAAGGTTACGTTGTTGAATTTTGATGAAATGTCAAAAGTGACCTATTATCTTGTCCCTATATTAGTAGGTAAGTAGGTACTTGCATGATTAACAGAATTTCATTATTATTATACTTGCTTAACTACCTATGTTTAGAATTATTTGTAACCATAATATATATAAGATTGTATTCTTTGTACCTTTAATACAATCAATCTATTTTTAACTTTTAGGTTTGTTGATGCATAGGGTAGGTACCTTCCCACCTACATTGGTGGTACTCTTAATCATTAGGTATAAAATGTGAAGTAGGTAGTATATTATTGATATTATGTACCTACATTTAAAAAGTTATGTACATTATATTGTAAAATCCTGGGATAAAGATATTATTAAGCTTTATTCCTCCGGATTTAAAAACCAAGAAGATTATCCAAAGAATTTTATACATAATTTTATGAACTATCAACACTGATCATCACCTTTATGACACTCAAAACATTCAGTCAAATTGACTTCACCGCAGTTAATTTTCACATTGGAAAATTAAATATTATTAATGGCTACTCATCAATCTATGGTACATAGATCGAGCATAACAACGCCAAACTGTAAACGCCAGTTTACAGTTTGGCGTTCTCTGTTTTTGCTGTTCAAAGGTTGTGTAATTTTGCACAAACTAATATTCTGCATTGGCAGATTTGCGGAATTATGTCTGCAGAAGCTAAAATAGTAATACATATGAATTTTTTCGTCTTCGTTCACCAACCGATGTAAAATAAAAATTTCGTTTTACGTTCGTTGTCTAAAAAGACTCTAACCTGCTTGTCAATAATTCATCGATTTTGGACCGAACTATTGGTTGCTGTCAAAATGTCATGAATACGTCATAGCAAATCAATTGTACTATATTATCAGAAAATAAACAAATATTGTTTATTAAAAACATATGAATGCATTATGATAATAAACGAAATAGAGTGCAATTATGACAACTCACTGCAAGTTAACTGCAATCCTCTTGTCCATGGACAATGGCAATTTGCCTTTTACAAATATGCATATCAAGAGCTGCGTTGGTTATCAATATCCACAGTGTTTCTATGTGCTCGTTATTTCACACAAACTCAAAGCTGAATGTTGTAAGAATGAAAGAATTGTGAATCTCAATAAATAAAGAAAAAACCATCCCATTGTTACTTAACTTTTCTAGTTTCCTTTTGTTAATATTTAATAATTAACACCTTCCTATCTGTGCGCATATAGACGACAATAATAGGTTGAAAGGCCAATCTTATTAGGTTTAGTTATATGTATTTATACCTCAGGTAAGTAGCTTATGGTAAATTACTGTTAAATTTAGACCTTTAGCAACAAGGCTTGTAGGTAACATCTATGTGCTACATAACCTTATAACTATAACAACACAAGAGAAACGTGAGGTTCTTTCATAAGGAAATTAAAAGCTTTACTAGCAAACAGGTCAGTTTCCTGTTGAGTACTTATTTTGATTACAATTTGTGAGGTGCAATAACTGGAAATCATCAGTTATATAGGGTTGGAAGTTGGTTGTCCTGTTAGCTTTACTCCATCCAATGTCATATCATAGTACTTACCCCACCAAGTTCAAAGGCATTCATAATTAAAATCTGACACTCGGTACTTTCTTCCGACCGAATAGATTAATTATGTGGCTAGCAATAAAAACCTCAACTTTAGTTGGGCTTATGTATAGTGTCTCACAGAAAACACATTACATGCTGCACAAACATTACATCCCTGTTAAGTATAAAATAAGTTTAGTATAGAACTAAACATTATAAATAACAAATAATTAACCATGTTGCAGAAATATCTTCCAATAAGTAATGAGTTTTATGAAGAGTTGTCTGATTAGTTTCTCCACACAGATATGGCTAACTTTAAATAGTACAGTTACCTTTAGGCAAATTGGTGTTTCAGGAAACTAGAATGCTTGGTATGGTACTCATGTGAGAAATTAAATGTCCACTTCATGCATGGTATAAGTAGGTATGTATCAGCAAAAGATTTTCAGGCAACACATACTGTTGCAAGATTTTGTTGCAATATGTAGGTAGGTATACATGATCTAAATATGGCACAGTGGGCAATATTGTTAGTTAAATAACATACTGAAACACTTGTAGTTCCATAGATACCATGATATATATCAACACTTTTAATATTAGACATTAGTGATAAAGATAACAATGTCTTAATTCCACTCCAACACAGAACTTTCATGTAAGTTACCTTAACATTATTCTGAGTCGGTGACACTCTTTAAGTTGTGTGTGTGCATGTATTACGGGGACATTAAATATTGTGTTTACCATGAATAGAAGTCAGTAGGTGACTGGTTTGTGTTGTCTGTCAGCTGCCTTTACAAATGTGTCCTTTGAAGATACATAAATATACTTTGGTAAACCGAAGATGGGTAATTAGGATAAACCCAGTGGTGTTCAGAACACAGACACAAGCCTCTTGTAATGACTCTTCAAAAAAGTGTGTTATCACGAACTATGATTTCCCAGTGGTGCCTATTTTATGTGTCGGGAATCTAACCATCATGACCCAACGGTTCTACCGGTGCCCATGACGCGAAAAGACCAGCACACATAGGCAGACCACAAGCCCTTTGTAACAACTCTTGCAAAGAGTGTTACACGAACTATGCTAGTTCACAGTGGTACCTATTTTATGTGTCGGGAAGCTAACCATCATGACCCACCTGTTCTACCGGTGCCCATGACGCGAAAAGACCAGCACACATAGGCAGACCACGAGCCCTTTGTAACGACTCTTACAAAGAGTGTTACTACGAACTATGTTAGTTCACAGTGGTACCTATTTTCTGTGTCGGGAATGTAACCACTAGGACCCAACGGGTAAAAACCCGTTGCCCCTGGCGCGGAACAGCCTATCACACATTATAAAGGTAGTGCAAAAGTGCACACATCCACGGGCTTCTCCACGTTCTGTTACGCTCTTCGACGCTCGTCGCTTGTAGCTCTGTAGGTCTTGCAGGGATCCATGGTCATCTCTCTTTATTGGAAAACATTGATGATAGGTAGCACTTAACCTAAAAGCTAAAACATAAGAAAAACATACGGCGGCGTTGCGTTGTTGCAACATAAAACATACACATAATATGTGTTTATTATACTTCTATTGGACTCTGTTTTGGTTTTTAACAACTGAAAACCACTAAAATATAGTTTTTTAAGAAAATTAGTTTTAAGGGCGGCATGACGCCTGTGACATAAGAAACGAATGGCAGACATAGACAAGGAGCGGTAAACAGTAAGTGTAAGCTCAGAATACGATTCCTTTTTTATTTTTACTGAGTTAAACTTATGTGACGCCTGAGTGACTAGGAGGCCTACTACAAGTAAGAAATAAATTAATTCATTAATTTATAGGTACTTTTCTATTATTGAGGGCGAGGCGATCGGGAAGAATAATTTGTCTTGATTGATCCATTTACGTGTCAGGCCTGTGATGTTTAATTTGTAAAGGTGTAGAAGGATATTAATGAACCTGGTCATGTGCAATTTACACATGCATGGTAAATGCTAATCCTTTTATGCTAGGTCTTATACCACCGTACAATATATTTTTTAGAAATATACCCCGAGTAAAATTTTGACTATGTAGTATTGTCCTAGATTTACGCGAATATCACAAATTGAAATAAAACTAGTCTTGTCTTGTAAAGTCTTGTCAGACTTCAAACGTCAGGATCTAAAATCTAAAATAAACCGCGATAAAATCCGATATAAAATAGTTTTATTTCAATTTTAACTATGCTTGACACCAGTCCTGTTGGCACTATATAGGCATGAAATGGGACCTCTAAAATGGCAAACTTATGGACGTACATAAAAATAATTACAACTGTATAAAAAAATGTGCTAATTGCCCCAGTAAAACTGGGGCAATTAGCACATTTTTTTGCACACACCAATGCCACGCAAGGTACCGGTAAACCTATCTTCAGCTTTTTACTCTTAATATTATTAGTTCGAACCATTAGTTTTTGTGACGCCTCACATCAATCTGACTTCGTTATTCGGAATCATTCGATTAGTTTCTGTAAGAATATAAAGAATATTAATGTTAAACTAAATGAAATCAATCAATTACAATGTCCAGACTACAAGTCTTAATTGCATGATCCAATTTGCCTTTATCGAAACGAGATCAAGATCTAGTATATTAAAATTTATGTTATCTATCTATAAGTTCATGTTAAATAGCTGAATAGTTTATTTGGTTGAACGCGCTAATTACAGGGACTTCGGGTCCAATTTGAAAAATTCTTGCACTGGTAGATAGTCCATTTATAAGCTACTTTTTATACCAATGTTGGGCGTGATGTAAAAAGTAGCTCACTTGGTCGGAAAGCTAGTTATCAAAATGAAACAGTTGGGTCTCAGTACCAGTCCTGTAACTATTCCGAGAATGTCAACTCTTCAAACTTGGTTCAAAATCGCGTTTATGAAATGAGTATTCAATAGTTTTTAATCCACTACTTTCAAAACCATTTAAAGAAGAAAAGCTCACTGCACGTATCTCCTCTAATACATTATTTTATGTACTATAGAAACTGCAATCAAATGTACAAACAAATAAGTACAGACCACTTCAAAACTAACATACATTAAAAATAAACATATTACCTTTAGCTGAGTTCGTCAGTTGACCAGACCCTAATAAAATGCTCAGTTTGGTTTTTACGAGCTCACCCTAACGTTGGATGGCCTCTGCGATGAAAATGAATAGCCTTTTATATTGCCGACTATACTATTAGGGCATTAAAGTTCGGTTTTAATCAGAATAACCAAACGGGGAGAAACGGTTTTATACTGGTGACCTTATTTAAGGATATGGGCGTGGATGTTTTATGTGGGTTAAGATCGTTTGTCTTTTTATTTGACCATTCGGTGAGTAATGTACGCACTTATGTTAATTGTAGTGATAGTCTTAATCAAAAGAAGGTGTTTACTCTATCCAAATACAGTTAGACATTCAAACTTTTCACGTATTTTTTAACCTACAATAGATTTGCGCTTGCCTACAACTTATATATGTTAAGCAATTATATTGTGGTCATCAATGTGTGTGATTCACTCGTCATTAAAAATTATTTTTGGTGAAGAGTTGGACGAATGAATCTCCATATATTTGGAAATTATAATGGAGCAGCAATTGCCGACCCATTCTCTTAAGTGGTGTCACCAGATATCGCACCGGAACACGGCCTAAATCCTACCACCAGTTTATTGTTACCTGATTGAACCACCAGAGGACCACGGGTGGAAATTCAGACTGAAGATGCTTCCACGGACGAAGGTAACTCAGACCACAAGAATACAAAAACTTTACGCAATTATTGCGTTTGCAATGGGCAGTATTTCGTATAGAGAATGGATATTATGAAATAGCATGTAGATCAGATCAATGTTTGAACCTAAATATCTCTGAACTGTACTTTCTTTTGTAACCATGTTCTTCCATCAATCAAGGACATGCTGAAATGAGAGAATATTCTAGTAACAAGACATCGAGTAAGAAAAATCAAATTCCACTGCGGTTTTAGCAACTAAATTTTTGAGCAGTACTTTCTGCGTGATTAAACATCTAACTGGTTACTTTATTAATCTATTTACTTTGATAAATGCCCTTTTACCCTTTTTAAAGGACGGTCGTGTATGTCTTGACTTCCAAACGTTATATTGATGAAAATAAAACAAGTTACTTAAAGACGAGCGTTGATACTTAATAAATCCAAACAAATTTTGTCAGTGGCCTTTTTGAACCAAAATAAGAAATACTTTTTTTGTATAACTTTCTTTTTTTTCATGTTTTCGATTATACCGATTTTGTCATAAATATTACTGGAACCAGCTAAAATAGGCCCCTTAGATGCTGCTTAGTCCATTTCGATGAAATCTGCCGGATCATCTTTGCCGGGAGGGCCGTGGACAATCTTACATTCCAACTCTTACTATTATCTTTCTAATTTAATTCGTGCGTGCTCCAATACAGTTTTAGATGTCCCAGGACTTGACCGAGTTCAAATCCCGAGTCTATTTACTAAAGAGTTGCTCTAGCGTCGCTGTCATTTACAGGTGTTGGTGGGTTAAGTACCTCATAAATAGAGCATGTTTTCCTTCATGTAGCAGATGTCACCGCGATAAAACTGTTGCCAAACCAACAAGACTAATTTTTAAGTTTCATTTTGATAGGTCGATCAATAATATCTTACGAAACAAAGGTATACGATCGGTCGTTTTTACAAATTCTGTTGGTTGTAATTCTCACCGGTTTATAAATGTAGCTGCCGATTTAACATTCAAATTTTTCCTGCACTACTACGAAACTCATCCAAAAACTTTGAAGTACATAGAAATAAAAAAAAATGAAAACTCGATAGTTGTACTAAAGGAAAGGTATTCCATGAAGCGGGATTCCTTTGCTAAAACTTTTGCTAGTGACTATCGGATTAATTACTAGGAGGAAGAGCTTGGTGACATGCTAATTTTAAAGTAGTAGAAAAAATATGCAGAGGTAAAGTTATATGGTCGGCTTATTCTTGAGCTAGATTTGTCTTAGCTTTCGTAAGGTTAAGAGTAAATAAATCATATACAGTGTCCTAATGTAGGCAGGAATTCACGTTAAAGATGAATATTAACATAAAGGACATTTAGTGTCTTGAATTCACAAGCTAATCGATATTTGCTGGGTAAGCGCTTTTCATCGTAGACCGCATCATTGCTTAACAACAGGTAAGTGGTGGTCAAGCGTAAACAAAAATAACGATGAAATCTTTTAGAATAAAAATACAAACAGCCGTGCTTACAACCCCTTTTGTAATTGGTCAAAGTGATGAACATTTTTAAATGTAAAGTGTCAAGGTAAGGAATACGAAGATAAATGTGTAGGTAGATAAAGCAACTGCGCCCTAAGCAATGCTGTTGACGACAGCTGTCACAGTCAAAGAGCAATTTAATTAGCTCAGTCTGCACAAAGCTGGTGCTCAACTTTATTAGTTGATAGTTTTTCAGGCAGAACTTTCTACAGAAGTAGGTAATTTGTATTGTCTTGAAAGTTTTTATTGATGACATTTTGAGTAGTGAGGATTACGGTATTTTGTATTTTTTCATGTTTATTTAAGGAAAATCAAATGACATACAAATTGGATTCTTACTCGCTCACTGTAGAACGCGTAATGTTCGTAACAATTTTTGTAACAAATCTGACCTCAGGATATGATTTAAGAATTATAAATCAACTGGTAATTATGTTTACTGGTAATTAACTGGTGGTAGGCTTCGGCCGTGGTTAGTCCACCCATCAGACGAAGCCGCACCGCCAAGCGGCCTTGCCGTGTTCCAGTAAAGGGAAAGTCATTCGTAATCACGAGTGAATCGGTACATTGGGCTGGCGCGTCCCATCGTAGACTACGTTATTGCTTAACATCAGGTAAGTTAAAGTCAAGCGCCAGCCTATTCAAGAATAAAAAAAATAACGAGAATACTATAGCATTAGTTTTATCATTTTCCACTTCAGAGGTAGTACGAAACACGTTTAAACCTATAACCACTGGCCTAAAATGGAAGCTACTGGCAGCCGAGACAAACACATGGCTTCTGTTAACCACACGAGAGAACAGAATCGGCAAGTGAGTAAATTGGTAGTGACACACTGGGTACACGGTAATGCCTTTGTGGTGTTGATGAAATGACCACAAAAGACTAGATAAGCCTTTTGTGGTTAAATTGTTAACAAGTATTAATTTGCTTGTTAACATGTTGTTGCTGGTGAAGTAGTAAATAATGATTTTGAATACTACACTTAGAACGCGCATAGGAACGTCGCATCTAGACTTCGAAATTTACTTTTCTTTATGTACATTCTTTCGCAATATAATACCTAACTTCAAAATTTGGTTTTGAATGAATTAGTGTTTATCTTTCATTCAAAAGAGACTGAACAAATTGATATTTTTTTAAAACATGCGTACGTACAGTTGATTACTATTTGTATTTTTATGAAGCGCATCAGGCCATAAGTATTTACTTTTGGATTACTGGCAGTAGAAGTCGCAAATTAAAGTTAGTAGATTGTAAATAAAATCTAACACAAACTCATGTAAAAAGTTCATATAATTGTTATATGGTGAGAGAAAACCCAAGCATCCAATTTGATGGCAATAACCAAACGGGATAATAAAAAGAAAATTGAAAACTCTAAGAAGAAAATAACTGAATAAAAATACGGAAAACAACACCATCCATCAGTCTTATAACAATGTCTTTCAACCTTGAACTCCTTTAATGGCGTCGTTGATAATGAAACTTAAACTGAAGTTTGTTTTAAATCAAGCATTTGTTGGTTAAGATATTAGTAATGGAACGTGAGGTTTGTAGATGGCAAACTTAGGTTTTAAAAGTCACTACCAGAGAGAGTATGTGCAAGAATACTTTCTATTGTAAAGAGACTGTAGGTGTTGCAATTTGGCAAAGAGCCTAACCTAACCTGTCTGAAACCCGCAAAAATGAATATAAATATGTATAGCCCGAAAAGTTAGAAAATACAATACAATTTTATTTTATCCAATTACCTCTAGGCAAAGCGTGCCCCACTTTTCCTGGATAGAAGTTAATAACAAAGGATAATAAAACGTTGATATTCCAAATACTCCAGGCAGTGTGGTTTAGACTTTTATTCTCGTAAATAAAACTGTAGACTATCAAAATGTTCCACACGTTATCATAATGTTCCAAAACTATTTAAATTAAATGTTTCAAAGCAGAACTATAAATCTCTCACTGCACTGCTGCTTGTAGTAACATGAACCACGATCCTTAGCTTGCTTGCTTATTTGAAATGCAAAGGGCCTTGTCAATGTTAGGGGCACTTCACACGACTTTACGAGCACTGAAATTGTTAGCATCTTTAGTTCTGATTTCAGAGCTGTACACGAGCTGTGAATTGTTAAGTTAATAAGTAAACAACAACAAAAGTGTTTTGTTAATAACTAGTATGTGATTTTCTAGAAGTTAAATTTGTAAGCCCTCAGTATCCCACTGCTAGGAACGAGTCCTCTCATAACCACATATCTTAAGAGTTAAGAGAAGATCTACATAATTCCAAATTTAAGGGAAAAGGAAGACGGCAGCTAGGCGTATAACAGTGAGCCGTTAATAGAAGGAAAAGGTTTTCGAAAAAGAAATGTAAACAAAGAGATTGGCATATTTAGGATAGAAACAATCTAATTTGGTGAAATACTGAAATAATATTGTAAAAGAATTTACCTTGATACAAAATTTCCTCCTCATTTTTTAATCTTGATTGACGCTCCGCAAGCAAAAGATTAATGTCGCTTACAGTGTATCTATTTGCGATGTTTACCTTTGTATTTTAGCGACCACAATGAGATTACAGTGTACGGTATAAATAATTTTGGAACAAACAAGGCAAGTTTATATTTTGGGAAAAATCACTGCCCGAAATATGAAGACGAGTATATTTAAGTATTTGGCTGGATAGAAAGATCTCTTTGGAGGACTACCAGCGCTTTTTAACTGGCTTTTGTTTTTGGTCTTTTTGTTTTGTTATCGCTCGTTTTTTTTTAATATATTTCTTAGTAGACGGTTGCTACACCATTTACTGTAAAAAAATACGCTAAAAAAGGAATTGGACGATTTTATGAAATATTATTAAAAACATATATATTTAATTTTGATTTGCATAGCAAATTTGTCCGAAAGAATGACATTATGAAAATCCTGTAGTCTACCCAAGCAAAGCTGTAGATGAACAGGTAGTAACTACTGAAAACAAAACTCTACACTACGCTGTGCACGTCCTCTTACAACTAGAATCGATTCAATCGAAACGGTTTTAATTTAAATGGCATTCGGGATTGCCAGTTTGGGGCTAACGTCGATTGATTTTGGACTAAGAACAACCAATCTGCGTAGCAATCAAATAATTTATATCAAAATCGTAATACAATATGACTGTTAGAAGCTAGTGAAGGTAAATTTTATTTTATGATGGGATGGTAAATAACATTCAATTTTATAAATCTCTTTAGATAAAAATGAAACCCGTTTTCCGTTGTCACGACATCACGCGTGAACGGCTGGACCGATTTCGCTAATTCTTTTTTTTAAATATTTCTTAAGTACTTTACTTAAGAGGATGGTTCTTACGTAGAGAAAAATTAAAAAAAAAGAAAATTTAGAAAGCGAAGAAGTGCCGAAAATCGGGTTAGATAGCTATTATTTATTATTAGTTATATTCGGTAGGTCTGAGACCCGGTAGATGGCACTGCTTTGCCGGGCAGAACGACGTCTGCCGGGTCCGCTAGTAATAAATAATTGTTGGATTTTTTGTTTCAGGTAATACTGGTACTTGGGAACGTCCATTTTAGTAGACTTTGCGTTACTTGCGTTAGCATTATGTGAGCACAAGTCAATCAGCGGTGGCGCAGCAGTATCGGCCTTGCCTTTGAAATATAACTTCATGGTTTCAATCCTCGGTCGAGATGACACATCTTTGTGAGCATTGTTTTATTGCTGCTGCTCAAAATCGCTGAAACAAACCGGCATGTCTATGAATTAATAATTCTAGGACATGTGACATTCACCTACCCGCACTTGGCCATCATGTGTGGATAATACGCGCAGGCGCAGCCTAATCTGAAGTCATACTAAATAATAAAAAAGATTGTACAAAAGTCTAGATAATGCTGTGTTGCGTGAAACAGTCAAAATATGGACCTCTGGTCATATTTATTCTTGCTACAGCTTTTTCCGCAGAAGTTTTCTTTCAATATTTATATTAGCTGTAAAGTGATATTCATAAAATAGAGGCATAAATATATCACGAAACAAAATAAAAGAAAACAAAATTGCTGTTTATAATTTTTATAAGTAACGCCATCTATTGAAGAAAAAGAAAACGAAAACTTATAGAAGTTTTCTGTTTTTTTTAAGTAATGTCTGACGTTCGTAAACATTGCTATCTAGTTTTGCTTCGTTTTTGTTTTCCCTGTACGGTTAGTTAGTTTCTTTAGTAAAAATTTCACAATCCTAGTAACTAAGTTCAGAACTAGCAACAATACTGATATAGTATCTAGATGGAGGCGTTGGTACAACGGTACTTGTAGTGCAGGAGAACGTAGATGTTGAGCACCATGTGTTTGAACTACGTATTCTACCCAATAAGGTACTGCAGCTCCAGGTTTTAAAGGTTGGTTATGGAACATTGAAGAAACTTCTTTAGCTCTAACGGGATATCTGAAAACAAAAGTATAGGTGTATGGAAAAGTTTTAAATAATGATAATATGTTTGGAGATTATAGACACACACGGCCATCTAACACTAAAATAATCAGAGCTTGTAGGTACTATAGAAACCAGATAAATGTTACCATGTTTTTTGTATCTTAATGGGCTCCATTAATTTAATCGAACCGCACCATTATTTCTGTTAACTTGTCCCGGTATGATCAAATGGTATCACTCAGGTATGATACGGAATCAATTGGTTTCATAGCAGACGATTTGTATTTACAAGACACCGTGAAATGGTTGATAGTAGATAACTTACGAGTCATCTGAAAGTACTTTCTTTATAGCTGCTTCTAAATCATCGGCCATATCTTCTGCTAAGTTTACTTTAATACCAAACCCTTTTCGCTCAGCTGTTCTCATATTGTTTCCTTGGTCTGCCATAACTGGTATTCCGACTATAGGAACACCAAAATGTACTGCTTCTGTTGTAGATAACTGTCCTCCATGGGTAATGAATAGTTTTAAATTTGAATGATCTGAAGAAAATAACTCTGTTATATTACCTTCATTATTTTAACAGTAATTCTGAAAAACTAAAACTAGGAATCACGCATTAAGAAACCAAGCTATATTTTAGAATTTAACTGTCAAATACATAACACGATACTGACACGACATAACGAATATTAAATACAACAAAGTTAGTAAAATAGAAAAAATGCATTATTATTTGTGATTAACTCCCTTTATCTTCTGCTACTGAAAAGTAGACAGTAAGTAAAATGTTGAAAAAAAAAATGCTTACTTAAAATACTCTGTTGAGGTACCCATTCCCTGAGATGAACATTGGGAGGCACATTTGGCAAATCGCCTTCAAACTTCCAAATAACAGTTTGGTCAAATTTGCTGAACATCTTCAGCAAAGATTGTTTCATTTTTTCAGACATTCCACCACTTTTAACATTTGATCCCAAGCTAAAGTAGATGACGCCATTTTGAGCACCATCCATTAACATTTGAAGATCCTGAAAATGAGATTTACTGATAAATAAATATAGAAACCAATAAATATTTTTTCTTAAATCCTAAGCTCTTAAAGGTACTAAAAAGGTGTTACGTAAATTGTGACAACTGTTATGAAAATTATAATTTAGTTACGGAAGTCATTTTAAGACAAACCGCTTGTAGTTTCTTGAGACGTAATAATAGTTAAAGTTCCTACCTGTGGTAAAACTTCAACTTCGTTATTAATGTGATACCCACCAATATACACAACGTTTGGGGGCAACTGTTTAGGACTTCCAATAGTTGGATGAGAATTTACAAACATCAAAGAGCCATTGTAAACAGCTTCAGAATATGAAGGCAATTGAACTCCTCTTTTTGCGGCTATGTCAGGATATACACTGTAATATGTCCAGGCTTCTAAAGGTGCTATCAGTAACCTGTTAACAGAAAACATGAGCTTATTAAAAAAAATTAGATTTAAAAAATAAGCAAAAAAATATAATCAAATCCAAAGCTTTAAATTTGGGATATGAGACCAATTATACGGTGAGGTCTATGAAATTATAATATAGACAAATTTAATTACATTAACGTATCCACTCCTGGCTTCGTTATATGTATTTTAGATATTGTCATATTGTTCTTTGAATACATCTGTGAATTCATGTTTAGAAAAAAGTAGAACCTAGCAAAGGTTCAAAAAACAAAACTGCTGTGAACGCGTTAATAAGAGATTAATAAACTAGAATTGCACTTACTCTAAGATAGCATATTCTTTTATTACTTTCCATAGCTGTTCTGCTCTTTGCCAGAAACTTAAAGGAATTGTATAGGTGCTATACAAATCTACAGTAAAGGCAGTATTTGGTATATCGTCGATTATTCTCAAAGACTGCCAGTTCGGTTCTGTGGAGCAGAACCAGATTGTTGGCGCTTTGAACAGAGGAGGAACACTGTGGACAACATCACGTTTACATATATTTCATCACTTTTAGCAGACGAATCATTTTTTTCTAAAGACTATATTTTAAAGGGACAGTAAAAGGATGGCTAATTATAAAAAAAATGGAATATATAATATCTTCACATTTATACTTACCCTGCATTTATTTCTGAGTAAAACCATTCTAATACAACAGCGTCAAACTTTTCATTTGGATCACTGAATAAATCCACAGCACTTGGATGTTCTACAAAGTTTTTGTGAGTATTATATGTGAATATGGGAAAATTCCAGGATTCACCAAAACTTTGGGTAATCAAGTTCTTAACTTGGAATGATCCCTCTGAAACAAGAATAACAGGAGAAGGTTATAGGCGTATTATTAAAGCTTTTCACTTCACCGCTTTTTATAGTATTTATTTTTATCCTATGATAGGTTTGCGCTTGACCACAGCTTGCCTGCTGTGAAGCAATGTTGCAGTCTACGATGGAACGCGCTTACCCAATAAATACCGATTCACTCGTGACTTGAAGACAGGTAAATTATAGCTATCGGGAAACAGAGATGCCGGCAACAAATTCCACAACTTGGCAGTTCGCACAATAAAAGTGGAGGCAAAGCGCTTTGTGCGTGCCCGTGGAATTTCAACCATATATCGGTGGCGCATAGCCGTACCTCTAGTTGTCCGATAGTATGCCATAAAATAAAATTTAATTCATAACATTTTTAGAAATGTTACTAGTAATCTACGTAAAATTTTTAGGTTTACTTTTTTGGGAGTCTTCTATAAACTTTTTTCCAATTGAAGAAACATCTATTTCTCGCAAATTTTGTTTTTGAGTATTCTTTGGAAAAGAAGTCATATGAACAACCTGTAAAACAAAAGTACTGTGTTTAATTTATTTCTTTTTTATTTTTTACTTAACATTAAGCGCTCACCGTGACTTCTGGTCGCAGAAATGAACACGCCTGACCTAACCTTCCTCATGAATTTCTACGACTATTGTGTCCATACGTATATCCGGGTGAAAATCCGTTCATTAGTATTTGAGATAACCGCACCGCACATACGATGGTTTTTTTTCTGGCCTATACTGTCCCACAGCTGAGTAAAAGGCCTCCCAGAACGTTTTCTATTGTATCCTGTCCCCCGTGATCACAGTCCACGATCGATGTTTTATAATAATTACGAGTATATAGTGTCTTGTGATATTGCTGTTAAATATTTCGAATTTTGTTTTGGCACAAATAATATAATACTAGTGAAATATTATTTTTGTTGCAAATAATTCAATGCCTACAGTATAGATATTTTACCTCATGTCCAGCTTCTAACAGACGATCGACAAGTCCATGCCCAAGGATGCTATGACTTTTTGATGGCACGGGAAAACATACCAAGATACGTAATGCTTCATTACTTGCTATTAGAATTAGTATTACAAACTGTATTAAATAATACTGCATCTGAAAGAAACAGAAAATAACATCAAAGTATTATTTTATTGGTACTGACCTCGAGTCCGCACTCGACTCGACTGTACGAATGTATGTAAGTCTCTGATTATCAAATACCTTGTTTCACACCTGCTGCCTGATATCGGTAAAATGAGTAACCATAGAAGTAAACATTTGAGGATATGTGACATCCACCAACCCGCATATGGCTAATGTATATGGATTGATTACTAAACTCTGACTAGTTAAGAGAAGACCCGTTAACAACAGTAAGACAATGATTGTCCCTTAATAAAATTACAATCAAAACTAAAAGTTAGTTAGTTTTAAAAATGTTTTACCTTTCCAGCAACACAACAAATGTAACAATAAATATTAGGCCTATATCGTATTCGTATTATCACTAATAAATACTGAGTGGTTATAAACATGTAATCTATCTAATATCGTTAGATGATTAGATATGTGTGAACAGTATAATCGAGATAGTAAATATTTACGAGACGTTCTCTTATGATAACCGACAAAAAACATAACAACCTTAACCCATTATACGGCCCGGTGGCGTGGTCGGTAAGATACTTGCTTTTCACGCCGCAGGTCGTGGGTTCGATTCCCATCCGAGACAAACATTAGTGATAAACATTTGTGTTTGTGTCGAGTCGGGGTGTAAATATCTATTATAAGTATATATTTACAAAAGAAAAGTATTATATGTATATACTAGTTATCTGGTTTCCATAACACAAGCTCTGCTTAGCTTGGGACCAGATGACCGTGTGTGTTAATGTCCCAGAATATTTATTTTATTTATTATTTATTATTCTCCTCATCATCATCATTATCATCAGACTATCTTAGTCCACTGCCAGACATTAGCTTTGTGTAAATCATGCCACTGATTTCAATCTCCGGACAATTTTATTTAGTTCTTGCTACTTCTTTGTAAAAAACATCACTCCACGTAATTAAGAAATACCGGACCTGAAACAAACGCTCTTGGTATATTACCGGCGTGGATAGTTCTGTGTGTACCTTCTAGAATGAAACGTTTAGGTTTTTTATAGTTAAATTCTTATCAGTTGGGGTCCAAAATGGCAGATGTATTATTAACAGTTATGGAGGATTCTCACTTCTTGTTAGTACTGATTCCTTTGCAGATATTCTCTGGGTTAAATTTTTTTTACAACTTGTTTTCTCATGGCGTGAAGAACTTCAGTGTTCCGTATATCACCAGAGGGGTTTGGGTCACTTAATTTATAAGGTTTATCTAGGTAGTAGTTGATTATCCTCTAGATTTCTTGTACTCCGTTGGGCCTTGTACTTAGATACTTAGTTATGGGTTTTCTTCATTTGATAGAAAAAATTTCACATATTTCTTCTTTAGCTGCAGGTGAGGTCTTTAGTAGCAGAGAAAAAAAAGCTAAATGTGGAGTTACTCGAGCGTCGTCAATACTTAGCGAAAAAGAATAAAGATTATTAATAGATGGTAATAAAAAAAATTAGGCACCTTTTCAGCGGTGAGAAAAATATCTTCAGGTTTCGATACTTCCAAAGTGTAAAATAGCAGTGTGTACTTTTCCAGAAAAGCGGATCCAGGTGATCATTAAACCCACTTCCTGGGTTATTGATCAAATCATTTGATTATAAATATTCACACTTATCAGCATGTAATGTATTCACTAAGCCTTATTCTGACGAATTCGAGTGTTTTCGCCCAGCAAATAACTCTAAACTCGCGGCCATATACAAGAAAATAAGATTTGGCGAACATACTCAATAGAGTGTAACTTATAAATCCCAAAATCTCTTTTTGGGCTACTATTATAATATATAAGTAATTTGCTAATCTTTTGCTGTGTAATACTTAGTCACGATGTTATGAAATAAAAGATAAAATGACTATTGTGCCACTGGACTAGGAACCCAACTCTGTTAAGTATTAAATAACTCGCTCGACCTCGGTTTCATATGTGTAAGATGATTTAAAAAGAAACTGACATGATTACATTATTCAAATACTTATAACGTTTCAAACCGTTTAATTTTATAGTAGAAGATCCGAACCTACATCGACATTCACTGGGTTGATAATAGAATCAAAATTATTTTATAATAAATTTTGTATATTAGAAATATATTAAAAATGGGTAGAAAAAAAATCGTGGACATAATATTTTTAATTATTTATTTTTCATTAAATATTGTAAAATTTTTAGGTGTTCCTGTTCTGTTTCAACGTAACTGATTTAATAAACATTATTACGAGTTACGAAGGTAGACGTAAACTTAAACGGAAACATATATAATATATCTACTTATTAGAAACGTAATACACACGAAAAAAGCTGCTGGCTGAACAAAGTTTCGTAACGGAATTCAACAATATATACGTACGATAACGTTTTATCTCAATAAGTTAATTGATTATGTAATTTTTGTAAACATTGAATAAAGGAATATTCATATTTAGTGCAACATTTTTATTCGCTGTCAGTTGTCATTTAACTACACTTGCAGGTGCACGGGTTATTATTGTGAATTTACAGGCATTTTTGTAGTGTCAATAATATGGTAATGTGTTTTTAAATTTTTCGATTTATTCTCGTCCTTAAACAATTTTTCAAATGGTTTAGTAGTATGTATGCATGTTATCTAAATTTCGTTGTTATTTTCCTTTAATTTTTTTTTTTAATATATTTTATGCCTTACTATTATTTTATATAATTAATAATTACTCTAAACTTCAACTCTTTGTAAAGAATAAGGCGATAAATTTGCTTTTTATTACTTTCTAGGCTTTGGCTATGGTTATCAATTCGCAGAGTCCTATAATCTGACTCTCACTGTAACCATTTCTACTATTGATTCCTTACGGGTTTCAAGGTCTGATGGCAGTCGCTCGTTTAATTCTGATAGCTACATTATAGCCGCAGCAGGTTAGGCTGAGAACTTCTGGCTGCTTGGGTCTTATGATCCTGCTCTAGCATAACGCCTTTTAACAAACCTCAGTTGCAACTGTCACTCATTCTTAGTAATCTTAAGACTAAAGTGTGTGATAGTGATGGAGATGACGATGTGATCTCATCCAAACCACTGTAATTAATTGATTCAGCTTGAATATAAATTCACAAATTTAAACCCTAGAGAAAAATACAATTAGAAAATATTATTTTTTCAGATGCATCATCTTATTGCAGTTAGTTTAATACTTCTAAATTTAATAGTTTCTAACGAAGGTCTTAGGATTTTAGTATGTTTCCCTGTACCATCAAAAAGCCACAGTATCCTTGGTCATGGAGTAGTCAATCGTCTTTTAGAAGCTGGTCACGAGGTAATACGTTTACGAGAAATGGAAGCCTAATTTATATGTACACTATTTTATAAGTTCACAGTTCAATAATAATTTTCTCGCGTAGATTATTGAACTGTGCAAGGTCGATTTTATCATTACATTTGTACTTGAATTTAATCTCTAAAATTTAGTAATTTTAATTCAACTTTATTGTTTCATCTGCATTATATGTTAAAATATAGGAGCGTTGATCATCAAAATCTTTTATCCTCGGTAGAACATATTTTTATTTTCTTGGCAAATACTATCGTAATGATTATCAATACTAATAATTAGTTTAATTACAACATATGTTTTCATGTTGCAGGTAGTTCATATCACATCCTTTCCGAGAGAAAAAGCTGTACCAAATTTATTGGAGCTTGATGTTTCTATAATTGGAGTAAAATTTTTCGAGGATGCCGAAAAACGTAAATATAAATATGTCCACGTAAATGTCTCTCGCGTTAATCCAAATACTGTAGTTGAATTTCTCTAGCCCATAGAGATTTTTACATAAAAACCTTTTACTGATTACAAGCTGTTTGTTGTTTTTGAAAAATTGCCTGCCTTCGCTATCATGTCTAATATTGAATTATTCTTTTTAGACGGATCTCTGAAACTAAAGAATTTGATTGGACAAAGTAACTTTGGTGATTCTTGGTTATTTGCTCATTTTACTTACACAACTCATAGAGACTTTTTGAAACAACCTGATGTGAAAGCTATGTTCAGTAATCCAAACGAAAAGTTTGACGCTGTGGTTTTAGAGTGGTTCTTTTCAGAAATAAATGTAGGGTAAGTTATTAGTCGTAATTATTATCATTTTGCGCCGCGCTATGCTTAGAGGGAAAGTTAAATAATTTACCAACTTCTTCTATCGTATTTTTGTTTAAATTTGTACGGGATACAGGACAGTGTAGGTGTTCCGTTTTGATTACAAATTGTTTTAGATGGAAATCATAGTTCTTAAAAGTAATACGTACAATAAGTGTGTAAGAGACAGCATAATAGTAATACATTAACATTACTATGTCTTTATGAAGAAGCATCAATGCTTCTTCATAAAGACATAGTAATGTTAATGTGGATGTAAAATCATTATTAACATAGTAATGTTAATAATGATTTTACAGATAGCTCAAGCTATCTGTAAAATCATGCATTACTGTAAATATTGAATTAATTAATACTTACATTTTGGTACGTCGACTAAATCTTTTATGTAACCTTTGCATTCATAATTTGTATATCATTTTCAGTGTCCCCGCTTTGTTCCAAGCTCCAGCTATTTGGCTGTGTTCCACAGAGCCACATTGGCAAGCCCTGCGAGTAATGGATCATATACCCAATCCAGCTTACACAGTAGATCTATTCTCTGAAACTAAAGTTCCTCTTAATTTTTTGGAAAGAGCTGGTGAATTGTGGAAACTAGTAAAAAAATATTCAGTTCTAGAGTAAGTAAAAAATGTCTACTTCATGTTTTATAATCTTAGTGACGGACTAAATACTTAAAATACAATTTTTTATCCCTTGTCGTCATCCCTATTTAGGCTTCAATTCACACAAGATCAACTGACCAAGTTCCGTTTGGTAGATGCCACATGCCTTAAAATGTTTAGATCTATAGTCTGGTTTCCGAGCTATATTTTTCCTACATCATTAATGAACAATGACGATAATGTATAACGCAATACCAACTTGCTACCTTTATTTAAAGTCATATAATTAATTAATTTTTAAACTGGTGGTAGGCTTCGGCCGTGGTTAGTGACCACCCACCAGACAAAGTCGCACCGCCAAGCGGCCTTGCCGTGTTCCGGTGCGATGTCTGGTGACACCATGCAGTGAGGGTCGGTCGGAATTGTTGCTCCTTTAAGGTTTCTAACCATAAAGAGGCTCATTCCACTGCCACCTTTTCACCGATAATCATTCGTAATCACGAGTGAATCGGTATACTGGGCTGGTGCGTTCCATCGTAGACTGCATCATTGCTTAACATCAGACAAGTTGTAGTCAAGCGCCAGCCTATCGAAGAATAAAAAAAAACCATATCCCTGCGCCTTGTGCTGCTAACTTATTTACAATTAGGTAGGAATGTAATACTGCCGTATCACTAGCATTATGAAACATTGAACATATACAGACGTATTAATGAATATTCTCAAGGAAAACCGAAAAATTATACTATTAATTCGAAGTTGTATAAAATAGGCATTACCTACCTGACATTTTCTAATTGTACCGCACCTCTTTTGTCTTAGGTAATAAAGACAGTAGGTTAAGTTTAATTTTCTATTAACGGCACAAGATGAGGGGTTAGATTAGGTGGTTTTCGGGTATACTTAGGTATGTCTCTTTGTCATGGTCTGTAATTTTAACGACATCACGGATTCTGGCACTTCAATATTCTCACACTCAGATTTTTTCATTAAGTTTTCTATTTAGTACCTACGTAAGAATTCACGTACTATGCATTGACATAGTCTATATTTTTAAACTCTATAAGATAGTTCTTGTACCTATCTATCTATCTTTAGTGGTTAGTGGCCACCCATCAGACAAAACCGCACCGCCAAGCGGCTTTGCCGTGTACCGGTGCGATGTCTGGTATGGTCTTTATGGTTTCAACCTTAAGGAGCCTCATTTCACTGCCACCTTCTCAGCGAAAGTCATTCTCACGAGTGAATCGGTACATTGGGCTAGCGCATCCCATTGTAGACTACATCATTGCTTAACATCAGGTAAGTTGTAGACAAGCGCCAGCCTATTCAAGGATAAAAAAATCTTTCTAATAACTTTAAACGAGCAATTCTTGTTTGGAAACATAAATATGTATACAATCTGAATATCGATAACGGCTCCAACGATTTTTATTAAATTTAGTACGTAGAGGGTGTCGACGTCAGATTTCCCGCACCGACAACCTTAGCACCTTTGTCCTAAGGTGTTATTTTATTTATAATGTATCGAGTCAAACACTCCACCAATCACAATACTCCACATACATTCTACACCAGCGCCTCTGTCGACCACCCCCACCAGTGACACTACACACCTTTACGAACACTGAACAACAACAGTCACATTTGTTAATTTAATTCAATTTTCTACTAATACAAGCTAAATCAAAATTACCAGTTATTTTTCTTGTGTTCATCACGAACAGAGGGTTTTACGGGGCATTTCGGCATTCGTATTTTCAGGCAGTGAAAAACTGCTATATTATTGAATACGAAAGTAAATTTCTCCACAGTGTAAATATTGTGATAGCTCAGGTGACAAATTTGGTGCTCGAGAAACCAGATGATTCCGGTTCGAATCCAGACGATATTTTATTTCTTAAATTCCTTATTGTGTGAGAAAAACCACTACTGGGAGCAGTTTATCATTTCCAAAAATAAAATAGAATATAACTCGGTCGTCCGGGTACTATATTTTAAATCTACTACATAGAAATGAATGAAGGTTAAATTGAATACCCTTACAATAATTTGTTAACAGATTATTCATCGCACCTTTAGAAGCTTGGACTTATAATAAAATCTACGCCGAACTTGCAGAGAAAAGGGGAGTTACTATGCCCTCCTACACTGATGCTAAATATAATGGATCATTGATGTTCGTGAATTCCCATCCTTCTGTTGGAGGATCTACAAAATTGCCCAGTAATGTTATTAATGTTGCCGGATATCATATTGATGAGGAAGTGAAACCTTTGCCAGACGTGAGTAAATCTAGATTTTGGGTTTTGTACCTCAAATAGTAAAAACAGAACCCTTATAAGATTACTTCGTTACCTTTTTATCTAACTTTTACAGCTGATTTTCCATTATTTGATCAATGTAGTTGAAATTGATAGGGAAAATTGGATGATAACAATATAATCTGGGAGAGCTAATTATAATAAAACATTAAATTTACTTCATTTATGATGTGTAAATTTATTTCAGTGAAAATCAGATACTAACTAAGAAAAGAATATGTCACTTCAAAATATTTCGTTCATATTCCAAATATAACCATAGACAACATTAGTTGCATGAGGTCAGCATCACACCATAAGCTCTTTGGTCACACCTTCCAACAGAAATTGTGTTCAGTAATGAGAATCTGGTGAACGTTTCATCGGACTTTCAGAGAGGAAGAAAAGAGAAGAGAGAAGAGAGAATGCACTTATTTGATGTGCAGTATAATAGGCATCTACTGCGTCCATGACTAGTAGCTGATATAGCCGAAATACGGCTAGGTGTTTATTTTTATAATCATCTCGTATCTCTACTTGTTTCATACTTTTTGGAACACCAATTTTACGCTGTCCGAGTTTTAGATTTTATTCTATTTCAGGATCTTCAAAAACTTATGGACGAAGCAAAAGACGGTGTCATATATTTCAGCTTGGGCACTAATGTTAAAAGTGATGGCATGTCCGACACAATGAAGAGCTCTTTACTAAAAATGTTCAGTAAACTAAAACAAACAGTAATTTGGAAATTTGAAAGCGATTTAATGAACATACCTTCTAATGTGCAGTTATTAAAATGGGCACCTCAACCTAGCATTTTAAGTATGAACATTGATTCAATTTTCTTAGTATTCAGCTATTGATTTTATTTTAGTTTCCAGTTCGGCAATCATAATTTCTATCCATAATAGATTGAAATTAAGATAGCAGAACGTTATAAACGTCACTGTCTAGATAATTACTTAAAATCTACCTAACTAATATGACGCGGCCAAATTGTTGGTATCCATTTCAGTTTTGAATTAAAGCATTATATTATAACACTAAGGGCCCGCCCCGGCTTCGCACAGATAGATATCGGGTAGTCCCCTCAACCCCCTGGTATAAATGCTCTGCGAAACACCAGGGAGGTTCAAGTGGGTACCCTTTGGGAGTCACACATAGCCCTGCCCTGCGCCCACACGGGGCAGGGGATTCATAATTCAGGGATTCAGGGATATAGATGTAGTGTTACAGATTTACTTAATACAGGAACCATTAGTCTATTTTACGTGTATATACTTCTGCTGTTGTAGAAACAATTCTATAAAATATTTTTTTTAAACAATCCGACACATTTTTCATTACTTCAGCTTTTTAATAAAAAAATCGCATTAAAATCGGCACATTCACACGTCTCAAACTTATATCTCCCTTCTTTTTGTCGAGGGTAAAATTCCATTAGAGTCACAGACATAAACCGCTCTTTCATAAATATTATACGTATGATAACTTTTGAATTGTATGTCCTATTTGAATATGTCAAAAATTAATTCACAGGTACATGCTTGAATATAGTGATTTGTGCTGGCGTTACAATTGCATACTCCAAGATGAAAAAGTATATATTTTGACGTAACTGTAATAGTCAGGTATATAATATTGAGGACTTTTTTGTAGATATTTATGTCCTCTATAAAACTGGTATATCACTTTGCTCTAATAGTTTCCGCAGCGTACCTTGGGTTAAATTATAGAAGTTTTCATAGGGATCCCTAATTCATTGCAGCATATTTTATAATAAAGCCTATGTTACTCAGTAAAGAAGTAGCTTTCCAATGGTGAAAGAAAGAATTCCTATTTGTAACATACAAACAAACAATCAAATGTTTCCTCTTTATTATATTTGTTGGCACATCTACTTCTCAATGCATCGGCTGTCATTTTATACTGTCATCGCGTCCGTCTTTGAAGTCACCTGTCACTTGAGAATGTCATTATGAACGAACGAAGGAACACCGAGCGCGGGTGAAGCGGCCATATTAGAATGGCTGACACTGCGCGTTGAACCGTTGTGGCGTCCGGTAGTGCAGATGCAATAACGTGCTCGGTGAACGTTACGCTTTAATCCAATGTCATCTTAACGATCTGTAATTAACTGGTAGAATTAAAGATTGTGCTATCGAGAGATTGGGGTGAAGTGATATTTGCCGTAGTTATTTTATTGAAATACCGTCTTCTTACCCGATTATTCACGCCTACTTAAAGTTGTCTGTTAATCCTGATATTTTTAGTCTAAAAAATCTTTCAAAAGCCTTCATATTAGTATAGACAACCATACACTCGACCAAAATAATTTATCAGCATCCATTTAGCATAAATGGATGGTTTAGGTATTGAGTGAGTGCTAAAATAATGCAAATTGTATGGACTGGGTAATTATGGTTTATGGTGAATGTTGAATGATAATTATTTTTCCTCAGAGCATCCTAATTTGAAAATTTTCATAACTCATGGAGGTCGACTATCTACAACTGAAGCTATACATTTTGGAGTACCTGTAGTTGGGATACCAATAATGGCTGATCAGATTATAAATATGAGAACAGTTGTAAGCAAAGGATTTGGCATCCAAGTCAAATTAGCAGAAGATATGGCGGATGATATTGAAAATGCAATAGGAAAAATATTGGCAGATAATACGTGAGAAAAATTTCTATAGTACAATGATGTTAAAAATATGGGGTGAAATGTGGTTTTGGTTAAACATATTAATATTTAACCAAAACCACAGAATACTTATTATGAGAGTTTGATACCATTGACATTTGGTAGAGAGAAAAGGATGCAGTTAAACTGTTGTGTGCAACGTGCTAGACACAGTGGTTTCACAATTGCTATAGAACTTGGTACCTACCAGGTACACTAAACGTAAATCCTGATCAAAAAGCAAAATTTGGGTTTTCTTACTAAAAATTAGGCGTTACAGTAGCCGCTGAGAGTTAGATTTATACCTGATACTAGCTTTACGACAGCGGCTTCGCCCGCGTGTATGTCGGTTATCGCGCCAAAACATTACCTTCTTTTTGCGTTATCTATCCTATGTCCTTTCTCGGGTCTCAAACTACCTCCGTACCCAATTTCATCCAAATCGGTTCAGTAGTTTAGGTGTGAAAACGTAACAGACAGTCAGAGTTACGTTCGCATTTATAATATTAGAGGGATAATAATATAGCAATAGAGTTGCTCGTTTCTGTTTCTGGTGGGACCAAAACATTTTGTAAGTAGGTAGTACTATATGTGGTTGGCATTTATTTTCATCCAAACCCTCAAATAGTACAGACATAAGCTATGTTTTATGTTTGTTTTCTAATATATAGCTACTAATATCCATACCTAAAAGTAAGGAAACTGTGTGCTAATTCACGTAATTTCTTGACGCGCCGATCAAGTTGCGGTGCAGTCACAATTAAGTTTAAGTCTAAGTGCAAAATGGTATTCTTGTAATTGTCATTAAATAATAGAAACGTTAAAGACCTCGCGTGACGCGAACTTGATGCGAGCGTATTTGACAGCGGTTGTCAAAATTACGAGAGTACGACAAGGGTTGTTTTGATCGAAACTTAACTGCAACTGCACTGCAATCTAAACTTATTTAAAATATGTGAATTAGCCTACTGTAGCTAAATTAAATTGGTCACGCCTGAAATTGACCTATTTATATAAATTTTAATAGGTTAATTTCAAACGTGAGTTTTCTTCCATTTTATTATTACTACTATAAATTATCTTCAATATCTTTTTCAGGTACGCCAACAAAGCTAAGGAATTATCTTCAATCTTCCATAATAGACCAATGAAACCAGGAAATGCTATACCTTATTGGGTAGAATACGTTGTAAAGACACGCGGGGCTGAACATTTACGATCTCCTGCCCTTCAACTATCTCTATACGAACGACTTTATATAGACCTATTAGTAGTATTGATAATATTTGCGTACGTGATAATTAAAGTAGCAAAATTGATAATGAGGTACCTACATTTCGATATACTTTAGAGGAAAAAAGCAAAAAAAGGTTTAAAATACATTGAAAATTACAGCGCCATCTATGTTAACATTCCTGAACTAAAGGCGTACCTTGATTACGTCCTAAAATAAAACGAGACTTTGATGTTAAAACCACAGTCTACAGAATTCTTCATTGCTCCGCTGTAGGTAAACCATCAAATATTCGGATAAGCATAGAAATAAATAAATCATAGACTTAAATGGAAATTTTTTATTATCACTTCACTATAACCCTTTTCAGGTTTTTAGTCTCGGTCTTCTCTCAACTATCTTACGAGTTAAGAAAGTTTAAACCTTAATCCAAACACACAGACTAAGTGCGGGTTGGTAAAAGTCATATGACCTCGAATGATTAGTTCTTAGACATTCCGGTTTCCTCACAATGTTTTTCTTCACCGATATTGAGCAGTGGAGATGAAATAATTCACACAAAGATGTGTGCGCACGACCTGGAAGCGAAGCCGCGACCTTATATTTCTACGGCGAGGCTCGTACCGCTGGGCCAGCTGCTCTTCAGCAGACTCTAAGAAAAAGGAAAAAGAGAGTGCTGTTATGTTTGTACACACACTTGTGCACATAATAGTAATTCCAAGATATTTGGTTAATCAGGTCAACTAGCTGACATAGCAGAAATATGGCAAGAAGGCTATTATAGGTATACTATACCTACTAACTGCCTACCCTAGCACGGGTGGTGTAGTTTAACTCGATTTTATAAACTTGACAAACGCCTAAACCAAAAAGGAATATTCGTTGAAGTCTAAACAACTTTTAAGAGTTGAGAAATTTGCGGTGCAAAGTTCACTGAAGTAGCTAGTTATAATAAAAATTATTTATTTTTTAAAGTATGTTTGTAAAGAAAGTAATAAAAGTATAAGACGATTTAATAAAAAATATCTGGATGACCGAGCTTTGCTCGGTATTTTTTTTTTTAAATGACATTTTCTAAAAATGATTCCTAGCTAGATCGATTTATCGCCCCCGAAACCCCCTATATACTAAATTTTATGAAAATCTCGGAATCGGCTCCAACGATTTTCATAAAATTGCTCATTTAAAGATATAAAATTTAAGTAGGTATACTAACCAACCAACGTAAACCAACTATCAAAAGTCAATTTTGAAGTCCTTTTTCACACTATCTAATTAGTTTCAAAACCAAAAAAGAAAAAACAATTATTTCTAAGAGCCAAAGCAAACTTGCTAGTTTTTACATCGGCGATCGGTGTTTGAGAAGCTAAACGCAGCGACCAAGCATCCCACTTGTAAACACTAAACGCAGGGATCAAGTCGCTTTTTGGCAGCTCGATACAAACCATTTTATTTTCCATGTACGTCATTCCAGTCGCGATAAGTTGAGCAACGGCTTCACACTTTTCAAAAGTTGCTTTAATCAATATTTAATCATGAAAAATGTGATAGGCCTTTACATTGTAAACATTCGATTTCTTCTTCGTTTTTGATCTCATCGCTATTTCATCCGTGTGTGCCAGCACCGGAGTCGATCCGATGCAAACTTCTACCCAGCCACAAGATCACGATGTCGCGGTATTTGGTTAGGTGAAATGCTATTAATGTGGATCCACCTTTACGACTGAACGGTCGGTAAAACGAGCAATTCCATGCGCAAACGCAAAGTCGTTGAAGCCCAACGAATCATCAAAGCAGTCGCTAAATCGCATTGGAGTCGCAAAAACGCCGAACGCCGTTACAAAAAGTAGCTAGTGTGATTGAGGTTTTAGAAAATTTTATAGTCATAGAAAAACAAAATAAATAAGGAATTTTTGCACGTGCAGTGTAGATATAAACAAATAATGAACCGTGATAGCACCGGAGAACAATTTGAGATCCAATTGAATCTAGAATAACTGCTGCGATTACTGTCCGCGTGTCAATCTAATTTTTATCGTTTGTAAAAAAGATGAATGTTTTAATAACAGTATTTTGTTTGGCGCTATTTTGCACGGTGGAATCGTATAAGATTTTAGTGTACTATCCATTACCTGTTCGAAGTATTAATATTTTGGGACACGGCGTAGTGAGACATCTTCTCAATGCTGGACATCAGGTAAAACTGCGTCCAACTCAAATGATTGATTAACTATGTTAGTTTGATACTCTTTCATTGGATTTTTATAAAATTTCATTTCATATCGTTATCTAAATTCCAATACCGCGAAAGTTAAAATACTGTCATTTTGTCTTTTGCATGTCATTCAATGGAGAATCAAAAGACCCATTTCTAGAACAATCAGAAACGACATACCTTTATCAATAATATTAAATATACAACTTACCTAGTTGTAGTAATAGAGATTGCAGCGTTGTCCATTTGTACTACACGGTGCTGGAAAATCCCCAATAAGAATATTTTAAAATTCTTTATATACTTTTATATTAATCTGCTTAGTTCCCTGCAATGTTTGATGTTTCTAACTCAAACTATTTCGAAATGAGTGAGATACTAAAATGTCAGTAACAGTGGTCTTGCTATATCTGTCAAATAACTAGCAACCGCTAGGGTTGTGAACTCTAGAGTTGAATTTGCGCCTTGGCTCTCCAGCTAGGTGAAGTAATAATTTTCGGAATGTCAGCAGTAGTAACTGCGTCAAGCCAATGGTTGGATCAAATGGCAAATAATGGCTTATAGGTTTATTTTCATCCGTAGACTGCTATAGGCTGAATATGAGAGAGTGAGACCTTTTCCATAAAATTCTGCCATAGATCATCGCTAAAAACAATTGAAGACTTAAATCATATTTAACCTAATGTAATTGTTTTTTCATAGGTCACATTTGTAACATCATATCCCATGAAACAAACACACAAGAATCTACGACAAATTGAAATCAGTTTTGACGAGGAAGAAAAGTGGGGTGAGTAACAAATAAATGAGTTAAATACAGCACATTCTATTTTATTTAAAGACAATGTTATACTCAAAGTCTGTGGTTTGGTTTGGGTTTTGCCCAAATAAGCAAAACCACTGTGATCTGGCAAAAATCTAGAGTAATTGATAGACCACAGGATTGGATAATTGTAAACTGATGATGTTTACAGAATCTACAAACAGTTAATTCTTTAATTGAATCCCCACAGAGGTCCCCTGTTGTGCAAATCAGGTAGCAATCAACTTGTGGTAGGCTTCGACCGTGGTAAGTGATCACCCACCATACAAAGCCGCATCGCCAATTGGCCTTGCCGTGTTACGGTACGATGACACCATTCGGAGAGGGTGGTTTGGAGTTGTTGCTCCTTTGAGATTTCTTACCATATGCAGGCTCATTCCACTGTCACCTTCTCACTGAAAATTCCGACATTGACTGCATTATCAAGCAATCATCATTAATATCAGAAAAGGTATAGTCTATTTTAGAATAAAAAATATATTGAAACTTATGTACATAGATTTAGATAGAAATAGCAAAAAACAAATTTAACGATTGCAAGATAATTGTAAATCTAAAATATAGGTTAAATGTTAAGGAGATTTCAACGACGCTGTACCGTTTGGTGCCGGTGGTGGTAAAGACCCTGGGGGGCAGAGGTGAAAAGACCAAAAGTTCTGTTAGAAAGATAGGACAAAAGCTTTCCAGAATAATCTCAACTGATGACAGTCGCTCTAGATGGTTCCTGGTGCAGAGACTGGCCATGGTATGCCAGCCTGGAAATGCGGCGAGCGTGATGGGTACTTTAAGGCCGCAAGCTTTCAGGGCGGGTTTTAGAATTAATTTTTGAAAATGGTCTTGTATTTTATGGTATTTTATTAGAATCGTAAATTTTTTAATTGTATAATTTGTATATTTTATAAAACGATGTTATCTTAGCGACGAGACGATAAAGTTAATTAGATAATAGTGATATGTAGGTACACTGTTAAAATTAATAAAACAATCTTTTCAGGTGTCGAAAGATATAACACGGGATATATACTTGAAAATAGAATAAATTTTAATGATGCCAATGATTGCCAACAAATGGGTAGAGTCAACGCAAGAGAAGTACTACAGAATACGAATGTTACAAGATTTCTAGAAAAACAAAATGAAAAATTTGATGTCGTTTTGGTAGATTGGTTTGAAACTGACGTTTATGCAGGGTACATACTTGACATATTTTTTATATAGTTAATAAATAAATAGGTTTTTAAAAAAGAAATATTTAAAAATTAATTGTTTTCTAATTGAAAAAGGGATTATATGGGACAGATAAGTTTAGGTGTTCCTTTATTTTACATTAATTTCAGAAGTTCTAAGGTGCGTTCTCCATTTTGGAGGCTTTTTGCACCAGGAATTATAAAATATTTTAATCTAAAATACAAAGTTCTGATTAAATTTTTTTAATCTAATTTATTTTTTACAATTTACAGCAAACTAATGAACTAGATGACTCCCCAGATTGACGTAAATAAGATAATTAAATCGTTGTCATGCAGGTTACATGATAATGGTTTAATTATTTAATTCTTTAAGTAACATTTTATTTTTGTATACTTTTTCAGATTGTCAGTTCTTTATGACTGCCCCATGATTTGGGTGTATTCCATGGGTGCGCATTGGCAGCTGTTAAGGCTTATTTCTGAGCCAAAAAACCCGGCTTATGACACGGACTATCTGTCAACAAAGATTTTGCCTCATAATTTCTTGAACAGAGTTAAAGAATTAATAGCAAGGATTTACTGGTACCTAATCAAAATGTACGTATATAATACCGTTTATATGACCATAAAACTTTCTTTTCTGTATTTATTTTTCTTAATAAAGTTTTATTACTTAATTAAGAAACATAAATGTTATAATTGCAATTATGAAAATTTACGTTGCGTACAAAAAGTTCATTATAATAATTTTTGGAAAATTGTTACCTATCAAAATAATTTTGATGTTGGTGTATTTTTGTACCTACTCCGTAGTACCTAACTTTAAACTCAGTAAATATAAATAAATTATACTTTCACGAATTCGTTCTAATGAATGCTAACAAAATTTAGTATTATAAAAAAAGCATTTTTCTTTTTTTACGCAAACTTATGATAGATTAAAACGAAATTACTTTAAAATCCTATTAATCACATCAAACCATACATTTTCAGTATATGCTAAATCGGCTCGTTTTACGGAAATCCTACACAATGCGGGATCAGCTTATACTGGAAATATATAGCTTAATGTGCCACAACCCAAGCAAACCAGCTCAAATTGCCTTAAATTTTGAGTGTATTAACTCAGAATTGAAGGCACTTTAAGCTGGGTTTGCTTAAGCCAGAACGCAAGCTAAATAACCAATGTCAATATGTAGTCGGTAATTGGTAATTGTAATTAACAAATTCGAACGTCAAATATCTTAAATGCCATGGAGCCTGAAAAGACTTCGAAACGTGAATATATAAAATTTAAAATAAACCGCGAAAAGCTTTATTATAAAGTATTAGTATTATATTCAACACAACAAACTTTATATATAAAACTCAGATTAAAGATAGATGAAATTAACGTCAACAAACAATAATAACGATTACATAATTGACGACAATTCCAGATTTGTAACCAAACCAGTTGAAAAAGAAATTTACGAAGCCACCTTTGGTCCTTTACTCAAACAACGTGGTAAAATTCTTCCACCTTACGATGACGTTGTCTTCAACGCTTCTTTCATATTTGGCAATGAACATAACGCAATCAGTATGAGACCAAACACTCCACAAAATTTTAAATATATCGGTGGAATTCATATTGAAGATCCAGCACCACCTTTGCCAAAGGTAAAACAGGCATGATCATCAACATTTTGCCTTATCTTTCGTGACGTTAATGAACAATTTTTTTAACAGAATTTGCAAGACTTAATGGATAAATCTACAAATGGAGTCATCTACTTTAGTATGGGAACATTTTTCAAAAGCAAAGCTTTACCAAAAGTCTTGGTTAAAGCAATATTAGAAGTTTTTGGGGAATTAAAGCAAACCGTAATTTGGAAATTTGAAGCAGAATTGAATGATGTTCCAAAGAACGTTCATATTGTAAAATGGGCTCCACAACCAAGCATATTAGGTTAGTGTCTACACACACTCTTATTTGGTTGTAAATCAGAATTAGAGTTTAATTTTATATGCAATAAACCCTCAAACTTAGAATGCTTACAACGCCTTCAGACTGAATGGGCTAATGACGTCTGCTAGGCGGCTGGTCAATAGCTACTTTTAAACCATATTGAGCCTTCTACATTATGATTAAGTAGCAGTAATTAAGTTTAGTTTTTGTCAAATTTACTGCAGCGCCACTAACTGCTACTTTATGTAACTAAAGCTGCTTATACAAAATTTAAGTCTGAGTTAGTATAAATATCTTCCTACAGGCGCCTTCTATGCGTTTTTCGTACTATTGTTATTCTTGTCTCTTATTACATAGACTAGATAATTTACTTTATTCTTGTTTGATTTCAGCACATCCCAACTGCAAATTGTTTATATCCCACGGAGGCCTTTTGTCTTCTATAGAAGCGGTGCACTTCGGAGTACCAATAATAGGAATTCCTGTACTATTTGATCAGCATACCAATATAAAAAGAGCGGTTGCACATGGCTATGCATTACGCACCAATTTGGATTATGATTTACCTAAAAATTTGAAAAAGAATGTAAATATGATGATTAATGATAATACGTAAGTAAAATGATTAGCTAAAACCATATATTCCATGCACTCGGATTCATAATGTCGAATTTCTTGTATTCATATTGTGATTAAGTACGTACATAGTTACTTAAAAATTCATCTACTACACCCCTTAATACTTTCTTAGATTTACGCGAATATCACATTTTGAAATAAAACTACCTTATAACGGATTTTATCACGGTTTATTTTAGATTTTAGATCTCGACGTTGGTGGGAAATTTTAAACATCCTAATTTTATTAGAGAAAATGGTTGGAATATACCACCAGCCTGGGACCCAGTGCTTAATTTTCTTGTACCAAAACCCAAGCAAAATCAACTCAGAATTCAAGACACTGTGAGCTCAGTTTGCTTAAATCGGAACGCAATTTCAATAATAACGTTTGTAGGTAGTCAGTAATAATTGTGATTAATATTTTTGAAACTCAAATACCTCAGTCCACCCGTAACCACGAAATCTGAAAAGACTTTGGAACGTCGGGATCTAAAATCTAAAATATACCGCGATAAAATCCATTTTATAGCAGTTTTATTTATTCTCTTTGCACAATCTACTACAATTTATCTACATTACATTTCATATATTATTATAAGACGCGATTTTTCAGCTTCAAAAATAAGGTTAAAGAGCTATCTCAAATCTACCACGATCTTCCAGTCAAACCAGGCGCAGAGTTGGTCCATTGGGTAAACCATGTCATTAAAACACGAGGAGCCCTCCATCTTCGGTCACCAGCACTATATGTGTCGTTTTTCCAAAAACTGTACCTTGATCTAGCGGCAGTATTGATACCAATTTCGATAGTTTTAAGTCTTACGTTGAAATCTCTATTTTCTAACATGTGTCCAAAACAGAATAACAAGAAAGAAAAAAAGAATTAAAAATAATAAAAAAGTCGTTTTAAGAACATTGGAAAAAAATATTGAGAGATGTTTTTGTTTAATATATCTCACTTATCAAATAAAAACATGTATTGTTGATGTCTAAGGTTCTTTTATTTAGAACATTTAAGATCTTCTGCTCTTTAACTATCTCTATCTACACGAACTATACCTATGAGTAGTATTGATTATAATGATGGGATTATAATAACGTGATGGGAACAAGAGGAATAAAAACTAGGCGAATCTTGGAACTAGATATATTCGTCAAGATTCTACAGAAATAGCCCGACAATTTGATTCGATAGGGTCGGTGGTTTTGTAGTGGGCTGGGGCCCAGTAGAATGAATGTGTGAGTGGATTGTATGACTGATTGTGTTTCGTGATGTGCGTGTATCGGCGGCGACATCCTCCCGGCCGTTGAAAGGCTTCTTTCAACAATCTTGATCTTCGGCTGCAGGCAGTAGGCAGAGGCGGTTGATGACTCTACGCACTAGCCCGTTGCTTGTAGAGACGTCGACGACACGGGGCACACCATCGGAGCCGACGTACAGCTTGTGAACTCGTCCTAGGCGCCAACATAGCGGTGGAGCGTTCTCCTCTTTGATGAGGACGAGATCATTGAGGCGCAGGTCTGTGCACCTTGTGCGCCATTTGGTACGCTGCTGTAGCTCGCTGACGTACTCTGACGCCCAGCGCTTCCAGAAGTGCTGCCTGATTTGTTCAAGGCGCTGGAACCGGTTGATGCGGTGTGTGCTGTAGTCCAGGAGACACGGCGTTGGCAGAGATGTCAGAGGTCTCCCTATTAGAAAATGTCCTGGTGTTAGTGGCACGTAATCATTGGGCGATGGGGAAAGTGGACAGAGAGGACGGCTGTTCAGGATTGCCTCAATTTGTGCAAACAGCGATGACAGCTCCTCGAAAGTCAGATGTGCACTACCTAGGAGCCTATTTAGGTGATGCTTTGCGGATTTTACGCCCGCTTCCCAGAGACCGCCTTGGTGAGGAGCGTATGGTGCTGAGAAGCGAAACTCGACTCCTCGATGAGCGGCGAAGCTTGAAATCTCTTCTTTGTTAGACGAGAAGAAATGTTTGATTTCTTTCGCGGCAGCAACAAAATTTCTACCATTGTCGCAGTATATAGTGTTAGGTAGTCCGCGACGTGAAATAAATCTATTTAAAGTTAAAATAAATGCATCTTTGCTTAACTCGCTTACGGCTTCTAAATGAATGCATTTAAATCGAAAGCAAACAAATACGCAAAGATAACATTTTGTTATCTTGCAACCTCGTCCTTTGCGATCCGTAATTAAAAATGGACCGGCTAGGTCTATTCCTACGGAGCTAAAGGGAAAATCTGGATTGACACGATCGGTAGGTAGGTTTCCCATTATATTAGTCATTGTCTGACCTCTGAAACGACGACAAATAAAACATTGACGCGCTACGCGTCTAGCTAGAGTACGACCCGCAATGGGCCAATAACGTTCCCTAATAGAGGCGAGAAGCAGTTGAGGGCCTGCGTGGAAAAGGCGCTCATGTTCATGCCGGAACATTAAAATTGTGAAATGATGATTGGAATGTAAGAGAATCGGATGTTTTTTATCGAACGGATAAAACGAAGATTTGATCCGACCGCCTACGCGAAGTATACCATCTGTATCGATAAATGGGTTTAGAGATAGAATTAATGATTTAGGTTTTAGAGGTTTATTTTGTTTTAATAAATAGATTTCTTTAGAAAATGTTTCATTTTGACATATTTTTATTAATAGTTTTAAGGCTTTGTCTAGTTCTACCGTTTGTAAAGGACCAATGATTTTATTTTTAACGTTTTTGCAGTTGTAAATAAATCTGAGTAGTGTAGTGACAACTCTTAGTAAGAAACTAAAGTTAGAATAGTTTTGTATGTTTAAAATGTGTTCACTAGCATTGCCTGGTGAAAGCTCTGCCACCAAAGCGGAATGCGCTTTTAATTCTGGTAAATCTACTTGATTCTGCTCAAGTTTTGGCCAAGAGACCTCTGGCTGCAAAAGAAAATCAGGACCATGCCACCATAAGGTGGAGGTAGCAGCTTGTTCTGGGTTGACGCCACGAGAACCGAGGTCTGCAGGGTTTAGTGAGCTAGGTACGTATCGCCAGGAGCTGGAATCACACAACTTTAGTATGCTATTGACTCTATTAGCTACAAAACCTTTCGTTTTATTTGGAGAATTTAGCCAACCTAGTACAACGGTTGAGTCGGTCCAATGAACGCAACGATTGATATTTAGATGCAAAGCTTGAGAAACTCAAGAGCTTAATTGAGCACCTAGTAAAGCGGCAGTGAGCTCTAGCCTAGGTATGGTTAAAGATTTTAGAGGCGCGACTCGCGCCTTTGCGCATAGTAACGCAACTTTAACATTCCCATCTGAATCAACAGACTTGAGGTAGATGCAAACACAAAGGCTTTCTGTGAAGAATCACAGAACGTGTGCATTTCTATATAGATGGGCGAATCAATTATTACATGTCTAGGAATTTCCAGCTTAGAAATTGCTGTAAGATTGTTAGTAAATCGGGGCCATGTGGAATGAATGACCTTAGGTACTGGTTCGTCCCAGTCTAGCTTCATGTTCCAAAGCTCTTGGAGTAAAATTTTAGCCTTGATTGTGCATAGAGATAATAATCCTAACGGATCGAAGATTTTAAATGTTGTGGATAATATGGATCTCTTTGTCACAGTACTTGTAACGGGAGATAATTGCAACTTAAAGTGAAGGTGATCAGAAGAAGGAGTCAAACCGATGCCTAATGTACTAGTAGAATTGCTTATAATTAGTGAGCCATCTTCGACACTGCTACAATCGTCAAAGATACCTTGAAAATTCGAGCGAAACTTGCGTAAATGAAATCCGCCCTTTGTTAACTCGTTGGAAATGGATTCACGAATGTGACGTAAACCTGAAATGGAATTCGACCCTGTTATTAAGTCATCACAATAAAAGTCATGTTTTATGACCGACTTTGTTATTAAGTCTTGAGACTCCTTGGCAATCTGTAGTAGGCAACGAGTGCTTAAGAAACTAGCACTTGAAAAGCCATAGGTTACAGTATTCAGACGTAAAACACTAATGGGATCGGATTCATTATCACGCCATAAAATGAGTTGCAAGTCACGATCAGCTTCCCGCATAACAACTTGGCGAAACATCTTTTCGATGTCTCCTGTTAACACATACTTATGTTTGCGGAAGCGGATAAGAATGTTAAATAGTGCGTCTTGGATTACTGGCCCGATCATCTGGATATCGTTGACTGAAAATCCAGATGTTGTGCGAGCTGACGCGTCAAAGACGACTCTTAAGGATGTAGACTCACTTTGAGCTCGAAATACTGGGTGATGCGGAAGAAAGTACGAACCTAGGTTGTTGTAAGTTGTACAGACTGAAAGATGCCCGAGAGCCTTATACTCGTGTATGAATTTGCTATAGAGCACCTTCAGTTCTGGCTGCTTCCTGAAACGAGCTTCTAAATTTAAAAATCTTTTTTTGGCTAAGTTGTAAGAACTACCCAAGCTATCGGTTGTGTCTTTAAGTGGAAGAGCAACACAAAATCGTCCGTCGCTTAGACGGGTAGTGTTGGCTGTGAAATGCTCTTCACATTGGGTTTCTTCTATGTTTAGCGCTTTGTGAGATGGAAAACCTTCTAGTTGCCAAAACTTTTGCAATTGATCGTGAAGATCGGTAACCTGTTCTTCTTTGAGAAGAAAGTTACAAGATAGTGTAGATTTGTTTACTTGTTTGGGTGACGGGAGACAAAGCTTATTTGGTAGAGAACCTCCTAAGAGCCATCCTAATTTGGAGCTTTGCAATATTAGCCCTTGATCACCTAGGCGGTGCTGTTTGGAACCTATAATTTGCCAAAATAGTTCAGCACCAATAAGCATTTGAATAGGAGCTGATTGGTTAAACTTAGGGTCAGCTAATGTGAAACCTGAAAGATTAAATTGAGTTATATTGAAACTATTTTGAGGAATATTAGTAGAAATAGTAGGCAGAATTAAGCAGGAAACATTGGCTTGAAATTTTTGAAATTTAGAAGATATACGAACCATGCAGACTTCAGGCTTATAATTTACAGAAGTATTACCTATACCGGTCAGGGAAATGTTATTTAACTGTGACTGAAGGTTCAATTTTTGTTTTATATCTTGGGTTATAAATGAAGACTGGCTGCCACTATCCAGCAATGCACGGACAGTTAAATATTTATTTGTGTTTGGGTTGTGAACCTGAATTTCAGCGGTACACAATAACACTTCAGGGGTGGAAACGGTTGACAAGGCTACTGAGTCGGACATAGCTCCTAGTGAGTCGTCGTTTGTGGCGTCATGCAACATAGTGTTATGACGTTGTTTGCAATGCTTACACGAGCCTGGTAATCTGCAACGTGACGTCACATGACCGGCGCGTAAACAATTAAGACATAGGCTCAATGATGTAGCCAAAGACAACCTATCCTTGGGGGATTTAGATTGAAAGATTGTGCAATCATAAATCCGGTGACTGCCCTTACATACAGCACAACCTGAAAATTTAAAAGAACTAGGACTGCCTGAAGTTGAAACTAATGATTTAGATTGAGTTTTAAAATATTGTGTATTAGTTTTAGATCTATTAATATAATTGTTATCCTGCCTATCTGATTTGTTGCGATGTACTGTTTCGAGAACATCTGCACGAGATTTAAGAAAACTAAAAAATTGGTTTAATGTGGGAATGTAGGATAAAGAGTTCCTATGCTCTTCCCATTTGAATATAATGCCATTGTCAAGTTTGGCAGTGAGCATAAAAATAATTAAAACATCCCACTTGTCGGTAGGAAGACCAAGTGTACAGAGAGCTCGCAAGTTTTTGGTAACATGGTCAATAATAAATCTTAACGACTTGTCGGTCTCACGAGTACTGTCGAAATTAAATAAAGATTTTAAATGTGAATAAATTAATTGGCGTTTGTTGTCATACCGTTCGCATAACAATGACCAAGCTTGCGAGTAATTACTGTCGGTAACTTCCAAGTTCGATATAACACCTCTGGCTTCGTTCTCTAAATAGGAATTTAAATAAAAGAATTTGTGGATATTTTTAATACTATCATTCTCGTGAATAAGAGCGTTAAAAGTTTCCTTGAACTCTAGCCACCTAAAATATGACCCATCAAATTTGGGAATTTTGATATCCGGTAATTTAAAACCTAGTGGGTTATTATTTTTGGTACAAGTATCATGATGATGGCAATGCGAAGTCACGGTATGTGAAGGATTTGATTTAATATCGGCGGGATTTAGCTTAGAATAAGTCTCAATTAATTTTTGTGCGGTTGCGATACAATGGTAGAAATCCTGTTCAATGGAATCTCGAGCGCTTAGTTCCGCGGTTTGGTTTGTAGCATTGAGAACTTCTAATTCGCTTTGCAACTCGTCGAACGATATGAATAACGCTTCAAATTTGGACAGCTTCATTGCAAGTTTACTAAGTTCTATATCGGAAATAGATTCTAAAGAAGATAATTCGTCTACATGTCTTTTAAATTTAGTAACGCGTCCTTTAACGGAACTACGTTTGAACGCTAAGTCCTTTATTTTATCGTCCGTCATAGTGAACTTGCAATATACAACAGCTGATACTAAACAAGTTAGTTATGTAACAATTATTAACAAAATGATTTGAATACGATACGCTCCTCACGAAGGCGTCGCTGGTTGCGGGCGGGTGCAGCGCAGGTAGCTGTGACGTCACACGCTCCGAAACCGGCTAATCACTCGCTGTAGTAGTGCATGCACGATGATCCACAGCTGCGTTGATCGCGAGGACGTAAACAAGTTCACTGGAATGCGACAAATAACATTGTCTTAGTTAAATTGAAATTACTAGTGCATAAATGAGGATGTATGCGATTTAGCTGGCAAATAAGATGCAAGGGAGATAGAAAGAGTTATAAATTGATTGGGAATAAGTGAAAGTGTAGTTAATTACGCTGTATGCGGATTAACACTAGGTTTGTGGTAAATAATTATAATAGTGAGTGAAGTGCTAATAGATTCCTATAGGTAGGCTAGGCGCAGTGATAACACTAGATAGGCTAAGCGAGCTAATTAGGGCTAGCTGTGAAGCTAACTATGCTTTAGGCTTAGTGGGCTACTTGTGGAAGTGATCCTTGGGCAGATAAGATTGGCATAGGCTTCAGAAAGCAGATAGGTCTTATCCTGGTAGGCCAAAGATTCGGGAACTGAAATCACTGCTGTGCACAAATCTAAGCGGAAAAACTAGGAAATATGTATAGGAACGAGCTCACTCGGGATTATTAGTGGAGTAGTAGTGCCCCTCGGCTTGATGTACGCCTCCTGGAATAACTTCCGACTGAGACACGTGGCCACGTGTGTCTTCTCCACGTAGCTGTAGCCGCTTTGTAGGGACGAAATATAGGCTGCACCCGACGTAGTCCTGCCTGTGCTGCACGGGGTGTGATATAGGCGCCGCTGATAGCTTCGGATTAGCCACCAAAGTCAGCTGCGTATGTAGTCACCACGCGGCGATGGCGTCTTCGTTGCGGGAACAATGGACCTGTTTCGGACTGCTTCCTCCCGGCAGGTCCTGTCACGGTCGCCACTTCTTGTTCGTGATGGGAACAAGAGGAATAAAAACTAGGCGAATCTTGGAACTAGATATATTCGTCAAGATTCTACAGAAATAGCCCGACAATTTGATTCGATAGGGTCGGTGGTTTTGTAGTGGGCTGGGGCCCAGTAGAATGAATGTGTGAGTGGATTGTATGACTGATTGTGTTTTGGTGATGTGCGTGTATCGGCGGCGACATCTTTGCTTAAATGATTATTAAAGATACAAAATTATTAATGAAGGAAAATTCGAGTTAAGAAGCAAAAAACACTGAACACACCCTACCGCATATAATAAGTATCTCCTAAATACTTTGTTAATCAGTCCAACTGGCTGACATAGCTAAAATATTACAAGAATTATTTCAAGAAGGCTATCAGCAGCTGCCCGTCCAACCTTTACATGGGTGGTACAGTTTTAACCGATTTTATAAACTTCCCAACTGCTGAAAAATGTAATATTTGTAAAAGCGTAAGAAACGATTACAAGGTGAGAAATTTCTGGTAAAAGATTCACTGGGGCAGCTAGTCATTAATAAAATATTAAAAAGCAATATAAGAAAAAGAATAGAAGAAAATGTTTTTAGATCGCTACATACCAACGGAAACAACAACAAATCCTTGCTACTTAATGGTAATTTTCAAGTCCATTCTCACGTTGTCTTATTACTATTAGTCACAAAACCAAAAAAACTTTTTATTTCTAAGAGTCACAACAAAGTTGTCACTTTTTACATTAGCGATCAGTATTTTAGAAACTAACCTGTTTTCGGTAGTTCTATAAAGCAGCAGCGGAGTTAGACTTTTGCAGAAATGGCAGTTAAAAATGACACGATTGATGTCATGAATCTCCTTTTTCTTAAATTTTCTTTAAGAAAAACGAATCACATTCAAAGCCTCGAACTCAAAACTAAAAAATAATATTTTATTTAATTAAATTATCCTGCTATCTTCCTACTATCTTCCTGTTATCTTAACTGTTATCGTCCAATCTGGGTTCTGAAGCCAAAGGTCGACAGAAGATGCTGTAACCGCGTTGGTCGAAACAGTGTGTTGCCGCCGGCTAAAACTACAGCTAGCGCCATCTAGTGAAGAAAGTACGAGTCAAGGAGCGAGGAACGAACATTGTCTTTGACATTCAAGCATTCATATATTTATTCCATCTTCGAATATTTGAACGCGGTTGACTTGTACCTACTTATCTTGTATCGTGCATTTAAAATTTAATTAACGTATTTTTAAAATCGCAAATAATCAAAAATTCATTGAAAAGGAGTTCCGAAGCCCCCGTTCCTGTCCATCTGATCCATCGAGCCGTATCAAGATTAAGAAGATTCAAGCTGTCCGGTGCGGTGACGTAGCCGAGCAGTTAGCGAGCCAGTAGAAATTCAAATTGAAACCGTCAGCAACAGTTAAACGGTCAGGTCTTCGATCCCGTCTACTCCTTTCCTATACGATTTGTGTTAAAACCGTGTCGTTTGTGCATTACAGAAACCATTTTACCGTGCAATTCCCGCGTCAGGGGAATCCGGAAATCGTAAGTACCTTTATCTATTCTTACACGTAGGCCTTTAATATGGGTGGTGAAGATAGATTACCAGTTCCCTCATCTGCCTCCTCTGTTTCTCCCGTTAGGAAACGGTTAGGCGACCTTGCTGACCTTAAAAAGCAGCGCGGTAGCTTGAGGGGTAGATTAACTCAATTTAAAAAGTTTTTAGACTCTTTTCAAGATATCAACCCTTCTCAACTTCAAATAAAAGAAATCAAATTTAGAATGCAGGCTGCTACTGATCATTTCAAAAACTTTAATGAGATTCAAAGTCAAATAGATATTATTTCTCCAGAAACGGAAGTTTTATCTAATCTGGAGTACGTAGAATCGTTTGAATCATTATATTTTAACGTTTTAGCAACTGCTGAGAGTAAAGTTGAGAGTAGGGAGACTGGTGCAAGTTCTAGCAATTTGAAATGTAACGGTCATTTATCTCGAACTAACGTTAAGCTACCGGATATAAAGTTACCTTCTTTTGACGGATCATTTGATCATTGGCTTGAATATAAAAATTCATATTTAACAATGATCCACAAACGTTCAGATTTAGACGAAATCCAGAAGTTCCACTATTTACGATCTTCACTCAGTGGTAGTGCGTTACAAGTAATAAGTGCATTAGAGTTCACGGCTAGTAATTATAAACACGCGTGGGATTTATTAGAATCCAGGTTTCATAATTCTAGACTTCTAGTACACAACCACTTAAAATCGTTATTTTCTATTCCTACTTTGAAACAAGAATCTCACACGCAGATTAGAAAATTAATAGATACTGTTTTGAGAAACTTACGAGCTCTTAAAACGTTGGATGAACCCACCGAATCATGGGATACCATAATTATCTATTTAATTGTAACTAAATTAGATGCACCTACTGAGCGTGATTGGGAAAATCATAAAGGAACTATTCTGTCCAATACGAATAATAGGTTAAAATTAGAAGATTTGTTATCATTCCTTCGAAACAAAGCGGACATGTTGGATATGATAAATGCTAGTCACATTAAACTTCATCCAAATCAACCGCATTCTAAATCAACTAATAATTTAAACGAAATCAAAAGTTCTCAGAACAAATATAATTCGCAAGTGCATAGCTATGTATCAACAAGCAATACAGGTTCTAAAGGCAGGTCATTTAACAATAATAAACGTATCACTCAATATGATTGTCCTTTATGTAACCAGAAACATGCACTTTATACGTGTTTTAACTTTTTAAATTTATCAGTTGCAGATAGAATCAAATTTGTAGACGAAAAACATTTATGTTGTAATTGTTTACGTTCAGGACACTTATATACAGAGTGTGTTTTCGGTGCGTGCAAGCAATGTGACGGTAAACACAATACATTGCTACATCTAAATACTTCATATAGCAGTAATAAGGCGTGTGTGCGTAGTGACCGCTCAGCTGATAGCAATACGTCACATACCGGCTCGTCAACTGCACTTCATACCCTATCTATAGATGCATACCATACTAAATGCGCTGACGATAATTCAATGCAACCGCAGTCATTGCAACCGGTTTTATTATGCACAGCGTTGGTAGAAATCTTAGATCAGAATAAACGAATAATAACAGCCCGAGCGCTGTTAGACAATGGTAGTCAACATAGTTTCATATCAGAAAAACTTCGTAAACGTCTAAATGCGCCTTCTATACAGTCCACTATACGTATTTCGGGCGTCGCTCAATCCATGACGCAATCAAATCAATCATGTGAAATAATTATACGTTCTAAATTAAACGATTATAGTAAACAGGTTCGATGCTTTGTCCTGCAGCGCATAACAAACAGTTTGCCCTCGACAAGTATTGATCCCGATCTTATCCGTATTCCAAATAATATCCAGCTTGCAGATCCCACCTTTTACATACCCTCCGAAATCGATTTATTAATTGGTGCAGATCTCTTCTGGGAACTGATAGACGATAATAAAATTCGATTACTAAACGGCCCATACCTCCAAAACTCAAAGTTAGGTTGGTTGTTATCGGGTCCGTTACACAACTCTAAAACTAATAAGTTGAGTGTTAACAATTTTGCTCAATCTTATTGTTATTTTAATCAATCTATAGATGAACAACTTAGACGATTTTGGGAATTAGAAAATGTGCCTCAGACATGCAAAGTTCTCACACACGATGAGCGAGTGTGCGAAGAGTTATTTACAAAAACGACAACTCGTGACACTGAGGGTAGATTTTTTGTTCGAATACCGCTTAAAGAGTCACCTGAGACGTTAGGTGATTCGTACAATTTAGCGAAAAATAGGTTCTTTTCTTTAGAACGTAAACTTGAACGTTCACCCGACTATAAACGTATGTATAGTGACTTTATTAAGGAATACAAAACCTTAGGTCATATGAGTCATATTAATAAAATCGAGAAACCTTATTATTTTCTGCCACATCACGGTGTGTTTAAAGACAATCTAGCCGATTTGTAGTCCAAGGGGTTACATCTTGATTCATTAATTAATTGTGACCTGTGGTGGAATGGTCCGTCTTATTTAAAATGTAATGATAATAATTTTTCAAATGAAACCGTTTATAATGATTTAATTAATAGTAATTTACCAGAATTAAAGTCTCATACATCTAATTTCGTTTGTGTTAGTCCATATGATGTAATTCAATACGACAAATATTCATCTTTTAATAAACTTATACGTATTTGGAGCTATGTGTTTCGCTTTATATTTAACACACGCAAAAATGCTAAGCGCCGAGGTAACAATGAACAGTCGAAACAACAAACCGGTTTCCTATCTGTTGACGAGTTGAATGCAGCGCAGTGCACTTTAGTTAGACACGCGCAAAGACAGTCATTTCCTTATCTATACGAATGCTTGCTTAATAAAGTGCCAATAAAATCAAATTCTAAGGAAATGAATTGTATTTCGGGTTTAAACGTATTTTTAGACAGTCAAGGTTTAATTCGTGTTGGTGGCAGACTTAGTAATTCTACCAGTTTTGATTATAATAAGAAACATCCTATCTTAATGTCCAGTAAACATTCGCTATCAGTTTTGTTGGTTAGACAAGAACATATACGTTTACTTCATGCTGGTCCACAGCTGTTATTGTCTAGCTTACGTGAAAAATGGTGGTTGTTAAGTGCGAGAAATCTGGTTCGAAAGATAGTACGTGAATGTATTACTTGTACGCGCCTTAAAGGTAAGACTTTGACCCCAATCATGGGAAACCTACCATCTGCACGTTTAGTCGCTGGATTTCCGTTGATTCGAACAGGCGTGGATTATGCTGGACCTATAATGACTTTAAATCGTAAGGGCAGGGGCGCACGGTTAGCCAAATCATACGTTTGCCTATTTATTTGTTTTTTAACTCGAGCCGTGCACTTAGAACTTGTTACCAGTCTATCCACTAATGATTTTATTTTAGCACTTAAACGTTTTATTAGCAGACGGGGTAAACCTAATGCTATTTATTCCGATAACGGTAAAAACTTTGTTGGAGCCGCAAAAGAATTTTCCACATTTTTTAATGAAAAATACTAAACATATAATCGAATTTGCCGCAAATGACGGCATTGAATTTCATTTTATCCCACCATATTCACCCCATTTTGGAGGCCTATGGGAGAGTGGTATAAGGTCATGTAAACATCATCTTAGACGCATTGTAGGTAATGCTAACTTGACGTACGAGGAGTTAAGCACTGTTTTAACACAAATCGAGGCCGTCCTTAATTCCCGTCCAATGTCACCCTTATCCCCCGATCCTACCGATCTTAATCCTCTCACTCCTAGTCATTTCCTCATAGGCCGACCGTTAACTGCTCCACCCGAAGTTGACGTTACAGATGCAACTACTACACAACTGTCTCGCTATCGTCGCATCGAACAGTTACGGCAGCAGTTCTGGCGACGGTGGTCAAAAGAATACGTGTCGGAGCTTCAACAACGGAGAAAATGGAAATCACACCAGAATGACATCGCTGTGGGCAGCCTAGTTCTCATCAAGGACGACAACCTACCACCTCTCAAATGGCGATTAGGACGTGTTACCCAACTGTTCCCAGGCGCCGACGACGTTTCACGTGTCGCTGACATATATACTGCGACCGGAACAACGAGAAGGGCCTTTTCTAAGATATGCCCTTTGCCGCTGCAGCAGCAGGACACCTGATCAAGCCTGACGTTTCACCGTTGGAAGCCGGTGCTTCCAAGGCCGGGGGCATGTTGCCGCTGGCTAAAACTACAGCTAGCGCCATCTAGTGAAGAAAGTACGAGTCAAGGAGCGAGGAACGAACATTGTCTTTGACATTCAAGCATTCATATATTTATTCCATCTTCGAATATTTGAACGCGGTTGACTTGTACCTACTTATCTTGTATCGTGCATTTAAAATTTAATAAACATATTTTTAAAATCGCAAATAATCAAAAATTCATTGAAAAGGAGTTCCGAAGCCCCCGTTCCTGTCCACAGTGTCAAAAAGTTTGGATAAAAAATTACAATGTGTTGCCATTTTCTTGGACCTAGCAAAGGCTTTTGATACTGTTTCGACCGACTTTCTACAAAAAAATGGAATGTCTTGGAATAAGAGGACTAGGTAACGCATCTTTTTATCTGATCGAAAGCAATGTTTGCGGGTTGATGACGGGATGAGTGAGGAGGCATCTATAGATTTCAGCGTGCCACAGGGAAGCGTCCTTGGTCCTTCATTAATTTTGACTTAGATAAATGATATTAAACATCCCGTAAACATGAAGTCTGAAAAGACTTTGAAACGTCGGGATCTAAATGAACCGCGATAAAATCCGTTAAAAAGTAGTTTTATTTCGATAAATGATACTGGTGTTATGATGCCTAGTTTTGATATCACCTTCTGCTATGCTGACGACACAGCTCTAATATTTCAAGATGGATCTTGGGATGAAGCTTTAAGCAGTGCCCAAAGGGGTCTAAATCTGGTTGCCAAATATATAGAGAAAAAAAGAACATAACTTGTCTACACAACTAGCACTAGCTCTATGTGAATCCGTACTTTGCTACTGTATAGTAGTATGGGGACGTGCTGGGAAGAAGGCTATGCTGGGTCTAAAGAGAGCTCAACATTCAGTCATAAAAGTTGCGTTTAACTAACCTATTATACAAAGAAACCAAGTTAGACAGGTTTTTGTCCTTAGAGTTACTCTCTCTGTTCACAAAAGAGTGTTGAATTCTTCCGAATACCGAATCTATTATTAGCACAAGTGTGTCACATCCCTCAAACCAGGGTCCATTCAGCTTTAGTTCGTTGTATCCCTGACTTTCTCCACACCTTTGTGCATAACCGTATTATTGAAATATGTGAGATTAAGGAGCTTAAAATCAAGCAGGCCAAAAAAGGGTGGTCGAATTGCTCTTATCGATGACATACAATTTTTTTAAGGACTTTTTTGCAAATATTTGATATCACCATAAAATGTACAGTCACATTATGTAATGATATCAGCAACGAACACTAACACACCCTAACTGACACCTGCCCGTTCACACACGACACACACAAACACATACACACACACGCACACATTCTCTAACATTGTTTGAGTAAGGAAAATAGCTTTAATTTTCCTTTATTTTTTTTTAATAAATTGTAGAATTGTTTATTTCTTCACGGTCTCACTTTGTAAAAAATGGCCGGACCATCAAAATACAGGACATGTTCCTAGTTTGAGATTCGTTGTTTAAGCCTGTATTTGTTTGTAATCTTTTGGTAATAAACGTTTTTATAATTTTAAATAATTATCATTATTAATTTAGGTACTGTTTTTAAAGAGAGTTTAGGTAGTCTAATAGATTAGTTTTTAGACGATCCCATGCAAACCTCCACACAAGTGCCCGGTGATGTCACGGTATTCGGATCAGAAAAATGTCTACTTTTACGACTGAATAATCGATAAAAAGCACGATTCCGCACGTAAACGCAGAAAATTGCAGGAACTCGATATTACATCAATGCAGTCGCTAAAACACCGAACGCCTTTAAAAAAAGTAGCCAATGTGCTTTGTCTTTTAGACGAAACAAACTATAAAAAGACAAAATTAAAATGGATTTCTTACAGATGCAGTAGAAACCAATGATAAACCTTGATGGCACTTTAGAACGATCTTAACAATCTAAGATCGGAAACTAGTTTATGAATAACTGCTGTGATTACTGGCTGCATTTCAATCTTATGTTTCAGTTATCAATTTGAAAAGAGATATGAATTTTTTAACAACAATATTTTGTTATGCGCTTTTTTATACGGTGCAATCTTATAAAATTTTGGTGTACTATCCATTACCTTTTCGAAGTATGACTATTATGGGACATGGCGTTGTGAGATATCTTTTAAAAGCGGGGCATGAGGTAAGATTGCGTGCAACACAAATAATTGCGGGTTAATTGATAATTGTAAGTTTGTTTGTTTGATTTTGATAAATTTTATTACGTATAAGTATTAATAATAATAATATACACAACTAGTTGCGTTGTCTGTATTATTGCTGTAATATTTGTGCAGATAAATTTAATTTTAACTAACAGAGATTCCCAATAAAAATATTCTTAAATATTTTCTTAATTTTATCCTACACGTATTATATTATTACTCGGACTCCCTGCAAAATCAGATTTTTCTAACTCAAATACTTTCCGAAATTTCGAAGTAAGTGGGAAACTGAAGTGTCAGTAGCTTTATTAGTTGCCATAACAGCCGAAGAACTAGCAACGTCTAGAGTAAGTGAGTTCTTGAGTCAAATCTGTGTCTTGGCACTCCAGCTAGGTGAAGTAATAATTTGCATTACCAATAGAAACAATGTAGATTTAAAACATAACTAATCTAATGTACTTATTAGTTGCTCTTTTTGCTTTCATATAGGTAACATTTATATCATCGTTTCCCATGAAGCCAACTCACAAGAATCTACGACAAATCGAAGTCAGTTTCAACGAAGAAGAAAAATGGGGTTAGTAATAAATAGAATACGTATATGCAGCATGAGTACGATGCAGTTGGAGATGACGAAGTTAATAATTTAATAGCAACAGGTAGATACTCTGTTAAATTAAATAATACAATCATTTCAGGTGTTCAAACATATAACATGGGGTATATACTTGAAAATAGAATAAATTCTAATGATGTCAATGATTTGCAACAACTGGGAAGAGTTAGCGCAAGTGAAGCACTACAGAATGAGAATGTTACAAGATTTCTCGAAAAACCAAATGAAAAATTTGATGCCGTTTTGGTAGATTGGTTTGAAACTGAAGTTTATGGAGGGTATATATTTGATTTATTTTGATAAATAAATAAGTTTTTCCGAAAATACCCTTTAGGTATGGTTTTCATAGGACGGATAAGTTTAGATTTTTTTTAAATTATCATTCAACAACAGGAATTCTAATTTACGTATTCTTTGTTTTTTTTTTTTCATTGCGCATTGGTAATTTTATAATGTATAATAATCATTACCATATTTTCTTAGATTTACGTGAATATCACACATTCAAATAAAACTACTTCATAACGGATTTTACAGTGGTATATTTTAAATTTCAGATCCCGACGTTTCAAAGTCTTTGCAAACTTCATGGTCACGGGTGGACTGAGGTATTTAACGTCCAAAATTATTAAGTCCACCCGTGACCTTAAAGTCTGAAAAGACTTTGAAACGTCGGGGTTTGAAATCTGAAATATACCGCGATAAAATCCGTTACAAAGTAGTTTCTTTTCAACCGACTTCAAAAAGAAGGAGGTTCTCAATTCGACTGTATGTTTTTTTATGTTTGTTACCTAATATCTTTGTTATACGTGAACCGATTTCTATGATTCTTTTTTTTTGGCAAGTAAATGCTTCCGTGTGGTCCCATTTAAATTTGATCAAGATCTGACCAGTAGTTATTGAGCTATGTCGAAAGAAGCGTCATTGCTTACGCTAAGCGCGCAGCCTTCCAAAATTATTAGTGCAATTGCCCTAAACGCATAATTTTAGGTACCTACAATTGAAGTCGGTTTTGTGTTGTTGTTGCAAAAAGAATTATTCAATCTTAAGTAATGCTTACTAATATTATAAACGCGAAAGTAACATCGTTTGTGTGTCGCGCTGTTACGCCATAACTTCTGATTTAGATTAATATTGGTATAGAGATCATTTGAAACTTGAGGAAAGACAGGATAGTTTTTAATCGACTGCGCATAAAGAGGTCAATGGTTTCGCGTGATAACAGTCATACACAAGGGCGAAGCGGAGCCGCGGTAAAATACTGCAAACAATTAAATTACCTGACTTACTAGTTATGATAATTAAATCACTATCGCGAAGGTTACATGATGACGATTTATTTTTATTCAATTCTATATTTAAAAACATTTTCGTGATACTTATTTTCAGACTAGCAGTTTTATATGACTGCCCCATGATATGGGTGTATACCATGGGTGGGCATTTTCAGTTATTAAGGCTTATTTCTGTTCCAACAAACCCGGCTTATGACACGAACTATCTATCTACGAAGAGTTTGCCTCATAATTTCATGACCAGAGTTGAAGAGTTAATGGCAAGAATTCACTGGTACCTGCTCAAAATGTATGTGGCTGTTACACTATTTATTCAAGCATAAAAAAAATTTGAATTACTAAATTAAGAAATTAAAAGCATTATTATTCCAATTTGAATCTAATAATTTTCGGTAAATTATTACCTACTTACCATAATTATTACATCAATGTGTAGATTTTTCTGTGTCTACTCCGTATAGTTAGTCAGTAAGTTGAAATAAAATAAACTTTCACGACAAAAAATTTAGTCCAATGAACATAAAGAGAGATTCTCAGATCCAGACCTGTATCTACGTCTCTTAGGTAACTAAGTATTTTTTAATAGTTTGTTTTGGTTGATTATCACAGACCAAGATAAACTATTTTATAATCTGCTTAATTGACTCATACCAAAACCTAAGCAAAAATCACTCAGAATTTGAGACGCAATACTTTAGAGTCTGAAAAGACTTCAAAACGTGGAAACATAAAATCTAAAATAAACCGCGATAAAATAGTTTAATCCGTTGTAAAGTAGTATTATTTCAAAATAGCTAACTTTTTATATAAAACTTACATTGGAGAAAGATTATATATTTAAACAATTACGTTATTAATTTTTATTCCAGATTTGTAACCAAACCTGTTGAAAAAGAAATTTACGAGGCCACCTTTGGTCCTTTACTCAAACAACGTGGTAAAATTCTGCCACCTTACGATGACGTTGTCTTCAACGCTTCTTTCATATTTGGCAATGAACATAACGCAATCAGTATGAGACCAAATACTCCACAAAATTATAAGTACATCGGTGGAATCCACATTGAAGATCCAGTACCACCTTTGCCAAAGGTAAAATAGGCATGATCATCAACATCTTGCCTTATCTTAGGAGGAAATTATACATCTTTATTGTCTTTCGTGACGTTAATAAACAATCACATTTTTTTTCACAGAATTTGCAAAACTTAATGGATAGATCTACAAATGGAGTCATCTACTTTAGTATGGGATCATTTTTCAAAAGCAAAGACTTTCCAAAGATCTTGGTTAGAGCGCTATTAGAAGTTTTTGGGGAATTAAATCAAACTGTAATTTGGAAATTTGAGGCAGAGTTGAATGATGTACCAAAAAACGTTCATATTGTAAAATGGGCCCCACAACCAAGCATATTAGGTTAGTGTCTACACATATTCTTATTTGGTTATGAAACAGATTAAGAGATTAATATTAAATGTAATGAACTCTCAAACTTAGCATGCCTATAACGCCTTCAGACTAAATGGGCTAATGACTTTTGCTAGGTTATTTGATAATAGCTTCTTTTATCAGGTAAATGTATTAAATCCATTGCAGCGCCTCTAACTGGAACTTTTTTGTCTGAAGCTGCCCATATTATATTAATGTTAAAAAAAAAATAAGGCGAGTATATAAATCTTTATACAGGCGCCTCATAATCGCATTTCCCAAGATTTTCATACTTGTGCCTTATTACACAGACTAGATAATTTAGTTTATTCTTGTTTGATTTCAGCACATCCCAACTGCATATTGTTCATATCCCACGGAGGTCTTTTTTCCTCTATAGAAGCGGTGCACTTCGGAGTACCGATAATAGGAATCCCTGTCATATTTGATCAGCATACTAATGTAAAAAGAGCAGTTGCACATGGCTATGCGTTGCGCACCAATCTGAATTATGATTTGCCTAAAAATTTGAAAAACAAGTGGTATACTTGATAGATACTTGAAGATACCACGTCAGTCCACGTCGCTGGCTCGCCATATATATATATATATATATATATATATATATATATATATATATATATATATATATATATATATATATATATATATATATATATATATATATATATATATATATATATATATATATATATGAAAATGTCATTTAAAAAAAAATACCGAGCAAAGCTCGGTCATCCAGATTTTTAGGTATTATTTTGCATGCCCATGTGACAGTAAAACATGGAGAACTGTGTCTATTTTTTATAAAATTTATGTTTATATCACCCATGTTTGCAAAGAAATAAATAATTTTAATTTGAATTTTATTTTTTATTACTCGTTATTGGGTAGACTACGTCGTACAGACACGTATGGCAGTACATTTACAGTCAGCCTATCAAATTTCCCTATGATTGACCTATTAGTAGTATTGTTGACCTATTAGTAGTAGGTATATTTGCGTACGTGATTATTTTATTTAAATGTATCTACTTGTTGAGTTGAGAGAGTTTAGGCCCATGACACATGACGGTTTCATCACGATGTTTTCCTTCACCGATATTGAGCAGCGACGATGTCACAATTCACACAAATATGTGTGGCTACGACTGGGATCGAACCCGCGACCTTATAAATCTAAGGCGAGGCCCGTACCTCTGCACCACTGCTGCTCCATGATTAATATGGTCGCAAATTTTTTAAATTTGTCAATATTTTTGAAGAAAGAAAGCAAAAATGATTTATAATATATTGAAAATTGGTTTTTATTACAGCGCCATCTATGTTATCATTCCTGAACTAAATGGGAAACTTGATTACGACCTTAGAATAAAGCAAAACCGTAATGTGAAAACCACAGTTTAAAGAACTCATCCTCACGTTGCTGCTGTAAACCATGTAACTATCAGTTAAGCATTAAGACGAAAATTTTAATTAAATTGTTTATTTAATAATGTTAAACAGCTAGTTTGAATGCACAAACACTTATGCTTTAGTATGAATGTTACTTGTTACAGCTCCTGGATTTTAGTTCTCATAACAAAACTAGATGTCGCTATTAATCTCATTTGTAGCCATTTATGTTTTATTATGCTGTTTTATAATTATTTCCTCTATCATACAATTGTAGCAAATAGTTTATATATACTTTTAAACTTTCGCGTTGCATTATTAAATATAATATATTTATCATAACGGGACATTAACGCGCTCACCTTTATTTTGGCTATACGTTTCGACAAGAGTTGCGCCTTTAATCTGGTAAAATTAAAGGAGAAAAAAGGTGAGCGTGTTAATTGCCCGTTATGATAAATATATATATTTGGAGCAAATAGTTATCTAGTGTGAAGATTTATCTCCTTATTCTTATAAACATATAATAGCTTAAAATTAGGTTTATAATTCGTTTGTTCTTGTCTGTCATCTAGACATTTATACATGTATGAAAGAAACAAAATCCATTTTAACTTACTTATAAAATTTTCATTAATAAAACAGACTTATTATCAATGATAATAATATTCTAGGACATTAACACAGACGGTCATCTGATCCCATACTAAGCAGAACTTGAGTCATGGAAACTAGATAACTGATATACATATACTCCTGTACTCATAAACGTATTATAAGCTCATTATAGCTAAAATAGGTTTATAATTCATTTGTCTTTGTCTGTCATTTCGATATTTATGCTAGAAAGAAAGAGACAAAGTCCATTTTAACTAGAGTCTTATAACGTTTTTATTAATAAGGCCGATACTATTTTTATTTTGTAAATACATACTTTTAATGGACTCAAGACAAACAGACGGGTTTATCAAACAAATATCTGTCTTGGGTGGGAATCGAAACCATGAACTGCAGCGTGAAAAGCAAGTGTCTCACCGATCACGCTACCAGCCCGTTTATACTATAGAAAGTACACCCTGGCCACGAAAGACGACGTCGGGCAGCGCGGCTGACAATTATGCAGTTCATTGCCCACTCGCGTTCACTTGTCTTTAGACACTGCTTAAGCAAATACGCAATGAACGATGAAATCGCAAACCGCGCCGCCCGACGCCGCCGTCTCCCGTGGCTAGGACGGTAGATAGGTAACAGCAGCGGTGGCGAAGCGGTACTTGACGCCAGTTTGAAGTTCAATTCTCATTTCGTTCGTTTAACACCGCTGTACAACATTCAAGTAGGGAAACGGGTACATAGTTTAAGAATTTAAACATTCATAAACTCGCACTTGGCCATTGTGACTGTATTATAGCCTATTTCATAGTCTCACAACTCACGATAGTTCAGAAAAAATCGTTGCCTAGGTGTGAAACACTGAAGGGTCCTTGCTAAAATAATTCATCATGAATATGAGAATAAAAATTGATACAAAATTGGTACCTACCTATTTTCTTTTCGTAGTATTTTTTTCATGTTAAGGGTTTTTACTGTTAAGTATATTTTATCAAAACAGATAGTCTGACGTAGACGATAAGGAACAAAACAAACCTCGAATAACAGAATAGGTTAAATGCCGGATGCCCGTGACTGGAATTTTAGTAGCACACATGCATTAGTAGGGGAGCCAAAGATGCTAAATGTTTAGTTACACAAGCGTCGTCAATACTTAGTAGGCTTTAAAAATTAAGTGGTAGTAAAAAAGGTTGTACCATATTCACCTTTTTAGCAGTGGCAAAAGGCTTTTCAGGTGTTTTAACATTTCGTTACTTCCAAAGCGTAAATAAATTACAATGTGTACTTCTCCTGACATTCTTAAACTGTTTTGGTCAAAATAAAAATAATTTACCAAACTGAAATAGATCTAGGTTACTTTAAATCATCGTGAATTTGTTACGCTCACTTTTACTTGCTCCGGGCTCAAAGTATCTGATTATTGATATACACATAATAACATTTATTGTACTCATAATACCTTATTTTGACAAATTCGAGTATTTTCACCCAGCAAATATTTCTTAGAAATATTTTGATTGGCTGCTGTAAATTCACGGCCCTATACAAGAACCTAAGATTTGGTGTAGGTATTCAACAGACTGCAAGGTGTCCCCCATACCTTAATCTGCCGGGCTGGATTGAATCCCGAAATCCCCTCTTCGGCTCCCCTACTACCTACATGTAGTAACCGATAGTAAATAAGAAAATAGAGGGACGTCGGCGACGAGGGCGACGCGTCACGCGTCGCCGCGAGCATACGGTTTATAATGTGCACCATTTATTTATGCATTTTAACACGTTCACTACCCAATGCAAATATTATATCTGACCATCTTACAAGTCTTATTTTTTATTTAGCAAAATCTCGATTACATTTTGTGTACGTGGCCAATTATTATTTGCTTAAGGCCTGAATGCCGTGTTTGAAAATTTCCTAGAAGAAGACACAGGTTCCTTCCAAAGCCCGTAATCAGAAATTGTGTGACAGCCTAGGAGAGCACTTAAGGCGTCGATCCTACACCCAATCTTTCACCAGTCGTACCTATCGATCAACTTTACATGGCTGGTCAGCTAAAGACTGGCCGCACACATCATAATTGGATTGTGACTAGAAGAGAATTTTATATTTTATTATGCATAGAATTTATATAAATATAGCATATATAAATCATTAACTTTGTTAGATTTTGTGCAGTATGTTAATATGCATTTTTATTATTTCATAATTAAAACCGTTTAACACGATAAAATATAAGTTTAACCAAAATTACTGTTCCTACAAGATAAGACTTGGAGATTATGAATATTTATTGATAAATTAGGTGACCTTTTAACCCCAATTCAGTGTGATAAACTAAATAAAAAGATATTTAATTGTTACCAAATACACGAGTATTCTATCAACTATCAGAGTACGATAAATAATATTATTAACACAAATAATATTCATATTAGGTAATATTATAAGTATTATTCATAATTATATCACTAATAACACTTATAATATACAGTTCAAGAATAAAACGGTATACTGGGCTGGCGCGTTTCATCGTCGACTACATCATTGCTTAACATCACGCAAGTTGTAGTCAAGCGCCAGCCTATCGAAGAATAAAAAACACGTTTTGAACAAAGCTCCCTCTCTCCTACCCTATATGTGCCCCACAGGGGCTATAATGATGTAGGTAAATTATAAAGTTACCATCTAAGAATAACCATCTAAAGCAATAAAAATATTAAGTATATTGAGTATAGAGCCACAAATTAGATACCCGATTACCTGTGGTACTTAGTCCATTTTGATGAGGTAATTGAAACATCTCCTTTTCTTGCTGTCTCCCGCTTTTCCTGAAGAGAAGTGGACAATCAAACTTTCCAACTTCTCTCCATTATCTTTCAGATTTAATTCGTGCGCAATCCGAGACAGTTTAAGGTGTCCCGGAACCTGGCCAGGGTTCAATCGATCCTGGCTTACAGGAGTTGGAATGGCAAAATAGCAGTGGTGGTTTAAGTCCATAAAAAGGCCACGCGCAAGAGTATCGCGATTCAGAACGTGTAGGCACGAGGATAGTATCGCCACGATTTTTTAGCTCGTGAAACCGCTTCGCTCTATGCGCCACCTGAATAGGGAGGTACCTCTACTTTATAGAATACATGTAGTTGTACGTGTATAGGACACCACATAAACTCTCGAATACACTGACCAAGGGTGTTAATCAGCCTGGACCGTCACAGTTTAAGATTAACGAAATAGAGAGTACGCTATTGGGGATATAGCGGGGTATGTAGAAGTCCCTACCCGCCTGAAGAGGAAAGTTCCCCTCAATAGGGGTCGGGTTACCCACTAAAAACACTGCGGTAGCCGACATCAGGTACTTAAATAACGGCCTAGGGAACTCATTGATCTACTCGTACAACCAGAAACGGCATTGAACCATTGCTTATTTCTAGGCACATCTCGTCATAATATATCCTTTTGATTTCTGCAACCATTCGGCACCTACTTAAATCTAAAAAAAATGTAACTTATTCGTAAACTGAAGCGAATGAAATATTATTTTTCACTTTTAAATTCGTAGTCCTGAAGGCGGTACATTATTTTTGAAAAAAGGATCTTACTCCTTTCAAAAGTCAATCATAGTTCATCATAGAAAGTCGTTGGCTCTAATGACCTAATCATTTCCTCAAAGACCTCTCCGAAAAATCATTGCAACAACCTTTTTTTTATCGCTATTTCACCGAGTCAGAACCAGCGGAGACGATCCAATGCAAACCTTCCCCCGTCCACACTATGCGTAACAAATGCGCGACGATGTCACGGAGTTCAGTACGGCAAAATGTCACAAATGTGATATTTTGCGACTGAACGGTCGGTAAATCGTGCGACTACGCGCTCGAACGCAGAGTCGCTGAAACGCCAAACGCCACCGTTGCAAAAAGTATCTGATGTTCTTTGACTTTTAGACAAAATAAACTAAATAAACATGGACTTCTTGCACGTACAGTGTAGATTTAAATAAATAATGAACCTTGATAGCACCGGAGAATAATCTCAGATTGGAAAACTACTAGTTCAAGAATAACTGCTGTGATTACTGGCCGTGTGTCAGTCTAATGTTTCATTTTATCAGTTTGTGAAGAAAGATGATTTTTTTAAGAACAGTATTTTGTTTAGCGCTATTTTGTATGGTGGAATCGTATAAAATTTTGGTGTACTATCCATTACCTGTTCGAAGTATTAATATTTTGGGACATGGCGTTGTGAGACATCTTTTAAACGCTGGCCATGAGGTAAGATTGCGTGCAACGCAAAAGATTGTCGGTTACTTGATGGATGTTAGTTTGTTACGCCTATAATAATAATTATATATAATTCTATCTTGTTGTATGTAGTACCATAATAAGTAATATTGGTGACGGGTAAATTTAATTTTTACTAACCGAGATCGCATGTGGACTTCAGGATTTTGGAAAATCCCCAACAAGAATATTCTAAAATCTTACTTAGCTTTTACTGTACAGTAAACTGACAGTAGCAGAGGTCTTGCTTTAACAGTAGAAGAACTAACAACCGCTAAGATGGTTGGATCAAATGGAACTCATTGGCTTATAGGTTTATGTTCATCAGTGGACTACTATAGGCCGAATATGAGTGAGTGAGTGTGTGACCTTATTCATAAACATGCCATGGATTACCGGTAGAAACAATTGTAGCTTTAAAACATAGCTAACCTAATGTAGTTGTTTTTTTTCGGCTTTCTTGTAGGTAACATTTATAACATCATATCCTATGAAATTAACTCACAACAATCTACGACAAATTGAAGTCAAATTCGACGAGGAAGAAAAATGGGGTGAGTAATAAATAAATGAGGTAGATACAGCACATTCTACTTTATTTATGGACACTGTTATATTGAAAGTCTGTATAAACGCTCAAATACGTAAAACAGTGATCTGACAAAAACTTAGAGTAATTGACAGACCAAGAGGCAAGCGCAAGCAGAACTATTTTGATTTGTATTTACTGTAGACCTGAACTGACATATTTATATTTATACTTGGTAGGCTAAATTGCCTGTTATTACTTACTTGCATATGCGTTAATAATAGCACTAAGCGACTGCAATATGCAACATACATAATGCATACCTACCTATTTACAATAATCTTTTTATGAGTCTTTGTGACCTATCTACAGCTTTTTCTTAGAACATCATTTCTTTTATGATCATTTGCAGTAGACGGGTGTGCATTTTAGTAAACTGGTATTACGTAGTACATTTAGGGAAATTTTAGGTGCGTATATTTTAACAGTTATAGCAAAAAACAAAAATAACGTTTGCAAGGTCATCGTAAACCTATAAAAATATAATATGTATAGTTACGTCAATTTGAAGACCCTTTACCACTTTGTGCCGGTAGCGATAGAGATCCTGGAGACCTGTGGCAAACAGGTCAAAAGTTTTGTTAAATAAATTGTACTAAGGCTTACGACTGATGGCTGTCGCTCCTGAATGTTCCTGGTACATAGGCTGGCCATCGTAATCCAACACGGAAATTCGGTGAATGATGTTATCACAGCGACGAGATAAAGTTAATTAGTTAACAGTGATAGGTAGGTACACTGTTAAAAAATAATAAAACAATCATTTCAGGTGTTGAAAGATATAACATGGGATATATACTCGACAATAAAATAGATTCTAATGACGTCAATGATTGCCAACAAATGGCTAGAAATAACGCAAGAGAAGCACTACAAAATGAGAATGTTACAAGATTTCTAGAAAAACAAAATGAAAAATTTGATGTCGTCTTGGTGGACTGGTTCGAAAGTGAAGCTTATACAGGGTAGATATTTGATTTTTTTATTAAAATTTTAGGTACCGAATCAATTGTTTTCTTAATAATTCGTAGGAGTTCAGATTTTCTTTTAATTATCATGTAATTACACGAATTCTAATTTGCATTATTTTAAAATGTTCAAAATCTTTAACATAGCTAACAAATGATTTAGCTGACATCTAGCTGTTTAAGATTAGATAGAATAGTTAAATCATTATCATGTAGGTGAATTGATGACGATTGAATTAGCTATGCTATATTTCGTTAACTATTTTCAGATTATCAGTTCTTTATGAATGCCCCATGATTTGGGTGTATTCTATGGGTGCGCATTGGCAGCTATTAAGGCTTATTTCTGAGCCAACAAACCCGGCTTATGACACGGACTATCTGTCGACGAAGATTTTGCCTCATAATTTTTTGAATAGAGTTGAAGAATTAATATCAAGAATTCACTGGTACCTGCTCAAAATGTACGTGGCTAACACCATTTATAAAACTTACTTTTTCGTATTTACTTTTCCCAATAAAGTTTATTTATTTATATGAGAAACATAAAAATGATAACTGCTATTTAAATCCAAAATGAAATTTATCAAGAAATTTTCAGTGATTTATTACTAACAAAATTTAACACAATGAAATGAGCGGTCTTCAGATCACCCTTAGTACCTAGATTTTATTTTACTCTATAATAAACTTTTTTATAATCTCACGATTATCTGTGTTTGCTTAAATCGGAACGAAACTTAAATATTAATGTCCTTATGTATTCGGTAATAAGTAATTATAATTAACAAGTTAGGACGACAAAAACCTTAAAAGCTATGATAAATAGTTTAATCCGTCATAAAGTAGTATTAATTCAAGTTATATAACCCTTTAAATAATACGCAGATAGGAAATGGATATAATAACAATCACGTAATTAATGTCAATTCCAGATTCGTAACTAAGCCAAATGAAAAAGAAACCTATGAGGCCACCTTTGGTCCTTTACTTAAACAACGTGGTAAAATCCTTCCACCTTACGATGACGTTGTGTTCAACGCTTCTTTCATATTTGGCAATGAACATAATGCAATCAGTATGAGACCAAATACTCCACAAAATTTTAAATACATCGGTGGAATTCATATTGAAGATCCAGCACCACCTTTGCCAAAGGTAAAATAAGCATGATGGTCACCATCTTGCCTATTCATAGTAGGAAATTATACTTCGGGTGACATTCGTACATAATTAAGGAAAAATGTTTTACAGAATTTGCAAGAGTTAATGGATAGATCTACAAATGGAGTCGTCTACTTTAGTATGGGAACTTTTTTCAAAAGTAAAAATTTACCAATTGTTTTGGTTAGAGCACTATTAGAAGTTTTTGGGGAATTAAAGCAAACTGTAATTTGGAAATTTGAAGCAGAATTGAATGATGTTCCAAAGAACGTTCATATTGTAAAATGGGCTCCACAACCAAGCATATTAGGTAAGTATCTACACATACTCTTAATTAATTATTAATCAGAATTAGAGCTATAAATAATACATGTTGAACTGTCAATCTTAAAACGCCTTCAATGCTTTTAAACTAAATTAGCTTCTTTTATCAGCGGAATTTTATGTTTTGTCATCTTCATCGTCGTATTCTTAGAGAAACCTAAGTCCATCGTGCCCTTTAAAAGTTTTCTACACAAAGCACAAGTAGGTAGTAGTGGTCTACGTGAGTTTACTTCTAAATTATTAGTTTTGTATAAAATTTACTGCAGTGCCATTAACCACACTTATATTATTATGTACTATTACTGTTCGTACAAAATTAAAATTAAGTCTACAGATTTTAACCCAGGCGTCCTTCGTAAGACTTTCTTACGTGTATCTTGATTTTACGTAGACTTGACAAATTACGTTATTCTTATGTGATTTCAGCACATCCCAACTGCAGATTGTTTATTTCCCACGGTGGCCTTTTGTCCTCAATAGAAGCGGTGCACTTCGGAGTACCAATAATAGGAATACCTGTACTATTTGATCAGCATACCAATATAAATAGAGCAGTTGCTTATGGCTATGCGTTACGCATCAATTTGGATTATGATTTGCCTAAAAATTTGAGATACAATATAAATATCATGATTAACGATAATACGTAAGTAAAATATCTATATTAAACAACTACTTAAAATCATATTTCATGCACTAGCTGATAATGATGTCGAATTTCTGGCATTTATGTTTAAATGCGTACCTATTATGAATTTACATTCAAATTCACCTGCGTAGTACTACACCCTTTGGTGTTGTCGTAAAAAAAGCGATGCATGCTACTAGAAACAGTGTAATTTGCTCTACTTTTTTCATCTTTGGCATTTTGACTACCCTTGTACTACTACAATTTATTTTCTTAGAGTTTCATTTAATTTTATAAAACTTGATTTTTCAGCTTCAAAAATAAGGTTAAAGAGCTATCTCAAATCTACCACGATCTTCCAGTCAAACCAGGCGCAGAGTTGGTCCATTGGGTAAACCATGTCATTAAAACACGAGGAGCTCTCCATCTTCGGTCACCAGCACTACATGTGTCGTTTTACCAAAAACTTTACCTTGATCTAGCTGCAGTATTAATAACAATTTTGGTAATTTTATGTTTCATGTTGAAATCTCTATTTTCTATGATTTGTTCAAAACAGAAGAACGAGAAAGAAAAAAAGAATTAAGAAATAATAAAGAAGTCCTTTCAAATTTTTTTTTAAATAACTTAGCAAATGTTATGGTTTAATATGATTCTCAATTCTCAAATAAAATTTGGTGATGTTAATGTTATTTTACTTAGTCAGTACCTATTTACAGTTTACACTTTCGAACTTATTTTGATACGGCTGAAGCATGTCACATAGTTGCGAAGCATCATTTAATTTTTACCAGTAACAAATATACAAAAAAATCATACAAATTACTCATTTGTGGTAACCTACTTTTCCTACAATTTTACGAGGGATAATGTGCCATGCGTCCCTAACTTCAGGTTACAGGATACTGACTAAGGTCTGTGCGAGGACTCTTTGTCCAGCAAATCTGGCCCTTCCGGTGTTCCTGCAGACACCGATGCCGGACAGCGGGATTTTCTCACGGCATTTAATGAACGCTCGCGCTGACTAAGTGCTTAAATCTTAAAATAGTTGAGAGAAGAACCGTACCCAGCAGTGAGATACCAAAAAGGATTGAAGTGGTTGTGTCTTTCCCAGTGTCCAGATCATCACCAATAAACACATGTGGTTTTCTAACATAACTTTTAATAATAATATAATAATTTTTAAAACTTCATTAATCCTAATATTTTTTTCTTACAGTTACATTTTAAAATCCTATTTTTCAAAACCGATCTTATAAACATAACAGATAATAATTTTAAAAAATTACTATCTGTTACAAAAATATCTCTAAAGAATTAAAATAAGATTTGCGCTTTGTCATCCATTAATGAAAAAATTATATTCATGTCTTGTTTCTACGAGTATTATCGTCAAGGTTAAATCAATTTACACAGTAATATCAACATCCATAGTTGAACAAGTAGTTTAGTAAATGACATAATTATTTATGTAACTATTATTATTTACTGTATTACTAGTGATTGAATTACAATTAACTACTTTGGCTCGTGCACGCAAAGTTTTTGGACGACGACGTTTTTGAATTTTAAAGGAAAAATATGCAATGATTTGATAAAACCAATGCCGGTATTTTTCAAATTCGATTTCCGAGTGACACCATATCCACGAATAAGACTAGGTTCTATTCTTAGGTGTCCATAACAACACTAGGCAATAGGCAATCACATATTATTATATGAATGTGATTGATATGTGGTTGTATTTAGAAGCTTTCTAAAAAAAAGTTACCTGTTGTTTATTTTTCTATTTATTTTAGATTATTCTTTGGATTATAAAAAAACTATAAATATAACAAGTAGAAAATTTTAATAACTACTATTACCAGCTTCACCTATTCCAGGATTTATTAATTAAGTTTCTTTTTGTTTCCTTTAAATTTCAACAGAGACAAACCCCGATAGATAATAACTATAGCAATTGTAAGGAATCCTAATATTAGAGCTAGTAGGTCTAAGTACATCTTCTTGTAGAATGGTATGTCTAACGCAATAGATCGCATATGAGGAGCTCCACGTGTCTTCACTACGTGGTTGACCCAAAAATTAAGAACATCTACAGGCTTGTTCAATTGATCATTAAATGCAGTTGATAGTTCTTTGACGTTTTTGCGGTACCTGAAACAAGGTTTTTCATTAGTTTTTATACTAAATTATTTCTTGATCCCGCCACTGTTCTTAGCCTTACTTCTATTAGCCACAATTGAACCGCTCTTGAGGCGGCTTGTGTTGGAACCCGCCAAGTTAACCTTAATTGCTTGCTGCAACCCTTTTTAGTGCCCTACTGCTGCACGGGTCTTGTCTCAGCTATATTACGAGTTGAGAGTTAAGGCCTTAATCCACACACGCTGGCCAAATGCGGGTTGGTGGATGTTACACGTCCTCTAATGATTAGTTCTTGTTGTTTGATGATTTTAATCATCAAACAACAAGAAACAATTATTCATACAAAGATAAGCATGATCTAGGATCAAACCCGCGATCTTATATTTCAAAGGCGAGGCCGGTACCGCTGCGTCACCGCTGCTCAAATATTAATCAATAATGAGCAATGATTCATGATTAAGTTTAGGATATGTGACATCCACCAACCCGCACTTGGCCAGTGTTTATGGATTAAGACCCACAACATAGTTGAGAGAAGACCCGTGCCCAGCGGTAGGACACTAAAAAGGGTCGACGTTATAAGTGATGATTAATATTGGTCATAAACATAAACTATGAACGACTTTAATTAAATTTTATTTATTTATATATTCTTTTTTATTCTTTATTTAATTTTAATAATAACATTATTGCTAACATTTGTTATTTACACATATTGCATTACATAATTTGCAAATTATGATAGTAAAAAAAATTAAACTTCCTGTGATCTAAGTATAATTTATCGCAAATTGTATATAAATTCAAAATAATTGCTAATTACGAATTCATTAAGAATTAATTGTTACCTAATTTAAATTTTTAAAACGTGACCTTGATTTTATTTGCTTCCAATTTTATTGCTACTTGTTTTACTCGATTAAAAATGCATATCATATTACTTTTGATCAAAGTTTTATAATTTTGCAAGTTACAATACATCATAGCGGACAGACACAGAATTGTCATCCAATTTTAAATTCTTTTAATACGTTTTATTTAGATAGGTACGAATTTATTAGTAAGCAACTTAAGATTTATGACAAAGATTGGATTTTTATTACTCTATTAAAACATAATGTTTAATAAATTTCTAATTTTTAAAAAATAATTAACACAAAAAAGTTATCCACGAAATATTTACCTCAAAATTATCCTAAGAAAAATTCTTGATTGCGGCATTATTATATTTTGATATAAAATATTACTAATACTCACTTTGGATTTCCAAGAACTTCTTTTAGTGCAACCCGTAGATCTTCGTGTAGATGATAAGTCAAAGCCACCTTTTGTCCTATAGCTTTCCGTTGAGCTCTATTTGCGTTAGTAAATTGATCAGCAAATACTGGTATAGCTATGATTGGAACTCCAAAATGTATAGTTTCAGTCAATGATAGAAGTCCTCCGTGAGTTACGAACAGAACTACGTTTTTGTGAGCTGCAACAAACCTCAATTTTAACTTATGATGCGGGTTTGGAATGCTTTCAAATCACCATCTAGAAACCTTCGAAGAAAATTTCTGTATGAAAGGTCTACCGGTAGTTCTGCGGAAACATCGACACATCGCAGCGTTACAAAACGACGTTATATTATTGTTGTATTAAATGGGCCCTCTTGCCTGATATTAATATTGCAATAAATAAACTAACGCTTGCTTCCTTTACCCAAAAATGTTGAGGCAGATGCCATCTTTATTAATCACTAGCGGATCCCGCAAACGTCGTCCTGTCCGGTAAAGCAGTGCCACCTACCGGGTCCAAAAATAGTTTACGACTGATTCTCAGACCTACCGAATATTGGTATAAGATTTCATAAAAATTGGTTAAGCCGTTTCGGAAGAGCTTGGTTTTTTAATTATTTCTCTGCGTAAGAACTACCCTCGTACTTCAAGGAATATTCTTAAAAATGAATTAGCGAAATCTGATCAGCCGTTCTCGAGTTTTGCGCTTAGCAACACATTTAGTGATTAATTTTTATTATATAGGTTACCGTCCCTACTTCAAATAATTGAATTCTACAGTCGCATTTAATTTCCGAGCACAAATCCAAGACTGCTGAATTTTTTCAAATACTAGAACAACAGGAGGCCCGCTAAAAAACATTAGTTAAGAAATGCCACAAACCCAGGCATCTTACTTAATCACTTAAGATAGTCATATAATTTTAGACTAGATAATTAGGCATCGTAAATCTCACTGTTGTAAACATTCTAAGCCAACAGTAGCTCTCCCGTCTTCTAGTTTTCGTTATCTTTGTATGGGTAGCTTATTGTCTGATTAGATAATATTATTGTCTTTGAGTAAAGTCTACATACGGGTTTGTAAACGGAACTATAGGCCGACCATTTAACTCGCGTATCGCCTATCGCTAAGATTCTGACTCCTCAAGCTGCACAGACTGATGATGATTCAAGCGATATGGATATTAGTGACAAATAGTCTTACATTACTTTTATCTGTGGTTGATTAGTTTTTTAAGAGATTTAATTTATGTTTTATGACTTTGTACCTCAGATGGCGATACGCGAGTTAAACGGTCGGCCTATACAATTGTTATACACAGTCTACACGTGCGTTAATATTCAATGAACAACTCATAGTCATCATCATCACCAGTATATTTTAGTCCACCGCTAGATATAAGCCTCTCTTAAAGCACATCACTAAGCGCAATCCTCGGCTACTCTCATCCATCTCTTACGAGTCACCTTGCAGATAGTTTTATTCCACAAGTCTGAGGCCGTCCTACAGTACATTTGCCAATCCGTGGTTTCCACTCAAGAATTTGTTTACCCCAATAGTTGCCGGTTCTGCGGCTAATATGACCAGCCCACTGCTACTTTGGCTAATCCAGTGGGCTATGTCAATTATTCGGTTCTCAGTAGAATCACTTCATTGCGTATTCGATCCTTCAGAGAATCTCCAAACATAGCCCTTTCCATAGACTTGAAATTTATGGACCAATGGATAAATAGCATCGGACAATGGGTTTTACGTTAGTGAATTTTGCTCTTATAACATTTTTGAGTAATTTCGAGCGACAACTCATAAATTATAATTGTTTATATATTATTTTAAGTTTTGTGATGGTGAAATGAACGCAATAGCATCAAGCTAAATTATTATTATGTACGCACATACTCGTAATGATAGAAAACATTCTTACGGCTATTTCGAATGCATAACTATTTGACTAAGCTTTATTAACTACGAGCCTGACAATCAAAGCCTAGTACTAGGCTTTGATTGTCAGGCTTTGTTTTGCTCAGCACTTCAAGATTTTCCCTTTACACTACTATTTATTTTTTAAAATGATCATACTGTTGGCAACACTGCCACCAATTTATGTAAAATCATATTTCTCTTGTGTTGGCAACATCAACGCTCTCTCGCTTACGAACAGCCATCCGAGCTACACTACATTGTATTGTGTAAAATACTAAAATATAGTGATTGTGCTACAAAGTGATTGTTTTTAACCTCACGCATCCTACACATACCCCATTACAAACCTCCTCCACATATTTACCTCTACATAATTTTCAACGTCTTGTAAGCTCAGTATATTAAATTTTAAATGGCCACCTTAATGAAAATGCTGATATCCTAAGACTTACCTAAGATCCTTTGTTGAGGCGCCCATTGAATAATATGAACGTTCTTTGGCACATCAGACAACACTTCTTCGAATTTCCAGAGGACCGTCTGTTTTAGTTCACCGAATATATTCAGCAAGCCTCTTTTAAGGTTATCTGGTAAGAACTTACTCTTCGCGTTAGACCCCAAACTGAAGTAAATAACTCCGTTTTCGGCATTATCTAAAAGATTTTTCAAGTCCTGCAAACATTTTATATGCTAACGGTTTTATTCATAAAAATCTTAAAAGACTCTTTAGTTCAAATGGACTTTGTCTCTTTCTTACTAGTATAAATGTCAAGATGATGGACAAAGATAAACGAATTATCAACCTATTTTATCTTTAATGAGCTTTTACCTTTAAGAATACGGGGTAATTATTTTTTGTATGTTATAAAAACATTATTTAGTTACTGTTATGATTTCATTATAACTAGCTCCTTATGAATTTGCCACGTGCGCTCACGCATCCGTAGCTTTTCTTATTGGAATCCTACCAAACCGCATAAATAGCCATACTACATACTCACGAAATAATAATTATTGTGCGTGGCTAATAGTCGGTACTCAAACAACAAAGTTTCAATTTTTCTATCAATTTCTAGGCTTAATTTACAATAATATTATAAAGCTGAAGAGTTTGTTTGTTAGAAAGCGCTAATTTCAAGAACTGTTGGTCTGGTTTGAAAAATTTTTGCACTGTAAAATAGCCTGAAGAAGGTAACAAAATTATCCTATTGCTGGGCATGATTTAAAATGTAGTTGACGCGTGCGGAGCCGCGAGGGAAAGCTAGTCTATTATAATTCCACAGAAGATTAAAATTTGTATTAAACTATTTTACACGTGTGTATACTTAAAATGAAATTAATAAAAAAAAATTTCTCATTATGTAGGGGCTTGCACAAAACATGACAGAACCAGAGATCATACTCAGTGGCTTGTTTTGGCAAACCGAATGATGAAGAACTATTACGAGACTAAACTGCTACTACAACTCGCGAGTACTACTTCTGCAAGCCAGGAGCGACAACAACACACAGAAGATAATTATGAAAAAGAAAATAATAACGATAATGATGATGATAAGCTCATAAATTTAAATAAAGTGTAATGAAAATGATCCTTACAAATTACCTGTGGCAACGGTTCCGATACTTCATCGATATGGTATCCTCCAATATGTATATAGTTCTGTGGTAAAGAGAAAGATTCTCCGATAGCAGTTTGTGTATTTCCTAGTACTATTGATGCATTATATCTTAGAACTTCATAAGATGGCGGCTCCCTGCCTTTTTCTTTTATTACGGGAGCAATCATCTTTAAATATATTTCTTCCTCTTTGTAAAATATGTTGCTAAAATAAATTATATTTGTAAAAAGACAAAAAAACAACAAAGAGATAAATAGAAGAAAGAGATTTAAGATTTAAATAATTTAATGACTTTGAAAGACTCGCAACCAATTAGGGACATATTAAGGATGCACAGAGGGCTACGCAGCACTCGTAGCATGAACCTAGGCTCAAGGCGGTACAGAACAACTAAAAATTTGGAAATGGCAATTTCATCAATCAGCGTAGCAAAAGTTCTAAAGCGTGAATGCACCAGCGGTTACAAGATACGGCCAGCCGCATCATTCTACTGTGTTGGCCGCATGTCAGGGCATTGAGATTATGTGATTTCATATAAAAATCAAAGTAGGTGCAGCCAGCCACATACGATGCACCACGTTCCGGTCAACTGCTGGTACGTTCAGGCTCTTTGCCTGCGCATATCGAGCTTACTGTCCATCAAATCTAAGAAGTACCGTTTGACAGTTCTAAACGTAGTACATTTAAAATTTTATTATTTGTATGAAAATTGTTTATGATAAGTTAAAATAAAAATAGCTTCATAATTCAATTATTTTACAGGAAAGCTAATAAAAATAGTGTGAATTACGCCTCTATTATGCTAATTTAATAGAAAACAGTGAAACGTCAAACGGTACCTCTTAGATTTGATGGACTGTAGTGGCGTGCTTTAGGAAATTCAAGTACGATTTGATTACCAAATATCATTATACCGTAAATTTACGTATTACACTGATTTTGGAAACCTAGAATCTCTATTTTTACTTTTTCTTGTGTGGTTTCTGGCGCGCATGTAAATTATAACAACATTATGGAACTTTTTTAAAAAACTATAATATATAAAGTACTTACAAATCCCTCCGGTATAATCCACTAATTAAAGTCCATAGTTCATCCAACCTTTCGCTGAATGTAAAAGGGTGGACACTTGAATGCAAATAGTCAGGAATGTATGCTGGATTCACAGGACTATCTATGAGACTTGTAATCATCCAATGTGGTTCAATTGTGGAGAACCAAATAAAAGGGCAATTAAATACTGCTGCAAACCTAATTAAAAAAAACAATTATTACGATCCGATAGATAGATTTCGAGCTGAGTACATACTTAATTGTTAAAGTGCCTATGAATTTAAATAGGTTATAGCTACATATTTTATGAATTAAATTGCGGACTTGCACCATAGCATTTAACCCTAACCAAATTGTTAAGCCACAGAATAACACGACAACTATACAATTCATAGTTAATACTTAATTTAAAGCTGGTATGGTCTCTGCAAATCCTCATTTATTATTGCAACGCACCTTTTTGGGTAGGTACTGTGGCGTGCACATACTAGTATATTAAGAGACCTACATACCTACTACAATTTATATGAATATTATGTTAATCTAACGGCTATCATATTACCTACATAATAATATTTCTTTTGTTTTATTTTGTTGCAGGTTACCAAAATCATAAGTCACCGAATGAGACAGGAAGAACTTGTAGATCCGATTTCATTCATTATAATAACTTGAATTGCAACTAAGTATAAAGGTTTAGATTACCACTTTAAAAAAGAATATACACTTATTGTGACATAGCACACAGGATAGTAAGCTGAAGTTAAGGAGGGCTGGTAATATTTACCGTAGAACTAACAACCGTTGGGATAGACAAGTTCATGACTGGAGACCACGGATTGCAAAACGAAGCGTAGGAACACTTCAGACTAGGTGGAGTGACGATCTCTGCAACGTGGCTGGTAATAGCTGGTTAAGAGTAGCCGCGGATCGTACTCAGTAGCGTGCTTTGGGAGCGTCATATATCCAGTAGAGGACTAAAATAGGATCATGTTCATGTTGATAAACCTATTTTGAATACAAGTTACTTAGGGTTTAGTATAAAAATAATAAAAAGACAAGGGGCAAACTTGATAGAAGATTCATAATTGGAGCTGATAAACCGTTGGCGGTATAGATTACTTATGTAATGTATGGAAGAAATTTCAAAAGCAAAATATACTGACATACAACAAAACAAAACGGTTGCCGTTGTTTATTGGACACAAATTTTAACTGAAATTATGAAATAGGAAATTGATTTTAAAATATGGGCAACAACATGGCTGATATAAAAAAACTGGACCAGTTATTAAACACTAATTTGTAGAAACGTAGTTTGCGGGTAGGCAAGCTCTCGACTGGAATCCCCAAGGAAAGCGGAAACGTGGCCGCCCTAAGCAATCCTGGCGACGGACGATCACTGCAGAAGCTGAGCGAAGTAAAACGCGAAGCTCAAGACCGCTCTAGATGGCGACGTACTGTGGATGCCCTATGCCCCATCCAGGGGACTTAGGACATTAAGGCAAGTAGTTTGCGGATAACTTACAAATAAATTCAAGTTGTAATACCCACACCGGGTAAATATATTTTCTTACTGTGTTGATCTTTATTCTCATTAAGACGTGTAATGTCTTAATGAGAATAAAGATCTTAAAACCGAAATTATGAATAAAAAATTTACTGCATTGACATGGTTTAGTGACATGCTGAATGCATTTCACAACTAAAAGATTCTATCAATGCCATAGCAAAGACCCAAGTCTTGATCACAGTCTGGGCAGACTATGATCATGACGACTACAATCATAGTAATGGTATACATATATGACATATAAATACTTACGTACTATACATATCACTGAACATATACTCAGCAAGTACCAAATCGAATTTCTTACTGGGATCCCTGATGAACTTTTGGATATTTTCATTCTTTAGCGTCGTCATAGCCTGTTCAGACATCATCCTCGTTAAAAACACCGGATCTTGGAAATCAACTTTCTTTTCCATTATTAATTTTATGTCCAGTAAAGATTCTGTGGAATTTAAAAGTGTATTAATGACTCAATTCTAACACTAAGCTATACATAATTAGTAGGGATGACAATAGTTTCTTTGTCATCCCTCATACAGATAAATAAAATAAATTTTTAACTAGTGTTTTTCTTTATTTTGTGTGACTAAAGATTACGGCGACACTTCAAAGCAAAATCTCAAATGATCACTCGCTTGGGTAAGTTTTATACCTCTCTGTGACGTAGCTCACTCCCATTCCATATCTTCAATGCGTTATATTTTAATATTGTTTCATTTCAATGTTTAAGTAAAAAAATATGCGTCTCACATTTTTTCATACCTTGTCGTCATCCCTATTCTAAACATTAGGAATTGCTTTTTTTGTATAATTTTCTCTTTCCTGATCAGTATTATCAAAGGCATTCAAATCATGGAAGGATTTTCTTACAAGCTTTAATTGTGATTATTACTCTGTGATTTCAAAATTGTCATAACTAAACATTGCCCTAATTTTGGCTTTTATTGACGTGAATTCAATCATATCAAAATTTAAATTACCATTGCTCTGGCCTAGTGAATTCGGAAATATAAATTTTATCGACTTTGAGTTTGCAACTATAGCAGGAAATTTTAAAATGCCAAACAAAGTTTTGTATGGAAACCATGAGTATTTTAATTAAAAGTTGAGACCCTTGTCGGTGTAGCTGATGAAATTCGTTCCATGGTTTTCTCTATTTAAATCCATATTTCATCATGGAAAACATACGACATTTAAAACAAAGTATCAACAAACCATCAAAATGCTTCAAATTTTCTGAGACATCAAGTATTCTGAGATTGGGATGTTTATTTTTGTTTGTGAATGGTGTAATATATGTGACCTGAAAATAACAATTAGGTAATTTAGAAACGTAGACAATTCTGTACTAATATTAGCTGACTCAACAAACTCTCTCATCAAGGGCATCTAATGACACAAAAATGTATCAAGATCATTCAGCAGTTTAGAAACCTACACTATACGCTTTGACATCAAAAATTATCCTTAGACAAAGTCAAAAAACCAACAAAGACTGACAAGCAATAGATGTAGGAGATTGACGCGCGTATCAAACGTTTGTCAATCCCATAAAAAATTCCATACATTTTATTATTTTTGATCTTCGTTCACTTCAACCCTTTTTTTAGTGTCCCATTGCTAGACACGAGTCTTCTCCCAACTATCTTACGAGTTAAAAGAGTTTTAGGCCTTAACCTACACACGCTGGCCAAGTGCAAGTTGGTGGATGTCATATGTCCTCGAATGATTTTAGACATGCCGATTTCACACAAAGATATGTAGGCATGACTGGGAATTGAACCCGCGACCTTATATTTCTAAGGCGAGGCCTGTACCGTTGCGCTCTATGGGCTGTTATCGCTTCTTTTTGTGACTCATTTACCATCTGTATACATTATGTATATTTGTATATTGTATTGTACAAATATAGTGTATCCATCAACACAATTTTGCATATGCTCTGTGTAATCATAATTGCGTTTATAATTATTATAATTAGCTGAAACAAAAGCCTTAATCAAAAATTATAACGCATTTAAAAGCTCGCTACAATACGATTAGACAAAAGAAATCTTGCTTTAACAAGCATTCATATTCGGTATAAGTATAGTACTAGTATATTATCTCTGGTATAAGTTTTACAAGCACTACAACTGAAGTGGAAATGGGCGGGACACATCGCGCGATAACACGGACAGACGATGAACAAAACGTGTCACGGAATGGACAAGACCTACCTACTAGTAAAGAAGAAGTAAATGGAGACCAAAAGACTGCTGGATGGACAACATTAAAAAAGTTGTTGGGGGAGAATGGATAGAGAAGGCACAAAACAGAATAAATGGTAACAGTTGGAGAAGGCCATGCACAAATAACAAATCTATTTTGAATCAATTATTTTAATTATTCAAATCAATTATTAGATACTATTATTTATTATCGATTGTCACATTGTTTTATTAACTTACATTGACATCTGATTCAATTTAAATTAATTACTAAAATCGAATTATTATGAATTGTCTGTATTAATTATGGACGTCAAATTAATTTATTTAAAATTCTAACCTATAATTTCAGTGTCTTTTTTTATTTTTCGATAGGCTGGCGCCTGACTACAACTGGCCTGATGTTAAGCAATGATAGTAACCATAAAGGAGCAACAATTCCGACCCACCCTCTCTGCATGGTGTCACCAGACATCGCACCGGAACCCGGCAAGGCCGCTTGGTGGTCCGGCTTTGTCTGATGGGTGGTCACTAACCACGGCCGAAGCCTACCACCAGTTGATTGTCACCTGATTTGCACCACCCGGGGACTAAAAGGCTTTATTACTATTGTTATCATTATTGTTATTAGTAGTTTTTTTAATAAGAGGATTAATCTATTACAGTGATACTTAATAATAAATTATTTAATACCCATTACGACATAGTTTGCTGGTTCGGAGTATAAGTTTTTGTTGTAGTTGTATTTTATTTTTGATTTACTGCTCTTTGTTCTGTCAACTTGTTATGCCTTTATTAGTATTGTACTTAGAATCACTTTTAACTTTTGATGATAAAGGAGGGTGTAATAAGTTGAACATAATGTGTAGTATCCGTTTATGTAGCCTACTTTTTGATGCGTCGTTTAGTCTTAAAAATCTATAGTGAAATAAATCTTAAATAGATTTCAAGAAAACCAGGGCCCCGATTCTGGCGTTTTAGACATTTATCTCTAATAGAAATTTGTCTAACAAAAATGGCGATTTCTTTTGTTTTCAAATGTATCCGCCATTTTTTTGAGCATTTGCGCGCTTCAGATATTTATCTCTAATAGACAAATGTCAAAACAATGGCGAATTGTCTATTAGAGATAAATGTCTAAAGAGCCAAAATCGGAGTCCAGATGAAGTGAGATTATCAACTCTTTCTTAATTGATGAAGAAAAATAGGTACTGTATAATCATAACTTCTACAGATACAATTAATTTGAAAATTTGACCATTGAACCTCCCGCAGTTTTGTAAACGGATTCCCGTATAGCTCTTTTCTTAATGGGACTTAACCCACCACCGCAATCCCGCTATTGCTACTCCTGTAAGCCAGGATCGACAACGGCGCCGTGAAGAGACTCGAGATTTGATCCCGACCAAGTCCCGGGACACCTAAACTGTCATGGATCTCGCATGAATTTAATAATAATAATATAGTGGGACGTTAACACACACGGCCATCTGATCCCAAACTAAGCAGAGCTTGTGCTATGGAAACCAGATAACTGGTAATATACTAGATACATATAATACATTTCTTTTGTAAATAAATACTTAGACTCAAGACAAACAGACGTGTTCATCACACAAATGTCTGACTTGGGGTGGAGTCGAACCCACGACCTGTGGCGTGAAAAGCAAGTATCTTACCGACGACGCCACCGCACCGACCTATCAGAAAGATAATAGAAGGAGTTAGAAAATTCAGAGTTAGGTTAGTTATTATTGCTCATAGTACACAATTTATCTTATCTTATCTTATCTTATCTTATCTTACTATCTTACTAATCTTATCTTACTAATATTATAAATGCGAAAGTAAGTGTGTGTGTGTGTGTGAAGGTTTGTTACCGCGTATCTCCATAACCGCTCAACCGATTTTAATGAACTTTGAAATGTAGGTAATGTATACCCTAGAATAGGACATAGGCTAACAATATTTCCAAAAATCATCCCTTAAGAGGGTTAAATAGAGGGGTGAAGTTTGTATGCAACTTTTTATTCCTTGGTCCTATTCATTTAAAATTCGGTACACATAAACCTTAAGAAAAATAATGAGATACGGGTTTTTTATTTTTCCATAATTACCCCTATGAGGTGTGGATAATGAGTTTTAATGGTAAAAATTAAAGTTTCTCTGTATCTGTATAGTCTGAAGTCCGATTCACTCCAAATTCGGCACACATATACCTTAAAAGAAATCATGAAACACGTGTTTTTTATATTTCCAAAACTACCCCCGGTGGGGGTGTTAAATGAGTTTTTTTGGAAATACTAAATATTCCATAACTGTTTAGTCCTTGGTCCGATTCACTTCAAATTCGGTATAAATAAAGCTTAAAACAAATAATGAAACACGTGTTTTTTATTTTTACAATTTTTTTTATTTTTATCCTAATATTACGCGGGAGAAGCCTGCGAAATTATTCTGAGTTTGATTTTCTTCAAAGTTGATATCAATACTCCTTCGTGCTTTTTAGCTAAATTACTTTTTATTTTGACACTATGACGTTTGATAACTCAGACCGATTATTAGAATTCGAAATTTAAATTTTATTTCTTCTTAAATATTGAATGAAAAACTTACAACGATCATGGTCTAAGAGACGTAGTATTTTGTAATAAGATTTATGGATATACCTATGGGTGCTTGCTGATTTCAAAATGTTGCTTACACGCCTACACTACTGAACTAATTTTGTATGGAGATAGTTCGAGACCCGGGAAAGGATAGTTTTATCTGACTGCGAAAAAAGAGATTAATGGTTTAGCGCGATAACCGACATCCGCGGGCGAAGCCGCGGGCGGAAAACTAGTTATTAAATAGTTTTAATGCGATGTTATTAACCCTTTTTTCGAACTCAATATTTGTTATTACTAGTATTTTATTTAATTTATTTCTCGAAATCGAACATCTCCACAATTTTTCATCAACAAATATTATAACTAGCTGCCCCAGCGAACTTCGTACCGCGTATGAAATTAAAAAAAAAATCTAAAAAAATACATACGTATTACATTAGTAAATGTAATACGTATGTATTTTTTAATGCCACATAATAAAAAAATAACAACAAAAAATTTCGTTCAAAAATTAAAAAAAAATCTAAGGGTGAAAAACTCTTATCACGGGTATGAAAAATAAATAGTAGCCGATTGTCAGACCTACTGAATACGCATATAAAGTTTGGTAAAAATTGGTAAAGCCGTTTCGGAGGAGTACGGTAACAAACATTGTGACATGGAAATTTTATATAATATATTGAGGATAATAAACAACACAATATAATTTAACAAAAACAAAAATGTCTCATGTTATACGAATTAATGTACAACTCAAACAATTATTCACGAATTCTAAACAAAATTAAGGAAAACAACAAGGTGACTCTAACAGCCACGAGTTATTTAAGTATAACATATAGTCATAAGTATATCAGTTTGGATTTTAATGAAATACTCAATAATTTATTGGCATTCTATAATGTAGTATTTTCAGTAAAAAAACATTTGTAGCACAGCAAAAGAAAAAGAGAGAAAGAAGTTAGTTGAGTGAGACTAACAAATCTCGATATTAGAAACAAGTTTTATGTTATTGTGTTTTTATTTTGATACCAGCTTCCGTCCACGGCTTCGCCTGCGTGGTACTTATTGGGATAAAAAGTAGCCTAAGTGTTAATCCAGACCCCAAGCATTGCATTGTAGACGGAACTCTTGATTTACCTTTACAAAGCCACACCGCTAAGTGGCCTTGCCGTGTTCCGGTGCGATGTCTGTTGACACCATGCAGATAGGGTCGGAATATGGAGGCTTATTCTACTGCCACCTTTTAACCGTTAATCATTCGTAATCACGAGTGAATCGGTATACTGGTGCGATCCATCGTAGACTACATCATTGCATAACATCAGGCAAGTTGTAGTGAAGCGCCAGCCTATCGAAAAATAAAAAATAAACGGTGGGAGATATAAAACCAGAAATGTTTGACATTAAAGGAAAGATTGTCCTCGACAAATTTAATATAAGAGGACAATCAAACAAACAAGCAGCTTAATTCTTCTAAAACTTCTTCGGTAGGCAGAATAGTCTTTGTAGTACTTAACATTTCTATGTTTTTATCCATTTCACCCAGAGACGGTGTTTTTTCTTGCGGTGAGAATCAGGATGGAAAATCGCACGATTTAGCGAGGGGAGTGTATATATAGGTACCTACTCAGAAATCACCAGATGTATTTAAAATTTTATTAGTTCCTCTTGTAATTGGGTTAACCTTGACAATACTGATTAGTTATCTATAACTAATGAAACTGTGGGATGCTATTGTTAATTATGTACATGGGTACCATAGAAATAGATTATACCCCCCACAGTCCAAGTTTGTACTCACATTAATCTGTAGTTTTTTATTACATTCTCAGCAGCATATAACATTATGTACTTGAGATGGGTCAGTTTTCATGATTAGTTTACTTTTCATAGCAATAGTCGTGGTTTCGATTCTTACTCAAAACCGTCTTAAATGCATGAACATTTATTGTTTTGCATTGAAAACATGATTGTCTTGAGTTGGGGTGTAATTAGCTGATTTTAATGGGCCGGTGACGTGATCGGTAAGATTCTATTCAGATGACAGACATTTGTGTTTGTCTTGAGTGAGGGTGTAATGATCTATATCTAGATATGTAGGTATATATGTTCAGTAAAAACCAGATAAATATTAATAAAACTAAACAAGTACTATCTAACGGAGCCTAAAATAGTTAGATAAATAATTACGTGCCTTTAAAATAATATTTAAGGTCTGTTCAAAATAACTGATTCAAAATATAAACAGTTAAAAAAAATTAACATAATGTCAGATAATGTCAATGATATAGTTTGTAAGAATGTAGATTATATGTATGTGTATTTGTTACTCTTTTACGGATAAACTACAGGGACGGGATTAAATTTAGCACAGAGATAACCTTGGCGCCTGGCGTCACATTGTGGGAATATGGACATTGCTGAATTGTGGGTCGCCTCTAGTAGGTACACACAGCGTTTACTGAGCAACGTCCATGTTTGACACTGATGGGTTACACTTACTCTTGTTTTTAATTTGTTTTTTCTTTTTTTACAGTTCCTATTTTTTTTTCTGTTTTTTTTTATCATTTGATTTTGTGAGCCCTTGTCAAATAAATGTTTTTCTTTCTTTCTTTCTTCTTAGATAGATTATGGTCTGGTAAACGTACTACGCGAGCGAAGCCGTGGGCGGAAGTTAATTAGAGTAGGTATACACATGAATATTGTGTTAGTATTACTTACAATTACAAGATTTATAGAACTAGTATGGTATATGCAGCAGTATTATGTAAAACTAAAAACTAATATATACGACAAAAATGATTAAATTAGGTAACAGGTTTAAATGGCATTTGCTAGTGCCCGTTTATTTACAAATTTACAAAGTGTAATCAAATGCGGAAATTGAAGCTTAATTTAAGGATTTTATTGCAATCATTAAAAATTTCTATTTCTTATACCTACACAATAATAAAAAGGTCAACCATTAAATAGGTCCATGCCATTCCAAAACATTTAATCAATATCAATAATACGAACAATATACTTATAGTGCTATGATTGTTACTGACGTCTTATTAAATACTTCTAGAGTACTTTCTCTTGCGTAGAATCAAATGCAATTACGGATATACTTAATAATCATTTGCTAATTACTTTTCCACAGACACCTTTGTCCATCTTCAGAGTTCGATTAATTAAAATTGATTAGACATCTAATTAGTTAAAAATGGTTCAGCGGATTTCTTATAAAAAGCTAACAGACAGAATTACTACATTAACATAAACTGGGCATATTATTGCACTTACCTCATGACCTCCATTTAACAGATGTTTGACCATATTATCTCCTAATATTCCATGACTCTTACTAGCTAAAGGAAATACAGCCAATATTCTGTATCCATCACAAACCCACAGACTTAAAAGTACACCAAGTAAGTTCCAATGTAGTTTTAACATTTCCTGAAAATATATCACTTTAAAAATCTAAAGACGCCGAATTTATTCGAATTTTCAGAATATTTCGTTGATATATTGTATTAGTATTAATACTAACTTTAATATACTTGATTTTGTGTTATATTTTTTTATTGACCACAGGCCAGTTTTCTCGATTGTATTTTTTAATTTTCGATTTACAATGAGATCTGATACCGAGATACCGGCAAATGAGGCGACTAAATTTAGACTGAACGAACAGAAACTTCGTGTTGTGTATTTTAGTTCGGTGCCATTAGATAATTGTGTGGATGATAATGTTGACGTTAGACGTAACACTAAACAAAACCGAAGAGGCGGCCTTGAATTTATGCGAGTTGGTATTACGGGAACAAAACCTAAAGGCCTGGATACAGAACAGTATTGAAATAAAACTACTTTTTAACGGATTTTATCGCGGTTTATTTTAGATTTTAGATCCCGACGTTTCAAAGTCTTTTCAGACTTCATGTTCACGGGTGGACTGAGATATTTGACGTGTTTGACGGTAGTCAGTAATAATTGTGATTAATATTTTTGGACGTCAAATATCTCAGTCCACCCGAGAACATGAAGTCTGAAAAGACTTTGAAACGTCGGGATCTAAAATCTAAAATAAACCGCGATAAAATCCGTTAAAAAGTAGTTTTATTTTAATGTGTGATATTCGCGTAAATCTAAGACAATACTACATAACAGTAACTGAAGCGACGTACACCTTTGTAAACATAGCTCACATGATTTTCGATATTCAGCAGAGTAAATGCTTAATCATTAAGTTTAAAGTTGTATTTAGCGTATATCGTTTACGTTACCTACGACCATTCTACAAATGCATCGCTTTAAACGAGAAACCATTGCAACTAACTCCTTGCATGTAGGTATTAATAACATATGGCAACATTAATTAATTTTGCCATATATTATCTAATTAATACCTTAATTAATACATGCAAGGAGTTTTAAAATTCCAATTGACATATTTTAGTAAATAAATAGAGCACGGTGACTATAAAAATGGTAACTTCTTGGTTGGATGGTAATGGTAGTCCTTTTACAAATTAAATTACGTAAGAAGTGCGAAGGCGTGTCGCTAGTCGCCTGTGCGCCATGACTAGGCAGTATAGTAAATAATATGGAATTAGACATTGACATAGTAGTATTAGACAGTGAGAAGGATAAATGAGAAAATCTAAGTAAGTACAGAAACATAAAAAATTCCATTGAGAATTCCGGGAAAGTGAAAAACCTTATGTACATATTCAACTAAATAGTTCTTTCCCGCATTCCGAAGAAGTGTATAACCAAAATAAAAAAGGTCCTTAAACAATATATATGTTACTCCACAAAATAAAAAACGTGTGTGAAATTTTGTTATACTTATTATTTTATCTCTAAAATTAGTTTATTTTAATCTATTTCTTGATATAACCGAGTCTGATTCTCGACTATTCTCTTCCATCTCTTGCCAGCAAATCTTGCTGAGAATGTCCTTCCATATAGTCTAAGGGCGTCCTATACGTTGGCCAATTAAGTCTACTGAACTCGTTAGAGTAGGTACACTTTTATTCAAAACAATAATAAGGTTCACTGCCACTTTCTCACCGAAAATCATTCGTTAGTGAATCGTTATATCGTAGACTACGTCATTGCTAGCGCAAGCCTATTTTAGCATAAAAAAGGTACTAATTCAATCAAGTTGTTACTCTGTTAATTAAATGTTTATATTAATTTACTAGTGGTTTAAGTTCATTTAAATAATTCACATCAAAAAGATAACGTCTACATTGAATTAATTTTATTAAAGTGTGCCTATGCTTTTAATTATTACATAATCAATATAAACCAAGTAAATTATCCTGTATTCTCGAAACGTCTTTTATAAATTCACTGTTATCTACTTAATGAGACCAAAGGTCAAGTTTGATGATAGGGAATTCAAGTAGGAAGCATAATTACCTTCTTATAATGAGTGTGGTTATATACAGAATGACTGGCAACATCAGAAGTACATGATTATTGATGACAACATCTTAACAAAAATTAATAGTTTCAACTGACGAGTTATCAAAACGCCTTCATCATCATCATCATCATCAGCCTATCCTGGTCCACTGTTCGACATAGACCTCTCCTAAAGCACGCCACTGAGTACGATCCGAGGCCACTCTCATCCAGCTCTTACCAGCCACATTGCAAAGATCGTCACTCCACCTAGTCTGAGGGCGTCCTACGCTACGTTTGCCAATACGTGGTCTCCACTCAAAAACTCGCTTACCCCAACGGCTGTCGGTTCTGCGGCAGATATGACCGGCCCACTGCCACTTCAGCTTACTAATCCGATGAGCTACGTCGATTACTCTGGTTCTCTGTCGGATCACTTCATTTCGTATTCGATCCTTCAGAGAAACTCCGAGCATAGCCCTTTCCATAGCTCGCTGAGCGACTTTAAATTTATGGACCAGTCCTACCGTGAGTGTCCACGTTTCGGCTCCGTATGTCATAACGGGTAGGACGCACTGATTATAGGCTTTCGTCTTCAGATGTTATGGGATTGGCGACGTGAAGACTCGACGTAATTTTCAAAACGCCTAATCCTTTCAGTTTTTACTGAATACATAAATTGATGTTAATGTTTTTTAAATGAAAACGTAAATGCCGTGATAACTACTGTTGCATTACATAACTAGAGAGCATATTATGATGTCAAGACTTCCCTGAACTCAGTTTTTAATGATTCTCCGAGGAATAGAGCCAGCCCAGCTATTTTAGCTGTTACTAATTCTGTTAGATCATCATCATTTGCCTTGCCTTTTTCCCATTTATTTTGGGGTCGGCTACCAGTCTAACCTGATGGGGCTAGCTATCAAAATTAAACAAGCGACTGCCATCAGTCCCCGAAAGCCGTATGAGATCAGGACGCTAAATCTCGCGCCTTTAACTCTAAGACAGATGTCGAAAAAATGTTAGAAAACTAATGGAATTTTTCATCTTCATCACGAGAATCAGGGCCCAGTTGCTGAGATCGTTAGACCAGGTATCAGATTAAATTAGGCTTCTACCTTTAACGCCTGACTGTCTTATGTTTTAAATGACAATAGGGGCCGACGGCTTAACATGTTCTCCGTAGATAGTAGTCCCACAACCAACAAGACACCGAATGTAATTTTTATTGTAACACAAAGATTGTCCAATTGACCTCTCGGACCTAGTATAGCACAATCGGACGGCTTACATCGCTCGACTACAGAGGTCGTCACTAATTCTTTTTGATATCACGTACAATTTCGACGACCTCGGTAGTCGAGCGGTGTAAGCCGTCCGATTGGGTTATACTGTGCCCGGGAGGTCGCGGGTTCGATTCCCGCCCCGGACAATATTTGTATAACAACAAAAAATTGTTTCGATGTCTGGTTGGTTGAGGGACTACCCTCCGTGCCTCGGAGAGCACGTTAAGCCGTCGATCCCGCTTGTCATTTAACACATCTATGACAATCGTTACATGTAGTCAGAAGCCAATATAATCTGACACCTGGTCTAACCATCTCGGCTACTGGTTCCCTATGGGTTTCGAGGTCTGATGGCAGTCGCTAGTATAATTCTGGTAGCTAGCCGCATCAGGTTAGAGTGAGAGCCGACCCTAATAGAAATAGGAAAAAATCAAGTGGAATGATGATCACGTACATTTTCCATTCGCCATTAACAGAAAGTTTTAAAATTTAATTGAAACCCAACCAAACTAAGATCTGTTTTGATGACTTTAGGTTTTTAATGATAGTAAAAGTACCAACTTTGTTACTATATTCTGACAAAGAACGGTTTATCTTATCTTATCTAAAAATACACAATACGCATTAAAATATCAAAATCAAAGTATCTATTCGTCTAGGCGCTATATGCACTTGTACACAAATACATGCGACAAACAGACAACACCGTTGTTTATGTCGGGCGTTAGCTTGTGCTCCATTAGGCCTCCTTTAGGAACTCACCAAGCACAAGCTTGGATGAATTTTTACGACAAGAATTTTTAAAGTTTCTGGTATCATAAGTCATAAGTCATTTATTTCGAAACAAAAATACATTTGTGTAGAAAATTGAGAATACAATACAAAAATACTAGTGATGATTACATAATATTAGTCTTTATAATTCTAATTAAAATGTATAAAATTCAATTGATAGTAAAATATTCCTTAATAATTAATAACATTCAATTAATAATCAATTCAAAAAAAAATTAATACTACTAGCTTCAAAGTGTGTGCCTATCCTTCAGAAACTCATCTACACTGTAATAGCACTTTTTCAATATCGTTACATCTTATTTAATTAATCTTTATTTACTTAGAGGCTTTTATTACAAAGTTATATGACACCCCCATTGTAACTTAACCTATTACAAAACAATACTACGAAGTAACGGAGGTATGAGATTTTTGATGAACAAATGTATTAAATAAGTCTAAAGCCATATGTGACGTAGAGACTTACGATATTAATAGATACTCCAACATTGTATAAATTGAGTCTGTATTTGTTCATCGAAGACTTTCTCCCTTCATCATATTTAATACAATCCATCAGTAGGTGGCAGACATCATCAAGAGTTCCACATGAGTCACACCCTAGGATATCACTAATATCATCTTGATTTATTTGTTTTTACTCGGCGATAGGCTGGCGCTTGACTATAAATCGCCTGATGTTAAACAATGATGCAGTCTACGATGTAACGCGCCAGCCCAGTATACCGATTAACTCGTGATTACGAATGATTATCGGTGAGAAGGTGGCAGTGGAATGAGCCCCCCTATGGTTAGAAACCATAAAGGAGCAACAATGCCGACCCACCTGCTCTGCATGTTGTCATCAGTCATCGCACCGGAATACGGCAAGGCCGCTTGGCTGTGCAGCTTTGTCTGGTGAGTGGTCACTAACCACGGCCGAAGCCTACCACCAGTTGATTGTCACCTGATTTGCACCACCCAGGGACCACGTGTGGGGATTCAATTAAAAATGTAAAAAAAAATTGAAAAAGTAAAAAGTGTGTCGTGGCCCAGTAAGTTTGAACAACCTGACCAATTATTATAATGTAAATTTCGTACGCGTGCCTACTGAATATATTAAAGATGTACACACACGGAGGAAGGTGACTCAGCCCCCAACGGTTTAATGGTAATAGCGAAATAAAAATATGATGAAAAATTTATAAAACTTCTATATCATTGACCTATTGGTAATGTTTTGTCAATCCTCAATACTGCAACATTAATTTCTCGTATATTCCTAATATTTTGCGGTTTGACTGTAGATTAATATTGTATTAGTTTTAACTGCTAAATGCATAAACACATAAAACTTTATGGGTTCTATTGTTGTCACATTCATTTACAATGGACTCGTAAAATGCATTGCGATCGTGAGCTGACAATACCGTGCATGGTAATTCTACTGGAGTTTCAATAAATGGACTCACGATTTTCCTATTAGTATCTGAACGACTGGGTCCTTAATTTATTTTTTGTAGTTCACAGTGTTTGTAGATAATTGGTAATTTTAGTTAAAAAAAATTACTTACATAATGTTCAGATGGTAAAACTACATTATGGATTATTAGATAAAAATCCACACATACTTGTCTGTTACAAACAAGCGCTGGCGCCTCGCCTTTGGAATATAAGATCGCGGGTTAGATCCCCGATCATGCCTACACAGGGAACGATGACTTTTTTGTGAAAGGTTTCATAGCCACTGCTCAATATCAGTGAACGAAAACATCGTCAGGAAACCGGCATGTTTAAGAACTAATCATTCGAGGACATGTCATGATGACGATGACGATGTCATTTACCGAACCGCACTTGGCCAGCGAGTGTGAATTAAGGCCTAAACTCCCTCAACTCGTAAGAAGGTTAAGAGAAGACCCTTGCCTAGAAGTGGGATACTATAGAGGATTGAAGTGAAGTGATGTCCGTTACATAGTTTTTATGTGGTATTTATTATACGAGGACGTTATAATTATATTAAGAATGCCCGATATTATAGGCACTTTACCTAACCAATAATGTTTTGGTTTATATTTGAAGTTTACTGCTCATAATACTAAAAACAATAACTTTATTGCTAATCGTAAAATAAGTTGCAGTACTCGTATAAATTTAAATTTGTGACTACTCGTATTCTTTTAAGTCTTTGAATCATACCTCTAATACTAGCACCTTCTTACTAAATATTCTACCTCAATTTATTTTATTTCAAAATGTGAAGAAACTGTTACACAACTAACTGTTTTTTTTTGAGATTATGGTAAAAATTGCTCTTCTATACCTGTGATTTGGTGATTGCAGATAAAAAATGACGCCCACTCTAAATATTACACTTTTACTTCTCTCACTGCATGTATGTAAAGCCTACAAAGCATTAGTAGTTAGTCCAATGGCATCAAAAAGTCACGCAATAGTGGGAAGTGCACTTGTGAAACACCTAGTAAATGATGGTGCTAAGGTAAGTAACAATTTAAATAATCTTCCGCAATAATGACTTACACTAGGAAATAGGTTAAATGTTCCTCAACGTTTAGTTAATTTTCCAATATAAAATAATATAAGGTTACCGAATAAAGTGTCGCGAATGTGAATGTTTGTCTAGAAACAATGAATGAAATGAAAATGAAAACATGTGAATGTGAGTCTTTGTAGAAACATCTCAGAGCAGCCGATCGTCCTTAGATAGGGATGAAGAAAGTATGTAGCAAACACTGTCAATCTCTGTCGCATAGAGATAGTAGAAAGAGATCATGACGTTAGCCAAATAACCCCTCAGCTGAGGAGTATTACGAGTGTTTAAGATAAATATTAATAAGATAAATGTTTTAAATTACTAGCATGGTTTGGTTTCTACTTACAGAACCGAACAACCTCACCAGAAGGAAGAAAAGACATTTTAGGAATAGGGAGGAACCGTTTTGTTGTTGAAAAATGAGTCTATTACCTTCTTTCACACTTAGATGAGGAATAATTTTGTTAAAAGTTAAAGGATAAGACAGATAAAAAATTTTAACTGGGTAAACACCCGTCACACTACACTGCCATAGTAGATTTAGCATAACACGAAAAGCATTATTATACTGGACCCTTATAGATTGAATGCATTTTGAGTGTATTTGTATTAACAATATTTTAAATTATGTAGGATTGACGTCAATAATGGCCACAGTTAATTAGTATTCAATTTGATTGTAACTTGAATAGTAGAATTTGATTGTTGCCAATCAATCAGTATTCATTATAAGAATAAGTAGATACATGAGATTAATACAAATGTGGCTTTATTTGCATCCTATGCTGTCAAAAGCGTCTCGTGGTTTTTTTATCTGGTATTGTGTCTGTTTTTAGGTATATAGTTTGGGATGTCTCTGTTAATTTTTTTCAAATCGTTTTTCTCCAGGTCACCTTGATAACCCCACATAAAGATCTAATTCCAGATCAAAAGGTTCGCATTATTGATGTGAGTTCGGTACTGAATTTAGTCACAGGTACGTATTTCTATGTATACTTGATATTGATACAGGTCGGAATTATTAACGAACGTAAAGTAAATTATTGCACTAATATAGCTATTAACAATATAAATAAAAAAATGCGATTTTAAAAATGAAAATAATTAAGATAAGGGCATATAATCACAAAGTTTAAATTAAAGCTTTATTTAAAAGATATTTAAGGTAAAACCTTGGCCGTTAAACATTTCTGATAATTTTGTTACAGATGATTTGGTGGATATAAAGTTAATATTGGATAATAAGTTTAAATTTCATGATACATACATTGCTAGAGATTTCTTATCAATACTAACGTCGACGGTAATTAAACATGAAAATGTACAAAAACTACTGAATGATACTAATGAACAATTTGATGTAGTGGTAGCAGAATGGATGTTTACGGATATTATTTCTGGGTATGATTTAAAATGTCATCTGCAAATAAATCAAGTAGGAAGGGACGTAAGACCAGATTTACTTCCATTAAAAAAAATCTAATATAAATCTTAAAAAAATTAATAAGTGGTTTAACTTAAATGCTGAGTACCTAAATTTTTTTACAGTTTTTCAACTATATTCAATTGCCCTCTAATTTGGTTTTGTTGTCTTGAAATAAACGCTGAAGTCATCAATTTGGTGGACAATGCTAGTCCAGTTGTATATAGTACGAATTCAATGGCTATTATATCTAGTGTTACACCCTTTTCAATACGAGAACGGATATCAGAACTATGGAATATACTTAAAGCAACATTTTACAATTTCAAGTAAGTACGTACCTACTTGGCTTGTTGTAACTTAACCATCAAGAAAGTTTTCATGATTTTAGTTAGCTTGAATGTGAACAAGCTAGTGAAAAGCGGCATGGCATAATCGCGTCCCTCTAACTATCATTGTGAGATATTATAATATCAAATGATGTTTATTACAAAATTTTAACAACTAGTTAATTTTTAGATTATGATAAAATGTGTAATTTTATAGGTATTTTGATCAAAGGGAAGTCGAAGCATACGAAACAATCATTGCTCCTTTAGTCAGGCAACGAGGAAGGGAGCCACCGTCATACTACGACGTTAAATACAACGCGTCTTTGGTAATTGGGAATTCACACGTGTCCATGGGTTTGGCTTTACCTCTCCCACAGAGTTACAAGTCACTGGGAGGGTATCATATCGATGATAAAGTTCCGCTTTTACCAGAGGTAGAATTATTTTCCTTATCTTTTCAATTTGGAGAAATATTTGCGCCCAATTTCTCATTTCCTTGTTTCCAATCTTTGTATGTGCTGTACTGGAAAAACTAAGATGTTTCATTTCAGTAGGTGCTTTAACGAACTCTTGCACTGAGATAAACTCTCACTACTAACTCACTATTTACCTTTGCTAATTTACCCTTAGTGTGGACCTGGTCGTTACGTAGTGACCGATATTATGGGGCGCGGACGTTGAACTTGTTAATCTACTGGCTAAGTATCTCATCAAAACTATTAGCAACATTATTTTTTGCAGCAATAAAAATACCTACATAACTATATTTTTACAGAATCTACAAAATATTATGAACAACTCTAAAAATGGAGTAATCTACTTCAGTTTAGGATCCGTTATAAGGAGTAAAGATTTGCCTGAAATTATTAAGCGAGATCTATTAACACTTTTTGCTGGACTTAACTACACAGTTCTTTGGAAATATGAAGAGAAACTTCTGGATGCACCAAAAAACGTATACACCTTAAATTGGGTACCACAGACAAGTGTTTTAGGTAAACAATCAGTCAATTTTAATACGTTTCCAATTCGAGTTTTATATTACGACGAAAACGTTTCGTAAAACGCTTACTTGCTGGCTGTAGATTGATGATTTGTATATTCAGAGTCATTTGTAAATTATAAGTGATTTGAAAATTATTAACCTTTCTGAATTTCGTAAAAATTGACGTGTGTTTCTTAAGAAAACTTTACCAATAAAGTTGTATGTATCCAAGCTCCAAACACACTACGTTTAAGCTAGGTTTAGTTGCAGTCAAACGCAGGCCTATTTCAGGATAAAAAAAGCTATAGTTCAAACATTCAAATTATTATTTTTCCGTTTTGAATAATTATAAACTATTCGTATATTTCCGTCAACTCAAGATAGTTCGTATGTAACTTATCAGTTTCATAAAGAAACTTTTAACGATCTATTATTTCTGATAACAGCTCATCCGAAGTGCGTTTTGTTCATTACACATGGAGGTTTTCTCTCAACTATAGAAGCTATACACTATGGAGTTCCTGTGATTGGCATTCCTTTATTTGGAGATCATTATTCGAGTATGGTCAGAGTTGTGTACAAAGGTTTCGGTTTAAAAGTGGATTTTTCTTATAATATGGGCAAAGATCTAAAAACTGCTATTAATGACATAGTTACAAATCCAAGGTAAGTTAACTGCTACGTTAAAGTAATTTATATAACAAATTCATCGAATTTCAGAAGTGCTATTAGAATAATGATACTTAAAATTCATCATCAGACTAGCTTTGTCATAGCAGTCTAATACTGAAAATAACCTCACATAAACCAGTCTTACATTTTGTCATATCCAACTACGGCGAGCGACCTTCCGCAAGTCGTCACTCCACTAAGCTAAAGTGTCCTACAATATATGTTTAACAAATTCTAAGATACATATAAAATACCATTAGAACTTTATGTACAATTTAAACATACAATTTTCGATGAGCCTTTCGTGTCGTTCCTACTTTGATCTCTGTTTATCTCTACTTTTGCGGTCTACGTAAATTGTTGCATTTTATTTTAGGTACAAAGAAAAAGCCAAAGAAGTATCATATATCTACCACCATCGACCTGTAAAGCCTGGGATTGAGCTTGCACACTGGGTGCGACATATAGTGACAACTCGTGGAGGTTCCCATCTCCGTTCTCTTGGTCTGCTAATGCCTTTATACCAGCAACTGTACTTAGATTTTGCTCTATTCCTTTTTCTCATTGTTATTTTTGTAACATCAGTATTGATAGTAGTAGCCGTTGTGTTTTATCTGATATGTGTGAGAAAGCGTTATAGATATAAATTTAAGACAAAGTTAAATTGAGTCAATAATTTTCAATGTTTTAATTTAAGTTTCATTAAATTACATTCTTTCACACTGTCTCATTCAATAACATATTAATTAAGATTATTGAAAATATTGATAAGGATTTGCAAGACTATATTGCATGTCTATGTCTTCCATCATGTGGACCGAAATATTATTTGAATAATAAGTCTGGTTCACTGATCATCAAAACCGTCCACCGGTTAGCTGATATGCAGTATGGCCACATCAAGAAGCTTAGGTACATTAAAATACTGGAGATTGAGTCTAGAACCTACTATTGAAGACAAGAAATATGGCCGTGAATTTTTTTTTTCACAAATCTTTTTAATATTTTGGACGCTAGAAACTTCTAAATAAGTAAGCAATGTAACTCTAAAGAAATTGATAAAAGATAAAGCGGCACCATTTAAGATCACATTTTTACCGTCAATCTTATGTTTTACATACAGATCTCCAGTGTTTCGAGCTTCATTACGAGTTGAGAGAGTTTAGGCCATAATCCACACACGCTGGCCAAGTGCGGGTTGGTGGATATCACATGTCCTCGAATTATTAGTTCTTAGAAATGCCAGTTTCCTCACGATGTTTTCCTTCACCGATATTGAGCAGCGGCGATGAAATAAGTCACACAAACATGTATGGGCATGACCAGGATTCGAACCCACGACCATATTTTTCTAAGGCGAGGCCTGTATTGCTGCGCCACCGCATGTCATTAATATCATTAATATCCACCAATTCAAATCATATTCAATAATTGTTTAGTTTTTACCCATAAAGCCTTATTGTTGGAAATAAATGAAGTCATCAGTCAGATATAAGAAAAATGCTTTAATTGATTTTATTTTATCTGCTTTATTGTACGTTTTGGTATTGAAGAATGTTTGTTATTGGTTACATAGATATTATTCTAATTTATGACAGTGATTGGTATGTAATAAAAAACTGTTTGAAATACATAAAACACCCATTTTTATTTCTTAGAAAACTTACTTAGTAACAATGAACCAACGTTAAAAGAATTAATTCTTCTTTTGTTTGCTTTTATTATTTTTTGGACAAACAACAGAACAAGTAAATTTTAATAACACTAAAGCTATAACTAAAATGAAGACTATTAAGGCAGCTAGATCTAGATAGAGTTGTTGATATAACGGCATATGTAGAGATGGAGAGCGCAGGTGTAGAGCACCGCGAGTCTTGACTACATGCCGCACCCAATGCGCCACTTCTGCGCCAGGCTTTACAGGGCGGTCGTGGAAGATGAAGGACAGCTCTTTGACTTTCTGTCTATATCTGAAAACATTTCATTTTTAAAATCATTACCTAAAGAACCAACATCAGTAGAATTAGAAAACAAGGCATCAAATTTTAAATCAGCTGAACCTGGAATGAATGTTTCATTTTTGACATTTATTCTATCACCATTGCTTAATAGCGGAGTAGAAAAGCATTCTGAGGAAACATACATCTCATAGAAGTAATTTAAGTGGTCAGTAGTCAGTAAGTGTGAATTAGGGCCTTGTGATTCTAAAAACAGTTGAAGGAAGACCGAAGGAGGCTACTACAAATTTTAAGTTAAAACAAGTTAGTAAAACAATACTAATACTTACTTTGGATTACTAATCATTTCATCGATCGCGGGTTTCAAATCTTTTGCTAAGTCGTAAGATAGTTCGACTCCTATTGCAAATCCTTTTATTACCGATCTCTTAACGTTCGTCATTTGATCCCCGAATACCGGTATACCGATAATAGGTACTCCATAGTATATAGTCTCTGTAGTTGATAGCAGGCCTCCATGTGAAATAAATAGAAGTAGATTGGGATGAGCTGTGGTCAGAAACAATTTTCTTTTAGTTATTTGGCCATTCCTATATACTAAACCTCGTAATATTAATGTAATAAATGTTAAAAAAGCAAAGTAGTTAGTCACTTGAAATTTGTTATGTACAGATAAATATTAAATATTTACAGAAGATATTTCAACAACAGCAACCTTTTATACTGTCATGGTGAATAAGCACGCTTACGACTTTGACTGAAAAAATTGCTGAATACATTTTTTAGGCATTATCAAATTTATAGCATTTTATACTTACACAAAATACTAGGTTGTGGTGCCCAATCTAAAATGTGAACATTCTTAGGTACATCAGATAGTTTTTCTTCAAATTTCCACAAAACTGTTTGCTTTAGCCCCCCAAACATTTTCAAAAGATCTCGTTTGATTTCTTCTGGCCAGTCTTTACTTTTCAAATTTGAACCCATACTAAAGTAAATAACTCCGTGTTTGGCATTATCCATTATTTTTTGTAAATCCTGTAACAATTTAGGATAATTTTGAGATGATTTTTCTATTGGTGTACGTATGACTAGTAAATAAATTTTCTATTACTGCATTACGTTGATTGGTGTGATTATGTAGTTTTTTGTTTCTTTCGAACCCTATTCCTTGTATTATGATTTCTTATTAAACACATAGATTTTTCGGTGGGCAGTTTTAAGAGAGGATATGCCGTTTCATAAAGTCTACCAATTTAAGGTTATTTCATCTTAGTATCATTAAAAACCGGCTACATTACAATGATGACGTCATAACGCACATCATAACATGACCATAAGCATGAAAACTACGTTACCTGTGGCAAAGGTTTTAAATTGTCGTCAATATGATACCCTCCAATAGCCTTGTAATTTTGCGGGAGAGGTAACGCTATTCCCATCGATACATGAGAATTACCGAGCAATAATGATGCATTGTATCTCACATCGTAGTATGACGGCGGCACATGGCCTCTTTTCTTTATCAAAGGCACTATCAATTTTTCATATATTTCGGCTTCAAGATCATCATAATACCTGAAATAAGAGAACTTGCCTTAAACATGGTATAGCTACGGTACAACATTATGTCAATGATTTACTTTCTGATTGTTATCTGTTATTGAGTGAACACACACAGTTTGTTAACGATAAATTTGGTCAATAAATAACACTTAGTATCATTGCTGGTCATGAGTTTATATAATTCTGAGATAGGCCCCTGAGTTCGAAGCTATGCACGAAGAAAAGGACGGCAAGACATTGCCAATGGGGAAGATAATGTGTGCAAGCGAGATAAACTCTATACTTGACTCAGTAAACAGCATATGCTGATAATGAATTACGTACATATAATTAAGGTATTTAGACTTTATTCGTGCCCATAATTCTTGAACACGCTGTACAAAAGTGAACGGAGGCACAAATTCAGTTAGAGCAGAGCCAGTAAATGCAGGGTTCGGTTCAGTGTCTACCAAACCAATTGCACCTGAATTCACTTCTATTGGATATTTCCAAATCAATGGACAGTTGAATACTGCTGCTAATCTGAAAAGAGTAAGAAACATCATTAGATTTTTGAGCAGAACATTACTAACGCAACAATTATTTTAAGGTATAGGAAGAACCTGTTTTGGTAGACTGTCATTATGATGAATATAATAGAGCTACTAATTGAAGAAACGAAAAATAAATCCACTTAGAATTGACACTAAGTGGTCACCACACGAAATGCTGTTTGACTTTTTAACGAATTACAAATTAACTTACAAAAATATTTCATTCGGCTTTTAATGTACTAATTTCACATATTCAATAAAAAATTGTATATACCCTGATTTGCTACTTAAGTAGGTCCTTCATAAAATATTGTCAATGTCATAATATTTACAGTACATTAGCTTGTAGACACAAGCAGACTGACTGCCTGATAACTGATAAGCTGATAATTGCTGTACAATTGTCGAACAAAATAAAGTATCCGTCAGAATAGAGTACGATAAAGTTCTGTCCTCTGGTTGTTTTGATATTATGGGTTGGTAACCTGTTATGTCAAATGAAGGATAAAATGAATCCTGATATTTACTGACATTATAAGCATACAAATAAATTTTAATAACTAATAAAAATAGTAAGCGGTCAATTAAATATTTTTTTATGAAATTTTGGAATTCTAGGTGAACTGAGGATTCGAAAATACACAGATGTGTGACCGCAAATAATGACGATAATACAATTCGTTAACTAAAATAAACATTTTTATTCTGGAAACATATTCCCTCGAGGCTCATCTAACTGGGCCGTAAGTATTGTAATTACAATCACTAAATATACCTACAATGACGGTTAATTTTAAGGAGATAAGAAAAGGCAGGTAATTTCGTGAGATGAACATGATTTTCTTGAGTCTGGGTGTAATTTTCTGTATCAAGTACGTCCTTACAAAAGAAAAGTATATTACTAGTTATCAGGTTTCCATAGTACAAATTCTGCAAATCAAATGACTTTGTGTGTTACAATGTCTCATTTTATGGGAAAATATGGCTGGTTATGGAGACTTACCCAGACAAGATGTCTGAAAACATCCATTCCACTATTACAACATCAAAATGTTCATTAGGATCGTTCAACAGTTTCACAACATTATCATTCTTCAGAGTTTCTGTTACTATTTTAGACATCATCACATTAACTACACTATGATCCATTGTAAAGCCTTCTTTATCGATCAATTTTTTTAAGTTTAATGTATCCTCTGAAATAAAATTAGTTACTTAGACTTTATTTTATATCGGCGCTTAGCTTCAACTCTTTTTAGTGTCCCACGCTGGACACGGGTCTTCTCTCAACTATCTTATGAGTTGAGAGAGCTTATACCTTAATCCACACACGCTGGCCAAGTGCGGGTTGGTGGATGTCACATGTCCTGTTATCCGATGTTTTCTTTCACCGATATTGAGCAGCGGAGATAGAACAATTCACACAAATATGTGTGGGCACGACCAGGATTCGAAACCGCGACCTTATTTTTCTAAGGCGAGGCCGGTACCGCTGCACCACCGCTGCTCGTTTTACTTACTTAATCGCAAAATAATGACATGATTTTAAACGACATGCGTAGCATAGGTAAGTACTAGACCTATGTTTTGTGATGCTTCACGAAGACTTTATTAAATAAAGCTAATTATGTACAACTAAGTTTCTGCCGCAGTTCCGCCCGCGTAAACTACATTATATATCGTACCTAGCAGTGAGATAAAAAGCCTATAGCCTTCCTCAGTAAATGGGCTATCTGACAATGCAAGAAATTTTCAAATTGGACCAATAGTTCGTGAGATTAGCGCGTTCAATCAAACAAACTCTTCAGCTTTATAATATTACTAGCTTTCCGACAGCGGCTTCGCCCGCGTCGTGTATGTCGGTTATCGCGCCAAAACATTACCTTCTTTTTGCGCAGTCGGATAAAAACTATCCTATGTCCTTTCTCGGGTCTCAAACTACCTCCATACCTAATTTCATCCAAATCGGTTCAGTTATTTAGGCGTGAAAGCGTAACAGACAGATAGACAGTTACTTTCGCATTCATAATATTAGTAGGGATTAAAAAAAATATGGAATTAAGTATGTTTCTTGTTTTTTTTTACTTTTGAATTCTTGCAAGGAAAGAAAAATGCTGCCTCGAAAATTAATGTTTCAAAACATGGAAGTCATTTTAACTTAGTAACCGAACACGAGCAAAAAATACTTACGCGGCAAAGCCTTAAAGTTACCACTGACGTCAATCAGACGAAGGTTCGATGGAGCATTTTTGTAGTCAAAACCAGTTACATACGTGACCTAAAAAAAATATAACCATGAATTTGATAAAGATGACCCTGAAATCTGAAAAGACTTGAAACGTCGGGATCTAAAATAAATATTAACCACGATAAAACCTGTTATAAAGTAGTTTTATTTGAATGTGTGATATTTGCGTAAATCTAAGAAAATACTATCTAAAGGCATTTAATACAGAATTTTGATGGGTCATTGGCGAGCTCGGTGAGATTCTTGTTTTCACACCACAGGTCGTGGGTTCGATCCCCACCCGAGACATACATTAATGTGATAAACATGTCTGTTTGTCTTGAATCTGGGTGTAATTATCTATTAAATGTATGTATTTACAAAAGATAAGTATTATATGTTGTATATTATCAGTTATCTGGCTTCCATAGTACATGCTCTGCTTAGTTTGGGATATGTATCTATCTAACTTGCAAGTACATTAAAAACTTTGCCATGTGCGATTGAAACTCGCAAGAAGAAGCATTCTGTGACAATTCCGTTTAATAGCAGGGAAGCTGGTAGAACAGTTAGTTAGTAGTTAATAGTTACTTAATAACTAGTAAGTCTCTACAGTAAGTTATTTTGGGGTTAAAATTATAAGGTATTTTAGCTGCAATAAATAAAAGGAGGCAATTATTTTTTGAGCCGTATGTGGTCGAGACGCTGGGGCCGTGGGGCCCAGGTGCCGCTGCTTAATTTGAGAGGTGTTTAAGCGCCTCTTTGACACCTCCCGTGATCAGAAGGCTGGCCTTCATCTTGTACAAAGAATTAGTATTGCCATTCAGCATGGCAATGCTGCCAGCCTAGTGGGCACGTTCCCAGAAGATAGCGATGCGGAATTTTTCGACGCTTAGCTTTTAGATACAGGTTTTAGTTTTGATAATAAGGTTGAATAATAAGTTATTTAGTTTATTATAAAGTTAATTTTAATTTTCTGCTGATTTCAAACATTTGCAGAACATTACACAATTACTGAGCTTTTTTAAAAAAGTGTTAATCAAATTCAAACTTCACTTTGAAACAAATATCAAAATCGATAGGCAGAATTATAGCATAACATACTTAAAAAAAATACAGTCGAATTGTGACGCTGCTTTAAGAAGTTTGTTGATAAAACTAATACATTACAAGCTAACAAAAATTAAGGACCCATGTGCAATAAGTTGATACCGGGCGGTCACGCCACAGACGCATATTTGTATAATGAACATAAAAAAATACCACAAGTTTCACCCGCGACTTCGTCTCTGCTATCTTTTTAATGTAGCGAGTGTAGTACTCGGTACAACGCCGCCTTATACTTACTATGCGTTTCAAATGACAATAGGATTGGAATTCCGCCATCTTGGACCGGAATGCGCAAAAACTTTACATTTTTTAGTACAGTGAGTAAAAATGTTTCTTCGATATAATAATCACATCTAGATAAAAATAAAATAAAAATGCCTATATCTGACTGCCGTTTGACTAAAATTGGGCATTTGAAGTAAAATATTTAGGTACGAACATGTTTTATTAACTTTCGACGACAAAAAGCGGTGCTATAAGTTAAAACGTGTGTTTTTATTTGTGTAAAAGAATTTGTAGTATCCTTGCGCGTAAATTTATTTAGGTAGGTAGCTACATTGTAACTACATACCTAAGTAAAGTTATTACATAAATCAGTTTTTCATACATTTTAAAATAAAATTATTGTCTGTGGTTTGATATTTTGTGCTGGCGCTACTTTTGCTTGGTTTTTGGTATGAAGATAGCCGCGGGTCCAGTCCTATTCTTATTTGAAACGCATAGTACAGGAGTAGCGGGCGGAGGGTTGCATTCCAGGCGAGTCTCAACTTATCGCACACGGTTAGTATAATAATTAGTAATAGTTACAATACCAAGAAAGATTCTATAATTACCTCAACACCATCCTTTAATAAATTTCTAACAATCCCATCACCTAAAATAGAGTGACTCCTTGATGGCATAGGATACACCACCAGAGCTTTATACGCCTCACATGTATAACATAATGATAGGCAAAGCAAAAGATAAATTGCTCTAGCCATGGTAGACCTGTAAAAACAAGACAACAAATTGTTTAATACATTATGTTGTAAGATATAATTATTGTTTCGAACCAGTTTTTGTTGAAGCTAAATAACGTAACGTATCAGTTTGAATTGTCTTTATATCAAGTAGAAATATTCGATGAGATATAGAACTTAGTTTAAAGATCAATTCTCAGTCAGTTTTTACCAGAAATGTATGTTTGCCGCATTTGACAATAACCCAAATAGGACTTGTTAGATGCCTATGGTACTTTTTTCTTTTTAGACTCCGACGAAACAGAGATGTGTCATTACTTATCTGATATAATATTATAAAGCTGAAGTGTTTGTTTGTTTGAACGCGCTAATCTCAGAAACTACTGGTACAATTTGAAAAATTCTAGCACTGTTAGATAGCCCATTTGTTGAGGAAGGCTATGGGCTACTTTTTATCCCATTGCGGGGCATGATATGAAGTTTACGCGGGCGTAGCCGCGGCGGAAATCTAGTTATTAGATAAACGTGGATATATGTGTATTTGTGTATGTGTTAAAAAGTATATAGTCTCGTAGCGAACGAGTGGATGGTTCTAGGCTGAGTTTCACAAAATTGCCAGTTACTCCTATATAATTCAATTAAATTAATTGTGGGGATTTCAATACAGATTTAGGTTCGTGGCAGCGCTGTCTCTGTGGTGGGTTAAATAAGAATAAGTATAAATCTTTATTGCTTAAAATTAACATTTCCTGTCATCAACATGATCACTGGACTCCCTACTACGATCCCCTGTGTCGTAGAGGCTAGTCTCTTTCGTCATGATGGGTCTCACTTTGTTATTTTTGTTTTTATCCTGAAATAGGTCTGCGCTTGACTACAACTTGCCTGATGTTAAGCAATGATGTAGTCTACGATGGGACGCGCCTGCCCACTATACTGATTAATTCGTGGTTACGAATGAATTTCGGTGAGAAGGTGGCAGTGGAATGATGCTCCTTATGGTTAGAAACCTTAAAAGAGCAACAATTTCGACCCACATTCTTAAATGGTGTCACCAGACATCGCACCACGGCAAGGCCGCTTGGCGGTACGGCTTTGTCTAGTGGGTGGTCACTAACCACGGCCGAAGTCTACCACCAGTAAACAGCAGTTCGTCGCAACAAAGTATCATTAAATTCTTATTTATAGTTTTTTTTATATACTCTTCAACATCTTAGACAGATTTCGCATATTATTTTTCTATTTTAATAGCTATTTAATAGCTAGTGGTCTATGTACAAATGACTACAATGTAATGATTTGAGTTGTTATGTTATTGAATAATATTGTGTAACTTCCTTAGCACTTGGCATTGAGAGCAGCACGTGTACATCACTGTGACTGTGGTCAATCAATCATAAATTATTGAATAAAAAATTAGACTTTGTCCATTACCTACTATTTATTCGGCGTTAACTATATTTTGAACACTTTTTATAGTGGATCCTTGACCTTGTTTAACTGTAGGATTAATGTTTCATTTTATAAAAAAATAATAATCAATAATAATCAAATAATTTATTATTTAAAATTAGAAACTTTACACAAATGTACATATTGCTCTAGAAATAATATGTAGGCGGTTTGTAAAAGTAGGTGTTTTAAATTTTGTAAGCATTTAATAAAATACTTTTTGTACATAAAATAATCATTGACGGCTTCCGAGTGGCCCAAGGGCCCCATGCCCACCGCAACCTAACCTACTGCTACACTATAGTACTATGCGTATATGCACATCAAGTATTAATGTACTCAATTATACTTGTAATTGCATGAAAATTATAAATCAATATATTGTATGTACTTAACTTTATTTCCAATATGTTTTTCGATTTTTAAGATTAATAACTTTTAGACGAATAAGCAATATACCTACCATAAAACTTTATATCAATTAATATTAGGGAAAATATAATTAGCCTAAAATAATGATATTCATGCATAATGAATTAGTATGCCAAAATCAACTGTCAAAATATTTTTATGCCTAAAAATTATACGTAACTCATTATGCCACGTTAAAATAGGACAAAAATATGTATGTATAAGGAATATGTTTTAATTAAGATTTATGTTGAGTTTTATCTATCTTTAAAATAGTATTTTCCTAAATGAACGCATTGAATGAAAACTTTTCATTTTTTATTTTATTGCGATGTATTTTTGTTTCGTTATCAGAAAATTTCAGTTTTTTTTTGTCACCTTCTAGTCCATGGACTCTGATAGCCGAAATAAAATCCACTAGGTATATTTTATTTTAACATCTAACTACAAGATCTTATAAATTCCATTCATGAATGTTTGTAGCTATGAAAAATATTTAAATACAATACTAAGCAGCTAACCAAAAACGTTTTTCATTAAGTAGCAATTATTGGTATAACCGAGCCGGCCTTGTACACACAATGAACAGAGCAAATATTGCCTATCAAAAAAAAGTCGTGGGATCAAGTTCAAGATCATCATAATATGAACATAACAAAACGCTTACGTTTGTGTTACAAAGATTAAAGCAAAGTGAATATTACATAAATTTCCAAATTACTGCCCAAATTACCTACTTTAGGTCCCATACGGTCGAGCGTATTGCCGTTCAACGAATGCAATTCCCAATTTCTTACAAAAAATCTAGCTTGACTGCAACTAAAGGTTTTTGGAGTGTACCTATACGTTTTTTCTCCCACTGGAGGTTCGAATAGTCAACTTAATATTATCCATAATTGAGTTGTTATTGTACTTGTGTTTGACGGGCCAGTGGCGTGGTCGGTAAGATACTTGCTTTTCACGCCGCAGGTCGTGGGTTCGATTCCAACATCAAACATTAAGTCTGGGTGTAAATATCTATTATAAGTATATATTTACAAAAGAAAAGTATTATATGTATAGTATATACCAGTTATCTGGTTTCCATAACACAAGCTCTGCTTTAGCTTGGGACCAGATGACCGTGTGTGTTAGCGTCCCAGAATATTTATATTTTTATATTTATATTTATACTTGAAACTAGCAGCACAGTATATATCTAAATATTTGTTTTATATACTGTGGTAGCACTGATCAAAAACATTAATTAGCACAATCAATTCGGAGCTAATTGTTAAGGACAAAGTGGACACTGTAAAAGTATTTTATTTATAGCTATGAGGCACAAAGTACACAGATACACAATTCAAAAATATCGCACTTTGTGGGGGAAAAGTTAAAGACTTCGATTCAAAGGCTTTCACTATCAACCTGTCAATGTGTGATTAGTGTCTTATATTATTAAACACTTAAAAATTATTGATAGAACAGGAGGAAATTTCTTGAAAACCTCAATAATTTGCCTCAATACTAGTAATCTTAATATATATATTTCTTGTGTGCGTGTGTATGTGACTGAACTCCTCCTAAACGACTGGACCGATTTTGATGAAATTTTTTGTGTGTGTTCAAGGGGATCTGGGAATGGTTTAGATTCACAATTTTGCGCGGTACGAAGTTCGCTGGCGCAGCTAGTTAATAATAAATAATAATAATTCAAACAAGAATCGTTTCTATTTAATTGACTTTTTCTTATTTTATTTGCAATGTAATTACTTACAAATACCCTTTTCAAATTTAAATAATAATAATTAATACCTCGTGGCAATTAAAAGAAATACCGGCTATACAAAAAACAAAGCTTTACAAATCTATTATAATGGCTGATAAATAATACGAAAGGTAAAAAAGGGTAAAAACCGACAAACTACTTAGGACCATTTCGGCATAAATAATTAAAAACCGAATATAAACCTTTTCCTGTTTATATTCGGTTACAAACTTTAGCATACCTACACTAACTAACATTAAAAGAGGTAGGAAAATAAATTTTCTCGAAGTTTATATTATGATTTATGAAATAACAAAAAATAATATTTTATTTTCACCTAAAGAGGTGCATTGTATGCATTTGTCCCATGAGGTATGCAATTTATTGCATAAAATTACTATTAAGTTACGCAACAATTTTAGTAAGAACACACACACATCATTTCATAAAAAAACTACAATACTACTACTACGCACTACTTCGAAGTTTTTACAATATCTATAATTTATAATCTATAGGAAAACTAAACTTTAATAAAATTTATCAATACTAACAAAAATAACTTACGTTTAATTTAAACACACATAAATCACTACTCTTAGTAATGCTTTATGATTAATTAATTTTATCAACGTGTTGTAACACACAGAACAAGATGTTATCCCACTTGTGTGTTGATCGTAACTGATGAACGAAGGATCGGAATGTTTAAGTACATAATAATATTCCACCAATATAATCACGTTAAACAATCGTACGTTGCTGGTTAAGTAGGTGGTCTTATTTTTATTCTACCAAGACTAGCACAGACATACAAATTCAAATATTTTATTTCAGATTTACATCCATACCTATATGGTTAGTAGAGATACATACAGCTTAGTCCTATGTTAGTACAATTAAATTTTACACCCTAGTTTATTTGGATAAGTGTGTCTGCACACTTACCCACCTATGTATGAGGGGAGAGTCTCATTATGCATTACCTCATTGTAAGCGGTCAGCGACGCCTATGGTGTTCCTGTTTGTTGTTTTTTTCTTAATAATACTTGTCAATACGTAAATGTTATTCAAATACTATCACTAACCTATAATAATTAAATAACGGTTACCTATGCAAAAAGATAAATTATTTTTACCTACTTAATGCAAGAAATGAAATGAAATGGTATTGGTATAGAATCCAATTCATTTTATTCTATTTCTTGCATTTTATTTTCTTTCATTATCGAATGTTTTGAATTAAAAGAAATAAATATGACGTATTCAAAAAAAAATTAAATTTTATTTCAGCGAGCAGTCAGCAGCGATGGCTCAGCGGTATCGGCCTCGCCTTTGAAATTTAATCAGAAACCAGACCAGGAATCGCACTCGCAATCATAAGATTGCGAGTGCGACTCCTGGTCGTGCCCACACATCTTTGTGTGAATTGTTTTATCGCCGCTGCTCAATATCAGTTAAAGAAAACATCGTGAAGAAACCGGCATGTGTAAAAACTAATTATTCGAGAACATGTGCGATCCACCAAACCGCACTTGGCCAGTGTGTGTGGATTAATGTCTAACTCTCTCAACACGTACGATAGTTGAGAGAAGACCCGTGCCCAGCTGTATGACACTAAAGGGTTGAAGTGATAGTTCTTACTGCCTTGGTGGTCTAGCGGTAAGAGTGTTCGCTTAATAACCGTGAGGACTCGGGTTCGATTCCCGGATCTAGCAAAATGCCTTAGCTTGAAGTTTGGCTCGGCAATAGGTTCGCTCCTATTATGTATGGGACCAAAACGTATAGCTGATATTTACCACTGCCTACCCCTTCGGGTAACAGGTGTGACGTTATGTATGTATGTACCACAAACCGTTTTAATAAATATAATAAATAAAAAAATACGCTTCGACAAAGTCTAGTCTGAAGTTTGCGCGGGCGACGAGTGAGGACCGTCGCTACACGAACTGTCCCCAGTTCTCTACAGACATCCGTGCGACCAACATCAGCCTAGAAACTGTCTTCACTCATTGTATTTTTATACATTTCATAACATATTAGTAGTGTGAATGATCTAATTATGTTTGTTGCTCGTATCCACACCCACATATTAAGATTTCAGGCGAGGACTCTCCCTCTGATCGGACCCCTGTACCGACAAATATTTTTGTTACTTACTCTGTTCTGGATCTCGGTGCGAAATAAAGTATTTTTATTTCATAAGTATTTTGTTAGTGATTTCGTTTGCAGTTGAGCGGTGTAAGCTGTCCGATTGGGCTATACTGTGCCCGGGAGGTCGCGTCGCGGGCTCTATGCCCACCCCGGATCATCTTCGTGTAACAACAAAGATTTGTTTTAGTGTCTGGTTGATTGAAGAACTACCCTCCGTGCCTCGGAGAGCACGGTAAGCCGTTGGTCCCGGTTGTTATTCAATACATTTACGACTATCGTTACATGTAGTCATAAGCCTAATATAATAACACAGATGTAATGTAATGGATACCCCACTGAATGTTTGTACTCGTATGTGTGACTATAGATAGTTGGAAGCATAAACATATTAGAATGTATTGCAAAACTTAGAAAATTCTGTGAAGTCATTAGGTAAACTATAAATAAATGATGACATTTTTTTATTAATAAATTTTCAGTAACATAAATCCAATGTTACAATACAGTCAGTCGCTGTGTGACCTTATAATAATAAACTTTTTTACTCGCTAAATTACTAAACTGTTTATCTGTCTTCTTCGAGCACATAATTGAATAAATTAACCTTAATACTATTAAAGTTACAGCTAAAATTATTGCTAATAATGCAGCAAGATCTAGATAGAGCTGTTGATATAGCGGCAAATGCAGAGAATGAGAGCGCAAATGTAGAGCACCGCGTGTCTGCACCACATGACGCACCCAGTGCGTTAGCTCAACTCCTGGTTTTACAGGACGATCGTGGTAGATGTACGATAGCTCCTTAGCAGTCTGTCTGTATCTAAAATAAATACAAACTTTAGAAATACTTTTGCGGTAGAATAATGTCCCTTTGTCAAAGGTTTGGCAAGAGAGCCATTTAGACGTTTAATATCACCTCCGACCTGATAGTTCGGCTATTTAGAGAGGTAAAATCGTCCTGCTTTCTTGATACCTTGCCCACAGGCTGACCTTGGCCTAGGCCTAGGCCTTGACCTGCTGTGTTTTACTTACAATACATGTTTAGTAATAAAAGCTAGGCTTTAGATTCACTTATTACATTTATAAATTAATTTATACTATTTCTTTATTAAAGGTATACAACATTTAAACTGCAGTATTTTGTAAAGAAAAATGAGCATGAAATCTTACTTTGGATTTGACACAACTTCTTCTATGGCTCCTTTTAGATCGTTCACTAAATTATACGATAGTTCTACTTCCTTAGCAAAACCTTTATGTACTGCCTTCCTTACGTTGGCAAATTGGTCTCCAAAAACTGGTATACCGACAATAGGCACCCCGTGATATATGGTCTCAGTCGTTGATAGAAGACCACCATGGGAAATAAAAGCACGTAAATTGGGATGAGCTGTAAAACAAAAAGAAATCTATTTAAAAATAACATCAAATATACAATTTTTTTATTGAAATAAAACTACTTTCATGTTCATAACTTTATGTTCACGGGTGGACCACGCCTGGTGATAAAAAAAATTCAACGTGTGATATTCGCGTTAATCTAAGACAATACTAATTTTTTTATTGTTGTTGTTGAAGTAGGTACATTTCGTACCCAAAACACTTTGCTGTGGAGCCCATTGCAGAATGTGAACGTTTTTAGGCGCATTTGTCATTTTCTCTTCAAACTTCCAAAGTATTGTTTCTTTTAATCCTCCAAACATCTTCAAGAGATCACTTTTTATTTTCTCCGGCCAATCTTTACTTTTCAAATTTGAGCCCATGCTGAAGTAAATTACTCCGTCTTTAGAGTCATCCATTAACTTTTGAAGATCCTGTAATCAAACAATAAGTAGTTAGTGTCATTATTGGCAGATTAAACGCAATATTATTCTTGACAACATGCTAGCAATATTTGGCTAGGGTGATTGTGAATTGTAAGTACTAATCTTGTTGCAATCAGTGCTAATTTCCTTCAGACGACTTTGCTATCATTATTACTGGCATTACCACGATCTTACATTTTAACCTCTGTAAGTGGAATTACAATCCCATGTCAAGTGGCACGCGATGATTGTGGTTGATGGTTCTTCTCCTTGGTGCTGTCTTTACCTTCGCTTAGAGGGGAATGTAATGAAACTATTCAATTTCTATTAACTTTCTAATTGAATTCCAGACAGTTTGTGTGTCTCGGGACTTGACTGGGATTCAAATTTTAATGCCGAGCCACTTCACGTGTCCTACTCTCAATCCTGGCTTACAGGGCGTAGTAGTGACGGGAGTGTCATGGTGGGTTAAGTTCCAAAAAAAATTAAGCAATATAGCTTACATTATTTGAGTACATAATAACAACATCAACGGCCTTAGCAAAATTCAAAATTAGTACAAACCTTTGGCAAAGGTTTCACATCATCATCAACGTGGTAGCCTCCTACAGCTTTGTAGTTTTGTGGTAAAGGTAGTGGTATACCCATAGACACATGTGAGTTACCAAGTACTAAAGATGCGTTGTATCGGACCTCATAATATGATGGTGGTTCCCGTCCTCTTTTTTTGATTAGTGGAACTAAGAGTGTTTCATATTCGTTTGACTCTAAAGTGTCGTAGTACCTGAAGTATATTTATAAAATACATTAATATAGTTGTATTATTGGAAAATCCAGAAATTTACTAAATCTGGTGAACCAGAATATTTTTGGAGTTAAGTCTCGAAGTAAGACATAACATTGGGAGATAATGGTCACAACGTTAAACAACTTTTGTACTTACAACACATTGTTAAATTTTGTTTTTAATCGCGCCCATAGCTCTTCTATACGTTGCAGGAATGAAAATGGAGGTATATTTACAGTTAAAGCATAGCCGCTAAATGCTGGATTAAGGGCAGTGTCGATTAAACTTATTGATTGAGCATTGACATCTGTTGGAATTGTCCAAATCAGTGGACAACCAAACAAAGTGGCTAATCTGAAATAATAATATTTATCTGAATCTGTTTAAAATTATTGCTGTATAAATCAGTTTCACTTATTCTTGTTATCCTAATGCTATTATCTCATCATATTCTTTTTTTTGTTTCTATGTAATATGTTACCATTTTATGTAGTTTTATGCTTCTTTTACCAAGAAAAACGTAATATAATTAGATATACACTTAACTTACCCAGACAAAACATCAGAAAACATCCATTCCACAATTACTACATCAAATTGTTCATTGGGATCATTTAAAAGTTTTTGCATGTTTTTGTTTTTTACTGTCGCTGATGCTATTTTCGTCATCATTGGACTGATTATATGCTGGTTCCCAATAGGTATACTTTTATAAAGCAACTGTGTTAAGTTCAAAATATCAGAGGCTGTAAACACAATAAAATAATTAATAACTTAACTAAAGTATTATCATTTGCTTTGATTTTGTTTATTTAATTGAATAACTTCATTTTTAAATTTATGTCATTGCTTTATACTAAAATTTGGGACTTGTTCCTTACCTGAAAATACTTTCAAATTGTCACTGATATCAAATAAGCGCAAATTTTTTGGTGGTTCTTTGTAATCAAACACTGAAACGTATGTAACCTAAAATATAATAAAAGAGTAATGTAACTCTATATTATTTTATTTTATTGCCAGTGATGTGCTCAAATAAAGATATTTAACATATAAAAAAGATTTATGATGATTTAAAACTAACTCACCGGCTCCTCTTGTCTGCACTATAGAGTTAAGAGAATTATAATTGCAATAAAAGACAGCGGAACAGAATTTATGTATGAGCCGTAGTTAGTGTTTTAACAATGCACACAAAAAGTTTTTAAAAAACTAACCTCAACATCATCGTTCAATAGATGTTTAACAATCCCGTTTCCTAAAATGGAGTGGCTTTTTGACGGCATCGGGAACACCACAAGCGCTTTATATGCCTCACATGTATATAACATTAAGAAGTATAATAAAATATTTACTATCGCCACCATTTTGGCTTAAAACGAAGAAAATTTTACTAAAAAATACGACAGCACAATATTACGTCTTTTATCAATAAATCCAACCTTGTATATAAAGTTGATGTACTCTTATATACACAAAATAAACAACCTCTAAAATAACATCAATTATCAAGTAAAGGTACGATTCCGTGACGGACTTCATAAGCACAACGGACACGCTAGCCTATGACGCTATAAGTAAGATTAAACTAGAATGGTTGGAGTATCTAACATTATGTATGTCGCTTACTGACCCGCGCAAACTTCTTACTCCGTAAACCTTATAAAGCTTTTTAAGACCAAAATGAATGTTTCAAAACCAAAATCTAACAAATTAGTTCGTCTGACTTGATGTGTTGTCCTTAAAGTATTCTCATAGTCCGCCAAGATCAAGAGTTGCTTAAAATCTCACCAGAATGTTAAAATGTAACAGAAATAACAATGATTATTATGAAACATTACTCTTTAGAGCGTTGCCTGCTACTACGGAATCGTACTCTAAAGCAATAGCTTAATATTAGTTTAGACAGTTTCTGATTTTATCGTTCGAATATCATGGTTTAATGTCGATAGCGTAAGGTGGACGTGCAGTCCCATAATAATTTAATTAGTTTTTACATACCTAAACAATGTAACTGAAGATTTTGAAATTTTGTCTCATTTGTGTTTGTATTGTTAACATAATAAAACTTCATTGTATGGTTCAAGAAACATTGTTAATTGTGTGTCATTTTGTGAATAGGACATTGCATTTGCACCACAAAATTGTTGTACAATTTGTATATTAGGTAACAAATAAGGAAAATCATGATATATAGATTCATATTTAAATATAAATTTATCGTGGCCTTGACTATTTATGTACTTTATTTGTAAGTATGCTGTGTTTACATCAAGGAGATCATTTTCATATAACCAGTGATCAGAATAGGTAGTGAAATTTAGGGTTAACGACCTTTAAACATTATTGTAAAGTATGAATACGCCCCAGGATTGCTAAATTTTGGGAACATTTTATACGTGTGAAATATTTTATTTTATTTTTAGAAATTATAAGAGCAAGTATTTAATTTTGGAATGTTTATCATTTAGAATCTAAAGAAGAATTAAAAATACACGCATTTTCTACGAATTTACGATGATTTTGAAATAAACAAAATGGCGGCCAATTCAGCCATGTAAAAATAGCAGAACAGTGTACAAATAACATTTTTATTTATTCGTGGGATTCGTCTTCAGCCGATTTTAAATTATACTAGCGGACTCCACAGACGTCGTCCTACCCGGTAAAGCAGTGCCACCTACCGGGTCCGAAAATAGATTACGACCAATTCTCAGATCAAGTTTCTGAGGAGGTTGTTATCTTTAAAATTTTCTTTCTGTAAGAACCATCCTCGTACTTCAAAGAACATTCTAAAAAAAAATTGCTAAATCGGTTCAGCCGTTCTCGAGTTATGCGCTTACCAACACGTTTTGCGATTCATTTTTATATTATAGAAGATAAACTATAGAGTACGAGCGATTGGCATGTCCATGTTAAAATTTCGTCATGAAATTGCAGTACTAATCCGATCACTGCATACATATAACCCAGCTGGTAACTGACGTACTTTTCTTAAGTTACCTTCAGTTTTGCGAAATGTTAAAAAAATAAACACCAATTTGATTAAAATTTTGTGAGATACCTATACATTTATTTACAACATACAGATAATACAATGACAATAAAATATACTTAACTGAACAACAATATCAATGTTAACCTAAATAAAGTACTAAACTAACAAACGTGTATAAAAACCCTCCGAATTGTGGTCTTCCGGGAACGTACCTGGAAGGCTAGAAATGCCCCGATTTATGACTGACATGAAGCTGCCGTATTATATGGCACCTCTAAGCTTAAACCTATCGGATTCTGAACCCACCTAAACGCACCTACTGAATTACAAATTCTTTTTTTGTTTGCTGATATTACGTTTATGACAAACAACGCCAAAAATATATTTTAATAATACTAAAGCTACAGCTAAAATTAGTACTAATAAAGCAGCAAGATCTAGATATAGCTGTTGATAGAGCGGCACATGAAGAGCTGGAGAGCGCAGGTGTAGAGCGCCACGCGTTTGTACCACATGACGCACCCAGTGTGTAATCTCCACACCTGGCTTCACAGGCCGATCGTGGTAGACATATGACAGTCCTTTAGCAGCCTCTTTGTATCTGAAACGGAAAACAGATTCCTTGTAACAGAGAAAATTGTTGGAATATACCACCAGCTTGGGACCCAGTGCTTAATTTACTTGTACCAAAACCCAAGCAAAATCAATTCAGAATTCAAGACACTGTGAGCTCAGCTTGCTTAAATCGGAACTCAACTTAAATATTAATGTTTGAAGGTAGTCAGTAATAATTGTGATTAATATTTTTGGACGTCAAATACCTCAGTCCACCCGTGAATATGAAATCTGAAAAGACTTTGAAACGTCGGGATCTAAAATCTAAAATAAACCGCGACAAAATCCGTTAAAAAGTAGTTTTATTTATTATTCGCGTAAATCTAAGACAATACTATGCAAACGAAAGACTTTAAAACGTCGGGATCTAAAGTCTAAAATAAACCGCGATAAAATCCGTTAAAAAGTAGTTTTATTTCAATATAGTATTACTAACTAAATAGATTTTTATTATCGGAAAATAAAGATATCTGTTATAATAGATGTTTGTGGGTTATTGCGGTATTATAGCTTTCAAACGGATGATTTCTTTTGTTTGTTGGACCAAAGCAGACTTGATTGGGTGTTCTAAGCATGGAAAGTCCGCCAAGAGTCTGTCAAAATTTATAATTTTTATTTATTTTATTTTCGGCGGGCCGGTGGCGTGGTTGGTAAGATACTTGATTTTCACGCCGCAGGTCGTAGGTTCGATTCCCACCCGCGACAAACATTTGTTTAAATATATCTGTTTGTCTTGGTGTCTGGGTGTAATTATCTATATTTAAGTATATATTTACAAAAGAAAAGTATCATATGTAGTACTAGCAACCCGCCCCGGCTTCGCACGGGTGCAATGCTGATACTAAATATATTTACAAAAGTTCATTTTGTAAAAGCTGTTAATGTTGTATACGTTAACAGCGTTTTTGCCATTAGACAATACAAACAGCACACTTTTGATTGAAAGTAAAAGTTTAAAAAAATAGTTATTGTGGGTTATCCCTAAGAGATAGACATATACCATCGAGGACTTTTTTGTTGTTTTGATATATCTCGTAGGGTTTAGCCAGCGTTTGCAATGTAAGCACAAAAAAATGCGTTAATTTACGACATCACATCAGAACGCTCTAAAATGATCAGTGTTTCTCTACTATATTATGCATGTATTATATACATAGACCTTCCTCTTGAATCACTCTGTGACAAAAAAACCGCATGAAAATCGGTTGCGTAGTTTTAAAGATTTAAGCATACATAGGGATATAAGGGACAGGAAAGCGACTTTGTTTTATACTATGTAGTGATATTACCAGTTATCTGGTTTCCATAGTACATGCTCTGCTTAGTTTAGGATCAGATGACGGTGTAAAAATTTCGATGTTCATCTTAGCAAAGTCAAATCGTCCATCGGTAATTTATCCCTTTGCCAAAGAGAAAATGATTACCTATTTTAAGAGGATGTTCATTTTGTCATTTTTATCAAAAAAAAATTACATACTAGTGGTTCACTTACTTGGGATTAGACAATGATTCTACTATGGCTGTTTTCAGATCACTTGCTAAATTATATGTAAGTTGAACTTCTATTGCAAAGCCCTTAGATACTGCTCTTTTGACGTTCATTGGTTGGTCTCCATATACTGGTATACCTATTATAGGCACTCCGTAGCATACTGTTTCAGTTGTCGAAAGAAGGCCACCATGGGATATAAAAAGGACCGTATTTGGGTGAGCTGCAATCAGATCAATATTTTTTATAGAATCCGGCTGTTAAAGAAATGAAACCCTACTTTAAATAATGAAAACAACTGAATTACCTAAAATACTTTGTTGTGGAGCCCATTGTAATATGTGAACGTTTTTAGGCGTATTTTCCAATTTCTCTTCAAACTTCCAAAGAACTGTTTGCTTTAAACTTCCGAACATTTTCAGAAGGTCAGTTTTGATCTGTATCGGCCAATCTTTGCTCTTCAAGTTTGATCCCATGCTGAAATAAATCACGCCATCCTTGGCATCGTCCATTATCTTTTGAAGATCCTGTAAGAGAAACACATTTTTTTATAACCAGGAGTCCCATAACAGCAAAGCGATATATTTGACCAACGTAAATGTTAATTCTCTAGCTCTTAAATTTGTGTGATATTTTAAACATACATATTATACATTTGAAGTATTTCGTGACTTCGTGTCAGCACTTATAATCTCTTACACTGACTGCAGTAAAAACTGGCTTACGGTGAATTTGATTGTGAAGACACAAGAAATCTAGCTACCTGTGGTAAAGGTTTTAGATCCTCGTCAAGATGAAACCCTCCAATAGATATATAGTTTTGAGGTAAAGGCAAAGCGAGTCCTAACGACGAGTGAGAGTTCCCGAGTAATAATGAAGCGTTGTATCGGACATCGGAAAATGAAGGAGGTTCACGTCCTCTTTTCTTTATAATGGGAATAAAGAGACTTTCATACAAGTTCTCCTGTACAGGATCAATGTAACTGAAACAAAAAATATTTACTTATACCTACAGAACATAACTACTAAAAAAAGTTTTATTATTTGGCTGAAAAATTGTTAAGGATAGCAAGGTTTTACACAAACCCACCTACCTAATCGCAAATCCTCATACAATACGGGTCCCATGCAACTGCATGACCCAATGAGAGTGAGCGAAAGTGAGGTATGTCTCTGTCTATTCATTGTCACACACAAGCTTAGTCATTTTTTTATGGTTGTCTTATGAGTGGAATGATCAACGCGACGTTTGAATCCTATTGTACACATTTATATAATACAAAATGAACCACCACGCTAAGTTTTTGGAGGTACTTACAAGTAATCGAAAAATTTTTTAGCTATCCGTGCACACAGCTCTTTAACTCTCTCATAGAATGTAAACGGAGGCATAGCTCCAGATACCATATTGCCACTGTAAGCTGGATTCAATGCAGCACTTACTAAACCAACCGATTGTGAGTTTACATCCGTCGGAAAAACCCATACCAATGGGCAGTTGAATACAGGTGCTAGTCTGAAAACATAAGAGACGTGACTTAAGAGTAAATTGGGCCGGTTAGCGTCGTAGTACACTTGCTTTTCAAGCAGGGGGTCGTGGGTTCGATTTCACAATTATTATCAGTATGCATCTCTATCTAATCATGGAAAGTATATAGAGGGGGTAATAATAGGGATCACTTTTTTTGCAAACATTTTTTGTTCTATTTTAACATCGCATAATGAGTTTCTTATTTTTTGGTATAATAAAAATTTGACATAGGCATTGCTTTTTCGCATATTAATTTATTACGCAAAAATACATTTTAGGCTAAAGCCATAATTTTAATTGGTACAATGTTCTATGGCTTATTGTTTATTTACACACAACGTACAACACAAATCAGTGTTAAATCACAACTTAGCAGTCGATCACTTAGTGATAGATTCGTTTGAGATACGTGCAGGTAGGAAAATAAAAAATAAAAAAATCCAATCTACCTACCACTTTAAGCACCTATATTTTTCTTCAGAAATATGTAAATGTGTATAAAGTTTTTAATATCTGTTAATTATGCGGAGAATCTTATATTTAAATATCATTATTCGTAATCAAAGTTATGATTTTGAATAGTAGGTTTAAAAATGAATATGCTTAAAATACATAATTATGCTAAAAAAATTGTGCCACAAATAGTTATGTTAAATTAATATTGTGCGTGTCTAACTAATTTTAGGTTGAATATGTACTTTAAGTATGACATATAATTGTATGCGAAAAAATAGGAAACTGTTATATCATCCTTTCCCTTTGTTAGTGGTAAGCCATTGAATGCACGTTAAACAAATTATTACTTCTACTTTCTGTTCCATATCTCTGATACCTATCATCATTTCATGATAGAAAATAAATTAAAGTAATTCCATTCTTTGGAACCACTTTGGTAAGTCGTTTCAAATCACAAAAGCAGTCAGTAAATAAATAGCTTCACTTCTCGAAATTTTAATTGTTTTCTTATATTTTCAATGCCTGTTTATACTACATATAACCTAATAAATAAACAAAGTTTTTACTTACGCTGAATAAACCTCCGTAAACATCCATTCTACTACAACAACATCAAAGTTTTCATTAGGATCGTTTAACAGTTTCTGTACATTTTCATTTCCAATAGTCATTTGCACAAATGTCGACAAAAACACTTTTAATGTAGATTGACTAAATTGTACGCCTTTATCTAGAATTGTTTTCAAACTTACTAAATCCCCTGCAACAAAAATTTTGTATGTTAAAAAAGTAAATTAAACTTTCTTAAATGGTATCACCAGACATCGCACCGGAACACGACAAGTCCGCTTGGCGGTGTGGCTTTGTCTGGTGGGTGGCCACTAACTTGTATTAACTTGACACACCACAGATTTTATTTAACTAAATTAACTAAGATTTCAAAAAATATTTTAGAATGTTTGTTCCGTTTGCCTGAACTTTAGTTAAACGGCTCTTGAACATGAAGCTTGTAACAGTTAAAGCATTTACAATATCGTCAGGGCAATTTTGAGGACTTTGTAAGTGCTTCTCTTTCTGATTTTTATGTGGGATCCAAGACAGTTTAGGTGTCCCGAGACTTGATTGGGTTTAAATCCTAAGTCTCTTTACAGCACCATTGTCGATCCTGGCTTACAGGAGTAGACCTGGCTTGACGGGTCGGTGGCGTGGTCGGTAAGATACTTGCTTTTCACACCGCAGGTCGTGGATTCAATTCCCACCCGAGACAAACATTAGTGATGAACATTTGTGTTTGTGTCGAGTCTGGGTGTAAATATCTATTATAAGTATATATATATATATATATATATATATATATATATATATATATATATATATATATATATATAAAAGAAAAGTATTTGTATAGTATGTATATACCAGTTATCTGGTTTCCATAACACAAGCCCTGCTTAGTTTGGGATCATGACCGTGTGTGTGGCACATTATATTTAGAGTAAAATAAATTATTCATAAATTATTAATTAAATTATTATTTAATTATTTATTCATATTATTATTATTATTAAATAACACAATAGGTACATTAAATACACATTGTCATTTAGTGAATTCACATAAAGAGCAGGTAAACAAGTCTGAATGTCCCAGAATATTTATTTTATTTATTTTAATGGCGGGATTGCGGTGGACCCACTTAAATAAGTGCTATTTCCGCCAATTTATTTCGGTAACAAGTATAGTAGGAGTACCTAACAGTCAATCTCGCTAATTAGTATTATATTAGATACATACTTGGATAAGCCTTCAAATTTTCACTGACATCAACAATCCGTAAGTTTTTAGGGGGATTCTTGTATCCAAAAACGGTAATATACGTAACCTGAAATAAAACAAGATATTTCTGTGTATTGACGACTATGTTAAACTGTCGTTCACGGCTGTAGTAAGTACGCAACTGTTGTTAAACAATGCCTAAAATTTATTACGAATTCGACATATGTCGAAAAAACTGTCGATTAAAAATTAATAAAATCGACATATGTAATATTAAAATTTCGATTGATATTGACTAAGTACTCCTTGCATGTCATGCGTTGAGTGGTAGACTTGTATTTAACGTAAGATTTTGTGACTATGTTTAATGTCGATTACAAACCAATTTTGGTAATTAATTTTAAACTACGCATGTTTGCTAATAAATAAATGAATTGATTTAAATTGAATTAATTCGAAATTTGATGTCAAAATGTAGGTAGTATCTACTATTGTTTTCCAGGTAGGTACGTGCCCAGGGCTGGTATCATTGCCGCGCTGAATGGACTAATTTGCGTAGAAGGCCCTGTTGCTAATGCCACGAATAAATTTAAAAAAGGTTGGCAATACTAATTTATTGTCCAAGACGAAGGTCAGCTTTCTGGGCCCCAATTCACGGGGTTATCTCCAATAGACAAATGTCGAAAGAAAAGTCATAAAACTGATGTAAGATAATAGACAAATTAAAATGTTAAACATTACGTACCTCGACACCATCATTTAACAAATGCCTTACAATCCCATCACCTAATATAGAATGACTTTTTCCCGGTACTGGGTACACTACAAGAGCTTTATATGCTTCACTTGTAGTTAGCAGGACTAAACCAAACACCAAACAAATGGTCACCTTCATTTTGTTTCTAGAATACAAAAATAATTGTATTAACGCCTTGTTGGGTAACAAAGTAACTACTCTTAAATAGTTATCTACATTTAAGTACTTATTTACAAAAGAAAAGTATCTTCTTATGTAATATATTACCATCTATTATTATCTGGTTTCCATAGTACAAACTCTGCTTAGTTTGGGATCATGACCGTGTGTGTGGCACATGATATTTAGAGTAAAATTAATTATTCTTATATTATTAATTAAATTATTGTTTAATTATTTATTCATATTATTATTATTATTAAATAACACAATAGGTACATTACATACACGTTGCCATTCCAGTTAATTCACTCATAGAACAGGTAAACAAGTCTAGCTTTTCTGGACTGTGAAATGCGCGCATCATGGGCGCCTCTTGGAGGAGTTTAGTGCGACCAATTGGTACCTACCCACTATAAGTGAGGGCGTCGCTAACACCACACGCAGGGTCAAGGAGACTACTTGTTAAACGAGAGAGGCAACAGTGATTAGGATTTTTTAGAAGGCCAAAATGCATACAGGCCCATTTGAAATTAATGAAACTCACCTCAAAAAGTAATTTTTCTTGTACACAAACCACAAACACTATAACACTTACACTCTGCCCTCAATCCACCAACTAATAGGTTTGAACGGATTCGGATACCACACGGTTTAAAATAAAAAAGGGCGGTAAGTACTGCCCTCTCGTTAGTCCGAAACACGACTGAGCCACTGTGGCTGACTGAGTCACTGTTGCCTCCCTGACCTTATCTATACGGTACTTGAAGATGTATTTGTGCTAATATTTCCGCATACTGCACCCTTTCCCTAATTTTACACACTTATGAAACCAATGAAAATTCCCTTAAATAAGGTTGGGTACATTAGAGGACAAAATGCGTGTACTCCATATTATTTAAATAAACTCCCTAATCTAATATTTATTGTGTATATTTTCTAGCAAGTCTATTAAGGGTCATATGGTGAAACAGATTGCCGGTCGCTAACTTATTTATTTGATTACCACTGTACACCGATGAAGGAAAATATCTTAAGAAAACCAGTATTTATGTCTTAGTATTTATCATTTATGGAAATGTATTTATTAGCCCGCGTGTCTGTATTTGTGCTTTAATGAATGAATAAGAATAAATGAATGAATGAATGAAAGAATGAAAGAAAGAACGAATGAATGAATGAACTCGAAACAACATCTGGCCTTCGTTAAAGGACACTAAAGGCCTGATATTGAGTTTATGTTTCAATATGATGAAATAATTTAATCAGCATTATAAGGTCTACACTTTTTAACTTTGTGTGATATTTCCTCATTCTCGATGGACAGATCGAAATAACTATTGAAAAATCATGCGGAATACCAACGGCTTAACGTGGTCTCTAAGACATGCGGGTATCACAACACACACATGAAGTTAAAAAACTACAACACTATTTGACCTAGGGCGAACGCGAATGCCAATGCCTCTATGCCAACGAAGCAACAAATATTTATTCTAATATGTAACACATTTTCACATAAGAAATAGTAACTATGACACACTTTATTAGATCACAACTAGGTGTAATGTTCCAAGGACATCTTAATTTTTTTTCAAATATAATTTAACTTACATAATATTTCACTTTCACCGACAGATCGACACAATAATCAATAGCCTAATGCAAGGCCATTTTATTAGAACACTTATCGCACAGTAGATATTTATATATATTTATATCTACTGTGAGATAAGAGTTCTACGCTAAGGCAGTAGCTCAACTTAGAGACCTTGACAGCTCAGGGCGGTCAGGGCTTAGGGTTGCTACTATTGGATTTAAATAAAGTCTACATTAAATTGTTGTAATTGTAGACACACATACACATGCAGCGCGCAACTAACGCTTTAACGCACGTTTTAATATTCTATCTATCAGATTGGTTGACTAGAGATGAATAAATTTATGCTACATGCTCCATGCAAAATACGTAGGTACTATCTAAATCTACTAACCAACAAGATAAGGTTCTTATCTATAGTGAATCAATGGTAGAGAAAGGGCGCTTGTTTTTTATCCTATGTTAAGCAATGATGTAGTCTATGATAGAACACATTAACCTAGTAAATACCGATTCACTCATGACTTGAAGACAAGCAGATTATAACTAATGAGAAACAGAGATGCTGGCAGCGAAATCCACAACTTGGCAGTTCGCACTGTAAAAGTGGAAGCAAAATGCTTTGTGCGTACCCGTGGAATTTCCATCATATATCGGTGGCGCATAGCCACGGATTGCATGAAAGAAGAAGTCCCCAAAAGTCCCGAGGAGTCTCCGAAGTGTATCCGATACAAGACCGAAAGACAAGCAACTGTGGAGCGGTGCTCGAGGCTTTGCAATTCAGCCTTGACGAGGAACTCGTGCCAATAAGCTTCTTGGCTCGCCTTTCAATAGACTCCAACGCCTTGAGCTGACGCATCCCAAAGATGCGAGCAGTACTACATGCATGATAAAACTCGATTGCTTGTTTAATAGCGTACTCTATTTGGTTAGTAAAAGGTGGACTACTGATTTACCTTATAAAATTATCTACTATGCTTATCGTATCACAATTCATATCATTTATTGTCAAGTTTAAAATTAAACCAGAGCTAAACGTTAATCATATTATTATTTATTTTTAGTTTGTTACCTTAACTGACGTGTTATCTAGTTGAAGAATTTTGTACAGGCCTTCCGGGCTTGTAAATAAATAAATATTATGGGACATTGACACACACGGTCATCTGGTCCCAAGCTAAGCAGAGCTTATGTTATGGAAACCAGATAACTGGTATATACTATACATAATAATACTTTTCTTTTGTAAATATATACTTATAATAAATATTTACACCCATTATTACTTATTATTACCCATTATTTCTTTCTTTGCTTGTGGATCACGAACAGATATAGTTAGCATAAATTTAAACTACGACAGCGACATAATTTAATAATATCATCTGTAGTGTTGGTTTGCGTTCAATCACAGTCTTTTTCATTCTCAACGACACCTGTGTCCTAATTATGTGAAAGGCCGATTAAAAATTACTTCCGTCTTCATAGAAACTAAAAATATATACTTTATTCGTAATCTCCACTCCTATTACATCGATCTTGAATGCAAAATGAAATTCGACATCTTGGATTTCTAAAACAGATGTCGTTTTTGTAGTCTACGTCCTCGAAAACGACCCCACATCATTGAACCAAAAAACTTAAAACTATTTCTATATCTCAAAAATGGCTGAATCGATTTTGGTGGGAATAAAAATTATCCCTAAGTTGAAAGGTATTGGATCTAATGAAGAAAGAATCATTGCAACCTAGTTTTAAAGACGGATGTTACCTTCTAACAAGTTTATTTTTTTATAAATGCTACTGTTATTAGTAACAACTAGATCTATAGTAAGACAGATTATGAAATGCCTAGCATGATGACCAAACAACTAATTGGAATAAGGCGTCATTATATTATTATTAAGAACTAAATATGCATCTAACGATGACTGGCTTATTTTAGATGGAAGAGTGATGGGGAATGACTTTGTCGTGTTCGATTCAGATATATAAAAAAACAATTATAAAAATATGTATTGTAACAATGACACGCAGTATTTTTCAAGTATACACGAGTAAAACGATTTTCATTACTTTTAATGTCTTAGTATCCGTGGGCGATTAGTTGAGACTTGCCTGGAATGCAACCCTCCGTGCTACCCCCGTCAGTATAAATCGACGTTGTTCGAGTACAACACTCGCTATATTAAAAAAATATCAGATTCAATGCCGTAGGTGGAAACTTGTTGTGATATTTTGTTTGTGCACAGTACAACCATGCGTTTGTGGCATCGCGTCACCGCCCCCAGGTCTTAACTTATTGCTAATAGATTACAGGTATCGAAAACTATCAATTCAAGATTATAATACACAAACTGGTGACAAGTTACACTATTGGTTCTGCACCTAATTTTTAGCCAGTCGGTTTACCTGTCCCGCTAGAATCAGAAAATGAAAGAATTGAGAGTCCACCAGAATCTAGGCCTACACTTGTTTTTTAATACAGAGTACAAGTCTTTAAGAAATTTATGGCCCTTTGCTTTAAATTTTTACTATTTTTAACTAAATCCCCTTTAATTCTTATTTCGTTTCGCAAGGATTCAAAAAATGGGCCCTCAATTCCGATGAACATGAGTCAATCAAGTACCTAATTGATTTATGTAGTACGGGGCTAAAAGGTCCACTATGCATATTTTCTTTCGAACCTGGAGCTGTTCTGGAATCTTCACATCGATGCCAAATAGACTGTCGGTATATTGAGGTGCTAATATGTCAATACAAGTCCAAGAACAGGATCAGCAGTCAGCTCCTATCATATATATAAATATATATTGCCTATTTTGTCAATGTTCTACTCCTACTGATGTCAGGAGTAGAACACTTTTAAAATTACCATTGGGAGACAAAATTGGGCGCTCAATGGTTAAACTCCATCCACGGTTTCGCTAAGCGCTCGCAAACTGATGGAAAGAGCCGGTAAAGATGATGTCCTTTAATTGAGTTATCCTACCGACATGCTCTTCTTCGTCAAGTAAATCGTTAGTTACATCTAATAGTAGTGTCTGGCTCAATCTAATGATACGACTCCATTCTCACAGTGTTAAGTAAGGTTGAAGTTTGTTCTAGTGGAATAATACATCGCGGCCCGTCTTTGTGTCTCCACGTCAACTGGTAACACTGCAGCCAAAATCTTGAGAGCTTCCATGCTGACTGTCCTATAGGCCTTACTGAAAATCAAAGCCAACCGTTGGCTTTGTACTAGTTTACAGCGTACCACCCCGATTGTCGCTCTGTCTACCCACATAGCAGATCCATAACATATGCAAGCCAAATATGTGGCTGAGTAGGTAGATAGTTTTTAACGTACGGAATGAAAGGCCCCAGGTTGACGTGGATATCCTCGTTAAGGCAAAGAAGTTTCATTTAGCCTCTTCGCCAACTGTTTTTATATGCTCAATAAAGGAGAAATTACGCTCTAAGACTATTCCTGAGTAGCAAACCGACTTTTTCCTTTTATATATCAATTTTAATAGTTGGTGGCGTTTTAAGGTTGCCTTTTAGTAAAAATTGAAAGTCTTATGAAGTGCAAACTCCAGTTTTAGATTAAGTTAATGAAAGCACGAGTGAGTTTCTCTAGTTTTTTATTCTTTTAATTGGTTTAATTGATATTAAGATATTTTTTGTTTTTATTTTATCGTTTCGTTTAGCGTTTATTTCTCAGTCGTAATCTATGCAGTCCCACTATCCTCATATGACGTCATTCAAGGCCACATTTCTTGTCTTCAACTATTTGTTCTAGATACATTATCCGTTGTATCTAGAACAAATGGTTCCAATGTTTCCAACTTCTTAGGCCACACCTGATTTCCGGAATATGTCATTTATCCATTAGGATCATATTCAACTATTGTTTAGTTTTTACCCACGAAGCCTTATTGTTCGATTCCAACCCAAGTAAGACATTTGCGTGATGGACATATCTGTTTCTTTTGAGTCTGGGTGTTACTATCATAAAAGTATGTATTTACAGAAGAAAATATTGTAGGTATGTAGTATATTACTAGTTATCTGGTTTCCATAGTTTTAGTTCTACTTTGGGATTAGATGGCCGAGTGTTTTAATGTCCCACTATATTATATTATTATTAATATCTGGATGGCCGAGCTTTGCTCGCTAAATTTTTTTTTTAAATTTCATTTTCTAAAAATATCGCCCCCGAAACGCATATACAAAATTTTATGAAAATCGTTGTATCCGATTCCGAGATTCCAATTATATACAAGAGTTGCTCGTTTAAAGGTATTAGATAATATGTATGACGTCATCAAAAATTGTAATTTATTTTTTCAAGTAAGTAGGTACAATTTTTCAAAAGAAAGAAGATTATTATTATTGTTATTGCTTATTATTATTTATTACATTTTTTGTTTTATTTGCTTTATTGCGTGTTCTAGTTTAAAAGAATGTTTTTTATTGGTTACATAAAAAAACATTCTAATTTATGACTATGATTGGAGTGTAAAAACAAACAGTTTAAAATGTATAAATACCCATTTTTATTTCATAAAGAACTTACTTAGTAACAATAACCAAAGTTATACGACTTAATTTTTCTTTTGTTTACCCTTATTATTTTTTTGACAAACAACAGAACGAATATATCTTATTGACACTATAGCTATAACTAAAAGTAAAACTATTAAAGCAACTAGATCTAGATATAGTAGTTTATACAACGGCATACGATGAGACGGAGAGCGCAGGTGTAGAGCGCCGCGAGTGTTGACTACATGCCGCACCCAGTGCGCCACTTCCGCGCCAGGCTTCATGGGGCGGTCGTGGAAGATGAACGACAGCTCTTTGGCTTTCTGTCGATATCTGAAAACATTTCATATTTTAAATCATTACCTAAAGAACCAACATCAGTAGAATTAGAAAACAAGGCATCAAATTTTAAATTAGCTGAACCTGGCATAAATGTTTCATTTTTGACGTCTATTCTATCACATTTCATTTTTAAAATCATTTTACTTTTGAAACCAACATCAGTAGAAATTGAAAATAAGGTATCAAGTTATAAATCAGCTGAATCTTGGTCTAATCATGCTGCTTCACTTTTGACGTCTGCTTTATTACCATTGCTTGATAGCAGTCAAGTAAAACATTCTGAAGCAACCGACATATCATACAAATAATTTAAGTTGCCAGTCGTCACCAAGTGTGAATTAAAGCCTCTTGATTCAAAAGACAGTGGAAAGAAGACCGGTAGATAAACGAATATGTTATAATAATAATAATATAGTGGGACATTAACACACACGGTCATCTGATCCCAAACTAAGCAAGGCTTATACTATTGGAACCAGATAACTGGTTATATACTACAAATACTTTTCTATTGTAAATATACCTATACTCAAATATTGATATTACACCCAGACACAAGACAAGCAGACATATTTAAACAAATATTTGTCTCGGGTGGGAATCGAACCCACGACCTGCGGCGTAAAAATCTTTCCGACCACGCCACCAACCCGTCTACACACTGTACCGTTTACACTTATTGTGCCAACCAATATTTAGCTGTTTATTGGTTACAAATTAAAGCCCCCAGGATGCTACAAACTGCTACTGCTTGTATATTACAACAAGCGGCTTAAATATTAAAACTTACTTTGGATTATTAATCATTTCATCGATCGCGGGTTTCAAATCTTTTGCTATGTCGTAAGATAGTTCGACTTCTACCGCAAATCCTTTTTTTACCGATCTTTTGACGTTCGTCGATTGATCCCCGTATACCGGTATACCGATAATAGGTACTCCATAGTATATAGTCTCTGTAGTTGATAGGAAGCCTCCATGTGAAATGAATAGAAGTAAGTTGGGATGAGCTGTGGTCATAAACAATTTTATATTAATTATTTGAAAATTTTTACTGTAGTATTACTAAACACTAGATAATTATAAGAATCAAACTGATTATAAGTGCATTGTAAGTTGACAATTTGTTACTTACGTACAGTATGAATACTATTGACAATCATGTGCGTGTGCTTTGAGGGCCACTCTTTCAGAATTTAGTGAACGTTCCCGAAAACTTGTTAAAATTAGAACCAGATTTTGTGAAAATTAAATAAGAAAGTAATGTGTGTGTGAACCTTCAGTCTACACACACATAATAAAACTAAAACGAAAAAGTGAAGAAGATCCGAATTTTAAAAAGGTGATAATTTTTAACCATAATGATACCATGATCTGTTATTGCTAACACAAAATTTCACAATTTATTTACTATCATAATAGTAAATAGATTGTGAAATTTTGTATTAGCTCATTAAAGGATTTCAAAGAGTAACCAAAAATTTGGAGATTTGTTATTATTAACGAAATAAACTTTCCATATGAGGGTCTATTTTCAATGGAGATATATAAAATAATACAGTATTTCGCAAAAATATCTTGGGGTTCCACTATTCTTATTTGACGTTAGCTTATATTTTACTGTAAAGATATTTTTTTCTTTGGCGCACGTTCCCTTAATTTCTCCGGTACAAGTGGACCCTCAATCCTCTACGTGTGGACTGAGGGTCCAACTCTAAAACCCTCAGTCTACTCTTTTACTTGATTTTCGCAAAATCGGGTTCTAACTTTCACAATTCTTTAGGAATGTTTAAAAAATTCTGAGGATGTTTTCAAAGAATTTTGAGAGAGTGACCCTCAGAGCACTCGCACATCGACCACTTTATTGTATTGTGCGTGATGCTTATAGCGCTTTTACAGTTACAGGTTCTATCTAATTTATTGAATTTTACACTTACACAAAATACTAGGTTGTGGCGCCCATTTTAGGATGTGAACATTCTTAGGTACATCTGCTAGTTTCTCTTCGAATTTCCATAAAACCGTTTGTTTTAGCCCGCCAAACATTTTCAAAAGATCTCGTTTGATTTCTTCTGGCCAGTCTTTACTTTTCAAATTGGAACCCATACTAAAGTAAATAACTCCGTCTTTGGAATCATCCATTATTTTTTGTAAATCCTGTAACAATTAAAAATGATTTTGAGATAATTTTTACAGTTGGTGGACTTATGAGTAGTTATTAAACAATTTTCTATAACTGCATTATGTTGTTTGGTTTGATTATGTAGTTTTTTGTTTCCATTGAGCAATAAATCGGATTCCTGACAAACTTAAAGATTTTAAAGTCAAGCATCAGTAATTTACTAATCTACAAATGTAATGTTATTTTCATGTTAATATCATACAATACAATGATGATGTCATAACGCACAACATAAAATGACCTTAAGTATAAAATTCTCGTTACCTGTGGCAAAGGTTTTAATTCGTCGTCAATATGATACCCTCCAATAGCCTTGTAATTTTGCGGGAGAGGTAACGCTATTCCCAATGATACATGAGAATTACCGAGCACTAATGATGCGTTGTATCGCATATCGTAGTATGACGGTGCCACATGGCCTCTTTTCTTTATTATAGGTACTATCAATTTTTCATAGTGTTCGGCTTCAAGACCTTCAAAATACCTACAATAAGAGAACTTGCCTTAAAACATTGAATAGCAAAGTTATGAGTTTAAGTATTTCTGAGATAGGCCAGTAATTTGGAAGCGGACAGCAAGATATTGCAATTGAGGAAGATAATGTGTGTAAGCAATAGATAGTCACGCTTATACTTGACTCAGTAAACAAAGCATATGCTAATAATGAATAACCTACAGGTATTTAATGTATTTAAATATTATTCGTGAGAATAATTCTTTAACACGCTCTACAAAAGTAAATGGAGGCGAATATTCAGTATGAACAGAGCCAGAATATGCTGGGTTCGGTTCAATATCTACCAAACTGATTGAACCTGCATTGACTTCTATTGAATATACCACAATCAATGGACAGTTGAATACAGGTGCTAATCTGAAAAGAGTAAAGAACATCATTAGATCTTTTAGGCAGAACATTATTATTTTTAGGTGTAGGGAGAACTTCCTTAATTCGCCGGCTATCATTGCGTTCAATGTAATTGAACATGAAATTGAAAATGGGATCAGAAACCAACAGTTTCACGTGTGTTACGAAAAATAAAGTTACTCAGAATTGATACAAAGATCATCAGTACCACACAAATTGCTGTTTAACAATATAACGGATTATAAATTAACATACAAGAAAAAAGGATCTCTCAAATAAATTTAAATTCAGTGTACTGATTTCTTATATTGAAAAACAATTAAGGTAATATTATGCCCTGATTTACTTCTTAAGAAGGTCCTTAATAAAATATTGTTTCGAAAGTTTATTAATGTCGTAATATTTACAGTAAATAAGGTTAAAGACACAAGTAGATTGACTGCCTGATAACTGATAAGCTGATAATTGCTATACAAAATTGTCAAACAAAATAAAGTAACAGTCAGAATAGAGAACGATAAAGTCCTGTCCTCTGTTTTTTTTATATTGTAGGTTAGTAGCCTTCATGTCCAATGAAATATGATAAAATTAATCCTGATATATATTATCTCCGGGCATTATAAAAATACAGATCCGGTTTTTGTTAATGATAAAAATAGGAAGTCGCCAATTAAGGAATATTTTGACAAATTTAGCAAAGGTGAATTAAGCATTCGCAAATACACAGATGTCGTCAAATAATAATAAAAATATAGTGGAACATTAACACACTCGGCTATCTAATCCCAAACTAAGCTGAGCTTGTACAATGGAAACCAGGTAACTGGTTATATACTACATGAAATACTTTTTATAGATTATAAATATACATAATAGACGAACTTAAATATAGATAATTACACCCGTTTGCAGATTATGGGTTTGTTCCCACCCGAGACAGACATTTGTGTGATGAACAAGTCTGTTTGTCTTGAGTCTGCGTGTAATCTATATATATATAAAAATCAATGCCACTTTTCGTTGTAATTTTATAACTCAAAAACGGGCTTACCTATTCAAACCAAATGTTTAAGCATTGTTCGGACTATTTAGTAGATGGTTTATGTGAAGTTTGCACAAAATCGATTGGGCGGTTCTTTATTTATCACATTTTTTGTGAATTGTTGAGTGGGCTGAAGCTACACGGGCAGAGCTAGGGCGGGCCGCTAGTTATCTATATTTAAGTATGTATTTACAAAAGAAAAGTATTATATGTAGTATATTACCAGTTATCTGGTTTCTAGTATACAATATTAAGTACGTCTTCTCCTTTTTGGTTTCTAACCAAGGAGCCACATTCCACTGCGACCTTCTCACCAAAAATTATTCGTAATCACGAGTGAATCGGTATATTGAGCAGGCGCGTCCCATCGTAGACTACATCATTGCCAAACATCAGGCAAGTTTTATCAGAATGTACGTGTATTGTTGTTATATCAGAAAAAAAAGTATATTATCAGTTTTTATAGTACTATTACTGCTCTTAATTTGAGTTTCGGCTGTGAGTGTTAATATTATTACTTAATTGAAACCAATTTTTTTTCAAATACTTACCCAGACAGAATGTCTGAAAACATCCATTCCGCTACTAAAACATCAAATTGTTCATGAGGATCGTTCAACAGTTTCGCAACATTTTCGTTATTCAAAGTATGTGATATTACATTTGTTAGTAGAATACTGATTGCCTTAAAATCCACTGAAGAGCCTTTTTTTTCAAGGAGTTTTTTTAAGTCTACTATTTCCTCTGAAATAAAATCAGTTACTTCAAGTTCATCTGATGTCGTTGCCTACTTATTAATCCCAAAATTATTAGATAATGTCAAACTCCATACATAGCTTAAGTACTAGACCTATGCTTTAACGAAGACTTCATTAAATAAACCTAATTATGTAAAGTATACGGAATAAAATACGTTTCTTGATTTTTTTACTTTCGAATTCTTGCGTGGAATAAAAATGCTGTCTCAAAAATTAAGTTTTCAAAATATGGAAGTCATGATGATTTTGTAAACAAAACAAACACAAAAAATACTTACGCGGAAAAACATCAGCGTTAGAACTGACGTCAATAAGACGAAGGTTGGACGGAGCATTTTTGTAGCCAAAACCAGTAATATATGTGACCTAAAAATGATAAAGGAATATATAACAGAACTTGCGAGTACAATAAAAACCTGGCCAAGTCGACTAAGTGGAAATCACAAGGATAAGGTTCCGGCACAGTTCCGTTTGATAGCACGGGAACTGGCAGAGTTTTGAGTAACTGGTGGTTAGCCAATACTGTTATTTTTAATTGGCTTTAGGCAGTTAATTAGAAATTAAAAACAAAGTTTGTGGATTAAATGTGTGACGACCAAAAACAAAACGTGTAGTAAGAGACTCAATATAGCATTTGTAAGATTAAAAGGTGTTATTTTTATAACTTTAACTACCATTCTTTTTAATTTATTTGAGAAAATTGAGGAAAATTGACGAGTTAAAAGAAAATACTATATTTTGTATTTTTTCATAATTCTGGAGATAAAGATGAGGGGATGGTAAATTTTTATTTATTTTCTAAAATAACAGAAATTTATATTTCAACATTAGCGGTTAACTATAATAGTTTATTTGTTTGAATAATGAATTAATAACTGACAACCCGCTGAATGAAATTTAAATGGGACCACCTGGGAAGTAAACTCTTTGAAACAATTATCAAAATCAATCCATAATCAGTGGAATTATCGTGTGACATACATCCAAAACAACAGAAAACCATCTTTTTGAAGTCTGTTTATAAAACTAATAAGATAAAGAAAATTAAATAAGTAAAGCGTCTCTAATAGTCAAAGTAATATTACAATACCAATTAAATTAAGAAGAAGGATTTTATAATTACCTCAACACCATCCTTTAATAAATTTCTAACAATCCCATCGCCTAAAATGGAATGACTTTTTGATGGCATAGGAAACACCACAAGAGCTTTATACGCTTCACAGGTATAACATAATGATAGGCAAAGCAATAGATAAATTGCTCCAGCCATCGCAGACCTGCAAAAACAAGACAATAATTTGTTTGATGTTTTATGTTGCAAGGTAAGTATATAATTAGTTTTCTGAACCAGTTTTTGTTGAATCTCAATAAATAACTACGTATTAGTAAGAATTGTCTATACATATACCTTGCAGAAATATTTAACGAGATATAGAACTTAATTTTGAAGGAGGAGTTAATTTTTATCCTCTGTCAGATTATAATAGAAAATCACTTTTGCCGCATTTGATAACAATCCAAACAGGACCTTTAGGTGCTTACGGCATGTTTCTTTTTCTTTTTAGACTCCAATGAAAACTGATATGCTATAAAATTTACGTGTATATCTGTGTGCCTGTGTATCTGTGTTCTAGGTTTTGGCGTCGCGGCCTCGTAGCAAACGAGTGGAACGATTTTTTTTTGCTTTTTTGTTACAAAACTGATGTGGTCAAGATGGTTTTTAGCTGAGATCATCCGCCCTTTTCTAGTCAATAAACTTAGATATTTTATAATATAGGACATAACCACATACGGTCATCTGATCCCAAACTAAGTAGAGCTTGTACTATGGAAACCAGATAAATAGACATGATTTCAGAACACAAAGATCAAAATTATATTTAACTGGTCTTGTAGATTACTAAAAAATATTGGACACATATTAATTCTTTTTTTTTCGTCGCGTTACATTCTTATTTGCGAGTGAATCGGTATAGTGGGCAGGCGCGTCGCGCGTCGTAGACTATATATTTGCTTAACATTATTCAGAATCATATTTCATAACATTTTTAATAATAAAAACATATAGTTTTTTTATAATGTGATGGTATGAACCAATGACCTTACCTTGTAATCGTTTGAGTTGTTACGACATTATTGAATAATAGTGAGTAACTTCCTTAGCTCTTGGCATTGAGAGCAGCACGTGTGACTGTGGTCAATCAACTATAATATAGGTAGGGTAGACCGGGGACAATAGTACCATTTTCGAAACATCGGTTGATTACACAAATTCAACTTTCGCTTTTTGATTTAAATACTATTATTTTACAGCCTCGGTTTATTATCTACCGAAGAAAATATCTAAAGTTAGCCTCGATTGAACAAAACTTGGTCAAAATTGACTTTGAATGAAATGATGGCTAATGCTACAAATGACCCCCTCTAAGGGTTAATTGTACCAAAACTGCATAAAGTAATAAATCAAGAATAATGGTATTAATCACATTTTCTCAGTCATTTATTTGAAGTCTTATGGGTTCATAATCAATCTTAAAAATAAGGAACAAAAATATTATGAGATCAGTGTTTTAAATCAACACAAATGTAAAGTACTAACATTAACATAACAATTCTTCACTTTGAACAAAAATAAAATAACTTTTTATTACAAATAATCAACTTTAGGTTACACTTTGCATTTTTGCTATTATCTAGCTTTACAACAATTACAAAATAGAATAATTAACAAAAATAAGTTAGTATGGAGGTACGATTGACCTCTGGTACAATTGACCCTCATAGAATATTAATTACTGATAAAAATATATTAGTCAGATTCGCAATTGTGACAAACATAAATGGACTCCTGAGGTGTGCATTGCTCGTGTGCCCATAATAGATATTAGGGATTAGCCCAGGATTAGCTTCTCTTTTACGTTTATATCTTATGAGAGACACATGACAAACGTTGAATATATTCGCAGCGGCACGTAAGCTATGCCCCTTCAAAACCTCATCATATGCTTGCTCATACACCAAAGTATCTTTTGACCCACGGTCCGTCTTTTTTATTCTATTTCGTGGCATCTAAAACAAAAACATATGTAATAAGTAATTGCATATTTTACGTTATAATAATTAACAAACTAAAAAGGTCATTTATTTATCTTTTTACTCTGTTATTATTATCACGGGGTTATTTCTACCATGGGGTGAATTGTACCGGTACCATTGACCCTTGGGATGTTGGTACAATTGCACCAAAATCACTAATTTAGAAAAAACATCTAATAGTCACATAATTCTAAACTTATAGTTTCCATTTTTATCATAAATCAAAAGTTTAATATTGGTCTAAACTGGCAACAACAATTACTTGTCGAAAAGACTCTGATAGTAACAGTTACAGCCAATAACATTTTACGTAAATACTCACCGCGGCTTGCCGAAAATCAAAAATTCTCCACTAACAAGTCCGTCTCACAGCGCGCGCGCCAGCGACCGAGGGGCGCCTCGGAGCTGAAGTAGCGCGTGTGCCGACGTACTCACACATGCAAAGTTGAGCTTAGGAGTAGAAATATCGATGATGGTACTATTAACCCGTGTTACTATTGTACCCGGTCTACCCTACTTATTGAATAAATAAAATAGACTTTGAGCATTACTATTTATAGCGTTAATTATATTTTGAAGACTATTTACAGTGAATCCTTTACCTTACTAAACTGTAGGATTAATGTCTCATTTTTTTTTAGTAATATTTAATTTAATTTTCTTGTAGAATGCGGTTTTTGACGACCTCGGTAGTCGAGCGGTGTAAGCCGCCCGATTGGGCTATACGTGCCCGGGAGGTCGCAGGTTCGATTCCCGCCACGGACAATAATTGTGTAACAACAAAAATTTGTTTCGGTGTCTGGTTGGTTGAGGGACTATCCTCCGTGCCTCGGAGAGCACGTTAAGCCGTCGGTCCGGTTGTCATTTAACACATCTATGACAATCTTTACATGTAGTCAGAAGCCAATATAATCTGACACCTGGTCTAACCATCTCGGCTACTGGTTCCCTACGGGTTGCGAGGTCTGATGGCAGTCGCTCGTATAATTCTGGTAGCTAGCCGCATCAGGTTAGACTGGGAGCCGACCCCAACAGAATTGGGAAAAAGGCAAGGGGAATGATGATGATGATGATGATGACGTGTTTTTACGCAACGCAAGATGTAGATATTGTCACAATAATGTTTTAGTCATGATCAGTCAGCTTATTTATGTAGGTACTATGATTTGTTTCGTAGGTGCTTATTTTTAGATAACCTGACTGATCATGACTTGAACAATATAACATTGTTTTTATTCAATTATTCACTCGCAAATAAGAATTTAACGCGACGAAAAAAAAAGAATTAATATGTGTCCAATATTTTTTAGTAATCTACAAGACCAGCTAAATATAATTTTGATCTTTGTGTTCTGAAATCATGTCTATTATCTGGTTTCCATAGTACAAGCTCTACTTAGTTTGGGATCAGATGACCGTATGTGGTTATGTCCTATATTATAAAATATCTAAGTTTATTGACTAGAAAAGGGCGGATGATCTCAGCTAAAAACCATCTTGACCACATCAGTTTTGTAACAAAAAAGCAAAAAAAATCGTTCCTCTCGTTTGCTACGAGGCCGCGACGCCAAAACCTAGAACATCAAAATCGGTCCCTCATTTTGATAGCTGAGGCAAAAACTTGTACACAGATACACAAGTCAAAATTATTACACTTCTTTGTGGGGATAATTGATTCCAACTGTTATTAGTTAAAGACTTCGTTTCAAAAACTTCTGTCTCGAAAGTCTACAAGTGTCTGATTTTGAACTCATGTTCTGTAAACAATAACTAATTTAATAATTTGTCAAGAATCAAGAATGCTAAATTAGACAGTGTTCAAGATTTTTAATTATTTTATTTGCAATATAGGTACTTCAAGATATCTATTTAAAATATAACTAATAAAAAATATAGGATAACAAAAATACAGGTTACAGATCAACCATAAATAACACAAAAAGAACGAGAAAAATGTTAACCAAACTACCTCAAATTTATAAAGGACTATTCCGGAATAAATAATCTCAGTTAAAAAAAATTGATAGTAGCATACCTACACTAACTAACATTAAAAGAGGTAGTTAGATAATAACTCCCGAAATTAATCTAATCTATCTAAAGAAAATAAAGACGTGTGGCACTCGGAGACTGCCGCGGCAAAGCTATTGCATAGCATTTTTTATCTACTTATGTAATTATAATTATAATTATTTATTTATTTTATTTATGCAGTATTTTTTTTCCTTTGTTTTTTTTTATATTAATTCAAGTTATACTTTTTGAGCGTGGTGACCTATAAGAAAACATTTCTTTTCTTTTATTAATACAACGATACAACCAATGTGGGAGGCAAACCAATGCAAACCGATACAACCAATGCCACCTAGAGGCAAGTTTCTGAACTAAAGAGGCAAGCGTGATATTTCAAAAAGTCATTAAAAGTTCTGCTATTCATCGATATAGATGGCAAAACTAAAAAGTATCACCGCTGTGCTTGTGAGTGAGGGGGTGTTAGGTTGTTTTCGTTACGGAATTTCTGGATTCGGTCTCCTCGCTCAAGGCCCGCGATAGAAGCTATGCAATAGCTTAAAAATATTTTATGTTAAAACAGGTGCATTGTATGCATTTCTGCCATGTTATAATTTTAGTAAAGACACACAGTCAAAATCATTTTATAATAACAAAAAATAACTTAGGAGTTTTCGTTTTACACACACTTGATACTAGCAGAATATGGAAATTATTCCGGCAGAGCTATATTATTATTAACCCTTATCTTCTAGGCAAAGGCCTGCCCTAAAACCTTCTAGACATCACGATCTTGAGCCTGTTTTATCCACCTGCTCAAGAACTCCAGTTCGTCCCGCCATCTCCGTCTTAAATCAGGATCATCTGTTCTCAAACCACCCAATCATCCACCTGGCATATCATAACATTAAAAGTGGTGGTGAAATTTGCATTCGTATTCTAATGATATTGTGGCAGTTTTTGTTGACTCAATACGCGAATATAACGACGTTTTCTAATAATGAAACCTAACTAGATCGATTAATCATCCCCGAAACAGCATACTAAATTTCATGAAAATCTTTATAGCCGTTTCCGAAATTCCGATTAATAAAGGTATATACTTACATACAAAAATTAAAGTTATAGATTAAGATATAATAATAGTAACAAAAGTAACTTACATTTTAAATAAACACACAGTCATAAATCACTACTCTTAGTTAAACTTTGAAATATTAATAAATTTTAATAACATAAACACAGAACAAGATGTTATCTCACTTGTGCGCTGATCATAACTGACGAACGAAGGACCGGAATGTTTTTGATAAGGACGATAAGGGACAGAATTGCAGTAGCACAACCACGCAACTTTAGCTTAACTTATCGAATCGTACTTATAGTACGGAAGCTAGCAACGTTTGAAAGGTAAATTTTTAGGTTAGCTGGTTTTGTGATATGCCGTCCTTCTTGCTCTTTCAGTTAGAGTGCTGGGCTGTCTGGCTGGCGGTAGCGTTTGCGTTCATTAGTGCGCATCTAACTGTCCAGGTAATAATCCTGGATTGTAAAAACATTTTAAGTGGCGTGATTTTTAATGCTTTGTTTTTAAATAAGTCTACCTGACTTACCTATTTTATTGCCAGACAATTTTGACAATGCTAATTATATGCCATACGCGAAATTTCTTTTATTTTTAAAATAAAATTCAATGTCTCTAATTTTAGTATTATGTTATTTAAAGATAAGATAAACTTAAAATTAATTCAATTATTAAACCCTGAATTAAAATGAAAAGTATTGTATATTATTATTATTATTTTTGGTATATCACGAAACTATGGAGCTCCGGACTTATGGAAGGTGTGCGCGCGTGCGTGCGTATTATTATTTAAAATAAATAAAATATAATAATATTATCCATAGAAATCTATAACTATTATTTTGTTTGTTTATAACATCAACTGATATAGTCTAACACAAAATAATGCTATATGTGTTATCACTTTATTAGAACAAAACTAGATGTCATATTCCAAGAACTTAACTTTAAATTTAACTTACATAATTCACTTTTACCCGTAGATCGACACAATATCCAATAACCTAATGTAAGACCAATTTATTGGAACACTTATCACTTATCTTAGATATTTATATCTACTATGCGATAAGTGTTCTTAGCTAAGGCAGTAGTTCAACTTAGAGACCTTGATAGCTCACGGCAATCAACGCTTAGAGTAGCTACTATCGGATTATAAGAAAGTCTTCATTATTTTGTTGTAATTGTTGCACACACAGCGCGCCACTAACAGTTTAACGCAAATTTAGCGCTGTATCCATATCTGTGGAATTCGAATCATATTATATCGGTGGCCTATAGCCGTGCCTCTACGAGTCCGATGAAAGAACGGGGATGGGGGAATAAGATTATGTAATTACAACGCGCACACTCCGAAGTGTATCCGATAAAAGACCGAAAGACTAGCAACTGAGCAGCGGTGCTCGAGTCTTTGCAATTTAGTCTTGACGAGAGATTCGATGCCAATAAGCCTCTTGACTCACCTTTCAACGCCTCGAGTTGGTATTTAGCTGACCAATCTCAAAGAAGAGAGCAATACTAAAAGTATAATCAAACTTGATGGCTTCTTCATGGCGTACTCGGTTCGGCAGTTAGTTAAAGTTGGACTACTGATTTACCTTACATAAATTTTCTACTATGCCTATAGTACAATGAATATCATTTATTTGATAATGGCAAGTTTCAAATTTAACCAATGCCAATTGAAGAATTCTGTAAAGGAGGCCTTCCGAGACTCGAAATGTCCTTTTTTTAAGAAGAACGTTCCCACGAACAAGTTTACGTTAGAATTTTTTTAATAAACGCTATTTTATTATTATCAGCTAGATCTGTAGTAAAACAAATTTTAAAAATGCCTAGCATGATGACCAAGCAACTAATTGGAAAAAACGCGTCATGTTGGCTACACATTATTATTAAGTATTAAATATGCATATAACGATGACTTGCATATTGTAGATGGAAGAGTGACGGGGAATGACTTTGTCGTAGTTGATTCAGTTATACAAAGATAAAAATATCTATTGTAACAATGACACGCAGTATTTTTTAAGTTTACACGACTAACACTATTTTTATTAATTTATCTATGCTTTTAATGATACTTAGGTATCGAAAACTATCACGTCAAGATTATATTATATAAAGTGGTGACAAGTTACGCCGTTTTCGGTAAAAAGGTCTACTATACATATCTCGGAAATCTATAATATAAAAATCAATTGCTGTTCGTTAGTCTCGCTAAAACTCGAGAACGGCTGACCGGATTTATCTTATCTTGGTCTTGAAATGTTTGTGGCGCTCTAGAGAAGGTTTAAAAGGTGAGAAAAAATTGAATAATTGCCGGGAATACCTTGAAAACAGCAGTCGATTGAGGCAGTACGAAGTCTGCCGGGTCAGCTAGTAAATGACTAAATATCTGACGATTATGTCAATTTCTTGTGCTGATTCCATGGTAACATGCCAGCCCTTGACTAGGCATGTCGATTCACTTTAAAAAATATCGATCGCCGATTCTATTCAAATTGAAGGTACCTACTAGAATAGATTCTTGTTTAAATCGGGCATTTAAAGATCGATTTCCGATTAATCGCGCCAATTTCAAATATACCTTATTGCTTATTATAGATACAGGAGAATATTGATGACCATTTACCGCAAATATAAGTTATTGGATAGAAATATTATTAAATTAATAAACATGATAGCACACCTATATTCCTTCGAAAGAATAGGTAGAGATGGGGATTGAACTCAGGATCTTTTGCGCAGCAGTAGTGTTTGCGACCACTAAAGTAATGTCTTGTGACAGTTTAAATTTCTAGTCTCGCCTAAGTACTCGTAAGTCAGTCAATAAATTAATCAAATTTGCATTTTATAAAATTTTATTGAAGTTAAATACAAATTCAACAAGAAATTATATTTCCTTGTATTTTAAGTCAAGTGACTTAAAAAAAAATAACTTATCTAATCGCTCAGGATCTAAATGACTCCTTTCGTCAGTAACAATATATCAACAGAAAAAGTCTTTCACATGAAACAAATGTACCAACTATGCAAAAATACTTGTTGGCAATTGGCATTATTGAGCTGTCTATGGAATTTCTTTGGTGATACCAATATGTAATAGGAGCTGTCGTTTTAAAGGTGACGACAGGCTGTGTCAAATAATGTTTCAGTTCGTCTTGTAAACGTTCGTCCTTCAGTTTCTGATCCGTCCGTTTTGGGATGTTTATGTATCGATTCAGTGAATCGATGTAGGATCAAAATCGATGAGAAAATCGATTATATTACTCTAAATAATCGATTTTTAAATTAATCGATTTTAAATTGACATGCCTACCCTTGACCAAACAAAATTCCATTCACGAAAATTGATTGATAGTCTTTTTAGAGTTAAAACTTAGACTAAAAGTAACCTTACTTGTCGTAATTTAATTTATAAAATTCTTGTGTCACATTATTGTGGGATCGTGGAGCGAAATAAAAGTGGCAATGCTCAGTAACTATTGTATTAAAGATAAATAAACACACTTTTAGTACAAAGTAATTAATTTCGCTGCGTACGTCGTCGTTCGTCGTCTTTCGTCGTCTCACCGTTACACACCTTCATTCACCTTCCCGTTCCCTCATACATTTCCTCTTCCTCACTCCTTTCATCATACACAACCATTCACTCAACCTGCTACTGTTCACGTTCCATTTCACACATCCACACAACGTTCCGTTCTCACATCCTACACTCGGCCTTCCTGCATTTAATCTGTCCTCAGATTTTCTTACATTACATCAAACAATGTTTACCTACCTAACATCTGATCAGCATATCAGAATGTCTCATAAATAGTAAGGACACATAAAACTATAACCTACTTCCGACGTTAGTACATATTCAGTTTTGGTGGAAACATACAAACCGGAAATTTTCAGAAGTTACAAAGCAATATCATTACCACAACATTACTTGTTTAAAACATATAGCTGAATATAATACTAAATTACACACCATGAGATGACACGAGAAAACTTATTGCTAAGGCTTATTGTTTTACTAAAAACAGTTTAAAAATATACTTCTAATAACATAACTTCTTATGACCCTTTAGTTTATCCTACACAACAGAACATAGTATAATATAGGTTAACAATGGTATATTCGTTACATAGACTTTGTGCCACTTAACATTAACAAAAATTTGTATTAACTGACAAATAGAATGATCCCCTTCTTAAAATATTCTTATAGCACACATACATACACACACTCACATATAAAACTTAGTTATACTTACTTACTCATCTTCAAAATGAATTGGCCACTTTTTCATGTGATCTGCTGATGTAGCAGTCTTGATTGGACCTTCAGATTGCGAATCCACCTTTTGTACATCATACCTATCCATTCTCTTTACTTTGGTGACTTTATAAGGTCCCAAATACTTAGGTTTAATTTTCATTCCAGATCCAAATTGAGTTCGTTTTATAGCTACAAGCTCTCCTTCTTGATATCTCCTGCTTTCTTTTCGGTGTTTGTCGTAGTTCTTCTTATTTTCTTGTTGGACTTCCAGTATTTGTTGTTTGGCCTTCTTCCTCAATTCTTCCCTATTTTCCATGTAGATGTCTCGTTCTTCTTGCTGTAGTAGTTCATACATTTCTACGTCTTCCTGCCTTCTCATTTTCTTACCTATTAACATCTCGAAGGGAGTAGTATTCACACTTCTTTGATATGTACTATTTAAGGCCATCTGTACTCTTCGTACGTGACGATACCATAATCCTGGCGTTTCAATACATAACTTAGTGAGTATTGAGATAACGGTACGATGAATACGTTCCACCTGACCGTTTCCCCTGGGTACACCAGTGGTTATATGGCAACATTCAATGTTTTCCTCTTGACAGTACTGTTGAAACTCATTGCTAGTGAAAGCAGTCCCTCGATCAGTGATAAACCTTTCTGGGTTTCCAAATGTTTGCTGTAAGGTCTCTAATTTATTCAATACTTCCCTCGACGTTGTACTTTTGCATGGAAACAGCCATACAAATTTCGTAAAAGCATCTATAATAGTCAGTATATGATTATATTGTTTGTGGGTCTCTGTCATCGGTCCGATGTGGTCCAAATGAAATGTATGCAAAGGGGTGTCTCCCTTTTCAATAGGATTAAGATAGCCTTCTTGTTTTCCTTCTTTTCGGTTTGCTAGTAGACATGGTATACAAGACAAAATATATTTTTCAACTTTCTTCCCCACTTGTTCAATATAAAAATCTTTGCTGATTAACTCTAACGTTTTCTTCTTTGAGAAATGACCATTATCATGTGCTCTCTTAATAATTTGAATTTCCATCATACTCGGAATAACTAACTGATATTCTGAACCTTTGTAAAGTAATCCTTGACTCAAACTATAGTCCTTATAACATTCGCCTTTTTCTAAAATTTTTATTATAGCACTGAAGCCCTCATCACTCTCTTGTGCATGTTTAACGTCTTGATGCAAGCTTGATGTTATTACTGCTACATAGGGGTTACGACTCAATGCATCTACATGTCTCATTCTTGAACCTTCACGGTGTTCTACTACAAAATCATAATCTTGTAATAACAAAATCCATCTTGAAACTCTCGTGGACGATGCTAAGTCTTTTTTGTTTAAGGTCATTTGAAAAGCTTTACAATCTGTAATAATCTTAAAGTATCTTCCAAAAAGATAGTGCCTAAACTTCTTCACTCCTTCAATAATTGCCAGTGCTTCAAGTTCATAACTTGTGTACTTTGCCTGTGCATCAGTAGTCCTTCGGCTCATGTAGTGAACTGGATGTAGGTGTCCATCATCACTTCTTTGCATTAAGATAGCGGAGTATGCTTCACATGATGCATCGGTATGCAGTTCAGTCTCTGCCCTCTGATCATATATCTTCAACACTGGTTTAGTGGCTAATTTCATCTTTAACTCACTGAAAACCATCTTATGTTCATCGTTAAACTTAAATTTACAATCCTTTTTCAACGTGTCTGTGAGAGGTTTAGCTATCTGTGCGTAGTAAGGTATAAATTTTCTAAAATAAGAACAGAGTCCTAGAAAACTATGCAGTTGCTTCAAGTTCTGAGGCTCAGGGAATTTAGTGACAGCCTCTGTCTTCCCTGGCGATGGCATGACTGCACCTTCTTCAATCACATATCCTAGGTATTCCACTCTCCTCGTCAGTAGCTGGGACTTATTCCAATTGATATGCAACCCATATTCTGATGCAACCTTCAGAACCTCCTTTAAGCGATCCAACGCTTGAAATTCGTTTTCAGCTGGAATTAATATATCGTCGATAAATAGAAGCACAACACCTCTGGCAATTAAATCTCTGAATATTATCGTAATAAATCTTGTGAATACCTTAGGGCAAGTTGCAAGACCGAATGGAGCACGTAAAAATTCATATTGCCCTGTCATAGTTACAAATGCAGTATACTTTATTGAGTCTTCATGAACACGCAGATGAAAATACCCATTTTTTAAATCTAAAGCACTGAATATTCTAGCTGATGACAACTTGTCAATGTGATCATCAATTATTGGCAATGGGTATTCATCTTTAACAATTTTACTATTTACCTTTCGATAATCTACACAAATTCTTAGACTGCCATCTTTTTTCCTCACTAATACTAATGGACTAGCATATTCGGAGTAACTCACCCGTATGATTCCATCATTAAGCCATTCTTGTATTTGACAATCAACCTCCTGCTGCTCCATGAGCGAAACACGGCGTGGTCGCTCTGACACTGGTAAGTCATCCTTAAGAACAATTTTGAGTTCTATCGGAGCTTCCTTTATTCTTCGTGGGAGATAGCTGGTAACTAAACTTGTGATTTCCTCCTTTAAAGCAGTGTTACTTACGTGACCTAGACAATCAACAAAACAAGAAAAACATGTAACATCTTTCAACCATTCGTAATTAGGATTCAAACAATCGTCTTTCGGCAACAACCACACATTGCAATCTTTCATAAACATAGTAACACGTCGTAAAAAGTCAGTACCAAGGATCATTTGAAATGGCACAGAGTCGTTAGGCATTATATAGAAAGAAACATCGCAATACAAAACATTATCAATCGTTATGTTTAAAGTAATCACACCACAGGATTGCACTCGTGAGCAACCTAACCCTATCATACAAATGTCAGTTTTACAGTAATCTAGCTGCTTACCAAGTCCCATAAAACAATCCTTTGATATTAAGTTCAAGTCACTACCCGAATCTATTAACGCACACGTTGATTTACCTAATATTTGCACAGATTTAACGGGTTTTTCAAAGTTTTCTAGTTCCGACAATGTTTTGCTTTCGTTGGTGACGTATGTGTCAAAGTGACGGCGTTGACAGATGTCACTATCACTGTTTGTAAGTTCATTCGTTCCCGAAATTATTTTCACTCCGTCCGTAGTTGTAGTCGTTGCTGCCTTCATTTGAACGAAATGGTTCATTCGTTCTATTTGCATTCGTACCCGAAGAAATCTTCACTCCACAGTTGTTCCCGTTCCAGCCGCCATTCGAACGAAATGTAGACGGTTCATTCCGTTCATTCGCTCGGGATGCACCTGCAGCTAACTTCATGTTGTGTACATTGCTTTTTCCACTAGAATTACGCCATGAATCCGATTTGAATACACTCGTAGCCTGTTTATGAGGACATTTTGACGAGATGTGCCCATACTTGTTACAATTGAAACACTTCGGACCCTGGGCCTTCTGCGGACACTCCTCTGACAAATGTCTACCATCACCACAATTGTAACATTTTCTTAGAGGCCTTCTCACATCACTCTGCCTTGAGTATTCGTTATTCACTCTGTATAAAGAACTTCTAGTGTTTTTCGTCTTTTCCTTGATAGTTTCGTAAATTTTAAGTTTTTCCTTGAGATCAGTGTATGTTGTGACTCCGTATAACATGACTTTGTTATTTTCGTTATCAATAATGCCATCGATTATATACTTTATGGTGACATAGTCTGGCATATTCCCTCTCTTTCCGAGCTCTTTCATGATAAGCATATAGTCAATACAGCTCTCATCCTGCCGCTTTCTCCGTTTGCTCAACATTTCATGCACTGTCTTTACATCAACAGAGTCTGGAAATTCCCTGCTGAGCGCATTTTTCAGCTCATCCCAATTTTTAAACGGACGTTTGGTTTTCAGCCACAGTTCTGCTGTTCCGCACAATGACCGTCTGGCCATCAGCAGTTGTTGAAGTGGACTCCACCCACAGATTAAGGCATTATCCTCCACATCTTGCATCCATTTGGTGACTGCGTAGGTTTTATCTTGTCCGTTGAACCTAGGTATAAGATCGGCCGTTAAATTGGCTAAATTAGCCTCTGCACCTCCATCTTTTCTTCCGGCATGCGGGTCAAAGTTATCAGTCGTATTCTTTGACATCGTGGCACCAAGGCACCTTAAACTTTCCTAAAGTACCTGTAAACACCTTCGTGAAGCACCGTAGACGTTTAGTTTTTGAATAAAACTGCTTTTTCAAATTTCCGCCGTAGGTACCAGTTGGCACTTCCACTTTTTTTTTTTTTTCGCTTTGATCCCGGACGAGCCCCCAAGTTTGTGGGATCGTGGAGCGAAATAAAAGTGGCAATGCTCAGTAACTATTGTATTAAAGATAAATAAACACACTTTTAGTACAAAGTAATTAATTTCGCTGCGTACGTCGTCGTTCGTCGTCTTTCGTCGTCTCACCGTTACACACCTTCATTCACCTTCCCGTTCCCTCATACATTTCCTCTTCCTCACTCCTTTCATCATACACAACCATTCACTCAACCTGCTACTGTTCACGTTCCATTTCACACATCCACACAACGTTCCGTTCTCACATCCTACATTATTTTGTAACAAAACTCCTCCGGAACGGCTTGATTGTTATGAAATTTTGTGTGAACATGCAATAGATTTGTGTAGACTGTAGAATAGGTAGTAAAGCCTGTTTCATACCGCAAACACCACAGGTGCTTACACCACGCGGGTCAAGCTGGAGCAGGCAGCTACGGTCCATCAAATCTAAGAAGTACCGTTTGACAGTTCTAAACTGACTATTAACAAATTTAAAATAATCATAAAATCTACGTTATTTAAGAAAGCGTATTATAAAATTTCAGACTATGTAACGGATAAAAACGCTTGGAATTAAGTCGCTCTAATTCAACACACTGAACAAACAAAATGTAATAGATATAAGTATTTCATTTAGAAAAGAAAAAAAGCCTACTGAGATTATTGGCAGTGTTTCTCAGTAGTTGCCAGTCATTCACTGCACGGTAGGAAAAAAAATTGAACTATTTTTATGTAGACTCGCGTCTCAAAAAAATAAAGCATATTTTGATTTTGAAACGTAGTAGGTACATTTAGAATTTTATTTTTTGTGTGAAAATTGTTTATGTTATGTTAAAATAAAAATAGCTTCATAATTCAATTATTTTACAGGAAAGCTAATAAAAATAGTGTGAATTACGCCTCTATTATGCTAATTTAATAGAAAACAGTGAAACGTCAAACGATACCTCTTAGATTTGATGGACTTGTAATATTAGCTAAATGTCATAGGCAATGGTTGCCAACTTTTTTTGACAAACACATCGTATAAAATGGTTTGTACAAATAAAAAAAATCTTTTTCAATTTTCATGTTTTTATTTACTGAAAAAATATCTAGTGAAGTGAAGTAGCGGTAAATAATTAATATTTTTTTTAATATCTGTTACTAATACTTTAATAATATAATAAAAATGATGATATTCTGATTAAATTTATAATAATAATATATATTTTCACACACACAGCGCCATCCAGTCTCAAATTAAGCGTTTACTTATTTTATAAATATTTTTTTTTTGTAAATACATACATGTGATAGATATATTACAACCAAACACAGTACAAACATTCATGTTCATCACACAAAGACAAATCCTGTAAACTATGACATGCATTTTTTAAGTATACATTGCCATTTTTCACTGAAGATTCTTTATCATCATTAGTGAATTTTCTTTGGGCCTCTTTAAGTCTTATTAACTCAGCATACATATCGTCCATCATAATAAGATTTGCCCTGGGTGGGAATCGAACTCATGACCTTCGGCGTAGCAGTCAGGGTCACTAACCATTACGCCACCAGGTCAGTCAAAATTAAATACCATTCGTCTTATGATCTTAGTTAGGTAAGTAATATTTTTTAATTCGGGACTGGCACCAACCTCAAAAAACTATTTAATGTTTGAATTAGTAAGTGTTGGGAGTTTTAATTTAGTATTCTAATATCTGGTATTATTGAGTTAAATTTAGATGACAGTTCTACTGTCACGTTGCGTCGGTTGAGTAGACTGAAAATGTTCATAAAAGAATTAATTACATTCTTTAAAATCCTACTGAATTACAAATTCTTTTTATGTTTACTAATATTACTTTTTGAACAAAGAACAGAACAAATAAATTTTAATAATACTAAAGCTACAGCTAAAATTAGTACTAATAAAGCAGCAAGATCTAGATATAACTGTTGATAAAGCGGCACATGAAGAGCTGGAGAGCGCAGGTGTAGAGCGCCACGCGTTTGTACCACATGACGCACCCAGTGCGTAAGCTCCGCACCTGGCTTCACAGGCCGATCGTGGTAGATATACGACAGTCCCTTAGCAGTCTGTTTGTATCTGAAACAGAAAACAGATTCAAAAATAACATTTACTACAATTAACCACACTGTACACAAAACACTTACAGATACAATTAATAAATAGGAAATAACACAATGTACACAGGCAAGCTTAATTCAAATGTGAATTTTCTGCTAGGAAACCCTAAGTAGTGAAAAATTTTGTTATGGTTAGTTTACCTACACGCCTTTGCCGTGTTGCCGTACGATATCAGGTGATACCATTTGAAAGGGTGGATCTAAACTGAATAGTTGTATCGTCGTGAACTAGATCGAGCCTAATTCAATTTTTACTTTCTTACCAGAAATCTCTCGTGAATCTGTATTTACTAGATAATCTCGTTTTATCCTTGATATCATCGCTTAATAGATGAGTGGTCAAGCGTATTACAGAATTTAGAAAGATCGTTTGTGAGGTAGCTACCAGTGAATCATAAACTTCAACATTTAGATCTTAGCAAAGTCAAATCTTTCATCGGTTCTTGCCCCTTTACCAAATAGAAATTGAGTATTTTAATGGGTTGGTTATTTTATAAAACTCATCAATACTAGTATTTCACTTACTTAGGATTAGACAATATATCTGCTATGGCCGATTTGAGATCACTTGCTAAATTATATGAAAGTTGAACTTCTATTGCGAAGCCTTTGGATACTGCTCTTTTGACGTTCATTGGTTGGTCTCCAAACACTGGCATACCTATTATAGGCACTCCGTAGCATACTGTTTCAGTTGTCGAAAGAAGGCCACCATGGGATATAAAAAGAACCGTATTTGGGTGAGCTGCAATCAGATCAATATTTTTTATAGAATCCGGCTGTTAAAGAAATTGGACCCTATTTTAAATAATGAAAACAACTGAATTACCTAAAATACTTTGCTGTGGAGCCCATTCTAATATGTGAACGTTTTTAGGGGTATTTTCCAATTTCTCCTCAAATTTCCAAAGAACTGTTTGCTTTAAACCTCCGAACATTTTCAAAAGGTCAGTTTTGATCTCAATCGGCCAATCTTTGCTCTTCAAGTTTGATCCCATGCTGAAATAGATCACGCCATCCTTGGCATCGTCCATAATCTTTTGAAGATCCTGTAAAAGGAATACATTGCCTTTAGAACCTATTATTTTCTTAGCCACATAAGGAGTTCCATATCTGGAACGCGATAGATTTAACCAACGTATCGTTTTAACGTTGTACGTTGATTTCGTAGCTCTAAAATTTGTGTGATATCAAAGACCACTTATAACCTCTTACACTAATTGTAGTCAATACTGGCTTTCGGTGTATTGATTGTGATATCACATAAAACATAGCTACCTGTGGTAAAGGTTTCAGCTCCTGGTCAAGATGATACCCTCCAATAGGTATATAGTTTTGAGGTAAAGGCAAAGCGAGTCCTAAGGACGAGTGAGTGTTGCCGAGTACCAATGACGCGTTGTAGCGGACATCGTAAAATGAAGGAGATTCACGTCCTCTTTTCTTTATATAAGGAACTAAGAGAGTTTCATACAAGCTCTCCTGTAAAGCATCTATGTAACTGAAACAAAAAGTATTTACCATGAAAGAAAGAAGCTACTTGTTTCTTTTTTCTAACATATTTATTGTAACAAAAAACATTCTGTTGGTTTGTCGAAACATTGCTAAGGATAAAACGGTTCATACGGGTTCCGCACAGCAGCAGCATAGCCTAATGATAGTGAGGTCTCTCTCTGTCTATTGATTGTCACACCCAAGCTTACCTATTTTTTTATGGTTGTCTCCTAACGTGGAACGATCAATACTACAATAAATAATACGAAATTAACCACCTGACTAAGTTTTTTAGAGTTACTTACAGGTAGTCGTAAACTTTTTTAGTTATCCGTGCCCATAGCTCTTCAACTCTCTCACAGAATGTAAACGGAGGAATAGTTTCAGTTAACACATTGCCACTGAAAGCTGGATTCAATGCAGCATCTATTAAACCAATCGCTTGTGAGTTTACATCCGTCGGGAAAACCCAGACCAATGGGCAGTTGAATACAGCTGCTAGTCTGAAAATATAACAAAAATACGAGTAAGAGAATATTCTTACACAAATCAGTATTATGGTTTTTTTTTATTCTGCCATAGGCTGGCGCTTAACTACAACTTGCCTCATGTTAAGCAATGATGAAATCTACGATGGAACGTACCAGCCTAGTATGCCGATTCATTCGTGATTAATAATGATTATCGGTGAGAAGGTAACAGTGGAATGAGCCTCCATATGGTTAGAAACCTTAAAGGAGCAACAATTCCGACCCACCTTCTTTGCATGGTGTCACCAGACATCGCACAGGAACACGGCAAGGCCGCTTGGCGGTGCGGCTTTGTCTGATGGGTGGTCACTAACCACGGCCGAAGCCTACTACCAGTTGATTGTCACTTGATTTGCACCACCCAGGGATCACGTGTGGGGATTCAATCAAAGGTGTACACCCACGGGCGAAGGTGACTCAGCCCTCAAGGTATTTTATCATGTAAAGTAGGGGTCCCCCCTGGTGATAGCATCCCCCTTACCCTTTCTTAGTAGGTAACCATTGAATACACGTAAAACAAGTACTACTAGTACTTTACATTTGAGAGCAGCGAGGTGGCACAGCGGTACGGGCCTAGCCTTAGAAAAATAAGGTCGCGGGTTCGGATTCTGGTCGTGCCCACACATATTTGGGTGAATTGTTTCATCTCCGCTGCTCAATATCGGTGAAGGAAAACATCGTGAGGAAACCGGCATGTTTAAGAACTAATCATTCGAGGACATGTGACATCCACCAACCCGCCCTTGATCAGCGGGTGTGGATTAGGGCCTAAACTCTCTCAACTCATAAGATAGTTGAGAGAAAACCCGTGCTCAGCAGTAGGACAATAAAAAGGGTTGAAGTGAAATCGATAATAATAAATCACAAAACAAATAGAATAAAAAAAATTCTATGGAACCAATTTAGAAATATACTCCTTCAAATCACAAAAGAAATCGGTTAATCAATAGCATCTCATTCTAACTAAACGAAAGATTAATTAAGTTTTAATTTTTCTTTTTTGTTTTTATATCAATGGATATAGGTATTTGTACTGATCTATACTTCTATACTAATATTATAAAGCCGAAGAGTTTATTTGTTTGAACGCACTAATCCCAGAAACTACTGGTCCGATTTGAAAAATTCTTAAACTGTTAGATAGCCCATTTGTTGAGGAAGGCTATAGGCTGCTTTTTATCCCACTGTTGAGCATGATATGTTCACGCGGTCGTAGCTGCGGCGGAAAGCTAGTAATCTAATAAAGTAACAAAATTTTACTTACCCAGCATAAACCTCCGTAAACATCCATTCCACTAACACCACATCAAAGTTTTCATTCGGATCGTTTAACAGTTTCTGCACATTTTCATTTTCGATGGTCATTTTCACAAATGACGACATTATGTTAATTAATGCAGATTGATCAAATTGTAAACCTTTGTCTATAAAGTCCTTCAAACTTGTTAAATCACCTGCAACAAAATTTCTGTACGTTAAAAAAGTATTTTAAACTTTCTTACATGTCAATAATATGTTCGTAGTTAGACATACAAACTGTGAAGTAAATATACATAAAATGATATACAGTATAATTCTAACAACAATATTGATGAATCATAGTATAATTAACAAAATAAATTAAGTTTAAAAAAAATCTAGAAAGTATAGAATGTTTGCATCTTTAAAGTAAATTTATAAGTTGTCAATTTTCGTTTTGTATACCTGCCATAATAATATATTCTTTTTTTTAATAATATGATTACCTATTTGAATGTTGTGCTCGGTTGTTATTGAAACACAAATGTAGTATTATTTATTATTGTAAAATAATTTAGTATCTGTATCTGTATCCACTTCAACCCTTTTTAGTGATGGGCACGGGTCTTCTCTCAACTATCTTATGAGTTGGGAGAATTTAGGCCTTAATCCACACATGCTGGCCAAGTGCGGGTTGGTGGATGTCACATGTCCTCGAATGATTAGTCCTTAGACATGCCGGTTTCCTCACGATGTTCTCCTTCACCGATATTGAGTAGCCAAGATGAAACAATTCACACAAAGAAGTGTGGGTGCGACCAGAATTCGGACCCGCGACCATATTTTTCTAAGGCGAGGCCCGTAGGTACCACTGCGTCACCGCTGCTCTAACCTTCCTGCTTCACATGCCTGCACTTTCGACGGCTCTTGAACTTGAAGCTAGTAACGGTTAAGCGATAATATATCCTCTGGGATACAACAAAAGGCAATTTTGAGGAATTTGTAAGTGCTTTTGCCGCGAATTTATTTCTATTACAAGTTTATTAGGAGTATCTAACAGTCAATTATGCTAATAAATAAAACATTAGATACATACCTGGATAACCCTTCAAGTTTTTACTGATATCAATAATCCGTAAGTTTTTAGGAGGATTCTTGTATCCAAAAACGGTAATATACGTAACCTGAAATAAAATAAAATCTTTCGGTGTGTTGCAAAAGATTTTAAACTTTCGTTAACGGCTGTAGTTAGTTGGCAACTGTCGTAAAGCTCTGCCTTAGGCTTACAAGTGGCTTGTAAACCTAAGGCATAGACTAACCAAAAACAAGGGTTTACCAAAAACAACAACAACCAAACACATTGAAATAAAACTACTTTTTAACGGATTTTATCGCGGTTTATTTTAGATTTTAGATCCCGACATTTCAAAGTCTTTTCGACTTTATGTTCACGGGTGGACAAAAAAGACTTTGAAACGTCGGGATCTAAAATCTAAAATAAACCGCGATAAAATCCGTTAAAAAGTAGTTTTATTTCAATGTGTGATATTCGCGTAAATCTAAGACAATACTAACCTTCATAGGCTTATCAAAAAGTGATTAGATATCTTATAAGTATTAAATGATGCAACTCATAAGTTGAAGTAATGAGACGTTATAGAATTGTTAATTACTTGATTAAGTCATTACAATTAGTCCGTCAACTCTTTCAAGATATCTGAAAGAAGACCTCTGTGTGTTTATGGTGCCCATAAGACTGAATGGCAATGTTAATCCTATGTGCAAGGTGAAGGCCAGCCTTCTAGTCACGGCGATATAGGATTGTAGACAAATTAAAATGTTAAACATTACGTACCTCGACACCATCATTCAACAAATGCCTTACAACCCCATCACCTAATATAGAATGACTTTTTCCCGGTACTGGGTACACTACAAGAGCTTTATACGCTTCACTTGTAGTTAGCAGGACTAAACCAAATACCAAACAAATGGTCGCCTTCATTTTGTTCCTAGAAAACCAAAATAATTGTATTAACGCCTTGTTGGGTAACAAAATTCTCCCAATTGTGGTAAATATTAATTGAAATCGGATTGACCGACAAAAAATAACAGAACAAGCACAAATACCCGCGACTTGTACTAGATGCCCAGATAAGATTGCAGCAAGATGCCTAGATGGCAGGCAAGCAATAACGCGTCTCAGAATAATTCTTTTTTTTTTATTCTTCGATAGGTTGGCGCTTGACTACAACTTGCCTGATGTTAACCAATGATGTAGTCTACGATGGAACGCGCCAGCCCTGTATACCGATTCACTCGTGATTATGAATGATTATCGGTGAGAAAGTGGCAGTGGAATGAGCCTCCTTAAGGTTAGTAACCTTATAGCAGCAACAATTCCGACCCACCCTCTCTGCATGGTGTCACCAGACATCGCATTTCGCATTTATTTTTTAATTTTTCTTTATTGTTTCGAATGTGTAGACAATTGTGTAAATGCTTATTATAATGATACAAAGTCTATGCGGTTAGTCTAAAGTTCATGCTATTATTTTAAACGAGCGCTCAGTATAATCATCACAGATAATATAATACTACACGAAACAAAGGAGGCTCAAAGGTGTTTCTCGAGTGTTCTTCGTTTTGTGTAAATACTAGATACGAAGTGCAAACTAGGTCTAAAGTTGATGCAATTATTACATCTAATTTGAAACAAGGCCTAAATATGATTCTGAAGAATAAAACAAAGATCCAATCTCAACCTTCTTTTGACTTTTAAACCAGACTACAGTCTAGCAGCGGTAGCACAGCGGTATCAAAATGGGTTTTAAAACAAAGGGTTCGATCCTAGGTCCTGGAGCCTACACATTTTTTTCTTTTATTACCACTACACTATCGATTAGAAAACCGGTACTCATGTAGGTATAGAACCTATGATAGGTTCACGAGATGTGACATCCAGCTAATCGTACTTGGCCCTTGTATAAATTTGGGACCAAACTCGAAACAAGATCGGTGCTTAGCTTAGGGACACTAAAGGCAAGACACAAAACTAGGTGTTATGTTCCATTTATAATAAACATTTTAAAAAGACACGTTACTTACATAATTCACATTCACCAATAGATCAACACTATATTCAATAGCCTATTAACAGACATTTATTAAAACACTTATCACACAGTAGATATTTAAGCTAAGGCAGTAGTTAAACTTAATATCTAAGAAGGGCCGAAAGTTGCTGCTATCGGATTTTAAGAAAGTCTTCATTAATTTGTTGTAATTGTAGACACACATACACACGCGCAGTGCGCAACTAACTATTTATTGCACGTTTCAATCTAATATATAAAATTCTCGTGTCACGGGGTGCGTAATCGAACTCCTCCGAAACGGCTTGACCGATTCTTATGAATTTTTTATGCATATTCAGTAGGTCTGAATATGCATAAAAAAATTCTACTATCTATTTTTCATACCCCTAAGTGAATTTTTTTTTTTAATAAATACGCGGTACGAAGTTCGCTGGCGCAGCTAGTATTCTATATGGGTGAATATCCCCGCGGCAAATTTTACGTGTCCACGTTGAGAATTGAGGTGTTAAATTATAGGATGTTTTTGATTTTTTTTTGTAGTGAACTACGTAACTTGGTGCAATTAGGGCCACATATGTTTTTTTTATAAGTGTGTATAAGTAATCAGGAAAAAAAGAATCGCCTGAAAATTCAAGTTTGGTGGCTTGTCCCAGTTCCATTTTTTGATACAATTGCACTCACCTAAGTCACAATCTAAGATACAATACAAAATAAACGATTTCGTTAGTATATGCATAAGACACATTATCTGAAAACAATGAAACCATATTAGAAAATTAAATTTAAAGGCACTGGATACTCAATCAAATTTTGTCCAAGCAAATATCAAAAATTTGTTGGCACTTGTTCAACTTACTTTAACGTGAAGTTACGTGCGTATGCGATCAATCGCGTTTTATGATTTAACATCTCTCAGTCGTGCGCCGGCACTTGCGCGTGAAAGGTGTGTGATTAGTGCTGTGATTTCCCGTCAAAAACGAAAATATCATCATGGGTGGCACGGGGGACAAGAAATGTTCAATTTTGGTGGATCGATTTGCTGTTAATTTAAAAGTATTTTAACAGTAAGCTACACGTTATACGTAGTGATTTGGGTTATGCATTTAATCAGTGATAGTAATTTAATTGTTACGTAAATCCCTTATTTTTAAAGTTTTTTTTATGTCTGGTTCCAATTTTGGTGGCTCAATTTTGGTGGCTTTGGTGGCGTTTTTCCCTTTTGGACAGTAAAAAAGCGAATTATAATAACATTTTTTTACTAAGTAGGAACATTTATTATTTATTAGATCCTAATCTCTCATTACCACCACGAATAGCAAGACCTCTTGAAGCCAACAATTTCACTAGGTACTTCAACAATCCTCTCAAGCACATTCTTCCTACGGGTAGTTATTTTCTGTTCGTCTAGTAGTTTTTATTGCTGCAACATAATTCATCATAAATTCCCTGAGCTGTAATCTGCTCTTATGCTCTATCAATAAGTTACCTACTTATATGCTTCCAATCTTTATATCCATTAGGAGAACTTCAATTATGTCCAGAACCAGTAATGGTATTAAATAGACGACAGCAATAACAGTATACAGATTTATTTAGTGGTGAATAAAGGAGCCATTTTCTTTCTAAAGACTCCTTATTCGTCAATTAACAAATAAAATATTTTACTCAAGTATTAGTTTTCGTTTTACCATTTGAATCTAGAAAACTTGTAGAAGTTTGGAAGAAGTCACTATTTTTATTTTAGTAAAACTCTGGCCCTTTTCGAATTCAAATATCACGGACTTCTTCCGGTAAAATGTCACCACAGTAAGTACCAGGGTCAGGAGACACATACATTCTCTAAGCTTGCAGTTATTAATTCAAAGTAAGTAGCTTGACCAAATGCCCAATGAAATTGATAAAAGAATTGTGACGGAATGATAAAAGTATTGCGTCATTAAAAACAAGGTACTGGGCATAAAAATCAAGAAGAAGATCTTTGATACCTGCATAATAACCTGTATCACTTAAGGATGTGAAACCTGGGCTTTGACAAAACACGATAGGAACAAACTAGCAAGATGCCAGAGAACCATGGAAAGGAGCATGCTGGGTTTGAAACTAATGGACAAAATTATAAGTATCAGGCGCAAAACCAAATTAACAGACATACTGTCACATATTAGTAAACTCAAATGGAGGTGGACGAGACTTATACTCCGCTGCTATAAGGAAGAAAGGAGCAAAGAGGTGGCAGTTAGCAAAACAAGAACATGGGAAGATGTTCTTGAATTGACCGTAGGACCTCTTTGGATAAGAGTGACGACAGACAGGAAGCAGTTGCAACGGTTGGAGAAGGCCTTAGCCATAAGGCACACCGAAATCATAGACATTTTGTATATTTAGTGTAGTTTTTAATTTTTATGTTTTTTAGTTTTATCAATCACAACTGTTCGGAACAGGCTTTATTATTATTAGTAATAAGTAGCTTGAAGTCGATGGTTCCGCATCTAATGTGTGTTTGTCGTTTTCATCACACGTAACCTCTTTTTCCTAGTGATATTCAGAGGTACTTTTGTCTTGCGGGGATGAGACTGAATAATCCCTCGGCTTACTATTTGTTTCTCTAACTGTAATTTTTTCCCTTATTTCTTTTTGAGCTATTACTGATTTGTGAAAAAAAGTGTAATGTGCCTGACGAAAAAGTTTTCAGAATAAATGTGTGAGAGAAATTGTCAGTCCTTCGGGGCCCCTTGAGAATGGGGGCTCTGGGCACGAGCCTCGTGTGCCCTTATGGTAAAGACCGTATTGCCACCAGTCGTTACATACAAAAATACAAATCTTTTCTCTCTATAATGTTAGTACAGATTAGTAGTTATAGATGAAAGTTGATAATTCCCGAAAACTTGTGAGATTCATTACATGAAGTTTTGTTAGTGAGATTGAAGATGACAGAAAAATTCAATTTTGGTGCCATTGATTTTCAATTTTGGTGGGCACTTTCAATTTTGGTGGGCGATTTTCAATTTTGGTGGCCACACTACACTTTAAACTAAAATATCTCAAAAAGTTATCGAGATATTCTTAGACCTCTTGAAGATTATTTTAGCTTTGAATTTCTATTTTTATACCAGGTCCTTACATTTCACGAAAATTGAAGAAAAAGTTTTGCCACCAAAATTGAAAAAAAAAGCACGTTGTTGATATTGACCCATATATAGGATTTGTTGGCTAGAGATTAGTCATGCTCCATACAAAATACGTCAAAAATCAGTCTCCACTTATCTGTAAGATAAGATTCGTTCAGTGAGCCGGCGCGGCGGCGAAGAATGGGCACATTTTCGGTTGTGTGTAAAAGTTGGACTACTTCTATACATTATATAAATAATCTACTGTGCTTATCGTAATAATCACAATTAATATCATGTATTTGATAATGCAAGTTTAAAATTTCATCATATTTATTTTTATTTTGTTGCCATATCTGTCTAAGTTTTATCTAGTTGAAGAATTTTGTAGGCCGTACGAGTTAGCAGATCTCAAATATCCGTGAATGTTCAGGTTAAAGCTATTTCTTTATTCATTTACGGAATTGACGACAATATCTAGTGTGATGGATGCTTTAAAGTATGATTTTGATCATCATTTCTATACTATAATATTGTATAGAAGAAATGTTTTATTGTTTGTTTGTTTGTTACGAATACATCAAAAACTAATGGACCGATTTTAAAAATTCTTCCGATTAGACAACTACTTCTTTACTGAGTAACATAGGCTATATTATATGCTGAAATTAATTAGTGATCCGTATGATACTCTCGATAATATAACCGATTACATCGCATACGCTGCGGAAACTATTGACATTAGAACAAAGTGATGTACTACAGTTTTATAGAGGACATTAAGTAATTTTATTGTCGGTACAAATCAGACTGCATTATTTGTTGTATTAATCCTTATATAAATAAATTACTTTATATTGAAGCGTATACCTGTAAATTATGTACTTCTTTATCGGACCTACTATTACAAAGTTATTATGAGTATAATATCATAATTGAAATTTAAGAAACAGAGCGTTTTATGTCTGTGACTTTAATGGATTTTACCCTCGACAATAGAAGTTTGGGACGCCTAGCTGTGTATCTGTGAACAATTTTGTTGCCACGTAGCGCGGATGGACCGATTTTAATGCGATTGTTTTATTAGAAAGCTGAAGTAGTAGATATGATTCTTAACAAAAAGAATGTGTCGGGGATTAAAAAGCATTTAATTTATAGAATTATATCTACAGCAACAGAGATATATACGTAAAATTTGGCTAATGGTTCTTGTATGTTCCAGAGCGCCAAGAGTTTATGTGACGATGACAAATTTAGCTTGATCTTTAACTTAAGTACTTTTTTCGCCGGGAGGAAATCCTTTATGGATGATTAACTCATGCTCTAATATAATATGCTCTTATCCTATGCTCTATAATAACTCTCCTGCGTCGCCGCCGTAATCGATATTGACACAGTTTTTTTTTACTTATAGAGATATATTTATATATAGTGGGACATTAACACACACGGTCATCTGATCCCAAACTAAGCAGAGCTTGTACTATGGAAACCAGATAACTGGTAATATTCTACATATAATACTTTTTTTTTGTAAATACATACTTAAATATAGATAAATACACCCAGAGACAAGACAAACAGAAATATTTAAACAAATGTTTGTCTCGGGTGGGAATCGAACCCACGACCTGCGGCGTGAAAAGCAAGTATCTTACCGACCGTGCCACCGGTCGATGGGACGGTTCTTTGCTAGGTTTAAAAAATATATTATTATGCATCAGAAGTTATAATTTTTGTAATTTAGAGTTAGAAGAAATTTGTGGAAATATTATATTAAAATAACACAAAATACTTAAAAATAATTTTTATATTAACAGTAGTCCAAATTATTTTAGTTTTTGTTTACCAACATTCTTTTTTGAACATAACATTGCACGGACCAATTTTAATACTATTAAAGCTACAACTGATACTAATATTAATAATGCAGCTAGGTCTAGATAGAGCTGTTGATACAGCGGTACATGAAGACCTGGAGAGCGCAGGTGTAGAGCACCTCGAGTCTGCACCACATGCCGCACCCAATGCGCGAGCTCCACACCCGGCGTCAGGGGCCGGTCGTGGTAGATTTCCGACAGGTGCTTAGCGGTCTGTTTATATCTGAAATTATCAAATAACAATTTATTACAAATGTGAAAGCTCCTACGAAAAGTACTTATAACCATAATCAAATCTAAGTAACCAGATTTAGCAATTTTATTTATTCGTAGCAAAATTTTACATAACTGACAGCAGGATTATCCTACATTCATCTAATAGTATTAATGAGGTTGAAGATGATACATCAGTAAATGCTTACCTAATCACCCTATTATCTTTTTTAGCATTGTTTAATGGGAAAGGCAGTGAATTATGACAGAGTGCAAAGCCCCTAGTAACCATTTATGGTCTTTGACAAGTAATTTAACTTTTCCAAGCAATAGCAAATAGTGATAAACTAAGAATCAAGTTTTTAAATGGATAATGTATTCAAGACGTTGTGAAACATTCCTAAACGACGGTGAGATAACTATTAGAAATTGACTTGAACTATAGGCACTATAAAAACAGGTTTCAGTTTTCTTTGTTATTTTCCAATAAAATCATTTAGCTATATAGTTAGATGCCGGTATTTACTTGACGAGTCGGTGGCGTGGTCGGTAAGATTTCTTGCTTTTCACGCCGCAGGTCGTGGGTTCGATTCCCACCCGAGACAAACATTTGTTTAAATATGTCTGTTTGTCTTTGTGTCTGGGTGTAATGATCTATATTTAAGTGTAAATTTACAAAAGAAAAGTATTATATGTAATATATTACCAATTATCTGGTTTCCATAGTACTGCCCTGCTTAGTTTGGGATCAGAGGACCGTGTGTGTTAATGTCCCACTATATTTTATTATTATATATTAACATTTTACTTACTTGGGATTAGCTAACATTTCTGTAATAGCAATCTTAAGATCAGTTGCTAAATTGTATGAGAGTTTAACTTCTATAGAAAAACCTTTTGATATTGCTTTTTTGACGTTGTTCGGTTGGTCACCGAATACTGGTATACCTATTATAGGCACTCCGTGGCATATTGTCTCAGTCGTTGAAAGAAAGCCACCATGGGATATGAAAAGTGCTGTATTCGGATGAGCTGCAATCATATATAGTTATTATTTCATAATAAATATATGTCAAAATTTTTAATAGACAGATAATATATATATATATATATATATATATATATATATATATATATATATATATATATATATATATATATATATATATATATATATATATATATATATATATATATATATATATATATATATATATATATCTGAGAAGTATTTTCCCTTATAATTTTCGGAAACTCTTCTATTCAATTCATTTAAATCAATCTTTAATTCTATCGGGTAATTTCACGCATGCTTATTTTTTTGCTAATTTCGGTGGTATTTTTTATTTATAGGTTTTCCGCTGAAAAAATGAACTGGTGTTCTTTTATAACACATTAGTATTCTAGATATTTAGCGGGAAACAAATAACTGCAGTTGTTTTGGAAATATAATAACCACCGAAATTGCCAACCCACCGAAATTTATAATCTTACACCGAAATTGAAATTTTTACACCGAAAGTGCAACATCACACAGAAATTGAAAATAGCAATATTTATGAAACAGTATATACAAACTACGGCTCCTCTGTCAATTTTGCCGTTTGCAGCACAATGTACTGCTGCAGAGGTGGCTGGTGAAGTTAAGTAAGTATGGATAATGCAAAGGATGCAGCGGATACAGAAGATCAAACAACGCACTCTGATGATGTATTATGTCGTCGGATGATGAAGAGGATGTAGGATGGAGAATTATATAGGTTTTAGCAAACTCTGAATTTTTTCCATAAGAACGCCTCACACTAGCATTTATCCAGGGCAGGCTTTCGATGATGTTTGACGTTACTTATCATAGCTAGTGCAGCGTATTCATGTATTCCTGCAGCGATGCAGCGACAACGCAACGCAGACAACATGATGCATACGTCACTTTTTCGCAGTAGCAGCGTTTGCGCTGCGTATATGATCATCGAACGCCTACATTGGACAAACGCTAGTGCGAAGGCTCTATAAATTGAACTCAAATGGTCTTGACCTTAATATTTTGCTAAATGCTGGGGGTAATGCTAAATAAAATAAAGTTATGATGAGATCTTCGTTTACTTAATTTAACACTTAAACAAACAGAGTTTTTAAAAACAATAGATGCTTTTTGTAGGTTCATCATCATCACGATGATGACTATAAGGTTCATAATCTTCTCTTGATATAATATCTAGTAAGTTATTAAATTTATAATCACAATAATCACAGTTGAATGGCACGTATCCTTAAAAAACGCAGAACTTCGGGTTAATTAAATATATATATATAATAGATAGATAAAATTTATTATAACTTGTTACAATTAAAAATTCTTTAGTCGTTAGCTACTAGGAAGGTTTCAGTAGATTAAGATCACAATATCATAACAGTTTACAAACATTATATGAATAGATAATAGACAATAGTCTATTTAAATAAAAATTAATTGCTGTTCGTCTCGCTAAAACTCGAGATCGACAGAACCGATTTGGCTGATTTTGGTCTTGAATGATTTGTGGAGGTCCAGGAAAAGTTTAAACGGTGAGAAAAATTTAGAACGGGCGAAGCCGGGTGGGTCCACTAGTATTATATAAAATTGTATTGACGCTATTCTTACATATTTAAATAAAAGTCTTATTTTTTTTCAAATAAATTTCAAATACTAAAATCAATTATTGTTTCCTAATAATGTTAATAATACTTTTATTCATAATAGTAATTTCTAACCAAGCATACACTGATGAATGGATCAGGATAACATAATACTTATTAACGCACGTCACTGGACAGCAACTTAACTTTTCATTTAACAAAACGCTTCAGAAAATCATAAACTGAATCATTTTCACGTGATAACTTAATATTTCTTGTTCTTCTTTCATAAAATGCTTTAAAATTAGCTCTGTTTACTTTTTGCTTCAATGTTCTAGCACGCGGAGTCATTTCACCCAGCGATAAAATTTTTCCTTCCTCTTTTTTCTTTCTATATCTTTCTCTATCTTTTCTTCTTACTTCTTTACCTAGTACAGGATCTTTTTTTATTTTTTCCTTTCGTAATCTTTCAGCCAGTCTCTTTTATTGTAAAGTCTCTTCCCTTGATTGTTTTTCCTTTCGTTTTTCCATCCTAAAATCAGACAAAATTAAGAAGGTAACGCACAAAGGGTTTATAAATATTAACGATTTAATACACTCAGGTCTATTTAGCACAAGACTTTGAACAACTCTTGGAATCAAAGTCCTAAATAAAATATAATGAACCGAACTGAAAAAGTATGGTCACAGGTTACCACCCCGTTCTTCATAGATAGTTAACCACGCTAAAAAGGACACAACCCTTTATTCGAATTATTACTACATTTCAGGTACAATACAAGTAAGGAGCTGGACATATTTTATGATCAGTCCCAGTCCCGCTTATTTACATTTTACAGTTATCAATTCATTTTAAAAACAAAAGCAATTTTATATACCTGTAGCCATATTTTTTTAGTTTGTAGCCTTCTTTACTTCATTAATTTTCACAAAATGCTTTCACCAGTGTTTTCCTTTATAAATATAAAAGTGGTACCAAGTGATGATCCCACACACTATACTATTCGACGAGAACAATTTTGTTTGATACAGGTTATAATGTTAATAGTGATCATCAATAATTTTACAGTTTAATCATGGTTGACTGAGAATGGTGTTTTGGTTCTGTACCAATATAATATGTGTCATAAATTGTAAAGAGCATAATTTGTAACCTTTTGGCGATTAAAAAGAGTGACCGTGAGTTTTATTGCCAGTTCTTTCTCACAGGTTCTCCTTTTGCCTTGTGAATTTGGCAGCAAATGTAAATGTAGAAGCGACTTGCAAAAATGTTACGTCGTAACTTATTTGAATAAAAACTTTGACTTTGACATAATTTGATTATTATACAAAAGTACAACGAATTGTTTACAAAAGTGTAGCATAGCACACGAAGATAATATTTATTTAAAAAAAAATCTCTTTTAAGTCGTACTTATTATTATTAGGTAATAATAGTTCCATAGTTAAAATAATAAAATAAGTTAGTTTAATTAACCTTTGTGGGTAAAAATCTTACAGAAGTTACGTGAACCCATAGCCATTATAGTATAAATGCAATATCGGTGGCAATAAATCTACCACCGAAACCACCGTTATTGCACCACCGAAATTAGAAACATTAAGAAAAAATTGAATAAAACAAAACAGAGTGATACATTCCTCACGTGAAATGTATGATTGCTAAGGTTACCTAACAACACACAATATATGCATAAATCGTAAAATAAAAAACCACCATTCATTCATACAGTAACCCACCGAGATTGTATAATTTCGTATTCCCTCTTAGATTTTAAAAGGTACTTACGTTTTGGCGCGGAAACTGGAGAGGATCGACCACTTCACTACTGCGCGAACGGAAGAGCACGACTGGAACTACACGTGCGTAAGAGGATAGATCGTGTAAATCGACGTGTAATACGTTGTTTATGGATTTTAACAAAACCCACCGAAATTGCACTTTAGGCGCGGACGTTCCTTAACGCAATTGTCCTGATGTCTGTATTATAGCAGAAGTAATGGAAACAAAAAATATGGTTGCTTTCTATATTCATTAATATAATTATATCAATTTAAGTACTTAATTTGCCATCATAACGGATATAAAGAGGATAATGTGCGTAAAAGGGAATCACGGACATACCACCGTTATTGAAAACTGGCATATTATAATTTTTTATTAAATTTGTTTTTAAGAGAAATGTATTTTCAGTAGTGGCTTCATATAAGCTAGTGTTCTTATTACACGAAAAAAAATTGAGTGGTAATAGATAAACGTTTTATATATAGATTTCATGCGAAGAAACTCTAAAAACGCAGGCGGTGAAATCACCCTATCGATCCTTGTCGAAAATTCCATTTGATACATTTCGTTTATGATAGATTTCACGTTTTGTTTTTGTTATTAGCTAATTATATTTTTGTGTTATAGTATTAATTGTATTTCTTTTGTGAAGTCACAAATTAAGTTTTCAATCATTCATAAATCTGTGACACGATATTCATTGCCTGTTAGGCGGTACGAAGTTCACCGGGTCAGCTATGCGCATTGTTGCACAAGGCACGAAGTTTACCGGGTCAGCTATGCGCATTGTTGCACAAGGCATTAATTGAAGACTGTTGAACCATCTACCTATAAAGACACATAAAAGATATTAAAGGACAGTAAATCAGAGTATTATCGCACTAATTTACCTAAAATTCTTTGTTGTGGAGCCCATTCTAACATGTGAACGTTTGTAGGCGTATTTGGCAATTTCTCCTCGAATTTCCAAAGAACCGTTTGCTTTAATCCTCCAAACATCTTTAAAAGATCACTTTTAATCTTTTCTGGCCAATCTTTGCTTTTTAAATTTGAACCCATGCTGAAGTAAATTACACCATTCTTTGCATCGTCCATTGTCTTCTTAAGATCCTGCAAATTAAACGTACTTTCAGGAGCCTTTAGTATTTCATTTTCAAAATAACAAAATGGCATAAAAAAACGCAATCTAAATTAAACCGCAATAAAATCGATTATAAAGTAGTTTTATTTCAATAAATGCAATAAATTACAATCTTTGTTTCTTCATATAGTTATCACAATATTTGGACAGTGGTTATCTCAAATTTGCGATTGTTTCCTATTATCTTTTTGATCACTAAAACAAACATCGATAAACACCTAAACTACTTATGCAAATTCAATCAACAAAAGTAGTTTAGGTGTTTTGGAAATTGACTGAATATTGCGCATGCTACTGCTATAAAAATTAACTATTTACCTTTGGTAGAGGTTTCACTTCCTCGCTAAGATGATAGCCTCCAATAGGTATATAGTTTTGAGGTAAAGGTAAAGCGAGCCCGAGAGAAATGTGAGAGTTACCGAGCACTAATGATGCGTTGTAACGGACATCGTAATATGAAGGAGGTTCGTGTCCTCTTTTCTTGATGTAAGGAACTAAGAGAGTTTCGTACAAGTTCATCTCTATAGCATCTGTATAACTGTAAAAAATATATAATTTAGGATCCCTGGCATCATTTACCATCATCCCTATATTCCTGCCCACATATCTTTGCTGAGCTGTACAAAGTAATATAAGCTGCATTTAGGAGACTTTTACTTTATTTTAAGTAATATTTAGTCGTGTGGTAAAAAGGTATGTTCTTCCAGCAACCGCAGTTCCAATAGCTTTAGTCAGGTACGTTACTTGTGCAGTCCAGGATTGGCGATCCAATGGTGGTCGCCAACGAGTCGTATGTACCGCCACGTATGTAATAATACTTACAAGTAATTGAGGTACTTTTTATACATCCGTACCCATAGCTCTTCCACTCGCTCATAAAATGTAAATGGGGGCAAAGCCTCAGTTAACATGGTGCCACTGATGGCTGGATTCAACGCGGCATCTACCAAAGCAATTGCATCTGAGTTTACATCAGTTGGAAATACCCAGACCAATGGACAGTTGAATACAGCTGCTAATCTGAAACAGTTATAAAATGAAACAAGTAAACCAATCTCATATTACAGAAAAACTCTTATAAAGTGGCTACTTTGTAGAAATTGTCACTCAACCTAGTCTAAAGAAAATCAAGTAAGTAATTATATGCACTATTACTACTTACTCTTGATTTTCTTCTTCTTGATCTTAAATGGAGACCATAGAGAAATACTTATAGTGGGAATAGAGCACCATCTCTTGCGATTATAATGCCAACATGTTGTACGTACGCCATCTGTTAATTATGTTCCAAAACTTTTTAGAAATACATAGGTACGTATAGCTACGTATCGAGTCTGCTTGCCAAACCGATATGTGCATTTTAAGAACTTTTCAGAACAACATAAAAACAGATTTGTTTTTCGTAAAATACATTACGAAAATAACAGTTTTTACGTTGTCGTGAAAAGTTCTTAAAATGCACATATCAGGTTTGGCAAATGCAACATCACAACGGCATATTGTTCAGGTTTATTGCAGATAATATCTTAATTAGTTATATTGTAACTAATTGAAGATATACCTGCATACTAGAAATAGAACAATTTAATAAAACGCCTATGGTTATTTTTTATTTTTATTATGTTTATGCTTAATATAATACAGTTTAGCATATTTTTTGACTTCATCATCCCCATCATAATTAAGTTTTCCACATAAAATTCGATTAATTGAACGGCACCAACTATAAATGATAACATTAACCGAAATATCTTGGAACAATCTAATTAAATTATCTTTATGTTGATCACAACTGTTAAATAATGAAAAATTAACAAACATTTCAATAAATTGTTTTATTGTATTCTTTATGTTTTTTACAGAAATGTTTGTTTTTAAGGACCCAGTAGTAATATTTTGAATTTCGTTGAAACAGTCAACAGCTTCTGTAGAGGGATAGCATAGCCATTTCGAATTCGCGTATTCTTTAGCTTTAATAAATGACGCATTTGACATTATAACATCAGCAGATGTAAATAGTTTTTGTTTACATTTTTGACATGCGCCGATCATAAGTTTCTGAAAACATTTTCTCAGGACCCAACCGCAAACATAATATTTAGAAGCATTCCCTTCCGTATTAGTATTTTGATTTGAACATAGCATTTCTTCATTTATAGTAATTTCTTCACTCACTTGTTCGAGATTATCATTATTTGCCTCTGTTTTTGTGAGTAAAAAGTCAAGAGACTGTAAAAATGTACTCATATCATCCTCACAATTGGCTTTGAGGGAATGCGATGAGCAAAAATTTGTTAATAAAAGTGCCTTGAATGCCCCCTCAAAGCCAACTGTATTTGGAGATATATTTCTTATCCCCAGGCTTCTAATACTCCCAAAGAAGTTTTCGACCGGGTCCTGGTTAAAATTACGGCATAACATAATATCAAATTTATATTTGTTTTGTAATTCCTTCCATATGACTTGAAATCCCTCTATAGTTTTTATTAGGTTTATTATAGATGGGACTACCTTTTCAATTAATTGAATTTTATTACCAACTATTTTTCTATCAATATATTTTATATTTTTCAAAAATTTTATGGAATTTCTCCATAGCTCATGATGGGGTGAATTATGTCTTACACCGGTTCTATAAACTTTAGCGTTTTGTGTGGTGAAGGTACTACAGTTTAAACTATCGAATAATTTATCAAACCATAATATAAATGGAACCACATCTATGCACTCACTTTTAACTTTTCCAGCATCAACAAGATGTTTTGTTGCAGCTGCCACACTGTGACTGAATAATTGTGTGGCGGTCTTCACTTTCATTTTATTAATTTTTTCGGCTATGACATGCTCTTCACAAATTTTGGGCATTAATCGCAGTTCGCCATACGATTTGTCAGCTTCATATATTTTTTGGAAATATTGCCACTTGATTGTTTTTTCTTTTCCATCATCCATGTCAATGTATTTAATATCCTTTGTTATCAAATTATTTCGTATACCTTTGATAAGATGAGGAGTGTCATAAAGTGGTATGATTTTCGTTTTATCAATGATTATCATATCTTGAGTCCAAGGTTTGGATTTTCTTAAATAAATTTCTTTAGTGTCCTTTATTAAGCTTTCTACAGCCCCAACATTGACCATACTTTGATCGCAAACCATAGCCATAATAATCAGTCCTGTTGTTTGGATGTATTTGACCACATCTTTTATAACATTTTTAAGCAGAAGTTTGTTTAAATTTTGTGTAAAATAATAAGCCACTGGCTGCTTATATTTGCTATTTATTCCTCGAACCATAAATACTAGGGCATGGTCAGCAATTTTTGTTGGGCCTATATTTGTAAATCCTTTTAATTCATCACTGGCGGCATTATAGTGTACTTGTGGATTAATGGACATCTCATCAAAGATAAGGGTGCATAGACGATCATCGGCACTCATTTTATTAACCGTGCGTTTAATTTTTTCAAAGAGCAGATTATTTATGCCTGGCCCTATTTTAATTCGTCCAATTAGGTTTTTTAAAGTCCTACTGGACGGCAACGTAAAGCATTTGCATAAGAGCGCGTAGCTCTTAGGGCTTCTTTTGTAAAAGGATAGGGAAAGAATTTTTTCTTCCATTGTGAAACGACGTCCTTTAGCTTTTTTTTTATTTTCTCTAAATTGCATACTGGTAAAAAGCTTTGCAGGCAAAGTCATTTTTTTTGTTACCTTTTCAAAGGCTTTTGTTGTCGACATTTTTTCTGCCTTTACCAATCTTGTTTTAAAATTATAACATTTCTTTTTTATTCTGCATATTTCAGCACGCATGTTTCTAATTTTTTTCTGTGTTTCTTTGTAATATTGTACATTCAAAGACGGGATATTCTTCTTTTTCCCTGTAATGATAAAAAATACGTTAATACGTTAATTATTATTATTTTCTTTGGTCGGTAAGATACTTGCTTTTCACGCCGCAGGTCGTGGGTTCGATTCCCACCCGAGACAAACATTAATGATGAACATTTGTGTTTGTGTCGAGTCTGGGTGTAAATATCTATTATAAGTATATATTTACAAAAGAAAAGTATTATATGTATAGTATATACCAGTTATCTGGTTTCCATAACACAAGCTCTGCTTAGCTTGGGACCAGATGACCGTGTGTGTTAATGTCCCAAAAATATTTATATTTATTTTATATTTATTTTATTTATTAATTAATTGCATGCCTAACAAGGCTAGGTTGTGCAGTTGCATATCGCTTTAGAATAATAAAATTATATAATATGTAAATATTTACTAAAATATTATAAAAAGAAAAGTATTATATGTATAGTATATACCAGTTATCTGGTTTCCATAACACAAGCTCTGCTTAGCTTGGGACCAGATGACCGTGTGTTAATGTCCCAAAAATAATCTATATTATTATTATTATGTTTGTCTTTTTTTTATCTCGGAGCTATGGAGCTCCGGACTTTTAAAAGGCGTGCGTGGGGCCGAAGCCAACACGTAGAGGCCCGTAAGACAATTTTACTCTAAATGTAAAGTGGCACCAACCGACGATTATCCTTGTTCGCACCATGTAGGTACAACAAAGGACAATCCCCGGTTAGAGCAGGACTATTGCAGAATATAGGAACTAAAATCTAGGTTATGGTGGTGGGTGCTAATGGATTAGGTAACTAGGACTATGGATGGACTATGGCCCCTGCCTGACCAATGCAAATTAACACGGATAAAATGGCAGGGGGTGACTCGCCCACTCAATAAATGGGCCCCCGTATGGCCGCTAAAAGAAGCGACAAGGGGCAACATATTCTGAGGGGCTAGAGGAGTAGAGCGGTGTCCCACGGCATTCTACCCGATCATTGGCTCCCTAAGGGTCCAGCCTCACGTGCCCACTAGCCACTTACGGGACACTTCCTCCTCCGAGCATCTCTGCTCTAACGACTCCACTCAAGCCGGCCAATGAAGGCAAGCAAGAGGTGGGAGATCTGTCCCCCGTCAAGGTTCACTCCAGCCAGCCAGTAAAGACAAGCCGGAGGTGAGGGACAGGACCTTCTCCCTGGAGCACTCGGGTCCGTATGGTCGCTACGCCATAACAGCTCGCCACAAGCTGCCCTACGGGCTTATTATTATTATTATTATATGTACCTGCAAGTTGTGACGTGCAAGGTGAAACAGAAGGCAGATCCATATTCAGTTTCATATTTTTTGGAGCAGCAGTGGATGGACCTGCAATTATATTACGTTTTATGTAACATAATAATATATCTTAAATATAATTTTTCAAGTAGGCATTGTACTAATTGTTTAAAAAAAAAAGTTTAATAAATTTACCAACTATATATGTTAGTTATTTATGTTCTATACATATTTTTGTATGCCTAACAAGGCTAGGTTGTACAGTTGCATATCACTTTAGAATAAATATATAAATATTTACTAAATTACTTACCTGCGAGTTGCAGTGTTGTACAAGATGTTATAGATGGCAGGTTCATATTCAGTTCAGTATGTTTTGGGACAGCAGTAGATGGACCTGTAATCAACACAATAACATATTTTATATAGTATTTAATATTTTAAAAAGGAAATCTTTTTATTTTTGTAAGTGATAAAAAAACTTAAAAACTACTGAGCAGATTTAAATGAAATTCAAACACAGTCTATCTAGAGCCAGAGAAAAGACAAATATTTTTTATCCTACTATGCAGTAGGGATAATGCTTTGCGCGATAACCGACATACGCGCGGGCATAGCCGCTAACGGAAAGCTGGCACAAAATATAACTGCAAAGCATAAATGAAAAATTCTGATCTATTTAAAAAAAACAGTAATAAACTATAATTACCAGCTAGTGGCACTGATGCATAATCCAAATCAGATTGCAAGTTCATACTTTGAATAGGATCTTCCAATGTAGAAGGCCCTGAAAATATTTATATTAATTAAAAAATATATTTTACACCTGCATTCCTTGTAGAGGTTAGGCGAAATTAACTACTTCTATATAATCAGGTGCACGATTAAAAGTAGGCAACTACTTGTGGTGATGACACGGTAATTTATCTATCAGTAATTTGTCTTCATACAACAAGTACGATGCATATTGCCGTGGTTGTGATTACATGTTCCTCATTTAACTACAGGAATCAAACTACATGAAATAGTTCTTAATTTAATTTGATTGCTGTAATCTAGTATACCTAAGCCCTCTTATACATACACAATAAATACACCACCTGTGCACGGGTATTTAAAACCAATTTGGTTTAGCGAACCACATCAGAGGTCACGCTAGGAAGCAATAACTTTCAGGGTCACCGTCATCGAATAGATGAGGAGGACTATATAGTTATAGGTATATAAGTACTAATTATTTGAGTTGTAACATGGTTTGTAAATTACAACTGTAATAATAATTATTGTTTTATTAAAATTAAATGTAATCTAAAAATCGATATTTAAAACAACATCAACCTTCACAGTACACAGTATGTTAACTAACAAAGGGCGATCCTGCTAACCCATAATAATAGATCACCTTTATATGTTAAAAATAATATTTCCATGAAAAAATTGAACTGCTTAGTGAAAAAAAAAAATACGGGTACGAAAAATAAACCATGCCTTGTAATGCACAGTTACTACCAATGAGTAGGAGTGAAAGAGCGACAATGATACTATCAGATACTGTATTAGATACTATTTGCTCTACTATTTCGATTTTTAACAGGTTGTTTTAATTATTATTATTATTTAACAGGCAAGCAGTTGTAGACAACTGGTATTCGACTGTATATGGTTTCTCTCTTTATTATCAGTGTACTAAATTAGGTTTTAAAAAAATATATTTTATTAAATGTAAAGTTTATAAGAAGTAATCTTGTAAATCCGTTTGCAACTACATAATATCCCAGCCATATAGGAAATATTTAATAAAAATTGTTGAAACAAGAAGTTTTACAAATTATAACATATACACACAATAATGTGAGCACTGACTGTGATATAATTTCATATCAGAATTTATCCAATAACTTGCATATATAATTTAAGCAATAATAGTTATGTAATATACTTACTGGATATATATTCAACAGGTATGGCTAGTGCATTTAAGTGATTGTTGCGATTCTTGTGATTAGCTAAAAAATGTTTGTCACAAACTTTCTTTATTTTGTAAATTTGTTCATCACTGATGTCTTTTAGTGAGTCACCTGCCAAGGCTACCCACATCCTAAAGCGTTCTGGGAACTTCACGGGGTTTGGAAAACTATGGATTGTGACACCTAAAAGTAAGAGTAACATGTTAAATAACAATAATTAATAACTCAAGCTCACAACAGGAACAATATGTTTTGAATTATATGGATATACATTACCTGTTGTCACACATCCAAATACACAGCGTCTGTCGGATGGCATAGTTAACCTCAAATCTAAAAACAATAGCGTTCAATATCGCAACACTTAACTAATAGCGTCCAATATCGCAACTCTTAACTAATAACGTCTAATATCGTAGCACAACACAACTAGTGGCGTCCAAATGGCAAAAACAGGCTTTAAAATGTCCAAAGTAGGTACTCTCCTACCGGCGGAGTAAACTCAACGCTAGGCAGACAAGAGCAGGAGTCACAGGATTATACTTTTCCTGGGTTGCTGCGGATCCTTCACAATTTTGCAGGGAAGCAGAAGCTCACTTTAACCTCCTCGCTGTAAAGATTTATTTTACAGCAAGTAACGAAAATTTAATTTAAAAACACAGAATGAAAAAATGTTTGTTGTCAACTTAACATGACTCATTGACAATTGACATTGACAGTTGGTTTTTTCAATAATAATCAATATTTTTAAATCGATAAATCGATTATAATTTTCGGATATTCAAAATAAATCATGGCGAAAAATTAAACCCGAGAATCTGACTTAGAAAAACTCGGTCGAGAGCGGGCAGCCTAATTTTAATAAAGGAGAGGTCAAAAGTGGGATAGTATTTTGAACACCAATGTGATATACCTCATTGGAAAGCTTATTTAATAAGCTATTACAATTTAACTAAACACCCAGGAGCACCCATTTTTGTAAAAATCTAAAAAATGTAACAGAAAAACAAAACGCACATTACCTTTAATTATTTATTTCCTAAGCAGTATAAATATTGCAATCATGTCAATAATTGCATTGTATTGTATTAAAGTACTTTTTTCTTGTATTATTTTAGCTGCAGTTTAATGTAATTATGACGAAAAATATTTATTATCTTATTAGTGTAATAACAAAACGCGTGGAAAAAAGATGATTACGGGAAACGTCATGATGTCATTGTCATTGATCAGTTTGATTGACAGCGTTCTAAATAATTTTAATTTTTTTGGTTGCTCAATTGTCATTTGGCCATGGGGCTGCCAATTGCAATAATCATAAATACTGCATTAAGGATTCTTATTTTCAGTTTCAATTTAAAAAAAACGGGAGGGTGTAAAATTGTTTTAAATGCACCAAAAAATTTAAATAATTATGCTCTATTAACCAATGTAACTCAGATTGTTGTTCTTTACAATTATTTTGATCCCAGGCTCTATACATTTTTTTAACGTCTCTTTTCGCACATTTAGATTACCTACGACTTTTAATAAAAATATGCATCTTCTCGATTAAATAGTTAAAGATTTATCGATTTCATAGTGCCATCTTGTGAGTAAGATAATAAATATTTGAACATGTTTTATTATGGAACATAATTAATAGATGGCGGGATCAAAAATATATTGATGAGCTACTTACCAACTTTCACCCCCCTGATGGAGACTCTAGTCTCCATTCAAGATCGCGTTGCCTGCCACTACAGCTTACTAATCCAGTGGGATATAAATATATTCGATGCTTCCGAAAGGCTGAGCAATATTTTTCCATAGCACGTTGAACGGTGCAAATTTTTGAACTTATGGACCAGTACTACCATGAGTTTCCACGTTTCAGCTCCAATTCTTATTTAACTTTTGGGCACAAGTACTTTCCTAAGTGATAAATAAATATTTTTCAGCTAATTGTACTAAAATTTTATATTCACCCGGAATAAACATCTGTGAACATCCATTCTACAACCACAACATCAAAGTGCTCATTTAGATCGTTTAATATTTTCTGAACATTGTCATTGTTAATAGTTTTTGTGACAAAAGATGTCATTAGACTAGTGATCAAAGAATGGTCCAATTTTAAGCCCTCCTCTAAAAATACCTTCAAGTTAACTGACTCATCTGTAATAAAATACTATCGTTTAATTAACAATATTTTTATATCTGTCCAAACTGAGCAGAGCATGTGCTAACAAACCAGATTACTGATATAATATACATAGATACTAGTGGCGAAGGGTGAAAATCTGAAAAGGGGAAGCCTGATCAAAAAAGTTTTTACTTAAAAAAATAATTTTACTTCATTTTCGTCACCGATGTTTCTATGGTGACCACCACCTACATATTATTCTTGTTGCTATTTAAAATTCTTAGGCGTTACATAGTTTTAATGAAGTAAACGATATTGATCAATTCCTAAAGTGAAGCCGATTGGAATCGGCTTGTATGAACTCTTCGCCACTGGTAGATACATAAACTATTTTTTTTAATAAACACATTCTTATAATAGATGATTACACCTAGACTCAAGAAGCTGGCCTGAAAACCGGTTGTTTAATATTCTAGTTGAGGTTAGCCGACACCTCTTCTGCAGAAGTTAGTAGTTATTGTTCTAATATACATAGTATATAGTCATATACCTACCCGTAGATTATAGATAAATTTTAAAGATAAAAAAATAGCAATAAATTATTATATTTAACTAGCTAACTAGCTCACGTATATGCCATTAAGTTCATTAAATATTTTTTTTATTCGACCAGCCAGCATAATGACTTCATTATTTTTTTTTAATTCTGTAATAGGCTTGCGCTTGACCACAACTTGCCTGTTGTTAAGCAATGATGCAGTTTACGATGAAACGCGCTTACCCAGTAAATACCTATTCACTCGTGACTTGAACTGTTTTCAAGTCACGAGAAGCAGACTATAGCTATCGGGAAACAGAGATGCCGGTAGCGAATTCCACAACTTGGCAGATCGCACAATAAAAGTGGAAGCAAAGCGTTTTGTGCGTACCCATGGAATTTAAATAATAAAATAATAATAATAATTTAAAATGAATAAAAAGATACTTAAGCTTTATTTTTTTAATTAATATTTGGTAAGTACATACTTGGAGCATGTTTCAGATTCTCACTGATGTCAATAACGCGTAGGTTTTCAGGAGGATTCTCATATTCATAACAAGTCACGTACGTGACCTAGAAGACATACAAAAAAAAGCAAACGTCAGAATATAATAATAATAATAATAATATAGTGGGACATTAACACACACGGTCATCTGATCCCAAACTAAGCAGAGTTTGTACTATGGAAACCAGATAACTGGTACCTAATATACTACATATAATACTTTTCTTTTGTAAATATATACTTATGTATAGATAATTACACCCAGACACAAGACAAACAGACATATTTAAACAAATGCTTGTCTCGGATGGGAATCGAACCCACGACCTGCGGCGTGAAAAGCAAGTATCTTACCGATCACGCCACCCGCCCGTCAAAAGGTACTAGAACTTAAAACTTATAGGTACCTTAATGTTTGAGAAATTGAACAAAATAAATAATAATTTGTCATTTACTGAAAATAAGAAACAATACTGGTAAGTTATTATACTTAGAAAAATCTTAGAAGAAGCTCGAAGTTAGAAGTTGTGCCCAATGCAATAGGCTCACCCCAATTAACCTTGGCCTAAACCAAGCCTGCAAAATGTTGAAGATCTGTGTAACCCTTCAGGTAATACAGGCGCGCTATGTATCAAATCATGGTACATTACTTACCTCGACACCATCATTCAATAAGTTCCTTACAACTCCATCACCTAAGATAGAGTGACTTTTGCCCGGTAATGGGTACACTACAAGAGCTTTATACGCCTCACTAGTAGAGAACAGTACTAAACCAAGCAAAGAATATATAAAAATTCTCATGGTGTTGCTATAAATTAAACACAGAGTCGTTATTGGTACTCCAGAAGCAAAAATAAAAAAATATGTATAAAAATAAACTGAGCACAAGAAGAAATCATCAGAAACAGATCAATTTATGAGGGAACTTATCATATAATATCGTTGGAGAGCATTATGTCCCTTGATATATGTAGATCGATTCAACGCACTTAGACTATAAGCCTTGTAACATAATTTTCTTGTGAAATGACCCAGCCTGGCGCGCCGCGGTAGCGTGAACTGCGTACAGAAGATTGCTAGTTACTATATCAGATGATAACTCTCAGCCCTATGCTATCCCTTTTGAGCAATACCCTTAAATATACCTACCATCGTTAATAGTTCGTTAATCGTTAATTTTACATATCCGCCTACATAGATAAAAATATCGTACCTACTCTACTCAGAGCTGATTTTTAATTGCTAATTAACGTTTATCTAAGGAGTATTTTTGATATTTTGACTGAAAGGGTCTAAAAATCTGTCAAATTGCAAAATATTCTTCACAAAAAGATATCTAGTTATTGAAACATTAGTTTTGTCACTTTCTTAATACCCTGAGTCTTAACTTGACGTGGGAATCAAAATCAAAAACAGTCGGAGCTAAATACATCAAAAAGTAAAGCGAAATGAAGAAGAGTGCATGTATTTTCTTCAAAGAGTTAATCATGGACATAGTGAAAACTTTCTGAACATATTCACGCTGGGTCGTTTCACAGGAAAATTTTGTTCAATGGCTTTTATTGTACCTGACTGATCCTATCTTATACAATCATATAAGAGTTTAATAAACAAACAGTATGTAAGTACGAGTACATATTAGCATTTTGCAATACAGTTTTTATATCGGTCGAAGATCCGGCAACTATTAAAGATAAGCAAGTTCTTGAGAGCGGTCATAGGCGTAATAGGATGGTTGACCTGTTCAGAATAGGCTGGTATTAATACTAGACTGGTTAGGGAGCGTTACTGCTAAGCCTGAGATCATGGGTTTGATTCCCAACCTGGACAAATGTTTGTATCATGAGCATGACTGTTTGTTCTGTGTCTGCCCCTCACAAATGCTGTCACACCGCCCCAGAATAGCTGCTTCTATTTATACATTGTACAAATCTAACTATCGCATTGGATCTACACTCACAGGCACAATTAACCGCCCATATAAATCGTCGCCCTATTTGTTAACTATGGCTTATCCGCTATTTTACTTTCTATCAAGTTGGTACTCTAGCAATACCCTTAATTCGTTTCCTAAATTTGTGTCACTGACAGGCATTTGGATTTTAGTCGTTATTTGACTTGATTGCCGTCGTGTTACTGTGTTAACGTCTACTACTACCAATATGGTTTTATTTGTGTTTGCTGTGTTGGCTAATTGTTCACAATTGTTAAAAATGCCTCTCGATGCAACTAGTGCAGCTAGGACAGTGGTTTTAGCTGACGCTGGCTACAGCCAACGATGGATAGCGCGTACACTCGGTGTACCTTGAACTACCTCATGGGATGCCATCAGACGATTTCGGGAGACAGGTGCTCACACCCGCAGGTCAGGTCAAGGCCGACGTCAAAAGACTTCAGCTAGAGATAAAGGATGAATGAATAATGCTTATTAAGGCATTATTCTTTATTATTATAGTTAAAGAAACACACCACCTTGTGATACCATTTGTGGGGGTCAACAATTCACACAAAGATGTGTGGGTACTGGGAATCGAACCCGCGACCTTATATTTCTAAGGCGAGTTCCGTACCGCTGCGCCACCGCAGCTCTAGTAGTAGCTACATATTTTGCAGATAATTAATTATTCAATGCAGATTTACATGTTAATTTTTTGTGAGAATGTACGAGTACGTCATGGAAACCTCAGAACCATTCATATTTTTATTTATAAAATTATTATATAATATGATACATAATGGTATGTTCACATAAACGCCCTATGCAGCTCAGCATGCAGCCTAGCACGCGCTGCCGAAGAAGCCGTTAAAGAAACTGGGGCAACTGTTTAACGAGATAGCGAGAGATACACGCCCGGTTATACAGGTACACAAATACTAACACACACACCTATATTCCTTAAAATGTCCCAAAACCCCGAAACATGTCCAATTTAACAATGTCCAGCAGTCAACTCGACATGCTCCCTTGGTTTACGGCAGCATTCGCGTACACGAAAGGCGAGCAGGCTGCAAGTCGCTAAGCTGTCCAGCAGTCAACTCGGCATGCAGCCTTTATTGTTCTACGGCGCTCAACCCGCCATGTAGCTTCGTTTGACTGCAAGCACATGCTCGTGCTTTTTGAGTGCAGTGTTGTCAACGCGCGCATGTGAACGTAATACATACCTATCTGTTCGAACCTTGACTGACGTTTAATATTATTTATTTTTACTTATTATAGTCAGCAATCAGCGTGGGAGCAAATATCTATTTATAATTAGCTTCGTCTTTGGTAAGAAATCTACATAGATATTAAAAAGTAAGTAAGATTATTATAATAACACGGATTTGGCGTCTAACACAAGTAATTGAAGACAAGAAATTAACTTAAACAAGACGCGATGACCTACGTTTGAACGACAACTCTTATATTTTCTATCTTATTCTGGCAGATTACAATGGTAAAGTGTGATAGGCATGTAAATACATCTAAGGTAAATGAGCTTGTGTTCAACAATTTGTTCTAGACGCTAAATGCAGTGGTTTTATAATATTCCTGATTTGTACCATTATCGTGACCAGGATTGTCAATAATCTAAACACAAATATATACTAGACTATCTTAAACAATAGATTGCGTTAGTGTTAAATAAAAACTAGGAAAAATAAATTCCGTTTCAACTAAAAAATTCTAGGAAACCTTATTTACTGAAAATTAAAAAGTATAATCCAATCTGTTAATGAGCTAAGATAATATATGATAAATTTGATACACAAATACGTGTCATAAAATGCACACCACTTTCTTTTTTCAAACAAAAGAGTACAAATCTCATTTTCTTCAATGAATTGCTTTTTTATACTTTAATATGGCTTGCGCTTTACCACAACTTGGCTGTCGCTAAGCATCGATTTGGACTACGATGGACTTGTAACTTGAAGACAGGCAGATCATAGTAATCGGGGAAATGCCGGCAGCGAATTCTACTAATTGGCAGTTCGCAAAGTAAAAGTAGACGCAAAGCGCTTTGTAGAATTTCCACTATATATTGGTTGCACTATCCATGCTTGTAAGAAAGAAAAGAAAGAAAGAAGTAATAACGGAGACGAGGAAAAAGATTAGGTACTTCCAGCGCATACTCAACGAATTGTATTCATTGAATATATATTCATTTCAATGGTCTTACTCGTTGTATTGTTAGTACGGTACATAGAGTTACTAACAATTGATATAGTTGGTATCTCTGTAATATAATTAAAGAAACATTGGGGATTCTTTTAATATATTAAACAAATGAAATCGTGGGCGAAATCTTGTTTTATAATAAGCTAAATTAAATTCACAGGCTCCGATAAGTTAAAAATACGTAATACTGTCGGAGGGTATATTTATTAGTCACTCGTAATCCACCAACCCGCACTTGGCCAGCGTGTGTGGATTAAGGCCTACATTCTCTCAATTCATAAGATAGTTGAGAGAAGACCCGTGCCCAGCAGTGGGACACTAAAAAGGGTTGAAGTGAATCTTAAAATATTAAAAAGGATCTTTGTGCTATGGTTAACAAGCTACCGCGGCTTCACCCGCGTATTCCCCGTTTTTTGAAAACACTTTCTTAAGACATCATATTATCTACATAAATGATGTGCCAAATTTGGAGTCTCCAAGTCTCTCTCTTTGGTTGTGCGTTGACTATGTCGGTCAGTTAATCCATCACTTCCTTCTAACCTACCTTGTCTTCTCTACCATTGTTTACTACGTGAGAAAATATGGAATATTAATACCATCTGTCTGCTTTTTCACTCACAGTAGTAAGTATATAAAGGTAAGGTTGAGTTGTAATTTCAGTTAACAACGTCTTGTTCAGCAAAATGGTAACAATAAAGGCGTATTTAGTAGTATTAAGTTATATTATCACTTTATCGGAGGCGTACAAAGTGTTAATCGCATTTCCTTTAATGATTAAGAGTCATACAATCCTTGGAGATGGAATTGTCAAACTTTTATTGGAAGATGGTCATGAGGTCTGTTATATTGCAATGTACCAATTTAAAGTAATTTTATTTTGTTTTTAGATGTTATTAGGATAGGTTACCTCTGCGGCCTATCAATAGTCTATGTTCAGTGCGTTGCAAGTCAAGTTATATCAAAATAGAATTTTTTGATGATTCTTAATAAGCGAAACGAGATTAGTCTTTGCAGCGTCGAGCAACGAACAGCGGTACGGGCCTCGCCTTAGAAGTATAAAGTCGCAGGTTTAATTCCCGGTCATAACCACACACCTTTATGTGAATTGATTCATCACCGTGTCGCTCAATATCGGTGAAGGAAAAGATCGTGAGTAAAACGGCATGTCTAAGAATGAATCATTCGAGGACATGTGACTTCCACCAACCCGCGAACGTGCGTGGGTTCAGCCTAAACTCTCTCAACTCTTAAGATAGTTGAGAGAAGACCCATGCCTAGTAGGGTCTCGTAAGACACTAAAAAGGGGTTGAAGTAAAATAAGTGAAACAAGATTTAGCCTTTCTGTCTTATCATTCTATCAAATCAATATAGAAGTATAGTGAGTTGTTCTAAAACTAGCGATAATTGACGAGTGACAAGGATGCAAGAGATACTCCATAAAATAGTAAAGTGTGTTTACAAACATATGTATTCTCACTATTCCCTCCCTCTAAAAGTGCAATGGAACTATTGAAAGATCGGGTGCAGGACCGACAGGTTAACGTGCTCTCCGAGAAACGGGGTATCACACTAACAAATTCCTGACTCCAGGCTAGTGGTGGAAATTAAACCGAAATTCACGTTGTCGTTAAGGCATGGGGTGTCGTTCCATACGTTTTTATGTGAATTGTTTAATCACCGCTTCTCAATCAAGGAAAACACCGTAAGCAAACAAAAGTAAATGTGAAATGAAGAAAGTGTAGACAAATACATAAACTGAGAGTTGAGGAAGACCTATAAAGATATAGGACACTAAAGGGTTGTTATTTACAGGTTACCTACATAACAGCAATTCCATATAAAAATGAGCATCCAAACCTTCGCCAGATTGACGTAAGTCAAGATGTTAATATTATACCATGTAAGTAGCATCTTGCTGAAATTATAAATGCGAGTGTGTGTGTGCGTGCGTGATAGTGTAAACTGTAAAATAGGACATAGGCTAATAATATTTTCAAAAATCGTCCCCTAAGAGCGTCAAATAGTGGGATGAAGTTTGTATGGAACTTTTTATCCTTTTGTCCTATTCACTTCAAAGATGAGATTTCTTTAAAAAATTTACTATCGTCGATCTTTTTATTCCTTAGTTTGATTCATTTAAAATTCAGTAAAACAAATAATGAAACACGAGTTTTTTATTTTTCCAAAATTAGCACCACGGGGTGTGTAAAATGAGTGTTGTTTGTAGAACTTAAAGTTTCTCTAGATCTTCTTAGTCCTAAGACCAAATCTCTCTAAATTCACATGAAACTTATAAGAATTAATGAAACACATGTTTTTTATTTTTCCAAAACTACCCCGAGGGGGTGTTTTAGATGAGTTAATATTATGAATGTGAAAGTTTTTACGGATGTGTGTAAATGGATGTTTGTTGACGCAAAAACTGTTAGACAGATTTGGATGAAATTTGGCACAGAAATTAAAGTTTGGCACTGAACTTACAGGATATTTTTTCTTCTGTTACTACGCGGGCGGAATCTATTAATATAATATAGCTAACGCGTATGATATCACTCGAAGGTGCAGGAAAAAGTAAATATCACTGACATTTTGCCGGTTCTAATTACATCACATACGTAAAAAGAAGTGAGCCTATTACCGTTCATCGTACACCATTCCCCAATTAGAGCCATTCTGCTGTTATCATGAAGTAATAATGGACAAAGTACTAATTTTAGCAATAAAGGCTGCTGATAATATTATTATTGGAAAAAAAAAACGTGTTCACTTCCACCGATAATTATTCCATCATGAATAGATCCGTTTCAGCGTAGACACCTTTTTGCCTATCATCGGGCAAGTTGTGGTCAAGTGCAAATTTCTGCTAAATTAAAATCGTGTTGTAGCATAAGAATGGTGATTTAGTAGTTACGTTTTGTTACAGCTAGCCTGGCTGACATTAAGTCTAGATTAGAAAACAATGTAAAATTCGATACACAGATCCCATTTATCCGTATCAGTACAGAAATTTCTCGTGCACTTCTCAGTAATAAAGACGTACAAGCATTGATGAACAATATTAATGAGCAATTTGATGTTGTAATTGTGGAATGGTCTTACAGTGAATTGCTATCTGTGTAAGTAACGGGCTCCTAATATTATAATTGTGATAGTTCGTATATTATAATTGTGAAGCAGCCGTAGCGCAGCGGTACAGGCCTCGCCTTAGAAAAATAAGGTCGCGGGTCCGAATTCTGGTCGCCCCCGCACATCTTTGTGTGAATTGTTTCATCTCCGCTGCTCCACATCGGTGAAGGAAAACATCGTAAGGAAACCGACATGTCTAAGAACTAATCATTCCAGGACATGTGACATCCACCAACCCACACTTGGCCAGCGTGTGTGGATTAAGGCCTAAACTCTCTCAACTCATAAGATAGTTGAGAGAAGACCCGTGCCCAACAGTGGGACACTAAAAAGGGTTGAAGTGAAGTTCGTGTGGATGGACGGATGTTGAAATCTGAATCACCACTTAAGGTTACTGGTTGAGATATTGGACCTAGAATGTAATTAATTTATTACCATCGTAAAATAGAAGTTCCCATAACCTAAAAATGGCGCCATTTAACTTTAACTTTCTAAAAAAAAAGAAATTTGTCAATCCCGTCCATACACATGACTAGCCGACGCCACATAACAGATATAAAATCTGAATAAACGGCCTCTTCCTTCTTTAAATGGTTTAAAATGTTAGGAAATTAGAGGTTATTGAAAATTAAACTTAACTACTTATAATCAACAAAATATTATACGATATCATAATTAAAAATTTCCCACTGCTTACTCGTGATACCGGATTGAGCGGTCAATTAAAATGTTAATAATGTTCTTATTCTTATTGTTTATTGTACACAAAACACTTACAAATACAATTATTTTAAATAGGAAACAACAATGTACACAGGCGGGCTTAATTCGAATATGAATTTTCTACCAACAAACCTTTAGAAGAGAATACTTGTAGAATGGGTGTATTGTTATTGTGGTTGTATCACAATACATAATTTTTCAATAAAAGAAAGTATTGAAATTTTTTCAGTTTGGCTGCAGTATTTAATAGCCCTTTAATCTGGGTGTCACCATTGGAAGTCAACTGGGCTGTACTAAACCTTATCGATGAACCCTCAAACCCGGCGTACACAGGAGACATTATGTCAGATCACGCTTTTCCTTTTACCTTCAAACAGCGAGTTAAAGAGCTGGCGGGTCAACTGTATACACAATATTATAAATACATGTATGTATCTCCTTAACTAAATAGACATAACAGTTAACAACATTACGTTGGCAGTACCCACCTAAAGTAAGAAGACAGCTATAGATAGACCGTTTGAACTCGCGTATCACCTATCGCCAAGATTCTGTCTCCTCAAGCTTCACAGACAGTGATGTTGATTCAAGCGATATGGATATTAGTGACGATAAAAGTAATGTAAGACTATCTTACATTACTTTTATCTGTGGTTAAATAGTTCTGTATGAGATTTAATTAATGTTTTATGACTTTGTACCTCAGATGGCGATACGCGAGTTAAACGGTCTATCTATAAATGATCCTTTATTACCATAAAACAAGTCATGGGATAAAAGAGCTCTTTAGTTAAGACTGCGCATCAGAAAACAAGCATTGAACGCCTCTAAGTTAATTCATCATTTTGGTAAGCAAATTTGAAATGTGAGAGTAAGTGCTGGCTTGGCTTGAGATAAGGCATAGGAAAGAAAAAGACACGTAAGTCATGAAACACTTAAAAACACTGGGAAAATAGTTGTCCCCAGTAGAAAACTATATAGCAACAGTCTAAAAGAATAATAATGTTTAGTTTATAGCAAAGGAGGAATATAGTATTAACGAAAACGAACATTCAACAATTAAAACACAACCAAAATCCACATAAATTACATTATTATGCGTTTCATTTTCTACAGGTACCTAGATAATGTTCAAAGAAACGCTTACAAGGAAATAGTAGCACCGATTATACTAAAACGCGACCGTCAACCTCCGTCATTTGACGATATTCGGTATAACGCATCATTTATACTAGCTAACTCACACCCATCTCTTGGACTTCCAATTTCCGTTCCACCTGGCTATAAAGCATTAGGTGGATACTATATTGATAAAGAAGTAGCACCCTTGACAGAGGTAAGGCTTGGCTTTAGAAATTCGAATCGACAGGACAAAGAATACTAATTCGTAGAAGATAAAACAGAAGAAAAATGTTTAAACATTTTTTTATATGTATGATAGAGCCTGGTTCAAATCCAGATTGACATATACCGCAGTTGCTACCGATCGAGGATTGTCATCAGCAATGAAAGTGTCCTTAACCACCAAATTAAACAATTAAGTTTTATAAATATTATTTGCTACAAACGCGGTTTCATTTTTTAATCTGTAGTAACATTTAATAAATTTTTATTACATTTTTCAACATTAACAACATACAACATAAATTAACAAAACAAAATACAAGCATAGTCTTTTCTTATTCTACTCACCTCTGGGTGATAGAGATAGTTGCTTGCAATATGTTTTCTTGTGAATGATTCGCCAGTGGGAACCAGGCGTTAAATTACAACCTTCCAATCGAGGCCTTGGGGAAATGACATTGCCACTTTGTATGGTTAATTCTTTTACCGAGATGAAAACGCAAATTATAAGCATAATAAATATTTAAATGAGCCTCTTCAATATTACAGGATTTGCAAACAATAATGAATAACTCCAAGCATGGAGTGATATTCTTCAGCATGGGATCGAATATGAATAGTAAAGAGATGCCAAACAAGATAAGAGACGATCTCATTAAAATGTTTTCAACGCTGAAGCAAACTGTAATTTGGAAATATGAAGATAAACTTCCTGATTTGCCAAAAAACGTCCACATTTTAAAATGGGCTCCCCAGCATAGCATCCTTTGTGAGTTTTATATTTACTATTCTAATAAGTTATAAGTTACATTACGACGCCTTAGAGTTAAAACCTCGTAAGTATAAAAGAAGTATCTTTCCAGGAAAAAACTGCGTGCTGTAAGATTCATTACGATGTCCTTTGTTTTTTTTTTATTATTTGATATAGAAATTTAACCCGCTGTTATTGCCAGAACGGTTTGATACTATAAAATTGTCCCTTGTTTCTTCCTAGAAACGCAATGAAATAAATTTGAGCAAAATGCGATTAAGTACGACTAAAACGTCGATAATGAAAGTAACATAAAGGAACATGCTATGTTCTAAGATCTAAAACAGATCAAAATGAAAATTGCCTAAAGTTTAATAAATGATTTGCTTTGAAGAAATGGATCCATTTTGCTGCGGTTTATTTCTAGTACTATATTTATACTATATTTCAAAAATCAATAGTGTTGAGTATTGTTTAACTTTTTACTGTGTGATTTCAATGTTGTCATTATTTCAGCGCACCCTAAATGTGTTCTATTCATAACTCACGGCGGTCTTCTGTCCACAACTGAGACAGTTCACTTTGCTGTCCCAATAATAGGCATACCTATGTTTCTTGATCAATTTGCAAATGTTAACAGAGCTGTGAGAAGAGGAATAGGAAAAAGAGTCGATCTTTCTTATGATATCGCCGCTAATCTAAAAATAGCAATTGAAGAGATTTTGAATAACGCAAGGTTAGTTTACTATTACTACAAGCCCTTACTAATGGTACGGCCGTAAAACTCAGTGTCTCAGTTACTTTGATAACCAAATACGCAAATAATGACAAAATAGCTACCAGCCCCGCTCAACGCTGAGTTTTATGGCCAAACGATAAGCTCGGTGACAAAACTTGGCTTATTTTAGAGTATGTACAATCGAAAGATTTATACACTTATATGATTTTGTCTGTTAAAGCGGAAAAAAGAACATACTTATTAGTTTTCTTCTTATAGTGTAACGATGGCAATGATTATGATCATTATATAATAACAGATTTGAAGCACCTCAAGATGTCCCATCATCTTCTGCTGAGTTTATTTTACTGTTTTCATTTAAGGGAGTTTCCACTACAGCGCAACCTTGATTTGGTTGGTCTACAGCATGGCAGACCTCCTGCACTTTCTATGAACTGGTTGTTTAGTGGGGAAACGTGGCTGAAATAGTTATTATTTTAAATTGTATTGAAAATTTGTTTAATTATTGTAAAATAACAGTCCTTTTTAAATTTCAAATTTATCTTACAGATACACACAACGAGTAAAGGAACTATCGTTTGTCTACCATAACCGTCCAGTGTCGGCAAGCTCGGAGCTGGTACATTGGGTGAAACATGCAGCACGCACGCGCGGTACCCCACACCTTGCTTCAGCAGCAGCATTTGTGCCATTGTATCAAAAGCTTTACTTAGATCTAATTGCAGTTATTATTGTTTCTTTTGTAATTATTTTTGTAAGTCTGAAAATCATTTTACGTAAGGAATATGATAAAAAACTAATGACTGGCAAAAAAATAAATTAAACGCTTATAGACGGATTCTTAAAATAAAAGTTTTATGAAAATAAAATAATTTAAATGTAAATTGATTGCTGCTTTTAATCTCCTTTCTTGTGCATCATCAATTTATATTGCCCTTTTACATTAATACGTTGCGAAACCAGCCAAAAATGATATCAAATAAAAATTCTACCTCAGTTGGTCAGTCTGATATGACATCTGGTTTAAGACAGAACAAGATAGGATAAGATTAAAGTAATAAAATGTATTCTGCATTTACTACTTTAAAACCCTTGAGCCGGACTAGATACACAAGCGCTATTATTTTTATTATTAATGCACTATTTTTATTATGTCTTTTGTAAAGCGCACAATTTCACAGTATCATCCAAAGGTGTCGTCCAGATCGACAGGCACCATCTATGAAGTCATGAGGTTGTTAAAGAAGTGAGGTGGTTAATGATACACAATAATTCTTTCTTTTCTATTTTAATTTTAATATACTTTTCTTTTCTAGACGCCCAATTTCACTAAGGACGAACGTTAATTAAACGTTATACTTTGGTATCAATAAGTACCTGCTTTAATTATTAGATAAAATGTATAAAATAATCTAAACATGGTTTGGTTTTAGGCGTCATTGTTTATTATTCGGACGGATGGGCACCTGTACTCATTGCTTGCCAGATTCTTACTTTTTCAATAGTCTTTACCTACTGATGTCCACGAATGTGTGCGTGTGGTACAAATGGTGCCGATCATTTTTAAAACCATCTTCTAAACAATGAAAACGTACTATTTTCGCTTAGTTTTATATATCTTCATCTATGTTTGCTGGTTTATTCATCATTTGTCCTTTAGAGAGGGCATACTCCCAAATTGGTCCCATAGAAATATTTTCATAATCCGGTGATGAACTTTGGAGAAATAGAACGGAATTCGCCATTGGAATGTAGCAAAAATATCATAACAAGACGTAAGGAAGCTATGTTCGCTTGCTTAGTTGTTTTTCTTATTAGAATTAACTTTCCTTTTTAATAATCTTCTAATAATGTATTTCAGTGTTAACACTATAACGGCTACTAAAGCGGCTAGATCTAAATAAAGTTGTTGGTAGACCGACGTCTTTTGCTCCGCCGGCTTCAGATGATGAGCACCGCGTGTGAGCACTACGTGCTTCACCCAGTGTGTCAACTCCACGTTAGGCTTTACAGGACGGTCGTGGTATATCATTGACAACTCTTTTACTTTTTTTGTATATCTGGAACAAAACAATAAAAATCTAATCACTATTCTTTATCGCTATTGTTTTACTGATATTAACCTTAGATTACATTCATTCATTCATAATTCATAATTCATTTATTTCATTGCAAACATGGGTATTTACATTAATGGTGTTTACATTTATAATACTGATCTCCATATTTTGCCATTACATGGGCATGCAATTATAATAAAGCGCAATTTTAATTGATAAAATAACAATATTATTGATGTCAAATAGATTAAGAATTAAAACATAATTACAATTCGAAGAAAAAATGTCAATAATTAAATATAATGTCAAAAGTTCACGAAACAATAAATATACAGTCAAATTTTAATTAAGTACCTATTAATATAGTCAATATACCAACTAAGATCAATTAAGTCATTTGCCATATGGATTCCCTTCTAAAAACTCTTTGACACTGTAAAACACTTTGTCAGTAAGAAATGCCTTAAGCTTTGCCTTGAACAAATGAAGATTGTTGATTTCTGAAATCACACAGGGCAATTTGTTATATATCCTGGATGTCATACAATATATACTATTGTTCATTAAAGCTGATTTACAGGACGTACTCTGAATTTTATTTTTATATCTAGCGCTTTTCAATTTACCATACATTTGAATGTTGCTCTTGACAAATATCGCTACCTCGTAGATGTAAAGACACGGTAATGTCAAAATTTGTTTTTTTTATAAAATACCGTTTACAACTTTCTGTTTGTTTAAGTTTATAAATAGAGCGGATACATTTTTTCTGTCCTTTAAAGACGGATTCCCATTCCATCGAGTTACCCCAAAATATTATTCCGTACCGCAGCGTAGATGACACATATGCATGATAGGCAGTTATAACAGTGGAATGGTTGACAACCTTTGTCAGCATATATAGCATATAAGAAAACGAATTTAATTTAGCGCATACAGATTCTACATGCGCTTTCCAATTTAGATTACAGTCGACGTTTAAACCTAGGAACCTGGTCACTTCTACTTCATTAATTTTTTTCTCAGAATAGGTAATATTTAAATCTATAGCTGGTTTTGCTCTATTTCTAAACATCATATAATTTGTCTTTTCTAAGTTAATGAGAAGATTATTTGATGTAAGCCAATTTACAATATGTGTTAATGTACTATTTATGTCTTCTTCCAATGCTTTATAATTTTTGTTTGAAAATATTGCTGTGCTATCATCCGCAAAAAGAACCGTTGGAAAATTTACTGCTTTAGGAAAGTCATTAATGTAAATTAAAAATAATAAAGGCCCTAAAACACTTCCCTGGGGTACGCCGTGTGTAAGTTCTCTATAATCTGATACAAACTCAACTTCTTGTTTTTTTTGGAAATCAAACTTTGTTATCATCGTGGCTTGTTTCCTTTTGCTTAAATAAGATACAATGAGATCTAATGCATTGCCCCTGATACCATACGCATATAATTTAGTCGTAAAGTCGAATGCCTTGGTTAAATCCATATATAACGCGCACACAGGTATCTTATTATCAACATTTATAGTTACAGTTTCTAAAAAGTTATAGATAGCTTTATTAATATTCTTGTTTCTCCGGAATCCCATTTGCTCATTAGCTAAAAGACTAAATTTTTCTAGATAGTTATACAAATTATTGTAAATAATTTTTTCAAGTACCTTAGAGAAAACCGGTATTAACGCAATAGGTCTGTAACATGAAATATTTTCTTTGTCATCTTTTTTAAATAATGGCTTCACAATAGATTTTTTAAGTACTTTAGGGAATGAACCATGATAAAGGCAAAGATTAAATATGTGGCAAAGTACGGGGCATATCATGTTATTTACATGTTTCAATACCTTTGTGGATATTTCATCAAAACCTGTACTATTAGTATTTTTAAGCGACTGTATGATTTTGTAAATTTCCAAAGGAGTAACGGGATTAATAAATATTGATTTATTATGTAAACACGTATTTGTCAATTTGTTGTCAGAATTATTAATTTTATTAAATGTCAATGGTTTTATTTGGTCAATGTAGAAATCATTGAATTTCTGGGCTATTTCACTTGGATCTGTAGTTATTATCCCGTCAATATTAATTCGTTCAATGTAATCTTTTGGTATTGCTGATTTAGTTTTATTTATAACATTCCAGCCAGCTTTTGATTTATTAGAAGCAGTATTAATATAATAGTTATTTTGACACCTTTGTGTTTTTTTAATTATCAATTTCAGCCGGTTCGAATATGTCCTAAATTTATTTTTATTGTCTACACTCTTTGTTTTTCGGTATATCCATAGCAAATTTACAATGTAAGAAGTTTATAATAATGTATTTGACAAAATTTAAATATAAAAACTGAGTTTGTTGTTTTATAATTTCTATGAAAAAAAAAACAAATTAAAGAAAAGGAAACGAAAATATTCGTTTCTTTAGCAAGATACGAATTCTTTAGTTAAATATATTCACACGTAGTCCAGTTATGATTCTTGATCTAGATATGATCATTTTCTACTAACCTTTTATCATTCAACATTTCTATAATAGCATCCTTTAGGTCTTTGGCCAGTGTGTTTGAGAGGTCAACCTTCAACGCAAATCCCTTATTAACAGATCTCACAACGTTAATAGATTGGTCTCCATATACCGGTATACCAATGATGGGTACTCCAAAATGGATGGATTCTGCTGTAGATAAGAGACCACCATGAGTGATGAAAAGGCGGCAGTTTGGATGAGCTGAAACAGAATCGTAAATTATTATTTACTCACGAATTTAAATGTCCTGTTTAGCACAGATGTCCCGGCTACACACGCTGGTTTAGTACGTGTTGGTAACATTTATTTACTTAGTAACATTTTTAAGGTGTAAATAAAGACTGCCTTATCGATCTAGTATCGGATCGTAGCAGAAACATTTTTTTCCCGATGGAAAGAAACAAGTTTTTGGAATGGGCTCTAAATGTCTAGCACAACACTTCTTTGGCAGTCGAAAAAAAAAGCCGTGAATACAACCTGCCCGAATTGTTGGGGGGTAAGTGCTTTACTTACAGAGAATACTAGACTGAGGTGCCCATTTCAACAAGTGAACGTTATTTGGTAGATCAGGAATCGTTTCCTCCACCTTCCAAAGTACAGTTTGCTTCAACCCTTGGAAGACATCCAAAATTTGACGTTGCATTTCCTTAGGCATGCTAGAACTTTTTAAAATTGAACCCATACTAAAATATATAACCCCGTCTTTGGCATTGTCCATGATTTTTTGGAGATTCTGGAAAGAACACAACACATATACATTATAGACAAATATTTCTTTAGACACATAATACAAATCGATATTTAATTAAGATTAATTATTTACAGCTATAAAACGTTTCCCTCTTAAAAATCTCAATATTTCTGCTTCAAGCTTGGTTGGGCTTGGATTCAGGTATTACCTATTGCTGTCAAACTTGGTGCCTTTTCAGTCACCTTCAACCGTCGTCTTAAGCTCATTCTACCCCTTCCGTTTAAATTTACACGAATAGATATATTTATGTCAGTAAACATTCAACAACACTGTACTCCTGTTTAAAATTCAAAATCAATATAGTGTTTTAGATTGTCATAGTCATAATAATGGGTTTATCATGACCTTATTGTATATTGTTTAAAATAACTGTTGGCATATTTGTTATTACTGCTTGGCTGTTTCAAAATAATCCTTACTACTATTATAAATACCAAAGTAACTATGTCTGTCTGTCTATCACGCTTTCGATGAACCGATTTCGATGAAATTTGGTATGTAAATTGTTTGGGATCCTGGAAAAAAATAAAGAATAGTTCTATATACCCGCGTGCGCAAAATGTGGTTAATGGTTAAGCGTGATAACCGACATACGCACGGGCGGAGCCGTCATCGGAAAGTTAGTTCGTGTATCGTTTTGTTCAATTGGAGATTTGCTAGTATTTTTTGGCGTGGTCAAATATGAAACATGATGATATCTTGATCAACATATATGGAGTTAATTATAGCAATAAGTAGTTATTAAAAGTTATTTTTATACAGAAACTAAACTAATTCGTCAAATTTAAGTATTGTAACGAATAGTTGCAAAGTATGACTTCATCAACATCTTATCCGCTGATAATGCTCACGTCTAGCCGTATCATTGACACTTCAATATTCCGCTATTTTTACAACAGCGATAATTAATTTTGTGACATTGAAATTTTCCTCGAATTTATCAGATTACATACGTCAGCTTAATTATCTACGATTGCAGATTATTTTTTATTACCTCAGGTAATTGCTCAATCTTTTCAGAGATATGATATCCTCCAATCGTATGATAATTTGGAGGTAAGGTAGTAGCTTGACCCAAAGAAACATGAGAGTTTCCCAATACAAACGATGCGTTGTGTCGTATATCGTAGAATGAAGGCAATTCTTTCCCACGTTTTTCAAATATTGGAGAAAAGACTCGTTGAAATTCTTGATTTTGAAAAACATCTAAATACCTGAAACAGATACAATGTTAGTTAGTTCTGCATTATAATATTTGCAATTATACACTTTATTAATTCATAGACAGTAGACACTTTTAAAAGCCTTATCTAACACTAGGACGCCAATCAATAAGCTTGGTTCATCTAAAGAGGATACTTATTTCATTATTCCATACACTTATTTCATTATTTGTGAATAATTACTTTTACAAACGGAATAGTTATGCAAAAACAAAATCAGATGTAACCACTTCATAATTCTATACTTACATATAATTAAGATATCGAATCATCGTTTTTAGTAAAAGCTCCTGAACTCGTTGGCCAAATGTGAAGGGTGGAGAATTTTCCGACATGAAGCCTGCAGAGTACGCTGGGTTGTCAGGTTGGTTTATCAATTCTAGTGTTTGCCAAGATATTTCAAATGGTATGGACCATATAAGAGGAGTTTCATACAATGCTGCATAGCTGAAACATGCCAGATAAAAATTTATATAGTTTACAATTTTAAACCATTAGAATGTCATATAACGTAATCTCGTACCATTTAGATAAATTTTATAGACTCCCAAAAATCATAAGAAGTTATTAACCATACAATTAATTTTTATCCTTGTTTAATAACTTACCCCATAGCAATTTCAGAAAACAGCCATTCTGCTATTACTAAATCAAATCTCTCACTAGGATTATTTAGCAACTCTTGAACATTTTCATGCGCAACAGTATTAGCAGCGATTTGAATTACATTGTTAACCATTAGTACAGGATCCATAACTTCCAGTTCATTCTTTAAGACTTTGTCAATTGTAATCACATCGGCTGTCAACGAAAAAATTGTATCAATTACATTCCCAGTTTTGATACTACAAAACGTAACCTTAGATGACAAATAGCAGCCAAATATGGAATCAATCATTTGTAATATAAACTACGTTAACCACTAATAACTATATGTCCCAAGTGACTTTGAAAACACATTTACATAGAGAATTTCTCAACCAACAAAAATTATTGGAGCAGTGTCGTGTGTCATTGTGGCTATCAACTTCCATGCAATCGTTATTGATAAGCAAGTAGTTGTTGTTGTTGTTTGAACTAAAAGAGTGAACATTTATGGTATGAGTTTCTAGTGCGTACATATATTGATGTTGTCACAAATGTCCAGGGCCAGCTGAAAATCAGTGCTGTGCGCTAGGACAGCAATTACTGAGTTGGATCCTGTGTCGTACGCTAAACTGTGATGAATATTTTATTTTAGGTTAAATTAAACCATATAAACCATTTATTTTGTTACACACTATAGTGTGTAACAAAATAAATGGTTTATATGGTTTATATTTTTAAGTTAAACTTACTTTGCAATGCACCGATGTTACTACTAACAACAATCGTTCGGAGATTAGGATGAGGATTTTCATATTCATATGAAGTAATATAGGTCACCTAAAACATAGAAATTTCAGTGAAAACCACTTCTATACATAGATTTTCTTCAACTTTTAATTCTGTTCTAGTACTTGTAACTCAACGTTATGATTTGAGGTCAGTTTCATTTTGTAGCCAATAAACAACGTTAATGTTTATTTACGTTATGATTGACAACAAAATCTATGGTACGGGAAATAACTGGGAGAACGTGAACTCTTTTTAGATAACTAGCTTACTCCTTACATAAAAGACACTTAAACTAAGCTTATTTATGTTTTATGACTATCATGTGATTTCAAAGTGTCATCAAGAGGAAAGGGACAAAACATCTTGACTCATTCTTAGCTTAAGATTTCTTTCTAAGTAAGGGGCTTGAGTTTGCATATTTGGTTAAACCACTAGGATCAAACAGATTAGAATTTGTAATGAACAGAATAACATACCTCATGACCGTCAGTCAGTAAATTTCTGATATATCCATCTCCAAGTATTTTATGACTTTTTGCAGGAATAGGGAATACTGCTAGAATCTTGTATGCTTCACAACATGATATAAATATACTCATTAATAGAATTATTGTTGATATCTTATCCATTGTTGTGACTTCTTGCACTATCTTGACTTGGTAACAACTAGTAATATTTTGCTGCTTTATATATATATATACTTTCTTCATTTGTTTGTAATTTCCTTGTTTTTACTTTCCTTTTTTTAATGGGTCCAGTATTTTTAAGGAGTATATAGTCTTCAAGGTCACTAACGCTTCCAAATTTGATGCAAAACATTAAGTTGCAACATTGTTGTAAATGTTTTTCTTCTTTCCCTAATAACTGTAATTCACAAAAATTTTAATATAGAATCTAATAACCTTGAACTAGACTTGATTTTTGGCAAAAAAAACTTTTTTTTAAATAATAACTTTGTTATTTAAAAACACACATTGCTAGCCTCTGATATCACATAACGTTCTGTGGCAAATGATAACGACTCAGTTAGGTATTTAGAATGATATCAAGCGTGAAACGTGAATTACCCTTTGTTTAGGATTCCTTAGCGATTAGACAAAACAATATCTAGGCCAAATGATACGGTGTATCATTTAGCTACTTCTGTGTTATTGTCAATGTAAGATATAATGTTCAATTGTTTTACTAAGCATACCATTTTTAACTGTATACTAACCAAATTAAAGTCGAGTCTCCGTTGAAAATGAGTAGGTCTTGTTCCCAGCCTCTGGCAGTGTGAACTGACTATAATATAACCCCTAGTTTCCACTGGCGAAACATTCACACAAAAACATGTTGCAAGCTCTGTCTATCTCTATCACTCAGGGATGAGTAGAAAGAGATAAGACTGTGCTTGTATCATATTTTGTAGTGCAGTGCAAACGCCCAGTTATAGTAACAATAAAATCTTGGAACATTAATAAACATGGCCACCTGATCCCAAACTAAGCAGAGCTTGTACTATGGAAACCAGATGATTGATAATTTACTACTTTAATGTTTTTTTTTATTATACATATTTAATATATACCCAAACTGTATTGAAATAAAACAATTTTATAACGGATTTTATCGCGGTTTATTTTAGATTTTATTTATTTTATTTGTTTTTTTTTGGATATTTTATTATTATATTTTTTATTATTATATTTTTTAAATACTACCCAGATTGTCTTGACATACAGACACGTTTATCACACAAATGTCTGTCTTGGGTGGAAATGGAACCCACGACCTGCTAAGTGAAAAGCCTGTCAAAGGAGTACGTTAGATGCAAAAACATACGGAACAGACAAAACAAATGATAAAAAACTGTATGATAAAAACTGCTCCAAACTAGCATTGAAATCCTCAATAGGTAAGTCCTCAGCAAACAGGTTTACTACTTAAGATAATGAAGCCGGTAGTGTTAAATTTAAATTACCTACGTAGGTAGATCCATAAAGGGCAAGGTTAAAATAATATAGTTCTTTACTACTTTATGAACGTATAAAACTTATATTAGATTAATATGTACATAAAACACACAAAACTCAAATCATAAGTTCACTCAAATTTCACTTTAGCGTCCACTTTTTTCCTTAAAAGTCTACGAATCACACACTTCAATAATAGCACTACAATAGTTACTAGAGCGAATAGATCTAAGTAAAGTTGTTGATAGACCGGCGTGATCTGCTCCGCGGGCTTCAGATGCAGAGCGCCGCGTGAGCGCACCACGTGCTTCACCCAATGCGTCAGCTCCACGCCAGGCTTCACGGGACGGTCGTGATATATCAGAGACAATTCTTTGACTTTTTCTGTATAGCTAAAATCAAATAAAAATTACTGATTATATTCGTGTTTTTTATAATATTCTTATTAGTATTTTAACGTAGCTTACTTCGAAATTTTAGTTACTTATGTCAATCACTTAGTACTTATGGGCTAACTGACATCCTTGTAATCAGCAATCTATTATTATTCATACGATTTTAAACAAGGCAATATAAAAAGTGGTGGTACTTTTACAAGATCAAAATATTGAAATATTGAAATAAAAATAAATAAATTAATTACAAAAAAAAACACTTTACCTATTGTCACTTAAAATATCATCAATAGCAACTTTAAGATCAGCAGCCAATGATGTTGTAAGATCTACTTTCTTTCCATATCCTTTATGCACCATTCTATTGACATTTAAATGCTGGTCTCCATACACGGGGATACCGATGGTCGGTACTCCAAAGTGAATAGATTCTGTCGTTGATAGAAGTCCACCATGAGTAATGAAGAGAATGCAGTTTGGATGTGCTACAAAATTAAAATATTGCATTTTTAGTCTCCTTCATCCTTTAACTCATAATGGTTTATAAATGGAAGACCTACCACAATATAAAGGCTCAATTATTATTTAAATCGATTTTGTGTGGTATTTTTTCCTGTGCTTAAAGATGGTTTTATAAAGTAAACATGTTATTAGTCGTAGAAAATCCAGTTTCAATAATCAGATTTTAGAAACTGGATTTTTTCATTTTCCATTTTCCATTTTTTGGTTTTAACTTACTTAAAATGCTTTGCTGTGGAGCCCACTCCAGTGTATGAACATTTTTTGGAAGATTCGTTAGAGGTTTCTCCAACTTCCAGAACACTGTCTGTTTTAGTTTACTAAATATATCCAATAATTCACTTTTCATTTGATCAGTTATATCTGTGCTTTTCAAAATTGAACCCATGCTGAAGTAAATGACGCCGTCTTTTGAATTATCCATTATTTTTTGCAGATTCTGAAAATAACCATCTATCAAAGTAATGAAATTTAAATGTATTCGTAATTATGATGGTAACGAGGTAAGCATAACATTATAATCGTAGGTAGGACAAAATATGATCTAACTATTAATATTTATGGTATGAAACATTATCTTATAGATAATAATTAATATTATAATCTTTAAAATAGTAATGCAATTGAACAAGAAAAAGGACCTAACTGAATAAACAGGATCAGTATAATGCCATTAAAGGTGGCAATTCTGCTAGCCTTCTGGGTACGTTCCTGGCAGATAACAATACGGAAGAATGTTGCGACGCATTAGTTTAGGTTACGCATTAGGTAGCTTAGTTCTATAATTAGGTTAATATTCAGATTGGTTTCAGATTTCTATTTAAATTAAAAGGAACATGGAATAGCTGACCGAGTAATACATATTGCATCAAGTACCTCTGGCAACGGCTTCACGTTGTCATCAATATGGTATCCTCCAATATTTATATAATTAGGAGGCAGAGTAGTCGTTTGCCCTAGTGACGTGTGTGTGTTTCCAAGTATAAGTGACCCCTTTTTGTGAACTTCGTAAAAAGAGAGCGATTTCTTTCCACGTTTTAAGAGTATTGGAACAATCAGTTGATCAAAATTTGTGCTTTGAAGTACTTCAAAATACCTGTGGAAAAGTTGTAAATAGAATATAATAAAAAATAGAATATCTTAAAAGTTATTTTGGCCTTTTAATGTGCATTAATAATGCAACACAAAATAGAGGTTACTATCGAAAACGATTTGATATTGGATCTGATCGTCTATTCCAACATTATGAAAATACGTACTCCCGAACCAATCAAATACGTCACTGTCAAACATTTTTTTAGCATTTTTTTGTTATTTTATGCCTTTATTCATTATATTTTATTGGTAATTTCTTGATCGAAGTTAGTTACTGTGGGAACCTCAGCTCGATCTTGCGCTAGTATTGATGTCAAATTAACAGATTGACATTAAACTGAATCGAAACTCGGTTGATCATAAACTCAATGCTGTCTGTCGCAAGCCAAACTGGATCAAATGGGACCTCCACCCTTATGTTATTGCAATTTATTCTAAAATCCCAAAAAAAACGTGACCGAAACGTGAAACGCTTTTTCATTATCCTACTAACGGACTAAATAGAATTTTAATTTTCCTATCCTTGGATTCTGGTATTCTGCCTATTACCAGATTTTAGTTATCTACTTCTACAACCATAACTACTTACAAAAGGGTAGCAAGCTTGTAAATCACTTTTACCGCGAGCTCTTCGGCTCTTTTCACAAATGAATGCGGTGGCATATTTCCAGACAAGACGCTAGTGAAATACGCAGGATTGGTAGGTTGGTTCAGCAGTTCGAGTCCTTGCGAGGTCACTTCAGTTGATGTTGACCAAATCAGTGGTGCGTCGAATATTTCTGCTAATCTGAAAAAATAATTATTAGTATTGTCTTAGATTTACGCGAATATCACACATTGAAATAAAACTACGATTTAACGGATTTTATCGCGGTTTATTGTAGATTTTAGATCCCGACGTTTCAAAGTCTTTTCAGACTTCATGTTCACGGGTGGACTGAGATATTTGACGTCCAAAAATATTAATCACAATTATTACTGACTACCTTCAAATATTAATATTTAAGTTGCGTTCCGATTTAAGCAAACTGAGCTCACAGTGTCTTGAATTCTGAGTTGATTTTGCTTGGGTTTTGGTACAAGTAAATTAAGCACTGGGTCCCAAGCTGGTGGTATATTCCAACCATTTTCTCTGTTAAAATTAGGATGTTTTTTCATTTCAATAGCTTCGCGGATCATTCTTGGTAGGAACTGGTTTTCTTTGACAAGGACCTGTGTTTTATCAAATCTCAAGTAATGGTTGGGGCCTTTTTGAGTATGTTCACACACTGCAGATTTCGTCGAGCGTTGATGTTTAACATCAGCTATGTGTTCAATCTACAATAAACCGCGATAAAATCCGTTAAAAAGTAGTTTTATTTCAAAATAATTATTAGTCCATTTCAACGTTTTCAGTAGTTAACCTCTTCATTTATGTAAAGAGTCCATGTCTATGAGAGTTTAGAGGTTTTGTTTTTCATTGCATATATCGAAGGTTTCCTACAGTATAATCGTTTCTTTTGTCGTCAGGAGAAGCGGTGGCACAGCGGTACGGGTCTCGCCTTAGAAATCGTGTCGGTCGGCGTTCGAGGGTTTGATTCCCAGTCGTGCCCATCCATCTCCGCTGCTCAATATCGGTGAAGGATTTTCGTGAGGAAACCGGCCCGTCTTAGAACTAATCATTCGAGGACATGTGACATCCACCAACCCGCACTTGACCAGCGTGTGTGGATTAAAGCAGCTCTCTCAACTCGTAAGATAGTTGAGAGAAAACCCGTGCCCAACAGTGGTACACTAAAAAGGGTTGAAGTGAGAAGTGATTACGTCGTCAAATGACACTAATATCGATGGTGGGCATAGTTCAAAGTTACGCTAATCTACACCATTACCTACATTTAATTTTGCTCTAATAAAACTGTGTCATCGAGAACCAACTACTCACCCTGAAAGAATATCAGTGAACATCCACTCTACAATCACCACATCGAAATTTTCTTCAGGATCAATCAAAATTTTTTGAACATGTTCATTTTTAATAGTCCTTTTAGGTATTTGTTGCATATCGTTGATTGTTTTTAGGATCAAACTAATTGATATTCCTGATTCCATGTAGGATTTCAGATTAAAAATTTCATCTATAAAGCAACAAACAAACAAATAAGAATACAAAACTTATAACTATAACTCCTGAAAAGTTTGTAGGTAAAACGGTTCTATTAAAATGTATCAATTACTAAATGTTATTAGTATCCATCATTTTATATTAGCGGCCATCTTGGATTTATATTATATGAACTTTCCCGATTAAGACCTTTCTTTTGATACATATTAAGAGGTTTGCAAAAAAAATAGTGATCCACAATCTTATGGTGGTGGCTATCTTTGATTTATAAGGACGTAGAACTGTCACCGGATCAATCGGTCAAACGGAAAGGGGTAAAATAAAACTTCAGCTGTTAAATTTTAACCATCTACAAACAGGAAATACTAAATAAAACCGCATAAAAGTCTTAATTCGTCCTGTTATTGCAACCAGTTGAGTGATTGGTTGGTTATTTAATAATATAGCTCGATAAATTACATTTAATTTCAAGTTAAATAAGGTAATGTCGATTGCCTCGCTGGTCCAGTAATATCTAAGCGTTTTCACTTTAATGGAGAGACCCGGAGAACTTTTCTTTTATTAAAAGATAGGCTTGCGCTTGACCACGACTTACCTGATGTTGAGCCAAGAAATCTATTGATGGAACACACCTGCTCGATATCGATTCACTTGTGATAACGAATGTTTTTCAATGAGAAAGTGGCGGTGAAACCATAAATCAAAAGGGAATGAATTAATGATTGAATCTGGTGGGTGGTCACTAAACTACCATCAGTTTATTGTCACCTGATTTGCACCACCTGGATCGAACTCCAGGTCGCACAAAAAGACATTTCTACTTAGAAAAATCTTAGTAAATCAAGTTGGGTATGGCACGGTATGAGTATGGACCCCAACACAACCGACGAAATGTATTCACCTCTGTGTGATGCTGTTATGGACTTATGGTATTGGATTCAATCCTAGTTATATTTTAGAGGCTTGAAAGGAAGGAATTTATGTAAGCGATATGGAATTATGTATACTGAATATTTTATTTGTAATGAATATTTTTAATGGTCAGAAATCGTAAACCTTACAATTTAGTAACCCAATGTTTTCCTTGACTTCAATAACACGAAGATTTGGGTGAGGATTTTCGTACTCAAACGGTGTAAGATAGGTCACCTAGAACAAATATAAGAAAATTACCTACTGAAAAATAAAAAAAATCTAAAGCAATGATGACAATGAGGAGGTTTTTCAGACACTAAAATAGACTATAAAATTAGTAGGTATACAGGTTGATGCTGATACCAAAAATCAAGCCAACCAAATCAGTGCGAATAGAAGAGATTCGCGGTTGAAATACGGGCTCGTTTTATTTGTATAACTTTGTAAAAATTTAGAGGCAATGACCATCCCGAAGGTGCCAAAAGTCATTAAAGATGGCTTAAGGAGAGACGGTTATAGAAGAAGGAGAGATTTAATTAGGCACTGCAAGAAAAGGAAAACTCAAAACAATCAGACTACCGTCTATTTAACTAGCCTGGTGGGCCAATTCCACTGTAATCATTTTAGAAAAGGCCAGTTCTCCGTACCGAGATTAGCGGGCTGATGAGAATGATAATGTGTAAGAAAAACGGGAATTCTGCAGACGAATAATTAGATTGACTCAATTCCTTACTTCATGTCCATCATTCAACAAATTACGAACGTATCCATCTCCTAGATATTTATGACTCTTCGATGGTACAGGAAACACCACCAGCATTTTGTACGCCTCACAGCATGATAAAAATATACTTATCACTAACTCAAATCAACTTGATTCAGCATTTTCCTAGTTGCTACTATCATTACATCCTAAACTCATCACGACTTAGCATCACTCAGAATAATTTAGACCCAGTTGAGCATCATTCCAAAAAATGTACACATATTATTGTTATTGTTGTACCTAATGCATTTCAAACCATAAAATGTTCATTCAAAGCCCTCACGGCTGTATTACCCAAAGGTGTAGGCAGCGGTGTAGCAGAGTGTACCCTTAACTTTTTACTAGCTATGTTCAATAATATATTACAAGTCTTCGAAGCTGGGACATAAGTTGAGATAACGTTTAAAAATAAAACATTTATTTAAAATTAATTGAAAGTTATTGTTGTTGCTACATTTGATTTTGTAGTCATTTTTTTTCCTATAATGCTTCACGGTAGACAATTATGTATGTACTTACTTGTTGATCAAATCTAGGTGAACACAATTGTGACGAAATTGAAATGTTTTTTACGATATGGCACTATTCTACACAACCTAAACTATTTTTACATAATTTTGATCAATAAGATCTCAACGAGACGTTGATAACCGGTCTTATCAAATACATGAATGGCTATTTCTTAGGTGCACATATCACGATTTGATTATCATAATTGATATCTTAAACAGCTGGCCATTTGTAATTACATATAGACTGCAAGCCTTAAAGGAAAAAACATGGTGATGAAAAATATGTTGGGGAGGCAGCTGTTATGTCGAAAAATACCTTTCAACCTTATACCATGGCCTTACCGTACAAACATTAACAAAATCTGTATCAATTTAATCTTCCTTTTTGGTTTCTCATCTTCCTCTTTACCCTCTCTCGTTTCTATCTTTGTATCGTTAGGTCTCTTTTTTCTTCTTCTAATCATTTCCTTTCCCTCTTTTCTATCACTCTATTCACCTTTATCTTTCTATTACTCAAGGCTTATTCTTACATTATTTTCAAAAAACTTTTTCTTTTGCATATTATATTAATAACCCTTTTAACATTTAAAACATACGTACAATAACTTGATAGAAGGTATCATTTTGAAATACGTTGGTATTTTATAGAAGAAATATTAGATAATTACATATTTATTTTACCAGTGAATTACATAAACCTTCTTCTTGAAATCACGTTGTCTATTGATGAACATCGTATGAAAATCCATTCAGAGGTTTTTGTAATCATTGCTAACATACCAGACAGACGTGGTAGCGATAATAAAGTACACGTAGACACCGTGACAATTAAAAAAAGTGATAGACGTATCAAAAGTGTCTAACCATTGAGTCTATTTTAAAGAGAATTTTGTCCCCATAAAACTGTGTAGAGTAACAACACTATCCCTTTAATTAGGTACATAATAGAAAATAGATTAGAATGGCAATGTGCAGGGCACATCGCTCGTAGAACCGATGACCACTGGGGAATAGATATTCTTGAATGGAGACCACGTAATGAGCGCCGCAGCGTCAGCCGGCCCGCTACAAGGTGTGGTGTTCATATGGGAAGGTCTATATGCACCAGTGGACATTCCCAGGCTGATAGGGATAATAAGAGTAGATTCATGGCCAGCTCTTGGACACTAAATGTTTGTTATACTTTGTTGTGTACTTTCTTAAAATGGTGTCCCATATTTCTTAATATAATTGTGACGATAACTCTGACTGCCAATTTTTTTATACTTTCATATCGGCAAAAAAGCTTACGGATCACTTGAAAGTAAGTAGCTATAGTAGACCATAGACGCTAAGAACCCAGAGGCATAGGCTACCTTATTCACCCAGGACCACAGCCAAAAATTCTTACACTACTTGTGTTCTGCAACCCGAATTAAAGTATACCTACTCATTCCACCCAGCAAAGAAGATTGCTGTGCCCTTCTGTGTAACATTACTTAGATTATTATTAGATTTTTTTGCTGAAATAAAGCGGAGAGACGAATTAGACACATTCTTGAACCATTTGGTGGCCAAAGATCGAGACGAAGTATGATGATCAGGGTGAATAACAAAAATGATAGCAATTCAGACTGATTAGACAGCGTCAGGTAGAAAATGTTAATAACAATATTCCAATTAATTAATCAAATATCAGCAAATATTAATAAGTGGATATATAGGAATGATAAAAATGATTAATTTTTCAAGTACCCTTTATTATAAAAGGCACGGAATAGTCAAAAAATGAACACAGTCTATCTGTAAGTCAATATTGGTGCTAATTATCGCGAAATCAGCTAAATGAAGGCATTTATCGTGATCTGCAGTGTAATTACCATAGTTTATGGTAAAGCTTTGGTAGTTCCATCTAGACACGGCTGTAAGTACTAACCTAACAAATTTTCTTTACATTTCATTTTGGTTTAGGAAGGTTACTGAGGTAGGTACCCCTGCCTACATAAGCTATCAAAGCGAACCTGCGCTTTATTTTTCAGATGCTCAAAGATGTGTGAACATGTGGGACGAGGGTTGCATTAATGGCCAGCTTAATGGAGCAGGTATAAATCTTTTAGTATTAGCGTGATCCAAATTATGTTTATTTCCTCTACTAGGTAAGAGATCCTAGCCGCTTTCAATTTCGTAGTTACATTATCATTAGCTAGCAAACTGTAGCTCTCAAACTATATCTTCCGCTTAGAGCTATAAGAGCTATCTACAAACTAGGAAGCCGTGTTTCTCTAAAAGAGAAATTCAGGGACAAATATTTTGACTGTCGCTTCTCAAATATATTAATGAAAATTTATTGTATGTGCATAAAAATATTACGAATTTAAAAAAATAAGCGACACACATAATTTGAATACTAGAATAGAAGAACGGTCTTGTAGCACATCATACTCGACTCCACAAAATCAGTAACTCTTTTATGGGGCAGTGTATATGTTTCTACAATAAACTTCCAAATAATATTAGAGAAATGACTATTAACAAATTTAAATTAATTATAAAATATAAATAACAAACAAAATGTAATAGATATAAGTACTTACTTCATATAAAAAAGAAAAAAGCCTACTGAGTTTTCTGGCAGTGTTTTTCAGTAGTTGCCAGTCATTCCTGCACGGTAGGATAACAAATTGGATTATTTTTATGTAGACTCGCGTCTCAAAAAAAATAAAGCATATTTTTATTTCACCCAATCTTCGGCTTATTGTATCCACATTTTTATAGCGTCTACAATTCAACTTTCCAACTTCTCCTAGGTATTATCTTTCTAGCCAAATTCGTGCGCGATCCAAGACAGTTTAGGTGTCCCTAGACTAAGCCAGGACCAAATACCCAGTCTCTTTATAGCGCCACTGTTGATTTTGGCTTACAGAAGTACCAGTAGCGGGATTGCGATGATGGGTTGAGTCCCATTAAAAAATTCTCTTTGTCAACAAATGTAATCAAACATAGCCCACCATTATTAGGTAAGCTGTAGTGTCAGTGGAACGGTCATATCTGCCGCAGAACCGAAAACGGCTGGGGTAAACGAGTTCTTGAGTGGAGACCACGAATTGGCAAACGTAGCTCAGGACGTCCTCAGACTAGGTGGAGTGACGATTGCAGTAAGGCGGCAGGCAAGATCTGGATGAGAAAATCCGCGTATCATGCTCAGTGGCGTTCTCTAGGAGAGATGATGATGATGACGATTGTGAGCTAGCCTGGGTAAAGACGGTGGTTTAAAATACTTCGGCTCAGCTTTGACACTGATCCTAAAACCTAGACTCTTTCAACTCTTAAGATAGTTGAGAGAAGACCCGTACCCAGCTACTGGACACACGGTTTTTACTCGAACTCCAATCAATAGAGCAATAAACGTCCCTTGTTTGTTTTTATTTATTAGGTAATGATGATGACTACTTGAACGGAGGCTTTAACCCTGGCAAGCGCTGCGTTAATATGTGGGATGAAGGCTGCATCAACGGACAACTGAACGGAGCCGGTAAGTTCAATTTCATGCGTATATTGTGTTGCCATATTTATTTCCCACAAGTGGCTGTACATCTGGATGATGTCGACTTACATCAGCTTAACGGAACTGGTTTTCTTAGAGGCGAGGGACCTCAATTTAATAGGTAGGTAAGTACCTACTCCTAATTTTCCAAAAAACATCCGCGGCGAACAAAATGACATCCGCCACTTTTATTCGACATTTGTCTATTAGAGATAAATATCTAAACCGCGAAAATCGGGGCCCAGCTGCCTGACTATGTCACCGTAAAGTATTATTATAGCAGTTGTACGAAAGAGATGTTGCTCTACCTGCACGTTGTATAGTGGCATTCCTCTTCCACAGTTCCAACAATACCGCTTAAAACTGAAGTGGTGTGACACCAGAACGCTTAACAGTACCTAATGTTGAAAGACCCAACAATTCTGTTTTAACCGCCGAAAAAAAAGAAGCGTGTTATATATAAGTTTGATGTGTGTATTTGTATACAAATGTGCCCTCGCAGCGCCTAAAGGGATGGACCGACTTTGATGCTTTTTTTCATTTGAAAGCTGAACTGATACGGGACACTTTTATGAAAACAGTTTTTCAAAGAACCTTACCTTTCGTGTGCTATCAATATTTTGTGCTGTTCCTGGTGCCTTATTGGCATAAGCAATTGCTTAATTTATTTAATACCTAAATTAAGCACTGGACTGAACATACCTATGTTTATTTTTCATCAGGTAATGACGATGATTATCTTAACGGTGGCTTCAACCCAGGCAAACGGTGCGTCAACATGTGGGATGAAGGTTGCATCAATGGACAGTTGAACGGAGCTGGTAAGTTACCACATCCTGTATAGATTTTCATTGTGTCGATTTGTTAAAATTTACCACTATTCAAATACAAGAAAATAATAGGTAGCTACCTACAACGTGCAGAGTGTAAGTATCTTTAGGTATAATCATGGCGCATTCTACCGCGAGAGCGTAACCCCCTGATCATAAAATCTTACCTACTTAATTAGGTTATCGAGCTCCCAAGAACAAAATGAAAAAGGAAACAAATATAGGTGATTATAGGCCCCCATCAACATTAGGGAGCCCTCTAGCATAATAATTGTTAATGTTAAAAAATAAGGACAATAAGTATTTGTATTTTTTTAATATAAAATAGTTAGGTTCTAAAGATAAATGTTAATAACTAAGGTGAATATTATAGAAAAACCGTGCCAAGAGTTTTATTCTTACTTAAAATCGTTACAGGTACCTAAACAATATGGATTTATTTTTCTAATTTGCACAGAATGGCATTTTATGAATAGAAAAAGTAGGTACAGCGCCACTAGTGGCGCGTTATGGAACTACATCTCTATTAAACGATTCAGCGTGAGCGTTCAAATGCTCTTTGTGAACGATGTGCTGACTCTGATCTGACACACTCGTAACTTTAACCACTGTGACTGGCAAATGATGTAACGTTTTTACGGGCACCCTGTATAATTGATTCCATTTATCACACAGGAAATGACGATGACTACTTAAATGGAGGGTTCAATCCCGGAAAAAGGTCGCTTGAAAACCTCTTGATGAAACTGCAAAAGAATCACCATCACAATCAGTTGGCTTAAAATTATTTGTGAAATGTCTCGATTTTACTTAATTAAACAATTGAATTTATGAGTGTTTTTCTTTTCAATCCATACCAAAAGTTATATCTACGTAAGACAACTTCTGTAAAAATATTTTTTAAAACTATGAGATAAGATCAGATACTCACAGGAGACCAACTGCAAAGACAATTCACTTCAATCTAGTATTGATAATGTCTTCATTGACAATCCTATATTGAATTGCCCTGTTCTACCTGAACGGAGATATACAAAATTATACAGTGTTGTGCTGTATTAATATCAATATCTTTATTGCTCTTCCTTAAGTATCATTAGATGGTAACATTATATAATATAGCACAGCTAAATAGGGTAGGAGAGAGGAAGCTTTGTTTGAAACGTTTATTTGCATTACCTATCTAATGTAATTATTAGAAGTTTAAAAAAAAAATTCGAACATAAATAAAGTAAATAAATAATAAATTAAACTTTCTTGTAATTTCTCGTTTGCTCAATTTTTGTTTGGCATTAGCTTACATTTACAGTTTGACCGTAGAGTAGACTTTTTCTGTAGTGCTAAGGGCTTGTTTATCCGGTACATGCGGAAGTCTGGGGGTCCAACTTTAAAGCCTGTTTTTCTCTTATTTGATTTTCACAAAATCTGGTTCTAACTTTCACAATTCTTAGGAATGATCACTAAATCTTAAGAATGTTTTCGAACAATTCTGAGAGTGGACCCTCAGAGCACACGCACATGTTCTACTTTGTATTACTCAGTAGTGTCCGCCCTAGTTGCTTTGAGAGAAAGAATACACAACTATAATAATAATGTATTTTGTCACATACACACAGCGCTATCTAGTCCCAAATTAAGCAATTACATTAGCTTTTATGGGTACTAGGAACTGATAAACGTGTCACTGACTCTGGCAGAGCCACCATCAGGGATTTTCATTTTGAAAACACAAAAAAATTGTCGCTAATTAGTCGAAATTTGTCGCCAAATATCAGAATTTGTCGGTCACTGGTTCAAAAGATATAAGGGTATAAAGGTGGCCGATCTGGAGAGAGTCTCCCCAGCAGGGCCACATTTATATCTCAAAAACTAGGGCACCTAGCAAATATCTCTTTTCTCCCATAATTTGTCGCCAATTAGTCGGAATCAGTCGCCAAATATCAGAGTTTGTCGGTCACTGGTTCAAAAGATACAAGAGTTTATAGGTGGCCGATCTGGAGAGAGTCTCCCCAGCAGGGCCACATTTATATCTCAAAAACTAGGACACCTAGCGAAGATGTGTTTTCTCCCATATTTTGTCGCCATTTAGTCGGAATTTGTCGCCAAGTCACAGATTTAGTCGGTGTGTAATTAAAAAGATATTAAAGAATTCAATTTCCCCATACAGTGGTACAAGCGAGTACAAAATACTTTATGTAGTTTCTAGACAGTATCTATGACGTCTTATGGAGGAATGTTTGTTTCGAATTAAATAAATGTAAACTTATTCTATAATTTCAACCCACCATAGAAAAGCTGTATTCATTACCTATAAACAAATCTACAATACAGAGATATTTGCTAGGTGCCCTAGTTTTTGAGATATAAATGTGGCCCTGCTGGGGAGACTCTCTCCAGATCGGCCACCTATAAACCCTTATATCTTTTGAACCAGTGACCGACAAATTCTGATATTTGGCGACAAATTTCGACTAATTAGCGACAATTTTTTTGTGTTTTCAAAATGAAAATCCCTGATGGTGGCTCTGCCAGAGTCAGTGACACCTGATAAACTACTTTTTTTTTGTAAAATGTACATATTATAAATAAATTACACCCAGACACAGAACCTACAATGGTGCTCATCCTACAAATATATACAGACACAGCTACTTATAAAAAAGGAGGGAGGGGGGGTTGTAAAATAAAAGCATAAATAATAATACAAAACATTATTTTAAAACTTTATTAGATCCACAAACAGCGCAGTGCGCATTTAATCCTAGATGTATAACACTTTAAAAATAGTTTCTAAAAACTTCTAACGCTCATATAATGAGCCTAATTTAGTCTAATAAGCTACCATTTAGTTAATTAGAAGGCAGAGACGGTAGTTAGTCTATTTGCTTGGCAAGTATTATTATTAAGTCTTTCAGTTTGATACATGAACAACATTTAACAAGTGTAATACCTAATATCTAATTATTTCAGGCACCATTACTATTATAATTATAACGATTCATAATTTCGATTTTAAACTAACAGATTAAAATATGTCCTTCATTGTTGTATAGATGCTCTGGAAAACTCACCGGCTAGATAGATACCTAGTCGACATTGTTCTATTCAAATATTGTATGAAATTGTAATTGATAAGAGTTGATCGGTGATCGGTTCCTTCATGATTTTGTCTTTGAACGAACTTAGTTTGTGGCCGGATGTTATAAAGTGGTACGAAATACGTTAGGAGAGTCCAGGGACTCAGCTATGCGGTGTCTATAGAATCGGTTCGATGGTCCTCGGACGGCTCACCGAAAAAGTCCGGTGAACAAATAGAGGCCCTTCCGGCCGATTGGGTTAGGTCATCAGCAAAAAAAAACAAAAAATGTGTCTATAGATATCTAAATACACCCCTCCAAGGTGTTAATGTACTTATAGCATATTTACAAAAACTTTGACTTTAAGGTCACACCCAATCCAAAACGAAAATTAATTATCTAATTAGTACAGTAAATAAGTATTTCAGTGTTCATTAACCCAAATTAATAATTTTTGCACATAAACCCAAAGTAGTTGAAAATAGGAAGCTGTGGACCTAAATATTTAACCCCTCTGAAAAAATTATCGTTTTACAGAGCACCCTGTATTTCAATACAATTTGTATTATACACGATTAGGTAATTGGCAGTTAAAAAAATATATGTTACATATAAATATAAAACAACTTAAAATTAGTTGTACAAGCTAATTTGTTTTTGACTTTCAAATTGCTAACAGCACTAAAAATAAGTTAGCTTAAATATTGCGCGCCGGGTGTACACACCCAGCATATTATGTATAAATAGCATTTACCACCTTAATGGTACAGCATTTAAGGTGGTAAATGCTATTTATATTCCCGATTTCTTGTTGGTCTCATACAAAATTATGCTATGAAAATAATATGTTGCGGTATAAGCGGTGGGTAAAGCGAAGTATAGCTACTTAAGCTGTGATTTAGCTAAAACATGTTAACTAACAGTCCAATAGACTCACAAGTTTTTTTAACATAATATGCACTAGACTCTACAGTAAAACAGTTGCGCGGCTTTCGGGCACCTGTGCCCTTATTACGAGTTTAAAAAAATAAACTATTTTTTTGTATAAACTATTTTAGTCACATATAGCTGTCGCTAGAGGCGCTGTACTTGATTTCATACAAAAACAACTGAAGAGCCTCTTGGGCTACTTACTCGATATTACAACCTGTTCACTCAAGTTTACAACAAACCGAAATGACAAACCAGACCAGCAAACTTATGGCCATCATGGTTTAATACATATTTTTTTACACACATAAAGTACATTTTTTGTAGTACACTTAATAAACTCATAATAAGGAGACATGGCTGCCATCTTACAGTAATACTTTACTCGCAATTTCTTCAAGATAGGATGTTTGTAGATATTTGACAGGTTTAAAGGACATTTTTGATTATAATTACTATTTTAATTGACATTTTTAAGGTTTATAAAGTCTGATTTATTGTCTTGTAGCTTTATATCACAGGTTTATCCTAACTTTATATTCTAAATTTTATTTATTATCTGTTAATAAAGATAAGATTTATCCATTGATATTTATAATATCAGACCTCTTTTGAATTGATTGATTTTAACAGTAAATCTATATTGAGAGAGTAAAATGCTTTCACAATAAAAAAAATTAAACAGGCAAGATCTGGTCTGGTAAACCTGCACATTAATAAGTATTTACCAAAGCAAAGAATTTGCCTCACAACTAATATGATACAATTAAAATCAAATTCAGAATTGCTTAAAATAGTTACAAGCTAAAATTACTTTTAAAACTATAGTAAAATAAATAATAAGAATCAAAATTCCTTGATTTACAGATTAAGAAAAAAATATTGATTGTTTTTCAATTAGTTTGTCCATGCCAATGATCTTGTGCATATTGTGGCAATTCCATTGGCAGTTTATTAAATCCGGTATTCAAACTAGGACCAGGATTATTAGAGGCACTTTTTTGAGCATTTGCTTGTCTAAACTTAGTTGAATATTTATAAAAATCTGACATTTCAAATGGCTTTGTCTCTTCTCTATAAGGTATACACTTTCCTTGCTCAATCACAGTTAAATTTTTAGGAGATTCTAAGGAAACTGCACCAGGTGATAAAACTGGTGGACTTTGGGGTATGTGAGAAGGACTTTGCATGGCCGAGTGCCTGCCTGAAGATATCATTATCTCATATGCTTGTGAGTTTCCAATACTAGAAGTCCGCTTCAAGCTCGAACTCTTTTTTAATAAAGGTGCTTCAGATTTTGTAGGAGAATCTAATGAGGTTTCATACCATTGTTTTTCTTTTACTTTTAAATCTGCTTGAGAGAGCGGTGAAAATTTGTTGGCATATGATGGGTCATAATGGTAGACTGACTTAGTACTTCCATGGCTGTGGGGATCAGGGTAGTGTTTACGATCTTCTCTTAAGTAGTCGTCAGTGGAAACTTGTAATTGCATATGCATAGGGTGTTTTATAGAATTATGTTCTCTAAGTGGCAATGTATTCGGGACAGGTACAATTCTTTCCATAGGTAGATGTGGGTGTTCTTGAATATCAGGCTGTGATCGGTGCTGGTACATAGGCAGAGGTGTCTCATGCTTTACGTTCTCCGAGTGAAGCTGATTATAATCACTATGCGAAGTTAAGTGGTAAGTTTGAGTCCTTTGTAATGTGTTTCTACGAGCACCATCAGGGCGGCGTTTTGAATGCTGCGTAGGATGTTGATGTGATAACCCAGTTAAATGCTGACTTTGAGCTTTTAAATGTGATGCAAATTGGTACAGAATTGGAGTATTACGAACTCCATTTTGAACAGGATGTGGAGCTATGCTTCCATGAGTGTAGTGGGTAGTAATATCAGGATGACTTGAACTAAAGTGGGTTTCTCGTAATCTAGAGACGTTGTGGGCCTCTGGAGCATTGCTGCAGTATAATTTGTTCATATAATCAGTTGTCAAGGTATGGTGTCTATATATAGGACCCTGTTGGAGGTCACTGTGCACATTCTCATTGACAGGTTCATGACGGCCAGCTAGTGCAGGATATGTGTGAGATGTGTGGATGGAGAATGTGTCAGTGTTGCGTTCATGAGGTGGTGAAGGGAAGAAGTTTGAGCAACTAGTCTCTGGACGTCGGATATGTCTCGGATGAGCACTTTTCGTGGACATGCCTGATATAGATGGCGTTGAAAGTCTGTGTGCAAGATTTTTGCGCAAGCTTTGCTCGGAATCGTGCATACGGTCACCTGTTGCTGCTCTGAGGCGTCTAGAAGTGTTATCTGAGCCATCCTGGACGTCGTTACCATCAGTTGACCTGTCCACACTCCTGACACTTCCTAATCGTTCTCTTTGAGGCACTTCGGGGCTCAAAGGTGCCTCTGGTGGCATAATACCGGTCAATTGTACTTCTTGGACGCATAACTTGTACAACTCCTCGTTTTTAGCTGCCAGCATTTGCTCTAGTTCTTTCTTTCGAGCTTGCAACTTCAGCAGTTTGTCCTGCTTATCAGAATGCAAATCACTTCCCATTGTGCTTGTTCCCATGATAACAATGATCCCCACGAAACATAAACAAAGAACACCAACAGAAAAAATCAATTAAAGTCAACGCTAAATAATATTTTTCTATAAACAAAGAAAGAAAGAAAGAAAATTATTCAAGATTATAAATTAGTAAGCGTTGTTGACACATTTCGTTTTATTTTTCGTTCACTTCACTCATTCTCGAAAAAAAAATTACTCACTCTCATTGCTATTGCTCATTGCTCATTGCATGTGCTAGAAACGGGCATTGAGTATTTACATTTCGTTTTATGGGGCATATATAAAATAAATGAATTACGGACCTCATTCAAAGATAAACGAATGACAATGACATGACCGATAAGTGTGTCAGAGAGTTGATATGACTTAACAAATCAATCAAATTGTGACGGATGAGGCTCAGACTCCCCGCCCGACGGTCAAAATTTTATTTTCAGGGTCTTCTTGACCGTAAAGAGCATGTAAATTACAATTAACATTTTTTTAATCCTCAACTCTCCCTATTACACCCGTTTACCTTGTTAATCCAATATTCAAAAATGTCGAAAGTATACAAATTGATAATAAACCGCGTCGACAAGTTTGTGCCGTCGAAACTACGTCCTCTATGGGAGCATGATGCTGGTACGTATTTCTTAATTACGTAAATTTAAATTATAAAGGCGGCCATTGTAAATTTCTCTAATATTTTTAGGTCCAAAAACAATTTTCTTCTGGGCGCCAGCTTTTAAATGGGTAAGTACCTACATGGTCAAGGTCATTCTATTTACGATACGCAGGAAGTCTGCTCTTACTAAAACATATTTGTTCCTACATATGTAATACGTTCTACACTACACTACATTATCATATCATTGTAAAGTTATGTAAGTAGGTAAGTAATGCGATTTAACAACATAGACCACCTCTGTTCACGTATAGATTGGTTTGGCAAAATGCAATTTACATTAAGGTACTCAACTAATAAAATTAAATGTATATTTTATTTTGTTAGGTAATTAACCTATATTTACTGGTAATAAAAAGCTGAAAAGATTGTTTAGTTGAACAAGCTAATCTCAGGAACTGGTCTTGTTTGAAATATTTTTTGCACTTTATAAAATAGGTACTTACATTACTTATATTTACTGTGCAAGGCTTTTATACTACTTTTTATACCACTGCTTGGCATAAGCTGCTAATGAAAGCTAGTTTACAATAGCAGCAAAATGGCCAATTAGGATGAAGTAAAGAGGTTTGAATGCATGTTCAAGCTACTGCACAGCCATTTATAATTTTTAAAGTTATTTACTGAGAAGGTCCTTACATAGTGTGAAAATGTGCACACGTTTTACTTTGGGTGGCTGTGTTGTTAAACGAAAGTATATTTTAAAGTAACTTTTTATTATTGTCAACCATAAAATTTTAATATTTCTTATAAAGCATAAGTGATAAAGCATAAGTTTTGACTAGTTTTTCATTTAAACTTTAGTATTGGAAGTTGATTTTCTGTTTTATTTAATTACTTTAAACTATTACAGTTTGTGTAGAGATTAGTAACAGCTCAAGTTCATTACATACATCTTGTCATAATGATAAGACAGCATACATGCTAATAGTGATAAACTGGTACTTTTATTTACATTAAAACAACCTTGTACTATTTTTCTTAACTCATATTCTAAATTAATTTATTAAAAAATAGTTTTTTTTTGTTCTTCATTCAAGTTAATACAAATTCTGGTAAGTCTGTCTTTTAATGGCCCAATACTTGCATTTAAACAAGTTAACACTTACCAATATCTATACTTTTATGTATCAGCTACCATACCAACAGATTGTACCTGTTACCAGTACCTACCACAATATCGTACACCAGTTGCCACCACATTTGACAGTTGTCTATCAGAATGGAATTCGTTGCCGGGATCTCTGTTTCCCGATAGCTATAATCTACCTGTCTTCAAGTCACAAGTGAATCGGTATTTATTAGGTAGGCGCGTTCCATCGTAGAACAACATTGCTTCACATCAGGCAAGTTGTGGTCAAGCGCAAACCTATTATAGAAGTGAGCAAATCCGCTCACTACTGCCGACGCCAAGTGGCATTCAGTATTGTGGTACCGGTGACAGGTGCGTTGTGGTAAGGTAAAGAGATACACGTATGTATAGGTATTGATACGTGCAGCTACAAATTAATTAGACAGCATGTTGAGCCGTCAGTTCTGCATTCAATTTTCACCGATTGTGTTGGCCATCTTGAGCCCCGATTATCGCGATTGAGACATTTATCTCTCAAAGACAAAAATTGCATTTTTTTCGACATTTGTCTATTAGAGATAAAAGTCTAAGGCGCGAGAATCGGGATCCAGGTTGAGAGTCAGAAAAATAGAGAGTGCACAATGTTTGCACAAACACTTGTGCAGTATAATATTTCATGTGTCTGTAGTCTGGAAATACAGATAGATATTTTAATTTTGCTAAAATTATTCAAAAATTATGCTTTGTGAATCTTCAGTTTATTTCAACTGTGCACGATTAAACACATCTTTGTTTGTCAGAAATATTTCTACATTCATCTGGGTTTATGGGATGTTGTATGTAAAGCTGTTAGTGTTAAATATTTCATGAAAAAAGAACAAATTATTGTTTTTTTATCTGGTTTGGCTCAAAATTCCAACATTGTCTCTCTTATGATACAAAATACTAGACACCAGCCACTGGGCAAAAATATGTCGCTAAATAAACCAGTCCCATTCTCACGTAATGCCTGGTGAAGCCGTAAATGGGACGGATATAGTTGACATTGGGTACAACCAACTGTCGGACCAACTATTATTCTTATTTACTAACTGCATTTGCACCATCTTCGTTTTCAAACATGCTGTTTAGATATACATTAGAAAAAATCTTATTAAAACAGCTTAATATGCAGCATCGTAATATCTCATTCATTTCATGGTCTTGTTTCATCTACATTTCAGGGGTTGGTGATAGCAGGGTTGGGCGACTTGAAACGGCCTGTCGAGTCTCTTTCTATTCCCCAATCAGCATCCCTTGCTGCAACCGGGATTATATGGTCCCGCTACTCCGTTGTAATTACACCTAAAAACTATAGCCTCTTGTCTGTCAATATATTTGTGGCATTGACAAGCCTATACCAGATTGGTAGAGCTATAAAACATCAACAAAGTCTTAGTAAAGATAAAAAATAAATGAAATATATAAATTATTAATTTATTAAAAAAATAGATCAATATTGTCTGGCATGAATCTATTATAAACTGATTTAAAAAAATCATCTCTAGATAGAATTTCGCGATTATAGACTTTTAAGTGTTAATTATTTATATATTTATGTAATGAGCGACCCGCCTCGTCTTCCCACTGTTGGCAGAAGTGGATTGTGCATACAAACCTTCACGAATCTCGCTATCTCTTAGCGATAGACTTAAAAATCCGTTAATCGCGAACATATACATGGACGGGGCGGGTATATGCTTTAGAGTATGTAGAGAGGAGTCAGAATAGGTACGTACATGGGAATGTTAGGGGGTAGTTTTAAAATAATATATATTATGTAAAAAAATCAATTAGGTACCCTGATATTGTTATTGACCGTTGACAAGACATTCAAAATAGTTAATTATTATAAAATTAAAATAACACGACAAAAATATTACCACAATGATTTATGATATACAATGAAATGAAAATCCCAATCGATAGGAAATCTACGAATTAACTTTATGCTCAGATTACACTAGATTTCAAGATATCGCGTATTGTTATTTATATAAACATCAGTAAGCTAATTCACGTAATTTCTTGACACGCCGACTAAGTTGCGGTGCAGTTGCAATCACGTTGCAATTAAGTTTACGTCTTAGTGCAAAGTGGTATTCTTGTGTTTGCCATACAAATAACATACACGCGAAAGCGCTCGCATGACGCAAACTTGACGCGAGCGTATCTGACAGCGGTTGTCAAAATTACATCAGTACGAAATGGGCTGTTTTGATCGAAACTTAATTGCAACTGCACTGCAATAGAACTTATAATTACGTGAATTAGCCCACAACACGTTCGGCCAATCGAGATAGGAAGCTTATTTATTGCCACTACTTGGCGTATTTTGAAGCATTAAAAAATACCAACTAAATGAGTACACATAAAGCTATATAAATTTCTAGTATAAGCTGACCTCTCGTTGTTCGGAAATCCTTTACAAGGCTAGATCAGTTTATACTGGAATTGAATACCTTGATGTGTAGCCGTTTTTAACTAATTATGAGACTAGCTCCAAACAGTGAACATACCTCTACATTTTGTGGTGATATTTTTATCCTAAAAAAGTCGTTTAGCTTTATAAATCTCATTTCTTTAGCGAAATTGTGAAAACTGTGATATTCAATTTTGTTACGGAACATACCTCTGCTGTAAAGTAAGCGCGCATGTATGTACGCACTGTCTGATTGACCGCGCTGCAGTTGCCCATGCCAGCCAGCCGGCCTGCACCCCGGCTTAAAATAAAGAATAGTTCGAATGACGTCACCAATGGTGATAATGATTATAACACCAATAGACCTCATTGGTGGATATCGCCTATATCGTAACGTCATTCGAAAATAAAATTCCAAAACCGACTATGCGGTCAAGCTTGTTTGTACCTATCTTAATATATATAAATCTCGTGTCACAATGTTTGTCCTCAATGGACTCCTAAACCACTTAACCGATTATAATAAAATTCGCACACCATGTGCAGTTCGATCCAACTTGAGAGATAGGATAGTTTAAATCTCAAATTATAGTCGCAATTTTAATTTATTGCTAATTATTTGTCTGTTATTATTTGACAGTCACAATTATCTGTTAACTCCAAATGATTCTAACAGATGTCGATACCTTTCGACTGGGTTGAGTAAGTAATCAATAGATGGCGCTGCTATGGTTATCACATTTTATGGAAATTGTTGAGTGGGCTGAAGGTACCCGGGCGAAGCTGGGACGGGCCGCTAGTATTTTAATAAAGGCGTGCGACTGCTCTGTTCAATCGACAATTGTGCATTTTAAAACTGCACGGGCTAATTGGACATCGTGATTTGTGTACATACTATACGTGCACAAAGTTAACCAGTGTAACGTGACATTAAAATGTTAACATTACCTACTGGTCTATTTTTGTGATACCTTTTCATTTTGGAAATATATATTTTCATATTCAATGTTCTCTTATTTCTGTTTAGTGTATTTAATTTTGTTCATCTACTTAATTTACTGATCATATGATCTAACTACATAATTGGTTTTAAGTTATGCCTAGGTCGCACTCATCGCGATTATCTACTTATTGCTACGAAGGCTTTCGTGATATGTGTAGTATTCTGAAAGTTTTTATGATGTGATAGTGCGACCAAGACGTATCACATAATTTCCTACAGTGAATGTTACGTTTTTATTTTTTCACTCAACTAACTAAACCGAACATGCGTCTTTGCTGGGCTCTAACTACTGTGGAATGTTGCATGTGACGTTAATATTAACAACTTTGTGTAGGTGCCTACTCCATTTATACAATTAAAGATTGCCTTCGAGCACGCGCGCAAGGTTCTCTCCCTGCGGTTTCTTATAATATACCTGTAGATTTAACCCCGTCCTACCCAATGGTACTTATTTTAAAAAGACATAGGTGTACTTTTTTCGGTTGCTGCCCAAACATAGAAAAGGACATAAAAATTTAAGACTAACATATTTTCGAAAATCACACCTGACGTTTGCCTGTTGTCATTTAAAAATGACAGTAGGCAGAAATAGGATGTTGAATTTGATTGGTCGAGGGTATTTGCCGCAAGCCGCACAGCGCAGTTATGAACCGCAGGAAGTTGAACCGTATATGCGCACATGCACAAATTCTTATTGTTATACCTAAATTAATATGAAAATAACTGCTATTATGGTAAGTACCTATGAATTTATAATGGTAACTTAACTAAACTTACTGTTTGTTTGCTCCAATTTTCTGTAACTAACTTTCTAAACCTGTTTGTTTTTCCCGCTATTTTCAGGCTCTAGTCGCGGCTTCACTTGATAATTTTACAAGGCCGCTGGATACGGTATCGACCTCACAATCTGCTACTCTAGCCGCGACAGGCATTATTTGGACAAGATATTGCTTAGTTATTAAACCTATTAACTATTCGCTTTCATTGTGCAATTTTATGCTAGGCGTCGCGAATGGAGTTCAGACCGTTCGCGCTTTTGATTATCAGAGAAAGAACCAAATTTCGAATTAACGGCCGCCATTTTGTAACACATTTAAGGCGGGTAAGTTAAATCCGTTAAAAAATAGTTTTATTTCAATCAAGTGTCACCCTATTGGGTCTTCAGTTTAATATAAATGAGGGATAAATTTTCTATATATCGTGGGTAATTGGGTTTTAAAAATAAGCAAAAAATTTCGAATATTTAATTAAGTCATAATAACTAGTCGAAAAAAGTAAAGTACAAAATTAATACCACCAATCCTAAATTGTACCTAGTTAAAATTTATTGTAAAGAGAATTTATGTTTATGAACTAAAGCACCTAAGTATGATTATGCTGTTAAGCTCTAATTGAATCTACCTGTAAGTATGTAGCAAAGAATATAATATAATAGCAATGACTATAATAATTAACTTAATGTTATTTTGCTTCTTGCTAATAGAACTCTGCACTATAGTCTATACGTAGTAAACATGTAGAACGGTTTGTGTTGTGGCAAATAATTTGTACTCGATTAGTAGTAACTATTTTAACTCCACTAATATTAACTTTTTCTAACTACTTAGACGTAGGTGCCTTACTTTTAATTAACCCCACTAATACCTACTTAAAATTGTTCTAAGTACAAATTTACTAACCACTATTTAATAAATCGAATATTTTTGTATTCTTAAAGTCTGTTCAACAATTTCGTAAACGTCTGGTATCCAAACTTAAACATTAATATTTGATTTTATTGTATCTGTAGGTACCTACGTAGAATCTGCCTGCACTACGAACATATTTATTTACTAAAGACAATTAATTTGTACAAGGTCAAAATACTTAATAGAATTTATTCATTTCCACAAATTTAATTGTACCTTGACGATACCGCCACTGAGCGAGTTACATATTTTACTTTGCCCAATGAGCCTTCATTGGGAAATCGTATTCAAAAACCAACCCTATGCGACCGCATACGATTGCTTTGTTGGCGCTATACTCCCGAGGGAAAACTTGACAAATGACAGCACCTGTCATAATTTACGTAGGTACTTACTAGCGCCCTGTCTGCGGGTCTTCTAAAGTGGCACGGTGTCTAGGCACCATTTTCTTTTTTCAGTTACCAGCAAGAAGTCGAGATGTTGAACAGATTTTGCTTTTTTACTAGTCTGTAACGTAGAAATTAGATGCAGCACGTATTTGTTTGCACTTTTGTTTTGTGTGTTATTAAACATTGCCTTATTACTGTAGTATTTACTTCTAACACCTACTTATTACTATTTCGTAAATGTTTTTGGCTTTTGAAACTAATTTATTTGTTAGTCATTACCTAGTAATTACTGTATTCCTGATCCCGAAGTAGGTCCTAAGCATTTCTTTATAGTTTATACGTGGTAGTGATTACTATAAGCCCCAAGTCCTGATTAAGAACTACCTACTTAAAATCCAACTCCACAAAAAACTATTTTTTTCCGAATAGACATATTATTACCTACTTACTTTTGGATGAAAATGGAATAAAAAAAACATGCATGTTTTTGTTCCATTTAAGCGACATGGGCGGTTAAAGTTTTAACTACTATCTTAGTAGCAGTTGATTAGGAATGGACGACAAAAGGCTTACATAATATTATTAGTAACCTAGACCACGGCTAGGAGGCGCCTTACATAATTAAAATTTATAATTACGGATCATTATCACGCAGACTGCTCGTGACTACGGTCAGAGACTGTACTCCGAAATGTCAAACCAAGCACAAAATGAACATTGATTATAAATTTTAAAAGACAGTAGGTAATTTTCACCTCTGTGCGTATGTGTAAGTTTATAGTATTTATTTATACACTTACACATCAATAAATCTTCAATTGGAAGCTATCGAAAATCACGTTTATCAGTAGATATGACAATTGAATCTGAGCCGATAATATATATTGACTGTGATAATGTAGGTACTTTAGTGTGAAAAAGTTATTCTTGATTTTAAGTAAGTATTTATAGGATTTTCCGATATTACAAGTGCATTTCTGATATGTACTATCTTAAAGTCCGATCTAGAACATTCAACAAATCTAATTCTTAGGGCAATACCTCTCGAGCTCTCTGTACTTACCTACATATCAAGGTGAAAATAAGAAAAGGTGATGATGGAGAAAATTACTGACAAGTATTTCTTGATTACATAGGCAGACTATCATATTTACAAAAAAAATGTACTGATTTTTTATGCTATTTAAAACACGGATGGTTTTATGCGATCATACGCAAAAAAGTTTCCTCCTTGCTGCAACGCCTTCGGAACAGTGCCAATAGCATCCTGAAAGTAATCGCTGCTAGACCGGACTGTCCCATACAGAGGCATTGGGTAGAGGTGGCATTAGGCCTCAAAAAATAATTTTTTGTTCTACTTAATTACGAGTATAATTAATTTTAATTTTAAAAAAATACTAATACTAGAATTTAAGCTCAATTGTTACTAACATACTAACAAATATGGATGTAAAAAAAAAAAAATTGAAATAAAGATAATATTATTATTATTATTATTATTATTAAAACTTTTAGGTGTTACATAATATTTAAATATGAAAATTATTATTATTATTTTGACCAGTTCCTAAAGGCAAGCCGATGGTAATAGTGTTTACGTACTCTTCGCCACTGGTACTTAAAATACTACGTATAACGACTAGGCCCCTAGACAAAGTGACATAGTGAAACGATAACGAAAGATATCAATCTCATACATTTCCTTCTTTTCGATTTTCGTTATCGCTTCGCTGTATCATTAGTCTAGGGACCCAGTGCGTACGAGTAGTGACATGGAAATTTTATTTAATAGATAATACTTTAATAATAAACTGCCTCGGTGGTCATGGTCCCGGGTCGAGCAGAATTTTCTAATATACTTATAGAATCTTAATAAGTCCCTATTACATGGGACCTAAACACAGCTGGCAGAAAGTGGGTGATATTTTTATCTGCATACACCTTCGGGTAATACAAGCGTAACTATAGGCCGTCCGTTTAACTCGCGTATCGCCTATCGCTAAGATTCTGATTCCTCAAGCTGCACAGACGGTGAAGATGATTCAAGCGATATGGATATTAGTGACGAATAGTCTTACATTACTTTTATCTGTGGTTAAATAGTTCTTTATGAGATTTAATTAATGTTTTATGACTTTGTACCTCAGATGGCGATACGCGAGTTAACCGGTCGGCCTATAATAATATATGTGGAATACTATTATTATGATAATTAATATTGTTATTTATTATTATGTTAAAAGCTTTCAATAAAAAAAAACAGTTTGTTATACTTAAATATTTATTACATACTCGTACTATCACAAATTATTCAACCATATTCAACAATTTATCCATACTAATAGGCCCGAAAGTTCTGCCGCCATCATCAGAGAACATAATAACATTTCTTATAACATAACACTGCAAATCTCCAATCTTATACAAAGGCCTGCCTTCTCTGCTCTTACCAGGGATCGGAACAAAAGTAATCCCTTTATCAATACACCTAGTCTCTAATAGCTCTGAGAAACTCTTTTGCTGTGTAGTAGATGCTAAAACATCCGCTATTCTAGAAGTTTCTTTCACTTCGGGGATGGAGATGCGAGGTGGGGGTGGAGGTTCAACGGAATCTATGTCTGCGCTTCGGTTCATCATGTCCAATGCTTTACGGAAGGCGTCGCGGACAGCAGGCTCTTTCAGCACTTCTTCAGGGAACATTTTCTGTGGAAATAGTAAGTGTAAGATGTTAAAGGAGGTTACAATTATTGTTCGTACAGAGACTAGACTGGCTGTAAAATTACTTAGCAGTTTTGAGTTTAGAATGTCAATTGTAGGTTGTAGAAAACAATTGAGGTTTATTTTTATGTCAATCCTGTTCGTTGTACTCCTTTACCTTGTTTCAGTTTTATGATTTTACCCAAAATAAAATTAATATATTTATGTCTTCAACATGTGCATAATATGGATAGTAGAAAGTAGGGCCCTAATTCACGTAATTTCCTGACGCACCGATCAAGTTGCGGTGCAGTTGCAATGAAGTTTACGTCTTAAAACACCTATTAGATCTGACAGCGGCTGTCAAAATTACAGGAACACGAAATGGGCTGTTTTTATTGAAACTTAACTGCAATTGAACTTATTTACGTGAATTGGCCTACTATCTTATGAAAGGTTCGTACTAAACAGGAAAACTTAAAACAAATTTCAATAAACACATGATAATCATTTGTAATCATGAGTGAATCGGTATTTAGGGCAGACGCGTTCAATCGAAGACAACTTTGCTTAACATCAGGCAAGTTGTAGTCAAGTGCGAGCTTATTTCAGAATAAAAAAAAATACAATTTACGTAAATATCTATCGATGTGGCAATGCACCTTGCTTCAGTTCCTTATCTATTCGTAATCTCGTTCAGTGCCAAGGCACTGCCGTGACAATGATGGATGTATGCCAGATTGTTTAGTATTGTAATGAATCGTAATATAATACTACTACAATGTAAATACTAAATAGGTGACTGGGACAAAAACGTATAGGTTTCAAGCAAAGGTGAATCAAATCTACCCCTGTGCCCTAATTCTCATATAATTTCTTGACGCGCCGATCAAGTACAGTTGCGATCAAGTTGCGATGCAGTTGCAATAAAGTTTTCAGTGCAAAATGGTATTCTTATAATTGTTTAAGAGTCATATGAAATCTAAAGCGCTCGTGTGACGTGAACCGCGAGCTTATCTGAGAGCGTTTGTGAAAAAGAAAAAAGGCATTTCTATTATGAAACTTAACTATAACTGCATTGCAACTGAATTTAATTACGTGAATTACGTATAGAACCGATAATCAGTTCAAAATTAAATTTTATCTCTTTGGTATTATTATGGACGATCTATTCGTAATAATATCAATGTAAGCGTGCGGCGTAAAATTATCGGTCAGTGACCCTATACGGCAGCGCGCGGTGACAATATGAATAGTTAGCAGTTTTCGATAGCGATACTTGATTTGTTAGTACTAAGATATATCAAAATAAAAATAAGTATTTATTTAAATTTGTTTAAAAAAGTGCAGCACGGTGGCGTGCGGCGGGCCGGTGTTGAGCCAGGCGGCGAGCGCGCCGAGCCAGCGCGGCAGCAGCGAACGAAGCGTACCTTGAAGTGTGTATAGGAGTGCAGCACGGTGGCGTGCGGCGGGCCGGTGTTGAGCCAGGCGGCGAGCGCGCCGAGCCAGCGCGGCAGCAGCGAACGAAGCGTACCTTGAAGTGTGTATAGGAGTGCAGCACGGTGGCGTGCGGCGGGCCGGTGTTGAGCCAGGCGGCGAGCGCGCCGAGCCAGCGCGGCAGCAGCGAACGAAGCGTACCTTGAAGTGTGTATAGGAGTGCAGCACGGTGGCGTGCGGCGGGCCGGTGTTGAGCCAGGCGGCGAGCGCGCCGAGCCAGCGCGGCAGCAGCGAACGAAGCGTACCTTGAAGTGTGTATAGGAGTGCAGCACGGTGGCGTGCGGCGGGCCGGTGTTGAGCCAGGCGGCGAGCGCGCCGAGCCAGCGCGGCAGCAGCGAACGAAGCGTACCTTGAAGTGTGTATAGGAGTGCAGCACGGTGGCGTGCGGCGGGCCGGTGTTGAGCCAGGCGGCGAGCGCGCCGAGCCAGCGCGGCAGCAGCGAACGAAGCGTACCTTGAAGTGTGTATAGGAGTGCAGCACGGTGGCGTGCGGCGGGCCGGTGTTGAGCCAGGCGGCGAGCGCGCCGAGCCAGCGCGGCAGCAGCGAACGAAGCGTACCTTGAAGTGTGTATAGGAGTGCAGCACGGTGGCGTGCGGCGGGCCGGTGTTGAGCCAGGCGGCGAGCGCGCCGAGCCAGCGCGGCAGCAGCGAACGAAGCGTACCTTGAAGTGTGTATAGGAGTGCAGCACGGTGGCGTGCGGCGGGCCGGTGTTGAGCCAGGCGGCGAGCGCGCCGAGCCAGCGCGGCAGCAGCGAACGAAGCGTACCTTGAAGTGTGTATAGGAGTGCAGCACGGTGGCGTGCGGCGGGCCGGTGTTGAGCCAGGCGGCGAGCGCGCCGAGCCAGCGCGGCAGCAGCGAACGAAGCGTACCTTGAAGTGTGTATAGGAGTGCAGCACGGTGGCGTGCGGCGGGCCGGTGTTGAGCCAGGCGGCGAGCGCGCCGAGCCAGCGCGGCAGCAGCGAACGAAGCGTACCTTGAAGTGTGTATAGGAGTGCAGCACGGTGGCGTGCGGCGGGCCGGTGTTGAGCCAGGCGGCGAGCGCGCCGAGCCAGCGCGGCAGCAGCGAACGAAGCGTACCTTGAAGTGTGTATAGGAGTGCAGCACGGTGGCGTGCGGCGGGCCGGTGTTGAGCCAGGCGGCGAGCGCGCCGAGCCAGCGCGGCAGCAGCGAACGAAGCGTACCTTGAAGTGTGTATAGGAGTGCAGCACGGTGGCGTGCGGCGGGCCGGTGTTGAGCCAGGCGGCGAGCGCGCCGAGCCAGCGCGGCAGCAGCGAACGAAGCGTACCTTGAAGTGTGTATAGGAGTGCAGCACGGTGGCGTGCGGCGGGCCGGTGTTGAGCCAGGCGGCGAGCGCGCCGAGCCAGCGCGGCAGCAGCGAACGAAGCGTACCTTGAAGTGTGTATAGGAGTGCAGCACGGTGGCGTGCGGCGGGCCGGTGTTGAGCCAGGCGGCGAGCGCGCCGAGCCAGCGCGGCAGCAGCGAACGAAGCGTACCTTGAAGTGTGTATAGGAGTGCAGCACGGTGGCGTGCGGCGGGCCGGTGTTGAGCCAGGCGGCGAGCGCGCCGAGCCAGCGCGGCAGCAGCGAACGAAGCGTACCTTGAAGTGTGTATAGGAGTGCAGCACGGTGGCGTGCGGCGGGCCGGTGTTGAGCCAGGCGGCGAGCGCGCCGAGCCAGCGCGGCAGCAGCGAACGAAGCGTACCTTGAAGTGTGTATAGGAGTGCAGCACGGTGGCGTGCGGCGGGCCGGTGTTGAGCCAGGCGGCGAGCGCGCCGAGCCAGCGCGGCAGCAGCGAACGAAGCGTACCTTGAAGTGTGTATAGGAGTGCAGCACGGTGGCGTGCGGCGGGCCGGTGTTGAGCCAGGCGGCGAGCGCGCCGAGCCAGCGCGGCAGCAGCGAACGAAGCGTACCTTGAAGTGTGTATAGGAGTGCAGCACGGTGGCGTGCGGCGGGCCGGTGTTGAGCCAGGCGGCGAGCGCGCCGAGCCAGCGCGGCAGCAGCGAACGAAGCGTACCTTGAAGTGTGTATAGGAGTGCAGCACGGTGGCGTGCGGCGGGCCGGTGTTGAGCCAGGCGGCGAGCGCGCCGAGCCAGCGCGGCAGCAGCGAACGAAGCGTACCTTGAAGTGTGTATAGGAGTGCAGCACGGTGGCGTGCGGCGGGCCGGTGTTGAGCCAGGCGGCGAGCGCGCCGAGCCAGCGCGGCAGCAGCGCGCGCGCAGCCACGCCCGCCACGCCGCCCGCGCCCAGCAGCTCCAGCCACTCCACGCACCACAGCCACGCCGCTGGACACGAACCGTTCGTTATACTACATCCTACTTTTTATTGTCCTTCGAATTTCAAATTCAAATTACAAAAAAACATCTCACTGTTCTCTCTCCCCACTAACTCCAGCGGCGCATGTTGTAGGCAGTGGTCTAGCTTCGGCACGATATATTGATGCAGCATGGCAGTGAGCGCCGGGCCCCACGCGTGTCTCCAAGCCCCGAGCACTCCGCGCGCGGAGCTGTCGGCGGGGTGCCACGCGGACAGCGCCGCGGCCAGACGAGACCTGATCAGTGGGTACACGGTACTAGCTAAGGCGTCACCTGCGGAAGAAACGTGGCCTTCTAACTGCCCCATCAAAAAAATCGATTGCAGTGCCCTAAATCGAAAGCACGATTTTTTATAAATAGATACGATATAACTACAATGAATAGGTTAATAGAATAAATTAATTGCTGCAATGGATGAATATGGAACAAAAACGCATTTTTTATTTGTTTCATTTTCACTCAAATTTTTTTTAATCGATAAATTGTTCGTAACTACAATGATTAGGTGAACATAATAAATTATTTTCTGCAATGAATGACAATGAAACAAAAAACGCATGTTTTTACCGCATAAATGCGACACGGACGCCGCATTTAACTAACATATTTGTCGCATATATGCGACAAAGGCGGTTAGAAGGTTATCTTTTTTATAGTTATGTATATGGCTAACTAAAGCTAATAAGGTATTTTTAATGAAAAAGTAGAGACCATTTAATAACTCTGAATTAAAAATCAGAAATATCCCTTAAGGCACTTATTTTTTTAAATATGTACAATATCTATTTTTTCAGCTTAAGGCCTAAACTCTCTGAGCTTGTTAGATAGATGAGAGGATGTTCTCTCATCAGTGGGACTAAAAAGGGTTAAAGTGGGGTATTATCAGATAATTAATTAAAAACTCAAAATGGAAGGTATTATATTACCAGCGATATCATGCCAAGGCAGCACCCAATGGTGCAGCGGTTGAGTGTCTCCGGTCGGATCCCAGGCACGAACAGCGCTCAACACTCTCGGTACTACACACCGAGTAACACACGCACTCGATACCCAGGTCGGACACGCTTCGTTCCATACAGATATAGCGCGGACCATTGGGGCTGGGTTGCGGGGGTTCCAGGTTCTGTAATGATTAAGTAAGCACATATTAACCACTTTGCTTCAACCCTTTTTAGCGTCCCACTGCTGGGCACGGGTCTTCTCTCAGCTATATTAAGAGTTTTGAGAGTTATGCTTTAATCCCCACACGCTGGCCAAGTGCGGGTTGGTGGATGTCACGTCTTCGAATGATTAGTTCTTGACGCACCGGTTTCCTCAGGATGTTTTCCTTCACCGATATTGAGCAGCGGCGATGAAATAATTCACTCAATGATGTGAATTATTTGTGTGTGGGCACGACCGGGAATCCATCCTGCGACCTTATATTTCAAAGGAGAGGCTGATACCACTTCACCACAGCTACTTCAAAGTATATTTCAACTATTTTTGTACAGCAATTTTTACAAAAAAATTAAAAGTAAAAATATTTTTTTTAACAAGCTTTTTTAAAATAATGTGAAATAAAAATCGCTCAGTAAAAAGAACCGCGTTCATAAAAATGAATCATAGCTTCTTAATAAACATACTAACCGACAATTTTTTTTTAACAATAACTTAAAACCCACTGAACCGATTATAATAAAATGGAACCATCTGGAAAGTATACCCTTTGAAAAAAAAATAGAAATATCTATAATTGACGGCATTATCGCGTAACATACACACAAAAAAAAGTATAGTCGAATTCAGAACCTTCTTTTATGAGTTATTCTCAGCAAGCTCTTTTATTTGATACCCATATTGTAGAAGTGCATACAAAATAACAAGTCCGCCATCTTGGATGATCCGCCATCTTGGATGTTCCGCCATCGTGGATGTTCTGCCATCTTGAATGTTCCACCATGTTGGATTTAAAATGACGGCACAGTATACCATGCAATTGTCATCCAAACTCCATGTATATACAAAAATTCTACTCAATCGATTGAAAATTTCTGCTTTAAAATGATTAAAAGCACGTAAAAACCACATTTCTCAGATTTTATACTTACTCAGCGGCTGTAGTGAGCTTGGGTACAAAATGTTGCCACAGTAAACTATTATACGCTTCATCAGTAAGCAACTTCTTCCATTTTAGGAACGTCGGGATCGGCTCTTCTGGGTTCTCTAACGGCTCCCATGGCGCGAGTAAACAGCTTAATAGTGGTGATACAATATTTCCAGCTATAGTGCCTAGCCCAAACATTTCATATTCCTGTGGGTACGACTCCTATAATAATAAAAAAAATGTTTAACTACGAGTTGGGTTCACATGGTTTGTAAGACTATCAGGCCCAGCTAAAAAAGTATACAGTTTAATGAATTGAGATATGAGAAAAGTTATTTTGGTCGTTAAGTTTTTCATATGATTACTGATTTGTAGGTCACAAAAATGTAAAAATATGTTTTACATTTAATCAGACAATAGTTAATAATTGAAGAACAAATATATTATAAAAACCCCTAATTTTTTTGAAATAAGCCGTTTCGCTATGCAGATTTCTATGATGGGTGGTCAGTAACTATGGCCGAAGCCTACCACCAGTTTATTGTCACCTAATATGCACCACCTGGGGACCACGTGTGGGGATTCAGATTGAACGTGCACTCACATGAACGAAGGTGACTGACGCGCCTTAAAGTACAGACTTCTTTAAACTAACCTTCAACTCGGTGAGCACATCATGAGCAGTCTCCAACGATATATCCGGTTTATTCAACAGTTCTACTCGCTGTATCACAGCTTGTAATTGTGACATCACTTGGTCCTGATTCTTCAAGTTTATGTCACACTCTTCTAAATCTCGTTCTAGAACTACAATCTCATCTTCTGCTGATTGGAGTTCGCGGGCGTTTTGAATGATATCCTGGAATAAAGATTACTGGATTGATCGATTCCTGGAATAGACATTGACGGGCCGGTGGCGTGGTCAGTGAGACACTTGCTTTGCCCGCCGCAGGTCGTTTTTCGATTCCCACCCAAGTCAGACATTTGTGTTATGAACATGTTTGTTTGTCTTGACTCTGGGTGTAATTATCTATATTTAAGTTCATATTTACACAAGAAGAGTATTATATGTACCATATTACCAGTTATCTGGTTACCATAGTACAAGCTCTGCTTAGTTTGGGATCAGATGGCCGTGTGTATTAATGTCCCACTATATTATTGTTATTATTCCTTAAGTTGAAACATTTTTTTCAGGCAAGAAAAGCGTGATGTTATGTTATGTCGTCTGGTAGATGTGAAAATCGAAATTATTTTGTAATTATACGAGTATATTTATTTATTTATCAATAACAATTAGCATTGTGTTTGATTTCCAACATACAAAATACATATACAAGGAGCAGCGTTAACGCAGCGGTGCAGGGCTCGCCTTAGAAATATAAAACCGCGGGTTCGATACCCGGTCGTGCCAATACAATCAATACATCTTTGTGTGAGCGCCAGTAGCGCATGGTGGCGCATCGTCACACACCGTCCCATGTCACATACAGAAAAACTTTTTAACCAATGTGCCAACTTTGAGAAAATAAACTTTAAATATTTATGTCTTGTTTTGAAGTAATCGCTAACGAAAGATCTTTACTACTGATCGTACCGCACCCGCACGTCACCGTATCAGCTGTGCGCTCGATAGGGTCAATGACCGCTAATTTAATGCCGCGCGCTTTCATCGATATTGTTCCGAATAGACGATCTATTTGTAACACAAAGAGCTGATTTTTTATCGTATAAAATTTAAAAAAAACAGCAATTAATGGAAATGTGTTCTAATACTGACACAGAACTACCAAAAACAAATTGTCACGCTAACACCGTTTGGTCTGACCCTGTACAATAGTAGTATAGTTTACATTAAGAATCAATAAAATATTTTGTTGATGATGTTAACTAACCTGCTCACAGCACTCCACCACCAACTCCAAGTTATGCATCAGCTCTGGGGCAGCAAAGTTATCACATTTTCTTCGAGGCTCGTGTTCGAACCGTGGCGCAGCCGCCCGTAACGCGTGGTAGCCGCTTAGAACGCGCTTCTCTTTACCAGTCATATCTATTACTGGCACACGGGATAATTCATTGCTGTAACAAATTTAACTATAAATTAACCCATAATTTATTAATTTATAAAAAATTATAACTAGGGATTAAGTATTCAGTTCGCACAATAAAAGTATATGAGGCGTTCGAGTGAAAACCACGCAAGTGTAAAATGGTATTTTTTCAAATGAATATCGGATTGGCATATTTATTACCCACAAGGGGTACATCTGGATGACGTCAACTTAGGCCAGCTCAACGAGACTGGTTTCATTCGAGGCGACGGGTAACTTTTAAGGAAAAAGAAAAACTGCGTGCTGTAAAATGTTGTACCGCGTCTTTCATGTTTTTCATAATTTAATATAGATATTTAACCCGTTTTATGGCCAGAACTGTTCCATACTATAAGATTGTCCAATTTGGGGGCTGAGCCACCTGCGTCCGTGAGACTTTTAATTGAATCCCCACACGTGGTCCCCGGGTAGTGTAAATCAGGTGACAATCTACTGGTGGTAGGCTTCGGCCGTGGTTAGTGACCACCCAACAGACCGTGTCGTGTTCCGGTACGATGTCTGGTGACACCATGCAGAGAGGGTGGGTCGGAATTGTTGCTCTTTTAAGGTTTCAAACCATATGGAGGCCCATAAAATGCATTTAAGAGGTTTTTACTTTACACTCTAAGCCAAGCCATGCGGCTCTGTGGGTACTCGTGGAATTTCCATTATATAATTATCATAAAACCGTTCATTGATTCAAATACATGATGCTCCAAACTTGCACCTAGATTGCTAATTAAAAAATGTGCTAATATAATTATAATAATATCCTGGGACATTAACATCTGATCTCAAAATAAGCAGAGCTTGTACTATGGAAACCAGATAACTGTTACTATATATTGTATACTATATATTATAATTTTGTAACATGTAATATTTTAAGAAAGTGGCTACTGATCATCCAAGTGGCGATGGTTAGTGGCCTGCTTGTTGAGGATCTTATAATGACATATATACCTAGTAATAGTATGCATTGTGGGTTTGCCCTCTTGTATAACATCAGCAGCATCGCGGTAGAAGTACCGACCCTTGTGTGATTTCTTCCAATTATACGTCTTCTCTTTAGTGTCCTTTTCTTGTTCTTCTTTCTCTTTTAGACGGCGTTCTTCCTCTTTTTTGGCTTTTAGCTGTAAATGAGGGTAGCTACATTGATAATAATTATAACTTGAACAATGAGATTGAACAAATTCAATCTGTGTATCTAAATAAATAAAAGAAGAAACTGACTGACTGACATATCAATGCAGAGCCCAAACCGCTGGGTCTGGAGACTCTAAATTTGGCACATAGGTTCCTTATGGGGTTTAGGGGTGCACTAAGAAAGCATTTTAAAAAAACTAACCCTTTAAGGGGGTGTAACGGGTTTCCAAAGCTTGTATGGAGATACAAGACTAATGAGATCAATTTCGCGGGCGAAACCGCGGGCGGAACCTAGTTTCTAATATATTACAAATACGAAGATGCTTACAGCTGCTTTTTCCGGCCCATAAGCACCAATAGCCCCTCTGCCTTTTCTAACAGTAGCCTCCACTGGTGCGGAAATACCTTGAAGATCTTTACCGAGACCTTTGCCTGGCTGGTACCCCATCTGTAAAGAAAATTAAGGAGATTATTTAAAAAATATCTTTAGTGTGTAGTCCTCCAAAATGTCAGGACCAATTTTGATGAAGCTTGGCATGATTTTTGTGGGTCTCTTTTAAATGCTTTGTATTTACAATTAGACCAAATTAGGCCAAGAACAACTATTATGTTACTTTGTACCCTGTACCCTGTACCCTGTCCGGGTGCTTTTAAATATGAGTATCACAAATTAGAGATCATGTTACTGCAGCAGTCACTAGTGTATATTAAATGCTGTTGGACTAGTTAATCTTTAATTTCACCAGTTATAGTAAGAGAAATATAGAATAACAATAAATAATAATATTCTGGGACATTAACACACACAGTCGCTCTATCCTATACTAAGCAAAGCTTGCGTTATGGAAATCAGTTAATTGATATACTATACATATACATATACATAAACATTACATATACATAGTAGTTTTCTTTTCTATACATACTTACACCCAGACTCAAGATAGACTCACATGTTGATGCACACCAATGTCTGCCTCGGGTGGGAATCGAACCCACCGCCTGCTGCGTGAAAAGCAAGTATCTGACCGACCACGCCACCGGCCCGTCAAATATGTTTTCATATAGTGCTGGACTTTTTGCCTAATTCGAAGTCTCTCATATTGAGTCAATATAAAAAAAATTATTCCTCTAGAAAATAAAACCTATTATTTTAACACCTACACTTTTTTCAGTATCCACTCACCTGTAACAAAAGCTTGGCACCAATACCTTTGGTATGTTTCTCCCAAGTTCCAACGTTTCCTCCAAGGTTGGGCGGCCGCATTCCCTGTCCCTGTCGTCTAATGCCTGCTGTCTCGCTTGCGTCGGGGTTCATTTCTTCCTCTTCATCTGAGCTGTCTGCAAACTTCGGGCGGGAGGTTGATGCTTCAGATGACTGGAGGTCTACATATTAATAAAAATTGTGATATGTCAAAAATCCCACTGGGCCAAAGGGTTACCCTTCTGACAAGATCATCATCACTACTTAGTTCTATATGGTTCAATCAGTGCCAGATAATTTAGAGAAATAAACAGAAACAGAACCATACATATAATGTCTAGCACATGAAAGAAATTTAAAATGATATTCATCTGCATTTTCAGCAAAAACAACTTCAAAATAGGTGTATTTTAAAATTGACCTAGATTTTTGCACATCTCACATGTAATATCATTGTTGATGTTCTAACACTATGCAAGTCAAAAATATCAACTTTACAGGAGGAAAATATACCACACAATTTTATGTTGATACCATGATAATACCATTTAACAATTTGATTATATTTATAATTAGTTCTATATATACTCAGATTGTTAAATGGTTTACATGCTGTTAGAAGTTCAATGACAATATGTGACTTATATGCCTGCACATAAAAAAATATAGAAAACATCTGATGATATCTGTTTTTTTTAAGTTGATTTAAAACATACCTTTATTCTGTTCTTTTTTCTTGCCAGCCTGTTGCACTCCTCCAGAGACAAATCCAATGGGAGCTGAGAAGTCTTTTGGTTTCCGAACTCTTTGCCGGATGTTGTCCTCATTGTCTTCTTCATCACTGTCTTTGGCCCAAACACCTTATAATAGAATAATTAAAGTAATGATTACATCCTGGGACATTGACACACATAGTCATCTAATCCCATACTAAGCAGCGCTTGTGTTACTTAAACCAGATTACTGATATAATATACATAATTTATATAATGCTACTTTTCTTTGGTAAATACATACTAGATAATTATATCTAGATTCAAGACCAACCGACAAGTTCATGCACCCAAATGCTTTGGTGGGAATCAAAACCATGACCTAAGTAAAAAGAATTTATCTAATAGACTACACCACCAGTCAGTACCTCAGAATCAAAGTATATTCTGTAATGGCACAACTTGCAACGAGAGCACACTGAATAATGACAGCAGGATTGATTGTATGTGCCTGCACATTTTCAGTAATAAACTGATCTCTTAGTGCAATGGTAGTTTCATTCGGTAGCCGATATATCAAGGATACACTAACAAGGCGGGTGATAAACATCGAGAACATCCGGGCGATTGAGAGAAAAATCAGCTAACCAGTCTAACATGCTTTCTGCATCAAGGCTATCACTAAAAAAAATGATGTGTAACAGAAACAATGAAATTAGTTGTTGACTGTACACCACCTCCAGAAAAATATGAGGCTAAGGTGTTCCATTTGAAAAATTGGGGGGCTCCACAACTTTTCCTTTTAAGGGAGAGTACACTCTGCCATGACCACCCACTACCCTTCGTCCCTTCAATTCGACAGACGTCAATGGAAAATTATACCCAAAACATGACAGACAGCATAACATGCAAGAAAAGAGAAAGTTTACCCCCAATTCATAAATGTCCTATAGGTTCTTCTAATATATAAAATTTTCATGTCACAGTGTTAGTTACCATACTCCTCCGAAATGGCTTGACCAATTTTTAAGAAATTTTATATGCATATTTAGTAGTTCTGAGAATCAAGTACTATCTATGTACATGTTATGAGTGAATAAGTGACAAAGGTTATTCACTCATAACATTTTAAACAAACAAATAACATGCATTTTTTGTCGCATAAATGCGACAAGGGCGCTGAATCACACTTGCAAAAAATGCACAAGAAAACAGGAAACACAGATAGTAAGAGATGATATTGCTCGTAATACTATATCGATGTGACGTGCAAACGCACAGATACTTTACCATAAATCTGGTGTTCTTTCTTGGCTCGCCTACTCCGGTTGGGATTAAATTCATTATCCAAATCGTAATCAGTGATCTCGAAACGAATAACTTCGTCGTCTGACATTGTACAATTTAGACACTAAAACCTTTAGTAAGTTTTGTTTAATTATTATAATAGTTTTTGCTCTGGCTTATAAAAAAACAAGATATTTTAATGATTTTAATGTTAAAATCTCAAATTCTACCATATCAAACAACACAACACAAGCAGAGCAAGCAACGGCAAGCAAGCATAACATGACAGACAGATGACAATATCTAATTATTTTATGAAAGAGGTAACATAAAGGTGACATTGACAACATGTTTTACCTAGTGAGGTGATAATAAAATAGTCGTATATGCCCTATATGCCCAAAGAATTTTATTATTATAAAAATCGACTACAATAAGTATAATCGATTTCTTAAATAGATAAAAACTCAAAAACGACATAAAACCTAAAATTATTTTGTTTTAAAAAGCTTTACACCACATAAAAAAATTCAAAAAAAATGCTGTCTGATACGCACCGCAAAGATTTCTAGCTCTTTGACGCAGAGTAGAGGTACCTAGCGTGTTTGCCTCCGGCTAGGTCATGAATAAATACACTGTTTGGCCTAAGAACCGAGGTCGTACACTTAAATGCCACGCCACCGTTTGAGCAGAGATTATAATGAGTGCACGTAGATAAATAGCGTGGGTGACACCTACAGAGCCTCGGAGAACACATAGCCGTCGATCCTTTCTCGCCTGATGTCGGCAGTCTGAGCCATACAAAAATCACAAAAACGAACCATATTCGGACCAAAGAGTAGTTGAGTAGTTTAGTTTACAAGTTCGCTTTAAGAATACGAAAACCAGAGTGGTGACAAGTAATACGTAGAATAATGCACAAATGAATGCGAAAACACCTGTTTGTCTCTCTACATTGCCCCTGGTCAGTTTGGTTTGACTGGTCGTTGTAACCAAAATTTAATAAGGAGAGGATTATTACTGTCGGTATTTAAATTTTACGCAAAAGTTGAAAATAAATAAAAATCCACAATGTTATTCACGTTATTTATTAAAACTCGTCAACACTCCTGTTGTGTATAAAACTCGCATAACGTTTTATGAAACTAGAAAATGTATTGTGCAACAGTCAAACTGAATTCAAGATAAAACAGGATTAACTGAAATGGCCAGCTCATTTTAATGAACAATAAGGAACAACATTTTATATTCATACATTCACAAATTACGCCCACAAATATAACTTTGTAAAAGATATGAATTTTACTAATGTATCGGCTGTAAAAAATACGCAGTCGATGCACGCGTTCGATGAATTACGAATTAAGTAGGTATGTAAGTCTATACTGATCACAGAAATCGTTTCAATATTCATTTGAACTAAGACAAACATTATAATTTTGCGCAGGTTACAATATAACTATAGCAATTCAGTAAAATGTAAATAAATATTTTGCATCCTCGGACGGAACCGGACGACTTTATATATTATTTTATTTTAGGACAATTTATTCAGCTGGCAACTGTGATCTACAAGTTATTAAAGTGCCATATGCCAACTCTATTTGAGCGAAAAATATACACATGTACCATAAAAATATAGCACAGATGTGCAAACTCACTAACATGATTAATACAATAGACAGAAACGTAAAAACGTTCATAAAAAGATACAATTATCGTTTCACGAAAATAACAAAAGAATACATTCCAAAATGTCAAAATACAATTAAAACATTATAATAAAAAAGACAATAATAAACATAAAACAATGTTAAATAATATCTAAGAATGTCAGTGTTTTAAAACCAGATGCAAATTTATGATCAATAGTATTATTTTTCAATTTCAGTAATATCACACATAAAAAAAATACCTCGAGACGCTGCTTGTAGACATAATAAATTTTTTATATAATCTGTAAAAAATAAGGTAAGTAAAATTCACACACACAGTTCAAAAACTTTCTCTTGCAATAAATATGCTTTTGTTTCCCAAATTTTTGAACATCTAATAATCACAGTTCAAAATTACGTCAATGGCAATCTATTTTAAGTATAACATTAAAAATAAAGTTAAACTAATAAAGTTGGGTATTTACGATTAAGTATGTGATGCTTATTTAAATATTAAATACAGTAACACACGGCGACACATCATGCTAAATTAGCACATTGTGAACGTATTAATGAACACAGGTGAACACAGACGTAAAATTCGCACATGTTTTGCTATGTTTAGTCCCATAATTTGATTGAGGTTATTTTCGAAACATCACTTATTCCACGGCATTTGAACCCGAGATCTCTTACAAATGTGCTCCGCTACTACCAGGATTTACTCGCTTTTTGAGTAACAATTGTATTGCAAAATTATCATTTTGTATGTTGCCGTGTGTACATATCTATCCTATCTTAACATTAACATTTTGAACATTTTGCTCGACTGTGCGACAATTAGATCTCAGCATTACAGTTCTCAATATATCCTAAACAAGAAATTGACTTTTAGTACGTTATTCAGGTACACGAACACTCAGTTAACAAATTCTAATTATTATTAATAGAATGTTAAAAAATCCAAAACGATTATCTCAAATAAAGAACTGCAATGCCTGAATACAATTATAATTTAGAAGTTTATTCGTAATTGTACAATAACATTATTGTTATATTTAAAAGGCAACACCTACGGTGGATCGTACTAGTTGTCTAAAACACGTTAAATTCTAACGTCACTAAACTATTCACACGGGCCAGTTCATCGATTTCATATAAAATGAATACTACTTCTAATCGAACAACAATCGACTAAAGGTGTCACTACAACACTGGTCTATTTTAAATTTCGAATACCTAAACGAATGATTCAGCAGTTTTCCCGCTAATGGCATTTTTATTTCTTTTAACAACGCCGTTAGCGGCATTGGCTTTCAGTCATAATGCCACAGATTGCATGTAGCTGTCGTCTTCATAAGTTTCAGCAGATAGTCGTAAGGCGTGTTCTTCACATATTGCAGCTAGTTCTTTGAGCCATTCGTCTAGAATCACCGCGTTTAGTATAGAACGTAAAGTTATAGATTGGTTCCAATAGGCTTCTTGTGTGAAAACCGGTCGTTTCTGTGGGCTGGCGGCGTAGGTAGTGTTTATTGGGCTCTGTGTGTTGTTTTGAGAAGGCGAGGACGCTGTAAATATAAAGATATAGTATAATGTTAATTGTTACTATAATAACCCTCACTATACTAGGCAGAATAGGTCATGAAGGGTACGAAGCCCTCGCTTCGCTGGACCGAATAGTGTGTTGGGACATTTTTCTGGGAGCAAAACATTTGAGTGGACCTGTTTTCGCATACATTTAATAAGCGCAGCCTCAGCTAATGACTGATCTCTGTAGAAACACAACTAAGAAATTATTGTAAGAGGTATAATTGCTAAAAGATATAAATACTTACAAGACAACCTCCTGCCAAACATACTGGATAAACTGTTGGAAATACTGCGACGTTTCGATTCAACACGTCTAAATGGCGATTCTTCAGTCTTCTGCGCTGGCAAACTGTGATTCTCTTGATTGTGGCCCATGTCTAAAATAGAGAAAAAGTTTACAGAGATATTCATCGGTTCGACCGTTCTCGGACGATTCACCAAAAGTCCGGTGAATCAATTAAGGCCCTTCTGGCAAATGAGTTAGGTTATCCGCAAAAAACACACAAAAACACATTCGTGTGCAAGTGCCAATACGATTCAGGTTTAGGTACCTTTGTACTGTCAATTGTATTTTTTATTATTCTGCAATAGGCTTGCACTTGACTACAAATTGCCTGGTGTTAAGCAATGATGCTGTCTACGATGGGACGCGCCTGCCCAATATACCGATTCACTAGTGATTACGAATGACTATCGGTGGAAAAGGTGGCAGTGGAATGAGGCTCCATATGGTAAGAAACCATAAAGGAGCAAAAATTCCGACCCACCCTCTTAAATGGTGTCACCAGACATCGCTTGGCGGTGCTGCTTTGTCTTGTGGGTGGTCACTAACCACGGTCGAAGCCTACCACCAGTTAATTACCAGTAAACATAAATACCAGTTGATTGGTTATCACCTGATTTGTACCACCCGGGGACTACGTGTGGGGATTCAGATAAAAGGTGTACTCCCACGGACGAAGGCGACATTTATGGTGATAAATTAAACGTACTTTATTAATTTCTTTATTATATAACGTCATAATTATTGCGGTAAACTGGCGGTGAAGCAAATTATTGTGACCGTAAATTTTATAGATATGTATGTACTTACTATCATCACTATTAGGGCCCCGCGACTTCACTAGCGCCATCTCGCGTTGTATTAGAAACACTCGCGCTTTATCTACTAGTTCGTCGGTATTCTCTATGCCTTCTGTCAGTTCATCGACCTCTTCCTTTAGCCTGCTTAAAATCTAAAACAAATCAAACAATAAAAATGTGTTGGAACATCTACATTTCAATGCATCAGCTGTCATTTTATACTGTCATTGCGTCCGTCTTTGAAGTCAGCTGTCTCTCGAAAATGTCAATATGAACGAACGAATGAACACCGAGCACGCGGGAAGCGGCCATCTTAGAGGGGCTGACACTGCGTGTTGGACCGTTGTGTCGTCGGGAAATGCAGATGCAATAACGTGCACGGTTAACGTTAAGATTTAATCTAACGTAATCTTAACTATCTATAATTAACTGGTAGAATTCATGATTGTGCTATCGAGAGATTGAGGTGAAGTGATATTTACCGTAGTTATTTTATTAAAATACCGTCTTCTTACCCGATTATATGCCTACCTAAAGTGGTCTGCTAATCCTGATATTTTTAGTCTAAAACCTTTCAAAAGCCTTCAAATGTATATTTTACTATTATGTAAACAGTGATACATACAGTGATCCATTGAAGTCGTGTGAAATGCCGCTTTTGTGTCTAATGTGCTAATGTCTATTACGACACCATATCTTGGATCTCGAAATAGATCTTATATTCGTAACCAGCAACCCCCAAAACCCAGAAAACGATAAGACCCCGTGTTGATTTCATTGAAAAATTTACGTCCGCCATCTCGAATCCCAGAATAGATATAATCATAATCAAAAACCTCAAAACCCAGGATTTGATGATATTGTTGATTTTATTGAAAAAGTTGCGTCCGCCATCTTTAATTTCGAAAGAGACGTTTTATTTTCGAAATTATCACGTCTACTCAGATTTCGAGATCCATACAAACTTTCGCATTTATAACAATTAGTAAAATGGTAAGGAGTTTATAGAAACTCCGCAAGTACATTGGTTATAATATTATTTCTTTTTTCAACACTTACTTGATACAATGAAGGCACGTTGGGCTGCAACACGAAGCTGGGACATAGTAACAGTGACGTCAGCAGTGGGGTAGGCAGAGTTGATAACTTCGTTAGCACACTGGTCACACGACAGTTCGCTACTACTTCTGATTCTAATAGCATCGATGTTTTCTTGAGTAGACTGTTTATTAAAGGGCCTGTAAAATAAAAATATGTTGTAACATCATCATCATCAGCCTATAGCAATCCACTGCTGAACATAGGCCTCTCCCAATAAGCACCATCGCACCCTGTCCTCGGTTTGTCGCATCCAGCTACTGCTATCTTTCGTATATCGTCACTCCACCTAGCTGGAGGGCGTTCCACACTCGTCCGTCGTCCGTCCACATATTGCAACGCGTGACGAAAAAAATGGATAAAATTGCGAAGTATGGATCCATGTAAAAGTTTCTAGCGTCGTAGTGCATAAAGGAATGGATTTTGGGAGCGGTTTTTTTTTAATTGAAAGCTGAAGCGATTAGAGTAACTAGAGAACCGGTATCTTGTACTAACTGGCAGCGCGAGGAAAGAACAGCTATTGTTTCAATATGTTTTGCCGACACAACTAAAACACCGTCACCAAAGCAAGGTCGAATAATTAGATTATACTCCTTATGTTTGTCAGTTTAAGGTATAGTTTCGCACGTACCGATAACAGATTCGGCGCTCGCTCTCCAGCTCCTCAATAAAGGCACTTCACCATCGAACTCTCTAACATTTGCCTTTGTAAAACTTCTCCTGAATAATTCTTCAGCGAACGCTTCGCTCTCGTCCCCTTCTTTGTACTTAATGCTTTCGTATCTGTAATACATAATACTCGTAAGATAAAATTAGCAAATTCCGATTTATAATTCAAAAGTACCACAATTTGGTAATATAATTTTTCCAAACAACGAATTAGCGAATCTAATATGTATACGACGGAATCATGCCTCGATAATTATTTAAATTATAATTGTTAAATGTTTGTTCACAATGAGGGCCTTTCCCGCATGATTGCGTTAACGTAAATGTAAATTTGTATGGCAAGATTGTTTCTCTACCAGAAGATTGGGATTCTATCAGAAGGCGCTGCAAAAATTCTATGCCAATACGCGTTTACGGTCCTGGCTTATAGGTGTAGCAGAGGCAAGATTCTGATAGTGGGTAACCTTAAAAACAATTACTTACCCACTACTTTCTCCTGTAGACGTCAAACTATCGTGTTCCTTCACCTCACTCTGTCGTTCACTCTTTATTTCACTCTCTTGTTCATTCAATAACAAATTAGCTTCATTCCCGTCATTCTGTTCGTTCTTTACGTCACAAACGTCAATTAGAGACGTTAAACTATGCTCCTCGCTAGCTTTAGTTTCGTAACCGCTTGTAGTTGAAAGTAAACTATCTTCTTTTATAGTTTGTACCTCTTTGTTGTTGTTCGTTTCTCGTTTAGGATGTGATATACTATCGTATTTAGAACTCCAGCTGGAGCAAGCCAGTATTCTAGATACGATCTCGAATCGAGAATCGCAAATGTACGCGTGGTAATTACCGTATAATGATTCGTTGGGATTCTGAAATAAGTAAATTTATTTATCATATTACAAAATAACGGTTATTCATAAAAGTTTTCACACAATAAAATCAATCGTCACTTTCTTTAAATATGGAAAATCAGTGCTGTGGGTCGCCTCTAGTCGGTACTCACAGCGTTTACTGAGCAATGTCCATGTTTGACACTGATGGGTCACACATACTCTTTGTTTTTTTTTGGTTTTTAACTGTTTTCATTTGTTTTTTTTTTCTCTTTTCATGTGTTTTTTTTATTTAGTTATGTGTGTCCTGTCTCTGTTAAATAAATGTTTTTCTTTCTTTCTTATTAGTAAGATTTATTTAAAAACAATCTTACCATAGCGAGCCTTTAAATGTCTGATAAGTTTATTATAGCTAAAATGAGTTAAAAATTAATTTGTTTTTGTCTATCATCTTGACATTTATACTATTAAAAAAGAGACGAAATGTATTTTAATTATAGAGGCTTTTAAGATTCTTACGAATGTGGGGGGTAGAGTATAATTATATCCTTCTCATTCAGTGTACGAAATATCTCTATCCATATTGGTATAATATTAAAAAATTAAACACGCTATTCGTAAATCTCACCGCTGAGGTATCGGTAATCGAGGTGAACCATTATAATCAATAGATACTTACTCCATAGTTGAACTTGGCTTCCTGGACTAGATTACTCATAGCGATGTCGTCGTGGACACCGTTCACTCTTCTCTCACCCTCGCTCTTATAGTCTAACAATCGCCGCCCACTTAATGCCATCTCATCTATCCATTGACGAGTCTACGGCAAAAAAAATATAGACTTACTATCGTACTATCGATATTACGGAACGCTTTAAACAAATTGTTAATGTGATCTATAACAGTTAATGTTTGCATACGACAATATGTAACAACAGCGTTCACGCCTCTGAAATTAAAAGGTGTAGGCAACGCTAATCTACAATTTTGTACACTTCTTCGAGTGAACTTAAATTACCACAGTAATCGCAAGGTATGTTAAAGTGATTGGGTATCGAATCAGCAACTCAACCATACGCTCCAAAAGGGCGATATCGAACAAGCTGAAATGGGATTGGACAGGTTAAACACGTCGCTTGTATTGGGAGATATGGACTCAGATTATGACGCAATGGGTCTCTGAAGACAGAAGCCGTCTCCCAGGAAAACGATTGAAGATCGTCTGTCGCAAATTGAATGGAGCGTGGGATAGGGAGAGTTGAGACTACGGGGCAGCCTTTTATTCAGTAGTTAATTAAATCGCCATTAAAACAGGTGGTCTAAAGTTCAATAATGAAGTTGAATAAAACCAATCAAATTCAGTATAAGATAAACAAATAATAATTGTTTACGCATATGATGCATGATCCGGCACCGGTCACAGAGGGGAAGAAAGTGCGGGAAGGAGCCACGACATAAACGCGCGTGCGCCTTGCACAAGAATTAACTCATAAAATAGATGTTAAGCCGCAAGCGCGCTCAATAATTGCAGAGAAGGCTGTTTTGATTAAGCTACGTATTTAATTTAAATCAAGTTTTATTTAAATCTGAAATCTTAAGACTATGTGGCGACCGTGACAGGACACAAACTTGCAATCTTCAAATTGGATGCGAAGTCCATTTTAAACCAGTTAATAACTGTAATATTATTGCCAGACTGTAAACTTTTATAATTACAGCAATAACTTACCTTCTCAAAAGGCCTTGCGCAGCACTTAGGCGATAATCCTAAGAACGCGACCGCAGCTTCCCTATAAGGCTCCGGGTCGTTTACCCGGCTTCTATAAGCAGCTATCAGGTGATGACCTTGTAACAGGTGCTTATACACCAGGTCCAACATCACGTCTTCGCAGTTTAAGTCGATAAGAGTCTCCATTAATGCTAAAGATACTAGGGAGAGCTGAAATATAGAAAGTGTGATTTAAATTAATTAATTTACAGTTGAATTTTGAATCAAACGAATTTTATCTTGATCGAATCTTGTTTACAAACTTAAGTTTTACAAAGGACACTGGAGTTCATGTGAATTAGTTTTCCGAATAAAATTCACACTCCAATATTTTTTGTGTTTTTATTTTTTCATTTGTTATTAAAATATCGTATTCATTTGTTACTACTTCTGAATTCATCAATATTTGGTAGCCATGATTCTTTTTTATAAACGTCAAAATAGTTTTATAATTCGATTGTCGTTTTCCGTCACCTCGACAGTTACACTAGTAAGTAAGAGGCTTATAAGATTTCTATGAAAAAGGCCGTAAGCTTCATTCTGCATGAAATCATAATAATACGTCTTTCCGACAATACCTAGTTCGGTCAGAAAAATTGTGGTTATAATATCAAATTATAAAATTATCAAATCTATGTGACTGTAGTACATTTTACATAAGCATATCATATCAAGTTTTCGCGTAGCGTATATTATACATATACGCTACGCGAAAACGGACTTTACGGACCTACACCTAAATGGCTGCATACATCATAAAAGGTCACACACCTGTAATCATCATTATCATCATCATCATCATCAAATGGTATAAATAATACCTGCGAATTCCCCTCCAACCTCCTCAGCATCACGTCGATAATTCTAACACCATCGTACTCGTAGACAAAGAGGAAGTGCAACACCGCCCGCAAAAGTCCTCTCTTGGTGACACATCGCAACACAAGCTCGAGGTACGCGGTGGCAGCTGTTTGTTCTGGAGCGCCACTCTGCAATTGCCCCCCTCTAGTCTAAGGTGGGTACCACGTTAGGGGGCTTGTTAATACCGTATACGGGAGCGGTTGAATGACAGTACCAAATTTAAAGAAATAGAAAAACTAATGAAAATATATTGCTTTTTTCAAGGCATAATCCTTAACGTATGTATTACAAGTAAGGATATACTGAAAGCACAATAATCAAATCTCTTTTAAAAATTGCGAATTTGTAAGTTGATTGGTGCTAAGTGCTAACCAATCAGGTTCCTATCTGAGAGTCGAGGTAGTAAACCAGTGTGCATACAACAGTGAGTCTGTTACAAATGTATTTTTTTTTATCTACGGTATACGTACCACGTAGCTAGTATCAACTCTCCTATTCATAAGCGTTGCTCGGGAAATAGTTATAGTTCTGTCCCGCTTACTCGATAGCAGAATGATGTTTGCCTGACAAGGACAAATCTTTTAACCAATAAGCCGACTACATGTCGACGTAATGAAAAATTTTGAAGAAAATTGTTATTTGTTATTGTGATTTTAGTTTATGAACTTATAATACATACATGCGTAGTAGAAATAAAAAGGAAAAGTTAAAAAATTATCAAAAATCTACCACCAATCAAAAAACAAAACCATCGATTCATAGCTGAAAAAAGCGTTTACGGATCACGCCGCTAGTTGGCACAATGTGACAAGAGGTGTTCCAAAGCAAAACTGAACCACACAATTCGTTCCATAATTACGTCGCGGTACTAATCGTCATCTTAATTTTCAGAATGCTTTTTTACTCTACACTTCTTTTAAAGTTGCTAAATTGAATTTAAAAAGACTTAAATATCTGAATATATGACATTGATATTACCTTTGTCTTGATTTAGGCAGTTATTAAAGAAAAACTACGAATAAGAAGAACGTTATCTAGAGTAGATATTCTGTGACATAATACCAAAAGTAAATTTAGATCAGGCTGAGTTCCAATTTTTATTTTCAAAGTGACGATAACGAATATGTTGCCTTCGTACCAACGTCAAGAGCGTGATTCTGAAACACCCTCATTGAATTTGACGAGTAAAATGAAAAATTAAATGCTAAAATTGTGAATAGATTATTCGAATGAATATTTGAGCGATGAATCGATAGTGAAATGCCATCACTAAACCGCTTACATGGCCAATACCTGCGCAGTCCCGTGCAATGAAAGCCCACTGACGTGATGTTATGTCCACACACTCATTTTATCAATACTAAAATATATAAACATATATGTATAATCAGTAAACTTAAATAAACCTTACTTGCATGTGTGAGTGTAATATTTGGATACATATTTAATATAATTTGGACTCGAAATTTTAGGTACGGTTTACAAACTCATGTGCTTAAAGGAAAAGAGATGACTTAATAGAGCATCCCGTATCCATTATTTTTCTTATCCTTTTGCCGGATCAAAAATCTACGTCACAATATTTTGATGAAGTAGATCTGTCTACACACATGCAAGATAGATTTTACTTAAAATATTTTGAACCCATTAAATGTTACGGATGTATGTTGGCATTTTAGGCCCGTCGCATTGAATGGGTTAATGAATACATAGAACTTGTAACACCATTAACACGTTCACTGTTCCAACTTTGTTCCACTGTTCCACGACCTGACAATCTCACAAGTCCATATTTACATTCAATATGCACCAGTGACTACAGTAGTCTATTTGGGTACCCTCGAGGGTAAGGTATGGAACTCCGAGCTTACACTCAAACTATCTCGACAGGGAACGTGTTAACGAAAAATTATATAAAAATAATTGAATTTATGTAATATAAAAATAATAATACACATTAGGCTAATGTTAGCATGATATAAATGACACCATCAATATAAATTAACGTTAATCAAAATGATTTAATGAAAATGTTGCATGTTATTATGCACAAAAATTAAACAGTTCCGACATGGATGTTAGTCAAATACACACACAACACATTTTAAAAGAATCCACAAATTGCGATGCAGTAAAGATAGTAATGTGTAGACTCTAGGTAATTTTTATTTAAGAAATATTTTGAGGTATTGATTTTCATTAAAAAATCAGTCGAAATGTTCAATAGTTCCTCAGATAAAAGACCTTTAAAGGCCCTTAGTACAATATATTTATGATTAACATTCCAACATTCCTATTTAGGCAAAACAAACAAACCCGTTCTAACCCATGGCTGACCGTATATCGAATTTATCGTAACAAAAAAAACAAAAATCCAAAAAAAAAAGTCACAAAAACAAAAAGGAAACATTCATAAATTACGTCACACATTAAAGAGAGGATCGATGAAGTGTAAAATTGTGTGACAAGGGGTCACAAATTTTGTGACAATTAATAAATAAATATCTCCATCTCTACCCGTATAAAACCTGTATGTGACGTCAAAATCAAAATCAAAATGACGTAATTTAATGATGGCCGCTGCTGATACGAACACACACAATAATTAATAATTATTTACCGTTTATGAATATATTTAATTGCACCAACAAAATGTACGGCAAACATTTATCCTTTTCTAATGATTTTTCAGCAAATTACCTGTAACAACGCTGGCCCCATAACTGGCACTAAGAATCCTTGGTACAGCAGATCTAGCAAATGTTTTGTGATGGACGGATGTGCGACCTGCAGAACAGTAGAATATAGTTATTGAACCAATTTTTGTAATTTTCTATTGTATGTTTACATAAATTTAGTTCTACGATTTTACATGAGAGTCAAAATAGCGGGAAATTAAAGATTATTATTATTATTACTTTTAGATTGTAACAAATTTAAAACTAACAAAATGTACTAAATATGTACTAAATTGTAGCTATATTAAAAAAATATTACCTCTACCCAAAGATAATCTTGGAATACGGTTTCGTCTAATTTAAAGTACAATTGAGGGTACATATTTTTAACAAAAAAAAAATTTAAAAGACTATATTACCTGCGCAACAGCGTTACAGAACTCCAAAGAGTCAATAAACAGTGTCAACTTGTGTACTTGGTTCACATCGTCGGGTGTTAGTCGATAGATTTTATCGTTTAGAGTCCGCGGTAAAAGGGAGTAAAGACCACTTAAACCTGAAAACAAAACATATGTTAGGTTTGATCAAGTGCGAGTCGAACTCATGTGCCCTCAGCAGTTCCGTACCTACCCATTATACCGTCATAGTAAATTTAATTACTTATTTATTTTTTTGGAATTTCTCCTCTACTTGTACTCTTGACCTAGCTTTTTGCCAAATTTCGTGATTCTAGGTTAACGAGATCAACCTTATAGGTTCGCGACCCAAAACCTATAGGGTACTTCAGTTTAAAGTAGAATCGTCGATTGTGGTTAAAAGCAAGGTCTTACAGCATAAGTAATAACTCTTTAAAATAAAAAAAATTAAAATCAAGGTAAATTTTGGTGCTTACAAGTTTTCGCGAAAATCTTTTTATCGTATTAACTCAGGACCTTGATTGTAATACACATATTAGGAACTATACACCTCAGTATCTGGTATATATTGCATAAATTTCAACTTGCTAGATCTACCCGTTCATCAGACACACGGACAGACAGACATGACAAGAGAGTGATCTTATAAGGGTCCCTATTTACCTTTTGAGATACGGAACCCCAAAAATTAAATTTGTTTGTTTTTTTTTGTTCGCTAACTTATAATACTGTACCTGTAGCGAGCACAGGACATGTATTCCCGTTTAACATAAATTCTGCTAGCTGTGGACATCGTGCCGACATCTTTGCGCATAATAATAACGCGTCTCGCGCCGCCGATCCTGTGCCGCCTTCTCTATGCACTGATGATAGTAGAAGCCGTACTAGGATGAATCTGTAATTAATTTATGGAAAATTTAGCTATAACTAGCTGACCCGGCAGACTTCGTAGTAACCTTCCCTAGGAGATCTAGGACGCGATCACGAACATTTCAAGACCAAGATAAGATAAATCCGTTCAGCCGTTCTCGACTTTTAGCGAGACTAACGAACAGCAATTGATTTATATATATATAGATAGATTACAACAGTACAGGTTAGTCTACTTTACATAATAATTAAAATCTGGGTAGTCAAAATTCGCTTATTTTTTAAACCGAAAAATATTTTTAAAAGCAGATAAAATAAAGTAACGTTTGGCTTTGGACTAGAGACCCGTGGATTCACCCGGCCGCAATATTTCCAATATAACCTCTGACTGACATAACCATTGAGAAAACAGACGCAAGACCAACGACTTTACGTGCAATTTTTCTAGCTAGAATTGTACACGGTATTTAAAATATATATAATAATATATAATGTGTACAATAAATCTAAGTTTTGTGACATAAATACATTTATTTTATCAATTTTTTATCCTTTATGCTAATGACACAGTCAATACATAGCATAAAACTCCATAATCTATAGGTACTTATACCCCCGTATTCATAAACGTATTTTAAGCTCATTATAAGTAAATAGGATTATATTTCGTTTGTCTTTGTCTGCGATTTTGACATTTTTACTAGTAAGAAAGAGACAAAGTCCATTTTAACTAAAGAGTCTTATAACTTTTTTATGAATAAAGCTGAAATTACAAAGCTGGAGAATTTGTTTATTTGTTTAGTTGAACGAGACTACTGATAGATTTGAATAATACTTTCACTGTTAGATAGCCCATTTATACATTACAGGACATGTTTTAAAATGTACGTCATGCAGGCGAAGACGCCGGCGAAAATCTAAAAAAATATAAAGGACACAGTCCACTTTAGAGTCTCAATGGGTATAGTATTAAAAGCATAATAACTTACTCTGCTTGCGACCCTTTATGCGTGTGTGTGGTAAGGAAGAATAGATCTATCAATTTCATATTCTGCATCAACGCCACGCACAGTTGGTTCAAAACTGTCACCAATTGACCTGAAAGAGAAAAGAACAATGAAATTAACTCACTATCAAACATACATTCATAAGTAACTTCATATAGAAAATAAGACAGACAAATGTGATAAACTCTTTTCTTCTTCTTTCTTCTTGATATCTTTAATTATGTGATATTTAAATTGTAAATAATTTCGAGCCAGAGAGCCTCCACTCCTTTGTTGCCTCGGGACTTCCAGACATGTCACTTAGTCAGTCAGTTTCTTCTTATATATATTTAGATAAATTAAATACGTACTTTCAAGGTTCGGCGGCGGTAGCTCATTACGAAATCCACTCAGTAACTTTAGTAGCGGCCTTAAAAACGGCTCCGCGGCGATAACCTGCGCAAACAGATAAAAATAATACAATAGCTGCATAAGCATAATGCCGGGATACAAATAAAATTCTATTTAATCCGTCACTTAAATAATAAAAAAATAAAAAATCTTCGACTGCCTTGGTGGCTTAGGGGACATCATGTTCGCCCCTAACCTGTGGGGTCGAGGGTTCAAATCCCGCCCCGGACCGAGTGTTGAGACTTCCTAATTTCTCAGCACTGAGAGCACGTAAAGCCGTCTATCCTGCGGCAGAACTTACATTAGTCATGTCGGTCAATCTGTTTCTCCACATTATGATAGAGTGCTCTTGTCTTTGCGCACACACTTGTGCACTATAACATCTCCAGCGAACTCGTATTAACTATCTTTTAATTCAAGTGTTAATATAATTAATTTTAAACTAGAATTCCATTAATTTATATACAAAACAATACGAAATGAGGGTTTTCTATTTCCTCTCATCTCATGTCTGATTTTAATAGACAAGGTAGACCTTTATTGAACTCAATTCAAAATCGTTTAAAAGTAATAAAAAAATATTTCTGTTTCTATTTGACAGAAAAATGTAGCAACAAAATTGAACAAAAACCAACACATTTATTGAAATTATTAAGAACTTCATTCATCTTTTCAATTGAAGAAGTCTGTTTGAAACGGTTACATGTGTAGCGATAATGACCTCGAAGTCTAAGTACTCATCAATTAAATCCAATATGACATTACAACAACAACTTCCATATAAGTATCACAATGTAAACTGATACATGACACGCATCATAAAATTAATACTACACAGCGTACTATAAACGTACGTTTGTGTAGTAAGGAGTACTGCGAGTATTTTTAAAGAGTACTTCGATCGAATCGTGGTGCATATAAACTAGTAAATAAAATAAAAAGAGATTCTAATTATTTCGAGTTAGATACTTATTTGCCAGCTTCATTTATTCTAATTAATGGACTTTAAACGTACATAACTCTGCTGTTATTTTTTAACTTCGAACAAAAAACAATAGGTATAAATATGACGGGTGCATCTAATGTTCGTGTATAAGTTTGTAGCACTTTTAGAATGTTTTTTTACAAGTGAAGTGATCAAGATGGTTCTTAAATAGGTTTCAAGAAAACTTATTTTAATTTCCATCTTGAACAAATCAGATCTTTTCGACTTCGGTTATTTTTTCGTTTTGAAGTTTAATGCTTCAGGGATTTTTTTTACTATTGTAAGTAGGTACTACCCGCCGGACGACATTCAGGTTATGTGAAAGGGAAGCCAGTGGGTTGGCAGAGGAACACCGGGGGGGTTTTGGTGAGTAACTTCTTCGGAATATCACATAACCTCTGTGTTATGCCCTGATGCAGTGAGAACAGTAAAAGGTATCCCCCGAAAACAGGTATATCTCTGTAATATTCAATATATTCAAGGCATTAAATATTACAATTACTCAGACACTAATAGATATTTAGCGCTTGTAAAGATCTCGATTCGACGCAAATTATTTACAACGTTCCTTCTAATAGGTAATGGTCGTGACCTTGTTTACTGAAAGATGTGCTAATAAATGCTTACATTAGTCTGTGTTGAAAAAGTAACAACCCATTGACATCCTACAACTTGTCTATCTTAGGATTTAAGAGTGTTTATCATATACTCCGACTACCTACTTATATACTCCGTAAAGGTAAAAAAACTTCAGTGAGAGACCAAATTTAATTTGTTTTTATGTGAGTTTTTAGAGGTGGTATAGCAAACTAAAAAAAATACGTCACGGGTCTCGAGTTCTTACATTGAGACATAAAAGAGTAGATAACCAATGAGGGCGCCACATAGTATGAAAATGTTAGTACCCGAGTTCTAACTCTTTCACGTCGTTTTATTTGAGTATTTTTATTGGGTACTAGCTTCCGCCCGCGGCTTCGCCCGCGAAATTGATCTCATTAATCTTGTTTCTCCATACAAACTTTGGAACCCCGTTTCACCCCCTTAAAGGGTGAACTTTAAAAATCCTTTCTTAGTGCACCCTTAGACCCCATAAGGAACCTATGTGCCAAATTTGGAGTCTCCAGACCCAGTGGTTTGGGCTCTGCGTTGATATGTCAGTTAGTCAGTCAGTCAGTCAATCAGGCAGTTTCTTCTTTTATATATTTAGATGTAATTTGAAAGGGCAAAAACATTTTTTACCGATGTTTATAGTTCTTTGCTCGGGCATAACTCCTTATTAGGTTTATTGGACACTAGCTTCCCGCGACTTCTGCCGCTTGGTACTTATTGGAAGTAAAAGTAGCCCTTGTGTTAATCCAGACCATAATCAATCTCTGCGCTAAATTTCATTTAATTTCAGTAGCTTTTGTGTGAAAGAGTAACAACATACAACCAGATATCCACATATTTTAGCTAACTTTCGCGTTTATAATATTAGTAGGATGCATATTATTTGTACATTGGTTAATTCATTTGAAGTCGTTAGTTGTATTTTAAATATTTCTTTCGTCTAGCCGTTTTTCCGGCTACAACGCGGCCAGTACAAATATTCATAGACACAAATAGGTCTAGGTAGTTAATAATAACGGTTCAAAGAAATATTTACCCACCTGTGCACTATAATGTGTAACAAGGCTACCAAATAGCTTTAGTTGTTCTAAACGCACAGCATTTTCATATCTGTAACATAAAATTGTTTATTAATAATCAGCTTCCGTCCGCGTAGTCCCCATATCACCCACTTAGATGGTGAGTTTTGAGAAATCCTTTCTTAGTGCACCCCTAGTTTTGATATGGAACCCATGTGCAAAAATTCGGAGTCTTGACCCAGCGGTTTAGGCTGTGCGTTATGTTAGTCTCATCTAGTCCTAGTCTTCTTTTTCTTATTTAGAAAAAGATTCTTAAGTGACGTCACTAATGCTATCAAAGTACGTGTTAACCTTTCTTGATCTAAACATAACTAACGACTTTTTTTTATTCTGCGATAGGCTGCCGCTTGACTACAACTTGCCTGATGTTAAGCAATGATGTAGTCTACGATGGAAGGCGCCAGCCTAGTATACCGATTCACTAGTGATTACGAATGATTGTCAGTAAGAAGTGGAATGAGCCTCCATATGGTTAGAAACCTTAAAGGAGCAACAATTTTGACCCACCCTCTCTGCATGGTGTCACCAGACATCGCACCGGAACACGGCAAGGCCGTTTGGCGGTGTGGCTTTGTCTGGTGGGCGGTCACTAATCACGGCCGAAGCCTACCACCATTTGATTTTCACCTGATTTGCACCACCCGGGGACCACGTGTGGGGATTCAATTAAAGGTACACCCACGGACGAAGTTGACTCAGCCCCCGACTGCTTTCAAGGCAAACATATAAGGCTAAAGCTAAAACTTCTTTGTAAAATTCAACACTGGACGGAAAGAGACTAGACCCTACGACACAGGGTATCCTAGTGTAGGGTTTAGGGATGCTGTGACCGTACTACATTTATTTAAGCTAAATAAAGATTAAGTATTGTCTCAGATTTACGCGAATATCACACATTGAAATAAAACTACTTTTTAACGGATTCTATCGCGGTTTATTTTAGATTTTAGATCCCGACGTTTCAAAGTCTTTTCAGACTTCATGTTCACGGGTGGACTGAGGTATTTGACCTTCAAACATTAATATTTAAGTTGCGTTCCGATTGCGGTTGCGGGTTGGTGGATGTCACGTGTCCTCGAATGATTAGTTCTTAAACATGCCGGTTTCCTCGCGATGTTTTCCTTCGCCGATATTGAGCAGCGGAGATGAAACCATTCACACAAAGATCAGTGGGCACGACCAGGATTCGAACCCGCGACCTTATTTTTCTAAGGCGAGGCCCGTACCGCTGCGCCACCGCTGCTCAATGCAAATCTGGTACACGTTTAGTTAATTGAAGCGTGAGCTAGATTCATATCAAATTGCAAAATTCAAGTAGCAATATATTGATGAGATCGAAGCGTCGGTCCTAATATGTTGACTGATTAATCTATATCACTGTTCTACTGATAACATTTTATCGATAACGAATCGAGTTAATTAGAATCACACTGTATATTTGTGTTACCTTAAAAGGGAATATAATACTATTGTGTGTAGTTTCACACTGAATAAAGTTACGATGAAACAATCTGAGTTTGCAGCAAGCAGCGGTGGCGCAACGGTACGGACCTTGCCTTGGAAATATAAGGTTGCGGGTTTGGTTCCCGTTCGTGCCCACACATATTTGTGTGCAGTTTCATAGCCGCTGCTCAATATCGGTGAAACATCATGAGGAAACCGGCATGTCTGAGAACTAATCATTCGAGGGCATGTGACATCCACCAGCCCGCACTTGGCCAGCGTGTGTGGATTAAGGCCTAAACTCCCTCAACAAGTCAGATAGTTGAGAGAAGCCCATTGTCTAGCAGTGGGACACTAAAAAGGGTTGAAGTGGATCTGAGTTTGCTAATTTAGAAATGTTTATAGAGACGTTTTCAAAGCTTGCTCATATAAAACATGAGTGCTTATTGAACTGGGTTTCATATTCCGAAACGTCTCAATATTCAAGTAATGTGAAGGGCTTAAGGGTGTTGATATAATAGCGGAAAGGACACGCGCCCATACGCAAAATGCCCGCGATGGTGTCTATATTTCGTTCGAAAAGACGCCTAAAATTATATTTTTACAGAGATCCTGACTCAAACGCACTATGTATCAGTGGCGAAGAGTCTATACAAGCCGATTACAATCGGCTTCCCTTTAGGAAATGGTCAATATCACATGGACTTATGGGCCGACCGTTTAACTCGCGTATCGCCTATCGCCAAGATTCTGACTCCCCAAGCTGCACAGACAGCGATGATGATTCAAGCGATATGGATATTAGTGACGAATAGTCTTACATTACTTTTATATGTGGTTAAATAGTTCTTTATGAGATTTAATTTATGTTATATGACTTCGTACCTCAGATGGTGATACGCGAGTTAAACGATCGGCCTATATTAATATATTATGTAACGCCTAAAAGTTTTAAATAGCACCAAAAATAAGTATAGCATCAAGTGTAAGAACGATCGGTGACGGTACTGAAGAGATAACATAAGGAAGAACTTTTTCGCTCCGGCTTCCCTTTTTCAGACTTCCACTCTTCGCTTCTGCTATGTAAGTATATCTATATGAATTGCTAAAGTAAAATATTGTTTTCATGATCAACTTACTTGCCCGTACAAATAGCCCACTCGTATAGCTTATCCAGTAGATTCTCGCACAGCAGATACTCGAGACAAGCAGCAGGACTGGTGTCCGTAGTAATCTCTCTCGCCCTCGCTTCTAGTACAAGTAGCGTAGCTAGTTGTTCTAGATGGTTTACTACTCCTAGTACATCGTCGTGAAGGTGCTGAGGCTGCAAAGTCAAAGGGTAATTAAATAACTCGGAATTTATAGTTGTTTAGTGTTGTAAGATATTGGAGTTTAACTTCAGGGCCAAATTTACCTTAGCTCTTTTAGAGTTGTTAAGTCAACAGATAATACAGAAATAAAAAACATTGAAATGACGTCACAATTTGTGCAAACAGTTAATGTTTGTTCCTGTAAATATGACTAATTATCTTTATTAATAACTATTAAATATTTATAGCTGCTGTAAGTTGTAATATTGCCAAAAGCTAACCCCTGTATTCTTAAACGTATTTTAAGCTCATTATAGTTAAAATAGGTTTATAATTTGTTTGTCTTTGTCTGTCATCTTGACATACACATTAGTATGAAAGAAACGAATACATTTAAACTAAAGAGTCTTATAAGATTTTTATGAATAAGACCGTTGATGTTTGAATATGATGTATTATTCAAATTTTATGCGTCCTTGTGCATCTTATGGCATCCAACATTGGTCTGGAGGAATTTTAGTAGTAATGCATGCAAGACATACACGGCTACTCTCATATAGCTCTTGCAGGCTTTCTCCCTAAGGAGCGTGCGCGGAGCTGGGCGTTCATACGACTCCCGTTTCTGGAATGTTGCGAGCCGTTTATTAACGAGCTTTAGGCAACGGGATTCGTGTACAGCATACACTGAAAACGCGGCAGCCTTGACTTTCTACAGCGAAACCTCTATCTATTGTGTAGAGCTCTTAACGACCTATCGATGTCTCTTAGTATATCTAGCCTGTGAGTATTTTCTTACCTGTGACTTGAGTATAATATCGTGTGCTTGTTGCCAATGTTTGCAGAAGGAGTTGTAGCAAGCTTGTGGTTCATAGTCGTGCCGCGGGTCGAGGTGTCGCGACAGCTGCCGCGCGAAAGAGAGGCTTGTTGAACGAAGCCAGCTCATTGTTGCTTCTTATGGTCGCAGCATCTGAAAAATGTGGGTAATATGAGTCTGCACAATGAAACCATCAACAAAAAATTTAAATATAAAACAGTTATTTCACAGACTTTTAGACTCCATGGTCACGAGGAGACTGAGGCATTTGAACTCTTAACTTGTTAATTATCATCATTACCTATACCTATAAACCTGAATTCGCTTATTACAAGTACATAATCAACATAATTCACATTATTATAATCAATACTGTATAAGGCTAGTTTTTAAAGCAGTGAATCTTCACTTCAACCCTTACTAGTGTCCCACTACTAGGCACGGGTTTTCTTTCAACCATTTTACGAGTTGAGAGAATTTAGGCCTTAATCCACACACGCTAGCCAAGTGCGGGTTGGTGAATGTCACATGTCCTCGAATGATTAGTTCCTTCACCAATATTGAGCAGCGGCGATTCTCACAAAGATGTTCGGGCACGACTGGGAATCGAATCTGCGACCTTATAAATCTAAGGCGAGGCCCGTACTACTACGCCACCGCTGCTCTAGCAGTGAATAGTGAGTTTTATTCCTATACCTCACTAAATCACTATCAGGACGTCATCAGCTAACTTCTGCCCTCCTATGTACTATTATTGATGAGAAGTGGTTTTATTTTTATGTAACCTTCTCAATATTGGTGAGAAATATAAATGGAAAAGAAGGTTTCTTGTGCTCATGGTCACGTGTGACACTTTCCTTATTTTTATATTTTTACTAATATTTAATTAATTAAGTAGCTCTTATCTGTGTCACATTAGAATGAAAACAAAAAATGTGAGTCAGAGTATCATTAGACAATCAGCTAATTGCTATGCTTTCTATGAAAGAAACTTATTATGTTAGTGAGTAGATGCTTGTGTGAAAAACAAACAAACAATGATAGTGAAACTATGAATAATTTGCATTTGTTGATGTCATAGGACTGTAATTTATACCTACATACACACATTATTGCAAATTAAGTAACATGCTATTTCCTCATGTTTACATTATACCTGTATGTATAAATAAATTATTTTTCATAATTAATTAAAAATATTTTAATTTCAATAAAATACGCAGTTATGCACCAATCTACTACAAACTATTTTATATGTGGAAGAACACTATCACAGTGAAATAGATGAACGGCTTCAGATGAGTGTTATACTCACAAAACAGTGTACCTTTTAAAACCCTCCAGTGTTCTATTGGACACCGATTTTGGGGTCTAAGATTCACAACTTTGATAACCCTATGTTTCGCTTAGCATTCGAAGATGCCCATTGTAAATGGATGAGGAATGAGGAAACCGGCATCTCTAAGAACTAATCATCTGAGGACATGTGACATCCACCAACCCGCACTTGGCCAGTGAGTGTGGATTAAAGCCTAAACTCTCTCAACTATTAAGATAATTGAGAGGAGACTTGTGCCCAGTAGTGGGATACTAAAAGGGTTGACGTGAAGTGTGTTAGTAATATATTCAGATTAATTCTTACTACATGTAACAAATTATGCAGTAGGCAGTCACATTTAACATTCGCCATTTCATAAAGCTAAAGTGAAAGTACATAACAGACAATTTTTTTATAATATTCTCATACTTTACATTTACATACATTCTTATTTATAACAATGTAAAACATGTATGTGTATATTGACAGGTGTTAAGGATGAATGTTGTATAGGCCTGGTCATTGTGGTTTAGATATTTACTACTTCTCACCTGTAACTTTATATGATAATACTGTGATAAAAAGTACACTACAAGTATTCTAAGTTTTATCCTAATACATTAGGCCCTTTCCTACAGTACCCCATTTTGCTCAGAGCATGGTGGTCACATCACACACTTTGGGAATCACTGCTTTACACATTTCTTAGTCAAGTGGTCTTATTCATAAAGCTCTTACAGTCTTAATTATAGACTCTATAGTTAAAATGGACTTTGTCTCTTTCTTACTAATATAAATGTGACAAATATAAACCTATTTTAGCTATTATAAGCTAAAGGATGTTTATGAATAATGGGGAAAGGTGGGTGGTTGGTAGGTGTAGGTAAGAAAATTTGCATGTCATATGTAGGTTAAAAGCAAGTATTAGTCACCTGCGTATGAGCAGTGATATGGGTATGATTAACAAGAAGCAACTAACATTTATTTCAGGTTAGATAATGTCAACTGTCTACCTTGTTGGCTAAAAGTATAGTATGTTCACCTCAAGCCTCTGGGTTTTGCGGGTTCTAATCCTAAAGTGTGATGAGACTTTTCTATGTTTTTTTTTAGTAGTAGTCCGAGTCAGAAAATTGAAGATGTAATACCTCTGTGACTCATGGAAAGCTGTCACTCATGTGCCCGCACTTTTATTCTGAGTTAAAGGCAATAGAGCGTGCACTTGTGTTTATGCACACATCTGTGCACTATAATATCTCCTGCGTACCTATCTAGTCAGCTTAGACTGGCCATTGTAGCCGAAACACGGCTAGAACAGTAATATCAAGACCTAGGACTGTGCACTACGGCCAACAAAATCTCATTTTAGGCTCACACTTGATCACAACTTACCTGATGATAAGAGATGATAGTCTGTAATGAAAGTTGGTTACCCAGTATTTACAATTACGAGTAGTATGGTGTTTCCAGTGAGGTCCCATATTCTTGGTAACCCCACACTCTCCATCTCATTCCTCACAACAGGTGACTAGCTTTTGCACAGGCTTTAGTTATATAACATTGGAGTCTTGTTTACTTATATAGAATATCTTATTAATACAAGGTTACTCAGTTTCATTGAAATTACAACAGTAGTACCTGTTTGACTTTGTATGTATTTTAATGAATGTTTTGCATATGTTTAACACTGTAAGTATAGTAGGACTTTATTAGATTACACTCGACAGTTTAGTCGAGTCCATAGGAAAGAGACAGAAAAAAATCAGAAATATGTATATTCATAAACAATAATACTTTTTTCAAATAAAAAATTTGGAAGAAAATACTTTTAAAATTGAAATCACCATAAAACACAAAAGTTATGACTCAGAGCAGTCAACAGTAAATATCATAAACATTTGTCCTTTCGTAAGGAATTGTTATTGTCATAAAAATAAATTCAATACCAGACACAGTCACTTCACCCTTGATTTGAGCAATGATTTGAATACTAAATTACTTGATAATAATTTAAATTTTCATGTTGCCAAACTACATTTCTATGAATAAGCTTGCAGAGAAGGACAGGAAAGTAAGTACTAATAATAATAATAAATGTTTGTTTAGTAAAAATTATAGAAATACTATACATACCTATCTCCAAATTGTAAACCTTGGCATTCTAAACCAACACTACACCAAAACAACTTGTTTATTATGAAATACTGTTATTATATCAACACTCATCAGTGACTAGTAGGAAGCAGGAACAAATACTTACTGCAAAGAAACTTCTCGAGGTAATAATAGAAGTTTTAACAGCACTTAAAACCACAAAAAGTTACATGATACGCAGATCACTACACATTAATTATGTCACCCACCACTACGTGATTCGTTAGATAAAGTTACACTCAAGTCAATATTTCCACTGATACAGTCATTTGGATTACTGTTATTGTGGCGTATGCTCTAAACAACGCAATTGTGAATTGATTAAACAAAAAGAATGCAATTTTTACAACCACCAGCCATGCATGAACAATGACATTCTGAGTGCATTTTGACAGTAAAGTGACAAATAACTGACTGACAGTAAGACACTGACACAACTGACAGTTTTTTTTCAGGGTGTCTAGATTAAAAATCGCATGTGACTGTAACGACATAAAAGGGTAGAAATTAAATGAGGGTCTGAAGAATGTATTTTTAGGGTTCCGTACCTCAAAAGGAAAAAACGGAACCCTTATAGGATCACTTTGTTGTCCGTCTGTCCGTCCGTCTGTCAAGACCCTTTTTCTCAGGAACGCGTGGAGGTATGAAGCTGAAATTTATATCAATTACTCAGGTCTACTGTCCCTTGAAGCTGTAAAAAAATCAAACTTCTAAGCCAACGTAATCAAAAGATACAGCCGTTTATGCCGTATATAAACTTATTACTTTTTTCCTCATGAACGCGTAGAGCTATCAAGATGAAATTCATATCAAATACTTAGATCTAATTGCCTTTAACCCGTGAAAAAAAAAAATTCTAAGTCAATATTATTTAAAGAATTAAATATATAGTGACTAAAAAACTTAGTAAATAAATAACTTTAATAAAAGAACTTTCGCAAGTCTGCTGCAAGGCTAGTATAAGTGTTTCAGTTATATTATAGATAAATGATATGTGTTAATATAAAATAAAGGATTACTTAAACGATAAAGAGATCTTTGTCTTAAATTTATGCTCCTCCATCTTTCCCCATTGTAATGTTATGAATTTCATTTTGCAATAAAAATACCATAGTTATGACTCGATTGTCGTAATGAACGAACTTTGTAAACCTTGCAGGTTTGTACGGAACCCTCGGTGCGCGAGTCCGACTCGCACTTGCCCGGTTTTTTTTTTTATTCTTTTCACTGCATTACACTGTGCCTTAGAACATTTAAAACAGAAGCTGCTATGCGTACACGTTCCCCTCTGCCGAGTTACATGAACAGTTTGATTCAGCTAAGCATTATACTACTTAAATGCTCTTTGGTGGCTACAACATTCGCAATCCGCTGGTATTATAGGGCCTGGCCTATGAAATGCCTATGAAAATTTTGTCGTCAAAAAAACCGATTGTTTATATACTCTTTGGATGAATGACTTTAGATGACTTATACAAAAGTCTTTTGACATATTTTTCTTAAATAGTAATATATTTTTATAAGTTTTTTACTCGACTCATATAATGAAATCATCCACTTCACCTACCAAATCGACAAAATCCGTTTCAAAATCTGAAAAACTATTCAATAATGATGTTGACGACTTCTTTGAATCCTGCCTAAACACGTGGTTGATGAAATTTGCTGTCCCCATCACTGTAACAGTGGATAGGGGGATAAAATCTGGTAAGCATACCTACATTGCATCATATAGTTCCTGATTAGGAGGCAACCTGCTCCATAGAAGATAAAAAAATATCAGTAGTAATTAAGTACATTCCGCTAAGCCTTAGCCACAGATAATAATATAATAGGTGTTATACTAAGCTAAGCTTTGCAACAGTGAGTGCACGTAGATTCTTAATGTATGTGTGACGTCAATCTAAAGCGCGACGCGTCGCTTGTTTGGTATATACCGGATTATACTGCTTTCTGACATCAGCCTGATGCGTGGTGCATCCTAAGGAACGCACCGCGCCTCCGGCCGATTGTCAAGTCGTGAGAGTTGAACATAAGATTTATGAGTAGGTCAATTAGGTGCTTGACATTATACCTAGGTACTGGGAGTTTAAATCAAAACCAATAATTACGTGATACGGTGCACCATACGTATAGGTACCTACTAGTGGCGAAGGGTGGAAGTCTGAAAAAGAGAAGAAAAAAAGACGCAGCAAAAAGTTCTTACTGAAAAATAATCTCTTCACTACCGACACTGGCCGTTCTTACACTTGATGTTATACTTATTTTTGATGCTTTTTAAAACTTTTAGGCGTTACATAATATTTCCATTTCGTATAGGAAAGCCGATAGGAATATGCTTGTATGGACTATTTGCCATTGATACCTACCGCAGTCAATTTTTTTAAATCTCGTAATAGGTTTGCGCTTGACCATAACTTGCGTGATGTGAAGCAATGTTGCAGTCTACAATGGAACGCGCTTACTCAATAAATACCGATTCACTCGTGACTTGAAGACAGGAATATAGCTATGGGGAAACAGAGATGCCGATAACGAATTCCGCAACTTGGCAGTTCGCACAATAAAAGCAAAGGGCTTTGTTCGTGCCCGTGGAATTTCCACCATATAATTTCCCTGTTAGTGCTTTTAGTCAGGTTTCTATTCTCCTCACGGCCATAGTTTACTATCGGATCCCGCAGACGTCATCCTGCCCGGTAAAGCAGTGCCACGTACCGGATCTGAAAATAGATCACGACCGATTCTAATCATCATCAGCCTATTCTAATTCACTTTTGGACATAGGTAGGTATGTTTCTCCTAAGACACGCCACTCACTCACACGATCCAGTTCTTGCCGGCCGCCCTACTAAGATCGTCACTCCACCTATTCTGAGGGCGCCCTATGCAACGTTTGCCAATTCGTGCGTGATCGATTCTCAAACCTACCTTCTCAAATCTTAGGTATATTTATAGGTTACCTATAGATTAGCTGTTAACAGATTTCATAAAAATCACTCAAGTCGTTTCAGAAGCTTTTATGAAACCAATTTTTATGAAATCTTTTAAATAGATATGTATAAGACTTCATAAAAATCGGTCAAGCTGTTTCGTATTCGTTTTTTAAAAAAATTGTTACTTTGTTAATTAAAAACCGTCCTCGTACTTCAAGAAATATTCTAAAAAAAGAACTAGCGAAATCGGTTCAGCCGTTTTCGAGTTATGCGCTTACAAACACATTTTGCAATTCATTTTTATATTAAAGAAGATTATTAGTACAAGCTCTGCTAAGTTTGGGAACAGATGACCGTGTGTGTCAATGTCCCACTATATTATATTTTATTAAAATGTCCCTGGTTTGAACGCGAACACGTTTGCAATATTATTTCGCCGTTTAAGCCCCGGGACATTATACTTATAATGCAACGCGAAAGTTTAAAAGTAAACATTATGAAGACCTAAGTTAAACACAGTTTAATTTATCGAATTATATAAATTAAATATTATCTATTTATGTACTTTTATTCCTAGAGTCTCTAACTGCAAGATCTACTAAGCCGGCGAAAGAAGGAATCCGCAGGCGTCGATTCTCACAGATGTACGTGGCAGTATCTGGCGAAACCAATAAAGCAGGGTCATCGGAAACTATAAGCATCAATCAACATCCTCTCGAAATCAAAGTGAATTACGATTCTATGAACCAGCTTATAGAGTTGGAAATTGTGAATTACAGACAACAGTGCATACCGAGAGAATTCATGCAACTCTTGAACTTTATGCTACCTTACTTGAAAGATCTCATAAGATTTACAATCAAACGCTGCCTCATAAACCAGTATATTATCTACGAAATTAATAAATCACTTATGTTCAGCAGTATTACTGAAATCTGCTTAGATGATTCGTGTATCGAAGAGAGTAATTATTACATTCTTCTTGACCACAAGAAATTACAAAATTTGTCTTTATCTAGATGTAAAATAAATGATACTGTTTGCCAGAAAATTTTTACTAGATTGGACGGTTTTGAACCAGCGGGTATGACTTTAGCTGTTATTAATTTGTCTTCAAATTTTATTACTGATATAAGTGCAAAGTCTATACACAAGGCTTTAAGAACCAATAGAGTATTGAGATATTTAAATTTAGCTGACAATCAACTCTCAGATGAAGGTGCCTATCATATACTTAAATCGTTAAAAGAATTCCGATTGGAGAAATCTGAATGGGCTCGCAAAAAATGTCGTTACATAGAATACTTAAAGAGGAAAATTTCAATTTACAATAAATATTTCAATGAATTTAGCAGTACCAATTTACTCGTTGATAAGAAGTCTGTTAAGAAAAAAAAATCAGCTACCAAAATTAAAAGTGTGACTCCTAGAAAAGATGAAGATAAGACGTGTAATATAATCTTGAAGGCAGAAATGATAACGAAAGAACTAGTAGGACCATTTCAAGATCCGTTCAAATCTGAAAACGTTAGCAAAGTAGAAGATGACATTTATTGTACAGGAAACTTGATACTTTGCTACTTAAACCTGGCCTATAACAACTTATCCTATTTGACTTTGACTAAGCTAGAAGATGTATTGGAATACCAGCAGATTTATACGAAATCTGGCAATTGTGGCTTGATTGCTGTTGTCTTGGATGGTAACTATATGCCTGAAAATTGCTCTGAATTGAATGTTATAAATAATTTGTTAGTTAAAAAGAGACAAGGTTTTGGCCATTCAGATAAAAGGAAATCTCAGGCAGCTAATTCTGGACGAAGAACAGCTATACACAATTAGTTAAACGTTGTCAAGTAATACCTAACTGCAAATTAATACATTTGTATAAACTTATTGCATGAATGATGTTTTTTTTATTTAGAGCTGTAACAAATGAGACCAGCTGAAGTAACCAAGTGACAAAGAGGTGACCAAGAAAAGAAAAGCTTGGATAATGCTTGAAAAAATATATTTCAAAATGTTTTATATGTTTATAAAAGTGTATTTACAATAAGTGCCCTATAGTAAGTTACTTATTAACGAATGAAATGGATTGTTTCAATAATCAACTAACAATAGGTACTAGATTTGGTAACTTTTGTTTTTATTTTGATCACATTTTATTGTTAAACTTATATTTAATACTTAATAATTTTATATTTATTTGTACTTTTATTATATTTTTGAAGATGTTATTTATATATAGCACTTGCTTACCTAACATTCAGTTATTTACTAACATTAGGCGTGGCATGGTAAAATGTCTGAGTCTATGGGTATGTACCTACAGAAAGAAAGCAGATAACCTGCGCCGCCGACTGCGAGCGCAGATGATTTTCTTTCTACCTGTAGGTCATACCTTCAAAATAACTCCTACTTAATTAATGTTAGCGCCGGTAGTGGGCACAGGCTACTTGCTTTGTACGCTAACGCGCGAATGTATATCTATGGTCAGTACTCATCATCATAGTCGTTATTCTAAGTAATCTTCTTAATAATATTTCCAAACGCACAATAGCGCCAAGCGTTGCCGTTGTTAAATCTAATAACAATAAAATTAAAAACTTAAAATAAAGTTTGATCATTAAATTAGATTAGTCAGCACTAACTTAATTCGTTTGTCAAAATCATGCGACAATACGGCTGCAATTACCAAATTAAAAAGGTCAAAGTTAAGAATAAAAATGCACCCCCTTAGAAGTACTCTACATTGGCCAATCACACTTTAAAACAAAACAAAACAAATTTAGTTACGTTCCTATCTTACAACATTAATTAGTCTTTGAATACTGTTTGTTTTTATCTTGTGGAAAGTTCTGCTAGCCTAATTTCTGGGTGGAAGATATTCTCGGTTGGGTTTCTGGATTGGTCTTCCACTACTAGAAGTGAAACCACTGGGTCTACCTGAAGAGTAACCTTGGTTGGAATGCGAATCGGGATAGGATGACGTCGATCCCGGATAGCTAGAACTGCTACTCGATCCTTGAGGTCCACTAGGATACGACCCAGGATAGTTACCCCCTTGTGATCCCGGGTAGCTATCTGAGAATCCTTGGAATCCCGGGAAATTTCCTGGTGCTTGCGAGCTGGAGTAAGAAGGAGTCGATTGTCCTGGGTATGGTGTTGTAGGGCCTTGTGGTCCAAAATTATTGGAAAAGGTCGAAGGTCGTGGGGTCCCTGCACCTGGATAAGATTTATGTCCCCTTCCAGGGAAGGAATCCGGAAAGTCATTAAAACCGGATACTGGAAAGTCTGATGATCCTTTAATTGAGTAGTCGTAAATTTTCGCGTTTAGTTCGTAAAGGCCTGGTGCAGAGTTGCAGGGGAATTGATTCCACCACACACATACGAAGTCTTCTTGAGAGAAGATGGTTCCATTGGGACACAGAAAGTCGTAAGTTCTGTTGTTAGCGCAAACGTGGAAGACTTGACAGCGGGCTTCAACATCAGCGTAGTACCCGGGATAACGTTGGGCTTTACAGTTAAACGAAGTTTGAGGTATATATGATAGTATAGGGTAGTCAATATCCGGCTGACCAGGGATAGCAGAGTAGTCACCGTTTTGGTAGTGGCCAGAATCACTTTCCGCAAAACCGGAGACTCCAAAATTGGACCCAGACTGTCCGGGATAGTTTTGTCCGTGTCCTGGAAAACTTGATCCTCTTTGGTCATGAAATCCTGAATCACTATGAGGTCCTTGAAATGGCGAGTCAGACGGTCCCGGGTATCCCGGAGAAGAGGTACTGTGACCGTAACCTGAATGTCCTAGTGGTGATTCGCCTTGGCCATTGCCAGGATAACTTCCAGTAGGTTGACTTGGTCCTTGTCCTTGATTAGTGTGCTGTCCGGGGTAATGTTCTCTTTGTCCGTCATGACTTTGTTGCCCCGGATAACCTGTGGTATGTCCTCCGTTGTAGTCATCATTCTGTGGCCTGATGGGGTAAGGTGTGGTGCTTCCTGTAGGTCCGGGAGTGCCTGGTCTGCTCGATGTGGAGGCAAATTGTCTACTTGGTTTGTTGTAGTCGTATCCACTTTGGGCAGCAGCTAAAGCCAGTATTGCTGGAAAAAGGAAAAGTTGAAATACAGTTTGTTGAATAAATACTTTGGGAATACGAATAACTAAAACAAGATTTAATATACGAGGGAAAATGTTATTCAAGCCGTTCTATTGGACTATACGGTGCCCGGGAAGGTTCGATTACCGCCCCGGACAATCTTTGAGTAACAACAAATATTTGTTACCGTGTCAGGATTGTTGAGAGTCTTTCGTGACTCGGAGTGCACGCTAAGCCATCGGTCCCGATTGTCATTTAAAACATCTATGACAATCTTAAAGGTTACTCAGAAAACTAACATGATCTGACACCTGGTCTGATCTGACATCTCCGTTCCTGGATACTGGACCCCAATAGAAATGGGAAAAGGGAAGGTTTATTTGTTCGAGTCCGTAAGCCTCTGGCGTGTTTTGACAAGTTTTATCTATGAACTAGGCTGGACCGGCAGCTTAAAGTACCTGTGAGAAACAATTTGTAACAATTTAACTATTCTCGTATTAGTTCAGAATTTGTGTAAATGGTAATAGAATTCCCAACGTCACGCCACGCGAGTTGAACATCGCCATCGCCCTAGGCCTGAGGCACAATAGCCTCAGAACTGATGTGATCGCGTGAGACACTGTATCGACGTTTCGCAACACTACTTAGGGAAATTGGCGTAACACAAACGTAATGTGCGCATTTTTAGCCAACCAAAAAATAGGAGTTTTGTCAACTTCTTTGGGAGTAGGGCTAATATCATATAACTATGTATTAATTACTAAAATATTTACTTTGCGGACCGAACTCGATCGTGCTTTTTGTGTTTTTTGACCATATGAGTAGGGCGCTACGATGCTTAAATCAGTTAATTAGTTGTGAATGTGTTAAAAGCGACCCCTTAGAGAGTGCGCTCCTTGGGACTAAGTTTATTCTATAGGCAAATGTTGACCTCACTGGCGACTCACCCACCGTTAGAGACTGTGTTGCTGACCATGCTTTTACAAAATAACTATGGTGTGAAATATTCTGTCATCACATAATTGTTCCACAGTAAAATCTTGAATCTGCCTTCTGTACTACATTTAGGCCAATGTCATAAGACGTGCAATATCTATTATGCAGATTCTATTAAGCAATGTTACTTTTTTATATTTATTATATTAGTAAGTACATCTTTAAAATCTAACCAGCCATTAAGGCGCTACAACATATGATCTCATTACATCATTAACGTAGGTACCACACATTCCCTACTAACCTTAATATCCTATGTTTGGTTTCAGAGTCCCATAAATAATAATGCAACAGCAATAAACCATATAATATGAAACTTGCAGCAAACCTGCGTATTAGGAGTTAGGTAGGTAGTAAGTAAAAATAACAATACTTTAGTGATCCACGGTTGGGCAGGGATGTTCTCGCAACAATCTTAACATTTGAGAAACTTAAAGCCTTTGTCCATCCAAACATAACATACTGGGAGGTAATCGAATGTTTAGTTCCAATACAGGTTTCCCATGATTATTTCCTACATCGTAGGTAAGAAGGTTGGAAGACTTGTCCCTTGTAAGATAAGTACCTACTTAGTTAAGTAAATACAAAAATATTGGCAACTAAGGGACTGCAAATAGAAGTGAAAACTATGAACTCACGAGATTTCACCCATCCAAAAATCTTCTAACGCGTACAGCACACCTATAACATTCTCCCCTACCATAGAGTTGCCAACCGTCCTGTTTTCCTAGTTTTTAGGGTATCCTGGGCTCTCCTGGATAGTTTCTAAGCATTGTCCTGAGTTTTTAAAGAGTTTTGTCAAGGACCAATGTTTTAAAATTTTCCTAGTTTTTAGGGTATCCTGGGCTCTCCTGGATAGTTTCTAAGCATTGTCCTGAGTTTTTAAAGAGTTTTGTCAAGGACCAATGTTTTAAAATTTTCGTGCCACGACTGAAAACGAACTCCAATCGTTTCACTGGGTTCTGGTTTTATTGACATATAACAGGTAGGCACTGCTTTTACTATAGTCCTGTCTTTAAACTGAAATGTCCGGAATTTTTAACTTCAAATCCTGAATTTCAACGTTTGGAGATGGCAACCTTATCCTACCAAAAAGTGCCCAACACCGCTAAAGAATTTTTTACTTCCAGTCGAAATGTGTACTGAAATAAAACTCTTTGAAAAGTAACTTCAAAGGGTAGCAAACTAAGTTTTTTTTCAATGGCTTTTGTAGCCAATTGCCACAATTCTGCCAGTTTCCGTCAGTGCGGGGATGTACAAAATGACATAAAAAAAAACTTCTAAAGTAGCAATAATAAATTAACGGTGTTCCAATTTCAAACACGGAAATGCTCTTTATTCAAAATATTTACCACAGTCTCTTCGCTAGATGGCGCACAACCGTGCACTCTGTCACGACGATACTAACAATGGAACTAGGAAGATAATGTTAACAAATGCAACTATTTTACACCCTAAAGCTGCAATAAAGTGTTTAATTAATCTACACCCAATTGCAATGGATCTAAGTCTAGATTTTAATGGCAGTCAGTTAAGACAGAACAATTTAAATTGGTCAGATAACGTGCGAAGATTGCTTTAGTTTTCGTGTAGTTTCTTCATTAGGTGTTACCTAGGTACTTCATTTCAATTGTATACTTAAGTAGGTAAGTGTACGCATCCATAAAGTGAAAATGCTCTAAAAATTGCTCTTTTCATAAAAAAAAATCTGAATATTTTACCCTTTTAGTGTCCCACTGCTGGGCACGGGTCTTGTCTCAACTATCTTATGAGTTGATAGAGTTTAGGCCTTAATCCACACACGCTGGCCAAATGCGGGTTGGTGGATGTCAGATGTCGTTGAATTATTCTTAGACATGCCGGTTTCCTCACGATGTTTTCTTTCGACGATATTGAGCAGCGAAGATAAAGCAATTCGTACAAAGTGTGGTCACGACCAGGATTCGAACCTGCGACCTTATTAAGAAGTCCGTACCACTGCGCCACCGCCGCTCCTTACATCTATCTACTTAATCAAATCAGGTAACTGCTTCATTTCACATGGAACTAAACTAGGTCAAGTAATATGAACGGATAGGTATTGCACAAGACTCATTAGATGTGCTGCCTACATCCCTACGTACTTAAAAGTAAGTATGTGCGGAGGATTGAGTAGCAAATAATCACACTACAGGTCAGCCCCAACTGCTGTTTACCCACTCGATAACTAATAAAACGTAACGTAGTTTTCAACCGACTTAAATAAGAAGTAGGTTCTCAATTGACTGTATGTTTTTTTTATGTAAGTTTCGCGATAATTCGGCCAAATATAGATAGAATTTGATAATTTTTGTTTCAAAGGGTATGCTTTCCTGGTTACCTGGGCATCCTGGTATTTCCTTTTATCAAAATCGGTTGACCAGGTTTTGAGTTATAGTTAAAATATTGAAGTCGGTCCGTATTTTTTAAAGGCTTTTATATAGATAAGTATCTACTTATGATGGTATGCTCTATCTAGAGCATACCATCTAATAAATCAGTAGATTGTATTGACGGAATCTACTACTAATAATCTATCTTTGCACCAAATTGCATCAAAATCGGCGCAGTAGTTTTTATGCCGAAAAGTACCAAAAAGAAATTACATAATACAATTTCATAAATATTGAAGTAATAAAAATATGAAATTTATTTTCCATAGGTAGTTCGTGTATGGAATGTCTAATTCTCTGATTGCACCGTGACATGGGGTCATGTGCGTGGTATGAAGGTCTTTTCGAAGAAATTCCCATTGAACTTTTCTCTATTACTTAGCCAATGAGGTACCAAACCTTTTTTTTTATTCTGCGATAGGCTGGCGCTTGACTACAACTTGCCTGATGTTAAGCAATGATGTAGCCTACGATGGAACGCGCCAGCCTAGTAAACCGTTTCACTCGTGATTACGAATGATTATTGGTGAGAAGGTGGCAGTGAAATGAGCCACCATATGGTTAGAAACCTTAAAGGACAACAATTCCAACCCACCCTCTCTGCACGGTGTCACCAGACATCGCACCGGAACACGGCAAGGCGGCTTGGTGGAGCGGCTTTGTCTGGTGGGTGGTCACTAACCACGACTAACGTTGGTACTTTTATTAAACCACAAAGGAAACAAATATGAAGAAATAACTCAGCATGGAATATAAAGCTGGTGATTTCAAGTTTAGTCACCATAAATTTAGTTTTAAAAGTCTTCACATTTTACATTATGAAGTCTCGATATTTCCCGAACCCAATTTAGGTACATAAATTATTCTGGAACGTCATAGAGTACCTAGGTACCTTATGACAGTAATAGATGATAAAAAGTACTTACTGCAAAATATTGACGCACGCTGCATGATGTTAGTGCTGCTTCCGGAGCCTTAACTAAACCTGAAACAATCACATCAACATAGTAATGCGAGCGTTTGTACCGACTCTCCTAAAACATAGACTTAGATAGCATTATGTACCCTACGGGATAAAAAAATAGGGATAACGACGAGGTATGCAAAATCATACTTTAATTAGTCCGTCAATAAGATTGATAACTTGCTTTAGCTTCAACCCTTTTTAGTATTCCACCGCTGGGCACGGGTCTTCTCTCTACTATCTTATGAGTTGAGAGAGTTTAGGCCTTAATCCACACACGCTGGCCAAATGCGGGTTGGTGGATGTCACATGTCCTCGAATGATTAGTTCTTAGACATGCCGGTTTCCTCACGATGTTTTCCTTCACCGATATTGAGCTATATTTATCATTTAATAAATTAAACAATATTAAGATGTAACCCATTAAAGTTCTGGAGTGCGAGTGCGCTATAGTCAGCATAATACTTACCTAGGTGTGACGTCATTCGAGATTTTACTTAGTCGTGTCGCCGCAATTTTTAAGCCACACAAAAATCAAAGTAAACTACATGTCTAATACTTTTGATTTATCTATCTGATGGGCATAATAAACAAATACATAAATGCGCATGCAAAATTTATTTATTTCATGTGAAGGTTCAGTAGAATGTTAGTGACACTAGGCCCCGCACTAGGATACCCTGTGTTGCAGGGTCCAGTCTCTTTCGACATAGTAATAGTTCATAAAAATAAAAGCGATTCATAAAAAAAAAATTGATGTCATCCCTATTGTTAGGGTCATGCGAGGTTATCAAAAACTTGGATACTTAATATAGATTGATTGTCTTTATTAATTAACCCCCGACGAGAGGTGTAATAAGTTTATTGCGTGTATCAAAGTTAGAATACAGACTTCTTCTACGACTAAATTGACTGCACCTGTTAGAAATTACCTACATTGACACTAGCGCTCATGCGGGACTTTATATGGTGCGGACTCTACCGATAAGTATAATTGTTTCCCTTTCATTTCAACTACATAAACTACAAATAACTTAGAGATGAGAGTACTATGCCTGTATTTGACTCAATTTATATAATGTTGAGTATTTAACTATTAATATCTTAACTAGCCCTACGTCACATATGGCTTTAGACTTATAAAACATATTTGTTCATCAAAAATCTCATACCTCTATTACTTAGTATTATAGTATTGTTTGTAATATATTAAGTTACGATGGGGCTGCTATATTACTTTGTAATAAAAGCCTCTAAAAAAATAAAGATAAAAAAAAAGAAAACTACATAAACTCCAAATAACTTAGAGATGAGAGTACTATGCCTGTATTAGCAAGCTAATCATTGACCGCAGGCGGTGGTACGCTAAAACTGGCAGGTTGCGAGCGACACATCACGAGTGAGCCCCGAGGTATTGGTCACCAGCGTAAATAACTTTACAACCAGTTTTGCTTTTAACTAAATTCGTGTTAAATTGTTTTAGTGATCTATTGGTATGACCTTAACGAGCTGTATCGTTCTACCGTGGGTAAGACCAAGTACGAACTTATTAACAAGATGTTCCACAGAGCCTTCCAAAGATACCTGGTGCCTGAGCGCCTGATGTTAGTGGGGGGTGTCAAGACATAGTCTTATATAACTACATTAGTCTCATTGAATCTGGGTGGTAGGCACTAGGGACGCTAACCCATTGTCTTTGTAGCTGGATGCGTTGATGATTAACTGTAAAAAAATGTGTCTGTACCTTTTTATTAGAAATTTTAACAGCAACTTGGCTTTTGGAACCGTGTAAGATAAAAGGCAAAAATCTCACTCCGTTAGGCACCTAAATATTGCTGATAAAACGGGTATAAGGCCAAGACTCCACCAAAGCAGACAGGAGCCGAGACGAGTTTTAAACAACCACTTACGTTAGTTACATAACTACCTCGTCACTGCTCAGATATTCTATTGGATGGTTTATACTCATCTCTGCTCCACTCAGCTCGTCTTCATCTTAGGTGGAATCTCGGCTTTATGGGAGCTAATGTGTCTCTACTCGTTGGCTTGGCTGACTCTATTTTTAGATAACTTTCGCTAAATAATTTTATGTAATCTTCCTAACAAATACATAGGCTTCACCCACAAACTGAAGGTCAATACTATATTTGTTAATCACAACAAAGTGCATATAAATATTGTAATTACTTCAGCGTTGATAATTAAGCATGGTTTAATTTATTAACTGGGACTAGATTCCACAAGACATAGACGTCGAATAGACAGACTAAGAAAGAATGCATGGTCAGACACTCTGGATGCACTGTCACGGGCGCACGGCGGCGGCGACAGGAGAAGATGGGAGATGGTTGGCGATGTCACGGAAGAAAGATATAACAAAAAAAGTTTGATGAGTTTTTATTTGTAACTTTACAAATAACGTTTTGATTTAAAGCAAAAGTTAGGTTGTGGGTGTGGTAGCTTAACAAGTGGTTTAAGAAGACCGTCGATAAATAAAAGGACCTTTGAACTTTTTAAATATCTATGTCAACAAGTTATTTAACTTAGAAAGTGATCGTTTTTTTAGTTTACGGTATCTGTGTGATCATCGGAGCTGCTGCCGTATTATGAATGTATACGATTGTCATTATGTAGAAAGAAAGGGATGCACGTATACAATGTGTATATCCGCATCCCTTTCTTTCAACGGAATCACAATCGCTTTAAACACTCATATGTTATAATACGCCAGCAGATCTGTTTAAAAGAGGCTTGATTTAAATCCCGAGTCAAATAAAATGAGAAAAAACCCTAACCTCAATTCGAAGTATAAAACGCAAAAAAAATGTTAGAGTATGAAAATAACAAGGCAAGCCCGGTCGCTTAAATAAAGCTAACTGGAGACTCCGCGGGGTCTCGCTCACCCGGACCAAAAACGGGAGTCCCTGAAACCCTCGCACTGTACCCACTCGGGGCGAGAACACCTGTAAAGCATTTCACCCCGTCAAAAAGGTCTTAGATCTTCCACACATTCTAGAAAAGTGCGCCTGCATTTTGTTGGATGTCATATGTCCACGAATGTTAAGTTTTTAGTCGAATATCTTCGAGGACATGTGATTTCTTTTAGATATTTTCTTTCGCCGTCATTGAGCAGCAGTGGTAAAACAATTAACGCAAAGATGTGTGCGCATGACTATCGAACCTGCGACTGAAAGATCCGTTGCGCAAACGCTGCTCTCAAAGATCCATTCTATTGATAGTCTAACGAGTAAAAGATGTCTAAATAAACTAGGTATATAGGTAGGTATCAAAATTTAGTTATAATGTTCCGGAAACAGCAAGTGTGAGAAACTACAAATGATCAGTTTCATTCGCATCATCAGATAACAAATGAACGAGTTAAGTTACACCTAGTTTCATAAATAAACATCTAGAACAAATAAGAAGTATTTGAATTTTACTTTTGAGAGGTTCAAGCAGCATTTCCTGATTTTCCAATAAACATTCAAAAAATTCAGTCAGTTACAATTAAATATGATTAAATATGATATGCATTTACTTCTTAGATTAGAAAAACTTATATTATTACAAAAATCATCGCGATCACTTTAGTATTCGAATAAAAAAACAGCATTAAAATCGGTCAATAGGCTCTACATGGCAAAGTTACATAGATACACAGTTACCTACTCGAATCTAACTTAAAACACCCATCTTTTTCGATGGTTAAACAAAGGTTAGAAGAGCAAATAGATTGAGGATATATATAGTTTTTTATAGATATTTTGACGGGCCAGTGGCGTGGTCGGTAAGATAGTAGCTTTTCACGCCGCAGGTTGTGGATTCGATTCCCACCCGAGACAAACATTAGTGATGAACATTTGTGTTTGTGTTGAGTCTGGGTGTAAATATCTATTATAATAGATACTTATAAGTATATATGTATTTACAAAAGAAAAGTATTATATGTATAGTATATACCAGTTATCTGGTTTCCATAACACAAGCTCTGCTTACCTTGGGACCAGATGGCCGTGTGTGTTAATGTCCCAGAAAACTATTTATTTATTTTATTAATACACGGATCTCTAAAATATGTTATTAATCCAATCCTAAATCCAATGACAACCAATTGTTCCTTTTACATAAAAACACGTACATTGTAGTGTTCGTGAAAATCGAGAAGAATGCTAACATTGTGCTGTTCATACTGTTTTTATAATCGATATATTGTGATTGTTATCGCGGCGAGAATCGAGTTATGAATAGAATTTTGTCGGTGAAGGTGACAATGATCGATTGGTGATTAATTAGTATCCTTTTTAATTAGAAGGGCGTTATAACACCTCTTCCTATCTTAGTTTTTGTAATAACTACTATGCCGAATACTATCCGGCCGAGATAAGGTCTTAATATAATGAAAGTATCCCAATGACATATTTCAGGGATATCCTTTAGGTATGTAATAAAGTAGAACAAGAAGACAAGTGACATTGAAAACACATTTGCATAGAGAATTTCTCAACCAACAAAAATTATTGTAGCAGTGCCGTGTGTCATTTTGTGGCTATTTAATTCCATGCAATGGTTATTGATAAGCAAGTAGTTGTTGTTGTTGTTTGAACTAAAACTTAGTGAACATTTATGGTATGAGTTTCTGGTGCGTACACACACAAGTGTCACAAATGTCCGAGGCCAGCTGAAAATCAGTGCTGTGCGCTAGGACAGCAATTACTGGGTTGGATCCCGTATTGCACGCTTAAACTGTGATCAATATTCTATTTTGTGTTAGATTACACTTATAGTGTGTAACAAAATAGATGGTTTTTATAGTTTAAAAAAAAAACAACATTACGGGAGGAAAATTTCATCCAAATTCTTTCAGCTGTCTTACTTTGAAGGACTAATAAACATTAATCATTATTCTAGTCTTAAGAAATATTTGTAATTATAATAGTGCCTACTTACGCTTGTACATAAAGGTACGTTACGGTACTTATGGCACTCTATGGCATTCTACTTATTATCTAGTAAAGTATTGTATTATCTGTGTTATTACTAAAGCACTTTCTAGGTTTTACATAGACTTTTTGACAGGTTATGACAATTATCATGTCGCGGTTGTGTCACTAGTGGTTATCGTGACCCCTGGTACTCAAATGCACTAAGATACATGGGGGATTTTTGTGGGTTCACATGCTCACATTGTATTTGCACAGTCTTAATCGAAGAATATTTCGATTGTAATGAATTGAATGTTTGTTTAATTAAACGTTAAAATATCGCCCTTCTGTCTAAATATTTAAATGTCGTAATAGACATAAGTAGTCTTAATGTATAGCATGATACTAGCATAGCTATATGTAGGTATAATAAATTTTAAATATCTCTAACCAACTTCCAGATAATTTATTTCGCGGTCATTGGTGTGGGTTATATTTTAGTTAGTTTCTTTTTTGTTTTAGTCTTTAATTTATTGTAACCGTAATGTGTACAACTGCTTTTGTCCCAATAAAAAAAAATAAGTCACTAAAAATTATAAGATTTTTCAGCACTCAATTATTATTCATCATTGTACACAACTATAACAAATTTTAAAGTTTGTGAATAGGTGTTTAAGGTAAAATTTATGTGATTCTCTTATCAAATTTAGGGCAATATTTACACACATGGAACTTAATATATAGGACACTTTTATCCCTATTTTCCTCTGGGATATTTAGGGTATATGATGCGACCTGGACCCAGTCGTTAAAGCGTAAAACATTCACACAATTATCCTTGTCTAGTTAGTTAATACTTAAATTAAATATGATATAATTTTATATAGAAAACTGAACTCACCGTGTACACGGAGCGCTAGAGAGTGCAACTGCGCTGCGGTGCGCACGCGCTGTTATTTATCATTGTTGCCATAACAACCACCACTGCCCAAGGGATGTAACGAAACCTTTGAACTAGGCCACACAGCTTCTGTTTGTGGTTTACCTTAGCTTAAAGTTAGTTTAGTTTTGTCTGTAATTGTTTGTGGGTTTGTTACAGGTGTTAAGTAATTTTTGGGTTGTTTAATAGAGTCGTGGAAGCTTACGTTTGTTATGTTAACTTAAAAGCTTTGGTTCAGTATAGTACCTACTATGTTAACAAGAAATAAATCTACTTTATGAATTTTATCGCGATTTATTTCAGATTTAATATATCCCGACGTTTCAAAGTATTTTTAGACTTCATGGTCACGGGTAGAACGGACTGAGGTATTTTACGTCCCAACTTATTACTGACTACCTACAAACATTACATTATTTAAATTGAGTTCCGATTTAGGCAAACTGAGCTCACAGTGTCTTGAATTCTGAGTGGATTTTGCTTGGGTTTGGCACAAGTAAATTAAGCACTGGGTCTCAAGCAGGTGGTAGTTATATTCCAACCATTTTTTCTGTTGAAATTAGGATGTTTTTGAAATGCAAAAGCCTCGCGTATCATCCGTTAAAAAGTAGTTTTATTTCAATGTGTAAAATTCGCGTATATTTAAGAAAATTCTAAGTAACCAAGAAGTTTTCTTTATTTTTTACAGCTTATAAAACGTTTGATAACAAGAATAGCTTGTAAATAAATGATAATGTGTTTTTGAAGATATAGTTAAATTTTATTTAGTTTAATTTTCAGTGGCTTAATTGTGTTGTAAGTACTTTTAGCATCTGTTTTATAACTAGTTAGGTTATTTAAGTTTAACTGTGAAAAATTCTGATTTTAACTCTGTAAGTAAAACCAAAAATCCGCTTTCATTTGACTAAACATGCAATGTTTTAGTAGTTACACTGAACATATAGATATTTCGAAATTATCTGGGAATCCAGACTCATCATTATTATAATTGCTTTTGCCTTTTTTCCATTTCTATTGGGGTCGGCTCCCAGTCTAACCTGATACGGCTAGCTACCAGAATTATACGACCGACTGCCATCAGACCGCTAAAACCGTAAGTAACCAGTAGCCGACATGATAATACCAATTGTCAGATTATGTTAGGCTTCTGACTACCTGTAACGATTGTCATAGATATGTTAAATGACAACCGGCACCGACGGCTTAACGTGGCAGGCACGAAGTGTACTCCCTCAATCAACCAGACATCGTAAAAAATCTTTGTTGTTACACAAAGATTGTCCGGGGCAACTACTACTAAAGTATAGCACAATCGGCCTTCATCGCTCAACTACCGAGGTCGTCTATTTAGAGGATTTTTAAAAAATCTGTCTTAAAGTATTAATAGCTAATTTTAGATTTTAAGAGTATGTCGACGTCGTGAGGTCCTTTTAAAATCCAACCCATGATCTAGGAAGATAAAATCTACTCAAATAGACTTGCAATATGTCACTAATGAGGAGTTATCATGTCGCAACGGTATCATCATCAAAGATCCGAGATCAATAATCAGAGATAGACCGCCTGCAATATGAACACGGTACGTTATGATCTATTGACGTTTGTCAATGATGCGCAAGATGTGCAATTATCAAAGAAAATACACCGTACGCATCCGTAAGAGCAACTTTGATGAAACATGTTGTAATACTAACGTTTAAATACTTTAAACCTTAAAAAATAATAATAATATAGTGTGACATGAACACACACGGCCATCTGATCCCAAACTAAGCTGAACTTGTACTATGGAAACCAGATAGGTACCTGGTAATATACTAAATATATTTATAACTTTTCTTTTGTAATTACATACATATAAAGATAATTACACCCAGACACTAGACAAACAAACATGATCATCACAAAAATGTTTGACTTGGGCCCAACCAAGTCAAACATAATAAAAAAAGTCCCAAATCGAACCGACGACCTGCGGCGTGAAAAGCAAGCATCTGAGGGACCACACCACCGGCCCGTCAAGATCATCAAATGAAACAAAACATCAACAAATCGTTATATTTCATCTCTACCCCCTTCACATTCAATAGGTATAGATTAAATACTTAAGATATCCTAATAAAGTACCTACCTATATAGTCAGTATGAGAGACGTATAGACAACTAAGTATTTGCTATAGTAGAAGTCTTATGCAAAGCTAAATAACTATCAGCTACTGTACTAAAACCATTCACCACAACAGATCACTCCCTTCATTACTTAAGAGACACAAACCCAAGTAGTAAACTCACGTCATTCTACTCATATTCAAACGCTATAAGTGCAAGTTTAACGATCTAGTTAACAAAAGCGGGTATTAAAAACCTAGAACTAAAGCTTTGAACGTTTAAAATACATTGTGTATTTTGTATAATACACATATATCAGGTACAACTTGCATATTCATTACATTTTAACAAGTTATGTATAATAACAAACTTTTAGTGTGCTACAACTGGGAACAGGTGTTCTCTCAACTATCTTAAGAGTTGAGGGAGTTTATGTAATCACGTGATACCTTTTGGAATTTGGAACAAGTGATGATATATTAACCTCTACAGATAAACATGTATTTTATATGCGGCCTACTGCGCGAAATGAAATATGATGAGGATGGAATGGGTTAGTCATAATATTAATAAAGAAACAAAATATTTTAAAGCATTATTACCAAAGAACTGTTTCATAGGAGCGCTAAATGTAAAAAGCGGATTTTTGAACTAAAATTGAACTAAACTTGTATTAAGTAACTAGATTTATGGAGATTACTATAGGAATTGTTAATGCCATAACAGAAGACATCAACGCGTTTACCAACTAAAACGTTAAGTCAAATAAAGAGTACGAACGGGCCGATGGCGTGGTCGGTAAGATACTTGCTTTTTACGTCACCAATTGTGGGGTCGATTCCCACCCGAGACAGACATAACTAGATTTATGAGATTACTAATAGGGATTGTTAATGCCATAACAAATGACATCAACGCGTTAGCAGTAAACAGAAATGCCGGCAGCGAATTCCAAAACTTGGCAGTTCGCAGAATACCAGTGGAAGCAAAGTGCTTTGTGCGTACCCGTGGAATTTCCACCATATATTAGCATCGCATAGCAGTACCTCTACTTGTCCGATGTAAGAGCGGGTGTGGGGGATAATATTATATAATTCCAATACGTGTGTGTCTTCGAAGTGTATCCGATCGAAGACCGAAAGACTAGCAACCATGCGGCGATGCTCAAGACTTTGCAGTTGAACCTTCTTTTGGAAATACTTGAGATAAGTGACACAGACTAAAACGCAGTAAAGGCTAGTTTGCCTACCTATACATTCAAGTTACATAAGAACGAGAAAATTATTATCAATGCCATTGTTATAGACATTTATGTGCCAAAAATGTAATAATGTATGAATATTAGAGGATGAAATAATGTTATGACTTTCTTTATTTTAGTATTATGTTAAAATGCCTAATTCTGACTAATTTTAGCGGTCAAAGCAGCAACTTTAGATTTTGTTATCTAATCGATATACTATGCCCCGTATTCATAAACATCTTATAAGCTCATTATAGCTAAAATAGGTTTCTAATTCGTTTGTCTTTGTCTGTCGTCTTGACATTTATATTAGTAAAGAAAGAGACAAAGTTCATTTGAAATAAAGATTATTTTATGATTTTTATGAATAAAACCGTAAGTAGTTATATAACTTGTGTGCATTGCTACACACCTACATAGGTAGTTCAGTTATTTTTGAATGTCAAAAATTAGTAACTCGTCATGCCCTGAAGGGCGCAATCTCTGTCATTACAGAATGCGTCACAGTTATTATGTGTGATCTAATTTTGACCTATGAGCACAACATTATATTTAAAGTCATTCTACTTGGAATATATTTCAGCAATAAGCAAAAATTAAATAAAACTGTATTAAGAAACTAAAGTAGGTAATAACGATTTTATGTCTCACTACTGGCACGGATGTTCTCTCAACTACCTTAAGAGTTGGGAAAAATAAATGTTTAATCCACACACGGTAATTAAATGCGGGTTGGTGTCGAATGATTAGTTCTTAGATATGCCTATTGCCCGTTTCCTCGCGATCGCCTTTACCTATATTGGGCAGCGGTAGTAAAATAATTCAGAAAGATAATGGGCATGACCAGGGATTAAACTTGACCATATATTTCAAAGTCGACATGATAAATACTTAACTATAAAAGGCATTAAATAACTCAAAAACTACTGTTCTCAACCACATCGAAAACACAAGGTTTTCAAACAAAAAAACCGGCCAAGTGCAAGTCGGACTCGCGCACCGAGGGTTCCCTACAAACCTGTAGGTGTTTAGGTAAAAGTTAAATATGTATTATTTGATGTAGCCGCTTTGATAGTCAAAGCGAATTTACAAAAACTTTAGACAATTGAACAATTGAGTTTAGTAGATTTTTTATCACCAATACGAGTTGATTCAGTTGTCAATGCTATGCGTAAAGTATAAACTTTATTCAACTTAAGCGTAAGAAGTTAGTACTTTAATCCCTACTTACATTAACTGCAATAGTAACTTTGTCTGTTAAGCTTTCACGCCCTACCTACGGAACAAAGGATCTCGCACGAATATAATCACAAAGATATTATGAGTCGGAAAATTAGATATTAAGTTATACCTATTGTCCACTTAATAACGGTATATATAGGTTCCAAAACTCATTGACTGGTTATTGCGTAAGATAAGAGACATTTTAAATTAGTAGACCAAGACCTAGGCGTTAAAACACAGCATCAATCAATATCACCTAAGTCACTAGGCCAAGTCTGGGTTAGTAATATTTTTTTGTACATAACACACGGTCATCGGGTACCAGCTAAGCAGAGCTTGTGTTAGAAAGAAACCAGATAACTGACATATTATACACTATATATTTCTTTTGAAAATACCAACCAGACTCGAGACAAACATTTTCAGGAATGCAAATATCTGTTTTGGTGGGAATCGAACCCACGACCTGTCGCGTGAAAAGTATCTTACAAACAACGCCACAGGCATATCGCATGTCTTAATAGATGTATAGTTTTAAAACATGCTGGGTTTTTCATTTTCCCTTCACCGATATAGAGCATTGCCAATGAGACGTTGAATGATGAAACGTTGAGATGAAACGCAACACAAATATAGCACATAATCAATAGGATCAAACCTGTGATACTCGTACAAAGTCCGGTCTAATACCACTGCTCTGCATATATATCACCTGTGTAGTTAGGCAGTTAATTCGTCTAATAATAATATTTTGTTTAAATTAAATAATAATAAATGAATAATGATAATTAATGACGCTTTTATGATTATTTTTAATTTTAATTTATTTATTTTGTTGTGTTTTATTTATAATAATGACATTTTATTTTATTGCATTTTATGATCCAATTTGTTGATTGAAATAAATGATTTATTATTATTATTATATTATTACTACAACTGGCTATGGTATAACGGTTACAACTTACAACACAAAAAATATGCGATAGTGCGTAGGTGTAACATAATTATATTACTTAATAATATTACAATAATAATAACATCAGGTCAACCTATGACCGTGCGTAGGAAATCTCATATTAAAATATCGTTTGCGTGCATTATTTAATAGGTAATACTGGTAATACCTATCAATTACGTTTGATGGCTACAAAAGTGGAACTTTTATATCTACTTAGTAGTCTTGTTGGTTTTGTGCAACACAATTTAGAACACTATGTTGTCGGTCATAGAGAGTTTGGACCGGATCAATGTCAACTGTCAAGTATGACAGGTGACATCGCAGAGCTGTTCGACTGAATGAATGAAGAGTTTATGTATAGCTTTATGATTATGTATATTGTTCTTTGTCTGTATTAACTGTTACCATTTAAATCAATATATCGCTGGACCCCGTGTGAGTTAGACGTCCGCTGGCGAATCAGTAGATCAAATTACGATAGCCAAGTAGAGCGGTTGTGTGCGCGGCTAATCCACCTTTTATCATAGTTTTACTTACTGAATCCCCTAGGAACCCTTAGTTCAATATTGGGTAGGTAGGATAATCTGGGGGTTACTCTCTAAGCGATAGATATTAGGTGGATGCTTGGCAGTATAACTATTCACTGATTTGGCATAAATAAGTGGGTAAGTTAATATAAAAGACCATCCTGACACTACTGATACTTCTCCGTTCACCGTACCTCCTTCTAGTTTAATGCTGGGTAGGGTTCACCATCCTCCCTTCTTGCAAGTACATATCAAAAAACGTTACAATAGTGCTATCGTACTTAGTTTAAGCACAGATAATGTAATACTACACTAGGTTTAAGTATGAAATGACAAGCTTAGGATTTTTCCGAAAAGAAAATTCTATATTACTTAGATTGATTTTTGGCGTAAGTAACTAGGCACCTTCTTGACAGAGTCTATATTCATAACAATATTTTAAGACTATTTACTTAAAATGCACTTTGTCTCTTTCTTACTAGTTAAATGTCAAGATGACAGACAAAGACGAAGAATTGTAAACCTATTTACTATAGTTATATTGAGCTTCTTTTTTATCTTATAATAGGCTTGCGCTTGACCACAACCTACCTGATGTGAAGCAATGATGCAGTCTACGATTATTGAGCTTTGAAGACGTTTATGATTACGGGGTAAGTGTATACTCGTAGGTATTTACTGAAAATGCCTATGAGTTACTTATGTAAGCATCCAAAAATGTTGTGGACCGCTGCTGAAAATAAAATTAGTGCCAGCGAAATTAGAATACAACACCGAGACATTTAAATTGACCTTTCAAGTAAAGTGCGTGACAAATAGTTGTTACAAACATAATACAAGTAACAATGGAACATAATAGCCAGTTTCTTTGGGTCCGGAATGTGTGCTGCTTAATTAGCTCTAGTCATTGTGGCGGAAATGAAAAAAATGTTAAGTAATAGTGAACAAAGCATTATTTTTAATATGTAACGAATACAACTAATAAAGATATCGAGTTAGTTAAAGTACAATCTTCTATAGCATAACAGCCTATGACCGCCAGACCATCGTTATTTTATAAAAGCTTAAATTTTGTCTGCGCATGCTCCCAACACAGGTAAGAAAGATGGACCAATTGTGGTGTATAACAAATACATCTATACTATACTATAATATTATAAATGCGAATGTAAGTTTGTTTGTTACGCTTTCACGCAAAAACTACTGAACCGATTTGGATGAAATTGGGTATGGAGATAGTTTGAGACCCGAGAAAGGACATAGGATAGTTTTTATCCGACTGTAAAAAGAAGGTAATGTTTTGGCGCGATAACCGACATACACGCGGGCGAAGCCGCGGGCGGAAAGCTAGTCAACTTATAAAGTGTGATCTTTTGTCACCCAATTACCTCCAAAATCTTAAACTCTTGCTACTTACTCTTGCTTTATTTTAAAGCTTGCTGGCATTTCGGCATTCATTCGTGTTCCGGTGCGATGTCTGGTGACACCATGCAGAGAGGGTGGGTCGGAATTGTTGCTCCTTTAAGGTTTCTAACCTTAAGGAGGCTCATTCCACTGCCACCTTCTCACCGATAATCATTCGTAATCACGAGTGAATCGGAATACTAGGCTGGCGCGTTTCATCGTAAACTACATCGTTGCTTAACATCAGGCAAGTTGAAGTCAGGCGCCAGCCTATCGAAGAATAAAAAACACCAAGGGTCTGACGTTCGTGTTTACTATTGCGGAAGTGTGTAATGTTACCACAGTCATCCAGTGGTAAGCGTGTTCACTTAATAACCGCGAGAAACCGGCTTTGAATCCCTGGTCGAGAAAAAACTACTTTTCTAATATATTTGGAAAATCTTATTTGTAACTCTAAGTTGCGAATAATGCCTGATGAACGGCAATTGGCTCGCCTCCTATAACGTACGGCACTTAAACAATAAATATAGCCGGCAATAGGTGTTTTTCACCACTGCCTACACCTATAGGTGAAACAGGCGTGAACGCTATCCTTACATTGAGTAAATAACACTCCTTATATGGAAAAAGTGCTACACTAACTTCAGATTTAGTGAAAGGATGATTTGAAATTAGAACACCCACGTGTGCACAAGTCAGGCTGAATTCGATTATACTTCGGGTGTCAACCGAAGACGATTACATATTTACTTGCAGCAGTACGTCAGTTGGTGCCATCCTTGTCACACATTTAGAGTATCTTTGCCTAAAAAAGCCTAAAAAAAAAGTAAGAACCTATCTTCGGTCTCAGCTCACTCATTCACTCAATCGCGCGCCGTCACAGCACAGCAGCGTGGGCGGTGGATTCATTACGTTTCTTTGTGTCATCACGTTCACACGTTACACGCAGGTTTAGGAATTTTATACTAACGGAAAAGATCTGAAAAAAGAAATTACCTATGATAGCGTTTTAGAGAAATTAAACAACTGGAACGCAAACTTATGAAACAACGGCGAGATCGTTCGTTGTAAGACAGCAATCTGGGTTACTCTGGTAAGTAAACTACCCACTTCTTTCGCAGATAATGACAAACTATTTAACAGAGAATAGTGTTTAACCAAGTTTATTGAAATAATTGTTTAACCTACCTACTATACATTATGTAATTAAGTATGTTATAAGAATCTGCACGGGTACCTAACTTGGACCCATTACGTGCATGGGCACCTATCTTGGGCCCACATTTTATGATTGGGCACCTATCTTGGGCCAACATTTTATGATTGGGCACCTATCTTGGACCCACACTTTATGATTGGGCACCTATCTTGGGCCCACATTTTATGATTGGGCACCTATCTTGGACCCACACTTTATGATTGGGCACCTATCTTGGACCATCCTCATAATAAATACGGGTGACTTTCTTGTACCTACAGTAATATTCACTGATAATCACAAAGAATATAATACTATACTAGTACGGATAATGTAAATTCCGGCTACAGTGTGATGAAATAGCATTTAAAGGTACCTACCTTACTACTACTTAGATAAGTAAGTGAGTTGGGATCTCACGTACTCTTAAACAGAGATATATTATGTCATCTAACAATAAACTTGGATGACGAAGAGCTTCTCGCGCAATTTGAACCTATACCTACCTTGGGCACATCGCCGCCGCCAACTCCGGACAAATCGCTGCCGCTACAGCCTCCGGTACCGGCGGTGCTATCAAAGGCCGCGTCAGACGCGTCACCATCTCCTATCTTACCTAAGGTGTTCAGGAGGGTGATCAAATGAATAATTTGGACACTGATATTTCAAATCTTTTATGAGAAGACCTTTGTTATGCAAATAGTTAGCCTACATAAAAACATTGTTCCGAGGTGGACACATATTCTTATTAATGGTCTGGCAAAAGACACTCAGGCGGAACTAGTAAAACTATACTTGCCACCTGAAAATTGCGTCAATATTTCAGCCCCTCAGCTCAACCTTAAAATTAAAGCGGCGCTCTCTGAGTTTAATATGTAAAACAAAACGAATATTGCCAGGATAAACAAAACCAACTTTGTAGTTGTATCGCAGCTCTCGGACATTTATTGAACTAGGACTAACTGCGACCCGAACAAAATACCAAGCGTCGCCAGCTGTCCAGCCACACCGAGGGACTTTAAACTTGAGGGGGCATCAGCGCGCAGTGGCGATCGTGCTGCGGACAGCCCCAGCGCCTCGTCGACCGCCGCCGCCGCCACGGGATCGCCACCAACTGCCTACCGCGCGGGGCTGTCAACGTGCCACTGGCTCCACGAGACACCACGTTAGAGGTACCAATTTAAATACGTTTAAATTTAAAATACTTTCACAGTGAATGATGATTATAGGTACCGTCTTAAATTGGGTCAATTGATGCATATCCATTTAAAGAACAACCTGTTCAAACAGTGCAACCTAAAAATAATGTTTGCAATTCGCAGTCTCAATTTAAATGTTTTGACAATTGCATTGCGAAAATACTAGTACCAGGATTTATCTAGCCGTATGCACCTTGAAAAGGTCAACTTATTTCACCAATTTTTATTGTGAATACACAGATTTACATATTGTGGGACTTTAATAATAACAATAAGATTATTTCTTATTATCATAAAATATAATACAATAAATAAACTAATTCTAGAATTATAACCTTAAAAACTAGATAAGGCGTCATAAAATTCCTAGGAATGTGCCTAGAAGGCTGGCAGCATTGCCACGTTGTATGGCTAATTCTTTAACCAAGATGTAGGCCAGCCCTCTGGTCACGTGAAGAGTCTATTAATATTTATATAATTAATTTAGAAATGCCTAATATTCATGTGGACCACCTTAACATGGAGGATCACTGCACTGCTTTGAATCATCATTGATCTACAAGACGCATACTTTTTAATTTCAATTGATAAAACTACAAAAAAAGTTTAGAATAGAAATCTCCATTTTACGAATTCAATGTTATTCCGTTTGGTCTTAGCATTGCTACGAATAATAAAAGTCTGGCTCTGCACCCTACGCTTTCATAAAAATGTTAAAACCAGTCTTACAATACTTATGGTCACAGTCTTTAGGTTTCGTAATTAACACGAATATGGGTGTTATGATACCAAACAATACCTGTAGATTTTTAGATATCATTTTGGACCCAAAAATATGATCATAACCCCACCAGAGAGAAGAAAACAAATGCGAATTAAATAAAGCTACGGAGTCGATGAGAAAAAGTAGTAGCTCTATTAGAAACTTTGCTAATTTATAGGCTTGCTAACCTCTGCATGCCCAGCCGTATGTCACTGCTAATTGTGTTCACCAAGCTATCTGAACGACAATTTTTTTTTTTTAGCACTAAACTATAATAGTGACTATAATAGGCAAATTAAAATAAAACCCTAACTAAAAACCCACTGCCATTAGCTACATAAATAGAATAGGAGGTATACAACATCCCCATTTAACTTAATTAGCTCAAAAAATATGACAGCGGTGTGAGGATATAAACATCTTTATATTTGCCTCCTATGTCAAATCGTGTGAAAACACTATCGTTGATAATGAATATCAACACAGGAGGGGAAATCTGTGAACTATTTATTGCGCAAATATCCATATTATTAGGTAAACCCGAGTTTGACCTCTTTACAAGTGCCCAAAATAATAAATGCTCAAGGTGTGCTTCATGGAAACTTGATCCATTTTTAGAAGTGGTAGATGCATTTACTTTTAGTTGTCATAATACATATTTTTATGCATTCAGCTTTATGTCTAAGCCTTAGAAGAAAGAATCACAGATCGAGCAATAGGCATCTTAATCGTACCCGACTCGTCCTCGCAGCCATGTACCCCATGCCTATACGGTCAAGGATTGTTGTCTCAGAAAAATATTCCTTTTGGGCCTGATAAATACTTGCAGTATTACTCTCTCAGAGTCCACCATCCACTTAATGAGGTCCATGTTCTGGTGGCAGCTAAATTATCAGGGACTCCATAATAAAGCGGGATGTACCACTAGACTTAGTAGTGATTAAATTGGCATAATTTGCAACAAAAACTTTAAAACAATATAGTAGCATGCTAAAATCTTAGATGTAATTTTGCACAAAAAATAATCTGAACATTTTATAAGCTAACATTATTAATGTAATATCGTTTTCTAACACAAAAATTTAACGCAAGGGAGCAAGTTTTACTTGTTTAAATACACACAGATTAGCCCTATCAATTATTTCGGGTACTAGTGTTAGGTTTAGCTTTAAAGAAACTTTATTCTCAATAAAAACATACTGGAGAACAATAAATAAATAAATATTCTGGGACATTGTCATCTAGTCCGAAGCTAAGCAGAGCTTGTTGTTAAATTAATAGTAACGTTACAAAGTTCAATTTTACCACCTTCATTTAGATACTTATAACTAGATATTTGAAAAATCAACAAGCAAATCATTCATTATAAGAATACATTACATTACATTATATTACATTAAATGATTGTGTACAGATTTTTTAAGAGAGTAAATAGGCTTTCTCCACCTCAGCCCAAATATAACTCAACGTGGGTTACCAACGTCGCGATAAACTATTTTTCTAAATTGTACCCTTACGAGGATACTTCGTTACCTAACCTCACAACTTGTACTTTTTTACGTACCTATATCATCTGCTCAGCGAATGCAGATCATTAGTTTAATTAAAATACATAACATTATGATTCAGGATGGTTCCATTGTTATAAAAATTATCGATTTAATAAAAACATCAAAGCTTGGAGCTTGCCAACCACTCATCAGATTGTCCTTCATTCGTAAAATTCCTTTCATTTGTCCGGTTTTAGCACTTAAAACTTACTTATAGAGAACTCAATAGCTACGATAAAATGGTAGCAAGGATCACTTGTTTTTAGGAACATATCAACCTCATAACAAAGTTGGAACCCAGACACTAGTGCGTTGGGTAAAACAGGTTTTACAGGACAGCTGTATCGACGTATCGGTGTTTAGTGCTCACAGCACCAGGTCTGCATCAACATCTGAAGCACACAGATCTGGGGTAAGTCTGGAGGTGGTTTGCAAGGTCGCAAGCTGGAGTGACAGATCTAATTTTTTCATAATTTACTACAGAGAAGTTGTACAAACAAATCGAGATGATTTTATTCATTCACTATTCAATGATCGATAAAAAATTCACAGGTTATCTACATTTATATTTACAAACGTAACGTTAGATGGGCAATTGTGCAATAACCTGCAGTTTAGCCAAGTGCTTTAATTTACTTCACCTTTATTTTGTCTGCTTATTTGGACAAAATAAAGTGAAACTTTTGATTTGAACATTTTATCTATTCAATTATTTTCTTTTAGGTATGTACCCTTTTTTGGTCGAATCAAGTCAAAATAGCTCTAAACATCCGCAAGTAAATATGTAATCGTCTTCGGTTGACACCCGAAGTATAATTATGAATCAAACGAACTTACCTTAGTGAAGTTTGATTCCAATTATGCGAGGGTGTCAACCGAAGACGATTACATCATCCCAACCCTCCCAATCCCAAACAAAAATACATAAAAGTGTTCAAATTTCTGTTCCTCTAAAATAATGAATCCACCGCCCACGCTGCTGTGCTGTGACGGCGCGCGATTGAGTGAATGAGTGAGCTGAGACCGAAGATAGGTTCTTACTTTTTTTTTAGGCTTTTTTAGGCAAAGATACTCTAAATGTGTGACAAGGATGGCACCAACTGACGTACTGCTGCAAGTAAATATGTAATCGTCTTCGGTTGACACCCTCGCATAATTGGAATCAAACTTCACTAAGGTAAGTTCGTTTGATTCATAATTCTTCAACAAAGGCGAGCTCTAATATCGGCACATCCAATGTCGTCATTGATTGTGAAACTGTTGCAAAGCTGCAACGTTGTGATTTGAATGAATGTCCAATGAATTATATTGTGCTTCGAATAAAGCAGATTCTATAGGTACAGTCGACTACAGAAAATCCTCCTTTTATACGTGGTGCGTGGAAACCCTTTATAAGTCCCCGCTACTGGTGAGAAAACGAGGTATGTAGGAGTCCCTGGCTACCTAGTGAGCAGGTTACCCATTAAAACCTAGCAGCCTTGGTATCCTTCTTCAAGTGAATAACGGCCCTGATAACTCATAAATCTGCAGACCTGGGCCTGCCATCGCACCATAGCCTATTTGAACGTTCATCACTACGACTTCCCCATGGGTAATCTGTGACTGCAACAAGCTGTCTCATACCCGAGAACAGATAGTCTGCATAACGAAGGGTCGAAAAGAATTGTGTGGGATTGACATAAGGTTTGGGAAGATGGGATTCACGTGACATTTCGAAGGTAAACGTCAATCTCATAAGTACATTTTGTTCTTTTCTCTTCTTTTCTTCTTGATCTTTCGATAAATAATTTGTCTAGAGACAGGAGGCTCTGGAGACCTTAATTTCGCACAATAAGTACTTTCTTCAGTGGCTAGGTTCACAGGGTTGTTAGGAATTGAGGTTGAGGACCCATTAGGACCACCTTACTACCGGATATAAATAAAATAAAACTAAACTAAATCAGTACATATAAAATTTTATTTTAATTCAAAGGTAAACTCGTCGTTATCACTAATAACAAGAAATATACAGTGTTCCATACACGTACATACTAATGCATTGTCAACTCTATTCGAGAGCCTTAAAGTCGATAATCGTTAACATATTTTATGTACTTTAAATTGAAATGCCTAAGTTACTGCCAATGGAAGCCACATTAGAAATTAGAAAAATATTGTTATAATCTAACATTCCGATACAGTATCCTAAATTCTACATTTTTCTTTGATAATTATAATGTAATCTATGATATAAACATTTTAGAACTACCAATAAAATAATTAGAACCAATAAGTATTAATTAAGGCCTCTGAATGATAAAACCTTTAATTTAAATTATTATTATTAACTAAATTTTATTTTTTACAAGTTTCCTTACTAATAAAGTGAATAAGGTTAAGAATTCTGTAATCAAACAAACTCCCTAATTTTATTTACTTTTAAAATAAATCATAGATTCATTCAAAAGTTATCAGAATGCAAATCTATGAGATTCTTCATCAATTCTAGACAATACAATGAGTTCTAAAGATAGTAAACATAATAATGAATAAGTATTACAAGTAAGAAGTTTGATTTTATTCATCTAAAAACTATCTGGACTAAATATTGATTAAATTGAAGACATATTCTTATTCCATGATAATTATTCAAAATTATTTACAAAATAACACATTGACATTGGTCTCGCAAAAGTACATGACTAAGTTATATATTTTAGCACCACTACTTACACTAAAACAAACCAGATAAATAGATATAGGTGGGAATGCCAAAGATATGAAAAGGAATATAAACAGGGACTTCAAGACCACATTTATACATTTTAACCACTTTTAGTTACAAATAAATAACGTTATAAATAGTTACTGCCTAATTTTGAACTTACAGCTGCATTTGAGTTTGTTTTCTATAGTAAAAAATTATTAATTTTAAGGAAAAAGTTAAAAAAAAACAATTTAAATTAAAAAAAATTCAAGAATATCTAATAAATGTTTAGAATATCTTATAAATAATTGTAACTAAAAGTGATCAACCTTAACTGCTACAGTGTTTAAAGTAGTTGTCGCAGGGAGGTGTATTTGGTCCCAGTCTGTGCTAAGATGTGCTTCAGTGTCTGTGGCCTTAATAGTAAGGCCTAATGAAGGTACGGCATTGGCGCAGTGAGGCAGCCTGAGAGTCACCGGCCTTAAGAACACGAGCCCCTGAGGCCCGCACATCACTAGTGGGGACAGCATTGCTTCACCTGTTATTAGCAGTGTGTCAATATATATCTAATATACAACCTATAGTGGTGATTAGAAAATTTAGTGTTTTGTTATCATTTACTAGGAAATTAAAAAAAACTTTAGTAATGGGTACAAATAGCTTCTATGATTTTAAATGTGCAAAAACAAAAACGTAATAGGGAAAATTGGTAGTAGAGTCATAAAATTGACAAAGACACACAAACACAAATCGCAACACATAAATGCAGTTATGGCAGGCAAAGCGTAAAAAATTGCAAGTTTTTTGATAGTGAAATAAGTGAAACAAAAATAGCTAAAGACGTCATTGAACATAAATATAGCGCACACATATCACCAAACATTTGATCAAACATACGATCAGGTTGGATGTAAGTAGCACATTCGTTGACGTCTTCTCTCTTCAATCGCTAAGTACGAGTGTATGGTGTGGCAGAAACTGCGTAAATATAATGCATGCGTTAGCAAACGATGTTAGTATTATTAAAAATGATGATGTAATGAATAAAGATAAATTATTTACGTATATAGGTGCTAAATAATATTAAAACACCATTAGTAAGTTTAATTCCTATTATTTTTTATTAATAATTTATTCTCTGACATGCATAACAACCATGCAATAAATATTTTGATTGATTATGTAATTGTAAAAACTTTAATTTAAATTCAAATAACAGTAACAATCCCAATCCTTGTGCAGATTTCAATCCATTTGCAGTATTAAATGCCAATTAGTATGTGCAGACTACGACACTACAAGGTTTTAACGCGTGCTTCATTACAAAAGCCATTACCGTTGTCCATATCGATCGGAGGCCCCCCCACACGCTGGCTTAGTCGTGGATCTGATACCGTAAAGTAGATTTTTTGCTTGATTCCTGGTGCTATCGCTTTTGGTGGTATTATTAGTGATACACCCCACTGTCTATCTTCTAAGACCCCACCTTCACTATCAAATATTCCCCAGGTAGTATGTGGTCCTTCAGGATTAACTTCCTCTGATTTGTTAGCATTAGAGTCGTTAGCATCAGAACTAACTGCTAATACTGTATTTTGCATAATTGTAGTCTCATTTTGGCTAGAAGACATACTCTGCGAATTTTCTTGGCTCGTCTCAGGACTTTTTTCAACTATTTTCTCACAAAATGTTACATTCCTATTAGGTTTATTTGTCCTTTCCTGTAAATCTTGAGAAGTATAGGGAGTACTTTGTGGTTTGTTTTCGAAATTCATACTGCATTCTGACGCATATTGGGTTTCCATAGACGTAGTAGATTCATAAGGTATGGGCGCTGAAGTAACTTTTAACGCATTTGAAATATGATCTGCTTTTCCATGTAATCTAGGTGCATATATTGGTTCACCTTTTAGAACAGTGCTTTCCATACTTTTTGATTTTTGCTTTTCAGCATCTGTTTTCGAGTCAGTAAGTCTGAGTTTAGAGAAATCTATTTCTTGGAATGTTTCGCTTTCTTTGCTGTTTTCAGCCTCTGTTTTTGTTTGATATATCGGTTCTCGTCTTGATAAGTGATTAGCATCGCTAAGCTCATAAGGGCTGCTTCTAGCACTACCACTACTTTCTTGTTCTTCGGTTGGAGCCACCTCCTTTGTTTCTTGTTGTGATTCATATATTACACTTTCTTTTAACTCTCTCTTAGACACATAAAGAGGTTCACGAGATTTTACTGAATCACACTCATTAGCTTCTTTCCTAGTTTGATAAATCATTTCTTTTTTAGCTTGGTTCCTTTGTTTTATTATTTCCAGCTTTTCTTCGAGTCTTATTGTATAGCTAGATTCTTTTTTGGCTAGAAACGCTGCTTTTTGGGATAGTATCTCTTGCCTAGACACATATGTGCATTCTGCTGACGCTGGCCTAATGTTGTATGGTGAATCTGAGCAACTAGATTTGACTTCAGCTCGAGTAGCGTATGGTGACTCTGTCTGCCCAAGCCTTGCCATCATCTCTGTTCTTGTTGCATACGGAGGTTCACTCATACATTTGCTCATCGGAGAAATCCTACCAGGACAGTTCACAGGCGTCTGCAGCCGCCTGTCTGGTCTTATACCATAAGAATCCGTCCAAGAGGTGCCAGGAGGTGGCTCATATGTTCTCTTTCCATAAATTGGTTCTCTCATACTTCCGTCCATTCTTTGTTTAAGCATGTCTTCTTTAGTACTGTATGGGGATTCCGAAAACCTCTGTCTTAGCATTTCTTCTTTGGTAGCATAGGAACCATCTGGTGTAAATCGCGTTCGTGACATTTGTTCCCTGCTGGAATAAGGTGATTCACTGTACATTGTTTCTGATTGGTTAGCCATTTCCTGTTTATTTGTGTACGGACTATCAGAAGTCAATTCATTTCGGGTTGCGTAGGGACTCTCTCTGACATATTCGGTTCTAGAAGCATATGGACTTTCTTTAACACATTCTGCTCTTGTAGCATACGGATTCTCTTGAACGCACTCAGATCTAGTCGCATAGGGATTTTCTCTAACACATTCTGCTCTTGTGGCATAAGGGCTTTCCCTAACGCAATCAGCTCTTGTCGCATATGGACTCTCTTTAACGCATTCTGATTTGGTAGCATATGGACTCTCATTGTGACAATCTGCCGTGGTTGCATATGGGCTTTCTTTGATGCATTCTGACCTAGTTGCATATGGGCTCTCTTTATGACATTCAGCCCTTGTGGCATACGGACTCTCTTTATGACACTCTGCCCTGGTGGCATACGGACTTTCTTTTATACAGTCTGCTCTAGTGACATAGGGACTTTCTCTGACACACTCTGCTCTAGTTGCATATGGAGGATCTAGTCGTGGCAAGTTCAAAGTATGGCGGTTACCGTACGGATTTTCAAAACTCTGGTTAGACATTTCAGATCTACTCGTATATGGATTTTCAGAAGATGTTTCATATAGTGAAGTGTAAGTCCTTCTTGGTTTTGGTATCGGATCATAAACAATATGGTCTTTGCTTTGGTATAACGGTTCAGGAGGTAGCGGTTGAGTAGGATGGAAGGATTCGTGTTTAATCTGCTGTTGTCTTTGGTAGATGGGGTCTATTTTGGTAATCATGTTAAAGTTGGAAGTGTGACCGTAGATCCCTCTTCTATTGTATTCGATAAGAGAGTTCTGTCTACGTAACAGTGGGGTAACTTTCGGTTCTGTTTCAATATCGCACATGGAGTTTTGCCTTCTCAGGCTTTTCATAACGGGTTTGGCGTCATAGTCTCTAACTGTACATATGGACCCATTTCTTTCGTCGCAAAATGATGTTTGCCTCTTTAGGATCGGTTTAAGAACCGGTTTCTCGCAAGAGGATGAGTTACTCCGTTGCAACATTTGATTCCTAATCTGCTGATTTCTCATATGTACACTCATGTCACTGAGGTCAGATTTTTCTCGTCTCAACATTGGCATATGTTGTATTTGCGGTCTCTGTTGCAAGTCACTTTCGCATAGTGACTTCTGTCGAGACACTTTCTGTGAGTTTTTCGTTTTCGAACGGAACAGATCGAGTACTGCGTTTTTAATGAACGACGGTTTTTTAGATAATTTCTTTTTAGTTTTTGGGGAGAACGTCTCGTCGCGCTCCACACTCGAGTTCATGGCATCTGAAGAACTGCGGACACCCACAACCAAATACCCAACTTAGTTACTCATTGATATAGTTGAAGGACACTCGGACGGTCAGATTATGGTTAACTATGGAGAAGGAACGACATACAACATGTCTACAACTACGGAAATAGATATTAACATTTCTGAGATGTCCGAATGAGCATGAAATTTTCAGTGGATGAATTTTGTGTTTCTTTTTAAAGCATATTGAAATAATTTTAAACTAAGAAAGGAAAACATAGACTCCAAGTGAAAAGTATATCTTTATGAAGAAATAATTAAAAGAAATGTTCAAGAATTTGATACAAGTAGATTGGAATAGGTACACAAAAGATGTGCTTATATTATTATTAAGTATGTTTAATTCAATATGCTTTTAGAACTTAATCAATTTGCACTAAAATGCAGACACGCACTGCCAATTTGTACCGAATCAAACAACTAGTTCAATATTACAAATGCTATACATTTTACAGCGCCCCGATAGAATATAATGTGTTACAAAATATATAACTGTTTATATACCACATACAAAACCATACTAATACTGGCCCGACAAGACATGTTAGTCGTTTGTGAAGCGATGGGTGTTTGCATGTTAGAGCAATTGTACAAGGGGCTGATTGGGATAAGAAATCTATGAGATTTCAGAAACATGCATTTTGGATCGAGAGTTCTAGAAAAGAATCCTAATTATTCACTTTTTTTTTATGAATTTAGGGTGTATAAAGTGTGTGCGGTGCTGTGTGGCTTACCTAAGGTTATGCATGTGTTGGGGTTTTCTGTATAGCTCGAAGGCAGAACCCCGCTGTTCTCTGCTTCCAGCTAAATCTAAAGAAACGGAAAGGTTTAGATGAGCCATTCAGAAATTATTATTTTAAGTCACTTTTTTAAACTGCCTGTCACCTGTATTACCTTCTGTTTTTTTCTGACTTTTATCTACACTTATGTACCAATTTGGACTTGGTTAAGGTTTCATGCTCTCGAATTTGGAGTACTAAGAGAACGATTCTCAACGACTTTTTCCTTCAATCTTATTGTCCAAACCTATCTTACTGGGATTTCAGTTTCATCTACTTTACTAGTCAGATATCAGTTATCATTTACTTACCTATTAGATGAGGATTATGTGGTAGATTGATGGCGCGGTGGTGAGAGGGTGGGCCCGAGTATGGCGGAGACTGTGGCGGCATTTGACCGCCGTACATGTTTTGCTGTTGATACAATTGATTTTAAGTAAAAGTTACAATTGACTACCTAATATTATCGATTGTGTGCATTAGATTTTTTTTTACAATAGTTGGAGACTGGAGCATCGAGTGGTAGTGACAAGACAGGATCCTCGGGCGAGGTGTGATGACGGCGACTGCGGTCCTTAACTGTTCTTGTCGGGAACTTGTATATAATATGCTAACTCACTTCTACCCTTTTTGGTGTCCCACTGCTGGGGACAGGTCTTCTCTTAACTATCTTACGAGTTGAGTGTTTAGGCCATAATCCACACACGCTGGCCAAGTGCGGGTTGGTGGATGTCACATGTCCTCGAATGATTACTTTTGAGACATGCCGGTTTCCCTACAATATTTTCCTCCACCGATATTGAGCAGCGGTGATGAAACAACTCACACAAAGATGTGTGGGCACGACCGGGAATCGAACCCGCGACTTTATTTCAAAGGGAAGGCTGATACCGCTGCGCCACCGCTGCTCTCCGCTATTTATGGTGTTTATCGTGAAACTTTGTTTGTGCGATTCAGGATTGCTATGACTTAATGTCTCTTGAGTGTCGTTATGTATGTGATGCCACAGTACCTATAGTTGTTACAATATTTGTTACAGTAATACCTATAGTGTTTACAGCGTTTATTACAACAATACAGTGTTGACAGTGTTTGTTACAACAGTAAGTACAGTAATTGTTACTTTGACTATCTAGTGTTTGTAACAAGATATACTCAATACTCAATAGTTTATTGCAGACCATAATGTGCAGTAAAAGATGTTAAAATTTCAGTGTTCAATTATGTACCCTGTAGGGCACAACATAAAGTAGGAGAGAGGAAGAAGAGCGCTACTTACCTTTATTAATTAATTATTATTAACTCATTAATTAAAAGAAATAAAATGACCTAGTAAAAATTTAATTAAATTATAGATAAAAGACGTGTGGCACACGGAGACTGCCGCGGTAAAGCTATTGCATAGCATTTTTTATCAACTTAAGTAATTATAATTATTTCTTTATTCTATTTATGCAGTATTTTTTTCCTTTGTTTTTTTTTCTTTGATATTAATTCAAGTTACACTTTTTGAGCGTGGTGACCGATAAGAAAACTTTTTTTTTCTTTTATTAATACAACGATACAACCAATTTGGGAGGCAAACCAATGCAAACCGATACAACCAATGCCACCTAGAGGCGAATTGCTGAACTAAAGAGACAAATGTGATATTTCAAAAAGTCATTAAAAGTACTTCTTTTCATCGATAGATGGCAAAACTAAAAAGTATCACCACTGTGCCGGTCGGAGTGGGGGGTGTTAGGTTATTTTCGTTACGGAATTTCTGGATTCGGTCTCCACGCTCAAGGCCCGCGATAGAAGCTTTGCAATAGCTTAATAAATTATTAAAATAAATTTAAAAAATATTAGTTACATAAAAAAATTAAATTATATTTGGTATGTATGTACCTGTTGGTAGTTAGGGTGTGCGTGCGAGCGGTGCGGCTGTGAGTGCGAGTGGTGGTGCGAGTACTGTGCGCCCGCGCCGGGCCCCCGGACACCCTCCGAGCTCTGTGCGTACATTATATATTACTTTATTACTTTTCGGATGATATCGGTTCAACCGTCCCCGGACGGCTCACCGAAAAAATCCGGTGAACCAATAAAGACCCTTCCGGGTAAATTTTAATTTGGTTAGGACATCCGCAAAAAAAAAAATTCGGATGACAAGCTACATCTACCTACAACTATGACTTAATTTTGTGAGTTAGTTCACTTTAACCATTTTTAGTGTCCCAATGCTCGGCACAAGTTCAGGCCTTAATCTGAGGGTTAGTGGATATCACATGTCTTCGAATGATTAGTTTTCAGCTGATTTCCTTCACCGATATTGAGTAACAGGGATAAAAGAATTCACACAAAGATGTGTGAGCACAACCAGGAATCGAACCCGCTACCTAATCTTTCAAAGGCGAAGCAGAACCGCACCACCGCTACTCAATGCTGGAGGTTAATATTTTGTTGTGGGTTAATTTACTTGTTTTTCTATTACTTGCAAATACACAATCTCAAAGAAGTAAAGATAAAAGTGCATATAAAGTGTATTTAAATTCTATGAAATAAGAAATTTGTAACGATGTTTGTTACTCTTTGACGGCGAAATGCCTTAACAAATTTGGATGAAATTTTGCACACATGTACACACGACTAGAGATCAAGCTATACCTTACCGGTATAAAGTGATCTCGCATTGTATAGGCCTTCCGTATAACGAGAGGTCAGCTTATACTGGATTTGTATAGCTTGATGTGTAACAGCGTGTACATATACAACTTATATTATATTGTGTAAAATAGGTTTATAATTAGTTTGTCTTTGTCTGTCATCTTGACATTTATACTAGTAGAAAGAGACAAAGTCTATTTTAACTAAAGAGTCTTAAGATTTTTATGAATAAGACCTTTATTATTTATTCTTATTACTCATTCTTTTTTGTACACAAAATACTTACATAGATAATTTATAAATTGGATACAACAAATGTACACAGGCGAGCTTAATTCCAATGTGAATTTTATACCAGCAAACGCTAAGTAGAGAAAAATTGTGCTTGCTATGTCGATTACTCTGGTTCTCTGTCGGATCACTTCATTACGTATTCGATCCTGCAGAGAAACTCATACACTGTCGTCAACCCTATTATGTATACAATTTTTTTATTTGTACCTTTTCCTGAACACAAAAAAAAAACGGGTAATGTTAGTAGTAACACTCACTCCATTCCGTTGATGTGTAGCGTCGTTGTTGGGCGGGCGGTAGTGTTTCGGTTTGGGCGGCGGCACCGGCTTGTACGGGGCCGCGCCGCCCGCGCGCACGCTGTAGTCCGCTTGAGTTAGAGAGTTCGTTCGCCCACTGGAAGTAACGACCCATTAGACCTACAGCTAGCCACAAGCACAGATTCAATAATACTGTCAATCCACAGGTCTTCTCTCAAAGATCCGCAAAGATCTCTTATAAACTCGTTCGTGATCACAACCCATTAATCTCTAAGGGAGTCGCGATTACCTTTAACCAAGTACAAGTATTCGAAGCAATCGTTTTGTTAACAGCGGCCGCGTGTGTTTGTTACGTTTCATACATCAATATTCACACTCAGTAGCTCACCAAAATAAGTACTTCGGACTATATACTTATTTTTCTCATAAGATATGTATACCCTTCAACAGACCTGCTTTTTTCCTGCGCTCACATAAGCACATGTTCATTTTCTGCTCGTAGGCAGTGGTTTTTTGTGCTTGGCATACAAATAATGGACATCTCAAACTATAGTGTGGTACACCCGCAAACAAACTGTTTAGTGCTAAGTGAAATCAGCTGAAGAAATGCAGCCACACGAAAAGTTTTTACCTCAGCTGACTCGATCAAGCACAACAACTCAAAGGGGAATTCCCAGATCAGTCACAAACCTTCCCTCGTTATTACCCTACTCACTTTTCTAATTCTTCTCATCGAGAAGTCGATAAACTCTACTTGAGAGTAAAAACGTTAATTCACTCAGGCTGATGCGAGTTAATGGATCTCAAATAAACTCTAATCTTAAGTAAGATGAACTAGGTTACACAAGTTTCCTTACTGATGTAATAATAATAATATAGTGAGACATTAACACACACGGCCATCTAATCCCAAACTAAGCAGAGCTTGTACTATGGAAATCAGATAACTGGTAATATACTACAAAATACTTTTCTTTTGTAAATACATACTTAAATATAGATAGTTACACCCAGACTCAAGACAAACAGACGTGTTCATCACACAAATGTCTGACTTGTGTGGAAATCGAAACCACGACTAGCGGCGTTAAAAGCAAGTATCATACCGACCACGCCACCAGCCCGTCTTTAACTTATCAAAAAGACTTTAATAATATACTTAAAAAAAATCTTAGTTGCAACTTGAAGTTTGGAATAGACTCGCCCCTATCACGTATGGGACCTAATCAAAGCTGGCGAAAAGTAGGTGATAATCACTACTGCTTACACCTTCAGGTAATACAGGTGTGAGCGCTATGTAGTAAAAAAAAGTATTAAATATCACTGACCTGTATTTGGCATGATCATTGGTAGGTACACTAGGGAGGGAAGGTCCTCTGGCGTGCATTGGTGTGTGACTATTACCGTTCATCGGCGGAGGGCGACTGGTCTGAGGACTTCGGTATTCTGGAGGCCTGCTAGAGAAAAAATTATACATTCATTGACAACATTCCCCTTGCAATTTTCCCATTTCTATTGAGGTCAGCTCCCAGTCTAATCTAATGCGGCTAGCTACCAGAATTATACGAGTGACTGCCATCAGACCTCGAAACCTTTAGGGAACCAGTAGCCGAGACGATTAGACCAGGAGTCAGATTATATTAGGCTTCTGACTACATGTAACGATTGTCATAGATATGTTAAAAAACAACCGACGGCTTAACGTGTTCTCCGAGCACGGAGGGTAGTCCCTCAACTAACCAGACACCGAAACAAATCTTTATTGTTACACAAAGATTGTCTAGGGCGGGAATCGAACTTGCGACCTCCCGGGCACAGTATAGCCCAATCGTACGACTTACACCACTCGACTACCGAGGTCGTCTATACATACATTAAAAACAAATCCAGAATATCAGTAAACCCTCGATCTAGCTTAAACCATCTCGATTACTTCAGTTCTAAACATACCCGGGGAAATATTGGTAATATTTACCTCTACCTACACCTGTAAGTAATATATGCATGCAAAATGCGCGGGCGCAGGGGGAGGTTCTGCGCTGTACCTCACAAAACACTGCAAAGAAGCGTCTCCCTCCTCCCTCTTGTTTACCATTATAGATCTACAGTATTAAAATCGTAGGACCTATGTAGATAGGACAATACATGGTCCTTCGAGCCGGACCCCTACCGACCTTTGGGATATAGAGCTAATGTTGTACCTATCTAATAACAGTTGTTACCTATAATTACTGTCGGGACTTCTGTAATCCAAAGAGTTGTGTTGTTCGTGTGAGTTGGAGTTCCTTTGTGGAGTCTGTGGCAAGTTGCTCTGAGACATCGCTGTCGGGTTCGGAGGTGGTGGCGGCTCCATTTTGCTACGATTTAAATAATTAAAAAATACAAACATAAGTTTATTAGGAAATATAGGGTGTCTGGTAAAATATTTTTTTATCCTTTAATAGGCTTGCGCTTGACCACAACTTGCCTGATGTGAAGCAATGATGTAATCTACGATGGAACGCGCTTGCCCAGTAAATACCAATTCACTCGTGACTTGAAGACAGGCAGATTATTGCTTTCGGGAAACAATGATGCCGGCAGCGATTTCCACAACTTGGCAGTTCACACAGTAAAAGTGTTAGCAAAGCGCTTTGTGCATTACAGTGGAATTTCCACCATATAACAGGGGCGCATAGCTGTACCTCTAATTGTCTGATGACTTCACCACGTGGTGGTGCTCATAATAACAAACAACTTCTCCGAAAAAAATTTTGATCAATTTTTTTTAAATTAATTTCACTATTTATTATTTAGTCGTGCAGTATAGACTACGGAATGTAGAGTTTAGAGCCAAAACATACTCGCGTTGCGCTGCCGACTCTTGCGGTGCGGCGCCGCAACGCGAGTATGTGTTTAGACCCTTAAGGAGGGACGAAGTGAAGATTTACTCCCTAGGTAACTATGGTCGTCTTAACTGCATGGCTCAATTATATAGAAAATTCACTTCGAAAAAGTTGCTTAAAAATAGTTTCTTTTGAAATGTTGTTTGTTACCATGAGAACTACCATGTACTTACGATTTTCCACTAATTACTAGTCACAGAAAATATCGTGAGGAAACCGACGTGTCTAAAAACCAATTATTTGAGAACATGTGACATCCATCAACCCACACTAGGCCAGCGTATGTGGATTAAGGCCTAAACTCTCTCTCGATTCGTAAGATAGTTGAGAGAAGACCCGTGCGTCTCAGAATACCAAAAAAAAGTCGAAGTGACCAGTCACCCTATATGATGGTAGCTGCCACATGCCGAGCAACCAACTTGCACTTGCAGTTGCTTTCAGAGGTTGCTCTATGCATTCTATCGGACCGGCCGTTTGCCGCTGGTCGTTAAGTGCGTGCGACAACAAGCGCTTACTTTCATAACCCAATTATAATTGGCTGCTACAACTGTAGCCTAGTTTCATTTTATTTCTTAAATAGAATTACTAAAGTTGGACTAACTAAATGGCTGTTTTAAAAATCTTAGAAAATTTAGCACAGGTACTGTTATGCGCACGTATGAATAAACTGTTCATGTTTTGTGTTTATGTATAGCTTTTATTTACATGTGCATTTGTAAAAATGCCTCAACTTATTGTAAGTGTGCGTGAGCATGTAAAAGTTGCGTGTGACACTTCCCATTTAAATGTTCTAAGAATATTATTTATTTATCCAAAGAAGACTTACATGGATGGTGGGGCCACCTTGAGATCATCAGGCGCATTAGGTGGTAAGCGAGCTCCACTGTACTCGTAGCCCGGCGTACCATCGTATGAACCCTGTGTATTAATAATAATTATTTTAATTTAACAGGTTTTGGTGATGAAAATCTAAAATTACCAGATAATATAGTACCAAATTATACAGTTACTATTTAAAATTCATATAAATTCATAAAAAGCATTTTATATTTATAGATTAGGTTCTAATCAAATTTGACGGTGTTGTGCAGAAATGTTCCAAGCCACAAGAACAAAATATTGTTATGGTAGTTTTCAATCAACCAGTAAATAATAATAATATAGTGGGAAATAATGACAAATAACAAATGTCTGTCTAGGGTGGGAATTGAAACCACGACCTGCAGCGTGAAATGCAAATATCTTACAGACCAAGCCACCACCGGCCCGTCATATCGTCAAATCTACTTTACATTTCCGGATTTGCACCTACGTATGTAAGCTCATTCGTTCTAAGTACGAGTATATAATTGTTCTGGGAATCTTTACATTAACGGTCTTATTCACAAATATCTTATTAGACTCTTTAGTTAAAATGGACTTTGTCTCTTTCTAATTAGTATAAATGTCAAGATGAGAGACATAGACAAACGATTTATAAACCTATTTTAGCTATAATGAGTTTATAACATTTATGAATACGGGGATAAATTAAATTTTGTCCAGATTGCGGGTTCAGCGGGTTGGGTCATTTCCGCACAACACGGTCCAATTATGAAGTAGAAAGAACTTTTTACCGGATGATTAGGATGTCGAATTCGGTCAAGTGATCCTTGTTGTGTAGGTTGTATGATCATACTGGTCGGTCGCGCGGTGTATGTGTTGGTTTCATCACTGCCTCCCTCCTTGGCTGGACCGAAGAGACGCTCTTGCGCACTGGGACGGTTCGTCTGTAGAATATCAATATTAATGTTAGTAATCATTATTATCATTAAGCTACAGTAAAACTAGGTAAAAATGCATAATTTTGACATCAATTTAGCTAGCTGTGACGCCACGAGTCATAGCGAAAAGTGAAAATATTCATTTGCACACTTTTAGGTATTTGCTTAATTTGGGAATAGATGGTGCTGTGTGTGTAGGTAAAAATATTACAATACTATTTAATTTACTAGCGCACCCGACAGACCTAGATACCGACTGCAGCGTCATCTATCGGACTGATTTGTGAATCATTCATTTTGTCAAAATTCATTTTCCGTCATCTAACAAGAGTTTGGGACAGGGACTACTGGGTCCGATGTGAAAAATTCTTTAGGCCTTAGGTTACTTTTTAGCCTACAGCTGGGCATGATATAAATTGTAGATCATGCGGGCAAACACGAGCGGAAAGTTAGTTCCTAATAAAAGTATAATATTAATTTGTAATATATACGGTGACTGATAAATACGTTATAGTGCTCATGATTGCAAATTAATTTCCCAAAGAAACTTTTTTGGAGCCACTTAATTTCAAACAAAAAAAAATTATATTCATCCGCCAGCGCGCGGTGTATCACCTCATCCATCCCAACTTCACACTCCATTACTTACGGCCTATTTTTTTTTCATACCTATATTTTTTATAAATAAATATGAATACTTACAGAAGGATTATGTCGTAGAGAGTGTGCAGGCGGTCTGCCAGGTGGAGGAGCGGGCAGTAACACTCCACCCGCTGGTCGACCCCCACTGCTTCGTGGAGGAAGTTCTGGCACTGACACAAATTAGTATCAAATTTAATTTATCACTTGAAAATATCCAAGACATGTTAAAGGAAAGAATGGATAATATTCTAAGTAAAAATAGAGACCACATATCGGATACTTTACTAAAAAAAAGAGATAATGACCACAGAGAGTGATAAAAATACCAAGTAAGGCTATCTTCACTTAAGTTTCAAATGTGGCCTGGACTACCTAGAACTTAATGGATATTAGGGATTGTTTCTATAAGTTAATCAAAATCCGCATGGGCATTTCTGTTGATTTGTAACAAGTGATGTTATTTTTAAAGATAAAAATAAACTAATAAAATCAGTCTCCACCTACTTAAAAATTTCATCAGATTATTAGCAAATAGGGATCTTTTGTCGTATCCATTATAAACTCACCTGTACCATATAACGGGGAGTGGGGAGGCGAATGTGCCATCGGGTTGCACTGGTAAGGCGGCGCGTCGTTGTTACCCGGTATATGTGCCGGGTTGTGGTTGATGCCATTAGTGTTAGCTGGGTTGGTATTCGCTGAGAAGCCATATTTACTGTCACCATAGCCGCCTTGCTGTTGGGGAAAGACGTTAGTTAATTTAAAACTAAGAAAATTAATAATCAACAATGTTGTTGTGGTACTGAACTAAAGGTATAGTGTCGAAAGTATTCCAAAATAAACTTTTGTTGGCTCGTAGAAAGAAGAAAACTCTTTTTATTAGTACCATCTATATAATCTGATGGTGCTGGTATATCTAGCGCACTGTGATCCGGGGAAATCTTCTGTGCTTCCTCCTGATAGAAAACTCAGACTACATTAGGAATACTTAGGCACTTACTAAGAACTATTAAATACTAATTATCTGCCTCTCCAACTACTTTTTCTTGGTAAAATTGATTGCATGTGTTCATTTGAGCTTAATTTTCGCCCGCGTGGACCCGTAAGTTTTGAAAAATTCTTTTTTATTGTATTACCTTGTTTATCTATTTTCCTCACATGGAACTTATGTGCCAAATCTGAAGTCTCTAGACCCAGCGGTTTCGGATGAACGTTGATATTTTAGTAAGACAGTCAGTTTCTTCTTTAATATATTTAAAAGAAAGAAGAAGATAGGGGTCAGGATTCTCACAAAAAGTTTGACTAATCCCGATTAGAGATATTTGAGAATAGTATTGAGATACAAACCGAATAAGGCGGTGGCACAGCGTCGGCTAAGTGGTTGATATCGTCGTCCCGATCAATGTTGTCTTGCGTCGTTGCTATCGATGGATCCGATGACGACTTGACAAGTCTTGGCGCGGGAGGCGGACTAACTTCCAAATCACTTTCAGGACTTGATGCGTACGACAAACGATTCTCCGTACTTGACGACATTGAGAACAAAAAGTCGTCAGACAACGGCTCGGGTCTCTGTTTTTCCCGCCATTTTGTTACATCAGCCATTTTGTTGCAGCGTCCGGTAGGGTGGGTTATGGAATGGGGTGACAAGACAAGACAAATGAATGATTGCAATAACACGTACAGAAACTAAAAGTGGGATTTAGTGTCTGTCAATGGATTTTTCACACTGATTTATCAATATTCAAACGTATTACAGATATAAATTTAAATGCAACTGTTTAAAAATTAAATAGTAGGTACTATTTGAATATTGATATTATTAAAATGTGGCAGGTATTTAACACTGGTAATTTGTAACAATATTTACAAAAACAAAACACACTGGGCTTAACTTTTGATAAAATACAGATAAAATATAATAAAAAAATACATGCAAACAAATGAAGTTAAAAAGTGCAAGCTAAGCATAAAAGAGCCAATATACAAATAACAAGCGATAAAATGCAACAGATATTAATACTTGTGCTTAATCTAATGGTAACTTTGTTATACCTAAATTCACCTAATTACAATATAATCTGAACGAAATTTTATGACAAAAAAATCAATCAATCGTGGTGAATTCAGGCCTCGGAATTAGATTTCAATCTAAACGTAGCCTAAATGTTGTTCGGATATAGGCTTACTCAAAGCAGGTTGGGAGTCTTTCTCAGCTTCATTCTTACTTTCTTTTTCTAACTTTTCTAACTCTTCCAACTTTAGCGTGGGAAGAGAAAGATTTCTCAACTTATTTAAAGATCTTTCTGATACGGCTGGTAATGTTCTTATTTCACTAAACCGTCCTGAACTTACAACTGGCTTAACACTGCACTTACAATTTGGAATCCTACAAGTTTGCCTTAATGGTTTTTCCAATGTTTTAAATATTGGCGGTGGCATTTCTTTTTGCAGTCGGGCTTTCCATTCGGGAATTTCGTTAGTCTTTTTTTCAGTTTGGAAGAAGGAAGCCGGTCTGTATTGTTCGATAGGGACTACTGAAGATGGCCGTGGTACGTGTATTGAAGTTTTATTAGTTGTTTCAAGTACACTGAAAGGCCTGAATGTTTGGGGATAGACATTTGTTTTAGAAAATATTTGAGACATTTCAGGGCTAACACTTATTGGTGATTTTAATTTGGTCGTTATATTTCTTTGGTAGTGATTTATTTGATTTTGCCTGTCATCATACGGATAGTTCGCTACAGTATGTCTGTTTTTTGCAGGGTTATTTGGCAAGCTGTAAATATTGTTAGGCATGCAAGGGGTTAAAGTTTCGGCATAGTAATATGGTACTACGTGATTTCTGTTAGCGTCATACAAATGGTCATGATGTTTAGCGTTAAGGTTAAGTGGGGCTATGTTTTGCGGTGAACTAACGGGGCGTTGAGGAGATTGGTACATATTCAAAGGGTAAGATATAGGGTAAAATGCAGGGTAAGGGGAAGGAGGAATCGGGAAGTATATGTCCGACACCATTTCAACGTGCTACACCAAGACAGAACAGAAATGATTTGGTTAATATTACGTAATGTATATTATCATAGTGATGTGGATACCTTTTAAGGACTGAATTTAGGTACTATGTCTGTATGCAAATCCACGTTAAGATATAGGTATCCACCCACTATATCCCCAATTACATACAATATTGAGATACTGCAACCATTAAGAGCACATAAAGTTACCAAATGCACCAACTGCCTTTACCAAGCAACGTCCGGAAGCATGATGCTTACTGTCTTCATAGAACAACATTTAATGTTAATAATGTAACGAGTTTCACTGACATGAACGACTACGTAATTAGACTACATTGTATACGATTCAAAATAATGTACTTATTTGTTTTGTTAAAAGACAAGATTTACTTTAAACAAAAACAAATATTTTGTTTAATTAATATCAAAATCATACATTCGCTTTATAATTGTCAATTACAACACATCCAATGACACAAACAATTTTTAACCAAAATAAAAATACAGACGACGAAACATATTTTTTTGTCGCTTCAACAACCAGTAAAGCTAACTAATCTTCGCGCGAGTATAATCTTGTCTTATAACTAAACCAACCACCTCATATATTCCATAGAACCTTCCTATAATATAGTATTCCACTGACCTTAGTCTCAGAGACCCACAACTGATGCTGCTGTGTTCTAGATATGAGATCGATGAGCTTGCTGAACCACGTGTTCTGATTCGCCTCGCTGAGTGTGATTGTGTGAGTAAACACGTGGCCCCACACACGCTCCATGTGTTGGCATTGTTCGAGAAGTTTCTTTGATGATTTATGTGCAGACCTTGAAATAAATAACCTCATTACTGGTCTGTACAACCAAATAAGGGGGAGGTAATTTTTTTACGAAAAGGCTAACTCATAATATTTATAATGCACAAAGGAAAACTATTTTTAAAAATTAAAAATAAACAGATGGGGAGCAGTAAAAAAATGAACAAACTGCTGTACGTCCATCACCAGTAAACATTTTTTTTTTAATTACAACCTAAATTAAAATTACTTACTTCGGTAGCCCAGCCCTGAGCTGCTTTATGATATGTTTGTTATCCGCCTTTAAGAATATCACAATAGGGTAGAACTGGGCATAATTGAGTCGGTCCACAGCATTTGGTGTGATGTCTAACAACGCGTGCTTTCCTCTTTCCATAACCGTTCTTATACTTGATAGACGGATTATTCCACTAGATTTTGTTTTCGCGTCTTCTAATGTACTGTCCATTTCTAAAAATAATGTACGTAGATTCATGAGAAATTTACCTTAATTAAAAAAAATACAACTATGTGCTAGTATAGATTTGGCGTATAACTACTACCAAATACTACATTATACCACTATTGTAAACCAAAGTTAAATACATATTGGTTTTAGATCTTATAAAGTTTTTATTGTTGCTATTGGATTAAATTATGTGTTTACAAATATTCAACGTTTCATTTTACATAAAAACTAAAATTCCTAAATTTTGTAATGTAGATGACAATCATATCTTCGGTGCTTCCATACAACACAATCAGTCTTTTCAGAAATGAGTCTATCGTGAGGATATAACGAATGAATAAGAAGTATCAATCTAATATTATTTTTTTCATAGTGGATGCTTACTTGGTGATGAGAATTTATCTGGGCTCTCAGTCAAAAGTCGTTCTCTAGCGATATCCGCGACTGCTCCCAATACTATCACAGGTCGAATAAATCCAGGCTGCTTCAGCACTACCCTTTCGTACGCCGGGAACTTGCTTATGCTGTCCGATAGAACTACCTCATCCCAATGTTCCTGTAAAATTACGTTTCGAATGTGACATGGAAACTTTATTCTGTAGCTTTAATTTTACTTGAGAATTATCAGTACAATTTCCAAAGAAGATACTTTAGCCTTACATCAAGGTAACAATTAGATAGACATACATATTTTATTTCAGATTCAAATATTACTATGTCATTGCTCACCTTTCCAAGACTTTTGCTCCGTCTATGTGTGGACCGTCGTCTTCTAAAGAAGTTGTGTTTCCCGTCGTTCCCAGACATTTCCTTCTTCGTAGCATTGAACTGAGCCGTTGCTAGTTCTTCTGCGCGCGCTTTGTTAGGTATCGTGCCTTTCTGTACTTCTTGGTTGTTACGTCCTATAACAATTTATTACTTTATTACCAAATCCATGAGGAATAGTACGGAATCATAAGTTATATAATGTTGATTACTGACTGACTGTTTAACTCTATACGTAGGTAATAGGAGAGTAGCCTATTGCACATAGTAGTAGATTTGGCCTCATGAAAGACTATTACAATAATAAACTTACCAATTCTATAGACCTGCCAAGCGCCAACAGTGCCGTTATGCAAGGTATCCACCACGTGGAACACGTCTCCGCAGCGGAAAGACATCTCACCATCCGTCGGTTCAGTGTAGTGGAAGTGTGTTTTTATGTGGAATGAGTCACCAGCTATAAAGAACAAGAGATATCAAATTACAGTCCTATCCAAAAAATCTAAAAACGAAATAGCATTCATTATCAGGCCGTTTCATAGTCCACGCCATGATTTGCGGCTACACTTATTCAGCTCATTCCATTCACTCTGCATTCATCGCTAGACCATTACAAATAGTATTTTAAGTATGATGAGTGAGTGGAAACATCATAGCGATTGACATCGGTTGAGATATTTCTCATGGAATTTCAAGAAAATCTAGAGTAACTGTAGATGGTTCCAAAAGTATTGAATTAAAGTACTCACGCATTTGTCCACTAGCGACAGCATTGTATTCTTCCGGCGAGTGTTGAACTATGAGGTCAATGCGTTCCTGTAGGCTCAGTAGAAATAGCACCGCCTCTTCCCGAGTCACACCTTTCATTTCCATGTCGTTTACCTGCTCCAACCAAAATAGGTAGATATGAGATGTTTTAAATTTGTCCTAAACTCAATCTTTTTCAGTAACCCTAGTACAAGTTCGTCAATATGACGAACTTGTACTAGGTTTATAGATAGTTATTATGTATGCGAGGTTCAGTTGCATGTGGGCGAGGACCCCATCGTGTTAATACTTTCGTACGGTTGCTATTTCCTGTCATTTTTGTGTAAACGAAGCGTAGATTACCTTAAGTATCTTATCAGCCGGTTGCAGGCCCTGTAGTGCTGCAGGACTCGCGGGCTGCACGCCTGATACGAACACTCCCGATCTATTGCCTCCACACAACCGGAGCCCTACTGAACCCTCCTTCTGGAAGCTTATCAAACGAGGCTCACTTCTGGAAATAACAAGAAAATTTAATAATTAGTAGTTTTTAGATAAGTACTAATTTTAGCATCCACCCTAACAATCTAACTTATCTGGTTTCCATAACACAAGGTCTGCTTAGTTTGGGACCTTTCTAACTTACTACCTAACTTTCCAACTATATTATCTCTCTGATTAAATTCCTGTGAAATCCAAGACAGTATAGGTGTCTCGGGACTTGGCCGAGTCCAAAATCCAGAGTCGAATCACGCCGCACGCCGCGGTAGATCCTGGCTTACTTAAGTAGCAGGTGTGGTGTGGAATTGCGCTAGTGGGTAAGTCCCATATAAAAATAGCTTACGCCCGCGATTCCGCCCGCGTGGTATTAAAAATAAAAACGTAGACTATGTGCTATTCCAAGTTGCAGTTTATCTCTGTGCCAAATTTCTTTCAAATCCGTCCAGAATGCTTAGGGTGGAACAGTAACAATCTAATACATCCACACATCCAACAAACTTTCGAATTAATAATATTATTTAGATTCTAAAAATTAAAAAATAAATACGAGACTTTTCAAATAAGAGTGTGAAAATTTTAAGCTCAAATGCAATACGAAAGTGGGTCAAATAAGTAAGCTAATTTTAATACCTTTTTAATTATCTTAGGTTAATATCAGTGCTGTGAGTCGCCTGTAGTAGGCCTGTCTAACATGTACGTTGCGTTTTCTGAGCAACGTACATGTTAGACACTGATGGGTCACACTTACTCTTTGTTTTGATTTTTATCTATTTTCATTTATTTATTTTTTATTTTTTTTATTTGATTTTGTGTGTCCTGTCTTTGTTAAATAAAAAATCTCTCAAATGCATAAATTAAAATAAAATAAATAATTATTGTTCAATACTTACGACGGTTTATTCCTCTGATTGTTCATGTTTTCTTCTTCGTATAACTGTCTTCTACTGCTATAATAATCTGGAAAAGAAAATCATATAAAAATACTAGTGATTACGAACGTCGACTCAATAAAAAATAGCAAATTTAATATAAAAAAGTTTCTCCAGTAAAGTTTCTTTGCAAAAGTTGTATGTAATCTTATCATCCAACATCCAACGATATATGTCACTTTGTGTATATGACATTATTTTTCAACAATTTTTTTAATTATTTATTATTTACTAGCCGACCTTCAGAACCTCGTACCACCTAACAGCTTATTAAAGTTCAAATTGACTTATAAGTAGATATTATTACGAATCGTTTGTAGGTATGGGAGGATAGAAGTAGTGTTTCTAGACATTATCAGACAATTTTTTTTTATGAACCTTATTGTAAAAAAAAAAGATTTAGAGAAATCGGTTCAACTGTTCTCGAGTTTTGCGTTTATCAACACATTTAATGATTCCTTTTTATTATATAGATTGACCCCTTAGCACAAAAGAAAACAGATACAAACAGGTTCATGCTGGCCATATAAATCTTTTCGCCTATTCCAAGCTTACAAAGTATAAAAAATGCACTACAAATTACATAGCAAAACAATAACAAAAGATTGAAAAGAACAAAATGTATAGGATTGACATTCACCTTTGAAATGTCACGTGACAAGCTTATACCATACATTTTGTTTGCTTTTTTCGCTATTTCATATTGACTAAGGTCCCTGGGCCTCTTGACAAAAAACATGGCGAAGCGATTACAAGATCGAAACGAACAAAATGTATGGGATTGGCTTAAAATTGCCACGTGTCACGTGACGTTTGTTTTTTTTTCGATTTTACCCTACTGCATCGCTTAGGTCACTTTAAATATGGGCTCAGTACAAAAGTTAATATAAGAGTTGTCAATACCAAAGAAGCTTTCGAATACTATCATGAACCTGTCAAGAAAATAAGTTATAATGTACATAAATCTACAAATTATTTTATCTATTCTGTTTTCCATCTATTTTATTCTATTTCTAGCACTACATTTCCTTTTTAGATATGTTTTGTACGAAATAAATAAATTTAAAAACTGATTTTGACGTGTTCGTTAGTACCTATTTGAAAACTTTTTTCGTATTGATGAACTCGTATTATGGGTACTGATTAAAATTTTCAAACTAGATAGAAGAAAGAAACCCTACTTTGGGAAACTCTAATAAACAAGAGCTAAAATAAATATAAGTAAGAGCTTATTTAGACGAACCTTCGTTTCGTGGTGGTGGAGGTCGCGGCGGCTGGTCGTCTCTCCTCGCGTCTCGTACGGGCGCCGCTACGTACAAATTCTGTCCGCCGTAGCTGTCCGTGCCACCGTACGCTGCTGGAGTCGCTTCTGTAATAAAGTTATTATTCCCTTTATATTTACACGGAGCGACTAGAGTAACAAGTCAAGTGTTACACTGTCTGTAGTAACACTAAACTAAATATTTAATGCTAGCAACTCTATTAGCTCGTTGTACACGCAAGATTAAACGTTTTTATCAAGCTGTGACTTTTTTAGGTGTGGCGTTAAATCCAGTCCTATCAAAAGTAATGGTTCACCACTATAAACGCCGAACGGTGTTTCTGGTCCTTCGAGCCGGAAATATGAACCAGCGTTCTATTTATAATAATAATAATATTTTCACACATACACACAGCGCCATTTAGTCCCAAATTAAGCAATTATATTTTCTTGTGTTATGGTTACTAGGAACGGATATCTTATTTTCCTTTTTTTATATATGAATATTATAAATAAATTACACCTAGACATAGAACAAACAATCGTGCTCATCACACAAAGATTTGTTCTGGGTGGGAACCAAACCCACGACCTTCGGTTTAGTAGTCAGTGTCACTAACCGCTACGCCACCAGGCGCTGGTCAGTCCTATGGATACGCAGAAGATATTACAATGCATAAGCGTATACGCCGACACAGGTATATTCTCTATTCTCTTCACTCTTAGAGTCCGGTTGGAAGGGGCTGGCGACCAGTGAGAGATCGGGCGCTTGACCAAAGCCTTAACCTGTTCTCCAAGATACGAGGATTTCACACCACTATCTTCATGACTCTGTACTAGTGCTGAGAAATTAGAGCAATCTCAACAACAACAACAATTTTTGAACTAATTTGATTGACTTACCTAAACTATTATAATTATTCTGGTAATTTCCATTCGTGACAGTCTCTTCTCGAATCAATTCTCTAGTGACGACTAAGTTCAGTCTATCTTTACAAGACTCTATAAGTTTCCTCGCTTCTTTCAGCGTCATAGCGTCAGTGACGGGAGAGTTATTGATCTTGGCAACTACGTCACCTTCACAGAGCCCTTGACCTGCTTGGTTTAATTGTTCCCTCGCTCGCATTGTTAGTTCCTTCACGTAGAGTTTGCAGCCTAAGACTATGCCGAAATCTGGAATAGAAGATAGATTATTAACAACTGGTGGTACACTTCGGCCGTGGTTAGTGACCACCCACCAGGCAAAGCCGCACCGCCAAGCGGCCTTGCCGTGTTGCGGTGCGATGTCTGGTGACACCATGCAGAGAGGGTGGGTGGAATTGTTGCTCCTTTAAGGTTTTTAACCATATGGAGGCTCATTCCACTGCCACCTTCTCACCGATAATCATTCGTAATCACGAGTGAATCGGTATACTAGGCTGACGCGTCCCATCGTAGACTACATCATTGCTTAACAAGGCAAGCAGACAAGTTGTAGTCAAGCGCCAGCCTATCGCAGATTAAAAAAAATAAAAAGACACTACAGTAGGTTCTAAATCTATAAGATCCCATAAACTCCATGCATTGACATAATATTTATTACTTAAACCCTTTTTAGTGCCCCCTGGGTATCAACTATGTTCCGTGTTAAGAGAGTTTAGGCCTTAATCCACACACGCTGGCCAAGTTTGGGTTGGTGGCTGTCACAATGTCCTAAAATGATTAGGTCTTATACATGTTTCCTCACAATGTTTTCCGATTTTTTAATATACTAAAGACAACTGGTTATGTAAAAGGTATTCGCATAAAACTTCAATGTAGGTATTGTAAAATAGCTCCGTTTTTTGGGGATTTTTATAGATCCCCATGATATAGGTATTTGGGTCTTACGAAGGGTACCCACTTAAACCCAGTGTCTGAAAACAATAGTTTCTAAGTCTACTAACCTTCCTTCTTCCCGTTCCTGGTAAGTGCAAGTTTGATGGTAGTGGGAGCGGTGGGTGGTGGTGCTGGCGCTCGTCTCCGCACCACCAGCGACACAGTGGCGCCACTGTCGCGCAACACTTGCACCGCTCGGGCGTATTCCACATTCTCCAACGGTACTCCATTTACGGACACTATTCTGTCGTTTACTCTGAAAATAAAATAAAATTCATTTAACACACTGTGCTCACATACAGGAAACCTTATTACTGAAACTATGAGAAAATAAACTTAAACAAATTTTAATAATATGTATTTTTTATTTCGAGGTGTCTTAGTACATTAAATAAAATAATCTCTAACGAAAGATATTTACTTTTGATTCTGATTGTACTGTCAATCAGCTGTGCGCTCGCTAATGTCACTGAACGCTAATTTTACGCGTGCTTTCATCGATATTATTATATTAATATAATAGTTAGTTAGTTTGGAGCGGGTTGTTTTCCGCAACTCGACGTCCTGTAAATGCGCCTATTTTGCGTGATTGGGCTGGCGACGCGCGACGCTATTGCCATCCCACCTCCAGGAATAATATAATACGCGCACTCACTGATAACTTAGATACTCACTGCAGTTTATCCTCAGCAGGTCCTCCCCGTAGCACATCAGACACAGCAATGGATGGATCTCCACTCGCGAAGTGAGGGTTGTCTCTACCACCTGAGACTGCTATACCAAACCCATACCCTGGCACTCGGTTCAACCGCACCCGGTGAGTTTCCCATCCAGCGCTCCGTTCTGTGGTCTGGAAAGAAGAAAATAATGTTTAGAAAAACAAAATACCTAATAAACCTACAAGGCAACAATCCAGAAGACATGTATGAAAATAAAACCTGTACTTTCGATTCTTCTTTTGCTAAATGCCAACTACGAGTTTTTCGCAAGACAGTGAAATGTTTCCACTTTTCACCGCTGCGGTGATTATGCAGCTAAGCTAGGTGTACTATTAATGTTACTGTATATGGCTGTACTATACATTTATGTTTATGTGAATAAATCATTTTGTATTTTGTAAGTCAATTCCGTATCTAGCAGCAAAGTGTGCTGTGCACTGCACATAATCTTATTCAACTTTGTTTAATACAATGAGACTTCTTAGTTTAAAATAGTTGAAAGAATACTATGTGACCAAGAAATACTATTGTACTTCGGGCAAACGTTTGTTTCGAGGTATCAAGGTGCGGTGCTCGGTGATTCAATAAAATGGTCTTTTAGGTAAAAGCCCTTTCAAAAATCTATTAAAGATCTCCAGCTGGGCACGTAGGTATAGTGTTGTAGTTGTAGGCCGCCAATTAAACTTGATAAGCCTAAAGAACGCAATTAATCAAGCAAAGACTTTATGCTTATCAGAAATACCAAGTTTCCAATGTTACCAATGTTGAACAGAGAAAACGTATGGCAACGAGCAATTTTCTTGTTATTGGTGTAGATCAAAGGAATGTGACGTGACACCATTAGCTACAAAGATTTCCAATAAACGATTAAACTTTATTACTTGTCTCTGAAAAAAATATGACAATTATCTTTTGATGTAGTTTACCTTTTATCTTTCCTAAATTATGTCAATACAATGGTTTAGGTACCTACGTTTATTGATGTATCTACCCTTGCTTTTTTCCCATTTCTATTGGGGTCGGCAACCAGTCTAACCTGATGCGGCTAGCTACCAGAATTATACGAGCGACTGTCATCGCTGGTGACATGGTTAGACCAGGTGTCAGATTATATTGACTTCTGACTACATGTAACGATTGTCATAGATGTGTAAATACTTTTTTGTACCGGCTTCCCTTTTTTAGATTTCCACCCTTCGCCGCTGCTAGATGGAGAGACGATTTTAGCAGAGTGCTTGCAAAAGCTGGAGTAGAATAGCCGCGGAGCGTGCATCACGAATATGCAGTCTAGCAGGGAACTAAAATAAGCTGAAGAATTGAAAATAACACCAGACTAGCAAACTATGGAATATTGATATAAATATGTATTAGCATTCGTGTATCTATAAGCATAAGTACATACTGAAGTACCTATATATATTTAGATTCATGTTCTGTTTGAATAGGTGGACAGGACCGGTAAAACCTTGAAACGTCTAACTTAACAGCAGGCTTGTACAAAATCCTAATTGTCCTTATTGTTTATACTTAGTCTTTGTCATGTCAGAAACTAACTTTACTAAACATAGCACTCACTAATCGTAGGTGTTAACAAAGATGGAATATCACCCACATTTATCATGTAATTAAATGGAAAGCCTAAAGTCCTCAAATTTGTACATAGGTCAATACAACACCCAGTTCACTTCAACCTTTTTTAGTATCCCACTGTTGGGTACGGATCTTCTCTCAATTATCTTACGAGTTAAGAGAGTTTGAATTTAAAATCCTTAATCCACACACACTCTGGTCAAGTGCAGGTTCTTTCACATACCGGTTTCCTTACAATGTTTTCCTCCACCGATACTGAGCATAAGCGGCGATGGAGCAATTCACACAAAGACGTGTGGGCACGGTTGAGAATCGAACCCGCGACATTGTATTTCAAAGCGAGGCCAATACCGCTGAGCCACCGCTGCTCACCGCCTCTAATACACCTTTTGATGAGTTAAATGCATAAGAACTCAGTTTTACCTCTTTTCATAACTTTTAACGACTAAAGTACATACCTATTTAACTGACCATCAGCCTGTATCAAAGAATTGCAATATAACTTCCATTACCTAAGAGATTGGCTTCGTTACAAAGATCTTTGTTCGTTAGTTTGACAACAATATCCATTGTATGTCAGTGGATTGACGATACTTGGAAGCGTGGAGTTTATCCACAAAGGAACAACAGCTATCACACACCACATCGGCAGGGCTATAAGTTTACTCTATATGTAAGTACCAACGACCCGTCCCGACTTCGCAGAAATATAGCTGTCGTATTATATCTGTTAAAAGCGATTGTGATTCCGTTGAAAGAAAGAGATGAGGATATACGTATTACATAACGGCATCCCTTTCTTTCAACCTAGTATAGTATTATATTATCTGTGCTTTCAACGGAATCACAATCGGTTTCAACACTTATAATACGGCAGCAGGTGAACCCTATACACACAAATCTCCTCCACAAATCCTCGGCGAAAAGTTCAGAGTTTTTGAGATTATCACAACCATAATCAGACGCTAAATATTATGTTACGTAAGGGTTAATCATTTTGCACCTTAGAACATTTAACATGGGAAATGTTATACTACAACTTTTAGTACTAGGCGAGATAACCACGTACAGCACAAAAAACCTAAACAGCATATGCATAATTACAAACTGATTGTTCCTGTATTAAATCTTCTAAGTTTTTCGCTGTCATTACCATAGAATAAGTTAATGTCATTATTTACAACAGTTTTACCTACAAGAGGTACTTGACAAGTAATTGACCTAACATACACGCAAATATTTAGCGTCATCTACCCACGCATAATGTATCTACCTGTTTATAATAACAACTTATAACTAGTGTTATAAAGACTGCCTACGCAATCTCTACCTTTGTGATAATTCTATCAAATAATATAATAGGCGCCAGATAAACCTGTAGAATACTGCGTTGACGACCTCTGTAGTTGAGCGGTATAAGTCTTCCGATTGGGCTGGACTGTACACAAAACAATCTTTGTGAAACAACAAAGATTTTTTCGGCGTCTTGTTGATTGAGGGCCCTCCGTGCCTCGGATAGCACGTTAAGCCATCGGTCCCAAACATCTACGATATAATCAGAAGCCTAATATAATCTAACACCTGGTCTACCTGGTCGTTTAATTCTGGAAGCTAGCAGCATCAGGTAAGACTGGGAGTGGACCCCAAATTGAAATGGGAAAAGCTTGTAGCTTGGCTTAGACAGGTTCTGTATCAAAATGCCCGATACCATGTGTATCATACCATCCATCCATCTAAGCATAGAAAAACTAATATAAGAATGTTGTAGCCGTTGTAGAGCTTGCAGACACAGACACTACATACTTTATTGGGAAAATTATTTCAATTTCACCCGAATTTACAATAGTCGCAGAGCGCATTCGATATCGCTCGCGGAGCGGTGCGGACTAATGAAAGTTGACATTATTTAGGGTGGAGGTAAAAACTTTAGACTACGATACCCTACTTTAAATTATTAACATAATTTAACATTTTCAGTAGAGGTGAATATAACCTTAGAGGTAAATTAATAATATATAATTTATTGAGATTATGAGCGTCGCTAACATATAATATGTTTTCAGAGTATGAAATAAGACCCTGCAGTCTAAGCAAATGGTTTAAACGTAGGTAGTAAATACGAAAGATTACAATAAAATGGAAACTTTACAGGTAAGTTAGGTAATTATGTGCAAAAGCATTCAAGTTTCTACCCACAACGACACAATACATAAATTAATTACTAACGTTAAAGTCAAATGTACTTCACAAATGAATTAAATGTGCCCAGCCCTTCTAACATTTACTAAGAATGGTCTATTATTGCATTTCTGAGCTATAACGAAATATTGGACGCACAAAGAGGTGCAGTTTCTCACGCAGTCGGGCACTCCATAAACTTGCGTTTGTTACGACTCACGCGCATCTAAAACCGTTTGTCCACCGTCACTGTCACCGAGACATCAACGAAAACGAGATAGCAGCCCGATCAAAATGAAGCCACTTGACGCGACGCGTGACGGGGCGGGCTTGTTGTGGACAATGTATATGTCGCTACCTCGCCGCGCCGTCATCTCATTCTCTTTGACGTCCAGGTGATAGCGGAAGTGGATCAACAGCCTTATTTATTGCTCACGTTAAATTGTTCTACAAACTAAATACCTTTGACTAAATCTTTGGAAACAATCATGCTTTACCGTTGACGACATGAAGTCATCACCGACTACCGTAGCTAAACAAGTCAAAATTATTTGCCTAATGCCTAACTTTCTCATTTATTATAAAGGGAAAAAATTTAAGCCCTACTAATATTATAAGAGTGAAAATGTAATACCTAAGTTAATGAATTTGGTGCCCACTGTTTTTCGCCGAAAGTACAGACATTTTTATAAAATAAATTTATATATATTTTAATTTAACCTGGAACACATAATATGTAGTACCTATACTTATATTTATACCGCAAAATAATCTTCCTATGAAGTGATCAAATTACAAGACACTGATTCAACCTCAATGCAGACAATGTCGCGAACAGAAACTATAGTAACTCAACATACGAGTGTAATTTTCTTGCAATCCTGCAATTATTTCTTCACTACGAATACACACACTACCCAGTGTGCGCCTTAGAGCGACACTATCATTATTAGCATCAAGTACAAAATTATTAGTCACCTACCATATTTTACCATGGAGCAATGTGTTTGATGCATCACACAAGCAATCGTAAGCAGTGAAAATCGCCTTTATTCGTAGGTAATTAAAATCTACAATATATCTTGAAATAAATGAAACGTGCTCTACCATGGAACATGTATTGTTCAAGCATGTTTCTATGAGTGCTGTCTTTCGCCAGGGGTTTGGTTGACAACACACGTCCCCAGAGGTCGGTAAAGGAGTAGAATTGCCATCCATCCGGGTTTCCCAAGATTTGTCCTAGCCATGTAATTTTGTAGTCCAGGTTTTATTTTAATTCTATTCTCGATTTATTATTTTTTTACTGAAAGACAACAATGTGCAAGACTTTTTCCTTTTTATTAAGATTGTAATATTTATTTATTTAAAGGTACAGTAATAAATAGATTACGTTAACTCAAAAAGAACCACATAATATATGTAAAACTGAACTAGTTCAAAAACTAACAGTATCTTTTTTGCTGAAATTATATTATATTTATATACCTATCGATAAAACTGATAATTTGTACTTTTACAATTATTATTTTCATTGAATATTTTAATAGGTATTCTTTCAATTTAAAATCATACTAAAAATAGAATAATTAAAAAAAACAAACCTTCCGTTTCCTTCCAATAATACATTAAATTGAGGATGATAATAAAACCTGCACTATAAAACGATTATATTAGAATGTAGGTGTATGTTGACAGGATCAATAACAACAAGGTCATATTAAAACAAAAAATATTACTTTTATGAGTCATATCACTTCCTTTGATATGCATTGTCTAGATCTACTTGTTTGTTTCGCCTGTATGACATTGGCCCAGCGAGCTATGGAGAGGACCATACTCGAAGTTTTTCTAGAAAGTCAAATACGCAAAAAAGTGATGGATAACAGAGAACTAGATTAATAGGCAACGGAACTGGCCATGATCCCGCTATATTTTGCAGCATAAAAGACGACAGATGGGATGGGATTAAAGTTCCCAATTTTGTGACTAACATTTTATAGATACATGCAGGTTGTACATCCCTAACTCACAGTTAACTACAGGCACTGGAATGCAGGGATCAAATTCTCACGTAACAACCCAGCCAGGATGAGTCATGATGATGGGCCGCAGACAGACAAGTTAGGACAAGTTCATTCAAAAGACGACATTGTGAGGACCAGAGCCAGTTTCAATTAACTTAAACTGGTCCGGTTAAATTAATTTTATCGGCGACGGCTTATTGTAGGTCAATTGTTTATTAAAAATACAAGCACGATGAAATAATATTTTATTATTTTAACTGTCTATTCCAGATTAGTACCTATGTCAAGCACAATCCTAAAGATATTTTTTATCTAGCTCAAGAAATATAGTACGAAAATTCGAATTTTTAAACAAGAGAAATAAATTAATAAAATTGTAAGTGTTAGTTTGTGTCTGCATTGCACTGTTCTGTTATTTTGATAATAGTTATTCAATCCAATAGTGCAATCGGCGTATTGGAGAGAGTAAAGGAAAGAATGTTAATAAAAACAACACAAAACCGAAGGATGACAGGCCATCTCTTACGACATAACGCCTTTATAAAAAAAACATCTTAAAGGTAGAAGGGAAGCGTGGAAGAGGAAGACCAAGTATAAGGTAATGACCCAAATAAAATAAAAGGTTAGTGTCATGTCGTAAAAGGAGGTGAAAGAGGCTGCTTTAGATAGAGCGAGGTGGAAAGAGCTTTATCAGCTGCACCGACAAGGGTCTAATAAACCTTAAATTAGAATAAGACCTACTTATACGTAATTAATTGATATGAAGACAAACTAGAAAAATTACGAAAAAGACAATTTTTGACAGATATTAGAAAAATAAAAAATGGAATTGAATTCATCACCATTTATAGAAAATCTTATATAACAGTTGCTTGAATTGTGCAACATAGGTCAAAAAGTTATACGTCTTTGGCGCAATGCTCCTACGCACTTCTCGCAACCAAACCTGCATATATTATGTGCTACATTCTGATATTTACGGCTCGGATCGTAAGCATCCGGCAGAATCGCCCGGACTCGAAAAATTCCGAAGTAAAATTCCTTTCGGATAAAATTCGGGATACATTTATCTCGAACACAAAATAATATAACAAAATATACACGAAGAAAATAGCGAAAGTCGATTGAAACTAATTTTCGTATTCTCAGAATGAGACAAAAAGTCTACCACTCAACGCACGACATGCAACGAGTTAGTTTTTTTTTTACATCGAGTTTGAGATTAATGCACGAAAATCGGAGTCTGATTGAATACGGGCCCGTCCGAAGCCGTTTTTTACCGGTTCTTCCTAATTCCTAGTCCTTGTAGTCCTGGCCTAACACAAACCTACTTGTAAGCACCTACTAGTCTACTACTAGGCTAGTAAAAACACTCTAAATTAAAAATTGAATGGCATCCCAAACGCAACGCTTAATTTTCTTGAAACCATTTTCTAAGAACCATTCAATCACTTCAGCTTTCGATTAAAAACCGCATCTAATCTCTCCATCCGAAGCAACACAGATACCCGCGTCATTATTTAACACCACTTTTTCATCGGGAAACTAAATAAAACTACGACTTCATTTTCTGAAGATGGCATCTCCCTGTTTATTTATTTTTTGTTTGTGTTCATCTGCAATCAGTACTCTACTATTAGCAGATATTTTGTGAGTTCTTGTCAGGTCAAGTGCATCCTCAAGCGAGGATAGTTAATATTTGCTATAATAGTATGTGATTTCTTTTAAGAACTTTTTAATAGCTGTGAGTGGTTACTGGTTAGACTCACCGCAAGTACGTACGGATGATTTTCCAGCCGCTTTTGATATTTTTTAGTTGAGGTTGGTTAATCCCAGTTATTTTAAAATAAATAACTTTTGTATTTCTTTGTATTTTGTATTATCCCGTGCCTATGATGCCTGAATTGAAAAAATATCGAAAGAATGAAGTTATAAGTAAAAATGGAGACCAAGCTCCGTTCTAACTTGAAGCTCAACTCACCCCGTTCACTCTCTCCTTCTAACATACTGAAAATAATAGAGAGTCAATGATCACAGATGTCGTTAGGAATGATCAAATACAATTAGGCGCTGAATAATTCATCACAACGCTACATAATTAAAATGACAGTCATTAATTAGACAAAGACATGCTATGTGTTGTAATTGGCAATGTGTGGTATGGTAACAGTTGTTCATTCAACATTATGCACTGCATTATGATTATATAGATAGCCTATTTACTGGATGTTACTGGCACCGTTAACATCTCCGAAAATGTTTGTTGAAAAAGATTCCTCTAAAAAAATAGAACAAAAATTTTTTTTTAAAGTTAGAATAGGTAATATACATAGTCACTGTGTCAGTGTCACTTCAACCCTTTTTAGTGTCCCACTGCTGAGCACGGGTCTTCTGTCAGCTATTTGAAGAGTTGAGAGAGTTTAGGCATCAATCCAGACACGCTGTCCAAGTGCGGATTGGTGGATGTTACATGTCCTCGAATGATTAGTTCTTAGACATGCCGGTTTCCTCACGATGTTTTCCTTCGCTGATATTAAGCAGCGGAGATGAAACAATTCACACAAAGATGTGGGGACGACCAAGATTCGAACCCGCGACCTTATTTTTCTAAGACGAGGCCTGTACCGCTGCGCCACCTCTGCTGTAATCTGGTGTAGCGTGTTGACAGTGAGGAGGAGTAGGTGTGTTCTCAAAAAATAATAAAACGATATTATATTTTCAATTTGTTAATGATTTGAATATTATGGTATTTGGGAACTCATATGCCTACTTAGAAAAATGGTAGCAGCCCGATGTCGGAAATTGCGCTCGATAAAAACCTCTGGCTACACCTCCAGGTAACAGAGCCGTGAGCGTCATAATAGTTTTCAAGCTGCTTTAACTTAATGTAGAGTTAGAACATAATCTAGCCCAAGTAAGTACCTAAGAACAATTAATATTAATTGTTATCCTTCCAAAATATGTAGGTACTTATTCCGTCAGAGCTATCCTAATATCATACCTGTAACTTTTCAAATCCAAAGTTATCCAATTTCATGGTGTAGTAATTAAAATCAGAGGCGCTAGATACACTCATGTGTCACTAAACTTTATAACAAGTTCAAAATTACACACACATTTAGTTTAACTAATTTAGTTTTCTAACACAAGTTAACAAAATTAACAAAAAAATTGCATTGAACTTCTAATCATAAATACTTTTTTATTCGTATTTTTTTAATTTTAGAACACGCCGCTTATGTTCGATTAAAAAGGTTTTGTTTGCTTGCAGGTTGTATACGTCCAACGATGACGCGGTCTCGCGCCTTATGAGATTACGAACGAACAACCTTTTGTAATTGAAGGCAGTGAAGGCTTTAAATTATAAACTAAACACTTAAGTAAGCAATAACCATGCACACTACACAAATGTTATCGCATTCTGTAGCAGTCATTTAAAAATACGATTGTATGTACAGATTCAGGTCTGTTTACATACAAAAATTAACATCTACAAGTTGGTAGGTAGGACCTAGTTACACCCACTAAAATTGTATTGAAGAAAGTATTGACAAAACATTTGGGTAAGTAGCTCGCACAAACTTGTCAGTTACCTACGGCCTTTGAGACCTCTTCTGGCCTACCTCCGGAAACCTTTAACTGTTGTTATTGTAGATATCTTTTAAAATGTCAAAATCAAGCAAACGCCGACGACATTCTTTAGCAAAGATTCATCACCATCACTTCAACTTTAGAATAAAAAACGCACAAAAATCGGTCCATCCATTTAGGAACCGCTTGGTAAAAGTTGTACCTACGCGCGTGAAATTTATAACATCCCTCATTTTTGCCGCTGGTCCTACTTGTACTAAATATAACTACATAAGCAATTTTTAGTAAGGTACCAACAACTGAGTTCTGTCACGTATTGAAACCACATTCTTAGGTTTCTAATTGAACTACCTAAGAGAAAGTATAAAGCCGTACTTGTCTCTTGATCCTATAGATGTCACAAGTCTCAAATTAGATTCCAGTTACAACAGCCACTCTGTATTTCACAAAGCTGTCGGGTTCACAGTCAACAGTAGGTATGCCATGCCACATTATTATTCAACCAGTAACTCTAAACGGTACACAGTCTACCTCTAATATAACTCTTAAAGTCTTTATTGCAAACGTCTAAAGTTCATTTTTCAATGACAAAAACCTAACAATTGTCACACAAGTTTGTTGAACAGAAACAATGGACATTCTATCCACAGGCCAGTCAGTAACAGTACCCAGATATTCTAGATCTATTCAGTTTGTATAGCTTCTATTGCTCAAATAATAAAGTTAAAATTGGTTTGGCAGTTTATTGGTATCCTAGTTGATATTGTCATTATGATGCGACGCAGCACCTATCGTTATGTATTATTGAATATATCAAGTACAGGCATTTGCTATATAAACGGATAACCCAATATGGGTGTTGGTATTCAGCGAGTAAAATGATCTATGTAGGTATAACTTTAATTTATGTCAAGCTAGTCATGGGAGTAAGGTTAGAGTTACTGCTATATTTTATTTTTAATTTTTTGTGTTAAGTTTATTGTTATAATTGAAGGGTAAAACTTTAAGTAGTGGAGAGAGAAATCTCGTGTTAAAAGTGTTGGACATTTTTGAAAGCGAAAAATGGAACAAACAGTTGTATTTACTTGTTGATCAGGCAGTAAAAATACCTGTATGGAATAAAAAAAATAGCAGAGACGATGCGATGTCGCGGCTGGAACTTGCTGTGATATTTTTTGTGCGCAGTAGGTACAACCATACGTCTGTGACGTCACCGCCCCAGGTCTCATTGCGCACGGGTTAAATAATAAAGGCAAATACTTAGTTAAGTAGGTGTCGGTTTAATCGTTTAGGCTCTTATTATTTTATCAGGCACTTTCTTAGGATAATTTAAATAATTGCTTCATCCTTTATTTAACACTAGCTTTCGCCCGCGGCTTCGCCCGCGTGGTGTTAGGATAAAAATTAGCCAAGTTACAGATCTTTATGAACCCTTTATCATATTTTTTATTGGGCTTAAATCAGATCATGTTTGTTTCTTTTAATCGAAAAAAAAATATCATTGAAAAATCATTCTACTTAAGCAGCTGAGTATTCTCTCAATTTATCGGTTCGGCCGTCCTCGGACAGCTCACCGAAAAAGTCTGGTGAACCAATAGAGGCCCTTCCGGCCGATTGGGTTAGGTCATCAGCAAAAAAAAACCCTCTCAATTTGTACACATATACATGGATACGTGTCAAACTTATTATATCCCTTTTTGTGGAGGTTAAAAACTCAACTTGATTTATTTATCTTCATTGGTTATTATTAACATGGCGCTCATTACTGTATCAACTGAAGATGAAGGCAGAGAAGAATATCACCTACATTTTGTCGGCTATGTTTTAAGTCCCATACGTAAAATAAGGGTCAATTGACGTTTAACTGACACAATACCCTATCCTACAAATATTTACGTACTTTCCCCGAATTATTGTAAAACCTTATAAAACTCCACTACCAACGATACCCCGTATTTTTAATCATGAAAATAATCAAAAATTTCAACCTCCATGTCAGACGTTTATGGGTAGATTTTTGAAAAAAAAAGTAGCCTATGTTTGAACATAGTATTATATTATCTGTGGTTTGAACCATGGTTTTAAACTATATCCCTACAAAATTTCATTCATAACGGTCCCGCAGTTTGACTGTGAAAGTGTGAAGTCATAAAAACCTTCAACCCCTATGACAGACATTTAGGGGTCGACTTTTGAAAAAATAGTAGCCTATTTTTGAACCATGGTTTTAAACTATATCCCTACAAAATTACATCTATATCGGTACCACAGTTTGGCTGTGAAAGTGTATAGTAATAAAAACCTTCAATCCCTATGATAGACATTTAGGGGTTGATTTTTAAAGAAAAAAGTAGCCTATGTTTGAACCATGGTTTTAAACTATATCCCTACAAAATTTCATTCATATTGGTCCCGCTGTTTGGCTGTGAAAGTGTAAAGTAATAAACACCTTCAACCCCTATGACAGACATTTAGGGGTTGATTTTTGAAAAAAAAAGTAGCCTATGTTTGAACCATGATTTTATGCTACATACCTACAATATTTCATCTATATCGGTCCCGCAGTTTGGCTGTAAAAGTGTAAAGTAATTAAAACCTTCAACCCCTATGACAAACATTTAGGGGTCGATTTTTGAAAAAAAAAGTAGCCTATGTTTGAACCATGGTTTTAAACTATATCCCTACAAAATTTCATGAAAATCGGTCCAGCGGTTTGGCCGTAAAAGCGTAACAGACAGACAGACAGACAGACAGACTTTCGCATTTATAATATTAGTATGGATATGGATATGTTTGAAATTAGAACTAAATTAGACAAATGAATAATTATGAAGCAATTATTGACGCAATACATTTCGGTAAACTCTGCATGCTTGACTTTAAACTAGGAGGTGACCAGCCAACCAAACGTCAGGATGGCTGGTCAAAAAAATATTTTATTTCTCAATATATATCTCATGTAGCAATTATTTATTATATGAAGCAAATATAAACAATTATGTAGCAATTTTCGAATCAACTCTCATAGACCAACGCCACAGACAACCAGCCATTCTGACGCACACAAAAACGGGCTTACCTATTCAAACCAAATGTTTAGGCATTGTACAGACTATTTAGTAGATGGTTTATGTGAAGTTTGCACAAAATCGGTTGAGCGGTTCTTTATCATAAATTGTTGAGTGGGATGAAGCTACCCGGGCGAAGCTGGGGTAGGCCACCAATAAATTTATAATTATTATATTACACTTTCCATAATCAAATAATATGCCGTGACCGGTATAGTTTTTAGTGGAGTTTTATGAGTATTTACAAAAGTTTGGAGAAAATATGAGGTGCACCTTGTGGCCCACCTCATTAACATACACATGCCAGCTTCGTTGTCTGGTAATAACAATGCATTTAGATAAATTTTGGCATATGTAAATAAAATAAACATTTATAGCAACATTTACAAGAGAATTTATTAACAAAATACTATAAATATCCTGGTATAGTATCTAGATTAGTACCCTTAAAATCTAGGACTTCATTTGGACAAGTCTTTAACTTTTCTATCAAAATGTGTTTATTGAATCTTATTTCATTTGTGTACTCCTGCCTTAGCGTTCTAATTTTGTCTATAACTTTATAACGATAGCTTTTCTCTATATTTGGGTCTGTTAATATGTTCCCAAGCTCTCGCAGACAGTCGGGCAAGGTTAGTTCCTGCTCACTATACTCTATACTAATGTTTTTATTCTGTATATTTTCTATGTGTGGTTGTTTTCCTTTTGTTAAGCAGATATGATTTTCTGATGGTAAGAATACAGTAGATTCCTTCCCATCTTCATCGTATATAATTTTCTTTTTGATTCCACATTGGCACTCACTTTCAGATGAGGAAGTAGTTGCTTTTCGTTTATTGCAAGTAGAACCAGTTCCAGGATCATTTAGTCCTAATAAGTGACCATATTTTGTTTCAATCTTTGATATAACATTTTTGCACTTTTTGTACACAGTTTTCAATTCTTCTAAGTCATTGTCATTAATTTGTGTCCTAAGTTTCGTTAGTGAAGAAATTTCATTAACTGACGAGTTTGTTATTTGGTTATGATTTTCAACTTTGTTTTTTGATTTTCGCTGCTTCTTAATTTCCTTAATTCCTGAACTCGAAGACAGTTCTTCAGGTTGTTGGCATGTTTTGGACAAGGTTTCTTGGTTGTTTGATAACTCTCGCACGTGGTTTTTAACTATAACATAAGATTTAAGTTCCAAATGAGGCTTCCGTATTACGGACACTTCTACTGGTTTCACACTTTCGTCATGTACGATCATTATTTATGTAACAGAATATTTTAATAATATATTCATTAAATTTTTACTGTTAAAATTGTTTAGTCAATTTGGTAAAAGTAAATAAGTAAAAATACAGCGCGTTCACTACAGAACCGCCATGACACTCGACGCCATTTTGTACAACCTGTCATCGATCACTGACAGAATTAGTGATGTGATTCAGACGCAAGTAATTTAGTCGATTTTCTAATGTATTGCCATATTTTTTTTTTATTCTTAGGCTTGCGCTCGACCACAACTTGTCTGCTGTAAACAATGAAGTAGTCTACAATGGAACGCGCTTACCCAGTAAATAATAAGTAATTGGTAGAATATAGCTTTCGGGAAACAGAGATACCGGCAGTCAATTCCACAACAAAGTGCAACAGAGTAAACCAGTAACTTCTCTCAACTGTCTTACGAATTAAGTTTAGGCCTTAATTCACACACGTTTGCCAAGTGCAGGTTGGTGGATGTCACATGTACTCGAATGATAAGTTTTTATACACGACGGTTTCCTCATGATGTTTTCCTTCGCCGATATTGAGCAGCGGCGATGAAACAATTCACACAAAGATTGGGCACGACCGGGGATCGAATCCACGAACTTATATTTTAAAGGCGAGGCCAATGCCGCTGCGCCACCGCTGCTCTAAGATACCCATAACACATACCCATAACAGGAGCAAAGCAGATTAGGGACTAAGGCCTAGTCTTGCAACTTGTAAGATAGTTGAGAGAAGACCCGTGCCCAGCAGTGGGATTCTAAAAGGGTTAAAATAGTGATAACAGGCGTATAGGATGATACAAAATGTCGTACATATTTAGTATAATTTTAGTGTAAATATAAGAAAATAATAGAACAATAATATCTATTCATTACTTTTTTCTTTATTTTTCCTTTTTTTCTTCTTTTTAGGAACATAATCAGTCTGTTCTTCTAATTCAATTTGTGATTCTTGTAATTCTTCAGGTGCCTCAACATCTTTAATTTTTTTCTTAGATTTCTTTACCTTTTTAGGTTCTTCTATAACTTGAGTATCAACATTTTGTTGTTCTAACATCTCTTCATTTAGAACCTTATTTTTCTTCTTCTTTTTTCTTTTTATCTTTTCAACATTATTTTCTAAATTTTCATCTATTGTTGAATTATTCTGAACAAAGGTTTCAGTATTTTCCAAAGAGAAAGATTGAAAACCAAAGCCTTGATGATTTTCAGAGTCTTCTTCATAGTTTGCTCCTGAAAATCCTTTGAAACCATGATCAGTACTATCATCATTATTTTTAATATGGTTATATTGGGTTTTTGTTTTAATAGCTGCTAGTTTGTTTTTAAAATAGTCTTCCATACTGCCTTTTTCAGTAAATACTTGTTCAGAAGTACAACTATTTTCTTTTATTACTTCTTGCTTTTTGCTAGGTTTTTCTTCATTCTTTAAGCTCTTTTTGCCAAAGATATTAGCTAAATCCTTTTCACTATAGCGAGTTAAGTCTTTGCCACGGGTAAACTTGTGGTAATGAACTCGTGCTTTACTTGTTTTTGATTTTACTTCTAGGGATACACCACTGTGGAGTTTATCATCTTTGTCATCACCTGTAAAATTATAACACATTTAAATTTAGCCTAAAATTACATAATAATATTTGTAACTAAAGATTGCTAAATTCTGTAGCAGCTCAAAGATGAGAATTGTGCCTGATGAATGGCAATAGGTTCACCCACCACTACATATAGGAGTTAAACATAGTGGTACCATAACAAAGGTGATATTCAACTTTACCTACACCTTCGGTGACAATCCCATTCAGTTAAAGAGTGTGATTAAGAAACATACATAGGAACACTTCAAAAACATAACCCAACCTGACGCAGCCATGTAAGAAGCCACATTAATACAGGAAAGAGAACAAAAAAAGTCTTCTATTATATTGTAAGTAACGACATAATGGAGAAATTATAGCATATTTAACAATAATATACAACTTTCAAGTATAAAAACAACTGCTTACCACTGTTAGATAAATTTGCTAATAACGAGTTGAAATCGTCTTCATGTTTTGTCCACTGGTCACTGCGGTCCTCGAAACCTAATCCTTTCTCATCGTTTTTGTATCTAGCCACAACATGTTCCACAATTCCGTTTTCATGAGCACCTAACCCCTTGCCTTCACTCCATCCCATTTTTTCCAACATGCGCTGTCCAAATTTACCAGAATCATTGCTCCAAGCATTATTTTTAGCTCTTAAGTTAATAACCTTTTGTTTGCGACGAGGTCCCGCTAACATGGACATGGTAATTTATTAAATCTCCTCCGCATTTGAGAACAACAACACGTGTGAAAATCACCAACCTTAAAATGGTTGACATCAGTGTCATAAAAATGACAGTATAATAATGTCAACGCGTCTTGTCTATGGTCCAACCTCACCCTATTGGCTAAATGCAACGTAAAGTTAGTTCACATTACACCGCAAAGTAAGCTGCGATTGGTTAAAGTAACGTAATGTTGGTACTACTGACAAGAGAGCGTTCCAGATACATGACACACCTACATTGTTAACATTAAATTTATAATCTGTCTGTAGTTTACGTCATTTCAAATCAATTTGCTTTTTTGGCCTGTATGGCGTCTTAGAGCGTCGCAGTTTTTTAGTTTTTTACTACTAGTCTTTAAAAACTTATATACTTATTTAAACTTGACACTGGCAAAATTGCGGAATAATTTCTGCAGAGGCCATAATTAAAAGACGAAGAAGAAGTAGTTAACGTCAGTTTATCGTTTTAGTTTCAAATTTCAACCCTACATTCTAGATAGGTGCAAGCAGAAGTAAATAACCGACACTGCACAAAATGATTTTTTTACATACAAATACATAATAAGTAAATATATTATGAGTAAGTAGTCCCTAACTAATATTGCACAATTATAAAGACCAAGCAATTGTTTTATTGAAGTTTGGTGAGTTTTAAAGGTTTTAAATCGCTACGACACGCTTGTAAGTTTTCGAATCACGATCATGTGCACGTGAGTCAATGTCAGAACAATGGCATTTTTTCTCAATATTCGTAGACATCGTGATGATAATTTGAGAAATAAAATGGTCTCTACGTAATGCTCAATGATCGTTCAGAAAAAATAATAACACGCTTGTTTGGTCAAGAGTCAGGTCACGCGGGTATAAAAAATATAATAGTATAGCGGCGCACGGGTGCAGAAATTATTTTTTACTTTGCCAATATTTGAAGTACTGTGGAACAGAAAGAGATGACGTGTGTGATGTCTTCTTGGGTAACCATTTTTTTTATTGTATCTGACAGGAGATTTGTCCGTGATTTCACCTAGCGGTTAGTGACAATGAAGTAAGTGGGAAAAGCAGTTTGTAGAGGCAACGAACACTATAGTTCATCTTAGACCTAGTATCTATAGCATTATATTATCTTTGCCAGTATTTTTTTTTTCATCTGTGACACGACTGGGTCATTTGGCAAACTGAGAAGGAAAAGGGCGGGAAAAACGAAAGTATGGACTTTGGTTCGGCGAATATTATATGACAATTATCGTGGAAAATATTATTGCGTGCCCTAGCAGCCTTGAAAGTTCAAGCACCATGTTTTATCGCGAGTTTTAGCTTGTAAAGGTGACAGACGTAATTACTTGAAAAACAACCAAGCAAGTAAACAACTTAAACACAAACTCGTCTTTAAATTGAACTTGTATTCCATAATTAACGTAGTTTCACATCATAGCTTACGATATTCTCGCGCTTTAGACATGTATCTCTAACTAGCTGCCCCAGCGAAATTCGAACCGCGTATTACTAATTTGTTGTATGTATTTTTAATGCCACATAAAAAGAAATCAGAAACAAAAAAAACTTTTGGGGTGAACACAAGGGGTGTTCACCCCAAAAGTTTTTTTCACTTAGAGGTTTGATAAATAGAAGGTAGCCGATTCTTAGACTTACTGAATATGCATAAAAAACATAGTGACACGGAAATTTTATATATTAGATAGACATTTGTGGAACAGAAATGGCGATATCTTTTGTTTCTCAATGACATCTGCCATATTTTATCGATATTATGTCCATTGTTAAATTATTTTAGACCATTATTAAAATTATTTGACATAGCACTCACGCCTGTATTACCCGAAGGTGTAGGCAGAGGTGAATATTACCCATTTCGCCGGCTAGGGTTAAGTCCCACGTGTAATACGAGACGAGTCTATTGCCGTTCATCGGACATACTTCCAAACTTTGAAATGTGACTAACGACTAAGTCTTTGCTCAACCCGGGACCTCGCGGTTATTAAGCTATCACGCTTACCACTGGACCACCGAGCCAGTTACTTAGCATCTTGCACGAGCTTGGCTGAGCACGGGTTTTCTCTCAACTATCTTACGAACTGGCCTTAATGCACAAGCTGGTCAAGTGCGGGTCAGCGGATGTCACATATCTTCGAATGATTAGTTCTTAGACGTACCGGTTTCCTCACGATGATTTCCTTCACGGTTATAGAGCAGAGACGATGAAACTATTCACACAAAGATGTGTGGACACGACCGGGGATCAAATTGTAATACTACAAAGGCGAGGCTAATACCGCTGAGCTACAGTGTTTCTCTTCCTTAGCATAATATAAAGAAAACTCAGAGAAATCCTCTAGAATAAGGATTTCGTCCTTTTAACCACGCTTGATTACTGTACCAGGGTAATAGTTTATCTATTAAAACGGCACTATTTCCGTCATAAAAGTAAATTACTTAAAGACTTAATTGGGCTCTTAACTGCAGAATCTTATAAATGCAGGAAAACGCAACTAAGTTAAGGATTAGAATTTAGATAATTATGTTGTGGCCCTATCGTAAAATTGATTACATAATGTAGTCAACCATTTCATGAACAAGTTCTACTTGATGTTTTTGACCACATAAAATTGGAATGTTTGACGATTGACTCTTTCAACTCATTGAGCGAAAACCGGTGCTCGACAGTGGGACTCTAAAAAGTTATGCTAAAAAGAAGTGATGTGATTCTAATAGCATGCACAAATTTATGAATTTATTAAAAAATTATCAAGATTGACGATTAACTTATCCATCGGATACTGTTTTTATCGATTCGTCAATTAATTTCTAATCGATATAAGAGAGAGCGGTGTGGTTGGTTGCTAGTTTATGGTCAGTGAAAACGCGCGAAAATATCGCGCTTGCGTGATAACATCTATCTCGCAGCGGGAACCGTGTTATTTATTATTTCATTAATTGTTTAATATAGTTTACTGGATTTGCATGCCAGGTTTATAGAGGTAAATTATATTACCTGTTACAAATTGCTAGGATTCTTGAAAAAATTACAAAAGAATTAAAAGAATGGTAAGTAGCTAGGTAGTATTTTTTATTTCCATCGTATCAATATTATCGGGGTATCATAGACCAAACGACATAGAGGAGTACAGAATAAGTAGGTATGTACTATGTAGGTTATATACCTACTTAAAGCTAAATGTCTCAAGTGCATAGCTTCAGCTTTTTGTTACATAATACTCGTATTTGCGCTAATATACAAAATGACAAACTGCAGCCAGGAAGCCATTTAATTACATAACACATCAGTTGTATAATATGTATGAACCAGTGACCCCAACCAATGTCCACTTGGTGAAAATAGATGTATATCTCGTTTTATGCATTAGCTAACCCAATCAGCCTTGGGCCCTTATTGGTTCACCGGACTTTTTCGGTGAGCCGTCCGAGGACGGTCGAACCGATCAAGTACTGAGGCAACTGCCATGAGGGCTTCCCATGTGGGGACGAACCTGAGCTCAGGACGTTCCCGGACACTAGTTTTAGTGGATCGGGGGGCATTAAACGACAAATTATACCTGCCTACTTGTTACTAGAACCGCTTTGTCATGCAAATACTTAACAAGAAATAACGGCAACATCGGACAATGTTTGCTTGCGTTCAATTCATTATTATTAACATTGCCTTTTAACTTACGCAAAGTTACACTACATTTTTGGTAGGTATAAATATTCAAACTGTCTTTGAAAGGATCGTGCCTGTAATTCAGGGACGTTCTGTACCTTTTGTACGAGCTCAGATCAAATAAGGTGTTGCAAATACGAAAAAAGTTTTCGAATAGGTATATCAATTCATGAGCCTGTCAAGATAATGAAATGAAAAAATCTACAAATTATTTTACCTATTCTGTTTCCAATGCAGTTCATTCTATTTCTAGCATTTTATTTTCCTTTTATCGAACGTTTTAAGTAATAAAATAAATTATTTGAAAATATTTTGACAAGTTCAAGATAGTATTCGAAAACTTTGCCATACTTTGACCATTCGAAGTCGTTGATATAAGTTTGGCAACGTAGCGCGTAACCAAAATAACTTTCATAAGGGATTTTTTCTGCTCTTTCTAATTAACTAGCTGATCCTGCAAACATCGTACCACCTAACAGTGTAAGTATTATTACGAATCGATTGTATGGGAGTATAGAAAAGTGTTGTTTTAGACTTTTTCAGACAATTTCTTAAATTTTGCTCTGCGCAAGAACCATCCTCGTACTAGGAATATTCTAATAAAATAATGAACGAAATCAATTTATCCGTTCTCGAGTGTTTCGCTTAGAAACGCATAGTGATTCATTTCTATTATATGGATATCGGGATTGGAGGCATATCCATTATATTCTTTCACTATGAGAAATCAGTGTAAGTACATAAGTCTAGCTAATTCCGACTTCTAGTTATATGCAGAAGCAATCGTATTACATCAAAATGCTAATACTGCATAGTCACCGTGCTTGTTTTGTAGGGTTATTTTAGAAATAGACGGGAAGTGGTGCAGACGACCTATATTAGTGCTACTTCAATGGACTCTACATTCAAATGAAATAAACTCTTCAAATAAATACACTTTCTATAACATCCAGTTGTGAGTTCATCTTTAAATCTTTTCCCAGACGCTAGATTCAGAAAAGAATGCCCTTTGGATCACCATCTCAAACTAAACCCATAGGTATGGTGTGTGGTGTATTTAATTTATTATCTTTATAAAATACAAACTTGGAATCTTCAAGATTTGATCCATAATCCTCAAGATTTGTATTTGTGCATGACGAAGGACAGGATATTCGATGGGAAACAAAACTGTGTCTGTAGAAACAGAAGTTTATTGCACTATAGTTATCGTTCAGGTATATTTGATTTCTGATAACCTTTTACAACCAAACTTCCCAGGACTTGGATATCGATATACAGACATTAAATATCTATATCTAAGATATTTTGTATGATAAATGAAGAAGGTAAGTACCCTCATATTATTATAGCCCAAGAAAAAAATTTAGACGATAAAAGATATTTTATGGAGTGGAAATGGGAAATAAGAGACCTGAAACGATCTTTTACTCAGGGAAATTTGAATTTTGTTTGTTTTTTTTTATATTTAAAATGTTATAGTTAAGTGTACCACACTTTAAAAACTTCATGTAAATGTCTGAATTGTTTAAAAATTAATAGGTAAAGTTAAACAAAGGTACAATTAAAGCTGAAAATGAGACACTACAGTAGAACTGAATGAATTACAAGTACACACAAGTGAGAATAGGGATGTTTTGGTTAGTAGTAAAAAGTAGCAATTCGAAATATGATTGTGTAGGTATACCCACGTTTTTGCCAACACAATTGCACAAAGCATCACTGCTCCTAACTGCTCCAGAAAAAACTGAAGTAAGGGATAATTTAGTTAGTTTTCAGTTTGTAGCAAAAGCCGACAATAATGAGCGAGGTAACGGTGCACTTTGGAGGCTGTACAGTGGGTTCGAGGCCGTGGAGTAAATAAAAAAGCAAATTATTGCCAGCCTAACCACTTTGCCGGCGACAGCTGCGAATTGGCGCGAAACAGGTTTGGCGGGAACAATGACGTCATTTAACATGTGCCTCCTACCAAGTTTGGATGATGCCAGTGCAAAAAACAAGTCTCTTTCATCTAATTAAACGACCCTTCAATGTAACGAATTAAATCTTCCCATTGATCAGCCCAATATTGTTCAATTTAAAAGTCTGTATCAAGGAGAATCAGTTTTTTTAAATTGATCTCTATAAAGATTAATAAAAACTTTTTGTAATCCATTGGGTCGAGATTTTAGATAAGCAATTACTTCTGTAGGTACACTATAAAATCTAGAGAATAAAAATCTAGATGCTTACACTAACTTCGGCGATTGTCGTATAGTAGAAAGGATAAGTTGTTTATTTATCTGTATCTCAAATGTTATTGCCTAACAGTTTGTTATTATCTTCAATGAGCAGGTGGATACTTAAAATAACGAGTAATATGAGTATTTAACGATTTCCAGAACGTGTTATATGCGATGAAATGTTTCTAAAACGTCATTCTACTTTCCAGTCATTAAAATATCCACGCGATACATATATCCATGCAATCTGATTCTGCAGTCTTACATAATTTGATATCAACTGCTTGTTACGAATACATAACTAAATAGCTTGTTTCTATCACCATTTTACATAACACAACATTATTATTATACCAACAAACTTACTATTGTTTGTTTGTAGAAAAGTAAAACTACTTCAAAACTTTCGACTTTTGTATTCAAGTTTATATTGTGTATGTCGGAGCAAGTAATATTATCTCAGTGCTTCGTAAATCCGGTTTAAAATTTAACATAGGTATTCAACCTATAGACGGTATTGAAGTTATTTGTGTGTGATTCAAGGATCAGTTTCGGTTCTATTGATGCCTAATCAAATAATTGAGGAGTCATTGCACTTATAAATAGGGAGGCATCGGAGCCATCAGGCATGCAACAAACGTGTTTTACTCCATCTATAGGTACCTAAGCGGCAACAATTGACTTACCTGAGAATCGCTCCGGACGTGGTTCAAATTATTTACCACTAATCCGTTGTCAGTCGCTATTGGATCCATTTTCTTAGAAACATATCCGAGTAACTATTAAGATTCGTTCAACTAAACATTTCACAACACGTTCAACTTCAGAACTGGCGTGTAATAACAGAACTATGCACAGAAATAGTCAACACAGCCTATCTTGCAGTAAGGCTTCACTGGCATACTTTAAACAAACCAGTTACACTGCTACCTCGAATCAATAACCACAGTAAGTAATAACATTACTATGTCTACTACAAAAGTTTTCTCGGAAATTTTAACAGTGTAAGTTTTACTGAGCACGTCTGCCCGGTCGTAAGGACGCCAGGCAGCGAAAAGTTAACCGTGCGTGATTTCTGGGGACTCTCAAAACCAAATGGTCATATAAGCTATCAATCTTTGCATACCAGAGTGGTGAGGTGAAACGGACATTCTCGTTTTAGTGGGTGTGCTTGCGAGAGTGAAAGGGACGACGCATCCGCAGGTACTCCGTCTCTAAGTGGGCGAACAGTATCTACAGGTTTTGCTCTCCCACTACAAGGAGGCACGGTGCGGACTCAGAGCCTCGAAGCTCGAAAGTTTCGTTGAAAAACAACAAACAAGCGGTACCTAACATCGCTGAATCACTTCTTACTAAGCATCTTAATATTCGGACACATGGTCATGTACCATAACCCTCAAATTATCAGACCGGATTGAATAATTTTCTCATCTATTTGTTACTAAATTGAACACGTGTTGCGTTCACAGTTAAAAACTTTCACCTAACATTCGTTCAATATATTATTATGTAGTAGATAGGTAACATATTTAAATTACTTATAAAAAATGGAATTAAATAAAAGAAACGTTCGATACAGCCGATAAGTGATAGGGACCGGTCTCTAATAGTCTCAATGCATCTCTGGTGAAGGCCGCTGAGCTAACCTCTACAGGACACTGCGCGGGCGCAGGGACTCACGCACACATGCAAGCCTTCAATAACTATACAACCATATTGAAAAGATCTGCTGCTATGACGCACCAGTTGTAAAATGAAGATTATTCTTACCTGGTCTTTGTTATTCAATATAATTGGCATTTTTAAGATGCTATTTCTGTAAATACAATGTTGAGACACTGAGGCAGGTGTGCTTTTTCTTGATAATCGGGCTCCAAGGATCACAAATTATGCAAGCCTCTACATAAATCCCATACAGAGAAGAAATATTGAACTAAATGCCATAATTAAAACTAAAAATCACTTCTAAGCTGACGTAGCTTTAATCAATCATTCACTAAGTTGGAGTTAAAAGAAGGCACACCTACCAAAAACTACAAAACAATTTTTTTTTAACTAGTTTCCAATACTCTTATTTAAAAAAATATATGCGGATAAGTAATATGTGTTAAACGAGCCATGGAAATGAATAGAAAAAAACATTAGCACGCAATAGTTTAGATTAGTTTCATGATTGCAGTTACTTTATTTTGTTTTCCTAAGCATTCGCTTAAAACCCAACCAAGATCTACCCAGACTGTAGGTATGGACAGTAAGAAAATCGATAAAAATCTTAAAACTTAAATCCAAGACAAAAAAAATATTGAAGTTCATACCCCGGAATGTCATAATAAATATATTTAATAAATCCATGGAAGCATTATACGGACGTTGTACGTAGTACTTCCATGAATAAATCGGCTCATTTTAATAACGTAATAATATAATTAAAACAAATATTATTGTTCAATACTGTAGAGAAATAGATAATAGATAAATGTCTTCACGAGTCCCACCTTCTTAGTAAATCAAAGTGTTAAATGGTGTAAAGTTTATAAGACAATGTTGACAGCCGTCAAATTTAAAAATGCCATGAATCAACGGGAACTTCTTTGCATAATTACACTATCAGCTTTTTGCTCATGCATGGCTACAGTTTTGGACAACGGTAGACGACGACCACCAAGGCCATAATGCGGGTAATGACACTTTTATTAAACTAATAAATACAGCTTATAGTATCCTACTGCTGGGCACGAATTCTTTCATTCATCTTCCACACACGCCCCATGCTGGTTGGTGGTAGTATCCAACTACTTCGAACTTTTAATACTTAGATATTACGGCTTCTGCTAATGTCATTTACAAATAATTAGGTCTTATCGGTAACATTTAAGAGCATAACTACATCGATGACCAGTGTCTTGTTGCATAAAGAAGTACCAATTTTAATAGCATGGGTTTAGATTTTTGCGTTGTGTATGATAATCATCTCCCGTGGGACCATAATGTAATTTTTATACATGTTTTTGTTGTTCCCTGACATTTGAAAATTGCAAGGGCTTTAATTATTTAACAATGGTCATTTTGAAGAGAATTGGTACTTGACCATAAAACTATATTCTGACAAAGATTGTTATGATGTTCTCTATTTTTACCTTGAACTTATAAATATTTTCTTCCTTTTTTCGCCTTATTACTTTCCACTTATTTTTAGCCCTGCAAAACTCTAGTAACACAATAGAAACCAGTCCTCCAGCCATACCTAAGCAATGATGGCTTAAATGAGACAAACAATAATCAAATTCCGTCATGTATAACTAGAAAAATTTCGAGTAAAACTTAAAAAGCGAAAATTACAAAATACTGAACATGAATAACGGAATCAAGCCCACGCGCCTCTGGCATTATACTGGAAGAAAACACATTGCACGTTTGCTTAAGAGGAGGGAATGTGCATTTGGTGATCCAGAAAAGTCCGAACATCGCAATAAACATGACATGTTGAAGCTGATGGGTTTGCTCGGAACTGGGGTTGTTTCACTGCTATACGCTTTCGGGCAATGCGAGCCAAGACAAACGTGTAAAGAATTGAAACTTGCTGAAATTAAAAAGAAGAAAAAATGCTTGGACACCAAAAACCCATGTCCTCAATTTGGATCTGTACGAAACCTAAAACCGTGTCCAGGCGATGAATGTAAAAAAGGCGATGATGATGATGATGATGACGAATAAATAATATACATTTTTTATAAGTTTGAATTTTATTTAGCGAAAGAAGTTGTAATCTTTTGGATTTTCTATTGCTGGAGTGGTGCTAACATTGATAAGACTGGTATCAAAAGACAAACTTAGATTTACTTACTATTACCATAAAAAATCCTTTATTTATTATCAATGTGAAAGTAACTCTGTGTGTCACGCTGGATGAAATTTGGTAAGGAGATAGTTTGAAGCCCAGGGAAGGACATAGGATAGTTTTTATCCGACTGCGCAAAAGAAGGTTAATGATTTAACGCGATAACCGACAATACGTGCCGGTGGAGTTGCGGTCGGAAAGCTAATACCTACTGTTTGTTATAAAGTACCTATGATATTGATATCATTCGCTCACATACGATGTTAAAACAAGTAGTTTCTCCTTCCGTGGTGTTACCATACTACCTGAGTTTTTACCTTTTGCTCGGTACGTGTGATTAGGGTATGACTTCGCTAGCAAACAAGTATCATGAAATGCCATAATTTCGAGGTAAAATGAAACCATAATTCTACCTACAATAAGCTATCAACCCTTGCTATTTTACTTTAAACCCCATTTCTACTTGTTCTATATACCTTTATCTAGTGTCCATTGACCTGTAAAGGGTAGTGATATCATATCCACAGATCATCAAAATCATCTAGGTTGGCTGCTCTGTGGTGCTATCCCACATTATTTTCTAAGAAAATTTTGCAAGTTATGTTTATTGTGTAATATTAATCTATGGCTATTTTTTAAAGTTTACTTTTTACCACAGAGCAGCCAAGCGCCCGAGAGGTTGGACGATTTTGATGATCTGTGACTATTATTCTCTCTACTCTTTGAGTATCCAGCCCACTCAAAGACAAAAAAAATCTAGTTCAGTCGCTTGGTCCATGCTTGGCCCCATACAAATAGGATCGGAGTAGTTATATCCTATATCTATGCTTGGCCTACCAGATAGGTATTTTTTTTTTTATTATAACGACAAAAGTGATGTAATTTTTTTTAAAGAAAGTTTTAGTAATTGTAACTTGTAACAGCATGTACATTTCTTCAGTATTATCTCAAAGAAAAGATTGGTAAAGATAAAATATAATAAAGAGTATCGCATCCAAAAAGATAGTTTGTTGCCTGTGGAAACGTCATAGAACAAACAAATTTAAAAATTATTACTTGTCAACATTTTCACAGGAATCAGAAATGTTGAACAGATAGCTTTTTTCTAAGCCTGTCTGGGAATTTTATGGACAATACACATATATAAAAAGTCGCAAATTCGGCACGAGATACAGAAATGGACAGACGCGAACAATTAAAATTTGTTTGTCTCGTTATGTCAATGTCTGCATGTGTGGCGTATTCGTTCGGCATGTTCACATTACCAATACCAACGTTTACCAGACAGAGGCAACTTATTACAGAAGAAGCTATTAAAAGAGAACTTGAAAAAGACAACAAAAATGAAAGTGCAGCTCCAGTAAAGGCATTACCAACGTCCACCCCTACTTTGGATGTTTTAAACAATGGTGAATAAGTTCTCAGAATATAATATCGGATCTAAGCAGAGTATTAAGAGTATTTATTATAGTGAGTCAATTGACTGCTGATAGTTTTGTGCATTTTAATAGTTTTTACGCTTTAGTTGTATCTGATGCTTAAGGAATTAAAAATTTCAATTACATATACTATGCACATTTTAATTAACATTTGTTTATAGGTTCGCCTGTTGCTGTTAAAAATATCTGCACTACTTACGGCTTAAACGTCTAATACATAACCGCTAAGGACCTGGACGTACTAGAATCCATCGCTTCATTGAGAATTGTATTACAATTAGCAGTAGTTCCCAATACCAGGGTCATTGAAATTATTTCATTAGCAATACCTCTTTTGGCAGTAACATCAATTACCAAACGTCCTTTTGCAAGTTATTTTAAGTTCTTCCCAAGTAATGTTTAAAGAAATTCCTTAATTTATTTTCCAAAACTGCCTCGCTTAGCTCACTTTTAGATAGTGAACTATGATTAATTTAAAAAGAAAAGGAAAATATTTTAACAGAAAAAACAGTAAAAGTAATGTAGTAAAAATTTAATTTTAATTGAACATCATGGATATGGCGACGAATAGACTGTTCGAAATCACACTAACGCAAAAGAAAATTGATGAAATTTATAACTAATAACGCGATGTGGTGTTAATTAAAACGTACTTACCCTGTGTCGTTAAAATAACAATCAATTTTTGTACAAGCCGTTATTAAATATTATCGTGTGAAATGACAGAGCGTAAATTAAATTAAATAAAAAATTATTAATTAATTTAATTAAATTTACAAGGCTGCTACTATGTCAGGATACAACTGTATAAGCTGTCACTTTTGAGAGGTTACCATTAAGTAGGGGAATTGAAGCCGCGACTTCAATTAGCCTACAATATTTTCGCTCGTGTACTATAAATGTTATAGAGCATAATGTATTTGTGTAAACAGAAAAAGAAGAAAGGAATTACACAAATACCGTACAGTAATCAATCACAGATTGCTTCCCCAAATTATCGGCAATTGAAAAGTTGTACTGATTTTTAGTCCATTTCTTTAGTACGTAATTTTTTTAGACATTATTTAAATGAAAAGAATGCCGTGCATAATTAATTATTCGTAATTCCACACTTGCACATGAAAAAATATAATAATAATAATATTATAGAGGGACATTAATATATTTCTTTCATGTACTCCTATTTTTAAACGGTATAAGAACGAACGGACTGAAAGTTATTTGTCTCAGCCTATTTGGCCAGCGTTCTTAACGAAATTCACGCTGGGTCATATCACAAGATAAATTAATTCTACGGCTTGTAGTCTATAAGATTAAAGTGGACAGTGTGTTCGTGAATTATTTTTTGTTAGGACGTCGGGTTTAAATATTATTATTATTTAATTGGTAAATGGTCTACACAGGACCTATTTGCCAATCAAACGTTTTTAGAACAACTTAGTTTATATTGAACCATTACAAATATTTTCTCAATTAAAAAATATTAGGGACTTTACACCCTTTTAACAGCGTGAATGAGATTCAAACTTGAAAGTACTTAAAACTGGATACCGTAGTATTTTTTTCTGACCATGTTTTGATATGCTTTGTGTAAAATGTACAAAATTATTAGTAGTTACTTAAATCTTGTAAATTTATTATTTTTGTGATTTAGTTTGATTTTGGAATAAATTTATTTAAGACTTAAAACTATGTTTTAATACTCTGTTTCAATCTGCTGTCCTCAAAGATGTTAGTGAGTTAACGATATTTTAAGTTTATCGCCTGCATAACGTCATTATAAAGCTATTCAATAAGCAGGTATGTGTCCTAGCTGCAGAAATAGTTTTAACCGGGGAGTGAGTGAGATGGTTGCTGTAAGCACCAAAGCAATGAGACTACATCCCATACTCTAATAAATATAATCAATGATTAGGTACTGCCTAAAGAGATTTATGTCGACTATACCAAAATATTTTATTGTGTTAATTTAGCCCACTTTATTAATTCTATCACTGATAATGAAATGTGATTCAACAACATAATATACGCCCCCAGAAGTAAAAACAGGTGGCCCGTCTGGCTGATAATTATATATTTAAAAAAAATGTGATGTCGGAAATCTGTAATTCAGCTTGAATAAACAAAAGTTTATATAAATAAAGTGTATTAGGTACATGAAAATTGGTAGCAATAGTTGCCGAGCTGTCACACCGAGAAAGTCTGGTGAGCCAATAATAACGAGGGAGTTATTGGTTCACCAGAGACTTATAATATGGTTCACTGAACAGATGACAGCTAATAAAAGGGGGTTTTTCAAAAGACAACAAGTTAACAGACCCCTTAGCTTACGATTTACGATTCTTCTTAGGCAAACAATTACTTAATTAGGTTACAAATCAACAACAATCACCCTAGCTTGTTAGGAGAATCCAGCTACTATTTTTGTGTCATCTAGTCCTATAGTGGTAAATATTACCCATAATTTACTGAATACGTTTAGCTCTTATACATTGAGGACGAGGAGAGTCTACAGACCGCGCTGACCAGTAACGGCTGACCTTTATGACCGATTTTATGACCTACTTAACGCGTGGCTTCGGTTTAGTATTGAGTTGCACAAAATCTATGGAAAAATCGACCGTGTGCGCTCAATCCTAAACCTTCAGCTGCTAGTAAGATTCTAAATATAGATAGAAACCTATTTTTCCCCAATTTCGCGGTTATTAAGCGCACACGCGTACCTACAGCTGGACCACCGAATTCACCGAGAGATCCTATATAAATTTATTTTATTTTTGATTTTATTACTTTTAGCAACGACATTAACAACCTCCATAGACCTAAATACAGAAGACTTGATGGTGAACTGGCTGATGATCTAAATACCAAGCAGTTGTCATATAATAAAAACATATTTTGGCAAACTGATGTCCTGTCATTTTTAGTTGAAAATCTGATAAAAATGCTAGTAAAAAATCAACAAAATTGAGTAAATTTTATTGAATATGAATGGGAAAAAACTGTTAGCGGATGTGCTCGTATTTTCTGTGTCTTTCTACGTATCATATAAATTAATGACTGCTGCTATTGAGAGGTACAGACGCAAGACACCAAGGGAACTTAGCTGTAGGGAATCTTAGCTAAAGCAGTACACGATTTAGTTCCCCCTGAATCTAAAGATATTTGTCGTTGATGAAAGTTCGTTATTCGTGAAGGAATTGAAAATTTAAGAAAATCACAGGAATCTGAAAGGTTCGGCGACTCTTGGATTCAAAATTGATGTCGCAGTGTTGTACAACTTAGTAAGTATTATAAATATCAATATCAACAGTTTTTAGTGGCTCGCTGAAAAAGTCCGGCCGATAAACTTCCTCAGGCTAACTGGTTCTTCAGACAAAAACAGTTTACTTAATATAGGGCTGCGCCTGTATTGCATGAAGAGATAGCCAAAGATGGGTAATATAGGTAATGTTAACGCCCCAAACGCAACAGGAGGCGATTCTATTGCTGTTTATCGAACACATTCCTAGTTTTAAGCTGTTACTATGATTATTGAAATGTAGAGACGTGAGGGAACGTTTTTTGTAACCGATATAGTTGTAGAGTTATTACGAAGTCACCATATAGGTGCACTAGGAAGCCTAAACGACACGCATGTTTTAATAAGTTTGAGCTGAGACAGTTCAAGCACTTATAATGGTCATTTTAGGTCTAACAAGGTAACCAGCCTCTTTAGGCCTTTAGATTATTTATAACTTTCTCGATATAACTTTAAAGGTATGCATATTTTACTTAATGATACGCACAATGCATTGCCCAGTGAGTCGCAAACGTTTGTTTCTCTTTGCTTTCGTCAGTTCTGCTTGCATGCTCTGCTCTGATCGATTGCATTTCTGAAGCTATTATTATTAAGCGAAAAATCTTTCTTTTTTAATTAATAAAATAAAAATCTTTATTGGAACATAAAAGTTATAAACATGTTATGTGTACGAAAATGACTACATTAGTCGTAGACTGTGTCGCAGTCATTTACGCTACCTTCAGAAGACTTAAAAACAATATAATGCTGGTTAATGCAAACAAATATCTGTCTTAAGTGGAAGCCGAGTCTACAAAATACAGTGTAAAATAAAATAAATGGGTTTTGCAAGAATAGGATTAATGATATTGAATTCCCGATTAAATTGTAAAATTCTGTCCCAATATTTACTACTATTTGCCTGACAGTTTCCATTAATTTTGCACACTATAAATAATTACTCGATTAACACAACGAATTTTATACCACCGGTAATACGGGTAATATGCTCCTATAGGAGAATATACATCACATGGATACAGTCGCAGTATAATGTATTTCAAATCTTACATACCCTTTTGCGTCTCTTTCTTCCAGGATAAGTGTTCAAAGGCTGTGGCGGCGGTGGTATATGATAGAAGTAAGGTGGAGTGAACATCATGTCCTCAAGGCCTGAACCTATCGACGTCCCACGTGACGGTACCAGAGACCGCACTGTCCCGTACAAACTCCGGTTCCGCCCCGTACCATACATGTTTAGCATCACACCGGAATTCACAAATCTAACACATACACAAGTTTTGTCCAAAAAGGTTTGTTTTTAGCGCGCGAAATTAAACTATTAGTTTGTTCTGCTAAGTAAATAAATGTAAGTAGAACTTATTTTTAAAAAATAAAAAAATAAGCCACCGCAAGCTTGGTTTTATTTTACTAAAATAAATGGTACGGATTTTTCTAATAGATGAATATTTTTTTTAAATATTTAAATCTTTAGAACACCGTTTGAAATTTTTTAGATAATTTGTTGCGTATGCGCGAGTGACCGGTGTAGCTGTCACAGTATGAAATGCGTGTTTTGTCAGGGAATGCAGTTCCATTCCATCATACACTTACATCTTATTATCATAGTTTATCTGCTTTTTCCAATGGGCTACGTGGAGCGTAACGTATCGACATACTACATACTAATGTTTGAAAACTTATAAAAAAATACTCGTATGTACGAGAGCACCGTTACACACCGTTGACTTTAAAAAGTTGTCATTATTATAGTAAATATTTATCACTGTGTAGTAAAAATAATGAATGAATGTAGGTTTGTGCTAAAGTGTATTCTCATATCACTATTTTTTAAGGAAAAAAGGCTCTGAGGGCAGGAAATTTCTTAACGCATCCTTTGGTTAATTAAATTAGCACCTTTGAGAACCTTAGTAAATTCTACGAGTACTTAGGAACCAATACAATAGAATTTAACAAAATAAACTAAGAACAACAAGTATCTTTACTTCAACAAGAATCTATGTAATTAGTTCAAAATTCAAGTTAGTTTAGTCCGAAAAAAATTTAATAGACGGTTCCCAAAAGTTCCAAACAGCTGTTTATCTCCTAAGTGCGCCATCTATGACTGACACGACAAACTAAAACGCTTTAGTAACGGCGACAACCGACCTAACGCGATTGAGTAAAAAGATCTCTACATACTTTCAGTTGCGTCTAACTAGATGGCGCTAAAAGTCAACCGTCATGTCATCAAAGAATCTGTCAAATCAACAATGTTTCAAAAATGGCAGACCAAACGGTAACATTTAAATAAAATTACAATGTATTCTATAACAATGTCGCAATAACACCTGTCGACGAATAAACGAGAGTACCAACATGAATGTGGGGTATTTAGCTAGGGTATTCTTTGGGATGGTGCTCAACAAGGTGCAGTGCATCGGAAACGTCGTCGGAGGGAAGGACAATGGGTTTGGGAATAACTACGTTTGGGCTAACTCTTTGGAATCAGGTTTGCAAATAGCTACGAACCACAAGAAACCATTGATGGTGATTATACATAAATCATGGTGCACGGCTTGTAAAAATTTGAAGCCTAAAATTGCAAATTCTAAGGAAATTCATAATTTGAGCAAACACTTTGTCATGGTCAACTTGTTGGACGAAGAAGAACCTAAAAACAATAGTTATGCTCCTGACGGGACGTATATACCCAGGTTATACATTATTTATTTAAATTCTAACGCATATAGGGACTATACGGAGTAAAAGCCTCGTAAATGCAGTTTTGCTCTAATTTATTTTATTGGGTTTCTAAGAAGAAACAATGGACGTAGTTTAGAAAACTTCTGGCTATAAAAGCGAATAATTTTTTTTTAAATAAAATATAAAAGACGCCGTACAAAAATTTACAGCACGCCGTACTTTCTTCCTCCTGAAAAGTCACTTCTTTTACACATACGAGGTTTTCACTACACTGTCGATAGTCGATACGTATCTCTACGGCTACGATTTCATCAGATATACCTATAATACAACCTTAGCTGCTTTGAACAACAGTGGTGGCAGTATCATTTTTAAAATATACATCTCAAGTGCCATCACGTCAAGCCCACACCCACATCTCCCCCCCATAATGTGTGAATCTTCGCATCCTCGCTGCTGAATATCGGTAAAGGAAAACATCGCAAAAAAAATCCGGCATAGTCTTAGAACTAAACATTTGAACACATGCTTCATCCATTAACCTAAGTGTGGATTAAGGCCTAAATTAATAAAACTCTAGGTGCGTAAGTTGGGTACACACTAGAAATTTGTTTGTTACTAGATACATTATATATTACCTTCAATAATTTAATGTCTATAATAACACGAGAGTTTCATTAGATGTAGGTAACTAGCATCGCCCTTCCTAGGAACATAACCTTTAAAATCTCGAATTAATAAGTTGCAGAGATTTTGCAGCTTCACCCGTAATCCAGCCAGATAAGCTATCATCACATCTGGCTTTCTAAGACCAGATTTTGTGTTTAACCGAATGACTTGGTACTTCCAGAATTCTCTTCATTTCCCCAAAAGGACTAGTAGACCCCGACATAATCAACGAAGACGGGAGCTCACAACACAAATACTTCTACAGTAAACCGGAACAGATCGCAAAATCTATGAGAAAAGTGTTGCAGAAATACAAACAGGAACAATTTGATGTATGAAAACAGTTTACAAACGTTTTATGAAATAAATTTTGACTTAACATAACAACTTAGTTTGGTTTTTATGGCGCATCCTCACATTCCGCCGGGTTTGCCGCCGACATTCAAAATGTCTTACTGCTGAATTTAACGCCGGCTTTATCCGCGGCATGCAGATGCTGTTACAAATTATTTTCGTAGTAGTGTTGTTACTATCGCCGAAGTTAGTCATGTACGTAGGATTGGAAGATGTTGGACTATAGTATAGTTGCGGGCATCGCAAGTGTAGTGATGTACGTTATTATTTAATTTTATAAAGATACCGTAACCAAAAGCCGCGCGTGCCGCCGGCCGCCGTGCTGCTGGGCATGTGTGAATGCACCATAATAGGTCTAATCTGGACAAAAAAAACTGCAGATTGTACCTTTAATTGCGCCTTAGCAAAATTTTGCCTGGCGTGTGATTAGGTAGGTATACGTATAGATTATTAAGCCTCGACCCGAGGGCTTCAGGCGGTATTAAGATAAAAATAACCTATGTGCTATTCCAGACTGAAGTCTATCTCTGTGCCAAATTTCATCTTAATACTATTTCGTCCAGTAGTTTCTGCGTGAAAGAGTAACAAACATTCATCCATACGTCCATACAAACTTTCGCATTATAAAATTAGTAGGATATCATCTCTTACTGAGTCAGTTTAATTTGCAAAAAAAAAGAGATTTTAGGTAGGTTAGGTACCCCAAAGTAGTACGCCATGGAGCGGTATTGCTGTTTTGTGCTAATTACGACATTTTCCACTCTTTTTAATAGAAGTGCGTCATCCCAAACTTGTTTATAAGATCCGGGGTTTCAACACCCTGTGAATAAATCGCTGTTTACCCTGGGTATAAGCATCCAGTCTCCTTATAAGAATATTAATAAGAAGGATATCACACACGATGACAGACAACTGCTATTCCATAGCAGTAGCCTCAAATATAGACTCCACAATTTCTTTTAGGTGCAGCAGCACTTAAAGGAGATTAGCTGCTCTTTTAGTATACTGTTATACAAAGTTACTTTTAGTATACACAATTTGAGAACCTAGTTAAAATTTTCTTAATTCTAATACCAACCTAAATCTCTAGGAATGAAACTTAGTAAAACTAAATGGAAAACTACTCACGTCTTCGACCACGGGCTCCACGTACATCTCCACAGTATTGTTGAGAGGCGGCAGCGGCATCGGTGACGCCGCAGCTGATGATCGCCGGGATATACTGTTGCAGGAACATTGCGATACTGACCGACGGGATCGGGGAGATTCTCTGTTGACAATCAAACAAGGTAAGACAAAGTTACCTATATTAAACTATCCTAACACCTGCGACTTCATCTACGTAACATATGATGCCCAAAGTATCTATTTTTTATTCTTCGATAGGCTGGCGCTTGACTACAACTTGCCTGATGTTAAGCAATGATGTAGTCTACGATGGGACGCGTCAGCCCAGTATAACGAGTCACTCGTGATTACGAATGATTATCGGTGAGAAGGTGGCAGTGCGGCTTTGTCTGGTGGGTGGTCACTAACCAAGCCTAACACCAGTTGATTGTCACCTGATTTGCACCACCCGGGGACCACGTGTACACCCACGGACGAAGGACTCAGCCCCCAAAACAATCTAATCAATGCCCAAAACATATTACCGGTATAAAAGTATATTTTATGTTAATTCCGGTAGGCTAATACGCTATTTCTGTATAATTTTTGAAGTGAAAACTTCTTTAGCGGCGTTGAGCACTTTTTCTGTAATGGGTATAAAATCTTAAACTCGCGTCAGGACATGTGACCTGATTAAAAAAGCGGAAGACGGATGCGACGGAGAGCGCTTGCGCGAATGTTCGTGTATGTTAGTTGATTTTTCGGAGAGATAAACTTTTTAATGTAAAATAATTGTAATAGTTTTAAAGTGTTAAATTTTTAATGTAATATAAATTGTCATGTTTGTGTACGATAGTGCAATAAATGAATATTGTATTCTACCACATAAATGATAGTACTTTTATACTGATAAAGCAATTGGTGCAAAATTATTCCCTAACCATTCCAAAATATCAAACATGCTCAACGTTAATAATCAAGTTTTCACTTCTGCCGGCACTCCCGGAGTGCATTTTTTTTTTATTCGAATTTCAGCAATTGAGTAACGAACATACATCCATCATCAACATCCTCCTCCTCATCCAAAATAGCTGTGTGACTATAATTTATATTTATAATATAATATATATATTTTTTTAATAGCCTGGTAATGTCCAATTTCTGGTCAAATAAATTCCCCATAGCCTTTCAACTCCCTATCGCTCGCTTCTTCCGTCCTAGTGAATTTAGATAATCGCGCATTTTTTTCGTGGTCTTTCTCGGAGACGACGACCGTCTCAAGGAATCCACTGGGTCATGATGACTCGTGATGCCGATCCCTGTTTATCATTCTCGATACGTAAGACAAACTATAACGAAAACTATGAAAAAAATAAATTTATATCACAAGTCATTTAATTCGAATAGTCTGTGGTCAGTCTGGCATCATTCGAATCGTATCCGCATTACTGCTATTGTTCACTTTTCATTCGTAACATTGCACAGTGCACAATCGATAACGCATAATGTATTGGTATGTTACGGACTTATACTAGTTGTAACTATTTACGTATACAATCTCGCATGTAAGGTATGTGAGTATAATCAATTATTTGCGTAACTATGGACAATTTGCATTCTTAAAAACCCGATGTTTAGAATAGGAAATTATGCAGAATCGATTAAAATTGCGTAAGTAATTAGTAAATTACTTAATTAAGTAAATCATACGAGTAAGTTACGATATGGGTACAACTTACAACCCCCTAAGATGTTCCACTCTCAACTCAGTTGTAAGTTTTGACCTAAATCTACACACTGAGTAATTGTGGGTTATGTGTCACTTGTCCTCGAAAGTTTAGGCCTTAAGCATGACTGTTTCCTCATGATGTTTTCCTTCACCGATAATGAGCAACGGCGCGGCGATGTAACAATTTACACACCGATGTGTGCACGATAAGAGTAGGTTCACACTGCCGTCCAGCACGTTTTTTTTTCGTATACATCTCAACGTATACACGTTACACATAATCCTACGTAGCACACCAAATAAAACTTACACCGTTTAAACTTGACTTGTCAAGTCAATCAAACAAACTTGTCCAGTTTCCTCTGAGGAAACTGCGGCTATACATATTTATTTAATATTATTAAAAAAAAGAAAAGAAAAAATATATCTACCGTATGAAAACTCGGCTGCATTGTACGTTTAAAATCGAACATTGCAAAAAAACATGCAGGACAACGCCGTGCCTTGTGAACCCAGCCTAAGTCCGATTCCGCCACAATTGCTCTAAGAAACTTTGCCTTTGCAGAATTTTGGAACCTGTACCTTCTGCTTCTCCTACACACGTGATGCGTGGTCCGTTCGCATCTGCACCGCACCGGCACGAAGTACCCCAGCTGTGGCAGGGGCCCCGGCTCCATTGAGTCACTGGAGTCGCTCCACTCCGGCTGACTGAAGCGCCCCATGTTTAATGCTGACGGCATTTTCTCAAAATGCCAGACTCAATTTTGTGATTAGAAACTTCTTGCACTCCCGAAACTTGCGAAAATATCCTGTTTTGTTTTTTCTAAAGGCTTTTTGTTTTTTTTTAATTTAAGAGTTGTTTATTTTTTTGCGAAAATAATGAAAATATTGTTGATTCTTCCAACACCTGTTTGTCGTTCTTGTTTTACCTATTTTTTTCTTTTTTTTAATGTTTGTTTTGGGTTACTATTTACACTATTTACGTAATTTCTTGATTTTACACTTGGGTATGCTTACTTTCCATTGGTTGTAATTTTTCGGTTACTACAATGTTCGTTGCAGCTTCATACAAATAGTTATTTCTGTATCTATAGATTTTATACACACTTTATTTATTTTTATTTTGCAAAAATCAACGAAACAATATTTAATTTAAAAAAGTATATTTATATCAAGTATAAAACACGTCTACTTTTTCGAACAACCAAGATTACTTTGACCTGATTTACAATTCGTCATGTAAACAAAACGATAACTGATAAAGATTATTGTACCTACGATGAAATTGTTTAATTGTTGAGCCACTCAGTGGCCTATCAATTTTGGTCGAGCTACGAGTACCCTCGGTTCGCAAGTGCAAAACATGCACAAGAAAACAAGTTGCAAATACTGTTTGATTCTATCGCTCTGGGATGAGCAGAAAGAGATATAGGTAATAATAGAAATAGCCTATATTTCGCTGACCGTTTTTACCAAATAAGAAAGAGAGTTACAGGTAAGTACCTACTGTGCTCGTAATATTTTGTGCAGTGCAAACGCATCTAAATGTTCTTTATTACATGGCTCTAAATGTTACTATAATACATGGCTAGACGAACATGAATTTAAACCGTGAACCCGAAAAATATCGCAGTGGTTTTAAAGGGTCACTGAAAGTCCGTTAGACTAATAAATGTCCTTCCGTGTATAAAAAAGAATGTATTACCCTACTAAAATTTAAAGGCGAGTAGAATAACAAATTAAACAACGTGATGGATAATTGTATATAACATGTTGATAAGATTACTTTAATAAATACACATAGGTAGGTATGTAGTATTTATTTTAGGTTAAAACTCGTAACGATTAGACATCAAACCCACATTTTATCAATGATGAACTAAAAAAATTTGATTAATTGTAGAGTCGGTTGCCAACCAAGAACTCAGGTTAGCTTATTTCATACATACATAGCTGAAATTACCTGTTTTAAATTATTAATCTGTAGGTAATTATTCTTGTCATGCCCAGAGATGGGTAAAGACTCAGTAAATACTGTCACGTGAGTAAATACTGAGTAAATACTCTTTTATACTGAGTATTTACTAAAAATCGACAGTAAATACTTTTTTTCATTTTTTATCACATTAATTGGTTCTTTCCAGGAGCTTGACATAGAAAATACAACCCATTGAGGATAGGACCCGCTAAGGATTTAATTTCTTTAGCTAATTCATACAAATGCCGAACCAATGTAACTTTTCCTTGTAATTTTTCTTAGTACCTAGTTGGAAATGTGCTTGAAAATAGATAAGTTAGCTAGGTATTGGTTAAATTTGATAATTTCGTACCCAAAAATATGAAATAATTATAACACACTAAAGTCCATATCACCAACCAACCACACTAAGGGGCTACTTAGGTAAGGTTTCTTTGTTTTACATTGAAGGGATATAATGTTTTGCATAAAACAATAGAAGGTATGCGACTTGCTATTAGTTTCTCTGTCACTTTTTTGAATGAAGTTAGAAAATAATAGAATGAGAGGCAAAATCAAACAAACATCAAGGACATGCTTATTCGTGGTCCTCAGTCATAGAGTGCGCTTGTGTGTGTTTACGTTGTAAATCCATTTTGAATTTGGCTTATTCTTACGGATCCTATTCTGATTTATTGATTCTGTAGGCGTACGTACTTACATATAGGAATAGAGCAAATAATTTTAATTAAACTATCATAGAGTCCTGAATTAGACCAACTGATTAACCGATTCGATAAAGTAGGTAAATCTAATTTTAACACACACACACACGCGCGCGCATATATTTTAAAATGACAAAGTAACAATAATTAAGGTATGCAACAAATATATTATTTTCTTTTTCTAATAGTAGGTATAGTAAGAACTAGAAAGCTACCTTTCCGAAATAATTAGATAGACCTTACGCGGTATGCGGAAAAGGGCGAGGCGAGGTAGCTGAGGCAGAGCAAGGTCCATCCTTTCCAAGTGACCCTCGACTTATGAACGACGCAGGCACTTACAGGCTATGCATGGGAGTTTTTGGTATTAGATACATAAATCACCTCGGACGGGAGAAGTCACCCGAGTGCCACCAGTTCGGGGCTGAAGGGCATGGCGCTTCATACGCTGACCAAGTGCCCGATGTGGCCGTCATAGACTGGTCGCGATGGCTGGGAAAGAAGAGAGGGTGGCAAACATCGTCCCGCTCCGCAGCTTCAGATGCTGGCCGGCGGGTTAGCCCACTGCCAAAGATTTTACGGGGTGAACCGAGCTTAGCTGCTTAGAGCTGGAAACCCTGCTGGGTCTTGCTTACCCTTGCTACAAACAGGAGTACCACTCCCCCCGTGTCTGTCCAGGGCGAGGAGATGCTAGAGACATTTCCCTTTAATAAAAGAAGTGGCTGAAGCTGGCTAGGAAATGGAATGAACTACGTTTTAACATAGCACAGTTGTAGAGAGCTATATGTCTAGTCCACTTGCCAGGACGGCTGAGATCTAGTCCCTTAGAGAGGCCATGGTTGAGCGCTTAAACATGTCTCTTAAAGCTGTTTCCGACTGGGGTGACGCCAATCTAGTCAAGTTTAATGCTGCTAAAACCCAGGCGTGTCTATTCTCTGCTAAAAAAAGGCCATTCAATTGGCTCCTACTTTTCAAGGTGTACACATGCCTATTACAGACCACCTTGAGCTTCTTGGCGTCAATATGACTTCGACCCTCATTTGGCCCGTACATTGAGTCCATGGCCCAACTAGCTGCCAAAAAGCTAGGTGTCCTCGCGAAGCTGCGTCAGTACTTCAGGCCGAAACAGATGCTCGAGCTATACGAAGCACAAGTTCGTTCATGCATGTACTGCTCGCATCTGGGTTGTGTCAGCTAAATACCAACACGAGGCGTTAGAGTCTATAGTAAGGCGAGCCAAGAAGCTTATTGGCAATGAATCCCTCGTCAAGGCTGAATTGAAAAGTCTCGAGCATCGCCGCATAGTTCCTAGTCTTTCGGTCTTTTACCGGATACACTTCGGAGAGTGTGCGTTGGAATTACACAATCTTATTCACAATGTGCGTACCCGTGGAAATTCCACGGGTACGCACATTGTGCGAACTGCCAAATTGTGGAAGCCACTGCCGGCATCTATGTGTTCCAATAGCTATGATCTCCCGGTTTTCAAGTCACGAGTGAACCGGTATTTACTGGGTAAGCGCGTTCCATCGTAGACTGCATCATTGTTTCACATCAGGCAAGTTGTGGTTAAGCGCAACCCTATTTTAGAATAAAAAGAAAGTCAAAGTAACTGAAGGTCACACATAGTATAAGTTGTTTTGGTGGTTCATCATCATCATCGGCCTGTTGCAGTCCACGGTTGGACATAGATCTCTACCAATACAATTCATTTCACCCTGTTATCGGCTTGCCGATTATCTTTTGCAGATCGTCACTCCACCTAACTGGAGGGTATGCTATACTCTGCTATACACTCTTCAAAACGCAGTCTACTCAGAAAATTGCTTACTTTTTGGTTCAGTTTCGGCACTTTTTCTGCCGAAAACGGAACTGGCATTTTTCTGCCGAAACTTGTCGCAACCGAAACCGAACTTTTGGTCGGTCACTAATCTATCTATTTATAATGAATCCCTTGGTCCCACCATATTATTATAATATTATTATTATTATCACGCGTGAACGGCTGCTTTCGCTAATTCTGTTTTTAGAATATTTCTTGAAGTACGAGATTGTTTTTTAAGAAAAAAAGATAAAAATAAGAAATTGGGAAAGGAAAATTAGAAAGATAAGTTATGCGAAAGAAAAAGTCACGGCCGAAAACTGGGCGAGATTATTATAAAAGGAAAGCCGAAGGAAAAGCAATTAGTATTCATGACTTAAACTGCCGTGGTTATATTTGGGTGGTTATATTAGGTAGGTCTGAGACCCGGTAGATGGCACTGCTTTACCGGGCAGGACGACGTCAACCGGGTCCGTTATTTATAGATAAATTTTAACCCAGACCTAAAAAAAAACCATCATGCTCATCACACAAAGATTTGTTCGGGGCGGGAATCGCACCCCCGACCTCCGGCATAGCAGTCAGTTCGCAAAAAAGACATTCCACTATTGTCAAAAGTATTTACTCATGCGTTAGAGTAAATACTCAGTAGAAATGAGTAAATACTCAGTTTTTACTATTTACTCAGTAAATACTAAAATAGTATTTACTCACCGCCCATCTCTAGCATGCCCAAACGCTATAAAAAAAATTAAACAAAATTTGGTGTGCACGCAAGATAGTTGGGTCTTTAGATTTTAACTAAGCTGTTTTCAGTCAGTAAATAAAAGTTTTCGTAACAAAAAAATACACTAAGATTAAATGTTACAGAAGAACCAGAATAATAATGATATTAGGGAACAACACACAGTCATCTGATTCCATACTGAGCAGAGGTTGCGAATTGATAATTACACCCAGACTCAAAGAAATAATCACTGTCAATCTTCTATCTTGGGGGGATCACGGCACCGCGCCTAGCCCGTTAAATCTTAAATCTGTGATTGCTAATAATCAGAGATCCGTACTGAATGAACTAAATTAGAATCTGAGAGATTGCCAACGTGATTCCAGGATAGAGCGGTGAGTCAGTTTACAGATGAGACTTTTATATGTATCAATCTACTTTAGTGTGTCTGTCATACATCTATCCCTTATTACGAGCAGGTAAAGTATTATATGTATTTGTGGTACGAGTTACCAATACGAAAAAAGTTTTCGAATATTATAATTAACCAGTCAAGATAAAGTCAAAATTCTATTCTATTTCCAAATCATTTTGTATTGTATTTCTGGCATTTTATTTCCTTTTTATCGAATGTTTTGAATCATTCTCTTCGAACTCGACGAACTCGTACTTGAGGTACTGTTAACTAGACTGTGGTACTATGAAAAGACGATAAAGTGCATTTTCCTTTCTACTACCATTACTAGATACCATTATTGTGGGCATACAGTTTTTGGAGATGGATGAACATAAAGAAACATCTGAATTAGGATGAGAACCTCCTCTAAATCAAAATCAAAATCAAAATATGCTTTTTTTTTAACGCGAGTCTACTTAAAAATAGTCCAATTTCTTTTCCTATCGTGCAGTGAATGACTGGCAACTACTAAGAAACACTGCTAAAAAACTCAGTAGGCTTTTTTCTTTTTTTTAATGAAGTACCTATATCTATTACATTTTGTTTGTTCAGTGTGTTGGATTAAAGCGACTTAATTCCGAGCGTTTTTATCCGTTACTTAGTCTGAAATTTTATAATACGCTTTCTAACATAACGTAGATTTTATAATTATTTTAAATTTGTTAATAGTCATTTCCCTGATATTATTTGGAAGTTTATTGTAGAAACGTCTGCACTGCCCAATAAGAGTTACTGATTTTGTGGAGACGATATAAGTCTCTATATAAGTCTTTTAAAACATCTTTACTAGTATAAAGTATACTAGTTTCTATATTTTTAATATAACAAGTTACGCGACACTAACGTGTGCTTGCACTCCATACAAAATTTTCACCAATTTCTACAGATAACCATCTGGTTTATAAGAGGCTTATAGGCAATATGTATTCACTCACTATAGTTTAGGTAAAGGTTCAAGCGGGAAATCAAACTAATATTAGTTGTGTGTGTATGAAAAAATACTGCCAAATTAAAAAAAAATGTAAAACAAAAGTTATTGCATTTGATATCAACTATCTACTACTAAGGTTGGTGTTTTTAAAATAACCCTGTTTAATAATATTTTGTTATTGTGGATCATACGAGTCAAACGCACAAATTAAGCTCATCCGATTATGTAATCCAAGCTATTTGTCTTGGGAGTTGGGACGACCTTGAGTCTTGGTTTATAATAACATCTTTTTTTGTCGGCGGGTAAAAACTATCCTAACACCGGCCGTCCTATTCCCGAACGTGAAGGCACGCGCATTCCTTCAACTTTTTTTTCTGTTTTAGGATAGTGACTCACAAAGCTTCCGACATAATGTAATTATGGTTCAACATTAACATTTTTTCTCATAAATAGAATGTAGAGGGGATTCTAAGTATTTTTGTGGAGTAAATTAGATCGCTAAAAAAAGATTTAGGTATTTGGGTATCTTAATATATATATTTCTTGTGTGCGTGTGTATGTGACTGAACTCCTCCTAAACGACTGGACCGATTTTGATGAAATTTTTTGTGTGTGTTCAAGGGGATCTGGGAATGGTTTAGATTCACAATTTTGCGCGGTACGAAGTTCGCTGGCGCAGCTAGTAGCCATATAAAAAGGTACTTTAAAATCACTGTCATCATCTGCTTCACTACAACCCACTGCTGGGAACGGTTCTAAACTATCCTACTATTTCAGAGAGTTTAGGCCTTAATCTACTCACGAACCAAGTACGGGTTGGTGGATGTCACATGGTCTGGAATGATTAGTTCCAAGACAAGCCGGTTTTCTCACGATGTTTTTCTTTACCGATATTGAACAGCGGAGATGTAACACGACCGAGAATCGAACCCGCAACCTTATATTTCTAAGGCGAGGCCGTTGCATCACCGCTGATTCTCGTAATTACAAAACTAACTACCTAAGTTACTGTAAGTACCATTTCAAAAGACTCATTGGAGTTTTTAAAAGAACAGTCAACAGATGACCATTGAAATGCCTTTCCTGACCTTCCATTTATTAATAAGCATCATAATAACAATTTGTCTTCGTACCATCACGAACAAATGTCTATTCAGTGGAGACGGTTGAAATGTCTCACGTGACTGCACTTCATTGTAAATCAACTGTAAGCTTTAAATGTAACAGACAGTACTATCGCATACAGAAGTGTTTGAGCTCGACTTGAGAAACACAGATAATACTCAATACTCAATACTCAATATTCAATACTCAATCATTTATTGCATTTCCATAATGTGTACATAGATGGTAAATTACATTGGATTAGATCATTATGGACCCTGTCGGGCACAGCAAAATAGGCGTGTACAATTTTAGAGAGGCGAGTACAATTTTAAATTGTTGTGGTTACACTAACACAAATGAAATGAAATGAAATGACACAATGCAATATTAGGATTATTTTTAATATTAGGATTACATTTTATAAAATAGCAGTATGGGTTTTATAAAATAGCAGTAAAATCTATCTAAAATTGGAATTTATAACATAGCATCACGCCTGTATTAACTGAAGGCGTAGGCAGAGATGAATATCACCCTCTTTCCGGTCTGATACGTAATAGGGGACAAGCCTATTACTGTTCATCGGTCAATCCCAAACTACGAGCTGCAACTAAGATTCTCTAAGTAAGTAAATAAAGTCCTTTTAATTGATTCGGGTATCGAACCTGGGGATCTCGTAAGTTTAAGCGAACATGGTTACTGGACCACCGAGGCACTTAATATGAGTGTATTTATATTATTTCTTAATAAGTCTCTCAAAGGTTTTATTTCGAATATAAGACAATTTAAAACAGGGCTCAAGCTATGTTCAGGCCATGTAACGCCTGATGAATTTTTAAAAACAACGCACATCTTTGTGTTTAACGTCGGCCATTACACAGTGAAGCTCCGTACTTGACAGCGATTCATTAACAGTTGATAGTAAACTTATCTAGTAACAGTTACCAAGGAGGTTTTACTTTCAAAGTCCCTTCGATTAACTATAGGCCGACGGTTTAACTCGCATATCGCCTATCGCCAAGATTCTGACTCCTCAAGCTGCACAGACAGTGATGATGATTTAAGCGATAGGGATATTAGTGACGAATAGTCTTCCATTACTTTTATCTGTGGTTAAATAGTTCTATAAGAGATTCAATTAATGTTTTATGACTTTGTACATCAGATGGCGATACGCGAGGTAAACGGTCGGCCTATAGTTACAAACAAATAAATTTTAATAAATTACACACCGTTTGTGATTGGAGAACCCTTTTAAGCAAATAATGCCTGTAGTTCGCTTCGCTTCGCTCTAACCAACCTTATTCAATCTGATGTACGGTCAACAGCACTTCAGGTTAAACGGTATTACATTAATTATCTCTATCGCTCAGGGTTGAGTAAAAAGATATAGAATGTACGCGTAACATATTTATGTTGCGTAGTGTAAAACAATTAATAATATTGCTCTATCAAATAGCTTTTGTGCATAACTGTACTCTGTGTTTGTCACATAGTGTACATTTGTATGCCGAGCCCGTCAGGCCGCCAGTTCCGTTGACTAAGCGATTAAACTTTAGGCTTTAAACACGTTTAACGTTTACTGTACAATTTAATTGTTTAGAAGAATATCTTCATTATAATTATTTCCCAGTAGATTCAAGGAACATTGAGGTGTTTAGTTCCACTTCAATCCTTTTAGTGTCCCACAGCCGCACTTAAGAGGTCAGAGTTTAGGACCTTAATCCACATACGATGGCCAACTGCGGGTTGGTGGATGTCACATGTCCTCGAATGATTAGTTCTTAGACGACATTCCTCACGATGTTTTCCTCCATCGATTTTGAATAGCGGAGATGTAACAATTCACTAAAAAGATCCTGTAGGCACGACCTATAATCGAATCCGCTACCTTATATTTTTAAGGCGAGGCCCGTCCTGTTGCGTCACCGTTCAATTCAATACAATTCAATTCAATTTATTTATTTGTGAAAAAATGGGTATACCTATACAAAAGATGTTACAGTTTTATCTAGGTGTCACCATTATTCAGCTTCAAGCATGCAAATTCATTCTATTACAATAATTTCATCAGCAATTTACTTTATTATGTCCAACATTAATATACTAAAAATAGTACACACAATGTCATATATTTACGGCACAATAAAAAATAATGTCAGAAGAGATACATAATAAATAGTAATTATCATCGTTGCCCGAAGCTATTTAGTTAATAGTGATATAATGTTTTTATTTTTTTAGCAAGATTTGCAGATGAAGTCGTTTACAGGGAGAGTATCCGAATAGGTCCCCTTTCAACCTCTTTTTGGCCGGTACTCTAATGTTACAAATTGGATTTTAAGCATTACGTTGTAATACAGACAATATTACAACGAAATGCTTAAAATGTGACGACGGGCATTCGTCTGTAATGTAACATTTCAGATTAAATTTTGAGCATTTTACGACAATACTGTCTCCCTGACTAACGAGCAACATTCAATAACATTTTGAATTCAATCTTAAGTATTTATTTTGATTCATTTCATGTCAATTACAAATTGTATCAACAAAACGGGCCGGGGTGGCGTGGTCGGTAAGATAATTACTTTTAATTGTTTGTCTCGGGTGGGAATCGAACCCATGACCTGCGGCGTGAAAAGCAAGTGTCTTACTGACCACCCCGCCGCGCCGCCGGCCCGTCAAATATCGTCAATTTATCGAACAAAAATGGGAAAAATTCTTTTATTCTAAAAAAATTGCTGATGTAATTCATCGCCAATTTTTTTTTTCGATATTTTTGTATTAGAGATAAATGTCCAAAGGGCGAGATTCGGGGTCGTAATGTTACTTTAAAAGCGACGCTCCCGTTGAACACCTCTAGGTATCAATATTTTATGAAATAAGCTCCATATCGAACGCGGAAATGGTTAGTTTTGGTTAAACTCCCATTGGAAACTAGGCAACAGGAAATAAATTATAACTCTCCCGGTTTTTAAACTGGTTCCTCCTTACTTCAAGGGGTTGAGCATTTAGCTTACCCAGACTGTTTACATTATTTTTGGAGAAGTCGCGAGTCACTAGCACAGTAGATTTATATGCTGAAGCAGTAGTTCTATCAAGGAGTTAATCAACTGGGTATCGATGCATCTCCGCGCTCGCAAATCATTCGTACAGGCATTCTTACAATGATTTACTTAAAGTTTTATTAAAAGTAATATTTAATTAATTAAACAACGTTAATACGTTACTTCACAGCCGCGAGATTGTTTTTCTTAGAATCCGATAGTAGCAACAACAGACCGTGACCGACAGTAGGCAATAATTCAATTCAGTCCGAGTCTAACTACTGCCTTATCTTATATTTACTGTGACACAGTCACTATAGTCTGTGTGAGGTCCAAAAAAATAACACTATTCGGGTCTATTCGTCTGTCGGGCGTGGGCGATGCGTCGAACATACCTTAGAGCATTTAACACGGGAGGTGTTATAGGCAAATTCTTGTACTAAATTGTTTGTCAGTTTTTGAGGGAGGCGAGGTAACACGCACAGCACACATGTAAAAGGTGAAGCATCTTTACAAATGCACACGTAATTAAAAATTACACACAAACATAATACATGAACAGTTTATGCATACAAACTGGTCATTGTCTCGGGGCAGACGGGAACGCGCGCTGTAAGTTCCCTGTTTAATTTTCTAAGCATACAACCTTGCGTTGAGTCATATTTCAACCAAAGATTTTGTTAATAGGATTAGATAGATAAGTGTACCTAATATTGTTAAAATATTACGTGTAGCTTTTGACATCCAATGAAAAGAAGCGTTTTTCATAGACTTCTAGGTAACAATAATTTAGACCACACTTTAAACAAAAACTTAAATCGAATTACGTGTTCTACGTATCTCTGTCTCGCTTTAAGGACATTTCCTTTCTTTTTCTACTCTTTATTTTCAGTAAGGTAGAAAGAGAGGTCCTATTTACAAAGAGCGAAAGGGTTGAGTTTCAAGTTATTTCTTGAAGTGTAATGTCCAGTTTTCCCAAAATTTCATATTGTAGAACCATAATTTGTTTAAAAAATTAGCAGTATTTTGCACTAATCACCAGTCACCCTATATACATACACAACCTACATAATACAGCCATTATTTTGACCTCTAAACATACAAGTTTATTTTCGAATCTCAAACCCTCGCTCGCTACTGTTATGAGTTTTAAAGTTTCTGTAATCTGAACCTTATCACAACGTAATAAATTCTATATTATACCCGTATTCACTAACTGTTTAGTATGATTCATCAGACATTGTCTGAGCAAGTCTTTAGCAATACACTTTGTGGGACAATGCAACTCACTGCAATAATGTAGCTTGAAAGAATAAATTTAGTGTAGGTTACCAATAATGTTGGCCTAAAGGTGCATGCCACTATTTACTGGAATAGGACATTGCATAGTGAGATAAGCCCGTTTTCATTATAGTCAATAACCGGTGTACATATATACCTACATAGCAGCAGTGGCGCAGAGGTACGGGCCTCGCCTGAGACAAATAAAGTCGCAGGTTCGGTTGTGCTCAAATATCTTTGTGTGAATTTTTTCATCTCCCCTGCTCAATATCAGTGAAGGAAAATATCGTGATGAAACAGGCATGTTAAGAATTAATCATTCGAGGACATGTGACATCCACCAACCCACACTTGGCCAGCGTGTGTGGATTAAGGCCTAAACTCTCTCAACTCAGAAGATATTTGACAGAAGACCCGTGACCAGCAGGGGGACACTAAAAAGAGGTGAAGTGATACCTACTTAAAAAATCAACCGAATTGAGTACCTCCTCCTGGAGTCGGTGAAAAAGGGCACGCCTAAGTAACGCCTAATGTAAGGCAACGCCTAAGCAATGACTTTTCACATCGAATCAATATTTTTTATTTTATTTGGATCATAATAAATTGCACAATTACATTAAATAAGTAATTCATTTAATTTGATAGGCAACCAATGTGAGCAGCGGTGGCGCAGCGATATCAGCCTCGCTTTTAAAATATAAGGTCGCAGGTTCGATCCCCGGCCGTGCCCACACATATTTGTATGAATTGTTTCATCGCCGCAATTTCGGTGAAGGAAAAACACGATGTTTTTCCATCCCTTTGTCTAAGAACTAAACATTCGAGGACATGTGACATCCCTCAACCCGCACTTGGCCAGAGTGTATGGATTACGGCCTAAACTCTCTCAACTTGTAAGATAGTTGAGATAAGACCCGTGCCTAGCAGTGGGACACTAAAAGGGTTGAAGGGTTGCTGACAGGCCAGATGGGCATGTGGTGAGGAAATTTGTTGATCTACAAAAATACTCCTTAAATGTTTCTATTTTTAAACCGATTACGACCACCACTTTTCAGGGCCCAGAGGAAGCTTGTTGCAGATATAGTTAATACGATTAAATTTTGTAATCGAATCAGGCGCCACTCATGTCAGCTAAACGAAGAAAGTGTCTATAAATACATCTCCAGAGATGTCACAGATATTTATTTTTAACTCCAATTTAAAAGCCCTTTAACATACTGTCTGTTTCAAAAGTGAAGATTGAACCAATTTCCGTCCCCAAATTAACTACCAAGTGTCGAGTTTATGGTAGATAGTTAGTTAGTGCGTGTGTCATGAAAAGATGCATCAAATGTTTTGAAATGTCGGTATATAAAATCTAAAATAAACCGCGATAAAATCCGTTATAAAGTAGTTTTATTTCAATGTGCGATATTGCTGTTGATCTTTCAATCAATTTTCTCGTATTGCCTAAACGGATAGACTGATTTCGTTCGTTTTTTTTAAATAAAACTAAAACTCTGCTACTTGTGTAAAGGAAGATAGTTCATAGTATTATGTAGTTTATTATTACATATATTAAGTGGTCCTATTTCAATTTATTCGCTTTTTTAATTAAAACAGGTCGGCACGCTCTGGCTAATTTATTTCTCACTAGCGGACCCTCCAGTCGTCCTGCCCGGTAAATCAGTGCCACCTACCGGGTCCGAAAATAAATTACGACCGATTCTCAGACCTATCGAATATAGATACTTATAAAATTCCATAAAAATCGGTCAAGCCGTCTCGCAGGAGATGTTATTTTTTATATTTTTCTCAGCGTAAGAACCATCCTCGTACTTCAAGGAATATTCTAAAAAAAGAATTAGCGAAATCGGTCCAGCCGTTCACTCGTGATGGCGTGGCCAAGGGAAATAGGGATTCATTTTTTTAAATATAGATATAACAATCACTAAAAAACTTCACCCGTTACTACGACTGCCGCTATGTTATTCTTACGGAGTATTAAGTAATTCTAAGTAGAGTAACCTGATTGAACAAATCAATATTAGGTACCAAACGAGCTACCATTAAACAATCTGGTAGTAGCCAGACCCGTTCAATTACCTCATGAATTTATTTCGAGATCGCATGTGTCATCAAACGACCAAGTCCACCGCAAGTTGATGGAACATTTTTTTGTTTGTCCTTTGATTCGTATAAGGCGAGACTACAGAAAAACTTATTGTTTGGTGGCTAAGGTTAAAACGATTTCCATACATTTGCTTACCATTTTCAACCGACTTCAAAAAGAGGTTCTCAATTCAACTGTTCTTTTGTATCTATGTATGTTACGATTTTGTTAATTATTTTTATTGTTTCAAAGGGTATACTTTCCTTGTGGTCATATTTAAATTTTATCAAAATCAATTCAATTCAATATTTTTACTATCGACCTGTTGTGGAAGGCTACCACAATTTTGTTTATCAAAATCGGTTGAGGTTTTGAGTTATTATTTAAACATTGAAGTCGATTTGTTATTCTCTACTATTACGTTTCGATGTGATTAACTTAAACGACCTTTTTGCCTTCTATAACGCCAAATTCGCACTTAACCAAATTACAATTGAATAGCCACCTAAATTTGATTTGCGTGATCAATGCGGACACATAATAATATTTAATTGATTAAATTGATTGCCTATAATATACTACTATTTGGCATAATAGAACAATGCAATCGGTAGCAATTATTTTTATGTCCAATGATTGATCGATTATGAAATGAAATTAAAATACTTACTTTTTTGAGTCGCGACTCTACTTAAAATTAACCCAATTTCTTTTCCTACCGTGCAGTGAATAGTGAATCACTGACAACTACTGAGAAACACTGTTAGAAAACTCATTAGAGTATTTTTCTTTTTTAAATTAAATCGATGTTCCAAACAACCAAATTCGGTCAGTTGTTGAGGAAGATTGGCAATGTACCTATATTTACCACCTACCAACCTACCTATTTCATTTAATGTTCGGGTATTAGGGTATAATTCAGTCACCTTATATAATTAATAAAATAAAACAACATTTATTTCGGACAAGTTGCATCCTAGTGTTAGTACAAAGAAACAGATCTAATAGCTATGTAATAAGATAAATTAAATTAAAATAGTTTTAGAAACATTTAATTTGTGACTATTATTGTTCGAGATACGTCTACAAACAACTCCTATATTATATTTAATTATTTGGGTTCGTTATATAGTGCTATTTAGTTTTTGTTTGAACTAGGTTTATTTCAAAATGGTTTCATTGGATCGTTATTTAATTAAAAAAATAAAACATTATTCTCAGAAACGATGTCTGTAGCATCTAAAAATTTAACATTACCTACTAAGGTTCCACCCGCATACAAGTAATAAAGCTTTTCAATTGGTAACCATAGAACGTTTGATGTATCCGTACTTATCTCGATGGCAATATAACTTTACTACCGTCTTATCGATGTCAAATATCACATTGAAAAATAAGACACGAAAATCTACTTTACTGTTACAGGTCAAGGTCGAAATTTGAATAACGCACAAAAGATCTATCAAGGGATGTAATGACCCCATGAGTGAAAGAATTTGTCTTTCAATAAATCTGTAGGATTTCACACGTGAATGTGTGGTATTATACACTGATTATCCTGTCCTCGGGTTGGTTTTATTAGTTAGAGGTTTTCTTACTTTTTTAAAATATGTTCATGGCATTGGCAACAGGGCCCTCAGTCGAAATAATAAAGTTTTGTTCTTAGATACAAGTTCTGTAATAAACAAATCAACTTCAAAACAAAGTGTTTTACGTATTACCCGTTACTATAACTACAGATAATATAATACTATAGCTATGACATATTATGTACGAAGCAAAACAAAATTAGGTTATGTCCGTATAAAATCACTCAGCATCGAATACGCCGACCGTAGCTATTTACAAAGTCGGATCTACTTTTTGGCGATTTTTGTTTTATTGCACTTATGGTCTTAAAATAACCTATATCTATGACCTCGCAGTTTCAAATTTTAAACTAATCGCTATCGTAGTTTTTCTAGAGTAATAAAGTCGGAAGTATAAGAGGGTCCCATTAGACATTAAACTTTATTAGGCCGTACTGAAAAATAGCGTTTTCTGTAGTTCCGACATTGTTAATATCTGTTGACACAATAGAGGGAACTACACAGAACTTACTTATCATCGACATAACCTATCAGTGTACTTACAAAAGTTAAATTAATTTGCTACAGAAAGGGGCGGGAGTCTAGCTCTTGTCGAGAAAACGATGTTTGAAATGTTTACGAGCCAACACTGTGCCCTAAAGTGCAGAACCGACAAATGACAAAGATTTGTTTAGTAGATATGACTAGTGAAAACGGGCATTATCATACTTAGTTCAGTTAGATATGGTTATTACCCCGATCCGCTCTGGGGGAGACCAGAGCTGCGGAGCTGTGCTGTTATTAGTTATTATTACCATATAGCTGCTCAAGAATAACAACACTACTAATTTCTAAGCCTATAATACCCTATTGCATATAATTTCTAAAACATTTCCTCCATAAATTAGCTAGTAAAGTATTTTCTGTGAAACCAAGCGTTTCATGTCAGATTCCTTGTAAGATTTTATTTGTGACATATTCTATTTTCATATTTCTTCGAAGTATGTCGGTCACGCCCTTATGTTTGAATTTCCGACGACACGCGTTGTTTAGCTGAATATTTGTATTTTTTTTTCTTTCAAAAACAGAGAGTAGCGAGTATACGTGTACCTTGATCAAGAAGATCTTAGAGAAAGAAATAAGAGCCATTCGTGAGAGATATGAGATGAGACCTTTCCGCCGCAGCTACGCCCGCGTGAACTACATATCGTGCCCAGCAGTGGGATAAAAAGTAGCCTACAGCCTTTCTAAAAAAATGGGCTATCTAACAGTGCCAGAATTTTTCAAATCGGACCGTAGTTTCTGAGATAACAGCATTCAAACAGAATAATTTGAAGCTTAATCCCTTTTAAATCGGGTTCTCTTAATGAAAGCTAAAGAATCAAGACGGTTCTTAGCTATATCGGGGGTTTCCCAGCATGGTGAGACTACGATTTTTAAATATTTTGCCAGACACGTTCAATGACTTTCGTAAATGACCCTAGTAAAGGTATACACTAATGACAATACTAGTGCGTGTCTGTCTTGTCTAGTTTTTAGGTCGCACGATTACAGCTACACAACTATGACCAACGTCAGGGTTGTGCCTTCACGAAAAGCACGTTACATCAAAAGGGCATTCTTAAAAACTAATTAATTGACGTGTAATAAAATGGATTATAAAAAATCTGTTTAGCAAAAATTCGATTATTATTCGATCAATCAGATAAACAAACATATTAACTAACGTAAATAATGATTTATTTTATGATCCAGAATATTTTGTTACTAGTTCTCCAAAATTTTAATTGTTATTTCTATTCTAGGTCTTTTACTTCTTCAGATCAAAATTTATGATACTTCCCTTATTCGTCGGCAGTTAAAAAATTTAAAGTTTGTTGCTAGCCCTACGCTGCCGATCTATGTATATCCGTTGGCTGTCGTCTGTCTGCTGTTTGACAACTCCCGAATGGATACAACTCTCTAAGGAAATAGAGGCGAAGATGTCGCGAACTAATATTATACCTTGAGTATAGTTGGATTGAATGACAAGAAAAATACTAGTGTTATTTGAAAACCGATTTTTAACACGTACCTAATAATAACTGGTATTTTCAAAACCTATATTTTTAATTCTTATATCTTTACTATATCCTTACTTCTTTTCCGTCGTTTTTAAACCCTTGACAAAGAAAGGGATCTTCTAAGTTTGACGTGTATATCTGTGTACAAGATTATAGTTTGTAGAAGAGATTAAACGGACCAATTTTGATGCAGTAGTTTTATGTAACATTTCGACTATTTATTTTTATTTGATGTAAAGTCGATTGTGTCTAATGTGATTTTGGTTATGTTACCTGCATAACCAGAATCACATCATAGACAAACACTACCAACCTTTTGTCTATTGTTACGGGACAGAGTACTAGTGTTGTGCTACCTTGTACCCGTTACTCATTAGTTTTATCGATGACATCATCGGTACAAGACCGCGGAATATCATTCATTCAGCAAATTAAAGTGCATTGTAAATACGACTCCTTCGCGCTTATTACTTACATTGAATGTTATCAACATATCATGAGAAATTACTCTTTCGATGTAACAACGAAGCTGAAGGATATACGGGGATTGTACGAGTATGTATTAGTATTTTGTTAACATAACTAACTAACCTGACTTTGCACGAGTAACTAAGTTTAGTTATTCCACGGTTGTTGCAACAGACCAAGGAGTCCTTCAAAATAGGAGCAATAAGTTTTCTAAAAGGTCGCTAGCACACAAAATATGATGCCACTGGTCCTGCTTGTTTCAAGCGTCCATACTGTTTGCCAATTTAGATATATAAAAATACAAATCTTCCATTTTATTTATTTAATTAGAATTTCTAATTTTAATAGAACTATTAAAATTAGAAATTCTAATTAAATAAGATTTGTATTTGTATTTTTATTTGTATTTTTATCCACGCATGAAAATGTGTTTATTAGTTTGAACTATTGCGAATCTACTACGGACAGACAGATGTGACGTACATTTTGCATCATATGTAATGATGATGGACCAGCTTCTATCCGTAATTAGGGCTTATCTAAATTATAGTCCACAGTAAGTAGGTCAGATAGCTCGTTCCAGGGAATAATAATATGACCTAAATTGATTTCCAAAATAAAACCTGGTGTTTACCAAATTGAATCCTATGCATAATATCTAAGATTCAAATTTGCGCAAATGCCATCCCATTTAGACAAACATTATTAGCGAATTCCGGTAGTAAATGTTTTCATATCCGACGTCATTATTTCGCTCAGGTCAATGTATTGTGTTTATATTTATAAATGTACTGTTTTGTCCAATTAACTCCTTAACAGTAACTGGACGCTAACAATTTAACAATAGAAGTTCAATCAATTAACATTTTCTCAAATGCCCTTAATTAATATACAACAGCTGTAGCAGCTGCTGTAATTTTTAAATAATGTAGTTTTTCTTATGTTTTGTCACTAGAACAGTAAAATTAAATGTCACATATTTGCCTGCGATCCCTATTCGCCAATTTGCTTTTACATAATACGTATAAATATTAATATATACTGCACATGTTTAAAAACTTTTGTTAACTCGTAGTACCTAACACTTTCATTTTCACTGTCACTTTTCGTAAAGCCATTCGTGTTTTTATGGTGTCTTATATTCACTACACACATATTGGATAACCGGGTATACCAAAATGTCATAACTCACATCACTATTTCACTATTTTTTTTTCATATTTCTTTTAAAATTTGTAATTCGAATGCGTCAGACAGCGAGGTGAGCTCTACGCGTTGCTCTATACGACTGGGCGCTTTCGGCTCCTTGCCAAAGAACCGCTGCCTGAAAATATCGTTTTACTTCATAGTATTGTCAAGTAGTATATTTTTTTAACAATTACGATGTAGTTTTCTAAATAATTCAGCTATATCAAACTTAATTAGCAAAAGAAAATACATAGGTATCTCAAAAGTTCATCAACCCCAAAAGACATTTACAATTGCAGAAATGACATCGCTCGTAAAAATGAGCAGTAAGCACGAAACTCTGACTCAGCTAAACCATTTCGCAATCTTATAAACATAACTACAAACAAAAAACACATTACAGGCAGTATTAAGCATTTCTTCAGCTGACAACTCGAATACACGATGTTTCTAATTTTGGAGGACATAATTATTAAAAAATTACCTTCTACAGTTCATTCATCGCACAAACCACGAGGGCATTATTATAATACGTAGCCGTAAGCTCATTTTTATGACATCATACAAAATTTATAGGTATAAAACTCATAAAATTATCTAAAATAAATTTTAGGTGCATGCGGTCTGCGCTGCAGTTAGTGAACTATATCTAGAACTGTAAGTTAAAGGAAAAAGAACTTTATTGCTCAAATATAAGAATCATTAATTTATCTATAGGAGGTCAACGTGGGTGGGAAGATGAATCCAGGGTATATTTTCTCCTACTATCAGTATGTAATGTCCGAGAATTGGCATTCAACAGAATTTAACTGAATTATTTGTACAGAAGTAGAGCGCTTACCTCTTGCATTTTAATTAGAACTTGGTAGAAAATTAAAGAGCCTGACAAAACACCCTTGGGATGCTTATTCTTTGGACATTTATTTGTCGAAGTCTTAAACGGAATTACGAATTTGAATATTAAACGGTACTTAAGTAATTTTCTTTGTATGTATTTTGTTGTTCATTCATTATATTTTAAAGAAAATTAAACTGAGTGATCATTTATACTTTTAAATAAATTCAAGGCTATGTCATTGGATTAGTAATAGGAAAAAAGTAAGAGTATTGTCGAATAGTCGACGAATTATAAAAACTTATGACTCACACATCGGTAAAGTTCAGGCGACTGTACAATCTTAGCTAAAGCACGTTCGACCCTTTTCTCTTTATTTACAAGCCTACAGGAAACGAGGGGGTGGCCTACTATTATCAGATTACATAGAAATTTGTGTATTGTTTTTCATTATCCAACAATTTACGCCATTATTGTACAAAAATGACAATAGTCTACGTCCGCTGTCCGTGGCACTATACAATTCAATTCAAGCAACCGTTATTTTGTATTTAATCAGATACGCCCAGTTATTCAATTTAGGCATAATGAAAAAGTATCGGTAAAGTGTGATTCCGATTCGCAATTTCTGTACCCGGCGCTATACCCGGTACGGTGACATTTGAAACGGTCCGAACACTAGTAAAACGGATCGTCGCGTCGTTACGAAGTAATTGCAAATTAGAAAAAAAAAATTGCAGCAGATTTTACTTTTTATTTTCTATCCATGTTGTTATTTGTTCTAAGCTGATTTAGAACGGAATATTATGAGATTATCGTATAATACCTTACTATTCACTCAATACCTATTTACTCACTCAATTATTACACTAAAGATATAAACTGAATATGTAGAAAGAAGAAGAAAGAAAGAAAAACATTTATTTGAACACAGGACACACAAAATCAAATGCTAAAAGAAACTCATAGAAAGAGAGAAAACACATAAATAGAAACTATAAAAGAAGAAAAAAATTAAAAACAAGAGTAAGTGTGACCCATCAGTGTCAAACATGGACATTGCTCAGTAAACGCTGTGAGTGCCTACTAGAGACGACCCACAACACTGATTTTCAGCAATGTACATGTAGACCGTACTGTCGCTTACCCATATTAACCTCTAAAGGTGTCCTCTTTAGTTACCGAATACAGAAAATTCAATATTTATTTATCCCAAATCATCGTTCTAACCACTTATCTGGTTCCCAAGTATGGTATTATATTATCTGAGCTGGTACTTAATAGGAACTAAGTCTACGAAGTAGTTACCTGTGCAAGTTGTGATTCATCACCAAGTTTTCTTTCATGTTATCGCCGTAACCTGCAACAAAAAAAATCATCAATCATAAGTTTGAATTCAGCAAAAGTGACGTCACGCCTGTGTACAGTCTTTGTTTGTAGTTACTGCGTAAAGCACGCTTCTCATAAACATTACTATTATTTATTAGGTTATTTTTTAGGTATTATTTAATAAACAAAAAATATAAATTGGACTAAACTTATTTTTGATTTCCGGAACCAGGATCATGCCTATTATTATTATTATTTTTTAATATAAGGATCGCCAACAAAGATACGTTATTATTTTTATTAAAGAACATGTGAACATAATAAATAACAAAAAAAATACGTTAACGCATCTTCAATTTTAGGCAACCACAGCTAAAATAATGTATGTAATGTATCTTAGGTTAATTTAATGTAATTATCAGCAGTATATTTTAACACACTGCCTCAGTAGTCCAGTGTTCAACCTCTGCCTACACCTTCGGGTAATACTGATTGGGGGGCTGAGTCAACTTCGTCCGTGGGTGTACACATTTAATTGAAACCCCACACGTGGTCCCCGGGTGGTGCAAATCAAGTGACAATCAACTGGTAGTAGGCTTTGGTCGTGGTTAGTGACCACCCTCCAGACAAAGCCGCTTCCGTGCTTCCGGCTTTGCCGTGTTCCGGTGCGATGTCTGGTGACACCTTGCAGAGAAGGTGGGTTGGAATTGTTGCTCCTTTAAAGTTTCAAACCTTATTCTACTGCCACCTTCTCACCGATAAACTCATTCGTAATCACGATTGAATCGGTTTACTGGGCTGGCGCGTTCCATCGTAGACTACATCATTGCTTAACATCAGGCAAGTTGTAGTCAAGCGCCAGCCTATCGAAGAATAAAAAAAAAATACAGGCATAAGAGCAATATTTTACCACAAAGACTGTGAATAATAAACTACAGAGTAGTGATTACACAGAAGCAGGATGCTCATTTCAACTTCTCAACCATCTCACTCAACGTTGTGCGGCGGATGTTGGCGAATCGTTTTTGTGGCTATAAATTGTCATTAATCATCTCAATCTCAACGAAATGTATACCTACAGGATACGATCTACATCCTCGGTAATGTGAAACTCTACCTACACGTTGTTTCTTTATTATTTTTGCTTACTACTCGAATGGCAGCGAACAAAGGTACTTTTTAACGAATTTTATCGCAGTTTATTTTAGTTTATCGTCCCTAATCGTTTCGCTTTCTACTAAAAACTAAAACAATCCGCGATACTGCTAGATATATAATATTTTCAATAGCGTTAGAGTATTACCTAGTTTAATATCAAATTTTTATCATCATCTGAGCATCAGCTCAGTTTGCTCTCTATTTCTTTGCTACACATTTTCTATGCCGATTTTGACTAACTATATCAATAATGATAACAAGCAAAATTATTTAAAAATTCAAAAACCCGATTGCGTCTACATCTGCCAGCATAATTGAATAGTGATCTGAGGATCAAAACAGCCCTTTTCGTACTCTCGTTATTTTGACAACCGCTGTCAGATACGCTCGCGTCAAATTGGCGTCGTTCGTCGTTTAAGCGTTTATGTTATTTAAATGACAATTACAAGAATAAATCGCGCGGTTGTTTTATGCGGAAATCGCAACGTCAGACGCATGCAATTAACGCACATCATTTTATATCAGGTAATATAATTGCAAACCATTGTTTGCATTGCTGCGCTTGCCGCTGCGTCAACCGCGTAAAACTCTAGAGCGCACCAAAGAAATACATACATACAGTCGAAACATAACCCTCCTTCTGGCGCAGTCGGGTAAAAAAAGGGAAAATACTAATACTATTGTGATTGCATATTATAAAGTTAGGTGATTCTTAGGGTGCCTTCAAATTTAGTTGCAGTTGCAGAGCGTCGGAATGCAAGAGAGCGGCTAGAGCCCTTGTTTTTCATGGATCGGAATCAGAGTCGGGAGACGGGACACACGTAGTTTTGTTCAAGTCAGGAAGGTGAAACTGCATAAATTTATTCATCATCGTCACCGCCTTAAAATTAGTTGCAACGCTTCGCGACTAACTTGAAGGCGTACACACATTTACGTTGCAAGTAGTTTTTGTTCACACTGACATTTATAATATAATGATGTCAACTGGTTGATCAATGTGCCAGATCAGTTAAACATACAATTTACGTAAACCGTACATTACTAGTAGAGTAAGCACTTGCAATTATTTACCTCTAATAAAAAGCCGTTGACTTCACTGAACATAATGATTACACAGTCATAATAACCTTTCCAAGTTTCGGTCAGACGAGAGAAATCTTTTGTCACAGAATAAGAGAGGTAAATTAAACTATTTAGTTATGGTTGCGACCCGTCACTATAAATGGTGAAGTGTGAGCAATGATTGTGGTTGAGGTTCTTTCTTGAGATCTTTGTGGTGTTATATTAGAAAATTTTATAAAAAAAACCACTGCTGTCTGGATTTCTCTTGATTATCCTAAGAAACAGAAGAGTGTAAGGTATGAATAAGCCTTTATTTCCCTCACCTGTGTCAGCTTGTAAAAATTGTTGTGAATTTTTTTAATTCGTAAGTATTCCACATAAATTTTGCTTGACATTTTTACGTTAATTAGACACGACTGTTGTAGATTATTATTAATAATAATAATAATAATAATAATAAATTCATTTATTTCTCTATCACAAAGTTACAATTATATTTGTCTTAAGCTACTAATATACACCTTGGGAAAACTTTGTGAGAGACTGGTGCCTGATTTAGGTTTATGAAATAACCTGTATCACAAGTCACCAGAGCCCTCCCGCCACTAACGGATAGTGTCATAAGTAGGTACAGCACTGTAATTTTATAAATACCTAATGTAACTTGTGATTTAAAATGATGAACTTAAAATGAATAATAATTATGTATTGTATTATTATGTATTATATAATATTCATTGTATTATTGAATATGCCCCTATAGAAGCCTAAATAAGGTGTAAGTTTAGCTATAAATAACATGATTCTTTGAAATCATGGCAGGAAATCCAAAAATATCAAGTAAACTTTATATGGAAAACGCTTAGCCTTAGTCAGAGCCAACATCTAATCTATCTACGCAGCAAGTTGTTGGAGTCACATTTTTTAAGGATAGATGGTATAGAGAGAGAATAGTAAACGAAAAACGAAGATTAAAAGAAACATACAAAATTGAAGAGGAAGGAAGATGGGCTATCTCATACGACATTACACCTTTATAAGAACATCTTACAGGAGAAGATAGAAGGAAAGCATGGAAGAGGAAGGACAAGGATAAGCTATATGAACCAAATAAAGGATTAGGTTGGTGTCATGTCGTATAGGGAAGTGAAAGAAGCTGCTCTAGATCGAGCCAAATGGAAAGAGATTGGTCTGCACTGACAGACTATGATAAATCATCGACGCCACTGGTGACAACGGTCTTAACTTTAAAATTATAAAAGAAGTGTAGGTATCGTATGGATATAAACGCCTCTAAGAACTTAGGAAAAGAGATTTTGTGTTATTTATTATCAATCATAATGTTTGCTACAAAATAATTCAACTACGGACGGATGGTACGACACATATCGATACGAATGGAACTTACCAAGAATTTAAAAAATTCTATTAGTTTCCATTGGCCACCAATAGTCGCGTGTTGCCATCAATTAAGTGGTTGACACCTTGTCACAAATCACAAACTTTCAAAGGTCGTGAATGTAAATGTTTACTTGAAAAGCAGTATTTTTAAAGCAAAGATTAATGTTCTATTCACGTAAGCAATACCCTTTATGGGTTCACTCATGGGAAACAGAACAGCAAAGTATATAGGATATTAGCCCCTAAACTGGAGCCTTCCTTCTGCTCCTTTTATTCCTGTGCTTGAATGACGAGAGAGGTTTAGGATGCCAGGATTTATTTATATCGATATTTCTTCATACACCATGAATAAAGATTGATATAAATAAACAAGGCAGTCAATACAATCAATGTTGCTTCCTCCTACTAAATTGTAACAAATCGTAGTTGATGCATCACTTCCTGAGTAAATAGCGGGAGACGTTAGATCCGGTCCATTGATCTCTCTGTATTTAACTTACTCTAGTCCATTAATTAGACCTAATTAAACCATAGTCAGTATTGATACGTTCGGTTAAATTAGGAAACATAAGAAGAGTTATAGTAGATCATTAGCTAATAATTTAATGTTAACTAAAGGTAAAACGCTAGTGGTTAGTAATGCAAGATATCACATCATTTTCGACCTTATAACCTATTCAGTAGTCGGCCAACATCAATCCCCAGCTAGACATAGGCTACGATTAAGCGCCATTTCATACTGTCTTCGGCTTGAGTATCGCATCCAGCTACTGCTGACAATGACCTGACAAGAAAGCTTCCTACACTATGCTTGACAGACATTTCGGCCTTTTATATATTACTGATTCATATGCAAATCTTAAATCTTTGTTTCAAACAAGCAATAATGAATAAAAATCAGCTGTAACTAGAGTAGGGCAAATGTCCAGGCATTGATGGGAAATTTTCTAATAAGCGACCAAAAATTATTTGATAAATGCCCACGGGCAGGAATATTTATTTAAGCGTGTATAGTCTCGTTGGAACCCTACACATGAAGTAGTTTGGTTGAGTACAACCAGAAAAATAGCCAATAGTTAGGTAAAAGTAATTATATTGTAAAAGTTATAAAATGTATGTAAGGTGGCAAAGCTTTCCTTAATAACGTTCGGTGTCGTACTGAGTAATGTAGCATTAATACCACACACAGCGGTGCGGTCAAAGAGTTTTGCCGCATCAGCAGCACAATGTATAAGTTATGTACGATGGTGAGATCGTACAAAGCGCTTAATAGGAATTTTCCCAACTTGTCGTAAATGCTTTTACATTTAATTTTGCTCATGCCAGCCGTAACTAAAGACAATATGGCATTCTGTAATCAAAATCGATACATCTGTCTGCACTCAGTACTTTCGTTTCGCTAAAGTTAAGGAAGCATTGCTCAGAATGACCAATATGTTTAGATTGGAACACAGAGATGCATTCACAAGTGAAGCAATAACGGCTGGATACAGATCAATCACTCGATTGATTTAAGCTTCAGTACAAAACTAAAGAGCTTTGTAGATGAAATGTAAAAGATACGATCCGTGTTGCAGTTGAAAGATCTGAATTCTCTTTATAAACATGAAGTCTTATTTTTTAACCAGTGCGCAATATTTTTTGGTGGTTCCAAATTTAGTCTTAGTAGTCAAATATGTAATATAGCAACTAATAAGCATTATAACAATTTTAGTAGGTTAGATAAATTCATAAATAAATAAAGGCTTTTTATTATTATTTATTTTAATATCAGTAAATCTATATAAATAAAAATGAAACCCGTTTTCCGTTGTCACGACATCACGCGTGAACGGCTGGACCGATTTCGCTAATTCTTTTTTTTTAATATTACTTTAAGTACGAGGATGGTTCTTACTCAGAGAAAAATAAAAAAATAAAAAAAATAAAAAAAGAAGAAGTGCCGAAAACCGGGTTAGATACCTATTGATTATTATTGGTTATATTCGGTAGGTCTGAGACCCGGTAGATGACACTGCTTTACCGGGCAGAACGACGTGTGCCGGGTCCACTAGTTATGGATAATAATCTATTCCTAATATCGATGAAAGCGCGGTGTTGGAATATTAGCGGTCAATGGCCCTAGTCAGTGTAAGCGTTTATGCTCTTTGGGCCCTAGCAAAGGCACAGCTGGTTAATTTTTTCTGTATTATGTGGCTTACGTGAGAATAATAATAGCATTATAGTAGGTACTACTCTATACACACCTATCCCCTATTACTATCGATGATTAAAATATAAACTGAGAGTAGCTAAAATATGTTTTGTCCTTATCATCTATATGACACTTTGACATCATACGACAGAGACCAAAAATAATTAAGGTATTCTTAGTTAACTTTGTTTGTAAGGGGTTCGGGTTACGAGAAAAAAAATCCTGATCCCAGAGGGTCTGAAGATTGAAACTACTTTAGAAATAAAAAAAATATGTATTAACAGTAAGTACCTATTTAATACACTCCTGCGCTCTCATTTCACACATAACCAGAGCTAATAAAAAGTTCAACACGCTCAAATGCACCTGAAAGTGTATTGAACCCGCTAACAAGCGTATGTAAACAAATGTTAACCTAACCACATTTCATTGGGTTACATAAGCTCTACTCTCCTAGCCGTATTTCGGCTATGGCAGCCAATCTAAGCGGACTAGCCAGGTACGAAGAAATTTATAGTGCAGTCTGTATTCCCTTCACTCTGTCCGGTGGGACGGATTGACTGACACGACCGGTGAAAATGTGGGCGCAGGACCGACGGCTTTACTTGCTCTTCTAAGCATGGGAGTTTCATACCACCAACTTCTTCGACTCTGGAATAGTGCTGAGAAATTAGAAAAGTGTTACCACTTTTTGGTCCGGCGACGCGCGGCGTCGGGTGATTAAACTATGAACGGAACAAATCACCCTAAAATTAAGCACCCACAAAATAAAACAACCGTGATATTTTGTGAAACAGTTCATTTTCCAGTAGTTAATGTTATTTTCAGCGTCGTCGCTAGAAAACATAGCTGAACTAAATTTTAATGTCACATTCGTTTCGCTCCTAACGTAACGCTACTAAATATGGAAACGACAATAAAACTCAATATATTTTATTGGAATTCTTTTGGCTGGGACATTATATCACAGTAAAAGAATGCCATATATCTAGGACACTAGTTTTCCGACCGCGGCTCGGTCCTCTCGTATTACGATTAACCTTTTTTTGTGCGGTTGGATGAAAACTATTCTATGTCTTTCTCCGGATCTCAAACTATCTCCATACCAAACTTCTTCTAAATCGGTTCAGTAGTTTAGGCGTTAAAGCCCGACAGACGGACAGAGTTACTTTCACATATTTATTAGTAAGGATAAAGTTATAAGTAGGAAGAGAATAGGATTTTTGCCAAAACACATCATATCACCATTACAGAGAGAAAGTTCCCTGTAATTCCGGAGAGATTGACCGAAACAGCCAGTGAAAGACCAGGCGCAGGATAAACGGCTTTACGTGCTTTTCGCGGCACGTGTGTCGCACACCGCCATCTTCGTGACTCTGGGTTACACAGACTATATAAGAGAGAGAACCTAGCGGTCTGGGCTAGTTCTGAGAAATTGTCAGCGCCATCTGTAAATCTATAAAAGAATTATATTTGATCGGTCTACTAAGTCGATTTAAAAAATTATTGAAACGTTACCAAAAAACCATCTCGATTAAATACACACGGTCATCTGATCCCATATTATGCAAGTTTGTGTTATGGAAATATAATAAGTTTACGAGTATGTACTACATTTCTTTTGTAAATATGTCTTATTAGATTAGGTTCTCTTAGTAGTCTGTGTATTAGATGTAAGTTTATGTCACTTCACTTTTTAAAAATATTTGGCGTCTATGACAGTGATTCTGCCAACGTCAATTTGAAAGAGACAGTGCAATAAAAAAAATAGATATTGACACCCAGACTCAAGACAAACCATAGATTTAGGATATGGAGTATTCCTATATCTTTACAGACAAACAGACATGATGCTAAAAAGTAATGCACAGATTATACAGAAACATAAATGACACACATGAAAATTATAACACTATTTTCTTCGTCGGGAATTAATAAAAGATAAGTTTCTAAATTGCAATTTAGTTTATCGTATGCCGTAGTTCATCAGGAACTATTCACAGCCCCGCTGCTACCCACGTCGAAGTAATAATTGATGAGGTCGTCTGGCACAACTAATTGTGCTGAATTCATTAAACTCGGATAAAATGAGCACTAAGTTGCTTATGTACTACCAATTGCAACAAAGATTCAACCGTAAAAGATTACTCTGTGTTTATGAACATATTGTTTGTTTGAGTCTAGCTAGATGTACCTAACTGAAACTATTTCTAGGCTCCCAGACCACGACCGATTTTAATAACAAATTATGTAACCAACTCAACACGTAGCCTTCAGTTTAGTATTGAGTTGCACAAAATCAGTCATAAAAATCGGTGGAAAAAATCGACCGTGTACGGGCAGTTGTGTGTATTTTTTAAACAACGTTGTATTACGATAAGCTATCTTATTCTTCGTCTATTGACGTTAGTTGGACTCGCTAAAATTCGAGACGGCTCTTCTGGTTTGGCTAATTTTGGTGTTGAAATATTCGTAAGAGGCCATGGAAGGTTTTACCGCGGACCGAAGTTCGCTGACTCAGCTAATATTATTATATTGCCCATCAAATAAAGCCACATATCAAACCTCCTCCATTTTAAAGCCTGTAAAAGTTGAAACGGAAGCTAGAAATAGAAGCACTGATCTTGTATCTAATTACCAACACGCTAATTACAATTAACATACAATGCTGTTATTATCAAATGCCATTAAACAGTTTTTACCAAGTTCATGAACGTGAGACTTCACACCACAAAATATGTGGTGTGCGAGATAATAATTACAGTTTAATTATTAATTATTACATGTATTTCTATTTTATGTACATTAATAAAAGATAACATGGATGATCACCACATCATCCATTTATGTATAAATAAATATATGTACACCATTGGCACGCTTCGCACGCCAGGTGGCCCCCATTATCTTTTAAGAGGCAGAGGTGAGCGGACGTGCGTGTGCTTATTTAAAGTTATTCCTAGTGCCCCTGGCCAACCTATGACATAATAGATGTTATATTAACGAAAGCTATTACTTATCATGCTAAGGATATTTGATAAAAAAGTATGCGACACGGCCGCAGCTACATGACAGACATATTATACTGAGTGTATTTTAAAAGATAGAGGTAAAGTTGGCGGGGTATCGGGGAAGGTAGCAAATTTAAAATGGTTCGTTAAAGTTATTGTCCTGAACGAACCAATCAAATTTAGCTAAATGTCGGATAATATGTAGTGGTACGACAAAAGTTAGCATGCTATCCGTTACCTTATGAAACGAGTTTTCCCCACAGATCATCAAAATCGGGCGAACGCGCACGTAAAAGACCAGTCGCAAGTAGCGCGCGCACTCCCGTGCTCCTTGTAGGACCATGGGATGGAGATAGATCATCAAAACACTCGTAACAGTTAGCTACACTGTGATTTGCCCCAAAACTGTCTGAAGTCTTTCTGGCGAAATAAACTATAATTCCACGCCATAGGCGCGGCTGTGAACGCTTTGCTAATTTCATTACTCCGCCATGATGCTATGACCTAATCACCGCCAATCCTCATTCCACTAAATTAGTCCGTTAATTGTTGCTCTGATTGTCATGAAAAATACCAGTTAGCCTACAATCCTACTTCCCGTAATTATAAATGCGAAAGTTTATGAGGATGTGCGTGCAGATATTTACATACATTTAGTTTATAACCTGGATTGATATTATTATAGATGTGGAGACTGGAGGATCGGGTGGCAGTGACCATCAAGTGAAAAGGGAAGATCTTCCAGCCGGGCGAGTATGATGCCCGGGGACCGTGTCCTTGTCGGGAAGTTACATGTACATGCTACTTGACGGTAAAACTGCTTGTGCGATTAAGGATTGCTATGACGTAAGGTCTATTGAGTGGCATTTGTATAAGTTACTTTTTATCATAGAAATAGGATAAACTCCTAAATCTATGCTTTTTATATGCTTTCGGGATGATTTTGACGGAAGCAGGTAAGTATGTAGATGTCACAGAGCACCCAACCACTCTTTAGGGGGAGGATATTATGATCTGTGATAGATAGATTTAGTATTTTCAAGAATGAATTTCTGAACCGATTTCGGATGACGATACTTTGGATCCTGGAGACGGGCCGCTTTTTATCTGACTGTGCACGCGGCGCGATAGAGGTCATTACTTTGCACGGGCGGAACTTCAGTCAAAAAACTAATAAGCGATGAAAGAAACAAATAACCTTATCTCAGGGTTCATGCCCTTTGCCATTTACAACTTCGCTACGTTTTATCTATTTCTAAGAAATAACAAATTAATGATAACACATCTTACTCGTAGTTTGTGATAGATTTGTCAAGTTTTTCGATAAAACCCAACTTGGCTTGCCTTCTTTTGGGCATAAATTTGCCTGGCTTACCACCTTACCATAGCCAACGGCAGGAACAATTAGTAGTATTTACAACACAGATATAATACTATACTAGATTTGCAACTTGCTTCTACCCACGAATTCGTCCTTGTTATATACGAAAAGCATTTTAAGGGAACATTACAGGGATGAAAAGACCCTATGTGTCATCCAAATTCGTTTAGCCGTTTTCCCGTGAAATAGTAAGTATATTCAATTCATTTAACCTTACACACTTTAATTTAACTTCTTTACCCTGTATCAAAAGTAGACCACAAATCGGTTTCCTTTGGTACCTATATTTTTAACTATATTTTTAAAAAAGTGTTAAACGGGTTTACGCATAGTGCTATCGAAGAGCAAATTATAAAAAAAATAGATCTATACTTTGTAGTTGAAGTTTACAGAGGTCCCAAATATTCGTATTTATTTAATTAACACAGTAACGAATTCGTTACAAATATTCTGGGAGCAGTTCAAAAAGTGACACGGTCTCGTTCGCAATAATTAAAAGTTTCGTCTCATTGGAAACAATATCTATTAGTTCGCTACGGACGGTCACGCTCCTGGTATCTTGTCCACGCTCATAATCTGTTGATTTAGATCAGTCTACTGTCTATGCGTAACACAATGACATTGCAGTAATGACATTTCTTAATAAATAATAATAATATTATTGATAGTGCTCGACAAATGGCGTCCTAAACTAGGGACAAGATAATAGGTCATTTTTGACAGATGTCAGTTTTATATTCATAGTGAGGTGACCTGCTTAAAAACATCGATTAAATGAATGAATCGAATGAATCGATACAGACTTGAAACATATGTGAAATTTAAAAATGACCATGCGAATCCCTGTCCCATTATTATTTTTTCTTTCATAAATTAAAGGAGCAAAATAAGACAAGTACCTACGTAATTTAACAAAAAAATTGCTTTTATTCACTTGAACTATCGGAACTGCTATTTTCATCAGTGCTGTCAGCACTCAGAGATATTATTAATTCATTTTCAATAATATTGTCTATTCTCACATCTCGTTCAAAATCTTGTAAAATTATTTTCTTTGTCTTCTCCACGACTTTTCGCCAGTCTTCTGTAGTGACTTCTGCACATGCAGTTTGTAGCAGAGTCATCATTTTAGCAGTACTGAAGGGTGGTTCAGTATTGTTCCGCGCTGCATGACCCTTTATTTGTGCCCAAATAAGCTCGATGGCGTTATACTGGCAATGGTAGGGAGGCAATCGAATAACTTCGTGTCCATGTTCTAGGGCTAGTTCATCGATTACATAGCTGAGCTTGTACGGCTTAGTTGCTTTTACCAGATTTAACAACTCAACTTTTAATAAAGTTTGACTTGCCTCCACACCATTTCTTACCAGCCACGAGACAATTTCTTGCTTTTTATTTGCTTGAGTTGGTGGTTTATCAACTTGTACAGAATGATACGGAGCATTGTCCATTATAATTTTCGAAGGGTTTTCTAAGCTGACTAGCAGCTTCTCAAACCACTCTTTAAAAACATCAAAGTTCATTTCCTCATGGTAATCTGTTGTAGTTTTAGAGGCGAATGCGAGGAGGCAGTCTGGAATAAAACCTTGAGAAGCTGATCCCGCGTGACATATAATAAGTCGGGCTCCTTTTCCCGATGGAACTTTTGAGGTGGAGGCCGCTGTATCATCGGTCCATGTCCGCGCAACCGTATGGTTCGCATTCAACCATGTTTCGTCAATAAACACGACATTGTCCCAATCCGTATTTATTTACCTGACGTAAGAATGATATTCTCTTCAAAATAATATCGTAGCGTTCTAGCAGGATTTTCCGCTTGTCGGATTTTTTAAATCTAAAGCCAATCGATTTCAAAACCTTTGATAGAGACGATTTGCCTCCAAAAAATAAGCCTGCGCCTTTTAACGAACTCAATAGCTTTTCCCGTGTAGGATATTCTTTTCTCGAGTAATATCCATAAATGTGGTTGCGAATTGCAGCAGCATCAAAATTATCAACGTCAACAATTTTCTTGTCCCTCTTTCGTTTTTTCGGTGTACGTAAAGTATTATCTTCTGAGCCTGATGGTCCGTATTCTCTTTCAGAATTTGAGTTACTGTCTTCTTCCCTATTCCCAATGCTTCGGCAACGCGTTCTCTCGGTGGTTTCAATGGTAAAAGAGGCCCATCGTTAACTGATTCACGTCCAAAATAATTGTACAATTTCAGCACTAGTTCGCGAGATTGACTGTTTAGAGTTTTCCCCCGTTTCGACATAGTAAGACTGTAATGTTTTTCTTGTTTAATAATCGTTAAGCAATCGGAGTCCAATTTATAGCCAGGTAAACGTAGTCAGTAAGATCAGGTTAAATGAAAAAGCCGGATCAGAAGAAAATAACAGAGAGCACACCAAAAATGCACAGTCACTTCGCACAACAACAAAAGACTGCGTCATCATCATGTAATGGCGACATGACATGCGTCATCGACAGGCACTGGTGTTGCCAGCAACATCCACCTAAATTGCACCCAACATCAATGACCTTTCTATTTAGTTATTTTTTTGTATTTTTATAGTTAGTTAAAAGAATAATAAATATGTATAATTAGGTTTTATTATAATCACAACGTGGTTATAAATTTATGGTGATTTTTCTTCACAAGTAATCATTGCATTCGATTCAACTTACAATCCTATCAGCTTTCGATTTTTAGAGTAACATCCCTAGTGTTTAAAAAGAAATAGGGTTGACTGACGCAACATTGTAACGACGTTCAGTTCTTTAGATCAGAAATTGTTTATTATGTTTAGAATGGTTTATTAGTGAAAGCAAATCGTAAAATTACTCGTATCGGTCATTATTACAATAAATATGTAAACGTAATTGAAAAAAGTTAAGCAATTGTGCAGTTCTTATTTTATGCCCGCCGTTACAAGGTTACGTTGTTGAATTTTGATGAAATGTCAAAAGTGACCTATTATCTTGTCCCTATTATAGATCGTCGGAGTAATTTAATTTTTTTCTATTTACCTTTTAAACGCTTTTAAGTATACTTTTTTAAGCTTTACACTGCGAAAATTTCGGTATTATATCTGCAGAGGCCATAATTAAAATATGATGTTGACGAATAATAATATGCTTACACAATCACACAGCGCTATCTAGTTTCAAATTAAGCATTACATTGCAACTATTCAGTTTTCTAGGTAGTCTCATGGTTTCTTACCGTTATGGAATAGAGCCTAATTCCACTTCCACCTTCACTCCGAAAATCACGAATGAATCGGTTCTAGTCCCAAGTTCTGGTTAAAAAACATTAATTACCCCAATAAACTTCTGACATTATAAACTGGAATGTGTGTGCAGGATGTGTGGATGTTTTTTTACTTTGGCACGCAAAAGCTGGGACTGGGATTGGATGAAACATTGGTTTAGCTGGGTTACCTTACAACTATCTAGAGCTCTTTTGGTTCAATGTGCGACATTTTTCCCCACGTTTATTAGGTAAGTCAAGGGCTTCCATTCTTAGCATCTATCAATAAACGTCGATTCTCGATATGCACGGTCCACCGTTTAAATCTATGCCTACTTAATTTTAAACGCATAGGTCATCGAACTGTTTTCCATGCACGTATAGTCATCGCCTTAACCAATTACATTTTATGGATAACACCTTTCTTCGATACTGTGACAATGTTGGTAATCGATTATTAAAATTTCGAACAACAATAAAAACTTTTTATTTTAAGAAACAATTTTTCAGACAGTCTGAGTCAGAGAAACTGGATTTCAGCAATTCCAAAATTGAATTTTAATGGGCTTACAACGCGTGAAGTTATCTATTATGCCAGTAGCTTCCTATTTTTGTTTAAAAAAGTTTTGATTTAATTATCTTTGAGCACAGATACTAGCTTACTTTATGTAAACAATATTTTTCGAATATAGACCATCTAGGTACCACAGATTATTTATTAAAAAACTATACCAGCAGCTCTCTACCTAATTATACAAAATGCCGTATCTAAAAATAAAACGTAGCTTGAATACTAATTATACACCTGCTGGTTAAGTAGGTACCTAATATTTTGTGCTGTATATATAGCCGTCAGGAAACTTTAAATAAATGTTACTTACATTTTAACATTAAAATAAGGTCAAGTTCTTTAAAATTCAATCAATGTTCAAAGATCTAATAAAAAAGGAAATAGTCAACATTGTAGTCTATTTAATGATAGTTTCGTATCACTGGCGTTTAACAAAAAGGCTAGTAGGAAGAAGTTCCCATGGCCCGTTCACACGAGCCGTCACACTGCGTGCACACACTTGAATAGTTGGTAGCTAGTATAGTATTATATTATCTGTGGTTGGTAGTAATGTTGGTATAGCTACTAAGATTGCCACAGGGTGCTGGCATTTGACCCTTGGAAGGAACAAAACACATATATCATTCTATACCTAAGACCCAAAAATTACGGAATACTTACAAGCTAAATTTGGATTTGTGTTTTGTCTTTGACGCAAAACCTACCGAATTTGGTAAGTGCACTGAAAATCCCTTTCCCTGGGTTAATGGCAGTTAATGCTATCTATCTATCTATATCATTACCACCGACTAGATACCTTCTAGACGCCACTTTCTTCAATTATTGTAATCGTCAAAACGGGATATCGGGAAAGACAGCTAATTTTGATTTAATAATATTTTTTTAGGTTATTACATAATTGCAATTTAATGCTACTTTAAGCTATGTCAAACAATGAATTAAGTAGGAACCTTGAACCTATAAACTTTTCTAAGATATTATTTTTTACATTGATGTACCTAAGCACACATTTATACTGGAAAATTAGTGGTGCAAACTGAACTTGGGATGTTAAAAAATAAAACACTACACAAGTAGGCGGCGGCGGCGGCGCCAGGGCAGGGTCAGGCAATTTGACAGATGTTCAGTTGTTTATTTTGGCGTGCTTGTACTTAGATGCGGATGTTAAACATCTGCATGTTCCTCGCCAAATATAAATAGTCCCTAAGTTTGCACATGGACAAAGGCAGGTGTTCTTTTGGCACGTGGCTACCACCTTTACACATAGGCTTTCTAGTCTGCTCCGAACACAATGAGAAATGTATGTAATGTACGTAGGACCTACTCACAATCTTTGCCTTTCAGATAAGATCTTTATGCAAATTCTTTTTCAGTATTTAATTAGTTACAGTACCTATATTTTCAAAGGCAAAAATCATTTATTTTAATAGAGAAAAAGCTTCTACGTCCGTGCAGTGAATGAACAGAATTCTGTTACAGGATTTCAGAATTGACAACAGCAGATAATTGCACTTAATGTCTAGGTAAGTAAGTAAACCTAGTACATACCATACATAAAAAACTGTATGACGCGATCATTAATGCGATACCTACTTGTTTAACTTACAAGTCTTGAAGCTAAACAAGTAAGTAGATACACAATTACCTATGCAATTATCTCATTCTCACAACTTTGTTCTTAATTCCGTGATTAACACCCAAAAACTAAGTCTTGCCTTGTCTGGCCGTACTTTAGTTTTTTACTGTAAGTATGTAGGTACCTACAGTACTTTTAAAGTACGAATTTGTACTTTACGTAAGTACTTACGTATCAAACGTACCTTACCTAAAAAATTTAATAAGTACTTTTAATAGTCATTCACACACATGGTAAACATAAGAAATATGAACTACCTACTCATTCAAGTTACGTAATAAATAAAGGCGTTTGACGAGGTAATTCAACAAGCAGCTATTCACCTTGACATTGTATAATTATTACAAGTACTACAAGTATTAAAGTTAACTCAATTAAATTTCTTGGTTGCATAATTTTACAAGCTTCCTACCACAACAGAGCCGATTGTCAAATAGCTAAACTTAGGTACTTGTATTTCTATTAACAGATTTGACATGAATTTATCGTCAAATCTTTAGTTTTCATCTGATAAAGAAAAATATGATAGAGATATATCTAGATATTTGGAATAAATGACTAAATTAGTAATTTAATTATTAGTTTTCTTGAAACCTAGCTAGAACCATCAAAACCGCTTCAAAATTGATCTATTCGTCTAGACCACGTCAGCTTATTATGAGTATTTGAAGCGATTGTGATTCCGTTTAGAAAGGGATGCGGATATACGCATTGTATAACCGCAACCCTTTCTTTCAATGGAATCACAGCAGAGCAGCTTATCTCCCCGCGTTGGTTTTGATGATCTGTGGGTGTCAGAAGTGAACATGTTTGTAAATTTGTACACCCAGATACACAGATAAACAAATAGGTACACATATTAACATAGAATAAATTATTACAACAGAATACGCTTCAAATCCATACCAACAGATGTCTGTATCTTGGCTTCGAATTTGGAGCCTCATTCCACTGCCACCTGCCACCTTCTCACCGAAAATCTTTCGTTATCACGAGCGTATAAGTACAGTTGACTACATCATTACTTAACATCAGGCAAGTTGTAGTCAAGCGCAGGCCTATTTCAGAATAATAATAAAAAATAGAAATATAATGCAAAGGGTGCTGGAGTAACTTTTTAACCTAAAGGAGAGTAATATTTCGCGACACACAATATAAAGTTGACTGGAGCCGCGAGCTAGAGCCATAAGCTAGTAATTTCAATAAGTAGTCTTCAAGCAGCCGTAGCGTGCAAGATCGTGAACCAGTTTCCAACGATCTAATAACCTCCTCGGTAAACTAATCTATTAAAACCTTAATAAAACAGCCATAACTGTCATTCATCTGCTAAACAATACCTAGGTAGGTACTGTAACCTAGCACTTCGAAGAAATCAACCTACAGTCGTTTCTTAGTGGAATTGTATCAAGTTCATTGAGGTCATTGTCTCTGGATTATTTCCCGAGTTAAGCACCTAGGTACCTAAGTACTTATTAATAATTAGTAATACATTTATTAGTTCAGTAATCAATTTTATCTAATATATAAAATTCTCGTGTCACAGTTTTCGTTGCCATACTCCTCCGAAACGGCTTGACCGATTCTTATGAATTTTTTTATGCATATTCAGTAGGTCTGAAAATCGGCTACTATCTATTTTTCATACCCCTAAGTGAATTTTTTTTTTAATAAATACGCGGTACGAAGTTCGCTGGGGCAGCTAGTCTAATAATAAAATTTCAATGTCACAATGTTTGTTACCGTACTCCTCCGAAACGGTTTTACCGATTTTTACCAAATTTTATATGCGTATTCAGTAGGCCTGAGAATCGGCTACTATCTATTTTACATACCCCTAAGTGATAAGGGTTGTTCACACTTAAATTATGTTTTTAATTTTTGGACGAATTACTTTATCAATACGCGGTACGAAGTTCGCTTGGGCAGCTAGTACATTTATAAGTCTACTGTACAGTGTTACTGTTATTTTTAAACGACTTCAAATTATGTATCTTCCGTACACTGGGCTACTCATCAAGCTATTATATTTCCAGTATAAGCTGATCTCGCATTGCATAAGGTTTCCTACAGTGAGAGGTCAGCTTATACTTGATGGGTAACCGTGTGTACGTAAGTGCTGCTATTTTAAAATTTTAAAACAGTTTTTATAACGTTCATATTTTTGACAATGACGAAACACTATGTAGGTTTACGAGAGGCGAGTAGAGACATTTTACGAGAGGTAGGGTACAGCAATTTTGCTTGCTCCGCATGCAGCACGACAGGCAAGATACCTCCACCTTAGAATACATACAGTGCAATAACTTTAACTCGTGACAGGAAGGTAGTATATAGTCAGGTCTTTCGACAAGGTGGCAACGCGATAGTGATACCTCTGGTGTTACAAGTGTTCATAGATTGAGGTAGGTCGTATGCTTATTTGCCAATGTTAAAAATTTCGCCCCAGGTGGGCACCATTGAGCAAGTATCTAATCACTTCAACCATTTTAAGTGTCCCACTGCTGGGGGCACTGAACGGGTCTTCTCTCAACTATCTTATGAGTTGAGAAAGTTTAGGCCTTAATCCACACACGCTGGCCAACTGCGGGTTGGTGAATGTCACATGTCTTCGAATGATTAGTTCTTAGAAGATGTGTGGGCACGACTGGAAATCGAACCCACGACCTTATACTTCTAAGGCGAGGTCCGTACCGCTGCGCCACCGCTGCTCAGCAAGTAATCACTGCGTTTTAATGGGCACTTGGAGAGGTGTATGGAGACTCGAGTTTGTGGCACGGGCGAGCGAGACCCCACTCCAGGCCCACTAAGACCTCCCGATATTCCGTGAGACAACCATAGTGCCGGGCTGTGGGATTGCCTGCTGCATTTACCGAACAACCAGTGGATAGGTGGTCTAACCTCTTTATGATAACTTACCTACGTAGGTAATACACATAATGTAGTACATACAATCACGATTGATTCACATGCTTGATGGTATAGGCAGGGTCAATTTCCGATCGAACCCGCCGCACCCGCATGATCTATCTACCTAACTTTTTCAACTACAATTCACACGATTCTCACCCTTATACCAATGCAATAAAGTTACAATATCAAAATTAAATACCCATTTATCCTCGTGAAGTTTTATTGTCTCATCATAACAATTCACTCCCTATTGTCAGTGGCGGTCATGCAATTTTTCAATTTAGTTGGAAAGTGGTTCGAATTTTGAATTCAAATAAAAATGAGCGGGCTATTTTTAATTCTATTTGAATGTCACAAGATTTCTCAAAAACTCTTAGTCGGTTTGGCAACTGAAAAAAAAAATGAAAATGTTTTTTTTAATGTTTACTAAAATTTAAGCAAAGACCGACCGAATTTCGTGTGATCGTATGCACTTTGTCATCAAAATACTGTGTTTAATGTTTTGTTTAACTTTAGGTAGATAAGTATGGGGAATGCATACGTATATAAAATGATAACATTGTATGTAATTCATTGTTATAAGCTGGCTAATGTGGCAATGTGCCAGGCTTAGCTGCTTAGTTATGGGATCCTATAGCCGCTGTGATTAAAAAGTTCCGCAGTTAATAAGACACTGGATTAGCAAAGCAGATTGGGACAAGGTGCGGGGAGCAAGGAGGTGGTAGACAAGATTACGAAGGTAGCCGCAGACCCTTATCCTTAGTGCATTGGGACCTTCTTACCAACCTTACATAGACACCCTAAATTACAACGGGTAGGTAGGTACTTAAAGGGCAAATTAAACCTAGGAAAATCGACACTAGGAAGTGGTTGATCTTGTCCTGAGAAAAATTGCAGATGCAATAAACCGGCAGAATTCGTAAAGGCACTAACTACCCTCTGAAATTTTAATCTGCGTTTAGAGAACAACTGTGTTTGTTTTAATTTGTTCAAACATCCCAACATTGTATGTACACGTGGGTGAAGCCGTGAGCAAGTCATATTGAATAAAAAAAAAAACGACATAGGTACTCACCATTTACTATGAATCGGTGCCGGTCATTCATAAGCTCTTTGGACAATTTTGGGCATTCCTTATTCAAAACAACGCACAAGTCATTTAACTTTCCACTGCTTTGTTTACTCACAATCTCGATAAAATAATTACACTTATCACTATCAGCGGCACCCGTAACTAATTCTAAATCATTTAAATTAAATAAACCTTTCTTAACTAAAACATCTAGAATGTTTGTTTCGCACAGTTCTCGTAATAATAAATGTTTATGCCGCAAAAGGCCAGCACACACGTCCCCAAGCGCGGCCATTGTGACACTAACTAACGAAACGTAAACTTAACAAACGAAACGAACAAACGAACGAAACAACTAAGCGAACCCTGTAACCGAAGTAGGGAGATGAAAGGGAAATAAAAACGGGCAAACAATAAGTGCGAGCGAGTATGTCGCGAACAAAAAAACTCCATTGAATCGCCCCATTCCATTCAAAAAGTTATGTGGGATGGGTTCAGCGTAGGTAAGCGTTTGTGTTTATATGCTCTTTGGGATGGGTGAGAACTGTAATGAGAGTGAACCATTCATAATAGGGATTTTAGGAAATTAAAAAATAAAGTTAAAAATATGGTATAGTTGTCTATTGCTCTATGTTAAATTGTAGCGCTACGGATGTAGCGGACCCTGGACAGTACTACTGTGCCTTGTCCAATTGCCGTTCACGTTCACATACCACACACAATGATTTTCTGTAGTATTTTTTATCTCGTCGACCATACATATCAACCATTGGATGATAGGCCCAACCCAACTGTAGGTAGGTATAGTACCATCATTATTTTTATTGTCATCTACAACAGGTGAGTTCAAGGAAAAAAGTGCCGCCAATGACGATAAAGATTAGTAAAAAGAGAAGATGAAACACCTCATAAATGGCATAATGGATTCTTATGAAATTTTGTGTGTAGGTATACTATATTACACCACCTGAGTGACCCTGGGGCGAGCAGCTAGTAATAAATAACGCATGTCTGCCGTTTATTTACATTCTATCGTGCTCCCAAAGAGTTTAATTAGGAAAGGAAAGTTTAGTTTTAGGAAACGTTCACCATGGAGGCACGAACTTTTTCTATTCGATATCAAAAGAAAAGTGTAAAAAAGTTCGTGCTCAGTGCGCACTGCACACACGACTTTTTGTCGATGGTCCCGTTTTGAAGGTTAGAAGGTGGCATTTTAACAACTGTCAAGTGACGTATTTGTAAGCGTGACGTTTATTTGATTAGGGATGCCCAGTGGATACCAAATATTCAAAAATAGATCGACTAATTTATGAATATTCAAAAATAGATCGACTAATTTATGAATATACGAGTTATGATTAGTGCTCTATCTCTACTTAAACTGAAATGATGGATATTTGTAAATTTGTAACGCTAGACTTCCAGAACGACTGAATTGATTTGGCTGATTTTGATCTAAACGTACAAAGAATGTTTAAAAAGTGAGAAATAAGCGGTACAAAGTTCGCCGAGGCAGCTACATCTCATAATAATTTTATATTGTTGCTTTAAATATAAAACAAATGCGATTATTGCGATTAAAAATTCTTTGTTTGAAATTCGATTAAAAATCAATCATCATAATGCGAAAGTTCAATGCGATTCGTGGTGGGCCAACTCGGGAAAAACAAAACTCGAGTTAACCCGAGTTAAAATCCACGTAACTCGGGTTGAACTCGAGTTACGTAACTCGAGTTAACTGGATGCACAAGTAAATGATTTTTTTGAGTTTCTACCAAATTATTCCCTCAGCTGTTCCAATTTTTTAAAGTATTTATGCAAATAAATTCTTGAAATTATTGGAACAGACAAATTATATTTTTCTCTTTTTGAATTCATTATTTTTTATATTATTTATTTATTATGTGTTGGGAGAGTTAGATATACCTACTAACTAAAGAAACAAAAAAGTTATTGTTTTAAATCGAATAATTTATTTAAGTATTTTTGGCTCGAATTTTAATTAAAAATAATATTTGCTATTAATTAAACTATGACATTATAATAGCAGTCTTTTTAAAATCAGACTAACATTATGATGCAAGTATATAATAGGTACATTTACGGACTCATTATTGTTTTATAATCAGTAATCACAATATATTTAAGAAAATTAGATAATTAGTATCACAAAGAATATTTTTTCCTTAGTTAAATTAAATGCTTACATTTTTATTTTTAGGTAGGTACTATAAAGGAAAATGTCAAATGATTATAAAACAAAAAAAAATCCTGACAATTAACTAACAATTAGTTATTGACAAAAACACTTTAAAGATAACCTCAAATGTACATGTAATTGATGTAATGGCACTTGTTTGTTTGTTGAGGACGAATGAATATAGACTATATTCATTTCATTCGTTCATAACAGGCTATATTATAGTCTCAAATTAATGGCAAACTTCGCTCCATGTCGGTTCTATTCGGTTTTCGAACTCGAGTTAGAAAGACTTCAACTCTTGTGGACTCGAGTTACGCCTTACTCGAGTTAGTTACTCGAGTAATCCCTAATCCCTATTATTAACTGACATTTGTTTTGGAATCCTAACCTAAAAAAAATATAAAAATTAATGTAGAATTATGAATTCCTAGTAAAAGTATTATAATAGTTCACTTTACTTTGTGATTATATTTAGAATCGAGCAAAAAGAACTTGTGTGATTCCTAGATTGTTGCACAATGGCTCGTGGTGCTAAAAGTTCTCTAAACGGTGAGTAAATTGCCAACTAGCGTTCATTACAACGCCGATGTTTGGCGTCATAATATTATTTGATTTATGCATTTTTTTTTTAATTCACCAACATTTTGAATACGAAACACTCAAAATTGAGTGCACATCAATTTTGGTTTGTGCTAATCAGAACAAACCAAAGTAAAGATTAGGTAGTCGATAATAATTTTTAACTAATTAGGATGTCAAATACCACTGTCCCTTGTATTCAAGGACATGTGACATCCACCAATATGCATACTGTAGATTAAGGCCTAAACTCTCTCAACTCATAAAATAGTTTCAGAGAATACCTATCTGTGCCCAGCTGTGGGACATTAAAGCAATACCAAGCAAGACCAATATTACATTGAAAGTTTATAAAACCAATAGGAATCATGAGTAACAGTAAAAGACTATTTTACAATTAATCAGAAACCTTTAATAGTAATAAACATTTATCTAAATAAACCCTAATCTAACCCCTTTTTTAAATAAATCATCTAAATGTTTACTATTTTTCAGATACAGATTCAGGTTCTGATTCAGATAGTGCATCCAGTGGAAGCCACAGTAAAAGCCCTAGTCCAGCCCCATCTGGTAAAGAAGGCAGCCAATCTAGGTATAACTTTGATTTTGATTGATTTTATATTACTATTTTCACATATGCCTAGATCACCATTTAACCTTATTTAACTTTTTGCTTGATTACACATTAATTGCCATACACAAGTGTGGAATATTATGAACCCATAAAGCATACTTACTACAGTTAATATATGTATAGGTGCAATCTGAAAAAAAATTAATATGGAACTGGTATTGCATGCATTCCTCTCTGTATGGTTAAATTGTTCATGTTTACTGATTGTGTGTAGCTTATATGTGTGAATTTGTAAAGACGTTTCAACTTTTACATGTGTGCTGTACATGGGTGGTTATCTTGCCTCCCCCAAAAACTGTCAGAAACAATTTAGTAATAGAAGTTGCATATAACACCTCCCATGTTATATTCTCTATGGGTGCAATGTTTCATAAAATTGCCCGTGTTGCAGTAGGGCCAAAAATATTTGTTGCATAAATGCAACACAGGCGGTTAACAGGTTAAACTTCTTTTTATTTAGAAGCTGGGCTAGAGTTACTTTTAATTCCTGTGATCCAGAAGATAGGATGCTTTCTTTCCATACACTTAATAAGGTGTGAAGATGTAATACAAATAAGTGTTTAGATAGTAAACCAGTAAAATGAGTTTTATGATACAATTTCATTTTCTCTGATTACCATTTGAACACTTATTAGGTATTGCACATTCACCATGATATGCTTACAATGTCACAGGAGGAAATTAACTGTTCATCATTTTTCAGATCAGTATCTCGTAGTCCAGCTAAGTCTGGAAGTGAATCACCCAAGTCACATCAATCACACAAATCCCGAAGATCTTCAAATGCCTCTAATGCTTCAAATGCTTCCCGGAGCAAATCAAACTCTCCTGCACATTCAAACAGGTCTCGCTCTGGCTCAGCTAAAAGTAACAAATCAGGTTCCTCCCGATCAAATGCTTCTGGAAGTCCAAAGCAAAGAGCTTCCAGGTCTAGAAGTGGTTCTCGAAGATCACATTCTGGGTCTGGCAGTCGCTCCCCCCCTCCGAAATCAGGCTCTAGATCACCAAGCCCTAAATCTAGAACACAAAGCCCTAAATCCAGGTCACAGAGTCCGAAATCGAGGTCACAGAGCCCAAAATCGAGGTCTCAAAGCCCAAAATCGAGATCTCAGAGCCCAAAATCGAGGTCTCAGAGCCCAAAATCAGGTGCCAAGGGTAGATCGAGGTCTAAGTCTGGGAGTGGAAGTCCAAAAAGCAGGAAATCCCGGTCTAAGTCTGGGAGTGCTTCATCAAGATCAAAGAGCCCTGTAGCTAGGGAAGATGCACAGGATAGTAGGTCAAACTCTCCTAATTTAATGATTGATGATGGTCAAGCTAAGGAGAAGTCAAAAAGTCGCTCAAGGTGAGTACAACAAAACAAAGTTATGTAATGTTACTGCTAATGAAAACCATCCATAAGGGTGCAACATAATCTACTATACATGTAAAAAACTTTTAGTAAATGAAGTGAAAACACTTTTTTTTTTGAGATATGTGTCTTATATAAAAAACGTCCATTCTTTTTCCTACCGTGCATCTGTGCAGTCATTCACGCGACTGGCAACTACTGAGAAACACTAGCAAAACTCAGTAGGCTTTTTTATTTTTTATATAGAGCACGTGTATTTATTACGTTTTGTTTAGTGTGTATAAGCGCATAAACCTTCCTTTAGGATAAGATTATCTTAAATATTTATTCTGGCAGACAAAGCAGGAGCTTTGTTTAAAATATGTAGTATTGGACTGATTGAACTTAGATGGGGCAAAAGAGTTCTTGAGTGACTCTGCTTAGTTTAGGATCAGATGACCATGTATGTTAATGTTGCAGGACATTATACTTTGTATCTTTGCACACAGATCCGGTTCAAGACAGTCAAGATCAAAGTCGAGAAGCAAATCTAAGTCCAAAAGTAGATCACGATCTAAAAGTTCTGAACCTGGTGAGCAGATATTTGATTATTTTGGTCCTTTAACATAAAAATTTTATTGAGTTACGTAAAACTTTTATACATGAGGTTCTACAGTTTATTAGGTACTAGCAAACACTTACGGATATAGTTTGCCGTAGCTATGAATATTAAATAAAATATATTAAACATCTAACAAAGCGCTAAGGTTACATTATAAAAATAAATAATTGATAAGTTTCCTTAAATTTTCAAATTTTCTACACAACATCTTCTAAAGAACCTTCTCCTGCTAGTAACAAACAACAAAAACGCGTAATGTCAAGACCATGAAAAAAAGGGATTTATTCATTCATTTTTAGATTACATGAGCAAAGTAACATAAAAAAGTGGATTAAAGACATCTGTTTCATGTTGGTATTGTTTCTTCTCTAAGTTCTCAGCTTGATTAGTTTTTTTTAAAGATGACTAACTAATTTGTTGCGTTGAGGGCTCCCCATGTAGGGACGAACTTCTGCTCAGGAGGTTGAAAACAACTAGATTTAGATCATCGGGATTTTGACGTTAATAACGCGATCGCGCGGTCCGCTACCGACGCTTGTTAAGAGGCTGCGTTGAGTTTTTAAGCCTCAACAAAATAGAGCGGTGTTATAAGTTTGTCGTGTGTCTGTGGATTTGCTTACAAGTTTGATGTCACGTCGCACCTGAACAGATTGATCGAATTTAATGCAACATTTTTATTCAAAAAATTAAGTGATCGAGATGAGAAAAAGAAAAAAATATGTGTCAGCGTCAGCAGTGTCGTAAAATTTTTAATGAAGTGTTATTTATTTAGATTCTGAATTTGTAACTTAACTTTTTAGGTGACAAAAAGAAACGTGCAGTATTATCAGACTCTGAAAGTGATGGTGGGAACAAAGATGTAGCAAAACGCAAGAAAGGTTCGGATAGCGGATCTGACACTAGTGACAAACCTAAGAAGAAGTCTATGAAGATTGTGGACACTGATGATGAAGACGAAGGGAAGAAAGAAGGAGATGGAGGTACAACACCATAGAATTAAGATCTATTTAGTTGTTCACTATGTGCTGGGGTCTTAATAGTGAAAAGGAAGCCTTTTCATAGCCAATGATACGCCTGAATTTTATTAAAAAATTATTTTCCATCAGTAGTAGAAAATCTTCTCTAGTGTAATTTTCTACTAAATATTTTATCGAAACATGAGCCGGAAAGAATATATTATCAAAAAATAGCAATAGCACTACACGAGGTAGCAAAAGTGTTGTACCGCTGCGCCACCGCTGCTACTACAGTTTCGTAAAAGTTTTTATTTTAATTTACAGTTACTGCAGACGCACTTTTCGGTGACGCCTCAGACATCAGTACAGAAGACGAGGGAGACAAAGAAAAGGCGTCAGAACGTTCGCGTTCACGTAGCCGCAGTCGTAGTCGGAGTCGCAGTCGCAGCCGCAGTCGTAGTCGGGCGCGGTCGGATGATGAACGGCGTTCTGGTGACGAGGCGAGAGGTAGTGGCGATGAGGTAAGTTTACAGATGTTTGTTTGCTACAAGTCTGCAGTGATATAAGATCTATCTATGACTGATACCAGCACCATAATTTTGGGTCTAAAAGTTCCAGATCATTTAGGTCCTTGTCACACTGGGTTCATATCACGATTTTGTTCTACATGATGTGGGCTTAGCTCACTGTGCCCCGACTGCAGACCTCAGAACTCGTTCAACGTAACAAGGTCTTTTAAGGATGTTTCAAAATCAGTTTACGAGAAGTTCAGTGACACTCATGAAGATATACAATTTTAAACCAATGTTCTCTATTTACCAGGAAAACCGTGATAAACCAGAGGAAGAGGAAGTGGAGATTCCAGAAACCCGCATTGATGTTGATATGCCTAAGATATTGACTGAGCTCGGTAAAGAGCTGCACTTTGTGAAGCTGCCTAACTTCTTGTCGGTGGAGACACGTCCTTACGACGCTAACACTTATGAAGATGAGATTGATGAAGAGGAAACACTGGATGAGGAAGGTCGAGCTAGGTAAATTCAGGTTTAGGTTGAAATACGAATGTGTTATTTGATTTTAATGAATATATTTTTAATTAGTACTGTTAGGCTGTTAGTAGTTGTACAGTTAGTAAATGAGTCTGTGAGAACAGAACAGATTAACTGCTTAAACCTTCAAAATAAAGAAATGGCTCCTGTTCCTGGATTGTTTCAAAGTTCACCTTTGAAAAGATTCATGATTAGGCATTACCTTTTTTTTTCCTCCTAAATACATACAAATTACAATTTTAAAAGACATATGCAGGCTTGGTCTTTTGGGAACTTTGGCGCCTGGCGTCACACTGTGGGAATATGGAAATTGCTGATAATCAGTGTTGTAGATCACCTCTAGTAGGTACTTACAGCGTTTACTGAGCAATGTCCATGTTTGACACTGATGGGTCACACTTACTCATTGTTTTTTTTTTATTTTTCTTCTCTTTAACTGTTTCCATTTGTTGTTTTTTCTCCTTTCATGTGTTTTTTTTATAAGTTATAAATTATAAATAAATAAATAAATTCGTTCTTCTTCTTTCTTTCTTTACGCAGTTTTCTTGACAAACTAGATTTTTATGTTTTGTTTAAGCTAGTATAATGACTTTTACTAGTAGTTTTTTCCTCAATATCAATGAAAGAAAAAATAAATTTCATTTAATTTGATGTTTTTGTTTGTAGGCTAAAACTGAAGGTGGAGAATACAATCCGTTGGCGTACAGTTTTCGATAAAGAAGGCAATGCTGTGAAAGAATCCAACGCGCGGATGGTTAAGTGGTCTGACGGTAGCATGTCGCTACACCTCGGCTCTGAAATATTCGATGTTTATAAACAACCGCTGCATGTGAGTACAATTTGAATACTTATAATAATAATTATTATTTTATATTTAATACTAATACTTATATATAAATATTTAATACTTATATGTAGCTATAGGTGGCTACTAAACATTTTGGCTAGTTCTTTAAGCGAAACGATATTTTAAAAAATAAAGAAAAGAAAGAATAAAAAGCAACGTCTAGAGGTCACCTTACGGGCGAAATTCGTGTTGTAGATTAACTATTTAGAACTGGAAACTTGCTGTCTTGGACCAGTATTATTGTCAACATCACATTTTTAGTATGGTGGACAAAAACGTTTGTTCGATCAAATATGTCCATCTAGATGAAAAAAAAATGCGTGTATTGGTTGCCGTTCGATTAACATTGGACATTTGGAGGAAAGGACTGAAATGAGTGTTGAAGACTTTTATAATTTCTCAACATTAGCCCGGAGCCCGAATGTTGGCGGTGGGATTCTCCCATACCTCAGAGAGCACGTAATGCCGTCGGTCATGCACCTAAACGAAAGGTCGTGTCGGTCAGTCGGTCCCACCAGTCTCTAAAAATGAAGGGAATGGAGGGTGCACCTGTGTTTGCACACACACAGGTGCATTATAATGTCTTCTGCGTACCTGGCTAGTCACTTAAGACGTAGTCAGAAAGCTGCTAGTATTGTATATTATACTACCTGCCCTGGCGAACTTCCTACCGCGTGTTTCTTACCTTTTGAACCTTTCTTGGACCTGTATGAACATTTAAAAACTAAAACACATCAAATCGGTTCCACTGTTCTCGAGAATTAGCAGTATATAATAATATTCTGATCCCAAACTAAGCAGAGCTTATACTATGGAAACCAGATAACTGGTAATATACTACATATAATACTTTTCTTTTGTAAATACATACTTAAATATAGGTAATTATACCCAAACTCAAGACAAACACATGTTCACCACACGAATGTCTGACTTGGGGGGGAATCAAATCCACGACCTGCGGCGTGAAAAGCAAGTATCTTACCGACCACGCCACCGGCCCGTCAAAACAATACAAACATACGTCACATTTTCTACATCTCTAATTATCTACATCTTCATCTATCCAGGGTGACCACAACCACCTGTTCGTCCGTCAAGGCACGGGTCTGCAAGGACAAGCAGTGTTCCGCACGAAGCTCTCGTTCCGGCCACATTCCACCGAGTCCTTCACTCACAGGAAGATGACGCTTTCACTCGCCGATCGTTCCACTAAGACCTCCGCTATCAAGATACTGTCGCAAGTCGGTGCTGATCCGGACGCTGATAGGAAGTATCAACTCAAGGTTCGTAGACATTTAATGCCACCTTTATTTCCAAGTAGCTTCCGCCCACGGCTTCAGCCGGGATAAAAGGTAGCCTGTGTTAATATGGACCATGATCTATATCTGTGCCAAATTTCATCCAATTCCGTCTAGTTGGTTTTGCGTGAAATAGTAACAAACATACATCCAGACATCCATATTACATTCTTACCAACTTTGGCGTGTATAATATTTGTAGAATTTTTAGCAATACCGCCTATTATATAACGCAAACATTCTCTGAGCGTTTCAAAAGAAAATAAAGCCAAATCTTTGATATATCCGTACAAAACTGAAAACGTGTAATTAATTTGTAACACTAACATAAGTTTTATTATTAAAAAAATAATGATATAATCGGAATCAGTACATCTAATCACCGGTGAAAATTCTTAATATTAAAAGTTGGCAAACAAGTATTCCGCTGACCTGATGGTAGTCATATCCTAAGCCATATTTTCCATCAGTAGTCGTGAAGGTCAGTGCACCTGTGTCAGTGCACATAATATTTGTTTGCGCTGTAACGTCTCCTGCTCATTTCAACACTTTACTGTCCCACTGTTGGACACGGGTCTTCAATTTTGACCTTAATCTCATACACGTTTGCCAACTGGCTAACATATCTCAAACTATGTCCTCCTAGCCGCTAGTATAATTTTAAGTATTATTATCTTAACAGAAAGAAGAGATGGAACTCCGAGCAGCGATGCGTACTCGTGTGTCATCTCGTCCGAAGCGTCGCGGCGCCGGGCGAGGCGCTGCCGCTAGGGATGACTCCGATGACGAGGGCGGAGTCTCTCTTGCTGCTATCAAGAACAAGTACAAGCAGGGACAGAAAGGTACCACAAATCAATCAGTCAATTAATTAAATCAGACAAGACCAAAGCATGCGTGTCAAAAAGAGCTCCATAAATGGGAATTTACTAAACTAATCTCGGTGGTCCAGTGGTTCAGCCTGTTTGCATAATAATAGTAACATCCTGGGTTGAATACTTAAGGTATCTTAGTTGCCGCTCAAAGTTTGGAATTGTAACCGTTAATCGGCAATAGGCTCATCCCCTATTACGTATGGGACCTAAACATACCGTCGAAAAGTGATATTTACCTATGCCTTTGAAGACAAATCTGATTTGGTAATAGTAGGGTAACGTCGTCGGTACTTAGTGGGCTTAAGTGGTAGTAATAAAAGATGGTAGTTTGCACCTTTTCAGAGGTGGAAAAAGGTTTTTCTTAAGAGTTCGTTACTTCTAAAATGTAACAATAGCAGTGTATGCTCTTCCTTCATCCTAACATGTTGATTAAAAAAATATTTTCACCTAAATAAAAAAACAAGCACACTGAAGCGGATCCAGGTGACATTCACCCCGTTCCTAGTACAACTCTAGACCTCACACGGAAAGAAGCCAAGAAGACTAATGGTCTAATTCGTAAAAATCTTATAAAGCTTCTTTACTTAAAATGGACTTTGTCTCTTTTTTACTAGTATTAATGTCAAATGACAGACAAAAACAAACCAATTATACACCTATTTTAGCTATAGTAAGGTTATAAGAAGTATAAATATGTCCTGAATTATATTAATAATATGAGAATTTATAAGAATATAAAGACATGTCTGTAGAGCCACCGGTTTAGGGTGTGTGTTGATATATCCGTCAGTCAGTCAGTTCTTTATATTTTACAGGCCTGTAATATTATAAAGATTATTTCCGTTCTGAGTTCTTTACATACACACAGTAACAACATTTCTGACCAAAAGACTTGTTATTAATATTCTAGCAACACGCAACACTATATCCATCTCTTTTCAGCATCAGCCGGCGCCGCGATATACTCTTCAGAGTCAGATGCGTCAGACGTTGAGACTCATAGAACTCACGACCGTGCTAAGGCGCTGAAGGATTCCGACGATGAAGGCAGTGATACGCAGCAGGAACAAACTACTCCTCGACACAGCGGCAGTGGAAGTGGCTCCGCCAGTGGAAGTGCTAGTGAATAGGCACTTTCATTTAATGTACTACTTACTCTGGAAAGTCATAAAACAGCCGAAGACTGACTATTGTGAATGACATTTTGGTGTGAGCTGTTTGCATAAAGTTAATTAACATTTAAAGTTTGTTCTTGAAGCGAAATATTACCATCTTTCAATGTAATGAAGCCATTGCATATAAACATATATTATTTAAATGATACTGCCTTTGATAGTAATAATTTTTACGTTAAGAAGTTATTAGGTAAGTTGTAAATATAGAATTGATTGAATTTGTGTTTTGTTCTTTTATGAACCTGATTAACTTGCCGATTAGTTATTGTCTTAGAATTCCATAGATCACTTCACTTCAACTCTTTTTAATGTCCCACTGCTGGGCACTGGTCTTTTCTCAACTTCCTATCTTAAGAGTTGAAAGAGTTTAGGCCTTAATTTTAAACTGTTCAATTTTACTCCAATGATTTCGAATGACGTAAAATGTTTTAAAGGAAAGAAATGATTTTGTAAATGCATTTTGACAAGTTCAAGATTCGAGAACTTTCTTCGTATTGATGAACTTGTAAAGTCACCTTTACGAGTTCATCAATACGAAGAAATTTACAAAAAAATACAAACTATGTATAATAATATGAAAACATTACGTTTCTTGAGGTTCGTTTCGGGGCAAAAAAAAATTCAAAGCAATAAAACAACATTAAACTTTCAAATGCTTTTTCCCTTTTCGTTTCCGTATGTTTAACATTATTGTTCCTCGGTAACTCATTCTATCCTTCGTAGTGCCAGTTATTGCCCACGCGCCTTTATCTTTCTTCGTCAAGTTTGGTACACTGAAGCCACAACTATTTCTAATAATATTGTATGTAGTGAAGAATCTGTCGAAGGTTGACCGTGGCACGTGTAATTCGCAGCTCTCGATGTTTTTAATAGAATATGCGAAAGATAGGTTTAGTGTGTCACCTACAAATAGCGTTGTTTCTGATTGTAGGTTTAGAGGCACTGGTTCTGAAATAAAATACGCCGGGGTTAAAAGTACTACAGTCCATCAAATCTAAGAAGTACCGTTTGACAGTTCTAAACGTAGTACATTTAAAATTTTATTTTTTGTATGAAAATTGTTAATGTTATGTTAAAATAAAAATTGCTTCATAATTCAATTATTTTACAGCAAAGCTAATAAAAATAGTGTGAATTACGCCTCTATAAAGCTAAACATTTAAAATTTTATTTTTTGTATGAAAATTGTTGTATGTTATGTTAAAATAAAAATAGCTTCATAATTCAATTATTTTACAGCAAAGCTAATAAAAATAGTGTGAATTACGCCTCTATAAAGCTAATTTAATACAAAACAGTGAAACGTCGAAAGGTACTTCTTAGATTTGTTCAATTGTAAGAAGTGTTTATTATAAAGATGGCGCTGCAATATCCTGAACCGCGCTCACATTTTTTTTTAAATTTACAGTTTTATTGTAGGGTTTTTTTTGTAGATATAATTCAGTGACATGCCAGTTGCGATCAGAATTTAAATTTGTGTTAGCTGCCTAATATCAGTGATGTAAGATATCGTAATAAAACAATTGAATATGTCATAAATCACACATAATATAATACTAATAAAATCTAACATTTAAAGTTATGGGTCACATCATAACATAATATTAGACCTAAATTAAGACCTAAACTCTCTTATCTCTTACTAGCTTCCGCCCGCAGCTTCGCCAGCGTGGTGTTAGGATAACTATTAGCCAAGTGACAGATCTATAAGAACACTTTATCATATTTTTTATTTGTTATTGGTGAAAGCCCGTTTCACCCCCTTAAAGGGTGAGTTTTGAAACATCCTTTCTTAGTGCACTCCTAGACTCCATAAGGAACCTAGGTGCCAAATTTGGAGTCTCCAGACCTAGCGGTTTGGGTTCTGCGTTGATATGTCAATCAGTCAGTTTCTTCTTTTATATATTTAGATTAATTAAAATAGTTAAGAAGAGATGCATGCCTAGCAGTGAGACGCTAATGGCTTGTTATTTATCATATTGCTAGCTCTCCGCCCGCGTATATGTCTGTTATCGCGCTAAACCATTAACCTCTTCTTGTGCAGTCGGATATAAACCATCCTATGTCCTTCCCCGGGTGTCAAATTATCTCCATACCAAATTGCATCTAAATCGGTTTAGTAGGTTTGGCGTGAAAGCTCGACAGAAAGATTGACAGAGTTACTTTCGCATCACTACGTAGTATAAAACAAAGTTGCTTTTTCTGTCCCTATGTCCCTATGTATGCTTAAATCTTTAAAACTACGCAACGGATTTTGATGCGGTTTTTTTAATAGATAGAGTGATTCCAGAGGAAGTTTTATAAGTATAACACATTGCACCCGTGCGAAGCTGGGGTGGGTCGCTAGTTTATAATATCATTAAGGTTTAGTAAGGATTACCTATAGATAGAGGTGGCAACTTACCTGTTATTAGAACAGAAATAACTTGAAAAACCTCTACCCAGTTATCATCCAAATCTTTGGTATAAACGCAAAGTATCCAATTTCCCCCATCACCCTGTTGTAAAGGTCCAATCATAACTTCATTATTGTCCATCATTTTCTCCTCGGAATTAAAATCTTGCACAAGCAATGAAAGTAAACGGTAATTATTCAACTGCTGTACTATTGGTTTAGTATTGTTTGGATACTTAACTACAATAGTTTTTGTATCGTATAGAGAGTGTTTGCTTTGGGGTGATAATGTTTTAGGGAGTTTTATATCGAGTTTGATTATGTCACCGTTTGGTTTATAGAGACGGTAGATAGATTTGTCGTTGATCATTGGGAGAGAGATCTGGATTATGTGGTTCAGGCTGCATTCTATACGTAATGGGTTGAGTTCGATTTTTGTTTTTGCTGCAACAAAAATATTTTAACTTAAATAAAGGATACTCCAGCGCTCTTATTACGAACTCAACTATTTTTTTTTAAATCTGATAAGGGTTTGAAAATCATTTATTTACAATAAAAAGGTAATACAATTAACAATAAAAATGAATAAATAAAGTAAATATCTAACTTAAATAATAAGTCGATATCTAACTACCCATATCTAAATTAATCTAAAAATACTAGCTGCCCCAGCGAACTTCGTACCGCGTATTACTAATGTAATACGTGTGTATTTTTAATGCCACATTATACAAAAATTAAAACAAATAATTTCGTCTAAAAATTAAAAAAAAAATTGAAGGGTGAACAACCCTTATCAGTTAGGGGTATGAAAAATAGATAGTAGCCGATTCTCAGACCTACTGAATATGCATAAAAAAATTCATAAGAATCGGTCAAGCCGTTTCGGAGGAGTACCTACGGTAACTAACATTGTGACATGGAAATTTTATATTTAATAATAGAAGATATATACCTAACTAAATAACTATTTAAGTATCTAAAAGCTAAGCGTCGAAAAACTCCTTTTAATCTTTTTTAATGTAAACTTTTTTTTGTGGATTATTTTAGTTACATAATAATTGTCGCTAGAGGCGCTTAAACTTGATTTCATCACAAAAAGTATAGTTTACTATACTCTGTAGCGAGGATACGGGCATAGTACACTTATTAAAAATGGCTTTCTCCCGACTAGTAATTCTTAAAATAATCGCATCCAAAATGAATTTTTGCTACGTTTTACAGAGTAGGTACAGTGGACTATCAAATTCGTTAGTATTTTAAGTACCTACCTATTGCACTATGCATGCACCATATTTTTTGGGGGAAACCTGTTATATGTCACGCATGAGGGCGTGACTCAGTGATATGCGAGACTCACCAAAGAGTTTACTCACCAAAACCCACCGGTGTTCCTCTTCCTAATCACCCGGTGGGTGGGTAGCGACCACCCCAAGAAATTGGTCACATGCATGATAGGGGATGTCCAATAACATCCCCTTCCTCTGAAGATGCATACGGAAAGAGCACTACACATTCTCGTATACCACTTTAAACCTATTTTATTGCGCCGGTTTTGCGGATGAAAATCTCGTGCAGACCGTGTGTTGTTGTCATGAAGTGATCCGACAAAGAACTAATGTAATCAACATAGCCTATTGGATGTGGCAGTGGCCCGGCCATATCTGCCGCAGAACCGACAACCTCTGGGATAAAAGAGTTCTAGAACTCGTTTACCCCAGAAACGAATGTAGAATTGACAAACGTAGCGTAGGTCGCCCTCAGACTATGGAGCGACCATCTCAGCGCGGCTGGCAAGATCTGGATGAGAAAAGCCGTAAACCGTGTTCAGTAGCGTGCTTTGGGAGAGGCCTATTTACAGCGGTGAATTGGAACAGACTGATGATAAAGACCTTGTTCATTCACAATTCTACCAAAATTTATAGGCAACAAGTAATAAGGATAAGTAGCTCAACTACTGATCCTACAGTAGAATATATAGACAAAGAGGCAGTAGATAACTAAAGAACATTATACTTGATTCAATATTTATTCGTAAAAATACGAACACTACTATTTACTATGTTAAGCCCTGAATTTTTATCTCGTGAATCGTGATACTACTACGCGTATTGTATGCTATTGTACCCATCAAATGCAATAAAACAATTTGATCATAAAGTTTAATTAGCAATAAAACAATTAATTATAATTACTTACTTAATTACTTTGTTGTATAAAAAGTAATGAAAATATTGCTGTCAACAGAAATTCACAACTTGTGTAGGTACCAGGTAATTAGGTAAACATAAAAGAATTACTATAAATAGTAATCTATTATAATATTTTTGTACCAACCTAATTCCTTTCGCTATAGTACTAGTACTACATATAATCTGTGGTGAATAATAATTATCTAATGGTAAAAATTGCGTAAAAAAACGGGACCTCCTCCCCCTGTTTAAAATTTGTTACTTAAGTAAGAATCATAGGGAAAAAAATAATACATGTTTGGCGGGTAGTTCCCGCAAGGTGCAGTACGGGTGGCGCGGACCCGTTACCGAGGAAATCGGTTACCTTACGCATCCGAACTGCGGCAGTCGCGCGGTTGAGATTAATAGTGCATGCAAAGACACGATTTCAGCCACGGGCGGAGGTAAGTGGAACCACTGGGGGATGACACCCTAGGAGGACATTCGTTGATCTCATCGGTGATGTCCTTCAAAAGGGATAGGTGCGTAGCACTGACAACCGCCGTGCATGTATGACCCGATGTATGAACATTAAGTTAAGATCGTAGCATGTGGCGCTCTATAGTCTCTGCCTACCCCCATGGGAAAAAGGCGTGATTGATTACGTAGATATAATTTCGTTCATTTATGCGTCACCAGATGGCATTAGTGTTTAAGGTCAAGTTTAGTTTTCTTAGATCACGAAAAAAACCTGCCATAATGCAAACTTGCAAGGTTTTTAAATTTGAGTTTATTAACCCGTAAAAAAAAATTGTGGATTGTAAAAAGTTACGACTTACAATAATATCTCTTTTGAACAAAAATTGAATTATTTAAATTTATGCCCAAACATTCAAATTATCTACCTTTTCCATAAATAAGTTTGTTACTAAATTCAATTAACTTATTCAATGAAGCAAATCGGTTTATTTACTTACCATTTATATTTTCCTCCACTCTGTTGATAGTTAAAGTTAAAATGTTTGATATCAAAGTTATTATCACGAACAATAATATACCACGTTTTACCGTGCAGTCGGTTAAATGCGTGCTCATTGCTGAAGTGGGTCGTTGTGACTGATACAGTGATACTGCGATAGCGCGAGATATACCTAACATTTTACTCGAATCATGTTAAGATTTCTTAAAATAGGCAAAGAATGTTTTGGTTTTTTATTGCAAGCATATATTTCGTGTGTATCTATGTCAAATTTAGTCTGGTGGGACACTAATCACGGCCTACCTAGGTGTGCACGGACCTGTGTGTCTAATATACTCTGGGTCTTATTCATAAATAATATTTTATGACACTATTTAAAATTGACTTTGTCTCTTTCTTACTAGTATAAATGTCAAGATGACAGACAAAGACGAACCATTTATAAAATTATTTTAGCTATAGTGGTCATATATGACGTTTATGAATACTGGGGTTAGATATTTATTTATCAAAACACAGAACACAGATTAAATATTCCTTATAAAAAAAGCTTTTTACATAGTAACATTTCTAAATCTGCACTAATTACCGGCCATAGATATTTTTACTGATTGTAAGGTATCTGCATTTTATCAAATTTTCACTTTACAAACTGATACGACAAACAAGAATTGAAGATGGATTTTATTTTATGACTGTCTGACTTTACTCTACGCTAATGTACTCGTAATAGGTTCAGCAATTCAATACTAATAATTCTACATATTTATTTAGTGAGAGCATCGAGATAAATACTACTAAAGAACTAGCCTCGTACAAGCAATTCTCCAAAATAATAATAATAATAAATCTTTACTGTCAAAAAGTTGTTTACATAGTTATAAGCAAACCCTGATTCCCAAACTAGCGTGATGATCCAAAAATACGTAGCCACTTGCGAGTTCAAAGAAGTAGCTTTGAAACCGACACATTCACCAAAAAAAAACTATGTTTCTTCCACCTTTGAACTTTATAAGACTAAAAAATCATTGATTGAGAGTGTCAAGCGCCTTTAGCTGTCAATCGTTTCACTTCAACTCCTTTTAGTGTCGCACTGCTGCTGGGCACGGGTCGTCTCTCAGTTATCTTACTAGTTCGCTGCGCTGATCCACACTCGCTGGGTAAAAGCGGGTTGGTGGATGTCACATGCCCTCCTAGACACACCGGTTTCCTCATATTAAGCGAGGGCGATGAAACAATTCACACAAAGATATATTTTATCTCAAAGGACGATACCGCTGCTCATCACTCGTTACCTACCGTTCGTCCTAAATGCCCACTATCTAGGATAGGTGGGTAGGTATTATATGTTACCCTGAACTCTACTTTTTTGATACCGGTTGAAAAAGACTGCAAAATAAACATGTCGAAGTAGCCAATTAAAAATGCCATTTATTTCTTGTAAACCCTCATGATGTAGCTTCACTAACAATCCAAGCTGTGTAAGCGGAGACACGGGTGTTGATGTCTGGGTACCAGCTGTTGGCACAGCCTTCAGCCCACGAGAACACGCCCACGATGGAGCCCTCAGAGTCCAACAGCGGGCTTCCAGCGTCACCCTGGAACGTTGGGAATAGGTATATGTTTAGACTAGGCCCATAAACAACAGACCATGGTAACAAAGTGCTTTATGGCGCTTCTTTTAGGCTATGTCTTGTCATATCGGGTTTGATTTGAGTATCTGTATGGTAATTCACGTGACTAAATAAGTTCAGTTGTAGTGCAGTTCCAGTTAAGTTTCGATCAAAACAGCCTTTTACGTACTCTCGTAATTTTGACAACCGCTGTCAGATACGCTCGCGTCAAGTTCGCGTCACGCGAGCACTTCAGTGTAAAGTACCTAGGTTCTCCTAGTAGTCTGTGGTATAGTAAGAAGTAATCTTAATTGCAACTGCACCGCAATTTTTGATCGACGCGTCAAGAAATTACGTGAATCAGGGGACTGGTGACGTATTATGACTGTTAAAGCGGAATCATCAGTTGAAAGAAAGGGATGCGGTTATACAATGCGAATATCCGCATCCCATTCTTTCAACGGAGCATATACCAACATTCTTCTATCGATTTAATTGTTTCTTACCGGACACTGTCCTCTAATACCGACATCCAACCAGCCCACACAAAGCATGTTGTCTGTTACAGTGAAGTCGAGAGCGGTGTACCGGTTGGAGCAAGTCTGCTGGTTGATGGACCAGATCTGGACGCTACGCAACTGTTCTGATGAAGTGGAGTCTTGGTTCTAGAATCACAAATTTTCTCAATAAGAGTTTGGGTCGGTTACCTCACTTCTTAAATGGTCATTTGAAAAAATTGAGAAAGTTATTCGGTACATTTTAATCAAAATACTTACACCACAAAAAATGTTTATCTTTGGTGCCTATTTCATTGCTTTTACATTGTCTATGCATTTAAGAGTTATTCCTCATCCGGATCACTACCAAAAAAGTATTCGAATACTATCATTAACATGTCACAATAATGTACATAAATCTACAAACTATTTTACCTATTCTGTAGTCAATCCATTTTATTCTATTTCTAGCAGTTCTTTTTTCTTTTTAACTAATGTTTTGAACAAAAAAAAAATATTTAAAAACGCATTTTGATAAGTTCAAGACAGTATTCGAAAACTTGTCAAAATCAGTTTTCATATTAATTTTTTCGTACTAATTCCTTATCCTTACTTCCTTACTTATCCCTACTATTATTATAAATGCGAAAGTAACTCTGTCTGTCTGTTACGCTTCCAGGCCTAAACTACAGAACAGATTTGGATGAAATTGGGCATGGAGGTAGTTTGAGACCCGAGAAAGGACATAGGATAGTTTTTATCCGACTGCGCAAAAAGAAGGTAATGTTTTGGCGCGATAACCGACATACACGCGGGCGAAGCCGCTTTCGGAAAGCTAGTGTATAATAAAAGAGAAAATGTTATGCTAGAAATAGAATAAAATGGATAAGAACCAGAATAGGTAAAATAACTTGTAGATTTGTGTACATTTTAAATTATTATCTTGACAGCTCGATGATTGTATTCGAAAACTTTTTTCGTATTGGCATCTCGTACTAAGGGTACAGGAACCTACGTAAGTTTCATTCTGCAGACAAAATCTTACCGAAACGGCACCCCATCCAATAGCCCACAACGGCAGGTTACTATCAATAGTATAGGCTGCGCCTGCGATCCTCGCTGCTGCCACAACTCCTGTCTGCATTGTTATAGACAGGGTGGTCCTCAGAACTGCGATATCGTTGACTCTCGTAGTTGCCACGAAAGCAGGATGTGTGGCGATCCGGTTAATCAAGTAGATAGTGCCACCAGAGTTGTGGTTGATGGAGCCCACTCGAGCTCGCCACCAGGACGCTGGGTTCGCCCTGGAAAATCATTTAGGTGAATCAATGTTGAAACTTCTTGGGAATCAGCGTAAGGTTATGCGATGTTAGCGATGATTAGACCACTGATGAAAACCCTCATAATTTAGTGATAGTAGGTATCGTGGCGCAGCGGTACGGGCCTCGCCTTAGAAATATAGGGTCGTGGGTTCGGTTCCCGCTCGTGCCCACACATCCATGTGTTTTGTGTCAAAATGTTTCACCGCCGCTGCTCAATATCGGTGAATGAAAACGTCGTGAGGAAACCGGCGTGTCTAAGAACTAATCATTTGAGGACTTGTGACATCCACCACAGCACTTGATCAGTGTGTTGTAAGATTGTTGAGAGAAACTCATGCCCAGTGGTGGAACACTGACAAGTGTCGAAGTGAAGCATCGTGTTTAGTTCAGAAAGCAATATTCTAGCGGTGGTTGACTTGATTTTAAAATTTAACTAACTATCATAAATAATGACAATAAAAATGCAGGTTTAATACCTGTTATGGTAAGGACTCGAACGATGCGATTGTAAAGTAGTCACGTCTTTTACTTGGCCTAGTTCTAATTGCTTGGAAATGTAAATTCATTCAGTACATAACTCTAACATTATGAGTTTACGGTAGGTAGCCAATTGCGTCCATCGAATCCACACAATTAACTGACAATTGAAATAAATTCAGTGTTGTTTTCCACAGATTTTCCAGAGATTTTCTAAAACTTACACGATCGTGGAGGGGGGAAAAAATGTCTCCTTTAGTATTTAACCAATAGGGAAAGCTGCCCACATGAAATCGGTTCGACCGTCCTCGGACGGCTCACCGAAAAAGTCCGGTGAACCAATAGAGGCCCTTCAGGCTAATTGAGTTAGGTCATCAGCAAAAAAAAAAAACACTGCCCGCATGATCTTTTGCTACTCTCGTGTTTTGATATCGTCGTTTACGCGTATTTTTGTATGGAAAATGAACAGAGTGCGTTTGTTTGCCATACAATAATACACGAACTATACAAAATCGCGCTTACGCCAACTTTTTCGACTAACAGCCAAACGCAGAGACGTCAATTAACGTTCAGTCAATACCTACTGTCAAAATCAATACAATTTTAAATGAGAGAAAAAATGGCGTCTTAGAACGTCGCAGTTTTTTAGTTTTTTTTATATATAGGCTAATCTTTTTAAAGTTTGTATATTTACATAATGATAATTTTAATGTAATGATCGTACAAGACTGCTGAATTTTTATTATTTATTTATTTGATAAGGAAAACCAACAGCTATTTAACAAACTAAAAAAGTAGTCAAAAACAACAGTAAGCCAATAATAGGTTTTCACGAATAGTACAGAACACTAGCAAGCAAATACGAAAACCCTGTTAGAGAAAACAACAAAAAAACAAAATTATTTATAAAAATTAAGGTTTAGCCTGTTCCTTTTTTTACTTCTAATCTTTTAAAAGTTTGTATACTTATTTAAACTTGAAATTGGCAAAATTGCGGAATAATTATTCAGAGGCCCTAATTAAAGAAAGAAGAAGAAGAATAGTTAACCGACGTCTTTGAGTGTGGCAGTAAGTAAAAAACTTTAGTACACTGTTAATTTAACACTTAAATTAATAGAAAGCAATTCCTCTGTTTGCTTTTAATTGAGATTTTACATACACTGTACCCGTGAAGAAGCAGGAAGCAGCAGACAATATAGCATTGGCGGAGATGATGGCGCCTCCACACGCCTGCTCGTAAGCCCCATCACCATTATTGGTCAGTAGGGCTGTTGCGAAAGGGTACTGACTGATGGAGGCTACTTGTTCACCACCAGCAATCCTTTGTCCTAAAATTACATGACATAATAAGGCTGGTTTTATAGACATTGTTAACAAAATGCCGCACTATGCTGTTCAAGCGAGCTACTTTAAAACTTGCTACCCCCGCGCTGCGTGATAATAAAACCAACCTAATTCTAAGTTTTGTGGTGGAAAATATAGTTTCCACTGCACAAGAAAACATGTTTCAAGCACTATCTATCTCTATCGTTCAGAGATGAGTAGAAAGAGATAATACTATGCCTGTATCATGTTTTGTTGTGCAGTACAAGCAAACGCCCAGTTAAACCAACTTCCACTGGTTTTTAGCACTGATTTTGGTTTCATTCCTCTCTTTTCTACCATAATGGTGACTTACTAAATATTCCGTATTGCGTATACTCTTCAAAACTGTGTAGTCGAGGGAATCACGAATGTGGAGGCCAGCTGCTCGTATCTCAATGTTAAAATTGTAACTTAAGTACATTATTACAATATTATGTAATGCAACCATAAACAGAAAGCGACAGGAAGAAAAAGAGGGACGTCACTCGCCTCTCTAGACGCTTTTTCATTAGAAAATAATTTCTTTGGTGTGAGTCGCGTAAAAGTGATTAGGTTCGTAGATCCGAAAAAAATCGGGACGTTTTGAGAACTGAACCTAACCTAACTTATCTAAATTAGAATATTAGATCAATCAGCGAAGACTATGGATTCTTAAGTATCTAGTTAATTAGTAAGTTATTATTGGAATATCTTACCATCGCTTTGAATGAAAAAATAAAGTAAACACAAAACAGAGAGCTTCATTTTCAACATGGCTAAAAGTAAAATTATTCGTTAACTTAATCACTAACCAAGCAAGATAGAATATTTGTAATGAAAAATTTCGATGATAATATTATCAATTTTATCAATAATTATCAAATTACCTCCTGACTAAAACGGCCTTGGGTAGATTACTAAGTCCTCGTTAATAGGAACAACGAACCTACAACATGCTTAGTGCAGTCTCTACTCTACTACTTTATTTTATTTTTTATTTTAAAGTAACTCCCCCAAACAAATGGATTTGTTTGGCTGTAGGGAATTTTTGTAACACCTTGTTTTCTACCCATAAAACTGCAAAAGCTTCAACAAGCTTTTTTAAGTGATTTTTTTTATACATCATAGGAATCAGTGACGGTGCTATACTTTAAGGTAGACCTACATAATATGTTAGTGGTATATAAGAGGCTCATATTGACGATTCAAACCTTTTTTCAGTCTCGCTGTATATTCTTACTTGTACAGAATTTCATCGTCAAACATATAGCTACCGTGGCCTCTTCAAACTTATATACCGGCCAATTTAATAAGCATGGTCACAATTCACAATGGATTTAATTACTTAATTTATTTGTACAGCATTGGTCTACAGGACAGATAGGCTAGGATAGACTATAGGGTCTTTGAAAGACATAAGTAAGTAAAACAAGTTTTCTTGCTCCATTAAGTATTTTGTATATTTCTTGGCTGCAAATACAGTCATTAGATTAGTAAATTGTTTAGAAAAGTATACAAACCCCGTGCGTTACAAACATATGGATATTTTTTATCTTGATGTAGGTAACACAAGTATTACAAAAGTAAGTTTAATACGATAAGCCGGACATTAATGGTTTTTGAACCAAGTAATGTTTAAGCAATGTCTTGATACTTTGGCGGGTCAGCCAACGGCTCCTTGAAGATGCTTGACCTAGGCGTATGGACTTCTGGAATAGGTTCAACAGGAGCAGGCCTGTTCATTCGCAAGCTGTTCCTGATATTGCTGGCTCTATTGTAGGTCCACTCGCGGTTCTTCTTAGGGATCAGGGCAATGGCAGCGCCGAGCATAAGTATACTCAAGACGGTGCTGAAAGTCCATAGGAAGATCATGCTTAAATCTGAAAAGGAAAATGGATTTTTATGATACTGTTAAGAACTACAATCTATGGTCACAATAATCGAAATAAAAACTTCTACTATGAAGCTAAACTCTTTGAAATCCTACTCTTTCGTTGGTTACTTACGGTTAAGTGTTTGAGAAGAGAACCCTTTCGTTCAGTTGAATATGGGCCCAACACTGGGAAATATTCAAATAAATCAAACACCTGTTTAATTTTTAAATTATGACTCTGAAGATTATGAAGATAGTAAGCTGTATTTTTCCGGCTTTCCGGGTTTTAACACAGGGACACTCTTTAATCCCTTCACTCAGAGTTAGGTGTGATGGGCTGGCCTACACAACCAGATTGACCGGACCTGGCAGATTAGGCGCAGGACCGAAAGCTTGTCTTTAAAGGCACGGGTGAATCACCACCAACTTCCTGGTTACGGACTAGCATTGAGAAATTAGAAAAGGCTGAACACTCTTTTTGGTCTGGCGTGGGATTCGACTCCTCTACCCCGATTCTAGAGGCGAGCACGCTATCCCCTAAGCTACCAAGGCAGTCAAGATGCGAAGATAGTACTGAAAGACTTACAGGTCACTGAAGAATACTCGTTAGAACTGATAAGAGGCTTTGTGGATTTGGCGATCTCAGTATCCACACCCGTCAATTTGGCCACCACAGTCCAGGGTTGCAGGTCCATAATGTTGGGCTTTTCGATATAAAGAATGCAGTGTCCATTATTCACGAACACTGTGAAGCCTCTAGGTGGGTTATACTGAGTGACACCTGCAGAAATAGAATTAAACAGATGAATTAAGAAGTCTCAAACAAAACTGTACTTAGTTTGTCGGGTTAATTAAATAAAATAACTGTACCTACTGCTGCGCGCTAGGACCTCTAGACGAAAGCGAAGCTATAACGAATGATCGAAAAGACCAAAATGTATAGAATTGACATTCACATTCACGTGACAATCTTATGTCAATCCTATACATTTCGTTCTTTTCCATCATTTGTTATCGCTTCTTTTTGACCCTTTTTAATATCCCACTCTGGGCACGGGTCTTAATCCACACACGCTAGCCAAGTGCGGGTTGGTGGATGTCCTCGAATGATTAGTTCTTAGACATGACGGTTTCCTCGCGATGTTTTCCTTCGCCGATATTGAGCAGCGGCGATGTAACAATTCACACAAATATGTCTGGCCACGACTGTGAATCGAACCCATGACCTTATATTTAAAGGCGAGGCTGAGACCGTTATAATTTGTCTCGGCTCGGGGCCCTGTTTTATCGAAACAACGCGTACTGCCTACTACAGCAAAAGCCTCATTCCACTTCTAACTGTAAATCACTCGCAACGAAAAATCCCGACAGCTATAATCTGCCTGTCGTCAAGTGAAGAGTGCATCGGTTTTTCTGGGTAAGCGCGTCCCATCGTAGACTGCAACATTGCTTCACATCAGGCAAGTTGTGGTCAAGCGCAAGCCCATTATAGGATAAAAAAAACAAACATGTCATTTATATTACAAAATATAGGACACTAAAGTGCAGTAACCGCAAAATAACGATTGCGAGCAAACGCTATTTAAAGTTAAGAATTTGATATAAAAGAGTAAAACTGTAAATAAAAACCAACTTAAATTGTCCGAGAAAAATTTTTGTTAATTCAGCAGAAACCATAAGAAACCCGCTTTCAGAATCACTAATAAAACAAAAAATCATCCAAGGGCTATTACTGCACTTTAGTGTCTGGTGGGCAGTATAGTTCACAGAAGACTGAACCGACTGAGTCTGACCTTGTCCAGTGATGCGCACGAAGCGGCAGTAGTCGAGCGGGTGCGTGTTGTACACAATGGCTTCTACAACTAGACTATTGTCTGACTTCCAGTAATGGAATACCCTCATCCTTTCTGAAAATTGAGAAAGTGTTATTATTTGACAGAACACTTCTTAGTTAAAGTTCTTGTTCCTATTAGGTTTTATCCGTAGGCATTCTTAACAGCTGACTGCAATAATGAGATACTTGAGAAAATGATGTCAGCAATAATGAGGTATCTGATATATTTTTGGCTGGAAGTTATTGCGATATGGTGCACTACTACAGAAATTGATAATAATTCATTTTTTTTTTCTTAAAAATTAATAGTCTAATAAATATAATTTAAGTGGCACCATTTAGATTAGCGTCTCTTTAATTCTGAGAAAAATAATCAATGCACTATCTGTAAAATAGGACTGCGTTTTCAGCCTTGACGCGTAAATATTTCACCTGAGAAATTCACTCATAAAATGTTACATTTCTTTTAAAGAGTTAAATCTATCTTAACACCATATTTGAAACTTGGTTTATTTTTGAGTTATTAAACACAGTCAGTCTTTTATTTGTTGTGATCCACCATATGTTGGGTGAAGCACATAAGATTACATTAGGTTTTATGTTCTGGGTTTATCAGTCCCATTTTATAAATACTTCCTTCATATACCGTCTTAGTAATGAATATATTTTAGGGAGGTACCTTGAACTTCAATAGTAATAGGAGCAGACTGCTCCGCAGCAGTGTTATCCATGAGACCGACGTGGCAGCTCCACTCTCCGGCGTCAGGCATCGCTACTGTTTTGAGCCTGATGCCACAGTCACCGGCGAGGAGACCAGATCCTATGTATTCGAAGTTGGGAGAACTGATAGCTGTGGATACAAATGTTTTCAATCATCTTAACGAAAGTTACTACTTCAGAGTTAGATATTTCAGAAACAAGTGTCTTGCTCTAGATCAAATTGTGACATGTATTTGAAAGATCTATTTTAATATACGGAACCTCATACTATTCACTTCACTTCAATCCTTTTTTGTGCCGGCACGGGTCTTCTCTCAAATATATTTTGAGTTGAGAGAGTTTAGGCCTGATACGCTGGCCAAGTGCGGTTTGGTGGATGTCACATATCCTCGAATTATTAGTTCTTAGACATGCCGGTTTCCTCACGATGTTTTCCTTCACCGATATTGAGCAGCGGAGATGAAACAATACACACAAAGATGTGTGGGCACGACCAGGATTCGAACCCGTGACCTTATTTTTCTAAGGCCCGTACCGCTGCGCCACCGTTGCTCAATATGTCATCGATACATACACTTAAAAAACCAAATAAACCTTCTATAAAGAATCGCGACTACACGATGGTGAAACTGATTCGTAGTTTAGGAGCTAAAGATATAGAACGGAAATTAAAAGTGAAAAGACACTATGTTAAATTAGATTCAGAGTTGTTCTCTTACCAGGACCAACGTTGATGATGGATTTGTTGCCGGTCCTGAAGTAGCAGTAGCGAATGGAGGCAGGGATGGAACAGAGCAACATAGCAGGTTCTCCTTCGAGCAGTAGTACTTCACGCTTCTGTTGCTTCAGAACGGGTTCTGTAGTTATTTAATTCGTATAATTAATGACAGCAATGAATCGATATATAATAATTAAAAAAATACGAGTAGGTAAGCGACACACACACACACACACACACACACACACACACACACACACACACACACACACACACACACACAATGTTAACACTGGAAAAAAGCATCAAACGCGTCTCCACAATATCAATAACTTTTTTATTTATGAGACAGTAAACTTTTCAGTAACATTAAAGATAATTCAATAAACAAATTTGATACAATTTTATATTTCGGACTATTTAGCGGTTTAAACTGTTTGTGATCTATCAAGTCGCTATAACAGAATACAATAATAATTATATTTCTTTTTCTGACTTATTTCATTTAGAATTAAAATTCTCAAAGAAATAAAAACATAGGTATTCCCCTGTATTCATAAACGTATTTTAAGCGCATAATAGCTACAATAGGTTTATAATTCGTTTGTCTTTGTCTGTCATCTTGAAATTTATACTAAGTAAGAAAGAGACAAAGTCCATTTTAACTAAGGATAACTTTTTTATGATTAAGCCGATTGACTTTGAGCTAAAGACATGACACGGGTAGCCGTGCCATCGAGCTATAAAATCCCAGTGTAAGCTGATCTCGCATTGTATAGGATTTCCTAGGCACGAGAGGTCAGCTTATAATGGAAAGTATAGCTTGTTGTGCAGCCGTGTGAACATCCAGTCATCAAGGCAAACTCATGGTGGGTTCTAGTCCCGCGCCAGACCAAAATAATTTTGGGAATTTTCCAATTTGACAGCAGTCAGTTCATACTCAGGAAATTGGAGGTGTGAAAACCCCCGCGCCCCGAATAGCACGTTAAGCCATCGGTCCTGCGATGAAACTGATGCTAAAAGCGAAACTATGAAAACCTCTCAATCAACTATTTAGATGAAGAAATTCTCTATGATTATTGATAATTATCATATTTGTAACGGAAGAGGTTGATAGTTTTTAATAGGTTGATGTTTTTAGTACAATTTTCGAGCTGGACGGCGAAAACGCTCATGGGAATAGAAGCGCTGTATGTATAATAATTATTTCCGGCTGGCCATATAGTTAGTTCAACCAATACCGCCGAACCGAATGTGCCGCCTCGCCATAATGTACGCTCCTTAATTTTTGTAAAAATATAGTATAATCGTACCAATCACAACACTTGCAGCGACTCCAGGATCCTGCATCAACCAGGAAGCGGTGACCGTGAGGAAAGCAAAGATAGTGGTCTCTTCGGTGTTCACGGCACAGCGCCACAGACCAAGGTCTCTGACTGTAGGGCTGGTCAGCCGGAGGACACAGTCCTGGCCAGTAACCTCAGTTTCGAATCTGATCGGAAAAAATCATTAAATCCCCTGGACACATTCATACTCTTTTATCCTTGCCTTTTAAATTTAAATGTGTATATAAATGGGAAAAAGCTAGGGAAGTGATGGTAATCATTTTCCTATTGGGCTCAAAGCCTGATGCGGCTAGCTACCAGAATTAAACCAGCGACTGCCATCAGACGTCGAAACCTGTAGAGAAGCAGTAACCTAGAGGGCTTTTGACTACCTGTAACGTTTGTCATAGATGATTTAAATGACAACGGAGACCGGAGGCCGGTGAGCATAGAGGAGTCATCGTCCTCTATGCTCGCCGGCCTCTGGTCTCCGTTCGGGCACGGAGGGCAGGCCTTCAACCAATCAGACACCGAAACAAATCTTTTCTGTTACACGAAGAATGTTCTAGGCGGGAATCAAACCCACGATCTCCCGGGCACTTTAGTCCAATTGGACAGCTAACACCGGTCGACTATAGATGTAGTCTGATAAGATTAGCAGTGATCTTCATAATTGACTAGCTAGGGTACAGGTGGCTAAAGTCACTCACCCATCTTGGCCAACTCCTTGCTGCACGATCACGGTGTCACCAAGTGGGTGCCTGAACTTGCAAGCACCGACCTGGTGCCCCTCAGGTAAGGAACAGGTTAGGATTATGGCTGGAGCTTCACTTGATACACTGGTCGTCATTACTGGATCTGGTTCTGTATTCAAGAAAGAATGCTTCAATAGGAAGGTAAGGAACAACAAAGCTTTTGAAAGGGACTCCTATAGTTAAATGTTACAATTAGACGCAGACAGATAAAAACTAGCTTTAGCCGTCTCTCACAATTCAAACTTTTAACAATAAATCAAAACAGATGAGCAGTTTAGCCGTGAAAAGGTGGCAAACAGACACACGGAGTATTTTCATATTTAACCCATATCAGGAATCTATCTAAATCTATCAGTAAGGCTCCAATAGCCTCGTTCTACAAAGAGTTCTAAAGAGATTCAAAACTATTTTTCGGCGACGGCCTAGACTAAATCTACTCTTCAGGGACACAGGGAGCAGAATATCGGAGAGCACATGAGTAGTCGGTCCTGCGCCTGATCTCTCATTGGTCGCAGCAGTCTACCCGTCTCTAGGAGGGAATAGAGAATAGAGAGTGCGTCTATGCTCACCCACACTTGTGCCCTATAAATTTTTGTGTACATATTTGCTTAGCTCTTACCACAGTTAAGGAATTTGATGATCTGTGACTCTCTGACCACCTTAGCCAAAATAAGAATAGAAGAAATTATTATTAGAATGAAACACATTTTGTATACCGTACCTGCCGCTTGAACAGTAACACTAAGCTTTTGCGTATGCATAACAATAGAGCCAGGGTATCCAATATGAATAGTCCAAACACCGTCATGGTAGTCCTTTACACGCTCCACGTTGATCCAGCACTGTCCAAATCCGTCATATATAATGTATCCTTTAACGTCTTCCACTTTGCAGTAAAGTGCATCTTCGGGACCTACAGACACGTTCACGGAACTGCCTAAAGTCCATACTAGGTTTTCTGGAGTGAACGACCCAGAATCTGTAAATTGTAAATTGTTTACTTTTAAAAATAAAATCATTAAAATGAAATATTATTGGGTTGCACAAGAATTTACTCTTTCTGTTGTCAGTATCGAAATCTCAAGCAAAACTTATACTGCGTCGTACCCGTGGCATTCTACTTGTTCGCACTCCATAGAACGGTTTAAAACGGTAGTTACTATGTCCTCTTAAGAAGCTAAGTGGACATGCTAAGACTGATCTGGATTTTTAAGCTACTATAACTAAATCATTTTTCAGGAAATAAACTCATCTCCACAATCCCGCTCCTGCTACTTCCATAAATATATATTGCTGCCACGACTTTTTAAAAGTCAAGACATGGCCATACACCTAAACTCACATCCTGATAAGATACAGTTGAAATTTTAAGTTTATATTTCCCTGTGATTGATTACTTAGGCTTTACGAATTTTACGCATTTGATTGCCTCAAAGACAGCAAGTTTTGACTTTACAGTTCTAACTATTATTAAGCTAATACTACATAAATTGTTATAGTAGTTTCTTAAAGTCAGTAATATAGTTACTCTGTATGACTGAACTTCAAATAGTTTTACCTAGAATCGTGACTTCAACAGTTGCTTTGTTAATAACTGAATCTCCGTATTGGATCACCCACGTCCCATTATGCTGCTCACTCACACTCTTGACTATGTATCCACATCTATCACTGTGAATTGTGTCTACTTCATAGTCGCTGTATAGCTGCCCATCAGGCCCATAAAGTGTGCAACTGTCAGACATTGAAATACTTTCTTCTAAACGAAGATAGAGGTTTGAGCCTTCTTTGATATTGATATTGTTTATTAAAAAGTGAATGGCTGAAAAAGACAATAAAAATCGGGTGTTATGAATTATGATTTTATCAACAATGTAATTGGTGTATTATCTTATTCGTAACCAGATAAAGATTCTTTTAATTCAATCACCTTTATTACATTCTATTAGACTAGAGCTTTTCACGATAATGTGTAACTAAATTGTTTTTAATTTGCCTCGTTGGTACTAATCATTGATTGTTATTTACACCTTCTAGAAACAAATTTATCAGGAAAATGAATATTCATTAGATAACAAAGGTTTTTTGTTACCTTCTATGTTAATTGTGAATAGTTGTCTCCTTTCCGTCGGTACACCTAACCAGGATGTTCTAGAGATCAATGTCCATTCTCCGGACATATCTGAATTAGCTACGTGTATGACCACACCACATTCAACCCCGTCTTTATTTATAATTTCAACATTGGGCACGTCGAAACCGTCAATTAATGAGTATTGTAAGCCATCTGGAGTAGTCAAATGGCAACTTTCGGGTGTGCTAAAGACATCAGTATGGATAACAATTTTATGAAAGGTATACATAAGTGTATCAACTACTATGTCTTGGAGATACTGGATGTTTCTATCCTCTTCTTCTATAGGGTTTTCTGGGTCTGAAATGTTACACCATTATTAGGAGCTGAATAAGATTAAATAACATACACCGTTATCTAGATGGTTACTTTAGTTCCACAAGCCAATTCAAGGGCTACTGACTAGTCAGTTAATTGGGGAAGATTAATCAGTACCGAGTGGCAATGAAGAAGATGATAAAACTATTAACTTCGATTCGTCGTCGAGGTTTCGAACAATCCGCTGTTGATATAACTTACCGTAAATCAATCAGCCCAATATACCAAAGAAAAACATATTAAAAAAGTATTGATTGACTTCCTTGATCCCTGATTTAAAGCCTAGTTTAGTTGGTTCTAGACTATGCTAGAAGATATTTAAATCTTGACAAAGACTTACCTTCTTGAACAATTTGGAAAGATAAAATCTTTTCATTATACAATTCTCCATCGCTGAATTTACCAACAAGAAGCCATTCTCCGAGCATATTTTCAAAAATAGGCCCTACACTAATCTGGCAAAGTCCATTCGAATTGAAAATTATTCCATCGACTGTCGCCGCATCCTGTGAGTTGAATACTTGGCCAGAGGGTGTTGTAATTTGGCACACGTCTATGGACCCTGTATCACTTACTTCTGCAGTAACAATAGAACCCAAGTTCACAATGTGTCTGGCTTCATCTACTGTTACATTGTAAGCTTGTTCATAAGGATCATTTTCATCTGCAATTTTAGAAATTGGTCAGTGCTCCTCTTCTCTTCGCTTCATGATATTATTTAAGTTCTTACGAGCTTGATTTCGCGCACGTGATCAATCAAACGTACAATAATTAGGTTATATGCCTACCGAAGTAGCAATGTAAGCATATAATTTGTTGAGTACAAATATTTTCCAAAATTAAGAAACAAACATACGTTACTATTTTGAACTTGGTAGTTACAGTCTTAGTACTTACTATACAAGTAGAATTCTAATGGTAAACTAACTTGATTCATTCCCAAAATCGAATCAAATTTTCCATATAGCTTCCATTCTCCAATCATGTAGCTGTCTATATCTGTGATCACAACGCTACATAAACTAGGGTTCTCGAGAGCTGTTCGCTCAATGTGTGGGTATTTTATTTCAGGAGTAATGACCAGGTCTTCACCATTAGGTGTGATGACATGGCAAGTGATAACATTGCCATTTCCTAGTACCCCAGGATTAACGGAACTGCCATAGTGAACTGGGTGACTGAATTTTTGGTGAACAAAATTATCCCAACTGCCTTGAGCGCTATTTCTATCTAAAACATAAATGTATTTTAAATACAATTTTTCGACGACGCTTTAAAAATAAATGTATTAAAATACATTTATTTTTAGTTTGTCTTTCTAATTTCTCAAAGCTATGGAGCTCCGGAACTTTGGTAGGCGTACAACCGGGCCGAAGCCAACACGTAGAGGCCCGTTAAGACATTTTTGATCTAAATGTGATGCGGCACCAACCGACGATTTTCATATTTATTATTATCATGTTGCAAGGTAACTAGAAGGGGTAGCAATATTCAACAACTTACTGTATTCAATAGATACAGGCTGACATCTCATCTCGTTATTTACTACAGATTTGCCACACACTTGCCAATCTCCTAACAAAGTTTCCGACACAGGACCAATAGATATTCTGCAGGAAACATATTTGCTGCTCGGTTGAACTTTGACGTTGTCCATTACAAATTCATCGGCTCTTATTAGCACGCCATTGGGTGGTTCTATAAAACACTCTTCTTCGAATGTTTCGCTGTTTAAAGTTATATCAACGGTGGATTGTTCAACAACCCGATGAAAAATCGAAGTTAAAAGTTTAACCGTTTCTGATTTATCCTCTTCAATGTCACTCGATTCTGAAAAAAGAGAAATTAGGTTCTAACCTCAATTTACAGTTTGTGATAAAAATAAAATTCCACTTTAAAAATTATTCATCTTCCCTAATTAACTGACCAGTGGTCCTTAAGTTGGTCTGTGAATGGGTGTTGATTTGCAGAATTTCTTACTAAGCGTCTCTTTTAAAAGCAAACGTTATGTGGCCATTCCCGTGCGTGATTTGGTTGAACGACTAAAAGCTTTTAACCAAAATCAGAAGACATTTCTATTACATCGAACCTATGAAATTTAGTATTCACATTTGCTTACACATCACTTACATCTATTTTTATTCTACCATGTATACTATTTTTGGGATAGATTTAAAAATTGTTCTATTTATTACCTTTAACAGTGATATGGTACGGCTGTGATCTTCCTTCGCCTGACGCTCTCGTGTAATAGATACTCCAATCTCCTGCATCGTTCTGGTCAATATTATTTATCGTCACCTTACAAGCATACGCCGATAAATCGTTTAATATAGTAAATTTATCAGTAGATTTAGTTTCGTCACCAGGTTCAAATTCAAAGGTTTCATAGTTAGGAGTGTCGATGTAACAATTAACCACAGTATGTCCTAGAGTAAGCACGGAGATCGTGTGGGAACTTCCTTTATAGATCACATCGTTTCTAATAAAGTCTTCTGAAAGTCAGCAAAGGTATTTTTTATGATTAGCTAAAAAAAACCAGCCTTGCCTAATACGCAGATAAAATAAAATTATTTCGTTAATTCATCAATTTTATGCTCATAATGAAACTACAATATTGACAGATTTCTATTATGTTTTCTTTTATGAGCTTTCTTGTGAATTAACTCTATAGATATAGACTCTTCTCTACAGACTCTTCATTTCTTTCCTACTAAATTTAATACCATCTAAATCACTAGAAGCATTTCTCAGATTTTAAATTAAGGTATATGTACTTATTTAATAGATACGAATCATTTTACTTGAAGCGATGCAATGTTTCAATTAAAAAATATATTAGTAGATGTATTCATTATTAATCATTATTTTATCGGGTCACGTAGAGAGATAGCATCGTTAATTTTATTAGTCATATCTGGCATCAAGGGTAATTTCGTGATACGGTGATACAATTACGTTGATGAAACTTAGGCATCTGTTTTAGATAAGGTTTTAGACAACGCGAAATTTATACCAACTTCTAAAAAAAAGGACTTACTTCAAATTTTAAATGAAATTACATCTTAATTTAAAGCTTAAAACAAATAAAATTTATTTGACGGACATTATGACGGAGTTTAGTCCGCACACAAATAAATATAATACGATCTGGAGGTATAATAGGTCCGGACAACCATAAAAAATATAAACATGAACTAGATATTATCAGGCAGATAAAATTAAAGAATTCGATAGTGGATTTTTTACAAAAATGTTATAAAACCTGCATTAAAAAGTAGTTAGTTCAGTTAGCACTGAATCCATTTGCCCATAATACCTAAATATATTGAAAGCTCTAAGGAAATCAATGTTGCGTCGTACACGTTTTAACGATAGAACAAAAGTTATACGCTATAAAATATTATGACAAACCGCATGATGAGCATGGGCAATGGGCGAGTAATTTTTGCGACAGCCGTCCATTTTAGTAAACGAGTTCTCGAGTGAAGACTTTAGCAAACGAAAAGTAGGATGCAGTCAGATGAAGAGGAATTTGAGGTGGTAGTGTTCAGTGATGGGCTATAGGAGAGGCCTATGTCATCAGTGGACCAAAACAGGTTAGTGATAATGAGGACATAACACAGTTAGGTACGTATTTTTATAATCAATAGTGTTGCAATAGCATCAAAGTTGGTAGTAGGTAACCAAAGAATATATATTAAAGAGAGAATTTGCTTAATGAAATTGCTTTAATAGGCTATCACATAGTAGGATGTCGTAAAAAAGAAGATACGGAATAATGAAAATATTAGATCAAAATTAACGCAACAAAAGCCACTGACCAAAAACTGCAGGTATTTTTCGGAAAACCATTATGAAGAACCAAATAAACAAATGATGGTAGCAGATAATTTTAAATGCCTTTTCTATAAATGCTTACTTATAGATTAATTTTTAAAACTGATGGTTAAATTGTGGGCTAGTGTGTTATTCTATAGATTCTCACCAAGTCTACCGTCGGAACTGAAAACACATTTAATTACTTCAATAAATAATAAATAAAGTTACTGTGTTACTACAACAACAGAATTAGGAACCAACAGTTAATTTTAATAGACATTCTGAAATGATAATAATATGTGAAATTAAAGAACTTAAATAATATATTAAACATATGGCAAAGAAAAGGGCAGATGATTTCCAGTGCCTACCTATTGCCCAATGGACGGCGGCGCGTAATGTGTAATGTGATGTTGTCTCTGAAAATTGGTGACAAAAGCTAATTTATAACAAAATTTAACTTGAATTTAATTTCAACCAACATAATTATATTCAAATCTCAAATAAACCGCTACTTGAATTTTGAAAGGAACCATTTTGAAATTATGAAATATCAAACCTTACGTTGTAGACACACCGAAGAAAAAAATTAACAAAATAAACATCCGAATAAGAAATTCAGTATATTTAGGGTTTTTAAGTTCACATTATCTAAGTATAATAACCGCTCGTTTCTCACTTAAGAAATATTTGTCTTTGATGACCATTGTAAGACAATATAGTTTTATTTAAGTTAGATTAAGTTCTCCTAAATAAGTGTTTGTTGTGTCTTTTTGGCTTAATTACTTTAAACCTAACCTCCTTCTTTATCAAGTTGGTTAAAATGTTGCTTAAACAAAAAATATGAGGAAAAGTAGACCAACCTGTACACACAGATATTGCAAATAACACAACTCCGAAGAAACACAGCCGTAGCATTATGTCTGCCTTTGTCGACGGCCAACTCCAGAATTTGTTCAATAATAATAATATATCGCTGTATAAAACCGATAACAACTCAAGATTTGTGTGTGTTTAGATATAATCCATTTGTATTGGCTACATTTGATTGCATTATCAGATTATACCTATATCGGTGCCTGGTAGTTAGTTCGGTCCTTGATTTTGGTGAGCATAACAACAGCAGAAAGGAGCTTATTGGAATAATTTAATCTTACCAGTCTACGTTAGATTATGGGAAGGATTTGACGGATTTACCTTTAATGATTATTCAAGTATTTCAGGCATTGTTTATCTTTGCTGAATATTGTTTTAAGATATTTAAGTCTCTCCTACACATATGTGTGTACCAGTGTGTACCATTGAGTTGAAGTTAGCTGTATCTCGCAGGGAACTTCTACCGAGGTTCTTCGGTCCAACTAGTCTAAGGTCAAGTGTCTTAAATCGTACGCTATATTACGCTATAGATTTTAGGAAATCATCTTTTGTACAAAAAAATTCAAGTTATGTGGTTATGTAACATTCGTTTACGTTAAACCAGTGTCTGTGGATGACAGCCTATGGCTTTTAACTCAAAATAATAAAGAGAAAACCCGTGTAAGAAATTTCATGGGTTGTCAGTCGTAACTTATGTAATTTCTGTACCTACTTACTTAAAGTGTAATTAGTCCTGTCATACCTGTACTTATAAACTAACCAAGATAAGCTGAAAATTGTGAAAATCGTATGGAGTAGGTCGTCCCACGTTAACAGACAAATAAGTAATTGTTAAAATTAGTTCAAAGAGCTGTATAGTTCGCTGGTCACATTAGCTTGCCTATTTTTTACATTAAACGCAGACCTCCCAAGAAACCTTCACATTATAAGGATAACCATAAATACGTAAGAAAATCAGGATATAAAAATAATAGATTTATTGAATCTCTCATAATTTTCCTTACACAAAGTATAGGGGTTAGCATAGGGGTAAAGAAAGATGCTTAAACGGGGCGTTAACTTAAATTTCAGGTCATCAGGTCTCCCCTTCGGACGGTAATTATTATATTAGTTACAAAATCCGGTAGTTATACAAAACCTTCCTATACCTTCACTTACAATGATGAAGGTCAGCTCTATTGTGCGTACTTTCAAAACCAAGCTCCGTTTTGTGAGCCATGTTCGGGTTCACGACCGACAGCTATACCAGCTTTCTTTTGCGCTATAAAATTCAATGTCATTCAAACATCATTATCATGGACGTATAGAGCTTTACTAATACAGGTTGCACCTATAATAGACACCAGCTCTTCACATACACTAGACTGCTATAATTTGTATGTTATGCTTATCTTTAGTTTACTTTAGTTCTTGTGTCTTGTTTTTGTGAGGAGATAATAAAGATTATTATTATTATTATTAATACTACGCGCTATTTTATCCGATTTTCCGCTGTCTGGTCAGTAAATGTCCGCCAGCGACTTTTCAAACAACAGCCTAGATAAAAGTCAGCCACGTCTTATGCTACAATTTTCGAGTTACCGTGGAGGTCAATGTATAAACTCGTTGAGGTAAATTTTCTAATTGAAGGCTCCGGAAAAAACATCTCGCCGAAAGCTATTCGTAATTACGAGTGCATCTATTAGGCAAGCACATTCTGTTGGACCACATAATTTCTCAACATAAGGCAAGTTATTGTCAAGCTCAAGCCTATTTCTATCAACTTACTGTCCTCTGATTTTATCCGCACAAGCTAATTTGATCAAATTCTATCTAACGTAGTTAAACATAGCACTTAATCACGACAGCTGGAGTTGCTCCTAATAAAGTAAAGGCGCATCACCTAACCACTGAATAGTTAGACTGTATTGGTAGTGTTGTGCTGTTTTTTATGGCATAGCTTTAAACCATTTGCCATTAACCGAATATATTGTTTTAACACGTATGTGATATTTGTGTATATGATACACAAATAAAGTCCCGTAAATGATAGTCCAAGGTTAAGCAGATGGTACATTACATTATGTCCAACAACTACTTTGAACAGTTTTCCAATACACCACAGAGTCACAAAATAAAGAATAAAGATTTTTTTTCCTCTATCTACAATTCAGTACTTTTTTTAAATGCTGTGATCACAAATTGTTTCATTTTCTGATTCTGATTTCTGGAAATAAAAACTCGATGGTCCATTGTGTTCCGTTATGTTTTTGTTACTAAAACATAAAATAATGTTTTAGGGTTTTTATTCGGAATAAATGTATAGCACAATATTAAATTAGATAATTATTAAAAAAAAATACATTTTTTTGTTTTTTTTTTGTCAGTGTTTCTCAGTAGTTGCCAATAATTCACTGCACGGTAGGAAAAGAAATTGGGAAGACTCGCGTCTGTAAAATATAATAAAAATAAAGAGTATTATCACTTCATTTCATTTCTAGGCGCCATGCGCCAGTATAAACGAAATAACATCCTCATTAAATTTATCAAAACAATAATAGGAATTACCGTTGTGGTTATTACTATTTTTCGCCTGCCTAGCATGTGTACAACGTCAGTGACGATGTGAGGTAAAAACTTTGTTTCATTAGAAAGAAGCTTAGAACATAGTCACCCTACTCTTCCGCTCGATCGGTCAGCAATGAGCACAACATGCGTGAACCGCTCCGCTCATGTAGAAACTATGCGCACGGTCCACATGTTGAGCACCCCTTTCCCTCATACAAGTATATACGCAGTTTTTATTTACATTTTCTTGATTATATGCTTAGATACAAGCGGTCACTATCACGAAGCAATCTTCGTTATGGGTGCGATAAAAGTCATCATTTATGAAAATAGATCCAGTTATCAAATAAGTAGGTATATGAAATTCTAATCGGCTCAGAAATCTTCATAATACGTTTTCTTCTTTTGCTTTTAAATCATGCAACATACCACACTTAACCAAAACGTATGAGATATTATAGACCAGCTTTCAGTCTGAGGCTCGGCGGCGGCGTCCGCGTATGTCGGTTATCGCGCGAAACCATTAACCTCTTTTTGCGTAGTCGGATAAAAACTATTCTATATCCTTTCCCGGGTATCGATCTGGCATGAAAGCGCGACAAACAGACAGACAGAGTTACTTTCGCATTTATAATAATATAAATATTCGAAAGTACCTCTGTCTGTCGCACTTTCTGTCACGGAAAGGAAGGATAGTAAGGAGTTAATCATTATCATGCAGCAAGCTTTAGTTATGAGGAGTTACACTTGCCCGGCTGCGGACCCGCGCCCATCTGTGCATTGTGCAACACTAAATATAACTTATAAATAACTTATAACTTACTTACTTACTTTTCTAGTTTTTTTTTAATATACTTTTTCTAATAATATAAAGCTGAAGAGTTTGTTTGTATGGTGGAACACGCTAATCTCAGGCATTACTGGTCCGATATGACATATTCTTGCATTATTAGTTGCAACAGTGGCTTCCTAAATAAATGGACCCATTTATTTAGGAAGCCACTGCTGGACATAAAATGTAGGACATGCGGGCGAAGCCACAGCCGGAGTGCTAATTTTGTTCATAAATGTCAAATGACATCAATCTTTATTCAAACTTAAATTTAAAAAAATATGTGCGTTGAAAAACTATACCTATGCAATATGCTAAATTTTGATCAAATTACAGTGAATTAGCTAGAGTTTGGCTAAGTCACGTCACCGGGCAGTCACGTGACATTTGTCATGTCTGGTATGCCTGGTGACCCAGTGCTTGCTCTATTCTAGTAATCCTTATAAAGAATATTGGTAGATAAATGTCAAGTTAACCAATTATTATCTAGAACGATTTAATTAATCGTATTAGCATATTATTATTGTTTTTTAAAAGTTAAGTTTTAAAAATTATTATGTGGCCTTAAGTAATGACACGTCGTATGTTAAATGTAATAGTAACAACGAATTACGTGGTAAAGAACTACAAAAGTACAAACAAGTCAAGCGTTCGCTATGTCCTTTCGCCTTTTCTCTCGAGTCAAAGAAATGTACGACCGTGGCATACACAATGCATGTGGAGCGAAACTTAGCAGAACTTGATATTGCCAAACAAATATAGACATTATTGCAGCAGATAAAACTATTAATATTCTTTGTAAACTTGAGTGTCTTTTATAACGTTTTATTATTAAGTGCGGATAACCGGCGCGCCGCGGTTAACGTCATCAGTAACTCGCTATACCGCGTGGCGGTAAGTCGCTTCTTAATAATAAACTAAACTATTATTAAAGTAATAATAAACATTATTATTTCATACAATTATTATTATAGCCGTGTTAAACGGTATGTGAAATTAAATTAATTAACATTTTCATTAGTGTGTGTCAATTTGATCAAGGATTTCATTTTTATACGTAAGTATATTATAATGTACTTATATTGATTTCTGTCCTGTTACGTGACAGGATATTTAATTTATTTTTGTCATCCTGTTTGTATTAGAGTATTATAGGGCTTAATATTTAATATAAGTCTAATGGAAACCCACGTTGTAGGAGATTCCGTTATTTAGTGTTATTTAAACTTGTCTGACGGCTATAGACAACATTTCTTATGTGCTTTACGAGTGAGAGTATCAAATTTCTAAAATACTATACTTGCTTTCCTACTTAATATTTAGCTATAGTAGATACATATAGTTTAACTTAGCAATTTTTTTTTCGTAAATATGTTGGGAATTAAGGATTAATTGTTATGTTACTCTTTCAGCAAAACAGCTCAACGGATTTGGATGAAATTTTGTAGTGTTGATGTATAGACATTTAGACGTGCATGATGGTAACTTGAAGCTTACGACTTATTAGTAAAACCGCTGTTATATTTATGAAGATCACCCGTGTTCCGTGTAAGTAATGACTAAGTTGCGGTCACGGTGTGGTTAAGTTACTTATAAGTAGGTGACTATAAAACGCGGTATCAGTTACGGAACTATGTCATTGAATGAATCTTGAATAACGTGCATAGGAAACTTTAAATTAAAAGAGCAATATCGACCCTCTTCTTGTTTTGTATGAATGTATGCATTACTTACACTTCAAGACAATCCATTTGTATCAGTCAATATGGATAATTCTAAAACTATAACAGAGAGTATAATCTAGAATATAATAGAACTCAGCCGTACTATAGTCTATTTTTTAATGTTCGTAAAAATAAAAAAATGCCGTCTGCCGTATCCCACACTAGGAGACTTTGTTCATTTCAATTTCCTCGTATTTTGTTATCTGTACCGTTCAAGAGTAACGGCATAAGGCTAAAAGTTATTTTCTGACAAGGTAACAGCCTTTAAATAAAACTAAGTACTTAAACAAATTTATGCCTGGGTAGGATGGTGCCCGCACATGGGAATTTATGTGCGCTTATTAGAACATTTCCCAAGTTTTACCCGTCTCTACGCCATCATTTTAACAGGATAATTTTGGTTCTTTATACAGAAAGATCTGTTCTAAAACACCATATCATCGATTTTATTGAGAAGAAAAATTAAGCCATACTTACTTATTCTAATAAATATTGTGATTTTTCAAAACATATGTTATTTTTCAAACGTCTAGTTTTAGGTGGTTTTTATTTACAGTTTTACTCTTTTATATCAAATTCTTAACATTAAATGGCGTTTGCTCGCAATCGTTATTTTGCGGTTACTGCATTTTAGTGTCTGGTGGGCAGATGTGTAGCTTGATGTGTAGCCGTGTATACCTGTTTTATACGTATAATATGGGTAGTACCTACACTTTATACATGCTACGGGCAAAGGCAGCCACAGATTGGCGTCTAGACCCAGTAAGAAGATCAGATGGATCCACCCGAGACTATGAAGTCTGAAAAGACTGAAACGTCGGGATTTAAAATATAAAATAAACCCCGATAAAATCTGTTTTAAAATAGTTTTATTTCAATGTGTGATATTCGCGTAAATTTAAGAAAATACTAAAGGTAGATTCCGATATCCACCTATGCCTACACTTCGTCTAATACAGTTGTTACGTCAATCATCTGAAACTTCTTGTTGTTATATCTCGTTTTAAACAATATTGTTTTCAACATAAAACTAAACCATAAAGTTTAGTTTCCAAGTTTCACTAAAATTCGAAGCTATTTTCATATTGTGTTTCCCGGACATGGCCTAATTCTTGCGTCCAAAGTAACTGCCTACATCCGTCCGAAGAAACTCTACCAAAAAGGGATAGTGATTATCATTCTGTTGCACTCATGAGACGATTAACCCAAAATTCCCATTTTACTATCCAACTTTGCATACTTTTATTTTTTTAACGTAAAAAAAATCACGGTCATGTTTTTTTATAACTAAATCTACAAAATAGAAAAAAAATCATTTAAAACCCTCGTTTAACTACAATTCTACCACGTTTTACATTTTTAGTTATTAAGCGGCATTTAGCTTAGCCATACTGGGCCTAGTTACGGCAATTTGCGCACTTAAGTATGAATATTAGCTACTGCGCAGTCTAGGGCGATGGCCAAGTTTGCCGGTCGGTCTCTACAGTGTCATTGCGACACTAAAGTGTAAAGTTATTATTGTAGTTGTACGAAACAGAAATTGCTCTACACATTTGCGGCATCCTTCTTCCGCAGGTCCAACAATACTCCTTTAATCTGTTGTGATACCCTGTCTACCTAATTAGTGGTCTTAACTATGTCGGTTAGTCAAGTTTATTTGAGAAAAAAATTAAAAACGTACATACAACAAAATAACAAGGTATAAAGTGTACCCAACATAAAAAAGAGGTTATTTTTGTTCAGTGTTTAGTTTTTTCGGAACAGGAAGTAATTGAGATATAGTATGAAAGCAGAAATAATAACGATAATTACTCAGTAAGTAGTATTTAATGATGATTTAAAGTGTCCAATTAAGCCTCATTGAGAACTACTGTATGATTTCTAAATTTATAAATATTTAGTACAAATAATTGCCCATTTAAATAAATAAGTGCTGCACACACTCATACAACAGTATTAGGTAATATGTACTATCTAATAAATTCATTGTCATGCTGTTTTCTAATTCATAATAACGATTAAACTGTCGTATTATTTAAATTTACTCAGACTGTACAGAATAGGACATACAATAATAATTGTATATCGTTGTAAAGTTGATAATTTTTCGCAACAGAGATTAATACAGGAAAATCTAATCTTTACAAGTTAATAACGTTATTCAAATATAACTACTATTGATTAACTATTAACTACTAATATTATAAACGCTAAAGATTATAAGTGTATAACTTTTTGAACATTTTTATTTGAAAATTGTACCTACAATTAAAAAATCTAAGCATAATTTCCTCTTCAAAATCATGTCAAGCATACGTACGTTGTTCTTTTGAAATCCTAATATACTTTTTATAAGACCCAAGCCATCGTACGAGAATAATTTTTTGAGCAGTAAATCCAAGTGAGTCGCATAAATGAGTCTCAGAACTTACGCTGCATTCGATTTTATAGAATAGGGTTGATGACAAGTTATCCATATTCGTATTTTAATTAGTCCGTCATCTATCCCCGATCCCCTAAAACTAGAGTGTCCGGCTTCGATCTCAGTCGAGGTTCGTCCCCACATCGAGAGCCCTCATGGCAGTTGCCACAGTGCTTGACCGGTTCGTTGCTCGGTTCGACCGTCCTCGGACTGCTCACCGAAAAAACCCGGTGAAATAAAGGCCCTTCCGGCAAATTGGGTTAGGTAATATTAGACACGTAGTTTTACTTTATCTATGAAACGAAACAAACGCATTAAAGTTAGGTATGGAGTGGGAGTGCGATACGTCATACCTCTGTATTTTATATAGGTGTGAGGAAATCTACGCATCATTTATTTATAGCATAAAGATGCAATTACACAAAAAAGCACTTAACTGAATAACAATCTAACTAATAAGAACTAAATTAACTAATGCTTAACCTAAACCAATGCATAAAATACTTCCGCATCGTAATCTTCTGGGAATGTACCCAGAAGGCTAGCACCATTGCCGCTTTGGATGGCAAAACTTATAGTGTAACAGGTCATTCGATATTTGATTAGGACGTATAGCGGTAATCTTATGGTTACACAAAAAAATAAAAAATTGTAAGTATCCAATATATTTAATTTAGGTATCTATTTGACCGACCAAACAAAAAAAAAGGCGATATCCCTATTATGTGATTCATTTACATGGCAGCGGCGGAGGCGCAGCGATAATAATCGCTCGCGTGGCTTCTCCTTAGACCTTGTTAAATTATTATTGAAGTTTATGTAATCATGTAAATTGTTACTGTAATTTATTGTATAACACTGCCAATTCCGTCTCACTCAAGTTACAAGTGACTCATAGGTTTACACGATTACGAAACCTAATCGAGGATCGTGTCCATCGTGTCGCGTATGTTCTGGTTCTGTGTGATTAATTCATCTGTGGCAATACTTAGCTACGATTCGTATAGATTTTTAAACATATATTTTATTCGTATTGATAGATATTGAAGTAATTTTATTGAACAAAGCTTTTTAAAGATATAACAATAATAATAAAACCGTTTATTGCCAAAAGATTACAAACAAAAAGTTTAAACAACGGACCTCAAACTAGGAACATGTCCTGTATCTTGATGGTCCAGACAAATTTTACAAATAGATTTTACAAAGTGAGACCGTGAAGAAATAAACGAAAGAAAAAAAGAACAATGTGTAACTTTACAAATATCATACCTATCACTATTTGTTATCCAAATCTAAATTAAAGTGCCGAAGTCGGCCTTTTCACATTAACTTTAATTTCATAATTATAATATTAACTTTTTTTATTAATTAGGTACCTCAGGCGACCCAAGGTCCGGTCCACTTATTTCTGCCAACGCTTGAGTTTGGCTATTCAGAGAACCGTCGCCAGTTTTCTTGGTACCCTGCCCGTAGAGAGCGACTTCACTTCAACCCTTCTTTTAGTGTCCCACTGCTGGGCACGGGTCTTCTCTCAACTATCTTACTAGTTGAGAGAGTTTAGGCCTTAATCCACACACGCTGGCCAAGTGCGGGTTGGTGGATGTCACATGACCTCAAATGATTAGTTCTTAGACATGCCGGTTTCCTCACGATGTTTTCCTTCACCGATATTGAGCAGCGGCGATGAAATAATTCACACAAAGATGTGTGAATTGGATTGGGACCCGACACGACTGGGATTCGAACCCGCGACTTTATATTTCTAAGGCGAGGCCCGTACCGCTGCGCCACCGCTGCTGAAAGCGACTTACATGCAGTTTATTAATTCTAAATTTCCAAATTTTATTTTTGTTTAGGTAATTAATTTCAATTTTGTTTTAATCATAGTACCTGAAATAACTATCTGAAATTATATCTTGCCTTACCGACGGTATTGTTGAGTTACAAGACAGATTAGAGATAGTTTAGGAATCAATACTTCTTTAGTATAAAGACAGTATAAATAGTTAGTGGTTTGTGACTAACATTTGAACTATTTACAATTCACTTAATATCTACAAATTGTACCCATATTGTTTACCTACAGTTATTTTCCTCATAAATTATGAAATATAACATGTGTATTTAGTTACCGTTCGTTATTATGGACCTAGTTACTGTTTGACACATTTACAAACAATGAATAATAATCCTAAAATATCACACAATGAGCAGCGGTGGCGCAGTGGTACGGACCTCGGTTTAGAAATTTAAGGTCGCGGTTTTGATTCCCGGTTGTGCCCACACAGTTTTGTGTGAATAGTTTCAACGCCGCTGCTCAATATCGGTGAAGTAAAACATCATGATGAAACCGGCATTTCTTAGAACTAATCATTCGACGACATGTGACATGTGGGCACGGGTCTTCTCTCAACTATCTTACGATTTGAGAGAGTTTAGGCCTTAATCCACACAAACCGGCCAAGTGCGGGTTGTTGGATCTCATATGTCCTCGAATGATTATTTTATTGATTTCTTGAATGATTATTTATTAGACATGCCGGTTTCCTCACGACTTTTTCCTTCACCTGTATTGAGGAGCGGAGATGAAACAATTCACACAAAGATGTGTGGGCACGACTGGGATTGGAACCCGCGACCTTATATTTCTAAGACAAGGCCCGTACCGCTGCCTCACCGTTGCTCAATTCTTTTTGTTTAGTATATTTTTTTAGTTTATAATAATTGTGTAGGTACCTTCATAGTTACATTAATTTTCGATAATTGCTTGTTTCAAATATATGTCTACTTAAATACATAGTAAGTATAGCTATAATACACACGCATAGAAATTGTTATAACAATAGAACTACTGAATACATGTGTGACGTTAAGACATTGTTGTGGAAGTTGCATTGACGCAAATCACGATAATACAATGTAAAAAGTAACTTAGGTCATAGTGATAAGGTCGAAATAATAAAATACTTATTTTTCAACACCCCTCGTATGATTATTTATTGATTTGATTTTGCTGACGCTTGATAAGCTTTGACCGCGTGATACTTTTGAAAATTCATGTGTCGAAAGTATCATAAGGAAACCTCTTACCTGAATGACTAAACAGTAATCGTTAATCCAAATTATAAAATAAGTTAAATTTATGCAAAACTTCAGTCAAATCCTTTTTCCGGTTTTTCAATGAAATAAACAATTTTTAGGACTATTTATTTCTCCTATATAGTAATAATAGCTATAGTATATATCTCCTATATAGTAATAATAATATTTGGAGCTGGGCTGGAAGTAGCTACGCCAGCCCACCACGCAAAATAGGCGCATAATAGACGTTGAGTTGCGGAAATCCAAGCCCGCTACAATCTACAATAGTAATAATATACCTAATATTTCCATCGTTGGCTTTAAGCATCTTTGGTTTGGCACGTCCGTTTTCAACAGTATCAATCCAACTATCTAAATATGTATCATCAAAATCGTTTTAGCGTGTAATACTTACTGGACGTTTGCACTGCACAACAAAACATTATACAAACTTAGTATTTTCTTTTTCTACTCATCTTTAGGTGATAGAAATATGTAAAATTTAACAAATCTAAGAAGTACCTTTTGACGTTTCACTGTTTTGTATTAAATTAGCTTTATAGAGGCGTAATTCACACTATTTTTATTAGCTTTCCTGAAAAATAATTGAATTATGAAGCTATTTTTATTTTAACATAACATAAACAATTTTCATACAAAAAATAAAATTCTAAATGTACTACGTTTAGAACTGTCAAACGGTACTTCTTAGATTTGTTGGACTGTAGTGCTTGCAACATGCTTCGCCATTGGCAACTAGAGGTTAGAACTATCTAAGTCTAAACCAGTAAGTAAAGTAACAGAAACACCACGTTTTAGAACAGAATCATATTATGATATTTGTTTACGCAAAATAAGGAAATTTCGCTATTCATTGCCAAGTTAGTAGCAAACCTTTTGTGACCAAGCTCAACCTAGACTTAGACAAAACTAATTCAATGCCAAACGTTTCTATGTATCGAGGGCACACAAATTAATGCTCTTGGTCGTTTTTGAAAGGCATTTGTGTCTACTGTAATATATTGCTTCAACCGTTAGTCTAGTAGATTTGAATAGTCTTGTCTGAGAACGTTGTAACTCTAGTAAGTAGTGAAAGATATAACGTTTTGATGGCATTATGCTAAACAGAGTCTACAATTGCGTCGAAAAATCAAGAAACGTCACAACACACACTATTTCTGATGGAAAAAGCGACGTGTTTCGAACGCGAATTTATTAATTAAATTATATTTTATACTAGCGGCCCGCCCCAGCTTCGCCCGGGTAGCTTCAGCCCACTCAACAATTTCCATAAAATGTGATAACCATAGCAGCGCCATCTATTGATTACTTACTCAACCCAGTCGAAAGGTATCGACATCTGTTAGAATCATTTGGAGTTAACAGATAATATAATTGTGACTGTCAAATAATAACAGACAAATAATTAGCAATAAATTAAAATTGCGTCTATAATTTGAGATTTAAACTATCCTATCTCTCAAGTTGGATCTAATTGCACATGGTGTGCGAATTTTATTATAATCGGTTATGTGGTTTAGGAGTCCATTGAGGACAAACATTGTGACACGAGATTTTTATATATTAAGATATCTACCTATCGAAAAAAATAATATTCTGTGTAAATATTAACCCTTTACCACATACCTACCTGGATTAATGTAAATATCATTGTGTTGTTAATACTTTTATGTACAATCAAAATTTAGATTCAATTTATACTCAAAAAAAAATTTCTTGTAACTATAATTTTAGTGTTCGGAATGATGTCACTGGTAGTTATTACAATAATGATTAAATTCGATTAAAATATTAATCTTCTTTATTTTTGTTTATAAAAAAAAATATAAAAACAAGTAACTAACTATGACTATTTGAACGTCGAAAATATGTTTTGTTGGCCTTTTCATCATGCAGTATAGGAGATTACTTTATGACTTTTTATATATGCGATCTGTAGCTATATTTTGGTGGTTAACGGGTTGCTTGAGTTATCAATTATCAATTTCTAAAGCCACAAAGTCTAATAGCAAAAAATAGGACCTTTTTAGATGAACTCAAGACTTACGTGAAACATTCACTCTTGAATGAAACTATTGTGAATGAAACATACTTTTCATAATATAAGTAGCAATAAGAAAGTTATTTTTATACATTGCTTTTGTTTAAAATCATCATCATCCGATGTTTACAATATCAAACATGCTTATCTCGATAACTACATCCAGTAAAGTAAAGCATTCTTATCGTAACGCTTTGTACTAACTTAGTTCCTATTTCAATTGAAGTAAGGATGACAATTCCTTGATTGATAAGCTAGGTGTTGCATATCCTGATGGTAAGACTGCTCAACAATGGTTGCTGTTTAGACAGTATTGTCTATTGTAAGCTATGTAGGGGTGTCACCCTATTTCGAAAACATCTTTCCCTTGTATTACACACACCCGCATAGAAAAGTAGAAGGTATCAGTTAGAATTAAATATCAATATTAATTAGAAAATTAATTATTTTATATAAAATACTCGTGTCGCGGTTTTTGTGACCAAACTCGATTTTTATGAAATTTTATATCTACAGGTAGGTCTAAACAAACGGTCGTTTTTAATTGACGTTTTTCGGTTGCGTAGCAGCGGAGAGGAATATGTGAATCTTTTTTTAAAAAGATAAGGAAAACAAAAATATTTTTACAATTTAGTAGGTACCTAATTAATATCTTAGAATCAACTAATTTCTTACTTGATTGCCGTAGTGAGTGATTACTTGCTCAGTCGTCGCTCGCGACATGGTATACGAAGAATGCGGGAGGTGGTTGCCATGACGACGGTCGAGCTATTTTCAACCCAACCGTCCTCTTTTGATCTCAACGAGCCGAAGTTTCGTCATGACGCTACTATCTCAGAATCAAGCCACGATTGTATGAATTCTTTGCACGCATTTTGTGAAGACAATAGAATTAGAATTTTTGGCTACGTCAAGTTATAACCAACAAGATAATGTAATGAAGTTAAATGTAACTTAGTCAGTTACATTTACATTATATTATCAGGTGTCATACCACGACAGCATAAAGTGTATTGTTAGAGCTGCAGAAGAGAATTTCGAAAATTAGGTTGCAATGCAACATGATCATATTGAGTGATACCTACCTACTTCAAATCATAATAATTATGTAGAGAACAGGTGATGATTAAAAACTTACGCTCTTATTCATATCAAACCTAGACTCTAGTTAAAATGGACTATGTCTCTTTCTTACTAATTAATTAATGTCAAGATGACAAACAAACGAATTATAAACCTACTAGCGACCCGCCCCAGCTTCGCACGGGTGTAATGTGTTATACATATAAAACTTCCTTTAAAAATCCGTCGCGTAGTTATAAAGATCTAAGCATACATAGGGACATAGGGACAGAAAAAGCGACTTTGTTTTAAACTATGTAGTGATTAAGCTTAAAAGACGTTTATGAATATGGGGGTAAATATTTAATTAACGTATGCGCAGGCGGTTCTTCCTTTGTGCGTTTTGAGTTTTTACTATCAATACAAGTCATTAATTAATGATTTGTGGATAAGCCCCTCACACATTTCAAATGTCACTTTGTAAACGGAATGAACGACACTATGCCAAAAAACACAATACACTCTTTATGTTAGATGGTTTCTACTTTTTTTCTTGATATTTTCAAGCACAGACTACTAGAATTTTTAAGTTTTCTTCTGTGATTTCAAATTCTTCTTCATGAATCAATTGCCTTAATTTCATATTGCTATGAATTCAATTAAACCTACTATAATTGAATAGCCTGCAAGTAATTTGTTTACGCTTATATTTACATAAAATATATTATTATTAATTCGTAAAAGTAAAAAAAGACGTCCAATATTTTTTTTTATCTTCAAAACCGAGTCAAAAGTATTTTGATTTTCAGGCCGTGGAATTATGTCTATTCATGGTAATATAACACAGTCGAGTTCTTCTCACGTTTTATTTCATTCATTAGTTATTTCATTGTGTAAATATATCCCACGGCCTAAAGAAACTAGCTAGTACGTAGATAAATAATTCGATACATTATGAGAATTCGTATAAGTAAAACAAATGGATTTTTCAAGAGTAAGCGTAGTATACAAGTTCACAGACATCTAAATCATATGTAGATAGAACATAATGTCATTGCGCAGTCATTAGTACAATCAGCTACAAAAGTTCAAGCGATTCAATTCCCAACACAGACAATATACTATGTACGTTTGCCCAGCACGGCCCCTCAGAATTTGCATTTATGGTGTACACCATTGCAATGTACTCGCCTCTAGCAGTATATGTACCGATTTCTTTTTCAATGTACCTCTATACTTTTGAAGAAATATGCAAAAAAAGGTGGCCGTGCCAGCCAAACGCTTTCAGCACGGCCCCCCATGTAACTTGAATAATACATACCGTATTAACAAATGTCTATAACTCAAGAAATGTACTCTATTAATACGTTATATGTGCCGCAACAGTTATTGTGAATTCATAATAACAAATAATATATAGATGTGGATAAGGGGCCGTGCTGGAAAAAATCATTTTAAGAAATATCTAAAAAAGACAAAACATACTTAGCCAAAAACTATTAAAAAATAATTGAAGTTTAGCAAGTAACATATGTACCGCATTGATTTCTCATACAACTTGTTATATTGTGAAAAATAAATCTATTTAAGTTCATTCAGCACGGCCCTCTATAGTTGCCTATATCTTTTTAAATAAGCCGTGTATGTTTACAAAATTCGACTTCCTGAATAATATATAGGAGTACATTCCTTTCAACTAAATTGCAATTCTGCTGTATCAATACTTTAGAAGATAAATTCAATCTAAAATATACATACATTAAAACTGATGGGGTGACCATGATTTCATATATTTGGTAGGTAGGTACATAAATGTTCTATATTTATGTACTTATATTAATTAAATTATGTGACTACATTGAAATAAACATTCTTTTTACCCGACTGTACCAGAAGGACGGTAAGGTTTTTCGAGTGAATGAATGTAGATATGTAGCAACCTTCATTTCTTTGGCACGCTTTGTAGTCTAAACGGCTTTATTAATTTCAACTTGAGAGATGTCGTTATATTCGTCTTAATTGTGAGAATGACACAGGGTAGGTATAGGTACCCATCAAAAACATTAAAAATAAAAATAACTGATTCTTGGCGTCAAGTAATTAATCGTTTTCTTTTCCTCAAAGCCTATCTAAACTAGGGACAAGATAATAGGTCACTTTTGACAGATGTCAGTTTTATATTCATAGTGAGGTGACCTGCTTAAAAACATCGATTAAATGAATGAATCGAATGAATCGATACAGACTTGAAACATATGTGAAATTTAAAAATGACCATGCGAATCCCTGTCCCATTATTATTTTTTCTTTCATTAATTAAAGGAGCAAAATAAGACAAGTACCTACGTAATTTAACAAAAAAATTGCTTTTATTCACTTGAACTATCGGAACTGCTATATTCATCACTGCTGTCAGCAGGGATTCGCATGGTCATTTTTAAATTTCACATATGTTTCAAGTCTGTATCGATTCATTCGATTCATTCATTTAATCGATGTTTTTAAGCAGGTCACCTCACTATGAATATAAAACTGACATCTGTCAAAAGTGACCTATTATCTTGTCCCTAGTTTAGATAGGCTTTGAGGAAAAGAAAACGATTAATTACTTGACGCCAAGAATCAGTTATTTTTATTTTTAATGTTTTTGATGGGTACCTATACCTACCCTGTGTCATTCTCACAATTAAGACGAATATAACGACATCTCTCAAGTTGAAATTAATAAAGCCGTTTAGACTACAAAGCGTGCCAAAGAAATGAAGGTTGCTACATATCTACATTCATTCACTCGAAAAACCTTACCGTCCTTCTGGTACAGTCGGGTAAAAAGAATGTTTATTTCAATGTAGTCACATAATTTAATTAATATAAGTACATAAATATAGAACATTTATGTACCTACCTACCAAATATATGAAATCATGGTCACCCCATCAGTTTTAATGTATGTATATTTTAGATTGAATTTATCTTCTAAAGTATTGATACAGCAGAATTGCAATTTAGTTGAAAGGAATGTACTCCTATATATTATTCAGGAAGTCGAATTTTGTAAACATACACGGCTTATTTAAAAAGATATAGGCAACTATAGAGGGCCGTGCTGAATGAACTTAAATAGATTTATTTTTCACAATATAACAAGTTGTATGAGAAATCAATGCGGTACATATGTTACTTGCTAAACTTCAATTATTTTTTAATAGTTTTTGGCTAAGTATGTTTTGTCTTTTTTAGATATTTCTTAAAATGATTTTTTCCAGCACGGCCCCTTATCCACATCTATATATTATTTGTTATTATGAATTCACAATAACTGTTGCGGCACATATAACGTATTAATAGAGTACATTTCTTGAGTTATAGACATTTGTTAATACGGTATGTATTATTCAAGTTACATGGGGGGCCGTGCTGAAAGCGTTTGGCTGGCACGGCCACCTTTTTTTGCATATTTCTTCAAAAGTATAGAGGTACATTGAAAAAGAAATCGGTACATATACTGCTAGAGGCGAGTACATTGCAATGGTGTACACCATAAATGCAAATTCTGAGGGGCCGTGCTGGGCAAACGTACATAATATACTTACGCCCAATCGCTAGTTTATAACTAATGTTATTAGTTAATGTAATTAATTAATGTATTGTGCCTAATATCTTAGCACTTAATCCTTACATAATATTATAAATGCAAAAGTAACTTTGTAAGTTTGTCTTTTGGGCTTTCACGCCACTAGTAATTCGATTTGGGTGAAATATGGTATAGAGATAGTTTGAACCCGGGGAAGGACATAGATAGTTTTTATTCGACTCCACAAAAAGAAGTTAACCGTTAAGCGCGATAAAGGCTAGCGGCTTATCCGCGGTCGGAAAGTAGTTAATCCATATAATATAGCAAGTGTCGTGACGAGAGTTGAAAATATGCTTGTCATTGACAGTGAACAGTCACTCGACACGACACATATCAACGCAGAGCCCAAACCGCTAGGTCTAGAGACTCTAAATTTGGCACATAGGTTCCTTATGGGGTCTAGGGGTGCACCAAGAAAGGATTTTTCAAAACTCAACCTTTAAGGGGGTGAAACGGGGTTCCAAAGTTTGTATGGAGAAACAAGATTAGTGAGATCAATTTCTCAGGCGGAAGCTAGTCACAAATAAAGATAAAATACTTAAATAAGCTAGGTTTGAAGAAAAAATTGCGTCAAAGGTGTCGTTGCTTTTTTAATTAGAATGAATGAATGAATGAGAACGTTTTGTTAGCGTGGCTCACTAACAAGATGGGTATAAAACAATAACGAAGCGTGAACAGTAATGTTTGTGCGGCTAATCTAAACTAAACACGCGTAAACAAACATTGAACGCGTCGTGGTAATGCAGCGTTCTCTTGTTTTTATTGTGAGATAGGCTGGCGCTTGACCACAACTTGCCTGATGTAGTCTCCGATGGAACGCGCCAGCCCAGTATACCGATTCACTCTTGATATATTTTCGGTGAGAAGGTGGCAGTGGAATGAGCGGCCATATGGTTACAAAGAAACCTTAAAGCAGCGACAGTTACGATACGACTCACCCTCTTTGCATGGTGTCACCAGACATCGCACCAGAAGACAGCAAGGCCGCTTGGCGGTGTGGCTTTGTCTTTAATTTAGAGTTGAAATAGTTTTACTAGTGTTTCTATAACAAAATGACTCACTAACAAGATGCATATAAATCAATAAATCAACAACGAGACGTGACCAGAATATTTGAGCGCTGCGTCACAAATCATCTGAATGCGTTCCGTTGCGTTCGCTGATAACGTTGTCTTACATTGTTCATCGAGCAAAATTCCAAACTTCGAGGTGAAAATAAGATTCTATAAGTATATTAGAAATGTATTTTGCTCGACCTAGAAATCGAAACCAGGACCTCGCGGTTATAAAGCGAACACGCTTACCACTGGACCACCAAAGCAGTTACAATACAATAACGTAGTTTCTATTTTCTGTTACCGTTTCAAATTTGTCGATCCCGGGTCGAGAAATACGTCTTACATACTTTAATTTTTTAAGGAATTTAGTAGCATCTTAAACTTGTTGTCGAGAATTATGCCCTACATATACGCATCTTCTATTTGTCTGTATTGGCCATAGCGTGATACATTATAGTGTGGAGACGAGCGGATCGCGTGGTGGTAACCCTCCAGTGAGGTGGGAAGATCTTCCAGCAAGGTGTAGTGCCCGGCGACCGCTGTCCCCCCAACTGTTCTAATTCATTAGCCTTTATTGGTGCACCGGACTTTTTCGGTGAGCCGTCCGAAGACATGTCGGATCTATCAAATGCTATGAGAACTCCCCGTGTGGGGACGAACCTCGGCTCAGAAAGTTTTGAAACAACTCTAGATTTAGGTGATCGGGCTGTCCCCAACTGGTGTTGGCGGGAAGTTGAATAATGCTAATTGTTGGCGAAACTTTGCTTGTGCGATTCAGGATTGCTATGACGTAATGTCTCTCAAGTGGCGTCATGTATATTACGCACCATCAGCATACAACCTTCCTCGATAGATGAGCTATCCAACACAAAAGCAATTATTCAATACAAACCAGTCGCTCCTGAGCTCACGTTTTACCAAACGAACCATTACTTATGGCGTAAAGTCGATAATTTTCACCCTGAACCCTTGGTACGAATTGTCAATACGGAAAAATGTTCTCGATTTTCATGACCCTGTGTTAAAATGCGAAAATTCTACAAAATATTTTCCACTTCAAATTAATTTTATTGTATTTCATAACGCAATTTGAGAAGTTCAAGATAATATATTCGTATTGAATTCGTACTAGAGGTACTGGTCTCTGTTTACCAGACGCAAAAGTGATCTCATCTATGATGCAAGTCGATTGCAATAAAATAGCAATCAAGCGTACACTTAAAAACCCATTGTTAGATAACGTCTTTACGAAACTGCTATTATTAAAAAGGTATAGTATTATATTATCTGTGTTAAAAAGTGAGCAACCATAGACGTTTTGTTTTATTTCTGTTACATACATAGAGCCACAATCTATAACTACCACCCATTGTTAAAATATGTATCTAGAGTTATTAATTTCATTCTATTGTAATGTAAACAATAATACCTTAGACCATGTATGGCCACCATTTAAGTTATAAGTGCCTTCGTGGTACTTATTGGAATAAAAAGTAGCCTGTGTATTATTCCAGACCATAATTTATCTTTGTGCCTAATGGGTGTTAATTAATTTTGCGTGAAAGAGTAACAAACATACATCTATTTATTCTTACAAACTTTCGCGGTTTAGTTTTAATATCAGTAAGATAGGATAAAAAAAATTATGTAGTATATAATTAATTTTAGTCAGTTTAGTTTACTGGTACAGCTCCAAAAGTTGAATAATAAATTCAATATTACTAACAAACTTAACACTAAAAGATTCCAATAAGTGTCGCAACGCAACGAGAGGTATAAATAAGTTAAGAAGTTTTGTAATGTTGAATCTGTTAATCAACTTTTGTACCTGACTGTCCGTTTGTTGGCAACTCTGGCTACATTTTTATGTAGTGACAAAATTTTAATATTTTCTTGCCTATGTTGGCACTTCCGAAAAGAAACCTCCCGGTTTAACTACATCCAAATTTTGTGTGCTTTTGTAAAATTCAAGTAAAATAGACAAATCGTGCAAAACAGTGTTTCTTTGAATTCAGGCATCTATGTTTCTCGATAGCATTAAGTATCGCTTCACATCAGGCAAGATATAGTCACTTAAAAAACAAAAAATAAATAAACGAAACTTGTGCAAAAAAAGTTACTCGACGGATTTGGACAAAATTTGGCCAGATATTTTTTGTAGTCTGGAATAACATATGGAGTACTTTTAACCTAATTCCACGCAGACGAAGCAACGGGCTGAATTTAGGTAGTAGGTAACACCCATCTTTTTCGTCAGGGGATAAATAATATTGGACACATCATTCTTAAGTTTATTTCAGTCCACTACTACTCATCCAGGTTATTTAAAATTCAAAATACTAAGCAAATTGGAAGCTCGAAGTTTGGTCAACACTGTCTGGCGTGAGTCAGCTGCTATAAGAAGGCTGGCAGGTGCTTCACCTCGACTCGCGTATTTATTTACTTACCACAAACAAAATAAAAACCGTAAACGAGCAAGTCGAACGCACATACGAAAGTTTCTGTACAGGAACATATATATATATATGGTGTGCGCGTAGATTATTTAATGCAAACTGTAGTAAATAACCATTCGCTTTAAATTCGTATACTTTTGGGACTTTAGTATATAGTATGTATGTAACTATTATCATCTTCTGTATATATAAATATATTATTTATTATTGGTTATATTCGGTAGGTCTGAGACCCGGTAGGTGGCGCTGCTTTACCGGGCAGAACGACGTCTGTCGGGTCCGCTAGTTCACAATGAATGAGAAATGTTTAAAAAGAAACATGTTGCAAGCACTGTCTATCTTTATCGCTGAGGGATGAGTAGAAAGACATAAAAAAGGAAAAAATTATAAAAGAGGTATAAATAAATATATACATTCAATAACAATCGGTTCGAGCAAGTTGGGATTGTTTTTTTTTTTGCTGATGACCTAACTCAATCGGCCGGAAGGGCCTCTATTGATTTACTAGACTTTTTCGGTGAGCCGTCCGAGGACGGTCGATCGAACCAATCCAGCACTGTGGCAACTGCCATGAAGGCTCCCCATGTGGGGACGAACCTCGGTTCAGGACGTTGCCGGACACTAGTTTTTTAGGGGATCGGGGGACCACCGAGGTAGACGGCACTTGTACTTATAGCATTTGATTATAATTTTTACAATAGTTAGGTACATTTGAGAGCGTAGTCAAAAGTAGACGCATTACACATAGGACACAAGTCAAATAGAACTTTAAACTTCATTGTTAAAGTTCAAAATAGAACAGATATTTACGTAGGTACATTACCTACCTTACGTGTAGGTACACTTTCAAAAGTGCCTCGCGGCTCTATCGTATTGCGGCTTGTGGCTGTCATTGCAGAGGTCGTGGCGGGTGGCGAGATAGCACGCAAATAGATCGCCATTTATAATCGAGAAATGTCATTGCATCCTGTTTACGTTTAGAACTTTGACATACATACACGGTGTATATGTCTTTGTCTTGTATGATACAATACTATTTTTTTATTCTATAGACGCGTTTGACCACAACTTGCCTGTTATTAGGCAAAGTTGTGGTCTACGATGGAACTTTTTTTTATAAACATCTAAACATCGAAACTCATAAGGAACCAGTAGCCGAGATGATAAAAGAACTAGTATCAAGTGGCTTGTTTGTAAAACAACGTTTGAATAGTAAAAAATCTAATTCATGAAGGGAAATACAAATAAAAACAACTTTTATGAGATACAGACATACACGACATACCTAGTCTTCTCACGATTTTTTCTCAATTGTCATAAAAGTTCTCAACGTATAGTTATGCCTTAATTCACACACTATCAAAATGTGGGTGGTGGATGCCACCAATATCATGTCATGTATTTTATACTGTAGAGACAATTATTTGACCAAAACCAGTCTTCAAGGACCGTTAATCAGGTAATTAATAAGCGTTGAAATGAACTCGATTATCGATTAAAGACAATTTGGAATAAGGTTGAAATGGCATTCGATCGTAACGATTAGTCAACAATCGATTTTAGCAACATTTACCAAATAAGTGTTTCAAAATTTGGTTTCACTTATTCTATTAGGTTTCTAACGAAGTTTAAAACGTTCTCATAATAGCGAAATTTAGAAACAAAACGTTTACAGAATAGCGCTTTTTAAAAAAAGTGGAAGGTTTTGGTGCGCAGAAGATGAAGAAAAGTGTAACCGTTATGATTTTTTTTACTTTTTTAATGACTAACGAAAATGCCCATGTTTTATTGACTGACGCCTTGTGCCGAACCACCCCAATTCTCTCGCTAGATATTTTTCTTGGACTCGACATAATACGACTATGCGTTGCATGTCGTGCGTTGAGTGATAGACTTATCTCTAACGTGACATTCTAAGAATACGAAAATTAGTCTTTTGCATTTTTTTTTTTGTCGAGTTCAAGATAATAATCTAAAAGCGCGAGAAGTGGGGTCCTAACCTGAATTACAAACCGACAGGTTATACAGAATTCGCATTTGCTATCCCTTCCTGTTTATTTTGTTGATTTTCGATTCCATTTTTTATACAATAATAAACTTAGTCACTGTACGCGGTCTGTTCCAGTGCAGTAGCCCATACTGCTCTCTTTACGGGAATACATTTTAAGTTTAAACGGACTTTGTAATTATCAACTCAATGGTACAAACAATATGTTATACAAATCGGTCCAGCTGATGCGAGAAGAGGTTCCTACGTAACACACGAACAGAAAAATAATAGGTATTATATAGATGAAACACACAATAATAAGTAGTAGGTAAATGTAATTCTATCACCCGCAGCATGACAATTGACAGACAATGAGACACTTTCCATCTTGGCGACAGTCCAGAGTCGCTTCACCGCGTGCACTTTCACTATCAACTCATTAAGAAAGGGCTATAAAAGTCAGCACTTGGACTTTTAACAATCTCAAAATGGATTTTGCTTCATCTTTTTTAGTTTTGTTGTAATTTTCTTACATTTTTGTGAAATTTTTAGGCTTTTTACCGATACTTACCATAATTTTTTTAACCAATCTTAATAAGCCAGACGTGATCAATTCTTCCGCTGTATATGTACCTATAGAAGGATTCGGAAGTCGTTTTACAATTCCATAGTCCCATTTTAACTTGAAACTAGTTTCATCTTTACAAACGAGTGTAATAAAAACAAAATACACAAATAATTTTACACCTTGTGTAATAAATCTTTCCTTTCTCTTTCACATTAATACACAATTCATACATAGATACTTTAGTAAACAACTTTAAGTACCTACCTAGTTATAACTAGGTCGTTGTGCCAAAATATGCATTGGCTACTCTCGCGTGACCTAGGTACCTACTTACATTTTGTATCACACCAAACTGTGGGATAAAAAGTAGTCTATAGCCTTCCTTAATAAATGGGCTATCTAAAAATGCAAGAATTTTTCAAATCGGACCAGTATTCCCTGAGATTGGCGCGTTCGATCAAACAAACAAAAAATACCTTCACAAAAATCATTCGTAATCACGAGTGAATCTGTATACTGGGGTGGCGCGTTCTATCGTATACTACGTCATTCCTTAACATCAGACTTGGTTTGGAATAAAAAACAAACTCTTCAAATTTATAATATTAGTATAGATAAGGAAAAGCGAATCAAAATCAATCTAATGCATATGGAACGGTTATGCTTTGTGTGCGATAGATAGATATGAATTAATATTCTATATAAAACTTTACATTGACAACATATTACGAAATCATAGAAATAGGAACCTTCTTGAAAAAAATAAATAAATACATGAATTCTCGCACATTAACTTAGGCACACAATATATTGAAATAAAACTACTTTTTAACTGATTTTATAGCGGTTTATTTTAGGTTTTAGATCTCACGGGTGGAAAGAAAGACTGAAAAGACTTTGCACCGCTATCCTGCAACTGCTACACCTGTAAGCCAAAATCGACAGCGGCGCTATGAAGGGACTCGAGATTTCCGTGACAACTCTTGGGCCCCACACGATTCAGAGAACTATTATGAGGAGTTGGAAAACAAGATTGTCCAATACATTCATATTATTATGAGAAAGTGGGTCATTAATATCTAAGTACTAGCTTTCCGCCGCGGCTACGCCCGCGTGAACTACATATCATGCCCAGCTGTGGGATAAAGAGTAGCCTATAGCCTTCCTCAACAAACAGGCTATCTGGCAGTGCAAGAATTTTTCAAATCGGACCAGTAGTTTCTGTGATTAGCGCGTTCAAACAAACAAACCCTTCAGCTTTATAATATTTATATAGGTTTCATATTATGAATAATCCCCTGCATTGTATATCAGTTCAAGTGAAGCAGGTGGCGTCCTCCGCCTTGCATCGTCGGACACCCTACACACAATATTCTACTCATGCACTTCGCAGTTGGTGAGAACCTTTAGATTAAACTGGATAATTGTAAACTTACTAATAGGGCTAGGCATATTTTCAAGGCCTCAGAGACCATATACCCATGAACCCAGAGAATATAAAAAAACGTTAGTTAGTTGACAATGCACTAAGCATTGTCAGATTAACTTTAGAATTTCTGGAGTTCACATTTCATGTTTTCTCTTAGCATAAAGATGTTTACAGCCGAAGAAGATCTCAAAAAATCTATCTAAAGAAACTAAGAAACTACTTACTTACTAAGTTATGTAAGAATCTGGGCATGGGTCTTTTCTCAACTAACTTGGGTTTTAAACCCCGAGCATCTTCACGCGCGCCGCTGACCTTCTTACCTTACAGGAGTAGCAATGCCAGGACCGTGGTAGTAGATTTAGACCCGTTTTTTTTTTGCATTAAGTTGACGTCGTCTATGTCAAGCTTAAGACTGCTTTTTCACCAGCACAAATAACTAACTTATTTAGTGTTGGTGCGGCACTTCGCGTCGTCGCGTCGGTTTTCTCACGAGGTATCTGCTCTAACTTTGAGATCGTAGCGCGTGGGTTCAAATCTCGCGGACTTGAAAGTGTTGAGACATTTCTGAAATCTCAGTCAGGAAGTCGGTGGTGATCATCGGTACGACAATACTCTGTCCCATCCGATTCTTAGAGTGAAGGGAAAAGATAGTGTAGGTACAGGTACCTACACTGCGCATACACACTGGTACAATCTCCTACGAACCTGGTTAGTCAGATTAGACTTATTGCTAATCAAAATACAGCTAGAATGGTATTATTAATGTTTTCGATAGGATATCGTTTTTAAAGCGAAACAAGCTTATTATTGACAAGCGTTGACGTAAATATTTGAGATATTATCGTGTCTCCTGAACATTAAGATAAAGATAAGGTTGCTTATATGACAAGATAAGATACGATAAAGGATAAAACATCTTGCGTATGTAACATAGCCCTAAGTTTACCTACTACTGGTAACGCTACCTATACTTTACCATAATGTATGTAGAGGCGTAGAGCAAAGATTTAAAGCTGTATGTATTATGTGCGTATTTACTGCAAGTTTCTATTGTGACTTCTACGTTCTATTCTGCCTATCGTTTTGTATGGGGGAAGTGGACGATCCTAACTTATCAACTCCTATCTTTCTGATGCTCTACGTCCGGGATCTACGACAGTTTAGGTGTCTGGTTTCAAAACCTATGCGTTTTTACGCGCGGCCAAGGTCGGATTAATCCTAACAGCCTGGCGTCAGGGACTGCATAACTGATACGAAGTCCGGCGGTTAAAGGGTTAATAATTCATGAAAATAATAGTTGAAGAATCAATGACAATGAATCGGTTAAGCGGTGATAACACAACAGCTTCACATAACATCCAACAAAGCGAACCGAAAATCACCTCCAGTTTATTATAAAACGAAAGCTATTCGTTTAACCGTAACCACGTAGTCCTAAAACCAGTTTATTTATCCATATTCATTAAATGTCTTCGTCAAACTTTCATCGTTGTTACAAACAATAGCTCACTGACAGAATGTATTATAATTAAAATGTATGTAGATTCTACTAAATAAACTGTTAAAGTATCTTTCACACAAAAAAGCTATTAGTTTAATTATGCCCTAAATACCCATTCTTATCTATAGCGGCCTCACGTCATTACTATCATTAGACCCTTTTAAAGAATTCGTGTTCTTTAAAATCTGATAGTGAAAGCAGTCCTTAGGACTCTTCTAATAGTGCATCTACTCTATTTATAATATCGGAACCATACGAATCTCAATTCGATAAATTCGATTTGAGATTCATTTGTGAAATTATCATACACTACATTTATGAGTCGGCAACGTGCCTTCATGTTTCCAGTAATTACTGTAAGATTCCATATAGGTTTTTTATTAGTGGACTGTCTAATAGGTACCTAACATAAAAATCTAAATAGAAACAGTAATTTCATTGTTTGAAAATAAAAATCTCCGGTAAGAGGATACCCGAATTATTATAGATTTCCAAATAAGGAAAATAGAAGTTGTGAATTGTTTGTCTTATCACAGATTATATTGTTTCAGGTACATCAGAGAAATCATGCGATTATTATCTCTGTCAGCGCTGCTCTCAACGGAACACTGACGGCTGATAGTGTTGAAAACATAATCCATATAACTTTTTAAATAGGTTTCAGTGTATTACGAATTCGAATATCGAACGGTGGTGGTCAGTGAACATTATAAGAAGCTAAAATTCTAAATTCGAATTATTTAAATTTATTCGTGCCGCGTTTAAGCGGACGAGTAACTAATATCTCGGACTAGGACTCGCGTGTGTAGTGGACATTTGAAATTAGTAATGGCGAGTACAGGCAGTGAAATTTGGCTGCAATGGTTCGCGTGTTGCTACCAGCCGGCCGCGCAGGCGCAGAGAACGCGGCGGAGAATAGACAGATCTATGATCGGTGCTCCTACCAACTTCCAACACACAGGCCATATAGGTAAGCTTATAATTATTTATGGTACTTTACTAACAAAAGATGCATTATGAAGCCTATAGTCATCAATCCTCAGTATATATTGTATACCTACTTTTAAATTCAAAATTTTATCAAACATTATTCACCCTAGCTCTATTTTTTATTCTGAAGCTTTACGTAGATATATCTAAAAAAAGAATGTTTACATAGGTAACACAAAAAGCAACGAGCTAACATTTCTTCGTAATTTACATCATCATCGAGGTGTAACTTTCGTGAACACACTCAAAATTTAGATAACCTAAGCTAATATTTAAACCGTAAGTGACAAGAGTTTGCAATATTCGATTATCTCTCGAGTTGACCGGCTCTCGTGATCAATGCAACCCACGATTGTTATATCGATAATCAGACGTCACTCAAACGATTATCATAATAACCTTCCAGAAAGGCAAGGTGAACGACCCGCGGTCGCGATACTCGCGCGTGATGTTATAGACAATTTAATGGAATAGAGGATGCTTTACATACAACATCAATTTTATCCTGTTGCAGACAGATATGTTCCTTCTCCCTGCTGCATTATATCATATTACATAAACATAACTCATGTCTACACACACAATTTACTCATTACATAGAACTTAATTGTCTTTTAACTAAAAAAGCACTGTCTTAACCTCGTATAAGACATAACTCCAACGCGGCGGCTAAATAGAATACAAATAATGGATGCAGATAAAAGTGTATTAATTTCCTGAAGAAATTACTACGAACCTTACCACACAATCACTATATCAAATCCACAAAAGCTAGATGGCTGGAATAATAATAATATTCTAGGACATTAACACACACCGTCATATGATCCCAAGATAAGAAAAGAGCTTGTGTTATGGGAACCAGATAACTGATGAACTTTTCTTTTGTAAATATATGCTTCAAATAGATAATTACACCCAGACTCAAGACAAACAGACAAGTACATCACACAAATGTCTGTCTTGTGTGAATGGCAACAAATGTTAGAGTTTAAATTCTAAAACATAAACTTAAGTAGATTCATGGTAGGTAAACGGTTTCTAGCAAGCTTCTTAACAAACCGTTCGTTGTGAAGCCTTTGCACATAAAAACTAAACTAGAAACTATTACAAAATTGAGCTTTACGTAATGGATTTAACGACTGAACTGGACGCGACGCCACTTACGTCGTGTTACATAAAAAGTTCACATTTGTATGCGACAGGACTAGTCCACTGTCCACTCCTAATTCGGCTTCTGTCAGACGAATAGCAGGCTTACTCTTGATACTCGATCCTATTTGACTCCTTAGGATTGGGTTCTAGAACTCATTATATTCATACTGTTGAACACTTCACTATCGTACGAAAAACAATTATTGTTTTTTTTTTCTGATTGAAGGCATATATTAATTCATCCCACTCCCTTCTGCACATTGTCATCAGATGAGAACTAAATCATCCCAGTGTTACAGATTGAATTCGTGTTATGGTGAGATTGGGATCGAAACTCAAGAGTAAGCCAGCAGTGCTTGTTATGGTATTCAGCTCCACACTTAGTATCGATAAGTAAGCTAAACAAGGCACAGCCATCAATGCATTCTTTATTTTTCACTGACTAAAGATAAATAAATATTTTGTGTAGTGCATATAAAGTGCATTGCATTCTGTCTGGTCGCGACTTTTTCAAATGTTAAACCGCGGAATTAATTTTGATGTAACGTGAAAACAAAATTGGCAACTTATTGCTTAACTTCTAATCAGGGTAATATTGTTGTGCTATAAACGATATAACTACGCAAAACATTACACACAGCACATCGTAAGTTCCAGTAGGCGTTATGCTAAAATAAAACTAATATCATAAAAACCAATGATGTTATAGTAAATTCGATGAATATAGAGAACCATGTTAACTATCTCCTGTTTCGTAATCCAAATCCAGGCTACGTTTTTGTTCAGCTGCCAGTTATTGCAAAACGTTACACCTGCCAAAGATAACGAAATTAGTTGCGTTTATAGAACAGAACAGAATCGAGAGTTCAAAGTTTAACATAAACTATCAAAAGTGAAACACAATATTGAAATCGTTTGTAAATAATGTACAACACACTAGGTTGGGTTAGTCAAATCAAGTCAAATCAGAAAGAGAAATTTTACATACTTACTTCGTTATTACAAGACGATAAAAAGTAAAAACCTCATCCGCGTCCTATTAAGTCAAATCAACTCAAGTAAATGCAATTAAATTGATTTTCTCAACCATTCCTCACTACCATCAGGCACATTCTTAGCAACTATTAAATATAATTTAGCAGACAGCTAATCCTAAACTTGTCGTAGTAAGTGTCCTCTTCTACAGTTTATTGCAGAGGTTAATAAAACTAGTTACATACTGCAAATGTTGCTTTGTAATTCCATTATAATTACGTCTAGCATTTGTAGGGGTTTAATTTACGGTTCGGGTGTTAGATCAATAATAATAATAAACTATATTTTAAACCATACATCAGATGGTTACTAAACATAATAACTATAATCTAGTGTTAGTAGTATAAAAAAATTTACTGTTACTCCTATGAGGAGATCTTCACAAGTAACCTTTTTATAAATTTCGTCCTTGTTTGTCTTTGTATTGTAACAAGCTTACAGCCTGAGCCTGAATTCATCCTTTCCACGTTCCTGGCCACTCTTACGTTTCTTTTTTCAGTCTAATTCTTTCTAAATTCAAAATTATTTATAAGTTTTTGAGGTATCAATCTTTAGCAGCAGTCTTGATTTAAACTTGGAACAGAACGGGTCACTTGATCTCGTGTCCTTAACTTATTACTCTGGTTTTGTAATATAGGTATGTTTTATCAAAAGTATTAAAGCAAATTAACTTAGTGATCATTTATTCAACTGCGATTCTACGCTCTATCTCTGCGGGTCTAGAGATACTGCCCACTACCGTCAGAGTCACAATCCTCATCATAATAGTAAGTGGGTGATAATCCTTAACTTAATAATTAAAATATTAACAATACTGTGCTGTTTACTTGACTGGAACATAAAATTTCTCAAATGACAAACAAAGTAGATAACATTTGAATCAGTAAGTAGAGCTGTATATAGATGAAGCGTCATGCGATGTGAACAACATTCATGGCAGAATATCGTTGCATTTTAAATATAGAACATCCGAGACGGTAAAACGGTTTGTACGTACGCGCATTATTTATCCGTATCTCCTTAATAAGGATGTCATTCGCTTCAAAAATGGTTCTTGAATTATCTTAAGTCTTTTACTGACGATATTTTATTACTGCTTTAAGCAAAATCTATGTATTGACATTCAATTCTCTTAATTTAATTAATATTAACAATTCACTAGGTTAAATTTTAATAATAAAAATCACCTCTACATATTTTCAAAAAGACTGTTGTGTCGGGCAGCGCTCTGTTCTGCTGTTTCAAACGGCAACCGGTAAAATCTATCATTTATTTATGTACTCTTTATGTCTCTAAATAACAACATCTCACACACAATAGAATACTTGGTAACAACAATTTTCCTTAAGAGTCAACCCTGTGGCAAGTTTAAAATAAACAGCCGAGTTCGGCGGCCGTGGCGGGCACTAGCGTGCCAGTGAGTCATCCTATTCTAAACACGCGTCGCGCACTCGCGGCAAGTCGCGTTCAAACGAGGCATAATAAGGTTGACACAAGACGTCTGGCTGGACTATGAACTGAATTGACCATGACATTTTCTAGGGACACAAACTACTATAAAGAACCTTCTAGGGATGAAAATTGAGCATACAATATGTGTTTAAATAGAGAATCTTGCTTCTGATATAAGTAATTGGAACACAAGAGGACAATACAAACATGGGATTATGATGAGTGATGACACACACATTTAATTCGGTTACTACCTACATGCATGTGTTGGTGTGTGTATTTTACAGCCTGTAAAGCACACTGACACACTTTTACAGGCAACTCCAGGCAAAGAGGTCAACTATTAATGACTATTACTCGATTGATAAGGAAGAGTTATGCTTTTAAAATGTTCTTGTTGCTGATGGGCCTGCTCCAAACGCTTGACAGCGTGAATCTTGGTTAGAACCGCATGCGTAACGAAGCAACAAACACGTGGATAGATACACAGACAGACAGGTACACATATCAACATATAACATCCCTCATTGCGAAAGTAGGTACTTATTCCCTAGATAAATCTAACTATTCCTATCGAGTATCACATAATATTATATCGTGTTTTAAAACTATTAAGTTTTCTGTAAATAGGTACATAGGTAATTGTCTTATGTTGTAATGTAACACAACACACGTTCCAATTTAACTGTTAAACGTTTAATCGTAAAAGATTATTTGCATCACACAGTGATCCAGTTGCAACGCGCCGCCTCAATTGTTAAAAGTTTAATCTCCCGCCAGATATTGCGACATAGTTTGTGGCTCGCAAAGCCATATGTGCTGAAGGCAAAGTAATTAAAAGAAGTTCACATGATATCGGCCATTATAATTAATTTTTTAGGGTTTCGGTGTCTGTAGGAAACCCTAGTTGCGCTGTCCGTCTGTGTTCAGAGCTTAATGTAGAGATTGAGTCTATCAATCTTTAACTGTGGTTTAGTTTTCATTAGAATCCGTTTCTTCGTCAATATAACATTGATTATAAATAAATTTTGTATAACTTCGGCAAGTATTTTTCTTACATAACTTAAATTGCGTTTTAGATTGCCTCCTTTTTTTGGCTGGACATATTTTACAGGTTCTTCTGCATTTGCCAGAACTATCTGCTTCTGTATCAGCAGCAGTATCCTCCAGATTCAAACGCTCCCTTAAGTCTCTTTTTAGTTTTCTTGGAAGGCCTAATATCGTTGATCTTCTTTCGACGTACTCTTTCTTACAAATACTACAGTACCCAACATAGCACGGCTCAAATCACTCTTGGCCGGGTTTTAATAATAATACGCTTATGTTTTGTCAAATGTGTGTTATATTAGTTTTTGTAAGTCACTGCAAATTAGCAAAAAGATCTTTCTGTCGATCTGTAAATTTGTCTTTCAAGGAGAAGAGTCCATAAAAGCCAATTCCCATCGGCTTCCCATTAGAAAATATCAATATCACATGTACTTAATAATATATTATGTAACGCCTAAAAGTTTTAAATAACAAGAAAAATAAGTATAGCATCAAGTGTACGAACGATCGGTGATGGTAGTGAAGAGATGTTATTTTCCTATGTAAGAACTTTTTTGCTCCGGCTTCACTTTTTCAGTCATCCACCCTTACCTGCGCCACTGCTACTTAGATATTAGATAGATTTCAGACAAAAAATAAATTCATTCAAGTCAGGTGTACTATGTTCACTGGGTGTATGTGTTTGTTTATTTATTGTTTTGTGTACATTGCTTATTTATTACACACGAGTAGGTATTGTTCTACGCACACGGATACGGAATCTCAGTGTATGCGTGGCTCTTCAAATAAATGTTGTTATCACGAAGCGGTCGTGTCGTGAATTAGATATACCTACTATAGTACTTCCTAGTAGTTCCTAGTAATATTAAACAAAGAGTCTTATGTCTTAACTGCCTCATTAGTCCAGTAGTGAACGTGTTCGAGTAAGATCATGAGTTCAATTCCCGGGTCGATCTAAAAAACGTTTTATCCAATCATATGTTTCAAATATTGTTCGTTACCAACTTTGTCGGTGATCCTATGTCATGACTGTACTGCTCACACATCTGTGTTAATTGTCATCTTCGTCAACCCTTTCTAGTGCCCCACAGCTGGGCCCGGGTCTTCTGTCATCATTATTAGCAGTTCAGTGAGTTTAGGCCTTAATCCACACACGCTGGCCAAATGCGGTTTGGTGGATGTCACATGTCCTCGAATGATTAGTCTTCAGGCGTGCCGGTTTCCTCACGATGTTTTCCTTCACCGATATTTAGCATAACTGTCAGCGCTTCTGTCATCTACTGCTCAATATTGGTGAAGAAAACCATTATGAAACGCTGTTTTGTCTTAGAATGAAACATTCAAGGACATGTGACATATGACCCGCACGTGGCCAGCGTGTGTGCAGATTAGGGCCTAGGTCTCTGACCTTTAAAGGTGAGAGTACACCCAAGCCCAGACGTGGGACAAAAGGATTGTTCCTTTAGTTGTTAATGTTTTTGTAACTACCACAAAGTAAAAAGTAACTAACAAAAAAAACGTGATGTGAATATCACCTCTACCTACACCGAGTAGAGTAATTACATAGCGAAGTGATAACGAAAGATCGAAACAAACAAAATATATGAAATTGACACAAGATTGTCACGTGACATTTCGAAGATAGATGCTATGGATGGATTTTTCGTTATATAATAATAATAATAATAATATTTTTGGGACATTAACACACACGGTCATCTGGTCCCAAGCTAAGCAGAGCTTGTGTTATGGAAACCAGATAACTGGTATATACTATACATATAATACTTTTCTTCTGTCTTTTATATATTTTCGCTATGTTATTTGTCTAGGAGCTCAAGTAGGTACTAAAACGTGAGCAGCTATAAATGTTGGTTTGATTCGTTGAAGTCTAATAACCTTAATTAAGAAACCTTGACATTTAACTCATCTTCAAGTCATATCTCTCAAGTACGTAAGAATTATGTAAAAACATAAAATTGTAAAAATAACATTCAGACAAGCAGGGCTGGATCGGGCAGTTTCATACCACTAAGCATGCTCCTGTTTACATAGTTCTTGCGACTCTTGGGTCTTGCCAGCCACCTTGCAGATATTGTCACATCGCATATTCTGTCTGAGAGCCTACACAGGTAGTAACACCGACTTAAGCGCTATGTTATTATGTTATGTCACTATATAGTATAAAACAAAGTCGCTTTTTCTGTCCCTATGTCCATATGTATACTTAGATCTACAAAACTACGCAACGGATTTTGATGCGGTTTTTTTAATAGATAGAGTGATTCCAGAGGAAGGTTTATAAGTATAACACATTGCGTGCGAAGCTGGGGTGGGTCGCTAGTTAAACAATAAATAGCAGCGATATGGGCCTCGTCAGAAAAATAAGGTCGCGGGTTCGAATCCTGGTCGTGCCCACACATCTTTAGTTGTGTGAATTGTTTCATCTCCGCTGCTCAATATCGGTGAAGGAAAACATCGTGAGGAAACCGGTATACCTGAGAAGTAATGATTCAAGAACATGTAACAGCCACCAACCCGCACTAAACTCTCTCAACTCATAACATAGTTGAGAGAAGACCCGTCCCCAGCTGTGGGATACTAAAAAAAGGTTGAAGTGAAACAATAAATTGGTTATTTATATTATTATACAATAACAACTTTTTGTATGTACCAAATGTGTACTGTATGGTATTTCTTTCTGTTTGTGTTGTCGGTATGAGTCACTACGACCGGCTCGGTAACTGCTATCAGCTAAAGTAACTAAGTACCTACCGAAGTAACCTGTTGTTCGAAATGTTCACAGTTATATTAGTGGTTCGGTGATCTCATACTTTGGGTTTGATACCTACAAAATTACTACCTCGTTGGCTTGGCTTAGGATAGCTGTCGAAGACGAAGGTTCAGTAGGCTAATTCACGTAATTTCTTGACGCGCCGATCAAGCTGCGGTGCAGTTTCAATTACGTTCCCGTCTTAGTGTAAAATGGTATTCTGGTAATTGTCATATTTATATCATGAACGTCAAAGCGCTCGCGTGACGCGAACTTGACGCGAGCGTATCTGACAGCGGTTGTCAAAATTACGATAGTACGAAAAGGGCTGTTTTGATCGAAACTTAATTGCAACTGCTCCGCAACTGAACTTATATAATTACGTGAATTGGCCTACAGATCGGCGCGCGGACAAAAAATGTTAAAAATTTTCTCAGCACTAGCCCGTAGAAATAAAATTGCAACTTTTTTGTCTTATTCTGGATGTAAAGCCGTCGCTCCTGCACCCTATCACTTACCGGTAGTGTCGGGAAGTCAGCTCGTCCCGACGGACCGTGAGAGTGTTTATATGAATTATGATTTTATTTATGCTCTTCTTTGAAATCGTCCAATACAAATTGTAAATATATTCACAATCTTAGTAATTGACCCATTACTAAGAATATATACAAGAGTTGCTCGTTTATATTAAGCATACATACATACAAATATTATTAAATACGGAACGGAAGAACTAATGTTAACGCCACAAATACGCCTACAAACTGTATGTAAGCTTGGCGACGGATGATTTTTTTGTGTAACACTTATATTTCGAATAAATAAATTATAAAAAAATGGTGAAATCTTCTGTCTTTGTTTCCGGAAATACGTAATCGATCTTAGTTTCAATCCACGCTATCAGTCGTGCAGTATCAGGGACAAATCATTATTACCTGTCATTTATCTGTATGTGTCACGCGAACGTGTTTTATTTAAGGTTGAGGTGGAAGGTTAATTATAGGTATTGGTGACGGGAAACTAACGTTTTCTTTTGTGAGGAAAGATTAATATTGTTAAACTAATACCTACCTACTCTATAATAGAGCAACAGTGCATTGACGCAACGGTGCTGCAGCAGTGCTCTGCTTTAAGAAATGAAATCGGGTTCGATCCTTGCTTATTAAGCTTATTTCACACAAATTTGTGTGAATTATTATCGATGAAGGAATAACTCTTGAGGAAATCATAGGATAGGTGACATCCTCTCATACTTGGCCAAGCCAAATCTGTCGATTAATTTACGGATGCAGCACCGGCGGTGGTGGCTAAGCGGTATTTCCGTCGCCCTAGTCTTTGAAATAAAAGGTCGTGTGTTAATCCTCTCACATCTTCGTGTCAATTATTTCTTCGCCGCTGTCTAATATCGGTAAAGAAAAACAATGAGAGGAAACCGTCATGTCTAAGAACTAATCGTTCAAGGACATGTGACATGCATCAACCCGCACTTGGCCAGCGTGTGTGGATTAAGGCCTTACTCGCAAGATAAGATAGTTCAATAGATAGTTGTGAGAAGATCCGTGCCCAGCTGTGGGACACTAGAAAGGGTTGAAGCATGAGACTACTTACACTTAGCCAAGCCAAACCTCGCGACAATTCACTGAGTGAAAGAGGGACAAAAAATCATGGAAAATGACTCACTTAGACGCTTTTGGAACGATTTTGCACTTATTTAGTGTGCTCAAGGTTAACAGTAGCCATAAATAATTGCATAAATGCCATAAACTAACGCTTTTAGGACAAGTGACGACCTCCGACCAACATTAAGTTAATTGAAAGCCATTAGTTACTTTCGTCGCGTGACTCAAACTATTCGCCACCTACATTTGGTCAATATATTGTATCACAACAAAGCAGTTTTGGTTTATTGTTATTGTAGATATTGCAGTTTTTATTATGGTTAGTTATATTAATGTCATTATGTCAGTGGTGCCTACCAATAGTCTTGTAAATAATCGATTTGCTTATATTGTTATTTTTAAAATTTGGGAAATATGCTAAACTGCAGGATAGTTTGTGTATCGCTGGGGTAAGCGAGTTCTCGAGTGGAGACCACGTCCTGGCAAACGTAATGTAGACCGCCCTCCAGCTAGGTGGAGTGACGATCTGCAAAAGACAGCCGGCAGTAGCTGGGTGAAATGGCGCTTATTGAGGCCTATGTCCAGCTGTGGACTGCTATAGGCCGATAATGATGATGATTAGAAAAATCAATAACTCCGACCACATTAGTCATTCAGCTATAGACTTAAACTTGCCAGAAAACTTAAATCATACTCAGAAAGGCTGAACAGATTTAATCTGCAAACACTAGAGTCTCGACGTAAATGCTCTGACCTCATATGTCTTCACAAGATTTTGCATGCCTCTATTGATTGCCCAGATTTGTTGTCAACTCTTAACTTTAACATAAAATTTAGAAGTCGAGAACCTCATCTTAAGAGTTTTATATTGAACGTCTATCAAAACAATACGTCATATTACAACCCGGTAGTCAGAATGTGTCGCCTTTATAATGAACTTTTACCTCAGTATAGCGCCGAACTGGACATATTCGACCTCAGATTGCCCACTTTCAGGCGTAAAGTTAGACACATAATGTCAAAAATCACTATAAATTTACCTACCTGATTCTAATACTGTATTTTGTTAAAACTATTTTTTTTTCTTTCCCTCTAATTAAGTTTAAACTAATTTCACTTTAGTTTTAGTGTTTCTTTTTTTTTTTTACTACTACAAAAAACACAATTTATTAAACACAGTGTCTATGTACGTTGTCTTTTGTCATGCTGTGTACACATGCTTTGGAATACCGTTTTGGACTAAACCTTTGTAACACGCTCTTTTGTATTTGTTATTGGACTGTATTCTGTTTTGTGTGCCAAATGAATATATAAAATAAATAAATAAATTCAGCTGAGTAGGTGTACCTACTGGAAATTTTGTTTTATTTTATTGTTTGCCAAAACCCGAATTTGTTGAGCACTTTTGCCTTGTCCAATCATCTATCAATCATTCGTCTGTCAATTCTGACAGAATGTTAATTTTTAAATGGAAAAAATTGTTACATTGATAAAGAGTAAATGGCTAATATGAGCAATGTTTTTCAATTTCAGGATCTACAGACGTGGACATCCCGTCATCATTGCTGCACTCCATGCAGAACCAGATGCAAAGCAAGGGCGGGTACGAAATGGCGTACGGTGTTAAGGTGAGCTTTCCTCTTTATCCCACTTCCTTACTAATATTACAAATGCGAAAGTAACTGTCTGTTTGTCGCGCTTTCACGCCAAAGTTACTGGATCTATTTAGATGAAATTTAGTATGGAGATAGTTTGAGACCCAGGGAAAGACATAGGATAGTTTTTATCCTACTAGGCAAAAAAATAAGAATTTAGATAGAGTTTAGCCACAGATTACTAAATAGTTTAATAACACACGCTGACCAAGTGCCAAGATGGGTTTAAAACTTTAAAATACTGATGTAAAATTTTCTCTATTTCCAGGCATACTGATCAACACCTGAAGCCACCAAAGACGCTATTGTTAAGTGACCTAGTGTGTGCACATAGAACTGTATTAATTATTTAAAAAAATAAATTATTGTAAGTGCTATTTGTTAAGACTGTGTACATATTTTTTCCAGAAATCATATTTTGTGAGTTACCCTAAATTGTTTGTGTATTTTTTTTACTTTACTAATTTGTATGATAAATCCAAGTTTTGAAACGAAATGTTTGTTCCTTTACATGCTCTTAAGGTTTATTATTCTTCAGTAATTTAGATTTTATAAGTATAAAAAACCTATTAGATACATGACTACTGGTGACTACAGGCTGGCCCATTGTTAATATTAATTTCATGAGAGTAATATTTATTTTATCTCGAGTGTCTTGTGTACTATGCGTTTCAAATAAGAACAGGATTGGAAATCCGCCATTTTGGACTGGAATGCGCAACAACTTCACATTTTTTAGTACAGTGAGCAAAAGTTCGATATGATAATCACGTCTAGTAAATAAAATAGAAATGCGTAGGTATAACTTATTGTCATTCGATTAAGATTGGACACTTGGAGTCGAATATTTAGGTGCGAACATATTTTATTAACTTCCGACGCCAAAAAGCTGCATAAAAGTTGTTGTTGCTTATTTGTCTTTATCGGTGTACCTATATGAATTTGTGTACAAGTTTGTGGTATCTTAGCACGTAAATTTTCTTAGGAAGGTAGCTGCATTTTAACTACATACTTATGTAAAGTTTTTACATAAATCACTTTGCCATACATTTCAAAATGATATTATTGTCTGTGGTTTGATATTTTTTGCTGACGCTACTTTTGCTTGGTTTTTGGTATGAAGTTTGGTATTTGGTATTCTTATTTGAAAGGCATACTCGTAGTACCTATTGTGATTTGTGAGTGTCTTATAAAACTTTGAAATAAATTAGGTATACAAAATTTGCCTCGGGGTAAATATTAAATATAAATATACCTGCAAGTAAATGTTGTGAGATATATCAAAGCAACCTCTGCATACATTATTGTGATGACAAAGATACTTTTACTAACGGCTAAACAGGGCTCTATACGTTTAATATAATAATAATCATTTATTCATAACCCAACACAAATTGACAGCGTATCTTCCATCAGGCATTAAGCGACACTTAGCTAGATTTTATAAAATAATAAGCGTCCATGGACTGTCCGGTGTGTGTCTTTTTTAACTATGTAATGTTCATCCTAGAACCCCAATGTATAATAGTCGGATCTTTTCACAGACTACTAACAGAAGATCTTTTATAACCAAGTAATAATTTTTACAGACAGATAGGTATTACTACTTATATTGACTGTCAAAATATCAATATTACTCTATGAGTAAAGAATACAGTTAAGTGGCTATGGAAAAAATAGATATCAATGTTGCAAGATAATCTGTAAACCTGACTATCGAAAGTGGTCTCATAATATTTAAGACAACTAGATTAATTCAATGCTGTATAATCGTCCGTGCTATTATAAGTTTACTGTGGGGACTATCGAGTAGCGTCAACACCACTACTCAATAGTCCAAGTACACACAGCTACACATCAGGATATACATTTCCAGTATAAACTGATCTCGCATAGTATAGGATTTCCTTTCAACGAAAGGTCAGTTTATACTTGAAATTTATAGATTGACTAGCTGCCCCAGCGAACTTCGTACCGCGCAAAATTGTGAATCTAAACCATTCCCAGATCCCCTTGAACACACACAAAAAAATTCATCAAAATCGGTCCAGTCGTTTGAGAGAAGTTCAGTGACATAAACACTCACAGAAGAATTATATATATAAAGATGTGTAGCCGTGTGTACACGAACTACACGATACACAATCGATCGAGTAGTGTCCCAGGATATTATAGAAGATGATAACCCTCCAGAGCTTGTTGGTTTGATTGGCTGCTCTGCGAGCTGCAACAATATAATTTTATTAAAATTATAGTTTATTCATACAACCGGGTTGAATATACTCAGTAGAGAACTGTGTATGCGCACTCGCAGTCTTCTTGCCCGAATAACTTTGGGCATCGAATGACTTAAGTTTTGGAGACAGCTGAAATACATTACTTTAATACCCATATTATTTACTATACCAAGTACTTACTGTAAGGGCTTGTGACGGAAGTCTGAAACAATTAAAAAATACAAATGTTCATTTCACAGTTTCTACTTTGTTATAAAAAATATTTTTATTTATTTATTTTATTTATTTATATTTACGGCCTTATTCATAAAACTTATAACTCTAAAGACTTGTTAAAAAGTTATAAATGTGTAAGTATATCATATCTAAGTTACCCGATCCCTTAAAACTAGAATGTTCGGCAACGTCCTGAGCCGAGGTTCGTCCCTACATGGGGAGCCCTCATGACGGTTGCCACAGTACTTGATCGGTTCGGCCGTCCTCGGACGGCTCACCGAAAAAGTCCGGTAAATAAATAAGCCTTTCCGGCTAATTGGGTTACGTCAATCGCAAAAAAGTACTTATTTAAGTTTATAAGTTTTTATGAATGGGTTAATTACACTTGACAAATATTTTTTAAAAGAAAATCTATTAACGTAAGATAAATACAGGCTTAGAAGAAATAAAAATACTTCTACAGGGTGGAATTTTGCCTAACTTATGGGATTTTTAGTCTATGTTCTGGTGTTAGCAAATTTTACCCAAAGGAAAGGAACCCTTTCCATAATGTAAGAGAAGCAAAATCGCATAAGTATTTTTTTTCTTTTTGACATGATCATTTATAATCAGTTACTTACATTTCTTTTAAAATAAATTCTTTTGAATAGAAACTTAAATTCTAACAGAACCTAGGTAAGTAGGTTCAGGATTCTATAAGTTCCGTTGAAAAAATCCACCTAAGCAAAATATTATGTAGGTATGCAGCATATGCAAATCATGAAAGAAAATCACTGTAAGGAAAGTACGAGTACACACGGGCTACACAATCCAATGCTGATCTTGCATTGTATGGCTGGCTGATACTGAAAATGTAACATGATGTGCCGTGTGTACTACCTATTTACTATATACTTGTATCATGGCAGAAGTGAGTTGGCATTTAATTAAAACGCCATTGTTCAATATATAAAACATTAATTAAGTAATCTTAGGTAATCCATTCAATAGTTGTAAGTATGAATGTCCACTATAGTAACTATGTTCAATATAAAAAGAAATATGAAGTGTTTTCTAGTTTTATTTTTAGCTCCATGCCAGAATACTTTATTTCCAACTAACATAATAGTCGCTTAGAGCTTACCTACAATAAATAGTATGGCAAGATTTTTAAAAGGATGCACCGTGCCTTCGTGCCATATTTTTGTAAAAAAAAAATTACCGTGACGTGTGCGCTGCTAGTGATCTAGTGATACTCGTATTCCTATCAATTTTAAACTTTATTGATTGATGATGTTGATTAACATCTTGTCTTGGTGCCCTAAATTTTACTTTAAGTAGGTATAACCAATACCTAAATTCCCGCTAGCCTTTTACGCCATAACAGTTATAGCAAACCTTAGAAAATTGAACACAGAAATGCGGGTAACGCACACAATACCATTACCAATAACGCGGTACATGAACAGTTTGTTATAAACATGCATAAACTGTTCATGTTTCGTGTTTGTGTGTAGCTTTTATGATTTACGTAGGTACGTTTACTCCCCTAAAAACTGTCAGAAACAATTTAGTCCTAAAAGTTGCGGATAACCGGTATAACATCTGCATCTCCCGTGCTTTAAATAGCAATCTTTTTGTTTTTAGTAGGGCTAACTACGTAGTGATTAGGTATTAGATTAACCTGTGGGGATTAACTAGCAGAAAACGCATTATTGTGATTTGTTGTGATTGTTGTCTTCCTCCAACTGCCTCCAACCAACCGCTAAGTTATCTAATAGTAGTCTGTGCTACCTTCTCAATTAATTTTATTTTTGGCCTGCTGTGGAATTTTGCCGTGAAACGAAATGGTCCGAGAGACCTTAGCCTGTCCGCAAGGGCGAATTAAAAAAAAAATGAAACGAAAAGTATGTTTTGTCATCACCGCTGTCATAGCTAGCTGTCAGTCTGTATTGACATTAATGAAAACGTCAGTCAGTTGGTTGGGTGGGAGTACTGGGAGTTGAGTTTTACCGTACCGTTAAGCAAGACCGTTGAAATTTTATCATTTCTATAACTAATAATATTTTAAAAGCTTTAACTTGACATAGGCAAAATTGTGGAATAATTTCTGCAGAGGCCATAATTAAAAGAAGAAGAGTACTTCGGTCGGAGTTATTTGATTGTTTGTGTTCGTTTGTTCAGTTTTTAAAAAACTGTATGTGGAAGTGACAAAAAAACTTGCACTTCGATTGATTTGTGTTATAAAAATGTTTATTTATTTTGTAGTTGTTGACATAGGCAAAATTGTGGAATAATTTCTGCAGAGGCCATAATTAAAAGAAGAAGAGTACTTCGGTCGGAGTTATTTGATTGTTTGTGTTCGTTTGTTCAGTTTTTAAAAAACTGTATGTGGAAGTGACAAAAAAACTTGCACTTCGATTGATTTGTGTTATAAAAATGTTTATTTATTTTGTAGTTGTTTTAGCGTTGCTTGTTATAATCAGATTATACCAAAAATTGTCGCTAAAGATGTATATAGCTGATCAAAAAATGACCGATAAAGTAGTGATCGTGACTGGGTCTAACACGTATTGGACTTGCAACTGCCGAAGATTTAGCCAAAAGAGGCGCCAAAGTGATCCTCGCTTGTCGCGATGTACAAAAAGCTACAGCAGCAAAAGATATGATTATAAAATCAACAGGGAACCCCAATGTCATCTTTAAACCATTGGACCTCGCATCTTTCAAGTCAATTCGTGAATTTGCGAATGATATTCTGAAAACTGAACCAAGACTAGATGTTCTAATCAACAATGCTGGCACTGGGAAACTTGATAATGCATTGACAGTAGATAATTTACCAGTAGAAGCACAGATTAACCACTTCGGTCCATTTTTACTTACAATGATGTTGCTGCCATTGTTAAAATCATCAGCACCTAGTCGAATTGTTAATGTATCGTCAGTAATGCACTATTTAGGAACTATAGATGACCTGGATAAGCAAGCAAAGAGTAAACTAGGACATAGCCGTGTTTACTCAAATACTAAATTGGCGAATGTTCTGTTTACCAAAAAACTTAGTGAGCATTTGAAGGGAACACGTGTTACTGTTAATTGTTTACACCCTGGAGCTGTAGACACTGATATATTCAGACATCAACCAAGATTTGTCAGATATTTATTAAAATTTTTGTTCTTAACTCCATTAGAAGGTGCACAGAGTTCCATATTTTTGGCAGTTTCACCAGATATCTGGCGAGTGACAGGCAAATATTTTGCAAACTGTACAGAGAAAACACCTGCGAAAAAAGCAGAAGATGACAAAGCAGCAGAGATACTGTGGGAGTTGTCAAATAGCATTGTTTTTGGAGATAAAAAGACTGCATAATTTAACCAAATAATTTCAATTAAGTTATACTTACCTACCTATTTATTTTGCCATATTGAAACTGTTAACTTTGTTTTAGTCAATTAGTCATTTCTATTATTTTATTAAATTTTTGTTGCTTAATAATTTTTCATTTATCCCTTTGCCTGCATACTACCTATCTATAATAGTAATAATAATAATGTTTATCTATCTATGGATCTTTACTATGTCATGTACATAGAAATCTATAACCATTAGTCAATATTCCAACATTTTCTCACCATTAGGTACCTACTCACTTACAATATGAGAATATTACTTTCATATATTATTTATTTTACATTAATTACTCCAAGATCATAATTATATTAGTAACATTCCTTTTTTTTTACAAAGTATCTGTAGGTACAGTCACCTACATTTAACATTACAAAACATCATAAGACAAAAAATCAATAAAAATATCACTACACAAGCCTTTAGTGTTGAGATGTTTTGTAATATTATATAATCAACCTTACACAATTTAACACTCCCCTCTGCTGAGGTACATAAACAGTTTGTATGCATAAACTTAATTTTTTGTATTTGTGTGTAGCTTTTTACATGTGCAATGGTAAATAAGCTTCTCCTTTTACCTGTCTGCTGTACGTTGTTACCTCCCCTCCCCCAAAAACTGGCAGAAACAATTTAGTACTAGAAGTTGCGTATAACACCTCCCGTGTTAAATGCTGTAAGTAATCAAATCTGGCTGACATTCTATAGTATTTTTATCAAAGTATACCAGCTATAATCTCTGTTTACTATAAACGAAAATAGTATGTGTACCCAATTATAGGCCGACCGTTTAACTCGCGTATCGCCATCTGAGGTACAAAGTCATAAAACATTATTAAATCTCATAAAGAACTATTTAACCACAGATTAAAGTAATGTAAGACTATTCGTTACTAATATCTATATCGCTTGAATCATCATCACTGTCTGTGCAGCTTGAGGAGTCAGAATCTTGGCGAAATTGATGTGTAGCCGTGTCTACAAAACTAGTGAAAGAAAAGTTCTACTCTTTTGTGTTGTACTGCAAGACGTTGTTTATGTTGTTTTGTCCTTACTAATATTATAAATGCGAAAGTAACTGTCACGCTTTCACGCCAAAACTATTGAAACGATTTGGGTGAAATTTGGTTTGGAGATAGTTTCAGACCCGGGGAAGGACATAGGATAGTTTTTATCTGACTGCCCAAAAATAGGTTTGTGGTTTAGCGCGATAACCGAGATACGCGCAAACGGGGCTAAATCGAAATGCTAGTGCTAAACTAGGTACTTAACTTCCATATTACACATGACTAAAACCTGCGACTAGCCCTATGCGGCGATAACTTGATCTACCTGATCTTGCGTGCAAAAGAAAGTTTAGTGAACACTGTGAAAGTCGTGAAATCCGCCTACAAGTGAAAATCGTATATAGTGTATATAGTTTTTAACTATCTGGAAACGTTATATGAGCGCGAAAATCATTCCTTCTCCTCAATATTATCCGACTGTTGTCTAATAAAAATATAGGTAAACTAGCTTTCCGCCCGTTCGTAGTCTGTTATCGCGCTAAACCATTAACCAGTTTTTGCGCAGTCGGATAAAAACTATCCTATGTCCTTTCTCAGGTCTATACTATCTCCATAGCAAATTTCATCCAAAACAATTCAGTGGTTTTTGCATGAACGCGGGACAGACAGTTACTTTCGCATTCATTCACTTTCCAAACCAAAACCTCAAAGAAAAAACAACCATGACATTTTAATAACTTTATTTGTTTCCTTGTAATAATAATCAGAACTTAAAAGACACCTTTATAAAATGTTTACGTACAACAATATAAAAACCATCAATTTCTAAATTATACATTTTTTCTTGACTTACAAACTACAATTTAACGTCACCTCGCATGTTGTGGAATAATGTTCACAAAAAATTTACACTGGCTGGGATCCAATTATTTATCTTTTTCTGTGTTTATGTTCCGATCGAGCGACGCTCGGTTTAGATTTTTCTTTGTATCTGGAATCATCTGAAAATAATGTAAAAAAATGTTTTATTTCTGTTCCTATTTTCTTAAATTTACTCGAATATCACTCATTGAAATAAAACTACTTTATAACCGATTTTATCGCGGTTCGGCAGTCTACCCGTAACCACGAAGTCTAAAAATACATTCAAACGTTGGTATATAAAAATCTAAAATAAACCGCGATAAAATCTGAGTTTTATTTCAATCTATCTAAGTTAATAATTATTATGCCAATGTCACCTAGGTGGTTTGGATAGGCTAGAATTGGCATTGTAAGCCGATGTACAGATATCCTGAACAAAATCCTTCAAATCTAAAGACTCTACTCTCTAGACTCTCTAAGAAGTTATGAGAAAACTCGTGCCCGCTTAGTGGGACGTAAGAAAAATTGACTATTATTTTACTAATTATTAGTACCTACTTATCAACATTACACTTTAGCGCCTGACTAAAAGTCTTAGCAACGTTTTCAGCTTATATAAATGTTGACTAGACGAGCAGTATTTGCTATCATTCAATCATAATTAGTAATGCCATGAGTGAGTAGGTTCGAACGTGTCGTAAACTTCGATTGTACGTTAAAAGATTTCTGACGACCATCAATTCCACCGAGTGGCACTGCAGACTGTAGGGTGAAGGACTCTTATCATTGAGGAGTTACCTTTATCTACCCTTCTCCATCGTTCACTCCATCATTGAGGAGTTACCTTTATCTACATCTATCTACAAATGCAGTGCCACTCTGCTTAGAGCAATATGAAAATATACCATTATTATACTACCATAGGTATAACTTCGCGTTTGAATAGTAATTTTGTAATAGTTAAAAGTTACCTCTGTCCTTGTGTCGTCTCCGTCGGTCGCGCGAGCCGTGCGAGTCGGGCGAGGAGCGGCGGCGCGGCGAGCGCGGCGGCGGCTGGCGGCACCACGCCCACGGCGCCGGCGCCGCGCGGCCCCGCGCCGCAGACTCGCCGTAACCGTACGCGCCATTGTTACACGCGCCCATCTGACACGTTATGTACTAATTGAAATATCAATTCAAGTTTTGAATTTTATTTCATACCTGATGATGAACCGCTTTTCACATGAGGTGTAACTCTCATCTTGTGTGAAAAACGGTTAGATTACCTAACGACCGGTTTCGATGTCTGCGGGATTGTTTACTGGACATTACTAGTATAGTATTATATTATCTGTGCTGGAGATATAATGTAGATGTAATTTGTATGTTAAAACCAGCCGTTATGTAGTAGATTCAGATATTTTTATTAAAATTATTGTTTTTTTTACGTGTTTTTGTTTGTTATTTGTGTCAAATAAATGTTTAGTTTTTGTAATTTATTAATTGGGTATGTTTTTTTTTATTTAGATGACTCAGACACTAAGTACTTATTATTTTAACAAATCTATATTCCAAAAACATTCCCAAGTATAATAAAACAAAGCCACTATTTTGTGAACAGTATTAATGAACATTATCGTTACTTGTGGGTAGTGTGAAGACATAGCATGTCGATACGGCAGGGGTGGCAGGGACCCCTCGCCCTCGGCGCACACTAGCGGGGGGCCGGGGAGCGAGCCACGTGTCGGGCTCTCGGGAGGCACCAACTTCACAACACAAGTAAACGACATTGTCAATTTCACGGACATTTAGACCTTCACAGTTACCTAACCTCCTTTTATAGATTATCAAATCAATGAAAATAAAATCAATCTCTTTATGTTTAAGATCATTCAACATTTGGGAGGTTTCTTCAAAGCAAATGAGAACAATTTTGATAAATTGGTTGCTGTTCCAATGAACGTAACTCAAGATTTTCCATCCTATTTTATTACTTTTATTATTTATGTGAAGTACCTGTTGTTTAAGGTTGTTAAAGTCATTGCTGATGTCACGGTACCGCTGCAAACACTCCTGCCACATGTTCGCCATCTCCGCCATCTCGGACCGCTGCTTTTTGATCTCTTCCTAAAATATTTATTTACTCTCCATTTAAATACACGGGTATGTCATGAATTTGAAAGGCCGGTAGCGTTGTCGATAAGATACTTGCTATTCACGCCGCAGGGCGTGGGTTCAATTCCCACCCAAGTCAGACATTTGTGTAATAGTATTTTACGTAGTACATAACCAGTTATCTAGTTTCCATAGTAGGTACAAGCTCTGCTAAGCTTAGTTTGGTTTCAGATGGCCGTGTGTTAATGTCCCACTATACATAGGTATATATTAATCACCCACTATTTAAGATTATCTTTATGACGTCCTATTACAAATAAAAAGAGCTACAGCTTGTAAAATATGCTTCTGTTGAGTAATGTAGGTAAATGGGTAAACTCGAGCCTTAAAACGCGTGCCACTGTAGAACCAGTTCGCAGAAGTAGATATATCTAGTAGATATCGAGATTGTGGTGGTGAGTCAAGATACTCATTTAATCCTGTGACAACATAAGTGTGTAGTAAATAGTAAACAAGTTCTTGACTGGAGAGTACCGATTAGCCAATGTACCGTGCGTGGGACGTCCTCCGACTGATTAAGAGAGGAACTGCATGGTGGCTGCGGTATAAGTGGCATTACCCTCCCCAATATAGAAACGAATCTAAAATGGCCTAATATAATTCTTATTCTATTTTAATTAAGTAAGTATCAGTATCAGGTTTTATACGTTCTAGGAAAATGCGGAATCCGCTGTTTTCGAGTCCATTTAGCACTTGGTTGGCTTTTTTTAAACAACCAAATTCTACATTAAAAATTATCATCTACCTGACTGCCTTGTTTTGCTGACTTTGCAACTGTCATTACAAGGACAAGCCGCTATTTTAAATCAATTTCTTTACTGGCGCGAGTTATAGGTAAGATATTGGGCTCAGCAGCGTGCTTTAGGAGAGGTTTTGAGTCCAGCCGAGGAAGAAAAAGGACATTAAAAATAATGGCATACCTAAATATTTAGTACCCACCATGAGCCTCGCATCAGTGTCGCCCACGTCCCGCGCAACAGTTTCATAGCGGTGCATACACTCCCGCCATAGCCGTAACTGCGCCGCTGCTGAATCCCGCGCATTTGCAGCGGAGTCCTGTAATAGTAATCATTGTTTCTTTCATCATCATCATCATCATCGGCGTATAGAAATCCACAGCTGGACAAAGGTCTCTTCCAATAAGCGCCATTTCTGTCGGCTATCTTTCGCAGATCGTCACTCCACCTAGCTGGAGGGCGTACCATACTACGTTTGCCAAGAAGAAGAAAGAAGAACTCGCTTTCCCCAGCGATTATCAGTTCTTCGACAGATTTGGCCAGCCCACTGCCAGTTCAGCTTGCTAGTCCTTTGCGCTATGTCGATAACCTTAGTTCTTTGTCGGATAACGTCATTGCCGATTTTCTTTCATAAATTTGTATTTTTATTTTTGTATTTATTTTTGTATTTTTGCGGTGGCGTAGTGCTGTCATCCTCGCCTTTAAAATAACTTCGCGGGTACCTACGATCCCCAGTCGTGCACACAAATCTTTGTGTGAATTGTTTCATCGTCGCTGCTCAATTTCGGTGAAGGAAATCTTTATGAAGAACCCGGCATGCCTAAGAACTAATTCGAGGACATGTGACATCCACCAACCCGCACTTGGCCAGTCTGTGTGGTATGGTGGTTAAGGCCGTTCACCTTGTAAAATAGTTGTGAGAAGACCCGTGCCCAGCTGTGGGCCACTAAGAGATCATAGGCTAAGCAGGTCGATATGCAGTCTAAAAATACTGTACCTACCCGTATAGTTTTGTCTTGTCCTTCAGTCTGCGTGATGCCTTTGAAACATCGCATCAGCTCTTTCCACAATTTCATCATTTTGTCCATCGCCTCTCGTTGTTCAATAATTTCTTGCTGCAACACAGATCATATTCAAATCATAGTGATCACTTTAATCACTTTATATTTGCTGCCAACCTGAATAGTGCCTCCAAATAGTACTTAATGGTTTATCGTCTAACTTCGAGAAAGCTCATATAATAACTATAGACAGTTTAACTCGCGTATCGCCTATCGCCAAGATTCTGACTCCTCAAGCTGCACAGACTGTGATGATGATTCAAGCGATTTGGATATTAGTGACGAATAGTCTTACATTACTTTTATATGTGGTTAAATATTTCTTTATGAGATTTAATTAATGTTTATGACTTTGTACCTCAGATGGCAATACGCGAGTTAAACGGTCGGCCTATATGTAGCCAATCACGACTATATTTGGATATATTGATATTTATTTGCAAGTAAGAAATACTAGTCCCTAACATATTGTTTTTTTTATCCAAAGTACAATAGGCTTGCGCTTGACCACAATGTCTGTTTTTAAGCCATGAAGCCGTCTACGATGAAACGCGCTTACCCAATAAATACCGATTCACTTGTGATTTGTAGGCATATTATAGCTATCGGGAAACAGAGTTGCCGGCAGCGAATTCCACAACTTGGCAATTGTGTCGAAAAACATTTTTCAAACAAATACACACCTTAACAGCTTTAAGACAGTTACTTCGCCCGCTAACAGTGCTAGTCTCCCCATCAGCCACGCTCAATCCCGAGTCACGCTCGCGTTCAGAATATCTGTCCCGTTCTCTATAGTCATCTTCCCTTGACGCCACCGACGTTCTCTCCAAACGATCCATAGTTTTCTTTAATCGTCTATCTCTACTCGGAATGTGACTCACTCGCTCACGGGACCTGTTCTTGTCATAATACTTGGCTTGTTCAAACCGGTCTCTGCTCATGTCGTATCGCTTGGGATTCGCCAGATCGCTCCGAGTGGTCCGTCTGCACCCATCCTCATAAGGCTCTCTATTCACGTCAAAACTCCTGCTGGTGGTTTGCTCACAATACTTTCTCCTATCATCTTCATAATGACGCATTCTCATCTCCCTTTCGAATTCCCGGTACTCCCTATTTTCGGGTGGTCGTCTGTACGGATCGATACTGGTTCTCGTAGGGACTACCTCCGTAGGGTACTCCCCATATCTCTCCTCTTCTAGATTTCGCATTCTTGATCTGTCGAGCTCCAATTTGCTCTGATACTTAACATCGTCCCGTTCGTAATAACACGTGCATTTGTCGTGTCTTCTTGAATCTTCGTTCGGCAGTCTGTCGCGACTCTGAACTCTGCCGGGGAAATTGTCCGAGCCCCTCATACGAGTAGCAACGGCATCCCGAGTTTGAGAGTTACTTCGCAGTCTCACTGGATGTCGGTCGACGTCATAAGAATCTCTTCTGGACGCGACTACAGAGCACTGTAGAGACTTGTGACTTTGACTGCGAGTCTAAAAAGTAGCATAAAATTCTATAAATATAGGTACCGATCTAATTACTTTTTTAGGGCGATAATAAGCAAATAGAACGTACCACGTCGTTGTGATTGTAATGAGAACACTTATTGTTGAGTTGCGCACAAATTTTAGCAAAAGTTTCGAAGAGCATAGTTTGATCCACGGGGTTGACAGTGTTGATATCTTTCGGTCGCTGTTCAGTTCGTTCTCTTGATACCCGTCTGAAAAATGTCCACTTAGATGAACGCTAAGAGTATATTTTTGTAATTTCCCCACATTAGTTGTTTATATACAAAACAAACAATTTAATTTATATGAAACTGACTTATCTCTCTCCCTATCCCTAGATTGCATTTCATCTTTGAGCCGACGGTGATGACGTCGTTCGCGGGGAGATTCCTCTCGCTGTTCATGTTTTCGGGCATTTCGCTGTTTTCTGTAAATTCAACATAGGTATAGGTACCATAGGTAGGTACGGAACCTATTGGAATTTCTGGGACTTTTCACCCTCACTTAGGTAATTAAAAGTTCAAAAATCAAAACTACCGACACCATCGAGTGCAAACTTGTATTACGAAGTCAATACTGTACTAAATAATGATAAAATAGATGATAGTCAAGTAGAGGTAACTAGGCGTTTACACTGCTTAAGAACATGATACCAGGGTAGTCTTATCTCTTTTTACTCATCTCTAGGTGATAGAGACAGATAGTGCTTGCAGCATGTTTTCTTGTGGATGTTTCGCCAGTGGAATTAGTAGTACTAATATCACAATTTTAATCTTTCAGGTCATCAATTTCTAAGAGTACCTATATTATAGTTTGTCTAATCAAAGTGATAGTTTTGATGGATAAAATTACTTTCTATTTTTTATTGCGATTATCCCTTTACGTCCCCATTATGCCCCACTTTCCCGTACTTAGTTAAATGTGATTTAAAACTTACTTCTTTTTATCCCTCTTAATAGCATCTTCTAGAAAAGCATAAATAAATGAATCTTCGTGCGGTATGGTGTCGTCGGCACAGTCTTGTCCCTGCGCCGATTAACACAATTAACAGGTTTTCGTACAATATTTAATGAAACTAATCCAATTAAAATCAGCAGATCAATTATTTAAACTTATACGAACCGGTCGTGGAGAGCTAGACCGTGGTGTAGAAACTAAACCTGCTTTTAAAGCCAGAGAGGCGCCTTCTCTTCTGAAATATTTTAACGCAAAAAATGAAGTCAATCGAGTAGAGTATGGTTCATAGTTATGGTTCAGTATAGAAAACACAATAGAATCTACACGACCGCCACTGTGCCATAAGCAACGTCCCATAGGATTTATCTATCTCTGCCATCATAATTAAACTATAATTAAGCTAAATTAGCATAGCCGCTGGTCAATATCGGTGAGGAAAACATTGTGAGTAAACTAACGTCTAAAATCTAACAAATCGAAGACATGAGACACCTATCTCAACTCTTAGATAGTTGAGAAGAACAGTCCTGCAGTAGGACACTAAGGGTGGATATTTTTATGCTCATGTCTATAATGTTTGGGCCGTTGTCTACAGAGGACATGAAAGCTATCACATACATTGCTCGACGTTCCCGATAACGGCGCGGCGAGCGGGACGGGTGACGAGACCTTGTCACGGAAGGGCTGCTGCCTCTGTTGACCATCAAATCTTAGATAAAACTTTCTTTTAAGCCAAAACTTGTAAGCTCGAGAGTAGTGTATAATATAGTATAGTAGTGAGTTATCACAACTTTTCTTATATATTTCGCCAATAGTTTCTAAACATTCGCCTGCATAATAGTTCGCAGGCTATCCCATTTTGTTTGTGACTCAATCACGCAAAAACTAACTGACGGAATTAGACTTAATTTGACACAAAGATCCTAGAGAAGTTTTATAGTAATATCACGCGGGTGTAGCCAAAGTTTGTTTGTAATAGAACTTTAATTCAATATTTTGACTAAGGAAAGATGTAGGTAACCTGCATGACTATACCACCCATAATAAACTGCATTGATTATAAAAATTGACGGATCGTTTGTATTATAAAACGGTCCATTCTTCTTGTCATTCGCTAGTTAGTCTCAACCTAAATGCGAGCATATGTATTTTTCTTGTATTAAAATGTGATGCTTAAAAAATATTATTTGGCCATTGTACCTTTTTGATAGGACCACATCTTGAGTTCCATTTACCGTTTGGACAGTAGAAAGTTCTTGCTCGCTAGCCTTCTGTGACGGGACGCGACCGTTCGCATGGCAAACCTGCTGTTTAGATAATATTTTACGATAACTAACGTTTTAATATCCTTTATATGTAACTTTGAGTAGAAAAATATGTCATAGGTACCAGTCTTGCATTACGATTAGTGTATTATATACATATAAGCGTACTTACACTGTTAGATTCGTCAGTTCCTAGAGATAGAGTATCATTGTGTCCTTCTCGTTTTTTTCTACTCCTCTTTCGTTTCGACGCGTCGAATACTTTAAATAATTTTTTGCTATCGCTCGACTGACACTCCATCGTAAATCAACAAAAGGATCTCGCGACATCAGAGATCTATGCTATACCAATTTACCTACAAAGCTCAACACTATTACAAATGTGGCGAATTGCAAATGTTTTTTTTACGTAACTAAATAAAATTTTAATACATTTTTACCTAAATACACAATAAGTACACGGTCCTAAGTGAGGTACGACATGTGTGTGAAAGTTGAAATAAGAATTTTGTTTTTATTTGTCATTTGAAAATTCTAGATGCCAGAAATTTATTCTCAGAATAATGCAGATAAATGACAAATTGGAAAGAAAGATTATCCAAATCGCCCTATACCGGGACTGGGCTTGACTTGCTATGTGCGTCCACAGTACATACTAAAAGTGGTATATTTGTAGATAGCTAGTTTAATTTGCTAGAACCATAGTGATTACAGCTTCTCCTAGTGATCTGTCTTTACAGCACTTTTACCCTATACTGTCTGCGCTATTCTTATAATAGTTTTTACGTATTTACAGTGTTATTTCAGGTCGACAGTCTACCTACGTAGTGCCTACGTACTAATGTCAAGAGTTCAGAGGATATAAATTGTAACTATGATAGGTTATAAATTTATTTCTATTTTTTAAGTGTTACGAACTAACCATCGATGAATTTAGAGGTGTATCTAAACTATTATTGCCAATTAATGAAAAAAGTAATCAGATTCAATTTCAATATATTATAGATTATTGTAATTCACATTAAACTTAATTAAACTTATAGCCCACATAAGCTCCTCACTCTCCACTACGTTTCTCTTATAGACAAAGGCGCTAAAGGTACTCGGTATAAAATCTCCATCATAAAACCAATAAACAGATTCAAGTCCCATTTTATTATAAAAATCAAAATTACGTGTTTATAATACATCTTTTCACAATCGAACAATAGAAATCGATCGGAGCACATCGACATTCTCGCGTAAACGAATCATCACGGACATAAATAACAAAAACGTGTCGCGGGAGTCGTCCGGCGCGCGTCACTCAAATACTATGTACAGTTGTGTGTACCGCAGTACACTACGCGGCCGGCTGGTCGGCGTCCGCGTCGCGCCGGCTGCACTGGTACAGCACGGCCGCCAGCTCGTGCGCCACCTTCTGGTCCAGGATCTGCGACATGACCAGCGACAGCAGCCGCCGCTCGTGGCGCCGCAGCAGCGCGCGGTTCTCCGCGTGCTCGGCCAGCCGCAGCAGCGTGGCGGCCGCGCGCCGCAGCATGTCCAGCGACGTGCCCATCGCGTCGGGGTTGTCGCGCAGCGCCGCCACGCCGTGCTGGTTGGCCACGCCCAGCGCCGTCTGCTCCGCGCGCTCGATGAACGCGACCAGCTGCGCCACGGCCGGCGCGTGCTGCGCCACGTCGCGCGCGGCGCCGGGCCCGGCCGCGGCCAGGTAGTGCAGCAGGTTGACGGCGAACTCGCGCACCACGGGCCGCTCGGGCGCGCACAGGTCGCGCGCCAGCCCCGCGCACAGGGCCCCGATGCGCGCGCGCGGGGGCGTGGCCAGCACCAGGTCCACGTTGGCGTCCGTCACGCACAGCTTGCACAGCGCCTCGAGCGCCAGGCGGCGCGGCGACAGCGGGCTGGCGCTGGGCGCCGAGGCGGGCGCGTCGCCGGCCACGGCCGCGGGGCACACGGCCCAGTGCAGCAGGCCGTCCAGCAGCGGGCGCGCCACGGCCTCGGGCTGCGCGCTCAGCTCCACGCCGCCCGCCACGTTGGCGCAGCACACGAGCGCGTCCTCGCGCAGCTGCGCCAGCGCGTCCCACCACCACTCGGCGCCGCCGCGCAGCGAGGCGCAGCCCGCCCCCGCCTCGCTCTCGTCGCGCGCCAGCCGCTCGTAGGCGCGCGCGCGGCCGCCCCGCGCCGCGTGCTCGTGGTGCAGCAGCAGCAGCTTGCCGGCCAGCGCCAGGAAGGCGGCGGAGCGCGAGAACTCCTGCTCGTTGCCGGGCACGAAGGTGAGCCCGCGCAGGATGTTGGAGAGCGCGACGGCGCGGCGGGCGAGCGCGTCGCGCGTCTCGTCGAGCAGGTTGAGGCTGGGCTCGTCGCGCGCGTAGCACTCGTCCTCGTAGTCGGCGAGTCGGCGCCGGCGCAGCACGCCGGCCGGGTCGCGCACCTGCAGCGCGGGCCGGCGCGGCTCCAGCTCCATGGGCTCCTCGGCCAGGTTGTCGCGCGACGGACTGCCGCGCGACGCGGGCGAGGCGGCGGGCGAGGCGGGCGAGGCGGGCGAGGCCGGCGAGGCGGGCGCGGCGGGCGGCGAGGCGGCGCGCACGCCGGGCAGCACGCGCGCGAAGGGCAGCGGCAGGAACTCTGCGCGCAGGCACGGCACGAGGTGCGCGGCGCCGCCGGGCTCGCCCGCCTGCCACGGCTCCAGCACCTCGTCGACGCGCTCGTCGCTGGTCTCGGGCTCCTCGGCGAACAGCTCGTGATCGGCGGCGCGGAACACGACCGGATGTCGCCGCCGCGACTCCATGGTGTAGTTGTCTCCGGGCAGCACGCGCACCCTATCGGCCGGGTCGGGCGGCTCGCGGGGCACTCTCTTCGTTTTCGCGGTGTCGACGGGAGGGTCGACAGGGGCGGGCGGCGCGTACCACGGCGTCTCCTCGTCTATCGGCGTGTCGAACATGTCGCTCAGAACTTTCTGGAAGTGCTCGAGGAGCAGGTCGAGCAGGCCGGGCATGTGTTGCAGCCCGAAGTAACCTATGCAGTTGTCGTCGAACAGCAGGATGTTGAGAATGTCGAGCGCCCAGCACGTCTCGGCCAACAAGCCCGACTTGAGCGCCATCATTATCCGCCACGCGTCGACGGGCGCCACGTCGGCCTTGGTCAGTCTCCGCCGCTTTTCACCCGTCGGCACGGCCGCCTCTATACAGTCAGCGGGGAATGTTAACTCTCTTTTTAACTGTCCGGGAGCGTTTAGACCGGAAACCGTCGTCTGAAAATGTGAACATACAAATCGCATTATACACAAGAAATCGGTAAAAAAATGACGTGTGGCACTCGGAGATTGTCGCGGTAAAGCTATTGCATAGCATTTTTTATCAACTTATGTTATTTTATTTTTGCAGTATTTCTTTTTCTTGTTTTTTTTGTTTAATATTAATTAAAGTTACATTTTTTGAGCGTGGTGACCAGTAAGAAAACAAATTACAACCATCAATACAACCAATATTACCGATACAACCAATGCCATCTAGAGGCGAGTTGCTGAACTAAAGAGATACGTGATATTTCAAAAAGTCATTAAAAGTTCTGCTATTCATCGATAGATGGCAAAACTATCACCACTGTGCTGGTCGGAGTGGGGGGTGTTAGGTTATTTTCGTTACGGAATTTCTGGATTCGGTCTCAAGCAAGGCCCGCGATAGAAGCTGTGCAATAGCTTAAAAACTAATTAGCTTCTAGAATTTTGTGGTATTTAAAAACCAAAACAATAGGAGAAACATACGGTGGGTGGCGCGGCGGTCGGAGCGTACTGGTCTTGCGTGGGCGGTCGCGGCGCGCCTGCCCACGTCGGCGCTCCACTCGGCTGAAAGGGATAAAGTAGGTGAATAATGAGCGAGCCCACGGTGCGGTGCGGGCGGGCGTGGGTGCGTGGGCGTGAGTACCGTACCGTGGCGGAGTAAGGCTGGTGCGTCCAGGCGGGCTGGTGCGGCGGGCGCCAGGGCTGCTGCTGCGCGCGCGGGAAGGCGGGCGGCGCCCAGGGCGCGCCGAAGCGCGGCGGCGTGGCGCCGGGGTAGGGCGGCTCGCCCTTCGCGAAGTCGGGGTGCCGCCGCGGCGCGCCGCCGCCCGCCGCCGCGCCGCCGCCCGCGCCGCCCGCGCCGCCCTTGCCGCTGCTGTACTGTAACGCGCACACACCTACGTTACGACCCTTCCGACGCCGAGCGCCGCGCGCCTTCCGACCTACCCCCTCCCTATTCCCCCGTCTATCCTCTTATCTACGTCCTGCTCCTAGTCGACGTCTACCCCTCGTTAAAAACGCGTTGACACGCTTCGAGTCTGCTTTGATAAAGTAATTATCTTCAAAGTTTACCTGGATTACTTGGTGAGATACTCGATGTCTGGATTAATAAAAAAAATGTTCAAACGAAATTAACTTTGATCGCCCGACGACATCTAAGTGCGCTTCAGATTATCAAAATAGCGTCGAATCATCAAAATGAGTTTATACGAAGCAAATCGACGCGGTTTAAACGAGTGGAGCGACCGCTCTAGGCGCCGGATGGATCGAAATACGTGATCCTGAGTTCAACTTTATGCTACGATGTTGGTCGGTATGATAGACGAAGTAAATAGAGATGAGGCAAAATGTTAAGAAAGCGACATAATTAAAAGTAATATGTTACGTTAGCCGTGCACCCAAATGTGTTCGCTTTGATGATTTAAATTTGAACCGATCGAACGAATCGTATTTAGATGTGAACCAGCTATATACAGTTTGCTCGGTAAATCACAAAATCCGCGATGCGTTCGATGGGATCGCCGATACTTACAGCTAAGCTTATATTATGATTATGTGAATTATGCATGCACATGATTTTGTGACCGATATTTATCGATAAAAAGCCACCACCACACACTCTAAACCTTAACTTCCATAATTCATTGTTTTGGTTAAATTTTGAAGAGGTAGCAAACGAAATTTTTAGCCACCGCCGGTTTCGTCATATTGACGAATGTAAATCGGAAAAGCCAATTAATCACACCGCAAGCCAAATTTTGTTAAACAAAATAGAAGAAATTAATTAAGTGATAGCTTAATTTTTTTAGACGAGTGATATTATACGAAATAAAAAACATTAAATGAAGCCAAAACCACGGATGAGATGTGCCCCACGCGACGATAATCGTTGCCTAAACAGTCTTTTTATTATTTAAATTCATATAGTGCAAACAAATCTGCAATGCTGTGTGATAATTATAAGTACCTAAAGGGTACCTTTTATAAAATATTCGTGAAATAAAATTAAATGTTGATAATAAAAATTAAATAATTACTGACAAATGTTACGGAACATGCTTTTTGTACATGTTCTTGTAATTCTTGTCTTTTTGTATATTATTATTTTATACGATTAATAACATGTGAAATCACTTTAAATAAAGTAGGTACTACTTGTGTAGCTACAGTGCTACAGTGTTAAAATAAACGAGAATCGTAGCCGGGGCAACGGCACAGCGGCACGGTGGCAGTGTGGGCGTGTCCGTGCGGGTGAGACTGAGAATGAGCCCGTATCGCCAATCGATGGGAAGCGGTGTTGAGTGCGTGGTACAAACGGGGCGTCCGTACGTAGGGGCGAGGGCTGGCCGACAGCGGCGCCACCAGCTGCCGCGCCAGCTGCGACGTCAGTAACGTACTGACGCCCGCCGCGCCGCCACACATCTACACACAACACACCGGTCACACGAGCTGCTTCTCTGCTTCACGCTACCGACTGGATCACAGATACCGGTATTGTCCCACAGAGGTACACGAACTAGTGTGGTAGTGTGGTAACGTCCACTGCAACCTACCGACATGCTACGTACGAAAATAAGTAATTGATACACGCGTGGTTTGCTCGAATACGGCGGCCACGCCGCTTAGCTTGTCAAAGCTATACACCCGGCACATTAAAACGTGTCTGTTCTACAAGATTCTGTTCTGTTTGTGTGATTCACACTACACTGTGCTGCTTAGTTGTACTTAGTATGGGATTAATACAGGGGCGTAGCTACCGCCGTATCTGACGTATCAATTATACGGGGCCCCCAAGCTACGGGGGCCCCCGACGTGCGTAAGCAATAGTTAATAAAATCTCAATTTTTATTATTCCAGAAACGACTTAGTAAATTTAATAAAAAAAGAGTCATCATCATAAATGATTTTATAAATCATTTTGACGAAATATGGGCAAGGGTGTAGGTATATTTTTAAAATAATTTTTCTACGGATTTTATCGCGGCTTATCTTTTCAGACTTCATCGTCACAGGTGGAATGGTCATGGTTTTTTTTTATTTCCCTAATATTAATTTGTTTATTTTTTTATTTTATTGGAAATCTTTACCCTTCATATGGGCCCCAAACAAAATTTTATACGGGGCCCCGCCATAGCACGCTACGGCACTGGGTTAATATACCTAGTGTGTGCTGCAGTGGAAACGTTCTCTCACGTTTTCAAACATACGAACCCACGCAGCTCAAAATGCGGCGAGTGCCCGTACGTAGCGTACACCACTGTGGGACAGCACCTTTATAGTGCCTATGTTATGTATCTGCTCGGTATGTGTGATCCAGGTAGAAGTGAATCCTAATATTTTTGTTGGTCACTTAATGTGTGGTATACATAGCCTTTTTAATGTTATCAAATCGCTTGAAGTTTTTGGTGGTCTAATTTTATCTAAATATTATTTCCAAATTTAGTGGAATCAATTAATATTCTAATGAAGATTTTTGTTTTCAATTTTAGATGAAAGAGTTTAATTAATTATCTATTATTGCTTACATGCTATTCATGCAAGACTAAATCTGGGACTATAAACATTCCAAATATTTATGTATGCATAATATTTTATACCAGGACATTAAATAATCCCGGTCTACGTCATAGTTAAATAACAATTACATGCTGATACGGCTTAATTCTAACATTAAAATGTTCCATATGCTTACTTCATTACGGTCAGGGGATAACAAGTAAATCCTGACAATACTGCACCATGACTTTCTGAAAGTCTGCTATAATTTTTGTAAGAGTAACCTAAGAGAAAGATATTGCAAAATCTGTCCATGACAAAAAAATCTCGTAGGACTCAGGAGTAAACTTTGACGTGCAGCATGTTTGGACGTACTCTGTATCCATTGAGCTGTTATAGGAGAATCGTTCGTGTACGGGTATCGGGTACGTGTGAGTACTCACGTCGTGCGGTGGCTGATGCGGTTGGTGCGGCTGATGCGGCGGGTGCTGCGGCGGGTGCTGCGGCGGATGCTGCGGCGGATGCTGCGGCGGATGCTGCGGCGGATGTTGCGGCGGATGCTGCGGCGGATGTTGCGGCGGATGTTGCGGCGGATGCTGTGGCGGATGCTGCGGCGGGTGCTGCGGCGGGTGTTGCGGCGGGTGCTGCGGGTGCGGCGCGTGCGGCGCGTGGTGCGGCGCGGGCGGGCGGTAGTACTCGGGGTAGGGCTGCGCGGGCGGCGGCGTGCCGGCCCCGCCGCGGTACGCGCCGCCGTACGCGCCGTACTGCGCGTACTCCCCGCCGGACGTCGCGCGGTACCCCGCCCTGCTGCACACACACACACGTTAGGCCCCGGCGACCCTACCGCACATACCTGAACGTGTAGGCGAGTCGAGTCACCCTCCTGCTAGGGTACCCTGCGTAACTAGCAGATCTCTATTTTACCCGAATAATATTGCTTGCACTATAAACTGCTAGACCAATTTTATAATATACGTCACGCTCTTTCCCTAAAGATCACCCACGGGACGGGGTGAACTTATTATCTATTACGGATCCTAACTGGAGTTGACAAGATCTATACTATTTTTGGAGTATCACGCTAAGGATTATCGAGACCTCTACACCCCAAACCTTTTCCTGTGGAGACCTTAACTGTACGACCGATGCGGTATCAATATTAGTGGACATTGTTCAAGAATACGACTCACCTATCACCGTCGGGACCGTACGGCGGATAAACAGGCCTATTTTGATAAGGAGATCCATATTCATACCCGTATCCTTGCTGGTAACCTGTAATTGTAAATCATTCCAATGAGTCCCGTTTTACTAACACCTACTTTCATATACCATGCATTCACATAAAATGTATGTAGCAATAAACCACTTCACTCCCAAGATGATATACAATAATTATACAATGTTCTATAGACACAACAAACATGCAAATGTATATGACAGTGCAACTAAATCAAACAAACTAAAAACAAACCACCCTTGTTCATAAAAATCTTGCGTGTATAGTTAAAACGGATTTTGTTTCTTTCTTACTAGTAAATACCAAGATGACAGACAAAGACAAACAAATTATCAACTTAAGTAGCTATTATAATCATACAAGACGGTTGTGAATAAGGGGGTATGTATGTATGTACTCACTATATTTACACAAAAATACACGATATGTTGACGCGTAAAACTCAATTATAAATTTTTTGACAGATAGGGTACAGCCGCTGTTACATGCCAAAATGTTTTTCCAACTCCTTACTATACTATTTATGCAAATTTTAATAGGCAGCTATTCAACTAAATATTATCATGCATGCTTTCATCCACGCTTAGCAAATTAATCAAAGTATTATTCTTAATACTAGAAGAAAGAAACCCAAATAAAACCCATCAATAAATAAATAGACATATTTCAGAGCCAGGTATAGAACAGTTATCCAGGACTATTTAACTGGTAAAGATTTAGTTCAACTGGTAAATTTCAGGACTATCTAACGGATAAAACACTTTGAATTAAGTCGTTCTAATACAACTAAACGTAATATATATATATAAGTAGTTCATTTAAAAAAGTACAGAAAAACAACTAAGTTTTACGGCAGTGTTACTCAGTAGTTGCCAGTTATTCACTGCACGGTAGGAAAAAGAAGTTGAAAAAAACGAATCATTTTTCATTCCAAAGTCAGTTGTTAACCTAGAAAACCTATTGCCGAAAAGTAGTGGTCCTTCTCAACCCCCTAAACCTTAAACGAAGAGCAGAAGTGGATACGCGTTTAAAATAAAAGACTGTTATTCAGTATCACCGAGCAGATATGTGTCATATTTGTATAGCGCGATAGAAGCGAAGATGTGAGCTGTGGCTATTGAGCTATCAGGGTAATTTTTTTTTTATGGATTCAAAAAAAAGTAATTGTAGTATCGAGCTTTAGTAGATACATCCTAGTTCAAAACATCTGGATTACCACCACCACTTTGGATATTTCCATATTTTCCACTTCGGTGAAGTCCAGGCCTAACACTACACTAGTTTAACAATTAAATGTATCAGTACATTTTGTAGATGACTACATGATACGTCTTTAGGATAGTCTATTTTGTCATGTCATGTTATATACCTCACTCTGAATACAATAATACAATGTTAATGTAGAGATGAGTAGGTGCAGCGTTATACCTGGGGGTCTTCTGGGCCCCGGCGGCTCGTCGAACGGGTTAGAGGCGGCGAGGTTGTCGCCGCCCGGCCCGCCGCCTATAACCACAACTTTTTATACCCAAATGCACCTAACAGTACAATTACAACGTGGTTCTCCAATGAAAGAAAGTCATTCTTGGATTATTACTAACATTACCAATTAGTAATGCATGTAGGTTAAGAGATGTATTTATTTTGAAACCACTTTGTAAGTAAATATTTTTAATGTTGTTATTATTAATCCCAGTCATAATTAACCGTAAGTGGTATATAACAAAGTATTATACAATTCTAACGTGAAAATTTAGTTTTCAAACAGTAATGTGTACTAACATTTTAGTGAACATTCAGTGTTAGTGGTTAACCAAATTGAAAAACTGATGATGTTATAAGTCGATTAGGAAGGTCTGTCTAAATTTACTTACAAATAAAACATCTCACAAGTGTTAAGCAGAGCATAGTCTAGTAATATTTGCATTTCACTAAATAGACTAGCTAGACTAATATTATGGTTTCTGTTCCTTTAATAGCGGTACCGTCATATAGCGGCATATAGCATTAAACAACTACGTGAAATTTTTAAGAAAGAAAGGTGACAACTGTTTATTCTCTGAGCAGGAACACTAACCATGTTCCGCGTCGTGAATATTGTTACGGGACACTGTGCAACGTTGCAGCGCGAAGTTTAGTGAGGCGGGTTACGTTGCAAAGAAAAATCTAATCTAGTGCAGTGGTTACTAATTAATTAGTGTTAAAATCATCCTAAAAAATCTGCCTCGCGTGATAACAAGAATATAAAAATAAAACCAATTTTTTAGATTGTTTAGATATTGTTGCGCGTAGCTCTTTATGCGACATTCTTCGGGGCATAAAACTCTAGCATACCCACTGATGCGTTTTGAACAAATTTCATCAAGAATACAATGAATAACCGCGAAGGGTTGATGTTATTCCCCTCCTGTATTATGGCCGCTATAATAATATGACGGCATCGCCAATGGAGAAATCTCTATCATAAGCAATAATAACAACATACTCGGAGCAGCGTTGTGTGTGACTTGGCTTTTTTACGCTTAACAGACCTTCCTTTAACATTAAATCTTCAATCAGGCGAATCGTGTCAACCAAGTGCCAGACAGCGTATGTACAGCTTGCACATAGTGCACACGAGTGTGTTTAGCTTAAAAGCTTTTTATCTTTCTATTTATTAAACTTTATACTTCATGTTAACATTAGTAAAACACAGTAGTAGTTTGTAGTTACCTAACTAGTGACTGGTTAGGTTAGATACGAAGTTGTATGTGATATTTACCTTGTGAATGGTTCGGTTGTGGCGGGTACCCTGCGTACTGACCGCCATATCCGTCCATTGGAGCGCTGCCTGCGCTTGCTCCACTGCCTGGGAATGGCTCTTGAGAATTTGATGATCCTGACAATAACACAAGTAATATAAAAGAAGCTCCCACACTTATTACCGGAAGGTGTAGGCAATGGAGAGTATCACCTACTTTTCGCTGGCTATGTTTAAGTAACCATATGAAATAGAGTGCGAGCCTATTGCCGTTATCGGACACTATTTCCAACTTCACACTGCTGCCAAGTTTTTCTAAGTATACTAGGAATCTCTTTTGCTCGACCTCGAGGTAATTGTTTATTACGAACGATATCAAACTAAAATACTATTCAGACTAAATGGTTGAACAGTTTGGAAGTTAATTTAATTTACAGTAATTAAAAAAACAAAGTAAATGTTTCGTTGATAAACATTTGTATGAAGTCATACCTGCACTAGACGTACTGTTAGTCTTCCCACCTTTCTTCTTAGTAGATGCTTCTACTTGATTTATAATGGGTTGCGGGTCTATACCGCCTCTGTCAAAATGGCATTCGTAAGCTAATAGATTCTTCGTATAGTGCTTCCGTAACGTATAAGCCGCCGACGACGACGCACCAATGCCTAAAAGGCCAGCTATATCCTTCCACGTTTTATTCTTCGTCACCTGGAAGGTAAAATGTCGGTAAATATTATAGGTGTTTCGAAGTAAACAGAAGACACGAGGCGACAGTTAAGTCAGACATAAAGCGTGAAGGTTTATGTTGGTACAGCACAAGTGTATAAGCGATAACTCGCGCGTGTTAACGACTAGAAATCTGACCATGGCGATGCGGTGTATTCACTCGCGAAACACGAGTGTCGCGCTCGGCACACCGCTTTGACTGAGCCTGAGCAAGCCTCGACAAACGTTTCGATGATAAAAATTAAAGAGCCGAGTTTACGACTCTAGCTCGTATAAAGCGAGGTGTATGCGCCGACATAAATCCGCCAGAAGTCTATTAGTCTCGGCTGCATAGATAGCCACGTACATTTTACTGGCGCTGCTAAGTGATACTTGAGAATATGAACGTACTATACAAATGTTAACGTGCAAAACAGTAAAACCTTTAGAATTACACAAGACACTTGTCCTATATACATTTATTTACATCTTTTACTTTAGTTTGTATATAGAAGGCAACTAAATAATATCGAAGAATAATTTAATAGTAGAAGGTTAACATTTGCAGTGTATAAAGTAATGTCTGAAATAATTAGATATATGGACTTAGGTGACGGGTACAATCCAGGGATTGACTCTACTCAAATAATTCAGTGATTTTTATAACACAGGTAAACCTCGCTTAAAAAAAAAATATTCAAGTATATCCGTTCCTGGTACCCATTATACAAACAAATATAATTGCTTAATTCAGGACCAGATGGCGCTGTGTGTATGTTTAAAAAATAATATCTGGATGACCGAGCTTTGCTCGGTATTTTTTTCTTAAATTACATTTTCTAAAAATGATTCGTAGCTAGATCGATTTATCGCCCCTGAAACCCCCTATATACTAAATTTTATGAAAATCGTTGGAGCCGATTCCGAGATTCAATTTTTTTTGAATGACATTTTCTAAAAATCATTCCTAGCTAGATCGATTTATCGATATTATTTTTATTTATATATATTATTTTTATTTTACCAACAAGTTTTAAAAAAAAATAGCAATATTAATAGCATTGACATAAACTGGCAAAAATGGTTAAATAGGTATACATAAATAATAGGTATATATAAATGTCACATGTGACATGATAATAACAGCTCTATCTATACATTTCAACTACCCGTGTCACATATATGCGGCAAATTGTTCCCCCAAAAAACATGCATGTTTTGTATTAGTTTCATCCATTGCAAGTTAATATTCATGCAAGGACTGACATTATTAAAATTGCGGGAAGCCGATGGATGTTAACGGCCGGCAACCGATTGCTGTGGCGTTCTAAAGGAGAGGTCTTTGTCCAGCAGTGGACGTCCTCAGGCTGATGATGACGATGATGATTCATGCAGGTATATTTAATTTATTCGAAAAAAAATTGGAGTCAAGCGCCTCAGGTACGGCAATTAATTTTTTAACGGGACGGTGGAAATGTTAAAGACTGCACTGTTACTTTATATCTGAACAAACAAGAGAGAGAAGACCCGTGTCCAACAGTGGGACACTAAAAAAAGGGATGAAATTAAGTGTAAAAACTAGAACCATCTCAATCATTGTAGATTTTAAATGAACTAAACCGTCTTAAAATCGGTCCGTTCATTTAAGCGTTAGTTTAGGTTAAATTCAAAGATGCATAGATCACACGTCAGCTTGTCCTTAACAACTTTATAAAAAATTAACCGATTTCAAAGTGATAACAAAAAGTTAAAGCCCGCTCAACCAATTTTGATAAAATTTTAATGGGTGATTCGATTTAAAGGAAATGAGACAAGAATTATCAAAATCGGTCTATAATTTATAATAATAATATTTGCGGGGAAAAACATACATTCGAATTGTGGGCCGCATTCTTTTTGAAGTCTGTACCTAATGTAAAACGTAAGAGATGAGAGTTACCTCGACGAAGCCGCCTCGGTCGCGCACCAGCAGGTAGAGCCGGTACAGGTCGAGCGGCTGCTTGGAGATGGTGGGGCAGGCGGCGATGGGCGTGCGCCGCTCCTCCATGAACGTGAGCAGCCGCTCCACCCACCCGCGCCGCTCGGGCGCGTCGTCCATCTCGTACAGCTTGCCCAACGAGTCCGACTTCTGGCGCATACATCGCACATCATTCACACGACATATATCACCCGCCTACTCGCTACACACCCTCGATCCTTTATTACCAGAGGTCGGAATTTGTTAGAGACATTTATACCTATATAAGTGAGACAGATCACCTTCAATAACTCTTTAAGCTAGAAACTCGGGTTAGTGAGAAACTTCTGTAAGATAAGAATTATTGTCCCTTTAGCTCTCACAGATCCAGGTTTGACTGTACTTGCATCGAAATGTTGATACTAATATGGATCCTCGGGATTTTAATGGTTCATCCCGGAATATTTTCTATTGTTCTCACAAGCTGCGTTGTGCGATGCACAAATGTGGCAACATCGCGCGTCATTCAGTCACGGGGTTTTTTCTACCTTTACAATTAATCTCGAGATTTAAGACATATCCCCTTTATTCTTTCGCTATATGTAAATACATATAACTTTACCAAATTCCGACCTCCGTTTATTACTCTCGCAAAGTTATTCAATACGAAAAAAATTTTAGAATACTATCTTAAACATACACAAATATGTTTTTAAATTCATTCAAAAAGTTCATTAAAAACAAAATAAAATAAAGAGCCAGAAAAAGAATAAAATTATTTTGAAATGGATTAGGTAACATAATTTGTAGATTATTTATATTTCAGCTAATCATCTTGACAAGTTATTCGGACACTTTTTTCGTACTGTAACTCGTGCTAGAAGTAAAGTATCTTATTTAAGTCAGCCCATTTCTAATTACATGCTCTTACGACAGTTTTCAATATACTACAAAATATCCGTCACTGGAGACCAAATTAGATCCAGTGCCCATTTGAAGTTTAGCACACTATTGAGACAATTCATTTTTATTTTCCATAAAGGTCTTCTAATGGTGACAATAGATACAGAAAAACTTTTTAACCAATGCGCAAACTTTGAGATAGTAAAACACATTAACACCTTTTTTTTCATTTTGATATGTCCTAGTACAAAAAAATTAAGTAATCGCTAAAGAAAGATGTTTACTTTGATACCGATATTTCTGTCACCCGCGTGCCGCCGTATCAGGTTTGCACTCGCTAGGGTCACTGACCGCTAATTTTACACCGCGCACTTTCATCGATTTTATTACGAATAGATAGTTCTTAATTTGCTGATGTTATGTCGAATACAGAAATTAAAAATCTATTGAACAGTTCATGGAAATGTGTTCTATTACTGATACATAACCACCAAAATAAAATTGTGCACTGTTTAAAATGTTTTCCTGTATGTATATACTAAAAATGTTACGAAGAAGAGGATATTTTCTACTCGAACGCGAGTGAGTATACAATAACATAATAAGGGCACAGTTATGGATATATTGGATATTGCGAACAGGAACCTTACTACTACAAGTATTTAAGCTTTTGTGATTCGGTTAAATGAAGGGGATGCGGTTACGTTATATATAGGTATATAATACGTAGTGTTATCTGGGTAGCAGTAGTTGGCGCGTTGTTATCAAAACGATGCACGTATTACGAGTTTACTATCCTCGCTTTTGAGTAAACTATACTTTTTGTATGGAATCAAGTTACGCTTCTAGCGACAACTATAGTTTTCGCTGGAAGCGTAACTTGATTCCATACTAAAATAGCCCATACAAAAAGGATATTTTGCTTTACTCGGTAGTTGCGAAAGAACTCGTAATAAAGAAAGAAGAAAAAACTCGTAATAAGGGCACTGGAGCGATTCTAGACTGACGATCTATGGTATCCTTCCATGTATTATCATAATTAATTAAAGCATGTGAGTGGCACTAAGAGCAACGGTCTTTAAAAACTTAATTATATACATATACAAAACATCCAGAAGTACTCAATTATGAGTACTATTGAATGTACGTGGTCAGTTCTAGCTGTGAAATATAACCTACACCTTTTCTCCTACTTTCAAGCAAGCATAAATTTATATTGTAACGTTTAACTTCCGATTTATTTAGACAATTTAGAAATAATATCGACAAGTTTATTGGAAGTTTATTAGTTAGTGAGAAGTCTAACTTTTGCGCTCTCATTATACCGAAACTTGCACTAACTCACGCGATGCTCAACTAAAGTTGTCGAACTATAATTTTAGCTAGCTATTTAGTCGGCATTCGTATCAAGCTTAGATGGAGTAGAGAGTTACCGGGCCTGACGAAGACTCTCCTATTCGTCGCCTTGAACTTTCCGGCTAGAATCAATAAAAAATCCAATAATTTAGTAATTGGTATTAAACTACATAGGCACATTCGTCAGCCCCGTTTCCTTGAAAAAACTCCTTATAAATTAGTTATCGTTAAAAAAAACGATTAATGAATGAAAACAAAACAAAATATGTGTTTTTATACAAAAAAAAATAAGGAGTTTTTACGAGATCGCATGCCGATGTTAATCATTCTTTTAACTACCGAAACAAGCAGTACTATGAAGTTTGTGAAACGGGGACTTTGGAGTATTATCATGCAATGATGCATTGTGCATTTCATACAATTACTTACTAACTACCACTACTACTTAGTAAATACTAAAACATCGATAATTAGTGACCTGATTTACAAATGTATTATGATGTTTTAGTATTTGATATAGGATGGTTTCAAACCAAATAGTAACTTAAAGTAGGTATAAAATACGACTATTCATTCACACATACATTGTTACTACCTAATTTAAGAAAATCTCTAATATTCTACCGTTTACTGCACATATAAACTGAAAAGTGTTTCTCAGTCGAAAGTTCGTAAATTGTTGCTGCGAGCGTTTCCACAACCATAAAGAGAATAAATGTAGCAGAAAGCAAAATAAAAGTTAACAGTAGTACTAAAAGACTCTTAAAGCCAAGCCAAAAGTAAGTGCTGGCATGTTTCTTAGATGAAAAGTAAACGTATTTACAGAAATGCACTCAAATAATTAATATGCATTTAAAAGGCAATGCATTTTGTACTATGCATCGAACGAAATAGGAACATGCAATTCGCAACACGTTTTCGAGTCAAATTATTAAACGTATTGAGCACTACACATGCTAATGATCTTTAATTTGATATAAACCTTTGATCTGTAGGACTCCGGCGGTATGTGACTGTTAAATACCTGAAATACATGATAAAATGCAATGCCTCCCTTTCACGTAATACCAAGTATGGTGAGAATATAACATTGTGTAGATGTGGATAAACTTTTACGAATTTACAAATGTTTGCTAGATGAATGACATTAAACCAAATATAAACAAAAAATTAGTTTAATAAGGATGTCAATAACACGGAAAATTATTAACAAAAAGTACTTACCGTACATGGTTCATTAAAATTACTTTTAAGTTATCTCCGATTGATAAACTAACACCTAATTTACATGGTTTCCGTGTTGTCGACATTCTCAAGTGGGTTCCCAAACAAATAATTACATCTATTCAGATAGGTGATTAATTTTGTTGGAGATAATTATGAAAATATTAATTAATTACCTGTTAATAACAAGTGACAACCTCTACAAAGCTATACAAGTATCTGAACGGCCGGAATCAACAATAATCCCCATATTAAAACATTGCCAAATTCCACAAAAGGTTCCACAGAGAAGAAAGAGAGAGGATGTCAAGGAACGAGACTCACGGGACTAGAGGGTGGACGAGGCCACGACGAGGGCGACGTGTCGTACTCGTCAGGCATCGACGAGTGGCTGCCACCGCCCGGCGACGGCGACGGTGCCGCACTGCCGGGGTACTCCTTGCGGGACCCGCCCTTGCTCGAGCCAGACGCCAGCTCCTCGCCTGACGCTGCAACACGAGTGTCCCCGATGAGCTTCCGACACTCAGTCAGACAGAAGTCGGCACAGCGAGACCGGGCTTACCTGCAGACGCATTGCTGAGCGTACTTTGTTGCGAGCCCTCGTCTAGCGGTGCGCCGTCGGGCCCCGTGGTGACGAGCGCAGTGGCGGGCGCGGCCGGCCCGTTATCGTGCGGCTCCGTGGGCGCCGTGGGCGGCGGCATGGCGCCCTCCGACCCCGGCGGGCCCATGTGCCGTGGTTGTTGCTGAAACACCGCCCACGCAACGTTACTTTGTTACTCTCCGTACCCACCATCTCGACCAGCCGACGAGAGAATTCCGACAAAATACCTTCATCGGCGGGTAATGTTGTGGCGGATGTGGCGGTGGCGGCCCCCGATACCCGTACGGGTAAGGGTGATGGTTTCTCGGCGGGTAGCCGTAGGGCTGGGGCGGCGGAGGATAGTGCGGCGGCTTGTTGTAGACGGGATGGTGCGGGTAGGGCTGCGGCACCATGGCGCCGGGCGGCGGCGCGGCGCCGGGCGCGGGCGCGCCTGCCGCCCCGGGGCCGCCCCGCGCGGGCCCGCCGCTGCCGTCCGGGAGCGACGACGAGGTTCGCGGGGGCATCGCTACGTTCTGCGTGCCTGTAATACAAACATAAAATATGATCACTAACAAATCAACAATGCGAATATTGTAATACACGAAAATGATTACTATTGATAGACTTCGTACAGATTGAAAACGAACTTGAATTATTATTGCTGAAATTGTACACGAGAGTGCAAGCGACAAACACAGATGCATATCGGTTTGTGATCGATAGTTATTGTGGCCGGTGCTAGCTAAATCGCAACACACAATTTGAATAATACAGTTAACGAGGATAGGTCGCCTAAGCCGAGTCTAGCATCAATCGAGTTCGGAGAGACGCATCCGATCACTTTCGATTTCCATCGGCACGTGAGCGGCATGCACCGCCGCGCCGTTTGCCTGCGAATTCTCTGTGGACTTTATTGCATCCGTATATGTGCATACGACATACACGCAACGCATTGACCGAGGCCGAGATACAAACGGCGGTGATTTGCAACGACGAAAGTGGTGTTACAGCTTTTATGTGGGTCGATTTGGACTCTGTTATGTTAGTGTTACGTGAGCAGACCTAACCACCGGTACCAATCAACTTATTAAAACAGATTTGTTCCTCAAGCCCCCTGAGCACACTAGCTCAAACGAAATCCGTCGTACACGTTGTGCCGTGACGTTACACCTAGTAGAGCCCTTGCAACAATTAATAAGAAAATAATGTAAAGTGAATGAGGGTCACCACTTTAATCTCATCTGCGGGCTATTATCGGGCCATTATATTGTGTCGGCGCGATCAGACAGCGGGCAGACGGCGAGGCGCCGGTGAATCATAGATAACAACGATGTATGCCCACCTATATCTATCTATTTGTTTACAGCGACCTTTAATGAGTGTAGTTCCACGGTAATGGGGTCGTCCCGCCTCGACTCACACCGCGCACCGCATAAATATACGCACATGTCTCGTAAAAATACAAGATCAAGATACTTCATACCGGAGAAGGCTAATTGCAGTTTATGATTTAAATTGATATTATGGTTGGGATGACTTTAGTAATCAATACTATAAATATAATTGTACTTCTACTATTTTATAAATGGTTAACTTAATTCTGTTAACTCTCCCGCTGCCGCTGTACAGATTTAGATGAAATTTATAAATGAAGCCTCACAATAGGTACCTAGTCAACCACTTGAGTAAGGACAAGAACTAATTACCGCTTTTTTTAGAGTTCCGTAGTAAAATAGAAGCCATTTTTCAAAATGTCCGTCTGTCTGTCCGCGAGTTATGGAAAATTCTTTTGCCTATTTATAAGTATAGGACGAACAATTACGGAACCCTACATTGCGCGTGACCTGATACGCTCTTGGTCGGTTTAATAGTAGGTAACTATTCAAATAGGTAGATAAGCTTATTTCTTCAATACCAGGTTGAACCAGTTAAAAAGAAACTATAAATCAAACACCAACCAACAATAACTTTTAGAGGGGGAGGAGCAATAGCCGCAATAGGTAGAGTTAAATTTCATAGAATGTGTGATGTCTAGTGCGTCAGTAGTAACATGTTTTTTTTATTATTATTGTATTTTATTAAATATTGAGAATCTAATATGCATAAATACTTACACGGCTTTATTCATAAGATAGAAGACTCTTTACTTATTTGGACTTTTATTATGACAAAGACAAACGAATTATAAATATTATTAATAATAAGCTTAAAATACGTTTGTGAATACGGGGGTTAGTCATAAAAGATACATAGATAAAGGACTATAAGTTCTTTATTAATTTATACATTACCCCCGTATTCATAAACATATCTTATAATGCTCATTATACCTAAAATAGGTTTATATTTCTTTTAATCTTTGTCTGTCATTTTGACATTTAAACTAGTAAGAAAGAGATAAAGTCCATTTTAACTATAGTCTTATAAGATTTTTATGAGATTTTTTATGAAGATTTTTTGAAAACATACGGCCTTACCGTATGTTTTCAAATATAACAAAATGCAACTTGCAAATGCAACTTTAATTCTAACATATTTTTTGTCAAGTATTATGGCAAATATTGGTAATGTTATATGAAAACAATGAAATTCATCTCAACTCTAAATTAAGACACAGATGAAAAAGAAATCTATACTTATATTTAATATTATAAATGCGAATGAAAGTTTGTTTGTTACGCTTTCACGCAAAAACTGCTGAACCGATCTGGATGAAATTGCGTATGGAGGTAGTTTAAGACCTGAGAAAGGGCTTAGGATAGTTTTTATCCGACTGCGCAAAAAGAAGGTAATGTTTTGGCGCGATAACCGACATATACACGGGCGAAGCCGCGGGCGGAAAGCTAGTCATCTATAAACTTTTATCCACTCCTCCATCAGTTAGTGTAAAGACTAAAGTGCTATCAATAAAAAAATATATTCTTGTAAGATTTAGTTAAGGAAGATTTCGGATAAAGAACTGTTGGTAATTTCCGTTTACTTTTTTAATATAGGGCCTAATTTCTAACGACGAGACAAAACAAAATTGAAATGCAGAATCAGCACCTGTGCGAAGCGATGAAATATTGTTATTGTTATGTAGAACACTGTATGACCAATGTATGGTTTTCTGTTTAACTTCGGCATACAGTTGGTAGATCGTTATTGAGCAAACTGGGCTCGGCAGTCGGAATAACCCGCTCTGTCAAGGGCACGCCCGTCACCGCCTGCGTAACGCACCACAACCGAGGTCTTTACTTTCCCACCAGACTATTATACCACTGTTCTATGTTTGTATATAATATAACACGTACATACGTAACTATAGGAACTTTACTACTATTAATCCTCAACAATTAATATCTCAACATACAGTTATTCATCTAGCAAATAAATTTCTCGTGTCGCGGTGTTTGTAACCTTCCGAAACAGCTTGACCGATTTTTATGAAATTATATATCTATTTTCGGTAGGTCTGAAAATCAGTCCTATTTATTTTTTATTCGGTAAACGATAAGGGTAGTTGATCTGCCCCAACTGTTTTGTTTTTTGTATTGTTTTGATTTTTTTATGATGTGGTTTTTATTTTGTAAAACTAAATTTTCACCTCTTTGCCATCAAATTTGTTTAATAAGAAAAAAAGGAGTGATGCTTCTAATGCACTCTAAAACACTTCTAATATATATACATACTAGCTGCCCCAGCGAACTTCGTACCGCGCAAAATTGTGAATCTAAACCATTCCCAGATCCCCTTGAACACACAAAAAATTTCATCAAAATCGGTCCAGTCGTTTAGGAGGAGTTCAGTCACATACACACGCACACAAGAAATATATATATTAAGATATGACATTTAAATACATATATGACATATGAACGAGAGATTGGCACGATAAAACTCACCATTCGCGTTTCTTTCACTACATACATTTAAAAAGCTGGGTGTTGTTCACCCTGTATCTATGTAATAGTACAAGAGCAGCGGTAGCGCAGCAGCATAGGCCTCGCCTTTGAAATATAACGTAGCGGGGTCGATTTCCGGTCGTGCCCACACCTTTTTGTGTGAATTGTTAAATCGCCGCTGTTCAGCACCAGCGAAGAAAATGTGTGAATACTGGTACGTCACAACTAATCATTCGATGACTTGTGACATCCACGAACCCGCACTGGTCAGCGTGTGTGGATTAAACTCTCAACTCGTAAGATAGTTGAGAGAAGGAAGACCTGTGCCCGGCAGTAGGACACTTAAAAGGGTTAATGTGATGTAACTGTACAAGTTTAGAGCTGTACAAAGTGTTTTATTTTTAAACTGAATTGATATGGTGAGAGATGGTTTCAAGGAAATCTGCTCAGCAATTTTCAGATCTTCACCTGTTTTCTAATATTATAACTTCTACATGTCAATTAAATCAAATGTGAGATAGTACCTACCCTATGATGTAAACAAAAAGTAAATAAAATGAAAACATTAAGTGTTTCATTGACAAATTAAACCTTATATTCCTTTTCAATCTTACAACAATCACTGGGAGGAACTCCGTAAACTGGGTGGTTGTAACGTTTGTAAAGTATGTACATATATCTGGTAATCGGGTGTGGGGTGGGTTGTACGTTTAGTGTTAGGGAATCGTATACAATATAATAGTAATACCGTAAGCCGAGCAAGTCTGGCCGAGGTTAGGGAAAGAATGTCCGCACCATTAGCTTAGGGGGCAGACGGAACGGGGTGAATGGGCTGTCGAACCCTCCGACGACCTTGACTCACTGAGATTTATCACTTTTCCGGTGTAATCTGAATACAATTAGGTGATGGGCAGCGGCCGGGACCGCACGCAACAGGTTCCCGTTACAGGAGTCATTATTATTCTTTTTTGTTTGCATTCGTCCAACGCTACCATTACACAATAAGAATGGTGAGGGTAAATATACTAACACAAATCTTAACTAAACCAACAATGAACGTAGAGGTAAATAGGTAAGTGTCCATCTGATACAACCTAGGATATAAAACACCTGCCAAGAGCGTGTCAGTCCACGCACAATGTAGAGTACCTTAGCTGTTCATCCTAATACGTACTTCAATCAAAGTAAGCAAGGGAATTTTAGTATTAACTACTAAAAGCGGGCCCACATAAGGCGGTGACATATAACTAACAGAGATTAACAATACAACTTATCAATCATCCAGTTCCTGAAGCTCGGAGACATTATTATTTAAGTTGCGTTCCGAAACTTACAAGACACTGTGAGCTCAGTTTGATTAAATCGGAACGCAACTTAATGTTTATAGGTAGTCAGTAATAATTGTGATTAATATTTTTGGACGTCAAATACCTCAGTCCACCCGTGAACATAAAGTCTGAAAAGTTTGAAACGTCGGGATCTAAAATAAACAGCGATAAAATCCGTTATAAAGTACTTTTATTTCAATTTCTAAGTCTTTCAGTTTCAACCATACATAATATACATTAACTACGTTTAGCTGTCGTTTAGTTGCGTTTTGTTATTCCATGTCAGTTGTGTTTTATTATACCGCGTTTTATGTCACGTCCCACGGAAATACAACGGGATAAAAAGTATCCTATGTCCGTCTCCTGGTTTTAAGGTACCTCCCCACCAATTATTAGCTAAATCGGTTGAGCCGTTCTTGAGTTAAAAACAGTGTAACTAACACGACTTTCTTTTATACAGATTTCAGTACCATCATTTTGCTCGTTAACCTGAAATATGCGCGTAATATACTACTAGCGGGTTTATTTTACAAATCTACAAACAACGGTTCGCTGGTAGAGGGGACTTGACTTTTAAGGGTTCCTGGTTTCCTACGGAACCCTAAAAAATTAGTACGAATTATAAACTAAATAAATGTTTATTTATGTCATGCTGAATAGGAGGCTATCATCAGTAAGTAGTCAAGTAAAAAAAATATAAAAATTTATTGGGACTGACAGAATTATTCAAACAAAAACAAACCACAGATGAGGGTTTCCGTTTATGTAAAAACGATTTTGTGTTGACTCTTTTTTACAGTATGAAGGTCGTTGTCCTTACCAAGGACGCAATTGCACGTGTCACGTGGCCACACATTAAAATTCAATTACCCGTCGCGTCGTCACTTGTGATTATGAACCCTCGCGAATATGGGAGGGTGCTTTTCACAAACACTGGTCAAGTGCGAGTCATAACGACAGAACGGTACGCGTATGCAAATAAAAATTGACCATTAACAATTCTTTTAATGGATCTCCAAAAATGAATTTGTGACAGGAATGCTTACTATTTTTATAGATAATCTATATTTGAATAGAGCTGTCTGAAAGATAAATAGCTTCACAGGTAGGCTGACCAGTATACATATATGATACTGCAGATTAACGGTTACACAAACCATTGTAAATGTTAAAGCTATAAGAACGAGCTGAGCGATGAGCTTAACTTAAAGTAAATATAGGTTTCAAATGTCACGGAAAAACAGCGCGCGGCTGTATTCGACTCGGTTCCAAGAGCCAGCCTTATCTTAGTTGATGGCATTCCACTGCTCGCCGGCCGATACGCACGACGGACGACTGCGAAACGCTTTTAGCGCCCGTATACTGAACAAGCAAGGTTTCTCTCAGACCAATGTCGCCCCAAATGCACAGTTCACAAGGTACATAATACTACAGCAGCGTTAATAGGACCACTTTGCGTAAAAGAAACCTTATTGGACGAAAATTAAAGTCGTTTTCGAAAGTCACGTTGTATGCGGGCGTCAAACAATACGCAATTCACCTTCGAACGCGTCGGGTTGCGGTATTGCGGCTTCATTGTGTTAAAATAACTATGGAGCTCGGATTGAAAACGAGCACAATGCGGTTGATAAACAGAAATTTATTTTGTTTATCTACCGATAAAAAAATATTGCAATCAATCAATGAGACTACTTTGAAGAGAGATAGCGTCTGATTTCATTGAGAAATTGGCAATTTTTCCACTTTGAAATTAGATTGCTTAGAACATCGCATATTTTTGCAGTCAGTAACGGAAACAAACAATGTATATAGTTATTATATAGTTATTTTACTTTCATTGATTGAGCCCACTTACTGAAAGCACCTAAGTAATGTTTTTAGCATCACGCCTGTATTAACCGAGGGTGTAGGCAGAGATGAATATCGTCGGCCATGTCTAAATACCCAGCATGCGTAATAGAAGGCGGGGCTAAATTACCGTCCATTGCAGAATTCCAAACTTCGTGCTGCTGCTAAGATTCTTATAAGTACATAAAAAAGTATTTTTGGTCGACCCAGAATTCGAACCAGGGACCTCACGGCTATTAAGCGGACACGCTTACCAGCGGACTACCGAGGCAGCTAGGTGTTGAGGTAAATCAAAATGGAATAGAAATAAATTCGCATGATTTGGGAGCATATTTTTTTAACGCGTATCGACTACTAAACTTACTGCATTAGTTGACCAAACATGACACTACAACCGTGAGTTTCATATTGACTGTGGCAAAGACTGGAAAAAATCTATAGTCAAATACTTGCGCGTGACAGAACAGTAACAATACAATTATTTTTCTCTGTGTGATCATTATCAATATAACCTGGTAACCTTCATTCATAGTTGTGAAATGTGTCAGGACTTACTAATTCTTTTAATTTTATTACCTGTCTAATATTACTACCTTTCTTTAGAAATACGTAAACAAATATTAAAGCATGTCGTTCATTCATTGTAAGCAATATCTACGTTCTTAACTCAGTACGAGTATATTATCAAGTATTTTTCCTCAAACGCTCCGTCTATAATTTTCTATCGCAAGTATAGTGTGTTTGTCGAGAGTCAAGAAGTCCGACGAGCCGAACAGTTGACGTCATACAGTCATGTTAACATTTTACCACTATACCAGTTCGTGACAATCCATACGCTTATGTAGAATACATCGCTGGGTATGTTCTCAAGGCACTCGTTAGCGCCGAACTCAAGCAGCATTGGAACCGGCGAGAGGTCGGTTTGGTCGACTCGCTAGAGTGGGTAAGGGTGTATTGCGGTCATATAACCGGTATTCAAGTGGCATAGCAGTCGGCGCTCAGCGCAGCGGTTCTACGGCTCTATGTTTTGAGAAAGCCAGGTTCGGCAATGGGCGACGTTAACATAACACGATTGCTTTTGCGGTGCCGTTCGTTATGACTGGTTCAGACAAAATACTAGACCGTATCTAGCTAGTTCTATACTGCTTATCATTATCTCGTCCTTTATTTGGCAACCAAATTAGACGAAATAAGAAGGCCACAGCGCAGCGGTTATATTATAGACATAAGTAATTTCGATTGTAAGAGAATACTGACAAACTTTTAGTAAATGGGTGATGGTCATGATTAGGTCACATAGCTGGACACAGGACAGACAGCCAAACGTCTAGCAACGTCAGCATTGACATTTACAGTATAAGTCAACAGTTTAGAAATATTGAATACAATAGAGTTAAGAAAATTATTCTTCTAAATCTTACAACAGCTCATGATAGAATCTGTAGTGAATGTATAGAAACAAAAAGTGTCGTTCTTTTGGCAATATGTATTTGTGTTCAATGTCAACTTGCTGGCGATTCGGCACATAGGGCCGCCTTCACGGGCCTCAGCGGGTGGAAGGTCCTGTTTTGCGTGCTCGCCTCGGCTGTCGGTGGGGGTAAGTTTTTCACGAGGCCCTATATACCGCGACCACCCCAACTCGTACATAAGGTGGGCGGACTAGGGAGGTTCGCGCCCGCAAAAGGGGCAAAATACGGCGTACTCTGGGCGCCTGCTCTATGTGGGTCAATGTCGGGAAAGCCCGTGTCTACCGGTGACGGAATATGCACAACGAATCTGATCAACACACCCCTGACAAAACAAAGGATGCAACTAAACCACCCAAGAATATATAAGTCTCTATCTCCAAGAGATAAGGTTCAAAATCAAAAGCGCTGGAAAATCTGTGCAACCGCACATATCGAATAGGAAGGTTTCGAATCTACACTACACGCCATGCGTCATTTCATTGGAAGAGGTTTTCTCACTAACACATTATGCTGCCACTTGTAGCAAAGATTTTGGGCCGCCATTCTCGCGCTTTAGACATTTATCTCTAATAGACAATGTCGAAAAAACTGGCGATTTCATTAGTTTTCAATGACATTTACCATTTTTTTCGACATTCGTCTATTAGAGATAAATGTCTAGAGCGGCAGAATCGGCGTCCAGGTAGTTGCGTTCGAATTGGTACATTGATTGACCACAGTGCAGTGCTAACACGACGAAACAGTGTTATTTTTTGTGAACGAGAGAAGTCTGGAGTGTCACCCAAAAGTGCTAAGTTCCAAAGCAATGGCTTCTGAATGTTGATTTTTAAACGAGTGTCGCCATTGCCGGTGTTTTTATTTCTGGGACTATTTAAAATGGATCAGAGCTTACCAACAGCCGGTGACATGGAGCGTGAACCACTGGACCCTGTGGGGCTGGGCGTCGGCCTCAGGTGCGGTGTCGTCGCACGCCCGGCGCCCCCGCTGCCGCCCGAGTCATTGCTGTTCTGACCGGTCAGATCCTGGAACAAAACACCAAACATGTTATTCACATAACAATTTTCAAGAAGACCAACAATAATCTATAGTTATACCACTAAAATCATTATTTCTACTTTTAGTCCATTAGTCAAATATTATATCAGTAATAGTGTTTAGCTATTACGACGTCTTATTAAAATAATCCGCTAACGACTTTTCTTGTTAACAAGATGCAACCTGAATCCTAAGTTTAAAGGTTTTAAAGGGCACATCACAGGTTATCCCTTTACGCTGCTCGACTTTTTATGACCGATTTAGTCCTTAGACTCAACGTTGGTCACAAAGTCGGTCATAAAATCGATGAAAAATGAAAGAGAAATAATGTTTGGTTAAGAGAAATGTTTTGACAAAAATGAAACAAGGTAAGAGAATAAGGTATTTAGGTATAGCAAACGATAATTCTCCTTACTATTAATATGCGAAAGTTGGAATTTTTGGCCTAAGTGGAATAAAATAAAATGAGATGAAAATATTCTTAATTTTTTAAGGGACGCGAGTCTATATAAAATAGTCCAATTTATTTTTCTACCGTGCAGTGAATGAGTGGCCACCACTAAGAAACACTGCCAAAAAAAACCTCAGTAGGCTTTATTCTTTTTTAAATGAAGTACTTATCTATTTCATTTTGTTTATTTAGTGAATTGAATTAGAGCGACTTAATTCCAAGTGACTTAATCCGTTAGATAGTCTGAAATTTTATAACTTTCATACATAACGTAGATTTTATAATTATTTTAAATTTGTTAATAGTCATTTCCCTAATATTATTTGGAAGTTTATTGTAGAAACGTATACACTGCCCCATAAAAGAGTTAGAGATTTTTTGAAGACGAGTATGATGTGCTACAAGATCGTTCTTATTTCTATTCAATTCGCTTATTTTTTTAAATATTGTAATATTATTATGCACATACAATAAATTTTCATAAATGTATTAAGAAGCGACAGTCAAAATATTTGTCTCTGAAATATTTGTTTCTGGGTATTAAAGGATAAGATTGTACGTGAGAACTATTGAGCGGTTTGAAATAAAAGGAAACAGTTTATTTCCTGGATTCACATTTAACACAACAATAATAATATTTAATACAACAATATACTTATGTTACATTCCTTTAGGATAACTACATTCAGCGTAACATGTGGACAAGTCACGGGTGGTAATCGATAAGCATAGCAAACCCCAAAGTAAACACAGCAGACAATACTTAATAGCACAAAAGGCGCATTATACATAAACAATTACAGTGTAGTAAAATGTAATGAGCAGTGTTTGTAAATAGAAAACTAATGGCAAGTCATTTGCATAATTCCGGTAGTGTGCACTGTGTAGGGGCCTAGGTGAAACGCCTTGACACTGCAACCTACAGAGATAGGGCAACAATAGCACGCCACAGCCGAGTCAATAGAGCACGACCGCGGGAATCCTACAATAAACAAAATACGGAATCTCCGCAATGCATATTATTATCAATATTATCAACGCAGCATGTACCTACATCGAATTAAAACAGACGCCTCTCTTGATATCAAGTTTGATGAAAATGATAACGCTCTTTTGTATACATACAGTTAGTAATAAAATTATGTAACGTGAAATGTATTGTTATACTACACACACACACATAATAACATGTTGAGACAGTGATAATTGAGTGAAGCATTATAGTAATTTGCATAAGGCTGCCCGGCACGACCAATTTATATGGCCGATTTTGTGACCGACTCAACGCGTGGCCTTGAGTTTGGTATTGAGCTGCACAAAATTGGTCATGAAAATCGGTGGAAAAATCCGAATACAAAGCAAATGAATCTAAATTCGTTTAGAAGTTTCTAATGCCACTTCCCGACTCCATCATGAGTCGCCAGCGGATATGCAAGTATGCCAAATTTGAGCAGTATCGAATGTCAGCAAGTGGTTCTACATATTTCAGCTTCCAGAAAGTTGAAACACAGAGCAAGTTACCTAGATAAAAGGTTGTAATGAAATAGACAAACGCCACCAGTATCTCTCCATACTTAAAAGTATGTACTATTGTGGGTAGATTTGCTCGTAAAGTGAAACGTGTTTATGAATTAAATCTATCAATTGTGACAAAATTTGTTGCAGTGTCAAAATAAATTCCAGAACAGAACAAACAAATAGATACGAAGAATACGAAACATTGTTTCATATTTAGAAAAACAGTACATTACTGGTTGTTAGTTTTTCTAAATATTAAAAAAAAATAACTTCCAATACTAAAATCAACTAAAACATTGAATGTATGACACAGCTTTTTCACCTATAATAGTAGAGGCAGACAAGAAGTAAGTAAGTACGTACCGTGTCAGTGCAGTTACTGTTCGTAAATCAGAGTCCGTTTTCTATTAAAACCTTAAACATTTTTAGAATAAACTGCACCGAAGAGAACGAACGAAAAGTAATGAAAATGTGAAGCTTTTAAAACGAAACGAAATATAGCGAGTATAGAGAGCGGCGGCGGTTGTGCATCGCGCTTACAATGTTCGGACAGGCTGATGGAGGCAACTCGCGACCCCCCGCTGTCGAGGTTAGCTGGCTCCGAGAGGCTCCGGCGTCGATCAGACGAGACCGGTCGGAGGCGGGGCGCGGGCCGGGGAGCACGATAACTGCGGCTATGTTTTTGCCCAGCGCTCCGGCTCGCTTGCTCGGCGCACCAGGCGCGTTCTTCATTCCGTACAGAGTCCATTATCTGTGAAGCCGTCCCTCTCGCACTCGTGGCTCGCTTCGTTGCGCCTCGCCGCACCGGCCGCTGTTTTATTGCCAGCCGACGGTTTTAACGTGCGCTCGCAACGTCCGCTGGAGCACAAAAGTTTTTATGGAAATTTCATTCCGAATGCGCCTCGCTCGCTCGCTATGCTCACTCGGGAACGTCAATATAAAAGCACGATAACGAACGGACGAGTCAATTAATTATTGTTATTGGTAGCTGTCAGGACGTGCTGGGCGGCTCTATCTAGATAGGTAGTTTGGTAGAGTATCTATCTGCCTGTGCTTTCAGTTTTAGGTAGGTACTACTCAGAGCATCGAATTAATTAACATGAAATAATGACATTATCCGAAAAGAGCCTTTGGATAGATCAATAAACAGGGTTGACATAAAACTGTCCCGTGACATGTGACACGTGACAGGTAATGGCTGTAATGTCAATCCCAAATATTTTATTATTATTCGAAGTGTCGCTATCGCTTCGTTATGTTATTTGTCTAGGGACCCAGAACAACTAACTTCTGGTCTAGAGCAGTCTATGTATATTTTGTTTATTATTTTTTTTATTATTTTTCTTCTTCAGTATCTTCTTGATCGGCATCAAGCACTCGACTAAAAGGGTGCTTTAATAACCAGCTTCAGCCACCACAATAGAATAAAGATATGTTAAAAAGGTTTAATCTATGAAAAGTTACATACGGTACGACGATTGGAATGCATAGATTTAGGTCAAATTAGAACCCAATTGACCCGGTGCACTTGGCCTCCAATACCGACACAAATACACACAAAATAGCTTTTGTTGAACGGCTACACATTGTGTGTAGACTGCCAGCACAAGGTAAATAGAGGGCCAAGCACCACACCATTCCGCCACCGCCGCCGGTCACAAGCAAACAATCTAGATAACGAGTCTCTATAAGCCTAGTAAGATAAAGGTTAAGGCCCTTCCACAGTACTATGAATTATCTTGGTACCTAGTATCTACTAGAGTACCTAATAATTAAAATAAAATAACATTGAACTCACCCATAGCGTAGTTTTTCATTTGTTTTTTTATTTGTTTTCCAAAATGTTATTCATGAATCATCAATATTACTATCAATCAACTTAATCTAAAAACTGATTGAACGACTTCATTCATTGAGTCTTAATGTTTTGATTGGTTGGTTGTTACGAAATTGTTATTATCAATTTCACAGGTGATTTTTTTCAACACCTGCCATCTTTTTTGTCTCCAACTCAATATGTAACAATACAGCTGAGTTATGTAAAGCGATAATGAGTCATGTTTTAGATTGTTATCAGTTATCATGTTCACATTTAGTTGTGACGTTCATTACAGTCGTTCGTTAGCACACACGATAGACGATGTAGATCTTTGTATTAATATCTGGTAGGCTAGGTCAGTGGCACGGCAACGCCGGTGTTTTGAAGCTATTAATAGGCCACTGCTGATGGGATTTGAAGATCGTATAAACAACCGCAAATCCATCGCCGAGCTCGGCATCATAACGTACTTACTTAGTGTTTAATTAATTATAGACACTTCACGATGGAGTTGACTATTTATTTTACTGGATGGCTAGCTCCATACTACTCAATAGTAAGTTAGGAATTAGGTTAACCTAGGTTGTTTATGTGGTTATCTTACGCCTTGATATTAAAAGCAAAAGGAAATTGCTCTTTTTCTGCTTTTGACTACCGAATTTATGGTCCAGTGAAAGAAATTATTCTATTCTATAACTATTCTGCAGTATTCATTTTGCATGGCGTTAACGATCAGCAATAATACGTGTCTGTGTTGGTGACATTTTGAGTTTCCTGGTGCTTTGATGTTTTTGGTTCATTTTCTACTTGAGGCTTTACCAGAGTTAGACAATTGCTTTCATTCAAGCAACGAAAAAATATAACTGTCATCTGAGACTTATAACGATTAATCGGCATAATGCGTTCCAAGATTATTCAAGAGTTCATCGACCGGCGTGCGAAAATGTTGTCGTAAATAAATAATTCACAAGGCTAGTGTTCTCGGTTGGGCACGTGGTATCAGCACGTGGAGTAGGTACGTAAACATTTACATTATATAACCGGCTCGTCATCGACGACCGCGCACTATTGAGAGCGAAATACTGTGCAATGCAACGCTAAATCGTGAATCGGTGCAACCGATTACTCCCTGCATTCACCCTGCGGCTTTAGGCCTGTGTGCATACAAGCTATTGTTAGATCGTATGTTCTTAAATGGAGTATATCACCTACTTTTATACAGGCGCCAAGGAGTGCATGAGCACTGGCGTAAAGTTGCTACGGAAAATCCTCCCTTTGAAACATCATCAGAAAGACAGTAAGTTATCGTCACAGTAAGTTTTCGACAAGGTCTATTTAAGGAATCATTCAACAAAATCTAGCCTCCCCACTGTTCTTCGATCATAACATAGGTATGCCTGTAATTTCCGGCTCTGTCTCCGCGTTGCCTGATGAATCATAATGGAAAACTTTCGTTCCCAATTCGTTCTCCATTTCTTAAAACGAATTTGTGTGTTTCATATAAGGATACGGGCTACTTCAACTTTTCAATAACTTCAGAAAAAAAAGGTAAAGTACAAACGGTCACAACAAAAATGACATCTAAACATAACGCCGACTAATTACAGCAAGAACAACAACCCTTAAATCTTAACGAAGCGTGAAAAAATGTTTAAGAGTGAAAAGTACTGAAAAGATGCCAAATTAGTAGCTCGGGCTTGTAGGTAGTGGGTCTATTTGTATGTGTGAGTGTATTTGTGTAAAATAGACGGTTCCGCAACGAAGGCAAGTGGTACACACTTTATTGAATGTCTTTATAGGCCACCTGTTACTCGGGTTGGTGTCGACAAAACAGCTGATCGGGCTTGAGCAAATTATTATTATTGTTGTCGGATGTCGACTCCGACTTATTTATTTGTGACGAAGGGGGGCTGACGCGGGGGGAGACGGCGCTAAAGCTCAACTTTCGCCACCAACTTCTACTATTGTTCGATTGGGACGGGGTGACGCAGTGTTTGGAATTCATTAAATAGTTACATTTTTTATTAGCTTTGAATAACAAAACTTTTGAACACAAACAAACGAGCTTAAAGTTACCCATTGATTTAGTCACGTTCATTCATGAGTTTACATTAGCTGACCGAACATTAACTTAGATTCTACCTACCTCAAACCTCTCGACATAACACTATCGAACGTCGGAAGTGGGACTTAAACAGCATAAACTTAATGATATACAAAATTAAGCGTTTTAAATTCAGGGATTGTGATTGAAAGGATGAGTGGTACAAAAAATACGTGAGTACCAATTTAAGTAAAAAAAAAATTTTTCTTACTGCGGAAAAAATATGCAGATCAGCAGATGAACCCCCGTGAAAGTAATCCTGGCAGCGCCCATGGCTGGCCCAATGACTACATTTCACACTCATCAATTCTGATCTTCAAGACTTCTTAACAAAAAGTTACGATTCACATACAAAGGACTGTAAAAATAGTGAATAAGGAAACAATATTATGAAACAATACCTTACGGTGTTATTATGCATATCGACCAAAATGACTAAAAAACAAGAGGGAACAATGTGAATGTCCAATTAAACGGAGCTCGCACACGTCATCGAAAGGTGTTTCCCGAAGAACGCACACACACATGGACGATCAGCTGACTGCTCCGATTTTAACCCACACCACTGAGCCGACTGTTAGAGAACATAAATAATGACGGCCCACCTACCTAGCTATACGTAACACACATCGTATAATTTGTAAGAGCTACCGACGAAAGAGGAATGTGTGATACGCCATCGTTTTCTCCGGCATTATAGTTTTTATAGCAAGATGAATAAAATTGACGATTGATTGGTCTCATTGCTGGCTGTTAGGACGTTGTGGAATTAAATACATCGAACGTGAGATCACATTAAATAATCAGAAACGCATACAAGAATACGCACACATTCGCAATGATAACAATGCTCTTTGACAATCACATCACATCGTAACAACAACACGATGTGCTTTTTGCTAACGTCAGTCAGTATCATGAGTTGCGTCTGTTTAAGGTATAAGCTGAACATCACGTAAACGCTACCAGTGAAACTCAAATGAAAGCATCACGAATAATCACGATAGAATATCCATATTATGTCAGTATTCTACTAAAATGAAATTATGTGTTGGGTACTTGGGACTCTAAATGAAAAATCCAAGTGGATTTTTAGGACGTGGACAATATTTCAGGACGTAAGTCCTGAAATATTGTCCACGTCCTACTAACATTATCTGGGCGAAAGTTTGTAAGAATGTATGGATGTTTGTTACTCTTTCACACAAAAACTACTGGACGGAATTGTATGAAATTTAGCGCAGAGCTAGATTAGGTCTGGATTATACTACTACATAGGTTACTTTTTATACCAATAAGTACAACCCGGGCGAAGCGGTGGACGGCAGCTAGTTGTCCATAAAATCTCTCTTAGAATGATCATGCCTAACTGAACATAATGAACAAAAGATTCACAAATAGGAAGCATATTACATATTTAAAATTTAATAACGCATGTTTTTTTTGTCTAAGAAAAATATCTAATCACTTTATTCGAATGAAAATATCGCCTCTAAATCTGTCCATACTTTTAGACTCTACGTGGCAACAAACTTATAGAACAGATACACACGTCAAACTTTTAACGCCCCTCCTTCTTGTCGGGGGTTAAAAAAGGCAAATTGCTAAGTTCGAAAAAGTTTTAATAATGCTCTACATTTTCCTGATAGTAACAAAAAGTAATTCCCCGTGTTTTGAGTAAAATTAATGATCAATGAATTCCTGAGAGCAAGAAATTATCAAGGTGAATTAAACAGAACCGGTACTAGGCTTACTCAGCCCTGGCCCTCGTCGTCTGGTCATATTAAATTAATGCAATGGAAGCTTGATGACGATTGCATTGCAAGCATTATGTATCTGTGTCAAATATAATGTACTACCAGCAGTTATTTTAGATCGAATTACACCATCATTAGAAAATGTAATACAATAAAATGGCCTTTCTTCATATAATTTCTTAGATTTATTAATTTTTGTTTAACACAGCAGAATTAAGCAACAATGAATAAATGTTGAACGGATCGGCTGATTTAAGTTTTCTTTTTAATTGCCTCCATACATGGATAGTTTACTGTAAAATGCTAACAAATATTTATAACATGTATTTTTAGGACATGTTATTTTCAATCCTGTTTTTGCTTGAAAAAGTAACAAACATACATCCAAACATACTTACATACAAACTTCCGCATTAATGGGCCATTTACACGACGACAATAGCAGGGACATGACAGCAAGCCACTAGAAAATACACTGCATTGGGTTGTTCTCAAGACAGTTGACCCTATTTACATGATGCTTTTTAGTGGCTTGCTGTCCTGTCTTAATATCCTGTCCTGACTTATTGACCTCGAGTAAATGGCTCAATATAATATGAGTAAGAAAGATTAACAAATTGTGCGCCTTATTACTTATTTATTAAAGATATATATTGTTAGGGATGATGAAGCTATCATCACAGATAATATTCCGAAATACCAACATTCTACAGTCCAGACTGACGAGATTTTTCTACCGATAAAAAGGGCCTATGCTACAACGGTTCAGTTTCCGACGGCAAATGAAATGTAAGTACAGCATGTTTAGCAGGCAATCCATTACTATGAAGATGACATGGAAATGTTTTAAAAAATGTCATCCTTCATAAATACGCTTTTGTTCCATATAAATAACTGTTGTAAATTATTTATGTAATCGATAATATAGGTACCGAACCTATTCATCCCTTTAGGACTATGAGAACAAACTTGGAAAGTGCTTCATTTCAAAGCAAGGTAAGTACAACAGTCGCCGGTCATATGATAATAAAAACAAACATCTACATAGCCGCTCCGCCACAAAATAGAACTGAGTATTGAGCCAACGCACACAAAGACAGAGGCGGTCGGATGTCACGCAAACACTGGCAAACTTAGCGTCGGCACACCCACGCACACAACTGCGGCAGATAAGAATCGTCCCATTTTACATTGAGTCATGCGGCCGCTGCGATACTTACTGTGTTCGCAGGCAGCCTTATGATGACAGCCGTCTTGAATACTTCCCTTAATTGCACCGAAGTACAAATTGGGACGGTTCGCGCATAGGCACTTCACACACACTCACACAATAAAAATACTGTCTGTACAGTTAAAGATAAAAAGCTGTAAATTTTCCGTTAGAGAAAATTTTGGGTACAGTCGACTGGCGGTTGTAACTGAAACGATGCCGGGGCGAAACCAGTGGAAGCTATCAGAGAGGGAGAGCCTCGTGTGGAATATTGTACGTTCGATTGCGCTAACAGTGCGCGCGTTTCAGTTGGCGCACGGCGACTGGCGCAGGCGAGGCGTGCGGTGCGACGAAGCGGGCGGGCGAGCGATTTCACCGGGCTGATATTGCGATGGCGGCGGCACGGCCGCTCGCTCCGACCCATATGTATAGCTACCAACGAGCGAGGGCACACCAGCGAATGCCGAGCGGGGGGTCGCGGAGCACTGAGCTGCACGCACTCCATCGACTATCCAACTCAACCAGTTATTTGTTTGCTTCAGCCTGACTTTGTACAGAAGGCACGTATAAACTTTTTTGTACAACATTCAGTTATTATTTATTCACTAACTCTTAGTTTGGAAACTTATAAATTGTATTAAGATATTCAAGCTCTACTTCGAAAGCAACTTTAAGTAAGCCCTTGAGCTAGTCTAAAATATGTGCCTAAGGTATTAAAAATGATAACGATTACAAATATTTCTGGTGTAGATAGATATTACAATGATGTTGATAAGGTATCAGTCCGCATCTCTTAGTTTGAAAAATAAATTGTATAGAACGAGCAATAACAAAAACATTATAATAAGATATTCAAGTTCTACTTTGAAAGCAACTTAAAGTAAGCTCTTGAGCTAGTCCAATATAATAAGTGCATGGTATTAGAAATAATAACTATTACAAACATCTCTGATGTAGTTAGATATTACAATAAAGTTCATAAGGTTCTATCTGCTTGTAAAAAACAAACACACGGTATGATAATTTCAATAGCGAAATTATTTACAAACATCACACATACACGTCGCACCCTGAAGGAGGTAATAAGATCTTGCGTTTATAATTCATTATCAATGAAAGGACGTAGCAGTACAATTTACAATCCATATACGCAAATAATTAAAGCGTCATGGAACAGCTAATTGCTAATCAGGAAATATTGATCGCATGTATACGCGAGCCAATAATTATATTAACATTTGTATATAACTATACTCCATCTCATTACTGTCGCAATGCAAACAGTGATGGCCTATTGGGAATGCGGGTCAATGCATATGCGCACTGTGTCCATTCAGAGTTATTTATCGAATTATGAGCACAGCAAAAGCTGTTTGTAAATTATGCCTCTTACTTAACCATATTTAATCTCGTATTAGTTGAAATTGAAATTATGGCACGTAACAGTAAATATTACATGGTATCAGCTGACTGCATCCATTAATAATTATCTATTGGCGAGCATTTTGCGCGCAAAATATATCCAACTACGCTCAATCAAGCAATTAGGGGAAGCCATTGACTTGATGAATTCTGGTGCCACGCCGGATGAAATTTTTTATTTTCAGATATATTAAATTATTCAACATTGTGACAGAGAGCTTTGTAAGAAATTGTAATATTTCTGTAAGAGAGCTTTGTAAGATTTGTAGAGAAAAGATCTTTCTTCCAGATGTATAATTATCCACGTAAGTTGACTAGCTTTCAGTTTTCTTCATAGAACTTTTCTAACCCTGTATAACGTTTCTTGGATAGCGTGTGTTTGTACCGCTTCAAACCGGCACGTCATTCCATAAAGATTGGATTCAAGTAAGAAGACCAGTTTTAGTTTATTCAGGTCAGTCGGAGAACGAATTTTTGCTGTCGAATAAATCTGTTCTCTTGTCCTCAAACCAGTGTAGAAAGGCATTCAGAACTTAACATCAAGTTACCTTCTCTTTTATTGTGACCAATCTCCATTAAATAATCCTATTATTTTGTAAATAACGTTGAAGGAAAAGTCGAGACTTCCATGACTGTAAACAATATGTATTTGATGAAATATTTTACGAAAAAAGAAGAACAATGCTTTATTTACAACTCTAAACCAACGTTAGTGGAATCACTGGAATTTGTATCTAAACAGATAAATTTCAATAATGCAGAAATATTCTTTGGACTAAGGAAAATATGCACAGGGTGAAGCGGCACCTCGCTGGCGGATTTATCGTTAATTTCAATGCGGAAACCGGTTCACAAAGTGGCGGCCCGAGGCTTGCGTAGTCAACCAGCACCACAAAATAAAAGAAAATATATTTTAGTAGGTTAGCGAGCGTGTTTATGACCATCGGATTCTCAGGCTCCATTGTGCTGCCATTTATTACATAAGTGTTGTAGACCATATCATAATTATTTATCATTTTGCACGAAAGAAATATATCTATGACAAGCAATGTTTCAGCAATATTTTGGAAAACATTTTTTATAAGTGCCTATATTAGAGTTCCTAATAATGCCTTCATACATTATTAAATACATTTCTATTATTTTCTAAACGGATGTTGTTGTTAGTAAGTATAACAAGCATCAAATATGAAATAGTCGAATGTGTAAGAGATATAGAAGGTAAGGCGCCATCTGTCGAGCGCTAGGCAAGACTCGGACCGGATGCCGGACCAGTTTGCTAGTGACATCGAACACCTGCACAATCGACACCACTGTTCCTCCTACGTATTTTGTTTTGATAAAACTTATCGCTGCAGGTGTACCTAGTATTAACCAAGTATTTGAACATCATCACTATTATCTTTATGCCCTTTGTGCGCGAGTACCTTATAGCTAGATTATGTTTGTGAATTTCTTCATTATACCTCGTATCATCCAAATGCTGCTGGATGGATGGTAATAGGATCTAGTTACATTTGTCTCATAAACTCAAGTATCATTAGATAGTATAATTTAAAAAAAAAGAGAAATTTTGGCGCTAAATGAGCTTTTAGGGTAAGATGGGGGAATGGCGGTCACTTAAGCAGTAATCCATTCTATATTTTATTTCTGGGACTTACGGTATAGGTAACTGACTTTTTACATAGCTTATATAGTGGGCTATAGATATATATGAGGCCAATTATCAATCTATTACGGGTTTCTTATTTTTTTATTATTTTGTAAAAGCCTCCGTTGACCGTCATAATCCGCAGGTGCGGGTTATGGCGGTCTACTGTTGGGGTATTACCGGTCATTAAAAAATAACACATGGTTTCTTTAAACTGGTAAATTAAATTAATTTTTCTTTAAATTATCCCAAAAAAAATTATATTTTAACCAAAAATAACATAATTAAAAAAGAAACATAATTATTACTAATTATTAATATTTCTTCTTTAAAAATCACAAACTAAGAACTCTCTTTGGCTTAGATTCAAACTTTTTTATCTTTTTATATTTGTACTAAAATAAACTCTCTTGTTTAACCAAAATAAAATAAAAGTAAATAAACAAAATAAATTAAAACCAAACATATTATTAATTATTTATGTTTTGATAATTAAAATCAAAAATTGAAACGTCTGAGAACCTTACGCTTGCTATCACAGTAATCGCATACATAGGACTCGGGGGAATCAGCACCACTGCATTCTTCATGAGTCCAAATTAACAAACAAACAAATAATAAATTGTCTTACAATTCGATACGGGGTAATACCAGTCACTGACCGGTATTGCCCGCTAAGAATGATTGCCATAACCCCAAAATACGACAACGATTTTTTTGGTTGCTTACGAAAAACGTAAATAACTTTCATAAAATTCAACAAGCATATTCGACACACTAGCAAATGTATTGTAATTAACTTTAAGAAGGATATTGATTGGTATAAATCACTTAAAGCTTACCTTTAGCCAAATTTTCAATTTTGTTACAACAAAACACGTCCAAACCTTTACACAGCTGTCAAACACACTGCGCGCGAAGGAAAATGGCGCCGCTTGGTCAGTAAGTTTACTCGATCGCATACTAGATGGCGACACTAGAATCGATAGCAGAAAATTTTTGCAAGTGTACAATTTTGACGTGACTGGCATTGCCCGCTGACCGCCATTCCCCCATCTTACCCTACTGACGGGTTTTTGGTTTTTGGACTAGTCCGCAAAAAGTGAGACTATTTTCCGAAAATTCCGCCATTCTGGCTAAGATGAAATTTTTCGCGCGTATAATTTACAAGACAATGCAAAACTATGATGACATGGAACTGATCTATGATAAAGGTGAAGGATGTGGCCATAAAATTTCGTAATTAAACGAAAAAATTCCATGGAGCTTGAGCTCGTATGATTCGTCTTGACATGTACTTTTCCATTAGATAGTATCCAGGGTCTGATGACAGGCTAAAATAATAACCATTTAAACCACACGGTGTACCTGTCAAAACTAAGCTAGTGCAAAAACGGTAGGTCCGAGAAAAAGTAGACCTTAGTGAACGCGATGACTCACGACAAGTTTATTTTCCATTAACGGTGGTGCCACATGCGAGATATTTATTTTTACGTTTTGTGTACAGTATAGTATATTTATGCGTGGTGGAACATCCTTGGTGTCCTTGTTTGGCGAAACAATACACAGATGTTACGTAAGTTTAAAAGACACGTCAATAGCATCTCGACCCTGCCTCAGTTCTCGTCACTGACCCACAATTACTCACTCGTTTCATGCAATAGCACAACGGTAAACTCATTCATTATATAATATTGCATTGTCAGTGATTTGATTACATTAACAGCAGTAAGGACTAATGTATGCATCCAGTGCCAGACGTCAGTATTCGGTACTGATTGCTATCTGGTTCTAAATAAATAGTATTTATTAGAAAATCCTATCATGTGTAAAAATAGGCAAGCCAGCAATGAGTTTTTGGGAATTTACAAGACACTTAGTAGTAATCTACAATCTACTCAACTTTAAAATACCAAATAATTTTAATACAAAATGTTATTTTAAAGAGAACATATGAAGACATTTCCATGCGTAGTACTTACCACTGCAAATGGTTCATTATATCCAAAATGTGTATAAATTCTTGTCCAATTTACGTGCTGACAAGGGTGACAATTTATTGCAGTAAAAATGAAGAATATCCCGATCTCAGTTTACTTGTGATGAATATGGGTTCACAAAAAGGGTTTTCAAAAATACTAGTCTTCTTTATAAAAATGTTAATTTTTCTATGTAATTCCCTCATCACTTTAACCCTTTTTAAGGAGCCACGGCTAGACACGGGTCGGATCTCAACTATCTTACGAGTTGAGAGAGTTTAGGTCTTATCCACACACACACTTGCCTAGTGCGGGTTAATAATGTCACACGTCTTCGAATGATTCGTTGATAATGCTGACATTCCAGTTTCCTTATTAATGAAATTTAGAAGTTTTATACAAGTTTATTAGGTACCTACCTGGTTTTTTAAACTTTAAGAAGAACTTTTATCCTGGTATCACGAGGAGGAAGTTGCAGACGAAAACTAGTTGTATCTTAACTATACCTAAGTTATGCTCTATTAATAAGACAAGATTAAGAAACAATATTTATGTGACGCAAGTATACAATAGGTAGGCACGAAACGAGAACTGAAATTCGATGAACGTAAAGAAAGCATTAGATTCTTTGAGCACGTGGCGCTTATTATTTACACTGGCAAATACCTAAACATTGAATGATTGAATGAAAAAAATATTCTTTTCGTGACAAGAAAAGTGGGCGTGTGTGCGTGTCCCGGTGTCGATGTAGGCCATTGCCAAGGTCGAATGTTTAATATAAAGTCTGGCGCCGGAACATTAAAATGGTCGGGCTCTCCCCGGACCCCCTTATCCCAACCCGGCGGTCGCAATCGTTGCACTCGTTATTTATTATCTGGAGGCATCCCCCGCTCATGAACGCCTTCAATCTTCGGTGGGTACCTACATAATCTTGTATTGTATAGATTGTGGCGACGGCGAGGCCCCCGATTACATACAGTGACTATTAACACACAGAGCAAGAATGAATATCGATTCCTTAATGCGGAGGACTATCAGCTGACGCGTTGGCATCCAGGCGAAATAAGTGACGAAAGATTAATGTCATGGTTTTCAACTTTATTCTACGGTAAAATCGTCATTTGTATCTCATGTCATAATAACTACTGCCAACGTAAATGGCGGTGCGTCGCGTCGGTGCTGTAGAAATATGATTACGTAGCAGACTCGATGGTAGAAATAATTTTCCTAAGATACCAGTCCTACGAATTTTGCAGCCTACTAGTCGCGTTCTAGATTTAAAGTTATAATTTGACGTGGACATTCAATATTGTTAAGTTGAAAGGAAGTAAAAACAACATACATACGAAGGAAGTTTCAATGAATACTAACTGTAAACATAAACAAAATTTAAAATGTTTCATAAGTTGCAACTGCCTCGGTGGTCTAGTGTTAAGCGTGTTCGCTTAGTAATTGTAAGGTCCTTGGTTTAATTCTCAGATGAAGCAAAAATACTTCTAGTATATCTACTTATAGAATCTTTGTTGAAGCTCGAATTGTGCCTGATGAACGACCATAGGTTCGCCCCCTTTTACGTATGAGAGCTAAGTATAGACGGCGAAAAGTGGGTGATGTTCACCTCTGCCTACACCGTCGCGTAATACAGCGTGCATTTACGTAGAAATCCAGGATGCTGATATAGACTAGTATTGAAAGGAATAGGAAGATATTGAAAGCAATACATTAGTAAGATGTCACAGTCACAGGCAAATTTAGTCTGTTGCCTGAGCGACGCAGACCGTCTCAAGAAACTAAGAACTTTCGCTTTCTAACAAGCAACGGTTGGTTACTGCGGCCCAACATCCCTACAAACACACAACTCACACAAAACAGATGGGTGCAGCGTAACATTCACCTACATTCACAAAATGTAACAGCAGCACACATTTCTCAACATCGAAATATCTTGAATGAATGAATACAAATACAAACATGAGTAGACACATACATTAACCTACATAAAAGTCCATAATTATTAAATCGTCTGGTAAATGTGGGGATACCCCGTTGGATGATTGCCAATAGGAAGGGGTCATCTTTAAATAAATCCAGAATAATATTGCTTTTAAACGACTATGATCGAAGACTTGTTAAATAATGTTTAAATCAAATTTTGTATTCGTAAGCTAGGCTGGATTCTCCGCTGTCGAGTATTGTTTAAAACAATTACTTAGCAGATTAGCGTGTAACAACTACCAGAGCTATGCTATATGCATGTATGCTATTCACTAGGCGTTGAGTGTCTTGGTCACGAATCAGCGGCACAGTCCAAGGCGTGCTCGCCCATCGCAATCAGATGACATCATTTTGCCGTCGCAAATATGAACTAGCAAATTCACTAGCGGGCAAAGTTTTATGCGACATTGTTGCAATATACGAGTACTATACAAAGTTATCGACATATCCCTTTGATGCTTGAAAACGTTTTCAATTCTTCGGCTATCATTAAATTAATCATTACCTACACCTCGTTTTCGCTTATTTTTAATGTAAAATCATGTAATATGAAGAAACATTCGAGTTGAATAAATATGCGGGAGAGAATAGTCAAGAGGTGGGAACAGTGTCGCAGGTCGCTAAACGTCACAAAACAGTCTGTGATTGATGGTTGCGGTGACACTCGTTACGTCAGCTGCCGGGTCTCGGGGTCAATGCCATCACGATTACAATAACCACCGGGATGTAATAATAATAACAGTCAGCTGAGTTTTAGTATCTCTATGCACACAGAAGAAACTGATGAGTAAGTGCTACGTCAGGTTACATTTAGTAGAAGATACTGACACCACTCATTGCTTTTACTGAATTTGATTCCATTGCATTTTCTACAGCAAAATATATTGATACCTAAGACAAAGTGTCGTTGGCAGGTAACCTAGTAGTAATAGGCTAATTAATAAATGTTCATAAAAACTTTATTCCATAAGTATAGGTATTGTGTATAGAATTCTACAAATGTATAGAAAATGTCACAGCATTGCGGACCAGGTATAAACAGGTAAACTGATATAGTATTTTACCCTCATTCTTATAATAATTTTAATGCGAATCCAATGGTTTATGTATGGTTATTTAAATCGTGGCAAGGCTAAGGGTTTTCACGATTAAAATAACCTTGCCAGGATATAAGCTGCTATTTTTTACTACCGGTATATTTTATTGCAAAAAAATATACTTTTTTAAATGATGAGGGGTGCTAATGTTAAGCCGCATCTTCCGTGTTTTTGCGACAAGTGCAAACGTCAAGTTCGCATTAAAACAATAGATATTCATCGTTTCATAATTATGTTGTAACAAACTTTCGCTAAAGTTGCTGTACGTTTACATTGTTGGAATTCATAAAGCAAGGAGGGCAGTCGTCAGGTCGTGTTACGACCACCCAGTACGGTGGCAGACCGACCCCATTGTCGAGCTGGGTCGATGCTACAAAACGATGGTCGCTTTTATGAGAAGGAAATATCTATACAACACACATCCGCATATTGTAACGTAATACTCGTAAAGGTCTCCGATACTATGCAGACTCGAATTGTTTCAGTATTCTATTGACTGAGAACATTCTGAATTGTATATTATTACGTGACGAAAAACTGAAATTCTCATGTTTAGAAGGGGTGGTTACAAGGAAAAACATTTCCGTTTCTATTGAATTTATGTAGATAAGTAGGAGTAGTATAAAAAGAACGAACTTTAATATTTCTTTTTTAATCAAGGAGCTCAGAAAAATATCCATATTTTCTCAATAATATAATAAATGGGAATAACTCTGTAGTACCTTTGCTCGGCTAAACCCAACAACCGATTCAGATGAATTTTAGTATGTAGATAGTTTTAACACTGGGGACAAAACCAGACTTCTGTTACCTGATTGTGTTAAAGAAAGGCAATGTTTTTGCTCAATAAACGTTGTACATGCGGGTGGAGCTACGGGCGGACAGCTAGTGTTAATACAATAAACACTTAATTAGAGGATTACCCAATTGACGAGATTTCAAATCTTATTTTAAAGTGAAATTGGTGAAGTTTCAAATAGTTTTGTAAATGATAGACAATCGATCAAATTTTTAAAAGAATTAGACAAATTGGAGCTTAAATAAATCTAGAAGTTTGAAATATAAATACGTGGTCTCATTACCACAGAAAATTATTTAGTTTGGTTATGGAGCCCGTCGTCCGGTTTACGGCCCCGTTACCGGCTATCCAACGTTTTTACAGCCCGATAAAACCGTTCCACCAACCTGCGCAGTGCGGACCCTAGCTGTTATTGAAGTCAATCTTTTTACTGCACACCCTGTAGTATTGCTAGCTTTGCATAGTGTAGTTAATTACGCTAATAAATTATTTAATGGACGCTGAATTTAAGCAAAAATACGCTCTTTCATACAGTTAGTTCATTATCATGCTGTATGTTTAATCATTGTCTACAAAATGGAAACATTGTTTAAACACGTAATATAAAATTGAAATAACACAGAAAGGCTTTATCTGCTCTGTGAGTCGTATAAATTATTAAAATGCAACAAAACGAGCAGACCACATTTTGTTCACGAGCGGCCTCGCAGCGCATTATCGAAATCGGACCGCAATAATTACATTCGAGCCGAATGCGGCCACTCCATCCATCTGTCCAAACGACTAAATAAAATGTACGTTCGCGATAAAATGTTATCAATGAGAAATATATTATTCGTTCCCTGGAATAGCGAATATTTAATTAAACCGACAATTCAATAACCATTGCAATCAGTGTTCAATTTTAGCTTTGTACGAGTAGGTAAATGTCAAAATTTATGTATGTTTTTGTCTTTGGACCAAATAAGTACCAACCAAAGCGCAGTCGACAAAGTAAACAAGATAACTTTGCCGACTTCGCCTAAGGCACCACGGGATTATGTAGCACCCTTGGCTTATTCAATTAAAAAGAGAGCACTCCCTCGAACGAAAGGCTCTTGTTACTGTCAAGAATTCATAAGTTTAATAATATGCAAGTCCAGTGGCACGAGCTAAATATGTACTAGACATCACTTTATTCAAATATGATTTTATTATTATTTAAATATATAAAAAAATACAAGCTTTGGCACCAATCGCAGGGGTTACAAACTTGAAATTTTGAAAATTGATGCATTTTATGACGCAAGCTCACATTAAGAACGGATTTATGAATCCACCACTAAAGAGTGAAATAGCGATTGACAGTTTGTATCAGAAGTTCGTAAATTTTTGAGTTTAAAAGAATAAAATGTAATGTGGTAGTTTCCGTCCAACAATAAATGACTACATGTTTCGTCGTTTTGGAAAATTCAACCCCTAAGGGTAAAATGGGGTGGAAATTTCCTGACCGAATTATAGACACAAAACTTAAGCCACGTGAGTGCGAGCCCTAAAATGCTGGAAATTTATGTTAAAGGAAATTTCACCCCTGAAGGCCTAAAATCATGGCAAAGCCGTTGTTTGGAATATAGTCATTTTTTAATATAGAAGCATGATTTTTGTGCACGCTTTTTGGGATTGAAATAAATTATTGCACTCTCTTTCTTCCTCAACACTACCGAATTCTCCACTCTCCGAAAGAGAAGGGCACTCACTCTGTTATTTTCACTCACGTACCGATTACAAATTCTTGGAAAGTACTAGTTAGAGAATGATATTGAAAAATAAGGTATGAGGCGGAGTAAGAAAGGGTTTGATGGTCGTTTACAAAGGGGTAGAACATTAGTAAATTTCGTGTAGTCTACGCGAGCGAAGCATCGGGGCGGAAAGCTAGTGACGTATGAAATTGTAATCGTCAAATATTGGCGGGGTATCGGACAAGATAGCTAATTTTTTAATTTAATGGTTCGTTCAATTTCTTGTCCTTGAACGAATCAATCAAAATTAGCGACCGTGTAGGCCTAGGTATGTGGTGTCTATAGGTATCTGGTCGGTGTCCAGCGGTAAGCGTGTTCGCTTAATAACCATGGTCTCCCGAGTCGAACAAAAAGAACTCTCCTTAAAAAATTCTTAGCAGCAGCTCGAAGTTGGCAATTGGTACCTATCTAATGAAAGTAATAATAGGCTCGCCTCCTATTACGTATGGGACCTAAACATAACCGTCGAAATGACGATGTTGATGACATTCACCTCTTTTGCCATTGCTCAAGTTTTTTGAAAATTAAATCTTTTTCGGTGTACAACCACGATACAAAGCTGATGAAGCATCTAGAAAAACAGAGTAAATACGGACAAATACAGCATTAATAATAGACGAAATAACGAAGAGAAAATGTGTTAACAAAACTAATTTTACAGTCCAAAAAAGACTGCTTTCTGTTTATGTGAGACGAGACTAGGTGAAGATAAGTCATTTATTAGGCATGGCCCGCATCGCACGTGCTGGAAAATTTTCATTAGAAAATTTAGAGCAAAATGTATTTGTACTTTGTTTTTAGATGCGAACGCACGTCGCCTGTCGGCTGATTACGTTGTGCGCTGTTACCGTCATTCATTTGAGTCTGAACAGTGTACACCCTCCCTACCCTACTCAATCTCGTTTATTATGAACGTGCACCAGAACAACCTCCCGCTTTTTACATTTTTTTTTTTTTTTTTATTCTATAATAGGTTTGCGCTTGACCACAACTTGCCTGATCTGAAGCAATGTTGCAGTCTACGATGGAACGCGCCTACCTAATAAATACCGATTCACTCGTGACTTGAAGACAGGTAGATTATAGCTATCGGGAAACAGAGATGCCGGCAACGAATTCCACAACTTGGCGGTTCGCACAATAAATGTGGAAGCAAAGCGCTTTGTGCGTGCCCGTGGAATTTCCACCATATAACGGTGGCGCATAGCCGTACCTCTACTTGTACGATGGAAGAATGGGGATGGGGGAATAAGATTGTGTAATACATACATACATTTGAATATTTCACTTTATGCATAACTTGATTATGATTTAAAATAAAATATAACAACAATATATGAATAATATAATAATAATAACAACGTAGGAATTACGTATATCACGAAATAAAGGAAACCTTTACTATAATAGAGCAGAAGATTAAGCAGCAAGGAGTTTCTATTCCATCATTAAATAATGAGCAACATTTACGTGAAGCTACTTGTTTTGATTATAATGAACAGCCTTTTTCAAAATCATGGTACGATCATTATGAATCTATAAATCGCTTCCAATGGGGATCCCTTAGACCCTTAACAAAGTATATGATTGTCAAAGGACATTTGACAAAGCACCTCTTCATTCAGGCATGGGAGCGGCATTTCTCCCGGCATTCACAATGCCAACGTTAAGTTGCATAAATAAATAACTAGAATTAGAACCCTTCGCGTAACTCACAAACGTTGAACACTCGCGACTCAATGTGAATAATTTCTTCCCCGCTTTTGTGTTCAACATCCAAGTAATGCCCGACATTTAACTGACAACTGATGAATTCTAATGTCAATGTTTCTAAGAATACGTACGTTTTATGTAGCTCTTTATATTAGTAACTAAATTTATCTCCAAAATTTAATTTCTTATTTTTCTATCCAATTCAAAGTGGTTTATTTACATTTACAAACCAGAGCAGTATTTTTGTCAGAGACCAAAATGTTTGGAGTAGGTAGTACTTATTTAGTAGTGAGTGATTTAAAAATTTTAAAATAAAGGACTACGAGAAGCTAGCAGAGGTTTGGGTTGGACAACCTACAATGATGATAAAGGTTCCCCTCGTTTTGAGCCGTGGACTTGGAACAGTCATTACAAAAAGCGCCACATCGCGGAACGGGCCCCGGTTTAATAATTCTACTCATTTGGGTTCCCTCGGGCGAGTCGGCGAGACAATGCGAGCCCGCCTAACGGTATCAATCAACATCAAACAACCCCGTTCCGTTTTATCTGTACAATTTTTAGGGTTGTGCTTTTTATTTAGTTCCAACTTGTCTTTGAATATCATTCAAAGATCCCAGCATTATGACATTATGACACAATTGCCACAATATCATTGAAGACAGTATTTTTATGTAGATACATAATAATATGTCACGCGGGTATTGACAATAATTTGGACTGATGTAAAATAATTACAAACGTTTCCTCTTTTGTAATACAAACATTTACATACGAATTATGAAAAAATAATTACAAAGAAAATGACCTAAACTCGCTAATTTAGTTTGAGTCGATCTTTCGATTTCATCATCAGACCGGCTGACTTGTAATATATTATTACGTTATCATTGTCATACGCAAGTATAGGAATTTGAGCTGAATCGAACGACAGAAAGTGGTTCTAGCTCAACTTCCAAGAGTTGTCCCGTGAAATCTTGTATTAAAAATATCTTGGTTATCTATCATACCAATGAGCTGTCTGCGAATATATGCCCAATTATTATATAACCGACCCATAGAACACATTGTCACGCGTAACATTACATGATACATCTTTATACGAGTTATTCGCACTAAATAACCTACTACTACGGATCAAAACAAACAATTACGTCACTTACACAAATCTGAACCTCACAGATATAAAAATAAAACTGAAATCAGTGTAAACATAAATTTATCATACGCGTGTCTATAAATAGAGAGCGCCTTATTTTCTCCCACTACTTTGTTATGTCAGAGGAAATTGCTTTTATTTCTCTGTTGGAAACAGTGTCTGTGTAGTTAAATAAGGTCTGTTTATGAAAACTTATTTTTGTTTACGTTTGGAATGAAGATTCTTGACGATAGACGGAATAAAGTGTAACCGCAACAATTTATGAATTTTCTTTAACGGACATGTTTATTTTTATTTAAACTAGTGCTATCTGTATAACATTTGACTTGAATACATGGTGAGAATATTTCAGTCAAAATCTGTTAAACGATGACGATGAAATAAAAATGGCAACAAGGGGTTACTCTTTCATCCTTGTTCTAATCCCCAAAGACCCTTGACGCTTTTTTTTTGTAAATATATTTTACCCACATTCAGAAAATTATTTTATTCTACAGAAACAACAACTAAAGTAGAAGGACATAGGATAGTTTTCTATTCGACTGCTCAAAAAGAAGTTAGCGGTTTAGCGAGATAGCCGACATATGTATGCGCGGGCGTAGCCGCGGTCTGAAAGCTAGTATTTTATAATATCATAAAATGTAAAATAGTGACCCACAAATAGAAGTCGAATCAAACGCAGCTTGAGTTTGCCACATGTGTTACTAATGAAGACACGAGGTTTACGAGTATGTTTATTCATACCAAGTTTTTGATCTACCTTACAGTACTTTTTACAAAGTTAATATTAATTAAACGTTTTTAAACACACTTAATTTTAAAGAATAATAAGTTTTGCAAATCGGTCTAATGTTAAGAGTCCAAACAAACAAATAAATGAACATCCGTAACACCTCTTTGAATTCACAAGTCGTTAAATAAAACTAGTAAAACATTATTGCGTCTTTCGTTACTCGGTTACAGCTATAGCTAAAGAGAGAGTAAAAAAAACTGTAGAAGTTTTGATTTTGTTCCAAAAACAATTTCCTGTAACCAAAATCAAAGTACAAAAAAACAACAAGGGAGACTAATCATCAATTTGTCACTATGTTGTATGCTATATGGCATTAACGTAAGACGTTATTAATGTAGCGCTACGTAAAATGAATTAACATTATGTGCAAGAGTAGTAAGCACAAGCAAGTTCATTACGTGTGGAAACCGACATTGTACTTTGTTCCTTACGTGACCGACTGCCTACATTATTCAGCCATTAGCGTACTACACACATCGGCGCCATGTAAAAACCCCGCTGTGTCATTAAACAGAGAGGAATATATAAAAACACTAGCTTTCCATCGCGGCATCGTCCGCGTGATATTAGGATAAAAAAAGCCTATGTGCTATTCCAGACTATAATCTACCTGTGCCAAATTAAATCTCAATTAAAAAAATAAATTTATGCTTGAAAGAGTAACACAGACCTTCTCACATAAATCCATACAAACTTTCGCATTTATACATACGTAATGTTGCTAATAATTTACGATAAACTTTACTGGAGTATTATAAACATTTCAAATTGATGAATCATACTTATGTTCATTAGACAGTCATATTAAAACGCGCGTAATTTTAATAGCGATACACAAGATTATGAATTACGTTGGTAAACTTAGGTCAGTTATGTTAAGCAAAAAAAAGTTTAAGTTTAATGTCCCAACCCACTCCTTTGTTAATCATTTCTGGCGTAATGTAACGTGATACATAATTGCAAAAACTACAATTTAACACTGTACACAAAGGTAAATAAAATATTATAGTAAATAATAAACTTACTGAGTCTGGATCATGTGTGTTTGGCGTGGACGGTTGAGGTGGCCGCGGAGGCGGGGGATAACCCTGAAATAAAATATCGTTTTTAATTATTTTATTAAAGACCGTGCTTAAATGCTAGTTCCTTCTATAGGACGGATATATTTTACAGAAAAAAGCCAAGCTGACTCTAGTACTTTCTTAAATTATTGAAATAAAACTAAACCAAACGTGACCATGAAGTTTGAAAAGACTTGAAACGTCGGGATATAAAATCTTAAATAAACTGCGATAAAATCCGTTATTAAATTATAATTCAAGCTGACTCTCTGCACTAGACCACCGAACACACACAAATCAGTGCAACACGTTTCCTTAAAATTTATTTTGCCCTGAATCTTCTCGTTACAATCGTGTCCTCGAATGAGGTGACTAAGCACTTACGCACAGATTATATCAGTTACTTGTAAATCTTCTTCTTTTAATTATGGCCTCAGCAGAAATTATTCCGCAATATTGCCAATGTCAAGTTTAAATAAGTATACAAGCTTTTAAATAATAAGTAGTAAAAAATAAAGTAATCCAGTAAAACGAAGTAATATTTTTCTATTTAACATTTTTAGATTAGTACATTTACTTTCAGAGTACTGATAAATCAAGAGAGACAAGACCAGAGAGTACTGGCTGCGTGTTAATGCTTTTGTATTAGAAACACATACATAGCTGTTGGTGATCACATCTACACATTTCATGTTCTTTAATGTGACAATATTACGACACTCTTTACCTGTAAATATGAGGTTGTGGAAAAAATTGTGAAAAAATTAATCAACGTTATGCGAAGGCTGAAAATATTGAAATGTTATGTCTGGCCAACCCGGTAGTATAACCAAACATTAGAAGTCATCGTGGAAATTACTGTCATAACCATAACACCGTCCTGCGGTACAATACCCAGCCATTTGAAAATGTAGTTAGTAGTTGTCTTAACTATACTAGCAATAGTTTAGTCTATCTGCGGTCAACAATATCGGTCTTAGTCATAACTCGAATAACCGCCTCGCCGTCTCTGTTTACGCCACCACTAGACGTCTAATTGAAACAGACTCAGTTGGACAGCATCTACACCTACGAGTATTTGAGGCTAAGGATATTCGCCACAAGATATAAACAATTTTCAATCATAACACAGACAAAAACAACGGCACTGGCCAACACGAAATGTTGAACTTAGTCGGCTACGTTTCGAATTAAAGCGCTATTTCAAACAAGCGACGATAGCAAAAAGTTCACAAGCTTAAGCTGAAAGTTAGTTTCGTGCCACTGTAAGCGGCCAGACTTTCGTACTAAAATTTCCTCCCATGTTCCAACCAACAAAATTGTTGTTTTAGTATCAGCTTATGAAGACCTAACTTGAACTATGTAATGTATTTACTGCTATAAAAAAATTAACATCTTACCGAAAATTTCTACAAATAGATAATAGGTTCAGTGAGGGTGATAATATTTACCCAGTTAAGGAAAAATTAAGGCGTCAGTAAAAGTTGTATAACAGACGTGTTCTATTCACGTCGTGACCGTAAACTTTTATTTAAATTCATTATAACTTGGAATGAAACAATCCTTCGGCTAACTCTCGACGCGCATTCTCCTTACCAATTTTAGGGAGGCACTCCAAAGTCCTACCGAAGTAAATGTCGGAAATATTAAACGGATTAATCCTCTTTTCGAACCATTCTCTTAGCTAACGGATTGAAATTGAATTGACGGATAGGGATAGCTGCTTCAAACTTGTTAGTGACATGTATTATGAAAGGCCTTCTTAATCCAAGATATCTCATTTTCATTGTGACCATTATGACGCATTAGAAAAATCATGCCGAACTACAGGGAGAAATTATAAAGGAAATAATATTTATTGTACAATAATAGAGACATATGCAAATTATTTGACTGAAAGGACCATGAAAACAGCAATAAATACATAGTTGTGAAACTTGGTAGTTGGCCTTTATGAGCCTATTTGAAGAGTCGCCTGCAACCACCAAAGCTACATAATATGACAGGGTGTATGCACGCTTTTCTCGATAAATCGTGTCAACGTCTAAGTACACTCTCTAACCAAAACGTAGGGGTGTCATCTAGTAACATTTAATATAACATTTTTAGTTATCATACAATAACTTAACAGTGAGTAGACGCAGTTCACAATATATAAGACAAATGTCAGTTTCTCTTCTCTTACAATTGAATTGCATTATTTTGCGGAGATTGCAAAAGGGGGGAGCGAGCGGCATAATTTATACAACTCGGCAATTCCCGACAGCCCTGCCACCGTGACTCCGCCGCAGGAGAGAGAATGTAAAGGTTTCCAACAGCGGCGGCACGGCGAGAGAGGTTGCTACACTGAGTTCGGAGAATCCGGAGCATTTTGCAGTTTGTTATTATAAGAGCCGAGAGCTGCCAACGATAAGTTGTTCTTTATGTACACACTCCACATGAAATAGATGGAGTTAAAAAGTTGCTTCTTATTTTAACTTTACTACAGAAAATGTAACAAGTTAACTATGTATCCATTCACACACACATTTAAGTAAATAACAACTAAATGTTTACTTGTAGATTACTTAAATAATGCTACGACTCGACAAATAAATACAAAAGGAAGAACCAAAATATAGCAATTATAGCAATTATCTTTGACAAATATATTTTCCATGACAATAAAATACTAAAGAGATTTTTACTGGCGAAGGCGAACTGAACGGCTGACTAAAGAACGGGTAGAGCTGTCTCGTGCAACTGGCGCGGCGCGCCTACTGTGGGGGAATATTAAACGGCCCGTATCCAACCAGCTATACCATTATTATTATCTTGCCATCCATTCTGTCCCAATTCCGGGATCCAATATCCAGTTTGCTCCTTCCCACACGCCATCATACATGTGAAAGCCAATGTTCTGGTATTGTTCATTGCCATTTCATATACATAATAGACGATAGACCAATTAGGTTTGTAATGGTTGGCATATTTTGTGTAATACTGCGAATTTATTGTTATTTTAATAGGAAAGTCCAGTAAATATAATTAGTGATTCCTCATTACCGAGCGGCTGGCGTGGTGGCCCCTCTGGACGTTCGTGCGTCTGCTGGCTTATGGTTATTAATAACGCTGGCCGGCCACCCCGCCCGCACTTCGGTCTCCCTCCAGGCCCCACACTCGTCCGCGATGCCGCTGCCGCACGTCTGACATTTTAATTCCGAAGCTATGGGTACGGACCCACTCCATTGTATCGACAATATTTTGGTATCGATACTATGGAAGATTGTTTATTATATTTTAAATACGCATTTTTATTATTTTGTTTATTATTTCCGGTAAATGCTTGTGACTGAAATTGTAACTATTACTATCGATTGAAGGGCCATTCATAATATTGCGTGTTGAAAATACGTAACACATGAACTAGATATTTAAATATCTTGGTGAATAAACTTGAGCAGTAGTTTTGTTTTAATACGCAAAGTAATAAGTTATTTATTAGGTAGAGCTCTAACAAAAATGCAGCTATAACATGTGTGGCTGGGTGATACTTTTACAATCGAAAGTATTAACAATCTTGTGTTTGGTTACGACTATAAGGTTTTCTAAGTTAGCCAGTCATCTTTATTTCAGTGAGAGGCAAGCGTATAATAATATCGAGTGAGTCAGTGTACATCACTAGCCACGAATGCTACAATGGCGGTCGGGCGAGCGCAGGTCGAGCGCAACATGGCTGCCTTGGTAGGCGGTTCGAGTGAACAAGACAGAGCTACATCGACTGTCGCCCTCCCTGTCGCTCGCGCACGCAATGCTCGCATCGATCTCCACTCTCTGTGTTCGCCCCCAGCACCAGAAAGGCGGAACTAACAAAATTACAAAGCGCTTTCGAGCCGCTAATCATAAAATAAGATACGACGTTTCATTTCGACCGTACGACTCTCGAGCGATCACGATGCTGGAATGGCTCTTGACAAAATCTCAAAATTCTCCACTAACATTGTGAAGCATTAAGCCAACCGTCACCAGTTGAAATTGGAGGGAATTCTGTAAGCCTTCTTTCTAATAACTAGTCGTACGTTAAGTTTTGTTTGATTTATAACTAGGAAAAGCGACAAGTTTGATGCAACTTATAAGTTAATGTAACTTAGCGATTGAAAGAGATTGAAACTGAGCGGCTCTAGTGATGTCTAGAAATAAAATGATAAAAGCATTTTTTACTTACTTACATCTTTATAATAAAGTCGTGTTACATCGTGCCAGTCCCACTCGGGTTTATGTTGGCATAAATTGTAGCCGAAACCTGACTGCCTTTAGTTCCAGTACCGACTGAGTATAAAATAGATACGAGACGCGCACACCGGTAGGGTCGGAATTTCTGCTCCGTCGATTACGTGATATCAGACGGTCGCGATGTCGGTTATTCTTTGAATCGCAAACACAGTCAAGTGGATTTTCTATTCATTTACGATCACGATTAACTTAAAAGTGTAGTTACCTAATACACAGGCGTTCCTAATGACGCCGTATTAGTCGTAATCGTTAGTCGCAGTCGCCATTATAGCTGTAACAATTTGGAAGCACAGCAGTAGTAAAAGATTAAATTTTATTAAGTTCTTTAAAAAACGAAAATATTATATGTAAGTACGTTCGATGCGAAAACGGAACAAGCATATTTAAAGACAGCATTATATTAGAGTTTGTATGCAAAGTTGACAACATGTGCTACATATCCATTGTATGGTAGAGCCGTCGCTTGGTGGCCACGTGCGAACCATATAACCGGCAAGTGTGTGTATAGAAATATGTAAATTGCACGGCGAGCCAAAAACCCCTTGCTCACGTTGCACGATAAATGTCGATTACTGCACTATGTCGGATTGACCTACAACACAATCTCTACATTTAAATATTCTTAGCTCTTTCGTGACTGACGTTAAATGTTTTGTCAATTCGCCAATTGTACTTTTTGTAACTGAGTAGATGGAGCCTATTTTATGCAAATTAAGTAACTTCGTCAAATTCGGAGACTATTTAATCTGTCAAAGATTTTTGAATCGGTAATTAATTAAATATTCTAATGAATATGTTGATGAACACCGATACGGTCATTAAATAAATACCGGTGATAAATATAAAATATCATCTCGTATGTAAGAAAAATAAGCTACAAAATAAATGTACAACTATAACGGCTATTATTACAGTAAAGTAACAGAGAATAAAGGTATAGAAACAGGAAAACAACCATAGCGAAAGTAAAAGTCGTCTATTAGATAGTCTACAGGAGGGCTAAAGACAGTTTATTGGAATAGTTATGATGATGGTGATGGTGAGATAGCAATTTTTTTTCAAATTATAACAACGAGGAGCCTTATACATTTCGCAGCAGTTTAATGTATAACGATAACAGTAAAGTCTTAAGCCGAAGTTCCATTTCGTAACGCTCCCTGCCTTACGAAATGGAATCATTACTTTTTTTCTCTAGATAAAGTAAATATTTTGCTCTACCAACTATGTGTATGGATGGTTTAACCACAACAAAAATCCAAGCATGTTCACCTTTCAGATTCTAGAAATAGATTTTTTCCAACAGTATGTGTGTGTACAGGATGCATTTACATAAAAAGTGACAAACACATTCATTACATTCGATTAGCAACAAACAATTTATCTTATTCTCGGGTGGGAGCAGCTTCTCGTTACATAAACATTCTATGAAGCCAACAGAACTGTCTAACCTAAAATTTAGAAGTTTTCTACGATATCAGCGCAATAAATGAATTGCTAACATGGTGCGTCGGCATCGACACGGCCCTACAAATGTGCCTGAACATGCTTTACTTATGTACAAAACTTTTGTCTAAAATACTACTACCAAGGTCTGAGGTGTTTAACTGTTGATTTATTTATTAAAATCTTACAGTAGTCTTCAAGTAACGATGAATCAGTATATACTGGGAAAGCGTGTTTAAGCGCAAGCCACAAAGTAAAAGTATAAAAGCCTTCTACAATGTTGCGTGTGCACACGCACACGTCAAGCACACGCACAAGCACACGCACACACACATATCTTTACGATGTTTTTTCTCTCCTTTTTATCATTAGATATCACAGTGTTAAAACTATTGTGTGTAGGTTACAGAGCAACCTAAACACAGGTTGCTCTGTAACCTAGCTAGAATGTCAGTCTTTTCGTTGTTACTATTTATTTTTAACCGACTCCTAAAAGGAGGAGGTTATCAATTCGATTGTATGTTTTTTTATGTTTGTTACCTCAGAACTTTCGAATGGGTGAACCGATTTTGATATTTTTTTTTTTTATTGAAAGCTAATGCTTCCCGTGTGGTCCCATTTCAGTTTGGTTTAGTTCTGAGAATGGCATCCATGAAGTCGGTTTTTTTGTTAATATTTTAACTTAATATTATATGCGGTCCCAATGGTAAAATTCGTTGTGAAACAAACTCTATTTTACATTACTGGAATAAACGTTATATAATTTTATGTTGTACGCCGATGTACACGTTTACTAAAATGCTATAACAATTATTGCATTTTAGTAAACTCGTTTCAGCTGTTAGTTAAAGGACAAATGTAGTACGGTAGGCTTAGAAATAAATAAATATGTGACATTCGAAAGGAATTTTAACTTTTCATTTTCATTTGTTCAATCAAAGTGAGCAGTCTAGCAAATTTATAATTTCTATCATAACAGTACTTATTGCACTTATTATTCATTAAAAAATGTAGAAATAATCATGCAAAAATGGTGTCTATACATTTTATATTTTAGTTTCTCATATGTATAATAAGCAGCAAACTTGTTTAGTAAATTACCACAAACGCTTTTTGAATAAACAGGTTTCATACAGAGTTTTTATGTTTCCTGTTAGATTAATTTTTGCCCCACTACATATTTATGAGGAGTGGTTACGTCTTTAATTTTAATTTATATTTCTCCTTGATCCTTGAGTCTAAGCAACAGGGATGACGACAAAGTATGAAAAATCGTATTTTAATTAGTCCGTCAGTTAGACAAAAAAAAATGTTTGACACGTATTTTTTGTATTTATCATTGAAATGAAACAATATTAATATACCTTTAACGCATAATAGTTTTGAAGTGGGAATGCGCTACGTCATACAAAGGTATACATAAATCTTACCTAAAAGTGACGACATCGACGGATCTTTAACCACACACAAAAAAAAAACGTGTCTAAGATTTTTATATTTATTTGTAAAATAGTTTATTTAAATTGTTATACTATTTTAATACATGTATTGTCTGGATGAAAGATTTCTTTTTTCAATTTTCATCAGTTTAATTTAGTACATAATTTATCCCGGAAAGCAGTCCCTAAATGACGTCAAACACGTAATTAGGGTCTGCCTTTGTAGCATTATTACAAGTGTAAGTCCATCAATTAATTAACTGTCCTCCAAAAGTTACGGAAGTCACAGATTAAAATAAAATGGCACAACAAACAGTGACCGAATAAAATGGTTAGCGTGAATCTTGAGAAACAACTTGGCACCTAGTGAAACTTTGTATCAAGGCTAATGTAATAAGTTTTCAGTGACATTACAGCTTAGTTTCAACTTAGTTATCTGGCTTTCGTTTAGGGATCAAGAAACTCGAATAAGACTTAGTTTATGTAAGTACAAATTATTTAAGTTTTACACTAAGACTGTCTAATAATTCGAGACTTATTGATGCTAAGTTATTTTGCTCTTAATCTGAGTAGTGCTTTACTAAGAAAAATACTTAATTTACATAAAACACACAACAAATACTAAAACATCAGATAATAACAAATCACAAATAAACACAGACAGAAACTATACCTACAGGACTGTGAATAATGTGACATTGAAGCAGTCCAGGTAATCTTTCGCATTCGCATTGAATTTCTAATTTAATTTGACATGAATATTATTGTTATCTTAAAATTCAATTGTATCAATTTCAAATTACTTCTTATCATAATATGCATGCCCAAGTGATGGCAGAATATGGAGATCAATAAATATTTATGAAACAACTTTAATGTAAACACTCATATTTGCAGTGAAATAAATAAATTGTTTTACTATGTACAAAGACAAGCGGTTTTCAATCTTTTTTACTCAGTGACGCACTTACTCCTCCTTTTTTTTCGCGGCACACTTGAAATATATTTGCGACTAACCTAAATGTCGGATGAGAACCGGTGATATACAGAACTCCTTAACAGCGTCATATAATCTCGCTTAAGTCTTACGGTCCTATTCATAAAAATCTTATAAGACTCTTTAGATAAAATTGACTTTGTCTCTTTCATATTAGCATAAATGACAAGATGAGAGACAAAGACAAACGAATCATAAACCTATTTTAGCTATAAAGAGATTATGAGAGTTTTTGTCCAGGGCCCCGACTCTTATTACATTTACATTTATCATAAATAGACAATTATGTCGAAAACAAATGGCAATTTCATTAGTTTTAAGTCGATATTCGCCACTTTTTTTCGACATATTTCTATTATAGATAAATTATTAAAGCGCGAGAATCGGGCCTCGGGACCCTGGACCGCGATCTGGAACTCGACATGCTTCAACCCTTTTTAATGTCCCACTGCTGGATACGGCTCTTTTTTCAACTATCTTACGAGTTGAGAGTTTAGGCCTTAATTTACACACGCTGGCCACCTGTCCTTGAACGATTAGTTCTTAAACACGCCAGTTTTCTCACAATGTTTTCCTTCACCGATATTGAGCAGCAGAGATGAAATAATTTACACAAATATGTGTGGGCACAACCGGTGATCGGACCCGCGACGTTATATTTCAAAAGCGAGGCTGATGCCACTAGCATCGCCAGCGCAGCGCTCTAAGAAAATGGGAAATGTCGATTGAAAACGAATGTTATCAACATAATGATGTCAATTGCTATAGACTCTTTGCATGTCGTGCGTTGAGTGGTAGAATTGACTCTAACGCGACATTCTTAGAAATACTGAGGATACGAAAATTAGTTTTCAAACGACATCCGCCGTTTTTTCGACATATGTCGCGTTCGAAATAAATGGTAATGTGGTAGCTCATGCTTTGGTAATTTTAAGTAATAATTTATGACTTAAAAATGATACTGTCTATCTCACCAAGACGGGTTAAATAGTGAAAACACCTGGATAAAGGTGACATTTTACCTGATGTGGTGGGGGTTGCGCCCCGTGAGGCGGCATATGAGGTGGGTGCTGTGAGTCTTGTGTGGGTGACATCGCGCCTGGCGCACTCTGCGCAGCGCCTGGACTGTGAGCGCCAGGCGGCTGCGTCGGAGGTTGAGGAGAACCGCCCCGTTCATAACCCTGGCAAATAACAATTATATGTCAACATACATTTTCCTGATTTTTACAAGAGTAGTAGTGGCCGGCTGTGGCTGTGGCTGTGGCTCCAAAAATCATGTTTTGCCAGCATTATCTCTACATTAAAATATATTTCTTACTGTTTGTTTGCAACATGTTTTCTGTGCATGTTACACAAGTGCAAACGATGGTTTACAAGTAATGAGAACATGAGAAATATATTAATTTAATACATCATTTGTAGGGCATGATGTGGATAGGATAGATTACTTTTAATTACCCACACATTTAAGATTTGATGCTGACGGATGAAAAAGTTTTAGTCATAATAAAACGTGACTTAATTGTCGTGACACATATGTTAAAATTTTTTTCAGCATAAAACATATAGCATTCTTCTGTAGAAAATAGTAATTTTTTTTTATAATCTACCGTGTTGATGAAAGATCAAGTTCATCTATTTATATAAAAATCAAATGCTATTCGTTAATCTCGCTAAAACTCGAGAACGGCTGAACGGATTTATCTTATCTTGGTCTTGAAATGTTCGTGGAGGTCTAGGGAAGACTTAAAAGGTGAGAAAAATTCGAATCATTGACAGGAAAACCATAAAAACAGCAATTGATTGAGGCAGTACGAAGTCTGCCGGGTCAGATAGTTTTATAATAATGCTGTACGTTTCCAAAAAAAATAACAGTACTTAATAACAGTGTTATTTGAAAATGTACTTATTCCTACAGTATAGATGTGCGTACTTAATCGACAATATTGTTGTTTGTTTCAAAACTATTTAGACGACTGTTTTGCTACTATTCTGATAATGATTCGCACACCAATTGAAATGGGAACACTCAATTAATCACAGTCGGCAAAGCTTTCGTGTCCTTGGCCGTGACATAGAACCGCGACCACGCTCAACTCTAATTGCCAACCTTTTTGTTGTATACTTACCTACTCAATTCTTTAGAATACATTAAATGTCAGCTTTACGAGTAATTTGCTGAAGCTATTGGCTTTTTTTGTTAGCGTTCAATTCTTTCCGATTGCTTCTTTTTGATACAAACGAATGTTCAAAAACATTCGAAGAGGTGGTTTACTAAAAGCCTACACCGCCCAAATGTTAAATGGACTGCTTCGGCGATTTAAAGGATAGCTGTCGCCTCCAGCCTTTGGGGTTGCAGGTTTATGACCAAAAGAGTGTCGATACTTTTCCAATTTCTCAAAACAATGTGGAGTCAGGAAGTTAAGAGCACTTCAGCTGTCGGTCCTGCGCCCAGACTCAACGGCCGTTTCATCCGATCGTATATAGTTAGTATTTTTAATTAATGTAAGAATGAAAACTTTATTTAAAGTTTTCGATACCTTAAATAGGTATTATTAAATTCACCTCTAAAACCCAAAATTGTTAAACATTTGAGTCATGATCGGATTGATTTGGAATTTTGAAAATGAAATGTCAAGCAGAATGTAGAGTAAACTCAACAGTAACTGGCCACTTACGCAAATTTTAGACTTAGGAACAATTATTTGTAAGGATGTATATTAAAATTCATTTTGTCTATTCAATCAATGGATAGCTTGTTTTCTCTACTTTATTATGATATTGTAATCGTGTTAATAAAACTAAGTGGTGTCAAAGTACAGTATTAAAATCAAAATGTAGGTATGATCAAAAAGATAAAATTTAAGATTCCTAAGTTAGTAGGATCAAAATTAAAGTAAAACTGAACAAACGTAATCATAATGATAATCGTATTTGTATACGCATAATCATATTATCGAATTGGTATTAAATGAAGCCGACACGTGCTATAGTAGGGTCACCGGCCACAGATGGCCTTGGCAGTTCATCTATTATGCACAACCGTTTACTTGTAAACAAGTGCATCGCAACCCATCTATAGCTACTGGGCTAACTGGGACCTATGTAAATATTTGTTAAGATATGTTGTACACAACATATAAAATACCACTAACTATTCTATTCGATTCAGTCAACATAATTATACATAAAAAGCAACCATTTGATTGAAGAAGCACCTTGGTTTGAACAAAGATCAAGCTACTATTAATTCTTACTAATATTGTAAATGAATCTGTTTGTCTCGCTGGCGTCAAACTTGTTGGAGACCCGGGAAAGGAAAATATTGGATAGTTTTATCCAACTGCGCAAAAAGTGGTTAATGGTTTAGCGCGATAACCGACTTACGCGCGGGAGGAGCCGCCGCCGGAAAGCTAGATGGGAATATATTAGAAAAATATGTGTTTAAGGAACCAAAAATGGTAACCTGTGCCAAGTATCAACGCTAACTCAGAGCTGATAGTTATTAAAGACGCGTAAACAGAAAGAAAACAGCGAAGAAACCTGTGTCGACACTGTCTTACCAGTGCTGGTAATCGATGCTGAAGGCGTATACAGAAAGAAAGCACCTTTCCGTTTACGCCTTAAGGCGAAGTAAATACAATAGACCAGTTACTTCACCAACTTTTTGAGCGGCTCCTTCTAGTTAAGGCTGTAAGACGGAAAAACGTTTGAAATCAGTCTTAGAACTTTGGGCCACAATTAAAAATCGGTTCAAACCATATTTGTGTGTAAATGCAAACATATACAAACAAAGCAAAGTATTAGGGGTGGTATTTTTTATATCCTGTGTGGTTAATCAAGATGAAATCCTCGAGCCTTAGTCAGAGTTAACAATGCGGACATTCATTACATCAGTCCGACAGATTGTACAATGCTTTCACTCGCCAGTTTCCGCGTCACGTTTCAAGGCTACAGATAAGGTTGTCCTGATATTTACTAATCCAGGTCAAGAGGAGTCATTCACTTTTTATGTTTCCCCTACACCGGCTGGCGATAATTGAATAATAATAGTGACATTCAACGGTTCAAGGCCTCCTATTACGATTCATTATTGTTTTTGATAAGCAAACAATGTATAACACCAGCTACATTGACTATTATACATATCGATAAATTATTCAATGTGAAGTTACGTGTCGTCTGAAAAGTTAAATAGGTAAACAAACGCTATGTCTATAATGATGACACGGTTTCTTAAACATTTTCTTCAATTGCCAGTATAGAACACAGCAAAAACAGAACCATTCATTTGGGTGCAGTCGTTCGGTAGTCATTAATTTAAAATATATTTCGTTGATTCATTTTTGTACAGAAGATAGATAAATAATTTGATGACTAAATGGATATTTTCAGATCAACAGTACAGCAAAGATTCTAAAAACATCGCGTTGTAATCAGCTTAAAGTGCCTACACCGTAACGGACCCTGATCCGACTAGAGAGGCTACTACGTAATTGGATATATTCCGCGCTTATTTGCTGGCAAAGCCGAAACCTATTCAGTACTTGTACTGACTATAGACTTAAACATCATTCAGTGCTAATGACCCAACTGTACAAGGAGGAGTACTTCTTAGGGCCGATTTAGATCAGACGAGCGATTGTACATTCCTTCACCTCTTCGTCAAATTAGTGTAAACTGAGACAGAACTTTCCTTTTTTTTGGTCTATCTTAGATCGCATAGATTCTATAGTATATTCTAAGAATGCTCGTTTGCTTGATGTAAAGTGCACTAGAGCGCAAGCAACAAGTAGAGCTAGAAGAGCATTCTTTCTTGATGTTTTAGTGTAAACCCACTACCGTTCGTTTGGTCTAAACACTCCTTAATGTGGAAATTGAACTAAATATAAATCGATAGCGAATCAAACGTCAATGTACCTAAAGTCTATATTATGAATAATATCTGGCATTTTCGGGCGCACCAGCGCTATAATGAATAGAAGTCGAAGTGATGACTGTGACGGAAATCAGTCGAAATAGGAGTGTGTTCCAGGATATTTTATTTTTATTTACCTACTAGTTTTCCGCCCGCGGCTTCGCCCGCGGATGTCGGTTATCGCACTAAACCATTAATCTCTTTTTTCGCAGTCGGATAAAACTATCCTTTCCCGGGTGTCGAACTATCTCCATACAAAATTAGTTCAGTAGTGTAGGCGTGTAAGCAACATTTTGAAATCGGCAAGCACCCATAGGTATATCCATAAATCTATAGAGGTTTCTTAAAATATACTACGCCTCTTTGACCATGATTATTGTAAGGTTTTCATTCAATATTTAAGAAGAAATAAAATTTAAATTTCGAATTCTAATAAGTCGGTCTGAGTTATCAAACGTCATTGTGTCAAAATAAAAAGTAATTTAGCTAAAAAGCACGAAGGAGTATTGATATCATTTTTGAAGAAAATCTCACTCAGAATAATTTCGCAGGCTTCTCCCGCGTAGTATTAGGATAAAAATATAAAATATTGGAAAAATAAAAAACACTTGTTTCATTATTTGTTTTAAGCTTTATGCATACCAAATTTGAAGTGAATCGGACCAAGGACTAAACAGTTCTGCAATATTTAGTATTTCCAAAAAAACTCATTTTACACTCTCCCTGGGGGTAGTTTTGGGAAAATAAAAAACACGTGTTTCATGATTTCTTTTAAGGTTTATGTGTGCCAAATTTGGAGTGAATCGGACTTGAGACTAAACAGATCCAGAGAAACTTTAATTTTTACCATTAAAACACATTTTCTACACCCCATGCGGGTAATTATGGAAAAATAAAAAACCCGTATCTCATTATTTGTCTTAAGGTTTATGTTTACCGAATTTTAAATTAATAGGACCAAGGAATAAAAAGTTGCATACAAACTTCACCCCTCTATTTAACCCTCTTAGGGGATGATTTTTGGAAATATTATTAGCCTATGTCCTATTCTAGGGTATACACTACCTACGTTTCAAACTTCATTTACATTGATTGAGCGGTTATGGAGATACGCGGTAACAAACCTTCACACACACACACACACACACTTACTTTCGCATTTATAATATTAGTAGGATACTATTTTACTAAAATACTTCGACTCGCAACTTTGTTCGCGTGATATAACGAAACATACTAAGGGAATAATATTACCAGTAGGCTAATTCACGTAATTAAATAAGTTCAGTTGCAGTTAAGTTTCGATCAAAACAGCGCTTTTCGAACTCTCGTAATCTTGACCACCGCCGTCAAAGACGCTTGCGTCAAGTTTGCGTCACGCAATCGCTTTAGACTAGATGTGACAGCTAAACAATTACAAGAATACCATTTTGCACTACGACGTAAACTTAATTGCAACTGCACGGCAACTTGATCGAGCCTCAAGAAATTATGTGAATTGGCCTATAGGATAAAAACTATTCCATTAATGTTAAGGTAACATTTGTGCAAAATTTTATCCAAACGAATTCAGATTTTTTTTTCATGAATGAGTACCAAACATACATCCATCTCTATTCAGCATCAGGATGCACAGGTATATCACCTAACAATAATAATAGCATACGGCCATCGTCATTCCATCCATCACTTGGCTGGCAAGCTCCGCGATTATAACAATCACAATAAGCAACATCACCTGAAACTGTTAACTTTACAAAACTTTTAGAATCCGAATAAAAGTTTTAAAAACATTTGACGGTTTTAAAGAATTCGTCCAATGTAGGTAAGTATCAAAGTTTTAAACAAGGCGAGGAGTGGGTGGGATGGAGGAGGGTTGCGTGTCTCACACAAAATATAAAGAAATCTTAAACAACTTTCAATGAATTACAATTTCGTGGTAAGTCTCACAAATTGAGTCTAACAGGAAACTGGGACTATTGCTTGGACCGAGTTTGTCTGAGTTAGTCGAACATCCACGCCAGTCGCCAACCAATCCATCAAAGGAGGGTGACTGAATTGGGTGTGAGTTACACCCCCGTACCCACATAAATATTGCGGGTAGGTGAGTACAAACCCTTTGACCGAGTTCTGTTTACTTTCGTTTTCGCTCAGCTGACGGGGCCGCCACCCCGCTCGTATACCTCCACTGTTATTATGATAATTAGAGAGCTATCAACGTTATATTAACTACGCAGTCTAAATGTAACTAATAATCAACTTGAATCTGAAGGGTGCGCCGAACTCTGGCCTTGAGCACTCTCTCACGGCATTCGATAAAGTTCAATTTCTTAAACACCACGTTAGCTATTACTCCAAAACTTGGCAGTTGATATTAATCTGTCCGGCGCGGTCGGAAATGTTAGAGGCCGAGTTTTTTAGAGTCATCACCCAAAGTGCGAACAGGGGTGCCCCCGAGAGCACTCAAGGTTGCAACGAGTGCGGACGCGGTAGACTGGGCGTAGACGTGCATTATTAGGTGGGTGCCGGAACATCGCGGGTGCCTTGATGGGTGGTGGGGTGCGCGTACGTCATCACCTGAGGCGCGTCCTTGAAACCGTCGTCACATTCATTGCACCCGGATGCGGGCTGTATCTACGAACCCGCAATGCTGCCACTCAACAAACACACCACCTAAATTACAGTGACGAGTACATTACTATAGTGAGACAGTATTAGCAATATAGTTAAACTATATTGCTAATACTGTCTCACTGCACCTACTAAAAAATCCAGTGCAGTCTAGAGGATAGTTCTGTCTATTGTCAAACTCAGCGCTCTAACTAGACAGGAAACTAAAATCTATGATGGAACACCTAACCATAGTATTGGGCGGTATAGAAGTTTAAATTTTTTTGTGTTAATATGCCTAGTTTAAGTATTACCACTATTAACTGGACGCAAGATGTTTTTTTATGTAACAGAATCAATTGAAAGAAAAGTTTCCATAAGTGTCTAGTGTTTTTTTTACGTGTAAGGCCATACAAAGTCATAAGCTTCCGCCTACGGTTTCGCCCGCGTGGTACTTATTGGGATAAAAAGTAGGCTATGTGTTAATCCAGACCATAATCTATCTCTCTAATTTCATCCAATTCCGTCCAGTAATTTTTTCGTGAAAGAGTAACAAACATCCACACACTACAAACTTTCGCGTTTGTAATATTAGTAGGATAGACCAATCCCGACTTCTCCATCGTGCATTAATAATTTACTTTAACACATACGGCCATTTGATTCTCATTCCCAAACTAGGCAAAGCTTGTACACACGGCTACACATCAAGCTGTTGTCGGTCATAGTGAGTTTGGACCGGATCAATGTCAACTGTCAAGTATGACAGGTGACATCGCAGAGCTGTTCGACTGAATGAATGAAGAGTTTATGTACAGCTTTATGATTATGTATATTGTTCTTTGTCTGTATTAACTGTTACCATTTAAATTAATATATCGCTGGACCCAGTGCGAGTTAGACGTCCACTGGCGAATCAGTAGACCAAATTACGAGAGCCAAGTAAAGCGGTCGTGTGCACGGCTAATCCACCTTTTATCATAGTTTTACTTACTGAATCCCCTAGTAACCCATAATAGTTTAATATTGGGTAGGTAGGGTTATCTGGGGGTTACTCTCTAAACGATAGATATTAGGTGGATGCTTGGCAGTATAACTACTCACTGAGTTGGCATAAATAAGTGGGTAAGTTAATATAAAAGACCATCCTGACACTACTGTTATTTCTCCATTCACCGTACCTGCTTCTAGTTTAATACTGGGTAGGGTTCACCATCCTCCTTCTTGCAAAGCTATACAAATCCAGTATAAACTGACCCCTCTCTATACGGAAATCCTATACAATGCGAAATCAGCTTATACTGGAAAAGTATATAGCTCGATGTATAACTTACTTTGCGTCTATAAATACATACATAATAACAACAATCATACATATACATATACTATATAACCCCCAAACTCAGACAAACAGACATGATCATTACGAAAATGTCGTCTTGGGTCGGAATCGAACCCTGACCTGCGACGTGAAAAGCAAATTACTTATCGCCACGCCGGTACTGGCTCGTCAATAACATGCTTCAAACAATAATAAACCTTTCTTTAAACATTATTTAACATGAAAATCTGTTTAATATTTCTTGGGATCATCGCGAGCATACATTAAATACAGACATACACAGCTGATACCCCTTATCAGCTGTGTATGTCTGTATGTAATGTATGCTATCTCTCTATTTCAAAGTAATGTGAAGGTTGGAATTAGATAAATTTAAATTTCAAAAACACAAGAGAACTGGCCTAAATAACATAAGAAAACTGCGACACTTCCCAAAAAAAAAACAAAATTGTTGTTAATCACTTTAATAGTCAGCGTGGGAAATAAGGATAATAGTATTGTAACTAATGGCTATTTACTGTCGCTACAGTTTAGAATTATCATTGTATAAAGAAGCCCAATGTAATTTTGAAAATTATCGTATATTTGAAAAAAACTAACCTCAAAAAGTGCTACCCATTCAACTAGTCTTGATAATGAGAGAATGACTTGTTTTGGTAAATAGATAATGCACTAAATATTCAGTGCACACGATGATGCATCTGCATGTAGTAGTATAATAGATTATAACTTCTTATTAGTTTCACCAGACACAAATAAAGCTGGTAAAGTAAATCTTATATCTATGAGCAATTCTTGTATATAATTGGAATCTCGGAATCGGCTCCAACGATTTTCATAAAATTTAGTATATAGGGGGTTTCGGGGGCGATAAATCGATCTAGCTAGGAATCATTTTTAGGAAATGTCATTTAAAAAAAAAATACCGAGCCAGGCCAGCCGGTCATCCAGATATTAAGTATTAGATGTAAATAATAACATAACTGCATAACTGTAGTTAAACTACCTCGGTGGTCCCGGGTTCGATTCCCGGTACGAGCAAAAAAAAAATTATAAAAAAAATTCTTATATTATAACTTAGAGAATCGATCGAGAAGTCGCAGCTTGGAATTGTGCATGATGAACGGCAGTAGAATCGCCATCTATTATGTATGGAACTTAAATCATAGCCGGCGAAAAGAGGTTAATGTTCACCTATGTCTACACCTTCAGGTACCTAATTCAGGCGTGATGCTATGTATATATGTAAATAAAATGTTAGTATTCACAAATTTAGTATACTCGACACCAAGATACAAAAACCATGGTCTGACATTTAAGTTATACATATATGGACGGCTTCATATACACTTCTTGGCCTTCCTTATTCATAGTGGAATCGTTTCTTAACATAGATTTCTACACAAGTACGGTCCAAGAGTTCTGTTCAAAACGAACCTCTGGCTCCGTTGCACAACGAGCTTACGTCAGCAAGCGCGCGGAGCAGCTTACGTCATTCAAGCGTACTTACAGCGTGCAAACTAAGTTCGAACTTATGCCAATATAGTTAAGAGTAGAGTTCGCACGCAGACGGTTCGAGTATGATAGAACGTTTATGTTCACTGAGTGGATGAGGCTCCGGCGCGCCGCCGCCGCCGGCTCAACGATTCTGAGAAACCATCGAGGCAGCTCTCTAGTTTCGGACTTGAATATGAATCCAACACGACAAGTAAGCATAGAGCATATTTTTTAGAAGACGACTTAGCCATAATTTAAATGTGATTATTTCTTACGAGTAAAATGGATATTAAAAAGAGATTACCAGTACAGGGTAGGTAGCATTAAAAAGTACCCATAGAAAATCTTTAGGTTGATTGGGTGAGATAATCTTTTTCGGCAACCGTAAGTAGCAAGTAGTCGTAGTTATTATAACATAAACCTAACCTGACCAGTACACTACAGTACTTAGCTTTTACAAGTCCACAAAACTATGTTTTTGGTGCCTACTTTGTTTTATAATTCCAACTTAGAGAACTATTTGCCTTCGCCTATTAGACTTATACGTAAGTATAAAAAACGTAAATACGTATAGAACATCAAACAGAAGTTTCTAGATGCCCCTGTGCAAAATATATTCTATCTGTAGGACAATAACCCCGTTGTTCGCGCGAAACCTTTGCTGTTTCCGAGTAGGCAATAGGTATATGTGATGTGTCTCGTAATCAATCAATATTAATCTGTTGTATCTTGTTAGATATCTGCATACTAATGAATGATTAGTTTAGCAGGTCGGACAATTTGATTTATGGTAGAATCTGAATAAACATAATAGGACATGTAATAGTATAATACCAAGTCCGCAAATTTTGTACACTATCCCGCCTACTTTTACACCACACAAATGATTTTGATACAGTTTTCATTATTGTGTACCTACCTACATCAATCGCACAAGTGCGAATCTGGGACCGGTTGTTGTGTAGCTTGTTTCTATTGGGACTAGGGTAGGAAAGAAGTGATAGACGATAAGAACCACATTCGGGTTCAAGTTTACGAATTATTCAAAATGATGTTTCAATGATAAGCTTGAACCCTTCTCATGATTGACATTAACATACCTGATGTGGTGAGAACGGTGGCCTTGAGTTGGTCGCACCAGGCGGTCCCGGTGGCGGTGGATACCTTTGTGGGTATGAGCCTGGAGGGCCATACGCACCCGGGGGTTGTTGAGGACCTCCCGGAGTTCCCGCATAAGGGGGACCGCCGTAGCCCCGGGGTGGCTGCAAGAAAGAATATACAAATTAAGTTAGTGTTAAATTGAACTTAGAATAATATTGTTTTGGTACATATAGTGTTTATTAAAGAGATAAGTTGTGAAAGTTAATTCTGAGTTCATTGATAGATAACACAGATAATAAAAAAGATAAAGATCATAAATACAGGCAACAAACAAAATAACAAAACACAACTATACAATCAAAGTCAAAACGTTCTACGTTGCTTGGAAGACCGGTTACAAAGATAACCGAATTGATAAAACCAATTAATTACTGTGCACTTTATATGTTCCTGTATGAGATACACTTCGCGCATAATATGATTTATAAAAATCTTGATCAGTCAATCAGACCCATATTCTATACTATATCTTAAAATGTTGACTGTGCAGGATGTTGATTATAGTGGAAAACCTACAAGCACGTGCATTAACTCATGTTATCTAAAATGTGTAGTTTAATTACGTTTAATGAAAAGATCTGTTCAGTTAATATTAACTTTCAGAGAGATAGTACCGTGACTAAATAATTGACGTCTGAAATAATTTGCTGTGCCAACAAAGTCGCTCGCTAGCTTCAGTTTTCAGCTTTCATTTTGTTCTATGATGGAAATTCAATTATTCGTACGAGCCCCGCGCCGACGACGCAGCATACGAGGGAGCGAGTAGGTCTGTTTTACTCTGTGTTCTATGTATTACGTCTCTAGTAAGTAAGGGCCTTGTCCTGAAGACTTCGGACGTAGTTTGACTAGGAGATATGAGACTCGTGTTCGCCAATTAGAGTTACATTTTTACGAACATAGAGGTGTTTTATGGCGGATTCAATGATTTATGGGGGCGGTGTGCTGGGACGCGGGGCGAGCGGGGAGGTGTGGCAAGGGATGCGCAGGGTACGGGTACAGGGGAGTGGCAGCGTGCCATTGGCCGACTCGGCATCGATCGTGCGACGAGCCTGAAGCGGCCCGCCCGCGCCAGCCAGCCTCCACCTACGTTAATAAGTAATCATCCGACCCCGCGATACCTCAGCGAGTTTTCCGGACAGAGCTGGAGCCGCTGAGACGGGCCTTGTATCTCCAATCGACTAAAACAAAGAGCCACTGCATAAGGTGACATCCGTATTGATTAATGCAGTAATTGACCCGCGGGTAGCGCGCAGGCCGCGCACGGCTACGCACCTATTCAATTTGGCTCGAAACGAAACCATACACTGTTGATATGAGCTCAACACAGTAACTAAATAAGCACCGTCAACCAAAACCATCTAAGTATTACTTTATTGCTAAGAAACGAGTAAATAAATCTACCGAGTACCTACCTAAATAATAAAAAAAAACATGACAAAACCTTACTGACCCACTGCCTCAGAATCTCAAGTCTTGAGTACCATAAAAGTACATAATATGAAAAGAGGGTGGTTTTGTAATCCCAGGCGACTAACGGCAGGGATCAGTAAATAGACCGCAAGTCAGGAAAGCAAAACAGACAAAACCGCTCCGTAATCGTTAAGTTTGCGAGCTGAAAATAAGGGAGACGGACGGACGTAAATCATAACGAAACGTAACGTAAATGATATACTTAATATGTTATTTTATCAAGTAGCAGAGTTTGTACATCTGACGAAAATAAAGCACAAGTACTACAATAATGTAAGGTATGATTGTAATGTAAAAAATATGTCAGTTTCTTTTATTGTTATTAATAAATGTTATAGCTATTATCAGCTCTATGAGATATCCTTTTTTAGTTAAGTTGATTATGTTATTATATATAACATGCTTGATTTGTATGTGATTTGTTTCCCTGAAAATAAGTAGAAAAGGGTTGGGGATGAAAACTTTAAAATTTGTGCGTTGACCGGTGGTCAAGCAGCGGTGACCAACTTTTTATGACAGAGATTATAATTAAGTGTGCGTAACGATTGAGGGTCCAAATCGTGAATCGAAAAACTAATGATATTATAATCTAGGTTTAGTAAAAATTGCAAAACAATTGTAGAAACGACTTAAAAAGAACCTAAAATAAAATAATTTTAAATAATTAATGGTCAACCTAGTTTCTGGAATATTTTTTTTTTTTTTGGACATTAACACACACGGCCATCTGGTCCCAAGCTAAGCAGAGCTTGTGTTATGGAAACCAGATAACTGGTATATACTATACATATAATACTTTTCTATTCTAAATATATACTTATAATAGATATTTACACCCAGACTCGACACAAACAGAAATGTTCATCACTAATGTTTGTGTCGGGTGGGAATCGAACCCACGACCTGCGGCGTGAAAAGCAAGTATATTACCGACCACGCCACCGGCCCGTCCGTCAAATATAATATCTAGCTTAATAATTTAAAAATCTTTTAGTTTAACTTTTATTAAAAATACTTCATAAAAATATAGTATTCATAGCAAATATAGAATTCTTGCAGGCATAAGTACTATGGATCCTAGTTTCTAGCGTTATAATTTTAAAACCGCAAAATTATTTCTGCTATATCAGTTTTTCTTAATTATTAGACAACTTGTACTCAATCTTGATGCAAAATTAAATCTTGTAAAGATACCACTTTTTTAAAACATCAAAATTAAAAACATTTATTAAAGTTATGATTGTTTTTCAATCGTAATGAATATTTTAGGTGTTTATCTGTATTTTTACTAAATTTGAGTATTCAATTTGCCTTCTATATGCATATATATGCATAATTAATGTACCAAAAAATAAGTACCCTGGCGTAAGGATTGAGGGACACCTTTTAAATTGTTAATATATATTTTTTAATTTGTCTTACAAATTTTTAAATAGTTTCTATCAAACTCGACACGAGCAGAATAGTCGAAAACGACTCAATAGCCGTTAAAAAAACATCGTTTTTAATTTTTTTTTGCAACTTGTACACAGCATGACAAAAGATAAAGTACATTATAGACTGTGTTTAACTAACTGTTTTTTGAAGTTGTAAAAATAAAGTAAAACTAAATTGAATTAAGGTTGGAATTAGAAAAAAACATAGTTTTATCAAAATACAGGATTAGAATTAGGTAGGTCAATTTATAGTGATTTTTGACATAATGTTTCTAACCTTACCCCTGAAAGTGGGCAACCTGAGGACGAATATATCCAGTTTCGCACTGTACTGAGGTAGAAATTCAATAGACGACACATTCTGACAACCGGGTTGTAATATGACATATTGTTTTGGTAGACATTCAATATAAAACTCTTGCTGAGATTCTCTACAGCTAAATTTTATTTAAATTTTATGTTAAAGTTAAGAGTTGATAACAAATCTGGGAAATCAATAGAGGCGTGCAAAATCTTGTGAAGACATAATATATGAGGTGAGAGCATTTAGGCCGAGACTCAAGTGTTTGCAGATTAAATCTGTTCAGCCCTTCTGAGTATGATTTAAGTTTTCTGGCAAGTTTAAGTCTATAAATACAAGCACTTTTTCTGAATCGCTTCCAAACGAGTAGAATGTACCGCGTAAAAAGGAGACCAAATGGCTGAATTTATACTCTAGGACACTTCGAATTAAGGTATAATGAAGATACAAAATACTTTTTGGGTTTTTAAAGTATTTAGTAATTCTACATAAGAAGCCCAAGGAGTTTCGAGCTTTTGTTACTCGTAACTTTCCTATCTATATGTGCACGAAACGTTAATTTTTCAACAAAAGAAACGTCCAAATCCTTGACAACACTACATCTTTCTAAGCTAGATCCACACAAATTATATAATAATATATGTAATATAAGATTTTTTGAGATTCATTTATTGCCGAAACAAATAATGCAACATTTCTGAACATTTAATGTCATGCAGTTCTCTTGACACCAAAGGTCAACCTGTCCAAGATCAAACTGAAGAGAGAGAAGAGAGAGCATCATGAATGCTATTTACGGTGGCATAGATTTTTAAATCATCGTTTAATAAGTAGACAGGGATTTTGAAGCCTGTGTATGAGATTATCAATGAAGGCGACAAAGAAAAGGAGTCCTAAATGCGAGCCTTGGGGAACTCCAGAAGTACATGTGATCGGGGCCGATATGTGTCACGATTTGACCCTCAATCGTTACGAACACTATAATTAAAGGTTTTAAGCTTACGTAAATTAAGTTAGTACGAAGGTTAACACTCTTTATTCCAAAGGAGAGGTCAAAAGTGGGCTAGAATTTTGAACACCAATGTGATATACCTCATTGGAAAGCTTATTTAATAAGCTGTTAGAATATAACTAAACACGAATTTTAGGAGCAACCATTTTTGTAAAAATCAAAAAAATGTAATAGAAAAACAAAACACACATTACCTTTAATTATCCGTTTCCTAAGCAGTATAAATATTGCAATCACGTCAATAATTGCATTCTGTTACAGTACTTTTCTCTTGTAATATTATTCTAGCTGCAGCTTAATGTAATTATGACGAAAAATATTTGTTATCTTATTAGTGTAATAACCAAACGCGTGAAAAAAATATAATTACGGGAAACGTCATGATGTCATTGTCATTGATCAGTTTGATTGACAGCGTCGAAATAATTTTGATTTTTTTTGTTTGCTCAATTGTCATTTGACCATGGGGTTGCCAATTGCAATAATCATAATATTGCATTAAGGATTCTTATTTTCAATTTCAATTTTTTAAAAAACGGGGGGGTGTAAAATTATTTTAAATACACCAAAAAATTTAATTAATTATGCTCTATTAACCTATGTAACTCAGATTGCTGTTCAAATTTACAATTATTTTAATCCCAGGCTCTATACATTTTTTGAACGTCTCCTTTATAGAACAGAAAGGGTTTCACGTTTGAATTGTCGACTGTTAGAAATATAGGTTTATCACAACTATCTTGCTGTTACCCTGATGGTTGTTTCATAAGATGCCATATTGACCAGAACTATTTTTAAGGGTGTTTGATGTAAAAATAGACAACAGTCGTGTAGCGAGAGGGTTACGGGGAGCTTGAGATATCTGTTTCATTTGGTTCTGGACACCGACCACAATATCAGTGGCGACTGGCCATAAGATCTCCCTGTACTCCCCATACTTCTTACTACGATTACAAATGCGGATTTTTGTAAGGATGTATGAATAGATGTTTGAGACGGCTGATGTTTCACGGGAACGACTGAAAAGATTTGGATGGAATTAAGTGCACATAGCGTAGCTTATCGGTAAAACATAATAAACGAGTACTTAAAGGGCATTTCGGTATTAATGTTACCTTGGGATGCTTTTCAAAATATTATCACGCGGCCAAAGTATCCACCTCTGCTTACACATTCAAGTAACATATGCGTTATGTTCTAGTTAATTAATAAAATATTTTTAAACAAAACATTAAAGAAACCTTAAAATGTCGAACGAAAGATTCAAGAAAATTGAAATAAATACCAGACGAGTATTGAAACAAGGACATTAATGTTTAAGAATACGATGTTTACGTAACTTGTAAATTGTGCGTAAAGAATAACAGTTCGTAGTAAACTCAGCTGTTAGAGTCATTGTTACTCACCTTTCATATAAAAGCAATGTTGATGCAATAATTTATTACCTCAGCAGTAATATTTATACCACCGTTCGGTATGCGACACGATACTATTGATAACTTATATGTTTTATCTATTTCAGACAATACGAACCTTATTACTTTAGACGAGCAATTCTTGCATATCTGTACTAATAATATAAAGCTAAACAGTTTGTTTGGCTAAATGCATGAATCTCAGAAATTAAAGGTTTGAATGGATTTTTATTGTTTGGATTGCCCATTTATCGAGGAAGTCTATAGCTAAATAGATACATCACTACCACCCAAGAATAAAAAAAAAAAATTAAATTGACCATTACTTAAAATTACAGATTTAAAGTGGTGTTTATTACAAGTATTAGGTACATCACATCAACAAGTGAAACAAGATTTGTTTCTATGTCTCAATGCTGAGGAAGTTGCGCGGGTGAAATGATTTAGTTAAAATTTATAGATAAAGGGGGGTTAAATGATCATGGTTTTGACCATGTCATTTCTTCAGGTACATATAGAATTATTAAAGTGAAAACAGAAAGGTTACATCGCTGACTTTGACAGCGTACAGTTTAACGTGACAGCTTTTTACCCAACTGCCAAGGAAGAAGTTATGTTTTTCGCGTGTTTATTTCTTTATTACCTACTTCCAAACATTCAAACGGACGCGGTAGGTGGATTGCGACAGTTAAGATGTTTGATTTGTCTCATAAACCCAAGAGGTCTTAGATCCCTCTTGGTTTCAGCGCTGCTTTTAGTATGTTACTCCAGCCAGACTATTTTGGAAATAGCCATTTATATGATGTAGGCATTTAGTTGTCCAGCTTCTGTAATTATTGCGCTTACAATTTGTTGCATTTGTAGTTTTTGAGTTATTTCGCAAAAAAAAATTGCTGCAGTGATGTTTAAAACGTTACCGTAGCCAGACATTTTCTTTTCTAATGTGAATATTTAAATAAATATTAGCTGTTTTTACGTGTCTAGACGAGGTAAGTGTTCCTAGTAATTTTATGATTGTCTCTTCCTCGGCTGCGACGTTATGCAGCACATTATTTCTGCTGGATCCAGATCTCTTAGAACCTATTGAACTGTTGTCCGTAAAATACTTTCGAAGGATGCATTATTTTTCAATTTTATTGCACTACTAATTAAGAGTATAATTTCAGAGTCATGTACAAAATACAAAAAGAATCCGACTCAACATAAGTTCCAGAAATTCAGCATAACCTCAAACGTTTCGTTTAGCAAGATCATGAATAACTTCACAGCCGAAGAAAGGACAAGCGCAACTAAGCCACCTAAACTTATTCAAATACTTACTTAGTAAGCATTGGTTCGAGTTGGTTCAGTGACTTATATCTGTTACTCATGACATAATGTATTTGTAGCACCTTTATATCCCTACTACCTAATCCCGACTAATATTATAAATGCAAAAGTAACTCTGTCTGTCTGTTACGCTTTCACGCCTAAACTACTGAACCGATTTGGATGAAATTGGGTATGGAGGTAGTTTGAGACCCGAGAAAGGACATAGGATAGTTTTATACGAGTGCGCAAAAAGAAGGTAATGTTTTGGCGCGATAACCGATATACACGCGGGCGAAGCTAGTAGTTTATATTCACTTAAACGGTAAGCTCTGTGTTTGTTATTTATATGCGGAAACATTTAATTGGTAGATAGTCATACTATGTGTTTTTGTACTTTTTGTTTTCCAATAAAATAAAATAAATAAATAAATAAACATAATTACTTGCAACATTTACCTCTCCAGACAACAGTAACGTTTTACGTTACTACAGCCAGAAATGTTGTTTTGTTAAATTTAAGTATCTACATCATTTAAATGCCTATTTCGATAAATTTTGCCACAGTAGCGCAGCTTTTTAAACTTAGAGCTTTTTAAACTTTGTTAAAAGAGAGAGAAAAGAGAATATTTAAGTTATTTTGAAATATTGTAAGCCGGTGCATCCTCAGGTTTCTGGTACTAAACCGAATGAGTGATATTACTCTCGGAGTTTTTTTAATGTTTTACACAGCTTTTTAACATAACTAGCTGACCGCCCCAGGTTCGCCCGGGTGGCTTAAGTACCCGATTTTAAATATTTAGGTATAGGTTTTTCTTTAAGTTTCTTAACACAAAATAAACAAAACAAAAAAAAGTGTCATCGATTTCAGACCAGTCGTAGTGAATTTATAAGCGTATACATTTTGGCGATTCATTTTTATTTATACAGATTTATAAACAACATCTATTCAAAATGAACATTGCAGTTTGATAATAATATACAAAAAATACAAGGCTAAGAGCTAGACACCAACAAATAACAATAAAAGGTTAATGACCTTTAAGCATTAATTAAACTGCTATTTTGACAACAATGCAATAAACACGGAAATAAACAGAGCCCGGTGTATTCTATTGCAATTATAACTAACAACACATATTAATGTACATATTAATGAATGATCTGCCAATTTTACAGTATTAAAATAAACTAATCCACCGCCTGTTTTCAGGCAAAGGCTTGTAAGCTATTTCAGGCCTTATATGCCAGTGGCGCCGACGAAAAAGCATAAAAATAGAATTTGTTGCTGTAACAGTACTACAAATAGAAATTCTAACAAAACTACATATTTGTCTGCTATCGATTCCGATTCCCGAGATTCGTCCCGCTGACAGACAGACCGGGTAAAAAGGTCCGGTCTGGGTACGGATTTACAAAAACGGTAAATCTTTAGCTACTAAAGTAATGTATGACCGAGACGACCAGTGCGGTCTGGGAAGGCAAATTCTATGATCTTACGATTAACTCACTCATTATATTTATGCAGCAAATATATTACGCGAGCCAAGTGCATCAAAAGCAACAGTGCAAGTGCATAGTGCCGTTAGGAATGCAACCGGATTCCTATCAGACTCGAATGCACGACCGCGTTCACCTACCTAACCTACTTGCATTACTATTATGTAATTATCACTACCGACCTAAACATTAACCCAATAACCAATATGTTACTTGGACTTTCTTGGTAAAACGAACATTATGAATGAATGTCTATTGACGTATTAATGAGAAATACCTACTTGATAATGTTATGGTAGTATAGTTTACTCTAGACCTGTTGTTTATCGTAAAAAGTAGGTTAATTTTATTGTATTATTAATAGATAAGAATTTTCATTGTCATGGACGCTATACTAACGGTAAAGGTAAATTGGGTGATCGAAATACAGGAAACATTGTCATTAGCTATTAGTCATAAAAAGTTAATACCATTTAGTAACGATGTTAATGACCTATGATATGACTAATACAAAAGGCCTGTAATGTATAACATTGGCATTCGTACAAACAACGGTGGCAGTCGGCGTGCGCCGACGGATGCGAGCAAACAACATTACATAACTTTGATTGTGTTTGTAAAAAGTTGGGGATTCCCTTCACTACAAGCGCATCTTTCTTATACAGATACATACAATGCACATGTGTGCGTGTAACCTTGCCTTCCTTTACATATTAAACGCCGTCGGGCTATCCCTTTGCGTACTCACACAAAAAAGTCGAACCATAACTATATTGTTAACAGAAAAAGAGAAAATGAATGAGTTCGACTGTTACCGTTGTTATTATTATTATCTCTTTCGCTTCATCGTGCTCCTGTGAGAAACGATAAAGGCTCAGTGACCGGTTCACTTTTTATACGTGTTGAGTATCAACAATGGCACGTAAACCGTATTCAACGAATCATCTGTTTCCATTTCAGACAACACGTGCTATGAATACAGTTACCCCAATTTGGTATTGTAGTAAGACAGTAAATTACATATTTTAGATTCAAAGGAAGGTCAAATAAAAAGGTTATCTAGTCTTCATTAATACCTACGCCAAAAATAGTGTCAAGATCATAGCTGTGTGTCGTCATTTTAAACACGTTTTATTGTAAATGTGTTCCTTGTTCGACTTGGCAACAGTTTTCTTACGAGATTGTAAATTATACCAAAAAATAAACAAGTACAAATTGCATTAGTGGTTAGCGTGAATTATATATCGCGCGAGTTCATGTCGGCACCACTGTCGTCATCGTCACGGACAAGCGGAAGGCGTAATATACGCATGTCAATGTGTAAACGGCACGGCAGTGCTCTCAAGACAAGTCCACTAAGGAGAAAAAAAAACTGCGAGACACCCCAAGCAACATTGGTAAGTGATTTCTACAACGTGTGGCCAACCATTTCAAGGAATGATTTTATTTCATTGAATGGAAAATATTAGCTGCTCATATTTTAACGATATGAAAATCCAAACCCATGGTCATTTCATGATATAGTGAAACATCCGTCGATCAGATCGTAAAATAGTTATACCTTTCGCCGTAACAGGCGCTGATTACTATTTTATTTTTGTGAATTATCATGGCTTCATAGGTACAATTTATTCTATAAAAAAACTACTACGACGGCAGAAAGCTACTTGAAGATAAAAGCTTAGTAAAATGTTGTTAAAACACAAAACATACTTGAATACTAATAAAATCACTCAATCAACGAGATCCGAATACATTAAGCTTTCAATAATGATATGGCCAAACGTTCATGGCATACCATTAAACGTTTACGCTGTAGATTATATGGCTGTTGATAGAATTAGGTGGCCACCTCATGTAGTAGAACGGTGTCATGAAAGCGTTAGCGACATCAAAAAGTGATCAAATATGGTCACGACCTAATATACGAATAATACCTAGTTGTTATGTTTTCATTTGCCTTGGTCTTAGAAGAGATCTCACTCCTTTGTACGGTTGAGACTTGGCATTTTTGTACATTTTCCGTTCTTAATGGGGTCTAATTATAAGACTCTATAAATAGAAAGTGCATTACGTCGTATTATGCGGTCGGTTACGGCAAGTTATTTCTGTCTGCTCCGTCACGAGTCCCGTGAATGTCAAGCTCGCGGTAACTAACTAGATGCTACGGTGGCGGCGGCAGCCGTTAGTCAACAGGTGGGTTGCACTACGATCTAATTTATTTAAATTAAATAATAATTTAAATACTTCAAATACAATAAAGGAAGAAAATCTTGAATAGCCCTGTTTTCGCGATATTAACATGTATAAATTTGTGTTACAAGTAAGTACCTACAAATAGCCGGTGCATAGATAAGACTTGCAAGTCATCGTGCCCACCCCTCGTCCACGTAAATTAGATAAAGCCAAGAAAATGGTATCTAAATAAAGTTTTATTACAGTTTCAGGAAATCATCGTAAAGTGCATGTAAGTAATAATAAGCAGAGCGTACTATACCTAGCAAACATTTAAACTGCTTTGTTGTTGATGCATGTTTATAGATAGACAAGTCGTCGCTTACTGACTGCGCTCAGAATGTAGTCCTTGGCAATAGCGTGTTTCATTCACATACTAATAAGTAGGTACACACATTTATCGATGTTACGAAACACTGTTCACGTCATTAATGTAGATTGTACTTACACTAATGTAAAGTTAATAAATACCCGTATGTTTACGGTAAGTTGAACAGAAAAATATTGCGTAGCAACACGGTCAGTCGTGTAAGTAGTTTGTCGTCTTCTCACGTACAAAGACTGAAGTGATAAAATATGCTTGACCTACACAGACCTCCCTTGTTATTAATCCGACGTTCTGATTTCAACTGGCGACCGACGAAGGGAGTTGGCAATTACGTGACGTCACCACGGTTTAACGACCCCATTACAACATTCAACATATTGTATGAATGAAAACATGCTGCGTGACGAGTGACGTTTTGTTCGCCAATATTTATCGCGAATTAACAAAATAAGGTGAAGATTATTCTTGAGTAAATAATTTCTGCTCTGTACACATACTACTACTTAAGTCACGTTATTCACTAATATTATGAATCAATTTGTGTTTTTACATAATATCCCATGAACACGGAAATCACTAGTTGCATCTCTTGATGCTGTTTCGTGGCCTTGCACCTAAAATTACACAATTGGCGTATAAGTACTTATAGTATGAATGAATGAACGAATGTTGGTATTGCTAAACCTCGAGAACGGCTAACAGATTGAACTGATTTCGATTTGATAACGCCTGAAGGTTTCAACAAGGTTTAAAAGGTGAGAAATACGCGGTACGAAGTTAGCCGAGGTAGCTAGTTAGGTATAATAATGTTATGCGGTCAGCTACCCGCTGTGTTATAGAATGAGGTTGTATCCGTTATTCTGCCTAGCATAGCACAATGACACGATTATTGGACGGCACGCGGGTCCGAGACGGTTCGCATTGATTTTACGAAATCCACATCACAAACTCAGAATGAACGGTCTCCATCGGCCCATTCATCTCGTTTTCATGTACACTACACCGCTATTGCGATGCGAAAGTGAGAGCGAAATTTACTTAGCAAACTGCATCTATGCACTATCGCATCATTTCCATATTTGCCCACAATTGAATAGAACAACCTTTCTTTTCTTAATCGCTTTGTTAATATAGAAAAATAACTTATTTTCTTTTTTTGAATTTTTACTTTTTTTTACTGACTTGGTAAATAATTATGGGGTGCTGGTTTTTATTTCTCAAAAGAGTCAACTCAGATCTAAGACTTTCTCATAATAATAAAGATCACCAGTTAAACGGCGATCATAGTTTTTTGAAACATGAAAATAGCTTCATGTTTTTGCGATTATGAAAATGCAAAAGCCTTGCGCATTGCAATGATCATACCGTTAGACAACTTCAAATATGTCTGAATCACGTTCGACGCAGAAACTGGAGGAGGCGTATCGTACCAATTTTAAGACAATTGTGTAACACACACATATTCACATCACACACAGCAAAATCTAAATATAGCAGGCGCCGATATCAGCGGCTCGCCCTTGAACCAGTCGCACGGAAACATTTTATTATTATTACCGAGCTGTCGGCGAGCACGAGTATGTCGGGTCGACGACCCCGCAACCACGTGTCTCCTTATCGACAACTATCTAACACGATTGTGGGTAAACAACATGCCGAGATAAATGACTAATTCCACAATACTTATTTGAGCCATTCATAAAATAATCAGCGGAACGTCGCCTCATAGTGATTAGTTCGACAATACCCAACCATGATCTATCTGTTCATTATTTCAATGAAACGGAAAGAACACTCATGTTTAGAGAAGATGCAGGTATGTACCACAAATTTGGACAACGTCAAATATAGATAGAATAGCAAGGATTCGAATCTATGCCAGCCTATAAATCACTAAACAATGATTTGTATAGGGCTCCATACTTATCATGGGATGTTTAAAAACGGACATGCACATGCAACACATTATTGTTTTGTCCTGTCTAATTGTAAAATACCGTGACGGACGGTAGAACGTGCATATCGTGGGAAGTGGGACATTGTTACGTAACTGAACCGGTATTTGTTCAATGCCCAACCTACAGGGGTACATCCTTACAAATGCGTACGACCTTGAATGTGAACTCGAAAGTGTAAACAGGCACGTGCTCAATGCATTGTTTTACAGCCGCTGCTTATTGCGAAATACCGCAAACAATACGTAATCGAACCGCATGTGCTGGATTAAGATAATTATGCATACTTATTAAAAACACATGCTAGTTAAAGATAAAACCACATGTTAGCTAGGCCAAATTACAAAAAGGTTGTGTCAACCTAGCTGCATAAACTTCACAATCTCCGTTTTCAAGCAATCAAACCTGACATGAAAGTGGTACTTCCGAAAAATCATTTTTAACTTGATAAACTGAATAGGCAAGTACATACAAACATGTATATATATGTGACGTTTCAGTTTCCATTCACGTTGATCCCGTCAAACACATCCCACCGCACCGAGCTGTTGCCTCTACATAATGTATGTATAGTGAGCAATGTCGGAATAGAGCCGACGAAGCCTTGAATTTTACCACCCTTTAGCCCCTTTTGGAGCTGAGAAGCGAACGCACAAATCTCTAGCTGGAAGCGAGTAATATTTGCCTACACATCAAACTTTCACTATCACAGCGCGCTTTCGTTTTTTACATCTGCTAACAGCGGTAGTCCCGCTTTGTTATTCCCACTTACTTTTTCTTTTTGCCTGTGGCTGTTGGCATGCTAAATACCTACTAGCCACAAAAATCGATTGAACTAACCTATTAGACCGGAACCTTTTTGACTGAAATTACGAGTAACTTCGCTCTTGGCTCTGTTAGAATGAATAAGCAGATACCTATTTCAAGTAATAATAGCTCAGTGTGTAGATAATAACAATGTAAATAGAAGAGGAGGATCCGGAAGATTGTCTCAGCAGACGTTAAAATTAATGCAAACTGTGTGGAAAAATGGAAAATACCTACTAAATTTAAAACATATTTTATGATTAATTAAAGCCAGAGATTGGCATATTACTAGGGTTCTTTGGAAACCGCTAGTTCTATGTACTTATGTAGTTAAAGCTTCAAAACTGAACCTACCTTAATGTAACAACACTTGTCAAAGTGAGTAAAAACTACATAGTTGTAATACATTGGGCGATCCTATTGCCATCTACCGGGCACTATACAAAACCTCGCGACTGCAGTAAGATTATTATTATTATTTAATTACGGTCACTGCAGAAATAATATTAAGAACTAACTTCAGCCTGACACTTCTTCTGCAGCATATACAGAAAACTTCCCTAGGGAACATATTATTACCATCCAGGATAAAAAGCAGCAGTAGTATGTGTGCTAGTAAGTTATATGTGAATTAAAAGTCATCTGTATCCATTCAGTACTTTTCCTATAATATTAGTAACAAACATTCATCTTTTCCTCACAAACTTCTTATTTGATAGTAGTAAGATATTTATCATCTAATTTTGGCTACATTTATTAGTTTTGTCTTTAGAGCACCTTATTTTAATGATAACCTAATTCTAGCTTTTATGCTACAACGCAATGTAGGGGGGCCTCTTAACTCTTTCAGTCACACTTTTACACAAAGAATATTTGAACATTTTGCACCACAGACCTTTGTTCTACAAACTGCTGTATACTAAGAATTAACCATATTCGCCAGGAATGTGGTCTTATTAGTACATGACTAGCATGTTGACATTACTAACATGAGACACATTTACCCTACTAACTAAGGGAAGGAAATTCTATAGTAGTATTAGGAAGAAAATCCTATAGTATTTTTTTAAATTTATGGGAATATCACATTGAAATAAAAATACATTATAATGGATTTTGTTGTGGTGTATTCTAGATTTTAAATCCTGACGTTTCAAAGCCTTTTCAAACGTCAGTCCCCTCGGAATCATGAAGCCTAAGAGTCTGAAAAGACTTTGAACATTGGGATATAAAATCTATAATAAACTGTGATAAAATTATTTACCAAATTAATTTAACTGGTGAAAACGAACTAAAGAATCTTTAATCAATTCTAATATTATAAAGCTGAAGAGTTTGTTTGGTGAACACACTTAATCTCAGGGACTACTGATCTTATATCGAAAATACTTGCATTTTTAAAGAGCCCATTTATTAAGAAATGTTACTATTTATCCCACTGCTGGGCATAATATTAAATGTAGGTCATACAGGCAGGAAGAACAGTCATTGAATATTATTTTTTAGGTGTAATACACTAATGTTTAATATGCCTTTAAGTTTTCAGGTGTGTTAAAAAGCCTTTTATGGCAATGGATTAGCTTTTTACTCATAGAAAGGGGCTTTACTAGAAGTGTTTAAAGCAATTGTGATGCATTGAAAGAAACGAAAGCTATTAGTACAGCATTATCTCTTTAGCAATGTGGTTTTAATCCATATAAAACTTGGTATAGCGGATGGCAACTCACATAAAAAACGCTTTGACTAATCTTTAAACTAAAAATGAATAACTAAATGTGTCGCTAGGCACAAAACTCGAGAACAGCTGAACTGACTTTGTTAATTCTTTTTTTAGAAAATTACTGGAAATATGGGGATGGTTCTTACGCAAAGAAAAAAACAAAAGTCTAAAAAAATCCCTTTTCTATACTCCCATAGAAATGATTAGTAATTCCTAAAATAATACTTAAAAGTAAATTTGAACTTTAATAAGCTATTAGGCAGTACGAAGTTCGCAAGCTAAGCTAGTTTTTCTTAAAAAAGTATGTATGTGTGAAGACCTCTTGCACTACATATAATTTGGATAAGTTATTTGCTGCTTAATGTTGAGTGTAATAGGTAGTCTGTTCATATTTTTGAGCTGAGATTGCTACTGAGATTTTCTTTTAAAACAACCCAAAAACATTACTGGACATTGCATTTTGTGGTGGACACATTATCATTGGACCGACAAGGCATGGAACAGGCAATCATTATTAATTATAATATTCATTTGTATCTCAAGAGAAAACAGACAACTAAAGAGTATTTTTAAGAAGGAATATATTGTTGGAATTTTTTTAGTTAGCTATTTAGTTTAAAATATAGAAAGTTTAATATTATTCCTCAGATTGATAGAATGTTTATAAGAAACATATATTTATCAAAAAGTATCCAGGGTGCCTTTAATTTGAATTTGACTCACTAATAATGAGAATTGCATGGAACTAAAAGACAACATTTTATTACACTATACAGAATCATTTTTTTTGTCTGTGGATCTTTCAACCTACAATGTGCACAATAGTGTTCACCAACGTCAGAACAGATGAGCTCCTAATTCAGTCATAAATCAGTCTGTCATAATAACCCTGATAGCTGAGAACCATCTCTGTCACTCGGCTTTCAAACAAAAAATCTACATCTAAATCGATTGATCCCTTTAGGTGCTATGTAGCAGCAAACTTGTACACAGATACACAAAAAACACAAAACTAAACACCCCATTTATTGTCAGTGGTTAGTCTATAAATATGTCACTATAGTACACTTCTTTGCTCACAGATGACATCAAAATTGCTTTAGCAACAGCCATGAAGGGGTAATTTAAAACAAAAGAATATACACTGGCCTGCAAAATTATTTCATAGGCAAAAACAAGACAGCAGAAAAGACACTGCTCCTGGAAGTTTCAGACATTCAGAGGGTAATGGATAACCCAGACAAAATTAGGGGGGCCCCTGTGACGCTACAGGGGGATGTTCTTTTCCTTGATAAATAAGGGCTCTAAAAAGAAAAACTAATTTCACTGAAGTATGCATTGGGATAGTAAATTTGAGAACCTATAATTTTGAATTTTAGATCTACCTGACAAGTTTACATTCACAGCAATAGGTGTATATAATAATATATTGTTTAGAATAAAAATTCTTCATATTCATTTTTAACCTTCAACCATAAAGAGAAGTGATAAATTTACTGTGTTCATCTATATACAAGTTTATAGACCTGTAGCACCTAAACGGATGAACCAATTTGATGTGATATTTTATTTTAAAGCTGAAGTGATCAAGACAGTTGTTAAAAGGTTTCAAGAATGAAATTAGTGGTCACGGGGTTATTGAATCTTTAATAAAAAGTTACTGCAAAAGAATTTTCATAAAAGAACCAATTTACTGATCATAATCACATTGTTTGTTTTTAAAAACAATATCTAAATCTTGTTAAAACCAATTTACAGTTGCACTAGCAAGACATTTTGCATCTACTAGTAGAAAAAATTAAAAATGTGTCATAATTACATTTATCATTGTGCTTCATGTGACTTACCGTAGAATTTCTATATGGGCTTCCTTGAGGACTATAGGGCTGCATTGGCCTGTGTTGCGGCCAACCTGGAGCTGGGCCATATCCAGCTGGGGGCTGCTCGTAACTGTTTGGGTAGCGAATCGGCGGCGCACCGCTCGACTGCAACAACGAGTTGAGGGTGGGCGTAGGGCCCGGCGCCTGCGACACCGCTTGCCCCGGGAAAAAACGAGGCTGCGGCGGCGGCGGTCGCGGCTTGCCGGGAAAACCGGGCCGCGGCGCGTAATAATCCGCACCTTCATAGCGATATTGACCATACTGGTCCGGCAATGGCCTTTCTCCGCCTCGATCGTGGCCGGGTACTTCGCCACTGTCGCGTGGCTGTCCCGGTTCGACCGACATCGGCGATTTGCTCTTTGTGTTCACGACGCCATCGGGCGGAACGCGCCCGATGGACTTGTCGGTGCCGTTTTGCAACAAAGCGTTCCGTGAATCACTGAGCTGTTCAGTCGGATTTTGCTCAATGTTTGCTTCGCTACGCTGGGACTCTGCTTGCGTCGCAGCCATGTTCGGCTGACAACGGCCGTCCCTGCTAACACTCGCTTTTGCGATCGACCGGCTCACTTACGTTACATCGGAATCGAGCGTCGAATTTCTAAACCGCGACGTGGGCACTTCCATCACTAATAAAACGTTGAACTATACACAAAATGTAACGCGAAACGGACGAAATATCGTTCACCGACGCACACACATCGATCACATATCTACTCCATTGGCGTAAACGAGGTTAGAGAAAAGGTTACATATCTAGCAGGCGCTTTTATCACGCTATAACTAACCATTTCATAACACTTTCACGTTTTTAACTCTCCGAGTATGTTCACTTACAACCAAACTCATTCCCAAACAAACGAATAAGCAAATTACTTAAAAACAGAACAATAGAATCACGAAACTTCCAAAATTATTAGCATCCGCCATTACGGACTTGAAATTCTCTGCGCTTGTCGACGCTTTTGCCTATGTTCACTCTGGTTACAAAAATTATATTTGACTTATTCTTATTCGTAGGCGATTTATATTAACATTTGTAGTAAACTCTGTAATAATTTTAGTTTTAATTCAACTAACTAAAAGATAAAACTACAGAAATTAAATCAAATAAACTAAATATTGGCGGTGCATGTTTACATTTTCGGAGCGACCACGTAGTTACTGCAGTAGTGCCAACATATAGCTTTGAATCGAAGGGGACAAGTTCCGGTGGCGCCAAGGCTTTTGTTGCTTACTTCAATCCAGTTCAAAACAACCAATATATTGTAATTGTCTTACGTGGACCTATAATCAATATGAAATTAAGGAAATTTTGAATAAATTATTTAAATAAGTTGATATAATAAGATAAAAATTGAGAAGACTGTTAAAAACAGATTTTGGATAATAGTATACAACTTGAAAGTAGTATTTCCTGTATAGCCAACATAAAAATGTTTAACTACAGGGAACAGATAACCAATTATTAGTTTATTGTTTATGGTACTGGATGGATGACTGTTCTTGTTTATGGTATTTTAGTCGATTATTTTTTTTATATTTGAATAACTTGTCTTTTCTGAAGTATATCCTAGCGCCATCTCTTATCGTATACCAAAGAGCATTTAAACGGTCCGGTCGTTGTACGTAATGATCACGCGTATGTTTTCTGGATAATAAACAGATGGCGTTGTTTTTTTCCGAATAAAAAATTCTCTTTGACATGAGGAGAGTAAAAAACCCTACTGATCAAAGAGCATATAAACGCTTACGCTGATCGCATCTCTTCTTATTCTTCTTTTAATTATGGCCTCTGCAGAAATTATTCCGCAATTTTGCCCACGATTTTGCCAATGTCAACTTTAAATTAATAAGTATACAAGCTTTTAAAAGATTAGTAGTAAAAAAAACTAAAAAACTGCGACGCTCTAAGACGCAATTTTTTTCTCCTCCGCACCTCTTCAGCCTCACGTGTCGGGACTGTCGGGTGTCATTGGCTGGCTATTCACTCCACTTCAAAGAATACATAAACTCTAAAAAGAGGGCTCCACTTACTGTTACCACAGACAATATAATACTATACTAGTACTGTTACCTACTGCCAGAGCACTGATATTCTTACTTCATCTGAGGGTGCGAGTCTTTTTTGGCATCTTAGACTACGTTATTTCTTGTCTCCTGTCTACTGTTCGCATGTTGCGGTCCATACATATTTAAGTAGGTATTTATTAGTTGATTACCAATAGCCTAGTCATATTAGGTAAAAAAAGGGGTCAACCTCGGAATGAAAGATAAGCTGTAACTTGGTAAAAACCTTTGTTTTGTCGTTATAAATGTTGTCTCAAATATCTCGCTTTTTATTACTTAAATGAGATTTGCACCTATTATAAAAGTTGTAGTGTATAAAATTCTCTACAACTTTTATTTAAACTTTTTTTCGTACGATCAACCGTTTTTGCGGTATACCGTATACCGCGAATAGTGTGCCGCGTACAATCTTAAATGTCCTAATGCAAGGTCATGTGTGAGTTACGGTTATCAGTACGTATAAAGTTAATTTAATTATTTACTAAAAATTTATAGTTATTAAACAATGCTCATTATTTCCTTACTAATTAATTAATATAATTGTACCAATTTTTGTTGACTTAAATATAATAAAATAGGAAATGGAAGATAGTTAGTGGAATTGTGTAGTGATGAAAAACTGTTTTTTATGACCTTTGACCTTCAATATCTTAAGACGCTGACACGATGACATTTGTGACTTTTGAGACAACATTTAGAACGACAAAACAAAGGTTTATACCAATTTACAGCTTATTATCTTTCATTCCGAGGTGAAACCCCTAATATGACTGGGCTACAACGCATTTTGGTATGTTGAATATATTTTGCTTTGAAATCTTTTTCAGATATCTATGTTAGTATTGCTTGCTGGCTGATCCCCAGAGTTGGATGCCGTATGTCCAGATTGGCTTAATTAATTATAGCTGTTAGACCAGCCTACTTGCTTTCACTGGTAAGGTGGTACTGGCCACCTGCTAACCAGCGTATATTGCATATTTGTCAAGTTCTTTACTTTTTGTCCAGATGTGCTTTTGCCAAATTAATCTCCAATCTCAGGGCAGTCCCATTTAATTATCATATTCTTCTTGAGGGCTATCTTCGTTGCATAACTCGGGGACAGTTTTCTTTACTAAGCGTAAAAGTTACGTGAATGGAATTAGTTTGATTAACTTTTATTCTTCAATGTTTGAACCACATTTCCATTTAGTTCAGATGTTTTTAAAGATGCATTATGTCAGTTTCTGGGTTTGAATACGCAACAAGACAACAGTGTCGTCGACGAAGTTCGCAGTTATCTCCATTGCTGGAAGGTCAGCAGTGAAGATCAAGTCTCAATTTGCTTCCTGAGGGATTCCTAAGCAAATCTCGTATAGTGCAGCAGAGTATTCACTATAGGCCTTTGTTCTAGGTAGGATGAAATTTAAGGAAAAAAAAATATCTGCCATCTTTATTAAATTCATTAAAGGACCGAAAAGATAGAAACAAGATTTTAATTTTAATAAATATTTTATTTTGGTTTTAAATAATATTTGTTGACAGTATTCCCAAACGCAGTCGGAGGCTACCATTAGTAAGAGTTCAACATTACGAACAAAAAAAGGAAGTAAGTACGAAATTTTTATTACTAACGCAAATTGAAAGGTTGTATGCAGAAAATGCTTCGACTCTGCGGCAGTGTGATTTGAGGCCTAAATTCGACGCGTGATCTCTATTCATTGAATACAGATCACGCGTTTGTTACCTCGTACCGCTTGACTACCACTTGCCTGATGTTAAGCAATGATGTAGTCCACGATGAAACGCGCCAGTACACCGACTCACTCGTGATTACGAATGACTATCGGTGAGGTGACAGTGGAATGAGCCTAGGTTAGGTTAGATTTTGTTGCAAATTAAATATTTGAAGTTGGTTTTGTTTTTCTGTGAGGATATCCTACTGTAATCTGTATCTATAAAATATATTTTTTTTTACCTATATCCTTTAATGCCGAAGATGACTGACGAATTCTGATGAGTTTTTATGACCTGGGTTCTAAAAGGGTTCTTATCCTGGTAATGGGTTCACTCACTCGATGCTTTCGGTATATCACGCGGGCTTATTAGTAGGGGAGCCGAAGAGGGGATTTTGGGATTTACTCCAGCGTGTCAGATTAAGAGATAGGGGTCATCTTGCTCTCTGTTGAATACTTACACCAAATCTTAGCTTCTTATATAGGGCCGCGCAAGTTTACAGTAGCCAATCAAAATATTTCCAAGTCATATTTGTTAGGTAAAAATACTCGACTTCGTCAGAATAATGTATGGTGAGTACAATACATGTTGATAAGTACTCGTATTTCAAGAATCAGGCGATTTGAGCCAGGAGCAAGGATAAGGGAGCGCTACAAATTAACTATGATTTCAAGTCACCTGGATCCACTTCAGTTTGGTTCATTCTTTTTTTTAGTGAAAATAATTTAAAGACGCAGGAGAAGCACACACATTTTTTTTTACGCTTTGGAAGTAAAGAAACCTTTAATCTTTAAAGACGACTAAGTATCGACGACGCTGAGTAACTACGCATTTAGTATCTTCGGCTCCCCTACTAAATTCCGGGCGAGAGAGCAAATGCAGCAAATAAATAAAACAAGTAAAAAATTTAAAAATTGATTTATTTTCATGTCTTTGTTATACAAGTTTTGTTATTTGTTTGCAAAAATATTGTTAAGTATCTTCACCAATATGTTACTTCAAGATATTATTATTTGTATCGGTATCATGAACACAGGATTTTAATACACTTTTACTCTAAAAGATAACACAGGTTTGTAATGATAAAATGTTTTCCTATACGATTACAGAGCTAACCAACTGAATCTCCCTAATTTATAATTTCATTTACATCTATGATGTGTCGCGAACGAACTTCTTCATGTAACGGCTAATTATAATTGAGCGAAATTCTAATATAGTATAAATGCCAAATATATATCTCATTACACAATAAAAATAACGTAATCGCATTAAAAAGTCTATAAAAGTACACATAAATTAGTTATGGCATAAAACTATTACTAAGTATAAAACAAATTAAAAATTTAACTAAGTACAAAAGATCACGGGTTAACATACTATTTGCACAGGTGTGATGAATGACAGATCTGGCAAAAGTTAAACTCGATTCCGAAAGTAAAATTAAATAATACATACAGTGACCGAAATATATTGAAATTCTTAACTTGGATGACATTATTAACATCTTCCGAAATATTTGTTCAATTCAAAATCCACCGCATTCAGCATAAAGACAATTTACCAGAATTTTAGTGCTCATATATGTAAAGCCTGCTACACACGCATACTGCAGGGGTAATCTCGCGCACATGGTAGTTAAAGTAATTTTAGACTTATGCATTCAATAAACTTTCATGTGAGACACCAAAGAACTGATTGAAATAGAGCGACAGAGATGATTTAAAGAGCCAAACGAAAAGGCCAATATAAATTATTTTTATTCTTATGAAACGCGAGTCTATATAAAAAAAGTCAATTTTCTTTTCCTTCCGTGCAGTAAATGACTAGCAACTACTGAGAAACGCTGCCAAAAAATTCAGTGGGCTTTTTTTAATGCACATTAGAATTAAGGTTTAATTTTCGAGATTGCCGCTGCCGCAGGCGTGTGACTAACCAGCATAAGACAAGACTGGGGCCGATCGCTGTATATTAGAAATTTAGAGCCGTTCCGCACTGTCGACTAGTCTCCAGCGACTCATTCCTTTGGCGTCCAAAGTTCAAAACATAGGCAACTAGGCCCGAGAGTAAGCCGAGCGACAGTATTCCAAGTACCGAATGTACTTCAGGAAATCGCTCGTGTATGCCACTACGCGGGGAGCCAACGAGTTGCCTGAGCGAGCGACGACCAAGTGGGTAAACACCTATTTAAACTAAAGTCGACCTAATCGCCGGCGACTCAGTCGACAGCGCGTAATAATTCTGAAATGTTTTTTAAAGACGAATTAGTTTAAATGTTAACTCTTAAATGTTACTTTCATACAAGCTAAGCATAGTAAACTTACGGTAAAAATGATGACAGTGAAAAAATATTTATAATTTCCATTCATTTGTGTTTGATCTGCGTTTTGATTACATACCCGATATATTTAGTTAAAATCTTAAATTTCAAAATTGTAAGTATCAAAGTTAAAATGTCAACAGTTAGTAGTTGTAAGCATATTTACACCAATGTTCCGGAATGTCACTCTACTGTAAAATGACGGTTATTATCACTAAATATTTATCAATTTAGATATGCCACTATCATTATTCATTACTTCTCGTATTAATACTGCACATGCAACAGTCTGAATGTTACCTCGCTAACACATAATTTATCATAACTTAAGGCATTTTTCGTGTCACTTATATTATTGCCAATAAGATCAGGTTGACTATTAATGGATTAGTGTCAAATACTGAAATATCACGTTCTAGGTAAAAACGGAGTCCACACAAATAAACACTTCACTCAAATACGTACGTATTCCTATATCTCTATGATTATTACCTCCTAGTAGTAGATTATATACCTTTTAGTATTTAGAAAATTTAATATGGACCTGGTATTGCCCACGTTCCCCTCTGCCGAGGTACATGAATTTTGTATGCATAATCTGTTTTTTGTTTGTATGTAGCGTTTATTTGCATGTGCATTTGTAAAGACGCTTCAACTTTTATGTGTTCTGTACGTGGTTGGTTACCTCCCTTCCCCCAAAAATTTACAGAAACAAAATAGTACCAGAAGTTGCGAATACCACCTCCCATCCCTACTAATATTATAAATGCGAAAGTAACTCTGTCTGTCTGTCTGTTACGCTTTCCCGCTTAAACTACTGAACCGATTTGGATGAAATTGGGTATGGAGGTAGTTTGAGACCCGAGAAAGGACATAGGATAGTTTTTATCAGACTGCGCAAAAAGAAGGTTATGTTTTGGCGCGATAACCGACATACACGCGGGCGAAGCCGCTGTCGGAAAGCTAGTGTTAAATAAAGTTTTAGAATAAAGAACTTAACGCGGTTGATCTTAAAGTAAGTATTGTGGTACCCGTTCTTACCTAGAACTTCATGTCAATTAATGATCTCAAAGGCTTTAAAATACTTTACACTCTCCTGTACTAACAACAGCGACAAGAACTGTGATTTGTTACTAAAAAGGAGATATATCATTTTATGAATGTTCTTTTTCAAATGTTTCAAGGACTTCTACACTTGAATACAAATACAGTTATAACCCCCTTATTAATAAACGATGTTTAGGATATATGTTTTGTCTTTATCTTCTGTATGACACTTTTAAATCATTCGACAGAGACAAAACATGTTGTTATTCACACATAATCACTTTAACCCTTTTTAGCGTCTCACTGCACGGGTCTTCTCCCAACTATCTTACAAGTTGTGAGAGTTAAGGTCTTGATCCACAAACGCTGGCCAAGTGCAGGTTGGTGGATGTCGCATGTCTTCTAATGATTAGTTCTAAGACATGCCGGTTTCCTCACGATGTTTTCCTTCACCGATATTGAGCAGCGGTGAATATACAATTACACAAAATGAGTGAGCACCTTATATTTCAAAGGCGAGGCTGATCTACGTCACGTCTGCCCTACATCTCCTACATACATCGTGTATTATTAAGAGGGTTTGTCCAGACGTCTAATTACAGGAGACAATAGTCGTATATAGTTATTGCATAATTAGTTAATGCAACAATCAAGAGGATCCAAACTCTGTCATCCACGATAGGTACTTCTGTATGTCGCCTTTGGACACAGATTTGTTACATTTAGATAGGGCCTCCATGAAATCGTGTTTGGTGACCGGCAAGTCGAGCTCCTCCTTGGCAAGTTGTTTGATCTGTTCTGGCTTTAGTCCGGCTATTTTACGGCGCATTGACATCATTGATGCATCCCTGTGAATAAATAAAATAATTCACTACCACAGTAAGATAAGATAAGACTTTATTGTTGAACTGTGTACATTTACAAATGATATTACAATTTTAGAAGTCTTAACAGTGTCTATCGATATTGGATGTGGTAGTGATTAAAAAAACTAAAAAACCACGCTTTTATAGCTAATCGAACTAAAAAGTAGAAAATATTTTTTAATTACAAAGAGTTTATATTACCGTAGTAGAAGATCAGCCAGTCAATCATAACTAGTTACTTCAAAATAAAATTTTAATAAAATTTAAGTTATTAGGAGAATAATTCAATTCAGAGTAAAAAACCTGGGGTGCATTTTACTATATTTTCATAACTTTTTACTATGTTTTCATAACTCTCCGCACATAGACAGTTGCATATAGAATGATTGTTACATTTAATATATCAAACACCCCACGCTAAATAGTTCAATACAAATACAAATACAATTAGTTTCATTAAAATAAATTTGTCAGTAAATAGTAATAAGTATCTAGTATTTACTGCCTCGGTAGTCCATCTCGGTGGTCATCCATACCTCACTTGAAACTCTTTTTTTTTTCAACCCGCTGGGCACAGGTTGTCTCTGAACTATCTTACGATTCCATAGTTTAGGTCTTAATCAACACACACTGGTATGTACGGGTTGGTGGATGTCACATGTACGCGAATGACTAGTTCTTAGACATGCCGGTTTCCTCACAATGTTTTCCTTCACCGCAATTGAGCAGCGGCGATGAAACGATTCACACAAAGATGTGTGGACACGACTACGAACACGCTTACCAATAGACCATCGAGGTAGTTATTTTACAAGTAAAAAATATGTAACTAACCTGCACACATTAGTAATATCAGCACCAGAGTATCCTTCAAGCTTCTTAGCAATAGCTCTGAGGTCTACGTCCTCGTCCAGCTTGACTTCCCTCAAGTTGATCTGTAGCAGCGCCTCGCGACCCTCTTGCGTCGGTAGTGGGATGTATATCCGCTTTTCGAGCCTTCTACGAAGTGCTTCGTCTATATCCCACGGGAAATTTGTTGCTGCTAGTACCATAACAACCTGGGGAGTTATGAATGTGTTTAACTTGGGAAAAAGTAATGTAGGATGTGAAATAAGTGGTGACTATTTCTATAAGGCGGATGGCGAGAGCAGGCCCCCTATACAAATTACATAGCGAAGCGATATCGAACGACCGATACCACTATTCTGCCCGTATCAAGTTTAGGGAGGCCAGGAACAAAATGTACGAGAGAGAATTTCATCACTTTCGAAATGTCACGTGACTATCTTATGTCAATCCCATTAATTTTGTTCTAATCGATCGTTCGCTATAGCTTTGTTATCTAATTTATCTAGAGACTATGATAGCATTTATTGGAATGCAAAGTTAACAGAAAAATAAGAAAATAAAATTTTATAATGGATTTTATCGCGGTTTTCTTTAGATCTTAGATTCAAAGTGTTTACAGACTTCATGGTCACGGGTGGATGAAGTATAAATAACCCGCGATAAAATCCGTTATAAAATAGTTTTATTTCAATAAACTAGCCTTCCTCCCGCGCGTATTAACTAACCATTAATGGCTAATACCTGCTAATGTCCTTCCATGAGTCTCAAACTATTTCCATACCAAATTTCGTGCAAATTGGTTCAGTAGTTTGAGTATGAAAGCGCCACAGACTTACTTTCTATTTATAATACTAACTAGCTTCGCTAGCGAAATTGATCTCACTAATCTTGTTTCTCCATACAAACTTTGGAACCCCGTTTCACTCCCTTAAAGGGTGAGTTTTGAAAAATCCTTTCTTAGTGCACCCCTAGACCCCATAAGGAACCTATGTGCCAAATTTGGAGTCTCCAGACCCAGCGGTTTGGACTCTGCGTTGATATGTCAGTCAGTCAGTCAGTTTCTTCTTTTATATATTTAAATTAGTAAGGATTACCTTGGCAGGTTCATCAGTGGCCGAGCCCAGACCGTCCATCTGCACAAGTAGCTCCGACTTGACACGTCGCGACGCTTCGTGTTCACTGTCCGACCCGCGGCGCGAGCACAGGGAGTCGATCTCGTCGATGAAGATCGTACTCGGCGCGTAGAACCGCGCCTAACAACAAACAATAAAACTGTACAGTTCAATTACCCCACATGTGACCGCGTCAGCGATTTACCTTTAAGGTAGGGAACGAAACTCGTGTATCAAGTTAATAAAGTAAGTTCTACATAAAGGATTTATTATTTATCCAGATCTAGCAAAAACGTCGTTTGACTGCAACAAGGCATCACTCGCCAAAAACATAGGTGTTAACAAGCTGATTCAGCGTTGTAAGCACAGTATACATGCCCAAAACCCTAATTCCCGTTTAGTTTTATAATTTTTAATATATTCCGAGCGTTATTCTTTATGTTCCTTTTGTATAGATACAATTATTATCTATCATGAGAGAGTCGAACTCGCACTTGGGTGATTTTTGGTTGGTTGTCACCACAATATAAGATTTTTAGCTAGCGCGTATGGAGATCTAGACTTTCTCACAAATAAGGTTGTGGTCATAATTATGTGGTGGACGAATATTTATTATTCCTGTACAGAAAATCTAGTTATTAGTCCTTTTCTTCTAATATCATAGTCCATAAGAGCAGCGGTGGCGCAGCCGGTATCAGTCTCGCCTTTGAAATATAAGGTCACGGGTTCGAGTCCCGTTCGTATACACACACCTTCGAGTGAATTGTTTCATCACCGCTGCTCAATATCAGTGACGGAAAACATAGTGAAGAAACCGGCATATCGCAGAACTAATCATTTGAGGACATGTGACATCCACCAACCCGCGTTTGGTTTAGGCCTTAATCCACACATGTTGGTGTGAATTAAGGCCTAAACTCTCTCAACTCGTAAGATAGTTGCAAGTAGACACGTGCCCAGCTGTGGGATACTAAAAAAGAGTTGAAGTGAAGTGATCATAGTTCTTTGGGATAGTATAGGTTCAGACACAATAGTAGTCATGTATAAATAAATGTTATTCACAGTCTCCCAAGCTACTCACCATTTCAAACAGCAGTCTGACAAGTTTCTCAGACTCGCCGCGGTACTTGGAGGTGAGGGTAGATGAGGAGACGTTGAAGAATGTGGTTCCACACTCAGTGGCGACAGCCTTCGCCAGCATCGTCTTGCCAGTACCGGGCGGGCCTACCATTAACACACCCTTCCACGGCCGCCTGATACCCTGCAAAACATAATTACATAGATTATAATACTGTGATTCGCTGCCGTTTATTTTAATTTATTTTATTTTTTTAATTAAGGAACAACAAACAGCTACGATGTACACGTTATAATATAAAATAAAATCAAAACATAAATAATATATTCCCACAACGTTGTCCACAGATTCGATTAAAATGTAAAAAAAATATGTCGTCACTAGAGAGATGCGTTGCGAAACAGATTATATTGAATATCATAAACACCATCACCAGTAAATATAACATAGAAAACTAAATAGATATATCAACAGTAATCAAAGACTAACTTATTAATGAGGACTAACTATAAAAAAAAAAAACACCAGGCATTCATAAAAGTTTGTTGAGTATAAGAATTTTGAACTTACAGTTTAACATAAATTATTTCACAAAAATTTAATTCAAAGTAAAGTTAGTTTTTGAAGATGTTCAGATGTTTTTTACTTTTTCTCGACATCAAAAGGCTGAACCGATTTATGAAGTGCGTGTATGAAATTTTGTAACCGGAATAAAACACGCTTGTTTTTACACTACGATATTTAACCCCTAGTTTCCACTGGCGATATATTCACAAGAAAACATGTTGCAAGCACTATCTATCTCTATCGTTTAGAGATGAGTAGAAAGAGATAGATTATGCTTGTATCATGTTTTATTGTGCAGTGAAAAAGCCCAGTTATAGCTATTGAGTAGTATAACCTTTGACACTATATTTGGCTGTACTTAATTTGATAGTACCGTCATCCCATGCCTTATGCTTATATCTTGCGCCATACAGACCAAGGTACGGAAGTGCGCGCGCTATTTGCGACTGGTCTTTCACTGCGCTTTACTTCCCTACAAATTATTTTACCTGTCTTATTTCTGTCACCTCTGCCCATTTTTTTATCCTATACAAGACTTGTGCTTGACTACAACTTGCCTGATATGAAGCAATCATGCAGTCTACGATGAAACACGCTTACCCAGTAAATACCTATTCACTCGTGACTTGAAGACAGGTAGATTATAGCTATCGGGAAACATAGATGCCGGCAACGAATTCTACATCTTGGCAGTTTGATCAATAAAAGTGGAGGCAAAGCGCTTTGTGCGTACCCATGGAATTTCCACCATATAACGTTGGCGTATAGCCGTACCACACCACAAAACAGACACACCGCGCGGCAGATCACTTCCTATTAGCAGTCAAAAGTACTTCTCTTAGCGTGCCAAGCGCGAGCAAGGCGTTAACTGGCGAAATTTCTTTTTAATCCAGACCAGTTCAATAAAATGACCGGGGCCAGGTACGGTGAGTCTAAGCCCATCAAGCATGACTTTGCGCTCTCGGGCGCAGACCCGAAAGGACATTCGTCCGAGGTACATAGATCAAGGCCATTTTGTACTGGTAGTAGTTACCTTAAAGAAGTCTGGCATCCACATAGGCAAGACTACAGCCTCTTCGAGCAGTCTCTTGGCCTCCGCTAGGTCCGCGATGTCATCCCATCTAATATTAGGGTTCTTTTGTACTATATCACGCTCTGAAAACAATAATAAACAGATTAGCGGTACATAGTTACATTGGGTTATATACTATCAAATTTTATTTATTTCTAAACTTTTTTTCAATACGAGTACGTTGGAAACTAACATTTTATTTTTTTTCATTTATATATTGCCCCAGCGAACTTCGTAACGCGTATGTCTCACCTTTTCAACCTTCCTTAGACTTCTATGAGACTCTGTTTCTTAATAGTATATTTTATCAAAGCTCAGCAGGTCGATTCTATAAATTGTCACCTAAGAACTCATTTCTCATCTCACTTCCGAACTCACTTCGTAACTCACCTCAAGTGAAAACTATTTTGTATTCTGTAGCTAATTGTATCCTCGAGTGAAGTGAGGCTGGTAAGTGAGTTTCAGGTGAGAATATCCGATTACACTAGTGTCGTTCTTATCTGGTTTAGTACTATGTTTTGGTCACGTTTGCTTATATATCTCGTTAATAAAGCATTAAAAATGTTTTGTCGAATTTGATTTATCTATTTTACACTACATTATGAATATTTGTGTATTAATTTATTAACAAAACGCAATATTTGATCGAAAAATTATTAAGTGTGGCAGAATAGAGAACACCTTTGCCTCCTCAAAATAAATTGTGTGTGGAGTCTGTGGTTGACTCGGATTTGTTTGTTTATATTACGATTGTCGCGGCAAGTTTGTCTTATTTTCTTTTGAGTAAAAATACTTTGACTATGGAGTAAGTATAACATTAATTTCTTATTTAACAATAACTTGATAATTAAGTTATTGGATTAACTAATATACTTGCTTCAGAGAGCCGATAAACTCTAACAAATTCATCACTGCGACTCACTAAAGATAAATTTCTTAATGACTAGGCTTGACGACGACTAGATCACCTCAACCCTTTTAGTGCCCCACTGCTGGGTACTGGCCTTCTCTCAACTATCTTACGAATTGGGAGAGTTTAGACCTTTATCCACACCTGCTGGCCAAGTGCGGATTGGAGGTTGTCACACGTCGACGACGTGCCGGTTTCCTCACGATGATTTCCTTCACCGATATCGAGCAGCGGCGATGAAACAATTCACAGAAAGATGTGTGGCCACGACTGGGAATCGAACCCGCGACCTTTTATTTCTAAGGTAAGGTCTAGCTCTGTTTGTTATCTTCTTTTAACAAACTCAATAAAACAGAAGATCGAGCCATCTACAAAAGAAACAGTAACATTAGGATTTTTTTTGTTTACGAACAAAAAATAATTATGAATCCAGCCAAATTATAAAAGAATATAAGTATAACTAGTTTTATAAAACCAACACTTCTACTTACGTTGCTTTCATAAGTTTGAATTGATTTGGTATAAACTAAATGTTTTTAAAGTTCTCACTTGAGTTTTCACACACTTAGGACTAACTTTTTATTTGACATAAACAACCGAGTTATGTGACAGGTGAGTTACGAAGTGACTTTCGAAATTCTGTTACAGAATTCAGTTTAACGCTCTTCAGGTGAATTACCCGAAGTTTTCACTTCAAGTAGTTCGTTTCATTGACGATCTCACTTGGTGGCGCTAGAGTAGATTTCACTTGAACTACAGAATTCCGATAAGAGTTTTCACTCAGTATTCCGAAGTGAGCTCATAAGTGAGATCTTACAGAATCGACTTGCTGTTTACCAAAATCAGCCAAGTCGCCGTTTAGCCGTTCTCGAGTTTCAGCGCGACAAACACACGTCAATTCATTTTTATATACAGGATGTCCCGTAAATGAAGGTCAAAATTTAAGGAGATGGTACAATAGATTATTTCCAACAACTAAATTGACCAGTTTTCAAAACAACACAGGGTCACAAAATAAAATAAAAATAACGATATTTTTATGTTTTTCCGTCTGTGAGTCAGTATTTTTGATGCTGTGACTACTAATGTTATCTTTTTCTAATTCTCATAGCTGTAAATAAAGGCGCGATGGTTCACTATTGTATTTCAAAATTATTTTTTGTTACTTACAACCTTCGCGACTTGAAAAAAGAACATAAAATGGAAATATACTACTCTACTATAAATACATACCGAGCATATCAACGAGATCACCATCAGCTGCGGACGGTGGTTCGAACCGTCTTTCATCCTCTTTATGTTTCTCATCATCCGTGTCACCGTTGTTGTTGTCTCTGTCTTGCTTCTCTTTCGCACCGCTGCTGTGTTCTTTGTTTGATGTGTCTTTTGTTTTTGCTGGAATCCAAAAATCAATTCAACTCAATCGGTGGTCCAGTGGTAAGTGTGTTCACTTAATAACCGCGAGGTCCCTGATTCGTTTTCCGGGTTAAGCAAAAAGTTTTATAATATACTTAGAAAATGTAAATTGCAGGTCCAAGTTTGTAATTGTGCCCGATGAACGGCAATATAACCCCCTATACTGTGTTAAACGTATAAAAGCGGGCGATATTCACCTCTATCTACACCTTAGGGTAACACAGGCGTGATGCTATGTTATGTCAAAACTAGATATATTATGCGTTTCAAATAAGAAAGGGACTGGAAATCCGCCATCTTGGACCGGAATGCGCAACAACTTCACAGTTTTTGTTACAGTGCGCAAAAATGCTTGTTCAATTTACTAATCACATCTGGACGAAAAATAAATAAAAATGCGTATATCTTATTGCTTTGCTAGGTTTTTGCTACGAGTATGAAGTTAGCCGCGAGTCCAGTCCTATTCTTATTTGAATCGCATAGTAGATGAAGCTTATTTTGGATATTAACCAAATACAAAACAGTTTATAATATCGCGGGCGTTAAATTGTCAAATGGACTAGGGAATATATAAAATTAACCTCTGCATACATCTCCGGGTAACACTGGCGTGAGTTATCTCGTAAAACACCTGCCCTTTACAAGATAACCAATGTCTTCTTGTAAACAGATAACGAGTATCTTAATTATGATAAGAGATACTATCATTACTGTAATTTTTGATTACTTCACTGATTATGTATGTAATAATTTGTTTGATAATAATGCAGTTACTTAATAAGCTGGAGAGCTTGTCTGTTTTGTTGTGACGCACGACGATCTCTGATATGCTAACATATAGGTAAAGAAATATAACAAGCTTCCGACCACGGCTTCGCCCGCATTGTACTTAGCCGGGATAAGTAGCCTATGTGTTAATCCAGACCATAATCTACCTCTGTGAATCATAAAATTTCGTCCAATTCCGTGCAGTAGTTTTTGCGTGAGTTAGAATTGACAGCTTCAAGTGTTCTCCGAGGCACATTGATAGCAAGTACTAAGGTAAGGCAGTTAAGTTTACTTATGTCGCTATTGACCGAACAGATAATTTTTTTTTGTAGTTATATACAGGCAGAGGAGATAACATGTTCGCCTCTAATCGTCGAAGTCACGGGTTCAAATCCTGCGACAGAACAAGAACCAAAAGTTATTACACTGCGTATATTCTGTAAGGTTTTTTTCTTCTTTTTTGTACGGATGACCTAACCGAATAAGCCGGAAGGGCCTTTATTGGTTCACCGGAGTTATTCGGTGAGCCTTCTGAAGACAATCGAGCCGATCAAGTACTATGACAACTGCCTTGAGGGCTCCCCATGTGGGGACGAACCTCGGCTCAGGACTTTGCCGGACAACTCTAGATTTAGGGGGTCGAGCCGTTATTTTGCAAGGTGAAGGCTGCCCATACATTTAGAGCGAAGAAAATCGCTGTGCCCTACCTCTCTTACTTATATTCTTACTTATATCTACGATTTATCTTAGATCTGACTATCAAATATTTACTATCAAATACAAAAATATATTTATTATCCTTCAACAAGTTTCATAGGTAACTTAATTTAAATAGACAAAACTATCAGTATGATGATAGTAGGAAGTTAAATATTTGTACTAACCGCTATGTGCCTTATTCCCAGCTAGTTTAGGATTTCTGACATCCGAGGTTTTGCGTTGAGATGATGTGGCGTTTCGTTGTCCAGGCGTTGTCTTTTTGTTGTTGTCTGTGCGTGTCGTGCGAGCATTGTTACGTGCAGACTTTAGGGCTGGCGGTCCTCTGTAATCAAATGAAAAACATTAAGGCTATTTTTTTCGTACGAACTATAATCTGTGCTAAAACTCTATTACCTCAAATTATTAAGATAGACGAGAGACAACCCGTGTAAAGGTATGTTAAAATAGATCTCAAATTGGATTTACGGAAGTACTGCCTCGCGCACTCTTTGTGCCAACCCCGCGCTCGCTCCGCAGACGCGTTGTACATTGTACTGAGCGCAAGACCTTTGCGCCCGCCTTGCGATTCGGCTTATGTAGAAATAGTTCAGTCACTAGCAGTATAAGCGCGTGCGAGGCGTGCGTAAGACGTGAGGAATGATTTTGCGCGGGCGCAACGTGCGTGGTTGGCGACTATCGTCGGAACATGCGCTTAGAGGCGTCATCGTTTAGATAAATTTCGTTGACAGCATCTTCGTGCTTCAGAGAGTGTTTTCTAAGCGTTTATCTGTTCTGTATCTGTTCCGATTATATCAATAAATTCAATACGTTAAGTACTACACCTTGGCCATACTTTTACAATAGTAGTATAGAATTAGTTTTAGATAAGATTATTTTCCTATCCTATTTTTATCTTGTTGACAATTTTAAACAACGAGGGCATTATAATTCTATGTCATATATTATTCTATTTATCGCAAACAGCTGTTAAGGGCTATAAGAACCGCTAACCAAGTACATAGGATCGCGTTGTGCATAGGATTTTGTCTCAAAAGTGGGTAGGTTTGGACTTTGCAGATAGTACATACTGTGTCTGTTAAGTAACAGATAAGCTTAACAAGTATACTGTTTATTTTAAACACCTGCGTTTTATGTCATCTGGTGAAGCTGGAGGCAGATAGTTCGGTTTGTTTTTTTTATGTATTATGATAGCTTATGTGACTGAGAAGATAGCTGAGAGAGGTATTATGACAAAGTCACTGTCGGCAGAACGAGCAAGTAAGTATTTGTTTATTGTAATAATTTATGAATAGTAGCCTCCGCCTACGGCTGCGCCAGCAGCGTAGCACTTATTTGATTCCTTTGTGGTGAGAGTACCTATCCACTGAACATCTGTCGACCTTCGTAAAATATTGCATACATACATTGTCAGGTCCTGATAAAGAAATGCAGTTAATAAAAAATACAATAGTAAATACAAAGCAAGTAAAATGAAATATTATCAATATGAAAATAATTTTTACCTCAGACGAGAATAAATTTTATGAAGCAATAGAAAATAGCTTACTAGAATAATTGAGCCAAGCTGCTGTGTTTTAGGACAACTGTACTTGCATTAATAAGTTATGTTAAACTGACAGGAGTCATAAATTCACCACAATTTCTAAGGAGGTATCAACAAGACCTTTTAAAGCATCCTTAACCTTTGCTGTTAGTTACAACCGCCCGCTGCTCACAATTAAATAGATCGTAGTTTCTTAAATTTACGCGGTTTTATTGCAGTTTATTTAAGATTTAAAATTTCGACGTTTCAAAGTATTTTCAGATTTCATGGTCACGGTAGTACTAAAAAAATCCAAAATCAACCGCGATAAAATGCGTCATAAAATAATTTTATTTACTAATAGAATTCATTCAAAACCGGAGAGGAAGGATGATGGGCCATCTTGTACGACATGACACCTTCATAAAAACCATCTTAGAGGGATCTTAGAAGGAAAGCGTGGAAGAGGAAGTCCACGGATAAGCTATATGAACCAAATAAAGGAAAAGGTTGGTGTCATGTCGTAGAGGGAAGTGAAAGAAGCTGTAGGCTAATTCAGGTAACTAAATAAGTTCAGATGCAGTGCAGTTACCTTGAAGCTTCATTCAAAACAGCCCTTTTGCGTACTCTCACTTCACTTCACTTTTAAAAAAAAAATTGGCGTCCACCGTCTTTGACAGTGATTCTGCCAAAGTCAAGTTGAAAGAGACAGTGCAAAAAGAAAAAAGTTGTACGGTGTGGGCCAAACGCTGACTCAATAAAGTAGGTAGGTATTGGTAGGTAATTCATGAAGTTGCGCACTCTCGTAGTTTTGATAACCGCTGTCAGATACACTCGCGTCAAGTTCGCGTCACGCGAGCGCTTTAGCTTTTACGTTATTTTAAACAGGTACAAGAATACCATTTTGCAGTAAGACGTAAACCTTATTGCAACAGCAACGCAATTGATCGGTGCGTCAAGAAATTACGTGTATTAGCATACAGATCTAAATCGAGCCAAATGGAGAGAACTTCATCAGATGCATCGACAAGGGTTAACCTTAAATTAAAAGAAGAACAAGTAGATTTTTAGATAAACGACCATATTCTACCAACCAGTTTAAAACTAAACAATACGATCAAATTAAAATAGGTACCTAAGATCAACGTTAACGTGTAGGTACCCTGGTGAAGAAGTGCAGGCAGAAGTTAAAAGCATCTTATCTAGAAGAATAAATTATTGTATTGTACTAACTTGTGTTCGACTGTGGTGGGCGGAGGCCACGCGTTGTGATCTCTGTCTGGCGGGGGCGGCCATATGTCCGGGTCGATCTGGTGCGGCGCTAGGCCCCACATCTGGTCACGGGTCGGGAAATCCTCGTACGCTGTAACACCAAGTAATATGTTAACAACAGAAACCTCACGCCTGCAACCAGTGACGTAAGTAAATAGTTTTCAAAGGTTTTTATGTATTTTTTAATGTAAGCTTATTAAGACCAGATTATCTATTATTTAAATTAGGAGCAGCGCGCGGTGGCACAGCAGTACGGGCTTGGCTTTAGAAATATAAGGCCGCGGGTTAGATTCTCAGTCGTGACAACACATGTTTTGTGTGAATTGTTTCATCTCCGCTGCTCAATATCGGTGAAGGTAAAACATCGTGAGGAAACCGGCATGTCTAAGAACTAATCATTGTAGAACATGTGACAACCACCAACCCGCACTTGGACAGTGTGTGTGGATTAACGCCTAAACTCTCTCAACAGGCCTGTGCCCAGAAGTGGGACACTAAAAATAGGGTTGAAGTGAATTTAATATATTTTAACAGCTCCCGTGGTCCAGTGGTAAGCGTGTTCGCTTAATAACCGCGACGTCCCGGGTTCGATAGACGGGTCGAGCAAAAAACTTTTCTACTGGAATAATCTTAATTGCAGCTCGAAGTTTGAAATTGTGGCCGATGAATATAGGTTCGCCCCCTATTATTGGAACCATGGACGGTAAAAAGTGGGTGATATTCACTTCTGCCTACGCTTTCAGGTAACACAGGCGGGACGCTACTTATTAATTTTTTTTTCATTATAGTTGGGTTAGGTATGGGTGTGTTGATATACAAACAAAAACGCCTTTTACGGTCTTATTCATAAAAATCTTATAAGACTCTAGTTAAAATGGACTTTGTCTCTTTCTTACTAGTATAAATGTCAAGATGACAGACGACGACAAACGTAATTATAAACCTATTTTAGCTAAAATGAGCTTAAAAGACGTTTATGAATACGGGGGTTAGATTACTATTTTCTTTTTGCAAGTTCGGTTTAGCATAGATCAGGGCCCTGATTCGCGTACTTTTTCATATGTCAAATGTTTTTTTTAGATGTCGAAAATTACACTACTGTTATACAATTGTTTGTCGCACTAAGTATAGTGTCGAACTACTGTCGCACCAACGTGACGTCGAGCTTCAGTGTCGCACTCGCGTGCATTCGAACCATGGTGAATCGCAGTACAGTTTTGTCGTACAAGCGTTAATTGCACTTCCATTTGTTGCACTCACGTGGTACACTCTATACAGACATATTGTCGTTCATCAGACTCATTGCCTAAAGAGAAGTTACAACTAAGATTTAGTTACAACTAAGATTTAGTTACATCTAATAGCATCATTCACCTAGTTGGAGACCTTCAAGTAGGTATAAATTGAGAAGAAAGCTAACATTTATAAAGTACCTGTAGTTAAATACAGGAAGTAGGAAGTAAAAAGAATGCCCGCCATATCCAGATAGTCGTTTTATGAGAACAGTTGCACTTAAAGTTGTCAGACAACTTTCAATATTTTTTACTGCGCCGTAAGTACTACAAAAAATTACCTTCGATGGCAATCGAAAAATTCGAAATCATTAAAACACGGATACAGGCCGTGTAAATGAGTCAAAATTACGAAACTCTTAATTATAATAAGCTGTCGCCTAGTGGAACGGACCATCAGGCAAGCGCAAGAGAGGTACACTAATAGAAAGATGGTCAGAAGAGACTACTAAAACTGCTGGTAAAGAATGGAGGCAACACGCACAGAACAGTGACATGTGGAGCAAACTAGAGGAGGCCTTCACCCAGAGAAGGGTCCTTAAAATTAAAAATTAGCATAATATGTTAAATGGAACAATGATTATAGGAACAATATGTAATAATAAAATAAAATAAATAAATAGAATAAATATTAGCAATTTCTTTTAAAAACAACTAATGTTAGTTATAATTTAATAACATTTAAATAACTTTAAGGAAATAAAAAGGCTTTTTATTTATTAATTATATTGGGGACAATATTATAGCATTTATAATATATTCAATATGGAGCATAATACATTTTTGTATAATATTTTTAGTGACATAAAGTTGGCGGTAGAGGCGCCCGCGCTGATTTTTCGATAGTCCTTAAGAATATCAAATTCAAAACATATTTTTTGCGGGAAATTTAAAGGTGCTAACACACTGAGCATACGGTAATGCCCTATGTGCAATTCACTTTACACATATCAAGGTGTTAAACATAGCGAGGTCCCCTGTATGTTAGCACATGAACGGTAAATGCGGATGTGGCGCTTTGTCTTCTCTTCAAAGTACGAAGAAGAAACTTGAATCCCTAAATATCCTCTAAGACACTTAAATACACACTTATGATATTTAAATATCCTTTACACCGTGTATTCGGAAAAATAATTATACAGTGGCGGTGGCGCAGCGGTATTCGCCTCATCTTTGCATTATAAGTTGACGGGTTCAATTCCCGGTCGTGCGCAGCATCTCAGTGTGTAATGTTTTATCGCCGCTGCTCAATAGGTATCGGTGAAGGAAAACATCGTGAAGAAACCGGCATCTCTAAGAACTAATCCTTCGAGGACATGTGACATCCACCAGCCCACTGGATCTGGTCTGGATTAAGGCCTAAACTCTGTCAACTCGTAAGATAGTTGAGAGAAGACAAGATAAGTTGCCCAACAGTGGGACACCAAAAAGGGTTCAAGTCAGACGACAGAAAACTATAGGGAAACGACATAAGTAAAAATTATAAGTAAGTAGAGTACGAGAGATTAAATATTAATTATAATTATATACTTCAACCCTTTATAGTGTCCCACTGCTGGGCACGGGTAATTATTATTATTTGTACAAAAACACTGCTCAATCACCTGTATAATTGGAAACGAAGTCGATTTCGCAACGTCATAATATTAATGTGTCTAGTATAATACACTACTTAAATATTATGTAACAAATATTCAAATATATTCATAAACATATGTTTTTGGTCATAGCTACATAATAAATGACGTGTCGCTATAGTAAAGCTACATTCTATGTTAAATCCTTGGAGCATTTAACACGGGAGGTGTTACACGCAACTGACAGAAACAATTCAGTACATACTATAGACCGACCGTTAAACTCGCGTATCGCTATCTGAGGTACAAAAACATAAAACATAAATTAAATCTCTTAAAAAAACTATTTAACCACAGATAAAAGTAATGTAAGTGTATTCGTCACTAATATCCATATCGCTTGAATCATTATCACTGTCTGTGCAGCTTGAGGAGTCAGAATCTTGGCGATAGGCGATACGCGAGTTAAACGGTCGGCCTATAGACAAAATTGTTTCTGTCAGTTTTTGGAGGAGCCAACGTAACCACGTACAGCATACATGTAAAAGTTGAAGCGTCTTTACAATTGCGCACGTAAGTAAAGGCTACACACAAACACGAAACATGAACAATTTATGCATACACACTGTTCATGTAGTACCTCCGCAGAGAACAACGCGCGTAATCCCAGTTCCTTGTTAAAATTTCTAAGACAACACGACTGTTATGAAATCATTTAAAACATGATAAGCGAAACTAATATGGTCAATTGTGACATCGAGACTTTTCTGTACCCTTACTACGAGTTCAACATTACGAATTTACAAATCATCGCAATCTGATGGCTAAATAGCCATCGGATTGCGATGGATTGGATTGATCTAATTAACTAATTAGAGTTAGAATAATCGCGAGACAAACAAACATACATACGTGTTTAGAAGCCCACGTAGAGTCCTCTGCGAAATTGGCGCAATTTCTGCAATATTACTTACAAAACGTACGGATGCGTTGCGTTGCGTCTACGACAAAATCGTAGATGACCCACCGCTAATAGCAAGCTAGATAGGTATTAATTAATACACATAATAGAGAGTAACAAAAAAAGCTCTCTTTCAAAAATATATAAAACGTCGTCACGAAATCAATGATCAATAAACAAAATTGAAACCATCCATACGCATGAAGACGGTGTAACACAACGATTGTGACTTTTAAAATGCTGTATAGCGCCATCTATTATTGAATCGCATCAACACATTAGATCCGTCCCTTTCTTCGCCATTATTATATTCTCTCATTTTTACTGAGATAAAATTGATAATGCTAATATAATATAAAATAATATTTTTACACATTTAGCGCTATATAGTCCCAAATTAAGCAATTATATTTGCTTGTGTTATGGGTAGGTACTAGGTACTAGGAACTGTTAAACTAAATAGATATATATTTTTATAAATACATACATTATAGATTAATTACACCCAGCATGCTTGGCGCAGCTTTAGGGGCTTCGCCTTAGAAATATAAGGTCGCGGGTTCGATTCTCGGCCCACACATTTTTGTTTATATTGTTTCATCGCCGCTTCCTTTTTTGTTACATGTAATACCTACCTTCAAACTTAGAGATAAATCAAGGTCGCATCAAAATCGGTTCAGCAGTTTATTAGAGACAGAAAAAAATTTGTTCATTGATGTCACATTACGGGTATCGTTTTCAAGATTATTGAGAGCGTGGATTACAAAAATTACATCTTTTGAAATCGAAGATGACGTATAACATCCATTTAAATAAAAATCAATTTTCCTTGTAATTTTATAACTCAAAAACGGGCTTCCCTATTCAAACCAAATGTTTAGGCATTGTTCGGATTAATTAGTAGATGGTTTATGTTAAGTTTGCAGAAAATCGGTTGAGCGGTTCTTTATTTATCATATTTTTTGTAAATTGTTGAGTGGGCTGAATCTACCCGGGCAAAGCTGGGGCGGGCCGCTAATATAAAGTTTGTATGGAACTTTATATTGTATTCCTTTGTCCTATTCACTTAAAATTTACACAGATACCTTAAACCAAATAATGAAACACGTGGTTTTTATTTTTCCAAAACTACCCCTAGGGGTGTGTACGATGAGTTATATTAAAATATATATATATATATATATATATATATATATATATATATATATATATATATATATATATATATATATATCACATCGGGCAAAAACGGCGCTCACCTTCAATTAAACACGTTTTTAATTTACCAGGGGGTATGTAAAATGAGTATTTTGTAAAAAAAAAATAGTTTCTTTGGAATCGTTTAGTCCTATGTTTGATTCACTCCGAATTCGGTACACATAAACCTCTAAAGAAATTTTGAAACATGTGTTTTTAACGTTTCCAAAAACTACCTCCAGGGGGTGTGTAGTATTATGTTTGTTTCTCTTTCACGCAAAATCTGTTGGACGGATATGGATAAAATTCGGCACAGAAATAGATTGTAGTCTGGAACAGATGATACGCTATTATTATCCTAAAACTAAGCGTTGCGTCTGTTATCCTAATACTAAGCGCACTGGTTTATAATTTTTCCTATATACAATTTAGAGTAAAAAATTATGTCTTCACGGTAAATACTTGAACACAAACGAAATAACCCGCTAGGTATCTCTTAAACTTTCAACTGCACCTATACTTTTAACGTGATCGACACCAAGAATGAACCATACTTTTCTTTATCCATGGTCACGATCGATTTCTCGCCGATTTGAGCATAGCAAGCATTAATATAACTGCTGGGAACATTGTGGTTGAACACAATGGTTATCTACACATAGAGTAAAGAGAGAAACTTCAAATTACTACGTACACTATTTCCTGTCGGTAGACTGTCGATAAGTTATAATAAATTTTAGAGTTAGTGCCAAATAATGCCTTTATATATTATTAAAAAACTGCTGTTATTAATGTTTTACAATAATTTTAATGTTATAAATCTCGAACGGTACAGAGTTAAAATTATGTGTGTAACAAATGGCCGCGTTGGTCGGTCTTGAAGGAACGAAAGAACGAAATGATGGAGTGAGTGAGAAGTAGTTCACGCGGTGGCCCAAGGGCTTTTTGCTTATCCTTAGCTTCAACTCTTTTTAGTGTCCCACTGCTGGGTAAAGGTCTTCTCTCAACTATCTTATGAGTTGAGAGAGTTTAGGCCTTAATCTACACACGCTGGCCAAATGCGGGTTGGTGGATGTCACATGTCCTCGAATGATTAGTTCTTAGACATGCCGGTTTCCTCACGATGTTTTTCTTCGCCGATATTGAGTAGCGGAGATGAAACAATTCACACAAAGATGTGTGGGCACGACCAGGATTCGAACCCGCGACCTTATTTTTCTAAGGCGAGGCCCGTACCGCTGCGCCACCGATGCTCCTTGAAGAAGAATTTGAATCACTAAATATCCTCTAAGACACTTAAACACACACTTATGATATTTAAATATCCTTTACACCGTGTATTCGGAAAAATAATTATACAGTGGCGGTGGCGCAGCGGTATTCGCCTCATCTTTGCACTATAAGTGCACGGGTTCAATTCCCGGTCGTGCGCAGCATCTTTGTGTGTTATGTTTTATCGACGGAAAACACCGGCATCTCTAAGAACTAATCATTCGAGGACATGTGACATCCACCAGCCCACTGGATCTGGTCTGGATTAAGGCCTAAACTCTGTCAACTCGTAAGATAGTTGAGAGAAGACAAGATAAGATAGTTGCCCAACAGTGGGACACCAAAAAGGGTTCAAGTCAGACGAAAGAAAACTATAGGGAAACGAAATAAGTAAAAATTATAAGTAAGTAAGGTACGATAGGTCAAAAATTAATTATAATTATTATTACTTGTACAAAAACACTGCTCAATCACCTGTATAATTGGAAACGAAGTCGATTTCGCAACGTCATAATCTTAATGTGTCTAGTATAATACACTACTTAAATATTATGTAACAAATATTTAAATATATTCATAAACATATGTTTTTGGTCATAGCTACATAATAAATGACGTGACGCTATAGTAAAGCTACATTCTATGTTAAATCCTTGGAGCATTTAACACGGGAGGTGTTACACGCAACTGACAGAAACAATTAAGTACTATAGGCCAACCGTTAAACTCGCGTATCGCTATCTGAGGTACGAAAACATAAAACATTAATTAAATCTCTTAAAAAACTATTTAACCACAGATAAAAGTAATGTAAAACTATTCGTCACTAATATCCATATCGCTTGAATCATCATCACTGTCTGTGCAGCTTGAGGAGTCAGAATCTTGGCGATAGGCGATACGCGAGTTAAACGGTCGGCCTATAGACAAAATTGTTTCTGTCAGTTTTTGGAGGAGCCAACGTAACCACGTACAGCATACATGTAAAAGTTGAAGCGTCTTTACAATTGCGCACGTAAGTAAAGGCTACACACAAACACGAAACATGAACATTTTATGCATACACACTGTTCATGTAGTACCTCCGCAGAGAACAACGCGCGTAATACCAGTTCCTTGTTAAAATTTCTAAGACAACACGACTGTTATGAAATCATTTAAAACATGATAAGCGAAACTAATATGGTCAATTGTGACATCGAGACTTTTCTGTACCCTTATTACGAGTTCAACATTACGAATTTTTTTTGAATACTATCTTGAACTTGTCAAAATGCTTTTTGAAATTCATGTCTTTAGTTCAAAACATTAGTTAAAAATAGAATAGAATTGCTAGAAATAGAATGAAATAGATTCGCAACAGAATATGTGAAAAAATTTGTATATTTATGTGCATTTTAACTTATTATCTGGACATGTTACTGATAGCATTCGAAAACTTTTTTCGTATTGACAACTCTTACTTAGGGTAGGGTGTGTAGTCTAGGTACACTTGGTGAGGGAATCCTTACTAATATGGTAAATTAACTGTCAAAAGCAAAACGTTACCAATAAACAATTAAAAATTATTCTCATTACAACGTAACTTCATCTTCTTAATAACTAGTGGGTAATTAATTAATTTCCAATTCCAAAAATTTCACCTTTACTATTATTTGCAATATGTCAACAGCCATCTTGGATTTCAAAATAGATATTGTCATTTTTGTAGTCTACGCCCTAGATAATCTCGTAATCCACACCCGCCCACATTGATGTCACATATCAATGAACACAAATCTCATATTTCAAAATCTCAAACACTGCTGAACCGATTTCGATGCGATCTTAATTTATCCCTAATTTGGATGGTATTACATCTAAGAAAAAATAATCATCGCAATCTGTGGGCTAATTCACGTAACTAAATAAGTTCAGTTGCAGTACAGTTTCAGTTAAGTTTCGATCAAAACAGCCCTTTTGGTATTCTCATAATTATGACGACCGCTGTCAGATACGCTCGCGTCACGTACACGTCACGCGAGCGCTTTAGCGTGTATGTTATTTCTATGAAAATCACAAGAATACCATTTTACACTAAGACATAAACTTAATTGCAACGTCAAGAAATTACGTGAATTAGCCTACTGATGGCTAAATAGCCATCGGATTGTGATGGATTGGATTAATCTAATTAGAGTTAGAGTAATCGCGAGACAAACAAACAAACATACATACGTGTTTAGAAGCCCACGTAGAGTTCCCTCTGCGAAATTGACGCAATTTCTGCAATATTACTTACAAAACATACGGATGCGTTGCGTCTACGATAAAATCGTCGATGACCCACCGCGGCTAATACCAAGCAAGAAAGGAATTAATACACATAATAGAGAGCAACAAAAAGCTCTCTTTCAAAAATAATTAAAACATTAGTCTCGTCATACAATGACCGATAAACAGAATTGAAACCATCCATACGCATGAAGACGGTGTAACACAACGATTGCGACTTTTAAAATGCTGTATAGCGCCATCTATTATTGAATAGCATCAACACATTAGATCCGTCCCATTCTTCGCCATTATTATATTCTCTCATTTTTACTGAGATAAAATTGATAATGCTAATATAACATAAAACAATATTTTTACACATTTAGCGCTATATAGTCCCAAATTAAGCAATTATATTTGCTTGTGTTATGGGTAGGTACTAGGTACTAGGAACTGTTAAAGTAAATAGATATATATTTTTATAAATACATACAATATAGATTAATTACACCCAGCATGCTTGGCGCAGCTTTAGGGGCCTCGCCTTAGAAATATAAGGTCGCGGGTTCGATTCTCGGCCCACACATTTTTGTTTATATTGTTTCATCGCCGCTTCCTTTTTTGTTACATGTAATACCTTCTAACTTAGAGATAAATCAAGGTCGCATCAAAATTGGTTCAGCAGTTTATTAGAGACAGAAAAATTTTTGTTCATTGATGTTACGGGTATCGTTTTCAAGATTATTGAGAGCGTGGATTACAAAAATTACATCTTTTGAAATCGAAGATGACGTATAACATCCATTTAAATAAAAATCAATTTTCCTTGTAATTTTATAACTCAAAAACGGGCTTCCCTATTCAAACCAAATGTTTAGGCATTGTTCGGATTAATTAGTAGATGGTTTATGTTAAGTTTGCAGAAAATCGGTTGAGCGGTTCTTTATTTATCATATTTTTTGTAAATTGTTGAGTGGGCTGAAGCTACCCGGGCGAAGCTGGGGCGGGCCGCTAATATAAAGTTTGTATGGAACTTTATATTGTATTCCTTTGTCCCATTCACTAAAAATTTACACAGACACCTTAAACCAAATAATGAAACACGTGGTTTTTATTTTTCCAAAACTACCCCTAGGGGTGTGTACGATGAGTTATGTTAAAAATATATATATATTTATCACAACGGGCAAAAACGGCGCTCACCTTCAATTAAACACGTTTTTAATTTACCAGGGGGTATGTAAAATTAGTATTTTGTAAAAAAAAAATAGTTTCTTTGGAATCGTTTAGTCCTATGTTTGATTCACTCCGAATTCGGTACACATAAACCTCTAAAGAAATTTTGAAACATGTGTTTTTAACGTTTCCAAAAACTACCTCCAGGGGGTGTGTAGTATTATGTTTGTTTCTCTTTCACGCAAAATCTGTTGGACGGATTTAGATAAAATTCGGCACAGAAATAGATTGTAGTCTGGAACAGATGATACGCTATTATTATCCTAAAACTAAGCGTTGCATCGGTTATCCTAATACTAAGCGCACTGGTTTATAAATTTTCCTGTATACAATAATTTAGAGTAAAAAATTGTGTCTTCACGGTAAATACTTGAACACAAACGAAATAACCCGCTAGGTATCTCTTAAACTTTCAACTGCACCTATACTTTTAACGTGATCGACACCAAGAATGGACCATACTTTTCTTTATCCATGGTCACGATCGATTTCTCGCCGATTTGAGCATAGCAAGCATTAATATAACTGCTGGGAACATTGTGGTTGAACACAATGGTTATCTACACATAGAGTAAAGAGAGAAACTTTAAATTACTTCGTTCATTATTTCCTGTCGGTAGACTGTCGATAAGGTATAATAAATGTTAGAGTTAGTGCCAAATAATGCTTTATATATTGAAAAACTGCTTTTGTTAATGTTTTACAATAATTTGAATGTTATAAATCTCGAACGGTACAGAGTTAAAATTATGTGTGTAACAAATGGCCGCGTTGGTCGGTCTTGAAGGAACGAAAGAATGAAATGATGGAGTGAGTGAGAAGTAGTTCACGCGGTGGCCCAAGGGCTTTTTGCTTATCCTTAGCTTCAACTCTTTTTAGTGTCCCACTGCTGGGTACAGGTCTTCTCTCAACTATCTTATGAGTTGAGAAAGTTTAGGCCTTAATCCACACACGCTGGCCAAATGCGGGTTGGTGGATGTCACATGTCCTCGAATGATTAGTTCTTAGACATGCCGGTTTCCTCACGATGTTTTCCTTCGCCGATATTGAGTAGCGGTGATGAAACAATTCACACAAAGATGTGTGGGCACGACCAGGATTCGAACCCGCGACCTTATTTTTCTAAGGCGAGGCCCGTACCGCTGCGCCACCGCTGCTCGATCTAGCTCGAGCTTATCCTTAACATAACTATAATTATTATCAAAATTTTTTTTTAAATAGGCTTGCTCTTCACTACAACTTGCCTGATGTTAAGCAGCATTATCATCATATTTTATTTCATAAACAAAAATGTATTTGGGCTGAAAATATTACTAAATCTAGCATTCAGTTTACACTTCAACATAAAATAAAAAAAATCCTACTACAATGTAATTTAAGGCAATGATATAGGTAGTATGCGACGGGACGCGTCTGCGCAGTTCACTCGTGATTACGAATGATTTTCTGTGATAAGGTGGCAGTGGAATGAGGCTCCATAAGGTTAGAAACCATAAAGGATTAAGAATTTCGACCCGCCACCCTCTTAAATGGTGTCGCCAGACATTGCACCGGAACACGACAAGGCCGCTTGGCGGTGCGACTTTTTCTGGTGGGTTGTGAGTAACCACGGCCAAAGCCTACCATCAAAAACATAATTACCAGTCGATTGTCACCTGATTTGCACCACGTTTACGATTTAGGTAAAAGGTGCTACCGTCGTCATCAACGGAGCTCTTTCGCTGGATTCGTGTCAAAACGTAAAGCCAAATTAAAGGTAATATAATAATATTGCAACGCGAAATATTAAAAGTATATATGATGGAATATTTTAAAGATAGTAAGTAGATAAATTAGAATTAAAGGCGTTAAAAGAGCAACGGCAAGCAAAAATAATAATTGAAACGACATTAAAAGCTTAACAAATGGCAATCAGCACGACACAGTCAGGTAAAGTGATAATTTAAATAAATTAATATTCAACATACTAATCAGTTGTGAAGGTCTTGCTAGCTTCTCATGCCTACACGAGATACGGCACTATATATATCATGCTATTACAAAAACACAGCACACAACAATTGTTAATGCACATCACACTAATTAAGCTTCTATTGTTCGTTACTCATTCACAGGAAAACAACTAGAAGAAATAGATAGTGTAGCACGTGTAGTACGCGGGTTAAGATATAATATTACCATATCATAGCTTGTTTGTCTCTAGGGAAACTTTCGGTATATCATAAAGATAAAGTCGTGGGGTGAAGCTAGGTAAACATGAGACACAAAAATAAATCAAAGTTGTTCGCTATGAAGAGTTATTTTTTAAAATTTGCGACAGTACACATTTTTTCATAGCCTTATTTAGATATCGTTCACGATTATTGTCTAGTTATTAACTGCTTTGTTAATAAACTTTCAATCCCACAGATCTAAACTTCGATTTAGGTAACCAACTGAATAGATAAAGATCATGAAATATTCGGCAGTGATCAATTCAACAATGAAAACGCACCGGGGGTTCTGCGTAACAATTAATAATTGTACTCCAACTTTCTACTTTATAGCGATAAATTTGTATTTTTATATGAATCGGATTTCGTGGTTACGAAACAACGGAACTTCCAAAGACATTTAATCTAATACTACATTTTGCAGTCATTATTTCTGAATGTTATAAGAAAAACTTTCAGACTAACCAGAAAACTCATAAAGAAATGTGCAAGTATCATAAAATAATCTTCATCGTTTCAAGGAAGAACTTACATAAATACTCCACGTAAAAACTCTTTGAGAAATTCAGTTCATACTAAAAGATTTAGGTCTTGATTGGTATCCAAAGCTACATCTAAAGCTTAATAAAGATATGACGAAATCTACACTTGATCAACTATTAAAGTATTGTGACATTCTAGCAAATTCAATGACATTGCGTCATTAATAGAGTACCAAATAATTTTAGACTGTCATCGATGACCTTTACTAATACAACTTGTCAAAATGGTAAGTGATTACAAGATAATGCAATAATGTAATAATGCAACAACAAACTTATTTACTACACATTACACAAGCACTTTGAAATATCTAAAAAAGCCCTGATAATAACCAAAATCTATAAGTTATTAGAAGTAATTAGTCAGCTTGGTACTCCTGTAACTACTGAACCAATAACTGCTGGACGGTAGGATAATAATTTAAACGCAATTTTAATTCAATCAGGAAGTTTGCATGCATCGAATCAATTTAAATATCAAATCAAGCATACAATAACACACAACGAGCCATTAAACACAAAAAAAGCAGGAACCATAATTTGAAAGCAACAAATAACAATCAAGTCGAACTCACGGTAGACACGGTTAACACAAAGGGATTGAGTTATGGTAAGGCAACCCATCACTATTGTACCCCCATGAATGGTGACATAATTGACGACATAGGCCTTTATCGGGTAAAGAATGACTTTATCGAAGGTCATACTCGATTAGGACCCGGTGACAAGACAGAACGTTGAACTTTTACGGTTAATTGGCATTGTCCATTCAACTGTTGAATGTTTCACTCTCTGTTCTGGGAAATTTAATAAAAAACATGATTGGAAATGCAACTGTAGTTGTTAGAATGCTAAATCATGTGTACAAAATTACCGTACCTAATTTACAAGTGAATCAAACTTTTGGTTAACACGCTATACGAAATTTGTCGAAAAAAGAAATTTCGAGGAACATAAATAAATAGAAATATTTAGCCAATTTGGCAGACACGACATGCAGAATTGATAGAAAGGCCGCATACAGTAAAAGCTAGAAGCGAGAAGAAATTGTTTAAATCTAAGTTCTCACAGTTTGAAAATAACTTGGATAAGAAACACCGGTAGAAATTATAGTGGGTAATTTATTTTTACCTATCAACATTTAAAAAAAATAAGACCATTCTTTGAACACATCTAATATTTTAAATTTACGTGGCGCAGTGTTTGTAACAAAACTCCTCCGAAACGGCTTGACCGATTTTTATGAAATCTTATATTTGGTACGTCTGTGAACCGGTCGTAATCCATTTTTTCATGCGCCTAAGTGATAAGGGTGGTCCACCCAAAAATATAACTTATTTATTTTGCGAATATTTATTTTTATTTTTTTAAGATGTGGTATTATATAATACATACAACCCAAAATTTTCACCTCTTCACACCCCAACCCTACTATTTAATAGCGATATTAGTAATTTAACAATTTTAAGGAAATAAAACTACTTTTTAACGGATTTTATCGCGGTTTATTTTAGATCCCGACGTTTCAGTCTTTTCAGACATTACGTTCACGGGTGGACTGAGGTATTTGACGTCCAAAAATATTAATTACAATTATTACTGACTACCTTCAAACATTCATATTTAAATTGCGTTCCGATTTAAGCAAACTGAGCTCACAGTAATAATTGTGATTAATATTTTTGGACGTCAAATACCTCAGTCCACCCGTGAACATGAAGTCTGAAAAGACTTTGAAACGTCGGGATCTAAAATCTAAAATAAATCGCGATAAAATCCGTTTAAAAGTAGTTTTATTTCAAAGTGTGATATTCGCGTAAATCTAAGACATTACTAATTTTAAGGAAGTTTTAAAAGGTGAGAAATACCCGGTACGAAGTTTGCTGGGGCAGTTATATTACATGGATTATCTATTCTATGTAGTATGTATTCGTTTAGTGCAGCCTTTCTATCTGGAAAGGCTGCACTAAACGAATACATACTAAAAGCAAGAACAAGCTACGCTGCTAAAGAATACAGATCCCACGGTTCGAGAATCTATAGGGAAAACTAGTTGAGCCAGTTGATCAATACTGGAAACCTGTCACCCCTATAAGAGAAACTGCAAAAAATGAAGAACCAGCTTTGAATTACTCGTAAAGTTCATGCGTAGACAATCCTTACTAATATTAGTAATAATATAAATGCGAAAGTAATGCTGTCGCGGTTTCACGCCAAAACTACAGAGAACCGATTTGGATAAAATTTGGTGTGGAGATAATTTGAGAACCGAGAAAGGACATAGGATAGTTTTTATCCGACTGTGCAAAAAGAGGTTAATAGTTTAGCGCGATAACCGACATAAGCGCGGGCTAAGCCGCGGTCGCAGCTAGTATTGTATAAAATCGACGAGTCACCTCCAATCAATAAACTCTAATTAACTCTGAATAAAAGTGTTCCACGAACTATGTTTAATTAATTAACCTAAGTTGAACATAATTGAACAAAAGTCAAAGTAAAGTTCATATTGAACTAGAGTTTTGGCTGAAGACTAGACTGGTTTTGTCTAGGTCATTGACCGTATCTAGTAATAAGGTAGTAATAATATAGTTTTAACACAAAAATAATGTTATTTAATAATAATGTGCGTTGAAACATTACTTTTAATGTTGTTAATAGGTTTTAGTGGTTATGGTTGAGAGACTTTCGCGAAAGATAGGTATAGTTTTCTTTTGAACTACGAAGTCGACGAACAAACATACGGCCAACCCGATGGTAAGCGATTACCGTAGCCTATGGACGCATTCAACACCAGATATACCTTTTAGATGTCGATGGTTACGTCTACCTTACACCTAACAACACAAACGAAAGTTACACTGCGTGTAATCTATAACGTGATTGTACATCCCCAGTTGAGCTGTCCATAGAGAGATAAAAAATGCTGAGCCCTTCCCTACATCACTTATAAAAAAAAATGTTGTGTGTCGGTAATGAACTTACTGCCTGTAAGTGGTGTGATGGCCTTCTCTCCGTCGTGCTGGAACATCTGCAGGGTAGCTACTGTCGCTTTTAGCTGCTCATATTCACGGGCCATCTGCTTTTGTACCTGATGGACAAGACAACGTGTTAATACACATTACAATATTCCACTAACATCACCTTAGTTAAACAATCCTTCTGAATAAAGCGGGTTGTAGGAAAAATCTAAAAAAAATAAAATATTATTATTACTTATTAAATTTGCAAACTGAACTATACCGACGCTAAACTAAGCCAGCCTAGCTAAGCTAAGACAAACTTAAAATATATCAAATACTAACTGAAAGCCAGGTCAGTGTTGCGAAGCTGCAGCAAAGGATGTACGAAGGGGGTGCGTGCTTAGCTTAGCTAGTGGAGTTGCGCATCGGTATGTTTAAACGACTAACTTCTTCACTTCATTACAACCCTTTTTTTGTGTCCCACTGCTGGGCACGGGTCTTCCCTGAACTATCTTACGAGTTGATAAGAGTTTAGGCCTTAATCCACACACGCTTACCAAGTGCGGGTTGTTGGATGTCACATGTCGAGTGATTAGTTCTTAGACAAGCCGGATTCCTCACGATGTTTTTCCTTAACCGGTATTGAGCAGCGGCGATGTAACAATTCACACAAAGAGGACACACTAGGAATCAAACCCGCGACCTTATATTTATAAACCGAGGCCCGTACCGCTGCGCCACCGCTGCTCAACAACTAACTTAGCTTCGCATATTTTAGAAAGTTCACATAGCTTAGTTAGCATAGTTTGCAGTCTGCGCACTAGGATCAAAAACTGCGTTAGCTATGCGAGCTAAATTAATTAACTTATCTCTTGGTCTGCAACCCACTTAAGTTTTAGTTCAGTTGTTAAACATTCAATTACATACAGTGACAGCACGCTCAGTTCCCTTATGGTTTTTTGAAACTGCTGTGGCCAAGAGCAAAAGTGGTATTTGCACGATAACGATATATATCGCACGGGCGATAGAACATTTCCGAAATGTCACAAGTAAGCACTAAATGAAGTATCTAAACTAGGTATTAGAATAGCAAGTTGCTAAATAATAGTCTAGTACCTACTGCCTACCACTCCTTAACTACCTAGAATGTTGAATGATTAGTCAAACACTTGTGGAAATGCGTAGGCGATAATGAATGCAAAGCTAGACCAAATGTATGCTATTCTCAAATGCTAACGAATTTAAACGGCATTCATAGTTGCACTACTACACAGGAGTCTATGATAAAAAAATTGTATTTTTGATTGAAGACAGGAGTAAATTACTTTCATAATCAGCCTATTTTATCGCTCAGCACGCCATTGAGATCCAGCTCCGGTTACCTTGCAGAGAACATCACTCCAGCTAATCTGAGTGCGTCCTACACTACGTTTGCTAATCCGTGGTCTTCCCTCAAGAACTCGTTTACCCTAACGGTTGTCGGTTTTGCGGCTGATGTCAATTACTCTGGTTATGTTCTATTTAGACTATTTAGAGGCGATTTCTTCTTTTCGACATTCAACACACGTAGACTGATAGTTCGGTATCGGTAGAAGAATTTTGGAATATCTTTTATCCTTCTGTACATTTTTTTAGTAAATATAAATAAACCTTTCTATAAACGAATGAACAAATGTATAGTATGGTGTAACTATGCTCCATCACCGCATAGACTGTTCTCGTCTTCTCAGGTAGGTCATGCTTGGTGCAGTATCATATTTGGACTACTGTTGGCCGGCATTTGCTTGGTTATAAAGACATTAGCATATTATTGTACATTATGGTCTGCAATAAACTATTGAGCATTGACTGTATTAAGCAGCAGATGGGAGCAGGAGATAGAAGACAGTTGAGTAAACGTATCAAAGACGGTCTACAGGTTCATGACGGAGCCTGGTACGAAGCGACACGCCAGCGACTACTACCAGTCGCAACACACAACTGTACGATTATGCCGTCCTCAAATGGGTCTGTTCAGTCACCAGAAAAGGTGTTTCTTACAGAACACTGCTTAAATCGTCTGCATCTGACGTCAAGGCCATGTGCTAACAATCAATTTTTACTTAGTAACATGGCCGTCGTCAACCCATACTAACAAGTAGTGGTAGTGCTCATATTATTCCACATTCTAGTCCAGTGATCGAATGTAGCTCTGGAATTCCAATAAAGCAATCTTCAACAGCCTTTGAAAGACTGAAATAAGGTAAAAGACACAGGCCAGTCCAGCACAGGGCTGAAATGATTCGCTGTTTAGGTGGTATTAAAACTGGTAGCTCTTGGATCCCGTTTTATTTCCGTTTTGCTGAAGCGAATGAGTCGGATGATGATGCCTCTTTTAGATATAGGTATTATACTCGTAGTATAGGTACATAATTTAGTACACCTTTTATAAAGATAACGTATGACAAAGATTTAAGGAAATGTATATTTTATCACTAAGATAAGGATAATATCCAAACATGGCCTGATCTACTAATTTTGCGTTCTGTATGAAAACAATTTGTTTGTTCTAGTTTCTTTAACATGCTCCATTTGATACTTGCTAACCTGTATGAGCGTATTTACACTTCCGCGCAAAGCTTCTAATATGAAATACAAAATTATACTCACAATAAATCAAACTCAATAAACTACACGGATAGGTAATTAAACTAAACCTATTTCAAGAATGCAGTGTGGAGACAATAGTACGGGTTTCGACCTGGTTCAGACTCCAGACTCTCACAAGGAGCGCGAAATAGTTTTGTACACAGATATGTAAGCTAGATTATGGAAAAATTTCTTTGTGAGAAGTTATAAGTGCGTATATAATATTATTATTATTTAAGGTTTTTTTCGAGTATTTTAAGTAACTTCATATAAAAGACTAGCTGCCCCGGCGAACTTCATACCGCGTATTTCTCACTATTTAAACTGTCCTTAGACTTGTTCGAATAGCAATACCAATTTAAGACCAAAATTAGTCAAATCAGTTCACCCGTTCTTGGGTTATAGTGAGACTAACGAACAGCAATAGATTTTTATATAAGAATATATGGGGCAGACTAATTCTAGAAAATTGGCATTGAGTAGTGAGACAGTATGATACTAGAAATTGTCATAGGATGATATCATTTTATTGTGAAATACTTATAGTACTTGTAACAAGAAAATTATTTGTCATAATTACCTCAAAAACGGTCCACAATAACCCAAAAGATTCATAATGAAAATGAACTAGTTCAAACTTTCAAACCGGGTACTTGCGCATTGTACAAAGTAGAATGCCTTGAATATCAATGATTTCAGGGAACGTTGACCGCGTTGCAATCGTTTACCGTTGAAATCATTTAGAAGGATGTTTTTATTACAGTTTTTTATTTTAGTATACAATATTGTCGCAAGTGATATCATTTCATTGTGAAATACTTATAGTACTTCTAACAAGAAAATTATTTGTCATAATTACTACAAAAACCGTCCACAATAACCCAAAAGAATCATAATGAAAATGAACTAGTTCAAACTTTCAAACTGGGTACTTGCGCATTGTACAAAGTAGAATGCCTTGAATATCATTGATTTCAGGGAACGTTGACCGCGTTGCATAGCAAATCATTTAGTAGGATGTTTTTACTACAGTTTTTTAACATATTTTAGCAATACAATATTGTCGCAAGATATTTCAATAATTATTGATCCCAAAATAAGCAGAGCTTGTACTATGGGAACCAGACCAGATAACTGGTAATATACTACTTAAAATACTTTTCTTTTGTAAATTATACTTAAATATAGATAATAATTACACCCAGACAAAAGACAAACAGACATATTTAAACAAATGTTTGTCTAGGGTGGGAATCGAACCCACGACCTGCGGCGTGAAAAGCAAGTATCTTACCGACCACGCCACCGGTTCGTCATATAAACATAACCGGAGAAGAGTGGGTGATGTTCACCACTGTCCTCTGCCGACACTTTAGGGTAAAACAGGCGTGACGCTATTTATGTTGCTTTCTTTTTTTTTATTCTTCGATATGCTGGCGTTTTACTGTAGTAATTATCTAACTATAAATCCGACCCTCTGCGACGTATTACGACTGTTAAGCAATGATGTAGTCTACGACGGAACGCGACAGCCCAGTATACTGATTCACTCGTGATTACGAATGATTATCGGTGATTATCAGTAGAATGAACCTCCATATGGTTAGGAGCAACATTTCCGACCCACCCTCTCTGCATGGTGTCACCAGACATCGCACCGGAACACGGCAAAGCCGCTTGGCGGTGTGGCTTTGCCTGGTGGGTGATCACTAACCACGGGCGAAGCCTACCACCAGTTGATTGTCACCTGATTTGCACCACCCGGGGACCATGGGTGGAGATTCAATTAAAGGCGTATACCCACGGACGAAGGTGACTCAGCCCCCAAGTGACACATCTTTAGATACATTTTACTACCTATATTGTGGACTTGATTATGGGACATTAAAGGAAACTATAGGTTCATTCTGTATTTGGAAAACTGAATATCACAGTAGCAGTAGAAAATTAATACTATCTCCCAAGAAATAAAGTTCAATATTGATTGTATACTATTATGGGTTATTAAAGGTTAAGAGGAAATCGTTAAAACCCGTGTGGTGGTGAGTTATAAATATAACGCTTTGGGAGAACTGAATACCTATTCATACCTAATAATTACTATGATTGTTTATTAATAAAATAACATACCGATTACCGTAGCCATTGGTAGTAAATACATATCATTGTTTTAGTTTATTTACTGTGTATTTCAAATAAGAATAGGACTGGAAATCCGCCATTTTGGAGCGGAATGCGCAAAAACTTCACATTCTTTAGTATGGTGGCCAAAAAATTTCGAATTGTTAATCACATCTAGATCGAATACGATTCGAATTTTTAGGGACGAACATGTTTTATTGTTTTAGATTTACGCGAATATCACACATTGAAATAAAACTACTTTATAACGGATTTTATCGCGGTTTATTTTAGATTTTAGATCCCGACGTTTCAGTCTTTTCAGACTTCATGTTTACGGGTGGACTGAGGTATTTGACATCCAAAAATATTAATCACAATTATTACTGACTACCTACAAACATTATTATTTAAGTTAAGCGTTCCAATTTTTTTTATGTAGTACGTCTACAGAATTAATAATTAAATTAATAAATGAATTTATTAATCAAATGTCCTACTCAGTCTTTAAGTTCAAGTTGGCCTAGTTCGGGTTTGTAGAGTCCCTATGTTCTGGAATGTTTAGTACTGCTAAGACAGTAACACAAGTATGATTTCTTTTATTATCTTAAGCAGTGGCGAAGAAACAATTAACGGGAAGATGTTGTACACGACCATTTCTGTTTTCCTATATAGTATGTCATACGACCTAGGAATGAACCCGCGAACTGTGTTTGAAAGCAGAGTTCTATACCGCTGCACGCTAATATACGTATATACCTAATATTTTTTATTTCTGTCACGTAAAAAATAACCCGTCTCTGATAATTTCTTACAATATTGTACATTGTGGTACTTAAAGAAGGCCAAAGCATGAAATCGTTGAATTGGTTCAAGTAAGTACTTTTACTACGATTTAAAAGATGTTAAACGAGATCTGTACCTTACTATCTTACCTACATCGTTGAGAAGTCTACATCACCTGACTCTCTGTTACAACACTATTACCTAACTAGATATACCAAACGAAATCCACACCAACCCACTTATCTACAGTCATTGTTAGGATAAGCCAGTTTCACACATGAACTCCCACCATCAAATTACAATTTAATCAGACAAGTGAAGGTAAGAAACATTAACGCGGCAAAAACACGATCACTCAATAAAACGCAAAAACAATACATACATGACTGATTTTTCTTGATATGGGCACAAAAGTGAAAATTCTCACTCACTTAGCACAATGTCTACACAATAAGCACTTCCCACATTGTTCAAAAACACACTTCTAATCAACATAACCGTTGCTCACCTAATTCCAAAAACACCTTGACCGAATAACGCTTCGATATTCAAAAACATAGAACGCTAAGTGGGGTAATTAAAACTACCCACTATTTGACCGAAAATTAGGACACTCGTAAAAAGCCAACCGCACGAAGCTATTTAACATAACATTTCCACCGTTCCACGCATAATACTATGCCGTAACATGTCCACACAAAGACTGATATTGCGTGAATAATTTTGACAGATCGACACAGTTATATTGTTATACAAATTTGACAACCTGCACGCATCACAGGCAACCGATATACTTCGTTGAGTTCGTCGACCCAAGTCAACACATTACACTGCAGAAGCGGCATCACAATCTAAAAAGACGATCGCGGTTCGACAATAGAACTATTGGTTGGCGAGTATCCAGTCACTGATTTAGACTAGGTGACCTAACTGCTGAGCTGGAGATCATTCCTGAGTGGGATTATAAAGGTAATCCTTTGTAATACTAATCTATCCTATATCTAAATATACAAGATGAAACTAACTGACTGACATCAAACAGGTCTAGAGATTCCAAACCTAGCACATATATTCCGTATGAGGTCTACGAGTGCACTAAGAAAGGTTTTTCAAAACTCCTCCCTAGGGTGGTCAAACGGGGACCATGCAGGGAAAGCCGCGAGCGGAAGGTCTGTCTGTCGCGCTCTCACGCCAAAACTAATGAACTGATTTGGATGAAATTTAGTATAGGTACAGTTTGAGACTCGGGGAAGGACTTAAGATAGTTTTTATCTGACTGTGCAAAAAGTGGTTAATAGTTTAGCACGATAACCGACATACGTGCGTGCAGAACGCCAGTTCTATAAAAAATAAAAGAAAAAGTTTCGGAAGATTTGTCAATAGCTTGGGATTAATGTTGGCAATAGCTATACATAACTGCCTCGTTGGTTCAGGGACAACCGTGCTTGCTTAATGTCCGCGAGGATTCGTGTTCAAAACCGGAATCCAGCTTAAAAAGAAGTGTATAAACGGCAACCACTATTACGATTGGGATAAGCATAGCTGGCGACATGGCGATGTTATTCAACATTGCCGCCTTTGCAGCCTACACCGTTGATTAACGCAAGCGTTTTGGTAAGTATTGGACCTTCGGCAAGGTAAGACAATGTATTGGAAGTAGGGCATTGGCTAGTTTATCATAAATCTGAAAGTTTGTCGGTTGGTCACGTTTTCACGCCTACCTTTATAATCAAAGAGCACATTAAGATAAAGTTTTTGGCACAGACCGAATAATAAACTATCCGGTGCATTAAATCATGCAAAAGTGTTTAATGAAGTGTTATCAGAATGCAGTTTTCCGTTAACAACTTTTGCAAGACAATGTAACGTAAGTTATGCTAATACAAATCGCAAAAAAATAATGGAAGACAAGTGCGTTACTATGCTAGGGTTGGCACTAATACAGTTTAGTGTATAAGTTTCCATTTGAGTAAAGTCGAACGGAAGTTGGAGAAGGGTGGATTGGACCAATCATGTAATTTGAAATGAGAGACGTAATAACAAATTTGCTTGGTCGGTTTTATTCCTATACATTGGTCTCTTTTCCATACTGCCAAGAAGGGGTTTCCTGAGTAGATCTCTGTGAACCTAGCTTCTCAATAAGTGCTGTATAATTTTCTTGGGACTTAACCCACCAATTGTCTCTACAACTGCTACTTCTGTAACCCAGGATCAATAGCGCGCGCCGTGAAGAGACTCGGGATTTGAACACAAGTCTCGGGACACCTAAACTGTCTTGAATTCCGCACGAATTTAATCAGAAAGATGACAGGGAGAGTTGGAAAGTAAACAGAGGAGGTATGCGGGATGATCCGAGAGTCACTAGCTAATTGGTGGAGTGTAGAGGCGTAAAGAAATACGTTGTAATGCTTTTAACCGATAAATTAGTCGACACAGGTCATAGTCTGCTTGTTTATTACTCTCTAGGACGAAATCAGTATTGCGCGAGATTTACCCTTACTGAAACACGAAGAATAAAATGTAAATATTTTTGTCTCTGTCGAATGATTTGGAAGTGTTTTTATAGAAAAAGATAACATGAGCGAACTGGTGTAAGTTAGCGAGTTGGAGATTAATAAATTCGCGAGTCGAAGGCGTGCCGGAAGAGTCGTCAGCCCTAACACATCGACAAGTAGTAAAAGTGTAACAATTTAATTACAAATGATTGGCAATCATATTATAATCGCCGGTCAATTTGCGTTCCAATGCATTTAACGTGGAATTATTTTCTTAAGCAGTTTTATAAATAGTACTAATTAAACGAGCAATGTATGGTGTGAGTTTTTGTTTAATGTTTGTTATGTATATTTATAGTATTTATAAGTAAAAAACTGTAGATATTTTTACTGATTTTATAAAACCCACTTATCTCTACAAACAACTAGTTAGATAATAAAAAAAGAACAAATAAAATATCGAAGGAGTAATATCGCGAAAGGTCTCTCCATAGAGAAGTCCTTAAAGTGTTCCCTCACTTAGGTATCTATCACAAAATCTCGGAACTTCATATAGACAGGTAGTTTGCCAGGGTGGTAGATTATGCGTGGACGTGGGAGAGGTGCGCTAAGAAAAGGCTTTATGAAATTTCTCCCTGAAGGGTTAGAATGAAGAAAATTAACCATCTGTATAGCATCCAAAACTAAGCAAGAGCGACCGTGAAATAACACAATGTCAAATTAACATGTTTCCTGTGCGGGCGCCGCTGATGGCGAATCCCGCCACTGTCTACCAGGAGCTATGCTGCCATTATTATGGGCTATATACACGAGGACAATAGGACAGGACAGTGAGCCACTAACAACTTCGGGTTGTCTTCTTAGTGGCTTGTAGTAAGTATGTATGTATTGCGAATTCGTTTAAAGTTCCTAATTTTGAAGTAGGTATGTTCGTAGTGTAGAAATTAAATCAACCTTTTAAGATTAAAATTGAAATAATTATCTACATCTAAAAACGAATAATCCTAATAATAAATATACACAGTCATGTAATTGTCAGCCTTATTTACGTAAAATCGAAATTAAAATGTTAATTTAGTCTCGAATTATGTGAAGCGACGATGCGATATAGCAAGGACTTTGAGAATACTGGTCTGATTTTAATTTAGCACTTGCAACAATACCTACAATTAAAAAAAACATTGTCAGGTATGACTAATACAATGCTTCTAAAGAATATAGGTACATCTTAAGGCAATAAAAATATTGGACATGTAAACACGTAGGTACTTGTCCGTGATTTTTTTATAAATGAATAAAACTTACAAATTCAGATCGGTCCGTCATCACTATGTAAAAACTGTACATTTTAAACGTGACCTCACACACATCATTTTGGTTCACTACACATAAATCGATATTATCTAGGTACTTTATGTATATAATTATTTACAAAAAAAGTAGTATATTTTGTACAGTCTATACCAGTTATCTGGTTTCCTTCCCATAACACAAGCTCTGCTTAGCTTGGGACCGGATAACCGTGTGTGTTCATGTCCCGGAATATAATTATACTATAATTATTTGATTACATAAAAAAAAAATACTTCTACTACAGTATTTAATCTACAAGATAGGTTTATATTAAAACTAGCTGACCCGGCAGACTTCGTACTGCCTCAATAGATTAATAAAAGACATCAGCTTTTGTATAAAATAATCTTTTGTATTTTTCTCACCTTTTAAACCTTCCCTAGACCTCCACGAACATTTCAAGACCAAGATAAGATAAATCCGTTCAGCCGTTCTCGAGTTTTAGCGAGACTAACGAACAGCAATTGATTTATATATATATATAGATTTTATTAAAAAAAAAAATACAAGACAAAAACACTAACTAAGACATTTATTATAAATATATCAATTTTAATCAGTACAAACAAAATCGCTACATTTTTGGGCTCGAAAAACAAAGTTTACTAGCATAACTGTTGTGCAAATACATATTAATTTGTACTTATGTAGTTAGGTACAGCAGTATGTAGATGACGTTAATTAACGTGTCCAAACACCGTAGATAGTAGTTCTTCAGTTATCACGGTTCGACTAACAAAACACGATCGAAGGCCGCCCAGGATTAAGTGTGTTACGTCAATCTATTGAACAAATACGATCGGTTACAAAACTTGGCGGGTTTCACTTAGCAAAAACTTCTATAAAGTATCGACCGCAAGGACATACGTTACTTTGTTATTTATTTAGTTTCTATGTTGTGATAATTATCTTTATATATATCCCACATTGGGAAAACCCAGTGTCGCTGGGTTATACCACAGTCAGCACTACGAACAAAAAAAAACTAGTAGGAATCACGTTCCGTCTAATTTAGAGAAGTAAAACTGAATTTAAAAACGGTCCCGAGGTTATGAATGATTAAAAATGTATAAATTAAAATTATATGTGCTTTGGATTTGAGTGGGGTTTATATTATCGTGTTCGAAAATTATAAACAAAAGAACATCAATGGGGTAGTGGACAAACTTCATATTATTGACCCAGTCAGCCATAGAATGCTGCAACAATCGGTCCTGATATTATACCTACTGTAAAACATCTCATTTGTATCATATTGATTGCACACTTTTCATCAATCTGCTGATACTGCTGTTAATAATTATCAGCAGTATCGCAATTAGCAGACTCGGGTGTCTGTTCGTAGCTAAAATACCGCTTAGTCACGTATTTATTATCAGAATTCCTGAAATAGATAAATTGCATTGCGTTGGGATTCTGCAGAATATAACGCAACTGGATGGCAGCTATTTTATTAAAACCTATAATTATTATCAGCAGCATAGCAATAGCAAACTCGAGTGCCTGTTCGCAAATAAAATACCGCTTAGTCACGTATTAATTATCTTAATTCCTGAAATTATTTATTTATTTATTTAATTAATAAAAGAAATATACAATAGAAGTTTTACATTAGCAGTGTCGCATAAACCATCACTGGTTTTTCTACACTTATTCGTCTTCGTAAACTCGACGTTAATTAGCAAAATCATTAACATTATTTTAGTAAAGTTTTCGTAAATATTACCTACATTTAAAGGTAGGTAGGTGTAAGTAAACAGTTAATACATTTATATTTGTAGGTAGGTTCACTACTAATAAATTATTTGAAAGCAAACTAACGACAATCCTCTAGTAACTAGATATAAATTGCATTGCGATAGGACTCTGAAATATATAACGCAACTAGATGGCAGTAATTTCATTAAAATCTTACTACGACACGTGCTTTTCCATTTACGGAATCTGGTTTATGTGTGTAGATTTCATAGAGACTTCTGGAAAGCTACGATCTACGATTTTTTTTTGGCATTTTTCGGCTTACTTGACATATTTACCTGACCTGGGATCGAATTTAGAAGCAATTGCGGTTGTTTGATCAAAACTAGGCCAATGCGCTATGTGAACTCAGCACGCGACTTTGGAAAACATTTTTCTTTGGATTTGTTTGTAATGGTTTCAATAGCAGCAGCGGTGACGCATTTTAAATATAAGATCACGGGTTTGATTCCCAGTCGTGCCCACACATCTTTATGTATTGTTTCATCGCCTCTGCTCAATATCGGCGATGGAAATCATTGTAGCCCAGGGCACGATATAACACGTAAACGTAGTTTTAAATTATTTTTTAAGTTCTTGTATGTGTGCAAGAGTTGTTGAACCGATTTTTAAACCCGACGCAAACACGACGTACGGGGTGTTAATTATAAGTTTCACCACTTTCTGTGTGTGTTTGGCACTGAGGCACTGTATCACCCGAAGGGATGGACTGATTTTAATTTTGTTTAATAGGTGTATTAGTCGGGAGTGATCTTAGCTAAAAATAGAGTCGAAAGTTATTAATTTTCTAAAAGAAATGAAAATATGCTTTATTTTTTTGAGACGCGAGTCTACATAAAAATAGTCCAATTTCTTTTCCTACCGTGCAGTGAATGACTGGCAACTACTGAGAAACACTGCCAAAAAAACTCAGTAGGCTTTTTTCTTTTTTAAATGAAGTACTTAATATCTATTACATTTTGTTTGTTTATTGTGTTGAAATGGGTTAAAAATGGAAATTGTTTAAAATGGGTACAATGTTTTGGATGCAAGTAGGTATTTAGATTATTGTGAGGCATACTAATCTTTCTTCTTGACTCAGTTAATATTTAGCGTATGATTCACATATGCACATAGCATTACTGTTGAGTAGATTTGCGAAGGCGTTGTGATTCAGAGTATCATTGACCTCATCAACGGTACAAAGCTTTCTATTAAGATAAATTGCTTTAGTGACAGTACACAACCCATTAGAAAAATAACAAGATTAATTATTTGCTAACTAGCGGACTCCGCAGACGTCGTCTTGCTCGGTAAAGCAGCGCTACCGATCGGGCCCGAAGATAGATTACGACCGATTTTCAGACCTACCCAATAAAGATAAAAGATTTCATAAAAATCGGTCAAGCCGCTTTGGAAGAGGTTGTTTTTTTTTTATTTTTCTCAGCGGAAGAACCATCCTCGTACTTCAAGGAATTTTCTAAAAAAAAGAATTAGCGAAATCGATTGAGCCGTTCTCGAGTTTTGCGCTTCGCAACACATTTAGCGATTCATTTTTATTATATAGGTAGATATTAGGTACCTGCTTAATTACTTACAACACTAAAAGGCCATAGAATCCTGGTTGAACCATTTCACGATTAATAAAATTCCTCAAGAACCTTCCAAAAATGCATCTCTGGATTGGCAATTTTACGCTTAGCGAACTGTCTCACAGCCGTAAATTAAATGATTTACGGCCGTTTACTTATCACCTGTGGCTTCGCCCGAGTGGTTGCCGTTGTGTTTTGAAAAATCCTTTCTTAGTTCACCCGTGGACCTCATTCAGAAGCTATGTGCCAGATTTGGAGTCTCTAGACCCAGCGCAGCGGTTTGGACTGTGCGTTGATATGTCAGTCATTCAGTTTTTCTTCTTAAGTATATTTAAATTGAAACAATCCTATAGATGATTAACCATTTCAACCAGTTTAAACTAGGTCAGCGTTGGCGGCGACCTTCCCAAAAAGGTTTTATTGGTAAAAAAATGCAGGTAAAAACGTAGTATTAATTCTTGGGAATGTCACACACCGGTTTTCCTTGTAAATGTGACTTAAGTAGTTCAAGTATAGGAAAAAATGTGTTTTCAAGTCATTCAAGGAGAGACGAATAAAGAGAGGAAACAAATGCAGCTACATTTTAGGTATCTGAAAAAAATTCGGATCGTGGCAATGCAGTTATACAAACTGTATACAAGCTGCTAAACCCCTAATTTGTTCAACAGCAGCCGGTGATATTAATGAGCTATTTATTCCGGCTTTACTTAAAAACGATAGATATAGAAACGTGGATGCTCACAATAAATAGAAATCTATACTAATATTATAAAGCTGAAGAGTTTGTTTGTTTGAACGCGCTAATCTCAGAGACTACATGTCCGATTTGAAAAATTCTTGCACTGTTAGTTCGCCCATTTGTTGAGGAAGGCTATAATATATAGTTCACGCAGGCGTAGCCGTGGCGGAAAGTGCTCCCTAAATTTAAAGTCGCTTAGCGAGCTATGGAAAAGGCTATGCTCGGAGTTTCTTCGAAGGATCGAATACGCAATGAAGTGATCCGACTGAGAACCGGAGTAATCGACATAGCTCACCGGATTAGTACGCTGAAGTGGCAGTGGGCCGGTCATTCTGCCGCAGAACCGACCACCGTTGGGGTTAACGAGTTCTTAAGTGGAAACCACTGATTGGCAAACGTAGCGCCCTCAGACTAGGTAGAGTGACGACCTCAGCAAGGTGCTAAGAGCTGGATAAGAGTAGTCGCGGATCGTGCACAGCGGCGTGCTTTAGGAGAGGCCTAAAATAGGCTGTTATAGGTGGATAAAAAATACAGTTAATACTAAAAGAACTCTAGAAATCTTACGCGATTTTAGAATTCCATACATGTTTAAAAAATGGCCTCGCACGAGCCAAGATTCAATCAGATTCTCGAACAAATCATTGAATTTTTTCAGCGTCGCGTCGATTACAAAGAATTAGGGCAATTTAGAATTTTGACCAGAAGCAACTTTTGTTTAAGTCCGGGGACACCGGGAGCTGAGTGTGAGGAGCGGTGGCACAGCGGTATTAGTCTTAAAAAAAATAAAGGTCGCGCCGTCGCGGGTTCGATCCCCGGTCATTGCCGCTGCTCAATATCGGCGAAGGAAAACATCGTAAGCAAACCGCTATATCTAAGAACTAGTCATTCTAGGACATGTGACATTCACCAGCCAGCATTTGGAAGCTTATGTGGATTATGACCTAAACCTCTTTCAATTAGCAATATAGTTGAGAGAAGACCAGTGCTCAGTAGTGGGACACTAAAAAAAGAGTTAAATCACTTTAACTCTCCTAACTTTCTCTTTAAGTCTAAGCCTTAAGGTGTAGGCTGTGGTGAACTCCACTTACATTTCACCAGTAACATACATAATTGCGAATAAACCTTCTGCCTTTAACAGACATAAATATTAACTGTGACCTGCGATTGTGGTCCTTCTGTAAGGTTAACTCAAAACCTCTTTTCGCTTGACATGGTGTGCTTGCTTTCTTAGAATTTACCTTTATTTAAACATCTGATACCCTGTTGTATTGCAAACAGCAATGAAACGCTCAAGTAAACCAGTTAAACAAACTTGCACTTGATCTGCCTTTGTTCATACTGAATGTGGGTACATTGTATGTAGTTTGTGATTTATGATATTTACTTTCATGCAGACATTTTTACAGAAAATTCCTCAGTTTTACCTTTTCATTAAAAATGAGAAAATTGTCAGCTTATCTTGTCAAATATATGGAAAGTATTGGTTAACACAAGGTTGAAGTTAAAACCACCGCTGAGCCTGAGTCTAAGAGGCAAGAAAATAACTATAATCTCCTTTTCAGTTTTTCACTCTTGACTCATGACAGAGTGGTCATTTTTGACAACAATGTTACTATATTGTTTCAAATTAAAACAGACCCGGGGTACACCTCCACAAACATGGGATTATGGAGCTGCAGCTTTTATGAAGTCTCTAGAACCAATAGCCTTCCATTTGGGTCTGTAGGCTTAATTCACGTAATTTCTTGACGCGCGCCGATCAAGTTGCGGTGCAGTTGCAATTAAGTTTACGTCTTAGTGCAAAATAGTATTCTTGTAATTGTTTAGCTGTCATATCTAATCTAAGGCGCTCACGAGTCGCGAACTTGACGCGAGCGTATCTGACAGCGGTTATCAAAATTACGAGAGTACGAAAAGGGCTGTTTTGATCGAAACTAAACTGCAACTAAACTTATTTAGTTACGTGAATTAGCCCTCTGAACATTGTAGCATTTTATAAAGTGTTTGAATAATGTGTCACAAGTTATTGAGGGTTCTTATCTGCATTACGGAAAGTCAAAAGCAGAATTTCATAAGTGTAATATTAAAACAATAGCCTAGGTTTCTAGCAGCCTATTGTTCAGTTAGGTAATGTGTTTTGTAGATTTCTACAGTCATAATTTTTAAATATCTGCTATAAAAATATGACTGTATGGATTTATGTGTGACTTTCACCATTGTATGTATAAACTGTCTTCATAAATCAAGGTTAGAGTTATATCAGTAATCTTAGAGCTTTTAACACTGGAGGTGTTATACGCAACTTCTAGTACTAAATAGTTTCTGCTAATTTTTGGAGGAGGCGAGGCAACTACTTACAGCACACATGTATAAGTTGAAGCGTCTTTACAAATGCAAACACAAAACTTATATAAAAACAGTTCATGTACTACAGCAGAGAGGAACGTGCGTCAGTACCAGTTCTGTGTTAAAGTCCAGTTTCCAAGTCACTAATATTTAACTTTATATAATAAAATATGAAACATATCCAATAGGGTAGATTATTTATGACGCACAAAAAAGTAATCTAGTAAGTAGTAAGTACTAATAGATTTAGTAATAAGTAGTAGTAAATGTCAGTAGCATTTCGAAGTCGAAAATTGTGCTCCATAAATGGCCTTAGGCTCATCATAAATAATGTATGGGATCTAAACAAATCTAGCCAATTGTGTGGTAATATTAATCTCAACCTACCTAAACCTTCAGTTAATCCAGTGAGGGATATTTTATACTTAGAGGAGTTTCAATTCATCGTAAGTAAGTAAAACTTCATAAACAATTGACATCACACAATCACTTCACTCAATGTATCATTATAGTTTCATATTGTTGTTTTGTATTGTCAAACTGTAAATAATCTGTGGAGATGAAGGCCACTACCCATTGTGAAGAAAGGAATGTGTAATATTATGCCAATAGTTCCAAATTCCTACTAAGGCCATAATAATAGCTAACACTCAAAAGATATACAAACAGTACCTTACAGGGCCTTACTTAAGTCGAAGAAGTATTGCGATAATGTAGAATAGTCAAACCAACTATGAAACTTTATTTTTAAAGGTCCACTGCATAGTCTACTACATACAATTTTCCCACGATCATAGGACATGCAAAGTCTAGTATAGGTAATCTGCACAACTGACTGGACACCTTAATGCCAACCTTCATTATCAAATACTTATTTTTTTTTATTCTGCAATAGGCTTGTGCTTGACCACTATCATAAACCTGTCAAGATAACAAGTAACAATGCGAAAAATCTACAAATTATTTGACCACCATTTAAAATAATTTTCATCTATTTAAAACAGTTTACTATATTTTTAGCAAACATTTAAAATGGAAAAAAAATAAAAAGATTCTTCTTAATTTTTTTTTTCATTTTTTGCAACTTCAAAATAGTATTAAATTTTTATTCATATTGACAAACTTGTACTAGGGGTACTGCTATCACTAAGGTCTAGAATTAAGAAGGCTCTAATACATATTTTTAAGCATAATGATTAGGCAGAATCTCTAGCGTTTAGAAACTTAATTAAAATATTAATATAATAAATTACCATTCGTAATGCATGAAATATAAATTTAAAGAGTAAAAGCGTTCCAGTGACCATGACTTTACAGAGGTTTTATATTTTGGTGGGAAAGTTCAAGATTTCAACTGACGTCTTTTTATATAATACTCATTTCACTTGTTTTATTCTATAAGTTATCTGTTAACTTTTTTTTAGTGAGATAGCACCTTTTTAGTACCAAGCAAAGGTTACACCACTGATTATGATCTGTAACTACTTAACTAGCATTTGTTATTTAAGTAAACAGTGTAAGATTCCCTCAGACTAGAAAAGAGGCTGGTCGCCTTGGAGCTTGTAGCTCCACCTAGCAATCAGTCTCAGCTGTTAGAACTTTTAAGCTGTAAGTAAATGTCACATTTACTGTGATATAAAATACTAAGAAGGTATACAATGAATATTAAACCAATATTAAATTCAAAGTCAGGTTTCTATGGTCTAAAAGTATGTAACTATAGTTTCTAAAATAAATAAATAAATTAGAGGGTATCCTCAAGTTTGCATGCTTTAAACTACACAGATAATTACACCCAAGCAACCTTCCGTCTTCTGAGCTTCTAATTAGCACGTTAGCTTATCATAAAAGGAAACGACAAGTCAAGGTAAACCGCATGCTAGTACTGAGATGAGATGTACTTACGAGTTGCCACTTTGACTTCCGCGTGGGGTCTGCTATGGTGATCAGCAGCCTGTGGATCATCTGCACGGTGCCTTCATAGTACACTAGTGCTGACTCGTAGTTACCCATTAGAGCCATCTCCCTCGCCAGCTTCGTGTTCTCGCAAATTTCGCCAACAGACACTGCCATTATTGTCATTCCCGCTGCGTACATGTAACTTATCCGCAGTGAAAACGTTATGTATCTTCGCAGAGACTCCTCCGAAGATTATAATCGCGTGCGACATCCAATGATCCGAATGTAACACTTTGCATTTTCAGTTTTCACAACATAACCCACACAGCTTCCATAGTTTGTGTTAGTTTTTTTAATAAAGTACCGTCAATATATGATTTATGAGCACTCACTTATCTCATGATTAACAAGAATTTATAAAATTATTACCATATTTTTAGACAAAATAAACTTATCAATTTCGTTCGACAGTTCACAATCACAATCGAAAGCCAACTGCCAACACAAAAAAGCAAAACTCAGCCAATGGCAACGGCGGATGAGACAGTTATTTTCGGAACGTTGGTACTATTCCCACAGACAGATAATGATGTCGTGTAGTAGTGCGGCCCTCAAACATACCAAATCAATCATAATGTCAAATTTTTAGTCGATTATAAAATCAACTTAAAACTTGATATGATCCGGCCAATTTGTTATTTTCAGGCTTTGAGGAAAGTCTTATATACTCAATGTTTAGAACGTCTATCACAGAAACTGATAAACATGTGGGGAACATCTGCTGAAGTACATAAACAGTCTGTGCATCAACTGTAAGTGTGCGTCAAAGAGCATATAAACGTGGTGTCCGTCGTGGAACGTCACAGAACACTTTTACCTTTTACTCAGAGGAAACTTCCTTGATATCAAACAAAGCTGTAGCGAGTAACCAAGATATGCTTAACCAGCAGCGAATGTACGAGGATTTAGTATCTAATAAAATGATAAGAAAGTACAATTGAAATGTGTCTATAAAGTTGACCAAGGATGAATGCATAAACGAGTAAATATTTCGGACTCATCCTCACAAATGGTTTCACCAGACATATTACCAAGAACAGGCAAGGCGGGACCACGTCCGTGCACCACTCGCTTACCACGAGTGGAGATTTAGATTAGGGCCGTCCGATGCATGGTTTTGAATCTCTCAACACCGGCAGTATAATTTCGTTCGAATCACGGGATTTCCTAGAAACAGCTCGACACGTGTGCATACGCGCCGTGCGCCCGCTATGCGGACGAAGGTTAAATAAAACGAAAATGCTAACAATAAACATTATATTCATAGTTTTGGATATAATATACAGTATGAAACATAAATACATCTCCAGTTACACAGTAATTATTACCACTAGGTATATACAATAATGATTTTGAAATTATAGCTAAACTAAATACATAACGATATCATAAAATATATAAGAATCTACACTAGATGTTTGCAAAGTTGTTATTAACAAAACAAAAAAAATCAAGTTTAAACTTCTTTTAGATTATAAAAATAAACAAAATGCATTCCTCAATATGCATACCAAAACTTTAGAACTAGTATATAAAAAAAATTGACAAATACGGTTACAATAAAAAACATTGTTATCTTAATAAAACTATTACATAATAAAAACAAATGTATTACACATGTCCTACCATCCTACACATTAAAAAAGCCAACTAACATTTTATTAAGTTGCAATACAAAAAATTGTTGCCAATATTCTTGTTACACATATATTTTGTTTGCAAATTATTAAAATGGAATCGTTTCTAATAATTTAAGTTTTATACATAAAAATGTCACGCCTACTGAGTATACCCATTTTTCTTGACATATCTAGCCCTAGTTGCCACAACGAATTATAGCGATCCTATATTTTGCATTGTAGATTTTGCATATTTATACAAATCAGTAAATTTACTATTAAACTAAATTAAAAACTTTGAAAGATATCTTTGGACACTAAAAAGGTCACTGTATTTTTCTAAGTAACTATGAATCAAATATGCATTTGTATCGCCTGCAGTGTAGAAATAAAGTAAGGAAGGCAGGGCGAGTTAGAAGTCGAAAGTAACCCATATTCATGACAGCATATTTGTCTTCGATTTCAATTTGTGGTAGTGTTAATGAAGACATTGTACCATAGACATGCAGTCTTAATAGTCTGAACCATACAGTCTTAGTAATTAGTGCTTATTCAGCCTATATAGTTAGGTTGTGGCATTGAGAACATTCATCCTGCAGGCAACGCACTTAGTGAATAGATGTATAACCTAAGGGTACAAATATATCCTCGATACAGGTAAACTAGGTAAAGCTCAGTCAAAGTACCAAAAATGTTTTGAGATGGTAAAGCACCAAAAATATACAAATCAGCAGTAGAAGTAGCATCATATACAAATATTATAAAAATAACTTAAACCCCAAAATATATTACTAGGTTACATAACCTTCGTATCTTCCTAGCACCAAATTCTATTTACAACTTAACAGAAAACGACAGACAAGATAAGACTAGGTAGACATTATTATCGTTGTATCTAAATATGTATGGCAGATATAGAAAATAAATTAATAAATTAGGAAGGTAAGTAGGTATTAGGTGACGCAATAGTAGTGTACTAACTTAAGAAAATAGGTTTTGCAGCATCAAATAATCATTCAAACAAAACACATTAAACTTGCGTTAAGAATTCTGTTGTTAGTCCTAAGTTGACCCAAGTGTCGCGAAATTTTGCTTATTATTTATTAATGTATAAACGCATTTGCGTTGATATACATCTGCGATTTGGTACATATATTTGAAATTAGCTGCGTGGACATGAAATATTTGAAATCGAAATCCGGTGAAGCACATATAGAGCACGTGCATTGTGCACAGTAAAGTTATACCAAAAAAGAATAAATAATATCAAAAGTTTAAGCAAATATACCACAGAAACTGGCTTGACTGACAAATAATTTTATAGCAGTCTTTAATAATAAGCAAAATATTGTATTAAATTATTATTTAACTGTCAGAGTTCTAGGAGCATCTTTCAAAGTAGTACGTTAAGCTATTTCGTTTATATTAACGTCCTCATCAAACGATATACATATATTATATTATTTAAATAATATCCAAAGATGGCGAAATTAAGCATGCAATCTTCGAATCCTTTCAAATAGCCGTTTCTAGTAAATATTAAATACTGAAAATTTCTGTAAGCCTCCACAAGTCGATTTAATTATAAGAAGAAATATTATTATTATTTTATTTAGTCATAAGATGCACTCAGAGCTTGCGCCAAGATGTGTAATAGATAAACCTAACTTTGTAAATTTTTTGACCTAATTTGTTAACATCTTGGTAGCAGTGTTTATGCGATCTGGTATATGTATTATGCTTATTTTATACTCACGAAGCATAAATATGAATATCACAAGTATGATGGTCCGACATTTATTCACAGTATTTCGTAAGCCTTTTAACACTAAAATTTCATAATTTAATATTTCTTTGTCTGAAAATAGCTTTTAGCGTAGCAAAATCTAATTCCGCCTTCAATATAGGTGATGTAAAAGCAGTTACTCTAACTTTTTTTGTAAGTTCAGTTCTAAGCATAACAATACTACACCAAATCGACTAAAACATTGATCGACTAATTTTTTTATCTTTTGATTGAGTACTAATGTAATTTTAGTAACGAAAAAGAGACGGGAAATTTTAAAAATGCTATGCCTATATTTGAGTATATTATTGGCAATATTTACAATTTTAATTAATATCAATATCATTAAATATAAACATCAATACATCAACCAACACTTTTGAGCTCGATACAAATTAAAAAATGATAAAAAAGCTATATTTTTAGAAAAGCGTTGGACGTATTTTCCCACAATCTAACTGTCATGTAGTTCCTTTGGACTTATATTAAATACAATATTTAATTATTTTAACCTCAAACTTTTCTAGTTTTGCAAGTGAAACCTCGCAAGTAGTTTATCATAGGTAACCAAAATTTTACAAAAAAAATCTTTATGTGATTTTACGATCTTTTTCTACCTAGCTGTTTTATGTTCATTAATTTTATTCTACGTAATTTTCGTAATTGGAATGCTTTACACTAACAGTAAAAAAACTTGCAAAATTTCGCCTGTCAAAATACGATTAATAAAATCGACTAAATAGAAATATAATCGATTAAGCTTCAGCTAAGCTCGTCACTATGCCACTTTTTTTCAGTTGGTAATAATATCAAGGTGTTCTTTTGGCATTGAGGGCAACACATGCACTTGCTTCGCTTTTCCCGCGTGATACACTTGGCCAGGACTGAAAGGTTCCAATCTTGGATGCGCTGAGATGTCTTTCTTGGGATCTACGGACATTACAGCTTCAAGATAAGTCATTCTCAAAACTTTACCTAAATCATTTTACATTAATTCTAAACAGCGGAGAAATTGTGATTGTCACCTATAGACTGTATTAAGAAAGTGGTGATTTGTGTAACCATTTACCATGCACCGATGTTTTCTGATAGGAGTCACTCAAAGTTACAATATTTATCAGCACTGTTGTTTCCAATGTAGGATTTAGTAACACAAATGGTTTCATACCAAAAAACAAGAACTTTTAATGCCTATTCTATTTGTTGTTATATATGTAACAGTAAAGCAAATTCCCCAAAAATGGAACCTTTTCTTTTCATGATTCATAAAGCTCGATCGTGTGGTCGAGTTCCACTGTCCCTCTGTCTGTGTAGACAGAGGGACAGTGAAGGCTTAGTAATTGGATCCCTAAAGTTTTTGAATAGTCAATAAACAAGGGTATGTTTATGCAGCATTTTATTAATTAATTCCTACTTTTCAATTGATTGGTTAGTACTAACCTTTGGTATTCGCAGCGATGTATTTGGACAGTCGTACAGTGGGGAGCGGTAAATACCCAGCAACAAGTGGCATCACATCCAGAGTTACGTTCTGAGGGTCAGCGCTCGTCGACTCCAGTGTTATCACACCTTTGAAGTACGCCAAATTGAATTAATACAAGAATTATTATATTATTTAATGATTGTTCGACCTAGTCGTCGAACTTGGGACCTCACAGCCTTTAGTGAAGACGCTACTGGTTTTGGAAGACCATTGAGGTAATCTTTCTTTACAAAGTATAAAATAAGGTCGCTTTCTGCGTCTATAACCTTGTCCTCTAATTAAACCACGCAACTCAATGGAGATACGTGTGGAAATTTTGTGTGAAAACCTCTACTGCCCGTCCGCAGTCAGAAAGGGCAGTAGTTCTAAACTGATCGTATTAGTCGATTGTTCAAGCAATAGACAATCGAATAGCAACTGTACAATTTCAGATTTAGTCGATTCTTCATAATTTATGACCATCCCTAGAATGTTTTCACTATACATCAATCAATTGGATGATGAGATTAAAAAAGGGCTGTAATTTATTTTAATACCTGCTGTACGTCCCAACACCGCCCACATCGTTTGATCAGCCAATACCTCGTACATCAATGATGTGTATTCCGTTTCGTTTACCTAGAAACATGATATCACAAAATTAGACATCATACTAGAAGGTTACTGCTGCCTACATTTTCGAGTAAACTTTCGCAATTAAGTTTATATTCAATGTAATAACCTAATAACCCCTATTTTATCTCTGGTGGAACAGGATCCATAATTTATATTATTGATTTTAGCATTATTGTACAAATCGGCTAAAGAAATTTAGAGTTAGAGCAAGGGTGGCTTACAGGTATCAGCCTCGCTTTTTCAATATAAGGTCGCGGGTTCGGACCCCGATCGTGCCTAAGGTTCGTGTGAAATTTTCCATCACTTCAACCCTTTTGTCCCACTGCTGGGCACAGATCTTCTCTCAATTATCTTATGAGTTGAGAGAGTTTAGGCTTTAATCCACACACGCTGGCCAAATGCGGGTTGGTGGATGTCACATGTCCTCGAATGATTAGTTCTTAGTTCACTACCAGGATTCGAACTTATTTTTCTAGAGCGAGGCCCGTACCGCTGCGCCACCGCTCTCATGTTTAATGTTCCATCGCCGCTGCTCAATATCGTCGAAGGAAAACATGGTGAGGCAACCAGCATGTCTAATAACTAATCATTCGAGGACATCTGATAACAACCCGCACTTGGCCAGCGTGTATGCATTAAGGCGTAAACTTGCATTAAGCAGTGGGATACTAAAAACAGTTGACGTGGAGACAGATATCGTAACTATAGCCTGGTGGACTGACGGCTTAACTGTAATCTTTGCTAGTTACTTACAAAAAAGCTTACCCTCTGCACATTTAAGTGTAAACAGCACATTTGCGAAGCCCTACAGAAGTCTGATCCTTTGCTGGGTTCTAACTTCGTCCTTATAACGAATAACGTTGTATAATCTTGTATATCAAAATTGTAAGTGAAAGGTCGACTGGGACCTTCAGAGCCGAGGAGCTGATAGTGCACGGAGAAGGTGGCTTTTAACGGTTCCGCTTTCACGAGAGGGTCTTTAAGGAGTTCCCACATAAAAGAGGCTGTGGTGCCGTCAGACGCCACAATCTAGAAATTAAAAAAAAAAAGAGTTCTGAGTACTCGTAATTTGAAGACGTACAAATACGGATGACGACAAAAATCGTATTTAAACTAGTCCGTAACTCAGATTATAACACGTATTTTTTGCTTTATCATTAACATCAAACAATATTAAGATATATCGCATGAAAATTATGGATTGGGAGTGCGCTACGTCATACCTTCGCATAAAACTTACCTAGGTGTGACGTCACACACATAAAAAAAGAAAAATACGTTATACGAGTCCAATACTTTTAATTAAAAAAGAAATTGTCGTCAACCCTATTACAGCTATCGGTACATAATAAAATTTAAATCAAAATACTTTGCACACAACCCTGAAATATCTTCTCTATATATAAAAATCAATGGACGGATGTTTGTATTACTGAAAAATCGAGAACAGCTGAACCGATTTGGCGGATTTTTGGTTTAACTTGTTTCTTACACGTCCAAAGAAACTTTATAAGGTGAAAAAACACGGTACAAAGTTCGCTGTGGCAACTAGCCTACAATATATTGGTGACAAAGGACGGGGAAGGCATTATTGATATCATATAATCATTGATAGCATGCTATAAAAACTATTTCAGACATAATTTTCTTCTTAGTCGTTCTTGGTTATATTGTGGCGTTCATATCGGTGGTAGACGCAGACAGCATTCTGCACGATGTCTCTCCATCTGTGCTTATTTTGGCACAGTCAGGTGTACTGTTTTTGGACAGTAGGCAAATAGGCAAGTTAAATATCACTCACAAATTACCAGTATTTTAAATTTATGCAATAATTTGTTACGAAGCCCAAGAATTTTTAAGCTAACCAACACAGAAAACGAATTTAGTATCTTAAAAAAATAACAAAAGAAAAAACGAAAAAGAAAAAACAAGTGATTAATAAGTGTTTTTTTTTTCTTAAATGTCAACTTACCATACTCTCAACATTCTTTGGATTGAGATCCGATACAGTGGTCCCATCACAAATTAATTTCGCTTCACTTAATTGAAACTGCACAAGATGTACTACTAAAGACTTGAGTGACACATGCACTAGTTTCCTTGTGTTCGACGTGAGGAGGCGCCAGGATACCACCATGGGGGGTGAGAAGTGTAAGGGCACTTCTGTCACTGCTTCCCACCATGGACATGTCAGCCATACCTGAGAATTAAATAATAATCTTGTAATCATACTCAAGTCTCTCTGAAGCATCAAATACGCAATGAGGTCATCCCCTATATAACGAAACTACTAACTAGAGTATACGTTATAACCTTCTTTATTGCGTTTGTTTGTTTGTTGGCGTAGTGGTTATGGTTACTGGACGAATCTTTGTGTAATAAGCATGGCTGTCTGTTCTGTCTGAGAAGTAATTTATATACAAGTATTTACAAAAAAATGTATTTAAGTACTATATTAGTACCCATAACACAAGCAAATATAATTGCCTAATCAAATTCGAATAATAGTAATAATTTTGAATTTGGAAAGATTTTAATTAAAAAAGAAACGTAAGTGGCCAGGAACGCGGAAAGTTGGATTGATGAAGGTCGGATTTGTTACAACTAGCAATGCATTGGGCCGGTGATATTTGCCAGAGAACTGACAACTGTAAGGGTAAACTACTTGTCGAGTGACTACAGTTTAGCAGATGTAGGACGATTTCGGTCTAGGTGGAGGACGATCTCTGTAAGGTAATAGCTGGATGCTTTACTGTGGTTATATGGCTACTAAAAGTCATAACGTCAGTTGTTACTCACAGTATGCTCCACACTCTTATCCTTCCTAGTTTGAAGAGTAGCGAAGAGTGTAAGCGGTACTTTGGTAGTGTTGAACGGTTCCATTGCAGGTACTTTAATGTTCAGCTCTCGGACCATCGCTGATTCATCATTCGCGAACCGGATGAGAAGACCGGATGATGTTTTGAGGAGAATTGTCGTGTTCTGTAATAAAAATTACACACTTATTACATTATTTGTTATATATGTTTACACACATAATTAAACTGTTTCTTCGATATAGTTTGGATTTGCACTTAGGCATGATAAAATTATAAAATAAAGTAATAAAACACGAGACCTCGTTTCGAGAGTTGTAAAGAGACTCCCGTAAAGAAGGCCAGTTGTAGTCAAGCGCCAACTTATCGCAGAATAAAATAAAGAAAGGCATCTGGAATAATTATGAATTTAGAAAGATTTACAAGGAAGAAAGGAACGTAAGACTGCCATGAATGAGGAAAGGTGAAGGATGAAGCAAACTTTTTTGCAAACTTACCTCATCAATCCGCGAGCTTCCACTAGACACCACCAGCTCCATAGCATGTTCTAACCCCGCTACTAAATCCTTCTTTGGCTCAACTTTATTCAGATACACATTCACACCTTGAGTCATAACATCATACCCCATTTTATTCCCTACTAGAACATTCGATAGGAACTCCAATTTCTCTTCAACGACCAACGATATCTGTCCAAGTTTGAAAGACCCGCATTTCTTTGCAATATTTTCTAAGCATAGCTCATTATGCCCTGGTTTTAATGTTACATTTTCGATTGAGAAGCAGTTTTCATAGTTGTTTCTTGTTGTTGCTGAAGGTTTTCGGTACTTGCAACTGTCAGACCGTTTGAGCGTGACTTTAGGGTTGTGACAGTCAACTGTGACTTTTTGTAGTGTCCTATCTTCTTTGTAATGTATTTGTGAAGTGATGTGTAGTGGGTTTAATAAGGGGTTTTTGGGTTTTAAATCATCCAGTCTTATACTGAAATATAAAAATAATTATTAAGTAGTATGTAATACTTTACATTTCAATTTGAGTGGAAACCTCGGTAAACGAAGTATTAGCACTCAGAATAGTTATTAAGCATCCACGTGGAGGCAAGTGTACTGAAACACATTGTTATCTTTTTGTTTTTTTGGTAATAAATGTATCTTTAATTTATCTTTGTGATGATCTCTACTAGGTGGCTGGCAAGTGCTGAATGAAAGTAGCCGCGGATAGTGTTCTGCGGCGTGCTTTAGGTGAGGCATATGTCCAGCAGAAGGTTAAGACAGCTTATGATGAGTAAGTAATACCACAGTAATACTTTGGTAAGTTTTTCTTAGTATCAAGAGAAAAGACCTTAGCCCCTACGTTCTTTTGATGAATGTTACTATATCTTCATGCCCTTTGACATCTTTTTACATAAAAATGAAATAACGCATGTTACTACGACGTACGCACGCGTTGCTAATACTCGGGAACGGCTGAACCGATTGCGGATTTTGATTTTGAAATGTTCGTACAGGTCCAAGGAAGGTTTAAAAGTTCAGAAATACGCAGTAAGAAATTCTCGGGGGGAGTTAGTGCATAAACAGATCTTACCTTGTAATAAAATTGTTAGTATCACTTTCAACTTCTACGGCCCCTTTCCGAGGCGAGTTCGCTACGCTTACACTTAAATCAGTCTTAAAGCTTTTAACCGGAGTCTTCTCTGTGTTGGTTTCACAACATTCTATACTGATCGCTGCTTTAGTACACACCACATCTTTAGGTAAATAACTCACAACCGTCAACCGACATTGAACCTTATTATCAGTTATATAAACACCACGTTCGGACGGCACTAAACTCGCTGATACGATTTTGAAGCATTCATTGAGCTCTGTTAGAACAGTTTCTTCTTTTTTAGAGAGGTTTTCTCGAATGGACTTCATCATTTCTTCGAAATAGAAGTTTCTGACTAGGATTTCTAATTCGGCAGTACATGCTATTGTAGCTGAGAGTTTTGTATATCTGAAAACAATTAATAAGTTCACTGAAAAAGCAAATTATTATCAATTTTACATGGAATAAACAATAAGACGACCTAGGGCCGTCGGTAATCTGATCAGTGGCATCAATGCGGCTTAAAATGGCAGAGAAAAGACTCATACCTGCCCAATGACACTTTTTGGTAATAACATAGACAAAATTTCAGCATTTTACCTGTCCATATCATTCATTTTCTTAGCAGCTGCTACCAGTTCGAGCCTCGTCTGTGCAGCCAAGTCTTTCCATCCCTGTTCTTCGTACGACCGCAGAGCGTCCATTAAGAAGACCACAGCTTTGCCAGTCTCACCTAATTCTGAGTAGAACGATGCTAAGTCACGTCCTATTAAACGAGCGAATCTGCAACACAAATACGTTTTTGCAGTTAAGAAAATGTGTAAGTTGTTTGAATCGGTCAATACAGTGTAACGTCACATACCTAACGCCACTCAAGAAACATGACGATATAGCAATCCTGACTCGCACAAGCAAGGTTTCACTGACGATTAGCATATCGCTCATTTGGAGCGACAGTGACATAAATGAAAATTTGTATATATTGAAATAAAACTACTTTTTAACGGATTATATCGCGGTTTATTTTAGATCCCGACTTTTCAAACTTCATGTTCACGGGAGGACAGTCCACCAGTGAACATGAAGTCTGAATAAACCGCGATTAAATCCGTTAAAAATTAGTTTTATTTCAATGTGTGATATTCGCGTAAATCTAAGACAATACAATTAGTATGTAGTTAAAATATGCCAAGCAACATCACCGCATTGATTAAGAACTTTCTAAAGACCTTCCAACTTACCTTAATCTTCCGATATGCTTATAAGTCCCCATCGCCAACTCTGCCAACTCCAGATAGTACTGTTGGAAGCAGGTCTTGCTGCACAGAGCTTCCTTCAATCTATCCGTTGGTGTTGGCTGCTGGTTATTGGTCTCGTTGTCACCCATCCCAGCTGATAGCATTACCACTAAGTGCAGCTGTTCTGATGTAGGCTCAGGAGAGCCAGGTAGAAGTCCACATAGTTTACCTAGTTCATGTAACTGAAATATGAAGAGAAGGTTCATTTTTAATTCACTTGGTCTCGATTTGGAGGAAAGAAGAGAACAGGAATGATTCCTGATTATATGTTTAGGACCCATACACTATATGAAAGCAAGCCTATGGTCCTTCATGGGGCACAATAATCACGAGGTATACAAACCAAAATTCAATCGTAGATAGTAAAAAAATTGTAGACACCTATATTTTTTTTTAATTACTCATTTAAACAGCAGTACCGGGATGATCGAACTGCGGGCTATGTTTAGGCCTCATGCGGAATAGGGGAAAGCTTATTGCCGTTCATCGCGCACAACTCCAAACTTGGACCTGCAGCTAAGTTTAATAAGGGATTATTAAGCGAACAGCTTTACACTGGAACACCGAGGCAGTTTCAAGTAATATATTTATTATTTAGTAATAGGTGTTATCTTATATCCTACGGCCTATTTCTGGGAGCCTATATTAGTTTAATTAAATATCTTTCTCACCTTATCCTTAGCATTATGTAGTAATGGTGCTTGAGTGGCAGTACACATATCTAAAGCGTTATTATTCGCGGCGAGTCTTTCGCATGCGCGCAACGTCTCCGCGCACGCGAGCTGTGCCCAGCATGCGCCGGCGCCTTCTACTGCGCTCGCGCCGAGGAGAGATAGCTCCATTAGAGTATTATGGACGGTGGATAAACAACGGGTTGCGATCTGTTGATTTAATAAATTGATTCAAATATTAGTAATGCAGCATTTCATAAGGCATAAACAGTATGCTTGGCAGTACAAAAAAAGGTTTTTCAATGCAGAGACAGCGTCTGTCTCTTTCCGACTCTTCCTATTATCCTTCTGATTAAATTCGGGCCGGATCCAAGACAGTTCAGGTGTTTTCCGGGACTAAGCCAAGTTCAAATCATGAGTTCCTTTTACAGCGCTGCCGTCAAACCTGACTTGCAGAAGTACCAGAAGCGGGATTGCGATGGTGGGTTAAATTAAAGTAAAAAGAAATAGTTTTTTTCACAATTGCCATCAATTTCGCTGTTACTTGCTAAGTAGTGTTCTATGTTAAGAATAGGCAGTAGATCTCAGCCCAGCAGTAAGGCACTGAAGGGTCGTTTAAAGAAACGCACATTATCTTCCTTCAATCGAAATCAGTTCAGCAGTTTAGCCCTAAAAAGGTCACACTTAAGTGACTACATCTATACTGAATACATATTATAAAGTTGAAGACATTGTTTTGTTGAACGCGCTAATCCCAGAGACTGCTCCTATTTGAAAAACTCTTGCACTGTTAGATAGTACATTGAGGAAAGCTATAGGTTACTTTTACTGCTAAGCATGATATAATATGTACGTCACGCAGACGAAGCCGCAGACGGAAAGTTAGTTTACAATATTAAGTACCTGGATATTTTTTTAATTGGAAATTATATTAAAGGGCTCCCAGTAATAGTGTTTCTCACAAAAAGAAAGTATTATAAAAAAGCTTTATTCAGATTCGAACCGAGCATCTGGTTTCATGATAGCCCAATTCCCCATCTGAGCTATCATAACGTTATAAATTAAAATACGAATAAAACGACGTTTTCTAAAAATGAAACCTAGCTAAATCGATTAATCGCCCCCGAAACCCCCTGGATATCAAATTTCAAGAAAATCGTGGGAGTCGTTTCCGAGATCCCGATTATATATTTATATAGATATTTATCTATTAATCGTTTAATGGTATTGGATATGAAAGTAATAAAAGAAGCTGTTGCATTGACATCACAAGCCGATCGAATACTGTAAATAATCAAGCATTACTTCACAGATGGGTGATCAAGGAGAAAATATTGGATATCACTTACTACACTGAGTAACAGTATAACTTACTATACTGATACTCATGAATCATACTATAAGGCGTATGTTTTGTAATTTAAAACGAGAAATCGTGGAAACTACATAAAACACAGTACCACACCTGTGTTACCCATCCCCCCCGATCCCCTAAAAAACTAGAGTGTCCGGCAACGTCCTGAGCTGAGGTCCGTCCCCACATGGGGAGCCCTCATGGCCGTTGCCACAGAACTTGATCGGTTCGACCGTCCTCGGACGGCTCACCGAAAAAGTCCGGTGAACCAATAGAGGCCCTTCAGGCTAATTGGGTTAGGTCATCAGCAAATAAAAAAAATAAAAAACTGTATTACCCATGTTTAGGTCCCATACGTAATAGGGGGCGTGCTTATTTCCGTTCAACGGGCACAATTCCAAACTTTTATATGAATTACTAGCTGCCCCAGCGAACTTCGTACCGCGTATTTCTCACCTTTAAATTACTAATATCGCTATTCAAAAATAGGGGCTTGTGTTAGACGGGCGAAAATTTAGGGATGTAAGTATTTTTTAATTCCAAATTATAAAAAAAATTGTCCAAAAAAAATTAAAAATATGTTAGGGGTGGATAATCCTCGTCACTTAGGGGTATGAAAAATAGATAGTAGCCGATTCTCAGAACTACTGATTATGCTTATAAAATTTCATAAAAATCGGTCAAGCCGTTTCGGAGGAGTATAGTAACACTGTGACACGAGAATTTTATATATTAGAAGATAATAATATCGTGGTACATTAACACACGGCCATGATCCCAAACTAAGCAGAGCTTGTACTATGGAAACCAGTTAGCTCATAATATACTACTTAAAATACTTTTCTTTTGTAACATACTTAAATATAGATAATTACAACCAGACTCAAGACAAACAGACATATTCATGACACAAATGTCTGACTTGAGTGAGAATCGAACCCACGACCTGTGGCGTGAAAAGCATGCATCTTACAGACCACGGCAAGTATATTAATAAAGTTTTTTTCCGGTTACGAAGCGAACCCGCTTGTCACCCAGCCATTTCCAATCTTGGAAACTAGGTATTACAACATCTAATAACGCTAAATTAAAAATGTAATAACCTTGACCTGACCTTTAATTTTTTTTGTCTAAAAACAATTACGACTAATTCAGCTTTCAAACAAAAAAAGTAAATCAAAAAAACTTATAACACCCCGTCGATTTTGCGTCGGGGGTTTAAACAAAACGTGAAAAAAATTATTGAACAAAAAAAATTGATGGGCTATTTATTTTTTAAACCTCTAGATATTCTAAATTATTTTTAAAACGGCGATAAAAAGAGGTAATCGTGCCGTATGTTTTAGAGTAATGGAATGACGCAATGTAGCAATTATTAATTACATCAAGGTAATTACATGCAACGCGTGCTCGTTTATTGCTACAAACGAGTGCAACACTAACAGTCTAACGTTAGCTGTCGGCGATATTATGATTATTTCAGCTAACAAGAATATTTATTACGTTACTTTTACTCCTATACATAAGATACTGGCCAAAGCGAGCAAGAAAGAAAAAAATATGTAACTTCATTAGCACAAAAAGGGATATCAAATCAGCCTGAATGACAGGTCTGCACAAGTTGGCATGCTTTCGAAGGAAATTGTTACTGGGCGTCTTCACTGCACAACAAAACATGATACAAGCATAGTCTGCTCTCTTTCTACTTATCTCTAAACGATAGAGATAGATAGTGCTTGCAACAGCTTAGCTTGTTTTCTTGTGTAGTGGAAACTAGGCGTTAGCAAGTGAGCCAAAATAGACTATTAGGTTCTTTGCTAAGTTAAGCGTGAACACGCGGTGGGTGCCCGCCTCGTGTATTTGTATTGAAAGCAATGAGCACCACGAACTGTTGCGGACGCGAGCAATGAGTTAACTTTTTACCGCCTATCAATAATCAATTGCAGTGTCTGTGGTGTTAAATCCCAAAATTTTACGAATCGTTAAAATATGCCTTCAATGAATAGGTTCCATTCTATTTCCATTCGTTCCATTTTCATGTTGCAAGCACTATCTATCTTTATCGTTTAGAGATGAGTAGAAAGAGATAAGACTGTGGATGTATCATGTTTTGTTGTGCAGTGCAAACGCCCAGTAAATGTGACAAGGGCACGCGAATAAACACATTTGTCGCTTATATGCGACATAGGCTGTTAAAAGGAGTAAAAAGGAAAAAAGCATGAATGAAAAAGGAGTACCAAGAGGAGAAAGTCTATCAATTAAGTTAATTATTTTACTCCTCACTTTAGGAGTAAAATAATTAACTTAATTGATAGACTTACCCCCTTATTCATAAACTTCTTATAAGCTCATTATTACTAAAATAGGTTTATAATTAGTTTGTCATTCTGTCATCTTGACATTTATACTAGTAAGAAAGAGACAAAGTCCATTATAACTAAAGAGTCTTATATGATTTTTATGATTAAGGCCGTTAGCTTTTACATTGCTTTTTTTTAATTTCTCTTTCTAATTGGCGCTATAAGTATAAATATTTGCGGAAACTGTTATGGATTAATTTAGGTTGTTTGTTATTGTGTGTTAATTTATATGTTTGTTACCTAAATAAAATAAAATAAAAGTAAAATTTTATATAGAGTAAAAGTTGCCCGCTCCGTGCAACCGCTGCGCGCGCGCTGAACTTAACGAAGGCCCTTATACCTAGTTAGTGAGGATAGATGATCTCTGTTACTGTTAACATAATAGGAAATTAAAACTATGAATAGGTAGCTTAAGTGAATTAGTCAATTTTTTAAGTATAGCATGCACATGAATATATATTACAAATATATACCCTAATTTTATGAACTTTTTGTAGTGTTTACATACCTCCCAGGGTTTTGAGGAAGGTAATAACATGGCACTTTGACGTTGAAACAAATAACTCCTAAAATCCAACAATGAAGCTTTCTTCTTTATAATCTTCTCCCGTAAGTGCTGAGGAACTAAGGTAGTCAATCGTACCGCTTGCCACGATGTCACTGGCTGCTTGAATGTGTCAAGCCATTTTGGGCTTTCTGTTATATTAGAATTGAGCACAAATTGGGAGAACAGAGCATCCAACTCATCATATTGAACCAGGGCTTCATCATATAACCCTAACATTTCTAGTACAAATGCTAGTTGTTCCTGAAAAAAAAAACAAATTACAATACTTTTCTCCTTATTTAAATGAAAACTTCAGTGGTTTCCAATAAGTTTTGACCATGTATGTATCTTGAAAAAATTCTTATTTCTCAAAGTTCTCATACCACATAATGCAGGAATGTTATATAGTTTTTATTTACCATTTTGTGGCTAAGTGCATGTCGGGTCATTTGTATTGTATGTATATTTGTATTAGTCAAGAGATTGCTTTGCAAACCCCTAGGGGTATTATTGTTATTATTATTAATCAGACAAGCAGTTGTGAACAACTGATATTCGCCTGTATCTGGTCTCTTTCCTTGTTCTGTTTACTATGTTAGACTGGGTATGCATAACAATTGAGAAACGCTGTCTATCGTAATAAAGATGAAATGAAACTGCCAGTAAAAAGAGATTTATTATATGATTGTCAGATTTATTAGGAATTGTATCTAATTATATATACTTCAAAGATATTTGAAATGAAGCCTTGCCGTGTTCCGGTAGATGTCTGGTGACACCATACAGAGAGGGTGGGTTGGAACTGTTGCTCCATTAAGATTTCTAATCATATGGACGCTCAATCCACTGCTACCTTCTCACCGAAAATCATCCGTAATCACAAGTGAATCGGTATACTGGGCTGGTGCGTTCTATCGTAGACTACGTCATTGCTTAACATCAGGTATGTTGTGGTCAAGCACCAGGTTATCTCAGAATAGAATAAAATACCTGAACACATTATGTACAAGTTAAGATGTCTTCAGAGAAATGCTAAATGGGTGTGTCTGTAAACTAATTTGTTACTAAATTCTTAAATACTAAATTCTAGCTAGTATAAAAAGTAATATTTACCTGCAAAATAAAGTATTTACAAAAATCCCACTCCGGATCATTTCTTTTCTCCCTCTGCTCTCTCATATACTCCTCAAACTTTATTAGAGCCTTATTATACGCTATAAGCACAAAATGTCTTAATTTTGCTACTAAAGTGCGCCATGACTCTGCACTTCTTGCTTCTGATTTGATAGGATTAATAACAGAAATAAACCGATCTTCAGTTTGTTTTACGCCAAAATCTCCTTTGATTTTGTCTAGAACAGTGGTACGAGGCAATAGCTTGTTGGTTTTGCGTATATCGTAAGTTTCTACCAGGACAATCATCCAATCTGTAATACCACATTTTTCTAATTGTTTCAGCCATGTTTCTATGTCTTCTCGTAGTGTAGTTTTGTAATATTCAATATCCTGTTTGAAAAGAAAGAAATATTAATGCTCAATTAAAAATATACACTGAAAATTTTACATTTAGTATCATTTTATTGTGATAGTTACCTGATGTATTTAACAAAAATTCAGTCCTGTCATGATTAGTTATAGTAAAAAGAAAATAAACTCGAGATTTATTTAGATTGCTGTTAGGAAACACTAATAGTGAGTCTATAACCATTAATTGATTGCAAATAGACCAGTGATTGGTTAGGCCTCACATAATTAATACAAAAGATTTTTTGATCTTTTCAACGCTCGAGTCTTCTAGTATTGACAGCTAATGGAATGCCTCACACTCCACATCATTTTTAAGTGAGCAACATAAAACTCAAAATAAAACCCTCTATGTTGTTTCTACTAGACTGGTTTGTTTTGTGGCACACAGCATGTCACTTCGATATAAAACAATCAAAGTGACATGCTCAGCAATGAACAGGTTAATAACATGTCTTTTAACCCATCACGTGATAGGCTGCAGCCAAAAAGCGTCTGGAGCCTTTTGTCCAGCAGCTTTGCTTAATATATATGTATTATATGGATCATTTTTAGGCCAAGTAAGCAATATATTATATGCAATATTAAGTTTTATAAATGATGCCATTGGCAGTATTTATGTAATATCACAAATTACAAATTATGCAGGTTGCAAATATATTCCATTTGTTTCCAGAAATTAGATATTTTATTTGGTTCTAAGTATTTTTACGCATTTTAAAAAAAAATCTTTCATGTGACAACAGGTGGATTCATTAGAGACAGTGCATTTAGCCATGCTGCTGTTATTGAGTTTGTTTTGTCCTAAAGGAAAATTAGTACTTAAATGAAAAATTTAAATTATATTCACATAGAAATAAGACTTATGAATAATTTTAAAATTAAGATACTAAGCCAAATTTTAAATGAATATTTAGAATAGAAAGTACCATAAAGATTGTTAAAATGTAATATTTAGCTATTGCAGTTGGAGTGTGAGAATGAATAACATACTTACCACACAATCAGTCCAGTAAATGTGAAATACTGGTTTCTTAAGCAAGTTCAACTCATTTTGCACTTTTTCTTTAACATATTTAGTAAATGAAGCCTCTAAATAAACAGATTTGGTTGCTCTACCATATGACCTTCTCCATTCACACGAATCTTGAGGTATTGCCGCCACTAGGGGCGCTTCTAAGGTGCAAAACAAGTTCCAATCTCCCGCACCTACAACAAAATATGTTTACAAAATAAATAGCACAATAGGATATGTTTTTTTTCAATACCTTTTTATTTTTTTTACTTACATGTAACTATGGGTTTATGTGTCATTCCTTCGCGGTTATTGGTTGTATTATCGACACCCTTCATTTTTCAACCGCTTCTCATCATCAGTAACATATTCCGTGCATTTTGCGGGCATGACACAAATAACAGTCCACTTGTTACGAACGGAATCCACCCACTAATCGCAAAGTTATTCGCAATTTCGACAGTAAACTTAAACCTTTTTGCCACAATATCGACACTATGAAATGATCGTGCCTTGTTGAAATTTCATTTATTAACATTAAGTTTAATCGCTTCCCCTTTTTTAACAATTAAAAATTAGAAATACGAACGAATTTACATTAATTTGTATTTGTCAAGACAAAACTTGTCATGTCAATTATCATTTGTCAGTTTCCACATTCCACATGTCAGTAAAACTAGTGAAGGTTCACATGCCCAATCAATCATCAAGCGTAAAATAATTTTATATTTCATTTACTTGCAACAAATAAAATGACCCTGTTGACTTTCTTAATTTATTGTACAGGAAATATTTACGGAAGCCGGCGTGGCAAGGCAATACCTAAATCACAGATATATGACATAAATTGTCAATGTAATGTCTGTGCTACAAATATTAGTTTTACTGTCCATCAAATCTAAGAAGTACCGTTAGACAGTTCTAAACGTAGTACATTTAGAATTTTACTTTTTTGTATGAAAATTGTTTACGTTACGTTAAAATAAAAATAGCTTCATAATTCAATTATTTTACAGGAAAGCTAATAAAAATAGTGTGAATTACGCCTCTATAAAGCTAATTTAATACAAAACAGTGAAACGTCAAAAGGTACTTCTTAGATTTGTTCAATTGTAAATAGGTCTTATTGCAATCAATCAAATGTAAGGATATTTTCGGTTTCAACACCATAGAGTATTTAATATCTTGTTGAAGCATGCTGTCGTCTTTATATAGTCTATGCTACGTAGTTTTTATAAATTTATTGTCTATGGTCTATTAAAATGTCGCCTTCTGTTTTGGTATCAACTCATAGAAATTAATATTTGTTATTTATAAATTTATTAGTAATTACACAGTTGTCAAATGTTCGTGTTTTAAGATATCCCAGGTTAATCAATTTGATTTATCAGGTAAAATGATCTCGCCTTAGTTGCATGAAATGTCATGGGTTCCTTGTGGGGTTACTATTAACTCTATTAATTTCATAGCACAATGAGATAGGAAGTGAATTAATTACTACAACATTATCAAACATTTGCATTAACCTGCGATTAATGTAATATATGTTGAGCGCTGAATATTAAACACACTTTAGACTAATTTCATAATGATTTTGTGAAGTACCTATTAAATTACTCATTACATTGGTTAATTAATTACAATCTGTAAAAAATATTGTTTAATGTGTTTTTACTGTTCTGTAAACTGTAATTTCGTTAGTTTTGTAGTTATTTAAGAGTAAATAATTAGTATTATAGTAGGTGCTTAGTAGATTAACCTTTAATTCTTTGTGTTTGCACTTTAGCAATGAATACCACGGCTCCTACATCAGCGGATGCCTGCCTGAGCATCGTGCACTCGCTCATGTGCCACAGACAGGGTGGTGAGAGTGAGGGCTTCTCAAAGCGGGCTATAGAATCTCTTGTAAAGAAATTGAAAGAGAAACGAGATGAACTGGACTCTTTAATAACAGCTATAACTACTAATGGGGCTCATCCTAGCAAATGTGTGACTATACAGCGGACACTTGATGGTAGACTACAGGTACGAACTTGGATAAATAGTTTAATATGCAAACTTAATGGTTTTTTTTCAATGTATTATGTATAAGTACCTTGATGAATCTGAACCCAAAAGTGACAGTAAAAACAATAACAATATTGGATAAGCTTAAATATTGCTAAAACAAAATCTATTTAACTAAACAAGACTTCCTTTTTCTTTCGTTTTCTCTACATTTTTTCTTCTTTTTTATAAAATTCTATTCAAACTTTGTTAAAGGTGGCTGGCAGAAAAGGATTTCCACATGTAATCTATGCTCGCATTTGGAGATGGCCAGACTTGCATAAAAATGAACTGAAACATGTCAAATTCTGTCAGTATGCATTTGATTTAAAGTGTGATTCAGTGTGTGTCAACCCTTATCACTATGAAAGGGTGGTCTCTCCTGGAATTGGTAAGTATTTATTAAAAACTGTTTTTGTCACTATAACCTGTATCAAATAGGCTGGATGGATAAATCTAAATGGTAGTCACTTTGTCTATTATTATTTTAGTTCATTTGATAATTCAACTTCGAAGGATTCATAACTAACCTTTATTCACCTTTAAGTAAATTTGTCTAGTTAGTAATAACTGTGCATAAAAATAAAATGTGAACAGTGTTAGTGAATTTATTTTCGAAGACAACGTTTCAGATTTGTCTGGTCTCACACTCCAGTCGGGGCCGAGTAGGCTAGTCAAAGATGAGTACACAGCTGGATTGAGTGGAAATGGCATGGATATGGACACCGGGGAAATGGTGACCATCCAACACCACGCGACCAGCCCCCGACATCACCATCCGACGCTGCCCCATCATCATCAACAATTTCAGACTGCAAATATCATCATAAACCAAGGACAAAGTAAGGTTTTGTTGAATACTTGTTAACTGTGGTATTTTTATTTTGCCGCTTGATTTATTTTATGTTTAATTAGCGCCGGAAGGCGTGCAGAATATGTTTTCGGCGACGCACGCGCCGCGCACACCGTTGCGAGGTCCTGCGCCGATGGGGCACGGTGCAGCGCCTCGCATGCTGGGGCCGCTGGCCGGGGCCGGACACTGCGGGCCGGGGCCGGGGGCCGGGCTGTGCGGGCCGGGCGCGGGGACGGCGCTGCCTTCACCGCGGCTGGCGGCGGCTCCGGCGCAGATGTCTCCAGCCACTCCACAGATGCCCCTGCCCCGGCCGCTGTCGCTGCCTAGTCCACAACACATGGCCATGGCGCAGCAGCGCCCTGTCGCTCCCAAAATCGAACCTCCAGATACGATGGACGCGAGAGCGATGTGGCTACCGAAACGAATGAACCATTGTAAGCTTTTCTATTATGATTTGCACAGTTTATTTTATTTAGATTCACTTTTTTCTTTACTCTTATGTTAAGTTTTTTACTTTAAGATAATAAAGTTGTCTAACTTACAGGAACAATCTGTATAGTCTTTGTTAGCAGTGCATTGTAAAAGTTTTCACCAGCAATAAGATCAGGTTATAATGAGAAGGCGAGATCTTCCGACCGTAACCAGAACTTTATTTGTCTACCCAACTTTATTATTATTTTCTAGCTGCTATGCCAGTAACCATGTCGCCCGGTGCGACGACTCCTCTGATAGACAACAACACTCCCACCTTCTTTGCAGCAGAACAAACTACGAGTGAATCGCCACAGATCCAACCACAGTTAACACCTCAACCTTTACCCAGTAAGTTTTGTTAATTGGAGTAAAAAATACAATCACATTATGCATGTCTTAACCTATGTATGTCCCTATTTAAGTAGTTATGCCTTTTCATCTGTCTTATCTAACGAAAACGCTAGAACAATAACGAAAGCATACACTCTTGCAAACTATTAACAAAAGAGTGGGGTGCGTCTTCGCGGATGGAGAAACTATCTCTACAAACCTTAAATTTTTCTTTATAATTTAACTTTGATACTGAGATACTTCTGGCACCTAGTGTCCCGATTATCTGGCTTGAAGGACCAAAATGCTTAATGAGATACTAGTTAGGGTGCTGGCAGTATAGTGTTGTGCAGAACATTTATTTAAATAAACGAAACAATGAACCTCCAGGAGCACTCTGATGAGTATCTCATCAAACATATAGGTAGTAACTATCTGTAATATTATCAGGTAATCAGATAGCAGCGGGCGCGGTGTCTCCCGCGTCGGTGGAAGGCCCACAACAGAACGGTTTCCCTCCAGACTCCAGCCCAGCTCCTCAACCCAGCCCGTTGCCGAGAACACAACATCAGCAGCAACAAGGTACTAATATTATTCAATTTATTATAAGCCTAGTATATAATATACAATAGTCTTACCTAAAATTGTTTAAGTTTTTTAATACAAGTTATCAAGTATAGTAAAGCATTTATTAGGGCAAGTGTGATATCACATATTTCGTAAAGGCAGTTGAAGATATTTTAAAATTTTACTTAAGACATTTTTTGTGGCATGTGGCATAATTAGATTTAAGATCTCTACCATCCCTTTTCAAACGAAGTCTGTATGAATGAAGAATGTAGTATATTATGAATATTCCATTTTTTTATTAAATATCCTTGCGTTTGGGTGTATGTTTGCGTGAGTTTTTTTTCACAAAAGCCTTTAAAAGTATTAAGTAGGCTCTGGCTACTTGGGCCTTATAAGCTTTAGCTCTAAGGTATATAAAAATGTCTCCATGTGTTACCAGGCACATGGACAGGCAACAACACGCTGACGTATACTCAAAGTATAGCGCCACCGCCCGCTGCGCCGCCCGCTCCGCTCGATGCGCCTGCGCATCACCATCATTATTGTAAGTTTACTGTGCTGATATACGAGTCAGAGCTTTGCAGTAAGCGGCATATACCTAGGTGAAACGGGGCATTCTCCAGAGCCTGAAGACTAAGGCTTTCAATCAGTCTTATATTAAAAATAACATGAAAGACGTGACTTTCCAAATCGTTTAATTTTGATTGAACGACTGCATTTCAAAACAAAGTGACACGACACAACCAGTCATGTGACACGATTTGATTGGCAGTTGAATGGACTACTATCTGTACAAAAGAAGATAGCCAATTTTAGTTTTATTCCGATGCTCCGGGACTTGTGTCAAACAAGATGCCTCTTAAGAAGAAGCAAAATGTCAAAGTGAAGTCCAAAATGAATGGACCAAAACCTAGAAATCAATGTCAATCGATGCGAACAATTATATGCCAATCGATTACTTAGAATCAAAGAACTAACCCTACTTAAGTCGTTATAGCCTGACAAATTATGTATGAAAAATCATATTTACTTACATAGGATTTTCTTAACCCTAGTGTCAAAAACAGTGATTCTGTCGATAAATTAGCTAAACACATTATTGACTGCACATTAAACAACACATCCCAGACTTTTTACCTAGGGTAACACTAGAGTTAAGAAAATCCTATGTTAATAAGATCAGGCTATAACAGCCATACCCCATGGATTTAGGACCTACGACTTAAGTAGGGTAGTTCTTTAGTTTGACATTGATGTCTAGGTCAAATGTGTCACTTCTTTTGGGTTTATTTTTGATAACTAGTAAAAAAAAAATTGCTGATATTTTCCATAGATTTGTGGTGCAGTTAAACCCCACAAGTCGTAAGACTGTGAATTTAATTACTGAGTAAGTTGATATCTTTGTAGATAATGGCAACCCAGGCGGTCTACTGTCAAGTCAGCCGGCTCCAGAATATTGGTGTTCTGTCGCATACTTTGAGCTGGACACGCAAGTTGGGGAGACCTTCAAAGTGCCATCCAGCAGGCCTAATGTCACTGTGAGTATGTAATAAGCTTTCATTATGTATTGTATTGTTCCAAATGAATTCTAATGTTCAAAATGGCTGACGTCACTGACTAACTTGTTTATTTATTTGGACAAAAAAAATATTTTGGATGGTACATTGTCATTTTGGGGTAAAATAGAGGAAAACCTATTTTTTATATAGAAACAATATTTTTTTCATAATAGCTCTAATATTCAATCAGCTAATTATTTTAAAGTTTAATGTTTGACATTAATTCTTCAGGTTGATGGTTATGTGGATCCTTCAGGAGGTAACAGGTTCTGTTTGGGAGCCCTCAGTAATGTACACAGAACAGAACAAAGCGAACGTGCGAGGTAATTATCATTTATATCTGTTGGTGAACCCATGTGGTCAGATACAACCCTTTCTACATGCATCTTGATTAGACACAAAATAACACTACATTCAGATAATAATATTTTTGTTAATAGCACCCCCTAATCACAAATATTTACGAAATGTTTGGATGGAATCGGATGCCTTTTTGTGAGATCATATTTAGCTTGCACACACGACCTCTTAGACATTGTCAAAGTGACGAGTGACATCTAACGTCAGTTGAAACAGCTTATTATGACTCGCGTCGTTAAATCTAAAATTGATGAATAAAAAGTCCCTTTTGAAAATAAAGATTAAAATAATTGGATGAAAAAGGTTACAACCTGCCTGCTCTGATTGTTACGTATTATGCAGTGGTAAACTTATTGTATATTACTGTTGTAGGCTTCATATCGGCAAAGGTGTACAACTAGACTTACGAGGTGAAGGCGATGTGTGGCTGCGCTGTCTCTCCGACCACTCCGTGTTCGTACAGTCGTACTACTTAGACCGGGAGGCGGGACGTGCGCCCGGTGACGCTGTACATAAGATATATCCCTCCGCTTGTATAAAGGTATATTTTTCGCTTTTATTACCTTCGCCTGTGTATCGACATGTTTTAACGTGATGTTCACCCACTTTACGTCGGATTAAATTAAAACTGCACATTTATTATAGACAGATAACAACAAAATAGTTTTATAACTTTGTAAACCTAAACATAACATAGCGTTACGCCTGTATTACCCGCAGGTATAGGCAGAGGTGAGTATAACCCACTTTTCGCGGGCTACGTTTAACATAAATGTAATTGTATAGGTACTTGACTATCATTGACGAAACTGGCCTACAACAATTTTGGTGCCAGGAATTTTTGGCTTTGACCTGATTTTAAGTTTGCCTTACATGGTGATATCAAAAATGTTATTCCATTTTTATGTCAGTGATAGGTATGAGTTAAAAAAAATATATTTTTCGCAAAGAAAATAATATTTTATTGGCATTAAACATCAAGAAATTGTCTTTTTGAGTGAATTTCTTTAGGAGATAATAAGTTTCTTAAGCCTAAGGACTAGAATGGAAATAAAATATAGCTTCTGTTTATAAAACTAAAAAATCATGCTTGCTGCATGATTTTTTGATTTTGTAATTTATTATATAGGATGTCATTTTGTAATAATAATGCGACGGTTGCTTTCATTAATTTTAAAAATAGCTGTCATAAAATACTCCCCAAACTCATTTTTCACAATATTTATTTAGTTTTTTTTAAACAATTTATATTTTATTTGACAGGATTGTGAGGGTTATATAATTGTAATGTTATTATGTGTACAGGTGTTCGATCTCCGTCAATGTCACCGGCAGATGCAGTCCCAAGCTGCCGCTGCGCAGGCGGCGGCGGCTGCGCAGGCCGCGGCTGTCGCTGGTCATATACAGCCGCAACATGCTAATATCAACAAGTGTAAGAACATACTCTACATAACTATACTTCACTTTCACACTTCCACAGACTACCTACCGACTACCTCTTACCACCTCTTATCTGTGATACACACTTTCTTAAGACTTCTACGTTTATAACCTCCAACGAAAAAGAGCGGTGTTTATTTATACAAGGTTGTGACAGCATAGCGTTTAAGAGAAAGGAGAGGAAGTTATCGAGATTTCAGGAGAACTTGTAGAGATTGTTTTTAGCAAAGTTGACGGTTTAATTAAATGGATAATTTTTCCTTTTCGCTGCGGGCCTAAGGTATAAAATAGCCACCCCCACAGACCGGCTCACCAAAACTAAATTCAATAAGACAAGATAACTTGCTAACCACTATTGCAAAGTGATTCTATATTTTTTATGAATACTTACGTTATTTTAGGTTTATCAGCAGCTGCAGGTATAGGCGTGGACGATCTCCGACGGCTGTGCATCGTGCGATTATCGTTTGTGAAGGGCTGGGGCCCTGACTACCCGCGCACTTCTATCAAGGAGACTCCTTGCTGGGTTGAAGTGCATTTGCATAGGTAACACTATAGTTTCCACATAACTATACTAATATAAGAATTAGAGAAGAGTTTGTTTGGTTGAAGGCGCTAATCTCAGGGACTACTGATCCGATTTGAACAATTTTTGAATTTTGAAATAAAACTACTTTTTAATTACTATTTGCTTAAATCAGAACGCAACTTAAATATTAATGTTTGAAGGTAGTCAATAATAATTGTGATTAATATTTTTGGACGTCAAATACCTCAGGCTAAATTGCAAAGCCTCGAGCATCGCCGCATAGTTGCTAGTCTTTCGGTCTTTTACCGGATACACTTCGGAGAGTGTGCGTTGGAATTACACAATCTTATTCCCCCATCCCCGATCTTCCATCGGACAAGTAGAGGTACGGCTATGCGACACCGTTATATGGTGGAAATTCCACGGATACGCACAAAGCGCTTTGCTTCGACTTTCATTGTGCGAACTGCCAAATTGTGGAATTCGCTGCCGGCATCTATGGTTCCCGATAGCTATAATCTAGTGGTCTTCAAGTCAAGAGTGAATCGGTATTTACTGGGTAAGCGCGTTCCATCGTAGACTGCATCATTGCTTCACATCAGGCAAGTTGTGGTCAAGCGCAAGCCTATTTTAGATAAAAAAAAAAGTCCACCCGTGAACATGAAGTCTGAAAAGAATTTGAAACGTCGGGATCTAAAATCTAAAATAAACCGCGATAAAATCCGTTAAAAAGTAGTTTTATTTCAATGTGTGATATTCGCGTAAATCTAAGACAATACTAATTTTTGCATTGTTCGATAACCCATTTATTATAGGCCCCTTTTTACCCACTGCTGATTACGATAAGGTCTGAAAGCTGGTCTGTGATAAACATAAGAGCAGCAAGCGACTCTGCTTTGAAATGTAGAGCGCGGTTTCGTCCTGGGTCTTTCACATACATGTTTGTATAAGTTGATTCATTGCCAGTGCTTCGTATTGGTAAAGAAAATATCGTCACGAAACAAATATTCGAGGGTTTGTGCCATTCAATAACCTGCACTTGGCCATCACGGGCGTGGCGGGGTCGGTAAGATACTTGCTTTTCACGCCGCAGGTCGTGGGTTCGATTCCCACCCGAGACAAACATTTGTTTAAATATGACTGTTTGTCTTGTGTCTGGGTGAAATTATCTATATTTAAGTATATATTTACAAAAGAAAACTATTATATGTAGTATATTACCAGTTGTCTGGTTTCCATAGTACAAGCTCTGCTTAGTTTGGGATCAGATGACCGTGTGTGTTAATGTCCCACTATATTATTTTGATTATTATATTTAAGGTCTTCTATTTAAGAACTTTCTCAAACTAAGATAGTATAGACCAGCAATGTGACACTAAAGGTCTTTATTGTTTTTTACATTAAGATCATAGCAGAATCACTTACTCCCACTATATAACCGATAAAGAAAGGAACCTCAAAAAGAGCGGTTTAAACTTGTAATGATTGTTTGGACCGTCAGCAAAACATGATAGTCAGATAGATGCTATATTTTTAATGTAGACCTTGGTTGTTTTAAAATAAATAAGCAAGACCAGCCAGACCTATTTAAAAAGGCAACCAAATGCTAAATAGAGTCGAAAACAGTTGATCCCGCTTTTTCCAAGAATTTTTAAAACCTTATGCCTAATACTGAATACACAGTTAAAATAGTTTTTTTTGTATACTGTACTGAATCAGTACTACTGACGTGTGCGACTAAAAACAGCAATAAAGTGGGAGTAGCACCATTTTAGATTCGTTTTTTTACTTTACTAGCAAGAGTTATATCTGGTCGAAATAGTGACTAACACCTATGCCTTACCTATCCAGTTATTATAAGTAGTGAACTATATTTGTTTCTTTCTAGAGCTCTGCAGTTACTCGATGAGGTTCTCCACACGATGCCAATCGATGGTCCTCGGAGCACCATCGAGTAGGAATTGATCGGCTTCTTTTGAGGCCTTCGAGCGGACATACGACACCCACGTGCTATTGATGAACTGATGGACGACTGATGTCGGGTGCTGTGCAGTGCTTAATGATTGTGTTGTGAAGTGATAAGTTTGATTTTGTGACGGTACAGGATTCTATTCATTATTGGGTATGTATGGTGTACTACAAACTCATGCCATTAACTAAAAAGAAATTGTCTTCAAAACAGTTTGTATAAATGTTTACAGTAATTTCTGTATTATCAATACTGATTTTGTAATGAGATTTAACTAAGGAATAATTTACATCACAATGAAGATACTACAATGAGTTTTTGCTTTTGGAGTCACATGATAAAATTCGTAGTATGGTGAACAAACGCTTTACGTAGATGCTCGATGATGACCATACAAATATGCCCTTCGTTTGCATCTGAACAGTCAGGTGGAACAATAAAGACCCTTCCAGCTAATTAAAAAAAGGTTAAAAGGTTAAGGTTGTTAGGTCATCCATTAAAAAAAAGAGTCTGAACACACTATTGACTTAAATAATGCTTAAGAGTGGTCACAATACTGGTCCCTAGACAAAGTGATATATCAAAACGATAACGAAAGGTAGAAAAGAACGTAATGTATGGGGTTGACATTTACCTTCGGAAAGTCACGTGACAATCTTATGTCAATGCCTTTCTTTTTGTTATTTCGTTATCGCTTTGCTGTGACTTTGTCTATGGACCCAGGTGCTGAGCTGTTCACAATCAGTATGTGCAGAAAGTTATCCAAAATCATTCACATAGAACATGACAAGTAGTACATCATTCAATTTTACACCAAGAGTCAAAACATTAAAAATATACATTAGAAGAATTTATGTGGATGTTACGTTTGATTCGTGATTTTATTTCAACCGTTTGGCTAAAGTCTTCCAAATTTTTATAGTCTTCCGTTTGTATTGGTTTTGTTTGGAATAGAGTTTGGTAATGTATAGATTGCACTGGGATATTCGCTCGCGTTTATAAAAAAGGTGAACTAATAATTTATGTCTTGTGTGTTAATACTTAAGTAGTTGCAGTATACTATAGATATAATATAGATTGATTCAAAGAAGTTAGTGGGTGAGAGTATAATGCATCATGCCTGTGACCTCCTTGTTTATATTTATCAGACGATCTTCATTTAACCATAATATTTTATAGCCACAATCGTATGGATAGGATATAGTTTAAACAGTATCACAAAAAAGGGGTTCAGTCCAAATTATTAATAAATTCACAATTTAAAGATCTTTAAACCTGTATTATTTTTTATTACATAAATCTATCTATTATCATAGTGTTGAAATGCAACAATTTGACTGACAGTCGAACACAGACTGTCCGCACCTTGTGATGTATGTGATCAAGACAAATCATAAGTTTTTCTACATACACTACAATAACAGAAGAAGATTCACTGTAGCTAATGCAATCATTTTTCAACTCTGAAAACTGTCATTAAATTTTTTTAAACACGTTATACTCTCAGCCGCCAACATACTTGAACTCATAGCTATAACAGTATTGAGATGGAACAAACTAAAGAACACAAAGGGATCTCAGTATAATATTATTCACAAAACTTAAAAGAAGTTGTGTTATTGTAAGATATTAGTGTTTTATATTTAAATATTAAATTAAACTAACTCAAACTGTTGAATTGAGCCTAGAATTCTTTAACCTGCCAGTATCATTTTTTATTCAATTGTTTTAAAATAAAAAAAAATGTTTTTTTTTAAATATAATTGACCAGTCAATTTGTCATCATGTAAAAGGCAAAACAGAATTTTTTGAAAGTATTTATTACCAATATAAAATCATAAATATTAGGTGAGAGCAATAATTTCAAATACATTAGATATACTTTTTAAATGATATGTATTAACTTATCTTGCTCAATACAAGCTAAAAAGGGTCGGCAGTGTTTGAAATATAGTAACAATGATACCAAAATAAGGCATTTGTATTTTAGCTTAGAATAACAAGACATAAATATGGTTCAACTTGAAAGAAGCCAAATAGGAATTAGCTTTCGATATAGAAAGTTAAGAATAGTTTAAGTTAGGTTTAAATAATTTATGAAATTTTAATGTTAGGTAACTGAGCGCGCGAGGAAGGCTGTATTTTTGTTAGCAAGATGTGTGCCTCCTCAGAGGAATTGCATGGGATTTTTAATTCGATATTCTGTATAATAATATTCTAAAATGAATAAAATGGTTATATTGGCATTACAGTAGAAACTAAACTCGGTACCTAATGCCCATACAGTAAATTTAGTTTTGGAATGACGTTCTAAATATTGTAAAGCTTGAAAGGTCGTGAGGCCGCCTGCAAATGCTCGAGGTCACCCGCGATTGCTCGAGATCACCCACGACTGCTTGATGTGTTTTTTTTACTGATTCATGCAATTTCACTAAGCAAATAGTTTAACTGTGATGAGCTAACAAGAATTGTATAGAAAACGCGCGCTCATCTCGGTTGTTGATGTGGTGTTACACTTAATTTGATTAGACTAAAGGATAAGTATAAAATGACATATTTTGTGTACGGAACTTAGGAGTCTAATATTAAGATAGGATGCCGATTGTTTAAGATTTGCTTTAATTATTATACAACTTGGCAGTTTGTAACTTGTGTTGAATGATTTTAAATGCTATTTTACTTTGAATTAACTCTTCGTGTGTTAAGAGCGGGTGTTGACGGAAATACGTTACATCGTTGATCCTTTACTTCTTTAAGACACTATAAAGTCGCATAACAGTGACATAACATGAATAAGTTGTTCTTTGCTTAGTAAAATATCTGTACTGCGCGCGCACTTTTTAACTCAATGTTCAAAATGTTATAAAATCAACACATTTTCTTAAAACCTGGCGTGGAAAGCTCATATATATATAACTCATATTAATTATTTATTTATATAGAAAATAGCAGAAGTACAAGAAAAGATACTAGACCGCAATTCGGGACAATAATGAATAATCGGAAATACTTTTTCGCCTTTGCATCCCTCCAGGCGAAGCAAGGTGGCGTGATTATCGGATCATCACGATGCGATACCAGTAGATCATAACTAAACTTCCGTTACGCTAGCTAAGAAATAATTTGATTGCTTCAGCTTTTCAATAAAAGAAATCGCATTAAAATTGGTTATTTATTTAAGCGCTAGTATGCTACTAAATTGTACAGTGCCACTAGTGGTACGTTTCTTTTTAGACAGATTTCTTCTTATTAATTTTACGCCAAAGACGCGTCAATTTTACGTCAAAACTCGAACTCGGCACTAAGGGCCTTTAAGGTAAGCGTGTTCACGTGGCGGGTGCCCACCTCGTGTGTTTGTATTGAAAGGTTGTAAGCAGAGCTAAGTGTGACACCTACGACATGTAATGGCGAAGATAAGTTGCCCGTTTCGTGAATACGCCGCGTGCGCACGCTTAACTTAGCGAAGGCCTAAAATACCGGCTCTAATTAGCCGGCTTACGTGTCATATATTATATGAAACGAAGTGTTAATTCACTGTCTAACATAGTGACAGTGTAGTGTTTTCGATTTTATATTAATTGTTTTTAATTAGAGATGCCGTGAATAGTTGTGGCCAATAGTCGAATACCGATAATCGCCTTTCCGTATGGTGAAAAGGCGATTAATTCGTCATTGTTATTCAACATAAAAAATAATTTAGAAAATCATTTGGTATCTAATAATAATGTAGTGCTTTTCAACTTATTAATAAATGATTTGTTTCTGCAATTTGAAATGTTTTTTAAGGGTCATAAAAAATTAAACCAAGGGGTTAAAATTAATCTCATATTATACTGATTTTACATTTTTATGTGCTGGCAACTCTTTTCTTATACATATTTTTCTGTAAGTCCCGCATTTTGTTTAGCCATTTATATTTTTTTTGTAATTTTATTTTAGTGAACTGTTCGTCGAATTTTGAATGATAGGTCTATTATTCTGTATTTGACGAATAATAGTAAACATAACGAGTAACACCGAATAGTAGCGAGTATTTGCGGCATCTCTACATTAATTAAACGAAATCGAGCTTTTTAATTAAACCTAACATAGTGTTTTTTACTGACAAATATTATGCTTGCAATTTTTGTAAACGAATCAATATCGATTTTTTTTTATTAATGTTCAATTTTACGTTGATATTGAATGATCATCACAATATATATTATATTATTTTTGTTATTGCTTATAACGATTTAGTTTATCGTCGAAATTTTACATTTTACGATTATATTGTTACCAATGTGTGTAAAAATCGCCCAGACAAGGCAAGCCCGGTTTGTTTTCGATATCTTTGAAACGATGACACGCCAGTATTACTAGATCAAAAATTTGTTCACTCAGTGTTGCCTACACATGCGCTAGATTTTATTAATTCAAATCATCAAAAGCGCCAAAGTTAATAGTATTTATTTAATAGTATTTCCAATTTCTAGTTATAGAATTGGTTTGGAAAATGTTTATAATTATTATATTTTAATTATAAAGCAGGAATAATTCCTCAATTCTGCCAGTGCCAAGTTGAAATAGAAGTATACAATAAAAGCCACTAGTATTAGGCTAAATCGTACTCCCAGGGTATTAAATTATGATATTAATTCGCTACTATAGGAGCTAAAAAAAAATAGAGCTATGTTATGTCTTATCTCTGAAATCACAACAAGAAACGTATAAAGTAAGGTAGTATGACTTGGTTCAAAGCGATTATTAAACCACTAATTTGTTAATTTTTTTTTCTCTTTCTTACTAGTATGAATATCAAGATGATAAATAAGAAAAAACGAATTAAAAGCTTATTTTAACAATAAGCTATGACGTTTATGAATTTTGGGGTTAATGTTTAAAGTTATCAAAAGACATACGGTTTCTTTCGTCAGTTTACTATTATGTAAAAAAATGTCTCTGTGTCAAAGATATCGACAGCAAATCTCTTTGTGTCCATGGTTTTAAATATGCAAGTTCTGTAAATAGTACAATTTATTGAGGATAAATATTTTTAATACAACAAAACGCGCGCGGCTTTGTTCGCTATGCGAAATAAGGATATTGCAAGTACTTAGTCATTAATTAATTATTGTAATAATTAAAAAATCTCTTAGAAAGCTTCTCCCACAAAATTGTGCATCAAAAATACCTCTTATTATAGTGATCAAAAGGAATCAAAGGGTTTAGATATTATTGTGGTAAGTTTTAAATCATGTTGATGTTTTGAATAAAGATTTTTCTCAAATTCTACATAATATGACAGTTATTGAGAATGAGAGTTGTCTCTTAGCTCACTATGTTACATACAAACTAACACCAATCATTTTAGAAATCCAAGAATATGTACATAACATATAACTGCCACGCATAACAACTGCCACTTTAGTGTATATTTATACATTAAACGTTGTATATTTATATGTTGCTGCCAGTCATACTGCCAAACAAATTTAAAAATGACCGCCACTACCGTCGGTTCACAGTTATTTGGCATCTGACAGCTGCTTCCAATTAGTTATGTGAGAAGACCTAAAAGACATTACCATACTCGGCTATCAGGCTAGCTAACATATGTTAAAGGTGGTATTTGATCAAAGAACAAAGAGGATTAAGGCAAAATAACTGAATAGCATATCACTGCGTACAATTACTTCGTCTGTTCGTTAAATAAATATATATGTATGTCGTGCAAGTCTCAATAATGTTGGTTGGTATATGACGTATGTGCATAGCTAAGAGACACAAAGAATCTCTCGCGTACAAGTTTATAAACCATTGACTAACAGTTATTGGAGATATACCGAAGTTATCCAAAGTTGAGTAACGTATTGTTGTGCAAATGAACTTAAGACTTGCTTTTGTAAATAGAGCGCGTGTTTCTTGTTTAAAACAAGTTTATAATATGCGGTAGTTGGGCTATGTCCTGTGCGGAATGGTTTATAATACAGTAACTATTGATAGAGTAAATCGCACGGAAATGGCAGTGTTAGCAGTGGGAGTTGGCATACTAACTCCCACTGCTAACACTGTCATTTCCGTGCGATTTACTCTATTTAGCTGACGGCATACTGTCAGCTGCCATTTTAGTGTATGTTTACCCTTAGTATTGCCAGAATATAGTTTCGAATGAATTACTTTAAGAGTTGGTACCATTATTTACCCGCTTTTATTTACTCAAAAGAGTAGACGGAGGTATTCATATTTCTACAGGTTTAGGCCATATAGGTTACGTAGCTCTTGCCATAAGTGCTAACTCTGGGAATTCGATTCCAGATTTCAAGTTACATTATGAAGGTATTATTATGTTACCAACTCTTAAGTTAATCACCTGTTAATAAGGGTGAATAAGCTAAAATCTTGTCATAATCGTTATAAAAACAATGTCCTCGCAATTTTATATAACAGTTTTGTGAATGTTAATATTAAGTAATTGCCATAAATACACCACTGCTAAAGGTTAATTTACACCGAATGAAGAGTACCTATGAGCACTTTGCTTCTTGAATGTGTGTGTGTGTGTGTAGGTATCAGATATGGAATTTAAATATGAGATTCATAGTAGACATTAAGAGAGACTGATTGGTTGAAAGGATGCGAATGTATACGCAGGGATGCGTGGGGAGGCTAGTTGCGTTTGTTGTAAACTGATCCTTAGCAGTACACACTATTTGGACGGTGTTCATATATTTTTGTATGCAGCCAACCCTACAGTCAGTTGGACGGTTTAACATTAAAATTTGCAAGAACACGCAACATATATTTTTTCAAGTACTTGCACGCAGACCGCACTACTGACATTTGTCATTCGTGTCATGCAGTGCGGCTGACCGTACGTTTGGCGGCTTTCAAATTTATAGGTAACCGAGTTGACCGAAATAAGAATAGATTGCACACGGTAACGTAGCCTCTAAGCGCATAGATAAGAGTGAAATATAAAAGATATTAATATAAAGGTTATTCCTCTAATATTAGTTTTATTTTGTCTCCTTGCTTTTTTAAAGAACGTAAGTATCTATGAATATGATTGGTGCTAATTTAAAATAGATTCAATATGAAACAGTGTTTCATTCTTTATTGTATTTTCAAATAATGTTTCAAGTTGCAAGAGATACCGATATTTCACATTAGCTTTATCTAAAGTGAAAATATTCTAATTTGTTAGAACAAGCTATGATTGAGTTATGTTCATTGCGTACAAAAAAGAGTGCCAAAATCAATAATCTAATGATTTTAGCACTAAACTAGGGAGGTTACAAAGAAATAATGTAAGAATAATTTTTTTTATCACTTATGCTCAAAGTTCCTTAGGTCTCAGCGATGCTCAGGAGTTACCATTTTTTTTAATTTCATCTTAATTTTTAAACGCCTTACATTCTACAAACGCGCTGTTTATGCGCTGCTAAATGCGCTGTTTCACATAAATCGCTTCCTCTTACGACTTGCACAACCCATTTTATTACTGGTCACTCCACTATAAATAAATCGCGACTCACTCAAATCGGCACCATTCCAATACGCGGACAACACGCTCCGGCCTCTTTCCAACTACGAACACACACCTATTCTGTGTTATTTCGAAATACACAGTCCAAACATTCGTAGTGTCTTTTGTGTAAGACACATTATTTTGTGTATACTTGTTAGATGGAAATGCTGAAGTTATTTTAGTCTGTGACCTGAAAAAATGGCCCTCGCATTTTTTCATGTCTTGTATTGCTTTTCCATCTAAAAGTAGCTAGAATTTCATAAAGTTGAAAGGATTATTACTAGAAAATTACGGTCGCACCACCATAAAGGTCAATTTACACTGAGATGGCAGCGGTCGGTAGCGAAGCGACGAGCAATTTCATTCATTTAAACTTTATTTTCATTACTACAATATACAATATCGCTTGAGAAACTTGAAAAGGTCGCGCGACCCTGCGAGAATTCCTTCGATTTCCGGGCAGCTGTGGTGCGGGAGGTCGCACAACTTTTTTTGTAGTCGCGAGAGCGCCCGGTGGCAGTATTGTGCACCTATAAACTGCATAAGAATAGCGCGGGTTATGAACAGTGGCCAAGAGCAGTCGCGGGAAACCGCGTGCCTTCTCTGCCGAGCCGGCCACTGCCGGTCGCTGCCATTTCGGTGATAATTGAGCCTATCTATGAATGCAGCAGAGAATCCCGCAGTCCGGCTCGACTCCATTATTTTCATGATGTTGTGATTATCAGTCTGCGGTAACAGGTAACTTACCTACCACGTTACAAGAAGAAAATGTTGTAAAAACAAAAAAATATACATTTTATTAGGATCATCTCAAAATAAACCCCTTTGAAACAAAATAATTTTGCTAATCTGTCAATTTTAAGACTGAGTGACTATCCTAATTCCTACTGGGTAGAAAAGCTAATTTTTTATTTGTCTACCCAGTAGGAATTAGGATATTGTCACGCTTCAACCCTTTTTAGTATCCCACTGCTGGGCACGAGCCTTAATTCACACACGCTGGCCAAGTGCGGGTTGGTGGATGTCACATGTCCTTGAAATATTAGTTCTTAGACATGCCGGTTTCCTCAAGATATTTTCCTTCACCGACATTGAGCAGCAGCGATGAAACAATTCACACAAAGATGCACGGCAAAGTGGGCACGACGGGAATCGAACGCACGACCATATATTTCTAAGACGAGGCCCGTACCGCTGCGCCACCGCTGCTTCGCGTAATATTGTCATACTCTGCAATATTGTCACACGTAAAAACTAAAAAATATCTTGGTGTTACCACGAATATCGTGATAACTCCGTCATAAAGTGAAAAACATGTAAACAGGGTCGGCCTCGGTCTCTAAAAATAACGGCAATCTTTCGGAATATTCTCGGCTCATCCATCCCACGAGCTTTTTTTACTTGAACGAGTAAATATTTTAATGTCTGAAATCTTAATATCGCGAGTCTTCAATAAATGTCTGGTGATTTACATAAATGATTTTCAAGATGTTATTTTCCTAACCCGACGGGTGTCAATGTGCCAAATATTACCCAGTATAAGTACCTACCTACCTTTGTTATCTGTTTGTCTGTCTGTCAGATGGATAGGTATACCGCAATATCATCAAATAAAAATTCTAAATTAAAAATTTTCTAACCGCCGCCGTATTTTTTTTTAAGCCAAAAATCATTTCTTCTTCAGCTTTCGAATAAAAAAACACATCAATGTTGGTCTATTGGTTTAGGCGCAACGTGACATCAAACTTGTCACAGATACGTCTCAAACTTATACCACCCTTCTTTTCAGTCGAAGGTTAAAAATTGCATTGAACCTATCGTGTAGCAGCGTATGTTGTACTTGAACGTACCTATCTGATATGGAGTTAGGCAAAAAGCGGATATAAGTATTGTCCTGTAGTTCTCGCTTCGAAAAACGTTAAACCTTTTCTTGCTTATCTTAATAAACCCAAGAACATATTCGCAGAAACATATTGTTATCTTGCTTTTAATTTATTGTAGGCTATAGAGATCGGAACATGGGCGTGATTAGGTAATAGGTACTCACAATAGTAGGGACATAACTAGGTACAAAGATTTATTAATTATTTTTTACTCTTTTAATTTTTAATTTGCAAGACATATAAAGAAATTAAACACAAATTGCTAATTATGTAACGTAGATTTAATTAAATATCTTTCTATTGAATGAATCAAATGAATGAATGATATGAATCTTTGATGTCATTTCCATATTATTGTGAGTAATGACGCCCATTTTCAAATAACTGACTATGACCTAATTATCCTAGGCCTGATATGTTCTGAATGTAGAAATTGTGCTTTACGTACTCTATTATGCATTTCTTAATGTACCTTGAACGAGAATAGATCAACCACTATTATGATTCATCATACTGATTGCTTGTCGAGCTTACCGCAGGTATTGAGGCATTTCCGATTGGTTTTAAATGGTTTATGGGTCCCGTAGCGATATGATAAAAATCCGTCTATAACCCGAAATTGTTGTAAGCAAATTTAAATTTGAAATTTGAGTCTTTGGTACCTATATATGTATCAGGTACAGGAAACATTGCAATAGGTATCTCAATAGTTTTCCGCCTTATTAATTATTATATGGCCCTATAAGTTAGTGCCGCCCAGAGATAGTCCGCCTAAATTCAAATGCTTCACAAGTTTTCAAATATTCTTTACATGAAAAAAGATGGATTTAGTTGTTAATTTTCATTTAAACTCAAACGTATTCCATTATTATATACTTTGTTTGGAACACTTTAATTCCTTTAACCTATAAAACTAATTTAATTGAATGCTCCCTTTGTAGTACGAGTAGTTACCAAGAATTATATAGACATTTAATTTAGTACTAGCTTCCGCACACGGCTTCGTCCGCGTGTCGTAAGAATAAAAAGTAGCCTATGTGCGATACCAGACTATAATCTATCTCTTCCAAATTTCATCCAAATCTCTACAGTAGTTTAAGATTAGTAAACATCCATCCCTAAATAGTCCATCCTTGATTGGCAACGTCAGAGTGTAAAAGAATAATAGTAATAAAAGTTTCTAGCTATAAATTTTTTGTAAGTACCGCGTCTTTTTTTTATTATTATATCAGTTTAATCCGAGTGTCTTCACGGCGTCACTGTCGATCCTGGCTTACAGGAGTGGCAGAGGCGGAATTGCGGTGATGGTTTAAGTCCCATCTAAAAGAAGTTTAACCCACCTAAACTGTTCGATATTTTAAATTTGTCAATTGTTTCTTCCTAGAAAGGCAATAAATTAAATTTGATCAAACATGCATTTACCAGTTTTTTACTCTAAGGCCTTGTTTAATTATATTATTAGGATTAGTAAGTTCCCGGATTGGTAGTAGCTTAACTAGTGGGTAAAGGTTAGTAGAAACTGTGTGTATTTAGAGAAAAGCAGTAGAATTATAATTAAACTAGTGATTTCGCCAAATAAATGTGATGATGAGTAACATACTAATTGCAGATAAAAACATTAGTTGGCAGGTTGTTCTGAGCGTTCGCGGCTTTGAGCCGAAATAACACTCAGTAGCTGAAGTGATGGGAAATATTTACATATCGATAGTTATGAAAGTCGATAAAATACAGAGTATTTATAATTTAAAATAACTAAATACGTATTAACAGGTACCACTATTTATATCTATGATACAGGAGTAGCAGAGGCGGAATTGCGGTGATGGATTAAGTCCCATTTAAAAGAAGTCTAACCCACCAAAACTGTTCGATAATATAAATTTGTCCATTGTTTCTTCCTAGAAAGGCAATAAAATAAATTTGATCGAAAATGCATTTACGAGTTTCTCATTCTAAGGCGTTAATTAATTATATTATTAAGATTGGTAAGTTCCCGGATTGGTAAGTTCCTGGATTGGTAGTTGCCTAACTAGTGGGTAAAGGTTGGTAAAAACTGTGTGTATTTAGAGAAAAGCAGTAGAATTATAATTAAACTAGTGATTTCGCCAAATAAATGTGATGATGAGTAAAATACTAATTGCAGATAAAAACATTACTTGGCAGGTTGTTCTGAGCGTTCGCGGCTTTGAGCCGAAATAACACTCAGTAGCTGAAGTGATGGGAAATATTTACATATCGATAGTTATGAAAGTCGATAAAATAAGGAGTATTTATAATTTAAAATAATAATAATAACTAAATATGTATTAACAGGTACCACTATTTATATCTATGATAATTGAAAACAAATTGATAAAACAATTGGCAAGAGAGTTTATCTAATTTGAATAACTACCATAATATTAACGTAAATAAAGGATGAAGCTTCGTATCAAATCAATTGAATACATAAAATGACCTAAAACAACGATAAGGAAGAATTTCGTTTATTATATTTATATCTTACATTGGTCAGTTTGAAAGTTATGGTAAGCTTCATATCCAACTAAGCAGTACTAAAAATATCTTCAGCTACTTACGATATCGTTATTTTTATAATTTGTAAATTAATTAATACATATTATTATTTATTTTATTAGTTATAGTATGTAATTTATTAAATATGTGGAGCACCTGTATCAATTAGTTACTCGAATAATTCCTACCTTTTTATTCTCTGGTGAAATTAGCTGCGAATAACTTGCATTAAAAATAAATCGTCCCAAATATCGACGCCGCGTCTTCCCTACGTTATGCCGCGCCGTACTGGCCGATTGGCCGGCATCGCTTTCGAACGAACGAACAGTGCGCTCGTCCGCGTGCACCCTCGCTATAACCCTATCACATCCCTATTCATTAATTCAGTTACGTACAATAATTTAATTTTGTGTAGTGTGTTTGGATTTTTTGCTTTGCCACGAAAATATTCCCAGGTGAGTTTGGATCATGATTTTTTCTTAATATATTAAAATCCCGTCGCGGATTTTGTTCTTGTTCCGAGTAAAACATTATTTAGACTTAATTATTAATTCATTATTAAAGTTACACCTATATTCTTAAGAAACAGTTTAAATTAGTCGTGGCTAATAAAAACGTTCGTTATTTTGAAAGTTTCAAGTGATAAATTTTATTGTAAGTTACTGGGCCCCGACTCTCGCGCTTTAGACATTTAACTCTAATAGACAAATGTCGAAAAATATTAGAAAACTAATGAAATCCTTATTTATATTCGACGTATGTCTATTAAAGATAAATGTCGGGAAGAATCGGGGCTCTAGTATAGATCTTTCACGATGTAATTTGCTGTTTCCGAATATCTGATTGATTAAGTAAGCTCTAAGTTTATGTAAGTAGGTACCTACATTACCTAGGCAGGTGTGCATTTTGATGATTTAACTGTCAAACTTCCTTTTATTAAACGGGTGATAAGATTGATTGATCGGAGTGGCTAAGGAATCTTTAGTGCGATTATCTATGGATGGGTAGCCGATTCGTCCTAGTTTTTAAACGTCTTCGTATTTCTAAGGTTAGGTTAGGTTGTTGTCTGTCAGTCAACCCTGAATCACAATAAAAACTGGTAAAACGTAGGTAACCTTACTGAAGTAACCTTTGCCTACATTTTCAAGTAATGTTTGCGTGAATATTGTTTTTCTTTTGGACCAGCCAGAATCCCGGAAAATTCTCTGTAAAACTAACACAGAAACGTGGTCGTTATACAGGGTCACGTTAATAAAGGCCGACCTTCCGAATATATCTACCTATTAGAAGCCCTACTTCGGTACGAGACGACATAACGTTAACAATTTTTTCGAATACGTTTTCGTATTCGAAATTATCTACTATACTCCAGAAAATAAAATAAAAAGTAGTATAATTACTTTCCTATAGCTTTGTAGCCCATAGTTATTATTCAAATAAAATTTTTGTGTTTCATAGCAGATTTATATGCCTCGAGAACCCTACAAATTAAGATTCTGCAGACAGATAAGCATGTTTAGTAGGAATTAACCTTAAACCCAACACAGCTCCACCACATACTCTTGTTAGGCAGACTAGCCAGCTTGAATAGTGCATATTGAAATAAAACTATTTTGTAACGGATTTCATCGCGGTTTATTATAAATTTTAGATCCCGACGTTTCAATGCCTTTCAGACTTCATGGTCACAGGTGGAAAAGTATAGTCAAGTGTCGTGTAGTCTGAAAAGACTTTTTAACGTCGGGATCTAAAATTTAAGTTAAACTGCGATAAAATACGATATAACATAGTTTTATTTCAATGTGTGATAATCGCGTAAATCTCAGAATCTCTCAAAATACTATTTGAATAGTGCACGTTAAACCCCGACTAAGTATAACCGGAACAGTTTAGGTCATATATACGTGATATCTATAGGATATCTTTCTGATATCCTGTTTGAAACTTTAGTTGTGTTTGACAGTCTCTAGTTAGCAAAAGATTACAAATTATTTCGTTCGGGTGTCATGAAAATTGATTACGAAAAGATCAAGTCGTTATCGTATTGTATCGGAGTAGAGATTCAGGGTTTTAAACATTTGTGCGTAAGCTTCGAGTAATGTGATGTTTCGCCTTGAGAACCTCACAAAGCCCTGACAGTGGTAAGAATGCACCGTAGAAATACTTTAATAGTGTGGGTGGCAGTACTAAATATGCATATAGGTACTAGATATTCGTGACCGCCTATCTACTGATGTATATGTGTGCTTTTATATGTTTCTTTTATGTTAAGGCACTTTGTTCCCTACAAATGATGATCAAATAAAATAAAAGATACATGAGAACCGTCTTTGATTGGTCTAACCCTCAGGTGTCTCCGCAAGAAGGTCTTCTTAATTTTTTAATTGTCTAAAGACTGTTTAAAGTTTGAGTTGAGATGATTTTCTTTTGGAACGAAGTTCCTTATCGCACGTTGTGAAAGGAGGCTAGACGGAAAAAATTCTTACGAAAAGTTGTCACGACACTTTTTGCTATAGTAAGCTATTGTAAGCTGTGCGGCGTGCGCATGTTTCTCTGTCTGTCTGTCTGTCTCTCTCCCTCTCTTGATTAAGGTTATATTACATTATATTTGTTAATAATAAAAAAAATATTATTATAACTTAAAATAAAATAAAATTTAATTACAATTCCTTCACTGATTAATCGAAAGGAAATTCGTTCCATCCGGGTGTCCCTTGACACCTCTCAAGTTTTTTTTATGAATGAGTAAAAACACACACCTACATCTATTTCACCATCTACACATCGACAAAACTTTATTGTATTTCATTTCCATAGAGAAACAGACAGACGGAAATAAGATGAAATAGTACTTTTTATATAGTTCACGAGTGACAATATAAATAAAAACAATTCAATTCATCATTATCTGTCACGAAATGTATCAACCTACTTACTTATACTAAACAATTAAATATACCCATTTGAAAAAGTAACTTACCATCCGTTAAAACACTGACAAAAAAATTCAATTACCTATTCTAAATTAAAACGAACGAATTTCGCTTGGTACTTTGGAAAATATCGGTACTTATTGTATAAGTACTTTGAAATTTTATTACAAGTTAATAAAGACGCAGGGGAAGACAGTCGCATCGCATTGTTTATATCACAATCATCCCAATCCTCCAATTGGCGGGCGCCTAACTGCGGTGGACAATTGATTTTATTTTATGAATGATTTAACCCAATTATTTGGAAGGACCTTTTTCGGTGAGCAGCCCGAAGACAGTAGAGCCGATCAAGTATTACAACAACAGACAACTGCCTTGAGGTCTCTCCATGTAGAGCGAACCACGAACCTCGGCTCAGGACGTTGCCGGATAACTCTAGATTTGATTGGGCTGTTGGCGGGCGGTTGGGTGCTCTGTTGTTGAGATACATCAAAACTTTTTAGGCACGTGTAATTTATTTATTTAGGTAATGCATAACATCAGAGTCTATGTTTAGCAATTTATTGGTAGTTTTAGTCTTACATTGTCGCTAATAATGGGTGATGTAGCATTATCAACAAATAAATAGTATGTAAAACATTCTAATTAAGAATTAACATTGAGGTACAAGATCATTTAACTTAATCTAAGTTAGCAAATAGATCTAAAATAATAATAATAAATAATAATCTATAATAATAATCTTGGAGATCTTATCTGTAGTTTTATAGGTCAGTCTATGTTTTATTTCAACCCTGTTTAGTGTCCCTCAGTTGGGCATGGGTCTTCTCTCAACTGTATTACGAGTTGAAAGAGTTCAGGCCTTAATCCACACACGCTGGCCAAGTGTGGGTTAGTTGATGTCACATGTCCTAGAAAGATTAATTCTTACACATTCCGGTATTCCATTTCCTTATTGAGCAGCGGTGATGAAACAATGCACACAAAGATCAAAGGCACGACCGAGGATCCAACCCGCGACCTTAATTTCAAAGGCGAGGTCAATACCGCTGCGCCATCGCTGCTGCGTTTCATTGATTCATTAACTGCATTACACTTATTTCAATGCGGTGACTTTGAATCAACTGCCCTCAGTGCTCCGATGATGGATGTATTATAAATACTCATTGTATAATGACACATAACCGTCGCGCGTCGTCCGGTGAGTAAGATTCGCGTCATGAAGCTCAGAATACGACTCAGAAAACAAACGAGAGTAAACAATACGCATGGGTCACCGTAGCCCGGTGAAATATAAAGGGAAAAATTATGGCAATGGAATGAAAATTAATAAATAATAATTTGTTAAAACAAGCCTTTACTTATGTCTTAAATCTTCCTAAAATGATCTAGCACTAGAATGTTTGCATTGACAAATATTTTGTTATATTAAAGGAGTATTAGTAAAGGAGCCCAAATTTCATGGGTTTACCGGGTTTAGTTATGAAGTTACTGTGACCACTTACCGATTCCATCATCATTACGCTTGGCTTGGTGCTTGGCGACTGGCTTCGTCGGCCCATATTATTGCATTATCATCTTTATGCATGTCTGTTGAACGTGAGAAAGCAGTGCTATTTCAACTGACAATAATTAAACCAGACGTAACAAAGACACACGGAAAGCTTATAACAAAACACTATCACCAAGACTGTAATGAACACATAGTAAGAGAGACTGCAAAAAAGATAAGAGGAAGAACACAGTTAGAGAGTGAGAAACAGAAAGAGACAGGGACAGAAACATATCATGTGCTCAGAGAAAAAGAATACATAGTATAAAGCAGATGGGTAGATACTAACGGTCGAAATCATAAAAAAAATATAGGACTCTTTAGTTAAAATAGACGTTGTCCCTTTCTTACTAATATAAATGTCAAGATAATATACAAAGACAAACGAATTATAAACCTATTTTAGCTATAATGAGCTTATCAGACGTTTAAGAATACTAAGCAAGAAAGCATTTATTTTCTTCATCCGTCCGCTTGCATCAGATGATATGTGTTGGCATAAGACAGCTGTAAAGTACATGCTTTCGGCTCGTAATTATCTCGTGTGTATAAATAAACGTTTCACCTGGAGTTTTATATGTTTGAGCCAATTTAGATTTTAGGTATGTGACCTCCTTCCTGCAATGTGGTAAATTTGTATATTTTACCACCATGGTATTAGGTAAGCATAAGTTAATTATCGTAAATATCTGAGGTGAGAAATTGACGAAAGCTTTGGTTTACATTGCTCCCAAGGGAATTTCTATTAATTACGTGAGGTGTTCTAGGGGGCAAGGAATCTAAATCTTTCCAAATATCACTCAGGGGTCTTGGCAAATATCACGTAATTATTTTTCTCGTAGAAAACGGCGTTTAATTGAATGAAAAATTATATCTAGAATAAAATATGACCAAATCTGAGACCTGAGTAAGTACCTAGTAATTTTGAAGATTTTAACGGAAAATCTTTTGCATTTTTGAAAAATCTAACTTGTTATTTGTTTGTTGTTGTTTTCGATCTAAGTTATAAAGAGCCGTTAAATCGTTTTAGATTAAAGGGTAAGAAATTTTAATTTGTTTCTACTCTCTCTACATGGCTATGGGACTTGTCCGGGTTCAGATACCAGGTCTCTTCATAAGCGTTGCTATGGATCCTGGCTTACAGGAGAGTCGGGTTGCGGTAGTGGGTTAAGCTCGAAAAAACGTAGTACATACCACACAAAGATGCTTTCCGTGTCTGTCTGTATCTATAAACTTCTAAACTACGCAATGTCCTTTATAGAATAGATAATCAGGGACGGGTATTTAGATATAAGTAAATGACTAAATAGCACTTAGAGCATTTAACACAGAAGGTGTAACACGCAACTTCTTGTAGGTACTACTATTTCTGTTAGTTTCTAGCAGGCGAGGTAACCACGTATAGGCACGAGGCACACACGTAAAAGTTGAAGTGTCTTTACAAATGCACACTTAAATAAAAGCCAGTTTCAAAAAACAGTTTTTGCATACAAACTGTTCATGTACATACCTTATCTCTATCTATTTATTTTCAGTTTGATAAATATTTAACTTTTTGTTGCATGTTTAGCCCTTATTACTTATTGACATTTTATTGTCTTAGATAACGCAATACTCTACTTAACCATTGAAATGGGTTATAATTCGGTAGAAATTTAAATATTAAAATTTAATTTGTCTTCATACCACTGAAATCTGCAGGCATAGAGTTGCTTTTAAATATAGATAGGCTATACAGCTGTGCTGCGAGGATTTGGAGGTCAAGTTTCTAAATTATGTAGTGTGCTATGAAGGTATGTGCAGCTTATTATTGTGATGCGCCGATGATAATACTGAAATAGCAGTAGGCTGTGTCGCAGCCGGACCGGTGGCGTGGTCGGTAAGTTGCTTTTATCTGGTTTCCATAACACAAGCTCTGCTTAGCTTGGGACCAGATGATCGTCTGTGTTAATGTCCCAGAATATTTATTTATTTATTAGATATTTGTATTATTATTAATATTGCAATGCAAGAATCGTGATAATATTCTTGTTCTTCATTCAACCCGACTGCGTCAATGCCTATAGCTTTCTTCTTCTTCTTGGTAGGTAACGCTAAAATTCGAGAACGCAGAACCGATTTAACTAGTTTTAAACCGACTTCAAACAGAAGGAAACTCTCAACTCGAAGTATGTTTTTTTTTGCTTATATAATCGGTAAGCGACTTTTGGGTTATTGTTAAAACATTGAAGTCCGCTCGTATATTTTTATTAAATAAGCTATTATGGTCCTGAAATGTTCGTAGAAGCCCAAGGTTGGTTTAAAAGGAGAGAAATACGCGGTGAAAAGTTCGCGGGAGCTCATAGGCGGAGCCGATTTACCTCGATGACGTCTCGTTAGATCGGTTCTGGCTATCGTCACATTCTTTACTCAGAACTGTATAACAACAAAGTTACGTAAACCGCGGCCATTTTGAATTGCTAACCTAGTTACTTTAATTAACGCATTTACGGAGATGAGAAAATAATAAGCTGTCAATAATGAGATTAGGATAATGTTGTTATTATTTTGCCCAGGTAGCATTATAAATTTTACCAACTTCAAAAAAAGGATGAGAAATATCTAATTCAACTGTATACTTATTTATGTTTGTTCGTTAAACCGCACTTGGCTAGTGTTTGTGGATTAAGGTTTAAACTTTCTCAACTCGTAAGATAGTTGAGAGAAGACCCGTGCCCAGCTGTGGGATATTTTAGAGGTTTTACGTGTGAAAAACAATTTGTTTACCCATTTATTATTTTGTGTGTTTGTGAATTTGAACACTGCCAAGTCCTTGGACACCTAAACTGTCTTGGACGCCGCACGAATTTAATTAGTAGGCTGATTCTCATAATTAAATTAGTTCCGTTGCAGTGCAGTTTCAGTTATGTTTCAATCAAAACAAACTTTTTGGTATTCTCGTAATTTTGACAATCGTTGTCAGATACGCTCGAGTCAAGTCCGCGTCACGCGAGCGTTTTGACGTATAATGTTAAAATGAAAAATGAAAATGAAAATATGCTTTATTTTTTTGAGACGCGAGTCTACGTAAAAATAGTTCAATTTCTTTTCCTACCGTGCAGTGAATGACTGGCAACTACTGAGAAACACTGCCAAAAAACTCAGTAGGCATTTTTGCTTTTTTAAATGAAGTACTTTTATCCGTTAGATAGTCTGAAATTTTATAATACGCTTTCTTACATAACGTAGATTTTATAATTATTTAAATTTGTTGATAGTCATTTCCCTAATATTATTTGGAAGCTTACTGTAGAAATGTATACACTGCCCCATAAAAGAGTTACTGATTTATGGAGTCGAGTATGATGTGCAAAATATGATGTGCAAATTATGTGTCGCTTATTTTTTTAAATTTCGTAATATGCACATACAATAAATTTTCATAAATATATTAAGTTTGATTAAATGACTATCACAAGAATACCATTTTGCACTAAGACGTAAACTTATATGCAACTGCACTGCAACTAGATCGCAACTGCACCGCAACTTGATCGGTGCGTCAAGAAATTACGTGAATTAGCCAACAGAAAGATAAATAAATAGGAGTAAGAACATTGAACATTGAAGTTAGATTGTTCGGCGGTATAAATAAGAAACTTGCTTTTCACGCCGCAGGTCGTGGGTTCGATTCCCACCCGAGACAAATATTAGGTAGTGATTAACATTTGTGTTTGTGTTGAGTCTGGGTGTAAATATCTATTATAAGTATTTATTTACAAAAAAAAAGTATTTTAAGTATAGTATATACCAGTTATCTGGTTTCCATAACACAAGCTCTGCTTAGCAGACCAGTGGGCTAATTCACGTAACTAAATAAGTTCAGTTGCAGTGCAGTTTCAGTTAAGTTTCGATCAAAACAGCCCTTTTGGTATTCTCATAATTATGACAACCGCTGTCAGATACGCTCGCGTCACGCGAGCGCTTTAGCGTGTATGTTATTTGTATGACAATCACTAGAATACCATTTTACACTCAGACGTAAACTTAATTGCAACGTGATTGCAACTGCACCGCAACTTGATCGGCGCGTCAAGAAATTACGTGAATTAGCCTACTGATGGCCGTGTGTGTTAATATCCCAGAATATTTATTATTATTCTTATTTAAAAACTATAACATGAACGCATCATTGAACTTATATTCATTGCCAATAATACGTCCCCACATCTATTTAAAGTAAATAACTAATAAAATTGAGTGCGAGTCTCTGTGATACGTAAATGTAGAGTCATATTTTATGAGCCTCCACTTGACACCGATATTTAGTCACATTTGTATTTCAAAATAGCCACAGATTTGTTCGTTTCGTTTGATATCTTTTTTATATTTTTAGAGGAGACTAGGTTTTTGACCGCATCCGGCTTACGTCAAGAATTCTTGGACTAATTTTAATTCTACGATGTCTTGCTTTTAATTCGCTGTATGTACCAAATTTGATATTCACTTTAGTGGCATTAAAGTTACTTTATTGTACTAATAAGTAATGTTACTTAATATTAGGTAAGCAATAGTTCAGAGGTGGAGGAAACACATGTCTAAGAACGAATCATTGCGCCTATGAAGTCATTTACTGTAAAGTAATTTATTAATACATTAGGTGGGTACAAATTTGGCCTATTGTTAAGATATTATAACTTCTAATCCGACTAGTCAATATACAAAGTTAGGCTGTGTCAACGTTTCAATATGTAGGTCACGAAAACTTGAACTAAGATAGGTAGTTTCTAAAACTGTTCGCACAGATTATGTAAGCTACAGTAATTTACAAAATCTACAGATACATCACATTCTACAGAAATCTACTTATAGTTTAGGCTACTAGATCTGTAGTAAGTGTGCACAAGTGATATAGTTACTCCATGACTGTGTGTGGTGAAGTGAAGGGGGGGCGAATGACAAGTAATGAGTAGTTTGAAGTCCTAGGCCGCTGTAACATGTTATCCTGAGATTATATCTGTCCTGAAACATATCATTTGCTTCTTGTAAAACTTTATCTCCTCATTGCATTTGATGGAAGACTATTTTTTGTATTCATAGAATGTCACGTCAGAGATAAGTCTACCACTCAAAGCACGACATGCAATGAGTAGTCTATAGCAATCTACGTCATCATATCATTGCAAGTCTTCAAAGCCAGTCAAAATTAGAAGTTCTATGAAATATTTCCTCATACCTGTGGAATGATTGGTAGAAATAGTTTAAAGATATTGTGTTTGTTCCAACCATAAGACTTATAATATTACTTTCTTAATTAAGTATTAAAGACCGCCACCAGACCAAATTTAAATTGCTTTTGAGTAAATATATTTGTTACTAACAGTTTTTTTTACTGACAAGTTGCGTTGGCAACCGATTCGCTATCATTTACTTAGCAATTTTTTTTCAATTCTAAGCTTGGTCGTTTTAGTGAGTAAATATAAATAATAATAATAAAATAATAAAAAAAAGTTTATTTGCCAAAAATATTACATAGATGCGTAGCAATATATATGTACAATGTTACAAATACCTAACCAAAGATCTATGCCAAAATAGGAATACACTGTGCTCCCCAAACTAAGAGAACCTGTATCTTGGGAAGCAGAAATATTATAAATCTATGGTTCCAACATTAGCAAGACTGCAATATATTACTCATATACGAATAGAAGACGTAGTGTACTAACTATATATAATGTTGGCGTCTAGCCATGCACTATAATTATAGAGAGAGTGCCAAAATTCTATTAGTAGCACATACCATCTCTGGCATCAATACTTTATGGTCATTCTGTGACTAATCACTACAGAATTTACCACGGTCTGTTGAATTTGAGTCATCTAGCCTCTAGTCTAATCAATATGGAAATAACATATACATATCATTAACATCAGCCTATGGTAGTCCACAGCTGGACATAGGCATCCCACTAATAAGCATCTTGTCGCATTCTACTGCTGCTAGGCACCATTCGCAAATCCTCACTGCATTCAACTGAAGGGCGTCCTAGTCTGCGCTTGCCTTGTCACGGTCTCCATTTTAGAACTCGTTTACTCCAGCAGTTATAGTTGTTGTTTAATAAAGTAACTTTCCCCGTTTATATCTTTGTATGTATGCTTAGATCTTTTAAAATACCCAACAGATGAGGTTGTCACTATCAGTAAGATTAATAAATTTAGTACATCCTATAGTATCCATACTAAACTGGGGTGGGCCGCTAGTTTTATTTATAAACACTAAACATAGGTGCTGTGGATTGTAAAAATATTCTGTTTTATGATCTCAAACTAAGCAGAGCTTGTACTATGGAAACCAGATAACTGATATACTATACTACTTTTAAATAGATGATTACTTAAAGACTCAAGATCAACAGACATTTTCATGCAAAAAATGTCTCTCTTGGATATGTATTTAATTGAAGCATCTTACTGACCACGCCATCTCTATAGTTAAAGGTGTAAAAGATTTCAACTCAACTGCAGCTCACAGCTCATATGCTCCATTTCCACAAATAGCCTCACCTAGCACACGACCTTGCGTGTAACATGATGTTTGCTTTCCAAAAAACATGTGTTTACATTAACCGTATGATCTCATTACAGTGGAACGGGAATTTTGTATGGGCTGCTAACTGCATCTTACAAGGATGGCACAAAATGGGTAAGTTTATTTATCTGTTTCTGTATTTTTTAATTTCAGTTATTCTATATTTTTATCTACCATTAAAAAGTAATGGATTTCCAAACTTTATTTAATTTTAAAATTGTTTTTCTCTTAAAATTGTTAAATATTTTTTCTTTCTCTTTTAATCTGCGGTATAAGAAAACATTCCCGGTCCGATTCCCGGTAATGCCCACAAATTACACATCTTTGTGTAAATTGTTTCATATCGGTGAAGGAAAGCATCGTGAGGAAACCGGCATGTCTAAGAACTAATAATTCGAGGACATGGGAAATCCATCAACACGCACTTGGCCAGCGTGTGGGGATTAAGGCCTAAACTCTCAACCCGTAAGACAATTGAGAGAAGACCCGTGCCCAGCAGTGGGGTACTATCCCACTGCTGGGCACGGGTCCCAAAAGGGTCAAAGAACATACTTATTTGTAGAGACTGTATTGGATTTTGTTTAATTTCGTTTGTAATAATTTCCCAATAAAATAAAATGTTGCTAAGCCAATATACACACGGCCATCCCAAACTGGACAAAGCTTGTATATCAGATATATCTACTGCATAATACTACTATAAAATTACAGCCGTACATCACAAACAGACATATTCGTGAACTTAATGTTTGGCCTGGGTGGGAATCGCAACGTGAAAGGCGAGTAGATCTTGCAACTACTACTGTAGTTGAAGAAATGCCCGGCTTAGATTAAACTAAAGAATAAATTTAAATCTTAATCGGCTTAGATTGAAAATTATATGGGTTCATTGTTACCCGAAATAAATGAATTTTAATTTTAATTTTTAATTTACACAGCCTTAAAACTGGGTAGTTACAAGATATTTTGATAAAAACTGAAATATCTTGAGATATTTAAAGAGTTTATAACGAAAACATCATTAATAAAGTTTTAAATTCAATATGGAATGGGCACACTGCACGGGTTAATACTATTCTATTTTGATTATCATATCCACGGTTTCCGGATAACGACTTGGAAAGTGGAATAGGTCAACACAGTTGCCCTCTGAGAACTCTGGACAACTGTCTTATTGTCATTCTGTTCTAAAATAACGCAGAGTTTGGCTGGTTTCCAGGTACGGGCCTGGTCCCGTGGCCGGACACATGGGCAGAATCCCAGTATACGGGAAAACACAAGTAAACGTAAGTTTTTAATGTTAATTATTAATTTGACTAAGATATTATGATACTAATAGATATAATTAAGTTTTAAGGGCGTTGTTTGACGTGTGAATGGTTCCCTATTTTTTCGCATATAATTATAATATGTCATACTTTGACATGGCATAATATTTATATAACCTAATATGTAATAGTTACGCACAATATTAATTTAGCATATCTAGACACAATTTTTTAGCATAATTTGGGGCATATTAATTGTATAGCTTACAATTTTAAGTCATAACTTTGATTACGCATAATAATATTTAAACATAATATTTATAGACTTACGGTCTTATTAATAAAAATCTATTGAGACTTTAGTTAAAATGGACTTTTTCTCTTTCTTACTAGTATAAATGTCAATATAGTTAACAGACAAACACAAACGAATTTTATACCTATTTTAACTTTAATGAGCTTAAAGACGTTTATGAATACGGGGGATAATATTTATTCGCCGCATAATACACTTAAAAATATTAAAAACTTTACTTAAATGTACTTATTGCTCTAATGAAATACGTAGGCAAATAAAATAAAAATATATTATAAATGATATATTTTTAATAGAATAAAAAAGAATCCAGATAATCGTTGCCTGGTAAGGTTTTATTGTAACATTGTACGTTATGAAGTAGGTAAAAGAGGAGAAGATATCAAAATAGGGTAAATAATTATGAATTTATAGAAAAAAAAATGCTTTCACAAAACAAAAATGCTTTATTGGTCCCTTGGTATCTGTATTCCTTAAAATCCGCGACTATTCCATTTTTGGTGGGCATGGGTCATAATGTGGGTGATATTCACCTCGGCTTACACCTTCGGGCAAGGTGTGAACGCTGTTTCAATATTTTATTTATATATTTCAGCCAATGGGCTCAGTGGAGCCACCAGCATGCATCCAGAATGCGATGATGACGAAAGACAAAAAGCCTTTCACATACACACCAGGCGGCCTCGATCTGTCTCAAATCCGCACACCAAGCATGGCCAGAAGAATGGCTCGACAACGCTCTCTAGAAGAACAAGAACAGCAATACCAACAACCACAGCCTCCGAACGGCACCTACCATCCACAAGGAGGTCCTGCCCCTCCACCACCCCCACCTAACATGCCCGCTCCCCCACCACCTCCACCACCCATAGTAATCCAAGTCCCAACTTCGAAGTCACCAAAACCAATTGTACCTGGCGAACGACCCGAAATAGTGATCCCAGAAAACCCAATCGGAATGTTAAGAAAAACTAACAGCCCGTATCACTGGGAGGCCGAGAAAGCAGAACTTCAAAAAATTGGCAATACCCCTAAATATGTTGAAAAGGTTCCAAGTCCCTTGACAGTGAAAATGCCTCCTACTACATTTACGCAGCAACAACCACAGACATACACATCACCACCGAATAACTTCCAAAGGTCTTACGGCAACCAAAATCAACCCGAAAGTCCTATCCACCGACCTGAAGCTCAATACGCTCACCAGAAATCCTCTTCACCACATGGTTCTCCGCCGACAAGAGAAATGCTGCAAAGGCAAGACTCTCAATTCAATAAGAGCCCTCAGCCATACGCTGGCCAAGCACCTATAAACAGTAACAGCTCTTATTCGCCTTCGCCTAACAATAACTGGAGACAACCAGAGAAAAGAGATTCACCTGCACAGAGTACTCATAACAGTCCTTTGTCACAGCAGAATCGGGGTCCGTTCTCACCTAATGTACCCTCACCTAACGCACAACAATATTCTCCTAATAATCAGCAATATTCTCCTAATAATCAACAATCTTATCCTAATAACCAAGAGTACTCTCCAAATAATCAGCAACACGCTCCTAATGTTTACAACCAAATTCCCAATTCTGGTCCCACTTTCCATACATTGCCTAGAGTTAGCCAAAGGAATAATGAAATGTCTAACAATAACGTTATATACAACAATACAAGGCAGAGTCCTCCAAAAGAAACAAACAATGCGCCTTGGAGAACGGCTACATTAAACAGACATCCAAAAGAACCAGAACAAAACGTTAGTCACAACAATACTAATCAAGAATATATCCCACCGTGGAAAGTTAATCAGTCAAATAATTCAACAACAAACAACGACAGCTACGTTCCTCCGTGGAAACAAGAAAACAAATCACAACAACAACAATACACGCCTCCCTGGGTCACTGCAAATGATACTAACAACAATAAAGTGCGGGAGACATATTCTCCACCTTGGAAAACTCAAGAGGCTCTATCGGCACCACCAAAGCCAAATCAAGTACAGGAACAACCCAGATACCAGTCAACAATGTCAATCCCCGTGACGCCAAGAAAGCCAAATCCCCCCCAGCAAAACAACGCTCCGCAAAAAGAAGTCGTCTACATAAATGAAGAACCTGTATACTTTTGTCCTGAAAGTCCAAAATCTATTCCTCCTTGGGTGAAAACCCAAAAAGAGAAGACGAAAACTCCACCTCCAGTTTGGGCACAAAGGCCTTTAGAAAATATGAGAAGCCCTCCAAGAGAATTGACTACTCCACCACGTGACACCAATCCTGAGCCAGAATGGGTGCGAAAGAGTAATGAGATGCAAAGAGGGGCTCGCGAAGTGATCAGTCCACCGAAATACCAGCAACCAGTACAACCGACATGGTCGACGAGACCCTCGGAAAACCGCAAGAGTCTGCCAAAAGACAATGCTCCTACTTCTCCAGGATCTAGAGTTATTCCGGTTAAAATGGAAGTATCATCTATAGAGACTAATAATTCTAGTCACAGTGGTCAGACGCAACCTCAATTGAGGATCACTATTGGTATGAACTCCAACCCTAATTCAGACAGTGCACCATTTTCACCTCCAACTCAGCGTATCATGAGGGTGTTATCACCGCAACTAGTGAGGCTAGATGACTCATCAAACCAGCCTGATTTGCCTACCTTGAACCAAAGATATCAGAGTCAAGACCACCAACCAAAGACGAGAATAATTCCTATTCAAATAGAAGGAGGAAATGGCGGGCAGAACAAAAGGTAACTTTTAAATATTATATTTCATTTATTACTGTTGAATACAAAACTTGTGTAGCACACTGCGCAGTAATAAACAACATTGTTAGGTTTACAAAACAAACTAGTTACACAGCTAATGAAGAAAAAAAACTAGAGTTGTTTCAAAGGGATTCAAAGCAAAATATGCAATATTTTACCAGTTTGATAATATTTTAAACACTGTGTTTCAATTATAAATCATTATTTCAGCTTCGGTGGGCGGTACTAAGGCAGCCACTAGTCCAAAGTAAACATTTTATATTGCACAGCTTCCAATGACTCAGAATAACGCTTGCTTTATATTTAGCGCTCTCAACATACCCGTTAATTACAGAAAACAAAATTGAACAGAGAAAACTCTGATAAAACATCATTACTACCAACATACATTTCTACAACAAAAAGTAAACGCATATATTTGTTGGAAATGTTGTATTTTTATACAGCCAAATGTGAACCTATGAAAAACACTGACATTCTTATTTTGTATTTTAGGATTCTTTATAAGGATTAACATTAATTATCTTAACCACAGTTGAATATCAATCATTTATGAGAACTTAAATAGAATGTTATTTCACGTTTTTAATGAAAATGCCTCTAAAAGCATTAGTATGCATAGATTCGGTGATTCTTTAAAATTTTCAATGTTCAATTTCTTAACAGCAATAATAGCTGAGTTTTACCTACCAATAAAACTCATATTATGTCCGGAGCCTTATTCGAGGCCTTTTAAACAATATTGAGATATGACTTCTTCCGTTTCCGCCGTATTTTAGTCGTTTCAATTCCAATTTAGGGCGAAAATATGGCAACTTCCGCCCGCCTTGTTCGCCAGGTGACGCGCGTTGGAGATCTCTTCATTGTGGTCTCAATAATCTACTTATTTCTAACTTAACACCAGGCAGAACTTACTGTAAGGCCTCGAATAAGGCTCCGGACATAATATGAGTTTTATTGGTAGGTAAAACTCAGCTATTATGTCCTTCCGCCGTTATTCGAGGCCTTTTAAACAATATTGAGACATTGTTTGTTATCGCCTGGTGAACAAGACGCCAATGTGATGAACAGAAATATTAAAAAGTAATGTGATGAACAGAGATATTAGTAGTTGTTGCATAGTACTATTTAAAAACTTAGGATAGCTTTCATTTGTTTTTATCAAATTATAGGTACCTACTTATACATATATTATTGTTTATAATAAGGATTACAAAATTGTTAATCACAAACTTCTATTACATAATTAAATAAGTCTATCTTACAGGTTTAAACAAAGCATTTAAAGCAGTACTACTTGCATTAGTATTAGGTATTGATCTTATTTCTTTCTTATAGAATTTTGTAAAAGTGTTTTCTGACCTCCAATTAGCCCGAGCTAAGATTTTATCTATCGGTTCTCTATCAAACCATCCCCGCGATGCTACCGCTGATCTCACACTGCCAGGAGTTGCATTAACACCAGCATCTGACAAAATAGATTTCACCCAACCCCCGATAACTGTTCGAGAAGCAGCTTTGGGTGGACCCCGAGCTGTTACAAATAAATTGTCTATGTTGCCTTCTCTACGTCTATTGTTACCTAATTGTACTAACTTTCTTACCCACATTACGGGATCTAAATTTGGGTTTTCATTATTTGGGTACAATTTCCAACCAGACTGAGTATATGACGCAGAGTCAGTTTTCGATCCGTATATGGGCCAGAATGTTATACAGTTGGTATCACAATTGTCTACGAAGTTACCACCCGATACACATAGCAGTGTGAGATCATGAACTCTACGTCCCGAGCATAGCAAAAGTAAAATAGCACAATGTCGTGAGACTTCCCATAAATTTGCTGTAGGTGATGGTTTACTAGATAACCAAGATATTACAATATTAGTATCCCATATATTAGCCTCAGAACGAGTCTTAGCATCACTTGTCGCGATAGATTTTAATATCTGCTTAACTAAAATATTAGAACTAAGCTGCTTTCCATCCTTAGCAGAGCAAAAAGTAGAAACGACAGATTTATGGACCAAAATGGTTCTATATGCTAACTTTTCATTAAGGTGTAGATCGGCCAAATATTTTGCCAAGTCTGAGCCCGATGGATCATTAGGGTTAACCTGAGAGTCCTGGCACCATTTGATCCATCGTACCCAGGCAGGTTTGTAAGTATTAAGTGTAGATTCCCGCCATCCTGCCCGCAATAAAGCTTTTTGTTGGAAAGACCAGGACTCTATTGCTTCAGACCACCCCCACATCTCCATATTTCGAGCGTCAACTCTTGAACTCTCGGTGGAGGGCGGCCCGTCGACAGGTCTAAAAGTTTGGATTCTAACTGGTGAATTGTGAATGGAGGTGATATGGCACGCGTCTTTAGATCCGCTCTCCAAAAGGCCTGAGGCCACTTCGGCGCTACTATCAAGTACGTTCCTATCGCTCGATTGAGATGCATGAGGACTCTCGGTATTAGATTTGGAGGGGGAAAGATCCACGCCAGTCTGAAGTTCCATTCCCAAGCAAACGCGTTGTGTCTCCACGCTGCATGGTCCGTCTGATCTAAGCTGACGTATTTGGGTACAACATGGGCTCGAGCTGACGCAAACAGATCCACCTCCGGGACCCCCCATTTTCGAAACACTACTTCTGTCAACGCTGGAAGTAGGTGCCATTCGGGAAGTATCGACTTTCGTGAAAGGCGATCGGCAACACTGTTGAACTTCCCCGGAATGTGGTGCGCGATTAAGTAAATGTCGAACCTGTCTAAGATTTTGAAAATTTGATAGGTTAAATCCATCAGTGCCACCGATCGATTTCCTCCCTCGTTTCTCAGGTAGGCTACAACCGCTTTGTTGTCGCATTGAAGCAGGACAGACGAGTGACTCAGAAACTGACCGAATTGGTGTAGACATTTTAAAATGGTTAACATTTCTTTTTGATTCGAATGAGTAGCTTCTTCTCCGCTCAACCAATCGCCCCTTATCTGCACGCCATTCAACTCTGCTCCCCATCCCGCGTCGGCTGCATCGGTTGTGAGAAAATGAGTCAATAAAGGAGGGTGAAGTAGAGTCGACTTGTCGCAATTCTGGACCCACCACTCGAGTTCTTTGGTAGCCTGTAAAGGAAGACGAGCTTTCTTTTGGAAATTGTTCCGCAGTAAGTCGTTGCAATGAGTTAACAGCCGACGAAAGTTTAAGCGACCCTGGGGAACAGCCAGCCGGGCAAAATTTAAGGTCCCTACTATGCTCTGAACTTCGCGAAGATCTGCCTTTTGACGTTTCAGTAACTTTGTTATAGTTGACCTCAAACCTTGAATTTTCTTTTCCGACAAGCTTTTCTTGTTTTTCCACGTATCCCATACTAGGCCTAGATATTCCAGAGACTTCTGAGGGACCAGAATTGACTTCGAGCTGTTGACAATCCAACCTAAGTCTCGTAGAGTTCTGAGAACCGTCTGCGTCTGTTCCAGCAGCTTGACCCTGTCCTGACACACAATTAAAAAATCGTCGAGGAATACGACAACACGAATCCCTTTCTCTCTCAGGACTTCTGCAGTCCAGTTCGACAGCGATGCAAATACCTTGGGGGCGGTTGCAAGACCAAATGGCAAAGAGGTCATTTGTAACAGTTGGCCCCTGTAAACCAGTCTTAGGAAGCACCGATGGGACGGTGCTATAGGTACGTGACTGTATGCCTGTGTGAGATCTATTTTTATCATCCAATCGTTTGGTTGTAAAAAGTCTGGGATTCGATGAACTGAAATGAGTCTGAATTTGGTTACTTTTAAGAATTGATTTAGTCTCTTTAGATTGAATATAGGGCGCATGGATCCATCGTTTTTCGGGGTTAGAAACAGAGTGGATAAAAAACTGGGAGTTTCTGGGGCATACTCCAAAATGTTTTCCTTCAATAAATTTTTTATCACCTGGTCCATTTCGTAAGAAGGAGGAGTTTGATAGTGGCCACTGGTGGGGTACGGTAAGACCAGCGGCGGGCGAGCAAGAAAAGGAATTTTGTAACCCGCTATTATACCCAGCAAGGGCATCGGTGCCCCAAACTCTGTCCACGTCTTCACAAATCTCCTTAATCGCCCCCCTTGAAACGATAGCCCTATGTCAATATTTTCTACCCCCTCTCCCTTTGCCATGTGAGACATGGGGTTGACCGGATCGTCCCTGCTGAGAGAATGGTTTTCTCGGATTGGTCTGGGGCTGTTGGCCTGAGGCAGAGAAAGGCTTAAATTGCGGTCGAAAAAACCGTTGATTTCCAGCATAGGCCGGAAAACCATAGTTGAATACAAAAGGTTGTGCAGAAGTATATGGCTGCATCGGAGCAAATGGTCCAGCTATTTGAGGAGTTTGATATCGCAACGCAAACGGTGCAGTAAGGCGACCGGCTTGGTTGCAACTACTGGGTCCAGGTTGCGCAGCCTGGGACCCTGATAAACCTCTCTTCTCTTGCGCAGAGAAGGAGGGTCTTGAAAATATTTTATTAATACCGCCATTAGTTTTTAAAAATTCTGAAAATTTTTCTTTTTCGAATAAAAATTCATGCGTTGGGGGTATCTTTCTTAATGTCGCTTTTAGGTACTTATCTTTAACCAAATTTAGAAACACATCGCGTCTTTGCTCAATAATGTCAGCTCGACGCCCACAAAGTAGTTGCAAACAATCGAGAGATATTTTTTGAAAATCTCCTGAGAAAATTTCTTTTATTTTTACAAGCAAAGAATTTTTATCAACACTTTCACTATCCTGTACAAATTGCAATAGTTCCGAAACACCCATTTTTAAAGCGTCACTTTGCATAATGACCGCGTGCGTAATAGCACCTAAAGACCTATCAGTTGCAGTTAAGTTATTTGTCTTATCAAATAGCTTTATCTCGTCGTTCACCTCGAGTTCAACAAATCCTGGCCGAGCACTGTAGGATTTTTGAATTTCGGAATAACGAACGTTCGTCCAGTTTTCAGATTCGAAATGTTGTAAAGAGTTTAATAAAACCAAGTGGTCCGGAGGCGCACTCTGAATTGATGGTTCTTTAAGATTCGTTATCAAATCGAAATCAAATTTAAGGGCCGACTCGGCGGGCGCCTCTAAGGTAGGAGCAACCCCCGCGCTGGGTGTAGGATTGTCCCCGTTTATGTCTCCCTGAAGGTGGTAGTCAGTGCCAACTGGATACCAACTCGGAGGCGGGTAGGAACTGTACGCCAAAAAATTTTGAATTTGACTTACTTGGTCGGCAAGGTGTTCTATTACCTTACTCTTTTTCCCTCCTACCTCCTTTCTCGCCAGCTGCCGCTTACGATTTTTCGGCAGCGGCGGCGGCGGTGGAGACTCCTCGGCAGAGTTTCTACCGCTAATCGTGGACTCGTCATCATCACTGGATGACGAGGAACGCGACGGCACACAAAGACGGACATTTTCACTACTTTTTGACATTATCACTTCACTTTTTTCACTTTTCAATTTCAAGGGTAGGTTTGTTAACCTTAACAAAAGGTTTTGCTTTTAATCGCACAATATTTTAAATTAGAAACTACAACACTTAATTTCACTTTCTAATCTAATTGAAGTATTCTATCCTTTTATATCTGTAAAGGAATAAAATATCGCGAACGCTAACAGCGTTGAAATAGTTGTATACGGCACGAAACTTAAGACGCCAATGAAGAGATCTCCAACGCGCGTCACCTGGCGAACAAGGCGGGCGGAAGTTGCCATATTTTCGCCCTAAATTGGAATTGAAACGACTAAAATACGGCGGAAACGGAAGAAGTCATATCTCAATATTGTTTAAAAGGCCTCGAATAACGGCGGAAGGACATAATAATGATATCCTACAATAATATCAGACAATTTTGAGAAATAAATTAGTTGTCTATTTTTCTTACGCTCTTTAGTTTTGGTATGGCTACATTTTGGATGATAAAATCATTTTTTTAGATGCTTCTTCACAAGTTTCATCGTCTACACTCTAATTTTCATTTTCACTAATCAAATCATTCACTGCTAATGCTGTTGACGCTAAATTAATTAGTTACTCAGGCTCATTACGACCTCTAATATTCCAGCGATGTTAGATCATGGTTTTTAAAAGTACTTACAAAAACCTGACTGTTGTTATTTGGATTCTTGATGTTTGCTTTAATTAATTTAGTAAAATTGTCAGGCGAAATAGTTGTCTTTGTAATTATTTTGCTCTTAATTTATTATATTTTGTCACCAGGCCAAACATAAGCTTTCATAAGGTCTAATTATAAAATTAAATAATAGAAACAAGTCATTTCTAACCTGAAGTTGTAATATAATAATATCATTATATTACAACTTAAAATAATAGTAAACAACGTGAAAATAAAAGTAAAGAATAAAAGAAAAGGTGAATTTAAAAATATTTTTATATAATATTTTTGATCCAATTAACTTACGAGTAAAAGAAATGTATTTGTACTTAATTATTTGAAATAATTGACAATTCATTTCCATTTTTATGGATTAGTGTTAGGAAGGAAGCTAGTTATAAGAAATTATAGATACTCATTATTAAGTCAACGATTCTAATATACAAATTATATGACTTTCAGTGTTTACTACCATAAATTCACGCAAGAAGGACCCCCTCGACAGTCGAAGGCTTTTAAAGTGTTACAGATCATCACCGGTACAGAAGATAATATTGATAATATCCAAGTAATTGAAAATAATCACGGATTCACCGACTTGTAGTAGGTATAAAAAATAAATATAATACTGGTTTATAATACATTATGGGACGTATAAAAAGTTACCAAAGTATATTTTGTGTAATAATACAAAATGCTTTTACTAATAAAATCATATCATTAATTAAAATAATTATATTATTTCTAACATTATATTTTAATATAATTTTATAATTTTCTTATAAATTCGTATAACTAAGTATCTTAGTGTCTAAAATTCTTCTGCATTGTTATCTTCTGATAACTTGTCCAGAAGAGAGGTGGTATTAAAACGCTACATAGAAATTAATCCTTGGCCCATTATAATTTATAGAAAAAAAAAATTGTAATAATTAAGAAATATGCTTAACTAATGAAATGTCGCAAGTAATTTGTACATACTTTATAATATAAAGAATAGATTATTTGTTGAGTATTTTCAGGCTAGAAATAGAAGCAAATTTAATAAATTATGGTATATAATTTAAAAATTGTTGTGTAAATATACTAATAAAACTGCTAAGAGCTGGTTGGTAGGCCGTTCGTTTAAATTTTAAATGAATTCAACCAATGAATTATATTAATATTTTTATTAAATATTTATTATAATTTCACATTAGAGTACCAATATTTTTATAAAATGGTTTTCATAACGCAGATTAAGTTATTTTTAGTACTTTAAGATTTAAAATGTAAGTAATAAAATAAATATTTTTTGTTGTAACAAATATTTAAAGTTTGTGAAATATGTATACTTATACGTATGTATGTAACAAAAACTATAGTAGGTACTTAATTTGATATTGAATATTATATCGTTGTTTGGGTTTTATGTTAGGTTATGCTATTTTTATAAATACGGCTAATTACCAAAGAAGTTATAGAAGTAGTTAATTTAGTTTAAATAAATTACAAAATAATTAATTATTATGTAATAAAATAGTTTAAGAATATCTACAACTAACTTTAGGCTTATGATAGTTACCAATGATAGAGTCACCAGATAATATGAATAAAATGTAACAAACATGTGCGCTTATGTATTTTTTTTATTTCATGATTTAATTAACATATTTTTTATATTTTTATTATATTTATTATTTAATATTTTTATTTTATTTATTAACTCAATACTAATGAAATAATATTTTATATTATATAATTTACTTTTTATATTATACCTTTTAACTACTAATTCATATTGTATTTTGTATTTGTGTATGGTATATATCTTTATTTATATTTAACAAAATATTGGTGATTAGCGCTGATGCGTAATAATTTAATATGTCATAAGTATGTATGTCAAATATTTATAGAATTTTAGAAATGATAAATTGTATAGTACCTATCTATATAATGATTTTTTTATTATATTTATTTTTATATGTGTAGTTTGGATTGAATTAACAAGGATTTAAGAATTCCGGAAACTATTTGTGTAGGTATTGTGTTGACTAAAAATATTTTTGTTTCCTTACTTAAAGGTGGTACTATGAGTAAAGAAAAATATATATTTTTTAGGGTTCTAATAAAAAGTAATATTTATTTATTAAAATCGTTACTTAAATCATCTCGTATCAATGAAATATTGGAATTCTAAATACATTAAATTTTTTTACTATTATTAAACTGAATAATTAATAACTTTCAATTATGTTTGTGTTAAATTATTTATTTTATTATGGATACTCGATATTATAATAATATAAAAGTTATAATGATATAAAAAACTAGAATATTTTTTTATTTAATATTATTACATAAAATTACGTCACAAATATTATTCAAGTACCGTCTTTATGTAATTTTATAACAAATACTTAATAAAACAGACGAGGGGTGTGGCAATCTAGTCAGTGTGATCTTTTATATAAATAGATGAAAAATATCTAAATATGAAATAATAATTAATATTAGTATTAGAAAGACTATGTATTAAGTATGTTATATGATTTGGCATTAATCTAATTTATATTTTGTATTATCATTTAGAACTCTACTTGAAAATAATGTTATTAATAATTAAGAATAATTATTTTATAATAAAATTATAAAACAAATGTGATTATTTTATTGCTATAAGGTGGATATTTTTAACCCACAACAAAGTGGGAGGTAAATATAGTTCTGACGGGTGTATCTGTGTACATACCTGGTACAAGTTTGTTGTCTTGTAGCGCCTAAACGGATGGTCCGATTTTGATGTGCTTTTATTTGATAGCTGAAGTGACAAAGATGATTCTAAGCTAGATTTCCAAAAAAATTAAATAAACATAAATCCACAGTATGTTTGTTTTTATTCACTTTAGTTATCAACATTGCTTTTAGAACTGGAATTTCCTAAAACGGGATCAATTTGCGCCCCGCAGTTCATTATGCGTACACAAGGATACGTAATAAAAATGAAATGAAATACTGATCGGAACTGGTTCCTTACTACGAAAATTTTACACGGAACAGTGTGATTTCATACAGTATCGGCGAAGGAAAACATCTTAAGGAAACCGGCATGTCTAAGAACTAATCATTCGAGGACATTAAACATCCACCAATTCAAACTTTACTTTTTTAAACTCTTTCAACTCGTAAGATAGTTGAGAGAAGATTAATACCCAGCCGTGGGACACTAAAAGGGTTAACGTAAAAAAGTAACTATTTTTATTCAATGTTTACAAGACATTACGATACAAATGAAGGACAAAACAACCCCATATCACAAAGATAAGACAGATGGAGCCACAAAACCGAGTTTCCTCAAACAATGATTTAACCTAATGGATATTTACGATGACCGAACAGTAAAAGCTGGTTATAAAACTTCTTTTATACAACACTAGCGACCACCCTTCGCTTTGCTGTATTTTCCCCTTGCTTTTCCGTATAGTTGAGTTGTCATTATCACCACTACATATTTTAAAATAAATTAATTTTTGGGGGCTGATGTCCATTTTAACTAACACAAAGAAACGCCTTATTTTTTTTTGCTGTGACCTAACCCAATCGGCTGGAAGGGAGTCTATTGGTTCACCGGACTTTTTCGGTGAGCCGTCCGTGGACAGTCGAACCAAACAAGTACTGTGGCAACTGCCATGAGGGCTCCCCATGTGGGGACGAACCTCGGCTCAGGGCGTTGCCGGACACTCTAGTTTTTTAGAGGATCGGGGGGCAAACGACTAAATGTGATACCTTAATATTAAACAGTTGGCCAACGCAAAAAAAGCGTTTCTCGATCGGTTAGCTGTCGAATTATCTTTAAGAACCGCCTGTCACGTCACCGATTTGGTGACACATGTCACTGCAACGCCTTCGGCAATTAATATTTACAGTATGCAGGGTAGAGGTAAGGAGGACTATCTTTAAAAGGGGACAAGTTGAAAAAGTGTCCAGCTGTAAGCTTTAAGTAGCAGTTCAAAAACCTTCCAGAATGGCGCTAGCGCAGCAGTGTAAGGTATGCATGTAGCTGTTGTAGACGGATTGAAGTGTGCTGAGTTAGTAATTTTATTATTTTTGTTGACTAAAGTAGTTAGTAACAGTATGCAATAACAAAACGAAGCAACATAACGAAGCGGGAGTTGTTTTTTCCTTGTTTACTTTTCTATTTCTTACTCAAATAACTTTTGGCGTCGTTTTTAAAATTTTTACCTAATGCGATTGTAGCGCCACCCTAATTTAACACATTTTGACGTACGCTTTTTCATATACACAGAGATAGTCCTCCTTACCTCTTCCTCCTCTACCTCTTACTCCTCTTACTCCTAATCCTTCTCCTATACCCTCCATAATATACAGACTATTACAGCCTCAAATATTCACAATGAAATGTCAAAAACCCATGCTACAGATTAGCAAGACATGCAAGCCGACAACTTAGTACCAAAATCCATAGACAATTGTAAAAGAAATTGACAATTCGAAGCTTACCAGGTGCCTAGTAGTAGGCGGCTAAAAGTGGGTGATATTCACCTCTACCTAAGCCTTTAGTTAATACAGGCGTGATGGTATGTTATGTTAAGAATTTATGATATACCGCATTATTTATTTATTTTAAATATACCGCGATAATATCCGTTATAAAGTAGTTTTATTTCAATGTGTGATATTCGCGTGAATCTAAGACAATACTATTAAGATATTTATCAAAATGGCATTTTGAGAATCCATTTGAATAAAAAAACATTCAAACACTCTTAACCTTTGTGTATGTATATACCTACTTATGTACAAACAAACAGTTTTTACGACTTGTGACGTAGAGTTTTACATCATTCTATGTATAGTTGATTTGTTGAGATAAATTTGTTTTTACTTAACCCGACTCAAGTGGAATTTTATTTCCTCTCAGTATGAGCTTTATATAGGGTGTTAATTAATTGACCTGTCAAACTTTGCAAGCGTATTGACTTGGTATCGAAAAATTATTTTAAAATTATATAAGATTTCATAAAAATAGGTCAAGCCGATTCGAGGAGATTATTAATATTTTTCTCTGCGTAAGAACCATCTACTTCAAGGCGTATTCTTAAAATAGAATTAGCGAAATCGGTTCAGCCGTTCTCGAGTTTTGCGCTTAGCAACACAATTAGTGTTTTGTTTTTTATTTTATATACAAGATGTGGGAATAAAATATAAGTATGACAAAAGTATCGAAAGCATCAACACATTTGATTGTATCAATAGTTGTTTGCAGTTAACCACGCCCACTTTTCGCCGGCTATCTTTAGATCCCATACGTAACAGGGGATCAAAAAGCAAACAGAGTTTTCTAATATACTTAGAGAATCTTAGTTGCAGCTCGAAGTTTAGAATTGTGCCCGATTAACGGCAATAGGCTCGCCCTCCTATTACAAATCGATCATTTTTTTTATTTTTTATTCTTCGATAGGCTGGCGCTTGACTACAACTTGCCTGTTGTTATAATGATGTAGTCTAAGATGACGCGCCAGCCTAGTATACCGATTCACTTGTGATTACGAATGATTATCGGCGAGAAGGTGGCAGTGGAATCAGCCTCAGCCCTTGCCTCATCAGGCAAGTTGTAGTCAAGCGCCAGCCTATCGAAGAATATAAAGAAAATCAGTTAAAAGCGACGTATCTAAATATATAGTAACAGTAACAATTTTAAAACATCTTATTGCTAAACTCAAATATTTCAAAGTAAATCAAAGAGCGAGATCTTGGCAACATGATTAGATTGGAAGCGATGTGTTTACATCGAATATCATTTTATTTTTACTGATTTTCAAATGAATCCAAGGACGTTTAAAAGTAAACAAGATTCGCCATTCATGTGGGGCATGTCGTTTATGAAACACATTAATAACAGTTTTAAAATAACACTACAAATTAAAATAACTAATAATACGAGCGAGTGGTATTTATTTTTATTAGAGTAGTCTAAATACAAAATGGAGTTTGTAATGTAACTTTATTATTTAAACAAGTATATACAAAGGATAACTTATAATATAATAAAATAAATAAACTAATTCTAAAATGCTATCTTTAAAACTAGATAAGGCGTCATAAAATTCCTCCGAATCGAGGCCTTGGGGGAATGTGTGATGTAAGCCAGTGGTCATGTGAATAGTCTATTAAGCGCCTAGAAATTTCTTTAAAAATTCCACGGTCGCTCAGGCCCCACGGTCCAAGAGTTTGTAATGTAAAATTTATTGTATTTGCATAAAAATTATGATGATGAAATGGGATAAGAATGATCTTGTAACACATCATACTCGTCTTCACAAAATCATTAACTCTTTGATCGGGCAGTGTAAACTTCCAAATAATATTAGGGAAGTAACTAAATGTAAAAGTAACTAAGTAACTTGACTAAATGTGAAATTTAAAATAATTTTAAAATCTACGTTAACGAATAAAACCGCTTGGAATTAGGTCGCTCTAATACAACACATAAAACAAAAACTAATAGATATAATATGTAATTCACTTTAAAAAGAAAAAGCCTACTGAGTTTTTTTGGCAGTGTTTCTCAGTAGTTGTCAGTCATAAACTGCACGGTAGTAAAAGAAATTGGATAAAATTGAGCCTAAGTAATGTTTTAAGTGCAGTACCCACAAAAGGTACGTGGTGGCTAGACCACATAAAAGATGGGATGACGACATTAAGAGGCAGGTGTCACATGGAACAGATTGGCTCAAGAAAGAAATGAGTGGAAAAGGTTGGAGAAGGTCTTTGCCGTCTGGCAAACAGACCTACAAAAAATACTCCGTCAGGATATGGTACACGTCTTCAGCAACATTGCAGCGAGAGCAATTGGGTGAATCTACTTTACCCATAAGGTAAGCGAAAACATATAAAGGAATGTTAGACCAATTTTGAATAAAGCTTTTAATCTTACTTAATCAAATTCAACTATTTCAATTTTCGTATTGGTGTTCAGTTTAAAATCGTTTAGAATGAAAATAAAGTGATAGTTAAGTCTAAATCCATTTTCCAATTTTAGTATTCCATAGTACAATTGAATGGGATTGTCGCCTGGTGCAGTGCGTATCAACGCGCAACGGTTCGGTAGCTAATTGAGTCCACGACGCAATCCGATCACGTTGATTGTCCCTTCAATAGAATAGAACCAGAATTATTAAGCTATAGGCTAAAGGCTAACTGTATAAATAGAGTTTGTCACTAATTGTAGAGTTTGACAAGATTTATACCTATAATAGCGGACGCAGACGTCGTCCTGCCCGGTAAAGCAGTGCCACCTACCGGGTTTAAAAATAGATTACGATCGATTCGCAGATCTACCGAATATAGATGTAATATTTCATAAAAATCAGTCAATCCGTTTTGGAGGACTTTGGTTTTTTAAATTTTTCTAACCATCCTCCATTTTTAACCATCCTCGTACTTCAAGGAATATTTTAAAAAAAGATTTTGCGTAATCAGTTCAGTCGTTCTCGAGTTTTAACTTAGTAACACATTTAGTAATTCATTTTTATTATATAGGACTAAATTGGGATCTTTTTCCATTTGAAACCCAAGTGGTATGCTGTTCTGTCACATGACAGAATGATTGTAGCTGGTTTTACAATAATAATAATATAATATAGTGGGACATTAACACATACGGCCATCTGATCTTGGGATCAGATGGCCGTATGTGTTAAAGTTAGTTTGGACTAAGCAGAGCTTGTACTATGGAAACCAGATGACTGGTAATACACTACACATAATACTTTTCTTTTGTAAATATAGATAATTACACCCAGACAAACAGACGTGTTCATCACACAAATGTCTGACTTGTGTAGGAATCGATCGAACGACCTGCGGCGTAAAAAGCATGTATCTTACCCACTACACCACAGGCCCGTCAAAGATTACCTACATTCTGAGCAAATATAATTTCTGATTCTGATGATTCTGGTATATAAAGGGAATTTGATACATCCTTTATTCTAAATTAAAATCAAAATACAAAGTAAATCTCCACCTAAATCAAAACCGCTGTAAATCCGTACATTAGCTCAATAAACCGATACACTTTATAGATATCTATTAGCAATGAACAAGATGTCTCCATCAATTCATTTAATGGGGTCCCGATGAACCCTGTGACGGCTCATCAAATTGTTAATTAACGGTATACAGCTCAGTTAAAGTCACCGATATAGGATGTTGGTAATTTACGTATTCACACATGAATTTACTTGAAGAGAAGCGGTGCTGGATACATTAATTATTATTACACAAAGTGATCTGGAAAGAGCATATTTTATTGAAATAAAACTACTTTTTCCCGGTGTTTCAAAGTCTTTTCAGATTTCATGTTCACGTGTAGAAAAAAAAGACTTTGAAACGTCGGGATCTAAAATCTAAAATAAACCGCGATAAAATCCGTTAAAAGTAGTTTTATTTCAATGTGTGATATTCGCGTAAATCTAAGACAATACTAAGCATATTTCATATCATGCATTCATGTTTGAGCCATATGTAATAGTATGGTAACGTTGTAATTTAAAACAAAATCAATCAATAACCCCTACAAAATAGAATAAAAAAAAACTAAATTTATTTTCTTAGACAATTCTAACTTTTGAAGAGACCGCCAATTGTCATCGTTCAATGAGATCGGCTTGGAGTGCTCACATCTGTATTATGCAAAGGTGTAGGCAGTGGTGAATATTACCCACTTTTTGCCGGCTATGTTTTGGTCCCGTAGGTAATAGGGGGAGTCTTTCTCCGCTCATCGGACACATTTCCATACTTCTAGTAACGCTAAGTATATTAGAAAAGTCATTTTGCTCGACCCGGGAACCGATCTCGGGACCTCGTGGTTTTTAAGTGAACACGCTAAACTTTTGACCACTGAGGCAGTTAAAACACATTCAAAGCCGAATTTCGCGCTTTAGACATTTGTCTCTAATAGACATATTACGTGGGAAAAAAGGCTTATGACAATAATTGAAAACTAAAGAAAGCGTGTCGAAAAATGTCGAAAAATAAGGGCGGATGTCATTCAAAACTAATGAAATCACCTTTTTGGAACCAAGTTCCTTATCGCGCGTTGTGAAAGGGGGCTAAATGGATGGATGAAAAAAAAAAGAAAAGTTGTCACGACACTTTTTGCTATAGTAAGCTATTGTGAGCTGTGCGGCGCGGCGTGCGCATGTTTCTCTGTCTGTTTATTTATTACGAAAATTGAGCCTACTGATTAAGTTTATATTACATTATATTTGTTAATAATAAAAAAAAATATTATTACTTAAAAAAAATAAAATTTTATTACAATTCCTTCACTAATTAATCGAAAGGAACTTCGTTCCATCTGGATGTCCTTTGACACCTCTCATGTTTTTATTCTACATTTGTCTATTAATAGATAAATGTTTAAAGCGGGAGAATCGGAGCCCTTATATTATTTAGACATTATTTACATTGATATAATCGATAGGTACCTATCCCAAATATCACGAGGTCCCCAGACGGCAATATTTCCAATCGTACTATAAAGAGGTCATCATATCTTCTCAACTACGATAATTGAGTTAGTCTCTTAAGACTTAAGTCGCTTAAACTTGAAATTAATCTCAATTTAACTACGTAACAAATACAAAGTCAAAACACTGATATTGGGACGTTTAAATTAATCCGGTGATCCGGTTCTACGATTTTGGAATTTCGTTTTTACACACTATCACTTCAACCCTTTTAGGGTCCCACTGCTGGGCACGGGTCTTCTCTCAACTATCTTACAAGATGAGAGAGTTTAGGCCTTAATCATGTAATACGCTAAGTGCGGGCTGGTGGATGTCACATGTCCTCGAATGATTAGGCTATTGAACAGCGGCTATGAAACAATTTACACAAAGATGTGTGAGCACGACTGGGAATCGAACCCGCGCCTTATATTTCTAAGGCGAGGCCCGTACCGCTGCGCCCCCGCTGTTCATTCACAGTACACACTATTTATTATATATTTTATTTATTTTATTTGGATCACGAACAAATGATATTATGACGTACATATTACGACCTCTGTAATCGATCGGTCCCCAAACCGACCAGACACTGATCTTCTCTCAACAATCTTAAGAGTTGAGAGAGCTTAGGCCTTAATCCTCACACTGGCCAAGTGCGGTTTGGTGGACTAGTCCACATTAACAATTAAACATGCTAGAAAGAAGGGCTCGACCGGGGATTAAATCCGCGACCACAATTATCACTGTCTATTTTCTGACCAAAAGATAATTTTGATTGGTTCGTTCAAGGACAAGAACTAAAAGATCCAATCAAAATTTGATATTTGTTTAACGGTACCCTGCACACTTTCGACGATTACTATCTCATACAAAACTAGCTTTCCGACCTCCGACCGGCTCCGCCCGCGCGTATGTCGGTTATCGCGTTAAACCATAAACCTCTTTTTGCGCAATTCGATCAAAACTATCCTATGTGCTTCCCCAGATCTCAAACGATCTCCATACCAAATATAATTTAAATCGGTTTAGTAGTTTTGGCCTGAAAATTCGACAAACAGACAGAGTTACTGTCGCATTTATAATATTAGTAAGGAAGAAAGAAAGCGGCGTCTAGTAGGTGTCTAGTCGGTGGCCATACCTAAGTGAATTAATTATATCTTAAAAATCTTAACAAAATCTTACATTACATTGAAAATGTTGTCTAGAAAGCATTCTAATTCAGTTTCAGTATCCATTAGATTAAAGACAATAATGCATTTGCGTCATAGTTGGCAAGCTGCGCCCGCGCCGATAGTCTGCGTTCTTGACGCAATTTCACTAGATACGTAGGTATCACATAGTCACAGATTCATAATAAAATAACTAAGATTAAGACTAAAATGTTGCTTATTTTATTACTCTTTTACACATCGTAAATTAATAACATTCTGACCACAGATAATAAATTATTTATTCTGATATAATTATTAGATAAATATATATTCTTGCCTAAGATATGTATGATTTACGTAGAGCTTCTAACTAAGAATTCTCCAGTATAATAAGTACATGCAAATATAGTACTTATAATATAATTTGTTGAGCATATATAAATAGAAGTGATTTATGAATAAATTCATAGAAAATTGATCAAAAAGTGTCATTTTACGTTTTATAAAAAGGCATTTAAATATGTCAGTTCCTAGTTAAAATCAGGATTACGGCAAACTTCGTTATTTTTTTGATTCTCACGAGTTGATTCATACGATTTTATTTTAATAAAAGATGTGACCTGTATAACAGCTATGACCTTTTTGTGTAAAGAATAACCACAAGTTAAAGTACCTACTTTAGAATGGTTTACAGTAGATAACTACCTTGTACACAGTTCTATGCTAAAGTATATTTAATTCCCTGGGAAAGTTTTTAATACAAGAGTAGTTTATAAGTTACTAGAGTAAATATTAATAAAAACAAAATAAAAACAACGTAAATTCTCTTTTATACGTACATTTTCAGCTCATCCTTAAAAACCATTCGGGATGACCTCCAACCAAACAAAGAGGTTGTAGGTAACTATGCAAAAGGGCCACGTCAGTTAATGTTTGTTGCCAAATCAGTTGAAGAATTATTGCATTCTTGATATTATGCGGTCTATCAACACAAAAAGAAAACATAATTTATTTTGACTAAATCTAATGTGACCTGATTTTAAACTTTTACTGGCGAGAGTAAAGATAGCATTATTTACGAGTCTCACAAAAATGAACTGTAAACACGTTTAATGTCACAAACAACCTTCAACAGAATTTTTTTTATCGAAAATAACATTTTCACTGAAGCTTTTTTCCTTTAAACTCTTAATATTAATTTTGTTATTCTTTATTATTAAGAACTTGTGTTATGAAAATGACTGAGATTTATTTAGGAAAAAATAAATCTTAACATACTATTAGAAGTTAGTTGATCATTCTCGTAAATACCTTCTGTTGGACGGATGTAGACGACATTGAATTTCTTTGTACACAATGATAATAAAATTGTAAAACAGAGTTTCCTCTCGTCTAGCATTTTACTGTGACCAACAGGGTCCTAATAATTGTTTTTAAATACCTGTCATTTCGAACGTTCATGTCAATCCCACATCTACATTTTATTCTTTTCGGTCTTTCGTTATCTCTTCGGTACGTGACTATGTTCCTTCTCATTCCTATGATGTGTGGTTGGTATATACCTACCTATTTTTTGCCATTGCTGTTTCTTTATACGTCGATGGGCACAGCTAGTTACCTTACTATCCAGGAACATAACCAAAAGTTTCTGTTACCTCCCCTGTTGGGTTGTCTGTAAAGTTAAGTAAAATCGCTGTTCACGCGGTTACTCATAAAGCTATACATAATCAATTTAAGCTGACCTCTAATTGTACGGAAATTCTATACAATGCGAGATCAACTTATATTGGTTATGTGTAGCTTGAGTTTAGCCGTGGGTATAAACGGACAATTTACTTCCTACTTAGTTTGGTTAATTAAATAAGTATATCTTGCGCCAATAACGAATCTAAAATGGCCGCCAATGGCCGCATCAATCATTTCCTCTTACTCGCACTTTATTGCTGTCACACACGTCGGTGCACCACAAAAACAAATAATAATCTATTTTAACTATGTATTCAGCATTAGGCTTTAGATTTTATGAGTTCTAGGAAAGTCCGGAATCCGCTGTTTTCGAGCCCAATTAGCACTTGGTTTGCTTTTTAAATAGGTACATGTCTTGTTCATTTATTTTAAAACAACCAAGGTCTATAATAAAAAATTTAATCATCTGTCTACTTTGTTTTGCTGACGGTCCAAACTGTCATTACTAGTTTAAACCGCCATTTTTGATTCGTTTTTTTCTGGCATGGGTTACTTATATTTAAGAATCTTAGAAACACAGAGAAATATTTACATATGGAAACATTTAGATATATTTTCTTTTTAAATATCGCTAATGCGAAAAACGAGAAAGCGGAAGAGTTGATGCCAATTAGTAGAAGTTTTTCTGAAGATGTCATGTAGAAATGACTTAAATATTGAAAAAGAATTCTTACTAATATTATAAAAGCGAAAGTAAGAAAGAATAACAAATAATAAAGATTTGCATTACAAATATGTTTAATGTATGGAATACCTGTATTAATATGAATGTAAAAAATTACTGTTTTATGTGTAGTAATAAAAGATTAAGTACTGTTTCAATATTTTTTTAATGATGCATCTTCTAGCTGCTGAAGTCTACTTGTAATAAATGAATTAATGTCGTGCTGATTACAAAATTCATTAAAAGTTTTACCGGTTTTACTGGCATGTAGGTACAACAATATTGTTTTTCCTATAATTGGACAAGGTATTTGTTATTTGAATAAGGGTTGGTAGGGATATTTGGTTGAAACGAAGAGATTTGGATGAAACGTTAAGGCCAAATTTAGCTAAAAGCACAGAACTAATGTTAAGTTCTAAAGGTAGGATATTTTAAATAAATACTGGCTGTTTCATTACAGCATAAACCCTTCCTGTCAGCAGTTAAATAAGATAAAAGAAGTATGTTCGTGTCGACGATTGCGTAACAGTATTCTGAAAATATCAGTTGTTTCGTGCGCCCGCGCATGACCTTGACGACGACGCTGATGGATCGTGTAAGCACTGGGTGAACTTTCACAAATACATATTATTATAGTAACAAATCATATAATTTAATGCAGTTAAATTGTCTGTCTGGCTTTGACTCTCAACAAAGAGAGGTGTTTTAAGTTTGATGTGTATCTGAGTACAAGTTTGTTGCCTCATAGCGTCTATAAAAATTGTCTAAGTGAAAACTAAATTATTTTTTAATTTTCTTGAACATGTTTTTATTTTAACACATTTTTTAAAATTTATTTTGGGGTTATCATCTGACCCGCCGCAATCCCACTACGCTTTTCCTTTAAGCCAGGACTAACAGCGGCGCGGCGCTGTGAAGAGTCAAACTTAGTATAGATAGATAGGGATTTATTAGAGTTTACCAATTGAAAATTGACTATTTTTATCTGTGTGAAGCCGCGGTAAAAACTAGGTTATTATATTATGTGAATTAAAACGACAATTCGTTTTGCTGTCAACGTGATAGACCGTTGTTAACGGACGAGAAAATATTTTGGCGTAAACTTGTTATTAATTTATTAATTAGTTTTGTAAAGTAGTTTTCGCAATAGTAAAATATTTTAAATATTATATAACTCTTATTGCTTATAGTTAAGATTCAATATGTATTGAGCTTTTTTATTTGCATTTTGTTCTAAATATAATACTAAATTAAAACTTTAATAACACCTTACGCATATTTTTTAGGTAGCAAACATCTCTATTACTTTAGCGTTCAACAGTATTAAAATCAGTTCATCCTTGTAGACGCTACATGGCAAACGACGCACACATTTTTACGGGGACTGAAAACGAAATGAGCAATCGAGGCGCTGCGGTATCGGCCTCGCCTTTTAAATCTAACGTCGCGGGTTAATATCGGTGAAGAAAAACATAATGAGGAAACCATGTCTAAAAATGAATCATTCTAAGACTTATGACACCCACTAATATGAACTTGGTCAGCAGTGGTTTAAAAATATATATAATTAAAATAAAATATAATTCGTTCTGTCACGGTCGCCATATAAGACAGGTAATGTGTGCGAAATGAAACCAATGAGTGCTGGATAAATACTGATTATAGATTGAAAATAATATGATTTACAGTAGAGTAGGCACATTATATCTACAGGCCTTAACTATCTCAACTCGTTAAATAAATGAGAAAATTCCGAAAATGTTCGAACTCCATTAGAAAACTGGAGTTTTATGCATAATAGGTTGTTTACATTGTTTTGTACAGATATGTAAACAAAACTATTACAGTATTTCTTTTTTAAGTTGGTTTACCTAAAGTTCTTACAGTTATGACTTTGCACCAAAAACACATTCCTTCAACTTTACTTTGTTGCATTATGCTATGAAAATACTGTGAGCTACGCTTGTTTACTGTTTTCAGAATAGGGTTGTCTGTTTCAAAAACATTTGCATATTTAATTATTGTATTTATTTATCTTACTAACAATAATTAAGTCAGAAGCATTGCCATTTGGCCTAATCATATTCAACCAACTAAGAAACCATTTCAAATTTATTAAATATTATATAATTATTTAATAATATCATAAAATTATAAATTCAAACATTTATTGTATTATTAAATTATTGAATTATTAATTCTTTAATATTCATTTGATTGGGAACATACCTAATAATATTATATTATGTTATGTTCCCAATCGCCACAACCTATGTGAAGTCGAGGTACTGATTAGAGATTTATATTTATTATGTAGTGTTATTATAACAAACTGTTATTCTTTTGAACGCGTTTTTCGTAAATTAATAAATAGATTAATACATTGCTTTCTTGTTTCACAGTTAGTACTTCACTGTCAGTTTCCGTTTAACTTTCCAAATTTTATTTGAATTGATTCAGCAGTTTTTCCTTGATGTATTGGTAGAAAATGAGCTCGAAAACTTTTTTTTTCAATATAAATAAAATACCTATAAGGGCTAACCAGCCCTACATTGAGCAGCGTATATGTACAAAATATTTCCTTGGATATAATGATTATAACAATGTAGTCTACTAGTTTGTTTGTTCATCTGTGCGTGTTCTAGCTCTGACCCAGTTCTTTGCGAGATCTTGGATATTTTAGTGCAGTGTCAACTTAGCTCTAACATAAGTTTTAGTTTGGATTAAATTTCAGTAAGTAATTACCAGTTTCTTTATCCTAACTTTGTGGTAGAGTACCTAACAAACGTTCTCAAGATACTTACGTATCTTTTGTACTCTAGCTAGCATCTCTAGCAAGACACTTCCGTATCTCTAGCACGTGGACGAAAGTCGCGGATGAAAATTAATTAATTTATGTTGATAACTGAATTGAGTGGTCACCACTCAGTGCAGCCTCCTCCAGGCCAGTCAATATCAATAATATTAGGTGATATTTTGAAGGTGAGTGTAAATCGCATAGATTCTGTTCTTTTTAATCTTTCGTTACCGCTTTGCTATGTAATTTTTCCAAAGTACATATAATTTTTACAAAGAAAGTATGCTGTAACAAAAATACTTGTAGTTTATGCAGGTATCTCTTTATGAAACTTTCTTACAAACGTTTATAGATGATAATAAAACGAAGGCATCTTGGAATGCAGTGCAGTCAGATAGTTTTGAGCTCTACGACATTTTAACTACCGAAGAAAAAGAGCTACGGTATATGACATTTGAAATGACATATGACAATAAGTATGTCAAAAAAATGATAAACACCGTAACTCCATTTAAAAAATATTACAGGCAAGCAAAATTTTTCATTGTTACTAGGAAGTGTTCACAGATGTATCTCGAACAATTACCTAGTACCTAACAAAATAAATGTTTTTAAAACTATTTTAACTAATTTAATTTATCTTATTAACATAGCTATTAGATCTGTTTCTTTGTACTAACACTATATGGATGCAACTTGTCCGAAAAAAATTCTTTTATTTTGTTTAAAACATTGCATTACTCAATATGGCGTCTCAAAAATACGTGTCGTTTCCTTAATTTTTGATTTGTGACAAATAGTTAACTTTCGGTTAGTTTCTTGGATTTGGAAGTGATTACATTCGATACGCTGTAATTTTTTACATTATATGTAGCGTTAAAAATGATTGTGTAAAAAAATGGAGTTATGAAGTAAGAAAATTAAGCCATCGATAATACAACCTTCATTACTACGATATACTACATATTTATAACTGCCGCTGCCATGCCACGATCCATAATATTTAACAAAAAAATAAAACCATCTTTAAACAGAGCAGGCAGAACTCATACCTTTTGCGAGCGAGCAAGAATTTGAACAACATTTGTGAAGAGCTTCTATTTGATCCTTATAAAAGCAGTACTGCAAGGAACAGGCTAAACCTTAATTTTTATAAATAACTAGCGGGCCCGGCAGACGTCGTTCTGCCCGGTAAAGCAGTGCCATCTACCGGCTCTCAGACCTATCGAATATAACCAATAATAAATAATAGGTATCTAACCCCGTTTTCGGCACATCTTCGCTTTCTAAATGTTCTTATTTTTTAATTTTTCTCTGCGTAAGAACCATCCTCGTACTTAAAGGAATATTTAAAAAAAGAATTAGCGAAATCGGTCAAGCCGTTCACGCGTGATGTCGTGACAACGGAAAACGGGTTTCATTTTTATATATATAGACTAGCTGCCCCAGCGAACTTCGTACCGCGCAAAATTGTGAATCTAAACCATTCCCAGATCCCCTTGAACACACACAAAAAATTTCATCAAAATCGGTCCAGTCGTTTGAGAGAAGTTCAGTGACATACACACTCACAGAAGAATTATATATCGCACCCCGGCAAGAAAAGTGTCACATTAGAAAAATACATGTTTCGAGAAAATGTTAATTTTATATTTTATTGTTCATTTACACGTCAATAATTTAAAAACTATAAAAGTCAGATTACTGAAATTTTATGTGTAAATAGATTATTTACATATTTATTATAAGGCTTCAAATTGAACGGCAAAATCGTATTTTTTTTTAACTAACTTTTAAGAAACTTTAAATTAGATGTATAATATGACTCTTTTTTTGATGGAAATGTCTGTCGTTTTTAAAATAATACACTTTTTTATGTATGTGTCACCATTACTTTTATTTTTCTTTCTTGCAAATCATAAATTGCAATAATTTTATTTGGACCTGAGCTTTTCTTATCAGCGTCTTTTCAAGTCGGGAAAGGTCCTTCTCTTCAATGTGTTTAATGTACTGGACTTCTAAATCTTTCTTGGCCTCATCTAGAGAATTTTCATAACGTACACAAAGTTCACACCTGTCTTTTTTCGGCTTGAAGAAACTGATATTAAATTCACCATTAAAAAATCTTGAATACAACGTTTCATTAGCATAGGGCACGTTATTAGATTCACATAAGGTTTTATAATCTCTATAGACATCACTGAGTGCTTTTCCTCCATCTATGTATTTTCTTGACGATTTTTTTCTTATGTAGTGAGATTCCATTCGTGGTATTGAACTTGTACTTTGCGTATGCATTATGTTCTGATCTTCGGTTTCGTGCTGCTTGTTTTTATCTATTTTCGAAGTAGATGTATTAAAATCTGAAAAACAAAATAAATAGGTAAACAACTGCAGCCCGCTTCCATGTGGTGAAAAATGAAAAGTAAAACGTACACAATAAATAAATAATGATAATAAAATTATACTTAAATACTATGATATAAACACTAACCTTGCACTAAATCATCAACATCGTCGTTCATAGCATCCTGGTTACAAATATTTTGTGTGTTACATCTTTCGCTAGCCAGTTGTACTATCAATGCTACTCGACTATTTTTATTCATGTTGAACCTATAAAAATACACTGTTAGTAAAGACTACTTAATTCTGAAAAAAATAATATTAAACTTAATCACGACAACATTTATTTAAAAAACCAGTCGTAAAAAAAGTATGATAATATAGTCATAACATTGTTTTAGTTCAATTTTATTCTGAAAAAGAGACCGAACACAACATATAATTCGTGAAATATTTTAGAAGAAAAAGACATTACGTGTATTGAGTCTTCATAATATTCCATAAAACACGAATACTGATCAGCAATAGTCGAAAAAGGAGACCCTTAATAGGTTATGTCTGTTATTTACATGACGCGACAATATTTAGAATGCTTTTTCGTCAAAAAAACAGTCATAACACAGATTGTGTCTCCTTTTTCGTAAAAAAAACTAATATTTTAACTTGAAACTTACCGATAAAAAGTCACATCACACAATAAAACACTTTTCTAGAGACACAATATACGTCTACTCCGTACTAACACAAATGTGACACTGTTCACGCCGATGATCGCAGCAAAATGGCTCCGTGAAAAAGAGTATTTAGTGTCATCTAGCGGTAACCATGCGCAACAATATAGGGCCTTTTTTGTAGCCGAACAAATGAAATGCGCGCTATTTAATGGTGTAATTATGTCATTTTGTACACATTATGTGTTGTGACACTTTTCTTGCCGGGGTGCGATATATAAAGATATGTTCTTTGTTATTTTAGACTCTAGGTTTTTCCTATTTGCTTGCTAGTGTTCTTAAAAATTTATAATGTTACTCAACTGCTATTCGTGAAAACATATTATTGGTTTAGCTTCAATTCTTTTTAGTGTCCCACTGCTGGGTACAGGTCTTCTCTCAACTATCTTATGAGTTGAGAGAGTTTAGGCCTTAATCCACACACGCTGGCCAAATGCGGGTTGGTAGATGTCACATGTCCTCGAATAGTTCTTAGACATGCCGACTTCCTCACGATGTTTGTCTTCATCGATATTGAGCAGCGGAGATGAAACAATTCACACAAAGATGTGTGGGCACGACCAGGATTCGAACCCGCGACCTTATTTTTCTAAGGCGAGGCCCGTACCGCTGCGCCACTGTTGCTCATTATTGGTTTACTGTTGTTTATTTAGTTACTTTTTCAGTTTGTTACATACGTGCTGTTGGTTTTCCGTAAAAATAAATAAATAAATAAATAAATAGATAAAAAGGAAACTAAATAAAGTAAACAATAAATTTCCTTATCATAAAGTAATTCGTATCTTGATTTAGTTAATCAGAAATATTTAATAAGTGTTTGATATCATACGATCGGAGCCAAGTAAAACAATACTAGGTATGGGTATTATCAATATTTCTTACAAAGTAAGGTTGTTGTAGTATTATTTATAAATAAAAAAAGAATTTTGTGAACCGGTCCACAACTGGGGGAAATATTGCTGTTTACAGATATAAAAAATACATACAGTCGAACATATAACCTGCTCCTTTTTTTGGAAGTGGGTTAAAAAATGTCTGGTCCCAACAAGGCCTTAGATTCAAGGACAGTAGTAGTCACTTTATGAACCATTACGGAATAGACACAGCCTTTAGTCCACTTTTCTAGTTTATATTATTAACTAGTTGCTCTTTGTGAAATGTAATTGTGTAAGTTTTTATGCTATTTATTTAACCCTTATGACAGTCGACGTCATTCAAGGCCATATATTTAGACTTCAACAATATGTTTTAAACGAAATCTCCAGTGTTTTTATGGTAAGCTTCTTAGTAACGAGCAATAACAAAGAGATCTATGAATATGTTGGCGCATCTACTTCTCAATGCATCGGCTGTCATTTTATACTGTCATCATGTCCGTCTTTGAAGTCACCTGTCACTCGAGAATGTCATTATGAACGAACGAAAGAACACCGAGCGCGGGTGAAGCGGCCATCTTAGAATGGCTGACACTGCGCGTTGAACCGTTGTGGCGTCCGGTAGTGCAGATGCAATAACGTGCTCGGTGAACGTTACGCTTTAATCCAATGTCATCTTAACGATCTGTAATTAACTGGTAGAATTAATGATTGTGCTATCGAGAGATTGGGGTGAAGTGATATTTGCTGTAGTTATTTTATTGAAATACCGTCTTCTTACCCGATTATTCACGCCTACCTAAAGTTGTCTGCTAATCTTGATATTTTTAGTCTAAAAACCCTTCTAAAGCCTTCAAATAATTTTATGTCTTTGAGCGGTAACAAACTGTTTAAAAAAACAAATCTCGTAGCATTTCGTAGTACCTTTTTGGTAATATTTCGTAGCAATCTCGTAGTTTGTAGCACCGTAGTCCGTAGCACGATGCTTATCGATTGCGTGACTTAAGTACGAGTAAGTTAACAAGTTAAGGAGGCCAGCAAGTTTCTGGTCTTTGTCAGCGTTTAGTGGTTTTGTAGTTCATTAAGTTAGAATTTTGTCTTTTTAACGTAGGGAATAGTTCTTACGCCTCAAGCCGTCGAGTTCGCGGGTTCAAATCTTACTTTGGGTCTAAAGAGTGTAATTTTCTTAAAATTTCTCAGCACTAGTTTTTAGAGAGGAAAATGTGGTGTGAAATTTTCGTGCTCCTGTGAGCACATTAAGTCATTAAACTTGCACCTGATTCTACCGGTCGTGTCAATCAGCCCGTGACACCGGACTCTGAAGCGGTGTGCACACTCGGCCCGTTTGTCGTGGCGCGCCAGGCCAGAAGCCACTATGGTTAGAGAGAAAGAGAGAGACAGACACTGGCGACATGACACACGAGTCGTTGCAAGTGTCAATCCGTCGAATGACAAAATTTGAATCAACTATAGCAAATTTTGATTTTAATTCTCTACTGGCGAGATTAATGATTATTAGATACTTGGTGTTAGTAAATATTGTAATTAATAACAATATTAAATGCAAGCGGAAGTTAGAGATACAAGATAACCTTATGTTACGTAGAATAATTATGAACTTCTACTGAAACTTGAAGTAAACTTATCGGATACTGTTGCTTAATATTGGTGCGGTGGTTATAACGTACAGCTGGTGATTAATTGAATAAATATTACTTTGCCTATATTGTAATTTATTATAACGTATTCTTTATTTTCCGAATTTGTTTCTGTTAAAGTTATCCCACCAAAAACATTCTGTATAAAACCAGCCAAGTCTCGATGGAGCCTTGGCACTTGCTCTTGACGCCTTTAAAAAGTAATGAAATCAAGACAAAATCGTGCCAAGTCTAAGGTTCTTTACTGCGATTTCTTTATTATTATACTTAATGTTGTGTGACTTGGCCGTTAAAGGGTACACAAGGGTACAGAACCAGGTTCTCCATAACACCATTGCACCAATCTGTCGCCAGAACCGCTGCCCATTGATAACGGAAAATTACCACTTGGAAAACGTTGATTGAATAATCAGTCAATTGTAGGCTTGATAAAGTTAGATTGACATAGGGCAAAGGATTAGTAAGTGAAGTGGGGTGGCCATATGTGTTGAAGAATTGATAATAGCTGGGGTAAGCGAGCTCTCGTGTGGAGACCACGGCTTGGCTAACGTAGGTACGAGGCAGAGTACCTCTACCTACACTTCTTACTACAAACGTAATAAAGAAAGCATAAGATATCAGAAACATATAACTAATAGTAGAAGCGCAGTTATATATATGCCGTATGGCGTGAACTCGAGGCTGGGTTGACCTTCAAGAACAGAAATATAATAAATTATTAGCACCTCTTCCACACAACATAAAACTATAAAAACATGAATAGCGTAAATCGTACAATTTATCTTTCTTTTTAGCTACGGATCATGGAAAACCTATTTTCTGGTTGAAAAACCAACCTAAATGTAGATTGTGTTCTTTCATGAAAATTCCGAGAGTTGGTAATTTTAATTTTTTAGTAATATAACTAAAATAATATACCAATCTTGTTGCAACGGCTGCGGTGCTAATTTCTGTGTTCAAACGATTTTGCCATAGTTATTTCTACAACCAGCTTTAGTAGGTCCCCTTAGATTACGCGTGGCACTTAGTCCCTCTTGATGAGGCAATTTAAACAACTCTTTTTTTCTCTAGTCTGTCTCTCGCTTTGCCTGGAGGGAGTGGACAGTTTGGGTGTCCCGGGACTTGGCCGGTTTCAAATCCCCAGTCTTTTTACGGCGCCGTTCTTGTAGCTAGCTTACAGGAGTAAAAAAAAATAGGTACCTTCGTAAATGTATAACTCGACCTAATCCATTAGGCCGCTTTCCCGCTACCTGTGGCGGATCGGTAGGGAACCGACTCCTGTCTGCCATGAGTGCGGCGCTTCGGAGGACACGTCCTGGCATACCCTCGAGGTATGCCCGGCCTGGTCCTCTGAGCGACGCACTCTAGTGTCCGTAGTAGGGCCGGACCTCTCCCTCACGAGCATCGTACATAAGATGCTCGAGAGTGAGGGGTCCTGGGAGGCGGTGGCCTCTTTCTGCGACTCAGTTATGTCACAGAAGGAGGCGGCGGAGCGGGCGAGGGAGGACGATGTCCTCTCCACCCCGTGCCGCAGGAGACGGAGAGGCAGGAGGCAGCGGGCCCTCGCCCGCTGATCCACCCCACCTCGATGTGACCAGCGGGGAGTTGAATTGAGGAATTCGCTCTCTGCATTGCACCGGTCCGCCGTCGAAGAGTCCCAGAAACTCTCCTGGGACGTAACAACACGTAGGAGCCTGCTTCGGTGGGCTCCCACTGGCGGGTTCGCGGTTGTGTCTTTATGGATCCCGTGTTCCCGCCGAGCGTGGATGCTGGAGTCGGTGGAGTTTAGTGGGTAGGGCCCTGCGCAGGTCGCCTTCGGCCTGCGCTTAAGGGGTGGCTGCGGCCTTAAACTAGTCCTACATAACCCCGCCTCGTCCTCTGAAATAAGGCGGGGTATGCGTCATGCATTCTCCATCGTAAAAAAAAAAGGCCGCTTTCCCGTGAAAGAGTAACCAACATGCAGATAATATCTACTCACAAACTTTCGCATTTATAATATTAGTTAGAATAAGGCCCAGCTTCCACTAAAGTGAACGAGAGGAGAGTAGATGTGTTTTATACAACCAATAGAACTTCTTTCCAATTAAATTGAGAAAGTTAATTAAATATGAGAATAATAAAGGGACTAGTTTTTTTAAATATATTGAAGGGATCGCCTTCCACAAACTGACAGGGTGAAATTCGTACATCACACAGATGATCGGTACATGAAATTAGTTCAGGGACTTTATGGATATTTTATTGTGCTTTGTTTTGTTGACTTATACCGAATGTATCGTATCTAAGAGAAACTGTAATAGCGAACGGCCAACGTCTCCTCTATGGGGTTAGTCTTTACCACCAAGCGCATTTACACCACGTCATTTCACACATCGTTCCCTTATCTAATTTATTGAAGGATGTCTTATTTTAGCTGTTTTTCAAGTGGACAATCTAACTTTTTAACTACTCCTAACATCTTTCTGATTAAATTCATGCGGGATCCAAGACAGTTTAGGTGTCCCGGGACTTGGTTGGGTTCAAATCCCGAGTCTCTTCACGGAGCCGTTGTCTATCTTGGCTTACAGGTGTAGCAATAGTGGGATTGCGGTGGTGGGTTACATCCTAAAAAAACAAACTGTATTTCATTTAAATTTCGGTGGAAAATGATTCTAATTAAGGACCGCTTTCAGATTGCGGAGGGTTGTCCCTTTTGCCCAGTATATCTACTTTACTTTTCTTTCTTCGCTTTAGTGGAGTCCGGACGTAATTATTGTTGATATTTCTGGAAATTTACCACAGTATGTTATTGTAACATCAGGCGATAAATTACGATATGTGAAGCACTATTCATCGCTATAATCTTAAGTTTACTCATTACACTTGTGTACTGAATCAAAACATTTTTGTTTAGTCTGAGACCAAACTTGTTGTAAGATTTTGGTCAGATATTGATCGGTAACATTTTGGCTTTTTTATTTATTATTTACAGTAACCTAACCCGGATTTAAATGGGTGCAATAATAATAATAATAATAACGTGGAACATTAACACACCATGGCCATCTGATCGCAAACTAAACAGAGCTAGTACCCTGGAAACCATATTACAGGTTTACTACACCATACTCTTAGTTTTGTAAATATATATATATATATATATATATATACTTATCCATCATCATCATCATCAGCCTATTTTAGTCCACCGCTGGACATAAACCCCTCTCCTAAAGCACGCCACTGAGCACGATCCTCGCTCACCCACATCCAGCTCTTATCTTGCAGAGATCGTCACTCCACCTAGTCTGAGTGCATCTTAGTTACGCCTGCTAATTCGTGGTCTTCACTCAAGAACTCAGTGACGTGCTTTGGAGAAGGCCTATGTCTATGGACTAAAATGGGCTGATGATGGTGTATTATTGCGTACTGATGAGTACAGAGTTTGGATTCTTTGTAATCCTTACTATTAATATTGTGGCGTCACATACCTAACGTCACTCAAGAGAAATGACGTCAGAGTAATCCTGAATCGCACAAGCAAAGTTTCACCGACGATTAGCATATAAACAACTTCCCAACAAGAACAGTTAACGGGGTGTCGCGGTCGCCGGACATCACACCCGATCCTCCTGTTTCCACATTATAACTACGAAAGTAACTCTGTCTGTCACGCTTTCACGCCAAAACTACTGAACTGATTTGAGTGAAATTCTGTATGGAGATAATTTGAGACCCGGGGAAGGACATAGGATAGTTTTTATCCGACTGCGCAAAAAGAGATTAACGGCGGAGCCGTGATCGAAAAGCTAGTAATATAGTAATACATATATCACTTCACTTTAACTCCTTTATTTAGTGCCATCCACCAACCCGCACTTGGCCAGCGTATTTCTCTCAAGTGTACAGAAGACCCTACCCTACCCTACAGTCTTGAACACTAAAAAGGGATCCCTTACTTTTACATCACACTTCACTTCAGTTCAACCCTTGTTAGTGTTCCACTGCTGGGCACGGGTCTTCTCTCAATTAGGTATTTTACAATTTGAGCCTTAATCTATACACGCTGGCCAATTGCGCTTTACTTGATGTCACATGTCTTTGAATGATTAGTTTACATTACATGCCGGTTTCCTCACAGTGATTTCCTTCACCGATATTGAGCAATAGTGATGTTACAATACACAAAGATGTGTGGGCACGACCGAGGATCGAACCTGTAATATTTAACTCTCTATAAATATTGCAGCTCTATAAAGGTTCACAGGGTTAACAAAGTTTGAGTAAGAAGAACTATAACCGTAACTAGAACAATGGATATCATAACAATACACAGATTATACAATACCTCTGAAATTCACAAAGTTATGCGGATTTATTGGCAGTCGATCATCCTAACTTCTGAAATTCAGACAATTTGACAGACATTGTTAAAACACAACAGTTCAGAATAGTTTAGTGAGCTGCTTGTGGCAGATCATGCGAAAATCTAGTGCATGTACCGTACGCATCGTCGGGTTAATCGCTTGCGATTTTCTTAGGCTACGCATACGCCAAAATCGATGACGGCTGATCTTATTCGGCTGTCTGTGATTAAAGAAGAAGTACGTAGCATGAGCAGCGGTACGGACCTCGCCTTAGCTTTATAAGGTCGCAGGTTTGATTCCCAGTCGTGCCCACATATATTTGTGAGAATTCTAGCATCGCCACTGCTCTATATTGGTGAAGGAAATCATAGTGATGAAACCGGCATGTCTAAGAACTAATCATTCGAGGACATGTAACATCCACCAACCCGCACTTGGCCAGCGTGTGTGGATTAAGGCCTAAAATCTCTCTACTCATAGGATAGTTGATAGAAGACCAGTGCCCAACAGTGGGACACTTTAAAAAAGGGTTGAAGTGGGTGTAATACATTCGGGTCTTCTCTCAACTTGAGAGAGACACGCTGGCCAAGTGCGGGTTGGTGGACGACAATTGTCCTCGAATGATCAATCTTAGTCATGCCGGTTTCCTCACGATATTTTTTGCAAGAGCTTATCGGGGCTATTTGAGATTTTGATATTTTACTGATTGTCTGATTGGAGTGAACAAATGAAGATCTACAATTTCTGTTGATATTTGATATAATCATGTTTGTACCTCGCAGCCTCGGTTGGCCTTCCCTAAATCCAGCCCTGCACATCATTTTAGTCCAATGAACTTTTGAATACTGAACGACTGGATACAGAATCAAAACTCTACGGTTAGTATAATTACGATATAACTTCCGTGAATTAGACCAAATTAAAAAAATATATCCAAATTCATGAATGACCGGTGTAACCTACACTAGTTTAAACTTTATTTTGTATACCAAAAATGTCCCTTTGCTTTTACTTTATAGCATTGGTCTAAGATTCTTGTGTCGAATAAATCCTCAAACAAAACATCAAGACATTGTTTCAATATGAAACATTGTTTAGATGTAAGCAGAAAGTTTGTGGCAGCTACAAGTTTGCTCGCCAATACTTTTTACTTCAGATTTAAATTTAGTTTAGGATCCAGATGTAGCTTACCGAGTTTACAGTAAAATACTTTTTAATGTAAGCCTGGAGGGCGGGTGAAGTTGACTTTTGTAGGTTACTCGCAAAATCGTCGAATTGAAGGTTATGCAGATGATTTGGAAACCTTTCAATTGTCGCGTTTATTAACGAAATCTACTGGAATCTGTAATCACGCTCTACGCTACAGCTGGAAACATTCTCTGGCATTAGTTCTGCGACCGTCGGACGCACTTGTCGCCCTCTGGTTTTTCGCTCAAACAATAAAATTATAAGCGATTCGTTTAAAAATAGCTGCCTGAAAGCGGCTCGGTTCGAGGAAACTGCGTAGTGCTAGTTTGGAGGGCTGGAGGCGTGCGGAGCGCGCGCGAACACGTCCGCGACTGCTCCAGGTTTGTAGCACCTGTCTCACCTAAGCAATGTCATTATCACTATTATTATATTACACATCTTTGTTATCTACTTCCATTCAGCCCCGCGCGGCCTCCACACATCTCTTGGCACGTGGAAAATAAACGAAAAATGCACAGTTAATGTTTAGTTAGTTTTACAGTTTACAGTGAAAAATAAAAGTGAGCATGTTACGGAAGTAATTATAGAGTGGGAAATGTTAATGAGCGAGGAAGTGTCGAGTGCCGCCGTGCGTCGGCGTTGCATGGACATTAGTATTTGTTTAACTCTAATTTGCGAACTCAGAGGCCCTACTCCTCTACGTCTAGTATACGATAAAATATTTTACTGAATTAGTTTTAAGCGTAAGTAGCTTCGATTGATTACCTAAATTGATTTCAAAAAACAGTGAAACAGCTTTAGAGTAGGGCCTCTAATGTGCTTTGTCTTTGCTTCTTCTATTTAATTTTCCTTCAGTCCTTTAATTCATTGTGAATTAAGTTGATTGTGTGAAGTTTTCAACTTTACTTACTTATTTTATTTAATCTCTACGTTTATCGAATTACTTTTAATGATAATGCGAAAAGTTTGTAGCGAGAGCGATTAGCAGTATTGGTGTAGCTATTTATTTACTTTTGATGTATTTTAGCAAATTATGAACGAAGGCGACGCGACGTGAGGTGAAAGTACATTTTTGGTGCGATTAAAATATACTAAAACAATAATAACTTATAAGTAATTGCTTAGATTAAAACTTTTCTTTTGATTTAGCTCGTTAAATATAACAGCAGTAGGTACTTAAATAGATAAAAAAATTGAGGTATCTTAATGGCAAATATATTTAAAGCAGTTTTAGTGTTCATTCAAACAAAATCTAAATATTATGTAACTGAAAAATTACGTAGATTATATTATATTCCTTCCTGCGTTAAAGTTTGAATTGAAATATCGAATCGATCAAAGCCGGTAATCAATTTAAAGTCTCACAGAATGTGCTGACAAAAGTCAACCTTTTCAAAAATAATTTTTATTGTATCTTCTATTCGCATGTAAGAATTCAACAAACTCAGACACTGTAATGATGTCAGACACTGTAGTTATTATAGAATCTCTAGTTAATAGAAAATTTTATAATTAGGCGTGGGACTAGTGTGACAGGGTTGTCACAAAATATTCTTAATTTTAGTTTTTAAAACATAATGTTTCGTTTTTTAAAATGTTACTACACATATTAAATACGAAATTTAAGTATATTAATATGAGTTATGGTAACTTTTGTGAACACCTAAATTATGTGTTTACACGGTATGAAGAACTATTCTACTTGATATCACTAATGATGCTTCAGAAATATTGTTGTTAAGTATAAAACACTTGACATAATAATTATAACTGTTTCCAATTACACCCAGAGTCAGGACAAAAAGATATATTTATGTTTAATGTTTATCTTACATACCACGCCAACTGGCCCATCAACCATGTATCTCGAATAACATAATTTTTTTATTGACCTGCTAATTTTTACTCCTACGAGTAAAAATAAAAATACATACAAAATTAAAACCACCTCTCTCCCGCGCCCATTTGGGGCGAGGGGATGCGTAAAGCATTTCCCCTCGTTAATAAAATTAGTGTTACCTTAACAATTTCGAGTTTAGGTTAGTATCTACGCAAGTTTTCACAAACCGGGTCAGATTAGGTATGCCAATTTTAATTAGTCGACAGTGAGTTAAATTTGTGTCACGAAATATTAAATATGACTACCTCAGAGTAATATTTACAGTGTATAGAGTGCGCAAATTGCACAAATTGTATCTTACCTATCGATACTTCCCACTTCGTTGCGCGCGCTCTATACTAAGTAGTGTAATTATTACTCAGAGATGACAACCCTACGTTAGAAATACATTTTGAAACATATTCAGACGTCACCCTGCATATTGAAACTATTTTCGTCTTCTATAAATCGTTGATGTTCTATGAGTTTAAAACAAATATTTAGAATTTTAATATGTCAGTTTCGATGATAGAAACTAAAGATTGGTAAACATTATAATTGACGTAGAGTGCGTTTGACTTGAAACACATTGCTAAGGGTGAAACCTTAATTATGTTTGGTCAGTCAACAGTTCTGGGTATTTTATTGTTATTTTATTATTACTAGGTAGATATTATGAAGAGTTTTGATCTTTAATTTTGGATTTTGGAGCCTCAGTTTAGTAGAAGTATGACTAAATATTTTATGAATGTTACCTTTCTTTTACGTAATTTGTTGATGACATCTTGCTTAGGGGTTAAAAATAGTATCTATGAGTCCTAAATCCACCCATAGAATATGTAAAGGCGAGCCTTACGCACGCGTGGTCGGTAAGATATTTGCTTTTCACGCCGCAGGTGGTGGGTTCGATTCCCACCTTAAACAGACTTTCGTGTGATGAATATGTCTGTCAGGGTGTAATACTTATAAATGCGATAGTAACTCTGTCTATCTGTATGTGTCTGTCGCGCTTTCTTGCAAAAATCACTGCGCTGATTTGGATAAAATTCTGTATGGTAATAGTTTAAGACCCGGGGAAGGAAACAGGGTAGTTCGTATCCGACTGAGCAAAAAGAGGTTAATAGCTTAGCGCGATAACCGACATACGCGCGGGCGGTACTGCGGTCGTAATGTAAGTCTATAATAAGTATGAATTTACAAAGTAAAAGAAGTGCATATATGTATAGTAGGTATATCAATTCACACCGAAAATCATTCGTGATCACGAGTGAATCGGTATATTCGGCAAGCGTGTTCCATCGCGGACTTCATAATTGCTTGACATCAGGCAAGTTATAGTCAAGTTCAGGATTAAAAAAAACATCGACATTCGCCATTTTTTCCTATATTATGTTCAGTTCGAGATAAATGTCTATAGAGCGAGAATTGGGATCCTGATTCTATCCTCGTGCCTATTACATAAATAATCAAAGCAGTTAAAAGTTTATTTCCTTTGAGTGTAAGAGAAAAATGGTCGGTTTTCTCGGCATGCTGCCATGAACTAAACAGTAAGTGATCTCATCTCAGCTAACAATATTCATAAACTTGCGAAACAAATGCATCGTAAATTATTTTTCTGTGACGTTTTGCGTAACGTATGTGTGGTATTCCTGCGATTATTTATTAGAGAGGCATTTACTGATTATTTATTAGTGTATTTAGGTTACATAATTCATTTATTGCGCCATAACATTACATTAAAACAAAATCAAATCAAATTACAAATAAAATCAATTAAAATAAAATCGTAATAATTAAAAATTATAAATATCAATTAAATAAATCAAAATAAAATAAAATGTTTATTATTAAGACAAACAATAAAAAAAACACTTAAAACTAAGATTCAAAAAAAGAAAAAGTACTATCTTAGGAGTTAAAAGAGTTTAGGCCTTGATCCACACAGGCTGGCTAATTGCGGGTTGGTAGGTTGGTATTCGAATAATAATAATAATTAAATGATAAGTTTTTAGACATACCGGTTTCCTCACGATTTTTTCCTTTACCGATATTGAGCAGCGGCGATGAAACAATTCACACAAAGATGTTGATGACCGGGAATAGAACCCGCGACCTTATATTTCAAAGGCGAGGCCCCTACCGCTGCGCCACCGCTGCTCTCTTCTCATCATTTATTTCTGACCATAAAAGATCCCAGGGTTAGTAGAAATAACAAAAGAATCAAATTTACACCAGCGAGGCATTAAATTAATTTATTTAATTTATTATTATTTTCTTTAATTTTTTATTTATTTTTTATTTATTAATTAATTTATTTTTTGTTAGGCATTTAATACTATAAACCTAGATCCGAAAAATATAACCATATGTGCTCCAGATGTATGCGGTCACACCGGTTCATATACGGGTAATCCAGATGATTAGCAATCATTCTCAGAATACTGTTTGATCTGATCCTGACTCTGCTTACCTTAGGACAAGGACGTGCATAATTGATTTTAGATTTATAATTCATTTTATTGATTTTCGCGGTTGATTTTAGATTTCAACATGTCGTTTTATTATATCTTTGAGTGTTCAAATTATGCATGATTTTTGTTCAAAAACATCAGAAAGTTTGAGCTTTGTACAAATGAATCCTAACTTTGTGTTACAGTTAATTCTGAATATTTGAGTTCAGTTCTGACCTTTGGTTTGATTTGATTAACATTTCGGTTGTTTGTTCGTGAAGTTCTTCATAATAACCGGTCCTTTGAAAATACGTTGATAGAAATTACGTTGTTTCCTTGTATCTACATTTATATTATATATAAATAATATTAGGGAAATGACTATTAACTAATTTAAAATAATTATAAAATCTACGTTATGTAAGAAAGCGTATTCTAAAATTTTAAGACTATCTAACGGATAAAAACGCTTGGAATTAAGTCGCTCTAATTCAACACAACAATCAAACAAAATGTAATAGATATAAGTACTTCATTTAAAAAACAAAAAAGCCTACTGAGTTTTTTGGCAGTCTTTATCAGTAGTTGCCAGTCATTCACTGTACGGTAGGAAAAGAAATTTGACTATATTTATGTAGCCTCGCGTCTAAAAAAAAATAAAGCATATTTTCATTTCATTTCATTAAAGAGTAGGTACTTCCGCCACGGCTTCGCTAGTGCTTAATTAAGTTTTATCCAATTCCATCCAGTTGGCGTAAAACAGTATCTACACGTCCATCCATACAAAAACAACAGCGCCTTTATCAACAGCGGCGCCGTAAAGAGACTCGGTATTTGAACCCAGCCAAGTCCCGGGACTCCTAAACTGTCTTGGATCAGAAAGATAATATTTATTTATAATTATTTATTTTTAAGGGACCAAAAAACAGTTGTGTGTTATAGAAATACAGTAAAAAAATTATATAATAAATTGGTAAACATATAGCCCACACTATTGTCCACGGATTAATAGGCAGAATAGGAAACACAAAATAGATCGTGTTTAAGTTTTTGATGAAAGTATGTTAATAGCCAGTGACTTATATTTCGTGTTATGGATTGAGAAAAAATAGGAGGAGTTGGTAACTTAGATTGTCCGCTTCCCTCCAGGCAAGGCGGGAGACAGCATACACGTACTTATACCGGTACCATGTTACCATGTTACCATACCTCCTTACGCTTATCGTCCCAAAGACGTGGACGTGGCGTAAGACTACAAAGCCATGGCTGCCTCAGGTTGCCTAACGTAGCTAAAGAAGGTTGTATAGTAATAATAGTGGAACATTATACACACGGTTATCTGATGCCAAACTAAGCAGAGCTTGTACTGTGGAAACCAGATAACTGGTAATATACTACATACGTTTTCTTTAGTAAATACATTCTATAGATAATTACATCCAGTCACAAGACAAACAATATGTTCATCATACAAATGTTTGACTTGGGTGGGAATCAAACCCACGACACGACCACGACATGCGGCGTGAAAAGCCAGCATCTGACCGACCACGCCACCGGCCGTGGCCCATCAATAAGTTGCATAAATTAGTAGTTGTCATTCATACAAGATTCGAGGCAGAGGCCTTAGTCCTGGCGATCAGTTGGCCACTGAGTGGTGGTGGAGAATGCTGTATAAAGGTACTAGTCACTTTGCGTCGCGTCGTCGCCAGATTACCGGTGTCCAGTCTTCACGTAGGGGCTTCTCTGACGTCGCTACACTTCAAACTGGCAACGTCAATTTAACTGTAAATTGCAATCCAATCATTATTAAAATATATTTAATATTAATGGATACGTAACCCGCGACGTTGGCATGGCATCTCTAGCATCATCATCATATTAGATAAGAAAGAGTTAACTGCCATATCTATACTAATATTATAAAGCTGAAGAGTTTGTTTGTTTGAACGTTCTAATCTCAGACACTACAGGTCCGTTTTCAAAATTTCTTGCACTGTTAGATAGCCCATTTGTTGAAGAAGTTTTATCCACTGCTGGGTATGATATGTAATTCACGCGGGCGTAGCCGCGGCGGAAAGCTAATATTTCAATAAGAATTTTAACGTAGCCGGCGACATCGACATCGCGTCCACTTAAGTCAAATTCTTAGTACAATCTATTTAAGTTGGTAATATTTGGAGCCATTAATCATTTGGGTTTCGAGGTTGATACAAAACATCGGCCTGGATTCAAGGCCTTTCGGACGATAACTTATTAAATATATCTCAACGCAGATATATTGCCTACCTTTGTAACGTAAATACTTGTATATTGCTTGTTAAGTTGACTACATACTTACAAAATTTCGATGTTCGAATCCCGAATAAAATTTCGATTGCCGCCGGGGTCCAAACTGTTTGGCAAGAGTTTAGTAATCTTTTCAGAGTCGAGCCTCCTGAATATGAAAAAAAGCTTGATAAAGATAACAGAGACGCGAAGAGAAAGAATGTTAGGCCACCTGCTATGACTTGCTACATTTACTATATAAATATATAAATGAATATTTTCTGTAGATTTTCTACTCATAGTCTTGTAGTCTTTTAAACGCTCACAGGGACAGTGTTTTCTGATTACAGAGAACCCTCATTATTTTCTTTCTCTATTTCCCGTGTATATTGGGGTCGGTTCCCAGTCTAACCTAATGCAGCTAGCTACCAGAATTAAACAAGCGACTGTCATCAGACCTCGAAACCCGTAGGAAACTAGAAGCCGAGATGGTTAGACCAGGTGTCAGATTATATTAGGCTTCTGACTACCTGTAACGATTATCATAGATGTTTTTAGGACAACCGGGACCAACTTGACTGGGTTTAAAGTGCTTTCCGAGGCACGGTAGTTTTTCAACCAACCAGACACCGAATTATATTTGTTGTTACACAGAGATTGTCCGGGGCGGAAATCGAACCCGCGTCCTTTCGGGCACAGAAAAGCCCAATCGGACGGCTTACACCGCTCAACTACATGGGTCGTTGATTACAGAACACTGCTTGACTTATTAGCGTACAATTAGTAATTTAATAGAACAAATCTTAGTTAAAAGTATTATATTATCTGTGGTTAAAGTAGAGGGATAAGGAGACTAGATTAGATTTAGATAATAACTTAGGCGTCTAGTCTACAACTACCTTTAGATGCCGTATAGTGAAGGCGTCATCAATCACACCGTTTATCATTGCGGTCGCCTCATGTATTAGATTCCGTGTCTGAATGGAGAACTAATCTATAGGTGCGGTCTGGCAGGAAGCCAAGTGACGTAGGTGGCAAAAGGTGGTACAGGTGATGTTTGTCTACTGCCAAGTGGTAATGAACTTATAGAGGGCGACCACCTTTAGTTTTTACTGTTTTTATTCAGTTTAGAGTTCAGTTAGACTTGGGAAAACTTTAGGGGAAAATTAGTTTTTTTTAATTATAATATCTTCTACCTCATAGGTCTAGTGGTAAGCATGTAGACTTTAACCGTGAGCTTGAATAACAGATCAAAATTACGTTTTTACTAGAAACTTTTTTACTAGAACTGTGGTTTTGAAAAGTCCTTTCTTAGTGTACCTCTTGACCTCTTAAGGAATTTATGTGCTAAATTCTGTAGACCCCCCGGTTTTGGCGTCCGTTGGTATGTTAGTTAGTCAGTCATTTTTTTTATATTTAAGAAGAAAAAAGAAGAAGATTTTGAAGTTCAACATTATGTCGGATGATTTGAGAGTGAGAGCTTTAATGACTATCAAAGTATTAATTCAAAGGGCCAGTGGGCATGCCACATCGTCCGTAGAATCGATATTCGCTGGGGTATAAAGGTTCTCGAACGTGGACCACGCAATGGTCGTCGCAGCGTCGGCCGGCCCGCTACAAGGTGGACTGATGACATTGTAAAAATTGCGGGAAGCCGATGGATGCTAACGGCCGGCAACCGATGCCTGTAGTGTTTTAAGGATTATTTAGGATATCCAATGCTGGACATAGGCCTCCTCGGCATATGTCCAGCATTTGATATCCTAAAGTTGATGATGCATTCAAAGAAAATTTAAAGTACGTATGTAAACCATTTCCTAAGTAGTACGGAACCACTTGATTCAGAAATGGATCCCACTTTAACGGTACTAGTTCTATCGATGAAAGATGGATAGGTATTTATTTTTAAAACATATTCCACTTTTAAATCCCATAGGTATTTAGTTTTTAGGATATGTGTCATTAGAGAGTTTTTACTTACTCATAAGGAAATCTAGATTTACTCCTCTATTGGAAATAAAAAAAAAAGATTTTGATAACAATCCTTGTGTCCCACTAATGGGCAAGCGTCTTTTCCCAACTAAATTACGATAGTAGGCCTAATTACACATACGCTGTTTAAGTTCGGGTTGGTGGATGTCTCATTTCCTTAAACGTTTTGTTCTGTTCAAGAAACTTTTATGACTTTTTTTCTTTACTGGATTGCTAATATTGAACCCACGACCTATATTCCAGTACTGCTGCGCCATTACTGTATCTATCTATGTCTCGTAATATTAATTTATTCATTGTTTTAATTCCAGCCAGTAATGACATCATTTGAATTATTCGTAAGCTTCGATCGTTCCACGTTTGAAATTCAAATTTTGAGATCATTTTATTGCTGTTATCGAATTCTGTTATATCAAAGGGCTTGCCAGAAATACCAGAGATATTTTGCTTTAGATTAAGAAAAAAGTTAGATTACGTATTTTACGTACCATTAAGATTGTAACATTAACAAAATTAAACAAAACGTTTTCAGCTGTCATACTGTCACATTAATTTCGTTTGACCTAATTACGCTAATTTTATAGTAGACCTGTAATCTTGCCAGATTTGTTAGATGAAGTGGCTAATTGCTGAGATGCCACTAACCTGAACTTGGCCAGCGTGTGTGGATTAATGGCTTCGTTCGGAACACAGAACGCAAACACAATGCGCGTGACTCGCACCACCCCACAAGTCCCGGTTTAACTCTAGGTAGGAGGTTTCAGCCGTGGTTACCCATATGGAGCCTCATTCTACTGCCACCTTTCAGACGAGTTTAAAACCCTGATTCGTATTTCGGGCAAAGGATCAGAATTTACATCCGATGCGGTATTTGAGTTTTGTGTGAGATTTGAACGTGCCTTAAACATGTCATAAACCATCTTTGTTTTTTTTTGGGAATTAACCCACACCACAATCCCGCTTCTGCTACTCCTGTAAGTCATGATCGACAGCCTTTAAAAAACTCGGGATTTAATCCTGGCTGAGTCCTGGGACACCTAAATTGTATTGGATCTCTCAAGATTGGGTTTTGTCCACTTGACAAAGCGGAAATCAGCTCATAGAAAAAGTAGAGATTTAAATTACCTCATCAAAATGGACTAAGCTCCACGTATAATGTAATCTATAATGTAAATCTAATAATTATGGCCAAATCGTTTAACGCAACGAAATTCGCGCCGATTGCAATAAGATCGGTATAATATACCGCCCCAGATAATGCTTGTCATTGTCAAATAACATTATGTTACTTCATTCTGCCAAAGACTACAATCTCACAGGATGTGATGTGTTGATTGTTCATACTGATTGTCAAGAGTAGAACTGACAAAATGGAGAGGTTAGTAAGGTGAAAAAGAACAAATTACATTTAAAAATTGCCATGCTCTGTGAGAAATTGGGCCACACAGAGATCAACCTCGATCCGTGATTTCGTTAAGCGCTTTCGAACTGATGGAAAGAACTGGTAATGGGAAAGAATTGGACTTTGCAACAATTTGGGTTGCTGTTGCTTTGGTTGATGGTTAGTTACTTGATACATAGCAACATTCAGCACTGGCATTGACCGGAGTAATTACTTGTACTCTGTTTATATAGTGTTGATAAAAAGTAATAAACCAAAAATAAACCGTACGGTATGCGCGGCTATAAATCCTAACAATTTAACGATATGTTCGGACAGAACTGATGGTGCAGCTAATGGCAAGAGTCCAAACTAACCACATTACTTGTACACTATAATACCAATACCTATTACCTAGTAGACGCACATTTAGACACAGAAGACGTAGGCTACAAGTCCGACAAGCTGAACTGGGATTGGGCTGTCACAACTGTCCCCAGCATCAGGATAAGTGGGCTCAGATCTTGACACAGTGGATTCCAGAAGACGGTCGTCGTCTACGAGGAAAATCCTGAAAACGATGGAGCAACGACCTGAATTCCTTTGTCGTAACTTGGACGGAGAAGGTATGCGATAGAGAAGGTTTTTGCTCAGAAGTGGGACATTAAAAGCTAATTAAAAACATACCTAGGTAAAAACGTCCAATCATATCGCTTTATTTAGCGCGAGAGAGAGAGAGATTAATCAAAATAAATTCTTGACCAATCAAAATGCAACTATGCAACCAGCTGTGTCGTTTTTTACTATCGCTTGTTCAACAGTCTATCCCCGCTGGTCTCTTGGGAAACCAGAGACACTAGAATACCAGCACAAATACCTAATGTAAAATAAATTAATGTTAACAAATAATGAGATTGTATTTAGATGTTATTGTTGTTACTGGTGCAGAGATTTGGAACGTTGTCAACTAATAAACATTTCGATCCTGTGAAATTATTATTATACTATAGTACTCACATTTTGTTATATCTCTTCTATACAGTATATATTTTATATAATTTAATTAATAATTACTGAATTTATTTTCGATTATTTGTCGAAAATGTTTGTTCTGCGTCTGGGTGTAATTTATCTATACTATCAACTATGTATTTACTAAAAGAAATGTATTTTATAAATGTATTTAAGTATTCTACCCGTTTCTAGTACCCATAACACAAGTAAATATAATTGCTTATTTGGGGACTAGATGGCGTTGTGTGTTATTGTGAAAATATTATTATTATCTTAATATATATATTTCTTGTGTGCGTGTGTATGTGACTGAACTCCTCCTAAACGACTGGACCGATTTTGATGAAATTTTTTGTGTGTGTTCAAGGGGCTCTGGGAATGGTTTAGATTCACAATTTTGCGCGGTACGAAGTTCGCTGGGGCAGCTAGTTATAATATATATTCTAAAATGGCCTCCGCCCGCGACTCTGTCTAGGTGATGCAAAGAACTTAGAAACTTGTACCCAGGGGTGGACTGTGCAATAGGCCAACGATGATGCTAAAGGTTATTTATTTATTTAATTTAGATGTAACAACAGTACTTACCAACACATAATGAAATTCAAAACCTTAGGTGTAGTTGTAATATGGCATAGATTTATTATTTGATTTTTTTGAAGGATACGGTCTCGATTTTACGTATTATTACGCGAGAATAACAAAGCGTCACGCCTGTATTATCCAAAGGTTTAGGCAGAGGTGAATATCACCTACTTTTTGCAGGCTATATTTAGGTCCCACACGTAATAGGGGCCGAGTCTAAATTCTAAAATAGGCATATGAGAAAAGTCTTTTTAAATGGGATAAATAATTTTAATACGCATATTCTGTGAAGTCGCGGACTGTAGCCAGTAGGTGGGTATTAAATAAATATGTTTGTGTGAAATGCGCTTTGTTTTAGGTGTCATTGTTAAATATAATTTTAAATCGGTAACATGTGGTTGTTGCGTGTCGCGTCTGTTTTGTTTACGATTGTCAGCAAAACAAAAGGATTTGTGAAATGAAACCGTTTTGTTTTTAAAACGAAATTTTATAATTTAACTATTTCTATGGTAGAAAATTCTGGTTTTGACCAGTTATAATAGGTATATCTAAATATCATTCCGCCCGCAGCTCCACCCACGCGTATATCGGTTATTGTGCTAAACCATTAACTCCTTTTTGCACATTTGGATAAAAACTATCCTATGTCCTTTCTCGAGTCTCAATTTATGTTCACACCAAATATCATTCAAATCGGTTAAGTAGTTTTGGCGTAAAAGCGTGACAGACAGACAGCTACTTTCGCATATAAGATATAAAGTAAGGATGAACGGGCTATAAGTTTCAAAACAAGAACAAAGGCGTTGGCCTCACCCAGACCAATGACCCATCTCACTCTGTTTATATCGGAAATGTGCGAGAAACATACTCAGTACTTCATAGTTCTATTGAACAATGTTAAGCCTTTAGTCAAAAGTAAAAGTCATTTCAATATGCATACGTGAGATTTTTGATTTTTTTAACAAATACGAATCGCAAGTGCGACCGTCATATCTATAATCAAATTCATTTTAACAGCATATACCTATGTAACGCGTTCCAACTAACAGATTGTTGAAACGGGAATGTACGAGTATGTTTTGGTTGAAATCATAATGCTTTTAGCAATTTTCTTAGGTTATGTTTGTAACTGAAAATGTAAACAACGACTGAAAACAATATGCAAATCATACGAACAAACGATTTCAGTTACAGCTATCTTTAACTTCGGTTACTGATATCTATACTTAGATTCTTATAAATCTAATACATAATAATATTTTCATACTTAAATACACACAGCGCCATCGAGTTCCAAATTAATTTTTCTTGCTTGTGTTATGGGTACTTATGATAGACTACTTATATACATTTTTTTTGTAAGTACATACATATCATACGTTAATTACACCCAGACACATACACATTAAAGTAGTTATTATTTATCTAAACACCTACTCCGATATTTTATAATATAGCAGGTTTGTTCCGTGATAAAAATAGTAGATACTCACGTGCAATCATTGTGCCTATTTCCCCTATTTTTTTGAGACGGAGACACGGTATATACGACTATAGACCACCAGACTCTTTCTCATTACATTTCAACAGGCACTTGGTCGAAACACGATGATTTGTCTCCTGGTAGGAAGCTTCGCTTCTAGTTACTTCTAGAAAAATAATAGTCCCAATGACCTGAAGATACTACATCCCATAAATGGCCTCCGGCTCGCCTAATTTAAAAAAACAATTGTATGGTTTGTTCAAGGACACGAATTTGAACGAACCAATCAAAATTAGTTCTAAAACCGAGTCCTTTAAAAAAATATATAAATTAGCTATCTTCTCCGAAACTCCGCAAAATTTGAAAATAACAATTACATACAATTTTTGACTAAAGTGGCGTCTAGTAGGCATCTAGTCGGTGTAGAGTCCTAATACACTATTTTTAGTGGAATGTCGTAACCATAAACTTTTAATATTATATGCCATGGTTTAAGGTAGTATGTAAGCACATTGAAATAAAACTACTTTTTAACGGATTTTATCGCGGTTTATTTTATAATAAAAAAAAAATAAAATATATAATATATAATATATTTTTTTTTAATCTAAAATAAACCGCGATAAAATCCGTTAAAAAGTAGTTTTATTTCAATGTGTGATATTCGCGTAAATCTAAGACAATACTAGTATGTAAGCACCAAAATATTTTGCAAAAAATTACTTTTTTTTGAAAGGAGGTCGAAATAGGTACCTTTTAATAACTTTTTACACATAAACTCGTTTGACATCGGTTGAATGTTACATTAATTCATGTAGGTTTATTTTTTACTTCAATAGCAAAAATGCTGGCTGAAAAGAGTGCTGCCTAATAAAGTTTTTACAACACTCTTTTATTTTTTTTTAACTTTTAATTCAATTGATGTTTTTTGGCGTAAAAACGCCAGAACTATCTTTAAAAAGTATCAGGAACTATAGAGAACTCGACGGATTGCAATAGTCTTATTTTTGTATTTTCATTTTTTTGTGATCTGATTTGTAATAATCACATTCACAAATGCTGTCGCCTCGTGTTAAACCGCAAACAGAAAATATCTAAATGTTATTTATTTTAAACTTCCATTTATTTTAGCCTAGTGAATGTAACGAATTAAATATCCCTGTATAAAATTTATTTGAAAAAGCTTTGGTAATTGATACTTTTTAATCGGATTTAAATGTCGATGTTTAATCCTATTAATATATCGACTTATCTGTGACTGTGTTCTGTTTCTTTTTTTTTGCTGATGAACTAACCCAATTAGCCTGAAGGGCCTCTATTGGTTCACCGGACTTTTTCGGTGAGCCGTCCGAGGACGGTCGAACCAATCAAGTACTGTGGCAACTGCCATGAGGGCTCCCCATGTGGGGACGAACCTCGGCTCAGGACGTTGCCGGACACTCTAGTTTTTTAGGGGATCGGGGGACTGTGTTCTGTAAAATGGATTCATGTTTAAATCTACTACTCCAGTATTATTTTCTTTATTGTTCGTACTAGTAAAGTATTATAATTATCTGTGGTCATATTGACGTAAAGTTTGGCGCCTGGGAGATAGGCTTAATTGCTTAATTTGGGACTAGATGGCGGTGTGTGTTTGTGCGAAAATATAATTATATTTCTGACTAGCTTACATTAGCTACAATTAACATTTTATATCATGCCCAATAGTGGGACAAATTAGCTTAACTCAATAAATGGACTATGTAACGGTGCAAGAATTTTTCAAATCAGATCAGTAATCCCTAAGATTACCCCGATCAACCAAATAAACTCTTCATCTTTATAAACTTACTAGCTTTCCGCCCGCGGCTGCGCCCGCGTGTATGTCGGTTATCGCGCCAAAACATAACCTTCTTTTTGCGCAGTCGGATAAAAACTATCCTATGTCCTTTCTCGGGTCTCAAACTACCTCCATACCCAATTTCATCCAAATCGGTTCAGTAGTTTTTGCGCGAAAGCGTAACAAACAAACTTACATTCGCATTTATAATATTATATATAGTATAGTATAGTATAGTATAGTATAGTATAGTATAGAAGTATAGAAGGTCTTATTCGTAAAAAAGTTATAAGACTCTTTATTTAAAATGGACTTTGTCTCTTTCTTACTAGTTTATATGACAAAATAAATGACAACATGACAGACAAAGACAAACGAATTATAAACCTATTTTAGCTATAATTAGCTTAAAATTAAGTTTATTAATACGGTTTTTTTTATTCTTCGATAGGCTGGCGCTTGACTACAACTTGCCTGATGTTAAGCAATGATGTAGTCTACGATGCAACGCGCCAGCTCGGTATACCGATTCACTCGTGATTACAAATGATTATCGGCGAGGTGGCAGTAGAATGAGCCTCCTTAAGGTTAGAAACCTTAAAGGAGCATCAATTCCGACCCATGACCTGCATGGTGTCACCAGACATCGCACCGGAACACGGCAAGGCCGCTTGCCGGTGCGGCATTGTCTGGCAGGTGGTCACTAACCACGGCCGAAGCCTACCACCAGTTTATTGTCACCTGATTTGCACCACCCGAGGACCACAACAATCAACTATTATATACTTATTATATACTAGGCTGGCATGTTCCATCGTAGACTACATCGTTGCTTAACATCAGGCAAGTTGTAGTCAGCCTATCGCAGAATAAATATAAAAAAAAAAAACACGTGTGGGGATCCAAGATAGTTTTTTTTTTTTTTTTTTTTTTTTAATGGCTCGGTTGTAGACCATTTGCCAATATCAAAGTTAAGGAAACTTATAAAACATTAAAACAATTTAATTTAGAGCGGATGGAAAAACCAGAATAGGATTTGGGAAGGATTAAATTTTTAAGTTGGTGTTTAAGTTTATAAAATCAACTAGAATAGAATATATACGAGGGTTATTATGATATAGAAGTAACTGGATAGAAGTAGGTAAAGGGACAGGAATAGATATCAAACTATCATAAAATGAATAGGAATCATAGAGGGGGCAGGAAAAAAATATGTGATTTATATCAGCTACACCGATGCCACATTCGCATTTGTCAGATTGTAAGATTTTGAGACGGGCAAGATGCGCCGGTGTGCTGTTGTGGCCCAAACGCATGCGTATAAGTGAGGAAGTTGAACGTTTATTATAAATTAGTTTGAAAAACCACGGTTTGCTCGGGATAGAAGGCTGGACTGTTTTGTAATATTTGCCCTTTACCGTAGAACTCTCCGCCCAGAGGCTATTCCAAGAATCTTGAAGATAGTCTGTGGGTAAAGAGCCAAGGTCATGGCAAAAGTTTTTATAAGGAAACATATCACCATCGACGACAGCCTCATTGGCCAGTTTATCTGCTCTACAGTTACCAGAGATGTTACTGTGACCAGGTATCCACGCAAAACAAACTGGGTGTAAATATCTATTATAAGTATATATTTACAAAAGAAAAGTATTATATGTATATATATACCAGTTATCTGGTTTCCATAACACAAGCTCTGCTTAGCTTGGGACCAGATGGCCGTGTGTGTTAATGTAAAAAAAAAAAAAAAAAAAAAAAAAAAAAAAAAAAAAAAAAAAAAGAGTAACCCGAGATGTTGCACATGTTTAAAAGCTGACGTAACTTAATGATAATAGGGAAAACGGTTTTTAACTTAAAAGGAAACTTCGATAACGATTGTAGCGCACTCATGGAATCGGTAAAAATTATGGTTTTCTTTAACTGTAATAAAAGGACTAATTCTACGGCCTTGAGGAGGCCATAACATTTACCGGTAAAAACAGAGGTCTGTGGAGGGAATTTCACCTTTTGAACTATTTTAGATTGATGGTGAAATATCCCAACACCTACGTTACCTGCAGAAGAGTTTTTAGAGGCATCCGTATAAATGTATTGGTAGTCTTTCCAATCATTATTTAAGATGATGTTAAATCTTTCATTAGCCATGGAGGTGTCTTTATCTATGCCGAAGTTATATGTTATGTCAATAGATCTTACTAGAGATTCTAGGTCGCTGGAAAAGAGAGGGTGTGTAGGAGATCGATGCGTGGGGGCTTGTAAGGACATAAACTTACGAAAACTGACAACAGTGCATGGAAGTGGTTTATGAGACCAGGAATTACATGTTTCAATAAGAGTGGACAGAGCCTTAAGTTTATCATATAAGGGATGGTTAGAAAATTGAAAAGCTCTAAACAAGAATTTATCACATAGATACTGACGGCGAAGTAACATAGGAGGATCGACACATTCTATTTGTAGAGCATTGATAGGACTTGACTTCATAGCCCCAGATACTATTCTGAGAGCCTTAGCCTGAATGCGGTCAATTTTAGCAAATGCAGCCAAATTGCCAGGGGCCAATAAAAATGTACCATAGTCTAGGACACTACGTATGAGCGCGTTATAAATAAGTTTTAAAGTATAAGGGTGAGCACCCCACCATACCCCTGCTAGGCATCTAATAATGTTTAGAAGGCGTTCGCATTTCGAATTTATATAGTCACAGTGTGGAACACCTAAAAGTTTGGAATCTAACATTACTCCTAAGAATTTAACATGGCTCTTTAATGGGATTGGTTGGCTATCATAATATACGAGAACAGGAGGGCGAAGACGTTTTCTGGAAAACAGCATAACGGAGCTCTTGGATGAAGAAAGTTCAAGACCGTTATAATCTAACCAAGTTTTCAAACTATTGAGTGCCGAGGACAGAGAAGTACAAGCGGACTCGATTGATTGGTGAGAACAGTATATAAGTAAATCATCAGCGTACTGTAAAACACTAACAGGGCCATTTAAAGAGGATTCTAGATCACAAGCGTAAATGTTGTATAATATTGGACTTAACACTGAGCCTTGCGGTAAACCTTTCCACACAATGCGTGTTAAATTACGCCTTGTGTGGAAAGAGTCTTCTGAAGAGTCGGCGTTCGGAGTTTGCAGATGTATGTATCTACTGGACAAAATATTAATAATAAAGTTAGACAGGATTACAGGGATATTAAGAGCATTTAATTTTTGATATAGAATACTTAATACTACATTATCATACGCAGAAGTAATATCTAAGAAAGCAGCCACGACTGATTTTTTAGATAAGAATGCTAACCTAATATCAGTTGTTAATATGCTGACACTGTCCAAAGTGCTTTTACCACGGCGAAAGCCATATTGAGAAGGACTTAACAGCTGGTTACTCTCAATGTACCACTCCAACCGGTTTTTAATTAGGTGTTCAACGATTTTGGTGACAACGGGAGATAAAACAATTGGCCTATAAGAAGAAACATCTGATGAGTCTTTACCAGGTTTTAAAATCGGTATGACTTCTTGTACTCTCCAAGAAGAAGGTACATTACCAGTAATCATGATGTTATTGATGACATCTAGTAGGTAAGAAAGGAAACTGTCACTAAGATGAGAAAAAAAAGAATAAGTAATTCCGTCTTCTCCAGGAGTGGATTCTTTACTAAAGTTATTAACTATGGCTTTGAGTTCTGAAAGGGTAAATAAACTACTAATGAAACCTAGTGTACCTTCAGTATTTACCGGTGGTCCTATTAATAAAGGGATTTGCTCAGCCACTGAGGGAGGAGAAAGTTTATCCAAAAATGAATCAGCTAGAGGTAATGGAAGCGTTGCAGAGCATGTTTCTTTAAACGCAGATCTAAATCTCCTGATGTTCTGCCAAACTGCAGACGGCCTAGTTTGGGGGGATAAGGATAAACAGAAAACTCTCCAACTTTCATGTTTCTTTTTCCTAAATAGCTTTCTAGTTTCTCGGATGGAGTTACAAAGAATCTCAAAGTTTTCGTTTGAAGCAAACTCCCTATACCTTAGTTCGGCCACCTTGCGATCCCTGATAGCTTGAGTGCAATCATTATCCCACCAGGGAGGGGATGGAATATAATTATGATGGCTAGACTTTTTTGGGAATGTTGCATCCGCGACCTCTATAATGACATTTGCCATGGCAATGGCAGATTCATGTTCGGAGCCCTGAGTGACATTGGGAAGTTGTGACAGCTTGTCATCTAAACGTTGTTTGAACAAATGCCAATTAGCGTTATCTAGTTTGTATTTAAAACGGGATTTACGTTTAGGTTGAGTTTCAACCGCAAAAGCAAAATCTAAAAGTAAAGGATAGTGGTCGCTTCCGTATGTATAAGGGAGGGATCTCCAAGTAATCAAAGATGCAAGATCCGAAGTGCAGATTGATAGGTCTGGTGCACTGAGCCCCTCCGTTGGGGCTGAACGCCTTGTTGGGGAGCCCGAGTTTAAAATACATAAATTATGGGAGTCAACTATGTCTAAAATTAAATTGCCATAACTATTTGAAACAGAGCTTCCCCAAGTTTGATGATGACAGTTGAAGTCTCCGATTAATATAAATGGTCTTGGAAGAGCCGTTATGATTGTGTCTATTTCAGATAATATGTCATTAGTTGGACGGGGAATATAAATAGAAACAAAGCATATGTTCTTAACAGTAACTGCAATAATAGAGTAATCATTGTTGTGAGGTGGAATACTAAAGTGAGAAAATAATACTGGGTGGCGGATAAGCAATGCTACCCCACCATAACCATCAGAGCGGTCTTCTCTGACACATGCATAACCTGGAATCCTGAATATGGACTCAGGTTTTAACCATGTTTCTTGGACTGCTATGATAAATGGTTTGTATTTATTGATTATATGGATTAAATCAGATTTTTTTGATATAAGACTACGACAATTCCACTGAATTATTGCGGACTGATCCATTATTGTTTTTAATAAAAGAAGAAAATGCTTCAAGTAGTGGGGCAGCGTTTGACGGTAAAACTTGAAATTGGGAAAGCAAAGTAATTAAGGAGGAAAGGAAATCATTGATGTTAATTTCTGTATCATTTTCTTTACTTTTATTTGTAATGGCACACCCATTAGATGGCTCAGGCATCGAATATTCGCTGATAATTTTTCTATGAGCGTCCTTGTCATATCCCTTTCTAGGGCTAGGAGGAGGACGAGGTTTACTAAAAGTGGTTTTTTTATAGCTAAATGAAGTGTTTTTTACAGGTAGTGGCAAATTAACAGGTAGGGCTGTGGGTTGCGAATATGCAGGGGAAGATGAAAATGAAGTAGCAAGAACAGCATCTGCATATGAGACCCTAGAAATGGGAGGGTGTAATTTTGAAGCCTCTAGATAAGAAATACATGATTTTGCCATAACTTCTTTTATATTTCTTTGCCGAACATACTCAGGGCATTTCTTGTCAATAGCAAGATGTGCACCGTTGCAGAGGCAACATTGCACATCATCATCATCAGCTGAACAGCCATGGCCAGAATGGCCTTGTCCACATCGAAAACATCTTGGAACTGAACGACATTGAGCCTTAACGTGTCCGTAACGGCAACAATTATAACACTGAACTGTTGGATAAATGTATAATTCTACAGGCAATGAGTTATAACATACAAAAATTCTTTTTGGCAAAACCTGACCATCAAAGGATAAAACTACAGTTTCTGTTGCTTTAAAAGATGTAACACCATCAACTACTACCTTTTTATTTAATCGTCTCACTTTGATAATGGGGCCGCAGCCTGTAGGAATATTAGTGTTTTCTTTTATTTCTTCTTCAGACCAATCCGAAGGGATCCCTCTAACTATACCTATTCTCGTAATGATAAAAGAAGGGATAAATGCTTTTAGGTTGCTGGTTAGTAAATCAGTGTTGCTGAGGAAAATGTTGGCGTCATTTAACTGATTGAAGGAAATAGATAGGCGATTTCTGCCAATGCGTTTTAAACTACCATTAATAACATTTTTTATGTTGTGTTTTTTTAAAAATCGACCAAATGTAACAGGGTGTAATGTGGTACCATCATTTTGAGACTGTGTTTCTTTTACAATATGTACAACATATGGGGCAGAATCACTGTTGGTAAACAAAGACCTTACTGGTGGCTGTTGGGGAAGAACTACTGGGGGCTGAACAGGCTTTTCCACGTCGGAACCACAACCGCAATATCCGTCGATCTTTTTACCATCTTTATTGCGTTTTGTATGTTTTTTGTTGCACGTCCTGCAAATACGTTTCGCCGCAATTCGTTTTCTTTTGTCGCCTCTTAATGACACGGATGAAGCATCTGTGTCCATGCTAGTTTCAGCATTATAATCTATAGTAACATTGTGGGCAATGTCGGGTATTGTACCCCCGGGATCCCCGGGGGGATCCATGGTAATAAAAAACTATATGCTAAAACTTACCAAGCTCTTCTGGCACTAATTTATAAATATACTTATATTTACATAAAAATGTACAAAATTATATTACATACATACAATTACATATAAAGAGTTTAATTTTAAACCTTATCCTGGGTAAAAAGTTACTTAAAATAATTTTTTAACTGAAACACTAAAAAACCGCGTCAGCCAATTTTTAGGTTTCCCGCGCTTCCCAAGATAGTTTACGTGTCCTGGTTGTCTTCGTAACCTCCCATGGAAGCATTGTTACTCGTACTATTATTATTAGGTTAAAAATAGAGTAATATTTACCTCTGCTAACAACGTAAATAGATTACAGAGAATAATTTTATATTCCTAATCTGTATATTTTTAATTTAAAATCATGGGCTTTACTAAAGTTTACCTTTGCCTTTCTAATTTCAAAGAATTAATTAAATGTTCTGAATTCAAATTAAAAGATAATGGAGAGGAAAAGGCGGGATCCTTACAGGAACTATGAAAAATGACCGAGGGCCCTTTTAACAACCTGATTACTTTGTGTAAAGCGGATCTATACTCAGAATTTGCATTTTCTGAGCTAAATATTGACTTTTTTGTACAATTCGCCAATTTAAAGTTTGTTTTAACTCCCGGCAAAAAGGACAGATGATGAGTTTTATGCATGTGTATGTGTAATAGGGATGATGAATATTTTTTTTTTGTCTTTCGGTTAGATTAATTAAATATATTGTCCTAGCGAAATCTGGAATGACGTCACGCTTTGGTAAGTTTTATGTCTAATACAGAGGCACTGGCTAAAGGTGGCATAAGGCCTCAAAAAGTAGATTTGAATATAATTATAATTGATTTTAATTTTTAACAAATACAAATTTTTAATTTTTAACTACCAACTAGAATTAAGCTCAATTCTTACTAACACACTAATATAAAAAAAAGGAATCCGAAATAAAGATATAATAATATTATTATTACTTTATACCTCTGTTCTCAGCCCTTGGTTTACTCTCTTATAATCAGTAAACGTTACAGTAGATTAGTATCTATCTATCAGTATTAAGTATTAGATATTATTTAATGCTATTAATTTTGGGGGCTGAGTCACCTTCGTCCGTGGGTGTACACATTTAATTGAATTTCCACACGTGGTCCCCGGGTGGTCCAAATCTAGTGACAATCAACTGATGGTAGGCTTCGGCCGTGGGTAGTGACCACCTACCAGACAAAGCCGCACCGCTAAGTCGCTTTGCCGTGTTCCGGTGCAATGTCTGATGACACCATGCAGAGAGTATGGGTCGGAATTGTTGCTCCTTTATGGTTTCTAACCATATAGCGGCTCATTCCATAGCCACCTTCTCACCGATAATCATTCGTAATCACGAGTGAATCGGTATACTGGGTTGGCGCATTCCATCGTAGACTATATCATTGCTTAACATCAGGCAAGTTGTAGTCAAGCGCCAGTCTATCGAAGAATATAAACAACCTAATGTTAGCTGTGGTTATCTATAACTAAATGAACACAGCTGTCCGATCTTAATCCAAACTACTTACTAATAACAATTGTGTATCATTTGTTGATGATCCAAATGAAACAAAATATTCGATTTGTTAAAATGTTATACTCGTATTTGATATGGACCTTGTCATCATTATCATCAGCCTGTCCTAGTCCACAGCTGGCCATAAGCCTTTCCTACAGCACGCCATTGATCACGATCAGTGGCTACTCTCAGCCAGCTCTTACCAGCCACCTTGCAAAGATCGTCACTTCACCTAGTCTGAGGGCGTCCTACGTTACGTTTGCCAATCCGTCTCCACTCAAGAACTCTTTTACCCTAACGGCTGTCGGTTCTGCGGCAGATATGACCGGCCTGCCACTTCAGCTTACTAATCCGGTGGGTTATGTCGATTACTTTGGTTCTCTGTCGGATCACTTCATTACGTATTCGATCCTTCAGAGAAACTGGGCCTTGTAGCCTGAAATAAATGGTTATTATTATAATTAAAGTAAGAAAAACAAGCTATTACTCAAACGCTTAGTTTCACAATAGTCCAGTATTTATACTAATCCCGATCTAAATTCCAAATAATTGTTTATGCCAGATTATGCGTTGAGTAGTTTTGAGCAAAGTTCATTTATACCAAACAAGTTTGCCAGACATAGAACACAAATAGGTCAATCCAATACATTTAGAAACAAATAGAAGTAATTTATGAAGATTCATTGCAATAACAGTACTTTGGTTAGTAGAAATCATGGAATAAATATATTAGAATACTTTTAGTTCCTTTTACTAAGGTAGAAATCTTTTGCACATTTTATCACTTCAATACTTTTACGGGTCTTCTGTCAATTATTTTACGAGTTAAGAGAGGTTAGGCCTAATCCACAAACGCTGGCCAAGGGTTAGAGGATGTCACATGTCTTCGACAATATTATCACGAAGTTTCCTTCACCGATATTGAGATGAAACAATTCACACAAGGATGTGTGAACACGACCGGAGATCGAACCCGCGACCTTATATTTCAAAGACGATTACAATTTCATAAAAGGCGTTATCTTGATAATAAAAGACACAGTCTAAATCTTAAACCTTAAAATTGCATATATCAGCCATGTGAAGACAGACTAACCTGACAGAAGAAGATCGCCGTTGCGAAATCGGCATGGAAATATTCATTTATTCATTCACTATTTCATAGAATATTTGAACAATAACCCTGTGTTCTAATATTGTATGGAATTGAGATGTAGTCGTTGGTGGTTTGCGCATACATTTGTATGAAAATCGGCTACTGCGTCGCTAGGGTCGATGGCCTACTATTTGCCAGCAAATGTACTAGCTACTGAAACGGCAAAAATTATAAGGACAAATTTCGGCGCACAGATAGTTGGTTATCTCAAGTGCCGCATAGAAGCTTAACTTTTGTCCTGGCATGAAAATTAATTTCTAAACCTTATTGTTAACTTTGCCTATATTACAGGCAAAGTAACCGGCACAACATAGTGCGATAGTAATTTTCAAAGTGATTCTCAAATGGCAACATTGACGTTACAACTATTTTTACCGTTTTGCACTCAGCTTTCCCTGTTTGTGAGTTAGTATGTAGGCGTGTAGTCCAATCATGACTATTAAAAGGTCTTGACTTTGTATAAAAGCAATTAGATTTTCAGAGAAAATTTGTCTAATAACTATTACGCACCCAAGAATCACCTAGACAGTCCACTAAACCAATAAATTCCTTCTTTTGGATAACTGTAAAATTCCCTTTAGAGAGTAACTATTAAATGTTGTGCAGCACGGCCACGAATTTGCTGAACTTCATGTCGCTGGTAGTACCTGCTGTAGATGCTGGCGAGCAGGTCGATGTTGCTTACTTCGACTTCAAAAAAGCATTTGACACGGTTGATAATGATGTGCTATTAAGTAAGCTATCAGCGTCTGGATGCTCGCCGCAACTTTTGCAGTTCTTTGCCAGCTACATGCGACATAGACAGCAATACGTGGACTACAACGGTTACGAATCTAGGCCGTATTACACCTTTTCAGGAGTGAGTCAAGGTAGCAACCTGGGGCCCCTTGAGTTCATAATTATGGTAAATGATCTGCAGGACATGGTCTGTCATGGGTCGTGTTTGTTGTTCGCTGATGATCTCAAGTTAGTACTTAGAGTCAGAAGCGCTCAAGACTGCATGCTCCTACAAAGAGATATAAATAGAGTCGTGGAATGGAGTCACAAAAACAAGCTGTTTTTTAATGTTGCTAAGTGCTCGATGATGAGTTTTACACGCGCGCGTTCACCAATGCACCATAATTATATAGTTGAAGCAGTGCCAATGCAACGGGTTAACAAAGTGCGTGATTTGGGTGTCAATTTCACGCCCGAATTGTCATTTAGGGATCATATCACTACCATATGCAAAAAAGCATACAGGAATTTAGGATTTGTTCTAAGGCAGACGCGAAATTTTACCAATATTACAGCAGTCAAAGTACTGTATGACGCACTGGTCAGGAGCCATCTAGAATACAGCGCGGCCATATGGAGTCCATATGAGGCTAAGTACTCCGGGATGTTGGAACGAATCCAAAATAAATTTATAAGGCACCTGTATAAAAAACTGTATGGAATATACCCGTTATACCCCTTAATGTACCCAACATTATTTGTACTGGGAATGGTAGGATACAATCAGTTGAAAGTAAGACGTGACTTTAGCATTGTGGGGTACTTAGTTAGGTTGCTTCGGGGTATGGAGATTAATCCGGGAGTACTGCTGCAGTTGCGCCTAAATGTACCGGACCGATATGTGTGGAGACGATTGCGTCCGATGCTTCTGGCCGTACCTAAAGCCAGAACAAACCTTATGGCAAAAACCCCCCTGATGAGAGCAATTGGGACAATTAATAAAATCCATGCCAAAATAGATATCTTCTCGTGTACATTTAGTGAATTCGCAAAGATACTATTGTATGAATGATGTTATGAATTATGATATTATTATGAGGAATTATTCTATGTATCTAGTACCTATTCTTATTTTATTTTATATTATGTTAGTAGCTCACAAGCATGTAAGGTATATTAAACTTATCTGTCGCATTAGGTTAATGACCTGTAATGATAGATTAAGTAAATAAATAAATAAATTCAGTTCAAGGTCAATAAAACATTTTGTTTTTTTCACAGAATGGCGACTAAAGCAGATACCACGAAAACAGAAATTAAAGTAAGTATAAAGTAGGCACGGAACAACAACTTTGCCTAGAAGGGCCAATTAGCTATGGTTTTAATTGAATCAGTACTAACTAGCCTGTAAATACTAGTGTGATGCAACGCATTTCTCAATGTCACTTCCGTCACTTGGTTTTGGCAGACGCGATAACGGTAAATGTCGACGTAATATTCATTAAATTTTGGAGAGTAAGGTATTTAATTTGCTTTCGTCAAGCAGCACCGAAAGTACCCTAAGTTGCTTGTCAATATAAAAAAAAAATCGAAAACTATATTGAACTTGTCAAAATGTGTTTTCAAATTTCTTATTTTTCTATTCAAAACGTTCGATCAAATGAAAATCACGCTCAGCCGTCGTCCGGTTGTCATTTAAAACATCTATATGAAGTTCGCTAAAGGTATGGAAATAAAATTACTTTTTAACGGATTTTATCGCGGTTTATTATAGATTTTTTTAGATTTTATGTTCACCCGTGAAAAGACTTTGAAACGTCGGGATCTAAAATCTAAAATAAACCGCGATAAAATCCGTTAAAAAGTAGTTTTATTTCAATGTGTGATATTCGCGTAAATCTAAGACAACACTATTCGCTAAAGGTAGTCAGAAGCCTTATATAATCTGGCACCTGGTTTAACCATCTCGGTTACCGGTTCCCTACTGGTATCGAGGTCTGATGGCAGTCGCTCGTTTAATTCTGGTAGCTAGCCGCATCAGGTTAGACTGGGAACCGACCCAATAGAAATGGGAAAACGGCAAGGGGAATCACATCGTATTATGTGCAATTGGCTGCTAAGCTTGGCTGTTTGTTATACGTGTAAAGACCGCTTTCTATGTGTGTCTATGTCTCTGTCCGTGGCACGGAAACTCTGAAACAGATGAATCGATTTAAATACGCTGTATTTTATTTAAAAGCATGTTTTTTAACAATGATACTTATATGTGTTTCATCATAATCGCTTTAGCTGTTTTAAAGTTATCAGATCATTTGTTAGCAGCGGAAGGAATCTTTGCCGCATAAATAAGTCGGTATCAAATCGAGGCTTTTAAAAATTTCAATTTAAGGTGAGTGTGTCGCATGTTTTGTTTGGTGTAATATTTATTTATTTACAATTCCTACACTACCCTTACAGGCTAAAAACCCAATGCAATAGTGTGGCAGACAATACTAATATTAGGTACTTATCCTACTTAAACAAATAATATTACAACTGGATAATATTTACAAGTAACTAACTATATTTAAAATTACTTTATAATAACTTTATATTGTTTTGCGTAATATTTTCTTTCAGTTTCACAGATGTTATTTGATTCACAAGTCTAATTATCTGACGACAAATGGTTCAGTTTAATCCACCAAAATCACGTGACTCACCGCTAAAAATACGCGTACTTATTTATCTTTACTTTCACCTACTAAAACCATTACTCTGGGTTCGAAATTCAAAATTATATTTAGGTCGTTTTCAAGATTATTAAAAGACTGTTAATGGACACGTATTTTTAGATTTTATGATTAAAAAAAAAAAAATTCGCATTCAATATGGCGTTTAAATTATACCACAGATAATAGAACACTATACAATTAGTTACAGCGTGTGTGTTTCACTAAAGAGGGTTGAAGTGACTAGTGCGTATAACCTTCCTATTTTAAGAATGTCATGAAATCACTTCTCACTTCAACCCCTTTTAGAGCCCTACTCCTGGACACGGGTCTTCTTTTAACTATCTAACGAGTTGAGAGAGTTTAGGCCATTATCCGCACACGCTGGCCGAGTGTGGGTTAGTGGATGTCACATGTCCTAGAATGATAAGTTCTTAGAAATGCCGGTTTCCTCACGATGTTTTCCTTCGCCAATATTGATCAGTGGCAATTAAAAAAATTACACAAAGATGTGTGGACACGACTGGTACTCAAATCTGCGACCTCATATTTCAAAGGCTGAGACCTCTGCGCCACCTCTGCTTTAGTGTGTTTAGACTACCTATTTTAAGAATACCATAAAATAGGTACTGTTAATAAAACATGAAGGTCAAACATGTTGCTTCTTAATTCCGTATAAATGCAAATGAAACTATTATACACTTTCGTGAGTAAAAATTATCGGAGCAGAAAGAATAACTTGTTTATTCAGTGCAAGTAAAACTAACGAAATTATAAGAGCGAAGAGTAATGACAAGTAGTATCTTGAGAAAGTGTTTGGTAATAATATGTTACTTACTCTATCTAAATATAAAAAAGAAGAAACTGACTGACTGACTGACTGGTATATCAACGCATAACTCAAACCGCTAGGTCTCGAGGCTCCAAATCTTTTTGTCTAAAGTTTATAGTTTTGATCGTAACGGAATTATTACAATAAAGTTTGTAGAGACAGTTGTTTCTTTTTAACCGACTTCTAAAAGGAGGAGGTTATCAATTCGACTGTATGTTTTTTTATGTTTGTTACCTCAGAACTTTCGAATGGGTGATCCGATTTTGATATTTTTTTTTTAATTGAAAGCTGATGCTTCCCGTGTGGTCCCATTTCAGTTTGGTTTAGTTCTGAGAATGGCATCCATGAAGTCGGTTTTTTTTTGTTAATATTTTAACTTATATTATTATTTTCATAGTAAAGACGTACGTCGTTCTGTTGTTATTACACCTATAAAGTTAAATTTTATGTAATAATATTGCTTTGTTTGAGTCTTAATTAGAAAAATAGTAAAACAAAGTAATGACAAAGCTTTCATCTTGGTTTTATTACAATTAAACGAAAACATCAAAGAATTTCGAAGGGAAGTTTGACCTAATTCTATAAAAATACTTTTTATGATTCATTTATTAGGTCACTGTCATTAATGATACTCGTAAAGTGTCCACTCTTCGTAAAATAGTATAGCAAACTGAAATTCATAAAAAACAAAACAAAACAAAAGAGGAATATATTTTCTTAACTATTATTTGTATATGTTTGTGCCATAAAGGAGGAAATGTCTTTTCAAACCTATTGTCACATCACTCAAAATTATGAAAAAAAAATGACTCAAATTGTATACATACATACTTATTATAAATATATTTATTTAACCAAAGACAATAAATAATTTACTTAACGCAACAACTATCTGAAATTTAGTCTACTTAATTATGGAAACAGTTGTCAATTGATTTTGACAAGTAGTTATAATAACTTAATCGAATGAATTAATTAAAACTAAGCAATAGGAATTCATACAAGTATTGAAGATATTTGAAAATGATCCGTTTTAGCAGCAAATGTGAATGTCGCATGAGAAAGTTTTGGTTTACAGCCAATATTTATAGTCTAATGATATTGAACGAGCAGCGTGTCGGCTGTAAATCTCGGGATAAAGCTGCATTTAAATAAATATCCCGCTTCCTCGACTAAAATCTGTATGTTAGAGCTACAGAGTGTAAGAAACAAACTACACCTAATTGTTGAGCAAATATTTAAACTGTCATCTGCACGCGATATTAAGAGATCAAGAATATATATTTAGAATAAACAGAAATAACTAGAGTTATTTTTAAGCTAATGGAATACGGAAGATGAGAATTTAGGATAATGTTATGAAAATGCCGGTATAAAGGTGATTGAACTACAGGTGCGCTGTCAAACGGGAAGAGATTCACCGCTTACGATTACGTCCCGTGACTCAAACTGAAACTTTGTTAGCAGAGGCTAAGAATCACAATAAATAATAATCGCCAACTGTCGGAAGTATATTGAACGTTGTTTTGACGATTTGCTAAGACAAATTGTGGACGAGGCGCTGGTTATTGAGGTCGGTACCAAAATACATGACGGCGTGGAGCAGACGGCAGTAGGAGGCAGGCGGCGCACGCGCCGACCGCGCTCGCACCTCCCGGATTTCAAATGTACCGGCTAGTTTACAACACTCGCGCTATATTTAACCGCTACGACCAGATTAATATCTGCATGTTCCTTTACAAAAAAAAAGTGATCCGGTTCTAGTGATGTGAAAATTGATCTATTGCCAGTGAGTGTTACCTTTAGTCTCGGATATAAATTTATGTGTCGACAAAATATACAAATACACGCCAAAATTATTTAAGCTTTTGCAACACAGGAAGTAAACGTAACGTTTGCAGTGAAAATCAGACCTCGTGAGTATCTCACATCTATTTTCTACTATTTTGACAATGTGCCAAATGTTTCAGACGTTTTAAACGTTTAATAGATAGTTGGAAAATATGTCCGATCAAATTAATGCTAGGGAGGGACCTTGTAATAATTTCAGAAACTTATTTCAGTAAAATGAATCCACCGTCTGCATTACATGGCGCCATGAGCCGAGACCGAAAGCCGTTTACATATACGCCGGGCGGGCTAGATCTCTCCGAGATCAAGTCTGAGCGCATGGCAAAACGGCTAATGAGGAATGCAATGAACCAAGGGGTTCCCGAAGTGCCGCTGCAGATTCAGTCGCCGCCGATGCCCTCAACTCCTGTTGCTCTGCCTAACTACAATTGTTTGCCAGTTCAAGTATTTCCGACCTTTAACTTGCCGGCAAATCCTAAAGCTTTACTAAGAACGAGAAGTAATCCCGAACCAAAAGAGCCAGTACAGCGGGTGATTTCACCTTCGTTTACAAATAACAAGAGTTCCGAAAACAATAACACGTATAAGAAAATCACAACAGTATATCCACAAACAAACAATTATAAATCTGAGCATAATAATGCACAAGAAAATACTTATAATTTGCCTCGAACAAATTATGGAAGTGATGGATTTACACCGATAATATTACCTGAAATTAGTTATGAAGCAGAGTACTTATGTGCACCGCCGAGGATTATTCCAGTGCCTGAAGAAGAAGATATAAATATTAAAGACAAAGTACAAATAAACGACCATAACGTAATACCTATAAATCCTACTATTTCAACAATACCGGAAGTGTCTATTAGTTCAAATGTAGCACCGCCTATAATAATAGAAAAAATAGATGATGGAATAGGCTCGACACAAGACGAACAGGTTCAATTAAAATTATTGTATAAATATTATTTATGTATTTATATATCTGTTTACCTAGTTTGTTATACGTATTTACTGTACAACATAAAACACACATAAGAATATACCCACTAACTATTCGTGAGTTCACACTTTTTGCATTATTAATAACCATAAAATCATTAAAATATACTAACACATATTCTATGTAACTTGATAATGATGAGAAATTAGTCACTCATACAAGGAAGACTGTAAAATATTCTTTTTAAATTTTCAGAAAGAAGTTAAAGTCGTTAAGAAGCTGGTCACAAAAGAAAATAATGTAGAAGAACAAAATGGGGACAGCGTAGAAGCTGAAATGACTGTGCAGATACCAACAAAAAAATCAGCAGCTAAAACTGAAACAAAAGTGGAAGTCGTAAAAAAAGTTTTACCAGATGGTAGCACAGAGGAAGTAAAAACAACGATAACCAAGACTACTATTGATGGTAGAACAGAAATCAAAACTAAAACAGAAACTACAATCATTCCCAAAGAGCAAGAAGAATCTGAAGAAGAAGTTGTTGAGGAAGAAGAGGAAGAAGAAGAAGCTAAAGAAGAACAGAAAGGTGATCGAAAAGAAATAGCTGTAGAAAGTGAAACTGTATCTACATCTCTATCTGAGCCTAAGGAAAATGGTCATTCAGAGATTATTAAAACTGAAGAAAAGTCCGAAGAAATAGCAACAAAGAAAGTAGTCGTAGTACAAGAGAATCCAAAAGAAGATGATGTTGATGAAGTTCAGGAAGAATCTAATGAACAGGATGAATTTGAAGAAGCTGAACCTGTGACAATAGTTCTTAAAAAGCAGGTAACACCTGAACCAATTGAAACTACAGAAGAAGTTGAGCCCGTTGAAGATGGTAAAGAAGAAGAAATTGAAGAGGAATATGAATCAGAACCTGAACCTGAAGTCGAAAAGAAGACAGAAACAAAAACAGAAGTAGTAGAGAAGAAACTAAATGAAAGAGACGAAAAAGAATCTGTAGAAGAAGAAATTGTGGAGGAAGAAGAAGAAGAGGAAGAAATTACTAAAGAAACAGCATCCTCGGTTTTGGATAAAAATAATGAAGACGAGGAGGAAGAAGAAGAAGAATATGAAGATACAGATGAAAAGGTAACGAAAGAAGAAAAAGAAGATTCTAAGCCTGAAAGTAAAGAGGTAGTTGATGAACAAGTTGAAAGTAAGGAAGAAGTAGAAGAAGCAACTGAAACAGTGAATAAAGTAACTGTGAAAGAGACTGAAGCTGAAGAAAAAGTAGAAACGACGGAGCCAACTAATGTAAAAGAGGCAGTATCAGAGCCAGTAGTAGAGAAATTAGAACCAGAGCCACCAAAAGAGTACAAAATACCAATCAGAGAACCATCTGTTCCAATGGAAAAAGTAGAAGATGTAGAGATAAAGCCAATTGGATCCACGCCCATTATTTCTAAAACACACACCGAAAATACTGAAATCATAACCAGTACTATCGATCCTTCAGGCGGTTTAAGTACTCAAACAGAATACAAGAAAACAGAAAATATTGTAACAGTAAATCGAACGACAAAAATACTTGACCATAACTATGAAAATATTACTCAACAAGGCATACCAACAGTTAAAACTTATTTCTCCCCGCCTAGTATAGACCGAATTTCTACATCTCCTTTGCCTTCAAGACCTTACCAATCTCAGTACTCTGAACCAACCACTGAGAGACGACACAGCCTGTTATTAGAAAGACTAAGCATAGAACGCCAAATGCCATCTGAAATTTATTCACAATATAGTACTCAAATACAAGACCAGTCGCAAATGGATGAACCTCAGTCTGAAGTGCTGACTGTGAGCAACGTTAAACCAAGTACGATTACAAATCAGCAATGGTATCAACAGTCAAGACAACAAAATACTATTATTAATAACGTATCTTCCACACCTACTCCCTCAAGCCAGACTTGGGTTCAACCTAAATCACAGCCGCAACCTCAACAACAGTACCAACCTCAGCCGCAATATCAATCTCAACCACAAAACCAATACCAACCACCTGCACAACCTCAATATCAACAGCCCATTCAGCAACAATATCAGTCACCACATCAGCCTCAATATCAACCACCTACGCAACAGTATCAACCCCCCTCGAGTCAGTATCAACCCCCCGTGAATCAGTATCAACCACCTACACAACCCCAACATCAATCATCATACTCAGATCACACACAAAACACACAATCAAATTACTCAACATACACTCCTACACCGACTTGGCCATCTAACGTTTTAGATAAGACACCTACTATCACACAACCCACACCGTATTCTTACTTAAACAAAGACACTACAGACAGTTACCAGAAAACTACACAGAATTATTCGGCAAACTATGTTCCTCCGCCATGGGAACAAGATTCTAGTTATACTTCACTAAATAATACACACACTGTATATCAAGTACCCGCACAAACAACACCTTTCAGCTCTCTCCCATCCCAAGGCTGGAAACCCACTCCACCACCCGCTAAATTTTCAAAAACTCCTCCAATTTCCTACATACCACCAGCGCCAAATCAGTCATTTGTGAAACCTGTTTCCAACGTAGATCCACCAAGACAGCCAGGACGGAAGACATACTACAGCGAATATGAAAGACGCTACATCACCGTACCAGAGTCTACTTATATACCAACTGAAACTAAGTACCAACCACAACCTGATCCTTCGCCACAGTACTACTATGATAATAATGAACCTACTGAATCGTCAGAGCCACAATGGCGTAGAGAATTACGGGAATTCACAGAGAAAACATCTCAGACTCAAACTGAAACAACGAGCGTTCAGCCTCCATGGGAAGTTGATACCAAGTACGTGAAACCACCATCCTCAAATTATACGTCGACACCAACCTGGAGTCAGACATTAAGACCACGTTCTTGGCGTGAGAGAAGTTTTGAGTCAGAATATGTATCGCAGGAGTGGCCAAAGACAAATACTTTAGGAAGAGGTAGGCCTTTGAGTACTTTGGGTAAAAGTACAGAATCAGCTATTCCAGAAAGAGTGCGAGGAGTTTCTGTGGACCGTTACAATCCTAACAACTACCAGTCACCGGCTGAGCACCCTCCGGTGCAAGCTCACACGCTGACGACGCCCGCGCCGCATTCCGGGTACCACAACCCGAATGTGCCTGCGTATCACACTCGCCCCTCTGCTGAACCAAGGTAATTGGTTATAACAAGATTTATTACTTTCTTTGTTGCCGAAATACTTTCCCGCTTTGCTTTGGTAGTCGAAAATTAAAATTTCTGTCTCATGTTACTATTTTTCTGATTAAATTTGCGGGATCAAAGACCGGGTTTCCAAACCCTGAACTTCTTCATACGTGCTGCTGTCGATAATGGTAGCTGTAGTACGAGTAGTGGTAAAATTGTGCTGCTGATACAGTCTCAGAAAAAAATATATCTTAATTTCCATACGGTCGCAATGTAACACTAGGTAGCATGACGGCTATTAGCATAATAATTTTTAAATTATTATGCTAAAAAAATTACCTATCTTAGCAATTATCCATTATCATCGTCATATCCATAATACCACGAGATCTATTAACAAAAAAAAAGGTAAAAAGTGAAATTTTACATGATCAATCAAATTTATGTGATAACTGCGAGATGGTTTTGATAAAAGTTAAATACAATAACAGTAAAATGAACAAAACTATTGTTTAAATCGTTGTATTTGGAATATTTCAGAGAGCAATCTACATACCAGACACGAGTGTATCGCGAATCCCGCGCCAGCCCCATCCAGTCCCGGTCATTCAAATACCTGCAATGGATTACTGGCACTGACAATTAACCAAATAGACATAAGGTTAATTTTAAGGCTTATAAATAATGTTTAGCCACTTCTTAAAAGTCTATATATAATTTGTAAGTATTAATTTATGTATATTGATGATGGTGATAACATCTTAGATAGTATAATTTCTTCAATGTAATCCTAAAATTCGAATATGAATTCTTTGTGATTATTGATGAAGGAGTTAGGTTGTAAAATTGAGATCAGTAGTTCCCAAACTTTTTTTTATCATAGACCACTTTAAAAAAAATCTGGTTCCGGTGGACACCCTGAAGCTATATTTCAACCATATTCTCAAAATTTGACAAAATATATAGAGGTTACATTTAATTATAGGTAAAAGCGTTGCGAATGTATTCCCACCACTATAAACAGTTTTCGGAAAAAGTGACTTTTTAATTGATTGTGCTGTAAGAGATGACAAAAAAGTAAATTCGGCTAATCCAAAAAGTGATTCCATCCAGCTTTACTTTTTACACACCTACTTACAGCACAAGACAGTAGGCAATAATCACGTATTTTATTTGGAGAACATCCTATTCGGAGTTGTAAAAATAAATATAAGTATTATATTTTCTTTGGTTGTATATTTATTCAATTATGTATGTAATTATTTCACTGTTAATTCATATTATTATCACATTACATTGTAGGGTCGTGATACAATTAAAATTAAACATTAATGACGTAACTCCTACACCTATTAACTGCTTATATTGATAAGTAAAATTAAGCCAACATATTTGTCCTTCACTATCAAAACCAGATAACGAATTGTGAGCCCTCATTTTTTTGACCTCCGTCGAGTCTCCCATGGACCCCTGGGGCCCACCTGGACCACTTTGGGAATCAATGATTAAGATGGTTGCGAAACGAATCGATTGAATACAATTGTGTATTTAAGTTTAGGATCTTTAAATCTATCTGTCTTCTGTTAATAATTTTCTGTTTCCAATAATGTACAGACATTTTCTATGGACCTTGTTATACGTATTAATGCATGTTTTATTTATTGAATCATTTTCATTGTCTTTTCTGAGTTCTTGTGATTTTGTTGAACTCAAAAACGTAATATGATCAATTTTATCATACACGTGTTTACAAACATTTATCATACACCTTTTAAATTATGCCATGCATTTGTCGCTTCTACTTTAAAATAATATCGTGCCAACAAATATATGAGGTACCATCAGCATTTAATTTTGCTTTTAATAATAGTGCTACATATTTGTATCAAAATTTTGAACTTTTGGTGACGAAATACTTAGTTTTTATACATCCAAGAACGTCCGTTCTTTTAAAAGCTATTGTATTTTTTCCATGTGAAGTTTCTTAGGACTTGATAACTTTGTATCCAGCGATATTATCTATTTATTTCTATAAGGTAGATTACGTGTACAAATTGATACATTGCGTCTTTTGTTAAAAGACGATTTATGTTTATTAGTACGTACACTATGCTTCTATGTATTTAATTTGGCATCATCTGTTTCAAACTAAAGTTCCTCATTTGCCTCATTTTTAAGTACTAAATAGAAATGTGCATAATCTTGACATTATGTAATACCTAATCTTATACATTAATGTATTTTATTTGTGAAGTCATTGTTGAGTTTTATTTAATAAAATATTCACGTTTACCGTTTGTCTGTTTGCCATTGGTGTAACCTTTTTTTTTATTCAATAATAGGTTTGCGATTGACCACAACTTGCCTGATGTGAAGCAATGTTGCAGTCTACGATGGAACGCGCCTACCTAATAAATACCGATTCACACGTGACTTGAAGACAGGTAGATTATAGCTATCGGGAAACAGAGATGCCTGCAACGAATTCCACAACTTGGCAGTTCGCACAAGAAAAGTAGAAACAAAGCGCCCGCCCGTGGAATTTCCACCATATAACGGTGGCGCATAGCCGTACCTCCACTTGTACGATGGAAGAACGGGGATGGGAGAATAAGATTGTGTAATTCCAACGTACACTCTCGGAAGTGTATCCTACTTTAATAAAAGGAAAGTATTGTTAAATATATTTTCACTTATTTTAGTGACCCACTGCTTGGAACGTGTCTTCTCTTAACTGTCTCACGAGTTGAGAGAGTTTAGGCCTTAATCCACACACGCTAGCCAAATGCAGATTGGTGAATGTCACATGATCAGTTCTTAGACATGCCGGTTTCCTCACGATGTTTTCCTACCGATATTGATCAGCGGAGATGAAACAATGCACACAAAGATGTGTGAGTACGACCGGGAATCGAAACCGCAACCTTATATTTCTAAGGCGAGGCCCGTACCGCTGCGAATCCGCTGCTCTACCTAATAAATCTTATAGAAAAAAAAAATTTTGCTGTAAAAAAATAATGTTAGTTACCGAACTCCTCCAAAACGGCTTTACCGATTTTTGCCAAATTTTATATGCGTATTCAGTAGGTCTGAGAATCGGCTACTATCTACTTTTCATACCTCTAAGTGATAAGAGTTGTTCACACCTTTCATTTTTATTTTTATTTTTATTTTTGGACGAATTTTTTGTGTTTTTTTTGTATAATGTGGCATTAAAAAATACATACAACCCAAAATTTTCACCCCTCTATCACCAACTCTTAACTTTTAATAGCGAAATTAGTAATACGCGGTAAGAAGTTCGAAGGGGCAGCTACTATCTTATATAATAATAATAATAGATCAGATGACCTTGTGTGGTAATGTCCCATACAGTCATCTGATCCTAAACTAAGCAGAGCTTGTACTATGGAAACCAGATAACTGGTAATATACTACATACAATACTTTTCTTTTGTAAATATATACTTAGATATAGATAATTACACCCAGACACAAGACAAACAGACATACTTAAACAAATGTTTGTCTCGGGTGGGAATCGAACCCACGACCTGCGGCGTGTAAAGCAAGTATCTTACCGACCACGCCACCGGCCCGTCAATATATATATATATATATATACTAGCTGCCCCAGCGAACTTCGTACCGCCAGCGGACAAAATTGTGAATCTAAACCATGCCCAGATCCCCTTGAACACACACAAAAAATTTCATCAAAATCGGTCCAGTCGTTTAGGAGGAGTTCAGTCACATACACACGCACACAAGAAATATATATATATTAAGATATATATTTAAATTACATTGCTTTCTGGGACTTAACTCACCACCATAAGTCCGCCATTGCTATTCCTGTAAGCTAGGATGGACAGCGACACCGTGAAGAGACTCGGTATTTGAAGCCAGTCAAGTTCCGGCACACTTAAAACTGTCTTGGATCCTACACGAATTTAATTAGAAATATCATAAGAGGAGTTGGAGAACGACATTGTCCGTATCTGAATTTACATAGCTTAATGAAACAAAGTAGATATACAAGTTTACACATAGCCCTTAAAGATTTATCTATATTAACGGGCCTGTGGCGTGGTCGGTAAGATACTTGCTTTTCACGCCGCAGGTCGTGGGTTCGATTCCCGCCCGAGACAAACATTTGTTTAAATATGTCTGTTTGTCTTGTGTCTGGGTGTAATTATCTATATTTAATTATATATTTACAAAAGAAAAGTATTATATGTAGTATAATACCAGTTATCTGGCTTCCATAGTACAAGCTCTGTTTAGTTTGGGATTAGATGACCGTGTGTGTTAATGTCCCAGAATATTAATATTTATACGGTGGCACTAACGCCGTGGCCACGGGTCACTGCGTCGGGCGGTGCGCCTGGCGATTTTGTAGTTCATTGCCTAGTCGCGTTCACTTGTCTTTAGACACTTCTAAAGCAAATACGCAATGAACGATGAAATCGCAAAACGCGCCGCCCGACGCCAAGTCCTGTGGCCATAGCGTAATGTCCCACCGTTTAAACCCGTGAGATGACCAATGTGTGTGTTAATACAAACACGGTTGTCTGTCAAAATTTGTCTATTAGAGATAAATGTCCGAAGAACGAGAATCGGCGCCCTGATCCCAAACTAAGCAGAGCTAGTGCTATAGAAACCAGACAATGGTAATATTCTACACTAGCTTTCCGCCGCAGCCAAGCCCGCATGGACTACATTATCATGCCCAGCAGTGAGATAAAAGGTAGCCTATAGCCTTCCTCTAGAAATGGGCTATCTAACAGTACAATAATATTTCAAATCGGACCAGTAGTTTCTGAGATTCGAGCGATCTAACAAACTAACTCTTCAGCTTACTTTTTTTTTGTAAATATATACTTAAAAATAGATAATTACACCCAGATTCAAGACAAACAGACGTGTTCATCACACAAATGTCTGACCTAGGCGGGAATCGAACGCACGACCTTCGCGGCTTGGAAAGCAAGCATCTTATCGACCACGCCACCGGCCCGTCAGAGAATTGAATAACTCTAAATTAAAAAATGTTAACCCCCGACCTTTAATTTATTTTAGCTAAGAACACACCCGACTAATTCACGTCAAAAAAAGTTATTCAAAATCGGTTCATCCGTTTGGGAGCTACGATGCCACAACCAGACACACACAAACACGTCAAACTTATAACACCTCGTCGTTTATGCGGGGAGTTAAAAACATCTTAATTAATAAACAATTCGTAAACCTAACCAATAAAACTGAACACAACTAGAGCCATTTCTTTTTAAGTGAAGGTGCTGAACATAATTAATGAAAGAATTCCGTACTTCTCTCGGGAAACCTTTTAGAATGCAAGGTTGCGGTCACAATCCAGCAAATAAGGATATACGTCTTTCCTGTTCACCCCTTTAAACCGTAAAAATCTTACTTTACAACGAGAACAGGGAAATGCTCTCGGCGACCAAACTACTCTATGTCGTTCACGTGCTTCTTACGACCTCACGTTGTTTTAAAATGAACTGATTTTAAACGGTAAAGATTGTATTAGGTTCCTTCTTATATTTTGAATCTGTGCTACTTGCTAAGTTCTCTATTCACAATAATGAGTCATCATCATTCCCCTTCCCCTTTTCCCATTTCTATTGGGGTCAGCTCCCAGTCTAACCTGATGAGGTTAACTACCAGAATTATACGAGCGATTGCCATCAGACCTCAAAACCCGTATTGAACCAGTAGTAGAGATGGTTAGACCAGGTGTCAGATTATATTAGGCTTCTGGCTGCGTAACGATTGTCATAGATGTGTTAAATAACAACCAGGACCGACGGCTTTACGTGCTCTCCGAGGCACGGAGGGAAGTCCCTCAACCAACCAGACACTGAAACAAGTTTTTGTTGTTACACAAATATTGTACGGGGCGGGAATCGAACCCGTAACCTTCCGGGCACAGCATAGCCCAAGCGGACGGCTTACACCGCTCGGCTACCGAGGTCGTCAATTCGCAATAATGAGTAGTATTGTTAATATATTAGCTAATCAACTGAAAAGTAATTATTATTTTATTACGGTAGAATGTTAGTGAGCAGCGGTGGCGCAGCGGTACGGGCCTCGCCTTAGAAATATAAGGTCGTGGAATGGATTCCCGGTCGCACCCACACATGTTTGTGTGAATTGATTCATATTCGATGCTCAATATCGGTGAAGGAAAACATCGTGAGGAAACCGGCATTTGTAAGAACTAATCATCCGAGGACATGTGACATCCACCAACCCGCAGTTGGTGGATGTTACTTAAACGTAAGTAGAGTGCGTGGAGTAAACTCTCTCAACTCGTAAGACAGTTAAGAGAAGACCCGTACCCAGCTTTGGGATACTAAACAGGTTTAAAGTGAACGTTTAGAGCACAATGGACGGAAATATTTTATAGTTACTTTAAAATATCTATGTAAAGAAATATGAGAAACTGAGATATTAAACTTTTTCTAACCTTCAGGTAACCGCTGTTGGAACCATTTTGATCTTGAAATAAGAAATATTGGCCCTTAAAATGGCAGATTCTAGTAATGTGTAGTAGAAAATAAGTTTGAGTAATATTTGTGACCGCAATAAAACGCGATAACAAGCGAATTCTCATATTATGTATCGCTGGCTCTGGGCCAGTACACATACATCACAAACCACCGCTGTTATCCAATTATTGCCCGTGTTTCATGATAACATCACAGGGGTTCATGTTATGTATTTTGAGATACCTTTAAGACAACACACACCGATAGAAACATTTCGATTGCTTCGCCTTTGCTTTAGTAATTCATCATTATCGTCATCGTCCTACTGCAGTCCACTGCTGGACATAGGCCTCTTCCAATAATCGCCATTTCACACTGTCCTCGGCTTTTGGAGATCGTCACTCCACCTAGTCAGAGGTCGTCCTACATTACGTTTGCTAAGACGTGGTCTCCACTCGGGAACTCGCTTACCCCAGCGATTAACAGTTCTTCAATAGATATGGCCAGCCCACTGCCACCTCAGCTTGCTAATCCTTTGCAACAACAACAACAGACAACAACAACAATCGCTTTATCGACAACTTTAGTTTTTTGTCGGATAACCTCATTGCGGATTTTATTCTTCAAAGAAATGCAAAGTTATAATGCTCCATAGCACGCTACAGTCCATCAAATCTAAGAAGTACCGTTTGACAGTTCTAAACGTAGTACATTTAGAATTTTATTTTTTGTATGAAAATTTTATATGTTATGTTAAAATAAAAATAGCTTCATAATTCAATTATTTTACAGGAAAGCTAATAAAAATAGAGTGAATTACGCCTCTATAACGTCAAACGTTACCTCTTAGATTTGATGGACTTTAAGCGACTTTGTGCACTGTGAGTGTCCACGTTAACGTGTTCCTAAAAAAATTATTTGAAACCAATTAAAATCCAGATAGATTACAATATTAAATAGTTTAGCATTTCTGTAATCAAACAAAACAACTAACAACTCAAATACTTGATTAACAATCAAAGAAAACAAAACAAATTCTATTATCCCACTCAAGAACTCAAAGGCTTTTCCTCAGGGTATATACAAAATGCCACTCGTTTAGCGATTACGTGCTAATGTTGTCGATTTTGTGATGAAAAACGTTCGGTTACTAGGCCAGATAAAAACAAAAATGTGCAGAATAGACATTTAATACGGTGCTGGTTAGTTAAATACCAAAATGCAATTGCAATGTGCAAATGCAAAATATGCAAATGCAATTTAATGAAATTTAGTGAAAGCAATGGCATTGTAACCATTCCTTTCAAATAAAAAAAAAGTGTATATCAGTTCGTAGTAACCATAACACAAGCAAGATATAATTGTTAACTTGGGACTAGATGGGGCTGCGTGTATGTGTGAATATATTATAAATTGAAACCACTATTTTTATTGATATTTTCCTTCTATTGAACAGCGGCGATGAAACAGTTTTTACATAAATGTGTAGGTTTGACCTAGAATCGAATTGAATCCGCGACCAATGATGACGATTGGCATGTGACACTTCTTGTAAGAAGCCGTTAGGTGATCAAAGAGATGCCACGTGTTAGTACACCCCAAGTGAATTTGAATTTGAATTTCTATAACCACAAATAATTATAGGTGTGCCGAAACTACCCGAATGAATCGACTTTATATAGTTTTAATTTTATATGACGTTTCTACCTATTGCCGCATTTACTATAGGCGTTACTCTGTGGTACTCTAGACAATTTGCGAAGCGAATCTCCCGCGGAGCTTCGTTATATCCCACCAGAGGGTACCCCATTATCTTTGAGAAGAAAAGAAATATCGAAAATTGTTCTAATTTATATCTCGCGCGTGAAATTTTTTGTTACCAACGATCTACGAAATATTTGGTAAGAATTGCGTGAGTTTGTGTATTAGGAGCTAAATTGTGTAAGTTGTTATAATAGGAATCTATTTTTAAATATGGCAACTAGATAACTATTACAGTGCTTCTATTTGCTTGAAGTTTTTTTGGCAAACTTCGTACTTCTATGACACACGATTGACAAATATACAGTCCCATCTTTCAAGCACCGTGGGTCAAGCAGGTGCTGCTGCCATATCAGCTGAGAGCGCTAAGCGACGCAAATACGCAAATATTGCAGGTTATTCCGTATTCGAGCCTTTGGTTTTCCCTCCTGCCCCTGTCCCTTTTCAAGGAGTTGGCAAAACGTGTAGTTGACAATACATGTGATCAAAACGCTGTTGTCAGTCATAGTGAGTTTGGGCCAGATCAACGTCAGGTGTCAGGTATGACAGTTGACAATGCAGAGCTGTTCGTAATTTATCTTAGTTTTACTAGTATTATATTATCTGTGGTTTTACTTACTGAATCCCTTATGAACCCATAATAGTTTAATATATTTTAGTAACGCCCAGATTACTCTATGTACCCTAGGTAGAGTAATCTGGACGTTACTGTTTAGATGATGGCTTAACAGTGTAACTACTTACCGATTTGCATAATTAGGTGAACATAAAAGACCATCCTGACACTTTACTTATAGTTCTTTGTTCACCGAAACTTTTTTTTGTTTACTGGGGGGAAATACTATATGGATCCCCCCGCCCTTAACCCGAACTAAAACCCCCCGGGTGTTCCTTCTCGCATCCTAACCAGGGTGTCAGGGGAACCACAGGTGACCCAACCGTGACCAACCTACTACTGGTTGTGGGTTGGTCTGGTTTACGCCCCCTCTTAAGTCTGGTTTCTATTTCGGGCAAAGGATGATTGACATCCAACGCGGTATTGTTGCTAGCATTCAGGGTACGTTGCCGTAGAATAACGATGTGGAGGAACTTTTTTACGAATTAGTTTAAGTTAGGCATTAGTTAGTTTAGTTATTCATTTAGGTTAGTGTTGAGATTGTTATTCAGTTAGGTTAATTTTCATATTAATAGGGATTAATAGCAATAGTCCGACAGTGATATTAAAAAAGAATTAAAGTTTGACAAAACAATATTATTGTTTAACGCAGTAGGGGTGCGCTACGTTGTGACATAAAAAAAAGAAAAAGAAAACTCACTCAAGTGTGACGTATTACGAGATTTAGCTTGGACGTATCCCCGTCGTCTTTAGGTCACACAAAAAAAAAGAAATTTAAATTAAATATTTTTAATTTATCTAAAAGTCGGACGATACACAAAAAAAATATCGTCATCCGTATTGTTTTAATCGTTAGTTTAGTGTAAGGATTATTACGTTCATCAAGATTGAATATTAGATTACCTTTAGATATTCCATTGCAACTAGCAGAATGATTTGTAAAAGCAAATCCCGAACTGCCAGTGACTGACAGAAACAGCGTTTAGGAAATCCAGCTGAAATCCAATTAAGTGAGGAAGGATTGCCTTACAGATTTAATAACTTCAAGTGAGTAGCGAAATGACCGCTGCAGCGAGGAGATTACATTTTTAAGAACATTGCAACGTTCATTCATTATGTTCGTAGTTTCATTTACTAGATTATAAATTATTATTAATTTTTAGATTAAAAATACATAGTATGGATTAAGTATTTTAAAGACAAAATACATTTATCACTTGACTTCACTACAACCCTTTTTAGTGTGTACCTTACGAGTTGAGAGAGTTTAGGCCTTAATCCTAAATCCACACACGCTGGCCAAGTGGCAATTGGTGGATGTTACTTATCCTTGAATGATTAGTTCTTAGACGTGCCGGTTTCCTTACGATGTTTTCCATCACCGATATTGAGCAACGGCAATGAAACAATTCACACAAAGATGTGTGGTTGCGACCGGGGATCGTACCAGCGACCTTATATTTCAAAGGCGAGGCCGTTACTGTCGCGCCACCGCTTCTCAATTATAAAGTTACGTATTTTAAATTAGCCGTATTGGGCTATACTGCACCCGGGAGAGCACAGGTTCGATTTTCCCCCGGACAATTTTTGTGTAACAACAAAAAATTGTGGCGGGCGCCGTAGGTATGGTTGGTCGAGGGGCCAACCTCCGCACCTCGGAGAGCACTTGACATCGATCCCGTATGTCATTCAAAACAATCTATGACAATCGTTACAGGTAGTCAGAAGCGTAATGTACTTAATCTGACACCAACTGTCCCGGCTACTGGTTCCCTACGGGTTTCGAGGTCTAATGGCAGTCGCTCGGTTTATTCTGGAACCGCAACAGGTTAGACTGGGAGCCGACCCCAATCAATATATACGGTCGAACCGAGAAACCTCCTCCTTTTTCTGGAAGTCGGTTCACACACGTTACGTCAACCTTTTTAGTGACCCACTGCTGGGCATATGTCTTCTCTCAACTATCAAACGAGTAAAGAGAGTTTAGGCTTTAATCCACTCACACTGGCCAAGTGCGAGTTGGTGGATCTCAGATGTCCTCGAATGATTAGTTCTTAGACATGCCAGTTTCCTTACGATCTTTTCCTTCACCGGTACTGAGCATAGGCGTTGAAACAATTCACACAAAGATGTGTGGGCACGACTGGGATTCGAAGCCGCGACCTTATATTTAATATCTAAGGCGAGGCCTGTTTCGCTGCGCTACCTCTGCTCATTGGAAGTCAGTTAAAATATAAAAAAGGACAAGGAAAATGATGATGACTGTATTATGAATTATTTTTTATGCAAATTTTAGTACCTTGAATCTGTTAGTTGGAAGTAGAAATTATTGTGTTGCTTAGTGTTCTTAGAGATTTCATTAGTTGTATCAAATAATACTCGTGAAAACCTGTTTAGGGGGCATCCATTAATTACGTGAGGTCTTCTAGGGGGGAGGGGATCAATCTAAATCTTTCCAATTTTCACTTAAGGGGGAGAGGGGGTTTCGTCAAATATCACGTAATTATTTGTCTTGCAGAAAATGGTGAAAAATTGCGTGCTAAATTAAGGGAGTTGAGGGAAATCTTACGATATCTCACCAAGGGTTTGGCGAAAACTTCTCAAGAATGCCACACGTGATATTTTATGGTATCCTACTCACACAGTGTTGTATCTGTTGGTTTTCAAAATAAATGAATTACTATAGGAAAAATAGAATAAAAGTACCTGTGTCTATGTATTTCTGAAAACAAAGCTGAAACTAACAGCTGTTAGCCGCCATTATGTGAAATAATCCGGCTAATTTATGACGCTGGCACGCTGTAGCGACGACAATAAAGGGTAACGCCTCGCTATTTGACAGTATTATATTGTAACGTTCGGATTAGAGCAATAACAGTGATGCAGAGGGCTGTGCACCGACTCACTGCTTATTACCCGTGACTTTCGGTGACATATTAAATGGCTTGTGACCAATTGTTTTGTTTTTGTACCTAAGATTTTATCTAAATAAGTATATACAAAGGATAATTTATAACATAAAATAAAACGTTTTGAAATATATGGATCAGTAACTAAGAAAAATCAGATATGCAGACATGTCTTGACAGTTACTGGGTGCCGATGTCAAGACGGGTATAGTGGGTGGCGTGGTCAGTAAGATCCTTGCTTTTACGCTACAGGTCATGGGTTTGATTCCCACCCAAGTCAGACATTTATGTGATGAATACGTCTGTTTGTCTTGAGTCTGGATGTAAATATCTATATTTATGTATGTATGTATTTACAAAAGAAAAGTATTATATGTAGTATATTACCAGTTATCTGGTTTCCATAGTACACGCTCTGCTTAGTTTGGGATCAGATGACCGTGTGTGTTAATGTCCCATTATATTATTATCTCTCTGAGTGAGTGTCCACGACTAACACCCATATAACGCCAGACTCCAGACATGATATTTTATAATAAGTAAATATGTAGAGCATCTACTTATTTCGAGATTTTCTTGGGTATAAGTAACTTCTCGAGTAAGGCACTGTGTACCAACTTTCCGCATTAGTAGCGATCATAAAAAGAAATTAGGGTCATTGCCGGTACTTGAAACTTCACGACTAAACGGTACTAAGGATAAGAACAACAGCGAATGTTAGAAGAAAATGCAGTAACTACATTATTTGTGAGTCCAAGTTCCCATTATGTAGTTTTAGTGAAAGGTCTAAGTGAAAAAGATAGTAAAAAAATAGTTTGGTCAGTTGTTATGGGTTCTAAGAGTAGGTACGTCTATAGTACCTATCTACTTAGATAAAAGATTGCAATTGAAAATGCTGTGTAATAGAAACAGCGTCATAGCATTGAAATAAAACTACTTTTTAACTGATTTTATCGCGGTTTATTTTAGATTTTAGATCCCGGACGTTTCAAAGTCTTTTCAGCGTCATAGCTTCGTGCTTGCATATCCGAAGGTGTAAGCAGAGGTGAATATGACCAGCTTTTCGCCAGCTATGTTTAGGTACCTAATAGGGAGGGGGGGGGGGCAGTGGTGTGGTCGATAAGATGCTAACTTTTCACGCCGCAGGTCGTGGGTTCGAATCCCACCTGAGTCAAACATTTGTGTGATGAACATGTCTGTTTGTCTTGTGTCTGGGTGTTATTATCTATATTTAAGTATGTATTTACAAAAGAAAAATGTAGTATATTACCAGTTATTTGGTTTCTATGGTACAAGCTCTGCTTAGTTTAGGATCAGATGGCCGTGTGTGTTAATGTTTCACTATATTATTATTATTTTCTCTAAATTTGCGGACTGGTTAAAAAGTTTTCCTTCAGTATATTTACTACTTGTAGACCTTAATCTAAGTGATTCTAAGTGTAAATAATTCTAAATAAGTGCTCAATATATGTACACAAATGTTTCAAAATACCAAGATAATCATTATAATTTATAGCAATAACAATACAGACAAGCTACAGTCTCCTTAATAAACCTCTTTTGTAAGTTTTTTTTTAACAGACTAGACGCCACGTATTAACGTAAACATGAATTTATAACATGGGAAACACAAGAGCACGTAGAACAATGAGATGGCTCGTAATTAAAAAATAATACATGTGTACGGAAGGGCTTTACTCACAAAAGTATGAGCAAATGAAGTGGAAATAGGAATGTACGTGGTTCTCCTGAAGTTTTTAGGGTTGCTAGGTTGAATTATTTTGTAAGAATTTGAAAAATTAAGAACAATTAAATAACTTCATAAATTATACGAAATCACTTCAACCCTTTTTAGGGTCCCACAGCTGGGCACGGGTCTTCTCTCAACTATGTTATGAGTTTAGGGTGTTTAGGCCTTAATCTACACCCGCTGGCCGAGTGCGGGTTGGTGCATGTCTGATGTCCTCGAATGATTAGGTCTTAGACATGCCGGTTTCCTCACGATGTTTTCGTTCACCGTTATTGAGCAGCGGAGATGAAACAATTCACACAAAGATGTGTAGGCACGACCAGGATTCGAAACCGCGACCTTATTTTTCTAAGGCGAGGCCCGTTGGCTCCGCTGCGCCACCGCTGCGCCACCGCTGCTATATCACTAACTGTACCTGACTTTATCTATGGAATTTTTGTTACTACTGATATTATAGATAAATAAATAAAATGATTAAATTTTTTAATGTTTTGTTACCTTTAACCAATTATCAGCCGTAAAAAGGTGTCAGGATCGTTTAATGTCGGTGGTATCTATTAGAAATTCAGATACTGCACTCGAATTAAAATTGCATCGTGTAATCAACCTTTTTAACCCACTTACTAATATTTAAAAAAAATACAAAATTTATTTATTTCATAGGTCCAGTAGAATGTTAGTGTCACTGGGCCCCGCACTAGGATACCCAGTGTTAAAAATTTAACCGTAATAAAGGAATATAATAATAATGAGATGAAAGAGTGAATAAGTTTTATGATGTATGTTTCTGGTGTATGGAATTGTGTGATGTAACTATACTGTTAATTAAATTGTTAATAAGTGTATTGTTTTCCTGGTATAACATATATATTGACAAAATTGAAATAAAAAAAAACAAAACAATTCCGACTTTCAACACCAAGCCCTGGCATTAACTTGCGGAAATTTCGTTTCAGTCTTGGACAAAAATAGTTAACAAAATTAAGCTCAACGCGGCAGTGGAATTCTGACGAGCTTCTAATGAACCGTCCGTCCCACTGTTCGCTGTTCGCACGGAATTTTGGCGTTTACAATGAAATATGAGAGCTTGCATTGGAAGTGTTTAAATAAATTAGTAATAACAGTTTAGGTATTTCTAGAGTTAAATTTGGTTGGCTGAATGTAGTCATAGCTACTTGATTAAAAATACGAATAAAACTAAAAAATAACTAAAAAAAATTTATAAAAACAAAACTGAACAAATAAAACTAAAACTGACTTAAAAAAGAACACTAAAAAAAGTAACAATTTACAATTTCTAGTGATAAACCATATGGTTGCAAGGTCCTCTATTTCATCTGTAAACCGTTAAAGAGTTCGCTTGACTGTCCTTCCCCTTCGTCATCAGAGCCAGTCAAAACACATCTATGAGTGTAGTTTTTATCAAGACAGATTAGTCAAGTCCAAATATCAGTTGGTACTTGCTGTAAATCGTTGTGAAGTTCCCTCGACTGCTTCGGATCCAACATCAGATAGACCCCAGTGAAAAAATTAACAAAAGTACTAGTCGCTCTTACGTTTTTCGGTGGTCCCATCGATTTCTCCGTGATACCATGATGAGATCCTAGTTTACTTCCTTCCTGGTACTAGTCTAGGGTTATCACCTTTCCAACAAAAAAGAATAATTAAAATAAAATTGGTTCATAACCGACGAAATTATCCACTAACACACATAAAAACACGTAAATTTCCGAGTTATCCATGATTTTCCTGAGATTCCATCATCAGGTCCATCATCATGGTGCCAATGGGACCATTGCAGAAGTAGATTCTTTAAAATAAAAAAGAATTTCGAGAATCGGTCCACAAATGCGAGAGAAATGGCTCTACATACACAAATAAAAATACATAGAGATCATTTGAGCTCCGTCTTTTTTGGAAGTCCGTTAAAAATGAGTTTTAGAACCAGTTATGAGAATCCCAATTTAAAAAAATAACATAACAATACGAGTAATTAACTATCAATTTAAACCATTGAGTTATTTAAACCACAGATAATATATTGCTATTCAGTGTACTTCTTCGACAAGTTCACCATTATTTTTAATTTAGATTTTTTTTTCATTTTTTGTCTTTGATTTTAAACTTTTTTTAATATTCGATCAATTAAATTGCAACTACAGTAACATTATAATGATACAGAATTAAAAAACTTGAAGTTATTAGCTATTTTTTTTATAGGTTACCTATATGCGGTTTAAAAGTGTCAGCAGCCAAAATACTAAAATCTGACGACCATCAACTCATGCAATCTGTTTGTTCGAACTTTAAAAAATTCGAATTGGAAACGCAGCAATCACTAGGAAGTGACACATCAAAGTGACGCGCAATAAAGCGTTCGAAATGTAAAATTCCCGCTAAAACGAAGAGCTGGCCACTGACATCCGATGAAACGACTTTCTGTATTTTGCTATGAATTTTTAGTAGGAACCTTACAACACCATCTATCTCTTCTATTTCACGATACTCATATAAATATGGTAAATTTTTAAATAAGATATTGTAAACATCTTTTAAGCTTATTATAGCTAAAAATAGGTTTATGATTTATTTGTCTTTGTCTGCCATCTTAACATTTACACGAGTAAGAAAGATACAAAATCCATTTTAACCATAGATGCTTCTAAGATTTTAATGAACTAGGACTACTAGGAGGTTAAATTATTAATCATTATTTATGGAAGAAATAGATACCTAAGTATGGGTACCTTAAAAACCGAAGAACGAAAGTAACTTCCCTATTATAAAAATATACATTTATTATGATGAGGTTGTAAAAAACTTTGGTAGCAAAAAAATAACATTATGAGTCTTATGACATTAATTTGACGTGTTTTAGAGGAACCAGGCTTTTGTACTGAATAGGTAAATAATAGAGGTTGTAGAGATAATAAGGTACAGACATTGTTGACAACGTCTAATAACTAAATTATTTAGTACAAACTCACGTCAAGCTTTTTATAACGTGCCGGGCACGGGTCTTCTTTCAACCATCTAACGAGTTGAGAGAGCTTAGGCCTTAATCCACACAATATGCTGGCCTAGTGCGGATTGTAGGATGTCACATCTCCTCGATTCATTAGTTCTTAGACATGCCGGTTTCCTTACGATGTTTTGCTTTGCCGATATTTAGCAATTAATGAAACAATAATAAGAAATCTAAAATCCTACTTTATATACTTACTAACTATTTTTTTAAGTTTTTATTCCAACATTCTGATAAATACTAAAACTCGTAATCACGTGTAAATCGGTATATTGGGCAGGCGGGATCCTTCGTAGACCACCCATCAGACAAAGCGGCACCGCCAAGCGGCCTTGCCGTGTTCCGGTGCGACGTCTGGTGACACCATCTAAGAGGGTGGGTCGAATTGTTGCTCCTTTATAGTTTCAACTTTAAGGAGCCTCATTTCACTGCCACCTTCTCACGAGTGAATCGGTACATTGGGCTGGCACTTTCCATCGTAGACTACATCATTGCTTAATACAGGTAAGTTGTAGTGAAGCGCCAGCCTATTCAAGAATAAAAAAAAGCAGATTCTATTTATAAATTGTCTATGTAAGTGTTTTGTGCACAATAGAGTATATGAATACAATCGAATAGTACAATCGACAAGCAAAGCAAGTGAACTATACAAGAACTAATCGCAACTTTTAGTTAGTTCGGTGAACTGCGATGCTTTACTTCGGATAACTTTTGATTAGCCGTGAGCCAATCGTGTTGGGTGATCATACTGTTATTTGTTTATCTGTTCTGTGTTACATAAACTTGATTTGTACAACTCTATTACACTTACTTACCTGTTACAGTGCGACATCCCTACTTAATATTATAAATGCCAAAGTAACTCTGTCTGTCTGTCTGTTACGCTTTCACGCCTAAACTACAGAACCGATTTGGATGAAATTGGGTATGGAGGTAGTTTGAGACCCGAGAAAGGACATAGGATAGTTTTTATCCGACTGCGCAAAAAGAAGGTAATGTTTTGGCGAGATAGCCGACATACACGCGGGCGAAGCCTCTGTCTGAAAGCTAGTACAAGAATAAACCTCGGGAACTGAAATTATTTTTACCGTGAAATACCGTGAGGCGCCCTCTTTGATATTTTACTTATATATTTTACTTTACTTTATACGCAAACGACCCGTGCCCAGCGGTGGGACCCTAAAAAAGGTAGATGTGAAGTGAAATTTACTATTACTTGAAATTTACTTTAATTTACTATTTATTAGTCAGGAAAATAAATGCAAATTCGCATATATTTCGCGTGTGAACTCGGTTTATAGATAGTTTGAGACCCGAGGAAGGACATAGGAAAGTTTTTATCCGACTTCGCAAAAAGGAGTTAATGGTTTAGCACGATAACGGAAAGCTAGTCTTTAAAATAAAAATGAATCACTAAATGCAAAATATTTCTAAGCGCAAAACTCGAGAACGGCTGTACCGATTTCGCTAATTCTTTTTTTTTAGAATATTCCTTGAAGTAGGATGATGGCTCTTACGCAGAGATAAATTTAAAAATCAAACTACTCCCAAACGGCTACACCGATTTTATGTCTTATATCTATGTTCAGTAGGTCTGAGAATTCGTAATCTTTTTTCAAACCCGGTAGGTGGCATTGCTTTACCGGGCAGGACGGCGTCTGCGGGGTCCGCTAGTAACTAATAATAATAATCCCTGTCATAAAAAATACCTACGGCTTGACTACTGAAAGTTGAACGCACTTTATATGACAGAAACCTTAGTAAATATTCTAGTGATAAATCCCTGGAGACATATCTTCGGAGACTATTACGTTATATTACATCCAATGGTCAATCGAACGGAACTATGATATTAGTTGCAGAGAATCTTCTAGAAAATTGTTGTACTTGAGTAATGAAACCGCTATTACGAGAGAAATCCCACTTGAATTGTAGTGGAAGCCAATGTGTAGGTCTTCATTGAAATCCAGGGTTTGAAGGTTTATTGGCAATCGACTATAGACCCAACAGATGAACAAACTATATGGCTGGCTACCGAACAAAAGCGACGTCAATTCTAAATTTGCAGTCCATTACGAATTTACTTTAGTAGTTTTCAAATGGTATATGCTGAAAAGTGGTAATGTATTATGAATTTGTGAATCTCGCCGTGTCGTTTCTAAAGGCGATTTCATCGTAGTAGTAAAAATGTTTACGACGTATAAAACTATGGTAGCGTAAGGGTTAAGTGTGATTAAGGTGTTGAATTGCGGATCTCCAATTTCATACGTTATTGGGATGTGACATTTTAGATGACTTTGTAGAAACGTTGAGTTAAAACTGCTGGGATTACTTCATTGTAATGGATCATTTACATAAGGACAATACCCGAGATAGGACAGTAAGATCAACAGCAGTGGATTGTTCCTATTTATATGCTTTTTTAGAGGCTCGATGTCCTGTTTCGGATATTGTCTTCGTGTAACTGACCCATATACTCCAATGGGAAGCGTGTTTGCGAGGTCTCGGCTTCGAATCACGGGTAGAGTACTCTTTTTAATACACTTAGATTTTTGTTAATTGTGTAGTAGACTCGCTTAATATACATGAAACTTAAACATAGGCGACGAAATGTGGCTGAAATTCACCTCAGCCTATACCTTCGGGTAATACAGGTACGTCTGAATTAAAACTGATTTACTACATAGCATAGTTTATTTAGAGCTAATTACGCGTTCGTTATACGTGAAGTCGACGACGAACCACTCCTAAAGGAGAAAAAGGAAAACGTCGATTATTACATTGTTTGGTTTGTGGTAAGGTTATATTGAACTTAAGTTCTACAAAAACTATAAAAAATAAATTAAAATTAACAAAAAATATTTAGATCTTTGATCTTTTAAAATGAAATTACAATACCTAAAGCTTATTTCACGTTGACAACGATGTTAGAGAGGTGTTACCACAAAATGTAATATTTTGAAATTAATGCAGACATGTTTGCTAAATGTCGTTCCCGTGTTGGTGTCCCGTAAATTTTGATATCACTAATGCTGTTGGATTAATGCTTATTTGGGAAAATTTTGGAGCTAACTCTGTCTAGCTGGTACGACAGATAAAAGAAAATAGTAAAACTGTATAGTTTCAAGTTCCTTGTTCCCATCATCATCATCATCGTCAGCCTATAGCAGTCCACTGCTGGACATAGGCCTCTCCCAATAAGCGCTATTTCACCCTGTCCTCGGCTTGTCGCATCCAGCTACTGCCGGCTATCTTTCGCAGATCGTCACTCCACCTAGCTGGAGGGTGCCCACACTACGCTTGCAAAGACTTGCCTTGTTCCCCTGTGATGCTATTTCCTAAGTAATAAGTTCAGTACAACAAAACCGTTATCGCAAAACAGTTTGATCCAACGGTTTTTCTAATGACGTTTTGTATTTTCATTGTATGTTTATTGTTAACTTAAAAATTAGGCTGTTGGAGAACTAAGAAAGATTTTAGACTTACTTATCGGCGCTAGTTACAAACCCACTGAGCAAGTAACCACTATGTTTTATTACCAGCATTAAAATAAGGTGTATCGCTATATTAGTTTTCTAGTTCGTTTCTGGGCTTACGCCCCCTGTGGTCGACGCATCCTTGGCCGAGGACTCTGATTCTAATAAATTTAGTTTTTTTTTCTGTGTTGCACTTAGTACTGTATTCTTACAGGTAATCTCTAATAGGTTACCTATTTAAAGAATCTGAGTACCTACCTAGACAATATTACCAACACAAATATATAAAACATCTACAAAACTATACAATACCTATACATGTAGTAGCTGCAAATAAAATTTCCACTAATAGCTTATATTAAAACCCCCATTCCGTTTAACGAGGATTTTACTTTCAAAAGTCAATTAACATTTTAACAAAATCCATAGGCTTGGAAGTTTATAGAGCGCGTATCTTTGTTTTTATATGCCAGTTCTGAAAACATTTGTAGCTAGCCTTTTATCTACCGCTGTACAGCACTTTTGGCGAAAGTGGATTGTAGGATAATTTTTGTTTTTCACTCAAAAAAGAGTAGAGTGAAAGGAAGAAAGATGTAAAGAAGAAAAAAGCTCCATAAAACAAATAAAAAACAAAAAGTAAACAGTGTGATTCATCAGTGTCAAATGTGGACTTTGCTCAGTAAACACTGTGACTATACACGGCTACTCATCAAGCTATACATTTCCAGTATAAGTTGATCTCGCATCGTTTGACAGGTCAGCATAAACTGGAAAAATACCTATAGCTTGACGTGACGCCTTGTGCACCTACGGGAGTTGACCCACAGCACTTCAACAATGTCCTCATTCCCACAGTGAGTAGTGTTATAAGGTTTTGGAGATCAGATCACGCCGGGCTGCCACAAACAATAGTTAGATATAACACCCATCCTTTACATCAGAAGTTCATAAATCAGTTGCGATTACAATTTGTATTTGACCTCTTGATCCTTGCGTTTAATGAAACGTATGAAAACAACTTACTAATATTATTTAAATTCATTCAAATTACAGATTCAATAAATTTGTAAGTCACGAAAAATTTATCTCAATGTGTTTAGCTTCAGTTCTTTCATCTTTTATATCTTCAATAGTTTTGTCCGTCATTTACATAAGCTGCGTTTACATCTGCTGCAACTGGCAAGTCGTAAAAGCTAGTTAGCCAGTGCTTAGTTAGTGCTATAAAATTAGTTAAAACATTTAATTTTCCTGAACCGAAAAGCCTAAGCTTAAGATTCGATGCAAAACTCACGAGAAACAGTTTTATGCACGAAAATGAAAGTAAAAATAAATACCAATATTAAATATTGGTATTTATTTTTACTTTTTTACTTTTCTTTTAAGAAGTTTTGAGAAATAAGTAAAAGTAATGCCTGCAAATTTTACTAATCAACTAATTAATTGCTACTGTGACTATCCTTAACTTGTTGCAAGATTAACTATTTGGTTATTTAAATCTCTACAATAGAAAGTTCTAAGTTTTACGAACGTGTTTGTGTGCCTGTTTACAAGTTTGTAGGCTCTAAAACTCTAAACGGATTGATTCGAGTTGCAGTGATAGAGATGTTTCTCATTTAAAAAAAATATGCGTCGGGTGTTTATTATATTTTTAATTTAGAGGTAACTACAATGTTTTTAATTTGAGGACAACTAAAATTTGTGTAAGTTTAATGTGTAAATAGTTTCTGTTAAACAGTTAGTACTGGTGTCACCGCCATAGGTTGGTGTAAATGGTCCTTTTATTCATTTTAAATATTTATTTAAAACGGTGATAGATGTGCAAATACTCGATCACTTTTCACTTCGTAGAATAAATGAAGCGGAGTTTTTTGTCTGCGAATTAATCGCACTCGAATCGTTACATCTATCAAGTATATTTTATAAAAAGTCAGTTAAATTGTTAGATGGCAATGAAAAATATCTTTGTAAAAAATATCGCAACACTTAAAAATGATAACTCATTCAAATCTGTAAATTAATGCTGGTCAAAATTTAAACTATTCAAAAATCAGAATACCGTAAAAAAGCAATTTGGCGCCAAAATCCACATTCATTTTTAAATATCGAAGAACACACTGTTGTGATTTGTGATTCATTCATTCAGCCATATCGTAGATTAGGTTTCGTCCGCGGCTTCGCCCTAGTGGTTTGTGTAAAAAGTAGTCTATGTGCTATTTCGGACATCTATCTCTGTACCAAATTTCATCTAAATCGTCCAGGCGCCATATTAAGAGTGTTTAAAGCCATTATGATTGCGTTGAAAGAAATGGATGCGGCTATACAATGCGTATATTCGCATCAACAGTGTTGTGAAAAAAAAAAGATGAAAGAGTGTTGAAACAATGTTATTTTGTACATAAAAGTTTGGAAAATAAATACGTAGTTATTTTATTTATATATCTTAGGCTAAGTACGTAAGTTTTAAAATATACTTTTGTTTAAAGATCTTACTAGGTTTTAATAAAAAATGTACTTAAACATATTATATTCATAATTCCCCTTGCCTTTTTCACATTTCTATTGGGGTCGGATCCCAGTCTAACCTGATGCGGCTAGCTACCAGAATTATACAAGCAACTGCCATCAGACCTCGAAACCCGTAGGGAACCAGTAGCCGAGTTAGTTAGACCAGGTTTCAGATTGTATTGGCTTCTAGTCAGAAGCATCTAACATCTATGACAATCGTTACATGTAGTCACATGTAACGATTGTCATAGATGTGTTAAATAACAACCGAGACCGACGGCTTAACGTGCTATCTGAAGCACGGAGGGTAGTCCCTCAACCAACCAGACACCGAAACAAATCTTTGTTGTTACACAAATATTGTCCGGGGCGGGAATCGAACCCGCGACCTCCCGGCCACAGTATAGCCCAATCGGACGGCTTACACTGCTCGACTACCGAGGTTGTCTACTTAAACATATATTGTGTCAATAAATTATAAATATCAAAATAATATTAAATAATGTAACAAAGCACCCTAAGGCTAACCTTTGCTTGGTAAAACCAATCACAAAGGCTGTATTTAACTTTAGCCTGAAGCGCGTCTCGATAAACGATATCTTTGAAAAAAATACATTTTATAATAATAAGCTTTACCTTACGTACCTACTTTAAAAGTTTGGAGATCATTTTTAATAACATTTTTAGATGACATTTTGAAATACTTTTAAAGAGCATTATGTGACACATAATTATTTTTAGGTTAAATTAGAAAAATATTTTTTTTAAAATCACGTATACATATAATGTTATTTTAAATTATATTAAAGTTTGGGGTTTTGTTACGTCACAACGATGTAAAAAACTTACCTACAAAGAAGTGAGATCACGCGACTTTTTTGCTCAATAAACCTATCACAATCATTTTTAAAACGTAAATAAACAAAAAGTAGGTGGCCAATAATAATCTATAAACTACGAAAACTACTATGGACTACGAATTAAAAATTTACTCCGACTGTCGATAAACCTAACAGGCTGTTTTTTTTGTTGCTAACTAAACTGCGGCTGTATTTATAAAACTTATGACGCATCTAAAGGTTAGTTAGTAAAGTAAAGTTAGTTAAAATACGATTAGACAAAAGAAATCTTACTATAGCGAATCTTTTGTTAATATTTAGTTAGTTAAATTGACGGGCCTTTTCACGCCGCATGTCGGTTCATGTGGGTTCGATTCCCACCCAAGTCGAAAATTTGTAAATGAACATGTCTGTTTGTCTCGAGTCTGGGTGTAAATATGTATGTATTTATAGAAAAGTATTATATGTAGTATATTACCAGTCATCTGGTTTCCATAGTACAAGCTCTGCTTACTTTGGGATCAGATGGGCCGTGAGTTTAATGTCCCACAATATTATTATTATTGTTTGTCGGGCCGGTGGTGGCGTGGTCGGTAAGATACTTGCTTTTCACGCCCCAGGCCGTGGGTTCGATTCCCACCCGAGATAAACATTAGTGATGAACATTTGTGTTTGTGTCGAGTCTGGGTGTAAATATCTATTATAAGTATATATTTACAAAAGAAAAGTATTATATTTATAGTATATACCAGTTATCTGGTTTCCATAACACAAGCTCTGCTTAGTTTGGGATCAGATAGCCGTGAGTGTTAATGTCCCTAAATATTATTATTATATTATGAAATTTAAGAACATTCTCCTGGATGGGGCAGAGGGCGTTCACAGTACGTCGTCGCCATCGCAAACGGTCTTGAGCTTCACGCTCTACGTCGCTCCAGGTAATCCCTATCGCTTTCGCTACTGCAGTGATCGCCTGTCGCCAGGGTTGCTTACAGCCATGAACCTCGCCCAAGGCCACGTTTCCACGAAGACCTAAAAACGTGACATTGAGCGTGGTGCAGAGGTAGAAGACCACATTGGACTATTGTTGTGACTCGTGCAACCGAGATCCCTTGAGGCTTTAGGTCTAACGGAGGGGCCTAGTACTGTATACTAGTGAGGTCACCCATTATGCTGGGTTGCGGATTCTCACGACATTAACGGAATAGTCCGGCAAGTCAAAAGGAGCCTAGAAAAACACATAAGTAATGGTATTGTAGAATTTCTTCCCAGAGATTAACATAACATAACATAGCGGCGCGCCTGTATTTCTCGAAGGTGTCGGCAGAAGTGAGTACCACCTTCTTTTATCCGGCTATTTGTAGGTCCTATACGTATCAGGCACAATTGGAAACTTTGAACTGCCACCAAGGTTCTTCAAGTAGCTAATATATGAAAAGTTTTCTTGCACAACTCGGTTGACCACCGAGGCAGTTCCCATATAGGCCGACCGTTTAACTCGCGTATCGCCTATCGCCAAGATTCTGACTCCTCAAGCTGCACAGACAGTGATGATGATTCAAGCGATATGGATATTAGTGGCGAATAGTCTTACATTACTTTTATCTGTGGTTAAATACTTCTTTAAGAGATTTAATTAATGTTTTATGACTTTGTAGCACAGATGGCGATACGCGAGTTAAACAGTCGGCCTATAGTTAAAAACTATTGCCCGTTATATTTTAAAAGTGTCTGCTCTGAATATTTGAGACTGTTTTATCTACACACCGGATAGTGTGTTCATTTTACACCACGTTCCCTATATTTTTTGCGCTAACATTTGCACAGCAAACGTTTGCAGTTTCGAATCTAGTGTAACAGAAGAGAGAATTATACCTGAGTTGATACCCCTAGTACGGTTGCATCAATACGATATCAAATACTATCTTCTACACATTAAAAGCGTTTTCAAATGAATAGGGAAAATAATTAGCAGCTGTGGCGCAGCGGTAAGGGCCTTAGAAATATAAGGTCGTGGGTTGCATTCCCGGTCGTGCTGGGTTACTTTTGTATGAATTGTTTCATCTCCGCTGGTCAATATCGGTGAAGGAAAACATCGTGAAAAAACTATCATGTCTAAGAACTAATCATTCGAGGACATGTGACATACACCAACCCACAATTGGCCAGCATGGGTGAATTAAGGCCTAAACTTTCTCAACTCGTAAGATAGTTGAGAGAAGACCCGTGCCCAGCAGTTGGAAACTAAAATGTCCCTTGTCCTCGACTAATTAGTTCTTAGACATGCCGGTTTCCTCACGGTGTTTTCCTTAACCGATATTGAGCAGTGGTGATGAAATAATTCACACAAAGATATGTTGAACACTGAAATTTATTAAAATTTATTATGAATTTTATTTAGTAACTCCTTTTATTGTACATTATAGTCTGCAATAAACTATTGAGTATTGAGTACATTGATTATACTGGCTTTGGTTTGATGTGTAGCCGTGTGTAACTATTCGAAAACTGTTCGTATTGGCAACTCATACTAAAGGTACAGTATAACGAATGCTGTTTGTCTGTCTTTTGCGGGTATCAACATTGTTTGTATCTTGCTGTGTGGAGCTAAAATTGTGGAATACAAAGTGGTAAAGGACACCGCGTATATTAGAGCAAATTATGAGGTTAAACTAAGGCAAAGTTTGGTATTGTTTGTTCCAGCGCTGGTTCATTGCAACAAAGTACCTTTGTACGTATTGGAGCAATGTTCTCTTACGTTAGTATTTTCTTAAATTTACGCGAATATCACTCATTGAATTAAAACTATAACGGGTCCTACCCTGGCTCGAAGCTTTGTTATTAGATGGCCAAAACATGTAACAAATTGAAACCTTCGGGGGAAAACAGACAGAGGCTGACCTAGAGACCGATGGAGAGATGACATAGAGCGGATGGCAGGCTAAGAATGGATGAAGATAGTAAATAGTATCTAGAGATAACCTGAAACATTCGGAGGAGGCCTGTTCTCAAAATGGGGCCATGACTAAAAATAAATAATTAGTAAAATAAACCTACTTGGTTGAAAAATAATAACTGTATCTAATACCTTTAAACGAGCAATTCTTGTATATAATTGGAATCTCGGAATCGGCTCCAACGATTTTCATAAAATTTTGTACAAAGGGGGTTTCGGGGGCGATAAATCGATCTAGCTAGGAATCATTTTTAGAAAATGTCATTAAAAAAAATGCCGAACAAAGCTCGGTCATCCAGATATTAATTAATTAAATTACATAATCAATAATTATAATCAATGAATAAGTCAAGAAACAATTTTTGTCTTGTTAAGTATAAATAAAGAAATCATGTATTCAATTTCAAATATATAATCATTTTATGGAATAAATTCTCCTTGCTATAATGCACGGATAATTAAAAAGGCTTAATTATTATTATAATTAATTATAATAACGCGTACTTAACTATAGTTTGTTTTGTTTATACTAAGGGTACTGGATTGCGATTCTCTCCCTCGAGGAAACAATGCCTCAAATTGCAAGTTAACGAGAGTTAAATTTAAAAAAATTAAATTACTTTCCTGAAAATTAAGTAAGTACTTTTGCATTTACAACGTTATTGCATCTTAAGCACGATAGTTTTAACTTCGATACTTAGTGTAAACTAACTCAAGAAAGCGGAGCCTAGCAAGTTGTAAATGTTCAGCTTCGCATTAAACTTAGTCGTTCAATATCTGAACTATAATGGAAGACACAACACCCATCCATCTATGTTTGTGTAAAGGTGGGTCTATACTATACGAGCCAACTAATGTGAGCATGCTTGTATCACTGTTGAAAATTACATGGTATCCAATATTTTTATATCGGCTTTTCTGTGTTCCGGTGTGATGTCTGGTGACACTATTTAAGAGGGCGGGTCGGAATTGTAGCTTCTTTATGGTTTCTAGCCATATGGAGCTACATTCTACTGCCAGCTTTTTATCGAAAATCATTTGTAATCACGAGTGAATCTATATAATGGGCAAGCTCATTCCATCGTAGACTATATCATTGCTTAACATCAGACAAGTTGTAGTCAAGCGCAAGCCTATTTTATAATAAAAAAATAGTTAGGTTTAATAATACAGAGAAATGAGTTAATCGAATGTTTGTTTTAAATGAAGAGCTATAAAAAATAAAACAGTTATAAAAAATTATATTGTAGTACCTATTCGTAGCTGCCTATTTGTTTTAATTTTATTGTGGGGTTCTTTCCGAATAATCTTTAAGCTTTTCCAAAAGGGCTTTTATTCCGTCACGTAGAATGAAAATGAAAATGAGTTTAGTCTTCATCCCGTATTCATTTTAGCTAAAATAGGTTTATAATTCGTTTGTCTTCTTGACATTTATACCTACTAGTAAGAAAGAAACAAAGTCTATTTTAACTAAAGAGTCTTAAAAGATTTTTATGAATAAGACCGTTAGCTTTTAGTTCTCTTTAATCTTTACTCCATCAGTGATGAAGTAAAGATAGCTTTACTATTTACTTAGACATATTTTATTATATTTCATTTTATTTTATTATGAAAGAAAATATTACAGCTAATACAGTTTTTTATATGACAATTAGGAAAACGCCAATTTAAATGATGGAATGGAAAAAGAACGAGCGTTCGCTCGTGTGGTCTAATGCCACCTTTACAATACTGTTTATTTGTTTAGAACTTCCACGTGCTAACATTGAAATGGAACTTGTTTTCCTACCTTTATATTGAAAGGATGAAAGATCGTTTTGTTTATGTAACTTGTTATTTCTGGATCATTGTCTCTTTGCCTATAGTTATGGTAGGTTCTAGAATACTTTTAATCCAAATTATTGGAGGCGATACATTAATTACGAAAGATTATTTTCGCTAGTTTTTTGCCCCTTTCCCCATATTATGAAAAAATAAGAATTTATCACTAAGAATCTACAGGAATGAATTTACACGTTTGGCGGGGAGTTCCCAGGAGGCGAAGTGCGGGTGGCGCGGTTTTCATTCATTTGTAGCTAGGCACTTGCGCAAAAATTACTTTGAAGAAGCGTGAACTACCGCACTTTTTTCAAGTAATTTTTTCACAGTAATTTTATCTTTGCGCATTTATGTAATTTTACATGAGAACAATATAGAATAGAATAGGTGGGTTCTGTTGGCTACCTTTGTAGTACTGTTAAAGGTAGGTATTTCTTTCTAACTTCATTTAATACTAGGTATGATTAGAAGAAAACATTGTATCTACTTTGGTAGTATGTACTAATAAAGATGTATGGAAATTCTAAATATCTGTTTCTTAGTTTACTTTTAAAGCAGAATAGTATTTATTTATTTGTACCTATAAGTTTTTATTAGGTACCTAACTTATAAAAACTCAAAGAAAGGTTGTGTGTATGTAATTTTCAGTTTCACGATTGTGGGTGATTCGTTACTTCTTACCCCACAATCCGAACGTAAAAGTGTAAAATTGGTAGAGCTGCCCATCAAAATCGGTATAACGTTTGTACTATTTTGTACCAAAACTCGGTATGACAAAAAAAACATTATAACAATAATAATATTTTCACAAATACACAAAACGCCTTCTATAGATAGACCGTTTAACTCGCGCATCGCCATCTGAGGTACAAAGTCATAAAATATTAATTAAATCTCATATAGAACTATTTAACCACAGATAAAAATAATGTAAGACTATTCGTCACTAATATCCATATCGCTTGAATCATCATCACTGTCTGTGCAGCTTGAGGAGTCAGAATCTTGGCGATAGGCGATACGCGAGTTAAACGGTCTATCTACAGACACAGAACAAACAATCTTGATCATCACACAAAGATTTGTCCTGAGTGAGAATCGAACCCACGACCTTTGGCTTTGCAGTCAGAGTCACTAACCCCTACGCCACCCAGCCAGTCAAACATATCATACGAACCATAACAATATAATCGGTATATTTTCGGTATAATACCGATTAAGTTTTTTAAAATCGTGGAAATTCGGTAGAATGACGAAAAATCGGTTGGTTTAAAAATACAAATTCTAAATAGGCAATGTAAAGTTTCTCATCAATACACAGTCTGAAGTGGTAAATCTTTTGAGCATCGATTTCTGAACACAATACCTATTGTGTGGTGCAATATTTGATTCCTCTGTTGTTATGTTATTATGTAGCAATTTCGGTACAACCGCGCGAAATCTTCAGAATCATTTAGGTGAACGCTTCAGGCGTTGCCTAAGACAATTTAGTTCAGAAAGTTAATTCGAAAATAGACTGAATTCTGAATATTTAATGAACAATGGAACTGCCTCGGTGGTCTTGTAGACAGCGTATTAAAATTTGCTTTATAACCGCGAGGTCCTAGATTCTATTCCTGGGTTAAGCAAAGACTTCTCTATTTACGTCTACTTAGAAAAATTTTAGTTGCAGGATGAAGTTTGGAATTTTACCCGTTGAACGGTAATAGGCTCACTTATGAGAAATAAACATAATTGGCGGTGGGTGAAATCCGTTAAAAATATAGTTTTAATTCAAGTTAGTTGAATTGAAGGAGTTGGAAAGTTTAGTAATGAAAGATGGAGTGAGTTCATCTTCTGATATTTTTCTGTTATTACTGAAAAGCGAGTTCTACGCCTCAACAAAACGCTGTTACCCTTGATTGTGCCAACCCCTATTATTTCACACGCCTTTGATATTCTAAAGGTGATGTGTTTACATCCAAAATTGAAAACGTGATAATAAACCAGTATACATACTAAAATGTACCTTCATTTTCTTACAGGAAATTGTCTGATTCACGCTTGATTGAAAGTAAATGTAGATTTTTTGACGTAATTCTCCCTGAGAATTACCTACAATTAGACGTACAAGTCTACATGTCTAAAAAAGAATGAAGAGATAGGTCGTCACTTAAGAGAAGATAGGCGACTCTTACTCCAGCTTGTATCTAGGGCAAAAGTTAGCTATTACTACTCGACGCGGCAATGTAGCCAGCGCCTTGGACACCTTTGCACCGGGCTCTGTTAGGAGTGGGTTTATTCCATGTTTAGGGGCTTTAAAATTTTTATGGCTTTATTCATTTAAAACTTATGAAACATTTTAGTTAAAATGGACTTTGTCTCTTTCTTACTAGTATAAATATCAAGATGACAGACAAAGACAAACGAATTATAAACCTATTTTAGCTAAAATAATCTTAAGATACGTTTATGGATACGGGGGATAGTTTTAATGTACAAATTGTACTTTTTGTTTTAAGTATATTTACTTTTCAGTTATTTATTATTTGAAAGTTAGTTTTAGTTCAAGTTAAATTTATCGATTACGTTCATATTGTTTATTAGCTTCTTCCTTTTATTATTCCCATAGCTAATTATAGGGTTTAGGCGTGAAAGCCCGACAGACAGACAGAGTTACTTTCGCATTTAAAATAATATTAAGGATAATCACTAATAATCTTATTTTTAAATAATGCCATAAAATGATGTTCGGGAGCTCAAAATTGTTACGGTAAACTTTATTTAAAAAATAAGTAAAAAGTATAATTTGAGTAAGTAGGTAAGTGTTTTTGGTTTAAATAGATGCGTAATTTAAAAAATTACAGTGCACACGTCGTCTACTATTTCGTTGGTGCAAGTTGCCTAAAATACTTTACCGGTAAGATTAGATAGCACAAATACTTTTCTAAACAAATTATGCCGCCTAACTTTCTTCTAAGTCAACTTTAAAAATAGTTAAACTAAAAGTAGGTAGATAGTTCTGAAACTACACAGATTATATTTCATAGTTAATCCAATTTCCATGAACTGCAAGATGCTACTAAGGAAGTGTCTATTACGAAAGCGGCCATCTGCGCCGGCAGACACACTTTGTGTTTTGGCGTTATCCTGATAAATTTAATATTATAGTGGAAAATAGCACAAAGTTAGGCTACAGGCAAGATAGTTTAGGCACCGTTTGTTCTGTCTTGGCTTCGTTGGGTGGCAGAAGTTGCAGTTATTCGAAGTAAAAGGAATGAAATTGCATTGTTGTGATTCTTTAAATTGCATCTGTATCCAACTGGAGATATATAACCTCTTTTCATAAACAATAAGGAGTTTACTGCAATAGCTAGCAAATCAATTTGAAAATCGAATCTTTTAAAAATATTTGTTTTGACCACATTTGGGCGCCATTTTGACAATAAAATGCTTTTTAATTTTTTCGTTGAAAAATATAATAATAATAATGGTAATGATTGTCATTAACAAGTTCGGAAGTCAAATACCTCAGTCTCGCCGTGGCCTGAAGTCTGAAAAGAGTAAGAAACGTCGGGATATAAAATCTAAAATAAATCGCGGCAAAATCCGTTATAAAGTAGTTTTACTTCAATGTGTGATTTTCGCGTAAATTAAATAATAATAATAATAAGATGTTTAACTTTCTTAATTTTGTCGACTTATTGTTTTTCCTATTTGCTTTAAATTTTTATTTGTTCGAAATTATAAAATTTAACCAAAATTTCCATCTGTACCATTTCTGTACCACATCTGTACCTCTTCTCACTGATATCTGAGCAGCATCTTAAGTGAACATGCTAAAAAGAGTTGACAGTTAACGAGGGTCTCTCCCAGAGGCTTTTACCAAGATGTGGGTAGAAATATAGGACTAAACTTATTGACGGCTAGTAACTGAAAAGCTGTGTAAGCACTAGTTTATTTGGATCGTGTCGTGTAGAAATGTTTCAAGTCTTCAGTCAATCAATAAATCTGCTTTACATTTTCGGATTTGTGCCTATGTATGTAATCTAGTTCGCTTTTTTTAATTCTATAATAGGTTTGCGCTCGACCACAACTTGCCTGATGTGAAGCAATGTTTTTTTTTTTTTTTTTTTTTTATAAACTTATACCACCAACGGAGTCGGCGCCTGTGCTTTGGCTTTTTTATGTTTTTACGTTCGATGCGGGTGGGTTTCTTTGTTTTTAGTTTTGTTTTGATCTTACTCGCTATACTATTTTACCTATTTTTTAATTCTATTCTTAACTTCTAATTCTTAATGTATTTTTATTGCCAATTTATCTTATGTCTATTTTTATTAACTTAAACTTTCTTATGCTATACAATAATATACTAAAATACTATGATAGCATAATTTACTTAACTATGTCTTATTCCTATCTATTACTATATTCGCAATTTTTATGCAGTAATCTATAAACTTATATCTATTCTTACTCATTATTATTTTACTTATATTACTATGCGTTAATCTTTCATCTAACTTATTTTCTATCTTAAATCTATCTGCCATAAAGACAGGGCACTCGAGAAGTAAGTGCGGGATCGTTTCCTCAACTGTCGGGTCGCAGGTGCATGACGGGTTATCCTTGCACTTGAAACGACATAAATACTCGGAAAACCCGCCATGCCCCGTCATGATTTGTGTGCAGACTCCGGACAGTTGAAGTTTGCGGACAACTCTATAAGCGGCGGTGGCGTCAGGGAAGAACAGCTTCGTCGTAGAAGCTGTGGTCTCCGACACATACCTTTGATTCCATTTGTCAAGCGTTGCACTGCGTATGCTGCGCTTGACAAATGAAATGGGGCAAAGGTCGTAGTCCGGTCTCTTCTTTGACTTCAAGGCGGCCTCCTTGGCCAACTGGTCAGCTCTCTCATTTCCCTCCAGCCCTGCGTGCGCCTTTATCCAGAACAAAGACACAGTTTTGTTCTGGAGGGATATTTGGTGGAGGTTTTCCCTAGTTTCCACCGCTAGGGGATGGAGGCAATTGGGGTTCTTGACAGTTAAGAGGGCCGCCATTGAGTCACTGAAGATACCGAACGAGGAGGCACCACAACCCAGAACGAACTTTGTGGCTCTGCAGATGGCCAGGATCTCAGCCTGGTAAACCGTACAATAGCTAGAGAGAGCAAGCTTGAGGGATTTAGTTTCAGTCACGCCATTCCAAACAGAAATGGCGGCTCCGACTCTTCCCTCAATCTTGCTCCCGTCTGTATATAAGCGGACGTCGAAGTCGCTGTGTGCATTTGACTGTTCTTGGTTTACCAGGCTCAGAATCTGCAGATCCCTGTTCAGCGCTGGATGCGGCGCCTCGAGTGCCGAAGACATTCGCTCGATCTCCCTGTCCCCGAGCCCCGTCTGTGGAGCTCCTCTCTTAGCCTCGTAGAGCTGGGCTGCCTCTTGGACGCGCATGTCAAGAGGGAGCAACCCAGACAACACCAAAACGGAGTTCAGGGAGACCGTGCGATAGGCTTTGCACAGCTTTTGTGCTACTCCTCGCTGCACAACGGCCAGTTGCTTCCTGACGCCTAGCTTGTGAGCAGCCGGGGCCCACACACTAGCCGCATACAAAATTACAGGCTCGATAGCTGCCGTGTATATTACGCGGATTACTTCCGGGTGCAGGCCCCAGCTTACTTTTGCCGCTCTCGAGAGACGCTTGTATATCCCTATGGCCTTTTTGCAGACGTTCGATACGTGGGTGTTGAATGTCAGCTTATGGTCTATGGTGACCCCCAGTATCTTTATTATGTGAAGCAATGTTGCAGTCTACGATAGAACGCGCTTATGTAATAAATACCGATTCACTCGTGACTTGAAAACAGGTAGAATATAGCTATCGGGAAACAGAGATGCCGGTAACGAATTCCACAACTTGGCAGTTCGCACAATAAAGGTGGGAGCGAGGCGCTTTGTGCGTGCCCTTGGAATTTCCACCATATAACGGTGGCGCATAGCCGTACTTCTACTTGTCCGATGGAAGAACGGGGATGGGGGAATAAGATTCGCTCTAAGCATGTAATCGTTGTGGGAATATTTTTGTCATTGTATTACATTATAATTTTTAAAGTATTTATTAATTCATTCCTCTTGCCTTTTTCCCATTTCTATTGGGGTCGGCGCCCAGTCTAACCTGTTAGCTACCAGAATTATACGAGCGACTGCCATCAGACCTCGAAACCCGTAGGGAACGAGTAGCCGAGTTTGTTATACCAGGTGTTAGATTAGGTATATTGGCTTCAGTATAATACATTATTTAGCATCAATTTGATATCTTACATTTTGTCCAGTTTGCGGATTGGATCATTTCTGCATAACACAGTCCATTTTAAGTTATGATTCTGCTGAATAACTACAATCTTAGAAAAAATAAATGGAAATATACCGCGATAACATCCGTTATAAATTACAATCTATTTATTTATTTCTAACTAATAATAATAATAATAAATGCAAAAAAATTGTATGGATGTGTGAAAGTCTGTATGTTTGTTACCCTTTCACGCAAAAAGTACCGAACAGATTTTGGTGAACTTCGGCACAGAGATAGATTATAGTCTGGAACAGCACACACGCTGCTTTTTATTTTGATACCTTACGTTAGCTAGTAAGTACTGAGAGGTTATTTCACCAATTGCTAATAAAGCTCTAAATGACCTCAATGCAATAGCAATAATAGCAAATTTGGGTTTCTCAGGTTTCTGATAGCATTATCTGATACATTAACTCTAATATAAATTATTTACTAACTAATCTCTACATATAATTTTAAAATTTTGATTTTAGTATTACCTCATACTGTTCACAATCTTAATAATATTATAACAGTATTTTTTTTAAATAGTTATTAAGTAGAGCGTTATATTATGTCAGATAGTTGCCGAAAACCTTATCAGTATCTTTTAACTTTGTATGTGTGTTTATTACTCTCTCACGCAAAAAGTACAGGATAGAAATGGATGAAATTAATACTGAGATATTATAGCCTGAAATAACACATAGGTTACTTCTTACCCTAAAACCACACTGAAGCCGCGAGCAGAAGCTGGTATTAAATAAAAATATGTAGGTATTTGACACGACACGTGGTAAGTACATCAGGTATTTTTGTACATCAAAGATAGAATTTGTTCCTTATTATTGTCTTAATTATACGGTATGTTCTTAACGTTGTAATTTACATTCTTCAAAGGCATGGGAAGATCACAGGTGGTATTATTTATACTTGTAATTACTTTTGGATAGAAAGACCATGATTAAGTGTTTTGTGTCGGGTTCTCTAGAGGTGTTATGTTGGGAACAACACAAGTAAAACACTTAAGCGTTTGGTACACGCGCGAGTAGGTACGTGCGCTTGACTCGACATCTAATATGATAATGCCGGCCAATGGCGAGAAGAGCGTGCCAATATTTTTTTTTGCTGATGACCTAACCCAATCGGCCGGAAGGGCCTCTATTCGTTCACCGGATTTTATATTCATATGAATTATAGATTAGGTGGCGTTCATTAATTACGTGAGGCATCTTTTAAAAATCAACCCCTCCCTGGTGAGATACCCTAAGGTTTTCCTCAACTCTCTCTCCCCTCCCCTGATCTAGCGCGAGTTTCTTCAAAACTTCTATTTGGACTGTAAACGTGTTGGATTATTGAGTTATTGGACCGCTTTACAAAGTTTAGTCTTTTCGCGGAATTTTAAATTTACACGAGCGAATACCGCGCGGTGTGTACCTCTGCCCACATCGGCAGCAAATACCGCTTAGGATTGAATAAGCCTTTATTGTAGGTAATACCTAATCGAACTCAGGTATATTAAACCTAAAAGCTTCTATTTCTTTTATACTACTTACAATAAAACCTCACCTTTATATCCAGTGCTGTTCAACCTTTTACAACAACGTTCCTTGAAAACGTCAATAAAAAGTATTTTTCATAGCAAACCCTTTCATTTGTAGATCCATTTCCTACTTTTATAGTTTATTGTGCTTTCTGAGCGAGCTCATTCAATCGGCATAAAATATTTATAACTATAAAATACTACCGTCGAGACCCCTGTAATCCCAGTCTGGTGCTTAATGAGCTGTAATAACTAGTGATGGGTTTCGGCTGCGGTTAGTCACCACATTCGGTTGTCATACGTCTCCCAACGACAGTGGAATTCCGACAAGATGCTTGGACAAGGCACGATCAGGGCTGAAAATAAATAATTAATATTAATTAAATTTTATTGAAAAATGTCACATACACATATAGCTTCGATTATTAGGGATTAGTATACACATTAATATTGTGTTAGTATTATGTAAAACTAATAAAAAAATATATAAAAAAAACTGACTGCATCAATATCTTTATTAAATACATTAAAGAACTGAAATGATAGAAACAAGATTTTAATTTGAATATTTTATTTTGGTTTGGAATAATCTTAGTTGACAGTGTTCACAAACGCTGTCATAACACGCGGTATAGTAGAGCAACAAAATCTCGAATGCTTTGGATTGCGTTCGCTTCGAATTTTTTTGTTAGATGAACAGTCGCAATGAAACAATTCACAAAAAGATGTGTGGGGACGACAGGGATTGAACCCGCGACCTTATATTTAAATTCTCGCTATCGTATCATAAGAGTTACTATTCAACTTTTTGAAAATTAAAGTCGAAACTAAAAACACCAATTTTGTTTCAATAAAAATAACAAACACCGAACTAAAGTTCAAACACCGAGTCGTTTTCGCAGCTCATTAAGGTTGGTCGCATCTGAAAAGTTTGTTTGTTACCCAAAAGTTGTGCGAATTTCCGACTGACACGCTCACTGTTGACGTTATTGTGTGGTACATCTCATGTTAAAATAATAACATCTCTGGACAACAAACCATTTGACAGTACTTGTTGACAATTTGACAGGTTTAAAGGTCATAGCCCACTAGCACGACTCTGGTACCACTCCCACCAGTCCCACCCAAAATCGCCCTAAGCTAAGGCGACTGCCGCCAGTCCACGCGGCGATAGCCAGCAGGCACCCAGCTGTTCAGGTCAGAGCCTGAACAGCTGGGTTTCACTTTCGCTTTTCGCGATGGACACAGATTCCATTGAAGGAACTCAAGCAACTCGTATTTTTGGCTGTCTCGTTTAAGCAGTTAGCGCGTAGACACCGCGCAGATTGCATGCTTGCAACGCGCGGTAAGACAGGCGTCCACTACCGAGCAGTTTGACAGCGGCGGTAAGCTCACTGAGCTGTCTGCTTATTTATGTTGCCACTGTAAAGTATATCTAAAGAGCAGTACTTATAGCCCTTAATTTATATTCTTTATGCCGCATGGGAGCGATGTCGTGTAAGTCGGCTAGGACCTTTAAACTGACTCTCAAGAGGATCTATTCGTATCTTTTTATATTTGTATGGAAAAAGGGTTTTATCATAATATTGGCATTAATAGAAGTAATACCCTATCCCCGTCTTTCATCGTACAAGTAGAGGTGTGACATGCGACGCCTTTTAAAGCGCTTTGCTTTCACTTTTACAGTGCGAAGTGCAAACTTGTTGAAATTGCTGACGACATTTCGCTGCTTAATATCGGTGAAGGAAAACATCGTGAGGAAACCGACATGTCTAAGAACTAATCATTCGGGAACATGTGATATCCACCAACCCACACTTTACCAGCGTGTGTGGATGCGTGTTTTATTGTAATCTGCAAATGCTTAGCAACGCCAAAGATATTATAATACTATGCAACACGCAATTTGTGGTCAAGCTCAAGCCTATTACAGAACAAAAACTAGGTAATTATCATTAAACATTTTGAATTTCATATAATCGTAACCAAGAGGATAATAAAGCTGCTAGGAAACTAAATATCATTAAAGAACGAGACAGGAATAACCAAAGAGGATAATAAGCCTATATTGCGTCAATTGCCTAACATATCCCCTCTTCGCCAATTGAAGAGGAATTTAACTTGAACAACGCTCATCAAAGTATAGTATGGGTCATCGGTACAATTAACATGGGACCCGAGGGACCCTAAACTTGCTCAAATCCTACCCACATAATTACACGTTGGGGCACAGAATTAGATACATTTACCTACTTCAATAAACTAAATTCTGTTGTTATACTGGTTGTACATAAAAGTGATAAGCTACGATTGACAGTGACTGACTGTGTATCCTTAGAGTATTTAACACGGGAGGTGTTATATGCAATTTCTAGTGTTAAATTGTTACTGGCAGTTTATGCGGGCCGAAAAATAGCTATGGTTTAAATCGATGTAAAAGCAGCGATAGCTAAACCAGCATACCATACATAAATCCCTTCCCATTGAAATATCAGGTTACTAATATTTTATGCCCCGTTTTTAAGACGGTCAAGAAGAGGGTTCTAAATGGCAGTTTTGATTAGGTGGGTCGGTACCCAATCAAGTTTTGGAACCACTGACCCAGAGAATAGACTTTAGGTAAGAAGATCTATGAAAAAGAAGACCGCTTTGATAAATGCAGAAATAAGTATGGGGGTTACTACTGTTAACGATTCGATTTTGGATTTGTTTCTTTATTCTATTTGATTTTCTATTCGAACATAATCAGAATGCGTACTCCCGAATCAATCAAATTAAAAATCGAGATCGTCGTTACATTCTAGTGATATCAACGTTGTTAGGTGTATCTAGTTGATGACGTCACCGTCGAGTTCAATTGGTTTATTGGTTGGGTTTTTATTCATAAAATTTGATTTCGAATATCTCGATTTAAGTTAGTTCCTATGCAAGACATACGTCGATCATGCGCTAGTATCGATGTCAAGATGACAGATCGAACATTGAAATAAAACCGCTTTATACTATATACGGATTTTATTGCGGTTTAATTTAGATTGATCTTAAACTCGATGATGTCGGTAGTTAGCCACACGAGAACTTGAGAAGAAAACATGTTATTTTGTTTGTCACCATGGTCAATTGAAATATGTTTACGTTTGTTTTGAAACTTCTGACATGAATTATAGCTTCTGTATATTTATGTATGTAACGGACTTTTTTCGGAATATATTTTGAAGTTCTTCACTTCGACCCATTTTAGCGAATTCTTAACTTACTCTTACTTACTTTTACTATAGAGTTGAGTTCTTTATTATTTTTGTGTGAAATCAAGTGCAGCACCTCAAGCTGGGAACTGTGACTAAAATAGTTCATGCAAAAAACTATAGTTTACTATTCTCGGTACTGACATAGAAACTCATACGAGCACAGTTAATGTAAACTGAAATTAAAAGGGAAACTTAAAGATATATTTGGAAGAAAGTAAAAAAAAAAAAACAAATAGGAAAATGCATGCATAAAATTGTAACTAGGTATAGTAGGTGTAATTCAATAGTATAAGTGCATATTATAAATTGTGAATGAGCGCGACGTCTACAAACTGTATGTACAGTTTGGCGACGGATGATTTTTTGTGTAACACTTAATATCTGGATGACCGGTATTTTTTTTTAAATGACATTTTCTAAAAATGATTCCTAGCTAGATCGATTTATCGCCCCCGAAACCTAACCTACCTATATACTAAATTTTATGAAAATAGTTGGAGCCGATTCCGAGATTCCAATTATATATATTTATATATATACAAGAATTGCTCATTTAAAGATATTAGATATTTTGAATAAATAAATAAATTAAATTAAATTAATTAATTAGTTGTGATACGTACAAGCCCTTTACACTAGTGTTATGCAGCAAAAGCGTTCGGTAAACGTTTGAGTGTGGCGGCGACAACAAGAAGTTGCGCATACGATGATCAAACGCCTACGTCGAACAAACGCAAGTCTGAAGGAGCAAGAAGTGGTGGATACCCACTTATCTAAAAGCTAGTTTAATTTAAACTCCATAGTAATAATACCTACATTGTAACGTATTACCGCAGTATTACCATATTGTGCGGTCCATTAAATGCTTAATATTGTCGTTATGCTTTATAAACTTTAAGAGCTCTTAAACTGCCAGTTTTCAGTTGCATACACTTTCAGTTCAACATCAAAGTAGTAACTAACGCGAGTTACTTTGTACCTGCAATGTACCTAATCATAAGATAGATAAAGATTAATAAATATTCATAAATATGGATAGGAGAGGCAGTCAGTAATAATTGTGATTAATATTTTTGGACGTCAAATACCTCAGTCCACCCGTGAACATGAAGTCTGAAAAGACTTTGAAACGTCGGGATCTAAAATCTAAAATAAACCGCGATAAAATCCGTTAAAAAGTAGTTTTATTTCAATGTGTGATATTCGCGTAAATCTAAGACAATATTAATAAATATTCTTAACTAGCGGACCCCACAGACGTCGTCCTGCCCGGTAAAGGAGTGCCACCTACCGGGTCCGAAAATAAATTACGAATCTCAGACCTATCGAATATTAGTATTCGTATCGTTTCGGAGGAGATTGTTTTCCGACCGCGGCTCCGCCCGGTCGTCGGTTATCGCGGTAAACCATTAACGGTTTTTTTGCGCAGTCGGATAAAAAATTATCCTACGTCCTTCCCCGGGTCTCAAACTATCTCATACCAAATTTAAACGAAATCAGTGCAGTAGTTTCGGCGTGAACCGTGACAGACACAGACAGAGTTACTTTCGTGTTTATAATGTTAGTAAGGATTAAAAAACCTCGGTGGTCCAGTGCCCCGTCCCGGGTTTGATTCCCGGTTCGAACAAAACTACTTTTTTTTTAAACTTAGAGAACCTTAGTAGCAGCTCCAAGTTTTGAATTGTGTCCGATGAACGGCAGTTAGGCCCCTAATCCGTATGGGCTCTAAACACATCTTGCTGTGAATTGTTTCATCGCCGCTGCTCTAAAACATATCTAAGAACTAATCATTCGAGGATAAGTGACATCCACAAACCCGCATTTGGCAAGTGTGTGTAGATGAAGGCCTAAACTCTCTTAACTCGTGAGAGAAGACCTGTGCTCAACAGTGGTAAACAAAAAAAGGGTTTATAAAGTTGTATAAAGTGGTAAAGTTTGACATAAAACACTTGAATCGATTGTCCAACGATAATTACTTAATTTTAAAGGAGGTCGTAAAGTTAAGAAATGGGTTCTTATGATAATGACAGGGAATAATTTAACGATGGAACCATTAGCCAAATTTCAGAGGAATTTCAATGATGTCATATTTCAAGCTGATAAGAAAGGTATTTTACTACTGTCTCATTGGTCCAATGGTAATATTCTTTTTTCAGTCTAGGGTCGCGCAAAAATATTTTTATTCAAATTTTCTATTTCTTTCAAATTTTTTTAGTTAATTTTTTTTTTATATGAGTTATTTCAGTTTGAAGTAGGGCGTTGTACTTAGGTAGTACCTATTCGACTCGGCCTGCTACATCTAGTATTACCATACAAAAAATAATAATATATCACAAACATGAGCATATATTGTGAATTTTACTAAAGAAATGGTAAGAAAAGATTATACCACAATTCAACTCTAAAATCAAAGAAAGCGTATGATTTTATTTCTTGTATAATTACCCAAGAAATATAATCATTATGACTATCAATAATTTTTTTTAAAGCATTTATTTGGCCAGAACTTTAGACCATTTGATGTAAAGATCTAGATAAATAAATGCTTTGTATATTAACAAATCTTTAGTCACGTCACGTCACGGCTGGGAATTGGTCTTCTCTCAACTATGTTAAATAATGATACCTCTGCTATCCAATATGAATCGTTTGAGATAACACATAATTTGAGTACCTAGTTTATTCACAAAGACGAATAAATTCAAATTTATTTCCGCAAACTAATAACAGTGAATAACGCTGAATAACCAATGCAAAGAGGAATATTCATCTAAATAAACGTTAGCTTAGCGAGTTGTAGCCTTTAATTACTCTCTGGAACTAATTGTTAATCGTTTTCTTTTAATTATTACTAGTTGAAATATCTTGATGAACACTGTATTTTTAAACGGAAGATTGATTTAGAATTATATTTTCGTCACATTAATTTCGGTTAGGAACATCGTTTAGAATATAGAGAAAATAATAATAATAAGTGGTTAGTGGGCACGTGAGGCTGAACCCTTAGGGAGCCAATGATCGGGTAGAATGCCGTGGGACACCGCTCGACTCCTCTAGCCCCTCAGAATATGTTGCCCCTTGTCGCTTCTTTTAGCGTCCATACGGGGGCCCATTTATTGAGTGAGCGAGTCACCCCCTGCCATTTTATCCGTGTTAATTTGCATTGGTCAGGCAGGGGCCATAGTTACCTAATCCATTAGCACCCACCATCATAACCTAGATTTTAGTTCCTATCTTCTGCAATAGTCCTGCACTAACCGAGGATTGTCCTTGGGTGTACCTATATGGTGCGAACAGGGATAATCGTCGTTTGGTGCCATATTACATTTAGAGCAAAATTGTCTATCGGGCCTCTACGTGTTGGCTTCGGCCCCACGCATGCCTTCCAAAAGTCCGGAGCTCTATAGCTCCGAGATAAGAAAAGACATACATAATAATAATAATAAATAATAATAATAATATAGTTTGTGAGAATATTATTCAGTTAGAATTCATTTAATTTCCATTTATTTTTTGACAGTTATTTCCATTTTTTTGTAAATTTCTTTTATAAGTTTTAAACTTAGCGCGTACCTCCACGAAAGCTATCCAATTGCTAAGAGGTAACTTCACCAGATTTCTTGTTACACGCATGTTGCGACCCGCAGTTTTTTACCTTTACTCTGTCTGTATGTTTACCTTCTAAGTAAGTAAAATGTAGCTTTTAGTTTTTATTAAAAATATGACGATTACTTGTAAAAATAAATACTATGGAAGTAGTTAAGTACTATTAACTAAATGAAATGAAATGATAACATAAAAATAATCTATATTCTTAATATAACACTAATTTCTAACTTGCAGTAGGTACCTAACTTAGTTCTTGCTCTAGGTACATCGTATTTCGCATACGGAATGTTGGCAGACCAATTTTACATGCGTTGGTAACATTGCCGAGAACTAGGAATAAATTAACACCAGCAGAAGGCGAAATTAACAGACGTCGCTTGGGTACAATACGGTAAATTTAACTTTTTAAGTATTTCTTATGAATTCCTGCCTAAATTGCATCTGCACTTGCAAATTTACAGATACATATACAGACATCTTTTATACTTGGTAGTAAGATACGTTAGTAAAAAAATATCCCACTGCTGGGCACGGGTCTTTTCTCAATTTTCTTGATAGTAAGCTTAATCACAATATCAAACTATATGATATGCAGATATAACATATAGATGGCAGCGATGACTGGCCCTGCTTTCGCTAGCCGCTGCGTCGGCCATGAGAGATTGTTGTAAGAATCTAGATTAAGGTTAAGCAAAATAAATATTGTTCATTATCATAAAAATTTAGTTGTTGTAGTTTACAAAGTTACAGATTCTGTCTCCGATTGAGCAGCAGTGAAAAAGCAGGTATGTGTGCAAGACTAGAACACGGAATCTACATTACAAATTCGAGAACGATACCGCTGCGCCAGCGCTGCTAACAGCACTTGCTAATAGAACAGTCCATAGAACTCTTCCTCACAGTAGTCAACGGGGTGGGTGTGAGCCCAAGTAGAGCGAGTACATTGTCCTACTCAGGACACACTATTTAACCCTTTGACTCATTGTTGTTGTGTCAAACTTATTACACTCCTCTTTTTCTTCAGGGGTTTAAAAAGTAAGTGACTAGGGCTTGACGTATGACATAAGATAGGACTTCAAAATGCGTAGGACTAATGTAAGGTTCCTTACGCTGTGCTAATAATATCAGCGTTGTATTAAGTATCAATTCATCTAAATACATGGTTATCCATACAAAAGGAATTTGTTTTATACTGTAGTCGGGTAAAGTTTATTCGACGATATATAAAAAAAACACTTCTAGAAATAGCTTTTTGGGTAATGATTCCAAACACAACTTTGTACGTCCAATGTAAATCAACATTAGTATTAGACCAAAATAATAACATTCGTTGAAAGTTTGCACTTAGCAGCGCAATATCAGTTATGAACGTGTAAAGAGTAAACACTAGCGACTATTCTTACAAACAAACGCCACTTGAGAGTTTAATGCACAATGAGTTCCTTGAATAGGAAACAAGTGAAGAGATGTAGCGAACAGACGGATCCCTCTACAACTAGAGTTATCCGGCAACTTCCTGAGTAGAGGTTCGTCGTTACATGGGTAGCCCTTATGGCAGCTGTCAATGTTGTCATAGTTCTTGATCGGTTCGAGCATCTTCGGACGGCTCACCGAAAAAGTCTGGTGAACCAATAAAAGCCCTTGCTGAAAATTGAGTAATCCGCTAAATAAAATAGATGTAGCGAGTATCTGTACTATCTCCCGCAAGTGCGCGATCGCGTAATAAACGTTGACAGCCTCAGTAAACAGCCCGATTTCCCAAATCTACAGTTGTTCGGCAACATCCTGAGCCGCGATTCGTCCCTTAAAGGAGTTGTAGTATAGTTTGATCGGTTCGACCGTGCTCGGACGGCTCACCGAAAAAAATCAAAGAACCAATAACGGCCCTTCCGGCTAAATGAGTTAGGTCATCCACAAATAAAATTTAGGCGTACGCAAATGCCCAACTATACCCAACTATAATAGTTATCAGGTCGATGTTTATCTGTCTCTTAAATTAGGTACATTTTAATTTAACAACTCGCGTTAGCTTTTACATTGGACGTCTAATACAGGGTGTAGCAAACACAGCAGTTAACAGTGTGCAAGTTTGGCCCTCGCAACTTTGCCAGCCTTCTACACTCTTGCATATTTAAATTCTCCAAGTTTCCAAATTGGGGTTAACTGGCATCGCAGCCAGGACTTTGCAATTGAATTTTATATGTTCTGCATGTATTGTCAGCTGTGACCCAATTTTACACAAAAATATATGAATATCCAATATGATTTATTTTTCAGGAAACATTTATTTTTCTTGATTTTCACAGTAGACATATTTATATTACTTTTGCGACTTGGACAGAGTTAATTTTCAGTACCTATACAACGTACAACTTAAACAAAATGTTAATTTAAAAATATGTTTAAATTGCTGTTTATTCACTTGCTATTTTTACGTGCATAAAACAGTAAGGAACATCCATCTTTTCATAGTCCTACATAAATTTACTACTAGCTTCCGCCCACGGCTTCACCTATGTGTTAATCTAGATTATAATCTATCTCTGTGCCAAATTTTTAGTAGTAGTTTTTGCGTGAAAGAGTAACAAACATCCATGCATTGTTACAAACTTTTGCGTGTATAATAATTATTATGTAGGATTTGCAAATGCAGAAGTTACTGAAAATTGCTGGAATTTATTTAGGCATTTATTTAGTTTAATAGAATGTTTGTTATTCATTTACGGCATAAATACTGAGCAGATTTAAACGATATTTTTACACACGAACTTTTTTTTTCTGCGGGGGGAAATCCTTTATGGATCCCCCGCTCCGAGTGGGCGCAGGCCGAGTGTATGTGGAACTTAACCTACCTCCGCAAACCGCCATTGCTATACCTGTAAGCCAGGATCGACAACGGCGCCGTGAAGAGACTCAGGATTTGAACCTGGCTCCCTGGCCGGGTACCCTCTCAGACTCACACCTATGCCAGGGGTCGCGGGAACACGAGATACTTCCTCAATTCCTGGCTGCTCATGGCCCGCCTCTGCAGTTTTACCTGGTTTAACATATAGGCTGATTTATATCTCTGCAACATATTTTCCAGATTTCAGGTCGAAATAAGTACAAGTAAGGTTATATTTTGCAACCTTGCCTCGCTCTTATTTCACAGAAAAATCTTGAGCTGTTCATTCGCCATAAAAACAGAAGCTCATTTCAAAAACATTTCTAACTGTCGTCTTTCTTCATTACTAACACACTGTTTACGGCAATTGTGAACAATAATCGGACCAATATATTACTCTGTTAGACAGCGCAATTGTCCATCTACTGGGCAATGTTGATAAACAAACTTTGCCTTTAAAAATTCCACTTACAAATTAAGAAGAATGGTCTAAGTTAAATTAAAATCTTAGCCGACTCGCCTTGTGAATTATGCTTGTTGTACTTTGTAAGCAGAGTTGATACTTGTGTCTTGTTTGAATTACAGTAGGCTACTTTTGTATTTATTTTTGATACTTTTTATCAGCTGGGTTTCAATTTCAAGACTCTCACCCTATTCCACCGTCTCGGTATCGATATACCTAGAAGTGCAAGACTGAATAATAATTTAAAATAAACAAGATCTTCTCTTCTCTTTGACTGGCCTGGTGGCGTAGTAGATATTGACCCTGACTGCTACGCTGAAAGTTGTGGGTTCGATTCCCACCCAGGTCAAATCTTTATGTGATAAGCACGATTGTTTCTTCTGTGTCTGGGTGTAATTTATCTATGATATGTATGTATTTACAAAAAAATGTATTTGAGTATTATATATCCGTTCTTACTACCCATAACACAAGCAAATATAATTTCTTAATTTGGGACTAGATGTGCGCTGTGTATGTGTGACAATAATTTAGGGGAGAGTGGTATGAAAGAGCTATGCTATGAAAGAGCCGATAAGATTTTTTGTAACTTACCTTGTACTACCATAGTTTAATTTATTTCTAGTAAACAACACTAGCTAACTAGGTAGAGTCATATTTTTGTGAGTAAAAATCAAGTCGGCTCTTTCAAAGCCTGGCTCTTTCATACACACTCTCCCTTGTTCTCTTCTTGCAAATTTTTGCTTTCACTAATAGTCTTCACTTCAATTTACTATTATGTTAGTAAATTGAAGTGAAGACTATTAGTGAAAGCAAAAATTTGCAAGAAGAGAATCATTGCAATTAACATTGCGATTGCAACTACCGTGTTATGTCCCCACAACACGCTGTTGTCGTTCTAATGTCAATGATAGGAAATGAAGTTTAAAAAAATTAACCGATATCAAACTCAGGCACTAATTATACACTAACTAGCTTTCCGACAGCGGCTTCGCCCGCGTGCATGTCGGTTATCGCGCCAAAACATTACCTTCTTTTTGCGCAGTCGGATAAAAACTATCCTATGTCCTTTCTCGGGTCTTAAACCACCTCTATACCCAATATCATCCAAATCGGTTCAGTAGTTTAAGCGGTAAAGCGTAACAGACAGACAGACAGAGTTACTTTCGCATTTATAATATTAGTAGGGATTACATTAGAAGCGTCGGTAGACACCTGATTACGATTTTAAAAATAATCTCAAAAATATGCAATTGGCCCCTAATTCGCAATTCTCGAGTCATTATGTGTAATGTAACTATCTATGCATGTGAAACTTAACAGTAGATATAACTATGTTATAACTAAGTTGCAGCGCTTTTGGGGCTAGTTTTCATTATAATTGTTTTACTGCTCACCCCTTCGGACGGTCCGTTATACTAATACAGCGCAATGCAAATTTATCTCGCCCTGGGAATGAATGAACATGCTTCAGTTCCGAACTAATTATTGTCTAGTTTTTGAAACTATCTAGAAATTACTATGTTGTCTTTATTATAACATGCAAATAAGTTACTAAATCTTACTTTATTTAACACTGCCCCGGGTCCGGCTGAATAGAATATTACTTCGCCCCTTTTTTAGTGTCCCACTCCTAGGCAACTATTCTCTCAACTATCTTATGAGTTATGAGGGTTTAGGCCTTAATCTACACACGCTGGCAAAGTGCGGGTTGGTGGATGTCACATGTCCTCGAATGATTAGTTCTTAGACATTCCGGTTTCCTCATGATGTTTTACTTTACCGATGTTGAACAGCGGAGATGAAACAAGGATCTGGGTACGACCGGGACTCGAAACTGCGACCTGCGACCTTGTACGAGTTGTCAATACGAAAAAAGTTTTCAAATACTATCAGTACCATGTCAAGATAATGAGTTAAAATGCACTTAAATCTACAAACTATTTTTTCTATTCTGTTACCAATCCATTTTATTCTATTTCTAACAATTCTACTCGTATTTTCTTTTTAACTAATGTTTTGTACAAAAGAAATTAATTTGAAAATGCAATTTGACAATTTCAAGATAGAATTTGAAAACTTTTTTCGTACCCACAGTGAATAAATCGATGAACCAGCGTTGTATAGTAAACCACACCTGAGTTGTGGATAGGTACAATTTTACTTATCCAATGAAATTCTCAGACGATAGGAATCCTCATTTAATGCTCTCCTGATTATCAGTAGGTACTCCGTATAATAATATAGTCGTGTTATATAGTGCATCCATTGAACCGTCGCAGTTGAATCGAAAACTTTTCTAGTTTCGCACCAAAAGGAATTGGATTAAACCGGTAACGAGCTGTGGAAACCGGATTATTTGACAGCACCCGATTGGTTGGGCCCTGTACTTGTACTAAAATAAATAATTTATGAGTTTATTTATGTAAAATACCCATTTAATGAGCGTGTTCGCGTAATAATTGGGAGGTTTTGGGTTCGAATTCAGACAGAAATACCTAGAGTAGCAGCTCAAAACGCCAATAGACAAACATGACCTGCAAAATTAAGGTGATAATATCTTCTGCCTACACCTTCGGATTATACAGACACTACAGCGCTACGATAGGATCAAATATTATGTAACCTCGACACAACTTCGGACTGGACACTATGTATTTACATAGATGTATCACTTCAACCCTCTAAGTTTCCGTTTATAAAAATATGTTATAATAGAATTAATAATAAAATAATAATATTAATAAATTACCATCTAGTATAAAAATGTTAAATAATAGACTCTTTAAATTTACATTATACAAATGGCTCAATGAAAATAATTTTTATAGTATCATGGAATATTTAGAACATAAATTATGATGTTAATCACGTGACTAGTTTGCATGCTTTATTTGTAAGCAAAACATGAATGATTTCATATTATATTGTAACACCTTTGTATACCATGTTTTACGCAAATAAATATTTGAAATTTGAAATTGGATTATAATTAATAATGTTGTTGGGACTTGGGATACTAATATTTATTTTCATGCTAAGAAGAAATTGACAGACTGACATATCACTGGGTCTAAAAACTCAAAATTAGCAAGTAAGTAAGTAAGTAAAAGTTCTCTGTATGGTCTTGGCATGCACTAACAAAGAATTTTTCAAATCTCACCCCCGGGAACACACCGGCAAAGCCGCGGGCGCAACCTAGTTCTAAATTATATTGAAAAGTATTTTAAAGCCAGAATTTTCATAAAAAAATCGTGATGATCATTTAATTGCGACTACTAATGCCAGGAGTTAAACCGGATTTGATTTTGATTTGTAAATTGTATTATTTTGTTGTTTACTTATTTGACTAACGCATTATGGAAATTAAATTATTTTATATACTTAAGTAGGCAAGTTGGTGCCGATGTAGCATTAGGCAAAAGAGGCTTTCTTTGAACTTGCAACAAAGTTCAAGTCGAAAGTTTAGGTGTACTTGAACAATTATACTGGGAGCTTATTCCTTAATACCGTGTCTGCAAATTACATAGTTTAGTCTTACTGTGGAGTACAACTTTGCACTACAGAGTTTGTTTCAATGAGTTTTAGGATGAAAACTGTTTTAGGGTAATCTATTGTATGTATTGTTCAGGTTGAATGGGAATGTTAAGTTTCTATTAAAATTTTAATACTATTATACTTTTTTAATTATTATTTTTTTGATAAGCTTACATAACTTTTTCAGAAGTAATTAAGAGGGCATTTTCAAAGATATTCTCTCCCAGTCTCATCGTCATAAGAGGGGAGTTACTTACTATCAGTTTTTAAGTTGGTCGAGCATGTTGAAGATTCGACCTCTTTATTTATTTCATGTTTGTAAAACGAAGAATTAAAAAAAAATGTTTTTGTCATTTTTTTTAGGTAATAGACTCCTTTGCCAACGCGCCCTTAACCTACCCTCGATAAACGCGACATAATATTGTTAATCTTTAACTACACAACAATTACCACTAAACAAAATACTATTATTACGAATACTTGGTTTCATACATTTCTGGGATCGGGTAATTTTATTTTTCATTTTGATGCAAATATAAAAACATTATATAGATATTATTCATATCTTAAAGTTATTACTGGTCTAGGTTATCTTGTAACTATAACTTACTTCAAACATCGTAAAATAATTGCATTTTCTTTCAATAAAATTCCGTTTTCCATCAACAAGATGGCGGAGAACAATATCCATTTGTTCACAAGAACTCATTTCAGAGTCCTTTGATCACTACAGAGTAAAAAACTAAATTTTCGCCACGTGCGCAAACAATTTAGAATGGAGAAAGCTAAATGAATTTTTGAAAGAATCGCTTGGACGGAATTGTTATCTGGAATGCATCTGTAAATTGCTAGAGCGCTAACGGTTTTATTTTGAACTCAATTTTCACTAGGATTTCTTGATGATGCGTATAAGGTACAGTCAAGTACGAAAGTTAATCATAATTACACACATCATTTACATCTTAATTCTGAATGATTCCATAGACGAGAGAAGAAAATAATCTTGTCATTAGTAGTTTACAATGAAAATTTAGAGCATATGTGACGCAACGGTCCAGGCCTCGCCTTAGGTCGCGGTCGCGGTTCGATTCCCAGTCGTGCCTACTCATCTTTGTGTGATTTGTTACATCGCCTCTGCTCAGTGTCTAAAGAACTAATCATTCAAGGACATGTGACAAACCCGCACTTGGCCAGCGTGTGGTTTAAGGCCTAAACTATCTCAACTCGTAAAATAGTTAAGAGAAAAACCGTGCCCAGCTGTGGGACACTAAAATGGTTGACGGGAATGAACAGTCATGCTACACATGTTGTTTAATTTTTTTGTATTAAAATGCTTTGTAATATTGAATCTGTATCTGAAAGTTGATTAAACTTTTGAAGCTGACTGTACCTAGATAATATAACTAATAATTAAACAAAACTGTTGACATATAAGATTGCTTGAGAGCTATTAGTTTTATGACTATAAGAAAAATTAGTTTAAACACGAGCTTATACTCATCTAATAAAACGAACTTATAAGATGCAAAGCACATGAGGCTATTATGGATTTATCTTGTTCTAGCGGGCCCCGCAGACGACGTCATGCCCGGTAAAGCAGTGCCGTCTACCTGGTCCGGAAACAGATGACGACCGAATCTCAGAACTATCGAATATAGGCATAAGATTCCATAAAAATCGGTCAATCCGTTTCATAGGAATTTTTTTTTCTCTGCGTAAGAACCTTCCTCGTACTTCAAGGAATATTTAAAAAAACAATTAGCAAAATCGGTCCAGCCGTTCACGCGGGATGGCGTGACCAAGGGAAATAGGGGAATATAGGAAATATATAGATTAATTTAGAAGTTTCTATAAACTTTACGCAAGAATACCTATTGAACCAATGCAAAAAGAAGGTAAATTGAATACTCTTATTTTAGTAATAATGCAGTTAAACACTTTATAAAATATTTATTAAGAATAAGAAATCCCCTTTACGGAAGAAGATACTAAAATCTCACCCTAGCTGACCTCACCTTGTTGCAAATATCTTCCTCTTCATTTTCTTAAGCTATGTAGTTTCCAAGATTGTCGTAGAAGATAAGTGATGAAGTTTGATCATAAAACAGATAAGGTCGAACTCCTATAATATTTGTTTTTAAACCAGTCCGCCATTTTTGAAGAGATAGAATTCGCGGCGAAATCGTCTACAATCGATTGACACAAGACTGCTCTAGTTGGATGGCCACTTGATTCGATTTTTATTCGATTCTTGAGACTCGTTCTAGTCATTGCACACGCTTATTGTGCAGTGGACCTTATGTTTAAATTGAATCAAGAACTACAAATCGTTACTGCCCTTCCAGAAAGTTGGCAGATTTTAAAATCAAATAGTAATTTCACAATTTAAACTTTAAATATACAAGACATGACACACGTATGCCTTAATTAATATCCTAACCTCCTCATTTAAAACCTTATAACGCTTCTAAAGGTTCGCTGAAATACGTTTAAATCCAGGAAATATTAATAGCAAGTAACAGTATTGGTTTAGTTTAGTTAGTTTTTATGCGTGTTTAGCGTTAAAATTGGTTTTATCTCAACGTGTACTCCAACCTGAAACTTATCTGTCTGTAAAACCATTGTACCAATTTTGATGCAAATTTTTGCTTTCGGAAAGTTGATTATGAGTTATGAAATTATGATAGTCTTTTGCTATAATAAATTTATAAGTTTTTTTTAAAGAATTCAAGCAAAGACTACCACATTTGAACGCCTAACATACATCTCATACGGGGCGTAGTCCAAGTGAGGTCAGACATCTGAATTTTGAAGTCTGAGAAAATACCTACCGTTTTATTTTTTTATTCTGCGATAGGCTGGCGCTTGACTACAACTTGCCTGATGTTAAGCAATGATGTAGTCTACGATGGAACGCGCCAGCCTAGTATACCGATTCACTCGTGATTACGAATGATTATCGGTAAGAAGGTGGCAGGGGAATGAGCCTCCATATGGCTAGAAATCTTTAAGGAGCAACAATTCCGACCCACCCTCTCTTTATGGTGTCACCAGACATAACACCGGAACACGGCAAGGCCGCTTGGCGGTGCGGTTTTGTCTGGTGGGTGGTCACTAACCACGGCCGAAGCCTACCACCAGTTGATTTACACCTGATATGCACCACCCGGGGACCACGTGTGGGGATTCAATTAAAGGTGTATACCCACGGACGAAGGTGACTCAACCCCTTGTTTGTGCTGCTGTCAAATCACACGAATAGGAATAGGTATCTACCAAATGTTAGAATAGTGGTGTCAGGTTTAGTCCTATGATAATATCGTTTTGCATGAAATTAATGTTTAATTTAATTGATTAAGATGTTAGGAATAAGGCATTTTCGATTCTAAGTTCTCAGAAGTTGAGGAAGAATTTTCAATGTTTTAGGGTGTTTAGGTACCAACTTAGATTATTTATTTGTATAGGGTAATTTTTGAGATTGTTTTTCAGTTTGGTAAATCTTTTCAAATAACATTATTATTAAATTTCGCTCTAATAAACTTCTAGAGTGATTCAATTTCCCTAAATAAACCATAAATAATCTCCTGTTAATTTCTCTCGTTTGCCGCCATTTTTAAAAGCCTTTAGCATTTGTCTTTAAACCAAAGTCTTTTATTTATATCTCACAAAATGGTAATAGAGACTTAAGTACTTATTAAATGCAGTTTCATCAGATTTCTATCTCAATGTTGCGGCATTAACTAAACGGTTTTCAGACCGAATTTACCAAATTATATTAGAATTATTAATTTGAAATAATTTGATTTTGTTGACAAAGATGATAAAAACTATAAGTTAACAAAAATGTAGATAGTAGGTACTCATCGACCTAAAACAAACGGTTTTATACAAAAACAAGGTTAGAAATAGTCAGGAAATTTAACTCACTACTCACTTCAACTCATTTTAGAGTCTCGTTGCTGGGCACGGGCCTTTAGATCTATTAGAATTGGCGGATTTATCACACATATATACAAAAATAAAAAATACAGTTGAATTAAAAACCTTCTTCTTTTTGAAGTCGGTTGAAACTATTAGGTATAAGTTGAGTGTCCTGAGCTGCGGTGGCGCAGTGGTACGGGCCTCGCCTTAGTATAAGGTTACTGGCTCGATTCCCGGTCTTGCCCACACATCTTTGTGTGAATTGTTTCATCGCCGCTGCTTAATATCGGTGAAGAAAAACATTGCAAGGTAACCGGCATGTCTAAGAAAGAACTGATCATTGGAGGATAATATATGTGACATCCACTATCCCGCATTGGACAATATGTGTTGATTAGGACTCAAACTCATTTTGTAAGATAGTTGAGAGAAGGGACTAAAAAGGGTTGAAATGAAAATTTATAACACCCCTGCTTTTTGTTAGAGGTTAAAAATCAAGTTTTATAGACAAATTTATCTCGACTATTCGACGTTTATAGATTATATATATACAGACCTACATAATACAAGCTTATCCATGTACCTATCTCAAGAAGATCCTATAGATTGAGATTTATTGTATGGTCCTCAATATATTTGAATTGGTCAGGACATTGCTTAGATGAATGATGTAGGTGGAATATACTGTCATTTATCTACACTAACTATATAACGCTGAAGAGTTTGTTTGAACGCGCTAATCTCAGAAACTATCTCTGATTTGAAAAATTCTTTAACTGTTAGATAGCTCGTTTATTATCCCACTGCTGGGCATATGTGTATTGGATTATCTCTTCTAATAAAACTGCAAATTTGTCTTTACCATGTTTGCTTGCTTTTCACGCCGCAGCTGCGCAGGTCGTAGGTTCGATTCCCACCCGAGACAAACATTAGTGATGAACATTTGTGTTTGTGTCGAGTATGGGTGTAAATATCTATTATAAGTTATAAGTAGGTATATATTTACAAAAGAAAAGTATTATATGTATAGTATATACCAGTTATCTGGTTTCCATAACACAAGCTCTGCTTAGCTTGGGACCAGATGACCGTGTGTGTTAATGTCCCAGAATATTTATTTATTATTAATTATTATTAAATATATTCTTTTACAACTAAGATTTAATATTAAGACGATTTCTGAAGAAAAATACAATTGTTATTTTTTTTTAAATTGCCAAATGTCAGTGCAATATAGGCCGAGCTAGCTAGTTCACGCGGACACAGCCGCGGCGGAAAGCTAGTCTTGTATCTGTAACTATTTATATCTAGTACTTTTTTCTTATACTGGTACCACCAACGTAGTCGGCGTTAATGCTTGGGCATTCTTTTAAAGTAGTTCTATCAGTTATTCTTCTAGTTATTTCGGAAAAAGAATAACATTTATTTACAACATAAAGTCCTTACTGAATAACAACCTTAACTGGGTAACTAATATGTTAAAAAAATCTTCCGCATCGTTATCTTCTGGGAACATACCCAGAAGACTAGCAGCATTGCCGTGATAGCAATACTGATCCTTTGCCCAGGATACAAACCAGCCTTCTGGTTACGTGTGTTGTCAACTAAGCGTTTTGACGACTTCTTGAAAAGTGAACGTGGTTTCATTTTACTATTTGAAGAAATTGCGTCTGGTATAATTATGTTCATTATAAGGAAGTAGCTATATATAAACTACACACTATCTACTCATATACACAATCTTGCATAAGGAAATTTGCTACAGAACTTATTATTATTATTTTATGCGACCATCCTCCTCTCTCGTACATATTACTGTGCCCGACAGGGTCCACAATTAATATTAAGATTGTTATACTGAAGACCTTATTAAAATAACATTGTGGAACGCAATGAAGTATTGAAATTGAATTGACATTTACTACTTTTCTAATTACAGTAAACTAAATTACTAAAGTACATTTAACTTCATTTAAGTAGCCAAACATTAATAGTCAATACGGCGCCTGAGCAATTACAAGAATGCACTATAGACTGTAGTGACAAAAAACTAATACCACTAAAAGCTTGGTTATGTGAACGAAATGGGTAATGGATATTTTCGGAAAAATATATGCTGCCGGCCTTATTCCGAATGTTTAGCTTTATAATATGAGCTAAACTTTCAGAATAAGGCCTGCAGCAGATATTTTTTTCATCATAATCATCATTAGCCTATTTTAGTCCTCTGCTAGACATAGGCTTCTCCCAAAACATGCCCCACTCAACAACTCGTTTACCCCAACGGTTGTCGGTTGTGCGGTAGATATGACCGGCCCACTGCCACTTCAGCGTACTAATCCGGTGAGCTATGTCGATTACTCTGGTTCTCTGTCGGATTACTTCATTGCGTATTCGATCCTTCAGAGAAACTCCGAGTATAGCCCTTTCTATAGATCGCTGTGCGACTTTAAATATATGGACCAGTCCTATCGTGAGAGTCCACGTTTCGGCTCCGTATGTCATATGTCATACGTATATTTTTTTATAATATAGTATTTTTAATAAAGTTTTCCTATAATATATCATTTAAGTTTGCGCCTAGCCACAACTGGACGCCACAGACAGAAGAAGAAGAAGACAGATTGAAGATCATAAATTCTAGAAGAATTCTAAGTCTTGTACGAACTACGCATGTCATTATGCGAATTAAAATACAGATATCGCTACTTTGCGGTAGAATCTTTACATCAACGCCTCTACCGTACCAATAAGTCAGGAATAGCCCTTAAATTAAGTGAAAATATTGACTGTATAACACAAAGAAAACTTTTACTTAAAACATTTTTGTTTAAATATTCGTGAAAAGAAATTCCGGAATGAATACCGATAGACAAAGGGCGCACCAATCAACTTATCGCCTCTCGGTTTGCTAACAAAGGCTCAACTTTTAATTGGAGACTAAATCTGAGATTTTAGAGGTAGGGCCTTTTGTTTTTGGGGTTGTTAATTTCAGCTCAGCTCACCTGTTCCTAGAATTTCAGATGGAAGTAACTGCTTTGCTGACTGTATAATTGCAATGTGTTTGAATTTGCTTACTCGAATTCACTACACACATAGTCTGTATTAAAGATGTACCTATACTTTGTTACGTTAAATTTGAAGTAGTGCTATTGATTACATAATAACAACTTATTTCTTTTTCCTTTATACAGGTTTAATTTTAATACAGAGACAGGCAGGTTTGGTATTTTGGCAATCTTGGAACAGGACATGCTGAAAATCAGTGCTGCGGGCCGCCTCCGTTAGGTGCACACTGATGGGTCACACTGTTTACTTTTTCTTTTCTTGTCCTTTTTAGTTGTTTTATTTGATTTTTTCTTTTTTGACTTTTGTTTTTTTTTAATTGTGTGTCCTGTTTGTGTCAATTATATATGTTTTTTCTGTCTTTCTTTTAGACGATTTTGCTATTCTTATAGGTACTACTAATATAGGCCCGGGCGAGTGAGAACTGCGATCCGTAGTGTATCCAGTTCCAAGCAGCCGTTTGGTAACTTGTATCTATCAATAAGGAAAATAGCACAACGTTAATTATTTCAATCCCAATTTTATAGGTACATACGAGGCATTGCTATAATAACTAGCCGTTTAAACACCAATGCAGGTATGTTTACATACATTTATCTGAATGTAGCATTGACAAACAAAATAGGTAAATCAATAAGTAACGCGCATCCAGTCCGTTTATTTTAGCAATACGGTTAGCTCTGTGAAATTAGACATAAGACCCAGTGGTGATTCAATATTTATGGTTACCTTTATGTACATTTACTTCTCAAGCTCATCATATTAGGTAGTTAGATAAATTGACAGAGAGTACGCAGGGGTTCGTTGGAATGAAAATGAAAAAAAAAAGAAATACTTACTTTTTTTTAATTTTTTTTGAAACGCAAGTCTACATAAAAATAGTCCAATTTCTTTTCCTACCGTGCAGTGAATGACTGGCAACTACTGAGAAACACTGCCAAAAAACTCAGTAACAGTAAACTCGGTAAACTGCGTTGTCAATAAACTGCTCTCCTTTTAAGAGACTCCGCCTCGAGTTGGTGGTAGAACTATCCCAAAGGTGCAGTAGGTACTCCATGCTTGAACGAACTTGTGCTTGGTATAGCAAATTTTTTTTATTAATAAACGGATCTATGTTGTCCGTAAATAAAGAAAAGATATTGATTTGAATTGAAATGAAAGTGTTAATTCTACTCATCTTAATAAACTAAAACGAATGAATGTATTTTATTTTATTTTATTTTATTATGGAAGGAAAACTTACAGCTAAACATTACACAAGAAATATAAACTAAGATAGTAATAAGAAAGCCAATTACAAGTTTTCACTTAAAGAATATACAGAATATGAAAGTTAAATTAGACAGGAGACAGCAATATGTTTATTACTATTTCACGCAAAAACTTCTGAACGAATTTGGATGAAATTTGGCACAAAGATGAAATATCATCTGGATTAATACTTAAGCCACTTTCTCATAACTCATAACTCATAACTCATTTATTGGTAATATTACATTACAGGTCTAAATATACATTCTAATAAAAATTCATTCAAACTATACATTCAAATAGCTAAAACACAATTTAACATAATAAAATGTTAAAACAATAAATAAAAAATAAATACCAAAATAAAATTCATAAAAAAATAATAACAATAATATCTAATATTAATAATAATTTAAATTTATATAATTCGATTATCATAAATATGAAATAATTTAAAAACCATCATTAACTAATAATCTCAATATTATTAAAATCTTGTTACTAAATATTTATATTTATGAAATCTTTAATGTCGTAAAATGTTTGCTCAACAAGCCACCTCTTTAACCTGCTTTTAAACGCAGGAAGACTGGGAGCCGAAACCACATAATGAGGCAGTTTATTGTAAATAGACGGTCCCATCACATGAGTCAATTTACCAGACTTTGCCAATCGTTTGGGCACGGATACTAGTTTATTAGCGTGCCGAGTATTGTATTTATGTACGTCGCAGCGTCTTTGGAAATCGCCTTCATTTGATCTCACATACAAAGCCGCTTGCATCAACACCAAGCTCGGAAGTGTAAGAATGCCGAGCTCCTTAAAAAATGGGCGCGCCGAAATGTCCTGCGCTACCCCTACTATTGCGCGGATGGCTCTTTTTTGCATCCGGAAGACACGCTCCCAGTCCGCTGCAAGTCCCCACAGCTCCGCTCCATACTGCAACAGCGAGTGCACTGTCGCAAAGTAACAAGCAATCGCTACGTTCCGCGGAACCACTCTCACCACACGGTATAGCGCATAGCACGCACTTCCCAGCTTTCCGCACAGCTTGTCTACATGTTCTGACCACGTGAGAGATCGATCTATCACGAACCCTAAGAAATTCAGGTGCGGAACTTCTACTATTTGTGTGCCCTTAACGACTATTGACACAGGCGTTGTAGATCGTCCGGATAGTGAGAATCGGAGAAGGTGAGTCTTGGTCAGGTTTAAAGCAAGGCCGTTCGATTGAAACCAGGTAGCTAGTTGTTCTGCCGCAAGATTCAATTTATTCTCAAGTAATTCGTGAGAAGGTGCAGTGACCAATGCTGCCACATCGTCAGCATACATAAATATGTTAGCCGCCGGAACCGACTCTGGAAGGTCGTTGAGCATTAAGGAGAAAAGGATGTTCGACACCGATGAACCCTGAGCTACCCCCATTTTAGATGTTAATGGACTTGACCGTTTCTATGCCAATAAGTACCACGCAGGCGAAGCTGTGGGCGGAAGGTAGTCTATTATATTTTTAAACAAATTCTAATACAAATAGACTAAAAATAAAGCCTTCATACGCCAAATAACTTAGCTATCAGAAACAGGGCTGGTGTTTTCGAGTTACTAGTATAATTCCACGTACGGGACAAATACGATTTTCTGTGTACGTGTCCAACGATCTGTGGACCGACTTGCTACATTTTTATTGTAACACTCGGATTATGAAATTGTTATATTTCAATTCTTCTGTGGAAGTTGAATTGATATGAACTAAATAATATTATTTCTATTGATTAGATAAAGATATTTTTAGAACTGTGCGTTTCAATTATGAATAGAACTGGAAATCCGCCATCTTGAATCGGAATGCGCCGCAACTTCACATTTTTAAGTACAGTGGGCAAAAACGTTTGCTTGAAAAAATAATCACATCTGCGTGTGAAAAAAATTAATACTTAGGTACAAACATAATAGGGTAACTTTGGAAAAAAAGCGGTGATATAAGAAAAAATGTGTGTGTATGTCTGAGTATCTGTGTGCTTATTTGTGTAAGTACAAATTAGTAGCATCCTAGCGCGTAACTTTACTTAGGTGGGAACTAGGCAGCTATATACCTACTTTTCTACATAGATCACTTTTTCATACATTTTAACTTAATATTATTAATATTATTATTATAATATCTTAATATTATTTGTGTGTGGTTTGATACTTTATGCTGACGTTACTTTTGCTTGGTTTTTGGTATGAAGCTAACCGCGGATCCAGTTCTATTCTTATTTGAAACGCATAGTATTTTTTTTATAAAAAAGATTGGAAACGTAGGGTAGTTCTATGCGGCTTGTAAGCCTGGATGAGACTCAAGTGATCTTACGGGACACCGGATCAGTTTTGTCTTGTCCACTTTGTGTCACACCTTGGAACTGGTTTAGTTAGAGGCAAGTTTAGGTTAAGCGCAAACATCTTCACTTCACCTCAACCCTTTTTAGTGTCCTACAGCTGGGCACAGGTCTTTTCTCAACTATCTTATGAGTTGAGAGAGTTTAGGACCAATCCACACACGCTGCCCAAGTGCGGGTGGATAGATGTCACATATCCTCGAATGATTAGTTCTTAGACATGCCGGCTTCCTCACGATGTTTTTCTTCTCCGATATTGAGCTGCGGCGATGTAACAATTCACACAAAGATGTGTGGGCACGACTGGAAATCGAACCCGCGACTTTATATTTCTAAGGCGAGGCCCGTACCACTGCGCTACCGATGCACGTAGCAAACAAGTGCAAACATATTACCTATAGGATAAAAAAAGTAAGTTCAAATAAATTTGCGCGCGTGCGTGGAGCCGCAGTCGAAAGCTGGCATACCTAAATATATAGTGTGCTTAAGAGTATATATATAGTATAAATGGGACATTAACACACACGGTCATCTGATCCCAAACTAAGCAGAGTCTGTACTATGGAAACCAGATAACTGGTAATATACTACAAATACTTTTTTTTGTAAATGTATACCTAAATATAGATAATTACCCCAGACACAAGATAAACAGACATATTTAAACAAATGTTTGTCTTGGGTGGGAATCGAACCCACGACCTGCGGCGTGAAAAGCAAGTATCTTACCGACCACGCCACCGGCCCCTCGAGTATAAGTTTTGTATTATAGTATTTTCAATAAAAATTTACCCAAGTAAGTACCTACCTAACCTAACGTAACTTAAATCCAATTTCAAACAGTTTGTATACTAAACAATGTCTCGTAAGCCCGCAACAGAGGCACATTTTACAGGATAAAGTTGCTTATTAATTTTTCTGCTTTTATGTTCCCTACATGACTGTCGTTTATATTAAATTTCTTTCAAAAAATATTGGACGGCAATCTTAAGCCAGATATATGATTCACTATTTGCCCTGGTTACCTTTGGATATAGGTGTATGTATCCATAAGTCCATGTAATGAAAGCAATTTTAAGTCCATTTACAGATTTTAATCTAGGAACAGATAAAAAATACATAAAAATCGATTTAAAGGTAATGAAAAGGTCATTGTCTATACATAGGGTTGTCTTAGAGGGCATCCGGGGAGCGTCCGGGGAAGGTTTCATTTGTAGACCGAGTGCTATAAAAAAAATAAAAAAAATTTGGGCCGCCCGCGAGACACGCACTATGCTTGCACACCACGATCAAATTTCTGTTTTGTTATAATAATGAATGAATGAAAAAGGTGATTTATGACATTTTCAACTGTTTTTTATTACATTGAATATGTTTAAAAGATCTTGTTGCCATGTCCGGCTTTCGGATTCTAAAATCCAGAGTTTTCACGCGTCTTGTCCTGTTTTCCAAATTTTTGAGATGGCAACTCTATCTATACAGCTCTCGTCAACACTTTTTATTCACCCACTGCTGGGTAACCGGTCTTCACTCAACTATCTTATTAGTTGGGAGAGTTTAGGCCTCAATCCACATACGCTGGTCAAGTATTGGTTTGGATGATATGCCCTCAAACGATTAGTTCGTAGACATGCCGGTTTACTTATGATTTGAATGATGAAACAATTCACACAAAGATGTGGGCACGGCCGGGGCGAGGCCGATACTGCTGCGCTACAGCTCAGTACAGCTCAATGACCACCATTCAGCGAAGGGAATCCCGCAGTCCAGGCCTGTCAGATAATTTTGCTGGAAATGTAATGTGTCACTTATATTATTATTAGTCCACCCGTGAACATGAGGTCGGCATCTAAAATCAAAAATAAACCGCGACGAAATCCGTTAACATGTAGTTTTTCGTTAGGAGAAGAAGAAGAAGAAGAAGAAGAAGAAGAAGGAGAAGAAGAAGAAGGAGAAGAATAAGAAGAAGGAGAAGAAGGAGAAGAAGGAGAAGAAGGAGAGGAAGGAGAAAAAGAAGAAGAAGGAGAAGAAGGAGAAGAAGGAGAAGGAGAAGGAGAAGGAGAAGAAGAAGGAGAAGAAGAAGAAGAAGGATAAGAAGAAGGAGAAGAAGAAGAAGACATTGTACAGTGTAAAACTAGATGGTTCTTAGACACTTGCTGAATTTTTGCTTGCCTATTCTATTTTTGGCTTGAACAATGAATTTTTGTATTCACTTATTTATGGTCCCAGTCACTGGAAGCAAAATATTAAAAATAAATAGATCCGGCAACTGGGATCGCGGTCCGAGTTTCTTGCGGTCCTAGTCGCCGGATACCTAAAAGAATAAAAGAAAAAAGGTAGAAAGGTATTCATTTATTATTTATTTTATTTATTTATTCACAACATAACTAACATTGATATTAACATAATTAAAAATATTTATTTTATAGCCTTATTAACATATTTATTTGTTGGCACATCTACTTCTCAACGCATCGGCTGTCATTTTATACTGTCATCGCGTCCGTCTTTGAAGTCACCTGTCACTCGAGAATGTCATTATGAACGAACGAATGAAGACCGAGCGCGGGTGAAGCGGCCATATTAGAATGGCTGACACTGTATGTTGGTCCGTTGTGTCGTCGGGAAGTGCAGATGCAATAACGTGCTCGATGAACGTTACTATTTAATCCTACATAATCTTAACGATCGGTAACTGGTAGAATTCATGATTGTGCTATCGAGAGATGGGGGTGAAGTGATATTTTGCTGTAGTTATTTTATTGAAATACCGTCTTCTTACCCGATTATTCACGCCTACCTAAAGTTGTCTGCTAATTCTGATATTTTTTAGTCTAAAAACCTTTCAAAAGCCTTCATATTAGTTTATTATACAGTGTCTTTTCTGTAGTGTTTTATAATGTCCTGGCCTAAATATTGACAATAGAGTATGCAACATAAGGTTTACATCATGTTCTCAAGTAATGTCAACAGAGTAGACGGAGCACTATGTTTAGCAGCGCTTAAAACTTAAATTAGCTCCTGTATTGTTCGAACTGTTCGAAGCTTGTCACTTTGTACGTGTCCGGGATTTATTCTAAGAAGTTGATTATAAACTTAGGTATAGTAATGTACGGTGTGCTTTATTGAGACGCAGTGTTTCAATTTCTGAGATGATTTCAATTGTATCGGTAATTTCAAAAACCTCATTAACTAGTTAGTAATTTAATTTAAAAAAAAAGGGTGTAATAATTTGATGAATCTATATGTATTTGTTTACAAGTGGCCTCGTAGCTTCTAAACGGATAAAGCGATTCTGAAGCAGTTTAATTTATTTAAAAGCTGAATTAGTTGAGCCAGTTCATAAGTAACTTTAAAAAACCCGATCTCCCAAACTCCGCCTTAACCCCAATAAAGTTGAATATTACCCACTTTTCGCCGGTTATGTTGAGATCTCATACGTAATAGGGGGCGAGTCACAGATCATTAACGGTGGGCTGCTCTGTAGGGCAAGCCTCAACTCCAAACTTCTACTAAAATATTAGAAAAGTCTATTTGCTCGACTGGAGTATCAAATCGAAATCGGGAAGCGAAAGTGTTTTTATGTACTAGCGGACCCCGCAGACGTCGTCCTGCCCGGTAAAGCAATGCCACTTACCGAGTCCGAAAATAGATTACGACCGATCTCAGACCTACCGAATATCAAGGCGGTTAAGCCGTTTCACAAAGTTGTATTTATTTCTGCGTAAGAACCATCCTCTTACTTCAAAGAATATTCTAAAAAAAGAATTAGCGAAATCGGTTCAGCCGTTCTCGAGTTTTGCGCTTACCAACACATTTAGCAATTCATTTTTATTGTATAGAAGATTAGAGTTTGGTAGTTTTTGTAGTTATTTTTGTAGTCTTTTGTATTCCATAATAAACACAAAGGAGAGGTCAAAAGTGGGCTAGAATTTTGAACACCAATGTGATATACCTCATTGGAAAGCTTATTTAATAAGCTGTTAGAATTTAACTAAACACGAATTTTAGGAGCAACCATTTTTGTAAAAATCAAAAAAATGTAATAGAAAAACAAAACGCACATTACCTTTAATTATCCGTTTCCTAAGCAGTATAAATATTGCAATCACGTCAACAATTGCATTCTGTTACAGTAGTTTTCTCTTGTAATATTATTCTAGCTGCAGCTTAATGTAATTATGACGAAAAATATTTGTTATCTTATTAGTGTAATAACAAAACGCGTGGAAAAAAATATAATTACGGGAAACGTCATGATGTCATTGTCATTGATCAGTTTGATTGACAGCGTCGAAATAATTTTGATTTTTTTGGTTGCTCAATTGACATTTGACCATGGGGTTGCCAATTGCAATAATCATAATATTGCATTAAGGATTCTTATTTTCAATTTCAATTTTTAAAAAAACGGGGGGGTGTAAAAATATTTCAAATACACCAAAAATTTAATTAATTATGCTCTATTAACCTACTTAACTCAGATTGCTGTTCAAATTTACAATTATTTTAATCCCAGGCTCTATACATTTTTTGAACGTCTCCTTTAAATTTTACCCAGTAAGTAGCTATACAATAAGAATTTCACCGTACCTAATTTACTTGCGTCATTTCCCTACCTACATTAACATTCTCACCGTGAGCCGTATTCTTACCTCAGGCCGCAATTACTCTTAATTAGTACTAACGAAACCCGCATGTATTTGTTATGCAAAGGCGTGTCTCATGTGTCTTCATTCTGTTCTACAAGTCACGTAACCAATCCTCTAATGCAAGCTATATCTTGTGGTGATCGAGATTACAAAGATTTTTTCGTGTAATACTATCCAATGATTTTCTATAGTCTACTAGATACGAAACTGTTGTCGGTCATAGTGAGTTTGGACCGGATCAACGTCAGCTGTGTTGTTTAAGTATAGCTTTAAGATTATGTTGAATGTGTTGTCTGTGTTAACTGTTACCTATCTATTTAAATTAATATCTCCCTGGACCCCGTGCGAGTTAGACGTCTGCCGGCGAATCAGTAGAAAAAAAAACAATGTTGTGGGTCGCCTTTAGTAGGCACTCACAGCGTTTACTGAGCAATGTCCATGTTTGACACTGATGGGTCACACTTACTCTTGTTTTTTTTTCTTTTACAGTTTTTTCGTTTCTATTTATGTTTTTTTTTCTCTTTCTGTGTTTTTTTTAGCATTTGATTTTGTGTGTCCTATCTTTGTCAAATAAATGTTTTTCTTTCTTCTTACTTTGTTTCTTGAACAGAACAACTTGAGACGACAAGTAGAGCGGTCGTGTGTGCTAGTCCACCTTTTATATTAGTTTTACTAAGTGAATCCCCTGGGCCCCATAATAGTTTAATACTGGGGTACGTACGTAGTTTAATCTGGGCGTTATTGGTTAAACGATCGCTTTACAGGTGTGACTACTTACCGATTTGCATAACTAATTTAATGTAAAAGACCATCCTGACACTTTACCTATATTTCTCCGTTCCGTTCCTACTTCTGGTTGAGGGTTGGTCTGGTTTACAGCCCTCTTTTAAAACATAGTTTTCTTTGGCGAATGTGTCGGTTTTGAAGCTACGTCTTTGAACTCGCAAGTGGCTACGTCTTTGAACTCTCGTTCTCTACGAGAATTGTTTGTACGAGGTTAGTTCTCTAGTACTATTTATCTCGAGGATACTATCAATGTATTAGATCAATTATCAAAATTGGAGACTTAGTCACCTTCGTCCGTGGGAGTGCACCTCCAATATTAATCCCCACACGTAGTCCACAGGGCATCTAGAAAAATTACATAGCGAAACAACATCGAAATTGACATAAGATTGTCACCTGACATTTCGGAGGTGAATTTCAATCCCATATATTCGTTTCGATCATTCGTTATAGCTTCGCTGTGTAATTTGTCTAGGGCACTGGTGGTGTAAATCAGGTGACAATAACCTGGTGGTAGGCTTCGCCCGTGTTTAGTACCCCACCATAAACTTTTCTGAGTTTATTGGAAGTGATTCACAATAGTATCTTAGATTTACGCGAATATCACACATCATAATTGTGATTAATATTTTTGGAGTCAAATACCTCAGTCCACCCGTGAACATGAAGTCTGAAAAGACTTTAAAACGTCGAGATCTAAAATCTAAAATAAACCGCGATAGAATTCGTTTAAAAGTAGTTTTATTTCAATGATTCACAGTAGTTGCCAGTCATTCACTGCACAATACTTATGAAAATAAATTAGACTATTTTTGTGTAGACTCACATCTCGAAAAGTCTCAATCGCTTCTTACAAGTTTGTTTATTACAGGCCAAACTGCGATCCAGACAATAATCCAGTCCGGAGTACACTTACTTATCGTATTTCTGATAACCGGATCAAAATTTGAACAGCCAAGTTCTACAAGTTCAGCTTCGATACAATTGTAATGGAAACACTACGTGAGCAAATTGTATATTGATACAATGAGTCAATTGGTATGGATAAGCCTAAAACCGGCTCTTTACGAAAGTGGAGGCAGTGGTGAATTTCGCCCACATTACGCCGGTAATAGTCCCATACGTAAAAGAGGGCGAGTCTTTTGCTATTCCCAGTTTAACCCTTTTTAGTGGCTCACTGCTGGGCACGGGTCTTACTATCGAGTTGAGAGAGTTTAAGAATCCACGCAAGCTGATCAAGTGCGCGTTGGTGGACGTCACATGCCCTCGAATGAATAGTTCATAAACATGCCAGGATTCGAACCCGCCACCTTATTTTTCTAAAGTGAGGCCCGTATAACCGCTGTGCCACCGCTGCTATTCATCGGGCACAATTGAAAACTTCGAGCTGCAACTTTGAGATTTTTTTGAGTAAGAAAAGTATGCTTAACCCACGCATTAAATATATTATTTTATGACATCCCACCGCCTTTATTTTACGTAGGAGGATGCTTCAGTCATGTCCCAAATGAGCGAAGGACGAAGGGTATGTGAGACTTCCCTTTTCGGCCCGGGCGAGCGAGTCATCCAGGGTCTCTAGCTTCAAGCGGTCGGGCTTGGATCTATTCACTAAACCCCCACGGTATCCTTCCACAGGCCATGCTGCGGCAATCGCTTAAAAATAAAACTTTATTGAAACGCTTTATTGAGGAGGTAGGGCGTCAAATGAGGGAAAAGTCAGATGCTTCCAGTCCGCATCGTACCTAGTGCAAAGGCTGGCTATCGCCATTCAAAGAATGCAGAATGCAGCCAGTCTGCTGGGTACTTGTGCACCAAGTATAGTTCAGGGTGGACTTTTTTAGACGAGCATTTTATGTGATAATTTTAAAATTATAATATCCATAATATTGAAATATTACTATTTTATTAATACTAATTAAAAATAATAATAACAAAATAAATTAAACGAATACACCAACCTAAATGTATACTGATGAAAATCAACAAATAAAATTATTGAAATGAATAGGTAGGTACATAATATAATTAAAATGTCACAAAAGATGTCATTTAAGAAAATGAAATGAAAAAAATGAAAAATGTTTATTGTACTAAAGATTACATAGTTTATAAGTTAGTGATTGGAGCCTCCCTTTAAGCGTATATTGCCTGTGTATATATACACAAACTATATACATACATATTTATAAAATAAAAAAATATATAAACAGGACATATTTATATATATATGTCCTGTATATATATTTTTTTAGTTTTGAATTCACTATACGGCAGTTGTCGTAAAGTCAAGGGAAGTTTATTATAAGTCCGTTTTAAAGCATAAGCCCATAGATAAATATTTTCTATTCCAGTAGTATAGATCTAGGTGAAATAATGGAGCCGCTAAAATTGGATAATATAGTCGTCAAAACTTTAAACATTTAATACAATTTACTTCAGATTTATTAAAGTATTCAATAGATAAATTTAATGTTCTAACTCTCATAAAACTATAAATCAGACATTATATTTTACTAAATTCACGCAAATACATAGAAATAAAACTATTTTATAACGGATTTTATCGCGGTTTACTTTAGATTTAGTATCCCGACGTTTCTAAGCAGTTTTATTTCAATGAATCAGATATTATAAAGACAGATTAAATAAAATATAGCTCCTTACTGGACATAGGACTCAAAGAAGACACAAAAATGGGTACTGAATTGTTTATGTACCAATTGTTTATGTATCTCATTGCCTGGAAGAGCTGCATAAATCTTATAAAAAATTGAATCGACGAAATCTACACATTTAATTTTATTAATTCCAAAGCACTTCACGCGAAACAGATTATTTATAATTGTTATCTGTTTACTTAATTTATTTTACTGTGAACTAAAAATATCTTAAACTGTAAGCTCAATTTGCATTCTGGTTGTAACTCCATAATTCCGGTGAATTCTGGTTTGCACTAGCTCAAGCTAAACGAATTTGGTACCATCTAGTGTTGCAGCTTGCAGTTGACGTCACGGAAATTCAACTTGAAGTTGTTATATGCCTATTGAAGATAGAATACATAAAATGTTTTCCAGAGTTGCTTGTGCCACAGTAGATATACATACAAGCTAAAACAGTAGTTCAACTTTTTGGACCTAAAGACCACTTTCCTCGGCCAAGACTTTATCAATAGAACGCTGAGCGATATTAACATTTATTTATTTCGTTTCACCAACAAAAATAATATTCAATTTTTTACTTGAGCATTAATATTAGTAACAAAATGATTCAATTGTGTTGAATTATAGGTAGATAGTCTATAGGTTTATATATTTTACTAGCGGACCCCGCAGACGTCGTCCTGCCCGGTAAAGCAGTGCCACCTACTGGGGCAGAAAATAGATTCTCAGACCTATCGAATTAGTTAAGCTGTTTCTGAGGAAGTTGTTTTTTTTTCTTTGCGTAAGAACCATCCTTAAACTTCAAGGAGTATTCTAAAAAAACAATTAGCTAAATCGATTCAGCTGTTCTCGAGTTATGCGCTTACCAACTCATTTTTCGATTCATTCATTTCATTTTTTTTTTCATTTTTCAATTTTCTTTGCTATAAACCTCACGGAGCCCGAGACCTTTCCAACGAATGCAAAACCGTGGAAATCGGTTCGTGCGTTCTGGAGTTATAGCGTCAGGAAGGAAAACCCGACTTATTTTTATATAGTAGATTATAGGTTGCCAGCATACAATCATACCAATTAAAGTCTTCTGAAGGTAAGCATATTTATTTACGTTTAATTCTAGGAACAGTCAGAATCAAACTACTGTGTTACTACACCTGCTGTGGTTGTACGGTAATCCTGTCTTGTGAAACTGTAACTTATTGTGTACAAGCATGTTTGTGGGGAGTTCGGATTGTGGTTAATTTTGCTCATATATTATAGTTTACTACTTTTTGAGCATTAAAAATAGATTAAATTTTTATATCGTGCCCAGCAGTGGGATAAAAAGTAGCCTAAAGTCTTCCATAGTAAATGGGCTATCTAACAGTGCAAGAATTTTTCAAAACGGATTAGTAGTTTCCGAAATTAGCGGGTTCACCTAAAGAAACTCTTTAGCTTTATAATATTAGTTTAATATAAAGGATTTGTCTTCTGTATACAGAATCACTGCTCCTTACTTATAAATATAAGTATAGTTTATAAGTAAGGAGCAGTGGTACGGTCCTCGCCTTAAAAATAAAAGGTTGCAGCTTCGATTCCCGGTTGATCTTTGTGTGAATTGATTCAACGCCGCTGCTCAATATCGGTGACGGAAAACAACTAATCATTCGAGGACATGTGACATCCACCAACGCGTACTTGACCAGCGTGTGTGGAATAAGGCCTAAAACTCGCTCAACTCTTAAAATAGTTGTGAAAAGACGCGTGCCCAAAAAGGTTGAAGTGATTTGTTTTCTATTAGATTTGCTCTCCGATATAAATGGATAAGTTAAAAAACTGCGCTTCGTATCGTATACCTATATTATAAGACGTTCATTGATTTGAAATCCCTGCATTGTCCATTTGATCATAAATAACACAACAAAGAGTAAGGAACAGACACTGTTACTCTCAAGTATTCTAAGTAATGCACCTTTTCTTAGTGGATCTTGTATCGGAGAGGATAATATCAGTAGCAGGCCTACAGCCTTTGTGAAACTGTTCAGGAAAAATTGAAAAGAAGGCTCATTTTATAAAGCATTGTGTTTGTAGCAGCGATTTGTTAAAAGCTTTTACGTTTACTTCTATTATTTAGAAGTTTAAAATACAGATTTGAAGAGCCGTTGCAAGATATTATTATTATGAGAGTTATTAGACTACCTAAATGGCGTAAGAGAGGGGTTTTTGTAAAACTTTGCCATTTATTTTATTACTAAAAATGTAATAATGTCATTCAGCTACTATCAAATACTAGCCGGAAGACAGATACATTGCTCGCAACAGGCTGAATGCATGCTGAACTAACATTAGTGTGACTTTTACCCTTTTTTTATGTGGTTGAAACCCTTTATGGGTCCCCGCTTCTGGGGAGATAGCCGGGTAAGTAGGAGTCTCTGCATACCTTGTGAGTAAGCTAGGGTTACCCACTAAAAACACCACGGTAGCTTTCCTCGACTGTTTAAATAACGGCCCTGGGGACTCGTAAATCTGCATCCAGGAATACCATCACACCATAGCCTGTTTGCTCATCACCACGACCTGTGGCTACAACAGGCTGCCTCATCCCCAGGATCATGTATTAAGAACAGCGAGAGTCTCCACTCCAACCGAGTGTCTTTTACCTACTGTTGTTGTAGATTAGATTACAATAACTTAGGCGAAAGAGACAACATGCATAAGTACTGGACTGGATCTGTCAGTATTCTATATTATCTGTGATCTGTCAAGATTTCGGACAAGTGCGCTGCTGCGGTGGTGTGCATACTATATTGTGCTACGTGCCATCAATGGCTCGCGTGACCCCTGGCATAGGGGATAGCGTCGCTTCTACCTATAAAGGTTGTAGGTTCAAATCCTTGTGATTCCTTCCTTCGGGCTATTCTAATTTCTCAGCGCCGGTCTATAATCCACAAATTCTTAAGACGAAAGTCTTCAATCAGTGCGTCCTACCCGTTATAACATTATGGAGTCAAAACGCCGATACCCACGATAGAGCTGGTCCATAAATTTTTCTCCGATGGATCGAATGCGCAATGAAGTGATTCCATTAAAACCAGAGTAATCGACATAGCCCACCACAGGATTAGTAAGCTGAAGTGGCAGTCGTCCGGTCATATCTGTCCCAGAACCAGAACTGACAACCACTATGGTAAACGCTTTCTTGAGTGGAGATCACGTATTGACAAACGTAGCGTAGGACTCCCTCAGACTAGGTGGAGTGACGATCTCAGCAGGGCGGCAGGCAAAAACTGGATGAGAAATACTGCGGATCGTTCTCAGCGGTGTGCATTGCTGGACATAACAAGCCTCTCCCAAAGCAGAGGCTTATTATGTCCAGCAATGGACTATAATAGGCTGATAATGATGATGAGGTGTCTATTTTCAGCTTCTTAAGACTTCACCCATACTGTTTGTTAGTCGACAATTTAAAACTCTGTTATTAAATCAAAGAAAGAGGACAATAAAGGTAATGATTCTAAACGTAAAGAAAGTGCATAAATGTTTAAGTAATCGATGTAAAAGATGCAAATTAAAACATGTATTGTTCGTTATTTGTGAATAAAAAACTATGTAAACCAGCTTGACGAACTACCCAAATGGTTAAGCAATACACTCCGCTACTAACCACCAACTGTTATTTTCACAGTGCCTAGCTTTTGGACAATAAAGCAATTTCGAGCGAGCACCAGCGTTTGTATGAATATCCATTGAAAACTGGAGTTTTCCAAACGATTGTGGCTATAGTCAACTAAAGTTCTAGACGACGCTTTGATATAGTCAATATACGTTAAATGAAGTATCTTTAGCGTTGGGCACAGGTCTGAATTATCTTACGATTTGAGAGAGTTTACGCCTTAATCCACACATGCTGGCCAAGTGCGGTTTGGTGGATGTCACATGGTACTTAAATGATTAGTCCTTAGACATGTCGGTACCTTCACATATTAAGCAGCGGCAGTGAAACAATGCACACAAAGATGTGTGTAAACCTTATATTTTAAACGCGAGGCCGATAACGCTGCTCCATCGCTGCTCCACATTATTCCACACACGGAGTTCTTTCTTCTCATAATCCTCGTAGCCGAATGGAATGCTGGTTGTGCATGTGTTTGTCAGAAGCTGTAGGATCCTAGGTGTTGAGTTTCCTAACAAATTTAGTAACAGCTTCGAGTTGAGGATTGTGCTAAGTAGATGTATTGTAACAGGGCCTTCATTTCATGTGAAGACACAACAGACAGGATTCGGGCACAAGAAAACCACAGAACAGAAATTATCTACACCATCGGGTACTACATGTAAGCTTTAGTATTTTTTATAGTTTTATTCGTTACTTTTTTGCATACGATTTCAACGTCATAACACAAACTCTACGATAGAAATATATTACTTTTGTATCATTTAGGCATGTGGTCGACGTTAGTAGCATATACCAACTAGTATTGAAACCTTTTTCGATCGTTACAAAACTATTACAATCTTTAAAACGAACACTTCATTGTCGAAGCTTCGAGGGCTATGAATATTGCGGAATCCGGTGTTTCAGTGAAATATGCATTTTCAGTTTGTCTATACAAATTGACAGGGCGAATAAATGTTCTTTAATGGGTTTAGAGTAAGCACATAAGGAGGTTGAAAGGCTTTGATTAAAAATAAATCTTACGGTTTTATTCATAAAAATCTTAAGACTCTTTAGTTAAAATGGACTTTTGTCTTTTTCTTACTAGTATAAATGTAAAGATGACAGACGAAGACAAACGATTTATAAACTTATTTTAGCTATAACGAGCTTAAAAGACGTTTATGAATACGGGAAGCCCTGCTACAGTCTCCGTTAAAGAATAATGTAATCATGCCTTAAATTCTACGTTGTTTGAGAAATTTGACGGGCCGGTGGCGTGGTCGGTAAGATACTTGCTTTTCACAGGTTGTTGGTTCGATTCCCACCCGAGACAAACATTAATGATGAACATGTCTGTTTGTCTCCTGTCTGGGTGTAAATAATTATCTATTATAAGTATATATTTGCAAAAGAAAAGTATTATATGTATAGTATATACTTACCAGTTATCTGGTTTCCATAACACAAGCACTACTTAACTTGGGACCAGATGACTTTATTTATGTATTTATTTGCAATAGTATTGCGACCTTTAAATTTTAATATCAATTAGAAAAAAAAACCACACCAAATAAAAATTTCATTCTTCAATTAATTTTCAACAACCCTACCTTTTAAAGAGACTGCAAATTGTCATTCATTTGTCACATATTTTATTAGGTCAAAGAGAGTTCAGAAAAACAGCTAACAATTAGGGTTGTGCAAAGCGAATTTTTCTCAAATATTTAGCACTTCAAAAACCCATTCCGGTTCAGGTTGTTGAGCTGGCACTCCCCAAAGCCCATTTTACCTAGTTGCAATTATTTATAATAATTAAAATAATCATATAGACATTAACACACACGGCCATCTGATCCCAAACTAAACAGAGCTTGTACTATGGAAACCAGATCACTGGAAATATACCCACTACATATAATACTTTTCTTTTGTAAATACATACTTAAATTTAGATAATTATACCCAGACTCGAGACAAACAGACATGTTCATCACACAAATGTCTGTTTTGGGTGGGAATCAAACTCATGACCTGCGGCGTGAAAAGCAAGTTTCTTACCGACCACCGGCCCTTGAATGAATAAATATAAATGTATATTATCCTTGCAATATTTACACTTAATTACCAGAAAAGTAACCTCAAATCTCTTCCCATTTAGTGAGAAAGAAAAGCTTCAACACAAACAATTTATATCATTATCTGTCCATTACCTAAATGGTTTCTATCATTAACCCAATATCATAAAGGTTCGGTCACAAAAAAGCGTCTAGCGGCGCAACAAGCTATTCTGCTGTTTTTTGCTGCAGGCGAACATATATTGTTATCATCATATACAGTTATTATAATGTGGGAAATAGATATTCACTTTCACGTTATAAATCTTATATTTTAAATCAATTACAGGAGCAATTCACGTAAAACCTACTCGCCTCAAAACGTCTATCCGCCATAATGCCAGTCCTCCACCTTTCTCTTTCACTCCCACATACTTACCGGTCGCTTACGCCATTGGATGCTTTCATTCTTCATGCTAAGCAATTTTCATTTCCTCATATTTAAACGATTTTCCATTTTTTTGCGCACTTGTATGCATTTTGTTTCATAAACTGTTACAGCAAGCGCCCAGAGAGCCGCAATATCGCTTGTCGCTCCGCTTGACTTTGTGCCTCGTAGCCGTCCCATAACACTGTACAAACAGTCACAAAAACAATCGATATTCGCCTAAATATTATTTATCATGCGATCAAGGAAAATATCCGAGTAAATATTTATTCTCATTTAGATGTAGAATGATCAGGAATTATTGAAATGAATTATTTGTTAGTTCTGTTGGGATTAACTGGGTGTATTGTATATACAAAAAAATAAGTGGGTATAAAATATCTGGCTTTCCGCCCCTGGCTTCGCGAGTGACTTAAGTTTTATATCATTCCAAGCAGTTGATGAAAAGTAGCCCATAGCCTTCCCCAATATGTGAGGTATCTAACAGTGCAAGAAGTTTTCAAATGGAAATGGTATAGTCTATTTAGTCTACAACTGTACACAAGAATCTTCAAATAAATGTTTCTAAGTCTTAACCCCGTATTCATAAACGTCTTATAATCACATTATAGCTAAAATAGGTTTATAATTCACTTGTCCTTGTCTGTTATCTTGACATTTGTGCTAGTAAGAAAGAGACAAAGTCCATTTTAACTAAAGAGAAGAAGATCTTTATGAATAAGACCGTTAAAATCTAAATTACATAGTTCTAATGTTTATTGTTTTAACAAAAGCAGCTATAAACATTGTAATGGGTTTAAAAAGCTATAAAAACAAACCAACAAATGGATGAATGAAGAAAAATCTGAACGGGTGAAATTCTTAGCTGTAGGAAAGAAGGTGATCCAGGCAATTAGTCTTCATTCAGGCCGGAGATCCGTGCTTTGCATTGTTAAGCTCTTCGGACATGTAATATAGATGAGACAGAAGGACCACAGACGTAGCAAAAAGGGGGGTCAAAATTCAAGACGAAAAGACATGTTCATTAAACAAATTTTTATGTCTGAATGTCGTGGGAATCAAACCCACGACCTGTGGAGTGAAAAACAAGAATCAAATGATTTTATAGCCCGTTAAATGACTTTTTAGCACATAGCTACATTTCTGGATTTTCAGTGAAAAAATATTTGGGTGATAAAAATATATTAATATAAATGTAGGGACCGGACCTTCTGAACTAAAGTTTTATGTGTCTTAGCTGGTTCCGTCACCTCCCTCTTTATATTGTAAAGCGCTTAATAAATTGAAGTAAGTATTGTGTTTTACTATTTGAAAGAGATGTTTTTATGAGAAATTTATCAGATTTTCGTGACACGATTTCGATTTCGGTCTTGTACTTATCTTAATTACTACTAAACCGACTGAAAAAAGAAAGTAAAATGTAGTTTTCGTGTTATAGTAATCTACATTGAGAATAAATTATTTACATATTGGGATTCGAAAACGACGGGTATTAAAATTTTAAAGTGTGTATCTGAATGTCTGTGTAATGGTGTATAAGTTTGAGGAAACGTAGTATTTAAATTGAATGATCACTAAATGCAATTTCTTGATTTAAAAGGTGAAGTAAAATTTAAGCATGTTAGATTCACATCTTGTAGATATCAAAGAGAATTTTTTGTAGTATTGTCTTAGATTTACGCGAATATCACACATTGAAATAAAACTACTTTGTTACGGATTTTATCTCGGTTTATTTTAGATTTTAGATCCCGACGTTTCAGTCTTTTCAGACTTCATGTACACGGGTGGACTGAATTTTTTAATGCATTTGAGATTGATCAGTTTCGTGAATTATTCCCGTCGGTCCCGGTTGTTATCTAACACATCTATGACAATCGTTAATGTAGTCAGAAGCCAATATATTCCTACACCTGCTCTAACCATCTCGGCTATTGGTTCCCTACAGATTTCGAGGTCTGATGGCAGTTGCTAGTATAATTCTGGTAGCTAGCCGCACCAGGTTAGACTGGGAGCCGACCCCGATAGAAAGGGAACAAGGCAAGGGGAATGACGAATTTAGTTATATTAATGATAAACTTTTTGAATGGCTTTATTAAATACTATGTTTTCGCTTACGACTCCACTCTTACGTATTTGGTTATCATTCAAAACCATTTTTGCGCAATCGGATTAAAACTATCTTACCCATGTCCTTCCCGGGGTCACAAAGTATCTACTCGTATATACCAAACTTCATCAATGTAAAAAATACTTATTAGACAGACACGCAGTTACTTTTGTTGTAGGGTAGGGCTATTTACATGATTTTTTACCCAAGTTAAGGATATTGAAGTAAAGAAAAGTAGGTAGATGTATCTTCGTAACAACAATAAAATTGTAGATAACATTGTGTTCGACCAATATTTCCCCAAACCTTTTTCCGAATAGGTACATAATGTTATTCCTCGTATTTTGCACATAATTTACTGCTGATACCGTCTATAAAACCTCGCACAATGCGATCCCCTCATTTCAACAGAGTAATGGAACGTTATTTTGTACATTGCAAACATTTGTTAGGTATAAAGTCTTTAGGTTTTCAAAAATTATTATTTTTTAATTGAAACAATTTGGAACTATCAACCATCTAAGAACCATTTTATTTTTCATTTCAATTTTCGAATATAAAATCGCATCAAATCTATATTAAGCATAAGCTACGAATTACGCAATCATTTATTTTTTTAATCAAAATCAGTCATTAGTTTATTTAGATTAATTAACAGGTAGTCAGTAAAGAAAAAAATTAAGATGTTATCTGAGCAAATTAAAACAAATATATCAAAAATATTTATTTATTTATTGGTGTGATTTGAATAAAAATATTAGAATAAAACTCATGGCACGTTTTTTTATATTTACTTTATAACCTGCATTACATTGCCTGTAGAACTGTTTCGTTCTGTTTTTAAAAATGTTGCATCCCAGGGTTCATTGTTCATTATCACCCTTATTTTTTCGGGAATTAATAATAATTTCTCTTAGCCGTTCATGGGCACAATGCCAACCTTTTGAGCAACGGGTAGAGGGTGTATGGTTACTCCCGAAGGCTACCCAATAAAATCCCCCTGATGTTCATTTCCCACCTACTCCTGGGTCGCAAGATTATGCGAGACGGCAATAAGTCCTGTCTAGAACTAACCCTCCTCCTCAAATAATGACCTTTACCTAAGTTTCAATAGGCTTGCACTATATACAACTTTCCTGATGTCAAGCAATGATGACGATGGAATTCTATGGTGTCTTGTGTATTATTCTCATAGGGTGTCACCAGACATCGCACCGAAACATCGGCAACGCTTACCACCTGTACACCATCCAGACACTACGTGTAAGGATTCAGATTAAAGGTGCACTCCCATGGGCGAAAGTGACTTAATGAGACTGTAGTACTCTATTAGATTTCTGATAAAATTCGTGCGTGATCCAAGATAGCTTAGGTGTCCCAAGACTTGGCCGGGCTCAAATACCTAGTCTCTTCACGGTGCTACAGTTGATCCTGACTTACAGAAGAAGTGGCGGGATAGCGGTGGTGGGTTAAGCCACAATAAAAGACTGTACTAGTCCAATGGTTTTGTCAAAAGAGCCGAATAATTTTTTTTATCTAAAGCATTCGAATCTACGACTGGAATTTTATAGAATAATAAATAATTCATTAAATATTCTGGGACATTAACACACACGGTCATCTGGTCCCAAGCTAAGCAGAGCTTGTGTTATGGAAACCAGATAACTGATATATACTACACATATAATACTTTTCTTTTGTAAATATATACTTAATAGATATTAACACCTAGACTCGACACAAACACAAATGTTCATCACAAATGTTTGTCTCGGGTGGGAATCGAACCCACGACCTGCGGCGTGTAAAGCAGGTATCTTACCGACCACGCTACCAGTCAGTTACCAATTACTGGCCCAGTTTGGTAGTTTGCTACATTTTTACTATCTTTCTTTATAACATATCACCCATAATATTATAAAGACTTGATTTGAAATCAATACTTTCAACTTTGATAAAGTATCAAGCCATAAGTGGCGCTTGATGTTGACGTTTCGCAGTGCAGGTAAGTTTAAAACTAATTTAAAATATTCCGGCCCGTGTGCGGCAATAGTATGACCATGATTTTCGACAAAATTTTTTAATTTAAATAAATATAAAACCTTCGACGCATTTTTTTTTAAACTGATTTTAGACCACTATAACTTCAGCCTTTAACCTAAGTTTAATTAAGTCCATTACTGGACATAAACCTCTCCAAGTAACACTTCAAATAACGAAGCATGTGCGGCTAATCTCATCAAATCTTTAAAGCTTTCTTGCAGAAGTCGCCACTCACCCTAGTTTAAGGTCATCCAAAGCTACGTTTGCTTATGATGATTTGAATGATTATTGGTGAGAAGGTGGCAGTGGAATGAACCTCTATTTGGTTAGAAACCTTAAAGAAGCAACAATTCCGACTTACCTTATCTGCATGGTGTCACTAGGCATCGAATCGGATCACGCAAGGCCGCTGGGCGGTGTGGCTTTGTCTGGTGGGTGGTCACTAACCACGGCCGAAGCCTATCACCAGTTGATTTTCACCTGATTTGCACCACCCGGGGACGACGTGTGGGGATTCAATTAAAGGTCACCCACGGACTAAGGTGACTCAGCCCACAAGAACTCGTTTACCGTTTGGTAGAGTTCGTGTAATAGTCAGTTCACCCATGAACCATGGTGCAACTGATGAAATTCTTTCTACCTAGCTCGATCTAAAACACTCTCTTTTACCATTTTAAGCGACATGACACTAACCTATTCTTCTATTCGGTTCATGTCGCTTTATTTATAGGTCTTCGTCCTCTTCCGCGATTTCCTTTTTTCTTTCTTGTTTTTTATAAAAGTGACGTCGTAGAGATGCTCTATCATCCCAACCCTACTAAAATTTATAGGTCACTGACTGGTAAAACAATTAAACAATCATAATTTTAAAACTCGTAATTTTTTTATCATTTATCCCTAAATCATAATGAAACATGGCCAACTGGTCGTTAGTGTACTAAGTTTCCCCGTATTTTGGGAGGTCCCGTCAAACTTCACAGGTGTGTCGATAGTTTAGTGAGTGCGACACTTTTAAACTTTACCACTTTCAGTAAATTATTAAAGTATCAATATCAAAAAAGTTCCAAAAACAGTTATTAGTAGTAAATATCTCTTATTAAATAACTATAATTAATGTGAAGGCTTTCGACTAAAAATCAGGATTATCAGATATCTTTAAGAAGTAAGAAGACGGTATTCCAATAAAATAACTACGGCAATAATCAGTTCACCCAGATATCTCAATAGCACAATCATTAATTCTACTAGATAGTAACAGATCGCTAAGATTAAGTTGGATTAAACCTAAAATCATAATGTCCACCGAGCACGTGGCTGCATGCGCACTTCCCGTCGACCGCCTAAGAGCCAAAACACATACTCGCGTTGCGGCGCCGCACCGCAAGAATCGGCAGTGCCGCCCGCCTCTACATAGAACATAATGTACTTAGCACGACGAGCGTTGCGCTGCCAATTCTTGCAGTGCGGCGCCGCAACGCGAGTATGTGTTTTGGCTCTAAGATGGCCGTACTCGGTGTTCATTCGTTCATTCATGTTGACATTTTCGAGTAACAGCTAACTCGAAAGGTGAAAGTGAAGTATGTACCTATTTTATTATATAATTTTTCAAATGGGACTATAGGTCCCCGAAATTAGCGCGTTCAAAATAAGCAAACACTCTCTTCAGCTTTATAATATTAGTATAGATTCCATAAAAAGGAATCGTTGGGAACACTTTGAACTACTTTCTTCAGCAGAAGGTTTATGGAATAGACACATTTGCGAGATTTGTATTACGGTAAGCCATTGTCGAAATAGCTAAGTCTTGCCGTCCTAATGGAAGGCGCAAATAATACGTAAATGATACATATTGTGAGTCTTGAACATCTACAATTATGAAGGATTTAAGTAGGATAATCTTTTGATATTTTAGGAGGCTTGCTTTTTTTCTGATATACATTTGTGCTTGGCTTCAAATTGCTTGGTTTAAAGCAATGATGCAGTCTATAATGAACGCGTTTTCCCTAAATACCGATTCACTCGTGATTACGAATGATTTTCTGAGAAGCTGGCAGTGGTATGAGGCTCCTTAAGGTTGGAAAGCATAAAAAACAAACAAAGCAAACTAAACTGTGCGTTTCATCCAAATCGATTCTACAGTTTTTGCGTTATAGATTAACAAAGGCACATTTATTGTCATAAATTTTGTCCCCTATATTTCCAACCAAGTCAGACATTTGTGTGATGAAAATGTCTGTTTCACATAAGTCTGGGTGTAATTATCTATATTTAAGTATCTATTTACAGAAGAAAAGTATTATATGTAGTATATTACCAGTTATCTGGTTTCCATATTACAAGCTCTGCTTAGTTTGGGATCAGATGGCCGTGTGTATTAATGTCGCACTATAATATTAATGACAGGTATAAAATACCTACAGTGGGCTTAAAAAGTGGCACAAACGATTATAAGAACGATACGATTGTTGGTATCGTGTAATTTTGATTGGTCGAGACTTGTGTTGGATTTCCGCCACACCTGTCACGATAAATAAAGCGATACAATTCTTAATAAATCGTTTTTAATAATAGTTATACAGTCTCACCCCACTGAGTAGTAATTAAAGCTAAAAACGTTTCAAATACAGGCCTTTTTCGTAAAGGACTGTTAATTGAGATATATTAAAGGTTGAGGCGAGTGATTTGCTTTACAAGTGTTTATTAAGTCCATCTATTACGATCGTGCGTAACTGTATAATGATTGTTTAGTCACATTTGTATTACCCGAAGCTGTAGGCAGAGGTGAAAATCATCCACTTTTCGTCAACTATGGGTCCCAAAAGTAAGCCTTCTGCCGTTCATCAGGCACAATTCTAAACTTCGAGCTGAAACTAAACTAAACATTCTCTTTAAATTAGAATAGTATTTTTGACCCGGGAATCGAAACCTGTTAACCGAGACTTGTTATTAAGCGTACACACTTACCACTGGACCATCGAGGCTCCCGACGAAAAATAAGGGTGTTATAAATGGACGTGTGTACAAGAGCTTTCAAGCAAGATGGTTCTTACTTTAGAATTGATTTAATAGTTCAGAATGTTGATTTAATAACCGTGAAGTCCCGGGTTCGATTCGCGGGTGGAGCAAAAAGACTTTTACAATTTAATACTTGCTGACATAAGCACTTAGCACAGAATAGTTAATAGTAGGTATGATATAAATTAATTTTCGATATCTTCTCCAGCGTACCATTAGCAATAGGTACCCCATTACCATATTTTACTGACCGACATTAATTTTCCTAAGTAAACATCAATTTTGCATATTATGATCGTAGTGTGCCGTGGGAACTGCTGACAGGCCAGGATTTTACCTCAAAGGTCCGTAAGCCACTGGTTGATAGCAGATAGCATCATGACAGTTTCCGTTACTTCTAGTTCAGGATGTTGCATTAGATACTGTTGCTTAAATAGTAAAATTATGTTGATGTTAAACATAAGAAAAAGGTAAATTTGAAAGTTTATAGAACTCTGTTTGAAGATACAACCTCTTTTTACGTGAAAGATTGACTTCTTTTTACAATTTGAAATTTTTTAAAGCCTTTTAAAAGAAGAATTAAAAAACAAATGAAACGATTGTCAATTTTTTTCTCACCTCAGGTAGTTATATGTAGTCTGTGCTCACTTCATTATAATCTTTCTTACTAACGAAACCAGAGCGCATTTTTCTTCGTAATCATCTCTTCTGAAGTATACACAACTAAACAAACTCTTTCTCAGTCTTTACACTGTGGTAATCTTTATAATTACGTATAGGTAGTATAAAATAATGAGGTCGCTTTTGCTGTCTGTTCGCGATAAAATCAGAAACTACTGCTCGTATTTTCATACGGTTTTCACCAATAGGCAGAGTGATTCATGAAAAAGATTTAAGTATGATATGTACCCATGCAAAGCCGAGGCGGGTCTCTACTATTTTACAAAATAAAAACTACTATAGGCCGACCGTTTAACTCGCGTATCGCCTATCGCCAAGATTCTGACTCCTAAAGCTGCACAGACAGTGGTGATGATTCAAGCAATATGGATTTAAGTGACGAATAGTCTTACATTACTTTTATCTGTGGTTAAATAGTTCTTAAGAGATTTAATTAATGTTTAATGACATTGTACCTCAGATGGCGATACGCGAGTTAAACGGTCGGCCTATAGACGCCTCGTCGTTCGTTTAATAACGTTTAATAGGTCCCGGGTCAACCTTAAATAACATTTTAATAAATAGAAAAATCTTAATTCCAGAATCTTAGAGCCGTTTCTATAAATGTAAGGGTTTCATTTTCTAATAAAAGTTAACGAAAATTTCATAATAACTAATTCGCGTTATTCAATTAAACTTTTTCGCTATTAACTTTAATGAAATAATTCAATCAAACTAAAGTATTATTTTGATACATCTCGCTATAAAATTCGACCAAACAAAATTTAATTTTCTACGATCCAATTAATTGGTATCAAATAATTCTTTGTCGTGATTGCTTTATTTTTAATTATATTTTTATAACGACCTCAAATCGTGATTCACTTTGTTGTCACTTGTGATTAAATATAGGTAGCTATTAAATTTGTATAGGTATATGCACTAGCTTTCCGACTATGGCACCGCCCGTGTACAAGTCGGTTATTGCGCTAAACCATCAACCTATTTTTGTGCAATCTGATAAAACTATCTATGTCCTTCCCCGGATCACAAACTAACTCCAAACAAAACTTCATTCAAATCAGTTCAGTAGTTGGCGTGAAAGCGTGAAAGATAGAGTTACTTTCGCTTTTATAATATTAAAAACTTGAGAGGTGTCAAGGGACACCCGGATAGAACGAAGTTCCTTTCGATTAATTAGTGAAGGAATTGTAATATATATATTTTTTAAGTTTTAATAATATTTTTTTAGTTTTTTTTTCTATTTCTAGAGAGAGAGAGACAGACAGACAGACAGAAAGAGAAACATGCGCACGCCGCACAGCTTACAATAGCTTACTATAGGAAAAAGTGTCGTGACAACTTTTCGTAAGAATTTTTTCCGTCTAGCCCCCTTTCACAACGCGCGATAAGAAACTTCGTTCCAATGAGGTCGATCCTAGAGTAATTTTAAACCCCCGACGAGGAGGAGGGGTGTTATAAGATTGACTCGTGTCATCTCATTTTTTCATGGCACTCAAACAATTATACCGATTTTTATTGAGCAAGCCCATGCCTTATAGGTCCTAACCTTACATAGTTTTGGGTTACCCTGACATGACGAGATTAAAATGTTTCTTATCTCATTAATTTAAATGAATGATAATTTATTAATTAAAAACAAAATCATTTAAAAAATATTTATATTCATTTCAGTTTTTATATATTCTTTTAGCATTAATGTTTATATTTTAGCATCTAATGCTCAATCCTTACCGACAATTCATTACTCGGCATTCGGCCGGGATTAGCCCAAAGCTGTTCAGTTTAAGCCGACTGCAAACCACTGCCAGCACGAACCAACTAGTGTTCTGGCACCATAGAATCCATTAAACCATTTTTTATACTCACTCTTATCAGAATATCATAATATCAGAATCAACAATTCAATTACTCAAACAAATTTTCATCTTAAAGTTACTATCTGGCCTTTTTGTTTCTCGATTTTTTAATGCAGTTGTAGCCTGAGAACGCCAGACCTTCGTGATTTTTTAAAAGCAGAAACTTTGGCAGCGCATATTATGCTCCTAACACAGGTAAGAAGGACTGACACATTACGAAGTTTAGGTAATCGTGGTTTTGGCTGGTGGTGCTAAAGGTGTGTAACATAAACTCATTAAATTATGGAGTGTGATTTTTTAGAATCTCTTCCAGATAAAAAAAAACACGTCGTTCATTGATATACACTTAACATTGTGGTAAACCCATTAAAGTTCTTCATATAATTGAAGATGGATTTTAAGGGTGTCTAGCAAGGGATTCCACGACCTTAAGTGTCTGGCAATGAATGAAGTAATTTTTAATAATAGTCAAAAGGAAATAAAAAGATCTCCCTTTATAATTTGATGTTAGAATCTTTAGTACAGTTTACCGACCAAAGCCAAAGACTCCAACTTCATAATGGGGCTATCGTTCTAACCTGTGTTGGGAGCATGCACACAAACTTTCAGCTTTTATAAAATCCCGAAGGTCTGACGCTCACAGACTCTTGCTCTAAAAGTTTTTATGAACTTCAAAAATAAAGAAAAGTGGAGTCAGAATGTAAAGAAAAGTATAAGTAGCGAGAGAGATTAGCGGAGGTCCCGTTAAACGTAGAGCTAAAGAAAAGTATCAAAGGGAGACTCAGACTGCGATTTTGATCCTCGAAACTGAACACACGGTGTTCGAACGGCCGTCGAACTGCAACTAAGAGGGTTCTGTTATTTCTCTGAAGGGTTACCATAACCTTTCTATGTAAAATTCGTAAGTAGATAACACAAAACTTTGGTCAGCCAAATTGGAAAAATCTTAGTCACAAACCATGGAAACTTACATACAATTAAGCACCATATTTTCAATTGAATAAAATTGCTTTTTACTTTTTGCTCAAGCTCGTGTTTATTATTCACACTCCAAAACAATTTTATATGTTTTTGGAACAAGATTTTTGTAAATCGTCCACAATTTTAGCGTTCACCAAAACTTATGTGAATTGTGTCTGTTATATCCGGTTTTTACTACAGAATTTTGCCAATTTTTCAAAAGTGAAAATAGAAAGGGTAGCTTTTAATTTTTGAATGATTTTACAACAGGGGAGATAGGTTTATTTTTAGATTGAACATTGTGTTAATAGTTTCTCACATATTTTAGTCACTCTCTCTTGGCACCTAGCTAATAGTGTGCTTTAGAAAATGTTTATATTTAGCAGTGGATATAGCTGTTTACTTATGACTGGCTTCTATCCGCGGCTCCGCCTGCCATTTTATATTGTGTACAGTAGTAAGGCAAAATATAGCCTATATCTTTCCTCAATAAATAAGCAATGGCTATCTAATAGTGTAAGAACTTTTCGAATCTAACCGGTAGGTAACTCCTGAGATGAAACAAATTTTTCAACTTTAAAACATTATGATTAAGATCTACTTTTGGTATTTTCAAGGTATATAAGCGTTTGACGGGGCGGTGACGTGGTCGGTAATATACTTGCTTTACACTCCGCAGGTCGTGGGTTCGATTCCCACCCAAGTCAGACATTTGTGTGATGAACACGTCTGTTCGTCTTGAGTCTGGGTTTGGATCAGAAGGCCGTGTGTGTTAAAGTCCCACTTTGTTATTTTTTTATTTAGACAACTAAAATAGGTATTATTATTTTTGTAGATCATTTTTTTGTTTATAATCATTTTAAATATATTACTATAATTATAATATACGGGTACTACACCTGCGCTTAATACCTACTTACATACAACAATAGTATTCAAATGATAACGTGTGGCTAGGAAACTAAGTGCACTACCTAAGTACTATTGTATTTGTGGACTTATAAATATCAATACACTGTAGTTGTAGTGCTGTTTGAATGAGAATTTAGAGTCAAAGTTCAACTGAGAGTTCAACTTACTTAAATATCGATATAATATTACAACGTGGCTGCTAGCCTTCTGCTGCCGTTTCCGTTGAAAGAAAGGGATGCGAATATACAATGCGTATATGGCCTTCAATGACTAACTAGTATATTACCAGTAACTAGTATTATTTTACCTGTGATTACCAGTTAAATCTGGTTTCCATAATACAAGCACTGCTTAGCTTGGGATCATATGACCGTGTGTGTTAATGTCCCAGAATATTTATTTGTTTTTCATTTTAAAAATAAGTAAGAAGTAAAATATTTGAAGACATTTCGAAGACAATTATTTTCAATAAGAGATATCATTATGTACCTACTAACTTTTCGGTGCGGGTCCACCCGTCAGTCGGTTTTCGCATAAACTATCCTCTGGCCCTCCCCGGGTCTCAAACTATCTCCATACCAAATTTCATCCAAATCGGTTTATAAGTTTCTACAAACAGACAGACAGAGTTACTATCGGATTTATAATATTAGTAAGGTTAATAATAATATAATTCTAATTTCGTATGCTATGAAATCTTTTAATGCCGACTTGCACTAAAATTATCATTAGATTCCCGTTACGAAAGCATTATGTACTTAAATCCTCCAAACGGCTTCTACAATAGTCTGGTTATAAAATGGTCTAAAAAAGTGATAGGTTTTGTTATTAGATGAGATGTCTTTGATAGTAAACTGAGTTTAGGTTAGATGCCTCGGTTGTGTAGAAGTTAAAATTAAAGTTAAAGTTTGCGTCTATTAGAGATTGCGGGTTCAAATCCCTAGCTAACTGAAAGAAGCAATATTAGTTAAGTCTTTATTTAATTTCGATGTTGTATTTGTTTGTTTTTCAAAATAAATAAAATATTTTTTTTTTCTCGTGACCCTCGGGCAGACTCGTGCTTAGGGTAGCACGTGCCTCAGATTCCGTCGCCGTGCACCAGACTCAAACAGATTAAGTCTTTTCGCAAACACGTGTCGTCCTTTATGCACTATGATGGTCCTTAAAGGAATGAAGACATTTTTTGTTGTTTTGTCCGTCAGACATAAATTAAGTTCTGTGTTAAAATTTTCTATGTTATGAGTGTTTCTTACTAATCCGTAAAAGCAAAAAATATGTGCCCATTGTGTTTTCTATATCGCATTAGGTCTAAACCTGTCATGGTAGTGAATGTATGGTTCAAATAAATAAATAAATTTGTAATAAAACTACTTAACGGATTTTATAGCGGTTTATTTTAGATTTTAGATTCCGACGTTTCAATGTGTGATATTCGCGTAATTCTAAGACAATCTTAATATATATAAATCTCGTGTCACAATGTTTGTCCTCAATGGACTCCTAAACCACTTAACCGATTATAATAAAATTCGCACACCATGTGCAGTTCGATCCAACTTAAGAGATAGGATAGTTTAAATCTCAAATTATAGTCGCAATTTTAATTTATTGCTAATTATTTGTCTCTTATTATTTGACAGTCACAATTATCTGTTATCTCCAAATGATTCTAACAGATGTCGATACCTTTCGACTGGGTTGAGTAAGTAATCAATAGATGGCGCTGCTATGGTTATCACATTTTATGGAAATTGTTGAGTGGGCTGAAGCTACCCGGGCGAAGCTGGGACGGGCCGCTAGTACTAAATAAATTTGTTTCACAACACTCACATTACATAAGTACTTAGTATCAAAAAAGTGATAACTATTGAACATAGATGACTGATGAATACAAGGAAAGCTGTGGGACGGCATTCTTATTCCAACATGGCGGAATACCCAAGATGGCGGACTATTTATTTTAATGCACACAAATTATGGGTAATACTCATAACATAAACATCGCCGAAAGGACTTGCTCAGAATAGCACACTTTTGTGCGCATTTATATTATTTGATTTATAAAGATTTTGCAACGGCAATTTTTGGGAATTCCCAATACCGACGTCTAAAGCTAATCGGTCCGGAATTCGAACGGGAATCCCGTAGATCCGCGAGATTATAATTTCATTCTTGTTCGACAGTAAAAAAGATCGTTATGTTGCTATGTAACCCCTAATACCGTCACAATCATAATGATTACAATGGAAATGAAGAGCCGTTTCAAAGACAATTTCTGTAATAGAATGTCTGGTCAAAAGACAAGTAAATCGTCTTTATTTTCGTCATAATGCGGTTTCTGCACTTAGTTTAAAGATTGCTGTGCATTTTAAACTTAAATATAGTTTTGAAGAGACTTGTCGTATGAGGTGAAGAGACTGAAGAATCAGGTGGTGATCTTTCAGTGGGAGTGGGAAGGAAAGGGAAGGGAGAGTTTCCAACCGGATGAAGAATGATATCCGCGGCTTAAGAAGTACTGTAATTATGTGTATTTTACAAGTTTATATACCGTGGTTTTGTTTTATATATTGTTTTTGTTTTGTTTTAACTTCCTCGATGGTCCAGCGGTAAGCTTATTATCTTAATAACCGCGAGGTCCCGGTTTCGATACCTTGGTCGAGAATTAAGAGATGCCGGAGGCATATTATTTTTTAATCTGAAATAAGATTGAGCTTGACAGCTATTATGCAATGATGAACCTAGTCTTATATTTCTGGAAATATGGAAGATTAGACATTTCATAAGTATAAATTGCTTTTAAAGTATTTAGCAGACAGATAATAATTTCACAAAGCAAGCTTTCGGTCGTTTTCACAGTATAACATTTTAACAACTTTTCCTAAATTACACTCTTTAATTAATCTTTTACTTTTTTAATGTCTTACTTTTATAAAATTCTAAAGAAAACGTGTCCTGTTGGTACGGCGCGGCGGTTCAAAGCGAACGGGATTATAAAGCGGTGACACGCGAATTTAATGCGATGTGACGCGACGCGGCGGCTATGTCCTATGTGCACGTGAATCATCTCGCACAGCCACCACCGACTCCGCCGTACAGTCAGGGCACTGTGCATTTGTCATGGTTACTTTTAGCCGATGACCTAACGCAATTAGCCGGAAGGGCTTCTCTTGGTTCACCGAATTTTTTCGGTGAGCCGTCCGAGAAAGGTCGAACCGATGATTTGTCATGGACGACGGACAGTCTTATATTTCTAGAAATATGGAAGATTAGATATTTCTTAAGTAGGTGTAAATAGTGAATTTTAACGATGGTGTTAATGTTTAGATAACTGTTTGTTTTTTCTCCTAAATACATAATAATTACAATTTTAATAGACATATGCAGGTTTTGCCTTTTGGGAACCTTGGTGCCTGGCGTATGGACATTGCTGAAAATCAGTGCTGTGTGTTGCCTCTAGTAGGCACTCACAGCGTTTACTGAGCAATATCCATGTTTACTCATTCTTTTTTTTTTCTTCTTTTTAATTATTTTTATTTGTCTTTTTTTTCTTTTCTTGTGTTTTTTCATTTGATTGTGTGTCACATGTGTTTATTTGACAGCCCTGTCTCTGTCAAATAAATGTCCTTCTTCTCCTCCATACATTTCTTTTAAAATATTTAGCAGACAGATAATAATTTTTTGAAGCTAGATAATAATATGGTTCGTTTTCGAATTATTACATTAATTATAACAACTTTTCCTAAATTAGACTTCAATTAATCTTTTGCTTTTTTAATGTCTTATTATTACTGAATTCTACTAATATTATAAACTCGAAAGCTTGTAAGATTACATAAATGTCTGGATATATGTATGGATGTATGTTTGTTATCTACTCTTTCACGCAAAATTACATCCATACATTCCTAAAAATTTTTGGTAGGAAAGCAGGATACCAGACTTAGGGTGACAAATCAACTTCGAACTATGCTGCGCTGTACTGCGCTGTGCTATGCTGTGTGTCTTAAGCTACTTTTTTTTAACAATCAACATCAAGCTATGCTGCGCTTTGCTTAACTCAGTATAAAAGTAATCAGCAGATCGTGTAGTCGTTTATCTCGTCAAAAATGACTTTATTTTCAAAAAAAAAGTATACATTGCGACATAGTTGAATCCGATGAAGATGGAAGTGAAGAAGAAGCGGATATGGATATTTTATGTGTTATTTTGTCATTAAAGAGTCCAGTCACGGTAGCTTCTTACCACACACCATACGTGAAAAATACGGAGAATTTAATTTTCTAAAGAATATTGCCACTGAAGATGTTTTTTTTAAATATTTACACAGCACAGCGCGGCTCAGCACGGCGGGTAGCGCGCTTCGCTCGAGACTGCTGCGTTTTTAAACAGAGCGTAGCCTCACACAGCACAGCATGGTTTGTTTCTATCCTCATTAAAATATTAGACGAGCGAGTTGACCAAACATAGCACACCGCAGTACAGCGCAGCATAGCTCGATGTTAATTTGTCACCCTTAATTTTCGTACTCCGTTCTTTACAAAAACGGTCATTCACGCGAGTGAAACCGTGGCCAAACTTATAAGCCATCTTATAAGATTGTGAGATTATTCAAATTAAAATTCAGTAAAGCTCCTCTTAGTTTAGCGACTTTTATAAACAATTCTGTTTGTCATTTAAATGAGTTTTTAGTCATTTCACGCATAATAATTATCATGCGATTAAATATCTACTTACATAGTACTTAATATTTAAAACTAACTCCAATCCGTGGCTTCACCCGCATGGTCCTCGTTTTACCTCTTTAGACGGTGAGTTTTGAAAAAATCCTTTATTACGAGTATTGCACCCCTAGACCTCACACGGAAACTAAGGGCCGAAAATTGAGTCTCTAGACTGTGTGTTGATATGTCAATGAGCCAGTTTTTTTTTAATATTTTAGTTTACACAATATACAGGATGTTCCATAAAGGGCCAAGGTTAAGGAAATGGTACATTATATTATCTTTAAAAAAATAAACAAAGACAATAAAGGTTGTTTTGTTTTCGTTTTGATTATTTGGTCATTGTTAGTGACCATTATTTACGGAACATCCTGTATAGTATAAAACAAAATCGGGTTCCAACAAACCCGATTCTGTTTTAAAAATAAATTTTTCATGAGTAGAAAAATGTCAGTAATGAAAAAGGTTTGACATAATTTACATGATATTAATGTATACAGGTTGTCCCGCTAATGATGATCAAAATTAAGGAGATGGTATATTATATTATTTCCAACAACTAATTTGACCAGTTTCACAAAACATCACAGGGGCACAAAATAAAAAAAATATATGTTTTCCCATCTAATAATCAGTATTTTTAATGCTGTGACTGCAAATGATATTTTTTTCTAATCTGATTGCTTTGAATAAAAGCTCGATGGTTTAATTACCATTGTATTCTGCTATGGTTTTTGTTACTAACAAAATCCGCAGCTAATTATTAGTCTTCGAATAAATAGTTCGCCGGTTTCCTCATGATGTTTTCTATCACTGATATTGAGCGGCGGCGAATGCGGCGATGAAACACAAATACCTTATAAATTTCAAAGGCGAGACCGATTTTGCTGCATCCCCGCTGATCCAAGAAATTTATATCACGAAGATACTAATAATATTGATGTAGAGGATTATATTGTCCGACCATGAGCTAATTTTGATTGGTTTGTATAAGGAGAAATTGAAAGAACCAATCAGAAATAACTATCTTCCACCATACGGTCGGTACGAACCGATTTTCAGACCTACCGAATATAGATTATATCGAATGTAGGTATTTAGTCGGTGTCTACACATTAATGACAAGAGTGACATGTAAATAACATTGTTATAATGTTGTCAATTCCCAACAGGTGGCAGCACTTACTAGTTGTCAGGAAGGCGAGTGGCTTGGTATCCTCTCTAAGGATTAGGCTCAATAAGTGTGATGGATTTCCTATGTAACCTCTAAGTATTATCGTAACTCAATGTCAGGATATTACGGGCTAATACTTTGTAATACATTATTCTAAATATAATATGTGTAAGCGCGTGACATGACTATACAGGGTGGAAAAAAACCAATGGGCCCCTAGAGGGCCATCGATGTAAATTCTTTAGATACCTATTTCCTTTTTTAAGAAGCAAATTTGCAATAACAGGAAATTATTTTAAATACACTAGAATCGAGCTGACAAAATGTGAAAAATAAACAGCCTGTAATTTAAAGATGATAATCAGAACAATTAAAAAATCACTATAATAACTAAATAACATGAAATAAAACTACTTTTTAACCGATTTTATCGCGGTTATTTTAGATTTTAGATCCCGACGTTTCAAAGTCTTTTCAGACTTCATGTTCACGGATGGACTGAGGTATTTGACGTCCAAAAATATTAATCAGAATTATTACTAAAATCTAAAATAAACCGCGATAAAATCCGTTAAAAAGTAGTTTTATTTCAATGTGTGATATTCGCGTAAATTTAAGACAATACTAAGTAACATGAGTATAAAAGAACACTATAAAATATGATAGATTTATTACATATAATAATATGTACTTTACAAAATTTTTAAAATTTTGTAAAGAAGTTGTCTAACGTCTTCCGTTTTGCATCATAACAATAAAGGCTGTAACTCTAGTCATTTGGTAGTTTTAGAGTGTAAACGCACTCGCGGTTGACCGGATGCGGCCAGCCACATGGTTCAGATGGGTTGGCCGCTTGTGAATGGATTGCGATCATGCGGTATACCTCATTCCGTACAACCGATAGTGCGTTCGAGCTCGTACCTGAAAAGTTTACTGGGATTTTTGAAAATCGACAACATTATATAGATTATGACATGCACTTTTGGAATTTCAACTTTGCCAACTAGTACGAGTATCATGGTTCCTCACGTTGTCATTTTAAATTAACAGTAAATTATTTAAAATATAAAACCTGATTGCGTCAACTTAATTGAATGAATACATACCTTTGCATTACATACCCATTCAATTTTCACCCTTCCTCCTGTCTTAATGCAGATTATGAATTAATAATATTTTTCATTAATTACAGATGAATAGGGAACTTCCCAAGAACTCTTTCATTTCTCAACATTATTTTGAAAGCCTTTGAATCTTTTTTCTAGACAACCTGAAAGGTTTTTAATTGGTGAAAATTGGTGTCGGCATTCAAGATTTAAATATAAAGAAAAATAAAGAGGATTTTAACCTTTATAGCAAACCAGGGCCAAAGGCCCATACGCGCCTCACGCGGCCGCCTTCCGGCTAGATACGCGGGTCTAAGACAGTAGAGGGGTAAGGTCCGAGGGGAGTAGGGTACGGCGTAGCCGGGTACGACTCCCGCGCTTTTAGTTCGGCCACCGCTGCCACCTCGCTCGGTCAGCGGGTGTGTTATTTTCCCTCACTGTTATATATTTCTATGTTGTTCTGTGTATACCTTTTGTTTGTGACTTTATGTGTTTCGTGTGTTTATTTTAAATATATTCGTGCCTATACAGATGAACTAGTATTTGACTCTTTCCGAACCTCATATCTGGCGTCCCAACGTGGTTTTACAGGCGTCATATCTGGCGTCCCAACGTGGTTTTACAGGCGTCATATCTGGCGTCCCAACGTGGTTTTACAGGCGTCATATCTGGCGTCCCAACGTGGTTTTACAGGCGTCATATCTGGCGTCCCAACGTGGTTTTACAGGCGTCATATCTGGCGCCCCAACGTGATTTTAGAAGCGTCCTAGCAGCGCTTCAACTGTATAGGTACCACGCGCAACAAGTCACAACGAGTTTTTTCAAGTGCCTACCTGGTAGTGAGTGATAACTGAAGTTTAGTGCCCATCATGCCTATAACAAGGAGTGCAGGTGGTGCTCGCGAAGAAGATGTCCCAGAGGCATACCAAACCCCTTCGCGGCCTGCTCCGCCCGGTGCAGGCGAGGCCTCCTTCTTCACCAACGAAAATATGGCGGAAATTATTGCCTCCTTACAACGGAGCCAAACAGAGGCGCTAAAACAGTTATTTGAGAGCGTGTCGCAGATGCGCACATCCACTCCAGAGAACGCGTCCTACGCGACCTTGGCGCAATGTAAGGTATTTTTTGCCGGCCGGCCCGAAGAGTCGGTCGAAGCTTTCATCGACGGCATAGAAGCGTATTGTGAGTGCACACAGGTATCGGACTCGAATATTTTGCGAGGACTGTCGTATGTCCTAAAAGAAGATGCGAGTACGTGGTGGCTCGGAATAAAAAACTCGGTTACTTCATGGCGGCAAGCGAGAGATAATTTAATAAGTGCCTTTGGCAACCGCAAGCCTCCCCACCGCATATACTTAGAAGTCTTTTCTACACCGCAGCAAGCAGAAAACACCGACATATTTGTTGCACGTGTCCGGGCCCTCTTAGCGAAAATACCTAGGGGTGATTTATCTGAGTCCGCGCAAATAGACATGACCTACGGGCTCCTACATACCCGAATTCGCAAGAGGTTACGCAGAGAAGAGTGTACAGATTTTAACGAACTTCTGCGGCTGGCGAGAACCGTCGAAGATGCATCTGACGAGAAGTCGAAGCCCCCACGTAATCGCCCCGCGTTTCACCCCTGCACATCGAGCGAAGCCCACTATACGCGAAGTGATGACAGCGCGTACCATAATACCATATATGGTAATCAATTCGCTTCCGAACGCGCCCCTCTCCGTGCGTATTCCCCGCGCTCGGTCGCCACTCAAGCGCGGTCGCAGGTCGCCGCGGAGCGACCGTTGCCGCCGTTGCTGGTCGCAGCTCCCGCTCCCGCCAAATCGTGGCCGCCCCGCGCCGCGCCCCCGGCCCCGCGCTACATGACGTCGTCGCCCGCGCGCCAAATACGCGCGCCGCCGCGCCGCCGCCGCGCCCTTTCCCCGCCGCTGCTGCCGCTAGCGAGCCGAGCGGAGCGCGTAGCCCTCCGTCGCCGCTGGACGGGGCTCCCGCGGCAAATCGGGAGTTCGTGAGATCTACGGGTGCGGCAAGAAAACGACCGTTGTGCAAATACTGTAAGCGCTACGGCCATACAATCCATCAGTGTCGTAAGTTGCAAGATAATAAAGGTGAGTGTGAATACGATACTAAAAAAGTGCTTACCGAAAACAATGACAATAAACAATATTTTTATAGTGTAGAGTGTAAGTGTAATGTTAATAATTTAAATGAATGTAATTGTTTTCGGCCTTACTTATTAACTGATTGTAAAACTTTTTCCGATTTGGAAAATAACATTTGTAAAGACATAGACTCGAATCCAAATTTACGTAACTCAAATTTTTACAGTTTTGAGGATAATGTTAGTAATTGTAAAAAAAATATTTCTAGTGATTTTGTAAACAACGACAGTACATTATTTCAAGAAAATAATAATAGTAATGAATATGTAAATTTTTGTGAAAATAACTCGATGTCTTTTAAAGCTTGTAATGATAATAATGTTAATTATAAGAATATATTAGCCGCCGGTACCGACCCTCTCGGACGCAATTCTCGCGATCGAAGACCAATTTTTAATATAAAAATTTTAGGTTTCAACGGTACCGCGCTTATTGATACGGGTGCTAAGCACTGCATTGCAGGGCATACGCTATATGCTCTTCTTACCAAACATGGCCACCCCCTCAGTTCCTGTGCGCGTGAAGTTAAGCTGGCTGACGGTGTGAGCCGTAGTATGCAGGTACTTACCACTACGTTAAAAGTACACTTAGAGACAAAAGTGATAACCGTCCCGTTTTTAATTTTTCCTGATTCTACCAATAATGAGACATTATTGGGGATTGATTTTATAACGTCTGCGGGAATAGTGTTAGATTTTTATAATGATTTATATTATTTTGGTGATAATGATAAAATTAAATTTGACTTACGATTTGAAAATACCTCGCGTACTGTTTCCGTCGCTGCTACCGATGTACTTAGAGATGACGAAGGAACTCACCTTAAGCCGTTTGAACAACATGCACCGGCCACCATCCTAGTACAGTATGCAGACGTGTTTAAAGCAGGGGGAGGTCCAACACCTTATGCGGAACACCGCATTGAAACCGTCGGTCATCCACCGATAGCAGTCCCGCCGTACCGTTTAAATCCGGCGAAGAAGGTGTTGATGAAATCCAAAATAGATAAGTTCCTCAAATAACCCCATACCTAAGACAGTTCCTCGAGTCATTAGCTTCGGTCCGTGAACGCGTTGAAATCCAACAGGATAAGGCAAAACAATATGCTGACGCGACACGTAGACCTGCAGATACTTTTGAGAAAGGCGATTTAGTGTTGCTCAAGTCTCATTCATTAAGTAGGGCTGCCAAGGATCTCACTTCAAAATTTTATCCGCGTCGCGACGGTCCTTATAGGATTATTGAAAAGATAAGCCCAACAACTTATACCCTGGAAAATATTCAGCAGCCAGGTATAGTGGTAGGAAAGTATCATACACAGGATATAACCAGGTACCAAGGCGACCAAGAATCGGTGCCTCAGCCAGTCATACCTAAAAAACGGCGCGGCCGCCCAGCTAAGGTTGCTGTAATGCCAGTCCAGGAACGAGGGCGTTCTCCAGAACTGGAAGGGGAGTATATAGCAAACCAGGGCCAAAGGCCCATACGCGCCTCACGCGGCCGCCTTCCGGCTAGATACGCGGGTCTAAGACAGTAGAGGGGTAAGGTCCGAGGGGAGTAGGGTACGGCGTAGCCGGGTACGACTCCCGCGCTTTTAGTTCGGCCACCGCTGCCACCTCGCTCGGTCAGCGGGTGTGTTATTTTCCCTCACTGTTATATATTTCTATGTTGTTCTGTGTATACCTTTTGTTTGTGACTTTATGTGTTTCGTGTGTTTATTTTAAATATATTCGTGCCTATACAGATGAACTAGTATTTGACTCTTTCCGAACCTCATACCTTTCTTATTAGGTGCGTAATGTATACCTACCGACGTTCTTATTCATAAAACTTATCTATATTCTTTATCCTATAATAAACTTGGCTTGACCTCAACTTGCCTCATGTGAAGCAATGATGCAGTCTACGATGGAACGCGCTTACACAGTAAATACCGATTCAAGGTACAATATACACAGAAGTGTATACATTTAAGGTGTCAATTAATTAACTTAGTTGGTATTAAAAAATTTACATAATAGGTACAAGAAAAAAATCGGAATGATTTTTTTCGACAGAATTCTTCCGCGTCAATGCGTAGGCGCGCGGGCTGTCTGGTTCATAAAAAAAGAAGTACCAATAGCATTAAATAATTCACACTGATTGCAAATTATTGCATATCTTTAAAACTAGAGCTTATTTATAATAAAATTTACTTTAAGGGAGGTGTGCAATCATACTCTAACTGCTCCTATTATCTATCAGCTGATTAAATTCGTGTTTTTTCTTGTCCAATTATATTTATATGTTGTAAATAAATGTACTATAATACATAGCTACAATAAAGTAGTTTGCTTGTATTTTCGGATGGAAAATTTTATCATTATTGTCGATGCATCGATACGCAAGATGCGCGGGCGCAGGGGGCCAACCGCGGTACGCCGCCGCCGAGGTTCGACGCTGCGCCTCAAAAACACTGCGTAGAAGCGCCACCCGCGACACTTGTGTTTTTAGTACACCTGTATATTCAGTACATTTTCGTTTTATTGCAGATGTCTAGTACCTATTAAAATCGTAGGAGGACAATATTTTTTTTATTTGCTTGTAAAATAAATAAATACGTAAAGTATTTACCTACCTATCTTTTAAAAACCTCTTTTTAAAAAAACACCAAAGTAATTAATTAAAACCTTGTTCCAATTATATACGGTCCGACTGTTCTGCTATTGACATATTCAACTGCAGTGTCAGTCGGACCGAGCGCCACTTCCGCCGGATGTGGCTTGTCATTTCCGGTTGCGGAGGCTTGTACGATGCACGCGACATTGTATTCACAAAGATAGGTAGGACCCCTGTTATATTTGAATTCATTCATGTTTCTTACAATATATCTCCTTTACATAGGTCCCTAATGTAAGTACAAATTTGAAATAAAATATTAAGAAATAAATGAAGCAAAAAATAGTTAATTTATGTTTGATTTGATTATGATGATTTATGATTTCAAAGTGACGTTAATCTATACTAATATTATAAAGCTAAAGAGTTTGTTTGAACACGCCTATCTCAGAGACTACTGGTCCGATTTGAAGAATTCTTGCACTGTTAGATAGTCCATTTGTTGAGGAAGGCTATAAGCTACTTTTTATCCCACTGCTGGGCATTATATGTCGTTCTCGCGTGCGTAGCCGCGGCGGAAAGCTAGTTATTTACTTATTTAATAAAATAACTTGATTTTTTAGTTGAAGTTTTTGATTTAGGTGCTAAGACCAAACTTGTGCACAGATACATGCATACAGTCTGTGGCATGGAATTGGGGATACTATTAAAAACGAAGACACTTTATTTCACTAGTAATTGAATAATTATGATCCCTCATAATTAAAATGAAAGCTTTAGGTACATTTATTTCTTTTCTAACACACTTAATCATAAATTCAATGTAATGCAAACAATGCTAATCCACTCTTCAGCGTTAAGTTCTTTATTTCCTGTACCACGACATTGACAATGTTAGCGATAATATCGTTTTGCAGTAATCCACTGATTATGAATCGGAACTTTTCAATTCGCATTATGTGTAATGCAGGGGTTTTGGTTAACTGAAATATTATAATTATTTTCTCCAGCCAGCCAGCCAAGGCAAGCCGGAGGTAAGGCACAGGACCTTCTCCCTGGAGCACTCGGGTCCGTCTGGTCGCTACGCCATAACAGCTCGCCACAAGCTGCCCTACGGGCTTATTATTATTAGTATTAAAGTGTTATATATAATTTTTATATTATTAATTTTTTTAACTAATTACAATAACAGAGCGCCTGTTAAAATTTAATAGCAAATTGATCATCATCAGGTAGGTAGTGATTATAATAAAGGCGCTCAGTGCAACACACTGTATAGAGATAGCCGCGTGAATCTAATTATCCTACTGCCTGAAGTTCAGTTTACCTCTTTTTAGTGTCCCACTGCTGGGTACGGGTCTTCTCCCAACTATCTTACGCGTTGAGAGAGTTTAGGCCTTAATCCACACACTCTAGTCAAGCGCAGGTTGGTGGATGTCACATGTCCTCGTATGATTAGTTCTTAGATTTGCCGGTTTCCTCACGATGTTTTCCTTTACCGATATTGAGCAGCGGTAATAAAACAATTCACAGAAAGATGTGTGGGCACGGCTGCGAATCGAACCCGCGACCTTATATTTCTAATGCGAGGATTGTACGGTTGCGCCACCGCTGCTCGTGGCCGGAGATTAGGTATTGTAAATTTTAAAATTACTTGCGAACAAATGAGAATAACATTTTATCGCACAATCAAATCTTTATGATAAAAATAGATCTACATTTCCACATCGTTTTTCCGGTTTGCTGTATACGCTGTTTTAATGCATTAAGACCACACAGCGTTCATGTAACCTTAAAACATCCTAGTACTGAAGTTACTGAACTAATTTATTTATTTGAATTTTCAACATTTAACAAAACGAAAGAAAAAAAAAATTTTGCCTTGCAAAATATTAATAGGATATACATATCCAGAATTGCTTCCCTGCTGCGGCGAATGCGTGAAATCTCCAACAGCCTCCTTAATGCCAACCTTAAATAAATATAGTTGCCAACATAATAATATAACATTGACTATTAACACAAATAATGTACAAATGGATGTCGTCTCATAAATCATCCTTTATCTATGTAAAATAATGTACCTAATATGGATCTATGATCTGTAATAAATATTATTATTGCTATATCTATATTGGTATCAGTTTTCTATGTTTTTTCAGTTACAGTTTTCAGTACAGTTTTCTGTGTTTTTGCAGTCAACGTAAACGCACTTATACGCCCTATCAAAATCGACACTCCGCTGAAATTATTATACTTACGTTCGGAAAATAGAAGTTCAACTAATATTTAAGACTAACAATTATTCAGACATAAAAATTAAAAATACAGTATAAAAATAAATTTGTATTGGTAAATGTTTTGTGTTCCCAACGATGTGCCAAGGTTGTGGTCTTTTAGTGAATCGAATAAGTGATCCCACGCAATGCAATCAATCACAATTTACACATGTAAGTGTCAAGAGACGTAAAATACATTTTAAGGATATTTGGAACCCCTTTTCAGTTGTAAATTAAGTAGTAAACATAGTATAGATCATAGGTAAAAAATACAGCTTAGGGACTCCCCCATCGACTAGATACTTACTAGACATAACATTATTCAAATCCTTCTAATATTATAAACGCGAAAGTTTGTAAGAACGTATGGATTTTATTGTTACTCTTTCACGCAAAAACTACTAGACGGGTTTAGATGAAATTTAGCAAAGAGATTATGGTCTGGATTAACACATAGACTACTTTTTATCCCAATAAGTGCAACGCGGGCGAAGCCGTGGCTACTTGCTTGTATTATAAGAAATTGTAATCGTTAAAGTTAGTGGGGTTTCAAATCAAAATTAACTTGTAGTCAGATGATACGACATAGAGCGAGCGTGAGGGCCCAGCTATGCGCTGTCCTTAGGAATTTAATCTCTGGGGGCTACTACTACTATAATAATCTTACCAAAAGTAATATGACACTGAGTGGCTCAACAATTAAAATATGTCATGATTCAAGCTCTAAATAGTTTGGAAATAGGTGGCCGTGTATTAGCTTCTAGCTTTTCGCCGCGGCTACGCCCGTGTGAACTACATATCATGCCCAGTAGTGGATTAAAAGTAGCCTATAGCCTTCCTCAACAAAGGGGCTATGTAACAGTGCAAGATTTTTTCAATTCGGACCGGTAGTTTCTGAGATTAGCGCGTTCAAACAAACAAACTCTTCAGCTTTATAATATTAGTATACCTAGATGAGCTATGGAAAGGGCTATGCTCTGAGTCTGAAGGATCAAATGCGCAATGAAGTGATCCGACAGAGAACTAAAGTAATCGACATAGCCTACCGGATTAATGAGCTGAAGTGGCAGTCGGCCGGTCATATCTGCCGCAGAACTGACAACCGCTGGGGTTAACGAGTTCTTGAGTGGAGACCACGAATTGGCAAAAGTAGCGTAGGACGCCCTCAGACTAGGTAGAGCGACGATCTCACGCGGGCGGCACTAGAAAAACCGCGGATCGTGCTCAGTAGCGTACTTTAGGAGAGGCCTATGTCCAGCCGTGGGCTTGAATGGACTGATGATGGGGGGTGTGACGTGTATAATTATTATCCAAACATTTAAAATATCAAGGGAATAAATAAAAGTAAAACTCATATGCATCAAAACGGTCTCTGGTGAGCGTAACCTGAGTACCTACTTCTAACTTAATAAGTACGTAGGGTTGCTTTTCAAGTAATTAAAAGTTGTCAGTGTGTAGTGGTACTGAGTTATGAACAGTAATTTAGCTTCGCTCCACATACAACAGCGGTTTTAGCAAAACATTGCTATGGAAAATGCTTGAACTAACTTTTAGAAATGAGGTATTCTATCTAATATATAAAATTATCGTGTCGCAGTGTTTGTAACCATACTTCTCCGAAATGGCTTGACCGATTTTATGAAATTTTATTTCTTTTATATAATTTATAAAATTCTTTTTTTATTCATGTTATAAATTTTAGGTAATTCGGCAGGTCTGAGAATTAATAATAATAATAATATTTATTAATTGAAACCAAAATAGAGGTTTATCACTGTTATTGATATAATTGAATACAATATTCCAATTACTTAGAAATATAAAATTTAAAATTAAGCTGCTAATAAATGGTTAACTATGGCCCAAACCAACTGTTTATTTTTTTCGTTTTTTTTTAATTATTTTATGATAAGATATTAAAAACACATACAACCCAAAATTTTCACCTCTATACCACCCACCCTTATTTGTAGATAGCGATATTAGTTATATAACAATTTTATGGAAATCAAAAGGTGAGACACGCGATCCAAAGTTCGCTGGGGCAGCTAGTATTATAAATGCGAAAGTAACACTGTCTGGCACGCTTTTTCGCCAAAATTACTGAACCGATTTGGATGAAATTTAGTATGGAGATAGTTCGAGACCCGGGGAAGGACATAGGTTAGTTTTTATCAGACTGCGCAAAAAGAGGTTAATGGTATAACGCTTTAACCGACATTAGCACGGATGGAGCCGCGATCGCAAAGCTAGTGTCCCTATAATTGAGTTTTGATTCAGTGTAACGTCTATCTGTCATCTTGAAATCGACACTAGCGTACCATCGAGCTGTGGTACGAATAGGAAGGAACTAATTATTGGATCTCGCACGAATTTAATTTAAAAGCATTAGGAGTTTCCCTTGTGAACACTGCATTACAATTCCCTACCGGCCAGGTGGCTCTGTGAAGTAAATATTTAATGCAACACGAAGACAATCAATCGTATGATGATCGATAGCTTCTGAATAATTTGCAACCGATGAATAGCATCTATTACTCAGCGATGGACTTTGTAACTAACTCTTTACTAGGAAATCTGGGTCGACTGAGTCACCTGTATTGACTAATTTAGTTTTAGTTTTCTGTAGTAGTCGACAATAATTTGTAATAAAGGCTAAATTATGTCTGTTGGCACATCCACTTCTCAATACATCAGCTGTCATTTTGTACTATCATCACGACCGCCTTTCAAGTCTGTTGTCCTTTGAAAATGTCAGCATGAATGAACGAATGAACACGGGTGAAGCGGCCATTGAGAAGACCTAGAGAGAGAAAAAATGGCGTCTTAGAACGTCGCAGTTTTTTAGTATTTTACTACTAATCTTTAAAAACTTAACTTATTTAAACTTGACACTGGCAAAATTGCGGGATAATTTCTGCAGAGGCCATAATTAAACGAAGAAGAAGAAATGAAGGAAAAAAGGAGATGACTTAGCACTTTGTGTTGGGTCGTTGCGTCGTCGAGAAGTGCGCATGCAAACACGTGCTCGGTGGACGTTATTGTCAGTACTTATCTAGTAGAATTAAGATTGTGCTATCAAGAGATCGGGGTGAAGTGATATTTGCCGTTGTTATTTTATTGGAATACCGTCTTCTTACCCGATAATTCACGCCTACCTAAATCTGCCTGCTAATCCTGATTGTTAATCTAACCTTCTGATTGATCTGTGTGATTATTTTAAGATGTTTATAGTAAGGAGCTGGTGGATGTTTTTGAGTAGGTACATAAGTGTTTAAGGCACACTGAAAACTTGTGTAATTCCTACTTCTTTTACCTAAACATAGAAGTGCGTTGCCAGATTGATATATTTTTAAATAGATTTTACCATTATGAACACGGTTTTCTTTAATCGGCCAGGTGGCTTCGAACAATGCATTTTTAACGATTGAAGACTACCTATTTAAGGATCGATATGACCACACCTTTATTATTTCACAATCATGCTGCTTGAGTAGTTATATGAAACAGCTATTATGCATTAAATAAAATTATTGTTATGAATGCTACTTTTTAACGGTGCAGGAGTTTACAAGTACAGAAAACCTGCTTTGCTTCTACTTTTATTGTGAGAACTGCCATGTTGTGAAACGGCAACACTGTTTCCCATAGCTATACTGGCTGTGTTCGAGTCACGAAAGATCTGTATTTACTGGTTAAGTGCGTTCCATTATATACTACATCATCGCTTAACAAAATGCCAATATTAGTCGTTAAAAGCAAGTATATTATGTGGACAGATGGTATATTACAAGTTCGAAATTATTCATTATTTAATAGAGCTGATTTATTGGACTTTCCCGTCGTAGATCGACGAAGAGATCGCATCAGATTCACAGTTAGCTGTCAGAAAATGTGGATCAGAATTTGTAATAGATATCATCATAGAGAGCAGGCAAGGAGGATTTTGATGATCTGTGGTATCATGCAACGACCCACGTGACGTAAATGCTGGAGAAAATGACACGCTGTTTTACAAAATTTATAATATCTGTGGTAAGTCTCTACTTTCGAGGAAATACAGGCTTTGTTCAGTATGAAAAGTTAAATACATAATAGGAAAATAAATCTTACTTGAAGAAAATCTCGTGCACTAAGCCGAAAAGTACGCAAAATTGTGTCACCTTTTTCATAATAAAACTGGGTGACACAAGGTTACATTTTTCAACTGTTAGAGTAAACTCATAAGAAAACTCACGACAGTCTGTTACTAACTTAGGAGTTAGTCCATATGCAGTGCAAACGTACAGGCGTACACAAAAGTTTTAAGAGAATTTTTTATTTCAACATTGCCATTCAAAATGCAAATTATTCTAAAAATTTCAATTATTTTTAGAAAATATTGTGCTTCCACATGAAATATCTGAATGGGTGCAGTACAGATAGTGCGGTATTACCCAAAGCTTTCAAGGTCCAGTGGTATCGTGTTCAATTAACAAAAATAATAACCATTACAATATTTAAATAAATATATAATTTTTTCCACGCTGCATCGTGAGGGTCCACGAGTTCCTGGTTTTCGATTCCCAGGTTGTGAAAACGGACTTTCCTAATATATTTAGATAATCATAGTTACAGCAAGAACATTGGAAACGTGCCCAATGAACCGCAATAGGCTCGCCTCTTACCTATGTGACCTAAACATAGCTGGCGAAAAATGCATAATATTCACCTCTGCCTACCTTTGAGTAATACAGGCATGACGCTGTGTGTTATTGCTTGTAAATATACCTTTGGGATGCCTTTGGTACTTCACGCTATTGAAGTCTCATTTACTTATATTTAACCGTAATTACCATCGTAGACTGCAACATTGCATTACATCAGACAAGTTGTGGTCAAGCGCAAACCTATCTAAATATATAAAAGAAGAAACTGACTGACTGACTGACTGACATATCAAGGCAGAGCCCAAACCACTGGGTCTGGAGACTCCAAATTTGGCACATAGGTTCCTTATGGGGTCTAGGGGTGCTTAGTGCACCCCTAGACCCCCTAGAAAGGATTTTTCAAAACTCGCTCTTTAAGGGGGTAAAACGGGGTTCCAAAGTTTGTATTGAGGAACAAGATTAGTGAGATCAATTTCGCGGGCGAAGCCGCGGGCGGAAGCTAGTTATAGAATAAAAAAAATACTTTATTGTTTTGCCCTATTATTCTTTTCTTTTACTACACTACTATCTTGACACAGAAGAGGTGCAAATTATTGACAGAACAAAGAAATAGACAAAGATGTTTCACCACCACAGTCTTTTCTTTTGGTTCCTTTCATCTTTTACATAAAAGAAAATATACCAAGCTCCTTTAATAACAAACACAAACTCCAGTGCTAGATTAACATAAATATTTATTTGTTAACACTACCTCGCTCGAGTTTAAATCATAATTTAAAACTCAACAAGTTTTCTCACTGTCTGTACTTACCGCGGAACACTACTTGCCACTCTTACGTTATATGCGTTTTGCATAACACTTAACCGTATATTTTAGTATGAAAGTGCTCTGTATATGAAGGTAAATGGCAGAAAATTTTGTATATCCCAGCAAAACAAAAATAGAAAATATTTTTGAGTTGGAAAATCTACATAAAATTAATTTTTTGTTACACTCCATGAGTTACAAATATGTAATAAGACTAAGTCATCATCATCATCATCACACACATCACACTATTAACAAGAGACGGAAAGATATACCTGTACCTCAAACGCGCCTCCTCGACATGCCTTTATAAAGCGACTAGCGGACCCCGCAGACGTCGTCCTGCCCGGTAAAGCAGTGCCACCTACTGGGGCCGAAAATAGATTACGACCGATTCTCAGACCTACCGAATCGGTTAAGTTGTTACTGAGGAAGTTGTTTTTTTTTCTTTGCGTATGAACCATCCTTGTACTTCAAGGAGTATTCCAAAAAAAATAAGCTAAATCGGTTCAGCCGTTCTCGAGTTATGCGCTTACCAACTCATTTTTCGATTCATTCATTTTATTTTTCATTTTTTTTCTTTTTTCAATTTTCTTTGCTATAAACCTCACGTAGCCCGAGACCTTTCCAACGAATGCAAAACCGTGGAAATCGGTTCGTGCGTTCTGGAATTATAGCGTCAGGAAAGAAAACCCGACTTATCCGTTCTTGTAGAACAGAATAAACAAAGACATAAATATTTACAGTTTGAACTACTTGAGATATAGCAATTATTATATAAGTACCTTTCAAACCTTACTTATAATTTTACTGAAGAACTTTTATTAGTTTGTAGATAATAATTGGATATTAAAATAATCAAATTACTTAATAATATTATAACATTGTTAATTTTGTATTAAAACTACTCTTTACATTATTTGTATAAGCACTTTTAGCCTGAGGGACAGGGTACGCCCTAGTTTAGGCAAACTTATAATTCTGTTTTTAGGATAAAGTTTGTTCTAATATTGTATGTACCTTTTAAATAGTTAATAAACAATTTAATTATTTATTATCATCAGCCTATTCTAGTCCACTGCCGGACATATGCCTCTCCTAAAGTACGTCACTGAGCACGATCCGTGGCTTTTCTCATCCAGTTCTTGCTAGCCCTGCTGAGTTCGTCACTCCACCTGGTCTGTGGTCGTCCTACGCTACGTTTGTTAATGCTTAGTCTCTACTCAACAACTTATTTACCCCAGCGGTTGTCAGTTCTGCGGCAGATATGACTGGCCCACTGCCACTTCAGCTACGGTGAGTTATGTCGATTACCTCAGTTCTTTGTCGGATCACTTCATTGCGTATTCGGCTCTTCAGAGACACTCCGAGCATAGCCCTTCCCATAGCTCGCTGAGCGACTTTGAATTTGTGGACCAGTTCTACCGTGAGTGTCCACGTTTCGGCTCCGTATGTCATAACGGGTAGGACGAACGGTGGTTGTTGAACTTGTTCGTCTTTAGACTCTGTGAAGTGGACGACGTGAAGGCTCGACGTAATTTCCCATACGCTGCCCAACCCAGCTGTATTCTTCTATTACAGTCCATCAAATCTAAGAAGTACCGTTAGACAGTTCTAAACGTAGTACATTTAGAATTTTATTTTTTGTATGAAAATGGCTTAGGTTATGTTAAAATAAAAATAGCTTCATAATTCAATTATTATACAGGAAAGCTAATAAAAATAGTGTGAATTACGATACTATAAAGCTAATTTAATAGAAAACAGTGAAACGTCAAAAGGAATGTAGGCCTTAATCGGGCAGCTGTAACGCAGCGGTATGGGTCTAGCCTTTTATATAATGTCGCAGGTTCGATCCACGGTCATGCCCACAGATTGTTTCATCACCGCTGACTTAATAATTTCATAATAAGACTAATGTTATGAAATACATTTGAACAATTGATCTTTCTCTCAACTCTACACAATGGCTGCTGATGTATTAAGTACGAACTTATTTGAAGATATTATAACAATGAATCCAACATTGTCTTGATATTGATTTTGGCAACTGCACAATCTTGCACAATCTACAATCTTGGCCCAGTGTGGTGTGTTTTTTATTCTAAAATAGGCTTGCGCTTGACCACAACTTGTCCGATGTGAAGCAATGATGTGGTTTACTATGGAATGCGCCTGATCAATACTGATTCCCGGTCATGCCCACACATCTTTGTGTGAATTGTTTCATCACCGCTATTCAATATCGGTGAAGGAAAACATCGTGAGGAAACTGACTAATCATTCGAGGACATGTGATATCCACCGCATTTGACCAGCGTGTGTGTATTAAGGCCTATACTGTTTTAACTCGAAAGATATTTGAGAAGATGTCTGCCAACAGTGGGACACTAAAAAGGGTTGAAGTGATCTGACGAACAAAACAAAAAAATATTGTCATTTTCCTTAGATAAATTATTTATTATTCGCGGGTATTTCGCTACCGCAATGTCCATTCAACAGCACGGCTATCGTGATTTCGCTTTCACACTTTGTGGGCCCCTATCTCTGTCCTTTTCTATCATTCACTGTAAATCCTAAATCATTAAATGAGCAATTCTTGTATATAAATATTTAAATATATATATATATATATATAATTGGAATCTCGGAATTTTCATAAAATTTAGTATATGGGGGTTTCGGGGGCGATAAATCAATATAGCTAAGAATCATTTTTAAAAAATGTCGTTTAAAAAAAAATTCCGAGCAAACCTCGGTTCTCCAGATATTATCTAATTATGATCACAGATGTGTGATTCTCGTTGCAACGAGACCCAGGTTTAGTGAATGTTTTATTAAAGCGTACCCTATCTTCCTTTTCTTGATTTATCAAAGTCACACACTCACGTCAACCCTTTTTGTGTCCCACTGCTGGGCACGGGTCTTCTCTCAACTATCTTACGAGTTGAGAGAGTTTAGGCCTTAATACACACACGCTGGCCTAATGCGGGTTGGTGGATGTCACATGTCGTCGAATGATTAGTTCTTAGACATGCCGGTTTCCTCACGATGTTTTCCTTCGCCGATATTGAGCAGCGGTGATGGAACAATTCACTCAAAGATGTGTGGGCACGACCAGGATTTGAACCCGCGACCTTATATTTCTAAGGCGAGGCCCGTACCGCTGCGCCATCGCTGCTCTGCGCCACCGCTGCGTTTTATTATCAAAGTCATTATCCCTAGAATTGTATGGGCTTAAACAGTTGAACAGAAATCAGAACAGCATAATACCGAAATAGATTGATAAATTGCACTCATATGCATTATTGCACCATGATTTAGTCATCAATAGTCAGTGTACGTACTTGGGGCAGATAACTGGTCATATCCACTCTATTCTAACATATTAATCAGGTTAGCAGATGAATAGGTTGGGTGGGTTGTTAGTTATAGCGGAATAAAGGATAATTTATACCTACTCATTAGTAAATTATTACTATAACCTGTGTCATCTTCGAAACAGTGTTGACGTAAAAACATATGTCTATATGAACCGTAATAAGGCAAAAAAAATTAATATACTTGTCGGAGAAGTCATTAGTACGGTAGCAGACTTGACAGCGAGGCGGCAGCGCGTCGTGTCGACATGCTTCGACAGAGTCTAGCTTGAGGTCCGCACGGGCGACGAGTGGGGACCGTCGCTACACGAACTGTTCTCTACAGATATCCGTGCGACCAACATCGGTCTAGGAACTGTCTTACCACTCGTTGTATTATTTTTACATTTCGTAACAAATTAATATTGTGATTAAGTTAATTTTGTTTGCTGCTCGTAACCACACCCACTCAATAAGTTTTCTGGCGAGGACTATCCCTCAGATCAGCCCCCTGTACCGATATACTCATAAAAGATGGGCACGTGGCGTGGTCGGTAAAATACTTGGTTTTCTAGCCGCAGTTTGATTCCCACCCGACAGACATTTGTGTGATGAACATGTCTGTTTGTCTCGAGTCTGGGTGTGAATTATGTGGTAAAAGTTATCTGGTTTACATATCACAAGCTCTGCTCATTTTGCGACCAAATCGCAGTGTGTGTTAATGTCCTAAAATATTATTATTATTAAAAGCACGCACCACGCGTTGTTCTATCAATTAATTATTCGATTTTTAAATTCTCATCTTTAAGTGTAGGTACAATTTTAAAGATTAAATTTTATACAACAGATTATTTTATAATACTAGTTATTTTGAAATAAGACTAATTTATAATGCATTTTATCATTTGACGGGGCGGTGGCGTGGTCGGTAGGATACTTGCTTTTCACGCCGCAGGTCGTGGGTTCGATTCTCACCCGAGACAAACATTTGTTTAAATATGTCCGTTTGTCTTGTGTCTGGGTGTAATTATCTATATTTAAGTATATATTTACAAAATAAAAGTATTATATGTAGTATATTACCAGTTATCTGGTTTCGATAGTACAAGCTCTGCTTAGTTTGGGATCAGGTGACCGTGTGTGTTAATGTCCCACTATACTTAATATTATATTATATTTTATATTTATATCCTGACGTTTCAAAGTCTTTTCAGACTTCATGGTTACGGGTGGACTGAGGTATTTGACGTCCAAACTTATTATCACCATATAAAGTATGCGATATAAAGTAGTTTCACATGCAAAATTAACTCTTTCTGTTTTTACACTTTCACGCCTAAAAAACTAAATCGATTCAAATGAAATTTGGTACTAAAATAGTCTAGAGCCTGGGAAAGGACATAGGCTACTATTTATTCTAGAACGACGTGGGCGAAGTCTGGGTCAGAAGCTAGTTTATTGTAAACGCGAATGTTTTATGAGCATAGCGCGCTACCCTAAGCTAATCATAAATATTGAACAATATTTAACTGGATACTAGGCACGCATTATTACCCAGCACAGGCTCGTATAATTACCCGACATAGAAGAAAAAACTTGTACAAAATTGTCGCTTCGAAGTCAAGTGGTGGTGTTCGCCAATGGTCCCAAAAGCAGGGGAGCCGAATAGGGGATTTTGGGATTTACTCCAGCGCGTCAAAATAAGAGATAGGGGACACCTTGCGCTCTGTCGAATATCTACACCAAATCTTAGCTTCGTGTATAGAGCCGGGAGATTACAATAGCCAATACAATACTCGAATTCGTCAGAATAATGTATGATGAGTACATTAGATGTTAATAAGTTTGAATATCAACAATCAGGAGATTTGAGCCAGAAGCAAGAAAAAGGGAGAGCTACAAATTCAGGATGCTTTCAAGTCACCTGTATCCACTTTTGTCAGGTTAATTCTTTTTTTTAAATAATTTGAAGATGCCAGGTGAAGCACATACTGTGATTATTACGCTTTGGAAGTAAAGAAATCTTAAAAAAAAACTGAAAAACCTTTTACCACCGCTGAAGAGATGGACATGAAGTAACCTTTTTTTACCTCGACTAAGTATCGATGATGCTCGAGTACACATTTAGCATCTTCGGCTCCTCTACTACAAATATCACTTCAACCCTTTCTAGTGTTCTACTGCACCCTAACTAACATAAAATACCAACTTTTCACTATTACAATTTCATACAATCCTTACTCCTTACTAATATTATAAATCCAGAAAAGTAACTCTGTCTGTCTTTCTGTCGCGCTTTCACTCCAAAACTTTTTTTTATTCTGTTAAAGGCTTGCGCTTGACCACACTTGCCTGTTGTTAAGCAATGATGCAGTCTACGATGAAACGCGTTTACCCAATAAATTCCGATTCACCTGTGACTTGAAGACAGGCAGATTATAGCTATCGGGAAATAGAGATGCTGGTCGCGAATTCCACAACTTGGTAGTTCGCACAATAAAAGTGGAACCTACTGGACCTATTTGAATGAAATTTTACTTTGGGTTGAGTTTGAGACCCGGGAAAGGATATAGGATAGGTTTAATCAGAAAAAGGTTCATGGTTTACCATGGAGCCATAACCAACATACACGCGGGCGGAGCTGCGGTCGGAAAGCTAGTATTTGAATAAAGTGATGTCTAGAAGGTGTCTTGTCTCTGTGTAGAGGTATATGACACATTGATTGTGTAACAGTTCATGCAAGATACATAACGAATAATACATTTGTAAAGTAAAGGAAGGAAGTTGATGAATTCCCAGCCGATCCATTCTAAGATTGTCGCGTTTGCGCCAATTTAATCAACTAAGCGAAGTGGATTAAAAAGATACTAAAGTTTCCTGAACTAAGTATATAACTTGAGGCCCATTTGAAGTACCTGTGAATTTCATAAACTGGTATTTTCTTAAATTCACGCGAATCCTGCTAATATTATAAACGATAATTCAGGTACGATCACATCCATACAAACTTTCGCATCAATAATATTATGTAAAAAAAAGATAAAATAAAAACTAAATAAAATACAATTACACAGTTCATTGGTGGATCAGTGTATAATAACTTAAATTTAAAAAAATCGACATAATCTAGGAACATTCTCGATTAAATTAGTTTTCAGAAATAAAAATCGAATCAAAATTGGGCAATTCTCGGGATGGTCTTTAGTTAAAAACAACTGTAAACATCGAAACCTTAGCTAATAATTTCATTCAAGTTTGCGTTTATGATGTTGATAGCAAGCGCACATTCCTAAGCTGCGCTCAAGCAAAGAAATGCACATGTGCATATTGTGCATGCTATCAATCAAAGTATGCGTGAAACTGAAAGTATCGTAAATGCAATCCAACCTCAGTAGGTAACATTTACATCTTCGTCCGTGGGAGTGTACACACAACTACACACAAAGTTAGACATTTCTAGTATAAGCTGACCTCTCTTGTACGGAAATTCTATACAATTCGAGATCAACTTATGCTGGACATGTATAGCTTGAAGTGTAGCCGTGTGTACATACGTAAGCCTCATTCCAGTTCCACCATCCACTGGATAACCGCGCGCTTCGCTTACAACAAACCCGGTATCGGCCTTGTGCAGCTAAATTCTGTCGATCAAATCAATTATAGTGTAAAAATATGGGAGTGCTTGAGCAATGGAAGGCTGAATGAAGCTCGGAACTCGTAGTTTTAGGGTAAAATAAAAATATTTACTTGTACAGACCGAATGAGCCTTTAAACGACTCGAGTGGTGACGGGGTTTTTCAAATGTAGCGTAGGACACCCTCAGACTCGGTGGAGAGTATTCGCGGATCTTGCTCAGTGACTTGGTTAAGCCTTTGATACCTTAATTTAAATAAATACTGTACATACATTACCTACCCGTTACACCCGATAACTTATTTAATAGGTATCTCTTAAAGTAAAAATCTTCCAATATAATATTATGTAATATGGTCTAATAAACTTAGAAGTCTCTTTTCAAAATCTGGAAAATCAATTCATACCAGTTTCAACTGGATATCATAAAACGACCGAGTTAGAATTGTATACATATATACAATTCTAACTCGGTCCATAACGTAAACATTGCAACAAGATTATACTTGTCTCCAATACAAACAAGTTACAATTTTACCATTTCCTATGACTCATGCTGCATGCATGACATTTATGACTGTTCTCTGTTGGTCATTATCAGTAAGCTATCTTTAGGCATAGTAATATAACCTATTATAAATGCGAAAGGTGGCATTTCAGGGAACAGCTGAACGGGTCCAAATGAAATACACTAGTCTTAATATTTTTAGATTACGCTGCCCGCACACGGCAGATTTTCCGCCGATTGACGGGCTGGTGGCGTGGTAGGTAAGATACTTGCTTTTCACGCCGCAGGTCGTGGGTTCAATTCCCACCCAAGCTAGACATTTGTGTGATGAACACGTCAATTTGAATGAAGCCTGGATGAAATCCTCTTTATAAGTAGGTATATATTTAGAAAAGAAAAATATTATATCGCACGCTTAATAATAAAAAGAAATAAGTCGAAATTCACGTTTTTTGGGAATACGCGTTCAAAGTTCAGCACTGTTCTGAGTTGAACTTTGATTACGTATAAATATTAGAGTAATTTCGGGTAATATAGCCTGGTCGGCCAATATGGCCTACTGCTATTTATCTGAAATGAATGAACACTTGCGACCGCTTGAGTCAGCATAGCAACGCACCCCGTCCCCTCACTTCCTCAGTCAATCCGCGCGAGGCAAAATGTGCAGGTGAATCCCGTGCGGGCGCTCGATCGAAAATTACGTAAAGTGATCTTATTTTTTGGTAAGTTTAACTCATTTCATTTTTTTTAATTGTAGTTATTCTTACCTTGGTACTACACAGGTTTGTAGATAAGCTATTCATGTGTAGTTCTATTATGGTTTTTAAACATATTTCTTGATCATTTTTAGGCTAGACTTTTACCTATCAAAAACGTTCCCGCGGCCAATATGGCTCACCAGATGGATGGTTAATATGGCACCAGGCCATATTGGCCACATAATTTTATATTGTTACCATTATGTTTACCTTTCTTAGATAATGGCTCCACAGAAACCACATTCACAAAAGAAACGACAAACATGGTCCAACGAGTCTATGAGAAAAGATATAGAAGATGTGAGAGCCAAGATAATGGGTACCCTAAAAGCATCTAAGTTATACCAAGTACCACGTACTACTTTGAGACGCTTAGCTGGTACAGAACAACCAGCTGAGGTATTCTCTCCCAATAGAATATTTAACGTGGATGAGACCGGAATTAGCGTCGTACCATCCCAAATGCTGCAAGTCCTAAGTCAAAAAGGAAAGCGTCGAATAGGTGCTTTAACATCAGCTGAACGGGGTTCCCTTATAACTTGTGTAATTTGTATGAGCGCTGGAGGGTCATTTGTTCCACCTATGATCATATTCTCCCGAAAACAGAGTCACCCACTTTTGATTAAGGGTGCGCCTCCAGGAGCCATACATGAATGTCACCCTTTAGGTTGGATTCAAGCCAACACATTCACAAAATGGTTTCAGCATTTTCTAGAACACGTAAAACCCACTGAAGAATCTCCAGTACTGCTAATCCTAGTGTAATTGTAATAGTAGTAATTGTGGACTGCTGTAGAAACAGATATCTATTTCTGTTAATTTTGCTCTGCAAAGTAACACAAAATTTATTACTTACTGTTATATTTCTGGAGGGCAATATGGCTCACCTGATTTGTGGCTAATATGGCCCAGTCCATATTGCCCTTCCATTATTGAAATTTAACAATTGTTGAAGGTTCAGATTTTGATTTTTGTAAATTATTTCTTAATGTTTATTGTTTTGAAATTCTAGTTATTGATTCTATATAAGTTCTAAGACTGAAATATAAAATAAAGACTGATTGATTTCAAAAAGTGTTTGTTTTATTCCCAAAAAGGCTTATGGCGTGCCATATTACCCGAACTTACTCTATTATAAAAATATTTCATGGAAATTAATAACTGTATAGGAAAGTAGGGAGTCCTAACTTTAGTTGAGCGTTACATAGAAGAATATTTTTAATATAGTTGTTTAGTAAATAAGCCAATTAAAAAAAAGTTCCTACTTATTTCACTTTATGAATAAAATGTATTAAATGTTACCAGTCATAAAACTTAATAAGCCTGTTTATTTATTAAAGTTATTCAGACCTGTTGCACTTCTAAGTGTTATTTCAATTTTTGATTAATAATTGTAGTATTCTTCTTAAAATAATTTGAGATGTTTCTTTTTTTTTAATTACAGCAACATATTATAATTAGTATTTTAGTAATAAGACGCATCATTGTAATATTTCTTTTAATTAAAATGACATATACAATCACCATTCTATGAAATATTAGAAATATTATGAAAATACTTTCTATATACTTCTAAAAAAACATTTTTTTAACAAAAAATTAACGAACTTCGAAAAATTAACAAAGTCTTCTGCAGCTAGCTTCATCTTCTTTCTTTTATTTCTTACGTCTATTTCTTGAAAATAATTATGTTTATAAGAGGTTTTGTAAAAAATACTGAACGGTTTCTCTTTCTTCATCACTAATACCTTTATATTATTCCAACTAACTGTTTGTCCGTCCGTATTAATATTATAATTATATAATTATATCCCCATTCTTCCTGTAAAAGTTTAATATCCACAAAAGAATCAAAGGTTAATTCGTGAACATTAATAAATGGTTTACTTTTCTTAGCATTTTTTATTAAAGCTATGTATTGATCAGGACTGTAAATCGGTCCTGATTTTAGATTTTTCTTTACTTCTTTCTCTATCAAACTATGTGCGCTATCTGCTTCATTCTATGTATGGCCTGTAATTAAATACTTATGTGTGATACTTCCTATATTTAAAGTGTTCACAGCAAATAAATATAACGTTGCAATATATTTATTTTTGTTCTGTCCACAACAGTTGTCGGAATAGAATGTAACGTTTTTCTCTTCTGTATCTTATTCACACATCCGTTCAAGATACCGCCATACACAAGTCCCTATTTCTACTGCCCCTCGTTTAGCTTCTGATTCCGTCCAAAAATAACAATGAACATTATTATAAGCTGATTTAGAGTTAGTTTTAGTCAATTCAGTTAATGTGAGATTGTAACTGTTGAGTTTCGACTTGTAATAAAATGCCGAGGTATCACCTCTTGGACATTGCAGCACTGCTTCTAAATCATAAATTGTGACTATATTATCTTTGGTAACTTTCGTACGATCTTCTTGTTTTTCAGCTCTACTCAACGACTTTTCTTCTATGTGTTTATTGTATTTACCTTCTAGTTCTTTCTTTTTCTCATCAGGACTGTTTACGTATGACATACATAAGTCACATTGGTCTATTTTAGGTTGGAAAAAGCTCAAATTTCCGATCTCTCTTGTATTTTCTTCTTGTTGCTTAGCAAAATCTGTATATAAATCCTTTATAGTTTCGCCGCCGTCAATATATTCTCTTGTAGTAGTAGCTCTCACATAGTGGGAATCTATTTTTGGAATAGACTGAATATGCTTTCTTATGTCCTCGATTAACCCCGAATCAAGTGTTTTGTGACTATGATGCTTCCCTCTCAAATCTTCGAGTATAAAACCATTATCATTAATTTTATGTTGTATAGTAAATATCATGCGATCCGTAATATCCAGTGTAGATTTAAAAAACGTCTTGCATACTCTTATTTTCTGATTGTCGACAGTAAAATGATACGCTTTATTCGGGCATCGGGGATTTCTGGCATTTGTATACTTGTATTTGGGAGTTATGTCTGTCATACATCTCCGTATAAAATCTCTTTGCATTACCAGGTCCCCTAAATCCCAAAATTCTTTAAAAATATTATACCTTTCATCAGTCGTTATCTTACTTGTGCATTTTATTCTACATTTATCAGAGCAAGGTAATTTAAGGCAACGGCTCTAAATGACTTTTTGAGATTTTGACATGGATTTATACGACTCACCAGTATTGCGTAACTTTTTAACTATATTTTGTTTCCATTTTGCAGGATTTCGAGAACGTTTACGGCCTTTTTTATTTACTGGTTTCTTCCTCCTATCACAACTATCAGAAGATCCATTAACATCGTCGGATGAATCTGTTCCGTTAGCAAATTCAAAAAAATAGTTCTTCTTTTTATGTTTAGTTGACAATTCGTAGTTATAAGTAGGATCATCATCAATTAAATCTATATTAATATCACTTTCATCAGTAATAATAGGTGAAATATTAACAAGTCGATTAAAATTTGTAGAAGTCTGTGGCTTTTCACCATCGACACATTCTCCAATATGTTGATCAGATTGCTTAGAAGACGTAGACGAACTGCTAGAACAAGAAGAACTCGATGAGCTCGATGAAGATGAGCTTGATGTAGACGAGCTTGAAAAAGATTTTGGCAGTAACTTTTGACCAATATTAGTACAAATTCTAATATTATTTACGTTACTGTTACTACCAATAGAGGACTCGTCACTGTCATAATCCGGAACTAGACTTGGTGGTAATGGTCTTATTATTGGCGTGTGAGTCAAGTTACTGCTATTTTGTGTTTTGCGGGTACTAATAAATCGGGTATCAATTTGGTGAGCAACGCGGTTATCTTCATTATCTGATAAAATCTTATCACAACTACTTATTGATTTGTCTAATTTGTCATTTTCCTGTGATATTTGAAAAGTATTTTTATTCGGAGAAACATTTTCTGCATTTTGTTTAATAGTATCGTCAATGTCAAGCGACTTTTGACTGACCATATTTAAAATACGACTAGCTCGCCAAGATGCCATTCTATAACAATAATAATACAGGTGTTATTAAATAGTTTAAAGAATATTTTCACTAAAGTGTAACTTGTAGATAAGTAAATCTTGATCTAAAGTCATGTAAAACTAAAATGAAAGCCTCAGATAATATCAGATCAAACCAAACTAATTGCATTAACGCTAGATAATCATTTTTTACTGAATTGCTAGGCAATCACACCGAAATAAAAGAAAATTAGTTAGATTTTGTTTATATTTAAAGGGAAATAATTTTAAATGCTTGTCTGGATTTTTAGTATCTTTAATCACAAACTGCAATAAGTGCCTTTATTTTTTATAATGAGATGACTTTTTACAATGAAACTAAAATAACTCATAATGTCCTAGAAATATTTAACAATGTTTAAAATGAAAACGAAATAACTAGTGTTAATTTTCTACCAATGTCAGTGAAATTTTAAATAAACTGCATTAATTCGAGATGATATCACGAAGCAGTAACATTGTTTTTGTAATAAACTGAAATAAGTCTTAAATTATCACTTTATGAATAAACTTTACTAAAAAATATTGCTTACCTGTTAATAATACAAGGATTTATGTAGTAATGTTTCAGTTTTCGAACAATTTTGCGATCACCTTGCTTGCATCACCACTGGCACATTACTGAATATATCTGTTTACTGGTACCGACTCGTTCGGGCGCGTTAATCAAAAAGAGACGGACAGTCTTTTATCTCCTTCACTTTTCATTCAAATCGCGCCGCGTTTGGAGGGTACATTCTTAGCGATAAATTGTTACGTTTTATGATTAAATCTGCAAATACCTAATTTTTGAGTTATTTCTTTTTATTATTAAGCGTGCGATATGTACCTAGTATATTACCAGTAATTTGGATCCCATAGTACAAGCTCTGCTTAGTTTGGGATCAGATGGCTGTGTGTTATTGTCCCACTATTATTATTTGTATGACCGATTTGTATGATTGACTCTATACTGTCAAAACTAAGTCGAGACCTCAAGTCGCTAAAATTGGTCGTAAAAATCGGCCGTGGCGGTGGCTGCCTTAACTACCTTTTTAGTCCAGTGGTTAATACGTTCACTAACATATGTTTGATAAGTTTCTACGTTTCTAAAAACCTTAATAGCGGCTATCTCGTTGTTCACAATTCCTAGCTGATGCAATAGCTTGACCTCGAGCTTGGTCATCTAGAGTTCATAATTTATGCTCCATGCATCGTCACAAACTTTCGCATATTTAGTCTTAAAACGTAACGAATAACTCCACAAAATATAAGTACCTACAGCGATAGATATGTACTTTGCGGCAGCATCTTTTTTGAACACAGTCAATGTTACACCAGTTATGGAATAATTTCCTTATATCTTGCAAACTGCGGTTGATATAGACACACGGGGTATTCCAAGAAAGCGTACACACATTGACACTTGCTATTACACATTCATACACACACATACGCGGCAGCGCACGCGCAGCTGTGATCAAACCGCGCAGTGCTAGCTCTGAATTGCTCGGTGGACGAACAAGAATTTGTTAAAACGTCTTTATTTATTTAATTATTGTGATTAAATTGCTGTGTAGTGTTTTTTGAGTTATTTCTGGTTTAAGGTAAATTATTTAACTTTATAATCTGTGTGAGAATATTATTTTTTTTGTTTCTGTTGCGGTAATTAAGAGTCACGTGATAAGCCGGAGTTGAATAATAAATGTTGTTTTCCTTAAGTGAAATGCGATACAGAGTTTACAATACTAGTTTCTAGTCGTGACTTCCTCCGTCATTTACTAGAAGTATCTCAAGGAATTAAAACCGGAATAGAACAAAAAAACGGCTCCTAATTGAAATTGGATAGGTAATTTCGATATATTAATATTTGTGGGTCGGTAAATGTTTATCTGGGTACGAATATACGTGTATGTATGTACAAAATTTTATTGAAATCAGTCCTTAAAGTAACCATAATAAAGTGTTTTGAGTTTTGTATCCCTCCTCCTCTTACCATGATTTTAAATGTATGCCGCATGGGTTATTGTTTTTGGTACAATTTTATAAGTGTGCACTGAAGTTCGGGGTAATTATAAAGTACACCACAACAAAATGTAGGTAATTTTTTTTAAATAAAAATTTAACTGCAGTCTAAAAAGTAAATAATAATATTTACATTTGTTAATTGAGAGGAATTATATTGACTTTCAGAATCAAAGTCAGTTCTTCAATAAATGCTATACCTACAGTATTAAGTATAATAAAGATAAGGAGATTTTTTTGCATTTATGTTTGATAGCTCATATCACTGCCCCATTCTGCTGCCACCTTCTGACCGAAAATCGTTTGTAATCACGAGTAAATCGGTATATCTGGCAGTCGTGTTCCATCGTAGACTACATCTTTGCGTAACATCAGGAAAGTTGTAGTCAAGTGCAACAATATTTCTGAATAAAACTACCAACAGGAAAACAAACGTACAAAACAAACGTTACCTACCTACAAAATTATGAATATGAAATTCAGATTTGCAACTTCTGTTTATAAGCTGAGAGCAGCACATGTGCTGTGTTTTAACAAATTTTGTATCAAACCTTTTACGTCGGAGAGATATAGTACAGATTATCTGTTGGATAGGTACCTACATAATTTACATTTTGTTAAACATTACAACACATAATACCCGCAAAAAGTCACCCGATATTAAAATTTGTAAATAAAATACAACACCAATCAAACTCAAAATAAAATGATTCCTGTTTGGAATTGAAATTCTAAGAATTAGCCATTTTATTAAACCCTTTATGATACAAAAAAACAGTTTCGAAAATAATATAATGTATTGGTAAATTTATTTAAGAGTAAATGTATTTTTACAGTTTGTAAATGTTTTTTAGAGCAGCGGTGGCGCAGCGGTACAGGCCTCGCATTTGAAATACAACGTCGCGGGTTCGATCCCCGGTTGTACCCCGGCTTGTGACAAATATTTTATCCCCGTTGCTCGATATTGGCGAAAAAAACGACACGTCTAAGCTAATCATTCAAGAACATTAACATCCACCAACCCGCACTTGGACCGCAGCTGTGCTTTAAGGCCTAAACTCTCTCAGCTCATAAGATAGTTGAGAGAAGACCGGTGCCCTGTGAGACAATAAAAAGGGTCCCAGATTTAGATCTAAATGTAAGGTCGAAGTGATGATCTGAAATGTATTTTAAGAGTTCCGTACTTCAAAACGTAAAAACGATAAAGGATCAGTCAGTTGTCTGTATATCCGTGTGTCACAGTCGATTAACTACAAACCTTCAGGACCGATTGATTTGAAATTTGGTACACCTTATTAAATTGATGACCCAAAGAGGGGCTTGGTTTGTTAATAAATGACTTATAAAGATGGAGGCAAATTTTTGGGACTAAAAATGTAACATTTAAAAATAAATAAATTTTGGTAGCTATAAGGACTGCGTATAGAAGTGAAAACTGTGACCTCACGAGGTTTTCCTACTACAAAAAATGCCCGACGTGGCTGGAGAAGTTTCACGTCAAAAATGAAATAAAATAAAAAAATTAATAGAGAAAAGTACCGATACTTCTGTAGCTTTGCTTGGACTGTGAAGTTGTTAAAATCACCTTTTTATCATTAATTACCTATTTTAAAATATCGAATAATAACATTTATTGCTATAAGTGAAGGGTCGACATTACTAACGTAACATAACCTTGTACACTCAACTACCATTTGTCACAGCTAAGCCCTCACAGAATGAGGAAAACTAAATAAAAAATATCATCCGTCTTTTAAGTAATGGCTGACATGCATCGGTAACTATAGTAATAGTGATAATGTACAGTAGGGGAACAGAAGGCAAAACGGACCCAGTGGGCAAAACGGAACACATTAATAATTTCGGAACCAGTAGCTCCATCTATGAATGAGTTGTGCCATTTAATAGGCAGTCATGTCATTTCTCTCGGTCAGTGTGCCCAATGACATCGCCCGCATGCACACAATTACAGCGAGGTAAGTTTGTTTTTTGAGATTTTGATGTAAAATTTTGGTTTTTTGACTGGCCTCCAGTTTCGTTTGGTTTATGATAACGTGTCCCATTGGATTCCATGGTTAGAATGTTTTATTATTGACCTAATATTTAATTATGAGGGCCATTACATGCGACACAACCTCAAAATTGTTTTGTTGTGTTAATAACACCTAAAAGGCAAAACGGCCCCAGGCAAAACGGACCGGGGTGCCGTTTTACCTTCAATAAAATGTGTTCTTGGTATATATATATATATTTTTTTTTTTTGTTTTGTGGTTTTGTTTTGTTACATATGATAGTATTTCTTGTTTTAGATGGTTAATAATTATAGAAGAACGTCTAATCAGAATTCATGGAACGAGACTAGTAAACGAGAACATGGAACATGGAACGAGACTTTAGTAAAGGGATCGAAGAAGAAAATGACAAATTATAAGAACGACACCATACAAATATCATCGAAAGGCAAAGCTAGTAAAAAAGTGATATAAAGGCAACTAAAAAGAACAGAAGTGACAGTTCCTCCGAAGACGATGATACCTTTACTGTGGCCACATGTATTCGGAATCAACAGATGGGTGGGTGCAATGTCAAGATTGCCAATCATGGGCACATTGCTGTTGCGCTGGAGTAGACGACAACGATGATGAAGTCATATTTGTGTGCGAAAGATGCTCTGATTAGTGATAGTCCGTTTTGCCCTTAAGGGTGATCCATTTTACCTTCTGCATGAAGGTAAAACGGACCAAAGTTAGTTATTAGAAATCATCTAATATCTTCACAAATTGTGATTTGATTAAAGTCTAATTAATAAGTAAGATAAAGATTAAAGTGTTGATTAGTTGTACTGAAAAAAAGTTTACATAAATATAAATTTTTTTTTTCTAAATGCTTTTTTCATTAAGTGGTCCGTTCTGCCTTCTGTTCCCCTACTTACATATAAACAATGGAACATAATTATACATAGATAAATATGGGTCCGTGCGGCCGAGGAGCGCGTTCCATTTTCGCATGTCAAAATCAAAACGTCTAGTTGACAACATAGTATTATACCTATTATCTGTGTTGACAACACACGTGACGGGAGGATCAGGTGCTGTATTATGAGTGTTTAAAGCGATTCTGATTGCGTTGAAAGAAAAGGATGCGAATATACGCATTGTATAGCCGCATCCCTTTCTTTCAACGAAATCAGAATCGATTTAAACACTCATAATATGGCAGCAGCATAGCTATTTAACGCGGCAATGCTGTTAGGTTTCAGGAAGAACGTTAACGGTGCGGAGGATTTTTTTTGACTTATTATAAAAAGTCAGGCATTAGTAAGTTTAGTTCTTTATGTAGGTTAATATTGAGATTGTTATTCAGTCAGACCAATTTTCTTATCATAAAATTTTATAAGTACGTAAATAGTTACAATTCTATGGACGGAGTAAGGTATTTTTTATCTGACTAGGTACGCAAATGTAGGGCAACATTTCGCGTGATAGACGTCACGTGCGCCGGCGCAGCTGTAATCATAAATATAATTAGAAATTCACATTATCGTCACAGTAAACAAAATATATACAAAAAAAATATCCCGAAAATTTGTAAGCTGAATTATGAAGTCAATTTTTTTAGTATTTTTATTCCAAATCATTAATCTTATATTTACATACTAGAATACTATTTAATAATTAAATCAAAGTGTATCCATAGATTGTTTGGCGAAGAGTCCATTTATCACGTTTCCCACCGGCTTCCCTTTAGGAATTAATCAATACCTATACCGTACTTAATTAAATAATATATATTATTATATCAAAAATGCAGTACATACTTCTTAGTAAATTTGAGATTCGGCGTTATTAACCAAGAAATACTTGTAATTAAAAGGTAAATATAAAGCTATTTTAGTAACATTAAATAAGGTAACTCTGAATCGACTGGATTCATGGGTCTAATTCGAGTGCCTTACGACTGGGCAATCTACCTATTCTATCCAGTCTTTTTTAACTGGCTTAAAAATGCGAAAGTTGGTAATATTTGTAACTCTTTCACGCAAAAACTACTTCCCAAAATTAGATGAAATTTGGCAAAGAGATAGAATATAGTCTGGAATAGCACATTATAGGCCACTTTTTATCCTAAAACCACGCGGTAGGAAGTGTTAATAATACTGCTAAACTTTGCAACTGTTTACGGAATAAATGTGTAATTATGTTGTTTATTTATAAACTCTTGACCTATTTGGTCAACAACCTATAGGTAAGGTGAACTTACCTGTATTGTACTCGTTTCCTTATTATTTTCCGTGGTGCTAAAGGGGCTGTCCATTAATCACGTGATCTTTTTTAAACATTTTTTAACCTTCCCTCCCCCTTGGTGACACTTGGTGAGGTTTAAGACTACCAGCCCCCACCTAAAAAAAAATTTTTTTTTTATTTTTATCTTAAATACAGGTATCAAGTATAATCTTATTTTATTCTGATATTAAGGACCATGATAAAAATGTGTAAACAGAAAGGTTGCAGGTTTATTCGCGCGTTTAAAAAAATAATGAAAAAATAAATACACGTAAATTCACATGATGTCTACCCACGCCCCCCTCCCCCTTGTGACATTTCGTGATTTTTGTCAATTTTATTACGAATTCTATTTGAAAGCTATAACTAACCGAGTACCTTCTCGAAGACGATTTGAAAACAATCTTTTTGTTTCGAAGGTCCCATACAAATTTATCATAATCCGGTCAAACGGTTTTTGACTAATTGTTAGTTATTTTGTATTATTTTAAGCTATCATTATACAGTGTCAGTTGGGACTAGAACCGGGGATTATATTGAAAATAGAGACTTTCTAGAATATTAGTGTTTTTACTAAAAATATTCCAGTTAGCCAAAATCCATGCATTACAAAATAATAATTTAAAATTACGATTCAGTGCATTATTGTAAAACGATATTATCGCTAACGATGACTATGTAACGATTGAAATGAGCGGAACTATTGAATTGTTTGTATTACATTGAATTTACAATTGAGTTTAAAAATATAAAAATTATTTTAATTATGCGGGAAAATAATGTTTATAATTCAATTAGTATTGACGTATACAGTCCCTATATGCCACACACTGTTTGCCGTTTTCTGGTTGCATAATCTGATTATCACTTTGTTTTTTTCCTGTTTTTTAATGATAATTAGTTGTAGGTAATTTAGCAAACTCATAATTTCTTGAAATTGTGGTTTTAGGATCAGTAATCTGTATTTTTGTTTCTTTTTCCTTAAGATTTCAAAATGGCGGTCCCAGAGAGTCGGTGTTGTGGATTCAGCCTCCGGCCAGTGTGTTTTCTCATTGGATATTTACATTTGGTGAGTATGTTTTTAAATTAAACTAGTCATTATTATTAGCGTTATTTAAATTAATGGTATTGCTTATTTAGAACTATATCTACCAGTGAAGAAGTCTGAAAAAGGGTAGCCAGAGCAAAAAAGTTCTTACTTACGAAAATAGTATCTCTTCACTACCGTCACCGATCGTTCTTACACTTAATGCGATACTTATTTTTGTTGCTATTTGAAACTTTTAGACGTTACATAATATACTATTAAGTACGTGTGACGACCATTTCCTAAAGGGAAGCCGTTGGGAGTCGGCTTGTATAGACACTTCGCCACTGATGTCTATTAATATTAGGTACACAGCTGACGAGTTTCTTTGGTTAAACACGATAATCTCGGGGACTAGTAGTCCGATTTGAAAAATTCTTGCACAGTTAAATAGCCCATTTATTGAGGAAGGCTATAAGTAACTTTTTATGCCACGAAGGAGATAAAGATAAATTTTGGGGGCTGAGTCACCTTCGTCCGTGGGTGTAAACCTTTAATTAAATCCCCACACGTGGTCCCCGGGTGGTGCAAATCAGGTGACAATCAACAGGTAGTAGGCTTCGGCCGTGGTTAGTGACCACCCACCAGACAAAGCCGCACCGCCTTGTGCCAGTGCGATGTCTGGTGACATCATGCCATGCAGAGAGGGTGGGTCGGAATGGTTGCTTCTATAAGGTTTCTAACCTTATGGAAGCTCATTCCACTGTCACCTTCTCATCTCATCTTATCGTAGACTACATTATTGCTTAACATCAGGCATATTGAAGTCAACCGCCAGCTTATCGAAGAATAAAAAAAAAATATTACCCAACAACCAGCACTAGTACGGCGTGCCGTACGGCGCGGCGCTCACCACTTGTCCCTCCCTACTCTACACACCATTATCGTATCGTCTCTACTGTTCTGGCTAAAAAGGCTATTTCCCGTTAGTCTAGTTCATAAAAACAGACATAACAAAACATAATTACGCCGTCTGGATTTCACGGAATAAATAGCGACCATATTTTGTATTCAGAAATATCGTCTCAGTTCTCAAGTTTAATTATTTACTGCCGCTAACAATAGCAAAAAGCATATTAAGTTTTTGTTTCTATCTGAGAATGGATAGATACCTATTCTTTCATAGACAAAAAAGATGTACTCTCAACTCTCGATCTTTCAAATTAGGATTCGAAAACTTTTAGATTAGTACTCTTCAACGTTACACTAGCTCACAAAAGCACAGATTACAACGTAGGTAATACTGTGCGTTTCAAATAAAACTATGACTTGACTTGCAACTAACTTTATACCAAAAACCAAGCAAAAGTAGCGTCAGCACAAAATAACAAAACAAATTAGGTTACAGGTTGATGATTTAATGCACCAAATATATGTAGTCTCAGTCCTAATTAAAGTTACGCGCTAGGATGCCACAATCTTGTACAAAAATACAAATAATTACCGCTTTTTTCGTCTAAAGTTAATATAATAATTAGATATGTGATTGATTGATGTGTTTATTAGTGTAACGTGAATTCAATTATCAAAGATTCTCAGCTTTTAAATCTTTCTTAGACATCTATAAATATTTTAAGAACAAAATCAAACAAACTGGTTCAGCCGTTTTCAAGTTTAAGCAATACAAACATCCGTCAAATTCTTTTTATATATTTATATAAGAAGATTTACTTCTCGAATTCGTGTTAGTTAGTAGATTGAAATCGAAAATCAATAGTAAGCCTGCAGGTTCAAGAATGATACCAGAAAAAACAAATCTATTTCGTCTATTTTTTGTTTTTATTCAACTTTGTAAAATAATTAACTATTTTATCGCTAGTATCAGTATTGGAATTTATTAATATCTTTCTCCTGTACCTACCTTCCGCTTGCGACTTTGTCCGCATCACTTACCAAAACAAATAAGTGACTGTTAATGGGACTGCCACATGCCGATAGAAGTGAAAACTGTGAACTTACGAGATTTCATCCGTGCATAATATAGAAATAAAAACCGACTTCAACGTTTTAGTAATATCTAACTCAAACCCCTCTCGACCAATTGATAAAATTTAAATGGGAAGACCTGGAAAGTATAGGTAAGATCAAAATCGATCCATAATTGGCGGAATTATTGCGTAATACACACAAAAAAAACATACAGTCGAATTGAGAACTAACTTATTTTTGAAGTCGGCTGAAAAAGCGTCTCACGCGCACAGCACACGCCCGTTGAGCATGCGCCAGTCATGAGCATGTCGTCGGTGACGCAAACTCATATGATATTCCCCTACCAAAATGTGTCCAACGCGTCTTAAGAAGTTTTTACTACATAAATCCTAAGCGGGTTTATTTATCGTGTTAAAAATAATCCAGTTAATTCAAGTCTAAAATTAAATAATAATCCCCTTCTAGCCATATTTCTACCACGGCGGCCTGTGTAACAAGTTACGCAAGAGATACTACAACACACAAGAATGTGCGCTAACAAAAGTTAATAGGACTGCCTAACATGACCGGTAGCAGTGAGAAGGCGTACTAAAGGCAAACCCTCATTCTATCGTTATCGACCTAATTATGACGTAACAAATCTAAAAATTCTTACATTTCTGTCTAAAAATGTTTTATGAATAGTCAAGTGACACTATTTTGTACCGTTTACTTATTTATAAATCAGCCTACCCATAAGATTCGTATTTAACGGGGTAAATGTATTTAAACTTGTCGGTTTTTTTTTTATTTTTACTTCCTAAGCTTGCTATCGTTCTTTAAAGACATCAAATCCCACATTTTTTGACAATATATAAAGGTAAATTTTCTAAACAGGACCAAAAATCCAAAAAGAAATCCGGAACATTCAATTTTTATCAGAAGATTTATAATAAAATTCCTGACATTATGAAATCTTATAACATAAATATAGGTAAAAAAGAAGGCTGAAACTCTTATTAATTAAAAAAGCTAATATCAATTAAAAGGCCTCGAGTGAACTCAAGAATCGGTTCTATATGATATTGTAACAGGAGTAGGACAAAAATAGATTCTACAAAGTTCTAAAACATATTAATAACGAAAACAAGATTGACTCCTGGGCAGTTTAATTGGTGCTGGCAAAGAAGCAAAAAGGAAGAAAAAGTAAAGAGTGTGAGAAGTGAAGAGGAAAGTGCAGTGAAAGCTCAGCATAGTGGTGAACAGTGCTAGTGCCGCAAATCGGGACTCTGTGCGAAGATAGTGTGGTGCAGTTTGGGACTCTGTCCTTGTGGACTTTGTGACTTCTACGTCCATAGTCATTTCCCTTTCAATCCCGAAACCCACTTCCTTAACAATATTATATGGACAGCTACTTCAGCTTGCTAATCTTTTGCGCTATGTCGATGACTTTAGTTATTTGCTCGGATTTTCATTTTCATTTCATAACCTCGTTGCGGAATTTATCCTTCAAAGAAACCCCAATCATAGGGCGCTCCACAGCAACATTCGACAAATAAACGTTTACCCAGAAACATTCTCAAGACCCGAAGCTAAACTATTCTATTTCAAAACTCTATTGACCGTTCATTAACTAACTGCTTTAAACAAGCTCGACTGAAACCCAATTGGCGTACTCGATGGAGTGTATAATCATACCTATTAACCCGACGCACGATTGGCTCGGCAAATTCACCAATAATTATGTAAGTATACATACGCAGTGTAAAAATATCCGCATTGCGATTCCCAGACATAATAGAAGAAACCGATCAGCCGTATTAATGTCAGTTCACAAAGACCGGCTTGGAGAGGAGCAGATTTTAATCACGTTTAATCTAATGTGATAAGGTTTATTTTTACTTGGCACTTGGCGTGAGGTTTGCTCTCAAACAAAAGAAGTAACATGTAAAAATAAACCTTATTAGGTATATTAGTAATAATAATAATTTATTGTCTCAGAAAGATACAGATTATATTATTATTATTCAAACTGAAAAAAATCTGCTCTCCTCCCCGAGCTGGTCTGTGTACCTAAACGGTATCTTAGACGATAGCCGCACAGCGCAGTGCAAGAGGTTTTTTTACTAAAACGAAGTTCTTTATTGCACATTACACCAACAGAACTTTAGCCGTATGGAAGCTAGGCAGAAAAAGTGAAATTCAAAAAAATCCTACTTAAGGAGTATGAATAAATAGTGCCATCTGTAAATTAACAAATCTATTTATCTATCATTGTTATGTTCTCTATCGCATTAGATCTAAACCTGTCATGGCAGTGAAAGTATGGTGTAAATAAATAAATAATAATTTTTTTATCATATTATTAATTATCTAAAAATAGGATTGCACAGTTTTCGACAAAATTCGATAAATGGCCATATTATTAAAGTTGAATATCCGGCATCAGATGTCAATGTTGATGATAATAATTATTTTCATGACTCCAATCGTCAACTCGTCAAATTTGGAACTAATCGTGTCGGTTTATCAGATAGTGCGTATGAACTCTAAGATAGGTTTAGAATAATTGGTCATGCGTGTGGGTAAGCTATCAATTAGTTTTCACTAATAATTTCACTAATAATATTGGTCATACGTACTTATTAGTGAAAACATATTTTGTTAAATACATAATTCAAATATTATGTATTTTATATTATGGCTTTTAAATACTTTAATAAACTAGGAACACAAAATGTATCATGAAAATGAGATTTGTAATGTCTTAAAAAATTCGTAAACTAAACTTCCTATTCGTAGTACCTATACACTTTTTGTGAAAATGTCCCGTCAAAAAACAATGTTTTTTGTAAACCTTTTCAATTATACAATCGGTCGTGAAAAATTAATATTCTTATTCACTATTTTTTTTTATTGTATGGCAAGTAAAAAATATTTTTTTGTTTGTTCCGAAATTCAGTCATTGTTTTTGTTTTAATTGATTATATCTCTAAATCAAAAATTTAAATAGGTACCACACTCTTTAATTTTTTTAGCTGAGGATTAAAACTGCCGCATAATTCACCTTTCAAACAAAAACGATTTAAACCTGCGACCCTAGAGGTTAGAGGTGAACAAGCTGCCTCTATTGGCTTAACTTGTCTGTGGCCTTTTTAGCCGAGGCAGTTTTTTTTCCTTCTGTAAGAAATAGTGAAATGTTTTGAGTGTATTTTCCAATAAATGTAATTATAAATGTATGATTACTCAGTAAAAATATCATTACAAACCGCAATTTACAATTAATTGTAAATAAATCTAAATAAATTGGTTTGCGGTTACAAGTAATTTCAAAGTGGTTTCTAAGTATTAAGGTAAGTTTATAAAGCTTACTCTTTAGCTAGTATTTTTTTGATTATCGCGGTATAGTTTAGATTTTAGATCCCAACGTTTCAAAGTCTTTTCAGACTTCATGGTCACTGGTGGACTGAGGTATTCGACGACCAAAATTATTAATCACGATTATTAAATTAATTAAACATCAATATGTGATATTCGCGTAAATATAAGAAAATACTAGTATTGTTTTATTTAAACATATTATCACACAAACATATTATCTCAATAAAAAGTACTTTACATGTAAAATCTATTAAGCTATAATTGAGTTAAATTTCATCTAGATCCGTTAAGCCATTTTGCAACAGCACAATCACATGGCAACGAGCTACCAGCTACATCAGAAAGTACACAAGGTTACACATCAAGCTAAACAAAACCAATTTAAGCTGACCTCTCGTTGTACGGAAATCCTATACAATGCGAGATCCGCTTATACTGGAAAAGTATATTGATGTGTAGTGATGTACAGCAATATGGAAACTGGCAAAACATAACTGACTATAGGTTCCGAACAACATCAGGGAGCCACTAGTAATTATTAATAACTAGCTTCTACCCACGCTTCGTCCGCGTGGTACGTATTGGGATAAAAAAAATCCTGTGTTAATCCAGACCATAATCTAACTCTGTGCCAAATTTCATCCAATTCCGTTCAGTGGTTTTTACGTGAAAGAGTAGCAAACATACATTGAGACATCCATACATTCTTACAAACTTTCACGTTAACAATATTAGTAGGATAAAAAAAGATAATAAGATACTCGTATAATATAAGTTTAAAAACGGCAAGTTGAAAGGTCTGTGGTGTGTGCGTTTTGTATAAAAAAATAACACACGAATGAACAAATTTCCATCCACACATCCTAATAAACTTTCACGTCTAGAAAAGTAGGTTTTTTTAATGAACTCTAGGAAGGTAATTATCTGTTTAAAGAATTTGTCACAGGCCTTTATAACACTAATATTTATCCTTATGGTTTTCCTAAGATAAAAATGTTATAATTCCTAATATTTTAATAGGTAAATACCCTAAGCCAGCCATTCCTAATACATAATTATACAAGTTACTGAAGTAGGTACTGTCACAGTTGCACTCTCTACTCCCTGCAGTCTAAGAGTTCCGTGGAACAGGCTGTCCGACACGGCTGAGAGACGTGCCGGCACAGAAGGGTGTGACACCACCAATTTCTTAACTACGGATTAATACTGAAAAATTAAAAAAAATCTCAACAGATCCGTTTCGAGATATTGCTAAAAGCAAACACCCTATTCTTATGTAACATAATTATGTTATTTATTAGCTATTTGTTAGGCACGTTGATGGAGCTCGTGAGTGTGTACTCACAGCCACGGGCTCTTACGCTTCTTTAATAGTGGCGATGCGCATTTATCGTCATTATTAAATGTATCAACTGTTATTCATAAGTCACAGTCAGTCACGGTGACAGATAATGTAACGAAAGTACTTACGACAATAATGGCCTAGGTATAGAATCTAGCACATTTTCAGGGTAAGAACGAGTTATCGGGAGTATTTTGTCACAGGAGCGATAAATATAACAATAACTTTGGTGTCTGTTTCGAATGAGTAGTAACGACTGACTATTAAGTTACAACAACAAATACTGCGTAATAATTTGTCACTGTTATTTGGAACTGTTACACTTTTTTGCCAAATATAACCCATCTCTACTCTTTACCATGCAATTTGGTATCCATTTCCCGTTGTTATTGAAGTTATTATATCAAAACAAGATAGTGCAACAGACCGGATGAGCGTGTACGATCGTACATTGTGTGAGCATTGTGTGAGCATTGTTCGAAGTTCGGTGTCGTCTAACAAACAATATAACTTGATGCTACGGTCGCGTATCATGTTTTACGATGTAAACAATTGTTGCAGGAAATTATGAAATTGTTCAGATTTAATTGGACTTGAGTTAGTTAGTTTATAATTAAGCTCATTACAGAATGTCGCTCAAATACATACACACTAAACAAAATGTAAAAGATCTAAGTAGGTACATATTTCATTTAAAAGAGATAAAAAAAATATGGTGCAAATCAGGTGACACTCAACCGGTAATTATGTTTACTGGTGGTAGGCTTCGGGCGTGTTTAGTGACCACCTGTCAGACAAAGCCGCACCGCCAAGCGGCCTTGCCGTGTTCCGATGCGGTCTGGTGACACCATTTAAGAGCTTATTGCTACTCGAACTAGTTAGCTTGCAAAGATCTTCACTCCTCCACCTAGACAAAGAGAGTCCTATGCAAGTTTTGCACTTCCATTCTATTCGAGGACTTACTTACCACAGGCTTCTGACGACTTCTGGAAACATACAGTGTAAGCCATCCGATCAGGATATACTGTGCCCAGGAGATAGCGGGTTCGATTCCCGCCCCGGACAATCTTTATGTATTATCAAAGATTCCTTGATTTCAAAAGAAATTTGTCATTAGAACATCTATGGCAATCGTTACAGGTTGTCAGAAGCCTAATATAATTTGTCACCTGACCTAACTATTTCGGTTAGGTACTGTTTCCCTTCGAGGGTTGATGGTAGTTTCTGGTAGCTAGGCGCAACAGGTTTAACATCGCCTTTTCTATAGATCGCATAGAATCTGCTTCGGCTTTTAATCCATGGATTAAATTAAAATAAATAATATTAAATTAAATTAAATTATTAAATAAAAATAAAATAATAATCATTATCATTCCCCTTGCCTTTTTCCCATTTCTATGGGGGTCGGCTCCCAGTCTAACCTGATGCGCCTAGCTACCAGAATTATACGAGCGACTGCCATCAGACCTCGAAACCCGTAGGGAACCAGTAGCAAAGATGGTTAGGCCAGGTGTCAGATTATATTGGCTTCTGACTACATGTAACGATTGTCATAGATGTGTTAAATGACTACCGGGACCGACGGCTTAACGTGCTCTCCGAGGCGCGGAGGGTAGTCCCTGAACCAACCAGACATTGAAACAATTTTTGTTGTTCCGGACACAGCATAGCCTGATCGGACAGCTTACGCCGCTCGACTGTGGAGGTCGTCAAAAATAAAATAATAATAATAAATAATATTTATTAGTACTTATTTAATGATATTTGAGTAACAAGACGTCGTTAGAGACTTAATTATCATTCCCAGTGTCCTTATCATTTGTATCTTAAAACTTATGACTTCGTAGAATGTTAAGTTCTAATTATGACGGTTCGTTAACCAGATCCGTGGTATTGTCTCTTGAATAATACTTGTTTTCGTTCTCAGGTGTCGAGCGTGGTGGATGTTGTATGTCATTTGCTCACCGTGGCTATTGTTACTAATGGGTTCCAATGCGATGTCAACAATGAGAGTGTGAGTATTCTTTCAAAGTTTTAAAGTTTTTTTAGGTAAGTTGTTGTCAAGTGCAATCTTATTAAAGGATAAAAATGAAATGTTATTACTTCAAACGTTCTTGTTCAAAAGCTATTTGACAAAGAACTGGCATCGATGAGAATCAAACCTACTATGTTAAAGTGAATATATACCTTGATATTGGAACTCTAAAATAGAAATTCGCTTTGAACGTGCAGAACAAATTCTAACAGCATATGTTTAGAATGAGTCATTATATTATTGTGATAAACAACGACCTTGAGGCGATAGTAAAGTACTGTATAAACTGTATAGCGTCATATCAGTACCTACCTACTAAGTTAACTGGGTTTGATGTTTGATATTCTTAGGTGGGAAAGAACAGCTCTCTACAAACAGAGAGGGTGCATTCAGCTCCTTACACTTCAACCATTTTTTGTCGTACTGCTGGGCACGGGTCTTCTCTCAACTTACTAGTTGAGAAAGTTTAGGCCTTAATCTACACACGCTGGCCAAGTGCGGGTTGGTGGATGTCACATGTCTTCGAATGACTAGTCCTTAGACATGCCGGTTTCATCACGATGTTTTCCTTCACCCATATTGAGCAGCGGAGATAAAATAATTCAAACAAAGATGTGTGGGCACGACTAGGATTCGTACCTGCGATCCTAGGTATATATGTATATATATAGGCGAGGCTCGTACCGCTGCGCCACCGCAGCTCCTTAATTAGGATCATTTTCCTCCGGAAATTATTTCTGGATCTTGTTTTAGATTTAATTGTACAATAATTACTAGTTACTCTGTACGCAGACATTGACTTGAATGAATAAATAAATAAAATAAATAAAAAACTAACTAAAATAAAACATCCATTAATTGCGTGAAATGACTTGAATTCAAACCCGCTGACCACTGAACCAACGAAGCTATACTTCTAATAATAATCTTTGTTACAGTTACAAGCGATCTCGATACCGTGGCTGGAACCCATCCTCATCGTCCTCAACCTGGGTACCCACGGTTTCTACCCCTACCCGAGGGTGTTCCGCAACCAATACCACATTTACGTAGAACATATGTCGGTAGCAACGGAACCCAGGTGCTATCCAGGGATGCTTCATATTTACCTCATCGATGTACTGAATTTCTTGATCAATATGATCTGGCTCAGGATTGTGATGTCATACGTTGGAGCAGTGCATAAGGTAAACAACAATAATATAATAATTGCTTACTAGAAATAAAATAAACGGTGAAGGGCCGGGTGCCGAGTGTGAAATTTTATACATAGTAAACATATCCATAGACAAATAGAATATTGTAACTGGACGTTAGGTACAGTTAGCTACAAAAGTTGCTTAACACATTCAATAATAATACAAAAAGTACATAATTTAATTCCTTCATTAAGGTCCAGAAGATTGTTAGTGCCACTGAGCCCCGCACTAAGATGCTCTATGTCTTTTTTCCACAAAAAAACGTAAAATAATGTGGAACAATATATTTTAAGACAAAATGATTCCAAAACTAAGTGTCTTCAGGTTCACTGTAAACTATTAATGACAAGCTTATTTTCACCTCTCGTCACGACTCACGGCACTTTTTATTTGGAATATTTTTTAATAGTTTTCTAAAATTGAATCTGTAAATCTTTTGTAGCTGACTGTACATACAAAGTCCTATAAGGAAAAATGTTTAGGTAATAACAATTAGTTGTCACTTACATGTAAGGTACACATCCAAACCACAAGATAAGGATATTTAACGAATAGTATTCTCCGAAACGACAATTCTATCTAAGTATTATTCACACACAAGAGAGCTTTTTGAGAACAAATGAATGTTGGTTATTCTTTCACGCGAAATGTATGAATCGGTAGCGCCCTTAGGGTCTCCCCACATTTATCGTCGCTGAATCGGCTAACACCGGTCAAAAAAGCCTTTATGTCTACGTATTAAGGGTGTTACTGGCTCGGCTCAAACGACGCGTCGCGACAGCATCGCTGAATCGCTACCGATAGTATGTCAACATCCGTCGCAACAGCTGATTGGCTATAAGTCGAGTATTGTGGTCATACGCACTCGGCTTAAGTCGATTCTTCGTCGATAAATGTGAAGCGACCCTAAATCTCAACATACGTGAGGCCTAGGCCTAGTAAAAAGGGTGAAAACACCAAGGATGCAATTTTTTGACCTGTTACTTGCAGCCTTTGTTTGATTTTCTGTAGGTATTCAGCGAACAAAGTTCCGAGCATCATTTAGTTATCATATAAAAAGTCTTCAGTTAATTACACGCCTTGATTGCGTGTTAGACAATACGGATCTAAAGATGGAAATCCCAAAATCCTTCACAAAAAAGCCTACAGCCGAAACTAGTGACTGGACGATTTAATTTCTTCTCCGATAAAAAATAAGTCAAAAAACTAAAACTTGTCCACGTGTTATAAAAACAATGAGACAAGAAAAATTACGCCATTTTGAATTTCGTCTGAAGTCATAGGTATAGCCTGTTACTATGAGTTTCAAACGCAAAAAACTATGCTTTACTTTACCTTTAATTAACTTTAAACTTTGGTATGAAGTTAGACTAACTTCATATCAAAAACCCAGCAAAAGTAGCGTCAGCACAAAATATCAAACCACAGGTAATAATATTATTTTAGAATGTATGAAAAAATGACATATCGACGTAAAAGCAGGCAAATTTATACACAGATACACAGACATATACAAACGCTTTAACTTATAGGTAACATTATTTCGTCGGAAGTTATTAAAATGTGTTTGTACCTAAATATTCAACTTCAAATGTCCAAACTTATTCGAATGGCATGAGGCATTATGATTATGCATATTTAATCTTTTTTCATCTCGAAGTAATTATTATATGGAACAAACGTTTTTGCCCACTGTACTAAAAAATGTGAATTGTTGGCCATTCCGGTCCAAGATGGCGGATTTTCAGTTCTATTCTTATTTGAAACGCATATTATTATTATGTGCTTAGAACCTATAAAACAATAAAAATATATAATACTAGCGGCCCGTCCCAGCTTCGCCCGGGTAGCTTCAGCCCACTCAACAATTTCCATAAAATGTGATAACCATAGCAGCGCCATCTTTTGATTACTTACTCAACCCAGTCGAAAGGTATCGACATCTGTTAGAATCATTTGGAGTTAACAGATAATTGTGACTGTCAAATAATAACAGACAAATAATTAGCAATAAATTAAAATTGCGACTATAATTTGAGATTTAAACTATCCTATCTCTCAAGTTGGATGGAACTGCACATGGTGTGCGAATTTTATTATAATCGGTTAAGTGGTTTAGGAGTCCATTGAGGACAAACATTGTGACACGAGATTTATATATATTAAGATTAAAATTAAAGCTATAGTTAAAATTTTAACTTTAGCCCTTCTCAGCCAAGCTCCCAAATCCCTTCACCAGTCTTGCTGTCAAGCGATCTTGTATAGTCATTTATCAAATTAATTATTTATATTTGTAAGTTATGCAAGTACAGTGACATCAATATTTAACAACAATTGCTTGAGCAGACAAAAGATTTACTCGTAGTATGCAAATAAAATCGCAAACACAGTAAAATCATTGTTGTTCCACGTACTGCATTGCTTTTCAGTTTTATTTTATTGTACTAAGCGTAGTGTATTTAGAGTTATTTAAAAAAACACTTTATAGACTGAAACACAGGTTAAACGGTTCAGGTTTATTTACAACTATTTAATATAAAATATTTATTTTGTAAATTTAGATTTTTTATTAAATAAACTATTATTATTATGATTTATTATTAGGGTTTCGAGGTATAATGGGAGTCGCTCGTATAATTATGGTAGGTAGCCGCATCAGGTTAGACTGGGAGCCGACCCCAATAGAAATGGTAAAAAGGCAAGGGTAATGATGGTGAAACTATTATTATTATTAAAATCGGCTACTGTATTACCGCCACACCGTACCTAGTACATTTTTGCACACTGTACCTACCTACTTGTTACACAAATATAACTTATTTTGTTAAACGCTCAATATTTTTGGGATGGCTCGTCTTCTATCTTTGATATGCTTGAATGCGGTTAGGACAATTGCTCTCATAGCAATAGCATTGCTCGTTAGCAAGCGCTTAACGTAAACAATAACGCTTCTTTCGACATTGCTCATAAACTACGGATCAAATCTTGATCAAATTTAAATGGAACTACACGACAAGCACCAGCTTTAAAACAAAAAAATAATCATAAAAATCTTTTCACGTAGAACAAAGATATTAGATAAACAACTTAAAAACATACAGCCGAGAGAACCTCCTGCTCATTGTGAGTAATCATGGTTACGAATAACGCTGCGCCCGCATACGCCAGATTTTTCCACTGAAATATGGCTTATTTTTTTCCAACTCAATACAAAATTCAAAGCCACGTGTTGAATCGGTCGCATTGTTGGCCGTGGGCGGGCAACCTAAGAGCTTGACAACAGCCTGTACCATGAGACGAGGCCGCCGCGGCTGAGACGAACATTATCTCACGACGATTTCCAGACGTTTCCAAATAACACAAGCCAAATTCGGGAATTTAATCTGTTTTATTTTATTTGCAGAGAAACCCTGAGCCTATGCGTATGTTCTTCAGCCTATCATTGGTGAAGCTGGTGATGCAGGCTATGTACTTCGGCTACCAGCCGTTCTTCTACGACGTGTACTCGGTTGAAACTGTATGGTTCCTGAAACTCAGTGATATACGTATGTTTATTTTTTATAATTTGTATTTAGATATTTGAGACATCTGCAGCATTTTTTTTTATTTGACTTTACCTATCACTGCAATCCCGTTACTGCTACTCCTGTAAGCCAGGATCAATAGCGGCTCCGTGAAAAGACTCAGGATTTGAACCCGGCCAAATCCCGGGACAAATAAATTGTCTTGGAGCCCGCACGAATTTAATCAGAAAGATAATAGGAGGAATTGGAAAGTTAGATTGTCCACGCATCTCCAGGTAAAAAGGGAGAAGCATTGAGAAAAAAGAGAGAACTAAGCACCACGGGTAATGAAATCTAAAGAGACCTGGTAGAGCTGGTTCCAATAATAATTACGGCAAAATCGTTTGAACGAACGGCACTTATTACTGGTTGCAATAAGATCGGTATAATTTGCTGGGCACAGGCACGGGTCTTCTCTCAACTATATTACGAGTTGAGAGAGAGTTTAGTCCTTAATCCACACACGCTGGCCAAATGCGTGTAGGTGGATGTCACATGTCCTCGAATGATTAATTCATAGACATGCCGGTTCCGGTATTTGGGTACTATAATAATTTACTATAAGATTTACAAAACAAAAATACTAGGTACCTATATATTTTTAATTAACTCCCTCCGTGCTCCAGCGCATGTTCGCTTAATAACCACAAAGTCCATGGTTCGATCGGTGGTTCGAGCAAAAAAACTTCTAATATACTCAGAGAATCTTAGTTTAAGCTTGAAGTTAGGAATTGTGTCCGAAAAACTAATCTATACATTTTTTTTTCTTCAACAGTGATTGCGGTAGCGTTCCTGATGATTGTATACAGATATACCAAAGCATTGAAACTGGAGAGGGCCCAGTCCCCGGTTATTGAGAAACCGCCTTCATACATTGAATGCCTCATCAATGTTCCCAGTAGACCTCCAAGCTATGATCCCAAAAAAGAAGTAGTTATAATGGAAGAAGATAAAAAACAACCCATTGATGCGACTGAAAAACCTTGAATTATTTTTTTGTTACAATTATCTCTTTATTTTTTACCTGTAGCGATATAAAGTTGCCACCTAAATTGAATCAAATTGTTTTAATTAATATGTAATTATTCTAAACATATTTAACTATTACTAAAGTAAGAAGTAGACTATCTGCATTTGAAATTTTACCTTTATCCGTTTAGTGTTTTTAAGCCCGATATAGTCTTTCCGCTTCCGCTGTCTGTTCATGAATAACCTAAATACTACTGAACAGATTTTCATACAGTTTTCACCAATAGATAGAGTGATCTATGAGGAAGGTTCAAGTGTATAATTTATACCCGTGAGGAACTGATCTTTATGTAGGTTAATTCACGTAATTAAATGAGTTTAGTTGCAATGCAGTTGCAGTAAAGTTTCGATCATAATAACCCTTTTCACTGTCTCGTGATATTGACAACCGCTTTAAGTTACGCTAGCGTCACGTTCGCGTCACGCGAACGCTTTAGACTAGATATGACAGCTAAACAATTACAAGAATACCATTTTGCACTAAGACGTAAACTTAATTGCAACTGCACCTCAACTTGATCGGCGCGTCAAGAAATTACGTGAATTAGGGCCCCAACATTGGTGTTAAGGTATTCAAACATTTGCTTTCCCAATTTTACCACAACCCGTTCAGCGGTTTAGCCGCGACATGGCTTGACATGACATACAACGTCACTTTTATATTGAAATATTATTTTGTATAAAATTGTTGGTAAGTAATTTTTAACACAAAGATACCTATGTTTTACAAGAAAATTGACATCTAAATAACAAGTAAAGATTACTTGTAATAAATTATCAAATTGGTATTTAGGCTTAAAATTTTAAAATGCAAATGTGTTTAGGTGACAACTTTGAATTTAAGTCTCTATTTTTTATTATAATTTAGGCACAATATTTTTAAATAGACAAATATCCTACTCAGGTAAGCAGAGACCTACATGTATCTGCTAAATATTTCTTATTTATTTTGTAATCTCATTATTAGCTAAATATTAGTTTTAAGACAATATATGATACTTAAATGGCTAGACTGTGTAAGCTAGCCTTAAAAAACTTAACAAAAAAACTTAATTTAATTATAATAATCTGTTTCATTAAACTTTACATGATAATTTTTTAAATTGTGATATCAAGTTTCTACCTATTTTCTAACCGTCTTTAGGAGAAGTTAAAGTCGTCAGAATTTTTTTTATGTATGATTAGATTTTATTTTATTTTAAATTTTATCCAAATTGGTCGAACGGTATTTGAATTATTGTTAGTAGGTATTTTTTTAATAGATGTTTTTTATTTAGCACTATTAATAGTTTCCTTTGCTATAATTGCAAGAAACGAAATTCATAAGATGTTAGAAAAAGTTTAATAGCCGGTCACAGACCTGGTCTAGGTAACTGTATTAGATAATTATTGTGTTAAAATACTAAACTGGCTAAACCAGTTAAAGATACGGCCTTAATAATAATGCTCGAGATACTCGACATTGGTTTTACAAGCAAGTATAGCAAGCAAGAATAGCAAGCAAGTGTGTTAGCCAGCCAACAAGCAAGCGTCCTGCCTCTGTGTATTGTATACTTAACTATTTCGCGCGATAAGAAATCGTGTCTGCTATTTTGGTGCGATGCGATTGCCCTCACTTGCCTCTTCCAGCCCCTTAGTCGCGTGAGAGCCAATAGGACATTCAGTACTACCTAATTACTATGTCCGTTGTCGATATCGCACGACAAAAACTAGACACTTCGGTCGCATTGCTTGATCGCACGACTTTCGATAAAACACTCCGCAGATAGGAGTATGTTTAAAGTTTAAACCGATGGCAACAGAACGGCGCTACGAATTTTTTACTAGGAAATGTCTAGCAATTAGCTTTAGAATTTATTATTCCATGTATCTGTAAGGATCTGTTTATTATTATCAATTGTGTTTTTGCTGTGAATCCGTATTTAATAAAATGCATGTGTACATTATATTTTGTATGATTTACCTATAAAAGTAAAAAACCAGGGTACTTTAGTAATAGCTCAATTATCATTCACATTTAGTATGTAAATGCATCATTAGCATTTAGCAAATTAAATGTAGTGTCGAAATTCTGATAAGTATAAAACTAATTCACCAATCGCTTCATGTCTACTTCTTTAGGATGCACATTGCACTGACCGCGACTCTCATTGTGCTCTCTCTATGGCAGCCACGGGAAATCGGGAATATTATATCTCTCTGTTTCACGTGGCCATAATTGACATAGGTCGCAAATGACATTATTAGCAATTTCACACATTAACAACAATCATTTATTTCATTATTGATAATTGTCGTCATATTTGCAATAAGTTTAGCATTAGCAATTAGCATATTCATGAATTCATATGCTTATAAAATCGCATTAAATGCCATCACTATCCAATAGATACGTATTATCCAACTATGCTGCGAATATGATAATATTTAAGTACACCAAATGAATTAAGGTATGTGAGTCGCAAAAACTCGTTTTAAAATATTCGTAGAAGTTTAAAGGTTTAAAAGATGGTACGGTATGAAGTTCGCTGTGTCAGCTAGTAAATATAAAAACATGATTTAATTACCTAAGCCTAGTTATTTTATTACTTAGCTACCACCCGCACGATTGATTCAGATAGATATTAAGAGGATATGGAAAGTTAGATTGTCCACCTCCCCTCTCAGCAAAGCGGGAAGCAGCATAGACAAACATAGAGGTTTAAATTGCTTCATCAATATGGACTGAGCACCACGGTTACCTAATGTAATCTAAACGTGGTTATCTACAAATAAAATACAGGCTGCAGGCTACCAAGAATGTAAACAACGTTACCTCTTTTCTATGGTCAAATACAACTACATTCCGCTAAAGGTGCTACGAAGGATTTCATCGAAAAAGTTATTTATTAGAACTCTATAATAAAACTTAAAACACCTACATATAAAACTGTCCATAAATAGTTAAAACACATAAAACTTTTAACGTATCTACTAAAAGCTAAAAGTTTGAACCTGTGAAACGAACCATAACATACTACCTAGTTTGCTTGGCATCTCATTTCCGCACCTAGCATATTCTGAGACTTGGAATGGTACCAATTTAGGTTATAATACCGAATAAAGTCTGGACACTAAAAGACAAAGGAAGCGACAAACAAGCACACACAAACGTTCCTTATACTCGTCGTTATTAAATTCATTCACTTCATCAATGGCGATATTATTTGTTATTGCGTTTAGGCACAGATAATATAATACTACGTTTAGGTTATCTTTTCCTTTTGATATGGTTTGAATTTAATGATTTTTGTTTTTTTATTGTTTACTTCTAAGTTATGTTTTGATGATGATTCTGATTTTAATGACAGTTTCTACAATTATTTCATCATGGTTTAAGTTCGAAGAAGGGATTTTGAATAGAATTGAGATGTCATCAGCAAATAGCACTCATAGCTGGTCACATATCTTTGGAAGGTCGCGTCGTTTATGTACGCTATAGCTTGACCACAACCGCTGTGCCGCGTCTTAGGTAGGGCGCGGGGAAGTGGGGAGTGGGAAAGAAAGAACGGCCAATGACGGCAGAATGACAAAATGGGGCAACTGTTTCCCACTCCCCACTTCCCCGCGCCCTACCTAAGGCGCGGCACAGCGGTTGTGGTCAAGCTATAGGAATAAACATCTAATAACACTTCCTTGTGGTATGGACCAGTTTATATTAAGGATGTTAGATCGTAGGCTTTGTATTTCTCCAGTTTTGTGATCTAGGTGTTTGATATCTATACACTGCTGCCTGTCTGTGAGGTATGACAGTATAGAGTGAACACACCTACAACAGCACCAATTCGTGAGCATCTCCTCTCACTCCCATCCCCTTCAGTTTAGTGAGTAGAATGTTGTGAGACACTTTATCGTAGGCTTTGCTCATATATCTTTTTATTTGAAAGAGTATACTTTTGCAGTTGTCCCATTGGCACCATGTCAGGACCTGGTGATGGAATCCCAGGATGATGGCAGATAACCTCAGGTTTTTAGGGTTTACAAATACTGCAACAACCTTACTTTATAAGAAAGATCGTTAATACCTATACGCCCTGGTGCGGTGTGGTGCGTGGTCGACTTGTAGATCCCACGCTTACGTCTCTCCGTACCCTAACTTACGTGTCTTCGTCTACACCCCTCCCACGGCTGCGTTTCCAAACGTAGGTAAGTACTATCAACGAATTGCATGAAATGTAATCAAAACCAAAAGTTTATTTGTCTTTAACTGTATATACTCCAAAAAACTACTGATTCGGTTTCCTTGTGGTACGTAGAAACTTTATAACTTTAATAATTTTTACCTTTTATGTTGTCTTAGAATGCTTCTACGAAGTCTCGATTAAAAGCTTATAATAATCCACTTTTTAAAAGCTGTTTATCGCAACATGATATAAAAAACAAGACAAAATAATACATCGTCGAGCTTACTGAGCTTTATGAAGCTTTAAAGTGAACTGACGTAAACATAGCGTATTCTTTTAACACGTTTCAGAAAAATGTTTTTCACAAACAAAACGAAAACCGCGGAAATTCCGTCACGTTCCACAAGTATTTAATTAATAGACACCCGAGTTTAATGAACATTCTTTTCCTTTAAAATTCAGGAGGAAAACTAAGATAATAGTTTTCCGAGGTCCCGAACGCAGTGTTGCCAGATTGTAATAAGGACAGAAAATGTTCCCTGAAATTCGCCAAAAGCACATTTGACGTGTATGCCTAAGATTTAGAATGCCTCGTTGGTATAGTTTTAGCATATCTGTGACGTCTAGGGTTCAAACTTGATCTCAGCAAGTGTCATACTAAAATTCATTATATTATAATAAACTCTAAGATGAACCACACGATAAATGTAAAATTCTGTATTAAAAAGCTTTTTTTTCTATTATCCAATTACAAAAATAGCATTTTTTCCTTACGTTTGAATTCGGATCCGGGTTCTTGGGGTTTTGTTTCAAGTGCACATTTTGAAATAACATTTTAAGACAAGCAAAATGTTAAAAGTGCAGTGAGTAAACGAAAATAATAGGTTGACAAAAAGTTTCCCTATAAACTACAACACCCAAAATTATAGGAAATTTTACGTTCTTGCAACACAGCTTAAGTGTCGGGTAACTCTCATCTTTTCACGGGACTTTGTCCTTCCGATAATTGAAGTGCTCAGTTTACAAAGCACCCTTTAATCATTGTAAAAACGGAATTTAATCGGGTTGAGTTTGTATTTTTTTAATTTGTAGGTATCTGGTAAACGTACCTACTTACGCTTGTATTGCCGTAAGGTGTAGGCGGAAGTGAATTTTACTTACAAATGGTCGGCTAAGTTGTAAGTACTTGTAGGTACCTAGCTAGAGGTAAGGTAAGTAATAATCCTATATTGTGTCATTGCTAGGCACTGGCCTTCTCTCTACTAGTACAACAACTTAAGAGATAAGAGAGTTTAGGTTTTAATCACACGCACACTGACCCAAGTGCGGGCTGGTGGATGTCACATGTCCTTGAATGGTTAGTTCTTAGCTCAGAAAAATAACTACTTTGTTGTTTCTTTCTTCCGTGGTTCTTAGACATGCCGGTTTCCTAACGATGTTTACCTTCGCCGGTATTGGGCGACGGCGATGAAATAATTCATACACACTAAGTAAGTAAGAAGTATAATCGTGATTCCAAGGGCACAAAATGCCCTTGGAATCACGATTATCTTTTTACATAAGGATTTTTAGTTAACACATTTTTACACCATATAATTAGTTCAGAAAATAAATGAAAAAATTAAAAGATAAAAAGTATAGAAACTGAGAAGAACTAAGTCAACTCATGCACCAAGAGCACACCAAGAGCATAATTTTCTTATTACTCTTGGCACATTTAGCACTCCTTGTCTCCCATCGCACAAGCTTCGCTTAGTTTTAGAGTCAAAAATAGTACAATATTATTACTCTGTGTACTTTTGTCACCGAAGATTTTCCTTTCGTTTCATTTCGTTTCTCTTCGTTTCGTTTCGTTTCATTTTATTTTATTTATTTATTTTATTGTAATAAATGCGCTGCTACCCAGGAGGCCTACATTGCTAAGTTATTTATTTATTTATTTACTCTTTACAACTACCCTTACAGGTTAACCTAATAAGATAGTGAGATTATCATTAAGATCAATAAAAATACTTACACCAAAAATAACCTAAACATCAATTAACAACCTACTCACTTAATATAAAATAATATTTAGAAGGAACTAACTTATTTTACTCAACGTAACTAACTACATGTAGTAGAACTCTTGCGAGTTCACTCAATGCACACGAAAAAATATCTAGCCTCTCATGGATCTTGTTCACTACGCGGATAGATAGGGTGAGAGGCGTTTTTGCCAGCAAATTGGTTCTAGCCACAGGAACGTTTAGCAGTTGTGGACGTCGCCGCCTCCACACATACCGGTACGGCACGTTAATTTTCAGGTGACGAAGCACAAGTTATAACAGTACCTACATGCATTTTAACCGACAGACAGCTCTTAGAATATTATTTTTAAATAATTTCAATTTTATCGTCTTCGAGCGTCTTCTGGAAAATTATATATAACTTCTGACTAGACTTTGACTTTTCTAGAACAGAACAGCGTTTTATACTTAAGCGATGCAGCTTTTCCAGTACGAAGAGTCCATTAATAACACACGTTGTCGTCTTGATATTAAATTGTAAGGAGTCGCGTGAAAAATGAACCGAACCGTTGACACCCGCCTTTAGCAGGATTGTATTTGGAGCTCAGATTTAAGATTTTCAAATAGGGTACCAAAAGTACTGATGACAGCATAATTAGTAGGCTAATTATTTGTAGTGATTTTTTGATTCTTACAACTCGTGCGCAATAAGTTGAGACCTGGGGGCTGTGACGCTCAGACGCATGGTTGTACTGTGCACAAAAAATATCACTATTTTCCAAAAAATACCAACATTTCCCTCCGCGACTTTGTCACTGCTATTTTTTTAATGTAGCGAGTGCTGTACTCGGAACATCGCCGACTAATACTTACAGGGGTAGCGGGTGGAGGGTTGCATTCCAGGTGAGACTTAACTTATCGCGCACGGGTAGTATTGTAGATTACCTGCTAAAAATATTGGATACCTTTACGAATTAATAAAAAAATACTCGAATAAATAGTGGGGGTTCTTTACGACATTCATTTCACTTCACTTCAACCCTTTTTAGTATCCCACGGCTGGGTACGGGTCTTAAGTAACTCTTGTATTATGATAGTAGTGAGAGTTCAGGCCTTAATTACAAACGCTGGGCAAGTGCGGGTCGGTGGATTAGTTCTTAGACACGCCGGTTTCCTCACGATGTTTTCATTTACCGATATTGCGCAGCGATGATGAAAAAATTTACAAAATAATGTGTGGGCACGACCGGGAATCGAACCTGCGACCCTATATTTTAAAGGCGAGACTGATGATAAACTAGTCCTTGAATAATGATGTCACGCGTCACTTTGACTCCATATATCGCTTTTGTTTACGATGGCTTCCCCACGCGCGACCTATATTCTATATCGAGCCTTATATTATGCTAATAAATTATTTATCGTATATAGCCTTACTCAATAAAATTGCAAGAATTTTTCAAAGTCCAGTATAAAAATAAATAAACAAATATTCTACACATTGTCATCTGATCCCATACTAAGCAGAGTTGGGAAACCAGGTAACTAATTCACTACTTTATTTTTGTAAATACGAAATAATATAAAATTATATTAATCCTACTAATATTATAACCGCGAAAGTTTGTAAGAATGTATGGAAATTTGTTACTTTTTCACGCAGAACTACTGGACGGTATTGGATGAAATTTAGCACAGAGATAGATAGATTATGGTCTGGATTAACACATAAGTTTATTTTTATCCCACTAAGTACCACACGGACAAAGCCGTGAGCGGAAGCTAGTAATAGATAATTTCATGCACATTCAAGACAAACAGACATGTTTAAGCTCACAAATGTCTGTTTTTTTATATTATTCTGCAACAGGCTTGCGCTTGACTACAACTTGCCTGATGTTAAGCAATGATACGACAGGACGCACCCGCCCAATACATCGATTCACATTCACTTGTGATTACGAATGATTTTCGGTGGGAAGGTGGCAGTGGAATGAGACTCCCTAAGTTTAGAAACCATAAAGAAGCGAAAATTCCAACCCACCCTTATAAATGGTGTCACTAGACATCTCACCGGAACACGGCAAGGCCGCTTGGCGGTGCGGCTTTGTCTGGTGGGTGGTCACTAACCTCGGCCATAGCCTACCCCCAGTTAATTACCAGTAAACGTTATTACCAGTTGATTGATTGTCATGATTTGCACCATCCACGGACAACGTGTGGCGATTCAGATAACTAAAAGGTGCACCCCCAAATTTGGTCACCGTCTTCTATAATTAGTAGGTTATCGGAACACCATCAAGAAATTACTTATCCTCTCTGTTTCATGATACCTTGATTGACATCATTCGCTAGTGAAGTTATTAGCTCTTTAAATTAACCTAGTTTTGGTGCATTACATTCATATTCTTTATTGTATCTACACAAAACACTTACATACTCGGCAACTCTGTCCCGGGTGAGATTCGAATATTAATATTATTCTCTGATATTAGCGCGTTCAATCGAATAAACAAACTCTTCAGCTATTAGTATAGATTACGTAAAAAAGAAAAAAACTATAAAATTCGTCTTGAAGATTGTTCGAAAATACTAGATACCTAAGTCAATATTTTCGAACATTAGTCATCTTGCCTATGCCTAAAAACATGGTTATCTGTATGGCAAACTTGCATTGCTATAGAAATTGTAAAAAAGTCACATCTTTTCATAATCCAAACTGATGCTACGTGTAATGGAAACCAGATATACATAAGCTACTTTTCTTACTACTATCACCCAGACTCAAGACAAACAGACATGCACATCACACAAATCTTCTTCACACAGTCTTGGGTGAGAATAGAACCCACAACCTACTGCGTGAAAAGCAAGTGTCTTACCGGCCACGCCACGGCCCAATCACTACATGCGCCTAATGTTAACCACATAGTCGCTGCGTCACAAGTAATTTTTGTCTAAACTTTATTAAGTACAATCAAGAACTCATTAGCTAACCCGTAGGCCGTACTGTGGCGTACACTTAGCGTAACTTCTACAAACTTAGTTTATTACTGTTCTAGTTTTCGCCCACTGCTTCGTCCGTGTAGTCCCGGATTCATCTCCTAAAAGTTTTGAAAAATTCTTCCTTACCCCTAGTTTCCACTGCACAAGAAAACATGTTGCAAGCACTTTAGGTCTCTATCGTTTAGAGATGAGTAGAAACAGATAAGACTATGCTTGTATCATGTTTTGTTGTGCAGTGCAAACGCCCGGTGCATCCTTACACCTCATACGGAACCTATGTGCCATATACGGAGTCTCTAGACCCAGCCGTTTGGTTTGTGCGATCATATTTCAGCACACAGACAGTGTCATTTTTTATATATTTAAACTAGTGGTGACCGCAGTTATATGAAAACCACATACTAAGCTCAAGGATTTCCCTAAATTTCGGCGGCAATTAGATGTCTAGTAATTAGTAAGTTTGTAGTTAGTTGCTTAATCATGACACTTAGCTTTATTCTTCGAAGTACCACACACCAATTTTTTTTACTTGACTTGGTGGGGTAAAGGAAATATCTTGCTGCAGAACCAGTTGTGATGCTCGGTGACTGTGGTCCCAACTATTCTAATCTGGAACTTGTAAGTATATTAGGAAGTGTCCCACGGCTGGGCACGGGTCTTCTCTCAATGATCTTACAAGTTAAGATTGTTTATAGTTTAAACTGTAATACACATACGCTAGCCAAGTGCGCGAATATTATCTCAACTTACTAACGAGTTGAGAGAATTTAGGCCTTAATCTACACACGCTGGCCAAGTGCGGGCTGGTGGATGTCACATGTCCTCGACTAAATAGTTCTTAGACATACCTGATTTCTTACGATGTTTTCCTTAACCGATGTTAAGCAGCGGCGATAAAACAATTTACACAAAGACGCGTAGGCACGACCAAGGATCGAATCGTCGACCTTATACTTCAAAGGCGAGGCGAATACCGCTGCGCCACAGTTGCTCAATCAATGCATAGTCTTTCTTATGTATAAATTTTATCAGTCCTTGAAACTGAGATGGGACCATTAGTCTGATAAAACGGAGAAATGGCGCACTCGTGCAGGTACATGGAGAGGCTCGTTCTAAGTTCATACGAGGCTAATTTGCATTTAGTCAAAGATTAAGAACTTACCAAAAGGGTTCATTAAAGAAAGGTTAGAAACCTTAGGTACAAAGAAATAACCGTTCACGTTGTACACGGTTGGTTCACGGGTGGTTTTGTGTTTGTGTGCAGCTTCTATTTACGTGTGGATTTACATTTGTGCTGTACGTGGTTACCTCGCCTCTCCCAAAAACTGGCAGAAACAATTTAGTATTAGGAGTTGCGTATAACACCTGCCGTGTTAAATGCTCTAATACAATTTATAAAAGTATCATATGCAAAGAAAGTAAGCTTGCTAGTGTTTTTAGTGTTCCGTACCTCAAAAGGTAAAAATTAGGGCCTCTTTTTTGGGTTAAATTAGAAAAATCATTTATTTACAAACCAAGCCGCTTTTCGGGTTACTAATTCCAGGGGAATTCTCGCGCTTTAGACATTTATCTTTAACACATATATTATATCAAAAAAATGGCGAATATCAATTGAAAACTAATGAAATCGTCATTTTTTTCGACATTTGACTATTAGAGATAAATTTTTAGTTTTGTAGAAAATCAACTGTGGTAGACGGACAGATAGTCACGGGAAAAACTATTTACCAATTACTCAAGAGAAAAAGAAACAAGTTATTTCCTTCTTCCATGATCGAGCACCAACTGAAAAATGTTTCAATGTCAACTTTCTGTTTCTTATTAATCTGTGTCTCACGTTGGCATACTTAATTAAAAGGTAGTGAATAATTTCGTAGTTAATTGTATTTTATCATGTTTCCTACATTTTCTTACGATTCTTATGAGGGAAGTAAATCAATGGACATTTTATAATATACTTAAGAAAATTACATGACGTTTTTCCTAGTAAAGGGCGCAATAGACGGTGGTTAATAGATAATGGAGTACGCGATGTACACAAGAAAAACTGGATTATTGTATTTTTTAACGGATGACCTACTAACCCAAGGGCCTTTATTGGTTCACCGGACTTGGTGAACCCCTTTATTGCCTTCGTCCCCACATGGTGCCTTAAGGGCTCTGTGTAGGGACGAACTTCGGCTTAGGACGTTGCCGGACAACTCTAGATTTAAAGGACCGGGATGTTGACTGAGGCTGTCTACGTTTATTATGTGATCGCGCGTTACGGTACTGAACGGGACCGTAATCGGCGGGAACAAGGTTGTTGGATAAATACTTGCCTATATTTAAAGAAAATATGATAAACCACAAGTAGTGATATCGGCTTTAGTCGTATTTCAGATGGTGGAGGTGACCTATAGAGGCGCTGGTGTAGAATGTATGTGGAGGGTTGTGATTCATCGAGTGTATGGCTCGATAAAAACAAATTATACTTGCACCTTAATAGGAAGGTGCTATGGTCGATGGTAGGAAAATCTGGCGTCGACAAATGGAATTATACCACAAACCATGTACATAATTAAATATTTTGTTTGTAACAAACTACAATAAATTCATGCGTTTTGTAATTGGATCACCCTTGTAAGCAAATTATGCTTGTAGTAGAAGATTCCACTCTATCCAAGCTTATTTGATCTGATGTACGGTCCACAACACTTCAAGGTAAATGGTATCAGTTTGATAATAGCCCTTATTCTCATGTCATAAGGGCAATTGATGTTGATGTCGCTGTACCTGAATAATTGAACTCCAATAACATGTGATAAGCTTTAGATTGATGAATAGTCTTAGATTATTGAAAAGTGTCACGGTTTTCATCTATCGCAACGTGGCACGACACAATGAGGTGCATCAAAAATACATGTAGAGGGTGTCGCATGACTTACATAAATAATACTTTTGTCTTAGGAGATCTAGAGGAATGGCATTTCTTGGTTTATTAGGTTTAATTGAATTTAAATAAAAAAATAAAATAAATTAATAACTGTAGGTATGCAATCTCCGACGCGTCTCCACTCAGTTCCATCTCGATTACTTCAAATTTGAAATAAACAAATCTCCATTAAAATTGGCTCGTTCGATTAAGTGCTACAAATCGTGTTATGAAAAGTTTGAATTCAGACTTTGTAACATAGATATGTAAATTATATATATACGTAATTAACGTGCCTGACCTTGACCCCAAAATTTTTCGAAGCGATTTTGAAAAAGAACCTACATGCATGAAAATGGAAAAACAAACACGTTTTTTGGCGCATATATGCGACACAGGCGGTTAAGAGATTAAAATACCAAATTGGCATTTGCATTCACCAACCATTGAATAAATCATAACATTAATAATATTGTAAAATAATATCAATGGTGTCTGTAGAGGCCTTAAGTCATTCTATTCGCTAAAATATTTTTATGCTACAATTCGTTTTGGTGGAACTTAGCGTTTGGCTGAGTGCGAAACCTAAATGGCACTAAATTGAGGCGAAATAAGAGCCCGGTCTTTATTTTAGATGTTGTTTGGGACGGATTTCTGCGAAAAAAGATTCGTATTATATAAATGTAATGGTACATTAAAGATTTTGTAGATACGACTAATGGATGACTAAGATAATGCGGTGAGGCATAGTTTCGATGTATTTGTGTTTATTAGTATTTTAATGTTACAACTTAGTTGCATGTTGTAATGTAACACAACTAAAAAACTATGACATCACAGTTTTTAAGCTACTGCATAGCTTCTATCGCGGGCCTTGAGCGTGGAGACCGAATCCAGAAATACCGTAACGAAAATAACCTAACACCCCCCCACTCCGACCGGCACTTTTTAGTTTTGCCATCTATCGATGAATAGCAGAACTTTTAATGACTGAAATATTACGTTTGTCTCTTTAGTTCAGCAACTCGCTTCTAGGTGGCATTGGTTGTATCGGTAATATTGGTGTATTGTTGGTTGTAATTAGTTTTCTTCACCACGCTCAAAAATTGCAACTTGAATAAATATCAAAGGTAAAAATTACTCCATATATAAAATAAATAAATAAATATAATTACATAAGTTGATAAAAAATGCTATGCAATAGCTTTACCGCGGCATTCTTCGAGTGCCACACGTCTTTTTTATTAAATGATTAGTCGTGGGTTCGATTCCCACACAAGTCACACACAGTCAGTTGATGATGATGATGTATAATTATCTTTTCTATGTATCTATTTACTAAAGAAAAGTATTATATGTTGTAAATTACCAGTTATCTGGTTTCCATAGTACAAGCTCTGCTTAGTTTGGGATCAGATGGCCGTGTGTGTTAATGTCCCACTATATTATTATTATTGTTCTATGAAATCAAACAATAGTGTAAAGCGAACTTCAAGATATCGCACAGTTATAGTTAGAGATGCAGTGCACAGTTTCAATAACTACACATCTGTACAAGAGACACGTACGAGCACGTGACGATGCGCCGACGATATTCTCATAGTCAACTCAAATATACCTAGGCAAATTCTTGGCAAATAACAAAAACACGGAAAGTATGTTCTAAACATGCTGTCGAAAAATATTAAAAAAAAGGTTTAATTACTTTCGCATTGCATATTTATATTTAACATAACCGGTCTGTTTGCGACCACGACCTGTGCAACCTGAGTCGAAACGTAAAGCCAAATTAAAGGTGAACGCGTTAATTGCCCGTTATGAAAAGCATAAATATTAAATTAGAGGTGAATCCGAAAAAAAGGAAAAATTGGATTTAAATTATTTCCGGGCAACTTCCTTATGGAAGTTGCCCGGAAAATTAACATAACGGCCATATTTTCCTTAGATCAAAGAAGGTAAGTGATACTTTCCAATATAACCTTATTAATTTTTATATCAAAATCTCTTTAACGTTACTTTTTTTTTTTTTATTCAGCTAGTTATAGTAAAAAAAACAATGACTCTCTTTGCATATACACTTTGGGTTTACACATACGAAGGTATATGTAATCCCAATGTGTATAAATGCAAAACGAGCCATTGATTGAGCAATCTATTGTAGAACTTTCACCGAGTCGTTTTAGAAACAGATCTATCCAACGGAACTGAGGAAAACAATCAAATATTCAGTGACCTACTACGAAAACAAATGGCATTCCGATCACAATTTTATATCCAATATTTTTGAGAGCTCAGGCGTCAGGTTCAATTTCAGGACCTACATCAAAACGTACCTACCTTTAAACATACAATCCAATACAAATATAATAACCTAGCAGTTTGACTTCTCTTGACTTGACCTGCACTTAGAGCATTGAACAACGTACCTCCCTGTACGCAACTTCTAGTACTAAATTGTTTTTGCTAGTTTTTAGGGGAGACGAGGTAACCACGTACAGCACACATGTGAAAGTTAATGCGTCTTTACAGGTGCACACATAAATAAAAGCTGCACACAAAGTTATTGTCATTGTTACGCCAGGGGACATTGTCAGTAAGGTTAATTGGGTAAGCTCGCGGTGTGTGCAAACTAAAATTTGATCTCACAAAAAGGCATCCGTTTCCATCCAAACATAATGTGACTATTTGTGATTAGGGAGGTTAATAGAGGCTAAAATCATTAATAAAGATATTGATTAACTAATATGATATTCTTTAACTGTTGTGTCCTATCAAGATGCATAAAGAAGGGGAGAGGAGAGTGTATGAAGCGCCCTATGGGTTTGTCTTGATTAATTAATGTGTGCCACAAATGCCACAATTCATAGCCAATATAAAATAGCATTTAATTTTGCACCGTCTTTCAAATAAATCGTCGTATAAAGCGGTATCAATAAATTTTATTTGCTCCACAATATCGCAGCGTTGGCTTTGAAATATTAAAACTACTCAATTACTATATTTCTTTGCGTTGTCAGCGTAGACAAGGAGAGTAGAGGAAAAGCGACAATCGTTATCGCATAATTGTAAAATTGTAATTGCTGCAATAATTATAGATTTTTTTATTCTGAATTCGGCTGCCGAGTGGAACCCTGGTAACCTGATAGTATCTCAGTAAAGTATACCCTAAATGTCTAGATGGTGGGACAGTGTTAGTAGTCCCCATAGGATTTCCCCCGGAAAAAAGGGCTGGCTTAGGTTAACTAGGCATCTTTCTAGTAGTATATTAATTCTCGCCTTATATTAATAAGGCTTATATTAATACTCAGCCCCTAAATTTGGTCACCAAGTCTTCTTTAATTAGTAGGTTATCAGAACACTATCAAGAAATTACGTATGCTCTTTGTTTCACGATACCTTGACTGACATCATTCGCTAGTGAAATTATTAGCACTTTAAATTAACCTAGTTTTGGTGCTTTACATTCATATTATTTATTGAGCACAAAAAACATACATAAACAATTAATAAATAGGAAACAGCACATGCACACAGGCGAGCTTAATTCAAATGTGAATTACACTAAGTATATGCTTACGAAGCCACAATATTTTCTGTTATTTTTTCTATTATTAAAACTCTTTTAAACAAATTATAAGTCTTTTTATTCCTAAATAGTGTCAGTTTAATTTTAGGTTGGTTTTGGTTAGTATAATTTTTAATAATTATATTTATCATATTTAGTCTGCTTGCGACCACGACTGGTGCAACCCCTGTCGAAACGTAATTGCCCGTTATGATAAATATAAATATTATTAGTGTAACGCAAAAGTTCAAAAGTGCATAGTAATATTTTTAATTTTTAACTACATAATTTTTGGTTCTAGTACTCTGTGATATACATTATACCACACGTCTTAGGCAGGTCTATCTATAAAATAGTATAAATACATGTATGATACTTAAAACTCTATATATACATAAAACGTCTTCATTTTTGTACGTAACAGTAGAACCCACTCAATTCCATAGTACCGTCGAATCAATTACAAGGCTAAGCAACTCGAGTAAAGGAGTTTATTGGATGTCCGTTGTTTGCATTTCACCTCATCACTCGCAAGGAACAGGATATTATGTCAAACCTTGGTCACAGTGTATTTAAGCTAAAGCAGTAGTTAGACTTGAAACTAACGCAATTGAGTTACGGCATCAAACGAGCGCCCCTTTCCCCGCCCGCTATCATACTTCATGGTACGCTCAGAGCAATACCAAAAATTAAAACACTACTGTAATAATTTAATTAGTTATGACCCTAAAGTTCCATTATTATTTGTTTTAGACCGAGCAAAGACTAATCGTACATATCGGTGCGCATCGTGTTTTGAAATTTTCTGTGTTTACTACTATCAACGAGAAATAATGAAAATTTCCTTGAAACCCTACTACTGGTGTCTAGTTACTGCTAACTTATATTAATCTACTGTGGCTCCTTCTTTCAAATTATATGTTCATCATATGAATGCAAAAGACATTTTTTTTATTAACCTCTTTTTTACCGGTGAGCAATTAGGTATGTACGAATTTAAATACTGGTGTTTAGTTACGTTCTAAAAAGTCCGCCATGGAGATGAACTTACTTAACCATAATTATTCGCATTTCCACTATCTACAAAGCTTTATAGAGTAAATCTAGTAGCCTAAGGTTGTACTGTAGGCAATTATGCACCTGTTACTGTTACTATGCAAATGCACTGCGCATCTGTTAAGATACCGTGACGATAGCATTGGACTCTGTACCACGTTCCTACAGTACCATGTTGCTCTATTGTTCTAGATTATTAATTAAATGTTCCGTACAATACTTAAGTTACTATTTGTAAGACACAAGTACTATGCGTTTCAAATAAGAATAGGACTAGACTCGCGGTTAACTTTATACCAAACCAAAATATCAAACCACAGACAATTAGTATTTTAAAATGAATGGATAAGTGAATTATGTAGAAAACTTTACGTAATTAAATTTACCTTAGTAAATTTGCGCGCTTGGATGCCACCAACTTGTACACAAATACATATACACGGATATAAACACACGATTTTCTTATAATACCGTTTTTTTTCGTCGAGTGGTAATAAAATATGTTCGTACTTAAAATATTCGACTCCAAATGTCCAATCTCATTTTAACGGCGTAAAATAAAAGTACACATTTATTATAATTTTCTTAATCTAGATGTGGTAATATCAAACAAACAAATTATTAAATTATTTGTTGTGCACATCTGCCCATTCCACAATGTTTCTTTACCTAGGGTTAGCTGCTAGAAAATCTACATTTGAATTAAGCTCGCCTGTGTACATTTGTGCTCTTTCCTATTTATTAATTGTTTATGTAAGTGTTTGTGTACAATTAAGAATAAGAATAAACATTTTTGCCGACCGTACTAAAAAATATTCTTATTTGAAACGCATAGTACTTCTCTTTTCTTAACGTCTCGTCTGACTAACGCTGTCACACTTACACTCATTGCAGGTATATTTGTCACTCGTGTGTCATAGAAACTCGAAGTTTGCCGAGAGACATTATGAAAATAGAACCACTGTAAATGCTGAATTAAAAACCGTGGTTTCGTCGGGTAGGGCATTTGATATTTTTAACTCCATCTTCTATTCCTTTTCCTTGTCAGAGAGGCCGTAGTCATATTGTGACGGTTATAAAGGCGATTCTCGGGTCGAGCAAAAATACTTTTCTAATATACTTAAAGAATCTAAGCCGTAGCTCAATGTTTGGATTTGTGCCCGATGAACGGCAATAGGTTCGCTCCCTATTATGTATGGCATATAAACATAGCCGGCGAAAAGTGATTGATATTCACCTCTGCCCACACCTTCGGGTAATACAGATGTGATGCTATGTTATGTTATCTAATGAAGGACACTGCCCTCCCCAAGAACTCCCGGCATCTTTGCCTGTTGGTAGACAATCTGACACAGATTAGGCTGTTTTTGGAGCGGACAAACTTATGTATTTAGGAAAAGAATAAGGACCCTCGCTCGCGACTATTTTTAGCAATGCAGTGGCGCATTACGAAACATGCAACAGCTTTGCTAAAAACGCGCTATTTTCGCATCTGCAATGCGATACAGAAGTGGTGCTAACGCGCTACATCATCGTGGCTGTATTAATGCGAACGCACTACCGTGTCGGATGACATCGGGGTGAGAACGGAGGGAGAGTGGCACGTGAGTGGAGAACCAAGCATCAGTGCAACACAGACATCACGACAGAAGCGCGACAGTACCGCGTTCGCGTTCGTCTCAATCGTGGTGACCGCATCGCGGCCGTATCGATGCGACGATGTACACGCCACAGGATCGCTTCAAAATGTGGCCGCGAGCGAGGGGCCTCAATCATTCAAAACTGTAAATGAAATGAAAGTGAATGATGAATGAAAATGAATGAATGATCCAATTCGGTCCAGTAGTTTTTGCGTGAAAGAGTAATAAACATCCCTACTATATTCTTTCAAACTTTCGCGTTTATAATATTAGTAGGTCCGGCACCACACCACCTTTAAGATTAATTTGATCTAAAATACAAGCTTTTAGATATCCTAACAAAAATTTAATTGAAAATGTAGAGAGACGCCCGCCGTCGTCAGTTTTAGCGTCGTCGTTTATAAAACAAGTGTTGGTCTTAAAGAGGTTATTAACGGCCTGTCATGGCCATTAATTGAAAGCGGGGATTGAATGGCAACAATGCAATATTATTTAAGTACTAGTTTTAGACTGGGACGTTGTTTGTAAAATGTAAATGGTGACCGTAATACTTTCATCATAATTCAAAAAAAGCGCACATACGGTTAAAATAAAACAATAAAACAAACTGCGAACGAGCATTATACAACCACTATTAAATTTAGGTAATTATCTTCTGTGACCTATTTTGTTAATAGGTACTACCGATTGCCGCCATTTTGAAAAACAAAATGGTGGAACACAGAAGTCTTCAATGGTTCAAATCACTATAGGCAATTATAATCTCTATGGTTATTCATGTCTGGACTATAGCATAATGCAGCACATTTTGCTCCTTTATTTTTTTATTTCCCGTGTTGTTTAATATTAGATGCATAAGTACAGTTATTTTCAACCACATTTTAGCTAAAGTTTTTAAAATATTGTAACATCTTGATGAAATCTCGGGGGAGTGTAACTCTGAAACTTAAAATCCACTACGTTTGCTGGCAACTTTGTAATTTTAGTTTTAAAATAATCAGAATCTAATCCACAAGAAAATAATCGAGGACTGCTGCGATGCTCAGTGGAATGTATGTAGTAGAGAGGCCTAGCCTATGTCCAGTGGTGGCCTGAGGTAAGGTAAACCAATGGTAATGATAATCCATGTATACCATTTTTTGTCGCGGAGAAACCTTTTATAGGTAACAAAGTGGATATGTGAAACTCCAAACAAGATTACTTACTAAAACCCCCCGGCGCGTGCGCGGTGTTCTTCACCCACTCGCCATTCCACGGTTTTACTTTCGCATTAACCAATTGATCGGCGGGTTGCAACCACCTCAAAAAATGGCAGGTCCCATGCATGGCAGCGGGATGTCCAGCTACATCTCCTTTCCCTAATGGTGCTCGCGGAAACACAGCACGACACCTTCTTGGACCTGTTTCTGATTGGACGACGAATTGCCTTATTCGCCGCTCTCAGGCCACAACTTATGGAACCTGGAGACCGTTACGTGGGGCTCTGCAGCGTCTAGTACTAATACTGACTTATAAATAATTATAGTACTTACTTATATTATGAAGCAATGTTTAGTGTGACAAATGGCCCGCTGCGCTGGAGGAAAACTAAAATTTAGAGATGAATACAATATTCAATGATTTTGAAGTATTTCGAGGTATTGGTGACCTAAAAATGAGATAGAAAAAGAACGAGACCACACCAGTATCGGTGTACAGTCAGCGGCAAATAAAATGAGCGCCATAGCATCGCCAGCGGGCTGAGTTGCGACGATCTTGAATGCAAATTATGTGCATGGAGTGTACTAATGGATGCAGCGATGATGCAGCCAGAGCTTTCTCACTGTGTGGCTACAAAACAAGCGACTAAAATAACAAGTAAAAATATTAAAGAACTTCCTGGCACTTCCTCTGCGTTTCAATAAAAAAAAAATGGTTCGTTCGCAAAGAAATAAGAGTAGATGTAAAAAAAATCTTGTTTTATTAGGTCATATATATAATATATCCATCAAGCTGTAACTAGCCTATCATTAGCTTATCATTTTCAGACTTCATGGTCACGGGTGGATTGAAAAGACTTTGAAACGTCAAGATCTAAAATCTAAGACAAACCGCGATGAAATCCGCTATAAAGTAGTTTTATTTCAATGTCTAATTTTTGCGTCAATCTAAGAATATATTATAGGTTTAAGTGTGTTATTTGTATCCGTGCGTAGTAGACTACAAAGTTAGATATTTTAACGCTGATTTCGAAGCCCCAACGTCACCAGGTTCCGTACACGCTCAAGACCTTTATTACTGCCCAAATAGACTTAGTCTGAACTACCCCGAGCTGCAATAATTAAATTTCAGATTGTGATGTGAAGCGAACAATTAATATGGCTTAATTATGAAAGATCTTTTGAAAACGGACCAATTCGAAATTGCTGCGTGCAAACCCTCGACGAAATAGGGGTTTTATAAGTTTGATGTAATATGCATACATTATTATGTGTGTCTGTGTTCAAGTGTAAGCGCCTAAACGGTTGGACTGAGTTTGACCTGTTTTTTTGTTCGATAGATGGATGTAGTTTTATTTATTTTTAATTTCAAGGGTAGCGAATTCCACAACTTGGCAGTTTCATTACATATGGGACCTAAACGTAGCCGGCAAAAAGTGGGTGATATTCTCTGCCTACATCTTCGGGTAATACAGGCGTGAAACTGTGTATGCAATTATTCTCACTTTTTAGACATTGCAAGAACCAAACTACAACAAATGGTATTGCGAATATAAAATATCTTCACACTTCAACCCTTTTAGTGTCCCACTGATGGGCACGGGTCTTCTCTCAAATATCTTACGAGTTGAGAGAGTTTAGGCTTACATCCAAACACGCTGGCCGACACGATTTTGATTTTGATTTTGCCTGTTTCCTCACGATGTTTTCCTTCACTGATATTGAGCAGCGGCTATGTTAGAATTCACACAAAAACGTGTGGGCACGACTGGGAATCGAACCCGCGACCTTATAAATCCAAGGCGAGGCCAGTACCACTGTGCCACCGCTGCTCATTTAAAATATACTTACAGCCTATCGAATCTAAGACGTACCGTTTGACGGTTCTAAACGTAGTACATTTAGAATTTTATTTTTTGTATGAAAATTGTTTAAGTTATGTTAAAATAAAAATAGCTTCATAATTCAATTATTTTACAGGAAAGCTAATAAAAATAGTGTGAATTACGCCTCTATAAAGCTAATTTAATAGAAAACAGTGAAACGTCAAAAGGTACTTCTTAGATTTGTTCAATTGTAACCGCAATTGGATAATTTTCGTTATTCCTTACCAAAAAAAAAATATTCCATACGAATACTCAAATAAGAATTCCGAGGACACAAAGACCCGTAAAATTTGCCACCTATAGTATTCTCTATGTTCATGATGTGACAAATATGGAACAAATAAAAATAAAATTGTATTTGAATATTTTCTGAAGATGCAGACATATAAAATATTCATGGAGGTTTCGCGGCACAAAATGTTTTTAGGCACCGCACCATCGATTCAGGAAAATTGAACAGTAGAAATAGTTCGCAATGGTTTCAATTTGGTGCCAATGGGTTCACAAGGTAACAACATCTACATACCCAATATATGTGTATGTACTTTGTGTTTGATTATAAGAGAAATTTATAGAGTTTTACGAACGGCTTAAATAGTCATTCAAAGTAACACTTTTGCATTCTCTTCTACTAAATCTTTCATAAACTCAATAAAAAATAATTATGTATTATGTACTATGTTCGTGTTCCTATGTTTTTTGTTCTTCATTCATACATATTTTGTCCTTTATTCATATGCACACCTAGATCAAAACTGGGACTAACTCAAAAATCGTTAATTTCGAGTTATGTTTGTGTTCGACTTCCCAGTGACGATACGCAACTACCTATCATTACTAGTTTAATTGTGTATGTATGTATAGTATACACCAGTTATCTAGTTTCCATAACACAAGCTCTGCTTAGCTTGGGTCCAGATGACCGTGTGTGTTAATGTCGCAGAATACTTATAATTATTATTATAATTAAAGGACCCTTTGGTGTCATCTGCTGTTCTAAAAGTTAAAAGAGTTAAGGCTAAAGGCGGGTTGGTGGATTTCACATCAAAAATCAAATAGGATGTATCGAGACATACGAGTAAAACAATCAAATTGATACAGCTTCGGTTGTTCCCGAATCTAATATACGTTGGAACCAGTAGCGGCTTACAAAGTACAAAGACGAAATAGCCACCCAACTTGATTAGTTCTATGGACTGCTTTGCGAAGTTCTATTTTGAGTAAAATGTTAATAGTATAGACCAGTCGAAGTGGTATAATAGTGAAGAAGAGTCGTTACAAGCCGACTCCCTTTAGAAAATTAACAATATCACGTACCTAATAATGTATTATGTAACGCCTAAAAATTTTAAATAGCTATAATAATAAGTATAGCATACAGTGTAAGAATGATCGGTGACGGTAGTGATGAGATATTATTTTCCTAAGAAATTTTTTGCTCCATCTTCCCTTTTACAGACTTACACTCTTTGCTACTGATAGTTACTAACAGCTGGTGACGTTTGAGTGAACGGTAAGAGTAAAAAAAATCTGTTAAAAATTTTTCAAAGGGCTTATTGGCGATTTGCTTAATTCTTTAATTAACTGGTAAGTTTTTTAAATTTAGCTGCTAAAAGGCCCACGCTGGATTAGAAAGTAGAGATGGTAATTAATGCGAATTCGTATTAATTTCATAAACATGCGAATCATAAGTCTTAGCACGCTAAATGGTATTGCTATGCTGGTTGCTATTATATTTATCCTCGGAGCCTTAAAGTCTGGGTTAATGTGGTTTAGTTTAGTAGTAATTAGCTCAAATATTTACATATTAAGCCTAAGGCTCTGTAATAATTACAAAAGCAAGTTTACAAACATTATTGTACCCACAACAAAGCTTTTTAATGTACGTAATTTAAGTATTATACCATTTATCTTATTAATAGCAGTGCTTACATTCAGATATAAATATGACTTTTTGAGTAATATACAGTCGTTTGGAGAGCACGAAATGTACTAAATTTTGTTTAAAATATAAGATAGGATCGGAGAAACTGATCATAAATTATTATCGTATTTAAAGGACGAAATAATATTAATATTAAGGTTCGCTCGAGTATGAAAATTACTTTTAAAGGACAACTTAACCTTTCAATTAATAATAATAGTTATAAAGTTTATTTCCATTAATGTAAGGTACAGTCTTTTACACAACGAATTTTACATTTGCGATCGCATAAAATAAAATAGTAACAACAGAAATACTGACGTCCTAGCTAGGTTACAGAACATCTTGTCCGTCAGTCCTTAATTCCCACATAATTACCTACTGAGTAATTAACATCCCTTTAGTGTTCCAGTGTTGGGCATGGATCTTTTCGCTGCTATCTGGTCAAGTGCAGGTAAGTGGATGTCATGTCTGCCTTTTTAAGGAAAAAGGGTGCACATGACATTTTTTCGTAATTCATTTATAAACATCGTTAGAATCAGTATCTTTTACTGATTCTAACGATGTTTAAAACTTAGTTACGAAAAAATGTCAGATACGCTCTTTTTCCTTATGACTTATACGTGTCTTCGAATGTTTGGTTTGAGCAACGGCGATGAAACGGTTAGATTAGATTATAAACGAAAGCTAGTATTTTATACCTCGAATCAGTTACTCTCAAGTGCCGCCATCTATGAGAACTTAGCAGTAAAAATATTTCTACGTATTTTCATATTAAATGGAGACGAGATAGAATATAATGAAATTATATTCAGAATTAGAGCTCTTAGACTACAAACTATTCTGGAACTAATTCCATCTACATTATTAATTCAATCCAAAGTCGTTAGCTTATTTAATTAGTTTTACTAAATGGACTTGGGACATAAGGAATGTTCATAGTTATCATATTAATACTATATAAATACAGTAACGATTTAACAAATCAATGTTTTTGGTTTAACCGTGGGAATTTGCCAGAAAAAAATTGATTTACGTGTTCGACGTGTTGCTGACTTGCCTTTGCATACAGTGCTTTACAATCAGAAGACAATATCTATATAGATGTATAAGCGATTTTATCTAATAAATTAACCCCAGTATTCATAAACGTCTTATAAGCTCATTATAGCATAAATAGATTTATAATTCGCTTGCCTCTTAGAAAAAGAAACTAAACAAATAGCTTCTTCCTTCCATGGTTTGTCTTTGTCTGTCATCTTGACATTTATATAGTCTTTTTAAAGAGTCTTAGGTAGAGAAGACTTAGGTACGGTCATATTCATAAAGATCTTGTAGATCTTTATAATATGACCGTACCTAAGTCTTCAAAGTTTAAGGGGTAGTTTAGTATAATATTCCATGAATTCCAGTTTATTTAAATATGCTTAGGTTTTAAAGATATGCAATCATTTAAATTCAGCTTCAATTTTTAATATCCTATCCGTACAGGAACCATTCAGCGCGCGTCATTGTATCGTACGTTAGCACTGTATGCGGTAGTTTTTAAAAGATTAGGTATTTTTTCTTAGTCGAAACAAAATATTTTTTCTTGTACATGAAATAATAATAATAGTGTTTTATTTGCCTTTACATAAAAGTACAGAAGATGACATAAACAGAACTTTTAAAAACAAATTTCAAGCTACAAGATTAATGTCCCCCATGCTAGGATGATCCTGTGTTATGCTTATCCGTCCGTTATATACTAAACAGTGTTGTTTTAAAAGTAGATTCTTATAGTTACAGAAATTTACGTTATTTTTATTTGGCTAAAATACATTTATAATTTGATTTGAAATGGGACCAACAAAAGATGAGTGTGTTTTATTGTGTGGAAGTTTGTGTGTTTGGTTTGGATGTGGTATAAAGTAAAATGTGGTGTTATGACTGAGCTACGAAAGTTATGGTAAACTCTAACTAGTACTTAATGTGCTAGCATCGGTCTGGACTAGTCACCACATTCCACTCGCCAGGCAAAAACTCAGCTTTTTTGCCAGCCGAAGGTCGTGGGTTTGATTCCCACCCTGGGGAAATCTTGGTGTGATGAGCATGATTTTTTGTTTCGTGTCTGTGTGTAGTAATTTATCTATTATAAGTATGTATTTACAAAAAATATTAATAAGCTATTACTCATAACACAAGCAAATTTAATTTCTTAATTTGGGACTAGATGACGCTGTGTGTATGTGTGAAAATATTATTACGTAATAGATACCCATTTCTGATTGTTATTATTATATCATGATGATACATAATGAAGACATAAATGGGAACTAGAATGAGTTGTGTTGTGATTCAACCATCTGAATATGAGATGTACCTATCCATTAAAATATGGCGTCGACTGTATTATGTCGAACCTGGAATACAGCAAGTCTGGAACACTACAGAACAAATAAACGGTTAACAAACGATTAAAAATAGGTGAACTCCATCAGTTTTACTTATTTGTGGTTTGTTGATGCACTTGAAGCTTAATTGGAGCGTTTTGTTAAACTTTAACAACTGTTATTTTTGTAGAATTTAATGCAAATAAAATTAATATTCCATTGGTCTAGGGGACAAGTGGAATACTAATTTTATTTGTAGTAAATTCTACAAAAATTCGACAAGATAAATGTTTACACTCCATTTGATTTAGGTACCTAGCACTAAGTCTATGATTTTGTGAACCTAGTTAATTAAATAACTTATTAACCTAACATTCACAAACAGTATTATTTCAGTAATAGTATTATTGAAATACCTTTTACGTACAAGAAAATCGGGTACTTTCAATTACTGTTACTAAATGCTATTCAAAATAGCATTTTTTCGATTTGATTATTAGGCTGCAGAAAGAACATTGATTATTGTTGTCATACCTACACTTATAGGAATGTATTCTAATCTAACCATAAATGTAACCTTATTGAGCGTAGGTAAATTAATTTAGGTTAATAATAATAAGTTCTTTATTTCAGAACATATAGATCCATAATTAATAATCATAAGTTAAACTTTTGTATGTAGGTACTATTTATGTAAAAGGAAAACTTATTTTGAATTAATTTTATTATTATTATTTATCAATAATATCAATAATTTTTTTATCCATATTATAAAATAGTACCTTGTATGGAAGCCTAAAAAAACATTATCGTCTTTCCCTGCATGTAAGCTCTAGATTTTAGAAATCGAAAACATTCTGATTCTTCTAAATCAGCGAAATTCAGGTTCTTGCATAGTAATGTATTCAAACTACATCAAGCATTCATATATGCAGTTTCATGTTCGAGCCAAATACTAACTTTAGGAATTTTGGAACTAATAAAATGGTGTCGTTAAAATTCTGCCATAACAATAGCACTATTTTTATTTTTATAACCAGCACTGTTTTTATTTTGCTGCACTATTAGCTTTATTTTTATTTCTACAGAAATTTATTGAGTAATATATTATTAAGATTAGTACATCTTTGTGTCCGTCGACTGTCTGCCGTCAGTTTATTAACTGACTAGAAAGATTAATTATAAACGACCAATTCATACAATTATCCAATGATATTACAAGTTGAGCTGAGATTATTTCTAAGAAGGAAGTTCTCAGACATCATCGGTGATGTTCTTCAAAAGGTAGCACTCACAACCTCCATGCTTGTGTTATGATGGTTATGATGTATGAGTTAAAGAAGGGTGTTTAGATTGTAGCATGTTGTCAGTAGGTAATCTCAGGCCTTAGTGTTTAGTTTTCCATAGTGCCCTGGCAAAGTTTGGCTGGCACTATGGAAAACTAAACATACCTACTACAAAAAAAAAAAATCTAAGAAAAGGTAATCTATAAAAATTATTTCGCCTACCTAACATACAATGCGGTGGCGCGGGCGCTGTAAATCCTTACAATGAACCCATTTAAAGGTACTCTATGGATAGAATATTTAATAATGCTATTGCACTATTGCATATCTCTAAAACGTTAACTTATTAAAAAAAAATACTTAGCGATTATATTCATGCCCCCGTATTCATGCATACGTCTTTATTGCATACGGCTCATTATACTTAAAATAGGTTCAAAAATCGTTTGTCTTTGTAGTCATCTTGACGTTTATACTAGTAAGTAAGAGACAAAGGCAATTTTTACTAAAGAGTTTTATAGATTTTTGTGAATAAGACCGATGGAATATAAAACAACCCCATACATTTTGAATAAAAGACGTAGGTACCCCCGTATTCATAACGTCTTATAAGCTCAGCTTAGAATAGGTTTATAATTCGTTTGTCTTTGTCTGTCATCTTAATGTTTATACTAATAAGAAGGAGACAAAGTCCATTTGAACTAATGAGTTTATTTTCTCATGAATAAGACTGTTAAATTAACTCTTTGTATATTAAAAGTGACCCAACCCATTGCTAGTAAAGATGAATACTACGCAACAAACTTCATCACTCTCAATCCCTACTATTTAGTCATTATTGCATACGTGCAAACCGAGAGACACACCGCGATATGTATTTTTTTATTTAGTCTGTTATTGGACATGTATTTTTGCTGTTCCAAATTACAAGAAAAACAATAAAGTCGTTTTTCTAATAAAGACATACTCAAGTAAATCATAATAAAGATCAGAAGTTGGAGTTTATGTTATGACTTATGTAAAAAGTGTACCTATGTAGGTGTGACGTCTCGCGATATTTGTCTCGATATTCTTTTTTCCATTATTTTTTTTATTCATAAGAAATGAAAATGTGTATAACAAAAAATCACTTTTTCATAATTCAAACCACACTCGTGAAATTGCTAAATTTACATAAACGACATTGGATGTCCGAAGTTGCAAAATTCCACGCGCACACGCGCTGTTTTACCACTTTTTTAGTTCGCACAACATACTTTGTCAGAACAAAAGATACCAATAGCGAAAATGGGGGCACACCCCGGGATTATCCATAAAAATCCCAGGAAGATCCATATTAATATCAACATTTCGATACAAGTACATAATAACTTTACCTAATTCCGACCCTGATTATGACGGCTTACAAGTATTTAATATCTGCATGAAAATAAATACTTACAAACTCATTACTATAACTAAATCATATTCACACTATAGGAAACGACATAAATCACAAACATTATTACCAACTCACGTAAATGCAGTCAAATAAAGGCGAACAAAAATGTTTGTGAAAATCCGTTTTTGATTGGCTAATAATAATGTTCGCGTGCTCAAACTTTTACTGCCTACCACAAAACACATTTGCTTGTGATAAAATTAGCAAATTCGTAGTGCATTGACTGCTTGTGTTCATTTGTTTTTTAAACTGCTTAGAAAATTACGTAATGGACAGCCAGATAGCTAATCTAGTTGCTTGACGATGTAATTCTAACTGAGCAGTAGAGGGTGGTAGAGGTACTTGAGTGTATTGTTTGAAGGAAACTGTTTGGAAACTAAACTAATGGTTATTAATAATTTATTATCACTAGGACTTACCTAAAAATAGGTGACATATTTAAATATTTAAACTATAAACGAGCAATTCTTTTAAATTATACCTTTGTAAATTTATAACATGAATTTCAAAATCGTCACAAACAATTTTGATGGTTAGTTAGTGTAAGAGTCCGACAGCTTAAAATCAAAACTTTACTTTTCAATTTTTCCAATTTACGATTAAGTTAATCGTAAATTCACTAAACCCTTTTTAGTGTCCCACTGCTTGGAACGGGTCTTTTCTCAATTATTTAACGAGTTGAGAGAGTTTAGGCCTTAATCCACACACGCTGGCCCAATGCGGGTTTGGCGAATGTTACATGTCTTCGAATGATTATGTCTGAGACATGCCGGTTTCCTCACGATGTTTTCCTTCGCCGATCTTGAGCAGCGGAGATGAAACATTTCACACGAAGATGTGAGGGCACGATCGGGAATCGAACCCGCGGCCTTATATTTCTAAGGTGAGGCCCGTACCGCTGCGCGCTGCTCTATCGTAAGTTCAATGTAATGCAATAGTTCCGCCCAACTCGATCAATTGTTTTATCGTTTACTAGATTCAGCTCGCGGTTTCATCTGCGTTGTCCTCGATTCACTCCCTTTAGGGGTGAATTTTTAAAAATCCTTTCTTATTACACCTCTGGACCTCATACGACACCGATGTGCCAATTTTGCTGTTTTTGGACCCGATTGAGTTGTGCGTTCATATGTCAGTCAGTCAGTCAGTTTCTTCGTATATATATCTTAGAACATAATCCTCTGTACCTCGACAATGACAACGTTAATGATAATATCGTTTCGCAATAATACACTCATGATGAATCGTAACTTTAAATACTTATTGTGTACAATGCATGTATTTTGTGGAATCTTTTTACCTAATACTCTACGTATTATCTCTGGTTGTAGGCCACATACTGGCGTTTAGATCTCCCCCTTCCAAACTACGTGACGGGGCTCGCCTGAAAGGGCGAGCCAGCAGGGTGTCGCGGTTGTGTCACCTGTGATTCCCGTGACACCCTGGCTAGGATGCGCGAAGGAACACCCGGTGGGTTTTAGTTCGGGTAACCAGTATGGAGTCCCACATACCATCGCCCTATACAGGGCGGGGGGATCCACAAAGAATTTCCTCCGGAAAACAAAAATGAAAGGCCACACTTAATCTAATATATAAAATTCTCGTGTCACAGTTTTCGTTGCCATACTCCTCCGAAACGGCTTGACCGATTCTTATGAAATTTTTTATGCATATTCAGTAGGTCTGAGAATCAGCCAACATCTATTTTTCATCCCCCTAAGTGAACATTTTTTTTAATAAATACGCGGTACGAAGTTCGCTGGGGCAGCTAGTAAATATATATAAAACACTAGCTGACCCGGCAGACTTCGTACTGCCTCAATCGACTGCTGTTTCTAGGGTTTTCTCTGCAATTATTCGAATTTTTCTCATCTTTTAAACCTTCCCTAGACCTCCACGAACATTTCAATACCAAGATAAGATAAATCCGTTCAGCCGTTCTCGAGGTTTAGCGAGACTAACGAACAGCAATTGATTTTAATTTATATAGATAACGTAAATATAAAAAGCTAAAAAGCACTTGACATATTATTGTATCGTATAAAATAATATTTTCGTAACAATGTACTAGAGAATCAAAGGTCAGTATGGAACAAAGCCTCGAAAACTCAAGTAGCCGAGGTCATAATAATAATACCACAAATCAGAACGCAGCTCGTTAAAATAATTTGCTCCAGTTGTCAGGTCAAATGAGGACTACTTTACCGTACTAGTTACCTAGATATATCTATCAGAGTATCTACAGAAAAAAAAACATTATTAGCACCAATTTTATCTATGCCTATTAAAATCATAAAGAGGTAGGTCAAAATTGTGTTTATTAGGTACCAATTAACTAACAAGTTTTTTTCTGCAATTTAAAGTTACATTATTCTGCAGTGTAAATAGTGCTAATAGCTTTGTTTCATTTTTCCATGGTGTTATTTTGAAAACACAATTAACAAAATACGTCCACTAGATAATTGTACTATTAACAAAAATGAAAATAAAATAAACCGAGCCACAATTTGATATAAAATTAATATAAAATTTCAATGTATGAAACACCATATTTACTAGTGAAAACCAATATGAAACATAACAAGTATCTAACGAGTGTTAATTGTTTCTAAATAGGAATATCTAATTGTCGATGGTTTCTCTATATTTAAGTTAAAAAAAAGTTTATTTGTCATGTAGCAAAATAGAGGTTACCCTTTGCCTGCACCGTCAAACAATGCGTAAGTCCCAAGTATAAGTTAAAGTTATAACTAAGTAACAAAGTATTTCATACGTTTTAAAATTACTCAATACCCACGTATGGGTGATAAAACAATTTTTAAAATTCTACTCAACAATTTTTAATTTAGATTAAGAGGTACTTACATTCAGATTGAAGGAATAATTTACGTCCAAAAATATTTAATAAAGTGCAAAATTCCACGGAATTAAATCTGTATTACTTTTAAGATAATTAATTTTTAACCTAATTCGATTAATCCCAGCAAAATACTGTTAAGGCTCTGTAATGTAATTAACGAATTAATTTTAAAGGGTTTATTAATGACGACGTCATCCATATATCTATATTTAAAGTTAGGAATACAATTAGTAATGGCGTAACATCATTAATTTCAACATGGTTGATTAGTAGGTTCATTGATGCGGTCACACGTCATGCTAATAGGCTTTCTAGGTTTAATGCAAAAGTAGGCCAGGAATTTTCCCATTAGGAAAAATTACCTACTGTAGCACCCGACTTAACTTAGTTTATCGAGAGATTTATTTTTATTCTGAAACAGACCTGCGCTTGACTGCAACTTGCCTGATGTTAAGCAATGATGTAGTCTACCATGGGACGCACCTGCCGACTATAATGATTCACTCGTGATAACGAATGATTTTCGGTGAGAAAGAAGAGGAAAAAAGCTCCATATGATTAGACACCATAAACGAGAAACAATTTCGACAGATCTTCTTAGATTAAGAGTTTTTCCGATTAGAACAGTAGCCTGCGATTTGAACTAAAGGCTTTTCTTTCACGTTGCACCACATCGACGAACTAAGCAATTCACTATATTGAAATTAACAAAGTTAAGTACGCAATTATTTTAGGGACTATGGTACTTAAAAATGTAAAAACGACGAGCTCTGTAGTCGAGCGGTGTAAGCTGTCCGATTGGGCTATACGGTGCCCGGTAGGTCGCGGGTTCCCGCCTTGGACAATCTTTATGTAACAACAAAGATTTGTTTCGGTGTCTGGTTGGTTGAGGGATCACACTCCATGCCTTGGAGAGCACGTTAAGCTGTCACTCACACGATAATCGTTAAAGGTAGTCAGAAGTCCAATATAATCTGAAACCTGGTCTAACCATCTCGGCTACTGGTTCCTTAAGGGTTTCGAAATCAGATGGCAGTCGCTCGTTTAATTCTGGTAGCTAGCTGCATCAGGTTAGACTGGGAGCCGACCCCAATAGACAAGGGAAATTACGGTATCTGAAAATGTACATAAAGTTCAGCTTAAAGATCGTCCTTGCATGGACAGCCTCATAACCCGAGGACATAGAAACGACCAAATTAACATAACTCATACGTAAATATAGGCTGAAAGTGCTAATTTTAGCTCATTAATCCGTCGCGTTTAATATGGCGTTGAATCGATATGTGGTGGCCTAAATATTGTAGGTAAATATTCTGAAGCTAACTAGGTAACTGTGGTGAAGGGTGGAAATCTGAAAAAGGGAAGCCGGAGCAAAAAAAAGTTACTTTTTATAATAATAATAATATTAATAATATTTATTTCAGATCACAGATCCATAGTAGGCATACATGTTATTATTTAATTTAGATAAAGGATGATCTGTGAGATGGCATCCATTTATACATTATTTGCCTTCGCCACTGATACTTAGCCTTAATAATAACAGTTTCAAAGCAAATTGGTCTGTGGCCAAACTCCCAGTTCAAAACTTGTCTAATATCCTAGTTTGCTACACCTACCTAATTAAGGTAAAACTTAATTAGACACTGTACCCTATTTGTAGTTTTCCATCAGAGATATGTTATTATTAGATAAATGAATAATGATTGGTGGATATCAAACGCTTCTATTGTCATATTCATTTGTCCATATCCCATACGTCACACACACATCTCAGGTCGCCGAGGTCACTCCAAGAAGTCTGCTAGGATTCCTCCTGGAGCTGGGTTGGCAGTAGCTACGCCAGACCACCACACAAAATAGGCGCACATTGATGTCGAGTTGCAGAAATCCAAGCCCGCTACAATCTACAGTCCCATACACACTTCATGGTGCGAACAGGTTCAAAGCTTCTACGTTGTTTTAAATAGGAGGTGTGTTTTATGGATTCGTCCTATGGAGGCGCGGATACTTGCTGTGGATGTGTGCTCGATGAGCGTGCATCACATACCTTCTAAAATTCTAATAACTTAGATTTTATATACACATATTCTGGTGGAAAATCAATCATACAATTTATATATGGTTTGGTTTCACCTAAATATTTTCAATTTTAATAATAAAAGTATTTAAAATAAATAACAATAACAATCATAATAACTTAGTCTAAACATTTTTTTATATAAATATTTAAATTTAAAAAAGAAGAAACGGACTGACTGCATTTCAACGCACAGCCCAAACTTCTGGATCTAGATTTGACTCAATTTGAGACTCCAAATTTGGTACATATGTGCCGTATCAGGTCTAGGGATGTACTAAGAAAGGATTCTTCAAAACGGTGTCCACGCGGAAGCTACTAGGTTTACAGGGTTATTTTAAAAATACCAGCAGCCTCATAGAATTAGATCGCTGACACCTTAAGCAACAAAATTTGCTTTACGAGTTTTGACGAGATGACAAGTTACGCGACTCCAACGCGTGTTTGCGCTCTATATTTAATTTCACCAACTTCTCCAGGCAACTACCTGGTTTAAGTCGTCGTCCTATTCACAGTCCCCCATAGTTTAGGTAAAGATTCAAGCGGGAAATCAAACTAATATTAGTTGTGTATGAAAAAAGAAACTGCTAAATTATCAAAAGTCGTAGAACAAAAGTTACCTATTGCAAGTGATATCAGCTATCTATTCCAGAGAGGTTGTTGCTGTTTTTAAAATAACCCTGTTTAAGACTGAAAACAGAGATAGTCATTGTTCTAATTCACAAGTAAGTATTTGAATGTAGCTGAAACTAATAAAATAAGCTATTAAAACTAGATCAACTAGTTCGTTAGACAAACTTAGTGTGTTCCAACTATTTTTCATTGATGCGGGCACCCAGCTCGGTCAATGGGCTGTGAAAGCGGCCACTCTTGAATCTGCCGAAGACTTTAAACTAGATTTGGCGCTTCGCCAGCATTCCTATTCGGAAGGAACCTTTGAGGAACTAAATAAATAATGAATGAAACTAGTTTTAATGGATTTGGTACGCTCTATATCTTTTCTTTTAGAGATATATCTCTATAGTATCTGAAAGGAGGACTGAATCTTAGAAGTTGAATAGTTATATTATATGCCTACCTTTAGGTCATGAAAATGTTAACCTATTTTACGTACAAACGTGCGATGTGGTGGCGCGCGCGCACTGTCTGGTTCAGAGAGAGGTATATGATATTGTCATATATCAAATTTAATTATTTACTCTAAATGCATATAGCCCGTGAGCCAGCAACAGATTTCCCTGACCAATTAATAAACCAATTGTGAAATTCTTATGATAGAAGTATTATGGCCTTGCCGTGTTCCGGTGCGATGTCTGGTGACACCATGCAGAGATGGTGGGTCGGAATTGTTGCTCCTTTAAGGTTTCTAACCATAGGGAGGCTCATACCACTGCCATCTCACCGATAATCATTCGTAATCACGAGTGAAGCAGTATACTGGGCTAGCGCGTTCCATCATGGACTACATCATTGCTTAACATCAGGCAAGTTGTAGTCAAGCACCAGACTGAAGAAGAAAAAAAGTACTATGCAGCATGGTGAACGTCAGCTGCCGCTCCGAGGGTGGGCTCCCACCTGGCTCCCCACCGTGTTTGAGAGGCTGCCTCTGCCGCACCCGCCTACGGAAGGTCTTAAACATTTCACAAGTTATCGCTTGAGAGGAAATGACTGACTCAATATACTTCAGGCTCACGGGCTAATATCTTTAAAACGTTTTACTTCATAAATATTGATCTACTTATGAAAAAATATATCGTGAGGAAATCGGTATGTTTTAGAAACGATATCGATAGCGTGTAGCGATTTTATGTGTAAAAGGTGTACAGTAGAAACATACGCTACTATTCAACCCTTTTTGGTGTCCCACGGCTGGGCAATTTTCCGCACTTGGCCAGCGTGTATGGATTAAGGCTTAAATTACTCGTAAGATAGTTGGGAGAAGATCCGTGCCCAGCAGAAGGACACTAAAAAGAGTTGAAGTGATGTAAAGTTTATTTGTAATACCTGGAATAAGGACGCGCGCTGGTGTAAGTTAAGTGTGCCTTAAGTGTCCCAGTTTAAAACACCGCTAAACAGTGGATAAGTCCCCTTGTTATAGTTCCCTATTCAATAAATATTGGTTAAGTAGTTGTTTAAAACTAACAAACTCTGGAAAATATTTGTTACAAAGTAGCCTACTTTTACGAGTACTTTTATGAAGGTAGATAGTAAAAGTAAACAAAGATGGCGAACTAAACTTTTGCATTGGATTATTGTAAATCATAGTAAATTGTCAACGACTCGATGCGACGGTCCAACACAAAGTGGCAGCTCTTATAAGATGATCGCCTCACCAGTGCTTGGAGTTCATTCGGTTGACATTTTCGAGTGTCAAATGACATTAAAACTTAGTATAGCACCAGCTTTACACTGGCGGCTTTGCCCGCGTGCATTTTATATCATGCTCATCAGTGGGTGGGATAAATGTAGCATATTATTATAGCCTTCCTCAATAAATCGGCTATCAAACAGTGCGAGAACTTTTCATATCGGACCAGTACTCCCTGTGATCAGCACGTTCAACCAAATAAACGCTTCAGCTTTATAATATTAGTTTAGATTATCATCTGAATCCGTCGAGTCGTTTGCCGACAAATTAACCCAAGAAGTAAGAAATAACTTGTTTCTAAGGAAAAACCAAAGTCCATCAATCCTCAAAATTTTCGCATTACCTACAACAGTAGTAGGAAGAAGGTAGGTAGGAGAATTCTGAATGAAAAGTACGTTGGTTTCAATGGTCAGTAGTAATTATGTTACCTACATCATTAGCATTAACACAGCCAAGCATTAGTTACTGCTACACATCCGACGTGATCGCGTGATGAATTATTTTATACTGCAGTTTAATTTAAACTCATGCAAAATCTGTTGATTCTATTTTATAGATATTAAGTCAGATGTTGGTAGGTACCTACCTTTGTTCAGAGATGCACATCAGGGTTTATTAGGCCCATTTGTAGAGTTTGAATGTTGTTGGTAATGCGTTATGTGGAATTTGCGAGCGAATCTCCTAAAAACTCGGCTAACACCGAGCAGTTAGACAGCGCTGGACCCTCCACTCTGTCTTGTTTCCCCACTCGATCCTTAGTCGTTGTTGTTGGGTCTAGGTGCCTTTGCTCTGCTTTCACTGGTGAGTGGCGCACAGGACACCTCACATAAAACGTCTCAGGTTGCTCTACCTGATGTAAGTTATCTACAACAATCCCATTTAAGGCGCTAGTATACCTATGGCCAAGAGTAAAAAAAAAGAAGAGACAAGAGTAACAGTCTAGGTATAAGTACATAAATATTGCTTATTACTAGAAAGTCTAACATTACCTACTACATCCCGAGTCTCTTCACGGCGCCGCTGTCGATCCTGGCTTACAGGAGTTGCAGTGATGGGATGGCGGCGATGGGTTAAGTCCCAAAAAATTACGTACCACATGTTAGATGTTAAACTTCTTAAAATTTATAATTCTGTTCTCAAACGGTCAGTTTTAATTACGTAAAATAGAACTAGAAAACCTAAAAAGATTTAATTTTAAATGCAAGCTGTAATTCTATGTACGGAAATGGTTTAATCTAAACTTTAACACTCAAAAGGAAAAGTTGACACAAACAAAGTAAAATCAGATAATTCCACAGAACGAGCAATGAAAAACAAAACGTTTCGTATAATAAATAGCCGTAAATCCATTATTTAAAACAAAGTAAGCGATACAAAAGGTGACAAAAACAGTTGGCGTGTTTGAACGACATAAAAATGGCGGGAAACTCGAACGTCTACATATCACGATCTTTGCAAATTCATTCCACAATGCAGGCTATAGATTTCAGATTGTAAGAACTTCAATAAATAATGTATTATCATTATTTATTGAAGTGCCTACCTATTAAACTAACCTGTTTATAAAAAATTGGTCCTAAAAATCTTATTGTAAAATGCTTTTTAACGCATTTTATTTAGCCCTATAATTACTCATTTTATATTATGTATTTTCCTATTTATCATCAGACTGGAAGGAGAAAGTTATCAACAACTATCTGCTGCCAGCCATAAGGGTGATTGTACACGATGCATGTGTCACGCATAAGGCAGATGAGCATATGCATCGTGCAAATGATAAGACTTACGCGGCGGGTCTAGCGACTCGAGCATGTACCAGAGCATGTATCACGTAACCGACAGGAAAAATTAATGCCAGCACGCGCATTTAGCCCACCCCTTTACTTGTTCCAGCTATTTGCAGTCTACAGGCGCCCTTAGCATCGGCTTCCCAAAAATGTTACAACTTCGTAGGTTCACTGTGGCGGGCAGTGCATACTTTACTCTAAAACCTTTCTTTCCTTGCGTTACTGCCACCTAAGGGTGACTGGAATTAGTGCAAAATACTTTACTACGTGGTAACACACAATTTTAACATAAGTTTTATTTTATTATTAGTTTGAGCCGTCCAGTAGAGACGACGATCATTACCAAGGCCACCACCTCGTCCCTCTCTACTCTACACTCCATTCAATGAGGCGCAATATTAAAGCAAATTACATATTATGAAAGTTGTTTCAAATAAAGGTTTCTATATAAAACTTGATTGTACCTAATCGTGAGCAATACCACGTAGTTAAGTATTAACTACTAATTACCAGTCACCCTATATACTTATATATAGGGAGTATTTAAGTAGGTAATCCAAAAGAAAAAGGCATCAAATAATTTCCTTTTGTTTATTTCAATATCGAACTCGAATACTTAAATGGCTATGTAACACAAGTCCAAGCTAGCCCAACGAAATCCTCTCAGTCGCTCATTATTCGTTAACACTCAGCTTAACTTTAATAGGTACACATACTTCTTATTTTTAATTAAATACTCGTTTTATCATACATTTCGTCTACACTTACAATAGAATTAGGACAGTCTGTTACAAGGAGAAATTGATGTAATATTGCGAACCTTTTCATAACTAAGAGACTGTTATACAGCTCTTATACGACTTTACGAAGATTATGCAAATAAAAGGTGTTAATCAAATTATGATAATAAACTTTTTTAAAAGAGGTTGTTGCTTTAGAAACCTCGGTCAGAGCTATTGAGATAGGTAGAAATTGTGCTGCATTCCACAACCGTATCCAATAAATTAAAAAGTCATGTTACAATGCCGCAAATGTTTCAGACTCAGGTTTATGTGAATGAAGTGGATAGGTAATTGACGGTAAAAATCCCTATATACCTATTACCTACGTATTTAGCATAGGTGCTGGTTGGCATAATTTTTAAACGTTTAGTCATTTAAGAGCGTTCAAGATCTTTGCTATGAAAAGGTATTCTCACAGTCGCTTGTAATAAAATTAAACTCTCCATCAACCTCTAAATATTTTACATTCAAGTAAAAAAAGTACAAATTAAATAATAATTCAAATTATAATCACAAAATTAAAAATGTAAAAAACTTCTACTTAACAATATTACTAAACGATACAAATTGACTAAAGCATGAAAAAAATAAAAGTACTTATCACGTATATAACTTATTAAAATAAATGTTTACAAACAAAAGGCACTTAAATGCTTAATATTGTAGCCTAAAAGGCCGCTATCAGTGTCCAATGTGTTATTTAATCGGTATACTTACTTATATAAGCATGTGTCGCCCCTTTATATACGATACTTTTGTTTCAATCAACAAATTGAACAGTGATATTCCGGCTTTATAAGGTGGCTTCATACAGCGTGTGATTTCTTGAGTCGCAAATAAATACGTATGTTATCAAAGCTGCCACTGGACAGCACTACTAGGGTATCGCAAACATTTTTTGTTGCCACATTACAGTTTATAGATAAATTAAACATTGTCTATAAGTAGATCTTTTTTGCTTTTAGTAAATCAACTTTCATTAAATGCATGGAGTGGTTCCTAAAATGTGGCATAGTGGCATAGTCTAATGATGTGTGTAGATTTACGGTAAGTGCGAATAGTGTAGTTTACTGCAATGCGTTTGGCCTTTTTTCGGTTTGTCCGGTTGGCCAGCCGATTGCATACATACAAAAATAATACGAACCTTCTAAATCGACGATTAAAGCGTACAAGTGCCAGAGATTGAAACCAAATACTGTTAGAAGTCACCTCTCGATAGGAATATTAATAATAAACTTTAGTCACAAAGTTTGTATTTTAATTTATGGCAGTGTTTTCTTGTAGGTGACCATTTCGACAAATGGCATTCATTGAAAAATGTTCACCAACAATAACTAAGTATGTACGAGTAATTGATCGCTATACATTAATTATTTTTACCTATTGGAATGTAATCAAAGATACTTTTTATATTATACCCTAACTAACATGTGACAGTAACTTCTCTCTTAGCTCATTAAAACGTATAAGTCGCGAAGTTTGTTGCTTATAAAACAAAATGTAATGATAAATATAAGAAAACCCAACATGTTTAATTATTTTCATATCAAACTTGTTTTATTGAGCAACTTATTAAGTCTGACAGCTTTCCGATAGTATATTAGTTAAACCCACATCAAAAAACTTTAAAAATGTGATGAAATAATACTACAGTACAAAAATATAATAAAAATATTCTACTTATTAAACGATATCAAATCTAAAAAATAGAAAATTACATATATAAACAACGCTAAATGCCTTAAAAATTGAAAATAAACAATCGAAAAATATCTTTGGAACGGAGAATTTCTAATACAACAACATTTTTGTTTTATCTTATGATAGTTTAGAGATGGTTCTTAAATTTTGCTAACACTAAACTGGACTAGTTTTACGAAACTGCCTTTTGGAGAACAAAAATAAATACTTAAATAACATTTATATATTCATATAATATGTCATATATATATCACGTTTATATTTTACTTCCATTAAACTACAGGCATTACAGTAGGCATATGTCACATAAAGAATATGTCAAACAACGGTCAGAATACAGGTTAATTTAATATTACAATTCGTTGATATGCATAATGATAAGACACCTTGTATATTTGCCTAATATTACCATATAAAAGTTTACTGATAATTCCCATCAACGTTACCCATTATTATACATATTTACACTTACTAACTAGTATTTATCAAACCACCGTTTAAATAATACTTTACTGATGTCAAGTGAGATGTACGCTTAAAATACTCTCAAGCTTTTAAACTTAGTTACTACATATCAGAATAAAATAATATTACTTAAATAATATGATGCTATGTACGATTACCAGTCGTGAATCAGCAAAACTTATAATCGAATTATTTTACAATCTTCAGTTAGGAATCATATTAATAACAGTACAAATCAAATAAGAAACACAGTATTATCAAAATTAAAAATACATACAAACACGTGAAATTCGTACGTATAGTAAAATGAGGCAAACAGAAGTATAGAAGATTGTTTTTTTATGCTCACAATTGGTATGAAATATTAAAAAATCAATCCTACACTTGCTTACAATTGAATCAATTAAGATGCTACTATACAGCTTGTATAAAGCTTATGCCTAACACAAATTAGAATGGCACAATTCCTCGTCAAGTAAAATCTGCCTTTAAAATCATAAGCTTTCCTTAGGACTTCGGAAGAACAAATTATTCAACAAATTGTTATATTTTTCGACAGGACCTAAGATACCCCAATAAAAAATCAATTTATCACGTACCTTCGCATTTTACAATGTTGTTTCGCGGAAACGATTTTCATACAGTGAATTAGCGGCCAAGTTTAATCATTTTTCACTAAAAACTAACTTAATAACAACCATATTTAAAATGACACTTAAAAATATTGTAAAATCCTTGAAGAGCAACTGTATAGGCCGGCTTACCTAAGAGTTATATAAAAATGTAAACCTAAATCATAATGCATACGTATAAAATCTTACATACAACCATGTTAACCTGAAATTGTCATACTTCACTGAAGTTTTTATAAAAATTACATACAAGAAATAATTTAGGCGTATGTACAATGATGGCTAACCTTATATCAGTCATTTTCTTAAATTGTTTTAACATTCTTATAATGGATATTAACTTCAATATGACTTAAAATTACAATAATTGAATGTAGACTAACCCCCGTATTCATAAACGTCTTTTAAGCTCATTATAGCTAAAATAGGTTTATAATTCGTTTGTCTTTGTCCGTCATATTGACTTTTATACTAGTAAGAAAGAGACAAATTCATTCCATTTTAACTAGAGTCCTATAAGGTTTTTATGAATAAGGCCGTTAGTGTATCAGATTATATAACTATTTAATATTGCTTTATAACACTAATTGATGATATAAACAACATTTAAAGAGTGTTAATAAGTGTGGTTTTGTATATACTGTTATATAACCTGAGATCACATGACATATAGACATCTTTAACATTTGTGTCATCAAAGGGAGATGTATAATTGTATCGTAGAATGTTCTTTTAACACAAACAGCGACTAGTTTCAGTGTTCATGTATTTTTACTTTTACAGCTTTTTTTAAAGGTAATTTTCTGAAATTTTGAAACGTTGCCACTTTTTTATTAATTCACAATCTGTTCCTTCTTTAAACATTAAATAATAGTTAAGTACAACAATTTTGTAGAAAGTCTGTAACTAAATAGAAATTTTTCCGTTTTTAAGTTGTTAGTCGGTACAGACAAAAGTATCAGAAAAAAAATCTGTTTAGCAGTCATATTGTATATATAGTATAGTCAAATTATTTGTTAATCAATAGAAAACAGTTATCTTTCCATAAAGTTCCTATCCACTCAAAATTCTAACATACAGTATCCGGCAGTAACTGGTAATTATTATCACAGGTTTTATCTGAATTGTATTTAGTCGTGATATACGGTGGGGGTTTGCTGGCGTAACATTTAAATCCACGCCGCAGCGATAAGGCATCATATTTGGTCACTACACCAAGCACGGCATTTAGCCAAGTCATTTAAGTCACTTGAAAGTCATATAAGAGTGATATAAGTGTTATATGGCTACACGAGCCAAGCGTGGCGCTAGCACCAAGATTCTTCGTGTGGTCTATCATCATCAGAATCGCCGTACATATCTGCTAGTTTACGGAACCTGGGCCCGAATGTGGATAGGTAGTTGAATTTGAGATCGCCGTCGTCCGTACCTGATATAAATATTTTTAGATTAAATAAAAAGAAATAAAAACAAAAAGCATAAGAAATTATTTTATTGGTATTTTCGTAACTATCTTAAGAGTTGAGAGAGTGTAGCAGCAGTGGTGCAGTGTCCCGGGTTCAAGTCTAGGTACAATCGGTAAATAAAAATTCGCATGGAAACCGAAATCTTAGAACAAAACTTGTGAAACAAGCAGTGTGTGGATTAAGGTCTAACTTTCTCAACTCTTAAAAACTCATAAAAATGAATATAGTAAAAAAAAATTAATGCTAGTATAAGACTTCGTAAGTCCTGGAAAACGATAAATAAGATTGGATCTTGAAAATAGAATCAATTTTTAAAGTTTCAATTTGCCAATTTCGAAACCAATAGCTATCAACAACGCGAAGTGCTTGATTAAACTTTGACGAACTCGATCAAGTTTTGGTACAATATTGAACAAACAATATTGTTTTATAACAAATTTAAAGAATAAGTACTTATGTATAACAAGCGCAAACACATGCGCATACATAACGTATGTATGACGGTCAAGTGGTAATGAAAGTAATGATCAAAATATGTTATTTTAAGTATTATTTTTATGCTTCATTTTGTTTTTTTTTTGTAGAGAGGCTCTTTTGCAAGATACAGTGCAGGCAAAAAATTTGCTCTTACCTAATATTTTTATTAAAACATAAAAAGTATATACTTACAACTTGCTAAAGACGACAGAGACCCACTAGTGTTCCCGTCACCCTCGTACGCATAATGACGGACGTCATCGTACGGCGTAATGTCGGGATCTCGGTCTAGGACGGACTTTTTATCGTCTAGGAACCCTGAGATATCTGGCGCGGCTCCTACCATACCTGGGAAAACAGTCATATTTTGTAAAAGGACGTTAGAATATACTGGTAGAAAACTGATTGTTTTAAAACATAAAAATATGTTTAAAAGATTTATAATACTAGGAAGTAAAGAACCTTGCCAGTTACCTAGTTAATGTTTTATCATTGTTATAAATGCTTATTTTTTCATGATACATTTTTTAAATTTAATTGGATTCGTTCTGTTTATTTAGGAATACTATGCGTTTGAAATAAGAATAGGACTGGAAATGGGCCCTCTTGAATCACAACAACTTCACATTTTTTAGGCAAAAGAGTTTGTTCCATATAATAATCACTTAAGATGAAAAATAAATAAAAAATACGTATATCATATTGCCGATCGAGTAAGATTGGAGATTTGGAGTGGAATATTTGGATACGAAAATATTTTATTAACTTCCAAAAAAAGGCGGTAAAGTTATAAACTTTTGCTTGCTTTTGGGTATGAAGTAAGCCGCGAGTCCAGTCCAGTCTTATTCTTATTTGAAACGCATAGTACCTTTTTAATTTTCATTCCAAATTCAGATTTACAATATCAAAACCTATTTTCTGTCATAAATATTTATTTAAAGATCGAACGATCGAAATTTCGTTAAATGAACTTTTAAGATGTCACTTATATACTTACACTAAATTCAAATTTTAACATTTGTCAGTCTTTATAATCATGGTTACTAAAATGTTAAAAAATTACCTTCGATTTTTTAACCAACTAAACTGTTACCATTTCAATTAATAAATATTTCTTACAGCAATATTAAAACGGTGAATTTAAATTCTACCCACATTCCTTCGAATACTTGTCGTTCGAGAGTTCCATTTAAATTACTCGCATAATCAATATGAATCCGATGTCAAGCAAAGCTGATAGTAATGAGATCTGATACCGGCTGGTTTTATTGGCAACTCGCTTTCCAATAACGATCTACATTTAACAGATAAAAATGGCAGAAAATTTATTTTACCATCTTTAGGTAGGTAGATTTTGCTCAAACTTGCTGGATTGATATAGTTGTGGTTAAAGGATTTATTGTATTCATCATGAACTTCTAAAACAACTAAAACACCAACTTTCTGTTAAGACTGTTGAGTAATTAAAAGTCTCAACATTTTTAGTTTGGTCCGGCGCCCGGCGTGTTATTTTAAACATTGATGGCCAAACTCCAACGAGGCTATACACATAGGTTACATACATAAAACTACTCCTCGCTGTATTTAAGATACGGTAGCCAATAATTAGCTGGCTAGCCACGACCGCATAAATATTATAGTGCAAGTCAATTTTTTTTCAAATAAATAACGCGACGCGACGCGAAAGTTTAAAAGTATATACTTACATGTTTCTCCTCCCCTCTGCATAAACCCATCAGTATCCGGCAATGGGCCGTCATACATCTGTCGTAGGACATGCAGATCGTAGCCAGCATCACCTTCACCGCCGCCTTCGTCTTCATAAGCGATTATATTTTCTCTAATATCATCCAGCTCCTTTTCAGCCCACGCGTCTGCTCTTCTGCGATGTACTACTACTGCTAGCAGGAGAACTGGAAGAGAATTGGTTGTGTTGGTGCCATGTTTGTGTAAGGTATAAAATCTTATAAATAGATAAAAGAAGAAACTGACTGACTGACTGACATATCAACGCACAACCCAAACCGCTGCGTCTAGAGACTCCAAATTCGACACTTATGTTCCATGTGAGGTCTAGGAATGGACTAAGAAAGGATTTTACAAAACTCACCTCATAAGAAAGTTTTAAAAGGGGGTCACGCGGGCAAAGCCGTGGGCTAAAGTATGGTATATATTTGCACCAATTTCAGAGTTAGTGCAACGTGAGTATCGGTCTTGCAGAGATATTGGTCGCATACTTTGGTTACAAATAGATACTGGCTATTTAATTTGTAATAAAACTTTGATCCAAGTCATGAGCCAATGTGTGGTACTGCTTACTGATCTTGGTGACGTTGCTAATGTTGGATCCAATATTGGGTTAATTATCAAAGACAACACACTACTTCCTATTTCAACAAAAACAAAAACCATGGAAACATTAGTTGGACCTAAAATTTCTCTGGAAAGCAGTATTTTGTTTTTTCTTCAATAGTAGAAATGCATTATTTACTCAATAGCAAGTAAAGAAAAGATCATGAAAGATACTACAGGCCGACCATCCCGTATCGCCATCTGAGGTACAAAGTCATAAAGCATTAATTAAATCTCTTAAAGAACTATTTAACCACAGATAAAAGTAATGTAAGACTATTCTTCACTAATATCCATATCGCTTGAATCGTCATCACTGTCTGTGCAGCTTGAGGAGTCAGAATCTTGGCGATAGGCGATACGCGAGATAAACGCTCGGCTTATAGTGCTGCTAAGATAAATGTTATTACTCACTGGCCAATATTACGATGCAGACTAATATGGCGACTAAGAAGTTTGTGTCAATGCCAAAAGTGACAGCAGTGAACATGCTCTTTTGACAGCTTGGGTCCGCGTTCCTGTGCAGTGAAGGCTCGCCGAGGTTGTACATCTGTTGACAAATATAACGAGTTAGATATACGCAAAAAAATAAAAAAAAATCTTAGGAACCGGTCCACAAATGAAAAAGAAATCCCTGTGCATATATAAAAATAAAATACATATAGTGAAACATATAAGCTCCTCCTTTTTTTGAAAATGATTTTCTGAATACAAAAAAATAAACCCAAAATCTTTGCTTAGACCCTGGCGGCCAGCAACTGCTGACAGTGGAGTTCTAAATATACATAATTATATTCAATTAGACGATAATAAAGAAATAATAGCTAGTACTTACATAATCGTTATAAGTAAAATTACTGATGCAGCCAACAAAGTTGAGGTTAGTAGGAACATGTCGCCAGCCGAAAGTTCTCGCCAAATATTGCAGGTCTATACTCGCTCCTCCCAGCTGTAGTGGACCGTTCACTGTGAAAAAAAGATAAGTTTAGAAACCACACCAAATAAAATACGCGGGAATTACGCCTTGTAGCCATGATTCGGATCATAAAAAAGCACAGACATTTTCTATCACATTGAAGTTCAGAAGTGGGGGGGGGGATCGTAATGTTGTGAAGTTATGCGACATTTTGGCTTAATGTACGTATCTCATTTATGTTTTTATTTCATAAAAAAGAAAAATCTCCCGTCCAATTTCATTTTAAAGTATAAGACGAATGCAAAAATCAATTTTAGTCTAGTTAATTGACAGGCCAATTCACGCATAATTCTTGACGCGCCGATAAAGTTGCGGTGCACTTGCACTTAAGTTTACGTCTAAGTGCAAAACTTCAGTCTCGTATTGTCATTTAAAATATATACGCTGAAACGCTCGCGTGACTGCGGTGACAGTGAGCGTATCTAACTGTGGTTGCCAAAATTACGAGAATACGAAAAGGGCTGTTTTGATCGAAACTTAACTGCAACTAAACTTATTTATAATTAATTACGTGAAAAGCCTACAGTTGCCTATTCTGAATAGTTCAGCCACTACTATTCAAGAAATACGTATATTTTCGTCTTAATAGCACTACAGTGCAATACTATCGCTACAAATCTAAACTGCAATAACGATTTTTCCATTTTATTACTTTTAAACCTCTGATCATCTCGCGGGACCCCTTCTATCTTGGTCAACACAATCTTCTACAGTATTTAAAAGTAGGAACAACCCACCCAGTGCTTCTATTTTAAGAGTACAGAACTGCATTTTATTCTTTTGACTACACTTTCGGGTAATACGGTCGTGAACGCTAACCTCTTTTTGGAAGTTAGTTAAAAAGTACAGTTCCCTTAGGCATAAGATCAGCGGGTTAGACTTAGGTTAAGTAACCATTTCTGCTACTGGTTCCCTACGGGTTTTGAGGTCTGATGGCATTTGCTCGTTACATTCTGGTAGCTAGCCGCATCAGGTTAGTCTCGGAGCCCACCTTAATAGAAATGTGACAAAGGCTAAGGAAATTATCCTTTCATAGTATAACTTACTATCTCATTTATGTTTTTATTTCATAAATAGAAAAATCTCCCGTCCAATTTCATTTTAAAGTATAAGACGAATGCAAAAATCAATTTTAGTCTAGGTCTAAATTTTAGTCTTAATTTTAATAGGCCAATTCACGCATAATTCTTGACGCGCCGATAAAGTTGCGGTGCACTTGCACTTAAGTTTCTCGTATTGTCGTTTAAAATATATACGCTGAAACGCTCGCGTGACAGCTGTGACAGTGAGCGTATCTAACAGTGTGAAAAGGCCTGTTTTGATCGAAACTTAACTGCAACTGAACTTATTTATAATTAATTACGTGAAAAGACTACAGTTGCCTATTCTGAATAGTTTATCCACCACTATTCAAGGAAAACGTATATTTTCGTCTTAATAGCACTACAGTGCAATACTATCGCTACAAATCTAAACTGCAATAACGATTTTTCCATTTTATTACTTTTAAACCTCTGATCATCTCGCGGGACCCCTTCTATCTTGGTCAACACAATCTTCTACAGTATTTAAAAGTAGGAACAACCCACCCAGTGCTTCTATTTTAAGAGTACAGAACTGCATTTTATTCTTTTGACTACACTTTCGGGTAATACGGTCGTGAACGCTAACCTCTTTTTGGAAGTTAGTTAAAAAGTACAGTTCCCTTAGGCATAAGATTAGCGGGTTAGACTTAGTAACCATATCTGCTACTGGTTCCCTACGGGTTTTGAGGTCTGATGGCATTTGCTCATTACATTCTGGTAGCTAGCCGCATCAGGTTAGTCTGGGAGCCGACCTTAATAGAAATGTGACAAAGGCTAAGGAAATTATCCTTTCATAGTATAACTTACCATTTAATATCTCACGTGGCCCTGTAGGCGCGGCTAAGCTCATACAAGTAGACAGCTTGCACCTATCCACGAACATTTCTATGGAACTCCTCATTAGCACTATTTCTATGAGATGAGGTTTGCCGTCAGACACGTGGACTACGCTGTTATTAAGCCGTGTGGTCCCGGAGCCGTAGTTTACTAGAAGTACTGGGAACCCATCGACCAGTTCTAGTGACATGAAGTCTGTGGACAAAAAACTTGTTTAAGATTTGTCTCAAAAAGTGGTTTAAATACTATCCTACAGTCCTCGACGTCTAAGTTGAGTTTAGCATTTGCGTGAGTGATCAAAGATCAATTGTATGAGTTGCGTCGCGCAAAGGACGCACCGCGCCTCAGGCCGGTTTAAAAAAGCAAAGGACGTGATGCGCTCACACATTTGCAAAGCTGAGTTTAGGCCTCGCGGTCTGCAACATTTGAACTTATAAATGTATGTGTATCTCTAATTTAACTAACAATTCTATCCTGTTTTACTTGGCATTTAACTAATATTAATAAGGTAAATATTTGTTACGCTTTCATAGAAAATCGAATTAGATATATTTTGCACATCAGCACGGCCCAATTTAAATAGCGGATATGATTTAAAAAACAACTTTAGGAAAGTTGTTTTTAATCCTATTCACTACCTCGTGGTTAAGTATTTTACACTATTTACTAGTAAAACTTGAATAAATATGAAATAGACATATAAAAAAATAAACAAATAAAAAGACATACAAATAGACTTATATGTTAGACATGGATAAATATGTACGTACAGTTCAAAAAAATCTTATAAGACTAGTTAGAAATGGACTTTTGTCTCTTTCTTAGTAATAAATGTCAAGATCAAAGACAAAGACAAACCTTATAGGACTCTAGTTAAAATGGAATGAATTTGTCTCTTTCTTACTAGTATAAAAGTCAATATGACGGACAAAGACAAACGAATTATAAAACTATTTTAGCTATAATAAGCTTATAAGACGTTTATGAAAACTTTGGTGTAGACTATATTTGGCTAAGTTGCAAGAAGAAGCTAGGATATTTCATATATAATGTGCTATATTGTCTTATCTCTCATTTTCAACGAAAAACCACACACAACAAGCTATCATTAGATGGTGCCTTGTACACATCAAATAAGTATGACAACAAAGATGGTAAATCAACTTGTTTAATTATAATATAAATCCAAGAAAACAACAACAAGGATTTATTACGTAAAACTAGGTTATATTTCTAAGTACACTCGACGTCATAAATTGGCTACCTTCAGTTTTGATAAAAAAATATTTTTTTAAAACTGTATTTCAGACGAATGTATACCAAATTTTGGTTTATTCCTTAACGAGTTTACTCAAGTCATAAGATAGTTTTTGAGATGAGTCAAATTTGGACATTATCTCTAAATGTCATATGTTACAAATCAAAAGTAAAACCGTTATCACAACATAACAGACGTTAGGAGATACTTACATAGGTATTCAATCAACATACAAACCTAATGCGACTTAAACCTAATTTGATGCTTAATAGTAATACACTCGACTAATCTGAACCAATAATTATAATAATTAACAAGTCTGACGTCTTTACTATAGTTTAATCATACTCCCATCTGCCTAATAACCAATCGTTAAAAATATATACTTATCTAGATTATTATTTTAACATAACCTAGCTAAAGGACATAACGTCATTACCCAACTATTATCTATTTCCGTTTATATATTTATAGCTCTGACTGTACTATAAAGGTCTTCATAAGTTCATACCTATCACGCGATAGTGTTCCATAAATCATAATGTTACGGCTGTCAGTTATTATGAGATCATTAAAAAATCATTACCACCTTCGCTATGTAGTATTACAATGTATTGTGCTTTTAGAGCCATAGAATTATAACATAGAAATGCAATTATGCGTAAATGTCAATTTAACAAAGCAACTTTTTTTGGAAATGGAAATGACGATTATGATTTTATATTGAAGAGACTAATTTTACGGTTTTATTATCTCTGTAAATCAAAAGGCGTACAAAAATATTTAAAAATGTCAGCAGATATTTAATTTTTATCTCTTTCATTAACCATGAGTTAAAGAGAGAACGAAAGAAACCGTTTTCAATTGTTTTAGCCAAGGTTGTCTGTGTAGTTTTTATAAAGAGTTCCAAATTCAAAATTTCAAACCATTGTACAAAACCACTACTAAGTATTGTTAAACGCATTTAAGTATGTAAAAAAATGGCTGCAATTGCTTCTATTTTCAAATGCCGAGTGCTGATTGGCTACAAAATTCAAGGTCAAACTCCAATAAGGTTTTATTAGTGTCGAGGAAACCATTATTCAAATATGTACGTAGAACTAATGGCAATCTTGAGTGACATTTACATTGTTGGTTTATGCTTACGTACCTACGGCACTACGTTTTATAACAATTTTGTACAGAATTTACGTTATTATATAGAACTAGCTTCCGCCCACTGCTTCGCCCGCGTGGTACTTAAATTGGGATAAAAGGTAGCCTATGTGTTAACCTAGATCATAATCTAGTTCCATGCCACATTTCATCCATTCATTTCAATAAAAATCCATCCATACATCCAGACAAGATACATACAATCTTTCGCGTTTATAATTTTAGTAGGAAGTAAGATAGAATTGCAGTTTAGTTTTAGTAGAATTTTGTTTATAATCAAAATTTTAATTCTCTATAAAAAATATTGAAATTTGTGTCTTAAAGTCACAATATTTCGTCGTTATGTCTTCTTATCTTAAATGGCTATCTAATGAGCCTTTTATTAGGCGAATGATATAATAACAATACAGTGCTAAATTAGCTCTTATTACAATTACATAAGTTGAATTATTAAGTGGATATACCTTGAACATCAAGTAAGGGGTTATGCCTCAGGGGTCCCAAGTAGAAGATCAGACTGTTACTGCTGTGCGATGTCACAGTCAAGGTCACGTGTCCTTCTTGACACGCTGGTGGTGCGGAGTACATAGCCCAGCCGTCGCCATGGAAACCGATGGAGGTTTGTTCACAATGCGGCCCTAAGAGACCTTCAGGACATTCGCACTTGTCCGCGAATGGAGTTCCTGAAAAATATTTTACGATTAGACCAATACTTCAACCGTATGGCCCTTCTTTTTTCCTAGAAAATCTAAATATAGGTATAAATTATTTAGAACACCACGTAGCCAGAATCGTAATAATCGTTGCATTTCTGCTAAAGACTATATGTGAGTTAATCAGAAGTGGGATTAAAAAGTAGGTACCATGACATACATTAATTGTTGAGCCACTCTGCGTCATATTAATTTTGGTAAGATTAAACGTTATTGTGCGGGTTGTCAGTTTAAATTCATGCGATTTATATTGCTCTATCAAAGTTGGCAGGCTACAAAATGGCTCAACAATTAAAATATGTCATCGTACATACGCGTTTATTTAGACGCGACACTGTCACTGTCATTCCTTTATCCGGAAATTTTAACTGACTCGCCAGACTAGTCAATCCTGATAATCAGACGCGCGTATTAGTTTAATGTTACTTAACTCTTAATATCATTTGCTCTTCTTTAACTAAAGAACTTCCAAGGTTTATTCGCTCTTTCTCAAGAAATCAGATCTGACGTAAAAAAGTATACTAATAAATTCTTACCTCCATTCAAACAAACTAACGGCTCCACAACCTCGCACGTACATTCGGATTCCACTCTCGCTGACACTCCCACAAAACTAGTAGTATTCGTATACACGGAGAGGGGGACATTATTCTTCATCAGAACATTTCGGCAGGAATCTTCACATTGCTCCTTCTCGATCAAACATTCGTCTATTTTCACCATGTAGATTTTAGCTTGCAATTCGTCTTCAATCTAAAAGGAATAACATTGGTATAGGTACAAAAATTTAACTATTTCTCATTGTCTTTTTCCCATTTCTTTATTATAGAAAAGACCATAATATGGTCGGCTCAGACTACGAAGGCCCGAAAGAACCAGTAACTGAGATGGTTAGACCTGGTGTCAGATTACTTGGCTTGAGACTACCTTCAACGATTGTCATAGATGGTTTAAATGACCACCGGGACCGACGCGGACGGCTTTAAATGCTCTCTGAGGCACGGAGGGTAGACCCTCAACCAACCAGACACCGAAACCGATCTTTGTTGTCACATAAAAATTTCCCGGAAATTGACCCCGCGACCGCGCACAGTATAGCCTAATCGAACGGCTTACACCGCTCGACTGCAGAGGTCGTCGGTACAAAAATATTAGAGTACCAAGTATCGAACTTTATAAGGCGTTTAAATTGTCATTTATTTATATTACTTAGGATTCTAAGTCATTAAGTATGTATGAGAGATCTAGGTATGTAATATCCGTGGCAAATTTTTTCCCTGTATGCATCTTTGCCTGTGTAAGAAATGTGGATTTGGCACTCAAATTGCTATATCATGTGATAAATATTCCATTTTAAGACTTGAAGAATGAAACTCCATTTTAGTCTTATTAATGAATTTTGTTGTAAGTATAAATAGAGAACAATCAGGTTCAGAATGAAGGCTACCTCACATTCATCGCAAACGTACTAGTCATGATTGTTGTCAAAGATACTACTTACCATGGTCCTACAAATTACACTGTCTTACCTTCTCTTGAATCCCAATGACCATGCTATCCAGCTTCTCAGGAGGGTAATAAGGCGATCCATGGGCAGAAAACCGAACGTCCAGAAATACATCCTTGACAGTATTTTTGGTGAACACGGTAAAAACATCCACGTTGTCCATCGACGTGTTGTACAGTTCTGCTAGGCGACGGTGAAGCTTCTCCTTTTTGCTGGTGCCCTGATGACAATAGTGGCAATTAGAAACAATTATTTTATTTATTTATTTTATAAAAGAAATTTTAGAAACTTTAACAGTAGGTAACAGTGTCACATAAACCAGCATTGGTTTATCTTCGTAAACTAAACATTGTATTTTACTAGATAAGCCCGCGGCTTTCAACGCACAAAAGTGTATAAGTTGCAATGGGAGAACCATAACTATGTTATTTAATTTCGCTTATGTAATAAAAAGAAAATGAAAAATGAATTTTCAAAATTTTCATCAAACCCACATGAAGTATCTATTTTATCTAGCATCACTTAAAGTTAACGGAATTACATTTGTAGGTGGATGTAAATAAACAGTTAATACAATAATCTGACGGACATACAGAATAAAATAGTCCCTATTTATCAAATCAGTCGACAAAAGTTAGAATAAAACTACACGTACAAAATTCTTATGAGCGCATTCATACGCGAACTGTCTGGTTAATTGTCGTAAGTATCCCGGACAAGTTGAAATTATTATAGACAATCTTATTAATAGGTACATACCCGTACATACAAGTACATTACATACTTGACAACGCTTAGAATTAAAGAAAAGTACAATAATTCCCGCAGTATCGTAGTGCACTGGGTTTAGGAAACCCTGATAAACAGGGTACTGAACTCGCCAGTTGATGTTAGCAACTGACTGAAATATGGCCTCTATACCTACATACAGTCCACTATTTCTATATCTAATATTCTAAACATATTTCAACTACCTACAAGAATTTGCTATCTAAACAGAAATACCACAAGTTTCTCATCAGTGACAGAGTTTAAGCTGTAGAACCGCGACTAATTAATACTTTACCGTGAACTCGTTAAGATCTCAATGAATCTCTAGAGGCAGCGTCAGCATAATTTGTGCCAAGAGCTGTAACATCTTTAGCTAAAGTACTAAACAACGTCTAGCCACTTAGTACCCGTTAGGGTTGCCAAAACAATGGTTTACTCGTAATTCCTATTAAATCCTCCAAATAGTGAAAGGTGGAATTCTGCAGAATAATGTGCTAGCACAAAGTGAGATTGGAGACTTAATGATTTGTTGAGGAGCTGTGAGTACAAGGAAATTTTAAGCAAATAAAATCTACTAGCGATAAGTCACCGCAACCTTATGTATGGTGCGAAGCTGAGCTCGAATGTAGCTGGCGGAATGCGACATGGTTTCATGCCAGTTCACCGATCTCCTCAAGTCATAAATAGGGAGAATTGAGTTAATAGCGATTTACCTATACACTTATATAAGATGGTGTAAAAGTACCTACGTTTTTATTTAACTTGCTTCTACTTTAAAATTAAAGTTAAGTCATCCGGGTCACTGCTACTTAAATGGAAGACAATTGCGAAGAAGAAGGGACAATCACCAACCGAAATCGGAAATCTAGATAAGATATATTAATTTTTATTTTATAAATATAAGATCCCAATAGATTTTCGCCACTCCTGGGGCAAACGAAAGTTGCTCTTAAGGTGAAATAATTTTATTATTTTTATTTTTGGATATATATTTATACTTTTATATCTCTTTCTGGGAAGTGGACAATCTATTTTTTTAACTCCCATTAATTTTCTGATTAAATTCGTGCGCAAACCCAAACAGGTTTAGGTGGGCTGGGACTTGGCCGGGTTCAAATCCTGAGTCTCTTCACGTCACCGTTAATGATCCTGGCTTATAGATATAGCAGTGACGAGATTATGGTGGTGGGTTACGTCCTATACCTCTGCTTACCTAGTCCTCTGCTCTTCAGATGATTAACTGCTTCCACTAGTTTATACTCGGGTTGCCACACTCGCGCTATCTCCCTAAATATGCACCCCAATTATAATCGAATTTTAATTGGCAACCCTCATAGCTCTCGATTCAATAGACTTCATTTACTTGAGTCGGCACTCATCAATCTTAGCGGATTTCAAAAATATGCAAATTGAAATTAATAGACCCCGCAAGACAATGACTAAGCGAAGCTTGAAGCTTGATTGGTTGGTCGGAAATATTTTATAGGCTTCTTCACAAGATATTTAAATCCAGAAACTGCCTCGGCTGTCCATTGTTAAGCGTGTTAGATATGACCGGGCCCACTGTCACTTCAGCTTACTAATCCGGTGATGATTTTTTCTTAGTTGACATAAAAAGCGGACGGGGCCGCGGACGATGATGCGCATGGACTTTTCCCAGCAGTCAAAATTCCAACTCGTGAACGTTTTAATGTCCCCTTCCGCAGCCATCAGGGCGCGAGAAAGAGTGACGGAGCGAGCTTCTCAATAAGCTATCCGACACTTATCAGCTACTGGTGAACCTGCGACTTAGTGGCGAATATTGGTTTTGGTTCTATTAAGTTAATGTGAACGAATAGGTTAACAAAATTTACTACACAAATGTGGGCACCAACTACAGGTACCTCCTTATGTAATTTAATACTAACGGAACCTCTTTCCCTGAAGTCGGTTAAATAATAATTATTAGTACACACTAGCAATATTACTTCATAATTACCAACACAGCCTTTCATCAATCCCATAATAACATAGCTTTCACGAAGATTGTTCATTACGTATTCTGTTTGAGTAGCTGTCATCAAATCAATTCGTAAATGACCACCACATTCATTTTAGGTACTTACATTAAATATTAGTAGGCTGTAGGCAGCTAATACATAATATTCATATTTGAAAATATAACAAGTAATTCTACACCTTATATTATTTTAAAGATGGCGCCGATTCTGTAGTTTACAAAACTAACCAACATTATAGTCGCAATCTTTTTATAATATTCAGCGCAAGAAAAGGACAGCTGTATCATAATTATGTTAGAAATTTAATTATGTTAAAAAAATAAATTCATATCCTGCATTTATGTCCGTCGATACGACACAAGTGCAGGCGTTCTAACTAAACCATTTATTCAACAAACGTTTACTATTTTTAAATAAAAACATTATTATAATATTGTTACAACCAAAAAATAATTACCTTCTCTAGACAGTAAATAAAAAATAGGAAAATTTCCTTACATCTGCTTCAGGAACAATGAACTCTTCAGCGGTGATGTTCACAAACCGGATTGAACCAGATTTATCGACTGCTTCTTCTGGAATCTCCTTGATAGTCACGTTCACAGTTGCTTCTACCCAATGGAATGGGACTATTGGCTCATTTTGTTCCGTTACCTAACAAAAGACAACTAGATTAGACACTGATCTACAAATGCAAGAGAAATTATAGGCCGACCGTATATCTCGCGTATCGCCTATCGCCAAGATTCTGACTCCTCAAGCTGCACAGACAGTGATGATAATTCAAGCGATATGGATATTAGTGACTGAATAGTCTTACATTACTTTTATCTGTGGTTGAATAGTTCTTTAAGAGATTTAATTAATGTTTTATGACTTTGTACCTCAGATACGCGATACGCGAGTTAAACGGTCGGCCTATAGAGCTGTAAACTAAGACTTGTCTTAACTTAAACTAGTTGTTTAAGTTTTGCTTTTCCTGTGTTCTGACGACACGTAAAAATATCTCGACTAAAACATAGTAGCGCAAGGCGATAACTACTTTGAGATATCTAACTTGATGCATAGCTATGGCCGTCCTTTCTACGCGTTGCATTTAAAACAAGATTCTCTAAATTTCGTTTACCTAACAAACAAAGAGATTGACATCATATCGGACATTTTGAAGACCGATAGCATAAATAGGAACATTCAAATTTAAACCTTATGTCTCCAACTATAAACTTAAAAATAATTTGTTTATTAATATAAGTCTATTTACGTAATATTTTTTTAGATTTACGCGAATATCACACATTGAAATAAAACTACTTTTTAACGGATTTTATCGCGGTCTATTGACGGCTAATTATCAAAAAAAAAAAATTGGTTGCCTGTAAAGTCGGTATACGGGCGAAAGTTTTACGTGACAACGACTTTGAGTGGTAAAATAATTTTAATGTGAATATTCATTCGTATAGTAGGAAGAAGGATGAAATAATAGTAACAATTTAAAACATTTATTTATACAAAGAATTATATTTAAAACATTAATTTATACAAAGAATCTCGCTCTTAGGCGGGCTAACTGTGCTCGAGTGGAAGGGACGCGTGCCTTTCACTTTTTATGTCTGTCTCTCTCGCTCTTAGGCGGGCTAACCATGCCCGAGTGTAAGGGACGCGTGCCTCTCACTCGCTCTCATTGTGAGCGCATAACGTGAGCGGAACGCATAACGCAGTTTCTTGAAGTGTCACCCGGCAAACCAATTTATAAGACGTTGTCACGTCAATAATTAAAGCATTTCAGCCGTCTACCACATTATTGACGTTGACATTTTCATGAAAATGCGATCACAATTACTGCTGTCAATATATTATTTAATATCTTGACGTAAAGGGCGAGAATAGGTCATATTAAATATTCATTGTAGTGTTATATTTTATGAAATCACAAGAAATTGCCATTGCTTTGCTTTGGATTATATTTCGACCGCAACGATTAACAAAGTCGCAACTACAAAACCACTAATTTTCAGTACAGCCTAATCAATTTTTATGCTATAAGAGCCTCTCTTAGAACTTCCGACTTTATTACTCAAAAATATTACCATAACGGTTATTCTGAAATTTGAAACTTTGCAAGGTCATAGATATAAATATTTTAAGACCTTAAGTGCAATAAAATGAAAATCGACGAAATGTAGATCCGACTTTGTTACGGTCGATTTAATCCTGGCGAGATTTTACTACCTATTTCTCCTTAACGAATATTAACTTCAACTTGTCATTTTGACAAGTTAAAGATAGCGTTTTTTTGTTTTTTAAAACGTCCAATAAAAAGAAAACTATGTGAAAAATAGGATACAATGAATTATGAATGGAAAAGGTCAAAGAATTTGTGGATATTTTTGTATTTTAACTCATTAATTAAATCAAATTCTTTATTTTGAAAATCCTACATAAATCATGTTTTTTCATACATTGTCAGGCTATTACACCCATACCCCATGGATGTGGGACTTGCGACTTAGTTCTATGATTCTAGGTAATCGATTGGCATATAATTTATTCGTATCGATGGACATTGATTTCTGGGTTTTTAGTCCATACATATTGGACCTTCTTCGATGATTTTCACTTAGAAATGCTATTAGATGTTATATATAAAATTCTTGTGGCACAGTGTTAGTTACCACACTCCTCCGAAACAGCTTGACCGATTTTTATGAAATTTTATATTATGAGAATCGGCTATCATCTATTTTTCATACCCCAAAATGACAAGCGTTATCCACCCCTAACATGTCTTTTTTTATTTTTTGGACAAAACTTATTTTTTAATTTTTTTCTAATGTGGCATTGAAAATACATGCAACCCTAAATTTTCACCCTAGTAACACCAACCCCTATTTTTTTAATATTTGTTTTAGTATTTTAATCATTTTAAGAAAGGTGAGAAATACGCGGTATGAAGTTCGCTGGGGCAGCTAGTTAAATATAAAATACTTACATTAAACTTCAGCATATATGTGCCGTTTGGAGTTCCCTCTTTCATAGTAATCATGCCTGTATTGCTGTGTATATCGAAGTAAGGGCTCCGTTGTTCATACGAAGGCAGCCACATGAACCTCTTGTCTGCGAGGTCCCAGTCGTCGGGATCGTCAACGTACACTCTACCTATTTCAGTGTCAGGAGCTTCGCCCTAGGAAAAAAAACAGAGCATTACTTAATCATTCACTGTTGAGAGATATTTAAGATATTTTTACGTATTTTTACTTGGATTTTTGAATATAAGTAGTCAAAAATGATACCAGGAATATTATTTTCAGTAGGTAATACAGTAGAATCTAAATAGATATGTAGGAATAACCGATCAGCACTATTTGAGCTATAGAGTAACCTATGGGTTAAAACAAGTGAAGATAAATGTGACAAAAGACAGAACTTAATAACTGGACTCTTTTTTTATTCTATACTAGTTTTCCGCCCGCGGCTTCGCCCGCGGATGTCAGTTATCGCGCTAAACCTTTAACCTCTTTTTTCGCAGTCGGATAAGCTATCCTTTGCCGGGTCTCGAACTATCTCCACACAAAATTAGTTCAGTAGTGTAAGCAACATTTTGAAATCGGCAAGCATCCGTAAATCTATAGGGGTTTCTTAAAAAATACTACGGCTCTTAGACCATAATGTAAGTTTTTCATTTAATATCCAAGAACAAATAAAATTTAAAGGAGAGGTCAAAAGTGGGATAGAATTTTGAACACCAATATGATATACCTCATTAGAAAGCTTATTTAATAAGCTGTTAGAATTTAACTAAACACGAATTCTAGGAGCAACCATTTTTGTAAAAATCTAAAAAATGTAATAGAAAAACAAAACGCACATTACCTTTAATTATCCGTTTCCTAAGCAGTATAAATATTGCAATCACGTCAATAATTGCATTCTATTACAGTACTTTTCTCTTGTAATAGTATTCTAGCTGCAGTTTAATGTAATTATGACGAAAAATATTTGTTATCTTATTAGTGTAATAACAAAACGCGTGGAAAAAAATATAATTACGGGAAACGTCATGATGTCATTGTCATTGATCAGTTTGATTGACAGCGTTCTAAATAATTTAATTTTTTTTTGGTTGTCAATTGTCATTTGGCCATGGGGTTGCCAATTGCAATAATCATAATATTGCATTAAGGATTCTTATTTTCAATTTCAATTTTTAAAAAAACGGGGGGGTGTAAAATTATTTTAAATACACCAAAAAAATTAATTAATTATGCTCTATTAACATATGTAACTCAGATTGCTGTTCAAATTTACAATTATTTTAATCCCAGGCTCTATACATTTTTTGAACGTCTCCTTTCAAATTCTAATAATCGGACTGAGTTATCAAACGTCATTGTGTCAAAATAAAAAGTAATTTAGCTAAAAAGCACGAAGGACTTCAACTTCAAAGAAATTCTCCCTCAGAATAATTTCTCAGGCTTCACCCGCGTTGTATTAGGATAAAGATAAAAAAATTGGTTGCCTGTAAATTCGGTATACGGGCGAAAGTTTTACGTGACAACGACTTTGAGTGGTAAAATAATTTTAATGTGAATATTCATTCGTATAGTAGGAAGAAGGATGAAACATAGTTGAGTGGGAGAGAGACGCAAGGCATTCGGCGGGCCTCTCTCTCGTTCGGTGACTCATCGTAACGTTACCGAGCGTTACACTTTTTCATAAGTGCCTCCCAGCCGCAACCTAATTTAAGACGTTGTCACGTCAAAAAATTGAAAAAATAAAAAACACGTGTTTCATTATTTGTTCTAAGCTATATTTATACCGAATTCGAAATGAATCGGACCAAGGACTAAAGAGTTCTAGAATATTTAATTTTTCCAGAAAAGCTCGTTTTACACTCCCCCTGGGGGTAGTTTTGGAAAAATAAAAAACACGTGTTTCATGATTTCTTTTAAGGTATATGTGTGCCAAATTTGGAGTGAATCGGACTTGAGACTATACAGATCCAGAGAAACTTTAATTTTTACCAATAAAACTCATTTTCCACACCTCATGGGGGTAATTATGGAAATATAAAAAACCCGTATCTCATTATTTGTATTAAGGTTTATGTGTACCGAATTTTAAATAAATAGGACCAAGGAATAAAAAGTTGCATACAAACTTCACCCCTCTATTTTACCCTCTTAGGGGATTATTTTTGAAAATATTATTAGCCTATGTCCGATTCTAGGGTATACACTACCTACATTCCAAATTTCAATAAAATCGGTTGAGCGGTTATGGAGATACGCGGTAACAAACCTTCACACACACACACACACTTACTTTCGCATTTATAATATTAGTAGGATAGGATAGGATAGGATTTAACATTTTATTGAAAAAAAAACCAAAAAGATTGAGACCGCATTTTGACAAGGTCAAGATAGCATGTATTTTCTTAAATTTACGCAATATCACACATTGAAATAAAACAAGTTTTTAACGGATTTTATCGCGGTTTATTTTAGATTTTTTTACTCACCTATATATTATTTTAATTGATTTTTCTTTATTTTTTTTACCTACCTATACATTTTTTAAATTGATTTTTCTTTATTTTTTTTACAAACATATATTTTTTTTTAATTGTTTTTTTTTCTCAGTTTTCAGACTTCATGGTCACGGGTGGACTGATTTGACGTCCCAACTTATTATAAAGTAATTTAGTTTCAAGTTCAAGTACTACTAGGGGTACTAGCAACTTGATTTTAGTATTAATGTTTCTAAAAACTAACACAAAGTTACTTAAAACTGTTAACGCAAACCTCGAGCCCATTTAGTTAAAATACTAGGCAAATAGTAATTACTAGTGAATAATTTAGTTAGCCGAAGTTCAACTAAAACTGTAGGCGACAAATCAATTATGTCCCCGATAGGTTTACGAAACTTTGTGTTGAGTTTCGGACAATTCTGGTCAGAATAGACCGCTATAAGCTAGTTGTTAAACTACTACGGAACGGATGAGAGCGCGTTTAAACGAGCTAGTAACTTGCGTCCAGTAGTAATAAATAAGTTTAAGTAATCGAAAGAGGTATTCGTTGACTTGAAACTCACGCGCAGGTTTTTTATGGGACATAAAAGCTATTTTAAATAGTTCCTTATCATCTATTTAGGGTCAATTTATATTAGGAACAGATTGTTATGCAGTTTAATCTATACATATTTGAAAAATCAATGCCACATTTCGTCGTAATTTTATAACTCAAAAACAGGCTTATCTATTCAAACCAAATGTTTAGGCATTGTTCGGACTATTTAGTAGATGGTTTATGTGAAGTTCGCACAAAATCGCTTGAGCGGTTCTTTACTTATCACATTTTTTGTAAATTCTTGAGTAGGCTGAAGCTACCCGGGCGAAGCTGGGGCGGGCCGCTAGTACTAACTAAATGTAAAGGGCTTTCTAATTTTCTTTCAACACTTTTTCAGTTATGAAAAGTGAGACAGAAACTGTATTGCTTTCTCAGCAAATCAGTAACTAGCCTAGTGTTGTCGTAGCTTGATAGGGGTGACAAATGTATAAGACAAGATTGAACAACTTAAACAAAATATAACAAACCTAAAATGAGTATTTCTAGTTTGAGTATTTTTGTTAAAGTTATTCAATCTCTAAAATATTTAGGTACGATTAACAAGAGAAACTGAACCAGTAGGTAGGCTAAAAATACCCAAAAATGATGATGTCACTTAAGTCACCTAGGAAATAGTTTAGTCAAGTAACTGGCTCAAGTGAATGCGCATCGCATTTGCTGTGAAGTCCCCTTTCATTAAAGCTAGACGTTTAACTAATCTTGATTGCACATAACAGGAATTTGGTAACTTTTTAACCACCTCGTCAAAAATCAACTACCATGTTAGTAACGCTTGATCCCACAATTTTAAATATACCTACAATTAATAAATAAAAGAAATATTCTGGAACATTAACACACACGGTCATCTGGTCCCAAGCTAAGCAAAGCTTGTGTTATGGAAACCAGATAACTGGTATATACTATACATGTAATACTTTTCTTTTGTAAATATATACTTATAATAGATATTTACACCCAGACTCGACACAAACACAAATGTTCATCATTAATGTTTGTCTCGGGTGGGAATCGAACCCACGACCTGCGGCGTGAAAAGCAAGTATCTAACCGACCACGCCACCGGCCCGTCAATAAATAAATAGGTGTAAGGGATGATGGATGGATCAAAAATAAATGCAGGTATTTTTTACGACACGCGCGCTGGTGAGCACAAGAGCGGTTAACAAAATGAAGCAACAACTTAAAAACTACATTTTTAATTTATTTTGAAGGAGTAAAGAGAAAATTAAAGATTAAAAATGATTAAACACATAAGTATTCAAACTATGTTTGTTTTCTTTAGATAAGGACTACTAAATAAGAATTTCCTTTAGGTAAACCTAGGAACTTTATTAAAACAAGGGATTTCCCGTAAAAGCAGGGGTTCCCAGTTAAAAATAACTTAATTTTACATAGTAACACTTAAACTTCATAATAATGTGGTTTTTACACGTATTTTTTTGGGAATCCCTTACTTTTACTGATTATTTCAATTTTATCACATAAAATGTCTTTTACTAAGTAAATTGTTATGTTGTGGTCTGAACAAAGAAGTTATACTGTGATTATTTATAGCTAGTGAAACGATAAAGTCGTGGTTTAATGGGAATAGGTTCACTGCGACAGTTTTACGTGCGTCGGTCAAAAACCTGTGTACAATCATACTCTAAGAGCGTTTGTCCTCGGTCACCGTCACCGGGATCTCACCGAGAACGAGAGTATTTTTGGACGAGATCAAGTTGACGTGACGATTGACGGTGACGGTGGAGGTGCGGTGGACAAACGACCTAATGGAAGAAACTACCGTTGCGGTTATTTTACTGGATAACTTGTAGTTTCTGTTATTTAATTAGATAATTTAATGTGTCGTAAGTTTCGTAAAACGCAAAATGATTAACTTACTATTTTATTTCTCCTTGTACCTACATTATTTAAAAAATACTGGATAATATTTTTTTCTTTTTTTTGCATAATCAAAAAATGCCAATAAGTTCATTAAGCCAAAATTGAGGGATAACTTAATAATTAAAAGTAAGTCAATTAAAATTTTTATTTATAGTGTCCAAATAGCAGTAGAACACTGGCTCCTAAGTCACAAGTATTCCTAGTTTAGGAGTCAGGGTCTGTTTTTTTCACAGATTACAGGGAAGATGTCATGGTATATCGAGCTCACCATTCAACTACTATTATAATAGTAGACTTAGTTATAACAGACTTTTTTATCTTTAACTTATTTTTGTTTGGTAGGGAAAGGAAACTTACTTATAATTAAACAATACATAACAAAAGAAATATAGTAATAATCACAAAACAAAGAAACAACCATCCAATACAATTTCACTGAAGGAGAAAAAAAAAAGATAGGGAAACGTAAAACTGAACTACAGCGCCAATTTGTACTTACATAATATCTCCAACTGTACAATATTTCGTTGAAGTAGGTTTCCGGCTGATTGCGTTAGGGAAAACAATTTTGATATTAAAATCTTAAATCACTAACATTATAAAACACAATCATGATGAAAAATACAAGGGTAAATACAAAAATTCCTTCAATGAATATACAACCGTCACTCAGAACAAAACTTGAATAGTTAATTTGGACAGCCCTAAGCCTTTATGTCGGACATATTATGATGTTAATAGGCAACCCTAAGTATGATATAACCAATACAAAATCACGGTATCTCAGACGGAAACTAATAAAAATTTAAAATGTTACATGATTTTGTCTGTATGAATGCCTTAAGGCTGGGGTGGCGAACCTTTCTCTATCATTGTGTAATTTGTATCAAATATCCTTCAATGAGGTGAAAGACGTGCCGTCAAATAATTTTGCCAACATGAAATTCATACTATCTAACTTAAAACTATCTGAATTCATTTGACATCATTTGTGCCCAAAATATTATGCCACGTGCCATCAATGGCATTGGTTCACCATCCCTGCCTTAACATCATGACACCAAGTGACACGATTTGCTCTACCGAAGATATTTTGTACCTATTCTGTGAAATCATAAAATAATATACGTTAGCTGAACTACAATTTCCTTATATTACTCATTTATTCATAATAGAAAAGTTACAATAAGATTTATATAAATAATCGACTGTGAACATCTTTTGTAAATAACGTTTATAGATTTCACAGGATAGTTATAGAAAATAAAAACTGTACTGGATGGTTATATTTCAATAAATAATAAATGTAAGATTATTTTATGTTTATGCGAAATTGAATACATGGGTCCTAAAGGGCATACGATATTCAAAGGTCTAGTTGATTCAATAGAATTATTTCAATCCCCTAAGGGATCAAAAACCTCAATTCTATCAAGCCACTATTTGAAATGTAATTGGCCTTTAAAAAGGTAAATATCTTGAATTTCATGTTAGGGTATTTGGTTTTTATGACATAAGAAAATCTATTTCGTTGGCATATAACAACCAAATGAAAATAGATAAGTACGTAGGTATCCTAAACATTTACATATTTTTCATCAATTAGAATTTTATATTTTTAGGAAAGTTTAGAACTATTAGGGATAGCCATATAACATTTATAAATTGCAAGAAACATAAAAAACATGTGACTAAGTCAACTCATTGGTTTGACAACTAAATTGGAATGAAATAGTTTATTTTGAAATGTACTTATAAGAGTACATTTCAAGTTTCTAATTTGAACAACTATAAAAAATAATTATTACAGTATTTTTTTTGTTTCGCTGTAAATGGTGACACCCGCCGGCTAATTAAAACAAAGAATAACAAGATAATTTTAAAGTGATTTATATAATTTACCTTGTAATTATACACGAAGATGTCGCTATGTCCAGGAGCCATGGGGTTGTCATTCTTATCTCCAATCACCACGTGAAGAATGGAGACTCCCGTCAATCTTGGAGTACCAGAATCAGTTATAGCAACTGGGATTCTGTACTCTTTACGTTGCTCTCTATCAAATGATACTAGCGTTGATAATATGTTCCCTGTAACAAAAAAATAACGGTTAAACATGAGTCTGACATAAAGACGAAGTCTGAGTAGAAACGCAGGTTTTGTAAAATATTCAACTCTACCTATAACAGATCAGAGCATCGGTGGCTCAGCGTTATCCGACTCGGCTTTAAAATTAGGTCGTAACACGATCGAGGACACATTTTATGACCTGAGCCGAGAAATGGGACACTAATGGCCCACTGACAGAGGAATGGACGGATGGGCGGAAGGACGGAAGGACGGATGGACGGATGGACGGATGGACGGATGGACGGATGAACGGATGAACGGATGGACGGATGGACGGATGGACGGATGGACGGATGGACGGATGGACGGATGGACGGATGGACGGATGGACGGATGGACGGATGGACGGATGGACGGATGGACGGATGGACGGATGGACGGATGGACGGATGGACGGATGGACGGATGGACGGATGGACGGATGGACGGATGGACGGATGGACGGATGGACGGATGGACGGATGGACGGATGGACGGATGGACGGATGGACGGATGGACGGATGGACGGATGGACGGATGGACGGATGGACGGATGGACGGATGGACGGATGGACGGATGGACGGATGGACGGATGGACGGATGGACGGATGGACGGATGGACGGATGGACGGATGGACGGATGGACGGATGGACGGATGGACGGATGGACGGATGGACGGATGGACGGATGGACGACCAGCCGCTGTGCCACCGCCGTACACAGATACACACAACAAACGTATTATAAACGTATAAACGCCTAGCATTTTTAACCCGGGACAAAAAGGAGGGGTTCTTTTTGTCCGGGGTTATAAATGCGAGGCGTTCCCGTGCGTAACGTGTGCTGTGTTACAGCGCGATCATTTCTGACAGTTTTAATTCTAGCCAGATAATTTGTTTACAAACTGTTTTGACTTCAAATTAACAAAAGAGTTATAACCCAATAAGTTATTTTGACGGCAATAGGACGTTGTGTATCAATCGTAAATGATTTGTAGGAAGTTCAGCCGACCGATATGAGGATTTACATCAAACATTGATTAATCGAATTGCCGTTGTTATGAATCTGAGCATAAATCATATTCTAAATATCAATTTCGGAAAATTTACACTATTAGGGTTGACGACATTTTATTTTTGTTTTGTCAGTTAATAAATGAATTAAAAATAGTGGACCTGTATTTTCTTTTCTTGTATGATTAAAGATTACGGTGATACGTCCAAGCGAAATCTCGAAAACGCCACGCTTAACAAAGTTTTACACCTCTGTATGACGTAAAGCACTTTCGCTCAATTAATTTAATGCGTTGTCTTAATATTGTTTCATCTCAATAATAAAGCCAAAAATACGTGTCTAACATTTTTTTTTTGTAGTCTTAGCGACGGACTACTTAAAATGCGATTTTTCATACATAGTAAGTATACAGGTTTCTTCGATAATACACTTGAATCGCTTTATTATCATAATCAGCCTATTGACTGCAGAATAGGCCTCTCGGGGAGGCGAATCGTGTTGGATTCGCGGCTATTCTTATCCAGCTCTTGTCAGCCACCTTGATAAGATTGTCTCTCTATAAAGTCAAGGACACTGCGAGTATGGTCTACTCGAGAATTTACCCCAAAGGTTTCCGCGTATATTCCAGTATAACCGCGATAAAATCCGTTATAAAATAGTTTTATTTCAATGTATCTAATCTTTTTAAACATAAAAGTGATTTGACGTTTGTTGTAGGGCCAAAACTCGAGAACGGCTAAATAGATTTGGCTGATTTTGGTCTTAAAGTATTCATAAAAGTCAAATAATGTTTGAAGTGCGAAGTATCTGGTGAAAACTTCTTTAACCGGAACCTAAATCTGTTTCAAAGGCACTATTTTGTAACTATCTCAACACCTACTAAGAGGGTTAAACTTGAATTACAAGTTGAAAACGAAGTTTACCCAGCCCCACTTATTGCATGTTAACTACATTAATTGATAGAAATTCGATTTCGGGAGACCGGGAAAATTTTCTACTACCCGCAGGCTACCCAATGAAATGGATTCGTTTCAAATGCCAGTTTTGAGTAGTCTGAACTACTAAACTTTACTGAAATTAAATAAGATAAAGTAGTAAATAATCGTGGATATTTTAAAATTGGTTTTTTAGCCAAATAACACGATCAATATTAAAAATTTATATTTATCATAACGGGCTATTAACAATTTAATTTGGCTTTACGTTTCGATACGGGACGTTTCGTTTTTATTGTTAGGGACCCTACGCACTGCACTAACAATGTCCGAATTTTCGATCTTCAATAGACAAATTATGTTACGAAATACGGTAGTTTGAGTAAATGTTGTTCTACGGCCACCGTCATCAACGGAGGTCTTTTGCTGGATCAGTCTGTCGTGACGAAATGTTAAGCCAAATTAAAGGTGAGCGGGATAATTTCCTGTTATGATAAAAATATAAACATTAAAAATCAACGCGAAAGTTTAAAATGTTATAAATAGCACGGTCTACGTGGTTTGTATAAGTATAGAATGTTTGTTATGTCCCTCATTGGTGTAGGGGTAGGATATTGAGACACATACCATAAGGGGCGGCTGCACGAGCGAGAGAATCGTGGCGATACGAATGTCAGAATGTCATACTTATTAATATTAATCTTGTTACCTATAAACTTTTTGTTGAATAAATTTATTTATTATTATTATTATTATACACTGTCTGAATCGTCATTGTCTCGTTCGTGGAGACTCCCCCTCAAAGAGTGTATAGAAATAAGTGGCACATGGTTACATAATATCGTCGCGATTCTCTCGCTCATGGAGACGGCCCCTAAGTCTAAAGATTTTTGATTTTTTAACGTTAGTTCGAAGTCAGAGTATTAGGACAGACGCACCCCCGGGCATCGGAGAGTTCGTTAGGCCATCAGTTCTATCTGCGACTGGTCATATCAATCTGCGCGTTTCACCGGATTTGAGGATAACATTTTAATAATGAACATCCTTACCTTGTATATGGAATTTGGATCTGATATCAAATGAAGCTGATTCATTCAGAGCGAAGGTAAAAGGCGGTCCATTCTCAGCAGAATCATAGTCTTTCGCAGTCAAGATCACCACTTGGCCAGGCGGTTCGTTTTCGTACCAGATAACGGGTTGGGTCTGTAAAAAAATGTTTAGAATGTATTAAAAAGATAAATAAGTCCTGCTTTGTTTTTTATTCTTCTAACAGTTGGTTGAATCTCTGCGTTTAAGCAAAGTAATAATAAAAAAATAACAACATTCTGGGACATATACTCACACGATCAAAGAGTATCACACGGTCATCTGATACCATGACGGACTACTTAGAAACTACTTAGACTACTTAACATCCTACTTTTCCCTTAGACTAACCGCTATATTGTATTAGTAGTCTTGTATGCTAGCAGAACATGGAAACCAGAAAACTAACAGATTCAATAGACTACTTTTAGATTACTAAATCTATGAGAAAAGTAGTATAAATCTAATCTACGATTTATCTTTTTTTAATTGTTGTTGTTATATCGCACAAAAGGCAGGCAAAGGTGTGAACCATACAGCCTTCTCTTATTTTTTTTCTGGCCAAATCTGTTTTATCGAATCCAAAAGGCTAACGTCATGTTCTGAAAGATACTACATGTCTTTTTAAATTAACTGACTCCGACAAAGACTGTCGATTAAACACCTGTACAGGTCGTTCAATACTCAAGTAATAATGTAAGGATTGCGCAAATTTCACATAAATCAAAAAACTAAATACCTATGTATGCATGAGTATCAAACTGCATGTTTCATGCATGCAGCATCATTGATTTTGTGCTTTGTTTTGCCTTTTAATATTCTCTCTTTTTACGTATCAAGCATACAACCAACTCACAACTTTTCAAATACTATGAATACTATTTTGTTATTTCACTAAATCAGTTGTTTGATAAAATCGCTAGATTCATTTAGGGAAAGGTAGGTCTTTTTACTTGTTATTTTAATCCCCCGTGACATAAACAAATGTCTTAAGTAATTGACCAAATATCTGTTTTCATTATAACCCTGCGACATATATTCAAGTTTGTCAGAAGCTCCTTAATTAGTAGGTACAATAATCTTATATCTTTAAATGAGCAATTCTTGTATATAATTGGAATCTCGGAATCGGCTCCAACGATTTTCATAAAATTTAGTATATAGGGGGTTTCGGGGACGATAAATCGATCTAGCTAGGAATCATTTTTAGAAAATGTCATTTAAAAAAAAATACCGAGCAAAGCTCGGTCATCCAGATATTGTACATTATCCGACTTCAATGATTTTTCTTAAAATATTTTTACAAAAATATTTATTTGAAATAATTCTTTTAAATTGTTTCCGAGCTCTTATGCCAAAGGTTATTATGTGAGTAGATACTTAAAAGGTACAGGTACAACCTACAGTATGCAGAAAAACAATTGAGTATTATATTCCTTAAAAGCGTCGATGTTATACAATTACTAACCCCTCTTTTGATATCCGGCTTGTAAGATAATGTGAGCATATAAGAAAATTGAAAATTACTCCTGACCTATATTCTTGAACAATTTCGTAACACACTCGATATGCATAAGTACGTATACGCATAATTTTATAAAAATATTTCTCTTACATAATCGCGCTCGGAATATAAAGCAGTCGTATAAATTTTGTTATATCCGTGAGGTAGGTTCCGTAGGTTTTCGATTTGAAGAATTGCAATTTGTACGATTTCTGCGGAGTGTGAGGTACGTTTCAATTCGTTTGTATAATGCCGTCATATTCTCTGATTCGAACTGTAATGCTGTAGAATAGGTCCCACCTGATAGCAACTGCTCACTATGCTACCAATACTTATACTTCTACTCCGAGAATCATCTCGTATATTTTAACATTAATCCTATTAGGTTCCTAACAATTTTTGTAAATAGAAATTGTCAATGCGTTAGCTCAAAATGACGTTTCCATCGTCATTTTGACATGTCTTCATGAGGAAACTGACTTTTCTAAGAACTAATCATTCAAGGTCATGTGAGATCCAACAACCCGTAATTGGGCAGCGTGCGTGGGTTAAAGCCTAAACTACTAACCTAACCTAAATTATCTTAAGAGTTGAGATAAGTCCCGCGGCCACCATTGGGACACTAAAAGCGGTGTTAATTAATTTTTTTACGACAAATTACATTTACGTACCTAGTTAATAATTCAATAAGAGGTTATTGAACTCAAGTCTTAGATTAAGAACCCTTAAAGTTCCCTACTGAAGTGCACACACACACAAACACATTCACGATATTCAACTTAAGTATATGGAGATTTGCATAAAAAATTGACAACTGGATTTACCCAACGCTAACTCCGCTTTAAGTAATGGGAAGGGAAAAGAAACACGTTTTACTTTTCAGGGTTCCGTACCAAAATGATGCCAACGGGAAGGGACAATCCTTCTGCGAGCTGTCAGTATGACTGCGACAGTTACGATTTATAGCATAACATTACAAATATATGAACTATTACTATGTCGAAAGAGACTGGACCCTACAACACAGGGTATCCTAGTGCGGGGTCCAGTGTCACTAACATTCTGCTGAATCATAGTATGAAATAAATAAATTTTGTATTTTACATTTGTTTTTTTTTTGTATATAGCTTGAAAGCAAAACCAAAAGTACCACTCAATTCTAACTAGGCTTATAATTCTGCGTAGGGGCAAAACAACGAGTGTAATCAACGATAAAGATTGAACAACATGTATGTTTTTTGAAATATAACATCAGCACCTTCATAAATAAACTGGTTTTTAAATGACTATATATAAAAATAATTCGGTCCAAATATTCTGGAATATCCTTACCTCCATCAAAAGGATTTAGAATGACAGACAGAGTAAAATAATGCGTCAAATTTACATAAAATAACGTAACGCCCCGTTCAAAGGTACGCACGGTTACAAGTCGATAGAAACTCGGGTCTTCCTTAAAGGTTTAGTAGGCCCAAGACTTCATTTTAGTGATATAGGTACCGTAACTATCCTAAAGGAACATATTAAGGGGCGAACATAAGAAGGATGGAATCATCCTTGACGACCTCGGTAGTCGAGCGGTGTAAGCCGTCCGATTGGGTTATACTGTGCCCGGGAGGTCGCGGGTTCGATTCCCGCCACGGACAATATTTGTGTAACAGCAAAAAATTGTTTCGGTGTCTGGTTGTTGAGGGACTACACTCCGTGCCTCGGAGAGCACGTTAAGCCGTCGGTCCCGGTTGTCATTTAACACATCTATGACAATCGTTACATGTAGTCAGAAGCTAATATAATCTGACACCTGGTCTAACCATCTCGGCTACTGGTTCCCTACGGGTTTCGAGGTCTGATGGCAGTCGCTCGTATAATTCTGGTAGCTAGCTACATCAGGTTAGACTGGGAGCCGACCCCAATAGAAATGGGAAAAAGGCAAGGGGAATGACTTTGGGTTACTCAACGGAGTTTACATACGGATCTCTACTTTATCCTCGTAAGAGCCTCGGTAAAGATGTAGCTTTTTAATAGTGGAAGAATCTTGAAAATCGGCCCGGTAGTTTTTGAGTCTATTCGTAACAAACAAACAGTCAAATCTTACGTCTTTATAATATTAGAGTAGATACCTAATTATAATATTTTATGATTACGATTTTAATTTACGGTAACACAAATACTAGTCATTGCTAGTGTTCAATACAAGTATTAAAAGAAGTTGTGGTTCTGTTTGGTATTTTATTCTTAAGAGTATCTTACAACTATTTTACGAGTTGAGAGAGGGAGAGTTCTGACAATTATCTAACATTAACTTTTTTTATCTTATTACAGGCTTGTGGTTGACGGAACTTGCCTGTTGCTAAGCGATGATGCTCATACCCTGTAAATCCGATTCATTTCACTTGAATACAATATGCAGATTTTAGCTGTCGGGAAACAGATATCAATGAATTCGACAACTTGGCAGTTCGCGCAATAAAAGTTAACAACCATTTGAAGATAAGTTCTTTTTCTTTATTTATCTGTCAGATATTGCTATCCTTGAGACCTTGGATAAGTTGTGTAAGTATAGGGTATCTAGTAGGTACTTTATCAGAAACTGGTGAAACGGGCCCTTAGAGTTGTTTACCCATCATCCAACGAGTACTTTGGAATGGGATTAGCAAAAATCAAATAATATTATGCACAAAAACAAAAAAAATTGTGAGAACTATATCGGCACCCGGAGTGAAGCGTAGGCAATCGTTGATAGAAAATACTCTTTATAAACGAATATACTTAGCCAAATATTTGAAGCTTGGTAAACCCTGACACATCAAGTCCTCAGAGTAAATGATTCTGTCGAAAATATATGGCTTAATCCCATATTCAAGGACGTTTAGCTGACCCGGGGAACCCGAATTTAGAAGTCAAACTAATGGACGCTGGTGTATGTGGGTATATTCAATATAGTTAGTGTATATTATTTCACTACGCGGTAGTGCTCATGAGCAACGTTTTATTAATTAAATTCGCTATTTAATATTGAGCCGTGTATTACAGACGACAATTGTTACCAAGGAGCGAAATGTACCGCCCCGCACTTATCCCTCCCTACCCTACACTATTGCCGACGAGTCTACTGCGCGTCATAATATAAAATTATTTCATTTCATTAAAAAAAAATAGGCTACAAAAACAAGGTTTTTTGTGAAAGTTGTTTGTTACCTTGAGCTACTACCACATGGTAAAGTATTCTAATCTAATTACATATACTTAAATGGTGATTCCCAATGTATATCTACTATGTACGTGAGGAAGGAATCATTGAGATCTATCGTTAACTGGGGGGTTACACTTTTTTCAGCTGTAAAAGAAGACCTAACTAACTATTTAGCAGTGGCGATGGGTGAAAATTTGAAAAAGGGAAGACGGAGGAAATTAAATTTTCCTAACAGGTTTAACTTTCCTTCCTAACAGGTATATACTGCATTTCGATGCTATTTAAAACTTTTAGGCGTTATATTATATTCAATTTAGTACGTTATATTGACCATTTCCTAAAGGGAAGATGGTGGCAATCGTGTTATATAGACTCTTCGCAACTGCTATTTACCAATTTATTTGCTTAACATTGTTAATTTCAGAAGCTTCCTTGACTGAGTTGAATCGATTTGGTTGAAATTTCATGCAAATCGATTCAGTAATTTTAGCGCGACGGCGCGACAGACACCGACAGTATCACATTCATCATATTAGTAAGGACAATTTTTATTGTGATCCATTAAAGTAACCTGAAATATTATTACTACTGCCTGTTCCATCATACCTACATTTAACTGTGTGCCCCACTAACATTAAACATAATGTAACAATGTGTGCTCTATGTAAAATCATGAATGCTGTCAGTATTCCTTCACAAGTGATATTAATCAAATTCTAAGCCTAAGCAAACGTTCCTAGTCCTACACAAACATATTTCAAAAGGAATTTAGCCAGAAAATGGACCAGATTTCAGTATAGCGTAATTCTAAATAAAATATTCAATATTAGTTCTTAGAACTCAAGATTAAGATTGATATTTCAGTAACAGGCTTATACCTAAATGTATCTTTTATAAATCTTTTGATTGTAATTGTTGGTATGAAAGTAAGATTTTTGTTTGGCCTGAAAATAGTGACTGCCTCGGTTGTCGAGTGGTAAGTATGCTCGCTTAATAACCACGAAGTTACGGATTCGACTCACTAGTCGTGCAGTCAGACTTCTAGTGTTCTAGAAAGTCAGTTGCAGCTCGAAGTTTGGAGTCGTGGCCGATGTACCGCGGTCTCGCTCCCTATTACGTATGGGACTTAAATATAGGCGGCGAAGTGACTGATATTCACTTATTCACCTCTGCCTACATCTTTGGGTAATACAGGCGTGAAGCTATCTTAAACAAAAGTTAAAGTATCGGGGTAGATAGCTAATTTTGGTTCGTTCAAGTTCTTGTCTTTGAACATGCCTTGAACGAACCAATCAGAATTGGCTCGTGGTCGGAAAAGGCGAGCGCGAGTACCCAGCTAAGCGGGGAAAAAACAGCATCGGTTCGACCGTCCTCGGACGGCTCACCGAAAAAGTCCGGTGAATAAAGGCCCTTCCGGCCGATTGGCTTAGGTCATCCGCAAAATACGGGGGAGGATAGCTAAATGGTAGGTACTATTTTTGGTTGGTGAGTAGGACAGATGCAGTGTAAAATACCTAGTATTTTGTTTCTATATCTCAAGAACTCATAGTGCTATTTTACAGCACTGTCAGAACTTTACTTTGTTACGCTACAACTCTGCAAGCTGTTTTCTTACGTGTTTTTAGTATTTTGTTTCAACTAAATATTCCAGCTACAACATTTTTCTCAACTTGAATACATAACATTTTAGTATTCTATAAAACATGTACTAAAAGTTGACGATTGTTAACTGACGTATATTGTCAACGACAGCATACCATATGGTTAGGTTTAGGTTTAAAGATGTTATTCTCATTACGACAGAAGTCACTTGCATGAAAACTTCATAGGTAAAAAATAAACTTGTTCGTAAACATAAGCATAAAAATAAACACAAAATTTTACATCCGACAACAAGTTAATTTTAATTGGTTTTAATTTGGATTCGTTTATGGTACAAAACTTTACGAACCCATCAAAATTCTATTTTTTCTTCCCCGCAGTTCTCACGTACCTAACTCTTGCCAGCTCCTTAAGTATTGGGGGGGGGATTCTTTGTGGAAGCCCCGTGTTTGCCAATAGTATGTAAAATTTTTTAGTTTTTATTTTATATTTAAGCTATTGCATAGCTTCTATCGCGGGCCTTGAGCGTGGAGACCGAATCCAGAAATTCCGTAACGAAAATAACCTAACACCCCCCACTCCGACCGGTACAGCAGTGATGCTTTTTAGTTTTGACATCTATCGATGAAAAGCAGAACTTTTAATGACTTTTGAAATATCACGCTTGTCTCTTTAGTTCAGCAACTCTCCTCTAGGTGGCATTGGTTGTATCGGTAATATTGGTTGTATTGTTGGTTGTAATTTGTTTTCTTATCGGCCACCATGCTCAAAAAGACTTGAATTAATATCAAAGAAAAAAAAACAAAAAAAATAAAAATTTAATAAATAAATAATTATAATTACATAAGTTGATAAACAATGCTATGCAATAGCTTTACCGCGACAGTCTCCGAGTGCCACACGTCTTTTTTTTATTTTATTTTTGTCTTAGACCGATATCTAGCGAAACCTAAGCGGGCCGCTAGTAGTGTTTATGGAGGAACCTACAGAATTTTATGGTAAATACTTTGTACCTGATGTTTTGAAGAGAAATAAAAATATATGTACCGGTACACGTTGCACTGTTTATGATGTGATAACTTTATAAAGATGGTTTGCAAGACTTTATGTGGTTTCACCATAGATTTATAATATATCTCTGTAAATACGACTAAACAGGAATTTAAAATTTCATAAAAAAATAAAAATACCGACGAACCGACTCAATGTTTAACAATAACTCAAAACCCGCTAAACCGATTCTGATAAAATTGAAATGGGAACACCAGGAAAGTATACTCTTTGAAACAAAATAACTAACAAAATCTATCTATAGAGCAGCGGTGGCGCAGCGGTACAGGCATCGACTTAGAAATATAAAGTCGCGGGTTCGATTCCCAGTCGTGCCCATACATCTTTGTGTGAATTGTTTCATCGCCGCTGCTTAATATCGGTAAACGATAACATCGTGAGGAAACAGGCATGTAAGAATTAATCATTCGGGGACATGTGCCATTCACCAACCCGCACTTGTCCAGCATATGTGGATTAAGGCCTAAATTCTCTCAACTCGCAATACAGTTAAGAGAAGGCCCGTGCCCAGCAGTGGGACACCAGAAAGGGTGATCTATAATTGGTAGAATTATCGCAATACATACACACAAATAAATAAATAAAAACTTACAATCCAATTGAGAACCTCCTTTTTTGATGTCGGTTTATAACGTGCTACTGGACTAATTACCGCAGATTGTACTACGTAAAACTTATAACACCCCTACTTTTTGTTGAAGGTTAAAAATGTACATCGTTAATGAGTAGCCAGTTCAGAAATTCCTAATTACCTTGAATCAAGCTGCCAAAATATCTAAGTAGGTACAGTTGAAGTATATTGTGTTATTTGACGTCCAAGTTGATCGATAGTTCTTACTTGCATATTAGCTTATGAGGCGATCAATCAATCCTAGAGGTCAAGCTTAACCTTGACAAGTTAAGTTATGATGGCTAATAACTTATTCAATTAGCAGATCTATAACTCAGTTTAAAACCCGCAAGTACAGGAAACTTTTTAACTGGTGCACAAACTTAGAGAAAATAAACAAACAAATTTCAATTAACACATATTTTTTATTTTGATAAGTACTATGCGTTTCAAATAAGATTAGGACTGGACTCGCGGCTAACTTCATACCAAAAACCTAGCAAAAGTAGCGTCAGCACAAAATATCAAACCACAGACAATAATATTATTTTAAAATGTATGGAATCGTGATTTATGTAGATAAAATTACTACGTACCTTAGTAAAATTACGCGCTAGGGTGCCACAGACTTGTGCACAAATACATAAACACGGATATAAACATATGTTTTAACTTATAACACGGCTTTTTTTTCGTCTGAATTTAATAAAATATGTTCGTACCTAAAATATTCTACTCCAAATTTCTAATCATACTGGAACGGCAATAAAATATACGCATTTTAATTTATTTTCATCTACATGTGATTATTAAATCAAACAAACATTTTTGCCCACCGTAATGAAAAACGTGAAGTTGTTACGCATTCCGGTCCAAGATGGCGGATATCCAGTCCTATTCTTATTTGAAACGCATAGTATAGTAAAAAAATTAAGTGATTGCTAATGAAAGATGATAACTATTCCACGGTCACCCGTAAACGTGCCACCGTATCAGCTGTACGCTCGCTAGGGTCACTGACTGCTAATTTTACGGCGCGCAGTTTGATTTTATTTCGAATAAACAAATAAAAAAAACGTAGTAAACAATTAATGGAAATATGTTTTGAAAAAAGAAAGAAATTGAGCACTGTTACAAAGTTTCCCGTATTGCATTACAGCAATTTTGTTCGTTCTAATGGCAGCCCGACAGGGGTGGTATCTCCACCTTACAGAACACGCAGTTTAATAATTTTGTTGTGTTTTTCGACGTCAACACCTAAAAGACGTACACTACTTTGACCATTTACCGTTGTGACGTGGTGCTTGCCTACGGTCTCCTACGCATCAATCCACCACCTAGCTGCCTGCAATCTGCGCCACTTCAGAGACTACGCATATAGGCGGGGGCGAGCTGCGCAAACCTCTTGGGCTTACTTTGTCAGCAGCGCCTCTTACTTTCCATGGACTTCTTATCCTTACTTGTGCCTAGTCTAAGACCAACGACCTAACCTGACCTGATTGTATAGCTCGTGAAGACAACGGAGCGTAGTGTTTCATAGGGGTGAGAGCGGGGAGTATGTTAGAAGTTCGTTCGTTCTTCAAGTGAGTCGGTCTGCGTACGCGGCGAACTGAGCCTGCCTTTGCATTTCTAGAGCTTTACGTAAGTATTTTTAATAAGTTACTTTGTTAATTAAATTTAGTTCTTCTAAAATCTAGTGTTACTCGAAGGATACCCTTTGTCGGCTACAACTCGGTACACGATTATATCTTGTTCAGTTAAAGTGTTCTAAGTGGTTTATTTGTTAGTTCAACCTAGAACCGCATAGTCCTTAACTTATTAGGTAGGTTACATTTTAACCTCCAGATAGGTAGGTTCTTTTCCTAAACAAATAATTAGTTTAAAAATATATATTCTTGTCTTCCTTTTTTCGCACCTAACACTTGTAATATGTGTCACCCTTACCCCATAGTCACTAAATTTAACCATATTGTAGTACAATGTAACAGAAACGAAAGCTATGAAGTTACAGCAATGGTTAAATCAATCGAAAGTTTACTCCAAAAACGCCGACAAACATCGTCCTTAATAAAGGATCCTATCAATGAAAAAGTTTACTAGTCCGAGAGCTGGTTTAAAATTTTGAACTGAACGACGCGGCGACGCGACGCCTGCAGTCTGTGAAAACTAGTTAAAGTATTTAAAGCTTCGGACTAGACCCATCTGTTAAATTTCAGAGGTGTCACATTGAGTTAAATTGGAATGGCTGCTCCATTTTGGTTTCAGAGATATAGATATGAAGATTGCTAAGATTTTTTGGCATAATATAACTTCTAAGGCAAACGGCATACCTATGTATTCATAAACTTGTATTTTACAAACACTTCTTTGGATAAAAATTATCACTTTAAATTTTCCAGCTCAAAATGTTTCCCCTTTATGGTACCTACTTTTAAATCTACCTTTTTGTACAATGGTAACCTTTAAATCTTTCCTAAATACATAAATTGTACACAAAAAATAAAAGTACTTACATTAGTTAAGAACGGAGCATTATCGTTGATGTCCGTTAATTCCAGAATGACTTCAGTAGTAGATCTCAAGCTGTCGGATCCCAGTCTTCCTCCATGGTCCGCAGCCATGATCAGGATCTGCCATCTAGTAAAACCCAGAGGCTGATCTCTGTCTAAAGGTTTCGTGAGACGAAGACATCCGTCATTGTCGATCTGGAGGAACTCCTTTTGTTCATGTTTTACTAAAGAGTAGACTATATTTTGTGGCGCGTTGCGGTCTTTTATGTCTGGATCATAAGCTTCCACCTAGGATAAACCAAACATTTAGAATATTGGAAATTTTAGTTCGTCACTGCTTTTTACATCTGTTTCACCAATTTGAGAATCATTTATTAAATGAAAAAAGAGGCCGTACCTTCACGATGCATCCTTGATATAACTTTTCTTCTTCAATGGTCTTCGTATAATTCGCCAAAAACACGGGAGGATTGTCATTCAAATTCTCAATATTGATGATAACTTTGGCATAATCTTCGTAAATTCCGTCAAAAGCCCGGACGTCAAGGCTATAGCTGGTTATATTCTCGTAATCAAGTTCGTTATTGACTCTGATCTCGCCAGTGAAGTTTCTGATGACGAAGGCATCGTAGGTGTTGCCAGCGACGATGCTATATGTGACTACAGAAGCTGTGAAAGAATGGTAAATTATTATGAATTAAGTAAATTTTTGGCAGTGAGTAGCCACCTAAAAAATGTAGTGGTTTTCAAAACCTATTCAATATATCTTGATAGAGCAAATTACTCAGGGAATAACTGTTTCTCAATTGGCAGTGGTCAAGAACAATCAATGTAAAAAAATATATAAGATACGAAGTATACATACCTGTATCAATATCCAACGCGCTAACAACAGTAACCAACTCATTAATATTGGCATTCTCAGCTATAGATTCCGCTACATAAGTTTCTTGTGTAAAATGAGGAGGGTTGTCATTTTTATCTGCTATCTCAATTAAAAATACCTGCTGTCCAGCATTATGTTTGCCAGGAATTAGAGCTGATTCAGAATTATCAGTTGCAATGATTTTTATATTGTAAAAACTCCGTTCTTCTCTATCAAACATTTTGAGGGTTGTTATATTTCCTGTTATACTATCTATAGCGAATGGATCTGAAGGATCTCCTAATTCGTAAGAGACTTGATTGTTAGCTGACGTTCCGTCTGCGTCAAAAGCTCGTACTTGCATCACAGGCGTGCCAGGGTTTTCATTTTCTAGAACACTACCTGAACGGATTTCACTGAATATAGGAATATTATCATTAACATCTTCTACTTCTATTTGTATAATCGTTTCAGCTGCGAGTTTGTAATTGTTCTGAAAATAAAAATCATATCGTTATGTATGTTATTACTCGAATGAGAGCCATATTGGAGGGATAATATTTTATTCCTTAATTTAATATGACTGTGAACTGAGTTTAAGATTTCCTATCACTTGAATTAAAGAAGCTACTATATCGTTTATGTTATTTACATTTAACATTACAATTATGTATTTATTTATATTGTACTAGTATAAAAGACAAATATGCACACATTACAAATCACCTATCGTAAATCTTGATAAACAGACAGAATGAGGTACGAGTATAATGTTCGAAAATAATAGATTTCCTTACCTGTATTCTAACTGTAAGTGTGTAGTCAGTAATTTTCTCGTAATCTAAGTGATTACCGAGTTTGATGTAAGCGGAATCCGCTTCGGGTTCCAACACGAACGTGTGCCATTTATTCGTTTGCTCAGTCTGACCTTGTACTAGTTCGAATTGGAGTTTCTTTTCTTCTGGGATGTTTGACCTGTAAGTAATTGAAAACGGTTCTATTTATTGTGTCTATCAAAGTTTTTGATGTGATTTAGTTCAGTTTGGACGTTGTTGTTTCGTTAACAAAATTGCATGGCTCGAAATTAATTGGGTATTTTTAAGTAAAAGTTTCGGTTACTTTTATCACAATCATCATCAAGCAGTTATGGTCAACCCAATGTTATGACAACTAAATTATATTTAAAAGTTAATACACTTATAAAACTGAACATATGAATAAATCATTGGATACTTACACAGCTCTAACTGTTGCTATAGGCGTATTGAAATCTGAGTAATTTTCTTTTAATCTTATCGGTTGATCAGGAACTTCTATGAAGGACGGGCTTTTCTTGTTAGATTCTACGACTTGGATGTCCAAAGTTATGGAACTTTGCTGAGGCGGATTTCCCATATCTTTCACTATCGCGCTTAACTTAAATTTATACCCTGGCGCTTTCTGTAAGGAAAAAGAAATGATTTGTTCTTAAAATTGTTACCAATTAGATACAAAACGTTATAAAGGGTCTGCTTTAACTTAAGTTAACATTTTGCTATCATGCATTTTAGCTGTGCTACGTACCACCCAATACACATGTAACCCAAAGGTGTAGGCAGAGGTAAGTAGGTATCACCCATATTTCGCCTGTTATGTTTAGATCCCATACTTTATACGGGTTTTAATTGGGTATACTTTCCAACTTCGAGCTGCTACTAAGCTTTTCTACATAAGAAACGTATTTTTGCTAGACCCAGGATTTGAACCCGAGACAACGAGTTATTAGACGAACTTAATAACTAACAAATTAGCTGCGCTAAAGACTAGTGCTTAGGACAAACTATACATCACAAATTAGGAATACTTACATCAATAGTTTTATTAAGGAAAATGACTCCATTATCAGGATCAATGTAAAAATAGGCTTGATCCGGCGAATTGGAGTCCAGGCTATAGTGGACTATAGAGTTGTTCCCGTCGTCAATGTCAGTGGCTGATATCCTCATTACCTCTCGACCACTCGCCAGATCTTGTGGAACCGACTCCGAATACGACTGTGTACGAAAAAATACGTAAGTATCTTACATTGTTTGGATTGAAAACAGGAAATAAGATGGTTCAATATATAACAGGGATGGGAATATGTAGTGAGCCTATTTTTATTATTTATATGGAAGACATCATAATTTTATCAACACACTGGAACGAACCGTGGAATAGCGTGATTACCAAGATCATCAGATTTAGACATGTTCTACGCGAAGCATGCCAAAAGCTTAGAGATAGTCTTCGAAAACAATTATAATCGTGCAGTGTGATAAAATGCGCCTGGGGGAAAGAGCAGCCTAGCTAAAGAAAACACACTCAACTACAATAAATGTGCAAAGAAAGTGTATTTGAACACACGAAACAAATAAAATATTATTACCAATAACGCCTTAAGTGGCGGCCTATGGTTCTATATCACATGCAGCAACATGCAAGTAGAGAAATAGAAAATTTTCAGACAAAGATAAACTTTTAGAAAAACATTTTGACTTGCGATTGGTACCATGGCTTTAACACTTAAAAACAAGTTTTTATAATCAGCAATGGTATCAATCAGAAAACACATAATGTTTAAGTATAGTAATTGCAAGATTATATTAAATTTTGGTGCGAAACTCTCTCTGTTTGTGAAATTCTCTCATTTAGACAAACCTTCCAAACATCTCCACGGAAGACCTTTGAAAAACAGGAAAGCGTTAGTATAATCTGCGCCACGTTTTGAGGCTAATGAACGAACAGTTAATTAGTCACCACAGAGCTTCAGAAATTACAGAACATGAACAACAAGAAAGAAATGTAGAAAATTTACTACCAACAATTCTCCGCAGTTTGTTTATATAGGTACCAATTCTTGTTTTTAAACATAGCACTTAAAGAAATTAAGAAAAATTATGAACACAAAACAAACCAAGATGTATACTCACAACTTTGTCGAACACGGGTTGATTATCATTGATGTCTTCAATAAGTATTTTGATAGTACAAGCATCATCTAACTGTGGTTGCCCGTTGTCACTAGCCCGTACAGTTATGTAGGCTTCTTTTTCTCGGGACGGTTCGTCATGGTCGAATATCTGTTTTTTTACATCCACATTAACAAAATCTGAATCGGTAACTGTTGCAATTTTAATTGGAATATATTTTTTACCTACCTCATGTCCAATTGCATGTGCTTGAATGATATTTCATGAGAAGTAATCAAATTTAATAAAGTTATTTTGGCAATAAATTAATTAATTTATTATAAAAGTTTAATTTATATTACCATCTTTTAGGGTGTAGGCATAATAACTCTTAACAAATTGTTGTAAACATGATGGTGAGGAGTTAATTTTGAAAAAAAATTATAAGTCCAATTCTGTTTACTTACATCAGCAGTCGTTATTCTTCCTGTTTCAGGATCTACGTGGAACCTTTCTTTTTCACCAGGGGTTGAAACGAATTTGTACGTTACTGTTCCTCCCATTTCTGGAGGATCTCTGTCTTCTGCGCGTACCTATAGTTTCAAACAAAATTAATAACTTGCAAAATACCAAAACAATTCTAAACTAACATTATTTGCATTTATTATGTTACTAGCTGGACTATCTAAGCCAATTTGAAGTGGGAACTAATCCCTTTCCTTTTGTCAAAAGCAATTTCATGTTTGAGGTTCATTTAGGAGTTAAGGTTTATGTCCGCAACTATCCTTGTCAACCTCTTATGTTTAAGTTATTTATAAAGTGTTTCTTAGAACATGGTGGACGCAATTACTATAAATGTTCTGGATATTAAAGGCGAGAGTCTCTTACTAGTAAATTCTATACTAGGAAAATAGTAAGCACCTACAATTGTCCGATCCTATAACTCCAAAAATAGAGGTAGGTAACTACTACACGACCAACATTTTCTTACAAGTAATATTTGAAGCATGAAATATTAAGTGATTGATCAAACGAAATCGGAACTAGATTTCACAAACGAATAAACAATATGTACTTCGCCAATCTTAATATATTATTGAGATAACCGAAATGGCCATTTCGGTGTCCTTATTTGTTACAGAAAATATTTACTAAAATAAGTAGTACCTACTATACTCCTAAGAGGCATTGGGAAATATGAACTGAAATATTTATTTCAATAAACCAAGGTTAAATAAAACAAAGATTGCATTGTTGGAATCTAAAAGATTTTTAAAAGGTACTGCTAACCATATTAATAGACCTAGAATTATGAGTGTCAGCTGTCGTAAGAATGACGCGTTCTAGTAGCAAGTAACCTATTGTCCTAGGTGAACGACAAAAGCGGTAATGCGATGCGATGCGATGCGACATAACATAACAAACAAGCGTTGTATGTACTTGTGGCCTTAATCAGGCCACAAGTGCGACATGTCGCGTCGTGACGCGTCGCGTCCCATCGCTCACCTAGGACTCGTAAGAATATCATTTGGATCAAGAAAATGCATAGCACCATTGCATACAATTGTTATGTTTCTGCGTTTATCGTGTTAAAGGAAATCTGACACTGCATACATCCGTCAAGTAAAAAGGAGAGGTAACCACTACAGATACAAAAAAAAATACTTACAGTGAATACATAAGTGCCAACTGGCTGTTCTTCCTTGACAGTCGGCCGGTAGTTTAAGCACTCTGTGAAGAGCGGCTTGTGGTTATCCTTCACTGCCAGCTTCGGGGACGTCGCCGGGACAAACTGAAACCGCAGTACCGTGCCACTACATCAATATTTACCTACACACTAACTACACTAATTAGACCCAGTTGAAATAATAAATATAATTTAATTTAATACCTAATAGTTTTCAAGCTAATTAAAAAAGTATTTGTTAAAAAGTAATATTAGATTTTTTTTTCAAATGGGTGCGACTTTATGAATAAAATTTAAAAGAAAGTTTTGGACATTAATTGACTTTGCATGCTGTCTACTTAAAAACTAATCACGCAAACACACAATTAACTTTTAAAAACTAATTTTTCAGCGTTTTCTCAAAATCTAATTTAGTACAAATTAAATTAGCAAGTTCGGACAGCCAACATGCAATGACAAATTAGTAATTACATGTCGTTAATTTCCTAAAATTAGTTTGTTAACGGAGGCCAAACTCTTGTTATTACAAAACATGGCTATAATTTTGGTCGCTACTGTAAGCTATCTAGATTAATATTGGGCACCTAGAAATACTACATGATGTATTATAATATACCTTAAATATCCCTTCAGGCAGCTATATTAAATAAATAAAATATATGGATATTATTAGGTGTAATAAACTTTGTTATTTTATATGGAAGTCACTTACATTAATCCTGACTGCTAAGTAATTGCAAGTAACAGTAGCATTTTAGATATATCAATAACATAAAAGATAACAATAAATATTAATTGATTTATAATAAATACGATTCATAATAATAATTTCGACATGCAGACACGTAGGCCTACGATACACTATGCGGAAAATCATCGGACAGAAAATCGGTGCGCGGGGGACGAATTAGACGCTGAGAGCGAGTGTTGGCGGACCAACCGATATTCCGCGCAGGGATTAAATTAAAACGTATTGGCGGTTTCCGCGTAGTGTGGCGTTGGTGTTATATTTAGATAAAGAAGCGTTAAAATAATACGAAATCTATCAGGAAGAAGCTTTATAGGATAGGTGTGTTGTATGACTGATTTGATTGTGTGGTGATATAAGGCTGGTTACTCACGGACGCCGCATGTACTGGCCACCCATCTAAGTGTCTTGAGTGTCTTAATCTTGTGACGTGATGTGATCTTCGCTCTCGAACTGTAAAGAGAAATTAGAATCAACATTGCTAGAAAATAAAGCAACTTAGTTATATCGACGACGACGCACAAATATAATTCCACTAAAACACAGCGCAAGGCGTAAAAGTTTGACAATGTAATCATAGCTATAGCCACAGATAATTTGATACTATATAAGTCTATAGCTATCCATTTCTCGCGGCCGCTGTTAGTAAAATCCCAAGTAATACAGCGAAATTTATTTATTATGCGAATGTAGGTACATAGGTACTACTTAAGTCTTGAATTTTAGTATTGTGTTTACAAACCCACAAGATTTTTAATTAATTAGTAAATCTCGGCTTTTTAGAGGACTTGCTTGCAGATTATCAATACAAAAATTTATAACAAGATTTAAATGCTCAGATGAGCTCAAATCTTTATATCGCAAGATGTATGTAGCACCGTTACACCAGCTAATTTTTTAATCTTAAACGTAACAACCGAGCCTGTAGCCGTGCCCGAGGCTATTCAGTTCCTTGGTAATCAGAAGATCGATATCCTCATTTCTACTCGAGTGACGTACCACAGGAACACAACTTAATCTTCACTGTCTATAGTCTGTATAGACAGTGTAGACCAATATCGGACACCAGCGCGGTGTGAACGTAATTGTTCATCCGACGATTCTGTTCTATAAAACATTATGAGGACTTAAATAGAAACTAGATACATAGGTATTTTAGGATAATTTTTAGTTTGAGTTTTTTTTTGTATTAGTAGGAATATATAATAACATTAATCGAAGATATATGCAGTAGAGAAGAATACATTCTTAATAGTTAGGTATAAATATTACAATACGAATTCCTTCTTTTGCGAGATACACTATTACTGGGAACCCATAATATCGTTTTAATATAGTCTTTGGATACTTCTTTAATCAAATACCGAGTAATATTTAGTATGTATTCATCTTTCAACTTCTATATCTAGCTAGATCGTATAATATCTCATATACGAGCTCATTTACATAACACTTAAAATGAAACCATAAACAGTATCTTAACTTTAACGTTTAGGTAAACAATGCGATAACAAAAGATCGTTTGAAATGTTAATGTTACATTTGTTTCTCTTCTGAAATGAAAAGATAACATGTTGTTGCTCGTTTCTTTTCTTGAAAATATAAAGATGAGGCTCAACCTTTAAACGTTTTTATCTCGTTCGGATAATCTACGGCTTTTAACACGATTCCTTACTTTCTTACTAATATTATAAATACGAAAGTAACTGTCTGTCTGTCACGCTTTTACGCCGAAACTACTGAACCTCTTTAAGTGAAATTTGGTATGGAGATAGTTTAAGACCCCGGGAAGGACATAGGATAGTTTTTATTCTACAGTACAAAAAGAGGTTAATGGTATAGTGCGATATCTGACATATGCGCGGGCGGAGCCGCGGTCTGAAAGGTAGTAAAGATATAAAGATTAGATTTTAACTTTAAACGTTTTTGACTCGTTCGGATAATTCACGGTTTTTTAATACGAATATTATTATAATTTGGATTCGTATCATCCACACAGTATGGAGGGAGATTATAAACCGTAACCCCCGTATTCATAAACGTATTTTAAGCTCATTATAGCTAAAAGAGGTTTATAATTCCTTTGTTTTTGTCTGTCATCTTGACATTTATACTAGCAAGAAAGAGAAAGTCCATTTCAACTAAAGAGTCTTATAACTTTTTTATGAATAAAGCCGTTAATCTTTAACATCTATTGGAAGTATCATGTTCCAGGAAATAAATTAAATAATAAATAATTGCATAAATATAATAGCTAATGTTTTATTAATTAATAAATGTCAAGATCAAAAGGTTGCGTGTTCATATCACGTGGTTGTCACCAGTGTGGTGACTGGAGGATCGGGTGGTAGTGCAAAAGGGAACATCTTCCGGCCAAGCAAGGAGTGAGGTTGTACTTGAAGCAATGTTTTGATTGATTGTACAATCGTCGGTAAAACATTGCTTGTGCGATTCGGGATTTCTTCGTCTTTCTCTTGAGTGGGGTTGAGTATGTGACGCCACAAAATGATATGATTTGATGGGGAAAAATCTAGAAACTAATCTTATTCATAAAAACGTGACTTTTCGAAGGTTAATGTTAATCCTTTCATTTTATTCTTTTCAGTCTTTTCGTTTCGCTGTCACTTTGTCAGGACCTCTTCTAATTTTGATATTTGAAAACTGAAACCGAAAGTTACTTAGAATTGCTCAAACGAAAAAAATAAGAGAGTAGGATCTATGTGTACTTTATGGAAGAATTGATCAATGAACAAGTAGGTAATCCGCTTTCCAAGCGTGACGATAATGTCGCATGGATGGTAGGTAATTTTTATTATTAATTCTCTAAGTAGGAAAATATTTTTATCGCAGTTGCTCATTTGCAAGTGGTTAATAGTAGTCGCTTTGCTAATCATACAAACATTTGACATTGACGGGCCGGTGGCGTGGTCGGTAAGATTCTTGCTTTTTACGCCGCAGGTAGTGGGTTCGATTCCCACCCGAGACAAACATTTGTTTAAATATGTCTGTTTGTCTTGTGTCTGGGTGTAATTATCTATATTTAAGTATATATTTACAAAAGAAAAGTATTATATGTAGTATATTACCAGTTATCTGGTTTCCATAGTACAAGCTCTGCTTAGTTTGGGATCAGATGACCGTGTGTGTTAATGTCCCACTATATATAAAAAAAAACATAGCATCATCAGTGAAGGCAGAGCTGAATATCGTCTACTTTTCGCTGGCATATTTAGGTCCCAGTAATAGGAAGCGAGCCTATTGCAGTAAATCGAACACAATTTTAAACTTCGAGCTATAAGATTTAAAAAAAGATTCTCTAAGTTTATTAAAAAAGTCTTTTTGATCGACCCGGAATCTCACGGTTATTAAGCGAACACGCTTTACCACTGGACCACGGAGGCAGTCATTATTATAAGTTATATAATATTAAATTAATTCTTAATACTCAATATTATTATTCTATAGAGATAGATAAAACAGTCCATAAATAAACAAATAAAATTTTATTTTAATTATCAAACAATCAACACTTAACCCTATCAATGCCTTTAATTTTAAACGCACATTAAAATTCAATTGACAAGACCGGTTTGTTTTGTCCTTCCTCTATACGATAGCAATAGTCATTTACGAAGCGTACATACTTGAATATTCAAATTGAGCGACTACAATAAACCCCCCTAGATGACCTCCCTCAATCCAAAGGAAGTTTAACAAAGGGTCTCTAAGAAAAAAGCTAAGTTCCGTTGTCAGTAGCACGCAATGTATGCTGTCGTTGTCCCCTCTGATTCTTTTCTCTTTTGTATGCCTGTTTCTTTCTTCCGTGGTATGGCTGTATGCCTGTGTGGCTAAGGTACAGGTTTTCCGCTTACCCCACCTTTATTTTTCCGCTGAGTGTAATAAATTTGTTTATTGTATTCTTTCTACGTTTAAATGAGAAAGTTGTATTGTGTAGAAATAGAGCTTTTGTTGGTTAGTTTATGGTGGTTGTAGGAAAATAAATAAGTTGGAAATTATTTATTTTTGTAAATTATTGGCAGTGTATCTATTTCAGATCGTACTAATTTCTGGTTCAAGAACATTTTTTTTCTTATTAAGAATATCCACGAGAGAGATATTCGCGGCGATACTATTGTCGTACTATCAACATCAGCCTATTCTAGTCCACAGCAGGACATAGGCTTCTTCGGAAGCACGCCATAGAGCACGACCCGCGGCTCTCTCCATTCAGTTCTTGCCAAGAACTCGTTCACCCCAGCGCGCAGCGGTTGTCAGTTCAGAGGCAGATATGTCCTGCCCACGGCCCACTGTTATGGTCAGACTCTGCGTACGTCATTGTCTGAATCGCAAGTCTCTCGCTCGTGTAGACAACTCCTCAGAGAGTGCATAGAAATACGTGACACGACGATAATATCGCCGCGATTCTCTTGCTCATGCCAGACGGCCCCTTACTGACACAACTTATTGAATTGCTAAATGTGTTGCTAAGCGCAAAACTCAAGAACGGCTGAACCGATTTCACTTATTCTTTTTTTAGAATATTCCTTGAAGTACGAAGATGGTTAACGTTACGCAGAGATTTATAAAAAAAACAAACTCCTTCGAAACGGTTTAACCGATTTTTATGAAATCTTATATCTAGTTTCGGTAGGTCTGAGATTCAGTCGTAATCTATTTTCGGACCCGGTAGGTGGCACTGCTTTACGACGACGACGACGTTTGCAGGATTCGCTAGTTTTAAATTAAGACTGATAACAAGACAGTGTACAATCTGTCTAAAACTGTTTGCGACTAAGTTTTCAGGCAGTGTATCCCAGTAGCTGTCACCTCATAAACTGGATAGTAGAAACACATCGTTTTATGTAGTATTGACAGGCTATGTAGACAAATTATGTCGCCATAATAATATGAATGAAGTTGCGGGCATAAGCTAGTTATATACAACCCTATACCGAATAACTATGTCCATTATAAGTCTCGTGTTATACATACAAACATTAATTATTGTGTCCCCTACAATGGCCTTACGAATTGTTCCCCAAGGAGCTACGTGTCCTATACGATAGGCCCCGCGACGTTTCAGGGTTAACTGTTTACGAGGTAGAGTAGATGTTGAATATTTAATACCAACTGGCAAGTGATTGTTGGTAGAATCGTGACGTAATGGATGTTTAGTTAAGTTGTAAACACCCAAAGGTGGAGGCAGAGGCGGTTTTCACTGACATGTTTAAAATATAGCAATTGAAATGTCGCGACGGCGCGTGCGGCGATGCGTCGTAAGTCCTATTTCCGAGTTTACTATTAGTTTTTTCTTTTTATCCCCGACTTAACGTGGGGTGTTTAAAGATATAGTGTATTACAAATTTGTTGCTATATAATGCCTAAACGGATGAACCGATTTTGATACGATTTTTAAGTTTTATGTGATCCAGATGGTTTTCAGCTACAAGTTACTACAGAAAATTGTTCAAACTTGGGATTCATGCCTATGGCACACACAAAGTTAAACTATGTATACACAGTGACTTTATATTGGTGATCAGGGTGGTTACAACTGAAAACGATTCGATTTTAGATTCTATTTTAACATAATCGAAATGAGTACTCTGGAACCAATCGAATCATAAGTCGAGATCATCGTTATTTTATGTTATCAGCGTCATTATGTACATGTATGCTATACCTGTTAATTTTAAACTTATTTGAATTGTAACTTTACAGTGTTTAACATCATAAAAAATTAAGACTTGGTCTTAGAACGGTGTGACATTCATCAACCCGCACTTGGTGTGTAGATTAAGGTCTAAACACTCTCAACTCGAAAGACCCGTGCCTAGCTGTGGGCCACTAAAAAGCTACCCATTTGTCTAAAAAATATTGTTAGGTAAATAGAAAGTCCTCCTAAAGCACCGCTTTTGACTAATATAAAAACGTGGTATCCCAAGGACAACTTCTTTCTACACGCGAATTCCATTCTCATTACTTCCATCATTATCATTTGCAATTATTATATATAATCTAAGGATTTCTTAGATACCTTTCATAATACATCAAAGGTTTATCCCTTTGAGTCGATGTTTGCGTGTTCAGTCCCATTTATACGATAATACCTTTTGTCTTATTTGACGAACAGGTAGCAACAAAAGTTGAATAACAGATGCAATACTTATTACAAACATCTTAACGCTAAAAGATTCCAAAAATAAAGGTTTTAACGAAGGTAAAAAAAAATGTATTATTAGTTTACAATAAACTGTCACACGAGACTTATATAACGGATCTTTTTAATTGAAGATGTTATGTAATATTGAATATGTTTATAAACTTTTGTAGTTGACTGAAACGTACCTTGTGCGTGGATTAGGTATAAACTTGGTTACCGAGCAAACCTTAGACACGGAAAATAGATCTCATTTTTGTGATTAGATCTTTTACTATAAAATAATATGATGGGGCATAAAGACGGTCATCTGTTCCCAAACTAAACAAGGTTCTGTAGACATCAGATAACTGACATACATCAAATACTAGTTTTCATTTCACATCCACACTTAAGACAAACCGACATTAGACGTGAGATAAACGCCATATTTTAAGTTTAGAACATTTAGATCTTCAACAGGAAACTGTTCAGAATCATTGATATCTATCATTTGGAACATTGACTCGAAGAGACAAAAATACAGATATAATAATTATATAATAAATTCAACTAAAAATCTTTCTTTAATTCGCAATAATAATCACTATTTTAATATAAAAGATATCGGGAAAATAATTAGAATCGCGGTGAACGAAATGAAAAATGTTCCACTGTTGAAAATGATGCATTTGATAGCGAACGCAAGTTCCAATCATTACGAACATCTAAGTGATTTGTAACAGTGAGTCGGTTCAGTAAAGAGTTACACGCGCGTAACTGACATGCTCATTCATACTAATGTCTGCCTTCTGAGGGAATCAAACAGTTTGCATAGAATTATTTTCTTTCAAGAATAGGAAAGGAGCGTTAAGACTTGTATTAAGTAGAAAATGACTTGAACGAAATAATAACAGCTATAATTACTTATTTCTTACTTCACTTCAACCCTTTTTAGTGTTCCGCAATTGGGCACGAGTCTTCTCTTAATTATCTTACCGAGTTGAAAGAGTTTAGGTCTTAATCCACACACGCTGGTCAAATAGGGGTTAGCTTATCTATTAGTAATTATTATTACTAGCTTATTGTATATCATTATTATTACTAATGAAACACTAGCAACATCGACGTCTTTTAAAAAAAAGCAGTCACTTTTAAAATACGTGCAGGATAATATATTAGTGTTCTCGGCAGCTTGAGTATTGCTGATATAAATCTAGTGCCTAATTTACGTCCTAAATGGCGACGGAAAAAGTATATAAAAAGTCGTAAAGTCTCTTAATTTACTTCATCAAAGCCTCGATCAATCAAGCTTCGGGTCAGCTTAAAATTGATCCGACGTCTCCATAACTTTTTGCTAGTATAATACTAGTGATGGGGTCTTATAAAAGTTTGTACCTTTTAGTCGATTCAGCCATCGATTGTGTTTATTCAATGACAAATATTTGATTTGATATACTGACAGTGAAAAAATACGAACGAATTTTGGTTATAAATTAAAAGCAAACAAAGAAAACGCAAACAGCAATAAAACAGAACAATATGGAAAGAGAATTAAAAAGTTAATAAACACAAGTTACACTTCACTAATTCGATTATTCCTTTTATTACTCGGAAAGACATAAAACAACGAGGAGTAATAATTTACTATGTGAGAAACAACAACAAGCGTTCGTCGTTTGTTAATTTATGAACTGTGACTTTATTAGGAACTCAAATTTGGAAGACATCGACAGAATAATGACTACTGTATTATTAAATGTTATTTGGTATCCTAGGTAATCTAAATGGAACACTACTTCATATGACAATCAGTTTATTTTATGTTTACATTGTGTTCTTTTACATAATTTAACTTCATTATTTTTAACAAAGTGATATCCGGGTATTAAAATTAAAATATTGTAACTTCTGCTCGAATAAAATCTGATATCTGTGAATTTATGATGTATGTTTTTTTGTTGAAAAAAAAAAGTAATGCAAATTTCTCACAATTGTCAACAAATATCGATAGTTAAAATCGACTAATCTCATCCTTAACTCGACTATTAATTACTAGCTGGTTATTTTCAGTGAGACTTTCTACTGCTGTTTTGACGTCCACACAATACCCTTTTTTGTCGATTAAGAATAGCCTCACAATGGCCTCGTGTTGTATGGGCATAAATTAATGGTTATGTAATTATGGGGTTGTTGGAAGTCAAAGTTTGACAGCACAACTATGAATTTACAGGAAAACTAAAATATATCCTAATACTATTAGCAGTAGGTACGTTTTCACATGTTTTAGTTATTTCAGTGGTATACCGTCATGTTTTACGCTTTTGTGATTAAAATATATTACAACAGCTGTCATAACTCAACCTCAATATAGCGTGGCTCTTAAAACTCTACATAAAGTTTAACTACTACTAACACACTAGAACTTTACTTTGATATATAATTATTAACATTAAACTTAACCATATTTTATACTGTTAGTTGGGAATAGTGTTCGTCGTATAACAAGAAAGGTATGCGTGGTCATACATAAAAAAAAACGTCGGGGAGCTATAATTTTCCTAAAAATCTAGCATCTCATAAGCCTATGTAACCAATTGCTAAACATAGGCCTGTCCTAAACCACGCCACTAAAAACGATCCGTGGACAGGACTCTGATCACACCACATTGTTGATATCGCCTTAGTTACACCTCTGCCTAAATCTGTAACTAATACAGACGTAAACAAGATAAAAAAATAAACTTTTTAAATAAAATAATTTACCAACTTTCACTAGAGGAAAGTGGTGTTGAGTTCGACGTCCGTGACCTCACGGGAAGCGAAGCGGCACGTCCGTGGGAACATAACCTTAGCATTTATATTATAAAGAGATCTGTTTGTGTTGCAGTAACGAAATTTGATGCATCTTGGTGTAGAAATAATTGCATTATCAACAGTTTGCATCAGATCTACACAAAAATCTTCCTTTTCTCATAGTTAGGGAATAAAATTGTTGTGGTATGTTTACAGAGTCACTTAGTATATTTATTTTTAGGTTATCCGTAAAAAAAAAGAAGTGAACAATGGCAATTGAATAAAACTATAAGTTGGGAGGAATGCATGAGATATACCTGTGTATATAGCCTGCTCAAAAGTGAAACAAAAAGCCAATGAGATGATACAGGACGGATAAAATTTTAAAGCAAAATGTTGCAGTGGTCCAGGGTAGATTTAAGTCATCTTATCGAGTCTGCCTCCACCGTCCAGCTGCTCATTATCTCAAGATTTAACTAACAGTTAACGCAGACTATATTAAATAACTGTGGTTAAAAGTATAGCGTAGATACAAATCAAAATAAAAGTAACTCAAGCAAAGCACCCTATCGCGGAAAGCAATTAGTTTTAATGACATTTACTGACGTTTACAAATATCTGACGAACAGTTTAAAAGCTTAACTAATAAATAAGGGCGTATTAGTGTTAACGATACGCGTTATTGCCTTAAGCATTAGAGCCTCGTAAATAACTGAACGCTGAGATTTGACTAAGATTTGTTAACCTTTACGAGATTGCATTTTAAAAGTGAGTAATGGCGCGTAACGGGTTTGTTTAAAACGCATTTGAATTTAAAGTTTATGAAAACTATACTTTATATTTCATTGCTCTGTGATTCTAAACTGTTTTTTGAATCCCGTGGCAAAAACTACTACTGGGCAAAAAACGTTTTGTTACACTTGCATTGATTTCTACACTGTGCGAGAAAAAAACATCTCAGAAGTTGGAAAAACTAGTAAGTTATAAAAAATTGCAGACGAGATAACATCGATATCGCTTAAAATGGGAAGTCTAGATGTCAGTAGCGACCAGCCCCGCATTCGCACATATACAAATTATACACTTAAACCTTTCTCAAGGATCACTCTATCTATTGGTGAAAAACCATATGAAAATCCGTTCCCTAGTTTTGGAGTTTATCGCGAACAGACGACGAAAGCGACTGATTTTATACAATGTAAAAATTATATTACCCTAGGAACTTAGAGATGGTAGAAAATCTTTGGTGGGTAGCTTGCTTTCCTATCAGATTTTCCAACTAGTTTCTATGTAGAATTTTCACACGTACCTAAAACATGGCTTCTGTATTTACATACCCTTGAAGAGGGTACGGTGCTTTGCGTAACATATAGTAATGTCTGGAGTCGACGTGATAGCTATTTTTTAGCGATCCGTACGAATTTATTCAGTTAGCTAGGAATCTACCCACTTAGTTATAGAGAGGGACCTAAAATCGACACGTGACTTACATAATCTAGAGCCAATCCTCGAGTCGGCTTCTTCACGCTTCACGTTAGACTGTTGCACAAACTATAGTAAAAACGAAACGTTTGTTTGCATCGGTTCACTTTTATTGGTCGAGAGGCGTCATAAGTTTAATTTACGACAATCATGTCGCGCTAAATAAATCAACACGATTGGACGTTTTTGAAATTCGTTGTACAGTCGCAACCCGCTGGCTTACATGAGGATCAGTGCCAACTTAGTCCTATATACATTTTATAGCAATCCAATACAGCTTGTCACACTCAAACTTTACCACAAAAGTTTTCAATGAAGAGTAAAATCAAACATCAATAAACTAACTGCAAGGATCTTGTTAAGTTCACAAATATTCAGAATTAACGAGTAACGAAGATTAATTACACTACGTTTAATGATAATGGAAACAAAGCGGTACCGAAACGCGAGAATTTCAATTCTCCATTTTAATTAAATACCCGTAGCTTAGTAGGAGCAGACTGATATGTGCAATGAATTCACTGTTATTTATAGTGGTACTACTATTAGTATAGTCTGCTAGTGGCATGAAGTGACAGACTTGGAGTCTCGAAACTGTCGTTTGTCTGTAGATTGTAACTTATTTCAGCAACACCTTCAAAGCGTGGAGTTCGAACTGTCTTATCATCTGATGTAGTATATTCGACATTTTGTAAGAACCTTCTGTTTAGGTATGTAAAATGTATAGATATTAATAAGTTTTATAAAATACTGGTTTTCTGCCGGCGGCTTTGCCCGCGTACCCTAAATTTTATATCATGCCACGCAGTGGGACAAAAAGTAGCCTGTTATAGCCTTCCTCAATAAATGGGCTATCTAACAGAGCAAGAATTTTTCAAATCGGACCAGTATTCCTTAAGATTAGTGCGTTTTACCAATTGAACTAAATCTTCAGCTAATATTAGTCTAGATTCGCCTGTATTACTCTAAGGTAGTAAAGAGGTGAGGGCTGTTTGTTTTACAAGCAAAAACATACACATTTTTTATTTCATTTATATCCCTACAGATGACGATCGTACATAAACTTCAATAAATAACTCCAAACAAAACAGGCATAGACAAATCGACGTCAAAATAAACACATTAAACTTAATTTCTTTATTTCTCAACACTTAAGTGATTTTTAAACTAACCGTAATCTGCGCTCGTTAATGGGTTTCTAAAAGCTTATCAAATCTTTCACCACAAAATAAGCATAGGTACCTCGGGTTAATCCTTTGTTCCCGAGTAGAACCAATCAACGCTTGCTTAGACCACGATAACCAAACTCTGTGGAGCACAAATAATCTCAATTCCAAGCCAATTTGATTCCAATTCCTCGAATGGCTAAACTTTTATCAATTCAACAAACAACAAGTTAAACAATTAATATTTTGGAATCACCATCTTGATTGTTGAAATTTAATACGTGAAGTTTTAAAATAAAAGCAGAGAATATCGTGTCAAATCAGCCTATAATACGCCACCGCTAAATATTACCTAACTATGCCTCGTCTAAAGCAAGCCACGGTTGCTTCATTTTCTACAGCCGAGCCAGAAATTATCACCGTCTAATTTTTATGTCCGAACCTCCTGCGATTGCCGAGCCGTTTATTATTTTTTTTACAGATTAACCCAATAAGCCGGGCCCTAGGGCCTTTATTGGTTCACCAGTCTTTTTCGGTGAGCCGTCCAAAGACGGTCAAGCACTGAGCCGAGGTCTCCAAATCTCCATTTATCATACATACAACGGTTACCTATCTATCAAATATTATTATGCAGCTCATAATACCGCCCATTGCTACTTCAGGTTGTTAAGTCGATGACTATGACGTCGCGTCAGTAAGTTGGTTTTCTCTGTCGAGCCACTTGATTACAAATCCCGATCTAACGAAAGGCATCTGTAAGCGCACATATGTAAACTTATTCCATCGAATAACCTGAAAAATGAGGCATAAAACAAACATCGTTCAATTTCATACGTGGTTCATGGTTCATGAATGGTTTTGATACTGAGCGCCGCAAAAAATGTCAAGAAACACCCATTGTGTTTCATGGAGGTTACTCGTACGCAACGTATTTATGAATCTTTCACGTTCTAGGGTCTTGTTTTTATGTACGGATATAAAATTGGACGTAAAATTCTAGTCACGTATTTGTCTCCCCGTACTGAGTCAATCATTGTTTTATTAGTTACGCGTAGCTATAGGGTTCACAACAGCTCGAAAATATTATGTGCTTTGACATCACGAGTTCCTAATAATCCCTCTTGTTTATGCTACGTACTTACTTCATCTTTGTTTTTTTATGTATCTTATTGCATTGAAATAAAACTACTATACATATAACGGATTTTATCGCGGTTTATTTTAGGTTTTTATATCCCAACGTTATAAAGTCTTTTTAGACTTCATGGTCACGTGTGGCCCAAGTCCGCCATATTTGATGTCCAAACTTATTATCACAATTATTACAGAGTACATCATTGTATTATGTACTGGCTTTCCGCCCGCGGCTTCGCCCGCGTGTATGTCAGTCATCGCGCCAAAACATTACCTTCTTTTTGCACAGTCGGATAAAAACTATCCTATGTCCTTTCTCGGGTCTCAAACTACCTCCATACCCAATTTCATCCAAATCGGTTCAGTAGTTTTTGCGTGAAAGCGTAACAAACAAACTTACATTCGCATTTATAATAATATAATATAAGTATAGATATAGATTTAGGTTGCATTCCTATTTAAGCAAACTGAGCTCACCCAGAATCGAAGTGGATTTTGCTTGGGTTTGGGTACAAGTAAATCATGCACTGGGTCCCAAGCAAGTGGAATATTTCAACCATTTTCTCTGTTGAAATTGCGGATCATTCTTGGTGAGTTACCAGTGTTCTTTAATACGTCGTAATATAAAAATCTAAAATCGCGATAAAATCCGTTATAAAGAAGAAAATTCAATGTGTGATATTTGCGTAAATATAAGAAAATACTACCTCATTGCAATTCATAATTCTCTGTGACTGATGCCTTACACTTACCTCAAGATTTTCCTTTGGTTTGATTTAGTTAAGAAATTCTAAACTCCAGGACCATATCAAATAAGCATGTGCTTGCAATCTTGTATCGTAACATTTTCTAACAACGGCACTTGTCCTTAACAACATTTTACTGTGCAAGGTTAAACCAAGTTGTATGTCATATTTTGTAGGTTAAACATAGTACTAGTCTTTGTTTGCCAGATAATGAATGATCTTTATAACGAACTCTTGCCAAGAATATTATAATATGCCTAATAAGAATTTTTTGTGTCAAACGAATAGCATTCAATTACAATTTGGACTCATGCCAGCGCATTTCAATTACTCGTTTCTTTACTTCTATTCGAATGATTTTAAGTTGTTCTATCTATTCGAATTATGCCAATTAGATTTGAAATGAATAAATCAAATTGTATTTAATTTAAGAATATTATATTTTGCAAAGTTTTCATCCTTTTTATTGAAACAGCTGGACTGCAAAAATAATCGGATTCTTAATGAAATATTATAATGAAACATTTGGTGAGAAATTTAATTTAAATAGATACGAGTATTTAGATAAGTACCTATTTTGTTTCTTTAAAGATAAAAATAAAACCTAATTTTAGATTAATTGGGCATAAAATTGCGAACCATACACTCGTATATCTACGGTTTTATTTATAAAAATCTTTTATCGCTTTTTTAGTTTTCTCTTTCATAATAGTATTAATGTCCAGATCTATCAATTCTAGGCTCATAAGACGTTTATGAATAAGGGGGAAAAAACTTAAAAAAAAACTCATTTTTGCAGCCGGTTTATTAGATGAAATGTCTGACTTTAAAAAACGGCAACAAGTATAAAAACCGACTTCATACTTTATGAGTAACAGTGCCAAAATAGACGCACGTGTTAGGTACCTAAAGGATCAACTCTTCATAATTTTTTATATGAATAACATGGGCGGCCTATTTTCACCCGCCTCCTGTCAGAAAGTTGACGTAGTACATCAAAACCTGAAGTAAAATATACTAAAAAAATAAATACCGTAGTACCAAGTTGTTTTCATAAGGGGCGTCGATGGGAGCTAAGCGTTGAAGAGTTAATGGGGCTCATCTTTCTGTTTATATATTTAGTGTTAAAAGAAGCGTGGCGGCTTAACGACCTACGTTTTGTCTGATGGGCTGAGACAAATACGGTAATAAAGATTTTAAGGTGAGATATATAGTATTCTTCTAGCCGTCTTTCCGGCGGCCAGTCTTAGCTAACTATCCAGGTACGCAGGAGGTAATGCACTCTCTATTCGCTTCTTTGATAGTCCACTGGGATGGATTGTCGAACACGACCGATGAAAGTAGGGCTTTACGTGCTATCCAAGGCACGATAAGATGAGGGAGAGAAGGGACTCATCTTTTTTTATTCTTTAATAGACTTGCATTTGACAATGATGTAGTCTACGATGAAACGCGCTTACCCAGTAAATATCTATTCACTCGTGACTTGAATAAAGGCAGATTATAGCTATGAGGAAACAAATATGCCGACAGCTAATTCCACAACTTGGCAGTTCGCTCCATAAAAGTGGAAGCAAAGTGCTTTGTTCGTACCCGTGGAATTTCCACCATATAACGGTGGCGCATAGCCAAACCTCTACATGTCCGATGAAAGAACGGAGATAGGGGAAGTAAGATTGTGTGATTCCAACGTACACTTTCCGAATTGAACTCAATGTCTCTCAGCGTATAAACTGTAATCTTAAGTTGAAGCACAGGAGGTAAAATAAATAAATAATCTCATTAACCATACCGCATCAAAATTTATTGCTTTTAAGCACAAACATACCAAAAACTCATACAGACTTATGGAGATATTGCGTTAAATTAACAACACATACTCATTTTAGTCGGAGGTTAAAAACAAAAAGAAAAGTTCAAGTTCATAAAAACCGATTAGGATGCTGAAGGAATCCTTACCCATTAAAAGCATGGGGTATTTTAGCAGCAGATGTTAAAGTCAAGTGCATTGATTGATCAGAACATCTGCTGCAGAGGAAGTCTCGTTCTTTCTAGTTAGTGGGGATTTGATAAGTTTTATTCATTGAAATAAAACTACGTTATAATGGATGTGATCGCGGATTAATTTAGATTTTTATATGACAACGTTTCAGCCTTTTCGAACTTCATGGTCACAGGTTGATATCACCACCATCCGTGTCCAAGAAGTCTGAAAAGACCTTTATTTCAATGTATGACATTCGCGTAAATCTAAGAAAATACTAGGTTATATCAAAACAAATCTTACTTTTTTCTGACTTATACTTATTACACAACTTATAATATTAGTAGCTTCGCGGCTTCACCAGCGTGGTACCCGTTTCACACTTATGGGGTGAGGTTTTAAAAAATCCTTAATAGTAGGTAATTAGACCTAATAAGGAACTTGTGTCAAATTTGCAGTGTAACTAAGAACCATCTAAATCACTTAACTTAATAAATAAAAATAAAATAAAACCGCGTCAAAGTCAGTATATCCGTTTAAGTGCTAATATGCTACTATATTGTACACACATGCAACATCATAAAAAAATCCTTTTTCTCATAATTTTGTTACACAAACCTTATCGAACTAAACAAACAAATGAAATATCCGTTTGGTGCAGTCATTCGGAAATTATGAGGAAATTACATACATTTCGAAGATTAATTTTTACTTATTTAGAAAAAGATAAAAGATACAGAAGAGAAATAGGCATGTTTCTAAATTTGCCTACTTTTAAAAAGATTGTAAGGTATAGTATCTTTTCGACAGTGTCATTGTAAAGTATTAACGATCATATACATAAAAATCATAAAAGAATTAGGTTAAAAGTATAAATGTCAACATGACAAACGAATTATAAACCTATCTTAGCTATAATGAGCTTTCAGCTTTAATAATAAGACGTTTAAGAATACGGGGGAAAGACTATTTCGTCACTGAAAAGTCAAAAATACTTAAGCGCCATTTGTAATAGTGCTTCAGTAGTTTCGGCTTTCCACTGACGATATTCAAGTTGAAAACAAACAAACGAATAATACTATTAACAGAAGCCGAATACACCTTTGGAATAGTAAATGCTTATCAAAACAAAGACACAATAATCTACTAAACAAGAACTTAGCTTACCACTAATAGAATTTTCATTACTGTCAAACTGAGATAGTACTACACACGTATAAGCACATTACACTATCACAGTCTATACAAATGTTTCTTACAGTAATCCAACGGGTTGGGTGCGGACTGCGGAGCGCATACATTTTACTCGGTACCGGCCATTGAAAGTTGACTAATTGTTTTTGCGTCAAGCCACTTTTCCGCCACAGACCTTGCCGCCGCAAAAGCCCTCGGTACATGAATAGTTTGTATGCACAAACTGTTCATGTCTTGTGTCTGTGCGTAGCTTTTAATTACGTGTGCATTAGTAGACGCTTCAACTTTTACTTGTCAGCTGTGCCTGGATGGTTACCTGGCCTCCCCCAAAAACTGGCAGAAACAATTTAGTACTAGAACTTGCGTATAGCCCATGTTAAATGCTCTAAGCCGCAGGTGGCTACAACAATAAGTAGTGCTGTTCCGCCGCCAAGCGCCGGGGCATCGCGGCATTTTATTGTTGGACTACTGTGAGAGTTTATTTACACTGTGGCGCTATATTCTAAGTTCCCAACTTAGAAACCTTAACTGCTAGTCAAATTAGTTTGCCGATTAATACATTGCGTGTTCTAATTGATCAACTGCTACATAGCGACGAAGTTAGTCTTACTTGGAAATAAGATAAAACAGTAATCTCAATAATCATTTTTTTTTCACTGATATAAAATTACCTTAGTCAGATTATGTTGAAATCAGTTTTGCGTGAGAATGAGGTAACAGAAAAAAACATTTTCAGTTTACTAGTGTTCCGACTGCAGCGACTCCACCCGCGCGTATGTCGATTATCGCACTTAACTATGAACCTCTTTTTGCGCAGTCGGATAAAAACCATCCTGTGTGCTTCCCTGGGTCTCTTACTATCTACAAACCAAAATTCGTCCTAATCGGTTCAGTAATTTTGGTGTGAAAGTGCGACAGACAGAGAGAGACGGATTTACTTTCGCATTTGTAATATTAAAGAAAGGAAATAAATATTTTGAACATTTATCTCATTAAAATTTCATCTCTTTGTTACGAAAATACCTCAAGGTTTCGATGACGTGATAACCTTAGAATTCATCCCAGTTCAGTTTTGATCTATAAAATGTTTTATACGAGCCATTAGCCCGGTCCATTAGTCCAGCAGCATTCTTCAGATGCATCTCGGATGACGCATAGTTACCTGGAACAAGGAACATTTATTAAGTCAATAGTCAACAGCGTCGGGTTAATAGGTCTCTGTTAAAATGTACATGTATGTAAAAAGTTTCAACTAACTTTTAGTACCTATTTTTATTACTATAGAAACATTTTTAGGGCCTCTAACTGGCGTATAAAAGTATATTCAAATTTAAATTAAATAAATTAATTTGAACAATGAATACATGCCAAAAAGAAATTAATTAGAATAACATTAGAAACCTTTACTAAAATTATAAATTATCGGTAATTTACAATAATAATAATATAGTGGGACATTAACACACACGGTCATCTGATCCCAAGCTAAGCAGAGCTTGTTTGTACTTTGGAAACCAGATAACTGGTAATATACTACATAAAATACTTTTATTTTGTAAATACATACTTATATATAGATAATCACACCCAGACTCAAGTCAACCAGACGTGTTTATTACACGAATACTACGACCTGCAGCGTGAAAAGCAAGTATCTTACCGACCACGCCACAGGCCCGTCAACCGTGATTATAGTTTGTATTAATATGTAGTAAATCCGTCAGCTTTGTCATTAATAAACTCTGTACCGGAGTAATAGCATTTATCTATCAAAAATTTAAATAATTTATTTTTAAAAGTCTTGAGATCTTTCTTATTTTTAATTGCAACCAGTATGTTATTGTAGATTTTTGATGCCCACTTTAACTACTTTTTCCTCCCACGAAACTTCCCCTCTCGTTTTTTTGGAGAAGTAGGCTATGTGTGTGACACTATAATCTGGATAGGACGAATTTTTATATCATACTAACTTATGCTCATAAAGATGAGAAGGTAAAAACGAGTTTTAGCTATATTATCAGTTTAAAAGTCGTTTATATCAAAGAGGCTACATTTTTTGAAACCTCCGACCTAGTTAATCATCTTGATCACTTTAGCTGTTATAAAGAAAACTGCATTAAAATGGGTCTATTGTGTAAACGCTATGATATCACAAACTTGTACACAGATACACATGTCTTATTACTCCACTTTTTTATCAGGGTTTAATAGTAATCCTCTTGGGCCATTTAAAAAAGTTGTAATAGGGGAAAGAAGGAAAGAGTTAAAACTTTGTATCACAAAAAAGGTTTGGCCGTTAAGAAATCAATACTTTTACTTTTAGCCACAGTGAGTTATTAACAAAAGCGCGCCAAGTGCCGACTAATTTGAATTTAGAATTAGAATTCTTTTGTTTCAAAACTCACTATACGTGCATTAATTTCTTCGATGTCGTTTTAAAGTATTAGTAGTATCTTAGATTAGGGTCATGACTACGAATTAAGTTTCAACTTTCATTAATTTCTATAGCCTCTGACTTTACGGGTCTTCTCTCAACTATCTTACAAGTTGAGAGTTTAGGCCGTTATCATGTCGGTTTCCTCACGATGTTTTCCTTCACCGATATTGAGCAGATAAATTACTTATTATATAGATAATATCTTATAATGTTCATATAGATAGATAAAATCTTTTTAAAATTAGGCAAATTGTCTATGGCCTAAACTTATCTTCAAAATATTTCGAAACCAACCTTTTTCGAATGGATATAAAACCTCCTTGGAACAATCTCAGTACCTTTAGCGATCAAATTCAAACCAGTTTGGGAGCATATGCCATGAGAAAAAAAACCAACATGGAGCCAGGTGGTGAATTTATTGAAGAGGCTTTAAGGACAGGTGTTCGGTATCAAATATGTTATCCTGATTTTTTGGAAGGCTGGAACAGATGTGCAAATGTAGGTAAGCTTTGTTTGCGTTTCTTAATTCTATTGTCTTTATACGTTTGCGTTTTTGCATTTTAAAAATGGATATTTAAAAATAATACGTTGTTGAAAACATTATACAGAATTCTAACTTACAAAAATAAAGAAACTATTCTTTTAACCTAAACAAAAGAGTGCGTTTTTGTATACTATGCGTTTAAAATAAGAATCGGACTGGACTCGCGGCTAATTTCATACCAAAAACCAAGCAAAAGTAGACAAATTAAAGCACAGACAATAATATTACTTTAAAATGTATGAAAAAGTGATTTACGTAGAAAATTTTACTTATGTATGTAGCTACATACAGCTACCTGCCTAAGTAGATTTACGCGCTAGGATGCCACAAACTTGTACACAAATACTTAAACACGGATATAAACACACATTTTAACTTATAACACCGAAGTTAATAAAATATGTTTATACCTAAATATTCAACTCCAAATGTGCAATATTACTGGAACGGGAATAAGATATAGGGTACGCATTTTAATGCGTAATTTTCTCTGGTTAAATATTATATCGAACAACATTTTTTGCCCTTAAGACTTTTTCTTCAAGTAACGCTAAATAAATAAGTAAGAAATTAAAACTAACAATTTTTTTTAAATATCTTTTGTACAAAGATATGTGCCTAATTTTATTCTGCAGTGAATATCAACAGCCCTATCAAATTCTGAGCACAATCTCACTCCATATGACGAAGCAGATAATTTTATTGAATTTCAAATTGAACGTCGCCAAGGATTGCAGCATTAAGCGAGCATATCTTCACGTATCCTATCAGATTATTATTTGAACTTTATCCTGAAGTGATAAAGCATATTTTTGCTCAACAAGTTTAAAGTTTGAGTGAGTCAGCATAATGAACATCTGGCCTGGTTTTTACGGTTATGCATCAGGATTGGAGCACAAAAAGGTCATTTTAGTAACGTTCCGTCGTGTCTTCGGTGATGTAAAAAGTATTAAGCTGTGAAATTATTTTTGATGATCGATTTTAGCGGTATTGTGGTTCGGAACGGTGATAGAGATTATATGAAAGTTTATTTCATAGTAAACACCAAAAGTAAAAAAGGTAATAATAAAAAGCAGGAGCAGTTGGAGCATCTACTTTCCTTGATACTATGCATTTGTTTATCTGGTGTCCACAGTACAAGTTCTGCTTAATTTATAATCAGATGTCCGTGTATGTGAATGTCCCATAGTATTATTTAATTTATTTAGAAGTGGTTCGTCACTGCTACTTAGTTTTGTTAATCAAATCAAAGCCTAAAATTAAACGTAGACACTTATGGGGAATGAAGAATAAAAGCGGTTTTATTTAGAAGCACGCACGTTAACGTAGGCACTACAAAGAAGTTTGTTTATTTTTTTGCGTGCTGTTATAGTTATGACAGAACACAAAACAAGACAGTTTTTTTTTATAATAAAAAAAGCAACTATATTCGATTTTTAAAAGTTTACGCTTCAACTACGTTGGTCGTTTCCACTCCACCAATCTTTACAAATAAACTTAGTGTAGGTGACGTTATGCCTTATTACTATCATTTTCTTTTACACTTTTTATTAGTTTTGTTGAAACCTGTAAATTCAAGTCAAACAAAAGGTGAATAATGGTGATTTTAATAATGCCACGCGAACGTTTAATTTTTTTTACATCCTTTGCTAGTGTGTAGTATTATATGTAATATCACACATTGAAATAAAACGAATTATTAAAAATAATTGAATAATTAATTTAACTTCGGGATCTAAAATCTAAAATATACCGCGAAAAAATTCATTACAAAGTAGTTTTATTTTAATACTTTGCTATTTTTAGGTTTTAGTACCAGTTATTGCAACTAGATATATGCTGTATAACTATGGATAATAAACTATGTTTATATTACATATGAACGGTAAACCTAGTTATTTCACCTAAATGCCTATCGTGTTCTTATATGAGGCGTAAAAGAGGACAACTGATAACCCTTGCGTGCTCTATCCAATTAGACTGCTAAGTAAATGTGCTATGCAAACACACACACTTCAACACTAAATAGGTTAGATATAAGTGTCGTCTAACACGTTTTTGATAACTAGAATTATTATTCAATAAAAAATGTAATAACTAAATAAATATCATAAACTAGTTAAATAATTTTCGTTAAAATAAAATATTTTCGGAATTTATAGCGGTTTATTTTAGATTTTAAATCCAGGCGTTTCAAAGTCTTTTCAGACTACATGGTCACGGGTGGTGACCGGATATTTGTCGAATGATTCGAATGAGCGCGGGGGCCCAGATATGTGGTGTATTTTTTATTCTGTTATAGGCTTGCGTTTGACCACAACGTGCCTGTTGTTAAGCAATGATGCAGTATACGATGAAACGCGCTTATCTAGTAAATACCGATTCACTCGTGACTTGAAGTCAGGCAGATTATAGCTATCGGGAAACAGAGATGCCGGTAGCGAATTAGTGTTTAAAGGTCGGTGCGGTGGTTGGTTATTTCTTATAATTAACCAAAAAATTCGAACTTATAACTAGTACGTGTACAAAAATACGTAGTTACAAAGTTTGAAGAACTCTTATAGCTAATAATTTTCACGTATAGGGCCCACAATGGAGGTCGAGCATAATGTCACGATCTTTGGTAAGTCCAAGCTCGCCCTTCTATTGTCCCTTAATAGACTGGCACACTAGCGTGTGAGAGATCTTTAGATGAAAATATTTTATATTGTCATAAGAATGCGAGGCTTTATATTAATAGATCAATATAATAGATATTGACTCGTTATCCTTGGCTGTTTATTAACACATTCAGTGGGCACTGCTCCTGAATATGGCGATAACAAATGTCCCCATATCTTATTAATAGGCTGTTAAATTAAATAACTCATAAAAAGTATCTATCTAAGAATGTATCTATTAAATTTACTTTGCTGCACCGACCAGTACTATAGGCCGACCTTTTAACGCGCGTATCGCCATCTGAGGTACAAAGTCATAAAACATTAATTAAATCTCTTAAAGAACTATTTAACCACAGATAAAAGTAATGTAAGACTATTCGTCACTAATATCCATATCACTTGAATCATCATCACTGTCTGTGCAGCTTGTGGAGTCAGAATCTTTGCGATAGGCGATACGCGAGTGAAACAGTCGGCCTATAGTAGTACATTATATGTTGGAATACTATCTTGAACCTGTCAAAATGCGTTTTCAAATTCATTTTTTCCGTACTAAACGTTAATTGGCAGCAGCGGTGGCGCAGCGGTGCACGCGTCTCGCCTTAGAAATATAAGGTCACGGGCTCGATTCCCGGTCGTGTTCATACATCTTTGTGTGAATTGTTTCATCTCAGCTGCTCAATATCGGTGAAAGAAAACATGTCTAAGAACTAATCATTCATTTAAAATCATACTTTGAATTGAATACATAATAATTCAAGCTTCTATGATTTATAAATGTTAGCCAACTGAGAATAAAAGTTTATAGTGGTGCAAATTAAAAAAGCTAGATTCCCTACGGATACATAGTAAACTTAAGATTTTATACTGATCCATTGCAACTATTATTATTTTAATCAAAAGTTCTTCTGTTAGTTTACGAGGTTGTTAAAATGATTTGTTAACTTTCATACTTAATTTAATACATTTTAGCCAAAGATAATAAAAGAGAATTTAAGCGTTTTAGTAGTTACTAGAGAAGTTACTACCCGCCCGGACTTCGTACAGGTACAAAATACACCTAACCCTTCCTCATGGATTACTCTGTCTATTGGTGAAATCTGCATGAAAATCCGTTCAGTAGTGTTTGAGTTTATTGCTAACAGACAGCAGAAGCGACTTCATTTTGCACTACGTAAGGAAGTACCTACTCTAAAGAAATATCATCATCCATTATCATCATAACCTTAAAGAGTGGTGATGAAAATTGTAAGGTGTACAATATTTTACAGTAAACACAGCAAGAAATTTATGCTGCAATAGCCTAATACTATGCTATTGAAGGTGACTCAGATGACTACTGAGTGACCTTCGTCCGTGGGTGTGCAGCTTTTATTTGAATCCCCACACGTGGTCCCCGGATAGTGCAAATCAGATGACAATATACTGGTGGTAGGTTTCGACCGCCAAGCGGCCTTGCCGTGTCGCGGTGTTAATTGTTGGTCGTTTATAGTTTCTAAACATTTGGAGCCAAATTTTATTCACGACTGAATCGATATATTGGGCAGGGGCGTTCCATCGTAGACTACATCATTGCTTAACATCAGGCAAGTAGTCAAGCGCAATCCTATTTCAGAATAATAAAAAAGATGCTTAAAATCTTTCTACTCTTTTTACAAACCAGACCACAGGTAATCAGCACTACCTTTTATTACACAGTCGTAAACTTTTAACTGCTTAGTCAAACCTTCTTCAGTACTCAGTCGTTAATTGGGCCAAAGAAACATTAGAGTAACAAAACCTTGTTTCACGAACCACGATAGTTAGTTTAATGTTGACTTGAGAGCTCTGTACTACTAGTAAAGCCTTATTAAATTAAGTTGGAAGAAACTTATAAATAAACTTTGGTTGAAATGTATACGTAGGAAAATATTCTAAGGAAGAACTTAGTTATTTACATTTGGCAAAACTGAGTATTTGAGCAAATTTGAGTATTGAGTATGCTAACAATTCGGTTTTACAAGAGACACCAAAAATCGCTTTAGTCTTTTAAATTAGTATCGGTTTGACAGATCAAAACTATTTTTTTTTCGTGACAACAGAAAATCGAGCATTGCTAGCAATTCTTTTGTTAATTTAAATTTCGAATTTATTTTACTTTAGTGATGGCATCTTCTAAACAGGTTTAGGGCCAAAGAGAATACCTATAACCACTATTTAAGTGGTGTCAAGCTAAAATTAGTTTAGTCTGACTTTTCAGAATACGAAATGTCTATTATGGCAGGCCTAAACTAAATTTAAGCAATTTTAAGCAAATTTTTGACGTCTCATGTGACAAAAAAATCGGATGCATTGCTCGCAATTCTGTTGTCACAAGAAACGCTAAACTTTGGTAAGACCTGACAAAATGATACAAATTTAAGCGATTTGAACTATATTCGAAGTCTCTTGTGACAACTTAAGAGCATTATCTGATAATAATGATAATTTTATCGTCAAATTTTAAGGGTAGCTTCAGGAGTTTAAAATATAAATAACTTTAGATTTTTCAAGCAACGGTGCTGATTTAACAAGACTTTCCATAAAACGGTAACACGACTTATGAAGAACTTAAAACATGACGCTCATTTGATTGAAGTCAACAAAAAGAAAATGGTTGATTGTTAGGTACACAGGATAAACTTGTATGTGCATTATTAGTGAATAACAGTCAATGAAGTAACAGCTATTAATAAGCATTCCCGACCAATCAATAACAATCCTTTTTGTAATATATACGAAATATCGTTACAGAATAAAGTATTGGAACATCTATATTCCTGCGCCAGGGTTCACGGACCTTAGATAAGGATTCAATAACCCTACCCTATCGGTTATGCAAATAAGCCAATCGGAACTTCACCTAGAACACATAACAGGCGATAAAACTGTCTGTGTTGTTCCTGTTCCAACGAATATTGACAATTTAGATATGATGTTTGATGTAAGTAAATAGTTAGTTTGGAATACACAATGTTTACTACCTGTAATATTTGGGTTTGAAATGTTGAATTATTTTCCATTGACTATTTTAGAGGTAAAGACCTCTAAAATAGTCAATGCAGAGTCACCAAATGGCAATGTATTTGTTCATCTATACCATCAACATAGCATATCGTTACATTCAATTTACAAAAAAAAAACGAGAATAGAGAGTCAATAGGGAGTCAAAGTCACAAGTCAAAAGCACAGTTACATTGAAAAAGAAAGCGATACATATACTCCTAGAGGCGAGTACCTACATTTAATTGGTGTATACCCAAAACGTAAATTCTGTGGGGCCAAGCCAGGCAAACGGTCATTAAATAAGAGGTGTTATAGGTTTAACGTGTATATCTGTAAACCGATAAACCGATTTCGATGAGGGTATTTTATTTATTTTACGTTAAATTTAACGTAAAATAGAAAGTGACAAATATTAATACAACAACGAAAATATGTATGAGTCTGAATATAACAACTCATTAAACGAGTAGACATAAAATAATAGGAACACAAAAATCTCATGGAAGAGTAACCTAAACAACCATACCATGACTCACCATGTCACAGATTTTACAAAATTTGTATTTACATAACCTTTTCGTAATATTTGCCCAAATGACCTCTTTTGTGGGCTCGCAGTGTAAACCCAACTGTTTTATTGTCTTTCGCATCCCACGGGCTTAAACATATAACTTTCCTAATTTTAAAATCAAAACATTTAACGGTACATTTAAACGGTTGTGGCGTACATTAACTCGATATTCTGTGATATTAAAAGGGATGATCACACTGAATGCAATAATAACTGTATTTACAATAGAATAAAGTTTGTTTTGAGTTGTAGTTTTAGGTACTTTTATTGATTAAGGTAGGAGCAGTGAAAGTTGTACCCATACATATATATTTAGGTTATTTTCTTCAGTGTATTTTGTTGTTGTATTTATGGTTATAAGATATGAAAGAATTATCAAAATCAAAATTAGGTACAACCAACTGAAACTTGTTAACGCATTTTTTTATCTTCTTTATTGTTATAAGTACTATCACTATCACTTAAACAATGTCCGCCATTAAATGTTTGTATGTTCTCAAGAATCTTAAAACCACTGAACATATTTTTGTATGATATTCACTATCACTTTGTACGTATTATTGCAACTGTTAAAAGCCCGCGGGTCACAAAAAAGAACTTTATAATAGTTATGTACAGGTACACCAAGTTAAAATATATTTAAAAAAAATGTCTATATAGACCAGTATAAGAAAATCCAGCACAAAACTTTGTAAAAATAAATAGGCGATGCTTATCAAAATATAAATTATTCACAGACATTTCAAAAAGAACACCTCCATTTTAAGTCCAACGTCAAATACATTGACATTTCCGAGGCACATTACAAATTCATAAAACCGGCATATTTTAGTACCAAACACCAGATTACAAGGAGCTGGAATATCTCCACATTATATATTCAATTCGCGAAACGCAAAGAGCATAAATCAACGGAGCTATTCGTAAATCAAAGTTTTTCGTCTGAATCTACAATTCACGAGTTTTAAGCGACACTCTTTTATGTCGGGTATCGAATTTAGGTACAATGAAAACTGAAAAGATATTGGGTAGATGGAAGGTGTGATTTACAGTTCGTGATGCGAATAAACTACGAACATTTGTGAGAATGTGGGTAGGCAACAATACTTTGAATTAAACGGCTCTGTGGGTCATTTCTTTCAGTTTTCCTCTAGAATAAATTTGGCACCCAAGTACAGAAATAATAATCATTTAAAAATCTTATATTTATATACACATAGAAGTACGTAACAGGTATGAAAATGTTTGACTAAAACTTTTAAAGGGAAAAAAGTTACACAATGAAAGTTGTTCCCGTTTAGGAAATTATTTTTCTTGCGCCATCTCATAAAATTATTTGAGTAAATTATTAGGTACCTACCTTACAGGGATAATTCGAGTAAGACCTTTAAACAGTGTTTAATTAGTTACTCCTTTTAAGTATTCATATTGTAGCGAATTTATTTCTCTATTTAATTACGTAACACGGATTCGCATTAACCTTTAAGCTGTACAAATTAAAATTTCGACATTTGCCTTAATTAAAAGTCAAAGTGAAATTAAAAGGAAGATTTAAGATATCTTTACCTTTCATCTTACTTTAATAGGTAATAAGGATAAAGGGCGGGAAAAGTAGAATTAATTTAAGTTTCATAGCAAGCATTAAGACTTAAACACTAAACTACGCTGGCCAGAAAAAGTAACTTTATTTTTAAGACGTTCTTGATTTGAAACGCCATAAAAAAGATTTTATTTTTCTAGCCAAGTAATATGCAGTTCTAGCAACTTAATACTTCTTACAACTTAATACCCATAGTTCCTAGTACCCATAACACAAGCAAATATAATTGCTTCGATTGGGACTTGGGGGAAAATATTATTATTATTATATTATAATTTAGTTATATTCTGACCTGAAGAAAAGTTACCCTTATTCTAAATATAGGAATAATATTCAAGATTTCATTTTCATTCTTATGAAATGGTTTAACTTAAAAAGATTGAGTGATTCTTACGTGACGTTTGTAGGGTGCGAATTTATAGGTCGTAAATAAATTTATGGAAGCGCCGATAGAGGGCTTTCATTTAAACCCCTACTACCTTACGAATTCTTTTACAGTATTCTAGAAAACGGCCCCCTAAACAAAGTGAAAAAGCGAAGCGACAGCGAAAGATCAATAACAACAAAATGATTTACATAAGATTGTCAGTGACATTTTGAAGATGGATGACCATCCCATACATTTCATTCTCTTGTAATAGCTTCTCTAAATGACTTCAGCTATGCACCCAGGTGACCAGTCGTGGGTCGTGGCATATGGTCCGGTAAACTTGACCTGAAGACTTTACTTCAACGTGGTCAGGTTACGATTTGAACTCCATTTAAAAATACCTATTCATTATTTGATTGAAAAAACCTCGATTTAAAGGATTATACTTATAATTTCATGGATCTAAGATCGAAAAAGTTAAAAGAGTACAGCCTTAGAACGATTAAACGCAGTTAAAATCAGTTTGTTCGCAGTCTTAATATAATACTCTGCAAATGTTTCTTTTGCTGTAGGTTTTCAATTTTGTCGTGATAGGTACATCGCTCGTATGGCAGGGAATTTAATAAAACCAGGGTAATATCACGTTGAGATTTCAACGAAATTGAAAATTAAAAAGACTTGCTCTTTTGAATTGTTATAACCGCCTTTAACTAAATTATGTAAAATATTTCGGGTACTTTGTTCAATTTTAAATAAAGTTGTAATGAAAAATTTGATCTTTAAGGCAAGCCTTTATTATTGCGTTGAATTTTTAAGAATTGCTAGATTTTGTAATAACTCCTTCATTAAATAGCATATAACTTGGCCAAAAAAGATTTGTGGGATATTCGGTTACTTCAATCAAGGCCGAGGGCAAAATTATTTGCCGATCTTATATTATATTTGCTTAAAAATGTCAAAGAATACTTTGCTTAATTAATAATTTAAATACCAAATATAATAACGACCTGCAAATTGATTAGCAATTAACTACTTTGTAACTTAATTAACACTGCCTTGTTTAAGTTAGGTATGAGGTATTGTCAAGGGATGCCCAAATCGAACATGAGCAACGCCTGTTTTGAACGTAACATACTGCTCACGCCAGTGTAGGTAAGGTGACTATCACTCGAATTTCACTAACTACGTATTGCCGTTCATCGGGCATACTCCTCAACTTCGAGCTCAAAGATTCTTATACGTATGATAAAATTCTTCTCAACCCAAGATCTCGCTGTTATTAAGCAACCACCCATACCGCTGGACTTATGGCAGTAGCGCGTGACAGTGGCGTAGCGTAGTGGGGCGATAGGGGCGGCCAGCCTCGGGCGACACTTTTATGGGGCAGCAAAATTTCACAATAAATATTAAAAATATTTTAATCTTTTCACATTTTTAACGCAACTACATATTCGGACTGATTGAAAAGGAATTTCCTTTCTTTGATATTTTGTTTCGACTGCATGCTAGCAAAACCATGTATCCTACCGAGTTTTTTGGCAGTGTTTCTCAGTAGTTGCCAGTTATTCACTGCACGGTAGGAAAACAAATTTCACTATTTATATGAAGACTCGCGTCTCAAAAAAAATTAAGCATATTTTCATTTTCAAATCTAAACTGATTTGCGGGAATTCCCCGTATTTTATTTTGTGTTCAGGATTCCGTAAGTATACACCTATAGGTACCATGTATAATGCAGAATAATGATGACTGGTCTCTGGAAATTTCTCTAGAATAATTGTTATAATGTATAGTTAACAATAAATTGATATAAGTTAGAGGGCAGCAAAATTGTTTTCCGCTCCGGACGGCAGAGACCTGCGCTACGCCGCTGGCGCACAAAGAAGGTAATTTTACAAAAATCATGCTCTAATTTGCAAAACAAACAGGCCAGGAAAGTTTTCAGTTAACAATTAAAATGGAATAAGAAATTTAAAGTAGCTGAGCTAAATAAAAACTGAATTAACTTCATTTCTCGCTGTAAATGGTCGCCGAGCGGTTTTTCTTTTTCCACAGAACATGTCAGCGTTGGCTGTAACAGGACAGTTTTAGAAATCTTTTTGTGAGTTGCAACTGTTTGATAAATTGCTTTACACGCAGAAAATTAAAATGAATAAAACTGAGTAAGTACTGTTGGTTTTTTAATCATAAAAACTTGTAAAATTCCAAGATTTTTTTTTAATTTTCATCTGGTTGGTAGTAATTTAGTTTTTATGTTAAATGGTGTTTGATTTAAGTTTTTATTTGTTTGGTCTTGAATAGGACAGAGAAAAGTGAAAACTTCTGAATGTAACCGCTTTGGTTTTTACTCGTTGTTGTGGGCTTAGTGTACAGGTTTTTGCTTGCCTCTGTCGATAGGGTGAATACCGCCTGTCTCACAGGAGTAACCGCTAGGTCAGGAAACCCAGTGTCGAACAGTGAGACTAGCGATTTTACAATTCATTGATCGCTCGCGTTTACCTACTTGTTTTTCTACATTACTAAACCAAATACGCAATGAAAGACAAAATCGCTAGAAGGATCTCTCGACGCTGAGTTCCGTGAACGGGCCGTTACAGTAGAGGGAATGTGGTAGTTTAATCCTATAAAAAGTAGTTCTTGCTTGACTAATTTTTCGCAAACCACTGAAAGGTAAAAAATGGACACTCGGATTTAACTTCATAATATAAACAAGCAGCATAGTTTTACATCCTAATAGTTAATGGACAATGGCAAGACAGATTGTTTCAACGGGCCGGTGGGGTAGTCGGTAAGACACTTGCTTTTCAGGTCGCATGTCGTGGGCTCAATCCCATTCATAACAGACACTTGTATGATGAACAAGTCTGTTTGTCTTGAGTCCTAATCATCTACCATAAATATGTTTTTACAAAAGCAAGGTAGTATATGTATTTTATAGTGCATCTGTTTAAGATTCCACCTTCTTCCACATGAAGACTCGACCTCTTTTTTACTTTACCTTTTTGAAATCAAAAATAGAACAATGTTTTTTTAAACAAATGCATGTCAATATTATTCTATTCATTATTATACTCTTTTTTGCCAAGATAACACGTACATTATTACTCAAACCTCTCCTCATCCAGTTCATAAAGTATACCTACAAATCTTAACAGCATCAGTTATCTGGTTTCTATAACAAAGCTCTATTTAGCATGGGATCAGATGACGGTGAGTGGTAATATGCCACAATATTATAGAACTGTCACATGGACACTAGTAAACCTGGGTAGCACATCGCAGTTTACGTACTTTCAGCCAAATGTCCCCGCTAAAGAGGATAATTCTAGCTAGGTCGCAAATCGGGTCTCAGCACGCGTTATTAAATAAAAAAAATAGGTAAGATTATGTAATTATTAAAAGATGAAAGCCGTCGTCAGAAGAAATAAGAATTACGTAATAGAAAGAGATGCAACTTTTAGGTTTAGCTTTAATGTAAGATTAGCGTTGTGCAACATGAATTCGAACTTCATTCTGTTAACTTTAGAGTCTGTTTTTAACTAAATGATTTTTGTAAGTAATCCTTCTACTCCTATTTAGTATTCTGTGCTAAATACCCAATGATGGTCTTATTGCAATTATACTTCCTCAGTCCGTTCCTTGTCATTGCACATTACAGCAATTTTAGTTAATTAAGCTTAATTAATGAAATGCTACTAAAACTTATTAAATCAACGGGACATTAATTCATATTATATTCTATAATATCAGGGGTGAGGGACTGTCAAATCTATGAGATTTATGGTTATAAGGGTTTTGATAAAATTATTATTACCCATTGTGGCAATAGAGATAATATCAATAGATTTGATTAAATTTTTTGTTTGGATTTTTTTATCGTGTTTCACCGACCGTGGTCACATACATTGATAGCAACGGTGACAATTTTGTGTAACCAGGATTTGAATTAGTTTCTAAGTTATTTATTTGAAATTAATGTATAATATGCTTAGGTACATTAGTAATTGGTCTCAGCCACTGAGTAGGGGTCAATGTACTTTATTGTAAATTTATATGACACAACAGGCACAAAAAAAAAATGCACATCTAAATAAAAGTTGCACACAAACACCACACATGAACAGTTTATGCATATGAACTGTTCATCCTCGGCAGAAGCAACCGCCCGCAATAGCAGTTCTTTGTTAAATTTTCTAAGTAATAACGTTTTCAAAAACTACGTTCTTAAACGCTCACGAACAAAAAACCCGGTAAAACAAATTAAAAAGTCAAATATACACGATTTAATTTCGCGGTTCACTGTAATTCGTTTTAGGTAATTCTGTTAAGTCCGGAATCAAGACAAATTGAACTTGTGTTATAAAGTACAATATTTGTACCAAGGGAATATAACCATTTCTTTGGTTAAGGATTATTACTTTTTATTAATGAGATTTATTTAACCCAACTGTAAGCCAGGATCAGCAACGGCGCCGTGAAGAGACTCAGGGGTTGATTAAACCTGGCCAAGTCACTGGACACCTCAATTGTGTTGGATAACGATTAATCAGAAAGATAATAGGACTTCGAAAATTAGACTGTAGACTGTCCACTTCCCTCCAGACAAAGCCAGAGACAACACAGAGAAAAGGAGTAGTTTAAATTGCCTTATCAAAATGGACTAAGCACCACGGGTAATGTATTCTAAGGGGACCTATTAGAGCTGCTTCCAGTAATAATTATGGCAAAGTTTTTTTTTTGCTGATGACCTAACCCGGCCGCAACCTAAATCGGCGGGAAGGGCCTCTATTGGTTCACCGGACTTTTACGGCGAGCCTTCCGAGGACGGTCGAACCGATATTATGGCAAGGATTATTACCTTTTACCATATACTTACTGTAGTAAATGTATGGGCTTCACCTTCGAAAAATCACGTGACAGTCAATCTCATACAACTTGATCTTTTGTATCTTTCGTTATCTCTGATTTTTATAACGTTGTCTAGAGGCACAGGTAAATCAAATTGTAAGAGCTATTTGGGGCGTAATCATGGTGCCAAATGTTCCAAACCACATGTTATCCTTGTCCTTTACTATTCCCGCCATAAATTCGTTCTTATTCCTTTAATTGACACTTATCCCGACCAACCGATCCTTTACCAAGAATGGCTCAATGGTGTCACAATAAAAAATGGACCTTAATAACAATCATGGTTCTTATATCACAATCCTACACCAAGAATCGTAACACCCAAATGGCTTTGTATACTTAACAGCATACATTGCGGCTTATGTTAGATAGCAAATGTTAGCTTAAACAATCTGCGGTTTCCAAACGGTAATGGAACGCGGTAAGCGATAGTGTAAAGTATTTTCTAGTGAAGATAATATGGAGAATTTCTTAGAACTGATAATAATACAGGTTATGTTTCAGTGTTACGCTTCGGTTTGTGGTTTCGAAGCTATATTTAGAGGCTTGTTATGTTGGTAATAAGGGTAGTGTAAAATAACGTTATGGTAGAGATAAGGAAGCTCTGATCTAGACACGCGGCGCGGTATCATGAGCAGTCAAGGACCAAAACCTAAAGAACATAGTACTTATCAAACTTGTAAGAATATACCTTCTTCAAAATTAAATTTAAACCCCGTATTCATAAAAGTGTTAAAGTTCATTATAGCTAAAATAAGTTAATAAATCGTTTGTCTTTGTCTGTCATCTTGACATTTGTACTAGTATGTACTTAAATAATGATAAAAACCTTATGAAAATCCGTAAAATACGAGATAACTTTGTTTCACGACATAGAACTAGAAAATTACTACCTCAATCACTAGAAGCGACAAATATGAAATGAACAGGTTTGTTTTAATCTAATAAGTGAGTTGAACAGACTCGTAAGTCAGTTTAAAGGCGTTTTTATTGACGTCTCAACAAAATTATGATGACAGTTTATGAATGTTCTTGGACAATAAAATATGAATTTAGACCTACAATGTATTCCTACACTTGAAATGACGATTGTCTGAACGTGGTACAGTCAGCTACAAAAGTTAATTAATAGAATAGGGATGACGGCAAGGTATGAAAAGTCGTATTTGAATTAGTCCGCCAATAAGATTAAAAAAAACATTAGACACGTATTTTTCACTTTATCATTGAAATCAAACAATATTAAGATATAACGCACTAACGTTATGGAGTGGAAGTGTCCCTACGTCATACAGAGGTAAACTGACCTAAGCATGAGGTCATTCGAATTGGTTCGACCGTCCTCGGACGGCTCACCGAAAAAGTCCGGTGAACCATAATAGAGGCCCTTTCCGGCTAAAGGTCATTCGAGATTTTTTAGACTTCTCGCCGTAATTTTACGCCGCACTATAAAAAAAATATGTGTCCAATATCTTTAATTTGTCATCCCTATTTAATAGGTATTACAAAACATCTTAACATTAAAAGATTCCATATTTCCATTGTAATGACGAGATGAGAAAATAAGCTTGTCATTAGTGTTATATGGAATCTTTTTGTGTTAATATTTTTTGTAATATTTAATCTGTTAATTAACTTTTGTGACTGACTGTACTTATGGAATGTTATAAAAGTAAAAATTTAGTGAAAGCCGTGTGTAAATAGAGATCAAAAACAAAATCCTGGGCATTGTAAAAATTCCCATTAAGCGACACACTTTCCCGCCAACGGACATTTGTCGGAGATTTTTTGGGCATTTATTGAGAATTTTTCGAATTAGTCCATAATTTGCCAATGAAAACCTAAAAACTATAGGTAGGCAGCAAACTGCCTCGGTGGTCCAGTGGTAAGCGTATTCGCATAAGCGGGTTCGATTCCCGGGTCGAGCAAAAAAATAATACTAATATACATGGGGAATCTTAGTTGCATCTCGAAGTATGCAATTGTGCCATATCATTGGCCTTAATCTAGACACGCTGGCCAAGTGCAGGTTGCTGAATGATTAGTTCTTAGACATGCCGGTTTCCTCACGATATTTTCCTTCACCGATGAGCAGCGGCGATGAAACAATTCCCACGAGACGTGTGGGCACGACCGGGAATTGAACCTACAGCATTATATTTCTAAAGTGAGGCCCGTACCGTTGCACTTACCTACACTGCTCATGTCGTTTGGTAGATAGTAAATGTATTAGAGTAAGTTGACATAATAATATGTAGTACAACAACTGCAGTGTCCGCAAATGATGCACTTAACAGTATTGCTTCCACATGTTGTTGTTACTCGTTAATTGATTTTGTACCGTAATGGATTGCTTGCTAATGCGAAGAAAATATTGTTAAAACTACTAATGGATCACTTTGTGTCATCATAATTATGTATTTAGTTGGTTATTTATTAAATCGATCACGGACCATATAAATAATAAGAATGTTATTTATGAAAAACTAGCGGATCCCGCAGATGTCGTCCTGCCCGGTAAAGCAGTGCCACTTGCCGGGTCCGAAAACAGAATACGACCTGACCGATTTTATAAAAATCGGTCAAGCTGTTTCGGAGGAGTTTTTTTATTTTTCTCTGCGTAAAAACTATCCTCGTACTTTAAGAAATATTCTAAAAAAAGAATTAGCGAAATCGGTTCATTCGTTCTCGAGTTATGCGCTTACCAACACATTTTGCGATTCATTTTTATATTATAGATTTGCTAGTTTAAGGCAGAATGTACCAGGACTTTAAAAAAAATGTACTATCCGAATAGTATTTACACTTACATTCAAAGAAAATAAAGATCTATGACGGGCCGGTGGCGTGGTCGGTAAGATGCTTGCTTTTCACGCCGCAGGTCGTAGGTTTGTTTCCCACCCAAGTCAAACATTTGCATGATGAACTTGTTTGTTTGTCTTGTCTGGGTGTAATTATCTATATTTAAGTATGTATTTACAAAAGAAAAGTATTTTATGTAGTTATCTGGTTTCCATGGTACAAGCTCTGCTTAGTTTGGGATCAGATACCCGTGTGTGTTAATGTCCCACTATTATTATTATTCTATTCTAGGTAAAGCTAATCTATTTAGTGACTTGCATGAATAATAATATAAATTTGAAGAGTTTGTTTGTTTGGTCGAACGCGCTAATCTCAAAACTACTGGTTCGAATTGAAAAGAATTAATCATGTGTAATGTGATGATGAGAAGTCTGGCTTTGTCTTATACATATGTACATAACATTTATCTGTGTGTCTATCTATCTGTGGGTTGTTACGGCATCATAACTACCAAACGGATGATTTTAATTCCTTGTTTTGCTACAACAAACTTGATCAATGTTCTAAGCATGGAAAGAATGTCAAGAGATGTCAAATTTATGATTTTTAAAATGCTGTCAAATACTCATAGTAACGACGTACCTGTGCCACGGTCACGTTATTAGTTTTACTTTACAAATATTTTAGTGTCATTGAACTTCACCGTGTAAATCAAAGCAACATAGACACAATACATAACAATGATTCATTATTTCTGTACTCCAGTGGTTCCCAAATAGTTTTGTCTACGGACCACTCCAAAAACTGACTCAAACTCCTTCGTTGCAGGAATGGTAAATAAAAACCTGTGCCTATATTATGAGCCTACTATGCGTACCAACAAGTCTACTAGAGCATCTATTCATATAAAATCAAGTACAGCACCTCAAGTCGCAACTGTATGTACTTATTATGTATAATGAATGACAAAATGAAAAATGTTTATTGTCAACATTACTTAAAATTATACAGATTTATTAGTGGTCCTCACACTAGGCAAGCCTGTATCGTGAGGACCCAACCCTTTAATGATATGCCAGTGGTAAAATTTAAAGTCGAGAGTTGTGTGGATAGCTTTAAAATAAAAAGATTTAAAGCTTACTTCCTTCCAATGTAACTAAAATTGTTAATACAAAATGGTAAGAATAAAGTAAGCCCGGTAAGACTATAGAAAACTCGTAATACGGGCACTGAGTAATCAACATCTTAAGTGAAAATGTTTTTCAGGGACTTTGTTTTCTGTAGGAAAAATTTAAGTATATTAAAATTTAATTGGATCCCTAGTAATTGTTTTTTTTTTTGTTAAATAGGTATCTTGCAATTACTGGATGTGCGGTACCCGTTGATCACAAATGACATAAACAGCGGCGCGATGTAGTCTATGTCTAAACGAGAGCTCGCGTACCCTGGGGAGTACGTGTACAACTTTGGGATACACTGGTTCACTCCATAAAACTCATTCTAACACGGAATATAAATATTCATTTTTAAATGACCGCATTGAGCGTTCATGACATGTTAGGTTATGTAAATCAAGCTCAAAGTAACAAGGTAATAAGTAACACCCACCCCATAAAATGAGTAATTATGGTAACAGTTATGAGTCATTCGAAGAAAGGTTTATCATTTAGGTGATGGATGATTTTAAGGTGGGTTCCGTGATGAAGACGTTAATTAGGATAGTTTTACTTAAGAAACAAATTATTAAAAAAGTCGAAAACCCGTCTGCGTCTTCATCGGCCAACTTAAATGAATGGAATAATAATAATAATAATGATTTGGCGCGAAGAATCCCAATTTTCTTTTTTTCATTATTTTGATGTACCCAGTGTCACTCTTAAGACAAAGATGAATCAAATGATATCTCTGAAGCTCAGATGCGACAAGCCATTAAGGCTCTAGAGCGAGCCAAAGAAATAAACAAACATACATACACACGAAAAACAGAACCCTTCTTCGGGCGCAATCGGGTAAAAAAGGGTCCAATGCGGGTCGGGACACCGCAATCTGGCGTTTAGTAGTCACGTGAGTAGTCAAGATTATGGGGCAAGGATTAAAGAATAACTTGTAAGTTCCTTTTTCTAAGTTATGGGGGTATCTGTTATTTAAAACCAAAACTGCAAAACAATCTTTTGCAGTTCTATAAAACAAAAAAGAAAAACGCAAAGCAAATGTATACTTAGTTGCTTCCAGTTATGAACTTCTATTTTAATATTCATACAATTTCAAAGGCACTTAAAGTCTCTTAACCCCGACTATACAGACACACCAAAATTCCAACTATCCACGTTCTCATAATTCATTCATATTTCGCTATATTTGCTAAAAACTTTTAAAATGAATGTTTTCATTGGAAACAGGAACAAAAATGTCCATATGCAATCCATTTAGCCGGCAGAAAGCTGGAGACAGAGGACCATCAATCAGCCGGGACGCACACAATTACTCGTTTCACACTCCACTGAAATACCACTATGTTTTAAAAGCATTACTTTGAAAAAATAGTGACCAGCGGCGTTGTGGACTAAAGCCTCATAACGGTCACTCGGCCTCATTTCTCTAAAGCTATGAACACAGCTGTCGAATAGCTCACCTAGGATATCCGGTAACTAAATCAAAAACCGTTTCAATGAAAATAGCCTTCCAAAACTATTTTAATACAGGTAACAGTAGTAAGTAGGAGATCGTCATCTTTCCCCTTGCCTTATTCCAATTTCTATTGAGGTCGATTCTCATGCGGCTAGGTACCAGAATTAAACAAGTGATTGCCATCGGACCTCGAAACCCTTAGGGAACTAGTAGCCGAGATGGTTAGACCAGGTGTCAGATTATATTAGGCTTTCTACGTACCTATATTGTACTTAAGTAGATACTTAAGTACAATATTGACGGGACGGTGGCGTGGTCGGTAAGATACTTGCTTTTCACGCCGCAGGTCGTGGGTTCGATTCCCACCCGAGACAAACATTAATGATGAACATTTGTGTTTGTGTCGAGTCTGGGTGTAATTATCTATTTTGAGTATTTATTTACAAAAGAAAAATATTATATCTATAGTATATACCAGTTATCTGATTTCCATAACACTAGCTTTGCTTAGCTTGGGATCAGATGACCGTGTTTGTTAATGTCCCAGAATATTTATATAGGTACCTAGATGTTTCATATATTATTATACGTACGCTGTGACGCCAACCTTTCATTTCGTTTGTCAAAGAACATAATATGCGTCCCACCTGTATTACCCGAAAGTATAGCCAAAAGTGAATATCACGCACTTTTCGCCGGCCATGTTTAGGTCCCATACGTAATGGGAGCGGGCCTATTGCCGTTCATGGAGCACAATTCTAAACTTCAAGCTTTCACTAAGATTCTCTAGGTGTACAAGTCTTTGTGGTTTGGGAATCGAACCCAGGACTTCGGGAACAAACTTACCACTGGACCACAGAGGCAGTTATACCAATGGAATTAACTGAAATGCTAAAATATATTTACTTCGTGTTTACCATCGACTAAATAAACCTAACTAAGCGAATATTGCAGGTGAATCCATTACTGAATCGCCGAAGTAGCCAACAATGGACACATTATGGATCACTTTGGTTTGATATGACCCCCATATCCATATAATACAAGCTAAAAGCTTGCGGAAGGAACTATGTTGTAGATACGATAGAAAATTCTTGAGTTCCTTATCGAAAAGTAGTATTCCGATTTGCTATAGATGTTCAATGTTTGTTGGAAATAAGGTTACGAATATGGTGTAAAAGTTATTTTGTTGGTAAGCAAAATAACTTTTAATATATATAAAAATCAATTGCTGTTCGTTAATCTCGCTAAAACTCAAGAACGGCTAAACGGATTTATCTTATCTTGGTCTCGAAAAGTTCGTGGAGGTCTAGGGTAGGTTTAAAAGGTAAGAAAAATTCAAATGATAGCCGGGAAAACCCTAAAAACAGAAGTCGATTGAGGCAGTACGAAGTCTGCCAGGTCAGCTAGTATTAGATATTAATTTGCGTCAATAGATGTTCAGGCTTTACTGTTTACTTAATTAATAAACTTCGTCAACTCTATCAGTCGGTTTGAACTGTACTTGACAACTGAACTTATAGCAGATACAGATGACGTCTATGGACGTCAGTATTGTGTAGATTCCTTAACTTGGACGCCATATTGGGCTTTGCAATCTCTTCTAATATTATGAATGCGAAAGTACGCTTTCACGCCTAAATTACTGTTCAATGATTTGGATGAATTTGGTATCGAGATTGTTTAAGACTGATTGAAAAAACATACATACGTACATAACATTTAACAGTTAAATTTTAATTCCTAAAACATAACGCTATTTCCGTTTCGACTACAAAATGAATAGAACACTGCAATTCAATCACAGCTCAAACCTCTAACTGGTTTAAAAAACCGCATTAAACTTCCAAACGTGACGTCATTTCCGACTATTTGGACCACGAGTCATCAGTTACATCCGACACATTTAATACCATTGATGATTAATCGTGCCTCCTATTAGGGGTCCGATTTAATCACCAACAAATTTTTTGGTCCCAGCACCATAAATTAAAAAATATACATTATTATTAAAAAGATTATCGTGTGATCGTATAATCTAGTGAATAGTCTGTGAGATTTATCTTTGAAAATATCTGAAGGCTTATTAACTTTTGAGTTGGGTTTCATAATACGTATTTTGTGCCTAGTCTTTAGGGCAAACAGTAAAATGAAGTATTTCAGAGACGAATATTATCTGTGAAGGTTGCTAAAAAAGGATTTGTAAATATTTTAATGTTTTATTAAAAAAGGTAAGTGGTATCCTCTATCTACGCTAAGTCAAAAATAACAAGAAAATATAAAAGAAAAATATATTTTAAGACAAAAGGAAGTTAAGGCAAGCTGTCATAAAGTAAAATATCTTTGAGGAATAAGAAATGAAAAAGTAGAACAGAAAAAACGTGCTTGCTCTAGATTTTCGTCCTAGACAAGTCTAAATAATTATTAGATATAATCTTTTGTGAAAACAATTGTACCTCGACATGAACCTACTCAAACATAAATCATGATGGTATATTTTTATTCCCCTTTTTATTTGTCTGTGGCGTGTCTGCTTCAGATAATATCAGTCTAGTAACACTACCAAATTATTACTGTTATACAAAATTCTGTTTACTCTTGTCTCGAATTTCAATAGAATATAAACCTTTTGTACGCTATACACACACGACTACATGATCCCAAACTAAGCAGATCTTGCACTGTGGAAACCAGATAACTGATATGCTACCTACATTAAAGTTACAAATTTACAAAATAAAAGTATTATATCTAAATAATTTCACTCTGACACATAAATACATACGTTCAAACACACAAATGTTTATCCTAAGTGGGAATCGAACACACGACGGTGCGAAAGCAAGTATCAACTAAAATAACTGGATCGTTTTAATTACAATTCTTTAACTCGGCAAACAAACTTTCTTAAGTGATATTTTCGTCGTCATCCACCGGTTTTAGGACACTGCTATACATTCAAAAGCTCTTGGTATGATGAACTAATAGCTAATAAATTTGTACTAATATCGGTATAAAACTACACATACATTGACAAGCAGATCTAACAATATTTTAACCGCAAATATTCTTGAAGCAATTTTTTCTTATCATTTTGAATAAAATATAGATTATTCAAAGCTAGAGAGATGTAGATCACAATCAAATACATTAGGACTACTTTAAGAAAAGTGCTAGATCAAAATAAAACGAAAGTGTAATACTGTAAACAAGATATCATAGCCGAAATTCAGTTACATTACGTTGGTAAAAGGAATATATTTGACACCAAAATCTTTTTTCGTGGCGAAGAAAATTACAAAAACTAAAACATATCTCAAAATGTGGATTCAAAATTTTAAAAGCTAAGGTCTTCAATTTTAGAGCGATGTTCTTCTCGGTGAAGCAGTATTAAGTTATTCCTTTTTGCAGGTCTTTTAACTTTTCTGTAGGTACCTATAATTTTCAGGGTATCTATTTATTTATTGATTACGCTTTAGAATATCTCAATTGCTTAACCTGGGTGGTTCTAGAACACCGAAATTGTTTTAGATTATCATCAGTTGGAGGAAAGTGATTCACATACCTAAGCAAAGCAGGGGACGAACAACGGTGAGTTAATAATTCCTTTCAGAAATAAACAATGAACCACAAATGAGGAAATCAAATGGGCCTATTCGAGCTGGAACCTGTAACATTTTACACGACTGCCAAGGAATCTTTTCATCATCATCATTTTTTCGTCATTTTTTTCCCGCATATCCTGTATCTATGTATAGATCAGAGATCAAATTTAAGTAGTATTATTTATTATCAAGACTTATATTGATTTCATACAGCAAAAGATTAAAATGAACATGCCTCAAATACCGAGATTAATTTAAGAGAGCAGAAAAACTCCCGTGAAAACAAAAAATAAATAAACAAAAAACAAAAATGCAACATAAATATTAAACAAAATTTATTTACTTTACGCGCTACGTTGCCAATCGACATCGACGACTTCGCATGTTCAAAGTTGCTGAACTCCAATGCAAATCAAATTATTGTCTATAAAAGATCTCGGCAAGATCCATATTAATATTAACATTTCGATGCAAGTACATAAATAACTCTACTTAATTCTGACCTCTGATTATCACGGATCTCCCAACTGCTGAATGGATCGTAATAAATAAGGTATCGTCAGATTTGTATCAATTACCTAAGTATTTTGTTAAAAAAAAAATGGCGGATTTATTACGCTAGACTATTATTGTAAGTCGTTAATATTTTCTTAACTGAACATATCGAGTTGTGTATTAAATGCAGGGTATTTCAAGGAGATTAAAAATTATTTTTTGAATAATATTTTAGTCTTTTAGGTGCATTGAAGTCGGGATATTTTTATTTCAAATTGTTGATTCGTTAATCACTACAACTTATATCTTCTAACTAAAGTAAAATATTAAGGGTATATTACACAACCAATAACAAAATAGAGGCACGTATAAAATTTGGAAGCCGAATGGCTGTTAATCTGCATAACGGTCTGTAATACCGACCTTATGTGATACTATTACTATAGCAAATATTTTAGTAACATACTATGGGGTTTTGAAATATGTGAGCTCACATTGATGATACCTATGATTCTCGTCCTGTCTCAATAAATAAAAGCTTACGTTCAGTAGAGATGCTACCGATACATCTGTGTTTTTCAAATATCGAACATCTTATCGTTTAATAAACATCGATGTTTTAATATCGATATTGAAACTCAAAGCATCGATGTAACATTCTTCAAGAGCGATGTTTTAAAAACGGTGATTTGTAGTGCCATCTTCCATACCGTCCGTGAGCTACTTACATTTTTTTTTTTGATGACATAATCTACAATCAGTCTGTCAACTTTAAGCAGGTGTGATTATAGGATAAGTTTAGCAGAGAGAATCCCCTTCCTTCGTGCTTGCACTAGCACTTTAGGTCCATTATTGAGAGCCTCTTATGGCTATGTTTGTGAAAATACCTACTTCTCGAGAGGCCAGGCTTAGTCAATACAGCTGCCAGAGGGTTTGGATGACTCACATAAATAAATGGATGACCGAGATTTGCTCGGATTTTTTTTTGGAAATTATATTACCAGCTTTTCTCACAAAAGAAGGAATAAAAAAAATATTATCTTGATTCGAACTAGGATCATCTGATTGCGAGACCACCCAATTTGTCTATCTGAGCCATCATCATCGCTGTGGATTGTGAAATTTGCCTTCCTATTCTAATGATATTGTAGCAGTTTTTCATGACCTGAAAATACGAATAATAATAAAGGTATTAGTCTTTATAATGACAAGTGTAGATTTCTTTATTAGTGTCTCTTTCGTTCTATAATACATCATTTTCTTAGCTCGCCCACATTGACGGCCGCGCCATTTTTTTTTTGGTTGTTTGTAGGGATGCATACGATTCATCAATTTTTTCAATCATTGATATATCGTTCATAAACTTCGATAAACCTTGAAAAATATCGATGTTATTATGGATGATGTTGCATCCCTAACGTAAGTAGGTAAATTCTATATAAATGACTAATTACCAACTAAACATCCATCCATCATTATGGGTGCTTTTGTATCAGACATGTGCTACTATGGATGGCTGTTCTGAGTTGCAAGATATAATACTGTTCGATATACTATTTTTTGTTTTCGGTTTCATCATATTTTTCTTTACCCTTATCGAGCGTAATAGAAAAAGATATTATGAAAAAATATAAATATAGTATTGTCTTAGATTTACGCGAATATCACACATTGAAATAAAACTACTTTTTAACGGATTTTATCGCGGTTTATTTTACATTTTAGATCCCTACGTTTCAAAGACTTCAGACTTAATGTTCAAACAAATTAAATTGTGATTTCAACAAATAATATTCTACCTGAAACAGAACATATTAATGTTAACGGCAATTAACAGGTTATTAAGTAAACTAACACATTGGTTTCGTAAAATTAACGAACATTACCTGTGAAATAATTGGTTTGAATTGGGCTAAACATTGGTTGCAGGAATTAGAGTAGCGTAACTGGAAATGGTACCGTGTTACAAAGACTTAAGGTTCAAATTCATGATCGTAACTTAGTAGTATTAGAAGGAAATAGTACCCCGTTTATCATTGGTTTGCAGTACTGCCCATGCTATTAATATAAGTAGAGAAATGTTCTAGCAGGCACTTAAGGAACTTGCTTCGATTGATTGTGGTACGAATAAGATCTACAATTCCTGCAAAGGATTTTGAATTTTATTACCTAAGCCTCTAGTTTGAAAACTAAACAATTTATTACTGGTAAATTTCCATTCCCATAAGAAACGTCAAATAGTTGATTTAAGAAAAAACTTGATTTCAACTTTCAAGAGTTTTTACGTTTAAGAATTTCCTTTTAGCTTTACGATAGAAGTATGTTTGACAGTTAAGGAAAGTGGCGTACGACAATTTATTTTTATGTTTCAGAAGTATCGGTTATGAATACGTACAATCTGGAAGGTTTTTTAAGAAGTTGAGGCTTTGCGGCTCTTACTTGAGGGACTCAACCCTATATGATTGTAAAAAAGTTGATTTTTTGGGTAGACTAGGAAAAAAACTTATAAAATAATTTCTGAATATTAACAGAGCGAATATCACCCACATATCGCCGGCTAAGTTTGGGTCTCATACGTAACAGCAGGCGAGCTGATGCCAGGGTCCCACAGCATGTGTTATGTGACACGACAGGTCAGGCCGTGGACAGGTCGCATCCGATGAGGTCTGCCATGGCCTGTTGGTGACGTTCGATCCGTGTCGGGAGTCGTAAGTTCAAAGGCGCTGCCCGGCGTGATGGTGCCTGCCGCGGCCTGCACGGGCGCATCAGCGTAATTTCCAACTTATTCATTAAGTAAGGAAATAATATTAGTATTTATTTAAGTCCTTCCTCACTTAAAGGTCTGGCCCGTACAGGCCGTTGCATCGGATCGGCGCGAGATGCGCTTCTACTGGTGCGGCACGATCCGGCATGACCTGTGCTGTAGATTTTTCATAAGTGTCTTTTTGCCTGACCAGGTATTACACTATTTAAATTTGGTCACGCTTAACATTTATTATAATATGATAACGTTTGATAACTAGGTACTTAAGTCTTGAAATAAAAAAATAAATAAAACACTCATTTAAATAGCACTAAATAAAAAAGCAATTCGAACTAAATTATCATACCATTTAAAAGACAGTATACATAGACCCTCTTTAGATATGAAGCCAAGAGTTAACAAAACGCGAATTCTGTAAATTATTCAAAACGAACAAAAACATTTGCGGTCTAATCTGCACTCATACGCACGTGCGATAGTAAATTAGAGATCTAATTGATATAACTGGACCCGAAAAGGGCAAACGCGGATATTGTGCCACTGGACAGGCAAATCAGAAGTTTAACCACGAAATTAAGATTCAGAAGGAATAGTGTGACAACTATGTTCTAAATAATAAATTGTTTATAAATAATCGGTGTAAATAAACTTAAAATCTGTTATAGTAAGTAGTGTTTAATTTGGGATAGACACTTAACTTGAAAAGCCAACGCACTTAATTGCAATTGCAAAATACAGCATAATTTACTGTTAAACTGTCACAGTTGTCATTTATTTATTTATGTCGGTACACTAAAGCCTACGACACGATCAGGAAGCGAATTTAGCGCGTGTCAAGCGCCGATGTTTTTCATTGTCTATGCACAATGAACTGCAAAATGACTTGACACTTAAATACGCTTCTTATTTGACGGAAATTTGTGAACGAACGTGTGGATTCCCGTTCTAACTAAATGAACGACAGATGCGGTAACACGGTACGAAAATACCAAATTTAATCGCTATAATTGTTCGAAATGAACGATCAAAATAGGCCACATAGACCAAGTTAAATCGTTAATTTCGAATAACAAAAAAGAAGAGTTTTTTATGAGGTTCATCAGTTTACAGCTAAGTACAGCTAAGTTTCTGGGAAATGCACGACCTTATCGATGTAAACACAGCATGCTAAGAAAATAGAGTATTACGATGTAAAAATGACAATAATATGGTTCTGAAAATTAAGTATGGGTATTTTCCTTATTTGATTTTTTTTAGCGCATTGTGCGTAGTTACACTACTGTTTTAGTTTTTTACACCACCACTACGGCGGTAAGCACGCAGAATCGCTGATCCTCCATTAATCCTGACGTGAGTGCTCTTTTTGTTATCTGTGTTCACGCGATGGAGAGATAAGCCCTTATTACGTAGGATACAGTGCGACAGTGTGAAGTTTGTGTGATGAAATGTTATTATGTGAGAACGATGATGCACGATGGCCCTCTCATGTGGACCATCGTTGATACGTTATTCTAAACGTTGATTAGATTAAACGGGATAGTTGCTTAGCGTGGTTGGTAAGATAGCTGTTGCTTTTCTGTCTTGAGTTGGGCTGGGATTTAGTGTGCATTGCTATGGACTATCTGGTTGTCGTGAGTCTGAATGTAATTATATATGTACATTCTTACTCGCTTATGCACACCCCTCACCTGCAGAGTACACACACCACATTGGTACACATTCAGGTCAACATTCCCACACCTATACTATTGTGTTTACCATACGGGAAATATGGGCAGACAAACAGGTTGATCTGTAACCAAGGTACGACGTCTGAGTCCTTTTATTGTTCATGAGGTATATCTAACAGTTAGGATTTAAGACGCGGGTGTATGGTCTTGACTATTTATTTCGGACTGGCCAGCCGACTTAACCTACCCTCGATATACGCGATATATACCTACGTTTCCCGATAGCTATAATCTTCCGGTCTTCAAGTCACGAGTGAATCGGTATTTACTGGGTAAGCGCGTTCCATCGCGTCACTTCAGGCAAGTTGGGGTCAGGCGCAAGCCTCTTTTAAGATAAAAAAAAATATTAATCTGTAAGTACCTACACTACATCCCTCCAACGTTATTAGTTACCGGACAATAATATAATAATAATAGTAATATAATAGTATATAATAATAATTTTAATATTTAACAGATTATACCTTCATCACGGGAAATCAAAGTTATCTAATGTTATTTATTTATTAATAACTAAAGGATATTTTTGCGGTTTAAATGCAAACAGATTTAAAATATTAAAATCAAACCTTTTAAAAGCATGCAGCATGGTAGATGGTTTTGTTTTTGACAGATAAAAACTGTCATTCATATGTCCACGCCAGAATTCAGTGTTGAAACATAAATCATAACGAAGTCCAGTATCAAAATAAATATTTGTTTGCCAAACTTTACATCTATACCAAAGTTTTCTAAAATTTAGCACGAAGGTAAAATATGTATACAAATATGAGTTGTAAAATACGGGATGTGTACAGTTTTGATAGTCATAGTAAGTATATTGAACTTAGTAATCCCTCCATGCTGTATTTCGACTTCCTTTAGTCTAAGCTGACCAGCTAGGTATGCTGCAAATATTAGAGGACACAAGTGTATGCTCAAATAGATTGCTCACATTCCCTTCACTCTCACAGTCTAGTGGGACGCCGGACGGGTTGACCAACTCTTAAGACAGTTGAGAGAAGACTCGTGCCGAGCGGTATACACTAAAGAGTTGTTACTTTACTTCAGTAGGTAACTGGCTATCCACAATGGCGTGTTGGTACCCACTCTTATATAGGGAAGTAAATGTTGAATGTGGTAGAAGAAGTATGAAAGTAGAATAAATGCGGTGGAAATGCGTTATATTGAATGATGATAGATTAAGAAATTAAGTAATTAGAGAACGCTGTGGTCTGAAAGAAGATGTAGAGCCAAAGGTAAAATAAAGTAATGTTACGCGGTTTGGTCATGTGGAGAGGATGGATGATAGACGATTAACGATAGGTTCACACGGCGAAGGTGAGTGGAAACGTAGGGAGAGGACGCCCTATGAAGACATTATTTGATCTAATCAGCGATGTGTATATAAAGGGACAGGTGCGTAGCACTCACCACTACCATGCAAGTATAACCGCATGTATGAACATAAATGAGGCTAAGGAAGTGTGTTTAGATCATAGTAAATGGCGCACTATAATCTTTAACTACCACCATAGGAAAAGACGTAATTATGTGTATGGATGTGGTGATTAGTGATCACAAACAAACTGACCAGCGTTAGCTGACATCGTTACCAGCATGTCATAGATTTAACACAATTGTTACCAAAGCATGTTTCAAGAATTAACTTTATTGTAATGTAACTTTTAGTGTCTAAACACACTATGCCGAATGTACGCGACCGAAGTTCGGCATGATTACGCCTGCAATGTTATTTGTATTACTACTGACGGCACATCACGCTGAAGTTACACTGCGTTATAAACGCAACGTAATTTCGGTCGGACGTAACTTGAGCGTAGCGTTCAGCTGTAGTGGACACATTATACGCGACCGAAGTTCGGTTCGATTGCCGACGAACATCGAAACACTGAATACAAACTACACACGCATCAATTAACGCAACTGAATTTCTGCCGCGTAAGTTCGGCACTTATAGTGTGTCATATCAGCCGAACACGTCGGAACGTAAAATCAGCCGCGTAACTTTGAACAAGTAACTTCGGCATAGTGTGTTTAGACATTTATACCAGTATACATCTTATTCGAGTTTCAGAAACTAGAAACAATTCGTATATTATTCATACACGATTCTTCCCTTTCACCGTTCACACCCTAATATTTTTATCATGAGGTGCAAGGTGCATGTTCCATGAGATTACAATCGGCATTGTCTATTTTACGGTATATTTATTCAAAGGGCTTATTCATAAGGGAATAGATCTTATTCACAAAATTTATTTATTTTATGAGTACCCCTAATAATATTGGATGAAATGTGGTTTTGTTATCATTGGATGAAACCTATTTGGATATAGTAGGGTCGGTTAGTTGAATCAAATAAGGTAAACTACGTTTTAGAGATGTGGGTACATTATATTGATTAAAAACATGCTTTTCACTCCTGTTTATTCAATTTAATTTAAGCATTATTATGCAAATTTATTAAGTATCCTTTTATTTATTTATAACTAGCTGTTCTGGCGACCTTCGGTGCGTATATTTATCACTTTTTAAGCCTTTCTTGGGCGTCTACGAATAGTTCCAGACTAAATTCAGCCAACTCCGTTCAGCCGTTCTAGAGTTTTAGCGTCACAGACATCGGTCAATTCATTTTTAAATAAGTATATAGGTAGAGAATATGAAAGAAGAATAGGCTAGCGTTAGAATGCGTATGTTTCAAAATAGATTGACTTGAGACTTAGAGATAGATTATAGCTATCGGGAAACAGATGTTAGCACTAGCGAGTTCCATAACTTGCCATAATAAGAGAGAAAGAACCCGTTTTGTGCACCCGAGAGTTTTGTGCACCTGTTCTTGTAAAGGTGGTTTTGATGGGGAAGATATACTAATTTAGCGATTAAATTCTAGGGAACATAGTATTAATAAATAAAATCTATTCTGTGACTATAGAGAAATTTGCACTTACATAAAGCGGTACTTTGGTTATGAAACGATATAGCTATTGCAGAATTTAAAATTCGAATTGTTAACTGATCGCTACAGCAACAGCGCGCCAACTTGCCATATCAACTTTTATGACGTCATAAAATGGTTCCAAACAAACCCGGCCGCGTAATTTTCAACTGATGACACTAGCAATTTAAAATGTCTCACCCAAAAGCGGCGGTTTAATGAGTATTTTAATTGCGTCCCTACCGTGTCTATTACGTTTAGTAGGTTGTTTTAAAGCAATTCAAGCCTTAGAACATCGTGATAAAAGCTATTTTGGTAGAATATTGTGTATAAAAGAGCAATATCTCGTTCGTGTTACCTACATCTAAAACTTTGAGGGACGTTGGTTGTTGATATTGGATGTTTTCATGAAGTTTCATCTCATGGGAGGAGAAATCTCATACATGAGATTTTCTCGGAAATACGTGAGAATTGAGTGCGTCTTTGTATTGTAAATTTAATCGATATTTAGTAAGTTTAGTAAATATTTATTTTTATATAGGTGAAAATTTCATTGATGACATATTTATTGGTTTCTATTCTGATAAATACCAAACAATTTTCTAAAATTAAAAATAATAATTAGAAATAAGATAATAATAATTAATAATAATCAATTACATATTATGTTTTATTTATATATTTATTATTCAGATTTAATGTACTTTCATATTAGATTTAATTGCGAGCTAAAATATATAGTTTACCGGCTTTTGCGGGCTTGTCTGTTGTGTTTTACTATGTACTTTTTGGAATCTTAAATCGATAACCAGTCACAGATAACAGTTTAGTGTAATATGAAGGTATCTAAATAACATATTTGAAAGTGTACACATGGTGTGCGTCAAGACATTTACAATTTACATTAACTAAAATTACGCGAGTAATATTAAAGCTTTATCTATTAATCACTCCCCTTCTGTCATGTCAGATGTAATTACATTACCACACGAACTCATAGGACTACCCCAACAAAAAATATAACAACAGGTAAGTAATATTGGTATGCAGCATAATGCCCTCAGTTTTTATATGACGCAAGCAATTTCATAAATTCAAGTTTAATGTTTATTTAAGCATTTGGCTGTATACATAAAATATAAAAAAAAAATACTTAAGCACGCAAAATTATTTTAAAGTTGAAATATGTATTTTCAATAATACTTACCAACTGCCCAATTGTGCTGTACACAAATTACAAAGCGAAGCGATAACGAACGTTGAAAAGAACAAAAAGTAAGGAATTGACATAACATTGTCACGAGGGACCCTCCCACTCCTGGGCACGAGATTTCTTTCAACTATTAGGGTACAAAAGGGGAAAAAAAGGTCGAAGTGAAGCGATAACGAAATATCGAAAATAACAAACTTATTGAAATCGCCTTTGACATAACATTGTCACGTGACAATGTTATGTCAATTCCTTCTTCTTCTTTCAACTTTCTTACGAGCTGAGAGAGTTTAGGCCTAATGTACACACGCTGGCCAAGTGCGGGTTGATGGACGTTACATGTCCTCTAATGGTTAGTTCTTAGACATGCCAGTTTCATCACAATGTTTTCCTACACCATATTGAGCATAACATACCTCCTTCATTTAAATAATACTAAGACAATGAGTGAATATAATTACGTCATACATCAAGACTGACGTATTACGAGGCCAGGGCTTGATTAATGACGTCACGTATGAAAACCACGGGAACCCAAAATTTCGCTTTTATGTTATACAGCTTACCGTGCGGCTTAGAATGGGCCAGCCTTTATCTTCCCGTATGGTGTCGTAAAAGGTGACTAATAAGTCAGGAAAACGGTGGCTTACACGAGCGTTATTTTAGCAGCCAATTGCCTTGAATAACAAAGCTGAAATTACAGGACTGTCAAAACTCAGAACTGAGACTCACGATAAAAATATTTCGAAACAAAAGCCAAATAAAAATAAAAGGCTCATAATTAAAAAAAAAACGATTAGGTACATAAACAAAGCTGAAAATCCACAAGGATTTTCTTTTTAATGTTCACGTTTACCAGTTGTCAGCGCTGGCCGAAAAGGGCGTTTACCGAAATCGAATTTCAAAATGCATTCGAATGTAGCAATCTTGGACGTCACGTGGTTTCGCGAGGCGATTCCACTGCTTTATGTAGGGACGTGATCATACTGCCTTATGAGATTAGTAACATTATATGGCGAAATTGATTTGGAGTTTACACGCATTCCACCATTCGGTTTATAGTCGAGCATTGACACGGTTATCGCATTAGGTGGCTGGAATTTTATAACTGGAGAAGATAGATACCTAGATACTGTCGAAATAGCGCGTAAAAAGCATAAACTTTTTGCGACTATCACTCAGCGATATCGATGAACGTAACGCCTGTTCCTTTTCTTTTTTATTTTAGTACCATAAATGTTTATTTTTTGTGTAGAACAAAGGTGTAGGTAGAATCAAATATTCTGTTTAGACTGTTAGATTAACGGGCAGTTTTTTAGTTTAGCCTAGCCAAATAATATACACAAAAGGTACTCAGCATCGTAAAAAATATGTACTTAGGAAAAACACATCCAGCCATTTCCGTAAAAAGATTTCCAAAAATGGCGCCGAAAAAATCGCACCCCACCAAAACAAAACATTTTCGGCACCTTATAAAACTCTTATTAGCTTTATGTTCAATTGAGAGACCCCTTGTACCTACCTAAGGGTGTAGTGTAGCCCCTCAATGTTACATAAATAATGACAAGATGGCAACTATTTGATTATACTGAAGGGAAGCAAGCCCCTAAATTAAATGCATTTTCCATAATGGGATTTATTTTGGACCAATATGGAATATTTTATTAAGTTAGAGCTTGATCACGTCATATTTCATTAGTGGACCGTCGTAAAATGGTTTATTGGGTGATTACTATCTCAGGCAGTTCCCAGATTATATTGCACGCAATTTAATAAAGGACGCTTTCTAATAATAAATATATAATCGATTTTTAGAACATTATCGATTCGATTACAGTGACCTACCGAAATGACTATTTTTATTTGAATTCAGAATTCGCTTTTTCGGTTAGGTAATAGACCTTATCCTACTAATATTATAAATGCGAAAGTAAGTGTATGTGTGTGTGTGTGAAGGTTTGTTACCGCGTATCTCCATAACCGCTCAACCGATTTTATTGAAATTTGAAATGTAGGTAGTGTATACCCTAGAATCGGACATAGGCTAACAATATTTTCAAAAATCATCCCCTAAGAGGGTTAAATAGAGGGGTGAAGTTTGTATGCAACTTTTTATTCCTTGGTCCTATTCATTTAAAATTTGGTACACATAAACCTTAAGACAAATAATGAGATACGGGTTTTTTATTTTTCCATAATTACCCCTATGACGTGTGGATAATGAGTTTTATTGGTAAAAATTAAAGTTTCTCTGGATCTGTATAGTCTCAAGTCCGATTGACTCCAAATTTGGCACACATATACCTTAAAAGAAATCATGAAACACGTGTTTTTAATTTTTCCAAAACTACCCCCTGTGGGGGTGTTAAATGAGTTTATTTGGAAAAATTAAATATTCCATAACTGTTTAGTCCTTGGTCCGATTTCCTTCAAATTTGGTATAAATAAGGCTCAAAACAAATAATGAAACACGTGTTTTTTATTTTTTCATTTTTTTTTATTTTCATCCTAATACTAAGCGGGCAAAGCCTGAGAAATTATTCTGAGGGTGATTTTCTTCAAAGTTGATATCATAACTCCTTCGTAATTTTGATCTAATTTACTTTTTATTTTGACACAATGACATGTTTGATAACTCAGTGCTACGAATAGAATTCGAAATTTAAACTTTATTTATTCTTGGTTATTTGAATGAAAAACTTACATTATGGTCCAAGAGCCGTAGAAAATAAATCTTCACCGGTGTGACAACCAAGTTAGACATATTTTTGTATGAAACCCATATATATTTATAAACATGCATGGGAGCTTGCCGATTTCAAAATGTTGCTTACACTCCTACTACCTAATTTTGTATGGAGATAGTTCGAGACCCGGGAGAGGATAGTTTTATCCGACTGCGAAAAAAGAGGCCATTGGCTTAGCGCTATAACCGACATACGCGCGGGCGAAGCCGCGGGCGGTCAACTAGTTATTAATATTATTATGAAAAAAATTTGCGATACAGACTTTTTTCAAACATGGCTCATTTTTGAGATAGATAATTGAGTGTAATACGATAGGACAGTTCGCATGATGTCGCTATAAAAAAAGGTCGGTTATGACCGGACACATTTGTCAACATTTTTTTTAAAACCAGCACATTTATTTTAATCTATTACAATTTTATTCATGGTTGCCAAAAAGGATTAAAGTTTTGAATAACAGTAACATAGCACTTCTCCAAACTTAGTCATTTTTGCACCATAAGAAAGTGTGTCAATTAATTTGTTAGAGATATTTACTCCCGGAAATTGTTATATATTCAATGAAACAATGCCCTTAAAGGTTACGGTGATTGGGTTAACGATTATTGCTGTCTTAGAGTGCAGATTAAGGATCGGCTGCTAAAGGAAATGGAGCAGAAATTATTAATACTATCATTAATTACCTACATTTATTATAGAGATTAATTTGTGATGATTTTCAGCCGTCTTAACTTCTGGGAAGTGTTTTATTATTTTTAAAAGAATAGTAATTAATTTTCTTACAATTAGTTTTTCTTCCAACCCAAAAGAATAAAGACTCTCAATTCGAATGTTTTTTTTTAATGGTTTTGTATGGATGTTAGGTATACGTTAATTCCGCCCCTTAAACATCGATTTTGATAGTTCTTTTTTTTTATTTCAAAGGGTCACAAGTGGTCACTAAGTGGTCAGTTTTGAGTTTATTAAATTTATCGTTTTTGCATCAAAAAGAAAAAATAAAATAATATTGAAAAGGAAATCGACCTAAGATACCTACCGGGGCAAAAAGTAAACTAAACGTGACATTTATCTTAGTCCAAACTTAACCTGTGTCGTAAAATTCTTCTAAGTTTTTATCTTCCAGGAAGTTATTTTTTTATTGATTTCTATAAATTTCCAGTAGGTGGTCCATCTGTCTCAGCGTACAAACAATTAATAGGAACATTTGGCAACAACCCTCCAATATTTCATGGGCCGTAACATGAGCAGATCAAGTGTGACGTCATTAAGTAGCATATGTGCTAGGGGCTTTATTTGCAATTTGGTTGAAATATAAAATAATTCGTTTGGGGAATTGCAATTATTATAATTGCAAGAGTATTTATTTAGGATGTTATAAAATTTACGAGTATTTAAATTGTATTTTACAGCAGTAAGTATTTTTTTTCTTATTATATCTAATTTAACCAATGCATTATGTATTATATTATATTTTTTTTAGTTATTTGGTTTCCATAGTACAAGCGCTGCTTAGCTCAGGTCCAGTTGACCGTGTTAATGTCCCAGGTTAGTATTATTATTATCTATTATATTTTAGCTGTCAATTCAACAGACGTCTTGAAGTCAAAATTAGGACATTGTTAAATCATGGTCAGTTTAAAATAACAACAGAAAACGATAAATGTCAAGCAGTTTGTATGGAAAAATACCCGACAAAAAATAATGACAAAAACAATGGTGTGTTATTATAAGTTTGACACGTGTATCTGTGTACTAGTTTCCTGACACCTAGCGCCTAAACGGATAGACCAATTTTGATGCGATTTTTTATTCGAAAGCTGAAGTGGTAGAAATGGTTCTAGCTAAGAACCATTTCTACCACTTCAGCTTTCGAAACAATGAAATCATGTCAGAATTATTGAATTTTTCATTCAGTTATATAAAACAATTGAAGAATTTTAAGCAAATAAATTCAAATTTTATATTTGGAATCTTGTTTAAATAAAAATTCAAATATAAGTCCAACCCTATTTTGAGTCGCGCACACACTCAGGGGACTCGCACAATGAGCGAATATCAAATTGGCAACATTCAAGCGTAATTGCATTTTATTACAAATATTGTGTCCGCGGGCTAAGTTCCCGCTGCGTTGAGCAAAGCGCGTCATAATTGCCTAGCATTTGTTGTTTGGAGGGGAAATACAAAAGAACTCCGAATTATAGGTTGTTGGACATGAAACGTACATAAAAAAGCCATTTTCTAACCGTATATTTGAACTACTTACTGAGATATTTTGTTTCTATTCCCCAAGTTATGATAACCAAAGTATAGGTAGTGAAGGCAAGGCTCGTATTTTAGTTGTAAGATATGTCAGTTTCCTCACGATGTTTTCTTATCAACATTGGCCAGTAGCGATAAAACAATTCACATAAATATGTGTGGGTAAGGATTGAACATCGACATCGAATGAATTATATAAAATACACAAATCATTTCTGATTAAGTAAATTTATTTTTTACTTATTTTTAGTCTCTCTTTTTAAATCGGCTTTATTTTTATGATAAAAATTATTTTATAATGAAATCAATTACAGCGGCAACTGTTTGTAACTTAATTAGTCATACAAAAATATTTTTGTTTTCTAGTGTCGATATTTAGAATCGATAATTGTATTAAGTAGGTGCCTACACTGTTAAGTAGGTAATCGTACCAATAACCCTGAGAAATCTATTTAGAATCAGGTTAAACATACCAATCGACGTCAATTTTCACAATCAAACCCTTCCTCCATCAACATACCTGCAATAAACAGAAAAAATAAATCTCATTAGTATATTAAAACAAGTGTCTGAATGTTTATAATATATCCGGTGCCCTAGCCAAGGTCACTGACCTGATGGCAAACACGAAACAGACACAAACGAAACAGACGTAGAAAAGAATTATAAATGGATTAATAACTTCAGAAGTTTACTTTTCGTATTTAATAAACAAACATTTTACTGGAATTTAGTAGTAACTAGTGTAACTACCTCCGTTATAATGTCCAGTACACACAACACGACGTAATTTACGCAAATATAAGTTCATGCGAAAGATTAGATTTGTAACAATGCGAAATCTTTTGGAATTTCGTAGTAACAGCCGTAAGTATATAGACTAGTTCTCGAGGAAGAATAATTAACTTTGCACTATTTTCCGAAAGATTGGAAACAATAAGATCTCTCAGAATTTTGTAGTAATTGCTCTACACTGTATCGCTACATTGGAAATAAATGCAAATCTTTTGAAATTTCTTAGTAACTGCAATTGAGTTAATTTGGGCCCATGCGAAAGTTTTGTAACATCATCACTCACATTATTAGTAACAACGCATTTTTTTAAATTAACATAATATGTTAAGAATTATATTTGTTAACTAGCTGCCCCAGCGAACTTCGTACCGCGTATTTATTAAAAAAAAATTCACTTAGGGGTATGAAAAATAGATAGTAGCTGATTCTCAGACCTACTGAATATGCATAAAAAATTTCATAAGAATCGGTCGAGCCGTTTCGGAGGAGTATGGCAACGAAAACTGTGACACGAGAATTTTATATATTAGATAGTTGATTTCTTTGGTAATTGTAATTTAAATCTACAGTGTAAAATAAAGCCAGTGTCTTAACCTCGTACACGATTACTCACAGTACACCCACAAGATGACTGAGAGAAGCGGCCATATACCTGTCCATGCTACACATTTGTATTTAATTACAATAACTACTTATGTATTAACTAGGACTCCTACAAAAATTGCTTTCTTATACGTATTGGAAATTGTCTAGGCAGGTTTTTATATAGTGGCAAAACAAAGATAATTATGGCTGTACAACTGATTAAAATCATAATTAGTTTTCTGAATAAGCGTCACGGTTATAGGTAAATGCTTAGTATACAACGCTGAAACCTCATTTAGTAGTTAAGTAATACTTAGTTCTTACTCTTTACAAAGTAGATAGATAGGGGATATAGGGAAATATAGATACGGTAGGTAATGAGTTAGGGAACTCCTATTTAACCGGTATTCCATATTCGTAACTCAGTTACATATTACAGCTCTAACAGCTCTAATATTCGGAGTCGCAGAACGCTTAGGTTAAGTTTAGCAACTTTTAGTAGAGCAATTACGAGCTGTAGTTATTCAACTTATTGATCTAAACTGAATCCTGATATATTAGAAACTAGCGACCCACCCCAGCTTCGCACGGGTGCAATGTGTTATACTTATAAACCTTCCTCTGGAATCATTCTATCTATTAAAAAAACTGCATCAATATCCGTTGCGTAGTTTTAAAGATCTAAGCATACTATATAGGGACATAGGGACAGAAAAAGCGACTTTGTTTTATACTATGTTGTGAAGAACAACAAACAGCTACTCGTATAATATACACATAAAAAAAAGAAATTACAAACAAAATATATATACAATATCGTAGCCCAAACGTTGCCCACAGGCTAAATGTCGTTACTAGGGACGCATTGCGAAGCAGAATGTCATGAATATCTTAAACTCGAATCGCCATTTAATATAACATGTTTCAAAACTAGTTTATATATGTATCTAAGGTTAGTTCGAGGCTGTTATATGAAAATGATTAATGTGATATTAAAATTAAAGATGTCTTTCAAGGAAATTTTATATTATTAATTAACATCATTGGCCTATTTTAGCAGTCCACATTGTCTGTCTTCTCGCCAACCGAAATAACCTCTCACTCCACATCCAGTATTTTTATTGCTTTGACAAACTAGCTATTTAGTCAAGTTAATAACTTTTATCTAAATGAATGTTATTTATTACCTACTTATCGAAATCAGAATCTGAAACCATTTTATTTTGTTTTTTTTTTTGGTTTTTAAGCAACGAATTCTATACGAGTAGGTACGGTACCTATTCTATAGGTTATTCTTGGGTTGGCTTTTCAAGGCAAAACGGTTTTTAAGGGAACGATGTAATTACAATGTCGTGCTTTAATCTGTCGGTCTAGACTTTTATAGACAAAGACACTTTGAACATAAACAATTTACGGAAACCCTAAAGTGTTCAGTCAAAACTTAGTAGATTGTTGTAGAGATTTGAGTCCATTAACTGAGCATTCGAATGTTGAAACTCATCAAGCAAAAAGCTCTAAAAATAGATACGAAAATATTTATTAAATCCGTAGAGGCACACAATATCTTAATTGTAAGTCACCCTGACTTCTTTTCAAAAACTATGAAATGAAATACAAGCTTCTTGTGGCACTTATTGGGATATACCTAAAGTAGCGTATACTTATGTCTTAATCCAGTCCGTAACCTATCTCTGTACCTAATTTCATAAAATTTCGTCCAGCAGTTTTTGCGTGAAAAAGTAGCAAACACACATACCGACATAAATTATACATTATATTTTTTTTTCATATAATAGGTTTGCGCTTTTCTTAAGGCTGAAACACATAACCGCGCTGCGGCGCCGCACCGCAAGAATCGGACGTGCCGCCCGCCCGCCTCTACATAGAACAAAATCTACTAGCACTACGAGCGTTGCGTTACGGTGTGTTGCCGCAACGCGGTTATGTGTTTCGGCCCTTATTCTTTCAAACTTTCGCGTTTATAATATTAATAGAACTATCCTCAACACTAAAATCAGTTCTAACCCTCTACCAACAATAAAATTATAGTAGATATTTTTTTCTATGCTCTTACTCATTGGGCTCAACGTTCCAAAAGGCGCCTTGGCCTTCGTAAAGAGTTAAAGTAAAGACTAACGTAATACTAATTTTAGGCGATAGGTTAAATCCATTTTAGTAACATTATTTACCTACCTACGGAAAATTTGTTGGTTTTTCGTAATCAAAGGGAAATGAACACGGTTCTTGGTACGTTTCGGGTCTTAATTAACAAGTGCAGAAAAGGAGTGGTGTTAAGTTCATTGAACTAATACTTAGCAAATGATGAAATGTATGTACTTAACTGTTTGGCCATCAAAGTTCAAATTAAAAAGTTTTTACTGTCCTGTCCCAGCTCCTCATCATCATCATCAGGTTATCGTAGTCCACTTCTGGACATAGGCCTCTCCTAAAGCACGCCACTGAGCACGATCCGCGGCTACTCTCATCCAGTTCTTACCAGCCACCTTGGAAAGAACCTCACTCCACCTAGTCTGAGGGCATCCTACGCTACGTTTGCCAATCTGTGGTCTCCACTCAAGAAATCTATTACCCAACGGCTGTCTGGTTCTTTGTCGGATCACTTCATTGCGTATTCGATCCTTCTGTCCCAGCTGTCCTCGTGTAAATGGCCCATAAGTAAGCTTTGAATTTGTGTGTTCAATAATCATTGGTAAAAGTTGCGTCGCGCATGGGAAGCACCGCGCCTCAGGCAGATTGTCAAAAAGCAGTATAAACCTGTTTTAACCAAGCAAAGGACGCATCGCGTCTTAGGCCGACGTCACCGCCTACACTATGTGCTCTCACACATATACAAAACCCAGTTTAGGCCTCGCAGACTGTACATAACTGAGTCATTCGGCAACTTTGCCTGATGGGTAAATAGCCGAAACAGAGACCAGTCACCAATGAAAACTTCCAACAATGTGATTTCGGACTCAGAACTCGAGTTTCCAACTCTGTCTTCACACTCAATGTACCGTGGTAGGTACTTTGAATTCGCGTTTTGTTTTTGTTCTGCACTGATTACTTGAAATCCGTTGTTTAACGGTATCTCAGAGACAATAAAACGGCTCCTGTATACCTGATACTTCTCAAAGGTTATTGTCAAGTCTCAGCTATGAAATATTATGCGCTATGAAATAAGCCTTTCTCTTGAATTCCTCAAATCGTAATTAAAATGAAGAAACCTTAGTAAGCCGACATTTTAGAATATTTGTGAACTTTGTGGACATTTTTATTTCTATATGGTGATTATCATTGTTTTTTTGAATCCCCTTGGAAGGAGTGGCGATTTAAAGTTGTAGTGGACGTCTGTGTACAAGTTTGTAGCATCAAAGGGCTTAAATGATTGGACGCAGTTTTCTTTATTAATGCTGAAATGTTCAAGATAGTTAGTTCGCTAAGGTTTTTATTTGTTTTTTAATTTTTTTTTCAATATTTTTTAAATATTTTTTTTATAATTCGTAGTTACTGGTATGATTTTTTAAATTTGTTTGTACACCATCCTCATTCTCATTTCACAATTTGATAAAAATTTCCTATTTGAGTTGAGCTTGGAAACAACACATGTACACAGGTGTACATGCGTTGCTTACCACGCTTTCCACTAAACCACAGATATTAATTTTGTGTACAATAAAGAATTAAAGAAAGAACATTATAGGTTGTGCTCTGCTTACTCAATAGTCTCTAAATCAAGGGTAAATTGACCTCGTTAAACTAACGTTCTCAGTATGAGGCCCAAAAATACGTAAAACACAATGTAAGCATATTGCATATTGCCTCTGGCCTCCTAAAGATATGAAAAGGCGCGTGAACCTTTATAATAACATTTCTGAAATAGGTTAGTTATAATAATGTAAAAAGTTAAACACATCCCTTGCGACCGACATCATGATTACGTTGCCTCATAGCCTATTTGAGAATTCATTGAAAAAAAAAATACAAATGCTATGAAAAGACCTTTTTAAAAAAATAGTGATTCGCGTCTCCATAGACAAGGTTCGCAACCTTTATGGCGTTGCAATTTTGAAAATGGAACTGCTCGGGGTTCCCGCGGGATTCGAGAGGTCTCGACCACTCCCCACTGATTGTTAGAGCTCAGGGTTATGACACTGTTAACCCGATTTCTAAGGATAGTTCACGTTCGCCTTTAGTAGTAAAGATTTTTAGTATTAGTGGCAACAGAAATTGATTTTGTCCATTTAATTAATTCAACACATCATAATTTGTATAATGTAAAAAGTTTTTAGTTTGATAAGTAATACGCCCTCTCTTCGCTTCCGTCGTATACCATCGGTTTTTCATAATCTAACTTTAACTCATAGCCTAGCAGCTAATTTTACGAGGATATAGCAAGATTTATAACCTTACTAACTTTCTGACCGCGGTACAACCCGCGACCGCGGTAAACCCCCGCGTGCAATTTACCTCTTTTTGCGCAGTCGGATAAAAATCATTTTATGTCCTTTCCCGGGTCTTAAACTATCTCTATACCTAATTTCATACAAATCGGTTCTATAGTTTTGTCGTGAAACTGCGACGGACAGACAGACCATTCTTTCTTTCGTATTTATAATATTAGTAAGATGTACGGATAAATCTGGCTATTTTACACAAAAGAAACCTTCCGATTTACATACTCAAAGTCAATCACATCAAAATTTTAATCAATCAATATTTATTTTGGTTGATTTCTACTTTCTAGCCACTTTTTATATGTGTGATTAGCGTTTAGACAAAAGTCACAAAAGTACTCTTTGACTACTCTTATTAAAATTCATAAATAATATTTTGTTTAATGTCGCTTTCAGACATTTACTTAACACTGAGTAATATCACAGTAAATATAGATACACCTAGGTTTTACTGTGGTAGTATTTTTATGCAAAAATTCAACCTCAGATAATTTTATAGGATCTTAGCTTAATAAAAAGGTCCTTTAACAAAACAGAATGAGATATCCAACAAAATTTTAACAAAAGGGATTCTGTGGTCTAAGGATAATGTATTCCAATCGGCTACACATTAAAGCACCACTTAGAAGATTATAAACGCACAAAAATAAAATCTATTTCTTTGTTGAAAGATTACTTTGTTTATACAGCTTTCAGAATATATTCTAGTGGCTATTATAATGTTCAGGATGAGATAATTCTTTTAAAATATTAGTTAAACACTAAGACCAAAAATCGAAATAAATTGCTTCCGAACGACTGAACCGAATGGCTAATTCTTCTTTTATTTAGTTTGGTAACCTCAGGGAAAATGTAAAAAGTAATATTTTAAAATTTGGCTATTGCAACAATCGTGCGAATCTGGGGTGGGCAGCTTGTCTTTACAGTGTCAAATGAAGTCTCTTCCGCTGTCTGTTCGGAATAAACGCAAAAATTACTGAACGGATTTTCATGCAATTTTTATCAATTAACAGTGATCCACGAGGAAGGTTTAGGTGTATAATTTATACACCTAAACTAGTAAAATATAAAGCTTTAACAGCCTTGACTTTTATGACGCAATCTGATTAGCTAGAAGGAGACGACGAAACCTTTTGAACCAATTAATTTATGGTGTGAAAGGTAAGTTGAAGAATGATATAAAGAAACAGAGGAGATAGGCTGTATGAATCCGTTAACTTTCCAAAAACATAGGACTTGCTCTCTAAGTTGCTGAAAGAAGTCCTAATACTTTAAGAAGGTAAGTCATTTCAACCCTTTTTAGTGTCCTAAAGTTGGGTAAGATAGTTGAGAGAAGACCCGTGTCTTCTCTCAAATATCTTACGCGTTGAGAGGCCTTAATCTACACATGCTGGCCAAGAGCGGGTTGGTGGATGTCTCATGTCCTCGAATAATTGGACAATCCCCGGTCTGTATAATATCCATCTGGGTTATGGTGAAGGGTGCTAATGGATTAGGTAACCAGGACCATGGAAGGAATATGGCCCCTGCTTGACCAATGCATATAAACACGGATGAAATGGATACGCAAGGATAAAATTATTATTATAAGTATTAAGAGGGAATAATTAGAGAATGAAGAGAGGGAACGATGAGGGAGGGATGATGTTTCTTTATTGGTGCTGTTTATACTGGTTACAACTTCAGTTTGCAATAAATGAACCAACCAGCAAAATGCTAGAGAGTTGAAAGGAGACAGACATAGAAAAAAAAAAGGTGTAACTCTATTCATTACGCAATAGCAAAAGAACATACTTTAAAATCTTAGTAAGAAAACCGAGTGCCCTGAACTAAAATTGTTGTAACTTACTTTAAATTCGACACAGAAAAGTTCTCCAAGAAAAGTTATTCACAGTAACATACGAGATTTTTATATAACCTCCCGTCAAAACATTCCAATAAAAATTTAGGTATCGGGTTCCCATCAAAACTCGCAATCTCATCAGTCGCGGAAACTTAAAATGTCTTAACTCGGGTAACTTTCAAAGTTTCACGATTCAAATCTTTAAACCTTTGAGAGTTTAACCAAAGTAAATACTGTTACCCACAGACAGAAGGAATAAAAGAGATAATTTTGGCAAAGATGATAATTTTGATGGTTATATATTTTTCTAGCTTTCCGACAGCGGCTTCGCCCGCGTGTATGTCGGTTATCGCGCCTAAAATATTTCCTTCTCTTTGCGAAGAAAAACTATAAAAAAAATTCGGATAAAAACTATCCTATGTCCTTTAAATATTAATACGTATGTGGCTAAGCAGTGGCGAAGAGTAGAAATTTGAAACGGGGAAGACGGAGCAAATTAAATGACAAGAATTTCTTGTTTTTTTTTGTTTGCAGAGCAGCGGCGGCGCAGTGGTAAGGGCCTTAGAAATATAAGATAGCGGGTTCGAATCCCAGTCGTGCCTTCACATCTTTGTGTGAATTGTTTCATCGCCGCTGGTCAATATCGGCGAAGGAAAACATCGTGAAGAAACCGACATGTCTAAGAACAATTAAAAATTACTAAGAAGTATGTGCTGCAGTTTTTATGATATTTAAAACTTTTAGGCGTAACATAATTTTTAATTAAGTACGTTATATTGGCTAATTCCTAAAGGGAAGCCGGTGGGTATCGTGGTATATGGACCATTCGTCACTGAGAGGTAGATTTTTATACAAATATAAGTAACCTGCTAGTCCAAATAACTGCAACTTCTAGGTACAGATCTTCTCTCAATTACAACTTTCTTTAAATATTGATTGAGTTAGGATAGATAATATATAATAATAATAATTCATTTATTTCGGAATTTCTTTCATAAACTTGTTAGTAGGTATCATATTTCTTAAGAACTAGTGTTAATAGGTACATAATATCATATAAAAGTATACTGCCTTTCTCAGGAACCCTTCATCTTACATGCATAGCTGTCCAGTGCCTGAGAAAAGGGCCATCAAATCTACCGGCTACAGTAGCCAGGATGCTGTTATACCTAGGTAATTTTTTTTAAATTGTGAAATAGGTTTGCGCTGGACTATAAATTGCGTGATGTTGACCAACGATGTAATCTACGATGGAACTCGACTGCTCAATATACCCATTCACTCGTGATTATGAATGGAATGTGTTTGGAATGGAAGTGGAATGAGGTTCGATATGATTAGAAACTATAAAGGAGCACCCACCCTCTTAAAATAACATGACCATATTATTCAACAATTTATATTAAAGCAATATTAATAATCTACTTATTAAACAAAGTAAAATAAAAAAGCAAGAAGCCGTGCCTGTTTATTGGCTTATAAAACAAGTTTAGCAAAGTACTATAAGATTATAGAAACAGTTTTAACGAGCGCTACATTTTCTTTGAAGCGATAGAGTAAAGAGGACAAACGACCAGTTTTCTTATGTACCTATTTTTTCATATTGTAATCGGTTGGCTACTTTTTTTTATTCTTCGATAGGCTGGCGCTTAACTATAACTTGCCTGTTGTAAGCAATGATGTAGTCTACCATGGAACACGCCAGCCCAGTATACAGATTCACTCGTGATTACGAATGATTATTGGAGAGAAGGTGGCAGTGGAATGAGCCTCCTTAAGGTTAGAAACCTCAAAGGAGCAACAATTCCGATCCACCCTCTCTGCATGGTGTCACCAGACATCGCACCGTAACACGTCAAAGCCGTTTGGCGGTGCGGCTTTGTCTAGTGGGTGGTCACTAACCACGGCCGAAGCCTACCACCAGTTGAATGTCACTTGATTTGCACCACCCGGGGACCACGCGTGGGGAATCAATTAAAAGTGTACACCAACGGACGAAGGTGACGAAGAAAGCATGCAGATAGTATTAATATTTACTTATTTATTTCAGGCAACTAGGCACATAGAAAATATATAAAAACTCAAATAACTTTAATAATAACTAGAGACGGCGTCGTGTTGCGCTGCGTGATAGATTACCGCGAAATCTTCGGTAGACCTCTTTCGAGGAACGTCCCGGGGCTTGACATATTAAACAGTTTAAATAGCTTATTAAAATAGTTTGCCAAAGTACCTAATTTTAGTACAAGTAGTACAAACAAGTAGAGACACACACGTACTTTTTCGTTTTTTATTTATTTTCACCAACAAACAAGCTGATTCAATGAGCCAAAATGTCACGTAATATTACGATTACTTATAGATAACCTACGATATTATGACAACTATGCTATGGCTTAACTTAACTTGATAAATCGATACAGTAGTTTTAAAGTTTCGATACAAACAGAAATACGAATCTTTCCCTTTATGGTATTAGTATAAGTAGATGAAGAATGAACTAATTAGCTGAACAAACAATAGTTTTAACTTCAATAAGAACTAAACTTTTTGTAGATCAACTTGGATGTCCACAGTTTTATTAGATGCTACACTTTTGTCCAATCGTAAACTGCAGCAGTAAAAATATAGCTACAATGTCCGTTTCATGACTGAATGTCATCACGACGGACTGAGACGTATGCATATACCTAACTTATGACACTCCTCTTTTTTGTCAGAGATAAAAAAACATTTTTTTTTACAATGGTATCTATAAATTATGGACATAACCTGTAATTTCACGCAAGTTAATTTCGAAATGAAATTAAACCTAATCCTCGAGACAATTAAGCTGTTATTTCAACGTCAGTAATTTTGTTCTATTTGAGGTATAAATCTAAAGATAAATATGTATGACTAACGCGCGTGGGAAATGGAAGAAACTCCGTAATTACGTACAAGTAAAAAACATACTATAAGGCTAGGTTCGTATGATCGCGAGGTACCGCGCGTTTCTAACCGCGACAGCGTTAGCAAGGATAACGCACGGGACATACAGGTCTAACCTAGTTCAAAAGTACATAAATACCCTAAGTAAGCCTCTCTTTACCGCCATATTCTACGAGAAAGTTATAATTACTAGTATAACTACTAGTATAGTAACTTAGTAATCCTTGTTGTTATCCTGGTGAGAAATAATCTATGTATTTCTTATATTTATTATGTGAACGACATACACTATCCCTCGTGGTATTCCGCTATCATATGAACCTAGCCTAACCAAATAGTCACTAAACACACTCGGCGTTAATACAGACTAGATTTGCCTTACATTGAGCGCCTGCGTTCACTTGTCAATTCGACCTGTTTTACAAACTTCATATGACAGTACGCAATGAATAACAAAATACCTAGCTCCACCGTTCGATGTTGTTACGTGTCGAGGCAGTATCTCAGTTAACAGTCGGTCAACTATTATTTAATCCAAGTAACAACAAATGCTTAACTATTAACCACCCGATGTTTTTAATATTACCATGTTAAGACAACCGATTAAGATATTTTTGTATACATTGGAATAGAAGAAATGATTGGTTTACCTTACTAACACAAATTACTGTATAATAACCCGTTGAAAGTTGAAAGTCATTAGAATACCGATAAAAAATATCCAACTGTGTAATGTTTAGAAGATAATATACGATGACAAAGGAGAGGTCAAAAGTGGGCTAGAATTTTGAACACCAATGTGATATACCTCATTGGAAAGCTTATTTAATAAGCTGTTAGAATTTAACTAAACACGAATTTTAGGAGTAACCATTTTTGTAAAAATCAAAAAAATGTAATAGAAAAACAAAACGCACATTACCTTTAATTATCCGTTTCCTAAGCAGTAAAAATATTGTAATTACGTCAACAATCGCATTCTGTTACAGTACTTTTCTCTTGTAATATTATTCTAGCTGCAGCTTAATGTAATTATGACGAAAAATATTTGTTATCTTATTAGTGTAATAACAAAACGCGTGGAAAAAAATATAATTACGGGAAACGTCATGATGTCATTGTCATTGATCAGTTTGATTGACAGCGTCGAAATAATTTTGATTTTTTTGATTGCTCAATTGTCATTTGACCATGGGGTTGCCAATTGCAATAATCATAATATTGCATTAAGGATTCTTATTTTCAATTTCAATTTTTTAAAAAACGGGGGGGGTGTCAAATTATTTTAAATACACCAAAAAATTTAATTAATTATGCTCTATTAACCTATGTAACTCAGATTGCTGTTCAAATTTACAATTATTTTAATCCCAGGCTCTATACATTTTTTGAACGTCTCCTTTGTAACTAGTTATAATGTTTTTGAGTTTTAGTTTTTTAGATTAAGAACACATGTTATAAATGTTGACCTGTAATTTAATCTTAAGCTTTCACCGTCTTTGAAAGGTAGTTTGTTGTGGTTACTATATGTTTATGAAACAGAAAAAGGCATAAGTTCAAAACATTAATTGTATATTAGCTGTAACTGCTACAAGTAAGAAGGATGAAGCAACAACAATAAGCACTATCTAGTGCCAAGTTTAAAAATTTTAACGCAAGCAAATCGGGCCCTTATACTTTTCTATATAAAAGATAGAATTCAAAAGCATTTTTACTGGAGACTGAAGCTATTCGTCCCCACTCGAACCCCACTAAGGCTCGAGTGCTGTCATTACCAAGACCTTCTTGCAAAAATCTTACAGCAGAGAGGTTTTCTCAACAATTTATCTACTGTCCCGTGACAATGAAATCCCTTTCTGAACCTTACAAATCCGAGCGGCAGATCCAAGGCTTTGTCAAAATATGAGCAACTCTGCAAAAACAAATAAAACAATGAATTTTTCTGAGAATGTACCAGACAGCCAGTGTTTTGCGAGAACAAAAAATGACACCGGAACACATTGATATTTTAATTAGAAAATGCCAGACACATCGCTACACAAGCCGTTTGATATTCCGAACAACTGATGAGCAAACGAAGTACCGAAGCCAAATATGTCGATATCCATTGTTGTAATCAAAAATCGTGACAAAAATGGAAATCCCAGGAAAATAATAAAAATATTCTTTGCAGCTGGATGGCAAACAAATTTTCTTGATGAATAGGCATACTTGTCGACATAAAAGGACCCTTTACTAATGATGAGCTCATCAACTAAATGTATGTGGTATGGGACAGTGTTACTTAAGAAATTAATACCGCCCGCCTGTCAGGGGAGCCACAGAACGAATGTCAATCGCGGCAACAATTACAACATCCACTATTGAATATTGCTTTTATTTCTCTGTTAAAATATGTAACAGTTTCCGCAATTCGTATATTCAATTGACCATTTATATTATTTGCATTCAAATTCGGTCATGGAACGACTTCTGTGCACAATTTGCAATAACCAGCTGCAGTATGTTAAAACACTATGTAATATACTATTCTGATGGAAATATGTATAAATTACATCAGAATAAATTGATATTCCGAATGTTATTAATTACAAGTACCTAGAGACCTGTCGATAAATTTATATATTACTGTCCGTATTACGACTTTAGTATGCTCACTTCAGCCTTTTTAGTGTCCCGCTGGGCACATGTTTTCTCTCAATTATCTTACGAGTTGAGAGCGTATGTGAGGACCACAGTCCAGTGGATGTCACATGTCCTCAAATGATTAGATCTTAGACATGCCGGTTTCCTCACGATGTTTTTTTTTTCACCGTTATGCAAGGCATAGCAGCAAAGATGTGTGGAAACGACCCTGAATCGAACCCGCGACCTTATATTTCAATAGCGAGGCCGATACTGCTGCGACTTCGCTGCTTTGTATGTTTGCTTCCGATCCGAGTATTTAAGTTAAGTTTTAAACAATTTTTCACACATACCTACACACAAGAGCTCTTTACTTTTGTTGAGTTCTAACTGATATAATAGGTATTTAGATGTGTTTTTAGTAAATACATACCTATAAATAAATTACACCACGACACAGAACAAACAATCATGCTCATCACATAAAGGTTTGTCCTGGGTGAGAATCGAACCCACGACCTCGGGCTTAGCGGTCAGTCACTAACTACTACGCCCAAAAGGAACTATTTTTGATACATCCATACAGCTCCCGCTAGAAACGCTGTAGATACTTGATTTCATACAAAAAAAAAATATTTCGGACAAGTTGCATCTCTATAGTGTCATCCCAAAGAAACAGATCTAATAGCTCTGTTAGTAATAATAATTTAACTATTTGATAGTGTTAAAAGTAACTTAGAGTAGGGTCAACATAAGAACGATGCAGCGTGGAAAAAATAAAATATTTTATAATGTATTTATAGTATTTAGATTTGAAATTTAATATTGTATATTTTATATGGACCCTGTAGCCTGAAAAAAATGCTTATTATTATTATGATAAGAAATGTCGAGTCGTAAAACTGTTCATAGTAATATATGAAAAGAAATATTTGTAGCTGCCTTTAAGATTTATGACGTTGGAAAAGAAAAATTGATTGGTGACTGTCATCGCTTCGGCAAAATAGATGTAGCGGAAATTTTCTTGGATCTCACGGAATTATTGGAATTTCTCAATAATTCTTACTCACAAAAATATATCTCTATAGCGGCCAGTATATTAAGTTATAACAGTAAACTATGTATTTAGAAAAACAAAAACCCGACTGCGTTAATATCTGTCAATTTAATTTAATGAAAAACTGAATAGAAATTTTAAAGAATTAAATATTGTTTACTTTGTTTTTCCCTCTTAAATATCGTCCCCATGTAAGTTACAGTTTCGTAATCATCGTTAAAAATCCTTTATTTTGTTATAACACTCGATGTATAACAAAACCTTTTAATTTTTTTGAAATTATAACTTGGCGATAAAATTATAAATTATAACTAATCCTATATTTTTTTAAATAACTTTGATGTATCTAGCATCAATCTGACGACTAATACGAATCTAATGATACCTCTCAAGCTCAGATGCGACAAGCCGTTTAGGCTCTAGAGCGTGCCAAAGATATACATAGGTATAGGTAGGTAGGTACATACATATCCTTCCTCCTTGCACAATCGGGTAAAAGGAAAACAAATCGTGTAATAAAACCTGTACAAGATATAAGATAAATTTCTTAGTCATATTTCAGAGCAGACAAATCACCTCACCCAATTCACTATGAAACTAAAACCAACAATTTTCGGATAAGATTTCGTTATGTTAGTCCACAAAATTATGTATTAAAGCCTGGCCAAACATCCTTCTTTCCAAACCGTCCCCCACTGACGTAAGATGATTTATAAGGGACGAGAGAAATTGATTGGCTACCGTTGTTAACCGAAATATGTTTGGGAAACAAAGGGAAGACCGTTACATACTGGAGTAAATCTATTCATTACTTTTTATAGCACCTGCTATGTTCGTGGATTTGAAAGATAACTTCTGCAGCCCAATTTATGGGAGCTGAGTAATCTTCGTACCTGCGTACCTAGGTAGTCAGTTAAGTCTGGCCGCCGTAGTAGAAAAAAACGGAACTTAGTAGTAAAGTTACGACCAATCATACTAATAATAAAAAACGCAGAAGTTTGTAAGAACATATGGATGTATGTATGCTTGGATATATGGATGTATGTTTGTTACTCTTTCACGCAAAAACTACTGGACGTAATTGGATCAAATTTGGCACAGAGGATATTTTTTATCCCAATAAGTACTACGCGGGCGAAGCCTTAGGCAGAAGCTAGTGTACTTATAAAATAAATTCATCTAAGATTGTGGTAGGTATCCTTATGAATGTGATAGACGTCAATAGATTGAGGATATCTGCGCTCGCGTCGATCGAAGATATTAAGCGGTCAGTGCACCCTAAGTACGGTGCTGTTATAAGCAGTTTAATACATCACATGTAAGTATTTTAATTTACCTCCTTAAATCTAATTGTCAGAGACTATTTCTTTATTTTAATTTCCATAAAAAAATACCGTGCAATGCTGGGTCATCCAAGTAGTGTATATAAATCGATACCAATAACTATTACAATTGCTAGACATCATTATAACCTAGCTATCTAATTAGTTCAAGCTCTCTAATTTATCTAAAGAAGATAACGTTATTATATACAATTATCCAGACCAGAGTAATCTGTCAACACGACTGCACTTGCATAATGACAGTCTTTAATTAAATCAAATCAGAGATTGACAAACGACTTTGACACTAATTGAGATTACGATAATGATTATTTCTCTAAGGCAATTTGAAGTGTATGGAACTCTTGATTCCAGGGTACGAAAATCCGTCCACGATGTAGCTTTTTCAAAAATCCTACTAATATTATGTATGGACTGTTGAGGATTTATTTAGAAGTTACTCTTTCACGCAAAAACTAAGGGATTTGACATCATCATTATTGGCCTATTAGGTAGAGTGGACAATGGACATAGGTATCTCCCAATGAGCGCTATTTCACCTTGTCTTCGATTTATCGTTTCCAGCTACTGTAGTCTTTCGCAGATCATCACTTCGACACATAAAAATCAAAATTCCAAAAAATAATGTATATTATTACAAAGCAATTTATTATATTTTTATTCGAACGAGGTTTAACTGACTGTGTTTTGGAGTCGGTTTTCTCTGTTAATATTTTTTTCTGGTCTTGTACCAACTGCCAATTAATAGGTAAATAATTAAAAATAACGTTATCAAGAGTATCGGACAAAAGATTAATTTATTGCAACAAACGTTATCCCTATCTTTTTCTGATCAACCAATAAAAAGCATCAGATGCCATGCTGTCTGCATTTTTTACATCAACTTAGCTTCGTTAAAATGTTTTAAAACTAAGCGAGACTAGTTACAGCAAAAAGTCACTTTGTACCTCCTTGTATGCGGTCAGTTTCTCAAGAATACAAAACTTGTTAATAAAACACTGAAATATTTAATTTAGGACTATATTGCTGTAACGATAGAGTTGTATTTGCTTTTGTCCCTCCTGATGAATGCATTGAAAGATTCTTATATTTTTATTTCTTTGCTGAATGGTTGTGTATAAAAGGCAATAGCAAGATTAATTTCATTTTATCTAAGACTGCGGTTTCTCCGTATAACTTCATTCCCTTTGATTTTTAAATGCTTTGAATTCACAAACGTGAGTATCAAAATTGCCTTTGACGTTGCGCAATTTATAAATTAAATATTATAAGCCCAAAAAGGTCAAGGCAATATTCAGAATTCAGTTATTATCTCATATATATCATAATTTGGAAGAAACTGATATCACAAAGGGAAATAAGCAATTTTCTACAGACATAGCTCAACACTGGTACCTTTAGTATTATACTTTTTGTTAAGGTAGAATAAGAACTTTTTCAAATGCGTATTATTGAAATTACAACGCCGAGTAAGGTAGAATGCCCTTTGACAAGTTGGAGTGATTACCTCTTAACTCGACACGGGCAGAATATTCGAAAACGACTCGATTGCCGCTAGAATAAAATAAAAAGATGGAGTGATAACTTCTGCAAGATTATTGGTAAGAGCTGGATGAAAATAGCCAATCATCGTGGTCAGGAGATGCTTTAGTACTCGCCTACGTTCAACAGTGGACTAAAATTGGCTAACGATGATGATGATAGTAAAAATTACAACCACAAATCAGATTAAAATTCTTTGATACTGCCGTTAAAATTATTATTTATATTACAGCCTAGGTATACTTAAGTAAAAAAAAATATTTTATTAATACTTACCTATAATTGGCCCTGGTTGTAATTTTACACGTAATTTAACATCTCTGACAATCGTTACAGGCAGTCAGATGACTTAAAAAGTTTGAAACTTGTACCCTTGGTACGAGTTCAACATTACGAAAAAAGTTTTCGACTACTATCTTGAACTTGTCGAAATACGTTTGCACATTCATTTCTTTTGTTTAAAACATTAGTTAAAAAGAAAATAGAATTGCTAGAAATAGAATAAAATTAACTGGCAACAGAATCGGTACAATAATTAGTATTTATGTGCATTAAACTTTATATATTGACAGGTTCATGATAGTATTTGAAAACATTTTTCGTTTTGACAAATCGTACTAAGGGTACTAACCATCGCGACTCTAGTTCCCTACGGATTTCTGATGATTCGCTTGTTTAATTCTGGTAGCAAGCCGCATCAGGTTACACTGGGAGCCGACCCTAATAGAAATAGGAAAATGGCAAGGGCAATGAAAAGACTTGATTCTACAATTTTTGTAACTCAAGTAGCCAATTGTACAGGCAAAAGTAAGAAACAAAATGCTTCTAAAACTTATCTTTTAAGTTAATAAATCCGAGGTAGTCTGATGAACTATCAAATTACACCGTTCCGTGTTTCTGGGTACAGTTCGCACTAACTCTACAGACTGAAACTTAGTTCAAGTTAAGTGCTTGAAATATAATCCTAGAAACCATTCAAATACTCCGCAATTCATTTTTAAAACTTCTTTGTACATTTAATAATATGATTCAGAATCTTAAGAAAGGTCTCCAAGTGTTTAGTTAACGTAAGGACTATTTCGTTCTATTGTTAGTTTAGGACCTCACCGCATTTAGAATGAAGAAACCAATTACGAGGACATTTTATTGAAAATCAACATTATCCTTATAAGGTCGTTTTATATTATTTGTTGTAAACCTAGATTCGCTTTAGGTGCTTACAGTCCATCAAATCTAAGAGGTACCGTTTGACGTGTCACTGTTTTCTATTAAATTAACTTAATATAGGCGTAATTCACACTATTTTTATTAGCTTTCCTATAAAATAATTGAATTATAAAGCTATTTTTATTTTAACATAACATAAACAATTTTCATTCAAAAAATAAAATTCTAAATGTACTACGTTTAGAACTGTCAAACGATACTTCTTAGATTTGATGGACTCTAAGACTGACTAGTACTTGACAAACTATGTTCATCTGCTTAGTTTGTCAAGCAATAGTCAGTGTCACTGTCACTGTCACTTCAAACAAAACGTTAATAGACAAAGGGAAATGCAGCGGTGGAACTTGGAGCAGCAGCATTAGCCTAGTCTTTAAATATAAGGTCGCGCGTTCGATCCCCGATCGTGCCCTCACATCTTTGTCTGAATAGTTTCATCGCCACTGAACAATATCGGTGATGAAAACATGTAAGAACTAATCATTCAAGGACACGTTACATCCACCAACCTGCTTGGTCGGCGTGAGTGGATTAAAGCCTTAACTCTCTCAACTCGAACTTAACATAGTTGAGACGCAAAAAAAGATTGCAGTGCAATTCCTAAAATTTCATTAGTCAAACGTCACACACGTCTCGCAAAATAAGCCCGGTGTTACACTGTGTTGACACACTAATACTCTAGATTCCTCATAGATTCCCTTAGGCACCTTAGATTATTTATTGACTCATAGAGAGAGATTAGAGCGTTTAAAACAAGTACAAAAACCTTTTCGACATTATTAAAATATAATGTTTCTTTTAAAATGTTAAATATGGGCAGCATAAAATATAAATTGATCACTAACATAACTTAAAATAAGAGCATCGACCGTTTACTGACAAATTGATGTTCATATTAATTCAATTTATGCCACGAGGCTCCCTGCTCTAGCATGACAATCATGACATAGTGGTCTCACAGCTTTCCTAAATCATTGTCCGACTGCATTTTCTGTCCTTAAAAAGATAAATATTCAAACAGGAGTGAGCGGGATAGACGATCGTTTGAGGTATGTTGATAAGGGACAGCAATTAAAGGAGCGTTGAATGACCTCGTTCCAGCGGTCGTTTCTTCGGGCTTGTTCGGGCGGACTCGTGTAAGGTTCTTATCTTGAATCTAGAACGCGGGCGCAACCCTTGCACGAATATTTTTATGTTGTTTTACATTTTGCGAAGGTATGCAATGCAATATGTTTGTGGGAACTACCAGCCCGTTATAAGCTCAGATTATAGCTCAATTTACCCACTTTTTAACGTGACAACCTTGCACACACTAAAGACTCTTCGACTCTCGTCCTGATTATGATAAGTGGACAGATAGTTCCACCTAGTTGGAGTAATCTCCGAGTAGGTTGTTAAATACATATCAAAGTTAAACGGTGTTACTGTTTCTATGCCTCTCCTTTCTTTCAACGGAATCATAATAGTTTTAAGCACTCATAATACATGCAGGTCACAGAACTTCCCAATTTATCTCATATAAAGTGATCTAATTAAAAAATTTAAACTTGGAACTGGAAAAATAATGTCATAGTACAACGAGGTCGCGTCGATGACCTCGTTACTCATGATGAAAGTAGCGAGAGACTTGCCTATTAGCGTTGAATTTACAATGATACTGCACAAATTACATACTCATCTAAAAGAAGAAAAAATAATAATGCATACTAAACTACTGACCTACTCAGAAATGTTGTTAAAGTCTGTATTCTGAGTTAGAAATGTTCGATTTTTGAATAGTGTTGTGATTTTAAATGTATGAATAAGTGTGATAAATGTAGTAATATTTTTATTAATTTGAATAGATTTTGAAAGTAATTTTAATGATTGGATTTAATTTAAGGAACATTAAAAGTACCTACAAACAATTGAAGGGCCTCTTTGAAGACATTTATTTTTCAAACAAGTTGCTCTGTCATTAGCCCGTAGATTCCCTATTCACTCTCTGAAGTACGTCATGTGCGTTCGTCTGTAACAAGTCAGTGACACTGTCTCTTTAATTTTTGACGTCGTTACGGCAGACAGGTTGAAAGAACTGGTAATTACTAAGTTAAAATGTTAAATGACAAGACAATTTCTTAGTTGTAAACTAGAAAACTTTTGTGCCTACCATGAATAGGCTAGTTCACAAATTTTTAGTTATTAATGTTGTTTAATAAAACATTACATCAACCTTTTTAGTGTCCCACTAGTGTTAGTTTAGGGCCTAAAAAGGTATTGTTTTAACTTTCAAAAATCTTAATCAAACCTTTTTTCTATTGCAATAATTAGCTAATTAGAACGGCATGCCACAGTTGGCAATTCACATTCAAGAACTTTCAATCCGACTGGAAGTTACCTGGTTCGCTGCAAATCTTAGAAATCAGCTTACTAAGGCAAACTTTTGCCAGCTACATTCCTTCGTGTAATATTTGTCTTCGGAATCACCTAGCGTTAAACTTTAGGAACTAATTCCATACGATGCCGCGATGTTGCGATGCATTAGGAATTTAGGTATCAAGGAAGTGTAAAATTTGTTTCTCACGTCCAATCGTACCTCAAGCGGACATCGTGGATGAAGCGGATTTTTTTAATGAAAAATGTAGATGTTTATTAATGAGATTGTTAGTATGAAAAAACTTGTGTAGCAAACGTATTTAATGCGTGTCGAGGAGCTGAAACGTTTCGCAACACAGCGTTGTTTTCTTCAGTCGGTTAAATCAGTCCCAAGTACGCAACACCCGTTATGGTTGGGGCCTAAACACCCAAAGGCAGGCGATATTTAGAAGAGGAGGAGCAGCGGTGGCGAAACGTTATCTGCCACGCCTTTTAAAGGTCTCGGGTTCGATCCGCAGTCGTGGTCGTACATCTTTGGGTGAATGGTTTTATCGACGCCGTTCAATACCGGTGAAGGAAAATATCATGAGGAAACTGGTATGCAGACTATGCTTAAGAACTAATCGTTCAAGGAAATGTGACATCCACCAACCAGCACTAGGCCTAATTACTCTCAACTAGTAAAATACTTGATAAAGGCCGTGCCCAGCACTGGGACACTAAAATGAGTTGAAAAGTGAGTGACACCTTAGGGAACATAGGCCTATAGGCCTAATCTATCTATTCTAATAGGTATTATAACAATATTAGGTAGGTACTGGAGTCAAATAAAACCAGCTTTTAAGACTAGTTCAGAGATGAATAGACACAATGTAAGCAGTATTTAAGCAGATTATACTCATTATTATTATCCGAAGAAAAACGAAAATACAACAAGTATCAAGAAAAATAATATTGCCAACACTTATCTTCCGTATAATCATGAATATAACATACGTCCATTTTTCACAACATCTATTTCATATGTTATATCATAAGCGAGATATTATTTGGTCATAAATCACATGAACCAATTTATACAAAGAGCTATTCCTTCTGAGCTTCCGTACTCCTTATTTTCGCAAGATATCGGTTTAGGCGTAGAGAATATCTTTTATGTTTTAATAAACCATTTTCCTATTGATTTAAAGATGCCTAAATATTAATTTACTTTTAAACGCTCTATTATAATTTCAGGGAGTATATAGTTACCTCCTCGTGTTCTTAATCACAGAAACCCCGTAATAGTAGGTTTACAAAATACATAATTACGTTATTTCTTACTATTTGAAATCAAAAGCTACTAGATTTAATAGAATTAATTGTGAACAGATTTGAGAAGAGTAATTGATATAACCCAACCCACCGGACTATAACAAGCTGAAGTGGTCGGCTGTATTTGTTGCTTAAACCGTTTGGGCCACAGAGCAGATCCCCGGAGGCGGTTTTGCTGTGCTGTGGTTGGGGTAAACGAGTTCTTGAGACCTCGAAATGGCAAACGTAGAGTAGGACGCCCTCAAATGAGGTTGAGTGACGATCTTTGAACGGTGGCAGGCAACAGCTGGATGAGTGTAGGTGTAGATGGTGGTCAGCGAGGTACTGTACTTTACAAGAGGCTTATGTAGCAGTGTAGTTTACTCAAGAACTACATACCTACATGCAGCCACTTCAGTATTTTGTGCTTCAATGCAATATTAGTGGATATATAAAGAGTAAACACTTCCAAACCTTTAATGATGTCTATTGTCATTCTTCACTTCAACCCTTTATAGTGTCCCACAGCTGGGCACGGGTCTTCTCTCAACTATCTTATGAGCTGAGGGAGTTTAGGCCTTAATCCACACACGCTGGCCAAGTGCGGGTGGGTGGATGTCACATGTCCTCGAATGATTAGCTCTTAGACATGCCGGTTTCCTCACGATTTTTCCTTAACCGATATAGAGCAGCGGAGATGAAACAATTCACACAAAGATGTGTGGGCACGACCAGGATTCAAACCCGCGACCTTTCTAAGGCGAGGCCCGTACCGCTGCGCCACCGCTGCTCTTGTTGTCATTCTTATTTTATTATAATTTGTGAACACTCGCAACTAGGAATAGTATTATTCTGAGACGTGCTGATAAGTATGTAATCTTTATATAGTTAGCTGTTTAGGACAGGCTGTCACAAACATGCAAGATTCTGCTTCGTTTAATTAAAACGCCCTCACCCTATTTTAATTTATAACCTGTGGTGAAAATTGCTTTCTAAACTGTTATTTCCTTTTTTTAATAAATGATTATTATTTGGTATCAAACAAAATCAAAATGAAAAAATAATTTAGAAACAAGCTTTTGTACATTATTTTTGTATTTTTATGTCAATTTAAGTAGTGGGATTTGATGCCGGCATCTCAGCATCTCTATTTATAGTCGGTCTTTAATTAAGGAGTGAATCGGTATTTACTGGGTAAGCGCGCTCCATCGTAACCCACATCACAGGCAAGGTGTGGTCAAGCGTAAGCTTCTTAAAGATTAAAAAATCCTTGTTATCTGAGTTAGAACCACGATCTCTTATTTCGTACGTGTTTTTATTATGTTTCTTACACTTTAAATATTTTTAATTTTAATTAAGTAGGAGTCTAAAATGCTAACCTAACCTTAAAATTTACAAATAAAGAACGTAAGAATTTAACAAGATCACAAGAACAAATTTAAAATAATCCCTGTCCCACAAGCACGTGTCTCCCAACTCTACCGTACCTACTAAAGTTCACCAAGTTAGTTGAAGTTGAGAAGCCAGACTCTAAAACTATGCGTCTGAGCTCTGATTTTGTGACGGGCAAAATCTGTAAGTCCTGAAAATAACAATGGAATTTGAATCATATTTATGGTATTATATTAGTAGGGATATAATATAAGGATTTAACAGTGGTTTTGTTTTTTACATTGTGTCTCGAGTGTTCGTCGACCACCTCTTTCAAATAGTAGATCCTTGTCTCAGCCAGCAGCCTCGAATTGCCGACATTCTGTTTTCAAATCATTTCAGATGACAAAATATGTCATCCATCAAAATATATAAGAAGAGACTGACTGGCTGACTGACTGACATATCTACACACAGCTCAACCCGCTAGGTCTAGGGACGCACTGAGAAAGGATTTTTCATAACTCACCCTTTAGGGGGGTGAAATAGGAACCACGTGGGCAATATTTAGAACATAAATTATGATGTTAATTTCGTGACTATTTTGCATGTTTTATTTGTAAGCAAAACATAAATGATCTCATATTATATTGTAACACCTTTGTATACCGTGTTTTACGCAATTAAATATTTGAATTTGAATTTGAAGCCACGGGCTGAAGCTAGTACTAAGATATTTGTGTAAATTCTGATCTCTGTAATTTCTAAACTAGACTAAGTGAGTAACAGCGTTGTAGAATTTATCTATATTGCTTTTTTTGTAATTAGAAGCAACATTAATAATTAATTTAATTAGCAAATTGGAAGCCTTGCAAGTTTAAGGTAACAAATAAAAATGTTGAACCTCTCTTTAGAATAATAGCACCACTCGCTCAGTATCTAATTCGCGTAAATCTTTAAAAACACTACCTAAAATTAATAAGTGAAATTCATTTTAGGGTTCCGTAGTAAACTAGTCGTGTTGTGTGGTATGTTAATAACGCATTCCGATAGTGTTCCAATTATGAAATTTTAAAGCTGTAATTATAGTAAGAAGTGTCCCCGCTTTACCAGCTAAACCGCTGTTTGTATATAGATTTGTAAAAACAATCACGATAAATGATAGATATTATACTGATAAATTTAAAAAGAAAACTTTCAAGTTTAAGTGGGCTTCAGAGATTAACGAGTAATAGTAGACCAAGTTATAAAATATAAAAATGTGTCTTAAAAATGGTACGGAACGCTTTATGTTTGAGTCCGACACGCACTTGACCAGGTATTTTTATATTGAAATAAAACTACTTTTTAACGTTTTTTTTTTTTTGAAACGTCGGGATCTAAAATCTAAAATAAACCGCGATAAAATCCGTTAAAAAGTAGTTTTATTTCAATGTGTGATATTCGCGTAAATCTAAGACAATACCAGGTATTTTTATGTTTCTAGAATTAGAAATTGTCTTAACACGGCAAGTCGTGTAAGATTAATCTAAGACAATGAGTAAGTTAAACATTAATATTGTTACACATTAAAATAGCACATGAGCCTCATAAAATATTACTGAGAGAGAACGAACGAAGATAAGTAATGATTCAGACACAGATTAATTGGAGACATTTTGAATCTTGATCACTGGAATACAATTCGTGATTTTGCAATTCCAAGTAGCATATTGTAATATTGTATACAAGGAGAATTCATGTTTACTTTCTTTTGCAAGCAATAAATAAATATTAAATATTTTTAAGACAAGTTAGACTGCCTCGGTGGTCCAGTAGTAAGTTACCGAGGACCGGGTTCGAATCCCGGGTCGAGCAAAATAACGTCCCAAATATACTTAGAGAATCCAGCTTTCGAAAAAAACACATTAAAATTGATGTATCTGTTTAGGTGCTACAAGGCAAGAAACTTGTACCTAAACATACACACGAGGCAAGAAACGAACACACACACACGTCAAACTTATCACTTTAACCCTTTTTAGTGCCCCACTGCTGGTCACGGGTCTTTTCTTAACTATTTCACGAGTTAAGAGAGTTTAAGCCTTAATCCACACATGCTGGCTAAGAACGGTTTTGTGGATGTCACATGTCCTCGGATAATTAGTTCTTAGATTTGCCGGTTATCTCAAGATGTTTTCCTTCACCGATATTGAGCAGCGGAGATAAAACAATTCACACAAAGATGTAAGAGCACGACTGGGATTCGAATCCGCGACCTTAATTTCTAAGACGAGGCTCGTACCGCTGCGCCACCGCTGTTCAAACTAATAACACCTCATTTTTAGTCACAGTTTAAAAATTAGTGAGAGTTACTTATGTATATTAGTCAAAGAAGAATTAATTATTTCTAATACTAACGTTAAAAGCAAGAGTTAAACCATAAAGTTTAATTTAGACGAAGTGATCGGCTTGAGACCGAAACTATTAGTTCCCCATCCCTCGTATCTATTATTAGAGTAACTCAAAACGGATATGATTATTTTATTACCCACTTTACTAACTAGATACTTAAGGAACTTACTTTAGAAGTTAATCAAAACAGATAAAAATAAATCTTGAGTTAGTGCGTAGTGCAGTGCATTCTTTACATTTATTATGTTGCTTTAAACATTGTCTGTTTCAAAATTACAATCCTTGCTGAGTACAATTTTTCTATATTATAACGGTTGAGAGAGTATAATATATCTGCAGCAGAATCGCTAACCGCTGGGGTTAGTTCTTGAGTGGAGACTACGATTTGGCAAACGTAGCGTAGGACGCCGTAAGACAAGGTGGAGTGACGATCTCAGCAGGGTGGCCGGCAAGAACTGGATGAGAAAAGCCGCTGATCGTGCTCAGTGCCGTGCTCTATAAAAGGCCTAAGTCCTGCAGTGGATTCGAATAGGCTGATTGTTATGAGTGTGTAAAAACCGATTTTCCCCCGATTTACTTGCCCACTCCTAAAACCACCTCAACATCGAACTAATCTAGGTAGGCACTCGCCAATTGCTCGTTTGAGTTACCAATATAATAATTTATCTAACAACACTGAGGACATAGACATCTTTAGTAACTCGCTGTACAAATTTAGAAAGAACATTCTTGCAAGACTAAATAATGATAGTTAAAAGCCCTAAGTTACATTTGTTATAATAAATCAATTTTAATTTTAATTTAATTTATATGTATTAGTAATTTTGTCTAATTTGTATTTCATTTCAATTTAATTTAATTCAATAAGATATCTCAATGTTATTTAATTTTAATTGTATTTAGTTAATTTTATTTCCATTACATTTAATTTATATAATTTTAATAAATTAGTAGAATGATTGCTTTGTACTTTGTGCATGCTGTGTTCTCCTATAATTGAGGGAGCACAAGATCTCGATTCCTATATTTCTTTTAATGTAATGCAATGTGTATTCCTTGTTGGAGAACCAAAATAAATAAATAAAGCCTTAATTATAGTTTGAAAAACCCGTTAACTACCGATAATTAATCAAATTTATGGTTAGCTACTGATAAAATGCGGTTATTAATGGTTAATTATCCGACTGCGATAAAAAAATTACTGCCTTAAATAATTAGTCTTTTTATTGTGTATAGTATTTTCATAAATTTACGCGAATATCACTTACTGAAATAAAACTATATTGTAACGGATTTTATCGCGGTTTATTTTAGATTTTAAATCCAGCATTTAAAGTCTTTTCATGGTCACCGGTGGACTGAGGTATTTGTCGTTCAAACTTATTATTCACAATTATTATTGACTACCTACAAACATTATATTATTTAAATTGCATTCCGATTTAAGCAAACAGCTCACAGTGTTTTGAATTTTGAGTGGATTTTGCTTGATTTTGGTACAAGTAAGTAATATTTTGTTTTTATTCCACTCATAGGTGAAATGAAAAATCGATCATTTCTTGTAATGTTGTCTGTCACATGTTTGAACTGCTATAACTGCTGACTGCTATCAAACCACGTATAAGCATTCTGCTCATATAACTCCGGTATTCGACTATAGGAAATGCCACAAAATGTAAAATGGCCAACATTAGTAATTATTTCTCAGGTGGAGCAAAAAGACTTTCCCAATATACTTAGAGAACTCTTAGTTGCAACTCGAAGTTTGGAATTGTCTCGCTCGCCCCTAATTACGTACGGGACCTAAAAAAATAGACTGCGAAAAGTGCTTGATATTCACCTGTGCTTACGCCTTCGGGTAATACAGGCGTCACGCTATGTATGTATGTAAATCTGAGGATATTTCTTGAAATTGGTTTTGTGTATTTATTTAAAGTAGAAAAGTGCAGAATTTAAATATTGTTCTTTTGAATCTGTCGAAATAAACCGTTCGGTAACCCACCTAGTGTTTGTGTTTAGTGTTGATTTACTCTGCGTGGTGGATTTCAATTTGAGTTATTTGATTTTCAGTCAGTTCAGTCCAATTCCTTTTCCTACCGTGCAATAAATAACTAGCAACTACTGAGAAACACTGCGACACTTCTTTTTTAAATGAAGTACTTACATCTATTACATTTTGTTTAGTGTGTTGTAAGAGTGACCTAATCCCAAGCGGTTTTATCTGTTACAGTCTGAAATTTTAAAATACGCTTTTTTACACAACGTAAATTTTATAATTTTTTTAATTTTGTTAATAGTTATTTCCCTAATATTATATGGAAGTTTATAGTAGAAACGTATACACTATCCCAAGAAATGTGAATGATGTGCTACAAGATCATTCTTATTTCTAGTATTCAAACTATGCGTTGCCAGCGAACTTCTTACTTTGAGCAGAGCATTTAATTCCCTTTCTGATTCTGCAGCTTCCCCCCTTTCTAATGTTTCAGACTTATTTATTTATCCCTACTAATATTATAAAGGCGAAAGTAACTCTGTCTGTCTGTCTGTTACGCTTTCCCGCTTAAACCTCTCAACCGATTTTGATGAAACTTGGCACAGACAATCTTTAGACCCTGAGAAAGAACATAGGCTACCTTTTATTGCGAAACCGCAATCCACGAAATCCGAAATCCACGCGGACGAAGTCGCGGGCGGTCGCTAGTTTGGAATAAAAATATTTTTATTTTTAGTTACTATCTTATGTTTAGTTATTTATGCCATCAGCTAACCGAGTCCATTAATGGCGAAGAGCAACATGGACTGCAAGATTGAACTTTGTTACGCGACAGGCATTTGTTTTTGTTCTCCTACTAAATCACAATTACGGGATCTTCATTTGACTTTGTTTACGTCACTATTACCAACAGCTTACTTTATTCCACTACGCTGGGTGACATAGGCCTCTTCAAACTGTCACTGAGCACGACTCGCTATTCTCATCATTACTGTACCTTTTTAGTAATTTCAATCGTATACCGAAATCAATCAATCACCAAGGTGAACCAGAAGGGTATATCGTGACTTATATTTTACGTTATTTGAGCCAGATAGATATATATAGAAAAAAATACATGTAATAATCCCTAGAAAATAAAATTATTATTTTTCAATTTATTTTCGTAGACACCCCTAACTTTTGAAGAGACCGCCAATTGTCATTCATTTGTCACGTCTTTTATCACATAGTTATTAGTAATGACCTGAAAAATGTCTAGTTTCAAGTATAGTATAGCCTTTGCAGTCCAGGTTGTATATCCAGCTATGCTTGATTATTAGAATTTAAAGAAAGATCAAGGAGAACAGCTAAAAGATGTTGTACACTAATTAATACCTTTTGTTGTGGCTTCAACACTATCAAACGAGGCAAACATACCTGAAACAAATAATATTACATATTAAAATTGAACTAAATGAGATATTAATGAGCGCGGTAAACTATTAACATTGGGGAACCGCGTATTATTAATTACAATAATTATAAGTGTTTTTATTGAAATTGATTTTAATGATATTCAACTAATTGCATATGAGTTATTATAAAATTGTTTCAATCTAGTGATAGAGCGATTTCATTCGAAATAAGTCTTAGGTTAGAATCGTGATAAGTTTTGTTCTATTGAATTCCTGTGATATTGTATTTTTTAACAGAAAGAAATGAGAAGTAACTTGAAATTGAAATTTTACCCGACAAACATTAATTTCAATCGCCTTTTTATGTAAAAAGTTAAAAATACACACAAACATCTATGAACCGCTAATGCAGAAAAGATTTTCGCCTATTTACATCAAACAAATAAAAATCTACGCTTAAACAACATCCTATACATAGATCTTTTTCTTTCGAAATCGAAACGTCACCCACTCACGTATTCCGAAATCTCAGAAACTAATAAGCCTAGGAAGACGAATTTCAGCATAGAGGTAGATTTTGAGTAAGAGAGGTCGGCTAAAAATATTTCAGGATATTTTAACCGTAAAAGGAAGTACTAGCAGGAAAGTACGCTTCTTATTACAAGATTTCAAACAAGCAAAGTTCAAATTCCAATTAAGCAATTTAAAGGAAATGTTAAAACGAAAAAAACCAAACTCCCAAAGCTGTTACAAAATCACGGCCTAAGTAAATTGATTAAAAGCCTCCAAAAAACAAGAAAGTAAAAGGGACTTCCAGTTATCTGACAGACAACACAAATGCTATTTAAGACTCGACTCTTGAAGAGCCATCAAACTGAGGGAACAAATTCAGTTTTAATTGAACGAACGAATCGTTCAATGAAAGGCGACCGATAAAATTAACCGTCAATCATACTTAAATTTTGAGGATTAATGATTTAATGGTACGTTTTATTAATATTTGAAACATTAAGAGGGTTTCTATTTGACTAATTTCATCATCTGTCTTCGTGATATTAGAGAATTTCTCAAATTTTAATCATATCGGGTTACGCGGATTTCTTCGCTCTATGGTCTTTTTGACGAGGTGCCTCCACCTAATCTTATTTTATTAATGAGGCTGGTAGGCCCAGAGCACAGAGGGGACACGTAAGGCCATATCCATCGGGAGTAGGGCGGTCAAATCCTAATGCAGTCATGCGTTTTCACACGTATAGATTGTCTCCACAATTGGGACTTTCTGCTAGCCCTATTTTAAACAGCCCAAAGTGCCCAGTTAGTGCACCTACTACTAGTCTTGTTTTAGTCCTGGTCAAGTCCCTCAGCCACTGAGAGTACCTCAGGGGCCAGTTACCTATAACCGCCACCTTACAGAATACACGCAAATTAAAATCGTTGGTGAGGTTCCTGAGTGTAAGTGTCATAGACAGTGTCGATAACTATTGATTTTATCTATGTCAAAATATCAGCATTATACATTAACATAAAACATAAAATAAAAGTTATTTGGCCATTGAAAAATTGGGTTTAAGTAATATACTCTGCAGAGTTGGCATTGGTTAGCAAAACAAAAGAATATGTACGGACAGTCTAAGCAGAAATATGCGAACTAAAGCAATTCGGGTAACACGAGAATTGGGGAATAACAATTTTGTTCTAAAATAGTTGCAAACAAAGTAAACTTGAGAGAGGAAATATGTGATACTGGTACGAAAATTTACATTCACATGAATTTTCATGTTACAAGTCTGTTTTTGAGCAAACATCGCGAGAAATCCGTGATCATAATGTGCAATGTAGATTGTCTAAATTGCAGTTGTGGTAGTAAATGTATGTTTTAGTCTTGGAGTACATTGTGCGAAAATAATGATACAAAGAATATTTTTTATTTACAACTTGGCTCTTGTTACTAAAGAATTCTTTGGAACGAAACCTATTTTTTTAGCCATTACATTACTTAGTGACTATGCTAAGAATTTTAATGTTTACATTAAACATGAAAACTGAGCAACTGCAGTTCATAGAGGAGATACAATGCGAAACTGTGTTTTTTTTTCTCACAAATGTTCTGAAAGACCTACTGTCTTGGACGAGGAGAGGTCAGAAGGTACTTAAGTACTTAGTGGCATTGACCACATTACTAGAGATCAGAAACTTTTTGGAATTGCCAAAGCTGCATATAATTACCGCAGATATTCAATTTAATAAGTCAGTTATAATCGACCGATTACGTAGGAAAGTATTTAACTCTGGTTTTGATAACTTTTATAACTTTTAAACACTGAGTTTAGATTTTTTTCTTGGGTACCAAGTAAACATGTGTGTTCAATTTTAAACAAAAATCTAACAGAATAGGGATGACAGCAATGTACGATTTTAATTAGTAAGATTACAAAAAAAAGTTGGACGCGAATTTTTTACAATATCCTGATATAACGCACTTAAGTTTGACTGTGAAAGTTATGTACAAAATTTACCTAGGCCTTAACGTCATTCGAGATTTCGCATGGTAGTAAGTATCGCCGTAATCTTTATGTCACACAAAGAAAAGAAAAATACTAAAGAATTTCCCCCGTATTGATAAACGTCTTATAAGCTCATTATGTCTTTGTCTGTCATCTAGACATTTATACTAGGAAGAAAGACATTTTAACTAAAGAGTCTTAAAAGATGTTTAACTATATGACGGACAAACCAAAAAAGAATTGTAGTCATCCCTTCTCCCAACAATCTTACGAATTGAGAGAGTTTAGGCCTTAATCCACACACGCTAGCCAAGTGCGGGTTGGTGGATGTCACATGTCCTCGAATGATTAGTTTTTAGACATGCCGGTTTCCTGAAGATGTTTTCCTTCAACGATATTAAGCAGCGGAGATAAAACAATTCACACAAAGATGTGTGGTAATGACCAGGATTCGAACCCGCTACCTTATTTTTCTAAGGCGAGATCCATACCGCTGCGCCACCGCTGCTCATCTGTAGTCACCCCTATTCGGTTAGAAATTTATATAAGTTATATTTATATTCATATAAGTGCTATCGACTCCGACGTGTCAATAACACTATTTTGCAATCAAGCCATCGCCTGCCAAGTGCCAAATGTCGTTCAATAATTCTATGGGATAGGCAGCTCGGTTTGGTCGTTTACAGGGTTAACATGGAACACGCTGTAGTTAATAGGGTTGCCACGACCAACGCACAAACTACGCGACATGCCTATACTACCAGAAGGCGTAGGCAGAGGAGAATTCACTCACATTTCGCCGGCTATGTTCAAATCCAGTACGTAATAAAGGGCAACTAAGATTCTGTATGTGTATTGGAATAGTCCTTTTTGCTTGACCCGGGAATCGAATACGTCCCGGTACCTCGCGGTTATACACGCTAACCACTGGACTACTATGGCAGTTCGTACAACCAATTAAAGTAACGCATAATTTGTTAAAAATATTGAGCAGCGGCGATCAAACAGTTCACACAGAGATGTGTAGGGACGTCCGGGAATCGAACCTGCGACCTTATATTTCTAAGGCGAGGCCGTACTTACATAGATATAAAAAAAATATTTTAACTGACTGAATATTTTTGTCATCTAAAAAATTGCATCTAAATAAGCTAAGCCTTGAATTTGTGGCAACCTTGAGCTGATACGAGGTGGTAACGAAATTAATTTAGAATGATTTACTTAGCAGCCTGCCTGGAATGTCACCCTTAATCACGTGAATGATGCTTTAAAATTGGCCACCTGTCAGTTGAAATAGAATAGTTTTACTTAAAAAAAAACTAGCTACACAGGCTGGAAATTAATGTCCCTTTAAAATAACCCGAATAAAGCGAAAAAATGCGAGCCAAGAGGCTTATTGGCAACGAATCCCTCGTCAAGGCTTAATAGCAAAGCCTCGAGCACCGCTGCGCCGCTTAGTTGCTAGTCTTTCGGTCTTTTATCGGATACACTTCGGAGAGTGTGCGTTGGAATTACACAATCATATTCACCCATCCCCGTTCTTTCATCGGGAAAGTAGAGGTACGGTTATGCGCCACCGTTACAAACATAGTGGGAATTCCACGGGTACCTCGCACAAAGCGCTTTGCCACTTTAACTGTGCGAACTGCCAAGTTGTAGAATTCGCTGCTGGCATCTCTGTTTCTTGATAGCCATAATCTGCCGGTCTTCAAGTCACGAGAGAATCGGTATATACTGGGTAAGCGCATTCCATCGTAGACAACATCATTGTTTAACAACAAACAAGTTGTGGTCGGTTGACCACAACTTGCTAGCCCATTATAGGATAAAAAAACTACTTTTCTCTTAAGGTGCTATTTACAATCTACTACAAAATTTTCAAAATCTCTTCAATGGCAATAATAAAACAATTTCTATGCAAAATACCTGAATAACTCTTCCATAATAAATCTACCTACACAATAATAATAATTAAAACATTTCCAGTAACTTCGTTCATATTTCGTAAGCCAAACGTATATTTGTCACAATAGGCTAACAATAAATTTCCTGTAAAATATTCAGGGAAGGTACTAAGCCCTTCTATCTGACCTACGACCTTTGGCCCTGACCGGGGGAGGCGTGTAAAGTATTTTGCTTAACAAAAGCTGCTATAGGAACCTGACTTTTGACCGGTTGGGATGGGGATTTTTCTGCTCTGCCTCCATATCAATTTACAAAGTTGATATCGTATAATATTTAATGGTAACAAAGGATATAGCCCCACCGGAATTTTTAAAACATTACAGATAACATCTGTAATTGCCCTGAAGGTCGCGGGTATCTGGTTGGTTAAGGGGCTAACCGCCGTGCCTCGGATAGCACGATAGGCCGTCGGTCGCGGTTGCCATTTAAAACATCTGTGACAATCGTTCTAGGTAGTCAGACGCCCAATATAATCTGACACTTGGTCTAACTATCTCGGCTACTGGTTCCCTACGGGATTCGAGGTCTGATGGCAGTCGCTCGTTAATTTTGATAGCTAGTTGCAACAGGTTAGACTAGGAGCCGACCTCAATAGAAATGGGAAAAAGGCAAGGGAAATTAGATGGATAACATCTGTAATAACTGAAGAGTAAACAGAGGTATCTATGGACGTTACTGCCCTAAATAGTTATCAATAGCGGTTATACATCTGAAATCAATAACAAGGTATTCGATCCTACATTAAGTATTTATTCTGATAACTATTAATTAGAAAGTAGCGCGTTTGCCGAGAGATTCAGCACCCCAGTAGGTACACCAATAACGTAATAAAGTGACCAAAACGAAACCAATTTATTTTATTTGCTCTCTTTTGGCAAAAAAACGTTATCCTGACGGGAGCTTCGTAGACTGTAGGATTGTTGGCTGGTCGCTGGGTACAGAGAAAACTACTTCAAAAGCGGCAAAAAAATATTTTTATTTCTGCGATGTGGCTTACGTACGGTACAAAAAGGAAGCTAGGTTCTCTTAGTAGTCTGTGAAAGGAAGTGACATGAATATAACCATAGATTATACATCAAGTTATTAACACAGATTGGTATAAAAACTACAGATTATTAATAACTTGTGTTGCTTGCAATAATCCTACGTTCGTAGTTCGCCTATGAGCGATTGAGATAGCGGTTTCCTACCAATAACTAGTTATTAAAGTAGATAGTTATCAAAGACGGTATTGACTGAAAACGTTAAATAGATAAGGTATTGTAATATCGATATAAACAAAGGGTGAATTTCTACCTCTTTTTGCCAGGTATAGGTATTTTAGGATACGTAGTGAGCCAGATTTTTGCCATTAAAGCAGAAATCGCTATTACTACGAGTACATAAGTATGTTGTGTGTTCACAATAATCTTCAAAAACTTTTTGAACGGATTATATTGCAGTTTTTAACGTTGGATCATTTTTTTTATTATCATTAACACTGTCATACCAACTGACATAAAAACCGTTCGGTAACATTGCCTTGTTGTATGGATGGCAATCACCAGCCTCCTGGGCACATTTCCCCAAGGTTTCCATTCGGAGGAATTTTATAACACCCTATCTATGTAGTTTTTAATTTTTAATAATTATTTAAAACTGTATGACAGTTGACAGTTGGTATGACATTTTTAATGATCATTAAATTTATTTATTTTTAATTAAAATTCTATGACATAGATTTACGCCAGCCCTCTGGTCACGCGAGGAGTCTATTGAACGCCTTCTAGTCACTTTACATTTACAAAAATACATAATATGCGAATTCCTAATTGCGACCCCCTAATTAGTTATTAAAAATGGCTTTTAAGCATGACAACTATTTGGGGGTATATTTGAATACATTAATTTCAATAAAAAAGATCTCAAAGAGCAACAAATCACTGAGATTGGTTGAGTTAACGAACATCGAAAATCACCCGGTTTATTTAGAGGTATAAACATGCATGCCAGCTTCACGAGCCTAATGAGGCAGGTTATCTGGTAAGAGCGCCCCAGATAACACGTTGCTGTACTAATTCGCTCCACTTTAAATCCAGTATAAATCAGGATCTTCGGCTAAGTAAATTAAGTAATGTTTAGCTAAGTTTAGGAGGTTATGTGCATGTTGTATCAACCGACATCAAAAAGAAGGAGGTTTTCAATTCGACTGGTTATTTTTTTGCATACTTTTTGCGCGTTATTTCCGCCAATTATACATCGACTTTGGTTTATCTTTTATTGTTTCAAAGGGATATTTTCGGATACTTACATATATAGCACATATAATAGTTCTTTAAAAAATACAAACCGTCTTTATTATTTTAACAATAACACAAAACCGGCTCAACCAATTCTGATAAAATTTAAATGGAACCATTAAATTTTATCAGAATTTGTTGAACGCTATATAATGTATGTAGGTGTATTAATAGGTATATAATTATTAAGAAGATTTTTATTTCGTAAGCTGAATCAACTAATCGTTAACGAATTTAGATCGAATTTTACGTTGAAAATAATAATAATATTATAGACTGAGAGTGACGGACGGTGGGATTTGAACTATAATTAACGATAGATGTAGGAACACGTTAAAAGTTCTAACATTGATAACACTTTATAACGGATTTTATCCGTTTTAAAGTGGTTTTATTTCAATGTGTGATATTGAATCTAAGAACTGTGTCCTAACATTGAATGAAAAACGTCCAATGAATAAACGATTTATGTTGCAAGTAATAAGTTATTAACTGCTATTATGACGAATGTCGAACTAGTCGACGAAAGTAAATAAAGTTAACCTTTTGACCGCCACGCCGTAACGGCATCTCAATTCAATTCAATTCAATACTTTATTGCGTTCCACAATCTCCGTGTCTATACGCCAAGTCCGAAAAAAGGTAGTTCTATGATGTACCAATAAAGCACGTAAAAGTAATTATATTACATGTTTATTTTGTATTTTTCTATGATCTTTTTCTTGTCGGGTATAGACGTCATTGGCGCGCAGGAAACGCGTGCGCTTGTCGTGTATAGGCGTCAATGGCGTTCAAAATGTTTAACGTCAACGAAAAACAATCAACAACCTTTCACTATAGAGGAGACTCGTGTGGTTGAAGACGTAACAAAAATTATGCTACTTTACTACTTACGCAAGTAATAATTAATAAGGATTTTGATAATTATACGAAACAAACTTTATGGCAAAAGTTACAATAAAGTAATTCACATTACCCAGTAATAAAAACATTCAAAGAAATCAAGCAACACGACATGCAATGTAATCGCTAAGGTAATGGCAAGCTCTTTGTATTAAACTATACAATGTATTTTGATATTATATTCGAAACAAAATTCATACATAATGTAGGGTTTATAATTTCATTGTAACATAAATCCTGAGCAAATTCCCACATAGCCGTTCTAAGTTTTGAAGATAAAATAAAGGGAATCTTAGTGTGGAGGCTAGTGCACTGAAAAATATTTTTGACTTTTAATTCGTAATAAATTTATCTTTTATCTTTTTTCTACCCGACCAGATATCTAGAATAGATTCGTTCAGATCCTAATCCCCCACGCAGTTCTAGTCCAGATTGGTGGGTGTCAACGTGTCCATCGCTTAACCGCTCACGGACCACCAACCACAACCACGAAATTATATGTTTTCACATTATACTCGCAGCACATGTACGCAAGCGCTTGCTACACAACACAAAGCGTTGTACCTTGAAGTGACAGCATTTGTAGCAGTAGGGGTAAATCTTCAGTAGCCCATGTGCTGCTGAAGATTTAGGTCTTAATCCACACACCCTGGCCAAGGACGGGACGATCTCGAATGATTAGTTCTTAGACATAACGGTTTCACAAGACCAGAGATTGAACCCGCGACCTTAAATTTCAAAGGTTAGGCCGATAACGCTGATCACCGCTGCTCAACGTAGGTTTTGACAAGGAGTTAGACAAAAAAGAAAATACTTTATTTAGGATCCTTGCTCATAAGAGAGCAGAGCTGTTGCGCATTCTCCAGTTTTGGTACCTCAATCAGGTAAATAATGTGAGATGGGCCGGTAAGCTTTCTGCTCCCTTTGGGCTGAACTGTGGAGTAAGGCAGGGGGGCATAACATCTCCTAAGCTCTTCAATGTTTACATTAATGACTTGATTGTTGAACTCAGTAACAAAAAAATCGGCTGTCGTATTGACGATATAAGCGTTAATAATATCAGCTACGCCGATGATATGGCGTTACTGAGCCCAACAATCAAGGCACTCGGAGAGTTACTGCAAACGTGTGAACATTATGCTGCTATCCACGGATTAGCATATAATGTTAAAAAAAGCGAGTACTTGGTCTTTAAGGCCGCGGGTGGTAAATGCCCAGTATCTATACCTCCTATATTACTGAATAAGTGTGAACTTAAGCGAGTGTATCAATTTAAATACTTAGGGCATTATGTTACCGACGACCTCAAAGACCAAGCTGATATCGAGAGGGAACGTAGGGCGCTGGCGGTGCGATGTAACATGGTGGCCCGCAGGTTTGCACGATGTAGTGAGGCAGTCAAAATTTCACCGTTTAAAGCGTACTGCCAAGTATTCTACACGTGCAGCCTGTGGACCGACTATACGCAGCGTGCTGTCAGTGCTATACGTGTCCTTTATAATAATGGTTATAGAATGCTGATGGGGCTGCCTCGCTTCTGCAGTGCATCAGGTATGTTTGCGCAAAGTCATACAAACGCCTTTTTTGCGATTTGGCGCAAAAAAACAGCCTCCTTGCTCTGCAGAGTTCGGGCCAGCCCCAACAGTATATTGCAAATGATGGCCATGAGGTATGACTCGCCTATATTGAACCATTGTGTGCGTAGATGCATGTCAGCCACACAATTGGTTTCAATATAATATTGTTTAAATATTTATTAATTTATTTATTAACATAGTCCTAAGCATATTGTTACTAACATGATATGAATCTTTGTGTTCGAAATAAAATCTATTTTATTTTATTTATTTATTTATAAGAATTACTGCCATAAATTCTTATCATTAAACGTTGTGGGATGGCCAAATATTTGCCCAAATATTTGCCCAAATATTTGAACATATCACAAAGTTTGTTAGAAAGTAATTTCCTCGTAAACTTTATGACATACATCTATGTGCGGACGTTTGTTTGACCTGTTTTGCATATAGATTGTTTTGGACCCCATGTACACGATAAATTATTTCCTGATATACCAACCTTTACCTACGTCAACCCACAAAGATTTACGCTTTTAATATTGTCATAATTGCTTTTTTGGTACAGAATTTTTAAATCAATGGGTAGATAAAAGCAAGCCTGGCGTGGAAGTTAACGAGTTATACCTAATAACTAAATACATAAACAAATAGGTAAGTGAATACAATTTCACAAAGTTAAAAGTATTGACACAAACAACCGTCACAATCTTTTTCAGATTGACTCTCAAACCCAAATATTTAATCCACTTGAACCAACAAATCCCTGAAATGCGATTGCCTCACATTTCATCGTAAGAGTAACATAAGCACGTATTTCGTTGAAGCCCATCATTGCCAAACCCTACTTCAACAGTTTAGCTGAAAACGTCTCACGGGCTTTTACCGAGAATGACGCGAAAAGGTCCACACGCCAAACATCCCCCTCTCCTCCACCGACCCTTCACAAACTTTCAATAAATATCACGTTCCTATGCACACCCTGTCGCCTCCGTAGATTTCCAAACAAACGTTCACTCACTCGTTTTCATTTACTTAGGATATCATTTGAATATTTACTACTAAACAACAAACGTCCCTCAAATAGGCTACGAAATGAATGTTGAACGATACGTAAATTGGTAATGTTTACAAAGTTGGGAAACATTTGTAACCCCACAAGCACTTATTTCAGTTTCGTTAAGTTTTAAATGTCAAACTGTGACTTGAGTATCATTAAAACTAAAAACGATTTGATTTATATTTGTTTTTCTACTCGAACATTATCGAAATGCGTACTCCCGAACCAAACGAATCATAAATCGAGACCGTCGCTACGTTTTAGTGTTATCAGCGTCGTTGTGTATCTGGTTGATTACATCACCTTCAAGTGCAATTTAATTTTAATAAATAACAATTTTAATGACCTTTCGTTATTCTGTACTTTTCGAATTCCTCGATCTTAGTTAGTTCCTTTGCGAACCACAGGTCGATCGTGCGGTAGTGCCGATATCAATATTGGGGACTAGCTTTCCGCCGCAGCTACGCCCGCGTGAACTACAAATCATGTCCAGCATCTAACAGTGCAATAATTTTTCAAATCGGACCAGTAATTTCTGTGATTACCGCTTTCAAACAAATAAACTCTTCGGCTATATTTGACGGGCCGGTGGCGTGGTCGGTAAGATACATGCTTTTCACGCCGCAGGTCGTGGGTTCGATTCCCACCCGAGACAAACATTTGTTTAAATATGTCTGTTTGTCTTGTGTCTAGGTGTAATTATCTATATTTAAGTATATATTTACAAAAGAAAAGTATTATATGTAGTATATTACCAGTTATCTGGTTTCCATAGTACAAGCTCTGCTTAGTTTGGGATCAGATGACCGTGTGTGTTAATGTCCCACTATATTAAATATTATATTATTACTAGCTGCCCCAGCGAACTTCGTACCGCGCAAAATTGTGAATCTAAACCATTCCCAGATCCCCTTGAACACACACCAAAAATTTCATCAAAATCGGTCCAGTCGTTTGAGAGAAGTTCAGTGACATACACACTCACAGAAGAATTATATATATAAAGAAGATTATATTAGAACGTCAATCTAAAAAACTCAAAACTCGATGATACTGAACTCGATGCTGTCAATAGTAAGCTAACTGATTTATTAGTATCGTTTTTGACGCACATTATGAACTCTATCCCATGGTCCTACGACCCACCTTGCGGCATAAGAACCGAAGCTACGCTACTTGTACAATATGACCAGTTCACATCTAACTCCAGTCCAGTATTCAGCTAATTAACCCAGCCTAGTGCTAGGCTCGATTGTATAGTTTACATAATTCCAGCCCTTCAAAGGCTGTTAAATCCAGTCAATGGATTGGATCGGTCACTGGAATAAGTACCAGTTGACATTACTCCAATTGCATTCTAGCGCAAAACTGGAGTACTATTGGAATAATGTACCTGGTCATAACAGATTTCATTTCCAAACTTATTAAACAGTCACTAATTCAAAAAATCAATACAACCTGCAGTTTACCATTACGGAATGAAAAGGATTCGAAGCCAATATACGTAAATTACTACTGCATACTCGGTAGAACAATGAACAATATGAAAGTATGCCAAAAATCGCATTCCGTTGCTCTACAATAAGCTATAAACATTTATAGCATACAAAATGACCCTGATATTGATTTCTGAGAATTTTTTATTGAGTAAGTGACGAGTATTTCGTGGTTCATCAAAGTATGCCGATGAATAATTTGGCCATGTAAATTTTACACCCGGAACATGAATAGTATTCCTACTGTTGTATATTTATATCACCGCTTTATTCAGTACACCGGAATTTATAGTAATGTTTTATAGAACTTATAAATCAACTACTATTTGGACTTCATGAATAAATTAAAGGAACGAAAACTGAAAAGCAATAACAACGTGCGTTTACGTCGACTCGTTACAACGAATAAATAACCTAAAGATATTGCAAATAAATTAAAATTATTTTTAACGGCAACAGCAATTTTAACACCCAGGTAACTCGTAACTGGGTAGTTTTAATTATTGTCCTGTTAACTGAAAACCGAAATGTAATGGACATTGCACATAACACAAAGTGGAGCTACTGGAAATGCTAGTCAAAATTTAAAATGTTGCTCATCGGAAATAGAGAGCCTTTGTCAAAAGAACCAATTATTTTTTTGCATGACCGATTTTCCATTACAGTCGAATTACTCTTTAGGCTGTTTGTTTTGGTCTGAAGATATTATTGGACCTTTTAATGTGCTTTTTGTGGACCACTCCAATTTCTGATGAAATTCAAATCAGTTATTCTACTTACAGTGTGTTATTTACGAAATCTATATATATAAAGGAATAATATTAGAACAAAAATATAGCTACCTCATTTACGCTATTATCTAGTCTAGACTCTCTACTAAATCTATGATCTAGACAAGACCCATAAATTTTGACCTTCGAGTGTGTACTAAAGTGACGTATGTAAAATAAAAGAATAACGTTCGGTTGTATGATTTGTTTATTATTATTAACTTATTTTACATATAAGGTACAGCTGCTGTTTTCTTTTAATTGAAGGTTAACCCTATTAGGTGTATCTGATAAATATCTTTCCATTTGACTCGATCTAAAGCAGCTTCTTTCACTTCTCTATACGACATGACACCAACCTTTATGTAGTTTTTTTTATTTTTAAATGCTTGCTTTGCCTGTCTTCAAGTAGAAGACCCACTCAGAAGCCTTTAGCTTCTGAGTGGGGAGACTTTCTTTCCCTGAGCTAATGAGAGGGAGCTTTAGAAAATCGATTTTTCTAAACTGAGCACTGGGCGTAAATAGATTGAGAATCCATGATCTACAATCGAAGACAATTTTAGTAGCCCTTGAACTTGGTCTGATTTTAAATCCCAAGCCTCTTCACGTGCGCGGGTCAATTCTGGCTCACAAAAAGTGCAGGAGGTTGTAGAAAAATAAAAATTATCTAAATCGTTACAGTTGAAAGGTGTTTTAAGATGAATGTTATGTATGATTGACCACTAACTAATGTTTGCACATCTGCTATACTAAAATTAGCCTTCAATCGATACACAGAAACAGCACGCTTAACTAAATAAACAGAAATCAGTGCTATACAAATATACGTTTGCCAAAAAGTAACATAAAAAACGCTCAGCACTTGTGATAAATTAACTATAGCACAATGACACCATCAAAAATCTGATTTAGTGGGGTGCTACACAATCATGGTTCGTTAAACCGCCAACAAAACCTGAAAGCCAAACGGCATATTTTAGTTGGAGCCCCCATGGAATTGCAAACTAGCTACTTATGCCACCCCTAATTTTTATCGAGTTCAACACAGGGTTGGCAATCAAATTTATCCCACTGGATTACTTAGGATTAAATTTAAAAATATTCACAGCATATAACAAAAGCAATGGAAACACCAATGAAAATTTTATTATTTTTATTTTTGTTGGAATAACGATAAAGATTTTATTTTCGCGATGGAAATAGGCAGGAAGTACAAAGTAGGGTTGCTGCTCAAAATTCTACATTTTTCAATTATTAATTGTTGGTTATATGATTACCATATGAACATAATTTACAATTCTGTAACAACATTTACCTAACTAGTTCTAATTATTTTTTTAGTTACACTATTAATTCATTTTCGCATGTTACAGAGCCATAAAAAGTTTTGATTGTTAGCCATCAAACTACATACAACGCATAATAAAAATAATATTTCTGATTACATCCGGGAATCCTCGACGACCCTAATACAAATGATGAATAAAAAATGCAAAGTAGCTTAGCCAGACAGACGGAAGAGTGGTTTTGAATGGTGCGTAAATCTAACAGGTGCAATAGGGTTGAACCGGTTTAAAAAGATGACTATTACGATAGTCATCCCTTAACTCAGTTAAAGCTACGAAAATCTTCATAAAAAGCTAATTAATTTTTTTGACTAGATCATGCTAGAGAGTGGGTAGGGATTTTCTTTGTCACAGCTTGATTGGATTTTACCTTTAAAAAAGGACTTAACAAGTTGTTTCTTTCTTTGAAAATATGTTATTACTAGCTTTCAAACCGCGGTTTTGACCGCACGTATGTCGGTTGTCGCGCTAAACCGTTAATGGTTTAGCGCGCGTTTCTTTTTGCGGAGTCGGGTTAACTGAAGAAAATTATTCTACGTCCTTCCTCGGGTCTCAAAACTACGTCCATACCAAATTTCATCAAAATCTGTTCAATAGTTTTGGCGTAAAATCGTGACAGACAGACAGAGTTACTTTCGCATTTATAATATCTATTAGTAAGGATAAGTAATAAGTCAGAAAAGTAAGTATTAGTACGAATTACTTTACAAGCGTTCGGGTTTTTATAATAGAGTCAAACTATATCTTTAGTAGGTATATTTAAACAGAATTTTCCAAATGGGTAATGGCATGTTATGACCATTTAAAACACTACATTCACAGAATTTTAATTATACATAGTGGAACGAAAATAAAGCTACTACATTTTTACAACCTCGACACAAATAACCACCATAAAAACTTAAAAAATAAGGTTTCCCTTTGTTCTTTAACATTTTTATTGAGATAAATATTAGCTGCATATATGTGGGGTATAATAACTCAAACTGAGAGCTGCAATTTAAGTGACTCTGAAGTCATTTGTGCCAAGTTTTTTTTGTCGACGCTACCTACTTACGCCACAGTACAAAAAAACGGTCAAATGCGTGTTGGAGTGGTATGCGAAGGGATCTATACCATCGTACAAATATTTTGTTATTATTTAGTATGACACCTACTAAAACTTTGGATTTACATACTTAAATTTACAATCAATTTTTTTGTGTATGATGCGGGGATGATACAAAAAATTCTAAATAATTAACCAAATAAAACACGAGTATTGTAAGACTCAAATATGAAAACTCATTTCCATAACACAATTAAGACAGAAAAATTACTTAAAATTAATTCAACAAGTAACAACTCCTGAACTTATTACCGAAAATAAATTACGTTACGCTACTGAAATTTAATTTTCATTATTTATGATAAAAATGTATCTCAATTTGTATGGAATTAATTTACAAATTTACTCCAAAGCGTTTATAACTACTTAGATAGTTACTGCATCGTGGTTAACTTAATATCACCGTAACGTTAACGTTAACGTTTCGGTAATCCCGCCATGGTTTAATTTATCTGTGGCGGTAGGCTTCTGTTGCGGTTCATATGCCTTTAAAGTTAATGCGAATTGGCACTTACTGACTCGGAGTGTATAATCTTCTTCTTTATTGTCAACCACCAACTAACTAGATACTTACATCACTTTATTCAGATATTGTATGAGATTGTGATCATTAAAAGTTGGCGGAGAAGATAGCCAATTGCTTCGTTAAGTTAATGTCCTTGACCTAATCAAAAGGAGCTTGTGGTCGGATGATATGTAGTGGTAAGACATAAGTTAGGTGAGCGCGGGCGCCCAGCTATGCGTTGTCTATAGGTATCTGGTCGGTGATGTTACCCAACACCAGGAGAAATAGAGTAGTCACTTGGTCAACGTAAAAAAAACTGCGCCGGATATGTTAATTATTTCGTTACAAATTTATGTTTACCATAATGGCGCACTAGTATCGGACTCGACTGTCAAATATAGGTCACAGGTTCGATCTACGATCGTGCCCACACACAATTGTTTCAGCGCCGCTGCTCCGCCCGTACCGGTTAGAGAAACATTGTGAGGGACCTGGCACTCTGCCAGCGTTTGTGGATAAAAGCATAACCTCTCTTAATTCCTAAGAAAGTTGAGAGAAGCCCGTACCCATCAGTAGGACACTTCCTTTCTTTTACTTTACGATCAGAGTTTGCTGCACTAATAACATCAACTTCGTGACTACAAGTGTATAGAGACTGGAGGATTCAGTGGTGTTGACCCTCCAGTGAAAAGGAAAGACCTCCAGTGAAGAGGAAGGGCCTTTATTGGTTCACCGGACTTTTTCGAGGAGCAGTCCGAGGACGGCCGAACCGGTCAAGTACTGTGACAACTGCCATGAAGGCTCCCCATGTGGGGACGAACCTCGGCTCAGGATACTCTAGTTTTAGGGGATCGGGGGGAATTTCGCGATTGCGCGGCCCGGTCCTAACCGGAACCGTAATCGTCTGGGGGTCTATCTTGGAAGAGCGCGGCGCGGCCCACGGCGGCGTGGGCGATATCTCGGCATGTATTATGTGCTACTGTTTTGGTTGTCCCTACCTATTCTAGCAGCGGATCGGAGCTCAACTGTTCTTGTTTGGAAGTTGTTTATATATTAATCGTCAATGAAACTTTGCTTGCGTGATTCAGGATTCTTACGTCATTTTCTTGAGTGGCGTTGGGTATGTGTTTATGGACACAACACAAGTGATTTTTCCGTGTCTTATCTTACCTAAAACTGGTACCCGGATATGGACTGATGAGTGACTCAAAGACAGCTGTAGAACTGTGTTGAATCCATCATTATTTTTATTTAACACGCGTTTATGTGACTCACAGACAATAGTTATCATAAACAACGATTAACTTGACTGGTTTGTCCCTACTTGTTTTTTTTACCAAGTTTTTTAATGGGGTAATTAATTAAAGACAGATCTAAATTTATACATATAGAAGAAGCTTTAACGTTTCTATCGTCAAATACGTATCTACTTTTAATTGCAGTGTGTCTTTTTTGCATTTTAAATTAAAAATATCTAAACAATATAAATAGTCGTCTAGGTAAACTAATTTGATCTTAAATCTTGAATGATTAGTTCTAAGACATGCCCGTTTCCTCACGATGTTTTCTTTCACCGATATTGAGCAGAGGTGATGAAACAATTCACAAAAAAAAAGTGTGTGGGCGCGACTGGGATTCGAACCCGCGACCTTATATTTCAAAAACGAGGCTCGAATCGATTAACTTAAATAAAAAAATGAAAACCTCCTCCTGAAGTACCTTATTAAGGTCGTCTGAGAACTGATAACGATGATAATTGCCTAGTATAAAGACGAGTAACTATAGTTTAGTTATATAATACAATTTCAATTTTAAAAATAAACATGTAATGCGTTATCAATTCTCCCACCAAGGAGGCGACACCCTTTTGTGTCAACAGTACGTAAGTGATTAACATAATAACATGGTTGTTTAAGAAAATTTAATCACTCGTAAGCTTATTAGGACGCGTCAACCTCATTACCCATTTGTGTGGCACGGTTGAAGGGCTGCATAAATAACACCCTTTCTTTGTTACCGTGATTATACTTTGGTAAGATTATAACGAACTTGAGTGGAATTAAAACGAGTGCGTCTCTGGATTGTGGAGCTTGAGGCGGAAACGGGACTGCTAAGTGTGGAAAAGTGGTTTAAGTGGCTAGATAAACAATCTCTACCTATATGTATTTTTGGTATTGAAATTTTGTATAAAACGAAATCTTTTGATAAAGATTATATTATTAAGCAATTATGGATTCAGAATTTTCATAAATGTACGCGAATATCATACATTGAAATGAAACTATAACCGATTTTATCGCGCATAATAAATTAAAATTTATATTCCGACGTTTCAGTCTTTTCAGAATTCATTGTCATAATAATTCTTCAGCCCAACCCGTGATCATGGTCTAAAAATTGTTTTTCTAAAAAAAAAAATTTTGAAACGTCGTCGTGTCGTAATAAAAAATCTAAAATAAACCGCGATAAAATCAGTTATAATGTAGTTTTATATCAATAATGTAGATATTTAAATAGGTTTAAGAATTTGAATATTACCTAATATTTTTACAATTTCATTTACTAACATATCTTATTGTCTTTCTATTTAAATTCGTAAGAGATCCAAGATAGGTTGGGTGTCCCAAGATTTGGCCAGGTTTCGAACAACTCTTCACGCGTGCTGCTGTTGACTCTAGCTTACAAGAAATGAGAAACGTAATATACCGAATTTAAAAGGAAGTTTATATTTTTAATCCACCTACAAATTAGCTTATTCAAAGACAAAAACTGTTCAGCTTTATTTAGTACAGAAATTAGAACAGTGTGTGTTATGCAATGTTTTGTTAGCTAGTTAATAACTGATTATAAACCAAAGGCACTACTAATCTTTCGTATGCAACAACGTGATAATTAAGTCGGGTGCACACTGGTGTCGAATGCGCTTTCACGCGCTCGAAACGTGCGCTCTAATCTTAATAGGGTTGTCTATAATTTATCATAATAACAATAAAGTTTTTTAACAAAACAAATACGAATAAATTGAATCAGACTATTTCTGGTTAAACCTCTTTTACCTAAACATAAAAGCATATGTTTTTTTTAATCCTAATATATTAGAATTATGCCTGAAAAAACATTGAATAATAAAATACAAACACCTGAATTAAAAAGTTTCTGCTTTTTGAAGTCAATAAAAATAAAATATTTTTTAAATAAGTGTAAATAGATGTAAATACATAACTGCATGTAAAAAGTATGCATAATATTATGTACCTATGTATGCAGTTGTTTTGTAGTCAAGTGAAAGTACATGTATGAAATTATTTTAAAATAATTTAAATTTAGTGCATATAATGTTAATTGTAACGTTAGAAATTGTAAAATATTATAACATAATCAGTAGTAGATTTTGGAGTCGATTCGAGTTAGTACAATATTTTGGTAGTATTCATTTTGGATTTGGTGACTTGGTGATTATTATTTAATTAAACTAGAGGGTTTTTATTTCCATTAAATATACAATGCTGTTTCTCTTTTTGTAAAGAAAAGCTAGCGCAGACAATGGCGATAATTGATATTAATATACCTAATAGGTACCTACATACTTTATCACTTCCAAAGGATAACAGATAACTAATAAAATAGTTTAAAGATTTATTATTTACAATGCAATAATTGTCATTAAACAATATTTTGCATATTAAATTAAATAACTAAAAAATAATCAATCAGGAACTAGGCTACATTTACAATAACCTGTATAATTTTACCTACTACCTTTTGCTTTATCTATTAGTAGTAGGTATGTGTAAAACTTCGTAAAAGTACATTAAATATTTTTTTATTGTACAAAAACTTACCTAGATAAAAAAAGCAATATTTCTGTTTTTTGTTAATATATTTATTTAAATAATCTACATTACAAGTACAAAGCCTAGAATAATTATAAGCTGCTTCTAAGTGTGCCTAACATAATAGGTATGCGGTATGTTTACCGGGCACTTAAACTCTCTTTGTTTTATAGTTCTACCCTTAAATATTAATTTCCAATAAACATTTCTGCTACGCACAGCCCTAATCCCAGGTTTACGTTACACTGAGCTTAATTAGCGTTAACAAACGCGTTGTTTGCAGGAGTGTCGCGTTAACGCGTTGCTATCATCTGTGAACCAGCCTATCATACGGGTGGCCATGTATACAGATACTAGGATAGATTTATAATAATAATTTGTATTCTAACCCCTAGTTTCCACTGGCGAAACATGCACAAGAAAAAATGTTGCAAGAATTATCCATCTCTATCGTTTAGAGATGAGTAGAAAGAGATAAGACTATGCTTGTATGAGACACCGTATGTGCTACACGGCCATCTGATCGCAAGCTAAGCTGAGCTTGTTTTATTAGAAATGGGATGACAGGCAGGTCGGTGGCGTGGTCGGTATGATACTTGCTTTTCACGCCGCAGGTCGTGGGTTCGATTCCCACCCAAGCCAAACATTTGTGTGAAGAACATGTTTAAGTATTTACTTATTTACAAAAGAAAAGTATTATATGTAGTTTATTGACAGTTATCTGGTTTCCATATTAAAAGCTCTGCTTAATTTGGGATCAGACAGCCGTGTGTACAAATGTCCCAATATTTTTGAAGTGAAAACTTCTTTAGCGGCGTTGAGCACTTTTTCTGTAATGGGTATAAAATCTTAAACTCGCGTCAGGACATGTGACCTGATCGAAAAAGCGTAAGACGGATGGAGAGTAGACAGCTATCCCCTCTCTACGGCGCGGCGAAAATGTATGCCTGGGCCTACTCTTTTTAATGTAAAATAATTGTAATAGTTTTAAAGTGTTAAATTTTTAATGTAATATAAATTGTCATGTTTGTGTACGATAGCGCAATAAATGAATATTGTATTCTACCACATAAATGATAGTACTTTTATACTGATAAAGCAATTGGTGCAAAATTATTCCCTAACCATTCCAAAATATCAAACATGCTCAACGTTAATAATCAAGTTTTCACTTCTGCCGGCACTCCCGGAGTGCAACCCGTCTTATTTTTTTTTTATTATCATTGGTACTATAGATATAATACTTTTGTTTTGTAAATATATACTCCCAACAGATAATTATAACACCCCGACTCTAAGACAAACAGACAGACAAGACAAACAGATTGATATAGGAAACTGTTTGATATAGGAAGGATATAGGATTGATATTAATGATTCTTTTTTAGCCGCGTTTAGCACTTTTTGTTGGTCATGTGTGTCGCGTGCTGCAGGCGTTAGATACTTTTCAGATGAGTTAATTCTCGTGAGTTTTACAGTCACAGTTTTAACATGTATCGGCAGTCCTTATAACTGCCAATATTTTTTATAGGTGCTGTTTAGTTAGTAAATAATACGAGCCACTTGATAGAAAGTTGCTATAGCAGCCTATGAACGCTTGCAACTACTTACTACTACTTTACCTATATTTTAATTGTTTTTTTTTTCTTTTTTACGTCAGTACAATTTTTTTATAAGTATGTTATATGATTGTGTGTGTGTGTCCTGTTTTGTGTCAAATGTTTTTTTTCTTTTCATTTTATTCATTCTACTAATATTATAAATGCGAAAGTAACTCTGTCTGTCTGTCTGTTACGCTTTCCCGCTTAAACTACAGAACCGATTTGGATGAAATTGGGTATGGTGGTAGTTTGAGACCCGAGAAAGGACATAGGATAGTATTTATCTGACTGCGCAAAAAGAAGGTAATGTTTTGGCGCGATAACCGACATAAACGCGGGCGAAGCCGCTGTCGAAAAACTAGTTGAAAATAAAACTAAAAGCAAATGGTACGAAAACATAGTCACACTACAGAGCGCATCACAATATCCAATGGGATTTTAGTTTGCTTGGCTTTAGCGTCGGTGATTGGTGAATATCGGTTAACACGAATAGGTAAATAATGTTCCATTAGTACGCCATAACGATCTTTTGGTTAATTAATAATCAATTAACTATAATTAACAGTCACTTCACTTCAACCCTTTTAGTGTCCCACTGCTATGCACGGGTCTTCTCTCAACTATCTTACGAGTTGAGAGGGTTAAGGCCCTCATCCACACACGCTGGTCAAGTGCAGGTTGGTCACATATCCTCAAGTGATTAGTTCTTGAACATGCCGTTGCCTTCACCAATATTGAGCAGCGGCTATGAAACAATTCATTCAAAGATGTGTGAAATCGAACCCGCACCCTTTTCATTTCTAAGGCGAAGCCCGTACCGCTACGCCACCGCTGTTCCAATACAGGTAGGTACAGTAGCAATGGATAATACCTTCGTAAGGTATACCCAGGCAGCAGTAGGAGACGGGCAGAGCAGTCGAAGGTGTGTTAGTAGAAAACATAGTACATACCTATACTTCGAATACGGATTCGAATCCCAGTCGTGCCCACACATCTTTGTGTGAATTGTTTCATCGCCGCCGCTCAATATCGGTGAAGGAAAACATCGTGAGGAAACCGGCATGTCTACGAACTAATCATTCGAGGACATGTGACATCCACCAACCGGCTCTTGGCCAGCGTATGTGGATTAAGGCCTAAACTCTCTCAACTAGTAAGATAGTTGAGACAAGACGCGTGCCCAGCAGTGGGACACCAAAAAGGGTTGAAGTGATACATATACTTGATAGGTATTGGTAAACATAAATAAGTACTAAAACCAACAAAGTTTTGACTTCAATGAAAATTGAATGTGACCAATAAGAAATGAGTCACTCAGTAGGTATGTGGTCTTGTTACGTAACAACATTAAACAACATGAATGGAAATGTAATAACGTAAACAATGATCAAAACTATATTCAACAATAACACATTCTTTTACTAGCTATCGTCGAAAAACCACTTCGAATTTATTATGTTGCCACTTCGGGAAAAACTTCACGTATTTATTTATTTATTTTAAAAGGGCTAACAGACATGTAATCAACTTTTAAAGTAAACAAATTTGAGTAGCAATTTAGCTAATTAACGAACAAACAAAAAAATATGGACATCATAATCTACAACCTATAAATTTTTGAAGTCGGTTCAAACATATGCGGTATGAGTCCTGGCCCCTAATCTCGGGTGGTAGACATTTATCTCTAATAGACATATGTCGAAAATACATAAGGATTTCATTCGTTTTCTGTCATTTTTTTGAAGCGCGACAATCGGGGACCCGTTACCGGAAGTGTTGCGAAATTCCGTGGTTGTACCTAGCTATTAATTAAGATTCATTATATTAAAAATCAGTTTTTACTTATAATATAATTAATACTAACTCTGGTTGTATTTTATTCGTATGAAATACAGGAAAACCGCAAACATAGTATAAAGTTTCACAAAACATTAGGTTCATTCATCATAATAACATTAAATGAATGAAACCTTACGTGTTTGGATAACATTAATAGTAATAATAAAGTATAATAACATAAGTATTTGCCAATTAAGTACTGATTATTTGTATATTTAATTCATTTACATATTTGTATTTTATTATTCCTATAGGCCGACCGTTTAACTCGCGTATCGCCATCTGAGGTACAAAGTCATAAAACATTAATTAAATCTCATAAAGAACTATTTAACCACAGATAAAAGTAATGTAAGACTATTCGTTACTAATATCCATATCGCTTGAATCATCATCACTGTCTGTGCAGCTTGAGGAGTCAGAATCTTGGCGATAGGCGATACGCGAGTGAAACGGTCGGCCTATAGTACACGTTTGTCAATACGAAAAAAGTTATTGAATACTATTTTGAACTTGTCAAAATGCGTTTTTAATCTTTTTTTTAAGATCAAAACGTTCGATAAAAGATAAAATGTTAGGAAAAGAATAAAATTAATATGAAATAGAATAGGTAACATAATTTGTATTTTATTGGTATTTAACTTTATCTTGAGGTACTTACATACATATTGGTATAGTATAGTACGAAAACTGTTTTTCGTATTTGACATCTCGTAGGTTACTAAGGGTACAACTCATGGTCAGTAGCAACTTTTGTGACTTAAGTTTTATAATACAGCAAACAATGAAAGGTTAAAAATGGTAAGATGAACATGCCAAGATGGGCAGGGGGTGCGACAAGACTGGATAAGGTAAGAAACGAGTACATCAGAGGAAGGTTCGTCGCGCCTATAACTGAAAAGCTCATTGAAAGTCGACTTCGGTGGGACGGTCACGTCATGAGGCGGCCTGAATACCATGTGGTGAAACAAGCGCTGGCACTGCCAAGTGTAAAGAAGGGTAGAGGACGTCCACTGGTCACGTAGTGGTCTACAATCACCAAAGACTTGAAGCGTTTCCAGTTGAACGACATGACAACCCAGGACAGATTAACCTGGCGCCGCAGAACGAGGAGAGGACCCCAAATGATAGGAAAAGGCTAGGAGGAAAAAAAGAATAATGAATGGTTGAAAAATCATCATCTTAGTGATAAAAGCATCTTCGAATGCATATAATACGAGTAATTATTCTTTATTGCAAATTCTGAAGATTTTTGCTGTCTGTCGTGTTCATTCGTCTGTTCCACGAGGCGATTATAATAGGTTTTCGCACCTTAAGCTAAGTGAGAGCGACCCTTTAATGTGTTTTGGTATAAATAAATACAGAAACTTATAAAGCGAACTCATAAATACGGACAATATAAAACGTGTTCCTACATAAAAGGCCCACGCACTTTTAATTCAACAATGCGCTTATTTTATTTTTTCCAATATTATCCAAGGACCACCAGACTTTACTTAATTTTACGCTTGTGTAGTATTGTATCCTAACTGCTACAGACTTAAAGGACGATATAAAAAATATATGGGTAAATTAAAGTTACATACCGGACTCAAGAGCCTATCGGCGGATTACAGGTCGTATTTAAAATCAGCAATCGCCACCATCATATCTCAGAACTAAACATTAGAAAGGTGACATGAATGATCGGTGGCAAACGCCACCTGGTTGGTTTGATTGGTGCCTGGACTAGACCAGCGTATGTGGAAAAAGGTTAATATCTCTCATAATTGTGACAGAAGACCTTTTGGAACACTGAATAGCAGTTACTAACAGTTCCACACATTTACTGTATATGTGAGTAACACTATCCCAGTGGAATAAAACCACAATCACACAAATAAAAATGTCACACAAATTATATGAGCCCACACAATTTGTTCATCAGAAAATAAGTAAAGTCTGGAAGCCTTCGTGTCTATTTTAATGTTCTTTGTTTTATAAGTACCAATATATTTTAAAAACGTAACTATAAATCTTTCTTTTTACAAAAATAGTTTTAAGCCAAGCGTTGTTGAAAATAGCAAAACAATCTAGTTCTACAAGGGTTCTGGCTTCTACAAAGGAAATATGTTTTTGAAAATGTAGCCACTTTATCTGGCAATAGTATTAACGTTCTGCTTCATAAAGTTCAACTATGCAATTCATTGAGGAAATACAACGTTAATCCAACGTTCAGGCTCTGATCTACTATTACAGTTAAATCTGGATCTCACTGGTCTGCATTTTTAATTCAACCTTTGCATTTCAATCGCAAGAGCAGTGGTGGCGCAGCGGTATCGTCATCGCCTTTAAAACAATCGTGGGTTCGATCCCCAATCATGCCTACACTCTCTGTGTAAATTGTTTCATCGCATCATGAGGCATGTCTAAGAAATCAATGTCATTCGAGGACATGTGACATCCACCAACCCTCACTTAACCTGCGTGTGTGGATTAAGGCTTAAACTCTCTCAACTCGTAAGAGATAGTTGAGAAGACCCGTGACCAGCAGTGGAGCACTAAAAAGGGTTAAAGTGAAGTGAATTTATCATGTAATTGCGCCCTCCACACCCACTTAATAGCAGACAGCTGTCATTATATGGACAAAGAAAGGATGTACAACAGTAAAAATAAACATGAAAAGATAATCAATCTTGAAACTAAAATACGTGGACACGTGTTTCGCCCGGTGACACAGGAATCATCAAGACGTCCTTACCAGACGATGCTCAGCGCACGTTTTCATGTTAATTTTCAAGACTTCGAAAAGAAAGAGATTCTCAATTTCGATTTTTTTTATGTTTGTTACCTACCTAACATCTCTGTTATATGTCAACCAATTTCTATAATTCCTTCTTTGTTTAAAAGCTGGTTCTTTTTGTATGGCCCATTTAAATTTGAACTATGTCGAAAGAAACGTAATTGTTTACGCTAAGCGCCTGCGGCCTGCCATAATTATAAGAATGAACGCATCACTTCTGCCCTTTTTAATGCATGAATTTAGTCAATTTATGCCCACCCCTGGGCACGGGTCTTAAGATAGTTGAGAGTTTAGGTCTTAAGCTAAACACGCTGGCTTGATTTTGTTGCAATTATATGTTGTTGTTATTACAGCAGTTCAGGGTACGAGTTACGATTGACGTTTTCACTATAAACCATTATAATAAGTTGTCTGTTTTACCATATTGCCTACTTATTATGGAGCAAGGCAAGTAAGATAAAGTAGGGAGAGGAAATCAAATTGTCTTATTTGGCAAACAACACACGCTGGCCTAGATAAAACATTGATCGTACTACATATTTTAGTCCTTTGATACTATCCTATGGATATACTTATGATTACACATTAATAACTATAAAATATAAAAATTAAACGACCCCCAACCTAAGTAAAAGCGATCTATATTAAGTACTTCAGCTTTAAAAAAACCTTATTAAAATCGGTCCATCTAAGCACTACGAGACGTACACACAAAGACATACGTTTTATAACACTAAGTGCTACTTTCTTCAAATTATTATTGTTACTAGCCATGATCATCCCAATGCTGGGCAAAGGCCGCCACTAACACCTTCCAGACATCCCGATCTTGAGCCTCTTACATCCACCAGCTTAAGAACCTATCTAGTTCGATTGCCTATGGAATTTGGACAAACAACTTAGGGTAAATAAACAGTTAAGTTGTGGTCAAGCGTATTTTATGCAAGCCTATTAAAGGATAACAAAATGGAGACTTCTATGGGTAACACATATCGGTAAGCTAGTAAAAAAAGCCAAGGGTAATTGCTGACATATAATGAGGCTCATTACTTCCATATTTGATAGTGAAACAGCAAAGCTAATACATTGTAACAAAAGGCACGTTGACTCACTGTATTATCAAACATCGGATTGACCTTGATATTTGTTTAAACTCAAACATAATAAGCAAGACTACACAGAAAATTAATTTAATGAAAAACATTTTTTTAACGTTTAACTACCTCGGTGTCTAGTGGTAAGCGTGTTCGCTTAATAACCGCAAGGTTCGATTCCTGGGTCGAGCAAAAAGACTTTTTTAATATACTTAGAGAATCTCAGTTGCAGCTCAAAGTTTGGAATTGTGCCCGCTTCATATAGGACTTCATGGCCGGAGCAAAAGTGGATGATGTTCAGCGCTGCCTACACGTCCGGGTAATACAGGCGACACTATATTATGTAATAAGTACCTAACTGTCTACTATGACACCGATTATTTAATACAAAAACAAAAACTTTTAATTTAAAATTTAACAATCCGCGGTGGAGTATCAGGGAAAATGACTAATTTCATTTTTTCGTTCGAGTTCTTGTTTTTGATTTGGTTGATGGTGGCCATAGAACTTGTACTATAGAGAGACACAGATACACGCGTCAAACTTACAACACCCCTCTTTTTTGTCAGGGGTTATAAACCTGCATCAATCGTATTGTCTTAGATTTACGCGAATATCACACATTGAAATAAAACTACTTTTTAACGGATTTTATAACGATTTATTTTAGATTTTAGAGACCGACATTTCAAAGTCTTTTCAGACTTCATGTTCACGAGTGGAATTAGGTATTTGACGTCGAGAAATATTAATCACAAATTACTGCCTACCTCCAAGCATTAATATTTAAGTTGCGTTCCGATTTAAGCAAACTGAGCTCAAAAAAACAAACATCAAAAGTGAAACGTCGCGTCGGGATCTAAAATCTAAAATAAACCGCGATAAAATCCGTTAAAAAGTAGTTTTATTTCAATCTGCATCAATCGTTTACAAACGAGCTAAGACATCTCAAGCTAGCGATATTGAAAACTTCAACGCTAAAATCGTCATATTCGATACTATATCGCAGAAAATTGTTATACGTTACGCTCCGATCTCCATATTTGTAAAGGGTAGTCGGATAATAGGTGGAGTTTCATCAAATCCGAGTGAATATCGAGGAGAAGCATCTTAACCGTCAATATATCGGATGCAATAGAGGCGGTTACACATTTAATATTCCGGGAGCGAATTACTTGGCGCTGACGTCACGTGTTGAATTGCTTTACACGCTTCGCATGACAGATATACTACCTGCAAATATATACAGGGTGGGTTTAAACTATCAGATATTTCACCAACTACATACCGACGCTTTAGGAGTGAAAACGTCGTTAATAGTCGTGATTGTAATAGAAGTAACTTTTCAGAATGAAGAAAAAACTGTGGGCTGTAAAATTTTTGTACGGCAGCTATTATGTTTGTTTTTTATTATTTAAAAGATTTTCAACCTATAGAGACAAAACTGTTCGATATTATAGAAGTGTCCATTGTTTCTTCCTAAAAACGCAATGCATTACGAAGTTTTCGCTGTAACGTGTCGATAAAGGGATGTTAATGACTTGCACAGATCCAAGTAGATAGAGGCGGAACCAATTAAAAAATTGATGGACAGTCTGTTGGAGTATTAGTCATTTGTTACAGCTAGGCAAAGGCCTAGCAATGGGATGATCAGGGCTAGCAGAACGCTTATAAGTTTTTAACTCTCGACAAAAAAGGAGGGTGTTATAAGTTTTATGGGTGTATAATAATATGCTAAACCAATACACCGGTCTTATTTAAAAGTAGAAACTAGCTAGGCTGCTTTTTAAATTTTAATTATATTTAGTTGTATTGAAAATAATGATGAGAGTTCACGACTTGTTGCTCTTTGATGGTTTCTAACCATATGGAGTCTCATTCTACTGCCACCTTCTCACTGAAAATCATTCGTCATCACGAGTGAATCGGTATATTGGGCAGGCGCGTTCCATCGTTGACTAATCATTGCTTAACATCAGGCAAGTTGTATTCAAGCACATGCCTGTTAAAGAAAAATAGTCACCCTGTATACATGTGTAGGTATATCGTGCCAGGTTTCCTTTGTAAATTATTACGAGCCTGTGTTGTTTATGGAACACGCTTGAGCTCCTTTAAGGTGCGCTTAGTAAGTGTTAATTGAAAGTACAGTCAAAGGATTGTTTGAACTAAACAATTGTTGATGGAATAATATTATACCTTTCCATTTGCTTGTCGTGTTTGATACTAATTACTATCAGTTTTAGTTTTTAACTTAACGCGAGAAGAGTAAGTAGTGTGTATGAAACGACACGAAACACGGCGTCGGGCGGCGCGGCTGACGTTTATGCAGTTCATTGCCCACTCTCGTTCACTTGTCTTTAGACACTGCTTAAGCTAATACGCAATGAACGATGAAATCGCATTTCGCGACGCCGACGACGCTGTCTCCCGTGGCTAGGGCGTAAGAGAGATAGCGTAAACAAGAGCGTCTTTGCTTAGTTTTAACTTAATGATTAATTTGTCATTATCATTATAATCTATTACAGACTGTCATAAAACTCACATTTGCTTAAAACAAGATAGTTGTCAAGATAACCGCTAACAGTTTAAAATAGCGGATAATGAACCACTGCATAATAGTTGTTATAAGGTATGCTTTGTAAGTATTAATTGAAGGTTAAGTACAGTCAAAGGATTGTTTGAAGCTAACAATTATTGATAGAATTTATTATTAAACACTAGTTTTCCGCCCGCGGCTTCGCCCGCGGATGTCGGTTATCGCGCTAAACCATTAATCTCTTTTTTCGCAGTCGGATAAAACTATCCTTTCCCGGGTCTCGAACTATCTCCATACAAAATTAGTTCAGTAGTGTAGGAGTGTAAGCAACATTTTGAAATCGGCAAGCACCCATAGGTATATCCATAAATCTATAGGGGTTTCTTAAAAAATACTACGTCTCTTAGACCATGATCATTGTAAGTTTTTCATTCAATATTTAAAAAGAAATAAAATTTAAATTTCGAATTCTAATAATCGGTCTGAGTTATCAAACGTCATTGTGTCAAAATAAAAAGTAATTTAGCTAAAAAGCACGAAGGAGTATTGATATCAACTTTGAAGAAAATCAAACTCAGAATAATTTCGCAGGCTGCTCCCGCGTAATATTAGGACAAAAATAAAAAAAATTGGAAAAATAAAAAACACGTGTTTCAATATTTGTTTTAGGCTTTATTTATACCGAATTTGAAGTGAATCGGACCAAGGACTAAACAGTTATGGAATATTTAGTATTTCCAAAAAAACTCATTTAACACCCCCACCGGGGGTAGTTTTGGAAAAATAAAAAACACGTGTTTCATGATTTCTTTTAAGGTATATGTGTGCCGAATTTGGAGTGGATCGGACTTCAGACTATACAGATACAGAGAAACTTTAATTTTTACCATTAAAACTCATTATCCACACCTCATAGGGGTAATTATGGAAAAATAAAAAACCCGTATCTCATTATTTTTCTTAAGGTTTATGTGTACCGAATTTTAAATGAATAGGACCAAGGAATAAAAAGTTGCATACAAACTTCACCCCTCTATTTAACCCTCTTAAGGGATGATTTTTGGAAATATTGTTAGCCTATGTCCTATTCTAGGGTATACATTACCTACATTTCAAAGTTCATTAAAATCAGTTGAGCGGTTATGGAGATACGCGGTAACAAACCTTCACACACACACACACACTTACTTTCGCATTTATAATATTAGTAAGATTTCCGTTCATGTGTTGTGTGTTAAGCTTACGTTGCATTGATTCTAAGAAGTATATTTGTTATTACCTCTGTTTAAAAGTAACTCAGCTTTCAAGAATATATCCCTTTGATATAGCGAAGTTAATAAGCTCCTTTATGCAGTGGAATACGTACCTGTATAAAGAAAAAAGATTTTATTAAATGCAGGCAAGTAATTTGATTCCTAAAATTAGGGCATCATATCCGGCTTTACTGTTTTCTTAATAATTGCGAGGCCTCACGTTTGAATCCCGAGTCGAGTAAAATGACGTATCTACATAACCTAGGTAAAATAATTTGTAGATAGATTTGTATTTCAACTCATCATCTTGATATGTTACAGATAATATACGAAAACTGTTTTTCATATGGACATTTCGTACTAAGGGTACTGCTCACTTATGGGAAAAGATATGAAGGTTTGTATGTACCGTTTGTTAATACAGGCGCGAGCTATGGTAATTCATCACAATTAGTACATTTAATTCAATTGAAAATCGCAATAGCAAAGAGACTTCAGACTCCAAACGCATCAGAATGCAAACATGCAACATATTGAGTTACTAGAAGCAACGAGGAGTGAGAACTAATCGAGATATCGAATGGACGCAATCGAGCAATCGGATGGATTCGATGCGACAATGCTGACTACTATGGGTGTCGGCAAACTATTCGCATCCGATCATTCTGTTCTAGATTTGATCAAATACTATAGTTATTCTAAATTTAAACTGTTATTCACTAGTTAATACCAATAAGTATATTTATTTACAACATAAAGATACAATTTAGTCAAGAAAAAAGGACCTAACTGAATAACAATCTCAACACTAACGGAAATAAAGAACTAAACTAACTAATGCCTAAACTAAACTAATGCGTCAAAAAACTCTTTCGCATTGCTACATTCCGGCAACGTACCGTGGAGCCTAGCAGCATTACCGCATTAGATGGTAATAGTGATCCTTTGCCCGAACAAACCAACCTTCTGGTCAACCAACTCCTTGAAAAGCGAACACGCTTCTGCGTCCCGTGGATCCGGAGTCTCAACACTTAATACAACAACAGCACTAATAAGTTAGTTGAATATTATTTGCTTCATTGGTCCAGCGGTAATCCCTACCTGGGTCGAACTAAAGTTTCTAATTTACAAAGAATAAATATAACGGATTATTTAACGTAAATTTAATACACCAAAGGTCTATGACGTCACAGTTTCAAAAGTTTCAAAATAATCACTCTCGTTGTTTATTTAGATTAATAAAGTCGGAAGTTCTAAGAGCATCTCAACTGTATTAGGGGGTACTTAAAAGTAGCGTTATTGTAGATCCGACATTGTTAATAGCCAACGTCGAACTATTCAATGAAGTGGCTTTCTTTGTACCATTCATTGACGATTGCATGTCAGAATGAGTTATTAAATATAAACAAAACACTTAAAACAATACTATTCGGTAACTAGTTCACGGTGATGTGAAAACTGTAATAACTATTTTGAAAGTAGAACAAAAAATTCGCATACAAATAGATCGCGTGACGCCTGACTAATTACAATATGATTTTAACGTTCGCAAACTTTATTTAGGCAATAAACTACGATTAAAGACCGACTCTTAACATACTCGATCATGGAAAAAACTGTGAGCTCAGTTTGCTTAAATCCGAACGGAACTTAAATAATTTAATGTCTGTAAGTAGTCGGTAATAAATTGTAATTAATATGTTGAGACGTCAAATATCTCAGTCCCCCCGTGAGTCTGAAAACACTGAAACGTCGTGATATAAACCGATGTAAAATTCCGCTATAAAATAGTTTTATTTCAATCTAATTCGCGTCTCTGATTAATTTCGTGCGGGATTCAAAACGGGCTGGCAATTGGCTGGGTTCTTGGCTTACAGAAGCAGCAGAGTGGGATTGCGATGTCTTATATCAATACATTATCATTATTGGTTTATGGCAGTCCATATCTGAACATGCATGATGCCCTCCCACTTATGCCCGGTTTCTCTCATCAACGACCAATCATTTGTTAGCAATGCCATTACCAACTTACCAGTTGTTTACTAACCAACTGGTAACAACTTACTTAACAAACCAACGTATGTAACCAACTAAGTTGGTTTGTAACCAACTGGTTGACAATGTTAATGTTTGTTATTTAAACACGTGTTTTGATGATGTAGAAACCGAACATTAACCAAAACGATCACGATCAGGCCGATACCTATAGCACAGCACAGCACAGCTTGACATACATACATGTCCCTTACTACGCGCTACTTCATATCTTCGACTAGTTATACGTCCAATTTTTGCCAGCAGATTTTTACACTTACGTGATCTCCACTCGAGAACTCGCTTACCGAATAATAACCTAACAGGTAAGTTTATTTTTTTATAAAAAAAATACTTTAACAATGGAAAGTGGTAGGTGCTCTATAAAACTTTTGATCTATGAAAAGTACACATAAAACATTGCTTACTCCATTCGCGCGGTAAATTTTTATGTGCCATTCTGTCACAAATCCACTATGCGCTGTGGATTTTCGTGCCATCATAACAGTTATATGATTAAACTTTTATGATAGTGGAATGTAGGTCACGGGCTAAACAAGAATTCACACTCGTTTTTCAACTTTTTGGATTCATTTTTGTGTAGATAAACTAATATAGGAAATCATTTTTCTTTTTGTTTTAAATATATAAACTCAAAATCAAGCAAAATCAATTAAAAAAATAAACCCGACTGCGTCATCATCTGCCAACTTAATTGAATGGAGAACTGATTTGGCGCGACACATCCTATTTTTTTCCATAATTATGGAATGGCTATGACGAATCTAAAAATCTAAATCTAACTTGAAAAACACTACCCTCCTTCTGGCACAGTCAGGTAAAAACAACTAAAAATTTTCACTAATAGAATACTAAATTATCTATCACTGGATAAGACAAGCATAAATTTAAAGGTACGACGACGTGACAGCATGTTCGCATTTTTTATGATCTTACTGACGGACTAAATAGAATATTTCTTTCCAGGTATATTATAAGATCCTCGATTCTCGCGCTTTAGAATTTATTTCGAACTCGACATAATTATGTCGACAAAAAATGTTAAATGATGATTAAAAACTAATGTAATCGGCGTATGATGTCGATTGCTATAGAATACTCGTTGCATGTCATGCGTTAAGTGGTAGACTTATCTGTAATGTGACCGCTATTCAGAAAATACGAAAATTAGTTTTAAATCGACATTCACCATTATTCTCGACAGTATGTCGAGTTGGAAATAATCGTCTATTTTGTAGGAGTGTAAGCCAACAAAATTTAAATACTCCAAGTTGGGATTAGCCTATATTTAGAAGTAATATCACTTACTTTTAGAACTATTGAATCTTTGTTCATAAAATTTTTAATATGATTCCATTTAGTTTAGATAGTTTAGGTTACGGTATTTAGGTTAATGTTGAAATTGTCAATAGGGACGACATTTTTTTTGTTTAATTTGACTATCTGTCAAACTAAACAAAACAATAAAATCAAGAGTGAACTAAAGATTACGTCCAAGCGAAATCTCGAATGATGTCACATCTAGGTAAGATTTATACAGAGGTTTGACGTAACATACTCTGACTTCATAACTAAAACGTTATATCTTGATATTGTTAAACTTCAATGTTAAAGCAAAAAATACGCGTCAACCTTAATTTTATTTTTTAATGTTGACACGTATTCTTACTGTCGAACTAATTAAAATACGATTTTTCATACTTTGATGGCATCCATATTGTACTCAGTATCTATTGTTTCGTTGTAAGTAAATGATTGTTAAATAAAACAACAACAAACCAGTTTAAAACGACTTTCAAATATTTTATCTCATATGATATCTCAGGTCAGGAGCGTTGGTTCTCTTCGCAAAACAACTATCGGCTTATTGGTTTGTTCCGACTGTGCTCGCGACAGCTTTCCAGTTGGGAAGTTGAAATCAAATATATTAACCGTGAACGTCTAGCTTTTCAACGGAAAATGGGAAATAATATGTACTGAGATTTGAAGCTGGAAAACCGATATAAAGGTAGAAATTCAAGGAGTGACTTGAGACAAATCACTATCATTAGTACCACGTAAAAAATATAACTCAAATCTCGAGTTATCGGTATTTACCTACTGGGTAAACGCGTTTCATCGTAGACTCCATCATTTCTCAGCAACAGAGAGTTATGGTCAATCGCAAGCCTATTATTATAGGATGAACAAAAGTTTATTTTAGCCCAGTGGTAACCATGAGGTCATAGGTTTGATACCCGGGTCGAGCAAAAGACTAATAATACACTTAGAGAATCTTAGTTACAGTTCGAAGTTTGGAATTGTTCCCGATGAATGGCAATAAGCTCGCCCCATATTACGTATGGGACCTAAACGTATCCAGCGAAAAGTGAGAGATACTCACCTCTGCAAACACCTTCAGGTAACACAAGCGTGTTATGATGAGGATGAACGCGCGAGAGAAACCGCGGGCGGAAGCTAGTTAGTAAATAAAATACGTTCAAAGTTCAAAAGCGTCCTTAAAATAAATAGCGCCATTCCTAAGTTCACGATATAATAACGTTTTAAAACGTTCATCAAACATTGAAGACATTGTCGTGATGGCAATGTCAGGACTCAAGATGTGATTGCCAACCGCCTTTCTCTTACGACTCATAATGTTAAATTCTACCAACAATATCCACGAAATTATACTTCGCGAAACTGTTATGTACATTTAGTAATAATCTCAAAACTTTGGAGTGGAATTTCGTCGAAATAGCTGTATCTTTATACTCAGTATTCGGGAGGTATTAGGGAAATCAAGTTGTTTCGTAAAACCTTGAGCCGGGTTAGCGCGGCAAATGACGAACTCTGTGGAGTTAGTGAACTTCGCAATCTCGCTGAAGTCGGTCAAGATTGATGTTTGCCAAACGCCCCGAGTGATTTCGCGTCTGTATTCGTAAGTTGTTTGTGTACACTGCTACTTAAATAACCAAGGAAGCTGAATAAACAATTTAAACATCACTATTTTAAATATAGGTCGCAGTTTAATCTCCAGTCGTGCCCACTCTTTGTGTGAATGGTTTCATCGACGCTGCTTAATATGCGTGAATTAAAAACGTTCTGAGGAATCTGATAAGTCTAAGCACTGACCATTATTGTCATGTGAACCAATCTGCACTTGGTCAGCGTGTGAGTTAAGATCTAAATTCTCCCTACTCTTAAGGCATAAGGTAGTTGAGAGAAGACCCGTGACTAGCTGTAGAACACTAAAGGAACACTTACTAGCTTCGTTACATGTTATTCACCTTTCTAGGTCCAACAGCAGTAGTAAAGTCCTAGTAAAAAAATTAAAGAAAAAAAAACATCTTTGACAAAAATGAAAAAGTTTTACACATATAAACAAAGCAATACACTTGCTGCGACGTTTCTACTGTAATTCTATGAGTAGTTCCGTTCTATAACTCCGAAGTCGCTTCAAATCAAAATACTTCTACAATTCTTGAAAGCATATACTCTCAATAAAAAAGATTAGAGATAAACGGCGAAAATACATAAAAAACATATCTACATACAACCGAACATAAAACCTTTCCTTTTAAGAGTCGGTTAAAAAATAAAGGAAAATCTATTACAATAATTTACAATGTTTTAATATTAATGTCTTTATTTTCCTCAATTCGAACAAAAATACACATTACGGAAGCACATACAAGATAAATCACATGTTTTTCAAGGAGTTTCTTCTGTTTTTAGTTCCGATGTTTTCTTTTAATTGCATCTGTGGTCTGCAAAGACAGTTTACCGTTGAAACCGAAGACGGGCGTTAATGCTTTGTATTGTCTGTGGACACTGTTGATCCTTGCAAGATTCTCTATGGTCGGTTCATAGTGTTTAGCTGTGCAAATTCAGCAAAATTAATTCGAACTGCAGTTTATGAGACAGTTTCGTGTTTATAACTAATAACGTTTACGATTGATTTGACTTTTAGTAGTTTATCGACCGAAGAATGAAGAAAAATAGATTTAAAATATTTATTTTATTTAATAAAACTCGTTTTGAGTTTTTAGTAGTACATACTTAGAAATAACAAACCTTGGCCAAATTAGTACTGGCCAAACTTATAAATTAAAAAACAAAAAAGAAAAAACAAAGAATTATTTTTTAAATTGACTAATAACAAAAACAATTGCAATTCTTTCTTTGACAGATATATGCTCAAAAAACATATTAAAACATCCGAATTGATTACAAACTCTTTTTTGAAATTGGTTAAAAAATGAGAAGCCGCAGTCAACACAAGTGTACATTGACCGGCATAGCCCAAAGGGGCACAAACTTTTATCGGATTAACTAAAAGGGTTTCGTCGCGTTCGTAATTATTTTAAGGAATATATAGTAATGGTACGTGACTTTGTTTTTAGAGGTTTTAATCGTGGTCGTGTCTTGTTGTTTGAGGAACATCTACCTAAGTCATATGTACTGGTAAGCTAGTATTAAATAAAAAACTAAGTCTCTGAGTCCGTCTGAACATAGGATTTGTGACAATCTTAAAACTAATAAACTTATATGTTTTCATCAATGAACAGAGAAATTCATGAGGAAGGTTTAATTCTAAGTTAAATAAGTAGTAACTAAGTACTTAGTTAAATTTCAGTTTATTTCTAAGCTGTTCCGGTTTCCTTCACGTGTTTTCTCAGTTACTAAAAATCCGAGTAAAATGTAATAACTTTAATATTGCGTTTTATACGTCTCCCTTATCATCAAACCCATGATGTACGTACTTATGTACCTACAGTTTCACTAATCTTTTTGCGCAAACATAAGTTTCCCGTTTTCCCTCGCAAAATTGTTAAGCCGTTATTCCTTTACAGAATTGGTGGGAGGGCTTTATTTCCGAGATATAACCGTAGACCCGAGATAATGGTGCTCTGGACCTCTGACCGGTACTATCGAAGATATTCTGAGTAACATTTTGCTCGTCTTAGGAATTTATTTCAATAACGCAATGTTTTATGTCCGATAACCTACATTCTTGCAAATCGATTGCTTTTATCGTAATGACAACTGTGGTAAATAATATAAAAGTTGGTAGATAAAGTACCTAGTGGTAATTATGGTAAGTAGGTTTAAGTATTTAATATTTTTCTAGTTACAGTCAGCTATAAAAGTTTATTCACAGATTTAATTTTACTAAACATCTTAACACTTAACTGTTTACTTACTAAATCTTCACACTAAAATGTTGTCTATATAAACGTGTATTTAAATAAATACCTACATAAGTAGTTTCTTCCGATATACAAAGTATTTTAAACTAAAATAAAATAAGACTCAAGTATGAACTACAATTTACCTCTACGTACCTAAAAAGATTGATATAGTTGATATGCATTCGAAAATAAATATAAAATAACAACCAAGAACTCTTCATTTTGGGACTTATGTCACCACTGCAATTCCGCCACTGTAACTCCTGTAAGCCAGGATCGACAACGACGAAGCGACGCCATGAAGAGGCTTGAACCCGGCCAAGTACTGGGACACCTAAACTGTCTTGGATCCCGCACGAATTTAATCAGAAATATAATGGAGGAGCTGGAAATTAAGATTGTTCACTTCACTCAAGGAAAAGCGGAAGACAGCAAATAGAAAAAGAACAGGTTTAAATTACCTCATCAAAATTAACTAAGCAACACAGATACTTTAATCTACTATTATAGATACGATTTGTTATAGAGAACCTTACCACAGCGAGCCTTAAGATGCGTTATAAGTTTTTTTTTTATTCTTGAATAGGCTGGTCTTCGATGGGACGCGCCAGCCCAATGTACCGATTCACTCGTGAGAATGACTTTCGGTGAGAAGGTGGCAGTGAAATGAGGCTCTTTAAGGTTGAAACCATAAAGGAGCAACAATTCGACCCACCCTCTTAAATGGTGTCGCCAAGGCCGCTTGGAGGTGCGGCTTTGTCTGATGAGCGGTCACTAACCACGGCCGAAGCCTACCACCAGTTAATTACCAGTAAACATAATTACCTGTTGATTGTCACCTGATTTGCACCACCAGGGGACCACGTGTGGGGATTCAGATAATAGGTGACTCAGTCCCCAAAAGTTTTTATGAATAAAGATATTAGTATATTTATATACCGCTCGCTACTATATTAATTTTGATACATAGATGTATTAAAATTGGTCTAGACTCTTATACAATTATTATTTCACTCATTCATACTTGAATTTATGTTGTTAAAAACGTGGGCAAAGTAGTAAAACAATACCATTATAACACAGCAAAGCAAAAATACTTGTTTATTTTAATAAAACAACAACAGGATTATATACATAACTTTGATTAAATGTATTATTCATGATTTCATAATTGTTACTAACAAGAACTGACGCACTGTTGAGTTTATGGCGCGAATTTATATAGAAATACACTTCGTAAATGTTATTTTATAGGTATATATGCTACAAGAAGCATAGCAGATATCACCAGCGCCAGTAGTTTTTTTAACCGACTTTATAAAGGATGGAGGACTTTATTTAGCAGAATATCAATTTGGATGTCGCCGATTTTTTTTTTTTTGGATTTGCAAGATATCTTTGGTTTGAAAGTAGGTACTTACGGTAGTTTATTCCGGCAAGTTCTCATTTAGATTAGAAGCTGTTTTTAACTTCGATCATAACGGTCTTCATAAAAATCTAACTTTGATAGTTAAAATTGATTGTGTCTCTTTCTAACTAAAAATATTAACATGACAAGAGACAAAGGCAAACAAATTATAAACCTATTTTCGCTATAATGGGCAAAGATTTTTAGGTTTATTAGTTAAGGAAACGTCTTTATCTCGACGAAGTATTCGAACCCGAGACTTCTTATTTCGAAGACGCTTACCACTACTACAACGAGGCAGGTAGTTGTTAAGTTAAAGTACACAGGTACAGAACCATCATAAAGGGATCGTCGGACTGTAATAGACACAATTCCCACTATCTAGCTGTGTTATTAGCAATGCTAATTAACAGATTCGTTCCGAGGGCGGTCGTCAGTCAGGCGAAACCTATTGAAGGCTCTAATTCAAAGGTGCCACGTAACTCGACTCGGAAACAAAGGACCTAGTACACATTTGTAAAGGGGCTCCTAAAATTTCAAAGGACTTCAAGATCTGTAAGTTACATTTACTATTTCAATAATGTGAAAGACGAAAGTAATATTTCATTTCTAGAATGTTTTTCGGGATAATAAAAGCAAGCGTGAGAGCAAGAACTATAGAAAAACACTAAAATAATTACAATGCTCTTGAACTTTGCTCTGGGCACATAAATCTTCACAAAAATGTCAATAATGTTAGAATATTTATAGCCAATGTTCCAAGTTAAGAACTTAGATTTAGTTAGTAAAAAAGGAATACAAAAACCACAAACTAAGCAACAAAAAGACAATAAATAACACGGGGGAAAGAGCGCGTAACGACATTTGGCGGTAGATAAGGGAATAGAGTACGAAAAAAATGCAAACATAAACGCTCAAAAAAGGAAAAGGCGAAGTATGGTCAGCAAAATAATATCTAACACTTTTAAAGCCTTTGAAGTCTGTAAGGCATTGAAAGTGTTCAGTATTATTATGTTAACGTTTATTATGCTAGGTCTAGTCAGTCTAATAAACGTTTAGTAAAACCACATTCAAGATTCTTCTACTAAATAAAAATCAATTCCAAATTTTTGGCAGTTCTTTGTACAATGAATTAGACTACTTCTTTGTCTGACTATACCCAGAGACTTAAAAATACTGAACTTTTGGATATACATAAATTACATTGAAGTGCTTCATTCAAAGGACGATAAGGCACCCTTCTCAGTTCACGCCAAAGTTTGGATTCCCAACGTGGTTAGGATATACTAATGAAAGTTATCTGATGTAGGTCAGCAAACGTTCACAAAGGCCAAAATTACTTGTAGCCTTGTAAAGTTGGGTTATTAGTTTGTGACGAGAAGCGAGGTGCTGAGACAATATAGCTGCCGTGCTTACAACCCAGATACCTTCACTCTATGACTGTCAAATATGCTTACGTAGAATTATTTCCTAATATTGTAAACTCTGTAGTCGCAAGTAGGACAAAAAGGTCCGGGTAATGTTTATACAGAAATTTCTAGAAACAGGGAAAAGTAAAAAAAACGAAATACAAGAATAATAAAATAGGTTACAATTTCTTATAATGTATAAAAGTATTATAATAGTAAAATATATTTTGTAAATACAAAAAGCCAGTCAGTAATCTTTATTTAGCGTGATTTAAATAATTTATAGCAAGTATTATAATTTAAGTATTATTATTATTAAAGGGAGCTTCATCTGCCCACAAACCGAAGTGAGAAGTAAAGGTAGATCTATTAATAAACTTTTTATTATTATTTTTAACTATCGAATGATGATTGAGAAACGTTAGTAGGAAATTCGAAAATTCTAGCGACACACGTCGTGCCGTGTCGGGCCGAGCTGATAAAATACAAATTTATCTACAGGTGACTGACAGTAGTTACGTTTGTTTTCGATGTCATCAGTGGTTAAACAGTAACCCCCGTATTCATAAACGTCTTATAATGCTTGTTGGCACATCTACTTCTCAATTCATCAACTGTCATTTTATACTGTCATCGCGTCCGTCTTTGAAGTCAGCTGTCACTCGAAAATGTCGATATGAACGAACGAATGAACACCGAGCACGAGTGAAGCGGCCATCTTGGAAGGGCTAACACTTTGTGATGGACGGTTGCATCGTCGGAAGTGAAGTGATATTTGCCGTAGTCATTTTATTGGAATACCGTCTTCTTACCCGATAATTCACGCACACCTAAAGTTGTCTGCTAATCCTGATATTTTTAGTCTTAAACCTTCAAAAGTCTTCAAGCTTATTGTAGCTAATTTAAGGTTTATAATTCGTTTGTCTGTGTATGTCATTTGGACGTTTATACTAGTAAGAAAGAGACAAAGTCCATTTTAACTGAAGTCTTATAAGATTTTTTGAATAAGACCGTACATGTAAAAGTACTTGGTACATGTGGTAGCAATGAATTCGATCGTAGCTTGCCTAAGAGCCTGAACGCACAAGCGGTTGACGGGATGCGTAAAACAAGCGTCATTCAACTGGTTGGCAGCATGTCATTGTGTTGAGATTAAAAGTATTAAATTTTTCCATCTTTTCTCTTATAAACAATGTATAACGAAGAACAAGTTTATCTAGAATTACTGTAAAAGTATACATAATTAAATTACCATTACAAAGAAAGAAACAAAATACATAGGTAGGTAATGCCAAAGATTGTACAATTTTGTAAAGAATTTCCGTCGCATTAACTCCTTTATTTTAAGAAAATTCCATTGTCTAAGTCCTCGCGAAATGGTTAAAGTAACCAGGCATTACTTTAGTGCAAATAGATTTTTCTCTTATTTGACTCTTAGTTAATGGCTCTGCAGAGAAGTCACAGGCTCTTAGTCTATAAAAGGAAAACATTAATGTAATATACTTGATTGTATTTTTAGGGAAACAAACAACGTCTTATCGTTTTAAAATAACAGAGATTTGAATAGTTTGCTTAGAGCCTAGGACCCATTCTTTGTAATAGGTTCATAGAATAAAACAATGCCTAAGTTAATCTCCCCTTATTATTTTAATTATCTGTAGTTGCAAATAAATCACATCACTTCAACCCTTTTTAGTGTCCTGCGCTGGGCACGGATGTTCTCAACTATCTTACGTGTTGAGAGAGTTTAGGCCTTAATCCACACACGCTGGCCAAGTGCGAGTCGGTGGTTGTCACATGTTCTTGAATGATTACTTAGTTCTTTGACATGCCGGTTTCCTAACGATGTTTTCCTTTACCCATATCGAGCAGCTGCAATTTAAGAACCGTCTCCACGACCGAGAGAATCGCAGCAATATTATCGTCGTGTTACATACGTGAATTTCTAACTATCTGAGTATCGCGATTCTGACATCGTTTAAATATTTGTCACGACCGGTAATATCGCCGCGATTTTCTCGCCCGTGGAAACGACTAGGTACTTAGTATCCCAAAGCTGGACAAGGCTAAAAACTAAACTATCTAATCCACACTAGTCGTTGAAGTACGGGTTGAATTCAGTGCGGCGGTATAATAAAACAATTTACACAAAGATGTTTGAGCACTACCCCGGATCGAAGTACCCTGTAGCTTTTGATTCCATTCCTTTCCTAAAAGGCTGTATCTTTTGTTTGAATGGGCTTAGAAGTTTATTTTTCACAGCTCTAAGGGACAGTAGACCAGCTGCATGTTGTTGCATTTCCGCTACCTTTGCTACCTTTATGCGTTCCTGAGAAAAAGAGTGTTGACAGACAGACGGTTAAAAAAGTGATACTTTAAGGGTTCCGTTTGTTCCTTTCGATGTACAATCAATGTGTAAAAATCAATATATAAACAATGAAATATATTTTACACTTCATGTTATACCCAAAAGGCTACATTACGCTACAAGGCAGCAAAATACAAACCGCATACACGGTATTCTACACTCTGTTTATGAAGTTGAATGTTGGAGTAATTGTTGGTAAACCCGACTGACAAATTATACCACAAGAAGTATAGCACATAGGCGAAGAATAATTTCTATACAAATCGCGAAGAAAACATGGAAATAATTGCACTAGAAACGCTGCAGCGCTGGCTACGGTAACAGTAATTGTGTTTTCGCAGTTTTGTAAGAATAACGTTATCATGGCAGAGTTATTTCTGTGGTGTAAACAGTGTAAATAGCATAGGTAATGTACTGTTATATAGCTAGGAATTACTTTTGTTATAGGGTATAATTTCGATAATTAGCAGCGGTCGTGGACAAGCTGTGCGGAGGAAGAATACCTGATGCTTCATACTTTCAAGGGGAAGCAAAAAAGATCCAGCTGGGTCGAAATGCCCTGGGTCTACCAGCCCCATTTATAAAATAAGATATACATTACGTTATAGCAATCCTGAAACGCATAAGTAAAATTTCAAGCATCAAACTAATTCCCAACAAGAACAGTTGGTTGGGAGACCGAGGACGCCGGGCATCACACCTCGCCCGGTCGGAAGATTTTTCCTTTTCACTGGAGGGTCACCACGATCCGATTCTCCAGTCTCCCGAATATGATAAAATGTTTTTCATAAACAAGCGAAATTGATCATGATCCACCCTATCTAATTTTACAACATTTTTTATTCGGAGAACGAATAAGGCAAAATCTTGTGCATAAATTAATGACTGGCTATTTCTGACGACGGCTAAAAGCGATTCAGATTTTCTTTGAAACTCAACGAGTCAGAAGAGTCTATAGAACTTCTCTTGAATAGGTTATAGAAGCTAACAATAAAGGTTGATCGTATTAAATAACAATAATACTTAAAGCAATGTTGTGAGTGGATGGCACATCATAAATTACCTTTAAACATTCAACCGGTACCTGTGTTGCGATGAAACGGCACAAAAGACTGTCCATTGTACAGTGAAACAGAAGTTTAAAGCGTTTCGATTTTTGTTCTACTAACAATATGTTGAAAAACATACGGCCTACCTGGCAACAGACACTTGCGACACCAGATGCATCAGACACGCGTTGCTGATCCTTTAAATTACATACAAATAAATTATGATTGCAATAGCGTACGTTCCCGGAAGATAACGATACGGAGGAATTTTCGACACTTTAAGTTAGACTTTATAATTTAAGTTTAGTTTTTTATTTAAGTTAACATTGATACTGTTTTTCAGTTAGGTAAATTTTCTTGTCAATTGTATTATCTATCCTTACTAATATTATAAATTCGAAACTAATTCTTGTCTGCCTTTCGCGCCTTTCGCGTCAAAACTACTGAATCTATTTGAATGAAATTTGGTATGGAGATATATTTGAGACCCGAGAAATGACATAGGATAGTTTTTATACGACGACTGCGCAAATATAAGTTTATGGTTTAGCGCGATAGTCAACATATCCGCGAGCGGAAAGCTATTGTTATAAATAAATGTATATGTCATTGTTCCCTGTATTCTATAAATTGGATTTAAGGGAACTTTTTGAACAGATTTGGGATTTGAACCCAAGCTGTGCCACTTATGGCGACTACTCCTATTGGATTAAGTACCACTTACTGCGTATGTTCTTTACTGCGTTTATAAAATGCTCGGCAGAACGTTAAACGTTATAAAACAGTAGACATACTTGAATATTTCGAATGTAATTCAGACTTGTACCTCTGATTTTCGTTTGCATTTGTAGTGGACGAAAGTCAGTGTAACTACAAGTCACTGCAGCCGAAACATTAGTCATGTAAGCGTGGCCTCTTGTCATGTAGGACCACTTATGTACTACATTTGTTATCAAGCGCTTATTGTAAAGTTACTAGTAATTATAATAACCGTATATAACTAGTAAATAGGTAATTTTGGATTAACAAAATATTTAAATCACTGTCTGTTAGTGTCAGTAGACTCTGTGGTGCCTCTCTGTTTAACTGTTTGGCCGTACATGAGCTTACATGCGTGTGCCGCAAACGTCACTTGAAGACAGTAGAACGCCTGGTGCTGTGTGGCGACCAACGGCGTTAATAGTGTGCGGCGAGTTCTTATAAAATGTATCAAAATTACTGGAAATATGTCGTTGGTTATGTGGTTTTGTCTCGTGTGTGCCTATAGGTATAATAGTCCGGTCACAGCTTCAGTCTTGCTAAGATCTTAGGCTTGTACAGGCTCGGAAGTCTAAAGCTCGGCATTGATATGCTGATTACTGGGCTGCACAAATGCATTTTATACTGCTTTTCCTGAATGTTTACTTAAACTAAGGTGGATTTGCACTATGGGCATTCTGTTTTTTGTACCTACTGTAATGAATGCTCAGGCAAGACGGAGCGTGTGGTTGAAATGAATGAATGAATTAAAATGAATGAATGAATGATAAATGAAAAAAATAAATGAAAACATGGCTCTCGCAGTCTATCGTCAAAAACACCTAATTATTTCCAAAATCTTTCTCCATTCACAAAAACCCATAAATTCTGATAAAATCATTCCACAATTAGTTTTAAAATCACTTGGATCCTGTTAATTAATTTGAAAATTGAATTAAAAGCTCAGTGACGTTGATATAAGGTGTTGCGTGATACCCCGCAATATATTTCAGTAAGGGTAGTACAATGTTTCTTTACTCACCACCCGGAATAAGGGTAGAAATCATTGTAGACATACAGGCTTCAGAACACATTGTTTGTGGCGTTTACGGTACTCATCCTTTAGTAAAATTTTAATTACTACCTTGAAAAATTCAGGAATAAGAAACAACGTTGAAAATTATTTTTAATAAGAGATTTTATAAAGCCCGTTCAACCGATTTTGACAAATTTATATAGGATCACCTGAAAAGTATTCCCTTTCAAAACTTAATTATTATAATTGGCGAAATTATCGCGTAACTTACATAAAAAATGTCGAATTGTAGCCTTTATTTTGAAATCTGTCCAAAACAAGATTGTATTTGTAAGACCAGCGTTTGCAAATACAAAGTAAATGAGTCTAACCTCTACTTGTCTTGTTATAATTTAGGAGTACCTGTAACTACCTGATTGCATCGTCAGACCGGGTCCATAGTTCCAAACTGTCAAACATGATTCACAAGTATGACAAATTTAATCCGAATAAAACGATAATGCAGCGGTTATATTTCTACTTAGAAGATTTGGTTGAAAATGTAAATCCTCAACTTTTGATTTGGATTATGGCTTGCATACATGCATAAGACAGCGCATTGCAGTACAACAATAACTACGGGTACCTAACCTAGTTAGCTATTTATTCATTTACCAACCCCCCTCTTGTAATTTTTTGGCATCGCCGCTAGAGAGTAATCCTGAATTGCACAAGCAAGTTTCACCGACGATTAGTATTTATACAAATTCCAGACATGCCTTAAGTCTAGAGTTGTTCAGCAACGTCATGAGCTGAGGTTCGTCCCCAAATGGGAAGCCCTCACGGCAGTTGTCATAGTACTTGATCGGTTCGACCGTCATCAGACGTCTCATCGAAAAATTCTGGTGAACCTGTACAGGACCTTTCGCCGATTGGGTTAGGTAATTCGCAAAAAAAAAATAGAATCGTTGCGAGGCGGGGACCCACAAATGTAATTCACTTCTTCCCTTCTCACTGCCCGAAGATCTTCCCTTTTCACTACCATCAGTAGCTCCAGGCTCCACACAATCTACACTTCGAAATCACATAAACTGACAGAAGATAAATAAGCTATTCTTAGTTTAAGTTTGGTTTATAAATGGGTTAGACACTAATTCAAACAAGTAAAACTAAATAAACGAAACTTCACAAAACAGAAAACAAAATCAACAACAAAACTTAATCAATTAAAATTTCATTACTAATACAGATTTTCATTTCACAAATATGGGCGACCGCTAACCCTTTAAGACTCCCTTAATAAAATTATGAAACAAATTAAACAACTTTGCTCATCTATAGGTTTGCGACAGTCGACTAAAACACCAACTTGATAAGCTGTCCTCAGTAATTTGTGGATTAATTAAGGTCGGGAAGTCTCGGGATGTCGACGAAATAATTGCTTTTCAGTTGTGTTGAATGGCATGTTAACCGATTGACAGCTACAGCACAAAATACGTAAGATGGTTTAACTCGAGGGCGACAGTTGACAATTTTATTTCGAGGATTCTTTGATAGAACCTTTGACGCAAACAACTCTCTTAGACCCTTTAGTCCTTGACAACTGTTACCCCTGTAACAATCAAGATTTGCATGAAAATGAAAATGTATTTTAAACAGGTGAAGTAATTTCGCAAGAAATTGTGTTTAACTACTTTATTAATGACAGTAAAACCGTCTCTCTGTTTTAGAGGATCCTATATTGGTTTAAGAATCATTTTAGAAACTTTAGTTTAATAAAACTATCGTAATTAAAACCATCCTTAGACGTTTTACGATATTATAATAACCTATTGTATATACTTGCTTTTCATGCCGCATGTCGTGGGTTAGATTCCCACCCAAGTCAGACATTTGTGTGATGAACACATTTGTTTGTCGTAAGCCTGGATTTAATTATCTATAGTATTTATTATTATTTACAAAAGAAAAGTATTTGAAGGCTTTCGAAGGTTTTTAGACTAAAAAATATCAAGATTAGCAGACAACTTTAGGTAGGCGTGAATAATCGGGTAAGAAGACGGTATTTCAATAAAATAACTACGGCAAATATCACTTCACCTCCATCTCTCGATAGCACAATCATGAATTCTACCAGTTAATTACAGATCGTTAGGATTACGTTGGATTAAATAGTAACGTTCACCGAGCACGTTATTGCATCTGCACTACCGTACGCCAAAACGGTTCAATACGCAATGTCAGCCATTCTAAGATGGCCGCTTCACCCGCGCTCGGTGTTCATTCGTTCGCTCATAATGACATTCTCGAGTGACAGGTTACTTCAAAGACGGACGCGATGACAGTATAAAATGACAGCCGATGCATTGAGAAGCAGATGTGCCAGCACGGCCAACCCTGACGAATCGCACGACCTCGTGCGCATAGTATGAGTCTGCTCGATGACATGTCATTCTTTTCTACCTGTTCTAATAAAAAAGTAAAGATAGACATTAACATACGCTCGGTCCTTCCTGACCGAACTCAAATTCATCGCTATTGCATAATAATATGGACCGGGCATGCTAGTCTCCTTCATACAGTTACTCAACAGTGGCCCGGGCTTACCAGGCCCCTTTAACCAACTACTTAAGCATGGCCCGGGAATACGAGGCCCCTTCAACAACTTACCAAAGTATGGCCCGGGCATACGAGGCCCCTTCAATAAACTACCTAAGCATGGCCCGGGCATACGTGGCCCATTCAACCAATTACAAAGCGTGGCCCGGGCGTACGAGGCCCTGTCAACCACTTACCAAGATACGGCCCGGGCATACGAGGCCCTTTCAACCAATTACCTCAACATGGCCCGGGCATACGAGGCCCATTCAACCAATTACCAAAACGTGGCCCGGGCGTACGAGGCCCCTTCAACCACCTACCAAAGTATGGCCCGGGCATACGAGGCCCTTTCAACCAACTACCTAAACATGGCCCGGGCATACGAGGCCCTTTCAACCAACTACTGAAGTATAGCCCGGGCATACGAGGCCCTTTCAACCAATTACCAAAGCGTGGCCCGGGCGTACGAGGCCCTTCAACCACTAACCAAAATATGGCCCGGGCATACGAGGCCCTTTCAACCAACTACCGAAGCATGGCCCGGGCATACGAGGCCCTTTCAACCAGCTTTACATTAACAACCGTCAAAGCGTGGCTTAGGCGTACTAGGCCTCTTACAACCACCTTACCTTAAAACACTTAAACACACATGAATCACTATTTCTTCGATTGAATACCGTCTCCTGTTGGTTTACCCTTCGCATCCCAACTTCTGATGAAGGCTTTCGAAGGTTTTTAGACTAAAAAATATCAAGATTAGCAGACAACTTTAGGTAGGCGTGAATAATCGGGTAAGAAGACGGTATTTCAATAAAATAACTACGGCAAATATCACTTCACCTCCATCTCTCGATAGCACAATCATGAATTCTACCAGTTAATTACAGATCGTTAGGATTACGTTGGATTAAATAGTAACGTTCACCGAGCACGTTATTGCATCTGCACTACCGTACGCCAAAACGGTTCAATACGCAATGTCAGCCATTCTAAGATGGCCGCTTCACCCGCGCTCGGTGTTCATTCGTTCGCTCATAATGACATTCTCGAGTGACAGGTTACTTCAAAGACGGACGCGATGACAGTATAAAATGACAGCCGATGCATTGAGAAGCAGATGTGCCAGCATATTTTTATGTAGTATATTATTATCTGGTTACCATAGTACAAGCTCTACTTAGTTTGGGATCAGATGGCTGTATGTGTTAATGTCCCACTATATTATTATCATCTTTCCGCCGGCGCGGGGGCTTCACCCGCGTGATCTAAATTTTGTATAATTTTTTTACAGTGCAAGAATTTTAAATCGGCCCAGTAGTCCCTGAGATTAGCGCGTTTAACCAAACAAACAAATCTTCAGTTTTATAATATTAGTATAAATTTACCCCATCAAAATTAACTTAAACCTATCCGCGACTCGCTTTGAAAGATGTAAAATGTAGGTAACTACTGTATTTTCGTTATTCTATGTAGTTATACAACAAAATCTGGTTTTAGACGTGAAAGAGTAACAAATATCCGTACATCAATTCAAACCTTTACAAGTTTCTCTACGAAGTAAAAGACTCCTCCTAAACCACGAAACGGATAATGATGCGATTTATGCGATCAAAATATAGACAATTCTTTCCGGAAGTTTGTTCTAACTGCACCCGGCCAAGCCCTGCATAATTATTGCTAGAATAATGATTATTAACCCTTGATGCCCTAATGAAAAATGACTACGATTAATCGAAAAGTATAATGAAAATTTGTATAATTTTGTAAAATTAACGTTACGACGTAATACAAAGAAAGGCGTTATTAAGTTTACTTTTACAGTCCCCTAAAACAGAATTTAATAGAGGTTTGAGAACCAAGTCTGTAATATAATGCGGTAATTTTTATGATTCATACTTTTCCTTGCGAGGTCGGTTACGCCAAAAGGGTTTTTGTAGAAAATATTACCCTTGCCTTTCTTTTTAATTTGTTGTATTATTTATAGTTCCCGTTAACTTTTATTAGGTTCTTTAATCATTAAACATTGTTTAATAACAAAGAATTATTTAAAGATTTACGATCACGGAATCAATAAACTTCTAAGATTTTTGAATGGGAACTACACAAAATAACGTTTTTTCGTCACTGTGCGTTTCCTTAAGTTACTGTATCGGAAACGCACATAACATTCTACTTTTAATACATAAAACTTCCTGTTGCCATAACTGACGGTAAAATGTCGCTTGTAATAACATTCATTCAGCCTGTCATTAGACGTCAATGTCACTCAGGTTGGTTATCGGTGAGTGAGCATGCGATGTGCGCAAACCAAATTTGATCTCACAAAAGGCATCCGGTTCCATCCAAACAAATTATGAATATTTGTGATTAGAGAGGTGTTAGAATCCTAAACAAAGATATTGATTAGCTATTTTTTGTGGATTTTTGTGACCCCATTGAAATACATGAAGAAGGTGTATATGATGATCGCAACCTTATGGGTTCGCTGAAAGATAAATAAGTAATGACCTCTAATATAGTGTCGTAATTTTTACGCGTAATATTTAACTCTTACGGTACATTTATCTCATAAACCACATATTATGTTTATGTGACGTTCGACAGTAAAACCTAAGTTATGTAGGAAATATGCGGAGCGTGGTATTATTTCCTGCATCCCTAATTGTGTAGAGGATGTTCGAAATAGAGCACTATATTTTAAAGGGTACTGGAATAATAAATGAGAACCAAGTAGGTACTATTTTACTAACAACTCACTCCAGTTTACTAAAAAGTATAGGTAAACCCGACTACACATCAAGATAAACATTTCCAGTATAAGCTGATCTCGCGTTGTATAGGATTTCTGTAAAACGAGAGGTAAGCTTATACTGGAAATTTATGTGTAGTTGTGTCTAAAGTGTATTCGACGTGTTGGTTTTGTGTTGAGTGTAAACCTTTTGACACAAATCGTAACTCCAAGTTGTCATAATTTTTCAAACTCGGACAAAAAAAGTGTTACAAATTTGACGCATCAATCTGCTGTACAAGTGTTATAGTCACGTAGCACCTAAACGAATGGACCGATTTTGATTGAGATGGTTCTTGGCAAGGTTCTAAAAATATGGTTTATTAAATTTTTAACTTAGAGTTATGGTTAGCAAACAATAGTATTTATCGACACGGGATTCACACACGTCATTTCGTGGTTTGTGGCAAACAGCTATCACTGGACAACGAGGATTGCATGTTACTGTTATGTAACTTATTAGAGGAAAGTACAACATTATGACTGTTCCCTATTCGGCCCTCCTTTTTCACAGAATTTTAATCATATCTACACTATGCATTGATAAACCTTTTTCCCTATAGGTGCAAACATTTTATCAGTTAACTTCACAATCCCCCCATTACCTGCTAGAATCATATTCTGATGTTTTGATTAATATGCGTTGCCTTGTAAAAAGTGTTAGGTATTTTTAAAATGGTGTCACTTTTTCCGAAAACTAAAAAATTAAATACAACAAAATATTAACGCATAATATGATCAACTGACAAGAATATTGACCTAACTCGTACGTAATTAAGCCGATGTAATTGTTTGCAGCCACCATAAAAAGAGCACAATTATGTTGTCACATAACGTCTAAATGAATAGACCGATTTTGGCACAGTTGTTTTATTTAGAAAGTTAAGGTGAACGAGATGGTTCTTAGTTATTAAATAAGTTTGGTTTGTTGGTGGAGACTGGAGGATCGGGTGGTAGTGACGGTCCAATGAAAGGGGAAGATCTTCCGGTCGTGTGAGGTATATGAAGCCCGGCGACCGCGAAGTTCTATTATGCTTATCATCGATGAAACTTGCTTGTGTGATTGAAGATTGCTTTGACGTAATGTGTCTTGCTTGTCGTAAGGTATTCGACGCCATATAATTAAATTTTTAATTAAGAGTTTGATTCAAAAACATTATAATAGTGATAAAATCGTTCGGCGAATTTTCCTGTTACAAACAGCGTATACGTGCAAGCTATATAAACAAGAACGAAACGCTAATATATCAAAATGACTAGTTGCTATTCCACTGTTTCCGTCCCCGTGGTCTATGTTTAATAGAATGCCATGGGCTCCACTAAGCTTCTTATTCCACTTCCGAAACAAGCTATTATTTATTCATATCCCAAAATTATTGTGTTAATACTTGGCCAACTGTTTTGAAACTACGAAAAGTAAGGTTCTCAGTCTTTACTGATCTTGCACACTGTACTATACTGTGATTCACCTTCACGTGCAAAATTAGAATATTGATACACAGATATACTGGAACCAGCTCGAATACGTGCTCAGTCCATTTTGATGAGGTAATTTAAACCTCTCCTTTTTCTATGTGCTGTCTCCTGCTTTACCTGGAGGGATGTGGACAATTTTACTTTCCAACTCCTCTTTCTATTGGTTCTTATTCAATTCGTGTGGGATCCCTCACGATTCGATCCCACACTTGTGTCCCGGGACTTGGCCGGGTTTAAATCCCATGTGTCACATCATGACATCGCTATCGATCCTGGGCTCCAAATCTCGCGCTTTAGATATATAACTTTAAGAGACAAATGTCGAAAAAATGACAGAAATCTAATGAAGTCTTCATTAATTTCACTGGCGTCAGGAACAGCAGTGGCGGGATTGCGGTGGTGGGGGTACCAATAAAAAAGAAATATTTACTGTTTCGCGCAAAATCTTGATTTTGACATGCTAACAATTGGCATCATATGGATTTTGTGGTAATCCAAGTGAACAAAGTTGTAAGCGGAACTGTGGAACTCATTTCATTATAAGTAACTATGAAAACTAGTTAGTCATAATTATTGCGAAACTTTTACAAAGTAATTGAATCTAAAAACCCACGAAACCTGCCGTTGGAACACGTGGAGTCGCAATTTCTATAGCAAACTTCCCACGCTAAAATAAACCAGTGACTATCTACATACGTAGACAACTCTGACACTTAAAACGATAACGATACGTTAGTCATACCATATTTTTCACTTTTGTTATATTATTATTAGTGTACTGTGCGTTTGAAAAACAGCCCTAAAGCCCTTGTTGTAGGATTTAGTTTAAATTTGAGCACAAGAGATATGCTCTAATTTAAACGTGAGATATGGTTTGAAAATTAATAGATTTCATCAAATTTTGACCTTCAGCGAATTCGGTTTATAAATATTAAGGCAATTTTTTATCTACACAATATAAGTAAATATATAGTTAGAATTACAAGAATATTATGATCGTATTTCAAAAAAAAATATTCTAGTAAGACGGCTTAAAAAATTCTGTTCGCGTTATCGCGTATGACCGTGACATGATGCGGGTTTCCATTGCTCTTTACCTTCTCACGTGAATTTATTTTAATACATAATACCAAACACAATACACTTGTTAGATACGGCTTACTTTATTAGATAGACTTTGTTTTTCTGTGGCTGCATGTCAGCCAAATATAACCTGAACCTCACTAAAAAGTTACCTAATTAATTAGTAAATACTTATTTAGGAAATTATAATAAAGGCAGTAAAATAGTCTTTCTCACAAAAAGAAGAAATTAAAAAAAATACCTAAAAAGAACGAAACGAATAATGGAGAATATAATTCTCTGGATTCGAACCGGGATCATTTGGTTTCATGCCCATTCTCCCGCCTGATCTATCAAAACATTGTAAATTGTGGCGAAATCTTCCTTCATATTGTAACAGTTATTTATTACCTGAAAACACGAATGAACACATAAACCTTAGCGTACTTGACAAACTAAATTCTAAAGTATCTACCTAATTATTATGGGGTGTTAGAGACCATGTTTTAAATTCTTAATTCCATCTGTCACGTCACGTCCGGCTTCCCGTGTCGTGTAGTCCATGGTCACTCACAGCAACCCGTTGTTACAAAGGTTGTCGAGCGGCCTCCGGTCGTCGACCTCTGCTGACCGACGCCTGCGCCGCTCACAACTCTTAAGCCGACGATACACGTGGTCATAAGTAGAGGTTAGGTAATGAAAACTAAACGCGCTTTAACATTTTGGAGGTCTTTAAACTTTTGAATAATCATTAATCACTCATTAGTTTGACATTTTAAGTTATTACGTAAAAGTTAAATCCTAACAAATTACGTCCCAAATTAGAGATTATTCAAAATATCAAACAGATTATTCAAATTCGGCACTCGGCTCAAGCTTCAAGCTTTATAACTTAGACAGCCTACAGGGTGTAAAGATATTTTCATAAAAGAAATATCCTAAATATTATAATACCCATTGTGTGTAAATCCCATTTAATCTTAGTACTGTTATAAACGCGAAAATGTGTAAGAATGAGATGGATGGATGTTTGTTACTCTATCAAGGTAATGGCTGAACAAGGACCTCTGTGAATTTGGCGCCATTCCGACAGTGTTACCTCCACGCAAGTCGAATTGATAACCTCTATTTTTTTAAGTCGCAATCGGCTAAAAAAATAAACATTCAGACTGTGACGCTTTCGGTACGTAGCCCTGTAACAATCTTATTAACCTGATAAATAATCTTTCAAATAAAGTATGTTCATTTCACGCTTCCATAAGTATCCAGAAATATTTGCTAATACTTGCGCATTAGATACTATGCGATGGCGCTGTGTATGTGTGAAAATACTATTATTATTATTAGCACGCGCTATTCTTATTTTTTGCTATAAAACCCCTTAAAGTTGCATAGTTGCAGCTAAAGTGTGAAACGTGTAACCATAATTCACTGTTTAAAGTTTAACAAGTAACAATTTATAGGTTTTAGGCTTCACTGATACTAACTGCTAAGGAATGCACCATAAAGACTTGGCATATCGCGGCAAAGCAAGTGTAATAGCAATATTCTAACCAGCGAGTAGGTAGAAACCACACGAGCAAAAGAAATATGAGACAGCGGGAATATAGTTTCATAGTGGTTTTTCATAGTCTTCCTGGTTTTATAAGCTTGGATACAGTTGTGTTAGAGTCTTAGAACATTTAAAACGGGAAGTATTATAGGCAACTTCTAGTATTAAATTGTTTCTATCAGTTATTGAGGGAGATGAGGTAACCACGTACAGCACACATTTACATTCTCACGCACACTTATAAATGTTAAAGCGTGCACACGTAAATAATAGCTACACAAACATTTATTTATTTATTCATAACATAACTAACATTACAGGTTGCCCAAAATCGTTAGCATGGCCATATAACAACAATATTTATTACACTATCCATAGCTTACCTCATACGAAGCAATTTGTGTGAACTCATTAGAGAACAAGAAAGTAAATCTATCCTTTCCGCGATGCTATTAAGTATATGCAACATAGACAGACATGAACAGACTGTTCATGTACTTCGGCAGAGGCTTTACATGCGTAACAGGGGGCGAGTCTATTATCGTGTACCATTTCAAATTTATTACTGAGACTAAGATTCTTTAAGTTTAATAGAAAAGTCTTTTCGTTCGACCCTGGAATCGAACCCGGGACCTCGCGGTTTTTAAGCAAACTGGACCACCGAGGCAGTTAATATTAAAGAAACTACTTATTACTTACAATTAAAACATCACATAAAGTAGGGAGAATATTTAAAAAAAGGTTTTTTAGAATGAGGTGGCCAGTGACACTGTTGATTCTATACCAAGACTGAAAGAGTTATGTAAAATTATATCTTTTTCTGAAACATTAAAAAATGTGAAAAGGAAATTCATAAAACATTTCAAATAAACTCTGTATAGCATCAGGCCGAGACAACAAACCACTGTAACCGGTCTAGTCGTGGTCTGCTTTGCACGATCTGTTTGTTACATTCCGCTATTGTCTACCTAGAATTGTCTTTGTGTGCAACGGATATGACCATTTTGATTTGGTAAATGTTAAACCTACCTTGTCCAGACCCCGATGGTTAGTGACAAATACTACCTTCAGTGGTCAGAACAAGTCCTGAGTAAAAAGCGCTTTAATAGTAATAAGCGCTTCAATTTTTTAAGCAATATAATTTTAATGTATTTTACCTGTCGCGAAATTATCTAATCAATTTAAATATTAAATATTTGCGTTTGATAACAGATAGAAAAGGTCGCAATTATACATACCGTCCAATTTGAAGTCAGGTAGAAAATAGAGATTATAATTAGTGTTTTTAGTTACAGTGTCATTGCTTATCTTCTTTATTTATAAAAAATACGTGTCACGTTATTTGTCCGCGATGGACTCCTAAACTGCTGAATCGATTTCAAATTTGATTTGCATACCGTGTACTATTTTATCCAACTTGAAAGATAGGATAGCTATCTCAATTTATAGTCGCAATACTATTTTACTGCAAATTATTTGCCTGTTATTTGACAGTCAATATATCTGTTAGCTCCAAACGATTCTAACAGATGACGATATCTGTTGACTAGATTAAGTAAGTATTCTCAATAGTGTGTTAAAATTTATAGTTATTAAAATGTTTGTCTAGTACCGATATCTACCCGTGCGATGCCGGGGCGGGACACTAGGTAGTTTATAAGTAGAAGTTTCGCTATTAGTGTTTTTGCAAATAAGTAATCACTTTATTTAATTATATCTGTATAATATATCTACAAACATAATTACATATTTTTATTTATGATAGAGAACAGTAAACCCTTATTGTTCTTATAGGGCTATAATAATAAAAGTACCATAACAGTGGCGACCATAAAGCTAGGAGTGAAATTAATGAACCTCGAGCCCGAAGTTTTATGAAAGCTCAGTTGCGAGCTTATTGTGAAATTCATTACGGATAGTAAAATTTATAATATTACGACTAATGCCTCTATTAATCTGTAATAACATTTAATTTATACATTTCTTTTGAACTACTTTAAATGCCTGTATGTTTTTAAGAGAAATATGCCTTCTAAATTTTTTAGGCTTTATGTGAAACAAGAGAACAGTAAGCAAGAGAAAATAATTTTAAAGTATCTAAACCTTTTTAACACAAGCTTTTATTTAAATGCTATATAAAGTCGTGTTATTCTTAGCAAGTCCTTTCATTTGATACCCTTAAGTAGGAGTGCATTCAAAATAACTAGTTCGCCTTCTTGGGTATTCCGCCAAGTTGGATTTACATTGATGTCATAGGAAACGTTATGAAGCTAATCCGTATAACTGGGCATTTTCACTGCACAACAAAACATGATACAAGCATAGTCTTATCTCTTTCTACTCACCTTTAAACGATAGAGATAGATGGTCCTTGCAACATGTTTTCTTGTGCAATGGAAACTAGGGGTAATACCTGAACCTGACGTACGCGGGTGGAACTAGGTGCTTTTACTACAAAAAATTCAAACAATTTTATTTCAATTCTATGAGCTAGTAGTACAATCCACTTATGTTGTTTGTCAATGAATACGCTGGGACAATGGGAGTGGGTGACAATCGACACTATTGTCACAGCATGTGCAGGTGTTTATAAAATATGGTGTCAAGGCCTACTATAAACCTACTCTCTAATTTGTTGGTACTTAATAAACAAACATACTAAAAAGTTAGCAATAGACGAGGGCAAGATCCAGCCTGGTGATATATTTAGTCTTTTCATACAAAATAATAATTATACCTTGATCACACGTACATAAGTTAAGCGCAAGCCTATTTCAGAATAATAAATGAAAAAAATAAGGTTGAGACAGTACTGTCGGCATAGTACATATTCAGTCGTGTAAAAAGAGTGAACCTAATAACATATAGTCGTTATTCTGGCACAACAAAACTCAAGGAAGTATTTTCTGTGAAAATAATTCAGCAATATTTATTTCACCTCTTAATTCGAATCCACCAACTCTCACTAACACGTTAAGGCAGTAGTGACAAAAAGTACTTGATAATTTTACAATTTTCTGACAAGGAAGCTAAGAAAGGCTCTGTGGATACAAATTAATATTCCAAACAAAAACAATGTACAAATATTAAGTTATACAACAAAAACTTAATCAAGTACAAAACAAACTAGGAACAAAACCAGTCACCATGTTTATCTTTAGCCAAATAAAATAATGGTTGAACAAATAACGCGGGATTTATGTTTTATAATAGGACCGGCTTTACAACTCAAACAGGGGGAGGGGGATTGATTTGAAACATTAATTTGTGGGTTTTGTTATCAATGTTAGTTATTGTGTTGTATTAAGGATATAAGATAAGGATTGTAAGATAAGGATTTCTTAAATATTCTAAAAACCCTGCAGTGTTCTATACGTAGAGAAGCTTATTTACAAAACATACATGATTATTGATTAGTATGGCAATAACTGTCGGACCAATAGTTAGTAGTGGAAGTTAATATAAGATACATATTATAGCAAACAAAACAAAACCAAAAAATATAGGTAAATAAAGACTAACAATGATTTATCGACCACTGTTTAGTGATTTTTTGACTTGGCTACCAAAAGAGTTGTTTGGCAAATGAAATAAGTCTATGTCTTCACACTTCTCAATAGATGCAAGGTAAACACATCATTATTTTCTTTTTGTGGTAGCTGGTGCGGTGTAAAGTTACATAAATAGATATTTGTGTATGACTAGTACAGAACTACGGTGTACAGAACTGAACTGCTAAATAAAGAGGAAGTAAAACTCATGCTAATGAATCAACGCGCAAGATCTGTGGCGAAATTAACCTGAAACTGCGATGCGTTATCATTCGAAAGTCGCCTAGAGTACCGATTAAAATTTGCTATAGGCACTTAACCAAAAACAAATTACTATCTACCGCGATTCCCCTCCATACGCATCAATTTGCTTGCCATAGAAATATTTACGCATATTATTCTTTACGCATCGAAGTTGAACTAATTTTCTAAGAACCGAGTGTTTGTTATGTCATTTTGTGAACCTATTCCAAGAACACGGAAGAACACCTTTGAATGTCGAATCTTACTAAAATACAGTACAACATATTTATTCATTGAAAATTCACGCCAATACAACGAAAGAAGGTTAAGCATCCATTAATTTAATTCAACCGTCAAGTGTCTAGATTAATGAACGTAACTTCGTCTGTGGTGCATTTAACCTTTGATTAGCCTCAACAAGCACCCGTTCGGATCAAAGCGTGCACTGCCACCGCTTCTTAAAACTCTTATTAAGCTATAGAGAAATGGGCATCTTTGAAGTAGCTCAAAGTTTGGAATTATGCCCGAAGAACGGTAATAGGCTCGCCTTTATTATAGCCGGCGATATGTGGGTGATATTCATCTCTACCTGCACTTTCGGGTAATACAACGGGGAGGTAATGACGCTAGAAATGGTAAAGATAAGGATTGTACCATAATATTATAGTAAACCAGCAACCCACCCCTACCTCGAAGGGGTGCAATAAGGTTGATTATAGGTACGTATAAATCGTCCGATAAGTTAATCTAAATGGTGGTGAGAACAATGATGGTTTTAAAAAGGTGGATATACTTATAGACAGATAGAAAGACGTGGAAAGCGACATTTATACTATGTAAATTAAGTACAGTTAGATTACTTCTGAGTTCATCATCGCTGTAACTAGTTTCTTGACCCAACGTTATTCGGGTCGAGAAAAAACCTCGAAAGATCTTAGCAGAACTCCCATAACCTAGCTAAAGCAATAGACACGAAAGAAAAGAAATTCTAAAGGAATTCATTAAACCGTTGCAAAAAGTTGGTAGCAATATTTACCTCTGCCTAAACCATCAGACACTGATGTTGAAAAGAACACGTAATCATTATCTTCACAATAACTCAAAAATATTGTTTAGCAAGATAAAAATAAATACAGACATATTTCTAAAGAAGGCTCAACAAAGCTTTGACTAAATTCCTTCTTCAGTTGCTTTACCTGTACCGGTAGATTGTAGATATTACCATGAACGGAGAACTCAATGAAACACAATCGAAGATCGACCCTTTTCAAGACATTTTACAAGGAAATACCAATGATAAGCCATTTCAAACTATGAGACCATAGATAAGTAGATTCGTTTTACTGCTTATTTTCATTTCGTAATTGGGCTTTAAGTCCGAAGATCCTTAGAAACTAGTGATTGCCAGGCCTAATTTCTAAAGGTCTAATTTCAGCGTTTAAACATGGCTTTGATCAATTCTTAGAAGGTATTTTATAGTAAGATTGAATTAGAAAGATACGGTATTCGGTTACCTATCTTCAGCTAAGGTCAAATTTATTCCAAATTATTCTATTTTAGTTCCGTCTGAGTTATTAATAATAAACTACAATGAACAGTGCTTTAGCATATCTATGTAACACTTACTAGTAGATGTGACTTACGTGTAGAACACGTGTTTCTTAAACATACAAAATAAACATTTAATTACCTTCTAGACTTTATCTTACATTTCAACAATTTACCTTTATATTCACAACGAAATTAATTACTCGCGAAAAACTTTTGACTGAGCCAAAACGTACCTGCAACAAAAACAATAACAACATTAGATTTACATACTGCTCAAGAAATAATCAAGTAAAAAGCAAGACAGCAAAGAACTAATACAAGTATAAAAGTAAAATGAAGTAACGACCTTATTCATAAAACTAATAACAGGTAAAACGCATCTCAAGGCTCAGGTACTATAAAACAAAGAGAAGCTTACGACAGCGAACCTTTAGATGTGTTATAAGAAGGTATTTAGCTCAACCGACAAACAGAAGAAATCGTATTTAGACATTGACAATATTAAATAATATCAACAATGAAAGTTTTGAACTAAAGTAAAAAGCAGTACCGCAGAACTAAAGAAGTAAATCGATATAAAATAAGTTTAGCAATCTATAAAACAGTAACAAATAAACCATGTATAATCCGAGGTATTACAAGCTCAACTAACAAACAGAAATCGTATTTTATACGAACACGGTAATTGAATTAGAAGTTGTGGTGCCCCCAATAGCGTTAACGGGATTTTGTTCAGTTGTAACAGATAAGTTTTTAATAATTTAAGCCCTCCATAATTCTTATTGAAACTGGACGGCGACATTAAGTTTAGATTCTAGATTTATGATTGCGTTTAAGATAGAAAGATTATTAAAAGAATTAGTTGCTGTATGCCGAATGGCGAGCGATATAATAATAGAGTACATAATTCCAAGAAGTTTAAAAGGGAAGATCTTGTGGTTCCGACATCGACACCTTTCCTACCACCCTTTCGTAACGAAATAGTAACAGACCAACCTTTTTTAATGTATTTACATTAGTTAGTTATATTATGACGTTAGTTCTGTAAAAATTGTGCACTCTAGTTTCGGGTGCACATTCCGACACTTTGGCACTTGTAGTTATAGTTATTGACTGTAATTTTACAGAATACTCATCCAAGCGTTCCATGCTATTGTTGTTAATGATGAAACCAATAAAGTCAAACTTCAATGAACTTCTTTGATCAAAACGCAATTTGCGATTCTGTATAGGACAGTGATAATGGGAAGTCAGTAACGGGTATGTATTGATTAACCTTTGTAGAACAAATTTTAGTAGTAATTTCGGCGAGATCAAAGACTTCTCGAGATTAATTTAATCTTTTTATGGTTTTAGAAGATGTAGAGTTATATTTGAAAGAAAATATTCATAGAAAGATTTAGAAAATGTAAGTATTTGAAGTGCCTGAATTCTCGTTGGAAGGAAATTTTGTTTTTTAACTTAAGAAAGTATTTCCTGATTACTTTCAAATAAGGAAACATGAGTAATCATTTGTATGTGGAAATCTACGAGTACCTAATAAGTATGCATGGTAAAAAAACCCTTGAACAGAATTAAACATAATTCTTTTAACATTTTATAGTAAACCCACACATCTATACAGACGACATATTTAGATAGTATGGAAACATGGGAGTATTGACTGTTCATGTAGGAACGTATATGAAGTGGTACTAAATCAGCGCAGCGCAGGCGCCGCCGGTGAATAAGTTACTTAGAACATTGCAAACCACAATCTTTTATATGACTCAGAGACGCCAAGAGTTCGTGACTCACGTTGACTGGACATTGCGATTTGTGACTCAACAAAACGATACCTATCCTTTTCTAATTGAAATAACACACAATGGTCTGACCGAGACAAAAAATCTTAAGTAATAACCAAAACCAATAAGTTGAAAGTCTACATTAACTGGGTCGATGTAGATCAAATTGCTGTTTCTAATTTTAACTAGTGAAGTGAACATTTTAATGGTCAATACTCAGAACCGGATGGAACTAGGCAGTGATTGTTTGCTCTCGTGAATCATGAACCGAAATCTCGTGGAGCCAAAATCAGTGTTGCCAGATCTCCTGATTTATCAGGAGATTTCCTGATTTGTGTGAGATTCTCCTGATCTACTGATTTTACTGTAAAATCTCCTGATATTTAATTTTGTGTCATAAAATAAAAACATAGGTACGTCTATAGAGTAAATAACAAAAATAACGTATGAGACCTACCTACAAATTTTCAATAGAATAGATTTTGAAAAAACACTAAACGGAGTAAACACTAAATGAAATTCTCTAACCGAATTCAGGTAAGTGTAGGTAGTTGAAAAAAAGCGTGTTATTGCATTGCATACTGTATCTTTCTATCTAAGGCCTAAACTATTTTAACTCGTAAGATGGTTGAGAGAAGACCCGTGTCCAGCTGTGGGACACTAAAAAAGGGTTGAAGTGATATTAAAGTAAAATCTATTTCTTGGACATTGCGGTTAACAAAATACACAAAGAAATAAATCAATTAACTTGATAGGAATTACTAAAAAATATGAAAAAAAAAACTTAATTTAACTATTTAAAGCACTTAATTCCTTTTGCTGTACTATTTGATATGTTATAATAGACATTTAAACTTTGTATGTAATAGATGCCGCTAAGTTTTTTGTGTGCAGCAACTGGAGACAAAAGACATTTTACTATTAGCTAGATTTATTTATAGTACTGCAGTGGCAAGACTATTTTCACAAATTAATTTAATAAAGGCCAAATTGAAAAAGAAATTGAATACCAGTTATTGCAGAAATAAGCAAAGGCGTCGCCAAGGGGGGTCAGAGAGGGGCTGCTGCTCCCCTTCCTAGAGATTTTAAAAAAGTTGCCAAATATAATGCAACCAAAGTCCTAAGTCTAAGTTGATTTGCTTGAACTTCAAGCCTTGAACAATCAAGAAGCAAAATTCACTGTACAAAAAAGTGACTATCTCACCTGCTAAGTTAACGTCACAAACACCAAAAACGAAGAAAAAATCTCCAAAAATAAATCAGTCTTTGAAAATGTCAACCGAAAAGGCAAGTATGTGTGAAAATTGTACATCTAAAACAGAAAAATCTCAATCGAAAACCTGTGACCAAAACCATCAACAGTTCAATAACTCGATCACAGATGGCGCTATCTGCAGTACTGGCAATAAAGAAAGAATATCAGAAATACATACAAAACAAAATTCTAATAATACAGTAAACAAAACTAGGAAGAGTAAATTATGTATTATAAGCAACAATAAAAATAATAAAATGCTAGACATTGCAGAAGATTCATTCCCTAATTATAGCATTTGTCATTACCTGACACCCCACTGTGGTACAATGAATCTTATATTTAACCTGGACTCAAAATTAAAAGGATACACTATGAACGACTACTGTTTAATATTTATTGGGGAAGAGGATTTCCGTCGGACCAAGAATTATATCGAACTGACTATCAGCATTCGTGAAACCCTGACAAAAATAAAGCATACAAATATTATACTATGTTCTCCCACTTTTAAACTTAATGAGTACTCTACAATGTTTAACTCCAGAATAGAAACTTTTAACAGTTTAATCTATCTAGATGCATGTACTTATAATTATGCCTACCTGTTTGACTCTAACTATGATCTTGACTATGACTTTACTATGTTTGCAAAGGGTAGTGGCTCTGTAAATAATCGCGGTATGACCAATATATTTTATAATTTAAGTTTAATGATAAGTGAATTAACAACATATCGCACCATAATATCGAAACCGTTACTAAACAAAATAACTAAATTTTACAGGAGTAGCAATTTAAGATTTTTGCCTTATTAAATTCCTCATAATTAAAAATTTATGAACTTTTATGAGCTATGCTTAAGTTTATATATTAATGATTGTTTCATGTTCAAGTTTAGAAGGCACATAACTAGATAATTTAAATAATTACTGATTTATAACGATTTTAATTTTTATAGTAACACTTTAGCAATAATTTGAATGTTACTATATAAATAAAATTCTAGCTATTTTAAATGACAGAATAATATTAATGTGAAATATATTTAAGGACATGGATTAAATAAAAGGTAATAGGTAGTTAAAATCACTATTTAATAAACAAACGTATGAAGTACAATTATGCAAATAACTCTTTTTCTACTTTATAATAATTATCAGGAACTTCGAAGCTTTCACAATCACAGTATTTACTTATTTTGAATAATAATTAACAGAAAACGACTTCGTATTACACACTTATACAATATAAATTCAAAATAATAATCAAATTTCAAATAAAAATAATATAAAACAATATGAAACTAAACAGTCATCTGAATTGAATCCACTTCTGGCACTGGCTCGGGAATTAATTCTTCTACGTGTAACTGCTGAATACCATTATCATGTTGAAGAGAATAACTAGATGAAGATGTTGTAATACGTCGTCTAGGTGCAACTTGTTCGACATAGTCAGGATCTTGATCCGCATCATCAGGGGAAAAATCCTTGCCTAAACAAAAAAAAAGAAAGTAAATACATTTACAACACAAGCAAACGACAAGAATAAATTAGCTACATTTTCAGTTACCTACCTGAGGATGTACTGGAGGATGAACTAGATGATGAGGATGTGCTAGATGACGTTGAAGTACTAGAGCTTGATGAATCGGATCTGGGTCTACTACAACTAGGTAGACAATTTTCTGCCGCTGTCGCAGACAAACTAGTATCACACATAGATATCACCGGCATACTTTCATTTTCTGGGTGTTGTTCGATATTAACACCCAACAATTCTCTATCAGATTCTAATAAAGATGGGGATGTTTCACGGCTATGCAAATTTTGGTTTCCAACATTATGTAGATATTCGTTCTGTGGTGAAGCTTCGATAGTTTAAATTGCAGATACGATACGTTTTATGCGTGGATTTCTTATATAAGACATTATCTAAAACAAAAAAGTAAAAAACTAAGAAACTCAGTTATGAATTAAGCTCGCTTTTGTACATTTTATTTTGTGTTTATAACTTTCTCTGTAATATTTTTGTATACAATAAAGAATTTAGAATTTAAACGCTATCACAACAGAAAAAATATTTAATTATATTCTAGAAACAAACATCCTCCACATAACCACCTAATAATTACCACCATAATAAATAGAAAACTGCGACTAAAAGTCCCACTTTTGTAATAATCGAAATCATAAACATGCGAATAAAGTTAGTCAAAAACTATACTAAACTAATAATCACTATTTTAAACTAAGTATTTATACCTAACTTTTACCTATTTAGAATCTTTATTAAAAGGACTATACAAAAGATAACGGTTATAGTTTTAAATTTGAAAAAAATAAGACACACATTTTAAGTTAAAAACTGGGACTAAACAAAAAATTACACTTTCTAGAATAAAAATTTACCTTAATGTGAAAGTCAACGGTCCTTATACCAATAGTTACACTTTTATTTTAAAAAAATACGTTCACTATTCCAAAGCCCGGTGACAACTGGTTTAATAACGGTTACGTCATAAGTAATTTTTAAAATTTTCATTTAGTAACGATTTTATTTAGCGCCATCTAACGTAATATGGAGATATTAAATAAACTGTCAAATTCATTCGGTAGTTCCCAACATTTTAAAAAAGATGGCGTTATTAACTCAATTTCGTAAAAATTTCGTTTAGTAACGGTTTCGATATTAAGGTGCGATATGCTGACTTAGATTCTATTAATTATCCTGATAAAATGAAAAATATTCCTAGCATAGTTAGTGAGGAAAATGAGCAGTTTTTTCTCTAATAGATATATTAACGTATTGCATCAAAATATAGCAGGTTTAATAAATAAGGCTGATAATGTGTTGGTATGTCTAGAGGAATTATCTAAAAAAAAGGCTAATATTGATATTTTGTGTTTCACTGAACACTTTATAATGGAAGGGCATCAAGATTTGCTATATATACCTAACTACAGTTTGGCAGCTTACTATTGTAGAAAAGATAAGAAAAGGGGCGGTTCATGTATCCTCATTAAAAATGGGCTACAATGGAAAGAGCTGCCAAAAGTAGCTAAGTTCTCAACTCCAGGCATATTTGAATGCTGTGGTGTAGAATTGACTATAGTCTGGCAAACGAAAGTAGTCACTCGATTTTTTCAAAACTTTTTAGCTGGTCACACTTAAGTGTTTCCGTGTCTTAACATTATGTTCCGTTAAAGGGTAATTTTTTATCTTTAGTTGAAAGTAACGAATTAAATGTTACTTGTCACTAATCTTTAATGACTTCTTGTTTCACAATTTAAATTAAATAATTAAATTAATCAATTCAAGATATTCATTAAGTATTGGTTCTGAAAAAGAAATTAAAAAAATAAAACATAATATGAATTCAAGTTTTTGGGGAGAACCAAAATCAAGATACGGAATCACTATCAGGTATGACATATTTGCAAGATGGCGGTTTGTTGTGTTTTTAAGTGCGTTGATATTCAGAAGTAATAGATTCAAATCGAGATAAAATGAATAAAACTATCAAAAGTGGTGTGCGAAAATTGATGTTTTCCATGATTAGAAAGTATCAAGAAAAGCAGTGGGAAAGAGAGGCTGTATTTCAAGAAAAACAGGAATGTTTACGTGTTGTGAATGTGATGGATTTTGTAGGTTAGTATCGCCCAAAGTTATTTGATACTTGTATGTTGTGGTGCCGACTCATTCTTCTTGACTATATTGCATATTTAAATATCGTGACAAACTGTGTACCTTTCCATTGTATTAAACAAGCTCCGTCGTGCAGGGGTCCACTAGGCGGTGCGCCGGGTTCGATTCCCACCCTGGACAAACTTTGTGTGAAGCATTTGAGTTTGTTCTGTGACTGGATATGATATTATTATATGTATTTAAGTATAAATTGTATATTTCCGTTTGTTATGATATCCATAGTTGGTACAAGTGCCTAGGCTACTTAGCTCGGAGTCAGATCATGAGTTTGTAATACCTATTTATTTATTTACAGTAATTACGTTTGACTATAAATTTATCATTTTACAGAAAATCTGAAGGGTATAGCCGGAGCTGCAGATGTACACTATCAACAAGTTAAGTGATATAGTGCAGAACAATAGAACTCGACATCAGAACCAGTTCCTGGAAGAGATATCTTCACTTACGGGTAAGATTAAAATAAGTTTCACAAATCTGTTTATTTCTAATTTTAAATTGTGATGTTTAAATTTCTCAGTCATACATTGAACTGTCACTTATTTACTTTATTATACAATTGCAGATATAAGTGTCAGAACACTGCGGATGGTTAAGAAAGAAGGTACTATGAATGATGGTGTGTGGCGTACTTCGGGTAAAAAAAGACCTCACCGCTCAACAGTCTCAGACCTCGATAGCTTTGACATTAACGCTATAAAAAATAAAATTAATGAATTCTACATAGTTCGAAAACATGTTCCAACTTTAAAAACTTTGTTGGCAGATCTACGAGAAAGCATTGGGTTCAATGGAAGCGCTTCTCGCTCTCTTCGTCTAATTTTATTTAAGAATGAATATAAATTAAAAAAACATATCAATGAATGTTCAATACTGATGGAGCGTTATGACATTGCTGATTTTTGCGGACAATTGCTACAAAGCGTGCAGAAGGGATGCCGATCATTTATTTAGACGAGACTTATGTACAGAAAATGACTAACCATGTCATTCATGTTTAAGAAAAATATAGAGAAAGGGATAGAGTGACAGAGACTAATTTAGACAGCTTCATAATTAGTGAAGGAAATAGCAGCAGCGGTACTAATGATTCTGAAGAATCTCTAGAAATTGATGTTTTAGAGTCAGATTTTGATTATTCTGAATATTTTTTTTTATTAGTATTAACAAATACGTCTTTTATTTCATATACTCGCTAAACACAATAATTAATGAGTTAGATAATATTTTTCACAAGCAGTTATGTTCTTAATTAGACTTATACCGTAGAATAGTAGTTAGTATTTTAACTGTTATTTCTTTTTTTAATACTATAAAATTGAATAAAAGTATATGATAAAATCAAAGTATCAATCTAGTCCACTCCAAGTATGCTTTGAATTTCAGGGTTGCAAGACGAGGATTTTTTAAATTTGCCGCGGTTTTTGAGTGACTACTTTCGTTTGCCAGACTATAGTTATAAGATTATAATTGTATGTATATATAGAGTTCCTAACACGAATAACTTAAATTATTTTTTTGAGAAACTTGAAATGCTTTTACAAGAAATTCTACGTACACACAGTAAGAAAAAAAATATTGTTTGCGGAGATTTTAACATAGATGTATTGAAGCAAAATAGTGCAACTATCGCTTTTGAATGTCTTTTAATGAGCTACAATCTTAACCTTGCTCTAAAACAACCAACTCGCATGGCTAGTATGTCATGCATTGACAATTTTGCGCATAATGTAAACAAATGTAAGACTCAGGTATTAGAGCTTGCACTATCAGATCATACGGCTCAGCTACTTCAGTACCCAGTACAAAAAATATGCCGTATAAAATATTGGTATACAACTAGAAGGGACTATAGCATGGAGAATATAGTCAAATTTAAGAAACATCTAAGCTGTCTCACTTTTTCAGATATTTATGATACAGATGATCCAAATGTAGCGTATAATAATTTCATTGAAATTTTTAAATTACTATATGATCTGTGCTTTCCACTTAAACTGATTAAAATAAATACTCGAAGATTGACTAAATGGATATCAAAAGGAATCAAATTATGCTGTAAAAAGAAAAGGAAACTCCTATGGCAATATAGACTTAACCGCAATAAAAATAATCAAATTATATTTTCAAATTATTCTAAAACGTACAAAAAAATAATACACCTGACACAAAAAGCACAAAACAATTATAATATAAAGACTTTAAGAAATAAATCGAAAACTGCGTGGCAAATTATCAATCGGGCAAAACATAATGTACCAAAATCTAACATTAATAAAATAAAAATAGAAAACGACGACATTTCTGATCCTCAGACCATTGAAGAAGCATTTAATAATTTTTTTATTGACAAAATTCAGCCAAAACTTGACAAACTTCAGTCCTACCACATGCAAAATAAATTTTAACAATAATACAATGTTCATGCGGCCCAGTATACCGGCCGATATAAAAAAAATCATAATGTCTTTAAGTAACACAAGAAGTGTGGGATATGACAAAATTGCTACGGCAATACTAAAACATGTCTCGGATGAAATCTGTGGACATCTGAGTCATGTCATTAATCTCAGTATTAGCGCAGGCATATATCCAGATGCCTTAAAAGTATCTATCGTTAAGCCTCTATTTAAGAAAGAAGACAGTGAGTGAATGGAGAATTATCGGCCTATATCACTTATTCCGATAATCTCTAAAATATTTGAGAAATATTTCTACAAACAACTAAATTCATTCATTGAGAAAAATAATATTATATGCGATGAACAAAAAGGATTTAGAATTGGTAAAACAATAAATATGGCCATTTATGATTTTTTATTCAACGTCACAAATAGCGTAGATATGAGAAAACCAGTCACAGGCGTCTTTTGCGACATGACGCAAGCTTTTGACTATGTGCATTATGGTACACTCCTAAAGAAACTGGAAGCATATGGCATTAGAGGAAATATTAACAATCTCATAAAATCGTACCTCCATAACAGAATACAAGTAACAAATATAACCAAAATTAATATGAAAAATTATCATGAACTTGTATATACCTCCTCTGAACGTGAAGTTTTATTTGGTGTACCACAGGGGAGCGTTCTAGGACCTCTTTTATTTTTATTATATATTAATGACCTACCAAAAAACATCCCTCAACCTCTGACGCTATTTGCTGACGACAGCACCATAACGATTCCTTGTCGAAACACTGACACATATGAAAATGACATAAATAATTCCCTAAATTTATTAGTAAAGTGGCTCGATGACAATAATTTAAAAATAAACTTGACGAAAACTAAACGTATACACTTCAATCAACGGATTAATGTTGCGAGTAGTCTAAATATACATTACGATGACCATCATATAGAAGAAGTACAAACAACCAAATTCCTAGGGCTCTACATTGATAAAAAACTCAACTGGAAACCGCATATGGAAAGTTTGTTCAAGAAAATCAGTAAATCTGCACACGCACTGCATACTTTGTCACCCATATTAAGTGTAGAAGCACTTATTACAGCCTATTATGGTCTAGTAGAATCCCATCTACGATATGGGGTAATTTTTTGGGGCAACTCGACAGAAAGAGATACGGTATTTAAGGCTCAAAAGCGATGCGTACGCTCTATGTTTAAACTTAAATCTACTGATAGCTGCGCACCTTTCTTTAATAAATACAAAATATTAACCTTGCCCTCCTTATATATTTTAGAAATAGCTGTATTTGTTAAATCAAATCCCCAGCGATTCAAACGATTAGATGAAGCAATTCCACGTAACAGACGCGATAAGAGCAAGGTCTGTCTTCATACCGCGAGAACAGCCCTTATGCGCAAAAGTGTCTTCTGTATGGCTCCTATCATATATAATAAATTGCCAAAAAGTTGGAGAGAACTGCCCTTGATACAATTTAAAAATAAGCTTCGGATATTTCTATTTAGTAAAGTATATTACAATGTGTTAGATTTTATTAATGAAAAGGACTTTTCTCCTCCAAATGATAATAATAATATGTAGATGACATTATGCATAAGACCATGTAATTCATGTATTCTATAATTTTGATTTTTTTTTGACATTTATATGATAATTTGCTGACTTTAAACTATTTTAATACATATGACATACATTATAATTTATTTAGGGACTTAAAATTGTTAATCGTTATGAATTCTTTATTTAATGACAATATTTTGTATTGCTACAACAGTGGCAGAATATAGCTGAGCTTGATTAGTTTGTTAACATCACATTGTACCTATTATTCACATAATAAATGAATTATTATTATTATTATTATGTTTGTCTTTTTTTCATCTCGGAGCTATGGAGCTCCGGACTTTTGGAAGGCGTGCGTGGGGCCGAAGCCAACACGTAGAGGCCCGTTAGACAATTTTGCTCTAAATGTAATGTGGCACCAACCGACGATTATCCCTGTTCGCATCATATAGGTACACCCAAGGACAATCCCCGGTTAGAGCAGGACTATTGCAGAATATAGGAACTAAAATCTAGGTTATGGTGGTGGGTGCTAGTGGATTAGGTAATTAGGACTATGGATGGACTATGGCCCCTGCCTGATTATTATTATTATTATTATCATTCCCGTACGTCGAAACTGGTCGAAAAGTTTACAATGAATCCCCGAAAATTATGTTTTGATTAACTTAATATAAACAAACAACGACCACTTTAATATTAAAATCTGGTAATTAAAAAAAATACGCTGTACGCTGTACACTTATTCAAATTTAAACTCCTTTTTATTCTATTTTTCTATTCTTGGAAATTAGGTCTAAAATTGTACTGAAAAATAAAAATTGTTTTAATTTTTAAACACAAAGCTAAAAAGTCAAATGTATGAAAAGTATTAGTTATTGATTATGAATATCGTAAAAGTAAATAAATATTTTATTAATTTCCTGATTTTTCAGGTCAATCTCCTGATTTTTTTTCTATTATTTCCTGGATTTTGAAATATTGATCTGGCAACACTGGCCAAAATTGACTTGTGCAATCGACAAACAGTAGCCCATACATACTCGTATAGTGCGAACAATTCGTCTTGTCCTGTTTACCATAACACAATGCTCATGCTCAATGGTCTCTTGTTACTGCACATTTTCCGGTTGTTTCCAACAAGATCATTTCACTTGTTTCTAGTTAAGGTGACAGTTTATAAAGCCAATAAATTATTCCATCTACTATTACGTGTATACATAGGTATATTGCAAATACTCGCACACAGCACCCTCCCTCTCTTTTTAGCTCTTAACAACCAAAAAGGCTGAGAAAGACTTGTGATATTATGTTTTATGATTTTTTCCTGACTGATATAATTTGGGTGCCTTCATGTCTGAGGTGAACAGGCACTTACTTCTTGCAGAAGTAGGTACCCTTTATTAATAGTTTAGTCACCACCATGAAATATCAAGGAGAAGTATGCTGTCATTTTTTTTTAATAAGAGTATTCGTTACTGACAAAAGACCTAATAATCGAATTCTGATCAACTAAAAAGAGAGAGTAAGAGGAGGAATTCGTAACACGCACTTGAAAGTCCCACTAAGAGCCTATTTAGCAATTATTTAAGCACCTGTGCTCCAAATTGCTTCACTTAATAATCTTTTCAATTTACACAAACAGAACCTGTTCAAAAGTGAGCAATTTTATAAAACGGTCCATTCATTATGCGCGGCGCACAGACGCCTGAACAAAAAACCTAATTTTATCGTGTAATGTTTTACTGTGTTACAAGTAGGTATGCATCAATCAACTAGCAGAACGAGAATACGCTTTTCATTTCAGGCTGGCACGAAACGTAAGTGGAGAAATCCCGAAGAAAATATTGTAGGCCGCGGTTGGGTAAAATACTATAAAGAGAAAATATAGCATATGGGAGTAAAATGCGATAAACACCGTAACAATATGTCAGGACGGGGAAACTGTCGTAAACGCCACAACAGCATTACCATGAAGGGCCAGATTGTTGGCCTGCAATGAGGAAAATGGAGTGGTTATGTTATGGCTTTCATATACAAGGAAACAAAGTTAGATATCCGAAGCATCATATCAACACGAATATTATAATAAATATGAAAGTAACTTGTTTATTTATTACCTCATTACGACCGTACTACTAAAAATCTATAAAGTAATTAGTAAAATTGTTAAATTTCCACGAAATTTACATTGTGGCCTGGTGCGTTGAGAACTGGACAGGACGATAAAGGAGTCACCCGGATCAGATTACAACTGTATTGGAATTTCATTACACTTCCTTCCATTAAGTAAAGCTACAATCAAATTACTTGTTACAGATCACTTCCTACACAGCAAATAAGGTACGAACATATTATAATGTGCTATGTCTTAAATTAAGTAGCAACATTTTAGGTGGCGCTTTGAAGTTTGAAATGTTTTGTTCGGCTGTCAACAAGAGAGACGTAGGTAGACAACAAAGTAACTAATTGTATAATAACAAAGAGAAAGGTAGATAAAGTTACAAGTCCAACTGGAGCATTCGGTCTCGAGTGACAGGCCTATTGCATTGTCGTTAAGAAATACTACTTTGAAAGCAGCGTAGCCAATGGTAGTTTATCTTAAATAAAATTTTCGGTAAGGTGTATATAACAAAGCAAAAAAAAGCGTAAAATTCACGTAATTGATGTAACGAATTCGCAATGACAGTTTATATAAATAAAATACTTTTACAGTGGAATCAATGGTTCATTACAATTTTTGACGTAAAAACAATATTTCATTAATTAATCTATCAATTACAATTTCCGGGTGGGTACATGTCCCATTAGGTACTTAAAAATCTCCATTAATTCATAAGTAATTCTTTTTTTTCTTATCATTTCTCATCTCATTCATTTCCTTTTGTCAAAAAAAAACTTGTCAGTAGTATTCCGTGAAAGTAACAATCTATACATAGATATTTATTTAGAAGTTAGATAAGTAAAGAGACCTTGATAATGTCAACTTGTTTTTCTAAGAAATTGTGAAAGTACCACAAAACACTTATCAACCCAAGGTTTTATGTCACAAATAGCGGCTACAGTCACAACGTAAATAATGGAATACCTACCTAAATATAAGAAATCCTGTATTTTAGTCAGACTTGTTTTATATTTAAGTTTTGTGCCCTTATTTATGTGTTTTTACTTTTTTTACTCCTACCAGAGTATAGTTACTACGTAAAGGCGCTGCATTTGTTAGAATTAGCCCTCTCAACCCTGTGATTTCTGGCTGCTTGTTGTAATTCGACCAACTGCCGATTCCATTTTCTATATGCTCGTGTACCATCTTTGTTTTCATTGTCACTTACCACCCAGTGAAATCACAAAATCATGGCGAAAATTTAAAATTCATACGAAAGCAATAGTTGCCTAACCATATACGATTGTGCGCACAAATAACTTATTTCAAGTGCACTGTATTGACCTATTTTACCCTATATTTTGATGTCATATAATAACCGAAATAGGCACGGAGATTTGACATTTAGTGTATTACGCAATACAAGGTCTATTTCCCAAAATACTAACATTTTCTTTATCTAGATTTAGAGATGGTAATCACGACCATTGCGTAGTACGCTTATAGTAATTAAGCCAAGCAATAATAAAAATAAGTATGTACGTACGTTTAACTATCTACTATCAAGAAATCGTAATCATTTTGATAGAAAATATTGCTTTCTTAATTTAGTTAGTGGTCTTTTTATGATCCTATTAACGTCGTTATTTTGGGCGTGGATTAAGATACAACTAAAACAGTCTGAGTTATGTTCTCATTAGATTTTATTTGCAAATTACTGTTATTATAATTTGCAAGTACATAACAACATTAACATAGTGAACTATAAGCATCGGGTATTGTTCGAACCCGAAAAAACGGCCTCGGACCAATTTCAACCACACTTGACAAATTATTTAATTCTGAATTTTTGCGACGTCGACTACAAAGGATCAGGGGCCAACCGATCCGGAATTTTTCCCCCGCGAGCAACTTCTATTCTGTCTCTGCTGTTTGGAGATCTAAAAGCTTATAGACCGGACCTAACCACTCGGCCATGGGACAGGGCGTTGAGTAGCGCGTCTGGCGATTTAATCATTCATTGTGTATTCGCTTAGCAGTGTATAAAAACAGGTCAAGACTAGCGGGTAATGAACTACAAAAGCGTCAGTCGCGCGACGTTCTGTGGTCGAGCGGCGAGTCTTATAATACCGGGCGAGCCTATACCTGTTATCGGGCAAAATTCACAATTTCAAAAGCTACTAAAATTATTCTATATTAAAATCGTTTTGTGCTAACGTCATCGATCAGGTAGGTATTTGAAAGACATTTGCATTGCATCGAACCTATGTAAGTACGTACCTTTAAGTAAGCACCTATAAAATATTAATGTTCTAGGACACTAACAGCAGACTCTGCTTGGCTTGGTATCAGATGACCGTGTGGTCATCTGGTCCCAAGCCAAGCAGAGCTGGTGTTATGGAAACAAGGTAACTGGTATAATGTACCTATTACTCTTCTTTTGTAAACATATAATTAATAATGATCACGTCATGATGACTCTAGACAAACAAATATGATCATCACACAAAATGTCTGCCTGGGGGGGGAATCGAGCCGACGATTTGCGGAGAGAAAGGAAAGTATGTATCTTACTGACAACGCCATCAGTCCGTCTAATACCCCTCTGCATACCCCTTTATTGATCTAGATCTCCAAAGACTTGTCAGCGGTTCCCATTTAAAGGTACATAACTAGATATCTTAACTTAGCAATGATTCTAATATCGCTATCGTAATAACACAGATAATTTTGACCTTGACAAGCTGCATATATGCAATTGAATGCAGCTATAGTATGGATTGGAATGCTGGTTAGAAAGAGACAGAAATATCACTTGTATTTAAATGGTGAGCGGCAATTATTTTTATTGCCTACATAGTGTACCTATACATGAGACTGACTTCCGCCCGCGGCTTCGCCTGCTTTGGGATGAAAAGTAGCCTTAGTCCTATTACACACTAGTTTATATGTGGCAAATATCATTCAATTGTTTACCAGTAGTTTTTAACCTCGAATCTTTACAATCTTTCGCATAATTTGTAATAATAGTAAGATTGATTGGGTGCGCCTACGCATGCGCTAGCTTACACTCATCAAGTATCGAAAAATTAACTATCTATATGGAAAGTATTTCTGCAATTAAAAAAAATCGGTACTCTAAAGTGTAACATCGACTTTTTGCTAGATCTGGGATGCGAACGCGGTACCACGCGATTCTATGAAGGAACCCTTTATTACTGCATCAACGAGTCTCATGTTACAATTAAACAATTATGTAGGTGTGTAATTTACTTAGAGAATCTTAGTTGCAGCACGAAGTTTAGAATTGTGCCCGTTGCAAGGCATTACGCTCGCCTCCTATTACGCGAAGAGAGGGTAATATTCGCCTCTGCCTACACCTTCCTATCTCATACTATATATTCAGGATACTAACCTGTAGAACGAAAATACGACACTAAAATTCAACTTTACGTCCCACGCATACATTAACAATGATTGCCTTTAACTAAACCAAACAACCCTTCAACAGAAAAAAAAAACTCAATTTGTTACGCATCACAAATTTAGCCGACAGCCTTATAAGTCTCATAAGGCACAATAAATAAAACTTTTGAATAAAGCAGTCGTAACGAAATAAGTGCTTTGTTAGGTACCGACTTTACAGTTTGACCTCTACAGTTAAGTACCCGCCAAAACACAATATAAAAGGCAATAATAAAAAGTGAGAGCTTTCAACCCCTCGTAAAGATAATAACTTGGGTATATCCAAGTCACGAAGACTGAAATAACTCCTCAAGTTTTGGGTTTAAGTAATACTTTAATAGCGGACAGCATTGTACCAATCTGGTTCTTGAAGAATGTCGCAACCTGGCAACAATCTGTTTTTAAAATAGGACCTAATAATTTTATTACTGAAGAAAGGGAGTCCATCAAAACTGATTTTGGACTTGAGAAAAAGTGTAAACAAATAAAGTGAAGTTTCTCATACAACTTGATCGATATTCAAGATGGTGGATATAACCCGTCCGATGACAAAACGACACATTTTAATGTAAAACGTTTGCAGTATCTGTGGTCCATAAATTAGTAGTATTAGAATGGTTTGTTTACACCTATTGTCAAGCAACATTTATTAGACATGCTGGTTTTCTCACGATGTTTTCTTTCACCGATATTGTGCAACGTTGTTGAACCAACCCTCACAAAGATGGGGCAAGAAGTGTGGGCACGACTGGGAATCGATCTCGCGACCTTATTGTATCTCAAATGCGAGGCCCGTACCGAGGGCTACCGCTGCGCTGCTTAGTTTTAATAAAATAAATTGAATAAACAAGGTAGCCGTTAATAGTACTACAAACGGCTTCATAGACTCCACAGGTGCTATGATGACATAATCATATATAAATGTGAAGCTGAGTCAACTAACTAGGTTTAGGTCAGTATGTTTTATTCATCAACAACCCACGCGTTATGATTTTTAATTTATCGTATCAAATGTTTTTAAACTTTACTTCTACCTTTAATTGAAACTAAATTTGGTTATATTTTTATCTTCCAGTTTTTTTTTTCGATGTAGTAAGTCCGTTTTGATGCCCGATTTGCCTTGAAGCGTCTTTTCTTATGATTTACTTATACAAACAATGTTGACCCAAATTTTATGTAGGTAGGTATGTTTGGTTAGATGAATTAAAACTTATCTCACAGGTACGTTTCTATAATAATAAACAGTAATGGTAGTAAATATTAAGTAGGTAAACCTTTTAATGCAAAGGTGGTGATAATCCGTGATACTCCTAGTTCATAATTAATATCGTTTAAAAACAACTAAAAACATACATCCATTTGCTTGATTTTCTAACAGACCGCATGTTTACCTTCAACGCAACCTATCTTTATCATATAACAGTTGCACAATGTTATAAAAGAGGACAGTAGAAGTGTCAAAACTTTCTAACTCCACAACCCTTGTTCTATACAAGACGGGCTGTTTCTGAAGTCCCAACATAGGCAAGTGAAGCTTATAAAGACAAATAGTCCGATTTATTCCCAAACACATTAAAACTTTTGTTGTAGACCAGCTCTTTTGGTTGTCTATTTAGTAAATAAACAATAGAAACCTTCAGCTCAATAGTAAATAGTATTTACTATTGAACTGAAGGTTTCAGTATCTTTTACATCTACATATCATTTTTAAATAAAAAAATTGGTTGCCTGTAAAGTCGGTATACGGGCGAAAGTTTTACGTGACAACGACTTTGAGTGGTAAAACAATTTTAATGTGAATATTCATTCGTATAGTAGGAAGAAGGATGAAATAATAGTAACAATTTAAAACATTTATTTATACAAAGAATTATATTTAAAACATTAATTTATACAAAGAATCTCGCTCTTAGGCGGGCTAACTGTGCTCGAGTGGAAGGGACGCGTGCCTTTCACTTTTTATGTCTGTCTCTCTCGCTCTTAGGCGGGCTAACCATGCCCGAGTGGAAGGGACGCGTGCCTCTCACTCGCTCTCATTGTGAGCGCATAACGTGAGCGGAGCGTAACGCAGTTTCTTGAAGTATCACCCGGCAAACCAATTTATAAGACGTTGTCACGTCAAAATAAATAAAAATAAGGTCGCGGGTCCGAATCCCGGCTGTGCCTACACATCTTTTTGTGAAATGTATCATCCGCTGTTCAATATCGGTGAAGGAAAACATCGTGACGAAACCGGCATGTCTAAGATCCAATCATTCGAGAACATGTGACATCCACCAACCCGTACTTGGCCAGCGTGTATGGATTAAGGCCTAAACTCTCTCAACTCATAATATAGTCGAGAGAAGAGTGTTTTAGTGTCCCACAGCAGGGCACTGGCTCAGCAGTTCTATAAATTCAGTTCTATAAATAGTCTAATAATTCTATTATTGTCTATTATTTTAACAGTTGTAAAATCTGTTTACCTAATACCTATCCCTACTTCGCTCGGGTAGCAGAGGTAGGTAAATTATTTGAAATCAAACTTTTCTCATGAATCTGTCTTGGCATTGGGGAATCCGCATAAAGTTCAGTATTTTTGAAGTCATAGCGAACATACAGCCTTAGGGAGAAAACTTCGTAAATGCATTTTTGCTAAAGTTATTTATTTTTGCGTTTCTAGGAATAAACATTAAAAAATAGGAAATTCCACGGGTACCTACGCACAAAGCGCTTTGTTTCGACTTTTATTGTGCGAACTGCCAAATTGTGGAATTCGCTGCCGGCATCTATGTTTCCCGATAGCTATAATCTAGTGGTCTTCAAGTCAAGAGTGAATCGGTATTTACTGGGTAAGCGCGTTCCATCGTAGACTGCATCATTGCTTCACATCAGGCAAGTTGTGGTCAAGCGCAAGCCTATTTTAGATTTAAAAAAAATTGAATCGAAAATCGAACATTTCTGGCTATATCATCATCATTGACCTTGCCTTTTTTCCCATTTCTATTGGGGTCGGCTCCCAGTCTAACCTGATGCGGCTAGCTACCAGAATTATACGAGCGACTGCCATCTGACCTCGAAACCCATAGGGAACCAGTAGCCGAGATGGTTAGACCAGGTGTCAGATTATATTGGCTTCTGACTACATGTAACGACTGTCATAGATGTGTTAAATGACAACCAGGACTGACGGCTTAACGTGCTCTCCGAGGCACAGAGGGTAGTCCCTCGACCAACCAGACACCGAAACAAATCTTTGTTGTTACACAAATATTGTCCGGGGCGGGAATCGAACCCGCGACCTCCCGGGCACTGTATAACCCAATCGGACGGCTTACACCGCTCGACTACCGAGGTCGTCATTTCTAGCTACAAAAGCGTTAAATTTTTATTGAATATAAAAAACAAATTATGCTGTACAACATTTTTAAACCACGCAGCTTATCTTCCTGTTGAAAATTGACTTCTTTTACACTACGAAGTTTTCACTTATGGGCGTCGATATACAGACACAGTAGGGGCCATTGTTTTAGTATAATACAGAAAGAAGGCACCAAGTTTGTGGTATTGATTGCAAAATATTTTATTTCCCACATTGTACAAAATGACTAAATCATGACTCATAGTCAGTGATTCGTAAAATCGAGAAATCGATTTGCAATTTACAAATCACAAACACGAATGAGGCATAATATCAACAATTTATATACAAATGCAAAGTAAAAAAAAAAATTAAAAAATTAACTTCCTCTTAAAATGCTATATTACTTGTTATTACTGTGGGGTGGTAGAAAATATGCCGCTATAAACGTCACATTAAAAGCTATTTGCCGACGTACTATATGCAAAAATTGCGTGTATAAGTCAATTATTTTCTAACAATAGGTATGCACAGCAATAATTCAAAAGCCATCCACACATACCCACGCCTAATAAAATCATTTTCAACCTTTGTAGTACTCGTGAATGTCAAATACATTACAATATTATATGAACGCATAGTCATAATAAAATAAATCAAACTAAAGTAAGACTTAAAGCCTTTCTTATCATGTTTTCACATAATAAATATTAGCGAGACTGTCTAAGATACCAATAACAAGGTCCAAGGTAGTAATTATTAAGGTATTTCACGGCCCTTAACATTTGTGCAAGGGTCTAATTAAGTAACAAACAACGAAATCTCGCGTGTCTAAGAACCGTTTCACGCAAAGGCATTCTCGGTCACATTGTTGGTTGTGGAGATGGCAAGCAACAAGTATTGAACTCAAAAAATGAACTTTAAAATTAAAAACTACAAGTGGCCAATGCAAACCTATCTACAAAAGAAAAGTAAGGAAAGCAACAAATGTAAACAAACAAAAGTCCAGTGCTCAAGACTAAAGATTAACTAAGAGTATTCGTAATAACACAACTCAATAAGAAATGTACGAGATCCTTAAGGAAGAATGTTACTACGGCAGGAAGGGACGCTCGTTATTCTTATGAACCTGACTTTTCCTGCATTATTCAATATCTCCTCTGTATATGTATTTCCTTTCCAAATCTTTGTAATAGGAATAGGGATAAATGAAAAATCCGTAAGTAAATAATAAGTCAAAAGCCTACTTAAATACAGAGAAATTTTAGGGAACACTACAATAAAATAGGAGAGATATCAAACTTTCTTCAATTATAATAATTCTTGTAATTCAAATGAAACTGTCAAAGAATCCCACAATACACAAGTTTCACAAATGGAGACAATTTTAATTGTTTTTGTTTAGAATTATAATGTACACGAGAGTTAATTTAAATCTCACCAAAGTATGTCTACACCGTAAGTAATTTTGGCTCAATGTACGCTCAAAATTTCGTAAATATATTAACTGTTCTTAAGTACTCCAAAGCCTTCAACAAAGTCTCATCAAAAATCTCGTGCGCCATTTCCAACTTAGTACTGGAGCACGCTTTCGCTGACATAATAGCGGAAAATTTATGATAAAGGGATGAGAAGTATGCAAAATCTGATAAAATCGTAAAAGAAATTCTTCATTCAACGTTCGGGATACTACGATATCGTGTTACATCAAATAATTTAAAAACGGCTCAATTTTTTCCTTAACTTATTTGTCAGAGCAACATTAATTTCGGCACCTACCTTACAGACATTACATCAATTTTCTTTTTCAAATCAGGGAGCTGTCATCACTGGCGCTAATGGTATTGGGAACACGCGGACTAATTAAGTAGTCTCTGTTAATTTATAGCTTGCTTTCTACCACTGAAACAGCTATAATCAAAATAAATCGCTTTCCCCCTAAGACACGCAAGGGAATACCAGCAAATTGGATTGGAAACGAACTATTCCTTATTCGATAGTAACGTACGGTCTTAATTGTAGTTCAGATACCGTTCAAATAAGTACCGATCTTAAATTAAGAACATTCGAATCGAATGAAAACATTGTGATTAAAATTTATTGATAGAGGAAGGATATAGTACCTTCTTGTAGTTGCTGTGCAGGAAGTAAAGAATACCTGTTAATCGATGCTTATCTTGGAAATGGTGCTACAACTTTGTACGAACATTATAAACTAAGCATGTATCGATGTCTATTTTCAGAGCTGACTCGAGTCATGGTAGAATATCGATTTCGTAGCCTCTGGCGATTGAGTTACCTCTAATAAGTGGTCGATAATTTAGGGCCGTCTGCCTTCAGGCAACAGTATAACAATGTTAGTTGCATTTACATTGTTTAAAGGAAGATTCCTCGTGAATCTTCAAACTATTGTGTCTCAAGGGACAAACTTTAAACAAGATGATTTTGCATAAGAATTGCACGAGTTTTCTCTAACTTTATTACAAGTTGAGATAGATGTGACTTTCTTTGAAATATGTATAAGAAACATCGTATTTTTAATCACTATCACAAATCTAATACATTTTATCTCAGTAACCTACGCATCTTAAACGCAAAATTGTTTTATTAGCTGTGCTCATAAGAAAAGGAAACAAAGTAGATATGTTTTTTAATCTTCCAGAAATAAGGAAAGAATACAGATTAGGGAAAGCCAGAACAAATAGTACTACTTTTAATAAAAGGACGAGAATTGTAATATCCCTGAGAGCGATTCATCATGCTTTGACCTCGTACGTGATGGTCTTATACAGTAGCGAATTATTGTCGCGTCGTAGGTAAAGTCCGTCTACTGTATTTGTGTTCACCCAAAAAGACTACTTTACATTCTATGGAATATTAAAAACTAAAATAAGTGATCTGATGCCCAACTGATTCATCATCAGCAATGAAATGAAAAATCACTTACTTTTTTGAGACGCGACATAAATAACGTCCAATATCTTTTCCTACTGTGCAGTGAATGACTGGCAACTACTGAAAAATACTGCCTAAAACTATGCAGGCTTTTTTAGTTTTTTAAATAGCGTAGATTTTACAATTATTTTAAATTTGTTAATAGTCATTTCCCTGATATTATTTAGTTTATCGTACACTGACCCCTATAACAGGTCATTCTTATTTTTTGTATTCAAACTATACTAGGTACTTATTTTTTTTTAATATCATAATATTTTTATGCACATACAATAAATTTTCATAAACATATTGACCAGCGACAGTCATGATTTTTTCTCTTAGGGAAACATGGGTTCCTAGTTTAGATAAAGATGGTTTCTATAATAATATCAGCCGCTTTTCCCCAAAAAAAGGCATTCCGTAAGACATGATACTGTGAAAATAACTAAAATATACAATTTTAGCAGCATCCACATCAGTGGGCCGATTAATTGTTTTGACTGCATACCTACGCAGCAGAACTTAATTTTCTGAATAGTTTCTATATGAGAAATGTGATGTCTAAAATGCTGTGATCTAACAGGGTCCAACTCAATAATTTTAAAATTTGTATTAGTCTGTAACATTAGGCATGGAGAACTTTGTCACTTCAGTTTTCTTATCATTGAGTAAAAGATTATTCACACTAAACCCATAAATTACCTTAAAGAGTGCGTTGTTTACTTCGTCATAATTGCATCGTCTTCAGTTAATTTTAAATGTCAACGAAGTGTCATCAGCAAACAACACAATCTAAAGGCTGTATAGGTAACATATTAAGGTAAGTCATTAATAATGAAAAGATTTATTTCGATGGAATTATTTGGCGTTATCATCTTTCTTTTTTCTAGCCCCTCCTATAAGCGTACTGATTGTTCTTTGGACAACCTTAGTCCTTTCCGATATTAAGGTTAGTTGTTAGATGCTGGATATATCGAAATCTTTTCAGAAATTGGTCATAATTGCTTCCAATATTTGTTGTTTTTGTGATGATTTGTTATACCCATACATAGAATTTGTATTTCGCCATGAATGAACGTCTACAGCAGATAACACATTGACCTCTTTACTAACAAGGCATGCCTCAAAGGGCATTCAATGTTCTATACCTACAAAACCTAGTTAGTTCATAATGAACTTAGCTCCGTCTCTCAGATTTCGTGGAAATTGAAGAGCCAAATTTTGAACTGAACACAGACTAGGTAGTTACGGTGATTGTGGACTGGACAGTGGCGGATGTAATATAAAGTACTTATTTCAACACAAGATGTTTGCTGTATCTGCTGTAAGCTGTACTTACCCAGTGTCCGTAAGTCCCGTCTCTTAAACAGACGTCATCATTTGTCTAAAATAACAAAAATATCTTTAATTTGCATTTTTTTTAATATCTAGCTTTATATCAATTTTTATAAAGGTTTTGAACGAAACAATGAATTTGAAAACGCATTTTGACCGGTTCAAGATAGTATTCGAAAACTTTTTGACGTGACAACGTCTTAAATTAGGTTGCGGCTGGGAGGCACTTATGAAAAAGTGTAACGCTCGGTAACGTTACGATGAGTCACCGAACGAGAGAGAGGCCCGCCGAATGCCTTGCGTCTCTCTCCCACTCAACTATGTTTCATCCTTCTTCCTACTATACGAATGAATATTCACATTAAAATTATTTTACCACTCAAAGTCGTTGTCACGTAAAACTTTCGCCCGTATACCGAATTTACAGGCAACCAATTTTTCGTCTTGACGACTTGTGCTAAGGGAAGCTGTAAAACAGAAGATATTTCCAACATAATTCTGCACCGGACCGAACTCTCGGAAAATATACGTTTCCCGTTAAAACAAGCTCGGATTTCTCCCCAACTCCCCACTTCCTAGTAATAAATAAAAAGTAGTTGTACACACCAAACATTTCTAGCGAACACGTAAGGCTTGCCTTTCGACACAAAATTGATGCCGCTGTGAAAGTGATATTAATTTCACTGGCCAACCCGCTACGGTTTATTTAATTTACCTAATTGACATGGCAACATTTCACCCAGTTTCGTCATAGATGCTTATGTAACAAATGTTTGTGCAAGGAGATTTTTGTGTGAAAACTGTGATTTATACACCGTTAACGAAGGTACTAGGAAATAATGAAGGGTTGGAACCCTTTTACAGTGGTTTGCGTGGGTAAAGTGGTTGGTTGAATGACAGGGATGCAAAATGGCATGAAAGGAAGACATTAGAGTTTTAATTAATAGGGAAAACTTGGTACTCGCTATAAGTGTTGCAATATGTAAAAAGGTATATGTATTATGTATAATTTTAATGGCCTATAGGTGAGGTCGTTCTTTAGGTACTGTTTCCACGAACATAAATGTTTTGTTTTTGCAGGTAGGTAAGGTAATTGCAGGTTTGTTTTTGTTGTACTCTAAACAAAGTTAGAAGGTACTTGTTTTTTTTTATTTAATGGAGTCCATAATCAATCCTTGTTCTTGTGACAAGTTAATCTGCTGCAACAGTCAACGCAACGTATTAAAACATTAATTATCCAGTCCGTTTGATAAATTTTGCTTTCATTCTTAAATTAAATGGAAAATAAATCAGTTTTCTTGGTTAGTTTAATACAATTAAACTTGTTCAAACTTCAAGTAATGTTGCCGTCATGTTTTTAATTGAGAATTAATTAAGTGCTCATTTCCATATGACTTAACTGTACCTACTACAAAAAACTAATTATGGTGCATTTAAGTTTAAATAATATTCGAACTCAAAGCTCCAAATCAGATATGATCAAATACAAATAATATTATGATTAAATATGTGGGTATTACTGTATAATTTTAACAAAAGTATTATTTACGCTAATATGGAATTCAAGATAATTTGGAAGTACAAGTAGTGAAGAGGAGATCTAGAGGCAAGTGAGATTTTTATGAGACTTAACCCACCACTGCAATCCCGCCACCGCTACTCCAGTAAGCCAGGATCGACTAGGATATTCAAAACTATCCCTCTTCCCATTTGTCAGTCATTGACTATAATATGTAAAATGAAAGCAATATCTACTATTTGTCGCGACGGTTCTATTGTGATTCTATGAGTTCTGTACGATATCTATTTTTTTTAAACGGAGCAATCGGCGAACATACATAAACCGAACATAGAACCTACTTTTTTTAAGAACTCGCATAAAGAAGATGGTCTGCAGTTGCGCTCTTACTGTACCTACCACAGATCACCAAAACCCTCCACCTGACGATTTGATGATCTCTGATACGTACATAATATGTGATAGTTTAAGTAACACAAAAATCACTAACTTGAATAAACAAATGCACGCGATGTTTTATAGAACTCGTACAATTAGCATGCATATTTTGAAATACGAAGCAGAAATACGCAAAACATTTATCACAATTAGCGGGATTGCACGCATTTACCATATTTTTCAAACGGGAATGCTAAATTATTCGTCCAGTACTTACTGCACCAGTTGTTCCACTTTGTACACTATTTATAGCACTATGGCTTGAAATGTAGCTTTATTGTTCTTTGTTTTGATTTAGTTACCCACTAGCATCAGCCTGCGGCTTTGGCCGCGTGATATTAGGATAAAATTAAAAATTAGCCTGTATGTTATTCTAGACTATAATCTATCTATCTATCTCTGTATCAAATCTTATTCAATTCCAAGAAGAAGTATTTCAATAAAATGTGTATGTGTACGAAAGTATCAAGTACAAAAACGATTTGAAAAGACGACTTTCAAACGAGCTACAGTAATAAAGATACGAATATTGTTATTAGTATTTCTAAATAGTATGGTTACTGTTAAGGTAGATTATTTTTCTATCATGTCTGGTAACAGATTCTTCGTAAAAGCGTGAAAGTATGTACATAAATTTAGAAGACTTGAAAAGGCAATTGAGATGCAAAACGCGTTAAATATTTTGTTTAACATCCTGTATAGCAGCGACAAGTTATGTCAGCAAACCCCTTCCTATTAGCTGCCGTGCAATACAATAAAAATATGTTCTTTCATTGAATATTCCTTTTTGATGAAAACTTTTTTAACCGATTTATCTGTTATTATTAGTCTACTTGTAATGTTGTGTTGTAATGTACTTTTTATGTATATTACCGATATTGTGTCCCGATTTTGTGAAAGTGCGATGTCCCAAGAACTAGATGTAACAGTTCACATACAGAATACATAGTAGTAATATATCTTCTAGAGCAAGCGCCAGTGAAGCCTGAGTTATGATTCATAAGCATATATGTATTCCACAAAGTAAACGTAGCACACCCATACTTATGCTGACGTGGTACGCAGTGCACCATAAAACTAGAGATAAGCCCGACTCACTTTTATCACCGTGGAAGATGGTTTCCAATATACAACGACTACCGAAAATACGTAACGATATTTTATGCTGTAGATAAACAAATATGTTAGATATTTAAACCATCTTAAAATGATTTATTTGTGTTGAGAAAGTAATACTTTTACTTATTTGTTTTATTAAACTCACTCATTATTTCTGACATGAGAAAATTATTCGAATAAATTATTCAAGTAATTTTGAATTTTAATATAGTTATAATCATCTATAATATCATTTCATTGAAGTGTAATTAATATTAAATTTCTGTGTAGTGTATAAATAGGTACCTATTTCAAATAAATAACCTGAAAACATCTAGATGTTTGGACTAATACCTATTAGCATAAAAACGTTTATTCATTTGCATAACGATAAACACTTGAAACATAAAATTTAAATCTTAATTGTGACTGTTTTTGCTTACATAACATTAACATTGGCAATTTGCTCTCAAGAATTATACCTAGAAAGACTTTTCAAGCTTTTAAGAAAGTTAAGAATTGTAAAATGCTGTTGTTATAACAAAAGCGCTTAAAATTCTGAGTTCAAAGATATTATAAGGTTAAATAGGGCTGAAGGACTATTCTGCAGGCGATGATAGACTGCAGACGGCAACTGCTGGCTTCAGGTGCGTCGTACGGGAAACATTCTTATTTTGTATATTTGACAGCGCACAGAAATGTCTCCTGTCGCAATGGAAACACACTTGATCACAACCTTACCATAGTAAAGTAGTTTACTACCAGTAAACATAATCAATAATCGCCGGCTATGAGCCTTCCTTTTACAGACACTTAGCCCACCCAAACATTGACGCGCAAGATTGGGAAATTACCCATAAAATGACAGTTTCAAAGTTTGGAGAAGGGCCTTAATAAATTATTATAGCACATTACGTAATATACCTGCACGAAAAAGGCATAGAAACTTGTAGCAATAGTATTATACGAGACTTTTACACACTTACATTTTAGTAATAACTCAAGATTATTTTTAACTAGGTTTTGGAACTGAACAGTGGTTCGTCGCCATGTACGAAGCCGTCATGGAAGTTTCCAAGCACATGATTATTTAAGAGCCGTTCCGAATAAGTCCGGTGAACCCTTTCAGGGGACTATTTGTATAAATTCTACCGAAAAATAAAGCTTGCATACTATTCTAAATGTATGTAACCTATACACATTTATTAAATTTAAACAATATTTACAATTTAATTTTTACCTTAAAATTATAACAATAATTAATTTAATAAGCAAACGAGTTTATCAAAGTGATAAACTGAAAAATAATTCTTTGTGTAAGCCGCTTGAAGTTACGTTTATGAAGGAAATATTTCCGACGTAATTTAATCAAAACACGGAGTTTTCTTGGCGTAAGATTAAAAAAGTCATATCGCTCCTGTCTGCAATAGATAACGACTACACCCAGTTTATTATAAAAAATAAAATAACCCGTGTCTTATGTCTGGTCGTAATGATAAGGAAATTCTAAAACTCACTTCCTCTTGAGAATAAATCCCCGAAATTTATTCTATTTTTATTGGAGCTGTGGTTTAAGTATGCCTTAAATATTTGCAATAAATTTTGAAACCGTGACGCGATGATAAGGACGTGCAAATATTCTGTTTTATGTCAATAATACGGTTCGCATAATTTCTAAATAAGTTTCTTCTTAGTTAATTAAGATAGAAAAACCTAATTGGAGATTAGTAACGTACCTTACAATCCATTAGTGTCCTGCTACGGTCTTCTCACAACGGACTTTAACAGTTAATAAAATAGGTACTCTGTGAGTGGAGGAGACGGCAAATTGGCAAGCGAAGAGAACGTGGTAAGAGCTAGTTGAGAATAGCCGTGAACCGTGCTAAGGCGTGCGTTGAGAGGGTTACCTCCAGCAGTGGACTGAAACAATCTTACAATTATTGTGTGCTACTATTTTCAGTACCTACATAATAATTAAATCTTTAACTATGTATCGTTTACTAGACAGAATGTTATATCCAATGAATAATTGAAGGAATAACAATAACAAAATAGCAAACATAACTACCCGCTCTTTATTCTCCTATGTTAAAACAAAGAAAATAAGAACAAACAAACAATTGTTATTATACGAATAGCTACGGTACCCAAGAGATGATGTCATTGATTTATTAACGAACTACATACTTTTCAGAACGCGGTTATGTCCTCTTTTGGTGCACATAAAAACTATCCTATGTCCTTCCCCGGAGCAGTGGTGGCGCAGCGGTTCGGGCCTTGGAAATATAAGGTCGCGGGTTCGATTCCCGGTGCCCACACATCTTTGTGTGAACTGTAACATCGCCGCTGTTCTATATCGGTAAAGGAAAACATCATGAGGAAACCGGCATGTCTAAGAACTAATCATTCGAGGATATGTGACATCCACCAACCCGCACTTGGCCAGCGTGTGTGGATTAAGGCTTAAACTCTCTCAACTCGTAAGACAGTTGAGAGAAGACTCGTGCCCAGCAGTGGGACACTAAAAAGGGTTCAAGTAATATCCTTCCTCGGGCCTCAAACTATTTCTACACTAAATCTCATCCAAATAGATTCTATAGTTTTGGCGTGAGAGCGAGACGGACAGACAGATTTACTTTTGATTGATTTTGTGATAGGATTCAAAAACGGTGATGTATTATGGTATTAATGTTACATACGAGGAACACATGGTCGCTTTCCTCCTTTGTACCAAGTCCTTCTTATGAAGATTCAAAAAAGATAGCTAGCTTAGTTATTAATCTGTCTCATACAAGTGAAAAGTAAATTTATTTTTGAGATAATAAATTTCGGTGATCCTGGTAATAGATTAATGTGGTTAATTCTGTTGTTCTTACACAGACTGATGTAAACAAAATAGCGTCATAGTTTACACAAGATAGGGTTTTTTACATAATAATATGACTGACTAAATTAGTAACCAATATTAAAGAAGGCGTTTTTCTGATCAGTGTTACTAAAATATCTGGTAAAAAAAAGTATTTCGAGTCAAATAAAAAAAGCGTTAAAACTAATAAACAAGAATATTATCTGGTCCACCTATCTTCAAGGTGTGGATTACTTAAAATGTTTGTTTTTAAATTACTATGATTTTAATGTCCTCTATCTTGTCAATTTACGGACCCAAAAATTTATTCTGCGTTGGCTTACCACGTTTAGACTGCTGAATATATCGGATTGAATATTTTGTACTTCACTGCACATAAGTAGGGAAATATTTTTACACGATGAACTACGGCGGGTGGAGCAGAGTTCTTAATAGATAGGAGTAGTCTTAATAGTAATACGAGTAAATCGGCTTATCGAGCAGTGGTAAGTCAAGAAATCAAATAGTAACCACACTTTAACAGAATGAGGGCAACGCTCTAGTTTCCGACCAAAACTGGTTTTAGACGCAGGGCCAACATGGCTGCCTAGTGCCTACTTCAACGTTCGTTCGATTTATGAATTTATTAAGATTTATTGGTGCATACATTAAAAACATTATATCTATATTTGAGACAGAAATCATATTTTTAATATCTTAAGGAAAATGTAAATACAGACTTAAAATTTTATTGGCATAATTTGTTTATTTCAAACAAAAAATTCTGCAAATCCGTCCATAATATGACGGAGCTATGCCCCCGGAACAAACATAAAAACCCATAACCCTCGCAATTGATAACCACTATACCTATTGAATCCAATCTAAGTATTTGTTCTAATAGAGCCTTTAGATGTGTTGGCGACACGCTCATACCTTGCAAATATTCACCCTCTATTTTATTATTAAGACGGTGTGCAAGCGAGAGAGCGAGTGAGGAACTGGATGTATGAGAGAGTGAGCGAGTGAATGCGTATGATTTTTTGAGTTGCTGTATAGTTGCCGTGCTAACTCAACGCCATTTTTTTACATCGTTTTTCCAAAATTTCCATTATTGTGTTTTTGTGCTAAAATATACATTTAAAAGTGTTAATCGTTTAAATCATTACCTGTGCCAACCCACGAGCGCCTACAAGATGTGTATTTTTAAATAAAAGTTCTGCTGTTCATAAATGTTAGTGCGGGGAGATGCGAATACAGATATCGATACAATCGGAATAGTAACAATATCGATATATTGGTTTTTAATTAAATGCATACATAATTACAACAACCAAAGTAAGTTTTCTGATAATATAAATAAAAAATACACGCTAATGAAGTCACTGGAAAAATTACGCAAGAATGATTTATGTAGTATGTAATCGCGATAGCGAAAGTAATTATTCAATGTATGTAGCATACAGAAAGTAACAATATTATGAACTTAAACGAAAAATACACTTACTACGTTTCAAGAAATAATAAATTGAAGAGAACCATGCTAAATACTACATTATTAATAACTGTTAACTTGACACAAATAAATTATGCTATAAATTTGTAAAAAAAATCGCAGATGTAGAATATGAGAGTGTGACCCGTTTAACTTGGTACGAATGTAAATTAAAAGCAGAAATAAAAATAATATAAAAATAAAATATTAAATACACTATATCCTAAAACCTGTGATCAAAATCCATAGTCCACCTCCAATAAATAGGGACCTCCACAAACCCTTGCTCCTTCATCGTCTAATTTAAGGGTTAGATCTGATGTGTGGAGCAGATGAAGCTCAATCCACCTGACTCGATCCAGAGCAGCCTCTTTCACCTCCTTAAACGACATCACACCAACTCTTGCTAGCCTAGCTGACATAGAAATTTGGCATTTGCCACCACTTTCCATGGCTGAATCGCTAGAATGCTTTTAATAACATCTGTACTAATTTGGCACGTAAGCAGTTCTTAACTATGGAGACAGACATGCACATAAGAAAGGTAATACTTTTGCGCAGTTAAAAAAATACAATGCCGTAGGTGGTAGCTAGTTTATAAGGAAGCATCTTATTTGCCCGTCTAAATACTTCTAGATAAAACGGTCTCAGGTTCAGCAATGAACACTTTTATAACCCCACAAATGGCTTGCGTATCTTATCTTTCAGCCTTTATTATCTAAATATGTCAACAAGTAATGGCCAAGAAGTAATTAAGACCGTTATTCGGACCAGCAATGAATGACACCACTCATTAATCTCATTTGTTGGTATAAAATAAAATAGTGATGTGACTTGACTCGTGTTTTACTCGAGTCACTCAAATGAGTTATTCGAATACGTATTCGAATGAAAAAATTATGTTCAATTCTATTCTGTATTACGGTGATTTAATATTACTCCTTTAGGTCAACTAACAAAGTAGCAATATGGCACAATTAGAAAAAGTACCTTCGGAACGTGCCGTCTTGTGGCGACGTATTATTTAAAAACAGATTATATTGGCGTCTTATTTGCTATCCCTTTCTGTATAGTATAAAAAATTCTCACTCGCAAGATTTGTTCGTCAAATTCTCGAAATTGAACACTCCAACGCTGAAATCGTTATATTCGAGTCTATTGGTTTGTACGTACTCTGGTAACTGAGTCAAAGTCAATCAACCCAAATACTTGCAAAGAAGACAAAATGGCACTTTACAGGACTTATTTAATGTAGTAGCTGTTGCCCCGAAAATTCGATTTGTATTACTTCGGATGACTGCAAAATTATGACGATCGATTCGATTCAGACAATTTTAATCGAGTTGCATCACTAGCATGTATAAAAACCATGTTAGTCATGTATGGGAATTTTATTTGTTTTTTATTTGATTTTACACGATTGTGTTGCTATGAGAAATAATGCGATCAACGAGATCACACTATTGTTAATTTTATTACAGCTAATATGGTGAGTATCGGTTATATGATTTATCTCACAGCATGTTACTAATTCCGTCTAATCTAGACTTCACGAGAGAGAGAGAGAGAGAGAGAGAGAGCGAGAAAGAGAGAGAAAGACTTGTACCTATGCAAAACTATAACAATAAATACAATATTTTCATTCATATTTTTTATAAGAAACGAAAGAAATTCGTGAAATAACAGTAGAAATTTTCATACAAATTATGTATTTTTTTTTCACACAACATCATAAGACTAGGTATGTTACTTTTAACTAATCTTTGGACAGCCCGCCTTTTGGCGTTATGTCCTTAAACGATTCTATTTTAGAGCTTCGAACGATTTTTTTTTATTTTCCTAATTTTAGACTATAATAAAGTTAGACTTACAACTAAGAGTGTCGACGGTACGGAACATTAGTGGCCAAATAATAGTAGTAGTCCTTACTATTATTTGGCTACAGTAAGTACCTAACACAAGTAACTAGTGATATACTTCCCCTGAAGTATTAAAAACATTGACTTAGTGACGCGTTTGCAAACGATTCGGGTGGGTTGCAAATTGACAATGTCCGTGAATGAAAAATAAAATGGCTAAATACTCGACAAATGAGTCAGATATTACGTAAGCAATAGCTTCGTGGTATCAATTCTACTGTTTCAGTGATAAGATTATATTAATCTAATTCTTAAAAGGTCACACAGTTGATTATTGTTTCATAACTAAAAATAAATGAAACTGGTTAAACAAGAGTACTTACGTTTTTGTATTACCTTATAAAATTTATAACTTTCACATTTAAACCCCGACGCAAAAATGTCGGAGTTATAAGTTTGACGTGTGTCTGTGTGTGTGTCTGTCCATGGCATCATAGCTCCTGAACGGATGAAAATTTTTTTGATTTACTTTTTTTGTTTGAAAAGTTAGTTAGTTGGGAGTGTTTTAGGCTAAAAAAACATTAAAGGTCGGGGTTATCAAATTATTAAATCTGCTTTATATTTTTTTCATTTTAAGGTTGTTTATTGAATTGTGAGATAAGTTTAATCTAAGGAACAATTTTGTCGTTCTACAGTAAATTTTTTTATAAATACCTATCCATTCTAAAAAGCATAATTTTGGTCACCTATTTGTCGCTGTTAATTATATTACAGTGGCGAAGAGTCCATACAAGCCGATTAGACTTTTTCAGACTTCCACTTTTCGCCACTGTTACATTACCTATTTTAAATCTTCTACTAAATAAATACCACTGGAAATTAAATCCGTAACCCTTTTTAAGTGTAGACCTTGGTATAACTTTATGTATCGCATCGTACAAAAATGTCGGTCGCAGTAAACCATTGCGTGTCGCTGCATCCTTTGCGTTGCGTGCGTGTTATTACCAAGCACAAATTGTCATCATCCGCTCGATGTATTGTCCGACAAATTGTACACTTCTTCGCCTAAATAAAAGATGTATACCAACAACCTCAGACTTCCTACCCCTTCTTGTTTAGCTACCTTTCCACTTAGTATTCGCCTCAGACTAGGTGGAGTGATGATCTCGACAGCGCCGTCGGCCGTCACTGGATGAGAAAGACCGTGGATCTGATCGCTATAAGTAACCTTTTATAAACTTAGAATTATTAAAATGGATTAAATGATAATAATATTCTAGGACACATGGTCATATGATCCCAAGCTAAGCATAGTTACGATGGAAACCAGATAACTATAATATTTTTCGTTGTAAATAAATACTTATACATAATAGATATTTAGACGTAAGTTTATAATTTCTTTGAAGACAGAAAAATCCATTTTATCTTTAGAAGCTTTCAGATTCTTAAGAATTCCTAATTTACAAAATTATTAAATATAAAAACATATTTCTAATTCCACTTGTTCTAAAGCAGAAGGTACCTACTTATTCATTGATGGATTAAAAGGCAAAACAACTCACTAAAAAACTAACATTTATAAATTGCTTCGAGTTAACAATTCCTCACTCAACTCTCGGGAACTTGAGGATAAAACGAGCTGTTTTTTGTCGACAGGTGGCAGTCGGCGCGACGTGATTGGTCGCCTCCAGTCGTCAAGGACTACCCCTAACTTTAGTTAATAATGATACCTACGAGCCATGTTCTTAAGTGAGTTCATGTGAGACACGAAAGACAACCGTATTTATTTCAAAAAGAGAAGCAGCGTAGCGCTCAAAATTTCATCATGTTTATATAAAAGCTGAAGTAGTCGAAACTGCTCTTAATTCTACCCTATATCTTTGTTTACCATAATAGGACAAGTATAAAACAATGAATTATTTTATTTTATGTATTATTCAGGGATTTTATTAAATTTATTTAGTTATTCTGCAAATACACGTCGGTTCACTATAAGATCCATCTAAGATTATCATTCTTAATTCTACAACAAACATATTATATAACTACCTACTTGCTCAAGGATTAAAGTCTGGCGAACACTAAACATTGTTCATAAACTATTTAGTCTAGAATCAAACAACGTGACTCACGATATAAGCGCGCTTTAGATTTTGCTGATAAACCTCAGCATAACATTTTACATTACAATTTCCTAAGACCATATCGAATACAACTCAACATTTGTAGAGTAACACCGTATAAGGTGAATGTTAAGCTGAGTACACATACGCGTGGCAAACCCTCGAGTCTGAAATATAGCTCGAGCCATGGCCGAAAACTGTAGATACAATCATATGACCATGGACAGACAACCTGTCTAAGCGTAGTGCCGCGACTCCGCGAGATCAAAGATTTATCTTAAAATTAGACTTGCAAAAAATTTCCTTTAGAAGCGTGCCGAGGTTGCAAGTTTCAGTTTCGGTATCCCTTACTGATTTGGCATATTATAGGAAGTTCTTCTCAGTCAGTCAGTCAGTCAGTCAGTTTTACGTTGTATTTACGAAGTAATACCTTAAGTCTGCCGTATATGGTTGAGAAAGAGTCGTCGCGGGTTGCCTTCACGACAACGCGAGGCCATGCCACCATGCAAGCCAACGTTCGAGGGTTTACCGCATGTAGTGTATACCCACCTTTATATGCATTAGTGTTAATGTCAGTCACTTTTAAGGTTTCTAGCGTGGCTGAAAGGTAATAAAACCGGTGGGTTGTACGTTAGATATTGGTTTGAACTTGTGACTCACAATACAGACACACAAGGTACATATTAGTGTACCTATATATTCTTACCATATCAAGCATTTATTCTAAGAAAAAAGTATTTTAGCAACTTCAGGATTTTGTACTTTTAGAGGCTTATTTCGAACACGGCTGAAATCTTCTTGTAAATACTTAGAGTAAGGTTATTTGCCACTCAATTTCCAAGAGGTCTTCAAAGTTGTTGAGAAGGTCTGAAGATTGTTCCAAGATTTTAATAGATTAGGTTTTTTAATAGAGGTAACAGAGCTTCAAGTTAAGAATACTTAAACGTAGAGTCGCACGGTTTAAAAGTAGATAATTACTGACTACGTATTGATTTTTATTTATGACAATATTTTACACAATGAAAAAGTGAAAGAAAAGTTTTGTGGAAGCTAAATTCCACGGGCACGCACAGAGCGCTTTGCCTCCACTTTTATTGTGCGAACTGCCAAGTTGTGGAATTCGTTGCCGGCATCTCTGTTTCCCGATAGCTATAATCTACCTGTCTTCAAGTCACGAGTGAATCGGTATTTATTAGGTAAGCGCGTTCCATCGTAGACTACAACATTGCTTCACATCAGGCAAGTTGTGGTCAAGCGCAAACCTATTCAAGGATAAAAAAAAAGCTAGTGGATTGTGAATTTAATTTGTCTATATAAGGACGGAATACACAGTGATATGAAAAACAAGTATCAGTATTGTTGCTATGATCACAGATAATCGTAAGATAGTTGATAGAAGATCCGCACCCAGCAATAGGTCACTAAAAAGGGATGAAATAAAGTAGAAGTGTCCTTTGACGATTAACTGAGAATTAAAGCAAGTAACGACGTACAAGTAGCAACAACATTATCTTATTAACAGTCCTTAAAACAATACACCAGTTATCAGTAGAAGAGTACACCCATTTGTGTTAGTTATTAAAGTTATTTACCTAAAACATTTGAGTACAGCATATCAGCTGTTGATAAAACCACCGTCGTTAATTACTTTTGGTCGATAAAGTGGAACATTCCAATGGTGTAATAGTGGTACATTAAAGATAGATGTCAATGGCATTCCTATTTTGTCTAGATTGTAGTTATATGTTACTTCACAAGTAATTCTATCCATTGCTCGATATTATAAATGCTCTACGTAAACGTTTTATCTTAACCATCAATGTAGAAGGAGCAATGAGGATCGACTGTAATTCTACAAATAGGTGTAGTAAGTAGGCATTGTATGTAGTAAAAACTCTTTAGAGTCCTACATCTGGACCCGAGATGGAGGTAAACATTGTGAGAAATCTGACATGTTTAAAACTAAACATTCATAGACATATTATTATGACGTCCTGAAACACACTTAGCCACTTAGTGGATTAAGGTCTAAATAAAATAACCCCAATAGGTCCAATTAAAAAATGTATGATGAATTAAAAAAAAATGACTTTTCGATTGGTGAAAAATAAGATTTTTTTTTATTCTGCGATAGGCTGGCGCTTCGCTACAACTTGCTTGATGTTAAGCAATGATGCAGTCTACGATGGAACACGCCAGCCCACTACATATACCGATGCACTCGTGATTACGATTGATTATCTGTGAGAAGGTGGTAGTGGAATGAGCCAGTCTATGGTTAGAAACCATAAAGAACCATAACCATTTTAGTGTTTAAAGCATTTTAGTTAATAATAACGTATTCCTTACTTTTATTAATATCAATACTAACTTCATATTTAATAACTAAAATATCAAGCGTGCAATACTGTGTGATATATTAAAATATGAAATGAGATAAATTTCTACTAAATTAATATTTAATTTCGTATTCTCAATGAAATTTTGCTGTTTAAATACTGAAACTATTCAAAGAGATTCTGCGAATACCTAAGTGCTAAGCAGTTTGTAAACTTGCAGTGACAGAATTTAATAACAATACATAGCAGTGCCAGAGGTTGGGGGATTTTGTTAAAATATGAGACTGCAAGATGTACTGCTTTTATTAGTTTCAGTAACATGACAGAAAATTTAATTTAGTGTTAATGTTCAATATTTTTACTTACTATGATTATTTTTTTGGCCTGTTGGCGGAGTGGTTCGTGAATGACTGCTAAGCCGGAGGTCGTGTGTTCGATTCCCACCCAGGACAAAGCTTTGTGTGTTGAGCATAATCTGTGTCTGGGTGTAATTTATCTATTTAAGTGTACGTTTACAAAAAAAAATGTATTTATGCAGTATATCAGATCATAATACCCATAACACAAGAAAATATACTTGCTTAATTTGGGACTAGATGGCGCTGCGTAATGTGTGAGCAGCGGTTGCGCAGCGGAACGGGCCTCACCTTAGAAAAATAAGGTCGCGGGTTCGAATCCTGATCGTGCTCTTTATCTCCGCTGCTCAATATCGGTGAAGGAAAACATCGTGAGGAAACCAGCATATCTAAGAACTAATCATTTGAGGACTAGTGACATCCACCAACCCGCACCTGGCCAGCGTGTGTGGATTAAAGCCTAAACTCTCTCTGTCGTAAGACGGTTAAGAGAAGATCTAAAGACACTAAAAAGGGTCGAACTGAGTGAGTGAGTGAGTGAGCTAATCTAAGCTTAATAATCTGGTACGCAGAAGATATTTTAGTGTACGCAATCACAGGAGGTGCACTTACCCTTCACTCCCGTCCGACGGGGCGGGCTCACCGATTGGTAAGAGATAGGACGCAGGACTGCCGGCTTGCCGCTCTTCGAGACATGAGGGTGTCACACTATTAAATTAGAGTCCTCCACCGTGCAGATGGAGTCTCCACTCTTTTTGTGCTATTCCCAACGCTCAACGCCAACGAGGCAATAATACAATCTTATTTAAATTCAAGAGTTAACAAACCAAGCAATTAAAAAAACAGTCTACAGTTGAATAACTGAAATTACAAGCTAATAAAGGATAAAAACACTACTGCAATATCGAAATAAATGCACCGAGGAACAGTAAACAAACTAAACGCATTAAAATTCCAAACTACAAAATGTAGGAAATAACAAAACGTATTGTTATGAACAGGGTTGTCACAAGCAGGAAACCGTTGCGACACAGCGGGGAATATCCACCAGCATAGCAACCCTACAGGGAGATTCTCTTGCACAACATGTCAGAATTTCATGGTATCACGTGTCATATGACAAACACGTGACAACCAACCCTCGAATTTACAAGGGTTAGCACGCGTTAGGATAACACTAATTGGTATAAAAAAGGCTGTAAGTACCGTCGAAGGTACATATTTCATAAAGTAGGAAGTCTCATTTTACAACGTGGTTTAAAAAAAATCAATATACAAATGATTATTAATTACATGAATGAAATTAATAAACTTATTGATTATTTTAAACGTTGTATTGAAAATTTACAACGATTGCTGCCAATTTGTCATTTCATGAATTTAATTTATAATAGGTAATTATAAACCATTTTAAAAGTGAAATTGGCTATTTTTTTACTATATAGCCTATATAGCGCTTGAACACAACTTGCCTGATGTGAAGCAATGATGTAGTCTACGATGAAACACGCTTACCCAGTAAATATCGATTCACTAGTGACTTGGAAACTGACAAATTATAGCTATCGGGCAATTCCACAACTTGGCAGTTCGTATAATAAAAGTGGCCGTAAAGCGCTTTGTGCGTACCTACTCGTGGAATTTCCACGAGTACGCACGTACCTCTACTTGCCCGGCGGAAGAACGGAGATGGGGGGAATAAGCAGGAATAAGATGGGCTAATTAGAGATGTACGCGATTTGTCTTTTAAAATATAAACAGATAAACACGTGGACCAGAATAAAAAGTCGTTAACATGGTAAAAACATTATTGGTCTGCCTTTATTTCTTTTAATAAAATAAAAATGAAATAAATGCTGTATTTTAAGTAAACAAGATAAATGTAAACTCTGTTGGGCTTGATCCTTGGGGACATTTGAGTGAGGTAGACGTATTAAAATCGCTTCAGGCTACAAAATATACTTACCTAGTTAGATATGGAAGAAATTCAAAAGGGACATTACATTATTTGTAGCAAACGTAGCAGATTAGGTCAAATATTATGTCGAATAATTCATTAATATTTTATTGATAAACAGATAATAATGTGGCAGTTTTGTTTGTATTTCAAGATATACTTAAATCATAAAATAAAAGTTATATTAAATAGTATTTATAGAACATTATAAAGCTGAGGTGTTTGTTTGAATTAGCGCGCAAATCTCAAGGATTACTGGGCCGATGTGAAAAATTCTTACACTGTTAAGATAGTCCATTTATTGAGGAAGGATAAAGACTTTTTATCCCAATGCTGGGCATGACAAAAAATCGGGCGAAGCCCCGGTCGGAATCACTACATAGTATAAAACAAAGTAGCTTTTTCTGTCCCTATGAGTGCTTAGATCTTCAAAACTACGCAACGGATTTTGATGCGGTTTTTTAATAGATAGAGTGATTCCAAAGGAAGGTTTATAAGTACAATACATTGCACCTGTGCGAAGCTGGGGCGGGTCGCTAGTGAAATATAAATGTTTACAGTTGTATGATACACAGGTTTACTATAAGATAGGTACTTTTTAGTCTTAAAGTATATCCATGACATGCTTTAGCAATAAATATATTAAAGGAAAAATAAAAATACGTCATGCATTATTATACAAAAAGACGACAATCCCTATTATAGAAGACATCAAAAGATGAAGTATTTTATATCAATTTGCGCATCCGTGCAAAGTATATTTAAGTAGCTCTGTTCCCATTTAGCTTTTTAATGGTCCCTTTTTTGGGGGATGGGGGTAAAATACGTACAAAGGAAGGCCGGGAATTTCGGGTGATTGCAGTCAAGGCGCGGCCTGAATTCAACATTAGATTGTCCTATTAAAATTAAGCGCGGTCCTGAAGAAATATCATTACTTTCTTTACAGTTAGATACGTCGCAATTAGGGAAATTTGAGATATGATATTGGGATTAATCTTTTTCAAGACATTATGGACCGAACTCGGTTCATTGATTTTTAATGTATTCACTGCCGGTCCCTTTTCATGAATCTTTGTAAGAGTCACACTTTTCTAAACTAGGTACCTATGCCTGAAACAGCTTAAAAACATTTAGGATACTAGTAAGAGTATTATGTTATCTGTGATTTAAGAAGTCACAGATGCGTTTGAAGAACTGGATGGAATATTAAGTAATGAAAGGGTGTATACTGCGGATTGTGAGTTTTGTCGTAAACATATGACACATATAAGCACGTCAATGGTGTAAAAAATGTGCAGGACCGCTATCGGCACGTGTATTTTTAACATATTTCTTCAAACTTATGAAGCATTATATTGTCACCAAAACTTAAGTTGCCAATTCATAAGGAATGACCTAGCATTAGTGACAATAGCACCTAAAACTGCGAAATGCATCGACAGCGACAGCTGTATCAATAAGCCACAAAATATTCCACGATCACAAGAATGGACAGTGATTGGACAGAATGGACAATGAGCAATCATGGAGATCATTCAGTAATGGTGGTTCAACGCGAAACACTTCACTATGCTTGCTGTGATGACCCTACAGCAGTTTAGCTGCGCTTCTGACAGACACCACTTACAGTATAAATACCCAGACAGACAAACAAGTACGCTTATTTTATCAATGAGTGAAAGCCGTCTATCAATGCTATGAATACCTACCTATTTTAGAACAAGTAAGTCGATTCTAGCAGTTGAGGCATAGATTTTTAAATCTGTGCTGGGGTTTTGACTTAGAATTGTACATGTTTTATTCCAAAACTTGTTTTAAAGTTTGCCAGGGCCTGTTATTAGACTGTACATTTGAATTATTTGTAAGAGTTAAGATATAAAACCCATTGGACTGTAATTAAACCTAGTAACAAGGCCATAGGCACAAACTGCGCAAATGTTCTAAAAGCGCGAAAGCCAAGTTATGTTACCAACCACGGCAACAGGCCCATCAATAACTTATTAAATATTATCTGTAGGATCTGTATTGCCCCATCAAGACGATTTTATTATCAGTCTTTGAGACCAAGTCGCTATGTATGCTATGATGTAGAATAGGGACTTCCTAAGAAGTATAAAATTGGTATCGATTCAACTGAGTGACGTCAGTCTCGTATCAACTGTTTGACGATAAATGACATAGAGCTTTAAAGTGGAAAAAGACTGCCAACCATTCTATCAAACCCGTAATTTTCTACGCTCATGTTTATGGTGAAAATAAGTTACCAAACTTCCCTTTATAATGGTAATCCTTGACTAATATATAATACAACAAATACTGTGAAAGTTTTCGTCGGTATTTTCTTTTCTTTGACAATCAACGGAAACTTATTCAATGAAGTATCTATCTAGTTCAGTAAAAGTAAAAATACAAAAAAGAAATTCAATACGATTTAATTTATTGTTTTAACCAATGTCTTTAAAATATTGTATTCTAAGGACACTGTCACACATTGCCTTGCAACGACGGCGCATCGCAAAAACGATGGACCAATTTGTTTGAAAATTAATACGTTGCGTCATCTCAACGCACTGTTGTGGCTTCGCCCTTAAGATCATAGTGAATTGGATACCGGCCCTAAACACAAAACATTGCAAGCAAGCAATTGTAAGCATTGCTTAATACTTATGATTTCCAATAATGCAAGACGAAACTTTAACCGTAAAAGTTTGTAATCCCAATGTTACAAAAACATACGTGCCCCGCAATCTGAAACCCTTTAAACCCAACCAATTAACCTATACAATAGAACAATTTATTAATTAAGCAATCGTTACACTTGTTGGACAATAATAGGCGAATTCCACAAGAAACTACGGGTTATTGCTTCGCTACCACACGATACCCTTGAGGAGCATTGCGCCGCACCTTAATAAGGATCCATTGTGATTTCCGTCGGGCTTAATTACTCCGTTCATCTGATATTGAGACTGTATACAGGGATTTTCTACTGTTTAGACTGGGATCTAGTGATAAAAGACAGTTTTTAGGTATTTTTACATACTTCTGTTAGGATTAGTAATTCTTAAGTACTGATATTTCTACTAATATTATAAATGATTAATTAACTCTGTCTGTCGCGCTTTCACGTCAATACTAATGAACTGATTTGAATGAAAGTTGGTGTGTAGATAGTTTGAAACTCGGGGAAGGACATAGAATAGTTTTTATCCGACTGCGCAAAGACAGGTAAATGGTTTAGCGAGATAACCGATATACACGCGGGCAGAGCAATGGTCAGAGAGCTAGTTACAAAATTAAATACATGAACACAAACTTCATACTGACAGTAAGGATCACAACAAAAAATATTTATGCAATTAAGAACAGTTTTTCGGAAGTTATGAGCGTACATTTGGATTAAATTTATCTTCTGTGTGACTATACAGCTTGCCAGTGATCATAATACGAGTTGTCAAAAAACCTTTCTCTCTCTCTCTCTTGAATATTTATCAAACTTACAATAGAACTACTTTTAAAACCTATTTACCAGCAAAATCAATAAAACCACTTCAAATTACACTTAACTGGATCGAGCTACGTTCAATTCCTATTTTAATAACATATTGTTACGATGCTTCGAGTCGATATTCTACATCATTTTGCTTATCGAATGCACTTTCCATTTACGTGTATGAGAAAAGCTACAGGTTGCCATCATAGCGATACAAGTAAGTATGTGGATTCTCGTTTTCTCTTAGCGTTCTCAGTAACCAGTAAAATCTTATAGCCCATTTTGTTGTAATAGAAAGTCATAACATTATCAACTTTTTAAACTAATAACAATAAAGACATGCACAAGACTTAATATATCTATTGAGTGGTATCTTAATAGTTTCTCAGTACTAGTTCATGCTAATGTTTGTGTGCGCTTGGTGTATTTGAACAAAGATTTGTAGTGTTTTGTGATATAAAATCTGTATTGATTATTGGAAATGGGTTTATTGCTTTGGCATATCAAATAATATTTTTAAAAATAATTTATTTATATCTTTAATAACTAACAATAACTCAAAATCCGCTCACTCTGTTTTGATAAAGTATATCCTTACAAACAAAAAAAAATTGGTAGAATTATCATGCAACATGCATATCAAAACAAACAAGAGTCGAATTTTTCAATTCCTCCTTCTGTTGGAAGTCGCTTGCAAAATGCAATAAATATTAAACCAAAGCCATGTACTAATTAGGTAAGTACTACATGCACTAACGTTAACTTTGCTTGTGACCACGGACGTTCAAAATATCATGCCAAACAAAAGGTTAATCAGGTACCTATCCTACTGGATGATGATGACGATTGGAATTTATCTCTGATCAATTTTTAATTTAAAATAAAAGGAAAGTTACTAGTGTTACGTTTTACATATTTTCTAGATGTTTTTGTTTAGTTCACTATAAACTAAATAGACTTTAGAGACTGTCTTCAGACAAGCCTTGGCAGTAATATGTAGTCACTCTTACTGCCTGTATGTGCCACAAACTGCGGAGTAGAACATACCTGCTAGCTGTAAATGTTATAGCCGGCAGTTTCTCGAAATAAAAGGCAGTGATTCTGAGCTTAGTTCGGCTTAGTGCACTAACATAGGAATTTTATGTGTCGTCTGCAGTCGGCAGTAACTCAGACTATCTACTTCGAGACAGAAAGATTAACAGTTAATGTTTGGCGCAGAAAATACAAATAATTAAGAAGATTTTGTGCTTTTCGAGTAGTATGCAGAATTTTAATTATAGAATATTATAATAATTTTACAGTCTTTTAAACCTCTTTAGTTAAAATGGATTTCGTCTCATTCTTACTAGTATAATACATTTTTCATTGCATTCATAGAAATTACTTTATTATCGGCTTGAAATAATTATGCTCAGTATACTTTGTTATTGGTTTAAAATAACATACAAATATTTTACAATAACCGAATATTCGTCGTAGTCTGCGACGAAGACCACGAAATCGATTGTCCGACGATCTGAGTTCCATAGTCGCGATTTGGACAGAAGAAGCATGGGAAAGGAATTGGAACGCCATTGGAGAGGCTTTTGCCCAGCTGTGGATCATTACAGGCTATTTAAACTGCATAAATCAGTAGCGATAGTATAGCTATAAAATACGAATATTTGCTACATTACATAAATAATAATGGGTAATGTATGCTGTGATACCAAACAGCGATCGAATCCTACGTTCTATCATCATAAGAGTAAGAACATAGAAATAATAATGGGTAATGTATGCTGTGATACCAAACAGCGATCGAATCCTACGTTCTATCGTCATAAAGAGTAAGAACATAGAAATTCCATTAGATGGTTACTTATCATGACAGCACAATACACATGATTGAATTACCTTTACTCTAAACGTACTCCACTCCATAAATGCAGGCAATGGCGGAGAAATTACGTTAAGATATCAGTTGTTATACCATAATATTAAATTCTAAACGTTTATCTTTCTTTGTCAGTTTGGTTTTGAATTTAAATTCAATAGGTTTTGCTAATAAATGGTACCTATACTGGTAGAACTAATTTTGATGAACGTAACCTACTTAAGACCAGATGAGTAAAAGTAGGGTTGTATTTTTGCACGATAAACGACGTACGGAATCGTGGGAAATTTTGAGGCACAAACTGTAGTAAAACTAACTTTTTTAATGTTATTGGGTACTGAATGAGAATATTATTGATTTTCGTTCGAACTCAAGGATTTTTTTACACAAATTGCCAAGTCAGCAGCTGCAAAAATTAAAAAACATACATATGAGAGACTGAATGCGTGTCTCAAACTGAGGATTCTGGTTTTTAGATCTTTTACTGCGGGCTGCCTATTGTTAAGACCTTTGTAAAGTGCTATTGAATCTGAATCACCTTCGTGAATGGCATAAGTTACAAAACTTTTTTGCTGCGAAATAATTAGATTTAGATTTTAGGAAGACCGAAATTAAAGCGAATTCGTATACTAATTTTGGGAAACCGAGCAAATTTAGTTCGCGTGTCAGTAATCACGCAACAGTGCTGTTATATTTCGGGCCACTAGTTCGGTTATCATCGATAAGGCTACGAACATTTGTTATCGAGCTGTGAACTCCGATAATTTCACGACTTGGCAGATAAATTACAAACAAGACGCTTATTAATATCATAGTACTGTACTGCATTTGAGTATCTCGTTGTTCAGATCACCGTTAAGTTCAGTTTAACTGCTCATTGTTACCTTTATGAAAAAAGGTCAGTATTAATACAAGCCTGCATACCACTGCCATTGAGTGGTCCGGTTGCAACGTGACGTCATTCGACAACCATGTCACAGAAGCCGTACAAACCACTCTACCACAAGCAAACACGTTCGTGAAGTTCGTTATACATTGCCACTTTAATTTAAAACCACTTCAAACAACCAGCACTCAGAAAGCCATGTGTCTGCGGTAATGAAAAAAACACACCAGTTTTATCTTATATTCTGTCAGTTGTTGAGGTGAGAGCAAGAAGCATAAATTAAGGCTAATGAATGACTTATTGTGTGAGGGACAGGAAATTATTATTGGTTGGGTTCGTCGTGTTACATTGAGGGTCGCATATTCATACTACTCAACGAGGTATTATGATTATGAAGCACATGACCCTATCCGGTGTGACCATCGAACTATAATTTCCTAGAATTTGCGTCGTTAATGTTTTTACTGTACATTATTACCTGATTACTGGACAAAAGAGTATGCAAAGAAATGAGGGCGTACGTGAGTAAATAAGTCGTGAGACGTATTACAGATACAATAAATAACAGTTCAAATATTTAACATTGAGTCAGCTTATACCGGTTTATTGGAAGGTAAAGGTAGCTGTGCGCTGGCCAGTCCACGGGGGCCGGCATTGTTCTCAATATGGCTTAGCTTAGACTTAAGCCTGGCAAATAATAATAAGACTCAAGAATAGCTCTTAGCCTGGGCTGTTGCTAACTGAAAAGTATATTGTATTTGATCGTTGTTGCAAGATTTAAGGCGCTTAGAAGACTTGAGTAATAAAATTAGGTAATTATTCCAAGGGAATAAGGTACAGCCCTTCGTATAATCAATAGCATCTTCGAAGTCAATCAATAGCAGTTTTACTCCTTCCTTTATTTCTCTAATTTTTCTCTATCTATCTCACTCTGACTTTACATAGTGTTTTAATAACGTTTTTAAATTTTTATTTGTTGGTATTTATATTACCTTAAATAACTGAACTTTAAACTTGCAATAAAGTTTAATTTTCAACAGCAAATCAACCTTAGAATTTCAACTAAACGAGCATTAATTCGATTAGAACGTTTGCGAATAAAACCTAAGTTCACAAATAACTTATCGAGTGTTTTACTACTCAAAACCGGTATTTCTACACAAAACTCCATGTTAGAATCGTAAACTTAAGTTGTAACGATGGTAAACTTAAGGTTAACTTTAGTACACAAACGAGCGGGTTAAATTGCTTGACGTTGCGAGCTATCACTAAATGGCAATAATAGAATTAATCTTGTGGAACGAACTAATTAACAAGTTGCTAATAATTCTAGAGAAACTTTATTAATAATCCATTGGCTTCTAAAAATTTTATTTAATAATTTAATTATGTTAATTAATTATTTATTATTAGTATTACACACTAAACTGTGTATGCCAAAATTAACATGACAGAAGTGTTTTATTTGTCAACTTGCCAGGTAACAAAATAGGTATAAAAAACCGCTATAAATTCCGTTAAAAATTTGTATTTCAATGTGTGATATTCGCATAAATCTAAGACAATACTATAGGTATAAAAATATATCCGTAAGAGGTTTTGTCAACCTATATTGGCGCAGTCCTATAAAACTATTCCTTCCCCGGGTCTCAAACTATCCCCATACCAAATTTCTTTCAAATCGATTCAGTAATTTAGGCGTGAAAACGTAATAGCGTTACTTTCGCATTAAAATTATTAGTTGTATGTACCGTAGGTAATAATAATCGATAGGTGTGGCGCACTGACGCGCCATATTTATCAATTTCCGTTATCAACCTCTTCTTGTCATCGCGCTAATCATTTAATAAGTAAACAATTTGAAATGAGTAACAGAAATAAATCTACCGGTTCTACCTACTACCAATGAATACCATAAAAAACAGAGATTTTTTGCAAATATTCATGTAACAAAGTCTCTTACTCAGTATTTCTTGAATCTACAATGCATCAAGTGGCATTGTAGATTCAAGAAATACTGAGCGTATTTAGGACGTCATTTACATTCTCAAATTAAAAAATGTTGAAAGTAATCTTCTCACTACTTACTGGCATTCTGAGAATCAAACAAAAGGGACAAAGCATGCAGAACGACAAGGCAACGTAGGGCAACACAGGGCAACGTGCGCTAGCGAACACAGGTAAGAAAGCCGTTTTACCTTTTGTATACTCCGCCGACGCCACCGCAGCTAGCGAATAGAAAAAGACCGCGACGAGGATGTACCCCTCACTCCCGCGCAACAACATGTTTGTTCACTTGAAGTAACTACTTTATTTCAACTTTTTCTTAACACTACTTCAAGCACGTCACAATGGTAAAAAACTTGTCACAATCTTAAGCGATACTCTCACGAAGTTTAAAAATATTAACCACGCACACTATCACAGAACTTAACGCACATCCATTTCAAAAATGTTCGTTTATCCGATAAGGTAGGCAACCGCTCAAACGTGGGATGAGGCATGCAGGTAACGAGTAAGCCTATTAAGTTACAATAACTTAAAACTACTTAATGGTAATGTTCTACGTGGATTGATCACAATACAACACGTTGAGCTCAGCAGTTTTACACAAGTTTGAATTTAGAAACTTCACATAATTTCGTAAAACAGTTTCGAAGTTCGGAGTAAGAGCGAAGCGTACGCGGGACACGTCCATCCGGCGCATCGTTCGCGACTCAACTGGCGTGAAGTGAGTGAACAATCAACAAGTTGCGGTCGCGCGAGAGCGAGGCGGGCCGACCGACAGCGACCACGCGCCGCGCGTCCGTCCGTTGCTTGCTTGCCAACCGTTGCACTTGGAAATCATGCGTACCTGTGCCTATATTCATTCTCTACAAATCAAACAACAAACAACAACGTTGTTTGCTTGTAGTCACTCAAGGAAGTATCGTTCGTTGTATGCTTCTTTTGTACATGACAATTAAGGAATTTACCAATTACTCTCTACAGGTGTCCGCTAAAACGATACCTTTCTTACTTTTTCTTTCGACAAGCGCCATCTAGACTCAAACTAAGCAATTAAAAAAAAAGAAATTTCATTTTAAACAGGCTTGGCATCTTCAATAATCTTGATTGCCCTGTGTTGCTCACTGAATATGGTTCAAGATTATTTTGATAGGCAGAACAATAGCTGACGTGATGTTGCAATAGCCCTCTGATGCTTGTATTCGAAAGAAGGCATATTACACAGACATGACTCTAAGTACCCAACTATTTATCTATGATAGAGCATCAGTAGTATCCACTATGTGCCAACCTTAATTTTTATTCTGCGGGTGACCTTACCCATTCGGCTGTGAGGGCCTTTATTGGTTCACCGGACTGTTTTGGTGAGCCGTCAGAGGACGGTCGAACCGATGCCAACCATAGACTTGTACTTATTTAAAAACGACGCGGCGACACTTAGACCATAGATAATATACAGTATATTACTATATTAGGTACATAGACTAAGAGTAGCTTGTTCAAGTTCTGTCTGTGGTGTGATCTTTTTTTTTTTTGGAATCGAAGGTATGACCTAGTATATTTATTCAATAATCTGTTAGTTTATCACATGCGCAATAGAACTTTTTCAATACCCAGCTCTAAATTAAAAAATAATCCTCGAATTCCCCGACACATTTTTTTTATTAATAAAATTAAAAGCTTTAACTGTATTTATGTATGTATGTCCTGGAATCTTGCAATCCATCCCACCCACATCCACTAAAGCTATCCAGCTGAAATTTTCATACACATTTAGTTTTGTTTGACAATAAAGATTTTATAAATACGGCCATTTTGAATCCAATATGGCGGACGGTATAAAATGGCGACTTATCGTTTTTATAATAATCCCTACATTATGGGTATTAAATGAAAGAGATTGAAAGGTGACATACAATTAATACAAGATTTTTTAAATAAGAGTTTTTTAAAATTAATAATTGATATTCTTTTTGCTAAAAACCGTTGCTTTTGAGTAAAAAAAACCGTGTTAAAATCGGTCCATAAGTTTATGCGCTACACAGGTGCACGCGGAAAACTTTAGGTACCCCTCTACATAGGGGCAAGTTAAGTGTAATTTGTAATTTCCTATTTCAGTTGTTTAATTTTCATTTAGAAACAAAGTCCTTTAAGAAAAATATATACCTATTCATAATTACGAATCACGAGTGAATCGGTGTATTGGTCAGGCGAGTTCCATCATGGTACGGGCCTCACTTTAGAAACATAAGGTTGTGGGTTGTATTCCCAAACGTGCCCACACATCTTTGTGTGAATTATTACATCGCCGCTGCTCAATATAGGTGAAGAAAACATCGTGAAGAAACCGGTATGTCTAAGAACTAATCACTTGAGGACATGTGTGGATTGAGGCCTAAACTCTCTCAAGATTAAAATTAAAATAAAGTTGATAGAAGACCCGTGCCTAGCCGTGGGACACTAAAAAGAGGGTTGAAGTGATGACCCGTACTTAAATATTTTTTACCTTATTTGCAAGTTTATACGAAAACCTAATTTCTCGAGTTTAAAACTGTATGTATGTATGTATCTTTATTTTCAAATTTCACAACATCACAATGTTTCATTGGCCCACAAAATTGTTTTCTCAGTTTGTCTGTGGGTCAACTGGTAATTATGTTTATTGGTAATTAACTGGTGGCAGGCTTCGGCTGTGGTTAGTGACCACCCATCAGACAAAGCCGCACCGCCGATGTCAGGTGACACCATTTAAGAGGGTGGGTCAAAATTGTTGCTCCTTTATGGTTTCAACCTTAAGGAGCCTCATTTCAATGCCACCTTCTCACCGAAAGTCATTCGTAATTACGAGTGAATCGGTACATTGGGCTGGCGCGTCCCATCGAAGACTACATCATTGGTTAACATCAGGTGAGTTGTAGTCAAGCGTCAGCCTATTCAAAAATAAAAATAAATAAAAAAGGGTACACACATTCAGGTTAACAATGGTTACAACAGACATAAGTTATAATAGACATAAAGTTACCTATTCTGTAAAAAAATAAAAAATAAATAAAATTTATTTTCTTTTTATATAGTTTATTAAGATTCTTTAACATCAATCAAGTCTTTACCGTTATAGAAATACACAAGTACCATCATCTGGTGTTCCTTCATCTGGAGCTGCAAAGAAAATAAAGGTCAATTGAAATAATCGTTAAAACATTAACAATGAAGCCCATTTTATTATAATTTCAGATCTATATTTCAAAGCCGAGGCCGATACCGCTGCTTTTACGTAATTATATCCCCTCATGTAACACATTTTAGCCTCTCAATGTCGGTGGAGGAAAACATCGTAAGGAAACCGGTATGTCTTAGAACTAACCATTCAAGGACATGTGACAACCACCAACTTTCACTTGGCCAGCGTCTGTAAATTAACGCTTTTAAGATAGTTGAAAGCAAATCCGTGCCCAGCGGTGGAACACTAAAAGTATTGTTACTTTATTTTTACAATTTTAGCAGAAACGTTATAACAAGACGAACCGGAAAGGGTCATGCTACGAAATGTAGCAGTAAATTAAAAATTAAAAAATTAAATTAAATGTAATGCTGTAAATTCTATTTTATTTCGAGCTTTAATGCAATAGTATTGACTTTTCAATTTCAAAAAGTCTATTAAAAAATAAAGAATGAAATAAAGTAAAGATATATTTTTTTATCTAATTTCATAAACAACCCTAACTTTTAGTACAAAAAAACAACTGCTAGGGTTGCGCGACGCGAAACTTATGCAAAAATTTTGCATATCAAAAATCGTATATATATATATATATACAAATCATGCCTTTTTTCCATGGAGGTAAACCATAGAACGCCACTTACTACGATCTAAACCTACTTCCTTAGTCTCACTAATGTTCATACATCTGATCATACATGCACGGTGGTTGTGAGTGCTTCCCACCTGTCCCATCAGAACATCACCGATGAGTTCAACGAATGTCCACCTAGGGCTTCCTCTCCCAGAGTTTCTACTCGTCTCCGCAATATATATACTTTTCGTCAATCGTCTATCATCCATCCTCTCCACATAACTAAACCACATAAGCATGCTTTTTCCACTTTTAGTGATAGCACGCTTAGGTCATCTACTTGCAGACCACAGCGTTCTTTAATTGCTTCACATCTCAATCTATCATTCAGAGACACCACACACACTTTGTAGAGAACGCATTTCTTCAGCATTTGTTCTTCCATGCTTCTTCTGCCAAATAGTAATGCAAATTGATTTCTGACTCCACTTAGTCATTAGTAATAGCCGTCTGATTGGGCTATACTGTGCCCGGGAGGTCGCGAATATTTGTGTGACAACAAAGATTTGTTTCGGTGTCTGGTTGGTTTAGGGACTACCCCCCGTGCTTCGGAGAGCACGTTACGCCGCCGGTCCCGATTGTTATTTAACACATCTATGACAATCGTCACATGTAGTCAGAGTCCAATATAATCTGACACCTGGTCTAACCATCTCGGTTACTGGTTCCCTACGGGTTTCGAGGTCTGATGGCAGTCGCTCGTATAATTCTGGTAGCTAGCCACATCTGGTTACACTGGGAGCCGAAATAGGAAAAAGGGGAATGACATAGTCATTAGTAATAACCTGATGAATGTCTGGTTTCCAGTAATAAAGCCTTTCCGGTTCAGTTTGTATAGGTATAGGTACGTACGTGTATATCCTTCGCCACATTCTTCTTCGGGCAAAGGGTAGACATCTAACAAGTTGACTACCAACTTAGCGAAAGGCTTCAAATCGTCCAAGTTTGTTTGGTAAAACGGTGATTCCCGGTTGAAGGAGCCTACTTCTACTCTGTCAATTTTATCCCTTGGTTGAGTCGGGGATTTTTCTGACTGGAAGAAAAAATACCATACAATTCTCTGGCTGGACCATTGAGTATTTAAAAATATCTATCTCATGAAGACCAAACGATCCTGTTACGATGTCTGGTGACACCACCTAAGAGGATGATTTCTAACCATACGAAGCCTCATTCTTTTGCTTTCTTTTCTCATTGAAAATAATTCGTAATCATGAGTAAATCAGTATATTGGGCAGGCGCGGTCCATCGTAGACAACATCATTACTTAACATCAGATTATGATTATACTAAGTTGCCTAATTAAATATCTGTATGATTTTGGCTTCTATAGTCAAGCAAAGTTTGTGTGAAAATGTTGATATACTATACCTCATAGGAGATCCCATCCGTAGTGCCCGCATCCCAGGGATACAATGGTAATGTATGCTCCTCCAGCCATCCCAGTTCATTACGACACAGTTCAAACTTAGAAGTGCCTACAAACCAGTCAGGAGAGGGTCTCATACCAACTACTATTGAGAATAGATGATGTACAGGATCCACTCTGAATAGGGAGTGCGAAGGTTCGGACATGTGAGGGTGGTGTCGTCTCTTGCCACGTATGAGCGTTCTAGTTCCACCAGATATTGACATCTGAATTGAGAAATGTACGAATTTGCTTATAGAAACGTCATTGGCGAACTTTAACCTTTAAACTGCCTTTTACCTGTGGCCCTTAACCCCAAAATATTTCAATTTGATAAAAAATACGTCAATTTACTTAGACGTCATATAAATAAATAAATAAATATTCTGGGACATTAACACACACGGTCATCTGGTCCCAAGCTAAGCAGAGCTTGTGTTATGGAAACCAGGTAACTGGTATATACTATACATATAATACTTTTCTTTTTGTAAATAAATACTTATAATAGATATTTACACTCAGACTCGACACAAACACAAATGTTCATCACTAATGTTTGTCTCGGGTGGGAATCGAACCCACGACCTGCGGCATGAAAAGCAAGTATCTTACCGACCACGCCACCGGCCCGTCATATTATATATTCATTAAAGCTAAAATAAGTTTATAATTCGTTTGTCTTTGTCTGTCATCTTGACATTTATACTAGTAAGAACGAGACCAAGTCAATTTTTTAACCAGAGAGTGTTTTAAGATTTTTATGAATGAGACCGATAATCTACGCCTTCAATGAAAATGCTGGTGCAATTGACGAAAATAGAAATTGTCTCAACATCGGTGAAGGAAAATATGGTGACGAAACCGGCACGTCTATGAACTAATCATTCGTGGACATGTGACATCTACCAACTCGCACTACGCCAGCGTGTGTGGATTAAGGTCTAAAGTCTCTCAACTCGCAAGATAGTTGAGCTAAGACTCGTGCATAGCAGTGGGACACTAAGACGGGTTGAGGTAAATCAGAATACTGGCAGCTAGTTCTACAATTTGGTTTTGCAATTTACATTCCTAGAATTCAAAAATACCTCTCTCCTAGGGTTCATGTGAATTAGATCTGTGAGGTGAATGGTAAATGAGATAAACACGGAAATTTTTGAATAATCTTGCTAAAACACTTACATTATCAATGATCTCTTTTTCTAGAAATGTAGTATTAGCAGATTCCAGCAAATTCATTAACCCTTGAGATGCCTCTGACCCCAGCTCCCATAGCGCGTAGTCATTAGCATGGGAGGCTCCAATCATGTGGCTGTATCCATTTTCATCAGGCTTGCTTGGATAGTGTGAGGGGTGCGCCACTCTAGACCAGAGACCGTAGAAAATTACCTGAAAAATAATTTAAAGATTACACACTAAAATCTTGTACAGAAAGATATTCACAATGTCTATTAAATTTTTACTATTATGTTAATTATTCATCCAAATCATCGAAGTCAATGTCTGATTCCCACGCTGAACCAAAAAGTGTATCGGGTGGGACTTTTATAACTATTATTCACTCAGCATTAGTTTATACGTAGGTACTAAGAAAGTCCCTAGGTAGTGTGAAACCCCCGGATCCGGTCGGGTGGGATGGGCAAGCTGACACAACCGGCGGTGAGCGATCGGGCGCAGGACCAAAGGTTTGATCCGCTTTCAGGAGCACGGATTTGTCAGACCACTAACTATCTGATCACGGATTACTGCTGAGAAATTAGACAAGACCTAACACTCTTTTTGGTTCGTCGCAGGATATGAGCCCGGGATCCAATTAGTTGAGCACGCTATCCCCGTAAGGTGAGGACATAAAGAGGCGGGTTCCCGGTGCCGACAGATGCCGATCCGTACAGGTAAAATATTCCAATGTTATCCTATGCACTCACTCATAAAGGGACGGTTGGGATTTGTCTTGTCAGCCCAGACTACCTGGATTGGGTCATACGGGCTTGAACGTTTGTTTGTTTGTTACAGTTTTTCAAAGACAAATTAACCTGTTGACCGGTTGCTTTAGGTAAAAGTCCGTACCAGAATACCCGCTTATTTATATCTTCACCCTTAACCACCAAGGCAGTCAATGACTAATTTATTTTTACCACCATAAAGTCTCACCTCGTATCTGGCCTCACTGCAAAGGGTGCACTTATCAATAGCTTCAGGAGGGCTGTCCCTTGACTTGTTGTCGTTCTTCTGAAGTACAACTGTTAAGTTAGGGCCTTCATACCATGTTTCATCGTTTTCTGCTACCATCGCCCGTATTCGCACCATTTGGTTCTTTTTTTCACTTTGTTTGGGAGATACCCAATGAACCTAAATGACAAGCAATGCATCATCATAAAAATCATCATTATAACATTAAGTCTCTCGCCTCCAAAGTCTACCGGTATATCAGGTTAATTTACCTATGTTTGTTTTGCGGTTGTCTCAAAAAGTACTGAATGAACGTATTTTTCAGTTTGAGAGGGAGATTCATCATGAAATATTGTATGGTTATTCTTCAACTGGGCTTGTCTTTTTTCCCGGGAGGAAATCCTTTATGGATCCCCCCGCCCCGAATGAACGCAGGGCAGGGGGACTCCCTGTCGGACTCCTTAAGAGTACCCACTAAAACCCCCCGGTAGTTCCGTCCCACACTTCTGCCAGGGTTGGCGGTAACTCGCGATACTTCCGCAGCCCCCGCTATATTGAGATTAAAATTGAGGTATTTCTTCATACGGAAAGCTATTACTAATGATGAACAAAAGAATAAGTCAAACGTAAATAAACCCACAATTTCTTAGGCAACAAGCAAAGTTTTAAAAACCCCGCTTTATTAAGGGATAGCAAAGGACTCCGAAATTCACCTCCACAAAAGTTTTATCAGCAATATCTGCATTTTCTACAGAATTGAAGCACCGTTCGCTGTAACGTGACGATCTGTCTGAATCCAACGTCTTCAAGCTGCCGACGTCAACAGTCTGATGACCAAACTCGTAGTTGCTTTTATCAACGTCTGGGTCTTCTGCAGTTATCATAAAGGCGCGGAAGGTGCGGTTATGAGCCTCCGAGCTTATTCTTACTGCAAACAAAATTAATTTTACAAACATTTAAATACCATAAAATATTGAATATTTCTTTTGATAAACTTTTAGTCGCCCAGCCTTGCCTTTCTCGCGGTATATGCTGGCACTTTCAGTTCAATTTAAAACACACCCAAATTAAATTAAATTTCTAGGCGCTTAATAGACACTTCACGTAACCAGAGGGCTGGCTTACATCTTGGTCAAAGAATTAGTTTGGTTTGAACGCTACAGGTCAAACTTATAAAACCCCTTTTTGTTGTTATTTGGTGATCCAAAGGAGCAGCAAATACCTAGTATAGAGTTATTTTCCGATAAATCAAATTAAAGTCACATTATATTACAGTTTTGAAATGAAAACGCTAAATGATAGCTACTGACTTACTATGACAGCGTATAGTGTTATATTTACAGTCGTACGAAAGAGAAGTGGCTCTACATATTGTATAGCAGCATCCCTCTTCTGCAGCTCTAACAATACTGCTGGAAGCTGTTGTGGTATAGCACTGGTATGACACATTAAAGTATGTTGTCAGATCTAGCTTTAAGTAGGTATTTGTTGGTTGTTACCTACACAACAAAGTTTTACACTCTTTGTAACTTCTATTTCAACTTTTAAGTGGCATAATAATAGCGTTTAACTTTTTTACTTATGTTGAAAAATAAAGTAGGAACTTAGAAATTATGTGTGCGCTTATCGTCAGGTTCGAGCAGAGAATTTAGATAGGCGCACGAAATGTTTTCTTGTCAATAAGATGATTCGTCCTTGAATTTTTAGATTTTTCAGGGTTTATTTTTATTTACATTATTGCTAGGAGCGGCCCTTGCTTCGCTGTGTAGGTAATACAGTCTCATTTTTGTTTGTTTGTTTTAATATCACAAGAATAGGACAAAACAAAATGGCAAAGTTCTAAAAAGTTTTTTAAAATCCGAATGGCGGTTCTAGTTAGAAGATGACCGTGATATTACAACCTTTCTTGGCTTTACAATAATGTTTACAAATAAGCATACCATACCAGCACCTTTTCTACTTTGCAGAGGATGACATCGATCTTATTATAACTACATAACATTTAGGTAATGATAGCGCCTTATGAATTTATACGAGCAATAACGTTAAAACATTATGTTTCTTTATTGGGATTCCGATTTTATGAGGCACCAACTAAACTGGGTCGAGCATAAATTATCTTTTTTTTAATAAAATCTCAAATATTCTCTAAATTTTGTGTTTTCGATTAGCTTAGAATACAAACAACTATAAACCGACCTGGCTATGAACAGTCTAAATCATTTTTGCTTAAAATTACCTACCTATATAAATCGTACTAAAATAGGTTCAACCATTTAGGGGTTAAGAGTAGTCAAAATAAGTTAAACGAACTCACAAATATACGTTTGGTGTGGCGTGTACGTTGGAATATTCTTTGCGGTATCTTCATTACTAGTAGAACTCAGTATCTTCAGACGATAATAACCCTTGTCTTCGGTTGGTGTCTTTACTGTGGCTTGAGGAGGTACCTGCTCACATTTCCCAGACTGACCAACCACGAAGCAGGCAGACAGCAATAACATTAAAATAGTCAAATACCTACAACAAAATGAAATCCATATTCAGAAAGAGAAAAAAAAAAGGTCGTCGTTATCTTGTTGCTGTAGTTAGAGATCTTGAAGTTAATACATTTGGTATATTAGCTCCATTTAAATTAAGGTTCAGAACCGTGTCGGTGCAGCTGATGAATGTCTTTCCCTTTGGCTCAATCTAGGCGGCTTCTTGTACTCCATTTGGTTCATGTAGTTTATCCTTGGCATTTCTCTTCCGCGCGGGCCTCGACTTAGAAAATTAAGGTCGCGGGTTCGAATCCTGGTCGTGCCCACACATCTTTGTGTGAATTGTTTTATCGCCGCTGCTCAATATCGGTGAAGGAAAACATCGTGAGGAAACCGGCATGTCTAAGGACTAATCATTCGAGGACATGTGACATCCACCAACCCGCACTTGGCCAGCGTGTGTGGATGAAGGCCTAAACTCTCTCAATTCGATAGTTGAGAGAAGACCCGTGCCCAGAAGTGGGACACTATATAAAGGGTTGAAGTGAGTGAGATTCCTTTTCCAGGCGTTCCTTTTGTCTTCCTCTCTAAGATGTTTTTTATTAAAGTGTCATGTCTTGTAATGGCCCATTATAATTAAGTTTAATTAATTCATCGATAAAGCCTATCTATTGTTACTAACTAACTGTTTTTACATATATGTATGTATTAACAAACTTGTGAAAATCCTGTGCTTTTTACTTCTATCAGATTTAAAGCTTAATCTAGTTAGTGTAGCTATGGAAATAAGAAAATACCTAATATCGGTTAATTCACCACATAACATTTATGTAGCGTCTGCTGTATGTAAACATCTTATTAGTAATCAAAATCTAATAATTAGGTTAGTGTAATAGTTAAAGTCGTTCTTACGTTCTTACGTACATTTTGTGATCAAACAAAAGCCTAACTCCTTAACTTCGGTCTCTCATTTGACTTAAACTTCCACTGCGGAAAACCACTTTGAAAAGCGCAAGCAATAAACATGAATATTTGTTCGAGTTAGTTCAAATTGTTGCAAATTCAATTCGTTAAATCGATTAGGTTATCGCGGCGTCAACTGAGCGCCGTGAACTCGAAATAAACCTTAGAATTTGTGGTTGGCGGCGAGCCAAAATGTAGGAGAAATAACACATTTCTTTTGGATGCGTTCGTAAATATTGAATAGATTTCATAAATTTGTATGGAAATTTTTAACTTTTCTTTTCATTTATCGTAAAAATATTATATATTTTCCATTTAATTATAATGTGTGAGAAGATGTTTGACCCAAATCTTAGTTAGTAGTCGCCATATTAAGGTAAGTAGCAGCTCATTTTTTGTGTTAGCAACACACGCCTACTCTTATTCCCGAGCAACGTTTTAAATAAATTTCTACGAATTAAACGCAAACACCAGCGGTGTTAGCAGTGTTGGCGCAATGGAAACGGCCTCGGCTTTTAAATATAAGGTCGCTAGTTCGAACCCTGGTCGTGCCCACATTGATGTGTTAATTGTTTCATCATAACTGCTCCAAATCGGTGAAGACATGTGACAACTCGCACTTAGATAGCGTGTGTGGATTAAGGCCTAAACTCTTCACTCGTAAGATAGTTGAGAGAAGACCCGTGCCCGGAGGTGGGTCACTAAAAAAGGTTGAAGTGAAATAACACAAGAGAATTCTTTATTAGCGAGTTGTCTTGCGAAGGTGGTTGGATGCTCTTCAGCTAGGTGGAGTGATGTTTAGCGAAAGTTTGCCAGTAGCAGCGAGATGCGATATACTGAAGACAAGGTGAAACGCATATTCAAAAAGGCCTTTGTACACTGTACAGATTTCGGCTGCTATAAGCTAAATTATGAATAATGAACGATGAAATAAAACAAAAACAGATTAGTTTAAATGTACCTCCATTATAAATTAAACCCGTGATAGCTTACCAGTTAAAAACAAGCGAATAAATTAAAAGTTCCTCATCTGCAATTTAATGCTATGAGATTTCTTGCAGGCGCGCGCGGGCGTTAAAATTTTAATCGCGGTTTATCAAGGTGTATATTTAATTATAACGCTTTGTAAAACTTTTGCTTACTTTAAAACGTTTCTAGGGTAAGTAAACAAATTGGAATTTAGACTAGGTAGACTTGTTAAGTATATAACTAAGTTCAATAGCTAAGTATGTACTTATTAAAACACGAGATTAGTTAGTAGATTTTATCTGAGATTATAAACAGAGATGTTAACATGGTAATCATCAGTGATGCAGTTGATTCGCACTCAGCTTTAAGAATGAGACGGACATCGCGATTTCGATTAAGAGTAATGACCACGTTTGTGTGAACTGTTATATCTCCGCTTTATAGGTATTTATAGGGAAAAGAAAACATGACAAAATTGAAATGTCCTAAAACTAAAACATACAAGGATATGTGACAGCCACTAACCTAAATTGACCAGCGAGGATTAGAATCCTGAACTCTTATAAATCACTTGATAAAAGACCCGTGCCCAGGTAAGACCCTAAAGGGTTGTTGCTTAATTTACATAAGTGCTAGAGTACCTACTCAGCACGCCTTTGATAAAAATGCGCGCATCGGTACTATTTCATTGTCTGTGGTCATGTAACATTGTTCCGGTGAACACAACACTCTTTATACCTGTAAAGACAGTTGTTGTGTCATCGGCTCTGTCACGCGTCGCGCGGAGAGTTCTCAGATCTCAGATCTTGCGCGCACGCTAGACGTCTCAGCGCGCGCCCATATTATACCTGTGCTTGGGGAAAACTAAGACGCACCCAATGGACGGGACTGGCCAAGGTCACACCCTGAAGGAAACTGTGGGGTTTTAGTGAGTAGACTGGGCCCGGCCGCTTGTAGCTGGAGACCGTGTGGGGTCTCGCTTGCCCGGGCCGAAAACGGAAGTCTCAAATACCCCTCGTCCATAGTGGTCAATGTAACTTTCCAACTCCTCCTAATACCTTTTTGATTAAATTCATGCCGGATCCAAGACAATTCGGGTGTTACAGGACTTTGCCGGGTTCAAATCCCGAGTCTCTTCATGGCGCTGCTGTCGATCCTAGCTTACAGGAGTAGGAATGGCGGTATGGTGGGTTAAGTCCCATACCCCTCGTCCTGTGCCCATTCGGAACGAGGGCATGCGTAATGCATTTCGTCATGTGAAAAAAATTTATCTTGCGCGCACTCTACACTACTAAACGTCAGAGCCATAAAATGGTTCGAAAATAAGTGAAGGTTTGTTCGTCCCAGTATGAAAGGCAAACAAATTCGATTTAGTAACGAATGCAGAACTAAATCTTACCGTTCTTTACAAAAATAAGAAAACCCAGAAATCTAAATGCATCAGAGGAATACCGTATAATTTTCGTGGAGTGCATTTCCTGTGTATGTTACGTTGTGGAAAGCCAAGCACCTTCTCACGACTGTGGTGGACTGTACGTATTTTAATGCGTTGTCGTTGACTGAATTTTAAATTTAATATTGCTACTTGCATTTACCAGTCGAAAACTGAGGTTATTTTTAAAGGAATTCTTAAACAAGGAATCTTATGAGATAATCTTTGAGTCACTCAAGGGCTTATTAATTTTAGAAGAGCAGCGGTTGCTCAGCGGTATCGGCCTCGCTTTTGAAATGTAAAGACCTTATTTCAAAAGCGACACCGCGCCGTTACCGTTGTGCAGGGTTGTGCATTATGTTTGTGTGAATTTTTTCACCGCGGTTGCTAAATATCGATGAAGGAAACCATCGTCAAGAAACCGAGTACAAGTGACATTGACCCGCACTTGGCCAGAATGTTTGGATTAAGGTTTATACACGTAAGATAGTTGAGAAAAGACCAGTATTCAGCTGTGGGACACTAAAAAGGGTTGTAGGTTTGAAGTGATATTTTACCCATAAATTTATGTGGGTTCAGGATTCGAGGTTATTCGTATAACCATACCAAAGTTGATGAACAATTGTATATTTTAATGGCACGGCGCCAATAACAGCTACCAAACACTTTAGACTATGTTACTTAAACCTTCTTACCAACCTATCTATTGTCATTCTTACTACAAGTGTATCAAAATTTATAATTACAGAGGGAATTTATAGAGGATTTAGTATAACCCGACCATCTGTCGTGTGCCACGGTATTACAGTGAGCTGTTGCATATATGACGTTGCGGTTTTTCCGACAGATTATAATATTAATGAGGGATAAACTGCACATTGGCGATAATTCGTGAATCAAATGAATATTGAATTCAGTTAGCCAGTAGCTGTTACATGGAACGTTAATACCATCAAAAACATGGAATGTACAAAAATGCCAAGTCTCAACTGTAACAATTCATTTGGTGCCGTAGTAAGTTGTATTTTTTGTCTTTATTTGTTTACAGTCTTTTATGAGAAGGTAATATGTCAGCCCCAATATAACTTAACCTATTACAAACAAACTATGAAGTAACATAAGTTGTTGTATGTATTTTATCTTTCATGTCAATGCACCCTCTTAAATCAGCCATCTCCAAATCATAATTGTTATATTTTTTTAGTTAGTTTAGTTTTTTTAGTTAGGATAAGGATTGAGATTTTGGTGAAATTATAAAGGTGCTTGGCTGACTAGGAGCTGGCTAGGAGGCTATGAACCGATGTATGGTTGAAATTCGACGAGTAATTTTACGGACACAGCGCTTTGCCTCCACTTTTATTGTGTGAACTGCAAAGTTTTGGAATTCGATACTCGATCTCTGTTTTCTGAGAGCTATAGGTAATCTCTCGGTCTTCAAGTCACGTCACGACTGAATCGGTATTTAGTATCATTGCTTAACAATAGGCAAGTTGTGGTCAAGCGCAAGCCTAATAAAAGATAAAAAATAGAATTGATTATCAATGCGTTCATCAAAATAATACGAGTAGGTAATTTTAACACATTAGCCATCACATAATAAAAAAAACAATTATTCATCCCAAAGTCAAAGTCTTACTTCCTGGAAAATTTGGTTCGGCTGTGCTGTTTTCTTTTTCGACTTGACCAGTGCCACTGCCGTGCTTCCAGGTGATAATGAATAATTTAATTTCTTCTGCTCCAATAACGTTGGCTGATAGCTGTTCGCTTCGCAAATGAAGTTTATTTGTGATCTGGTTTTACTTACAACAATGTTATAAATATTTTATATTGTCTGGTTTATTTTTATACTAGCGACCCGCCTCTACTTCTCCCAGGTGCAATAACATAACCATTAGATACATATTATATAACTTCTTTGAAAAAGTTTTTAAGCAATTGCGAAAACCATGTGAAATTCAGCAGTGTCGTTTTTGAAATCGCAGCGAATAAGTACACTTAGAGAGACGGGGGACTCTTCCCTCTCTCTTTATTTATAAATTCAGTATTATGTAGTGATACATATAGGTTAAATTTTAGTGCGTAATAAAGCAACGGTGGCGCAGCAGTATCGGCCTCGCCTTTGAAACATAAGGTCGCGGGTTAGATCTCCGGTCGAACCCACACAACGTTGTGACACACCACACACTCGACGAGCTCGAAGACCCAGCTCGGAGGACACTAAACACTTTTTTACCGGGGGGAAATCATTTATGGATCCCTCCGCCCTCTGTGGACGCAGGGCGAGGGGTATGTGGGACTCCAAATGGTTTCCTGAACTAAAACCCCCAGGGTGTTTCTTCACGACTCTTGACCAGAGGGTCACGGGAACCACAATACTGTAATGTCAAAGCTTACACGCATCTACTTATATTCCATTTAAAATATGTGTATACGACGATATCGAAAGACGAGAGTAAAAAAGTTCGTGTGTTCCTCCTACTGATGTGACGGGCTGATCGACAAGTTAATTGAGTAATCGGACTCAGAACCGACCAATAATCTAGATAATAATAATATATTAGGACATTAACATAAACGCTAAGCTACACTATAAGCCACATCAACCAAATAAAGGAAAATATAGGTATTGGGGCGGTGAAAGAAGCTGCTCTAGACCGAGCCAAATGGAAACCAATTCATCAACTGCACCGACAAGGGTCTCAACCTTAAATTAAAAAAAGAAAAAAACACACGGCGATCTGGTCCCAAGCTAAGCATAGCTTGCGTTATGGAAACCAGATACCGGATATACCAGACATATACTACTTTTCTTTTGTAAATATGTACTTAAAATAGATAATTTCATCCAGATTAGTCATGCAGACATTGTCATTTTCATACACAAAAAGTTTGTCTCGGGTGGAAATCATAACCACAACCTGGTTGCGGCGTGAAAAGGAACCACGCCATACTGACCACGCCAGTGCGCACCGGCCGGCGGCCCGTCATCAGCATGATAATATAATGCATACGACATAGTCCTAAAGTACGCCACTGACACGATCCGCGACTTTTCTCATCCAGTTCATTCCAGTTTATTTCTGGTATATTACGGAAATATGAGGAACATATTATACTCTCATTTCTTATAGTACTGTTATTTTATTACCCTAGGAAATAAGGCATATAAAGAAAACGAGTAAGCCATAACAACATGTACTTTAGAACTCTAAACAATAAAAACCGCAACTAATATCAATAAAAAGTTAAAAATGCAATCGCCTCAAATTACGTATAAAGTTGGACAGTTAAAATAAAATACTGAACAAACATCCCACCATCAATTCCCTACTTAATTGAACCATTAGGTTCTATTCCCACCAAAGCAATGTAACACCAACGTGATTTTAAACTAGTACTTAAAGGTCTATGTCATGTCGTGTCTCTCAAGCACATATTTTATCAAACAAAAATGTGAAAAGTGACAAAAAAGAGAAATTATGAAGTAGAAGAGTTTTTGTTATCCTATAATAGGCTTGCATGACCACAACTTGCAGATTGTTAGGCAATAATGCCGTCTACGATGAAACACTCTTACCCAGTAAATACCAATTCACTCGTGACTTGAAGACAGCCAGTTTAGAGATAGCTATCTAGAAACAGAGATTCCACAACTTGGTAGTTCGAACAATAAAAGTAGAAGCGAAGCGCTTTGTGCGTACCCGTGGAATTTTCACGATATATTGGTGGCACATAGCTGTGACCTCTACTTGTCCGATAAAATAACGGAGATGTAAAGAGTAACTCTAACTGAGCATATTTTAAAATTGGAACTCATTGAGATGTTGTTTATTGAAAACAACTTTATCCGACAAACTAGAAACTACTACCCTACTAGATAAAATTTCTCCCTGATTTCATATAATGTAAATTTTTCTTATATCTTCTAAATATATATAAAAGAAACTGACTGACATATCAACGCACAGCCCAAACCACTGGGTTTAGAGACTCCAAATTTGGATATATAAGTTCCGAGTGGATTTATCTAAACTCGGACCAGGCGTGCTAAGCCGCGGGCGGAAGCTAGTTGTTAATAGAGGTAATATAATATAATATATTTTTTTGTGGCATTACAAGATGGCATCTCCAGCAACAACAGTAGCAAATTACGTAGACGTTACGTAACTTGTTACGTTGCTTTGGTGGATAAGTGACCTTAGCTTTCTGCTCGTTTCAAATAAAAATAGTAAGGTATGACATTTTTATGTGTTTCTGATATCAGACGCAGGTGGAAAGGCTTTAATTTCTTTCTAAGCTGCTGTTTGTTCGAGAAAATTCTAAAGGAAACTGCTTTGTGAGGACTATTTATAGTGTAGTCTTATTTAACCCCTTTAAGTGTAGTTAAAGTAAACACTTTGTTAATCCTTAGTAGTAGTGCAAGGAACATAGTTAAAACACCTGGTTAATTGAAAACTTTGGCAGTAAATGTATGTACGTACCTACATTTTATTAACTTAATAAAAATAATCTTTTAGTTTTCTCTTTGTTTTGAGTTATTGTGGCTCTATATACTTGAGGTAATAATAATATAAACTACAATCGCACTTAAAGAAAAACAAAGAGATAAATATTAAAATTGTCTTTATTTAGAACTAACCTCAGTACATTATGGCTGACAGTGTTAATTGTCCATTGCTCAGAGCCTTAATTTTCAAAAAATAAAAATTTATTAAAATTAATAACTAACATAGTTCTTGAGTTTCTACTAAAATTGTATTGTCATCTTTCCTTGATATGATATGCAATAAAACCAGTTACAGTTTTGTTTCAAAGCCAATAAAATCCTAAATATCTGGCATATATCCATCAAATAACTATATAACTACTAGAAAATACGGACACTATAACTACTAAAGCTTGTAAATAGCTTCTGAGATTACATTAGTTCTAGTACAGTTTGTTTACGTTAGGTGCCAATTCTAGCGGTCACTGATCGTCACGTTTTACATTGGAACAATCGCAGCGGGACGCATTCAGCACAATGCACTTCGATCGCAGTTACTGACTATTGGAAACTTAGATTTGTGTAAGAAAACTTCGGATAGTTTGTTAAAATTTAAAAATGAACCGCAGATTTATTGACCTTTTATTTTACTGCAAAGAAAACGTGCTGATTTTTGGCACTGCTTGTTTAATCAAAAGTATTATGTATTAGTGAGAAAGTATCAAAAAAATTATAGAAATCCACCACAAATTAATTATTCTTGAATTTGTCATCTTACCAAGATTATTTTTTAATCACATATCGGCCTGCCACAAGGTGAATTGACAAGGTGTGTTGGAACATGGAACTTTTGTTTATGAACTGCGAAAAGATTTAGCGGAACGAGTTCAATTCACGGAACGAAAGATGAGTCAGTTCCACAAAGTTAACGACAATGCCCAAGCCATACATATGTACATATAAATAATCTAACACTAAGCCACCACTGAATCTCTTAAACAGTTTCATCAAAACCTGTTTCCTGGTTTTCTTTAAGTGTAACGAAATTACTTCCTACACCTAATGAGATAAATGTCATCAACCCCCTTGTAGATAAATGAGGTTCAGATAATTACATCATTTACAACCTACGAACGAAATAAACATAACCCACTAATCGTGAATATATAAATGTTATCTGTCTGTCTGTGTGTTGCTTTTTCACATTTAAATCGTTAAACTGATGCTGATGAGTTTTGATTAGTTTTAACTATCGAAACTTAGAAGTTTAACATTAGAATGTTAAACTTTTAATTCATGCTTAAGGGCGTTCATTATTTAGGTAAGTGAGGCGGTTTTGATTTTCTGAATCCGCGGGCCGCCATATCAGCTGTGGGCTCGCTAGGGTCACTGACCGGTAATTTTGCACCGCACGCTTTGTTACGAACAGATCGTCCATAATTTGCTGATTTTGGTCGTATAAAAAAAACGTAGGTATTGAATTATTAATGGAAATCAGACGCACAAAAAAAATTTCGCACCGTGTAAAATGTTCTCCTATAAAAACCCGGGTAAAACCAGGTTGAGAAGCTAGTGATGTATAAGGATGTAACTTGTATCGGAATTGAGTGTCTCCTCGCAGTAAGCGTTAATTTATCTTGATAATAAGGAAAACGGAGGAATTTGATTCCTCTGTTGTGTGATGAGCGATTATGTTACTGTGGCTCTATTCAGTCGTGTTATGTTTATATACCTATTTCATTAAGTACTTATAGTTTGTTTCGGAGAACAGCGGTGGCGCAGCGGTATCGGCCCCGCCTTTGAAATATAAGGTCGCTAGTTCAAAACCTTGGTCGTGCCCACACATTTATGTGTGAATTGTTTCATCACTGCTGTTTAATATCGATGAAAGAAACATCGTGAGAAAACCGGTATATCTAAAAACTAATAATTTGAGGACATATGACATCCATCCGTTGACAGTAGCGTCGTAGCCTTTAGTGTCGTATTCTGTAGTGTCGTAGCCTGTAGCGTCGTAGCCTGTAGCGTCGAAGCCTGTAGTGTCGTACTCGTAGTCTGTAGCGTTGTAGACTGTAGCGTCGTAGCCTGTAGCGTCGACGCCTGTAGTGTCGTACTCGTAGTTTGTAGCGTTGTAGTCTGTAGCGTAGTAGACTGTAGCGTCGAAGACTGTAGCGTCGTAGACTGTAGCACTGTAGTCTGTCGTTTCAATTTTTTTCGTTCGTAGCACGTAGTACCCGTAGCAGCAGATAAGTTACGATGATTTAAAGCAACGCGTAATTCTCAGCCCCCAGGACTAGGCCCTACCAATTTGGTATACCTAGTTCCAAAAGAATCGCACTCAGTAATGTTTTAGAATGTCAATATTACCCTCAAAATCTGTACAATAGTATAGATTAGTACTAAGCTCTTAGATCTATGTGAAGCGACGTAGATTTACCTAAATCACTTAAACTTTATTTGGAGAGGCGCATTATAAACATTTAAATTAAAAAATATAAATAATTATTTATTTACTTGCTGTCCTGACGTACCTTTCAATCTTTCCTTGGGCTTCTACTAATATTTCAAGAACATAATTATCTAAATTTTAGGCGTTCTCAAGTTTAAACAATGCAAGATACTTCAATTAACTTTTATTTAGAGAAGATTAAAAGTACTAGGTACACCAGACCTATAATATTTTTTTGTTTATGGTTAAAGTCTTTAAACTGAGAAGAGGTCAAATTCCGAGGACTAGGTGACTAGAAATTTGTATAAAAGTATTTATTAACTGTAAGTATAGTATAAGGTAAACTTCAAATAATAGTCAGCTTATTTCGTAAGTTCTCTTTTGTCACACGAAGGGTCTCTGGGCCGGTAATTAGGAAGCACGCCTCGTTGAATCAAGTTTAAGTACGCCCTCAACTTGCGTTTGTCTTAGATGGATGGTGAAAGTGGCCTTCAAAAGTTTGGCAATTGTTTTACTGGATTACAGAAAAAGTGTTTTATTTTATTTTATTTTTTATTCTGCAATAGGCTTGCGCTTGACTTCAACATGTCAAGCAATGATTAAGAATGATTTTCGGTGGGAAAGTGCCAGTGGAATGAGGTTCTATATGGTTAGAGACCATAAAGGAGCAAAAATACCTACCCTCTTAAATGGTGTCACCTGACGTCGCAAGGTGACTTTGTCGGGTGGGTTGTCACTAACCACGGCCAAAGTCTACCACCAATTATTTACCAGTACACATAAGTACCAGTTGATTCACTGTCACCTGATTAACACCACCCGGGGACCACAGATTCAGATAAAAGCCAAACCCACGGACGGAGGTGACTCAGCCCCCAAAATTCATGGTTATTTACAAGCGGTAAGGGTGTGAAAAGATCATTAGAACCCTACCTTCATCCTTCCACCTTTCCTTGTTCCTGGTTCTCACATTTCTTTTTTCTTTCTCAATTCAAAATTATTTATGATTAATCCAGATATCTTTCTCTCATAAATTGTTCTCTTTACAACTGTCAAAACGGGATCTCGTGTTTATTATTACTATTTTTTAATAAAATTTTTATATTATTATTACAATTTTATATTTGCTAAAAAATATTAAAGCTAATTAACTCAAAGTGAAACTTAAAGTGATTACTAAATAGTTATTCTATCTGTGCGGATCTAGAGAGATACTACCGAGTACGGTCAGAAGGTGACATAATGTTTAGACCACGGAGCAAAACGTGGTGTAGACCGTCTTGCAGTAATCTACTTTGGATTCCTGTCAGAGAATAAACATAACGAATCTAGGAGAAATTAAGCGGGATTCAGGATTGGCATAAGATTTTCATGTGACATTTTGAAGGTGAATGTCAATCACATACATTTTGTTCTTTTCAATCTTTCGTTATCGTCGATGTGTAATATGTCAAGAGCGCCTGATTAATTTTTCTATTCTAAAAAGCAAAACATTGTAGCTAATCCTTCAGTCACTAATAGAGAACTTTATAATACTAGTTTCATGCCCCGGTTTCACTCGCGTGATATTAGGATAAAAAGTAGCCTGTGAACTATGTCAGACTATAATCTATCTCTGAGCCAAATTTCATCCAAATCGGTTCTGTAGATTTTGCGTGAAAGAGTAACAAACATCCACACCTAGACATATCCACCATATATAAATATATACGAGCAGAGGTGTCGCAACGGTACAGGCTTTGCCTTAGAATTATAAGCGGGTTCGAGTCCCGCTTGTGCCCACACATCTTTGTGTGAATTATTTCATCGCCGCTGCTAATACCAGTGAAGGAAAATATCGTATTGAAAAACCGTCTATGACTGTGCATGTCTAAGAACTAATTATTCGAGGATATGTGATATCCACCAACCCGCACTTGCCCAGCGTGTGGATTAAGGTCTAAACTCTCTCAACTCGGAAGACGGTTGAGAAAACGTAGAGAGAAGAAGATAAAAAGGGTTGAAGTGAAGTGATATACCTAGTATTTTAAAAAACATAAAATAATTCAGTTACCCTTTAAAAAAATTACCACTGAGTAGGTAACCCTAAAAATCCCATTTTGTAGGTAATTTCAGTCAATTAGACCCACAGATTTGTTGTCTAAATAAGTCGTTAGCATAAATTTGAATAATAAAGCAAAAAGAAATAAATCTAACAGAGTTATTTTGTAAAGGCTTCCAGAAATAAAACCGGTGGTACCATTACAGAGAAAAAACTGACAATTAAGAACAAATTAGCGCCTGGAAACAGTAAGGAAACCAAATTTATCTATTTTGTTGAGACAAAAATAAATCCTTAACTTAATTTGATTTTAGAAACGAAAGGGAAAATAACTACAGTAAGAACCCTTTAGAGTCTCACTGCTGTGCACGGGTTTTTCTTATTCTTATTATTTATTTATTTTATTTATTTATTTTATTTATTTATTTTATTTATTTATTTGGCACACAAAACAGAATACAGTCCAATCACAAATACAAAAGAGCGTGTTACAAAGGTTTAGTCCAAAACGGTATTCCAAAGCATGTGTACACAGCATGACAAAAGACAACGTACATAGACACTGTGTTTAATAAACTGTGTTTTTTGTAGTAGTAAAAAAAAAAGAAACACTAAAACTAAAGTGAAATTAGTATAAACTTTACTTACTTAACTTTACTTTACTTTACTTATTTTACACAAAACACTTACATAAACAATTAATAAATAGCAAACAGCACATGTACACAGGCGAGCTTAATAAAACTATCTAAACTAAACTATCTTAAGAATTGAAAGATTTTAGGCCTTAGGTAATCCGCACACGCTGGTCAAGTGCGGGTTGGTGGATGTTACATGACCTCGAATAGTTAGTTCTTGCTGGTTTCCTCTTGACGTTTTCTTCCATCGGTAAGCGGCGGCGATGAAATAATTTACACAAAGACGTGTTGGCAAGATCGGGGATCGATCGCACGACCTTTAATTTTAAAGCCAAGAATACCGCTGCGCCGCCGCTGCTCTATAAAATAACTAACTATAAACAAAATGACTTATAATAAAATAAATATTTAATAAACTCAACCTTTAATTATTTTTAACTATGTTTCATCTTTATCACTTCAGCTTTCGGCTTTTATCCTTTGATCGTCCATCCTTTTAGGCGGTCCGTTGCAACAAACTTGTACATAGATGACGATATTTTTTAATTTATCTGCCAGATAGATAAATTAAAAATATTAGACACGTATTTTCCTATTTTTGTGTGATCTAAAGATTACGGCGATTCGTTCAATCAAAATCAAGAATAACGTCACACCTAGGTAAGTTTTATACAGAGGTGTCATACCTCTGTATAAAACGTACTTACTACTACTACTTATTACTACTCCACTAAACGATAAAGAAAAAATCCTGTCTTACATATTTTATAATCTACTGTTTCCATACCTCGGCGTCATCCCTATTGTTTGTCAGTCAACTGGACATTTGGAGGCAATGCAAGATGTGTTTAATGTTAAAATCGGTGTGTATTCTGTTGTTTCAATTTTCAAAATAGAACCATCCAGTCACTAATTATGTGTTCGAAACGAGTAATTGTTTGTAGTACAAACCGTTGTGCCTTTTCCTTTTGTGTCATGTCGCCTGGCTACCGTTCACGACATACGACACTGATTGCGCAACTCCCGCTCTTTGTAATCATTGCACAATTAGCTACACTCCACTAACAAGCTGGAAGAAAAACTCTGTAACTCGAATTTCACATAAATACCCTTGTGTTTCATTGAAAAGTAATTATTTGAGAATTCGTTATAAGGGTTTGGGGCAGTTTTTAGTCTACTGTACAAGTTTTAGAAGCAAAGTTTTGAGTTGGAAAGTAAATTTTGCTTATTGTATTGAATAAGTTTCGTTTGGGTAGTGAATTTATGATGATGTACGTATTTGGGTTCTTATTTGTGGAGTCATTAGTATTATGGCAAACGCTAGTTATGAAGAGTAAATATTACAATAAAATAGATGCATAATTTTACATATGAGAGACAGCTACATTCATTAAATTATTTGTTAAATTTGTAATGAAATAAAAACATTCGATTTGATAACCTCTTCGGTTATTTTTTAAACCTAATTCAATTTATGTTTGCTGTAGGATAATTCGAGATAGAGCAGCGGTGACGCAGCGGTACGAGCCTCGCCTTAAAAAATAAGGTTTCGGGTTCGAATCCTGGTCGTGCCCAACAATTATTTATAAATAACTTGTATTTACATAATATTCTTAAATTCACTTATTTAAGTGTTAGTTGAGTAGCAACTTTTAATGAAACAAAGAGATATATTTTGATCCATGTATTTTGTCTGTCAGTCACACACAGTCGACCATCTATTAATTACTAATAGTTTGATAGTTTCTGACAGGGATGTGTTGTGGCTTCAACATTTCTGTGTTAGTTCATGTATCCTTAAGACAGTATTTGTATTTTGAATAGGCTTGAAATAACTTGACTTGATTATTAATTCAAGTTAAGTTGAATAAGCTCATCTTATTTTGTTTATAAATTCACAGGTCATAATAATATAAAGTATTAGTTATCGTAAAACCACGTAGTAACCAAAATTTTGTTGTTTTTATTTATTATTGCCAATAAAATCCATCAAATGACTTAAACAAAAGCTAAGCATTCCAAGCCTGCAATCGCTTTCAGAGGAGAAAGAATCCAGTACTTAAGCAATCCAGTTTAGTGACTGGATTCAACTGCCTTTGAAAGACTGAAATAATGTTTGCCATGGGTTCTCAACGTGGACTATTACGCCCTCTTGATTAGAGTGGTTATGATTTAAGGCGAGCTGTAAGTCTGCGAGGGTACGGGCCGTTTATCCTTCGGAAAGGGTAAAGAACCTCTAGGAAGATATTTTTCCTTAAGTGTGCGCAGAGCATAATAAGGTACAATCTATAATGTACGATAAAATCAATTCTAGCTCTGGACTGCATTGATTTCCTGCAATATTAGACTGAAAATATGTAAACTAGTCATAAGTACGCAATGATTCTGAAACTGTTAACTAAATTACGCAACAAGTTCACCCGTACGATTGGCGTATTGACATTGTCGCCCGTCGTGTTGTTGTTTAGTCGTACTCAATGTACTCAAAGCCGACGGAGTCCGGTTTTGATAATTAGGACGTGCCGTGCAACACGACACCCTACTTTGTCACCCTGTCCACTGTTCACTTCGGTGGCCCTCTTTTATACATTACGGTCGCACCTTTGAATCAGCTTTGATTGATTGGACACTTTCTCTGGTACTTTTCCAATCATAATCAAATAGAGTTTATTAACATTAAGTGAACTAAATAATTGTAAATCGACAATTAAGTCGAATTTCCAATTCCAAAGTAACTCTAAAATTGTCAATGTATTTGAACCCCTAAATTTAAAATACAAGTTTTTAGTCTTTTTAATGACTGAATGAAAACGGAAATGACCTTTGAAGGGATAAGCAGATATCTTGAACCTAGCTAATAACCATTTCGATCAGCAATTCAGCTTTAAAAATCAGCAATTAAACTTTAGGATATCACCATGAAAGCCGGAAGAAGATACCACAAAGTTATAACACCCCTCTTTTTCTACGAGAGTAGAAAAATGATTCACGATTGTCTTTGACTGTACCTTCTTCACAAGTTGCAAAAGTAGGTAACTTCCTGTAAGCTGCCAAATGACGCGGTCAATCAAAGCTGTCTTTTGTTGAAAATAATTTTCTTTTATACAAGAACAAAGAAAATTTCACTTTCTATCAAACTTAATTAAACAATGTCGAGGGATTCTTGTTATTTTCCTACTTTGGTTTTGATTATTTTAACAGTCATCTACTTAATGCTTGGTATTTATTTTGAGGTTCGACTTGATACTTTATACCTTATTTTGTACCCAATTTACGGATTAATAATACAACATATTTTCTTACAACAAAGCCAGGCTTTTTTCTGAATCGGCAGTCGACGTTTTACATCGCATTTCAGCGACTCTGCTTTCGCGCGGTGCATCCCAATCACGCGTTTTAACGACTGCTGCGTCGTTTAGGTGACTCATGCGAATTTGCCCGCATTAGTGACATTTCGTCCAACCGAGCACAGAGATATCGCCGCGGACTTGTAACGCGACCTGCGGCGGCGTCCATGGTGTGCGGGGTGTAGTGTTTCGCTACTGAAATGACCTAGGACGAGACCCAATTCAATCAGACTCTCGAACAATCATTTGAATTTGTCATGCGTCGACTACAAAGGATCAGGGGCCACCCGATCCCGAATTTTATCTGGAAGCAACTTTTGTTCGGATCCGGGGGTTCCGGATGCTGGCGAGGCCTGGCGTATAAGTATGAGATATTATTATAGTGGACAAGTATATGCGCAAACACAAGTGCTCTGTTTCCTTCACTTTCAGAGTTCGGTGGGATAGACTGATCGACACAACTAGCGAAAGATCGAGCAGGACCGACGGTAAGTGCTCTCCGAGGTGCACGGTAACACTATGAACTTCCAGGCTTCAAACTAGTGTTGGGAATCTAGAAAAGACTCAATATTTTTTTTTTTACGGCTATCCCTTTGACTAACTGTCAAAGTGTTCTTTGAATGTATCCAGAATCATATAACACTTTGACAGTCAGACTTTGACTATACATTCTTCAGAAGTCCATACAAAATGTATATGTAAGTACTTGTACATAGATTTATGTAACCTAAATAGGATTGTTTGAACAAAACGCCGCTTAACTTACCACATTTCATTTCTCCCACATAAACCCATTATTAATTTAAAATGATCGTCTCTGGGGAGGGTTGGTACACATTTGGTTGTAAGGAGCTCTTATTCTTGAAGGCTTATTGAAGCACAATGGTAGCCAAACAATGGAGAAGGTTTCTCGCATTACGTATTGTGTCGATCGCGCAGAAATGTACTACAGAATGTTATATAAGCTTTTCCATATGTTTGTCTTTTGATTTGGGTAGAATTGTGTCGTTTGTTGGAAGGTTTATTTCATAATTTAATATGATGTTATGACTTTTATTGTGACTAGTAATTATAATAACTACAAACAACTTTCCTAAAGAAACATTTTTTGAGGTAAACTTTTTTAAATTATATTTACTATTTTATATTGAGCCGTCGATAATGGACGTAGAGGATAAAATGTAGTGTAGAGTAAGGAGGAAGCAGCGGTGGCGCAGCAGTATTATCCTCGCCTATTACTATATTTCGTGAACGGATTTATTCATAAAAATCTTATGAGACTATGTTTATTGGTAAGTAACATTGACACCCTAACGTAGTAGAAAGTAGTGTTTTCTTTGTCACGTTTTTTTAACTAAATATTAAGCTAAAAACAGTATAAACTTCACTAATAAACAACTTTTGATCTGATCTAAATTAATTAAAGAACGCAACGTGATTACCAAAAGTAATTTTGTTAAAGTTAAAGTAGTAGTTTTGTTAGTATGACCCTAAAAGAAATTTTAAATATAAAGAAATAATAAATTTTATGGCAATATTGACTGGGACATCCTGAAATAGTCACTGAAAGCACGATAGTACTATCGATATAGATACTAAATATACTATATTCCTTTCTATTCTATTCTATTCCATTCTACTCCATTCTACTCCATTCTATTCCATTCTATTCCATTCTATTCCATTCTATTCCATTCTATTCCATTCTATTCCATTCTATTCCACTCTATTCCATTCTATTCCATTCTATTCTATTCTATTCCATTTTATTCCATTCTATTTCATTCTATTCCATTCTCTTCCATTCTATTCTGTTCTATTGCATTCTATTCTATTCTATCACCTTGTCAGTACAGGACTCATGTTGTAGGCAATGTAGGTATTGGCAATGTACTGTTAGCTTTCTTTATTACACCAAGAATAATGATTTACGCATAATTAAATATTGTTTATATTAAGATTGGTTATAAACAGACCGTTATAATTGTTTGGTGTAAAATACCGGGTGAGGTAGGTAAGGTACAAATTGTTTACCATAATTGAAATATGGTAATAAACGTAAACCTAAATGAATGGAATCGAAATGGCTTTTTGTGTTTTTGATAGTTTTAATAATATGTGGAACCGCTAGTTTTAATGACTGGCTTTAATAATTCAGCGTACCAATAATGATAAAATTAAAGTCTTCAAATGTACATATTACTATTTGCTTATAGTAGTAAGTAGTGGCAACCCTTTGGTGTCCTACTGTAGGGTATAGGTCTTCACTCAACTATCTTAAGGTTAAGAGAGTTTAGGCTGTAGGGAAACCGGCATATCTTAATACTGAACCAGAAGTGAACACCTAAAGTGAGTGAATTACCTAAGGATTAAACTTATGTCAACAAATTACGGAAACCGGAACGGTTATTAATATTATTACACTAGTTTGATTAATATTATTAGTTGTTTATGCCAACTTGTGACGAAACTAAAACGATATTGATATTTTATCATAGATTGTTCAGGGTTGCTAAAATACGTAGTTGGAATAAATTTTTTTTATTCTTCGATAGGCTGGAGCTTGACTACAACTTGCCTGATGTTAAGTAATTATGTAATCTACGATGGAACGCGCCAGCCCAGTGTACCGATTCACTCGTGATTACGAATGATTATCGGTGAGAAGGTGGCAGTGGCATGAGCCTCCTTAAGGTTAGAGACCTTAAAGGAGCATCAATTCCGACCCACCCTCTCTGCATGGTGTCACCAGACATCGCACCGGAACACGGCAAGGCTGCATGGCGGTGCAGCTTTGTCTGGTGGGTGGTTACTAACCACGGCCGAAGCCTACCACCAGTTGATTGTCACCTGATTTGCACCACCCGGGGAACACGTATTATTCATGTACTTTGCAACTATGTGTCGCCTGTTTTACCTTGGTAACTATAAGGACTATATTTTATTAATTCATATTCTCGGAATAGTGAATCTCTCTAATAGCATGTCTAAGCTCATACAATATGTACAACGACAAATTAATACTTAACACAGTTAATGGGTCGCTGTCTCTAAGTCACAACTTTGCGGAGGTTTCTGTTAGAGCAACACAGCGTAGCGCTCACACCTTCATCACCCAGAGCTGTAAGCAGAGGTAATCAAACTCATCGCTGGTTATGTTTTGTGGTCATATACGTATTGATACGCAGTGGTGGCGCAGCGCCTATGAAATGTAAGGTTTCGAGTTCGATTCCTATTCGTGCCCTTCTTCTATATATTTGTGTGAATTGTTTCATCACAGCTGCTCAATATAGGTGAAGGAAAACATCGTGAGAAACCGGCATGTATCAGAATTAATCATTCGAGGATATTTAAAAACCACCAACCCGCACATGGACAGCGTGTGTGGATTAAGGCCAAAACTCTCTGAATTGGTAAGATAGTTCAGAGAAGACGCCCAGATGTGAACCTTTTGCCGTTCATTGCGCATAATTCCAAACTTAGAATGGCAACTAAAATTCTTTAAGTAGGTGTATTAAAAAAGTATTAAATCGAACGCAGGACCTTGCCATTATAAAGCGAATATTAATATAACTAGACCAACGGCACCGAGGCAGTTAATAAAATGTTTTGACGAATTAATAGTAATAATGATCAATATGGTTGGTGCCACATAACATTTAGATCAGTTTTGTGACTGGTTGAAAATTCACGTAAATCCTATTTAATATTGATATATTTTAATATCGGTTTACGTATAAATCATACATAAAAATATGTACCTAGAGACGAACATAGCATCGACTCATGTTCGATTAAAAATTAACTCTTTTTAACCTCATTTATAAAGAAGCGAGCAAACAAACGGTATATAATCCTAGAATTTCTGAAAAATCTTTTTGTATATTTTAGACGGTTAATCATCAAAAAATTGATTTATTTTAAATGCTAAGAAGTATGATAAAAAAAAAAGACGTGTGGCACTCGGAGACTGCCGCGGTAAAGCTATTGCATAGCATTTTTTATCAATTTTTTATTTGTTTTCCGTTTGTGCCGGTATCTTTGCTTCCCGATAGCTATAATCTGCCTGTCTCTAAGTCACGAGTGAATCGGTATTTACTGGGTAAGCGTGTTCCATCGTAGACTCTATCATTGCTTCCCATCAGGCAAGCTGTGCATCAAGCGCTAGCCTATTTAGGATAAAAAAAATCTAATTTTCACCACCCAAGGGCCAAGTGTGGGGATTCAATTAAAGGTGTACACCCACGGACGAAAGTAAGTCAGCCCCCAAATATGGCAATATTAAGTATCCCTAGACCCTACACTAGCATTCCCTATGTTTTAGGGTCCACTCTCTTTCCGTCCAGTGTTATATGTAAAGATGTTAGTGTAATTACAAAGTAGGTAATTATAAATAATTAGACATACAAGTAATAATGATAATATATCTATAAGAAAGTATCTGGCGTGTATGTTTTAATCCTAATTCATACATGCTGCATTGTTAGTACAAAATATACGCCGCTACATGCGCGCTGTAGAGCTCCAACCACTGCATTTTTATTCTAAAACGAGTTCGTATGAAAATTCAATCCTTGTCTAAGCCTGTTAGAACCCATATCACGTATGTGAACCTAACCATCGGCCAACAATAGGCCACGTCTCTCAAAACGACGTGAGAGGGCCACAGACCGAAAATTTCACCAAAATTCATTTCATATTCCTTAGTGCAGTTTTACGCTTCAGTTTACGTATGAAAACAGTAAAAAAATATAGTACTATGCACAAAACAATATTGAATATATAAGGCTGGTGCTATTTATGGATAATATACTTGGAAAAGCTTAAAATAAATGTGTTCGTGCATTTATACTTTATTCCATGATCCGTTCAAAATGGAGGAAAATATAATGCGGGTGAAAATTTGTGTTTTATTGTACTAACACAATGCTTTATCCTTTTGACCGCTCTCTCAAAAATCAATTTTGCAGTGCACAGGCAATTGGAATTTTTTGGGGTTACGCCCTTGTAGTGCTTCACAATATATGTTCCTACAATAGGCGCAATGAAAGAAAATAAAACAAAATAGTATAGTTTCTATGGTGCAAGCTCTCCTTAATTTTGGACCAGATGGCCGTGTGTATTAATGTCCTACTATATTATTATTATTGTAACATGCATGTTTTTACGTGACACGGGCACTGGAAAAAAAACATTTGTCGCATATATGCAACATAGGCGATTAACAGGTTAAATACAGGGCGAAAAAGACGTGTGTATTTGAATGTCTGTGTATCCATTTACGAAGCATTTAAACAGAGGGGCTATTTTTGAAACGTTGATGGAGAGATGTTATGATTGCTACATCATATCTCGTATTTGTTTTTCATAAATCCAATGTATTTAGAGTCTAAATACCCTAGTTTAGACTAAAAATAAAATCTCGCATGTTATTAGACGAAGCGGGGATGGGGAAAAGCCAAATCTCGCGTAATCTCACTAGTGAGGAAAGAGGAATATTCAAAAAACGCCTCACGGAATTAGTGGGCGTCTCATACGGACGATTTCGTAACTAATAGGCAAGATGCTGACGATCGCAACAATAAGTTCTGAGGGGCACCTGGTAATAGTTCGTCAATACGAAAAAATACGTTATGCAATACAATTTTTTAGTTTTATAATTTCTTTTTTTCAATTAATTAGTTAGTTAAAAGGAAAATAACGTGCTAGGAATAGAATAAAAATTATATGAGATATAATCCTTATTAAATTAAAAAAAATTGGTTGCCTGTAAAGTCGGTATACGGGCGAAAGTTTTACGTGACAACGACTTTGAGTGGTAAAATAATTTTAATGTGAATATTCATTCGTATAGTAGGAAGAAGGATGAAATAATAGTAACAATTTAAAACATTTATTTATACAAAGAATTATATTTAAAACATTAATTTATACAAAGAATCTCGCTCTTAGGCGGGCTAACTGTGCTCGAGTGGAAGGGACGCGTGCCTTTCACTTTTTATGTCTGTCTCTCTCGCTCTTAGGCGGGCTAACCATGCCCGAGTGGAAGGGACGCGTGCCTCTCACTCGCTCTCATTGTGAGCGCATAACGTGAGCGGAGCGTAACGCAGTTTCTTGAAGTGTCACCCGGCAAACCAATTTATAAGACGTTGTCACGTCAAAAGACGGGATTAAATCCGTTATAAAATAGTTTCATTTCAATTTTAATATCATAAATGCGAAAGCAACTCTGTATGTTTGCTTAGCGCGCTTTCACGCCATAACTACTTAACCGATTTGGATAAAATGTGTTATGGGGATAGTTAGAAACCAGGGGAAGTTTAACGGTTTAACGCGATAACCGGAGGCAGGTGGCGCCATGTTCGAAAAGCTAGTAAGTAGAATTTTTGCATTTTCATTTGTAGATTTTGTTTTGCATTTCACCTTATTTTTTACAGGTAGGTACATTAACTATCATGAACCTGTGTCAAGAAAATAAGTTAAAATACAAATAAGATTAAAATTTTAATTTTAATTTGATTGGATAGCCCTCATACTAAGGGTGAAAAAAATATGCCAATGCACAACCTTCCTAGCTAATAGGTATTCGTTAGGTCCTTGTTAGGTGCCAATTAAAATATCTGGAGTTTGCACCTGAGAGACCTTACCTTACAATGTTCACGAGAGCATTCAATCGTTTATTATCAGAGTATAACCGATGCAAAATATTCCCGTCAGGTCCAGGTTCATATTCTAGGTCGAGCAAACAAGCGACTTTTCTAATACATTTAGACATTCTTAGTAGCAGCTTGAAGTTTGAAATTATATCCGGTGAACAGGAGGAGGCTTGCTCTACTTATGGGGTCCAAATGTAACCTGCGAAATATTAGGTAAACCTTAACACAGGCATAAGAGCTATGACTATGTTACTCAGTGATAATGTAGCATTAATATCGGTCGAGTAGTTTTTGAGTTCATTAAAAACTAAATTGCAAATCATTTTTCTTTGTTGTGAGTATTACAAATAATATAATACTATACTAGTCAGTATAGAACTAGTTAGATGTCGATAATTTTTGCGTACAGAAAAATTGGGCTTTAACCACTTTCTCGTAGAATGATGTAGTTCTACAGTTTTACTCATCTAAATAATTTAGGTATGGGTATGTACCAAACATTAGTTTTTTCTTATCCTAAATTAGGCTTGCACTTGACCACAACTTGCCTGATGTGAAGCAATGATGCAGTCTATAGTGGAACACGCTTACCCAGTAAATACCGATTCACTCGTGACTTGAAGACCGGCAGATATCGGGAAACATAGATGCCGGCAGCGAAATCGAACCTGGCAGTTCGCACAATGAAAGTGGAAGCACACACACGTACGCGTGGATTTTTCACCATATAACGGTGGCGCATAGCCTTACCTCTACTTATCCGATGGAAGAAAGGGGATAGAGGAATGAGATTGTGTAATTCTAGTGAATCTATACCTATCTATTTCAATCAACTTAGATTTGTTTTTTAAATCTATTAATGAGTTAGAGTTTGAGAATAGTTCAGAAGTTAGTGAAGTTAAAAACTTTGTATAATATAATATAATACCCAATAATAATAAAGTGGGGCATTAACACACACTGCCATCAGAATTCTGATTCCAAACTAAGCAGAGCTTGTTCTATGGAAACTAGATAACTGGTAGGTAATACCTATACTACCTAAAATACTTTTCTTTTGTAAATAAATACATAAATATAGATAATGTCGAACCCACGACAACCCACAACCTGCGGCGTGAAAAGCAAGTATCTTACCAACCAAATACTTATGTCAAAAATTATTATTCAAAGATAAAAAGCAAAAGTAAGATATCATAAAATTTCATTCCCGTCAGTCGCAGGCACATTGTAATTTGCCACTTGCGTGTGTTATGTATGCAGCTTAGCAAAGCTGTTCTCGAGAAAACGTCGCTTAAAAATCGCTTAGATGCAGTATTGGTTATGTAAGGGCCTCGTCGACCCTACTCATTGGTTCTAGAGTAATATTGGCGGTTAATATTCGCGAAAATGTTTTTAAGATAAGATAGAGGTTTTAGTGCCCTGTGTGGTGGAGGTGTTATAATTTTGACGCAAGTATGTGTGTACAAGTTTGTTGTTGTATAGCGCCTAAACGGATGGACCGATTTTGATGCGGTTTTTTATTCTAAAGCTGGAGTAGATTATTCCTAGCTAGATTTAAAAAATATGCATCAAGGCTTATTTCATTTTTAATTTAGATAATTTATCTAATATGTGGGGTATTCGTATTCGGAACTGTAATCGTCTGGGGGCCTATCTTGGAGGAGGGCGGCGAGGCCCACGGCAGCGTGGGCGATATCCCGGCATGTGTTGTGTACTACTAGTACTTTGATCCCTACCTACTCTAGTAGCGGAACGGAGATCGTCAAAGTGATCGCATCGTCGGGATGGGTAAGGACGCAACGCCGACGTCGCCTTTTCGCGTCTCGCTCTGAGCGGATTGTAGTTGCACGCGGATACAACTATTAGGATGTTTGATACCGGTGTCGAAAAAGCGTTTGGATGCGTTCTTCATCCACTGCCTGATGGTGATTATGATACACAGAAGAATTGATATTCGTGGATATCGAACGTTTCCATTGCAACGAATATCTTTGGTGGAAAAGCACCCTATCGGTACTGAATCCGTGAGTAAGTCCCAAAAGAACGTATTGAAACTTTACAATTACCTCAGTCGTAATATTTGAATTAGTGGAAGGAAATATAAGTTTTTTTTTTCCTTTTTTTTCTGAAATGGGCTTATGCCCAATATACTGACTCCTGATTACGAATGATTTTTTGTTAGAAGGTGGCAGCAGAATGAGAAACTAACTAGACTGCCAACTCCAGATTATATGATTAGATAAACACACATAATATATGCTAATAGTTTCGTATTTAACCTACTTCCACATGTTAGAAATGCTAAAAATCCATTGCTATTATAACTAGTCATTTTAAAACAAGGTAAATTCACACTATTGGCGGCATTCGCCACTAAATGGCATACAATTGCAGGCCTCAAACTGCGGTGGCACACGGCAACCTCTTTTGCATTGTAAATTCTGCCACATACTCTGTAAAAACTCGACCAATGTTATAGACACCTCTATTCTAGAGACCTACGGAAGCTTGAGATACTACGGAATGATTCGTTCCGAGGAATCGCTAACCGATAGGCAACGATATCAACGCGGTATTATTGTTTCACAGTTTCAAGTACAACTTCAATTCGCAACTTGTTCGCAATTATTCCTACTCCGCCTGTTGTTCTACTGCGCGGTATTTACGTTTCGCAGTTCCTAGTTCACTGAACACTCACTTCTTTTACTCTGGAACGATTTAGCGGATTTCACTTTACTGAACGAGATTTGAAGAGCCAGTTCCATATAGTGCAAGAAGGAGGATGGTGAACCCCACACAGAATTAAACTAGAAGTATTTACGGTGAACGTAGAAATATGTAAAGTGTCAGGATGGTCTTTTATATTAACTTACCCACTTATTTATGCCAAATCAGTGAGTAGTTATACTGCCAAGCATCCACCTAATATCTATCGTTTAGAGAGAAACCCCCAGATTACCCTACCTACCCAATATTAAACTATTATGGGTTCCTAGGGGATTCAGTAAGTAAAACTATGATAAAAGGTGGATTAGCCGCGCACACGACCGCTCTACTTGGCTATCGTAATTTGGTCTACTGATTCGCCAGCGGACGTCTAACTCGCACGGGGTCCAGTGATATATTAATTTAAATGGTTACAGTTAATACAGACAAAGAACAATATACATAATCATAAAACTATACATTAAAACATTCATTCAGTCGAACAGCTTAGAGCGAACTTAGAGCGAACCTCTCATGACTCCATGGCTGTACAATCACAGTCTTTATTCGATGAATTAATTACTTGTGCCCCGGAGACTGTGACAATTGCTGCCATGCCCAACTTGAGCGACCAGATGTTAACGACAATTGACTTAACCTGTGACGATCCTGTATCTACAACCGATCAGGTAAGTCATGATAATGTGTGTAGTTTATGTAAGAGTAAATTTGATTCTATTGTATTAAAATATACAGATATAATTCAGGACCTAAAAGAAGAGATGCAGGCTTTAAGTGAATCATTAGGTATGATAACTGAAAAATATATTGATTCACAGAAACAGATTGCAGAATGTGATTTGGCTATGGACGGCTTAGTGGCTGACTTAAAACAAAGTGAGCAGAAGCTGATGTCACTAACAAACTATTACTCTAGTGACACTGACATCACTCCTGCACGACTCAGCTGTCCACGATCAGGCACTGACTCTTTCTGTATATCTCAAACTAAACTAACAAATAAGCCTAGAAACAGTACTTCCTTTAATAATAACCATAATAGTCACACATTAAGGAGTCTTAAATGTAATAATAATATAATCATGTATAGTGATGAAATAGGTAAACATATGGGACAAATATTTCTAGATAATACAGGAAATCGCATTACAAATCATTGTTTCCCAGGTGCAAGCTTTGTCCAAATTATGGAAAAAATAATTAGTAGTAGGCACTGTCCTAGCACCACTTTGATTATTTATGTTGGGAGAAGAGGAAATGCTAATAGTCACATACTAACAAAATACTTTGATTTGTTAGCTCAATTAGATATTAAACACATAATTTTAACTGCATTTCCTTATAGCAAGTTGTTGCTTGAGGCAGAAAATAATGCCAGACATAGGTTAAATAATAAATTGCATACTTTGGCATTGTATAACAATAAATTCACTTTAGTTGACATTAATACCTTTGTATTTAATAAGACATGTAAATTAACAAAAGATAATTTTTATCTTGCTAATTTTTATAAAAAACAAATAGCAATGTCGCTATCATATTGTTTTAATGACCCAGCCAAGTTGTTGGCTAACTCCACTGCTTCTATTGAGCAGGTTACAAATGTAATATTAAACTTTGACAGTTTGGAACAAGTTCCAAGTTCTTTAAATTAGACCTAAAGACAATAGAGATAATCTCTGGCATTAGTAATAAAGGTAATGGATCTGATGATGGATATCAGAATAATTATTTAAGAAATACAAAACCATTAAAATTTAAACATTATAATAAAAATTGTATCAATCTGGTGCATCAAAATATTCAAGGACTGTTAGGTAAAGAGTTAGAATTGGAGTTGTTTATGAATTGTGAGAATATTGATATTATTTGTCTTAGTGAGCACTGGCTTAAGCGCCATCAATTCATTTACAGCTTCAATAATCACCAGATTGCAAGCTCGTTCATCAGGGAAAAGTTTATTCATGGTGGCTCTTTAATAATAACAAATAAATTACTCAAATATAAAGAAAGATCTGATATTGTGAGCCTCTCTGTTGAGCGAGTTGTTGAGATCTCTTGTGTTGAGTTGGAGCGACATATTGTTATTAACGTATACAAACCTCCCTGCGCGCCTTTTGAGGCATTTTTAAGAATAATGGAGGATGCCTTAAATAAAATATCTAATAGCCATAAAACTGTTACTGTCTGTGGAGACTTTAATATAAATATTTTGGAGGATTGTTCTACTACTACAATTTTTTTAAATTTATTCAAATCTTATAACCTAATAAACATATTTTGTGAACCAACTAGAATAACTGCCACTAGTGCGACATGTATTGATAATATTTTTTGTAATATGACACCTAGTCATAAATCAGTTTTTAATAAAATACAATCAGATCACAGTGGTCAGTTAGTTTGTTATCCAGTAGATACTCCAAAAAGTAAAAAAAGGAAAATAACAGTTGTACCCTTCAGTGAAAGCCGCTTAGACAGGTTTAAAAACAATTTATTAATTAAATTAGAGTGGTTGCCCAGCAACCAGAGTCCAGATTATCAATATAATTATTTATTTAATCAAATTAATGAAACATTTCATAGAGTTTTTACTTCTAAACACTTGATGGTTAGTGATGGTCTGGATTTTGGTGAATGGGCAACCCCGGGTATCTATAAAAGTAGAAATAAACTGTATGATTTATACGCTGAAAAGTCCTACAATCAGGACCCTACCTTCATAGATTATGTTAAAAGATATTCAAAACTTTTTAAAAAAATATGTTTAACCGCTAAATCCATATACATAAAAAATAAAATCAAAACATCTTCTAATGTTGTTAAAACTACTTGGAACATTATTAATAATGAAACTGGTAAGAAAAAAGCCTGTAATAAAGATTTTAAGCTAAAAATTAATAATGTAGATATAACAGCTGACCTAGAAGTTGCGACAGAGTTTGAAAATTTTTTTACTAACATTCCTTTACTGACTACAATGAGTCTGCCGTCGTCTTCTATATCCGCTGAATCAATACTTAAGGAAAATGTAGTAGAGTGCGGTACAGTGTTTGAATTTATGCAAGTTACACCTAATGATATATTGAAAGCCTTTAAATCAATTAATTTGAAGAATACTAAAGACTTGTGGGGACTTTCTGTTAAGGCGGTATCTGCAATTATTACTATAATTGCCCCACATCTTGCATCTATTTTCAACAACTGTATTGCAGTAGGTGTATTTCCTGACTTGATGAAGCACAGTAAGGTTATTCCTTTATTTAAGTCTGGAGATACTTCTGATCCATCAAACTTTCGACCTGTTTCTGTATTACCCACCTTAAGTAAAATCTTTGAAAAATTAATACTTAGCCAGTTGCTCAGACATTTTAATAGACATGAATTGTTACATAAGAAACAGTTCGGGTTTACCAAAGGTTGCTCAACCGTTGATGCAGGTGTTGAATTATTAAAAAGTATCTATGCTGCTTGGGAGAATTCGCAGGATGCCTTGGGTATATTTTGCGACTTGTCCAAAGCCTTTGACTGTGTGCAACATGAAACTCTTGTAAGGAAATTACACCACTATGGTATTAAGAATAAAGCTCTTGAATTTATCATATCTTATCTGAGTGATAGAATTCAAAAAGTCGATGTCAATGGAATTAAGTCCTCAGGGTCAAGAGTCACCATGGGTGTACCTCAAGGATCGATTCTCGGCCCTTTTCTGTTCCTAGTTTATATTAATGACTTACCTTATTATGTTAATGATAGCCATGAGATTGTGTTGTTTGCCGATGATACTTCATTGACATTTAAAATTAATCGACAATTAAGCAATTATGACGAAGTAAACAACGCACTCTCTAAGGTGGTCTATTGGTTTAGTGTGAATAATCTTTTACTCAATGATAAAAAAACTAAAGTGATAAAGTTTTCCATGCCTACTGTAAGACAGGCAAATACAAATGTTAAAATTAATGGTAATGAGGTGGACCCTGTTAAGTCATCTGTTTTTTTAGGCATCACACTAGATTCTAAATTACAGTGGCTTCCTCATATAGATAAACTGTCCGGAAAATTAAGTTCTGCTGCGTATGCAGTCAAAACAATTAGACGGCTCACTGATGAGGATACTGCTAGAATTGTTTATTTTAGTTATTTTCATAGTATCATGTCTTATGGAATTCTTCTTTGGGGAAATGCGGCTGACATAGAAACCATTTTTATTTTACAAAAAAGAGCTATAAGAGCTATCTACAAACTAGGAAGCCGTGTTTCTCTAAGAGAGAAATTCAGAGACATAAATATTTTGACTGTCGCTTCTCAATATATTTATGAAAATTTATTGTATGTGCATAAAAATATTACAAAATTTAAAAAAATAAGCGACACACATAATTTAAATACGAGAAATAAGAACGATCTTGTAGCACATCATACTCGACTCCACAAAATCAGTAACTCTTTTATGGGGCAGTGTATACGTTTCTACAATAAACTTCCAAATAATATTAGGGAAATGACTATTAACAAATTTAAAATAACTATAAAATCTACGTTATGTAAGAAAGCGTATTATAAAATTTCAGACTATGTAACGGATAAAAACGCTTGGAATTAAGTCGCTCTAATTCAACACAATAAACAAACAAAATGTAATAGATATAAGTACTTCATTTAAAAAAGAAAAAAAGCCTACTGAGTTTTTTGGCAGTGTTTCTCAGTAGTTGCCAGTCATTCACTGCACGGTAGGAAAAGAAATTGGACTATTTTTAAGTAGACTCGCGTCTCAAAAAAAATAAAGCATATTTTCATTTCATTTTCATTCATTTTCATTTCAGCTCTGCGATGTCACCTGTCATACTTGACAGTTGACATTGATCCGGTCCAAACTCACTATGACCGACAACAATAGTGAACGACAATAGTCAGGCTTATTCTATTCAGGGTTTGCTTTAACGTTAAAAATGTTGTAACAAGTACCAGAGCTCAAGTTAAACTGGGGAGAATGTGTCAATTCTTTCTTTTCATTGCGGATAAAAGATTGTGAAAGATGGGAATAAAAAGGCAACGTTGTATAAATTATCGATGTAGATTTTTTTTAAAATAATGAATTTAAATAGAGAGGACGACATTTTTATTATTGTTTTGTCCGTCAGATATATGAAATAAATATCCTATCCTAATAATATTATAAATGCGAAAGTAAGTGTGTGTGAATGTTTGTTACCACGTATCTCCATGACCGCTCAACAGATATTATTGAAATTTGAAATGTAGATAGTGCATACCCTAAAATAGGACATAGGCTAATAATATTTTCAAAAATCATCCCCTAAGAGGGTTAAATAGAGGATTGAACACTAACATATCTTTTCAACTAAATACCTACCTAATGCTTTTCTACATTTAATTAATTTACATTGGCACACTTATGCACATGCAATTATGAGTTTCTTCAGGATCTGTCCATCAATTTGCTGACGCTGTTGGTTGGTTTTATTAAAATTAATTATTGTGGCATTTTAAAGTTAATGGTTGATATAAATGTAAAGTTTGTATTGTAGAGCGTTTGTATGTATTATTGCTAAATTAATCTCTACTTTGAAACAAAATTATTTCCTAAATCTAGGTACTGGTATTTTTAAACTACGACAATAAGGAGGTGTTATAAGTTTCAGGTTTGTATTTGTGTGCAAGTTAATTACTTAGAAGTGTCTGAACCAACAGAATTTAATGCGTTATTTTACTGCTAAGTTATAGTAGTCAAGATTTTTCATAGAGTTAGGTTGCAAGAAATATTACCCCTAGGAAGTGTCATTATAGCGCTTTATTATGTTATGTCAAAATAACATAATAAAGCGCTCATACCTGTAATACCCGAAAGCGCAGGCAGAGGTGAATATCAGACAATATACCGGATGAATTTAAACCTCCAACTCACGATACCGTATAACTCTACTAGATGTGATAATAATATGATGTGGTGCTCAGCATTGAGTGTCTTTACAATTAATTAAATTGATGTTCTGATGTGCATTTTGAGGCACATAAGAGCGAGAGCTATGTTGTTGTTATTTCAACTTAGAATTTTAGAATCTTCAGTGTTTGTACATATAGAGCTAATTCTTATAAAAACAGTAAACTTTACCAATCTTTAGAAGTAAGCCCTTAAACACATACAAAATATGTTTTTCATCGAATATATACATACTATATTATATTGTAGTATTTCTTGGCACAAGAAGTTTAGGACCACAGACAGATATATTGAGATACAGCAAGGCGACGTAACGTCACTCTCTTTGTTGCTACGTTTGAGAAATTTTTCGTTTCGTTATTCGTGTCGTAATTATCATACTAGATACTATAATATTAGACCAAAGATTCTGCTAACATTTACATTAAAATGTCGTTTTGTCATTGGTCGGGTTATGTCGGACATCTTTAATATCGATTAACTTGTGAAACGTCACTATTTTTATATAGTAACTAGCTGCCCCAGCGAACTTCGTACCGCGCAAAATTGTGAATTTAAACCATTCCCAGATCCCCTTGAACACACACAAAAAATTTCATCAAAATCGGTCCAGTCGTTTAGGAGGAGTTCAGTCACATACACACGCACACAAGAAATATATATACTAAGATGTCATAGATTTACTCGAGTATCACACATTCAAATAAAACTACTTTTTAATCGGTAACGATCTCGCCATAGAAATATAAGGTGACTGAACCTCGCTCGTGCTTGCACATCTTTGTGTGAATTATTTCATTACCGTTGCTTAAAATTGGTAAAGAAAAACATTATGTGAAAACTGGCATAACAGAACTTCCAATCACCGCACTTGGCTTGCGCGTGTGTATTCAGGTCTAAACTTTCTCAATTCGTAAGATAGTCGAGAAAAGACCGTTTCCAGCTGTGGGACACCTAAAAGGTTTTCCCAGAAAGAGTGACAACCCGTACATCCTCACAAACATTGGCATTTTTGGCGAATTATTTGCATCGTAACCAGTCCTAGGCTAATACGCTAGTGTTCTATACACAGATAATGATGTGGGTAGATATACATACTTCGGCAGATATGATATTATCGTGAGGAATTGCCTATGAAATGTCATAAAACTTTAGGTAGAGTTTTCTTAAAAATATAAAATAGTGAAATGAATATATTTACTATCCATATATCTCAACATACAACTCAAATGCTCGTCAAATTATGCAATGTTTATTTCATAACAAGTCTGTGGTCGAATCATAAGAAGTTTAGTTACCTACCAAGGCTTCAGACAGAATCCTGCGAAAAGTCTCGAAACTCCGTCAATCAAAATTTAAGTTGATATTGGAAAAGTTTTGGAGATTGATGCGTAACTGTTATACAAACGACATAAGTACCTACTCGGTAAGAGATTGGCCAAAATGGTAAACGTTAGTGCACGGCAGTGCTAGCGCCAAGTCGAGTAAAAATGCGACACGCGGCCGTGCCTACATTTTCTCGAACAAGTTCAGGCCATTTTTGACGCACTGTAACTTCATTGTGGATAAAACTAGGAGCCGGATTTTTAACATATCTTAATTATCGCATGGAAACACAGTGTATCTCACCTGTAATACATACCATAATTAGATTCTTTAGTGCGATTAACTAGTCAATCTATTTATTTAAAACATACAAGATTTTTAATATTGCTAAGTCACCATATGATGTTGTTAGGATAGCTAATTAAGTAAAAAATTAAGACAGAAGGTTCCGTAGGGACTGAATTAACAGACATGGTATTTAGGTACATGAATCTCACAAGTTTTTACGGTAGAGTAGGCTGATTCACGTAATTAAATAAGTTCAGTTGCAGTTAAGTTTCGATCAAAACAGCCCTTTTCGTATTTTCGTAATTTTGATCATCGCTGTCGTATACGCTTGCGTCAAGTGCCTCACGCGAGCTAGGCTAGATATGACAGCTAAACCATTAGAAGAATAAAATTTATAACTTAATTGCAACTAATCCACAACTTGATCGTCGCGTCAAGAAATTACGTGAATTTAGCCTACTGAGCTGCAAGACTTGGTATTTTTTACATGTGGTTTTTGATATAATAAAGAGGAAGGAGGTTTGTTTGTCTGTTGAAACTGCGTTAATCTCTGGAACATTTTCTAAAACTCGAATTTGAAATGTCAAGTAATTTGATACTGCCTTGTTCTCTTAGTAGTCTGTGACTGCCTTTTAGGTAAGAGATGTTACGTTTAGGATTACTTTAGATTAGAAGCGATGGCGCCGCTGTATCGGAGTCGGCTATAGACATGTAGATTATAGGGTTGATTTTAGGTCGTGCCCACACGCCTTTGCAAAAATTATTTCATTGCATTCATTGTTGAAAGAAACAGCCTGAGGCTGAGACTGGACAAAATATTAGAGGACATAAGCTGCTAAACTATCTGATGATGGAAGTGTGAGGCACTCAAGACAGGAACAGCGTTCCAAATCTTATTAGTTGATTCTCCAAAGAGTAGTGAAAGTTGTCAATGGACAACCATTCACTGCCTCAGATTATATTGAACTGGCAAAGTCTAGCCTTGCGAAATGTCAAACACTTAACTTCTATCCTTATTTTAGGGTCTCATTGCTCGGTACTGCTGGGTCTTCTCTCAACTATCTTATCAGTTGAGAGAATTTAGGCCTTCCTCTACACCCGCTGGCCAAGTGCGGATTGGTGAATGTCACATGTCCTCGAATGATTAGTTCTTAGACATACCGGTTTCCTCACTATGATTTCCATCACCGAAATTGAGTAGCGGAGATGAAACTATTCACACAAAGATGTGTGGGCACGACCAGGATTCGAACCCGCTACCTAATTTTTCTAAGGCGAGGCCTGTACCGCCGCGCCACCACTGCTCAGAAGCCAAATCATTTTTGTCAATCGACAGACTGCAATGCTGAGCAGGACACAAAAAAATAAAGGACATATTAGATCTTCCAACCGACACTTGGATCTCTATAAACTTTTAAGAGTTGCGAGAAGACTCGTAGACAGCTGTGGGGTAACAAAGTAACTTGCTTACTTACCACCAGCGCGGGGGATAATTGGTGGCTCGATGCCGTGCCCGGCTTCCGCTACATTGAGTGTACGCGTTAATCGAGCGTATGAACAATTCGAACGCTGAGTTGTTGCGGTATGTTCACAATGTGACAATCAAGAAACGAGTACCTACGCCGAATGTGGGCGGGGAAGGTGTCTTAAAGACGCTTAAGTTTGCCTCAACCAACACGCCTTTTTTTTTTTTGTTTCCGCTGTGGGAATGCATTTACGCACTGTCCCGCCCCTAGGGGAAGGCGGGGGTGTGTGAGACTCGTGGCACCGAGAAGCGGTGCCCCCCCGACCGCGATGTTGCTTTATGCAACACCGAGAGCGGGGGCAATACTCACTAAACCCACAGCGCTCCATCTTTCACCTTGGTGAACATGAACCGCAGAAACAGCCGCCACTTATTCCGTGACGGCTGCGTCAACGGCGCATGTGCACCCAGCAGGGCCGCGGGAACCACGATGTGACACTACCGCGACCCCACAGGTGACGGCTCGCCAATTTGGCGAGCTCCTCCTTCTCCCCCAGTGTGGGTATGGGGGAGTGGGCGCCCCGGAGATTTTGGGACGACTTCAACGGTGGCGAACTAGTGCAATGCAGGGTTCAGGCTTCCCGTGCCCGTTCCCCACGGTTCGCCCACCGGTCAGAGACGGCGAATATAGGCCCGCCGCCTCCGACCAGTCCGTCTTCTTCGGCAGGGGTCAGCGGAGGGATCGTTCTCCCTGACGCGCTCTGCCGTCTCCTTCTGCGTCATGACCTCGACGCAGAAGGCGACCACTGCGTTCCAGGCCGCTTCACTCCCGAGCATACGGCTGACCACGCTCGGGAGGGAGAGGTCCGCGCCGATCTCGGACATTAGAGCGCGGCGCTGCGAGGACCACGCCCCGCACACCTCGAGTGTGTGTTGAGCGGTGTCCATCGCATCGCCGCACTCGTGGCAGGCAGGAGCCGGCTCCCTACCAATCCGCCACAGGTATCTCCCAAAGCACCCATGCCCGGTCAACACCTGCGTCAGATGATAGGTCACCGACCCGTGCCGCCTGTCCGCCCAGCGGTCTAGAACGGGGCGGAATGCCTCAACGGTACGTGTGAGTGTACCGGAGGCCGTCGCCCCCATTAGACCGCTGGCCCATCCTTCAAACAAATCGGCGCGCGCCCTTGATATTGCGGCGCGTCTCCACAGGGCACGGCTGGATGCCGGTCGCCCTCTCTTCGGCTCTCCGACGGTACACATCGGCGAGCACCTTCGCCTCTAGCTCCCACGGGGGTGTGCCAGCTATTGCGCACGCAACTGTCCGGGACACCGTCCGGTACCCGCGTATTGCCCTCAATGCGACTGCCCGCTGCGGTTTCCGCAGCAGGGTTTTGGTCCTTTCATCGAGGGCATCCACCCAGACGGGTGCCCCGTAGAGCGCCATACTATATAATAATAATAATAATAATAAAAATTTATTGTTTCCTTTTGTTACATAGCTCCTTTATAATAGTGCTAGGGACCTCATGTTAAGCAAATAATGCTTGTGGTATGAGGACCCCCTCTTTCTTAACAATAAATAATAACATATTAGAGAACCCAAGTTATTTAGTTAGAACAATAAATTTTGTGTGTGTGTGTGTGTGTGTGTGTGTGTGTGTGTGTGTGTGTGTGTGTGTGTGTGTGTGTGTGTGTGTGTTTGTGTGTGTGTGTGTGTGTGTGTGTGTGTGTGTGTGTGTGTGTGTGTGTGTGTGTGTGTGTGTGTGTGTGTGTGTGTTTGTGTGTGTGTCTGTGTGTGTGTGTGTGTGTGTGTGTGTGTGTGTGTGTGTGTGTGTGTGTGTGTGTGTGTGTGTGCGTGCGTGCGTGCGTGCGTGTGTGTCTGTGTATAAGTGTGCGTGCGTGTGTGTTTAGTTGTGTGTAAAGTATGTTCTGCTTATGTTGTGATGTGCGTGTCAAGTATCGCCTCCGTGTCCTCATAAGTGAGTGGTTTTATCCAATCTATCACATTTTTTTTACACTCTAAGAGGCGTTTATTATGCACGTAAGTATGTTTATTGATATAGTTATATAACAGAGCCGATCTTTTAGTAAATTGTTTACTTGCAAATTTAGTTTTCAATTTTGGAACTTGCACAACGATGTCCTTTCTTCTTTTTGATGCATCTGATTTTTCATAAGGTGTAGCCTTATACATTTTGAAGATAGTTTGTACAATGTATAATTTTCTGACTGTAAGTAAATTACTGTCTTCATACAACTTTGTAGTAGGGTATCTTTTATTTAAAAAGTACATTACTTTAATAAGACCACGCTGTGCACGTTCCAGCTGGATAAATTTAGATTTAGCAGCACCACCCCATATTGGTATGCAGTATGTTAGCACCGATTGTACCAAAGCAATATATATTTCATTAAGAAGGTTTCTAGGTTGCATGTTAGTGGCTATAATTTTAGTTTTAGTAGGGACAATATGCCTAAGCGATTTGAATATCCAGGTCAGTTTCCTTATCCTTGCACTAACTTGCTCTATTTGGGGATACCATGATAATGCTTGATCCACTACTATTCCGAGATATTTAATTTGGGTGACCTTTTCAAGGTTAGAGCAGGTACAAGTAACATTATGTATGTTTCCACAATTATGGATTTTTAGGTTTAGATATATAACGGGCTGTGTATTTTTATTTATGCTAAAGCACATGTATTTAGTTTTGGAAGTATTTAGAGCTAGCAAGTTATAATTTAACCAGGCAGCAACTTTCGCCATTCCTACTTCAGCATTGTACTTGACATCTTGCCAGGAAGCTCCCGAAAACACAATTGCCGTATCATCAGCATAAGAAAAAATATTTGCATCTGAGATTTGCATGTTGCATAGATCGTTTAAATATAGTAGAAATAGTGTAGGGCCAAGCACGCTGCCCTGTGGAACACCATAAGACACCTCAGTGTCGTCACTGGTATATTGACCTATTTTCACCCTTTGCTTTCTATTAGACAGATAGTCTTTGAACAAGCTGAGTGCGTTATCCCTGAAACCATACTTCTCAAGCTTGTCCACAAGGATTGGGGCGGAGACGGTGTCAAAAGCTTTCTGGAGGTCCAAGAATACTGCCAGACATTTATTACCATTATCAAGATGATTAATTATTTTTGAGCTTAGCGCTGTCACTGCATCTTCAGTACTGACACCCTGTCTAAATCCATATTGATTGTTAGATAGTATATTATATTTATTTAGATATTTCATTATTCTATTATTAATTAGCTTTTCTAGTATCTTAGAGATAGATGGTAACACAGAGATTGGTCTAAAGTTATTGACATCGCCGCCGTCCCCACCCTTGTGGACAGGTGTAATAATTGATTGCTTAAGTGATGTAGGAAAGACACCCTTATGGAAGCAAAGATTAGTGAGATGAGTTATGATAGGTACTGCTTCTTGTCTGATGAGTTTTAAAAATTTGGTGGAGACATTATCCCATCCCGGTGCACTGTCAGATTTCAGATTCATAAGGACTCTGTTCACCTCATCAACATCAGTGTCCAATAATGCAAAAGAATTAAGTATAGGAGAAATGGTATAATTAGTGTTAGTAGTGTTTTCAGAATTTTGACAGATTTGATGAGCTAAGAGCTTCCCGACGTTGGCAAAGTGGTTGTTAACAAAGTTAATGGAGTCGCTGCTTGTAGCTTTTAAGTTTAATAATTCAAGATTTTGATTTTTGGCTAAGCGTGAATATGTAAGGTTTTTGATATTTTTCCAAAGTTGTTTATTATTAGTTATAGATTGTGCAATCATATCCCTATCATATTTTCTTTTTATTTTTTTTATTAAATTATTGCAATAGTTCCTATATCTGGTATAAGTTATTTTTAAGATCTCATTATCAGGTTCGTTACGGTATTGTTTTTGTAAGTTATTTCGGTTTTTAATACATCGGAGAAGGCCAGCAGTCATCCACGGTTTAATTATGCGTTTACTGCAGGGAATATGTTTAGTGGTGGTGTGTTCATTAATAGCTTTAGTAAGTATCCCAATAAAAGAATCAATTAATAAGTTTGGGTCGTCAATAGTTAGTAAGTTTGTCAGATTTTCGTTTTTTAGATATGTACAGGCCTGCTCAAGATTTACTGTTGTAGTAGTTTTTCTTACAATGTTCTTGTTTTCTTTAATCTGACCTATTGACAGGAATATGGTGTAGTGGTCAGAAATTGTTGTGCTTAGAACTGCTATCATCGCCTTGTGTTTTTGTTTTTGTATCTTTATCATAAAATGATCGAGACATGTTTTTTCCCTAGTGGCGATACTATGGCCTGAGAGTATACCAAAAGAAGAAAGCATATTTAGGTAGTTATTCCTACTTTTGTGTTCTTGGGATGACTCAGTTTCTTTAGTCTTAATATTTATATTTATATCTCCCGTAATAACAATGTTCTTATGTGATTTAGTATTGTCTAGTTGTGAGCGGAGAGATTCAATAAAACTGTCAGTATTTATATTAGAAGGCGAGCGATAGATGCCATATATATGGTAAGTGAGTACCTGTAATAATAGGCAAGACGCATGGGCTAGTTATATTTCCGCGACCTTATGCTTTAGGGTACTTTTAACGTAAAGAGCTACCCCGTCGTTCTGGTTGTTCTGTAGAGTGGTTGTGTACACATGGTAGTTGTTCATTTGCGGAACTTGTTTATGAGTGCTTAGTCTACATTCTGTTAGTATTAATATATCCGGCTCGAAGTCAAAGGTAGATAGGGTAGTGATAAAGTCATCAAAGTTACGATATATGCTTCTTATATTTTGGCATATAATAGTGAGATCATTTTTGCTTACTTTAATGTGTTTATGAAGGTAGGATGGATCGCATTCTACTGCATGCGCAATTTCGATATTATCTATTTCAGATACAGTTGCTAAAGTACTATCCATTAGGTATGTGACATAGATGAGTCAGGGTCACAAGCAAGGTGTTTATGTTTGGTCGGCAGGGTTGATCTATTGTTGAGCTAGAGGTGAAACACTTACAAACAACGCGAGTAAACATGAGTACGAGGGAAATAACATCTATGTTCAAAAGTTTAGAATAGTCATAGTTTTCTGTGGCACTAGGTACCAGAAAGTGAATAAGTATGTGCAATTGCACGGTTTTAAGTAATACTGCATTGTTTAAGAATGTGTAAAAGTGTTTAAAGGTGTATGGGTGGGTGTGTATAGTTTTAATATGTAGAAGTGTGTGTTTTAGTTTGTAAAAATAAGTAAAATAAGTAACATAATATATTACTATTCGAGTTGTACACAAACAATAAGTAAAACTGTAGGTAAAATGGTAGGTGACATTCATTACTACTCTTTGCGTGATATGCAGAGATAAAGTAAATTTCATTATAAAATACGTAGGGTAAGTAAGGTGAGTAACTCTTTGCACTTCACGCAGACAATATGTAAATATCAAAAGAAAGTAATTTGAAATAAAAGTACAATCCAATGCAACAACTATCTGCAATATATAGGATACAAAAAAAAGGATTTTTAGGTTAATTGCTATACTAACTGTTTTCCTAACAGCTAGTCATTTAGCTAATAGAAGTTTATGTACCTGGTCTTCACTTCTAATAATGATTGTGGGGGAATTTTCATTTTTCTTTACGTATACCTTGCCATATCCAGTCCAACAAAACTTGTACATACCAGACTTGACAAGGTCCCGTGCAAGGAAATGCAGGCGAGAACCTTTGGCCGTTAGGTGGTCTGACAGGAATACGGGTTTATCTTCGTTAGCCTTAATTCCCAAGTGTTTACAACATAGTTTGTTTTGGCGTTTTATATTGAAGGCTTTAGCCATTTTTAAGATCTCGGTCTTTTGTATTGTAGAACCAGTTTCCACTGCGCACAACCCCCGCATATAGCCGCCGACATGGTGCACTGGGACCGCCAATATTCGGCAGGAGTCTTCCCAGGGCGTCCGCAGTGCCCATCAGCTTCGGCTCGAGGTGGCGAAAGTGCTCACCAAACTTACAGCGGGCGTCGAGGAGTAGCCCCAGGTACTTCATCTGGGGTTTCAACTCTACTCGAACGCCCGCAACGTGCACCGCCGCACCGTCGGGAGCTCTGCGCCGAGGGCCACGAAACAGAATGGCCTCGGTCTTATGGAGTGCGACCTCTAGACCGAGCAAGCGTATCCGCTCCACGACTAGGGTCGCACAGGCCGACGCACGCCTCATCAACTCCACGGAGTCCGCCCCCCGGGCGGTTACCAGCGTGTCGTCCGCATAGCACGTGATCGAGCACCGGGGAAGCAGAACTCCGCGGAGAACCCAATTGAAACCGACGTTCCACAGGAGCGGTCCCAACACGGACCCCTGTGGAACGCCGCGCTCAACCGCATGCCGGCTCAATCGGCCGTCCTCACCGGCGACAAACAGGACGTCGCGCCCACTGAGGTAGTCGCTCAGCAGGCGCTGGAGATATGCCAGCACTCCGTAGAAACGGAGTGCCTCCAGAATGGTGCTGTGCGGGATGCTATTGAAAGCGTTGGCGATGTCTAAAGACACCGCCAGCAGAAATTGTCCCCTCTGGATAGCATCCCGCACTGCAGCCCTCAGACGGATCAGGGCGTCGATGGTGGAGCGCCCCGTCCTAAAGCCGTATTGCACCTCGGAGAGGTCCGGACCGCCAGCGCCGATGTGCTGGACGAGTCGAGAGGCAATAATCCTCTCGAACACCTTCGCGACGTCGTCCAGCAACACGATCGGCCTGTAGGCGGAAGGGGAGTCAGGTGGTCGACCCTCCTTCCGCAGCAGGTAGAGCAGTCCGTCCTTCCACAGCTTCGGGAACCGTCCGACGCGCAGACATGCGTCCATTAGTTCCCGAAGCCGGTCTCCGAGGTGCCTGAGGGCGATACCCAGCACCCTGCCAGGTACCCCATCCGGACCAGGGGCCGTCCTTTTTCGCCTAAGACGGCCGACAGCGCCAACAAGCTCCTCCTCCTCTATGCGGTGAAACCTCTCCGCGTCATCTCTGCCCTCCGATGTAGGTGCCATCCGCGGAGGGGCATGTCCGGAGTCGCCGGGAAACAGCGACGAAACAACATTGCCCAGCAACTCCGGCTGAAGAGTCGTCGTCAGTGGGGGGCCGCGCGCACGCATTTTATTTCGCGCTGCGCGGTACGGCCTGCCCCACGGGTCTCGGTTGAGACTCTCCAGCATTTCGACATACCCGCTCTCCTTTGAGGACGCTATGGCGCTTGCCAGGGCTGTCTTGGCCTCCACGTATGCCGCATAAAGCCGCGCCTCTTCTTGCGGGTCACGGGAACGGCGGAGCCGGCGGTGACGAGCGTGCGCGCGTCTTCTCGCGACACACGTCGCCCTTAGATCGGCTATTTCCCGCGACCACCAATACAAGGCCTGGCGTTGTGGCAGGCCATGGACCCTGGGCATCGCTGCGTCACATATCGCCCCAAGGGCGGAGCGGAGGCGAAGAGCTGAGTCGTCGACACTCTCCCCGTCCATAGGGCCGGAACACCACCGCTGGACGATTGAGGCTTCGACTGCGCGATCGCAATCGAGGTGGGAAAGGGCCCAGCGGGGAAAACAGGACGGTGCCCCGGGCAGAACCGGGGCTGGGCGGCCGCTAGAGGTGGAGACTTCGAACCGGACATACCTGTGGTCCGAGAGAGTTTCCACCTCCTCCAGCACGCGCCAGTGCATGACGCTGCGTGCAAGGGCGGCGGTAGCGAACGTGACATCCACCACAGACCCGCCCCGCCGTCGCACGCAGGTGAACACCCTCCCGACATTGAGGAGGGATAGCCTGGAGGCGGCCGCCCACTGTTCCAATGTCCGGCCCCGAGCATCAGTCGCTGGGATCCCCCACGTCAGGGATTTGGCGTTGAGATCGCCAGCAACTATGACTCCCCGACGTGGCCCAGCTCGACGCAGAACGGCGGAGAGTGTGCCGAGGAACGACTCAAATTCGTGGAGGGGCCTGTTAGGTGAAAAGTACACCCCGACGAAGCAGATACCCCTCCACGAAATTGCAACATACCCGGCACCACTTTCTATAAAGGAGAGCGCCGCCGCCGAAGGTCGTGCCACAATGGCCACCAACTCATTAAGGTCGCCTGCCCATGACGGCTGGTCAGGAACGGCGTAGGGTTCCGCGACCACCGCGATGTCGATGTTCCACTCCGCCATAGTCTGCAGGAAAAGATCCTGCGCCCTGGCGGAGTGGTTAAGATTCCCCTGGAGGACGCTGTGTGGGTGTAGGTCCATTAAACTACCATTTCAGCGTCCTCCAGGCGCGGGGTGCCCCGCACTGCGGCTGCCGCCATGGGCGCGGCGACTTGGCCAGCTTTCCTGGCCTTTGTGGGGGGAGGGCAACATTTCCTTCCCCCCATGATGTGCCCGGCAGGTCTGCCCAACCAACACGCCTCATGTATGTATTACGTACACAAAACAGAATAACAAAGTTAATTGGAGGTATAAGGGATATATTCGTACTTCCGCACAACGCTTCGCCCACGTGGTACAAAAAAGGACAAAGTACATACAAGACCAAAATCTATTTCCGTCCCAAATTTCATCTAATTCCGTCCAGTAGTTTTTGCGTGAATGAGTAACAATCATACATCCAGACATCCTTACATTCTTACAAACTTTAGCGATTTACATTATTTGTAGGGTAGGAAGCAGGATAGGATAGGATTAGGTATATGTATCATAATTCGAGCCTCATGTGTTTATATTAGGTTACACGGACTTCTCATATTAGGTTGTAAGATATTAGTTAGTTTACATTAGGAAGAGACTAGATAGAAACGCGAGTAGTAGTGACACAGGCGATACTGGGGTGCTGTCTTTCATCTTACTCGCTCGTGTCAGGTAGCTACTCGCCATCAAGGTCATTAGAGAGAAAGAGACGACACGATTTGTATTTGGTAGTAATAAAGCCTTTTGTATTAGCTATGTTATATCAGTATTAGACACAACATTAATAATAGTAAATACACCACCCTATTATTTGACTAATACCCAGTAAAAGGTATGGTACTTAATATGACGTAATGAATATATATTTTTTTAGTCTTCTATAGGCTGGCGCTTGACTACAACTTGCCTGATGTAAAGCAATGATGTAGTCTACGATAGCACGCGCCAGCGTCACTAACCACGGCGGAAGCCTACCACCAGTTAATTGTCACCTGATTTCACCACCCGGGGATCACGTGTGGGGATTCAATCAAAGGTGTACACCCACGGACGAAGGTGACTCAGCTCCCATTTTTTTTATTCTTGGATAGCCTGGCGCTTGACCACAACTTGCCTGATGTTAAGCAATGATATAGTCTACGATGGAACACGCCAGCCCAGTATACCGATTCACTCGTGATTACGAATGATTATATCGGTGAGAAGAATTTTCTGTATTGACGTAGAAATTTATAATAAGTTACCCGTAGATATTAAGACACTGAATTCCATTGTAATTTTTAAGAAAAAACTGAAAGATTTCCTTATTAAAAAGGCATATTATTCATTAAAAGAATTCCTAGAAGATAAATAATAATAATAACAATATAATCAATAATATAATAATAATAATATAATAAATTATTCCTCAATATCTGTGATATTTATTTAGTCGGTAAAATGCTATATGACATTTTAAACTAAATTTGACTTGAATTGACTGTGATACCTACACTAGATTAATAAAAATGTTATTATAAGGAAAGCATAATATAATGTATGATTATTAAGAATTGAGTTATAAGTCATGATTTATTTTTTATGAAGAAAGGACAAATTGAAATCATAGTATTGTATAATGGTTATAGTCGACATCAATGTTTAGTTGACGATTACATTGCAATGCCTTAACAGGTCACTAAGTTCTAAGCACCTACTATGTACCTACATCACCGAAAAAATTCTACACTTAGTTCGCAATGAAGATTTTGAATTTGAATGTGGCAGTGGAATGAGCCTCCTTAAGGTTAGAAATATTAAAGGAGCAACAATTACGACCCACCCTCTCTGCATGGTGTCACTAGACATCGCACCGGAACACAGCAATGCCCCTTGGCGGTGCGGCTTTGTCGGTGGGTGGTCACTAACCACGGCCGAAGCCTACCACCAGTTAAACCATAGCAATATGAATATCTTAACAAAACATCACTAAAAGTTACCCTTTTATAACTATTAATATTGTGCTATTAATTAATTTAATGAAGCTGAAGCTCACTGAACCTTTGATTTAATTAGAAATGAAAGCGGGAGTCTTTTAATTGTGCAACTTGCATATACTCGTATGGAAGCGTTATTATCTAAGTCTTTATTATTTGACTTATTTGTTAGACGTTGCTATAGATAGACCGTTTAACTCACGTATCGCCTATCGCCAAGATTCTGACTCCTCCAGCTGCACAGACAGTGATGATGATTCAAGCGATATGGATATTAGTGACGAATAGTCTTACATTACTTTTATCTGTGGTTAAATAGTTCTTTAGGAGATTTAATTAATGAACTGGTCGCTGAGGCGTTCTAAACAGGAGGCCTATGTCTATGTATATGAAATTGCTCTAGCAAAGTTTTTCCGACAGAGAAGGTAGTTATATAATTTATTTTCACACAAACACACAGCGCCATCTAGTCCCAAATTAAGTAATTTTTATATTTGCTTGTGTTATAAGTACTGGTAACCGATATACTCTTAACATATTTTTTAAAAAAACATATGCATAAAATAGATAAATTACACCCAGACACAGAACAAAAAATCATGTTCATCACATAAATATTTGTCCCGGGTCGGATTCGAACCCACGACCTCCGGCTTAGCAGCCAGGGTCAGTAACCACCGCCAACAGGCCAGTCAAACCAATATAACTTTCTGACCAGAACTGTTGGGGCCTTGTACTCCGCTTTGCTGATGAAGATCTTCCCTTTTCACTGGAAGATCACTAACACCTGATCGTCCAGCTTTCACATACCTAATTAACATTAACCCACACATACGGTTATCTGATCCCAAACTTAGCAAAGCTTGTACTATGGATACCAAATATGACAATAAAGAACAATAATTGTAAAACATACAATGGTACGGAACCTATTGTATACGAAACTGACTCGCATCGCATTCCACTGGGTTTTTTAAGATGGCAATGAAAAATAACATTATTTTGACCAGGAAATTGGAAAAGTAATAATAGTAAATTTATGCATGGCACAGCTCACGTAAGGTGAACCCCATTCATTTGTCATTACAGCGGTATTGTATAATTTTATTTCCAGCTTATGGAGTGATTATGGGGTTTTGAGTAGTGTAATGTGTTCATGTTTTATGATATTTCAACAAATAGCATTATTTGAATGACTGAGTGAGGTACTTGGTTCATTAAATACAAGAAACTACTCTTTACTTGCATTAAACTTTTCCGACAACGACAACTGCAGCAAGTCAAATATTCTTTTTTTAAATTGGATTTATTTTAACGGCTTATAATTAATATTAATATTATTATTATTAATATTATTATTATTTATATTATCACTAGCGGACCCCGCAGACGTCGTCCTGCCCGGTAAAGCAGTGCCACCTGCCGGGTCCGAAAACAGAATACGACCTACAAGATTTCATAAAAATGGGTGAAGCTTTTTTAATTTTTCTCTGCATAAAAATCACCCTCGTACTTCCATAAAAAGGAATATTCCAAAAAAAGAATTAGCGAAATCGGTTCAGCCGTTCCCGAGTTATGCGCTTACCAACACATTTTGCGATTCATTTTTATATTATAGATTAAATATTATTTTATTTTAATTTGTTTGACTGGCTGCACGTCCTTTCGGCAGTAGGTTTCTGCAGCCAACTTTGGAACAGTACCTTTAAAAGACTTACAATGTCGTAGACAAATTCAATGTCTGTGTAAACAGAGTTATTTTAAAAACACCAGCAACCTCGCAGGAGTAGCTTGCTGACACCATAAGCAACAACATTTATTTTACGAGTTTGTCACATAACAATACATGAGGAATTAGGTACGCCACTCTAACGCGTGCTTGCGCTCCATACAAACATTTCACCAACTTCTCCAGATAACCATCTGGTTTATATTAAATGTTCGCGATGCTTGTAGGAAGTATGTATTCACAGTCCCTCGATAGTTTATAAAAAAGATTCAAGTAAGAAATCAAACTAATATTAGTCTTGTGTATGAAAAACAAAACTGCCAAATTATCAAAAGTCGTAAAAAATTTCGTGCATATGATATCTATATACTCATAAGTGGTTAATGATTCCTAAATAATCCTGTGTATAAAAAAACCGTTTTAACGAATATTTAACGTTTTGACTTTAAATACTTTGATAAAAAAAACAGTCTTTTACTAACATTAAAATTGCCTCAATGGTCGTAAAAACTATTTAACACTTCAAAATCAAATCGCACGTTGTAACTCACATGCACGTTAAAGCTCCCACGTTTCAATTTGGTCGGTTCATACGCTGAGAAGTGATCTTCAAATATAGGGTGCATACAACTCGGATTTTCAATATCAGTTGAGGGCAATATGTCTGGAGAGGCATAGTGCTTCTAAGTCAAGTTTTATGAGTTGCCGAACAAATATTCTCAGATTAAATTGAAAAATATGTATTTACCTTTACATCTACATTTAAGCTGTTGGTCAAACACATTTGGAGATGATTGAAAACATTCGAGAAACCTCTTGTTACGAAGGTTGCTTTGATTTTCTAGACAAAACAAACGTTTCCTACTGTTATATAGTAAAACTGGGGAAAACGAGTACTTGTAGTACTTGAGTAGTGTAGGGCGCCCTCCAGCTAGGTGGAGTGACGATCTGCGAAAGGTTATTAGTTACTGACCAAGCTTTCCCAGTCCTTACGGCCGTCCAAGGTAGTTTTTCACACCAGAACAAAAATAAGTACAAAGCAAAGCGGAGCGTAGCGGCGATACTGGTAGTAGCATACGCATTTATTATATTCTATCTCCGCAGACGGACGTAGGATTCAATAGATGCGGTGGGCGCGGCGAAGAAGATGCAACTGTGTCAACGCCACACATGCGCTCGCGGCGGCTACCCCTTACCACGGCGGTGATACAGATATTCGCATCGTAGAAAGAGATAGGATGAATAGTTTGGGTATGTAATAATTAACAAGGCAATTCCAGCGGTTCCTATTATGCTCTCTTTCTCGCGTGAACACCATCAATATTGACGGGCCGGTGGCGTGGTCTGTAAGATACTTGCTTTTCACGCCGCAGGCCGTGGGTTCGATTTCTACCCGAGACAAACATTTGTTTAAATATGTCTGTTTGTCTTGTGTCTGGGTGTAATTATCTATATTTAAGTATATATTTACAAAAGAAAAGTATTATATGTAGTATATTACCAGTTATCTGGTTTTCATAGTACAAGCTCTGCTTAGTTTAGGATCAGATGACCGTGTGTGTTAATGTCCCACAATATTATTATATTTTGTTTTTGGTCAAAGACATTAGTTATTAGTTTTATTATATTTAAATTAAATTAAAATTCATTTATTTCAGGTAACAATGGATCCTTACAATTTTAAATTAATAAATGACCACCGCTCTAACTATCACTACATATGAACATATGACATGTCTGCCACAGCAGTGCCGGATATAGTTGCAGTCGACGCAATCTGCAATCATCGCCAGAACAATATTGGTGCTGATCGTCACTCTGCGCACCAGGGACGTGTACCTTTTACGCATAGTTGCATTCCTCATGCGCAGCAGAATCGGGGCAGCCGCGACACCGCCCTGAATGCGTTGTTGTATTGCATTTTAATATTATTTTAATCATGCATTAACCATTGTATCTTTATGTTGTAAATAAATCTATCATTATAAAAAAATAATTATGCTAATTAGACGAACGGCAGACAACGGAGGGAACAGATAGGGAACTAGAATTACTTAAAACGAAATTCACTATAATTAAAACTAACATCTTAAACCTATCTAACCTAGGTGCGAATGGGTTCGAGGTTGGAACCACACTCCGTGCGCATCTTGATTACTAACTTAAAATTACTTAACAAATACTGTACAACTGGGGCTATCTAACTCACATGTTGTAAGAGTCTTGTCAGCAAATCAGCTCTGGCACGAGGCAGGCCATCGATGTCGCAATTGCGACCTTGCGATGGGCTGCAACTCGCGCAGTGGGATGTAGCCGTATGTAACACACTATTATAATTATTTTCGATAGTATTAAAGCTGTTGTGTGTGTCGGTAATAGTTTGGCGCCTTGAGGCATACCATGATTTACTAGAATACCATACTAATAGCTTATTTGGCAAGGCTATCGATAGTTCCCGTATAGTGCCAAGATTACATTGTAGACGTTGTACGCATCTGTACCTATATCATGAGTTTTCTTTGCTGGCTACTGATTATAGATAACCGTTAGGGCTACTATAGGCCGACCTTGATAATATTATAAGACCTCGATAACTTGATTGTATACAATAGTAATATTTTTATTTTTTGTATTTTACTGCCTCGGTGGTCCAGTGGGTTCGATTCCCGGGTCGAGCAAAACTAATTTCCTAATATACTTTGAGCATTTTAGTTGCAGAGTGAAGTTTGGCATTGTGTCCGATAAACAGCAATATCTCACCTTCTATTACATACGGGACCTAAACATAGCTGGCAAAATCTGGGTCATATTTTACCTCTGCCTACACTTCGGGTAATACAGGCGCGGAGCTATGTTAATGTATAGTTAATTGCAGTCGATACTACGCATAGTCAACTGTTAATAGAGCACATGGCACTGTAAACTGTCGTAGCAGACCTCGTAGTCCGTAGCAGCTTCGTAGCAAGTATTCGTAGTAATTTGCTACGAAAATACTTATGAATTTCATTCGGATTTATAAACTTTATGTACGACTATAGTAGCTAAACTTGATTTATTCGTTTGTCTTTGTCTGTAGCCTTCACATTAATACTGATATGGAAGAGGTTAAATATATTTTAATTAAAGAGGTTTATAATAAGATTGTTATTGAAGGCTTACATTAAGATTCCTTATCGCAAGTTACACTGATTTTTTGACACATGAGAGCCGGATTATAAATATAGATTACGCTGTTGTTAGTGTCACTTGTATGTTAGTAACAGAAACTTCGCGATTTTTACCCACTTCAAAACGTCAGATTTAGTGGAAATTTTGCACCTTTTCAAAGACCAATGACAATACATTATTCTAAAGTTAGGTCATAAAACGAAAAAAAACTTTTTAGTTTATTTTGATGGTTTTAAGCGTGTTTTTTTAGTATTTTAAAATATTTTATGTTATTTCGTATGTGATACCTATTACGAACTATACGTTGGAATAAGTCATGTTGCTATTGTGGTAGATACTCGACATATAACGCGTTAGACCTACACATTAATTTAACCAGTCCTGTCTCGCTCTTGACACCAATCTGGAGCTATATATCTTCTATTATTCGCAAATCCTTGGGTAGTATATTCATACGTTATATTACAATATATTGTATTTAGTGTATAATTATGTTCGGTTGTTATATGCACATATCCATAGATATAACAATGCAGGAATGCATCTACTATAGTGATGCATTAAAAATGAATCACTAAATGTGTTGCTAAGCGCATAACTCGAGAACGGCTGAACCGATTTAGCTAATTCTTTTTTTAAAATACTCCTTGAAGTACGAGGATGGTACTTACGCGGAGAATTTTTTTTTAAAAGTACAAACTTCACCGTAACGGCTTGATCGATTATTATGAAAACTTATATTAGCTATATTTAGTAGGTCTGACAATCGGTCGTAATCTATTTTCGGACCCGGTAGGTGGCACTGCTTTACCGGGCAGGACGACGACTGCGGGGTCCGCTAGTAATAAATAAATAATAATAAATATTCCGGGACATTAACACACACAGTGATCTGGTCTCAAGCTAAGCAGAGTTTGTGTTATGGAAACCAGATAACTGGTATATACTATACCCTCATACTATACATAATAATACTTTTCTTGTGTAAATATATACTTATAACTAGCTGCCCCAGCGAACTTCGTACCGCGCAAAATTGTGAATCTAAACCATTCCCAGATCCCATTGAACACACACAAAAAATTTCATCAAAATCGGTCCAGTCGTTTAGGAGGAGTTCAGTCACATACACACGCACACAAGAAATATATATATTAAGATAGATATTTATACCCAGACTCGACACAATCACAAATGTTCATCACTAATGTTTGTCTCGGGTGGCAACCGAACCCACGACCTGCGGCTTGAAAAGCAAGTATCTTACCGATCACGACACCGGCCCGTCAAATTAGTTAAAATAAATGTCTTACACTAATCACACAAGTTTCACTTCAACCGTTTTTAGTGTCCCACTGCTGGGCAAGGCTCAACTATGTTACGAGTTGAAAGAGTTGTTTTCGCATTAATTCACACACGTTGGCTAAGTGCAGGTTGGTGGTCCATAATTGATTAATTCTTAGGCAAGTCTCGTTCATTCATATTGTTACCTGTAAGTAAAATGAACCTTATTGGTATCGAAACAATTATTAAATTTAATTGTATCTGACTAAAAAATCTATCATTATCTTCATATTTTTTTTAGAAACAAACTACTTCTCTTTAATGATTACAAAAAAAATCCCTTACTAACCCTATTTCTGCTACGGCGGCTACTGAGTTGACTTGCCAGGTACTTAGGAAAGGATATAGAAAGGATATAAAAGTGAGTGCTCAAGCGCAAATACATTTTTTCCTTCTTTCTCTGGCCCAGGGACGAAGGGACTGCAACGATTGGTGAGGGTTTGAGGAAGAATTGACGTCTCCGAGTCACGGAACTTCCTTAGAAGAGAAGCTGTTGAGAAGTTATTAAATGAGATGAAAGTATTCTTTGTTTTTTGGAGAGGGCCTCTACATAAAATCGTCCTATTTATTTTCCTACCCTGCAATTAATGACAGGGCAACTATTAAGAAACACAACTAAAATCTCAGTTAGCTTATATATCAATTTTTTTTAAATTTAGTTTCTATTAAATTTTATTTTAAGTCTTGCACTAGAGCGATCTAAATCCATGCGTTTGTATCATTAACATAGTCTGAAATTTTATAATAAGATATCTAACAAAACAAACATTTGTTAATAGTTATAAACTTACGTATAAACTCTTTATGATTAGGAAGTTTATTGTAGAACGACTTTCTGATTTTGTTGAGACGTGTGTTATGTGCTACAAAATCATTTTTACTTTTACCCCCGTATTCGTTATCTACGCTCAATATAGCTAAAATGTATTTATAATTCGTTAGACTTTGTCTGTAATCTTGACCTTTATACTAGTAAGAAAGGGACAAAGTCCATTTTAACTGAATAGTTTTATAAGATTTTAATGAATAAGACCGTTAATATTTAACTATGCATGTTGGTTTTTTAAATTTCTTAATATTTTTATGCACGTATAACTAATAAATTTTGCATAGTTATATTTTATATTGAAAAATCCCAAAGTCTTTTTGGTCCGACTGATGGATTTGAACTCACAAAATAGAGGATAGAGGCTTTCCTCAACGCAGCGCAGCGAGGTAATCTGAGAGTATGCTATAATAGTTATAGTATTATTGCAACCGCAGCACCATCTACCCACATTTACATCCATTAATCATTGGCGACGCGTGTTTCTGTCGCCGAGTCACATACGTAATATCCGGTACCATAAAAAGTATTATTTAATAGCATATGTTTATATTTTAGTGCGGATATGCGAATGTGGCGGTGTAAATGTTATGTCAGGTAGACGTTATTTATGATTGAATGCGGATTTTATTGCTATTCCCTGGTATTGTTTTGTTATTATAGAGATGGTTTATGTGTCTTAGAAGTCGCGTGGTGTTTTTAAGTACGCCGTATGTGTTAATAACACAGACATCTGTGGTAAGAAGGAAATTAAACTTTTTCGGAAAAATGTAACTACTTATTAGTGTCACACTGCAAGGAAGGGGGCTTCTGTCAATTATCTTAGGAGTTGAAGTAACGCTGTAACGCATAACCACGGGGCAGCTAAACGCGCGGTCACTTGTGATTGTACGTACAGGTGTATAACAGTAGCAGCGTGAAAATTTGTAGAATGGGTAGTATAAAACCTAACATAACCTAATCTTAAGAGGTATTCTGGTAGAAAACTCATATTTGAGTTAAGCCCGACTGTGTGCCCGAGGCTACACATCAGGATATAAATTTCCAGTAGGTATAAGCTGATTTCGCATTGTATAGGATTTCCGTACAACGAAAGGTCAGCTTATATTGCTTTTGTATAGCTTGATGTGTAGCCGTGTGTACACACAACAGTGCGTTAAGACCATGCGTTTTCATTTAAAGAATGAAGTGCGGCCAGCCGCATGTGGTAGACTCTACCATTCATGGTTAGTGCGGGTGCGGATGACACAATACAATATGTTCTCTAATGTCATGTCCTAAGACTGCAAAAATTCTCCTTCTGTTTTGAACTTTTGAAACCACGTCGGTAGTCTACTAATAACTCGATTCCCGGATCCAACAACAAGACTTAAGAAATATACTTAGAAAATTTTAATTGCAGCTCGATGTTTGGTAAATCAATAGCGGCAATAGGCTCTTAAGAGACCTAAAAAGAGCAGACAGAGGTGAAAGTCACCCAGACTTTCACCTCTGCCCCTCCATAATACCGGCGTGAGCCCTATGTAGACATGATATTTTTAAGATGATTTAAAAGGAAAGTCACTTGTGTGTTTTTATGAACATGAAAGTTCATAGTCTCTCTTATATTCCAACTTGTACTATTATCTTTCCGATTAAATTCATGCGGGATCCAAGACAGTTTAGGTGTCCCGGGACTTGATCGGGTTCAAATCCCGAGTCACTTCCCGGAGCCGTAGTCGATCCTGGCTTAGAGGAGTGGCAGTGGCGGGATTCCGGTGGTGGGTTAAGTTCTATAAAAAAAGTCTGTGTTATAAATCCAAAAGTCGTTATAAAACGATGATCATTTATTTATTTATTGGTTTACCAGTAGTTATTACACTAAAACATTCATACAAATTAGAACAGTAATGCTTAAACTAAGTGCACAACTCATATAGGTAAACACCACATGCAAAATCTTAAATCTAGTTTACTATGTAGGTATATAATAATAATTGATAAAATTAAGCGATAACACGGAAACAAATTACAATGAAAAACTGTTAATCTAAGGTAGTTTACAGCGTAAAAAATATGCATAATACATCGAAAGTAACTTACTAGTAACTATAAGAAAATCATTCATGAAATTTGAACGCTCAGAAGTACTTCGTGGGGTAAATATTATACCATCTTATAACAAGGCAAAGTATAAGTAACAGCCGTATTGTTTTCTTAATACCGAATTTTTACTGCCACCCTATATAAACGTCCTTTGTTATGTTTTAAAAAGATAAAATTCTAGTACAGATCATCGTAAACGATATAAAAATCTTTTATAAGGGTGTGTATATGTTGCAGTCGAAAAACATTACCAGTCAAAAGAACTTTTGACTGGCAACATTTGTCAAAAGGAATTTAGACTATAAAGATACTTACTTAGGTACTTACTTCCTTACGTGGAGATATATTTGCGATCTAGAACTGCTCTTAGTCGCATATTAGTAGTCAGAAGTTTTTAAATAACTGATTTTCACCAAACTACTTTAGATCAACCTAAAATTATTTTTTTTTTTTGAGAGATTTTGTTTGTTAAAACACTTTGCCTGATTTAGTGTTTTGACTGCAACATAAACATTTTATTCCTCCCTGTATTGTTACAGCTCAGTTTGATGCTGCACCTTTATTTTGGGTGCTTTCTTCCATATTTTACGAGTTAGTAAACAAGTAATGGGAAAGCTGTAGTGGAATGTACAGGGTTTGCGTAAACGGTTCACGTTTAACTGTTGTTTGAATCTATGGATCGCGATGAATAACAAAACGTTCTGGTTTTTAAATCGTTTTTGATGAAAAAAAATCTTTAAAATCTTTCTTTATTCTGCTTTCTTATACTGTCATGTAATGAGTATACTTTATTGGAGAGCTAAATGAATAAATAAAATAAAAAGGGGTTTAATTTTAAAGAAATTAGAAAGAAAAAGAAATAAGATATAATTATTTTACTACTTTTTAATTTACTGGCTGACCGCCCGTGTGAACTACATTGTAGGTATATCCTGCACTGTTGTGGATCAATAAATAGGCTATCTATAAAACAGTGCAAGAATTATTCAAATTGGACCCGTAGTTCTTGAGAATAGCGCGTTCAAGCAAACAAACTCTTTAGCTTTAGCGGTTCCTTAAAACTGATAGACCTGCGCGAATTCCACCCTGCGGTCAGCTGCTAGTGCATTCAAGAGTTAAAATTGTATTTTATTTCTTGTAGACAGAACAATAAAATATTGTCCAGTTTCATCTGATTATAATAGGTAATTTATACCTACAGAAGTTCAACGAGAGTTTAAAATAACTAACCAGCACACTTCATATCATAAACATCCTCGTCCTTGCGGTGCTTTGCGGTGCTCACAGGAAATGAAACACTATTTAATAGCGCGTGCGCTCTATGTTTTCAGCAGTCCCGCACTTGAATTCTTTGTAAATAATTGAAATTTAAAATAAACAGCACGGTATTTGTTCTCCAGGCTTCCTTCCGTATCTACTGAATACTATTTGCGCATCCATGGAATAATTTCAATTATATCATTGTTGATTTAAGTATATATTTACTAGCGGCTTTGTATGGGTGCTATAAATACTCGTTCTTGGCAATTTACTAACTGATTTCGAAAACCGCATTGAATTCAATTACAACACATCATATCATATCATTATCTTTTAGTTCAGATTATCTAAAGAATAGCATTGCGTCTGTGGCTTGTTCATCCGTGTATTATTAATAATACACACAGTCATCTACTCCCAAGCTAAGCAGAGCTTGTGTTATGGAAACCAGATAACTGATAATATATTACATATTATACTTTTCTTTTGGCATTACCGTTCGTGTAATGCAGCGTATTTCGACATCATACGTTTCAGTTTTTGAATTTATCTTATTTCGTTTGTACCATTTCGTTACTTATTCACTTTCAGAAAAAAAACAAGTTTTGAAGTGACAACTACCTCGTTGGTCATGTTGGTATGGGAAAATCTTTTGGGTTTGCATCAACGACATGCTCATGACGCGCACGCACGGCGGTCGTTAGTCGCTTTTTGTCTCAAACACCTAAAGCAAATTGTATTGCATCACAATAGATGCCTGGCCTACTTAAACTAATTATACGTAATTGAAAGTAATACAATTTCAAATTCAAATACACTCAGAAACATTACCAACGAAAAACTGAAAAAGGTAAATAGTGCAAAAAATAATGTTACAAAGGCGCGCACACACTGAAATTACTTTTTGATTAACTGAAATTGAGCTCTCTAAATTACTCAACTGGAAGCATGGTAAAATGGAGCTTAACAATGGTTCTTTGTATATTATGTCGGAGTTTTTGCATACACATTTTAGTTCACAAAATATAAATTAGTGTGTAGCAAAACTAGGTAAATAATTTTTCGCTAATATTTAAAAACAATGTTACAGCGGAATTACTTTTTCCACTTGCTTGCTTGGTTACATTGTAAACATTTTTTACATACCTTGTGCCAAGTTGTTGTCTATTCATCAAATGTCCATAGACGATTACGACGGGATAAATTTTTGTAATTAAGGTATGCACTTTATGAATCCGTTACCAGACCCGAAAAAACGGCCTCAGGCAGGCCCGGATCCAATCAGACTCTCAAACAATCACTTCGAGCGTCGACAACAAAGGTTCAGGGGCCACTTGATCCCGAATTTTACCCGGAACCAACTTTTGTTCTGTTTCTGTTTTACGGATCTTCGAATTCCGGAAGCTTATAGTCTGGACATAACGCAGTTTACGTCCATAGGTTTTACCTTCTAGACGTGATCTCTGGCTGGTGTTAAATATACTATTTAGGTATACTCACTGATAGTAAGCAAGTCACTACGAGAAAAAGTCACCTCGGTAAATAATAATAATATTCTCGGGCATACAACTTCACACTCAGTCATCTGATCCCGCCGAAGCGAAGCGGCCTTGCCGTGTTCCGGTGCTATGTCTGGTGCCATGCAGAGAGGAGGCTCCTTCTACTGCCACCTTCTCACCGATAATCATTCGTAATCAGGAGTGAATCGATATACTGAGCTGGTGCGTTCAATCGTAGACTACATTATTGCTTAACATCAGGCAAGTTGTAGTCAAGCGCCAGCCTATCGAAGAATAAAAAAAAGCTCAGCAGAGGTTGTGTTATGGAAAGGTAACCGATTTTTACTATACTATACTTAAACTTTTTTTCTTTTGTATTTAAGTTTAAATAGATAATTATACCGAGACTTAAGACAAATAGACTACTTCTTGCACACAAATTCTGTCTTGGGTGGGAAATGAACTCGCCATGTTTCCAAACTGTCCTAAAGGCTAAGAGAGCGTAGAACAACGAGCTAGTTATTTATTTAAATTAACGTCGATCCAATCATATCCGTCCGTAACTACGGATCAAAGATCCACGTACACCGTTCGTATCCGATCCGCGTCCGCACAGCGTGGACTCAGCCTTAGGTAAGTACTTACAAACCAGCAGTACGGCCACAATTTAATTTTATGTTTGCTGTCACAGAAAGGCGAAGTTCTTACATTTTATCATTTTATTCAGTTGCACTACAATTACACCGTATTGCGCCCCAACTTCGTATTTTTACACTTTTCTTTCGCAGAGCCGCTAAGTTAACCGTGTTATGAGAAGTTAGTGGCAACTTATTTATTCATATTTTTTGTTTTTAGCTGAGTTACTTTTTATTCATATTTATGATAAAAACACTGTTCTTTAATCTTATTTAACTTATGTAATCATTAGATTCCACTAGCGTCTTCGCTTGCTAGGTATTAGGATATGAAGTAGCTTTTGTAATCCAGATTATAATCCATCTCTGTACCAATTTAATATCGTTTAATATTTTCCGTTGTGGTCAAATAAATGATTGATTTCAGTCACGTCAACACTTTTCATGTCCCACTGCTGGGCACGGGTCTCCTCTCAGTTATCTTACGAGTTGAGAGATGTTAATCCACACACGCTGGCCAAGTGCGGGTAGGTGGATGTCACATGTCGTCGAATAATTAGTTCTTAGACATGCCGGTTTCCTCAAGATGTTTGCCTTCACCGATATTGAGCAGCGGCGATGAAACAATTCACGCAAAGATGTGTGAGCACGACCAGGATGCGAACCCGCGACCTTATCTTTCTAAGACGAGGCCCGTACCGCTGCGCCACCGCTGCTCTGATAATATGAACAACGCTGAACAAACACTGTTCTTTAATTTTGAAAAAAACACTGTTCTTTAATTTTATTTAACTTATGTAGTCATTAGCTTCCACTAGCGTCTTCGCTTGCTAGGTATTAGGATAAGTAGCTTTTGTGATCCAAATTATAACCTATCTCTGTACAACATCTAATTCCGTTTAATAGTTTCCGTCGTGGTCAAATAAATGACTGATTTGAGTACATACCGAGTGTATTAAGGATAAACAAGTTATAGTCAATTTTATTATGACGTTTAAACATATAATAACTCGGTGCGTTTAACCGTTTAACCCGCAGTTATTTTGAAGCATTTTAACAGTATGGGCTGATTGTTCAATTAACACATAACTTTTTTCTTAAGAATAATTTTGAAGTTTCCACAGAATGCATGAAAATATTGCCAAAAAGTTAAAAATATATAGTGTGTTCATTTAAAATTACTTGTTTTTGTTGTGCACTTAAAGTACCAATTTCACAATTATTCTCGCTAGTAGTAATGTGAAAAATTATGGAGTGGTTAGTATAAAACCTAACTTAACCTAATCATAAGAGGTATTAGAGGTATTATCTAGTATTAGCCGATCTCGCATTCTATAGGATTTCCATACAACGAGAGGTCAGTTTATACTGGAAATGTATAGCTTAATGTGTAGCCGTTTGCACATGTGTTTCCTATTTATAAATTCTCTAAATGTTACAATAAAGCAAGAAGAGTACAATGTTACAAAAAAGAGTACAATATTGAAATAAAACTACTTTTTAACGGATTTTATCGCGGTTTATTTTAGATTTTAGATCCCGACGTTTCAAAGTCTTTTCAGACTTCATGTTCACGGGTGGACTGAGATATTTGACGTCCAAAAATATTAATCACAATTATTACTGACTACCTTCAAACATTAATATTTAAGTTGCGTTCCGATTTAAGCAAACTGAGCTCACAGTGTCTTGAATTCTGAGTTGATTTTGCTTGGGTTTTGGTACAAGTAAATTAAGCACTGGGTCCCAAGCTGGTGGTATATTCCAACCATTTTCTCTGTTAAAATTAGGATGTTTTTTAATTTCAATAGCTTCGCGGATCATTCTTGGTAGGAACCGGTTTTCTTTGACAAGGACCTGTGTTTTATCAAATCTCAAGTAATGGTTGGGGCCTTTTTGAGTATGTTCACACACTGCAGATTTCGTTGAGCGTTGATGTTTAACATCAGCTATGTGTTCTTTTACGCGGGTCCCTATACTTCTTTTTGTTTGTCCTATATATGAGAGTCCACTGGACTTGACACTTGACAGATGGTAAAAATTGACTTATCTTGGTTTTTGGCTTGAAGTAAGTATTTATAGAAGCCCGCTTAAGGATATAGTCAATCTGTCAAGTGTCAAGTCCCTCTACAAGATGCGGGTGTTTATAAAATTGACTGTGAGTGTGGACTCTCATATATAGGACAAACAAAAAGAAGTATAGGGACCCGCGTAAAAGAACACATAGCTGATGTTAAACATCAACGCTCAACGAAATCTGCAGTGTGTGAACATACTCAAAAAGGCCCCAATCATTACTTGAGATTTGATAAAACACAGGTCCTTGTCAAAGAAAACCGGTTCCTACCAAGAATGATCCGCGAAGCTATTGAAATTAAAAAACATCCTAATTTTAACAGAGAAAATGGTTGGAATATACCACCAGCTTGGGACCCAGTGCTTAATTTACTTGTACCAAAACCCAAGCAAAATCAACTCAGAATTCAAGACACTGTGAGCTCAGTTTGCTTAAATCGGAACGCAACTTAAATATTAATGTTTGAAGGTAGTCAGTAATAATTGTGATTAATATTTTTGGACGTCAAATATCTCAGTCCACCCGTGAACATGAAGTCTGAAAAGACTTTGAAACGTCGGGATCTAAAATCTAAAATAAACCGCGATAAAATCCGTTAAAAAGTAGTTTTATTTCAATGTGTGATATTCGCGTAAATCTAAGACAATACTAAGAGTACAATAAAGAAAGAAGAGTACAATGTTACAATAAACAGTACAATAAAGAAAGAAGAGTACAATTTTACAATAAAGAGTTGAGAATTAAATATAAGTAGGTACTATTGAACAATACCCCTTAGAAACATAAACAGGGGTTCGAATACCACTTAAATCTCCATGTGTTGGACTTCTTCATTAATTAAAAGGACATAAACAATGTCACGGTCGCTGATCCGCAATGATTTTGGCCATGTTTGTAATTAAGATAATTGGTGACGTTTAATTAATTAAACATGTTGGTTTTCACGATGTCTCTTGATTTGATATTCAGAGATGTTCAGGTACCTTCCTGATGTTGTTTTATAAAAACACCAAATGTATTTTCTAAAATAACTTAGAAATTGTAATTAACAATTTTACCCGACTGCTAAGTAATACTTAGTCAATTTCTTTATTAGGTATCTTAAAATTTACCAACGACTCGATGTATTGCTACAATGAAAGTATTTTTACCCCAGATTTGCGCAGGCGAAAAATATAAAAGATAAAATATTACATAGCAATGTCTGTATATGTCTATCGCTCACTCAGGGATTAGTAGAAAGAGATAGACAATTCTTGTAACATTTTTAAATTTGTCTTATAAAGTTCACTGTTCGATAGATTTCTTAAAAAAAACGTGGTTGAATATTTTTCAATTTTAGTAAAATTTACTGTTCTGTTGAAAAAATGTTAGTATTATTTCGCTTCATAATTATACGTTGGGGAAAAACCGAATACCTTAACGCAGGATTAGAACCTAAGATGCAAAAGTTTAGGGCTAGCACGATACCTTTTAACCCACGAGGTAAGTTTCTAAAAGTTATCAATTGTAAAGATACCTACGAGTACTTAAACTGTCACAAAGAGTATTCTGTCGCAACATGTTTATGGAACATCCTTTGATGCTGAAATTAGCTATCACATGTCATTACGTCCGTGTCACGAGCATGTCACAAACACGTCACCATCAACTGACGTCACACGTCACGACACAAGGAACGTGACACGTCACGCGACTATAGTTCTGTAATTTATATCATTTGTCTGCCGTTTAGTAATGTCAATACGATTAATTAAAGCAAAGCGTAGTTAATGATACAATGGTTAAAGGATTTCGCTGATTTTATAATGTTACTAGTATCGCCCTGCGACTACGTACGCGTGAAATACAGAAATCATCACAAAGGATTACTGGGATAATTTTATGTATTAGTAGATCATCATCATCATCCCCCTTGCCTTTTTCCCATTTCTATTGGGGTCGGCTCCCAGTCTAACCTGATGCGGCTAGTTACCAGAATTTTACGAGCGACTGCCAACAGACCTCGAAACCCATAGGGAACCAGTAGCCGAGATGGTTAGACCAGGTGTCAAATTATGAATTAGTAGATAAATCGATCATGAAAATATCGTTGAAGGAAAACATCGTGCGGAAACCGGCATGTTTGAGAACTAATCGATTCGAAGACACGTGACATCCACCAACCTACACTTGGCCAGCGTGTGTGGATTAAGGTCTAAATTCTCTTATATTTCAAATAGTTGAAAGAAGACCCGTGCTCAGCTTTGGGATAGTCAAAAGGGTTGAAGTAAATAAATTTTAGAAAGTTTTAAAGGTATAACGTTGTATGTTTAGGTATTCATAGATTAGCTTTTTTTACAATTTGTCTCAATTGAAGTATCTTTAACTATATACCTATTTATTACCTGTGTAAGCACTCTAACCAACAAAGGTAAATAACAACCGCAAACTTCAAATCGACAGCAGAATTCTTAATTTCCCAGCTTTTATTGAGCAATAAAATGTTTATGGCAGGTAACAAAGCTCTCTTACTAATTATTATTAGAACAAAAAGGCCGCGGAGGTACCATGTCTAATTATCTTGTACAACAAAGCTACAACGCAAAGGCTTAAGTTGGTAAATTACGAGGGAACTTCGGTAATTTATCAATAATTACTTGAAAGTCGTTAAGAACCTCTCGACGTTTTATTGTAATTAAATATTTTTGGGAATTAAGACTTGTACAGATGTTTTTGGGGGTATTTACAGGTTATTAATTACAAATTAATTACAGAACACTTTAAAATGAGCACATAAAAAGCAGGGGTGGGGCAACAAAACAATAAGAAAATGGAAAACAAAAGACAACCGCTACCTTTATTTTTTTTAAATAGTTGACGGCCTACACAATGACGGAGCTTGCCTTGACTTGCAAAGGAGGTCGATATTGGTCAACTGGTCTTGTTGGTAGAATCATCATTTAATTTCAAAAATCAAAACTAATCAAACATACCTACAATAGTTGTGTTTAAAAATCTCGGCTTCGCATTATTCAAAGCGCTAAGCCTGTATGCCTGATGTAGTCAGAGGTGACAGGGACCCTCTTTTCGCCGGCTATGTGTGCAGCGCTGGTCCCATGTGTTAAATAAAACTGCACATGTATTTAGTTTTGGTGGAAAATTATAATTGCAGCTCAAGGTTTAGGAACGTGCCCCATGATTGGCAAAGGGTTCGCCCCCTATTACCCACGGGGCCTAAACATAGCCGGCGAAGTGTTTTTATTTGAATCTCGAATCTCGCAATTTTTAATCGGACACGCTTAGGTACCTCTGACCAACGAGGCCTTTACTCGTATTCAGTCAGAGTTTAATTTTTAAAGATTCTCTAGATCCTTGCTTTGTCTTCTTAATGTCTAGATTATTAATTAATCCCAAGATTACAGTAGAGCTGAGAACTTAAACAATTCCTATCCTTATTAAAAGCACCTTGATAAGTTACTTTCTAGTGGTGATTACCTATAACCTACTTTTTTACTAAGTGTCTTTTTTTCTAGTGTTTTAATCACCACTCGAAAGAAACAAAAACAATGCCAATGCCGCTTAAGATGGTGTATCTCATATTTCTAGGAATTATCTATATATTGCTGTAAAAAGATCTATTTAATTTTAGGAGTTTTATCAAGAATTTACATCTTTAGGACTTGCTGACTAGATTAATGTTTCATAAATCTAAAGGGTATAATGCACTCAATGTAAGTAATCAAATAATTTAGATACGGAGTAAGGGAAAATTGACACTGCTTCCCCTAAAGGCACCCTTTTGTAAAGATCTTCAAAAATCAAACATCTCCTCTTTTAAATAAAACTCCAAACAAAATTTAAAGAACCGTGTATTCAGATAAGTACTTAAAATCAATAATCGTTTAAATAGCTATCGGGCACGGTACCTGTGAAAATCTTGACAATATTAGCATTATAGTCGGACATCCATTGTTGTTTGGACAAGTATGAAACGTCGAGTATGCTATTGTCCAGCAGTTTGTAAAGCCGTATTTCAGAAGATTCGGAAATTTATTTTCACTTGATTGAGACAATTTATTTACTTTTTTTTTATTATTTATTTGACACAAAAAGGACAGACACAATAAAATAAAAAACACATGTTTAAAAAGAAAAAAAAACAAATACCACAGCAAAAACAGAAAAACAATTAAAACAAAGAGTAAACAGTGTGGCCCATCGGTGTCAATGCCCCCGGCATTGTTCAGTAAAAGCTGTAAGTAGGTAGTGTAGGTACCTGTCGTGGGTCACCACAGTACTAATTTTCAGCAATGTCCACATTCCCACAATGTGACGCCATAGTGAAGCGATAACGATAGTCCGAAACGAACAAAATGTATGGGAATAACTTAAGATAGTCACGTGTCTTTTCGAAGGTGAACCAACATTAAGTGAATCATAATATGTGAAATACGTAATTTTGTTTAAAAAACATTATGTACCTAAATCTGGTTTTATACAGAACTTAAAGTTATTTTCAGATGATTGGTTAACCACATAATTTAAACTGCTCTTGTAAACAGGATAAGCTATTAGCTGTCGTTACAAGCAATTGCTGGCGGTAAAAATTGCTGTAACGCCTTTACCAGCAAGTTATATCCGAAACTAATTTAGTTCTCGTGCCAATAAATAAAAACACTCAGATCTAAGCTGCGATCATTTCTTGATAGAAAAATACAGATAAAAAAATACGAAGTTTTGCTCGTTATTTATTTTTTTTAAATTCTATATTAGACTGGCGCTTGACTACAACTTGCTTGATGATAGGTAATGTTGAGATTTATAATTGAAAGCACTTGCCTATTATACTGATTTATTTGTGATTTCGAATGATTTTCAGTGAGAAGGCGACCGTGGAATAAGACCAATATTTGGAAACCATAAACGAGTAACAATTCTGCTACACCCTTTCAAATGTTAACATAAGACATCGCACCGGAACACGGCGCGACCGCTTGGCGGTGCGGCTTTGTCTGGTGGGTGTTTCTGTACCCACAGCAGAAATCTACCACCAGTTTAGTGTCACCTGATCTGTACCGCCCGGAGATTACGGGATTCAGATTGAAGATACTCTCACAGATGAAGGTGACTCAGCCCCCTCTTCATAAAATAATCTCGGCTTTTGGTTCCCTACGGGTTTTGAGGTCATATAGCAGTCGCGGTTCAATTCTGGTAACTAGCCGCATCAGGTTAGACTGGGAGCCGACCCCAATAGAAATGGGAAAAAGGCAGGGGAAATGATGATGATGATGATGTTACCGTGGTTATAATATATTATCGTCTTTGGAAATACCTTCGGTATAATAATATCAATAATATAATATATAATACATAGTGGGACATTAATACCTACACACTATCTGAGCTTTTACTATGGAGACCAGATAACTGGAAATATACTACACACAATAGTTTGCTTTTGTAAATACATACATAAATATAGACAATTACACCCAAACTCAAGACAAACAGACATGTTCATCACACATATGTCTGACTTGGGTGGGAATCGAACCCACGACCTGCGGCGTGAAAAGCAAGTATCTCACCGACCACGCTACCGGCCTGTCAAATAATAATAAAAATGAATGAATGTATAAATAATTATTTTTCCATGCCGATTTCGACGATTTGAGCTTCCAGGTGAGCCCTAACAGGGCTGATGTACTCAATTTAAGCAGCGAAATTCCATAAGCTAAATCTGCATGTAAAGTCACCAATACCTTCAGACACCTTTGGTATGTCAAAAAGACAAAGCCAGGTGATGTTTGTACCTAAATAAATACAAAGTTTCTGTAGGTACTTTCAACAGAACCATTTAAAGTAAAACCTTTAAAAGACACATTCTACATGAAAATGCGCAATTATGCAAAATGTTTAAATGTTCTCTTTGCGATTGTCGCAAAAGACTAACCTTTTATACTCCGTAATTATTAAATAGTCGCTTTGATTATATCAACAAGCTTGTTACCAAGAACACGTTAGTAAACATTTGTGGGGAACGTAGAGAGAAATTACTGAAGTGAGTTCTTGCTTTTATTTATTCCACTGCGACTTACTAATCAGGTAAATAACAAATAGCTAATCTGATAAATACGTGGAACTCATTAAAGTAAGGACTTTTCTATAAAACATCAATGCATTAATTAAATGTAAAAACGGTTAAATGTAAAATTTTTGAAAAAATAGTTCTACTGCAATGGAAATTCTTAAATACTTGTATTGAATTTAACCTAACTAAACGATATTTATTTTTGGTTCGGTTCGGTTCAATCGGTTATTCTAAAGACACTTGGCCCACTAGTACGAAATACTCTGGTTAAACAAATACATTTAAGCAGAGTTTATAAACTGGAGGTTAAATAGTTCAATTTTAATTTTCGCTGTGCCTTTTACCCTATACAACCCTTAACTAATCTGACATATCGTTTTTTAACCGTCTTAAAATGAGAGGTTATATCTGTTTTACGCTACAGTACAATATATTGTCAGTAAGTCATTGTGTGACAGTTGATGATCGGTTAATTTTAACCGCACGTATTGTCTCGTATGAGGAGTGGGAAGTTAACACATAAAATCTACATTTTCCAGTTGGAAAACAGATATATAGCATCTTCTTAGTTATTCAACCAATTTTAAACAATTTTTCATTTAAACTTTGTTTACTTTTATCTTTAAGAAAACGTCAAAGCAAGCACATTTCTCAACGAGAATGAAAAGTCTTGGATATATTACTAATAATATTTCAACTGCATCTCAGAAATAAAGCTAGCGATGCAGCTTGCATAAAGATACAATATTGAAAAGAAAACTTGATACCAGTTTTGTGGTAGAGTTATAAAATAGTGGATAGTAATAAAAATAACTTAAATAATGAAACTAAATAAAAGCTTGTAAAAATAGTCACTGTGTTGTGACTTGTGACCAATACATAGCATGTCGCCTGTATTACAGTAGGTATAGGCACAGGTGCAGGTAGAGCAGCGGTGGCGCAGCGGTACAGACCTCGCTTTAGGAGTATTAGGTAGCGGGTTCGATTCACATCTTTGTGTGAATTGTTTATATCTGTGAAGGAAAACATTGTGAGGAAACCTTAGAACTAATCATTTGAGGACATGTGACATCCACAAACCCGCACGGGTAGGACCAACCCGACCAGGTATCAATATAGAAGATGCCTAGATATTACTGGAAGGTGTAGGCACAGATAAATATCACCCACTTTTCGCCGGCTATGTTAACGTCCCATACTGTAATAATCTGTTCTAAATAACTCAATTATGTAGTTTTGTAGTGAATTTTAACGAATACGTAATGGTGTTAATGTTTAGAACTATTTGTTTTTTTTTTCTCCTAACATACTACAAATTTTAATTACAATTTGTAATAGACATATGCAGGTATGGTCTTTTGGCAACCTTGGCTCCTGGTGTCACACTATGGGAATATGGACATTGCTGAAAATCAGTGCTGTGGGTCGCCTCTAATAGGCACTCACAGCGTTTACTGAGCAATGTCCATGTTTGACACTGATGGGTCACACTTACTTTTTGTTTTTTTTTCTTCTTTGTAACTGTTTCCATTTATGTTTTTCTTTTCTTTTTATCATTTGATTCTGTGTGTCCTGTCTCTGTCAAATAAATGTGTTTCTTTATTTCTTTAATAGGGGGCGAGCTTATTGCTGTTCATTGGGCATAATTCCAAACTTAGAGCTGCAACTGCGATTCTCTTAGAGTAAAATATGTGTTTAATTTTACTCCTAACAGCGTAACAATTCTGTAGATTTTTCTAAAGGCATGCTAGAAAAAAAGAACTAAGTACTTTTATTTGAAAGTGGTTTTGAACATATCAATCAGTCAAGGGGACGATAATATGCTAAGACCTGTGGCGACCCTTTTAACTAAAGGCCTCATACTGAGTCTAAGTGCTTCTCCTAGTAGCATTAAGTTCTGTAAAGTGCAGTGTGATACATCGTAATGCAATATACAGTTTAATTATATGACAATAGGACTACTATGCTAGTTGGAAAGCATTTTAGTCATTTATTTTTATTATTTTATTCTGATTGCGGTTGACTACAACTTGCCTAACGTTAAGAAATATTGTAGTACTAGGGCTTCGCCCGAGTGGTGTTAGGATAGAAATTAGCGACAGTGTGAAGTGACACATCTTTAAGAACACCTTATCATATTTTTTTTATTTATTATTCGTCTTAAATCAGATCGTGTTTGTTTCTTTTAATCGAAGACGCTTACTCCATTTTGGAAAATTCTTTTTGTACCATTTAAGTTTTGTTAGTTCACTAAACCTGGTAAGAAATTTTAAAAGGGTTATACCCGTAGGTAACCCCCTATCAAAGCAATCTTATATCTCCATACAAACTTTGGAACCCCGTTTCACTTAAAGGGTGAGTTTTGAAAAATCCTTTCTTAGTGCACCCCTAGACTCCATAAGGAACCTATGTGCCAAATTTGGAGTCTCCAGACCCAGCGGTTTGGGCTCTGCGTTGATATGTCAGTCAGTCAGTTTCTTCTTTTATACTCGTATATTTAGAAGAAGATAATATAGAAGGCACATTCCAAGCAGCAACTAAGATTCTCTAAGTATGTTAGACTTCCCTTCTCGACCCGGGATCTCATGGTTATACCACTAGACCACCGAGGCAGTTAAGGCACCATTAGATTAAATATCGAAAAAAGTCATAATGATTGGCATACACTCACAAGTTGTCAGCACTTCGACCCTTTTTTGTGTGGGCACAGGCGGATCTTCTCTCAACTATCTTACAAGTTGAGAGAGTTTAGGACTTAATCCACACACGCTGGCCAATTGCGGGTTGGTGGATGTCACATATCCTCGAATGATTAGTTCTTAGACATGCCAGTTTCCTCACGATGTTTTCCTTCACCGATATTGAACAGCGGAGATGAAACAATTCACTCAAAGATGTGTGGGCACGACCGGGAACCGAACCCGCGACCTTATATTTCTAAAGCGAGGCCAGTACCGCTGCTCATCATCAAAAAATGCAATAGTTTTCACGTGCATACCTAATTACCTACCTATATCCTTGAATTTATGATTAAACCAATAAGATTACGTATTTCTTTAGTTTCTAAAAGTACTCTATTTCGTAATACAGGTAGACGGTATCTCGTATTCGTGCTGTATTACCATATGCAAATAATTTGCAATATTACGGGGTAAGTGGCGGATGGTAATATTACCCAATAAATAACAACTAGCGAGTAGAGTTAGCTACTGTTTCTTATTTTTGCCTTTCACACAGGCTACACTTGAATTCAGACATTCTTCAGGTTATAACTATGTGAAGCCAGAAATTAATTTGCATTATGTTTTGATACAACTTTCAATGTGATAATTTTTTGAAAAAATTTCGCTTCGCGCAACCCTGCTGGCTATTTTCTGAACTCTCTTTCACCTAATACAAGATGTGACAAATGAGTAACAATTGGCAGTCTCTTCAAAGGCAAGGGTTGTCTAAAAAAATAAATTGAATTTTTTTTTAAGTATAAGGTAAAATAAATAGGTATATATTTAGATATTTTGTTAAAATTGATTTATTAAAATTTAAACGTCACAATACTACTGCTTAAGGCTTAAATAACGTAGAATTTGAGGCATGATAAAAAGTGTGTGGATTTAAGGCCTAAACTCTCTCAACTAGTAAGATACTTGAGAGAAGACCCGTGCCCCAGTTGGATACTAAAAAGGGTGCAATTGCAACTGATGAGCAGTTTTCCAGACTTAAATTTGTAACAAAAATGTATGTATTTTCTTGTTATAAAATAATTAAAAAAGTTGGTTATACAAAATCATAAACTTGGTAAATTATATTAAGTACCACTCTACAGCTATCTCTGTTTACCGCTGCCTAACACCTTCGGGTTATATAGCCGTGACGATATGTTCATATTAAGGAGTATTAAAAATAAGCGAAACAAAGGTATAACTTTTGACAATAAGGATAATGTGTTAGCGATATTTCACATACACAGTACTTTTACATAAGGCAGGTACAACTTTATCATCAAATATAGATTTACTTACCAATATCCATATAAAGTTCTTACAAGACACTTATAAGACACTTATAAAGTGTGTTACAAACTTATCTTATAAAGTTGCGACCCAATTTTGTAGGATGGAGGCAACCGTGTTCGTTAAAAAACGATAAATAACTGAATAAACATTGAAGTTTTTATCGAATAAAGTTGTACAAAGGGCCGATAAAACTTTTCCAATACTTATAAAAGTTTAGTTACATGGATATTCACTGCCAGTGTTGTTAACGTTCAACGCTTATTACGTACATACGGGTTAATCTACAGACTTTACAGCGAAACTATATATACCTCACTACAACAATAAACTACAACCTCAATATAACAAATCGGAGGGGAACAAGTAAATATTCGTTATATCAAGTAATTCGTTGAACTGAGGTTTGTTATGTTGAGGTTAGGATGGTCTAAAACTCGTTATAAAGAGGTAAAAAATTAGTTTTATTCAACTCGATAAGGAACACATTTTACGTTTCTGAGCCATTTTAACTTAAATCTTTGACAATTGTGACGAGAATAGTATGAGATTAAAAGTCATACATTGGTGACACTACAACTTTATTTTTCTGATAGTTGAAAATTCGTTAAAAAGAGGTTGTTCATATGGACAATCAAGGGGATTACGAAGAATTTGTTAAATCGAGGAAGTCGTTATATTAAGGTTGCACTGTATACATATAAATTCTTGCTTAACTATTGTAGTAGGTACATTGGATGGATTGGATACAGTTGCAGTGCAGTTGTAGGTAAGTTTCGATCAAAACAGCCCTTCCCGTATTCTCGTAATTTTGACAGCCGCTGTCAGTTACGCCCGCATCAAGTTACGCGAGCGTTTTGGCATAGGTATATGTTATTTAAATGACAATGACAAGAGTACCATTTTGCAGTAAGAAGTGAACTTAATTGCAACTGCACTGCAACTTGATCGTTGCGTCAAGAAATTACGTGAATTAGCCTCCTGATGTACGCGGGTATATGCGGGTGAACCTGAAAGCCGCTTGACCATGTCGGGAATATTGCGCTCTAACTGTCTATTATTTGTCAATTGCCCATTTCAGGTCCAAGATTAAGACCAACTGCTTCTATCCACCTTGTCTTGGGGGCCAAGACAAGGTGGATAAATGCAGTTAAAAAAGATACTACCATAACCAACCAGAACAAACCAAATGTTACGTTTTAAAGAATAAAAAATGGTACTTAAATATTAGTATACTAGAAGCGGTGGCGCAACGGCTTCACCTTTTAAATATAAGGTCGCGGGTACGATTTCCAGTCGTGCCCGCACATCCCGGATTTTTTTCCACGCCGTTGCTTAATATCGGTAAAGGAAAACATGGTGAGAAAACCGGCATGTCTTAGAACTAATCATTCGAGGACCACTTGACCACATGGCCAGCGTGTTTGGATTAGGCCTAAACTCTCTTAACTCGTAAGATAGTTGAGAGATAACCTGTGCCCAGCTGTGGGACACTAAAAAATGTTGTAGTGAAATAATTGCTATTTCATAAACGTGTTGACAATTATAATATGTGCAAAGGAAGGTAATGATAAATGAATATTTGGTATGGATTTGTTTATCGTAATTATGTTGTACAATATGCTATGCTGAATTAAATCTGAGCATTAATTAATGTGGTCAGTCATTAAATCCTATGTTAATTTTAATCTAAATCTAATCATCAGATATGTGTTTTCAATTATCGAAATATTACTAAAATCTAGCTGTTATTATTTCAGGGAATATTTTACTTTAATACTGATCTTTTTTTTTAAACTTGACGAATAAACGCACCCAAAATCTAAATTCAACTTATTAAAAGTTCCCCACATTGTATCAAGAAATAACTACGTAGTAGGTGTAAACTTCTATTGCATTCTTTCTTAATCGATATCTAACAGGAGAAGGTTTTATCAAACTCATATCTTTTCAATGCTAAAAGGAGATATCGAGCAGATGCTGAAAGAAGATAAAACAATTCACACATATCTATGTGTGAATTGTTCTATCGCCGCTGCTCAATATCTTCTTTCAGCATTGAGATATCTTCTTTCAGTCGTGTAGGCACGACTGGGAATCTAACCCGCGACCTTATATTTCTAAGGCGAGGCCCCTACCGCTGCGCCGCGCCACCAGTCCTTACTCAAAACTTAATTCCTATTTATTAACCCCCGTATTCACAAACGTCTTATAAGCTCACTATAGCTAAAATAGGTTTATAATTCGTTTGTCTTTGTCTGTCGTCTTGACATTTATACTAGTAAGAAAGAAACAAAGTCTACCTATTTTAACTTAAAGAGTCATGAGATTTCATAGATTACTCAGTTTGTGCCCAAATTCACGTAATTTCTGGACGCGCCGATCAAGTTGCGGTGCAGTTGCAATTAAGTATTCGTCTTAGTGCAAAATAGTATTTTTATAATTGTTTATCTGTCATATCTAGGTTATAGCGCTCGCGTGACGCGAACTTGACGCGAGCGTATTTGACAGCGGTTGTCAAAATTACGAGAATACGAAATGGGCTGTTTTGATCGAAACTTAACTGCAACTGCACTGCAAGTAAACTTATTTAATTACGTGAATTAGCCGACAGATCAGCGTGTGGGGTATATTGCCTATACTCTTTCAACTTGTAAGATAGTTGAGAGGAGACCAGTGCCTAGCAGTGGGACACTAAAAAGGGTTGAAGTAAAGTTTCGAGTATATACCTAAGTCTTAAGTATTGCTGTGGTAAAAGGTATCTTATAACAATATAAAGTCCAAGATAAACTGTGAAATATATTTTTTATAAACCTTAGCGTTACTGCTACAGGGAATGCAAAAGAAACTCTCAACGAACGGTAACAAGTTAATTAACTAAGAACACTGGTAAGTACTTAACTGCGGTCATGTTTGAACTCTTTACCCGACACTTGATAAATTAAATTTAACGAAAAAGTGTTTGTTTTGCTCTAGGTACTTCAACATCAGTAGCTGAAAAAAACTGTACAACGAAAGGTACAACTTAAATAGGTACTTTCTTTTCACGCCGCAGGTCGTGGGTTCGATTCCCACCCATGACAGACATGACAGACATTTGTGTGATAAACATGTCTGTTTGTCTTGAGCCTGGATGTAATTTATCTATTTTAATTATGTATTTACGAAAAAAAAAATGTACCTAGTTGAAATATAGTGCGAGTATTTCAGTTATCTGGTTTCCATGACACAAGATCTGCTTATTATGGGATCAAATGACCGTGTGTGGTAATGTCCCTGAATATTATTATTATTTTATTACTCATAATAGTAAACTTTTTGGCTTGTCACCATGGTCGGTGCAACCTGATCGAATCATCAATCCAATCCACATATTGCTTTAATTGACCGATGTGTATGCTAAATATTAATTATTACATATTCTGTGATAGTCATGGAAAGCAGAAACTATAATCCGTTTCTAAGTTAGCAGAGACGACTTCTTACCGACGACTTACGAGCTATGTTTAGATCACTATCATTATTAATTCATACTGCACAAACTCTCCAAGCTCTTATCTCTAACTCGCTGCTATTTTTTTTGTCTATTACAGTCCTCAAGGTCTAAGTTGAGCTTTGTATATGTGTGAGCATAATACTGTAGGTAGTGTGACGTCCGCCTTAGGTGCGACGCATCCTTTTCTTGGTTCAAACTGTCTGTTGTCTGTCAAAGGTCGATTAAAAACAAATTTTTGCATTCTCAAAATGTCACGTTAGAGATAAGTCTACCACTCAACACATCATACGATTTCATTAGTGTTTTTACATAATATATCGGGTTCGAGATAAATTTCTAAAGCACGAGTATCAGGGTCCAGAATGATCTAAGTTAAATTTTCCTCACTTTGAACTGTATTGAAAAAAGAAAAAGCGAACGAAAAGCTGGGAAGCTCAAATTCTTATTGTAACTCCAAACTCCAAAAATAGCTCAAACCACTAAAAATAATCTGTACACAACACACCTTTTTCCCTAACAAAATTTGCAAACACAAATTCTCACATTCTAGAAGCAACACCTATCCATCACGAGTCGACGAATTGTCGACAAAATATTCCCAGTTCCATTATTTCATTTTCTCTGCCTCACACATCAAAGTGCTGACGAATAATTGCGAAAATCCGTGTATATAAAGTACCAGAATATTTTGTTTTACATCAAGGTTTTAAAAACATTTTTTTTTTTGTGAAAGTGCAGTCAGGCACCGTATAAACAGATTCAGTAAGAATCGTTTATTTGCATGTATATGAGTACAAAGATTCAAAAGTATAACTAATATTAATAACTTTTCATATTCTTTCAAAAGGCGTGCAAATTTATAAAAAAATAAATAAAAAATAATAATAATTAAATACCTACTAATAAAAATAAATAAATATAATAATAAAATAAAATCGTTATTACAATCTAAAATACACTACAACCATAATAAATTATATTTATTAATGTTTTTTCATTTAAAAAATCAGAGACAACAGCATTTTGTTGCCAGATATTCACTAACCTCCGTATTCATAAACGTATTGTAGCTAAAATAGGTTTATAAATCGTTTGTCTTTGTCTGTCATCTTGACATTCTCTACTAGTAAGAAAGTGACAAAGTCCATTTCATCTAAAGACTTAAGATTTTTATAAATAAGACCGTATGTCGTTTCTTAAACAGGGTACCTAGTAGGTAACATGTCAGTGATTTATTTAGATAACTTATTGTAAATTAGGGGTGCCATTCAAAAATAATATGGCGATTTTTTTGCATAATTTGCGCAATTGTGTGTGATCTTCAAAAACAGCATATCCTATCAATATTACAGAACATCCTAACACTAACTGATTCCATACATAAGTCGTGCGTGACGAGAGAACACAATAATCTAGTCATTTCTAGTTTAAAATAAAAAAAAATCAGTCGTGTGCGGGCAGCGATAAAGAAGAAATTGAAACAAGAGAAAAATTGTCTGAACTATTACAAAAAGGGATAATTTACAAATCCTAGTTAACCTATTTATTTACAAAAATAAGTTCACTAAACAGTGTTACAACTTAACTGATTATTTCGTATCTCCGCATTCTGAATTCCAAGCGCGCGAAGCATTGGGGGAAACTAGTAACTGAAAATTAAATAACATTACAAACTTAGAAACTTGCCTCAGTTTGTATTCTACTCAGTTCATTTAAACTACAGCACGACTAAATTGATATTTACACAGTAATTTCCGTGAAATATTATTTGAAGGTTCTCTTTCTTCAACCTTTAATTAAAAGTCTTAAAAATGAACTTGAAAATATGTTTATAACCTCCAAGTGCTTAGTTTATGTACTTTACCAAAAACTTAATTTTGTTAGGCATCGTAACTTACGCCTGTAGCTGTGAAAATCTTTAGAAATAGGATAGGTTTCATATTAATTAAGTTCCCGAACTATAACAATGTAGAAGAATTTTTCGACGCATTAGTTTAGGATCTTCGTTAGTTCTTCTTAATTATGCGGAAGAATGTTTTGAAGCATAAGTGTAGGTTAGGCATTAAGTAGTTCAGTTCTTTATTTAGTTTAGTTTTATAATAATAATATCTTTATTTCGGATTCCTTTTAGTAGTGTTAGTTTTTGTTAACATTAAATTAGTTTTCATGTCCATAGTTATAACTAAAGAAATAAAGCTTTTTTTATTGATTAACAATGAGATTGTAAGTCAGATCAATTTTGTTTAAAAGTGCCTACTCATTTTTACTCTTAACTGACTTTGTTTAATATAGTGTGTATAAAGTATCTCATTTGATTCAAATAACTTTTTGCAGGTTAATAGTATTTAATTTGACTGTTAACGTAAAAAGTACTTGAGTGAACGAATGATCACATTCGAAACTGCACAGCAGCGAGGCAGGCAGTTGTCGCCGTGCGTGATAACCAGAAGATTACCTTTAAGAGATACTTATATTATAGATACCAGATAGCGAATATGTAGGTATCTACTAAGTCTTCATGTAATAAACCACTGTAATATACCTACAGAAGAGGCGTTTTTCCAGAGATATGAAAAGTAGGGTAAACATTGCCAATGAAACTTCAGAACAATTCACATAAACGTGAGTAGGTACCAATTTTTTCGAGTAGTTGTTTTAAGTCGTTTCCTACAAACCACGCTTCCCATAAATAATAGTTACGATTGTTTTTATACTTGAACTATGAATAACAATGTGGTAGGGACCGAATGTGGGAAATGGTATAGGTTCTGTAAACAGTGGGAATGTTGAATAATGTGTTCCAGTGAACAAAATGATTAGTCTTTTAGGTTGCATGCAGAGTCTTAAAATAAAAAATGGTAGACTGGTACAATTCCATTTTGTAATTAGGTATACGTTCTTAATTCGCTTCGGGTGAGATGTAATTTCGTTGTGATTATCTTTAAAATACTTCTTTTAACATAGTTACTAAGTAATTATGCAAAAAAAAATGTAAAATCCGAAGTTTGAGATAGAAAAATATTTTTAAATTAGAACAATTTATTTCATTTTATTTTGTACATTATTTAAAAAGTAACATTTTATATAAATTAAAATATGTATATCAAAATAAAACTTAGATAAATTTGAATTCTAACTTAAAAACTCGATAGGGCGTCATCGAATTCCTTCGAATCGAGGCCTTGGTTGCTGCCAGGCAAGGCATGCTGCCACGTTGTATGGCAATGCTAATTCTTTGACCGAGATGAAGGCCAGTCCTCTGGTCATGGGAGGTGTCTAACAAACTTGATATATCATTGAAACGTGCACGGACGCTTGGACTCCACGGTTTAACGGCTCAAATATGTTGTTTGTACTTAAATTGCTATACCTATTCGAAATTTAATTAATACCCCCAGCATGCGTCATGTGACTTCAGCTTTCCACTAAAAATATTCATCAGTCTTTTCTATCTAAATTATACCACTCATGTAACTATAGTTAACGCAGTATAAACATAACCATCGTTCGGTAAAGCATGTCACGCTCTGTCACACGCACGTCACACGCGTCACAACCGTGTCACAGTGATTTGACGCGAGGATCAGCGACGTGACTTTGGGAACATATAGGTAATTAATGGCGGTATTACTATATGCCATATGTGTAATACATTATGACGGTTAGCTAATTAGAAATTGACGGTCCACTATCTACTGAAGGGTTGTGATATAATCTAAGGTAAGTAGATTCAAGATATTGTGTAGGCGGCGCAGCGGTATTGACCACGGCTTTGAAATACTAGGTATGCATTTAGAATGGGATTGGAAATCCGCCTTCTTGGACCGGAATGCACAATAACTTCACATTTTTGCATAAACGTTTGATTGAAAAAATAATCTAGATATTAATTCATGTATCTTAATGTGGTATGAGTAAGGTATTTGGAGTTGAATATTTAGATACGAACATATCAGGTACATTAACTTTGTAAGGAAAAAGTGGTGTTTTAAGATAAAACGTGTGTTATGTCTGTGTACTGTTTCTGTTTATTTGTGTACAAGTTTGTGGTATCCTAGCGAGTGACTTTTCTTAGGTAGGCAGCTACATACTTTTCTATAGTTATATTATGTAAATCACTTTTCCATTGTAACATATTTTAACATAACATTATATATTATGTGTGGGTTGATATTTTGTGATTATACTACTTTTGCTTAGTTTTTAATACTAAGTTAGCCGCGAGTCCAGTCATATTCTTATTGGAAAGGTCACGATTCGATCTCCGGTCGAGCCGAATTTTTATGCGAATGTTGATTTTTATTTACATTTTGACCAGCCGTGTTGTATTTATGTATGCGACAAATGTGTTTATTCCCTCAGCGACCGTGTCGCATTTATACGACAAAAATGCATGTTTTTTTCATGCATCCATTGTAGGTCACGGCAATTGAACATTAATAACTTACACTAGGTTCACATACATAGGGCTATTTGGTGAACACAGGAACGAATCCCGCAGCCCGGTGCAAAGGGTGTCCGACTGAACACCGGGGGGTTTTTGTGGGTAAACACGGCCCGGCCGCTTGTAACTGCAGACCCTTTGGGGTCTCGCTCGCCCTGTGCCCATTTAGAGCGAGGGGATACGTAAAGCATTTCCTCTTGAAAAAAAAGTATGTACATACGCGTAAATTGTATCCCATCTTCGAGTATCGAAGACATCGGAAATTCTTCTTAGCTTATTTTAATCCTCGCTGCGTCACTAAACTGAACTTGAACTACTGCTACTATCATCTACTACTATCATCTTTCTTATCCGTTTTCCTATAATCGACACCTTTGCGCGGTGTCCTTTTTTCTAGAGCTCATTTGACTATAAAATTAGTATTTTTCAGTCTTCTGCAGTATATATATATACACCAAATGCTTAGTTTCAGTGTAATTCCTAAGTTGTATAAGTAATTTCTCGGTTTCGTAGTTTATTAGATAACTATTAACTAACAAAGCAAAATTATCATTCTGCTTGACATCCCTTTAGCAAATAAATAACAATATTATGTAGAATATATCCTACTGTAACTGATAGGATCAATTCGGGAAATCTATGATTAATATCTGTATACGGATATTAATCCACCAGGTCAGACATATTTGTGTGATGAACACGTCTGTTTGTCTTGAGGGTGGCTGTTATTATGTATTTACAAAAGAAAAGTATTATATGTAGTATTACCAGTTATCTGGTTTTCATAGTACAAGCTCTGCTTAGTTTGAGATCCAATGGTCGTGTGTGTCAATGTCCCATAATATTATTATTAATCATCAGACATAGGTACTTCGACTGATGTTTGTAGTATCAGTATACCTTTATATAAGATGAACCAGAAAGCCTTAAATTATACTTTGGTAGAGCCAAATGCAATGATATTTTGAAGTTTCAATTTTAATAAATTATTAAATAATAATAATAACTTCCACAAAATAAATATCTATATTATTTCAATTTATTTATTAAATTTATTTTCTTAGACAACTAACTTTTGAAAAAACCGCCAATTGCAATTTATTTTTTACATCTTTTATTAGATCAAATGATTACCTTACCTTTTAACCATTATACCTTTTAATCATTTGACCTAATAAAAGATATACCCTAATGGGTTGTGTGAGACTAATTTTAATGCAAAAAATTAGCACATCAAAAATCGTTTCAAAAGACAATGCAAATTAACTGACTTCACATAGTCATTACTAATGACCGGAAGAGTGTCGGGTTTCAAGTATACTATAGCCTTCCCGGCTCGGGTTGTATATTTTCTCAAAGGTACAGTAGTAATAGTAGGTAATAGCAATACGCATCCATACGTAATACTTATTATAAGTATATTGCAAAAGTACCTAATATTGTCTGTCTGTTACATGTTTACGGATAATCGTCTAACCAATTTTTATGAATTTTTTATATAATCTAGGAACGGACATAAGTTGCTTTTTACCTGACTGTGCATAAGTACATAATGATTTTTCGTGCTAAATGACATGCGGAACGCAACCATGCCATATAATTATAAATATAAAAATCGATGACCGTTTATTTGCGGGAAATAAAAAGCTGAAAAATTAATCAATTTTTGTACTCTGTAACTAAAACATAATTGGCATACCCATATAATGATTTCCAAAAGGTATTCTGACTATCTGAATTCTCATTTTCGTTATTTTTGTATCAATATTAATACTGAAAATTTATGTAAATATACTAGCTTCCGCTCGCGGCTACGTCCGCGTGGTGTTACGATAAAAATTAGCCAAGTGACAGATCTTTAAGAAACCTTTATCATTTTTTTTATTTGTTATTTTTGGAATTCCGTTTCTCCCCTTTAAAGGGTGAGTTTTGAAAAATTATTTCTTAGTGCACCCCTACACTCCATAAGGAACCTATGTGCCAAATTTGGAGTCTCCAGACCCAGCGGTTTGGGTTCTGCGTTGATATGTCAGTCAGTCAGTCAGTTTCTTCTTTTATATATTTAGTTAAATGATTGTTAATTTTATGGAATTCTCATAGGAAGAGATATTAATTGATCAAATTTTTGATTTCAGAATCACGCACAACATGTTAGTATTTATTTATTGGATCCACAAATTGTGGGAAGCGATATTGTAAATTCTCTGTTGGCAGTGAGTGTCGGGGTACGCAGAGCCATAACTCTCCACTCAGCTAGCTGTCACAACCAAACGTATACGATTACCAAGCTCTCTTCAACACAAGTGGACCTCTTCAAATCACAAATATCTGTTTTAGGTTTAAGCTGCTTGAAAAATGAGACTCTACTGTAGACTGAACTTTTTAGTAATATAGGCCCACAGCGACTTTTTGTAGAGACGCAGTCGCGCGATTACGATTGCAACAGCATCGCTACCAACGCCTGTTTTTGTCGTATTAGCGCTACTTACGTGCCACAGCGGCTGTATCGATTCAAACGTGCGACCGTGTCAAACGATATTGAGGTGATAACGAAGTGCGCGTGGTGGAAAACTGAGCATCAGTTCAACACAGATATGGCGACATGATACGGCGTTTGCATCACGACATCTGAATTGTGGTGTGGTAGGCGAGGGCAATCAGCTAGCGACCTCATCGCGACTTTATTGATACGAACGCGCGACAGTATTATAAAAAAAGTCGCCGTGGGCGAGGGGCCATAAAGTAGTTCTACTTTTTGTATCTGTAATAACCCGTAAGATATTGGCAGCGAACTGACGGTGGCTGCTGTAGTGGAGTGAGAGGGAAGGGTGAAAACTTGATGAATGCCAACGATGCTGTTGCGAAAGTTGCGCTGATGGTTATTGCTCACCAGTGTGATCTCGAGGATCAGGGGGTATTCACTCTCCAGTGAAAGGGGAAGATGCCTAGCGACGGTCATAATTGTTCTTATCGGAAACTCATATATTATGCTAATTGTTGGTAAAACTTTGCTTGTGCGATTCAGAATTTTCTTTAGTGTCTCTAGAGTGGAATGTGTGTGAAGTCACAATAGTTACTTGTAGAGATTTTCCTTCAAATTTGTCGAAGTAATCACCTATTCAAATATTTATCGGCAAAAGCGCTCCCTAGTTTCCGTTCGTCAACTATGTTCAATCAACCAACACGCTAATATAGGTGGAAAGCGTAACGTTTACCGTTACTTAATAGTTATTTGACAATAATTTACGGTGACTTGTTACACAGGAAGGTTCTTGGGTGTAACAGGATCAAGTTTCGCTCAATAATGAGGTTAGAGGGCGCGCGAGCTCCGACCTCGGCAGCTTCAGAACGCTGTGCTGGTTAATAATAACCAACCGCCTCGGTTTATGATAATTATGAGACACTGTTGAAGATAAAAGTAGATACGTGTTACATATTTTATTTACAAATTTTACGAGTTTATGTTCACCCGTGATCATGAAGTCTGAAAAGACTTTGAAACGTCGGGATCTAAAATAAACCGCGATAAAGTCCGTTGTAAAATAGTTTTCTCTCATAAGTTAGTTAGTTCTTTCCTTCGACCTAATGACCTATCTCTCTTCAAGCTCTGTTCAAACATAAGCCACGCACAATTAATATAATTAACCGACATTATGCGGGTTTAACAAACGGTTAGATGCTTACATTTATAATGCATAAGTAACGCTTTTGTTACTGAACAAAGGCATACAATAGATGCATTTTGACTCAATTTAGAAACAATGCTTTGTGTAAAGTAGCTGAGGTTTTAACCGGGGCAATAATAATTGAACGAAAATATCTAAGTTATGCCTTTTGTTGGTAACAAAGAATTATATTAATATTATTGTAATTTGTTAAGCTACAGAGCAGCGGTAGCGCAGCGGTAGCACAGCGGTATCAGCCTCGCGGGTTCGATCCCCGGATGTGCCCACATATTTTTGTGTGAATTGTTTCATAGCCGCTGCTTAATATCAGTAAAGGAAAACATCCTTAAGAAACCGGCATTTATAAGAATTATTATTCGAGGACATGTGACATCCACAACCCGCATTTAACCAGCGTGTGTGGATTGTGTGATGACCCATCCATGAACACTACAAAAAGGTTGAAGTGATAGAAGTTACATATCTCTTCTTTAAGATGTAGAAAATTATGATTTGAAATATATTTGAGCAGATTTTCTTAAAACTAAACTAATAACCATCACGCCACGCCTCCCACATCGGCCAAGTGCCAGTCTCGTTCAGTCCAGTTCTCGTATGAATTTCAGTTTGATATCTCCATACGTTCCTGAAAAAAAGGATCATGAAAGACTGAAGATGAAAGTGATCCTATAAGGGTTCGGTTTTTCCTTTTGAGGTACGGAACCCTAAAAACATTTCAAATCGATCTATTCGTTGCAGTACAATGACACAAATCGCTGTTTCAGGTTCCGTAACAAATAAGGCGGAACTTAATGTACTCATTTAAATAAACTGTTGAGTTTCCTAATGAATAAAAAATGAAGTCCAAGCCACAGTGCAGAAGTACCTAGTCAATGAGAAACGACTATTCACCAAGCAAATTCAAGATTACAAACTCCTGCCACACACAATCGACCTTAACCTTGAGAGACAGAACATATTCCTTTCCGTAAGTTCATTATATTGTAATCCACAGTAAAATTAACTCGGAATATTTGGAAGGTAACCTAATTTGAGAAACATTATATTAAGGATATTGTTGCCCCAGCCTAAACATGTCAGTCTCCAAATGTTGTATGATGTATTTGCAAATTAGGTAAGTAGGTATGTTGAATTTATTGCAATCGACTTAGAATAATATATTCACACATCTGGTCATCACATCACATATCACATTTATCATCATATCACTCCTTATGAGGGCTGAGTCACCTTCGTCCGTGGTAGTGCACCTTTTATCTGAATCACACGTGGTCCCCGGGTGACTTAAAACTGGTGACGGGCCAAGCCACTTTGCAGCCTTGCCGTGTTCCAGTGCGATGTCTCGTAATACTATTTAAGTGGGTGGTTCGGAATTGTTGCTCTTTATGGTTTCTAACCAAGGAGCTTCATTCCACTGCCACCTCCTCACCAAAAATCATTCGTAATCAGTGAATCGGTATATTGGGCAGGCACGTTCAACCGTAGGCTATATTATTGCTTAGCATCAGGCAAATTGTAGTAAAGGGCATGCCTATTTCAGAATAAAAAAAAATGAAAAAAATTGGTTGCCTGTAAATTCGGTATACGGGCGAAAGTTTTACGTGACAACGACTTTGAGTGGTAAAATAATTTTAATGTGAATATTCATTCGTATAGTAGGAAGAAGGATGAAACATAGTTGAGTGGGAGAGAGACGCAAGGCATTCGGCGGGCCTCTCTCTCGTTCGGTGACTCATCGTAACGTTACCGAGCGTTACACTTTTTCATAAGTGCCTCCCAGCCGCAACCTAATTTAAGACGTTGTCACGTCAAAAATGTGTGAATTGTTTATCGCCGCTGTTCAATGAAAAATCTTTGACCTGTTTAGTTCCAAGACAGACCTAATTATATTCTCTTGAGAACATGTGGCATCCGAAAGCACCCGGCGGCTTTAGAAGACCTGTGATGCTCAGGGTTTTTACTTTATATCATGAATATCGTTGCGTCGACTTACACCAACAAGATCGAAAGGATCTTTCAAAGACCTACTAGTACGACTTACGAGTGATGCTATTGTCCGAAGTACTTAAATTGTGATTACTCCGCATTAGGTACACTGCATAAATCTGTATACTGTGGCACAATTCTAGGTGAAACAAAGATCTTAACTTGGAACAGACCACTAAAATTGTGTTAATTACAATTAATTAAAATCAACCTTATTTCCAAGTTATAAGCTATGTGTGTGTGTGTGTAAACATTTATTAGAATATCGATTGAACTATTGATCTACTTTCGTATTTGTACTTACGTATTTAGTTATAAAGTTATTTTCCTAAAACCTTGTTTTCCGGATTTAGGTTGTTTACGTTATTGAAATAAAACTATTCATAACGGATTTAATCGCCGTTTAATTTAGATTAATCGAATCCACGACCTGCGGCGTGAAAAGCAAGTATCTGACCGACCACGCCATCGGCCCATCTGTTTCTTCTTACCAAGATGATACTTATCAAGTCTTAAAATCAGCATTTCCTAACATATAAACTGAAACGAAAATAGAGTTAATATTGACAGTAAGTCGGATAGGCCGGTATTAGGGCCCCCGAAGGAGACATTGAATTCAGAATCAATTTAGCGTAGCCAACTGCTTTTTCCTAAGCAAATACGCGACTTTGAAATATACTGCTTCGCCTGCCCAGTAGCAAACGTTACTGGCAAGTGATACCGGGTTTGACTGCTGGTATAGCATTTTTTTTGTAATAGTCTTGACATGACCACAACTTGCTCGTTGCTTAGCGATGATGTAGTTTACGATGGAACACGCTTACCTACCTAGTAAATAACGGGGAGTGAGTGTAGTCTTTGCAGTTATAATTGCAGCATGCCATTGGATTAGTTAATTAATTTTATTCTTACTTTTATTATTTATCTATATATATAAAAATGAAACCCGTTTTCCGTTGTCACGATATCACGCGTGAACGGCTGGACCGATTTCGCTAATTTTTTTTTTAAATATTCCTTTAAGTACGAGGATGGTTCTTACGCAGAGAAAAGTTAAAAAAAAGAAAATTTAGAAAGCGAAGAAGTGCCGAAAACCGGGTTAGATACCTATTATTTATTATTAGTTATATTCGGTAGGTCTGAGACCCGGTAGATGGCACTGCTTTACCGGGCAGAACGACGTCTGCCGAGTCCGCTAGTTTTACATAAAACACATAAACAATTTTTATAAATAGGAAACAACAATGTAAACAGGTGAGCTTTTTTGCTTATTTTGTATTTTTCAATGTTCTAAAATGTACCATTAACTTTTACAATATTTAGGTAAAAGGCGCAGGGGTAGCGAGTCGAGGTCACGGATTCAAATTTCGCATCGCTCCGAAAAGAGTTTTGTAATTTCTAATTTGTGACATTAGTCCGTAGTTGCCCAAACACTTAATTATGTAACTAACTACTATAATATTTATTTATTTGGTAAGGAAAACCAACAGCTATGTAACAGATTGAACAAAGTATATAAATAAATAAAATAGCCAATAATAGGTTCCACAAATAGCAATTGAGTAAGATTATAATTATTTTTTTCTGACACTCAATATCTAGCAAATATGAAAAACCTGTTAAAGTCAAAAATTAAAAATAACAAATCTATACTTTATATAATATTATAAATGCGAATGTAAGTTTGTTTGTTACGCTTTCATGCAAAAACTACTAAACCGATTTGGATGAAATTGGGTATGGAGGTAGTTTGAGACCCGAGAAAGGACATAGGATAGTTTTTATCCGACTGCGCAAAAAGAAGGTAATGTTTTGTCGCGATAACCGACATCCGCGGGCGAAGCAGCGGGCGGAAAGCTAGTTATTTATAAAAATTAATGTATCCTGTTTCTTGCAGTACTTAGGGCTTTTGATAGTAACTTTATGGATCAAATTGAAACACTGCACAAATTTTTATGAAAGGTATAAGCTCTGGCTATAGTTAGAAGATGTAGGAAGTACCAACAAGGGTGGATTATAGAATTATAACGTTAAGATTTAGAAGGAACGTTAAGGTTGAGTTGCTGCAGCAGATTAGGGCAATCAATCCGCAGACGTCTTGCCCGGTAAAGCAGTGCCACCTACCGGGTCCGAAAATAGATTACGACCAATTCTCAGACCTACCGAATCGGTCAAGCCGTTTCTGAGGAGGTTGTTTCTTTTTAATTTTTCTCTGCGTAAGAACCATCCTCGTAGGTACTTCAAGGAATATTCTAAAAAAAGAATTAGCGAAATCGGTTCAGCCGTTCTCGAGTTATGCGCTTATCAACACATTTTGCGATTCATTTTTATATTATAGATTATTAATTTCAGTAGTAATATACTACATCTCGTATCTAATGATTGTTATCTATCGTAATGATTGGATGCCTACATTCTTCTGCGCTAACTAATAAACTCTGTCACTAGTTAATTATACAATATGTAAACACTGCAACAGAGCAAAGAAGATTTTTTCATCAACTTTCCAGTTCAAAATTCAAACAGCGTACAAAGTTGTAAAATGAAAAATCACAGCGCTTCATAAGTAGTTATAAAAATATAGAGTCGTAAATTGTGATGCCGCGGTCGGAGTCACACGAGCCTGAATAGGACTCCGATACATTATAAGCCTCACTGATTTACTACCAGTCATAAATAATCGCTCTTTCCCCACTATTTCGTACAAAATCCGTATAATTCATACTAACAAAGACATCGGCATCGTTGGAGCGGTACACCGCCATCTAAATGTATGGACGCACTATCAGACTAGCCGTACACGTTTCGTACAATATGGTAGTATGGTAAGAGGCCACATCAAACGGATACATAAATAACTGAAAAATTGCAAGTGAGAGGTACACGATTTTATAACTTAGAAATACAAATATTTTCAATTTATATGTATCACGGTTTACCAGATAAAGCCCGCTGATAGACTGTCCGGTGAACAACAGCAATACCATTACCCCAAAAAGGCCAATCGCAATGAGGCTGCCGCGTACCTACCCTGACCACGTTGAAATGTATTCAACCGCAGTGCGGTTAAGTGGACAGTACGTACGTGTATTTACGTTAACGTCGTGCCTATTCGTCGTAATACAATATTCATACCGTCGTCGTATCCGATGTGTACTGTACTTTATTGTTATTGCTCGACAGCCGATAAATTTATTCTTCCAATATTCTCTTTCCTGATAGATAACATTTAAAAACAATCTGCTGTTGTTTGTTTATGGTAATAGAGAAAACAACATAGAACAATATTCATTTCATCACAGCTACAGGTATCGACTGATAACTGTTAGGGAAAAAGGTTTTCGAGAAAAGTCCACGCATTCTTCCGAACCAACGAGTCGATTTTGAGATATTGTCAAAAACCGTGCGAATTGATGTCTTTAAAATACTACGACAATCTTAGGGAATAATGTAAATGTTAAGATACCTACTGTTACCCCATTATTAAAGAGTTTAATGGGTTATCTTATTTCAAGTAAACCATAAAAAAGTGTCACTTAACCAAGTTTATCAATGATTTATATCTCTAATAAATAGTGATACAGGTATGCTTCTTAGACAAAAATGTAGAGAATTTTTAGCTTCGTTACTTTGCATCGTCGAAACGATAAAATAAGGGTTTTAACCCTTTTTGGCAGTACGGCAGCACCTAGAGCCGCAGCGTCATCTCATCAGATAGTTGACATAAGTTAGACCGTCAACGGTCTAACTTATGTCAACTATCTGGGGACGTAGTCGTCCCCAGACTATTTTTCTTCTTCTTACCTACCTCACTTGCCCTCCACTACAATTCCTCTACTGTTACTTCTATAAGCGAAAAGAAGCAACGGTGCGCTTAAAGAGGCTCAGGATTCAAGACTCGGCCAAATCCCGGACCATCTAAACTGTTTTGGATGCAGCACAAATGTTGTTGGAAAGTTAGAATTTACACGTCCCTTCAAACAAAATAACTGTAAGTAAAATGTTCCCTAGGCTAATAATGTTGTAGGTGCTAGTTTTGAAAGAAACAATTTTTCAGAAATATTTTACCAAATAATTAAACTAACTAACCAGTCGTTAAAAACCAAAGTAAACAACGTAATATATCTACAGTTGCATTATTTAAACCTCTAAAGTTTTCACTACGAAATTAATATTCACTAGATGAAATGGAGCGTGAAAAGTGGATCATTTTAATTTGCATGCGAGATGGCAGCGTTTGGCAGAACTTGGCAGCGAGTCCCGAGAGGAGTCATCCATCTTGCCTCCATTAGACTCGATTGAGTGAAACTGCACTCAGTGATATACGCATCATTTGTAAATGGCAAACCAAATTTTATTCATTATTAATATGTGTGCAAATATACTTACCCCTAATAATAGTCCTTATCGCTGTGTAAATCCTTAAGCGCATCTACTTAAATATATCTACACGAATATAAGTGGACATAAAACAAACAAAGTTATCCGTCACGTCTTGAAGAGATAAATAGTATTATAATTCATTTGGTAGTTTTCCAAATGAATTTTCGTACATTTTCAACCCACTTCAAAAAGAAGGAGGTTCTTAATTCGACTACATTTCTTTTTTGTATGTACGTTACGCGATAATTCCGCCAAATATGAATCGATTTTGATAAATCTTGTTTTTTGTTTCAAAGCGTGTACTTTCTAAGTGATCCCATTTAATTTAAAATCTGTAGAGTAGTTATTGAGTTATTGTTAAAACATTGAAGTCGGTTCGTATTTTTTTAGTAAAAATGGCTATTATTCACCAAATGTTTGTGTCATGCACATAAACTTTCCTCTTAAATCAGTCTGGTCACTTGTACTACACATGCGAAGTCGTGGAAGGTCGCCAGAATAAAAATATGTACAATAAAATTTCGAATAGTATTTACAGACACATTTTTATTTTCAGGGAACAGTCACGGTAGAAAGCTTGTTATACGTAGGCCAACCCATAACGGTAGCTACCAGTACTCCAATAAAATTGCATATTTAACGTTTTGTTTACACAGATCTACTCGCGGCGCATATGTGCCCCTCATTACACCGACCGCCTCATTCCTCACGCGGTCTCGATAATGCCCCGCCTCGTAGTGAGGTCGCAGAACCGTAGCCAATAGTAGCCAAATTTTATTTGATGATTTGGTAGCTGGTTACGCTGATATTTCAAGAATGTAGATGGATATAATGGCTGCTAACGCTGCTTGCTTCAATATTTAACTGCGCTTGGTTCCAACTCATAAGCTAATTAGTTTGTAATTTGCCAAGTTGGCACGATAGAGCCTCTAGCGCAGAGCTGTGATATCAATCCTTAAGTCGCCGTAGAAAAAGAAAGATTTCTGTTAACATACTTAAGTAACAACTCTTCAGGCTCTCACTGCTGGGCACGAGTCTTCTTTCAATTATCTTAGGAGTTGAAAGATTTTAGGCCTTATCAAACACAGTGGCCAAGTGCGTGTTGGTGGATGTCACATGTCTTCGAATAAAAAAAAACGTTTATTGGCAAAAGATTACAAAACAAAAGCTTAAACAACGGACCTCAAACTAGGAACATGTCCTGTATCTTGATGGTCCAGACAATTTTTACAAATAGATTTATAAGGTGAGACCGTGAAGAAATAAACGATTCTATATTTTACAAAAATAAAAATAGAGGAAAATTAAAGCTTTTATCCAAACTCAAATGATGATAGGGTATGTGTGCATGTGTGTGTGTATGTGTTTGTGTGTTTCGTGTGTGAACGGGCAGGCATCAGTTAGTGTGTGTAACTGTTCGATGCTGATATCATTTCTTTGTAAATTTTACGGTTATATGATAGATTGGCAACCAAGTCCTCCGTGAAATCATATGTCATCGATAAGAGCAATTCGACCACCCTTTTTTGGCCTGCCTGATTTTGAGTTCCTTAATCTCACATATTTCATTAATATGAATGTTTAGTTCTTAGATTTGCAAATCTCCAGAAACCAGCGGCCTTTTATTTCAAAGCAGCATGCAGAATGTTTATGAGTAACGATGGCACTATCGTTGCTCATAAACATACGTACATAGAAGTGGCGAAGAGTACATATTATTATAACACGATTCCCACCGGCTTCCGGAATTTGCCAATATAACTTACTTAATTAAATATTATGTCGCCTAAAAGTTTTAAATGTCATCAAAAATGCAGGACATACTTCTTAAGTTAGAAAGTCGGCGTAAGTAACCAAGAAAACATGTCATTCGATTTGCTCCGTCTTCCCCTTTTCAAATTTCTACCATTCGCCACTATAAGTTTAAAAATGTTTTACGTAGTTGTGATAACGAAATAAAAACTAGCAATTCCAGACCGATATTTGTTTAATGTTTTATGCTTTACACATCTGTTAAAAACCAAGTAAAATAAATAGTGATAAATCCTAAAAATACGTTGAATCATAGAACTAGAATCAATTTATTCGGCACGAAATTATTCAAATACCTAACAGTCCTACCTAAGGCATACTTGCGGCATTGGGATACAACAAAAGTTAGCACGATAATAATTGATAACTTCTTTTTTTACTAGCCTACTAAGGATTGCTACAGGTAACTAAGATCACATCTGTAACACTTTACAATCAGGGGTGACAGCCACATTTTTTCCAGCATTACCCAAAAAACGACTAACATCCTTATTTACGTGCGCCCGGATATAAAAACTCATTGGCCTGTCGGTCAACATTTAGTTATAAATGTCGATCGTTACGAAAATAGCGGGGCATGCTATTTTTCAGGGCTGGCACGCAAACGTTTCACTTTATCACGACGGATATATTTTCACGATATGCCTGTTTAACGGGATGACAGGTGGAATTATTACAAATACTACAATGAATAGGGCACGGAGATAAGCGGGTGTGATTAAACGTGCCCAATAAATCTACTGCTAAAGACTCGCATTCTTGACCTTTTCCACAATATGTATAGCTTTAGTTGGGTGCACAATTATTAGGATTGTAAGGAAAGAGGAGCCGCTGTATCTTGAAGTGTTTTAATTCATTCAAGAGATTTCGAAGGTTTTGGCACGTTTGTACTTCAAACCTAAACAAATTTAGATAATTAATATTTTTATTTACTTATCATACAATAGAATAACGCTGCATTACCCGAAGGTGTAGGCAGAGGTAAATACCACCCACTTTTCGCCGGCTATGTTTAGGTCCCATACGTAATAGGGTACAATTCCAAATGTCGGCCTGCATAATACTAAGTATTTTAGAAAAAGTATTTTTGTTCGACCGGGGAATCGAACCCGGGACCTCGCGGTTATAAAGCGAAACTCTTACCTCTGGAAAACCGAGGTAGTTTATTTACTTTATCTACTTAATTGATAAATTATTATTATTTACCCCCGACGAAAAAGAGGCTTCTTTGAGATTGACATGTGTATTATATCTGTTCATAACATGGTTATGATGTTACAGATTAACCTATTTTGATGCAATGTTTTCCTTGACTTTAAAATCAGATATTGACTGATTTTTGGTGTACCTACTACGCTGATTGCATATATAGTATATACATCCAATAGGTACATTTCCAATTCCATTTTCCAATAAATCAAAAGTCAAGTCACAAGCAACAGAATGCTAGAAACCGCATTTAAAAGTGTGAATTCCTACCACTGCGGACGAAGTGACTTATGTACATGTAAATTGATGAAAGTGTATCAGTTGAGATGTGTCCCGCGTCAATCCGCTGGCGTCAGGGGAAATACGCTAAGTGCTTTCACTGCGACATTGTATCGACAGTGTTTGGATATAAGGCCTTGTGCAGATGAGCTACCACGTAGTGGTCGCAGACTATTCATAATCAGATAGGTACCACAAAAGCTTAAAGCAGTATTTTCAAAGCTGCGGAAAAGGGATGCAGCTATACTATATTGTGTAGAGCAACTTCTGTTTCGTGCAACTGCAACAATAATACTGGTGTCATAGTTCGGATGCAGGTTAGTTGAAAGGTAAATATAAATTGTAGCTGCATATTCCGCCATTTGTGAGCATGCAAAACTTTATTCAAACTATTATTGTTCGCTTAAAAACCCCGAGGTCCCAATGTCCCATGGATTCCCGGGTCAAGCAATGAGACTTTTAATATACTTAGAAAATTTTAGTTGCAGCACGATGTCTGGAGTCGTGTCTTAGGAACGGCAATAAGTTTGCCCTAAGGGAAAAAGTGGGTGATATTCAGCTCTGCCTACCCCTTTGGATAATATTTTATATGGGCCTTGTAACCTGAAATAAATGGTTGTTATTATTATCATTTTTTATATAAGCGTGATGCTATGCTATGTTCATGAACTTAAATGAATATTAATTGTTTAATATTCGTTAAAATTATAAAAACAGCTTTAGTTCGTTAACCCTACTGTTTTTTTAATTAAAGTATTAAAATGTATGACATTGTGTGTATTATTTTTAGTATATTAATGTTGTACATAATAAATGGATTGCTGATTTATAGTAAATATCTGGATGACCGAGTTTAGCTCGGTATTTTTTTTAATGACATTTTCTAAAAATGATTCCTAGCTAGATCGATTTATCGCCCCCGAAACCCCTATATACTAAATTTTATGAAAATCGTTGGGTTGAGTGAATTTGCATGCTTAAATGAAGCTGAATAATGGTGACACCTAGATAAAACTGTAACATATTTTGTATATACCCATTTTTTCGCAAATAAATAAATTGAATTGAATGTTTTCAGGCTATTAGGTATTGTTAGTTATTGATTGACTAAGTATTGATTCGTATCTCATACGTGACTTTCAAACATTCGTTGGTATAACACTGAAGGGAAGAATGCAGTGAATCAAAACATTCTATGAAAGTCATGAAAAAGTGGCAGCCACCAGTGGCGGCTGGTGAGTGATTTGCGACTCGTTTACTAAAGCCCTAACTTTACTATTTACGCTTATAGGTATTGAAGGTGTGGGTTGTGGTAAATATCACTCATGTATAGCATTAGATGATCCCATTCATATGGAGATAACCATTTTCTGTTCTAACTACTACCTATAAGATATTTTACTGAGAAAAACCCAATAGGTAGAACGTTTGCTTGACCCGAAATTAGAACCTATACTTACCTGCAGTCGCATTTTGTATAATTAAGCCACAAAAGCAATCTATAAATACAAGTATGTTTAAATCTTTACTTAGAAATACAATTATTGTAGACAAAAAAAAATTGTTGTAATATTTGAAAGTATCTCGTAACAAATTTCCTACTTGTTCACAATCTTGGCGTGATAAAGTTTCCAAGCCCAACAAAGGTGTCTAATCAGCAATGTATTGAATTTTCAACTTAAATCCCTTAACTCTTGAAACATCGAAGTTTTATAAAACTTAGAGACCGGGAGAAAATACTTAAAGGCTGGTCTTGTATTTTCACTGCCTTAATGACTAGAACACTAAACACCAACAAATGTGTCTTGGGTGGGAATCGAATCCACGACCTACGCCACCACTATCCCTTTTTTTATTTTATGCTTAATTTTCGTATTTTTAAGTTCAGGGAGTTCCTGTATGTATTTTATTTTATATGGGCTTAATATAAATTTCAGTAGAGTATAACAATAAGTTGGATAATTAAATGGTGCGCGTTAAAAGGCACTTTGAGTTAATTACAGGGCATCGATGTGAATATTTAAATACGTAAATGTTGCTTTTGGTTCTATATTAAGAGTAAGTTCCTGTTTTTACCTACATTTAAAATGGCTTTGATGGCTTTGTAGTTACAAGTAAGACATTTAGCCTTGTTCTTGTAGGGACAGCGTGTTCGTATCTAACCAGATCAAAGTGTTGGGAGTGTTTCGATTTCTATGCACAACCGTGACCATGAAGTCTGAAAACACTTTGAAACGTCGGGATTTGAAATTTAAATAAACTGCGATATAATCCTTTATAAAATAGTTTTATTTCAATGTGTTATTTTCTCGTAAATTTAAGAAAATACCATTAATCCGTAATCAAAAAGTTGGTGGGTCGTGTCGTGTCGTGACCCCAGATCTCGGACGCACTCTCCGTCGCGTCGGTATGCGCCTGACCTATCATTTGTCTTTTCCTTTAATCTGCCAACTGGACCTTAAGGCTGGTTTTATTATCACCCGTTTGCGCAGCACCGTTGGAGCGCGTGCGTTCTGAGATGTACCTACGGAGGTAGGGGGTTTTAAAGCCGCGCGCTACAGCGCAGCGTTTTGCTAACAAAACAACGCTTGTTAACGAATCGCTGTCCAGAGTCTAGCAGCATGACTATAAAACCAGCCGAAAAGTGAATAGAGAGTGCCAGGCGCATACACTTGAGCACTAAAATTTGTCTTTTCTGGAATAAAAACATAGTTCAGACATGCTAGAGTACGTAAGGGTACTACCAACAGTAGTAGCAGTACACAACACATGCCAAGATATCGCCCACGCTACTGTGAGTCAGTTACGCGTCTCTCCCCGACATATCCCCCAGACGAATACGGTCCCGGTCAGTGCCAGATCAGATCACTTTCAGATTCCCCTAAATCTAGAATTGTCTGGCAACGTCCTAAGCCGAGAATTGGTCCCCACATGAGGAGCCCTCAAGGCAGTTGTGATAGTACTTGATCGGCCCGACCGTCTTCGGACGACTCACCGATAAAATCGGACGAACCAATAAGGCCCTTCCGGCTAATTGGTTTAGGTCATCCGTAAAAAACACTTCCTAGATAGTTAAAATGCATTATGTGGGTACATTAAACAATTAATGTTGTTTGTTAAATAGTGTTGTACTGTAGCCGTTTAATCGGTACTCAACGGACCGAATCATAAATAAATAATTCACAACGATCATTCAAAATACGCGGGAGTTCCGTAACAACATCATGAAAACTGATGAATATTAACGATGTTTCACAATCGAAATTAAATCTATCGCGTTATTTTAAACCGCGAATACCTAAGTATCGATAACGAATGCATCGGATAATCGTTAATGATTTATCGATTTATCTAAGGGTTTAGATAGAATGCTAAAACACAACATCATAAAAATACTACCGTCCTGCCTCGACTTCGCACGTGTGCCTATACCTACCCACCTAGCAGAGGTGAATTATACACACAAGCTTAACCCATAGGTTAAAGATACATAAAAATTTGTTTAGCAATTATTAAGATCATTGCGAAGGGGACTTTGTATGTCTTACTGGAACTTATACTCTAAAATACAAGTAAACATACAAACCTTGAGCGAAAAAGGAAAATTATTACTAAATACCTATCTGACAGTAGCGTAGCACGTTTCAGCGCATTCATAGAATGAAATCTTTTTAGTCACTTGGATGAAAACCGCCGACTTGCAATGACCAAACAAAAACCGGTTACATTTTAGTCAAGTTTTTGCTATCTTTTCACACTTTGGTCGTCATTACGGTGTAATATTTTAAGTTTTAATAAACAGCTATAATGTAAAATTTTGTACTAAAAATCTTTTGCGAATTGGGTTGAAGTAATTTTCGCCGAGAAATATGCCAGACCTTGTTTTAAATAAGATAACGAAACCAAAATTCAATGTTCATAAATGTCTTTTTGAACAGTTCTTGTGCAAAATCCCGAACGAATAGGCCTGAGAAAGTTGGTTCTTTGGATAAACTTTTAATTTTATTCGTGCCTCTATATCGGAGATAGCGCAAACTTAAGATTACAGTGATCTCTCAAAGTCGCCAAGTAATCGGAAAGTCGGTTTTGAAAGCTTTTGATATCAGAAGAAGTATTAAGTAACCCTTCCTTAATATTCCACTGCTGATGGCGGGTCTTCTTAACTACATATATTTGGTGGGGACTCAAGAGAATAATAAAAATATAATATTCAGGGATATCAAAACATTAGGTCATCTGATCCCATACTAAGCAGAGTTTGTGTTATGGAAACCACATAACTGATATAATGAGCATTGGTACCTACTCTTATTTTTAAATATATACTTATAATAGATAATGACACCCAGATTCGAGACAACCAGATATAGTCATCACACAAATGTCTTAATCAGGTGGGAGTCGAACCCACGACCTGCGGCGTGAAAAGGAAAACAGACCACCTCACACCGGCCCGTCTATTTAATAGTGAGTGCACATGTCTTGTGTTACAATAGCTTGGACTGACTACTGTTGCTATAATCTGGTTAATGAAGGACTAAAAAACCCGTTTTTAATTTAAATTCGAACGGTAATTTTCATCATCATCAGCCTATCCCTGTCCACTGCTGGACAAAGGCCTCTCCCGAAGCACGCTACTGAGCATAATCCGGCTGAGCGGCTACTGTCATCCAGTTCTTACCAGCCACCTTGCAAAGATCATCGGTTCTGGGGTAATTTTATGTTTAGATAATTAATTATGTAGCTACCTACTGATGTTCATATATATTTCAGTATACATTTCTAATCATCTAACATCGTGCTAGATCTTTCAGCGATCATCATTAACATTTTAACTGAATCAATAGAATTTCAATTCAATCTCTTCCAAAATACGAACCGAGGTTGAACCAACAGCCGCAGGGTGGCAGGGGTAACAAACGTTGTGGATAATCGAAGTACGCACAATCCGTTCTGCACACGTTTGAATATTTCATACTGCAAATACAACAGACAATTTGCGTAACGTGCGCACCGCCCGCTGACCACGTCACTATGAAGGATGAAGAAGTGCACTTCCGTATTATACTTAAGAAGTGTGAATGGAATGTGGAACAACAATATTTGTTTTCTAAATTAATGGTAGATTTCGCATGCATTAGTAAATTTAGGACATAGACCGGCTCATATCGCAACACAGTGGATTCCAGAAGACTGTCAGAAGACCACGGAAACGATGACGCGACGATTTAAGGTCGTTTGACGCAAATTATAATACCCTTATAAGTAACCCTATCATAATTTTCGTCCAACGAATTCAGATATATAGAGATACTTAGATATAGAGGGATTTTTTATAAGCAGTAGGATAAACTATTAAAGAAAATTCAAAGAACACCTATAAAGTGCCAGCAGTCTATTTTAAAAGTGGTCTGCATAGTATATATATTTCTTTTCACCAGAAGCTAAATGACCAGACAAAAACACAAATATACAACAACAAGCAGTTTATAAGTTAGGCAGATTTCTACCTCGATTGCCAATGACAACAATAGGTACTAGCGCAACACACGCAATCAGTGTTTTCTGTATAGGTACCGGTGGCGAAGGGTGGAAGTCTGTTAAAGGGAAGCCGGAACTAAGTTCTTACTTAGGAAAATAATATCTCTTCACTACCGTCACCGATAGTTCTTACACTTGATGCTATACTTATTTTTGTTTCTATTTAAAATTTTAAGATGTTACATAATATATTATTGTATGTACGTGATATTGTCAATTTTCTAAAGGGAAGCCGAAGGAATTCGACTTGTATGGACTCCTCGCCACTCGTAGGTACCAAATTGTTCTTCTGTATCTCACTTGTGTTGCTGTCAACAGGAGTGACACGTGGACATTCCCAGGCAGCCGGCACATTCCACACGCCTGCACAATTACCACGACTATGCAACTGTCCTTCCGTAAACATTTAGGAACATTCTTTGTGTCGAACACAACACATCGCTCACGCTCTACTTTTTACGCTAGTTCTGACAAAGCTTATTTATTCAGCGGAAACGAGCGTTTGTAATAAATAAAAATATCGTTTTGAAACTTTTATGTACTCAAACATAACTGATGTTTGATATATCTGTAGGTGTAGATGTAGTAGATGTAGGTGATTGTCACACAGTTATGGTTTTTATTCCAAAATATATTTACGACTAAATGATGTATGTACCTACTCGTATTATGGGGAGAGTCTCTTGATATTCATCAAGTGTGTAACGTTTTTTTTCAGTAATAGAACACATTTCCATTAATTGTTCAGTAACAAATAATGTCAAAGAAAACGCGTGGCGTAAAATTAGCGGTCAATGACCCTCGCAAGCGCACGGCTGCTACGGTGCGTTGGTGATTATATAATATATATCAACAATAATAATAATTAATAATAATATATTATAATTCTTTTGTTAGTAATTACCTAGTTTTTGTACTAAGACATATCAAAATAATAAATACATATTTATTAAATTTTGTTTAAGTTGATTTTCTCAAAATTAGAGGACTGGTTAAAAAGTTTTCCTGTTTTTTCTTTCATTTTAACTTCAAACAGCTGTCCTAAATATTCTGCTAATTATATCCAATAGCACTTTTTGTGCGATTTGCAAAATTCACGAATGTAGGGAACATGCAGCTATTGGATTGACTTACGGACACTGATCGTCTCTCAACTATCTTACGAGTTGAGAGACTCTAGGCCTTAACACACGCTGGCCAAGTGCGTGTTGGTGGATGTCACATGTCCTCGAATGATTAGTTCTTAGACATGACGGTTTCCACCCGATGTTTTCCTTCATGCATAAAACATGTATATTATCGCTTTCTACCTAGGCTTTGTATTCCCTATGCTTTGATTATTAACATACGGCTACCTTGTCATTGATGTCACATGTTCTCGAACATAGTTGTTATAAGTATGATTAGTTCTTAGACAAGCCGGTTTCTTCATGATGTTTTTGTTTACCGATATTGAGCAGCGGCGATGAAACAATTCGCATAAGGATGTGTGGGCACGACTGGGTATCGAACCTGCGACCTTATATTTCTAAGGCAAAGCCCGTACCGCTACGCCATCGCTGAAAAATTACTCCGTGTGGCTATTAATAATTATGGATATATATTTAAACTGCTTCGTCGATTTAGTTTAATTTTAAGTAAATACAAAAGTAGGAAAACAACTGTAGTACCTATAGTTTTATTTGTGTAATTTATTATCTGTGTTCCATATGTCGAATCTTATAGATAAACTTTAAGTCAGCTTTATCTTTTTCCTAACATCAATCGCTTTGGAGTGATTTATATAGAGACGTTTGAGCTTAGATAGTGAGTACATTATTAGTCAATGATAAAAGAAATTTTTAGCTATAAATAATCATTAGGCCACTCAGTTTCATTTTGGTCTGTTTGAATATTGGATCAAAATGGCTATAATAACTAATGTAATCGACATAGCCTACCTGATTAGTAAACTGAAGTGGTAGTGGGCCGGTCATATCTAGCGCAGAACCGACAACAGCTAGGGTAAACGAGTTGTTGAGTGTAGACCACGGATTGGCAAACGTAGCGTAGGACGTCCTCAGACTAGGTGGAGTGACGATTTCAGCCGGGCGGCCGCCAAGAACTGGATGATAAAATCGGATCGTGCTCTGTGTCGTGCTTAAGGAGAGGTCTATGTCCAGCTGTGGACTAGAATAAGCATCAGCTGATTCTAGTCCACAGCTGGACATAATGATAATGGTGATGATGTGGCTATATTTTGGAGCTATTTTACGGCTATGTCAACTAGTGATCGGATTTGCGGTACCGGGTTCGAATCCCGAAAGGAACTCGTAAAGTTAAAAGATTTTTTAAAATTTGATATCACTTTTGCATCTCGAATGTAAGTTTGTAGCCGTTAAGCTTACAAGTATTATATATCGGATGAAATTGAGGTGATAATCAGAGATGAATTACACCTTGATTGCACTACAACAAACATAAATGAAAGAAAATTGTGTGTATGAGAGACTAATATAGGTAGGTATATAACTAATATTATCTAGCTGAAGTGTTTGTTTGGTTAATGGTACTAATCTCAGGGACTACTGGTCCGATTGAAAAAATTCTTGCACTGGATAGCCTATTTATTCAGGAAGGCTATTAGGCTTCTTTTTGTCCCAATGCTGGGAAAGGTATAAAAATAAATGTAGCTAACGTGAGCGAAACCGTGGGTGATAAAGCTTAGATAATAGATATTATGCTACTTATAGCTTTCAAGCGAATTAAAATCCTGAAATGATTCCGAATAATCGTGCGCGTGAATTCGAATCGTAAATTAGTAGGGCCTTATTCGGTTAATCATTTTGACCTCCTATTCGATTCAGGCAGACGTCTTACAAAACTACAATAAAAATAAATCGAGTTAAACTAACAAAGCGAAATGGGTCAAGAAAAGCCGACTTTGACGAGATTTGCTGACCTTAAGCATTATTGGGCAAATTGGCGTAAGTTAGTTCACAAAACTAACATGCAATCAAACTATTTGTGGAGAGAACTAGGTTTGACGATCTGAGTGGATCAGTAAATACGGTTTTATTTTCATTATAATAATATATTCGAGATGCCTTTGTGATTCAAACCATTTACCCATGAAATCTGCCTAGATCAAAGTACCTAATAGGTTTAAGTTAGGATTGATATTTAGGCGAAAATGTACGTAACCTTACTTTAAGACCCTGAGCTATATCGGCCTCTTTTCAGGTTCCTTAACATGTCGTCTTATGAACGTATTGAAAAGATATTACATTTTAAAAGTAAATAATACCTGCAGGTACAACATTTTGTACAGTAATGTATTTAGAAATAAAGATACAATTGGACAAAAAAAGACCCAACGAATAACAAGGCAATGCTGTGTAAGAATTTTTTGGCGCATTAGTTTAAGTATGATAGGCATTAGTTTGTTTAGATCTTTATTTAGGTAACTAGTTAATATTAATGAGTTATAATTGACTTTCCGCCGTTACGAACCTACTACCGAAATTGAGTACTTTATTAGTGGCGAAGAGTTCGTATAACACGATTCCCACCGGCCGCGGCTTCCCTTTAGTGATTGGTTAATATAACGTACATAACTAAATATTATGTAACGCTTAAAAAAATTGAATAGCATTAAAAATGCAGTACATGTTTTAGTAAGTTTGATAACTAAGGCTAGGTAACTAAGAAATACTTAAAATTGAATTTGCTTCATCTTCCCTTTTTAAAATTTTTACCCTTGCCCAGAATCATTACACTCCGTCACTTCACTTAAACCCTTTTTAGTGTCCCACTGCTAGGCACGGGTCTTCCCTCAACTATCTTATGAGTTGAGAGAGTTTAGGCCTTAATCCACACTCGCTGGCCAAGTGCGAGTTAATTGATGTCACATGTCCTCGAATGATTAGTTCTTAGACATGCCGGTTTCCTCACGATGTATTCCTTCACCGATATTGAGCAGCGGAGATGTAACAACTCACACAAAGATGTGTGGGCACGACCAGGATTCGAACCCGCGGCCTTATTTTTTTAAGGTGAAGCCCGTACCGCTGCGCCACCGCTGCTCCGTTTCTACCGGATGTTTCTCAAACATGTACCAAAGACAGTGTAAGACGAAAGTGCAGTAGGCTCCTACTAATACAACAGTGAACTTGAGTGCCATTAATCCGTAGCATCTGCCAAACAACAGACGTCAATACTTCAATGATTTCACTTCAGCTTACCTAGTCAAATGTACTGAGCTCTACTTCTTGTATGTATTCCGTCCGATCGAATTCTTTAAGACTTTGGTTTCGGTATAAGACACATGTATAACATATTTTCAAAACCAACATCTAGAAAAGCATTTGCCGTGCTTGCATGACGTAGATATAGTTCTAGATTATTATTTATTAAACTTTATTTTATTTTACAATAACTTGTATAATAAAATATAGTTTATAAAATATAGTTTTACGACTTTTTCAATAAAATATAACAAAACGAGTTGCAATTATTCAAGTATATACCTATTAAGTCAAAGTTAACGTTCTCAAAATTAATAACCATAAAGTGAAATTCAAATATATTTGTAGACAAGAGTTACTTTAAATCGCCTAATTGCTTTTCTTGCTGTGAGTGACGTGCCAACTACTAAGTAACAGCCTATTACTGAAAATAACCTCTACACGCTTCATCATCATCATCAGCCTATTCTAGTCCACTGCTGAAAATAGGCCTCTCCCAAAGTACGCCACTGAGCACGTTCCGCGGCTTTTCTCATCCAGTTCTTACCGGCCGCTCTGCTGAGATCGTCACTCTACGTAGTTTTAGGGCGTCCTACGCTTCGTTTGCCAATTCGTGGTCTCCACTCAAGAAGTCGTTTACCCCAGCACCCTTACCCCTACACGCTTATCATAATATAAATGTAAATAAACACCTTTAATGTAAATAAGTACCCATGATTGCAAAGAAATATATATAAATTATGAATGTTGAGGACAGCTAAAAATTTATCCGTTCGAACGTATCGTAAACGTAGTAATAAGTTCTTTCACTAGTAGGGTCTTAGTTTATATTGTCGAATGTCTGAGATTGAATATCATAGGCTTCGGCCAGATATCGAAACTCAATGAACACTTTGAATGACGCACCTGGACTGCTCAGTCCGGGATTACGAAGCTGTAATTCCTGGAAACGTCCACAATGACAAGGTAGCCGTATGTTAATAATTAAAGCATAGGGAATACAAAGCCTAGGTAGAAAGCACTAATATACATGACTTGTGCATGAAGGAACACATCGTGAGGAAATCGGCATGTCTAAGAACTAATCATTCGAGGACATGTGACATCCACCAACCCGCACTTGGCCAGTGTGTGTGGATTAAGGCCTAAACTCTCTCAACTCATAAGATAGTTGAGAGAAGATCCGTGCCCAGCAGAGAGAGTTTAGGCCATTATCCACACACGCTGGACAAGTGCGGGTTGGTGGATGTCACATGTCCTCGAATGATTAGTTCTATGCCGGTTTGCTCACGATATTTTCCTTCACCGGTATTAAGCACCGGCGATTTAACTATTCACACAAAGATGTGTGGGCGCGACTGGGAATCGAACCCGCGACCTTATATTTTTTTAAGGCGAGGCCCGTGCCGCTGCGCCTCCGCTGCTATAACATACTTATGTATAGGTACTTACGGCTAACCTCACTACAAACAAACAAGTATCTATCTCCAAGGCCTCGATACTAGCTCTTTAGACATTTATCTCTAATAGACATTTGTCGAACTTTCTTTTGTTTTTCATTTATATCCGCCATTTTTTCGACATTTGTTGACGTGACAACGTCTTATAAATTGGTTTGCCGGGTGACACTTCAAGAAACTGCGTTACGCTCCGCTCACGTTATGCGCTCACAATGAGAGCGAGTGAGAGGCACGCGTCCCTTCCACTCGGGCATGGTTAGCCCGCCTAAGAGCGAGAGAGACAGACATAAAAAGTGAAAGGCACGCGCCTTCTTCCTACTATACGAATGAATATTCACATTAAAATTATTTTACCACTCAAAGTCGTTGTCACGTAAAACTTTCGCCCGTATACTGACTTTACAGGCAACCAATTTTTTTGTTTGATTTTTGTATATTTGACATATTTTACCGAATCGAACCCATGGCTTGCGGCATAAAAGCAAGTAGTTATCATATCAACGAAGTCGACTGACTCGTCAATAGATATTAGTAGATGATCCGCTCTACAAACGACCTTTTCCCATCTTTTTAATGGATGAAAAGTATTTTATATGAAATTTAATATATGAGAAAATATATCTCGTATCGGACATCTAAAGAATTCCTTTAGACTATGACTATATCATCGTATTCTCATTTAAATAGCGTTCATTTTTATATAAGCATAGCTTATCGCCTGCGGCTGCACCCGCACGTATCGTGCAAAATCATTAACGTCTTTATGTAAAACTAGGTTCCGCCCGCGGCTTCACCCGCGAAATTGATCTCACTAATCTTGTTTCTCCATACAAACTTTGGAACCTCGTTTCGCCCCATTAAAGGGTGAGTTTTGAAAAATCCTTTCTTAGTGCACCCCTAGACCCTATAAGGAACCTATGTGCCAAATTGTATCTCCAGACCCTGCGGTTTGGGCTCTGCGTTGATATGTCAGTCAGTCAGTCAGTCAGTTTCTTCTTTTATATATTTAGATTATCCTATATTCTTTCCCTGTGTACTAATTCACGTAATTAAATAAGTTCAGTTGCAGTTAAGTTTCGATCAAAACAGTCCTTATCGTACTCTCGTAATTTTGACAGCCGCTGTCAGATACGCTCGCGTCAAGTACGCGTCACGCGAGCGCTTTAGTATGTATGTTATTTGTATGAGAATCACAAGAATACCATTTGAGAAGAACCAAGAACTTAATTGCAACGTGATTGCAACTGCACCGCAACTTGGACGGCGCGTCAAGAAATTACGTGAATTATGGTCAAACTTTCTCATTAACAAATTCCATTTAAATCGGTTCAGTATATTAGCGTAGAAACGCGACAGACAGAGTTGCTTTCGCATTTGTAATATTAATAAGGATTTATTTAATAAACAAATTGAGGAAAATGACTTTCATCGGTTTGAATACCTGTTTGTATCTCCCTATACAGCATTAGTACCAGGAAAAAAACCAACGTTTGTATATTATACTAGCTGCCCCAGCGAACTTCGTACCGCGCAAAATTGTGAATCTAAACCATTCCCAGATCCCCTTGAACACACACAAAAAATTTCATCAAAATCGGTCCAGTCGTTTGAGAGAAGTTCAGTGACATACACACTCACAGAAGAATTATATATATAAAGATATTAAATAATCATTCATGAGTGCTATATTTAGGACAGTCTTTTTTTTTTATTTCAATCATAATCTTGCCAGTAATTTTTTAAACGAGATATATTTTCTTATTCAATTTGATTTTATAAAATACTTTTCATCCATTAAACAGATGGTTGAAGGTCGTTTCTGGTTCGGATCTTAGACCATATTGACTAAATGTTACTACATACAAAGCGACTTTTAATAAGTTGTATTTACGAAATTTAATTATTTTCAATTTGACCTGAATAATCTAATTACATGTCTAAATAAATTACTGATGCAAAAAGTAAATTCGTAATTAATATATATTCGTAACTGGTTTGATTTAATTAAACTTCTCAACATTAAACCGTGCACTACCAGAACATATTTCCCAGGAAAATCAACAGAATTAAACGAACGTGGTTGTAATTGTGCCGCCACCTTGCCGGGAACATTCTCAAATTTCCGGGAGTCGCGCGGCGGCGTGCTGGGTATGTTTAATTTTATCCCAAATGTCCCGGGACACCGACACGACCAGTGTTACCACACGTTTCCACACTACGCCAGACTAATGTTTAACTCTACCGACTTCTAATCAAATGTTTAACCTTTAAAACGGCTCTTCTTTAATAAAATAAAATGTTTAACTAATATTCAAGTTATTAGAAGTCAGTGAAGTTGGCCGTAACTCATTGGGAGTTGTTAACTAGTTTTGATTCTCTTGCCAACGAATTAAGTTACCTTATAATTTTATTTTCAGTTTTGACATGGGATCAAATTGTTTGTTTTATACGAGAGAAAAGTCATATGCCAACTTTTCTTTAATGCAGTTAGCATTTAACTATAATGTGAATGATGATTGTAGTGACCACCAAGTTTAAGCGACGTGATTATGTTAAGAACGTGATTTTAACAGTTTTTATTTCCATTCACCTTGCCACTGCAGCTGTCGTACTGATGAAGGAAAAAGTCGTATAGAACTAATCATTCGAGGACACGTAATATAACCCACCCGCTCTTAGCCTGCATGTGTGTATTAGGCCTGTAGGCCAATTCACATAATTAAATAAGATCAGTTGCAGTGCAGTTGCAGTTAAGTTCAGATTAAAACAGACCTTTTCGTGCTCTCGTAATTTTGACAATCGCTGTCAGATACGCTTGCGTCAAGTTCACGTCATGCAAGCGTTTCGGCTTTCATGATATCAATATGACAATTACAAGAATAACATTTTACACAAGACGTGAATGTATTTGCAACTGCACCGGCGCGTCAAGAAATTACGTGAATTAGCCTACTGATTTCAACTATTAAAGCCTAAGATATTTAAGAGATGACCCGTGTCCAGCGGTGAAACCAGTGGGACAATGTAATAAAAAAAATATTTAGGACAAGTTACATCCATTTAATGTTAGCAACTAAGTACTATGTTAGCAAAATAAATTAAAATAGTTTTAAAAATATTTATTTGTTTGTTACTAATCACTTACTACCTGTAATGATAATAAATACCCATGTTAATAAAACAATTTAAATTCATAATCACAATTAACATGACATCAACACAACACGTAACATAACCACAGTGAACCCGCATACATACATCACAAAGAATGTCAAGTCACAAGGGTATTTAATTCACGCTAACCAATCGCACGTCAAATTAAACGTTTGTTTCATTGCACTAATTCAGCTACATCACTAATTAGTGGTCACCATTGAAATCGATCGCACAAAGGTAATTCTGACTAATTCGTCAGCCGAATAAAACCTAATTACACTTCAGGGTTCTTATTCAAGCTTGCTCAGTTCAGACTTGCTTAGTTCTAGAAAAGATAGATTCACTGGTTTTTATCTCCGATGATTTTGTGCAACTCTTTTTTGGGGCAGTGTACACATTTCTAAACTTCTAAATAATATTAGGGAAATGACTATTAAAAAAATTAAAATAATTATAAAATCCACGTTCAGTAAATAAACGTAGATATTATAAAATTTCAGACTATTAAGTCGCTCTAATACAACACACTAAACAAAATGCATTAGTAGATATAAGTACTTCATTAAAAAAGCCTACAGAGTTTTAGTGTTTCTCAGTTCATTCACTGCACAGTAGTAAAAGAAACTATTTTTTAAAAGACTCCCGTTTACAAAAGAAATAATTATTATTTCATTTCAAGGTCACACACGTTGAGTCGGTCACAAAATCGACCCTGGGCGGGCAGCGTAACTAACAATAAATTTTTGGAAAAGTAGCTAGTATTTTCGTAATAACTTCCTACCTAAAATTACCAGCAATTAGATATGGGTACGAATCCTGTTCGTGCCCACACATCTTTGTATGAATTATTTCATCTCCGCTGCTCAATATCGGTGAAGGAAAACATCGTGAGGAAACCGGCATGTTAGACATGAACTAATCATTCGAGGACATGTGACATCCACCAACCCGCATTCGGCAAGCGTGTGTGGATTAAGGCCTAAACTCTCACAACTCATAAGATAGTTGAGAGAAGACCCGTACTCAGCAGTGTACTACAAAGAGTGTAGTTACAAATTAAATACCTAAAAAAAAACATTTCATTAAATATGAACACTTGAAATCAGTTTGTTTTTTAATTCGTCTGCGTTACTGTTATAGTTAATGAGTTTTAATCCCAAAGAATGCTAATTCAAGATTTTTTCAAAGATATTGCTTCTAACATAATATTATTCAGTTCGCCCGTAAATCTGCAAGATAGAGACATTAAAGTGTAGATTGGTGTGTGTGCTTGTCGGCACTGGCTCTGATGTTATATTCACGTGTAATAACAGCTAATCCTACGCTGACCTGACAGAAATTACTCGCTTTTGTCCGTCACCGAGGGATTTCGGCGCTCTGTCTATGAATGCATTATACTTGCATAATGCAACTAACATATTACTGTACCAAAATACCTTCTCTTCGGTATTAAACCAAAGTTTCGGGTAATTTACTTATAAATTTTTATGCTTTTGCAATCTCTTTATATAAAAATGAATTAAATTTGGAAACTGTGCGACTGATATGTATATCGAATACTTTTTGATTAAAGTTTCTCATGCTACGGAATGGATAGTTCTCCACACAAATATATTTAAAAACATTGTGTTGTCGGTAGTGTGTTCGGAACGAATTAACGTCAGACGTCATGTCTGACAGGTGAAGAGCTATTCGAGTTAATAAAGAGTGGTTTAAACAGAGTTAAGATGTTCTTTTGTCTGTTATAACTGTTACCTATTCTAAATCAATATACTGTTGGACCCCGTAATAGTTAGACGTCTGCTAGCGAATCAGGAGACCAACTTACGAGACGCCAAGTAGAGCAGTCGTGTGCGCGGCTAACCCACCTTTTATCTTAGTTTAACTTACTGAATCCCCTATGACCCCATTATACTAGATAGGTAGGTAGTACAGAGATAGGTAGGATTTATAGGTTAAAACGACAGATGCTTAACAGTGGAACTACTTGCCGATTTGGTATAATTAAGTAACTAAAGAAGTGTACAAGACCAACCTGACACATCTATATATATATAAAAATCAATGCCACATTTCGTTGTAATTTTATAACTCAAAAACGGGCTTACCAAATACCAAATGTTTTGTCTATTTAGTAGCTGGTTTATGTGAAGTTTGCACAAAATCGGTTGAGCGGTTATTTATTTATCACATTTTTTGTAAATTGTTGAGTGGGCTGAAGCTACCCGGGCGAAGCTGGGGCGGGCCGCTAGTTAACTATAGTTTCTTCGTTCACCGAACCTGCTTCTGGTTGGGGGTTGGTCTGGTTTGCACCCCCTCTTATAATTGTTTGATTAAAATAAGCTTGCGCTTAACCATAACTTATATGATGTTAAGCGATGACGTGGTGTGCGAAGAAACGTACTTACCCGGCAAATACAGTTTACAGTTGAAGAACGGTCACCCGTAAATCATCTGAAAGAATCAAAAACACAGACGGGTATGGTTTCAGGTTAAATTGAAACACAATATTCAAAAGCACTTTGGTTTGATGTCAATGTTACTTTTAACCCGTTTACTGACATGCATTATGCAAACATATTAATACTCTCTTTGTTTGAGAGATAATTAAATAAATCAAATATTGTGTGTTGATAAAGCTTTTAGACTGAATTGACACTGACTGTAATCATTTTATCCCACATTTTGTCAAGTTAGGGCTGTTACAAATAGATTTTACAGGTTCATGTCACATGGCAAAAGAGCCTTTGTCTACTTAGTCATCATTCCCCTTTGCATTTTTCCCATATTTATTGGGGTCGTCTCCTAGTATAACCTTGTCGCTATCTACCAGAATATAAAAGTGACTGCCATCAAACCTCGAGACCTGTAGGGAACCAGTAAACGAGATGGTTAGACCTTCTGACTACCTGTAACGATTGTCAAATGTATTCAATGACAACCAGAAACGGTTTGACTTGCTCTCCAAAGCTCGGACCAACAAAAATCAACAAAACACCGAAAGAAAACTTTGTTGTTAGACGTAAGATTATCCGGGGCACAAATCGAACCCGCACAGCTCGACTATACAGGTTATCTTTGAGTACTGATGTGTGCAGTGGTAAAATATTACCATGCTATATTGATAATATTCCAGGACTTTAACACACACGGTCATCTGTTTTTGTATTCTCGAAATTTTGACAACCGCTGTCAGATACGCTCGCGTTAAGTTCGCGTCACGTGAGACTGCACTGCAACTTGATCGACGCGTTAAGAAAATACTCGAATTAAGGCACTGGTTCCAAGCTAAGCAGAGCATGTGTTATGGAAACCATATAACTGGTATATACTATACATATTGTTATAACACTTTTTTTTGTAAATATATACCTATAATAAATATTCACACCCATTCACATCTTATCTCACTTAAGAGAAATAGGTATAATCTTATCAGTGCCGGTGTCGACTAAATGGAGCAAAACACATAAAAAATATTTGGTAGACAATGGCGTAGTGTACGCCGAATCCCACAAGCATCGAGAAGACTAAATTTATTACGGCTTACATATAATTATAATCGACTAGCTGACCCTTCGAACTTCGTACCGACTAACAGCCTAATAAAGTTCAAATTGACTTACCTATATGTATTATTACGAATCGTTTGTATGGGATCATAGAAAAATGTTGTTGTTGAAGGCAATTTTTTCAATTTTTGTGTCGCGCAAGACTCGGGAACAAAAAAAAAAGTAAGTTTATAATAAGTCAAAAAATACTTACGGTCTTATTCATAAAAAATTTATACGACTCTTTAGTTACAACGAACTTTGTCTCTTTCTTACTAGTATAATTGTCAAGATGACAGACAAAGACATACGAATTATAAAACTATTTTAGCTTTAATGAGCTTATAAGGCTTTTATTAAGGGGTTAGGTTAGAGTTTAATTACAACGCCCGTGCTACGAAAGCGCAAAGTATTAGCTACGGTACTACGAGATAGTACAGGCGCGTTACGTGCAGTCGTAGCAGTACAAAGCGGTCCGTAGCAGTTCGTAGCAGTTCGTAGAAACCAAGCTACAAACTACAGCTGCGACCTGCGTAACCTACTTTCAACCATCAGTGGTTATCTTACGGTTAAACCACTGCACTGATCCGAATTTAATGAAATTAGGTATGCAAACAGTTTTATCTCTGAAAACGAATTTATGCTACTTCTTACCCGTAATTTTTACACTAGCGTTTATATGAGCAGCGATAGCGGAGCATCTTGAAAATATAAAGTCGCGGGTTTGATCATTGGTCGAACCCACACATCTTTGTTAAATTTTTTAATCACTGCTGATCAGTATCCGTGTAGGAAAACATCGTAAGGAAACCGGCATGTGTAAAAACTAATCATTCGAAGATGTGACATCCACCGCACCCGCACTTGGACAGCCCAAACTCTCTCAACTCGTAAGAAGTTGAGAGAAAACTCGTGCCCAGCGGTGGGACACCAAAAATTGTTAAAGTGACAAGTGAGTGACATAAATGTATGGGGTTTGACTAATAACATCTTTTTTACTGACTGTACAAACGTCTTCCGTAATTAATTCTCTAGAACTGTCACAACGACTCTCGAGACACTCAGCACTCGGGTGCTTCTAGAATTGTCTTTATACAAATAATAAAATTAAAGTGTCGCCACAAGCGTCTGGGCACTCGAAATAAACGTAGATTCAAGATAGGGTAGGAAATAATCTTATAGCAAGAGTACACTGCAGCATATTCTGAGGTAGCTAGGGTCGGCACATTTGTGTTCAGTTCATTTACATAAAGCTGGATTTACACTAAGAAAACACGTACGTCCTATCACAACAATGAAGTTATTGAAATTCACCACATCAGAGACTTTTTTATTCTAAAATGGGCTCGCGCTTGACTTCAACATGCCTGATGTTAAGCAATATATCGATTAACTTGTGATTACGAATGATTTTCTGTGAAAAGGTGGCAGTAGAATGACGCTCCATCTGGATAGAAACCATAAAAAAGAGAACAAATAAAAGAGCAACAATTCTGACCCAACCTCTTAAATGGTGTCTCCAGACATCGTACCGAAACACGGCAAGGCCGCATGGCGGTGCAACTTTGTCTGGTGGGACACATCAGAGACTGTCGTCTCTCTTACTTATGAAATATTGTTGATTATGAAATATCTATGCTGCCTGTTAGTAAAAGGTGTTCCTCATTTTAATTTGATCCTTTAACAATAGAATTGGAAACATTGACCATATTTCAAATCAGTTTAAACTTGTTTGTGTGAAAGAGTAACATGCATGTATCCACTTATATTGCTGCGACGCATAGATACTATGGCGCACACATACAATGCGCGCGCGATGCGTTTGTATAAAGCTACTTACATTCCCACTCCTAATATGGTATTACCAACTGAACTGTTAACTGTAACGCCATCTGTTCGAAAAAAAGAAACGTTGTGAACCTCCAAAAACGCTTTTAGCAAGTGTTGCTAATTCTAACTGTAGTGTACATCCAACTTTAGAAATATCTAAGAAACGTTGTTACAGAAAATGCATAGTAAGTGTATCTATATATTACCAAGCTGTTGTTTGCCTTTTGTATCACCGAAACTGTGTACGGAATAGGTAGGTCTTTGAGGGCCTAGATTACAGTGTAACTACCTATACACGTCAAACTTAGACACAAGTACATTTTAAAGTATTATTGCAATACCTGCTCTAAGTCAGAATCCTAATACAATTTGACACCTGGTTTAACCATCTCGGCTACTGGTTTTGCTACGGGTTTCGAGGTCATGGCAGTCGATCGTTTAATTCTGGTAGCTAGCCGCATTAGGTAAGACTGGGAGCCGCTCTCAATAAAAAAAAAGGCATGGGAAATGATTGCATTACCTACTCTAAACCATACTTCATTTCACAAATTTTATGTGTGTACTAAATGTGTACAGCACCAATGTAATCTTTGGGCATCGACAAGACACCTACTATATACCGCATAGCTGTGCGCCCGTGCTTGCCTTATTGTGTTGTACCACTACGTATTAACTGATCATAAGCTAGTTTTGATTCGTTCGTTAAAGGATAAAAAATTTAACGAACCAAAAAAAATGCTATCTTTCTCGATACTCCACCAACTTTTGATGATTACTATTTTAATGTCTTTGGTCTAACCAAAGATGCAAAGATCAGGTCTTGATTATTGCCAAAAAAATTTGAAAGATCATGAGATATTTGATACATGATTCGATGTTTAATTATTGATGATTTGCTACCTAGATTATTACACATACAGAAAGTATTTTTCATCTTAGTAAAATGATTCACCATGGTTTCAGTTCAGTTCATCATGCGATTGAAGTCACAGTTGGAAACTACTAAAATAAATAGTAACAAAAGCAAGCACATAAATACATTTTAAGTGCTAACAAACTGTTTAGGCTATCTGACATTGTTCTTCCAAACTCGTGTAGCCAACTGTATAATCCTAGTATTATATTACTCTCGGCCTTGTTCAGTACGTTAAGTGTTACGTGTTTCATGCAATATTACAGCGTGGTGGGGAAACCCGTTCGTTTTGTGGTTCTTTTGATAATTGTTCGTGGCGTGTTCTGCTTCTGAATAGCAATTGTGGTTTTGTTCTTTACTACGTAGTCTGTTAGAGTGAATGTAGTAAAAGTAAAGTAAGGATATGTAAGTACTTTGAATAGCGTTTGTATCCGAAGGTATAGCCAGATACGAATATACTTTTCGCCGGCAATATTTTAGTATCATACATAATAGGGGACAGATCTATTGCCGATCACAAGCCACAATTCTAAACATCGAACAGCAACTAAGTATGTTAGGAGTCTTTCATCGGAAAGTTGGGAATCGAACCCACGCAGTTATTACGCGTATAAGCTTACCACTGGATCACCGAGGCAGTTACACTGATATTCCTATATTTACACAGTAGCTTTCCGACTGCAGCTCCGCCCGTGCGTGTTTCGGTTTTCGCGCTAAACCATTGCGGCCTTATTGATAAAAACGTTATAAGACTTCAGTTGAAATGGACTTCGTCTCTTTCTTACTAGTATAAACGTCAAGATGACAGACAAAGACAAACGTATTATAAACCTATTTTACCTATAATGAGTTTAAAAGTCGTTTAGGTATGATTACGTCGGTTAATCTCTTTTCGCGTAATCGGATGAAAATTATCCAAAGTCCATCCCCGGACCTCAAACTAGCTCCATACCAAATACCAAACGTGATTAACAGACAGACTTACTTCCGCATTTATATTAGAAAAGATTTTTACAAGCATTTATATCGCAAACTTAAACAGCTTCGATATTCTTTCAGATCCGTACCCAAACCTTTACATTACCCATACAGTCTGTTGTATAAATTGGACGTGAACAAATGTTTTTTGACTTTCGCCTTATGTTTTCTTAGAAGTGTGTCGGTTCATTATTTTCGTCGCCCTCCAAATCGCTGACGTTTCCGGTCCCTTACATGAAAAATCCTGTTTCCGCAAAGATTGGAGCACCATTACGGAATAAAACGGTCCTTTGATAAAAAAGCAATGCATATATTTAATGTAATTATCTGTTTGTTGTTGTGTATTCTGTAGTCACCACTTTCTTGTGGATTTAAACAATTATTGTTCATTAGGATGCACAGTGCGGGCTTTGTAATGCAAATCCATTGTTTTTGTATGCACTGTGTTCACTTATGTAACTGCATGTAAAATGTACAAAGTAAGATTCTATTAAGTTTAGTTTTGAGAATATTTTTATTTATTTATTGCATATACACGCGTACCTATTTATAAGTGTAAGTTGATCTCTTATTGTAAAGGATTTCCGTACAACGAGAGGTCTGTCTATATTCGTTTTGTATAGCTTGAAGCGTAGCGTCTAATAAATCTGTAGTAAAAGATTTTATTAAAGATTTATTAGACAGAGTTCTTATATGAACATCTTCATATTATATAATTTACTAGCATCCGCCCACGGCTTCGCCCGCGTGGTACTTATTAGGATAAAAAGTAACCTATGACCCAGACCATAATCTATCTCCGTGCTCAATTTCATCCAATTCCGTCCAGTAGGTTTTGCGATTATTTCTTCTTTTCTATCAATAATAATTTAAGTTTGGCTTTAAATATGGATATCGTGATTGAGGTTATTACTTGCAAGATAACCATTAAAAGCTCATTTCAACCTTTTTTAGTGTCCAACGGCTGAGAACGGGTAACTATGTTACGAGTTAGGAGAGTTTAGGCCTAAACCCACACACGATTGCCAGGTGCGGGTTGGTGGATGTCACATTCCCTCAAATGACTAGTTCTTAGACATGCCGGTTTCCTCACGACGTTTCCTTCGCCGATAGTGGGCAGCGGTGATGATACATTACCGGGGGTCGAATTCGCCACCTTATATTATAAAAGCGACACTGATAGGTACCGCTGCGCCATCGCATTAGCTACCATTACTGCATAACTATAACGCAGCGGGATCGGAGTTTGCGTTGAAATATAGATTCCGGGGGGGATGGAACGATACCTCCGTGATAACGATAAGTACTTTTACTCAATACAATATCAATCGTAAAATTGACGGGCCGGTGGCAAGAAATAGGCAACAATGGCGCAACTCAGTGTATGAAGCAGTCTCATCTTTTGAAGAAAAGCGTTTGAAAGACCTGGACGCCAAGCGCCTTATTAAAAAGACCCGTCCTAAACCTTCCTATACCTACACCTACAATGGTGAAGGTGAACTCTACTGTGCGTCCTGTGTACGCACTTTTAAAACCAAGCTCGGTTTCACAAGTCATGTTTAGGCTCACAAATGAAGACTATGTAGCTAGTTTTTGGACTGCATAGCTAGCTGTCTTTGTCAGGTTTGCCGTTGACGAATATGTCAAGGAGGACTTTACTTGGTCTCTACTATACTTGGTCAGAGTGTCTGTACAAGACCTAAACTCTCTCAACACATATGTATCTGAATGTTTCTCAAATTTTTAAAATATTAGTTACCTTTACTTCATTAAATTGCAAATATGTCCGTACTTGTAAATAAAAAGCAATTTCATAAGTGGAATGCAGCACAAAGTTCTTCCTAACTTTGTATAAATTTTGGAAGAAGCGCGTTCCAGGCGGACTCCAATAGTTTCCACATGAACTCGACAAATTTAAAGGAACCTACCATAAAAATAGAAAACACAATTTCTGGTTAAGAATAAATCTTGATCTTGCAAACAGTTGATTCTCGTGGGGCGGAATCCAGGATTCCCGCGCAACTTTGATTTGATTCCCGGAATTTGGCAGCGTATAGAAAATATTGCAAATTCAGTTTATATGAGTTGAGTGTGTATTGAAAGATCGGGGGTGGTTGATACACGTGATGCATTCTTTGATACTAGCTGACATTGTGTCATTTTGGTATTGTAAGCTTGGCCTAGGGCGAAATCCATTTTCAATTTTCATGTCCATATTCGAACACCTGAAAGAGACAATATTGTCAACTATGTAACCTATAATAACTGAAAATACGCTTGAAACTGGGTTTGTGCCACGGAACCAATGAAGCAGCAGAACTAATAGAACAGTCGTTTTTCATTACGTGTTTCATAAAATGACGTTTGTTAATGCTATTTAAAATTAAAGAGAAATCTTCTGTGTACCATACTAAGCGCTAAGCACACCACTTCGCCTCAATTCTCATGAGAGAGGTCCGTGGCTAGAGTAACCACAGTGTTGATGTGAAATATGTTCGCTATCTCCTGCTGATGTTAAATATGTCTCGCCTTAACTGTACCGAGTCCACTTGCTCTGTTTACGACTGAATTCAGACATAAATGTAGGAACACTTTTATCTAAATGCAATCTCACAATATTCAAGTGGTTGTATATTTAGGTGAAATTATTGTTTCCGCTAATACTTTTCCTTTGTTATATTTAGCTACCTATACCGGGTGGAAGGGACCGCCCTTCACAAACAGATAGGGTAAATCCATACATCATACTGAGATGATCTTTCCATGAAATTAATTCAGAAACTTTACGGGTATTTAATAATCTAGCTTTGTTTTCCTAACTTATTCGGAATGAATCTTTACGGAAACTCTAATAGCGAACGGCCAAACTCTCCACCACGGGGTTAATCCTTATCATGCGTACTCGCGCTACGTCATTTCACGAATAGTTCGATGTTTTATTTTAGCTGTCTTTCATTCAAATCAAAGTGCTGCGCACAGAGTATTAATTGTACGTTGAAACAAAGCAAACATAACCAAAAAAAAATCATCATGTGGAGATTATTTTCAAATAATTTTATGCACCCTCTCAGTTGGTCCAGAGCTGTACTTTTCACCCTGTATAAGTAAAATTTCTACAAAAGAGACAATAACTATCTTGTGAAGCTTCTCTGCAATTTGCCAATTAAAGATTTTGAACCATTATTGAGACGTAAACTATGGTTAGCTTACGTCAGGACCAGTAGACTAGAATTCTGAAAGTATAACTTCAGATTAACTATATTAAGTTACTAACTTACCATAAAATAACTATTATTAGACTGATAGCAGTTAGATATAACTCAATATGCTTCACTAATCAGTATAACTAGTAGGTAGTTCATTAATGTAGCATTACAGCTGACCGCGCATTGGTGCGGCGGGTCACTGCTGATTATATGTAATAACTTTGATGCAGCTTTGTATAAATTTATAATAAACTAGCGGACCCCGCAGACGTCGTCCTGCCCGGTAAAGCAGTGCCACCTGCCGGGTCAGAACACAGAATACGACCTATAAGATTTCATAAAAATCGGTCTAGCTGTTTCGGAGGAGTTTTTTTTTAATTTTTCCCTGCGTAAGAACCATCCTCGTACTTCAAGGAATATTCTAAAAAAAGAATTAGCGAAATCGATTCAGCCGTTCTCGAGCTATGCGCTTACCAACACATTTTGCGATTCATTTTTATATTATAGATAAGTTGGTACTAGCGACCCGCAAATCTTCTAGATAAATTGTTCCTTTAAATAGCTTTTAAAATCCGTTGCATTATTTAGAAGTTGACAAAGAAACAGAATGTTTTTAAAGCAGTGTTTTTCAATATGTGGGTCCCGACCCGAAAGTGAATAAAATGATATCGACTGCTGAAGTACTTAGCGAAAGTTCCATAATCTCGTCGGTCCTTTGGTACAAAAATAGACTTGTTTATCCTACCTTTAACAACAACCAAATCTACTTATATTAAATATTTATAGAGCTATAAGTAACTTATTTGGTATTTCACTTGTTTTAAATTACATTGTAATCGCGTTTTTATTTTATAAATGAACATTAAAAATATAAACCATGTCAACCCCTGGGAAATCATCTACTGGATTCAAAAATGTTGACGAGCTCTGGCTGGAAATAAGGCAGCCTTATTCTATCATATTTTTCTGCGATTTACGATAAAAAAAGGTTTTCGAAAAGCTAATTAGCCCAGTTTATGAAACGTTAAGACTTTATTTAGGATGGATAAAGTTTGATTAATGTTTGGTTGGTACTAGTTAGAAACGTTTCCACAATAGTTACTTAATTAGATTGAGAACACAGCACTTTTATACCGTTTATCTTGTTCAATAACTAAACACTATATTTTACTCAAAAGGAAGACGAGAAACTAAGGCAATAATATAATACTATACTAGCTATAACTATGAACTCAGAGACATCAAACTAGTTATTCAATGTGTTTGTAGTTAACAGGTTTTTTGGTTAGGACGAGTATGTACGGTTTCCACATTAGTTAGTTAGATTGAGAACACTTTAATACCGATTTTCCTGTTCAATAACTATGTCAAAACCAGACAACCGCTATCTTTTACTAACAGGGAACACGAACAAAAGACGGCTGTATCTATGAACTCAGAGACGTCAAATCAGTTAACGCCTTGCTTCATTGTGTTTCTGGTTGACAGGTTTTTTACGTGTCGTCAAAGTACAAGGTGTACACTTGACATCTTTAAATTCATAGCTAAAGCCGTCCTTTTCTCGCGTTTTCTGTCAGTTCCTCTTCGCAACTCCTTAATAACGGTTTTAAGGAGAACGTGTCGAGGTAACGAACATGTCACAACTAAACATTCGAAGATGATCTTTTAACATCCACCAATTCATACGTAGCGATCGTGCGTTTATTAAAGGTACATTAGAGCCACTAGGCACCCGACCTGCATTGCCTCGCCTTGTGCGGTTAGTATTTTTTGTATGAATGTGCGCTCACTACATCAATTCCATAACGTCACCGTATCGCCGGACGTATGCCGTCCACACGCGTACGTCGTATTGACCACTCGATGATAACTAGTCAGTCGCATGCTTGCCTTGCGTTTCTGCATATTGCTAAAGCATATGTCCCGAGTGAACCACGCTTTACCAGCGAGTAAATCGCACGAAGTCCCTGAGTTATTCACGTAAGGACAATGTGCTAATTGCTGACAGACTACTCGGAAATTCCACGCGAGGTCCATTCGATGACCACGCGAGGTCCTCTCGGTTAAACCAGCGTCCACACGTGAACCACCAGCTGAAAACGAGTAGACGCCGAGCGACGAGGCAATGCGGTTCGGGTGGCTCTAATAAGCTTTAACCTTAAGACCCAAACTCTCTCAACTCTTTAAATAGTTGAGTCTAAGACCCAAAATCGGCAGGGTAGTTAAAGACTAAGGGTATTAAACCAGATAATTGGCATCCATTATCTATACTAAAATCTATACTAAAGTTCTATTTAATTCAACCAAAAATAACTAATGTGGAAACGTTAACAGTTCCTGTCACCTGTCAAACAATTTATCTGAAAGTAGCTTCGAAAATATACGATAAAGCTAGAAACGCCGAGAATAGGATATTCTGAATACGGATAAAAATACGACTCTGAAAAGAAAAATATTTTCTCATCATTCCATTGCTATATTTTAATCTTTCTAAACCCATTGTGGAGATTGTAAACCATCCGATGAAAAGTAATCCACCTTATTTTTATAGAAGTTACTTATTGCCGTTATAAGAATGGTGGATTCGTGATAATTTTAATATGCACTTCCTTAAGCACGTGTTTTAGTTCGCCCACGTGATACGGACAGCATAGACAAATAATATTGGAATAAAAAACTTGTACACAGATACAAATAGTCACAGATACACGCGTCGAACTTATAACACACCTTTTTTTTTCGGGAGTTAAAAATGTCATCCAAAGACTATTCACATCAAATTGTAAAAGAGCTATCTATGAGTTATTAAACTTGAATAAATTTAAATTTAAAAATTGAATAAACCCGACGCATATTTCTTTAATTATCTCAATCACTTCAACTTTCGAGTAAAAAACCCTCATCAAAATCAACTCATCTCTTTATTATGTTACGTGGCAATAAACTTGTACACCTTTTTTGTCGGTGGTTAAAAATTGAACTATTTCCTGTTGGTATTTCCTTTTAACAAGCTACAGAGTGTTTTAGTTGCATAGAAAGAAGTTCTCTAATGGAAAAATTATACAGCCATCAATGATGGAAGATATGGATCGTGGATAGTGGGTTCATAGTTCATGGTAGTCACGGAAGAGTAACTATAACTGACCGTATTTTATTATGTAAACAGAATAAGTAGAAGCAAGTGGGTTTTTGAGTATATTGAGTTACATATAAGCTAAAAATATGTAACAATTAGGCTGCTGACTGTGAGCCCTCGTTACGCAGTTTACCTTTTTCCCATGTTTAAGTTATTTGAGTATTCAAGTTTATTTAACTTTTCGTTCACATAACACCGAGCCGACTATAGGTATGCTATTACGTAACGCGTTGTCGACAGTATTCTCACAGTCTGATTAGTTATTAGACATGCCGGTTTCCTCACGATGTTTTCTTCACCAATATGGAATTAAATATTATTTCCATTAAACTATGTGCCAGCTAAAAGACAAAAAAGGACCGACATACCACAAACTATTAATTAATGACTTATCATAGAGTTTTATGTTAAATTGATCAACCGATTTCAAAAAGAAGGAAGGTTTTCAATTAGACTATTATTATGTATTATGTATTTTTTATGTACCTATGTAACACGAAATTCCTATAGTACCTATAAAGATTTTGATTATTCTTTTTCTATTTTCTCCAAATCAACCTATTTGCGGGTTTTGAGTTATTGTTAAATCATTTTAGTCAATTAGTTATTTTTTTTAAATCTATAATAAATTTTGTACTGTCTTAAAATAACAACTTTAAAAAAATACGAACCAACTTCAATGTTTTAATAATAACTCAAAACCTGCTCAACCGATTTTGATAAAATTAAAATGGGACCACCTAAAAAGTCCTTTTGAAACAAAAAAAGAATCGCCAAAATCCATTCATAACTGGCGGTGTTATTCCGTAGCATACATACAAAAAAAAAGTCGAATTAAGAATCTACTTCTTTTTGAAGTCGGTTTAAAATATGCCATTTATGTCAGAAACTGACGGAAAACAAAACCCCATTGAACTGTTATTACTAAAATAGTAATTACAACTCAATGATTTAGTTACCCATAAACTCTTGTATCACGCTGTCTAAAAACTGGTACGTGAATCTACATATAGATTGGTACTCGCGATGCATCCAAATTGAAACTAGATTGGACTAGACGAGCAGCAGTTAGCCACATGGTCAGTTGCCAGATGCAGGATAACGAACACTGTAATCAACCTATGTTGATAGAACGTGTGTGAAGCTTCTGAATGATTTGTTTAAATGACTAACCAGACCAAAGAGATGTATTAAATACGTTTCTGAACAATTAGGTTCAATTAGTTTATTTACGTATTTATGTAAACAGTAAAAGCGTTTAGAAATTTAGATTTACACAAATCCGGGATCCAACAATCATAAATCATTTGAATAATTTGGCAATTATACCGCGCTCTCACTATTATTCATCCGTGGATTAGTAATTAACAATAACAAATGATGCCGTTTGTCTGTACATGGTAAGTTAGTGGAATCACCGACATTCCATCGGACTGCGACATAAGCGAATTATTTTTACAGTTAGTCGTCAATCTTTGACTTTTTTTATTCTGAAATAGGCTTGCGCTTGACTACAACTTGACTGATGTTAAGCAATGATGTAGTCTACGATGGGATGAGCCTGCCCACTATACCGATTTATTCGTTATTACGAATGATTTTCGGTGAGAACGTGGCAGTAGAATATGGTGATTACTTAGAAACTATAACTGTGTGCTAATTCACGTAATTAAATAAGTTCAGTTGCAGTGCAGTTTCAGTTAAGTTTCGATCAAAACAGCCCTTTTGGTATTCTCCTAATTCTGACGACCGCTGTCAGATACGCTCGCGTCACGTACGCGTCACACGAGCGCTTTATCGTGTATGTTATTTGTATGACAATCACAAGAATACCATTTTGCACTAAGACGTAAACTTAATTGCAACGTGATTGCAACTGCACCGCAACTTGATCGCGGCGCGTCAAGAAATTACGTGAATTAGCCTACAGAGCAACAATTACGACTTCGACCTATTCTTTTAAATGGTGTCACCGTAACAAGAAGTTTATTTCTTCCATGGTGTCATAAGACATCGCACCGGAGCACGGCAAGGCCGCTTAGCGGTGCAACTTTGTCTGGTAGGTGGTCACTAACCACGACCGAAGCCTACCACCAGTTAATAACCAGTAAACATAATTACCAGTTGATTGTCACCTGATTTGTATCACCCGGGGACCACATGTAAGGATTCAGATAAAAGGTGCACTCCCACTGACGAAGGTGACAATTTTCGCATAGAGAAAAGTGACAATTTGCTTAAATTTAGTTTGAGCGCATTTGTAAGCTTCACTGTTTCAACTTTTTAAATGATATTTGATTGCATGGTTTAAAATTGGGCAAAGAAAATGAGAGATATTTTTGTGGGGAGCATTTATCTGTAATTTTCCTACAGATTAGATTTTGAGTATCACGTTATATTATTGCTCCTCTTCACAATCGGCGACTTTAGACGATTAAGGGCGGTCACGATTGTGTACAGGGCGTCATCGTCTGTAGTCGCCGATCATCGTCTCTGACCCTGACTGACGAGCATACGTGTCAATTCGTTTGTAATGTAACATTTCAGATTGAAGCGGTCAAGATGTATCAAAATATTACAGATTGTAGGTATCATTACAGGTTGCGCGTTGTGATCCTCGATAACGTTACAATACAAGCAAATACTCCCAGTGAGGGACCACCTTTATTTATTTAAGATGTTATTTCGTTGTGACCTTTCGCTGCGATTAAGCTAATGTGTAGGTACGTTAATGGCATAACTGCGAGTAGGACTTGTATAGTTTCCTACAGGAACTTGATTCTGCTTAAATTTTGATATTACATTATTACTTTAACCTAATTACCTATTAATTACTACCAATTTACATACTTATAACTAAAATACCGCACCATGAGTGCTTAAACAGATCTCGGCGTATCGACCGACAGATAAGTAGGCTAATATTAATTATCCAGCGAACTAATTACCTTCGTAAGTCTAGGAACAGGTAACTAGGTGATATCTAATAGAGGTATGATATATATCTTGATGATATTATTGACAGCACCAGTCTGGTATTCGACTTTATCATTAATCCGTTTATTTCAGACAGCAAACCAAATACAAAAGCATCTATAATCAATAAACTAAATTCATGTAATATAACAATTTGGGAGTAATTATCCTATCCTACTAATATTATAAATGCGAAAGTAAGTGTGTGTGTGTGTGTGAAGGTTTGTTACCACGTATCTCCATAACCGCTCAACTGATTTTATTGAAAATTGAAATGTAGGTAGTGTATACCCTAGAATCGGACATAGGCTAACAATATTTTCAAAAATCATCCCCTAAGAGGGTTAAATAGAGGGGTGAAGTTTGTATGCAACTTTTTATTCCTTAGTCCTATTCATTTAAAATTCGATACACATAAACCTTAAGACAAATAATGAGATACGGGTTTTTTATTTTTCCATAATTACCCCTATGAGGTGTGGATAATGAGTTTTATTGGTAAAAATTAAAGTTTCTCTTTAACTGTATAGTCTCAAGTCCGATTCACTCCAAATTTGGCACACATATACCTTAACAAAAATCATGAAACACGTGTTTTTTATTTTTCCAAAACTACCCCCGGTGGGGGTGTTAAATGAATTTATTTAGAAAAATTAAATATTCCATAACTGTTTAGTCCTTGGTCCGATTTCCTTCAAATTTGGTATAAATAAAGCTCAAAACAAATAATGAAACACGTGTTTTTTATTTTTTCAATTTTTTTTATTTTCATCCTAATTCGTAATTTTGATCTAAATTACTTTTTATTATGACACAATGACATGTTTGATAACTCAATGCTACGAATAGAAATCGAAATTTAAATTTCATTTCTTATAAGTATGGTCTAAGAGCCGTAGTATTTTTAAGAAACGCCTATTGATTTATGGATATACCTATGGGCGCTTGACGATTTCAAAATGTTGCTTACACTCCTACACTACTGAACTAATTTTGTATGAAGATTGTTCGAGACCCGGGAAAGGATAGTTTTATTCGACTGCAAAAAAAGGGATTAATGGTCTAGAGCGATAACCAACATCCGCGGGCGAAGCCGCGGGCGGTAAACTAGTACAACATAAAGATAAATTTAAAAGATATTATCAGAAAAAAAAAATCCTGTGCACTAACTTAGCCTAAAAAATTCAGTAAATATAAAATAGAACTTATAAAACATATCTAAAGCTGGGCGTCAAAAAACTCTTCCACATCGATGTCGGTTGGTAGCGTACCAAAAAGGCCGGCAGCATTGCATTGCCACGTTGAATGGCAACGCTCAATCTTTGGCCTAAGTAAAGGCTAGCTTTCTTTTCGCGTGTTCATTATAAAATGCAACATACACAAATACCATAAGGTATAAAATGAAAATCAAATCAGTGTTAATTACTATTTAAATTCAATTTATTCTTTGATTACAAAATGTATTGTATTTGAACGTCACATTAAAAAAATACAATAACGGTCTTATTCATAAAGATCATCTAGGACTCTTAAAACGGACTTTATCTCTCTCTTGCTAGAATTAATGTCAATATGACAGACAAAGACAAACGAATTACAAACCTATTTTAGCTATAATGAGCTTATAAGACGTTTATTAATACGGGGGTTAGACTTTTACATACAACTACACAAAAACAATATGCTGCATAAATCATAGTTCATTACCGGAGTAGAGACATTTATCCAATAGTAAGGTTTTAAGTTTAGTTAAAAACGAAAATGTATTATCTATATTAAGATTGTCAGATGTAAAAATATCTTGTAAAATATTATATTTTATATAACGATGCCTCTCGTGACTTCTGAGTCACACGGTCTCAGGTATCCGATTACAAAAGCGGCGGATCTGGACACCTCTCGGCTTCTTTCGCGGAAGGCAGCAGATATTCAGAGGGTACTCTCACCACCAATGAAATGAAAAATGTATTTAGGTACCTCACTTCACTTCAACCCTTTTATAGTGTCCCACTGCTGGGCACGGGTCTTCTCTAAACTATCTTACGAGTTGAGAGAGTTTAGGCCTGTTATTTCCTCTAATGATTAGTTCTTACACATGCCGGATTTCTCACAATGTTTTCCTTCGCCGATATTGAGCAGCGGCGATGTTCGAATTTACACAAAAATGGGCACGGCTGGAATTCGAACCCGCGACCTTATAAATCTAAGGCAAGGCCAGTATCGCTGCGCCACCGCTGTTCTCGTTTACCTATTTCTCTCCAAAGGATTTGCGGTTATGTAATATGTAACAAACTTCAGCAAGTCTAGGTACTTTGTGAGAGCTGGTGCCTATTGTAGGTTTATATGAAAACCTGTATTACGGGTCGCCAGTGCCCAATCCGCAGGTCACAAAAATATTGCCATCAATATTGCTGAGCACTTAACTAGAGTATGTGAATGTGTATATCCGTGTATGTATATGCGCGAGGAGTTGGTGAGTATGAATGTTGGGTGATTAGTTCTTAGACGTGCCACCGGTTTACTCACGATTTTTTCCTTCGCCGGTATTGAGCAGCGCTGATGAAACAATTCACACAAACTTGTGTGGGCACGACTGGGAATCGCACCAGCGGCCTTATATTTCATAGACGAGGTTTGTACCGCTGCACCACGCTCTTACTGAATGTTCATTGTAAACTCTATAATGAAAAGATTATTTTGTACTTTCGTCACGAGACTTATTAAATTAATGACATTGTTTTAGTGAGATGTTTTGTGATATTGAATTTGTTCAACAACTTGTGTCGCTAACTGTGCTTTTGCACTGTAAAAGATATTTTGGCGTTTTGCCCACCAGCGGCAAAAGCAACCAACTTGCAATAAGTACTATTTTACAAATTAATGGTTTTATAAAGAAAGACCTTTTCTTGTTTTCTCGAGTACCCAATTTCCTCGTGATATTTTCCTTGAGCTGTGACCGTACCCGCAAACTATTTCAAAACTGAATCGTATACCGCTGCATCACCCTGCTCCTGCTTGTACACTTACTAAAATAATATTTTCTCTTTTGTTTAATGAACTTACTTAGATTGCTAACAATAGTAACCTGTTAATGGCCCACAGCTCAGGTCTTAAGGCAGTTTAGAGAGTTGAGGCCCTAATTAAGGTTTACATATATAGTTAATACTAGTGATAAGTAGCACCTAATACACTTCATAAGCAACGGTGGCAGCAGTATCAGCCTCGCCTTTGGAATAGTTCGCGGGTTCGATTCCAAGTCGTGCCAACACATTTTTGTGTAGACAGTTTCATCGCCCGGCATCAACTGGCATGTATTAGAACTAACTCAAGGACATGTGATAAACACCAACCTGCACTAGGCCAGCGTGTGTAGACTAAGACTTAAATTCTCTTAACTCGTAAGATACTTGAGAGACGACCTGTGCCCATCTGTGGGACACTAAACAGGGAAGTTCATAATTCTTCATCACTACACACGCATAGGAATCAAAATGGCCATTTAATGGATATTACTGTGCCATCATTAGTCTGACAGTAAAATGCACAAATTAACTTAATTGCAATACGATTGTTGCACAGATGGACAACAATATTGCACCAGCTCAGTGGTATAACTCTAATTAATTTTATATCATATCAGCTGTTGTGTGTGATACTTTAATATTACCTATTCACCTCACATAGCATCACGACTGTATTACCGGAAGGTGAAGACAGAGGTAAACATCACCTCAGCTACTTTTCGCACATTTTGTAAAAAATGTAGGTACTAGTAATAAAGGGCGAGCCTACTGCAGTTCATTTACATTAAAATTTTTGTTTATCGGGAAGTAAATACTTAGAGAATCTTAGTGTCCTTTTTTATGGATTTATGGAGGAGGCGGAGATATGGGACTCCTGTCGTTGACTACATTCACAACCGGAGTAATTTTGACGGGCCGGTGGCGTGGTCGGTAAGATACCTACTTGCTTTTCACGCCGCAGGTCGTGGGTTCGATTCCCACAACTGGTTAACCGAACTAAAACTCCCGGGTATTCGTTCGCGTATCTTGACCAGGGCGTCACGTGAAACACAAGTGACACAACCGCGACGTAAGTATATACCTATTTAACTGTCTATTATAAAATAGGAGCTAGGAGATGAGCAGAATGTAAAACTGACTAGACAGCAAAAGAAACAGAGGTAGACATACATAAAGATGGAAGGATGACTTCCTGAAAATAGCGGGCCCAAGATAGACTGGCATAGCACAGAACAGGGGTCTTAGACAAAGTGACATAGTGACATAACGGAAGATTGAAAACAACAAAATGTATTGGATTGACTTAATATTGTCTCGTGACTCTTCGAAGGTGAATGAAATCGAAAATGAATCGGTAAATATTCAATACATATAATAAAAAGAATATGATTGCATTTTTTTATATTCTATTTGCCACTTCAAGGCATTTAGATAAATAACATAGGATCGTGATCAAGAAAGATTGAAAAGAACACAATGTGTGTATGGATGTATGACATTATAGTTACATCATCTCAGCTGCGTGTGACACCTACATTTTATATTCGTTGTGGCCCAACGGTGACAGAAACTTGTACACAGAAACACACGACAAATTTACAACACCCTTCCGTTTGTCACGGGTTGTAACAGACCAAACTAGCCAATTCTGGTGGTTAGTAATAATAATGAAATAGTTTATAAAAGATTACAGCTTCATTTTACAGCTTAATTTTATGGAACGCGTTGTCCTTAATGATGGCAACATTGTCGGCGCCAAACGAATTCTGTTACTGCAAAAGACTACTAATCCTTGACCTCTCTTAAAGCTCTTATTCCAAACATTTAGAGAATTTGTAGTAACTAAGAAGAGCTCTTGGTACAGTGGTGAAATTGCAGAGTGCATGTTTTCCAAATTTAGGTCAAGCTCGTAACCCGCGAATGGAAATTAAATTGACACCGCAAGAACTACTTATCTTTAGTTGGGTAGAAGAATTAATACTTACCTACTTTGTGGTGTTGTAGGAAGAAATATAAGTTGGTAGTAATTATTAGGGCGTTATAATATACCGCCATAGGTACCGCCAAGTAAGTCACTACAGTCCACCAAATCTAAGAAGTACCGTTTGACAGTTCTAAACGTAGTACCTACATTTAGAATTTTTGTTTTGTATGAGAATTGTTTAAGTTATCCTATCCTATCCTACTAATATTATAAATGCGAAAGTAAGTGTGTGTGTGTGTGTGTGTGAAGGTTTGTTACCGCGTATCTCCATAACCGCTCAACCGATTTTATTGAAATTTGAAATGTAGGTAGTGTATACCCTAGAATCGGACATAGGCTAATAATATTTTCAAAAATCATCCCCTAAGAGGGTTAAATAGAGGGGTGAAGTTAGTATGCAACTTTTTATTCCTTGGTCCTATTCATTTAAAATGCGGTACACATAAACCTTAAGACAAATAATGAGATACGGGTTTTTTATTTTTCCATAATTACCCCCATGAGGTGTGGAAAATGAGATTTATTGGTAAAAAATAAAGTTTCTCTGGATCTGTGTAGTCTCAAGTCCGATTCACTCCAAATTTGGCACACATATGCCTTAAAAGAAATCATGAAACACGTGTTTTTTATTTTTCCAAAACTACCCCCTGTGGGGGTGTTAAATGAGTTTATTTGGAAAAATTAAATATTCCATAACTGTTTAGTCCTTAGTCCGATTTCCTTCAAATTTGGTATAAATAAAGCTCAAAACAAATAATGAAATACGTGTTTTTTATTTTTTCAATTTTTTTTATTTTCATCCTAATATTAAGCGGGCAAAAACTGAGAAATTATTCTGAGGGTGATTTTCTTCAAAGTTGATATCATAACTCCTTCGTAATTTTGATCTAAATTACTTTTTATTTTGACACAATGACATGTTTGATAACTCAATGCTACGAATAGAATTCGAAATTTAAATTTCATTTCTTATAAGTATGGTCTAAGAGCCGTAGTATTTTTAAGAAACGCCTATTGATTTATGGATATACCTATGGGCGCTTGACGATGTCAAAATGTTGCTTACACTCCTACACTACTGAACTAATTTTGTATGGAGATTGTTCGAGACCCGGGAAAGGATAGTTTTATCCGACTGCGAAAAAAGGGATTAATGGTCTAGCACGATAACCAACATCCGCGGGCGAAGCCGCGGGCGGAAAACTAGTGTTAAAATAAAAATAGCTTCATAATTCAATAATTTTACAGGAAAGCTAGTTAAAAATAGTGTGAATTACGCCTCTATAAAGCTAATTTAATAGAAAACAGTGAAACGTCAAAAGGTAGGTACTTCTTAGATTTGTTCACGCCTACCCAAAAGTAGGCAGAGATGTAGGTAAGGCCTAAACTCTGTCGACTCTAAAGATAGTTGAAGATCCGTGCCCAGTAGTGGAACACTAACGTTGTTACTAGGCAGATGTGAATATCACCCACTTTTCCCCGGCTTCATTTTTTTTAATTCTGTGATAGGCTGGCGCTTGACAACAACTTGCCTGATGTTAAGCAATGATGTAGTCTACGATGGAACGCGCCAGCCTAGTATACCGATTCACTTGTGATAATGAATGATTATTATCGGTGAGAAGGTGGCAGTGGAATGAGCCTCCATATTGTTAGCAACCTTAAAGGACAACAATTCCGACCCACCCTCTCTCCGGAACACGGCAAGGGCGCTTCGTTTAGTCGTTTAGGTGCCATATTGTAATAGGGGCGAGCCATAGCTGTTCATTGGACACAATTCTCAAATTCAAGCTGCAACTAAGATTTTCTAAGTACTCGTATATAATAAAAGTTTATTTGAATTAAGCTCGCCTGTGTACATATGTTGTTTCCTATTCATTAGTAGTCAATTGTACAATAAAGAATAACAAGAATAGTCTTTTTGCTCGACCCGGGAATCGAACCCGGGACGCCGCGGTTACTAACCGAACACTTACCACTAGATCTCCGAAGCAATTTACAATGATTTAGGTAAATAGGTATCATGTCGCATTTTGTTGAGAGGCTTCTCCAAGGTTGTCCCCTGACACATCAGAGGTACTTAGAAATACAGAGACTAACACACATATACTCTAAAATTCGCGCAGCACATACTAATGTGTCTCTGATACTCAGCCAATGTTCACTGTCATTTGTATTAAAACAGATTCCTCAAACATAATATCTACTTACATGAACAAAGTGATTCCATCCCACCTCATTTACCGTTTTAACAACCCATTAGTGGGAGGGTCTTCTTGCAACTATTTCTAGACTTGAGAGAGTTTAGATCTCAATCGAGCAGCGGTGGCGCAGCAGTATCGGTCACACCTATGAAATATAAGGTTGCGGATTCGATCCCCGGTCGTGCCCATACTCTTTGTGTGAATTATTCATCGCCGTCTAATTCATTCCAGTACATGTGACATCCACCAACCCAAACTTGACCAGCGGGTTGCGGATTAAAGCCTAAACTCTCTAACTCGTAAGATAGTTGAGAGAAGACCCGTGCCCAGCTGTGGAAAACTAAAATGGATAGAAGTAAACAGACCTTAATCCACTCCTTACAAGTCAAGCGCGTTAACAATTAATATAACTAAAATATTATAAAAAGAAAATAATTTTATATTTGTGTAGGTACCGCCGCTAAATTTTTCCTTAGTTATTATGATTAAGCAGGCAAATTCCAATAAAATCTGATTAAGACGCAACTATCGATTTTGTAGTAATTCTTTTTGCAACAAAAACACAAAACCGACTCCATCAAACTTATTTACATAGAAATATGCGTAAAGGAGAATTACTCTTATAATTTCGGCATCCCGCAGGTGCTTAGCGTAAACAATGACGCTTCTTTCGACAAAACTCAAAAACTACTGGTCAGATCTCGATAAAACTTAAATGGAATTACACGAGAAGCACCGGCTTTCTAATAAAAAATAATCATACATTCAAATTGAGAACCTCCATATTTTTGAAGTAGGTTGAAAATTGGGGGCAGTGATACCGTATATACCTACCTTAGAAATATATTATTTAAATGCATAGGTTTGCCCTTTAACCAATCTAAACACATAAAACTTAATACTCTCCCAACCATTCCCTTTATAGCTTCTAATAAACCCTGTTTACTGCGGAACCCTAAGAAACGGTAATATGCTAACTAATTCGTAACCCTGATTAACGATTATATCAACCCGACTTTAATGAAACCTGGAATAGGACTGATTGTGACGAGAAATACATGTTCTTCTGATGAAAAGTTTAACTAACTATATGTTGTTGAAGTGAAAACTTCTTTAGCGGCGTTGAGCACTTTTTCTGTAATGGGTATAAAATCTTAAACTCGCGTCAGGACACGTGACCTAATCGAAAAAGCGTAAGACGGATGGAGAGTAGACAGCTATCCCCTCTCTACGGCGCGGCGAAAATGTTTGCCTGGGCCTACTGTTTCGTTTAGGCAGCGCAGGGCGCTTGGTAATTGGTGCAAAATTATTCCCTAACCATTCCAAAATATCAAACATGCTCAACGTTAATAATCAAGTTTTCACTTCTGCCGGCACTCCCGGAGTGCAACCCGTCTTTTTTTTTAACTCTTGACTTCCGCCCACCTTGTCTGAGTACACATCCAAAAGGCGAGAACAACAATGAAAGGGTCAAAAGAATGCACTGATTTTGATGCGGTTTATATCCCGACGTTTCAGTCTTTTCAGACTTCATGTTCACCTCTGACTACCTCCAAACATTATTATTTAAGTTGCGTTCCGATTTAAGCAAACTGAGCTCACAGTGTCTTGAAAACTGAGTTAAAAAGTGAAAAAAAAAGTGGTTTTATTTCATTATCTGAGTAGGTACACTAGCAGATGATCCTCATGGCCCCCTGGTGAGGTTCTTCGTGCGGACGATGCACGAACTGGCTGTCGATCGCACGATGTGCTTAGTTCTCAGGTATATAATAATGAATGTACAATATTTACAAATAACAACATAATACATATTCAGTGTTCCTCATAGATGTAACTTTACCTTCTATAAGGATAGAGACGTGTGAAGTTACGACCTCTGGGAAATCTTTGTCAGATATTGTTTTGAAATGGCTCATTTTAAAGCTTGGGAGCCTTGGGTAACGGAATATTATCAAGATGGGCTGTGTACTTTGTATGTTTTACGAGAAAACAAACACTGTTATAGTGATTTTCACTTTGTTTATACTTCAAACTATTATCCCTATTTACTATGGAGCCTCATTCCATTGCCACCTTCTCACTAAAAATCATTTGTAATCATAAATGAATCGGTATAGGGGGCAGGCGCGTTCCATCATAGAGCACATTATTGATTAACAACAGGCATTAATCAATGATAATTAAAGTAAGAAGGTAAAGATATTCTTTCCAAGCCCCAAAGTTTAACACCTTAAACCTCTATACACCGGGCTAGATATTATCCACACTTCAATCCTTTTCAGTGTCCCACTGCTGGACACGGGTCTCTACTCTACTCTCTCAACTATCTTACGATCGAGACACACGCTGGCCAAGTGCGAGTTGGTGGATGTCACATGACCTCGAATGATTAGTTCTTGATATGCCGGTTTCCTCACAATGATTTTCTTTACCGATGCTGAGCAGCGGCAATGAAACAATTCATACTAAAATGTGTGAGCATGACAGCGCGTCGAACCCGCGACCTTATATTTCAAAGACAAGACTGATACCGCTGCGCACCCCTCTGATTTTCTTTTACTTCAAGTAAACTAGGAGTAGCAGTCAAGGAGTTGTGTCTTAAATCTCTTAAAAAAAGAAATATTTCTTCTCAGAAAAACAAATCAAACCAAATCATATTTAATCTTGAAGTTGATGCATTTTTTATTGCGAAGACTATAAAATTCACTGACTGTGACTTCCTAAGTAAATCTGTGGCGTATCGCCTTGCAATAAAACGGAGAAAACAATATTTTTATATGGAACCATGACTTATTCTTAAATTCAATAACGATACTGAAACTCACGTGAACGACTGCGCAGAACAAAATTTTCGATGACATTTATGGTACTTAAACTACTTTTCCGACCGCAGCTTCGCCCGCGCGTATTTAGGTTATCGCGCTTCCAGTAACCGCTTTTTGCGCTGTCGGATAAAAACTATCCTATATCCTTTCGCGGGTCTCTTGTTTTGGCCTGACAGATAATCCGACAAACAGAGTTGCTTTCGCATTTATAACACTAGTAAGAATGATTGACGAAAACTTGCCCATTGCAGAGAGTATAGTTTTAACTTTCTAAACGTAATAATAAGAATGCCCTCATTACCATATTATAGTTACGGCAGAAAATATACACTGATTAACCAGCGCGCAGGCGCAGGGGCAATCCTCCCAAGAGATATTACAATGCGCAAATGTGAAATTTATCACAGAGATAGATTATGGTCTACATTAACACAAAGTCTACTTCTTATCCCAATAAGTACCACGAGGGCGAAGCCGGAAGCACGGAAGCTAGTTAGAGATAAATGTCTAAGTACAAGAATCGGAGCCCAGTTCGGTGTTTAATTTTCTAAGTCTTCTACTACACCATCGAGTCAGCGAAATGGATCATCCAAACGTATTTGCTACGGTACTACGCCGTAGCAGTCTCGTAGCTACAACATTTCGTAGCACTACATAAAAGAATTATTTATAATAAGTACATAAAAAAGGAGACGTTCAAAAAATGTATAGAGCCTGGGATTAAAATAATTGTAAATTTGAACAGCAATCTGAGTTACATAGGTTAATAGAACATAATTAATTAAATTTTTTGGTGTATTTAAAATTATTTTACACCCCCCCGTTTTTTAAAAAATTGAAATTGAAAATAAGAATCCTTAATGCAATATTATGATTATTGCAATTGGCAACCCCATGGTCAAATGACAATTGAGCAACCAAAAAAATCAAAATTATTTCGACGCTGTCAATCAAACTGATCAATGACAATGACATCATGACGTTTCCCGTAATTATATTTTTTTCCACGCGTTTTGTTATTACACTAATAAGATAACAAATATTACAAAAGAAAAGTACTGTAACAGAATGCAATTATTGACGTGATTGCAATATTTATACTGCTTAGGAAACGGATAATTAAAGGTAATGTGCGTTTTGTTTTTCTATTACATTTTTTTGATTTTTACAAAAATGGTTGCTCCTAAAATTCGTGTTTAGTTAAATTATAACAGCTTATTAAATAAGCTTTCCAATGAGGTATATCACATTGGTGTTCAAAATTCTAGCCCACTTTTGACCTCTCCTTTACTGATTGTTTGTGTAGCCAGAGTAAAATGGGCAACTCATTGGCGACTTTTATTGAATTATGATTAATAGAGTGGAAATAAGTAAGATACATTACGAGGGTATCCTGGCGCTGTGCCAGTAGCGAATGTAGAGAACTAAAATATGTTCCGAAGACACAATAACGTAAAGTTAATAGTGTCCATGCGTCTCTCAGCAAACGTCGCGGAAATATCACGCGTCGCACTACCAACTGTTACGGGTATAATATCCGTATTCCGGATCCGGATATTCACAAAGTCATGTCCGGATATTAGAGTTTTTCGATTGACTTATGTTTTGATATACTATGACTATAAAAAATATTAAACCAGTCAAGGAGACCACCATAAGTTTAAGATAAATATATCTAAGCACCTTCGCTTTTTGTAATATAAAATTTAAATTAAAAGTTTCAAAAATTATTTCTGGATTTCTAAACAATTATAATAGAAAAAAAAAATTGGTTGCCTGTAAAGTCGGTATACGGGCGAAAGTTTTACGTGACAACGACTTTGAGTGGTAAAATAATTTTAATGTGAATATTCATTCGTATAGTAGGAAGAAGGATGAAATAATAGTAACAATTTAAAACATTTATTTATACAAAGAATTATATTTAAAACATTAATTTATACAAAGAATCTCGCTCTTAGGCGGGCTAACTGTGCTCGAGTGGAAGGGACGCGTGCCTTTCACTTTTTATGTCTGTCTCTCTCGCTCTTAGGCGGGCTAACCATGCCCGAGTGGAAGGGACGCGTGCCTCTCACTCGCTCTCATTGTGAGCGCATAACGTGAGCGGAGCGTAACGCAGTTTCTTGAAGTGTCACCCGGCAAACCAATTTATAAGACGTTGTCACGTCAAAATAGAAGTGGTTGCTCTTAGTTTATTCCAACTAAAGCTTTACCCGTAACGTTATATTCAGTAATTGTACAAGAATTGCTTATTTAAAGTAGTTAATAAGACAAGATAGACAATAGAGAATAACCTAAAAAAAGGTGAATAAAGGTAAATAAAAGGTGAGTGCGAGAATAAACTGTTGTTAGATTTGTATAATTTTAAAACAATCTGTTAAACATCGACATTTAGATACAAATATATGTCAATCGAGTTAGCTAAATGTTAACATCCCACCAAAATTCGAACCTAACTAGAAATTTCAATCATAAATAAAACTGCATCCAAAAACGGAAACAGTTGTATGTTCAGCAGTCACAGTATCTAGTAACATTGTAACAACACGATTTACAATCGAATAAGTTACCGAGGCACAGTAATTTAGCGGACAATTTAAATGTTTGTACTCCCTGATTCGCAAAAAGCACAATCGTGACGCGACTACCAATGATCGTCGCAACAATTCCTGTCAATTCCCGACTGATGATAATAAAAAAGTATAACGCGCGCGTAAATACAAATATCCCGGCATCGGCCGGCGCACCGCGCATGCGTGAACGTAGCGTCCCTCACGTGGCGCATGCGCGATCGGTAGCGTCCTTCGCGCAGCGGCGCTCCCGCCTGAAGAGGCAGTCGCGCGCAGGCGCTAACGCTGAGCGTCCACAAACAGTAGTGATACCGCGGCTCTCGCTCTTTCCCGCCATTTCGTACCTTGTGCCTAGATCTAAGTTATTGTAAACTCTTTCTGTAAACCATATTATATGTACCGCATTTCACTGTTAAAGAAATAAACACTTTTGAACCACCACAGTGACGCCCAACTAGTGGCCACGTTTGAACAACGACGGCAAAACGAACCCAGTGAGTGAAGTTTGGTTAATACGGTTATTCAGTGAATATAAGATACATTAACATGCCACGGACGACGCGGGCTTCTCGAGCTCGCGCCGAGGCAGAGGAGCAAGGGAACGACGCATACTCCGACGCGGACTGTGACTCGGTGGTGGAGCCGCGCGCCTGTGCTGGCGCCGCTCCCACTCACACACGAGGCGCATCCGACGCAGCCGAGGTGTTGCGCGCCCAGAGGGGCGCCGCCCTCGACCATGCACTCGGCGGGGCCCACAGCGAAGTACCCGCCGCAACGTTCAGCGGGGCCCACATCGTCGCACCCGCCGCAACGTACAGCGGGGCCCACACAGGCGCACCCGCCGCCGCAGCGTTCAGCGGGGCCCAGGCAGGCGCACCCACCGCCGCCGCAATGTCCAGCGGGGCCCACACAGGTGCACCAGCTGCAGCACTCGACACCGAGAGGCTGCTTTTCACCATGATGGAATCATTCGCTAGGATGCAGGCGGAGACCAACCGCACACTAGTGGAAACCCTACGTTCGTCACCTTACGGCGACCAGTGGAACCCAGTCGCGTCGACATCGGCGGCATCGCCCACAGCGAACACGCCCGCAACCTTCGGCGGTAACTTTTCAAAGTGCACCGCAAGGTTCGACGGTCAGTCACGCGACACCGAGGTCCTGGAGGCCTTCATCGATGCAGTCGAGGTTTATAAGGAGTGCACCGGCGTAACCGACGAGCATGCCCTACGCGGTCTCCCCATGTTGCTGAGCGGCGACGCGGCGGTATGGTGGCGCGGCGCGCGAGCCAGCGTCAGCTCGTGGTCAGACGCGCTCGTACGCCTGCGCGCCACCTACGGCGTGCAGAAGCCCGCGTACAGAATACTGCGTGAGGTATTCGCGTGTGAGCAGAGTGAGTGTGAACGTGCCGAAGTTTTCATTTCGAAGGTACGATCTTTATTAGTTCAATTACCATATAGTGTACCAGGTGCGATGATAGTGGACATTGTGTACGGTTTACTACATCGTAGGTTGCGAAAACGTTTGCCGCGAGATGCTATCAAGAACATAGATAACTTGTTAGAAAAAGCGAGAGTCGTAGAGGATTCCATTACGGAATTAAATAGTCCTACAATCGTATCCGCGAATAATTCGAACGTACCTACCGCTCACGAGGGCGCTACTACGGGTCCGAGCGCTACTATAAGCACCAAACTCACCTCTAACTCGAACGAATCCTATAAACGCGTTCGCACTAAATGTGCACACTGCAAAAGTTACGGCCACACGGCTGATGTATGTCGCAAGGCTAACAAAGTCGTTACGACTAATAAAGTAGGGAAGGATAGTAATCCGATACGATGCTATGGGTGCGGTCAACCAGGGGTAGTCAAGTCGAAGTGCGAAACTTGTTCGAATAATCCCGCGCCCGCGAAGTCTACCGATTTTAATGTCATAAAGGGTGACGTCTTAGCGACAACGTCGGCGCACCCTCTGATTTCCATAAGCGTGGTAGGTAAAGAAGGTGTAGCGATAGTCGACACCGGGGCATCGCATAGTGTTGCTAGCCCGTTATTGTACTCATTGTTAATCGATAACGGTGTTCAATTCCATGACACGGAACGTCTTATCGGACTCGCCGATGGCTCGTGTCATAGGAAGATAGCGAAGACTGCTACTGTACCTGTCATCCTAAATAGTCGAAGAGTCGACACCGAGTTCATGGTATTTCCTGGAGACGACACCAGGACACTTTTAGGTAGAGATTTCATTGCTAACGCGGCTATCGTTTTAAACGTAGCCCAGGAGTCATGGCATTTCGCAGATAGTCCAGGAGACCGGTTCCCGTTTTTGAAAACTTATGTATTGAACACCGCGTCTGTGATGCACGCGGAGGTTCGTGGTGTAGCACTGCGCCAAGACGAAGGTACCAGCTTGTCGCCGGAGCACAGGGCCGCACTCAACGAGTTCTTGCAAGACAGAGTCGCCCAGTTCGCTGCGACGGGACCTCCTACAGATTTCGCCGTTCATAAGATTAAGTTAAGTGAGACGCAGGAACCTTTGGCTTCTCCTCCCTATAGATTATCGCCGCCGAAAAGAGAAGCGCTCGAGAAGGAGCTGCATAACCTAATTAACTCAGATGTGATCGAGGAATGCGAGTCACCGTGGGCGTCGAATGTCGTACTTGTCAAGAAGAAGGATGGCAACTTCAGGTTATGTGTTGACTATCGTAAGCTCAACGCTGTCACCGAGCCTGACAGGTACCCTCTCCCTAGGATCGAGGACATTCTCCACGACGCTAAAACGGCTAAGTACATGACTACACTCGATCTCCGAGCTGGCTACTTTCAGGTAAACGTCGACCCCGACGATAGAGACAAGACAGCATTTACTACGCCACTCGGCACTTACAGATTTAAACGCATGCCAATGGGTTTGCGCAATTCAGGCGCCACATTCCAAAGGCTGATCGACAGATTTAAGTCAAACTTGCCAAATACGACTTTACTGGCGTATTTAGATGATCTGCTGGTGATGTCCGATGACAGCTTCGAAAAGCACCTTGCCGATCTCGCCTCCGTGTTTGACCGACTCGCTATGTTCAACCTGCGAGTAAATCGCGAAAAGAGCCACTTCGCTAGGGAATCGGTAAAGTTTCTAGGGCATGTTATCCTACCAGGTGGTATTCACGTCGATCCGGCAAAGACCGCAGCGATAGCGGACATGCCAACGCCTCGGAACGTAAAACATCTGAAATGTTTCCTGCAGACCTCCAGCTGGTTCAGGCGCTTCGTACCTAATTATGCAGAGGTCGCCAAACCGTTGACAATGCTGCTAAAAAAGGTAAGTATATGGAAATGGGGCCCGGAGCAGCAAGCGGCTTTCGAGACGATCAAGCAGCTGCTGGTGTCGGCGCCAATTCTACGTCAGGCTGATGCGACGTTGCCTTTCGTCCTCAGAACTGACAGCAGCGGCTATGCTCTCGGGGCTGTTCTCCTCCAGGGGGAGGGGACTGACGAGCGCCCAATAGAATACGCCAGCCGCCTTCTAACTGCAGCTGAAAGAAACTACAGCACGACGGAGAGGGAAGCGCTGGCCGTCGTCTGGGCAGTCTCCAAGTTCAGGGGATATATCGATGGCGCTGAAGTCGTGATTAAATCAGACCATCAGCCGCTTAGGTGGCTGATGAGTATGAAGTCTCCGAGCGGCCGCTTAGCAAGGTGGGCTCTGAGCCTTCAGGAGTATAACCTGAGAATAGAATACACACCAGGTAAGGGCAATGTTATAGCGGACACACTTTCACGTCCAGCGTGCGCTGAGGACGCCGATTGTGACCTGTGCTGCGCTGCAGTCGACGTGCCCTCTCGTGGTCTGAAGGACCTACGCGAGAATCAGCGAAAAGATCCGGAGGTCAGTAAGATCATCGAAGCTCTGGAATCCAGCGACCCATCTAGGGGGAGGGTATGGGCCAGCAAAGGGTATGTACTTACAGAAGGTGTATTATACAGGTATTGTCCGGAGAATGAAGAGCACGACGATGCCAGTCTGGTGGTCCCAGAACAAGAACGTGCCAAGGTGTTGGCCGAATTCCATGATGCACCCACCGCTGGTCACATGGGTGCGGAACGTACGCTGCAGCGTTTAATCGGTAAGTACTATTGGCCAGGAATGCGTACGTACGTTGCTCAGTACGTTAAAAACTGTGTACCTTGTCAGCGTTACAAAGCTGACAATAGGAAACCGGCTGGGTTATTGCAGACGCCCGCTTCTACGCGTCGGTTTGAAGTAGTAGCCGTAGACCTGTTCGGTCCTCTGCCCGAAACAGCCAAAGGACATAAATGGATCCTAATAGTGGAGGACACATGCACGCGCTGGGTGGAGCTGTTCGCCCTTACTTCAGCTACTAGTGAGGAATGCGCAAAGGTACTTGTGTCTGAGGTATACTTACGGTTCGGTGTTCCCAGGCGCCTCGTTAGTGACAACGGTGTTCAATTCATAAGTGAGGTAATGCAGCAGACCTGTCACGCGATGGGGATCACACAATCTCTTACCTCGTTTTACCATCCCGAAGCGAACCCTGTTGAACGTAAAAACCGGGACCTCAAGCCACAGCTGGCGATTCTGGTAGGTAAAGATCATAACATGTGGGATATACACTTACCCGCGGTCCGCTTTGCTATGAACTCGGCGGTCACGTCAGGAACTGGTTACTCACCCGCTTATTTGAACTTCGCGCGAGACATGCGCGCACCTGCGGATGTCACGTCAGACATGCGCACCATCATTGAGAACGATAATTATGTAGGTGACATCACAAACTATCTTAAGAGGATTTCATCTGTGCTCTTAGATGCTCGCGACGTCTATGAGGGTGCCCAGGCAGCACAAAAGAAATACACCGACGAACATCGTCGGCCTGCCCCTGATTATAAGCTTGGTGATCTTGTACTGTTGAAAACTCAAGGGGCTAATGACACCGGTAGAGGGCAGACGTCAAAGTTTATTCCTCGTCGCGACGGGCCGTACAAAATCCAGGCTGTAGTAAGTCCCACCACGTATATTCTCGAGCGCCTTAGTGACGGCACAGTGTTAGGCAAGTATCATGCCTCCGTGCTGACTCCCTTCGTTGGTCGCATCCAAGCTCCAGTGCAGGAGAAACGTAAGAGAGGTAGGCCGCGTAGAAACTAACCCAAACGCGAGGACGTTCGTTAGGGTTAGAGGGGGAGACTATAACGCGCGCGTAAATACAAATATCCCGGCATCGGCCGGCGCACCGCGCATGCGTGAACGTAGCGTCCCTCACGTGGCGCATGCGCGATCGGTAGCGTCCTTCGCGCAGCGGCGCTCCCGCCTGAAGAGGCAGTCGCGCGCAGGCGCTAACGCTGAGCGTCCACAAACAGTAGTGATACCGCGGCTCTCGCTCTTTCCCGCCATTTCGTACCTTGTGCCTAGATCTAAGTTATTGTAAACTCTTTCTGTAAACCATATTATATGTACCGCATTTCACTGTTAAAGAAATAAACACTTTTGAACCACCACAAAAGTTATTTGATTACCAACATACTGTGCAGAAAAACGTTAAATAATTTTGAATTCAGAATGCAAATTAAAAATGGTTGACCTGGTATGATGATGAAATGAGGTAAATGAAGCCGAGAAAGAAATTAGCCGGAATCTCTGGTTCCTGAGAGTTATGATCTGTCGGTTTTCAAGTAATTAGAGGTTCGATATTCACTGGGTAAACGCGTTCCATCATATGCCAAATCATGGCTTAACATGAACATTGACCATTAAAACACTTAGCTAAATAATACATATATTAATAATACATATTTTATCTAAATATACCTACCTACATAATAGCATATTCGAACAGTATAGGTACGTACTTATGTCTCTCCGATTTTTTCTAAAACAACTAAGAAATGTTGTTTTCGTTACTATTGTTAAGGATGTCGATTGACACTTTAGGCCCCTTGCCCACGGTGACTTTTTGTAGCGATGCTATCGTGCGTTCGCAACGTTACGGAGACGATGCAAACGCTGGCTGTTAGCCCTCGCTCACCAGCCACGCCACGATTCAGACGCGATGCAAATGTGCTTCTCTGTCACAATGTCTGTGTTGCAATGATGCTCGGTTCTCCACTCACGCGCCACCCTTCCGTTCACTGCCCGATGGCGTCTTACACGATCACGTTTTTGCATCGATACAGTAGTGATGCTGTAACGCGTAAGTAGCGCGTTGGCATCGCTTCTGCACACCATTTGCAAATCCGATAAACGCGACTTTTTGTAGCGATTCTGTCGCGCGTTTCATGATCGCGCGACTGTATCGCTACAAAAAGTCGCCGTGGAGGGGCCTTAGTGTCAATCAAAATCCTTAACAATAATAACAAAAACAACATTCAGTAGTTTTAAAAAAATTCGGAGACATAAAGACATAAGTACGTACCGTACCAATAACATATGTCGCTTTTTGCTATCGCTTATAAGTTTCTGGGACAATTATACTTACTAATGGTAATACGAGCCGTATTCTACTAAAGACTTATCTAGAATTGGAAAACTTAAGATTTCATTAAAATAATTACTCAAAACTAAACTATATAAGATGGAAAATTACGAATCCAATGTCCATTTGGTTTATTAGGTGTCGCAGCTCATTCTTATTACCGGGATGAATCGAATTACTCACATTAATGTCATGGTGCCCGATTTGTGACTTGAGAAGAGAAACTAAGAAGACACTTTGGCTAATGACTCCAGCCAATAAAAGTTCATTAAGAAAGTTAACTGGGAAATGCTTACTTCTTACTAATATTTACCAATGCGAACGTAACTGCCTGTCTGTCTGTTGCACTTTCACGCCAAAACTACTAAACCAATTTGAATGACATTTGGTATGGAGATAGTTTGAGATTCGGGGAAGGACATATGATAGTTTTTATCCGACTGCGCAAAAAGAGATTAATAGTTTAACGCGATAACAAGTTGTTTCTTTCCATGGCGATAACCAACATAATATGCGCAGGCGAAAAGCCAGTTTATAAATAAATTCATGTTTATTAATGTTGCTTTCGTAGATTTTACCCACGTGATCCCTGGCATGCTAAATCAGCAGTACCTAATAACTTATCGGCTTACAAATGGTTGGATTGTAGGTGGGTTAAGTCCCATAAAAAAGTACCTAATCACTACAATTGCGGTCTACGTTTGCGCCTAGTCACCACCCATCAGCCAAATGACTCAAACATGTTATAATGGACCACCTGGTGAAGCCATAAATGGAGCTGGACCCCGATTCTCGTGCTACAAACATTTATCTTGAACTCGACATAATGTCTTAAAAATGGCGTATGTCGATGACACAAGACGTAAATGATGTACACCTAGATCGGTAGATAGATAATATTCTGAGAATCGAAAAATTAGTTTTCAATCGACATTCGCCACTTTTTTCGACAAATATCGAGATAAATGTCTAAAGCGCGAGAGTCGAGTTCCATAGTTCTTACGAAAGGTCACAAAATGCGTAAAGTTAAAATTACTTTGTAAATACACGGGCAACCGTGCGAGTAAGTACATAAGGAAACGATTTCCAGTTTTTTTTTATTCTTCGATAGGCTGGCGCTTGACTACAACTTGCCTGATGTTAAGCAATGATGTAGTCTACGATGGAACGCGCCAGCCCAGTGTACCGATTCAGTCGTGATTACGAATGATTATCGGTGAGAAGATGGCAGTGGAATGACCTCCATATGATTAGAAATCTTAAAGGAGCAACAATTCCGACCCATCCTCTCTGCATGGTGTCACCAGACATAGCATCGGAACACGGAGAGGCCGCTGGGGGTGTGGTTTAGTCTGGTGGGTGGTCACTAACCTACCACCAGTTTTTGTCACCTGATTTGCACCTCCCGGGGACTACGTGTGGGGATTCAATTAAAGGTGTACACCCACAGACGAAGGTGGCTCAACCCCCAATGGCCACCCTCATTGCGCCTAAGCGCAAAGTTCCCGAGTATGTATTCATTTGTATATATTCATTTTTTCTATAATAGGGGGGATGGGGTTAACAACAAGCGAAAATAACCTTACGTAAAAATGAATGGTCCCTAACGAAAACATAGCTTTTATCAAGATTGAGGACTCTACCTCGGCGCAAACTGAATCACTCACACAAACTTAATGCAACACACTCTTCAGACTTCAGTTTTAGTAAAAATCTAATCTAACAGTGCTAACTGAACAATGAGATTTAGATTTTATCTCTAAATGAAAGACTGCTTGTTATGATTAAAGATGTTTATCTTTAATCATAACAAGCAGTCTTATGCAAACTGCAGTAGGCCTAGTATTTGTTATTTCAACCCCCGACGCAAAGACGGGGTGTTATAAGTTTGACGTATGTGTCTAGGTACCTATGTATTGCAGCTCTCGCACGGATATATAAGAAAGTTATATATCGTTGGAAAATATAAAGGGAGAAACCTTTACATTTTCCACATACAACTTTATTCCACTTCCACTTTCTCACCGAAAAACACTTGAATCCTTAAGAGTGAATCGGTTTATATTAGGGTTGCAAACTCAAAGTTTCAAAATTAGGATTTGAAGTTGGAAAAAAACGCGATATTTGAAATGCAATAGTTAAGAAATCGATTTCTTTCTTTTGAACGTATTGGGAATTTCATTTCATTTCATTTTTCATTCATTTCATTTTCATTTAAAAAAAAACTATCAATGACCTCCCAGGTCACTTCAAATACTAGGACGTGTCCTGGGAAAACAGGGCGATTAACAACCCATATCACAAGTTTCTGATTATCTGTTTTGTGGCTTAATTTAAGGAGGTACCAACTAACAATTTGTTTTTAATCTTGTCAAAAAATGGCAATAAAGCTGAAACAATATCTAATACTCCGGCTTTGTGTAAACTGTTGTGAAAAGCGCAAATACAGAAAAGAACATAAAATACAGCTTTTACGTCCGAGACGTGACGAGGAGGCCATAATTAAATTTGCCCGCAGAGATAAATATAAAGTGACTCGATGAAATATGACCAAGAAGTATATTTTAAGACTACCATTAATATAATTATTTTCTAATTCCTATAAGCACGTAGAATACAAATATGTATACATATAGTGTTGATAGTAGGTATGGAAGAAAGAAGCAACTTCTAAGTCTAGTAAGGTAATTTCAGAAAAGAGTAGGTACGTACCTACTGTACGTACTCTTTTCTGAAATTACCTGTTTCGCACCCAACTCGTAAGTATATAAGTACTAGTTTCACGCTCGCGGTTGCGCCCGCGCGTATGTCGATTAGATATCATGCTAAACCATTAACCTAATTTTTTCGCAGTCGGATAAAACTATCCTTTCCCAGGTCTCGAACTATCTCCATACAAAATTAATTGAGTAGTGTAGGCGTGTAAGCTACATTTTGAAATCGGCAAGCCCCCATAAGCATGACCATAAATCTATATGGGTTTCATAAAAAATATGTCTGACTTGGTTACACACCGGTGAAGGTCGGTTTTCTACGGCTCTTAGACCATAACTTAAATTTTTCATTAACCAAGAACAAAAAAAAATAAATTTCGAATTCTATTCATCGCATTGAGTTATCAAACATGTCATTGTGTCAAGAAGTAGGTACCTATTGATATCATCTTGAAAGAAAATCACCCTCAGAATAATTTTTCACTCTCAAAAAAAACTCATTTTACACCCCCCAAATTTTAAGACATGACAGTTGCCTTACGATGTTTTCGTTCACCCACTGATATTGATTTGGCATCAAATTTGCGACCTATCTTAATTGTACTAACCTTAATGAAAAGCGAACTCAAACCGAGCTTGATAACAAAATAGCAAAATAGTTTTATCCGTGAGCCAGACCTTGATACCGGCGCGGCGGCGCGGCGTATCGTTGCCAAGCCAAAGTACCTACACTCGTGGTAGTTTGTCAAAATCAAACCACCCTATCATAGAGGCCTCTAGTCTAACCTAAATATGGTGTGGTGATATGATTTTCATCGCAGTAAAACTAGTATCTTATCAACCCACTGGCGGCGTCGCCTGGTTGTATGATAATAGTGGGCGTCACGTTTCATTAATTCATTGGAGCAGCCAATCGCCCACCTCACCCTGGAAGGTTTTGATGTGCTTAATCTGTGGTTCTAACAGAAAAAAATTGATAGAGAATTTGTGGCTGGCTTTAATAAAAGGACAAAATGTAATACCCATTTATTGAACTGGACCGTAGGTTACTACAGTCCAGTGACAGTAATGTCAAGTGTCAATCCTGTCATTGTCAATCGAAAGTCATATCACAAAATAACCTAATTTATCTATCTCGCTCCACCGACGATGTTTTCTCATAACTAGACTATTATTAAAAAGATTTACTCAATATCAATTCAGAATAAAACTTTTGCATCATACGAATGTACCATTATATAACTATTCAAAACATCTACAATGGCACTCTGTTTAAAACGACAAAATTGCTACAAGACACTTTCCTGTATTGTTAGAAGTTATTGCGAGAAATCTATTTATCAGAAGCACGAAGAAGGCCCGAAACCTCGTACAGTTTATGGAAAGGAGTACCCAGATTGGAGGAAACCATGGATACAACGTCAAGGCGAATGGAAGACCAAATTATCAGTGTTCGTAGAAAAGAACCCGAGCGCTGATATTTTATACGCAATGTCCAAACTGCCCGAACTAGACTGGAAAACTGTTAAACTTTGGTGGGCTGAGATGAAAATACGTCAAGAAATAGAAAATCAAAGATTTTTACCAGAAAGAGTGTCGGTTTTAGGTTCCAATTTAGCAGCAGTACATTATTTTACATATCGGGCAGCAGCTGTCAGGTAAGGTACTTGTACATTTTTAGCTACCTGCTGGTAGTTGCAGACAGGCAGGAAGTACTTCTTACCTAGAAAACATGTATAATTTGTTTGCCACACTAGAATTAAACTGGTGCAAATCACAATCATTTACTTACACTAAATTACCTTTAAATAATATATTGAATCTAGAATTTCATACAGGTGATACCTAGCATCAACTTATTTGTAAATAAGAGGTTAATTGGAAACCATATCTCTGACTATGTATTTGTTCTGCATAACAAAATATGATAAGCATACTATTATTTCTTTCTACTCATCCATAAGTCTAAGAGAAACAGTTTGCAACATGTTTTCTTGTGCATGTTTAGCTGGTGCGAACCCTAGTTACTAACTCTTATCAGGAAGACCCCAATTACTCCCACCCTTTATAGTGTCCTACTGCTGGGCTGCCTGTTAAATAGCAATAGGCTCATTCCTATTACGTATGGGACCTAATTGACAACTTCAGGTAACACAGGTGTGATGTTGTTATTTAATTAGATTAAATTCTCTTTACAGATTAAAGGGTTCTACAGAATGGATTGCAGGAGACATCACTCAACTCAACCTACCTGACCAATACACTGAAGGATACATAGTAGAGGCTGTAGACTGTACAAATTTCCATCACAATGGCATCAGATATGAGGGAGTTCAGAATTTACAGAACCTCAATTTCCTCAAGTGGCTATGTCTAAAAGGCAATAAATACATAGATGTATGGTGTCTCGACAGAATCGCCGGTCAGAATGGGCAGACGTTAGAATATTTGGATATAAGTGGCTGCAATTTGTGTACCGGTGGTATTTTTGCTTTGAGTAGAATGTGGGCACTCAAGTTTTTAGTAGTCACTGATCCTGGTGACAATGTGAACATGCAAGCTGCACTTTCATTGTTGGAACAGGAAAGGCCAGGCCTTCTAATAAAAGCCATTGATTTCTATGAAAACAATACCGTCACTGAAACAGGAGGGCTGGAATCCTAAGATAGATTGATTGGCATGACTGTGGGCCAAATTGTTTTGAATTTCAGTTGATTTAATATAGTATTCATTTGTTATCACATTTTTTAATCTTTTATTGATTTACAAGGATCCCAAGGTAATATTAAAAAGAAATTATGGCATTAGAAATACCTCCCGACCAAACTTTAACGTTCACTGAGATTCACATAGAAAATGAGCAGCGGTGGTGAAGTGGTACCGGCCTCACCTTTGAAATATAAGATTATGGGTTTGATCCATGGACGTCACCTCACATCTTTGTGTGAATTGTTTCATTGCAGCTGCTTATTATCGGTAAAGGAAAACATCGTGAGGAAACTAACATGTCTAAGAAGAAAGAAAGGAAAAATAATTCAGAAGCAAATGAAATTTGTCTCATTAATTAAACTGTCAGTATGTTTTTTCGAAGTATTATTTAAATCCATGAAAAATACTGAGGTTTGTAGTAGCACAGACAATATAATATTGAACCAAGAAATCCCATAGGCCCATAGAAACTACCCCCTTTTAGAGTACTAATTTTCAAAAATCCATTTTTATCGGATGCATCATAACACCTTCCAAGTTTCAAGTCTCACTCTCAGTAGTTTAGGCTGTGGGTTGATCATTCAGTAATTCTGATTATAAAACTGAGGAGTTTGTTTGGTTTAACGCGCTTATCTCAGGAAGTACTGTTCCGATTTGAAAAATTCCTGCTAAATAGCCCATTTATTGAGGAAGGCTATAGGCTACTTTTTATCCCACTACTAGGCACGATATAAAATATAGTTCACGCGGGCGTAGACTTGGAGAAAAGTTAGTAAATAATACACAGGAAATGTTTTCGAGGTTTTTATGTTTTAACATAAGTTCATACAATGATCCAATATGCTTGAACAAACTGTCCACATGTGGGTCGAGTATAGTACCTGCTCGCTGTTGCTACTTATCAGTACAACGTCTACAGTTAAAAGTGCCACTTATTGGTCCATTAGTTGGATTCATAAACTTTAAAAAAACTTGCTCATGTAAAAGTGGTTACTGATTCAGATATTCGTTTTGTATCAATTGTTTTTTCACTAATTCAATCTAATAATAGGTACATTAAATTGAACACTTAAAACCTAAATAAATCTTCTAAACAAGATATTTACATTACCATTTTGACTAAACAATTACACTAATACCTTATATTAGAAGAAATAAATAACGAATATGAAATGCTTTATTTAAAATGTCCTTTCCAAATAATTGCTAATATTTCTTAAAATATAATATTTAACTTGTTATGCAACAAAGTTAATTCAGTCTAATAAAGAAAACTGCTTATTCTTCTGTTATTTATTGACTAACAAAGCCTAGAATGTGCACAGAAGGAGAGTACTAACTCAATATAGAACACAAAGAAGAATATGTACTAAGTTTTGAAAGTCAATAAGGCACTAGAAATATGCAGCTTATCATTTCCATTAAGAATTTTCATATTTGTTATTACAATAACACGCATAAAACGTCATTCATTCAAAACTCAACACACCATCAAATCTAAAATTATTTCAACAAGAGACAAACTTAAAGATTATGGACAGTTTAAACAAATTGAAGCATTTAGTACAAACCATCGCAATCATAAACCTTATGAAAACTAGAGTTTTATAATATTAATATATAATTGCAACGAAACGTGTAAATAAAGTAATCATGTATGCTTTCATAAAAAATATTGCATTGGCCAACTAAATGCAAACATTATTTTAATACGTAGGTTAATTAACATCCCAATAGCTTTGCGTAGGCCTTTGTGTCTGGTCCTACTGCACCTGTTTCTATTTTATTATGGTCAGGTAAAAAATCTTTGACACCTTTAGAACATACCTTTACATGAAGCAAATGGCAACGCGGGACCATCATTTCTCAAAAGATTTATTTTATGAAAACATATATGTCATGAGTGTGTATGTAGATAATAGGGAAAATAGGGTATTTAAATATCGTATTCAAACATCCAGCTATTATTTCTATTGCAGTGCATACCACTTCAAAACTAGTGAAATATGTATAGTTTATTATGTTATCTGAGACAAAGATATAAGTAAATATTTTGCAGATTATGAAGTACTATAGTTGCCCTTATTTTGAATTAATTACCCTGCACTCCTCATATATAATAAACATACAATTCAGTCACAACACGCGACTAAAATAAGAGACGAATAACTAATTCAAACTATGGACTACCTTTAAGTGTAAATAACTAATTGGTAACAACTGTTGTAGTAATTATGAGCTAAACTGTATTACAACAATGTAGAATATGATGAATTGACTACGCGGAGTGGCGTACCAAATCTCGAAAGTTCCATTGGCATCTCGATTACAATTTGGTTGTTGTTTTGGAATTAAAGATGGCGTGATTTGGTACTAGCCCCGTTTATACATACACCTGCCTATCGAGATCCATTAATAACCGTGCGAAAATATTTCTTAAGTATTATATTTTTAATAAATTCTTTTCACTTCCGGACTCCTAAAGCAATTATCTAAATACTATTAACGCCGAAGAGATCATTTAAAAAATACAATTTTGATATACATAACATTTGTATTGGCCGAAATTTCACATCGTATAAATTATATATTTTATCTTTTTATCTATAATATAATTAGTAATATATCTAAATAAAAACTAATTACTTTGAGAGCCAGGATCACTTAGTGCTACTTATACCACGTAACTAATATATACAATGAGATTATTACAATGTATGTATATAAATATTGATTTATCTAAATGCCGCCACTGATTTGAGCTATTCTTGTAAACCGCAGCATTATGTATTATTAACAAATCGAAGCTCTGTTATTTACTGACATTAGAGCACAATAACTATTATGGGTTTTATATTTTTATACGGTTCTAAGTCACGTAATAATATCTCAAACAAGGCAAATACAAATACGCGACAAAGTACAGTTTGTGTTTATATTAAAAATAATAAAATAAGTAGATATCAACTATCTAATAATGTGAAATAAACTCGAAACACTTGGAAGACCATCATCACAACATAAATAAAACAATACAAAAACACTTAAACAATTATGTATTGTGAATCTGTTCGCACCAAAGTATATTACTTGTGCCATACAACAACATACTCACTCACAGACTATACGAACACGTCGACACGAATATAAACAGTCAGAACTTATCATGTAAACACAGTAATTACACGGCGATAGCTTGCTTTTACACTTTGTTAAGGCAAGTGCAGCCTCTTTGGGTCAGTTCACACCAAAATAAGCAGAAACTCATGCTTTAGCGCGGATTTTTCGGAATCTTAATTACAGTCTACTGACTCCGTTAGATTTGGATTTGTCCTACAAGTAGGACGGCTCAAAAATATATTACCTACTTCTGCAAACACACTAATGTTATTTATTTTGATTACACTAGCATAAAAGACGCAAGAAATAATTTTTCAGATTTTTTACATAGAAGGAGTCTGAGTAAAACCTTTTGCATTGTTCTTAAATTTTTAAACACAACATCTTAATTTTTTTTTTTAGAAAAATGTAACCTAATGTTTAAGCATGAGTATTTTTAATAACACATTTATTGAAATAAAAGGACTATTACCAAAAGCCATAATTTAAAAAAATATGTATGATTTCAAATTAAGCATTAGCTATAATTTATAACCAACAAAAATGAAAATGGTTGCCTTAACGCCAAGAACGCAATAGACCTATTTAAACTCTCCTTCCCTTACTTCACACAAAAATTTTAAGAATACGGTCATCAATGATGACCGCATCATTTAACTTAGATTAGAAGTGTGAAGACCCGCGAAATATCGTAGTTTATATAGGCCGGAAGTTGCTATCTAAAATAATATCTATAGATAGGTAATGAATTTAATGACATTCAATAATAATAATTATTATGGCAACGTCATCCCTTTAACAAAGTTTGGTATGTTTATTCAAATTCATACACTCATTCTATGTGTAAACCATTCGCAACTCTAACGCCTATAGTAATTGCTATACTAAATTAAGTTTCATGTAAAAATCAGTCATACCTACAGCATTCACTATCAAACAAAGTACTTAAATACAAATATACAAATAAGTATTGAGATCGTGCCCATAATGATGACGTGCGATATGATTCAATATAATAATTAACTTGTTTGTATGGTGTTAAAAATTAAATATACAACGTAAAAGATGTACTAATGCGCATACGCAATATGGTGTTCATCAACCAACTAAGGACGAATATTTTACTACCAGTCCTGAGTGACTGTTTTGACGTAAACTAAACACGCAACGACTACCGCGTGCACGTGAACCTGACATTTTTAACCACCGACAAAATAGGGATACAAGTTAGTTACCACCTAATGTCTAGACTGATGGACCGATTTTGATGCGGTTTTTTATTCGAAAGCTGAATTGACAGAGATGGTAAAAAATATGCGCTGGGGGTTATTAAATTTTTAAATGTACAGCGCCTAGTGGCGCGTTATATTATTATTATTTAATCATAGCCAAGGTAAAGTATAAATAGAATTATACAAATTTCAAAACAAAATCGTTCTGAAACATTTTTTTTTTTCAAATGTATTGAAAGTGATGGTGTGTTTTTTTATTTCTCTTTTCTGACTGTGCACGCGGTAAACACGTTATATTTTCCACAAAACTCAAACTGCAAATAGACCAGTTCTAGCCCGCACTAACATTCACATATGGTATGAAAATAAACAAAAACATTTGAGTAACTATCGATATTGTTCATCACTTCCCACAATAAAAATTATAATTTGGTGAAAAAGTTCTGCCTGTCTCACTGTAGTAAAACTAACGCCCAAAATAAAATATCTGGTAAAATTTCACGTCGTATATTAGTTTTTGCTTGAACTGTGGTGTTGTCGTTTCAATAAACGAATGCATGATAAATTTAAAATGTTGTTTTAAAAGTCACGTTTTTTTTGTATAGTTTTCGTATTTTGTATTAATTATAGTATGAAACACTGGATATATATCAATAATTCAACGTTTACTGCTATTAATCATTTGTTAAGTTATAAAATAGAATGGGGAGGGGACTATTAATATCAGTGTTATGTCTGATAAAGCATCTATGGAGACTATCAACATATAACATAAACGTACGATCAAATACTACACGCATCGCCAACTCTCGCGGACTTAACAAACATTTTTTAAGATTTTTTTCTTTTTTTGACAATTAAAAAAAGTATTTTTGATTATGTATTATTTAAATACTATAAACGAGTAGCTATACAGTATATACATACATTTAACCATCGTAATAAATGCGTACGCATTCTTCCATCCATAATAAGTTTTATCACACCTCCATCGTGAATTTATTTATACAGTTTTAATAAAACCCTTCATTCGCACAAACTAAGGGCAGTACATTGCTTCTACATACATGGTGGACATTAAGAACGATTGAATAAGTTTACGACTTCACCGTACTAACACGTCACAAAATTAACAACCATTAATACCGAAGTTTTTCGGTGTCTATCTAAAAACACTGTCACCCTATAAAGCGACAGACATTTTCTTCCAAAAATTTTCTTTGTATTTGTCATTCACTTTTATTCTTATTGCAACAAGCTCGCTTTAGCACTTCATAGCCCTGTTTCTCACACATTCACAATGTTATAAAAGGTCTACTACACTGGGACGTTATTCGTAGTATTAAACAGCGATTAAAATAATCAACGGTCAAACAGTTCATTCACGCACCACAATGGAGATGGTGTAACCGCAACGCTAACTGGCCGTTGACGTTGGTTGTAGCGTTGTCGCTGATGCGATTGGGGAATTTACTGAAACAAATATTGAATTTATGAGGGTATGGTAAGATTTACAGCATTCACCGAACAGGCCGGCGACCTTACATCGCCCCGCCTGACCACAACTTGCCCGAAGTTAGGGATAATGCGGTATATGATGGAACCCAGTAAACATAATATATAATAACATAACATAATATCATTTTGAAAAGGCGTTATATGTCGTTTCACATGTATTTTTATATGAACACTTTTGTCTTACGTTTGGTAGAAAATGTTACTGTTCATTACCAAACGATACGTTTTGATGTTATAGGAACTGTACGGTGAAACTGTACAGTCAGCACTTTATGCTATTTGCTTAGTAATATATCAATAGTACCTCAGTACACGTAAACTATAGCGGTCATCGCGGGTACGTGCTCCCGCGCTCCTTTTATTGTTTTATATTCTGTTAAAATATAATTATCTATGTTGGTCATAGAAATAAATGATATTTTCCAATTATCCTAATTCAGCCGTATTTATATATTTATTCAATAAGGTTCACCAACAATTGTTTACATTTATTTAACTAGCATTTATTTATTTAACTAGCTCCGAACCGATACCCTTTACAGAAACTGAGCATTAAAAATAACTACCTCGGCGGTCCAGTGGTAAGCGAAAATGCGAGTCGAGCAAAAACATTTATTAGATACTTGGAGAATCTTTGTAGGAGCTCGAAGTTTGGAATTGTGCCCGATGAACGGCAATAGACTCGTTTAACGTAGGGAACTAAAACACAGCCGGTGAAAAGTGGTGATATTCACCTCTGCCTACACCTTTGGGTAATACTGGCGTGGTGATATGTTTTAGGTAATAAAAAAAAACTAATGTACCAGTATACTTACTAGTGGGTGTGTTCACTTCCGAGTGCGGTGTTAGGTTGGACTGAGCCATTAACTTCTGTCGTACCTCGCGGATTTTCAGTTGTAGCGCCATTTTTGTTGGGAATATATCCATGTGAGAAGCCTGTATGTAAGAAACTTATTAGTACGTTTTTTAAACAAGTAATTTATCTTACTCTAAGTCAATTTAGATCAAGTATCATCTTGGACAGTGTTCTTTGTGATCAAATAAAATGTGTCCTGTCTGTAGATAGTGGAATTCTACAGCGCAAAGTGATAATCATTTTCTACAGTCGCATACGAACAAAAAAAAATCGCTTCGATCGAACATTTCCATATTAAACTTAATTTGTTCATGAATTAAATATCCGATATTGACTGAGTAGCCTAAATGCGTCACTATGAACCTAACTTTGCCACATTGTAACGAGCTGCATAAAGTGGCACAGTATTGAATAATTCCTGTCCACGTCAATGGGGTGGGTGTTACCCATATACTGTAGTACATACATACATAGATACAGCATTGAGAGTCGATTCGGTTCGACCGTCTTCGGACGGCTGACCGGAAAAGTCCGGTGAAGCTACTTGGGTCAGGTCATCCGCGAAATAGAGAGTTGACTCATAGACGTTGCGTCAAACTAGCAAAACAGTAACATTACTAGCTTTCCGACTGTAGCGTATGTCGGTTATCGCGTTAAACCATTAACCTCTTTTTTCGCAGTAGGATAAAACTATCCTTATCGGTTCAGTAGTTTTGGCACGAAAGCGCGACAACGACTGAGTTACTTTTGGATTTATAATTCTAGTGAGAATTCTTTTTCCTTCAGGGTTTAAAAAAAGCGTAACGTCGGCGGAAGCGGTATTTCTGCGATGAACCCTTAGAGTGTGGCAGTGGGGTGTGTGTGTGTGTGTGTACGTACCTGGAAGTGCGTGGTGGCCTGCGTGGTGGGGAACATGCCGTGGTCGTGGAAGAGCTTGAGCACGAGGTGGCGGCGCTGCTCCAGCACGCGGCGGTGGCCCGCCTCCCCGCGCGAGCACGGCGTGCGCGGCGACAGCTCCTCGCTCCCCGCGCCCACCTCCGGCACTGCAACGTTACCTCGCACACTGACCGTCTTGTCCTAATTCACGTAATTTCTTGACGCGCCGATCGAGTTGCGGTGCAGTTTCAAATTAATATTTGATATCTATATTTGAATATGTCTCTAGATAACTAAAATCGTCTAAATCCAACGCACGTAACTACGCGGGACAGCTATAAATTGTTTATAAATAAGAAACCATTGACTCACTTACCTCTATAAGACTCTAGATTGAAGTCCGGTCCGAAGAATGTATTGCCCACGAGTTTGTTTGTAGTTGTATGTGGAGTGCCGTAGGAGTGCGGAGTCGGCATACCATTGCCGTTCACCACTTCTGGCTCCAGTTGAGGAGTTACTACTGTGCTTTCTTCTTCTACTAAAAACAGACATTAATTACGGTAAATATACGTTTTACTTTGCTAACTAGTGATCGCTTAGTGCTCAAAATATGACCATAATATAAAAACCTGGCTGGAGCCCACGGCTTCGCCCGCGTAGGACTTATCGGCATATAAATTAGCCTGTATTAATCCCGACCATTATCTATCTCTGTGCCCAATATCATCCAATTCCGACCAGTAATTTTTGCGTGAAAGTGTAACGAACATACATCCAGATATCCATACAGTCTTACAAACTTTCGCGTTTATAATAATAAATATAAGGATCACCGAGTATTTTTTTTTAATGACATTTTCTAAAAATAATTCCTAGCTAGTTCGATTTATGGCCCCCGAAACCCCCTATATACTAAATTTTATGCAAAATCGTTGGAGCCGATCCCGAGATTCCTTATTTAAATTTGCTTATTTAAAGATATAAGATAAGATAAAATATATATCTTCATTTATTTAAATCGTTTTCTCCAACAAAATTTAAGTGTGCTAAATTTTATACCCCACCCTTTGGTTATTTTCGTATAAAAGGGTACATAGTAGTTCTAGGTTTTTTTGCTAAGAACATAAGCAAGATAAGCCGTCAGAAAATATATCATGTGTGGTTTATTATGACTCAAACCCACATTCAGCACAACACTATTGTTTTTTATCACCATTGTCCAATACTGAAGGATAAAGTTGCGAAAAAAATAAAGACTGGACTGGGCACTGGCAGGAATGAGATAGGTAGGTATTGCTTTAGGCTCATAGAGGATGCCCATATTTTTTTAATTACTGAGTGGTATGTGTATTCTAGATCTCTCCAGACCATTCGACCATTCAAAGATCTTATCGAAGTTATATGACACTGTCGAGAATCAAACCTCGACTCTCGCCATGCATGACAAGCCACGCGCCAACAACCATTGAGCCTACGGCGTCACGGCGGCTACGGCCGGATGCAGGCGGTTCGACAGCACGCGGCGCACGCACAACCAAAAACGACTTCGCCTCTGACCACCGCTCCGTACATACGCGACGTTCAACTTAATACTTCGAATAAATCAGCGATTTATAAAAATACAGTCCACTTTTATTCCTGGCCAACTGGATCCATTACAGACACACATTTATTATTCATTTTAAAATTAAATATAAATGACGTACCAATTCCAATCTTGTTGTGTTTCTTCCTTGGGTAGAGTTGTGGGCTCCTAGGCACCACCATACCGCTGGGACTGCAAGCTTCCGGTTTGAATTGGGGCAGGGTACTAAACTTCTGTTCAAAGTTCACTGTTTCTAACACCCTGACAACAATATACTTAATTACTTTCCCACTCGTGACTTCACCCAAGTGATACTCAAAAATTCAATCTAACAAAACATATTACTGAAATAAAAATTGCCTTATACTTTAATCTAGGTAATAAAACACACAAATTTTCGGTTATAAAATAGTACTGGGATGCACTTATAATGAGACAGAATCATCCTCTATTCTTTCAATACGAATCAGCAGGGCAGAACAAAGGCAAAGGCTGTTATTATAATAAAAAACTTTGGCTTCTTGTGACTGATCTTCTGTTTAATATATTTTTTTTACTTCTACTCTATTCTATCACTCTCTTTCACGGTAATACGGAAGCACCCCTCTTCACCGCCCAGTAATAAAACAGCAAATGGAATGCGTCATACGCTACGCTTAAAGTGACTAACATTCAAATCAGAATAAAACCTTCTGCGATGGAATTAAAGTCCCTTTTTCTACCGCTATGTTCCGTAGCGTACAGAGCACGTCACTTTGTTTTATGGCGGTAAAGGGGTTAACTACACTACACTAAAACATAACCCTGCATCTGGCGCAGTCGGGTAATAAATATATCAAGCTACGTACTTATCTCTACCATCTTCATTGCCCTTCTTAAACAAGCTTTTCTTATGCGAAGGGCTCTGCAAGTCTTGCATCTTGGGTGACGTCAGCTCTTCAGGAGGGGCAGTATTACTGATATCTGTACGATGTGTCTGTGGCACTGCGGTAGTACTAGCTACTGACGTCACTGGCTCATTACTATTTGTTGAACCTGTTGATGTGCCTGCCAAAGAAAATTGAATTCTAAATATTATGCCACAAAGTACAAAAGGTATGTTTTAGTCTTCCTTGCCTATAAATGTTTTATTTCTTTGTAAATTATATATTCAGATTGGGTATTCAAATACAATATTTTTTACTATAAATCACGAAATCTGTCATGGCGTCTCGAAGACCTCACAGCAGGCAAAATAGATAGCATGAGAACAAACTGATACGCTATACTGATATTGTGACGTCACGTGATAACGTTTACTGTCACATGATTGAATTCACATGAGTTTTTATTTATTTATTTACAAAATATTTTTTGGTTTTCATAATAAACAACAAAGTGTACGAACCTCGACTTAATCGTTTTTGCAAAGGTGCTCTTCCAAGCTGCGCAGGAGTGGGTGCTAGTGGGAATGGCCGAGTTTCTTCTACAGGTGTCTCCCATTGCCTAAAAAAAGAAGAATTCATTGTAAGAGATAGATAGAAAAATACACACGGGTAATCTTTGATTCTTTGAAATTTAAACAGCCATAATCTTGTTTTAAGGTAATTACTTGAAATTTATTCAAACATCAATATTTGTGTTCCTACTTACTGGGCAGGTTTAGGCGGAACATTGCTGTTTGTTTGTGAGACTATAACAGACGGAGCACTTTGCACAGTTTGTGTGTGAGGCTTGCTTGTTTCTACTTCTGGAACAAACAACATTTGAGTTAGTGAACATTATTATTCTTATATTACACTATACCTAATACCGTATTCAGGGACCGTGAGATAAAAGGTAACCAAACCATTTAATACTACAAAATTAGATCACACATACTACGAAAAATTTTGAATTGTACGGTTTACGTACACTTAGGACGGTTTTACCTGGCTACGCAAATCCGTTGCACTTACCACAGTAAACAAGAACTACTAACCAAACAAACGCGCGTAAGTTCAATCAGCTACATAATTTGTAATTTACGGGAAATAATAAACTTATTTTGGTGTCTAATCGTAGAGTATCAATAATACTCAATCCAATCTAACTTTAAAGTTCACGGCCGAACTAGACCGTACAAAATTAAAATGTGACGTTTTGTCATCGGTCGGATTATATCATTTAGCATCGATAACTTGCATTAGAAACTTCATTTTCTTTATTTAACTTTGCCTCGAGCTAAAAAATAAGGGTGTTGAAGATTATACTACTAGAAACAAGTGACATGTAATAGCTAAATTTAGAGAAATGGGAAACATTCACCCATTAGTTTTGAAAACTATGTTTGGGTTCCATACATAATAGCAGTTATAAGATTAGATACCATAACAAACTAGCCATTGCTCTCGTGTCGAATATAAGACTAAATGAGTTACTAACGCTAAATAAATTTTGAAGTTTCTGAAAATAGCGACTTCAAAAAAAATATCTCTTTTTAACTATATTAGAATAAAGGTTCCATTACCCGTGGTGCTGAAGGTTGGCACATAAAGTCTCTGCAGCTGTAGGCAGTGCATTGATTGGTCCGTAGGGTTCTCATTGGTTACGCTCGGCTTTAGTAACAGGTTGCCTGACGCGTCCAATGATAGAGTTAATGGGCCTGATGATAATGCTGAAAAAAATAAATTTATCGTAACTCGACAATATCAACGTATTATGAAGCAAAATTTTAAATTAAACCCAAAAAAGCGTGAGTTGTCTTCGGGGCAAGATTGGAACGAAACACTAATTGGGATAACTCCTACAGTCATCTTCTTATTGATTTAACCCATCCAATATAGTTTAATAGATTCAAAGAGGTCGCTTTTATATACAAAAAATAAGGTTAAAGCAATTCAAAAAAAAAATTTTTTGATTACTATTTTTTCTGTCTAGCTGTCATGTGTGAATTTTTTAGGAAAATTTCTTCGTTTATATATACGATACTAGCATAGTTACATAATGGGATGGTAGCATTATAAAAAATAAACACCGAAGAATCTACTAACATGGTGAATTATCGGTCCTCTTGAACAAAGTAAAACTCTTCAACACTGGATTACTCAAGGGTGCTGTAACATTCGTTGGTCCGGAAGATATCAGTTGCACTCCGGCTGTGGTCGGCGAGTTCATAATCGACGCTATTGCATTATCCAATGCCGCTTGAGTGGAGAGATTTGTGGTGTGAGTTGGTGTATGTGTTGGTGTACTCAAAGATATGCCTTGGACACTGTGGGTAAGACTCTGAGTACTTGAAGCGGATGAGGGGTGAGGTGAGTTCGGTACTTGGTTCGGTATTATCTTGTTTACGTGAGTGAACGCTGTCCATTGGCGGTGGCTATCGCCTAAAACAATACAGTTTATTAAACAATGTTTATCTAGTAGTAGTCTATACTGTCCTACTGCCTATCCCAACGTCTTCAATCTTCTCTTGTATAGGTCATAGGTCACGGGGACCTATGACCATACTATATCGAATGCATCCAGACCATCAAACATCTGGCAACATCTAGTCTGTCGGCACACACGAATGACTACTCATACCCATCTCTCTGGCTGTATTCGACATAAATGGCTGAACCACTCTCACTTTAACTTGCCTTGCTTCCCACATATTTATATTAAGCCTGACTGACCTATTTCGGCGAATTTTACAAACATTAACAGAAAATCGCGTGTGGGTACTAAACTAAGCCACGGGTCTCGACTTTATCCCAGAAGACCAAGCCCCCAATAGTGGTGTAGTTACACATCAAACTTACTATTATCAGCATGTGTAGATTTGAACGCGCCACCGGTCGGTTGAAATCCTTTCGGTCCTCCAGGACTCGATGCTGTTATACCACCAAGTAGATTGTCTGAAGATCCAGCCCTGGAAAAAAAAACAATTTCATGCATTTTTCCTGCTCTAATTCTTGCTGTCTCCCGATTTGCTTAGAGGAAAATGTGGGTTCAGTCAATTATATTATCAAAAGACTGGGGAGGGTTTAAAAACCCTGGGCCTGTTGATGCGTGCCGCTGTCAAGTCGATCTTGGCTTGCAGGAGTAGCTGTGACGGAATTGTAATGGTTTTAACTAGATAAACTAAAGTAACGCGTCGAAAAATTGTTCGGTATCGTTGTTCTGAGATCAAACCCTAATGGGCTACCACGATTATCAATTTAAATAGTAACACTCATTTTCCTAGTTACATAGTTCAACAATAAGTCACATACCTAGCTTTGATGGGCTTTGGTCGTCTAGTATGGTCATGATGTGAAGGCAAGTAATCTCTCGCGTCAATACCCTCGGAATCTGAGTCCGCGACCTTTTCACCACACTTGAGATCAATTTCCATGCTTTGCGGAACCACTGGAGTTTCTTCTACGGTTTGTGGTAGCTAAAATGAAAAAATAAAATTAGGTAGTCTGGTAAATGATGAATGGCATATTATAGCGCAAGTATTAAGAACTATTGATAGGATATTTAGATAGATACCATCTGTTCGTCGTCACTAATCTGCGGCGATCCGATGTGTGTGTAGGTGACGAGCGGCGCGGGCGCATCCGAACTGCTCGCCAGAGATCCGCTCGTCGGCACGTCCGATGGAGTGCGTGGACTCTGTATAAAAATACACATTATTGTGTTCATTATTAATTTAATAGAGGTAACACTACCATTCCCTAAATAAGTGACAATCATTATAGAAACTTGGTATTATAATCAAACTATAATAGGAAGTTTTCTGTGTAGTAAAATCATAGTTGGCCTTGATTTTACTACGCAGAAGCATTTAACCAAAGGTGTAGGAGAGGTGACCTCCTTATATAGTTTCGTAACGGTAAGGAGCCAACAAATAATAACATCGTAATGAACATTTCACATGTGAGTTCGACTCAAGACTTACAGATTTATTAAAACGGTAAATGTAAATTTCTCTTAAGAGATTCTAATATTAGAATTAGTTTATACCTGAGGCATCGAGCCAGTAGGATCTTTACTGCTGGACGATTTTCTGCGATCCTTATTACACCACTTCCACTCAGGGTGAGCTTTGAAATGTGCTTCTTTTACCTAAAGAAAAGAAAACGCAGATTAACAAAACATTCTTTAACATTATCTTGCTTTTTCGGATAACCGCTTTTTGTTTCCACTATACACATACTTGTCTATGTATCATCGCATCATCATCATAGAGCTCACGCCGAACGCCCCTAGAGAGAGGAGTGGGGAGCGTAACTTAAAAACTAACTAAGGGCGCCACTATTGCATTTGCTTTAAACTTTTCACCTTACTAATCATTGTAGACTATAGTAAAGTATAATAGTAAAAAAAAATTCAACCATACGCCTTAAGCCTTAAGCAGATCTTTGCATTAATCACCAAACATACATAAAAACCGTACAAATATACATACAGAAAATCCCACTAGAAGAATTTTTTTAGAGATATATTATTTATTTGCTTTTCGATGTATCGTCAAGAATATATAAAACTAGCGGCCCCCCTAGCTTCGCCCGGGTAGCTTCAGCCCACTCAACAATTTACAAAAAATGTGATAAATAAAGAACCGCTCAACCGATTTTGTGCAAACTTCACATCAACCATCTACTAAATAGTCCGAACAATGCCTAAACATTTGGTTTAATAGGTAAGCCAGGGTAAAGTGGCATTGATTTTTATATATATAGATTTAGTCCAAATCCATTCTGATGTTCTGGAGTACAACATCCATGTATTCAAATGTACGCATTATTATTGGTAGAACAAATTCTAGTCCAGTACTCGACATACCTCGCTCGCAAGCTCGTTGTACTTCTGTTTCTCCTCAGGTTTGAGCGAGTACCACCACTCGCCGAGTATCTTGCTGACAGTGCGGTTGTCTTGGTTCGGGTGCATCTGATGCACGATCTGTCTGTGACGCTTCGAGAATATCATGAACGCGTTCATCGGACGACGGATGCGACGCTCCTTCTGGAACGTTACATACATTCAATTCATGCCTATATTACTGCAAGCTGTAGGCAGAAGACAGATCACAATAGATGGAGGAGATATTACCTACATTTTGCAGGTTATTTCAAGGTCCCATATAACTCTAACTTTTTGGAATAAAACTACTGATTTAATTGCGGTTTATTCTATCGCGACGTTTCAAAGTATTGTCAGACTTTATGGTAACGGGGGACTGATATGTTTCACATCCCAACTTATTAATTACAATTATTACCGACTACCTACAAACATTATTTAAGTTGCGTTCTAATTTAAGCAAACTAAGCTCACAGTATTTTTGAGTGGATTTTGATTGAGTTTTGATACAAATAAATGAAGCACTAGTTTCTAAGGGGATGGTATAGGTATATTCCAACTATTTTCTGTGTTTAAATTAGAATGTTTTTTAATTTCAAAAGCTTCCTGGGTCATCCTTGGTAGGAATCGATGTTCTTTAACAAGTATCTGTGTTTTATCAAATCTCAGGTTATGGTTGGAGCCCTTTGAGTATGTTCAGACACTGCAGACTTCATGTAGCATTTACTTAATTTTTTTTCTTCCTATTTTGATTAAATAGATAGAAAGTGTTAAAAAAAACAGAGCTTTTTGTCTTGTAACAAACCTTGTCTTGTGTGCTAGCGGGTGAGTTAAGCGCTGACGTGTTCTGTGAGGATCGTTTGTTGTTATCATCTCCTCCTGTAGTTTCCTCACATTCGAACACCTCGTCATCGTCATCGGTACACATGGGAGCATCTGTACGGAAATATAAATAACTGATTTATGTCACCAACGGTCAATATGGCATCGTTGAATTCAGTAGCATTGGCCACAAACCGCGCGATTCACCCGTGACTTGTAGACAGACAGTTTATAGCTATAGGGAAACAGAGATTCGGACAGCGAGTTCCACTACTTGACAATTCACACAGTAAAAGTAGAACCAAAGAGCTTCGTGCGCAATCTATTCATCAGATGATAGAACGGAGATATGGGAAATAAGATCATGCAAAACCAATGCAAACTCTGAAAAGCGGATTCTTTTTGGAGTTTGCGTTGGAATTGTTTTCTGAATAAAAGATAGAGATTGATAACCTTCTTTAAATGCTATTTAGATTTGTTTAAATTTCATTGGTCATTGAACGATTGGCCTGCATGGTGCCCATTGTGTTCTGGATTAGTACACAATGAACCATGGACATACGAAGTACTACCGAGCTTTAAGGTACAGGTAAAGACAAAAGTAAATGAACTTGACTCACCATTGGTTTCAGTCTTAATCTGTTCCTCAGTTTTGATATGTGGCGCGGGGGTGTGCGGGGTGTGCGGAGTGCGGGGGGTATGCGGGGTGTGCGGGGTGCGGGGCGAGGGCGGGGCCACTGCGGCCGGGGGAGGGTTGGTGCTGGGGGGCGACGACAGGAGCGGCACTAGAGACTGCCACGAGAATGTGTTCCCTGACACGGCTGAAACCATATAAAAATTATAATTATATAAACACCTGTCACATGGCCTCGACGTCAATTAACGACGATTTAACCAGTGTTCTGTAAGAAGTACCCTTTCTAGTAACTGAAACGCACCAATTTAAACGATTTGAAAGTCCGAGCTATTGCAATATAGTATCGTATATTATTCCAATGATCGGGATATTGCAACCAGTGCATATTTTTTTGCGAATAAATACCCTTGAGATAACATATTTGCAGTGCACAACTGAAGACAACGCAGATTGTATTGAAATCTGCTTAGAAGATTTGTCATGTAAAAATATTGTTTTACTAACTTATACCTACCAAACAAATGTAAATGATTTTATAACTTACCAATAATAGTGTGCGATGTAGGCGGAGGTAAAACCGGTAACAACTGATTGGGGTGTACTATAACCGCACTGTTATTCACGTTGTTCACCTGAATGCAAAAATGTTGGATATTTATAAAACAATTCACATTAAATACGATATAAAGTCTTTCATTGCTCTATGTAATTTTACTACGAGAAATTCTTCAAAAAAGTTTTATTTATAACATTGTAATAATTGGTACTTACATGATCGCTATTATCAAGCGGTCTGTGCTCTGGTTCAGATTCATTATTATTATTGTTGTTGTTTAGCTGCTGCGTCAAATGATTTACTCGAGACTCGATCTGAAAATATAATTATTATAACAGAAATAGTAAGGCGACGTATTCCGAGACAAAATTATCGCTGATTTATACTACCATTTGTGGTCAAGCGCAAGCCAATAAAAAATAACTGCCATTCTGAACTTTTATCACAGGGAATGGCTAACTGGGGCTTTCAATCCTTTTACCTATATTTTAAATGGACTAATTTATTTTGTTTATAAAATTATAGTAGGTATCTAAACTTACTTGTAAAGCTTCTGAGGGTTCGTTCTTAATAAACACGTACTTCTTTTCCGCAGTATTTTGCGGCAGCATAGTGACGTAATACCTCTTGACTGGTTCTTTGACATCAGGCTCGACTAACGACAAAAACCTCGCCTGTAAAGGCGCCGGCTTCAATATCTTCTTATTATCCTCTATCACGCGAGCCTCGGATAGTTCTGGGGGCCTATCGATCACATTCCTAAGAATGTTGTTTTCACGTTGCGATAACGAATGGTCTTCGCTATCGTACTCCGAGACTCGTCTATTGAGAAAATTTTCATGATTGTTTAGAGGTGAGATGTTTGAATTATAGTCGTGTATGCCGTTGCGTTGGAGTAAAGGTTGGCTTCGATATATTTGTGAGTGTTCATCGATGCCGTTAGACGTCGGTACAGAGCGTGGTATAACTAAGTTATGTGCTATCTCATTAGTGTTGCGAATTGTTGGCGCTGCGCTAGTTAAAATATTTTGTGTGTTGGTGATATTGAGCGATATACTAGAAGGCATCGAGAGGTTCGACAAAGTTGTAGTAGGAGCGGTGATATTGGTGTGTATGTTGTTAAGATTTAGGCCCGAAGTTTGGACTCCGATCACGTTTGATTGGGACACGCTGTTAGTTTGAACTATTGTTGACCCGTTTCTGTTCTCCACCTGAAGCAATATTAATGTTATAAGAAACATAATTTGGAATTATAATAATAAATAAAATATGAAATGAGATAGTGGAGTTGTATGTTACCTGGTAATGATAATTTGGTCCGGGTGAGAGTCGAATGACACTAGTTGCGACTCCACCGCCAACAGGTGAATTCACTCTACTAGGTCGAACTAATTCTGGCCTAAAATTTAGAAAATTAAGTTTAATCAGTAGCTTGAAATAAAGAGATCTTTAAAAAAATTGATAAACATCTTGAAGGGCTTTTATTGGTTTATCGGATTTTTTCGGGGATACGTTAAAACGTATTAAACTGATTGCAGTAATGTTAAAATATTTATATACTCTTTAGGGCTTACGCAGGCCGCGATAGTATGGCAAGGGATAGTGTATCTACTGAATAACTTCACACAACGACCACGGTGAACATCCGAATACCGTTTAAATTGAGTCATCTCCGTCAAATAATTAAAAACGTAAAGTCAGTGTAGAACTTCGGTCTCGTACCTTCGACTTAAGGTACTCACTGCAGTGTTACGGTACGTACGTGCGTACCTGATAAGATGGTGATGGTAGAGTGGTGCAGGATGGTGGTGCGGCTGCGGGCTGGAGATGGGCACGAACAGGTTGGTCCTGAGGCCGGGCGAGCTGCCCGCGCCGCCCGCACTGCCCGCGCCGCCCGCACTGCCCGCCCCGCCCACGGGCGACGCGCCCGGGCTGCCCGACCGGGAACTGCCCAGGGACACTGCGACAGACACACCACCTCACTAGCTCGTTGCCTTATCGTAACTTCAGTCTTATATAAAATTACGGCCTTATTTAAATAACCTATAACACATCCAAAGTCTCGTTAAAATACGATTAAACAACGGAAATCATACTATAGCGAACCTTTACATGCATTTTAAGTGTTTATGAATAAAGGGGTAAGTATAAAAAATGTAACCAATGATGGATTATAATAAAAGTACAGAAAAGATAGGAAGACGCTATTTCAAATCGGCTCAAAGATAAGCAGTGAGATGTTAGTGAGTTATTAAGTTATGCGTTATTAATTTAATCACAGAAAATTTAAAGGAAACAAAAGCACCTTTAAGTTATAGCGCGTAACCTATAAACGTAGATAAAAATATTGCCTAAACAAACGGTTATATATCACTTCAGTTACTTGTTATAGCATTCAGCCTGTCAGTTGCCAAACTCACGAAATGTCAACTTCAATGGCATACATGCAAACCAAATTAGATCTCACAAAAAGGATTCCATTTCTATCCAAACATTTTGTGAATATTTGTGATTAGGGAGATGCTTGTAATCATTTGCGGAGATATTACAGTATCTCTTAACTTACAAGCTTTCTGTGGTAGTCATGACATTAGGCAAAAATTATCAAGTTATTCCAACAAAAAAGTCTCAGTAACAAAAAAATGTTCAAAAATAGTTATAAGCAGAGGTTTTATAGCATAATCTGATTATGCGATTGCCGAAGAGGGTACCTACAAAATAAAATGAATGTATTGTTACCGAGCATATTAGCAGCCTCAGTTTCATCGGGATCGAACCGTCCAGTGACGCGATAGTGTGGCGGCGTCGTATCCGACTCGCGAGACGTCTCGTCGCCTTCGACTCCCGTGCCGCTTGACGACAGGGATTTACTGCTACTTCTGTAACAAATTGGTACGAAGGGGTAATAAACAATGAACATTTAAAAAATATTTGTACTTGTTTGAATTTACATCAGTAATAGCTTTCCGACCACGGCTCGTATCTCGTTATCGTGCTAAACTATAAACCTCTTTTTGTGCAGTTAGATTAAAACTATCTTATGTCCTTCCCTGGGTCTTAAACTATCTCCATACCAAATTTCATCCAAACCGGTTTTGCAGTTATGGCATGAAAGCGCGACAGGTAGACCGAGTTACTTTCGGTTTTACTAAAATACGTTTAAATTGATTTGATACCTGATACTTAGTAGATAGCTAAATGTTAGTTACCTTTTCTCGCGCTGCCTGCGAGTAAAAGATATTGCAATCCTCTCATTCTAATTTAGCTATTGATTAATAGCCACCATAGCTATTAGCTATTTAGCTATTGAATAATACCATTGACTTATCAACACAAAGTAGCAAATGCTGCTTCTTCGTGACATTCAAATACTTATACGAAACGAACCCGATTCTAGATCAAAAGTATTTCCTACTGCTCAATAATAGTAAAGGACATGTTACATTCACAAAACTGCAGACAGGCTGCTGTAAAAACCCCGCGCCCAATAATAGGACGCTCATCGACCGCTATACCTACAGGCACTCTTTTTTTGCCTAACGATAGCCTAAGCCGGAACGGCCGGATATTATTGGTTCACCGGACTTTTTCGGTGAGCCGTCCGAGGACAGTCGAGCCGATCAACTGGGCACTCGCGCTCGCCTAACTTATATCATACCACTTGCTTTTGACCACAAGCTTATTTTTGATTGGTTCATTCAAGGACAAAAACTTGAACAAACTAATCAAAATCAGCAGTCTTCCCCGATAGCGTATTTGAAGAGGAGTAATACGTATCTATAGTCGGTGAGTACGCTAAATAACTTTACAATGGTAACAAATTACAAAGATATATATCTAATTCGTACCTCTGTTGTGGTGTATGGGCTGATCCTTGGGCTAACGGAGTGTTAGAAGACCTGGTAACTCCTCGTAGCGACAAGTGTCTAGAACAGAACCCTCGCCGCTGGCTCTCCTTAGTACACCCGTCTTTGGAACAAAGCCGCCGCCACTGCTTGCCGTTGAATTTCTTCCTTATGCCCGTAGGCGTTGATACTACATCACCTTTTTTGTACTTGTGCGGAGTAGCCGCTTGGGACCTGTAAATAAATAAATACGACTGACTTAACATAACATAGCGTCAAGCCTGTAATACCCGAAAGTATAAGCAGAGTTGAACATCACTCACTTTTCGCCGGTTAGATTTAGGTCCTATACGTAATACAGGACGAGTGAGCCTATTGCCTAGTATAGTATTATATTATCTGTGCTATTGCCGTCCATTGGGCACATTACAAACTTCAAGCTGCCTAAGATGTCTTTTTTGAAGACAAACCATTAAGAGTTGACTCATTGTAGTTACGTCAAACTTATGACACCCTCTTTTTTGTTAAAGGTTAAAAAAGCAAGTGAGAACTCTGAGGTATGACATAATGTCTAAATGGAAGTGGTATTTCGTGCGACTTCAAAATGCGATGGACCACTGTAACTTTCTTTTCACAGAACCTTATACACAATATTTTAAACTGTGGTGAATTTAACTCTTGTGCTTAATGAAATAAAATTACTCCATAACGGATTTTATCACGGTTTATTTTAATGTTTTATATCCCGACGTACCTATTATTTTTTTTGTTATAAAGTAGTAAGTATTTCAATGTGTGATATTTGGGTAAATTTAAGAAAATACTACTCAGTCCCTAGTTAGTTTCAGTCCTTAGTTATGTAACTAACTGTGGGAGTTTTCCAGAAGCACAGTCATTTGCTACCATGAGATCCAAATTCACTGAAGTTACTCTTTAATTCTACAATGAAGATCTGGGCTTAAGAGACCGTGACCATAATTTGACTTTGTAAGACCTTCAATACTTGACTATTTAAGGAAATTTAAGAAACTACGGGGTTTTCCAGAACAAAAGTTTTTTACCACAAGGTTCACATGTACGTAAGTAGTTGTATACCGTTACGAAGATAATTTTGGTGTTTATTGGCTCTCAATCTATGTCCATCGGTATTCTTTGAAAGTATAGTCATTTAGCTTTGTAAGACCTTCAATACTTGAGCATTTTGTAGAATTTCACTTCTGAATCATGCGAATATGTGAATACCCTTTTACAGCCATGACTGAATATCTTCTTACCTAGGTGTAGGGGGTTGAGATCTTGGTGTAAGACTGCGCTCTAGGAGACTCGAAGTGCTGCCGCGACTCTGCAAACTGCTGCGTTTGCTGTTGCTATCTGTTGACATTTTTATAAAACAATTAAAATTCTACCTAGTTCAGCGATGGTTACCCATTTAAAAAAAAATTACACGTATTTTTGTGCTTTTTTTTTTAAATTATTGCAAATTAACTCAGATTATGTTAGTTTTAACTGTATTAATAACGTCATAACTAAGTAAAAACGCCGAGCCTACGTCATGCAACAGCCTGACACTTTAGCCCCGAGAGGGAACATCCGGGGGCTTATATGGATAATATTCAGGTCACTGGAATCTGGTGTCCCATACCTCACCATCTGCCCCGACCTCAAGGCGGCGTATCCATGACGGTTTTTTCACCAAATATTTAAAAGGTTAAACTAGAAGCGGCACTATACATTTATAGCACAGATTTTAGGGAAAAACAACACACATTTATTTTTAAATCTATGCTCAAAACAATCTCAATGAGGTAAATTGTTGCACAAACAACAAATACAATGGTTTAAATAATATTTTATATGTAGGTAGGTAATGATCGTCAAACTAATACTCTGAGCGTAAGATAACCCAGATGCTATAGTAGCAGTATAGTATACAAAAATAGGTCACGTCGGTGTATTCGTACAAAAATAATAAACAAGATAGTGCGAATCTTATACTTGTTTGATAGTAGCTAAATATAATTAGATGAAACTACAGTTATATCTTCACCTATTCACCTTCAAACAAGGCGTTGGTGTATTGCAGTTACTGATCTAAACAAAAGTTGGTTGTTTGTCAAGTGTAAATTGTGATCTTAATGTCTTATATGTCCAATCTTGTATGTTTTCTTTGGTCACAACCGATTAAATGACGAAAGAAAGTTGATTTTCTTTGCGGATGACCTTTCCAATTAGCCGGAAGGACCTTTATTGGTTCACCGGACTTTTTCGGTGAGCCGTCCGAGGACGGTCGAACCGAGAAAGTTGATCTGTCGGTTGCTTCCTTTTTTTAAGAAGCTTCTTAATCATATATTTCTCTAAGGAGATATTATTTGCAGCACTTTTTCAGTCGATTATTTAGCATGAGGAACTATTCATTGTTTCACGGGACTGTACAATCCCTTTTAATCAGACAGTTCTTAGGGGTTAATAGGGGACATACTATAATATATGAAGTTCTAGGCAACAATGGAGGCCTCACTTAGAACAAAAATTTGAATTAAATTCCTAATTATTCTACGTACTTCTACCTTATTCTCTTTCTAGTTTCTATTTATGTTTTTTTCTCTTTCTGTGTTTTTTTATCATTTTATTTTGTGTGTCCTGTCTTTGTCAAATAAATGGTTTTCTTTCTTTCTTCTTCTTTCTTTTCTTAACTTTTTAGTAAAGTAGGGCCCATCCACAGAGAGCGAAGACTGATCGAATATAGTCTTCTTTACTACCTAAAACTTCATGGGTGACACTCAACCAACACATAGTCATTAGAATTCCTACAAATAGAAGTGTTGCTTTGCTGCTACTGACCCATATGCGAAACATCAGCGGGGAACATGATATCCTCGCGGCGAAGATCGTCATCGCTCTCGCCGTAGTCATCAAAGGCTCGCTTGCGCAGGTCGTCCATTGAGCCGTTCGACAGCGCACCCACTGTCACCACTCCACCAGCGCCCGGCATCGGTGACGATGTGTAGAAGTTATCACCGCCCATCTATCATACAACAAATATTTTTGTAAAACCATACTTACGCATGGAGTATACTTACGTAATTTGGCCATCTGGAGAGGTTGGATGATTGACTATTGGAATTATACAAGGCGGGGGAATGCGAAAAAGTTGGGAGAGAACGCACTAAAAGGTCATACTCTCATTCAATCAGTAAATACCTGGATGGTCCATTGGTTCGCTTAATAACCACGAGGTCCTAGGCTCCATTACCAGGTCGAGTGAAAAAATATGCTTAGAGAATATTAGTTGCAGCTCTATGTTTGGATTTGTGCCCGATAAACAGTTAAAGGCTGTATTACATATGAGACCTAAACAAAGCCGGCGAAAACTGAATGATATTCACCTCTGCCTTTCTCTTCGGTACCTAATACAGGCGTGACGCTTTTTATGTCGAAATGGACAGACAAAATGAAGCCAAAGAAGTGTTTAAATGCATCCCACATGTGTCCCATTGGAAAAATGTTGTGACGATATATACCTATTATTAGGGTGGATCGAAAAAAAATTTTTTTTTTTCTTAGCATGGGGGTAGAATTTGTAGCTTATAAAAAAAAAATTCCAAAATAAAAAAAAATTTTTTTCGCAACATTTAGAGATAGCCCACTCGTTTTTTAATAAAATAATGGATCAAATGGACTTATTCTAATTCTGGCTTTCAAAAAGACATTCCACACTGTGGAATGTCTTTTTGAAAGCCAAATGGAAATCAGAAGTCAAAAAAAATTTTTTCCTATTATTTTTGTAACTTTAGCGAAAAATAAAGAATTAAGCAGCCCTTTTTTCTGTATTGAAATAAAAGGTAAGTGAAAAAAAATCATATTCAATTATTTTTTCATGTTTTCCACGATTTTTGACAGAAAAAATTTTTTTTTTGCTAGAATAAGTCCATTTGATCCATTATTTTATTAAAAAACGAGTGGGCTATCTCTAAATGTTGCGAAAAATTTTTTTTTTTTATAAGCTACAAATTGTACCCCCATGCTAAGAAAAAAAAAATTTTTTTTTTCGATCCACCCTACCTATTATGTACTAAATATTAATAAATCAGACCTTTAACCTCCTCAGCACACTAACTCAATGAATTTCCATTTCTTTAAGTTGAAGATTATTACTTGAGGTATAATATCCAATATCGAGTAGAATGCTAACCGGCATATGGTGTGGCATCCTCGAGTGATGAGAAGGCAGTGGGGAAGGCACATGTGTTCCTGCGTCCTCCAACTCATCTGCCCACGGTGGCTGCAGCAGTCTGATGTCTGCTCTTTTCACTTCTACGACGTCTTTGCAGAAGTCACTGTCAGTCACCTGAAAAATACATACTGGTTTCCATTCCAGTCATCTCAAGCATGGAAGAGATCTAAGTTTGCAGGCTTAAAGGGGGAGGCTTAGAAAATAACGGTCAAAAAACAACGAGGAACTCTGTGAACGTCTTTGCTAGGGAATGAGGCGTCTAATGACTTGTGAATTTAAATAAAATACCTATTTCACATACATACATGAGTATGTAAGAGAAGTTTGTATACAAAACATATGTTATGTGATTTTAAAATCAAGATATTAGATTATATAAAATTAAGAAGACTACTAATTATTGATAAGTTGTTACACTACGGGAAATTTTGTTTAAATTAAGCTTGAGTAACAAAGATTAACTTTTAGTCATATTAAGTGATAAAGACTCACCTTAACCCGTATTCGTATTGGAGCATTGAGCACTTCACACACTAGGCCTTCAACGAACACATTAACACTCTCCCTACTAGGATCCGGAGTCCGAACAACACACAGCGAGCCCATTAACAGATGGCTCAGCTGCGGGCTCGCGTCACTTATCACATCATTCTTATTTACACCAAACACATCACTATATTCCACCGGTTCGTTCTCGTACCCATCCAGTTCTACTATCACCTTGCAACCTTCCGCCTGACGGATCACTCCAGGCATGTATAGACTTCTCTGTTTAGCTAGTACTCTGTGGTCCCGCCACTCTGATAAGTCGATTAGAGAGAAGGTCTTCATTTCCGATGGGGGTGAAGGGTCCTGAACTATAGGCGAAGGTTGTAATATAGGTTGGGTATAAGTCTGGGGTTGGTATTCGACTGGAAGTGGGGCGTTGACGATGTTATTGTTAGTGCAACTTTGCTGTATTTCTTCTAAGAATGAAGGGTCGAATTTTCTCTTTTTTGGCAAGTTGCGCACTGGAGCCTGTGTTGGTGTTTGTTGTGCGGGCGGCTGGACGTTCCCGCTGCTGGCGTTGCCGGGGTTAGTGGGGTTCGCCATTGTAAGGTTGGTTGTAGGATGTGTCGACGATTGAGACAGGCTCACTGTGCCCACGCTGCTTATCACAGAAGCAGGGATCTAGAAAATACAAGATCATGTCATTATTAAGAAATTATATCATAGCGACTAAGATTAAACTGACTGAAGTACTATCATAAATGGACTTTCCCAAGCGATCTGAGTATTAAACGAGTACCTACCTATAGTTTCTAATACTATGCGTTTCAAATAAGAATAGGCCTGGAAATCCACCATCTTGGACTGGAAAGCGCAACAACTTCACATTTTTAGTACAGTGGGCAGAAATGTTTGTTCAATATAATAATCACGTCTAGACAAAAAAAATAAAAATGCGTATAACTGATTGCCGTTCGGCTAAAATTGGAATTTGAAGTAGAATATGTAGGTACGAACATATTTTATTTACTTCCGACGAAAAAAAGCGGAGTATATGTATATATTTGTGTACAAGTTTGTGGCATCCTAGTGCATAAATTTACTTAGTTAAGTAATTTACTAAGTAAAGTTTTCCACATAAATGACTTTTCCATACATTTTGAAATAGTATAATATTGTCTGTGTTATGATATTTTGTGCTGACGGTATTTTTGCTGGGTTTTTGGTATGAAGTTAGCCGCAAGTCCAGTCCTCTTCTTATTTGAAACGCATAGTATATAACGTATTAATTTCTAAATACGCAAACCTTACAGCACCTCTAGTTTCTCTGTGATGATAACGTTCGGTAATAAAATACTTTTTAAATCCAGCAAAGAATGTTATACCTACCTACTCAAACAGCTAAACCAAATATCTTATTTGATATAGAAAATTACCAGATTATTATATACTAATAAAATAATCTCTTACCAGAAACAGGCGTACACTTTTAGGAGCTCTAATACACCATCATCATCATCATTATTCCCCTTGCCTTTTTTCCCATTTCTATTGGGGTCGGCTCCCAGTTGATGCGGCTAGCTACCAGAATTATAGGAGCGACTACCATCAGACCTCCAAACCCATAGGGAATCAGTAGCCGAGATGGTTGGACCAGGTGTCAGATTATACTTATTGGCTTCTGACTACATGTAACGATTGTCATAGATGTGCTAAATAACAACCGGAACCGACGGCTTAACGTGCTCTCCGCGGCACGGGGAGAGCACATTAAACGGGTATATAACTTCGCCACTTATGAGCACGTAATTTGTATGAAAATCAGCTTCTTACTGTGCAGTGATGGCCAAGTTATTTACCGGCCACCGTACTATTGTGTAGACCGTACAAGTTATACTCAAGTCTTACTTTGATTCAAGTACAAGTTACTTGAATTATTACGTATGTGTATTGGTCCCATTCATGTGAACCATTAACAGTGTCATTAAATCAATGGCACACCCGATAACCTATAATTACTTTAATGACATTCGTCATTCGTCACGAGTAATAAATCTTACGGTTGTCCTCTACCTACTGTACCGACATACAATTTATTTGGTTTAAGTACCTACATAATTTCCGGCTACCACACAGGGGCGTAGCTACCGCCGTATTTGCCGTATCAATTATACGGGGCCCCGGGCCACGGGGGCCCCCAAAGTGTGTAAGGAAAAATAATAAAAACTTTCTAATTTATTTTATTTTACAAATGACAAAATTCTATAAAACAATTCCTTTTTTATTTGTAAAATGGGTAAATTATGTGATAAATAAATATTTCTTCTCACAATATTTTTTTTCTTTTGTGAAAAATCTTTACCTCCATAGGTATAAGGGCCTCCAAAAATTTTTTTATATGGGGCCCCGACAAGGCACGCTACGCCACTGCTACCACACAACGTGTATTCACATTAGCGTAATTATTTGTTAATGCCCAAACTTTTAAAATATTTTTTAGGGTGGGGTCTGCATAATTTTTCTTACAAATCTAGGACACGTTTTTGAAACAACAATATTAATATATCAATTGAAACAAGTTCCTAAATTATTGATATCGGTATAAAAGTCTGAGAGATAATGGTGCTAGTATTGATTCACGAGATTTTTATCAACAACGTAAAATGAAAATCAAATCTTAATCGTATAGCAGTATGAGCCATTGTGCGAAGGTGCGGGTTTAAAGAACATCATAATAAGGATCTTCCACATTTCGTTAGAAAAGAGATGGTAATAGTAATCAGCTCTCTTTTATTTTAAACTCCACCAAAAACGATCAAGGAGTGAACGAAAATGGGGGTGCCAAGGGGAAAAAAGACTTATTATTTGGTCTTATTCATAACAATCATACAGACCTCTTTAGTTAAACTGGACTTTGTCTCTTTCTTACTATAAAATGTCAAGATGACAGACAAAGACAAACAAATTATAAACCTATTTTAGCTATATGAATACGGGGGTTAGGGTTAAAAAGAGATAATGCTAGTAAATGTCCAATTTGTGAAACACTGCGAAAAAGTAATAATTGAAATAAAATTACCTGATCGTCGATATCGGCGTAGGAGTGTGAGCGATAGTGCGGGTGTGCGGGGGCGGAGGCCTGCGAATGCGGGGGGCCGCCCGCGTGCGCTCGCTGCATTACCGCCTCCGCTACCACCGGTCACTCATTGCACGTGCAACATTCGCCTGAGAACAAAAAACAACACACTTAACATAATTTTAAGTTTTAAACTTATACTAAACCAACTTTATTACATTGCTAATTACATTATTATTATTATGACAAATTAATTCAAATTAAACACGTCAAGCTTTTTTGTATTTTTGTAGTTGGCTAGTTGAAATCGCTTATGAGCTTACCAACAAGCAAGCAAGAATAATCAAGCATATATATTATTTAATATTTCTCTTATTTTGGATTTTTTTTTGTATGTATTTGTATTGGATGTTTTCTAATGCACCCTGCATTAGAAAACAATATATTATTTTCCATGGAAAATAGTGAAACTTTTGGTCCTATATGGGGGTGTCCATTAATTACGAATGGTGAAAGTGTATAACAGGAGGGGGCCTAACCAAATCTCACATAGTTACGTGGGTGATGGGGTGAGTCTCTGCAAGTATCACGTATTTTTTTATTCGCACAGTGTAAAAATATGAAAATAAAAAATGTAGTTCATTAATATATTAAATCCAGTCATAAAGGTATAAGAGGTTCTAAGTTTCACAAAGGCGTTAAGGGAGTAATGTTGCAAATAGGCTGTACTTTAACCCCTTACATATTTTTAATTCTAAAATAGCCATGCGCATGACCAGATCTAGCCTGATATTAAGCTTTAATGTGATCTACGATAGAACACACGATATTATCGTAATACCACGATAATTATGTTGTACACACGGCAACAGATCAAGCTATAGCTATACATTTCCATTCCATATTAGGATATCCGTATAACGAGAGGTCACATTATATTGGAAATGTATAGATTGATGTGTAGTACTCCTCTCAACTGCAATTTACAACAGACAACACGTGGTTATTTTTATATAAACAATTATGTACAACATGAAGGCAGTTATCAAAACGTATTCTTTTATAATCAATCAAAGACAATGACAGACGGTAGGGCGTGACTAATTTTCACTGACGTCAGGGTCCTTTACATACTAAACATGCGACAGTGCAAACAAAATTAATGTTTTAAAACGAGGATTTTGGCCATTTTATGCGAGAAAGAATAAATAAATTCAAAAATAAGGTTCGGGTTAGGCAAATTATTGTGGTTACTTATTAACTAAAATTTGGGATTATCAAAACATACCTATCTATCGTAACTATAAAACTACATAAATCCCTATGTTTAAAAATATCCAACTACAAATTTAGCATAAGAAAGAAAGGATTTGTCATCTATTCTGCAATAAACATAGCTTTATGTAGTACTATTGTGTTTTATTTATCTTGTTGCAAATCTGTCCCAGTTTCTAGTAGGTAGGTAGGTATTGGTTACAGGTATAGTATTGGTAGGTATTGGTTGTTGGGAGAAGAGGAAATGCTAATAGTCACATACTAACAAAATACTTTGATTTGTTAGCTCAATTAGATATTAAACACATAATTTTAACTGCATTTCCTTATAGCAAGTTGTTGCTTGAGGCAGAAAATAATGCCAGACATAGGTTAAATAATAAATTGCATACTTTGGCATTGTATAACAATAAATTCACTTTAGTTGACATTAATACCTTTGTATTTAATAAGACATGTAAATTAACAAAAGATAATTTTTATCTTGCTAATTTTTATAAAAAACAAATAGCAATGTCGCTATCATATTGTTTTAATGACCCAGCCAAGTTGTTGGCTAACTCCACTGCTTCTATTGAGCAGGTTACAAATGTAATATTAAACTTTGACAGTTTGGAACAAGTTCCAAGTTCTTTAAATTAGACCTAAAGACAATAGAGATAATCTCTGGCATTAGTAATAAAGGTAATGGATCTGATGATGGATATCAGAATAATTATTTAAGAAATACAAAACCATTAAAATTTAAACATTATAATAAAAATTGTATCAATCTGGTGCATCAAAATATTCAAGGACTGTTAGGTAAAGAGTTAGAATTGGAGTTGTTTATGAATTGTGAGAATATTGATATTATTTGTCTTAGTGAGCACTGGCTTAAGCGCCATCAATTCATTTACAGCTTCAATAATCACCAGATTGCAAGCTCGTTCATCAGGGAAAAGTTTATTCATGGTGGCTCTTTAATAATAACAAATAAATTACTCAAATATAAAGAAAGATCTGATATTGTGAGCCTCTCTGTTGAGCGAGTTGTTGAGATCTCTTGTGTTGAGTTGGAGCGACATATTGTTATTAACGTATACAAACCTCCCTGCGCGCCTTTTGAGGCATTTTTAAGAATAATGGAGGATGCCTTAAATAAAATATCTAATAGCCATAAAACTGTTACTGTCTGTGGAGACTTTAATATAAATATTTTGGAGGATTGTTCTACTACTACAATTTTTTTAAATTTATTCAAATCTTATAACCTAATAAACATATTTTGTGAACCAACTAGAATAACTGCCACTAGTGCGACATGTATTGATAATATTTTTTGTAATATGACACCTAGTCATAAATCAGTTTTTAATAAAATACAATCAGATCACAGTGGTCAGCTAGTTTGTTATCCAGTAGATACTCCAAAAAGTAAAAAAAGGAAAATAACAGTTGTACCCTTCAGTGAAAGCCGCTTAGACAGGTTTAAAAACAATTTATTAATTAAATTAGAGTGGTTGCCCAGCAACCAGAGTCCAGATTATCAATATAATTATTTATTTAATCAAATTAATGAAACATTTCATAGAGTTTTTACTTCTAAACACTTGATGGTTAGTGATGGTCTGGATTTTGGTGAATGGGCAACCCCGGGTATCTATAAAAGTAGAAATAAACTGTATGATTTATACGCTGAAAAGTCCTACAATCAGGACCCTACCTTCATAGATTATGTTAAAAGATATTCAAAACTTTTTAAAAAAATATGTTTAACCGCTAAATCCATATACATAAAAAATAAAATCAAAACATCTTCTAATGTTGTTAAAACTACTTGGAACATTATTAATAATGAAACTGGTAAGAAAAAAGCCTGTAATAAAGATTTTAAGCTAAAAATTAATAATGTAGATATAACAGCTGACCTGGAAGTTGCGACAGAGTTTGAAAATTTTTTTACTAACATTCCTTTACTGACTACAATGAGTCTGCCGTCGTCTTCTATATCCGCTGAATCAATACTTAAGGAAAATGTAGTAGAGTGCGGTACAGTGTTTGAATTTATGCAAGTTACACCTAATGATATATTGAAAGCCTTTAAATCAATTAATTTGAAGAATACTAAAGACTTGTGGGGACTTTCTGTTAAGGCGGTATCTGCAATTATTACTATAATTGCCCCACATCTTGCATCTATTTTCAACAACTGTATTGCAGTAGGTGTATTTCCTGACTTGATGAAGCACAGTAAGGTTATTCCTTTATTTAAATCTGGAGATACTTCTGATCCATCAAACTTTCGACCTGTTTCTGTATTACCCACCTTAAGTAAAATCTTTGAAAAATTAATACTTAGCCAGTTGCTCAGACATTTTAATAGACATGAATTGTTACATAAGAAACAGTTCGGGTTTACCAAAGGTTGCTCAACCGTTGATGCAGGTGTTGAATTATTAAAAAGTATCTATGCTGCTTGGGAGAATTCGCAGGATGCCTTGGGTATATTTTGCGACTTGTCCAAAGCCTTTGACTGTGTGCAACATGAAACTCTTGTAAGGAAATTACACCACTATGGTATTAAGAATAAAGCTCTTGAATTTATCATATCTTATCTGAGTGATAGAATTCAAAAAGTCGATGTCAATGGAATTAAGTCCTCAGGGTCAAGAGTCACCATGGGTGTACCTCAAGGATCGATTCTCGGCCCTTTTCTGTTCCTAGTTTATATTAATGACTTACCTTATTATGTTAATGATAGCCATGAGATTGTGTTGTTTGCCGATGATACTTCATTGACATTTAAAATTAATCGACAATTAAGCAATTATGACGAAGTAAACAACGCACTCTCTAAGGTGGTCTATTGGTTTAGTGTGAATAATCTTTTACTCAATGATAAAAAAACTAAAGTGATAAAGTTTTCCATGCCTACTGTAAGACAGGCAAATACAAATGTTAAAATTAATGGTAATGAGGTGGACCCTGTTAAGTCATCTGTTTTTTTAGGCATCACACTAGATTCTAAATTACAGTGGCTTCCTCATATAGATAAACTGTCCGGAAAATTAAGTTCTGCTGCGTATGCAGTCAAAACAATTAGACGGCTCACTGATGAGGATACTGCTAGAATTGTTTATTTTAGTTATTTTCATAGTATCATGTCTTATGGAATTCTTCTTTGGGGAAATGCGGCTGACATAGAAACCATTTTTATTTTACAAAAAAGAGCTATAAGAGCTATCTACAAACTAGGAAGCCGTGTTTCTCTAAGAGAGAAATTCAGAGACATAAATATTTTGACTGTCGCTTCTCAATATATTTATGAAAATTTATTGTATGTGCATAAAAATATTACAAAATTTAAAAAAATAAGCGACACACATAATTTAAATACTAGAAATAAGAACGATCTTGTAGCACATCATACTCGACTCCACAAAATCAGTAACTCTTTTATGGGGCAGTGTATACGTTTCTACAATAAACTTCCAAATAATATTAGGGAAATGACTATTAACAAATTTAAAATAACTATAAAATCTACGTTATGTAAGAAAGCGTATTATAAAATTTCAGACTATGTAACGGATAAAAACGCTTGGAATTAAGTCGCTCTAATTCAACACAATAAACAAACAAAATGTAATAGATATAAGTACTTCATTTAAAAAAGAAAAAAAGCCTACTGAGTTTTTTGGCAGTGTTTCTCAGTAGTTGCCAGTCATTCACTGCACGGTAGGAAAAGAAATTGGACTATTTTTAAGTAGACTCGCGTCTCAAAAAAAATAAAGCATATTTTCATTTCATTTCATTTCATTTCATACAATTTCATCATATTAAGTATGAATTTAGTATACATTATTTGTCATCATTTACAATTCCCAACATAATTAGTTTTTTAAGTGAAAACTTAATTGACTTTATTTATTATCTATCTACAAACTTCTCTCTTCGTTTTCTACAGTAATAATATAAAATGTGTTGTTATCAGAACTTTACAGTAATCGAAAAAGTCATTATCCTTAATTAAAGAAGAATCATACACTAAACTTAAACATTGAGTAGCATTTGCGTTTGTTTGAGTCTCCTAGGTTAAAAAAGTAATAGTACTAATATTTTAGTTTGTATAAGTTCATATGACCTTAATTCACATCACATGGCAGCTACTGTTAAATCCAAGATACGACTGCATTACACTCATGACAATAATATTAAATATCCTATACGCTAACCACTAGCACTTCCAAACAATAATATACCTTACAACTCCAAAATAAAGATTGTAATCGGTCGCACGATTACAATAAATTGAATCATAACATAACACATGAGTCATGAAATCGTAAAACCTGCTTTCCGTATACATTTAAGCTAAAATCATGGTCCGCCTTTCTCGTGATGAGATTCCGATTAAATAATAGATACAATTATGAAACTCTTAAAATATTTATGTACTACAAATGATAAAGTAAACCATTTAGGATATAGTTAGACAAAGAAGGAGCAAGAGTGCAAGCAAAGTATAATTGTTATGCAGAAAGAATAAATTAGTCACTATATCACCTGAAGTCCGGGCAACCGGTTTGCTTTTTTCATTTTAATAATTAAGTTATTAAGTTACATTACATTCCGGCTATAATTCGGTTTGTTTTACCCAAATTATTTACAGGATAATAATATGAAAGTCACTAGGCGGGCTGTACGCAAAGCAATTGCTTTAACTACTATGTGTTTGTTCAGTATATTGTTCCCTGATATTTGGTTAGGTCGGTCGTTACGCTGCGTGAATTCACGAGGTCAAGACCCTCCTGAACTCGTCCCCCTCCCCTGTAATTGTCTGTTCGAGTAAAAGTAATTGTAACACGAATCTAACCTAAAACCACATTGCGGGATTTCCCCGCAAGCCTATTGAAATGATGCCAAATGCGGGCATGGTTCACACTGTCGCTAGCCGACCTCTGATGGGCTCTTTTTTGAACTCTATCACTTTGCACCATGCAAGCTTCTCTTGTGGGTGTAAATTGAAAGAGTGAGTCCCTAAACTCACTTTAACTCTGTCACTACAAGGAACACCTTAATCGCGCCCGACGTTGCGGTAGTACTTGGTAACGTAGTGTCGCCTCACAGGCTCAGCGTGACTCACGTTGCAAATAGAAATAGAAATTAAGCGCAGCGCAAGGCTGCTCCGCAACAACACTGCTTATCGAGCATTTTGTAGATTTGCAACCAGCTTTTGATTCTATAGCCTTGCAACACGAGGAGCAATGTAAATGTCCGGTACAATATACCTAGTATCAGTGTAAATGCCTATAGTCTGTAAACCGACTGCACGGAAATAGTGATAAAGGAAAACCCTTGAAATATAATATCGCTACATGATGCGGGTACAGATATGTTTTTCAACTACCTACGTCATGTCATTTTTAAAATTACTTTGCATTATCATCTCTATGCACGATTTGCTTTCCCATCTAGAATGCCTTGCTGACATCGTCACTATACCTACTCTGAAGGCTTATGTATACGCTAACGATTACGGTAATGTAAGCCGTAACACTTAACAGTAATTATTACCCATTTTCTAAATTGTCAATTGGCGAAACCACGGACGGAAACTAGTTAGGACCTCCATGACTGCGCAGTAGCCGATTTTCTTAAAAATGTAGCGCTCAAATCTCCCTCTAGCTACGCTAAATATTAGTAAAGTAACCAGTCGTCAGTCGTCACTAATAATGAGACCTCAGCTAAATAGTAAGTTGGTACCTATATACCTTTTTTTAATATTTTTGTCCGAAACCAAAATAAGAAAATATTGAATACTTTTTCAGAAATTGCATCATCATTGGCCTATAGCAGTCCACAGCTGGACATAGGCCACTCCCAATAAGCAATCTCACCCTGTCTAAATTACTTATTACAATTCATTTTGTACATTCGCAAACCGTCCCATTAAATTAGTAGCATGTGTTGACGTAGTCTTACAAAAAATAAAAGGATAGTAGCCACTGCAGGCAGCAGTCATAGTGATAAAACTATTTATAAGCCAAGCACATTTCAAGTGAGAATTTTTTATCATTTCCGTACTGAATTCATTCTCAGCTCAGCACATCTCGCTATTTTAAGTTAATTCAAAATAGATTTAGCTCAGATCAATAACCTGGGGCTTAGAGGTCTATTCTTTGTTTCATTTTTTACATGCATACATACTGCATTGTCTGATATGCAGATACCTATAGTTGTTAATTGCAGACTAATAAATTTATACAACAAAGCAAAATATTAAATAATAAAAAATTGTTTTACATTTTGGTATGAACGAAAATTTCAGACATAATTTTACGCTGCGACATAATAATTAATTATTATCGCATAATGCAGTTTTTCTTAACCTGTGCTCCATGGATCGCTGGGGTCTGCGAATGCATATGGGGGTCCGCAGTCCCACACATAGACCATTTATGGAATAAATAAATGTCACCGGGAGCCTCGTTCTTGTAAGGGTGATAGCTGTGACAATAAGCATGGTGACCGCTGCAATCACTTTCTATGGCAGCATAATTTAGTTGATCTTAGCTTTAAGCACTGAAATTGGATTTTCAAAAAAAAAGTCTCGTGCTCGTTATTTTATCCTTTTTATCAAATTTTCGAGTAAAAAAGTAATATCTACTGAAGATCACAGAAACATTTTCTGATTTCTAAACCGTTCCAACCTCTGTAGAAAAACATTCTCTGATTTAGTTTGTACTTCAAATCAATTAAATGTGCAGTTCAAATGCTTTATTGCTTTTCCTATATTAAAATTAAGTCGATAGTGGTCAAAATGACAACATTTGTGGTATGCATCAGATGGGCCCGCATGGGTCATCGTCTGCGAGGAAGCGATGACGCGATGATCTAAATGCGTTGATCGCTACTTGGACGGAAGAAGGAAGCGATAGGGAGAGCTGGAAGGACTATAGGGGATGATTTTTCCCACGACAATAAAATACAGTCTATTAGAAAACATAAAATAGTAACATCAACCCAGAATCATTTTGATTTAGTTCCAAAAAAGGTAGCAAAAACACCTAGACATAAAAAAGCAAAAAGTGAACGTTATTCACATTGTTTTTTATGTCAAGGTATTTTTACACAACTGTCAAAAGGAAGGGTTATGTTTTCGTGCGTATCTTATATGTGTGTATGTTTGTAAATTTCTTTATTATCACGTATCTCCGAAACAGCTAAATGAATAATATCATTCTAATAATGTTTAAAAAACCCAAGTGTTCCTAAATAGGTTTTGTTCAAAAAACAGAAGTGTTAATAAATAAGTTTTGTTTACTTAACATTAACATTATTTTTAGCCAAAACTATCGAGTTGGGTATTAAACTGAGGGGTTTTAATAGGATATTACAAAAATATGTTTAGATTGTGTTTCAATGTCATTAGGATTAATAAAGGAGCAGTTTTTGATTGCACTGCAGTTCTGTTTTTGATTTTTAATTTATAGCGGCTTTTTTGCACCTTCTAATAAAAGAGGTTGACCAAAATTGATTATTTTTACCTTTTTTATGGGTGTCCTTGAATTAGTACTTGATTTCCTAGGGGTCAAGGCGGAAAAAGGTTCAGAAACACTGGCATAAGCTAATTTAAGGGGTGAATAAACCGTTAAAAAATAGTTTTATTTCAATGTGTGATATTCGAGTAAATCTAAGACAATACTATAGGGGTGAACCTATTGCTGTTCATTGGGCACAAATCCTAGCTCTAAGCTGCTGCTAAATGTGAAAGTAATTGTCCGTCCGCAGCTACGTTTTCACGCATGACCGCTAAACTAATTTTGATGAGAATTATTATCATGGAGTCGACTAGCTCTTGCGAAAGAGTAAGCTACTTAATTAACCCCCTATGCAAAAGAGGGGTGTTGTATTGATATTAATGAGAAGAAAATCAATGAGAGCGAGACACGGAATGATAAATTTTAGTTCCCGAAGTTTCCGAGTTTTACTCTTCTATTTCGCACTGTAAGTTTGTTTCTTCGCAACATTCAAACGGATGGAAAGATTTGGATGTGGTTTATTTGAAAGCTGAAATGCTGGAGATGATTCATAACTAGGTCATAGATTTAAAATATGCATGCTAAAAAAGTGGGGGGAAAAACCATGCTTAGGTGGTTTGGTCATGTGTAGAGGATGGATGATAGACGATAGACGAAAGGTATAGACACGGCGGAGGTTGGTGGAAACATTGGGAGAAGACGCCCTAGAAGGAGATTTGCTGATCTCATCGGCGATGTCCTTCAAAAGGGACAGGTGTGTAGCACTCACAACCGCCGTGTATATATGACCAGCTGCTTAGTGTGGCCAAGGAAATATGTTTAGATCGTAGCAAGTGGCGCTCTATATACTCTGCCTACCCCCATGGGAAAAAGGCGTGATTGTATATATGTATGTGTCAAGAGTTTAATTAAAATTAGGATGCAAAAACAGACATACACCCGGGCGAAGATGCAGGCGTTAACTTACGAGTAGAACATAATCGAGACTTAGTATTAAACAATATAAAATAATAATACTAATAACTGGTGGTCCAGTGGAAAGCCTAGTCGCTTAATAACCGCGAGGTCCCGGGTTCAATTCCTGGCCGAGCAAATAGACTAATAAACTAAGAGAGTATTAGTTGAAGCTCAAATTTTGTAATTGTGCCCGATGAACGGACGAAATGGGCTCGCCTTCTACTACGTATGGGCCTTAAACATAGTCGGCCAAAAATGGGTGACATTCACCTCTGCCTACACCTTCGAGTAATACAGGCGTGGCGATATGTTATGTTTAAAATTGTTTTTCACGTTTCTTAACTGTTATTTTTAAACTCTATTTCTAGTAGTAGGCAGGTAATGAGCTACTACCTACCTCCCATATAATAATGTAGATACGTAGGTTAGGTACAAACAGACATGATAACACTGCTTATAATGAATGTATAGCTAATTACGTATTACTATTGAATTACCTAACAAGTCCAAATACCTAATTTATAAAAGTACCTATTTAATCAAACTTAAAACAATCACAATGACCACTCAACCACAATGAATGCGAATTTTGCCCACAAGGCGCAAGGTAAATGACTGTACCCCACTTCTCCCTCTAAATTAGGGTTGCCAACTCCAAATAAAAAAAAACTAGAATTTGAAATTGGAAAAACTAGGACAGTTCAGTTTAAAAAGGATGTAGTAATAGAAATGCAATAGTAAAGAAATTGATTTATTTCTTTTGGTCATATTGGAAATTTATGAAAGAGAGGACTCTCGACATTGGCTTTATGTCCAGTCTATTCAGCCTTATCAAGACCCTTTAAAACCTAGGATGCTGCTACAAAACTATCAAGGATCTCCCAAGTCACTGCAAAAACTAGGATGTGTCCTGGGAAAACAGGACGGTTGGCAACCCTACTCTAAATGAACAGCTCTGAACAAGTTGAAACATGTTTGGGAAGGCCCAAGCCGGCCTTGGTCAATGGTGCTTATACCTTGTTTTTCCTTAGGATGCATATTATAACAACAAATATGGCCGCCTCGTAACCAGAGACTATATTCTTAGGGTAGGGCCACCATGATTGAATACATTGAATGATTTGTTAAAAGAGTGACTGAATAGATTTCTAATCATTCATTATTCGGAACCAAGAAGCTTTACATTTAATAAAACACTGGAATACAATAATACAGTCGTATCTCAAATAAATTGTTGAAAACAGGAAATATTATAAATGTTTAAAAAATATGAAAATATTAAAAAAAACGTTTCAACGACTTCTTTGATATTTTTCTCTTTTTCTGGCCAGTTACCAAAATTAAGATGAGGGGTCAAACAAGCTATTTTGTTAATTTTGACGTGACAACGTCTTAAATTAGGTTGCGGCTGGGAGGCACTTATGAAAAAGTGTAACGCTCGGTAACGTTACGATGAGTCACCGAACGAGAGAGAGGCCCGCCGAATGCCTTGCGTCTCTCTCCCACTCAACTATGTTTCATCCTTCTTCCTACTATACGAATGAATATTCACATTAAAATTATTTTACCACTCAAAGTCGTTGTCACGTAAAACTTTCGCCCGTATACCGAATTTACAGGCAACCAATTTTTTTATTAATCAATAATCTGATAGTGAATCTGAGTAGGTTAATGCGGATGCGGGATGAACTCTGTGTTAGTTAGGGAGGGAGGAGTCATGCGGTTATAAAAAATGAAAACGCATGTGCATCGAAGTTATTTGTTGCCGCAGAAGTATCGTCTGCGGGCCGCACTTTGACGACCGCTGCTCTAGATGAATACCGATAAATTGACTACAACCTTACCATGTATTAAACTGTTAAGGACAAAATCTTTTAAAATAGGCAGAGCTGTTTTTTTTTAAACTTCTGAGTAACTTTTAAATCTAAGCACATAGATACATAAATTATCCATTTTGGTGTAAACGTTCTCAAGTAATGACGTGACCAAGGGAAGCACAGATTGATTTTATTTAAATGATCGTTTAGAACATTTGAATGAGTGACGATACGATACAACTAATTATATTTATTATGCACTCAATTTCACACAGCATCAGTTACATGGTTAAAAAACAAAATTTTCATATTTAAAGAAAACAGTAATAAAATAATTTAGGACAATACTTTACATTAAAGTACGATCTAAACATCACATTTTCATTTGACTGGATATCATTCACTCAGTTCTTCCTAAATCTATGGTTATCGAATCCATAAAAATCTATGTCCACACTCTAATTTAAAAAGTATAAAAATGTCAAACAGCCCGTGTCCTTGCATAACCTGTGGTCATGAATTTTGGAATGTGTTCAGAATTTTATCAATAATTCGTATTTAACTGGTTGTTTTAAAACATTTTTCACTTAATTTCATAGTTAAAGTGTTTACTCAATGGATTAAGACATTTATAAGTCGATACATAGTGTGGTTCAATGATAAAATCGTGATATTCTAAAGTGACACGAAAACTGAAGCTTTGTTTACCTTTTTGGCACGGTAAGGAAAAACAAAGAATACATGTATGTATGTGTAGAAGATAGAAAATATAATATGTACTATGCTATTAATAATCAGGTTGGTAAATATGTGTTCTATGTATAATAATGGGTGATTCATTCATAATTCTTAGGTACAGCTTGTAGCTAACATTTATCTTATTTATAAGGTAACATCATCAGTTAAACCACCTTAAACACCACACCATGTTATACCAATTTATTATGTCGGTAGGTTAGATTTGAGGTCAAAATATAATGCTAAGGAAATTTAATTTATATAATAAAATGAAGCAGTAACATGCATGGTAGAGTAGTATAACCTTCCACTTTGCTAATTTGCTATGTTTATTGAATCTACTGCTACACAATCTATGCATGGATTTAAAGAGAGTAGAGTGGAATATTATGTAAAACAATAACACAATAATAATTATTTGTCACACATGTATATTCCTTTTAACTATTACTATGTTTTTTATAAATGAACTTAGGTTTATTGATGGCTACTTTATTACTTGATTAATATGTATGGTGTCTGAATAAAAACTAGTTCCGCTATTAAGAGATAACATGAAAAACTAACAAGTCTTAGAACAAGTTATAAAAGGACTTGTGACAACCATCAACCATAATGACATTAAAGAAAGGCAGATTAGAAAATAAAAATAAAAATATTAGAAAATAAAAAATGCTTTGTTAGAAAATCCAGTGGGCCAAAACGTAAAGAGACCATAGACTAAGTGGGTCAAACAATGGGTCTTTTAAAACAACATATTTAAAGCATTAAAAATGTAGTTTAAAATATGAAAAGTAAGTGTATCAAGTGTAGTTCCAATCAAAAGTAGTTAAACAACAAAAGGTACATTTTGAAGTCTATCTGGCTCTTTTAAATTTAATTCTGGCTACAGATATGCTCAGTAGACCAACTTTAACTTGGCTGATTCATAATAGTGCTTTCTGAAATAAACTAAAAATTAGCTACTATTTTTTTTAAATATGTTAATACCACAATTTAATAACTATACAGTGGGAGACTTATTTCTACTTCTGGAGTTTCAAGAAGTCACACCATTTTTTGACTGTCTTCAAAAGGAGGTGTTTCATTACTTAATAAGTCTGACATGGTCCCATTTACTATGATGATTTTTTGTAAAAACTATTCTTATTATTAGTGATTTAAAACTGCAGTATAATTTTATAAGTCAACCAGTACACTTTCAACACCAAAATCTGTTATTTTACTGGAGTTGTATATGCAGATATATTTTTTATTATTTTTTCTTATTCTAGGACATACAGATTAAGTACCACATTTATTAAAATTTTACTAAATATGTTAGAGGTAGCTAGGAAATATATATGTGCATTGATACCTAATAAATACACAATCAAGCCTAAAACCTCGGACCAATCCTAAATTAAGTGAGTTATGTAGCATTTTAATCTGTCTGTTGTATGCTGTGCTTGACAGGGTGCATAATGATCTGATTTTATTTACTATCTAAGTATACAAATTGTGGAATGCAATAAATGATTGAGTATGTAGAATCATAGAAAAGTGAGTAGAGTTCTTATATTTTTTTTCTATGGTACAATTATTGCATTTATTGCAAATTGATGCAGTTATTAAATTAATATCAATTTGCTTGCATATTATATAGCTTAATAAATAATAAATATGGACATGCTAAAAGTAAAATGAAAATATACCTTACAATGTTTCTAAGTGAATTATATTTGTCACATTGGCAAAACCATAGTTGTTATGGTTTAGCAAAACATTTGGCAGTGGCAGTTTAATCAGCTGATAAGGCCATGCAAACGCGCCCGAGTACGTAGCAACATAGGCGTACTGCACACGGTCGGCGCATGCTTACATTTACACTGAAATCAATTAGCCCACGGAACCTGTATCGCTTACGTACTTGTCTCGGCACAAGCGCGTGGCTCCCGCACTAATGAGACCTGTCTACCACCCGCCACACGACTGCGCCACACGATGCACAAAATCGAATACCATTACTTATTTACTGTTGCATGTTTATTATCATGTGCGGCCTACATGCGCAGACACCACATTTATACATTTTTCTGATACTACTGTATATACGTATGACTTTATACTCACCGTCGCTTTCCATTGTCCAGAACGCGACGCACAGTGTAAACAACCAAACCACATAATAAAACAAAATGGAAGTCCGACTCGCCGCACCGAGATGAGAAATTTTATGAGCGCTCTCGAGTTGTAAAACGTCGTTACTATCCCTATCGTAGTATTTTAGCAGCCCCCCTCCAGTTTATTATCTTCCATCACCAGAATAAATAACTCACAATCACTATGTTAAACGTAAAATCGTTTAATTATTACACTTTTAGCACGATATGAATAGTCAAATGTCGAATTACACTAGAAATAATGTCCACTTGAAAATAATAATCATTGAAGCGTTTGACGTCCCAAGATACAACACCCACATCAAAAAATTGTACATGGCGACTGGGCCAGCTTTCAATAATTTCCACTCGAATATATTCCTGTTTCGCTCATTCACCATTCATTCGATTATCTCGTAATACGAGTGAGCGAGACAGAGATACATAAATATTTTCTATGTATGAATAGAATCGGTGTTGTGAAGTGTCCCCCCCCTCCCTCGCTTGGCCGAGCCGAGTTGAATGGACCCGAGAAGCGTTCAACCATTGGATCGATGGCGGTCACGTGATATAAATATGTAGCGACGTACATAAACGCGCGAATTTTGAAAAACATCTTGGCTTGCAAATGGTTATTTTATATTCGTTGCTGCAACACTTTCTATTCAAGTAAAATTTGTTTACAACATAAATATAGAATTGTACAATAAAGTACCTAACTGAATAACAATGATGATGATGACGATGACTTTTTCGGTGAGCCGTTCGAGAACGGTCGAACCGATCAAGTACCTACTGTGGCAACTGTTTTTTTTTTGCTGACGACCTAACCCAATTAGCCGGAAGGGCCTCTATTGGTTCACCGGACTTTTTCGGTGAGCCGTCCGAGGACGGACGAACCGATCAAGTACTGTGGCAACTGCCATGAGGGCTCCCCATGTGGGACGTTGCCGGACACTCTAGTTTTAAGGGATGGGGGGCGCTCCTGAAAGAAATCTAGATACGTACTTTTTAACGGATTTCTGGAAACGGAAATCCTGTTAAGTAATATTTATTGCACTTAATTTACAGACTACTGAGATACCACAGACTACTCTCTTCAAACAAAGTGGGAATACTGAAGACTGGACATTACATTAGGTAGGTAGGTATCCGGTCTAATCGCTTCTTCAGGCATTTGTCTTCGTAATTTTCAATAAACCAACAAGTATTGAAATAAAACTACTTTTTAACGGATTTTATCGCGGTTTATTTTATCGGAACGCAACCTAAATATTAATGTTTGAAAGTAGTCAGTAATAATTGTGATTAATATTTTTGGACGTCAAATATCTCAGTTCACACGTGAACATGAAGTCTGAAAAGACTTTGAAACGTCGGGATCTAAAATCTAAAATAAACCGCGATAAAATCCGTTAAAAAGTAGTCTTATTTCAATGTGTGATATTCGCGTAAATCTAAGACAATACTTCCTCAACAAGTATTTTTAAGTATATACGATACCTACAATATGTACAATAGCTTTTTGACGATTCTTGCCTCTGTGGGATTTAAATAGGTACCCTAATTGGTATGTATTTGACGTGGCGTGGTTAGAAAGATACTTGCTTTTCACGCCGCAGGTCGTGGGTTCGATTCCCACCCGAGACAAACATTTATGTGATGAACATGTCTGTTTGTATTGAGCCTGGCATTCCGGATTAAGCAAACGCGGGGTCCGTAGCAAAACATACTAAAATGAGGGGTCTTTATTTTTCTAAAAAAAAATATTTAAAAAAGTTAAGTAAGAGTAGTAAATTTTAATATCTAAATATTTTTAATCTCAGAGATATTAATTTTTTTCAAGTTTTAATAATGTAACTAGAAAATCTATCAATTCAAAAAAATCTGTCTTAAATAAAATTTATCTAGCTATGAGCAGTCCGCTCTCTGTAATATGCTCTATAATAACATGACTTGTCATGTGTTGCACCACTGTAATATTGTACTCTGAATAAAACTAATTACTTGTTATAGCCAAAGTTTTTATGTTCGGAAGATACCTGGGGCCCTCTTTTGCGCGGGGCCCGTAGCAAATGCTACTTTTGCTACGTGGTTAATCCGGCACTGGAGCCTGGGTGTAAATATCTATTATAGGTATATATTTACAAAAGAAAAGTACCTATTATATGTATATTAGTTATCTGGTTTCCTTATGCTACAAATTCGAACACACTTACTACTAAATGTCTTTAGAGTGGAATATATATTGACCAACAACTTTCATGGGGATTCACGCTCTTAGGTATAGATCGAGGAGCCACATTAAAAGTATTGTATATTCTTGAATATAAACAGTACTGGGCTCAGATATTTAGTACACACTATATACAATTGCTACTAAATGATACAACATTTTAAAAATTATACATGAAATACTTTCCCTGTTTCAAGTGGCTCCTCAATTCAGATGTTTGGATTGAGGAGCCACATTCACATTGATATTACCACCAAAATTTAGTTTAGGGAGGCATCTTTGTACATTTTACCACAAATCTTTGGTACTTTGTGATGTATCAATAGTTCATTACCTAATCAACAATTTACTCGGAATTAATGAGTGTGCCAATAACATTCTTGATGTCCCGTTTATGACAATCAATTATTGATAGAGACCACCCATGCCAGTCCTTCTTACACTAGGTAAAAATATTTTGGCAAATAGTGCCAAATCATGCAGTTTTGTTCCGAACGCAATGACAGAAATGACTTGTGCACAGACTAAGTAGATGCCTCGTCAAACTAAAACTAGGTGTCAGCTCATTTTGTTTTGATCAATTACCGTTGCCATTTAATCAAAATAACTTCAACCCTTTTTAGTGTGCCACTTCTGGGCAGGGGTTTTCTTCGAGTTGAGAGAGTTTAGGCCATAATACTCACACATATCGCAAATTTGATTCATTTACGCGATGTCGAGTTGCGAAAAACAAGACTGCTTCTAAATAGAACATGAAGGAACTTCTAAGATTCCTTCTGGGGCTGGGCTAGTAATAGTAGCGCTGGCACCACTTCAACACGCCAAGTAGGTGCACGTATGCGGTACGAGACATTGAGTTGCGGAAAACAAGCCTTTTTCGCTCTACCTGTACCTGTATGTCTAAAAGTGTAAAAATTTAGAAATTCTTTGAGTTTGTTTTTAAAACAAAGGTATTAAATCTTTCTGTTAGTATTATTAGCATTCCCCTTTATTTATAAACATCGGATAGTAGATAATAAAATATAACACCTAATAGGTCTATATTTCGTTTGTCTTATTCTGTTATCTTGACATTTATACTAGTAAGAAAGAGACAATCCATTTCAACAATAGAGGCTCATAAGATTTTTATAAATAAGACCGGTCAATACTTCTTTTAGAAGTTAATAGAATCAATACTACTAATTTTTAAATAAAAATAACAATACCATAATAGACATTTTGGCATATCATACTGGGGCCACCTCCACAAAGAATTTGAAATGAAAACTAAAAACAAAGGCTTTTAGAATATTTATTGTGTATGAAAATATCCTACATACTTAAAATTAAGTAGCGACTATAAAACAAGTCTGTTACTACTGATACGAAATAGATAGAATGTGTACTGTTTTTAGTGATTTTTATTTAAATAGCAAAATTAAATTGACCCTAAACATACAAACATAAATGAATTTATTATTACTCCCGACTTATCAACATAATTTAATGATAAAACTTAAAGTGCCCTAAAGTTATTCAGATTATTGCTTGGAACAGGCAATTTACTTAAAGTAATTTGTATTACTATGCATATTGCTGTATTCACTGAAAGATATTACAATATATTTATTTAATACTAAAGCAGTTCAATGTTAGATGCCAAGGCCAAAAACGGATACAATGCAGTACATAGTCTTATTCTCCCAACGGACAGTACAAGAGCCATCCGTGTTGTTGTCCCAAAAACAGGAAGACGCTGTATGTAATCCAGCACCATTCTTTTGCATTATTGTGCATGTCACTGAAAACAAATTGTATGAATTATAATAAAATGTAACTACCACAATTACAATTATGGCCTATGGCCTTCATGTAAGGCCACAATTTTTGCATTTGTTACGAGGTCTTTGAAGTTTTTAATGTAAATTAGAAAAGAGGATTTAACTGTAACAATGTTATCTGAATCAGAATAAAAAGCTGTATGTTTAAGCTACGCTTCCCATGTGTTGGTACTTTCAACTTACCTATATATTTATAAGGCTTTTGTAACTTCGTCAATTGTCCCAAACAAGATTCTACCACGGCTGATGTCCATTGATTAACTTTGTTGTGCTGATAGGCAGTCCCTCCAATTGAATTTTCAATGGCTTCTTTGATTATTTTACTCACATCGTCTACAATGAATTGATTCTGAAACACGTCATGTCGGTTAAATTATGAATCAATATTTACTCGCCATTATAACCGGCAAAGTTAGTTATCTTACTTCTTCAGCTAAATCATTGCATTCTTTTGTTTCCATTGTTTAAAATTCAATTGCTATTTAAGTCGTACGAGTTTTCGAGAAATGTTTTAATACAAAAACAACAAAATTTTTGACGCTACAGAAAGAAATCAACTCCTAAATTGACAGTAAATTTTGGACAGTTGGCAGAACTTGGTTTTGTCTATAATGCGAAACTGTCTAGTGTTGGATCTTGATCAATCATAGTCCAATCAATCATAAACTTAATAATATTTAGTAAATCGGTAATGTACCGAATATTCATTTTTTTTTGTTGTTGGCAATATTGAGTTCTGTCTGTCACCGTCCGACAATTATAAATGAAAATGTCACTTTCTATTGCCTTTTTGTGAGAAGATCATGGATATTTTCAGTTTCTTAATATATCCATAATAATGGCTTCGTCTGTCCAAAACAATAGAGTTTCACCGCCTGGATATTGTGGGTGTTGTAGAACGTGCAATATGCTGTGTTGGAGAGCATTCAAGTGGCTCCCAGTATTGTTAATAGTGTCCATTGTATCCTGGTCTTACTATGCCTACGTTATTCAGTTGTGCATTTGTTAGTAATTTATTATGAATAGATTTATAAAATAATTTGTTGAAGTCAACACAGTGCTCATTATTGACAATTTTCAGATACGGTGACAAGCACAGTACAACAGTGCTTCTATCTGGTGTTTTATCACATTTTATTGGTAATGTTTTCCTGGTCATACTGGAAAACTATTTTTGCTGAAATTGAGCCGATTCCAGATATGGTATGTAACTTATTTTTATAATGCATGTTAAACAATTATTTAAGTACACAGTAAAGTTTACAGAAATGTTAGTAGGTCATACAGATTGTTGATTAGTTATTAAGACCTTTAACAGTCAACAAAGTTATATAAAAGTTATAGTACTGGTCAGTGGGTCAAGTTATAGTATTTATCTTAATTAGCTATAACTTCATATCTGCTCATTATAATAATTAGTTTAATATCAAATTTAGATTAAAATTCTGTTCAATGAACTGTAATGTAACTGACCTACTTATAGAAACCCTATAACTTTGTGATAACTATTGATAGCTGGTTTTTATCCTTAGATTTGGTTACTGAAAATTATTAAAAACAAATCTACTTTTACTCTTTTTAATGTCCCACTGTGGGACATCCACCAACCTACACTTGTTGTTGTTGTATGAGTTTTCTCTCGACTATGTTACGAAAACTCATACAACAACAACAAGTGTAGGTTGGTGGATGTCACATGTCCTTGAATGATTAAGTAGTTAAATATTGAGTAGTGGCGCTGAAACTATTTACGTAAAGATTTGTGGTCATGACCGGGGATCTAATCTTTAACCTTATATTTCAATGAAGAGGTTGATACCACTGCTCAGCAAAACAAAACAAACCCACAGAAAGATAAATTATTAAAGCTAGCCCTAAACTTCAAACCTTAATGGAAAAATGATATGCATCCTAGATTTGTTTCAGTGCTCTGAGCAAAATGTCTTTAAAACCAAATTAACAATCAACTAAGCTTATCACAGTCACTATCAGATAAAACACTGGTATAGTATCTTATGACTCATTTACTAATCTCTATTATCTAGAGATTTCAAAGCAGTTCATATTACATCACAGTTAATATTAAAATTCCATGAATATTTGTTTTATGATTGATAAGCAAAGTGCATTTCATATGGATGTGCATTCTACACCTTACATAATAAAATATTCATAACTCTGCCCCACACGATCAATTTTTCCACTGATTTTTATGACTGGTTTTGTGCATCTCAATACAAAGCTCAAGGCCACACATTGAGTAGGTCACAAAATCGGTCGTAAAAATTGGTCTTAGGCGGGCAGCCTTATTCTTCAGTAATAAAATATTCATAATTTTGTATTTAATTCATCAAGTATGGTCATTAATTACAAAATACAAATAACTTATAGACTTATGTAGGGTGAATTAAAACAGGAAATTGGTAATTGTGCAAATGACAATGCTTTCCTGTTTTACACATCACTTGTTTTCCTATATTTTGTATACCACAACTACCAATGTAGCTATGAGGCATATAGTTAATTTTTAAATACAGAAAAACAACTATTTGGCTGTTAATAATTTTTTCTCCATAAAATACCATTTCTTCTATAGCTTTTCATGTCTAAACTTTGTGAACTTTGACATTTGTAATAAATATAGTAACCTTTAACAATGGTACAAAGTTGTACTTGCTTAGCATGTGGAGATGCTGAGGAAATCATGGAGCACATACTGTGTAAGTGCAACTCACTAGTGCGAAGACCAGGGATGCTAGGGGTAGACAGACTGCCCTACTTCTTATGAATATGGCCTCATGTGTCCCCGACAATTAGCAGTAGTCATGGACAAGCTGTGCAGAGGGAAAATATGCGTGACTCCATAATCAAAGGGAGGCACCAAAGATCTTACTGGGTCAGAGGGCTCTGGGCCTACCAGCCCCATTAAAAGATAGATAACTTAGAACCATTACTTAGTCAGACATCATGCTTAAATTTGAATAATCATGTGCTTTCCACATTTTAACCAGAGCACATATCTACTGACTACCATGTGGTGTTACAAAGATGAATCCTGACTTGCATTAGCTAAATTTCTCTAAAAATTATATATTAATTATTATACAATATATTAATTGGCTTTGCACCAGACACAATTTCAGTCTCTGGATATTTTTCTCCGGTTACACATAATCTCTGGAGATTCTCAGTCTCCGGAGCAAAGCTTTAATTTAGATGTTCTTGAAAAGAACTTGATCACATTTTCTGGTTATAATATCTCACCAGATGATCTTCCCTTTTTATTGGTGGATTACTATAATATTGTCCCATCATTCTCCAGGCTCCATGAATTCAGTAATGATTGCTCACTTTTGTTAATTGCCAAACCAAGTAAGATGCCCTAAATCCCTTTACTATTCGTTTTTGGTCAACAAGATGGTATAGCAAAATTTAAAATATTACTTATTGTTTCAGTACAAACTACCTGAGGCAGAGTTAGAAAAATTATTGAGTGCGGAGTCTGAAGATGCACAGCGCAGTATATTAGAAAACTTTGCTAAGGATCTACCTATAGTCACAAGGTTATATTTTTTCTTATTTCAACTATAAGTATAGGTTTAACCATACGAAAGATTATAGATACTCTTGATTTTATGTTTGGTGTGCTATTGCAAAAAAGGATGTTTCTTCATTTATTTAATGATAAAATAGAAGGAACACTTGTAAAAGAGAATGCTTTATGCATTAATAATGATTTCCAGATTGATGGCCAGATTTTATTTACCATTGCTCAAGTTTGTAGATTCTTGGTACATTTCACCCCTAGCAACTGCCCAATTTTTCACCAACTGTATTTAGCGTTTTTTTTCTCAATTCTAGACTGATACATATAATAAAGAAGTACAGCAGACGTGTATTTAACATAAAAACCAAATCGGAAATATTAGAAGAGTTTGCTAGTACAGTACCAGTTTTATTGAGGTTTGCCACTTCTCCCCCGTTATCTATGTAGCTAGAATTGAGAAAAAATATAATTATAGTATAGATATATTACTGATAAGTAGCAACTCTTGTGTCCTACTACTGAGCTGTCTATAAATTAAAGGGCCTTTGCTAAAATTAAGCGTGTGCACGCGGCGGGTGCATCGAGCGGGCAGCTTTTATTCGGCATTACTCTTCTCTCTCGCTCGTGTCCGCTCCACTTGCTGTAAAGGTTGTATACATAGAGCAGCAAGGCCGCTGCTCTATGTATACAATCTTTCTAAACAAATACACCAGAGCCCCTAGACAAAGTCTCATATCGAAGCTATAACGAAAGATTGATATTTATCTCCGAAAAGTCACGTGACAATCTTACGTCAATTCACATTTTGTTCGTTTCGATCTTTTGTTATATGGCTATGTAGCTTTGTCTAGAGACCTGGGTGGACACCCGCAGCGTGTGCACGCTTAAATTAGGGATGAAAGTTGATAGAATTTAGCCCTCATTCTCATATACCGACCTAGTGTGGGTTCTTGGATGTCACGTAAGTATAATGCTTACTTCGAAGATATTCTGTTTACTCATGATGTTTACCTTTATCGATCTCCAGTTTAAAGGTAGACACATTTTTAAGTATTTTGTGAGTATTGGTAATTAAAGTACTAATTGTAATGCTGCCAGTTATCCGGGTAATACCTTTATATCCTAATGTGTTTTCTATAACCATTAATAGTTTTGTGAATCATCAAAAAATCCTATGGGTTTTAAAACTATTAATTACTTAGCAAAATCGTTAGTAATCACTTTCTAATGAGCAACTTATAATTTTTATTTACATAATTACAAAATTCATAAGAATACTTAGTTTAACGTAATTTATGGCTAAACGTAATAGCTGTATGAGGTATGTCATTTTCAATTCCAAATTTTTCTTATCAATATGGCTGATAAATCCCAAGCACTGTGTCCCAGTGGGATCTTTTGAGATGTACCAAAATATTTGAAATGATCTATTGATTTCAGGACAATGTCAGGGTCAGTAAGATATTGTAATCGCTGTGTGCTAATCAAGCCAGACCGAGCACACCACTGCAGTATTTGTGCTCGGTGCGTCCTCAAAATGGACCACCATTGTCCGTGGGTGAACAACTGTGTGTGCTACTTCAACTACAAGTTCTTCATGCTATTCCTCGGCTATGCACTCTTGTATTGTTTCTTCATCATGGCTACGTGTCTGCCTTACTTCATTCGTTTCTGGAAGGTATATTGCAACTCTCTGTCTCTTTTAGTCTAGAATGAAACTTATTTAGTTTTAATATGAATGTGTATTTTCATTGCATAAACAAATTTCAGATTGTGAAATGTGTTAATTAAATGAGGAACGGATAGACAAACTAAAAGACTATGCTAATTAGCATGACAAGAACAAGCATAAAAAGCATCTTTTATTGAAATATACAAGTTTATTAATACAAAATAAATTATACATGTTTGCAGCTGCAAAGGAACAAAAAAATCTAGGTCAAAATGTTGACTGTACATAATAGAAAAAATTTCTGTGTCCATATCTCATTCTATATTCATTACCTCTCTTTACTTTTTAGTATAGTAGAGACCGCAAGATTTTTACAACGAGAGAAAGGTCAAGTTATTGTTAGAAATGTGCTCTTCATTTTTACCTAGATTTTTATGGCAGCTAAGCAGCTACTCCATAGCATGTATATAAGAATTAACACAAATAATGACAAGATTGATTCCATTATATTCGAGTTAAGGTCAGAAGGCCTACTGTGAGTTTTGTGTGGTAATTTGTTGCCTTCAATATTCTGCTAGCCGACGCTGCTAAAATTTCAAACAAATTTACGTTTATGCAGACTTCTTCTAGGTGACATACCTACTTACGCACGATGTTAGACATGATTTTTTCAGCTGATAGGGTAATGAATAATAAAATCGAAATTTCCAGATATATGAGGAATACAAGCATGCCCACTGCGACCGTTTATTTGAGAATGGCACTTATTCTAAAATATGCATGGATATCATTAATGTAATTCCCTATCTATACTATTTCCTCATCGGCATGTACTTTGACATATAGACTATAGGTTAATTGCATAGATTAGATTGTTTTGCTTACAGCATCAATGTTTTAGTTTCTACACACTTGATTAGATTGCCTTAAATCATACAAATATAATTATTTGCTCTTGCTTAGTTTCATATTTTATAGTTACAAATTTGTGTTTGGATACATAAAAAAAACTTAAGGTGATCATTACCGTGAATTATTATACCATTTATTAAAATAATTTACATAATATTCAGTATATTTTATTGTTAATATAAATTATTCACTTTGTTTTTATGCCAATTTATACCATGAAATACAAATGATATACATAATAATATATCATATCAATGCTAAATGTTTCCACATTGTTCAAAATTAACAGCGGTATCGCAGTTGGTATGACTTGATATTTTTATTAGATTTTTGAACAGTGTGGAGTTTAGATGTAACAAATATTAGTAGTTTTACCTCATTTCTATAGTTGGTGTAGCTAAGTGATAAAAATATAGTTGTAGTTAACACAAATTATGTTGAAGAAAAGAAAATAATGCTATAATAATGCAATGCAATGTCTTTTTTGCATTTCCATAAGTATTCTTAAATGGTAACATTATAATATATACCATTATGGACCCTGTAAGGCACAGCAAAATAGGGTAGGAGAGAGGAAGATTTGTTTAAAATGTTAGTTAATTTAATGTTGATGTTGGAATGTTGCAACTTTCTGTCATATGCAACAGGAATTGTACGGATTGTTCTATAGTAGTACAAGCTCTGTTTTATTTGGGATCAGATGACTTTGTGTTGTAATGTTCCTGGTTATTTTTTATTCTGAGTGCAAATCGTAAAACAAAATTAACCAGTGAAATCTTTCCAAACGTAAAAGCTTTTCGCTCTGCATGCGTTTTATATTGTTTAGCGCGCGAAAATTACCCTACTTGAGCGCAGTCGTTTCTAGATTTTATGCTATAGTTTATGTGAAAAAAACCAAAGTAAATGTTTACGTTCCCATTTATATCCCTTGAGACCCAAGGGATCCTATGATACAGAAAAAAAGAAAGTAATATTTGTGCTCCATTTTGTGGATTACCTAAAAATTATCTAAATGAAAAGAAAATACTCAGCACCAGTTTGACCAGTTGATGATAAATGTCGGATAGCTAATTTATGTCTTATCTGTGACATAAAGTAAGAAAGTGACAAAATTTGTAAATTAGCTATCCGACTGTGCCTAAATCAGACATATTGTGATACCATGAGTGGGTATGAAAATTTGTCATATTTTGTAATTATTTCTGCGGGCAAAATTAGTTCAAATTTGAGAATATTATATTATGCTATGATAAAAAAAATACTTTTTATTTATAATTCTTATTTTATATAATATTAATAAGTTCTTGGTAATTCCAGGGTGAGTTTGGTACAACAGAGAGTGCGGGGCGGTACCACATCGTGTTCGCGTTCTTCGTGGCGTTAATGTTCGCCATATCACTCGGGTCACTGTTCGGCTACCACTGCTATCTCGTCATTCATAATAGAACTACATTAGGTATGTTAAATTCATCTAAAAGGTGTTATACGTTATTGATTCGTGGTAGAAAGGATTAAAAGTCATAACCTACTTACACGATTCTACTCCCACCAGACAAAAAGAATATAATTTAAATATGGGCTTAAGGTGTTGGTGTTTAGATATTGTTATACTTTACATTAGCATCATAAATTACCAGACAGTTCGTTGTCAGCAAGCTTACCGCCCATAAGACAGTAGTAGACGCCTCTCTCACTTGCGGTCTCGTCTCTCGTCGGTCTTGACTGTTGGATCGAGATATAACCAAATATACAAGTTGCTTCAATGGAAACTGTGTCTATCGTGAAAAGCGCAAGCGGTCGACGCGTGCACAGCTGGGAGCATTCGCCTTAGTTTTGTGTGGAGCAGAGTCGCGAAAGTGGGTGGGCTATGACTTTACGCGCGGCGCTAAGTTACGATTTTATTTCTGATCAAGTTATTTATGACCTTATTCTAATGTGATAGAATGTATAGTATATACCAGTTATCTGGTTCCCATAACACAAGCTCTGCTTAGTATGGGATCAGATGACCGTGTGAGTTAATATCCCAGAATATTATTATTATACCTGTTATGTCATACCGCATTTTACAACACTTCTTATCTTCAAACACTGCTTAAATTGAATTCAAGTGAAACGTGTGTAATGCTGACTTCAGCAATAGGGTGCAAGAGCTAGGTGGTGTGGGATTTTTTAAAGAATGCTATGCTAGGTCTCTCTGTTCTATGCCGTGCTGTGCCGACAATGACCGCGTTAGTCCGCCTTATCGTAGTGAGTCCAAGCTGTGTTTTCTTTTTTCAATATGTCAAAAAAAGGCTAATGTCGATTGAACACTAACTTTCGTACTCTCGGATTGTTACGTAACCTCTAGTTTCCACTGGCGTAAAATTCACAAGACAACATGTTGCCAGCACTGTCTATCTCTATCGTTTAAAGATGAGTAGAAAGAGATAAGACTATGCTTGTATCATGTTTTGTTGTGCAGTCCAAAGGCCCATTTAGATATAAGTCAACCACTCAACGTACGACATGCAAAGAGTAATCTAAGCAATCTATAGCAATTGACATCTTAAGTTGATTTCATTAGTTTTCAAATCGACTTTCGCAATTTTTTTTCGACAGTTGTCGCGTTGAGACAAACTTGTTTAGCGCGAGAATCGGAGTCCTAGATTATCGTATTCAAGTGTTTTAACTTTTAACTTTTAAAGGTGGTTCTTTAACTAACTAAATACAAGTGGCTTTATTCCAAAGCGAGGTTCAAGCAAAGTCTATATTTGACACTATGCATTAACCTAAATGTATCAACTTAGTAGGCTTTAGTTGACTGCAATTACGTTAATAAACAAAATTAGTTCTTAGTCACACTAAATAAGATTTCATTTCAGATGTGCTCGTTTCATACCGCCGCTTGGGCAGTCCGACTGGACAAGTCATTAATTCTATCCTTAAGAATTTGGTTAACGGTAATTGCAGTCACTTAAGCTACGTACTTTTGATTATTAGAAAGTCTATTTGAGTAAAAAGTAAATTCGTGTTAATTTGTGTTATTGTAAAACTAGTTACTGCCCGCGTCTTCCTCTACGTTGAGTTAATTGGATTTCGTAGTCCATTATTCGTAGATCAAGACATTTTTTAAATAAATGTAGATTATTTGAATTTGTGTAAAATTTATGTTTGCGTGGAAGAGCCACAAGTCATAGTTACGTAATGTGTTGGTAATATTTAAAATAAAGAATAGTTTTTGTTAAAATAGGAAAATGACAAAACAGTGATTTCAGCGCCCCCTATTATGTGAATAGTTAACTAATCTAGATTCATACTCATTTGTACTTATATCGTTACGTCGATACGTTTTAACGCTGTTCGCTGAAAAACGATCAACCAATATAAGGTACCAATATAGGTCTTATAAAAAATGCTTATATGCGCCTACAACCTTTAAAAGAAATCAAATCTGAAACTGCTTTAATTTTAGTCACATTCTAAAACCGCTGCAATTTTGATCATATTTGTCTAAAAAACTTGAGAGGTGTCAAGGGACACGGAATGAAGTTCCTTTCGTTTAATTAGTGAAGGAATTGTAATTTGACAGACAAAGAAACATGCGCACGCCGCACAGCTTACAATATCTTACTATAGCAAAAAGTGTCGTGACAACTTTTCGTAAGAATTTTTTCCGTCTAGCCCCCTTTCACAACGCGCGATAAGGAACTTCGTTCCAAAAATTGTCTGAGATGGTGTAGATGCTCCTATAAACGCCCTACCAAATGTAAGTCTCTAATTAGAAACCACTTCTATCTTGGTCACATTTGTCTAAAAAAGTGCCTTTACTGGTATAGGTGCTTGAAAATACGCCTACACGCCTATCAAATATAATACATCCTGAAACTATTATAATGTTGGTCCTATTTGTCTTTGCTCATATTTAAATAAATGTGTTGTTGTTTGCAGAAGCATTCCGAGCGCCAATGTTCCGTAGTGGCGCGGATAAGAACGGGTTTTCACTGGGTGCCTACGGTAACTTCAAAGAGGTTTTCGGCAACAGCCCTAACCTTTGGATGATACCAGTATTTACAAGGTAACAATACTTTAATTACTTTAGTTCTACAATGAGGTCTATCTATTAAAGGTGCACGCAGACTTGGTCGCACGCGCCGCAGTCATCGCTTTTGTTTAAGTACGGTACGGTGCGGGTAGGTGCGTGCGGCCAAGTAGGTACGATGACATTTTTTAATTGTTGAGCCACTTTGTGGCCTACCAATATTGGTAGAGTAATACAAATCGCATGAACTTAAACAACAGCAACCAGCACAATAACGTACAATAAATACAAAATTAAAATGATGCTGAGTGGTTTAACAAATAATATATGTCATGGTACATCAACTTCATGGAAACAAATCTAATGCGGAGCGTACGGTGCGGCCCAAGTTTGCGTTCACCTTAAGGATTTGCAATACTCTGTTAATTTCGGATTCAGGTTTAAGCGTGACACTCAATTCCTAAATTAAGATTATTTTTTAAAACAAGCTTTTATTCAAAAATATGTATAAATACTTCTATTAAAACCAAAATAATTTAAAGATAATACAAATGAACCTCCACCAACCCGCACTTGGCCAGCGTGTGTGGATTAAGGCCTTAACTCTCTCATCTCGTGAGATAGTCTAGAGAAGACCCGTGCCCAGCAGTGAGACATTAAAAGGGGTTGAAGCTTAGAATCAAGCACAAATGAGCCTAGATACGACAGGTTTACCTTGATTAGTTAAGTGATCCCTTACTGGGCGTTTTCACTGCACAACAAAATATGATACAAGCATAGTCTTATCTCTTTCTACTCATCTCAAAACGGTAGAGATAGATAGAGCTTGCCACATGTTTTCTTGTGCAGTGGAAACTAGAGGTTAGACAGCCCATCAAACTATCAGACCTCTAGCCCTATGAAACTAATTATCGCAGTTACTAAAGAATTCGTGAAACCTCTTTAGTTTCCTAGATTTGATTCACACGAGAGCAGTTAACAAAATCTTATTGTTAGCTTGAGAAAACATAATTGTGCCTTATAATAAATTATGGAAAAATATTTTCTTTTCTAAAATAATATTCTTTATTAACGCATAAAGTAGATCCGAAAATATCAGCGTATTGAGAAGGACCTTTTATAAAATTATGAGCCAACGTAAAAGGAGTTCGTATACAGCATGTTAGGGGAAACGTCGAATCGCACGTGTAATCTGTGATGTTTTTAAAAAAAGAAAGTGTGATGTGTGCATGTCCTATTTAGCGTGAAAAAGAAGTGAATGACCAATTCTAACTTTGTGTTCTTACTAACTATAGCTCGGTGAGCCTAAAAAAACTTCGCTTACGGTGTAAGGCGAGGGTGGGGTGTGTTAAGAGCCATAGCGCATTTACTGTCGTCTTTTCCTGCATCGTTGTCAGGCCTCATATTTTATATACCGCATAAGGTGTTTAAAAATTTACTCCACGACATTCAAATTGTTTTAAAATTATATTATAAAAGCTGTCATTCTATACATATTCAAAAATTTTCAATACGCGTGTGTATATAATATCAGAGCTCGCCTACGTATTTAGACGGTACACTTAAAAATATTAGTACCAAAATTACCAAAAAGGATCAATATATTTTTGTTATAATATGGGTTATCTATCGACATCGTGTCAGTATTTTTTTTGTGTTGAGTCAATTTTGTAACACCTTTTAAGAACCTCACTGGGGTTAACCCTGTATCTCCCTACATTGTTTTTTATAAGTTTTCCAAGCTATAGGTATGGTGACAGGCAAGATTTAAGAATGTCAGCATATTTGTGATACTAATATAATTGATATTTTATCTAACACAAGTGTAAAGCAACGAGTAGGAACGAGATAGCAATAGTGTGGTAACATTTCAAGAATAAAGCATAAGATAAAATATTTATCGCCATTATCATAAACGAATTTTAAGCTTATAATAGCTAAAATAGGTTAATAATTCGTTTGTCTTTGTCTGTTATCTTGAGATTTATTCTAGCAAGAAAGAGACAAAACCTATTTTAACTAAAGAGGCGTATAAGATTTTAATGAATAAAACCGTTACTTGTTAATAAGGTTGCATACAATAATTTATACGGATAGCTAAAAATGTCTAGGGTTCATCCGTCTCGAGATTGGTTCTGGTCAACATTATTATCATGATAACATAGATCATTGTAACATTTCATGACACTGCTAGCTTTTGTCACCGTTCTTCTTCCACAGCGACGCGAGATGCATTCAAAGAGGCTATTCAGTTCTCAGTCAGATTTTAACTTATATCACTGAAGTACTATGCGTTTCAAATAAGAATAGGACTGGAAATCTGCCATTTTGAGTCGGAATGGTCAACAAATTCCATTTTTTTTTTGTATGGTGGGCAAAAACTTTTGTTAGTTATAACAAAAGACACACAAACACGACACAGCAAGATAAAAAAAAATATAAATGCGTTATCTACTGCCGTTTGAGTAAGATTGGACATTTGAGATCAAAATTTAGGTTAGGTTAGACCGACGAAAAAATGCGATGTTATTAGGTAAAATGTGTGAGACTGTGCATCTGTGTTTTTGTGTATTTGTGTACAAGTTTGTGGCATCCTACCTCGTGACTTTACTTAGGTAGGTACCTTCATACTTTTCTACATAGTCACTTTTCCAGTGTGATTTGATATTTTGTGCTGACGCTACTTGCTTGGTTTTAGGAATTGTAGAATCAAAATCTGATACTGAATAGCTGCCTTGAATATAAATACTCACTCTGTTTAAAAAAAGGCTTTCACATATTTATATAATTTGTATATGTATATGTATTTTTATACCTTCCTATTATAAATAACCGTGGCGTGGACGAAACAATTTGGTGTTTTAAAAACATACAATATTTACTAATTTAAACTACCTGTGTTTCTCCCTCAAATTAAACCTATTTATTTATGCCAGTTGCCTCTTTATACTTAGCTGGCTTGGTGATAAATAAGTTCATAAGAGCCAACTGCAGCTGCTGTTTTTCCAAGCACCGCTAACCATATCACATTTTTTTGTCGCTCCGCTCTTGCCAGAGAGGTCGTGTTCACATTTGAGGCGACCACAGATGAACAGGTCACATTGGTTGTCGAGGCGTACACAGCTCTCCGTGCGATCTCCCGACATATGTGCCTATTGGCAGACTGTCTGGCATATTAGGCAAGCCCTATTTAATCTGTATTTCACATTTCCACACTTTTAATTTTTTTGAACCGAATCCTACCACCAAAGCTTGGTCCTCGCCACGTATCCTCAACTAGTGCTCGTTTTATCAGCCTGGGAGACGGGTGCGAATTCCCCGTCCGTCGGGAACACCAGCTTCAAACGTTCACGACTTCGCAGGAGACCCATGGCTACGAATCCATGGGCACCACGCGGTCAAGGTCAGAGAAGGAACTTACAGCCTCCCCACACATACCTTGAGAATATTTATACCTGTAATTTATACTCAATTATTGAGAAAATACGGTTTAATTTTGATTATCAATAGTCAGAGCACACTATTACGATTGTCTTAACCGCAGAACTATAATATTTCTTAGTAATAACAACCCGCCAACGTGACGTAATTTGATGTGTCTTTTTACATGTTTTTTAATGATGATATTATATGTGATATTTGCAAAAAGTTTCCTTCAGAGCCGACATCTGGTAGCGGTTACATTTGCCATCTCTTTGTTTTGTAGAACTTCTATGTAAGAAGTTCTCACTTGCACGCATTGGTCGACTTTATGGAGTAAATTACATGCCTGTGGTGTTAAAACTCGAAAGTTGATTGGTTCAACTGCACTGCATAGACTTTGCGCTTTGACTTAGAACCGATCAGCTTACTAGCGCAATTGCTTATTTAGTGTGCTCTAACGTTGACAATCTAATTATTATTTAGCTAACGTGGATCCTCGAAAGGGTAAAACTATGCGTACGCGCATAATATGAACGCAACTGTTTTCAGTAGAGGTTCAATACTGCATCGATTTTAATATCCTTGCATTTTTAAATGTTATAGTTAAAATAGTATTATTGTCTTTCATCCCTCTCTACATGCATTAGTAGTATAATGCTAAGTCAATAAATAATGAAATTGACACTTAATTTAATAATGTACATATTAATAAAGCTCTCAATTGGTCGATAGTTTTAGGGTTGCCAAATTAAAATATTAGTATAATTTTATATAATTTTTAATTTTATCTAACACATCACAAGTAAGCAATAGTTAAAAATTATGTTGGTTAATGTATAACCATGCAAGAATTGATAATTGAATATTACTGAATTTGATCAGAATTTAATAGTAATTTTAGTATATTATTGTGACTATGCTAAAATGCCAAACAAAGTGCCCTTAGTATGCTCAATTTATAGTAAAAACAATGCAATCTTTGCGCCTAAATTGAAGCTTTAAATTCTCACATTAACTTCAAATTTCCGAATGGTATTATTTTTAATAATATGCTCAAGTTATGTGAGAAGGCTAGGCTGACAAGTGTTCATTATATCATATTATTATAATTATATAAATTATTATTAATAATATTATTCAGATTAAAAGACTTGTTTCAACATGCAAATTGCTTTTTAATGCATTTATTTCTGAGCTATATACAACACACAAGACTGATACAGTTAGAAATGTATTTTGTAAGTATGTTTTGTGCACAATAAAATATTTTGTTCTTTATTTTTGTTTTTTATTTGTATGCTACACAGCTTTAACCTACGCTACGTAGTACGCTTTATCATGTTAGCAAGCAAAGGAAGCATATTTTATACAAGAATTACTTTCGTTCGACGGTTAACTAAAAAAACACGTCTGTGTGCTGTATATTAAAAATTATGTATTAAATTATTTTTATTTACTATTTTATTGGCTTATCTCTTATTCTCTCAGTCTGTTGCATGTATGGGTGCTACATACGATGAAATATTTATATATTAGTGCCATGGATAGACGTAAAATTATTTAAAGAGATTGGGGACGGGGTCAGTTGGAAAATAATTTAGGGAGGTGTTAAGTGTTAAATCAACCTTTAAATGTAACAACCATGCTGGTTACATAGAATATAATTTGAAACCATGAACACAGATTTTGCATATTTCAAAAGGGTCTTTCCCTTTGGAAAGAAGGTTTGGTGGTCGAAGTTTAAACATGTAAACGGCATTCCTGAGTACGCCTATGGTACCTATTTCTAAAGGAGCTTTGAAATTTGGGTGTACAAAATATTGAAATGCTTATAAATAGAGTAATAAATAAAAGTTTTTATATTAAACGTATATAGCACCCACGCTTCTGTTTTGTTTCTATTTAAGGATTATATCGAAATTCTTATTTTAAGATTCCATAGAAAATAAGAATATTTATTAACATTTTAGCACGGAGATGGGCCGCGAGACTGAGAGATGGAGACTTTGCCCCCGGAAGGGCAGGACCGTCCCACAAATAGTATAAGGAAATCACATTTTTCATTAACAATACTTTATTACGTATTATTAAAATAAATTCGTTCGATTATTACAATTTGGCTTTTCATTCATTGGCGTCATCCAACCTGTTATTCAAAATTTTTGATACCTAACCTAAAGTTAGTCATTCACTTCTTTTAAATTAGGTAGTTCATTAGTCCCTTTGCATGCTAATTTGTTTAGCAATTAGACGCTTTTACTTAGGAAAGGTGCGCAATGAAATAATTTGCGCTTATTCACGTAGATATTCATAACTAAATATCATTTTAGGTCAGTAATGCTTTTTAACACATCAAAATCAGCCCAATCTTTCACTTAAGGGTTTGCATTTGTTACAAACCCCCTCTAAACGAAGAACAACCTCGCGCATTCTCGGTATATGAAGCACACTTTTCTACATACTTTTCCTTATTCCGTTCGCAAAAAGGTGCTCGAGGCTGAGCTCCGTTTGGTTGGTAGGTATGTCCATAAAAGTATTTTTTAGCACAGCACTAATTCATCTGTATCTGGTAACAACGACGTGTGCGCCCTTATACTTTAAAACTTATTTATAACGCGCTCATACGTAGTGTCTTAGACTACGGTACATTTTTATTGGCCCCTGGCAATATGGCTGCTTTTTCTAAAATTGACCGCATTCAGGCTAAGGCTCTCAGAATAGTATCTGGGGCTATGAAGTCAAGTCCTATCAATGCTCTACAAATAGAATGTGTCGATCCTCCTATGTTCCTTCGCCGTCAGTATCTATGTGATAAATTCTTGTTTAGAGCTTTTCAATTTTCTAACCATCCCTTATATGATAAACTTAAGGCTCTGTCTACTGTTATTGAAACATGTAATTCCTGGTCTCATAAACCACTTCCATGCACTGTTGTCAGTTTTCGTAAGTTTATGTCCTTACAAGCCCCCACGCATCGATCTCCTACACACCCTCTCTTTTCCAGCGACCTAGAATCTCTAGTAAGATCTATTGATATAACATATAACTTCGGCATAGATAAAGACACCTCCATGGCTAATGAAAGATTTAACATCATCTTAAATAATGATTGGAAAGATTACCAATACATTTACACGGATGCCTCTAAAAACTCTTCTTCAGGTAACGTAGGTGTTGGGATATTCCACCATCAATCTAAAATAGTTCAAAAGGTGAAATTCCCTCCGGAGACCTCTGTTTTTACCGGTGAATGCTATGGCCTCCTCAAGGCCGTAGAATTAGTCCTTTTATTACAGTTAAAGAAAACCATAATATTTTCCGATTCTATGAGTGCGCTACAAACGTTATCGAAGTTCCCTTTTAAGTTGAAAACCGTTTTCCCCATTATCATTAAGTTACGTCAGCTTTTAAACATGTGCAACATCTCGGGTTACTCTGTTTGTTTTGCGTGGATACCTGGTCACTGTAACATCTCTGGTAACTGTAGAGCAGATAAACTGGCCAATGAGGCTGTCGTCGATGGTGATATGTTTCCATATAAAAACTTTTGCCATGACCTTGGCTCTTTACCTACAGACTATCTTCAAGATTCTTGGAATAGCCTCTGGGCGGAGAGTTCTACGGTAAAGGGCAAATATTACAAAATAGTCCAGCCTTCTATCCCGAGCAAACCGTGGTTTTTCAAACAAATTTATAACAAACGTACAACTTCCTCACTTATACGCATGCGTTTGGGCCACAACAGCACACCGGCGCATCTTGCCCGTCTCAAAATTTTACAATCTGATGAATGCGAATGTGGCATCGGTGTAGCTGATATAAATCACATATTTTTTTCCTGCCCCCTCTATGATTCCCATTCATTTTTTAACAATTTGATATCTATTCCTGTCCCTTTACCTACATCTATCCAGTTACTTCTATCTTATAATAACCCTCGTATATATTCTATTCTAGCTGATTTTATAAACTTAAACACCAACTTAAAAATTTAATCCTTCCCAAATCCTATCCTGGTTTTTCCATCCGCTCTAAATTAAATTGTTTTAATGTTTTATAAGTTTCCCTAACTTTGTTATTGGCAAATGGTCTACAACCGAGCCATTAAAAAAAAAAAAAAAAAAAAAAAAAAAAAAAAAAAAAAAACGACGTGTGCGACGAGCGCGTAAGCATATCATTTGTATGAAGAAAATGTAACTACGGCGTCACTAGCGGCATGTTTATGAAACACGTCTAGCCATACACATACATAGATAGGCATAAGCGCTCGACCGCGTTGCATTCACGACACGACAATCTTCACACTGATCTTTACACGTGACATGAGTCTCCTATTCGTCGTTCGTACCTATATGCTGCCGAGTTGAAGTTTTGTCGAAGAAAAACGCGTTTTACCTGAGCCTCTATATAAATTTGTAAATAGCGAAGCGATAACGAAAAATTGATCAAACAAAATGTATGATGTTGAAATTCACCTTCAAAGTCACATGACAATCAATGTCAATTATGTCAACTATATAAATTTTATTCTTTCGTATGAAAAAATTCTTCTTACAAATACATGCGTACGTGCTCGCGGTAGGATACGTCATGAATAGGTAGCTATGACAAAACTGGCACTCTGCATATACGACTTTTTAACCTATTTAATGTTTGCGTAGTAACCTATTTAATGTAGTATAGTTTAGAAACTCACACAAGGCCCTGACTTTCATCGTATCGGTAGAAATTGACTAGTTTCAATACTCATTTTTCTTGGGATTTATAAATTAGGTACCTCGCAGTTATTTAATGGGCGTAAAATAGTTAATAAGTACGTAAATCGACGGCCTATAGCTTCGGCGACGGCATCGAGTACCCGGTGCCGCGGCAAGAGGAGGAATCCGAATCTCTACTCAGTTCAGAGCGCTGGGACAGGTGGGGCGATCGAGCCCGACCATTCGACGAACGAGAGAGCTCATCATTCGACGAACTATGAGTAAACTTAAGTATATTACAGGTAACATATTATAATGCTTGCTACATAGCAGGCTGACATTCCAACAAAGATATCATAGTTAAAATGAAATAGGTACCTACTTGGATTGTTTGAAAGAAGTACAAATACAGCCATATTACCATAAGCGTAGCCAGGATTCAGTTTTTAGTGGTTTAGGTATTATACGTAAAATGACATTTTATACATGTAATGTAAAAAATACTCATTTGACATTTCGATATCTAATCCCTTTACCCTGGCTACGTTTATGCATATCATTTTAGGGATGTTATCACACCTAACTATAGTAAAGCTATTGTTCTATCTGTGTGGCAACATCCTAAACTTATGATTTTAGATGTATGTTTGCTTGTACAGTTATTGACTGGCCTGTGGCATAGCGGTTAGTAACCCTGACTGCTGAGCCGGAGGTCGTGAGTTCGATTCTTTGTGAGATGAGCATGATTGTTTGTTCTGTGTCTGGGTGTAATTTATCTATAATACGTATGTATTTACAAAAAGTATTTAATTAGTTTATCGGTTCCTAGTACCCGTAACACTAGCAAATATAATTGCTTAATTTGGGACTAGATGGCGCTGTATGTGTGAAAATATTATTATTGATTCGAACTTATGGTGTTCGACAATCGGTATGAAAAGAATCCTGTGGAGTGAGTTGCAAGATCCGTGTTTATTTACTTCGATGTCTACATCAGTCACGTTGGTTGAAATGTACATATCATACATTGCAATTTACATCGCATCATGATTGTGATTTACTCCGCTTAAGGAAAATAACATTGCCTGGCGACATTAATTGCAGTTTCGCTACTTTTTAAGAAAACCACGAGTGTGAATACAATGACCAGCAGAATTGCTTGCCCCGTCGCCAGCAGCTGTATTCCGTAACCACTCATCATTTACTCTGGTTTGGCAATTCCTTAGCGCATATACCTTACACATGTACGCTATCTCGAACGCGTAATCATGTCTTGTATGTCATCAGGAATGTATACAGCGCCTCCAGCAGTTCTTTTCAAAGACCATCATAAATTTTCACGCGTCCACCACTCTGCGTAAAGTACATTGTCTCTCTCGCTCTTACATTTTGTCGAGCTTTAGTTAAATTGGTGCTCTGAATAAGAGAATGAATGAATGATTGGTCTAGTTAGTACTTAGCTTTGCCTTAGAAAATCATAGGTAGGTATCACAATTTTGTACGTAATACAAGAACAAAATGTAGTTTTTAATTAACATTATAATTAATAGATGTGATGTTTGTTATTTAATGTAACTCTTATTTTGTTGGTGTAATTTAATGTTATTGTGATTGTAATTTTATAAGCTCGTCTGATTATCTACAGGGTGATTTTTATGTCGTAAAATTTGATCACAACTCTCGAACACACACTAACACTATGAAATCTGGTATCTGATGGAAATGCAATAAGTATTTAGTTTCATAAGGTGGTCCATGATGAGATGATGATTTAGGAAAAATAATTGATAAAGTGAAAAGATGCTAATATGATTTTTTTACGATAAGTATTGGTAAAACATCTCAGTTCACAACATAAAAATCACCATACTATTTGAATTCTTACTGTCCACAAATATCAAGTAGTTTTTCTCTATATTGCATTGTTGTCACTAACATTTCCCTGTTTGTGTACCCTTATGCTTATTATTCATTTTCAGTTTGTATACAATAAATAATGATATTGGTATTGTACTTAAATAAGTATTACCTGTGCTTAATTAAAGAAGACTGCTACAATAAGTAGATTCATCTGTTAAACAAGAGTTATACCAGTTTTGTAGTAAATGAATGTGAATATAGAAACTACTAAGGAAAAAAGTCAAAGTAATTAAAATATTATATAATATTGACCTCGATAACATATATAGTTAGTGCTATATAAGTTTGCAATAAAGTGCGTTTAAAGGGCTAAAGAGTGTGAAATGTAAAATAACTTAAAATTCACTTTCACAATCTGAGTCCCCACGCGTGGTCCACGGGTGGTGCAAATTAGGTGACTATAAACTGGTAGTGGTCATCAGACAAAACTCCACCGATAAGCGGCCTTGCACTGTGTCGGTGCCATGTCTGGTGACACTATCTGAAATGGAGGTAGTTTTATTATGGTTATACATATATGGGGCCTCATTCCACTGCCATCTTCTCATCAAATATCAATCGGAATCACAAGTGAATCGGTATATAAGTCAGACGCGTTCCATCATAGATCATATCATTGCAGGCAATTTATGGTCAAGCGCAAGTCTAATAAATAATTAAAAAAAACTTAATTAGTGTAATGACTAAGTGTGATTTAAAACACCTAATTAATAATTAAATTAATATAATTTCACCACGACCAAAGGTCAACCACTTTTTTCAAATTTATATGGCCTTAAAGGGACTTCCATCCTTTCAAAGCTACAGTAATAGTAATGAGAGTATTATTGGTGAATTTTACATTCCAATCAATTCCATAAAACAATTTATTAATGATATTATAACAGTAAACTAGGTTTTAGTAATGAGAGAACCTGGATTGCCCAATTTTTGTATCATTTACTCAGTAATGTAAAATCGCTGTTAATTCGCTTTTAAAGGTAAATTAAGCGATCGGTCAGTCAGGAAAAACAGTAAAATGCCCTCATGTTAAGAGCTTAGACAATGACCCACTTTAAGCTATCTAGATTGTGGGACAGAGGGCAATGGCGCATGATGGTCGATTTCAATGACTGTTGGCAATGGCATTCCTTGCAAGGAAATCGATTTTTAATAATGTTTGAATAAACTTACGTTTGAGGCTTATGAATGATCGGCTAATATTATTTAATGTACCTAACATATTATCCTATTCCAAAACGAAGACAAATCACAAAATTATGATTGACTTCTGTTAATTTTTTAGTTTATAGAACTGTGAGCCTGCTTATCAAATATTTTTGTAAAGCAATTGTAAATACGAGGATGAATTAATATGCTGCATTTATATTTTCTCTACATACAGAGGCTGTAAATGTGGCATTATAATGAAGAAAATGTGCAATGGTTTTGTAATTTAAATACAAGTATTAATAAATACATTGAATTACTGTGCAGTTTGTATAAAACTTATGAGGTACCCCTTCACCAAGAGCAAACGCCTGAAATATGACGTTAATTTTTTCAATCTGTAACATTTTGGTACAACTTGTACTTGTTCATTGTGAAATAAACTAAACTAAATACTCAAAATTGGGCCTGAAAAGTTACATTACAGGCGAATGCTCGCAAGGCGCACCTTAAATACCTGTTCCGTTTCAAAATAAAGGCTTCAATAGTCAATTAGACTAAAATAAAAACAAAATCTTTACCTTTTTTGTTTATTTATCAACTAACCGGGCTTATAATAAATCAACCATTATTTTAAATGCGAGAAAATCAAACACATATTATTACCGACTTCGGCCGCATACGTTCGATATTAAATACGATATTAAAGATTATTTACTTTTATTGGCAGATATCAATAAATGGTCTTGTCTCTTTCTTAAGAGTAACATTGCTTACTTTTTAAAAGTCCCTAGTGTTCTTATATTGAAAAGACAGCAATGTAACTAAAGAAAGAGACAAATGACGCGACGTCATTCAAGGCCATACTTCTCGTTTTCAACATTTATTCTAGACGTAATGTCCAGTGTTCCAGGAACCTTATTAGTGAACATCTATGACGTCATTCGGCGAGCAAATTCAAAAACTGACCGCAACTGGCCGGGCTTAATAATCGATCTCTTACTATACGTAAAACAAATAACTTAGCTCTAAAAGTTAAACAATAAAATACAGGCACAAAATGGCACTTGAAAATAATAATCAAAAATAACCTAAAATACACCTCAGACTAACCATTCAAATAGTAAGGCCAGCCAACATAGATCTTATATCATTAGGGTTGCCATTTTTTAATAAATCCCTAAAAGCACGTACACACGTCGCCTCCTTTTCTAAGTTTATTGATATTTGGTGAGCTCGTCGGGTAATCTCCTTCGGTATGCCGGCGAGGCGAGCTGCGTTAAACCCGTACGACTTCGGACAAGCACCAGGTGATAACTTGTATAGGAATGTAATGGTTTCTTCAGGGATATGGTCTTCATTGTCTGCTGTAGACTCATCTGTTTCTACCATGCATGCCTGCGAGTACATTGTAAGTCAATTTTCAAATGTTTTATGTATTTCCCATTATACTCCATTAGTATTTTTACAAAGCATAGGTATTGCCTTCATTTCATAAAAGCTAGGTTATTGTACTACCATCATCATTCAGTTTGACGTCTATTTATAGACAAGGCCTCAGCATGGCCTGGGCATCAATTTGCTGAGTCAGTACAATCGGGTGACTAAAGAAGTTTTAGGCTCTGCTTTTTGGATACTATCTGCAAAGTGATATCCTAACATAGAAAATATGGCGGAATGCTTACCATATGTCCCAACATGATCCCAGGATGCGACGATAAGTGGTGTACAAGAGAATGGTAATGTGTGGAGAATATAACGCGACAACCGCGCTTGGCTAACTCCACACACACACCCGACGCAATCGCAGTACCGTCGTACGTCGATGTGCCGCGACCTAACCAAACACAAATCAACTTTAACTGTCAAGAACCATGCCTTTGTTCATATGGTGGTTGAGTACACTATTCGGAAACTTCGGGTTAAAAATAAAGTGGTTATTAGGCTTTTTAATAGGGAAATTACCATAGCTGATTAGTTGGATTTGTGCTCAGTGAATGGTAATATTCTTCTTACGTACTGAACTTGAAACTGTATCATGTTAACTCTACAATTCGATTGATTCCATACAGATGCCGGCGTGGTTACTGTTTACAAGTAAAGAACATCGTTTCATTTTGATTGGTCGAAAGATTGACATGAGGTGAGACATGACAGGAAATTAAATACTTAAGCCATCTTTGGAACACTGTTATCAATGCAATGGCTATGCTCACTAACAGATAAAGTTTAACTCCCGTATTCATAAACGTATTTTAAGCTCGTTATGGCTAAAATAGGTTTATAATTCGTTTGTCAGGTCTTCCATCTTGACATTTATACTAATAAAAAAGACAAAGTCCATTTTAACTAAAGAGCCTTATGATTTTTTTTATGAATAAGGCCGTAAAGGTAAACAAAAAGTAAAGTTATTTTGTTATCCTGACTACTCGTAAGTATCCAGTGTTCAATTAAAGCCAATCCTGTCGCGTTACTTAAAACAATCGGACGTTTTTAATATTAGTTGTAGTCTCACTAGCCTCTCGCGAGCGAAAGGAGTCAATGAAACGTTGATCTTTGCCCAGCTGTGACAAAGAAAGAACACTAATTGGACTCTTGATAACTAAAGGTAATGGGACTCGACTCAACAGCAGTATTATTGGGGCTGTGGAAGAGGGATGCCGCTATACTATGTGTAGAGACACTGCTCTTTCGTACAACTGCATTAATAATTCCATATCATAGTAGGGCTGCAACACATACAATACTACTTACCTAACTCGTCCAGCAAGACAAGAGAATTTACGGTAGCGTGTTTGACTATAGCGGCGGTTTCATTCATTTCTACTAAGAACGTGGACTGCCCTGAGAAGATGTCGTCTGAGGCGCCCAGTCTAGTAAATATGCGGTCTACTAGACTTAGCCTGCATTCTTGCGCTGGTACGTAGCAACCCTGGGAAAAAGGAGACTATAGTAATATGGATATTGCATTATTGATATTCATCGTAGCCAGCTTTAATACAGGGATCCTAGACAAAGTTACATGGCGAAACTATAACGAAATATCGCAAGAACAAAATGTATATGTCTCGTTGTCACGAGACGATCTTATGTAAGCGAGTTTCAATCCCATGCATTGTTTTCTTTTCAATCTTTCGATATCGCTTCGCTATCTAACTTTGTCTAGGGGCCCAGATCTTAAAGGCTCAGGGTAGTCAGGGAATAAACGTAGGAGGTTAGTAAGCTGCAGAGTCGCATGAACTAAAAAACATTAGCAGACAGCCTCTTGGCATTCCAACTTCATATTTCTACTACCTAGTACAATTCTATGGATGGTCTGAGTAAATATATCATCTAAATATGGTAATAATAATTTTGTTTTTTTATACTTACAAGATGTGCGAGTACCGTCAGCAAACCTGCCTGTCTCATCAAGGTAGATTTGCCTCCCATATTAGGTCCAGTGAGTAAAAGTAATAATCCTTGATCACTGCCAAGTACTGTATCGTTCGGTATGAAGTCGGTTACATTTGGGATGCATGGGTGACGACCTTCCACTATGTTCAAGTATGGCTGCAATGATTAGAAATTGAGAAAGCTCTTATAATTTTGACAAGCTGAAGGAGCTTAGCGTAAACAATGACGCTTCGACAGCTCAAAAATAACTGGTCAGTGGCCTAATTCATGTAATTATATAAGTTAAGTTGCAGTTAAGTTTCGATCAAAGCAACCCTTTTTTAGTACTCTCGTAATTATGATAATCGCTGTCGCTTTAGCATAATGTTATTTGTATGACAATCACAAGAATACCATTTTGCAGTAATACGTCAACTCAATTGCAACGTGATTGCAACTGCACGGCGTCAAGAAATTACGTGAATTAGCCTACATATTATTATCTTGATCAAATCATCAAAGGGCCACACGAGAAGCATCAATTTTCAAACAATAAATAAATCTTAGAATATTGTTTGTTACCTATAACAAACGTACAAAACACTTCTTTTTAACATCGGTTAAAAAGCATTTTACTGATATATGACCTGTTTGTATAGCTGTCATTCCTGGCAGATGTTACAGTGAAGAAACACCGATAAGGAAATAAACCTATGGTGCATATTACATTTGTATGATAGTCAACTACTGCACAGTCAATATGGATTGAAAAGTTATATACCGGCCGTTTTACTAACTTTCAAATTCTACAGCTTCGACTGCATACAATTGACATGCTAGTATTAAGCAAAAAGCAGATCATTGAACATTTAAAAAAACGTAAGGTAAGTATCAAAAATATTTACCGTCCTATGTTCATCGTACGTGACTTCAGGTAAACAAATTTCGCCAGATTGCTGTCTAGCGAACTCCGTAAACGCCAGCAATATATCAAGAGTAGATAGACACTGCACTGCCGTTTCCCATTGGTTGTAGTGACTGGAGAACTTCTCGAATATTCTACGGCTCAAGTCTTTTAGAACGTTTGTCTTTTGTTCTTCGGCAGCTATCATTCGGGCTAGTAAATCCTGAAATGGACAAAAATTAATGCAACTAATCCTTACTAATATTATAACGCCAAAAGTACTGAACCGATATGGGTGAAATTTGGTATGGAGATTGTTTGAGACGCGGTCCGCAGTAGGAAAGCTAGTGTTTTAATATAGGCTCATTACCACATTCACTGTCAAGATACAAAACAATCTGACGAAACAGCAAACATTCTCTTGCCAAACGTTTGCGTGACTTACTGGCGGATCCAGCACAGGGAATATAATATTTAGTTGAAAAGTACCTGCGTTTAAATTTTTCTGTAGAAGTATCTATTTCTCGACAAAAATTCATTATTTACGGTATTTAGATAAGCATGGTAGATTTTATTACCTTCGTTTCATCAGTAGAGAATCTTTTAAATCCCTTTCTTGCTCCTTCCAAGTTGTAATCAGAACCAGCTTTCGACGCAGCGTTTTGTGGCACTTCGATTTGGTATCGCTTTTTTTCAGTGCCTACGTACGATAACTGGAAACAGTAAAATTACGAAATAAAAAAACTACTTCTTTCATCAAATGGGACCATACAAACTTTTAAAAACGAGATATTAAATAATAGTTTAGTTCTATCTAAAGAGACAAAAATATTTGAAGAAATTATTGAAGAAGTAATCATACTTTGCGATCAAAAAGAGCGAGTGAGGCCTTCGTGCAGCACTGTTAATCCCCAGGCAGCTGATGATTAAAAATTTGCCAAGTATGAGTTGAACTCACGCGCCAAAGATTTTGATCTAACCTAAGCTTAAAGCAGTATTGTTTGAGTTGGAGAAGATTGATGCCACTACACAATTTGTAGAGCAACTTCTCTTGGTTCACACGGAACACTGAAGTGCATGAGTACCTGAAAATTCCAACAGTCAGAAGAAGAAATAGAGAGGTCTTCTGTGACCTATAAAAAGAGTCTCCACCAAGTACCTAATGAATACTAACGACAGCATATTACGGCTAAAATAATGCGACTAGCTTCAATTTAAACACTGTATGTAGTGTTTAACTTAAGAGATGATACGTCAGGATGTGCACTCTCACGAAACTGGAAAGCGACACCTAATCTGATTAAAGGCATGAGGCTGATAGCAGATAAAAAATAATTATAAAAAAAAACTTCTCTTTCATACAGCTGGTTTATGGTACAGCTGCTGATATCCTTTAAATCCTAGACAAAAATGTGGGGAAGGCTATGCACCATACACATTCTATATAACTTACTCGACATTTAAAGTATTTCTCCTGTTCACTGAGGTAAACCTTAAGTTCGGTCTCAATTTGCTTAATTTCTTTTATAGTGCTATCGTATTCTTGGTCTACGCCTTCTCCGGGGAGGATACGACCTTCTTTTTCAGCTTCTGTCTGATTGAAAGCTTCCTGCAATAATAGTTTATTGAAACCTTAAATTACAGTCGACATTACAGAGATGCTATCTAATTTTTGCATACGTTCAAGCCAAAATTCCTCTTGTCTTTAGACGAGATTGCGAGGACAATCCTCTTTATTAATGGTATTTTATTTGTTTTCTTTATTTTGCCGTAAGTATTATCCGTTAATTGTATTTATAACTGCTGCGTAAAATATTTACCATCCTATCTATTTATACAAATATTAACTTTATACCATAACATACCGTTTAGTTACAAGCTTATATTAAGAAATTCTCACCTTGAAAAACCGTAAAGTATCTTGGTAATCCGGATATTTCCCTTCAGGACTGAACTGCGTTATCTTTTTCAACAGTACAGCATCTACATCAGAGAATAACTCAACCAATTTAAGAGCGGCGGTAAACCCGTTGAGTACAGATATAAAGTCTAACACTTTTCTTTTGGAGTATGTCTTTTCTTCATAGAAAATAGCGCGGGCGTCAGGGTGGTCTTTAGAACGTCGTAGATTACCTAAAGCATGAACTCTGAAAGTAAATAAATTGCGTTATAATTCTCCCCTTTACTTGAAGCCATAAGGCGGTAACGTAGTAAAATATGATTCATCAACCTATCCTAGTCCACTGCTGGACATGGGCCTCACCTAAAATACGCCACTAAGCACGATCTGCGGCTTTTCTCATCCAATTCTTACCGGCCGCCCTGCTTGCTCCACCTAGTCTGAGGGCGTCCTACGCTACGCTCGACAATTGGTCTCCACTCAAGAACTCGTTTACCTCAGCAGTTGTCAGTTCTGCGGCTGATATGACCGGCCCACTGCCACTTCAGCTTAATAATCCAGTGGACTATGTCATTTCATTAGTTCTCTGTCCGATCTCTTCATAGCGTATTAGATCCTTCAGAAAGACTTCTGACATAGCCATAGCTATTATATTTCATAATAATAGCTATGGCTATAAGGCCTTGGTGGGAATGTCTGGAGGCATTCGATAGATTGGTCAGAAGCCTTTGCCCAACATTAAGGCGGCAAAGGTTAGATTTAAAAATTGTCCGAATCTCAACCACGGATTCTATTTCACAAATACGCATACCACCATATCAATTTGGAGACGGTAACAGATAAATACATAGACAACAATTTGTTTTTATTACCATAAAAGTTGTTGGCAATAGTAGTTAGGCTATATACTCACTTGGCTAACAATCTTTCCAAGTCGGGTAGTGTAGTTAGAATACTCTTAGCGTCTTGACATAAGGCCTGGTTTTCAAGCAGCATTTTTATTGCCTCTTGTCTTTCTTTTATCACGGACAGATTGCAACTGGGCGCACACACCCACTGATACAATAATCTAGAAACAAAATATAAGTTATTTCATTATTATGTGTTATAAACACAAAACAAAACATGAGTTTCTATAAAAATTCACAAATAACCCTCTGAAATTGTCTTAAAAAGAGAGAGAGTGATAACGGAAGATTGAGTAAGAAAAAGATAGAGATACAAGATGGTCAATAGACCTACCTTTTCCCCATTGCTGTTGCACAAAAATTAAGCCTGTCATACAAACATCCCTCATCCTGAACAATCCTCAAGTTCCTCAACGTGATAGCATCAAGAACCATGGTATTGCCACCTTCCCACCGATTTTCGACTTTAACCTCAGGTGGTAAGGTACTGTTTAGAATGTCGGGAGGTGCGTATGACGTGAACTGGCTCATGCCTAACACTTGTATGTCCAGAAGGCAGTCAGTAAGACAATATACACAGCCACCTAATGCTTTGACTGCAAGGTAGCAATTCGGAGCTGGGGTAAGCCCGAGCGCGTCACCTGTAAACAAAGGGTAAATGGGAAGGTATAGATATATTGTTTTTTTACACTAAGACAAACCAAGTTATGATGCACCCTTTAAACCTTCGTCTATGGCTTAATAGCCACATGGGTGCAGGAGATATTACAATGCAATTATGTCTAAACATAGGCAAACTCTCTATTCTTTTACTCTCAAAAGTGAGATGGTGCTACGCGTTTCAAGTAAGAATAGGATTCCGCCATCTTGGACTGGAATTCAAAACAATTTAACATTTTTAGTACAGTGGGCAAAAATATTTGTTCGATATAATAATCATGTCGACGAAAAAATAAAAATTCGTTCATTTTATTGCCGTTCGAGTAAGATTTGATATTTGGAGTCGAATATTTAGGTACGAACATATTTTATTAACTTCCAACGGCAAAAAGCGGTGTTATAAGTTCAAACGTGAGTTTTTATCTGTGTATTTTAAGAATTTGTGTACAAGTTTGTGGCGTCGACTCGTATCGCGTAAATTTACTTAAATAGGTAGCTACATTGTAACTACATACTTACATATGTAAAGTTTTTACATAAATAACTTTCCCATACATTTAAAAATGATATTATTGTCTGTGGTTTGATATTTTGTGCTGACGCTACTTTTGCTTGGCTTTTGGTATGAAGTTAGCTTCTTATTTGAAATGCATGCTGGCCGAATCCACCAGTAAAAGATCAAGCACAGGATCGACGTCTGTCCAAGATACCACCAACTTCATGGACCACGGAGTAGTGTTGAGAAATTAGAGAGCCCTAAGACTTTTTGGTTCCGTGCGGACTTCGATGGCTGAAGCGAATACGCTACACGTACGCCATCAAGGCAGCAAACAAATAGCGACTATGTATCATGGGAAATATGATTCAAATTAGAACACAACACATGAATCGTTGTCACAAAATACGTCTATTTATCGTGTTGTTTTGGGTTAAATAGTAACAAAATACACTGACTTACCCTCATGCAGAAATGGCCGTATGCCTTCAGGCCACTCGCCATCAATATTAGTTCTGTAGTACTTCTCAGCTAATAGTTTGAGCGTCTTCTCAGGCGTCCACATGTTCAGAGGTTCTCTACGCGCGTTATGACAATGAGTGCTTAGTAGTTTGCTCGTACGAGCTGTGGTTGTTTTGCGGTCGAAGATTATCTATAACATTCATTAACTACTGAGAGAAAAATTAGTACCAACAAAGCGTGCAAAGCTGCCCGGCAAATGACGTCCCGACTAGCAAAGTAAGCTTGACCTTCTCCCTCATTTCTACCCTTTTTAGTGTCCCACTGCTGAGCACGAGTCTTCTCACAACTATCTTATGAGTTGAGAGAGTTTTGGCCTTAATCTACACACGTTGGCCAAGTGTGGGTTAATGGATGTCGCATTTCCTGTACATGAATAGTGAATTTATAATACTTATACGTTACTGATGCCTGACTGCCTCGGATGTCCTGTGGTTGCGAGGTCCCAGGGTCGATTTCCAGATCGAGCAAAACACAAAGATTTTTAGAGAAGTCACTCTAAAAATCTTAGTTGAAACTCGAAGTTTGGAATTGTGCCTGATGAATGGTAATAGGCTCGCCCCCTATTACGTATGGGACCAAAATATAGCCGGCGAAAAGTGTTTGATATTTACTTCTATCTACACCTTCGTATAATACAGGCGTGAAAAATGTATGTATATTTGCTGATAATAACGAACTTTTCCAAAGAAAGAATTACTAACTTCTTTCTTCAAATTATAATTTCTATGTGATAAATAAATATCTTAACATACCAATGCAGGTGGAAAATGTGCCAGCGTAGTAAGCAGCCGCGATGAATGTTTGTCGTCCTGAAACTGTCCGATGTGGAACTGTCCTATCGACGTATCCACAAAGCACAGCCCGTAACTACTGCAGCCGTTTATTTCCTATACATTCAAAACATCTGATGACGGAATTTTCAATTCAAACTTTTCAATAAAAACGCCAACCTGTATTTCCAAGTTTTTTTTTAAGTAGTTTATTTTAAACACCAGTGAGCGGAAACTTGATAGGTGCACCCTATCACGTTTTTTGGCCCAGTTCAAAAGATCAATCTATTTAGTTAAAAACGTTAAGTTAGTAGTTAGTTTAGTTTAATCTTACAGATTATTAAAAAATATTGGATACGTATTTTTGCTTTTATGAATTATTAAAAAAATAATCAGAGAAATCGCATCAGAGTTATTTCTTTTCGTCATAATCACTAAAAACTACTTCGTGAAAGTGACGTCACGCAACACTTTGGCGCAAAGTATCGCCATTAAATAAATGAATATTTTAGGACAATAACCACACGGTCATCTTGGTCCCAAGCCAAGAAGAGCTTGTGTTATGGAAACCAAATAACTGGTATCCACTTTAAATATTCTACTTTTCTTTTGTGAATGTATAATTATAATAGATAATTACACCCAAACTCGAGGTTGTTGATAGCATGCAGATTTTTTTATAATAATAATAAGCCTGTCTTTTACTGGCAAGTAGTATGAAGTGCAATTACCTCTTCAGCGATAGCCAACATATAGTTGGCAGTAGCATCGCTAGGTCCTGGGTCCTGCAAACCACACACTTGAGCACCACGCATTGTCACTTGACAAATCTCTCTTTTAACTACTTTGTCAAATTTAGTCGGACGTCCTAAAATAAAATAAAACTATGTCAAATAGGTAATTATGGTGTTGGATTACTATACAATTATTAATCGTAGCATAGTATTGATACCAGAAAACACATTTAAATAAGTTGAAATGGGGGTGTAATTCACTAAAAAAATAATAGATTTCTATTAATTCAATTCAAAATTTAACAGAGCTTTGAACATCTTTCAACTGCAAAGAAGAAGGAGAATCGATAGCCAAATTAAGGGCAGGGTGCGGGTAATAAGTTAGTAAGCATTGATAACACTACTCGACAAGAAGACTTACCCACTTTGCACCTCTCTTGCATCATATCAGGAGTTTCAGTTTGTTCTACGCGCGCCACTTTATAACCCTTTGAGACTAAGGTACTAGCCATTCTACCATACGCACTTTCAGGGAAACCAGAATGTGCAAATTCACCCTAAAATATAAGAAATATAAACTTATGAAATACAGTCCTGGAACATCTTACATTGTGTAGCAAAAAAAAATTTCGAAAGTAGCTTTTTACACGGCCCCTAAAAAAATGAAAGAATAGTGCTACAAGAGTAATTCAAAACCAAAAAAAATAATATCATACCTTCATGTAAGAGAATCCAAGCTCATTAACACCAACCGCAGCATCCATATGATATAACTCATAGAATTTGCCCACTTTAAAAAACAACACACAATCATAGTGGGATGACTTCAGTATCCACCATTGATAATGGGCCTGCAAGCAAAATGTTAGTATAAATAAACTACATTAATATTATTTATTACAAAATCCTTTGACTACAGCTCAAGAGGTGCAAGATAATACAACATTCTGAGACATAACACATGACTATCTGATCCCAAATTAAACAGAACTTGTACTATGGAAATCGGATAACTGATATTAATATACATATACTATTTTTTTGGAAAATAAACTATAATAGAAAATTACATCCAGGTTAGACAATGTCTGTCTCAACCTGGATGTACGCCACCGGTCCGTTAAAGCCTAATTGGACATGTAAAAATCAAACTGTGATCATTAATGCAACTTTGTGGCCTATGGTAATGTTTCATAAAAATGACATAGTAATGAATCTGTTAATCTTTACATAGAAATGAAAAAACATTACAGGTGTTTGTTGTTTTAAAAAATCTGGTGGCACATAGAGAGTGCTGGGATCATATTCTGGGTGGTCTGGTCTTCTGCCTTGGGCATCTTTGATTTTGTCAGGTTTCAGCCAGGGTAGTTTACAATGTACCCAGTTATCTTCTTCTGGCACTGGTAAATTATCATCTGGTTTAGGAGGGGAGACAGATCTGTAAATAATGACTCAAGTCAATTGCTGTAAACCTAGCCTGCTTTACAAATTATAAATGAGACATTAAGGAGCAGTGATGTACTATTTGATTATAAAAACACCACAAATGCAACAAGATAAGATAAACTTAGCTACTGTTGTGACCCAGAATATGAATCATGGAGGGTGGTAAAAGGAGTCTACAAGTTACTAAAAACAACTATTGAAAAACAATATTAAAAGCCCTGTGTGAAATAATTTTAACATGATTAAGGCCAATCAGACACACATTTTAAACTAATTTATCAAGCTGTTTAGCAGTGGCAAAGAAATGTACATACTCAAACAAAGTTACCCTCATTCTGGCACAAACAAGTAATAACCCACAACAGACAGACAGACATAGGAAATCTTTAAGGGTTCCTAGTTTATATTAAGGAACCGTGAAGAGGTTTACGTTTATCTTGGGAACGAATAATAAAACTGGAAGAAGATGAGAAAAATAAAATATAAAGTACACTATTTACCCATTTTGTGTAGCCGGTTTGGTTTTATTTTGTTTCGTACTTTTTGGAGACTGGCTTTCATACTTGAAGCTTTCCTGCAACTTTTTCTCTATAGACTGCTTTTCTTTCACTGGTGTTTCACTTTTGTTATCTACTGAAATATTATTAGTTTAGTCAAGGGATTTATCAATAGTTTACATACTCCTTGATATTCCTTTCTAGTATTTCATATGAATGAAGTAAAAGCTATATTATTCTATGTGTAAAAATATTATCATGTTAATTTTAACCCCCATAAAAAAGAGCCTGTCTTATGTACAAATTGTGGCACTATAGTGTTAAAACAAGTAACTTAAGTTACAGTAGTTTATTTATGAAAAACTGAAGTGATCAACATGATTTGTAGCTAAGTTGGGTGTTTTATTTATTTTATTTTTTTGTTATTTAAATTAATAGTACCTTTATTCTCAACATCAGAGTCATCTGAGTCTACAGGGTTAAGTCGGATTCTCTTCCTTTGCTTGGGAGCAATGGGCAGCTCATCTTCACTTTCACTACTCTTCACTTCAGGGGATTTAGTGGGGTGCCGTTCACGCTTTTTAGCTGATAATCATAACAATATAATACAGGAGACATCACAAGTGGTAACTAACAGATTATAATGGACTTTTATGTGTGGGCAATTAAAATTTCACATGCAACTTATGCATCTTCAATATATAGGTTAAGGCAGGACACAGAAAATAATTATACTGATGATTATAGGATAGAATCATATTAATTGTTGTACCTTGGAAATTTTAAAGTAAGACTTACATTCGATTTTAGTTTCCTTGCCCGTTGGAAATGATGAATTTAACTTTGGACTGCTATTGCCATCGGTTTTCAACTTTTTGTTGGCGGGTGGAGTTTTAGAAAAATAATTAAACAAAGTGTTGGATGTACCTACACTATTGCGTTTCGACATAGCAATTTACAAACACTCAAAATAAAAATAAAAAATTCTTAAACCAATACTCCGTTCAACTTACTGGCTTAATTTAATTGATAATAAATAACACTTTTTTGCTGTTTTCGCGCGACCGGCGCGAATTTTTGTCCAAAGCTGTCAAACAAAACAAACCGTCAATCAGTCACTCAAAATTAGGCAGCTAGCTAGCTGTCAATGTCTACTGAAAGTGCAAATTATTTCAAGACGTTCGGTTGAAAAAATGGCGTCTTAGAACGTCGCAGTTTTTTAGTTTTTTACTACTAATCTTTAAAAACTTATACACTTATTTAAACTTGACACTGGCAAAATTGCGGAATAATTTCTGCAGAGGCCATAATTAAAAGAAGAAGAAGAAGAAGGTTCAAGACGTTCGCTCTTATTCACGCCTGGTAAAGTTTTAGAAAAAAAAAAAAATTGGTTGCCTGTAAATTCGGTATACGGGAGAAAGTTTTACGTGACAACGACTTTGAGTGGTAAAATAATTTTAATGTGAATATTCATTCGTATAGTAGGAAGAAGGATGAAACATAGTTGAGTGGGAGAGAGACGCAAGGCATTCGGCGGGCCTCTCTCTCGTTCGGTGACTCATCGTAACGTTACCGAGCGTTACACTTTTTCATAAGTGCCTCCCAGCCGCAACCTAATTTAAGACGTTGTCACGTCAAAAAAACGACCGTACGATATGTCAATGCAAAGCTAAAAAGTAACAGTTACGCCCCTCCCTCTCCCTTCTTCACCCCCGCTAGAGGATTGTCACTCTCATGTCACTACTTGATAGCTGTCAGGGGGTGGCGCGCCTGAAACCATAGAGTACTATTTACGTACTTTCTCACTATTGTAGGGTACATTTAAATAGTTTGTGGTAGGTAAAGCCGTTCCCGATTCCCAATGTGAAAAATCCGACTACCCCTCATTTAATTATGTACTAATCTATGCATGACTTCCATTACTGTTTGTGTCATAGATTTGGGTTACCTATTGTTATGGTTTGTGTTGTGTTGAAGTATTTGCGTTGATTAAATTCTGTACATTATTATCAACCCATTAATAATATTGTGATACAACAACAAGAAATAACTGTGTGTTCTCAAATGTGTATTCTAGCAACAGGACGCTACATAACATTGATTTCTATTGAGTGTCTATTGAGTATTCAGCCTCTTTAGTGGTCAAAAGTTTTCTTCTACTGAAAAACTAAGTTGGTTACCATGGTGCTGTTATTCGATTCTCTCTATTGCTGTCATTAAAATAAAAATTGTCTTAAATTATAAATTGTGCAAATAAAACTAAAGTAATTTTGATAGTGATATTATTTTGTTAGTCTCTTACAGTTCTGCTAAAATTATACACGTTAATAATTTCATGTGAGAAAAGAAAATCGTTATCAAAGTGTACGACATCAGCGTTTCTTTCAGAAAATTTTTACTGTGAAGAACCTTGATTAGTGAAATTAATAAGACTGCATCAATTGATAATAGGGTATAATGCGAATGTAAAAATCAATTAAAAGAAACTCAGTAAATAATCCTTTGTTGTTTTTTTTATTCCTTCCAGTAAATAAGGCTATAGTAAAAAAACTAAATATTTTAATTTCAATGCTGGTAACACTATTGTGGGCGCAGCTAATATTTTATTTTTTACCGGCAACATTGTACCGACTTAATTCAGGCTCATTAGACAAAAGTAGCCAGAGCCCAAATCCTTGATTAAAAAAATTACTTGTCAATTTCTAACTTTGCAACGGTACATGAACGGCAAATGAAACATGACCGTCTGAACCGCTAGGTTCTCTTAGTAGTCTGTGCTCTTATTTATTCGGTAGCACAATTAAGCGTTTGTATGTTTTTGGCACAATCCACCAATATGTAATTTACAACATGTTAATCTGTGACGGTTTTTTTTTTCAATACTAATGAACCGATCGATAATTGATTATAAAAACCATTTCGATTTTATTGCGTATCAATATATTATGCTGTGCCATAAATTATGTAAAAAAAAAAAAACGACGGGTTGCACTCCGGGAGTGCCGGCAGAAGTGAAAACTTGATTATTAACGTTGAGCATGTTTGATATTTTGGAATGGTTACGGAATAATTTTGCACCAATTGCTTTATCAGTATAAAAGTACTATCATTTATGTGGTAGAATACAATATTCATTTATTGCGCTATCGTACACAAACATGACAATTTATATTACATTAATTTAACTGTTTTCTGTCACCATCCATGGATGCGCGTGGCACGCTGTAACATACACGAACATTCGCGCAAGCGCCCTGCGTCTCCATCCGTCTTACGCTTTTTCGATCAGGTCACGTGTCCTGACGCGAGTTTAAGATTTTATACCCATTACAGAAAAAGTGCTCAACGCCGCTAAAGAAGTTTTCACTTCAAATATCTATTATATATTATTTCCATGTTACAATGTTAGTTACCGTACTCCTCCGAAACGGCTTTACCGATTTTTACCAAATTTTATATGCGTATTCAGTAGGTCTGCGAATCGGCTACTATCTATTTTTCACTTAGGGGTCTAAGTGATAAGGGTTGTTCACCCTTAAATTTTTTTATTTTATTTTTGGACGAAATTTTTTGTTTTTATTTTTGTATAATGTGGCATTAAAAAATACATACAACCCTTTTTCACGCTTCTATCACCAACCCCTATTTTTTAATAGCGAAATTAGTAATACGCGGTACGAAGTTCGCTAGGGCAGCTAGTAGTATAATAAAATAATACATGGTCATTCTTTTAGACAGGTTTCTCAAGTGGCAATACATAAAAATAATAAAAATCGACAAGCTGAAAGCCTTTTTTTTCGCGGTACTAACCTTGGAACCTCTCATAACTGAGTCACTGACTATTAATAAATAATCTATAAAATTTACTGTAATTAAAAAATAAAATACCCCATTCTTTGAATTTCGTGGAGTGTCCCAAGCCCCAGATTTGGTCACTTAGTAAATTTTATTATTATATTTTGAACTGAACGCTACCAGAATATAAACACTAAGTTCTAAAAAGTTTCCAATGCTATGAAAAAATTAACAATAGTTCTAAAATGACTACATTTCTAAAAAAAATTTACTGTCCCAAGGTTTTCTTTTTTTTGACATAAACCCATCGGCCGGAAGGGCCTTTAATGGTTCAAGACTTTTTCGGTGAGCCGTCCGAGGACAGTTGGACGGTCGATCCGATTGTCGAGGTAGTAGCCAAAGGCGTGTAAATAGGGCTGGGAGGTTGGGTGGGTCCGATACTTCAAATATGTTGACAATTGACAATGGCAAGTGAAGTGACAGAATTATGCTTATATCTATCTATCGGCTATCCTACTAACATTCCTATTCCTAACCTTAAAAAGTGATAGGTAGTTAGTTTCTAAATCATAAATAAACACGTGAATATAATTTGGTTTATTTTAATGTAACTAACTGAAATAATGCCTAAATTTGCTATCGATGAAGTCTTTTCGAGAGACACACTCTATCCTATGCTTATTAATTTTCAAAATGGTTATATTAAGGAGGACTTTAAAAGTAAAGAATGTGTATTATTCGAAAATGAAAATACAACTAAAAAGACTGTTGCAGTCGAATTCGAAGATTTAATTTATACTGGAGAGGAAACCAATGAAGAATTGGGTAAGACGTTAATACTAGCTCGTAACAAAAACACTGGAAAAGTCCGTGTAGTAGAAGTTGGAGTCGTTGAATTGAAACCACAATTGAAGTCGGATTTAGATACTACAGAGACGATGGAGACGAGTTATTTGGAACTCAGTAGAAAATTTGGGTCCAAGAAACATAAACAAATAATGGAGCACAAAGAGAAATTGAAAATAAATGTACAAACTGTAACAGAACAGATGCAAAATGTCACTGATAATGTTACTGAAGACCAACTCGACCTATCTTCATATAATAAACCCGATTCTGATGAATTTTACATCCCTGCAATAGATAGAAGTGCAACAAAAGTTGAAGATGTCTATAAATTAGAAGAAATATTAACACCAGATGAGTATGAAAAGATTTATTCAGAGCTAGAAGGAGCTGATTATATGTCAGATTTTAACCCATTTATAAAATCTATTGCCACTAAAGATCTATCAAAGAGATACACTGTACTTTTAGTGTATGCAAATACATTATTACAGTTGTATGCAACAACAATGAGAGATATAAGTAAAAAGAGTTTTACAGCTTGCTCACATTCTGTGACCCTAAATGAAATTGTTATGAAGAACTTCTTAAGTAATATAAATGGTAGAAGAGGTCGGTCACCTCAGTACAAGGACAAATCTCTGTGCCATGCGCTAGTGTTCATATTATTAGTAAATAACTATAAGTTTGACTTTGAAACCATGTGTCAGCAGCTTAAGTTAACTCCAAAAACAGTCACGACTAAAGTAGCTTTAACTGGTGCATCTTTAGTTACAGTTGGTACTAAGAAAGTAGCTCAATTAAAGATTCCTCTAAGTAAGCCGGCTCTTAGAAGAAAACGTAATACATTATAAACATAAATAAACAATTTGTAAAACTATTCAAAGATACTTTTCATTTGCCTAAAAGTGCCACCTGCTACAATTGAGCACAATTCCTTGTCTTCATTCTTGTTCATACATGGTCATACATGCAGTATGGCTGTGAATACTATGCACCTGTCCCTTCATAACTAAAAGTTAGAGATTCCTCATATTATGGTGTCTTCATTCATTCATTGTCGTTCATTTCATTTACTCACCTTTGCTTCAGTCAGTAGTATTTTTAATGAAAAAAAATTATTACAATAAATTTTTATTTAGTAACTAAAAACAAATTAGAATTGATATCTTAAACGTTTACATACATAACCAAACTCAAAATTTTACTTAGTTTATTATTCACTGTGATTGCAACCTTTGATGATAATTAATTAAAAGAGCTATAAATATTATCATTGAGTAGTAGGTACTTACTTAATTGAAAATCATAATTAATATCATACTTTCCTCTTTAATTGATTTTATAATGTTAATTATCTCATGCTAATTAACAAATCCTTGTCCTATTACAAAAATTACCTGTTTCAAACAAATCAAGCCAACTTAACTGCTTCTATAAAAAGATATTTCACTTCACATTTATAGATATACAACTAATCTAGAAGTGCCAACCTTGGGAAGTTAGTTAATTTTAATAGCAAAAGTAGGTAGGTACTCAAGTTTTTACAAAATTAATGTCTAAGTAAAATACACAGATAAGTACATAAATATCAAATACTGCGTTTTTACATTAATGCCCCATATTCCTTATATGTCTTGTCAAATTCCATTTTTGGTGGCTAGAATAATCACACACTGTGCACTTAAATATATTGCCTTTATGTTCCGCTTTATGGCGTTTGTACACATTTCGCGAATCCGTTATAAAATCGCAAACGTCACAAGCTCTTGGCTGTTGGTAGTAGTTTTTATAAGTTCTTGGCTTCATCACATCTGTAGTGTTCTTAACTAAATGTGAATTTGTGTGAAGGTTGTAAAATTCTTCAGAATCAGTTTTAAATCTACATGTTTTACAAGTATATGTAGACGGTATAGAATGTTTTTTTAATTTATGCTTAGAAAGCCTAGAGTTATAGTTAGTTTTGAAATCGCATACATTGCAAAAGTAAGGTCTAAAATCTGAATGAAAAATTTTAATATGGCGCCTCAGATAAATTAACTTTGTAAATTTTTTATCGCAAATATTACATTTTAATATTGTATCCTTAACAGTAGCGTTATCACCCATTTGTTTTGAGCAATTAGCTCGTATTATGTGTTTGATAATGTTCCATTTACTTTTTGCCTTATAGTCACAGTCGTTACAATAATAACGACAGGGTCCATGTACTTCCTTAACGTGCCGCCGCAAATATCGTGGTTTCTTATATAATTTGAGACATATTTCACATCTATGTGCAGTACTATCTAGGATTTCATCATATAATTCATCATGATTTGTTCCAAATTCATTTGATTCACTTTTTCCAGCTGCCATTAATGTATTTACATAAACTTGAGAATCGACTTCAGCTAAACTCTCGGAATATTGTGTAGGTTCAAAACATTCGGCGATAATTTCACCAATCTTTTCTATTTTCAATGTAGTTATATTATTAACTGAAGAAGAGAGTTTATTCATTTCCGGCATTGTTGTCGTTACTATTAGTCTTTTTGTCTTAAATGCATTACCTTTAAAGCAATATTATTAGCTAACGTACATTTTAAAGCTGAAGTTAAGGAAATAAAAGTGAAAACTAAAGTAATACTTACGGAGAATAGCAGGGTAATATTTTTTGTCATTATATTTCCTCAAATCAACGCCTAAGACATTTGCGAATTCGCTGCCGTAGAACACCATAAGCTCAGTAAATCGAGGAATTATTTTTATTGTTCTGTAATTTATGAGTAAATAAGTAAGGGGCCAGTCATTTATTACGTTAGATGATTTGGGGGTCGACCATACCAAGTCTTACTTTTCCTTTCAAGGGGTGGTAAAGAGTGAGACTCTTTCCCACCCTTATAAGGAAAAAGGTTTTACGTAAGATCACAAATATGTGCAAAATTAAGATAGAAAAGTTAGAAAGTATCAAGTATAGTTAATAACTTAAGTATATCCTAGTGGATAAATAGTTTAAATTCATATGATAAACCTTCTAGCCGGTGTCATCTCAGTGTGGATTTTAGGTATAATTAAGTAATATTTTTTTCTGTCCGAGCTATGGTGATAATTGATGTTTTAACTTGATTACGAAAAAACATGTCAGATGCGTCATTTTCCCATAAGATAGCAGAATAGGTAAGTACATTATACATAAGCTGACCTGTAGTAAATCTGTCCTCGATACTGGTATGCTACAAGGTTTTGCTCACTCCAGTGTCGAGCGCAGTTGACATAGCGCATCCAGTTAGACCGCGCTACATCTGTGGCGTCTATCACGTATGAGGGTTTGTAATTCTTATCATACACCTATAGGTAAGTATATCTTATATAATAATTATAATAGGTAATTAATGATGAGTCAGAGGGTCAGTCGATAGTCCACTTGTATCGCCATGCCATTGGTCGAGAAGCGCCAGGCGCTCCTAAATCTTGACTACGAAGTACGAGTGCACTTAGATAATTGCAGCGCCTTAAAGCCAGGGCTTAAAAAAAATGAAATGAATGAAAAATCAGGCGCCTTCCGATCCCGATTTTTACCTGTAAGCAACTTTTTCTATTTTTGGTTTTGGACCAGGAGGTCCCGGAATATTATAGATAGTCCCGGCGTAAGTTCATATCAGTAACACTATCTAACTAGACTTGAGTTGAGTGAGATAGATGTCACAAGTCCTCGAATGTTTACATTTCTAAAGCAGGTCTCAGCAAACGAAATTTTTCTTTAAATTCAATACAAAGTGTTTACTAAGTGCCTAATAAACTGAACTACTATCTGTGTTAAAGTTGTTAATAATACGTTTAAGTAAGAACAACAAAAGCACCAAGTAAGTACCTGCCAGCAGTATGTAGAGTCCACTGTGTCAGATCGCAACCCGCGGTATGGACCAAACCGTACTCCACGCGGCAGCGTCAATGTAGTAAAGACGCCTATACCAGCCCCTATTGTAACAAAGGCAGACAGTGGTGGATTTACCAATAGGCTGAAGTTTAGGACGGCACATTTTAAGGGGCGTCGAATTACGTTCTTTTGGCTACATACCTCCCCTAAAGCGGTAGTGATTTTCTTCTTCACAGTCTTCTTTGTTTATAAAGGATACGATTGTGAACTAAGGTACCTACTAATAGATATAGTAAACTCGGGATCTCTCATGGATTTTCTACTCTTTTGTTGCACTGAATAGAATTTTAGAGGTAAGTAGGTAAGAGCGGCTAAATTAATATAGACTGTCCCTAGGTTAACCGTACAGTTTATGAAATACTATTTAACTTAAGAAAACCTTTACTAACATTGCTATAGTAATAATAATAGTATTATAGATACATATTTTGAATGTCAATTATTAATAAAAAAGAAGGTAGGGTAATCAAACCTGGAATAATGGAGGGAGCGAGATGTAGGAATACATGAGGGATAGTGAGCGCGGCGCGAGGCACAACCTCTGGAAAGGTGGATTTGAGTGGAACCTATAAAAAAATATAAAATTTTGACTTATACACCAAGAACTGCAAATCGGCGTGCGTGATGCGAAAACGCAACGCAAAAAACAGTCCAATAATGCGGTCGTCGCATCACTGTTTAGTGTACAAGCCCATAGGGATAGGTATTAGGCTCGGACTAGAAGCTGTCGGAATCCTCAGATCCGAAAATAGAAACCACAAGTTGCCGGGGTAGAATCGGGATCGGAAGGCTTCTGATCCTTTATAGTCGACGCGGGAAAATTTTAAATCATTATTCGAGTCTGAGGGCTTGGCCAAGGCCATTTTTTTGTGTCCAGATGATTCCGAATAGGTACTTGTAGTCCGGGCCTTAGATAACAATACTAAAGTTATTGCTTAATCATCATTTTCTGCAATAATAAAATTGAAATGACGTTTGTGTCACGCTAAAACTCAAGAACTGCTGAACAAATTTAACTGATTTTGGTTTTGAAATATAATGTGCCGGCTAATCTTGTAAGTATTTAAATAAAATACTAAAACCTAACCTCATCATCGGGTATAACGAGCAGCGGTCCATGAATAGAGCAGTATTCATACACATAGTCGCCACAGGCCTCACAATCTGAAACCATCGAAGAAATTTAGTAGATACCTACTTAGTACCATATTGAATAGGTATAAATTACTTGTATAAATTATAAATACATTTTTATTATTATATTTGTACGAGCTAGTTACACTTTATTCCTCTATAACTCAGACTTAGTACCTAGTAAGTACTTACTAAGAATTTATTCCTAAGTAAACTACTTACCTTGAGATTGTACAAGTTTAGGACTAAGTATTAAAGTTGAAAAAACTTTGTTCGTTTTGTCAAATAAAACAAAATACTTACACACGTAATCATCAAAGTTTGGTTCGTCTGGCTCATAATAACTAACACGAAATTTTTTTCGCAAATTATGAGACATTTTTCAATTTCAAATCGCGTGATTTGCACGTTGATTTTGAAAATGGCGCGCTTTTCACGAAAGGTACGGGCTAGGCGTTATTTTTTTTTTATTGGCAAAGGTAAACTTATATATTTAAGGTTATCTTACACATTATACTCAATGACTTAAAATATAAAATTTTCTACCAATTCTTAATCTGGCAAGATGTTAGACAAGGGGACACTACCACGAGCCCTCTCACCAGGATCGCTTTTAGCTAGCAACTAATTTCAAGGAAATATCCTCCATATATTAAAAAAAAAACAAGTTTCAGTTTATTTTGTTTTTTTTAATTTATTCGTGGCATTGGCAACAGGGCCTTCAGCCGAACTTTTATTATAATCCGTAAGATCACCACAGAATAAAGATGCTACATAGAACATAATGGTGACATACATACACATTTACCCGACCCGTGTGTCGTGTACCTAGACCTAAAGCCACAAGCTATCGGTTTCATGTCTGGAGATCACGCACACACACATTTGATCATTCGATCTCACACACCCGCGGGTTATTAATTGCGATCAAAATAAAAAGCATAGAAACCATAAAATTTATTTGTATTACTTACGCCACTTATGACCTATAGATCTATTTTTCTTGTGTGATATAAAAATAACAACAACTTAACGTAATGTTTTGGTGTCGACATGGCCAAACAAATGTTAATGCAAGTCTTATGAACTCATTTTATTTTTATACATCGGAATGTTTTCAGGGGTAGTATTATTAGAAAAGAAAAACAAAACTAACATTTCATAAATCCCGATCTTTTTCGACAGACTTACCCCAAAATTATTAAGACTTGCGACCACCAAGAGACACATACTTATTTACATTTTTAATGTAACTATGTATGAAGCATGAAAACTACATAGATATGTTCTTAGTCTATTTAAAAATTATAATTAAAATATTTAAGGCCGATTGTTTATGGCAGATATTCAGTTTCTAAAAAAATATGCAGATAACTTTAAATTTTTGTAGTTCTAACATGACAGTAAATGTATGGAAAACTGACAAATATAAAAATAATTTTCAAAGTTAACAGGTTATTGAACAATTCTTCCTTACCTATTACAAAATAGTAAATTAATTTTAAAATATTTTTTCTCTATTTAGTTTTTTAAGTAATTGCAAACAAGTCTGCAAAAAAATTAAGATAAAATAATATCCTAAATAATAAAGGTTGATATTATCTTTATATTAACCTAGTGTTATATAAGATGGACTCTATATAATTTAGTTAAAATGAATATATTCAACTACTTCTTAGTATAACCCCGTATTCATAAAAGTCTTATATGCTCATTAAAGCTAAAATTGGTTTATAATTTGTTTGTCTTTGTCTGTCATTTTGACATTTATACTAGCAAGAAAGAGACAAAGTCCATTTTAAGAGTTTCCTAAGATTTTTATGAATAAGGCCATAAGTATATAATAATTATGTACTTAATTCATGGTTCAGTACTTCTTCAATATTGTCACAATAATCAGGGTAGAATATTTAGTCCGTTATTTAGATTATTTACATAAAAATAATGTTTTCTTTACGTAGACTTCTCTAAATATATAAAAGAAGAATCTGGCTGACTGACATATCAACATACAGCCCTAACAGCTGGGCCTAGACTTCAAATTTGGCACATAGGTTCCGTACGAGGCCGAGGGGTAAAACGAGAACCACGCGGGTGAAGCTACGGGCCGAAGCTAGACAAAAATATGTGTATAAGTTAAGCCAGTATTCGCAGCGCATGACGTCACACTTAGTACAGATTTTAGCTCCCAAAGTTTAATGTAATTTCATTCTTTTTATTAACTATCTGACGGACTAAATAGAATTTTGACACCCCAAAATAATGCCCACTTAAATTTCTGTCAAAATGTAAATACATACAATAAATAAATACACACACAATTTTTTTTATTTGACTAAAGTATAATCTGTACACATTGCTTACCCTTTAAAAAAATACATAGGCATTTTATATATTAAACACTGGAATTATGTGAAACCTTGCCCTTGGAAAGCAAGGCCAAACACTGCAGACACAGTAAACATACATACACTGAGACTAGCGTTACACTTCCGGACGTTGCCAGAGGGGTAGGATGTTTAAAGGTTCTTATTCTACATACATATTGGATATATTTTACGCAGGAACGCAGTTTTATTTTCTTGCCGAAATCTATATCACTTAGTTATCTAGCTAGTGTGCCGTTTTTCCCAAATAAAAAAATGGTTGCTTCAGTTGAAACTCGGCAAGGTTAATTATCGTGTACCGCAGCCTCACGTCATAGATCGCGTGTGGTTGCGGTGCACGAAAATGAGCCTTAAATATAATAGCCAATATTTCCTCCGTATACAACTAGATTAAAATTAGCTCAGTCTTTACATTATAATCTGTGGTTCTGGTACAGATAATGCGATAGACTTGTGAGGTAACACTTGGCCTCCGTTAACGTATAACTCGTCTTTGACAATAACATCTTCGCCTAGGACTGTGCAGTTCTCCATTCGAACCCACCGGCCGACAACTGACCGCCAGCCGACGATGCAACCGTCGAGCCACGCGTGTTGACGGACACGCGCACCTCTAAGTATTGTGCTGCGTTTTATACATGCACCTATAACATAAAAAGTACATATAAGTCTCAAATACTGTAATACTCAAATTATGTAACATAAAATATTTTCTATTTTTTGCATTTTTGTAAAAAATCTTTGCTAGATTTGAGCAGCGGTGGCGCAGCGGTATGGACCTCGCCTTAGAAATATAAGGTCGCGGGTTTGACTCCGTCTTTGTGTGAATTGTTACATCGCCGCTGCTCAATATCGGCGAAGCAAAACATCGTGAGGAAACTGGCTTGTCTAAGAACTAATCTTCGAGGACATGTCACATCCACCAACCCGCAATTGGCCAGTATGTGTAGACTATGGCCTAAACTCTCTCCACTCGTAAGATAGTTGAGAGAAGACCCGTGCCAAGGAGTCGGACACTAAAATGGATTGAAGTGATTTTGCTAGATTTACCAACCCATATTATAGAATCCTATAATTATTTCAATATCATTAAGGAGAGCATAGTTCGTCTATGGCATGCCTAATGACGTAGACATAAGTTGTGAAATTTAATTTAAAAAACCTGTAAGTCACAGGGTCAGGATCAGATTAAAGATCTACAGAAAAGATACAGAGCTTGACCTTGGCCCAATGCTCGTTCTGTCTCTCTTTACACAATCCGCAATGTGGTGGTATATATTGAATGGCTGAATAATTGTGACTGTATAACACTGAGATATTTGGGCTGTGGTAAATAGTAATAAAACATATTTATTACGAAGGCATGGTTGTCAAGTCACGCCTTATAATGCAGCCAATAGCGTGACTCTACGTACTAACTGATAACCATTATTAGTGGTTGTACAGATAATGTATCGTATTCAGAATAAACAGCGAAAGTAAATATGAAACTACATTGAGGAAATTGAAACCTATTTGTACAGTTGGTACTTGGTAATACTATGCACGTTATTATAAATTAAATTATGTGCATATTAATTTTTAATATTAGTTATGTACCTATTAATATGAAAAGATTAAGTTATGACTATTATTATATAAAATACATCACTTTGCCGATTGTCTGAATAACTTTTATCTAATATTTTTGACATTTTGACAGATTCTCCATAAAATTGTAAAAGTATCAAAATATTCCTCAGATAAATGTTACTTACCTAAGAAAGGCAATTATCAGTTCAAAGCATTATCTATACTAATATTATAAAGCTGCAGAGTTTGTTTACTAATCTCAGGAACTACTGGTCTAATTGGAAAAATTCTTACCCTTTAAGATAACTCATTTTTTGAGGACGGCTGTAGAATATTTTTTATCCCACTGCTGGGTACGATATAATAGGACTTACGGAGTTGAGGCGCGTGGCCTTGCCACACTGTCTCAGTTCGTAGCCTTCCCTAACCCATTCAATTTTTTTTTTAAATTAATCCTACTAATATTATAAATGCGAAAGTAAGTGTGTGTGTGTGTGTGAAGGTTTGTTACCGCGTATCGCCATAACCGCTCAACCGATTTTATTGAAATTTGAAATGTAGGCTGTGTATACCCTAGAATCGGACATAGGCTTATAATATTTTCAAAAATCATCCCCTAAGAGGGTTAAATAGAGGGGTGAAGTTTGTATGCAACTTTTTATTCCTTGGTCCTATTCATTAAAAATTTGGTACACATAAACCTTAAGACAAATAATGAGATACGGGTTTTTTATTTTTCCATAATTACCCCCATGGGGTGTGGAAAATGAGTTTTTTTGTTAAAATCTAAAGTTTCTCTGGATCTCTTTAGTCTCAAGTCCGATTTATTCCAAATTCGGCACACATATACCTTAAAAAAAATCATAAAACACGTGTTTTTTATTTTTCCAAAATTACCCCCAGGGGGAGTGTAAAATGAACTTTTTTGGAAAAAGTAAATATTCCAGAACTTTTTAGTCCTTGGTCCGATTCACTTCAAATTCGGTATAAATATAGCTCAAAACAAATAATGAAACACGTGTTTTTTATTTTTCCAAATTTTTTTATCTTTATCCTAATACTACGTGGGTGAAGCATGAGAAATTATTCTGAGGGAGATTTTCTTTGAAGTTGATATCAACACTCTTTCGTGCTTTTTAGCTAAATTACTTTTTATTTTGACACAATGACGTTTCATAACTCAGTCCGATTATAGAATTCCAAATTTAAATTTTATTTCTTCTAAAATATTGAATGAAAAATTTACAATTATCATGGTCTAAGAGCCGTAGTATTTTTTAAGAAACCCCTATAGATTTAAGGATATACCTATGGGTGCTTGCCGATTTCAAAATGTTGCTTACACGCCTACACTACTGAACTAATTTTGTATGGAGACAGTTCGAGACCCGGGAAAGGATAGTTTTATCCGACTGCAAAAAAAGAGATTAATGGTTTAGCGCGATAACCGATATCCGCGGGCGAAGCCGCGGGCGGAAAACTAGTTTTGTATAGTTACTGAAGATTTAGTACATACCATCTTCTATAACTACATCGGGACCGACAGTAACATTAGGACCTATCCGACATCCCTTCCCGATAGTTGCTGTAGGGTCGATAAGTACATTGCCAACTACACCCGTCCCGTTGTATAGCTTGTTTGAATTCTTTTGTCGTAAACTGTTCAGGTATAGACACATTCCTGAAAACAATTATAATATTAAACAAAATGCACTCTACAGAGTGATAGCAGGTAGATAATTCCTACAGCTCAAATAAACGTGAGATAGAGAGGGTGCGATAAACAAGAAACAAATAAAATTTTTAGCCATCCACTATTCGAGTAATATGCATTTACACTGCACAACATAACATGCCTTGAAATTGGTCTGGTTTTTTTCTACTCATAGTAATATAGATGAACAGTGTTTACGACGTTGTCTTATGCATGTTTGCCTGAAACAGCTAATTTTCCTATTATTAAAACTCACTTTACTAGCACTTGCACAGAGGCTGAGAATATAAAAAAAGATAACTGATTGCATTGGTGCTGAAGCCAAAACTTTGTGTGTAGAAACTACCTGTTAAAAAGTCTTTAGGCTGTCCAACATCCATCCAAAATCCTTGTAGTTCCATTGCAAACAGTTGTCCATCAGTTGCCATAAATGGGAACACTTCCTTTTCAATAGACATTGGCCGCAGTTCTATTCTACTTAACACTGAAGGATTTAATATGTACATTCCTGAAACAAAGATATAAACTTTTAATTCAATACCACTTTGAGCAAAACATAATAAGGTCTATTATACACTGCATTTTATATAAACCTTTATGTTTTTATGTTGTGCTAATTCCACCCACATTTTGGCAGGTTACAAGGACAATAGTTATGATAGATGGAATTTAGCTTGCAAGACCGATCCTCTGTCGTGCCCACACATTGCCCCTGTTAATATCAGTGAAGTAAAACATCTTAAAGAAACCAGCATGACTAAGAACCAAGGAGACATCCTCGAACCCACAGTTGCCTAGCATGTCTGAGAACCACAGGCCAAATAGTTATACAGATGACAATTGGCTATCATCATACTAATTTCAATACATACCTGCATTAATTTTGTTGGATATAAATTCCTGTGGTTTTTCTACAAAACTTTCGATTTGTCCATCTTCTTTGTAAACAACTACACCATATTTTGAAGGCTCTTCCACTTTGGTTACAACTATAGTTCCTTCCTGAAATCATATTTCTGCTTTTATACAATCTTTTTACCTTACTAAACTTATATTATAAATGCATTGGTTTGTTTGTTTGTTTGTCTAGATATTTGTTACTCTTTCACACGAAAATTACTGGCCGGGATTTGATTAAATTTTGAAAAGCAATTAATTGTAGTCAGCACTTAGATTTACTAGGCATACAATGCGGGTGAAACTACGAGCTGAAGTTAGTTTTGAAATAAGATTGTGATAAGGTTAATTATTCAATAAATAATAATAATACTTAACATCACCTACCTACTACATTATGTAAGGACTAATTGTGAACAACAATGAATTCAGCAAGGTCAAACTTATAACTATTGAGTAAAAGGTCAAATGAGCTATAAAACAAAATGATTTTGTAATAAAGTTTATTTTAAGATATGAAAGCTCCTTGACTTTCCAAGCTATGAAATAATCCCAAAATTTTTAGGCAAACCGTTGGAGGGTGTCAGCTTTAATTGAGCCCTTAAACTCCACTCCATTTTTGGTATCCCTTATTATTGACAGAGACATCATAAGTAATTATTAATTAAATATATCAGTTAAAAATGGAGGTTACTTCACCTTACAGTTAAGGATCATATCATTATTAAAGTACCTACATTCATGATTTTGTATAAAGTAGGTACAGCAGGTATTTGTACAATAAAATCGAAATCACAGTGATAACAGAAGTGGCTCTACCTAGTCTTATCAATGCAGGAAATTATTATTATTTCTAACATTTACAGCTACATAAAATATAATAGTTTTATCACACTTTTATCTAGTTTATTGTCTGTTACTCATAGTTATAAATTAAATATAATATAGGTTTTAGGTGTAATAAGTAGGTACATATGTCTAATGTATTCCAATAACTACTTTCCATACCATAGCAAAATGGGAAAAATTAAACAAATAATAGGTGCTTAATAGTGGAAAATTTATGTTATTTATGATTCTCCACAAATATTTAACATAATAATGTTAAAAGGTCTAGTTTTAAGACATTTATGTGAGTAGGTTGTTCTATGAATTCTGATTATTCTATGGCTGGTTGTTCAATTAAGATAAATACAGATTTGGGCTGCACTGCACGCACCACAGTTGCCATATTTGAATTCTTTATGAAGTTCAAAATTAAAATGTGTGTAACATTAAGATAAAGAAAATCATACCTTGCCATGACTCCTGTGAAACTTAGCAAGTTCTTTAAAGGGAAAGTCACATATAACATCAGAGTTCAGAACAAAGAAAGGCTCAGGGCTGGTACTAAGGAGCTCCCTTGCTAATGCTAAAGGTCCTGCTGTACCTAGTGGTTCTGTTTCATGTGAAAATGTTAGTGACACCCCTAACTTTGATACTTGTTCTGTCAATTCCTTCTCCATATCTTCGGCACGGTATGATACTGCTAATATAACCTGCCAACATAAATAAGAGCAAGCAAAGGTTAAGCAATTGTTACATTCAATGTAAGAAGTACCTGCCTATAATTTTTTTTATCTTTTTAAGGTCCATTACAATATCCTATGTATCTATAGATTTGTTTACTAGAAATGTCATTTTGATGTAATTTGTATAATGTATGTTTCAATTTTCTTTTTTTATTAGACCAAATATAGATAAAAAATTGAAACCAGACATAAATGAAACTATCACTTCACTTCAACCCTTTTTAGTGTCCCACTGCTGGGCACGGGTTTTCTCTCAACTTATGAATTGAGAGAGTTTAGGCCTTAATCCACACACACCAAGTGCAGGTTGGTGGATGTATACTATAGTAGTGAAACTATAGTATGATTTAAATAATGGTTTCTTGAATACTACATTTAAGGGTTGATACTAGATACCACTGGACAATACATTGATTATCAGAGAACCAGATACCCTAAATCTAAACAATTACCACCATAATAATAAATCAAAAAACTTATTATTACTTATATACAGCAATAACACTGAATTAACCGAATGTGTAGACAGAGGTGAATATAACCCAATTTAGTCATGTTGTTGGTATCTTACATAGCTGAGAGCCCTATTGTGGTTGATCAAGCACAAATACCCACTACTGGCTGCTACTACGATTTTCCCAAGTCTCAATTTGGATAAAATCTGGTACTTTATGACCTGGGGAAGGCCATAGCATTGTTTTTATCCAACTGCGCTAGTGCGCTGAAGTTAATGATTTTGCAGTATATGCAACCTAGGCGCGGGCGGAGCGCATTCAGCTAGTGAATAAATAAATGGATTAAATAGCCTACATACCTGAGTAACGCCAGCTTCAACCAAAGCTTCTATTTGATGGAGTAGAATAGGTTTATTTGCAAACTCCACAAGAGGCTTCGGTCTACTTAGAGTTAAAGGCCTCAAACGAGTACCGTAACCGCCGACAAGAATAAGCGCCCGAATTTCTCCGAGTTTCTTATCAGAACCACACATTTTGTTAAAAAATATGTATTAAAATTTGATTACGAGCACAGCACTTGAAGAATATTAGTTTCGTTTAGTGAATAAAATGCAATTAGGGAGTGAAGTCGACTGACTAGTAGCTGATGAGGTTATTATTAAAACTTATTATTTAAACAGTAAGTAAAGAAAGAACTTTGAAAAACAAGAAGAACAGTGTTATCGGTGCATAAGTACACGTCAACAATAAAATAAACAATCAATCATTTAATAATAGTATTTCTAAGGGATGTGAGAAATAATCGAAAGTGAGAAATCGATTAATTAAACTATGTTTTTTAAAATATATTTTTTTTATTTTGCTAGGCTATCGCTTGACTACAACTTGTCCGATGTTAAGCAATGATTTAGTCCACGATTGAACGCGCCAGCCGTATACCGGTTCACTCGTAATTACGAATGATTATCGGTGAAAAAGTGGCAGTGGAATGAGCTTCTATATGGTTAGAAACCTTAAAGGAGCAACATTCCGACCCACCCTTACTGCATGGTGTCACTAGACATCGCAAGGAAACACGGCAAGGCCGCTTGGCGGTGCGGCTTTGTCTGGTGGGTGGTCACTAACCATGGCCGAAGCCGGACCAGTTAATTGTCACCTGATTTGCACCACCCGGGGACCACGGGTGGGGATTAAATTAAGAGTGTACACCCACGGACGAAGGTGACTCAGCCCCGATCAATATTATAGCGTTTATATTTTATTTTTTTGAATTGTATTTTATCGTTACTAGCACCCCAACTTAAAGTTGAAGATTGGGTTAATATTGTATCGTACAACATTGTACATAACTTAGATTATATTTTGCTAGAAAATATAAGTTTTAAAATTTTATACTTTAATTACTTTCGCAGTAATGTCAAATCATCCACAGCCAATTGACGTTAATGTTATTTTTTTATATCATTATTATCACGCACAATGCACAATAATATCAAAGTTTTCCAACTGACCACTTATTTCTTAAAATATATAATATAGCCTATGTTACTCTGTAAAAATAAAGATTTTTAAGGTAGAGTAATTTTTAAAATCATTAAGTAGTTTTTGAGCTAAATTGGAACAAACAAACAAATCTAATCACTTTTTAATATTATTGTATGGTTGTAGGCTATAGAATTAAGTAGGTAAATCCTTCAACTACCTAATCGTCTCAGAGTCTGTAGATATGCTGTATATCTTCATAAATCGATGTAAAACTGCTATTTTAAAACAATATTAAAAAAAACTTTTTGTTATTTAAAAAAAATCGGTTACTGTCAAAATAAAAGTGTGTATCAATCGATTATTCATGATAAAAGAATGTATAACGCATCCCTAAAATCAATATACATTTTTTTACTCTACGCTCTGTGCTCTACGCAGACTTTGGTATTTTAGCCAATAGTTCACATTAAAAACATACCATTAATCAATCAATCAATCAATTAGTATTTTCCCATAGTACTAAGGATTTTAATTAATTATATTTATTCCTATTTTATTTCCTATAATTTCTAGCCTCTGATACTTTCGATTACATGCAATGTGTTTGAAAAGTGCATATTTTCGCGTTGTTAATAATTATAATAAATAAATAATAAATTAAAATATAAGTAAAGAAGTAAGGTATCCACATATTTATAACTTCATTTATTTTCATTATGACATTGACAGTAGTAGTTCCTACCTACTACTATCTATGGTTACGTAATGGCTAGCTGTCAGTTTGACTGAATTATTTTTATTCAACTTTTATCATAGATTACTTCCATCTTCCCATCTATCCCATAATTTTCAGTAAAAAAATGGCCATGCATGTTCGGATCCTGTCTCGGGTTAAAGGTAAAGTTGTTCTACTTATTTCCTTAAATTACACTTCTTTATATAGTTCTAAACTGGTATTTACTTAATGAAAAAAGGGTGGCTGTCACGTCAATTTTTACAATGATTTCTTCTCGTTAACCTTGTACATTGATTCGCGCCTTGCTCTCGTAAATGAATTGTTATAATGTAGTTATTAAGTATTTGTTAAGTTAAAAGTACACTGCCGCATAGCTCATTAAACAAATTTACTTCATAAGATGTACTTTCAATGTCGTATCTATTAAATCTAAATGTAACAAATGTAACCGAGACCTTCATCTAAAAATAATGTTTGACGACCTGTTGCCAGTTCATTCAATACTTATTTTTCTTTTTCTGGGCCCAATATTTAAGTAACCTTAGTTTTGAAACCTCTCTTCATGTTAGAACACAACTGCTTTGACCTTTGGCCACTATACAATTAAACATAGACTTTGCCTGATACCTAATAGGTACTGTAATGTTTATCTTGTGTTTTCATTCTATAATACCACTAACTAAGACTGATAACATTTGACAATTCTTATCTTTTACTTATTTAAAATAAAACTGTAAAAACATAATTGAAACTAAATATTAAAATTAAACCACCTCTCATTCGACACACACAGAATAGTCCACTGAAATCTATTAAACTTTTTTTTTATGAACTACATTGCATTGTTGTTAAAGAGCAACAATTCTTACAATGATTTTAACATTTTGACCTCACTCTGATAACAAGGTGTCTTCCCAGTTGGATGATTACCAACTGTGGTGAATATTGTCTTGTTTACATATTATTATCTATCACAAAAGTAATAAATATATGAAAATTATTACTTGTCATTTACATTAACTTATTTTTTGTGATACAGTGACTGGCGAATAACTTGACCACTAGCCGTGACTGCATATCATATAAATTTACTTGTGCAAATTTTTCTATATCCTGTTTAATTAAGTTATATACCACTAACTTGAGCCACCTTCGAGCGGTATCGAGCATGTTCCATATTTTCCTTTTATTTACGTTACACTACTGCACTTCTTAACGTAATATTTTAGTGGTTCAAGTCTAATTAAACAAGTAAATTGTTTAAAAAGTTGTACCGCTGTCACCGTGTAGTGAAACACGTCAGTTGGTTCAATACTGATTTATTATTTAAATACCGTCACATACAAAAGTTACACAACCTACATAAATACACCTAATTAATATACTACATAACTGTGCATGAATTGGAGTTTCTAAACTAGATTATAGCTACTGGGTATAATTATTTTTACTTTTTTTTGTAGATGGAATCAAACTGACCAGTGTCAGATTTAATTGTTCTTCACCCTACCTTGAAACTAGAAAAAATTTGAAATTGACAGCTGAGACTAAAGTCATTGTTCAAGGCTTCACTGGTAAACAGGGTACCTTCCATAGCCAGCAAGCTCTGGACTATGGCACTAAAATTGTTGGCGGTATATCTCCCAAGAAGGCTGGTACTGAGCATTTGGGAAAACCAGTATTTGCTACAGTAAAGGAGGCAATGCAAGCAACTAAAGCTGATGCTAGTGTGATTTACGTCCCCCCTCCTGCGGCTGCTAAGGCAGTTATAGAAGCTATTGAAGCAGAAGTTCCACTTATTGTCTGTATCACAGAGGGTGTGCCACAACATGTAAGTAATTAATAATCATACACACTTACTGGGTGTTTGTACAGCACAACAATACATAATACAAGCACAGTCTAATCTCTTTCTACTCATACCTAAGCAATAGTTATTTAGTTTTCTACTTGTTCTCTTGTGTATGTCACATATACATTTGGGGGCTGAGTCCCTGAGGAACACATGGTCCAAAGACGGTGCAATTTAGGTAATAATAAACTAGTGGTAGGCTTTCACTGTGGTTAGCACCCACCAGACAAGCCGCGCATTCTATTGCATACCACATTATTGCTTAACATCAGGCAAGTTGTGATCTCTGGTTAAAGCACAAGCCTATATTCATTGATCTGCTTAATCTGCTAACTTGAAAATAACTTAGATGGAAAAACAATGTAAAACCTGATAACTATCTAATATTCCCATACCTCTTATCACGAAATTTTTATTGTATTTCTTCTAGGACATGGTTCGTGTGAAGCATGCACTCTTGAGGCAAAACAAGTCCCGCCTACTGGGTCCCAACTGCCCTGGAATCATTGCGCCTGAAAAGTGCAAAATTGGTATCATGCCAGCAGCCGTACACAAACGTGGTTGCATCGGCGTAGTGTCACGATCTGGTACGCTAACATACGAAGCCGTCCACCAGACTACCTCTGTAAGTTTACTTTTAAACAATAAATAGTCAAGATGTCAAAATTTTATTTTTTAAGTTCTTGTAGATTGTTTGAAAGTATTGGACACATATTTTTCTATAAATATAAAGGCGATACATAGAGTCAAAGTGTCGCATGCGGTCGTCACATCATGGAGTACCTAGTTTTGTGATTATGACGTAAAGAACTCTCACTTCTCATAAGTGAATCCAAAAATCCAAAATTTTTAATAATCTGCGGAAAAATAAAATTTTAATTTTAATACCCTGAATGCATATTAACGTTAATATTGGGTGACTGAACCTCATAAATGAATATGATAACAAAGCAGAAAAGTAGGTTCTTGAGATTTGAGCTGCAGACCTCTAGAAGACCAGGAGAGGAAGAGAATATTTTCGAAAAATGCTATCATGCTGTGCTAAGTTGTATCATATCAACAAAATAATTGTTCTGTTTTCACAGTAATCTATACACCTATAAAAAGCGTAAATTCAGGTTTCCTAACTCCTTACCGGTCTACCAAATTTCGTTAAAATATGATATTGATAATCTAATACTTTCATCCTGACACTAATAATATAGTGTAGGGCGCATTTTCACGAGTTTTATTATGTTAAAATTCAAATAACTTATTGTAAATGTTTCAGACTGGATTGGGCCAGACCCTCTGCGTCGGTATTGGAGGTGATCCTTTTAACGGAACTGATTTTATTGACTGCTTAGAAGTTTTTCTGGCAGATGATGAGACCAAGGGTATTATCCTCATTGGTGAGATTGGTGGTAATGCTGAGGAACTTGCCTCCGAATACTTACAACAGTGCAATACTGTGAGTAGTAGTTATATTTTAATTTACGAGTATCTACTATATAATACTCCAAATTAGGCTGCCCAACCACCGCCGATTGTATTTTTGTTGGTGAAAAAAAAATGTATGTACTTATTTCTATAGTGCAACACATACGTCATACTATAAATAAGTCTGTGAGAATTGTGAGAAATGAAGTCACTGCTGCCCGATCGATCTGATTATCTGTGAAAAATTGAATGTTCCGAAATCTATGTGATGTAGCACACTAGTCACTAGTCATTCACAGTTGCGTGCTTGCACTTGCCAAGAAAGGGTGTTTTTAATAAAAAAATCACAAAATTTACTGCCCCATGGTATATTGGTTAGGAAAACATGTATTTTATTGTATATTTTTAACAACAAATATTACACAACAGATAGGACCGCGGCGGTCCTATCTGCGGTCCGACCGCCACATAACATAAAACGAAAGTTATATTTGTTTGCTACTATTGTACTCAGAATGCAGTGATTAAATTAATAGGTATAGTAACATCTGTCTTGGCTATTGGAATTTTGGTTCAGAGTACAGAATTTAGGGTTTTCGCCTGTTTGTATACAGTCCCCAGTGTAATAAAGAAGTGGAACTAACAAAACTACTGGCAAAATGTGTGTTGCAATTTTGCCTAATTTAGTAATCTCTGGGAATTTTGAATCCAAAACTTTTCTCTCTCTTCTGTTCCTCCGAAGCCAGACATAAACTTTCCTCTGTAAATCAAATCCTTATATTCATGGCATGGTATACCTACAATTCGTTTGTTTGTGGTGTGCTCCTAATATTTATCTTTTTAATTCTTGCCCATCGCCTATCTACCGCTCCCTCGATAGCCACAGTAAAGTTACGCCCGTCTGCGTTGGCGTTGAGTCTGTCACTAAATCGGTCATATGTAAGAATCGAAGGACAAATCGACCCGATATTGGTCCTCCAAAATATTGGCCGTGGGCGGGCAGCCTATGTTGTAGGTACTTACAGTCCGCAAGGTCTAAGCTGAGCTTTGCATTTGTATGAGTTTTATCACGCAAGGAAAGTACCGCGCCTTCGTCCGATGGTCAAAAAACAGTATAAACCCACGAATGGACGCGACGCACTCAAAGCCTACGTTACACCTTCATTATCTATAGGTACTCACACATGCAAAGCTAAGCTTAGGACTCACAGACTCTTACCTATCTATGTTTTCCTACAGAGATAATAGGGATTGGAAAACATTAGGCCCTTTAAATTTTGTCTAATTTTTTTTTAGAAGAAATGATAGGATAATAGGATTAAGATAGTACCTATTTGTTTTACATTTTAGTGATGTTTTGCCGTTAGACGGAATTAATAAACACGTTTTTTCTTTTTTTTATAGAGTAAAAAGGTGAAAAAGACGTTTATTCCTTTGGTTCACAATTTTTTACTTATATGATACGTATTCAATCAAATTAAGTATTTTGATTAGATGATCATGTACTTGTGAAGTCACGCGAATTACGTACCTACTTAGTTACATAATTATTTTTCTACTGTTACCTGACTTCACCGAATATAGTGACCAAAAATAGCTTTAGTTATAGAATTTAGTTTGACAACATTATAATCTGATCCTCATTAGACAATAGCAATTGTAGTAATAATCGTAATTAAGTAAATTTCATTATGTACGGTAGAGGATTGTAGGAGTTCAAGTAATGTTCTTTATTCTCTTCATGTATGCTTTTGACATTTCAGGGTCGTAAAGCGAAACCTGTGGTATCATTCATCGCTGGCCTCACAGCGCCACCCGGCAGGCGGATGGGTCACGCGGGAGCTATTATCTCTGGCGGCAAAGGAGGTGCCATGGACAAAATCAAAGCTTTAGAAAAGGCCAATGTCATTGTAACTCGGTCTCCAGCCAAAATGGGGGTGGAATTATATAAAGAAATGAAACGACTAGAAATAGTGTAAACGACAAGCAAATCAATTATTCTGTAAGCTACATATTTCACCTGTTGTATAGTCTAAATGCTAATTAAATATCTTTATTATTTATTTATTTTCCTTCCAGTTAAATGTTTGTATCATTATATTTATACTGAACAAGTGAACATGAGCCATGAAGATGAGTTAGTTGAATAAAACTGAATTTGTTAATCATTATAATATACTGAACGTCTTATTAAATTTCAAGTCAAATTGTTCTTAAAGGTAATTGCATGTTGCACAAAATTGTTAGTTGGAGCACTTACAAATAGTATTAAGAACTTGTATTACTATTCTAAAGTGTTATAAGATTGATCAAAGTTAACTCATTGTGGTAGGAAATATTTCTGATTTTTAAAAATTGTCCTAATACGCTTAAACAATGTTGTATGGTTAAAAATTGTAAAATTAAAATAATACACATTATTATCCAAACCAAATTTTATTTTTTACAGTCTTGTTCAATCATAATAGAAAAGACATTCTAGATGTTTGTCAACAATAGAAAATGTTTCACAACATACAAAGATTTACTCAGTAACAACACTGTTCATAATCTACTTTATAGCAGGTACACAAAATAATATAAAGGAATATTTTCTATCACAGCAAAAAGGCCTTAACCTAATGCTAGTAATAAATAATTATGCAAGTTTGCAAACTTTCATAAAGCCTAAGTACCTAATGTCTAGTACTTTGTACTAAAGACTAATAATTACTCTGAGAATCACATGTAAGTTAACAGTAGGCAGGATATTTAGGGTACCTTAAAAATATGCAAATACTAAACATATTACCACCTATCCCTTCGCCCACGGCCGCCTCCTCTCCCACCACGGCCACGACCACCCCCCTCCCTATCCCTCCTTAGCTTCATAGCTTCAAACCTTTCTGCCATTTGTTCCAATTCCTCTGGAACTTCTTGGTTTGCTTCTTCAAGGATTTTAATCAGCTCTCTGGCATTAGACCAGTCATTCCTGGCTACAAATGTTAGAGATATTCCTGTTTTTCCAGCTCTGCCTGTCCTACCTACTCTGTGCACATACTCTTCAATATGTCTTGGAAAGTCCAGATTGACTACATGCGTCAAATCCTTTATGTCTATTCCTCTTGATGCTACATCAGTAGCAACTAAAATATTGACAGTACCATCCACCATCTCCTCTAAAGCTGCCTCTCTGTCCATTTGGTCTCTGTCTCCATGCAAAGATTGACATGCTATGCCTTTCAAGCATAACTCAGTGGTAATGTGGGATGCAGTAGCTTTTTTACCACAAAATATAATAACTTTATCACTAGGATCCATAGTCGCAAGAAATTCAAACAATGCATCTTCTTTCTCACTTTCCTCAACAAATAATATTTTCTGAGTAACTGTGTGAACAGCAGCAAGGTCTAAAGAGCCTACATTGACTTGTATTGGATCTTTCATGTAAGATTCAGCTAATCGGCGCACTCCAGAGGGCCATGTAGCAGAAGTCATAACAGTTTGTCGGTCAGGTCTCACATCAAACAAAGACTTTCGTATTTGAGGTTCAAAGCCCATGTCCAACATCCTGTCGGCCTCATCCAATACAATATAGGAAAAGTTGATTATATTTAAATGTCTAGCCATGACAAGATCATTCAGCCGGCCTGGTGTAGCAATAACTATATCCACACCCTTAGCTACCACTTTGATTTGTTCTTTACGGTCCCCTCCTCCATATAGGCAGACTGATTTAATACCTTTGTATTGGTACTTAGACACTTCCTTGTCTATTTGCAAAGCTAGTTCTCTGGTAGGTGCCATGATAAGAACAGTGGGCCCTTCCCTTTCTTCTCTTGGAATAGTCTGACCTTCAATATGTATGAGAGCTGGAAGAAGGAATGCTAGAGTCTTACCAGTTCCAGTTTGGGCAATACCAATCAAGTCCTCTCCTCTAAGTAAAATAGGCCAAGCTTGACTCTGGATTGGAGAAGGTTGTTTGAATTCTTGCTTGTAAATCTCATCCAAGATTTCTGGATAGTGTTGGAAAGCTTGTTCAAATGTCAATACAGGGTTTGGTATAGGTCTCAATCCAGGTTTATCATCAAAAGTCCTCTTGACTTGAATATCATGGTTTGCCAATCTCCAACATTTTACTTCTTCAGGTGGCATATTAGTAACTTCAGGGTCTTCATTGTAAAAATCCTTTTTGATAGGTGGTAGGTTTGCCCATCTGTTTTGTTGGTGTTCATTATGAAAAGCATTCAGTTTATCCCAGTCTATGACCTCTACACCAAACTCATTAGTTTTGAAAAATTTTTCACTGTTTCCACTAGTATTGAGATCATCCTTTGGAGCAGGTGCCGACCTATAATCTTCTGTCAGCTCATTGATCAACTCTTCAGCTTTTGCGATTGCATCGTCAGTACCAAATAAAGTAATATCAGCTTGGTCGCCGTTTGTGTCGCCGATCTTGATTTTAGCATTAGAATCTTGTTGGAGTTCTTTTATTTTCGAACCACCTTTGCCAATTATACGTCCAACTTTTTGGGAAGGAACATAAATTATTTTTTTATTACTGGAACCGTCTTGTTGGTAATTACGGCGGTTGTCCCGTTCACGATCATTGTTGCGGTGGTTGTCTCGGTTGTCCCGGTGCCTGTATTCTTCGTTGCTATCCCCACGGGCTCTCCAATTTGAGTCGTTGTCAGAAGAACCTCTAAATCCTCTTCCTCTAAAAGTTCTCCCACGATATGGGCGGGTGTAAGATTGTGTCGAGTCCGCAACTCGTGGTGCCGGTGTAACTGCAACCGGATCGCTTTCCCAATCGTCATCAAATTCAGACATGTTTAATAGTTTACCACTAGGTTTATCGAAACTAATTAAATGACTGGGAATTCTATACACACTAAAGCGTCCCAGTCAAATTATACACAGAGTAATTTCTTTGATGAAACTTCATAAAACTCTGGCTTTCGTTTCGTACAAGTAGGTAAACGCAAAGGCAAAGAACACCACAGACTACTAAGAGAACCTAGCGGAATGAACTGAGCGTTTATATTTTCTTTGGTCTGTGCCTTGCACAGGCACAGACCAAATTAAATATAAACGCTTGCGCACAGGATTACATAGTGAGCAACACTTTTTTTTGCGGATGAACTAACCCAATTGGCCAAGCGTTTATATCAGGGGCGTAGCTACCGCCGTATTTGCCGTATCAATTATACGGGGCCCCGGGCCACGGGGGCCCCCAAAGTGTGTAAGGAAAAATAATAAAAACTTTCTAATTTATTTTATTTTACAAATGACAAAATTCTATAAAACAATTCCTTTTATATTTGTAAATTGGGTAAATTATGTGATAAATAAATATTTCTTCTCACAATATTTTTTTTCTTTTGTGAAAAATCTTTACCTCCATATAAGGGCCTCCAAAAAAATTTTTATATGGGGCCCCGACAAGGCACGCTACGCCACTGGTTTATATGCTCTTTGCAATTAGCCGGATGGGCTTTTATTGGTTTACTGGACTTTTTTGGTGAGCCATCCGAGGACGGTCGACCGTCGAACCGATAAATGAGCAACACTACGGACTATTTCGGTGAGCCATCCGAGGACGGTCGACCGTCGAACTGTTTAGGGTAACCATGATTTTTGTTGATCAAATATTTGTAAACAATATCGTAGGTTTAGGCCGGTAGATATATACTCCAAGTAAGTACCGACTGTCTTAAATCAAAACTGTATTGTTCAGCAATGTATAAAAACAAAATTAACAAAAATTTATTAAAATTTCATTATTTACATTTTTTATTTTGTATAAAACATTCATTTAAAAGTTATAATATGTGGGGTTATCTCTCATTTCATAAACGTACTGAGCTTTACTGTATACACGGCTACACATAAAGCTATAGATTACCAGTATGCTTATACTGGTAATCTATAGCTTTATGTGTAGCCGTGTGACCTCTCATTGTACGAAAATTAAAGTAGAGTAAATACACACATCAACAGAATCTAGGGATATTTTATATTTCATCAAGTAGGTATCTAAAAATCTATTTAGAATTTTCTGATATAGTAAATGGAAGAATGATAGGTTATTTTAAGGTAGGTATTTAATAAAAAATAAAAAACATTTCATGATTTTTTCATTTTAAATAAAAATGTTAATTTTTTTAATCGCCATAGAAAATTAATATGATAAAAACAAACATTTCTTCTTATAAAACTATTAATTTTAGTAAAAATTGAAAAAATCTCATAAAATCCAATCATTAAAATCAGTGTTGCCACCTTTTACATCGGTTACACATCGACAGCTGTCTTCCTGCGGTATGAGGTCCCATGTTCTTTGCAAGTGTTTATTTATTTTGGTTCTCCAATAAGGAATACATATCACTTAAGTTTGAAGGCTTTTGAAGGTTTTTAGACTAAAAATATCAAGGTTAGCAGACAACTTCAGGTAGGCGTGAATAATCGGGTAGACGGTATTTCAATAAAATAACTACAGCAAAATATCACTTCACCCCCATCTCTCGATAGCACAATCATGAATTCTACCAGTTAATTACCGATCGTTAAGATTACGTTGGATTAAATAGTAAAGTTCACCGAGCACGTTATTGCATCTGCACTACCGGACGCCACAACGGTTCAACACGCAATATCAGCCATTCTAAGTTGGCCGCTTCACCCGCGCTCGGTGTTCATTCGTTCGTTCATAATGACATTCTCGAGTGACAGGTGACTTCAAAGACGGACGTGATGACAGTATAAAATGACAGCCGATGCATTGAGAAGTAGATGTGCCAACAAGTTTATTATGTACAGTACTAATAACAATAAACGATTTATTTAAAAGGAAGAACAAGAAATATAGATGGTGGAAAAACGATGCTATTCGATTTATATAATTGTATGTAAAAATACGCTAGATTGAATACATTTTTATATTTGACAAACTATCTTCATTTTTTTTATTATAAACAAGATTGTCGCTAGGCTACCAATCATAGATGTATTGGTGGCCAGTACATACTTCACAATTACATTACAAGAAATATAGGAATCAAGATCTTGTGCTCCCTCAATTATAGGAAAGTGTTCGCAAAGTTGTTGTTCCGTCGTCAAATTTGGCGGGAAATCTCTCAAAGGTTTTCGTTGTAACATGTCCCGCATGTTCGATAGACAAGTCTGGATTCAATCAGACTCTCTAACAATCATTTGAATTATTCCTTTGTTGACTACAAAGGATGGAGCATTGGAGCCATCTTATCCGGAATTTAATCCGGAAGCAATTTTTTCTTTTCTGATCAGGGTATTCCGGAAACTTATAGTCCGGGCCTAACTAACCTAATAAATATGAACCTTGTGCAAAAATACAAAGTACCATTCAGCATAAGCGTTTATATGCTCTTAGAGTACTATAATGCTCTTTGAGTAACAAATGTCATTGTGACGTGTGGTGTCATTCAAGTTTCAACTGTCTTGTCAATAGTACGCGTTTGTGGGTGTGTGAGAAATCAATATTGATTGTGTTTGTGTAGGTACTTAGATATGGTCGGCTGTGTGTGTGTGTTTTTGCCTTTTGGTTGGTTGGTTTGCTCGTGTTCACTCGCTCGCTCGCTCGTTCTTTCTGAATAAACTGGAACGCGGTGATGGCGAAATATTCTTTTTATTTTAATTAGTTTGGAAAACGGACAATATTTGATATTTCACAAAACGTTAAATATGCGTTTTCCCTAATTGAGATTTTGTGCTAAACCTTACCTTCCGTCTGCTCACGCTTTCATCGAACAAGCAACATGAGTAACTGGGCTAGAAGGATGCATCGGCGAGCAGCTACATTGAGTAATGTAGTTACATCTTGTGGACATCCCAATAATTCTCTGCCGTATCCAAGAAGACTTGAAAAAGTGAAATTTGGTGCACCACTACATGAAGTTTGCAAGGATGACATTCCTGGACCTCTGCTTGTTAGTATGCATTTAATTGGTTCCATGACAACGCCCTTGGGTTTTGTCATTTTTACGTTAACTAAAATTATAATTTATCGTCAGTTCACTAAATTGGACAAGTGCCGGGAGTAGTAGTGTAGTTTAATAATTTAAAAGTTGGATTAAACAAAGCAGTAACAGTGGTCATAAAGTTGTTGTTGTGCTCAGGTGCTGATTCTGAAGTTGAATAAGGAAGCGCCGCTGCGTCGTGATGTGTTCCGAGCACCTGGTCACCAGGGGGCTATGAAGAAGTTAATACATTTCCTGCAGACTGGCCGGCTTGTTAATGTTGATAATTATTCTGTTTACACTATTGCCAGTGTGCTCAAAAAATTTCTAAGGTAAGACCTGGTGCCTACTTCACATTTATCAATGGCATTAATTTTTTTTGTCATTTATTTATTTATTTTATTGAAGGCATTTCATAAAAGTTACTTCCTATATTTAGATATATATGCTAAACACTGTTTATAAACAGATAATCAGATAAAGGCAAATTGTAAAATAATATTATTTCTTATCTGATAAAGTGAGGCAAGTGTTTGTCATGATTATCATCATTGATGACAAGTTTACAAAGGCCAAGGAACAGCACTTAATTTCTTTAATAGTAGGCTGCCTGTAAACTATTTTTTTAAGTTTTAGGTATTGGAACATTATTGCTACTGTAATCTATTAAGTTCTTAATTTTCTCATTATTTACTTATTTATTGATTGAGTATCCAATGTAATTATACTTTCAGTATCCTGTCTATTGATTAGTACTTTTATCCTCATTCAAATGACCCTACAGCATAGTGTAAGACCAAATTTGATTTGTCTTTGAGTGTGTTTTTAGGACTTCCAAACAATTCCATTCAGAAGCATGATTATTTTCTAAACTGTCAGACTTGCAATGCATTTATGTCATAGTAAGGGAGACTGAGATGCTAAATGAGGAGTTCCTAGAGCATATATCATGATATAATTATATCCATTGATTTATATCCTATCTAACTCTGTAAATAATTTCACTATAACATGTGTTTACTTTATTACCACTATAAAATGAAGCTCTCAACTCTTAACTGACATACATTCATAAAATCACACTTTTTCTCAAGGGATAGGCAGAGATAAAGAGCACCACTTACTATGATCTAAACATACTTTCTTAGCCTCAATAATGTTCATAAATCTAGTCATACATGCACGGCTGTTATGAGTGCTATGCACTCATCCCTTTGACGGATATCACCCATGAGATCAGCGAATGTCCTCCTAAGCACCTCTGCCGTGTATATACCTTTCGTCAATTGTCTTATCACCTATCCTCTCCACATGACAAAACCACCTGGTGACCTTTATCCACTTTTGTCACTACATCTAATTTCAGACCACGGCATTTCCCTAATTACTTAATTCCTCAATCTATCATTCATAGTTACACCTCACATATTTCAAAGAGAATGTATTTCCATAGCATTTATTCTACTTTCATACTTCTTCTGCCACACTCACTCTTAATTGAGGAGGTACCAAAGAATTTTCATATGTCGGGTTAATTTTTAAATGGAGCCCCTAGAATAAATTATTCTCAACATTGATTTTTTTTATACTAAGTTGACAAACAAGCATACAGCCCACCCAATGGTTAGTAGTCACAATAGCCTATGGATACTCGCAACAAAAAAGGCATCACTCCCTCACTGTCAGACCCTTTAGAATCCAACAGATACTGGATACCTTAAATTAATTTTCTTTAAAATGCTTTTGTACTGTTTAGGAAAATCCCTGGTGGTGTATTTGGTCCAGATGGAGAAATGGACCTCTTTGCAGCTGTTGAACTGCCTGAAGACGAACAGGTGGAGGAAATACGAAGGTATGCTCTATTTTATATTCATGACCACAACCTTTTTTTAAATATGTTTGTTTTTTCATAATTTAGGAACGGAAAAAAAACATTCAATAAAAAGAGTTGGAAGGCTATGTAGAGGCTGTTGCCCAGCTGTAGAAAATTACAATCTATTAAAAAAAAGTTACGTTTACTAAGTTTTCTTGGCAGTATTTCTCAGTAGTTGCTAGTCATTAAATGCACGGTAGGAAAAGAAATTGGACTAATTTTATTTATCACTAGTACCTACGTCTATTTCATTTTTTATTTCATTTCATTAAAAATTCACCTATATTAAGCGCTAATTGATAAAACACTTTAGATAGATAGGGAAGTTATTTATTCATACAAATACACATGATTAAAGTTTCACAAGTGGCACAAAATAAAAGTGAGATTATATGTAAATTTTGTGTCCAATTCACACCTTATCATATGGTTAAGTAATTAACATGAATTAGCAATTGTTTAATCGGTCTACTTAGCAGACGCCATGCGCATTTGGCCTTAAACAATTAATAAAATAAGTAAAATAACCATAAAATCATACAAATTTTCTACCTATGACGTAATTAGATAGTGAATTTTTATGGATCTCTTCCTATTTTCATGCAATTCTAAATATGCATAGTTTGTAGTAATAGTAACAGTTGTTAAAGTGCTCAAATACCAGTTTAGAATAAGAAAATGTAGTTCCTACTACTCGAATTATTATTAGTAAGAGACAGAGAGAAATTTGAGAGTAGGATAATATTCAAAAATGTACCTATTAAAGCAAATACAAATAAAACCATTACAGATCTGTGGCTGTACTTTAGCTAAAGTTATTTGTTGATACTTTACGATTTCAACGAATATTCATCAAAAGTTTTTTTTTAAGATAATTGCAGTAATTGTCGGTTTTCTCCAAAATACAAATGCTAATTCTTCTGCAAAAGCAACATACTTAAAAATTGAAATATTATTATTATAAATTCAAGTTATACCAGCGAGTTTTAAAGGTGAAATCGATATAAGAGTGTCCGTGCCCGCACGGATAACGTGTTGAAACAAACGAACACACGCAGCTATAATGCGCCGCATTACCGTGCGCAGTGGGACAGTGCCTTTATCGTTTGTTAGGCAGATTTTATGACCAATATGTCTTCAATACAGTATTATTACGGATAGGAACAATGCTTGTTTATAGAACACCCGACCTGAATTTTGATGCGCATATACTTAGCAACGGTGCTTCATTGCCCTGGGCTAACACTCGATAAACAAATATGTAGGTATTATAGTATTTTAGTTACTAAATTCTCATGCTTAAATGATTCGAAGATCAAAAGACAAGCATTTTTTCCAACGCAGGCATTTTATGCTTAAAGGAATCCTTTCTTTAAGCAAAAAATGCCGTCCCATGTAACACTTCATGTAATTTTTTTTGTCAATAAACGTTTTTTGTATATTGTATTTGTAAGAAACATAACTAGGTACCTCACAATTTTGGCCGTACCTATTTACCTTTTCGTATTAGATATATTCAGAGTGCATCCTATGCACATAATATTTTAAAATAACTAATTATTTTAGTCAAGGGAGGTTATAAACAGCATGTGTGTAGAATTTCATCTGAATCTTCAGCTGTTCTCATTTATGAGAAGAGTATCAGACATCCTTACAAACTTTCGCATTTTCAAGAAATTAGAAAAAGGTATCAGAATCTATTGTATGCTCCATCTTGTGTTTCGGAAAACTATAGATATCAAGAAAACAACAATTTCCCTCCTACCTACAGTGAATAGCGGTAGTCAGTATCTTGAGATTTAATTGATAATGTCATGGCTGAACGAACATTATCTAATTTTCTTTAGCGATTCAATCGGAAACCTTGTCACGGGTCATCTCCGGCTTGTCCACATCCTTAGTTTACTAAAGAAATATATTGATTGTAGGTAATCTTAGTGTCAGTACGATGACTGTTCGAGCGAAGCAAGTACAAAAAAAGGGTTGTTTGTTGTGAACCCTTTTCTCATGAGTAATGAGCTGTCAAATGCTTGGCAATAGACACTCGATAGATTGAATAATCGGAACATCACACCGAACGTATTAACGTAATCGTTAGCTATTCATGCGTTAACTGGCAGCGCGGCGCCCTATGCTGGATACAATGCCATCGATTCATTGATACAATCTTGTAGGTACCTACTGCAATCCATTCGTGTGGTTTGTTGGCGATTATCTGGGTTCAATAACCTTTAATAACATAGTTATTAAGACTTTTTCCTGTTTAGTTAGGTTTAGGATAAACTTCAAAGAAAAACCTATATGTACTCTATCTGTAATAATTCAGAAAAGCGGATGAGTTTGTTTGTTTAATTGATCGTCTCCGAAATTACTAGTCGGAATTGGTAACATTATTTTAGTAAGATTTTAGGTTTTTATGGGAGATTTTTATAGGAGAGATGTTTGAGAAGGGACACGAAGGTAGGCATGGGGGCAGGGCGTAGGAAAGAGAGCAGAGAAAGTATTGAATAAGAGGGTTGCGCATTTTGTCGTGATGAAAATAAAACTTGACATTTGGATCACAGATTTGGGGGTTTATTCTCTGAACTTTTGTGCGAAAAAAACACTAATTAGAAAGTAACTCTCTTAAATTAACCCGAAACTATACCAAAGACATCTCGAACATCAGCTTGCACCAGATTTGAATGGCCCTAAAACAGCTCAAGAACAGCAAAGCACCAGAAGAGCATGGAGTCAAAGCTTTCGAGCAGGTTGTAAACCGATACGTCCATTCCACCAGAAGCTGTTTTAACTCCGTCATCTATGACGAAACTACGCCACAGGCGTGGCTCACGAGCGCAGTGGTCCTTTTCTTCAAAAAAGGTGATAAGACCCTTCTAAAGAATATCCTATCTCGCTCTTGAGCTATGTTTTCAAGCTGTTCTCTAGGGTCATATCGAAACGTCTCGCTCGCAGGTTTGATGATTTCCAACCTCCAGAACAAGTCGGGTTCTAGAAAGGCATCAGTATTATAAACTACATCCATACGCTGCGCCAGATTATACAGAATACTGAGGGTATAATCGGCCGACCTGTCTTTGATTAAATCGTCTTCAGCGATGCCAGATTGACTATAGGTATATCGAATGTTGAAATGTTTGTATCAAAAAATGCCACAATGACCTGTCTACAGCTTGGTGTGAGACAGGGAGACATCATATCTCCGAAACTGTTCACTAGTGCGTTGAAGGACGTTTTCAAACTCTTGGATTGGGACGGACTTGGTATATATCATCGGCGAGCAAATCACTCACCTTCGTTTTGCCGACGATATAGTGACTTGGCAGGATATTCTAGTTCACTGCTCGAATTTTTAAAATGATAATAATGAGGGACTTAGGCCCAAGCAACAAAAATACATCCCAAACTGTTCAGATAACCTCTTTTTTTAAGTCTGTTAAAACTTAATCAGTCGTTTTGTCAACAGTCTTCTTCTATCCCTGCCAAAATGTACGCAGCGGCTCCTGGTGCTTCTCTTCGGCACCTTTCGGGTCATGGCCTCCAACGCTGAAAAAGCAGGTTTGTTACTTTTTATAACCTACTACGTTAGCGAACAAGCATACAACCCATGACAGAAAGCGGTCAACGTAGCCTATGGACGATTGCAACACCAGAGGCATCACTCGCACGTTGCTGACTTGACGAACACTGGCTACCTTACACACACACCCAGGACCCCAATTCTCGCGCTTTACACATTTATCTCTAACTCGACATATGGCCAAAAAAATGGCGAATGTCAAGTGAAAACCAATTTTCGTATTCTCAGAACCACTCAACGCACAACTTGCATCAAGTAGTCTATAACAATCGACATCATATTATGTAAATTTCATTAGATCTAATTTTTTTCGACATGTAGAGTTCGAGAATGTCTTGTCGTCAACCCTTATAGTGTCCCACTGCTGGGCACGGGTCTTTTCTCAACTTATAAGATAGTTGAGAGAAGACCCGTGCCCGTGCGAGATGATTAGGCTTTCATCCACACACGCTGGCCTAGTGCGTGCGGGTTAGTGGATGTTTTCTCTCGATGTTTTCCTTCACCGATATCGATAAATGTCTAAAGACCGAGAATCGGGGTCGAACACAACCAAAAGTTTTATTGTGTATTCTACACTGTGAATTCTATTAGGTAGGAGTACTATAGGCCGACCGTTTAACTCTCGTATCGCCATCTGAGGTACAAAGTCATAAAACACTAATTAAATCTCATAAAGAACTCTTTAACCACAGATAAAAGTAATGTAAGACTATTCGTCACTAATATCCATATCGCTTGAATCATCATCACTGTCTGTGCAACTTGAGGAGTCAGAATCTTGGCGATATACAAGTTAAACGGTCTATCTATATCTCGTACGGGCTGCTCATAGAGCGATGGAAAGCGCTGTTGTGCGCTATCTACCTTTCTCTGGTTAAATACCTTAAAATAATCTTTAAGTAGGTTAAATTAACCTCTAGAAGTTATGAAACTTTCACACACTTATTTCTTTATCTTAGGCATTAATCCTTACAACCTTGCATCACTCAAGGCATTGTATTATTCAGCTTAATAATTTGTCAGACAGTTTACACAATTAGGTAGGTATTTGAATTAGGGTAGTTGAGTCATATGACCTTATTAAGTGGAACATAAGAATTAAACTCACGATGAGTAAAAAAGTTAGTAATTTTATCACTTCTAATATGAGTACTTAGGTACAGAATTACAAGTGACGCAGATTTGTGATCTACCCACTTTTTTATGTACGCTTTGCCTTTATCTATCGATTTGTATCTAAAAATAAGTTTTCTCAGTAACCGAAGATTCTTGACTTGTAAAGTTTTGTCGCTGCGAAAATAAAGAGAGCGCGGCGTACACCCGCAAGTGTATAAGGCAATTCGAATTGAAGCATTTGAAAGGTTCTTTTTGCTACCTAACTTGGTACCGACGCTATCAAAGCGAATCGACTTTACCCTACTGATGCCATTATAAATTGTCCCTTCACAATAGACATTATACATGACTTAATCAGGTTGTTATTGCAAAACTTGAGTTGTTTTATGACCTCAACATCTGAAAGTAAAATGAATTTCAATTTATTAACATAACAGAATCACGCCCGTATTACCAGAAGGCGTAGGCAGAGGTGACTATCACCCACATTTCGCCGGCTATGTTTTTGTCTCATACTTAATAGGAGGCGAACGTATTGCTTTTCATCGGACACAGGATTCTCTAAATTTATAACAAAAGTCAGCTCGACCTGGGACCTCGTGGTTATTAAGCGAACGCGTTATTATATTCATTATATTTACAGTAAAATATCATCCTAAATACCATCTTTCATCATTGTTGACTTTGGGAATGGTGTAGCGATGTACATTGTCTTTTAACATGCGATATCCAGCAATTGTTTGGCAGTGGGTACACTAAAATAATTGACGGTGATTATGTCAATTACACACGATCTGCCGTGACGTGGGCGCGCGTGATGCAAGCTTTGCATTCATTGTATTATTTAATCTTTCTTTAGAACATCGCGAGAGTTTATTTGCTGGCCTACTTACGATATGACGTCTTAACTTTACTGAGTCGTAACCCGTTTTGATCTATTATAATATTTCTTCGATATATTTGGGTCATTAATGTCCTACTTTTAGTAAAACCGTCCCCGGTTTCTATCTCTTGGTTGATATTATTTTATCAATACGTCAATCAAGTATTGTTCGTAAGAAAATAATATGAGTATAATGTTGTTGTGACGTGGGGTACATTGTCCACATGTCAATGTGATATACATACTCTTTCAATTAGTGGTGTCTAGTCCCATTCAGATGTCCAGACATGGAAAGCTTTTATCCATATTGAGCTCGAGACATCCGTCGCCGGTGACACACTCCCTTATAGATTATATTCTACGTATGTACGGTCGGTGTTTACAATGCAAGTGTTAAGGGCTATATAAATGTGACTGTTAAATATAATCAGTGATTTTGTTTATTTTACTCTTTATATAAATCGTATTGATCTGAAAAAAAATTTACCAAGTATTGTTTTCAGTGATAACAAGGACATGGATTTATCGCAATAAAAAAAAGTGAGTAGGCGACTCGAATTCGAAAAAAATCTCAGTAACATTTTTTACGTTTTGTTTATCTCTTTAATTAATAATCGGAAGCAACTGTTTTTTTATATGGATAATATGATGATGATGTGGATCAACTAGTTGTTTTAGGAGCTCTTTTTATCGTATTTTTCAAAAATAAAAATAAAAATAAAAGGAGAGGTCAAAAGTGGGCTAGAATTTTGAACACCAATGTGATATACCTCATTGGAAAGCTTATTTAGTAAGCTGTTAGAATTTAACTAAACACGAATTTTAGGAGCAACCATTTTTGTAAAAATCAAAAAAATGTAATAGAAAAATAAAACGCACATTACCTTTAATTATCCGTTTCCTAAGCAGTATAAATATTGCAATCACGTCAATAATTGCATTCTAATACAGTACTTTTCTCTTGTAATATTATTCTAGCTGCAGCTTAATGTAATTATGACGAAAAATATTTGTTATCTTATTAGTGTAATAACAAAACGCGAGGAAAAAAATATAATTAAAAGAAACGTCATGATGTCATTGTCATTGATCAGTTTGATTGACAGCGTCGAAATAATTTTGATTTTTTTGGTTGCTCAATTGTCATTTGACCATGGGGTTGCCAATTGCAATAATCATAATATTGCATTCAGGATTCTTATTTTCAATTTCAATTTTTTAAAAAACGGGGGGGTGTAAAATTATTTTAAATACACCAAAAAATTTAATTAATTATGCTCTATTAACCTATGTAACTCAGATTGCTGTTCAAATTTACAATTATTTTAATCCCAGACTCTATACATTTTTTGAACGTCTCCTTTCCATAGTTTAAATTCTTGCTCAACAAAAAATCACTAAGGGTCCTTGCCAGTTGTAGTCACCTTAACAAAAGCGGCTGCTTGGTGCATATACGGTGTTCTTAAGCTATATTAGTGTTCATTTAATGCTGCGTGCGTCCGACCGTCATTGTCCCCGCAAAGACAAATAGACATGTGTTTGAAGCATGTTAATTATTCTTACGCATTGAGACTTACGTTGCGTTGCCCTGTTGACTTATTACAGTACTTGGACATCTGTGATATGACCTTTTGACACCTACATGAGGGCGTCAAAACTTTTAATGAGGATATTATGCTCGGCTTTGAAATAACCCCGTCCTCGTCCTGCCCAGTCAAAAAATCTACTAGGTACCTATTTCTGCCTGCTGTCATTTTTATATCTTAATAGGCAAAGGTTAGGCGCAAATTCGGCGCTAATTCATCAGGCCCTGCTCTATATCGGTGTAGAATACCGGCAAGTCTTAGAACAAGTCCTTAGAGCACACGTGGACTCCACCAATCCGCTTTAGGCCAGCGTGTGTAGATAAGGTCTTAGCTCTCACAACTTTCTCAATATACTTTAGAGACTACATACCTACCCGTACCCAGCAGTGGGATATTAAACTTAACTTCATGGATATGAATAAGTAAGTATATAAACTTTTTTTAAGTATAAATAAAATATTTATATGGTCATTTTTAATAGATAGGTGATTTTTGGGTTGATTTGTTAGTACTAGCTACACTATCGCATTAGGATTATCCTGCAAGATTATAGATGTAACTGTGACAAATAAATAAAATTATATTATAATTATATTATTAATTATATTTTTACTAGCTCTTAAACATGTTGTTATATTTATGAAAACTAAATGTAAACAATTGTTGGTGAACCTTATTAAATAAATAAAAATAAATAAATATTATTGGTTGTAATGAAATTTATATCAAAATGCGTTGTTATCAAACACCAATAAAATTTACAGTAATAGCAAAGCAATCTTTGTATAATTCAGTAATGAGAAATGTTAAATACATAATACAATGTTTTTAGCATTAATTACATTAATTACCAGCAATTTGCTTCTAAAAATTACGTGCAACTACCAAGTTGAACAACTAAAGTGTATTGAACTGTGACAATGTAAGTAAGAATTAAGTAAAAAGAAACTAGGTATTGAACTGATACAGAAAAGTAACAAGAATTTCTTGTTAAAATTGATTGATTAGCAAATTTTTTATACAAACCAAAAAACTAGCTCTTTAACGCTTGGTAGATTAATTAAATTACATCTAACACCGCGAATTTTTGTGTTAAAAAATACGAAAGAAACTCTTAATGAATGAAAACAACTTGCACTAAGGAGAATTGTAAAAATATAAGGCTGTTTAGCTTACTGATTACAAGGTTAACGACCGTTTACTTTCACACAATGTAAAATAGTTTAAATAATATAAGCTTAGAACTTAGAATTTTCAATCGACTTAAAAAAAATAGATTTTCTAATGGTCTGTAAACTTAGTCTACTATATAAAAATAAGTCGGGTTTTCCTTCCTGACGCTATAAGTCTAGAACGCACGAAACGATTTCCACGGTTTTGCATTCGTTGGAAAGGTCTCGGACTCCGGAGGTTTATAGCAAAGAAAATTCAGGAAAAATTTCAACAGAAAATCGGAAAATGTTAAATAAAACGAACGATCTGGTGGCGAAACGGAGTTTGCCGGGTTTGATAGTTTTGTATATGTATGTTACCCGACAATTCCGCCAATTATAGATTGATATCAATCGAATTGAGAACCTCACCTCGAAGTCGGTAAAAAAGGGTATACGTTATAGATTCCATTTTAATTTTATCAAAATCTGTTAAGCGGCTTTTGAGTTATTGTAAAAACATTGAAGACGGCTTGATTTTTTTTAAAGCTCTTTTACTATGAATGATTCGGTGATCTTTTACTTCTTCTATACACACTTCAAAAGAGTTTAATTTTTAGTCAAAGTAATTATAGATATTAAAATATGAAATTTTCATTTTCCAATTTCAATACAAGTTTGCAAATATAAAAATATTCATCAAAATAGCTTCACCTATTAAAAAGTTCTTAGGTGACATATACAAAAAAAAAATAGGTGAATTAAGGACATCTTTTTTCATGTGGGGTAAAAACAAATAAAAATCTAGCTGCCCGGGCGGATTTCTATTCTTCTATTTTATTTCTAACATTGTAAACCTTCCTTAGACCTGAACGAATATTTCAAAACTAAAATCGGCCAAATCTTGTTCAGCCGTTCTCGAGTTTAAGCAATAGAAACATACGTCAATTCATTTTTATAATGATTGTTTTGGACGAACTGTACCGTAAATTCATGATATTTATTGTCTTTAGGTACAGGTATGACATCCGAAGCGCTGGGCGTGTCTGTGGCCCCATCATTTTTCCACTCTTGCGTGTCCGACGGTAAAACGGCAACAATGGAGGACGTCCAAAGATTCAAGGTTGGTACAATTATTACCTATCTAATAAAAGTTAGAAATAAACTTATATTATTCATGAATGTTAAATAAGCGAATGATAGAAATGTTGAATTCGTAATGAGGTTATTGATTGGTTATCGAGGTTACGCGTTGCTATGGTGTTTATGATATTGAGTTAGTTATTATGATAGTTATCATGTTTTCTTTTCTTTTCCCTTGTTTCATGGGAGGTGTGGTATCCCAAACCTCAACTAAGACCTAAAAAGGAACCCTCATCGAGTGTGAGTTAGACTAATACACGAAGGGATCCATACGTCCTTAAATTTTTTTGTTGCTAACAGTAATACTATTTATATTCTGGGAAAGGCTGACTCTACTTAGGAGATACAGCTACCTGGTTTAGAAGATACCTGTTAGACAGAATAAATGTGATTTGCGAATAGGTTATTAAAATGTATAGTGTGTTTATTCAGTACCCTTACTACATGTTATCAATACGAAGAAAGTTTTCGAATAACTCATTGTAAATATGATGAGTTGAAATACAAAAGTTATCTGCAAATTATTTTATCTACTTACCTATTCTATTTGCAATTCGTTTTATTCTAGTAGTTGAAAACGCATTTTGTCATTTTTTTTGAAGATGGTATTCAGAAATGTACTAGGGGTACATTGGTTATACTGATAGTACAAAGGTACCTAAATGTGTGTACAGAAGGGAGTGAATGCGCTTCGTAAAGTGATATTGTGTGAGCACTACGATAGTACTGCACCATTATCGACGATTACACCTATCGAGTTTCAATGTAATCACCTGATGTGGACATGTGTTCTGTGAACCTTTGTTTTGCGGCATCGCGGTTAATTGACTGACCATTGTAATATATTACGCCTTTAATATCTACTATATTTTGCCCGCGGCTTTGCACTGATAGTAGAGATTATATCCATGAATGGTCAGTCTCATTGGTACTAAAAATGATGATTATAAATAAAGGAATATTATGTACCATGACATACTTTAATTGTTGAGCCATTCAGCGTCATATTGGTTTTGGCAAGATTAAAGTTATTGTTTTTGTTACTCTAAAATAGGCTTGCGCTTGACCACAACTTGCCTGATGTGAAGCAATGACGCAGTCTACGATGGAACGCGCTTTCCCAGTAAATACCGATTCACTCTTGACTTGAAGACCACTAGATTATAGCTATCGGGAAACATAGATGCCGGCAGCGAATGTGCGGGTTGGCAGTTTAAATTCATGCGATTTGTATTACTCTACCAATGTTGGTGAGCCACAAGTTGGCTCAACAGTTAAAATATGTCGTCGTACGTGAAACTGAATACTTTTTCATTGGTTTAAAAAAAATCTCTGGCTCTGACGTCGAACAAACAAACGAACACGGTGAATACATAACATTGTTTCGGATCCTGAAACTTCTATACTGTCAGTTAATGTTCCATTTAGATAAATGTAAAGAGTACCTGCAGATAAGGTCTGTTTTCAATCGGAATACAATTGGAATACATTATTATTTGGTACTTACTATTATTTTATCATTTCGTGTTTGTTTACGTACGTGCACGCAATGCAGTTGATTGCATTTAAAATCTAAGCGAAAGTCAGTAATTTTCATTGTTTGTACCGTTCCGACTATGGAATTCTCACGCAAGTAAAAATGATTGTTATTATTGTAACAATCAAACATAAATACATTAATACTATGTTTATTAATTCGAAATCTGGGTAGAATATAATGAGCTACTGATATAACGGCGAAGTCCCGGTTTCGACCCCCTAGTCGAGCAAAAAGATGATTTTAATACGACGGTTGAAGTTGGCAATTGTGTCCTATGAACAGTAGTTGGCTCGCCCCGTATTAAGTTTGGAATTAAAATATAGCTGGAGAAATAATAAAATAAAATAAATAAATAAATGTGGGAGATAATCACTTCTTTTAGGAGGGTTAACAGGCACAAATCAATATTTGAACTAAGTTTGGGGAAAAATTTAGCTACAAGCCTACACAGATTACTAGTATAAAAAATGTGTAAATGTTATGTATCTTCATCAACCAGACAACAGGTGATGGTCTTCAAACAACTACGCAGCATTTATTGAAAACCTAGATAAGATGTAAAAACCATCTCGAACACTACCACCTCAAAATTTATTCGTATTCACGAGTGAAGCGGTATATTGGGCAGGCGCGTTCCATCGTAAACTTCATTATTGCTTACCATCATGCAAGTTGTAGTCAAGCCTATTTAAAAATAAAAATAAAACATTTCAAACAAAATTTATCTGTTTAAGCGCTACAATGCCCCAAACATTACAGATACACACGTCAAATTATAGCACCCACACAGAGCAGGTAGTTATATTTAAAAAATCTCTTCGCTTTGAATAATTCATTTCTTGAGAAAAGGTTATAAGCTACGTCATACCCATCAAGCTACGTCACCGCGATCAGATTATGATGACGCACTTGAATGAATCGAGGACAACATAACTATTTGCATTGATTTATCTATATTAATATTACTAAGGGCTTACACCAATATAACTGAGTTTGACGTGTATATCAGTCTGTATCTGTATCTAAGAGTTGTTGCTACGTAGGGCGTATTTAAACGGATGGAACGATTTTGTTGCTTTTTTTTTCGTAAGCTTGATTGTAAGCGTATCGAGATTGTTTTTAGTTATGTTTAATGAAAACCCAATTTTCAGGAGTGTCATTCAAATTTTAATTTGGAGTTAATGTTACGTATCACCGTTTTCTCAAGTGCTACTCGACGATTAAATTATGGTCTGATCGCACTATATACCATGGGCTACCGCTTTCATAACTAGCCGAAAACATTTCGCTCCTTAAGGTAGTTATGTCCACAACTACCATGCTGTTTGACAGAAGTATTTTTTTTTATATACTTACAAAGCCAGTTTATAGTATCTATTTTTTACTATTTAAATAAAAAGTATTAAGTAAGCCAGGTAATGTACCATGAAACACTTTAATTGTTGAGCCTCTCAACGTCATATTAATTTTGCTAAGATTGTACGTTATTTTACGGCCTGTCATTTAAAATTCATGAGATTTGTATTACCTACTCTACAAATGTTGGTAAGCCACTTTGTGGCTGAACTATTAAAATATGTCATCTTATATGTTTCCAAAAATTAATTTCTGAATCTTTTGAGCCATTTGGCGGTAAATAGTAACAAACATCCATCTGGAAAATCTTTTCTCACAAACTTTGGCTTTTGTAATAGTTAGTAGTAGAATTCTAACTCAAATCACAAAGAGAACTCGTTATCTATAACAGAGCTAAATGTGATACATTCTCTTATCTCAGGTAATTCACAAGTCAATAAATTGTTTTTTTATCAGTGAGGGTGAGTAAGATTCTTATCAGACACAAGTCGGAGTTAAATTATCTTCAAGTACCTATTACCATTCTTAGGAGTTTAGGACCGATTTAAGTTTATCTTTATTTCCTTTCTTGATAGGTAATAATATTATGTGTATATTCCGACTTTGCGTATATAAAATACATTTATTTGTTCCTTTATAATTTTGATATTTTATTATATTTTGGTGATACTGCAAATAGTGTAAAAGCGCATTATAGACCCTTGTTGGTGCAACTGATGAAGTTATTTCGATCTGTCTCTATCTAGAGCAGCCTCATTCACCTCCTTAAACCACATGCCATCTGATTACATTACATAAAACTGTATATTTTATGCACACCACAGACGCAGGCGGATTAAAATGTAGTAATTCTTATTATGCGATGCGGTGCACCCTAACCAGCGCCAGCTTTAAGTTGTCAATTATTAAAGTGTTTATTCTAGTTCACTTTATTAACTTACGCAGAATTGTAATTTCACTTTTATCACAGACAATATTTCCCATTAAGTAAGTACTGTGGTGTGGTCTGATAAAAATTGTAACCCAATTTTGCGGTTATTTTGTATGATTATTAAAATGTTTTAATGTTGTATTCATTAGTTAAAAATAATAATAGGAAAATCACGTTGTTCATTATTTATTACAACTGAAATATAAAACGTAATTATTGTTATATAATTGAAAGAATTCAGCTCATACCTGTTTATTACGGTAATCTCCTACTATTAGTTTACGCTTGCTGCTAACGAAGTCAGTGAGATATACAATCTAAAGGGGCAGTTTGCATTCTGTAGTCAGGAAATTGGTGATTTGACATCCCCGTGCCTCAGAGTGCACGTTTATCCGTTCTACACTTGGTGTATCTGTCAATCCGTCCCATCATAACCTGCTAGTAGAGGGAAAGGAGAGTGCACCTGGGTTTACATACGCAATACCAACACGCGTTGAGTTGGTCATAAAAATCAACGGCAGCCAAATATAACCTGCGTACCTGGTTAATAAACCGATACTAGGCAGTAAGATTATAAAAAAATGTTATATACGTATTTTGAATGTATTAAAACGAGATTTCGCTGGACGTATCGCCCTAATCTTTAGATCACACAAAAAAAAGTAATACGCGTCCAATATTTCTAATTTATCCATCTAACGGACAAAACAAAAAAAAAATGTGGTTATCCTAATTGTAGATATATTTTTATAATTATGCACACATGTCCACAAAAGAATAAGTACATAAGGGGTGTAAAAATGTCAGTATCGTTGCATTTTGTACATAGCTTGTTAACTAACACTGTCTTAACATGCGGCGAAAGGATGAGGTTTCAGTAAGTATTAATCGAAATTATACGACGTAGAACGAGAACCAGTTGGATTTGTCGTTTAATGCTTTCATTGTTGTATGGTTAATTTAGCTTTTAGCATTTATGTAAACTATTATTGTTACTTAGCAGCGCAAATAGGTAGTTATTAGCTAGTCTCCACTTATTAAAAATCAATAGAAAGTAGCTAATTACGCGCTCACCTTATTGCTTGATGTTTCGTGAGGGTTTCATCGATAATGTATAGCAGATAAACCCGATTTAAATGTCAAGAAAAACGAAATGTGAGCACGTAATGGTTTTGAAGTTACTACATAGGGCTTTTATACATATGGAAATACGCAACGACGTCGCATCGTGCTACACGTGATACGACGCGTCATAAGTATTGTACTACTAGTACTAAATATAAAGTATAGTACCACTGCGCTGCATCGTAGCACGACGCGACGCGATGTGGCGTCGTATCGTGTTTTGTGTAAGGGTGAAGCCGCAACAATGCATTGCAACCAAGCTTCAACAAAGCGATAGAACAACGTCACTGACGACGCGATGTAACGCAAAAATTGTAAAATAAGTAGGTCCATCGATTTTGCGATGCGTGTCGCAACGCAGTGTTGTAAACGAGCCCTAAAAGCCTTCAATTAGTAGAAGTCTGGTTGGTCTAGGTCACGAACTCACAAAATTCTTGACTATTATTACTAACTACGCTATAGAATTGGGCATGGCTGTAATGGCAGTTGTAAATAAATAAATAAATATTTTATGTTTAAATTACATAAAGGAGTTTGTAGATACAATAACTTAGTAGCTAAAAGCTAATACTGTGTAGAAGTAAATCCATTTTAGTATGTGTTTAGGTACCTACATCACGCTTACCTTACATCGCCTTATCAGTAGGCACAGTGGCATCATCTATTTATTTTTCGACTTCTCTTACTGATAAGCTTGATTCATGAATTCTTCCAGCTAGTTACTTCCTGTGCCGTTGACTCACGTTACGGTTATAGTGCACTTATTACCCATGAGTTTACTATGCGTACGGTTAAGTTCTATTCTGTCGTGGCTCGGTAGCTTGGTATACCGTGTTTGCCTCTAGTCTTGAGGTCGCGGGTTTGAGTCCCAGGTCGAATCTAAAAGAGTGTTGAGACATGTAATGTCTCAACTCTACGAGGCGTGACCATCGGTCCTGCGCCTAGTGTTGCCAGGTCAAAGTTTTGCTTTACCCTAGGCCTGGTCTCAAGTTAGTCTAGAATGTATATTATTAAAAAAAATACCCTAAAAATATTCTTGTTTTTTCATTCTTATCAAATAAAACAACTGTATTTTTCACAACAACGCACACGATTCTTGCGCTTTAGATTTATATCTCGAACACGACATGTCGAGAAAAATAGTGCATTTCGTCTGAATCGTGGTCCTGAAAGTCAGCATAGACTGGAAGAGATAATTAGTGCTATAGTTAACAATTCATATTGTATGACATCAACTATTGTGCCTCAAACAGTAACTACGAGTATTATGTAAAGTAAAATATTTCATAAAAAGAGGATACTTTACTATACAAGGCAGCAAGCATAGAGAACTTGTAATACGTGCACTCTTGATCTTTATTATGAAACTATAGCGTTATATCACCTACAAACTCATCGGTATAGCGAATGTGGCTTTATAATTGGTAATTAGAATGATTCATTCATTTTGAAAGTAGACCATGATGCGCAGTTGAATATGTTGATTTTGTTGATGTGTTCTTATTTCACATTGTAACTGAACCACTAGGGAAATTATCTTAGTTGCATTTATCTCATTTGATTTAAAATCATTAGTGCCTTGAGTTAGGACAACATGCTTATTATTGTTAATAGTTGCAACATTATGATTTACAGCTTTGGTTTAATTAACTTCATGAACTATTAAACTAGACGAGCAGAAAATATTTTATTAGGTTTATGTCCCTACTTAATAAAATCTAGTCTACTCGCGTGGTACATATTTAGAAGCAAAGTTATCGCTTTACTTTTGCCTGAAATGTCACTTTTCTTACCAAAAACATACATAATTACTAGCGATCGGTAATTACTGTGTAAGCTCCTTCCATCGTAGACCACAACATAGCTTAACATCTGGGCTCAAATTTTTGCGCTTTAGATAATTAGGTATCTCAAACTCGGCTTAGGTCGCAAAAATTTTCTAATATTGATTGAAATTTGATTTTCATAATGTGGATCTCACTAGTTTTCAATCGGCATTCGCCATTTTTTCGACATATTTCGCTTTCGAGATAAATGTCTACGGCGCGAGAATCGGAGTCCTGGCATGTTGTGGTCAAGAGCAAGCATATTTTAGAATATAAAAAAAATGCAACATTTATTTATTAATATATTTGTGTATAGGTGGCGACCCGTATAATGCGGCAACTGATAGAGCAGTTCAGCGCTGGCGATCTGTTCGGACGCGCTAACTACGAGTACTACGCGCGAGTGACGGGCCGCATCCTGCGGGTGAAGGACCAGTGGATATGTTCCTTCAGGGACCCGCCGCCGCCACGGCATCACAGAGATCAAGAGGCATATGCTAGTAAGTTAGATTGAATTAAGATTAATTCAGTACACAACCTCTCCCTTCAGCCAAAGCGCTGGAAGGTAGGTATTAAGGCCGAAGAAAGAAAGGAAAATCATTTATTTGACACAAACAGGACACACAATCAAATAGCAAATAAAACAAAACAACTAAAAAAAATTCAAAAAAAAAAGTAATCGTCACAAGCCATATGAAGAAAGAGGTGTCTCAAGACCCATAATTAATCACTGACTACAATTAATATCCTGGGACGTAATGCTGCATTATTGGTTACACCGTAAATGGAAATAGGTAAGTTTGGCAAGCTGTATTTATTGTCTCTGGGCCAAAATCAATAGGGCGATTAGGCATATTCACATCTATGTATTTATGTGTCAAATCAGTGTCGTCTTTCGGTACCTCTGTTCTATCGAGATGATTCAATCAGTTCCATCTTTGTAAACAACTCTGCTTGCGGTGTATGCTGCGCCTGAATTAATGAAAAATCGTGGGAATGTCCAAAATAAAGATACATAACGTGTAGTCGCTGAAGCAAATTCGTATTACCTATTGTAAATTTTATTTTACATAATTTAGTTACACGCTGTATTATAAAGATATATGAGAAAATGATCGTACTGCCATTGTTTTGTAAATCACGGAAACTAAGGGTCGTTGTTATGAGAAATGTAGTCACAACATGTATTGTTCGTACCACTAGACGCTAAGACCAGACACTAGAAACTAATTCCACCCAACACTAAAGCCTGGCTAAAGAAATATGAGAATTAGTTTCGCACCTATATGAAAATTTCTTTAGAAAATCCTTAGTATACCTCATTGAAAATGTTGTCGCAATGTTTGTATGCTTATGATCGGAACTGCTTGTGCGATTCAGGATTGCTATATCTGTCTGTCTCACTTGATGTAATTTTAAAATCTTCGTATGTCTGAAAGATTGAAATAAAACTACTTTATAACGAATTTTATCGCGGTTTAATTTAGATTTTGTGTTCCATGTTTCAAAGGCTTTTCAGACTGTGACCAAAAATGACCATGTCTCCCTTTGAAACTTGCGATATGAAATCTGAAATAATCCACGTTAAAATCTTTTATAAAGTAGAATTATTTTAATGTGTGATGTTTATTAAGATTAAAGAAAATTCCATATTTCTGTATTAGGTATGTGACAGTACCATAGATTTCTCTCCATCACAGCACACATGATGTGACTAGCACTTCCGCGCAGGCTATATTGCCTAACTATATCTGACACTATTCTTATAGGTTTCTTTAATATCTTTCGTTCTTGTTTACAGGACAGTTATCGTTAGAGGCTGAAAAAACATGGCTGCAATGTGAATGCGACCGCTGGGGAAATAAATTTAATTTAGAAGGTAAATTAAACATTTAGTACTTCAGTGGACTACCACAAAGGGATTATTTCCTAATAATATAGAACATTTTTCGCAGGTGATCCAAATGAAAGTCGTTTAAGTTGTTAATATAGTCAAGTTACAAAATTCATAGCAAATAATGTATAATATTTGGTGAGTCGAAAGTTTGTGAATGAATTAACATCCACTTTCCTGTTCGTTCATAAGTATTTTAATAATAAATATATTTAAGTGGGTTTTGGTTGCACATGGTAGATTTGAGTTTTAAAGTTAGTAGTATCACTATAATATTAGACCCATGTTTAAAACATTTGCTTCACAAACCTTCTGGGATCACCACACCACTAACATTATGGACTGGTATTAACTAAAAAATAGTATTTTAAAATGTTTGTAATACACGTACGATACAACTTGGCTGTAGAATCCTAAGAAGTGTAGCAATTTTAGCAATATTACTACAATATTTTTTAACAAAGTACCTATCATATAAGTAACATGTCATAGAATGAAACATTCGAGGGAATGTGACATACATCACACACCAAGCGGCACTTGGCCAGTATGTATGGACTCAATCCTAATCTTTCTGGATTCTTATAGTATTGAAAAATGACAGGAAAGCAGTGGAAGGCTGAAGCTAAAAACTACTTTTACTTTATAATTATGGCCAATTGAGATGGTAATTCGCAAATGCTTTTTAGAAGTTGGCGTAAAAACTTCTAGTTCAATAGTAGTTTTAACAACAAAACAAAAACGTTATCTTGGACATCATTGTAAACGATGTCTTTAGCTATAAAAATACATTATTAATTCACTTTTTTCTTCCAGTTCTATCAAAATCTGAGGAGTGTCAGTCGATGCCAACACTGGCCGGCGGTGGTGCAGCGGGTGCGGCGGGCGGAGTGCTCGGCATCATCCCGGAACATAGTCTACTCGATTCCTGCACGCGGCTCTCTATATCACTTGAAGAAAGTGTTTTTAAGGTATGAAATATAAATTTAACATATATGAGTGTAGAGAGAGGTAAGCGTGGGACACATTTCGGTACTTCTCTTAGATACCTAATCTCAATAGCACTTTGCCAAGCTTTGGATTTGAACCTGGGACTTGTAGTTTTTCGCAGACTCGCTACCGCTAGATCAAGACTGTAGTCCTCAGGAAAATAAACTGAATTTGACATATTTATCTTTCCAAAATAAATAAATGAAGTTTCTTAAATTTAACATTTGCTAATATATGTATATGGCCAAGAAATGAAAATAGGTTATGGATAAGAGCGTTACTCCAGAGCGCTCCTACCTTTGCAAGATCTCGGCCGGCACTGATCGCAAGCGCTATTCCTTGTCGTTTACACAGTAGTAATTAATAATTCGTTGTAAAATAAGTTATTACAAATATATTTGTACTATGTTTTGTACGATGTCTTCATTTACTAAGCCTAAAAAAAAGTAAAATGCCTCAGACTCCATCCTAAAATAAACGTTTTGTATCTCGAAAAATGGCTCAAACTTTCAGTTTTCAGTTCACTTCAACCCTTTTTAGTGTCCCACAGCTGGGTACGGGTCTTCTCTCAACTATCTTACGAGATGAGAGAGTTTAGGCTTTTATCCCTCTTTGATGTCACGACCACGAATGATTACTTCGACATGCCGGTTTCCTCACGATGTTTTCTTTCACCGATATCGAGTATCGGCGATGTAACAATTTACACAAATATGTGCGGGTACAACTGGGAATCGAACCCGCGACCTTATATTTCTAAGGCGAGGCCCGTACCGATGCTCAGTTTTCAGTGAACTTTTCGTAATTGAAAACTTACAGAAATCGTGTTTTTTTCGTCGGCCATGCACTAGTAAATCTTATTACTTAAATAAAAGTGAAACTGTTTTAAGTGTATTGTATACGGTTTTAGGTCTAGTTTAAAAAAGAATTGAATAAAAACTGTTCTAATGAGAAAATTAAATAAACATTTGAATTTTTTTCCGAAATACTATGAAATATCCAATACTATGGTGTCAATATCTTATCTACAAGTTAAACAAATTATTCTTTTATTGACTGTCGGAAACCATCAATTTTGACTTCAGCGCGGTTTTAACGGATGAACGCTCTTAACTTTAAAACTCAAGTTTAAATATTACTCTTATCTATCTTGTTACATTCAAGGCTGTTCTGATAATACGACAGCCTTGTAGGAGTCTTTATTAAATAAAAGTACTAATAATAATATAGAGCTGTGTTTATTAATCTGTAGTTTTGTAATCTGAATATTTTAGCAAACCGAAAGAAAGTATACACAATGGGAACTTATTATTCTTAACAAGCTTTCCTTCAACTTTTTCTTTTAATATCTACTACGGAACCTAGAAAACAATAAATCTATTATTTTCTTATCAGTGCCGATAAATTTAATGCAGTTTATCAAAATCCAATTCAAGATAAAACACTAATACGCAATCATATTTTGCAATTAAAGTCAAGCGTAAGCGCAAGTGTTTAAGAAAACATGAAAGAATCTACAAAAGTAAGTGTTAATTAAAAGTAGTTTTTTTGTTTGGTTTATTATTTTCATACACATTATTTCGAAAGTATTAGCTTTATAAATAGTTTTATCGTTTAGGCAACAATTAGAATAACTAGATAACAGTAATATAAATAACAAAAAGTAACGATTTCAAAGTGCGGAAGCAACTTCCATTTTGCTATCACCACATTTTTATAATTCACCGTTGAGAATTTTTTTCTATAGAAATCTGTAAGAAACAGGTAATTAAACTTATCCCTATATCCCTATAAGATCTGACACCAATATAAACAAAACCTTCATTGTATATTATTATTAATGAATCACAAATAATTGTTTTACTAAAAACTGATATACTGAAAACAAGATAACTCGTTAGAGCATGTGTGTGTCTTCATATACCTTCCAATAAAAAAAGTAATTTGCCTACCGTTTGTTATCATTTATCTATCAAAACAGCGATAATTCAACTTCAGCATGAAATACAAATCAAAGTATTTTTGTTAACAATGACCACATGACATAATCATAGTTATGCTTGGGATCAGGATGGTCGTGTGATATGATATTATGTTATAGTTGGACAGTCAGGCTCTTTAGAAATCTCAACTCTGTTTGTGGACACAGATGTTTGTAAACAAGATGTGTCGTCGAGACACGGGTGGCGATTTAACTCGTTGAATCGCTAGCCGCAGCGAAAATATTATGTCTGCGTCACGCCTGTATTACACGAAGGTTTGTAGACAGAGGTGAATATCACTGACTTTTCGGCTGCTATGTGTAGGTTCCATACATAATACCAACCTTATTGCCGTTCTTCGGACATAATTCCAAACTTCGAGCTACTACTAAGATTCTCTAAGTATTTTAGAAAAGACTATTTATTCGACTTGGGAGTCGAACCAGACCTCGCAATTATTAAGCGAGCACGCTTACCACGGCAACAGATCTATAGTGTATTATTAACTAAAATACTGTAGCTGGTATAGTTAATTAATTATTAAAATACAAAAATTTATTTCTCAGGTGTCAGTCAGTTCGTCGTCACATTCGTCTCGCAGCAACTCAAGTCCGCACATGACGTTGGAAGAGTTACGTGCTATCAACAAATACGCCGAGAGCACCAAAAGCCTTTCCTACCTGCCACAGGTAAGATACATACCGGTTGCCTCTCGATTTACGAACTGTTGACCATTGTACTCGTAATAATTTGAAATTAGTAATCTTAAAAACTCGAATAACACTGATTAATTCATATTTTAATAACTTCATTGTAGGCTTCTGAAAAATACCTTGAGCCTATGCTCAAATTATATGTAATAGGATTGTTTTCTGATAAAAATAAAAGCACTCACAGATGTTTCTCAAATCTTAAACACTACTAATTTAGTATGAGGGTTAAAACTAATTAGATTTAATTTGTTATATTTTTTAACATTTTACTCATCTGGAAGTGCCTTAATTTATAATGTTGATTTTCATACTTAAGTAGGCCAGTATAATTTTCCTAAATACAGTTTCCAGTTCTCAGTAGTAATATTTCTGAGTAATTTGCGTTCTGTATGTCTTGTAGTGTATCATGTGTATAATATAAAAAGAGGCTTATTTCAATTCTAGCGCACACTGAGGAACATGTTGTTTAAGTGATGGTGACGAGAGTTTCTCTGTATCCACCCGTAGATTCTACATCTGTTTCCCCAGTACTGTAACTTGTAATGTAGACCGTTTGCATATTACAATAAAGCTGAAAATTGTTTATTTAGAGGATAGCCCTAGTCATACACCGACCTCAGCTACCTCAAAGAAGTAAGACAGACAATAAGATTCTGTTTTAACGTTGTTCAGTATAAATTTCATGTGTACTCTGAATATTGATAAATAGAAGAAATTGTATTTGTCAGTGAGCGGTCTATGTTATTCTGAAATTGCATGAGTGATCTCTGTTTCCCTTCTACGAAAACTAGTATACCTGGCTGATCTGTTTGAATGTATTATTTCCTACTACTATATGTTACTGGACAGTCACAAGTACATTACGTGTGAAGAAACATGCCGACGTCAGGGAGCTTAGTGGGCATAAGGTGTCATACCGCACGCGTGTACCACACGCTGCGCGAAATACGAAAACATACACAAATTATTCAATAAGTAACTTCAACGTTCCTAGATAGTAAATTATAAACTTTAAATACGTTTTACCATCTAATACATAATTGACAAACAGTATTTCAGATACTTAGTTAATGGTGTGTTTAAGTTACTTGTTGTTTTCAACGCAGTTTACACTGCTTTAGCTGCACTCAATGGTGCTCAACGCACAACAAGATTTACCTAATAAAAAATCGATTTCAATTTTGGAGATGGGAGTAAAATAATTTTGCGAACATACTTAATAAAAAGTATGAACATTCGAATTGGTAACTCTTTTTGAAGTCGGTTAAAACTGCTCTCAATTAGATTATAGTTTGTGGTTGTTATATTTAATGGTTGTATTTAGATCTAACACGATATTGATGTGTAAATATTAACGATTTATTGAATTCGGTAAAAAATGTGTAAGGTATTTTCAATAACATTCTATGTAGTATGTACTAGTGGTAGCAAATAGTTTTACTAATAAATTATTAACATACTCTTTTCATGTGTAACGTGATTAACATCTGTTTTAGATATTAACCCCCCTAATTATTACGACTCATTATTTCTTGATCACTTAATCTTATCGGACTATAAGCTGTGTGGATATTTGATGTGTGTGAGATACCATCAAATATGCAATTTTAATACCTTCGAGAGTACAAAGTCGTCGATGATTTCTATCTAACAGAGGTGATTGAAAGGTATAAAAACAATCTTAGCGATTGTCACACGCATAAGTTGCACCACAATTCTGCTTGCGTAAGTTTCTCATAAGAAAAAAATGTACAAGCCGCTTCACTACACAGAGCAAAAGGATGGCTTTAGTAGGCGTAGGCCATATTTTTTGTAGATATTATTAACGTGGTAACAATGTTTCCCAATGAAGAACTTGAGACGAGTCTAAGTATTAAAGTAAGCGTGTTTGTATTTTTAAAATTTGCCACTAGAGGCACTGTACATTATACATGAATGAGAGGCTTACGTGCACGTGGTAGACGCGTTGTGTTAAAGTTAAAACTTATAATCAGCACACTATTACGAATATCTGTGACTGAAATACTGAACGTCCAAACAAATGAAAAAAAAATATTAAGCAAATGACAAGTAAGCAAGTAAGTCTCAGGCCACACTGCAGGTTTGGCGTGTGAATAGTTATTTATGGTACCAACCACATGCATGGTGTTCTGTGTACAAACTGACCTGCTCAAGCAAAACTGTGGCAAAGCTTGTGTGTGCGGTAGACACAATTGCAAGACAGAGGCGTCAGATTGGGCTATAACGTCATCGAGCACCTATATTAGTAAAATTATTAGGGCCTGTTCCATAGCGGCGCAAATTCAGGTATGTGGCTCATGTTACCTGTGTGTGTTTTTTAACACTTATACAACTTAGCTCAGCACAGTTTAGAAATTCATAATCCCATCTACTGAAATGAAGCTATGTACGTTTTCGGGTACCCTTTGCACAGTGTTGATATGTGTGATAGCCACATTCGAGCAACCCACGCACCAATTACGTCATTTCGTACGATGCGTGCACGTGGGATGCATTGGACGCTATCATATTCATCTTTTTGCAAAGTGAAACTAGACACACGTGCGTAGTCTCATTTTGCGCCGCCGTAGGACAGCGCCTTTAAGTACCTACTATTGAATGATTTCGCATTGAATCCAACACTTAAGTAAGTACTTGCCAAACATACAAACTTTACTACAAACGTAAGAGGCATACCTACGCAAGACCACTGTCCAGTAGTTAAATGTGCTCGACGTGCGCGGTAATGTGACGGGGTACACTTCGATCGTCGCCCGTCGGTCAGTTATCTCGTCACGTCGACGTCGCGGGAGACGTCGTGTCGGGCGGTCGGTGCGACACGTCGACACGTGTATGGTGGTGGTCGCAGGTGCACGAGCGGCAGCGCGCGCGCATGCTCACGCGCTCGGAGTGGTTCCTGCAGCCGGCCGGCAGCCTGGACGCGGCGCGCGCCCGGCCCGGTACTGAGCCCCGCCCGCCCGCGCCCTGCCTCCCGCCCGCGCCCCCCGAGCGGGAGAACACCGCTCTCTACGTGCTTGTCGCCTGCCTAGAGTTTTTGTTTTGACCGACCCACCGGTACTGTCGATGTTCGTTGCGGAGTGCGGACGACCTAACCTCTCCGATCGGAGGCTTCGCCTGTGATGTCCTTGCCCGTTTTCTGAGTTTTAACTGTCGTCTGACCCCGAGCCGTTTAGATACTTTCGTAGTTATAATGAATTAGAAAAAAAGACGCGCTTTTTATTTATGTTGATACTTATATCTCGTAAATATCTTCAGTTACAGATCAATTAAAAATTAGTACGAAAAATTTCCAAAAAGACGTTATATATACACATAATATGAGGTCCTTAGTTTTTGGTTTCTTGTAAAAAAATTTAGGAATGGTTCACAAAATTTGCATTATCTATATAAACTTACGAAAACGGGCGAGTTAAAATTTATCAATATTGGTAAAATGGTGCTGTTCCATGTGCCATGACAGCAAAGTCTCCGTCGCTTGCACTCACAGGGCTACGGTCGCTTGCGGGGCTCTCACGCTTGGGCTAGCATGTCTCATCTCACTGTTAAATGTCGTCATCCTGCACGCCATGTTAGCATGATTTGTTGTGGTGGCTACATACATTTCTTTTTCTACTTTTAAGTATAAAAATAATTAATTAAATTTAGAGATTTTTATTATATGCATAGATTTTATGTTAGAAATTTAGAATCATACATAAAAAGCTATTGTGGGAAAAAATAGATTTGAAACTCGTGTAAAATTCATGGAAGCATTTGACGCATGTGTTCCATAGAAGAATTTACTGTTTATCAAGCATGTTCGATGTTGTGACGTAAGCATTGGTTTAATCAGTTGCCAAACATTGAAGCCTTTCTCTGAAGCGAGAGCGTCAAAAGTTACGTATTGAAACGATACGGAGATTGATATAGATTGGTAAACAGGATGTTACGAACATGGTATCTATCTATTTCATCGAGGAATAATTTTGAGTTTTTGACACATTTTTCATACATGTTCTGTCAAAACTTTTAACATTATTTCTTATATAATTATCTGGCTATTGAAAAATTTGTTATTTGTACTAGTTAAAATGTGTCAAATAGCTGTTATTTTTAATATTGTTCTAGGCTTCAAACGATACCAAATAACATAGGTATTTAAATGTCATACACCATGTTTGTTACATCCTGTATGACTGGTCACACTTTCATTGTATGTGCAACAAAATGACTGCAAAGGAATGCAGCGCAATGTTGTTTGAAGTCCTGGCTATTGTGTCTAGACGAGAAATGTTATCAGCCAAGCTTTTAATGGAATCCTAAGCAATTTGCAATATTACACGTATCAATATAGGCAATAATCTAGCTTATTGTTTAGCATTTTGTATTAAAGATTATTTTGCAATTGTGTTATATAGGCAAGATGGTCTATGCTTTCTTGTATTTTCAAATGTTCGGTTCAGTTTTTAATGTATGATGCACTCATGCAATACATCTGCAACATTTGAAGATATGTTCATATTTTATTTTGCTAGATGTTTATATAATTTATCGCAGGTGTATGATTCGCGTTACAAAACTTTTAAATCCTACAGATAACTTTTCTTCATAGACTATTAAGTTCGCCTCTAAAAAATTTAGTTTAAACTATTACTAGAGGTATGGACTCTACATCTGCGATAGGTATCTAAAAGGTAGCGGTATACTGTTCATACATTTCTGTACGGTTTTTAATGTATTGATTATTTTTAATATAATTAAAAATAAATTACGAACTGTTTGAGAAGAGTCTAAAACATTCTGAGAAGTATGGCGCTATCTAAAGAAGCATCTTATTTATAGAGCAAGATTTACGCTGTGGTTTGTAGAGGTATAGAGAATATTATATACATTTTGTATTTGTTTTCATGACTTTTTGAATCATAGTGTAAATCTAGCTATAGTTGCCGGCTAAGTAAATCCTGACACAACAAAACCATGAACATTCTGAATGCGGATATTGTTTAGAACTGTAAAACAAGAGCAAAAGTACTTAAACATACTATGGAATTTGACGGAATAGTAATAAGCATGATTCTTGAGTGTCAAAATCAGTCCGTCACGTCGATTGTTAACATTATAGGACATGTTGCCTTTGCATTTATTTATTTAAGGGTTCGTGATGTCACAACTTTGTGTATACTATACCTAGGCGTGACGCCGATTACGAATTTATTGATTGAAAAAATATTTTACGTCTCATGTAAGGGGACGTACGGACTATTTGTTAAAATTTAGTTAAGTAGTAGGTACCTGTAATTTTTTGCCGGTATGTCAAATATTCAAAATTTTGATGGTTGGTGTGTGTTAGGATTTGTTTCTTATTCGGCGATCGGTATAGAAAGTGTTCGTGTGTGGGGCTGTAGCATAGATTTTATATTACCTTTTAAAGACAATCTCGCAGCGAAGTGCCACGTGAAACACTCACCACAAAATTTCTTTAGAGCGGGTTTTTTGTTACGATCTGTCTTTCAAATACAGATCGGCATCAGATTCACTGCATATTTCTTTCGGTTTCGTTGCATCTCCATTTAAGAAGTATTTCTCGGTTGCTCGCTTTGGTTGTCTTTTCGGAGTAATATTATACCCTTTACAAATACATGAAGAATAAGCTGAGATTAGTTAAGTTATGGTTTGTCACTGTTCAATGATTTCAGAAAAAAATCTAATTGATCCCAGACCTAGCCAAGAAACTTTCCAATCATTTCAGATTTTAAATAAAGAGAACTGCATCAAACATTAACAACACGCTTCTTGTTCATCGGGAGTTAAAAAGGCAAAACATGGTTTAGCTGTTCTGATCTCATCGTCTTGCTATAATATTAAAGTGTGCTATTTCTGAAATCGGTTTTAATGAACAGGAATGCACAGAGGTGTTGTTAAATAGTATATTTATAAAAGCCGTCAAAGGGCTTTTAAAATTAGTACATTTTGAGATTGTACACTGTTTACGCAAAAGACTGGACTTATTCTTCGTTTATTTGTGAGGCACTAAGTGTATAGGCTATAGCGCTATGTATGGGGGCAGGTGGCGAGCGTCGCAGCTCGCGGCGTCGGTCCCGGCGCACGCGCGTGTGCGGCGGCGGCGCCGTGTGCCGAGCTCTCACGCACTCCGACACTGAAGTCGCGGTCGCTCTCCAGCCTCGTCAAGTGACCGCCTGACTGCGCAACGTAAAGTCCACGCCTGCCATCAAGCTGCACAGGTAACCGCACAACTGCTCTGCGATATTATCAGACGTGTACATAAGAGCTCAACTGTCAGCAATATACCATTTGTGCACGCTAATGAAGGCTTCGGGCGAACAGCTGGTCTGCTTATGAAAAACGCTGCCATCTTCTGACGTCTGCGATAATTTGCCGAAGATAGGTTCCCGCCCATTTGTGACAAAAGTCTTTAGTCAGTCAGACAGTCTAAAGTAAAGGTAGGATCTCTAGTACACTTTTGCATATAAGACGTCATGTTTGCAGTGTGTACACGTTAAGTTTTACATAGCTCTAGTCTTAAGACTGCGTCGTCGCAAGTGGATGGTAAGCCTTTAGGCTTTTTAATTAAACGTTTTTGTATGTAAGCTTTTGATAGTTGGCCGTATTTTCCAATGAAGGAAAACAATTATAAATGTTGACGAACTCTTAAAGTCCTACAATTCTATGGGTTTAACGAATCGACTGTCCTCTTCATAGCTCTATACGGCGTCCTTGCGCCAAGTAGAGTAGAAAATATTATTTATCTTAAAAAGTCAGATTAAGATAATGGTTCTGTATATTGAGCTTAAAAGTTCATAGTTTTATATGTGTACATTTATTATTATACTCATTAACTATTAATAATTATTGTTAGAATTCGCAAAAAGACATTTTTTAAATAAAATTTTGACGTCCCGACATTAATGTTCGCTTAGTTTTTTGTATTATTGAATTTGGTCACAATGAATTAAATTAGTATGATACCATAAAATCAAACGAATATTTGTGTTCAATTGTAAAGACAGTTGGGATTGAGCAATTTATCCTGTGCCATTAGTTATCTCTCATCCTTTATTGTAATCCTATACATATAACTTTTATAACACTTTTTCAAATAACTTTCATAAAATGACCGATGTGATGACATTCAATAAACTTAAATCAGGGCTAAGATATGGCCCTTCAAATTAATACGACTTAACATTCCTGTAAATAATACACGTAGTTAGTTTAATTATTATTTGTTTTTAATACTTTAGAGTTATATTGAATTGGGGTATACATTACATTTGCATTTTCTCCTACCTCAGTTAATCTTATTTTCACCTACAAGTATTTTGCTGTAATTCCTATGTCATGCCAAATTTTAATGCTGCATTTCTCTCTTTATCTTCTATTTATGCCGCCAAATTAAAATTTGTAATTCAGATTTGTAAGACTGAAATGTTTATTAAAACGAGCAAATTCCACTTATATGCATAGATATTTTATTGATATGAATAGATATACAAACACTTCAATTATTACGTTGTCTATTACTGAATAGTACAAATGACATCATACAGTCGATTTTTAAATAACGGTTGTTTTGTAGCTCACTGTAAATATTTTCTCGGTTTGATAGTAACTTATCGTAGGTGCTAGTGTATTTGGATTTTTTTAAGAAATATGTAATTTCAATATTACTACTATCCACTAACAGATTTACATTATCTAAAGTAGGTAACTATTAGAATATTTTAAGTTTGTAAAGGATCAATTTTTTTCGTTAACTCTATGTGTATTATATTTTTAGTTAGTTACATGTGTCACACATGCACACAATTCGCACATATTATTTTTATATAAAAATTGTACCTTTTGTTTGTAAGTTATGTATATTTAAGACTGTTAGGTTAAAATGTTCAATGCAGGTTAATTGCGGTTCTGTTAAGTATTTGTATGTTTAATGTTGGTGTATCGAAGACAGCTCAAGTATTGTTTTATTAAATAGTGATAAGTATTATTAGCATTATGTTGGCTATTTTGAGTACAATGCGATAGTTTGTTAGTGCGAACGAGTATCTAATGAAAAAAAAATCAAAAGATAAATGCAAACATTGTTAAACAAGTGATTCGCATTGTTACTTCAAATGTATACAATCCTCTGTATTGTATAACTGTGAGGTCACGATTTCCGGGTCGAGCAAAAAGACTTCTAAAATAGAATCTTAGTTGCAGCTCGAAGTTAGGCTCGCCCCCTATTACGTATGAAACCTAAACATAGCCGGTGAAAAGTGGGTATATTTTCCTCTGCCTACACCTTTGGGTAATACAGGCGTGACGCTACGTTACGTCCTGCAATAAAACATGTTTCCAGCACTGTCTGTCTTTTTACTCATCACTAAATGACAGAGAGATACTTGGCAACATGTTTAGCCAACAATACCTTAATGAGGTACTAGTTGTCATTTTACAGCTATTATGATTATATTCCAAAACTATTTTGGTGTCGGTGACCAATAAGGTTGCCAAGTAGATAATGTTATTTAAATTAATATAATCTGGCTTGCAATTTTGGATTTGCATGTCCAAGTTCCTGTGTTCATTGATTAGCATTAGGAAAGAAACGAATGTGAAGTCTAATGTTTAGATTTTGAGATCATAAGACTTGTTGATGTCATCACAATAAAGCCTTATACATAAAAAAATCACTGCTGCATTTCGAACCTAGGTAAACAAGGCTACGCATCAAACTATACTATTCCAGTATAAGCTGACCTCGCATTGTATAACATTTTAGTACAACAAGAGATCAGCTTATACTGGAAATGTATAGCTTCATGTGTAGCCGTGTGTACTTACAAACAGCAGCTTGCAGAATTGTGCCCGATAAACGGCAGTAGACTTATCCTCGATTATGATAACACCGACAACCTAGATATATTTGGCAAAATGTGGGTGATATTCACCTCTGCTTACATCTTCAGGTAATCCAACGGTAAGCGCTATGTTATGTTAGATAATATAGATAATGCAAATCTATGCACTTTGCCACACGTGGGTGTGCAATAAAATAATGATATCCATTGTGGTGACAGCAGCGACCAACCAAATTTTTTTGTTAATTGTAAATGTTAGCTTGTACGTTTCGTCTTTATTCAAGTGCGTCCTATTTTTTTTAATAATTAACCTTTTTAAATATATATCTATAATACTACTATTACATCAATGTTAGTAAAGGTTTTGTACAATAAAATAAGTTGCTCTAAAGTTGGATAGTATTATATTTTTGACTTTATAAGACTGTTTATATGTTATATATGTATTAATCCTTAATATTATAGTTTGTTACTAACACTCGAATATATTAATTCTATCATTCCACCGATTTATGTTTATAATGACACCAGTTGCATTTGAGTATTATTTTTCTATAAGAACGTGTAATAGATCTCGAAGCTTTAACAAAATTGTAGAGGGTTTTATATGTTGATTAGAGTCCATCTTTATTTAGTAATAAAACAGGTTTGAACATAATTGTTCCCTCTTTACTCATAGTCTCATAACATTTGAACAATAACTCGCTTATGTTCAAATTAGAGATAGAAGATATTTCAGTTAGTCAGAGGTGAAATTTTCTTCTGTTTGATGTATTAAAAAAAGGAATTGAAGTTAATTCCGCAACATTTTGGCCGCCACAGTATACTATTACCAAAATACAGTCGTGACAGCAGGAAAGACCCACACACTAACGTCATCAATGTATGACCGACTGTAATAGTTAAGATTTAATTATCAATATATACGGTTTGTTCTGTGGCGTACAGACCACGTCACTACATTCGTAATGTGGCGGCCAAGAGGTTAAATAAGTGTTGAGTTTAGCTAAGTTTGTACCTAAGCAAGTGTAGTACTAAAAGGATAAAGCATGCTTGTTTATAGCTTAGGAATAAATTTAGCTAAATATTTCATAAGTATTACGTTATATTTGCTTAATATGTAACTTCAGTTTGTATTTTCACATTATATTTGCACATTTCCACACAATTTATAAAGATTACACAAAAATAAAAGTATTACAAATTTTATGTCTTTTATGTAATTCCCTATTTTGAACTTGAATTTGTGGTCTCTTTGGTTGATTTATAAAGCTTGTATAGACTTACAAAATGTAACATTTTCCAAAGATTGATTAAATTTAAACATTCAAACCTGACGAACTTAGCTAAGGAAATCGTAGACGAGTGTTTGAATAGAATCAGTTACGACTAATCTTATTTCTAAATTTGAGTATTAACAGTAAACACACACCACTCTTTCAGCAAACTAACTGTGGCAGAAAATGTAATATCTATATAATGTTCTTAACTATTTCTCCATTAACATAAACTTGAACAACGTTTCTGTCGTCTCCTAAATACATGAACCTTTTAAACAAATCTAGGGTATATTCTTCGCTGGTTGTATCAAGGCCACTTTCGTACTTGTCTATCGGTCCTCCTTTAGCAAAGACGTCTATGAGCAACGCGTCAAAATCCTTGCCAACTTCAAAGCTGCCGATTTTGTGGTCTAGTTTCAATGCTGTGGATGATATCTAATTTTAATAAGATTTAGGATCAATTGTTCAATAGTTAGATACCGTTTATCGAGGAATATTTTTGATGTGTAGCCACATTTTCCACACATTGACTTTGTCAAAATGTCAAAATTATTCCTAAAGTTATCTGGCTGTTAAAAACCAGAGAGTGTTAGAGTGATAAGCCATAAGATAAGAAAAGCCATGAGATACCAGTAAGGATCTAATTGGACACGTTATGGAAACTAGAACAAAATAAATCTTAAATATAAGTTACCACTTCAATGTAACTTAGATTCTTTTACTGACGTTTAAGGCTGTCCGCCCATTGCCTACTATAGCAAGAGTAATAGTTGCTTAACATGCTATTCCGTCGTTCAAAGTACCGCCGCGACCCTTTGACTTCCATTATGTTGTACCGAAAGTAGCACTAGCTACTCCATGCTACCTATAGCTCGAGCGATAATAGCGAATGGCTTATTAGGTAATTTGTAGTTTATAGTTTGCAAAATTTTACCTTTAGCTCCGCCCAAAGTAGCGAGATAAAAAGCTTCTTTCCAGTCTAACGATTGTTTGGGGTTGCCTTGCAGTTCGAGGCACATTGAGACGTCCATAGTTCGGCGAATGGCATCCAAGATGGAGGCACTGTCGCCGCCTGACACATCTACAAAAGTTACACTTGTTAAGTACTACGTAGTCTGAAAACTGATATTTGAATAGAATCAAATTGTTAAATTATGAATTTATCTATCAAAAATGTCAAATATAGTTCAGTTTCGAAAGCATCCTAAGGGAATATATTCTAGAAATATTTGTAATTATTAACTGTAGGTAAGAACTGAAACTTTCCACAAACTCTAAAAGTAGTATAAATTTTTATTTTAATGTTAGGAGCCAAGCTCAATTCAGCACATGGCGACATTACTAAAAAAAAACATTACAGAAAGCTGCCATTAGGAAAAACGGGTAAATTGCTAAATAGCCAAGTTTTTTATTTAAATAAATCATACCAGTTCCCAAGCCTACATTGATGTCAGCATCTAGCAATCTTCTAACAGGACACATGCCAGACTTGAGCCTAGTGTTGGACGCAGGGCAGTGTGCTATCGACACTCCTTTAGCAGATAGCAAGGATAGCTCTTCTTCCGTTAAATGTACTGCATGGGCCATTATGCACTACAAAAGGTAATGAATATTAACAATACTGTGCGGTCTGGGAATCCAGATAGTGGTGATCCATCAGTGAATAGGGAAAGTATTCTAGTCAGGTCTGATGCCGGCAGTACTTAATGTTCAGTATCGAATGTGTTACTGATTACTTCTCTATCAATCGTTCATCTCTAGCTCTTTTTTGGTTCCCGCCATTACTCTTACTCTGTGTGTCTAGTAGTCATGCATTATGTACTTGATAAGCAGATAATAAGAATTAAAAATAAAACCAGTGCTAATAAAACAGTGTTTGCAAGTAGGAAACAACAAATAACTAACACTTAATAATTCTTGTCTATTGAGTAATAAAGTTTATATGCTAATCATCTAATCAACTCCATAGAACCTTTATTATTAGGAGACTAGATTCCACTGGTGATTCTGAGCTACCTTTTTCCATGAAAGAGTACCTACAATAGCAAACGTTCATGTAAAATATTAGGTAGGTTGTAGGTAAGTGTGATGGTGATTTAAGCTCTAATTGCTTACTAATTAAGCTCAATAAGTGAAGATTTCGTTAGGGCATGTCTTTGGTCCTTTTTTACCAACACTCAGGTTACATCACCTGAGAAACAATTAAATTTATTATTGAATTGATTCCAATTAAATGAGCTAGTAAATACCTTGTCATTCAAGATTTCACTTTTGTCATACACATCGCCATAACTCTTGCATTTAGGATTAGTTTCCAATACATATTCTATTTCTTGCAAATTCTCTGAAATGTGACTCTGAAATAATAGATAGGTGGCTGATTAAATTTCTTGTTGGTCTAGTGGGGAATGTATGTTCACAGACATTCTGGATGGCTTAAAATGTGGGTCCCGGTGGACTTGTCACAAAAGGCTCACTTTATGGTAAAACTTGGCACACCACTTAAAATTTTTAGGGGTTGGATGAGCATACTGTCAGTCTTAATATAGGTGCAAAATGTTGTAACATACCTGAACTCTACAGTTATATTTAGAAGCTATCCTTGAAAGGCCATCCATTAGTTGTTTATCACAACTAACTGCAAACCTTGGAGTTACGATAGGCTGCACCAAATCATTCTGTAAACATTACAATATAAGTAATTTTGAAAAATCTATTCCTTAATCTTTTTTTTTTGGGAGTTTTAAATATCACTAAGCAGTAATTGGGCTTATACCACATGATAGCAAGGAAATTAAGGCAGAAAAATAACTTTATTTTCAATGAGAGCAAGAAAAAGATTGGTCAGTGGCATAACTAGTTTTTTATGTGCCTGATAAAAACTTATTTTAATTTTATTTTTTTAACACATTTTCACACCCTGTGCTGTGCCTGGGTATCACCCTAGTCACAGCACTGCGAAGATATGGTTAGTGTAGATAGTGTTACTTACTTTATAATCTAAAACCCTGTTCACAAAAACTTCAACTTCCTTCAATTCTGTGTCAGTATCATTGTAGTACCCTGCATCATTATGTTTGTTCATGCTCACTTTCCCTATTAGAGCTCTCTGGTTATGCTTTATGGCACTCTTTACCAGCTCCAGAGTACCTTCAACATGTAGAGAACCAAAGTAGCAAGCTGTAGTTGTGCCATTTTTCAATAACCTTTGCTGAAGGAAAGATTAGGACTTAATGTTTTTTCATTTTTAGAAAGGTGTTTGTTTAGCTACAGTGACTATGCCATAGTGGAAGTAGTGTCCCATGGCTGGGTACAGGTATTGAGTGAATAATAGTAACTTGATTAGAAATCTAAATCCACTTATGCTTCGATATCCTGAGTATCATATTAAGATGTCATTTTTTTAAGCATTGCTTACACTGCATTTATTTACCACTAGCAGACCCCGCAGACGTCGACTTTAAGGAACATTCTAAAAAAGAATTAGTGAAATTGGTTCACCCGTTCTCGAGTTATGCACTTACCAACACAATTTGCGATTCATTTTTATATTATAGATTATTGAGCAGTTTGAACAGAATTAACAGTACTGTTAAGAATTTTTCTTACATTAACAATAGCTCAAAAATTTAAGTATCTTTTAAAATAAAGTTGTTTTTAAATGACTTACCACCACTATATCATATATTTTTGCTGCGAATTTCACATCACTGTATTTCTTTTCAAGTGGAAATGTATACTTTGCAAGCCATTCTAATAGCGGCCTATCCAATCCCAGACCAATGTTTGGGAATTGAGGTGCATGTGTATGGCAGTCGATAAAACCAGGGATTATAAATTGATCATTAGTTAAAAATATTATTTTGAACTTGGAAAACTTTTGTTTCAGCTGCTCAAATTCCAATAAAGAACCTTTTTGGGTGATCTAAAAAAAAAATTATAAAGATGTTTAATAGAGTTGTACTTTAAAAAGACAAGGCGTAAAAAGAACATAGAGGCTCAAAGATTTGGGTTCATAACCTGTAATATCTAAATGCAGGGGAAATTTAATAGGTTAAGTTTTAAAACTTTTAGACACTGCACTGAGGTCTACACTGCAAAGTGTTTGACAACAATAAATATAAATTAGAAAAAATGTATTATCACCTTTCCATTGTCGACAGCAATAAAACCAGTGCTAATGTTTAAGTCTTTTAGAGAGTTTGAACTGATAATTAGTCCAACAAATACAATATTTTTCTCAGACATTATGGTTTCGTACGTTATGCGAACTTGCTTACGTCAAACTAAATTATCACATGTGCTTCATTACGTAATTTAGAACTACTTTGTATCGGATAAACCTACTATATTACAGTTTGAAATTTAAATAAATATTTATACAAAGTTTGATAGTTTTGTAAACAAAGTAGGCATAGGCATTTGACGTTCTTGTTGACTTGACAGTGACAGTGACAGATTGAGATTATTTTAATTAAATAAAAACAACTATAGTTGCTTTAGCCTAAAGCCTAAAGTAAGAGTCTTAATTTTATAGAAATTTAATGCAAGGACCTTAAACTAATAGCAGTATAATGTCCTTGATGTAATGTGAGTAAAATTAATCTGTTGATGTCCTCGGGCGGCTCACCGAAAAAGCCCGGTGAACCAATAAAGGCCGGGCAAATTGGGTTAGGTCATCCGCAAAAACAAATCTGATAATTACTTTACAGTTGACTGGTACCATTTATTTTATCTTAGCAAGGGCAAGGGCAAAAAAGCAAATCGCGGACGGGTCTCAAGCGAAACCGGAGGGTGCAGACGCAGCCCTGAGCTTTCCATAGCGCCAAAAATTTTACGCTCACGGCTCACTGCGTTCGCGTTTTCATCTGTTGTTTGTGATTATGGTTACCATTTTTTTTACTACATTTGTGATTTTTTCGCATTCGTAATGGTACCTATAATTTTTGCTTTATTAGCATTTTCATAACAAACAATAAAATGATATTTTCACTAAGCCCGCCTAAATCGCAGCACTGGCCTCCGCGACGTCATAAATGACATTAGGTACCTACATATTTTCCCAGAGGCGGTTTTACCAGAAGGCTGAGAAGGTTTAGGTAAGGCAGCAATTTTAGAAGGCGGCAAATTCAGCCTATTTTTTTTGTCTGACAAATAAATGAAAATGAAAATATGCTTTATTTTTTTTGAGACGCGAGTCTACATAAAAATAGTCCAATTTCTTTTCCTACCGTGCAGTGAATGACTGGCAACTACTGGGAAACGCTGCCAAAAAACTCAGGCTTTTTTCTTTTTTAAATGAAGTACTTATATCTGTTGGCACATCTGCTTCTCAATGCATCGGCTGTCATTTTATACTGTCATCGCGTCCGTCTTTGAAGTAACCTGTCACTCGAGAATGTCATTATGAGCGAACGAATGAACACCGAGCGCGGGTGAAGCGGCCATCTTAGAATGGCTGACATTGCGTGTTGAACCGTTTTGGCGTACGGTAGTGCAGATGCAATAACGTGCTCGGTGCACAATCAATGGTCTTTAATCCCACTTCTGATGAAGGCTTTCGAAGGTTTTTGGACTAAAAAATATCAAGATTAGCAGACAACTTTAGGTAGGCGTGAATAATCGGGTAAGGAGACGGTATTTCAATAAAATAACTACAGCAAATATCACTTCACTCCCATCTCTCGATAGCACAATCATGAATTCTAACAGGTAATTACAGATCGTTAAGATTACGTTGGATTAAATAGTAACGTTCACCGAGCACGTTATTGCATCTGCACTACCGTACGCCAAAACGGTTCAACACGCAATGTCAGTAGAGCTGTAGCAAACCGTATGTATTCGTTACTGAGTAACGGGTACGCCATTTAGTACCGAGTAACGAAACGTTACTCACCAATACTTTTCGTTACTCGCATGTTTCGTATCATGGTTACATACTACGCTGCTTCAATGACGCATTGAAACGCTGCGTTGATGCGTGTATTGAAACGTTTCTTACTGATCGTTTTGCGCATGCGTGCGTATTTTCCGCGATTAAAAAGGTAACGTAAACTTAAGGACGTATAAAGAAAATAACGTAGTTTGATGATTTGTGAGATTCGTTATCCAGGTTTTTTTAATATTTAAATATTCATTAGAGGTATTGTGTTCGTGTGTGGAACAGAAACAAGGTAAGAAAGATATTTTACAAATTTGATATAAGTCCTTAGGCACTATAGAAGACACAAGACGCAAATTCTTCACTTAATCGCTTTTTAGCTCTTTCGCCTTCCGACAGTTAAAAATTAATACATTGAAAATGCCTTGGTGTGGGTTGAGATATTTCGTAATAATTTAAGGAACACGGAAAAGTGCAAAGAAATAACTTTTCATTTGTAAATAATCTAATTTTCATATTTTATAAATTCAATCCAAAACACACGCCATATTCTATTATTTGTCATAGGAGTAACGAGTAACGATACGATAGTAACGAGTACTGAATGTATAGTAACGAATACATACGGGTACGTTTTTTTTTCGTTACTTTTACACCTCTAAATGTCAGCCATTCTAAGATGGCCGCTTCACCCGCGCTCGGTGTTCATTCGTTCGCTCATAATGACATTCTCGAGTGACAGGTTACTTCAAAGACGGACGCGATGACAGTATAAAATGACAGCCGATGCATTGAGAAGCAGATGTGCCAACATATCTATTACATTTTGTTTGTTTATTGTGTTGAATTAGAATGACTTAATTCCAAGCGTTTTTATCCGTTAGATAGTCTGAAATTTTATAATACGCTTTCTTACATAACGTAGATTAAATTTGTTTATAGTCATTTTCCTAATATTATTTGGAAGTTTATTGTAGAAACGTACACACTGCCCCTTATAAGAGTTACTGATTTTGTGGAGTCGAGTACAGCGTTAGCAACTTGAAGTGGACTGACTATCGTACCAGGGGCGTAAAATTATGGTACATGGATCGAAAATAATCGAAATTATCGTATTTTTTAGGATAATGTCTATTATAGATAAATAAATCATATAAATTGTAATATTGATATGCATGCAAGTACTGTATTTTTTATCTTTTTTAAACCACCGCTGTCAAATCAACAGAACACTGAAACCCAAATGTTTTACACGTGGTACAGAGTTGACGGCTCGTACTATCTAGGATAGGACTATATATATAGATAGATAGGTAGGACTTACTCATTCTTCATTGCACAGATAAAAAATAATTAATAGGTTAGTAAGTTATAAAAAATATACAGTCACTGAAAAAATGTATTTGATAAATATACCTACTTGCCAATGATAACAATCACTCCGAGTGTGTAATCAAAATTTTGCTGCTCTAGAAAATTACTTTACAGTATCGGCAGTGGTGAAACTTAGCAGAGCGGATCGTAAGAACCAATAGGAATAGAGAACTTGTATTTCCCGGTATTTTCCCAAGATTTTATTGGACAAAATAAAATCATGCTACTGCTTAGACTATCAGCGCATGAGTGAAATAATATAAATTCTCAAATTTTGCATCATGATAGAAATTATCGTACAATCGGCGTACGATAATAATATGCTATCGTACATCGTACGTAGGCACAAATTTATCGTTGGTGTACGATAATTATCGTACGGTTCCGAACGCTGGTCGAGTATGATGTGCTACAAGATCATTCTTATTTCTAGTATTCAAATTATGAAAGGGCGACGAAGCAGGACTTAATGTTTTATTCCTTGATATTTGTAATACATTAATATTTGTATAATCGACTATTACTGTTTTCCCTAATATCAATTTTATTACGATTTTCTTGTTTTTATAAATATCGCAAACACAAGCAATGTTATTTTTTGTCTGGAGTCTTGCCACTTTGGTTTGACGGTCTGACACACATGTGGAAATAACACCTCCTGGTTCTAGCTCTACGGCTCATGACAAGCTTTCTAGGCATATTATTTTTTGCATTGAGATTTAAAAATGTACCCGTAAAAAAAATTTAGCGGTCTCTCCGCTCGCTTTTTCACCTGGTTATGACGGGTATGGTATGGGTATCCTATAATAGACTTTCTATAGATACTACATAGAGAAAAGTAGAGTAGGTATGGGCTTAGAAAATTTAATAAATTGTTAAATGCTCTAATTAGAAGGGTATTTGTCTGACAAAAAAGTGGTATCCCGACTCGTCAGGATTTAATGTTTTATTCCTTGATATTTTATTGTCTATTACGTAATACCAATTTCTTATTTTTTATAATCATTTCCTTGCTTTTGTATTATTTTCTCTTGTTCGCCTTTTTTTATGCTGTGAATTTTGCTGTATGAACGTTTTCCTAAATGAATGTGAAACAAAATGAAATTTTCACTTATTCTGTGTCGCAAACTTGCAACTTGTGTGTGTGCCTCGTGACTTGAATGACAATATTTTTAGCACTTTCTGTCTTTCAATTAGACATATCGATATCGAAAAATTTCGTTATCGTTGCGTTCGCGGTTTCATCTTGGTGCTCGTGTTATGATGGTGTATTTTATTGAACCAATTTTGCTTTATTAACATTTTTCATCTGCGGGTGCGACAAATAGATATTTAATTTGCCCCAAGAGAAGAAAACCCACGGTACGCCACTGTTTTTTACCTTAATGCCTTGAATTCCAAGTTGGGATGCTATACAAGAGTAGATGCCATGCCGCAGAGCGTGTGTACTCGACAGCCTCGCGCCAGTACATGAACTTGCATGCTCGAGCACTTTGAATCCACATCGTTGATTCTACGTTTGCAGCCGTTGCAAGAGCTTCCTCCAATCTATTGTTTAATCGTCGGGACTCCTCTGCACACTGTAGATATCATCAGTTCTTAAAGTAGCTTAGGTGAAATGACAAAGAAGCATCTTATCCATGATCACAAACTTAAGCACTAACTATATATATAATAAAAGTGTTTACTTACAGCGTAGATAAAATTATTAGCCATTGTTAATCGATTGGACAGTCGAGCTGAAAAGGCTTGTAAAAGGCACCATCGAGGATATATGGTGCGCATGAGACGAGCATCGTTTTCCAACCTTGCCAGTTCCCGGTCTGCTATTGAACGCAGTTGCATTAAATCGACCACCTATGTCAAAAGAATAAAGAAAGATATAATAATGATTATGATGTTTAAATTAGATAAATCGCTGTGACTCTTACCTACCTTTCGCAAATCATCCATTTTTCGCGACAAACTTTCTAGCAGGCCTTCAGACAGTCTCAATGCACTAATAAGCGAAGACAATGACCCGTCTTCTTCATAGGCAAACCAACGGAAAACTTCAGATTCAAAACGTTTCGCTTTCTTTTCACTATCTGCTCTTAGCCAATAAAGCCAGAGTCCTACAATTAGACGCCGATAACCTGGACCCGCAATTTTACCTGTACTTAAAGCGTATTCTGCAAATCGAGTTATATCATTCGGTGACTCCAATTGAAATCCTCCATCCAATATCATATCTAAGCAAAGTGCATAGTACCATACTTCCGATTCATTCAGCAAGTTACGATTAGAACGTAACACAAATTGCATTATATCAACAGCTTCTTCAATGCGTCTACGGGCTAACAGTATGTAAAATAAGTCTGGTATGATATCTAGAATAACATCTTCCGCTTCCATGAATCGACTAACTGCAAGAGCTCGGAAGCCAGATCGCACAGCCGCTACAAGGTTTCCTCGCGCCATCCTAGCTTTAAAGATCATTAAGAATAGTTTTCCAATGCCAAACAGTTCGTCTCCCTGGATGGGGTTTGATAGTTCTTTTAACGTCCGGGCAGCCATATTCTCTATATCTGATGTTGCTTCAGGCATTCCTCGTTCTAATTCTAATTGTAAAGCATTACTATATGCATCACATATTGCTACAACTGGACACTCCATTGACCGAACAATATTGACAGCTTTGTACGTGGTTAATCTCGTGATTCTCTCATCACCTAATAAATTGTACAGTAAAGTAGCAGTATTTAAACAGAATATCGAATCTGCTTTAAGAATCTGATCACGTTGATGTTGTCTTCGAACTCGGAATAGCTTTGCTAAACTATGAATATTGATATATTGCGATACTTTATGTAAATTTATGTTATATATTTTAACAGCTTTATCCATTTCAACTTTAGCTGCAGTTAGCCGACCTTTAAGTAAGCACGCTGCCGCCCTTATAGAAAATATTTTGCCTAAATATCTCTTTATACTAAACGCATCTATAGTGTTAGAAAGAGATTTACACATATCTTCTGCGTCATCAAGTCGGACAAATACTTTTTCAACATTACTATTTGCTACGCATAAATAACTATACTTGATCATAAGTTCGATTGCTTTTTGTTTCAAACCAGCTTCTTGCGCATGATGTATTAGTTGTTCACAAACTGTAACATTCAAATCAGCACAAGTACATTTAGAAAAGTTAGTTTGAGAAACATTTTTCTCTATTTTCACGGAAAAATGTTTTGAAGCGTCCTTTTTAAAAGCTTCAATGTTATCCGTACTGTCAATAATACCAAGTTTGTGCCAGTCGCTAAGTTCTTCAGCTTCAGCAACTGCTCGTATCATATCAATAAACTTGCTATTGTAATTCTTGAAAGATTCCGTAGAATTTGATGGAGATAATGGAGCCATACTACTCAAAGTCACTTTTTTCATGGATCGTCTACGAACAGTGCTCGTCTGCTCACTTGTACTCGTTTTTAATATAGGCACATAGTTCTCGCTTACTTTTGAACCAGCCGTCGAATCAGTAGTATATATAATGTCACTAGAGGCTTTTGATGGTTTCACAACTTGTTTAGAGAAACTTATAGACCTTGATTGAATAGATTTCTTATCAGTACCGTTTTGCTCATTAGAAAAATTTACTTGTTGGACAGATTCTTGACTGTTAGAATCACTATCAGAATTTTCATCTTCAGTCACTAATAAAATACTATTTGACAAGTTAGTTGAGCTATCTTCTTTTTCCAAAGGCCCCATTAAACTTACCATAGACGCAACCATCATAATTGTACCCCCACAGTCATAACATTTTAACCGTTTATTTTCCAAGTTGTTCAAAATACGCGAATGGAATTCCTTTTTCTGATTTATGGGTAATAGTTCATAAAATGTTTGACGAGAGCTTTTGTTTTTAAACCTCATTAATTTACAAAATGCATATTTAGGTAAATTATTGCAATTGTCCGGATCATACTCAAAATTGCAATTACAAATAAGGTTAAAATTTTTAGACTCGGTACTATATTCTTTAGGATTTTTATGTTCCCATTTATATGAAGTAGCATTTGCACATGATAGTATGTTTATAGCAAATAGCCTTTTGACAGCTCTGGCTGTTACAATAGGATCGTTTTCATACATAATGTTTTCTAGAAGGTTTCTAGGAACTATATTTCCAATAACAGATGCAATCTTTATAAGTAGTTGCTGATAAGGCGTAAGCGAATCAATTTGTATCATAATTAAGGCATCTATATTATGTGCGTCTATGTTTGTATTTAATTCATCTTTATTAGTTACTACACAAACACCTATATCGCCATTAGAATTATTTTCTATGAGTTCATCTAAAATATCTTGATAATTAGGATCTAGTGTTTGTGGGTGCAATAAACTCTGGTCCGGAAACTGTAAATTTTCCTCTTCCCATTCGCTAAGATCATTGCCTGGTACTCTTTTTACTTCAATTGCACCGGTCGAGAATAAATGAGTAATGAAACCTTCCACGAGACCAGGCATCCCGTGGCATTTGTCTTGTAACGCTTTACATAAATCATAGGGCACAGCATTTACATCTAATATTTGACAAGCTAAAGCAGGGATCCACGCGTGGTCCAAGGGAGGTAAACACATCTTCCTTATATTGTTGTTAATGAATATGTTATATAGCCATTGATGGACATCACTAAATTTGCCTCGTGTAATTGTCATAACTGTAAAAATATTCAAGGACTTAAACATTAACGATATAAATTCCCATGAAAATTGATCTAAGTTCTGGATATCATCTAAAAATAAAACATGTTTTTTGTTTATGGCTTTAACTAGTTCCGTATATATAACTATAGCTTGTTCCTTTCGTGTGGATTCATCTTGCAAGTGTAGTGCTTCATGATACGCAAAACGTGTTTGTATAATGTTATTAAGATAACAAAAGTTATCTGAATATGTTTTAAGTAATTGTACAATTTTTTCTTCCTTTGCAAATCCTTCTATTGGTTCTTGTAGCTCTAATAATTGGTCTGTTATTTGGGATATGCCTAAAAATGGCGTTGAAGAATGGATAGACGTCAAGTTAAGGGAACTTATACAATAGCCCATATTCTTTGCATGACGAGCCATACATTCTAATAATTTAGTTTTTCCTAACCGCGATTCACCAATTATAAGTAGCGCATCAAAATCTCTGTATGACCGATGACTGTCTTGTAGCCAGTTTGCAAAATATTTTATTTCGTCAGATCGGTTTAATAGGGGAGCTATAATGGGAATATCGTATAATTCTTTAACTCTTATTTCTTCTGTATACTCATATATTTTTCCAGGACGTCCGATTCCTTTCAATTCAATACATGGTTGTAGAGTGAAACTATTTGACGATATTTTACTTTTTATAAAAGTGGGCTCATCACATGTGATTTTATTCCGAAACCCACACATAAGCCTGGCCGCTTTGTTAACAGTTGCACCTATTACAGTAAATTCTCTTCTGAGTGGATGGCCCACTACACCGCAATATACTTGTCCAGTCGTAACGCCAATAGATACTTCTGATACTCCGTTGAGGGCGGAAAGATATTTTTTTATACTATATGCACACTTTAGAGCAGCTTGTGCTTCAGATTCTCGTTTAAAGCCTCGTAAGCCAAAGATTACGAGAATCATAACATCCTTGTCGAAAAGTATTATCTTATTGACACAGCCTATGGATTTATAAACAATTTCACAGGTTATTTGGTATGAGTTATTTACAATAGTAATTAATTGTAAATAGGAACATTCATTTGGTTTTAAAGTTAAAAATAATACAGATACTTGTCTCATTTCAGTTAAATATTCCAAAGGTTGATGTGCATCTATTTGTGTGAGAACGGGTCTAATCATATATTTACGGAGTTCAGATCCTATATTTTTATCTAACGATAGTGTGATGGTTTCGCGTAAACTGAGAACTTCATTTTCCTTTAGCATACTACAAGAGCCTGCAGCCTTAGAATTGTCCCAATAATGATCTGGTAGATTCTCGATGGCGGTGTATGTTTTTTTTGCTTGTCGAATTAGTGTCCCTAGACCAGCAAAGGGTTTGGTTACAATTTTTTCATGAGGGTCATATAGGATAGCTTTAATAGTTACGTATCCGTTTTCATGCACAATGTGGTCATAGTTTCTAGAATAACAGTGCCCCCATGCCGTTGGGGTTAGTTTTACTTCACCCGAAGTGCAAAGACTTTCGGCTGCTTTAGCCTCTATTACAGGAAGACCAAAGATTACATAATTCATATCTAATCCACTACCAATAGGAGCAAATATTAGATTTCCAGCAGAGATAGCAAGTTTTACTTTTAAATGTACCTTGACATCTGTTTCGTAGGATCCATATGAATGTTGTATAATCAAAGCGCATGTTATTACTGTGTGAATTGTGTGACTTAAGAAAGATCGTTTATCAGTCTTCCATAAAGCTAAGAAAGCATCTCCTGCAAACTTTAGTATATCTCCTCCGTGGCTGTAGATAAGATCCACAAGTGATCCTAGATAAGTGTTCAATGTTACAGTAAGGCGGTATGTGCCACCTTTGCCTGTATTATTATAACGTTCTGATAAAGCTGTGTAACCAGAAACATCCGCCATCATGAGAACTCCTACAAAGCGCTTTGGCTCCAAATTATTGAAACTGAAACAAAGATAGGTTCGGTGTTTTGTATAAAAGAGATTATTCATGAGAGAATAATTTATTGTTGGTAGTAGAAAGATTTAATAATTACTCATCAACTAGAAGTAATTCATCCGGAACCAGAGTAGAAAGGATTAGTGTCTGTTTCTTAGTGAGATTAACTTCAACATCCTGGTCGATTCTATCTGCAGTATCACTTTTTCTTTCAAAAAACTCTTGAATCCAATCTTTAACCTCTTGATAGAGTGGTTCAAAGTTATCTCCATCTACTCCAAAATAATCGTTATCTCTAAATGACATTTTTCGGCTATATTTCCGCCATTTTTCTCCATTATTTATTATTGAGCCGGGGGAATTTCTTTTACTACGCGGACGTGTCTTGAGGAAGTTCATGATTACTTACTTAAATTGATAAAAAAATACGAGAATTTTGAGGCCCAAATGATTTTTCCTACACTTAACCTATTGACACTTACATTCATTCTATAAGGCCACGGTTATACAGAAATCGATATAATTATGTATATTTTATTGTATATAATGTCTGCCTTTTTGGTAGTCTCTAGACAAATGCTTCCAAAAAGTAAGTATTTATTATTATTTATCCATATTTTATAATTATATTTACATTCTCGAGATGACATTTAGTCATTTTCACAGACTACTAAGAGAACCTAGCGGTTGTCATTTTAACAAAATAGGTTTGCCAAGTTATTCAGAAAGACGTTTACATTTCTGTATCAAATAGTACCTATGTTTATTTTCTGTCTTCTTAATCGTGAGTCAAATACCTTGTTAGGTGGGTGAAGTGGTTTTCCATGACCATGCTAGGCTTTTAGCGGCTATGTTAGGCAATGTTTATTAATTCAATATTCCAAGTAGGGTTTATTTAAGGTACCAACCAAAGGCCCGTTACTTAAACAACGTTAACAAATACCTATTTATTATACTTACACAAATACATAATAATATAACCGCAATAAAACCCGTTATAAAATAGTTGTTTCAATTATTTATTATTCCCTAAATATAGCGTGTTCTTATATTACTAATATTATAAATGCGAAAATAACTCTGTCTCTTTATTTGTCTGTCCGTGGCGCTTTCATGCCTAAATTACTGGACCAATTTGAATGAAATTTGATATGGAGATTGTTTGAGAGCTGGGGAAGGACATAGTTTTAGTCCTATAATATTTAAGTTTAAAATAGTTTGAAATTATGATTTAGAAGTATTACCGAACTTTTTTTACAGCTACACCCGAATTTCTAAGATTTTATAATAATAATAATCAAAATGTTTTATTTACTCCATTTTGACAGCATACTTAGCCTGATATTACATGAGGTGACGAAAACAAATACTGCGCAATATTATGCCTGTAATTTAAGAGACTGTGATTCAGCAAGTTACTTTTTTAACAATATTATTATTTGGTTGCTGTTGTGGAGTGTGTCACTAAGAATATGCCTAATAATGTAAGAAGAGAGTAGGTACAGGAACATCCAATCCTATTTGTGGGTGTTTCAGGAAGGGTGATTAATACCTACCTATTGGTAATATAGGACCCTGCCTATACTATTTAACCTTTCTGGAACACCCAGTTAAAATCCAGGAAGTTAGTATGACCGTGGTTATTAATTGCGTACGACAATAAATATCATTGGCATTGTACTTAACACCGGTATTCACTATTGCGGCCAGTCCACTGTTTTCTATTGCTAAGTGAACACGTTTCTCAGTAATTTAGTGCCACTGTGGTGGTTCACACAACATGGAAACAAACGGTATATCATTTTTGGATAAAATCCTGAACCTCGTGAAAGAAGACAGGGCGGATGGAGTTCCGTTGATACGATTTAAGCATCCTCAAGATTTAGAGGTAGGTAATGTTAATAAAACTTCTAAAAAGAAAAAAAATACATTCAAGTTTAAAATATAATTTTTTTTTGCAGTCGCTTTTTCTATATAATGGAGAGATACAAGGTAGTTTAGCTAATATAGTAACTTGTTGATAGATTATTTAAACTGGGCGTTAATTACCAACTTAACGTTAGACTAGTAGTTAGAATTTTTTGAGATAGATACTGGAAATATAAACCTATTCTTACAGAATAGGTTGGTATTTTGGTTGCTACAGCACAAGTTGCATAATGCATTCATTTTTTATACATGTATTCCTTTTAAAGGATATAGGTATATGTTCTCTAAGAATAATGTCTTCTTTAATAAATAAGATTTAAAAAAATCCATGCATTCTATGTTTTTGTGACTGTCTGTGTATAGTCGGCAGGAGATCCGTGGTTCAAATCTCAGGTGAAGCAAATAGTGCTAGTGGGGTTTCTGACACAATTATATTAGTAGCAGCTCGAATTTGGGAATTTTTACTAAAGAATACAAACTGGCTTCGTATGTAGGAGCAGTCTGGCTCCTTATGTAGAAGACGATGGGATATGGTTACGAAGTATTGTGGATGATATTTGACTCTGTCAATCATCATCATTGGGTAGTACGAGTAGTAGGGTAGGTATGTTGTTTAGGTATCCATATATTTTTTTAATTTTTAGTAGTTATTTGCATACTTTTGACCTGTACTGTACATAGGTACTAGCCAGTCATCATAAGGACTACTTTCGATTGCAGCGATCGGCAGCTGGTAACCTACTCCTAAAGGTTTAATAATCATTATTAATATTATGAATACGAAAGTAGGTAACTCTGCCTGTCTGTCGTGCTTTCACGCCACAACTATTAACAAAACGATTTGATAAAAACATTTTTAAAGACAGTTTGAGACCTGGGAAAAGATATAGAATGATTTTTATCCGATTGCACAAAAAGAGGTTAATGGTTTAGCGCGATAACGTGGAGCCGCGGTCGGAAAGCTATAGTTAATAATATATTTCATTGTTAATAAGTAAAAAGTCACATGTATGTATTGTATTAAGTAAGAATCAATTTTGTACTTTTCCATAAATGGACATTGTTATCGCGTCTTCGTTGGAATATTTATCGCATTTTTATCTTATATACATCGATTACATTCAAGTAAACGGAAAGTACCTTTCAAACGTTCAATTTTAAAACTATTTATTAGTTTTTTTAGACGTCTACGTAAAATCGTTTAAAAGAATTGTTTGCAGAATCAACTTTAACCTTATCTTTGAATTAAAGTAGGGCATACATGTTGTAAACCTATTTAAATAAGTAATTACAATTAATTGTTTACGCTCATTAGTTGTTAAGGAGATACCATTAATCACGGTTATGATAATAATATTATCTCAAGACTTTATTGCAATATTATTGTAATAGATACCTACGAGATAGTACAATGAGTCCATGATTCAGAAAAGCTTTATACCCAGACAGGTCACAGACATATTATGGAAAATTTTGTTATTGACACTCAAAATGTAATTTGGTGTAAAATTACCTATTACGGCTTTACTTTAACTCTTTTTAGTGTCCCACAGTTGGACACAAGTTTTCTCTCAACGATTTTACAAGTTGAGAGAGTTTAGGCCTTATTCCACATACCCTAGCCAAGTGCGGGTTGGAGGATGTCATATTATGTACTCGAATGACTAGCTTGACAGGCTTGTTTCCGCATTTTGTTTTCCTTCACCGATTTTTAGCAGCAGCGTTGAAACAATTTACTCAAAGATGTGTGGGCTCAACCGGGGATCGAAGCCGCGACCTTATGTTTCAAAGGCTAGGCCGATACCCCTGCGCCACCACTGACAATGACATTGCTTTATTTTACTTATAATAGGTAGCTATAGGCGATGAAAATAAAAACCTTGCATTGTTTGTCTTTTAGGCTATTTTAGATCTCGATGTATCTAAAGGAGTAAATGACAAAGAGTTGGAGGACTGCGTTCGCGAAGTGTTGAAGTACTCCGTGAAAACGTTCAAAGCTACCTTCAAGAACCAGTTATTTTGTGGCCCAGACCCTTACGGATTGGCTGGAGCGTGGCTTTCAGAAGCATGCAATACTAGTCAGTGAGTCATCATCATTTTCCTTGCCTTTTTCTCATTCGAATTGGAGTCGGCTCCCAGACTAACCTAATGCGGTTAGCTACTAGAATTACACAAGCGACTGCCAACAGATCTCGAAGCTCCTAGGGAGTACCAGTAGCCGAGATGATTAGACCAGGTGTCAGATTATGTTTGGCTTATCACTACCTGTAACGACTGTCGTAGATTAAACGACAACCGGGACCGACGGCCTAACGTGCTCTCCGAGGCACGGAGGGTAGTCGTATTAATTTGTATCAGCACAGTTTCACTAAGGAACCTAAGTTTTGTTTGGAGGGAATTCGATAAAGTAACTTTCCGGCTCTACTTATTGTATCATTCTGATTCTTTCCGAACTGGAGCGGATGCTACTACCAATCTGGCTTAGAGACCTTCTCACAATTGCATTTTAGAAATTGTATAGAAATAAAAATAATATTGCCGCGATTCTCTCGCTTGTGGAGACGGCCCATTACAGGAAGAGCAGTGGCAGGATTGTTGTGCATGGTAAGGGGGTATCTATTAATTACGTGAGGCATTTTTAAGAATTTTTTCACTCTCCCTCCCCGCCTCCCCCTTGGTGAGATATCGTATGATTTTCCTCAACTCCCTCCCAACTCCGCTAATCTTACGGGAAATTCTTAAAAAGTTACTGCTATTGTTGCATAAAAATATAACGTAGAAAAGGTGTCTATTTATTTTGTTTTATTACACTTATTTATTTTAAATAAAAAGCACATAGTGCAAGTTGTGTGTTTTATTTAAAAAAATATTTTTTTTACGCAAATTTACACCGTTTGCTAAGACTCCCCATAAAAGTGAGATTTTTAAAGATTTAGCTGCCGAGTGTCCTTTCAACTAATTGTGTTGCAATTAATTTTGGGAACATAATTAATACCGGGTAGTATTGTCTTAGATTTACGCGAATATCACACATTGAAATAAAACTACTTTTTAACGGTTTTATTTGTACACTCTTGAACATGAAGTCTGAAAAGACTTTGAAACGTCGGGATCTAAAATCTAAAATAAACCGCGATAAAATCCGTTAAAAGGTAGTTTTATTTTAATACCAGGTTATACATAGTGCCTATTTGAAATGTTCATGACAGTTATAAAATCCTTGCCAAATATCCATTTATCCAGGTAGGTAATCATATATACCACATACTATGTCACTGCCCTATTTGTGTTCTTACTGCATAAATAAGGACGTCGCTGCGTCACTTTCTCCAAACGGTGCACTTTCAAAACGTTTGTTTGCTTGTCATCTTTACATAATATAAAATGTTGTCGCTTCCGCTGTCTGTTAGCGATACGTTCTCCTCTCAACTCTCTTACGAGTTGAGGCCTTAATCCACACACGCTGGCTAAGTGCGGGTTGGTGGATGTCACATGTACGTGAATGATTAGTTCTTAGAAATGCCGGTTTCCTCACGATGTTTTCCTTCACTGATATTGGACAGCAGCGATGAAACAATTCACACTAAGATGTGTTGACACGACCGGGGATCGAACACGCGACCTTATATTTCAAAAGCGGAGCCGATACTTACATCACATTTCACCACCGCTGCTCTAGACCACATTTTAAGTAGGTTTATGTTTTTCAGATACACGTTCGAAGTTGGACCAGCATTTACTTTGATCGAACAAAAATTATTGTCACACATTCTCAAACTATTCGGAATACCTGATGGGGATGGTATATTTAGTCCTGGAGGCAGTATATCCATGTTGTACGGTTTGGTTGCTGCTAGGTATAAAGCTTTTCCTGAGATCAAAGCAAAAGGAATGAAAAATTTGCCTGAGATGGTTCTTTTTACTTCTGAAGATGTAAGTAAATATTTTTATTTAGCTCTATATAGTCTTCTTCTTAATTATCTTCCCTAACTCGTATCGCACGGAACACAAAACCTTTTGCCAAGTACTAACACTATCTTGTTGCTATTGTGGCTGATTTTGGGGGCTGAGTCACCTGCGTCCGTGCGTGTGCACGTTTTATCTAAATCACGTGGCCTCCGGGTGTTGCAAATCAGGTGACAATCAACTGGTAATTAAGTTTACTTGTAATTAACTGGGTCGAAATTGTTGCTCCTTTATGGTTTCTAACCATAAGGAGCATCATTCCACAGCCACCTTCTCATAGAAATTCATTCGCAACCACGAATGAATCGGTATGGGCAGTCGCGTTTCATCGTAGACCACATAATTGCTTAACGTCAGGCAAGTTGTAGTCAAGCGCAGGCCTATTTCAGGTTAAAAATAAAATCTTATCTTATTTTTCTAGAGCCATTATTCAATAAAGAAAGCGGCACATTGGCTCGGCTTCGGAGTAGATAACGTTATAATTGTTGAAACAAATGACAAAGGACAAATGATTGTGAACAAACTTGATGAGGCTATACAAAGAGAGATAGATCTTGGGAAATTCCCGCTGTTTGTTAATGCGACAGTTGGTACTACTGTGCTCGGAGCTATCGATGTTTTGTCAGAAGTGGCAGATCTCTGTGAGAAATATGGTGTTTGGATGCATGCTGACGTAAGTAAAACTAGTACCTACTCTAATTCTTTTATTGCAAAAAACAATACAGGAAATGAAGATCAGAAAAATTATAAGGTTTCTAATAATATTAATGAACTTATTTCTCTTTTTCAGGCATGTTGGGGAGGCAGTTTGATACTATCACCTAAGTACCGAGACAAACTTGACGGAATAGAAAGGCATGTAATTTCTCCTTAAAAGCCTTATTTATTTATCTAGCCATGCCTATTCGTGTGTTATTATATATTATTCATATGTATATTATCATAATTATTTCAGAGCAAGTTCAATAGCCTGGAACCCTCACAAAATGGCAGGTGCTCCATTACAATGCTCTATATTCATGTTACGCCATAAAGGCTTGCTGCACGAGGCAAACTCGGCTGCAGCACAATATCTGTTCCAGCAGGATAAGTTCTACGATGTGTCGTATGATACAGGAGATAAGAGTGTGCAGTGTGGAAGAAAGGTTTGTTACTCAATCATATTCTTCACTATAATTAGCTAGGTTGAAACCGCTCTGAGAGATTTATTACCTACCTATACGTATAGTCCTTTAGACAAAAAGGCTTAGGTATAAAGAGGTAAAAGGTCAATGTGACACGATTCCCAACGGCTTCGGTTTAAGATGAATTTAGTTACATTATTATTTTTATTTACGCCTAAAAGTTATATGAGCATGAAAAGTAAGTTAAATAACAAGTAAAATGTCAACTCTATTTTTTGTTTAGTAAGTCTCTATCGGCTAAGTAAAATTAATGAAATAAAATATTTGATTTCCAGATAGACGCTTTTAAATTGTGGATGATGTGGAAAGCTCGAGGCGATACAGGTCTCAGTCAGCTGACTGATCGTACCATGGCAATTGCTCAGTTTTGTTTCAAAACAGTAGCTAATATGGAGGGCTTTAGACTTGTATCAGAGGAGTTATTTTGCCCCAATGTGTGCTTCTGGTACATACCCAAATATATGCGTGGACGAAAGGAAGATGAGGAATGGTGGGAGATAATGCATAAGGTTAGAGAATTTATTTAGATTATCGTCGTTCTTTCTGTTCAATGTGATCAGAATTTCAGGGATTGAACCAAATTGCAGAAAAAGAAGCCACACTAACACAACACGATGAAAATTAAATTGAATTAAATCTTCGTTCAATCCTAAAAAAAGGATTGCTGCTGAGCAGTATATCTCAGCAGCTGCCATGTCATTTACGCCATGATAAAAAAATATTGGCCGTTTTCATGTCGAATCGGATACTCAAAGAAATAAATTATTTGGACTATTGTCTTTATATGACTTCTAATTAAAATTATTACTAATTTTATATTCCAGATAACGCCAAAAATAAAAGAACAACTAGTGTTGGACGGTCGCTTGATGATAGCTTACTCCCCCGTGCGTCAGTACAAGAATTTCTTTCGTCTTGCGTTCACTTTCCACCCAGAAGTCAATGAAACACAAGTTCTAGACATGCTGCGAGATATCCAAGAATGTGGAGAAGAAATTACGATAGGGATGATGACAATAAGTTAGGGACTTAATATTATAGTTATAATCTAATCTATGCAAAGAAGTTTAATCTAAGCACTATTTATGTAAGTTGGACATAGAAAAAAAAACATTTATTTTAGGTTGTATTACCAAAGACTTTACAGCTATATTACATACATATAAAGGTTCTAATTTACATATAAAATTATGCTACTAATATAGTTTTAAAGTTCGTGATCTATGTAAACATCAAGCAAGTAACCATGCCATAACTAATCTTATGAGACTAAGTACAATAACTTCTATTCTGTGGCGTCAAAACTTAGAGTTTTCAATGATCCAGGCGTGGTATTTTTCGACGCCAGTGTAGATCCCCGGGTGACTCGGCTCCCCGCAACTCAAGCCCCAGGATACCAGCCCGATGACCACCCATCTACCACTCGAGAGCTGGTACATAAGGGGACCACCGCTATCGTACTGATGAACAAGATTATAATATACTAGTTATCACAGACTATAATGAAAACTATGTTAAACAATAATAGCTTTAAAGCTAAGAAGGTACAAAGCAATATTTGGATGAAGATTTATTTTCTCTAAAGTTGCAGTAGATTTATACAAGTTTTGAGAAGATTCGATGAAATTAAATGGGAAGAAAAATGAAAATGAAAAATTGTTTTGACCTGGCAAGCATCCTTATCCTCTCCCCCAGCACAAATATTTTCGTCAAAGACTTGCTCGTTGAAACATTTGACGCATTCCTCATGATCCCATACTGGCATTGAAACTTCCATTAGGACGGGGCTGCGAGGTCCTCCGAAAGACTGAGTTCCCCAACCTAAAAAATTATGTTCATAATTATATTTCTAACATCATCTTAATCTCTTGATGTTGGCTTTCGGTCATAGTACAATTATTTGGAAAATTATTTACGTCTACAGAGTGTAGGTACTGTATAGTCATTCACCAGTTCAATATTTTTTGCTCACGTGACCAAAGTGCAGTCTCTGGACTATTTAGCCATCGAGACTACCTAATCTATTGGAAATGAAAAATAAAGACATACCAATGTCGATGCTTACCAATGAGCGTAGCTGTTTTATTCGTGACCAATAAACCAGGAGGTGGCAGACAAATTGGCCACACATAAGTGTTGAACAGAGCTGGTCGGTCGATCTTCAGTATGGCTATATCATTCATGTAGTTAGTCCACTGGAACATTTGGTGAACCCTCCCGTCTACCACCATGAAGTCACAAGCACGGGTTTCATTGTCTGCATCCAAGTCGTACTCACCCAGGCGCACGCCTAGATCTTTGTAGATTTCTCTATAAGAGCTGATGTAGAGCTTAGAACCATTACACCTTTTTTATCTTAAAATAGACTGGCGCTTGAGCACAACTTGCCTGATGTGAAGCAATGATGCAGTCTACGATGGAACGCGCTTACCCAGTAAATACCGATTCACTCGTGACTTGAAGACCGGCAGATTATAGGTATCGGTAAGCATAGATGCCGGCAGTGAATTCCAATTTGGCAGTTCGCACAATGAAAGTGTAAGCCAAGCGCTTTGTGCGTACCCGTGGAATTTCCACCATATAACGGTGGCGCATAGCCGTACCTCTACTTGTCCGATGGAAGAACCGGGATGGGGGAATAAGATTGTGTACACCTTACCTACATATCTATAAATGTTGTGCCATACTTTAAAACGATTATTTATTTCATTTCAAATTGAAAACAATTGTAGTACTCAGAACAAGAGCAGACATATTCTTGTTAGGCTATCAGTCATGCACAGTAGGTAAACTTGTAAAACTGTAATACATCAATAAATACCATAATCTGCAAAAGTTTTTTAATTATGCAAGTAATGTTTAAGTAAGATAAGTACTTACTTCTGAACGCAATGAGCTGCAGTCAAAACATGTACGTCAGTGATAAGCACACCTCCACAGTGCTGTGCTCCGTTCAGTGTGACGTAAGCCATCCAGGGCCATTCACGGGGATTAGCTTGTTGTGGTGTAGTAATTGATCCTTGTTCACGAGTGCTTATCCCGCATCCTGAGGAAATGTCACTGTGATTTCCCTCAATTGTTTAGATACTCAACCCAGATAGCCAAACTAAGCCAGATGGCAGGAAAAGCAAAATAAACCGTTTATTAGGCCTAAAACAGTTATGATTCTCTTGATCACCTCTATTATCTGCTTTTGTAGATATTCTATTTGACACCTCGTCCTCTTCTTCTTGATGAGCACTGGCGGGCAGTTCTCCGGCGAGGCCTTGCACACCACCGCGTTTTGCATCGTCAGGGCAGCAAGTGCCTAGTGACCTAATATCATTATTTTAATGTAATGGTTTGCTAATTTTTTTAATATTTTTACATAGGGTATACTTACTCTTGATTTATGATGCAAACGTATTCCATAAAATTGAAGAAATCCTTTTTAAATTCGTCCTGTACACAATAGCGAAGATGTCTGCAGTGGCCAGTCATTCCGTTTGGAAGCATGCATGCTTGGTGAGGTTCATCATCCTAGGAATAACTGTAGCTGTTTAAATATTAAAATGGCTTGTACCTGCGCCAATTTTCCCATTCTACTCCTTTACGGTTCAGTTTCCCAAAATATTTTCAAGTGATTCTCCCCTTTTTACTTCCCTACCAAATTTCATCGTTCTGAGACGATTAGTTTCCAAGATTGTGTGACATGTAAGTGAATGAATACTTACTTATCTTCTGCTATCTTCAAATCTATAAAAATAATCTCGGAAAAGCATGTGTATCTATTTATACTTTAGAAAAACTAAGTACATTGAAACGGATTATTCTTTATTTGCTCTGGTCGTTGTTGGCAGGCAGCCGATGGGTACTATGCAATGATTGTACTCATAAAATTTCAAAAGAACATACAACATCATAGTGATAACATTTACAATTTCAACTTAATTAACAGTTACCTGTATGTGCTTATTTTTATTTTAGGCATTAAGAATGTAGTATACTTAGTTACCTGTGATTGATCTATAACAACAAAGCGTTTATGTCTTCCACTGCCAAAATGCATGCCTCGATCAGCGATGATCTCTTGCCATGTATGGCCTAATAATTTTGCTAAATGTAGCGGAAAAAGAAATGTAATATTAATATTTTCATATATTTTTAATACCTAGCATATCTAACTTTTTACCATTTCTTTTAAAATTTGATTTTCTTTACATACTATGTATAGTCTAATTAGTTAATTGTTGTGCCTTTCAATGGCCTATGAATTTTAGTAGATAGAGTTGTTGATATCTAATACATATCTAATGAATTTAAATTACGATCCCGTGCAATAAATTAGAACCTAACAATATTTATAGGTCACTGAAAGGTGTATCAATGTGACTGTGCTTTAAGATAAATCTACAGATATTTTTTTCATTTAAAATTTTCCCACACTTACATTTGAAATCATGTCCATCAACGTTTAAAACTGTCAGGATTAAAATAATTAGACGCAACATTCTGACTGAAGGCACAAATGTTTAGGAAATAAACTGTTATTTAATTCAGATATGAAGTTGGTTGATACACTAACGGATATTGATAAATAACAGGACATATGGAGCTGATAGTGCTTAATACGTATTCAGAGGCGGATCCAGAATTGTTTTTGGAAGTTGCATTATCTGATGATCGACTTTAGCAAAGTAAATACTAAAATGGATATACAACTTTACTTCACCCTAACTGACCTGTTAGATTTTTTCCTTCCAGATAGCTTTATTTAAAGTTATATGAAAATAATATTAAGTTCACTCGAAGATTGGTCACGGACTTCGGATACTTGGATAGTCGGATAGTCGGAACTTAAAACATTTCCATATGGAAAAATGGGTCTTTAGACCGTTTTGGTCCATTGGTTCCTCTGGATCCGCCACTGCACATATCGATATCATATTTATCTGTCGTAGGATGTAGGATTCATTTACTACATCCATTACTTCTTCTATAGAGCCATGTACAAAAATAACCTATCTGAAAATAAAGTAGCTTTAAAAGAAACAAAATACAAGTAAATCAAATTTATTGAGTTGATCATAATTTTTGGTGAATTACAGATCAGTCTAAAACCGGGAATTCTGAACGATCCAGCCGAGGTACTTATCCACTCGTGTGTAGATGCCGGGGTGATTCGGTTCTCCGCAGCGTACGCCCCACGACACGATGCCCACTACAGACCACCTTCCGCTTGGCATTTGGTACATTAGAGGACCACCACTGTCTCCCTGAAAAACAGCATTATCATTAAGTATACCTAAAATATATGAGTACTTTACACGTCGTAGCCTAATCACCATATTAATCAGCTCACGACATGAATAGTCAAAATCAGGGAGCACAAAATACGTTGTTCCCGCGATTTGCAGTGGTCGAATTATAGTAAAATGAGTCGAGGGCGACAACATTCGCTGCGAAAAGTCTTGATGGATCCCAATTTTGTATGGAAGTATCAGTCGCATTAGCGAAAAACTGTCGACAGAATAGATTTTCTGCAAGGATTTTGTAGATCGAATGACAATCTCGTGCTTGCTCTGCAGACCGAAAAGCTAATTTTCAATCCCAAGTGCTGATTATAGGTAGTCCTCACAGTTGGGCTTAATGTAAATTGAAGTTAATTGTACTCAAAACATCGTAACTGTGGTACCTGACAAGCATCTTTCCTGCCTTCGCGCCCCCCGGCGCAGAGGTTTTCCTCAAATATAGACTCAGTGAAGGCTGGTACACAGTTTTCATGATCCCACACGGGTACTGATACTTCCATCAGCACGTCGCTATGGGGACCACCATAAGACTGCGTGCCCCATCCTGAAAATATCAAGTTAGCTAAAGTCCAGTAAAAACAGATGGGGCCAAAAGAAATATTTCACCTAAACTTTCGTGGATCCAAATTTAATAAGATAGTAGAAGGCGTTGGAAAGTTAGGTTGTCCACTTCTCTCTAGGCTAAGCGTAGTGGGATTACTAAAGCATAAAAAGCTTTAAAATTTGGTGTATGTACGTACCAATAACAACTGCAATCTCATCTGTGAGCTTGAGGCCCAGCGGCGGTAGACAGATGGGCCACACGTACGTGTTGAACACCGCTGGTCGGTGCAGCTTCAGAATCGCGATGTCGTTCCTATAGTTCGACACTTCGTACATTTCGTGCTGGCGGATCTCTACTACCTACAAAATTTTTGGAAGAGATTCAAGTTTGTAGAACTATTATGTCTTTATATTTATTTTACATACTACTTTTACGAGTACCGATGTGTCAATTGCGGCGTGAAAGTTTCAATCAAAGTAGCTGCGTTATTATTTCATGATTTCTTCTTTTAACGGTCTTATTGATGTTTTAGATTTGTTTAGAGGATAACAATAGGAATTTCAAAGCTAATTCTTTATGGTAGTATTGGTTAGTGGCTGATGAAAATAGATGTTGGTAAGATATTGAGAAGGTTTAAACGTATTGTATATTTACCCTAAAGTTATAGGAGCGAGAGTCGTTAGTTCGCTGTAAATCATATTCGCCTAAACGTACAAACAGTTCTTCAGCTTTCCACCTGGAAAATAAATGAACAGGTAATGATAGACGTACTGACGTACATCACATAACTGGTAAACTTTATTAATTTAAATGGTTCGCTACTTCGTTAATCCAGAGCTAGCAGCGAGAGTCCGGTTTAGAATCCCAGGTAATGTTATGTGTAGTTTTAAAAAATAAGTATATGTTTTTAGATTAGGTAAACTCACGTATGTGTCTTTAAAATCGTGAGATTAACTTATTTTTTTTTTAGAAGCACTAAACTAAACTAGCCTTCTTCCCATTTCTATTGGGGTCGGCTCCCAGTCTTACCTATCACACTGTGTGTGTCGATAAAAAATATTTACCTCTTCGGGTTCTACGGACATGACCTGCATTCTTTTGTATTTTGTTTGTTGTTAACTTAATTTATTCGAGGAGGTTTATTTCTGTTCTGTTTGAAAGTAACTTATCAAGTTATGATATTTCTTACCTCCTCGTGCAGTGAGCAGCGGTGAGCACATGTTGGTTGGTGATAAGTACGCCCCCGCAGTATTGTTCGAAGCCCTCAGGAGTGACGGAGGCCATCCAAGGCCATTCACGGGGGTTAGCAGGTTTAGCGCCGAGGATGCGGCTTTGTTGACGAGTGCTTAGACCACAACCTAGATGCAAGAGGATTGTACAGGGTGGAAATGTCAGCCCTCCACGAAATGAGAGGGTGCTTATTATTAGCTCATTTTGTTTTCACGGTATTTGTTTTTTGAAAAAAAAAATGTTAATTTGGCTTTACTTCAATTTACAATTACTACAATGTACAATTTGAATAAAAGAAAGCTAAAATAAAAAAATCCATCAATACATGGATGACGGAACGATGCGTGAATTGACGTGGCGCGACTGCGCTTGGTGGTAAGCAGAGTTTCCATGTGGTAACGATACATTCCGTGTAGGTTTACAAAAGAAAGCATGATTATTGAATACCCAATAACCTCTTAAACTAATGTCATTTAGGTACCCATCATCTCAGTATGAGTTTACCCTATTAGTTTGTGAAAGGCGGTCCCTTCCATCCGGAAGAAACTTTATGAAGCTTGAAATTTTGAGTTAATTAAGCATAAATTGAATCTAACCAAATAATGTATCTGATAAATATAGTGCTTAGCTACAGGTAAAGTATGCACTACCTAACAATATTTTAACATCTCTCAACTAACTTAATAGCTGAGAGAGTTAAGATCTTAATCCACAACCGTTAGAACTGTCGGAAGAAATCAACTCATGACTTCATGACCTTTATATTTAGATTTGTTTTTATTTCACTGTTACCTAACAGCAGCAGTGAAATAAATTTTCACAAAGTTACCTCGAGTTTCAGCTCTTGTAACTTTAAGTAAGGCTTCATTAGGCTCTTCTAGAGGCGCAGTGGCTGGCAGTTCACCTGCTAGACCCTCAAAAGCACCTAGTGTGGTGTCATCTGGGCAGCATATTCCCACCGTTCTAAATAAAAAGATGTAGGTAAGTGTAAAGGTTCACATTTGATTATGTCCGGTGACACCATTTAAAAGGGTGGGTCGGAATTGTTGCTCCTTTATGGTCTATAACCCTATGGAGCCTCATTGAACTGCCACCATCTCACCGAAAATCATTTACAATCACGAAGGAATAGGTATATTAGACGTGCGCGTTCCATCGTAGTCGAAATCATTGCTTAACATCAAGTTGTAGTCAAGCTCGAGCCTATTTCAGAATAATAAAAAATTACGTGACTTAAGTCACCGCCAAAACCGCGGTGTTAAAATAAATTATAGGCGTTGCAACCTTACCAAGTCTGGGATACCAAATCATTCAATCCTTTGAGGATTTCATTTAAAAAAATCGCTGAAGTTGGGATTTTAATATTTTATCTAGAAGCGCCTGCTACTTTTTAATAACAAACCTTCCCTTGTTGCTTGGTGAGCTGCTATGGTATTTTGTTTGGCGCTATCAATCCCAATATAAAACCTTTTTATAATGCAGGTACTAAAGTGCCGCCATTTTATCCCCCATTTAGTGGTAAAACGTGGCAGAATCGCCAAGTTAAATAGCTACCTTTAGAAATAAACCGATTGGTGCTTACCTGTTCCTGACTAGCAGTTTGAAAAGAAATATTTTTGTGTTGTTATGAATGAGATGTCGCCACTAACTGATGATGACTTACGTTTGTCCAATAATGCAAACATATTCCATGAAGACAATGACGTCATTCCTGAACTCGTCGCGTGCGCACTGCCGCGGGTGTTTGCAGTGGCCAGCCTTGCCGTTTGGCAGAACACAAGGCTGGTAAATTGTCTGCGTCTAAAATTGTAATAAAACCTTCTTCGATAACGCGTATTATTATGATTAATCTATTTTTTACTACTGCAAATCTGTCTGAGGTGGACCACAAAAAACCCTATTGATTGAAGTCAAACGCGCCCAGACAGATTTGCAGTAGCTATCTTGAAAGTGAGTCTCTTTCTGCCTAGCTTCCACTCCACTACTGATGTCTATAAAACAAGTAAGGTTGTCACAGTCCGACAGCTTTACATCCTGAGCACGGTAATAAAGCAGTATTCTATGCTGAGCTATGACCCAAATCTTAATCACCAACGACTTTCGACCAATGATTTTCGTACTACAAATTGATGTTTACGGAAAATTACACTAACTATATATGAATTTACAAAAGAGAAGTTAGTGTATCAGTTATTTGATGCCCATAGTTAATTCATGCTCTGTTTTATTGGCGATCAGAAGACCGTGTGAATTAATGGTCAACAATGTTATGATTAACTAGTATTTTTTTTTAAATCAATAAATATACTTAATTACCTGACTCGCGTCTAATGAAACAATACGCTTTGCTCGTTCACCATCGCTCTGCGGTCCGACTTGTGATAGCACATCTCCTGGTTACAAAATATCAACAATTTAGAAAAAAACATAGGAACAATGAAAAACAGCTGCCAAGACACCATAACAAAAACAGAGGAGAATAAACTCCACAAAACAGAAAAGATCCTGGGCCCTGTGCAGAGACCCGATGACGGAACACATCATTGGAGAAGGGAAAGCACACAGACTCGACTGGCTCGGACACATTGTGAGAAAGGGGGAGGATCGCAGCGTAAAGAGACCACACCTCAGTCAACCTACAGTGGGTCAACCAAGATGTCGCTGGAATGATGTAGTGAAAGCTAGTGTTGATGAGGTAAGGGAGCTTCACACTAGTAATTAGCGGGAACATACTAAGGATCGCGAAAATGGCGAAAATTGACATTGTAACAAGATAACAGTATTAATTTGTTATATGTATAGTAACGAAAAGTAGTATTATTAAAAAAAAAGCGTGTCCCACAGTAGAGCACAGGTCTTTTCATAGCTATCTCAGGATTTGAGAGAGTTTAGCGTTGGCTATGTGCGGGTTGGTAGATGTCAATGTTCAAGAATATTTAGTTCTTAATAATGCTGGTGTACTCACGATGTTTTGCTCCACCGATATTGAGCACTAGCAAATAATTCACAAATATATGTTACGGATCCGGACATCGAACCTGTGACCATTTCAAAGCCGACGCCCATACCGTATAGTAGCTGTGCTGCTTATCAGATAATTGTTTGAAAAGAAATAAACTTTTATTCCTTGGGACACTTTTTATGTGTTATGTATAAAAATATTGCCAGTCTTTACAAAAAAAAGATTGTCCTCTCAAAGTTTATTTAAATTCATTACGTAGTTTCTGCATACGAAATGATAACTGACCAAACTTTTCCATGTATAATGAAAGCATTCACACCATGGCATAGCACAGCTTCGCTTAAACCTATCAGTATCAAAATTAAAAATACATTCAAATAATACGTAATGGTTACAAAAATGTATAATTATTTACCCAATAAAATAAAAGAAGAAACTAAATTTTACAAATTTATAAATAAAATAAGAGTAATTATTATAAAAATACATTTATAATATAAATGAATACTTAAATGATAACTTAAATATGTAAATAATATTTATTGATATTTAATAAAATTAATATCTCTATTATAACTACATAATACCTAAATTGCACATTATGTGCTATCTGTTATCTCACTAAATTGTTCTAATTTTCAGTTTGCTGTGCCCGACAGGGTCCATATTGATCGTATTTTATAAACCTACCACCTATGTGTACATTATGGAATGCAATAAATTATTGAGTATAGTTCGGAATTAAAACCATTCCTCAGATACAGCAAAACGACTTACTACTTACGTTTCAAATAATTATTCCCACTAACACTACCAATTATAACTAAACTAAATAAAAAAATCCACATTTTTGTAAAATTGCGGTCCACACCGGACGCTAGTTCGATGTAAAATATAGTCTTCAATTAGGACAGAGGCGGATACCGCAGATAAATAGCATAATTCGCAGGATGCCATGAACTGATAACACGAATGTTTATACGAAAATAAAGATATAACCCGCATTTATTTGGCAAAATTTTGTTAAACTTGATAGATAACATGATTTGATTTTCCTCTTGTGGATGAAGGTATACCTATTCATGGAATGGTGGTTCATGTATATATTTGGACGTATTTATTTGTAAGACTTCGAATCCCAAATGAAGTTTATTCCGAATCTAAAATTTCGGATTTAAAATCTGTTAAAATAATCCGCTTTTGTTTATGCTCCACAACAAACAACTGACGATCTGTTGTCAGTCTTTTTTTTGTTTCATATTTCCAAGGAAAGACACGTTTTGACATAACTAAGACTGATTATTGTAAAAAATTAAAATGGTGATTGAATGATATAACAGTAACTATCTGAACACTATTTGACTTACATAAAAGCTATTCTAACAAACAACAATAGATATTTAGAAAACATATAGTTATACCTAATTTTATACTGATGACATTGACGCCTCAAATATTTTGTCAGAAAATCTCAATAAGATTCGCATAATGAAGAAATCGTGACAGAGTCGTTGTACGATTGCACATTGGATTATAAATTATTATTCGATGCAGTTATGCTAATTAAAGTTTTTAACGTGAAGGCGAAATACAGAAGTCTTAATTTCAAGTGTATTTTCAAATATTCTACTGAAATATGTAGCTATTTAATTAAGTGTTAGATAATTAACTAAAATTTTCAACTAAATAGTTTGGTATATGTATAGTTAGTTATTATATAATTCTATAGTTGAAAGAAAACTCGGACACTACGAAGGGTCAATAAACTCTATCTTAAGTATTTTAACTTTAGATCAAAATAGGTCTATTAGGCTTTGAAGCAATAAACTTGTACAATGATACACAGATATACCTACTCTTACACGCAAAACTTATAACACCCCTTTTACTACTGAGACCGTCGCTCGTAGCTGTTAAATCGCCATGTAAACATCGCTTAGTCGCGGAAATAATGCCTAATTGAACACAGTGTACACGCATAATGATGTTGTTGGTCCCGGGAAGTGGTTGCAAAACATGGAACCCGGTACAACTGTACTTTGTTGTGGCACAGTAGAACGCAAGCAGTAGTACAACTTCATACAAAACAGAGCAGCTGTGCCGCAGCAGTCTCACCCTCGCCTTTGAAATGTAATGTCGTGGGTTCGATTCTCTGTCGTGCCCACATATCTTTGTGTGAATTATTTCATCGCCGTTGCTGAATATCGGTGAAGGAAAACATCGTAAAGAAACCGACATGTCTAAGAACGAATCATTCGAGAACATGTGACATTCACCAATTTGGTCAGCGTGTGTGAACACTAAAAACTAAAGTAATTGACATAGGCGACGCACGGTGGTTAGTCATCTTAAATGCTTTGGTAACAGACGTTAGAGCCTTATACTTCTAGCGACTGTTATATCGGGACTGTTAAATAAGATCCGCATTGAGGAAATCCGCAGAAGAACTAAAGTCACCGATATGGCGATCAAAGTGAGAGCAACTTGAAGTGGAAGTGGAAGTTGGGGAAAAGGTTTTCGAGTGAGGACTACGCAATGGGCGCCGCAAATTCGGCCGGCCCGCTACAAGGTGGACTGATGACATAGTTATCACTGCGGGCAGCCGATGGATGCAAACGGTCGGCAACCGATCGCTGTGGCATTCTAAAGGGAAGGCCTATGTCCGGCGGTGGACATCCCCAGGCTGATGATGATGATGATGATATTAGAATGTTACATGCGGGACTATTCTACCACTAATTTCCTGATCCCGGAGAAGAGTTAAGAAGATAAAAATGTCTCATCAGATTTTTTGAGCGGTATGAAATTTCAATCCGCGACTCCTGAAGCTAGAGGCGAACACAGCCTAAGCCACCAAGGCATTCGTACTAAGTGGTGTTACTGTACTTTGTTGTACTATATCAGGCGCGCCTTGCGTCGCCATGTCGCGCCAGCGCAGCGTACGCGCGCGCCCGCCGGATAATTGAAATGGACGTTAGTTCGAAGGTTGTAAAGCCGTTTAATTATAAGCACGTTTAAAATAATCTTTATGGCCACTTTAAAAGCTGTCATATTAAAAATGTACTTAAATTGATTCCAAGTTAGCAAACTGTAATTTTAATTAGTCAAGATTAAAGATTTCATTTCGTATAACTCAAGTGGGTACGTGATATCCTGTAATTATTGCATTTTAGTATCAAATACTTTGTAGCTTGATTATCTTTCTGCTGTCATGACTAATGTTACTTATGAATCTCCCCTTGCCTCCTAACCTAGCCGTATAGGAGATACTTCACTGGAACGCGCCATGTCGCATGCAGCTATGTCAGTGGCTGAACTTCGATTTTTATATGCTATCTCTCATAATCGTACGATCTCAATGCACGTAATGAGATGCGGTCAACCCAGTTGAATGCTGTGGCTGGCCTCATTCGGTCAACCGCTACTACGTTCACGCTCGAGCACTGTGGGACCGACTAGATTTTTTCGCAGAAAAAATCGCAGGCTTACATGACGGCTACTGACTAAAGCTGCGATTGACCATAAAAAAGACTCGACAGGTAGAGGCAAACTCGCTATGTTCTAGCTAGGTACGAGGCAGTAGGTATTTTAGTGGGTTTAGTAATACAAGTTCCATATTTTCTCGTAATTATAAAAAATCGATGTAGATGTTTTTATAAAATAACTAGCGGCCCTTCCCAGCTTCGCCCGGGTAGCTTCAGCCCACTCAACAATTTCCATAAAATGTGATAACCATAGTAGCGCCATCTATTGATTACTTACTCAACCCAGTCGAAAGGTATCGACATCTGTTAGAATCATTTGGAGTTAACAGATAATTGTGACTGTCAAATAATAACAGACAAATAATTAGCAATAAATTAAAATTGCGACTATAATTTGAGATTTAAACTATCCTATCTCTCAAGTTGGATCGAACTGCACATGGTGTGCGAATTTTATTATAATCGGTTAAGTGGTTTAGGAGTCCATTGAGGACAAACATTGTGACACGAGATTTATATATATTAAGATGGTTATTGAGAATATTGTAATATAATGGTTGAGGGTTACCGTAAGAACAGGAAAAATCCTTAGTGCCTCTTTGCTGGGATCTCTCTTTTGAAACTTTAGGGCATAAACCACACACTCGGTTGTCCCTGTATATTTGGCTCTAAGATATGCCAGTCTTCTCACGACGTTTTCAGTTACAAAGATGTGTGGGCACAACCCACTCTACATAAGATTACAATTCCCAACCACTATCCTATCCTATCCTATCCTATCCTACTAATATTATAAATGCGAAAGTAAGTGTGTGTGTGTGTGAAGGTTTGTTACCACGTATCTCCATAACCGCTCAACCAATGTTAATGAAGTTTGAAACGTAGGTAGTATATACCCTAGAATAGGACATAGGCTAATAATATTTCCAAAAATCATCCCCTAATAGGGTTAAATAGAGGGGTGAAGTTTGTATGCAACTTTTTACTCCTTGGTCCTATTAATTTAAAATTCGGTACACATAAACCTTAAGACAAATAATGAGATACGGGTTTTTATTTTTCCATAATTACCCCCATGGGGTGTGAAAAATGAGTTTTATTGGTAAAAATTAAAGTTTCTCTGGATCTGCATAGTCTCAAGTCCGATTCATTCCAAATTCGGCACACATAAACCCTAAAAGAAATCATGAAACACGTGTTTTTTATTTTTCCAAAACTACCCCAGGAAGAGTGTAAAATGAGTTTTTTTGGAAATACTAAATATTGCAGAACTGTTTAGTCCTTGGTCCGATTCACTTCAAATTGGGTATACATAAAGCTTAAAACAAATAATGAGACGCGTGTTTTTTATTTTTCCATTTTTTTTTTATTTTTACCCTAATACTACGCGGGAGAAGCCTGCGAAATTATTCTGAGTGCGATTTTCTTCGAAGTTGATATCAATACTCTTTCGTGCTTTTGATTTAAATTACTCTTTATTTTGACACAATGACATGTTTGAATGCGATGATTAGAATTCGAAATTTAAATTTTATTTCTTCTTATAGGTATGGTCTAAGAGCCGTAGTATTTTTTAAGAAACACCTATTGATTTATGGATATACCTATGGGGGCTTGCCGATTTCAAAATGTTGCTTACACTCCTACACTACTAAACTAATTTTGTATGGAGATAGTTAGAGACCCGCTAAAGTATAGTTTTATCCGACTGCGAAAAAAGGGATTAATGGTCTAGCGCGATAACCGACATCCGCGGGCGAAGCCGCGGGCGGAAAACTAGTGAATACATAAAAAAATAACCACAGACGAACATCCTCCTCCAACATCTTCTTTTTTTAAGTCGGAAATGAAGATACAACCCGCATTTATTTGGCAAAATTTAGCTAACATGATTTGATTTTCCTCTTAAGTATGAAGGTTTTACCTATTCACAGACTAATTCCAAGTTTGATATTACTGGTTCTAAGTGTTATCTACCAAACTAGAAGAATCTTAATTTTGGAAAAAAATACTCAATGGGCGTTACATTTCCAACAAGGCTCCGCGGATGAGATCTAGGAACTAAAAGAGATTAGACCGAAATGACTATTTTTGACATGAGAAGCTGGACTAAAACAGGCTGGTGATGATGGGCTAAGGAAAGATTCAAATTCGCCGTAAGTTTGTAGTACTGTACTAATTACCAACGTCCCGCCTCTGCTACTCCTCAGCCAGAATCGACTGCGGCGCTCATGGAATACGCCATGAGCGTATCAAATCTCACAAAGAAATAAGAAAAATATTCAGTAATTTCTTAAAAAAGGTATTTAGTAAGTAAGATAGCAAAATGTTTCTCACTTTTCTGCCTTAAAGTTAGGCGTACTTACGAATAAAAATTCTTAGTCTAATTTTAAAATCACTTTTCAATAACTGTACGCAACCTAGGACGAAATTACAACAGATTGTAATAATGAAGATAAATCGCCTACAATTTGAAAAACGGTTGCGACAGGCATTAGGCTTTAATCAAGGTATGCTAATATTTGTCTGGTGCAATTTAAAAGCACGTTGACACGAACAAATTGTGGTCGGACTGAGGCAAAGAGTATATAATGACTACGTTCTAGACTCTGGAGTTTTAAGTTGCCAAGACCAGTCGTCTGAGTTGTTTCAAGTTGCCTCAGTCTAGTCCAGAACTAAGGCAACTTGAAACTACTCAGACGCTATGTTTTGCGACGTGTATTGTGATGATCTTTTCTGTTGACAGATACAAGATCGGAGTAATATGGCTGTCCATCCAAATATTTAACTGTAGGTACAATCGTATTTTTAAATACCTACCATTTTAAAACAATAAAACTATTTTTTTAACCTTTCCTGTTGTTAAGCAATGGTGTCTACGATGGAACGAACTCTTTTTTATTCTATAATAGGTTTGCGCTTGACCACAACTTGCCTGATGTGAAGCAATGTTGCAGTCTACGATGGAACGCGCCTACCTAATAAATACCGATTCACTCGTGACTTGAAGACAGGTAGATTATAGCTATCGGGAAACAGAGATGCCGGCAACGAATTCCACAACTTGGCAGTTCGCACAATAAAAGTGGAAGCAATAAACACCGATTCATTCGATTTATTGGTCTATCACATTTGAATATTCAATACATTCACAAATTAAAGTAAATATAATAATAGAATTCTAGTTCCTATGCGCCAGAACACCAGCATCAGTGTGACGTGCGTTATCGCACATTCTTACAACTTTGTTTCAAAATATCCTACGCGATTTTTACAGCTGCACACATAAATTAAACTTTACTTATTTTTTTATTGTACAATAGATGTTGCAATTACACCCGATTAGCTACCAACTAGTTCAATCAGACTGATCGTGTCAACGTAGCATTATTACCAACTCATTAGCAAGAACGGCGCCAACACCTATTCACTTCTAAATGCTATGTATACTATCTAGTTGCGTTTGCGCACAATTTGCAGTTTCCTTTTTGTGCATTGTTAATTAGTTTCTAGGTTTTAGGTCATAAGGAAATAGACCGGAACTTACTTGTTACGGTAAACAGTACCTACTTGCTTGATAAGTATTCGTAGAACTTCCTTTCATTCATTCATTTATTTAGTTGTTATTAGGAATTCGCGATTCGTCCATAACACAAGTGCAAATTATACACCAAAAACTTTTCCACAGCATTATAAAGCTAGGCTTTTTGCGAGTTAGTTTACTCAGTACCTACTTTAGTATTTGTAGTTACAAATATGTAGGTTGATTCTTTTTGTGTAAGTATGTATTTGTTTCCGGGTTTCTAGAAGTTTAAAAATATAAGCTTTTCACACAAATTCTCCATTAAATGTTATGTGTGCCGAATTTCATAATAACGTCTATTTTATTTGAAATAGGTTAACTAAAAGATTTTTTTTGCTTCACCTGCTTTATCCACTTCTGCTAAACGCGAAAGGTTTTATGTATTTTCAAATGTGTTGGTTAGCCTTTTATGCAGAAACTTCTGTACTGGATTTGGACAGAATTTGGCACAGATAGATCATAGTCTGGATACTAGATAGGCACCGTTTTTGTTAACACCACATGATTCATTATGAAAACTAACATTCATGTGCATTCAGAGTCGCACGAATTTCGAACTATGTACATACAATTTATCATTTAGATTGCATTGTAACTTTTAAACCACAAAATTTTGCACGTGTAAACGTGTAAAATTCTTATGCAGGAGACGGACGCTGTTGCTCCTTCATACAAGTTATTTTGTAACCTAGCTAGGTGCATAGAATCTCAATCCTTACACTATTGTAGTCCTAAGTTTTATTGCTGAACTGATACTTAGAAATCTGTACGACAAACCGTTTATGAAATCAATATATTTATTTATTTACATACAACAAATGCTACAGGTAGCTCTGTGAGTATTATTCAATACAATATCTAGTTATCCTAGCCCTTTGTTCAGACCTATGCCATCAGTAACAAGATTGTTAGCTCACGGCATCCCGTCGATTGTGTCTCCTGCTGCATTAATATCCACAGTGTAGTCTGCCTACTCACGGCACAATGCATTCATCATTTATTTGCTTACAAATGTCATGTGCCGTTTTGATATTTATATTATTGTGAATAGAGAATATTATTATAATGGATTACGTAGAATATGGTATTCAAAACTAATGTTTTTATACCTCTGTGAACTTAGCACCCGACCTTTTTGTTTTTTAATAATGTTTTTTTTTTTTTAATTTGTTTTATTATTTTGATTTGAGGTACAAACAAAAAAAAAGCAGTACAAACGGGTTCAAACGAAGGGTTTATCGAATGGAAAATTCAAAAATAAAAAACAAAAAAAGTCGGGTGCTAAGTTCACAGAGGTTGTTTTTATATGAATTATACGAAGAAAAGTAAACAGTGAGACAATGTAATGTAGAACATACCAAATATTGGTAAATTCTGGTAATATAATATTACCAAATAGAAAGTAGGATAGTAGTAGTATTTAATCGTTTCTGACCTAATGATACAAAGTAACGAAGCTAAAAATTCTCTACATTATTGGATTTTTGTGGAAAGAAAAGGATGCGGATATACGCATTGTATAACCGCATCCCTTTCTTTCAACAGAAGCATAATCGCTTTAAACACTCATAATACGGCAGCTGTATCATTATTTATTACAGACATACAAATTGTTGGAGAACAGTTAAGTGACACTTTTTTTTTACGGTTTACTTAATTAAAAATCAGCTAACCCATGACTCGTCTCGACTTGTCGGTATAAAAGTATCTCAACTTTTTAATTTCTTATTTCTTAATCCACAGATATTGAGTGTAATATAGAAAAATAATGATGTCGGAATGTACCTACCTACGTAGTACCTTATTATGTTATCATTTATTTTGGACGTCAAATACCTCAGTCCACCTGTGATCATGAAGTCTGAAAAGAATTTAAAACGTCGGGATCTAAAATCTAAAACAAACCGCGATAAAATCTGTTAAAAAGTAGTTTTTTTTTATTCGCGTAAATCTAAGACTATATTATCGTTTATGGTTAAATTAATTACGAACTTACATATGTTTTTCATTTAATAGCGATGTGAACATGTCTAGTAGTAAACCACCTTATCGCATTACTCACTGTGAGTCAGATATGAGCAATTGTTTTGCTTCGCCGGTATCTGCCCTATTGTGATCTTTCACCCGGCAGCTCCAGAATGTCTCGGAAGAATAACTTTGAGTAATATTGCAGAAAATATATATAATAACATATGAATACAGCAATTATTAACATATACTTAAAACACAGTTTCAAGAACAAGCCCCATGGCCCTAGACAAAGTGACATAGGGAAACGATATCGAAAGATTGAAAAGAAAAAAATATATGGGGTTGACATTTATCTTAGAAATCTCGAGACAATTTTATGTCAATCCTATGCATTTTGTTATTTTCGATCTTTCGTTACCGTTTCGCTATGTCATTTTGTCTAGGGGTCTTGATAGATTTGCAAGTAATTTTAATTTCAGATATATATTTAAACTAACTTCCGCCCACGGCTTCGCCCGCGTGATACATGGGATAAAAAGTAGCCTATGTGTTAATCCAGGCCGTAATTTATCTATGTTCTAAATTTCATCCCATTCCGTCCAGTAGTTTTTGCGTAAAAGCGTAACAAACATCCATACATTCTTACAAACTTTCGCGTTTATAATATTAGTAGGACAAATATTACAGTTTCAAATATGAATAGGACTTGAAATCTACCATCTTGGGCCGGAACAGTTCACAACTTCACATTTTTGTACGGTAGGCAAAAAGGTTTGTTCGTTATAATAATCACATCTAGATTTGGAGTCCAATATTTACGTATTGTGGTACAAGTTTCTGGCATCCTAGCGCGTAGTAACTTTACATAAGAGATATATAAAGCTACCTAAGTTATGTAAAGCTACATACATAATTTTCCATACGTTTTTACCCCTAGACAGATATTCCTCCAAAATATGGCGTTGATTTCTGTGGTTTGATATTTTATGCTGGCGCTACTTTTGCTTGGTTATTGGTATGATAACTTCCCGCGAGTCCAGTCCTAGTCTTATTTGTAAGTATACCTCGTAATAGTGAAAGCATACAGCTGACGTTTACTTCTGACATAGGTAAAATTCACGAAGGGTAATTTCAACGGATAATTGTATTTTACAGATTCCGCTCTTCTTCAACCCTTCGTGTCCTACTGCTGGGCACGGGTCTTTTAGTGATAAAGCCTCAGGCCGGTTATCAATAAGCAATATAAACCCGTTTTATCCAAGCAAAGGACGCGTCGCGCTCTAGGCGGACGTCATACCTACACTATCAATTTTTTTTATACTTCGATAGGCTGGCGCTTGACTACAACTTGATGTAAAGCAATGATGTAGTCTACGATGGAACGTGCCAGCCCAGGATACCGATACACTCGTGATCAGGAATGATTATCGGTGAGAAGGTGGCAGTGGAATGAGCCTCCATATGGTTAGAAACCTTAAAGGAGCAACAATCCCGACCCACCCTCTCTGCATGGTGTCACCAGACATCACACCGGAACACGGCAAGGCCGCTTGGTGTTGCGGCTTTGTCTGGTGGGTGGTCACTTACCACAACCGAAGCCTACCACCAGTTGATTGTCACCTGATTTGTACCATCCGGAGACCACGTGTGGGGATTCAATTGATTTATGTGCATTCACACATATGCAAAGCTCAGCTTAGGACTGTACCTACGCAAGATATTTTTAAATCACCCTTATTGCCTTATCAATATATGTATAGTAGAGACAACCTAGTATTGTAATTCAACTGTGCAAGAGGTAGAAGTAATTCTATCTGCCGTCTTAGGTTGCAATCGAAACAATAAATAAATCATGCCTTAACAGGTTTTACCTTAGACTCCGTATTTGTCCGATGTCGGTCAAGAGTAACGGGCAGTTTTGGGAATCAGAAAGGACAGGTGGGTATGTGTTACTCGTGAGAAACCCTTACATATTACAAACGTAAGTGCTTTGTAATATAAAAATGTAAGCTAGGTACACTAAAAATGATAATATGTGACCTTTAAATTCTAATAAATCAAATAGAAAAAAATGAATGAGCCTTACGAAATTATGTTTCAATTTATTTTCTTAGACAACCCTAATTTTTGCAGAGACCATTGTCACATCTTTTATTAAGTCAAAGTGAGTTTTAGAAAAACAGCTATTAGGGTTGCGCGACGCGAAATTTCTGCAAGATTAGCACATTAAATACCATATCAAGATATCATGCAAATTAATTTCTGACCTCACATAGTCATTAGTAATGACCTGAAGAACATCAAATTTCAAGTATAGTTAGTATAACTTTTCCGGTTCAGGTTGTTGAGTACCCATTAAGTTATGAAGGTCCCAGTTAAATATCTTTCAAAATCTACAGTAAAGTCTTTTGATAAAGTGTGTAAGTGATAAAAGAGATGAATATTAAAGTTATAATGCAACCACAATCCGGTTATGAGCTGCATGGTCCGCCAACACCGGCGCCGCATTAGCAAGTCAGAATGCCGATTGGTAACCCGTGGGAGGGTGATATAATTCTATCATTTGCAATCTACCTATTGCTCCAAAGCCCTTCGAATTTATATTTTATGTTCATTTGCGGTGTTATTGGATTGTTTTTGTTAGTACAAGTAGATGTTAGAAAATCCTGAAGGATATTCGTAGGAGATGAAGTTCTTTATACTATTCAACTCTCAACGTGATGTTTTTCCTGCTTATCTATATTATTATTACAATTATTCGAGGACATTTATTTATTTAAGTGACACATATGACTTAAATCGTAAGATAGATAAAAGAAGACCAGTTCCCAGCGTGGGACACTAAAAAGGGTTGGAGTGAAGTGAAGTGAAACGTGATTTAATGGATTTAGAACTGAGGTTACCTATGTGTGTGATCTCTATACTCGTAGCACACCAAGACGTTTTTACGTCAAGTAACGCATTCTGCCAGTTACCCCTACTATGATTCGCATATAAGAACATTCCTAAAACAAACTAGCTGCCTGCTAGGCAGTAGTTATTTAATTGCGTATTAGTGTTTAGCTTAACGACATAAATGCATAAGTACGTAAGTGCCAATTTTCATTTTGATCAGTTCAGTAGAATCAGAGTTAATTGACCTCAAAAAGTTATTCTAACTAAAACATAGTGTTACTTGTGGGCCAGTCAACCTGTCAACTCGTTAACGGTCAAGGCATTAATGTTATAGTCGTAAATTATATTAATTACAATGACGTTATATCGTACGTGATGAGAGTGGTGTACAAACTTCGCCTTATCATTAGGCTCGTTAACACGCGTAATTATCTGTTACCTTCTTCTCCGTAATCGGCGTAGAAAGGTGACGATAAAAACCGTTTAGGGATGCGTATGCGCACTAGGCTGTTCTTGTTTTATGGTCGGTAAATGATTTGACTTATAGTATACATATTAATGTAAGTACGTAACTACGCACCATTTGATCAAATTATATGCCGTTTATTGTAACTGATTTCATTTACATGCAAATTAATAGGTTTATGTCTTACAGAACAAGAAACAAATAGGATATGAATGTTAAAACCCTATTAAGTCAAAACATAAAATCAAAATTAGTGTGAAATAATTTCTAGTATTAACCTAAATAAAAATTAAACTAAATACCCAACTGAAACTGCGGAGAAACACTTTTCTTCTGCATTGTTATCTTCCGGGAACTCAGCGGTAATACTTAGTCATTTTTTATTAAACTTATTTATAGTTTCTATTACATTTTTAGTGAAAACACGTTTCATTAGTAAGATATTTCTGGACGATGAATATTGTCTTTAGCCCGGGACTTTAGCTTTATGTGTATCAGATGCCGTGAAAGTATTGAAAATGTGGTAATCAAACCTACGGAACTCCACGGCGGACGCACAAATATAATGGCAAGTAACTGTCGTTATCTTTCCTAGTTTTATTACACGAGGCTAGTTATTATCTCAGTAAAACTGCATAGTTAAGTCAACACAAGCATTATAGGTACCTACTCATTAGCTTTTGTTACTTACGCTCAATGTGACAATATATTTGAAAAGTACAAGAATCTTGGTACGGAATCATTTGTGCGATTAAATTTTGGAATCCCGTACATTACACCATGTTATTTTTAATAAATAAAATTATATGTACGCATTGTGTTTAGCTGTGTACTTAATGATAGAAAGAAATAACATTTTTTCAACAAAAACAAAAGCAAAAAAATAAACGAAATATACGTAAAAAAATAAAAAAAAGATAATAAACAAACAAATAAAAAGGTGTAAACTAATAAAAATGTGGACATTGCTCATCAAACGCTGTGACTATCTACCAGAAGCGACTCGCAGCACTGATTTTTAGCAATGGTTACAGTGTGACACCGTGATCTGATTGGGATCTCATCTCTACGATTTTATGAATCGATTCCACAAACATCAATACACAGTACTTACAGTAAATAAATTGTTCAAAGGTACATCCAAGTTATTTGGTACATGAAGTATGTATGTACACACGGCTACACATAAAGCTATATATTTCCAGTATAAGCTGACCTCTCGTATTCTTCGGAAATCTTCCAAAGTGTGAGATCAGCTTATACTGGAATTGTATAGCTTGATGTTTAGCCGTGTATACGAGAAGGTATTAGTATCGCAAAAAAAGACAAATCAAGTCTTTTAAAAACAATACAACAGCAAACCAGTCGACTGAAACAAAAACTTCACGTTGAATTTCTTCAATGGCTCATTAGAACGTGGTTTCATTAAAATCTGGATGTCTGCTCCCTTTTAACTGGGTTCACACGTACAGTTCGTATACTAGTAGTAATCTACTCAATTTACAAGTAGGTAGTCGTCTATGTTTTTTAGATACGTTTAGGTTCCCCGCTTCTTACATAATTTTGGTGAAATAAAATGAAGGCCATTTCTTGTCTTTTAGTTTTCTGCCCATTTACTGAACTTTTGCAGCTTATGATATTTTTATCGAGTGGTATTTCTTAATGTACAATGACGTTTCTATAAGAACGTCATGGTTCAAGTACCTTTAATAGACATAGGGTAGCGGTTATGTGGGGCATCTAAATTTTATCGACTAAAACTGCCCTGGCATTCTTTCTCTGGGCCAAAGTATCAGCTGTAGGATCTGGATATCAGAAAAATAACCAAAGAAAGTAATCAATAAATACATAATGAGGGAATCTATTTAATTTTAATAATTAACGACGCATACTTTTATAGACAAAAACCATATCTATAATATAAATAAAACCACATCAATATCGGTCCGTTCGTTTAGACGCTACATGGTAACAAACTTATACACAGTTTTTTTGGGACTTAACCCACCACCGCAATCTCGCCACTGCCACTCCTGTAAGCCAGGATCCACAGCGGCACCTGATTTGAACCTGGCCAAGTCCCGGGACAGCGAAACGGACGAATTTAGTCAGTAGGTAAGAGAATAGGAGGAGTCCCAGGACACCTAAACTATTTTGAAGTTGACATATACACAGATAAAAAGATACGTGTATCTGGATCTGTATAATACCTTTTGTTTGTCGGTGTATAAAAAGGGGTTTTGTCTCTCAGCGAGTCACCCAGCGTAATGTTGATGCGTGTCCCGAACTCCGGACTGAACGTGTAAACCCGCCATAAACTGTTTGTCACGTACAAAATTGCTAAACCGTGGCTTGATCATGAAAAAACTATTGCGTAACCAGTAGGAAGCGTCGTCGGTATAATGACGATATTACACTGATAATGTCTGAATATCGCTACATTATGATAACACTATTGCAATAATAATTGTGCATCAGTAGCGAAGAGTGGAAGTTTGAAAAAAGAATAGCCTGAGCAAAAAAGTTCTTATTTAGGAAAATAATAATATCTCTTCACTACCGTCACTGATCGTTCTTTCATTTGATGCCATATCTATTTTTGTTGCTATTTAAAACTTTTAGGCGTTACATATTATTAAGTAAGTATCTACGTGTGATATATAATATATTTTATGTTGTATGGACCCTTCGCCACTGCTGTACATATTAGTTTAAAATATTTATACACAGCTTAATTATTACCGAATTATACTAACTTCGTGACCAATAAATCGTCACCTGCTTACATTATTGTTGTCATTTTATTTTTGAATAAAACGTTTTTTTTTAAAACCTTCCGTGTCTTCCTCAATAAATGGGCTATCTGACAGTACAATTTTTAAAAAATCCGTCCTGTAATCAGTGACATCAGCGCATTTAACCAAACAAACAAACTCTTCATTCAGCCTTACAATATTAACTAGTATAGATTAATCTAAGTCTGGATACTTATTAAATTTCGAATTAAATTAGTTGAACGCACGAATCTCGGGCAGTATTTGTCTAATTTAAAAAATTATTACACTATCAGATATCCCATTTATTGAAGAAGGCTATAGGCTTTTTTCCTATTGCTTGGCATCTTATAAAATGAAGGTTACGCGGGCAAAGTCGCCGGCGGAGAGTTAGTCTTTATCTGTAGACGATAACTAATTATTGAAATAAAGTCGTTAATTACGATTTTTAATAATAATCATTAATAAAAGCTATGTTTTGGTTAATTACACATTCATAGGATTTCCTGCCTTTATCTTAATGACTCATCATTTTAGCATTTAGATATACCTTTGACAGACTTAACAAATTGTTGTTAAATCTGCATATGCTATAAAATAATAGTAGGGGAGCTGCAGATGCTAAATGTGTAGTTACTCGAGCGTCGTCGACACTTAGTCGGCTTTAAAGATTAAGTGGAAGACCGAGTCCATCTCTTCAGCGGTGGTTAAGATTTTCAGTTTTTCTTTAAGATTTCGTTATTTCCAAAGCGAAAAAAAATTACAGTGTGTGGTTCTCCTGGCATCTTCAAATTATTTTCAATAAATAAGAATTAACCTAACTAAAGTGGATCCAGGTGACTTGAAAGCATTCTGAATTTGTAGCTCTCCCTTTTTCTTGGTTTGGCTCACATCGCTTGATTGTTGATGTTCACACTTAATAAATAACATGTAATGTACTCATCATACATTATTCTGACGAACTCGAGTATTTGCACCTAGCAAATATATCTTCGAAATATTTTGATTGGCTCCTGTAAACTCCCGGCTCTGTACACGAAGCTAAGATTTGGTGTAGGTATTCAACAGAGCGCAAGGGGTCCCCTATCTCTTATTCTGACGCGCTGGAGTAAATCCCAAAATCCCCTCATCAGCTCCTCTACTATAACCTCCTACTCCCTATACCTACTAATATTATAAATGCCAAAGTTTGTAAGAATGTGTGGATGTATGTTTGTTACTCTTTCATGCAAAAACTACTGGACGGAATTAAAATGAAATTTGGCACACAGAAATAGATTGTGGTCTGGATACGCCCACGGCTTCGCCCGCGTGGACCTATGTGTTAACATAGGTCCACGCGGGCGAAGCCGTGGGCGGAAGGTAGTCTATAGTAATTCCTTTCTAGCTAGTCTTTAATAATAACCTCTTTTAGAGCAACTTTTTTTTATCAAATTCGCTATTGAGTCGCGTAGTAGAGACGACATTAATGTCGAGTAGGGATGGACGAGGTGGACACCGCCGCCGCCGCCGCCGCTTTGGTAACGATTGTCGTCTTTACTGTGCAGCTAAATATTAAATACACAATTTAATAAAAAAATGACACTCCAACAAAGGGTTCCTTTGGTAAAGTTGTTTGTAATTATGAGCACTGCCATGTGGAAAAGTATTTTATACTAATTACCAGTCATATGGTCCCGTTTCTACTAAAACCGTACCGGTAGTAATAAAGGAAGTAATCATCACCGGATTATTTAAACTTTTTGTTTATTTATTAATCTTATCTACTACTAAGCACGGGCTTCTTTCAAGTTTGTACTAATTTGCCACGCGACTGTGTTCTATCAAATTGATTCTAAACGGATATCCGCAGGATATTAGGTACCTCATATAGTATTTACCGTTACATCTTCTACTTACAAAATATCTATACAATTTGTAGATTGAATTGAATTGATAGAAATTCCAATACTATAATTTTAATAGGAACAGGATCCTGATTTGGAATCCTTAACCGCTAAAAAGTCAAAATCCTCTTCTTCATTTTAAAAACTTCGCTATTGTTGGTGGATTTTTTTCATTGTCTCTTTTCTATATCAGCTTCTTGGCCATCTGATACGACTCTACATAGCCTAAAATTTAGTCTTCTTGTTGTTATACACTTTTTATTTCATACTAGCTTCCCGCCCCAGCTTCGCCTGGGTGGTGTAAGTACCCGATTTTTTTATATAAAACATCTCCTGATATCAACAATTAAGAAAATAAAAAAAGAATGATCTAATTCGATGCAGTCGATCGAAAGTTATGGGCCTAAATACATTTCAGAGATTCATTTGTATACATAGAATACATAGATAAAGTATTTTTGGGTAAAATCGAGAAGCTGTAAGATCCAAAAACGAAATCAACTATAAAAATTGCTGTCAAACAAACTGCGTTCTAACGTGGAACACCGTTTTAGCAGTAATTAGAGGCTAAGTTTTTGCAACAGCAGTACAGTTACCAGATCCTCTTCCTTAGAAGGAGACTGGTCCAGGAATGCGTCGATATTGTGCCGCGTTCCGCCTCGGTCAACCGTAGCGGCCAATGGCCCGTGTAGTCCATCTACTACCCGATGTTTAATCAACAAACCCCTGATTTAATCATATAAAGATCTATGTTAAGATTTAAACGACAGTTTTTTTTGTGGATGAGCTTAGGTTTAAGATGTTAGCGGTGTTGCCCATTCATCTCGACCATTTACCGGTTTCCGACTGCGTTTTGGTCTGCCTGTTAGGTTAATTAAGGAATTAATGGTCAACGTGTGTAAATAGAGGGTTTAATGTAAATAGCTATGATTGATTGACACTTTTGTCGACTCTTGTTAGTTCTCAGATAGAAACTAACGGTACGTTTCCTATAGAACTTTCTAGTTGGATATTCTGTTTCCATAAATCAACTTTTGCAATTATGAGTCAAAGAAGAAGTGAGAGCCAATTTACCATTATTACAACTAAAATGACCAAATACGTCTAGAAAAGTGAAGTTTCCTGGCATAAACGTACTTAAACGGGTATATATTTTTTTATACATGTTGGTATAACTTGATCTTGAGTTTTATCTTGGAGTCAGTGTTACCAATATGATCTCTTAGGTGCATCTAATTGGGCTTGGTGTGTTGAGCAGCATCACGTAGGAATGATAGGTGCGATGCGGATGTGGCTATTATGGCGCACTGAGAAACTACTATTATGGCAATTGTACCCACTTGTGGCAACGGCATTTCTCTTGAAAGTATTCTACTGCTTAACTTTAATGGTGAGTTTTGATTTGTTTTTTATCGAGTTGCAAATAAAATGTTGATCTGTAGTCAATGAAAATAAAACGTGTTAGGTAAGATACAATATTTAATTTAGACGATTTAGAAGAGAGATTTAGAAGTATGTATAATATTGTTTGTTTTAAAAGGAAATGGTAGATGAAACGATCTAGTGTGTGCATTTAGAGAATGGATTACATTGAAAGAAAGTAGACGGAAATCACCATCCGATTTTAAAGAAAGACCTTTACTGAAATAAGGAGGCTTGTTAGGTATTGAGGAAGTTGCAGACTATGTAAATGATAAATACGCATGGAATTAGATCGCTCTATGCAATACACTAAATAAAATGTAATAGGTAATGGTCCCATATTTAAAAAAAGATAAAAGCCTAGGTACTAATTTTTTAGCAGTGTTTCTCAGTAGTTGCTACTTAATTACTGCAGGGTAAGAAATAAATACGATTATATGAAGTTTCCAAAAAATAAAGAATATTTCCGTTTCATTTCCTTAAAATACATTTTATTTCTGTTTCTGCAATGAACATAAATAAATATACATAATTAAATATCATTATTCTATTGTAGATTACCTATTTTGTTTCCCTCTCCTAAATCACGCCTTGATTCGCAGTTATTCTATTCAAGCTCTTGCCAGCCATCGTGTAGTGATCGTCAATGCACCCAGTCACCACATAGACATGTGTACTTAACCTTATCTTGATCTCGAGCCAGGAGCGTCCATATCCAATTAAGTTATCTGAAAGTTCAATAAGATTAGAAAGTGAACTGAATGCGAAACATCAATCAGTGTTCCGTCTCGTCGTGCGTCTGACAAGACCAAAGAGGTTACATTTATAGACTTATTTATTTATTTATAATCCTTAACAACTATCCTTATAGAATAAACCTGAAACGGTCTCCTTCTCTAACATAATATTAAACTATTTGCTACATTAACTTACATAACTAATTATATTTAACAAAATTTTTGCGAGATCACTCCAATGAATGGCCCGAAAACCCATGAATCTTATAGTGAACTTTGTTTAATGTATGGATTGTTACCGACTGAATATTACCTATCTACTACCTAACGACAACTATAATGACTTGAAATAATAAAAATATTATATGATTAAAGTTCTTTTTTCGGAGGAAGCTACCCAATAAGCCTGTGGCGCTTTTATTGGTTCACCGGACTTTTATATTTATCTGTGTATAAGTTTTTTAGTGGTATGGACACTGGGTAAGATTTTTTTTTTTAATTTTCTATCTTGTCCAGACAAAATCAGACGATGCGATCGATCGTATTGAACAAATGTACATTTGCAATTGTTTGTAACAAATTGTAACATTTCTAACTCCGCTATGGGACCAGGGTCAATAGTCTCACTAGCGAGACGACTTGCGAATTGTAAGTAGGTAGGTACATAAATCATTGCTTTACATATTTCACTATTTGTCACTTTAGTAAATTGCTAAAGGAAGGAACTACACATTCCTGGTATCTAAACTCGCTTAAGTTTAGAAATCGTTGCAGTGAATATTACGTGTCTAAAGACCTACTCCGCTACTAGTTGATAATTTCGTATGAAGTACCTACCTATACTTATTTTTCACCTCACATTTCGTTTTATGCATATGTAATGTTGTCTAGTTACAAAACCTAAACCACTCTTTAGAATCTTCTGAGTGCGGCTTAACTTTAATAACATTTTAAATAGGTTATGTCTTATTTATAACTATTGTACAGTACTTGTAAGTTTCATAGACTAAATAAGGTAATACTAGATGTTATTTATCGATTTAAATTCAAGCTACGGAATGTTCAATTTAATTAAACGTCCTTGTTCGATGAAATTTGTCAATTACAGACTTGCTGGGATCTGTTCTGAGAATAAAGGTTTGACACCCCTTTTTGTGTTTGGTGAACATCCTCTGATTGGGAAGTAGGTCCGGAATCACATGTACACAAAAACCTGGTTAAGTGATAAAACCATGACGGCTTCCCCACCTCGGGTTCCTTCACTGATGTTAAGCAGTGGCGATGAAACTATTTACAATATGTTTGTGCACGAGGACCGAAATCGCTTCATTGAATCAAACGGTTTCATTTCAAGCGAATCGTTTCATTGATTCGATTTGAATCTGAGTAGAGCCTCAGAACGTGTCAATAATATCCATACGAACATTGAATTGCGTCAAACGTGTTCTCATTCCCACCTTGTTTCCTTTGCGTTTAGTGTTATTATAGTACTCTGGGTGTTTCTCGCCTATTACATGTAATTTTGAGCTATCTTGTCGCTTCCTCAGCAGGAAAGTTATGGTGATAGTTGTTGTTAATAACTCATGTTTAGATGTAATATTACTCTGAATGACAGACGAAGGAATGTATTCAGTGACGGGATAAATAGGGGCCAATGTCCGACCGTGTCATGAAATTGGCAAATGTTGTTAGTGACAAGTTTTTGTATCTCTTTTCGTATTTAGATTTATTAGTCTAGTAGATATTTCTATAAAACAGCGACTGGCTTACAAGAGTTACAGTGGCGGGATTGCGGTGGTGGGTTAATGGGCCATTTACACAAGTAGGTACAATAACCGGAACAGGTCAGCAAGCCACTAAAAAGCATCGTTTATATGGGAATAACTTTCTTGAGGAAAATCCAGTTGTTATCGCGACTATTGTCCTCGTGTAAATGACTTATAAGTACTAAAAAATTCAGGGACCTAGCAAAAAAAAGTGGTGTGGTGTATGTTCGTCGATATAGGTTTCTTGTGCCTCTATTTCTGTGTACATGTTTGTGGCAGCGCAGCGTAGCGCTTTAACGAGTGGACCGATTATGATGCGGTTTTATTTCTATAAAAGTTGAAGTGGTCGGTCCCTAGAAAAAGTCACAGCGAAGCAATAACGAAAGATTGATTAATAGATTTAAATATATATTATGAGATTGATATAAGATTGTCACGTGACATTTTTTTTGTCAATCCCATATTTTATACCTAATAATATTCTTTTCGATCTTGCAACATCGCTTCGCCATGCGACTTTGTCTAGGGGTACAAATGGCTCTACATTAGGAAGAGGGTTTTGATTGAGGAGAAATGCGTTTCGCATGCCTCCGCGTCGCGAAAAATTGAAGATAATATTAGTTATAAAGATTTTCGTAAGAGGCCTGCCTGAGTGGGACCTTTGAGAATTCAGGCTTCGCACACACTTTATCCATTAAATGTTCAGCCCGGCTAAAATTATGAGTATAAATCCTTTTAAGCTAGATACCTATTTCATTCAACTAACTCTATGAATTTAACGCCGGGTTCAAGAACTCGATATTCTTTATCCTCTATTTGTATTTTTATCGATAGTAAAATTAATTAAAAGCCATTTATGACTATCAGAATAAATAAAAATTTATTAAGCCTGATTTATATTTAAAAACTAGTTTACTCACAGTTGATTTTCAAACTATGCATAAAAAAATAAAGTATTCATATTTGCCATAAAAATTAATCCTTATTTATGATTTCCACAAACGGATTAGCGGAACTCTTTTGTGTAGGCCTTCCTATTATAAGATTTATATGATCTATGGTCGCGACTGTTTGTTTCATTTTACTAAAATCTTAACACAGATTATGGGAAAAAAATGGCGTCTTGGACGTCGCGTCGGTGACGACGTTTTTAATTTTTTAACTACTAATCTTGTAAAAGCATAATTAAGTACGTATTTTTACTTGATACTAACAAAATTGTGGAATTATTTCTGCTGTGATAATTAAATAAACAAGCTGCCTAAGGGTTACGGTCCGAAGATAGCGGAGCACAAGAAGAAGTCTCAAGACAACGAGCTCACTACAACACTAGAGAGTACAGCAAAATGAAAAAATACAAAAAGAACTATTAAACAATATCAGGGGAGCCCACCACTATAAATAAATAACACACGAATGCACATTTACGGTATAAGTTGGCCTCTCGTTGTACAGAAATCATATTCAAAGCGTGATCAGCATATAATGGAAATGTATAGCTTGGACATACAATAAACTATACTATAGCTACTATACTATACTATTAGCCGTGTATACTAAGATATCTAAGTTTTAAAAAAACAGCACGCGGACGATTGGTCTGAGGTGTGTGGTGTGTGTGTTCTGTATAAAAAATTATATATTTATTTATTCATTATTTCAGAATCGAATATGTATTAAATCTTTTTAGATAGAAAAATTTCTATGTTATGTGCTTCTAGTAAGAAAAGCTATGCACCTGTAGGTAATTGTAAGATACCTAAACGTAGTTAAGTATATAAAGTAACAATAAAATGCTTAAAACTCCATATAGAAGGTAGAGACTTCCCACTAGGAACTAATTGGATGACCTTTCAATACCAACAAGTTTCACAGGTAATGTCGATATGAAATGAGGAATTGTCGAACATTTTTACAATTAACCTGTCTATCTGTGCGATATGGCCTTACGGGTGTCAGCTTAATTAAGTAAGTATATAGTTTTAACCTAGTAGGTGTGTACTGTGTGATTTTAACGCAAGAATGCGTAAATTATTATTTGTTTTAGCAGCGCCGCCTGGTGGAATACTTTAGTGGGCACTCAAATCAAAAATGATAATAATTTTATTTTAATGCCCACTTACTTCTCCTTGAACGAACCATTCCACCAAATCAAGAAGACACAGATCTATAACTAACTTGTCTAACTTACTAACACTATCACCGCATATATGCGGTGTCATAGGTGTCGGTGCCTTTAGGAAAATAAATACAATTTTGCCTCTTCAGAGCACTTGCTTAAATTCTGACTATTTTAAACTGAGTTCTGAGTATTCTGGTTTTTTTGAGTAGCTTAAATAAGTATTGCTTTCATCGCTTTTTACTAAAAAAGAAATATATTCTTTATTCTGTATTAAACCCGTATACACGTCTGTATGTTTGTTTGTATGTCGTCGATTGTCTGAAAATTACTAATCAGATTGTATTTATTGTTTAATCTGAAAGAGTAACCGTACAATCCAATATTATTATAATCTAATCGGTGAACTAAATACAATTCTAAATCTAATTATCTTCCTGGAATAAGTTCTAAAATGTGCGCAGACATGTCACGTTAGTAGTTTATGGTTTAAAATCTTCTTTAGATTCACACAGATTATAAATAAGGTTCTAATAAATTCTAATCACATCGTAGACACCCATTATAATTGTATTTACTTGCATTTACACGTAGCGTTGTATTAACGTGAATAATTTGGTAAAATATTATTCGGCAGCAAGTTAATATGAAGGTCACCACACCATTCAACATTGGTGTGATTACAATTCTTAGAACATAGTTAGTATTATACGCAGCTTGTACAGCCTGTCAAATCTAAGACGTACCGTTTGACGGTTCTAAACGTAGTACATTTAGAATTTTATTTTTTTATGAAAATTGTTTATGTTATATTAAAATAAAAATAGCTTCATAATTCAATTATTTTACAGGAAAACTAATAAAAACAATATTAACTTCTCTTCTTCTTCAAATGCCCACTCACACTTCTAGCCGTTACGATGGCTCCTTCACTGTGCGTGCGGTGCGGTTGTGGAATTCTCTCCCACATCCCATACGGTCGAGTTCTTCGCTCGACTTGTTTAAAGTAAGAATTAAAGAACATTTTCTTTCAACTGAGTGATCACTTAGATTGACAGACAAATTATTATTATTGATATATATTAATATATATATTTTATATGGTATATATATTAGACATTCTATTCACGTTCGTATGTAAGTAATATTAGTATGTAGGTGTATGTATGTATTTAAAATATTTGTTGTGCACTTCTGCCCATTCCACAATGTTTTCCTTACCTAGGGTTTGCTGGTAGAAAATTCACTTTTGAATTAAGCTCGCCTGTGTACATGTGCTATTTCCTAACTATAAATTGTTTATGTAAGTGTTTTGTGTACAATAAAGAATAAGAATAAGAATAAAAAAAGTGTGAATTACGCCTCTATAAAGCTAATTTAATAGAAAACAGTGAAACGTCAAACGGTACCTCTTAGATTGGATGGACTGTAGTACTAAATTGGTTCTGTTTATAGGGGAGGCGAGGCAACCACGTACAGCACACATGTAAATGTTGAAGCGTATTTACAAATGTACACTTAACTACAAACTGTTCATGTATCTTGGCAGAGAGGAACGCGCGGAATACCAGTCCCGTGTTGAATTTTCTAAGTTTAAATCCGACTGCTCCAAAGAAGTGTTTTTCGCGCATCATGTTTACAAATTTTTCTATTACCACATATCTCCTTTAACAGCTAAATGCGATAGCTAAGACATCGTTAGATTTGTCTTAATAACCCATCTAAGTGTCCTTAGATAGCGTTTGTTTAAAAAAAAAAGTAGAATGGCGGGTTTTATCATTTATAAGTTCAATCAATATTTGTAAATAGTTAACATTATTTTATGGAGATTAAAAAACAATTAGAGGCAGCGCAATCGGGTTTTTAAATTTTTTAAATTATTGTTTTGCGACTGCACTAGGATTATACTATTATTTGTTTTCCTCATTAAAATAGAAGATAAAGTATTGATAGGCTTTTCTCAGACACGGATTCCAGTGTACAGAAAAGAGGTGACAAAATTGATTGTCAATGTGGATGATTGTTCGAGACGGAAAGGCCGTTCGGCTTTTACTAGGTAGTTACAGACAAAATACCAAAACAGTTCTTACATGTTTCAAGTACCTACAAGATACAACTGTACGAGGAAGCAAAAGAAAACAGTACTGAGCTGAGAATCTACACCGATGGTTCCAAAACAAAAGAAGGCACAGGGTACGGAGAATTCTCGGACCAATTAAACATTCACATCTCAGCGCCATTGGGCTCTGGGCTGGCTGTCCAGGACTGGTAAGATACAGGGCTGAACTCCTCGGGTCGCCGAGGTCGCTCCAGGAAGCCGTCGACAATGCTGGCAGTAGCAACGTTAGACCACAACGCAAAATAGGCGCAAACTTGACGTCGAGTTGCGGAAATCCATGCCAAGGAAACCAGCATGTCTAAGAGCTAACCATTCGAGGACATGTGACATCCACCAACTCGCACTTGGCCAGCGTGTGTGGATAAGGCTTAAACTCGTAAGATAGTTGTGAGAAGAACGGTGCCCAGCAGTGAGACATTAAAAAACAGTTGAAGTGAAGTAGGTACTGCCGAATCGAATGATGTGTCGACACTGTCGACCAAACTAGAAAAATTGAATTGAATTACCTAATGTCTATGTGATACCATATAGTATAATTAACAAAGATGATGCAAGTAATTAAGTGATCGTGACTGTAGTAAGTACCTAACATAATTATGTTTTTCATTATTCTCTATATCATACATACACTATAACGGCTACAGGGAAGTTGTAGCACATTTGTACTATAATGTGTTTGGCCATGACGATGTTTAAGGTTGCTATATCCGTCCGCCATTTGTAAAACTAAAGAAAAACCAGATAATTTAAAACCGGATGAATAGTGCGGACCTACTTAGTAGTAGTACTTCAAAATCGTTAGTTTTAGTAAAACTGACGGATTTAACTGACCAGGACGTATCGGTGGCGCAGCGGTATCGATCTCTTTAGAGTCAGTAAAAAAAAGGTCGCAGGTACTGTCCCCGGTAGTGCTCACACATCTTCGTCTGGATTGTGTCATCACCGCTGCACAATATCGGTGAAGGAAACATCTGAGAAAACCGGCATGTAAAACCACAACCCGAACTTGGCTAGCGTGTAGATTAGGGCCTAAACTCTATCAACCTGTAAGATAGTTGAGTGAAGACCCGCACCCAGCAGTGGGAAATTAAAAAGGGTTGAAGTGATGGTTTGCGGTTTATACCGTAGCGCTTATAACATCCACGAAATCACTCGCGTGTTATTGACCCTGTAGATGACTATGAAGTGAAGGTAATGGCTTTTCTTTACCTCAGACATTTTAGACGAGTCTTCAGAGTAATTACAATGAAAGATAGCTCACAGCAAAGCAGCCAACGAAGAGATAAAGAACTTCGAAGTTCAACGTTACCATGGAAAAAAATATATCTTTCTATAATACATACACTGTATGTTCCTTCACTTCAACCCTTTTTTAGTGTCCCACTGCCGAGCACAGATCTTTTTTCATCTATCTTACGAGTTGAGAGAGTTTAGGCCTTAATCCACACACGCTGGTGGATTGGTGGATGTCACATGTCCTCGAATGTCTTAGACATGCCGGTTTCCTCACGATGTTTTCTTTTACAGATATTGAGCAGCGGCGATGTCGGGAATCGAACCCACGCCCTTATAAATTTAAGGCGAGGCCCGTACCGCTGCTCCACTGCTGCTCTACGTTCCTAGGTATTTGGAATCCAGTTGATGTCGGAAGTTCACAAAGTTATCTAACGTGTATCCATCTAAATTTGTCCTTTCTCTTCCGCAACGTTGAGCAGCGCCAAAATCTCTCTCACGAAGCCGAGTAGCCTCGGGCTTTGTTGGTTAAATGAATTGCTTGCTAACTTGCTGAGAGACCGACAGTTATATAATTATCCATTGCCAAAACACATTGGTGCGCTGCGCCGTATTGAACAGTTGGTGCCGCGCTGCCGGGCCTATAAAATAACGATTCACGTTTGACTTCCCAAGACATGTTACTGAAACGAAACGTAGGTTACCTACAGTTAAACGACTTGTGCACAAAATTTCTCCCAAATCCGTGTACCTTAACGATTTTACGTGAAAGAGTTACTAGATCTATCTGTTCGTACTAAACTAACTTTAGCATTTATTTAACTTCTTAGTTATTTTTTTACTCTTAAAGGTCTTTCGTATTTGCACAGATAATATAATACTTGCTAGTGTTCTGAAAAATATATATTCTTACTCAACTATTCGCGAAAAACTATTACCGGCTTATTTTGTTTATTTAAATACTTTTTCAATTTGTTGTTGCTGTTTGGGGCGGCGGTTCCTTGGCGTGTAGCTGGATGTTTGAAGATCTCAGGATTGTTGCGGAATAAAACTTGCGTATAAATAAAAATAGTGTATTATCGACTTTAACAAACTTTCAGATAATTTTAGCGTGTACAATTTTGTGTGTCGTGACGTTCGTTGCGAATTTTAGATTTTGGTAGAATGACGTGTATAAGACAGAGATGCATGTATAGGAAAGAAAGAGAAGCGAATATTTATTGCGAATAGAAGGGGTGCGAATATTAATCCAATCATGCGCAGACACCCAACATCATTGCGAATTGTAGTTCAAATAGTTGCGTATAGGTGGCGCTAGATGTATCCAAATTAGATGTGTTATAAAAGCTTGAACATGCCCCCGGCCTTGGAAGCAGTGGCTTTCAATGTTCTTCAGCAGCATCCTTATCGTTGTCTTGGAAAAGCGGACAAACCTTTGTAAGGACTCGGCTTACATCGCCGGTCGCCGTCTGGACATTAGCAACCCTTGCGAAACCATCTTGACCCTTGATAGTGTGCAGTACACGTTACATAAGCCATTGCACGGGGCAAAGATTTAATGACCACTAGCGCGTTTAACTTCAAATTGTTATTGTCGGTGGTCTAGTCCAAGTATGCTGTTACAGATGTTCAACCCTCTAGTAGCGATTGTGGCAGGTAGCAAAAACATCGCGTGCGTCATCGTAAGCTGGTGCGTTTAGTGTGCAACCAGTCAGGATGTGTCCTGGAGTGAGTGCTAAGAAGTCCTGTGGGTCATAGATATAGGAGTCAAAGGTACGGAATTTAGGACAGCTTTTGAGTAAGTACTGTGCAAAACTCCTTTATAGTTAAATGCGCGTTACATGACGGAGGAGGTGATATTTTAATTGTTTCACCCCTAATTCATACAAACCACCGAAATGCGGATAATAAGGCGGCATAAAGCGTAAATTGATTTTGTATTAGTAGCGAATTCTAAAATATCTGGACTACGATTGCTTGAAAAATATCAAAATATAAATTTTTAACCGACTAATTGCAACCAATGCTGTCGGAATAGATTTCTGATGGTCTACCTTGATGAGGAACAAACCTCTTTAATATTAATAAATATAGGTACCTCACTGGAGAGGTCTCTAACTAACTCCAGATATTAGCGCGTGTGACAAAATAAACAGAAAAAATACCTTATGATTTGCTTAGGATACGTATCAGGAAAAATAATATAATAGAATTTTGATCGTATATAAAATTATTAGGTTTACTAAGACGCCCTCGTATGCGCATTGTTTTAAGATCACCTAGAAATAAATTTAATTAATTTTACGTTGTGCCTTTGATTATTTTACCATTAGACAATAGATTGTGTTCAGCTGAGTACTATTTTATCTAATATAACCGAACCAGAGTGTTGTCCGCATTATCTAACTAAAACACTAAGGTTACTTGTAATTTCAAAGGTTTGTTGCGAATATTATGACATAGAAGCCGTCACTCGTCTCATTCATGCGTTTATATTGTTAAAAACGGTAAAATAGAAATGAATCTAGTGCTAATCTACAGAGATAGCAACAAAACTATATAAGTTGAGTACCTATAGCGTAGCGAAGGATTCGACCACAGTTGAGTGATCGAAAGAAATAACAAACCGGTTTCATTGTCGCGCGATATCCTCGGTTAGTAAATAGTGCGTCCCAGCTGAAAGACGTTTAACAGCTTAACTGTAGCAATAGAATATTAGCGATTAATAAATATGAACTAGCAAATGTAGAACATCAAAGCATTTTAAAATTGTGCGTATAATAATATATTATATATGTTTTGTATCTAACTGCGCATTATAAAATAAGTTTTTACTCGTATTTATTAGAAAACGTAAATAAAATTATTAGATTTGATTATTATCACATGAATTAAAATTATTGTTAACACGTTAAGTGCGAAGCGAGGCCTAAATCACCCCTGATGCAACTTCCCTGTGGTGCGGCAAGCAAAAAAGTGAATTTCTCTGTCGTGCGAATGGCATAGCTTTGGTTTGGTCCAGTGTAGGAAAGAGATAAATATATATTTGAGATCACTAATGGTTCCGGACTCGGTGGTGTACCTACCTTGGTACCGGATGTCTTAGGCCTCGTGCCGCACTGAATTAATATAATTTTAATGCAGTGCGGAACGAGGCTAAAACGTCCCATATCCCCCCTGACCTCGTACCGCACTCAACGCGAGCTTCCCGCGACCAGTGTTGTGCATCACGTCGATTGGAGAGCACGTCCTTTTACAGCGCCGAACATGTCTAAACGATGTCGGAAGAAGTTAATTTTAAAAAACCCAGAAACAGAGCCAAAACAGATAAGTTTTTAATGAAAAAATCTTCAGTAAGTAAGCAAGATCCCTCACTGCCTCCACTACAGAAACCTGATGGAACACTGGCTAAACACACACACACACTGCTGAGGATAAAGCAAATTTGTTTGCTTCTTTATTTGCAGAGGCTTCACGTCTAGAAGCTGGTAGCGCGGTACCTCCTGCTACACTTGGCAGTACGACTCATATGTCGGAAATTCGCATACGCCAAACGGAGGTTCACAATACGCTACGCAATCTTGACGTGAACAAAGCCAGTGGACCTGATGGTATTCCAGCCATAGTGTTGAGGACTTGTGCGCCTGAGTTGTCTCCTGTATTGACACGCCTCTTTAGGCTATCTCTAAGGACTGGTCAAGTGCCGACATCTTGGAAGCTTGCTAACGTGCAGCCCGTGCCCAAAAAAGGCAGTCGTGCCGTACCTGCCAACTATAGGCCTATTTCGGTCACCTCCATACTCTGTAAGAGCATGGAGCGTGTTGTTAATCGCAGGCTCCTGGATGATCTCCTCAGCGACCGACAGTATGGATTCCGCCAGAATCGGTCGACTGGGGATCTTTTAGCGTACGCCACATACATCTGGAATGAGGCCTAAACCCGGTACCTTTGGGTATGCAGACGACAGCACAGTTGTAGAGAGTTATATGTCCAGTCCCCGTGCCAGTGCGGCTGAGATTCAGTCCCATAGAGTAGCCATGGTTGAGCGCTTGAACTTGTCTCTCAAGGCTGTCTCCGACTGGGGCGACGCCAATCTAGTCAAGTTCAACGCTGCTAAAACCCAGGCGTGCCTATTTTCCGCCAAAAAAAGGCCATTTCTATCGGCTCCCACTTTTTGAGGTGTGTCCGTGCCAATTACAGACCTTCTGGAGCTTCTTGGCGTCAATATGACTTCGATCCTCAATTTTGGCCCGTATATTGAGTCCAAGGCTCAACTAGCTGCCAAAAAGCTAGGTGTCCTCGCGAAGGTGCGTCAGTACTTCACACCGAAACAAATGCTCGAACTATATCAAGCACAAGTTCGTTCCTGCATGGAGTACTGCTCGCATCTTTGGGATGGGTCAGCTAAATACCAACTCGAGGCGTTGGAGTCTATTGAAAGGCGAGCTAAGAGGCTTATTGGCAACGAGTCCCTCATCAAGGCTAAGTTGCAGAGCCTCGAGCATCGCCGCATAGTTGCTAGTCTTTCGGTCTTTTATCGGATACACTTCGGAGAGTGTGCGTTGGAATTACACAATCTTATTCCCCCATCCCCATTCTTCCATCGTACAAGTAGAGGTACGGCTATGCGCCACCGTTATATGGTGGAAATTCCACGGGCACGCACAAAGCGCTTTGCTTCCACTTTTATTGTGCGAACCGCCAAGTTGTGGAATTCGTTGCCGGCATCTCTGTTTCCCGATAGCTATAATCTACCTGTCTTCAAGTCACGAGTGAATCGGTATTTATTGGGTAGGCGCGTTCCATCGTAGACTGCAACATTGCTTCAGATCAGGCAAGTTGTGGTCAAGCGCAAACCTATTATAGAAAAAAAAAAAATTCCAATAATAAGTCTGTAATAGGTGCCTCTTAATGGTATAGAATGGAACGCTTCGTGCGCGAGTCCGACTCGCACTTGGCCGGTTTTTTTTTCTTTATGGCGCCTTCAAGCACAATTTAGATTATTTAAAAAAAATGTATCCTTTGATAGCTTTGTGTTGTTTTGCCAGGTTTTGCCCTTAAAACGATCTAATGAGATATAATTGATCAAAATCGGTCAAGTCGTTGCGTAGTTAAGACAGTTTAAAAACGTCGATATTGTTTTTCCCATCACTAATCGCAGCGAAAATTTGCCCTATTTCAGTGCGTTACGAGGTGTATAAGATCCCATATTTTGTTTTGCTAATAATTCCTAAACTAGCCATCAGATCCCGGGGCGACGGTGGATTAGGGTTCATCAATTCACTATCTATATCAATAAGGACCAAAATTCTCATTTATCTTTGATTTCGCGCCAGAAAATGGATTTTAGTCTGTAAAAGGAGGTGGGGTCTAATAGACCGCGTGTCGCCCTAACGTCTGGTCACGGTACGGGCCGATTATACCTCGTGCCGCAGGAACGGAAAGTATGCAAAAATTGGTGCCGCAGCTAACGTGTTAAGCGTAATTGTAATTAGTCGTATAGCTAGGCCAGTTATATAATCGTCTACGTGAATCGTAGGAATCTCCCAATAGTTCGGGTGACTGCTTGAGAGGAATACGTCTGCAGAACCTTCTTCGCTGTTGCGCATAGTATTGCGAATGAAGTGTTTCTTGCGAGCACGTTCCCCTGCAGTCTGTGCGTCTCCGACTTTTGGGCAACTTGCTTAGCTCCCAGAACTTGCGTGGTAGTGTATCTAGGGAGTCTAGCGAATTAATAATATTACAATTGATTAAACTATTATTGCGCGTATTATTAAGTATAGGACCGCATAGTATCCATCCTAACTTACTATTGTGAAGATATGGACCAGTAGGTAACCGTATCTTGCCTTCGCATAAAATGTCCCAGAACCTATCTGCGCCTATTAAAATATCTATAGGTCCGGACTCTAAAAACTCTGGATCAGCTAGCTGTATATTGTCTGGTATACAGATCTGCGCGTTTAAATTACATACAGCTGGCATCGAAGCCGTGATTTGAGGTAAAACGTAACAATGAAGACGCGTAGTGTACGTATTAATGCATGATTTAATGTTTATTTTACAGGCGTAATGGCACTGTATCAACGAGTTACCAACGCCTCGAATTTCGTTAGTGGACTGTATTAATGGCGTATTTAATAAAGCGCATAATTGTTTACTTATAAAACATCTCTGGCTACCACTGTCGAGCAGCACGCGCGCTTTATGATACCTACCGTGCAAATCAGCTACTTCGACAATGGCAGTGGATAACAAAACATCAGATTGAGTGCAAGGTGTTTGTATGTGTGCACTGTTTACCTGGACAGGACCGATGGTGGAGGTAACGGGTGATGCGGTCGCGGGGTTGCGTATAGCCGCGGACGCATCGCTGTTACTTGCATTTGGTTCAATTAATGCGGAATGGAATGTCACCGTGCTTGTTTTGCTATCATTATGTAATAATGAATTGTGTTTCATATTACACTTTCGGCAAGGGCCGAATCTACAATAATCTGCGCTGTGTCCCGAACGTAAACAGTTCTCGCACAACCTGTGATCGCGTATTAGTTTTAATTTAGTGTTTAAATCGTTTTCTATGAATGTTTTGCACGAATAAAGTGGATGATGCGCGTTACATTGAATGCATAACCTAACGCGGGCTGGGCGTACAACTCGTTCGGAAGACTTGTGTGGAATACTAGAAACATTGCAGTGTGAAATGTAATGTGGTCTATAATTGTAACTTCTTTTATCGACGGTTTGGTTATCAACCTTGCTATGTGAAAGCTGCAATGTTTCAAGCATATCTGCCCGGTCTTTTAGGAAGCTGATTAAATCTTCAATTGTGATGCGTTTGACAGAACCGTTTACGTTTAAGTAAATAGTGCATTTGTAAGTCTCCCACTCCCTTTCAGTAACTTTGTCTAACTTGGTAACGATTATGTAATTAATAAGAGTGTCCCATGAGTCGACAGGCTCACCTAATAACTTTAATGCGCGTAAGTTTTTTAGAATAGTGTCTATTAAAGTCCTAATAGAGGAGGGTGACTCTTTTGTTATTGCGGTTATATTGAATAGTGATTTTACGTGATTGTGGATTAGAAGCCGTGAATTATCGTACCTATTGAGTAATAACTCCCATGCGACTTGATAATTATCGGAACTAAATTCAATTGAGTGTATAACTAGCTCTGCGGAACCTTTTAAAGAGGATTTAAGATAGTGAAACTTTTGTATATTGCTTATGTCTTTAGAATTATGAACTAGAGAAGTAAAAGTGTCCCTAAACTGTAACCAGTGTTCGTAGGACCCATCGAAGGTCGGCATGGATATAGTAGGCAGTTTAACTGATGGTTTATGCGCATTGTGACACGACTTGGAGCAGTTAGTAACCTCACCAGTGTTTAGCATAGACTCGGCTTGGGCTAAAGTACTGTAATAGCTATCTTCGAATGACTCACGCTGATCTAATTGCTCGGATAGTTCACCATCAGAAACTAATTCCTCTATTTTAGCTTGGATCTCATTAAACTCTGTATATAGACTAGCCGCTTTTGTTAGTCTGCCTTTAATAACTGCTCTTTTTCTACTTAAATCCTTAATAAATTGATTATTGCCTGCGTTTAATGAAAGAGGTGATTTAGGCCTAGGGTCTAAAGACATTTCGGTAGTTTGTAAAAATAGGAGTTACTCACGTTTAACAAAATGGCGGCCAAAGCACTTAGCACTGATGAGATGATGCTAGCAACGACACCATGCACCTATGCTATTGCTCGGCAATCGCGACACTCAAAGCAGGATATTTACTGAAAGCAGTTTAACACAGTATTACACAAAGGAATAGGAGGTGATAGATTGAGGAATGACTGGGCCCACCGATATGCGCGTAGTGTTCGATGTAACGCCAATGATTCTTCGCTCTTAATGCGCTTGGCCTCCTATTGCCTCTTAAGTGGATTTGATCTTCTATTGCGCCTTATTTCCAGCTGGAAACCACCTCGTTTAGGTATGTCTTGATCTTTTCATTCGGCACGATGGTCTTACATGTGCCGTATTTCGTTAGGTTCTTCTTATTCCGAGCGAAGGTCCAACATGTGCCGTATTTGGTTAGGTTCCTTTTATTCGGTTCGAAGGTCCAACATGGGGCGGCGGTTCCTTGGCGTGTAGCTGGATGTTTGAAGATCTCAGGATTGTTGCGGAATAAAACTTGCGTATAAATAAAAATAGTGTATTATCGACTTTAACAAACTTTCAGATAATTTTAGCGTGTACAATTTTGTGTGTCGTGACGTTCGTTGCGAATTTTAGATTTTGGTAGAATGACGTGTATAAGACAGAGATGCATGTATAGGAAAGAAAGAGAAGCGAATATTTATTGCGAATAGAAGGGGTGCGAATATTAATCCAATCATGCGCAGACACCCAACATCATTGCGAATTGTAGTTCAAATAGTTGCGTATAGGTGGCGCTAGATGTATCCAAATTAGATGTGTTATAAAAGCTTGAACACTGTTGGTTTTCCTTACTGAATAAATAAATAAAATTTATATTACGATTTAGTAGCACTTAGCACACAGATTAACAAGCCAGATACTTTGTACTTTTGACGCCAATATGCTTGGGATGAGTTGTGTATTTCACGCGGACAAAGTCAATTCAATTAAACTTTTTTGGCCTGTTGTGAAAAGCAGAAGGCTACCAGAATTTTGCCAGTGTCAAGTTTGGATTTGTCAGTTAATTGTCAGATAGCGGGTAAAAAGTAGAAATACAGAAAAAACGACAAAGTCGCGTGCGGGCACTAGTGACAGTAACCTACCTATACAAAAGGAAGTTAAAATGAAGAAAGTGTTTGCTAAAACAAAAATCTGCTTCTCATATCATTAAACAATGAGTATAATTACTTAAGCTAAATAGCTCAAACTTTCAACTACTTAACTAAGTAAGTAGATTGTTTATTTAGAATGTGTATTTAACTTTCTGTGTACCTCTGTGTTAAAACAGTAGTAAGTAGGTAGGTACGGTTTTTTACATAAGTAGACAACACCTATTTATTAAACAACAGTAACTTAAACTAAATTCATAGAACAATAATATCAGGAACTGAGGTACCTACTGCCGAAACATATATACAGCAGAAATGCATATACTTCTACAGGGTGCTCTTAGAAAAGGATAAATTAATTGCAAAGGGTTAAAGTAAGACCTATTTCCAATTACTTTGATCCCAAAACGTAATGTCTTTATTAATATCTGAGATATTGACAGCAGAAATAGCATATTATTTAGGGTTACCTTACTGACTGAGTTATTCCAACACAGTATGTGATATGGAACTAAGCAGTTAGAAATAGACTGTACCTACTTTAAACATTTGTAAGAAATGTAATGGAACGATTCGCAGAGCATTCTGTATAAAGTATCTTTTTCAGTTTTAAAGTAGTTAAATAATTTTACACTTGACTATCATTTAAACGGTAAAACTCATTTAAAATAATCGAACAATAATTTTAGATTGGAATTATCTGCCGCCTTGACCCATTAGAGCTCACGACCGAGCCACCGGAGTAGAATTACATGCCTTACGTACAAACAGTGTCTTTCTGCTTTACGTTTTTAATTAAACGCAAAATCGTTTAAACATACGCCACACACAGAGCTTTGGAATAAAAACAAACCTTGTGTTAGCCTTCGAAAAGGTATAAAGAAAGGAGGAGATAAGTACTTATTTATCATTACGAAAGTACCTCTGTGTTGTTTTCACGACAAAACCAGTATTTTTTTATTCTGAAATAGGCCTGCGTTTGACTACAACTTGCCTGACGTTAAGCAATGATGTAGTCTACGATGGGACGCGCCTGCCGATACCGATTCGTTATCACAAATGACTTTCGGTGAGAAAGTGGCAGTGGAATGAAGCTCCATATGTATAGAAACCAGAAAGGATAAACAATTCCGACCCACCCTCTTAAATGTCACCAAACCATCGTATACATTTTGATATGACTCTGGAGATGGGTATATAGCATAACACTGCACCACGCCTGTATTACCCTAATGTGAATATCCCACACAATTCAAAACTTTGAGTTGAAACTGACCTAACACGGGACCTCCAGGTTATTATGCGAACACGCTTACCACTAGACCACCGAGGCAGTTGGATATATTATACTACTTTATTACGTGACTACGGAAAGGTAGGTAATTAGTCATTGAATTAGCTTGTACAAAGTATAAACTCTCTCAACTCTTCAGATAGTTGAAAGAAGACCCGTGTCCAGCAGTGGGACACTAAAGAGTTGAAGAATGAAAAAAATTACCTAATGGTGGGTTATAATGAATGATTTGGTCAACTGTACCTATCTATTTAAAAAAATAATAGTTAACTGTAAAATGCTGACCTATAATCACTTTTCAAAGTTAAATCTTAAACTAATCTTACCTTAACCCACGACATTGAATATTGATAATTTAAAATCACCCATTATTCTAATTTATTACGTAATATTATAATTTCAATCAATTTAACCACGAATATTTGTAGCTAAAGTGATTTACAGCGTCACTAAAAATGTAAGCGATGTACAATGTGGACGCTTCAAAACACCTACAACAAACCCAGCCTCAGGCCCGCAGAAGCAAAGTGAAACCAAGATACCAATATACTTTGACCCCTAACTGCGGAACAATACTCAAACTCTCCTTTAACAGCCACTATCTATGATTTATTCAGAGGTTCAACTTAAATTGGTGTTTGTGCGTAGAAAGTTGTGAGTTTACCATATCAAGCAGACGGTCGATATCAGTTCCATATTAAATATCATATTTAATAAACATTTTATGGGATGCTATAACTTTGATGGTGATAATTATGCTGATAAACTATCAGTATGGGACCAATCCGACCAATTAAAGATTGTAAACGCTTCTGTAAAACAATTTTATTAAGCTATTGGTATGGGATAATCTTTCTTAGGCGCCATCTATTTCCAGAATGAGACCTTTAGAGGTTTTACTAGTATTTCTACAGTTAGAAACTGCTTTGATTGAAGAACTGACAGAAATGAAGATGGCCCGACATGCCTGACAATACCAGTTCACTTTTGACTGTAATATATGTGAAATTCACCTATCTGCACAAGATCAGCTTGTTAGGATTATGGCCTTAACTCTTTTGACTTTTAAGAAGACCCGAGCCCAGCCTTATCAAAATGGGTTACAATCATGGAGTAAAGAAACAATTTGTTTCTTAAGACTGTAATTATTGACATCAGAAAAAGCTTTTTTTTGTATATAACCTTATTCATTAAGTTATTCAACTCGATAAGTCATATTTTATTTTTCTAAGGAGAAATCTCGGCTTCAACCATTGGTATAAAATAGGTAATAGGTACCTATTAATATTTCCGATAACTACGACGTAACTTAAATTAGGTACTTAGAATATAACCTATTTGCGACAGCACTTCTCATAACAGCTGATGTAAATACGAATGTATGAATATCTCTGAGAATAAGGTTGTTGTAACAAGTCTATAAATGTGTTATTTGCCAAGCGCTCATTACGAGTGTAAGTAGTGAGTTTCCATTAATTTAATTATGACATCGTCTATAACTGGCTGTGCTAGATTCCTGATTGGTATCTAATTTTATAAGTACACTCGCTTCTCTGTATTTAGGTTCGTTAGGTTAACCCGATTTGGAAGAGGCGCCTAGCGTCAAAATAAAAAAATAAATGGATGTACGACTAACAAAATATGGACTCATTTTACAGTTAGAGTATAACTCGATCAATGCTGATGGAACATTTAAATGCGTGGAATGGTTAACATAATTGTTGGAGCCTTGGTCTTCCGGTTGCTCGTACCTAGGAACAGACTAGCCTATTGGACGAGTTTAGCTTGAGTTTCATTAGTAATTTTAACCTCACACAAAAAACAAGTCTAACAGTAAAAAAAAATAATGAAAATGCGTGTGTATTTTTATTAGTAGTACATTAGTTTTCTGCAGTTTACCATATTATAAACTAAGTTTGTCAAATCAAGGGACTTTCCTTCACGTATTATAAATAATATCTGGATGACCGAGCTATGCTCGGTATTTTTTTTTTAAATTACATTTTCTAAAAATGATTCCTAGCTAGATCGATTTATCGCCCCCGAAACCCCCTATATACTAAATTTTATGAAAATCGTTGGAGCCGATTCCGAGATTCCAATTATATATAGAAAAAAAAAAAAACAAAACATACTAGGTACGAGTATTTAAGAGGTTTGTGTAAATTATTTAAGTGCTGACAGGCTGATAAAGATAAATTAGAGAACTGATTTACTACCAACTAAAATAAATCAACCTCATAATCGCAGAGTTTTAATGATTTAAAATGCTTTTGGGTCGGAATATGCCTATATCATTAAATTTCTGCCTATATCGTTAGCCGTGATTTAAATGTCTAGAATCAATTTTATGCAACTCGTAAATCCATTAATTAAATTGAACACGACAAGTTAGAGGATTGATTTTAAGGTAATACCATAAGCAGCCTTGGTTTACTGTAATGGTAAACGTAATATTAAATATAAAACGTTATCTTTGACTAAGGTTAATGAGATTTAATCACGCTATGTCGAAATGTAGGTGGGCTTTACTACATATGGCAGTAGGTACTTAAGTGCAGCCTACTCATTGAATTTTAAGAATTGTTTAAGACCATCTCTATTTACTCGTATGTACCCATAAAGCGCTAGCCTTTAAGTACATACGAGTAAATCCCTACTTATCCCTACTTCCCTACTAATATTATAAATGACAAAGTAACTCTGTCTGTCTGTCTGTTACGCTTTCACGCCTAAACAACTGAACCGATTTGGATGAAATTGGGTATGGAGGTAGTTTGAGACCCGAGTAAGGACATAGGATAGTTTTTATCCGACTGCGCAAAAAGAAGGTAATGTTTTGGCGCGATAACCGACATACACGCGGGCGAAGCCGCTGTTGGAAAGCCAGTAGAAAATAAAAGGTAGCTCGCATTACAAAAAAAATCGTATATTTAAATGAACTATCGCTCACTATAGACTTGCGAAAAGTAGGTACAGTAGTATTATACCATGCGGTCTAGTGCAGAAGACACATGCATACTCATTTTTACATACTTCATTAAAACAAACGCAATAAAAATAGTTTTCATTACAGAGTTATTTTGTTTGTTTCTCGTCTTAGAATTCTGTCAAATAATTAATTTAATAAATGTAATTATGTTGAATCACATTTATTTACAACATAAATATACCTACAATAGACAATAAAAATGACCTAACTGCGAATTTATTATAACAATATTATATCATATCATTAAAATACTTAATAATGAAGAAGTCGTTTAAAAAAACAGTATACTGGTCAATCCAAAAATCCCTAATAGCATTTAGAGAATCAACATCGTTTAGCGTGTAGTATATATTATATTATCTGTGGTTTAACAAAATAACAACAATAGTATTGTGTAGAACGAAGTAGCGTGACCGAAATACTTTATTTTGCTAACGGTGAGAACTTGTTGCCTTTTGATTTATGATCTACGATTGGAGACTTAACAAAAGTCAGCGGATGTCTTTAACTGATTCGTTATTATAAGTTTTGTAACTCTATAGGTGAGCTCTATGTAATGCTAGATTATACAACCTGAGCTGGAAAGGCTGTTCTATACTTGAAACCAGACATTCTTTCATGACTATGTAAAATCAGGCAGTAATTCGCCTTATATTTTAATACGATTTTTGATTTGCTAAGTTAACTCTAATCAGCTGTTTTCTGAACTTTCTTTGACCTAATTTATCTTGTGACAAATAGTTTCTCTAAGAATAACCTTTTCTTAGAGAAACTTCATTTTTTCTAATTAATCTATTGAAAATCGTGATATTAGTATTGCATATGGCTTAAATAACGTTGAATTTAAGGCAACGTATAGCCTTTCCGGTTCACCCTGTAGAAAGCTATGTTGAAGTAAGATGTCCGTTTCATCGGCGCGGCCAACTAAGATGAAACTTTGCCTGGAATTACTGTTGATTTAAGTATTAAGCGAATCATATACATCAAGTATATTTAGGTATTCCTGAGATGTAGGACACAGAATTTAATTTTTTCTATGGACAGACGGAATGGGGACCTCTACCTTATAGAATACACGCTGTATTAACATGATGACCTTGGTGTGAAGTAAATTCCAGGATCTATCGGGATCTAAAGGTATATTAACTTTAGAATTAAAAGTAGTCTGCGTTTGCGCGCATTTGCGTCAAGCAACCGTGTTTATATTATGAAGGTGAGATCATTGTTTATGTTGCATTATGATGTTTGCAGTTCCTCGTAACGATAAGCTTATAAGATAGACAACACAATTACGTATTGTACGCAAAGATGATATAAATTTTACTAAAGTACATCATTAGAGTTAATTGAAAGAAGATTGAAATATCTAATAATAAATTTTTCGCACTGGTATTTTATACATCTAAACCATACTCCACTGTGCCTATTGGTGACAACGGTATAAAAATCCGTTCAGTAGTTTTTGAGTTCATCGCTAACACACAGCGGACGCGACTTCATTCTATACTTTGTAAAGATAAAGATTCTTGTACCATGTCTACTTAAGTAAGAAGTAACAAACGTGGCGCCAAGCCACTTGAATTATGGACTTATATCCAAGTGTATACATAGCTCAAGAGGTGTACAGTACGAGTTCAACATTAGGAAAAAAGTTTTCGAATACTACCTGGAACTTGTCACAATGCGTTTTCAAATTTATTTATTTTGTTCAAAACATAAGTTAAAAAGAAAATAAAATTGCTAAAAATAGAATAAAATGGATTATCATTATCAGCAGAATAGGTTAAATAGTTTGTAGATTTAAGTGCATTTTAACTTATTATCTTGACATGTTACTGATAGCATAATAATAATAATAGAGACAAGAAAAGGTCTATGTTGTGCGACAGGTGTTATACCAAAGTGTTTAATTCGAAATTTAAAATTAATAGCCCTCAAAGAGTCCCTCTACATGACCCTGCAAAAAACAGCTATTTTGAATAAATCTAGAATCATCCGAAAATTCATGCAAGCAGATGACATAGCCACCAAATCAAACGTATACGTTAACACTACAACTACCTAATTGACATGTCGTCATACGGCGCATTTACTTGGTGTAAGCCCGTAAATGTGCTTTAAACTGGCGAAAAGTCAAGAAAAATAAAACAAAATCCAAAATAATAATAATAATATAGCGGGACATTAACACACATGGTCATCTGATCCCAAACTTAGCAGAGCTTGTACTATGGAAATCAGATAACTGGTAATATACTACATAAAATACTTTTCTTTAGTTTTCTTTTTTTTTAGTATTAGAAAACTTTTTTCGTATTGACAGCTCGTACTAAGGATACTGATTCGTTTGAATAAGAAGGTAATTTTATTAGGTACTATAAGTTCCATAATAATGCATACCTAAATGAAATATGTGTTGTAAAGTTCAAATTAACAATAAAATTGTCACCACACAGTACATAAAAACATTGTTGGGAATTAAATAGGTAGAGAATCAGATATTACAGATACCTTACACGACAATATTTCGTATTGATGATGTCTTAGTCACTACTATTTATTATGCTGTGTTAAAGCTAGGTTTTAAAATAGGCATACCTACCTCAAGTTGCCATTTATGGCGTCCATTGACCTCGTACTGTATCTACTAGCGGGCTAGATTATTATGTAGTTACTTGCATGAAACCCACCAAGCTACTTCTTTCGAAGTGGGTTTAATTTTCTGTTTTTTTTATTAATTACCTAAGCATACCCTTGACCAGTAAGTAACACCCACGAACAGAAGTTTTTATGGAAACGCTCAAAGTTGTAATTCTAATACTAGGCGCGGGCGTTTTAGTATCGATGCTGATGCCTGGGTTTCCAGGGTACAAAAATCAAAATTATATTAAGTCCGTCTTATAGATAATTGATAATTGAACACGAAAAATTGCTTTTGCGCATGAAAGTTAAGGAGTGAGAGTTCTTTACGTTATTATCATAAAAAAAATCACTTTGGCTCACCTTTGTATCACCTTTATTTTTGGAGTAGGTACGTAAAAAAAGGAAAAAAAAAATACGTTTACAACATCGAATAATCGAGAAAATGGACTAAAAAATAAAATTAAGTGTTCGTAGGGTGGGAGTAGAGTTAGCTGAGGACCTGAAAACCACATGCACATAAAAATAATGCCATATCTACAAACTAGGTATGATCATAAATGTTATAAATCTGTGTGGATACAAAACAAATAAATAACTGGGTTTCGTAACTTCCTTTGATTTCCCAAAAGGCTTTTTATCGCCGCGTGGGAGCTAAGTTCACGTTTATTTGGATTAAAATAGACACTTCTACGGGTACAAAGAAATATATCTTGTGCAAATAAAATGCAATGAGCTGTGTGTGGTCTTGAATGACGAATACTAAGTAAGGTGAAGTAAGTAAAAGGCATATGGAAAAATATTGTGCCCAAAATAAATTAAAAGTCTTTTAATAAACCACACGTTCATAGCACATTAGTAAATAAAGGAATTATTGTGTTCATAGAAAGACTGGAAGACTCAGTGTGTGAGTTCGGAAGTGACACCATATTACCTATACTATTACCACGATTTCCAATATTATTTTGAGTGAAACGTGAAATGCCTATGATTTTTATTTTGAATATAAAGTAACAAGCACTTGGTCCATTGCTGTGCAAGTATCATCTCTGAACTGTCGAGTTGAGATAATCATTAGCCTTGAACCAGACACTCTGGCTTTGAATAAACTTGGAGCCCTTCTGCAAAGGTATACTATAGGTGTAATACAATAAGTGTAAGTAAATAAACCTTGAGAATTCGTGTTAATTGCAAAATTGGTGTTAATTGCTTCATTTAATAAGGATTTCTTCTTAAATTTTATTTAATTTTGTTGTTTCTTTAATGACATAATGAGGTTTACAGGCTACTGTCTTAAAGTTGTTATGATTTGTCTGTATTCACGGCAATTTTGAAAATTACTAAACGGGGTTTCACGTGGTTTTACTGATGAGTCGAGAGATTTCGTGTTGCGTCTATATCTCAAAATTTCAGGTCCTCGAGGTGGCATCTGAAATTGAAAGGCTGCGATTTGGTAGTTGTGCTTTAATATTTGGTACTTTTACAATATAATTCATTACAATGAAAATCGTGTACAATGAAAAATGGCGCGAAATGAATCCAGTGCTCTTTTTTTTCTTGTCGTTGGTCATAGATTGCAAATGACAGCTTCAGTAAAATGAGCCAACAATGAGGAAGGATATTTTATAGGGTTGCGTTGCGATTGTTGCTAAGTCATGATGTAATCTGCGATGGAATACCCATAGATGGAACTTGGTAGTATATACTAATTCATACCAACCCGTGCGAAATAAAGACGAATGCTAGTACAAAATTAAGGTATAAATATATTACTTTACTTATTTTGGGAACATTTTCTGCTCTGGTTACGCCTTAGGACATGTAGGTAGATTGTAGAGGATTGTGTTTAACGAGTCAAGAGTGACAATAAAAAACATAAACCCTTTTGTTAACCAACTGTTTTATTTTCATTTAGTGTAAACGACAATATAAAAGCGACTAAAGTAAACTCATAAAATAACATACGTAATAATGCAGTCGCTGCAGTATAAACTTAACTTATAAATTAAGTTAAAACATTATGTCGACGTTACGCCTGTGGTTTTACGTAGGTTGACAGTATGTTTTGTTTTTATTAGGTCACTGTCTTTTCGACCGCTGCTCTGCCTGCGCGTATGTTTATAAACATTAGTGTTTGCCCATTTATATACTTTATTATGTGGTAATCCACAGTAGATATAATAAATTAAGATAGAGCAGTAGTTTGATCCAGTAGTGTCCCTGACTTCAAAAGGCTAAGGTTACTACTGTTGGATGTTAAGAAAATTTCTATTTATTTTGTTGTAGTATATCTCTTACACATTCACAGTGAATCTCCATAGCGCCTCACTCGCGGCTGCTCATGGTGGGGTATCGTTCGGGAAAGGGGCACTTGTTTTATGATTTTGACGTAACTCGATTAAGTAGAGTTACCGATTGAACTCACACATCTACTTTAATATTAATCTCCATTTTAAATAAAATGTAGCCTGTTTTCTTTACTAAAATAATCACATGTTAATTTTTATCAAAATGGTTTTAATTGCTTTAGCCGCAAAAATGTAACAAACAGACAGAGTTGCTTTTATAATTATTTTTGTAATGAATGGAAGGCAATGGGTGTTCCAAACTTGGTTTGTTACTTGTTACTCAAGGGGTGGGGTAGAGTTACGTTACCGAATGTTACGCGATGGACGTAAAGGGTGTCGTGTATCAGAAACTTTATAGGACTAAGCACGTAGATCTTATTTAATTAGGAAGACATAATTAAAATGACACATGGAACTAGATATTGGACATTTTTTACCAGACATTTTTTACTCTAAGCTTGCGCTTGACCACAAATTATCTTGTTACAATGGAACTCCCTTCCCTGTAAACCGATTCACTTGTGACTTGGACACAATCAATTATAGCATTTGAGATACAAAAATGCCGCGAGAGGTTCACAACTTCTTTATTACGGATGACCTAACCTAACTCTATTAGCCGGAAGGGTCTTTATTGGTTCACCGGACTTTTTGACGGTCGAGGCGATCAAGTACTAGGTATGATAAGTGCCTTGAGGGAACCTCGGCTGAGGACAGTGCCGAACAACTCTAGATTTAAGGGATTGTGTTGTTAGGTTCACAACATGGTAGTTTGCACAATAAAAGTGAAAAATACCATATATCGATGGCATGTTGTTGGGCCAACAGGAATCTTTAAAATAAATCCTCGCTTATTTGTCAAGATGGAAAGATTTGCAACCATGCGGTAATGATCAAACCTTGGCAAAGTCGCCTGTGTGAGACTAGTTTTTTTATCCTAAATTTCATACCAGAGAAATAAGTTTGAATAAAATAATTCTGTGAACATGTTGGCACTATTGTATTGCAGTGGCATTTATGTGTCCTCTTCTCCATTCTACTCGTTACCAATATAACGCTAAAGATACTTTCGCGTGAAACGCCTTCAGGAGCCAGGAATATTTTAACACTTCAGATTGCGTGAGGTAAACGATTAAGTACGTAATTCCATTTACCCGCTATTATAAATACATTTAAATTTATACAATTTAATTACTTCTAGCTTTATTTTGTGAACTGATTAAAGATTACGAGTATTAAATTACTCAAACCTTTCATAATTAACACCTGGAGATTAATGTGAGCACTTAGTCATACCGCAAGCTTTAGAAATAATAACTCGTTAAAACGCCTGCTTGAATAATTTGATCGATGAATAGTTCTGATTGAATGCTGGGCGGCTTGTGACAGACATAAAGACTCAAGTAGTCCAAGGAGAAGTTCTTGTACCTGTCCTTCACCGGCTGACTGAAGTGAACCCTAACGGGGGATAATTCTCCCACTTATTGCGTGCCTTCATTGGCCGGCTCGAGTGGAGTCGTGAGAGCAGGTATCCTCGGAGGAGGAAGTGATCAGAAGGAGCATGTGCTATTTACACATTGGATCACATATTATGTGATCCAATAATCGGGTAGAAAGCTGTGGTGCACAGCTCCACTCATCTGGCCCATCAGAATGTATGTCCCTAGTCCTTTTTAGCAGCCATAGGGGGCCCATTTATTGAGTGGGCCATTCACTCCCTGCCATTATATCCGTGTTTATTTGCATTGGTCAGGCGGAGGCCGTAGCCCTTCCATAGTGCTAGCTACCCAATCCATTAGTTCTAACCACTTTAACCTAGATTTTAGTTTCCATATCCTGCAATAGTCCTGCACTAACTGTCCTTGGGTGTAAGTGCGCCTAAGTATATTAGTATAGGTTGCCAACAGGAATAACCGATGTAATAGGGGACGATCCTATTGCCGTTCATCAGGCAGTTCTAAAAACATCGAGCTGCAACGCTTGCACGACCCGGGAATCGAACCCGGCACCTCGCGGGTATTTAATGAATACGCTTACCACTAATCCACCGAGACAGTTCAGTGTATCTAGTAGTTTATCCAATTAGGTACTAGATATAAGTTAAAAACCTAGTTACATATTGCCATTTAAGAACCAGTTCTATGAGCAGTGTGAATCAAATTATCAAAAACAAACTGAATGTCAATGAGACAGTCGAGAACTAAATCACTACCAAGGCCAGCGGAGAGCAGCAAAACCATAACAAATTGTATATCGCCTTTCGTATCTTATCTATGATGGAGAAACCTTGGTTTCACAATATTTCAAAAATCCACACATTATGTTGGTAGTAACGATGAAAGTATCTTTGTCATAAATTGGTATTGCCAACTTCAAGAGTAGTTTCTATCAATGTAACTGATAAGAAGATAACGATATCATCGAAGGCCAGTTTAAAACACGATACAAAAAGTGACGATATTTGTGGTGCCAAACTGTCTGGATAATTTTATCATTGCTTGAAAGAACTTAGTCACGAAATACGTGATAAAGGGCTATAAACTAAAATGTGAAATAAATATTAAAATAATACCTTTAAATATCGTCGTTGTCAACCATGATAAAAATGTCGAGACAATCTGGAGGCAATTAATTTGGATAATTCGGGTACATTTATACCGTATTCACGGAGCTCTCAGATAAACCCATTTTAATATTATTAAATTATAGGCCACAGGGCAAAGATAGGTACTGCAAACATTTTCCATCACTGAGATTGAGCAGTAGCGATAAAACAATTCACACAAAAATGGTGAGTTGTACCGGCAATCGGACCTGCGACTATTTCAAAAGCGAGGCTGATACCGCTGCTTGACGCTGTCTCACCACCAATTACCATATTACATAGCACCTACTGAAAAATTAGAAAAGCTTCTGCTAAAAAGCGGTATTTTTATTTTCAGCCTCGTTGGAAACATGCGATTATGTTAGTACATAAATTATAAACATTATGCGGAAAGTAATTGATAAAAGCTGTAAAGATGACGAATTAATTCCATTGTTCAAGTTAGCTTTATTGTGCCAGGAAATAGTCGATTACAAAACAAACTAACTTCTAGCAATAGTATTTATAGTTTTACGAATGCTTTTACCATAAAACACAAATATCTTATCTATGGAGTGTAACGTTTTTTTGTATATTTGGGTTAAATTCCTAAAGCCAGCCCTTGTCACTCATCAAGGAACTGGTAAAATTTTAACGCAACTGATAATGTCGAACAAAAACTACTTTTCAAAATATAAAGTAACTTAAGTAACTACAAGGTATACTACTTAATAATCATGTAAATGATGAAAATACAAGACAGAGGCACGTAATTAAAACTATCCATAATGAACATATCAAAGTTAAACGCAAATAAGGTGTTTAAAAACTTGTTTTACTAAAAGTACCGAACGCCGAGTCCTTAATGCAATTAATTCAAAAGGAAAGGATTACTTTGTATTTTAAATTTACGTAAGAATTTACCTTACTTTAATTAGGCACTAACGAGAAACTTAGGTACATTATTATTTGGATTCAAAATAAAATATTAATCTAAATACTAAGAATTGTTAGTAACACGGATAAGGGTGACGTTGAAAGGATATTTGCCGGGAGTATATTCCTTTACTTTTTGCGGATGACTTAACAAAACTGGCCGGAAGGGCCTTTATTGGTTCACCGGTCTTTTTCGGTGAGGTATTTTCATTTCATTCCGCGACACCGATCCTTTTTAAAATAAATAAATAAGTAATTCAATCATTATTTATTAAATATTTTCAAAACCTAACATTATTAAAAATTCTTTATCACACAAAAATCATATGATTTTGATGAAAGGCTTACTGGATCATACTTCTTAATCGTATCTTTTCTTTTTGACATGATTTTCTGGAATTAGAATGGAACTGGAATGCTTACAATAGCTATTTCACGCGAACAAAGTTGAAGGAAGGCAACTTGATGAACATAAGTACTTAATAGAAGTAAATGTAGTTGGTACATAATGTATGCTTATGCAGCACCAGCAGGTACATAAGGTTTGTATTAATATGCAGTTTGAAACAGTCTACCACGTTGCAAATGAAGGTCGCCTACGCAAACTAGTGTTTTATCAATTTTATCTTAATGTAAACAATAAAATGTCAAGAAGTTTCTGCGATAAAAGTAGGAAGACAGGTGGTCTTATAACGTGAGAGAAATGATACATTAGGTACTTACCTATATCTAAATAAACTAATTACTTTAATACGATCTTAACATATCCTAAGCTATTTTATTGCAGATTTTTTGGGAAAGAAAATAAAAAAACATACTTTTTGTCTTAAATTTTCATGAAATACACGAAAACATTTATGTAGATTGATACAAATGATTTCGATGAAAATATTAATTGGAAATAGCAAATTAACCGACTTTCCGCAACGGCATACCTACCACAGTTCGAAAATCAAAAATATTGGTGATTCCCGTGATACTAAAATCACAAGAAAAAACTTCAGACCTTTAGGTGCTACCTACGTGAGCAAAATGTGACATTATCATTTCAAGCGCCCCATTGAGGCCAATGTAATGACCATTTACATATTTGCGACTACATTATGAATGGTAACTGTACTGTAAATAATACATTATATTGCGACCCGCCCACGTGTTAGAAATACTTGAAGATTTTATCATGTTCAGACAGTTATACGTTTGATTCTTTACATATCAAACGATTTAGTTATTGGGCTATTTTTTGCTGTACGTTTTCGGATCATATATAAGATACATGGAAACAAAACGTAGTTTTAGTAATGTAGGCATAGAACCTACTTATTTTAATTAACCCGGTTAATTGATTAGGCTTCTTTCCTGCGTTTTGACGGAAGACAGCGAAATCCTATTTCCATTACCTGAAGCTGGTTCATATACTGGGCATTTGCATTTGGGTTAAAATTCAGATCCATCAAATAATCGGCAAATAGATTACGCCAGTGTAATATAAATGGCAACGTATGTACTGTAGCAATTCTTTATTATTTTAGTATTATTACGAGCCCCAGGTGTAGATCGGAAGGCCTTGAGTTTAAGATAAAAAAAAATAACCTATTCTTTTCCGGCATCTATAAGAAACCTAGACAAGTTGCAATTTGTGCTAAAAGTTTCGAAATCTTAACTGCTTAACATATATGCACTTCTGGTGAAACTCACATGGTGCTATCGGTCGAACGAGCGATATAAACTATTACCTTATTGCCAATGGACATTTTACGGCTGCATTTAACAGGCATTGAACTCTAACACACCATTATAGAACCTTTGGAAATTTTTACCGTAATGGTTTCTTTTCTAAATATGTAATTTTACTTTTTTACGCACAACTACGACTATACTATGCGACTGCATTCTTTGCCAGTTATTATCTACAACAAGGAACATTCATGAATTAATATTTTTTTGGTATGCTTCTATCTAATTAGTCCCATGTACTTTTATCGGATCGCACATGCATGAATTCGATGGGATATTTTCTATGTATTATATTATCTGTGGGAAGTAAACTAACCCAAAAATTCTCATATCTTTAGATCGTCAGAATCATCAGCGTCTTATAGAAGTCCACAGCTGGCCATAGGCCTTTCTTAATAAACGCCATCTCACTCTGAATTCGGCTTGTTACATCCAGCTACTGCCGATAAATCTTTAGGTATATCTGCTAGATCTTTAGATGTAAAACCGTTGTCGCGGTTTAAAAGATGGCTTTATGTTTCTGCAAACTTAATTGTCAGGTTCCCAGATCTAGGTTACACAATGCAATCCCTCTCGGCTTTAATCCAAAACGAGGCTTAATCACAGCCAGACTTGTTCCTACGCAATTACGTTCTTAGCAAAAAGTCAAATTCATCATCTTATTTTTGCATTACGTTGTTCAAGTTCTACATTTATGAGAATTTCTGTGGATATACAAATTATGGTCAACAATATTTTATTATTTACTTATCTACTAATTCTAGCCTACAAAATCTCTAGTTTGCATAGTTGCGCAGTCACGTAGCTGTGTATTCTTTGGTTACAAACTGTTTAACACCTTGTTCAGCAAGTTTAGAACCCAAACGGGTGTTTTTAGTTCAATGTGAAATTCCTAGAAATCTGAACATTGTAGTCTGCACACTAGTACTATTTCATTATTACACTTTTAAAAATAATCGCGGCGACTATAAAATACATATCTAACTGATGTTATAACGTAGAAAGTATTAAAACTGAGAACTTAAAGTTTAGTGGAGTCTGCCTGCAACAATATAACCGAGTATAAAAAAGGTTCTACCTGTTAAGTTTCAAGTAACCATAGCTTAGAGTCGCGGTCGGTGGCCCGTGCCAGCAAGGACGTTGCTGCGCGGGCGGAGGCAATAGCGTTCGACAACTTCTTGGCCAATCAGCGATAAGTTTATTATGTGTGCGTGGTTATCGCTCTGTGTATGCTGTTGATTGCGCTTCAGTGTTGTAAGTTAATGGTTTACCCAAAGTTAGAGGGAAACAGTATACTATTTTTACGGTTAGTTAAGCGATTTATTAATCATAGAGGCCGTACTTTAATAACAGTTTTGTTAAAAACACAAGTGGACGAATGAAAATAATGTAACCTTTAATTCTACGGTTAACCTACCGTTGCTTCCAGCTTCCAGCAACAAGAAATTACGGCGAATATGCAAGTACAAATTATCCTTATGAACATTAATAGCATTACGAAAAAAAGTTGGCACTGCCAAGGAAACTAATAAAATAAGATGTATCAAACTGAATGAAAAATGACTTTATTTGGAAATGTGTCAGATTTGTGAAATAAAGGAAATAATGAATTAAGTACCTTTATTTTACTTACATATTTATGGTAATAACAAGTAATGTGGTTACCTTATATCCAATATGAAGCTACAAACCTAATACGAAAGAGATTTAGTTAATATTTCCCTCAAATTATTCTATTAGTCTGTAATGTATTGTTGAATTTAGCTTTGTGAATAATTGTCATAAGACCACGAAAACCATTGGGTAAATAATTGGTACTTAAATGTTATTGGTGATCACTGGCAACACCAGTCTGCGGAACAGTCTCCACGACAAGCGTGCGTTCGTATCTCCTTCATTCACTCACACTGTTGCGTCGTGCGGATCGTGGAACTTGTGTGCGATGTTGTAAACATTTTATTTTTTCTTCGTATACCGACGACGATCACTTGCTTCTTTGCTTACCGTTTACCTGCCAGTGTTATATATTATAACTTTGTTATTAAGTGTGATCTAAGTTTTTGTTTAAATACATAAAGTTACGTCTAAGTTAAAGTAAACAATAAGTTGAGTGAAATCTCTGCAAAGTGAGGTCCAGATGTCGGAGCAAACGGCAACAACCTCGTTTTGTGTCAACAAATAATAATAAACAGTGATCGGGACAAGTTACATGCGCTGGAACAAAAAGTGATGAATTAAAAGACGCTCTAAACTGGTAACTCAGGACGAGAATGGGTTTCGTTCGTCCTTATTGGACTGTAATTTTTAATACTGTTGCGACTTCACCTACATAACATATAAGGCAAGTAAAAACTTTTTGCCTTGTTTCGTAACTTACAACTTCTTTTTTAGGCGAATCAGTTTTGTGATGCGCTTTTTTATTTACGCCTTAATGTGAAGAAAGTTTTGGTGTTGTTTTATTATGTAGGTTGTAGTTGTAGAGTGTTAAGGCGTCGAAGTTTGCGAAATTGGCGGGCTGCAGGTAAGTCGCCTTACTTGGCTTATGATTTGTTTGCCCACACAAATTGAATTTATAATTTAGCTGCCAAACCTGTAGTGTTAGTAGTACGAGCTTGCTCTGTTGCTATTTATATTATGTCTATGCAGATGTGAGATGTTTGTATAAATAAATGACAAACAGCAGCCCTATTATTTATTTTAATTCAGTACACACTGAGTACCCTCTAGTTTCAAAAATTAAACTGGAACCTGTCTATGTATATTCAAATTATCTTACCCAAGTTTTCTGAGAAAAAATATTAAGAACTGTTTGCATTATTGTGCCTATATTTAATGAGTATCTAAGTAAGTAGGTATAGGTACCATATATACCAAGCGGTCAGGTATTGCTTAGTCTGTAATTACAAACCACCTTGCTACTAGATACTCTCAAGAGCAGAGGCCCTATATCACGATAAGATATCAACGATTTTCATGATTTTTCAGATCAGTTTAAAAGTTATAGTTGATTCTTTATTGTTTAGTATATCTAGTGAAATTTAAAGGATAGCGAAACTGACTCTAATGCAACTTTTATTAAAGATTGGTCGTCACGAGTAAGCACTCTTCTTAAGAAATTTGTTTTGCAAGAAGCCTAAAAAACTCACTCAAATACAAAGTTCAAGGAACTAACTCAGATCTAGAAATTGATATTGAAAGTGACTTAGATATAAAAGTATTTAATGATTTGAAAGCTCAGAATAACCAATAAATCTATAAAAAACAACTCGCACTTGACGGTGATGTTATCAGTCGGTCACGTTACGACGCTAGTAACACTCGTACGTAACGAAAATCTCGATTTATGATTCGAATAGTTCGGGAGTGCGTATTTAGATTATGTTCGAATAATCAATCAAATAGAATATAGAAATGAATCTAAAATCAAACCGTTTTCGAAATGTTTATATCGAAAACGGTTTGATTAGTCCCACTCTTAAAACGTCAATGATCAAAATAATGTATTTACGTATATTTTAGTTAGTCAAAACTCAATACCTCAATACTTTCTCGAGCATTGTGCACTTCATAGTGGCTGCTTGCCTTGAACTTGAGTAACACTTACAGTAAAATGCTTCTTTGTTTTATTTACTGCAAAGTATTAAAATGAACAATATGCGAAGTGAAATGGCCGCCTTCACATATCAGAAACGATTTTTAACTCGACGCGTTTTTCGTACCCAGGACCTCGCGGTTATTATGTGAACATGCATACCACTGGACCGACGTTGCAATTTTAAGTTAGAAAAGTAATTAAACATCAAACAAAATGTAAACTTTTCTTTAGAGGTGCTTAATTAAGAAATTAATGTCAGTGATGAAATCACACCCATTTGTTGAAGGTAACACCAATAAATTCAGATTGTTCACAATATGACGCTGTGACCACGCCACGGCGCGGCGCGGCGCCGCAATATTTGGGCCACGCTTATTGATATGATGTTTTGATTGTAATCAATTAATAGATGAACGTATTGTTTTATATGTGTAGGAGGGAAGAGTCTGTAGGTGCCGTTATTTCAGCTTTATAACACCAATACTTACCAACAATGGTAACTCAAAGACTGTTATGAGATTAAAACACATTTTGTAATAGAAAGGATAATAGATATTGAAAAACGATTTGGAACATGATAATTTCATTTACATTCCCTCTCGTCCATTTCTTTGATTAAACTAATGTAGAATCCAAGATTCAATACACATGGCAAATACGCGTGCCATCATCGTCATCGTCATCATGCGATCACGGTGGTATTTAATCCCAAAAGTGCTTCAAGCTACATCCCAAAGGTGCTTCAAAGTTGAAAATCCTTTAGTTAACAGCAAGAAAAGTGGCAATATAGTCAAGAGCTTAAAGTTTCAGTATTATACGAATAAATTTTGAACAACAAGCCTTTATATTTTATAGAATTTATGAAACGTGAGTGCACAATAGCAAATTAGTCTACGCAAGAACGTGATGGCATGTTATGTAATAATTCACTTTTGATGTGACCTTGGCAATTTATTTTAAGTCGTAAGTGTTGTGTTGAGAAACTACTGAAACGAAATTTTAATTGCTTGTGGTGCTATATTAGTGACTCCATTTGACTAGTAAGTATTGAAGCGTATTCTGTTTTTGGGAATAAACGATTTCAAAAATATGGGAGAAAAATAGCCCTCAAAATTTGAATTTGGGCTTGGTAGTTAAGATTAAGATCACTGAGCTGCAAATAATATGGTAGTATCAAGAGACACAGGCCAATAACAAAATGATAAAACAAGGAATGTAGTTTTAATTATCTTATAGTGCAAGGCCATGTGTTCAAGAACTAAATTATAATTGAACTAAGACAATTAACAATATTCATTAAGAAAATTCATGGAACGACATTTCACTACTATTGTATGAATCAAAAAACGACAAGTGAGCAAGAATAGAGAGAAGTGAGTAAATTGGCAAGCATCTTGAGAATCTCCATTCGACAATTAAGATGATAGAAATAAACAATAAAACAGAATACCAATTTATTCTTAGGTTATATCAATTTTGATTGTATGCTAAAGTATCTTCAGTGGACTTCTGTCTATTAATAGTATACTGACTAGCTACAAGATACAGTGGTGGTAGGACACACAAAATGAACACCAATCGCTAGACATGCCACTCGCTGCGTCCCATGTTCCATGGCCAAGCCTTTTAGTCTCTTTGCCTCTACTCCGTCAGTCGAATATGATCTTGGAATTTACGTTCTTTAACAACTTTATTTGCTTTTATTATTTTTAACTTTACTGTCGGCTAATATTGTGATTGCTAATTGCGTGCTTGTAGGTAAAGAGCCATTTCAAAAATAAGAAGTTAAAGCAAACTTGAAATATTTATGGATATGAAAGGTTTCAGATATTCAGCTACCTTCTGTCTTGGTACCTGAACATATTATTATGCATTTATAAAAGAAACAAACCAGAAACGCTCAAAAGTCCTCAATTTTTATTTATAACTGATTTCCTTTCTGTTAGAGTTATATTTTTTATTGATTTATTGGTCGGTAGGTATTGTATATTTATGTATGCGTGTGTAATGTGGTTCACATTAACTGTTTTTGTGTAGCACCCATTAACATTCTATTGTTTAGTAAATGAATTAATGTATTCAAACATTTCTAACCCAGCCAGTATTGAAAGCATCCGGAACCTTTTGCCAACTATTCTTTGTTTAGTGTTTTTTGACAACCCTGCTATCGTAAAAACTTGCGTGCCATGCCTTTGTTTGGTTTTGTGCCCGTTAGGCAATTACTTTACAATGTCTCGCCTGTTCTGTGCACATTTATGTGAGTTGTAGTAGGGAACATGTGTTTCACAGAATTTTTAGTTCGAATTCACTTTTCTAGATAACTTTAGACGTAAAAACTGGATTATTTCCTATTTTCACTCCGCGCGAACATTCGAATACTGACGGTTCTAGACGCAACGTAGGATAACCAATTAAAAAAAATAAAAATATACTGATTGGTTCTTTAAGGGATTAACGTTTTTTCAAAGAAACTAGAAGAAACTATTCATTCACCAAATTAATAACATAGATTCAATCCAAAATCAGACCGCTGGATTAACACATACGGACCTATTCCAAGAAACAGTAGCTTTCTTGTCTGTAGCTACTCTCAGAGGACCTATTGTTCTACCTCTGTTATGTTTCAGTGTTTACACGATTGATACGGGTTGCATGCGCAACCGCACGTAAGCCAACAACCAGTTTATCTAAAGGATATACTTGATACAATCAATTGATATTGAACAGTACTATTAATCATTGATTTACGATTACTAGTAAATACTTCTAGTACGTAAAATATGTTGACTATGGTTATCACCATGAGTGCATTGTTAACACGAAGACATCAAGTCTTGCGCAATTTACGATGGTAATGACAACAAATTACGTGCTAGAGAAAAAAGTACATGAACCGCACTTTAACTATCAATTCCATAGTATTTGTTTAAGTAAATAAAACCTTATACGCTAGATACGAGTATAATGACAACAAGTTTTTAAAGGTGGAGGCACTAATTAGCAAGCTAAGCTATTGGTATCTGCAAGTTTATATAGAACTAGCGGATCCCGCAGACGTCGTCCTGCCCGGTAAAACAGTGCCACTTGCTGGGTCCGAAAACCATACGACTTTATGATTTCATAAAAATCGGTCAAGCTATTTCGGAGGATTTTTTAAATTTTTCTCTGCGTATAAACTATCCTCGTACTTCAAGGAATATTCTAAAAAGAGAATTAGCGAAATCTGTTCAGCCGTTCTTGAGTTATGCGCTTACGTATCTACATTAAACTCGCTCCGCCCAGCAGCGTCCTGGACCCCAATACTGGCGCTTTAGACATTTATCTCTAATAGACAAATGTCGAAAAAAATGGATAAATGTCAATTGAAATTTATCTCGTAAAAAAGATGGCGAATATTGATTGAAAACTAGTTAAATCGACTTAAGATGTCGATTGCTAGACTACTCGTTGCAAAACTTATCTCTGACGTGACATTCCGAGAAAACAATAATTAGTTTTCAATCGACATTCGCCATTTTTTTTTCGACATATTATGTCGCGTTCGAAATAAATGTATAAAGCGCGAGAATCGAGGCTCTGGTGCTATGAAAAACAGATTTTGATCGACTAATTACGTCATAATCCTGTTCCCTGACATTCATAATATCCATCACTCCAAATCGTCACATAATTTGAAGTTACGATATTCCATTTTTTTCACTTCATGTAAATATTATTTTTAAACTAATGTTAATTGATCACATAACTAGTTACTGTTAACAAAATTAAGACTTTCCAAGTTCGCTCGGGTTACTTAATCAGTTCACCTTAAACATAAGTCAACGTAGATTGTATCTTTAACTAGCTCATTATCAGTATATTATATAGATAAACAACTTATCTGATATGGGCCTACATTTACTACTTACTATTTAAATAAACTCTACACCTGACATATCATTATAAGGCGAATTCAGTACACATTACTTTATCGATCGATATAAACGGTTTAAAAATATTTATTTAGTCAACAAAATTTTATCTACATTGATAATTATTAAAGACTTACCGATAAATTAATTAAATAAAAAATGAAATACAGGATGTGCGCCAGTGCAATAATTACCTGCTGACATCTTATTTAAAATTGATTTTATGACCATTTCTCTATCAGCCCCAATCAGGCCAAGGTATTTCCTCATAACGTCAATAAAATATAGATAAAATTACTGTCATTACCATCAGCATTATATTATTTATTAGTTTATCGGATACGTATCTACTGTATCTAGTATTATTCAGGATCAATTTTCTGGCCATTGCTGTATCAGTTCAAAGAATAAAATTATTAGTATCAGGTTAAACATCACCACATGTGCGTTTCTACCATCGTCTAGCCACTGAGCTCGATCCGCGGCTACTCACATCTAGCTTCATAAAGATTTTGTCATCACGTAAATGAGTCGTAATTACGAAGCAAGTCCGATCTAAGTACATATTTAATTATCAAGTTACGTAGGTACTTTAGTACATGAACACATTGTAATTATACCTAATAACAATAATAATATACTACTAGGTATAATAAAATATGATGTTGATACAAGGAACGCGTTGTGTGTACAATTTGATGAATGTTGCATTGTGCGGCAGCGTATTGATGATAAAATATAGTGAGCTAATTTACATATAGATTGCAATAGGTCATAAGAACTTAGTACTTAGGACTGTAAAGTACAGATTGACAATAACAATTAACGTGGAGAAAGTTATCTTAATATGGAAACCTTGATTCACTGAAATAAGTATAACTAAGTCGGTATTGTGAACGCGAATGTCTAATTGGCTCGGTATGGTGTTGAGTTGATTTCAAAAGTTAAAAGTCTTATTTTTATAATATTTGAGACACGATTCTTTAAGAAATTCGAAATTCACTGTACCATAGCAAAACCTATGATGCAGTGAAAACGGGGAAACTAGTGAATAATGAATTATCTTCCAGAATGTTCTAAGTTCACCGATATCTCTGATAATCTCTGGCAATTCGTGGATTAAGGATTTTGTTATTTTTACCTCTAGGGGGAAACCTTTAAAAAGCGTTTACTGAGCAATGTCCACGTTTGACACTGTTTACTTTTTCTTTTTTACATGTTATTTTATTTGTTATTTAATTGTGTGTGTCCTGTTAGTGTCAAATAAATGATTTATATTTCTTTTTTTAAGAAAGAAAAGAAAGGAAATTAATTTATTTTTCTTTACTTATAATCAAAATTTTGTTGGTGATATTAGTATACAAAAAACTGCAAACATTGCTCCCGATTTGAAACCTTATCATATTTGCAGAACCTACCCACATGTTTGTATAAATTTAAGCCACTCCTTGATTTAAAAATACGGAAGCCGATACTTACGCTTATCTCAAAGTAGGTAGGTACTATAAATTTGGGATATATGTAGGCCAAAGTTGTTGAACCTACTTGAGATAAAACAATATCTGTAACAAAGAATGATTGCCGATTAAAACACTTTAAAAACTTTGCTTCAAATAAATCAGAATGATAATTGCTTAAACGTGTCTTGAGATCTATTTCCATTTGTGGGTATAATTTAGAAGCAAAAGATTTATTGAAATAATGTGTGTGTAGCTATAGTTTTTGTTGTGGTACAGTTATAATGTTTTGAATAACGTGTAGCAGTTGAGCAAGATTTTGTTGCATATAACTTAATAGGTAGGTAGTAATTTTTACAGAAATGGACGAGATAGATAGTGGAATGGAATAGAGGCAGTAGATAACTGAAGGCGAAAATGTGATTGAAGTTGTTGTGATAAAAAAACAAGTGACAATCACCACAAGATTTGAAGACCTCTTGAAGAGCGCATGATTTGAAACTTTAACCCTTCAATCATCATCAGACTTTTTTTAAAGTCGATCTAAGTACCTCTTAGAAAAAATAACTGTAAGTTTTTTCCTTTTTTTGCGTGATTAACAAGTGCTATGCTAGTCAGATCACGAGAGCGCTGAGATCGAGAGGGTGCGATTAACTCGAAGCAAATGAGATGTTTCATTAGAGATAACAATCTAAGGACAACATGTTACAGTCACACATAAATAATACTGTTACAGTCTAGGGCTTGAAACATTCCATTTGCTTCTTGTTAATCACATCCTCTCCATATCGCCGCCTGAGGTGGTATGGAGGTATTGAATATTGGGTGCATTTGATATTGAATGGCTATGAAATATGGAAGACATTGGGGGAGGCCTTTGCTCAGCAGTGGGACAGTATAGGCTAGCAAAAAAATCGATCTCAGGAAGCGTCAATTTACTGTAAGTACTTTGAATATTGAACTGAATAATTATTGTATAGCGATTAACCTCATTGCTCAGTGAGATCGAATGCTCTGTCGCCTACAACCAAGCCTACCAATTTACATACGAGACACTGACACAAAAATAGTCTCCACGTCGCAACAGAATTGCATTGTTAATCTTCCGATGTAAAACCAGTTTTACTGGTAGGTTTAGCAAGTCATTTTTTATCGGTTAGTAACACTGTACTACGAAGTTGATTATGTTTGATTGAGTTTTGCTTTATAATCATCAACATTTAATGATTTGCACTTGCATTGACACCTAATGGTAATGACAACTGTATCGTAGCCTAATGAAGTTTGCAACTCCAGAGGCATGATGGCTACGTTTTATTTTTATGTTACTTCATTACCACCATCTTTGTTATTGCAATATTTCATAGGTATAGGATTGCCAAGGATTTGGTTAGCCATATGGCCTATAGGTTTGGAGGTAGTAGTAGTAGTAGTTTTTAGTTATTGCCTCTCTTAAAACACGCCACTGAGCATAATCGGCGGCTACTGTCATCCAGGGCCCCGATTCTGGCTCTTTAGACTAGATTTATTTTGTTTTTCAATGACATCCGCCATTTTTTCCGACATTTGCGCGCTTTAATCCTGTCTCTAGTAGACAAATGTCGGGGCCTTGCTCTTGCCAGTCTCTTTACGAAGATATCACTACTTACTACTACACATCACTACTTACCACAACATTTTCCGCATAGTAGGAATTAGACGTGTCCTTGTATAATCACTTTCTTCAAAACTTTGTCACTTAGTCTGAACATTACCTCCTGCGCTACGTTTACCAATTCATGGATTCCATTGCTCTCCGTTAAATAGGTAGATAATTTTCCATAATAATAAATATGTGATTACTATAATTATACTAATGAATGCATTTTTAGACAAAATCAAGTGCAAAATTTGGTGAAACCATAAATGAACATCCATTCAAGTTATAAGCAGGATTTCTTAGAACTGGAGCTTTGAAGGGCATTCCCAGCAATTAGTGATCGTGGTATTTTAAGCTCACATTTGGGATTTCCGAATCGCTAAGATTAGGATAGTCCGCCTACTAGTATAGTATTATATTATCTGTGGTCGGAGAAAAAAAGGGTACCTATCAGTATTTTGTTACGACAAACCACTTCAATTTTAAATCCCTGATAAAAATAGGGCTGTTGTATGTTTGATGATGTGTGTTTGTGTATCTGTGAACAAGTTTGTTCGAAGTGCCTAAATGGATGAGCCGAATTTGATGCGGTTTTTTTATTTGAAAGCTGAAGTCGATATGGTTCTTGGCTAGTTTTCAAAAATATTAGGCGTCCGGGGTGTCTGTTAATTAATTTGGAGTTATTTATTGATCGTAATTCCCCACAAAACATTAAAACTTTAACAAAATGGGGTGGAAATATGATGAAATAGCAAGATATTTCACTTCAACCCTTTTTAGTATTTTTTTGGGTCTTACGAGTTGAGAGAGTTAAGGCCTTAATCCACACACGTGGACGATCATTCATACCGTGGACACACGCTGGCCATGTGTGGGTTGGTAGATGCCAAAGGCTTCGGATGATCAGTTCTTAGACATGCCGGATTTTTCACGATGTTTGCCTTCACCGACATTGAGCAGCGGCGATTAAACAATTCACACAACAATGTGTGGGCACGACCGGGGATCGAACCTTATATTTCAAAGGCGAGGACGATACCGCGGCGCCCAATATATCAAGCAGCCAGATATTACACATTCCCTCATTACCATGGAAGATCCGAAACAGGAAAGCATCCAAAACGTTGAGATATAAAATCTAAAATTAACTGCGATAAAATCCAATGTAGTTTAATTTTATGGTATACTTACTACTTAAATTTGCAGTTAAGTCTAATAGTTTAATTTTGAGTTAATTATTGGTGAAAGCGCTTTCAAGAGTCATAAATTTGATTAGTTTAATTTAACCATGTTACTAAGTTACTTGTAAGTAATTTCAAAGGTATGCGACCAGATAATTACGTATAATAAAAGATCGTTCGACCTGAATATAAAGCAGTCAGTAAGCATGTCAATAATTTTTTGATGCCACTAACTAGAGGCAGGTGGCAGCACTTTTTATGTTGTAAAAAATAAATCACTTATTTATTAACTTAAGAATAAATCTGGGAATAATTGAAGTCCCATTATAAGATATTATCAATTAATTTGCTTACGCAGACATTGGCGAAACCGTACCTTACTAAACAAATGTAAATTAAACAAGATTTATTCCATCAAAATCGGTCAATAATAAATTTGTACACAATTAATATAACAGAACAGAATCTAATAGCACCCCTCTTTTTTATTAAGGCTACCTACTAATATTTGTTTCATAATCACTTGGCAGGTACCAAGTTAATACAAAATTATTCATTTAAAAAAATGAAAATGTTTTATCACTAAATTGTACATACATCGGTTTATAAATAAGTATTTCATAAATACTATATCACCAGTCGATAAATGGTTATAGAAAGTAATGACCAGCTGTAATTTGATGTCCATCTGTAGTAATTTGGCTATCAGTTTTGGATAGAAAGCTGGTTTGAATATCTAAGTAGAAACTACTAAGATAACTGAAACACTATTAAAATACTACATATTATGATGTAGAAAGTTACCGTTGATATTATATCCTTGATGGAAGGAAGAGTAACGTGCAAATCGCAATATTTCGCACTTACCCATATACCCATATGCAATACTGCCGTCGCAAAGAAAAAGGGCACATCTGCCATTTTTTTCGTAACTAACTTTTTAACATTGTTGGAATCAGTAAAAGGTACTGACTCCGATAATATCAATAACTCAGTTACGAAAAAAATGGCCGATGTGTTCTTTTTCCGTAAGACGGGAGAATAAGAATTTGGGTGAGTGCGAAAGCGGTGAATTCTCGGCTTTATTTTGTCCTTTTTAGAAGCTTTCCTCTGTCGCATGGCACGTATAGAGGCTCTCGCGCAAAAAAAATACCTATTTTTGTTGTATTAAAAAATTAAAGATACAAAATTATTAAAAGCTTTAACATTAGAAGTGTCCCATAAACCATCACTGGTAGTCCTTTTATGAAAAATTAAATTGATATTAGACAGTTGATGCACTGAAATTAGTACCTACCATTGGTATGGATTTGATGAACGGCAATAAACTCGCCTTAAAGTAAGTATAGGAACTAAAAATAGTCAGCGAAATGTGGGTGATATATTTTCTCTGCCTACACACTTTGTATGTATAGTATGAATTATAGAAAACGATAAACAAAATATAAAAAAATAGATTATAGATTATTATATATATTATTAAAAATAAATTTTGTTTATCTCAGTAAAAGGCAATGACATCATATCGTATGTACGTACGTTTAAAGCGAACTAGAGCAGTGGTCGCTGGACTTCATGACCAAACCCAGATAGAGAACTGACAGACAGATAGACAAATGGACGTAAATTGGCAGCAGTAGTTCATTCGTTCGGTGTTTAATCTTAAGATGAAAATAGTAACAGGTTTCTCCATCTATTAACGGATCATGCGGTGGCAATTAAGCAAATTGATTTTAATGTGATTTTGATAGTCTTAAGTTAGGAATGTAAGCGGCTATGGATTTATTTTTAGGTACCTTTTGTAGTTATTGTTAGTTTAATTTAGAATTTTCTTATTCAATAGCTGCCCCGGAGAATTTTGTACTGCGTATTTCTCACTTTTTAAACCTTCCTTGTGCTTTTACGACTTCTTTAGCTAACAAGATCAAGTTCCACCATATGACATTTTTTATTCACATTTAATTATAGCGAATATTTTTTATAATGTACTAAATTCAGTATTTAATTTGAGTTTTTTAATTGTTTCAGGTGTAAAACTATTGACAATGGGGTGGTTAAGTGCGTACAAAGTGGCCGCTATAATATTGCTGAGTGCGTTAAGTAAAGGAGAACTACCCGAAGATGACTTCAGGATAATAAACAGACAAGGTAAAAAAAAAACTATTTATTTCAAGAATTTAACTTTTACATATGACCTTGAGCCCTACATATATGTCTTAATTTTAAAGATTAGAATGTAGTCTCTTAAATTAGTTCATAATTTTTTTGGTGTGTAGTACAAAAAATAGGCAAGTTATACTTATCTTAATATTTAAAACTACCAGCCAGCCAACTGAACTAATTAGGCTATAGACTATTAACTATCAAGAATTGAGAGAGTTTAGGTCATCCACACACGCTGTGTGGATGACCTAAACTCTGTCAATTCTTAGGCTGAGAGGGTTCATGCCATTCATACACGCTAGGCTAGCGTCTGTGACTGGCCTGAACTCTCTCTCTAACTGTGCGGGATGGTGGATGTTCCACATCCTTAAATGGTTAATCCTTAGACATGCCAGTTTTCTCACTGATATTGAGCAGCGGCATTGCAACAAATATATTTAAAGACGAATAAGGAAAATAAAGAAGAAGAAAAAATAAATAAATAAAAGACGACAAAAGCATGGTGCTTAGCGAAAACGAATTTTCACGATATGCAACATATTTTTCAAAGGTAGAAGGGTAAGGTACTCGTAAAGATAGATTTGTTCACTATCTTCTTTCTTAGATATATAAAAGAAGAAACTCACTGACATATCAACGCACAGCCCGAACCGCTGTGAATAGAGACTCCAGACTTAGCAACTGTTCCGTAAGAGGTCTCACTGGGCGTTTCCAGTGCACAACAAAACATGATACAAGCACAGTCGTATCTCTTTCTACTTATCCCTAAGCGATAGAGATAGAGCTTGTAACATGGTTTTTTGTGAATGTTTCGCCAGTGGAAACAAGGGTACCTAACGGTGCACTAAGCAAATATGTTTCAAATCTCACCCTCACTGAAGAAAGAAACAAGTTGTTTCTAAGCTCAACCACTAAGGGAGTGAAACGGGGAAGCCGTGGGCGGAAGCTAAAGTGAAGTATAAAGTTTGTGTCGTTTATACTTGCAATAAAGCGCACTTACCTTTCAATAGTCAAGCAGCGGTTAACAACCTTTTTATGACAGTATAATAAGTTTTTAACTTAGGTACTTATTTTAAGTTATACTTATGTTTAGATACATTACGAGTTACTTTTCGAGGGAAGCACGAGGTCAAAGCAATTATTACAAGTTCATATGGCAAAAATATCATCATGCTATTCGTGAACAATTTTTATAAATATTTAAATAAAATATTATTTCAATAAAATTATAATAAAGCCTCTTTACTCTCTATTGCGTTATTGGAGCAAAAAAAGCGTTTTTTTAACTGTAGCAAACAGTATTTTTTCATTGCTCTCTTTTTCTCACGTCGTTACAGCTTTAGTTAAGCATTAAGGTATCTTAGCAAGTATAATAACGCTTTCTCATTAATGTTTATTATGATACAGCGGAGCCCTTGGATAGTGTTTATCTTCTCAGACTAATATATTTATAGTAGATAGATATAACATAATCAAACTATCATAATCTTATAATTGGTACAACATAAACACTTACTGCTGATAGATAGAAAACTTACTACGTCAGATGTGATCAACCTTTATACTCTTCATTTTCTCACCGAAAATCACTCGTGAATCGGTATACTAAGTAAACGTGTTGCATCGTATATTGCATCATTGTTTAACATCGGGCAAATGGTATTCAAGCGCAAGCCTATTAAAGAGTGACAAAAATATGAATACAAAGTTATTTAAGGTAGTTTTGATTGTGTCGCGGGTTACAATATCAATTTGTTTTGCTGTCGTCATCATCATCATCAGCCTATAGCAGTCCACTGCTGGACATAGGCCTCTCCCAATAAGCGCCATTTCACCCTGTCCTCAAAGAAACGCCAAGCATATTAATATTCATTTCATACATTCTGATATTACCAAATTCACCGTGATAACTGAAAACCACTATGTTAATAAATTGTGCCACTGAACCGTGACTTGTACACATTTTACTTAGAATATTATAATTTAAACATTTTCGTGAAATAACAAATGATTTCCTAAATGAATGTAGCTCAGAACATATAAATACAGAAATAAAAATAAAAATATCACCTAAACTTAATTTCCGCAATGTTTATACCTCTCAAATTATAGTCTTAACTTTTCCCTCCGTATGAATATTTTGACATTGTAACTACTAGGAATGCGAATTATTGTAAAAGAAACTGAACAATAATTATGTAGACACACGTTACAAAAAGTTTTTTACATTTTTATGTTACTTACATAAAAGGTTGCATGTATCTCCCGGGCCACAGGTTAAGAATATCTGCATTACACAGTTTAAATACAATTTACAAGTCAAATAAGTTAAAGCTAATGACATTAACTGTAACTAATGAACACAATGTATATTAAAGCGTTTTATTAGTGTAAGTAATTAAGATTTAATCTTTTTTTCTTAGTGATTCCCACACTCTGAACTATTCTCACGTAAATGCATTTTTGATGCATATCTTTAGAAATTACAACTACGTTTTATTAATTGGAATGTAATTGCAGGTTGTAAATAAATAGGTGTAACTTATAATCTTAATTGTGTTTACAATATTGTCAATCTAAAGCATTTTAAAGTCTCACCTACACATTATTCAGTTAACCGTTGGCCGGTGGTTACGGCTAGATTCCTATAGACACCGCATAACACACTCTGCGCTCGCGTAACTTAGTTGTACATGTAGTCCGACCACAAGCTTATTTAGCTTGGTTCATTCAAGGTTAAGAAATTGAAAAAAAACAATCAAAATTAATAACTATCTTCTCCTATACCCCGCCAACTTACGACGATTATAAAATTTCATACAATATTTGAATAATGTGATGTCTGGTAGGTATCTAGTCGGTGGCTGTAACAAACTACGTTTGTTCCTAACCACACCTCTGGATGTATTTGTAATGCTGGCTTGTCAATGCACAAGCCAGCAGTTAGCTGTACGACTTGCCGTAAATGCGTTTCATTCTGCGGTACCAGCCCGCAGTGCGGTTTAGCAGTTAATGCGTCAATGAAAAGTTATAATTCCACTAGCGCACGAATGTTGTAATCGATAGTTGTATTGACGAATGTAAGGATGTTTATTACTTATTCACGCAAAAACTACAGGTCAAAATTTGATGACATTCACACAGACATAGAATATAGCACCACGCGGGCTAAGCGGCAGGCAGCTCGTGATAATTAAATGCAATGATCGTGTTTTAGAACCTAACGTTTAATATTTTTGGGAATTTGACGCATTGTTCGCTATTTTTGTATTTAATTGATGATAATTAATAATAAATACATCGCATTTACTATGAAAAGTAGCCTATCATTACGCCACCTCAAGAATTCGTGTTGTCGCCTTGTCCGTATTTGCGTGGGACGCTCTTACTACCTCTTACATAAGGTCGACATTGTAATCAACTTAATTTGTTATTCAAACTTGCTTCGTATCAATCATAATCTATACAGTTAAGGAATGAAACTAGCAACTCAAGCCATTTCTAGATAGTTATGTTTCTAATTTATTCTAGCACTAACACAGTTTACTTAGCATAAGAGGTTTAGCTTTCTATTTAATAATAAATAATAATTTCATGTCAATTAGATAGGCAAACAAATAATTATTTACTTGAGAAGACTACTTTCATACAACTTGTCCTAATTTTTCCTATTCAGGAAAATTGTATGCGCCCTGCTATGCCTCAGCGCTGGGATGCATCTCGCCAACCGGAAATCGTGGTCCTGTCGAGCACTGCTCCCTGATCGGCGATCCCAATCTCCCTGATTTTTTTGTTCTACAACCTGCCATTGCTTAACATTAGGCAAGTTGTAGAACAAAAAATCGGGCGCGTCCATCGTAGACTACATTATTATGTAGTCTACGACGGACGCGCCGGCCCAATATACAGATTGCATATAACCAAATTTATTATAAAAGAAATTAATTAATTAAGGGTTCCTTATGGTAGTAGGTTCATTGTAGCTCCACATTGATCTGATTCACCACATCTTGTTCTTAGCTGAAGTTCGGGATAACGTGGTCTAGTAATGCACTTTCTGTAAATAAAAATATTCTTTACCTATTACATTTATTTTTATTATTTCAAATTCACATTTGCTATGTGTGTCCTTTTCTGGGATCCTCATTTAATTTTGTCTTGATTCGTTTTTTTAAATAAGTGCTTATCATATGTATTGACGTAGTCAAGTGTTACTCATTTTTTTAACCTGGACACTAATTTTTTTTTTAAATTTTTTTTTTAATTACTTTATAATTAAATTAGTGCTAGTTTAGTTAGATTTAATTTAATGTAATAACTAAGTATTGCTTGTCAAAATAAATAAATTACGTACATCATAAGTCCGCTTTTAGACCAACAGAAGAATGGTAAAAGAATGTAATGGTTAAAGGCTTAGTAATAAAAGGGTACCGTTGGCACCCTTCATCAAAGGAACCATAAAAATTAAAACACGAAAGCTGAAATGAAACTGTTTTCTTTTTTCCTCACATAACTTCATAATTAGTATCCACATTTTATTTGCATACAACTTGATTGCTTCACCGCTTGTGTCGTACAAGGAAACCAGTATTTATCATTAAACATGTTATTGACACGCGGCATCTTTGATGAGTCTGACAGTACTGCAAACAATTTATACGTAAGTTTATTACTATCAACTTGTCGTTTTTATCATTTACGTGTTTTAACTCTCAAAAGAATTAATTCTTGCAGTTGTAGGATGACTCTTTATCTATCTAGGACTTTCGCTCGTTACTCGGACCCATTAACATAGCTCAAAATGTCGCGCACCTTAAAGATAAAATTCTGCTGATTCCAGTGACTAACCACCTGTCACGTTCCGACAGATTTCACAATAGGAAAGTTAGCTTAGAACCTAAATGAACTAAGTATGGTTATGCATTAGAGATACATTGCTGTTTATTGAAAACTGGTCAATTTATCTTATCTTATCAATGGGGCTGGTAAACTCAGCGCACTTCGACCGAAAGGGATCTTTTGTGTTTCGCCTTGACATTATGAAGCCTCAGGTATTCTCCCTCCGCATAGCTTGTCCTTCACCGCTGCTACTTGATGGCAACACACAAGGTATACGTCAGAGGCAGGGCAGTCCACTCCTATTGCATTTTAGCCTTTTTGATCATTTCATCATAACCCGTTATGCTTGGCCTGTTCCAAAGAGGCATTTCTAACTCTTCATTATTTTATGCTGTCTCCTGCTTAGCGCAAAAAGTGGACTACTTAACATTCTGATTGAATTATCTATTAGACTAAATTCATGCGGGATCCAAAAGGGCAAGACCCTCTTGGAAACCCTGAGTCTCTTCATGAGTGAACTTATCAATCAGACTTGCAAAACAAGCTGTGGAGGGCATTGGTTAGTCGCAAAACTAAGACTTTCGCAAAAATGATAGCAAATTACGACACGACTGATCGCATCGTTTTATTTTCATAGGTCGAGAGACATCGCGTGCTCGATTTACGCCAATCGTCGCGGAACAAAGCGATACGATCGATCGTTTGTAACATTTCTTGTTCAGTCTATCCCGCTGTAGTCTCTACAGGATGTGATAGTGGCTTAATCTATTTCTCTTTGGTTTATGATTTCTCTCCTTTATTAGGTGTGGAACTAGTCCATTAAATATGCAATATTAATAGTGCAATATCTACAATCCCGTGGCGTTGCGTCGTCGTCATACTCTTCGTGTTATTATAAACCAAAGACAGAATAAGCTTGTGTTAAATTACACTTACCTGATTGACTACGTTTCTACGCAGTAGAGCAATGATTTGGAAATAAACCGTTTCAAAGTCTTTCCTGTTTGAAACTAATATAACTTTTGTTAAGTACTGTATAACGGCTAGGTACATATGTTGGTTTGAGACTGTGATCAGAGCAGCGTTGGCGCAGCGGTGTTGGCCTCGCCTTTGAAATATAAGGTCGCGGGTTGGATTCCCGGTTGTACCCACTTTTCATATTTGTGTGAATTGTTCTATCGCCGCTGCTCAATATTGGCGAAGGAAAACATCGTGAAGAAACCGGCATGTCTAAAAAATAATCGTTCGCGGACATATGACATCCACCGACCAGTAATTAGCCCGCGTGTAATAATTGAGAGAAGACCCGTGTACACATCAAGCTATACATTTCCAGCATAAGCTGACCTCTCGTTGTACGGAAATCGTATACAATACAATGCCCCAAACACTTCAAGACTAAGGGATGAAGTGTTTGGGGCTATTCATATTGTTTTACCAATATAATCTTTATATTGTTACAGATTTGCTAACATCAGAAAATAGCGACATATTCGAAGATAACAGCACCAGATCATTTTCACAACTGCTGTTTGATGTTGCAAGGGACCAAGTGATCGTGGGCGCAAGGTGACTACCTAAATCTATTTGCGTTTACTTGCTATGCAACCTGTTGCTATGCACCTACTTGATTTACAACGCTAACAGCAAGGCTGAGATAACTTGTCTTACTTAGGTTGTACTTTATGTTGACGAATGCTTCTCATTTCTTCGATTTACGAGCGGTATTATTAGCGCGAGTTCAGATTTAGTGTAGCATAATTACTTATTATTATTGTATAACTAATTTAACTATTACACAAAAATGATACTTCGAAATGTATGTGTACGCGCATAACCTCCGACAGACTCACTAAATTGAATAATTCTTTTTAACTGTGTTTGTTAATGTCAGGAGATAGAATGTGTAAAAAAAATAATCGGGTACTTACACCACCAGAACGTAGTGGGGGCGGGCAGCTAGTTGGTAATAAAAATAAATTCACTATACAGGGTGTTACAAAACTACCCGCAAAGCCGAAAGGTTTAGTGGAGCCTTATAACGAGCCCATTCACAATATTTAAAAACCGTAGTTATGCTGTATAACATACCACAAAAAAATTAAAAAGTATTACCTATTTATTTCACTGATGTGTACCCATTTTTGTTAAATTAAAGAGTTAACTACGCAGTATGTACCTAACATTTATATCTTATTCGCAGAACGACAAAAAATTAAAAGATTTGAAATTGACAACATTTTATTTTCCTACTTGACATTTTTTGAAGCCTGTACTTCAGTATAACATCTTTGTATTCAGGTAGCAAATATTTATGAATGAAAAATAGAAAAACTATTATAGTAGACAATTATTAGGTAAAATAGGTACGTAAGTAGCCTTTCTGTTAAATAATCTGGTTCCCTGACATGACAGGCTACTAGGGTTGACAAAATTTTTGACTTGGATAATTAATTTAATTTTTGTGGGGTATTTTGTAAGACGTTGTATAATAGCTAACCGCATGCAGCAGGTATAGTCTTAACTAAGCATGTTTGTATGTCAAAATATCCCTAGTCCGGAAAATGGTTTAAAAATGAAGAATTCATGAAATTTTTTGTGGATTAGCTGTAAGAGTTTTCAATATCGTGAATACACATGTAGGTAACTAAAAGAGTATGTATTCGTAAGTACCTACACATAAAAAGTGATTCAAGTATGTATTATTCGTAAAATATTAAAATAATAACCGGCTTAAAACTAAAAGCAGTTCGGTTGGTAATATGTACAATAAAGCAGACATTACTTACTGTAATTAATAAGTATCACTTTCATATTTAATTTAAAATGACATGAAATAAAATAATGATTAAAAGCAATATTATCGTAACAACATTTTAAGTGATAGCCGGTCCTAATAACTTGTTTAAATACAGTGTCATTCACCTGTTACTTATGATGTAAGATAGCGTTATCAAGACAGCTTGTTAAGGGACAACACTACATTCATTATACATAGTAACAACTTGTTCTCCCCATTTAAAATAATTTCAAGATGCACAAGCCTTTATGTATCTTTATTCTTACTAAGGTACTGGAAACCCAGCCCAAATGTAGCCCTAGTGAAATACCTCTACTAACTAACTTAACTAAAATTCAGATAACTTTTCAAAAAAATAATATTGATGGTGAATACCACATAAAATTCTGTTCATTCGTTTAGTTTAGATAGAGATTATGGATAATATGAATGCAGACAGAGAGATGCAACGGAGGACTTTTGTACTACTATTAAACGTAAAAACGTTTAAAATTTTCAAGTCTATTCATAATACGAAATTATTATTTTTAAGCCCTGACGCCAAAACGACGTGGTGTAATAAGTTTGACGTGTATGTATGTGTCTATGGAATCGTAGCTCCCGAACGGATGAACCGGTTTTGATTTACTTTTTTTATTTTAAAGGTGAATGGAGTGTTCTTAGCTAAAAAAAATAAGGTCGGGGTTATTCCATTTTTAATTTAGAGTTATACAATTACTTATCTATTAATAAAAATCCATAAAATTTGTGATTGAATTTTTTTTGCGATGTTGCAAGTAGCTAGAAGGGTATTCCCTTTAAGTTATTTTACTAAAGTGCATTATGAGTGTAAAATGTAAGCAGGCACTTAAGTACTTCGAGAAAAGCCTTTAATTAACAATTACCGTTTATTTTTATGATTATTATAATCACAATACGTTCTTATAGCTGCTGTTGACACGGATTTCGTAAAAACATGTCTTGTTTTATTGTTTGTTTTAACAACGACATATAATAAATTTAGTATTATCTGTTTAAGGATTGCCTTAAAGATCTCAATAATTTATGATTTTGATCTTAAGCCGGCTAATTAATAATAATTAGTTATTGCTATTAAAATGGCAACCTATTGCAAAATTAATATTATACACCGTCACGCTGGTTTAACGGCAAGCGTGTTTGTTTAATAGCCACTAGGTCCTGAGGAACTCGGAGAGCATGCTAAGCCGGTAGTCTTGCGTCTGATCTCTCACCGGTCGTGTCCGCATGAGTCTGAGAGTAAAGGAAAAATAGTGCAATTCTTAACAAACTGAATCGCTATTATAATTAAAATTAAGTAAAAGGATATTCATTATCAATCACATACTGTAAGCAATAAGGCTTTCTGTTAATAAATATATGAATATATGTACCTACTTATCAATATTAAGTATTTCTCAAAAGTAGTGTTTTAACAAAATCTTATGCTTTTCCGACAAACACAAAATATGGTACATTTTGTGTTGGTGTATCTAACTTAAATTTAAGTCTACTAACGTAATGTGGCGAAAGTCGAGGAGTCGGAGTATAATTTAGAAGATAGTTCGAGATCAAACATTCTACTATTACGTCCATTAACACATATAGCTCGTGTTAAACCACAGTTAATCTGCCGTTTAATATATACATGTAATATTGTACGAAAAAATTGGTATTTCGAGCTAAATATTTGATTAAAGGTTTGTGAAGTTGAGTCATAGTCTTAGGCTACTTATCCACCACGGATACGCTTTGCTACATTGCTATGGATGCGTTTGATGTCGTCCAATCAAATTGTCTCGTCCCCGTAGTATAACACTGGTAGAAACGATTCCAACTAAATTATGTTTTTATACTTTTTTTTTGTATACACATATAACGCGGTGTCGCGCTAAGGATGTTTATGTTAAAAATGTCTAAAAATTAAACATTTGGAGACATTTGACATCCACCAACTCGCACTTGTACTACTACATTGGTGGAAAAGCATCCTTACGCGTATAATTTACGGATGTATCATGTGTTTCATAGCGGTTGTGATCAAACGCGAGGAAGTCTTGTGTTGCCACATTAATGTCAATATGTGTGCCGTGAACATTTGGCTAAGCTATTAAACCAACTGTTTATTCATCTGGTTTGATCATGCGCTGGAGCACGCGTTATTATGACACGTTATGATATTAATTTTAGTGTGTTAAAACTGGCACACTTTTGTTAGCTCTAAATAGTTAGTAGTTAAAATATTATAAAACAAAGACGCTAGACTTTGTTTTATAAATATTATGACATATTTGTACTTCATTAGAGACGTCGCTGAGGCAGACCGAGAAAAAAATGGCGGAACGATCTGGAGGCATTCGTTAAAGAATAGCCAGAGGTTACGAAAGACAAGACAAGACGGAAGACGTTGTATAGGGCCTTTGGCTTGCAGCGGCACATTATAGGCAGAGTATAGTAAAAAAAATAATAATTTACATCGGTGCGAAGCTGGGCGGGTTTTTATCGTAATTATTGTATAAGTAATTTTTACATGTGTTCGAGTGACACGTGTAAGCATTTAGTTATCTTTTGACTTTTGGCGTCCAGAAAATGATAACAGATTTTTTAAGTCTTGTTTACGTCTTTAATAAACCGATAGTTTCTGGAGTACTTATCTACGAATAATTTCAGATTCGCGAACTTCTTGCTCTAACTACTACTGAATACTGTAAGCGTGTATGTTAAATATGTTATTAAGCGTACACGGTTCCGAGTTATTAATAATAAGTGCGTAGCCCCGGGTTTGTTTCGCGGGTCGAGCTAATATACTTTTCTAATATACTTAGAGATCTTAGTAGCAGCTCGAAGTTTGGAATGGTGCCCGATGAACAACAATAAGCTCGTCCCCTATTACGTATCGGACCTAATATTATATATTCATCTCTGCCTACATCTTCGGTTATAATACAATACAACCGTGATCGTTATGTAAAACTCGCAGTAACCACGTGTGCAATGTTTCGTACATCGATCATCGATACTATTTCAATCGGTAACACGCAAGTATCGATTACACAGACTAGCATTGATACTTTACGTTGAAACGAACGATTGTATTCGATTACATACATATCGCCTTGTGACAACGAAACTGACCGAACTCAAAATTAATGTTTTTCGGCAAATGAAGGAAATGTGTCTGGAGAATACACATATCTGTGTTCTTCCTCAAATAACTCTTCACTGAAACTAGATAATGCCTTTCTTGCTTTTGTTAATAATACTATAACTATTCTCCTTTAGAGAAATTTTAATTGTTTTTCCAATGTGATATTTTATATATTTTTAATAGAGCGATCAAAAAAATGTTTCTAACTAAGGTCACTTTAATATTAACTTAATTATTTGTATGATGTACTATTTTGACAAAGGTCCTTTTCATTTTGATATTATGAAAATAATAACCGTCTTTTTATGTATCAAGACAGTTTTCTTCATAAATGTAGGTAAAATCGTCAGAGAAATGTCAAATGAAATAAACCAATTATTATTTTGGTTTTTATTTTAAGTCCATACAGAAGTAGGTAATGAACTTTTTTTACGATAAAAAATTATCACAAATTTTCATAATCAGTACTTACACTGTATTGTTATTATCCCTACAACAAAAATAAGTTTTTTATATTTCTATATTATTAACTCAACATACATAATTATCAACCTTCTCCTACGTGTAGGACTCATTTTTATAAATTAACATAATCTACTTATTGTGGCCATTACTATTATTTAATCTTATAATAACACTAGATATTTATTCATTTATTTAATATGGACAGCCAACAGCTTCTATGTATAACAATTCATTGGTATTGGTACACACTAGTCTTAGTCTTACATAGTCGCCAATAAATAGGTGATCCAGCATTCACAACAAATCTATGTAAAATATTCAATTTGGGGAATTACAATATTTAAACTAAATCGAAGTTAGTAAGATACTTTAAATAACATTATAAATGTTAAATTAGAGGACAATTAAAACTCATATAAAGTTAAATTAAATAAATTAAAAAGGATAGTAACGTTCGTGCAATTAAAGTTTTAATTCTCACAAAGAACTCACAAAGAATCACATTGTCATAATTAATTTGATGGTGTTAAGCATCAAATTAATTAGGATTTTTAGTTAAATATTTTTGGTTTGAATACTTTAGGCTTGTCATGGTAAATGTCGACATCTGGCGCATACTTAATAATAGCATTTATCTCTCTGCACAGTCTATTTAGTGGCGAGTTTACCTCAATATTAGTTTTAAATGGTAAAGTGTGGAAAATATTTGTAATAGGAAATCTTGGCGTATATGTAGGAACTAGCTATACGCTATAGATAGACCGTTTAACTCGCGTATCGCCTATCGCCAAGATTCTGACTCCTCAAGCTGCACAGACAGTGATGATGATTCCAGCGATATGGGTATTAGTGACAAATAGTCTTACATTACTTTTATCGGTGTTCTTTAAGTTCTTTAAGAGGTTTAATTAATGTTTAATGACTTTGTACCTTAGATGGCGATACGTGAGTTAAACAGTCTATCTATAGCAGCAATACGCTGAACTAGCCCACTGTCCAATCTATTATTTCCTAGATTGTATAGGAATATTAGACCCTAGTGTGTCAATCGTCGGTCACGTAAAGAACTCATATCAAAGCTCCAAACACGTTGTTCGTATGGGCACCTAGGAGATATTTTACCAGAGGTATACGCAACATGTCTCATAAAGGCTCTCTGGATACTTTTAATTATTTGTGAATGTATTGCATAATGCGGGCTCCAAGCTACACTGGCAAATTCTAAGAGGCTTCGAACCAATGAATTATATAATACAATTTCAGTTCTTCTCATCTTAAAACCTATTAATCACAACCAAATCAAATATTATCACGAACACCTTCAATAGGTATAATGAAGGTGTTCGTGATAATTGATTTGGTTACCATTAACAGTGAAATAAAAGTCGTTATTAGGCAGACGAGACCTTTGCGTATTTGTAAATCTGTATCTTGGCTCAACTACTACCATACATGCCCTGATATAAGCACGCTGCAAATCTAGATTTGCAAGCTTCCAGTAATGAATGAATAGTTCCGCTCTTTCACGCTCGTTCATTTACTCTCTATTACATCGCGCCTAGAAGGTGACGTTGCAACAGAGGACGATTATTATTATTATTATTTATTATTACATCACTTTCATCTGTGTTGACTGGTGATATATTGTAACATGGTCTGACAGGCATCGATGCCAAATTGCTTTTACTTGGTCCTGGAAAAGGCTAACCTCTCAGGTGCCTTGGATTTATGAGAACTAAGTACTTGAAGACGAACTACTGCTACTTGTTGTTGAAAACGAGCTTTTAGTTGAACTTCTTGAACTTGATCGTCTGTTAGATTCCACCCCTGAATAAGATTGAAAGGTGGCGGTTTTTGGAACTGTGTTAATTTCCTCAACATGTTCATTAACCTGAAAGGCAAAACGTTTGTCATTTCGGATTATCTGCGTATTTTGGACTGGTATTAGGTAGGGAGGTTGACGGTAGTGTTTTTAGTTATTTGATATAATTGTATTCTTAAAATTCAATCTAAGCATGACAAATGGGTGAAAGGAAAACATACATTAAAGGGTTCTTTGTTTTAAAATATGCAATAGTTTCTTAGTGGTAGATGATGGTGGCGTATTTTTAATCACAGAGGGACTAGTCAGTTCATTTTCTTTATCGATTTTGCACACTTTAGTAGTTGGTCCTTTTTTTATCATTTCTATAGATGCTTGAAAAGAACAGCGTATAAAAAGCGTGGTGTACATGTATATCTGAACGCATTTAATAATGACTATAGTTAAGGAGTCTCAAGATACAAGCTTTTACCTCATTTAGATTTTTTTTATTCTTATAACTTGAATAAATGCACCCCTTTTACTCATTCTAATATTGAAACTAAAGTGGCTCAACGTGGTTATATAAAAACTGAAAAAGAAATAAAGTGAATCAACAATAATTTGGTCATTTACAAAGCACAAGTAAAAAATATTATAAAGACTTTTAATGAAATGGTCCATCCCTAAAAGTTTCCTTTTAAAATTATATAGACCTAGTATGAATTGAGACAGTAAATATTGAATCACACTTATTATTAAAAGGACCAAATTCGGTTTGAGTCATCTAGGTTCCTTGCAAAAAAACTACTAGAGTGACTCAAATACAAAATCGGTCACTTTACGACTGAACAATGTTAAATGGAACTCACCTCGATGGTTAGAAGAGTAGAGTCACAAAACGCAAAAGGTCTCTAAAGTAATAACACATTCACGTCCTGTTGCAATCACTGTTGGCGCAATACTGAATTCGTCACTTTCGCTTAAGCGAGACGGGGTGCGGGTATCGAAAAACATAGCGTCGCAAAACGGCGTTTGCCCCTTCCTAACATTAAAACGTCAGTTTTTTAATATTCAGTGGGTAGAATACGTTGTTTATAGTCACTTTGTATATTTAACTCAATTTCCCAAAATTTTGAGTTCGGTCAGTTTCGTTCTCACAAGGCGATATGACTGATTTTGTACCGACTACTAGTAGGTATCGGTTTGTTGGTTTCCTAAATATAGAGGCAATAGATGCATAGATTATGTTACAAGGTATATTCATTTATTAAGGTTATTTATTATTTGTAGGTAAAAAGTTTAATGTATTTTGTAACTAGGTAAAATAATAAGTAGAAAAAGACCTAACTGAATAACAATCACAACGATATCGAGTATTACGAGGTTGTATTTGAGCAAGTAGATTTGGAAGCTATATTTTTGTATTATTCTATTATTGAAGGTAAATAAGTTCAGGTTGAATTGCTGTTTGTTACGCTTTCACGAGATAATACCGACAGCAACGAGTTCAGGATCAAACGTGTTTTGATTCAGTTTAACGTCAATGAGTTATCTTTACAGCGACACTGTGCACGAACAGCTGTAGTTAGCATGGTAACTAACATAAATCATGAATTTCGAAAAAAAATTAATTGAATAAATAGCACAGAATAACAAAGTCAATAAAAAATAAAAAATGTTATTAATAAAAAACAACTTGCGTTTGAGTGAAGTAATCAACGAGATACACATAATGATGCTGATAACACTCGAAAGTAGCAATGGTCTCGATTTATGATTCGATTGTTTCGGGTGTACACATTTAGAATTATGTTCGAATAGAGAATCAAATAGAGTAGAGAAATAAATCCAAAATCGAATCGGTTCGGTACCTACTAAATTTTGACGTCCGTTGCTTATTACTGTTGTATTTACTAGGGCATGTAATTTTTCCAGGCAAAATTATGTTCTCTTGGGATTCTTTCAGTATAAACAATGAGGCATGGAGGAAGTTTCGTTTGTAAAAAATTATAAACTAGTATTTTCGTAGATTTACGCGATAATACATAAACATTACATTCCCATTGTAATAAAACTATTTTATTATGGATTTTATTGCGGCTTACAATTTTTATTACCGTGACAGTCTCAATTATAAAATAGTTTTATTTCAAAGTATAAACTATATTTGTGCATTTCATCTGAACCTGTTTAGCCGTTTTGCAGTAAAAGAGTTACAAATATACCCATTAAAAAAAGAAAAATGTCGGTGTAGAATCAAAGACTTTAATTATACGTATTATCAACTGTTATGTGATTAACCTCATTAATATACTATTAAATATGTATCAATGCCGCGGATTGTTATTATTTGTTAAGATGCCTACATTTATGTCGACATGCAGTCTACAAAGTCTTTAACTACCTTTAAATGAAGGATTATCTCAATGTCATCAGTGCGCTATTGATATTAACAACAACACAAGCTGTTTAAACCCATATTACATTGGCAGTAAATACGACATTCCTACTTGAGTTTTCTATCAACGCACTTATAGCTTGTTGGATTAGCTGATTCTGATCCGGTCAGCGAGGTTAAGCGAAATATAGCGCGACGGACCTTTGGATGGGTTGCGGCTTAGTGTCCCAATGTTGTGAAGGACAAGTTAAGCAGTAAGTCCCAGCTATGTAGCCTTCAGTAATTCTGAAATGTGGTTGGTCACTAACTAATAATCGTATCTACTCTACTCCTAGTCTAGTCGCATTCTGGCGATGGTAATGACTAGCCAAGTATGTAAGAAAGACATTAGGTATCAATGGGCATCTATCCTATCTCCTCATTCCCAGACTCCAATTTTTTTTTGCTCTTCCAAGCTGCAGGGTTACATTTAGTGCTGTAAAATAAGAAAAGGTTTCACACTCTTTTGGGTTTAAGGTGTGATTTGGACCAATGACCTCAACAACTAGAGGCGATGACGTAGACTACTACTCCAACGACCGAAAAAAAAATGTTTTTATAAGTTTTTTGTTTTTGCTTACAGGGACGCCTTATTCCGGTTATCACTTCGTGGTTTGAGCGTGCTCGAGCGAGCAGACTGGGTGTCATCATTACAGAGCACAGAGATGTGTCAAGTCAAGGGTCAGACGGAAGAAGATTGTCACAACTACATCAAAGTACTGCTTTCTCATGGACACAGGCTATTCGCATGTGGCACCCACGCTTTCAGTCCTGTTTGCAGTTGGAGAGAGGTAATTACTGATTTTTTCATGGGATTTACCATCACATCTCACAACTGGTACTCCTGTAAGCTGTTGTTGTCTGGTTAATTACTGTTTACTTTCGATCATGTACCTACTAGTTTTTAGGCTTTTTTAAGCACTGAAATCTTAATTAGGTACTTAGTCATAGTAATTTGGAAAAGGCGTCACCTGACCTCATAAGTGATATTTTAATTATTATAAGATGTGGATATTGGACTACGCTACCGGCTCTTTACTGTGTTGTTATTAAATAATTTTTGGTATGATCAGAAGATAGATTCTACCTCGAATAAGAGTTACAGATTAGAGTTAGACCCAGAGCTAAAACGCAACTGGCTAACTACGGTAAAACTGGCAAGATGTAGAAGAGTTTCGTAATTCGCTATCGTGCTGGTTTTACTCCGAGGCACGGGAATGTCATACCACCAATAATTAACTGCTGAAGAGTTAGAAAAAATTCTAACACTGTTTTTTAACTAGTGTCCTCAACGGCTAGAGGCAAAAAAGATAATATCTATAGCAGTCCAACCAGTCTGTAGGTCCAGACAAACGAGATCACAGTATAATGGACAGGATACTCACAATATTGAAAACCAATTAAGCCATCAAGGCTTAAAACCCTTTATTAAAACCTGTTTAATCGACAGTGAATCAGTTACGTTCTTTTTTGTTTGAAGAGTATTGGAAGAATAAATTGTTACTTTGTTACATTCACTACTGTCTTGCTGGTCTGCAGTTGTATGCGTATTCAGTTAGTAACCCAGAGGTTCCCGGATTCTTGGGTCAAGCAAAAATACATTAGGTTAGGATGATATCCAATGAACGGTAATAGACTCGCCCGTTAATACCTTAAACATACTTAAACGGACTTAAAACATAGCCGGTAAAATGTGCGTTATATTCACGTCTGCTGTGTGTTATCTGCCTGTTCAATTTTATTGTTAGTAAGTTTTGTTATATTTAAAGTTCAAGTCGAGGCCGAAGAATACTGTAATAAACAAGTATAGGTTGTGCGTTTGTATATTGAAGGCCATTCGTTTATAGCTTTCATGAGTTTTGCGGTTTCAAAGAACTAAGTCAGTAACTGTAGTATGTAAATGGGATGGCCTATTCAAGAATAAAAAATAAATAGAAAGATGGCGACGAGTTGCTTTAACTTGTTAGGTTTTAACTTTTTACATAGACTATTAGAGAACCAAAGCAAGCGAGCGGGAAGCGTTATAATAATAAATAAATTCAATTCAACAGAAAATGATAAAGAATCTCATTAAACTGTTTTTAGTGACAGGTTTTGAATGAAATAATTTGCAAAAGTGTGTTATGCCATCACTAAGACTCGCACAATAACAATGCAATCGCAATGTTTGTTTTTACAAAAGCAATATTGCATACAATTCATGAGTTTTTTTTTTAATTTTTATTCTTTATTGTACACAAAACACTTACTTAAACAATTAATAAATAGGAAACAGAACATGTATACAGCTGAGCTTAATTCAAATGTGAATTTTCTACCAGCAAACCTTAGGTAAAGAAACAGTGTGGATTGGGTAGAAGTTTTAATAAGTTTCTAGTAAAAATATCAGTCGGAAAATAAGAGTTAACTAAGTAGAATGTCTAACAAGAACTAGTTTAAAAACCACTTACAGTTAACGATTGAGTTCCTAATGATGATGGAGTTTATTTACCTTCTGGTGTTTAAAAGACGGGAAAGATAATAGTTAATAGGTGTTATAGTTAACCATTAGCCAGTAAAATGTCTTTACTAAATACGAGTATTTTATGTTCGGAAGGAGCAATCCATTAAGTGTAAGGGGCGTTTATGATGCGCTGGACAGTTTTTTGAGCTGTTTAGTTTTGGTAAGCCATTATAATGACGCTCTGCTGGTCAAGTTCTTGGCAACTGCCGCAATGTCTTCCCAGGAGGGGCTGACCCTTGGCTCTGGACGGTGCTTTTTGGGGATCAGGCTGTTGACTAGAGTAAACATTTACATCGCGTGGTCCGTGACGAAAATATTAGTGTTATAGTTTAAAGGTTGTATTTTAATAGCAGTTTTCTGAATCAAGTTAAAGTAATCGTAATGGTTCTTAGCTAGGTCCAAGGTATTAATAAAATTTTAAATTTTGAGTTGTACTTATTTTTATAACGGTTTGAGTATTTAATTTAAAATGTTTGTTACCAGATCGAGTCAATAAACACAGTGACAGAGTGGGTGACTGGTGTCGCCAACTGTCCTTACAATCCGCACTCGAATGTGACTGCGATACTCGCCAGCACTGGCGAATATTATGCTGGAACCCCCACCGATTTTGCCAGCTCTGATACAGCAATATGCAGGTAAGCAACATCACTGCAATTAAGTGTAGTAGATATGATAATGTTTACTGCAAACCTTTCCGTAACTATTTGGAAAATACAAGGATCAATCTTATAATTATTATACAGACGAAAATCAATTCCAAACAATATTTGGAATTTGTAGGAAGATAGCAGTAGTTATATCCATATTACCATGGTTTACCATACTTACCTAGAAAATCTTAGCTGCAGCTGGAAGTTTGGAATTGTACCCGATGAACGGCAATAATCTCGCCCCCTATACGTATGGGGCCTAAACATAGCTGGCGAAAAATGGGTGATATTTTCCTCTACCTACTATAGTGCGCTAGGAATCGATTCGCGTAAGTGCGGTTAAACTAACATAATTAAATGCACTGAAACAAGGCTAGATACTTACTTTATGCCAAATTTTGTCACTTTTTTATTAAATTTAAGCCTTAGTATGTTAGTATTAAATAAAAGATAGAACCCAAAGGCTTCAAACATTTTGCACTTATTACCGCTCGGTAACCAAGTTAACCAACCAGGGTTCGTTATCATTAATGTTATATATTGCAACACACAGTTTTATTGAACGTTCTACTTGCACTGGCCGATATCGATTTGTTTATAGGTCATCAAATTACTAGTGTAACAAGCGGTAGATATTCTTACAGTAGGTAACAACATAAACAACTACATAAGTACTTAAGTATCGTTCAATATCAGTGGTGTCTTGATTAGATTAATTCTATTTGTTATTAGATTTGCTCTAGAAACTTAATACCAAGTGCGTGTTACGCGGTGCTACCCATAGAGAATCGCTGACATGTTAATTAAAGCATAAATATCGTTTGTGACACCGATCGGCGCTTCGACGGAAACTGCAAGCTGCGCTTGCACTTTGTGAATTCCAGTAAAGTTAGAATATAACATTTTATTGTCATTCCAATTTCATACTTCGAAATAGGCATTAGGCTAATTAGATTTTAATAATTAATGTAACAGTTTTATTTTAATAAATTAGTTTAATTTTATCTTGGTTTTTTTTAAGTCTTTCGACTGCAGAAATCGTAATTGGCGCAGTCGGTAGGATACTCGCGGGCCGGTTCGCGAACCTTAGGGACATCTCGTATCGATATCCGCGTTCGCGTGTCGCCCGGGCGGCTATCAAGCACCGTTACCGAGTATCCAGAATCTACGATCCAGCTGCAGTTCCCGAAGGCGAATCCAGACATTGATTCAAGAGAAAACCAGATAATGAAGTATATGTAAGTACACTTGAATTAGTACTCAATTGTGTTGCTTTCCTTTTTAGTCATAGTCAAGTTTGTTTTTCAAGATTTTTCATCCAAAAAATCCTAAGCACCGGGAGCCGGCATCGCGCGTGGCTCGACGGAATACTATAGATAATCTTAGAGATTTAGTTAGTGATAGTACTTTAAGTGACGTCAATATGGACACAGATTCAATTTATAAAATTCTCCGTATGGTCCCCGAGTTCGACGGGAACCCAAATGTATTGACTAGATTTATAAGGATATGCGATCAGATTGTAGGACAGTATATGAACCCGGCAGAGGAATGTCAGTTATCTAATTTGTGTGTTCTAAACGGTATTCTTAATAAGATAACAGGTTCTGCCGCCTCTATTATAAATTCTAATGGTATACCCGATAGTTGGGAAGGTATTAGAACATCATTAATAAATAATTTCTCAGACCAGCGTGACGAAACAGCACTCTATAGAGACCTCTCTTTAGCTTCACAAGGAAATAAGACCCCTCAAGAGTTTTACGAACATTGCCAAACTTTGTTCAGTACGATAATGACTTATGTAACTTTACATGAAAGCATTAGTACTACTGTAGAAGCTAAACGCGCATTATATAAAAAAGTAACTATGCAGGCTTATGTAAAAGGTTTAAAGGAGCCCTTAGGGTCCCGTATCAGATGTATGCGCCCAGAGACTATAGAAAAGGCCTTAGAATACGTGCAGGAAGAACTTAATGTCATGTATTTACAAGAACGTAGCGAACCTAAACCGTCTAGTAGTAATAAAAATCCTATTACAAATGTAGCTCCGTTTGTCACTGTGCCACCGCGTGTTCAAAATAATTTTTTGAACCCTATACCTAACTGGCCTACACCTGCAGGACATAGACCTGTTCAGATGCCCTCGCAGCCATTTAAATTTAACCCTAACATAAATCAGAACCCACAGTATCGCATGCCCACTCGTACTCAGCAAATGTTCCGCGCCTTACCGCAGAACTATAACCCACAAAGCAATGTGTTCCGTTTGCCTAATAAAAACTTTAATAATACGCCACAATATCTAGGCCCTAAGCCTATGAGTGGAGTACAGCATTTTACACCTAAGACTATGATAGCTGGTCATAATTGGAGCAAGTCGGGTAACCCGCCACCAAATAATTATTTTAAAACTCGCGAAATGAACCTTAACGAGTGTGCATACGATGAGTCATACTATCCCATGGAGTACTGTTACGAGCCCGAGTACTACGATAACAATAGCTGCGATTATAATTCATATGCTTTAGAATGTAATAACGAAAGTTCGTATTATAACACTGTAAGTGAGGATAATTTTGTAGGTGAAATAGAACAACAGCCTGGCCTTAGCCACTCTAGTCAGGATTTTCAGGAGGTACCGATTTTAAAGAAGCCAAAATAGAGATAAATCTTCAAACACAAAGACAGTTACCGTACATTTTTATAGCAAACCCACCTTTGAAGTTATTAATTGACACAGGAGCTAATCAGTCATTTATAAGTCCAGAGGCTGTAGAAAAATATTTTTCTAATTTTCCTCTTAACTATGACCCTTTTCAAGTTACAAACGTTCATGCCGTTACTAGAAATAACTACTCTATTACGTTACCCTGTTTCCCGGAATTCAATGACTCAAATAGTATTAAATTATTCGTGTACCGTTTTCATGATTATTTTGATGGATTAATAGGTTTAGATTTATTGACTAAGTGGGAATCAAAAATTGATTTAAAAAATCAGAAATTAATTACGCAACTTTCATCGAACCCTATTCGTATGTATAACTCGTCCAACGTTAATCTTTATGAAGATATTATACCCGCGCAATCTTCTAAATTAGTTAGAATACCTATAGATGCCCCGGACGGACCTGCTTTTATTAATGAACAAATAATATGTAACTGTATTGTTCATGAATGTATAACCAACGTAGAAAATCGCCGTGGTTATTTAGAGATAGAAAATTCAAGCCCAAACGACGTAATAATATCACTTGACCGCCCTGCGCAGGCAAGTTTGTTCAATATCGAGTGCACGCGCACCGAATATACTGATAGACGTTGTAAAGAGGTAGTATCGCGCTTGCGTACCGATCACTTAAACGAGGAAGAAAAAGCAAACCTTATAGCACTTTGTTCTAAATATGCGGACGTATTTTACATCGAAGGTGAAACATTAACTTTCACGAATCAAATTAAACACCGAATTAAAACTTCAGATGAAATCCCAGTCTATACTAAGAGTTACCGCTATCCATTTATCCATCGTCAGGAAGTTAGGGACCAAATTTCAAAAATGTTAGGTCAGGGTATTATAAGACCTTCTCATTCCGCATGGAGCTCACCTATTTGGGTGGTGCCAAAGAAATTAGACTCATCCGGTAAACAAAAATGGCGATTAGTGGTTGACTTTAGGAAAATTAATGAAAAAACCATAGATGATAAATACCCTATCCCTAATATCAACGATGTTCTTGATAAACTAGGCCGCTGTCAGTATTTCACTACCCTGGACCTTGCCAGTGGTTTCTATCAGGTTGAAATGGATCCTCAGGACATTCAAAAGACCGCATTCAACGTGGAACATGGCCATTTCGAATTCCTTCGAATGCCCATGGGTCTTAAAAATTCTCCTTCTACCTTTCAAAGGGTAATGGATAATGTTCTAAGAGGCCTTCAAAATGACATCTGCCTGGTGTACCTTGATGACATCATCATTTTTTCAACATCGTTACAAGAACATATGATAAATTTAGAAAAGGTACTTCAGAGACTTAGAGATTCAAATTTCAAAATTCAAATGGATAAGTCAGAGTTCCTAAAACTAGAAACCGCCTACCTGGGTCACATTATTAGTAGAGACGGCATAAAGCCCAATCCGGATAAAATAGCTGCAATAGAAAAATATCCCATTCCAAAAACTTCTAAGGAAATTAAACAATTTTTAGGGCTTATAGGTTATTATAGGAAATTCATTCCCGATTTTGCTAAGATTACTAAACCACTCACCCAGTGCCTCAAAAAAGGTAGAAAAATAGATTTAAATACTTAATATATAAATAGTTTCGAAAAATGCAAAACCCTTCTAACCAACGATCCAATTCTACAATATCCTGATTTTAGCAAAGAATTTATTCTGACCACTGACGCTTCAAATGTTGCCCTAGGAGCTATCCTGTCACAAGGAACCGTAGGATCAGACAAACCAGTTTGCTACGCATCACGGACCCTCAATGAAAGCGAGATGAATTATAGCACCATTGAAAGAGAATTACTCGCCATAGTGTGGGCTACTAAATATTTTAGGCCATATTTATTCGGCAGGAAATTTAAAATCTTAACTGATCATAAACCTTTGCAGTGGATGATGAATCTTAAAGAACCTAATTCGCGATTAACTAGATGGAGATTAAAACTTAGTGAGTACGACTTTTCAGTAATTTATAAAAAAGGTAAATTTAACACAAATGCCGATGCTCTTTCTAGAGTAGAGATTTATAACGAAGATACTGACGATTTAATTAACGAAATTTTTTCTATCATGCCCAGTCCTACTGAAAACCCGCCAGCTAATTCATCAACCGCAACAGTACACACTAGCCATGAGCACCCTATACTAGAAGTTCCTATTACAGATGATCCCCTTAATAAGTTCCATAGGCAAATATGTTTCACCGTAGTTGAAGACGTTAAGCGTAAGCCTGTAACTTCAAAACCTTTTGAGACACATACCCGTATAGCTATCCAAATTTCATCTTCTAATTTAGAGCAAGACGTTGTGAACGCTATTAAAGAATACGTGAACCCGAAGGTTAAGACGGCCCTTTTAATCAATCCAACTCTTGCAATGTACTCTATTATACCGGTTATCCAGGAAAATTTTAAAAGTTCATCCATGAACCTTGTACTAACCAAAATTGAGCTCGAAAACGTTAAAGAGTACCTTCGCCAACAAGAGATAATACAGCATTATCATGACGGCAAAACTAATCATCGCGGCATTACAGAATGTTATTTGGCATTATCTAGAAAGTACTATTGGCCGAAAATGAAAGATCATATAACTAAATTCATTAATGAATGCATAATTTGTGGTCAAGCTAAATATGATAAGAGGCCTATTAGACCCCAGTTTAATATTGTACCCCCTGCAACAAAACCCTTTGAGATTGTTCACATGGATTTATTTACTGTTCATAACGAAAAATATGTTACATTCATAGACGTTTTCACTAAATACGGACAAGCCTACCATCTACGAGATGGCACAGCTGTTAGTATTCTTCAGGCTTTGCTACAGTATTGTACTCATCATGGGGTGCCCTTAACATTAATTACGGATAACGGAACCGAATTTAGTAATCAACTCTTTTCCGAATTTACACGATTACATAAGATAAATCATCATAGAGTTTTACCACATTCACCAAATGATAACGGGAACATTGAACGGTTTCATTCGACTATTCTCGAGCACATAAGAATTCTAAAATTACAAAATAAAGATGAACCTGTACTTAATCTCATGCCTTATGCACTAATTGCCTATAATAGTTCAATACATAGTTTCACTAAGTGCCGACCTTTTGACTTATTAACCGGACACTTTGATCCTAGAGACGTTTTAGATATGGACTTAACTCAAAAATTGTTGCAACAATACGTACAAAACCATAAAATTCAGGTTAACAAAGTATACGAAATTATTAACGAAAATTCTTTACAAAACCGAACGAATTTAATTGAAAATAGGAACAAAACTCGCGAACCAGAACAAGAATATGTTCCCCAACAACAAGTATTTATTAAAAATCCAGGTGCCAGTCGTCAAAAAACTGCTCCCCGTTATACTCATGACACCATACTAGCTGATTTACCCATACACGTTTATACATCAAAAAAACGTGGGCCAGTAGCTAAGTCTAGACTTAAAAGAGGCCCTAAAGACCCCAAATTGTTACAGGATTCTACTATTACTGACCGTTTGCGAGATGCGGGCGAAGGAGATAAAACTTGAAAGCTTAGCTGATGGACCAGGATTACTACCTTACAAACTTGGAATGGCAAGGATGACCACTCATCATCATACTTTTTTGCAATATGTCAACCTAAAGGATATAGAAGATCAAATCTTGCTCCTACAGGATAAACTCTCAAATTACAAAAGTCTGCTTAGTGAAGACACTTACACTTTATTTGAGTTCCAAATAGAATATCTTATGGACAAAATTGGCAAAGTTTCAATTCAATTAAAATCATTACAGCCAGATCGAGTAAAAAGAGGTCTAATAGATGGACTAGGTTCTGTAGTCAAAAGTATAACTGGAAATTTAGATTATACAGACGCATTAAAGTTTAATAGTGCTATTCAAATATTACAGAATAATCAGGATAAAATAACTAACGAATTTAATAGTCATATAAGTCTTAATAAAGAATGGATGAATAAGCACACCAGTATATTAACGCAGTTAATTGAAAATCAAAATAAAATTACTAAAAACATAGAAGTTTTAGCCAATAATACGTTCACAAGCGGAAGTTTCATAAAATTTTCTAAATTTGGGCAACTTCTTGTAATTGTAAGTGAAAATGTAGAAGATCTAAGATTAGAACTAACCAGGATAGAAAATATACTAGCTTTTATTCGCTCATCAAGCACCCATCATTCTATAATAGATATAAATTCACTTAAATTTATGATAGATAGGTTGGAAAAAATTTATAATAAAGGGGAAATATTAAAATTAGAATTAAGGGAATACTATGATATAATAAGTCCTGGTGCTTACTTCTATGAGCAACAGATAGTAATAGTTCTTAAGTTTCCAATAGTTTCTGATAGCATATTCAATTTCTATAGATTATCTATAGTACCAAATAAAAACCACCAAGCTCTTATCCCTATCCATCCATTCATAGCAACCAATGAGGAATCTTTCGTGTACATAGAGACAGAATGTCCGAAGTTTTCTAACTGGTATCTCTGCAAAAAGGAAATTAACCATCACATGCGCACTAAACCCGACTGTATCCAACAACTTATCACCAAGCAAGATCTCGGGAGTTTCTGTCAATTCACCACAACATTATTGGCAAAAGAAGCAATGGACAAACTGGATGACCAACACTATGTATTGTCATTCCCACAACCAACCAAGGTGCAACTAAACTGCGATGGAGAAGACTACAATTTGCTACAAGGCAGCTATCTCGTCACCATACCCGTCAACTGTCACCTTCACACCAACGAAATCACCATAATCAACGAAAATGATGAAATCCAAGGTCAGCCACTGAAACTGATGAATATTCCACAGTTACCAGCTGAAGACGATGTCACATCGATGCATGTCCACCTAAAATCTATTAACTTAGGGGAACTTCACAATATACAGAACCAACTGATGTCAAATCAACCGCTCCAGATAGATCAAGCCCAATCTGATATATTATACCACACTACAGTACCCTTCTATACTGTAATGTTAAGTGCAGGAGCACTCACTATTGCAATAGTTAGCTATCGACGAGGATGGCTATGCAAGAAATCTGTACCAGCTGAACCAGAAGGACACACCTACGAGGATCCAGAAGAGCAGAGAGATGGAAATCATATACCCAGAGGACAAATCCCAGCAACATTTTCTCTGAAAGTTCTAAAATAGTTGCTGATCTGCGGATGGAGGTGTTACGCGGTGCTACCCATAGAGAATCGCTGACATGTTAATTAAAGCATAAATATCGTTTGTGACACCGATCGGCGCTTCGACGGAAACTGCAAGCTGCGCTTGCACTTTGTGAATTCCAGTAAAGTTAGAATATAACATTTTATTGTCATTCCAATTTCATACTTCGAAATAGGCATTAGGCTAATTAGATTTTAATAATTAATGTAACAGTTTTATTTTAATAAATTAGTTTAATTTTATCTTGGTTTTTTTTAAGTCTTTCGACTGCAGAAATCGTAATTTGCGTACTATCTTTGTTATCATTTACCTGTTTTTATTTGTCATGAACCTAAATAGAACCTTATAGATGCCGTATTGGACTACCATGATGGTCGAGTTCATTCATAGGTACATAAGTAGATGCATTGTTAAAAACTGAGTTTGATTGGCCTTGTGAAATTTCTATGGTCCGTACTCTCAAAAAATTTGAATGTACTGCTACATGAACCTATTCTATTCGTAAATTAACAACTTTAGACTATTTACGCTTAAGTTAAGTAAAGTCCATAGTAGTGTCGCTTCTTGACAGAGGTTGGCGATTAGGTACACTTGTAAGTAAATTTGGAAATTTACTGCAACGCGTAGAGAAACGCTCTGCCGTAAATTATTTACCCTTAGCTCGCAAATAGCATATTGCTTCAACACAGGAAATTATGCGTTATTGTAATGAACTTTTGTGTATTCATATTTGTATTTTATTACCACTGCCTTATAGGTTCATATGAGACATTTTCCACTATAGTGATTGACTGGTTCTACTCCTATCTACTTGTTTTCGCTTCTATAGAAAAGTGCCTTTAAATAATTTATTTTTACAGGAGTCGTGGTGCTGCGATACGTGATTCAGGGACCCTACGCACCACACAGTATGATCTGAACTGGCTCAACGAACCCCACTTTGTAGGAAGCTTCGAAGATGATCTCTACGTGTATTTCGTGTTCAGAGAAGTCGCTGTCGAGTTCATGAATTGTGGAAAGGTAAGGAAAGAATATTATTTTATTCACTCCTTTCCCTGTCCTTGCTTGAAGCCAGAAGGTCCTTGTTGTCAGGTTAATGCTTCGCAGCATACCGACACCGTCTAGCTAGCCCCCCCCACCCAGCTCGCCTAACTTAAGTCTTTCCATTGTTAATGATAAAAATAACTAATTTCTTCTATTTTTAAGATAACAATTTCATACAATATTTGAACTAAGTGACGTATAGTGCTAACGAATTGGTGGGCTACCGTAAGTGGGGTAGTGTTTTCTAAAAATGTAGTGTGTCGTGTTTTTTGCTAAAACTAGTTACAATAAGTACCTACACCTACTTACATAATGAGACTGACAAACTTAAAACTAAAACTGCTTCAAACATTATTCCTACCAGTTAAATAGGTCCTTCTGTTCTTTTGTCATGGGCTTCTGGGATGTTTCTGGGTCACCTCTATCAATTGTAATGGTACTGGGATGTTATTTATTTTGTCACCCTTCACAGTTTATAGAATGATTGGCCTTTTAATATAAGTGTCAAGTAATTTTATTGCTAACGCTATAATATATCATTAGAAATGTTAGCTTACACGACAAACAAAAATGGTAATTGGTGTGACTTGTTTTTAATTGCTTTAATTTATGTTAGGTATCTAGGTACCAAGTTTAATTTAGATTTAATATACATGTTTATATTGAAAGATATAATATTGTACGTGTACACATAAATAATATTGAAATAAATTTGGACCAAAACTTCTGCATCTGCAAAAAGGGTTTTATTCAAAAGTCATTCGATCATTTCTTCAGATAATCTACTCTCGGATAGCTCGTGTTTGCAAAAACGATCCGGGAGGCTTTATGGTGATGAAAGATAGCTGGAGTACTTTCCTGAAGGCTCGGCTTAAGTGTGCGGTTCCTGGCGATGTGCCTTTCCATTATGACGAGGTGCAGAGCGTCGAATTCTTGCCTCAAGAACAAATATTAGTTGCTACCTTTAATACACCTACGTAAGTATTATTTTGACAAAAATTTACTCGCACTTGATACCAATTTAAACTAAGGTACTACATTACTAAGGTCAATCGTCCAAATCCGGCTTGAAGGACCATTGAAATTTATACCTACGATATTTAGGCAATCCAGAAGCCTTTTTGTATAGTTCTAGAAGTTTCTAGCTCCAGCAAACTTATTATCAGATACTAATGATTGTATTATTAAGTGGTGTGAAATCTTTGCAGAAATAGTATAACGGGCAGTGCAGTGTGCATCTACAATATGTCAGATATCCATGCGGCTTTTGAAGGACCTTACAAGGAAAGAGATAGTCCCACTTCCACGTGGGAGCCAAGATCACCATCCAAACAAGTGCGGGAGCATTTTAGATGTACACAAAGTGCAAGGTAAGGCTTCGAAACACTTTGTTCTATGAAAGTATTCCAGTAATTTCAGTTTCCAATAAAGTTAAGATCATGCCAAGATTACGTCATGGTATTGTTCTATCTAAGATAATTCTTTATTGTGTTCATTGTGAAATTGAAAGGTATTTTCAGAGGTTCAGAAATTATATTTATTATGGAAGGTTGCTACTGCATTAAGAAATTACCCAGCAAGGTTTCAATTTATGTCCATCGTGCGACAGTAGGCTAAATAGATTTTTAGTTTGAATTGAACCTAAATAAGTTTACCTCTATCTTTATGATCCTTTTTTTATACTGGCGTGAGTTATAATATAATAATAATATTTATAGTAGGACATTAACACACGGCTATCTGATCCCAAACTAAGTAGAGCTTGGGCTATGGTAACCAGATAACTGGTAATATACCACCTACTTAGATATACTTAAATATAGATAATTACGGCCAGACTCAAGACAAATAGATATGTTCATCACACAAATGTCTGACTTGGGTGGGAATCGAACCCACGACCTGCGTCGAGAAAAACAAGAACCAGATCGACCACAACTCCGGCCCGTCAGTTATCAGGTCTTTTGTTTCTAGGCCATCACATGAAGTAACCGATTATCACCGATACCACCTAATGTACGAGTCGATCCAACCCGTATCTGGCGAGCCAGTCTTCAGGATGACATCACAGCGGTTCTCCCACGTCACTGTTGACGTGACCTCCGCTAAAAATATTGATAAGCAACTAGTGTTGTATGTCGCTACTCAAGCTAGCAGTGTACTGAAGTTGGTGGTGCTGCCAAAGTTAGATGGAGCCTGTTTGGTAGAGCGATGGAAACTGAGTGACAAGACTGGTGGTTTTGATGTGCTGACTATGCAGTTTGTTAAAGAAACGGTAATTTAAATTTGTTTTAATAATTAGTTTCAGTAGGTAGGCGGTACTTTAGGATTTTTGGAATCGAGGAGTTCTTCTGGCATACAAACTATCCTTCAGTAGTATTGTTTTTATATTTTTCCTTCAGAAAAATATAAAAACAATAGGCACTTTATATAGTATCCTCATTGGGTCTGAGTGGGTATATTTTCCAAGATATAAAATACTAAGATAGTTAAATAACGTACCCTAGTAAAAATATAGCTCAAGTCACTTTTACTATATAGGACCAAATGCAGACTGGTTAAATGTGTCTTAGAATTGCATTTCTCTTGATTCTCTACACCTTTGAGTATAGGCGATGCTATAAAGAAGACAATTATAACAGTAAATAATTTATTCTTCTAGATGTCAGTATATATTGGTAGCACCAACGGCATCCTCCGTATCTCAGGAGCTCGCTGTTCCCGCTTCTCGAGTAGATCAGGATGTTTGCTGGCCAATGATCCTCATTGTGGCTGGGATGATGCTAGGGAACAGTGCGTACCAGCTGCGGGATCAAGAATCAATGATCCATCATTCAAACAGTCTACTGAGACTTGTGTAGAGGCAGACGCTTCAGGTTAGTACCACAATATAAATATTTAAGACTATTTGCTGGCCAGTGATCTCTATTTGAAGTGACAAAATAAAGGCATACCTAATGCTGGAAAGTGCCTTAATCGAAAGTTCTAAAAAAGTATAGTCTCTTTTGATTAGTAAGTGTAAAATCTTTGCTGGCCAGGGGTACTAATTATATATGAGTCTCTGAAAACGTTCAGTGGACAGAGCTTCAGCTCTAACTCCTTTGTGTGATTGCTATTGAAAGAACTTAGTAGCTCCTCAAATAATACATTTTGTAAATCCCTTCTTGTTTCCCAGTGGATGGTGGATGGTCATCATGGTCGGAATGGGAGCCCTGCATGCAAGACGGCACTTCAATGTCAATGTACGCTGATGGAACACCTGATATGTGTATGTGCAGGATGAGGCGATGTGATAACCCAAAGCCAGCGTTTGGGGGACAGCAATGTGAAGGTAATCTCGACCTAAGTCCGACTCTTTTGACACAAGATAATAATTATTTGCTAGTTAAGTTTAGGTTGAACTCTTAAGAATGCACATAAGATTTCTGTAAGCATTTAGTTTAGCAGGGTAGAATGAAAGTATATTGGATAAAATTCTCTTGTCTTAGGTGCCAGTATATCAGTGACCAACTGCACAGTCCATGGAGGTTGGTCAAGTTGGTCGGGTTGGTCCAAATGTTCGGCGTCATGTGGCATAGCTCTGAAGTCCCGTCAGCGTACCTGTAGCTCACCAGAGCCAAAGTTTGGCGGCAGAGTGTGTGTTGGTCTTGATTATGACCATGTTTACTGCAACACCCCGCCGTGTCCTGGTAAGAAAAGATTTTGGCACTGATGATTCTCAATGTCATCAGGTCGCTGTTCACACCATTTTTTGGTGATTATAATCTTCTTGTTTTGTAAATCAGGAGTTAAAACTGAAAGGTTTTCTTTCGCAGATCCTACATTAGCAGCAGTCGACGGTGGTTGGTCGGAATGGAGTTCCTGGTCTACTTGTACGTCACCTACCGACGGCTGCGGGCTATTAGGAGGCTGGAGGGAGCGTACCAGACAGTGTACCAGCCCCATCCCAAAAAATGGAGGGGCCGAATGTGAGGGTCTCAGTACTGAGAAACAACAGTGCGATCTACCACCTTGTGAAGTCAGGAAGGCTACTGCGTGGACACCTTGGGTGCAAATACCTAGTAAGGATTTTTTTTTATTTGCCCAGGTAACCTACCCTAAGGTAGGATAGGTTTTTACCTACTTTGATTCTTGGCTAAATATGAAAATATCCAACCAAACTGAAACTGATTTTAATTTATCCACAGGCAATGATTCAGATGGCAGTTACATGGAGAAAAGATTTAAGTTCCAATGCCGTGCGCCAACAGCTGAACAAATAAAGGTAAACAATTTAAAATAATTTGATTTTGTAACTTATCTGAACTGATATTTTTGACATTAAACTTTTTTTCTTATGTATTCATCATAAAACTTTAGAATCGCAGGGGTATCATCGAAGGTATATGGGGCACCTTTAACTTTTCTCTCTAATCTATTTAAATAGTCAAGGGAAAATTTGCTGCAGTGTAGATCTGACCTTAATTATACCGAGTGGAAGGGTACGTTACGATAAGGTAAAATCCGAATTCATTTCATGTTTCTCAGAATGATGTGAAACATGAAATGAAATTATTGTGCATAAAATTAGTTCAGGAACTTAATGGGTACCCAATAATCGTGCTTTGTTTTATTAACTTATGCGTAATTTATCGTTACCTTTAATTCGTTAACTCTAATAGCAAACGGTCAACTTTTCAACTATGGGGTTAGTCTTTCCATCAAGCGTACTCGTGCCACGTCATTTCACGCATCGTTCCTATAACTTACTATTTTACCTATTTTTCATTTAAATCGAGTTAAGCGTAGAAACTAGTAATTTCAAATAAAGCAAAATTTACAACAACAAAAAAAAATCCGGAAAAAACCGGCAGTCCATTCCACCTTGCTTAAAGCATTTATTGACTGTCTTTGAAGATCATTAAAAAAAATTAAATTAATCATATTTTTACTTCCACAGTTATCCCTAGTACGTTCCGATGAGCGTTACTGCACGTCAGATGGAATGTGTACAAGCGAACGGATAGATGAAGCCTCTGGTTGGGGCCCTTGGGGTCCTTGGGGTGCATGTTCGGCTCCCTGTGGGACGGGGCAACAGCGGAGAAAACGACGCTGTACCCGCCCACCTTGTCGCGGCTCTCCAGATATGTTGCGCCCTTGTAATATTCACGCTTGTACTGGTAAGTGTACTGATTATACAGGACAGTAAGTGTTGTATATTAATTAACGATAGGTGAACTGGAATATGCACGAAAAAAAAAATAAAACAAAAAAAAGGTAAGAGTGGAAGCCTAAGTTGCGGTCACACGGAACAAAACATAACATATTCTGCTTATCTCTATCTCACTCTGCAGTCATTATCTCGCTTTGCCTTTCAATATGACAGCCTTTTTATGGCCTTACCATAGAGAGCGAAAGGCGTTAAGCTTCAAATTTTTGCTAACCTCTGACAAAAAAGAAGGGTGAAGTGTATCACATACAACTTTGTAACCTCGTAACGCTTAGCTGAATGCACCGATTTTTATGTGGATTTCATTCTTTGAAATCTAGTGATTGAGTTAGTGTTTTATTCTGAATGTTGTTTGTTCTTATTAAATATTCATTGTCATGTCTTGTTAGGCGAATGGTCGTGTTGGACGGAATGGAGCGAGTGTTCTGGCGAGTGTTCGGAAGGATCTGCTGCTACTGCTACTGGGCACCGGACGCGCACGCGCATGTGTCTGTCGCCTGAAGGATGCTCCGACGCCGGTGCTGCGCTTGAGAGACGAGTTTGTGTTAATAACTGTGCTGGTAAGACCTATTTTTTATTTCAATGCTTCTTATAGCTTTTACATAAATTACAGCGAAAATCAAAAAAATAGGCAGAAATAGTTTCTCTAATTTACAATTTTCATATCCAATGTTTTTTATTCCTAGATTCGGAAGCCGGTTGGGGAGACTGGGGTGAATGGAGCGTTTGCGCAGGGGGAGAAAGAGTACGCAAGCGATCGTGTCTTAGCGGTGCGTGTATAGGCGCCCAACTACAAGTCGCACTATGTGGAGATGCTAAAGATGACCAGGATATTGATAATGGTAACGGAATAAGTGGTTTTTAATGAATTTTCGTACGGTGTGGTCATCAAACACCTCACAAAGTACGACGCAATAAAAACAAATAAAGAAATAAGTCCTTTTTTTAATGAAAAAATTCTTGTGCTACGAGTTTACTTAAAAATAGTCCAATAAACAACGCAAAGGTTAAACTGCGCGTTCCATGTAATAATATCTGGATGACCGAGCTTTGCTCCGTATTTTTTTTTTTAATGACATTTTCTAAAAATGATTCCTATCCTAGCTAGATCGATTTATCGCCCCCGAAACCCCCTATATACTAAATTTTATGAAAATCGTTGGAGCCGATTCCGAGATTCCAATTATATATATACAAGAATTGCTCATTTAAAGATATAAGATACAGAAAGTCAATGTTGGAAACACATAAATGAGAAAACTAAGAAAACGTCAAGTTTACGTTGCAGATTGAATTCTAACTCTAAATATTTTTCATTCACAGAACTTTACGCTATGCCAGCTTACACTCAAAACGTAGAGATGGCCTCTTTTGTCACTATGGCGAACAACGAATCACTCAGTGTTGGCAGTATCATCGGTTGTGTGGTTGCTGCCTTTGTTATGGGCAAGTTTCATGACATTTTAATTTATGAGCAGGAAACTAGATGGCGCTCTTTAGAACTTTTAAATTTACATATTTTTAATTATTTTTGTTTATCATCCTTCACATATTCATTAATGATATTTATTTTTTACTTTTTGTTAACATATAATTTATATTATTTGTACATTTTATTAAAAAAAATGTATATTCAAATGTTTTTATTGCAAAATACCCTAAACCGCACAAGTAAGGTTTTTTCAACTTGTTGTATATAAGCTAAAATTAATAAGTTTTATTTTGTGTCTATTGAAAGGAGAGACGGTTAGCACTCCCCTTGACAAGGATGGAACACATAAACTGGTTAAGGCACACTTGACCAAGTTTTTTTTTAAACTAAGCAGACTGTAATTTTTTTAATAATATTTTTGTCTTAAGGTTTTTTTTTACCTATATCTGTAAATAAAAAAAATGTGTTTACTCATTATTTTAGTGCTTTTACTAACTTAGTGTATTTTGTACTAGGTTGTCTAACCTGCCTCGCGGGGGTTATAGTCTGTCAACGACGGGGCACTCGTCTACCCTGGAACAGACAGAACCGGGTCCCTTCCAGTCCTCATTACATCACTGCTAAACAGAATAGCTACGTCACTGTGCCTTTGAAAGAAGTTGTAAGTATTTTGTAATTAACAGGTAAATCTAGTATAGAGTTTTGTTCTTAAAAAATTTATAGTGCTTTATAATACATCTTTGTTTTCATACATATATATATAAATATCAACTGCGACTTTACTGCTACTAATTGTTCCCGACAAGATGAAAGTATTTTGCTGGATCTTAATAGTTACATGTTTATTATTTTTTTTGCCCAAGAAGAAAACTCTAGCAGCTTAACTTAGGACTTTAATAATTTTGATTTCTTTTTCAGCCACGTAAAGCAAAACGACAGCCATCCTTCACTGGCATCAGCAGCACCAGCGGGATAATTCTATCAAAAAGTAACAATATATCAAACGCAAATAACCACAACACGGCCACAACACCCAAGCTTTACCCTAAAGCTATAGCTAATGAATACGACTCACTGGGCACGTTGAGAAGACATTCGAATCAACCTAATAATAAGAACAATTTAGACGTTGAAGAAGATAAGTTTTATTGAACATTTAGTGCAAAAACCTGTGATAGAAAAAATATTGGGTTAAGATTTTTCCATTTTTTAATTGGACCATCCTGGAATCTTCGGCCAATTTAGTAGATAGAGTAGATTTTAAATAAAAGTTAGTAGGGTAGGTAGGTACTTTAATAGCCATATTACAAACATTTTATCATTTTATCGTGTGCCCTTTTTATATCTATTCTTGACTGTACTCGTAACAAAGGGGTATCAGATCTAATTTTTGAATGGTGTTTTACGACTGAGACATTTTATTTATCAAGTGGTTTTTGTGTGTTTAATGAATGTGTTTAAGTTTTATTTTTCTGCTTGAGTCCAGATTTTCTTTGGACCAAATTCATGATAAACTTGTTTCAAATATTTGGTTCAAAGTACCATGTTTTTAAGACCGGACCGCTAGGTGTGCTGACTATTAAACGTGTGATAAAATACTTTGAAGTGCCTTAGACGATGTATTAAGTAATGTGATTTCTATATAGGTAATTATTCCAGTGCCATCTGAACAAAAATGTATAGATATTTTATTCTCAGTGTTGTTAATTATAGGTAGAATTAATTGATAGATGAATTTTTGAATCGATTCACGTATGTGCCATGTAAATAAGTTATAAGTGGTGTGCAATGTACATAAACAGTGTAGGTTATGAACAAAATGAAATAAAATAAATTTAAATAGGTAGTGATTGTTTTTAAAAGTTTGGCCAAGTAAAAAACCTTGACGGAAAAAGTTTTTACATCATTATGAAAAAATTATTGTATATTTGAAGGCTTAATATTTATGTAACTTCTATCTGTTTTTTTAATTCTCAGTGGCTAAATTAAATATCAGCAGTACAAACATAAATATGAATTACTAACGACATAGATATTTACTATAGATTTTATTTACATAAAATAAATTGCATATTATGGTTATATAAATTACATTATTTAGATTATTCTTATGACTTGTTGAATAAATTTCGACTTACCTCTGACTCATGTTGAGTTGTAATGTAGGTTAATTTTTTTTATAATTTTGTATTTATTATTTTAAGTGACAAAACTAAATAAAAGCTTTATAGTTTGAGTTATATTATAATTACTGATTGGTTCTGCCTTTATTAGTACTTTTTCAATTATTTAATAAGATTTAGTGACAATGTACTTCCACAGGATACATTGTCTATAAATATTTTTCTATTAAATTATTATCAGGAGGCAATATTTCTGACAAATGCATGAATGTACTCGCGTTTGTCAAAAGCATTGATTCTTGCTATTATAGGTCTACAGATTCAATATTTTTACTGTAATAAATAAAATGGTTTGTTTTTAAAGTAAGTACCAACTAAACGATGTGGTACAATGAATTGTGAGTGCAACGCCCAGACGAATTCAGTTTTTCGATTAAAATAAAAGTCAGCTCCACGTTTGGATTATGCAAACCTAAAATTAACGCATTGTTAACAAAAGAAAGCAGTCTCCTGTCAATATATACACAATTTTTTTTAAATGTAAATCAGTGTAACTATACTAAGTCCGTTGACTTCTCAGTCTCGGGACTTATTATCGCGTGGTACCTTACCTTGAGGACATTTTTCATTACAGTGCCATTTGAATCTGCTTATTAAATCTATCTCTTTTTAGTTCTATTGTAATTATAAGAGGCTTCTCAGTGACTCACCGAACTTTTATAAAATTAGGAGATTTTATCCTTAATTTAAACTTTTAATTATGTGGCTTATTTTCTATTTCTGAATGTTTATTAGGTGTTAAAATTACAAGCTGTAAATTGTTTTTATGCTAATTATTACTTCAAAATGACAATAAAGACTGTCCAACTTATTTTTTGTTTTATTTTTTATTATAAATATTCTCATTTTTGCCAGACCACATTTAGTACAAATATATGAAAAATCTACTATCTAAAAGAATTTATGTTATAAGTTACCTATTGATTTTATCCAATGTGTAGCTGTCTTGTATTGGTAGGTAATTGCGTTAAATGTTAATGTTAGGCTACTATGAGTTTGCACTGGCGAAACATAAACATTAAAACATGCTACTAACACTGTTTTCTGTCAATGTAGCGACTAGTGTTTCCTCTATTGCAAAACTTGTGGAACTGAAACTTGTTTGACGTTTCACAGTCTAGACATTAAGCTATACGTTTTTAATCAAACTTTATTAGCAGCATGCTAAGTACTCGATAAATGAGTCAGAAAATTTCGCAACATAATAAAAGATTTTTTTTGTTTTGTCGACACTACACATAGGTAAAAACGTAAAAATAAAGTTTTATTCCTTTTAGTTCCTTTTAACCGTCAGTCCATAGGTCTTAGCACCAAATGTGTTAGTTCCCCCAGCGCCCATTTTACATTAAGTAGGTACTTATGTTACAAAAAACATGTATCGTTTTTTGTCCCATTTTCATCCTAACTTTATTTTTTATTTATTGCAAATATAGGTATTTTATGAATTCGATAAAATTTTGGGTCGAATGCTACAGGCATGACAATTGACTGGCGGTTAAAAGGTCAAAGTGATTAGATACTTGCTAACTGAACAAGATGTTTTCCAGCCCTCTTAGAAAACAATAGTAAACCGGTTGTTATACAAGTTGCAAGGCATATTTTTGAACAGTGGAAATTAGATGTGACAGAACAAGACAAACATGTCAAAGATTATATTTTTGGTCAGTCAGAACACAGACAACGACAAATTCTAAAATCTGTCAATGTTTTTACATTGTTTTCTTGAGTGAGAACGTAAACTCAATAAAACAAGTTAAGCGATTTATTTCCTATTACAAGATTCGATACATTGCATGTTTAATGTTTCTTGGTGCAAACTAAGGTTAACATAGATACCTACAGACAACAAAATACTACACATATCTACATATTATTATTATATCTTCTAACCTAAGTTAGTCATGCGAGAAGATACATACGTAAATGTCAAAGTTCACGGAACAAGGTGAGAGTACAGTCAACCCCAAAGTTGATAAATAGAATAAATATAACAAAATATCTGAACAAAAACATTCCTTAGGTAAGTTTCGTGTGATTGTTCATTATAAACGAATAATAATAAGCTTATTTTCTCCTTTTGTCACGACTTTTATGGAATCTTTTAGTGTTAAGATGTGGTTATATCACAGATATGGAATCTTTTAATCAACCTTTGTAGCTAACAGTACCTGACAGTGATGCCAATAGTTACAAAGACAAGGTACGGTTTACTTAAATATAGATTCAACATTTAATGAATACTTTGAGGGTATATCCTGAATTTTGGGGGCTGAGTCACCTGTTCCATTTGAAGCCTCATTCTACTACCACCTTCCCACCGAAAATCATTCGTAATCACGACTGAATCGGTATATTGGGCAGGCGCGATCCATCGTAGACTACATTATTCTGGCAAGTTGTTGTTAAGACCTCCGACCTTATCATGAACTTTCAATCAGTTTAGAGAAAAAACTGCTTCAAAATCAGTCCATTTCCTCAATCCGCGACCAAATATTTTTACACTTTAAACCAGTGACAAAGGGTGTAATTCTGAAAAAGGGAAGTCGGAGCTAAAATGTTATTCCTTAGGAAAATAATATCTATTCACTACCGTCACCGATCGTTCTTACACTTGAGGCTATACTTAATTTTGTTGCTATTTAAAACTTTTAGGAGTTACATAATTTATTAATAAGTACGTAGTATGATATTTACCTTGTATGGACTCTTTGCCACTGCTATACACAGAAACACAGATATACACTCGTCAAACGTAAAACACCCCTTTCTTTCATCTTTGGATAACAAAACATTCGCAATGTAGGTACAATAGTTAGTAGATACCCAATAATTAGTTATTAAATCGGAATGCATACGGTGTGCGGTATTCCGGTGCGATCTCTGAAGCTTCTACGTGACTTGAGTAGAAATATGGTACACACCCTAGCTATTGCTAATACATAATAATATATTATCTTTAATACATTATAGCTACTATAGTTGCATGTTAACTTAGATTTGTCTTAACGAAACAGCTATTACCTAAGTAGATAGGTTTACCTAGAAATCAATATTCATTTATCATTAACTAGTCCGATTACAAGCTAAGTAGAGCTTGTGATCATATACTACTACTCTTTTAAAAATATTTGCTAAAAATAGTTATTACACTCAGACTAATAATAGTAGTGGTCAAGCGCGGGCCTAATATAGAATAAAGAAAAGACCACCCAGGTGCAATTAAAATAAACATTCTACCTGTCTTGGGTTTGAACGTACGGCCTGCGTCATGAAAATCAGTTATCTTACCGACCACACCACCGCTGCACCAGGCTGTCTATTGTTTTTGCTTCTTATGAATTCCACCCTTTTAACTCACAATTTATATGAGAGAATTTGCGTGCAGGCTATAAAAAGATCCATAGTATTAGTGGTTACAAACGGGAATACTCAATTTTAGGGCAGATAAAGTACATTTAAGTACATAGGACCTACTCTAACTACTCTTTTTATTTGGTCGTAAACAACCGCTCATAAATATGTAGAATGTTGTCATTCCAACCGACAGGGATGATTAAGATAAACAGCTTATATTTTGGTGAACGTGGAACAGTGAATATTAATGGATTAATGAATAATTCATAAAAGGAGTATTGATTTGAGTTTATGACTATCACTTTTCATTAGTTGAACATATTTGAGTCAGTAACTCATCAAAAAGAGTATTTGACATGCATTTAACTAAAACGGACAGTGTTGGCAGCAGTTAGTTTTTAATTTCGCGGAATTAAGTCGAACAAACGTTTAATAATTAAACGTTAAGTGCCAATAAATCCTATTATTTTCGATTTTTTTTTAATTCTTGACCTTGACTACCACTTGCCTGATGTTAAGCAATGATGTAGTCTACAATGGAACGCGTCAGCCTAGTATACCGATTCACTCGTGATTACAAATGATTATCGGTGAGAAGGTGGCAGTGGAATGAGCCTCCATATGGTTAGAAACCTTAAAGGAGCAACAATTCCGCCCCTCCCTCTCTGCATGGTGTCACCAGACATCGCACCGGAACACGGCAGGGCCGCTTGGCGGTGCGGCTTTGTCTGTTGGGTGGTCACTAACCACGGCCGAAGCCTACCACCAGTTGATTGTCACTTGATTTGCACCACCCGGGGACCACGTGTGGGGATTCAATTAAAGGTGTGGGGATTCAATTAAACCCACGGACGAAGGTGACTCACCCCCCTAAGCTGGATTTTAGTATGGCAGTATGGCATTCAGCTCAGGCACAGTACAGCCCACTAGACCCGTTATTTATGGTCTTCTCGGAATACGATTGGGTTATTTAACACAAGCTAATCATAATTGCAATGGATAAATCGTATAGAGCTGTGATACTAATATTTTTATTGGCCACTGGTACCTATCACTATCAGCGAAACCTATACTAAAGCAGATTCTGATAGCGTCAGTAAAGAGGCTAAAGTCGACGCTGATGTTGGCTTTGAATCTAAAGCATCAGCTAACACCGTCGCAAAGGTTAGTTACTTCCTATTTACTTTATATTACAATATTAGCATGAAAGTACGTTAAGCGCCGTTGCTCGTATAATCTGCAGATAAAGCGTAGATACTGTACCTTTGATAGTTTGAATAATTTAAAGGCTGGCAAGAAGCCAAAATGGTCAATCAGCTTCGTGCAAATAATAGAAAGCCTAGTTTTCGATAGTTTATGGAAGTCAGAGGTAAAAAATGGGTTGTTTGCTGGGTAAATGCGGCCGCAGGGAATATGAACTACCTTTCGAGTTATTTACGATATTACTCAGAGAGAAAATCTAGGTTTAACCGTAATTTAACGGCCAAATTATTAGCTGTAGTAAGTTGTTTTTTTAGTTTGCCATTCCAGCAATTTAAATAAATTTATATTCTACTATCTGCCCCGGCGAACTTCGTACTGGTTTTTTTTTTCACCTTCTGAACCTATAATGGAAACCGGCCAAACCGGTTCAGCCGTTCTCAAATTTTAGAAATAATAACAATATTCTGGGACAAATAACTGATATATACTTTAACTACTTTTCTTTAGTAGGTACCTATATTCATAATTTTAGTGGACAATCTTACTTTCTAACTCCTCCTATTATCTTTCTAATTATATCCATGCGGGATCCAAGACAGTTTCGGTGTCCCGGGACTTGGCCGGGTCCAAATCCCGTATCTCTCTACAGCGCCGCTGTCGATCCTGGCTTACAGGAGAAGCAGTGGCGGAACTGCGATGGTGGTGGGAAGTCCAAAAAAATCTTGTAATATATATTTTATTACAAACAAACAAATACAAACTTCCATAAATTCATTTTTAAATTTAAAGAGTTTTTTTTTGTACTTAGACTCGAAAGTATTTTGTACATTTGATTTTATAAGTTGATAAAGGTTATAAAGTTAAAGTAAGTAAAGTTAGAGTAAAGTGATGAGAGTAAAGTGAAGTTGGAATAAAGTGATGGGTGATCTTCTTCTTTTTCAATCTTTTTCTGCGATCTCCTTTGATGTAAACGATGAAAGAGATGTTTGATATACACATCAAATAATTATAGGTACCCAAAGAAACAGCACTACAACGTAACAAACCAATATCACGACGCCATAAAATCTTTCTTCCATTTTGTCACCAAGATAAATTGGGATTACGGTTGTTAAAACACTAAAACTTCAGTTTAAGCTATAAAAGGCTGTAATACCTAAGTGAATTCATGGATATATGGTAACTGAATATTGAAGTCCAAATGATATTTTATTCTAGTAAAATATAATTGAGACGATTTTTCCATATTGGTCTTATAAGCACGCAAACCGTTGATATGTGAATCAAAGAGCTATCTAAGATAAAGTGCCGGAGGATATAATATTGTAATGAGATGGTAAAAGCGCTATCCCTGGATGCGGATTACAACCGATAGATCAAACGCACGTGAGCAGCATTTGACGAGGATACATGTTTTAAGGTTAACACACACCAACAGTAAGGCATTGACTCCATATCATAAAGAATGTCTTTACTTAAAGGTTCTCTATTCTACTGATGTTTGTTTCGTTTTTATTAATTACTAGCTATCCGCCGGTGGCTGCGCCCGCGCGAGCTAAATCGTCTTCTTACTTCTTATATAAATGGGCTATATAACAATGCAAGAAATATACATGTCGGATCAGTAGATTAGCGAGTTAATCCTGAGATTAGCGCGTTCAACCAAACAAACGAACTCTTCAGCTTTATAATATTAGTACAGATTGATTGTTAATGCTGAAGGTATGCAGTTTGCAGCCGAAGTTCCGAAACGGTTTTTTTTCATTTTGACGTGTTCGGACGCACTACAAGCTCGAAAATTATGAGACAGGAATTCTGTTGTGCAACGTTCTGTGCATATAGTATCAGTTCTGGCGTACCTAAATCCATAGCTGTGTTGCTATAAGACGCGTTGAGAGTTCGAAGTGTTGTAGCACAACAACAGAACTTATTGTTACTAGAATGGCTAAATGCCGTACTATCACGCTGCGCTCAATGAATCGAATTTTAGCTGGACGTTAGTATACGTTCTTTCAGCGTATGCTCGCCATGTCTAACGTATACTTATATGCAATTGTTCGCACGAACGTGTGGTCTAAATTGATGAAATGCAGGATCACTGTTCTATAAATTTTATGAACATAGTTTGTATGCAATAGCAAGTGTACTAAGCATAAGATATAACAAATTTGAAGAGATCTCGTTGCCAAAACCAATCTGACACTAAGTGTTAAATGTGCTTTAACCATTATTTACCACGGGTTTCACATAGAATGTTAATCTGTAATTACGTTAAAGAGAGAACTCAATGAATTGCTAATAAATTGGATTGGATGTGGTTGGTCTTTCATATTCATGTTTTGTTATTTGTGTCTTATTAGTTGAGATAAGGGTAAGAATAATTAATATTAGGACTCAAGGGTCAATTAAGGTATAGTACGAATTTTTATATCAAGTTTTTTAAATAATATTGTATGTAAGATATTAATAATAATAATATTCTAAGATATTAACACACACGCTTTGTTATGGAGACCAGATAACTTTTCTTTTGTAAATACTTATAATAATAATAAATTAAGTAAAAGTAATCTATTGAAAATTCTTCCGTGTACTGTTCCTAACGTACGATTCGACGCGCGGTGTCTGGTTCAAAAATGGGTACTGTACGGAAAGCATATTATTATTTAAATTATTTACGCTTAGTGGAAAATATTGCAAACCTCCAAAACATTAGATTATTTAAAAAAATATTTGGCCCTTAACGTAGTCATAAGTCTTCTTATAATCTATGTTCTTGATGTTAAGATGTAAAATATCCTGAAGTTTACTTTCAGCGATTTGCAGAGGCAGAGAGATTCACACTAATGCGTCTCATAAAATGAATGATAGTGATATAAAAGTACTTCGTGTTCTAAATAATACAAAGTAGGTATACAAAAGATTGTATACAAAGGATTGTATTCACAGGATTGTATAAAATACTTTTATAAAACGGTACGCGTTGGGAATTGGGAAGCCCTTTTTAGACAACTTCACTTAATCACAGTCAAGTAATAAAACTTTTTAATTTAAAACTCATAACTTTGATTGCTTTGTAAAATTGAATTAGTTTTTGATGTAAAAATGTTTGACCCCGACGAAAAAATATAAGTGTTCTTAGTTTGTCGACTGTAGGTATCTTGATGTCTGTGTAGGTATCTGTTAGTACTACAAGTTAGTGTAGTTTAAGTTTTAATGAGGTTTGTTTGTACACTTTTTAAAAAAGAAAAAATATTTAGTTATAACAGTTGAATAAGTTGCCTCAATAGCCTCTCATCATATTTATCTAGTGGGGTTAGATGTAAAGCGGCAACTCGCTGCTATTACTTACGAAACCTAACACTAAAATGCCTGTTATTGTCATCTCTGCCTACACCATTAAACAATACAGTCGCGCTATGTAATAAGAATAAAAAATTTACTATGGTTAGTTATCATTTAAATTTATTTTTAGAGCGACAGCGTCTGTTTATTTAATAAAAGCCTGTTTAAACATAAAAAGAGATTTCGCTATTAAAGTCTGTGTTCCTATTATATCATAACATAACAAAGTGGGAAACGGTTGTCCCTTGATTCTTCCCAAGGGCTCTTAACATAATTTCGAAATAAACAAAGGACAATGAGAAATAAACATGTCGAGTAATAATTTTAGATTTAATTCACTTTGAGAAGACTTTTTAACATTATTAATTAATAAAACAATAATATATAATAATATAGTAAAACATTAACACACACGGTCATCCCAAACTAAGCAAAGCTTGTACTATTCAAAATTTCTTTATTTTCAGCTTAATGAAACGAAACGAAAACGAAATGAAACTATGGAAATCAGATAACTGGTAATATACTACATAATAGCGGTGGCGCAGTGGTACGAGCCTCGCCTTAGAAAAATAAGGTCGCGGGTTCGAATCCTGGTCGTGCCCACGCATCTTTGTGTGAATTGTTTCATCTCCGCTGCTCAAATCGGTGAAGGGAAACATCGTGAGGAAACCGGCATGTCTAAGAACTAATCATTCGAGGACATTTGATATCCACCAACCCGCACTTGGCTAGCGTGTGGGGATTAAGGCCTAAACTCTCTCAACTCGTAAGATAGTTGAGAGAATACCCGTGCTCAGCAGTGGGACACTAAAGAAAGTTGAAGTGATACTTCATATAATATATACATAAATATAGATAATTACACCCAGACACAAGATAAACAGACATATTTAAACAAATGTTTGTCTCGGGTGGGAATCGAACCCACGACCAATTACGAGCTTCCGCCCGAGGACAGATGGCAAAGCTACTTATTCCTCGTATTTATAATATTAGGGATTATCGTGACGGCCGGTGGAGTGGTCGGTAAGATACTTGCTTTTTATGCCGCAGTTCGTGGGGTCCATTCCCACCTGAGACAATTGTCTTCATGAACATGCTTGTTTGTCTTGAGTCTGGGTGTAATTACCTATATTTAAGTATGTATTTACAAAAGAAAAGTATTTTATGTAGTACTAGCTTTACGCCCGCGGCTTCGCCCGCGTGTATGTCGGTTATCGCGCCAAAACATTACCATATTTTGCGCAGTCGGATAAAAACTATCCTATGTCCTTTCTCGGGTCTCAAACTACCTCCATACCCAATTTCATCCAAATCGGTTCAGTAGTTTTTGCGTGAAAGCGTAACAAACAAACTTACATTCGCATTTATAATATTAGTATAGATATTACCAGTTATCTGGTACAAGCTCTGCTTAGTTTGGGATCAGATGACCGTGTGTGTTATTTTTTTTTTATAGTTACAGTATATTTCGATAGCATAAGTCCTAGTGACAACTGTTGTAAAATGAGCATTAACGGTATCTTATATTAACTGCAGGTAAATAGGATGATGGTATTAGAAAATGATTAGGGTTGACCGTGACTAGGCACTTTATAATGTCTTCCTACGTTTGAAAGAAACAAGAGGAGATTAAAAAAAATAATGTCCTTGTAGGTACTGGATGGATCAATGTTCTACATACAAGTTCTGAAACATTTTTACGGCTTTCGCGATTGTGATCTATTTTAGACGCTGATAAACGCAGTTTTCTCCCACATTAGGTATTCTTTGGTAGTGGAAACTGGGCATGGACACTGTGAACAGTCGACTTTATAATGTTAAGGCACGTTTTATACAATAGTTTCGCGTCTAGACATTCAAACGACAAGACGCCGAGACGCAATACAATGTTAATGTTTATTAATTTGAAAAAATGATTAACAATTTTGCAATTAAGTTGGTTTTAATCGATGCCGAACAATTCAAACAAAGATGTGTGCCCATACATCTATGTGTTTACGAATTACGTCATCTACCCTGATCAATATCGGCAAAAGAAAACATCTTGAGGAAACCGACATATCGCAAAAATCTTTCGAGGACATGTGACTTCCACCAACCCGCACTTGGCAAGCGTGTGTGGACAGTCTCTCAAGAGAGTTTAGGCTACTATCCTACTTATATTGTCCCACTTACCACGCGGGCGAAGCCGTGAGCGGAAGTGTATCTAAAGATTACTGAAGGCGTGTTTCAATTTCCTCAACAACTCGAACAAACAGTATATAATACACTTTACAAACAATTTATTTGAAGATTGGCGTTTAAGATTAGCAGTATTGGAAAATATTTTCCTAGATAAGTATTTACATAAATTAAAAGGTGTTTGTATTGGGTGGAATTTATGTATGTGTATGTATTTACAAAAAGAACTGTGTTTGAAGGCTTTCGGCTAAAATCAGGATTATCAGGCAACTTCAGATAGTCGTGGATTATCGGGTAAGAAGACGATGTTCATACATCTTTGTGTGAATTGTAGTACTCAATATCGGCGAAGGAAAAAGTCGTGAGAAAACCGGCATGTTTAACAACTAATCATTCGAGGATATGTGAGATCCACCAACCAGCACTTGGCCAGCGTGTGTGGATTAAGGGCTAAACTCGAGGCCTTGACCCGTGCCCAGCAGTGACCCTAAAAAAAGGATTGAACTGAAGACGGTATTCCAATAAAATAACTACGGCAACAATCACTTTACCCAGACCTCTTGATTGCATGGTCATTAATTCTTCTAGATAGTTACAGATCGCTAAGATTAAGTTGGATTAAAGAATAACGTCCACCGAGCACGTGGTTGCATACGCACTTCCCGACGACGCAACGTCCAACACACTCTTCTAAGATGGCCGCTTCACTCCTGCTCGGTGTTCGTTCATGTTGACATTTTCGAGTGAGCTGATTCCAAAGGTGGACACAGAACGGGTGACAGTACAAAATGACAGTTGATGTATTGAGAATCGAATGCGCCAACATGTTAATGTAGTAGGTAAATCAATTTTTATTATTGGTTATATGAAAATAAAAAAAAAATGCATAAAAGAGATATATTAATCTAACTAGAGAAGAGGACCATGGAGTAATCTACTTGTAATCCTTAAAATAGGTAATTTTCCGTTCATTCCTTTAAAATAAATGAATAAAATTTATCAGTTTTAATTTTTATTTTGTTTCTTTACAATTTTTTTTTATCTTTACATATATAAAAAATACATTCTGTACTATTTTCATGCCTATCAAAACAGTGAAGTCTGCACGATACCTTCTCAAGTAAAATAGTACCGGAAGGTAAAGGAAGGTTAGTTATATAAAGTTTAAATATTTCCAATAACAACAGTATTTTTTATCACATTCAATGACTTACTGTGACAGAATATACGATATTTATTCACCATAATAACCTAAATACTTTTATGAAAATTGTGAACGATACTAAAAAAAAATATAGTACCCTACCTAATGGGTGCTAAGCAACTTAAATCTTGTTTCAACTTTTTGATTTATTGCCTTTGTTTGAAGTATTTGTTTTCAGAGATTGACTGAAAGATTTCTGGGTAATAATAGAGAACCACATTACTTAGGGTGGTGACGCAGAGGTGTCGTTTTATATTAGTTGGGGTTCTATCCTGAGTCGTACACATCTTTGTGAGAATTGTTAGCTTTATCGCCGCTGTTCAATATCGGTGAAGGAAAACGACGTAACGAAAACAGCATGTCTAAAAATTAAATATAGGTCGGTATATGATGACCAACAATCATTACCCTTTGTACGAGTTGTCAATACGAAAAGGTTAAATAAATAAAATAAATAAACACGGCCAACACGGCCGCGTCTTTTTATTTTTTATTTTATTTGGCCTGCATACTCTCAATTCGTATATTATTTGTAAGAAGACACGTTACCAGCAGTTGGCCATAGGATTTTAACTTTACATAACATAGAAAAATACAATTTTACCCTCATTTTCGTTCAGGTTTTTAAAGAGGCAAGTTATTCCAAACTTAAATAAAGAAAAAACTCTTTAGGAATTTTCAAAGTTACGCAAAAGTTAAAATGATTTGTGAGCATAAGCTCATGAATTCCATTAAAATATTCAATTAATCTAATAAAAACCGATAAAAGAATTAAATTTTTCGGACCACTTCATAACTTGAGCTGATTGAATTTGATACGACTTGAAAACAAACATGATGAAACTTGAAATGTTTTCAATAAAGAACGAATACGAATTCTATTAATAGACAGGGCTTTGTGAAGTTTAAGGTGCACATTTAGTGCGCCATAATATTTGACATAATTCTTTTCATGTATTTTTTTATCGTTAACTAGTAAGAAACAGATGTTTCTTACTATTTTGATTATATTTTACTCCTAACGAAAACTTACAGTAAAGGACAATATGAGTAAACATTGATATAGATTACAAATTTTCACTGATAAATATACGAATGTTACAACACGTGAACAGTGAACCAACACCAACCAGTTAACAACAAACCTTATGCTAAGACTAAAAGCAATGATTACAAGCAGCTATTATAGAAACAGTCTTTCTTTTAAGATATCATATTCATGTGGCAAATATGTCGATATTAAACTCCTGACTTACAGTGTTACAAGTTGAACAATCTCAAATTAATAGACCACTACTACATAGAATTCAAAACTCTGGACACAACTTGCTTCCGGATTTTGTTTTGCTAATTTAATTATATTTATTTACAGATAAAGGCAAAGGCAACAGTTAGCGAAGTAACAAATCACATTAAGCTACCCCTGCCTGTTGGGATAAACCGTTCACGTATGGTAATGTGCCAGTTGAGTAGTAACAACACAATATTCGACCAACACAACACAACAGATTGTCCCAAATTACGTCCTTAGAGACAAATTGTATTTTATTGTAGGCACGTTGGCTGCTATGTTTTATTTACTTACTTGACTTTAAATTTGCCATGTTTTGTTTTGGAAATAAAACTGTAAAACACGAATTTTTATACGTTACAATGAGGTTGTGAAGATTTATTTTTAGATTCAGTAATCTTACTGCTTAATTTTACTATGTACAACGTTGAACCTAACATTAAGTACATAGAACTTGGTACCTATATATATTTTAATCTCAACATTGTTAGACAGAAGGTTAGGGAAGTTGCGAGGAAACCTCAACACACGTATTTTGTGATTTACTGAGTACTAGTGTTAACACGACGTAAGAAATCAATAAACATTTTTTTAATAGAGAAAATTATCCTTTTATAAAATTGGTTTGAAAAATCTTATAAAATAATAAAAAGCGCAACTATCAACTAAGAGTTTGTTTGTTTGAACGTGCTAATCTCAGGGACTACTGGTCCGATTTGAAAAAATCTTGCATTGTAAGATAACCCATTTATTGAGGAAGGCTTTAGGTTACTTTTTATCCCACAGTTGGGGATAATATAAAATGTAAATCACGCGGACGAAGCATCGGCGGTAGTACTAGTATTTAATAAGCTAAGTTTTAGACTTACCCATACTAACCTTTATGTAAGTAAATGGGACAACATATACCTTTAACTAAAGTAGGAAAGTGTAAATGAAACCGAAAACTTCTTAGTGGCTAAATAGTTTTCCAACTTGTCCGATGGCCATAAGTTTTGGCACCGACTCGCTAAAAGGAATTCCGAATAGTTGTCAGTTCAATCAACAAGTATCCAACCTTGGATCTTCACGAACTTTGCTTAATGGTGTTATATGAAGCAAGTTTTTTGTCCTTCACATAAAGTTACAACGAAGTAAATAAGAACCAGCAGCTCCAAGTTAAGACTTGTGCCCGATGAAAGCCTGCCAAAAGTAAATGATATACCCCTCATAGGAGTTAGACAGAAAAATTGTTACCGCAACGAAAATGTGTAACTTTGACGGAAATATATATTTTTTTTATTTTAACTAGCACAATCTATAAATCTATCTTAATATATATATTTCTTGTGTGCGTGTGTATGTGACTGAACTCCTCCTAAACGACTGGACCGATTTTGATGAAATTTTTTGTGTGTGTTCAAGGGGATCTGGGAATGGTTTAGATTCACAATTTTGTCCGCTGGCGGTACGAAGTTCGCTGGGGCAGCTAGTATACCTATATAACTAAAAGCTTCATTGCGTCAGGGCGTGACACAGTGGGTTTGTAAAACTACAAAGAAGTTTACTACCCAAAAACTGCCCGGTGTTCCTCTGTCAACCAACTTGTAATATCGTGGTTTCGGTTTGGCATTACCTGAACCGCCGGTGGATTACATTTATTAGGTCCTACCATTATTAAATTCAAGCTGCTTCTAAAAATGTTCTTTAATATTAGAAATGTCTTTTGACTCGACCACTTATAAAGTAGATGTTTACTACTAGACCGGGAAGGCAGTCACTCGTATAATTTTGTGTTACCCTTACAAATATTATAAATATGAAAGTAACTCTGTCTTCTGTTTAACTTCCGAAATTTGGTACAGAGATAATCAAGAGCCTGAGAAAGGACTACGGTTTTATGTGAAACAAGGCTTGTAAGGGGTTGAAATAGGGGATGAAATTTTGTATAGAGATATAAAATAAAAAATGTAGTTCACGCAGGCGCAGCCCGAGCGGAAAGCTAGTATAACTACGGAAAAAAGTCTCAATGTTACCTACTTAGAATGATAAGCATCATTTATTCCCGTCCAATATGAAATATGAGGACATCCTAGATTTTTATGATACTGCCTAAAATAAACCGAGACCTATAAATCTTGCGAATAGATACTGGGCGGGAAATAAATCAAAAAACTGTCAACACAGCGTTCTAAATACAAATGGCTTGTATATCTACAACAATATTTTAACAGTTATCTTTTTTTTTCTCATTGAGACCTTTCTATTAGACTAATCCTGATTCTAGAAAATAAGATTTTAAATAAATATTTTTTTTTATACAGCTAAGTCTTTAAGTATTAGTAACTGACGTTACAGTAGCTTACACTATGTTTGTGCCTAATATTTTATGCCTATAATCGGGGTGGCACGGCGCAGAAGCCACACTGCCTTCGAGTAAGATGAGGTTCAATGTATAGTATTGTCTTAGATTTACACGAATATCACACATTGAAATAAAACTACTTTTTAACGGATTTTATCGCGGTTTATTTTAGATTTTAGATCCCGACGTTAATAAGTTTTAAATCCGTTAAAAAGTAGTTTTATTTCAGGTTCAATGTACTTACTGAGCAGAGTCCGATTTGTTGCCTAGGATTCTTAGGACGCTATTTCCACTTCCCCGCAAACGACGTGTGACGCACACTTTTTTTGAGCATTGTTGTAAAAGTCGCCTACGTCTATTAACCTCAACCTTATTTTAAAAGTCTTGTGATTTTTTACACAACAGGGGTTTGTGTTTGATATTTCAATTTGTATATTCAGAATATAAAATGTAGGTACGGTCTACGGCTTACATTTACATATCACAAGACCAGAATATGAATGTATGTATGTGCTAACTGATAAATAATTCAGAATCCAAAGGTAAAACAAAATATTCAAAGGTGAACAAAATATTTGATTTACTGTTTTAAAATATTTTTGACAATTTTTGACAAGTGGAGATCAATATTACCTCCAACGCCATTAATTTAATGTACTCGACTCCAAGTTTGAATTTAGAATAAGCACCAGCTAATGAAGAAATGTATTCCAAAGAGTTTTTATTTGTATTCTGACAGACTACAAAATAAAATTTATTTTTATTTTCTTTTATAATTTACACTTTATGAGAGGCCATAAATAGAATTAATCTTCATATTTTGAAATCAGTTTAAAATACCGGCAGTAAAATTTGTTGAATGAAAGGCAGATTCCTTAGCCTGCTATTGGAAAACCTAAGCATTATTATATTTATACGGTTTAAACTTGTGATTTGTTAACCGTAATATAAGGTACTGAATGTACAGTTTACCAACCTTTTATCATGAGCGACCGACAGTGAGTTGGAAGCACGTGAAAAATTATAGCAAAGACAAAAATGGGACACGCGCCATATCCACCAAACTCGTTTCCATGTATCGGTATCACCAGGCATCTCATCAGAACACGACAAGGTCGTCTGGTGACGTGTTTTTGCGTGACGTATTGTGACCAGGCGTGGGTGTGCATGGATCCCCACCAGCCTGGGATCAGATTAAAAACTACGGTAGCGACCTATACGGAAAACACCAATAACTTCTATTAGCTCTTAGTTATTATCATCAGCCATCTCCATAATAACATACTTTGTAAACAACTTCGAACATAAATAAAACAGTGGCTGGAAGTTAGACAGCCTCTCTTCACACTTAGGCCCACATAAATATATTTTACTGCCAATATAAGATAAATCTTGAGAGGCAAAAACCCACTCTGTGCAGGCGTAATGTCTCATCGATCAACTCGGAATTCCTGCGACAGGGTCAGTTCATACTAAGCGTCAACCGCTAGAAAAATATCTAATAAAAGCTCACCTTAAGTGTTTATATTAAAAATTTGACCACACCAACCATTTTTTAGATATGAACACTCCTAACTTTCTCACCACTGAACCAAAAAAAAACGATTTTCAAAATCATATTAAATAAAACTAGATTTTTTTTGTGAAAACTCTCAAAACTCAATTAAAATGCATTTTTTTGTTCTGATATTAATTATTTTAATATGACATAGTTTAATAGGCCTGAATTTCGAGTACGAGAACTCAATAGTCTATTGAGTCCATCAGTAAAATTGAACACGTGTTTCTTGTTTTTTCGAATAAAAAAGAAATAACTAAAGTAATAACTGAACAAAACATGAAATTACGCGACGTATTATTTTATAACACAAAAAATGTCTCCCATTCTTTTATTAATTCACAAGATGGACTTTAAATTCAAATTTAGTGACCTTGTCTATTAAATTACACAAAATAAATGAGTCTAATTATTTCAGTCCCAGCGACCAAAGACCGTATAGTGTGAACGTAGTCTAAAACCTATGCCTCTGTGCTACGACAATATTCGTAGCAGTCGCGCCGCGCCCGTAGTCCGCTACGCCCGTAGCGTCGTAGCAGTGCTACGAGCTACGAACTCGGAATACACAAATATTCATAGTGAACACTGAACCTTGTGAATTAGTGCGTGACACCAATTTTGTTCGAGATATCAACCTATATCTACGTAAGTAATTTAATTAATTTGAGTAATGTAAACCATTACAATTTATTGGTTTACCCGAAGATTTATTTTTAACGGTACCACGAAATGATATCTTATTATCGGAGATACGTGAGCTCTTTTAGCGTTATTTTATAACAACCTTCCTGCTGTAAGATTAGAATTGTCTTTGCTTTTGACCCGTGATGAAAAGAGAGATGTTGTAGTTATATTATGTGGAAGCTTAATTGTTATTATCAATACTGTAGCTATGTAAATAGGTGTATTATGATATTTATTTTGGTAAGCTTTCCTAATCCGAATAAATAAATAAGTTCGACGTGTGTCAAAGTTCGTGGCATTGTAGCGATTAAACGACTGGGCTGATTTTTAAAGCTGACTAGGTTGTAATGGTTTTTAGAATGGTTTAAATAAATAAAACTAAATAATATATAAGAAACAACACACAGCATAAACTGCTTTATCTAGAAACTCCGGATTTGGCACATAGGTTTTGTATGAGGGTGCAGTAAGAAAGGATTTTTCAATACTCATCCCCTAACCACGTGGGCGACACCGCGGGCGGAAGCTAGTAAATTAGCTAGAACGTGGGTTCCAGAAAAAATACCTAAGAGTTGTTTGTAACAAGAAAATAAGCGAACGGTAATATATTTTATTATTAACGAAACAAAAAACAACTAGAATTTTCTTAAATTTACGCGGATATTACTCATTGAAATAAAATTTTTCGGCACGATGGTTATTTGATTTGATCCCGGTTTATTTTAAACGTCAGGGTATAAAATCTGATATAAACCACGATATAGTTTTATTTAAATAAAACTACGTTTAAAAAAAAACGACTCCAATAACAATAAAGTAATTACAGGGGATTAAATGGCAACTTTTTCCCATCAAACAAAAAAAGAATCACGTAAATCTAATTAGGAACCTCTTCTTAAAGTCGGTTAAAAATGATTTAGCTTACAAGCATGTGCTAGACTCAGATTATTTTTGCACCTCAGGTAGTAATGTTACCAGTTCAACCCGCTCAAGTTAAATTGGGTCAATGATCTCGCTTCAGACAGTTTCCTTCTCAGCTTACCTTTACATAACATATTCGAAGGTATAAGCAGAGGTTCACGAGTATGTGTTCAGAATTTTCTATTATGCCATATTATCTAAATATAACAGAAAACAGGGTTGGAAACCGAGTACTGTGCATTGAGTTATCTGAATCAAACCTTTTTGTGTGTTGAAAATGTCTACATAAATAATAATGTCAAGGGGCTCTCAAATTTACCCAGAAGTTTCAAGAATAAGGACGAACTTTAAGGGTTTGGGATCGAGGTCGAGTGCATGTTGTATATTTTTTACTAAGCATAATCATCGGTACTGTACCATTCAACACCTGCAGCCGTACTATCACACCATATAGAATTATTATTGCAGTTGAACGAACGAGATCATATAGCAGCTCGACGGTTACAATTGTGACCGATAAGCGGCATTAGGGTCGTCCCCTATTACATATGGGACCCAAACCTAAAATGGATGATATTCACCTCTGCTTACACCTTCGGGTAATACAGGCGTCATACTATGTTTATGTTATGATAAAGATACTATAATAATATGAATTTAAATTGTCTACCTACCTACCTACATATTGGTACCTACTCTTCTATAGCAAAGAATACATGCCTGCCTTTATTCCCAGAGCGGCAATAAAGGCAACGAAGAGAACCGTCTCCAGCGCCATTAACTAATGCATTAAATTTGTTATAACAGGAACAAATAGGGATCTGTTCTTATTAAAACCGCTGGCTTTATTTAACCGATTTTAAATAAGAAAGAGGTTATCGAATATTTATATTGTTTTTAAAATTGTTTGGGTAATACCATTTGCAATTTTTTGCACAATAGTTTTTTTGAATCAGAACCTTTAGAAATTGGAAGTCGGTTTTTTGAAAAGCGCTGAATTAAGAGCTTTTACAGAAAACACGGTTTCACAAAGTAAGTATAAATTATAATATGTAGATATTTATTTTAGTTGGTTTTCGATGTTATTCAAGAACGTCTTGTACATCCTCTGTAGAAAAAATGGTTTTTGCCTCTTTGTCACTAGTATAAATGTTAAGATTACAGACAAAGACAAACGAATTATAAACACATTTTTGCTTTTCTAAGCAAGACTTTTACAGGTAACATTTTAACCACAAAGTAAACAAAGTGAAAACCTATCAAATACAATATCTTAAAAATAATTATCTACATATTTTCCAAAATCACTCCATAATTTTTAGTTTCCACAACACAGGGAAACACACTTCCTGGTGTGGAGGCTAGTATTCAAAACTATCTACGATTGTAAGCTTTTTTGAAACAATAAATTTATTTTCATTTTCAAAAAATATATTTTCATTTTCATACAAAACAAGGTTTCTACGTGTTAGCTTTGGCCCCACGAACGCCATCCAAAAGTTTGGAGCTCCATAGCTCCGAGTTGTACAAAAAACAAACAATAATAGTAGCGTTTATTTCAGAATTTCTTCATTAAACTTGTTATTATCTAATATTTAAAGTTCTTGTGTCGCGGTGTTTGTAACCAAACCCCTCCGAAACTGCTTGACCGCCTTTTAAGAAATTTTATAGGATTTATTCGGGTAGGTCTGAGAATCAATGGTAATCTTTTTTTCATACGCCGTGATAAAGATGGTGTACCCCGAATTTTTTGTTTATTTCTCCAATATATTTTTATTTTTATTCCTTTATGATATTAAAAATATGTACAACCCAAAATTTTTACCTCTTTACCACCCACCCCTATTTTTTAATAGCGATATTAGTAATTTAACGATTTTAAGGAAGGTTTAAAAGGAGAGAAATACGCGGTACGAAGTTTGCTAGGACTAGGTACTTTGGAACATTGTATCATAGATTGTCAGTGTCATTATATATCATTCATTAAAATTATAATCAATACCCAATAGTTTAATCTACCTTTTTGTTGTGACTTATTTGCCATTTACTAACGTATTTGTAAATCTTAATGATAGTCACAATAATAATGATAATAAGTCCTAATACATCTAAATAAAGTTTCTGGTAGAACGGCATAAACGCGGCCGGTGAACGCAGGTGTGTTGCGCCGCGCGTGCGTACCACATGCTTCATCCAGTGAACTAGTTCAGCTCCAGGCTTCACAGGACGGTCGTGGTATATGAATGATACCTCTTTCGCTTTTTCCATGTACCTAAAAATTTGATTATGAATTTTTATTCTTTGCAATACTGCTTGAGTGTTAATGCCCAAACATAACATAGCACGTCCACGCTTTCAGGTAATAGAGGCGTCATCTACATTTCTCCGGCTACCCGATACGAGTTTGTCACCGTATACTGGAGATAGCTCCCAACATCGAGCTAACGTTAGGGTTTCCTTAAGTATACCTAAACGTGTTTTTGTCTCGATGTAGCATCAGAAACCAATTCCTCGCAGTTTCACTACCATTAGACTGATAAGGCAGTTTTAGGAGATGTCTAGTAAAAACTGTCTATACGGCGACTATTGTCAATCGAATTATTTGAAGTCGATATGCAAATAACAAGAAGTACTTAATATAAGTTCGAATAGCTATTATCTAACAACATACCTGGGATTATTAACAATTTCTTCAATTGCCGATTTCAATTCCCTTACTAAATTAGGAGAAGTCAAATCAACTTTTTTTCCGAATCCTTTTTTGACAACTTTGTTGATATTGTAAAATTGATCTAAAAAGATCGGTAGACCTATCATAGGTGTTCCGAAATGAACTGCTTCAGTAGTTGATAAAATACCTCCATGACTGATGAATAATTTTAATTTAGGTTCGTCTGGAATTATTAAAAAAATATTAATCTTAAAATCTACAAACTTTTCGAACATGGGATCATTAAAAAAACATTATTGACATAAGTGCACATAGTTCTTGGCTCTTAATTATTGATATCAACTGCTCTTTCAGCTAACTGTTGGACTGCTTCTCCTAAAACAAGTCATGAAGGCACTTCACACATTGAAAAAGCACTTTGTTTTCATGCAGCACAGTGAAAAAGGCGTGAAAATGTTTGGTAGACTCACCAAAATGAAATGTCACAAAATTTTAAGTAGGTTAGAGTACCAATGTGTTTATCATTTTAAAAATGTATTATGTTTCAAGGGCTTAAGCTAGTAAAAAAGGGAAACCTCTATCTCCAAGTTTTATTAATTTTAAATTAAGTTTGTGGTGAAGCTAGCTTTTGATATTTTAGTATGTATTTATCACAGCTTTACCGCTTTACCCTGAGGCAATTGGTGGCTCTGCGGCACATAAAATGGCTGTAATAATCGTTGGTACTTACTAAGTACGCTAAACTGTGGTGTAAACTTCAGGATATGAACATTTTTCGGCACGTCAGTCATATTGCTTTCAAATTTCCATATCACAGTCTGTTTCAAGGTCCCGAACATCTTTAGCAGGCCGCGTCTCATTGTGTCCGGCATTCCATTACCTCGCATGTTTGAGCCCATACTGAAGTATATTACACCGTTTACGGCATCATCAAAGATTTTCCGCAAATTCTGTAAACATCATAGCTGTCTTAAGTACGTGACAACAGACTTTGCAGAATTAAAAAAATATTTTAGCTTAATGATTATCAGGAGGAAGCATTAGGTACATGAAGGCGCATTGGCACATAGGGTGAGCCTTTACGCTAGATAATTGCGACATTTCGGGTTCAAATATTGCATAGTTCAGCCGTAATACGCTTTTTTGCAAACCGGAAAAGTCCTACCTCTGGTAACGGTGGTATATTATCTTCAATATAATACCCTCCTATTGGTATATAATTCTGTGGTAATGCAATCGCGTTGCCTGTAGACACATGGGAGTTTGCGAGTACCAGTGACGCATTATATTGAACATCGTAGTAAGGCGGTGGTTGTCTTCCCCGCTTCTTTATATAAGGTGCTACAAGCTTATTGTACAGTTTCCTTTCTATGGGATCAACATACCTGAGGAACATAATTTTAAAATTAAAAATATGCAAGTGAGAAATAGTCAGTATTGTAACAAAGTTGGTTGAATTTTATTGGTGCATGTCGAAAATAATAATAGTACTGTTTATTTTTCGATGTAAGTATTCTATAGTTTTCTTGAGAATCAGTACGTGAAACATTTAGAACTTCAACATAAGACAGATATTGGCATGAATACTTACATATATTTTCTGAATTTCACACTGATTCGATTCCAAAGCTCTTGTACGCGTTGTATGAATGTAAAAGGGATTTCGTTGTAAGATGTGATCGGTGCGGAGTACGCTGGATTTGATGACTCGTCAATCAGATTTAGTACCACCCAATCCACTTCTATCGGCGATAGCCAGATTAGAGGACAGTTGAATATTGTTGCAAACCTGTAATGTGATTACTATGAATTAAAATTTTATCGACATACCGACCCAGCTATCATTTTCAACTTGAAAATAAAGAAACCGACATCACAATCGGTTAATTAGTTTAAGCTTGACGATGCCACACACATGTACTCGGACACGTTTGTATTGTACGCAGACGTTTTCGTTCGGGAACGCCAAAGATTATAATTTAATACATTTTTCTACATTTAAAATATTTCTTTTGGGAAACAATTACTGTGCAATACTAGCTAATTGAGTATTTTGTATTATCTTACTATTGTTATAAAAAAATACGCGAACGCGTTTACACAGGTCTTAAGGTTACATATTAGAGTAATTAAGTGACTTCAAAGTGGTTAGCATAAAAATTACATTTCCGTCCCATTCTGTTTTTGGTACATTTGTGACATAGTACCGATTTTGATATTATTAGCTAGTTTCTTCATTTGAAGATCATTATAGCTTTTCTAGTTAGTAAAAATATATAATATACATAGAACTTTAACTCGCAATTTTTTTGTTATTGGATAAATAAGGTAGTAAAATACCAGCTTACCCAGCTACCAATTCATTATACGTCCATTCGGCAATAACAACATCAAATTGTTCACTTCTATTATTCAATAAAGCTTGAACGTCATCAATTTCAAATATCATCCGAGAATAGGGTAAAGTCACAAACGACATTACTATGTGGTCATCAAAGTGATTTTTCTCAACCATGGATTTCATATTTAATTTATCTCCTGTAAAAAGTAATAATATTCTATTAATATGGTCTCTTTTACTTTGTTTGTGCAATTTAAACAATATAGCTCGTTGCTGCCACTTCTCCTCTTACCTAATGACTTTTGTGTAAACATGCGTGGCATTTGACAATTCTGCCAAGGCCCGTCGAGTAGGGCTTAATTAGATAGTGGAAGTAGAAAATGAAAATCATTTGGAATTTGGACGACGGTGAATAGGATTAAACGTTAAATTTGTATATAATAAAAATAAATCGCCAAATGATTTGCTATGAAACCGATATCACTATTTCTTATGCTCCTTGAAGTTAATGAATAGTTCTTATGCAGAGAAAACTTAAAAAAAAATAAAAAGAAATTGAAAAAGTGTAAAACCAACACTTTTTCTACACTCGTAACAATACTTAAAAGTCATTTTGAACTGAAATAGGCTGTTAGGAGATGCGAAGTTCGCAGGGTCAGCTAGTTTATTAATAAAAATCGAGCCATTGGACTGATCTCGCAAAAGTTATTTTATATATAGTTAGTTACTTGTAAATATTATCCAGTTGTAATATTATATGTTTAATGGGTTTAGTACCTAATATTGTTAAGTAGTCTTAAGTTAGTATTGCCACACTATTGCATTGGGTTTTTAGCCTGTAAGGATAGTGTAGGAAATTTAAATAAATAAATAAATAAAAAACTTACGCGGTATTACAGCCGATACTCCACTAATGTCAATCTCACGTAGATTAGGATGATCACCATTTTTGTATTTTATAGGTGTTAGGTATGTTACCTATAATAAGAAAAGATTATTAATTTTACCAATTTTTACATAGCCATCATTCGGCTATAGCGGCTATTATAGTCTGCTGTATAAGTCAAGAAAATTAATATCATAGAGCATAATGTGCACAAGTCTATGCCCCAGCACAAGTTCTTCTTCTATTACTAAATTCTCAGAGTTTAAAGGAATATTTGGAATACGGAAACGACCTTTGAAAGGTACGGAGAGTTGAATGAGCTCTAGATGATCAATACGAAATAAATAATTACCATAGAGTCTAGTTGTGACTACTAATCAACGTAATTATTAAGGAACAAACATCTTGGCTTAATACAGATGCTATTAAATAAGTCTTTTAAAACATTATGATAATTTTATGAAAAAATGCAATGAATAAATAAGGAATAATTAATATTTATACGCGAAACGTGATATACATATATTCCAATTATAATACCTATCACGTGTCGGTTTAAAGATAATAATAACTTATCAATTAAACGCCATTCAGATAGGTAATTAATATTTGTATAGTTTAAGAAGATACATTTTTAATTATATTTTACCTCAATAGTTTTGCAATTATGATAATGTTATTAGTATTACGTCAGTAAAATTTTGCACATATTTTGCGCGTAATAACACAAAATACGTCAGCGGCGCCAAGGAGAGGTAACCGATTCATGAAAAACCTCCTACTAATATTATAAATGCGAAAGTAAGTGTGTGTGTGAAGGTTTGTTACCGCGTATCTCCATAACCGCTCAACCGATTTTATTGAAATTTGAAATGTAGGTAGTGTATACCCTAGAATCGGACATAGACTAACAATATTTTCAAAAATCATCCCCTAAGAGGGTTAAATAGAGGGGTAAAGTTTGTATGCAACTTTTTATTCCTTGGTCCTATTCATTTAAAATTCGGTACACATAAACTTTAAGACAAATAATGAGATACGAGTTTTTTATTTTTCCATAATTACCCCCATGAGGTGTGGAAAATAAGTTTTATTGGTAAAAATTAAAGTTTCTCTGGATCTGTATAGTCTCAATTCCGATTCACTGCAAATTTAGCACACATATACCTTAAAAGAAATCATGAAACACGTGTTTTTTATTTTTCCATAACTACCCCCGGTGGGGGTGTTAAATGAGTTTGTTTGGAAAAATTAAATATTCCATAACTGTTTAGTCCTTGGTCTGATTTCCTTCAAATTTGGTATAAATAAAGCTCAAAACAAATAATGAAACACGTGTTTTTTATTTTTTCATTTTTTTTATTTTCATCCTAATACTAAGCGGGCAAAGCCTGAGAAATTATTCTGAGGGTGATTTTCTTCAAAGTTGATTTCATACCTCCTTCGTAATTTTGATCTAAATTACTTTTTATTTTGTTGTATGTTTGATAACTCAATGCTACAAATAGAATTCGAAATTTAAATTTCATTTCTTTTAAGTATGGTCTAAGAGCCGTAGTATTTTTAAGAAACGCCTATTGATTTATGGATATACATAAGGGCGCTTGACGATTTTGAAAATGTGGCTTACACTCCTACACCACTGAACTAATTTTGTATGGAGATTGTTCGAGACCCGGGAAAGGATAGTTTTAACCGACTGCGAAAAAAGGGATTAATGGTCTAGCGCGATAACCAACATCCGCGGGCGATGCCGCGGGCGGAACACTAGTCAAAAATAAATAAAAGTATTTTTGTATATTTTTTTTTGTTTTACTTAATTTAATTAAGTTTATTACTTTTGGCATTTTTGTATTGTTTTTACTTCCGCTAAAATTAAAAAAGAAACATTTTTTTTCATCTAATTTTCAATATTTTGATCATTTTTCAAAAGGCAAAATTTACTACGTCAAACAGATAAACCCAAAAAATAAATAGCTATATACAAAATATACTTTAATTTTTCTTTATAGAGATCCCTAATAATACATTTATCTACTCTTTAGTAAGTATCAAATTACAACACATGTGAGACAACCGTAAATTCGACAGTATCCGATGGCTAAAGAATAGCGTGTTGAGGTTAAGGAGTCGTCTCCACGAGCTAGAGGATCGCGGAGATATTAACGTCGTGCCACGTATTTCTATACAGTTTCTCAGGATACGTCTACAGCGAGAGCGCGATTCTGAGAATGTATGGCACGATGGTAGAATCCTCGCGATTCTCTCGCTCTTAAAGACTGCCCTTAAAAAAAGCATGGTGGGACTTTTCTAAATTCCCAGTATTCATTAGTAGCATTTTGAACCGTCCTTATTGCGCCCAATCTCACCGGTTGTGTCGCGAAATTATCCCAATGGACTATAAAAGTGAGAGATAGAAAAGTGCATCTGTGTTTGTGCACACGTTTTCTTTTTTCCGTTGACATGTCCATATATCTAGTCCATAGCTTAAAGAGCTTTATTGATTCACCGGACTTCTTCGATGAGCCGTCCGAAGTTAGTCGAGCTGGACAAGTACTTGACAAAGCTAATAGACGAACTTCGACTCAGAGTGTTGGCGAACAACTCAAGAGTTTGGGCATCGTGCTGTTGAGTAGATTCAACGATTATATAGCCCGGTACGGTACTGAGGGCTGTTGGGGACTGAACCACATTTGTCCGTGCGAATGCACATTAGATCTCAATCTCCAATTGTTCCCCAGGTCATGTAAATAAGGTGACAATAAGCTTATGGTAGGCCTAGTCCGTGGTTAGTGACCATCTACCATACGAAGCCGTGCAGCCAAAGGCCTTGCCGTATTCCGGTGTGATGTCTGGTGATACCATAATGAAACGATGAGCCAGAGTATATTTTCTAACCACAATATGGAGTCTCATTCCGCTTCCACCACTACACCGAAAATCATTCGTAACCTCTAAGTAAATCGATATGCTAAGTAAACATATTCCAACGTAGGCCACATCATTGCTTAATATCGGACAAATCGTGGTCAAGCACTAGCCTGTTCATAAGTAAAACTAATATATAGTGGGACATTAACACACACGGTCATCTGATCCCAAACTAAGCAGAGCTTGTACTATGGAAACCAGATAACTGGTAATATACTACATATAATACTTTTCTTTTGTAAATATATACTTAAATATAGATAATTACACCCAGACACAAGACAAACAGACATATTTAAACAAATGTTTGTCTCGGGTGGGAATCGAACCCACGACCAGCGGCGTGAAAAGCAAGTATCTTACCGACCACGCCACCGGCCCGTCGAATATTAAAAGTTATTTGTGTATTGAACAATCGTAAGGATAAAAAATCCTAAGGCTATTTACCTCGTGTCCGTCGTCAAGCAAATGTCTGACTACTCCATCTCCTAAGTTTGCATGGCTCTTAGCAACTAGTGGTATCACCACTAAAACTTTGTAACCCTCACACCACGAGAAAACAAAGACGAGGAGCAAATACGTCTTTAACAAACCCATCTTCAATATTAAATACATCAAAAATGGCACATAGAGTTTATATATTCACTGATGAAAATAGTGAATCGTGTGAATTTTATTTCTCTTTATTTTGCAATTTTATTTTCAAGTATAAGAACTTGTTTAGGTTTTAGTACATATGTGGCTTTTCTTTTTTTTCGCCGTGGGAATTAATTTACGCCCAATCCTGTCCAATCGTCTAGGGGAAGCCGGTGGTGGGTGCCACCGAGAAGTGGTGCAATCGTGGTGCTGCTTTGATGATACCGCGGGCGGGGGTAATACTTACTAAGCCCATAGCGCTCCGTCACTCACTTAAGCCTACATGTCACATGAACCGTCGGAACAGCCAGCTACTTTCGACGACTGTAACGACGACAGTGGCTGGCTGTGGCATGTGTGTTCAGCAGGATTACGGGAACCACATTGTGACACATTCATTCACATTCAATTCACCACAGGTGCCCGTCCTAGCTTCATATGGTGTAGGTATCCGATTTTAAAAGTTTCCTGTAGATTTGTTTTACAAAAACCTTGTTTTGTATATGACCAACCAGGTGAAAGTAGCCCGCTGAGCCACAATACAAAATAGATTCAATATATTTTTTTCTGTCGGGTCTTTGGACGACTTACCGAAAAATTCGGGTGGGTGAACCAATAAAAGCCATTCCGACTAATAGGGTAGGTCACCAAACCTCTAGCTAATCGGGACTACCTAGGTAGTAAATAAACCATTGAACCTAATTTTCTTTTTAATGGGCCTAGTAACCGGGTAGTGTGCCTAGGTGTGGTTGCTGCATACAAACATATATAACCGCACTGCGGTTAACGGGACAATGCGTACGTATAATAATATCTTCATTTTATTTTCATTTTCATTTAATTACAGATTACTTTCGGTATCTTGTATTGTGTTCACTCGTGTGTGAAAAGTTCACAATGGTATCGGGGATCAAGCTAAAAAAAAGTTCAAGACCGAGTGGAACTCACACAGTGATGGTTCTGTTTAATACTAGGGGACCTGGTAGATAGTTTTGAGTAACTTGTAGACAGTCTCTCCCGTTACTATCTGTATGCCTACCATAGCCGATTTGCTCCGAAACTACTTGATTGATTGAGTTGAAATTTAGAACAATTACGCAAATTTGTAACCCGAAGAGGGACACGGTAAGTAAATAAATGCATTTTTAACATGGGGGCCACGTTTTGAGACTAAATTAGAAAAAATAAAGATCTTTTACTACAGCGCAGTGTGTGACGTATCAAATTAAAGAGCGCGTTGTGGGGGAATTTATTTACATACCACGTCTCTCGGTCACAAATTTACAGTGTTACAAATTTTTACTCAGTCTGTGCTGTAGTTTCGGAGCAAATCGGCGGTGACAGACGGAAAGACAGATCCTATATAATAAGTTCCTTTGTCGTACGGGACCCCAAAAAGAACTAACTCAGCAAAAAGACGTTTCTTAATCTTCGCATCTCGTAGTAGGGTATAGGACCCAATGAACAGAACTATGGAAATTATGGTAGCAGGCGAAATGTGGATGATATTTACATCTGCCTGCTGTACACCTGTTGGTAACACAAAGTTCTATGTTAATGTAGGTAAATAGTAGACAAAAGACATCTCCAGCAAAAAATTGCATAGACCAAATATTTTATATAATTAGGTATGCTCAAACCATTGACTATGTATAAAATTTTATATTTCTATACCTACTAATAATCTTTGCTCTGTTGAAGTCAAGTTGACGTTATTCAAGGCATATTGCCAGTCTTTCTACACCAGCAGCCTGTGGGTTAACTATACCCTAAAGGCATACAGCGCTCGGCGGGTACAATATAATAATGCCTTCAGGATGCTGTTGCGGTTGCCGCGGTTTGCCGAAGCGCGCACGGATTGTTTCTACGCTTTATGACGCAAACGTGTCATCCTTGTTAGGCAGAGTACGCGGCAGCAGCAATAGCATTGTGAAGACAGTAGGTATGTGTTATATTACAAAGTCCAATATACGCGCTCTGGGTAAAGCTTATAGTTGGAGTTGAAAAATAAAATAAAAACTATATAAATTAAGATGCCCTATAAAATAATTTGTATCTACTCACTAACATAGTTTAAAACAAGTTAAGTTTAGTTTTTCAATTGTTACTAATCATTATGGATCATGTTATCTGATTGAATAAAATAATTTAACTTAATTTAATATAACATTTTTAACGTTTCATATTTTTGTTTGTAATAAAAAAAAATTAAGAAGGAATTTAAAAAACTGTACTAAGGCATACTTGACCGTACCTGCGATTTTATAAAGTGGGGTTGAGTTAGTTTACTAATATTTTCAAGCAATCAATACTAAAGTTTGTTATCATTTATAAACAGCAATAAATCAGAAGCTAATATTTTGTGAGTGTAAGTATGTGTGTCTTCCTTACACAAGGTAATAATAATAATGGTGCGAACAGAAATAATGGTCGTCGTTTGGTGTCACATGACATTCAGAGTCTAATGGGCCTCTACGTGTTGGCTTCGGCCCCCTCTAGCCTTTCAAAAGTCCGGAGTTCCATCGCTCCGAGATATACGAAGGACGTACAAATAATATTAATATTCTGATTTTATAATTTATTAATATTGAACAATAGCTATGGGATTGGTGAAGAAAAAATCTTATTGTAGTATTATAAATAATAAATACGATATAATTTGATGATAATTGAATAAATATGATAATGTTTGGTACAGGACATGAAATTTGCAGAAAAGATATAGGTACACATCTAATGTTAATCTTACCAACTAATATTCTAGCGTTAAGGTGAGCTCCCACCAAACTGTAACGGAGCTGAGCACACAGACATCATATCACAAGTACAAACACTAACGTCCACATCCAAAAAAATCTGATAAGTATATTTAGTTTAAATGGATGTTGTTGTATTATTAGTATATCGGCGAGCTCATAGGGCAGTGATCACTAGATACACCTAATTACCAATGCATCTCAACGGACACAAAATAACACCACAGAAAGCTAATCAACATCTCTGCCAATGCTCTGATATTACAGCACCTCCTTAACCATGTTAAGTTAACAAATACTCTTGATTAATTTAGCTCAGACATTCGCTTTGGTAGTCAATTAGCCTTAAATTGCAACGAGTATGACGTAAGTGCTTCTAAAAATCTAATCACTTACTTATTTAAATGATATAGGTTATTACCCAGTATAAATTGCTATTGTTTCTTATTAATGGAAATTTATAATTAAATTTTATTTAATGTTTGGTTCCCGTCACGTCAAATATTAGATACTAGATAATTGTTTGAGATTGATTTATTGTTTAAATCTGACTCGGTGGTCCAGTGGTAAGTGTGGTTTTGAGCGACTTTCACCTAATAACTGCAAGTGTTCGATTTATGGGTCGAGGCTCAACGCTATATGAATTTATTAATAGCCCGCTAAAATCTAGAATTGTTCGGTAACGTCCTGATCGAGGTTCGAGGTTCCAGTCTTAGTACTTCAGTCAGCTCGCCAAAAAATCCGTTGAATCAATAAAGGCCTTTTCAGCAAATTGAGTTAGGTCTCCCGCAAAAAATAAGTGTACTTATTAAGGTTGTTACGAGCATTCCTATGTAAGATACAGTGCGGTGACCGCTTATCAACTGTCATCATCTGTCAGGCTTATCTGATGCTAGTTTACTGTCTTGATGTACTTACCAACAAATATTCGTTATTTCATTATTTCTTATAGAACTAGGTATTATATCTATTGTCTTCCATTTATATGTCGTTGATGCCTTGGAAGGTGAGAATGCCGCTTGGGATGCGACACTGCTTGTCGGACACACATGCGTCGGCTGAGAGCGTTAAATACTTTAACCTTGCAGGCAATATAATTATGTGTTTTAACCGTTTGGTTTTGAGACGCTAGCTGATCTATTGCCTTAAATTGGTGGTAAACAATTAAAATCATTCAGTTTAATACATGAATTAGTATTTTTCTATACTTGATATAGATGTAGACAACAATGAATTAATCTACTTTTTGTTGTTATGATACCGTTTATTAACAATTCGTTTATAAATCATTCTAATAACCAATAACATGACCATGATGAAACCTAGTAGATCTAAATAAAGTTGTTGATATATTGGCTGCTATGAGGGCTGCAGGTGAGCGAAGGTGTAAATCGTTGCATCTTTCAATGAGTATACAAACACCTGCCCATTCCTTTCGCAATTAAAAAACGATTAAAAAACGACTTACCTAATATACTAAATTGTGGTGTTGATTTTTTAAAGAGAACACTCTTAGGTTCATCAGTCATATCATTTTCATATTTTCATATCACAGTCGGTTTCAACATCTCGAACATATTTAGAAGACTACGTCTCATTGCGTCCGGCATTCCATTGCCCACCATGTTCGATCCCATGCTAAAATATATTACGCCACGTGCTTTGTCGTCAAAGATGTTTTGCAAATTCTGTAGAATCCGTAACCTAAATACCGTATATTTCAACTTAAATTAAATGTTGGGATAATAGGAAAGCTGGAAGCAGTAAACATTATCTGATTTACAAGGCACTTTAAAGGACAGATTGGACCCTTTCGGATCCGATAAGGGCTATATAAGCCGTTATAGGGTGTGCTAAAAGTTGTAGTGACCCTCGCGACTAAAATTAATATGTAACGTATTAACTAACATTTGCTGCTTAAGTTCACATATCTTTGGCGATGGTGGTATAACATCATCGATATAATATCTTCCTATTGGTTAAAATTTTTGCGGTGTAGCGCAATTCCTGTATACACTTGTGAGAGAGCCAGTACCATCGACGCATTTTATTGAGCATCATAGTAAGATGGCCGTTGTCTCCCTTGCTTCTCTATTATTGGTACTAGATATCGGTTTCCCATATAGTTTTCTTTCTTAAGCAAAAATTGTCAGTTCGTAAACGTCTTGTTAAACTATTGGAAATATTTTCATAAAAAAGTGAAATTATATGCTTCAGATGCTTTTTACAGTTTAGTGACGGTCAAGGTCTACTACAGGAGCACCTTGTTAAAATAGTATTTTGACTGGCAGCGATACCTATCTAACTATTTTGTTCACAAACATACACGTTTTCATGAAATTTTACTCATAATTGGGTCCAAAGTTCTTCTACACGCTGTTTGAATGTGAAGACAATTTCATAAGTAGATGACGTGAGAGCTGCTGTATAAGCTAGATTTACTGGTGGAGTTATCAGGTCTAACACCACCCAATCAATTTCTATGGGAAACAGCAAAATTATAGGTCAGTTGAATATAGCCGAGGACCTGAAAGCGTTCAGTAAATCTAAATTTAAAATGCTAAATTATTGTTATTTCATGATTTGATAGCAATGGTCCTAGTTACATTTTACTCCTAAATAATTTCTGTTGGTCCACAAAAAAATATGAGAGTAAATTAGAGTAACAATGCAATGTGTAACCGACGTTGCTAAGATATCGTTTTGTGAAATTCTTTAATCACTGCTGCTAAATATAGGAGTAGGTAAATATTATATAACTCTGTCATGTTTTAGAACAAAAGTTTGTCAAGGTATGACATTCACAAACATCTTACTTTACCATGTCAACTCTAGAAACTGAACCTTCTACTAAACTGGAATAGTTTTAACAAAAAGATGCTCAAACATATCTGAACGAATGAAAATAATCTCTGTAGGTACGCAAATTGTGACTTTTTTCTAGAATATTTCTATAATTTCTATCGAATATTTTGTATCATATACTTATCAAAGTTCTAACAAAAATGCTTTCTTGTACTTAAAAGCGTGAATAGAAATTCTCAAAATAAAATTGGAACTGTAAGCCTGTATATCTCGGTGATAGTAATTCACTATAGGTACGACCATTCTACAGTAACTACATCGAATTGTTACTTCGGATCGTTTATTACCGCTTGGATATTGACGTTCTCGAATGTTAGACGGAAAAATAGTATCGATAATCGAGACATCAAAACGTGATCATCGAATTTACTGTTGTTGTCTATTATGTACTGTTCAATCTTTCGTCTGATAAGTCAAATAATACATAAGATTTATTTCGTATTCGTCGTATCGGAATATACTCACTAACAGTCACTAACGGGAACAAATTAAAAAAAATATTGTAATCCTTTGTACAATACAATCTCCTAATTAATAATCAAAAGAGACTCATTACGTATCTATTTCTCCTACCTAGACGTTTTATTTATCATGTGAAATGAAACTAATACGTAAATATTATGTACGCCGAACGTAACGTTAGGAACATAATTATCAGATATGCAACAAAATATTGTTTCCAACAGTTTCCAATCATACTAATATTATAATGTCATGTGGAGAGGATGGATGATAGACGATTGACAAAAGGTTACACGGCGGAGGCAACGCAACCGCGACCGATACTTAAGTAGGTACCAAACATTTATCTGTGTGTCTATCTGTGGGTTATTGCGGCATCATAGCTTGAAAAGAATGAGATTATTTGTTTTGCCAAAGCAGACTAAATCGAGTGTTCTAAGCATAGAAAGTCTGCCAAGAGGGTAATAAAATTTATAATCATATTTTTTTTGTCTAATACCGATATCTACCCGTGCGAAGTCGGGGCGGGCCTTAAAATAACATGATCATGGTAGAATGGATACTTAACTCGTACTTACATGTCACAATACAAGCCTTTAAGAATTTGGATTTTGCAATGCAAGTATATCTCATGCATGTCTACATAACTACTGGACTTTATGCAGAGTGTTAATTAACTCTCTTAAAAAAATTATAGAATAATTCAATTTGTAGAAACAATAACGGTAAGATTTCTGTTAACATGTCTTCTGTCGACGTAGCCCACCGGCTTAGTAAGCTGAAGTGGCAGTGGGCCGGTCATATCTGCCGCAGAACTGACAACCGCTGGGGTAAACGAGTTCTTGAGAGTGGAGACCACGAATTGGCAAACGTAGCGTAGGACGCCCTCAGATTATGTGAAAAACCGCGGATCGTGCTGAGTGGCGCACTTTAGGAGAGGCCTATGTCCAGCAATAGACTGGGATTGTGATGATGTCTTCTGTACTTAAAACACAACGATTGTGACTTTTACTGTATAGCGCTATCTATTATCGAGTAGCATCAACGCACTAAAACCGTCCCATTCAACGTTATCTAAATACTTATCTAGTACTTTTAACTAAGTTCATTGTGGTTACACTACATAATACAAATACTTACGAGGCATGGCAGCAATATTCCCGCTCACATTAACTTCACGTAGATTAGTATGCGATCTATGTTAACATCGAAAAGTTGTTATATACCTACGTCACCTGAACAGACATTCCTGAAACTCAAGAACTGCTGATCTAATAGATTTTATTTGGCTGTTAGGTTTTTGAAATGTTCGTACAGGTGCCGTATTATGAGTGTTTAAAACGATTGTGATTCCGTTAAAAGGGATGCGAATATACGCATTGTATAACTGCATCCCTTTCTTTCACCGGGGTCATAATCGCTTTAAAGACTCACTATACGCCACCAGGTCCAAGGGAGGTTAAAAGGTGAGAAATACGCGGTTATTATGCTATCCTATCCTACTACCTACATACCTTTCCTAATGGATTAGTAGGAAAGATAGTTGGAGTATGAAGGAAAGTAGGAAGTAGGATTTAAAATATTAGTATACCTCGTAAGGATAGGTAGAAGATATGTAGGTACTTTGTTGAAATAGTCGAATCGTCGTATGAAATAAAATTGGAAGTATTTTATCCTACTTAATATTATAATTGCAAAAGTTCATGAGTGTGTGTGAATAGATGTTTGTTACTCTTTCAAGTAAGAAGTAATAATTGGAATAAGTTGAATTTTAGAATTAGAAATTCGCGAAAACGCGAGCGAAAAATTTGATACAACATTACTGTTCTCCTCCTAGAATTAACTTTAAATACTTTAATGCGACGACTTATTTCACATAGTTTACAAAAACATGTTTTGGTATTATTCACTTTATCACGTGTCAGTTACATACCTTTTTTTTTTTTTTTTTTTTTGACCGGGGGGAAATCCTTTATGGATCTCCCTGCCCTGTAAGGCGCCAGGGCAGGGGGTATGTGGGACTCCGTGAAGCGTATACCCTAACTAAAACCCCCCGGGTGTTCCTCCTCGCATTTGGCCCAAGGGGTCACGGGATCCAGAAATGACACAACCGCGACCCCCTGGATGCTGGCCCGCGTGCGAGCCTCTACTCGATAGGTGGGAGGGGGAAGATGAAAACGCTCCCCTCCACACAAGTCCGCTGGGGCGCGCGCGGAACACACAGGCGCGCCTCCGTCATGTGCCTGCGTGGTTGGACGACGGGCCGCCCTGCCCGCTGCCCCGCAGGCACATGTGAGTGGGCCAGGGGACGGAGCACCATCACTGGCACTCCATCACCCCGACACGTTCTGTCGCCTCGGCGACAGAGATCCTTGGCGCTGAGCGCATAGTGGGCCGTCTGGCCTTAGTGGGAGGAGGGTTGCACTTCCCTCCTCCCATGACGTGGCTGGCCGGCCGGCCGAGCCCGGCGCATAGGCCACAACGTGGCTCTGCGGCGCCGCACGTCGCGCTGACGTGCCCCTCCTTTCCGCAGCGGAAGCAGCATTTGCTGCGGTCTACCGCGGAGGGGCACATCGGACCTGTATGCCCCGTTCCCATACACTTAAAACAGCGCATGGGGCGGGGCTCCAGCACGCGTGCGCGGGCCGCACTCCACCCAATGAGGAGGCGGCGACCGACGAGGCTCCTCGCCGCCGAAACTGGGCAGCGCACCAATACGGAGCAGGTGCCCCCCGGTTCGGACCGAAGGGACCCGGCCCGCACCTGCTCAATGGCGCAGCCGCCCTCGGCGGCGACGAACCTTGCCACCTCCTCTGAGGAGACCGAGTCGTCCAGCCCACTAATGCGGACGTCCGCAAACTTAGTGGGCCGGTTTACTACGGCCTCCTCCGCCAACACCGTCCTCAGCTGGCCGGCCAGCCGGTCAGCCAAGGCGGCCCTCTCCACGCCTGGGATCTCTAGGATCTTAGTGCCGGACGCTGTGGTCCGGCACGAGATCTTCGAGATCCCAGCCTCGCGAAGGTCCACCGCGCGTCTGGCCTTTTCCAACACGGCGGCGTACGTGACCCCCCGACTGACTGCGTCAGGCGTGAGGGCCACGACAATCGCCGCCGTCTTGGCTTCGGCCAGGCGCGGCGGCGCCTGCTTGGGGGCCGCCTTGGCAGCCTCCCGCGTTTCGGCGGGGCGGCCGGACTTGCGGGTCCTGCGCCGCTTCTTGCGGGAGGACCCCGCGGTCCGCCCCTCCCCGTCCGTAGACTGCTGCGCCCGTGCGGCGGGTGCCCGTACAGCGGGTGCCTGCGTAGCAGGAACCCGCACAGCGGGCGCCCCTCTGGGCGCAGCGGGTGTTGCCGGCCTTTGTGCAGGGGGGCCGGCCACCCTTGCCACAGCCGCGTATGAGGCAGCGGGGGCTGCACGCCTATCGGCGGCTAATGGAGGGCGCCTGTCGGGGATTAGCATCCCCTCCAGTTGCGCCCTGACCATTCCGCCGATGGAACGGTGCAGCTTGGCCGCCCACTCCTCGAACTTAGCGTCCAGGTCGACCTCCTTGCCGACCTGGGCGCTTGACTGTGGGGCAACGCCCACACGCGCGGGAGCCGCTGGTGCAGCTCCAAGCGCAGACGGGGCCCCCCTAACGGAGCCGTCCCGTCTGATGGCCCGTACCTCGGCCTGGAGCTGCGCGAGCTCCCGCTTCATGCGAGCGTTGTCGGCCCGCAGCTTGCAGACCTCTTCTGAGGTCGTCCTTGTGGCGAGTCCCTCCACCGCGCCCTGGAGTGACTTCAGCGCGTCCCGGATCTGCTTCATGCATTCCCCCTTAAGGTTCCGGGACTTGCGAGTCACCCCATCGATGACCTTAATCCCATCCAGGGCCCGAGCCATCAAAGTCGCCACCGCCGGGCCAGACTCTGCCAGACCCGGACCCTGAGTGGGGGACGCCGCCAAAAGGTCGTCCTCAAAATACGAGTCCGTACTGCCATCCCGCAAGGCGGGGACAGTACGGCTCAAACCGACCGCGTGTGGTCTTCCGCGCTTGGGGGCCGGGACCTTGAAACGTTTGGGAGTCGGCACCTTCGGAGCCGGCTCCGTGTCCGCCTCCGATCCCGAACCCCCATCGAGGTCCGCGGACTCCCCTTCCCTGGAGGCGGAGGTCCCAGGCAACGCCTCGGACCCCACTCCCAGACGAAAGAAGTCCACGGCCCTCCCTCCCTCGCGCGAGCTCTGAGAGCCCCCCAGAACAGGAGGCCCCCTAGAGCTAAGCGGCTTGCGAAGCCGCTTTCCGCTCCTTGTGCGCGGCCGGTCACTCTCCTCCTCGCTACCGAGCGAGGAGGCGATCCGGGCCGCCTTCACAGGGAGCGCCTCCATATGGGGGTCCGGGAGACCCGTCGGCGCGGGGCGCTCCATCTAAGGATGGGCACCACACGCAGAAAGGCCCCCCGAACACTAAACAACTAAAATAAAAATAAAATAAAACAAAATAAACAAAACAAGACAAAATAGATACAAAATGGTAAAATATATACAAACAAATCAAAACAAATCAAAATAAAATAAATACAGCAATCAAAATATATACAAAAAACTTACCCAATCCTCCCAGCACCGCCCTTCACAACACAAAACTAACCGAGTCCGATCTACCTGACCCGCCTCGGGGTTGCGCCCCAACGTCCCCCCCGGAGACCGAGCCTCAGAGCCTTCGCCCCGGAGCCCGCCTCAGAGTCCGCGCCCTGTCCGCTGGCCAGCAAAAAGGACGGCTGTGACGTCACTCGCAGCTTCGCCGCGAGTTTGCCGGAGCGTCCCTCGCAGCTCCGCCGCGAGTTTGCCGACGTCGCAGCTCGCCACACGCCCGGACAGGACAACAGACTCCGAAGCCCTAGGCCTCTAGCTCCGGATCTGAGACCGATCCCGCGGAGAAAGACGCCCGGGTACAGCACCCGGACCACCAACTTTACAACACAAACACAAAAAACCGGAAAAACGCGTTAAAAACTATTTTTCACGATTTTTTACGCGGAGCGCACCACAACACGTCTGTACGCGGCGCGACTCCAACCATCATCAAGTCAGTTACATACCTATCCACATAACAATGCACGATTCAGCGTGTCTAGATAGGTACCACTATTTGCTCCTTCGTTTATTTATATTGAAAACAAATCTGCAATAATTTTGTACCGTCTTTACACACTATGTTTTGTCCGACGTCATAGGAGATCGATCGAGCGGCGAATGCTATCTTGTAGCTGAAAATATAGAAACTAATGCGCTTTCTCGATGACCGAGAAAATCACGGCGATGTTATCATCGTGCCACATATTTCTATACACACTAAAGTGGCCACGACGCCGTCTCCGACATTCAGAGAGTGTATGGATTGATGGCTAACTCTAGGACCATACTAGACCAGAGTTGCAGAAGACCGAGCTCAATGTAGAAAGCTGGAGGAGGCCTTTGCCAAGAGGCACGCCGAACTGCGAGATGAATTATGAGAAATAACATTCATATATTTTTTTGGATTGTATGCAGTTCGGGATAAAAGGGCTTTGTTATTATTATATAGAACTAGCGGACCCCGTAGACGTCATCCAGCCCGGTAAAGCAGTGCCACCTACCGGGTCCGAAAATAGATTACGACCGAATTTCAGACCTACCGAATATACCTACATAGGTACCTATAAGACTTCATGAAAATCGGTCAAGCCGTTTGGGAGGACTTTTTTTAATATTTCTTTGCGTAAGAACCATCCTCATACTTGTAGGAATATTCTAAAAAAAGAATTAGCAGAATCGGTTCAGCCGTTCCCGAGTTTTATGCTTACCAACACATTTATTGATTCATTTTTATTATATAGATGAATGAAGCGCGGGCGGAGCCGAGATCGGAAAGCTAGTTTTGTTTAAATTAAAATATATAAATTCATATTAATAATAACATTTACAACTAGGTGTGACGATTAAAACCTTAATTTTGTAAACAAATCATAGTCAATACATATGTTATAATTTTAATGCAAGAAATAAAAATGCTTTTTCATTTTACTTCTATTTATTTCACATCACAATAATACCGACGAAAATTATTATAAAAAGAAAATTAAAAAATTGGTTGCCTGTAAAGTCGGTATACGGGCGAAAGTTTTACGTGACAACGACTTTGAGTGGTAAAATAATTTTAATGTGAATATTCATTCGTATAGTAGGAAGAAGGATGAAATAATAGTAACAATTTAAAACATTTATTTATACAAAGAATTATATTTAAAACATTAATTTATACAAAGAATCTCGCTCTTAGGCGGGCTAACTGTGCTCGAGTGGAAGGGACGCGTGCCTTTCACTTTTTATGTCTGTCTCTCTCGCTCTTAGGCGGGCTAACCATGCCCGAGTGGAAGGGACGCGTGCCTCTCACTCGCTCTCATTGTGAGCGCATAACGTGAGCGGAGCGTAACGCAGTTTCTTGAAGTGTCACCCGGCAAACCAATTTATAAGACGTTGTCACGTCAAAATTAATTATTCAAATAGTTGTAATTATTTCAGGTGTTTATTACCTAAACCAAAGAGTATTAGAATCACGCCTAAACCACGATAATTCAAAAAAGTTTAAGAATATTATGCTTTGTTCCACAGGCACACCTGATGTTAGTAAGTATGTAAGTAAGTTGATTGATAACTGTGAAGCTGTATTTTTATATCAACTTTGTCGAATGCTTTCCAGAATTCCCCTGCACCATTTGCATATAAAATATGTGTCTACACACATATTTACCAAATTTCCGAAAAAATGGTTTGTGAACATAAATAAACAAAAATACCCGTAATAAAGTACATTTATTTCAATGTGTGACATTTACGTGAATTTAAGAAAATACTATGTCAACTATAACTAGGCATTTTTACAAAATTCTTTGAAATCTGAACAAAAATACTGTAATGATTTAATCTAACTTATTTGTTTTAATATTAGTTTTAAGATGGTACTTTTTAAATAAGTTACTACATAACATAATACAAGCTCCCAAGATTAATATAATAAGTGCTAATAGATCGAAGTAATTTTTTTGATAGAACGGCACATGTACGGCGAGTGAGCGCAGGTGTATTGCTCCGCGCGTGCTCACCACGTGCTTCACCCAATGAACTAGTTCAGCTCCAGGCTTTACAGGACGATCATGATAAATGAAAGATAGCTCCTTTGCTTTTTCAGAATAACTGAAAAAAAACAGGTTTATTAAAAAAATATGATAAATGGTAACGTATCTGTTGTGTTTGGAATAAAACCCGATAATTAATTAATAGCGGATTTATATAGTAGGTACTCTAATTGTGACGTTACACGTTATATGGTTCACAGGCCACAGATAAGGGAGAGGGCGGCAATCCGTCCGGTATGTCTATGGATCGGTATACCACAGTATCTTATCTTATCTTAACAATGGGAATGGTAACCCAGAGCATTTCGACCCAATGGGATCTTTTGTGGGTTCCTTTTTACAACTAAACTGATAACTGAACTGACTGAATTTTTGTAGGGAGATATTTTGAACTATAGGATTGGAATAAGCTACAGTTTACCTGACTGCGCAAAAGTAAGGTGTGCTATACAGGAGACAGTCGTACGCGGAGCTGCGAGCGGGAAGCTAGTTGTAGATAAATACTAATTTAGGAGTAAAATTACCATTTCTTTTTTGATGTGACAACTGCTGTAGATTTAAATAGTGTGCTAAATCCAAATGTTGACAAAGTAAACGAAAAATCACCTTCAAGCAAAAGCTTACACTATATTGTACCTTATCCTTCCCCCAAAGGATAAGGTACATTATAGTGTAACTAGGTATTGCTGCAATCTAAAATAAATTTTCTTTTTATGAAGCTGTGTAAAATAACTATCTTTTAGTTCCATAAATAATAAAACTACTTAATCTTTTGATAAAAAAAATACAAATTACAAACCTTGGATTATTTATAACCTCTTCAATAGCCATCTTCAAATCATCAGTAAAACTAGGTGAACTTATTGCTACTCTCCTTCCGATACCCTTTTTAACAACTCTGTTAATATTATGGTACTGATCCAAAAACGTTGGTATACCAATGATAGGAACAGCAAAGTGAACTGCCTCTGTTGTTGATAGTAGACCTCCGTGGGTGATGAAGGCTTTACATTTTGGGTGAGCTGCAAAATCAAGCCAAAAATGTAGAACTAATGACTTCATCGCATAATACAAGAATAATTACTTAGGCAACCGAAAAAAGTCGAGCTAAAATTTATGTTCTCCAACATAAATGCATCTTTGAATAGCGTAGAATATTTACTTATATGTCAGCATAAAATGGTCCAAAAAGAGATTGGTTTGCTTATCTGGTGTATTCTATTGTTACTGCGCCTTCTGATGTATCAATTCCAAATAGAAAAACAATATTACCCATTTTAACAAGCTGAAGAGGTGCTACCATATTGTCGAAAAACTGAAGTGTAGACTGCTACTCGACTTGCGTAGGTAGGACCCGGCTAGGAATATAGGCAAATTTGCCAGAAGCTAAATTATTCAAACTATACACATGCGCTGACACGATGAAATAGCGAAGGCCTATTTAAATTTCAATTACAGAACTAACACAAAATTAAATTATTTGCTAAATACACTTACAAAGGATGCTAAATTGTGGTGCAAATTTTGATATGTAAACATTTTTGGGAACATCAGTCATATCGATTTCAAATTTCCAAATCACGGTCTGTTTCAAAGTCCCAAACATCTTTAGCAGGTTGCGTCTCATTGTGTCTGGCATTCCACTTCCCAACATGGTAGTTCCCATACTGAAGTATACCACACCATGCTTTGCACTATCAAAGATTTTTTGTACATCCTGTAAAAGTGTCGTTGTTATTAATTTAATGGAACGCTAGTCTATAAAGAGAATTGTGTTATTTAATCATTTAATTTTAAACTACTTATTTTTTTTTACATATTTGATCAATTCTCGTAGTAACACCATTTGCTAATTCAAAGATTTTTGTTATTTCACAATTCAGGTATAATGGACACAAGATACAGAACTCTTGTAGAGTTGCTGCCAGAATAAATTTCAAATTCAACTTCAAAATATTTGTTTGACAGATTACACGCACTATGGTGAGCCGTTTTGGAGAATATTAATAAGTACTTATTTCAATAATCACCTCTGGCAGTGGAGCAATATTCTCACTAATGTAGTACCCAGCAATGGCTTTGTAGTTCTGCGGTAGAGAGATAGGTAAACCAGTTGTCAAATAAGTGTTGGCTATCACTAGGGACGCATTGTATTGAATGTCGTAGTAAGAAGGCGGTTGTCTTCCTCGCTTTCTCACAACTGGCGCAACTAGTTTATCATACAATTCCTTTTCGTTTTTGTCGAAGTAACTAAGAAAATAATGTTAGCATTTTAAATTTTCAACTGACTAAACTTGTATTAAGAGTAAATTTTAATACTTGGAAGTAGGTACTACGGCAAATCAGTTTCATGACGTGTAAAAAACAAAACAACACTACTATGTGCGACATTAAGGTGTAGATGTGAGGCGGCGGACATAAAAGAGTAATTTTTCATTCCGTGTATCGCCCTTATTAATTTTCAACTCAAGTATGTCGCACTGTGCTTGTCGCAACGGATCGGAGTTCTGTTTTATGTCTCCGAAGTCCATCGTCAGATCAAAAACATTTTTCAATTGGACCAACTAGAGAGTATACTCTTACAACTAAAAACATACAAATTAAAAATCGGTCCACAATTGACAGAGTAATTAGCGATCATACATGTAAACGAAGATAAATTCTCCTTCTTTTTTTAGTAGTCGGTTCAAATGGTATAAAATTAGATACTTCTAAAAGCTTTGCTACTTTGGTGTTCATTTTTATATCAAATAATTGTCAATATCAATAATAATTTTGGTTAAAATTTTTTTACAATTAGGATAATTTTCTTGTCAATATTGTAATTGAACTACTGTAAATTAATTAGTAACTTATTTTTACATAATTTTATTATTACGAAAATCTTATTTATGAATAGCAAATTATACATATGTTATAAAACTACTTTATAAGTGATTTTGTAGTGGTTAGTAACCAAAATAAACCGCGATAAAAGAAGTTAGTAAATAGTTTTATTTTAATAAGTAAGCAGGCAACTGCATATATTTATTTCATCATAACTTACATGTATTTGTAGAATCGAACCCTGATTTGTGTCCAAAGTTCTTCTATACGTTGACTAAAGGTGAAAGGCGGTTCATTGAAAGATGTAATAGCAGAAGTGTATGCTGGGTTTGATGTTTCACCAAGGAGGTCTAATACTGTCCAGTCCAATTCTATTGGCGATAACCAAATTAGTGGACAGTTGAATATCACTGCTAACCTAGAAATATTGTTTTAAATAGGTTTAAATTTAATACATTAAGAAAACATTTCGTTTATTATTAAGAACGTTAGATATTTCTTGGAACTAGATTTCATACAAAAATATTACTCAATAGTACACTTCATTAATAAAATAAGGGCATATAGTGACTTACCCTCCAAGTAGCTCATTGTATGTCCATTCAACAATTACAGCATCAAAGTGTTCATTTGGATCGTTAATTAAAGATCGAACATTTTTATTTTCCAATGTCAAACGACTATATGGAAGTGTTAAAGATGTCATTTGCACATGATCATCAAAGTTACTGCTATTTGACAATATTGTTTGCATATTCAACCTGTGTTCTATAAAAAATACAAAGAATTTGTTAGTTCGGCTATTTAAGCACGAGTAAGGTTTTTGCCGGCAAATATTAGAAACTAGCTTCCGCCCGCGGCTCGCCCGCGAAATTGATCTCAATAATCTTGTTTCTCCATACAAACTTTGGAACCCCATTTCACCTTAAAGGGTGAGTTTTGAAAAATCCTTTCTTAGTGCACCCCTAGAAGGTTCCTTATGGGGATAAGGAACCTATGTGCCAAATTTGGAGTCTCCAGACCTAGCGGTTTGGGCTCTGCGTTGATATGTAAGTCAGCCAGTCAGTCAGTTTCTTCTTTTATATATATAGATATTGAAAGAATTTTGATTAATATAATTTCATCATATTCCAAAGTAGAGATTTAAATCAATATATACCCGGCTCGCCCGTCCCGTACACATGAAGCTATACAAATCCAGTATAAGCTGACCTCTAGTTGTATGAAAATCTTAAAAAATGCGAGATCAGCTTATACTGGAAATCTATAGCTTGATGTGTAGCCGTGTGTGCTAGAAGTTCCCCCTTACAAGAGTTATATTCATCTGCGCGAAAGAAGGTTAATAGGTTTGTGTCACTTCTCTTCAACCCTTTTTAATGGCTTATCAACTATCTTCTGACGCTGGCCAAGTACGGGTCGGATATCTAATCAGGAGTGTTAGAAATAACTTACGTGGTACAGCAGCTATAATTCCATGCACGTCGATTTCGCGAAGTTTTGGATGATGACCATCTTTATAAGGAAAAGTCGATATATACATCACCTAAAAATTGAGAAATGATACAATATTTGTAACAAATAGACTTTTTACCGACTTAAAAAAAAGTAGGAGGTATAATTTCGACTGTTTGTTTTATTTTAAAGTTTGTTAAAATACATAAATGTTTTACGTGAACTAATTTCTATGATTCTTTTTTTGTTAGAGAGCTGGTGCTTTTCGTGTAGTTCTATTTAAATTTGATCCAGATCTGGCTAGTAGCTATGTTGAAAGAAGCGTCATTGTTTACGCTAAGCGCCTGTGACGTGCCAAAATTATAAAAGTAATAATGTCCTCAACGCATAATTCTAGAAACCTACATTTGAAGTCGGTTTATTGTTTTCGATGCAAAAAGAATTATATTCTAATGATTATATTCTATGTTTTTGTCGATGAAACTCTTAGTTATTCTTTACTCTTGTATTTTTATTGTGTCGATATTGACGATATAGATACATCAGTTGATAAAATCGAATCAATAAATAAATGACTGGAATTAAAAAATTAACAAACACCTCATTTAATTTTTTTTACCAATAGTTCATTTATTAAGTAAGTTTAAAATGGCCAGTTCTGTACAACAGCTGACTGTAAGTAATTTGTATTTTAGTAATTGGGTTTCTAAAATTATAACTTTAATTAGATAAGCACTAGAATAAGAAAATCTTAATACAGAATCATAAATATTTAGGAATGATGTCGAAAATTAAAAATTTTAAAATATTTATATATTAACTTTAAACAATGGACAGGAAAAATATACCTAACGCTTAAAATTAGTAATTGTTTTCAGCAAATCATAAATCTGAATTAAATAGAAAAAGTGAAAAGAAGAAATAAATTTAAGCACCTATCTATTTTAGTGTTTCAATTCGTACAAAATAGCGGTTTTCTCCTCCACTTACAAACTAAGTTTTGACTACCCCTTAACTATTATAGACTCCAGACATTTGGTAGATTTCACAGGAAAGTTTACATTTTGTTCTTTTCGATCTTTTCGTATCGTTTCGTAATAGAGATGATGAGATTTTTTTGTTCTATCCTTCAAATAGATAAATTAAAAATATTGGACACGAATTTTTCCTTTTTTTGGTTTTTCTAAAGATTACGGCGATACGTCCAAGCGAAATCTCGAATGACGTCATGCCTAGGTAAATATATGCATAGGTATGACGTAGTGCACTCACACTGCATAACTTTTTCTATTTTAATGATAAAGCAAATAGATATCCCCCGTATTCATAAACATCATATAAGCTTATTATAGCTAAAATAGGTTTCTAATTAGTTTGTCTTTGCCTGTCATCTTGACATTTATACTAGTAAGAAAGAGACAGTCCATTTTGACTAAAGAGTCTTATAAAATTTTTATGAATAAGACCGTAAGAGTCTAACATTTTTTCATCAATCTAAAATTTTTATCGTCATCCTTAACTGTTTAGAGGTCATGGTGCGGCACCGCCATTTTGGAAAAGTCTTTTAACAATGTCTCCTTTCCGGATCATATTGCAGTAAAGACATGAACTTAGTACAATGGAAAACAGTGCACAAAGTTATTTATTATTCGGACCAAGTACGTGTAAATGAAAATTTAAAAAAATTGGCACCTATATAGACTGCCGATAGAAGTGAAAACTGTGAATTCCACAGAACTCATTAGATTTCTCTCATACAAAAAGCTTTTAACGCACACAGCATACGCCAGTCATGAACGTGTTGGTGACGCGAACCCGTAAGATTTTCCCATAGATTTAGGATTTTACCGTACCAAAAAGCAAGTAGAGGGTTGAATAAAAACTGTTCTAATGAGAAAACTATAAAATTATTTGAATTTATTTTTCCAAAATACACTAGATTATGAAATTTTCAATTATATGGTGTCAATATCTTATCTACAAGTTAAAAAAATTTTGTTTTATTGACTGTCGGAAACCATCAATTTTTGACTCCTGCGCGGTTTTAAGAGATAAACCCTCTTAGAGAAGTTTTCACTTAAAATATATGGGTTTTTACACACCCTTACGAAACTGGAGCGTGTTATTAAATAGTAACTAAAACTCACCTCATGACCATCATTTAGTAAATGTCTGACCACCCCATCACCCAAGTTTGCATGGCTTCTAGACACCATAGGTATCACCACCATAAATTTATACGCCTCACAGGTAGACAATATTATTCCTACCCATAGAAAGCACGTTTTAATAGGGCCCATGTTGAAAAATTAAAATTTCTTCTGATCACTACTACAATTAATGCAAAATTTATTTTTTTATTTTTTTATGTTTTTCTATTATGATTTCGGCTTTAACTATTGCTGCAGTCCGAATTATATAGTACTAAAAATTTTAATAAATTTCTGAATGCAATGCTGGCGTTTTTAAGTGCAATTCATTATTAATTCAATTGCCCATTATTTTAAACTAGCTTCCGCCCACAGCTTCACCCGCGTGGTACAAATAATAAATTAATGGCAAAAATAATAAATAAACAGCACATAATAATATGTGCTATGTACTATTTTAGACTGTATTCTATCTTGTGCTTTAATATCCAAATCCAGTAGTTTTTTTCGTGAAAGAGTAACTAATATCCATCCACACGTACATACATCCATACAAACTTTCGCATTAATATTATATTTTAATTTATTTTAATATTTCAATTAATATTTTAAATTCTAAACAACCGATACGTCTTCATCCGTAACATCTTTATTTTATTTAAATACCTATATATTATCACAATAAACCGAATAATTTTTTTAGAGATAAAATATAGTTGATTAGATTTTACAAATCGTTACGTTTTTATTAAGTTTAACAACATCTATAATTTGAAAAATCTAAGTTAAACTTGAAAAAAAAAAACAGCAGAATAAGTCGATTTTTTTTCTCTAAAGAAAACAGAACACGAAATATAATATTTTATTCACTTCCATATACCTTCCTATAACAAAATCGTATTTTAATTAGTCTGTCATAACATTTTTTTAATATCTTTCGTTAAAAAAAATTATAATTCTTGCTTTATCATTGAAATGGAACAATATTATGATATAACGCAATAAGCTACGGCATACAGAGGTATAAAACTTACAAAGCGTGACGAAGTCGAGATTTCGCTTGGACGTATCGCCGTAATCTTTAATCACAGTGATCGGACAGAGAACCAGAGTAATCGACGTAGCTCACCGGATTAGTAAGCTGAAGTGGCAGTGGGCCGGTCATATCTGCCGCAGAACCGACAGCCGTTGGGGTAAGCGAGTTCTTGAGTGGAGACCACGTACTGGCAAACGTAACGTAAGACGCCCTCAGACTAGGTGGAGTGACGATCTTTGCAAGGTGGCTGGTAAGAGCTGGATGAGAGTGGCCGCGGATCGTGCTCAGTGGCGTGCTTTAGGAGAGGCCTATGTCCAGCAGTGGACTAGGATACGCTGATGATGATGATGATTTAACATCAACTTTAACTTACTATAAATAAAATATATTTTTTTCATTTATTTCATTTAATATATATTAGATCGAAGTTAAAAAGTATTATTTTAATATTAAGTTGTTATTTTTGTAAATACCAATAAAACAGACGTAGTATGCAAATAAATTAATTTTAAACATTCACTTTTAGGGCTGAACATTAAAAATCACCTATTATCATCCTGCATTTGACCTGCGTGTATGTATTAAGACCTAAACTTTCTCATACCCTCGTAGTTGAAAGAAGATCCATCAGTCGGACACTAAAAAGGGTCGAAGAAGTGACGTGATAAATTTTATTGAAGTTTGGTAATACCTTTGCTTTGTTGCTCGTGATATTAAATAAAAAGTCATGGTAACCTTTTAAGCAATAACTTTATTGCTATATCAGAATATAAACATTTTTGTTCCAAATTTCATCTAATTGTGTCCAGATTTTGCGTGAAAGAGTAAGTTATCAAACATCTACACATTTACACATCCAAATCATCCATTAAACAAACTTTGCGTACGTAATATTAGTGGGTTTAGTGCGATAAGACACCAATATATTTAGCAAATACTAGGCCATTAGAATTAATCCAACCTCAAAGCAAAGAAAAAAGTGCAATAATATTTTATACAATTAATTAATTCAACCCAAAGCATACTCGTAAGTGTAGATCCTGTGAATGTGTGATAGATTATGCTAGCCACTATAAAGACAAGTCGTATACAACTATTTTATAAAATTAATCCCACTTTGAAAAGGTCAAAGCAAAGAAAAGGGTGAAATAAATATTTGAATATTTATCTTCAACAAATTTATTCGGAAAGGAACTAAACTATTTTTAATTAATTCAATCTAGCTTATTGAAAATCATAACAACTCGATCGGAACGGCAAGTCAAATAAAAGTTGGGCGCGTTAATTTTAAAAGTTTATATTTAATCTAACTTGTTTTGTATTTAGTTTTAAGGTGGTATTTATTTATGAAGTTCCTACATAACATAATAATAGCTACAACGGTAAATAATATAAGGGCTAATAGATCTAAGTAATTTTGTTGATAGAACGGAACGTATGCCGCGGGTGAGCGCAGGTGTGTGGCGCCGCGCGTGCGCGCCACGTGCTTCACCCAGTGAACTAGTTCATCTCCAGGCTTCACTGGACGGTCGTGGTAAATGAAAGACAGCTCTTTAACTTTTTCCGCGTAACTGAAAATAAAGTGAAAATCTTCAATAAATACGGTAATTATTGATAAGAAAAAATTTACTTTTACCTCAACTTACTGTCGCTTGTCATTTATTACCCATTAACATTTATACCAATAACTATTATGTTGGATAAGATACACCATATTAGCTTAAATTAAATTAGCCTAAAAGATCATTATTTAAATTATGCTTCAAAATGTTAAGGGATATAAAGGGATCCCTAAGGATTCCTAATTACAAACCTTGGATTGCTTATAACCTCTTCAATAGCCATCTTCAAATCATTAGTAAAACTAGGTGAACTTATTGCTACTCTCTTTCCTATTCCTTTTTTAACAACTCTGTTAATATTATGGTACTGATCCAAAAACATTGGTATACCAACGATAGGTACAGCAAAGTGAACTGCCTCTGTTGTTGATAGTAGACCTCCGTGGGTGATAAAAAGTTTACATTTTGGGTGAGCTGAAATCATGAGAAGTGTTTTTATAGTAAAGCAAAATGTGGCCGAATCGGATAATAGACAATAAACACTGCGTTATGTAACGCAAAATATTCTATTCCAAAAGTTAGTATTGTCTTAGATTTACGCGAATATCACAAATTGAAATAACTACAACGGATTCTATCGCGGTTTATTTTAGATTTTAGATCCCGACGTTTCAAAGTCTATTCAGACTTCATGTTCACGGGTGGACTGAGGTATTTGACATCCAAAAATATTAATCACAATTATTACTGCCTACCTTCAAACATTAATATTTAAGTTGCGTTCCGATTTAAGCAAACTGAGCTCACAGTGTCTTGAATTCTGAGTTGATTTTGCTTGGGTTTTGGTACAAGTAAATTAAGCACTGGGTCCCAAGCTATATTCCAACCATTTTCTCTGTTAAAATTAGGATGTTTTTTAATTTCAATAGCTTCACGGATCATTCTTGGTAGGAACCGGTTTTCTTTGACAAGGACCAGTGTTTTATCAAATCTCAGGTAATGGTTGGGGCCGTTTTGAGTATGTTCACACACTGCAGATTTCGTCGAGCGTTGATGTTTTACGTCAGCTATGTGTTCTTTTACGCGGGTCCCTATACTTCTTTTTGTTTGTCCTATAAATGAGAGTCCACACTCACAGAAAAAGAAAAAGAAATAGAATCGATAGAATAGAATAGAATAGAAATAGAAATAGAATAGCGATAGAATCCGTTAAAAAGTAGTTTTATTTCAATTCCAAAAGTTATTATATGTGTCCCAAAAAACGTAAACTATTCTCGCAATAGAATACGTATTTTGATCGAATATTCTCAGAAGGATATGAATCAATACGTCTGAAGACCAAAATCGTCAATGTATCATACGAAATTAGCAAAATTAGGTAAATGGTAGTGGTATGTCCATATTGTAGAAGAAATGATAACGGCAAGTTTTTCAGAGAAGTCTGTGATACCGATGTGCTCTCTATTAACGTGAAAGATTTGAAAAAAGGCGCCAGAAGCTAAACGCTAACTCTAAGATAGGGCTAATTATAGATGTGGAAGCAAAAAAAAACACTTATGTCAATTCTTTTTTCACTTAAATTCTTTTGTCCGTCGCCTGGTCTATAATTATTCCCACGTTAAAAGGTAAAATCATATCATTTGCTTGATACTTACATAGTATACTAAACTGTGGTGCAAATTTCAATATGTGAACATTTTTTGGGATGTCAGTCATATTAGTTTCAAATTTCCATAACACAGTCTGTTTCAACGTCCCAATCATCTTTAACAGGTTGCGTCTCATTGTGTCTGGCATACCACTTTCCATCATGGTTGTTCCCATACTGAAGTATATCACACCGTGATTTGAATTATCAAAGATTTTTTGTAAATTCTGTAACAGCAAAGATTTTATTTTTTTAATTTTTGATTTGATTTTGAATAAGTATAATTTTGTTAATCATGACAATTTTAAGGACACATAATTATTCATGTCAAAAAACTTTTCAGTTAGATCATAATAAATTATATAGCAAATAAATCTCTTAAAAAAGCCGAATCCTTAAATACCAATATTTTTTTTAATCACCTTTGGTAGCGGTGAGATATTTTCATCGATGTAGTACCCTGCAACTGGTTTGTAGTTCTGTGGTACAGAAATGGGTAAACCAGTAGAAACATAAGTGTTGGCTAATATGAGAGACGCATTGTATTGAATATCGTAGTAAGATGGTGGTTGTCTTCCTCGCTTCCTTACTATTGGTGCAACTAATTTATCATATAATTCACTTTCGGCTTCATCTAAGTACCTGTGAAAAGACGGGAATCATCATGCATTGATAATGCACGCGCTTGTTTAAATGTACTTCCTAAAAATCATGTCATCAAAACATAATTTCTCTCAAGTTCAAAAAGTTTCAAGTTAAAAATCTTAGCGCTGTCCTTTATATTAAGTTCAGTTTCGGGCTTTGATTAAAAAAAGTCTGTTATTTGCACTAAGGTAAATACCATTACATCCCCTTTTACATTCAAGTAGAACTACTTACAAGTATTTGTGAATTCGAACTCTGATTTGTGTCCAAAGTTCTTCCACACGTTGACTGAACGTGAAAGGGAGTTCATTAAAAGATGTGATAGCTGCAGTGTATGCTGGGTTGGACGGCTGTCCAATGAGGTCTAGTACCACCCAGTCGACTTCTATTGGTGATAACCAAATTAAAGGACAGTTGAATATTGTTGCGAAACTGGAATTATTTAAATAGATGTGAAATATACACAGTTGAACAGTTAAAAATTCTTATATCATTGTTTAATTTTTATCTCGGTGACTCGAAGGAAAGAGTTCGACTTTTGTCGGACAGGCTATTATTCAGCATGTTAATTGATTTTATTTCTAATTCACTTGAAAAAATCTCTACCAGCAATTAGGATCATGGATAAATGAACTAGGCATTTTTATTTGTGATTTAATTTGAATGATTTTTCGAAGAGTGACGATTACTTTCATTGGACGTGGTGTCACCTTGATGTAGTTCTGCAAATATTCGAACCGTCCCGGCTTCGCAACAGAGGCATGGTTAGGTAATTAGATAGGTAATTGTGCATACAAACATTATCCTTGAATAATAATTGTTAAGTGAAGAAGAACAATGGAAGCTGCTGAATAAAATATCTACTAAGTTTTGCTGTAATGTCTAGACCTAGGTATTTTATTTATTAATTATTTTATTTTATTCAATCAGATAACATAATCCATAATTAATAATAATAATAATAATTTATTTATTTATTCCACTAACACAAAGGATGGTAAAGTAATTGTGAGAAATACAGTTTTGCAATATCTTCCTTTGTGTGAGGCTGGCGTCCGTGTTAGGTAAACCTGTGTTACAGATCGCCAGGCACTCACCCCAGGACGATCTTGCGAGAGTTTTAAATTATTTTCCTTGGACTTATGTTAGATAAAATAGCGTTGGTATAATTTAAGAATATAAACAAAAAATTATGACGTGTGTGAGTGTGCTTGTGGGTGTGTGAGTGAGTGTGCGTGAGCATATAATTGCGTGTGTGTGTCTGTGTGTGTGTGAACCCATTATCAATTATAATTTAATATTGAGAAGGTTTTCGGTATCATTATAAGATAGTTTTTGTAAGAAGGTCGCAAGTAACTTGAATCTAGTTAAACCATAAATGGAACGAATGGCGTTAACCTTATTATATAAATACGGAACAAGAAAGCAGTGAAATCTATGTGATAAAGCTGTTCTGTATCTTGTACTAGTATCAAAGATTTTGTGTTTTCGGCGTTTTGTTGCAATGGTTAGTAAAAATTGTTGACTAAGTTAATGAGAACAATTTATTTTATAGGACGTATTAATTGATATAGTTATTATTTTATTTTTCAACTCCAACTATAAGCTTAACCCAGAGCGAGTATATTGGAATTTGGAATTTATGCTTGCGTCTTAAAGCATAGAGATAATCCGTGCGCGCTTCGGCAAACATTGCGGATGCACGATAAAGCCGCGGCAACCGCAACAGCATCCTGAAGACATTATTATTATGAACGCAGAGCGCTGTATGCCTTATGGGTAAAGTTAACCCACAGGCTGCTGGTGTAAAAAGACTGGCAATATGCCTTGAATAGAGTCAACTTGACATCAGCAGAGCAACGAGCAAACCTGCGTGCCTACATATTACCCCTGACAGCCAGCGCTCTGCGTTCACGTTCAATATCCTCATTGTCCTTCAGATAGTCAGTAATAATATGCCCCAGGTGTTTCGTTTATTTCACTCTTGTAAGAATATAACCGTCTTGGTTACATTATATTTAAGGCCATGACTCTCAGTATACTGCTCACAGATCTTCAGAAGTTTCCGAAGAGCCCCAATTGACGGGCGCAGCAGAAACATGTCATCTGCATAACTTAGATTATTGACTCCAACTCCATAAATATGACAACCTACATTTGTACTACTGAGCTCATTAATTATAGTCAGTGATTTCTACAAAAAAATTATATCTAGGTAGACAATATTGGATAATACACGTTCCATTTCACGTTTTTTAAACTTGATGTAATTGTAAAAATATAAATGTAATTAAAATGATAACCTTGTAGTGGCTCTCTATTTATGATTTTCTTTAACACTTTAGGCACAAAATATTGATAAATATATGATAATGCATTTTCCTTCTTGTAAGAAGATATGATGTCATAATTTTTGCTACTGTCCTCTAACTACTAATCTAATTTTACATGTTTTCTTTACTTTAATAAATGCAATAACTTACCCCCCAAGTAACTCGTTGTACGTCCATTCAACAATTACAGCATCAAAGTGTTCATTTGCGTTGTTTAATAAAGCTAAAACATTTGGGTTTTCTAAGGTCATACGACAGTATGGTAGTGTGAATGGAGTCAATTCCACATGGTCATTTAATTTACTATTGTTTGACACTATTGATTGCATTTGTAGCCTGTGTTCTTTAAACAAACAAATAAACTTAACAAATTTTATGGCTTCATATCATCATCAGCCTATTTTAGTCCACTGCTGGATATAGGCCTCTCCTAAAGCACGCTTCTGAGCACGATCCGCGGCTACTCTTCTCCAGCGCTTATCAGCTACCTTGTAGATATTTTCACTCCACCTAGTCTGAAGGCGTCCTACGCTATGGTTGCTAATTTGTAGTCTCCACTGAAGAACTCGTTTACTTTTGTTGGTTCTGCGGCAGATATGACGGGTCCACTGCCACTTCAGCCTACTAATATGGTGGGCTATGTCAATTACTCTGTTTCTCTGTCGGATCACTTGATGGCTTATTCGATTCTTCAGAGAAACTCAGTGCATAGCCCTTTCCATAGTTCGCTGAGCGGCTTCATATACGCTTACATAATTGTTGAAAACGGCGACACTAGTAATATAAATAAATTTAAAGTAAAAAAGCTTTTATATAAGTGCGCTAAAAACCCATTACTTTTACCAAGTCCTTTTATTTGATACCCGTATTGTAGGAGTGCATTCGAAATAACTAGTTCGCCATCTTGGATCTTTCGCCATGTTGTATTTAGAATGACGTCAAATAGTTAACCATGCACATATTGTTATCCAAACTAAACGTCAATCCAAAAATTCAAATTGAGTTGCAAGATTCCACCCGAAATAACATACATTGTAAGTACAAACATAGATTAAAAGCATTTAAAAAAGCCCACCTACTTAATTTTAGAATATTAGATAGATAAAATATAAGTTATCTAGGTATTAGGTAGTTTTCTTTGAAAGTCGGTTCTTTTCGTACATAATATCACAGATTGGAATATGCAAGTCTTGCAAGTTTATGATAATAATCGATATGACTCCAGGAAGCCGTCGGTAACATGAAGGGTTTGAATTCCTCCTGAAGCTGGACTGCAATCGCGGCGCCCAGTCCAATCACGCCAAATAAGCGCTCGTATGAGACGTCAAGTTGCGGAAAACAAGTCCGCTCCAAACCAATACGACAATATAATCAAAATCAATTCTTAGATAACTTACGTGGTACAGCAGCTATGTTCCCGCTGACATCAATCTCGCGTAGTTTTGAATGATTACCATATTTGTAACGGAAAGTTGTTACATACGTAACCTGAAATTAAAAAAGGACTTTTTAAAAACAAACCAACTTCAATTGGACCGTGTTGTGCAGAAATTATTCAAGTCACAAGAACACAATATTGTAATTTGTGTTTACAATCAATCAATAAATCTGCTTTACATTTTCGGATTTATACATATGTATGTAATCTCGTTCGTTGTAATCGTTGTGGGAATTTTTATGACATTATAATACATTACAATTTTTCGACAGTTTACCATAAATTTGATATCTTATATTTTGTTAAGTTTGCAGGTTGAATCATTTTGTCACACCACGGTCCAAATTGAATCAAAATGACCTTTATTTTAGAAAAAATAAATAAAGTTATAAGTAAGCAACAGGGCCGGGCCATCTTTGAACCTTATACCCCTTATGCTATATTCTCATAAGGAGTTCTATTCTATCAATATATCCGAAGTTTATAATCAGACCATGACAATTCACAGTCGACTATTCCAAAAAAAGCATTCTCACATCGGCCCAGAACTGTTTGAGACAATGGTGGACACAGGTTAAACTATGTAAATAATATCGGCTAACAAAGATTTTTAATCAGAAACGTTCATGTCTCGACTATGATTATTTTTATTATTTTATTTCACCTCTTACGTCAAACAATGATGGTAAATACCTAGATAGATAATAATTATTTGCATGTAGTAGGTATCTTAAAGATAGGAATAAATTAACTTATATTAGCTTTTTTATATGCTCTCTCAACTCGTAAAATATTACAGAGAAGACACATGCCCAGTGTGCAGTGGGACACTAAAAAGGGTTAAGGTGAAATATTAATACTATTTTTTTTATATAGAGATTACTAAATTCACCTAGGTACTTCGTTAGAAATGTAATAAAAAAATATACTAAAACCTCCATAATAAAGAATCAATAATAATAATTCCTTGTAAGGTACCTATATAACACATTACACATTTTAAACATTTTAGTTTTGTTATCTAGACGAATAATTAACAATATTATTTAATCTTTTTATTTTATTTAATACTCTGTACCTACGTCAAACATTTATTAAACAATAGCTGGGAAATAATATACCGAGCTAGGTAGAGCTAATAACAATTTTTTATGAAATAATAAACTAAATTAAAAAGCTTAAAAATAAACTAACACTTTATGTAGTTGAATTTCAAATGATTTTTTTGTATTCCTTTGATTTATACCTTTGTCTTTTCCGACGTCCTCGATAGAAAAATCTGAAGTATGTAGAAGAGACCGCGACATTTTTCAAAACTGTAGTGTGGTATTGTTACAGGGATTGCTAATTACCACATTTGAAAATAACAAAACCTAGTTAATGAATTCCTCTTAACACCAGTAAAAATGTAAACACGATATACTTAACATTTCTTCCCATCATCATTTAAGTCCACTAGGTCTTGTCAAAAAGAAAATCTACATTTGGAATCATCATCATCATCGGTCTATTGCAGTCCACTAAGCGTAGGCTTCACCCTGTCTTCGGCTTGTCGCATACAGCCATTGCCGGCTATCTTCCGCAGATCGTCACTACACCTAGCTGGAGGGCGCCCCACACTACGTTTGCCAAGACGTGACCTCCACTCAAGAAATCGCTTTCCCCAGTGGTTTTCAGTACTTCGAGAGATGTGGCATTCCCACTGCCCTTTCTTCTGCTTGTTAATCCTTAGCGCTATGTCGATAACTTTAGTTCTTTCCGGACCTCATTGCGGATTTTATCCTTCAAAGAAACGCCAAGCATAGCGCGCTCCATAGAATTTGGAGTTAAGAATATATTACGAGTTAAGATAGTAAAATCCTTAATCTACACACGTTGGCCAAGTGCGGGTTGATATTGGTATTGACGTTCATCGGTCACAAATCCAAACTTAGAGCTGCTGGTTCTTATTTACTTCGTTATAACTAAATGTGAAGTAGAACTTAATGTTTCTACATGTGAATAATTTCACATGTAGAAAGTTTTCTACATGTGAAATTATTATGAGCAATAATTTTGAGTTCCAATAGTACCAGAGAGTACCTAAGATAACTTGAAGGTACTATATTATACCCAAAACAAAGCCTATCCTACCGCTAGCCTTAATTTACATATTAATATGCGCAAGTGCAAGTCAACTAATGAAAACAGTGAGATTGAGAGAAGATGATGTTGATGATGTTTCAGGGCTACTAGGATTGTTTTTGTTTGTTGTTGAGCAGCTATGGCGCAGCGGTGTAGGCCACGCCTTTAAATATAAGGTCGCGGGTTCGATCCCCGGTCGTCCCCACAAATCTTTGTGTGATTCGTTTCATTGCCGCTTCTCAAAATTGATGAAAGAAAACATCGTGAGGAAACCGGCAAAGAAACCGTCTAAGAACTAATCATTGGTGGATATGTGACATCCACCAACCCGCATGGATTAAGGCCTAAACTCTCTCAACACGTAAGATAGTTGAGAGAAGACCCGATAAAAAGGACTTAATAGTGGCGAAGAGTCCATACATGCCGATTACCATCGGCTTCCCTTTAGGCAATGGTCTAATAATATATTATGCAACGCCTAAAAGTACTAAATCGCAACAAAAATCATCATAGCATTAAGTATAAGAACAAGGTGACGGTAGTGAACATAATATAGTATTTTCCTTTTTTTGCTCCGGCTTCCTTTTTTCAGACTACACTCTTCGCCACTGGTGCCTCATAATGCCACATTTTTACCATAAATCATTCGTTATGACGTGTTAATAGGTATATTAGGTAAATATAAACATAAATATAATATAGTGAGACATTAACACACATGGTCATCTGATCCCAAACTAAGCAGAGCTTGTACTATGGAAACCAGATAACTGGTAATATACTACATTTAATACTTTTCTTTTGTAAATATATACTTAATTATAGATAAATTACAATTACACCCAGACATAAGACAAACAGACATATTTAAAGAAATGTTTGTCTCGGGTGGGAATCACGTAAGGTAAGCACGTACCGTAGTAGACCACATAGTTCAAATATAAATAAACATAAAATAATGTTTTACTTACTATTTTGTTAAAATTGGTTGTAATTATATTTAGTACTAAACTCGAACCCCGCTTTTCCGGTTTCGTCTTTCCTAGTTAGTTTTGCAGAAGCCAGATAGCACAAACATTTGATCATTTTCACTTTACCCTTGTATGTCGGTTTAGAACACACATCAAAACACAAACTTTTAATATACTCGTAGTAAGTAATAAATCACTTGGTTTCTACTGAACAAAGTTATATTCAAATGTTACAAACACAAGGAACAAAGTTTTGTTTGGTCTGTCCAGAGTTTTACTGAAGTATCATAATCGCGTTGAAAGTAATTTTATATTAATAAGCAACGGATAAGAGAATGCTCAAAAAGCAATGTCCAACTGAGACTGTATTCACCTGAGACGTCAAAAGCAGCTCAGTTTCAGGCAATAGTCTCATTAAATACGTTATTATTTGCACGATAGGAAAATAAATTGAAAATTTTAATGTAGACTCACATCTCAAGAAATAATAAAGAATTGATTTTAATTTTGACAATAATTATGACTCTATTATAAAAATCCTCGTCGACCTTCAATATAAATGTTCGTTTTAAAAGTGTCTAGGTGGAAGTGAAGATGTACATAAATCGAATTAGATTTCCGATACACAGTAACTGATCTAGTCTCTTTTTACTTTTAAACTGTTGAAATTATTTAGATTTTGAAAGATAATTTGCAAGATAAGGACATACATTCGAGTTCAAAAGGGGTGCAATGGTTTTGCGCGACCCTTAGAATCCATATCAGAAGAATAAAATACTAACCTCATGTCCATCATTTAGTAGATGTCTGACTACTCCATCTCCAAGGTTTGCATGACTTCTGGACATTAAGGGTATCACCACCATAAATTTGTACGCCTCACAGCTAGATAATACTATCCCCATCCATAGCAAGCACGTCTTAATAGAACCCATGTTCACAAAATAATGGTACTTCTATATTATAACGTGAAAAATTAATAAACCGAATTGTGTGAATTTCTTGATAAAATGTTGTATTGTTATGTTTTTGTATTATCTGATTATTAAGATTTTAGTTTTTTTTTGGATCCAATTTAACTTATTTAGTGATAAGAATTAAAGTGAATTTGTGAATTTTGATCTGTTTTGCATTAGCCAATTAGTATAAACAAGCTTTCCACTGACTTTTCTCCTAATTCAGCATATTCATTTCAACCCTTTTTAGTCTCCCACCTCTGGGCACGGGTCTTCTCTCAACTATCTTATGAGTTGAGAGAGTTTAGGCCTTAATCCACACACGCATATTCAGCATATTACTGAGTAAAAAACATTAGGTATGATAAACCTCACTGACCAAATAATAATTTAGCAAATCCGTCTATAATTACATGACGGAGATACATAATGTCTGAAAATACTAAGCAAAAATTAGTTTATTATTATTTTTAGACACCTTATTAACCACAGCCACCTCATTATTTTTTTATATTTAAAACTCCTCTTAATATTGGTTAAAGTTTCATTTAAAACTCTTGAGCCATTTTCGTGGGAAAGAATACCAAAAAACTATCCAGCCATCGTCACAAATACTCGTATTTACAAAGATATTGTAAGGAATTATTACCTCTCCGTATTCATAGTACCTGTTAGGAAATTAAATTCTCACAATGTACATTGTGATATAGGTTAATCGAACACTGGATTGGATTTTCATTTTATGCGTAGTTATCTACTGTGAATCATCTCACTTGTACGGTTTCGTGTTAAATTCCAATGTCAGTCGGTATAAAATGACAACGAAAACTAACAGGACCAAATTAAATAAAAAAGACCAACAACTAATTTAAATTTTGGTTTGGTTTTATTGGTTATTTTAAATTAGTCCAACTCTTTCGAAATAACCAATAAAAAATATAAAAATATGAACCTCCACCATTACAAAGTTGATTACAAAACCATCTGGTTTTACAGTTGCTAATAAAGATGATCCTGAAAAAACATTCTTAAAATGAGTTTTGAAAGCATTAATAGATGGATTATCCATCAGGTGACTATATAGGTGATTCACATAAATTCGTCCGAAGAAAATTTTATTTTATTTATTGCGAGACATACTCGCACTTAGTTTTAGCAGTAGGTACATCAAATAGCGTGAGCTTCATCGAATTCCCGTTACACACTTCACTCCCACATATTCCTACAGAAAAGCAAATATTACACATCAAACACAATTGAATTATAGGAAATATTTATTTTTGTACAAGTTTCAACGAAGGAGGTAATTCGTGTCCCGCTCTTTGAAGTCACTAATACCCTCCCACTGCCTGGCACGAGGTCTCTTTCAACAATTTTAAGGCTCAATTAACATTACCACGAAATGGAAGCGTAAATTCGCTTCGATTCCCGAGAATGCTTCAATTCAAAATGCTTTAAGATTCTTGTGTTTGCGTTAACCTCTAATAGACCGGATATTTTACTTGATAAAGATTCAACGCAGGTTTCACAGACGGCACCTAATCCTCGCGCATTCTTCACAAGAATAAAACTATTGATTGACTGTTTCTTGAGAATTCCTGTAGCTATGATGTATGTATGTAGGATGATGGATGAACCTAGGCCCCCGGTAATTACACGTGAAATTTCGTAGGTGTATGTCAATGCCAAACATAAATTTCGGAGCATGGGATTGTTATATGATTATTAATGACTAAAACAAACAAATCCAAATATTAATTTTGGCCTAGCAGCAGAGTAGGTAGATTAAAACGACTAGAGAACCGATGAACATGCTGTTCACTAGTCCAACATGGCAGTCGCCGACACAAAATGTTTCATTACGTTATTCAGTATGTTCATCTTCTATGAATTATGCATTGTTCTAGATTTAGTAGTAGGCCCCTGAAACATTTAGGTACTGACCAGGTGATTCCCACATAGGGCAAATCTTTGAGTGATGAGCACGATTATTTGTTCTGTGTCTGGATGTAATTTCTCTACAATTTATGTATGTATTTACAAAAAAAATGTATTTAAGTATATCCAGTCCCAGTACCCATAACACAAGCAAATATAACTGCTTAATTAGATCTAAATTCCGCTGTGTATGTAAAAAATAAAAAATATATTAGGTATATATTGTTTATTTAATTTTTGAATCTTAGTTATTAATGTGATGCTTCATTCAAACATCCAACCTAATTGATAACTACAGTAACGAGACTTGTCACGAACCCTGCTAGATTAAAACTTCTACAATTCACATTTTTCCGTGAAAAAAGAAAAAGGGCTTTCAATAAATGGTGTGAAAACGAGTGAAAAAGTGTTTCCCTGTGAGGAAATTGAGACTTATAATAAATGGTGTCTCGGGTCGTCTCGCGGTCATCGCTCGGGATTTGGCCCTCCGCCAGTCAGACAGTTGAGTGTTCTATTTGAGGTCAGTCACCCGCTAAATGCTGAATTGGTACATAATAATACTTAGTATTTAAGAAACGTAGTGCTTAATTTGTTATAATTGGCTAGGTTAGTTTAAAATGCGAGGTGAAAATTGCATTCAGAAGTCGGTATATTCATTTGAATATTACTTGTTATATGTCAGTAAAAGAGGTAGGACTGGACAAAAGAGGAATGAACAATAAAAAAGTAACTTGGTCTATTAGGTTTAATAGTGAAACAGTAATAGCTTTAGTACATAGATGTGTAATAATCGTTAAAATACTCAATCAGTTAGAAGAGCAAACCAAGGGCCACTTGATCGTAAATTTTATGGTATATTTTATCGCCAGTAGGTCACTTATGTAGATTATTTTTAAGATTACTTTTAAAGTACCTACTTTTAATGACATAAAATGCATAGATTTCAGAATAGGTACTTTAAATTTAGTTGTAATTATATTAATAACTAGCTTCCGCCCGCGGCTTCGCCCGCGAAATTGATTTCATTTATCTTATTTCTCCATATAAACTTTGGAACCTCGTTTCACCCCCTTAAAGGGTGAGTTTTGAAAAATCCTTTCTTAGTGCACCCCTAGACCCCTTAAGGAACCTATGTGCCAAATTTAGAGTCTCCAGACCCAGCGGTTTGGGCTCTGCGTTGATATGTCAGTCAGTCAGTCAGTTTCTTCTTTTATATATTTAGATACCTGAATAGGTACTTTAAATTCAGTTATAATTCAAACTTTTAATCTTTCACGTTGTATTATTAATATTTATATTTATCATAACAGGCACGGGTTGCGGGTCGTGGTCGGTGCAACCCGTGTCGAAACGTAAAGCCAAAATAAAGGTAAACGCGTTAATTGCCCTTTTGTTATAAATACAGTTATAAATACAGTTATAATTCAGTTGTAAACCAATGTATAAAAAAAAACCGAATCCAGTAGAATATATATAAACCTAAATTCCTAGCCTGCATTAGCACCAACTCATCAAAACAAAAGTCCCGCCACAAGTTGAGGAGCTCTTTCGATGTATTGAGTATCCTAATGGTACATACAAAAGTACAGTACTATAATGTCTATGGGCAATAACCTGTCATCTCATGCTAGTTTGTGGTGACCTCTTATTGTTTTATTTTTCCTTTCAGAACTAATAATTGGCACTGCATTGCCAATGGCAGTAGGCAGTTAAAAAGTACATACTCAGAAAACTTACCACAGTTAATGGAATTTGACTTGGAAATTTTAGATAGTAATCTAAAGACCACACGTAAATTATGTTAATGATTTCCTAAATATAACGAATTTACATGTTTAAATATTACTAAAGACGGATTTTAGGAGGTATTAAATGAAATTGCTATTGTTTGTAACAATAGAGACAGTAACAAGTACAGCAAACACAGAGCGAGTACATTGTACTGTCTAATAGGATTAAAATTCGATTAGGTACTGTATAAAGTTATCTGTAAAGTGTAGGGCAATACGCATCTTGAATTTCTTTTCTCTTATTGTTTGTCTGACGTTCTCATACGCCTGAACTTATGCTCTTGGGAATACCGTGAGAACACACCTGTAGGTACGTAGATACTGGAGGTAGTTCGACCACGGGTAGTTAGCGCTCACTACAAAAGAATCGAATGAAATTGCTAATAAAACCGCAAAGGTAAGGATTGAGATAAGCTGTATTGCGCCTCGAACAATTACCGTTCTCTCATGGCATAAGCCGAATACAAGAATATTTTCTGACCAGTGCGCTAACTTTAAGAAAATAATCTTAAAGGCTTTCGACTAAAATCAGAATTATCGGACAACTTTAGGTAGACGTGAATTGTCGGGTAAGAAGACGGTATTCCAATAAAATAACTACGGCAATAATCACTTCACCCAGATTTTTCAATGCCACAATCATTAGTTCTACTAGATAGTTACAAATCGCTAAGATTAAGTTGGATAATAATAGCTAAAAGCACAAAATCCACCGAGCACGTGGTTGCAAGCGCACTTTCCGACGGCGCAACGGTCCAACACACAGTGCCAGCTCTTCTAAGATGGCCGCTTCACCTGTGCTCGGTGTTCATTTGTTCGTTCATGTTGATATTTTCGAGTGACAGCTGACTCAAAAGGCGGACGCGACGACGGTATAAAATAATAGCTGATGTATTAAGAAGCGGAAGTGGCAAATTTTACTATATTATTATACGTATTATTTACTTTAATATGTCTTGCCACAAAAAAATTGAGCAACGAAATGTAGTAGGTATTCACTATTGAGAGTGATTGAATTGTCACCCGTGCGCTTGTTAGGATCATGTCTAATTTTACGTCTTTTATTATTACGAAAAGATCGTTCATAATTTTATGTCAAATGAACTAGATAATTAATGGAAATGTGTACTATTACTGATATGAAAATTTCCTGAACCACCAAACTAATATTGGCACACTAGTGGGGCGCATGTGTAACATTTCATTTCATTTCAACATCTCCGTCTTCATTATCATCACTCAGCAAGTGACAAACTTTGAGAAAATGCAAACACATCAAAGATCTCTCTCTAACAGGATACGAAGACTGTCTACAACCAGAACGAGAAAAGGTATACTATACTTGAAAACCAGACATTTTTCAGGTCATTACAAATGACTATGTGAAGTCAGAAATTAATTTGCAATATATTTTGATACGATTTCTGATGTGCTAAATATTTGCAAAAAAATCTTGTCGCGCAACCCTAACAGCTGTTTTTTCTGGATTCTTTTTGACCTAATAAAAGATGTGACCAGTCAATGACAATTGGAGGTCTCTTCAAAAGTTAGGGTTGTCTAAGAAAATAAAACTCGATAATCAAAATTTATATTGTGTACGAGGTACTTAATTCTTTATGTTTCTAATTCATTTTTAAAAATTTAAACGTCACAATGCTAGTGCACCTGGCTAAAAATAACAGAATTTAACGCATCATATACTGATTCCTGTTCACATTGTATAGAAAAAAAAAACTTTTTGTGCTTAATATTATCTTCTTGATCCAATGAAATAGCACTTACTTACTGTATTGCTTGCTGTCAATGTTCGCTTCTCAATATATTCATGAAAATTTATTGTATGTGCATAAAAATATTACGAAATTTTAAAAAAAATAACCGATACACATAATTTGAATACTAGAAATAAGAACGATCTTGTATCATCATACAAAATAAGTAACTCTTTTATGGGGCAGTGTATACGTTTCTACAATAAACTTCCAAATAATATTAGGGAAATGACTATTATCAAATTTAAAATAATTATAAAATCTACGTTATGTAAGAAAGCGTATTATAAAATTTCAGACTATGTAACGGATAAAAACGCTTGGAATTAAGTCGCTCTAATTCAACACACTGAACAAACAAAATGTAATACATATTATAAGTACTCATTTAAAAAAGAAAAAAGCCTACTGAGTTTTTTGGCAGTGTTTCTCAGTAGTTGCCAGTCATTCACTGCACTGTAGGAAAAGAAATTGGACTCGCGTGTCAAATAAAAAAATAAAGCATATTTTGATTTGATTTGATTTAACAAACCACAGCTTATGCCGACAGGCCACCCCATACTCCACCTAATCTGAAAGCGTCCTACGCTACGTTTACCAAGTCATGGTCTCGATTCAAGAACTTGACACTAACGGTTGTCGGTTTAGTGACAGATATGACATGATGAGAAGAAAATGAAGTTTCATATACAAATAAAACAATAAACACACAATTGCAATTTAATATGAGCCCAAACAGTGCTATGTACCTACAGCTCTTTAGTGATGAATGAAAGGTTCACAAACACGCTTTCACTGAATGGGCGTTTAATATGAGTGGGCAAAGTAAATATCGTGGTTCTTTGTGCAAACTACTTGGTAGAAGCTTTTATTAAAATACTGGTTAACGCCTGTGACTTTGCCTGCTTTGAAAGATTTATTGTTTGAAAAAGTAGGACAGATTTGCTTAGTTGCTCTCTATTCCTTTGATTTAACAGACAGACGGACCTTTTCTAAATAAATTTATGTGTGCGGAGTTAAACCTACGCAGTATAAACAGCTCTGTGAAAATATTCTTTGTTGTAGGTAGTTTTATTTTAGTCTAGAACTATTCCTAATTGAAAATTAAGTATAGTGATTAAGTTGTTGTGTAAATGTAATTTGAAACAATTAGTAATGTTCAATTGAAATCAAATCCTTGTCTAGTTTTTATTACTTCGAGAAATATTTTATTCTTTTAAATATTATTTAAAACAATTCAGCTAAAAATAACATAACCTTTTAGTATAAAAAAATAACTATCAGTTAGGCATTGATATTAGAGAATTTCAATGAAATATATTATTAGCTAAAAATAAAACGAATAGTCAGCAGTAAGGTATTACAAAAAAGCCATAACAAAACTGTAAAAGCAAATGGGTAGAAAAAAAGAGGGTATAAAAACAATTGCCATTCTCGCAAAGGACTCGGTTTATGAAATTATTATCCTTTAGATCCCTTTGAAGATACTGTGTACATAAATAATTAATGCTCACTTAAGCTTTGTTGAAATGGGGTCCATTTGGAGCTGTCGGGTCGGCATGATTTAGGTTGAGGTTTTCACGAGCTCCTGATGTGTCGGGTGAATTAGACAGGATAAAATTTTGGGCATGTTACTGACGTTCCAAAGCTATTTTTAGATGAGGTAGCTGACCTCTTTTTTCCTCTGTGGGAAGGCATTGGCCTCTACAGGTATAGGCCTCCTCGAAGGATGTTCAGTCATCTCTTGATTGGCTGTCTATATCCAGTCAGGCACAGATATTCTTATTGCATAGGTCTGCCCCTATCGTCCCACGAATCTCCGTGGTGCCCACTCTCTCAACATAGAACTCCCAAGTTATCTGGTTTTCATAGTACAAGCTCTGCTTAGTTTGCTGGCTTTCAGGAGTAGCAGTACAGTGGCGGGATTGCGGTGGTCAGCAGTCCCATAAAGAATAAAAGGCTTTAGGTCTTTTAAAATGAAGTAGTTATTTATCTCTATTACATTTTAAAAATACTCTTTTAGGTCCGACGCGGTGTCTTTTACTATTACTTACGAACCAACATAAAAATAAACAAATAAATATAAAACAGTAGGAGCCAAAAATAACCACACAGAAACAGCTACCGAAAGGCAGAAAGATAAATGGAAATCAACCCCATAACGAGATTAAATGGCTCATGAAAGTTTATATGGAACTATTACCATTGTTTTTAGTACATACAGGATCTCTATATCTCGTGAAATAGACGATCGGTCGCATCTCAGCAGCATTGGCGTGTTCGGTAAGAAATATAGATATACTTGCTTTTTATGTAGTAAGAGAGTAAGAATGCGAGTGTGGGTGCGAGTGCGAATGCGAGTAGGATTACGAGTATGGGTGCGAGTAAAAGCACTAGTGTAGGTGCGAGTAAGAGTGCGAAAGTGAGTGCGAGTGTGGGTGCGAGTAAGGGTGCAAGTGCGGGTGCGAGTAAGAGTGAGTGTGTGCCGAGTCACATGTCCATAAATGGTTAGTTCTCAGATATACCAGTTTTCTCCCTATATTTTCCTTCACTAATAATGAGTGGTTATGTAACGATTCCCACAAATATGTGGGATCGAACCCACGACCTTTATATCACAGCCGAGGCCGATACCGCGTTGCCACTGTTACCAGCAAATACATAATCTGTATTATCTATCAACACAAATAATAAAGCAGAAGAGTTCATTTGGTTGAATTTACAATCTAAGGGACTACTAGTCCTATTTGAATAATTCTGGTACTGTTAGATAGCCCATTTATTGGGCAAGGCTTAGACAGCGGTTGAATGCTTAGTAGGTAGATATAACAAGCTTTCAATATTATAAATAAATGCGATAGTAATTAACTCTGTCTGTCTATTACGCTTTCAGGCCTAGACAACCTGATCTGATTTGTCATGGTGAAGAAATTAATTATAAAAGAAATAATAATAATAATAATAATAATACAAACAGCGCAATCTATTTTAAAATTAAGCAATTATACTTGCTTGTGTTATGGGTAAATACATTTTTGTAAATACTTACATAAATAACAGATGAATTACACCCAGACACAGAACAAATAATCGTGCTCATCACACAAAGATTTGTCCTGGATGGGAATTGAACTCACGACCTCCAGCTTAGCAGTCAGGATCACTGACCACTACGCCACCAGATCAGTTAATTAATGTTATTATAAACGATATATACGCGTGCGGAGCCGCGGGCGGTAAACTATTTTGCATATAAAAACTTTTTTCGTATTATTTTAAAGCTAAAAAACAACGTTGAACAACAAGACAGCAAGGTTCAACTTTTGCAGATATGTGTTTACATTGTCTAACTTTTCTAGAGTTGTGTACTATAGAGTTAACCCTAAGTCTCTGAAGTTTGTATTGCTCGGTCTCACCAGCGACTATTTATTCCTTCAGGCGACTAATTAAAACAGTTAAGTTTCTTCTAATGGCTACAACTTGGTATAAACTTCCTTGAAGTGTTTTGTACTAGATCTTTACCTCACCTATTTACTTCAGACCATAGAAACAGAATTCGTTGAACAATATTTGCGTAAGTACCTACTCGCAATTCGTTTTGAAAAGAAAATGAAGGCTAAAAGGAAATACCAGCGCTTTCCTTCAATTAACACCTACACATATTTCAAAACTACGGAGTTTCTACTTTTAGGTTTTTTTTTATCTGTCATTTCTTTTAAATAATAAAAATGAAAAAGACTGTTTGAAGTGTGAATTTTGATATTTATCTTAAAGGTTAACTTTAAAAGAGACATTTTTGAAAATGTATGCCATAAATAACTATATAAATTTACTAGCTGCCCCTGCGAGCTTCGTACCGCGTATTTCTTACTTTTTAAACCTTCTTTGGACTTGTGAAGTATTCACTTCAAGACCAAATATAGCCAAAAAAGCTAATAATAATAAGCCCGTAAGGCGGCTTCTGGCGGGCTGTTATGTCTTATCGACCCTACGGGCCTTAGTGCTCCAGAAAGAAGTCCCTGTCCATCACCTCCGGCTTGCCTTAATTGGCTGGCTGGAGTGAACCCTTAACGAGGGACAGATCTCCCACCTCTTGCTTGCCTTCTTTGGCCGGCGAGTGGAGTCGACAGAGCAGAGATGCTCGGAGGAAGAAGTGTCCAGTAAGTGACTAGTGGGCACGTGAAGCTGGACACTTAGGAAGCCATTGCTCGGGTACAATGGGACACCGCTCCACTCCTCTAGTCCCTCAAAACACGTTGCCCCTGGTCACTTCGCGGCATTTTATTTTATCCGTGTTTAATTGCATTGATCAAGCAGGGGCCATAGTCCTTACATAGTCCAGGTTACCTAATCCATCACCACCTTCCACCATTACCCAGAATATAGTCCCTATATCCTGCAATAGTCCTGCTCTAACCGGGGATTGTCCTTGGGTGTACCTATATGGTGCGAACATGGATAATCGTAGGTTGCTGCCACATTACATTTAGAGTTAAATTGTCTAACGGACCTCTAAGTGTTGGCTTCGGCCCCACGCACGCCTTCCAAAAGGCCGGAGCTTCAAGATATATTAAAGTCATACTAATAATAATAATGATAATTTGTTGGTGGGTGCTCGTGACACGTGTTGAGTACCTACTTTTGAGTATATATGAAATCACCTAATGAATTAAACGTGAGAACTATACTCAAAATTAATAATTTCGTAAATTAATAATACAATAGAAATCAAATAATTAATTTACGTAAGAATATAATTAAAATGAGAATTACACTGAGATAGTAAAATGATAGTTATAAACGCCACTACCGTACACAAACAATTAAGAAGGCTTATTGTGTGAGGGAGACAGGAGACCGACTTCGGTCTCATCCCATCTGTGCTGTTTACTGGGTGAGAAGTGACACCGGTACACGCCTGGCGAGGATAAGGATAAGGATCAAGTGATAATTGATCAGTGTCGCCCAAAGTAAAAAAATGTTAAATTACTAATATCGCTATTAAAAACTAGGGGTGTATGTATTTTTAAAACCACTTCATAAAATAAAAAATTTGGGCTGGACCACCCTTATTACTTAGGCGTATGCAAAAAAAAGAATTCTGACCGATTTTCAGACCTACCGGATTAAAAAATAAAATAAAATAAAATATAATATAAAATGTAATAAAAACCGATCAAGCTGTTTTGGAGGATTTTTTCTTTTATTTAATAAAAGATTTAAAATTCCCGTGTCACAGTATTTGTATAAAATTTCCTCCGAAACGGCGTGACTGATTCTTGATATTCAGTAGGTTAGAGAATAGATCGTCAAACATATTGCATACCACTAACATCACAGGGACTTACGCCACCCAAGCGAAGCTGGGGCAGGCAGCTAGTAAATACTAAGAATATAAGAAACTGCTAAAAACTAATTTAGTATAGTAAATGTAATAGAGCCTAGGTTCTTGGGGTAAAACTAGATTTTATTCTTAGTTAGCCTCGTTTTCCCCATGTTTTGAATCGCTCACATTATCCACACGTCGTTTTTTTGTTTACCTAAGCGTTACTACAGAAAATGACTGGATTTTGGATTTGATTCTTTAATCTATTCGAATTCGGAATGGGTACTCCCATAACTATCGAATCATAATCGAGATCTTCGTTCGTTACGTTCGGGTGTTACAGCGTTGTTATGACGTGGGGTTGATTAGGCATGTCTCCGTTAAGTGCAGATTTTTGATTAGTAGCCTTTTTACAAACTTTACGTTCTTGTTTTTTCTTTGAATATTTTTCAATCTGAGTTAGTTTCTATGCGAGTCACAGCTCGATCGAGTACGTATTGGCATACAACCGAATCTAACTCGATTGATTGAACTCGATACTGTCGACAGTGAACCTACATTTCGAATCACAATGTATGTAAGTTAACAAAGTTGTCGGTTTTATTAGCCGTTAACGCACTACGTTTACGTTGTTGTTTACAGAACTAAGTGGTTTACCTTCTTATCTAATTAGGTACAAATACTGTTAGCGTGAGTTTAAAAGGCAAGGCTTTGAAAGGTCGTAGGCTGGGTCTTAGTCCTGGTTTATGTCTACACAATTTAGTGTACCTAAATCGTTTCATCGCTACTGTTCTACACTAGTAGAAAGTCACATATCGTAGAACTAAACATTCAAGGACATGTGAATTTCTTCAAGCCGCACTTGTTTGGCGTACGAGGTTTAAGCCCTAGTACGTATTAGCGGTGGTTATTGGGAGTGGCTAGCCGTCTTAACAATATAATTGGCAAATCCTTGATTATACACACTTACGCCCAACAAAATTTCAAAATTTGCATAAACGTCCAGCGAGCGGCGCGGTTCGCCACTCCCACGGCCAAACCGCTAGTGCGTACAAGGGTAATGGCTTAATTTCACGTGAATTTGGGAGTTGTTAGCAAAAGCTGCATATTTTTTCGCTAGAACATTTCATTTCATTTTCTATATACTATGACCATTCCGCAAGGTTTCCTACTAGAGCTGCAATCACGCAAACTAGGCGCACATCCGGACGTCGCGTCGTGTTGCGAAAAATAGCCCACTCCAAACTAACTAACTACCTTAACCATCATTTATTTTTTTTAAACAAATTCATTTTAACACTTACAAATCTTTAAGATATATTAATTCTTACTGTAAAACAAACTTTAAAGCAGCCCAGAAATTTATCGTAAAAACTAATTTGAAACTGCGGATAAGGTTGAACTATAAGTTTATATTAAGTGTACTTTAGTCAATACTAAAGTACCTCTAGGGTACTCCTATAGTTTATTATCTATTTTCTACCTTATCTTTCTATCTGAACTATCAGATTGCAGGTACTAACCTGCAATTACAATCAGGCAGAAAAATGACCCCCGTATTCATAAACGTATATTAAGCTAATTATAACTATAGGTTTTGAATTCGTTTGTCTATGTTTGTCATTTTGACATTTCTGTTAGTAAAAAAGAGCAAAGTCCATTTTAACTAAAGAGACTTATAACCTTTTTATGAATAAGGCCGCCGTTAGTTTCTAAAATTATGATGTAGGTGTTTCCTTTTGATTTTATTGACGTTTATTATTTTCGTGAGGGGCCTTAGTTTCGTGTCAAGGCACTCAAGGCTGATTGAGTGTGGTGTGGCATATGACGTAACCTTTCTCTATTATTTACTGGCTATTTCAATTTCAGAATTTTATCGTACCTACTTTATTATGTAGTTTGCGTGTGGTTTGTACTTAGCGTTTCAAATACTGCCTAATATGTCTTGCCTATATACTTCGTTCTTGAAAATTCTTAGTTTCTTCATGTTTCCAAGGAATTACCATGTAGTAATTGGCTACCATGAAAATATTAATGGGCAGTATAACTTTAGGCAAAATGATTACGTAATGCGTGTATCATGAATGAAAAAGCTACAAGTATTTACCTAATATTTTTTCCGATAGTGCAAAACGTGTAACAAGTACCTAGCTTCTTTCTTCCGCGTGCAAAACCTATTACCGGAAAATGGTAAGGTTGTTAAAGTATGTGACGCTTCAAACAAAAGGGTTTAGTGTTTTGAATATAGAAATAGTAATTTCTTTTCATTATTTCGGATAGTAGTATCGGTAGATGTAGGTACCTAAATAAACTAAACAGCAGAATGGATTCGACAAGTAAGATATCTTTAGATTTGTCTCAAAAACATGTATGTGGCTGTGTTCTTAGATAGGTTTAAAAATAAACAAAGCGGAAGATTTTTTTACGCTAAATTGTATTGACCTTATTCAAAAAAATCTTATGAAACTGTAGTTAAAATGTTCTTTGCCTCTATTTTACTAGTATAAATGTCAAGATGACAGACAAAGACAAACGAATTATAAACTTATTTTAGCTAAAATGAGCTAGTAAGACGTTTACGAAAACGGGGGTTAGTCGTTAACATGTTTTTAGTCAAACCTATCGAGTTGGTATTCAAAATTAATAGTATTAAAAATATTTTACAAAAATATATTAATAAATAATTAAGTTATTATTTGGAATAATAAAGAACAGTTTTTAACTGTATTGTAGGCGTGTTTTTTATTGGAACGAAGTTCCTTATCGCGCGTTGTGAAAGGGGGCTAGACGGAAAAATTCTTACGAAAAGTTGTCACGACACTTTTTGCTCGACACGACAGCTATTGTAAGCTGTGCGGCGTGCGCCAAGCCAATTATTACGAAAATTGAGCCTACTGATTAAGTTTGTATTACATTATATTTGTTAATAATAAAAAAAAATATTATTATTCCTTCACTAATTAATCGAAAGGAATTTCGTTCCACCGGGTGTCCCTTGACACCTCTTAATTTTTTTTTAAATTATAGCTACTTGTTTATTTAAATTTTAAGTCTGTTTGTCAACAGTTATTTCATCTGGTTACGTGAACAACTTATAAACATCCATCGATTTTTCTATCCATCCTCACAAACGGTCGCCTTTTATTTTAGTAGAATTAAATTGATATTACCCTCAAGCGATCTAAATCGTAAATTAATCTATCGTTTTGTTCCCAAGTACTAAGTGCCTTCCATTTTGAATTTATAGCAATCAACGAGAGTGATATCATCACAGCGGCATTGGCGTGGTATTAAATCAGAGCCAATTTGAATGCTAATATGAGTGCCTGAATGGAAGCTGAAATTGCGTTCTTGGTTATATACCTACATATTCCTCAATATGGTATGTGTCCTGGGTACGTACAATAGATGAATCTAATAGTAATATCTAAAGAAGCACTTAAGTAGCTACTTAGTAATTGAAATTGAATGAAAACGGGAAGAGCAAAGACCTACGCTGTTCATACTTATTTACTGAGCCATATTAAAGAAAAATAGAAATCAGGATATATTCAAAAGTTAAAGAACTAGATCACACTCTTAAATACCTCTTATTTATCTAACGCTATTAACTGAGAAGCTTAGTATCTATATAGAAATGGCTAATATCGAATGCTTCCAGATCATTCTGTCATGTTTTCCTCTCAGTAAGTGGCTATTTGAGGCATCTCTCTGGCTGCATTCGACACAAATGACCTGCACTCACCAAATATAATTTGACGTTTTGTGACCGAAATCAATTCTAGAAATATTTTTAAGTAGAAATGATACCAAACTACTTATCCAAAAATTTGTATTTCCCTTTAAGCAGCCGAGATGGGGACTGTGCGCGAGTCGGAAAAAGAGAAGATAAATGCCCTAGAAATGTAATGCTGAAGAAAAATCCTAGGGATATCGTGGGCAGAGCTTCGTACCAACATTTCTATACTCCACGAGCTCCACATCACACAGAGTCTATCGACTGTAGTACATTCGCAGTATTTTGGGCATGACAAGATAACGACTCCATTGAGCGGCCGGTTTTGCAGGGAGAGGGGAACCAGATCACGCGTCAGATCACCTATGCGCTGGACGAACCAGATAAAACCACCACAAAAATTTGCTTACTTGATTGTGGCAGACAGCCTACTAGGCACAGATGGCGGGAAATCGCGTCGAGAACTATGTCCCATTCTACAACCGATGTGGATGACTCAATGTGACCACAAACACTCTGACAAGAGCGAAACGGTAAAGAAGGAGAAGTATACCTAACTATTTCTGAAAAAAGGTAAAATGTAAGTAGGTCTGTAATATAAATCAAGTGCTCCCGTCGGAAAGTATCTGCATTATAACATTAATTATCTCCTTTGTCTCAAAGGTCAGCAAACCTCGTTAGTTCCAACATTATAATTAAATTTATCGCTCTGCGTATAGGTACTTCTCAAGAAGTTTTCAAATTAATTTCAGGTAAACAATTGATTTATTATCTTAAATTAGGTAGGTAGTCGTATAATGCAGATTTTTAACATTCAAGAACAGTTTTATTCAAAAGATACAATCGAAATAAATAGCAGTTTTGACACGCTTAAGCGGTAAAATAAAATGAGCATATAGAGTTAAGGTACCTAACTATAAAGTACTTTGTTAAAGAAAATTTATAATAATAATAGAGCTCACGCCTTACTTTTTACCGGGAGGTGTAGGCAGAGGCGAATATCATACACATTTTGGGCTCTAAGTTTAGGCCCCATAATAAAAGCAAAATCAAGATTTTTCAACAAAAAAAGATATTAGATATTTTTTTCAGTACCTCGCGTTTACGAAACGAACACGCTTACCGCTGGTTTTAAACATAATAACTTGAATGCACAATTAATTTTAATATGAAACACAAGATATTATTTTACCCTTCATTTAATTGTGGTCGTTTAAACATTTCCCGAATGAAATAGGGACTGCAGTTTCTAATTACATCTGTAATTGCTTTTGCCCAAACCTCTGTCCTTTGGGAATAGAATTGCAAGGGAACAAACTTAGTCTGAACAGGCTGGTAGAATAAAGATAAAATCTGCCAAATACCGCGTCTAAGTGACCTGCGTAAGACAGACTGTTTGTATCTATTGTTATCTAGCGACCCGTCTTGGCTTCGAACGGGTACAAATTTAGTATAATTTGTGCCCGTGACCCATGACACATCATTCTATCTATTGGTGAAAACCGCGTGAAAATTTATTTAGTCATTTTTGAATTTATCACAAACAGATAGCATAAGAGACTTCATTTTATAGGTACTATGTCAAGATATGAATTTTTTTTCTTAGGTACCTATAAACTTATAAGGGTAAAAAGTATCTGCGTATTGAACCCTTAATCTAAATCATTTAAAAATGTAGCTACGATAGTGAATGCTGTAATTGTGTTTGCATTTGATTATTTTTAATTGATTTTCAGCATCGTTGAATATTGAGAGTAGCGAGTGCAAATAATTATATTACATCTGAATGTACTTCGTTATATAGAACCATTGGTTGATTGAACCGTGAATTAATTATCGCGGTCAGTGAGCGTATTAATGAGTTTAATACAGTGTTGCTATCAGTGCAAATATATTTGTCGGCGAACCCGTAGGGTTGCGATCTTCAGATACACTAAATAACACCTTAGAAACCTATCAATATCATTGTTAATGATTACAGCACCTCCCTCACAAATATCAAAAAATATTTGAGTGGAAATGGATTCAATTTTTGAGATTTAATTTGATTTGCATGCACCACGTGCTCTTTCACCCACCTAACAGACATTGTCCCTTGACGTAACAATGACAATCGCATGCAATCAACCTAAGGGACATTGAAATCCTGTCATTTTGATAGCTGACAGGCTGAATGCTACCACAAGGTACATCAAACCGTCAGTTTAGGCAACTTTTTTTACATTAAATTTGCTATTTTACATTGCGTTGCATAGAAGAGACGCTGATAATGTATTGTAGAGTAGGAAAGGGCGAGGTGCCGTGCCGCAGCGGGGCTAACCGAGCATCTCACGCGCCGCCATGGTTAGCGACCGTCGTCTCTACTTCTTCGGTCGTCTTCTGGGTCGAGTAGAATTTTCTAATATACTTTTATTTTTAGAAAAACTTAGCGGAGTAGCCCACCTCTTATCACATATGGGAGCTAAAGAAAGCCGGCGAAAAGAAGGAGATCTTCACCTTTACCTACACCTTCGGGTCATAAAAGCATGATGCTATGTTGTTGTGTTTGAGTACCTACGTAATCATCCAACTATCACGTGACGCAGAGTAACACGTTTCAATAATATTCTATTATATTTATGAGAAATAAACTATTCGTTTTCTTTCAAACGTTTTTCATTTCTCTGCACGTGCCCAACGAATCGTAACGATAAATCTTTGTAAGGTATACCTAGGTAGGCAGCCTGCATCCAACATTGTTTGCAGATAACAGCTCTACACAAACAGATTTATCTTGGTTCTATTCTTCGCAGATCTTTCATTTAGTTTTCAAGATTGAAAATTAGGTTTATTTGTTGATCAATAAATCATTAATATACTAGTATTATTTATAGCTGGCTACTGCACACCTGCTGCTGGGGAAATCTCGAAATTTTGTCCTTAAAGTTTCTATTTAATCGAGATTTGTATTATATCAGGGTCAATTTTGTAGGGCGTGAAAACAATGCTGTATTTTTTTACGTGATTTTTCAATTAGTTTATTGATAACTAGCATCATTATCATGTGCATTTAAGGCTGGAAAAAGTGTTCTACCGACAGTTACCGACGGTTAGCACTGACCGACGATTGTGAACATTTACATTTTCATGACTTGTTGGTCGACCGACGTAGGTATGACAGACCGACAAGCCCGACCAATTATTTCTGTTAGACAATAATTTGCATTGATATTATTATAGCTACGTCCGACTGACGTCACACTTACCGTGCCATTCACACTCCAATGAACTTCATCAAATAGCTGCCATGTGTGTAGAGACAACTCCTAAACTGCGTCTATCAACTTTCACCGATTGTCCTTATAGCACCTATGCAGATTGCGCTTTTCCTGTTAGCTGGTATTTGATGATGCCATAAAAATATGCCCCCTTTTTGGTCGGTGATATATTTCCCGATGAAGTAAGCAATGATGGATGCCACCTATATTTCTATATTTCTTTTTTTACTATACTGCCATTGTTTCTTCTCGTCCTTGGTAGTCAGGTTCAAATTCCCTGCTCTTTATTTAATTGATTATATCAGGATCATAAAAACTGATAATTTGTTTCTTGATTCTAAGGACTGACAGTTTAACTTATCCTTCAAAACACTGAAATGCGAAACGAGAGAAACTCCTATTAATTCATGAACTATTATGTACATAAAATATCTAAAGCAGAAACCTACTGTATAAAAAGTATTTTCTGAATCCTCAAGGGAGTGATTGGTGGTTGTAATTGCCCTGAGTAACGGCGCACCTTCACGAAATATAACCTTAATATTTATTGCTAGTATTAGGTAAGTAAACTAATGGAAGTTATTACGAGATAATGGGTGAAACTCGCACCAATTCGGTACATAAATTCTTGTTTAGGTACTCAAATAGGTCCCTATAGGTTCTTCATACAAAGAACTAGAAAGAGAAAAATCCTTTTCCTCCTTCCATCCTTTTTCAAATGCTTAAAGGACAAGTCTGTAATCTTGCCGTGAGAGATAGAGATAAGAATCGGTCATATTTGAGTAACATCACCTTATCAACTTTTGTACTCAGCGATGAGCTTGCGCTTAACTACATCATGCCTGATCTCAAGCATGATGAAGTCTACGATGAAACGTGCGTGCCTAATCGATTCACTCGTGATTACGAATGAATTTCGGTGAGAAGGTGGCAGTAGAATGAGGCTCTGTATAGTTAGTAACCATAAAGTAGCAACAATACCGTCCCAACCAGACGCCGTTTGGTGACTCTGTCTGATGGGTCACTAACCACGGCCGAAAGTAACCATAAATTGGTAATAACTGGTGGTAGACCAGTTGTTAAAAGTTTATTGTCAAACGTGTGCCACGTGTGGGGATTATTTAGATTAAAGGTGCACTTCCACAGATGAAGATGACTCAGCCCTCCTTGTCCTACATTGAGAAGTATAAAGACAAGTTTTGAGGAAAAAACGGTAAAATCTGAGGGTTTAAATCAGGTTCTGAGTGTACCGGTATCTGAGGTGGTACCGGTTAAATCCCAAACTTCATTAAATTTGTCGGCTTTCAATTCCATTCAGACCAAACGATGTTCGGTATTCCGTACCACACTATTTGCCGGTACCGCTCGTTCGGAATTAAACACTCGAGCCTCTTCACGCACGTTGCTGTCGATCCTTGCTTAAAATACTGTATGGTCGTCATGGATAAATCTTTGGAGAAGTTCCATTCAATAAAGATAGATAGTTAATAAAAAATCTAATCTAAAAATCTGTTTGTTCTTAGTACAGAAAATATGCAAACGAAAGGTAATTTTTCACATCGCCTTTAAATAAATTCTAAGATTTGCTCAATCAGTCGAAATATACTTTGATATTTCTAGCTAAATGTGAAATACAATTTGTGTCAAAAGAAAAAGAAATTATATCAGGAATGCCTACATAGCATTTCATTTAGTTATGTCGAATTATATTAGACCTTCGGCTTAATGATATGGAACTACTTCTACATAGTTAAGTTAGATTAACTCTCTGAATAGCAAAGTTGCTGTGTTAACCGACTTCTAGAGGAGTTCATGGATACATTTTTTGTTAGTTCGTAGTCATTAACTTTGTAACAATTAAATACTCTTTTCAACCCTTTTTAGTATCCCGGTGCTACTCTTCTCTCAACTATCTCGCCGGTTGAGAGAGTAAAACCTTAATCCACATGCGCCGGCTAAGTTCGGGTTGTGTCATAATACTATGTTCTCCAATTATTAATTCTTAAACATACCGATTTCCTCGCGGAATTTTCAATGTTGTGTAGCAGCATTAAACAATTTACTCAAAAATAGGTGGGCACAGCCGGGGATCGAACCTACGACCTTATATTTCAAAGGCGAGGCCAATATCGCGGCGCGGCGCCACCGTAGCTCATATTTTGTGAAAACTAGTTTTCTGTGACTTACTTTTGTTTTGTTTTTATTCCTATTAAATATGCATACAAGAAAGTAAGGAGTTGTGATTCAGTACTAATGAAATACTTTAAACTCGAGAGACACTGAAATGTAAAACCCGGCTGGTCGAAAGTCCTAGAAATATCGTAGAGGATTCCATAGAAAAAAAAACAGCTACTTGAGCTTGTAAATATAGCCTTATGTGTTCTACAGGTGCTAAAGCGCAACAGCTGTCATAGACAGGACGTGAAGGAAGAAAATAAAAAATAATAATATCTGCACTAATATTATAAGGAGAAAAAAAAAAGTAATTTGTTTGTAACGAATAAACTCAAAGACTTCTAAGACGATTTTAAAAATTCATTCACATCATTAGAAAGCTACTTGTTTACCAAGTAAAGGCTTCAGTAATAAAGGCTTTTATGCTGAAAAAGTTACGGATCCGTATGAAAACTTTGATAATGTGAGCCAAGGTGTGAAATAAGTACCGGAAAATATAATTATGTCGATTCCACTGCGGAAACGATTAACATTAAAGCATAGTGATGTACTACACTTTGTAGAAAACAATACTGTCTACAGAAAAAAACCGCATTGCAATATACCTAACTATTATAGTTATGTCACAATAGTGTAAGCAGTATTTATAAACGAGTCACACTCACAACAAGATTCGTAAACAAACACAGAGTGAATGCCATGAAATGTGTGAAAGAGATGGATAGATGTGTTATGTGTAAGTGTGAGCGGAGAAAATATGAGATGAATGAAAGATATAGGATTAAGGAAATAGGAATAGGTTAGAGGGAGAGTAAGAATAAATGTCAATTAAAGCAACGTAGTGTTTTAATTCAATCTTCGATCTTACAATGGCTACTTTTTCATCTTAAAATATGCAATTAAAACGCCGTCGGTACAAACTAGGCCATATTATTTGTTCCTTGGTATGAATCCTAATAAATAAATCACCTCGTATTCGAGCTTAGACTAGTACACGTAAATTACTTCTTGCAAATGTGTGTGTAAATAAATCTTGGGCGGGAATCGCACTCACGACCTGTGGCGTCAAAATCAAGTATCTTACCAACCACCATCTGGAGCTTGTTTAAATCTCGTGTTAGAAGTAGGTCTAACTCATGTATATAATTTGAGATATTTGTTACAGAAGGATGTCGCTTGTTCCGCCGGGAGGCGCGGATTCCCCCAGTCCGCGGCGTGCGGTCAGTCCTCTCCTCGAGATGCGCAGGCCTCACTGCACACTAGCCTGTGACTACTGCGCAGCTATACTTGAAGACAAGTTCAAACGTGAGTCACTACACTAAATTAATTTAGGTATTACCCTACACACAACCGGACATAAAAACTCCAGCTTCCTTTTTCAGGAATCGATTAAAAACTTTAAACGGTAGATTTGACTGTCTACAAATTTCTTTTGTTATTTCTTCAACTACTTTGGAATTGTTTGGACGAATGAAGAATTTCATAGTATTGATAAAAGAACGTAATAAGTACATAATGACATTGAACAGCAAACTTTCTTCCCAAAACTTTGTGTTATTTGAACGATTTTCTCCTGATAGAGTCTCATGATACCCTCCAAACTAAATAAGCGACGATCATATTTGGGATAGCAAAATATCTCTGATATTAGTCAATATTTCATTTCAAGGCTATATTGTTTCTGATCTAGGATTGAACCATCTTTTTTTGGTAAGGTACTGCAGACGTACGCAACCGTGGTACATCACCATTGTCAGCGTCACCTCGACAGTCACTCACTGGAGAGCCGCCTTGGACTTTGCCAGATGACGACCGACCCGACTTCTCAGCGCTCAAGGAAAACATACAGAAGATTAACAAGTAAGACGTTTGTACTCCTGACCTAAGTAAGACGTTTGTACTACTTAGCCTGACCAAAATCACAAAATGCTGCCATGATCTTTTTCCCTCAACTTTTTTCAGTCGGTCGGACAAAATTAAGTTGTCTTCATCAAATACTAGCCTTAGTTTCAGGCGCTGTCGCTGTTGCTATCATGCATGTGATCCGTCATGAAAGCGACGATGCGATATGTATCTTCTTGTATTTTGTAGATGTTACGTTATTTTTATTTGTTTGACTTTTATTTGCGGTTTGTTGTCATCGGGATATTTTTCTGTTCTTAACAAAAGGGACTGCGAGACCTCAACCCGTTTGGATATGTTATTAACACAAGTGGAACAATACGCCAACAACTTGGAAGCGCTGGTAGAAGAACGAACGTCTGATTACCTCGAGGAGAAAAGGAAATGTGAGGAGCTCCTGTATCAACTGCTACCCAAGTAAGTATCAAACGAATAACAATCCTCTATAAAATAAATCTTACTAACATAATAAATGCGAAAGTTTGTATAGGTGTTTGTGGATGTTTCTAACTCTTTAACACAAAATCTTCTGGACGGCTGTGGATGAAATTTGGCATTGCGATAGATAAGCACATGGCGTGGTATTAACATTTATGTAGCGCCACGGGCGGAAGCTACTAGTTACATCTACGGAACAATCGTAAGATACTACCGAGAAATATACTGTTGTTTGTTGACCTACGATGGGTAATACAGTACACAATATCAATATGGGGTTAATGCTTAGGTACACCTATCATTTATGTAAACACAGTTACATAACAAGTTATACATTTCCAGAGGAAGTTGATCTCGCATTGTATAGAAATTTACACTCCAAATGTATGGCTTAATGTGTAGCCGTGTGGAATTCTTGTAAAAATTTGAGACATCTTGGTCCTTTAACGTAAAATTACTCCCTGAGAAAATACTGTTTCTTTTAGAACGTGAATGCACTACCAGTAGATTTTTGAATGAAACCGCATGATCTCAACATACTGTAATGCACTGCATACAGCTAGTCCGATTCCGATCACCTGCTATGGCGTTCACGTAAAGAGAGCGTAATTTTCACTTGGGTAAACTCAATATCACTTTTTGCTCATCATAACATTGTTAATCGCTAAATCTAAGGCTATGGAGTGGTTAATTAACTTTTTACTATCTACAGATCTGTAGCTTCTCAACTGATATTGGGGCAACCTGTCATGGCGGAGACATATGACCAAGTCACAATATACTTCAGTGATATCATCGGCTTCACACAACTCTCCGCTGAATCTACCCCATTAGAAGTTGTAGATTTACTTAACGATTTGTACACGAGTTTCGACTCAATTATCGAAAACTTCGATGTCTACAAGGTAAATAATGCACACTACTAAATCTATATGAATGAATATAAATATTCTAGATCTATTTACGTAGCGAATAGTTAGTTTAATTTTTTATTTAGGTTAGTGCTGAGATTGTTATTCAGTTAGGTCATTATTCTTGTCAAATCGTATCTTTAAGTTGTAAATAAATGTTTCTCATTCACTTAAGAACAGCTGGACAGATTTTGATTAAATTTAGACATCATATTTAGTCTATTTGCATAAACGTTACGAGGACGTCGTTATCTTGGGTGTTTCGCTATGTTGGATTAAGAATAATGTCACATGACTTACCATGAACTGTCATCCAAACTAAACGTGTTTATGAAATTTCACCTCGATGCGTTGAACATTATTGCTTCAAAATTTATTTGCAAGATTCTATTGAAACTATGAACTAATATATAAGTATTGTATGTTGATTAATAGCTTATAAAAAACTCACACACAGCAGAATTATAACAGTTACAACCCCCTCCTTGTACTTTTATTGTTAGTTCAAAACTTAGTCGTAATATTAAATTGAGTTAAGAGAAAATAATTATCGCAGTTTGTTATCATAGAATCGGGGGTTAACTTCAATATTATTACTTACCTACATAATTTGAGTTTGAATCTTGAAGAATAATATTTGTAAGGAATTTGAATAACGAAGTATGTGTAGTATATTTAACTCTGAATAATAGATTGAGGAATGAATTAATTAGAGAACGTTGTGGTTTGAAAGATGTAGTGACAAAGTAGTTTGGTCATATGGAGAGGATGGATAATAGACGATTAACAAAATGTAGGTTAGTGGAAAAGCTGGGAAAGGACCTGTAGGAGAACACTCGCTGATCTCATCGGTGATGTCCTTCAAAAGGACAGATGCGTGTACTCACATACGCAAAGCATGTATGACCAGATGTATGAACATTAGTGAGTCTAAGAAAGTATGTTTAGACAAGCAAGTGTCGCTCTGCCTACTCAAAACCAGATAATTTTTTATACATATAATACTTTTTTTAAATACATACTCAAATATAGATAATTACACTCAGACTCAAGACAAACAGACGTGTTCATCACACAAATGTCTGACTTGGGTGGGAATCGAACCCACGACATAAAAAATGTTGCAGTATCATTGAACGCCTTAAAGATGCAGCGGGAATGCGTTACGTCAACCTCTTTAAAAAACTTACCTTGGTGTGACGTCATTCGAGATTGCGCTTGGACGTGTTACCAAAATTTTTAGCGGAACGAAAAAAAGAAAAATACTTGTCCAATATTTTTATATAGTTATCTATCTGACGCACAAAAGAAAATAAATGTTGTCATCCCTATTGCAGTAAAAAAAAATTAAAAGATGCTTAATCAACAGACAGTACCTGTTAGTATCTTGATTAAACTACCGTTAACATCTTCCTAAGTCCACTCTTCATCACAGGTGGAGACTATAGGCGACGCGTACATGGTGGTGTCAGGGTTACCAATGCGCAATGGCAACCGACATGCAGCAGAGATAGCGCGCATGTCTCTAGCCCTGTTGAACGCTGTGCGAGTGAAGACTGTTCCACATAGACCTGGCGAACGTCTGCTGTTGAGGATTGGGATGCATACAGGTAAGAAAAATGTTCCGAAAAATTAAATTGCGCTATTTATTACACTATGGTTCCCAAACTTGTCTAGGTTTCCACTCACCTAACAAAATCTGCCGCAATTCGATACCATCATTTCGTTAACATCATTCGGTACCATAACTTTCTAAAAGACACAGGGGGCCAATTTCCTTGTCCATGTGGACAGAGAGAAGGAAATATTTCAATGGGAAGAGTGTAATTGTATCCTACTTTCCGCCATTACAGCTTTAGCATGCATTTCAAACGTAGTTACTTTTAGTCAGAGTGAGTTTGATACATTCAATTATTTCGTACGGGTTATTTTACGTTTCATGGCTTACTATATATTCGCTTGCAACCCATTTGTGAGTCGCGACCCATACTTTGGGAATTCCTGCAATTGAGCAATATGCGCCACCGCATAGCATTGGCTCCAGTCCGCGCCGATGCTGGCCCGTGTCGCTCTATGCTTACATCACCGCACCGGCTTGCCCCAAGTAGGGAGCAATATTTTTTAAAGTAACAAATTTAGTGTTTATTATAAATTTTTCTAAATTTATAATTAACACTAAATAGTTTTAGATTTAAAAAAAAAGTAAGAATTTCAAAAGAAACTGATAAAATTCACGTGGTTTCAGGGCCTTGTGTGGCAGGAGTAGTGGGCCTTAAAATGCCCAGGTATTGCTTATTTGGGGACACAGTGAACACAGCTTCAAGAATGGAATCCCATGGAGAGGCACTAAAAATACACGTCAGTCCAAAAACCAAAGAAATACTTGATCTATACGACTGCTTTGAACTTGAATGCAGAGGAGAAATTACCATGAAGGTTATTATACTATTTACAAACATTATGTTGTACAATCTGTAATAGGCAAGGTGATATAATTATATGAAATTATTTCACACTTAACTTGCTGTAAATGTTCCAATCCTGATTTCGATTCTAGATATTTGTAAAAGTAATAACTTTGTGTGAAATACTATTTAACACAAATCTAACAAAGAATAAATATACAATAAGTTATTATAAATCTTAATTCAAAAAGTACACCTTAATTCTGTTTTGATTGTTACAGGGAAAAGGCAAAATGGTAACATACTGGCTACTTGGAGAAAAAAAATCTGAAAATCAAGATACATACTACTACACCAACCACGTACAAGCTACCCTTGTGAACAATCCAAGTATCACTTTCCAAGGCCCCGATAGTCCTGCATCACATTCCTTAACACAAAGTCACAGTCCTGAACAAAACATTCCAGACTCTAAAGACAACCAAATGCCTTTTGAAATACAGAATGAAAGAGATCGCATTAAACATGAAATAGCAACATTTGTCGCTAAAGATCTGTTAAACAATATTGATAACGCAGTCAGAGAATTTCGAAAATCACAAAGCGCAAATTTTGTGACCGTTAAACCACTTTGTAATGGCAATGACAAAGGTTTAATCACACCAACGTACGACAGGGAACTTGTTATCAGCAAAGGTAAAGTTCGTGATGTAGTTAACAGATTTAACAGTTGTGTTATCACAAATGATGCCATAAACAAATACACGAAAGGCAGAGTTATTAAAAATGAAGACTGAAAGAAGGAGGAATTTTACGCATAATAATTTTCTCTACCCGGTCTAAATATTTATTTAAGTAAAACTGTTTAAAATGATAAATACTGTCATTTATTGTATGTAAGAGTGTATTTAGTGCCAAGCACATAAAGTATTTTAATTATCTAGTCGTTATTTAAAAAACTAGTCGTTTAAAGAGTTTATAACAAAATATTACTATACTCAAAATAAAATAAGAGAAGATATTATATGCATAGAAATAGTAAGTAGATATATTGGGTGACCAGTAACCCTCCGAATTTTAGGTGAGTATTATTAGATTGTTTTAATATAATTCGTAGTATTAAAATATAAAATATGTAGCTCAAGATCTGATAAAATTTTAGTAACTTTTTCATTTGAGGTTGAAAGGTTCCTGTTGGTTAGAAATAGGAACTAGCCCATGAGAATGGAACTGAATGAATGAAAATGGATTTCTTTTCCAGTGCCTCAAATCAGCTCTTGAGCTATAGTTTATTAAAATTAGTGTATATGACAAGATCGCACAAGCGATTTCAAGAAAGATGTAGTGAGATTATAAATTTATTGTATTATACACTTGGACCCTGTAGTGTTTTTACTGACCTTTTATACTTCCGTATCTTTCTAGTCTATTGTATAACCAATTGTTGTAAAGGCATTTGTATTATAATTCACAAAATTATCATCTTCATTATCTAAAAGTAAATTGTATTCCATAAACTGATGAATAAATGACATAAAATGTTGTCGAATTTTTCTCACAGAACAATTATGTGAGGTATTCTGGCGCTTGGTAAACTGGCTGGTTGGTATAGGCTCGTCTCTTTAATGTAAGATCTAAATAGTTGAGAGATGTAGATCAGCGGTCGGCAACGCGCGGCCCGCGGGCCGCATGCGGCCCGCGGACGTTCTGCTTGCGGCCCGTGAATATTTGTAAATAAGTTATAATTCTATCAAAATAAACGCATTAAAAGAATTAAAATAATATGTAAACATAATGTAAGTATTACATGTACGAATTAAATTTTGTGACATTTACCAATTTTTAATAGCATTTTTATTTTTCCTATGGAATACTTATGATATGACCAATTATGCGTAGGTGTATTGGGCTTCTACGCTACGGTTAATACCATGACTGCGGCCCGCCTTTAGTTTATTTTGGCACCTTGTGGCCCTTGCCTGCCAAAAGGTTGCCGATCGCTGATGTAGATGATATTCACATCTGTCTACGTCTCTGGGTAATAAAGGCGAAAGTTCTGCATTACAAGCGTTATGCTTGTCGATACTTCATTCATACCTTTATAGGTTTAAATGGTTGTTAGATGTTTTAATTTAAAATTTAATAACTGTTATTTCGTGTTTATAGTAAACTTCTCTTTGAAGATTTAATACGAACCGTATTATGAATGTTGTGTAAATATTATTAGCTACATTATTCGCTTATTACTTTTAACTCAGATAATTGGATTCAACATTTTTAAAATCATATACTTAGTCTACTTGGAATAATTAATTTGTTTGAAAATAATTCCTAAGGTTTTTTTTTATGTTTGTAATTAAAATACCTATGTTGATGTTGTTTAATTAATAATTTATAAAACAAATAATTTATAAATATTGTATTTTTCTCTATTCTAGTCATAAACAAAGATTTTTATTGTGATATTGAATTTATAATGCATTATGTACAAGTCATACCTACAGAAGCTGTGAATTTCAAGTTTTATGATTAATTATGTTCCTATTCTTTACGTGTATTAGGATAGATTAAGTACTTTATTGTTTGAAACATTATTAAATAAATATTAATTAAATGCATCAATTTTATTCATCTCTTCAAATAACGTAGTTACTCATAGGCAGGTAGTATTTTCAGGTTGCCTTGTTGGCGTTGAGATGATAATGACTGAATTTAGGTAGGTACCTACCCAATAACAATTACTTAGTAGGTACTGGATGATTTCAACTTTTCTCATTACGGCTGTTTCAATTTAATTTTTGAAGTCGGGCCTCTTTAGATTTCGTCTTAGATTAAAATCTTCGAATATTTATAAAAAAAAATCCTAAAAATCTTTATTAATAACGATGGGGAGGTAAAACAAAACTAAATATTTGGTAAATTTCTACATAGGCACCGACATAGTTTCTAGAATGAAGTGCGAATTGTTTTAAAGCTATTGGACATACTGAGCAAAGCTGGAACTACATTTTATCGATTTTTAGGTAGGTAGATTGATTTTATATACTTGCGTCAAGATATTATAATATTGACATGTCATTTTATCCATAATGTGCGGAAAGTACCGGAAAAAGTTCCGGGATTGGAATTATGGAATAAAATTAAATAAAAAGCATACTACAAAATCGGCTAACAAAATCGTTTATTATATAAACGATTGATTGAATTCAATGAACAATTTTTTTTTTAATTAAACAAAAAGATAAATAAATTATTTTTAATCCTCATCGGACACAATTTCCATATTTTGGCTTTCAACGTTAATACAATTAAAATAAATAATCATAATTTTTTCAATATTTTCTAATTTTAAAGTATTCCTTTTCACGTCTTTTGACTTGTGTCTAAATTGTGGTATTTTGGAGTCATATCCTTATTACTCTCTACGTTTGACGTCAACGACGAGAGATCAATCTACCTACTCCGACCTCTGGTTATATAGTTCCGACTGTATTATTGACATTTATGTCGTAACTTTAATTCAACACACTGCGAGTTAAGCGAGTGTGGATTAAAGTCTAAACTCCCTCAATTTCTACATATCTCAACTCACACTGGTAATAAGTGTAAAATACTTATCACAAACAACGTTACCAAAAATAGAGACGACAATTATTACCAGAGTGCGAGGGGTACATCATCCCTCCTGACTCTACTCTCTATTAACATCGTCTTTCTTGCGCGACTCTACACAAAATAGCTAGTTTAATTAAAAAAAAATTTACTCTAATAAAAAAGTTTCTCTAGGAAAGTTTTTTAAATTTCGAGCACTACCCCGTCGTGAAGTATTTTACTAGTAATTACCAGTCACCCTTTATACGGTAAAACTTTTTAATCAGTGCTCAAACTTTTAGAAAATAAACTTTTACAAATTTTAATTTGTACTAAAAAAATAATTACCTAATTACTTACAATGTTGCCCAATATGTTCACCATTAAAACTAAGTGTATGGTCGCCTTCTCGACGCCGTATCAACTGTGCGGTCAGTGACCTTTCATGCAGCTTATTACGAGTAGATCGTCATTTACTTATATCGGACAAAAAATAACCACCAAAAAATTTGGGCACAAGGTTACCTGTATACTTGTTTCCTTGACAGCATTTTTATTTTACTGTTTTTAAAGACAGATCTTAGTTTTGAGCACTATAATCACTTCAACCCTTTTTAGTGTCCTACTGCTGAGCGCGGGTCTTCTCTCAACTAACTTACGAGTTGAGAGAGTTTAGGCTTTAATCCATCACTGCAGAGTACGAAAATGTGGTCTGCCTAATATGTAATGTTCCGTGCGGGTTATTTTAAAAAAAAAAAGTTAGATAAATAAAATAAATAAATATTCTGGGACATCAACACACACGGTCATCTGGTCCCAAGCTAAGCAAAGCTTGTGTTATGGAAACCAGATAACTGGTATATACTATACCTACATATAATACTTTTCTTTTGTAAATATATAGATACTTATAATAGATAGTTACACACAGACTCGACACAAACACAAATGTTCATAACAAATGTTTGTCTCGGGTGGGAATCGAACCCACGATCTGCGGCGTGAGAAGCAAGTATCTTACCGACCACACCACCGGCCCGTCAAGTTAGATAAACTTACACTTGTAGCGATAATAAAGAAAATATTTACATACTTACCTAAGCAAAAAGAGACTGTTTTTTTTTTATTATCAGATATTGGAATAATATTGGTGTAATATTTAGCCAGGCCTCGCATCGATCATGATCCAGACAGGGCTATTGTCGGTGTACACAAATATCAATTTCTGCAATCTATAACACATTTTGCTTTCAATTACGAACATTTATAGGTAAGTATAATAATAATAATTATAATAAAAAAAAATATTTACCACACAGTTTCTACACGGCTTAAGGAGTTGTCTTAATAGTAAAAACTAATAAAGAAGACACCAGTACAACAATTGAAATAGGTCATGGGACATCCTGTCCCAAATTATATTAATAAACATTGAATAGGTTTGAATCTATTTTTTAATCGTTCTATGTTTTGTGTATTTCTCCTCTTAGACACTTAAGTGATTTGACGGAGACAAAAGACAGAATAACTCCTCATCATCACCACATAAAATAGGCGCACACGTGACGTCGAGTTGCAGAAATCCAAGCCAGCTACAATCTACAACTCATCATCATCATCACCATCAGCCTGGTGACGTCCGCTGCTGGGCAAAGTCCTCTCCTATAGAATGCCGTTTGTTTGCCGGCCGTTAGCATCCATCGGCATTCCGAAAATTTTAACAATGTCATCAGTCCACCTTGTACCGGGCCGGCCGACGCTGCGGCGTCCATTGCGTGGTCTCCTCTCGAAAATCCTTATTCCCCAACAATTATCAGTTCTACGAACAATATGACCTTTCCGCTGCCATTTCAACTTGCCCACTCTGATCGCTGTATCCTTTAGTACTTCTAGATAACGATAGATAAAATAACTATTATCACCGTACTTGTAAGGGCATTAATGTGTAGTTTTGCTTACTCAAACGGTTATATTTCTACAACTGTTATGTAATTATAATGTTTTTAGGTATCATATTAGAGTAATTAACTAGCTGTCGACGCCAGATTTCCGCACCGACAACTGTAGCACGTTTGTGCTAAGGTGCTATATCATTTAAAATATATTAAGCCAAACGCTCCACCAATCACAACACCCCACATACATTCTACACCAGCGCCTCTATCGACAACCCCTACCAGTGACACTACACACCTATACGAACTCTACACAAGTACTATGCGTTTCAAATAAGAATAGGACTGGACACGCGACTAACTTCATACCAAAAACCAAGCAAAAGTAGCGCCAGCACAAAATGTCAAACCACAGACAATAATATTATTTTGAAATGTATGGAAAAGTGAATTATGTAAAAACTTTACACAAGTTCGTAGTTACAATGCAGCTACATACCTAAGTAAATTTACGAGCTTACTTGCACACAAATTCATATACACGGATAAAAACACACGTTTTAACTTATAACTCCTATTTTTGTCGTCGGTAGTTAATAAAATATGTTCATACCTAAATATTCAACTCCAAATGTCCAATCTTACTCAAAAGGCAATAAAATATACGCATTTTTATCTTTATTTCGTCTAGATGTGATTATAATATCAAACAAACATTTTTGCTAACTGTACTAAAAAATATGAAGTGTTGCGCATTCCAGTACAAGATGGCGGATTTCCAATCCTATTCTTATTTGAAACGCATAGTATAGTTACTTATTGTAATTTAAAATCAATTTCAATTAATACAAGTTTTAATCAAAATACCAAGTTATTTTTCTTGTGTCCATTACGAAAACGTAAATTCTTTTTTACGTTTCGATTTAACATTAATTATTTGTTTTAGTTTTATACCTACGTAACTTGAATAAAAAATAAAATAATAACAATTAAGTAAAAAATAGGAAACATTACAAAAATTAAAAAAAAATCTAAAAGCGGCTATTTATTTAACATTAAAACAATAGATTTTTTTATATATAATTTCAAATATATTGTAAGTAAATAGGTACTTGTTAATGTATTTTTTATTTTATTTATCAAACTAGAAAAATCTAGCAAAAACGATCGTTGAATGAATGTGCAGTTTGGCCAAGCGATATAAAGAAGCACATTTTTTACATACATCGAATTAATAAATAAACATCTTCTAGACGTATACCAACTATGGCGGTCAATCATTAGCTCAAGAATACCCACGGAAATAAATAAAATTGTATAGTGGTAGGTGTAGGACAAGATAACAGTCGCGACTGGTGAGGAGTTGGATGCAAGAGAGTGATTCGAGGAACGACTTTTTAACGCTCCGACGCGACGCGCGACGCGACGCACGTGAGTTTTATAACACCAACAAATAAGTTCGTCTTCAAGAGAAGACGATTTCAATTTGTTTTTGGAGAGGGGCTATACAAATTAGTTTTGGTATCGCATTCAAAATATCTTCATATTTTGTTTACAGGGGTCAGCTATTAGCTGACTAGCTACGGATGCAGGAAAAATACCATAGTGCACAAAATGTGTGCACAAAACAGAGACTATTACGTTCCGTTTTAACACTATGGCCCGGTATTACCAGAGACAAACCTTACAATATGGATGTACATCCTTTAGCTTAAAGTACATTTATTTAATTAATACCAAACATTAAGACGTAGCCCATAACTACATAGAACTACTACTAAAAATTTAAACTAACTCACAAATAACAAATAATTTAAATCAAGGTAAATTTCTTTACAACATAAAGATACAATTGGTCAATAAAAATAACCCAAATAAATAACAATCACAACCTCACTTAGTTATGAAACTAAACTAACAGCCTAATCTAAGAAATGCGTCAAAAAATTCTTCACATAAAAAATTATCCCGTCAGTTGTAAAAAAATGTTATTTGATAGATAGGTATCGTAGTTTTACGAAGCCATTTATACAAAAATCTTTTAGTATAAAGTTTAATCTTCTAAATATTAAGTAGCCATCCCACATTCTCCAATAGTTCAATGACTAGGTACAACTTTGTCTCGTACCAAAGCTAACGACCTTAAGATATTTACCAACTATTCGATTCACAAAACTATTTGACAAAATATTTCTCTATGTTAGGAATTGAAAGATCTTTGAAAATTATGAAGAGAGTACTAAACTTCGGTATTTCTGTTGAAGATTTATTCAACAATAAAGTACCTATTACTTATTTCATAGAAAAACCACCAATCTATGAATGAATAAAGACTGCAATTTCAATGGGTATTTGTATTATCTTTTCTTGCAATTACAGCTTAAGTATCAATTTTATCCCTAGTTACTTTTAGTGGCTGTGAGTTTTGATACATTCAATGTATCTCGGTCTGGTTACCTACCTGATGTTTCACGGCCCACTCAATATTCGCTCACAACCCACTCACTCACTTCAAACCTTTTTAATTTAGTTTCCCACAGCTGAGCAGCTGCTGTCCTTTCTCAACCATCTTACGAGTTGAGAGAGTTTAAGCTTCATCCACGCACGCCGGCTTATTGCGATTTAACGCACATTTTCCTGTATGCCATTTTTTTTTATTATGACGGTACGGTACTGTGGTCGGTAAAATGCTGGCTTTTCACGCCGCAGGGCATGGGTTTGATTCCCACTTAAGTCAAACATTTGTGTAATGAACATGTAATAAAAATTGTGAAAAAAATTTAATTAAAAATAAATAATAATTTGTGTAATAAAATCTAAAATATCCCAATTTTTATACGGCCTGAGTATACTTAAAACTAACACAAACATTAATTGTGCCCTATCTACATACTACGCATACGCCTACGCGTGGCTCCGATATGGAATTGTGATGTGGGGGGATAGTACCGACGCCAAAGACCTATTCATCACCCAAAAAAAATGCCTACGCATTATATTTAACATAAAATCCAGAGATAGTTGCAGACCACTTTTTAGTCAATACAAAATACTTACATTGCCGTGCATATATATTTTTGAAACAGCTATGTTTGTAAAAAAGAATATAGATTTATTCGATTTTGAAAAGAATGAGCGCCGAAAGAATAAACTAACATTACCAGTCCCAAGACTTGAAATGTACAAAAATAGCCCACAATACCGCAGCATCCAAATATATAACAAATTGCCTAACTGCATTAGAAATACCATCATAATACCCATATTTAAAGCCAAACTTAAATTACTATTGATAGAAAAAAGCTACTACAGTGTTAAAGAATATTTCGAAGACAGAGAATTAAATAAATATTAGTTTAAGTTACATACTAGATTATAAAAAAAAATATGTTGATTTGATAAAAGAATGTTGTAGAATAAACTTTTAGAAAATCCTATATTTGCCATACCCTAACAGGGTCATGTACTGTGTTATTATGTACACGTGTATATGTGCAATAAATAAATAAATAAATAAATAAATGTTTGTTTGTCTTCTGGGTGCATATTTAAGTATGTACTTACAAAAGAAAAGTATTATTATATTACCGGTTATCTCATTTCCATAGTACATGCTCTGCTTAATTTGGGATCAGGTGACCGTGTGTTAATGTCCCACTACATTATTATTATTATTATTAATTGGCGTGGGTAGGTTTCTTCGGTGGAGGTAAACAAATGCCAAAAACACTAACACAAACACCATTACTATTAGCAGTTAACAATAAAATGTAATTGGCAGCCCTATTTGAGGCAATACTCAGAAGTGGCTATTATGAGTCGGTCGAACGCGCTTATTAAGGATGCCTTCACGCGAAAATGGAATTATATATTATATAAGCTGCAAGCTTACTAGCGTACTCTTGTCTAACAACGGAAAATTCTAGTAGCCAAGGCATAATGGGCATATATTTATCCTATGATAGGCTTGCGCTTGACTACAACTTGCCTGATGTGATGCAGTCTACGATGGAACACGCTTACCCAGTAAATACCTACTCACTCGTGACTTGAAGACAGGCAGATTATATCTATCGAGAAACATAGATGCCGGCAGTTCGCACTGTAATAGTAGAAGTAAAAGCGCTTTGTGTGTGCCTGTGGAATTTCCACCATATAACTGGTATAGCGGCGCATAGCCGTACCTCTACTTATCCGATGGAAGAACGAGGATGGGGGAATTAGACAACGTTACATGAAGCAATAAATGACGGGCCGGTGGTGGCGTGGTCGGTAAGATACTTGCTTTTCACGCCGCAGGTCGTGGGTTCGATTCCCACCCAAGACAAACATTAGTTATGAACATTTGTGTTTGTGTCGAGTCTGGGTGTAAATATATGTTATAAGTATATATTTACTAAAGAAAAGTATTACATGTATAACATATACCAGTTATCTGGTTTCCATAACACAAGCTCTGCTTAGCTTGGGACCAGATGACCGTGAGTGTTAATGTCTCAGAATATTTTATATTTATTTATTTTTCTTCAATTAAAGATCGAAAATAACAAAATGTATGGGATTGACATAAGATTGTCACGTGATTTTGCGAAGGTGAATGGCTTTGTGGCGCTCTGTATTAGTGCTAGGCTACCTTTTAAGAGCGATGAGATGGAAGAGGGTGCAAATTCAAAGTGTTACAGAGCAGACGCAAGCTGACGATAACATGCTTTAGTGGACGTAAGTCTGCCTCTCCCACTGCCGCTTATACCTATATAACAGGAGGTGATGATAAGTAAAGAGCATCCGTAAATTTCGGTGTGGTCACCATATTTCATATATTTACATTGTATACGGTTTTATTCATAAAACTTATAATGCATCTAGGCTCGCTAAAATCGCCTTTAAATGCGTTATTAATAAAAGCAATATGTTAAGATAGATGCATTGAAAGATTTACTTCACACTTCAATATCTGTGCCGGAAAACGGCATATTTAAGAACTAATCTTTCGATGACATGTGACATCCACCAACCCGCACTTGGCCAGAGTGTGTGGATTAAGGCCTTAACTCTCTCAACTCGTGAGATAGTTGAGAGCCGACCCGTGCCCAGCAGTGGGAAAATAATAAAGGGTTGAAGTGAGAGTGAAGTGAGTGTTGGGTGGTTTTCGTGGTTTTTGGTAGAATACTAAAAACATTTTCTCAGAATTGTTGTCACAATCGAACCGGATTCACGTATGAAACACAAATCAGTTTCTCTTCACAAAATGACAAACATAACCCACAAACGTGTTCCAAGAAATAAAAGTGTATTGGCTGTTATGAGTGCAGCTGAGCTGAAAGCAACGGAATATTCTGGAAATCACATTATTGGTAGTATTATATAGGTATTTAATTATATTGATTTGATTTTACTAACTAGTTTCCGCCCACGGCTACGCACGCATTGTATTTGGATAAAAGGTAACTTATGAGCTATTCCTGATTAGGAATTAATTAATTACGAGAGGCATTTTTGAGATTTTTTTTAAAGGTAGCTCGATCAAACTTTTCCACACCAAGCTGCAATACGTATACCTACTGAAATTTTACTTATCACTACATAGTACAAAATAAAGTCGCTTTTTCTGTCCCTATGTCCTTATGTATGCTTAGATCTTTAAAACTACGCAACGGATTTTGATGCGGTTTTTTTTTAATAGATAGAGTGATTCCAGAGGAAGGTTTTTAAGTATAGCACATTGCACCCGTGCGAAGCTGGGGCGGGTCGCTAGTCTATAGATAAATGAGGTTTGAATAATCATTGTTTATTTGAAAAGTTTGATATACTTACACAAAATAACATATCACGAACTTAACACACACAGTTATTAACTATATAAACTTAATACATAGTCTTAAGCTTGACAGCTTTGTTTTCCTCAGAAAACTAACACAAACATTAGTTAAATGCTTACGGTATTTCAACTGACTAGCTTGTCTACCCGACGTAACTGGGAATGTCTTTGTTAATGTTCCCGACAGTTATCACAATTCCTTCTACCTTCTATTGTACCTTAATAACAAGAGGATAAGGTTTGTTTTAGAACAATTTGACTTTAATTATAAGTTGGTAGAGTACTTCAATGCATCTGTACGGATACTGTTCTGGATAGTACCTACCTAATACTGTTATATTATGGTATGGTAGGTAAGCGAGGTTTGTTTACATTTCAATGTAACTTGATTTCCTATAGAAATACGATTTCTGGCTATGAATAGTAGAAATTTTAGATGATTAAAACAAGAGCCAACTTTGCCCATATTACGTATAGGACCTAAACAATATAGTCGGCGAAATGTGTGTGATATTCACCTCTGCCTACCCTTGGGGTAATACATGCGTGATGCTATGTGTTCAGTACACACGACTACACATCTAGCTATACTACAGCTATTCCAGTACTCGCGTTGTACGATAGCGGACAGACTGAATGCGGCCATTTTCAGGCTATACACGGAGTTGCACGTCCGTGTTTAAGTTTATGCGTTGCGTTCATTTTGCCCATACCTGTCTATTTTATTGTTGTAGGTACTGGTATTACATTATATTAGGTATATTAAATTATGTGTGTGTATTGTTCTCTTGTACTAAAATAGTTTTTTGACTTACTAGATGTGTCGCCGTGTGTTTGAAGTTTAACAACACCTGTTACTGTCTAGTTACTTTCTTTTAGTTGCTATTTAGTGATTATAATTCTGTTTTAGTTTCGTCCATTATTCTTTGGCTCTTACAACAATATTATGTCTTTACTTATCAAATATTACATTAATACTAAAAGAGGCGTTTAAAAGGTTAATTTAAAAATTTACAAGTACAATTCTCGTCTGGCACATATTCAATAAATTAGACGAGAACTTCTAAATATTTGAAACTCGATAGCTCGGGGAAAAGGTCAACAACGTTTCAGTATTTCGGAACTAGGTTTAACCGGTTTAGAAGCAAATAAAATAAATATGTAAAATCTAGCATAGAACATTGGAAATACAAAATATAAGCAGAGAATTTGAATATTCTGGATATGATTTGCAAGCAATATAGTGGCGTGGCCGGTAAGATACTTGCTTTTCACACTGCAGGTCGAGGGTTCGATTTCCACCCAAGTGGAAATTATGAAAAAAATTAAATTATATTATTATTATTATTTTCCCATTTGTGTTATGAACATTTGTCTGTCTTGAGTCTGGATATAATTATCTATAAGTAAGTATGCATTTACAAAAGAAAAGTATTTTAGTATTATATTACCAGTTATCTGGTTTCCATAGTAGGTACAAGAGAGATAAGAGATCTGCTTAGAGGAAATTATTATAGTAAGTTGTACCTACGTAGTTGGTAATGCAGAGTCTAAAAATAGCAATATTAGCCACCAGACTCCTCGGTATGCATAAGTGTTTTCACTTTTGTTTCACGCGGCAGAGACGTGGACAATGCCCGAGTTGGAAAAAGAGAACTTTAATACACTTGGAATGTAGTGCTGGGGAAGATGCTCAGGATATTGTGAACAGATTTTTGTATCAACGTATCACACTCCCAGAGCTCCGTATGTTACAGCGACAAGCGGCTGACTCTTCGCGACTCATCTCGCAAAAAGAATAACCATTGCAACACAACGTGGCAATGATGCCAGTCTTCTGAGCACATGCCTTTAAGGTTTCGATTTAGATAAATTCTATGACGCCCTCTGTACGTTTTAATATTTTTGAGCTGTGTATGTATATCTTCAACCCTTTTTAATGTCCATCTGCTGGGCACGGATCTTCTCTCAACTATCTTACAAGTTAATAATTAAATTAGTTACGATATTTATTTTCCTATCCTTTAACATAATTGATGTATAAGTACTTCTATATTTTATAGAAGCAACCAACTTTTAATTATATAGAAAGTAATAACAAAGACTGGTTTGATAATAATAGGACACAAAAGCGGCCCCTGATATAAATTGTGATTATAATAACAACAATAGCCTCAAGATTAAGAAAGACAGAGGAAAGTAGGTAAGATACTGTTGATAATAGCAGTGTTGGTACGTTACAAGGCTTACCTTTCTACAGAAGGTCCACTTCGAGCTGTCACGTGCCTATCCGAATACACTGTTACTCTTTTCGAAATATTGAACCAAGTTACCAAGGTAGAAGTACACCACGAAACATATTATTTTGCTTATTTGGTAGCAACCAGCTAATCAACTGCATCTTAATTATGCTGATAATAATAAACTTATTGGTTACTGGGTTATTTGTTTTTATTGTTTTAATTTACAAGTGGACAATATTCTAAATGTGATCAAAGATGCATTCCTAAACACATTACAATAGCCGTGTTAGAGTAAAACAAAAAGTCCTGACATATATACCCAATGAATATTTACGTTCTTTAGTTTGTCACAATGCTAGTTATTAATCAACAAAAATGAATCGAACAATTATTGATAGTATTTTTAACCGACTTCTAAAAAGAGGAGGTTATCAATTCGACTGTATGTTTTTTTATGTTTGTTACCTCAGAACTTTCGAATGGGTGATCCGATTTTGATATTTTTTTTTTAATTGAAAGCTGATGCTTCCCGTGTGGTCCCAATTCAGTTTGGTTTAGTTCTGAGAATGGCATCCATGAAGTCGGTTTTTTTTGTTAATATTTTGACTTATATATTATCAAATGTCACTTTGTTGTAAGGTGCAGATCTTCTGACGTCTGCTTGTGTTGTCACATTTTACGTCACATGGCTTCAGTGCTGCGTGGACATGATGTCGTCATAAAAGAAGGCTAATTGGTCGTCAACCGAGCTTTATAGATAGTGGACAAAGACAACCCATTTCGCATCGTACCACGTTACAGTCTAATAGGTATACGTATAGGTATTCTGGGATATTAACACACACGGTCATCTGCTCCCAAGCTAAGCAGAGCTTGTGTTATGGAAACCAGAGAACTGGTATATACTATACTTATAATATAATATTTTCTTTTGTAAATATATACATATAATAGATATTTTCACCCAGACTCGACACAAACACAAATGTTCATCACTAATGTTTGTCTCGGGTGGAAATCGAACCCACGACCTGCGGCGTGAAAAGCAAGTACCTTACCGACGACGCCACCGGCCCGTCAACGTTACAGCCCGGCCGTTACAGTTAAGAGTACCTATAACCAATATCCTTCTCCTTCCCAATGTTTTCTTTAAGAACAAAATGTACTTTGCAGTTCTGCTGGCCAAAAATAGTTTAAGTCATAAAATTTCTAGCTGGTACACTTTATACTAGACTATATAGTCAGCTAATGACCGGCCGCTGCAGGCAAAATACGGAGAAGACGAGTTTATAACCTAAACAACACATGTCATAGTTAAAAACCAGTCTAGTAGCCAGTAAATAGCTTGCCCATTTGTCTTGACTGCCCAGGAGCCAATTTTCATAAAAATACCTTTATCTGTAAACTCTTTTTGGCCGAGTTATATGCCCTTTATCATCCACCATTATAATATTCCAAACAGCCAATCCATTGGAGCTCTATAATACACATGACAATGAAAATGGTAATTAATTCTGATACAAACTTTGGTTACCTGCGCATCCCCAGTTAATTAATCAAATTATACCACATCAATTAAGTAATATCAGTAACAAACAATAGCCTATAACTTACTTTAGAGGTATGTACCTATATCACAAATCATATATCAACGCTAATTAGATATATGTGTAGATTTTAAAGTATTTTTTTGGAGTAAAATCGTAGGTAAGCTGTTTTTGAATTCGTACCTAGTTAAGGGTGCGTTTCTGGGTATTGACTCGCAGCTGGGTGGGGTGGAGAGGAACGGAACGTGAATTGCCAGTCACAGTGCTTAAAATTTCAACTGCGTGTCAGTAGGAAAAAGTGTAAGTGGAGTGGACTAAGCGGACTTTCAAATAAAATATATGAACATGCAGCCTCGAGTCTGACAGAACGGAGTCAAGCATCAATCCGCATCGCTTCAACGAAATCACTTTCTGATTTTCAGTGCTTTTTTTTATGAAATAGGCCTGCACTTGACTTCAACTTGCCTAATGTTAAGCCATTATATAGTCTACGCCGGTGGTCGTAGATTCGATCTTTTGCCAGTCATGTCAGTCAGTCCGCCCCACTGGACTCTAAGGATGCTGGGATAAAAGAGTACATCTATGTTTAACACGTTGAAAAACAAGGAATATTTTGACATGAAAACAATTTCTTCCATAATTAGGCATACATTTTTTATTTGTCTACCGGGGGAAAATCCTTTATGAATTATAAAGGATTACTACATACATACCTACAAAATACATCGTATTCGGCTTCCTGGGTTTAGGTATAATACCGGTTGCAACCCTATGAGATAGCTTGTTACGAGAGTAATCGTAATTTGGATCCTAAATCATTTAGTTTTCTATGGAAGCCTCCATAAAATACTAGGTACTACAAGTAGATATATGTCGCTGGCATCTCTGTTATAGTACACACTTGTGCTCTATAATATTCTAGCGTATCTATAGTTAGGGGACTAAATAATATAAGTAACTTATTTACCATTTCTGCGAACTTAGCGATGTCGGAGAATTTATTATTGAATTATGGAGTAGGTCCAAGTTCTGCATTAAAATTTAACAAAACAATTCTAGCCGTTATGTCCTACTGCCTTAACTTTAATCAACGAAAGAAGGACCTCTCATTATTCATTCCTTAGGACCCTTTTATCTAAAACATTCAAAATTGTGACAAGTGTCACTTGAATTCGACTTTTTGACTTCTTTTCATTAAATTACTATGAACGCTTTAATGATATCTTTTAATCTATCTGAATAACAAAGTTGTAAATTCTCGTGAAGAGGTACTTAATGACGGTCTCGAATCTCGTTAATGTTATATTGATTACGTAACTTTGCGGAGTCTGGTCACCTAATTCTAGTCAGATAAGGATTAACTTAGTTTTTAGATCTCAGTATTCTCTTACACGTAATATACAGAGCATTTTGAAGGTTCTACTCTAAGTACTCTAATAGGTACCTACTCATCCTTTATTTTATGCGAAATGCGAAAGTTACTCTGTTCTTTTTTCGAGTTCAAATCGCTGAAATGATTGAGTTGAAATTTGGCATAGAGATAACTTAAGACTAAGAAAAGGATATTTATGGACAGTTTTTCTCCGACTGTGGAAAATTATGGTACTTAATGGTATTGCACGATAACCTACAGAGCACTAATGTGGGCATATTTTTATATAACAGATTTTAAATCTATGTAGGTACACATGGCTACTCATCAAGCTATATAATTTCAAGGCTCTTTTTCATTTAAATGATATCGCATTGTATAAAATTTCCGTACCTACAACGAGAGGCCAGCTTATACTGGAAATATAGGAAATATATTACTATAGTTTGATATGGAGCATTTGTAGCTGTAATATAATAAAATTCATTATGTAGATAGTTGGAACCCTGAAGACGGTCATAGGTTACTTTTTAACAGATTACGTATGTTATGTTTTAACACAATACATGTACAGCCCTAGGCGTAGTCACGGTTATTGATAGGACCTGCCTGCTTATTTACATATTCATCACTAAAGAAATAAATTTAAACCGATTAAAAAAAATTTTTTTGGAAAGAAAAGTTTTTTTTGTGTGTTACGTGAAATCCACTAACTATAGATCGATTTTGATAATTATTTTTTTGTTTTGAAGGTATTTCTTTCAGGTGGTCCCATGTAAATTTTGTTCAATTGAACGGGTTTTGAGATAATGTTAAGACATTGAAGTTAGTTCGTATGTTTTTAAAAAAGCTATTTTCTCAAACTAAAGTGATAAAATTATAGGTATATAAATAGTAATACCTCTCCTTCACTTAGCCTTCAACGTAAGTGACAAAATCACATTTCTCCATTACTAAGTAACTCGGGAAGTGGATGACACATAAAATAGCTGAAGGACAGTCTGTGAGCTCGCCTTGAATATTGAAATGTCCTTGATATGAGAGAACATTGATGTTATAACAAAATTTCGTCCATTCCATTTCTAACTGGTGTTTGGCAATAAGTCTTAGAATAGGAGGTACCACTTGGGCAACAATAAAGAAAGTCAAAGCCCTTTTATTTTTTTGAGATGTGTGTCTACATAAAAACGTCGGTACAATTTATTTTCCTACCGTGCAGTGATCATACCTAGGTAAGTCTAGTATTAACTATAATACGAGTAGCTTAAGACCCTTCAAACGCTAGAACTTCGTTATTTTATAAACGCTGAAAGTTTATCAGCACTCTCTACCATCACAGGAAAGAACGATGGACCTATTCTGGCGTCCGTTGGCCCAACGTGACTTTGAAGTCTACTGTAGAACCAATCCGAAAACGGCACGGTCGTCTACACCCGTGAGCAGCTGTGTGACATGGAAAAAAATATGACAGGCGATAGGTGCATCATGTTGTCAAAACTGGTACTCAGCCTCAGTACTCATGTTTTCACACTATTTACCAGTTTACATTATTTCAGTTACAATCCAACCCTGGATTTGATCACTGGACTCGAATGCTACTAGAATAATGTGAACTAAACGAGAGGTATCGACATTTCCCTTACACAAAATGTTTCGTATACTCTAGGGTACTCATAAATAATTGTCTCAATGTTAAGTTTAGTTTGAGTGGTCACGTATTTTCACTTGTGTTACCTTCAAGACCTTTTAAAGTAACTTAAATTGCTCACATTTTAGTGGTAAGTACATATAAAGTTTTGGAACAAAATGCTTTGATGAACAACCTTTTGTGAAGGTAGATAACCTGTCTAGTGGTCTACACTAACGCATAATGGTAAATGGTAGGTATTTAAAAAAACATACTGTCGCCTGATCCCAAACTAAGCAGAGCTTGTACACAATGTTGCAGAATGAAAGCCAGATAACTGATAATATTTTACTTTTTTTAGTAACATAGATAATTACTTAGACTCATGACAAACTTGTTCATCATACTAATTCTGTCTTGGGTCAGAATCGAACCCAGGGCCTGCGACGCGACATAAAAAGCAAATATCTTACTTCCACACCACTGGTCCATTGATTAAAAGTTAGTTTGGTGTTCAACTACGCAACTATTCAAGGTTTATTTTTTATAATAGAAAAGAATAATTTGTAGACCTGGATAATACTGGTCTCAAAAAACTAAAATCGCGTTACATGGAAATTGAAAGTCTTCAACCGCCTAACGAGATTTTAATAGTTTCTATAATCCAAGAACCTACAATATTTTTAGTATTCAAGTGCATAGTTCTGCATTTTATGACAAGAATGGTGAGAGAATAATTATCTATTTGACTTTGTTGCCCCTGAAGCAAAAACAGCGATATTATTAGTTTGTATTGCTACGCAAGAGTTAACGAAGGAGGGAGTGTAGAAAGTAATGTGAAATTATTTACACTTTAGTGTGAGAAAATTAAAAATGGATGTTTAGATACCTATTATTTATTTCTATACCGTTTATTAGTTTTGTGGCATCACATACCTAACGCCACTTAAACGACATGATGTCACAGTAATCCTGAATCGCACAAGCAAAGTTTAACCGACGATTAACATATTATCAACAACTTCCTGACTAGAACAGTTGGGGCAGAACCGCGGTCGCCGGGCATCACATCTCGCCCGGACGGAAGATCTTACCTCAAAACTGGAGGGTCAGTACCACCCGATCCTTCAGTCTCTAGAGTCTTATTCATATCATTGCTGTTAACTAATAATTGTTTGGTTGAACGCGCTAATCTCAAGTACTACTAGGCGGATTCGAAAATTTCAGGCATAGAAATGAAAATGAAACTAAAATATTATTTATTTTAGGCGAGAGGCTCGACATAAGATCATCCAAGTTCTTTTCCTATTGTGTAGCGAATGATATGGCAACTGGCAACTACTGACAAACACTGCTTAAAACTCAATCGGCTTTTATCTCTTTTAAAATGAAGTACTTTTATGTATTATGTTTTGTGTTTCATTAGAGAGATGCCTAGGTAGCACTTACCCTTTAACCCTTTTTGTCTCACTGATGAGCACGGGTCTCCTCTCAACTATCTTACATGTTGAGAGAGTATAGGCCTTAATCCACACACGATGGTCAAGTGCGGATGTGAGAGATGAGATGTCACATGTCCTCGAATGATTAGTTCTTAGACATGCCGGTTTCCTCACGATGTTTTCCTTCACATAAATTGAGCAGCGGAGATTAAAAAATTCACACAAAAATGTGTGGGCAGGACCGGGAATCGAACCTGCTGCCTTATATTTGTATGGCGAGGCCAGTACAGCTACGCCACCCCTGCTTGACCCACTAATGAGTCTGAATAAAATTTCGTTCTCCCGGGTAAAGCCTCCAGGAAAGCTAGTTACTAATATTAGCAAAATTAGATAACTTCTCTACCAATCAAAAGTCAAAGAAAGTCTTTTTTTTGCCAAAACACTTTTCGGTAATGGAATTCAAACATCAAAGGGACTGTATTCCATTTTTTATAAGTTACTCGTAAAATGTCTAAATGATTATTATTCTCGGCAGAGGCGAAATCTGGAGAAAAATTTGTTGATAAAAGCGATTGACACAAGCAATTTCCGTACTTTTATTATAAAAGTTAATCGAATCGGGAACTTTAGGAAATTGACGAAATTTAATAATCGTATTTTGTATTCCGATCAAAAGTATTTTTTTCCTCTTTCTACACAACTTTGTACAAAGTTTTTTTGTAGCCTATAAGGTTTAACGGATGATTTAAACGATGACGTCACACTATCTTTTTGTTTCGTAATAAAATCTTTAATCTTTTATCTATTACTGTTTCGTCCGTGCCTGGTCTTTCTGCCGGATTTTTATATTGTGTTATGTTTGAAGCTGTCTCAGTGGTTCAGCGGTTTTATTTGCTTAATAACCGCGAGGTTCCGGATTCGATTAGCTGGTCGAGCAAAAATATTTTTCTAATACTTATACTTCGATTTGTGCCCGGTGAACGGCAAAAGGAGCGCCTCCTATTACGTATAAGAACTAAACATCTACTAAATGCCTACGCCTTCGGGTAATGCTGGCGTGATGATTGTGTTATGTTTTTTTTGCAAGTTGTTTTTTTTCTGCATTTTTTTCTGGTAGTGCACTGGACATCATTATCTGTTAATGTTTAAGGTTGACAAAGTTTACAGTCACCAACATACAGTAACATGCCTAGGGACTAATGGTAATACTTCAGACACACACCCTTAATTAGACGCACACCTCATGACCACACCTATTTAGTGTTCTACTTCTTTGACCGTAGAGTAGAGGCCTGGTCTACCATAACACAGGTTAACCCTAACCTAGCTAGAACACCAGTCTCTTATTTAAAGTTAATATTGTACCCTAATTTTTTTTTTACCTTTGTTTTAAGTGTGGGAGAAAAGAAGGATTATTTTTTATTATATTTAGCATCTGCACTTGGCCAGCGAGTATATATTTAGGCCTTAACTTTTCCTACTCTTAAGATAGTTGAGTGAAGACCCATTCTATGCAGATACACTAAAAAATTGAATGGATGTTTGCAATATTTAATATATAGTTGTAGGTTAATTAAAGACTATTACTGTAAAAAAATAATTATGCCATAATAATATATAGTTTATTATTATTATTATTCCTACAGACATAATGGTAATTTAATTTCAGATGACACTAATAGTTAACCAATATAAATCAGACGTTTCTCTAAGTTGACCGGCCGGTGGCGTGGTCGGTAAGATACCTACTTGCTTTTCACGCCGCAGGTCGTGGAATCGATTCCCACTCGAGACAAACATTTGTTTAAATATGTCTGTTTGTCTTATGTCTGGGTGTAATTATCTATATATAAGTATACTAGCTGCCCCAGCGAACTTCGTACCGCGCAAAATTGTGAATCTAAACCATTCCCAGATCCCCTTGAACACACACAAAAAAATTCATCAAAATCGGCCAGTCGTTTGAGAGAAGTTCAGTGACATACACACTCACAGAAGAATTATATATATAAAGATACTAGCTGCCCCAGCGAACTTTGTACCGCGCAAAATTGTGAATCTAAACCATTCCCAGATCCCCTTGAACACACACAAAAAATTTCATCAAAATCGGTCCAGTCGTTTAGGAGGAGTTCAGTCACATACACACGCACACAAGAAATATATATATTAAGATTTACAAAAGAAAAGTATTATATGTAGTATATTACCGTTATCTGGTTTCCATAGTACAAGCTCTGCTTAATTTGGGATCAGATGACCGTGTGTGTTAATGTCCCACTATATATTATATTATTATTATTATTATATCTAAAAGCAAGATCTTATGCCTTATAGAGCTAACTGTTAGTTAACCTTTGTTTATGATATTCATTTCCATAATATTTGCAATTTTCATTAGTACCTAGACTTTGAACGAGTACTTTTGTTGCAGCCTTGATTCCTCGACTGCCAAAGTATTATAATTTACGTTCTAACAGAGAAGAATTTATTCTGTGTGTTAATTCGTGCAATTTGTTCTATAAGTTGCAGTCTGAAAAAGGCAAATTTATTGCTTTTCATGTTCGTGGTATCTTCTCACTGGATTTTATTGTTATTAACAAGAATTCTACTAAATTTTTATTATATTCAAGTTGATGGTGAGTAATTTTCACAATATTAAATGTGATTTGATGCCTACTCATAATATTTTAAAATTAAACGCGAATTTCAAAAACTGCGGCACACAGAGCGTGGTCTTCAATTAAGATTTTTTTCCTTAGCAGTTATAATAATAATAATAATAAAATATTTATTTGCCACCAATCTTACATAGATAAAACAAACAAGAGGAAAACAGTGTTGTAGTAATAGTAGTATCTAGTAGTAGTAAATCTATTAAATAGTCTTAAATACTTAAATCTATGTGCAAAAAATTTAAACCCTGCCTCTTACACTAGGGGAACCTGTATTATAAGAGACAGTGATTCGGCCAATAATAATTCATTTTAAGACGAGTGGAGCTAAGGGATGTGCATTATGAGTCCAAAATAACTATTTTTCTGGTTTTCCCTTTAAGTTCTTATTATAATGACATGTAAGCGTGTGTGTGTGTGTGTGTGTGTGTGTGTGTGTGTGTGTGTGTGTGTGTGTGTGTGTGTGTGTGTGTGTGTGTGTGTGTGTGTGTGTGTGTGTGTGTGTGTGTGTGTGTTTGTGTGTGTGTGTGTGTGTGTGTGTGTGTGTGTGTGTGTGTGCGTGCGTGCGTGCGTGCGTGCGTGCGTGCGTGCGTGCGTGCGTGTGTGCGTGCGTGCGTGCGTGCGTGCGTGCGTGCGTGCGTGCGTGCGTGCGTGCGTGCGTGCGTGCGTGATGCGTGCGTCGGTGATCGGTTCTGAAAGTCTCCACCTGCCCACTACCTCTCCTACTCTCTTACTTATACCGCTATGTCGCATAGACTGGAATATTTGCTCACAATACATACTTATTGACGGGCCGGTGGCGTGGTCGGTAAGATACTTGCTTTTCACGCCGCAGGTCGTGGGTTCGATTCCCACCCGAGACAAACATTTGTTTAAATATGTCTGTTTATCTTGTGTCTGGGTGTCTGGGGTATTTTTTTACAAAAGAAAAGTAAGTTAAGTAGTATATTACCAGTTATGTTATAGTATAAGTACGCTATAGTATGCTATAGTACAAGCTCAGCTTAGTTTGGGGTCAGATGACCGTGTGTGTTAATGTCCCACTATATTGTTATTATTATTTATTATTATAAATAAAATACGAAAAAGAAATCAATTTTACTACTCAATCGACGTTAGCAAAAAACTGACACGAAACCGCAGAAAAAATATTCCATTCTAATTTAAATAGAACAATGAAGAAATTTAAATACAAAAATTTTTCGTTAACAACTTTTTACTTTTAATACCTAACCTAAGAATAAAGGATTTTACCTTAATTTCGCGCGTTCTTAACATTACTTTCGAACATAAATAACCGGAGGCAACATAATTACATTTTTACCCTGATTTTGAGAAAACATCGTATTTCTATTATGTTCTTTTACAACAAAAAGATTATTTTGTTACAAAACATGAAGATGTGCTTGTTAAAGTCAGCCATCTTTTAAGAACACGTAACTTTTAACAATGAAGCAAATTACTCTCAAATTTTCTATTCATTACTACTTTTTAATAATATTTCAAGAAAACACAATAAATAAAAGTTTGTTTACTTGTTTACTTAAAATTCGAAAAAGGAGCAATGAAATAAAACCCTCTTGATGCGCAACAGTAGGTACACATCTGGTCAATGCCTTACTTTTATCTAATCATTTTAGAGTGGGAACGATTAATCTATGGGTACCAATATATAACTCTAGCGTAGAACAGTGTTTCCCATTTTCCCAATTAGTGGTACGCGCGTAGTTGCATCAGGGTTTACGCGCATCTCTAAACTAAGAAACGCATGACTGTCTACCGTCCTAGTGTAGGATGCTCTCCAGCTACGCGATCGCTCGCGATCGATCGCGACGCGCTATCGGAGTGACGATCTGCGAATGATAGCCGGCAGTAGCTGGATGCGACAATCCGAAGACAGGGTGGAATGGCGCTTATTGGGAGAGGTCTATGTTCGGCAGTAGACTGCAACAGCCCGATGATCAAGATGAATACGCCGTTAACTGGTTTTTTTCCTGCAATTAAGGGTGTGAGAGTTCGAGAACCATATAGAAAATTGGGTCTTTTTTGATTTCTTAGCAGTCAGTAGGTAAATTGGTTATGTGATACCAACTTGTTTCGGAGAACACGTTGTCATCGTTGCTCACTTGTAGTGTTGGTTAGTTCGTTCCAGCAGACACTGAGAATAAACAAGAGCAGAGGATGCACGTGTAATTGAGACACACCTGTGCATTTAATACTCCTGTTCACCTAGCTACTTTAGACCAACCAACGATTATAATTTTAGTCGACTAGATGATACGACCTAGCTCTAAATTATTTGGTAAAGAAGGATCTACTACTTATAGTCTTGACTATGGTAGAGTTTATGAGCAAACTTTAATATAGATACAAATTAAATCCTAATAACATTTATCTTTATTCTATAGAGCTTGGCAACACAAATCTAACAACATTAGTATCTCAGATTTCCGCTGTCAAACACGATGTTCAGTGACTGCGAAATGAAAATGTTACATCAAATAACCATTTCGGATAAGCTTTCTTGAAATATGTTTCTTATGACTTGATCGAAATATATTCAGTCTATTTTTAACCCCCGACGAAATAGGGAGGTACTTTAAGCCTAACTTAATTGTGTTTCTGTGTTTTTGTAGCACTTAAAATAATGGACCGGTTTATGTGGATTTATTTATATAGAAGCTGTATTATCAAAATGGTTCATAGTTCAAGAGGAACCACGAACGACCCCATTCCGTCTTATCTATATTTAAGTATATATTTACAAAAGAAAAGTATTATTATCTAGTATATTACCTATCTGGTTTCCATAGTACAAGCTCTGCTTATTTGGTATCAGATGGCCATGTGTGTTAATATCCCACTATAATATTATTATTAATGCTCTGGGTATACCTATCATCTTCAACGAAAATTACGGAAGTAAAACCTAAGCCCCATGAACCATTGTCAATATCAGCAGTACCCTTAGTACGAGGTCATCATTACGAAAATAGTTCTGGAATACTATCTTGAAATTATCAAAACGCGTTTTCAAATTCATTTGTATAATTAAAAAATTTAATTAATAAGAAAATAGAATGGCTAGAAATAGAATAAAATGAATTGGCAACACAATAAGTAAAATAGTTTGTAGATTTAAGTGCATTTCAACTTATTATCTTGACATGTTACTGATTGTCTTCGAAAACTTTAATCGCATTGACAACTTGTACTAAGGGTATATTCTCGTATCCACGTTTAAATTAAATCAAAATGTTTAACAGATACATCGCAAATCCACTAATAAATCAGACCGCTGTTAAATTGCAGAACAGCATCTGTAATTGAGCGATAGGGTTAAAATCCAATTACGTTAAAGATTTTCTCTGAGCCCCATTGTAATTGGCTTGGTAGGATAAAAATCCTGTTGGCTAATTCACGTAATCTCTTGACGCACCGATCAAGTTGCGTTGCAGTTGCAATTAAGTTTACGCCTTAGTGTAAAATGGTATTCTCGTAAATGTTCAGCTGTCATATGTAGCCGATGCGCTCGCGGGACGTGAACTTGACGTGAATTCGAGCGTATCTGACAGCGGTTGTCAAAATTGGGTTTTTGAATATTTTTTTTTGTGATAAATGGAAAGATCATAATAATATACATATAAGTTTATAACATAACATTTGTTTTCGTTTTTTTCGCAATAGTTCAAAGGTTATTTAAAAATAAAAAATAATTTTTGAATCCAGTACCGAACACACGTCTACCGCTCCCGAACAAACCCGAGCGCCTGTGACGTCATAATGTTAGTTTTCACTCATTGCAGTTGGTTTCCCAGGTTGTAACTGGAGACCACAAAGTGAGGCGCAGTTTAAGACCGCCTATACTGTTACTAAATGGCTATAATATTATGACGTCACAACAAGGGTGACCAATCATGGCACGTTTATAGTCACGTGATATTTTTTTGATTATATTTCATCAATTTTTAATTGCTCATAATTAATTTAAAAAAAAATTCGAGATTTTTGCATTAAATATAAATATTATCTATTAATAATATAGTTTTAAAATAAAAAAGAAAATTCAACTTTTTTTTCAACAACCCAATTACGAGAGTCTGATATGGGCTGTTTTGATCGAAACTTAACTGCAACGGAACTTATTTAATTACGAGAATTAGTCCACAGAGCTGATTATTAACTCGAAAACATGTATAATCCTCCTTCTGCGCATTTTTAGCATATCTTCATACCAAATTTCTTCAAATCGTACAGTGGTTTACGTAAGCGTGAAAAGCCAACAGACACACAAACAGTACTTTACGTTACTTTCACGTTTTATTTCTAGTACATACTAGGAATATTATAAATGTGTGTATTTCTAGTACCTACCCAGGTACTTACTAACTTAATAATACGAAACCATAACAAAAGTATTCACTTCAACCCTTTTTAGTGTCCTGCTGTGTAGTGTAGTTTCGGCGTTAATCCACACATACTGGTCAAGTGCGGGTTAGTGGATGTCACATGTCCTCGAATGATTAGTTCTTGGACATGCTAGTTTCCTCGCGATGTTTTCTTTCGCCGATATTAGGCAGCGGCGTTGTAACAATTCACACAAAGTTGTGTGGGCATGACAGGAAATCGAACCCGTGACCTTATATTTCTAAGGCGAGGCCCGTATCGCTGCACCACCGCTACAAAAGTAGGCAAGGATAGAAAAACGTTTAATTTAACAGTAATGACAGTTAAGGACTTGCTAAACAAAGCGCGCGTGGCTGTAAGATGTATATTTCATTTGATAAGGCGCCACATATTTTATATATCCCTTAGATGTAAGTGAAAGTACAGTTCGTGAACAACTAGATTAAACTTCGGATACTGTCGACAGCCAACTGATGTATGACAGGCAGCCTACTGAGGATAGCCAATGTCTATTCCATTTACTAACAGCAGGATTACATATTGGCCCCCGTCATGGAAGAAAAAGGCAACTTTAGTTCCTTTCTAAGGTCCTTACACAAATCAATAAGCAGCAAAAATCTAAACTAAACGTACTTTACTTATGTATTCTTAAGTTGAAATATCTTTTCAGCCTGTGGTTGTTGACATGAAGTTGCATTGCTCATGAAAGTTTAATGAAATACGCCTGCAATGCGCGGTTTCATTTATGTTGCTGACAGAAACAGTAGAAATGTAGAACGTTACAATATGTTGTTTTCTAGACCTACATATATATTGCTATTAAAGAGGCATTGAAACCAGAATTAAAACGAATATCACTATTTTATTTTACAAAATTAAAGCTAGCCTATTTACAGTAAGTTTTGTTTAGTTTAAGGGGCATCGTCACCTCTAAGGGGCAAATAATGGTGACGTCTACTTGCGTAAATAGGTCGGCGTTTTGGGTATTCCAATGAAGATCTGGATTGAGCCTCTTGAAGATTTGCTGCACTTACTGGTATAGGGGTAACTGAGTATCCTGCAGCGAGTAATGATTCAAATTCCTCAGGAGTATAAGCTTTGTTATTTTTGGGGGGTGGCAAATGGGCACGTTGTTCGTCCAGGCTCTGGCCATGCTGCTCAAGATTAATAGGTTCGTAATTTTGCTGATTGGGTTGGTTGCTTTGCTGAGGCCTTACCAATTTCCGTGGCAAGTTTTTACTAACAAAAATCGAGGACTGCGGTTGTTTCGCAACTTCTGACACACGGGACTGTTCTGGTTTAATTTGTGAGGGCAGATCGTATCTCGGCCGTTGTTCAGTGCCTCTGAAGTAAGGTCGAAGATAGTATTGTTCCCCGATAATCTGTGCTGGCTGAGGTGGTAAACCCTCAGCATGAATAGGGTCATACACTCTTACTGACCTCATTTTCTCCTGTTCAGGAAAGCGCTTTAAATATGCCACTGGTCTTTCAACAGAAGAAAGACGTTGTTCCTGTGGCCTAATAATTGGTCTTGGAGCGTCAAGAACTCTGTATTGTTTAGGTGAGGCTTCCGGCTGGTTGTACTGTGGTAGTAAACGGTAATTAAGCTGCCCCCTAGGTTGTTGCTGTTGGAGTTTGGGTGCTGGAACAATTTTTAAGCCAGTTTCTGGACGATCGTATAAAATTTGTTGCGAGACTTGGGGAGTTTGAGGAAAGGCTACGAAACGAAGCGATTGAGGTGCTCTTTGAGGTTGAGGGGCTTGTCTGTAGAGGGTTTGTTGTGGTTGTTGCTGTTGTTGTTGAACATTCGTGGTTTCAATTAAATACTGCTGGGGAGCAGAAGGAGACGGCTGTGGCGGAGTAATTTGCACTTTGTTGCGCAGTTTTGACTTCTTGTTCGGTTTTGTTACGTAACGATCCACCTGGAAGCACAAAAACCAATGTATAACAAATATTCAAGAATCTTTAGATAGCTGCTAGATAATTTAACTGCTTGATGATTTACTTACCTGTTGATACTGAGGTGCTACACTCTGGACAGTAGACGATTGTTGTGGCTGATGTTGTGGCGGTTGAGCGTATATTTGTTGACTCTCTGATCGTACAGGAGACTGTCCAAGCAAAGAGAAGAGGTCTTGATTGTATGTCACACCTGAGCTGGATCCACCGTCACTGACCGAGAGGGCAGCGCCTACTGACGCTTCTCCACCGTTGGAAGAGAAATCAGGACGTGCTATAACCGCGTGAGATGGTTGGTAAGCCACCTGGAAGATATGAAAAATTGTTTTTTAGAGTAAATGAATCGGTCAATGTTTAAATAATATCAAGAAAACTATGGGCATAGTACATAACATCACCCACATCTGTAATATGTGTAGGCAGGGGGCATAAACATTCATCAGTTATGTCTTGTCAAGTTATTAAGTACAGAGATTTGTGTGTTAGAGTATCGATTTTTGGTTTAACTGGCATAAAACCAATGTAATTGTATTCTGATTCTCACTTAATTAGGTGCCTACAATCGACTTTGCCTAAAACCCTTAGAAAAATTGTAAGATTAAAAGTTAAACAAGGATTTGTGAGAGTAGGTACCTGTCGTGCGGTCTGAGGTTCCAAATAGTATAACTGCTGCAGGTTTTGCTTGTGTTCCGGTTGAGGGTTGGTGTACAGTTGCTGCAACTGTATGCTGCTACCTATTGGCGCCTTTCTTTCTGGCTGCAGTTCCAACAGCTCTTGAGCGTTTAGGGAAAATACTTGTCCCGGGCGATATTCCTCAGCATCGTTGCGGCTGAAAATAAAACAGATGATGGAGTAAAGTGTTATCGTGAAACGTGTAAGGTGTCTTTGGGATTCCCGATTGGAATGATCAACATATACTTGAAGGTGAAAGCGAAGGTGAATATACGTAATAGTGGGGCGAACTTATTGCCGTTCAACGAGCACAATTCCAAACTACGAGCTGCCACTAAGATTCTCTAAGTATATTAAAACAGTCCTTTAGTTTGCCCTGAGATTCGAACCTTGTACCACGCTGTTTACCATGGAGGCTGTTAGTTGGAGCGAGAAAATTACACAGACACATACACACAGCGCCATATAGTGCCAAATTTTGAAATGAAATGAAATGAATACATTATTTTATTGTAAATAACATTTAATAAATAAATAAATTACATCTATACACAGAACAAATAATCATGAACATCGTACAAAGATTCGTCCTGGGTGAGAAACGAACACACGACCTCGGTTTAGCAATCAGGGTTACTACCCACTACACCAAAATTGTTGACAAAATCTTCTTTGGAATAGTATTGACATCTATTTAATATGGTAGATATGTGGGTAACTGTACAAACATATGTAAGACTTGACCGATCAAATGTATTTATTTATTCAATACATAATTTTCCGTTTCTTTGCCCTTTTCAGAGTAGCGTTAGTGTATCGTGTGACAAAAAATTATAGTATTATTATTAGCTATGTTGTTAATATCGGTGAAGGAAAACATCGTGAGGAAACCTGCGTGCCTAAAAACTAGTCATTCGAGATCTTGTGACATCTACCAATCCGTAATTGGCCAGCGTGTGCGTTTAAACTCTCTCAACTCGGTCTCTCTCAAATTGGTAGTTGAGAGTAGACCCCTTTAAACCCTTTTAACCCTTTTAACAGGGTTACCTAAAAGGGTTACCTAAATATCATAACAAAAAATGAAAACTACAATAATTAGTTACTAGTCTAGAAATAAATAATTTAGACATTTATGGATCTGGATTTATTGTGGCTACTTATTTGGATTCTGTGTATTTAGCTTGCTCTGACTTCTTGGCAGCAGGAATAAGTCAGGTTTTATTTGTTGAAATAAAGTTGATATAAATTGAGTTAGATGGAATTTCTAAGAAATGCGCTCCCAGTTTTGGCTTCACGCCATGCATAAAACAATAATTTTGGAAATCAAAATAATTCTGCAATAGTTTGAAATTTATTTTGTTAACGAAATTTCTATAGAACTTTACTCATCTATTTCAAATTCAAGTTTTTGGTAAACATACTTCTTACGTTATGTTTTTTCTTATCCTCTTTTTCATCGTATTTTATACACTGTGTTGCCTAGATTAAGGTATAATATTGTAAACAGAGACTTTCTAACTAGAATATTTTTCCTGAAAATATTTCAGATAGCCAAAACTCATAGGGGAGCATGTCTTGAAAGAGCCAGAGTTTGAAAGAGCCGGTATGATTTTTTGTAACTTACCTATTTAGATACTACCATAGTTTAATTAATTTTTTTACTAAGCAACACTGCATACCTATTACTCACAAAAATACGAACTGTCATATCTTTGTGAGTGAAAATCATATCGGCCCTTTCATACACACTCTCTCCTACATTACATTACACACAATAAAAAATGTAAGTCACGAATCTCAGTGTCTTATTGCAAAACGATATTATATTATCACTGAGATCCTCAATGTCGGGGTACACAGAATACTAAATCAACAACAATGGATCGAGTTGTGCAGAACTATTGCATTATTTGCTTAAGATATACTGAATTTACGTTTAAGTTTGTTAGAAAAAAATATAAATGAAAAGTTAGTTAGGACCTATAATGATTCAATTAGTATCTAATGAAGTAAGAGCAGCAACGGCGCTGCGGTAAGGGCCTCGCCTTAGAAACATACGATCGCGGGTTCAATTCCCAGTCGGGCCCACATATCTTTGTGTGAATTGTTTCATCTGCGCTGCTCAATACCGGTCAAGGAAAACATCGTTAGGAAACCGGCATGTCTAAGAACTAATCATTCGAGGACATGTGACATCCACCAACCCGCACTTAGCCAGCGTATGGATTACGGCCTAAACTCTCTCTACTTATTCTTATTCTTTATTGTCCACAAAACACTTACATATACAATAATAAATAGGAAACTACAATGTACACAGGCGAGCTAAGATAGTTGAGAGAAGACCCGTACCCAGCAGTGGTACATTAAAAAGGGTTGAAGTGATTAGTCCTAAACCTATGGTATGTTCTCATGACGGGCCGTTGGCGTGGTTGGGTAAGATACTTGCTTTTCATGCCGCAAGTCGTGGGTTCGAGATTTCCACACAAGTCAGACATTTATGTGATGAATACGTCTGTTTGTCTTGAGTCTAAGTGGTAGTGATACCTACTTAATTTATCTATAATTAAGTATGTATTTACAAAAAATAAGTATTTTAAGTAGTATATTACCAGCTATCTGGATTCCACAGTACAAGCTCTGCTTAGTTTGGGATAAGATGGCCGTGTGTGTCTTTAATACCTATTATGATTATTATTATTGGGTTGTTATTTAAGTAGAGAGGTGTTTGGATATTAGGAAAAATATAATATTTGCGCACAATTTTCAATTAAACTATTGTAGAATGAGTTTATCATAAACATCAAGACCCTACTGTATTATCTTGTAATAAATAAATAAGTACTATGATAAATACGAAATTTTGTTAAAATGATTTAAGAATACAATAAACTCAACACAATTCAGTTTAAAGTATTACATTCTGCACAAATTTGTTTCATAAAGTTTGTTAAAGTAACTTTTAAGTTGTGTCGAGGTCCACTAGGACTACAAATTTGATGTCAACTTTGATAAATGTTTCCTTAGAGACTGGTGTTTCGTGGCAGTTTACACAGATAATTTGCATGTTAAATCTATGTTTAAATCTTTCCGTTGCTAAATACGAAACAGACATTCAGTACAGTATGGCCATGGTTTGGAAATAGCAATAATTGAGGTAATTATGGGAACAATTGAGTGGACAGGCATTTTGAATTCTAGATTTTAGAACTGAATAGATACCTACATAGTTTCATTTCGTTAAATAAGATAGGTATGTGGCGTCATACCTATACCTTTTTTATTTATTTTTTTGTTCCTAGGGAGAAATCTTTTATGGATCCCCCACCATGTATGTGGGAATCCAACTGGTTAAACTAAAACCCCCGGGTGTTCCTTCGCGCATCTTAGCTAGGGTGTCACGGGAACTACAAGTGACACAACCGCGACGCCCTGAATGCTGGGGAGAGGGAGGTCCAAGCAGCTCGAAGTTTGAAATTGTGCCCTATTAAATACGTATGGGACCAAATATATTTATATATATAGCCGGCGAAAAGTGGGTAGTAAACCTCTACCTACACCTTCAGATAATACAGGAGTGACGCTATGTTTTGTAGTACATAGTTTCATAACAAACGCCTGTACGAATTGTAAAACATTTTTATCTTCAAACTAAGAAGTGAAATATTAGTGTTGAAGTGTACCTGAGAGGCTTATCATCTTCTTGAGGCTCTTGGACAGGCGCGACTAGTTCCTGGAAAAATAAAATAAATAAACGTTAGCAACATATAAAGTACTAACCTAGTCTAAGAGCCGGATATGTCTTGCGGATCACAGAATCTTGATACAAGTAACTCAGTTTTCTATCTTTATTTAAATAATTCTACTCTATGTGTGTATTCTAGTAATCACTGAACTCCGCCTAAGCGGCTGGACTAATTTGAGATTGTATTTGTAAGGGTTAAATACGTAGAAAAGACTATTTTGCATGCCTTCGCTGTCCGCATAATGAAACTAGAATATTTTATGAAGAATATTCAGTGGCTACCTACATAGATAATGAAATGTTGGTCAATTCTTTCAAATTCGATTTTCTTTTATTTTTACCAAATAAACGAAATAACTATCTAAAATTACATTTTCTAGCTATTTATTCGGTAGCTTGGTTACTTTTTAGAGAAATCACATACAGTTTTAGTACTCTGCCTACTCCGTGAGTAATATAGTCGTGGTGTTACATTTATTTACTTAAACAGGAACAATTATTTAATGATAATATCGAAAGACACACACCAAGTTCAAAATTTCTAATTGTTAAATTTTCAACCATACTTAACCATAGACGACGACGTTTTGTTATTCCACGTCAGTTGGGTTTTATTGTACCACATTTTATGCTACGTCTTGCGCGAACGCAACGGGATTAAAAGTATCCTATGTCCTTCTCCTGGTTCTAGGCTACCTCTCCAACAATTTTCAGCTAAATCGGTTCAGCCATTCTTGAGTTATAAATAGTATAACTAACACGACTTTATTTGATATAATTATAAAGATGTAATAGAGATGTTATAGGGACGTTAGTAACATTATAAAAAAAAATCTAAACGTATTTTTTACTTTATCATTAAAATGAATTGATTTTAGAGTTATGATATAACGCATTAAAGTAATGTAATGAGAGTGTGCTACATCATACAGAAGTACAAAACTTACCTAAGCGTGACGTCATTAAAGATTTTGCTTGGACGTAGTTAGTTAGTTGGTTGGGAGCGGGTTGTTTTCCGCAACTCTACATCGTGCAAGTGCGCTTATTTTGCGTGATTGGGCTGGCGACGCTATTGCCAGCCCAGCTCCAGGAGGAAACCTAGCAGACCCTTTATACGCTTGGACGTATCGCCGTTATATTTAATCAAACAAAAAGAAAGAATAATCCGTGTGCAATATTTACTATTATTAGCATCTAAAAGTCTTAACTGAGAAATAATTGTCGTCATTTTAAGAGACGTACAGTCAGCTTCAAATGTTGATTAACAGATTAAATATTACAATACATTCATATATTCATAAACTTACATATACTTACATTTTCACTACGGGAATAATAATATGGACATTACTAAGAATCAGTGCTGTGGGTCGCCTCTAGTAGGTGCTCACAGCGTTCACTGAACAATGGCTATGTTTGACACTGATGGGTCACACGTACCTGCTCTTAGTTTTTCGTTTTTACCTGTTTTATTTGTTCGTTTTTTTCTTTTCTACATGTTTTTCATTCGATTGTGTGTGTCCTGTTTGTGTCAAATATATGTTTTTTCTTTCTTTCACATACGTATATAGTAATGTATTTTTTTGTAGTATTGAATCAAGCATTTTTCCCATGGAGGTAGGGTGAGACTATAGATCGCCTCTTGCTACTATCTAAGCATACTTCCATAGCCTCACTAATGTTCATACGGCATTATATATTTTTAGTTAATTAACATTATCAATAGTTAGTTATCATTTAATCTTTTTGTGTTAGGACATGTTGTAATATTCAATCTGTTTATCATAATTTGTAGGTGATTGTACCTATAAAAATTAGAACAGGCCTAAATATTCCTCAGATTAAAGTTCCTTAAAAAATTTACATTCACTAAACAATACAACTTTAACAACCTTATACTTTACAAGTACTTAAAAGCGCTTATATTATAACATACTAAAGTCCCGTTAATTTTCACTTTCTCAGTAGAATTATTCCTTGTGTAGGTCACTTCGTCTTTGACGTCATAACATACCATTATGTATTACATTAGACGTAGGGAAAGCTGAGGGAAACAAAACAATGCGCGGCGGCGTGATTATCGGATGTTTTCGAAACTATGGGTGGAGCGGTCTCACGCACCTATTGTATTTCTAGTTTCCTAGGTCAATAAGCTCTATTAGGAAACCACTGTAATCTAATAGAACATCTATCTAAGGTGTTACCTACTATTATTGACTGCTTCAGTGGCTTATGGACAGTTTGTTCGCTTCTAGCATATTAGATACATATAACTAGAGCAGTACGAAAACTAGGAAGAAATCTTTCAAAAGGCCACACTCACACAGACACGTGCATCTACACGAATGGAGGGACGCCACTATAGTTTCCCCAGGTACTGTTCTGCGGGTTCAAATCTCTCGCTGTATCTTATAACTAGACACGTGTATCAAGGAAAACGGCTAGGAGAGATTATACAGATTATATAAAATTATTAGCCTCCGCTCGTGGCTGTTCCTGCTAGATATCAGGCTAAGAAGCTAAAAAGTAGCCTGAGGTACTTCAGACTATATTCTATCCCTGTGCCAAATTTTATCCAATTCTATTCAGTAGTTTCTGTGTGAAAGAGGTAGCAAAAATCCACACATCCACTCATATAATCAATGGCTTCTAAAATTACTTAAACTCGAACTAATTTTACAAGCGGTTACAAAATAACAGAGAATTCCTAGACAACGTGTTATTAGCTTCGGCAATCGTTACAACCTATTATTTCGAGCTACTACCAGTTTCTCAAGCTAGCTATTAAAAACAAATTAAGGATGTCACATCAAGTAAATTAGTGAATTTCATAAAATGTGTTTGCTATGTACTAGTAGGTATAGTCAACAACAAAAACCAAGTGTAACATATTTTTAGCCCGGAACAAAATACGCAATACCATAGCATATTATCCATATTAAAAACTATCAATTGATACTAAATTCGTTTCTATTAGCTATCACAATAGTAAAGTTAAAAAAAAATCAATAAAACTAATAAAAATAAAAATAACCATGAATATTTTAAAATTGGCAAGCTCCCATAGCCATGTTCATAATTCTATGGGGAATCTAAATAAATCTCACTTAGTTGTCACACCTGTGAAGGTCGTTCTTCTACGGCTCTTAGACCACTAGCCTTTTGTCTTTTTTTGTGTTAAAAGCAGAATTGCTTCATGACAATTTTTTCGGCTGAAATTTCTCTGAGTACTTTTTATTGAAACTCTTGGAGTACTGGAAAATTACTTTTCAGCTAACTCTCTCTCTAGCCCCTTATCTTTTAAATTTTTATTCTGCTCTATACCAATCTGTTCCAGGATAAATAACCCACTTATTTGAATGAAATTTCTTTGAGTATTATTTTTTATTTTCATAAAAAAATTAACTGAATTATTATTGGACAGCTGAAAGCTCTCTATCTCTAGCACCTCATCATTTTTAGGGTTCCGTACCTCAAAAGGAAAAAACGGAACCCTTATAGGATCACTTTGTTGTCCGTCTGTCCGTCCGTGTGTCAAGACCCTTTTTCTCAGGAACGCGTGGAGGTATGAAGCTGAAATTTATATCAATTACTCAGGTCTACTGTCCCTTGAAGCTGTGAAAAAATCAAACTTCTAAGCCAACGCAATCAAAAGATACAGCCGTTTATGCCGCAAATTTTCGACACTTGCAAGGGAATCAAAACCTACAGGGTGCTTCCCGTGAACTCAGAATCTTGAAATTTGGTACAAAGCAACGTCTTATAGCATAGATAAAGGAAAAATTACGAAAACCATAAATTTTTAGTTACATCACATAATATATATTTTTTTAATAATTTTACACTTACTACCCATTTCCTCATAAACGTGCAGAGGTATTAAATTGAAATTCATACCAAATACTCAGGTCTATAATACCTTTAAGCTGTAACAAAATCAAACTTCTATGTCAACGCAATCAAAAGAAACAGCAATTTAAGCTGCATATTTTGAAACTCGCAAGTACTCGCAAGGGAATCAAAACCTAAAGGGTACTTCCAGTCGACCTAGAATCTTGAAATTTGGCATGAAGCAACGTTTTATAGCACACATAAAGGAAAAAATTCCGAAAACCTTAAATTTTTAGTTACATTACAATATATATATTTTTTAATAAATATAAACTTATTACTTTTTTCCTCATGAACGCGTAGAGCTATCAAGTTGAAATTCATATCAAATACTTAGATCTAATTGCCTTTAACCCGTGAAAAAAAAAAATTCTAAGTCAACATTATTTAAAGAATTAAATATATAGTGACTAAAAAACTTAGTAAATAAATAACTTTAATAAAAGAACTTTCGCAAGTCTGCTGCAAGGCTAGTATTAGTGTTTCAGTTATATTATAGATAAATGATATGTGTTAATATAAAATAAAGGATTACTTAAACGATAAAGAGATCTTTGTCTTAAATTTATGCTCCTCCATCTTTCCCCATTGTAATGTTATGAATTTCATTTTGCAATAAAAATACCATAGTTATGACTCGATTGTCGTAATGAACGAACTTTGTAAACCTTGCAGGTTTGTACGGAACCCTCGGTGCGCGAGTCCGACTCGCACTTGACCGGTTTTTTTGTGTTGACTCTGCTTCATGGCAATCTGTTCCAGGAACAATAAATCACTTCTTTGGCAGAAAATCAGAGTAGGTACCTACTTGATAAAGGTATGTTAAGATATAGGTAAAGAAAATATGATCATTTTTGTACGTAGCTAAGTAAAAATTGTAGTTTAAATATTTAATTTTAACTTTAATTAAATAGTCAGTCTGTAATATTTCTCTAATCTCTAATCTTCTACCTATTATCTGCTTGTTAGAGGTTAGTAATGAAATAGTTACTATTTTGTAATTTTAACAAGGTAAATTTTCTAGGAAAGTATTTTTATTTAAACCGCCAATTATAACGTAATTCCAGTTATCTTCTGTCTGTCACGTTTTTTGTTTTCAGAATTAGTGGCGTTAGCACATGAAAAGATCTATTCATGTCGCTTCACTCCGGGTATTAGAAACATAGTTAATTGGTAGTTTAAAAGTGATTAAGTCGGATTTATACATTTTTTTTATTTATTACACACATGCACGTGGATCTAGTACAAGCCCCTCTGGGTATGGCAAATATAACAGTGTTTTCCCAGTGTTTAAAGCTGAACAGTTTGTTTGCTTAGTTTGTTTGCTGAGCTAAGGTTGAATTACTGGTCCGATTTGAAAAATTCTTGCGCTGTTAGGTAGCTCATTTATGTAGGAAGGCTAAAAGTTAATTTTTATCTCACTGCTGGATTGCAAAATGTAGTTCAAGGGATAGTAAGTAATTGTTGATTTTAATATATGAAATCATCCACTAATTAACCACACCGGGATCGCAGCGTAGATTTTGCAAGATAGATTTTGTGAAAATTGTTCCGAAAAGAATTGTTTACATTTGGTGAAAAAAGTTTTGAAATCCATGTGTGAAATAATCTGCATGTTATAATGTTTTTCACCTCTGTAATACCAGAAGTAAGTAAGCAAAGAAGAATATGTCTAAGGCACTTTCAGTGATGTTCATCTAGCACAAAATGATAATTTCTAATTACTACTACGGTTTGTAAAAAAAAAGTCTGGAATCGAGATTTGAATTCTGAGCCTCACAATTTATTGTGAATATTTTCACTGTAGGTAACATTAAGGTAGTCTTGTAACAGTAGTCAGTCCTTTGATTAATTAAGAATTAAAACATACTACTGACAGATTAATTACAAGCCACATGATAGCATACAACTTTACGAAATTGAACAAAGCTAAGTAATCCCAAATTATAATTAGCTTAAAGGGCTGACTAAAGCAGTCGTTTATCTTTAATTACCTCAGATATCTAATTAGTTAAACATGATATACCGTGCGGATGAAATTTAGGTCGATTTAATTCTACATATCTCGCTCTTACATAGTTTAAATTTGGGCAATTTCACGCAACACCGCCAGGATTGCTTAAATGTGTAAGTAAAATGTTGAAGATTATTTAATTTCAGACGGTAAGATAATTTTTTTTAACATAAATATAGGGCTAAAAATTACACTTTATATTTTCTTTAATTAACGCGAATATCACACTCAAGTTTTCCGCCCGCGTCTCCGCCCGCGCGTATGTCGGTCACAGAGATAAACCATTAACCATAACCATTCTTTTTTCGCATTTGCATAAAACTATCCATTCCCGGGTCTTTAACTATCTCCGTACAAAATTAGTTCAGTAGTGTAGGCGTGTAAGCAACATTTTAAAATCGGTAAGCTCTCATAGGCCTGTCTATAAATCAATAGGGGTTACAAATATGTCTAACTTGGTTGTCACACCGGTGAAGGTCATTTTTTTACGGCTATAAAATTTAAATTTCAAATTATATTCATCGCATTGAGTTATTAAACATGTCATTGTGTCAAAATATAAAGTAATTTAGATCAAAAGCACGAAGGAGTATTGATATCAACTTCGAAGAAAATCACCCTCAGAATAATTTCTCAGGCATCCCCTGCGTATTATTAGGATAAAAATAAAAAATGGAAAAATAAAAGATGGAAAAATGTTTCAATATTTATTTTAAGTTTTATTTATACCGAATTCAATTTGATCTGGATTTTAGTCTTCCGCAGTTAACCAGTGCAAACTACTATTAGCGCTCTATTAAAGTAGCTTCGAATTACTCCGCTGACAATCTCTGTAGGAACCATTTGCACGAATGTTCGTACCCATTAAAGAATACCCAAATAAATGCAAATCAAGTGTAGGTACATACCTTGATATAATAATAAGTAATATTCGTATGATTGATAGGTACCTAGGTACAATCTGCAAGGTCTAAGCGAGCTTTGCGCTTTTTGTATGAGCTTCGTCGCGCAAGGGATGCACCGTGCCTTAGGCCGTGATCAAAAACCAGTATAACCTGGTTTGACGAAGCAAAGGACGCGTCGCATCCTATGCCGACGTTAGACATACACTATCTATGTGCACTCACACATATGCAAAGCTCAGGACTGTAAGTAGGTATACGTAGAGATACCTCTCGATTCGTTGAAGTCTCTATTCGATACCAAAATATTGTCGTTCCATTTCAAATGGAAACGTTCCTGAGATTCACAAACATTTGCACGTCTAATCGAGTGGGACCGTATCGATGTCGTTACTAACACTAAAGGGTCGGTCGTGACGAAATCTAGGACACGGTGAAAGGGCGACCACAGTAAACTACGTTGGTCGTGTTTTATTATCTTTGAACTTTAGTGGTGTAGGACAAAACATGGTCAACCGATTTGTAATGCCTGATTAATCCTACTTAAATAAGCTAATATCTTCTATTATAGTTTACAAGCTGCCCTTGCACATTTCTCACTAAATCAGCTAAATTAATATTCAATTTTACTTTAAGTTTATTTTATTTTTTTGAATGTATGTTTCGTCATAATTCGGCCAATTATAGATGGACTCAGCTCGGCTCCGGCTCCTCCTGCGCATATGTCGGTTATCGCGCTAAACCATTGACCTCTTTTTGTGCAGTTGGAATAAAATTGTCCTATGTCTTACTCAAGTCTTAAACTATTTCCATACCAAATTTCATCCAAATCGGTTGAGTAATTTTGACGTGAAAGCGGAACAGACATACCGATAGACAAGAGTTACTGTAATAATGATTACCCAGTACTTTTTTTTGTAAACATTTCTTTTAAAATTATGTAACTGATGCCGAAAACGCATATCAAAAAAGTCATGGAAAACCGATCAGAAGTTTTTCTGAACAACATGAAAATATGAAACAGCCTGATGCGTGGGACTTTGTTATTAACTGACTTCAAATAAAAACATTGCCACTCCTTTGCGTCGCGCAGTCAGGTAAAAAGGAAGGTGTTATCAACTCGGATGTTTCAATATTTCATTAGTGTACAGGGATTGTGAAATTATTTTTTTTATTTGAGAGATATACCGAAGGTACTCGAGCAGCGGTGGCGCAGCGGTACGGGCCTCGCCTTAGAAATATAAGGTCGCGGGTTCGAATCCTGGTCGTGCCCACACATCTTTGTGTGAATCGTTTCATCGCCGCTGCTGCTCAATGTCGGTGAAGGAAAACATCGTGAGGAACCGGCATGTCTAAGAACTAATCATTCGAGGACATGTGACATCCACCAACTCGCATTTGGCCAGCGTGTGTGGATTAAGGCCTAAACTCTCTCAACTCGTAAGATAGTTAAGAGGAGACCCGTGCCCAGCAGTGGGACAAAAAAGGGTTGACGTGAAGATACCAAAGGTCCATTCAATGTAAAGTGTTTATTTTGTTATTTTTTTATGTAGTTAGTGATTTATTAGTCGTATCTGTATCAGCATGATTAAGCTAGATTTATTATCTAAATCCTGTCCTTGTGCAATGCAAAATACGGTTTAAATTGGCTGCAATTAATTTTGCAGCTTCCCACGATACGCAAAGCAGCCTGACATTCTCTAACACGAGTTCTGAACTAATGGAACTAACATACGACTAACTCAGAATCTATTTATAAATAGATTCTGAGTTAGACTACGAGGAAGTGTTACTAAATATTTTTCGTTAGACATTATTTCATTTTTAAGTACCATATCACTCATCACTGCAACCCTTTTTAGTGTCCCACTGTTGGGCACGAGTCTTCTCTCAAACATCTTATGAGTTGAGGGAGTTTAGGCCTTAATTCACACACGCTGGCCAAGTACCACATCAAAATAAAAAATATGACTATGTCAAAAAAAATAAGTTTATTTTCTCAAAGTTTGCGCACTGGTGAAATGTTTTCTTGAAAATATAAATTCCTAGTATACCGCCCGCGGCTCCGCCCGCGCGTGTGTCGGTAATCATACTATACCAATAACCTCTTTTTGCGCAGTCGGATAGAAGCTATCCCATGTCGTTTCCCGATTCTCTATACCAATTTCATCTAAATTTGTTACTATACTAATTTTAAACTCAAATTAAACTTAGTTTTGGTGTGAAAGTGCGACAGACAGACAGAGTTATTATTTTTAATGATTTTTATAACAATAAAGTAATAGCTGGCTATTGTGGCATAGTAGAGCTCAATTTTCTTTTAACTATAATAAGAGTTGATATAGTAGCTACAGCTTCACTACAGCTAATAGGTAGTTACGTAGGTACTGCATATAATTTATTCTATGTAAGCCTTATCTTAAGATTTTTTGCCTAAACACAATAGGACAGTATAGCTTTGTCATTCTTTTTCCGAATCCTTGGAGGAAGGAGCTTAGAATGGCTATTAACGTGAGAGAACCATAAACAATCAATGCATAAAGATACCTACAGTCTAAACATTTTACATTCAAGATAACATGAAGGTTTTATGTAATGTTAGATAACATTAATTAATGACTATAAATTTTATAATGACTTTGCTTAACAAAATATAACACCTAAAGTTGGCCTTTTGTTGACACTCAGGAAACCTATTAGTAGCGGTCTATGAATTTGTTAGTATAAAAAATGAGTATCTCTGTTTGTATAGAAAGCTCAAGATAGAAAGAAAAACCATTTGTTTGACACATACAGGACACACACAATCAAATGATAAATATAAAAACCAAATGTAAAAAAAATAAAAACAAAACATACCTAACAAATAAAAACAAAAAAGTACCTAAACAGTGTGACCCATCAGTGTCAAACGTGGACATTGCTCAGTAAACGCTGTAAGTACCTATCAGAGGGGAACCACAGCACTGATTTCCAGCAATGCCCACATTCCCACAGTGTGTGTGATTATGCATTTTCGTGCACAAAAACACATATTTTCGGAAGTGTATAAATTAGTGAATTGTAAAATTTCCAGCAACACCGAGGTTTGTCCCTCGTGAAGTAACCTCATGGCAGTTGTCATAAGAGAGGATGATTTTGTAAAAGTCTAGATTTGTAGTTTTTGCGAGATGACGTCATATTAAAATGGCAATAAGAGATAAACTAAAGTAATTCTATGCTGTTAAAGTTTACGAGTAGCTTAACTCAGAGTATCTTTACTCAATTGCAGCGTCACTCGTTTTATTGACATCAATATCTTTAGCGGTGACGTAGCTTTATTGGACTCGAATTTGTAATATAGGTCGCGGGTTTGATCCCAAGTTGTGATCGTCTTTGTATAAGTTAAGATATTTATTCTCAGAACAGAATTATTACAATTAACTTACATGAGAACTTAAATCTAAGTACGTAAGTTGTTTTATTACCTCTGCTAAATATGTCTGAAGGTCAATATTTATGTCGTAGAACTAACCATGCCTTAAAACATCTGCTAACCCAAATTTGGCAAGTGGACTCTCTTTTTTTGTTTATTCCTACAATAGGCTTGCGCTTGACCACATCTTGCCTGATGTGAAGCAATGATAGTTTACGATGGAACGCGTTTAACCAGCAAATACCGATTCACTCGTGACTTAAAGACAAGCAGATTACAGCTATCGGGAAACAGAGATGCTGGCAGTGAATTCCACAACTTGGCAGTTCACACAATAAAAGTAGAAGCAAAGCGCTAAACTGTAAATAAAGTTACCCGTCTCTAGCAGTGGTTGTTAAATTTAATCGTAAGTTACTACACAAAATGGGTGGTGGATATACTAACTTACTAAGGTAGATTACCTACTCGTATCTAATACCGACTATAATGTTCACGCAAACGAAATTGACTTATTTTCATTTCCCGAATATCAATTCCAATTAAAATTAGTCTTTCCTTGAAATAATTTATTCAGCTTTCCTCAAGAAAATGACACATAATACTGTTTAATCCTAATTTAAACACGCGGTGCAAAGTTTTCCGCAATTATTTACACATGTATTTTTACATGCAATAAAGCAAAGTAAATTAATGTGATTCTTTATTAAGTTTTCACTAAACCGACTTGGATAAGTTTTTGTAAATACGTCCGATTTCCTTCGATAACCTAACCATCTAACTTTAAATATTTTTCAAGCATATTGCGTTACTAATATTTTTATAAAATAAAATATAATTTTCTGAGTTTGTTAGTCATCAGCTAGTTTAGTTTTTTATTTAGGTAAGTATTGTATTCAGTTAGGTATTTCTTCTTGTCAATTGTATCTTTATGTTGTGAATAAATGCAATATTTATTATTGTAGGTATATTCGGTTTTGCACAATTATTTTTTGTTTGAAAGAGGTTTAAATTCCGTTTTTTTGTTTTTGTTTAAAAATTGTCACAAAACTGAGTTTAATGAATGGTAAATAGTATCTTTCGGTATATATAGATCTGATTTCAGGGAAGGATATTAGGCAAGTTTTTACTGATTGTCTGACTGTAAGTCAAAGATATTGTTATCTCACTACAAACTACATATTATTATACAGTTTCCTCTCACCCACCTACCGTTTGCTGTTCCCGACAAGGTCCATCCGTGATGATTGTATTAGAAACACCTCTCACCTAAGCATACTTTAGGTAATTATGAAAAAGTTATAAAGGTACTGAATATCATACTTACACAACATCACCTACATAAAGAGATGCAGTAATAGTAGTTACCTCGTTTAATAATTAAGTAGATTATTAGTATCTATTTAATTTTATTATTGTTCATTTTTCAATAATTCGTATTATATATTTACCTGTTTACGAGCAATTCTGTATCCAACATGAGTACGCACAAGTTCATCCTGTGTTTGTCTCTTATCCTTCGTAGTATCTGCTACTTTTGATTTCTCCTTCACATCAGCTCCGTACACGCACAACGCGAGGGCTGTAACAATAGACATCAAATTTAATTCAATACCATGATTAAATCCGTTTTGAAATAGTTTTATTTCAATATTAGACAAATATTAATAAATATATGTCGCAGCGCGCAAATTTCTCCGCACAAATATAAAATCTATTTCCATCCAAACATTTTATGAATATTTGTGGTTTTGGAGGTGACATATCATTGACAGAGATATGAACTAGCTTTCTGTGGTTTATTTTGTGTCCCATCGATATACGATATACAAACGTAATGAGGTGTATCTGGTGATTGCGGCCCTATGAGCACGCCGATATATAAGTGTAATAAAACAATAAGAAAAAAATAACCCCATTCAAAATAATAAAAAAAACAATTTATTTCCTTAGATACCTACCCCGATTATATTAGATAACTTTCGAAAAGACCGCCTTTGTCATTAATTAGTCATATCTGTTATTAGGTCACCGAGAGTTCAGTAAAACAGTTAATTAGGGATGCGCGATGCGAATTTTTTGCAAAAACTTAGCTCATTATATATCTAATCATAATAATGCATATTAATTTCTGACTTTACATATTCATTAGTAATGACCTGAAGAATGACTGGTTTTAAGTACAGTAGCCTTTTCGGTTTACTACCTGTTCCTGTTCCAATTTACGAATAGAGTATTTGTTTGTTTAATATATAGGTATATTTATTTTGTTTGATACTGGAACGTGCATAACTAAACATCTTTAAGTTAATTATTTTAACGTCGCTGTTTAATATCGCTTATGAAAACATGATGAAGAATCCGACATGTCTTTAGAGACATGTCTTTGGACATTACTTGACCAGCGCGTGTTTTAGTGGCTTAATTATTTTTATTTTTATTGACATTGCTAAGAAACGGTACCTACAGTAAAAACTCCTTATAATAAAATATTACCTAACCGGTCTGCAATAATAATTGTTACCAATATAGGTCACTTCGAAAGGCCGCTAAAGTGAACTTCCCAAGTGAGACCTATTAGATGTCAAACGATATCAATAAATGTTTACGATAGTGCTGTAAAATCTAATGCCATTTGAAATGAAACCACTCTGGAACCATTTTGAATAAATAACCTTCCGATATTTTTTCTTAAGAAAATAAAAATAGTTCCAATTTAAGTAAACTACTAACGTCTTTATATATATATAAAATTAACTAAAATAAAAATTGCGAACCTAAATATGTAAAAATAAATGAAATTTAATGTAGTTTATACGATTTCAGTAAATACATATTTTGGTCAAATTTTTGACAAAATGAGCTTAATATTATTATTATCATATAATTATTATTAGCTTATTACTGTCTATCTATTTGTTATTTTTTCACGAAAAGCAGTTTGATATCTACCTATAGGTACTTTGGTTTTAATTTCTCCTAGTTTATACTTTAGTGTAGGTTAGTTCATATTTAGTAGGTACCTTTATTTTAGGTAATCTAGATGACACGTTTAGTTGAAACGTTTTCGATATTACCGCGAAGTAATTCGAATGAAAGCCTTTAAGTGATAAAATTTGAATACTCATAGCAAACTTTTGATGGGACTTAGGTATAACATAAAATAAGAAGTTATCAGTTGAAATGATCTTGTTGTTCTTGAGATAATGGAGTGATAAAACCAAATCGGTTTATTACTAGATATAAGTTACCCTCTCAATATTGTTATATGTACTAGCTTCCCACCGCGCACCGGCGCTTTTGCCCATGTCCATCAGTGGGATAAAAAGTAACTTCTAGCCTTTCTCAATAAATGGGCTATTAAACAGTGCAAGATTTTTCAAATCGGATCACTAGTTCCTGAGATTAGCGCGTGCCACTACACCAACTCTTCAGATATAAAATATTAGTACAGATCAGATAAATACACATCAAGGTATTCTAAAACAGCCTCACTCACCGTTTGATTGTCGCACATACCTTCTTGTAAAGTACGTATTATGTTCACGGTAATTTTTGAAACTACTACTAAATTTTGAACGATCTATGCACACGGCTAAACATGAAACTATACAAAACCAATATAAGCTGAACCTCTCATTGTACGGAAAACCCTTACAATGCGAGATCAGTTTATACTGGAAATGTATAGCTTTATCACACAGTAGAATGTTTACAAACAAAAAACTACTTTATCAATAACGGTCAAAAGAGGTCACTGGCCTTAAGTCACGAAATAATTGATCATTAATAAGACTATTTTTATCAACATTTCTATTAATTTAATGTCGCTTGGTGTCAAATTTAATGTCCTTTTAGCATTAAGATCCGGAATTTATCTGTCATTTGCACATTCCACAACCTAATTATGAATTAACTAGCATTCTGCGCCTGTCTTTGTCCGCGTGAACTACATTTTTATAGTGCCCCGCAAGTGGGATAAAAGTGACATTATAAACCTTAGCAGCGGTGGCGCAGCGGTACGGGCCTCGCCTTAGATTTATAAGGTCGCGGGTTCGATTCACAGTCGTGCCTACACATCTTTGTAACATCGAATTGTAATATCGCCGCTGCCCAATACCGGTGAACGAAAACATTGTGAGGAAACCGGCATGTCTAAGACCTAATCATTCGAGGTCATGTTTAAGTTTGTGTGCGGATTAAGGCCTAAACTCTCTCAACTCGTAAGATAGTTGGGAGAAGACCCGTTCCCAGTAGAGGGTCACTAAAAAAAGGATTGAAGTAATAGATCGGCGCTTCCGAGCTCGAATACCTGACACCACGCAACACATTCACTATGCTGCGTGGAAAAAAAAAATTATACTGTATTTATAGTTTTTAGATTAGATAATATTTAATATTATATTTGTTCATAGTGTTATATTTTATATAAGCCTTGTAGACTGAACTAAATGATTATTATTATTATTAATAGCCATTTTTAATGGATGGGCTATCTAATAGAGCAAGAATTTTTCAAATCATGCCAGTAGTTCCTGAGATTAGCGCTTTCAATGAAACAAACTCTTCAGTTTTATTAATTTGTTCTGATACAGATTAAAACTAAGCGTGTTCTACATTTTGTTCTATTATACTAAACGGTATACGTACAGTTAATTTGTCTAAAGTGTAGCAGATTAGATAGTCAAATGGTGGTTCTTGTTTTGGCTGACGAGTGCAGCGGTACTGACTACCTAGTACCTACTTATTTAAAGTCACTAATATAATAATAATCATTTATTCATAACCCAACACAGAAAATTGACAGCAAGGTGAGAAAATACAGCTGAAAATTATAAATCGGTAGAGTTTGTTTGATTGAACGCGCTAATCTCAGAAACTACTGACCTGATTTGAAAAATTCTTGCACTGTTAGATAGACCATTTGTTGAGGAAGGCTATAGGCTTTTTATCCCACAGCTGGGCATGATATGTAGTTCACGCAGACGTAGCCGCGGCGGTAAGCTAGTACATACTATCAGAACATATTATGCTCATACACCATATCAATTGTGTGCTGTTTGCTTTGTTTGTTAATATAAAGTCAACTCTGTGTTAACAGAAGGTGTAGGCAGAGGAGAATATCACACACTTTTTGCCGGCTATGTTGGTCCCGGACTTAATACGGGTCACGCTATGGCCCTTCATCGGGCACAATCCCAAATTCAGCCTACATTCTTAACTAATATTCTTTAAGAATATTAAACTCTTTTTCTCGACCCGGGTATCGAACCTGGGACCTCGCGGTTATCAAGCAAACACGATTATCACTGGATCACCGAGGCAATTATACTTTTAATAAGATTTTTAATAATAATATAAAAATAACACAGACATTAAAACTTTAATGACTGCCCTAAATTTTAATATTTTACTAAAAAAATAAATTAAAATTCCTTCTACAGATTGAGTCGTAAAAAGAAAAATTAAGATGTCGAGTTTCTGTCAGTTTCATTCATATTTTTAAAGTCCATCATTGTGCCGGAAATTGCTAGGTCGGTGTTTGTGCGAGAAAATTGGTTCTCACGGTAAATATCTGTTTTAGTCGTTTAAACAGTTTAAATATATCTTTATATAGCTTTATATTAATAGCAAACAAGAAACCAGTAAGTTAATTTTAATACAAAATGTATGTAATTTGACTAGCAACTCAATAACATAATCAAAACAAACACAAATCAAATTATGAGAACTTAAAGCTTTCTTAAGAGCAGCGGTGGCGCAGTGGTACGGGCCTCACCTTAGAAATATAAGGTCGCGGGTTAGAATCCCAGTCGTGTCCACACATATTTGTGTGAATTGTTTCATCGCCGCTGCTCAATATCGGTGATGGAAAACATCATGAGGAAACCGGCATGTCTAAGAACTAATCATTCGAGGACTTGTGACATCCACCAACCCGCGCTTGGCCAGCGTGTGCAGATTAAGGCCTAAACTCTCTCAACTAGTAAGATAGTTGAGAGAAGATCCGTACCCAGCAGTGGGATACTAGTTGAAGTGAAGGCTTTCTTAAACTGACGACCTCGGTAGTCAAGCAGTGTAAGCCGATTGGGCTATACTGTGCCCGGGAGGTCGGTTGGATATCGGATTCAATTCCCGCCCCGGACAATATTTGTGTAACAACAAAAATTTGTTCCGGTGTCTGGTTGGTTGAGGGACTACCCTCCGTGCCTCTGAGAGCACGTTAAACCGTCGGTCCCGGTTGTTATTTAACACATCTAAGACAATCGTTACATGTAGTCAGAAGCCAATATAATCTAACACCTGGTCTAACCATCTCGGCTACTGGTCTACGGCTCGTATAATTGTGGTAGCTAGCTGCATCAGGTTAGACTGAGAGCCGACCCCAATAGAAATGGGAAAAAGTCAAAGAGAATGATGATGATTAAGGCTTTCATATCCTATTCACTTTATGATTTTAAAAAGCCCTTTCATGTAATCTATCACAAGTCACAACACATGAAATGGTTTTAACCCCCGACGTAAAAATGTCAGGATGTTTTAGTTTGACGTGTCTGTGCCATCGTAGCTCCCGAACGGATGAACCTATTTTAATTTACTTTTTTTTTTGTTTGGAAGGTGAATTAGTCGGGAGTGTTCTTAGTTGTAAAAATTAAAGGTAATTTTGTATTTTCTAGTTGAGATTTTCAACAGAATTTTGAAAATTTCAAAAAATAATATGCAGTAGATATATTATTTTTCTTCTTCTTCTTCTTTGTTCTTATATGGAGACCATGGATTGGCGACGTAGCTTAGAACTCCCTGACTAGGTGGAGTGACGATCTTTGCAAGGTAGCTGGTAAGAGCTGGATGAGAGTAGCAATAGACCGTTGATAATGATTTTATTTTTCAGATAACTGATAGTATACTACTTAAAGTAGTAGTAGACAAATATAAATGTTGTTCATCATACAAATGTCTGTCTTGAGTGGGAATCGAACCCACGACCTGCGACGTGAAAAGTCCTACCGCTACGCCACTGGCCCGTCGTCGATAATAAATAAAATGCAATATACGAGTATAATCAAAAAATGATGATTCGAATAGGCACTTTTTCACATTTATTCACAAGTAGACATATTAGGTACTTTTTTATCCCTACTAATATTATTAATGCGAAAGTAGCTCTGCTGTTTGTCTGTTTGTGTATCTGTATATCTGTCTGATACGCTTTCACGCTTAAACTACTAATACCGATTTGGATGAAATTCGTTATGTAGATAGTTCGAGACCCGGAGAAAGACATAGAATAGTATTTATCTGACTGCGCAATAAGAGGTTAATGGATTTGCGTGATAACCGACACCATTTCACCATAATTATTTCCTAAATATACGATATTTGCTGTAGCTCAATATTGTGTTTGTAAGTGAACGCTAAGCCTTCGGTTCTGACGTCATTACAGGCGTCGGTCGTAAGTACACACGTCAAAAGCTTTCAACTGCCCCCAATACGTAAAATGTGGTTTCAGAATGGCGACGCAATATCCCGTATTCAGGGATGTTTACATCAATGTCGACATCAAATCATAAATATCGATGTCCTACGACGTATCGTTTGAAAAACGTCGAAAAGTTTACTTTTTTTTTTAAGGAATGTGGTTTTGAAATAAAATTGAAATAAAACTACTTTTTAACGGATTTTATCGCGGTTTATTTTAGATTTTAGATCCCGACGTTTCAAAGTCTTTTCAGACTTCATGTTCACGGGTGGACTGAGATATTTGACGTCCAAAAATATTAATCACAATTATTACTGACTACCTTCAAACATTAATATTTAAGTTGCGTTCCGATTTAAGCAAACTGAGCTCACAGTGTCTTGAATTCTGAGTTGATTTTGCTTGGGTTTTGGTACAAGTAAATTAAGCACTGGGTCCCAAGCTGGTGGTATATTCCAACCATTTTCTCTGTTAAAATTAGGATGTTTTTTAATTTCAATAGCTTCGCGGATCATTCTTGGTAGGAACCGGTTTTCTTTGACAAGGACCTGTGTTTTATCAAATCTCAATAATGGTTGGGGCCTTTTTGAGTATGTTCACACACTGCAGATTTCGTTGAGCGTTGATGTTTAACATCAGCTATGTGTTCTTTTACGCGGGTCCCTATACTTCTTTTTGTTTGTCCTATATATGAGAGTCCACACTCACAGTCAATTTTATAAACACCCGCATCTTGTAGAGGGACTTGACACTTGACAGATGGTAAAAATTGACTTATCTTGGTTTTTGGCTTGAAGTAAGTATTTATAGAAGCCCGCTTAAGGATATAGCCAATCTTGTCGGTCACTCCTCTTATATAAGGAAGAATTGCAGGTTGCCTTTCAACTGTAGCTGGTTTTACACGTGATCTGCGGCGACGCGGTGCTCGGAGCTTGTTGTCATGCAATACTTTATTTCAATGTGTGATATTCGCGTAAATCTAAGACAATAGAATGTGGTTTTATTCATTAAAATATTTGAAAAAGAGACGACCTCTGTAGTCAAGCGGTAAGCCGTCGTCTTAGACTATGATGTGTCCGGTTTCCCGCCCCGGAGAATCTTTGTGTAACAACAAAGATTTGTTTCGGTGTCTGGTTGGTTGAATAAAATGATGATTTGAAACGAAAAATAGTTAAAAAAAATCGATGTGTCTACATTATCGAAGTCAAAAGCTGAAAAACATCGATGAATATCGATCATCCCTACTCGTATTCCGGAGTTAAATCACCTTTGCGGACACTATTTGAGATCGATTAATAACGAAATTTTGAAATTAGTTTTCAACATTTCTTTGGAACAAAGCATTTTACATGATGGTACTACAATTATTTCAGTTCGTAGAACTGGCAGAAATCATCTGGACATAAACACACACACACGGTTATCTGATCCTAAACTAAACTGAGCTTGTATTATGGAAACCAGATAACTAGAATAGGTAGATATACCTTTCTTCTGTAAATACTTAGGTACTTAGGTAAAATAGATAATGATACCCAGACAATATGTTCTTTTACACAAATGTCTGTTTTAGGTGGGATTCGAACCCACAACCTGCGAAGAAGCAAGGATCTTACCAACCACGACACAGTCCTGTCAAACAGCGTCAAGGTAACCTTCAAACTCTTTTTCCCTGGCTTTTCACTCACCTCCACACCCTTATCTTCTTACTTCACGCGTTAACTAATAAACAGATTTGGATGAAATTTGGCACAGTGATAGATTTTAGTCTCAAATAGCACTTATATTACTTTTAACCTAATACCACGCGGGCAAAGCTGCGGGCGAATGCTAGTTATTTCCAGCCTATTTTACATTAACTTGCAATAATCTGCGTTAAAACATTAGGAAAACTATATTTTACTGTTTAGCGGGTATTTTATTTTGTTTTATAATAGTCTTGCACCTAACTATAACTTGCATGTTGTTAAGTGATGTAGTCTACGATGGGACGCGCTTACCCAGAAAAACCTATTTATTTGTGACTTGAAAACAGACCGATTACAGCTATCGGGAAACAGAGATGCCAGCAGCGAATCCTACAACTAGTCAGCTCGTAAAATAAAAAATACATTCTAAATAATAATAATAGTAATAGACATTAATGTAGGTATAATGTCAAATAATAAATTAATCAAGTGATTAAATATTTTAATCAAAAATAATTGCCACAATTATTTTTCAGCTTTAGCGTTGTTCGATTTAAACATGAGTATTTTTCTTAGCGGGATTAAATTCTTTCACGATCTTTCAACGATGCTCGGCTATCTTGAAGGGACCGATGCCAATTTATTTTGTACAGTTCCTTTTGAAGTTTGGATGAAAAATTCAGACAGGCTTTTACGAAGTTGGAAACAATTTATTGTCGCACAAAATTATTTAAAACAAAAGAACATGACGCGTTCTTTTATCGGAAACAATTAGGCATCTACATTATGATAGACTTTTCTTTTGAGAAGTACTAAACAAAATGGGAGGTCTATGGACCCGATTGTGAGAATGGCGAGAAATGGGGCCCAGCCCCTATCCGCTCAGAGCGCGCCATAGAAGCAATGTTCGCTCGAATGTATGGAGTTAGCATTCTATCTATTATTCTATGGCCTTAGCAATAAATACTTTGGTAGGTACGTATTACGAAAAAAATGAGGTTACCAATCAATTAGTACTTTTAACAATTTTCAAAATTATTTATGTTAATAAAAGTTGTTTACATTTGAAATGGTCTTGTTTAAATTCGGAGTAGATTTTTATGAGGAAATTTTAAAGTATTACTTGAAGTTGGTTCGAAATTAATTATATCTATGTCAGCAGATTAAAAATCTATGAAGTACCTACAACCTTACAAATGTAGAATACATAATTAACTACCGCAACTTCTTAGCTAATTGTTTATTCAGTAATATGGTGTATGAACACTTAATTATTTGTAAGCTGAGACGAAGTAACCAAGCTTGTGGCGTTTATGGTTTAATTAATTTTGTTAACAATTAAAGAAGCTATACTTGTAGATATGTCACGTCATAGAATAAAATAATAGAAATTAGTCCTGGCCTGGAGGCATAGTGGTTAATAACGGTGACTGCTAAGCTGAAAGTCGTGGGTTTGATTCCTATCCAGTACAAATCTTTGTGTGATAAGCATAATTGTTTGTTCTGCGTCTGGGTGTAATTTATCTATAATAATGTATTTACAAAAAATAGTGTACTTAGGTAGTATATCCGTTCCCAGTACCCAATACATTAACACAAGTTAATATAATTGCTTAATTTGGGACTAGATGGCGCTGTGTGTATTTGTGAAAATATTATTAAAATTTTAGTTGTAAGTAAACTAGCTTTCTGCCAGTCAACTACATTTTTAACGTTCCCAACTGTGGGATAAAAAGTAGTCTATAGCACTTCAATTCAACCTTGTGTGTATGTAACCTCTTTAGTTTCAAGAGTTTACGATGGTCAAGTGTAGGATAGTGGATGTCCTTGAATATTTAGTTCTAAATCATGCCATGCTTTCCTTCAACAACGTACATGAAGCCATGAAGATTCGTTATATTTGTTAGTATGAAACCCAGAATTGAACTCGCGACAAAATTAGAGTCTGATAACGCTGCGCCATCACTCCTACGTTACTTAAATAGAAACAGTTGAAAAAGATCATTAATCAAAAACATTAACCTCAAAACGGAGGTATCAATAACTAAATAATCCAAACTGACTCAACAATTACCATTCCCATCCTTTTCGAATCACTGTTATTAAACAAAGATAGCAAGACAAAATCAATTTACTAACAAAATCCGCGGCTATCTGATTAGGTTCATTAATCTATTTTCTAAATTACAATCGTGATACCATCAAAATTGTGGCCATTTCACTGAAATTATCTGTGTCTAATCTACCAGTGAAACTGGCATTATAATCGCATACTTTTTTACTACCAAATGAATCATCGAGGAATCATTTTTGTCAGTAACATTTTTCTCACAGCTAACATTTTCAAACTGACAATTCTCATACTTGTGTTGTACGTACATGCGAAAGAACGTCTACTTTAAATATCTATTAGGTACCTACTCTTCAAGTCAATACGAATTAAAATCTATTTGGTAACTTGTGTGAGCGGTGAGACGGAAAGGCGCCATTAATTAAAAGCAAATGAGATATTAAGGGTAAATATAGTCTCAGGACAACATGCAGTGGTCTAAAGCAGATAGAGTCAATTTGATGTGCCCCATCTGGGTGCTCATCAGCTTTTCCTTCACCAAGATTTATGTCTAGATATTTTTTAAATTATTTTTGTTAATTTTCCTTTATTTCAATTTAGTCTGTACGCAGCTCTCGATCTGAATGAAACAGAGCTAAAATAAAACATCCACTAATACATTTTTTAAGAAGCGTGAAATGACGTGACATTATTGCGCTCGCTTGTAAGAACTAACCCTATGCCTAACACTTACTAATATACTTACATACTTATGTTGGCAATATTGGGAGACGTAGATGGCGCCAGAGCGGCGGCTACGATGTATGGCGAGCAAGACCTGCCGAGGCTTGCTCATTGGTTCATTCGGAGTGCTGAACGGAGTGATTTGCTCTTGGCGCCTATTCATTCATTCATTCTTTTTCTTATCAATGGCGCTGTCCGATTGTTTATTTTGATTTAAAACTGTTATAATAATTTGTTAAAGAAGAACATTATAGACTCATAATAATATACTTAGTGAGTTTGATTTGCAAGTTGTAAGTCTATGCACAAGTAAAGTTAGCATCAGAAGTGACAAAAGTTTCCCACGTTCTTGCATATTTTTTTCAAAACATAAAATGGGTAAGAAACACAAAAGTAACCGCAGACGTAAGGCCAAACGCACACGAAGTTCATCCAGTAGTAGCAGTTCAACGGAAAGAAGTACCAGTAGTGGCGCAGAAACTCCACCGAGGACATCGCGGATGCGAAAAAGGGTGATAACTCACGATGATGGAACCGCAAGTACAAATATAAATACTTTGCATAATATGATACCTGATTTTGAACCGTTGACCGGTAACGTTTCTTCTTGGCTTAATATAATAGAGTCTTATGCTTCTACGTTTAAGTGGTCCGATAGTATGATACGATACCAAGCTCTTAACAAGCTCAAGGGTTCGGCTAAAACCTGGTACGAGTCTATTTTACGGAATGACCACAGTTGGACAGCTTGGCTATGGAAAGACTGGAAAGATAGGATTCAAAGTACTTTTAAAGTTAGAAGGAATATGTTTGAATTATTGCGTGAAATTGTTGATCGGAAACCAACTGAGAATGAGTCACTGTATAATTTCTTTTTTGAACAAAAAGCTAAAATCGACAACTTATGCTTAAATTTTTCCGAAAGTGACATCGTTTCTATCATATTAGGTAATATAGGCGACAGCAATATAACGGCATCGGTTGACGCGAATGAATTTAAATCGTGTGATGCTTTAGCGGGGTTTCTGCATAGTCGCGTTTTTAAACCAAAACAGGGTAAACATATGGCCAATCATAGTAATGTAGGTAGTCGTGAAGTGAACAATAAAATACCAGCATCAAGTCAATCCCTTTCTGCCGTAACTTCCGCTACGACAACTTCCAGTTCGACTGACCGAACTAGTACAAATTTAATGCAAAGGCGTAGGGTGATAGAATGCTACACCTGCGGTGGCGATCATAAAAAAACACATTGCACCATAAAATGTGTACTTTGCGGGAAAAGGGGACACTCGGAATCAGTATGTTTCAGGAAAAATTCAAACGTTGAAAAATCAGATCGTCCAATAGACAAACAGGAAACAAAACTTGTTCAACAAACAAACCCCAAAAGTAAATTTTGTAAACAGATAGGTATTAATAATTTTGTTCATGAAGCATTTATCGACACCGGTAGTAGTTGTTCAATAATGAGCACTGATTTTGCTAAGCAACGTAATTTCAAAATAAACAAATTAAATATACCAGTAACATTGCAAGGGTTTTCAAATGATAGTATTAAGACAGTGACAGAGACAGTGCGAGTGAGCATCAAGTTAGACTCTGCGTATGTTGATGACGTTGAAGTTTATATCCTTAACGAATTATCCGGGTGCGACATATTGATTGGTCGTAACGTAACTGAACGGTCTGATTTGATGTACACACGTATAGGGGACACGCTGACTTTTCGAAACGTTACTAATTTTGAACACTTTTGCAATATGGTAGGCGACGCGCCCTTATGTTTCAACGCAGACTCACATCGTGATGAATTGATGTCGCTCCTATATAACTATAAACAATGTATAGCCTCTGACATAAAACAGCTAGGTAAAGTCGAAGGTCATGAAATGGTTATTAATTTGAATAGTGATAAACCGGTACAATTTAGACCGTATAGAACTTGTAACAGTGATAGAGTAGTGGTTAGGCAAATGATTAACGAACTTTTAGAGAACAATATAATCCAAGAAAGTAAATCTGCATACGCGAGTCCAGCATTGCTTGTAAATAAGAAAAATGGCGAAAAGAGGCTTTGCATTGACTATCGGGCACTAAATAAACTAACTATTAAAGATAAGTATCCTATCCCGCGAATCGAAGACCTAATTGATCGACTTAATGGGTGTAAATTTTTTACAAACCTCGATCTAAAATGCGGTTACTACCAGATTAAAATGTCTGAAAAATCTATTCACAAAACCGCGTTCATAACAGAAGATGGGCATTACGAATTTCTGCGGCTACCATTTGGCTTAGCTAATGCTCCGTCTTGCTTCCAACAAATGATGGATAAAGTCGTAGGTAACATGAGATTTGGTAATGTAATTAATTATTTAGATGATATACTGATCGTGAGCGAGACTGTGGAAGATAATTTAGCCCTCCTTGAAAAGGTTTTGTGCATTTTTAAAGAAAATGGACTTACGCTTAACTTAAAAAAATGTAATTTTCTAAAAAAAGAAATAGAATTTTTAGGTTATAGGGTGAATTCCGAAGGCGTTAAACCTTGTGAAGGTAAAGTTAAGGCTGTTAAAGAATTTCCAACTCCAAAAACTGTACACCAATTACGTCAGTTTCTTGGTCTTATCAGTTATTTCCGCAAATTCATTAAGAATTGCGCAATGATCTCAAGTCCACTCACTAAATTATTAAAAAAAGACACTGCATGGCAGTGGACTCCTGAGCACGATAGTGTTTTCTCCACTTTAAAAAGCACCTTGACCTCTGACGCAATATTAGTAATATTTGACCCCAATAAAGAAAACGTTTTGTACACTGACGCGTGCAGAGACGGAATCGCTGGTATACTAATGCAAGTTACAGATCAAGGTGAAAAACCTGTTCATTACTATAGTCGCCAAACTACCGAGGACGAAAAGAAATTCCATTCGTTTGAACTCGAATTACTGGCTATTGTTCAATCTTTAGAAAAGTTTAGGCATTACTTACTTGGCACTCATTTCCGTATAATAACCGATTGTAACGCAGTACGTTACGCTCTGACAAAGAAAGATATTATTCCTCGGATATCACGTTGGGTTTTGTCTACTCAAGAGTACACATTTGATATAATTCATAGAGAAGGTAACAGAACGCAACATGTTGACGCTCTTAGTAGAAATCCGTTAGATTCTGGTCAAAAATCGGAAGTTGAGGTAGTTATGTCTATTACGGAAGCTGATTGGCTACTTTCGGTCCAATTGCAAGACCCTAATTTAGTAGAGATTAGGAAAGCTTTGGAATCGGGAGAAGGAGACAAACACCGGGAGATATTTGACAAATATGAACTTCTAGGCAATAAAGTTTACCGACGCACTAGCCAAGGTCGACGTTGGGTGGTCCCCAAAAAGTGCATATGGCAAATAATTAAATGCAACCATGATGATCTTGGTCATTTTTCAGTTGACAAAACAGTCGAAAGAATAGCGTGTAGGTATTGGTTTGCGCGGATGCGTCATATAGTGAAGAAATACATAAAAAATTGTATGAATTGCATTTACTATAAACATAAGGGTGGACCGAAAGAAGGGGAGTTACATTCAATTCCGAAATATGCCCAACCGTTCCATACCTTGCATTTAGATCATTTGGGACCCTTTGTAGTTACTCAAAATAACAATAAGTACCTGTTGGTCATGGTAGACGCGTTTACTAAATTCGTATTAATCTCAGCGGTCCCTAATACAGATTGTAGCAGTGTATTAAACGAATTAAAAAATGTTTCAAAAATATTCGGAAACCCCCAAAGGCTTATTACGGACGCTGGATCGGCTTTCACATCCAAAATGTTTATAGACTACTGTTTAGATAAGAATATAAGGCTCCACACGGTCGCAACGGGCATGCCTCGTTCAAACGGGCAAGCTGAAAGATTTAATAAAACTATATTAGAGGCTATGAAAACTATGGGAGCTCAGTTAGACGAAGATCGCTGGGACGAATGCATAGCGCAGTTACAACAAGCGATTAACAGTACTTATCATAAAACATTAAAAGCAGTTCCTTGTGAGGTGTTCTTCGGATATAGATTACGTACAGATGGGGATAGCATAGGACCCGGGCTTGAGAATTTTAATGAACATACTATAGACGTGACTAAATTACGTAAAGAGGCGGCCGAGAATCTGAATAACAATGCTAAATCTCAGAAACAAATATTCGATCAAAATCGCACAAAAGCCAAAACATACCATGAGGGAGACCTAGTACTAGTAAAAATTCAAAGTCAAACCAACGATGGAAGAAGTAGGAAGCTACTACCTGCATTCAAGGGTCCGTTCCAGATCAAAAAGTGTTTGGGGCGAGATAGGTATCAAATTAAAGACATGAGAGGTAGCGAGAGATGCAGTAAGAAATATGAAGGAGTGGCCGCTGCAGAGAATATTAAACCGTGGATTAGAATCGATGATTGGTGTATTGACTAAGAGGCACTTTAGAAAAGTCACGCGCGTGTTGGCAAGTTTGAGTAAGGCATTTATAAATATTATTTCATTGTAAACTACCTACTTAAACATTTATTATGGATTTATCTTTTTGATTTCTTTGTGTGTATCATAACGCCCTGATCTGTCTTGATGTATATATAGTGAAAATCACTACCTAAAGTAAGAGTGGTGAGCTGAAGCAGTCATTTCCTAAGCATAAAGGGGTGAACTGGACCAGGCACTACTCTGGACTAAAGGGGTGTATGTTGACAACTATCACCTAGAGTAAGAGTGGTGAGCTGAAGCAGTCATTTCCTAAGCATAAAGGGGTGAACTGGACCAGGCACTACTCTGGACTAAAGGGGTGTATGTTGACAACTGTCACCTAGGGTAAGAGTGGTGAGCTGAAGCAGTCATTTCCTAAGAATAAAGGCGTGAACTGGACCAGGCACTACTCTGGACTAAAGGGGTGTATGTTGACAACTGTCACCTAGAGTAAGAGTGGTGAGCTGAAGCAGTCATTTCTTAAGCATAAAGGGGTGAACTGGACCAGGCACTACTCTGGACTAAAAAGGTTTATGTTGACAACTGTCACTACCTGGAGTAAGAGTGGTGAGCTGAAGCAGTCATTTCCTAAGTATAAAGGCGTGAACTGGACCAGGCACTACTCTGGACTAAAGGGATGCATTTTCACAACTAGTATAAGTTTAAAGACAACAGCTCCAAAGCAGACAGTTCACTACATAAGAAAACAGCGGTTTTCACAAAGTTACCTAAGCATAAAGGAGCTTTGAAGAATACCGCTGTTATGAGATATAACGAATAGAGTAAATATCCCTGAGACTAAAGGAAAATAAGTGGTACAAGGAGTAACTAGCTATTACTAATATCCAATGTATGATTACAGATGTGCTCTTCGTGATGCAAAGCAAATAGAGCCCGTGCCTGAGGACATGCACGATGCAGGAGGGCCGTGTTGGCAATATTGGGAGACGTAGATGGCGCCAGAGCGGCGGCTACGATGTATGGCGAGCAAGACCTGCCGAGGCTTGCTCATTGGTTCATTCGGAGTGCTGAACGGAGTGATTTGCTCTTGGCGCCTATTCATTCATTCATTCTTTTTCTTATCAATGGCGCTGTCCGATTGTTTATTTTGATTTAAAACTGTTATAATAATTTGTTAAAGAAGAACATTATAGACTCATAATAATATACTTAGTGAGTTTGATTTGCAAGTTGTAAGTCTATGCACAAGTAAAGTTAGCACTTAATATATTATAAATGGAAAAGTGTGTAAAGATGTGTGTAGTAGTGGATGTTTGTTACCCACTCTTATACGCGAAAACTTCTGGACGGATTTGGATATTTGGCACAGAGATATAATAGCATACAAGCTACTTGTCATCCGAATACAACGCAGGCGGAGCCACGGGCGGAAGATAGTATCACAATAATAACAAAACAAATATTGGTGTGTCAACAAAACCTCCTTTCATTGAATAAGGATTATAACTGAACCGATATTGAACGTGAACGAGAGACTCATATATGCCAAATAACACATTTCATTTCACCTCTAAATTACTTGAATCAACTAACAGTTTTTAAGGGCCCATTATATACTTACGTTACTATTCGTGTTTACAATAAAAAATACGGCGGCAAGCTCACAGGCGGAAGCAACAATAAATTTTAATCTTGACCTTCCGATATACTGACACAGTGTTCTAAATCTCGAATCCGGTCATAAGTAATGCGGATAATTACCCATTGTGTGAGATACTATGAGTATTAGGAAGTTTACTTTTACACTGTCGCGTTCCAGCGAACATGCAAGTAAAATCACTTTCGACTTTCTGCGACAACGTTGCAAACTAGCGTTGGACGTACACGCATGTTTTTTAGTGATAATAACGATATTAACATTCATTCTATTGACAAATATGAAAGTAAAAGGTTTTAGTAATGCGGAATAATATTGTAGTGTCATCGTTATCGACGTAATATTAGCGCAAGCCTTTACAGATGGAGATGGTTGAAAACGCTTGAGATCTACACAATTGTCTTTTATTTTCATTTGCCTATAAATAAACAGTATTAATTAAAGCTGGACCTTAGCTCCGCCAGTCTTAAAAAATTACAGTCTTATATTCAGGCTTGAATAAGTGCATAGACCGTTGAGTATATTCACTTCAAGCTTTTTAGTGTCCCACAGCTGGGAAAAGTCTTCTCTCAACTTCATTACGAGTTGATAGAATTTAAGCTTTAATTCGCACACGCTGGCTAAATGCGGGTTGGTGGATGTCACATGTCTACAGACATGTTTCCCTTCACCGTTAAGTATACTCACTGAGAAATCTGACAAAATAATATATATTGCCTACGACCAACAAAAATATCTGCTGTAATTCGAAATACCTACTTCAAAAAATACTATCAAATATTAAAATCAATTTCATTTTATCTTTAAGTGCTTTAAATAAAACTCGTAACGAATTATACTAACAGTTAACTTGACTAAATATATATCTAACTAGATTTAATTCGTTTTCGAAATCTCATCACAGACTATTTGAATGGAACCCTACAGATAATCGAGTTTGCTGATTGCGATGAAAGCAATCGAATAGAGTCGTGCGTGCTCTGCCAAAGACAATTAAGTGTTACAAACTTAGTGCAGAACATAAGGCGAACAAATTAATAATCTGTAGCCGTTTAATACTCGTATTTATTTATTGCTCCACTCAAAATAACTCTCAATTCTATAGACATAAAAAAGGTTATTAGGTGTTTTAACCTGTTTTAATTACGGATAACCTAACCCAATAAACCACAAAGAACTAATAAAGGCCCTTTCGGCTGAAGGACTCTTTTGGTGAGCAGACCGAAGATAGCGGATCCAATCAAGTACTGTCACATCTGCCATATAGGGTTCTCCATGTGGGGACGATCCTCGGCTCAGTTCGTTGCCGGACAGCTATAGATTCAGGGGATCGACTACGTACTCTTAGCAACAGCTACGAGTCAACGTAGGCGTTTTAAGGTTTCGCACCATAAAGTATATATAAAGGAGGCTTATGTAGCAATAATAGACTTAGATACAGACAAATCTCCAGTCATTCATAGCGAATTGTGAGGATTCCCAATAAACGCCCATAAATAACCTGATAAATGCCCCGCGCGGGTGAGAATTTAAGGGCGATTACTGAAAATTTTCACAATTTGCTATAAATGCAAGACATTTTTCCATCACTAGGCAGGATCCATTGCTAGATAGCCTCCTGTGACTGATTGTTTGACCGTCTGTCTGTCAGCAGGCTCTAGACAAGGACCTATGTCATAGAAGACCCGTACCCAGCTGTGAGACACATGGTTATTTTACGTTAAGCAAGTATTAATGATTCTTTATACCATCATTAGCACGTAAATATACTTTAGTAGCGACGGTATACATCTGACATTATAAATGTGGGAATTAGGTCGTTGTACAGTCACCAAAAAACAAAAACAACCGCCATTATTCTCGCTTCTAGTTAAAATAAAAACAGTAATTACTTTACGCGGTAATTTGCAACGCTAACGTTTTGTATATTGTGCTATAAAATAATAATTTTATATTGCGGAGTTTGCTCTTAAGTAATTAATTTTAATATATAATATGTTATATCTAAGTATTTTTTGCTACGAACATTTACGTTAGAAAAAATACCTCATATGGCATTGCAGTTAATTTCTATTTTATCATGTTACATTTATAATTAAAAAAAGGAGTTATTTGAAGTATGGGTTTACGTTAAGGAACAAAATAATTTTATTTATTTTTTCATTTATCACTATGAGAAAAATTAGTTTTCACCTGCGACTCTGACTATGGTAGGTAGGTATGAAAAGTCCTAATGTCTTTATGCTTAATCTTAAGCATAATATTAAGTACCTAAAGAAATATAGGCACCAATGGATTGACTACATTCTGAATTTTTAAAGTTTTACATGTTATAAGAACAAAAATCTGTTCATAAAGTATCTTCATAACTATAATATTAATACTAGGAAAAGTAAAAAAAGATTCTCATTCATATAATGTCTTTACCAAACTACCTACTGCAAAGTTCAAAGGTTATTAACACAGATTCCTAACCAGTTATTCAAAGCAAGTTTTTAGAGAGAAATAAAATATAAAAAGCGAAATTGTTTTGTCTACAGTCCATCAGTGAGAGTGTAATATGAATAGCCTTTGTAAGACTGTTACTTACTTATCTGTGACCTTCTCAAGAAGAGACGTTTTGAATTCAGAATTAATTTGATGACATTAGAAAAACATTTTACACGTTTTGGCGCCATATTATCATTTTTGTCAGTTTCTGCTAAAAAGTCTTTCGTTTAATTTTCTATTTGTATTTGTTACTATCCTTTAATATTAATAACCTAGATCTTTTAAGGTTTATTTAAACTTTTAATAAAATCAAAGGGTCCAATTTATATAGTTTAAGAGTCGTTATCAAAAAAGGTTAATATAAGTTATGAGATAGCGAAACCATAGAGGTCAACAATAAGGTCATAATAAAGCTATTAAGTTATAATGCGATGGTCGGAACAGAACTGCTATTTCAAGTAATAAACCAGCAAGAATTTCTGCTTTCACTCAAGGATGTTCCATACTTCACATCCACAGCTATCATTCCCACACAAATGATGATTCACTCGAAGCATATTAATATTTGAATTAACATCACTCTCAATCTTTTAAACATAAAAACCGGTTTTGAAAAATTAAGTTTAACACGCTTATTTACAAGAAGATAGATGGACATATATCATATTGCCTAAGTACATAATAAATGTAAAACAAGATGCATTGTACAGATAGAGTATAAATTTTGAAGTGATGGGTTATTTTTTTTTTTGTTTTTAAATCATATTTTTGTCATATTTATATTTTTTGTTTATCGTTAACTATCTTCAGCCCGCATTTTCTTTCGTCAGGTGATCTATTCTTTTGTTATGACTAAAGTTTGTTTACATCAGACAAGCAAATGCTCATTCTATCCCCTCTCGGTCATATTCCAATAGACACAGAGACAGAACTTTACTTTGTTGTTCTTCTATCTTAGATCGCATAGATTCCATAGAATATTCTAAGGGCGTTTGCTCGCTGATGTGAATGGCACACGAGCGCGCGAACAGTAGCTGAGACCGATCTTACATATTATTATGTGCTCGCTCCCCAAGGTGTATATCTTGTGCTCTAGCGAATTCCAGTCCTTGGTTCTTGTTCTTGCCTGTTAATATTTGGTACAACCGCTGAAACTAGCTTTTGATTGCACATAGAGTCAAGAAAGAATGAAGAATTCTCTTGTTCTAGCTCTCGCTCTTTTTCGTTTGGTGTTGACCCACATTTAGAAGGCCGGAAGGGCCTTTATTGGCTCACTGGACTTTTTCAGTGAGCCGTCCGAGGATGGGTGAACATATCAAGTACTATTACAACTTCCATACCTATATTTATTATAAATAAATAAATAAATAAACTTCAACTATTATGTATTTATAAAAGTGACTTCATTAGCACGCTGTATTCTTATATCGGCAAAACATGCGACTCTGTAAACACTGTATGTAACATATGTATATCATACACTATGTTTAATGCAAATAAATGATTATGATTATAATCATGAGACCTTCCCATGTGGGGACGAACCTTGGCTCAGGACGTTGCCGGACACTCTAGTTTTATGGGAACGGGTTTTTGTCGACTTCGGAGCATTAAGTTATCATTAGGTAATGTGTGTTTACCACAAAAAACATGTTAGGAGTGTGGTCTATTTTTTTTTTACTAATCCCAGAGTGAAAAAGATAATGATTGCAACATTTTTCGCTAATGCGAATCAGGGGTTATTTTGTTACTGTTTGATGACCCTCGATATTAATAACAAACAATGAGATACCTAAAATAAACACGCATTCTTGCCATTCTTCTTTCTTTGCGATAATAGATCTCAAACTTTGATTAACAACAAAGTAGGTATTTGCGATAACATCTTATGCTTGTTTAGACTTGTTCTTTTGTATAAAATAATGTTAATATCGTTTTTATTGTTTCTGTTTTATGGAAGATGAATCAGCAGTTAGTAAGCAGTTTTATAAAAACAAGTTTTCATCAGTATTTGAAGAATGCCTGAAATGTTATAAAGCTTAGATGCTTAGTTCAGATTTATACAAAAACGTTAAGTAATGCATAAAACAAAGAAATCTGCTGGTCGCTAATTGTTGGACCATTCAATGGAATATCTATTTTGTTAAATCATTGAACTGGGCTGGCAATAATAGTGGCGCCGCGCCAGACCAATCACGCAAATAGGTAGGTGCTATAAGTCTGCTCCAAACTGTAACCTGTGCTATAACATATTCAAATTAACAGACCCCAGTGGTCCAGTGGTAAGCATGTTAGCTCAATAACTGCGAGGTCACAGATTCGATATTCGGATCGAGCAAAAAAAATTTTTCTAATATGCTTTGAAAATCTTAGTTAGAGCTCGGAGTTGGAATTGTGCTTTGGAACGTCATCAAACTCGCCCCTTATTACGCTTGGTACCTAAACATAGCCGGCGTAAATTGAGTGATATTTACCTCTGCTTACACCTTCGGGTAATACAGGCATGAACACTGTAACAAAACTGATTGTCCATTCAGCGGCTTTACATTACCCTCTGATTGTCTTCATATTACATTGATCGTTATTTTTGCCAATGTCTCCCTCGATTCATGCCTTAACAAAAATGGGTATTTAATATAACAGTAGAACATCCACAAGAAAAATTTGTCTGCCCTGTCCGAGCAGCAACCCTAGCTTTCCTAGTAGGCACTGAATTCAAGAAGACGCCTATAGTCAAACTACTGTGTTTGCTTATTATGTACTTACTGTGACTCAGGTAAAACCACGACACACGAACTACTGTTTTGGCTACATCTACTCTGACTCAGATTTCACGATTTCTGAGATACCAAATATTAATTAACAGTTACCAAAATGAGAAAAAATATGAAAAAAAGAATTAAATGTAATGCAAATAAAAATATTTCTGACTATTTAATGATTCACGAAGCTGCCTATTAACCCAAATTGCAAATACAAGTCTTTTTTTAGTTGTTCATAAAATGTAGAACATTATTATAATACTACTTTTGAGCTCAAATTACACAATTATTACACTAACAATTTAAATTTTATCTTATCTTATGATACTTACACAATAAAAATATTTGCTGGTAAAAAATCTCTTAAAATAATTAGAGATGATGTGCTAATTAAAATAAGAACATAATGATAGGCTATTAGAGTCGATATTTTCATAACAAATTTTACAAGCTTATAAATCTCTGTCATCTGTTTTCATAAATTTTGAGGTGAATTTCTTCGCTTTATGGGCAACTAGGGAGTTGCCTCCACCCACCGACGCGATACCTACTAGACACCGCACAGCTGGGACCCCGGGCTCGCCTAACTTATGTACTACACTACATAATGTCATGCGACAATAAGCTAGTTTAAATTGTTTTATTTTTTTATTTAGAAAAGGTCTTGCGCTTAATCGCAACTTGCCCGATGGTACTTATTGTTGTTGTCTACGAAGGACATACCGATTCACTCGTAAATATTTGCAACACCTGGAGACCACCATGTGGAGATTCAGATCAAAGTTAATATCCCACGGACGAAGGTGACTCAGCCCCTGAAACTTCCTTTTGACCGTTACAATTTCATTAAATATTTGAATAAAGTGGTGTCTTGTAAGTATCTTGTCGGTGGCTCCAGCTTAAGAATACACGTAGTGTATTCTTCGGAGTCCATATGCTTCGGTGATTATGTCGAGTTGGTGGATCATGTTCATGAATATTTAGTTGAAAAACATGGCATTTTCCTAAAATGATGTTTTTACCAATTTTGAGCCGTTGTAATTAAAACAATCGGCACAACGATGTGTATATCATTATATTTCAAAGCCGTGCCTGATACCATTACGGCATTGTAGCTCAGCGGTCATCTACCTTTGACCTATTAAGTTCTAACCAACCTAAATATAGGCGTTCATTGAAAATTAATAGACGTTTGCAAAATGCGGTTTTGAACATTATTTTAACCCCTGACAATAAAGAAGTGTGCTAAAAATTGGACCTGTGTTTCTGTATGTCTATATTAAATATCTGTGTAGGTACAAATGTGTAGCAACATAGCGCTTCAACAAATGGCCTAACTTTCCTAGTGATCGCGATACGCCTTGTAGCTTTGAAGATAATCTTCCAATATTTGTTTTAAATTTATTTTAGGTACCATTATTTTTTTAAATACTTCTATTATTACCTACATCTTTATCCTGGCATAAATTATGTACCTTTAAACAATATTAAAATGTAAAATGTAGGTAATATTCATTTAGTACCTTTACGCGAGAAACTTATCGATTTATAGTTTCATCGTTATCATCATCGGCCTATAGCAGTCCACTGCTGGACATAGGCCTCTCCTAATAAGCGCACATTTCACCCTGTCATCGGCTTGTCGCATCCAGCCACTTCCGGCTATCTTTCGCAAATCGTCACTCCACCTAGCCGTAGGGCGTCCCACACTACGTTTGATAACCGTTGGGGAAAGCGAGTTCTAGAGTGGAGACCACGTCTTGGCATTTATAGTATAGTTTACTAACTCCCAATGTTTAGCCGCGTTGTCGTAAAAGAGTAACAAACATCCATCCATTGAGTACTTCCCATCATTCGATACTTCCTTAAAACATTCGCATTGTCATAGTAGTCATTTTATTCATCAAGCAAGAATTATTTCAGACAGCTGTTTTTCACTTACCCAATAAAAGAAATACAGTGAGACAAGAGGAAATATACAATAAAATCAACTTAGCTATTTGTAATACCTAATATGACTTTGTTAAATTTAGCGCAAAATCATGGTTCCTCTTGTAAACAAGCTATAACTGTTAAAACTTAGATATACTTAGTACCATAATTTAAATAAATAAATAAAAATCATTTATTTCGGACCGAAATCCATAGTGTTAGTAACAATGATCTTTCAAACTATGTTAGTATTATGTAGGCACTAGGTAGGTATTTTCCGCAAGCTGTTCCCAATTGCTGTGCCCAATATTAAATGAGGCTAGGTCACGCTTGATACAGTCTTTAAAGCGAAGCAAAGGCCGGCCAAGAGTCCTCTTTGCATCCGCCAGTGGAGGAAGCGTGTCAGGCATGGTGAGCAATTTCATGACGGTGCCTGGTTCGACAAATTAGCCTTAAAAAGAGGGAAGCGACACGCCAGTGATATACTTCCACCAGTCGCGGCGCACACTTGTTCGCGGTGTGGACGATCGTGCCGTTCTCGGATTGGTTTGTTCAGCCATCACAAAAGGTGCCTCGTACAGAACACTGCTTAAATCGTCTGTAATAGACGTCAAGGCCTAGTATAGGTAGTAATAACTGCATAGCATATTAATCAAATCGGTTAAGAGATATTGCTGTGTCCTTAATTAGATGGACGCGTGTCCAGTGCCTCATAATGGCACTGTCCACATCTAATCTCCCCGCTACTGTCCTCAGGTTGTCCTTAGTGTTAAATGTTTTATTTACAATTGTTTTGAGTTGTGACAAAGTAACTTTAAACTATTATGTGACTTTGAAATTGTCATGTGAATAGCTTAGCCTGGTCGCACATGAGCCTCTAGCCACAGCCACAAAACGCCGCGCCCCCATACGCCACCGACATAACTTCTGTATCCCTTTGTACGAGTTGTCAAAACGAAAAAGTTCTCGAATAATATCGTACATTTTATAGATTTGATTACAACATTACAGCGTTTTAAACTGTGCGGTGCTAATGGCTGTTATTCATTTATTTCCATACAGTAACTACGGCTAGCTGTAGCCGAGCTAATGGCTACCAGCACAAAATGCCACAACCGTTGTATTTACTGTAGTTTGAATATGGACCCGTAACATACAGTTGACGCTTATAGTCGCGGCACGGCAGCATTTTACATTTTATTGGCAACGTTTGTGGCTGTCGCATGTACCTTGTATGCGGCTAGCCGTATAATAGAGATAATACTAAGGCAAAAATTACATTCACTTACTACCTAGAATAGCATAATCACTTAGGTTTTCTCTCAGGTTTTGCCAGTCAAAAGATTAATAGCACACGAGACAAGTAGATAAGTAAGCAGGTGAAATTGTGTTCTTATGAATGCAGTGTATAGGAAACCAGCCAACAAAGTATGTTTGGACGTCAACGCGTCGTGACTCGTCAGACAATTGTGTGTTTCGATAGAACTTAGTAACGGTCAGTTTGAGTAAGTGTCTGTAACGCATTGATAATTTAGTGACATCTATTGACTTTGATTACCCACTTCAAAATAACTGAACTGAATGTTTTGGTTAGCTCAAGCACTAACTATGGACAAGAGAAAAAACAAACTCAAAAGAGGTCAGACTATTAAAAAATGCACATTGCAAACAAAACGTCTAATACTTAGAGAAAAGTAATGCCGTTTTCCTACAAAAACGACGTAAGTGAGACATATCGTCTCGTATTAACACAACAATGTAGATAATAACAACAATTGCTACTTGTAATTTTCTTAAAACTAAGTACCTAAGTATAGTTCAGGTAATATGTTTTGGCGCCTGTGATTTTGTTCTTAACGTGCGTGCGTACCTACATAACGTCATTTAACTTCTAACATCGCGGAAGTCAAAAATGACATTTTCAGGAGTGCAAAAATAACGTGCCTTTTTGTCTGTGGCAGATACGCTATTTTTATGTTTTCAGAATAATACGCTGCCATTAGTAAAAACCCTGTCTCTGATTGGTCTGGAGATGCGTCTTTCGATTGTCTATCAAATGACATGCAGAAGTCAAAATGTCAGTTTTCAGATTTCCGCGGTGTTAAGATAAGTAAATAAGTAAGTAACTTAAGCGAAGATAATAAGATAATTTTTGCAGTAATTTTATAATATTTTATAGTGTTCATTTATATTACTACTTTGATACTAAACAATTCTTTGTTATCCCGATTGACATCACCAAATACAGGATGGTCTTTTTTCATTCAGTTGGTTGATGAGAGAGATGCCTTAATACCCGGATGAGGCAAGCGTATTTTCGCAAATCTATAAATACAGTCCTGTTTCTTTTTAAAAAATAATGGAATGTTTTCGTTATGTAAAATAATCTATGTTAGCGATTTAAAGTGGTTTACCTCTAATGCCTACTGATATTCAACCCTGTAGCAAAACGAACGCAGCACAAAAACACATAAATTTGTAAACGCGAAATTTTTACTGCGTAATTTTTCCATTCCTACGCCAAAACAATTTAAAAGAACTATAATCCCTTCAAAGAAATTGCAAGTAGCATAACCAACCAACAACTGTTTAACTTTCAATAGAAAATGAGCGGTGAAATAGTGACACAGTACATTATCTTATTTACCTTTGGTAGTAACTTAACCGCTTGTTACTTAGAAATAACTTGTTAGTTTTGGATTTAAATTCTGCTTCTTTGCTTTCTAATTCTACAATGTACCATTATCTTAAATATATAAAAGAAGAAACTGACTGACTGACATATCAATGCAGAACCCAAACTGCTGGGTCGGGAGACTCCAAATTTGGCACATAGGTTCATTATGGAGTCTAGGGGTGCACTAAGAAAGGATTTTTCAAAACTTACCCTTTAATGGGGTGAAACGGGGTTCCACCAATAACAAATAAAAAAATATGATAAAGGGTTCTATCTAGATAAGATCTGTTACCTGGCTAATTTCTATCCTAACACCACGCGGGCGAAGCCACGGGCGAAAGCTAGTGTTCTATAATAAATTGGTGCTTGGGCGACCGGGTTCCAATTAAAAATATTGTTTACCTCACCCATCCAGGCCTCATTGTATCTAGTTTAATTCCTTTTATTTCTAATAACGAAATGCGCTAACTTCTAACAGAGTTTTTACGCATTTCACTAAGTCTTAGTTATATTATTTAATAGTACTTACAGTTGAGTCGAGCAAACATGAACACGCAACATTACATTCTTTCATCTTTTAGTTCTTGCATCTACAAACATTAATCAAGCTAATTACCAGATATCTAGTAGCTATCGGAATATGATCCGTTCAGAATATAATTACTTCAATGTAGGTACCCGCGCGTAGATATTTTAAGCGCCTTGAAAAAGGAGCATCTTAATAACCACGATGTACGGTAAAACAAAATCTAAATTTTAATAGCAGATCGAAATTTGGAATTGTGACATCGAAGTGGGACATAAACATAGAAAAGTAGGTCATATTCATCAATGCTTGTAGGCAGAGGTGAGATTGAGTTGAAAATAGTTTTGAAATCAGTAACAGATAGGTACAGATACCGACAATGTTTGTAACTCAGTTACAAAAAAAAAATCACATGCGTCCTTGTTCCTTATGACGTGAGCATTGCTTTTCAAAATCACGACCCTCAGACATGAGGATACCTCTAAGAAGTAGAACAAAAACATTTTAAAATCAGAATATCTCTGACGCGACGTCAACTTCTCTAAATGTAACTGGATGGAAGTGATTTACGTTAGAGCACTCACTTTCGTAATGATGATTTAAGATAGCGTACATTTAGTATACCTACCTACCAACATTTATGTATATTGCGTGTTTAGATAAATGCTCTAATAAATAATAGTGCCGAGAACAGTGCTAAGTGTTTACTCATTAGTCATTGTAAGCGTCTACTATCTACCTATATTTCCTAAGTAGTGTTTACATATCTTCTTGTTTCGATGAGTATGAATGAAACTTTATCAAGAATTATGTATTGAAATAAAACTACTTTATAACGGATTTTATCGCGGTTTAATTTAGATTTTTATACCCCGACGTTTCAAAGTCTTTTCAGACAAGACGGGTAGACTGAAGAATTATGCAAATACTTTAAGGTATTTTTGACCAACTTCTGAAAAACCGAGGAGTTTTCATGTTCGATTGTATAAATGTTTCTTTTATGTATGTTCGCCGAATACTATGTTAATTGAAGACCGATTTTTGATCGATCGAAAGAGTAGGTATACCTAACAGTAGGTACTTTAAAAAAAATCATCTGAAGATGAACCTCGGAGATATAAAACGAAACTCCTCATAAAATCACAATAGAAACACGTCGACAAGAATGCTTTGTTTATACGTGTTTTGTACCCCTAGGTTGCTGGGAAAGTGTAGTTAGGTTGTCGAAAAGCATAATATCCTCAAAATATTACTTTGTAGGACCTGCCAGTTTCTTCAAGGTGTTTTTGATACTAAACATCTAGCTAAGCAAAGCTATTTCTTATATAGCCTAAGGTAGAAAAGTCTCAAAGCTTTTTTTATCCTACTTGGAAGCTGAACCGACCTCTGCGACTAGCAAGCGTAAAGCTATTCTAGCAAACAGTTGATTTAATATGTCCAATCTTCGAATTACCCAGCGACACTCTTGAATTCATGTGCCAGAGCAGTGGCGGCGTCTCATACATAAAATATGTGAAGAATTACTGAATTATTTAACACAACTTCAAGTGTGACTACCTCGGTGGTCAAATGGTAAGGGTATTTGCTTAGTAACCGCAAGGTCCCGCCTTCGATTTCCAGGTCGCGAGTGAAAAAGACTTTTTTAATAATTATACTTAGAGAATCATAATTTTAGCGCGAAGTTTGGAATTTTGCACGATGAACAGTAGTCGGCTCCCTACTACGTACACCTACTTTCTGGTAATACATTCATGACGCTATGTTATTCACAACAAAACATGTTATGAGCATAGTCTCTCTAGTCATCTAAATGTTTTTTGTGCATGTTATGTCGATGTAAATCAAGTAAGGTTAGCTATACATGCGCAACACACAAACGCCACTAGAAACTAAGTCCTCGTATTTACAACGCGGTACAGCATTGCTACTGTTTATATGGTTTATAAGCGAACATGTAACAGCATCTCGTTACAAAAAGTGTACCGTGTGGCAACCACAAGGGTCAGACTAGTGCATCTAAAATATATAACAAATTTGAAAACTATTCGAAATACGTGGGTGTCGGCGCGGCGGGCGTTTCGATGTTGTTGTCGGTGGCCTGTGTGCGGTTAGGATTAAATACGTTTCGTGAGTAAAATATGACGAGATAAGTACATAAATATATTGTTAAAAATAAGTACTTTGAAAACTTAAGATAGCAAATGACAGATGAGACTTTTGTACCTTTAATAAAATTTATTTCTATATTTATTAGAAACTAAGATTGTGATTCACCGCACTTTGTGTATTTCATTTTTCTAGTTTGATTGAATTTATAAGTAGAAATGTTTTTATTTACAACAAAGGTTCACTCATCTAAGTATATTATGTATCTTTTAAAAGGTTACAGTCAGTAATAACATTAACAATAATTATCTTTGAAGGTCTTTGATTATTATAACCCATTAGAACGTCCACTTTGCACCTAATTACTATTGTTTTAAAGGTCTAATCACACAGTGGGAATATGGGCATTGCTGAAAATCAGTGCTATTGGTTAGCTTTTTATTTGATTGGGTTTTTTTCTTTCTTACTCTTATAATCAATTTCACCAAACCCGTTAGCTGCTCTATGGAATCATATTATTATGGGAACTCTTTCATAAAATGTTGCAATATTGTATTACATTTTTAAACTTTGCTCCCTAACTTTGAGAAGATGAACGTCACGTAAGGACGTGTCACATCTGTCAACAATAGGAAACATTCTTCACGACTAACCGTGAATATTTTGAAAAGTGGTGTGCCGGCGCATGCAGCGTGCGGTACTGTCGTGAAGCCCAATTCAAACTAATCTTGTCGCGCGACACGACGGATCGTCTCAGTTTTACTACTAGGTACATTTTTCCCGATGAAATCAGCTATTGGGATACGAAGAAAAAAAAATCGATGGTTAGATACCAAAAATTATGTTTAGTTAAGTATAATTATGTAACTTGGTTGATTAAATAAACATTTTGAATTATTTATGCAAGTCATTTAATATAAAACAACTTTTTATAGAAGAATGCGGATGATATCTACTAGAAATTAGACATAAAGGCGTAAGTTAGTATTGTTTATATGACGCTGTTATGCAAAACCACAGAATACCTAAGTGCTGATCTACCTCTGTCATCATTCGGCGACAAGTTATTTACTTAAGTATATGGCACACAAGGCCTAGAAAAGGGAAAAGATAATACTAACTATATTACACTGTTTCATTATTGGCCAATACGTAAAAAATAAATCAAGCTGGCATAAAATTAGGTTTATCATTTATTGGACGATGTTATACAAACTAAAATATTTTATTACCTATTTACTATTGCCAATTTTCGACCACAACTTATACATAATTCTAAATCTAACTTGCTTATTCATAAAAAGTTACGGGTCGCTATAGTAAGATTTTCTTTGTCAATACTCAATTGTTTTATGAATAAAGCCATATGATAGCAAAGACTTCGACCCTTTTTAGTGTCCCACTGCTGGGCACGGTACTTCTATCAACTGTCTTACGAGATGAGAGAGTTAAGGCCTGATGTCACATGTCCTCGAATAATGATTTATTTTCCTCCACCCATATTGAGCTGCGGAGATAAAATACAAAGATTAGTGAACACGACTGGGAATCGACCTCGCGACTTTAAATTTTTAAGGCGAGGCCCGTACCGCTGCGCCACCGCTGCTCAGCCAAGTCCAAGTACAAACTTTCAGCGAAAATTTATAGTACACATTTATTATTATATATGCCATACAACGGCATAAAAAGGAAAATTCTATTAAAGAGGCACAAGGCAGTTACATTATTGCCCTCACGTAATAAAGAAATTAGGCATACGGACTAAAATTGTAACTTTAGGTGACATCTCATACATAATTACACACACAAGGGCCTAAAAAGAGGAAATTCTTGAATAATGGACACTGGTCAGTCACAACATTACCATCACGTAATATTGGGTTCGGGAGAAAGTGTCACCGCGGTAGAAATATAATAAGTTTGCATAACAAAATAAAACTAAACACCAACATTAAATTACTAAAAAGTCGTTTTTGTAGATCGTTATTAGTTGTATTATGAGAATTATTACCTACGTGATTATTTGGCATTTTGCTTTGCACTTCACATAAATATTGACCGACCGACAATTTAAATCGTGAACTATTAAAAATCAGTTTCTTAAGGCCGCCACACTCACTTTAAACAAATTTTAGAATCGGTCTGATGCTAAAATTCAGAATAAGGTCACAGATAACCATAAAATAAGTAAATCTTTCTGATCAAAGGATCAGAAATGCCATGCCAATGCCATGCTGGTTTTTTAAAAAGTTACCTCAATCTTAAGGGCCATTATCACACGGTCATGATTTGATCCCATACTAAGTAGAGCTTGTGTTCTGGAAACCAGAAAACTGTAAATACAGAGGTACTTATATCCGGACTTATGACAAACAGACATGCACACAAATGTCTGTCTTGGGTGGGAATCGATCCCACGACCTGCATCGTGCAAAGCAAGTTTCTTACTAATCAGTGACCACGCCACCGCGGCACCGGTGTGGCGGCCCGTCTACCTCTACAATAAAGTATTTCTACGACTTGTTAACTTATTGTCGTAGAAACAAAAGTTGTGAATAATTCCTCCTTTAACAAGTCGTCGTATTGGTCTGGAAACTAATTTCTAACTATAATTTGAAAACGGAGTTTGGGATTGTTTGGACGAACAAAATTTCACACTGAGTCCTAAGAAATAATTTGTCTCTTTTACGCCGGTTGTCATTCTCCCTACGACTCCGCCCCTTAATATGCTTCGCTATAACAGTTTTCAATGTTTTTTCTTACGCCAACACAGATGACGTTATGCATACTTATTACAAAACGTAATAGCCACAAAAATAATAACACGTTTTCCTCTATTACGTGGTAAAGGTTCCGCAGTTTACCACAAAATGTAAAATAGAAAGTTATACGTCATAAATTATTCTCGTTTTAAAAAAAACAGTGGTAACGGTTTGTTTCCAAAGGGCTAATTGAGATTTCTGACTTTGTTCTTTTTCGTTATTATCAACAGGACAAGGGCTTTTAGAAAAAAATACATATTGTTATTCTGAAGCAACAACGAAAGATCTAAAAGATTAAAACTATAGGATTGACATAAGATTGTCACGTGACATTTTGAAGGTAGATGTCAGTCCCATACATGTTGTTCTTTTCGATCATTCGTAGTACCTAATTTTTCTATGAGCCAAGGTTTTTAAATACATAAAAAAATTCCAAGAATGTTTTTACAGTTGTAGAATGGTTCAAAAATGTTACACCACGTGAAGCTGGGGGGGGGGGGCAGCTTGTAATTACTCGTATTATAATGGTACCTAGCTAATTATTATTAAGTAGAACATTGTTATGGGATAAACAATTTTCTTTACATACTCTGTCCACACAAACACCATAAACCCATTGTTCGACAGCCGAACAGCTTAAGTAACGTATTAGGAACTCTATGACCCACTCTCCTGTAACAATACTGTGAATGTACCGAGGTCACACCTCACGCTAAAACTTAGATGATTGTATTCACTATCCCACATTCATTAACAAGCGTGAAGGCCACACTGCTCCATATTTCTATGTAGTTTCTTTTTTAAAACTATAAATATCATACCAAGGTTAAAAATACCACGTTTGACATTTGGATTCTATTGTGGTTTGATGGTGATGTCCGGAGATAATAAATCAATTACGGAGTCTATATACCACTATCGATAAAATTAAGCTCGGTAATAAACACAGTTTCCATTTATTTGGTAGAGTAGGTACTCTACTCATAACAAACAATGTTTTTGACGCAAGAAACCAAACTGGATATCAATATTCAACTCTAAATTATTAATTTAAGCACTTCAGCTATTAGAATAAAAAAGAAAAGAGCATCAAAATTGGCACATCCGTTTAAGAAGTTTGTTTTCGGTAAGATAAAATGCATAAAGGTAAACTTTTGTTACACTCTAGTACCTAGTCAAGGAGACCAAGGAGTCCAGTATTTCTATAGTTAAACTCGTAGGTAGGTATCTTAAGTTAGCTTATGACGAGCTCCTACCGTGTGCTTTCATTATATCGTGCACAGTAATGGCATAAGAATCCTAGTTTATTTATCTATAGCCTGCCTTAATAAATGGGCTATCTAACAATGCAAGAATTTTTGAAATCGGACCAGTAGTTTTTGAGATTAGCGCGTTCGACCAACCAAACTCTTCAGATTAATAGTATTAGTATTGTATTTAGTGTTGTATTTAAGCAAGTTCCTACTTTTAAATTGCCCAAGTTCGCATAGGTACCTATGTCATGTAGGTCAGTACCCGATTTTAAAAGCTTTTGCTTTTCAATTAATTTTCATTCATTTCATTTTTGTATTGCGTTAAACGAATTATCTTAAAGCGTTCCAGCTAATCATAATGGTACAAAAAATTGAATATCTGTTTGAAGTGAAAAATAAAGTCGCCATACAACGTACATACAACGATATGTCATTTGCTTTGATTAAACGAAGCTAAACGCTACGAAAATTCTAAATGATTCCCTGACGTGCCGCGATTTTCGTTCACGATTCTAAGCAAATACACAACCGTAAATAGTAAACAAAATTACTGAGCGAAATGAAAACCTCGCTGGCTACGAATACAGGAAATATTTTTCTTTGCCTAACTCCAAGTTGTTTTTGCTGCTTTTGACCCCATTTTCTCATAGGAGAATGAGACGTGGTAACTTAATGTTTGCTATAACCGATGACTTCCATCCCCAGGGCCCAGATTATAGGAATAAATTCATACAGTATCAAAAACCATTAATTATCAGGTATTCATATCTGCCGGGACAATTCTGCATTTCTGCCAACAGCAAGTTAAAATAAATAAATAAAATTATTTGTTTATAGGTCATGTAAAAGATTAAAATGTTCGACATCCTGAGAGACTCTTTTTTAAACTCATAATAATTATAATATCTTAAGCACGGAATAGATATAAAAAATAGTATCTTAATTGGTTTATAAATAACTCAAAAAAAAATTGATCTTAATTAGTCCGTCAGTAAACTCAGTAACATTAAAAAAAAATGTTAGACATGTATTTTTTAATGTTAGAAATGAACTATTTTGAAGTTGAAACAAATTAAATTTATAGAGTGGGCGTGTCCTACGTCTTACCTCTATAAAAAACTGCGAGTTCATCATTTTTATTTTATCTATCTGACGGACAAAATAGAAAATAAATTATCGTCATACCTATTCTACGGTGTAGCACCACAAAATGTCTCTGATCGATTACAAAGAAGGTAAGTCATGAAAACTATTCCTTTGTATGACCATAAACAAGGTCGCATTAGTAGGTTTCTTTGTTTAAGTAGATAAATAATTAAATAAGGTTTCCCTTGAAAAAAAAAAGAATTTAAATTTGGAATATCCTAAGAATATTCAAATAATCTTATCAGCCTTGGAGCTTCTAAGAACATGATAATTTTCATCCTAAATGAAACTAAATTTATTGCTTATTATCTATGAAGACATATTCCATCAATGTAGAAACTTATTCCTTTTGGCAAACATATAAGGGAAAATAACTTGGCAGTAGCCATTGCTGTTAGTTTTATCTAATCTATGCGTGACTAGCTTAGCCGAATAAGTAAAATATTACAAGATATAACTTCTGAAATATTGCAAGCGATAAAAGTAATGTGATTTAGTACTTAAAATAAATCTCCAAGTCTCTTCTTTTGAAGTCGGTTAAATTTTTTGTAATAAGCATACCTAATGAAAGAGAAGGACAATAATTATTGGAAAACGAAAACATACAAGTATTTAATCAGACACTACTACAGAATTTCATACATTTGAATAAACCGCCGTTTATCTTACATGCAACGCGAGCTTTCAGTAAACTAAAAATATATGACAGGACTTATTTTAGCAGTAAATAGATATCATGTGGTTTGTTTAAAGTAGCCTCCACTTTACTATTATGATACAGAGTGTCTCTCGATGCGTTCTTGTTTTTTCGCATCCTTGCCTTTTGTTTTTTTTTTACGATTTTTAGCGGGAATAAAATGTATGATGGAGTGAAAGCGAAAATCAAAATAGAAACTTTTTGAAAATATGATATATTTAGATGAGTAGGTACCTACGTGAGTAGTTACCCTTACAATAATTACTTTAAAAACCATTTCTAGCAGCTCAGTTGGATATGTACCCCTTACGGCGTACACATAGCCGTCGAGACGTAGGTGATATTCATCTCTGCATACAACTTCGGGTAATACAGATATGAGCGCTATATTATATACATATATATAGAAGGAAGCAAATGAGAAGGTTTAAAAAATGGTAAATGGAAGGTTTAAATCGTAATAAAACATAGAGAAATGTCTTGACTTAGGTAGGTACCTACAGCTACATGAAAAACATTAATTAATTTCTCATAATGCGAATAAAAAAATTTAAAAATAACATAGTGGTTGGAGTATAACAGATATTATAACATTAATTAATTCGACTGAATCTCAAACCTCGTCAAAAACGCTGATGCTCAAGTCAACGGACCTTAATTTATTATGATTATGATGAGTGATGGATCACTTCGAATAATCCTTTTACGTTAAAAGTAGTTCTAAATCGTACTTCATTTATAATTCATCATTAAATAAAAGCACTGAGCAGTCATTACTTCGTATTATCTAAATTTATACAGCCTCTTTTGCGAGATTTAAAAGGTTGATTACATAATTTAATTGTTAAAATGCGAAAATATTAAAAGATTACTTTATTCAAATTCAAATTATTGTTGTTCTTAAAGAATATGACTGTTTTTTTGTTTTATAAATACTAGTCTATTGACAGAAGAAACCTTTGCAGCTAGTGCCAAAATTTGTAATAAAAACAAATGAAAACAGTACGTTAAACTTTTTGGTGAGAAAGATAAAAAGGGGATTTTGTGATTCCTCCAAGCTTGTCTAATTAAGGTATGAGAGACATCATTCAACCTGTTTAGTAGTATCAGTACCAAATCATAGCGCCCTACTTAAAGACACATAACCAAAATCATTTTCCCCAAAATTTTGCAATAAAATCCCACTTCGTTCACGTCACATAACTTTTTTTTACCACCATCTAGTCTTTAATGTCCACTAGATCTTGCCGTAGCGTCGCTCCAGGAAATCAAATTCAGCAAATTACCAAAATGTTCATACAAAAAAACTGTTATGAGTGGAAGAAATAGCATAAGGCTTAGAAATTATGGCTTATATAGGTAGCATAACCTAGGTAAGTAATAAATATTCTAAGAAGTAGACACAGTTTTCCGTTGTGCATAATCTGACACTTACACCTAGGTACCTAGTAATAGCACAGGATATTACATAGGTTCTTGCGTACCGGCTCTTAGACTCGTTGCTATATTACCTATATTAATACTTATTAATGTAACCCCTAGTTTTCACTGCACAAGAAAACATGTTGCAAGCACTATCCATCTCTATCGTTTAGAGATGAGTAGAAAGAGATAAGACTATGCTTGTATCATGTTTTGTTGTGCAGTGAAAACGCCTAGTAATGTTCCCGCAACTGATACATTATTCAGGACAAAGCCTATTACATATTTCTGCATATTTTTAAAAGTAAATGCTTAATAATTGACGAATGAGATCAATTTAATTGCTACTAATAATATTAATATTTCCAAAGACTTGAGTCATATATGGCCTATTCCAAAATAAAACAAAACCATTTATTTAGACCTAATAGTAGGTGTGTTAAAGCCTTATTACTTAGACTCCAGACTAAGCTTGGGCGTCATTTACAATTGACATTTGTAAAAAAGAAAGTAGATTATTTAAAAAAAAACCTAATTCCACATTTTAGAACTTATTTGTTAAATTATTACATAAAACCCAATTTAAATATTTGTTAGTAATGAATGACAAAACTGTTCTACAATCAACAGATAGCAATTTCAATATTGCCAACACGCAAAAACTTGGTAGATCAACAGATAATAGTCAATTGCAGAAGTGAAGGACCCAGTATGAGAACTTGTCAGATCAATGTCTCGTTATTGTTATATTATAATTTTCTCGTTCCCATATCGGTGTGAGCGGAAATGTGTCGAACAATATGAATTAGTAAACCTTCAATTACTTATTAGATCTTTTAACATAAACATTAGTAAATAGTAGTATTATGTTACCTGTGGTAAAACATTTAATTTTAGGAATTCCTTCGGTAGATTTTGTTTGTGAATTTGTTGCAGTTGTAATCGCGAGATTCTAGGTTCGAATCTCCGGTAAAGCAACCATTCTATTATATATTTAAATATTTTTGGTAAAAGCTTGAAATTAGGAATTTAATGTAGGTCCGTTATAGATAGTTTGCTATTCTTCCACAGCAAACGGCTGTAATTAAGATTCGGCCTGGACTAAAATAGGCCCGTTTTTATCCAATGGGATGCTTTACGTACCTATATCGCGCGGACAAAAACCTACTTCAATAAACTTAAATATTTTCTGGTTTTTATTAATAATAATAATGCCGTCATGCACTAATTTTTTGTGTACTTTGATTGTCCTTAGGTGTACTTATATGGTGGTGACATGGATAATCGTCAGTTCGGTACCACATTACGTTTCGATCAAAAGTATCTTACGGGCCTCTCCGTGAAGCCTTCAGCCCCAAGCATGCCGTCCATAGTTCCGGAGCTTCATAGCTCCGATAAATGAGAAAGACATGCAAATAGTAATACGTAATAATATAATATTCTGGGAGATTATTATTACTTATCCCTTTCATTTCGACATTCATTGCTAATCGGCCTTTACTTGGGCCATTAACAATATTAACGTTTATTACAAGGTTAATTATTAACTAGCCAGGGTTCACAAGGGTTTATAGCAGACCTTTACCTAGTTATGAAAAGCCGCATTAAATCTTTGACACCCACTCAAATTAATAAGGTTTCCTTTACATTTATGAGTAAAGTCGTTCCCACGTGGTTTATAAAGGCTATTTATAAAACGAGGCGGGTCATATCGTAGAAAGGTCAAGCGCAACTTATAGCAAACTATTCTGGTGAAACGTAAGTTACCTACTTATATTTAAGTTGAGCATGTTAGTTTAAATAATAAGCATTACTTTTATATAAATATGTTATTTTTATTTTACCCACTAGCTTTCCACACGCGGCTCCGCCCACGTGAATATCAGTTATTTTGCGCAGTCGGATTAAAACTATCCTATGTCCTTTCCTGGGTCTCGTTTCAGCAGTTTTGGACAAAGGCGCGACAGACTGACAGTGTTACTTTGGCATTTTTAATGTTAGTTTCACGGCATTTTTTTTTATCTAGCCTATACAGTCCGCCCGTTGGCAGGCGTCCCCCAACGTCTTCCATCTTGTCCTGTCTCTCGCAACCTCTGGCTACTCTATATCGAACAACCTGTTTTTCGACGAATTTCGAGATTGGGCAATCTCAACCAATCTCGGCAGTTAAAATATATTGAGTAACGAATTTTTGCACCAATATGTACTTACCTACTATAAACACCTAACGGCGGCTTAAGTACTTTGTGCCTGTAAGTTACTGAGTAGGTACTAAAACCGTTTATTTAATTTATTTTCTGTAATTCAAGATTTTCTCCTACCTTTGTAAAATAAATTTTTGGTTATTGGTCAATGTTGTCTATATTGTTAAAAAAGTGACCAGTTGCTAAGTGTTCTTAAACTTGCCTTGGCCCTTATGGCGAAGGAAGAGAACAACATGTAGGTACGCCTAAAGAGATGTGACATTCCAGGTTATTATTAGATTCCCAGAATGAAAGTGGGTAGCCTAATAAATGAGAAGCGGTCCTGCTAAATCAAAACCACAAAATACAGACAATAGTCACACAGAATAGAGGCTTATTTTACTTGTACAGTTATCCACGAAGTTACAAGTTTACGAGTTATCCACGAAGCAGCATAATTACAAAAAAACTAACCCCCGTATTCATAAACATCATAAGCTCATTATAACCAAAATAAGTTTATAATTCGTTTGTATTTGTATTTCATCTTGACATTTACACTAGTAAGAAAGAGACTAATAGGACTTATAAGATTTTTATGAATACGACCGTAAGCGTATTTAATACAGATAAAAATAATTATATTGGTATATAAAAAACATAGATAATTATTTAATTAAGAGAACTGACTCGAGAACTCAACGCCCAACTCAATGGCTACATTTTTTAACATTGATTTGTAGGCAATAACCATTCAATCATATTAAGACGTTATTACGAGGTAATGACAGCAATAACTGTCATTATTGTCACATAAGTGTACATTAGAAAATGTGTTGGTTGGGAAAAACATCGGGCATTGCCTGAGCGGAAAAAATGTACGACCTATGTCTATTGTTCCGCTATTTCTAAGAAAACTTGCCTCTAACAATGTCATAAGTGTGTAAAAGTCTGTGTACGTAGATATTTAACTACATACTTATTTGTAGAAAGAACCTCCACCTTTATTGTAGTTAGTTATAAAAGTTATTTCAGGTGGCGATCGATGAATTCGATACAGAAGTCGCGATTGTCTGATGTAAATGCAATTAATTAGAAAGACCTTTGCCCAGCAATGGGATAGCATAGATTAGACTAAAAATAATAAAAGAATGATTATCTGCCATAAAAGTGCAAAGGAAAAAAAAAAGTTTAAAAAATTGCATATAAAGTTAATGACACTAGTATTTGTGAATTGTCATTGGCACAGTTACACTCAATAATGAAACAGTATGAAAAATATTCGGGAAAAACTTAAACAATATTTTTTTAATGATTGCAACAGCCATATAATATTATTGCAAAAGCCATACCCAAGCTAAAAACTAAAAGTCACTAGTTGTCAATAAAAAGGGTTGAAGTGAAGTGATTGCAACAGCAACCAAGCTACATTTATGTTTATCTTGCTAACTACATGGTACTTATTTCTGTAAGTGACTATACTCATTCAGACTAAACTTTTAACGTCTGCCTGTGTAGTGTCAAAGTAGAGGTAGAGGTAGAAAGTCATAAAACATTAATTAAATCTCTTATAGAACTATTTAACCGCAGATAAAAGTAATGTAAGACTATTCGTCATTATTATCCATATCGCTTGAATCACCATCACTGTCTGTGCACCTTGAGGAGTCAGAATCTTGGCGATAGGCGATACGCGAGTCAAACGGTCGGCCTATAGCTAAATGTTACTAACTATGTAAACGTTTAAAAAGTACTAGCTTTTACTCACGGCTTCGCCCTCGTGGTATTATGATAAAAGGTAGCCTATGTGCTATTCCAGACTATAATCTACATCTGTGTCAAATTTCGTCCTAATGCATCCTGTAGTTTTTGCGTGAAAGAGTAACAAACATGCACACATCCACATCTCCACACATTCATACAAACTTTCGCAATAATAATATTAGTAAACTAAACTTAAAGTACAAGTAAGGCCTAACTAAACGTACGTAATCTACCTAATGCCAGTTAATTTTCTTAAAAATACTTTTTAGGCGGTTATCCACATAACACGTAACTTGTTCCCTTAAGAATTATTCATATGAAATCCTATTAGATAAGTTACATAACTGAGACATTTCCTCGAGTAAGTTTTTAAATTAATATCTAACCAAATAACTGACCGTCAAGGTAGAAGGAGATTTAGGATATACGGCAGAGATTCACAGAGAGATAAAAATCTGAATTATACTAAGTCGTAATATTTATATCGTATTTACATTTGTACATCTAATAACACAAAAATATTCAGGTTAGGGTTAGGTAACCAATAATAATTATCTACTTTATACTGTTGTTATTATATTTTTTATTTATTACTAGTACATGTTTAAAATTCCGTAAATTATTTAATTTTATTTGAGTGGTTTTTTTTTGTGATTTCATTCGCATTCATTTCGAGTCACAAACTATTATTACAAAGAGTAACATAAAAAATTATACCGTGTGCCCTGATCACATAACAATGTTTGGGAAACACTAGTTTTGATAATTGAGAACGATTATATGGAAGTCATAATAGGGGTTGAAAAAGAGTTACTACCCGAGATGTAGGTAGACGTAAAGACAGCCCACTTTTCGCAGGCCATTTTTAGGTTCTATATGGGTGAGCCTATAAGGGCCTATATTTGACCTATACCTTGAGTTACATCTAAGATTTTAATGTACTCGTTTATTTTAAAAGAATTTAGCTCGACCCGGAAAACGAACCCGGGACTTTGCGGTTATAAAGTGAACACGTTTACCACTGGACTGCTGAGTTTAAGAGTATTGTTAAACCTTAAACAGTTTGTACAAAGCCGTTACAGTACCTACAATGTCCACAAGTGGAGCATGATGGGTGAAAGTGAGACGCAACACTAATGCGATGCAGATGCAGTCCACACGTGCGCACGCGGCTATCGTACCACGCTTCGATACTCGTATAGTGGACGTTTGCATAGTTCTATTAATAAAACAATAACAATGAAACATATTGTTCCCGATGAACGACTATAGTCTCACCCCCTATAACGTATGAGCCCTAAACATAGCCGACGAACATTACTCCTAAATGTCTTTATAAAAAGGAAGGCCAAGGTTAAGCTACATAAACCGAATAAAAGAAAAGGTTGACGTCATGTATAGCAGAAAGAAGCTGCTTTAATCGATTAAAATATAAAGAGATTCATCAGCTCCACCAGGAGTCTCAACCTTAAAGAAGAGTGATACCGCTGCACCACCTGTGATAAAGCTGAAGAGTGTGTTTGTTTGGTTGAACTATCTAATCTCAGGAACGATTATGATTTAGATAAATCTTGAACTGTTAGATAAACCATTTATTGAGGAAGGCTTTATGCTAATTTTTATTCCACTGCTGGACATTATATAAAATGAGGTTCACGCTGGAAAAGTCGCAGCGGAAAGTTTAAACCTTTTAAACCGAATGTAAATAATTTTTATTATTGAATTGTGTGTATAATATTTGGATAGTGTTCTTTCGAACAAAATTAAAAGACAAAAACCTATTTACCCGTTTTATTTAATTTATTAAATTAAAAAAAATAAGTGATATATCTTTTCCTTTATGTAGTTATCTTTAATCACGTGAATATTTTTCTAAATTGAATTTGGAACATCGGGTAAAGACCCGATGTTCCCAATTAGTCGTTTTATCTTCAATTTTTTATTCTTATAGAACCTTTAAAATTGTGGTAATATTATGTTACCAAGTTCTGACTTCTGCTGTTAACAAAACCTACCTAAAATTGTTTTTGAACAATCACTACCTTAAGCCGTAATTATGCCACCTTCAGATTTCGTAACAAATAATTGTAATAACACTGTCGCTTTTACCGTGAGAATAAAAATAATTTGTCGTTTTGATACTACACCTTGAAATTAAAACCATTGACCTAATCTTCTATTATAATATGGCATGTAGGTACAGTTAACGCCAAAAGCAGTTGATCAAAATTGAAAATTGAAATTGCCAAATTAATTTTAAGGATCGCGAGTATCATTAGCTAATATTTGGTATACAAATAATAGGCACGTACTTTAGAACAAATTACTTTTTTTTTTCTAAATACTGAAATAAGCTTGCGTTGGTCTACTACTTGCCTGATGTAGTCTACGTTGGAACGCGCCTGCCCAAAATACCAATTCACTCGTGACTTCTACGTCATTATCGATGAGAAGGTGGCAGTGGATTGAGGCTCCATAAGGTTAAAAGTCATACTAATGGTAAAACTGTCACACTATTTTGATGCAAACTAAGATTATTAATATTTCATTTTAGATTTTATCCATTTACTTTTGGTGTTGCCTGTACTTACGGAACATTGTTTAATTATGAAAATATTCCACATTGACAGTAAAGTTCCCACGTAAGTGGGTAAATGTCGGGCGAAATAAAATTGAAAGCATTTTATGGTATTTTAAGGTATTAAAGTTGCTGAAATTAATAGTTAACCAAAAGTATTACTTCTAAGTACCTATTGCAAACCAACTTTGTAGGAAAGGTATTAGGACATTTATGGACTGCTGCCGTATTATGAAAGTTTAAAGCGATTTTGATTCCGTTGAAAGAAAAGGATACGCATCTATTTCTTTAAACGGAATCATAATTGTTTTAAACACTCATAATACAGCACCAAATAAGGTTTCAAGTTTCAACACACCACAACACACAGCTAGCAACCATTTCAAACTAAGTTATTTTGGTTTAAGCTTATCTGTGAGATTACTGTCAGAAACTTTTGATACCCAAAATTTTCTTGTGTGTCTGAATGAGTTACGTACCTACAGGCTATCTACTAAAGCTTAGGATGAAACACTGTTGGATTTATAAATTAAGGTTTATTTTTAACCGGCCGGTGCGGTGGCGTGGTCGGTAAGATACTTACTTTTCACGCCGCTGGTCGTGGGTTCAACATGTATGTTTGTCTCGAGTCTGGGTGTTATTACCTAATATATGTCTACATTTACAAAAGAAAAGTAGTTTATGTATATCAGTTATTTGGTTTCATCGGTTCGACCGTCCTCGGACGGCTCACCGAAAGTCCGGTAAACCAATAAAGGCACTCCCGGGTTAGGTCACCTGCAAAAAAAAATCTGGTTTCCATAACACAAGCTCTGAAGGGTAGGTTGGTGGATGTCGCATAATCCTCGAATGATTAGTTCTAAGACATGCTGGTTTCGCCACGAGGTTTTTTTCATCGATATTGTGCAGTGGTGATGAAATAATTCAATAATTCATCCAAAGATGTAGGGACACGACCGGGGATCGAACCTGCAACCTTATAATTCAAAGGCGAGGCGCTGCGCCACCGCTGCTTCTATATTTACCTACCTAGATGGCAAACTACCATAATGACCACAATTTTAATTTAAACAAATGGTCCGAATCGGAGTACATCTCTCGTTTGACCTACTTTACAAGAGCCTTCATTATCGTCATTACAATAAATGTATCATAAATAAACACAATAACGATTGCACGATTCTTTACGTTACCCAATATTAAATCGTTCCCATCTCTTCGAGCAATTTCTACTAATGCAACCGTTTTAATTATAAAAATAATGAACAGATGTGTACAATGTTTTTTGTCAAGTCATACTTAAATAAGTAACGTAAAAATTAAGAAACTTATGACTATATCTTGGTGGCGCAGCGGTACGGGCCTCGACTTAGAAATATAAGGTCGCGGGTTCGATCCCCGGTCGTGCCCACACATCTTTGTGTGAATTGTTACATCGGCGCTGCTCAATATCGATGAAAGAAAACATCGTGAGGAAACCTGCATATCTAAGAACTAAACGTACGAGGATATGTAGCTACCACCAACCCACACTTGGCCAGCGTGTGTGCATTAAGGCTTAAATTAAGACTCGTGCCTAACAGTGGTACACTAAAAGGGGTTAGAGTGAATATATTTTACTAGCAACCCGCCCCAGCTTCACACGGGTACAATTTTTTTAACAAACCGTCCTCATAGATCAATCATTCTATTGGTGAAAACCGCCTAAAAATCCGTTTAGTAGCAATGACAATCCAATCAACAAGTTCGGGTGCTTTTGCAGTTACGACTCTACACGCACGTCTAGTTTATTGCGCGAAAATTTTACCTTAATTTCGCGCAATCTTGTAAAAAAATAACTTAAATTGATCCTCAAATTACATAGCCTCCCCTATAAAATTTCATCGAAATCGCTTAAAGGGTTTATTCTAATTCTAAGCCACTTCTAGAATACTCTAGAGTACTCTATAGTGTCACTTTCGCAATTGTATTATTACGAATATTTAATAATGTCTAATATCGGATTCGTATTCTATAATATTAAAATTATCTTAAAAGGTAGTTAAAGTTACTAGCATAGTATGGTAAACTATACTTGTTTAAATTGCAAATCGATTATAAATTATCATAATTGTGAATTAATTGTTTCAATTAAATTAAAGCACGTTATTATATAATGGTGTAGAGGGAAAACTAATCTAATTTAAATTAGAATCATCTCTAATCATAAAATTTGTTTTAATATCTTTACATGAGTCTTATGATTAACCATATTTATTATATTTGAACATGAACCTGAATTAATAAGACTAGGTTTAAGTAAGACTCATAAATCTAAAGTAAGATTACAATATTTTTTTAAGATTCACATATTTTTCATGTTTTAATTTGAAGACAATTGTTAAAATTGCGAGAAGCCAATGGTTGCTAACAGCCAGCAACTGTTCGCTATGGCTTTCTTAAGGGGCCTATGTCCTGCAATGGACGTCCCCAGGATGATGATGATGGCACCATACCTCTCTCCTATATTTATAACCAAAGCCGCAAGCCGGTGTTTTGGGTATTGCAAAAGCAAAACCACGGCCTGGCAAGTAAATTGACAAAGGAACCCTGTGAAATTTTGATACTTATACAATGTATGTCTCAAATATATAGCCACAACATCACGACCTAACTCGGTGAGACCTAAAATGCCTAAAAACACCTCGAGAAAAATAAAGTATACGTAATTTTTTACAGTCAATTGTCTAAAATGCGCTCCAGTAGATATTGAGTAAAATTTAATCCTACTGCAGTTATTGTTTAATATGACAGAGAAAAGGATTAGATTCTTGACATTTACGGAAAAGTAGCGTGTGTAGTTTTTCTACCGGTGGCTAATGAAGCAAGAATTTTCATGCTTTGTTTAATCTGTGAGGAACATAATCCACGCGCATGTCATATTTTTACTGTTATAAGGGTATTTTATACATCTGTGTACACTTTATAATCATAGAAATTATTAATAAATTATTTTAAGGCGGATAAGAGTTTAGGTAAAGTAGTATGCGTGTTAATAAATATTTAGATTAGATTCAGTAAGTGAAAATAAAATCTTTTTTTTTTAATATTTTTGTTGCTTTAAAAATTCATTAGTCTTTTTATTATATTATTATATAAAGAAACTCCATAATATTCGCTTTGTTTTGGTATCTTTTCAATAGAGATATATTTTAAAATATTAATATATAAAATTATGGGTAACACTTACCAAGAAAAAAGAAAATTTTCATTTTGAACAGCTTGCAACACTCACACAAACTTTAAAAGTAAACAGATAAAGTTCGAAGTTTGAATTTGTTTAAACGGCGGCGTTCGAATAGATCTAACGCCAGTCCGCGTGTGTTGCGCGTGCGCCGATGCGGTTGAAGCGCCTTCACTTTCTACGTAGTGGGGTTGGGACCACCGGGAAACTAGGGGTTTGTTGACATTGGTAACATTGGCTAATTGTCATGTGATTTAATCGCCACCTACTTAAATAACTTACTACCTATACAGAAGAGTAGTACACGTAGTATTATATTATATGTAAATAAAATCACTTTTTACCTATTAGCAATATATTTAAGGTAGTTTAGCTAATCATCGAATATCATTATAGAATAGAAGATCATTAGGCATGATTCTTCAGTACAAAAATCTAAATCCTATTTATTCTATTATATATTTTTCTTTTTAAAAGTACCAATTCTATTAAATCACTTCTAGTAAAGAGTAGTATTGGGGGTTTATAATTTAATTAAATAAAAAATATTTTTTCTTCCCCGGGTTAGCAAAAATCCCCTTACCAAATTTCATCCAAATCGGTTCAGCAGTTCAGGCGTGGAAGCCTAACAGACAGAGTAACTTTCGCATTTATAAATTTAGTAGAAATAGTTATTTAGTAGAATCATTGTATTACATATTTTTCTCATAAATGTATTTAATTATCAACGGTGTTAATTTAATATTAAAAGTAAGTAAAATATTAAAATAATTAGATACTTATGTAGAAACTACCAGTACAAACCGGAAGAAAGAAAAAGTGCCTTGAGTTGACAATAGTATACAACAACAATAATGTTACTAGCGAACAATATAGGTATTTAGTAAACATTCTCACGACAATTTTTCTTGTCGCATACCTATGTGTAAATTTACTTAATATAACTTTAAACTTAGTTTTAAACTACCTTCCAAGAAAGGCAAAGGCAAGGTCGGGCAAAGCGATATTCTTTGCCCTATGGGGAAGTTGTTACACCCTACAGTACCCTCAGTACGAGTTGTCAACACGAAGAAAATTTGTGAATACTATGGTGGCGTAGTGGTTAGTGACCCTGACTGCTAAACCGAATCTCGTGGGTTCGATTCCTACCCACAATTCTTTCTGTGATGAGCATTATTGTTTGATATGTATCTGGGTGTAATTTATCTAATATTATGTATGTATTTACAAAAAAAAAAGTAGTATATCTATTTCTAGTAGACATAACACAAGCAAATATAATTGCTTATTTTAGAACTAGATGGCCATATGTATAGTATGTGTTAAAATATTATTAAGTATTATTCTTTTTATGAACCTGTCAAGATAATAAGATAGGATGCAAAAAAATCTACAAATTAATTATTTTATTTTATTTTTCATATTTAATTTCTTTTTATCGAACGTTTTTAAATAAAAAAAAATATTTAAATACGCATTTTGACAAGTTTAAGATAGTATTTGAAAACTTTTTTACTATCGAACATTTACTACAGGTACAGAATACATGCAGTGACTTACACACATCACTTCAACCCATTTTACCGTCCCACTGTTGGGCACAAGTCTTCTCTCAACTATTTTACAAGTTCAGACACACAAGACCACACACACATACCAGTCTGGTTATAAATACTAGGTATAGCTAAATATTTGGTTAGTTATAATAACTTTAAAAAAATATACGAGTTGAATGTATTAACACTAACCCGATTTCAATAAAAGTTAAATGGGAATACCTCGAAATTATACCCTCTGAAACAAATACAGAATTTCGATCTTTCACTGACGGAATTATTGCGTATACATACAAAAAATATAGGTACAGTCGAATTGAGAACACCCTTCTTTTTGAAGTCGCATTGGTTGAAAATAATTTTACCTGATTCAAATGAAACATACGTTGTTTTAAAAAAAAACTATTTTAAACTCATATACATTCGATTTATACGGTAGGCTTAGTCACAGTATAAACTTAAACATTACGGAAGCTAGGCCTAATTTTTTAAATAAATTCCTACGCTCCATTGGAGCGTAAGGGTTGTTGTCATAAATTATTTGTAATCGCAAGCTTATTTCATAGTTAAAACTTAACACAGTATATATCACCTAGGCAGTTAATTTTTAAGTAGTAGGAATAAATAGTAAGTAGTTATTTGTTTTACATTTCTAATGAGCATTTGGTGAAATAGAGAAATTCGTTTTCAAACACAACACGAACCCCAGAAATCGATTTTGAAAGTAATCGATTTGATAGTTAATATTTCCAAGATGGCGGCTACTTTTTCTTATTCTATCGTTTCCTCAGAAATCGATTTTAAAAGTCCTTGGTTTAATTACTAAGAAGTTCTAGACGGCGCGGTGGTGCGGCGGTTCCTATACTACCTAAAGGTAAATTTGTAATGTAATACAACATACAACATGTACATTACAACCGTGAAAGAGGAGAATCGGGCATCACAGTGTGCTCATTTTTATAGGTACAATTTGTAACATTTTGATACCCTTGTAATGACCGCTTAGTAGTCTGTGAATTGAATCTACAGTATTACATTACAGACCAATCCACACAGCAGCTTTACTGAAAAAAAAAAGGTTTCCACGAGATAAATTCTTATAATATGAATTGTGAATTTAAACGCAAGGGAATTTTTTATTGACAATTTTAATTTTTACTGACAATTAGATTTTAATATGTTATTCCTAGCAACGGACAAAATATTTTAATTACTATTTCCAAGATTACTAAGTATTTTATAATAATCTTTTTTGGGTTTAAATTATGTTTTATCAATTTTCCAAGTTACGAGTTAGTAGAGAAATGGTTATTAGCAATCGTAGTTACTTTAATTCACTATTCAAAAACAGTTTATTGCGTGTTTGTCACATTTGAACATAACCCAAAGCATTACATAACATTACATAGCTATTGTCATACCTATACTTAACACACACTTAAAGCTTAATTTTCTGCTCCAATTATCATTTGGTAGAAAACACATAAATGCATGGGATTGTGCAATGTTATGTTCTTGTTGCTAAACCGCAATACATAAAAATTAGGGACACGGTTTCCGTTTATAATCACGAACCTGTCTAGATAATAGGTAAGATACAATGCAAAAATAAATCTACTAATAATTTTACATATTCAATTTAGTTTATCGAACGTTTTAAATGAAAACATTGTGATAAATTTGAAGGCTTTCGAAGGTTTTAGACTAAAAAATATCAAGATTACCAGACAACTTTAGGTAGGCGTGAATAATCGGGCAAGAAGACGGTATTTCAATGAAATAAATACGGCAAATATCACTTCACCCCAATCTCTCGATAGCACAATCATGAATTCTACCAGTTGATTACAGATCGTTAGGATTACGTTGGATTAAATCGTAACGTTCACCGAGAACGTTGTTGCATCTGCACTTCCCGACGACATAACGGTCCAACACACAGTGTCAGCCCTTCGAAGATGGCTGCTTCACTCGTGCTCGGTGTTCATTCGTTCGTTCATATTGACGTTTTCGAGTGACAGCTGACTTCAAAGACGGACGCGATGACTGTATAAAATGACAGCTGATGCATTGAGAAGTACATGTACCAACAAATTCAAGATAGCATTTGAAAATTTTTTTTCAAATGGTTAGGTCATCTGCGAAAAAAGACATACTACATATCTACTTATTCCATATAGGTACTCGTAGTATGCACTTACTTTGAACCTTTTTTAGTTTTCCACTGCAGTGCACGTTCACCACAACTTGCCTGTGAATATAGAATTGTGTCCACATTGGAACGCGCCTGCCGTTCGTAACCTTAACTTCGACCCTTTTTTTAGTTATACAAGTTCATAGTTATGACCTTAATCCACGCACGCTGGCCAAGTGCGGGTTGGTGGATGTCACATGCCCTGGAATGATTAGTTCTTAGACATGCTGGTTTTCTCACAATGCTTTCACTCACACAAATAAAATGCACACAAATATGTGTGGACACGACTGGGAATCCAAGCATCTTATATTTCAAAGGCGAGGCCGGTACTACGCCACCGTGATTTATTAGCCTATAATATGAACTTAATTGACAATATTATGAAAGGCAATATTAATACTGTTCCATTAAAAGTCAATAAAGGCGAGCAATAAACTGGTATCAACCTATGACCTTTACCTTTTATTATTTACTGCGCTCTACATCTTTCCCTAATACCTATTTTTATTACCTTTTCATTTAATTACCGTCAGGGATGAGATAATAGAAAAAAAATTACTGCCTCGTTGTTGATAGCGTTTCGTCTTTATGCGCTGAAGTAGCTAACTGATTAGAATGAAATTTGGTAAGAAGATAGTTTAAGACCCGGGGAAGGAAATAGGGTACACACACACACACACACACACACACACACACACACCAGGCGCGCGCGCAAGCACGTACACACATATGCACACACACAATAACACTAGTAATATACTGTTTTTGTTTTTTCTTAATATTCTAATTGTAACAGACATATTATATAACATATAGTTGGGAAGGCACTGGTTCACAACACACAGCTCCAGCTAGTTTGAGAATCAGGGTTTACTATCTTTGTTGCAATAAATTATTATTATTATTAATAATAATAATAATAACTACTGGCAATAGACGTGATGATGATGAATGAAGATCTCGATTTATGATTCGATAGGTTCAAAAGTACGCATTTCGAGTGTTCGAATAAAGAAAAAAAACACAAATCCAAAATGGAATCGTTGTCTATTGTAACACGCATCACTAAAATCCCTCGCCTGATAATGTACCTACCGAACATTTCAGTATAACGTACAAAATTCAACCAACCAGTTTGTGGAGTGCGGTCCCTTCCATCCGGTGTGTAACTACGTATTTGCCTGAATTTGAAATGTAATTGCACATTATCATTAAATTAATAAATGAAATCTGCACGGTGGATGTAACATCATAAAACTAAATGTACTTCACACTATTAAATAAGATTATAAATGAGTTGCTATGTGTTAATCAACAGTTAATAAACCTTTGTTTTATTTACTTATAAGTTTCCAGTTGATGTAACATCTTTTGGATTCGATACCTCTCTAATCTTTTTTGGACAAACTGACCAAAATCAAGCAAAGATATTATTAATTTATTTGTGGTATATGCACATAATTAGGAACTTAATAACATCATTTAAATTGTTTTATAACTTATACGACGAGCAAATAAACGACCCCCTATTCAACACAGAAGAGTCCTTATAACACGATTCCAGATGGCTTCCCTTTAGGAATTGGTTAATATATCGTACTTAATTAAATAATAAATACAGTCTAAAAGTTTTTAATAGCATTAAAAATGCAGTAAATAGTTATAAGTAAGTTTGATAGTCGACGTGGGTAACCAAAACCAAAATTGTTATTTAATTTGCTCCGTGTTCCCTTTTTCAAATTTTCACACTTCGCCACTGTTAACTAAAAACGAACCATTTTTCAGTAATCAGCTGATTTCACCTTAAAGAAATGGTATCAAAATCAGGCCATTTACATATAATATACTAGATTCGCGACCGAGCTTTGCCGCGCGTATGGCGGTTATTGCGCTACCATTAAACTCTTTTTGCGCAGCCAGATAAAGACTGTTCCATGTTAGTCCCCGGATCTCAAACTATCTGCATACACAATTTCATCAGATCAATTCAGTAGATTTACCGAGAAAGCGCGACAGACAGACAGATAGACAGAGCTACTGTCGCATTTATAATATTATTAAGGATAACTGGTAATACTTTCCTACCAGTTATTATAACCTAAGGGGCTGAAACGTGGACATTTACGATGCTCCTGCTGGTACTCCAATTTAAAGTCCCTCAGCATGCTATGGAGCGCGCTATGCTTGGCGTTTCTTTGAAGGATATAATCCGCAATGAGTATTTTATTAGATTTACGCGAATATCACACATTGAAATAAAACTACTATATAGGTTTATTTTAGATTTAGATCTCGACGTTTCTAAGTCTTTTCAGACTTCATGGTCACGGGTGAAATCCGTTATAAAGTAGTTTTATTTCAATATCCGCAATGAGATTATCCGACAAAGAACTAAAGTTACATAGCGCATAGGATTAGCAGGCTGAACTGGCAGTAGGCTGACCACATCTGTCGAAGAACTGATAACCGCAGGGGAAAGCAGGTACTTGAGTGGAGACCACGTCTTGGCAAACGTAGTGTGGGATGCTCTTCAGCTAGGTGGAGTGACGATCCACAAAAGATAGCCGGCAGTGTCTGGATGCTACAAGCCGAAGACAGGGTGAAATAGCGCTTATTGGGCGAGGCCTATGTCCAGCACTAGACAGCTATAGGCTGATGAGACTTTCCCACGTTTCGCCACATAGGAACAAAAGTCTCTTGAGATTAAGTTGAGTTCAAGCAAACAAACAAACTCTTCAACTTTATTATATTAGAATAAATTTGTTAGTCAAAGTTATTTTCTAAATTATTACCTACATGTATTTTAAGTGATTACTTCTGAATAGTAATGCAACCTATTGAGAGATGAGATTTCATCAAAGTAATTACCTACTCGAATGTCTGCAAAGTAGGTATATGACCTCGTTTACAACTGAAAATGTTCTGAAACCAATTTCATTTGAATAGTACCTACCTATTATTTGGAGTAATCTCGATAATTATCTAAATAGTTATGTAAGTACTACTTATAATGATATTAACGGCTTGGTTTTCGTTTTATTGCTTACGAGTCTTGCCATCAGCAGTAGATACTGTAGATGTCATTATTATGAACCGACTTCAAAAAGAAAGGATGTTAATTCGGATATATTGGTCAAGCGTAACGGCTTGACCTATTTGCCTTATTTTTTTTTGATGTGATGCTTATGTTAGGTTAAGGTTCTTCTGAAAGAGAAAACATAGATAGATAAAATTATCGCGTCAGCTTGTGACGATAATAATATTCCTTCTAGTACGTACTTACAACATTTGAAGCAATGTCCGCTTTCGACACTGATGAGTTTTTCTCCTACTTTTTTGTCGTTATTGACTGCTATTTGATTGTGTGTCTCGTCTTGTGTCTTTCTTACAGACACAATATTAATAAACGAAACTAGCTAGTTTTATACCAAAATGGTCACATTGTTGTTTTTTTTTTCTGGTTTTGGGAGCGTCCTTACCTACAGTGACCGTTTGCGATAAGGCTTATAGGCCAACTTGTGGTGTTTAAAAGCAAGAATGGAATTTCTTTAGTGACACTCAATTGATTTCGTTGTACTTGCGTTTAATTTTGATTTAGACCTTTTTGTTCCAATTTTGACCAGACAAGTTTTAGAAGTTACGAATTTAGAATGTAATTTTTTGTCTACCGACATATGTAGTAATACTTTAGAGAATAGTAAATGTATGCAAAACACATAAATACCGATAGCTTTATAATTTTCGCAGGCGCTATTTGAGCGCTAACAAAATAATACTTGCTACTTTCAGACTGCCTTTTCTATGATAGTCTCAGGGCCTACAAATGAATATTAAATATTATAAATACGAAAGTAACTCTTTCCGACTGTCTGTTATGCTTTTACGCCTGAATTACTCAAGCGATTTGGATGAAATTTGGTATAGAAATAGTTTGAGGCGATTTTCGTTAGAGCGCTTTAGAAATTTATCTCGAACTCGACAAAGATCATGTCGAAAAAATGGCGAATGTATTTGAAAACTAATAAATTCGACATATGATGTCGATTTCTATAGACTACTCGTTGTATTCCTGCGTTAAGTGAGTATCTCTAACGTGATATTATGAGAATGCAATATTAGGTTTCATTCGAGATTCTCCATTTTTTTTGGGCGTACTTATTTCGAGTTGGAGTTATGTCTAAAACGCGAGAATAAAGGTTCCGGGGCAGGACATGGGATAGTTTTTATTCAACTGCTGCTGAGGTTTAATAGTTGTCGACACCAGATTTCGGCACTATCGACCTTAGCACATTTATATTAAGGTGCTTTCATAAATATATATGTATCGGGTCATACACTCGACCAATCAAAACACTCCACATACATTCTACACGAGCGCCTCTATCCGCCACCCCCACCCCCACCTGTAACACTACACATATACGATGATACGATGATAGAACGTCGCTATTTGTTATTTACTGAGTTATCTTAAATATACAAGTCCTAATCCAAAAAACTAAGTATATTCTTATGTTCATCACGAACAATGGTTTCGCGCGATAACTGGCCTGCGAGCGGACGGAGCCGCGGATGGAAAGCTAGCTATAAAACTACTCCATAAAACTAAGTAGGTGTGACTGATGTGAAACTAGGTATGTGTTGCGATGACACTGAACATGTAATTTTATTACAATTTCATCGAGATCAATAATAATAAATGTTATGAAACATTAATTTTATAACATTCATTTACTGCCACAGCTTCTTTAATTAAGAGTTAAGTAGTAAAGTAAAACTACAGTATGAGAGAATTGCATTGGCATCCTATATTTCTTAGGACCGATTATTCAAAAGGCAAAAAACTTTTGCATACATGTGTACATGCATTAATATCCTACAAATATTGTAAACTAGTGGACCCCGCAGACGTCGTCCTGTCCGGTAAAGCAGTGCCACCTACCGGGTCCGAAAATAGATTACGACCGATTCTCAGACCTACCGAATGTAGATGTAAGATTTCATAAAAATCGGTCAAGCTGGATTTGATATATTTTTCTATGCATATGAACCATCCCCGCACTGCAAGGAATATTTAAAAAAAATAACGAAATCGGTTCAGCAGTTCTCGAGTTTTGCGCTTAGCAACAAATTTAGTGATTCGTTTTTGTTTTAAAGATGGGAAAGATTGAAGTGTGTATGAATGTATGTTACTCTTTCACGAAAACTAATGGACTGAATTAGATAAAATTTGGCTCAAAAATAGTCTGCAATAGAACATGGATACTTTTTATCCTAATACCACGCGTGCGAAGTCGCGGGCGGAAAATAGGGTATATAGAGGAAAGATTTGATTGTTACTTGGTTTGAATTGAAGAAGCTCCGAAACTCCTGGGTCAAATTGAAAAACGATTTTACTATTAGAATTTTATTCCTTATTAAGGAGGTATAAATAGTCAATAAAATATTTTCAAAAACTCATACAATTACAGGCGTACGTTGGTTTAAAAGTTCATTCAGGTACTTAATTAAGGGTTAATGAGATCCTATACTGCCAACTAGCAGACCACTTCAGCTCTTACCAGACACATTAGTGGCGCCACCTGTGTTCAAGCGCTGTCTTCGCTTTTTGACAGAACTAACAAGTGAAGGGGACCTCCTTTCATTTGATCGCTCGAGAACATAACGCATTATTTTCACACTAGATGGCGCTTATCGTTTCAACCGACTTGAAAGAAAGAATAACTTGGTCGTATTCACAAGCTGATTCTTCATTCTATGATCATACAAACATACCTATAATATTTTTTATCCTTTAACGGGTTTGCGCTTGACCACAGGTTGCCTGTCGTTAAGCAATTATGTCTACGATGGAAAGCGCTTATACAACTTGATTACCATGAGCCTTGGATTCAATGTACGGGCCAAAATATAGGGTCGAAGTCCTAATGGCACCAATCACACCTTTCTCTCATGGGGGTAGGCAGAGAATATAGAGCGCCACTTGCTACGATTTGAACATAGCTACTTCCTTAGCCTTACTAATGTTCATACACCTGGTCATACATGTACGGCGGTTGTGAGTGCTACGCACTGTCCCTTTAGAAGAATATCACCGATGAGATCAGCGAATCGTTAGAATAAATACGAATAAATTTCGCCACAATGTAAAATGTTATAATATCTCGGGTGAAAAATTGAGCCGTCCAGAAACCAAATTGTCACGGTTCGAAACCAGTTAATTATTCTTTCCTTTTTTTCAAGTTTCTTCCATTCTGAGAAAATCTATTACTGTGAGCCCTTTAGTATAATTTCCAATATAAAAATATCGAGCAAAGTTGGTCATCTAGGTACTGTACCAGACCAGGTACCTTTAAAACAGTTAACAAGAAATTTTATTTTGTTATATTATTATTTATCCAGGTACTGTGATTTTAAACTGTCATAAAGTAGAAAAGGACAAAGTATGAGTTTTAGCTATTCTTCTCGAAATCTTTTCGTTTAAAAGTAAAGCCGAAGCCAGAAGTGTATTTCGATAACAGATACAGGATGTTACGGCAATTTGTTTTTGTTTTAGCTCTACATCGGCTTTTGGAGTTCATTTTGATTAAAACCAAGTAAATCCGGAAGGGTCGCCATGTTGGGCGAACGGAAATGAACCAAATCTTCCGGTACATTTGCAAATTTTATGCTCAGAAAGATACAACCAATATTTAAATAAAGAATTGGAATGGGAATATATATGACCTAGTTCAAATTACTCATTCACCTAAAACTCACGCTGTTTGGTCAGGTGTTTGTCAATATCAAGTTTAAATTTGTGAATTAAAAATATGTTAGTTTAACGCCTTTTGGGTCTGATTGCTGACTTCACTCTTGTGCTTCACTTAGTTCAATAATTCATTCCATATTTTAGTCTTGTACTCATTGCTCTCGTGATGTAAATGCCCATTTTTTAAATTCTTTTGCTCAGCATTACACCGCCATTTTGTATCTTGTACCACCTGTAATGTGCCTTGGCAGTAAACAAGAACTTGTCCAGAAACCAGCGAATTTCAGTTATCTGGAGCAGCCCACCTTGCCTTGCGACCACACGCTGCATACCTACAGTAGATTGATTGCATGGTGGGCGTAGAAGATAGCGTGTCCGCCTCTGTTCGAGCTCAGAGGTTCACAACCAGCGCGCTAAAAAGTGCTGAGACTGAGACCGAAGTTTATCAGCATGGTACGCAGGACATACGTATTAAGTGGGCAATCTAACTTTCCAACTAAAATAATACCTCCAATTATTGTGCGGGATCCAAAACAGTTTAGGTGTCCCGGAACTTGTCCTAACAAATGCCGAGTCTCTCCACGGCTCCGCTGTTGATCCTGGCTTTGAGCGAGCGAGAGAAAAGCGGGCGATTTGAGCGCCTACTATACTATACGTTTCAAATAAGTCTAGGACTGGAAATTAACAATTATTATATTTCAAAGGCGAGGTCGATACCGCTGCTCCACCGCAGCTCAATTGATGGGTAATGAAATATAAAAACCATTCTCAGTTTTACACTTTTTATTTGACTAGCCCTACCTTTCATACAAACAACTGACACAATTTCTTACACTTTAACAAATTAACTATACCTATATTCGTGTGCCTCTTGTTACTATTACTACACGAACCAATAACGATAGATCAAAAGAACAAAATGTATGGGATTGTCATTGTCGCCTTCGAAATGTCACGTGACAATCTTATGTTCACATTTTGTTCATAGCGATCTTTCGTTATCGCTTCGCTCTGTAATATCTCGAATCCGAATGAATGTTTACTAAAAACACAATTGTGTTGTCTCCACATCTTTAAGTCAACAATTTGTTTGTTAATTGTACAGCTAAAGAAGCCTATTATTAATAATGAACCTATAATTATAAATTGGACCTATCACTCGCTAACTAATATTTATAGCACAAGCCCAGCTCAGAATTAGCTCTATACAGCGTTACTATAAGTAGATATTAGGTACCTACTTTAACTAATATTTAATGACCTAAAAAATAATACTTACCTTCCTAATAATAGCTTTATTTGTTTAACTAAGTTATGTAATATTAGGTATACAAAAATGAAAAAATAACATTATAGGTCGAGATCCCGTACTTACTTCTCTCCGGTTACTTGAGTACTCATCTTAGTGGATATTGGAGCATTAGCTTTTATTTTGTTATGAATAAAAATATTACAACAGATTTATTGCACTTTGTCCTGTGGCAACTAAATGGAAGAATTCACGAATTTTAGTTTTGTTTAATTTTTTTTATTTATAACTATTAAATAGGGTCACTCGGGCGATTTGAGTCTAAGAAACAATAGTGTCAGTTTGATTTAACTTAAAATGTTAACCTAATACGACATTTACCTGCTTCTAATTTCATTATTTTTTTAATTAATTTAATTAGACGCCGGTAAACTCCAGTTAGTTCTTTTTTTAAATCAGTCCTATTGTCTCCCTGAGACATAAATCCTCCGATTGACGTACCTAATCAATTTCCTATTTACATACTACTTAAATCTAATAGCTTACGCTAATTAACTGCTAGTCAAGGCTGCGATACGTAGAATCCTGTGTGAGTTCATAGTTCTTCGCTCGCGGGGTCCCGAGAAGCACAGTTTAGTATTGAGTGGCATACTCTTGTTTGGCATCTCACGTATATGGAAGTAGTCGCAGCGTTGGCTCCCAGTCTGTTTAGCTCCGAATTAAAAAAAACTTTATATCAGAAGTGAATAAAAAGAACCTACCTAAACTAACAACCTTTAGCGGCCCATAGCTGGACATGATTTTCTTACATCTAGGTATTTTAAAAGTCGAGAGAGGTTTTCTATGAAGGCCGTAATTAAACTTATCTTTTTAATTATTATGCACTTACAAGTAATATATACAGTAGGTAACTTTCATTGCGCGCGATATCCTTAAAATTAATTAACCATTATAATAATTATTTCATATTCTAATAACAAAATATTTACAAGAAATACATTGTTCGATATTATGTACAAAATCACGATTATTGATGTGGTATTGATCTTAAAAATAATTTGTTATAGTAAATAATTAAACATAGGCCTACTTACAATGAATAAGTCTACCTACTTAATTTAAATTATACTTAGCCCAATTATTTACCTACTTATTATATTTACTAAAGCTTTACTCCTACTCGTACTTCCTCGTGTTTTTAGACATCTTTTACTATAAAAATGCACATACTTCCTCTTAATTTATTATTAGTGTTAAAAAAATATTCTATGTATAGCATTAGCACTACCACTAGGCTGGCGCTTGGCCACAACTTTCCTGTCGTGCAGTGATGCAATGATGAAACGCAAATTGAATAATGATTTCTATTTGTGATACTAAATTATATTGCTAATAATAATAACAGCGTTTTTTTGTGAGTTTAGTGGTTTTTGAGTTTAGACATATTCATATAATATAGGAAGGTAGGTATGTACTAGTGGATGATGATGATGATAATGATGTACTAGATTTGTCTAGAAATAAACAACTTGCTACACCTAAGTAACTACACATTGGATAATGTGGCAATAAAGAGTGCATTTTTATGGTAAAAGAGGTATGGTATCTATTTATCATCGAGAAATTGCATGTACTTGGGTAATTAGTTTAAAATAATATCAATCGCGTCTAGAACCGTTTAAAGCAGTTTTAAAACATATTGATGCACCTTACAATGAATTTTTTTGTCTAAGTAGTTTCTAATAAATTGCTACATATTATGCTCCAAACTGGACATTATCACAGCTCCTGCGTTTCCCTAATTGAAGACAAAGTTGTGGTGAACCCACAATGTCTCCTAGGAATACGCTGAGTAGATAGAACTCTTTTGCTTGATCAGGCGACCGCTTGTATTGACTGAAACAATAAAATTAAAAAATAAATGATGTATTAATTCCACTCTATCATATGTTACTCTTACATTCAATATCCTGAACTCGTACAAAGCTAAAACTCTGTAAGGACTTAGGGTTGAGAGTCTTTCAATGCATTTTCCTCTCAAAGAGACCGGAAATGTTGAAATGGTCTATTGTGCTCAAAATTAAATAGCTCTGTACCGTTTCCCTTACAATTTTCTCATATTCGAAAGGTAAAAAGCTCAAGTATCTACTATTTATTTGTTGAACCTCTACATTTCCTTAATTGGATCTTAAAGTAAGTACCTACTACTTACAGGGAAGGTATATCGGGGTTCCGTACCTATTAGAGGTGTGACGTATTTATCGTCACTGTTAAACGTAACTGTTATTTGAAAGTAACAGTCAGTCTCGGTGACAGCCACCGTTCAAAAAAGTACTAATTATCACTTTAGTAACGCAAGTACTATTGCTACGCAAATTCTTGAAGAAAAAAGTTGTAGATCATAATATTTGTGTAATAGTCTCAGTGCGCAATGGGCTATGCTTGTCACTATTTGATTTACAATGCTTATTCATTTTTAAAGTTAAACACAACGCTACTAGATAAGTTGGGAATGTAAAGCGAATGGTAAAAATCATGGCCCATTGTGTACTGGGGCCAACAAATTACGTTATATAAATATATAACCTTTTGTTTATGGGTGGAAACTAATGTCCCATGATTCCTAGAAATAAAATTAATTAATAACCATGTCAATCTCGACTTACGTAGGTGGGTACGTAACTATTGACTTAAGTTAATTTAAAATAACACAATAAGATTCAACCATAAGTTTTCCCGTTTGTGGTTCAAAAAGTAAATAGAAAATGAAAGTAGTTATCAAATAACATATTTTAATACTATTAGATGTAATATCTTTACGGAAATGTGGTTGCAAGTATACCGCAAGGAAATATTAAAAGATACTAACTCCACACCCTGATTTTAACGATGATTTAAATAAATAACACTGTAACGGCAGTATTAACTTTGAAAGGTAATAGCCTCGGTAGTCTAGTGGTAAGCATGTTCGCTTTGTTACCGTGAGTCCTTGGGTTCGATTCTCAAAAAAAAAATAGTTGCAGCTCGTAGTTTGTAATTGTGTCCGATGAACGGCAATAGACCTAAACATAGCGCGCGAAATGTGTGTGATATTCACCTCTTTCTACACTTTCGGGTAAGACAGGCATAACGCTATGATAATATACTAACGGTAATATTCATAAAAATCTTATAAGACTCTTTAGTTAAAATGGGCTTTAACTAAATTATAAATAACAAACGAATTATAAATCTATTTTAGCTATAATGAGCTTATATGACGTTTATGAATACGGGGGTGATATTTTAAGCTAAAGAGTTTAGTTATTTGATTGATAGTTAGTTAGCTCTGATTTCAAAAATTCTTGCAATGTTAGATAGCTCATTTATCGAGGAAGGCTACTTTTTATCGCACTGCTAGGCATGATATAAAATGTAGGTCACTCGTGCGAAGCCGCGGGCGGAAAGTACTAATCTACTGAGTTATAACAAGATGATGAACAAGATTAAAATTTTAATATCATATTGCAGTGTAATCTAAGACAGCAAAATAATAATTAAATCTTTTTAAAATCAACTTTATTCAGTTGGGTTAAAGTTGTTTATTCTATGTATTATTTAGATGCATAGAGTAGTGAAAGTGTTTTGCGGTGTTGCATAATACTAGCTTGCCTCGGACACTTGCGTTACAGTTCACGTTAGTCTACCATCGTGTAATATGATTTACTCATCCTTTTCGTATAAGCCCACTAACTTTTATTTTATACTACAAATAAAAATAAATATTGTACCTAAATCACATCAGCTTTTAAATTAAAAAATCTGCATCAAAATCGGCTTGCAAACTTGAAGTGATAATTACACAAATAAACTTACGGCTCCCTCTTTTTCGTCCAGTCACATTATTATTTTTAAATAAGTTGCATCTGTTGAAAATGCCCAATATTTTCGCATGGGTGGTACGAAAAAATATTTGGCATTTCGCTACCTATACTGCCCTTCTTAAGCTACAATAAAAATACATACAAATATAACCTCTACCTTTTATTGAAAGTCAGTTAAAAAGGGTAAAACCCAGAAAGTCAATTTTGAGTTATCGTCAAAAAAGTGCGAATTGATTTATTTAAAAAACTTTAACAACCTTGACAATAAAAAATATAAATACAGACTAAAAAATAAATAACTTAAGTTATCCCGTTTTAGATTTTTTCTTAATTAAACCGTAAAATAGTGTCAATTATTCATCTATAAAATTCTATCTCTGTAAAAAATAATAATATTTTTTTTTACCATTACATAGAAGCACAGACGATGACACAATCAGAGCTCTTAAAAAACAATTTACAAGTCATAAGAGTAACGTCCCACATACTATGAAGAACCGGTGTTATGAGGGTATGATTCTTAGACAACAATTAAGATAAATTTTAGTTTCGTTGCTTTGATGATTTGAAACCTTTTTGAGCTTAAGTAAGGCAGTATATAAATTCGATGGTCATTCTATTCAATTACTTATTGCCAAATGCCTCTACTATGAACAGCTGCTTAACTTAGTTGCTATGATCTATGAAGAAGGCACTTCACAAATTGAAAGTATTATTTCGCAATAGTAAACGTTCCTAGTAGCTGGGCAAGTAAAATTGACCCGTCGTCGGTTGCGTACATCGTGTTACATCAATGTCCCACTTGATGGACAGACATACCGCACTGCATTCTCGAAACCACTGACTGACCCCCTTAACAGTTGGATGGCATTGAAGACTTGAATACGTTGTGCAATTTCCATGGAAATTAATTGTGGTGTCAAGGTCGAATAAATTTTTATTTTGGTGTGACGCGAAAATTTGTCTGTGATCAAAGCAATTTGTGAGTCGGAAATTTTGTAACCAGCGAAATGAAAGGCAGAGCACCCAAGGAACACAGACATCAACGGCTAGAGATAAATAGCTACTTTAAGAGTTTAAAAGGAAACATCGGGACTCTTAAACGATCATTCTTTTATTGGAGTTCAAATAAACTAGCTTTCGGGTATCGCGCTATTTTTGCGCAGTCGGGTAAAAACTATCCTATGTCCTTCACCGGATCTCAAACTTTATTGACACCGAATTTCATCTAAATCGATTTAGTAGTTTTGGTATGAAAGCGCGACAGATAGTCAGAGTTAGTTTCGCATTTATAATATTAGTAAGGATTGTTAGGTGTCTCTATAAATAAAATAATGAACAATGAGATTTGAAACGAGCATTTGACACGTTGTTTCAACTATGAAAATCAACAATCTAAATCAATCTATATCAATTATAAACCGCACCCACTTGATACGCATATTTTTGTAGTAATTTTCTCTGGCTATTGTTACACTTTATAAGATTGTCGTATGTAATTGAGCATGTATCATTAGGTACGTAGATTCGTAAACTTATTACAACTCTTCTGTATCACTAGAACTCAGTATTTTACCACCTGCTAACCATTAGTCAGCTAACCGTTGTCTAAGTAGATAATTACTTTCCTAATTTATCACTGCCACGATTTATTCTGCTACCAATACCTCTTAACAACTTTTCTGTTCATTGTGGTTACCAAATACCTAGAGTGCGTACGTTTTTTGACCGCGTAGTATAAATACCTATAATAGTTATTGCAAGTATATTTTTTTGGCGTCAATACCATTCCATCAACAGTCCCTTTCATATCTTATTTTATCTCTACTACCTATCATTAAATTATTTAGACAACTGTTATCATTTTACCCAAACGGAGGAACAGGTACAATATAAAACTCCTTATTTAACAGAAAGATCCAAAATAGAAAGACTAGAAACATTTCCACTGTTCGGAGCGCTTAATAAAATCAATCAATCAACCTGCCTGCTACGTCGTGACCACTTTGGCCACATCTAAAAGCTCACACGCTTATTCCCAATTGAAAAAACAGAATTTTTATCACCTCAACTTCAAGAGAGTTTAGGCACCACACGCGCTAGCCAAGTGCGGGTTGGTGAATGTCACATGATCTCGAATCTCACGATGTTTTATTTTACCCATATTGAGCAGTGGTGCTGAAAGAATTCACACAACATTTTTATGTGTTGGCTCGAATGCGTGACATGCTGATACTGCTAAGCCACCACTGCTCATTCATCATCATCATCTTTATCATCTTACCTGAACACATCATCATCATCTTTATCATCTTACCTGAACACAGAAGGCCAGTCGAGTTGTTCTCGCGGCTGCGCTAATGCTCTGGTCGCGTAGTGTGCACAAACTCGCTCGAAAATACAAGCACGAGTACCAAACTCGCCCACTATGTACTTGTCCACTTCTGCCACATCGAAAGGCTCAGGTTCTGTGAAGGTGAGCTCCCTACGGTTACGGGAGCGGTAAGTCTCTGAAATTGAGAAAGAGGTGAAACTTAATAGATGTATCAATACAAACTGCGCAGAAGATCTATTTGTTAATTATTAGCTGCGAGTCTTCGTTTGGGCGTTCCATGTGTTGTCCCGCATCGGTGTCGTTGCGGTGAAGATGTCGATTGCCTAGGACACCATGCCCTATCATGCAGCAGAAGCGCTGGCAGAATACCTCGTCATCGCAGCATAAACGACATCATTCGCCGTGCTCTTGCCACCGCCGAAGTCCCGGCTGTTTTAGAACCAAATGGCCTGGTGCGCGTCGATGGCAAGAGACCCGATGGGATGTCGTTGCTGCCTTGGAAGATGGGCAGGCCTTTGGTGTGGGACGCTACCTGCGTCGATACCCTTGCACCTTCCCATCTTCCTTTTACTTCAGGACAAGCTGGTGCTGCTGCTGCTACAGCAGAAAACCTCAAGCGGCGAAAATATAATAACCTTGTCGGTAATTATGTTTTCGAACCGTTTGGTGTGGAGACGCTGGGGACATGGGGTCCGGGTGCGCGAGCTCTTTACCGCGACATTTCGAAACTTTTGATGGATAGAACACGCGACAAGAAGGCTGGCCTTCACTTAGGCCAAAGATTGAGCGTTGCCATTCAACGTGGCAATGCTGCCAGCCTTCTTGGTACGCTACCAACCGACATTGATGCGGAGGAGTTTTTTGACGCCCAGCTTTAGATATGTTTTATAAGTTCTATTTTATATTTACTTTTTTTTTAGGCTAAGTTAGTACGTAGGATTTGTTTTTATGGTATAATAATAATTGAATTATTCTTTAAATAAATGATTATTTCTAATTTGTTAATTAAAAGAAGATTCTTGGATTTATTTCTACTTGCTGTTAAAATAATTCGTGGAATAATTGTGGAATATACAGATGAAGCGACTGAAGCGTTATTATTTAAAAATTGACTTAGAAAATTGGTACAACCAAAAACTAAACAGGAAATCACCTTGCAGGAAGGGGGAGCTAGCTTACAAGTACTACTTTCATACGAATTTTGTTGGTTCTCAAATGTTTATACTTTTGGAATTGTCACGTCAGCCAGTTCAAAATACTCTATTACCCAGGAGGGTGTGAGATGTCTTTGGATAATATTATCGCTCATGCGATTGTATCATAAGAACAGAAAAAATTAAACCCATACGTTCATACACACATGCATTAAAAAGAAACATGTTACAAGATATTCGGATAAAATTGAGCAGTAATCATTAGGTACGGAGATCAGTAAACTTAGTAGAACTCTCCTGTATTTCTAGAACTCATTATTTTACCGCCTGCCAACCATTAGTCAGCTAATACAGTTGTCGAAACAGATAATTACTTTACAACTGCCACGAATTATTCTGCTACCGATAAATTTTAACTTTTCTCTGATTTGTAACAGACATTAGCTAGCGACTATCATTTCAGTTTTAAAAAAATCATAATTGGTGCATTCCTACTAGCGTTATGGTAACATCTCCACATATACACAAAAATAATACAGTGTGACCAAATTAAAGGTATACAATATTTTATGCCACTATTTTATTTCGGCGTTAAATTTAAGAGTTGTAAGGTAACAATTATTTCATGTAGATACGGCAAATTTGTTATTAGCATTTTTGCTGCAGAATTATAGTATATTTTTTTAAACGTTCTATATAAGTAGTATTAATTATGTGAAGTATGTACTGGCCACCAATACCTCTATGATTGGTAGCCTAGCGACGATCTTGTTTATAATAAAAAAATTGAATATAGTTTGTAAAATTTAAAAATGTATTCAGTCTAGCGTATTTTTATATACAATTTAATAAATCGAATAGCATCGTTTTTCACCATCTATATTTCTTGTACTTCCTTTAAATAAATCGTTTATTAGTAGTACTCCACATAATAAACTTAACAAATTATCTATTGTTCTACTCTAATCAGTCGTATAAAAAAATGGTACTATTTTTCGGTAGACCTCACTGTAACCGGCTACCAAGATCACTGGATTTAACAGCTTCTGACTTTTTTCTGTGAAGCTATCTAAAGGGTATTTACTCACTAACACTCCGAGTAACATTTATAATTGAAAACACAATATCCAAGACACTTTCAGTGGGATAGCATCGGAAGTGTGCGTTAGTGTTAGATATGCAATTAAAACCACAAACATTTGTCGTGATGGATAGATAATTGGCAGATTTTATTTTCCATACATTAATTCCAAAGCCTAAATAATGTCATTTAAAAAAAAATTATAATATAAGTTGTATAGGTAACTCTTTATTGACCTCCCTGTGTGTACCTATAGGTGATGTATCTGTATGTCTAGACATAATTGTAGTACAGTCTATAAAACTCCTTATTGTAGTATCCAACAGTTTATATAGGGCATTCGTGGATTTACAAAGCCTAGGATAAAATATGCTAAATCTCACTTTTATAAAAGTTGATGATGACACAATAATTTGGTCTTATATGGAATGCTTACTGAGTACATACCGATTCACTCGTAAATTGAGGAACAGATTATAGCTATCAGGAAACAGAGAAACTGGCAGCTAGTTCCACAACTTGGCAGTTCAGACAATAAAAGCGCTACAACGCTTTGTGCTCACTACTGGAATGTATTCACCATATCGCTGGCACAATGCCGTAATACATATCTGATAAAATTATAGATTTATCGACACAAAGAAGACTGCATCAAATGCACCAGTAAGAATAAAGTACCAAACTATATGGAAGCCTTATCTAACCAACACAGTTCAACGATTTGGCACCAAGTACTGAAACTGGGCTCGAAAATACTGCCATAAGTTTTACGTCAATAAGTTTATGTCTAACTTGTAGACCAGTTACGGGTGGTATCTTAGCGTAGTAAGCTCTCAGAATAGATGGTACTGTCTCTGTGGGTTTGCAGTTGGTTGGCAAGAGTTGCCATGAATCGTTTTCAGGGGCGTACTTTAGGAGATGCGTACCTATGTCAAGCAGTAATAAAAGGGGCTGATTGTAGAATGTATATGTTTCAATACGTAGGTCATCATTTCATTTTGTGTAAGCAGTTCCTCTACTGGATACATGTATTACTATGCGTTTCAAATAAGAATAGGACTGGACTCGCGGCTTACTTTATACTAAAAACCAAGCAAAAGTAACGCCAGCACAAAAAATTAAATCACAGACAATAATATTATTTTAAATGTATGGAAAACTGATTTATGTAGAAAAGAAAAAATATATTTAAGCGCTGTCATGCCACAAACTTGTACACAAATACATGAACACGGATATAAACACACGTTTTAACTATTAGTACCACTTTTTTACCTCCGAAGTTAATAAAATAAGTTCGTACCTAAATATTCGACACGAACTGGAACGGCAATGCGTGTATCTTACGCATTTTTTTCATGTAGATGTGAATATAATATTAAACAAACATTTTTGCCCACCGTACCTACTGAAAAATTTGAAGTTGTTGCGCATTCCAGTCCTATTCTTATTTGAAACGCATAGTACTTATATCTCAGAGCAAACTTCTGAGGATCACACACAAACACACAACAGGCAAGCAGATACGTAAACATATAAAGTACCTATGTAAGTAATACGTATTTTCATTCTCATCAGAAAGGGGATCTTAATTGACTTTTTGTCGTAGCTGATGAAAACGCATTTGTTTTCCTTGTTCATCGACATTTAATTAAACACCGGCCATTCGATTTTCAATCGAGGTTGAGACACACATAGACAACTTAATTTTTAAATACCGACTAAACTATGTATGACCTAATTTGACCTCAGTTTGAACTCCCAAAGAGTCTTACCTGGACTGATAGAATATGAAAGCCTTTTCAAAAAGTTCGTTAATCTCACACTCGCTATTATAAAAGGAAAACCAACAAGCTGCACCGGTAATTCAAACTTAGTCTGCTGAGTGAGCACATAATTGCACAAATTATTTAACAAAATCAGAGGTAATAAAAACGAAACCCAATTACACTTCATAATTTTTTAAATATGTATTGCAACCTTCATGTATAAAACCAGATTACGAATTAAGAAAAAAAAAATATTTTGAAATTTAAATTTCATATGTCAGTTTCGAAAAGTTTCTTTGCACGTGGTAACTGCGGTCTATGGACACGCTCAACTAGCCAGTAGAGCGGTTCAGATAACACTGCAAAAGCTCTGTAGGTACGTGAGAAGGAACGCACTGCCTTCTCTTTGAGTATCTTATGCAATCGCTTTGTAGGTCAGTCATTCCACGCTGCATAATGATAATTAATCGCATTAAAAAATATTCGCACGTAATATTAATGTAGGGTAAGTATTTGTTTTTCACTATTTTTATTGTTGTCAATTTCAAGTTCACTTTTGCTTTCAATATTCACTTCTCTATTGTTTTAGTAGGCTATGAATCGCAGGTCAAGGACATTTCAGGTACTACCTATGTAGGTGAGTCAAGGTTTTTTAGTAAATACTTAGCTGATAAGTAATTGATTATCTTACCTGGATTTAATGCATACGATAGTTTCTTAACGAAATTAGTTAACCTTACAGCCAATATGATGAATGGGAAGCCAACTAATTGCACTGGTAATTCAAAGGAGGTTTGTGCAGTCGACCCTTCCAATACACATTCAAACAATAACAACGATAAAAGACTCCAGATGTAAAGCACTTTCTTAAATTCCATATTTGAATTTGACAACTAATATATTTTTATTTTTTTCTCATTTACGCACTAGGCACACTATGTGGCAAATCACAATATTCACAATGAAGGTGGCATTTGATTAGATTTTTAATCAATTAGCACTATTGTTCCAATGTATTAAATAACACAACGACCTTACTGGATTACCACGTATAACTGACCGTGTCCAACATCGGCCACCTAGTTCAGGCTAATATTTCGTAACACTATAATCAATGCAGTCAGCCTCATTACTGAATATTGATAAGTTGATTTTAATGACCGTTATAATATATATTTTCTGTAACTACACCGGATAGAAGATGATCATTAAGAAACAAATTTAACGATTCGATTAAAAGTCTAATAAAGATTTTAGTGATTTGACAATCGATTGTTTATTAACATAACATTCAATATCACATGATTAAAAGGTCGAAATTCTATTCAATGTACACATCACTATAAATTACGTAATAAATAGCTTTTATGAAAGTGACATTTAAATAACAATTTAACAGAAAATGTTAGTCATTCTCACTGCCTTGAACATTTCAACGGTATAGCAATAAGTTTTACGAAATCGTAAATACTGCTAGTTATTTTTTCATTATCTTTCAGTTATACACTTTAAATGTTAGATGAGAAACATGTTTATATCAATTTATATTTTAATTTCGGTAGCTGATACGATGAAAGCTAACATAATTTGATAAATGTTTTCGGTGGCAATTGATACAGAGAAACACAGTGTAAATTGATGCAACTCGCGTTTCACTGTAAAACACGCACTACACTATGTTTGACATAATAGGTTCTGCTCGCTGCTCACCCCTCCAGGCTCTAGAGCCTTCAACATTAAGCAATAATTTTTAAACATAGGCTATATTGCAACCTTAGTAGCACTAGCTTTTCGTCCACGGCTTCCACGCACGCTCATATCGTATACGTATATATGAATTCGTTTCAACCCTTTTTAGTTTCCACTTCTGGGCACGGGTCTTCTCACTACTGTCTTACGATTTGAGAGGGTTTAAGCCTTAATTCACACGCTGGCCAAGTTAGGGTTGGTGGTATAAATTCACCCAAGCCCTATTGACATAGTTACATTTGTTGTGTGATTTTATCAGCGAACGAAACTTACCTATTATGTTAAGTCGGACTCTTGTGTCATCTATTGATCCCTTTTCATTCCATTAAACTATGTTTTCTGATATATAAGCCGCCCGTTCTCATATTTCAAACTATCTTCGTACTAACTGCTTTGATTTAAATAGGTTTGGTTAACAGCTGATATACATACCTACATTTTCTTGCATCTCTATATATGTTAGTAAACATCACGTACTAAAAACCTCTAAAATAATATTCGAGACGTAATAGACTTGAGGAAGTTTGTTCCAGTATTGTATAGAATCAATGTTTAGAGACTAATTAATTACTGAACTGTATTGATCTTCAGTCTCAGCAAAAGTGATATTAATATCTCTTTACGTCAATGGGTACCTATGATTTGCACAGCTTTTAACTTGATTGGTATGTGATGAAATAGTATTCAGAATGTTGTTCGAAGTTTTCGTGATACAATGTCGTTGTTCAATATATTAATAAAATAACTTTTATTTCGGACAAGTTACATCCCTATACCTAGTGTTACTACAAAACCAGTACTTACGACTATGTCAGAAAATAAATTACCAGGTTATTGGTCGAAATGCATCTACTAATAATTCCTAGTAACAGTAGAAAGTCAAATCTCCATTCTATGCAGTTCAGGTTGGAGTTGGAGCTGGCAGTTTGCAGAGCAGCAAGGCAGTCGTTCCTTAATGATGATATGTATAGGGACCGTCTCCACGAGCGAGAGAATCGAAATTTATGGGGCGACGATAGTATCGCTGTGATTCTCTCGCTCGTAGAGACTGCTCCTTAGTGGTGTGCTTTAGGAAAATATCTATATCAATCGATGTTGATGATGATAAAAAATTACTGTTACAAGTATAAGGGTTGCAGTAATTATCTAAAAAATAGTGTAACATCTATTAACTCCTGCTGCCGCATCGGCTAGTCGCCCTAAGCGGCATAAATACGCAAACCTTACAGGGCATAGGTGTTTGAGCCGTTTGCACTTTTCATGGAGTTGTCAAAACGCCTAGTTGAAAACACGAGTGACCAAAAGGCTGGTTTGTATCTCTGGTAAAGAATCAGTATCGCCATCTAACGTGGCAATGCTGCTAGCCTACTGGGTACGAAAGTCCCTGAAGATAACGATGTGGACGATTAGTTTAAGTTAGACATAAGTTAGTTTAGTTCTTTATTAAGGTTAGTGTTGAGATTGTTACTCAGGTTAGGTCCTTCTTTTTGTGTCTATATGTTGTTAATAAAGGTAACTTTTGGAAACAAAAAAGTTATTGAGAGAATGGGAGAAGAGCGCAGTGTAAAGCATACATGCCTTGGTCGACCCACAGGGCGACCGAGATATCGCTGGAATGATGTACCTAGCAGAGACAGAATTAAGGGACTTTCAAGCCAGCAATTGGCGAGAAGATGCCAAGGATTGTGGAACATGGCGAAATCTCATTATTCGAGACCGAGATACATTTTGGGTGGTTGAGCCAATGGAGTAAGTAAGTAATAAAAAAAACCATATTGTTATGCCAAGATAAAACCACAAAATAAATTAGCACATTTTGGTGGCTCTGATAAGTGGTAATAAACAATTGTTACCACATGCTCTTACAATTTGTTTACAATTCCAAAATCTGATTCTAATGTAACTAGGTTTATTATGAAATGTTATGTTATCGTTTAGGTAATAATTATGAACTTTACTTAACAGTCTACTAATTTTTAAAATACATTTTTTTGTCTGTTATGAAGATATTTCGAAATTAAAAAAAATATTATTTCGGTGTAAGCCGTCCGATTGGGCTATACTGTGCCCGGGAGGTCGCGGGTTTGATTCCCGCCCCGGACAATATTTGTGTAACAACAAATATTTGTTTCGTTGTCTGGTTGGTTGAGGGACTACCCTCCGTGCCTCGGAGAGCACGTTAAGCGGTCGGTCCCGGTTGTCATTTAACACATCTATGACAATCATTACATGTAGTCAGAAGCCAATAATATAATCTGACACCTGGTCTAAGCATGTCGGCTACTGGTTCCCTACGGGTTTCGAGGTCTGATGGCAGTCGCTCGTATAATTCTGGTAGCTAGCCACATTAGGTCAGACTGGAAGCCGACCCCAATAGAAATGGGAAAAAGGCAAGGGGAATGATGATGATGAAGATATTTTGAAATTCATAGTTATACTCCTAATAGTTTGTGATGCGATTAGAAGACATACATACAATCATGCCTTTGTCCTATGTGGGTAGGTAAAGGACACAGACCATCAAAATCCTCCATGGACGGCTCTGTGGCAGAGATTACAGAGCGCCACTTGCTACGATCTAATCCTACTTCCTTTGCCTCACTAGTGTACGTACATCTGGTCATACTTAGATGCACGGCGGTTGTAAATACTACGCACCTATCCCTTTTGAAGGACATCACTGATGAGATCAGCGAATATCCTCCTAGGTCGACCTCTCTTAGCATTTCCATTAATCTTCACCGTATACTTTTCATCAATCTTCTATCATTCATCCTCTCCACATGCCCAAACCACTAGCAGAGCGCCTTACAAACCAGCTCAAAGGAGAAGTAGGGGCGATGAAACAATTCACACGAAGATGTGTGAGCACGGCCGAGGATCGAACACGGAACTTTAAATTTTGTTTTAGCGCTTTGACATTACACGAATGTGAGAGGTAATTTACCTCAAGTGACGAAAAGTACCCCATTACAGTACGCCCCAAGTGCCTTGTTATTTTCGGATTACGAAACTTTTTTGTTTATACCTAAACACAGTGACGCGAAAAGCGATTATTTATTTATTTATTTTAAATAACAATTGTGACCATACAGATAAACCAAAGCGCAAACAATGATAGACCTAAATAAAATATTCTATAAAGAAACAGCTAATGGAGTCAAAATTTAACGAATGAATGAATCTTGGACGTCATTATAGAGTAAAACTAATTGTGTAAAATGCATTTCTACAAAATGAGTGTCAAATGAAAGTGCATGCTGAAAATAACGCGAATTATTAGCATATTTTTAAAATATGACTAAAAAAATTAGTAAATTATGGACGATCTATTGGTAATAATTTTGTTGAAAAAGCGAGGCATAAAATTGTTGATCACTGTATCTAGCGAGTGGACAGCTGACCGTACAACCAATATCGAAAGTAAACATCTTTCATTTAATTAAGTTTATTTTCTCAAAGTTTGTGCTCTGGTTAAAAAAATCCTGTATAAAGGCTCGAGACAGACAGATATGTTTGTCCTGTGCCCTTAGACAAAGTGAGATAGCGAAGCGATGGCGAAAGATCGTAAAGAACATAATGTACTCGTATTTATGGGATTGATATAAGATTGTTTTCTGGCTTTTCAGAGGTGAATGTCAGTCCCATCGATTTCGTTCGTTTCGGTTTCGAGAGACAGTTAAATCTCTCCGCCTGTCATCTTATTTGACTCTGGGTGGGAATTGAACCACGACCTGCTGCGAGAAAAGCAAGTAGGTATCTTAAATGTATTGATTTCTACAATCGCCAATCGCAAAGCGCATGGCTCTGTTCTGTGGTCAAGCAGACTGACGAATATGAAAACAACTTGCGCCAGAGAGTTTCGTTACAAAGGAGACGTTCAAAAAATGTATAGAGCCTGGGATTAAAATAATTGTAAATTTGAACAGCAATCTGAGTTACATATGTTAATAGAGCATAATTAATAAATTTTTTTGGTGTATTTAAAATAATTTTACACCCCCCCGTTTTTTTAAAAATTGAAATTGAAAATAAGAATCCTTAATGCAATATTATGATTATAGCAATTGGCAACCCCATGGCCAAATGACAATTGAGCAACCAAAAAAATAAAAATTATTTAGAACGCTGTCAATCAAACTGATCAATGACAATTACATCATGACGTTTCCCGTAATTATATTTTTTTCCACGCGTTTTGTTATTACCCTAATAAGATGACAAATATTTTTCGTCATAATTACATTAAACTGCAACTAGAATAATATTACAAGAGAAAAGTACTGTAAAATAATGCAATTATTGACGTGATTGCAATATTTATACTGCTTAGGAAACGGATAATTAAAGGTAATGTGCATTTTGTTTTTCTATTACATTTTTTAGATTTTTACAAAAATGGTTGCTCCTAAAATTCGTGTTTAGTTAAATTCTAACAGCTTATTAAATAAGCTTTCCAATGAGGTATATCACATTGGTGTTCAAAATTCTATCCCACTTTTGACCTCTCCTTTAAGTGGACAAACATTTTCTTGTGGTGGCCAACTTTTCGTTTGAAATGCTGAAATCCCTTTGTTGTAGGTAACAATGGGCGATAAAGTGCCCCCTTAGTCCAACGTAAGCGTACTCCCCTAATAACCACAAAGTCTCAGACTCGAAATCCGGGTCTAGAAAAAAACGATTTTTAATTATTTCTACGAACATAAAAGAAACTTACTACCAGCTCCTTACTAATGATAATAGCATCTGCCTTCGTAGTCCAGTGGTACCTAAGCGTGTTCGCTTAGTAACCGCGTGGTAACGGGTTCGCGCTAAGACTTTTGTAATATATTTAGAGAATCTTAGTTACAACTCGAAGTTTGGAATTGGCGGATTGAATTGAATTGGATTAAAAACGGCAAAAGGCACGTCCCCTGTCACGTTTGGGACCTAAACATAGCCGTTCTGCGAGTTATATAGGCGTGATGCTATCTTATGTCAATAGCAGCCTAGAAGTCAATAAATTGTATACAATCATGTGCACTACCACGTGGTAAAAGTTACCATTTACCCTATAGAGTATACCTATCATAAGCCTTACATAAAATATCATCCCTCGTCTTTTATGCTCATTATAGCTAAAATAGGTTTATGACTCGTTTGTCTTTGTCTGTCATATTGATATTTATACTAGTAAGAAAGAGACAAAGTCCATTTCAACTAAAGAGTCAAGATTTTTATGAATAAGGCCGTATCTAACTGACGGCAAAATTACATCAAAATGCGTTCAATAGTTTTAGAGATTGTTACAAACAAAACACAGACAGAATTGCGGGCCTTTGTTTTATAATATGTAGATTGTAGGTAGTGATAGTAATTTCACTAACTATTTTACAATACAACGAAATAAGTGTATTTAATTTAAATTGAGAAACAAAGTAGGTAATTTAGAACTACTTAACTTAATTGCTCATGAAACAGAATCGACACGGAAGCTTAACATAAATGTTTTAATAAAAAAAACTATCTCTAGTATTTTTAACGAACTGTTGTATTACATAATTGGATACAATTATTATACTTTAAGATGATAAGGTTATAGTGAAGAATCGTCGTAAGGAATCCGGCATAATTTTTTTTATTCTTTTTTTTACATATTGGGACATTAATGAACCGCCATCTGATCCTAAACTAAACAAAGCTGGTGCTATGGAAACCAGATAACTGGTATGTTCATTACACAAATGTCTGACTTGGGTGAGAATCAAGCCCACGACCAGTGGCGTGAAAAGCAAGTATCTTATCGCTTGATCACAACGGGCCTTATCAATGATGTAGTCTACGATGGAACGTCCCTGCCCAAAATACCGATACACTCGTGATTAGGTACAAATGATTTTCAGTGAATGAGGCTCCATATGGTTAAAAACCAAGCAACAATTTCAAACCACCAACTTAAATGGTGTCACCAGACATTTTATCTGGTGGGTGGTCACTAACCACTGCCTAAGACTACCAACAATTTATTGTCACCTTATTTACACCACCCGAGGATCACGTGTAGGGATTCAGATAAAAGGTAAAACTCCCACGGCCAGAGGTGACCCACCACCCTAATAATTCTTCAGACAGCTGCGAGAAATGCCACTCCTCCTTATGATAGGTACTAGTTTCCGCAATTATTCAGAACGTAGTTAAAATACCTTAAGTTCAGCAGTAAGTAGAAGAGAACAGTCACTTATACCAGAGTCACACGTGATTCATTTTGAAGTTATACATTCATCTTGTATCTTAACGCACCTAAGTTACATTACCTACACAAACATCACAAATATTATCATCATAAGCTTGGAGATGGGCCTTCCTGTCGCGATCGGTTGCCGGTCATTATCATCCATAGGCTTCCAGCAATTTTCTTAATGACATCAGTCACTTACGTGGCGAGCCAGCCAACGCGACGCAGTGGCGCCTATTGCGTGGTCTCCACTCGAGAACCTTCATCCCCCATCGGTTACCGGTTCTACCAGCGATGTAGCCTGCCCAAAGCCACTTCAAGATCGCAGAAATTGATGATCGCATTAAAAATTTAAAAGTCAAGTCTTATTTATGATTGACATTCGTCGTTCGGCAGGGAAGCTTGGCTGGTCTCAAATTAAACTTACTATTTGCAAGACAATTATTAACATTAATATTAGTAGTTTTAGCATAAATCAGTTTGTTTAACAACTTACTAGTCTCATAAAACATACTGTAGTTTTTGTCCCAAATTAAGTTAAAAATGTATTTTTTTTTCAAAAGTTACATATTTTAAGTAAAATGTTTTGCAGATAGATGATTGAACACGTATATACAAGCAGGTTTAACTTGTCAGCTGTTGTTAGAATATAAAAGTAACTTATAAAGTCTGGAATATCTTTTAGTTTCTATTACAAATATAATTAGGACTTCGTGTCATTTCAGGTCCTTACATAATAGAAGCCAGGTTCAGGTTTAAAGGTAACCTAAATAGGTGTGGGTATTATAATATAATCCAAAGCAATAGTAACCGCCTTCTATTAAATGGACAATAAACACCCGTGATCTCCTCATTTTTAGAAGTCGGCTAAAAATAATGTGAACTCATGTATCTCACCTGTTGCAAAAGTCGCAGCAGTAAACACTAAAAGAATTACCACAGAGCACTTCACGTTGACCGACATAGCGCTAAATTAAATTTGAATTATTAAAACAATTAGTATCTCACTAAGGCACCGGCGGTATTGTCGACGCTTGCACACGAATGACGGCTTTTTTGCGCAAACCTATTCAAAGAAACTAAAGCTAAAAGCCGTAGAATTATTGTGAAAATACGGCCTTTGCATAAATCAACCATTTACCAAAATAATTAAGCCATTCATAGGGTTTTGGAAATTACTGTTTAAACACAATCGGCCAACCAAAACGGAATTTAACTATGGTTTGAATTTGTTAGTAACTTGGTTACGAACGGGTAAATGACCAAGAAAGGTCCCATCTACATTTTCCTAGAGTGTGGACTACAGCCTAAATTCTATCAACTTTGAGACAAGACCCCGTACTCAACAGTGGGACACTAAAAAGGTACTCGTTGGTACTTTAATTTTTGACTAGTAATAGTAATTAAAAGATACAGTACAACATAAAGAATAGGTACAACTCTGAAATTTGGGGAACTAAAACTTTGATTTCGTGTGGCACCCTCATTGATTTTCTACTGTTATTATTAATCCATTTGTTTCAGGTAACAAAGCTCATAAAAAATAGGAACAACATAAGCAAATATGTCGCACTGTACCTATATGTTATTCTTCTTTGTTGAAAAAAGAAAATTAAACCGTATACTAATCAAATCACCCAAGGGAAATTTGTATAGTAGGTACTATTACTAGGAACATTTAGGTCGTTGAGCGGCAGGACGGATGAAATTTATATAAAAGTGTCAAGGTGACCAATGTAAAATGTATTATTCGCAAAATAAATAAATTTCAATTTGAATTTAAAGGTGATATATAGGCAAATGTGAATGATATTATTTACTGACACTATATTGTTTGACTGCACTTATTGACATTATTATTTATTATTGTATTGACATATTTTTTTTTAATTTCTATATTTTACTACTGCAATAATTTAAATTAACAATTAATTACTGCTTATAATTGCACACCACTTCTGGTAGAATATGCTGTGACCTGTTTTAATCTTAAGACCACTATTTAATGTCTTTACCATATTCTGACAAATAAATGATTATGATTATTGTGATTATTTTGACCTTTTGCCCTAGACCACTTCACATGTTTCTGAGATTACAAAACAATCTTCCCAAAAGCATCTCATAATTTACTCCTTGTTCATCGCGCCCCCTGTCTCACCCATGGTAAAGATTTCTAAAGCCTCAGCGCTCACGTGAGGTGACTAACTAACAGTTGCGCGCAACTTATGATGATGCATTTTTTATTATTATATCAAGCGATACGTGCAGACGTAGCAAGATACACATTGAACAAAATCTTTAAAACGTGAAATTTGTTAAACTCGATGTTCCTGTAATTTTCCATCCAAGCTCCGCTCGAGGCTCACATTGCACTAATTATAGTCTAGCATAATTTATCCTAAAAGCAGGAAAATCAAGTACTGTAAACAATATACCCACTTTATTTTTCATATTACATAAAGTAATACATAATAGCAATTTCCACAGCGCTACAAACACCACGTGTCTATTGAACCGTTAAAACGAATAATAATATCACTTACCGCACACGCAATAAAAATTATATAACATTGTAAATATTTTTCATCCTGAAAATTACAATACAATAATCATTTTTAGGTGTAGCGGGGCGGTGCAGCGGTGGCGCAATGATATGAAACTCAAAAAACAGAGCAATGTTTTTGCGATAAACTACAGAGATGGTAAGGGAGCCGCTTCAACGATTTAGAAGAAAAGTAGGTAAGGATTGTCAGGGACGGTAAGTCGATGTGTCTAGGTTTTATTTTAAGGAAATCCACGTTTTCATGTATAACAAAATTACTGCAAAAACAGATGAAATTTGGGTCACCCAGGTACTCAGTAACTTGTGGTTATGACTCTTCACAGTTTGTTTGCTTAGAACAATAAGTATAAATCACAATCATAATGCAACATTCCGTAATGTAGTGACTGTTCTACCTAATTATTTCTCAGGTGTCGTTACAGTGATTGCGTGGGTAACGCAACAAGGAAAGTACCCTGGCACGTAATAATGACGTACATAAATACATAGATAAAAATTAGGTCACTATGCACTAGAAGCTGCCCGTGGTTTTTAACAACTGGCTTATGTATAAAGTTACATAATAACCCCATTATTCTACGTCTTATGTTTACTAGCTTCCACTTATAGCTTCACTCGCATGGTCCCCGTCTCACAACCCTGTAGATTGTAGCAGTCTTGAATATCCGCAACTCTACGTCAAATGTGCGCTTATTTTGCATGGTGGTTTGGCGTAGCTATTGCCAGCCCACCTCTAGGAGGAATCCTAGCTGACTTCTCATGTTTCCGACGGAGCTCCCTGAAAGACCTCAGCGACTCGAGGTGTTCCTATGCCCCATGGACCCGAGGTCCCTGGCAGTCCCTGCAGGCCCGGAACAGAGGGCTGTCTGTAACACCTATGGTGAAAAAATGTATGTTGTTTACTTCACTGTTTAACAGGGTGAGATTTGAAAAACCTTTCATAATCCACCCCTAAACCTATGTAATAAATCTGAAGTCTCAGTTCGTCAGTCAGTCAGTTTTTTCTTTTAAATACTAATTTAAAAGAAAAAACTAATACAACATTTTTTATAAAGATAATTGCGAAAATAGTTGTCTTTCATCATATAGTTTTCGTTTGTCTGTCATCTTGACATTTATACTTATAAGAGTGAGACGAAACCCATTTTAACTATAGAGGCTAATACAAATTTTATGATAAGACTTTATAGGTTTTCACCATTACTGGTTAGTGTTGGCTTTTGGCCTAAACATATTTGGCTAATTACCAAAATATTTCGTTTACCAGCTTAAATACTATGTGTAAAATATTATGTATGTGTATGTCAGAGCTAAAGCTCCGCATTTTTGTTCTTATGGGCATGGAACTACATTTTATTTTTTGTTCATGATACTTGTAATAACAAATTAATAACCTGCTAACTTCCCGTAGCAAAACCCCAAATCATAAAGAATAAAGTCACTAGATTAAGCGTAAAATCATTTCAATACCTATCAACTAACTTATTAAACTAAGAATACTTAAGGTAAAGTTAATAATTTTCACAGTTCTTAAGAAATATTGAGCCACAATGATGAACCTAAAAGAAGTCAAGGACATAACACGCTACTAAATTTCTTAAAGCTAACAAAGTACTTTCAGTACCAACAAATGACCATTAATGTAAGGCACAGTAATGGTCAATAATTAATTGTAATTATACAAACTTAATTACGACCAGTCCTTGAATGTTATTGCGTGATGCCAAGTCTTGTTAATTTCGAACTACAGATTTAAATACATTTTACTCTAGTCAGGGGCAGGAATATAATGTAGGTACCTATATAATTAAGTATTTTAATTTTTTGCTTATCTTTAATAATGTTAACTGAACCTACTGTCATGCGTAGTTATGTTTGATTTCGCGCATCGATTTAAGTGTCGCAGTGCGTTATTTATAAACGTAGCAAGCTGTTGCCTAAACAGACTGTTAGATGTCACTTTAGTCACTTGTTGTAGCATTCAGCCAGTCAATAGTCAAACTTAGAAGACTTCAATGGCACTTAGGTTACTTGTGTGTGATTAGTATTGTTACATCAGGAAACAATGTCTGTGAGGTCGGTTGAATGAGCACGTGGTGTGAGCACACCAAATTTGATCTCACAAAAAAGCATCCATTTCCATAAAACATTTTGGAATATTTGTGATTAGGAAGGTGCTGTAATCATTAGAAAAGATATTTACTAGTTCTGTGATGTTATTTTGTGTCCCATAGAATTTCATGGGGACCCATCCCCATGTAATGAATGGGTTCGCCGACATTTTACTTATTCCTTTATATCCTCGTAATGAGGTATCACTGCGGCATCACGCATGACCAAATTTGTTCTGTGTTCGTGTTTTAAGTGACGTTCGTGTTTTAAGTGACAGTATGGCACACTTTCAAATAATTTTATAGAGCGTGCCGACCTGTGACCTGTCGTTTAAAAATTGGCTATTGTCACAATATAAGCCTATTGACTTGGAAATCACTTTTTGAATAACAAATAGAGTAAAGAGTATAGAAAGTAACAATGTCTAGAAGTGGAGAGCTAAACTTCCGAACTACAACTATCTTTCTAATAAATTCGTGTTTTACAGTTTATATGTCCTAGGACTTGCCCAGTACCCCCCAGTAACAGTTCGTCAGTATGAAAAAAGTTTTTTAACCTCTCAACTTTTTTTCAAACTTTCATTAAAAATAATGTAAACAGCTATAAGAAGAAAAAATAAATGTAAGTCCTATGTTGAGCGGCGGTATCAGCCTCGCTTTTTCTTTTCCTATTTTCATTTCATTTCATTTCGGCGCTGGTCAATATAGGTGAAGTAAAACGTTGTGAAGAAACCAGCATGTCTAAGAACTAATCATTCGAGGATATGTGACATCCACCAACCCGCACTTGGCCAGCGTGTGTTGATTAAGGGCTAAACTCTCTCATCTAGTAAGATAGTTGAGCGAAGACTCGTGTCCAGCAGTGGGTCACTAAAAAGCTACAGGAAATGCAAGCTACTCGCGATCCTTGCTTACAGAAGTAGTTACGAAATAATAATAATATAGTGGAACATTAACACACACGGCAATCTGATCCCAAACTAAGCAGAGCTGGTACTATGAAAACCAGATAACTGGTAATATACTAGAAACATATATAGTTTTTCTTTTGTAAATACATACTTAAATATAGATAATTACACCCAGACTCAAGACAAACAGACGAGTTCGTCACATTAATGTCTGCCTTGGGTGGGAATCGAACCCATCGACCTATACGACGGAATATATGACCTTAGTATGGAAAAGATAACCTTATTAATCTATTTCGTGTAAGTAGCAGAGATAGGGATTGTGGGGGTTGCTTTAGTCGCATAAAAACAAGGTCTACTAAGCTTATTTTAGTATTAAATAGTGTGCGGTGTGAGAGTATGACAGCAATTAGAAACTGGAACACAGCACTACACTCTACATTGTAAGCCAGGAGTTTTAAAGGGTGCTAAACGTGAATGACGGTAAACAAAAACACACCAAGTAGATACAGTAAAAATGTATAAATACAACGTAAAAAATATTTGAGAAAGGAATTTTAGCTCTGATTTTTTTTTCAATAGAATTAATACTTCAACAAGCTTAAATCATCATAGTTCGTAGAGCTAGCGAGTCAAAGTACTTCCCCATGATGAAATTATCAACAACTAACAACAACCTCTTAATCAATATCAGGGCTTCTAGACAAATCACATAGCGAAGTAATAACGAAAGATCGAAAAGAACAAAATTTATGGGTAATCCCATAAATTAATGTTAATACATTCACATAAGGAATGTCATGTGAAAATCTTATCCATACATTTTGTTGTATTCATAGTTCATGTCATTTGTCTTGAAGTCGAATCCTATAGACGAAGTACGTGTTATCTATTTGCAGCGGTGGTGCAGTGGTAGTTGGTACGGGAATCGCCTTAGAAGTATAAGATAGCGGGTTCAAATCCCGGTCGTGCCCTCACATCTTTTTATGAATTGTTTCATCGCCGCTGCTCAATATCGGTGAAGAAAAATATCGTGAGGAAACCGGCGTGTCTAAGAAGTAATCATTCGAAGACATGTGACATCCACCAACACGCACTTGGCCAGCGTGTGTGGATTAAGTACTAAAGTTTCTCAACTCGTAAGATAGTTAAGAGAAGACCTGTGCCCAGCAATGGAACACTAAAAAGGGTTGAAGTGAAGTGATTATCTATTTAGAAAAAAATGTGAATAGGTGCCAAATAGGTACCCATTTCTCACTACATATACCTATTGGAGAAAGTACCAACTTAATAATCTTTGCTTTAGGTTCTTAATTAACTTGAAATAATGACATCTTACATAGATATGTAATAAGTATTTATTAGAATGTTGTCCTGTATAAACAATCCTTTCCCATATCCAGCTAAACATTTCATAACAGCAGATGCACTGCAACCGGTGTGTATGGCTCAATAATTAACTGATACTGTCATTAGCAAAACGTAACAGAGGTGTTACATTCACTATGTGCTGTGTATTTAAATTGTTCGCGCTTCACAATGCATGAATATTAAAGTATCTATTACGAAAATCTACTAAATTATATTTAAATATAGAAATTTTACATACAACACCTAACTGTCTATAATGGGATTCTGGTTAATCTGTGATCCTATGGGCCATTTACAAGAGAGTACTCTTGTCCCGGCTAGTGTCCTCGTGTCTTACTAGACAGGATAGCAATGCATCAGGGCCCCGATTCTCGCACTTTAGACATTAATCTCTAATAAACGTATCAGTTCAACCCTTTTTAGTGTCTAACTCCTGGGCATGGGTCTCTTCTTAAATATGTTACGAGTTGAGAGAGTTTAGGCCTTATTCCACACACGCTGGCCAAGTGCGGTTTGGTGGATGTCACATGTCATCTAATGATTAGTTCTTAGATCTTAGGACTTGTGATATCCACTTACCCGTACTTGACCAGCGAAGCTCTCTTAACTGTAAGATAGCTGAAAGAAGACCTGTGCCCAGCATTGAGACACTAAAAGGATTGAAGTAGAAACACGATAATAATAAAAATTGGGTTGATATTTAAGCACTGGTAGAGTCGTGAATATACTTTTGCAGAAGTCATTAAGTAGGTAAACAACTGCCTGATTCCCAAAATATAAAACAATACGGCAACGTAATTACTAGCCGAGGTTTTTTTCCTAACATGGGTAGCGTTCATGACAGTCATCAAGTACTAAATCGGTTCCACGTGAAATAGCCTCAAGCTAATTGAATAGAACCCCTATTAAATAATAACCATACTACGTTAACTAACAATTTATTTAATAAACTGGTTTAATAATTGCCTTTTAATTACACCAAGTTTTTGCAAATAATACCCTCAAAACCCATAAATAAACTGTTCCACGCTCCGAGCGCAAAAGGAAGTCAAACATGCTGCCGACCGACTACGGTGAAGAAGAGGGTCCCTAATCTTAACGCATACATACAGTTAATTTAACAAGTTAATATTAACAAGCGATACACGAAGCAGGGGCCTCTCTACTGCCTGAACATGACAATACAGCGGGGATAACGTCCGGCCCCCCGCCACGGCCGGTCTTCACGACAGCATCGGACTCCCCTATGCAATGACCACTACTTTTTCTTATAAGCTACAGGCTAACAAAACTTCGATTGCGAGATTCAGACCCTCAATGTTCATTGGCTAAAAAGCAATTTCATTTGTTCCAGTCAATGCACCTGAGTAACAAAAAATGTGAGGCCACGATTCGGATGTGACTACGTTACATAGCGGTACCAGGAAATGATAGCAAGCAATATTTTATTTTATCACGAACTAACAAAGCTTAAAATTGTTTAAATCGTAGCTCCTAGTTACAGGCTTATTGAAATTTTCAGATATAAAATAATCTTTGACCCTGTAAATCCCTGTAATGTAAATAGATAAGGACTTGTCTCTAGGAAAACGTATTTATTTAACATTACTTTCCAAGAAAACGGATGAATTTAGAAAACCTTTCCGTAACATGAAAAATATACGAGCTCTTATGACTGATTGAATATGATAACTCAAAGACAAAGAAAGGGAACAAACCTATTCTTATAACCTCCGTTTATCCTTCTCCTCAATCAAATGGAAATTTACCTTCCGATTGACTGTGTGATGCATTAGGGATATTATGGCGAATACACACATTATATAGTACGTACCTAGAGCGGTTGTGATCATATCAAATAGATTACAAGACAATATATTACTAAAATAGCTATAACAATATGTAACATGAAGGGGAACAATATAATCCCGCATACAACATACAACAATATAACATCACATTATCGTAGCTTAAGTAGGTAGAATTATCATATTAAAATACCCTTGCCTAGCAAGGCAAGGGTTTTCTCTCAACTACCTATTATAAGATATGCTGGCTCACTATGCATTGGACTGGTTTTGAGCAGCGCAGTGGCAATAAAACAGTTCACTCAACCTTTTAACCGCCCCTTCAAAAATCAATTGGCGTGCCTGTGGCCCTTGACCACTTTTTTTTTTTAATTGAAAATATAAGAGCAATGGTTAAGTCCTATAATGTGGGGACCAAGCCGTGACCAAAGCAATAAGTATTTATGAAGTGGTAGTTTAAGGCGTTGATAATTATATAGGTACAATCAGAAAAATAAATTATATTTCTAGCTAACACTTATATCTTAAAAGGGTACTGCTATTCGTAGAAAAAACACATTACAGTAGATACAGATACAGTATTTGCGATGTAGAAATATAGATATGTGTGTGAAATCCTATAAGCATAATATTTTGAAATCCTTATATGCCTTTTACAATACACAAAACAATAGTACAAGAGCCTATCACGAACTGGGAATCATATAGGGAAATTGGGGAATTTGTAACACAAAAGTTTTTGAATTAAACATGAGTCGTGTATGAAATGATTTCATTTGCACCAAACATACAGTTGAAATGTCTTTTGAAGAAGCATAAGCCCTATATAATATAAAACATTACACAAAATGAAGGTTTACTTAGTTTGAATAACAAAAAATTGTTTTCAAACATAACGTATTGCTCAGCCTTTAGTAGCTTTGGTAGCAGAGATGAATAGCACCCCAATTTCACCAGCTAAGTTAAGGTCACAAACGTAATATAGGGCTAGCCTATTGCAGACATCAAAAGTCTCTCAAAATTAGTTAACAAAAAAACAAAAATCAAATTATTTTTAAATGTACGCTGCGCCGTTTAAGTCGTAACTTGCAAGTAACTTTAGAAAGATTTGCATGACGAATTCAGTTAGGCAACAGTTAATAGTAACTTAAAATGGTAATTATTAAATTGTACGAGCTACGTCGCGTCGTACATTCACCTTTGTGCCTTTTGCGCATATTGCTTTTTATCACTTATCAATTTTGTACTAATACTGCAAATATTTGTTGAATGTTATAATGATTCAGTAGCGAATAAATCTTTGTAACAAACAGTCGTCTTTTCTTTCAAAACAACATTTAACTTATCATTATTAGGCAGGTAAACATTCAGTGTTAAGATACTATCCCAACAGAAATACTTATACTTAACAATATCTACGACCACATCTACAGTCACGTGTCTCTTCATAAATACACCTACAAACTAAGAACACCTATGTTTTTTAGCTATCTTCTACACAGCTACAAGAAACTACACAAAAAATATGTTACAGTTTGTTTTAAAAAATATACTTACAGCTCTATTTCTGGGAATAGCAACATGAATTTGAAGTAATTCGTTGTGTTTGTTTCAAGTCATCGTCCAGAGACCTTTATAAACTAAGATTTGGGTCTAAGTGTGTCGTCTCCTGCGACAACGTCTAAATAATACAACTTGGATGAATGAAACATTTGTCTTAAATGTTTTATATGGGGCTAAATAGTTACGTGTTACTTAGTACTAAATTCTTAAATACCAACGTATAGATTTAATACCAACATAATTATATTCTCAACTAAAAACACATTCATGAAGCTGGAGAAGTATCGGACCCTCAGAATACGAACAAAAGTTGAACAAACGATAAGAAATAAACATTATTTGGGGTACATTATTTATAAAATGAAGTGTAACGTTACCTTATTTATGGTATTATCATGATGATATATGAATACAATAAGGCCTATGTATATTTATATATTTAAAAGCCACATATCTTGAATAATGTGTAAAGTTTGGCTAGAATTCACGCAGAACGCCATACGAATGATGAAAGTTACAACGTGTTAGGTTAAGGCTTTTAGAGCTAGGCTCTCCATATGATCCGATATTTTTTTTAACAGTACACTATGGCCTCTTGATGTTACTTTACATGTCCCACTAATAAAAACTACTACTAGTATAAACGCGAAAGTCTGTATTGGTGAGTGGTTGTTTGTAACTCTTTCACGCAAAAATTACAGGACATAGTTAAACGGAATTTGGCCTAGAGATCGATTATTACAATAGGACACTGACTTGAGAATCGGGTTGTAATGAACCTCCAATGAAAGGGAATATCTTTCAGCCGGGCGAGGTGTGATTCCCGTGGACCGCGGTCCCTGACTGTTACGCTAACAGTTCTTGTCGAGAACTTGTATCCTATGAAATTTAATAGTCGGTAAAACTTTGCTTGCACGATTCAGGATTCTTTGTGGCGTTTGGTATGACGCCACGGGCTTTTCATCCTATTACCACGCGGGAGCAGCCGCGAGTGGAAGCTAGTATTTTATTATTTATATTCCATCGTCGTTAATAATGTTACGCTTCTTCTGTGTTTTCAATCAGAATACTTAATACATGCAAATTGAAAGATCTGGAGGATTTAGATACAATTCTATTTAATTCAATTTCCATTGCTTTTGGAAACCCATTTGAAAACATCGCATCGCTTTGAAATTAAACTGTAGAAGGAGATAAATAATCTGTCTATATGTATAAAAATCAATTGCTGTTCGTTAATCTCGCTAAAACTCGAGAACGACTGAACAGATTTATCTTATCTTAGTCTTGAAATGTTCGTGAAGGTCTAGAGAAGGTTTAAAAGGTGAGAGACAAAAAATATTTTATACAAAAGTTCAGGTCTTTTATTTATCGATTGAGGCATTACAAAGTCTGCCGGGTCAGCTAGTTTTAAATAATAAAATACGATTAGTTAGAGTTAGACGCGTATAGAAAGAGTTACCACAATTTGATATTTTGTTATTTGATGTCATCAACTAATGACGCAAGAGATTATGATATAAAGCAAAAGTGTGTGCGTAAACCACCAATCAGATACCTATAGACATCGCATAGCAATTTACACAAAGATGAGTGGGTACGACTGGGAAACGAACCCTCGACCTTATATTTCTAAGGCGAGGCCCGTAACGCCGCGCCACCACACTTCTCTGTGTGGCCTTAAAGCCATTATATTTTTAAATCATAACGTCAAGCTAACAGTGGATCCTACTCAGTCGTATTCATAGCCGCTAAAAGCCGAGAGTTATCTGCGGCACATTACCATTTTAATTGAATTCACTTACTGAATACATTTTTCAGTAACTTTTTTATTACATTTTCCACATCTCAGAACAGTTTGCTTTTCATTCATTTAACCTAAGTATTTGTTCGTGCAAGTAAAGTTAAATGTTTTATGCGGATACATAATAATATGGCCTTTCAAAAGTTCTTTGAAAATATATATGACTTTCGAATTTTGAAATTCGAATATTGAAAACCAAATTCACCTACCATTTGAAACTCGGTTTTGCTTCACTTGAACCCTTTTTAGTATCCCACTGGGTACACGTCTTCTCTTAACTATCTTACGAATTGAGAGTTAAAGTCTTCATTTAAACGCTGGCCAAGTCTGGATTGGTAGATGTCACATGTCCTCGAATAGTTATTTCCAAAACATGCACGTTTCCTCACGATAATTTTCTTTACCGATATTTAGCAGCGGCGATGAAACAATTCACAATAAAGATGCAGGCACAACTGGGAATCGAATCCGCAACCTTGTGTTTCAACGGTGAGGCTGATACCGCTGCGTCACCCCTGTTCACTTTTTACTTATCTTTAACTATTTGTGACTGAATTCTAAATACCTATTGAGTAATGCTCTACTAACCCACTTAACTTATTCAGTATTAGATCTTCTACTGGGGGTAATAAAAAAATGCACGTGTAATAAACTGTAGCTCCAAAGACTAAGTAGCTTCTATTTTAAGTCCTAATCCTAAAACCTTACACTAATAACCGCAAAGTCGCGTACAGGCAATAAACCTGCAATCGCGTAACAGACTTCAGTCAGGCGCTCCGGCAGTATCCGCGATCACGCGATACCACCGCACGCGTTCTTCCCAACACCGAACTTACGGAAACTTGACGTAACAATGTGTTCCATATTTGTAATTTGAATTTAACATTTATTTAAAATAAAATGACTTAAAAATAGTGATGTTCCTTGCAATTGGATTGATATCAATAAAGGCAAAGGAATTAGCCTAATCTAAAGTTGGAAGGTTAGTATGATTATAATTTGTAGTCCTAGAATTTTTTTTGCGTGTGTTTTTGATATTAGTTTTATTGAAGTAACATGTCAAATAGTTTAGGTATATCTGATTTTCCCCAGCACTGCTCATAATTTTAAACTCGTGCCTTAACTTTTGAATATAAATCCAGTACCTACACAACAGACAGACCTTTGTGACCCATGTTAAAGCTGTATGTTCCTGACAGATATAGGTACTAAATAATTAGTTTATAACTTAGCCCTTTGGCTATCTGTGAGTAGTTAGAACATAGGTACCTAAGTACCTATACATATACATAGATACACAATACTAAACACAAAAAGGAATTTACTAAAAACTTATTTATTTTTAAGAAGATTTTTTGTTTCATTGTTGTACTTACCTATCTAAATAGGCTTATGTAGAGAGACTCTACTAAGCTTCTTTGGTGTACAGATAATACCCACGACGGAAGGGGATTAAAAATGTATACCTAAGTAGGTACTGGGCATGAAAAAAAGGGAAGACGACTGTACATATAAATAAAGAGAAACAAACGTACATTTTAAACTACCCTTCCTCCATTTTTATATAATGTCCAGCAGTTGAATAAAAAGGAATCCATAGCCTTCCTTAATAAATAGGCTGTCTAACAGTGAAAGAATTTTTCAAATCAGACGAGCCTTGAGATTAACGCGTTCAACCAACGAAGTAAACAAACTCTAGTATAGATTAATATGATATGTAGTAATAGAACAACAAATTTCTTAACATTTAACTATCTAGCGAATTCACATCGTCTAGGCATTTTAATGTACAAAAAAATGGTAATTTTTCTGGTATTTTTTGTACATTAAAATACAAAACCCAAAGGTCTTCAGATAGGAAAATATCTATTTAGGGTGTTTTATTATGAAATCCGCAGAACAAGGTAATCCATTTTGTTGAAACTGCGTGTAAAAATAAAACTACTAAAACAAAGATTTAGTACGAGTCTAGTATAGTATTATATTATCTGTGGTACGAGTACAGGTACCTACAGCATAAGTACCTACGAGTTCGTCAATATGAAAAAGATTTTATGTTGAACTAGACGTTTGCGTTTTTAAATTCTCTTTTTTCATTTAAATCTGTCGATAAAAAGACAATCACTTCACTTCACTTCACTTCAACCCTTTTTAGTGTCACACTGCTGGACACGGGTCTTCTCTCAACTATCATACGAGTTGTGAAAGTTTAAGCCTTAATCCACACACGCTGGCGAAGTGCGGGTTGGTGTATGTCACATAACCTCCAATGATTAGTTATAAGACATGTCGGTTTCCTCACGATGTTTTCTTTCACCGATATTGAGTAGCGGCGATGAAACAATTTAACTATAAATGTGTGGGCTCGACCGGGAATCAAACCTGCGACCTTATATTTTAAAGGTAAGACTGAGACCGCTGCGCCACCACTGCTCAAAAATATTATAGAACGCTACAAATAAAATAAAATAAATTGTAAATAGAATGGGTAAAACAATAGAGATGACGACAGTTTCCTTTTTGTTTAGTCAAAAAAAATATTGGAAAAAATAAAAAAATAATAAAAATAAAATATATAAAAAATATTTTATATATATATTATTTTTCTTTTTTCTATGTGATTAAAGATTACGGCGATACGTCAAGCAAACCCTTGAATGACGTCAAGATTAAGTAAGTTTTACACCTCTGTATGACGTAGCGCACTCCCACTCCATATCTTAATGCGTCATATCTTAACATTGTTTCATTTCGATAATAAAGCAAAAAATACGTGTATAACATTTTTTAATAATCTTACTGACGGACTGATTTAAATACGATTTTTCAGACCTTGTCCTCATCCCTATTACCTAGTAGATATTTTTATCATTTTAACTTATTACCTTGACAGGTTCATGACGACCTCGGTAGTCGAGCAGTGTAAGCCGTCCGATTGGGCTGTACTGTGCCTGGGAGGTCGCGGGTTCGATTCCCGCTCCGGACAATATTTGAGTAACAACAAAGATTTGTTTCGGTGTCTGGTTGATTGAAGGACTACCCTCCGGAGAGCACGTTAAGCCGTCGGTCCTGGTTGTCATTAAACCCAGCTATGAAAATCGTTACATGTAGTCAGAAGCCAATATAATCTGGCACCTGGTCTAACCATTTCGGCTACTGGTTACGGGTTTCGAGGTCAGATGGCAGTCGCTTGTATAATTCTGGTAGCTAGCCGCATCAGGTTAGACTGGGAGCCGACCCCAATAGAAATGGGAAAAAGGCGAGGGGGAATCTTGACAGGTTCATGATGGTTATTCGCAAACTTTTTTCGTATTGACAAATCGTAATAAGGTTGGTACCCACTGAGTTTCACGTTAACAGCAAATAACTAAATTACACATTCAGTAGGACTGAAGGAACGTTTTCTTTTAACCTTATAAATGTTTTACAACACTAAAATCGATAGTTCAAAATTAATGGTTCCGAAATAGACAACTTGATACCCCAATGTCCATTAAATTGTCACTAAAGTCGTACTAAACCTAAATTAACAGTAGAAACCAATTAATTGATTTGTTGCGTCAATGGAGACCGCTATAGTGATGTAGGAACTTCTAATCTAAGGTTTATAAAGATGATTGTAGATTGGTATAAAATCGGACCTTATGAAATTGTGAAACCAATTATGTACTTTGAACTGAATTTAGAAAAAAAACATATCAGGTGCATGTCTATTGTGTACTATCATTTATCATTATTTATCATTTACCATACGTGTATTACGGCTTTGATATACCTTAAGCTATTATTTGAGGAAAACTGTTTGACTTCAATGATATATAGTACCAAGTTAAAGAAGAAATTGTGTACAACTACTTACTAATGTACCTACTTGTTAATTTGTTTATAAACGAAAAAAAAATACTTACCTACCTACATCAAATAGGTATTATGTAGTGCAGTGTTTCTCAGTAGTTGCCAGTCATCACTGCACAGTAGGAAAAGAAATTGGACTATTTTTATGTAGACTCGCGTCTAAAAAAAAGCATATTTTCATTTCATTTTATATGTACAAACCTCTAATTTGGCCAACCTATATGTATTTATTTAGTCAAGTAGATACATGAAAATTCAAATAGTAGGAATGAAGCAACTATTAAATTAACGTGACTGAATTCTAAAATTAAGCTTTTTTAGGCGTCATGTCTCCTTATAGTAATAGACAAACCTCTTAAAAGTTTAACCCTGTTAGTAAAATAGTTTTGTGCAGTTGTTCTATGCAAATATCTATAGACCCCATGTGTACCGCCAGTAGTAACAACTCCCTAGATAAATTAGTCAGTTGTTAGACACGGGTTCACCGCATTTATCGGGTAGCGCGTTCCGTTATCCATCATTCGGTTCAACTGCTAATTTGATTGTTCTCAAGAACGTCGGTTCTAATTCTTACACTAGATCCTGTTGGTTTATATTCGGTTTTTTGTTTTAAGTGTATTCTGCACGATAGCCAGGGGCAATTGTTATAAGGATATGTTCTGCTTTCGCCTGAATTTTTTATCCCTTTTATATAGTTAGTTAAAAATACCCCCAATGTTTACACTAGTACCGGTCTACATTTTAGTGAAACAATTTGATCCACAATAGTCAGATGTTGCATCAAAAGAAGATAGAAGACTTTTAGAACGGTCTTTTCCCAGCAATGAGAAGCTAAGAATAAGCTAGTTCTAAAAGAATTAGTAGTACATTACAGACGCATTTGTAAATTAGTCATATGAGTAGGAAAAATATATTTCTTCTTAGTATTGTTTTTGTGAGAAAGGTTATAGGGATTAAGAAGTTTCTAGAAAAGCATCTCCAGTAGTACGTATATGCTTTATTGTCTAAGTAGGTATAGGATAGGTAACAGAGCAATCAATCGCTCCGGCCGAGCACACTCGATAATGGCGGGCGCCTGCCAATTTGCGGAATTTGTGACTCAGCTTCAACAAAGTCTCGTTTACTCGCCTAGTAACAATCAAAACGTTTGTAATACACAGGTCTACTAAATATAACACAACAGTTTTTTAATATAGTGTTTTAGAGCAGGCGGTAGGACAGAGGTACCGGCCTCTCTGCCGATACAAAAAGAGTCTTCTTTATATACACAATACCAAGTATATTTACCAAATTACTTTAAAACAACAAAAAAATACCGCGCGACTCCGCGAGTGTGCAAACTTTTGTTTTTTTTTTATTCTGCGATAGCCTGGCGCTTGATAACAACTTACCTGATGTTAAGCAATGATGTAGTCTACAATGAGACGCGCCTGCCAACTATACCGATTCACTCGTGATTACAAATGATTTTCGGTAAGAAGGTGGCAGTGGAATGAGGCTCTATATGGTTAATACCAATAAAGAGCAACAATTTTGACCCACCGTTTTTAACTGTGTCACCATACATTGCACAGAAACACGGCAGGCTGCTTGTTGGAGCGGCTTTATCTAGTGGGTGGTCACTAACCACGGCCGAAGCCTACCGCCAGTCAATTACCATTAAACATAATTACCAGGTGATTGTCACCTAATTTGCACCACCCGGGGACCACACAATGCGGGGATTCACACAAAAGGTGCACTCCCACGGACGAAGGTGACTCAGCCCCCAAAAAAATAACGGCCTTGAAATATAGGTCACAGGTTCAATTTCCTTTAGTCCACACATCCTTATGTGAAGTAATACATCATCCGCAAAGAAACCCTTTAGATTTATAATATTAGTATAGATATGGGTAACTACCAGACATAGTCTAAAGGTAAATATTTATACCTAAACTAATTGGGTGCTATACTTTTTTTGGGTATACTCTATGGCATTATGTAATTATTTGTTTTTAATTATTAAGTTGAACACAACACATGTGTAATCCCATATGACAGGGGTGAAACAAATTCGTGTAGCACAAAGATTAAGTTAGTATACATCGTAGAAACTTAGTTCTACAATAAAGAACATTATTTTATTCTTAGTTAACCTATTTATAGACTCATTTAATAACTTCATCTATATTAAAAATGTAATGACATTCACGGAGCCTAACATTCTTCAAATGTAGCTAAGAAGTATCTCAATCTTTATGGCTTTCAAATAAAAAATAGCACCAATATCGATCCTTCCATTTAGGCACTTCGCTGCAACAAACTTGTATACAGATGTGCAGAGACCTACACACGTCACACTTCCAACACGTATTTTTCAGTGAGGAGTAAAAAATATGCAGGTGCCCACTTGAGTTGATACTCGCAAATGTTACTTTACGGAAATCCATTGTTAAAACAGTACATGCGTATTTTGAACATAATTCCTATAGCTAGTTATAATTCTACTTTTGATTCGAGAATATAAACAAAAATTATATTCCGCTTTCGATCAAATCTTAGAGCACGTGAGGTATCATACGAAACTGCTAGTACTAAATTGCGTCTTTACAAATGCACACATAAATTTAACCTATACACAAAACAGAAGACATGAACACTTATACATACAAACTGTTCATGTACCTCGGCAGGGAAGAAAGCGCGCAGTGCCAGTTCCGTGGAAAATTTTCTGAGGTCCAAATTGAAATAAAATGAAATGGAATGGAATGGAGGAACGAAGCGAAACGAAAACAAAACAAACAAAAATTAATCGAAACAAAACAAAATGAAATGAAAATATTTTGTGGAAAGGAGCTCTACATAAAACCGTTTAATTTCATTTCCCACCGTACGTACAATGAATGATGTTACAACTACTGAAGAACACTGCTAAAACTCAGTAAGCTTTTATCTTTTTTAAATACCTCAATGATAATAGAACCTCCTATTTAGAAGTTGGTTAAAAGAAGAAAGAAATGTCCGGGTGACAGAATTTGCAGGTGTCTGTCAATTTATAGGTTATCTCCGAAAAGTACCTTGAGTTTACTTTTTAGAAGTAAGAGAAAGTTGATTCTCAAAGGGAATAAAAATACGTTGCATGAAAATCAACCATTCTTTGTTTTTGTATTCACTTTATTTACATTTCATCATTTATTTATGAGCATTTACATTGTCATAGCCTTAGTAGATAGGAGATACTTTAGACATGAAATACGGACGGACGCTGGACGTGGAGGAGTCGTGATGCTATGATTCTTAACCCTTTAACCGCCCCGTCAAAAATCAATTCCTCCTAATCCTAGACCTTAACATTTTACGAATCGTTAAAATATACCTAAAATGAATAGATAGGTGCAATAGCTGAAAATTTAACAAAAAAAAATATGACACGCGCGCTGAGGCAACAAATACTTTAGTCACGTACCTATGTGGGTAAGTAATGGGTTAATATTATTCATGTCTATATGTTTTGATTTCTTTAACCAATCTAATATATAAAATTCTCGTGTCACGGTGTGCGTAATCGAACTCCTCCGAAACGGCTTGACCGATTCTTATGAATTTTTTATACATATTCAGTAGGTCTGAGAATCGGCTACTATCTATTTTTCATACCAATAAGTGAATTTTTTTTTTAATAAATACGCGGTACGAAGTTCGCTGGGGCAGCTAGTTATTGTATATAATATAATACAAATACATATTGTATAATTTAATAACTAATTAAAAACAATCGAGTCTTTTGCAAGTAGTATGTTACTATCTATAGCTTTTCATTTCAGGAATTTTAATTATGCCTATCGATCCGTAGAGGGGTAATCCTATTACTAAAATTCTGTTTATCTTACGTCCGTCTGCCCATCTGTCTGCCAATGGGTTGTATCTCGTATATCATAAAATATTCTGGGACTAATATATTAAATAATAAAATAAGTACACACACTGCAGAGCAGAGCTTGGGTCATAGACACCAGATAATTGATATACTCCACATACACTACTTTTCTTTTGTAAATGCATGCAAATAGGTAGAATGTTGACGTTTTAATCGTATAAAGTTTAAATAAATTTGTATTTCATGCCGTTGTACAACTAAATAATTAAACTGCACAGAATCTTTCATATGTGAGCCCGACATCACCGGCTTTTTCTACTCTAAAAATTCTCTGTTTCACAGTCTCTGTCGTCCAAATTATTGGCTGAACTCCAAAAGACATTCCACTTTGCAGGCAGCAGGATGGAAGCGCCTAAACTTTGCTTGAACTTTGCCTCATTTTAAAATTATAATACTATTTTCAAACTATCCTCACAAAGAAGGCGTTAACACGTTTAAAAACTTTCAAGTTATTTTTTTCTTTTAACTCGAGCAGAAGGTGTCGGACTTACGGGAATAGAATAGTAGTTTATGAAAAAAATACTTAAAACATTTTTGTTTTACACTAGTATCTAGAGATATTTACATAATAGAGGTTGTTTCAGTTAGCTGATATTACTGTTATTTTCTTTATAACCAAATGCCAAAAAAAGGCTATAGATTTTATAATCATCTGTGAAAAATATTTGACTTCAATTGTTGTACTTTGTAACTTATGAGTATCTAAATAACTGTGACTTTCTAACCGACTTCTAAAAGGAGGAGGTTATCAATTCGACTGTATGTTTTTTTATGTTTGTTACCTCAGAACTTTCGAATGGGTGAACCGATTTTGATTTTTTTTTTTATTGAAAGCTGATGCTTCCCGTGTGGTCCCATTTCAGTTTGGTTTAGTTCTGAGAATGGCATCCATGAAGTAGTTTTTTTTTGTTAATATTTTAACTTAATATTTTATTATTTATCCACTATATTTTATAAAAAAAATTCGTCCGCAGCTACATTTATTATAATAATTATTATATTAAATAATAAAAATGAGACCGCTAAACTTATGACGTTATTGTGTTGTCACTGATTCTTGATAAATGTACAAAGTTTGAATTAAATCTGTCCGTTTAAAGTGGATCAAAATCGAGTCCAAAGGAGTCGTTTAGAAACATACATAAAAGAGTAGCTAATAAAAGCGTGTTAAAAACCTCAAAAGCTACAAAAATATCATGCGGATATCACCGTTGGGGCGTGTTGCTGGTTAAATATAAATAAACCTTTGGTTTTAGCTAATTAGCTAAATGTTTATACATATCGTGACAGGAATAAGGCGGCTTAATCCGAATATAAGTGGCAGTAGATATCGATCGAGCCGTGCCACTCGGTCACTAGCCCTTCACAACGAACATATCGATTTAACCACAGCTATTTCAACATCGACTATTGTTAGAAACGATAGCAAATGGTTTTTACGATAATCTAGTCGACAATTATTACTATGGTAAGGGGAACGAGTCTCCTTCGTAGGCGCTGAGTCATGTTTCGTCAGTAGAAGTGGACCTTCAATCTGAAACCCAACACGTAGTGGTAGGCTTCGGCCGTAGTTAGCGACTACCTACTAGACAAAGCCGCGCCGCCATGTGGCCTTGCCATTTTCCGGTGCGATGTCTGGTGACACCATTCATGGTTTCCAACCTTAAGAAGCATCATTCCACTGCCACCTCTTACTGAAAATCATTAGTAACTGTATCTAGTTACTAATGATAAGAGGTTATCATGCGAGGCTACTGTGACCTATGCCCCTAGACAAATTACATAGCTTTTAAAGCGATAGCGAAAGATTCAAAAGAACAAAATGTATACGATTGACATTCACCTTTAAAAATTTCACGTGACAATCTTATTTCAATCCCATACATTGTATTCCTTTCATCTTTCGATATCACTTCGCAATGTTATTTGTCTAGAGGTAATATATGTAGACGTTTAGTATTCCAGTAAGTACCTACCGAATTTCCTTTAATATTTCATTAGATACCTATAGCTGTTAAAGTTCCATACAATTTGGTACTTCGTAACATACATATATGTACCTACCTTCATAATAAATGAGTATAACGACTGAATAGCTCCAGAGCCTTGGATCTTTGTTTATCTAAAATCATAATGAGTCATCATAATCATCTAACCCAATGCTAAGGCGAAACTCGGCAGACCCAGACAGCGGCTGCATTGGACATGATTGATCAGTTAAAACAGCCAATTATAGATTTATCTCTTATCAGGTCGGAGAAAATCCAAGATCTCGATGTCTTAATGTAGTTAAGGAAGTCTGTAAAGGAGTCCCATAAATACCCCCAGCAATAGGTGCTTATAAGACTGAGTGCCAGCTTGACCAGTTGCTTACAGAACAGTTAGGTACAGACCTACTTTTAATGATACACTACAGAAATCCTCAAAATAATATTCCAGAAGGAATAAATGTTTTAACACGACAATTTCATTTGTACCTATCAAGAGTATATTTAATGTCTCATATTTACCTCTTCATTGATGAATCAGTTCTTTAGCACTTTGTAAATAGGTACCTACTTAAATACTAGAATAGGTCACAGAAAATAAAACAGTTATATATTATATTTTTGTTTTTGTCAGTTATTATACTCAAAGACGGCTAAAACTTATCCCATTTCCTTACGACAGAATTACAGGAACATACACATACAAATGTATGTATATATGGTCCTGTAATCCACAAAAAATAATAATCTGCAGTTTCCGTGTCGAATACGCAAAAACTAAAATTATATTCGCAGTGTATTTATAGTGCTAGTATTCTATATTAACTTAGTCTGACAGGACGATTAATTTATTTATTTAAACCTAAATATTTTAACGTTGGTTTTGGGTTATTAACGTGTACGACATAATACATAACTAATATTAATATATCAACAGGCAAACACGCAACAGAACCCTCAGAACACGCGATTCGTCATTTAGGGGGCTAGAACAAAACCATGATTTATTTAGAAGCTTACAGGTAGTAATATTTGCACGAAATAATTTGTATAAACACCTTTTTATGACACTTTTTAAATGCCCTTTAGTTGCCAGTTGAATTTCAATGAGAGATTTTAATATTATATAGGATATACTTCGTATATTAAATTATAGAACTCTTTGAAACCTGACGCAGAATAGTGCTAAGTAATATTTTATACGGTCATTTTTCAAGCTGATTTATGAACGTATGCTTGTGGAAACTGCTTTAGTAATGAGTTTGTATGGGTCACTTGGGATATTTTAAGAACTGTATTTGCATTCTTGACTACAATAACCGTATTTTCTAATTTGGTTTTGAAAGTTTCTTCTTCACTAAAATAAAAACTTAGTAAATGTGTACAAATATACACATGATATATGACTTTAAAACACAACTGCAGTGGGTTTTGTACACACCTTGAGCACGATAATATTTATCTCCTGCGTACCGGGCCGGCCATCATGATCTCCAAAATAAGTTTACTGTAATAACTTTCTGACTTAGTCCACACATTTATAATTGTTTGGTCTTAATTCTTTAATCAGAAAACTCAGATCTATTACAGTTTTAGTTTGCTATTATAATAAATTTATTTACAAGTACCTAATTATTATATAAATTAAAATTGTCACAATGAATTCAATCAAAAAGTCATATTACAAAATGTAACAAAATGCTCTGAAAACCGAGTAAACTTAAATAAAATATCACATTTTTGTCATATTACAAAGGACAGTATTTACCTAGTTTATAAAGTCTTTATGCAAGTAAGTACCTACTTAATTTGCTCTTAAATCCACACCTTGAACAAACAAGTACCTATTTACAGTAGGAACTTCCTTACGGCAAACCTTTGATGACTCAGTGAAATTGCAATTCAAAATTTAACGCTTTAGGCCCGAGTAATAAAGATCAAACTTATCTTTATGTTATGAATAACTCACAATAAAATATGACCAAGTGTTTTAAGTATTCATAACTTGAGAGAACCTACATTTGAAGCAGACGCACACAGTGCAATGAATTTAGTTCAGTAACTAGGTTTCGCTCATTTATTAGCTCAGACTTTTGAAATTTGTTAAAACATACTTACTTTCATAAAGTAATTAAAAGTATGAGTATAAAGAAATAATTTTAATTAATAAATTTAATTAAGGACAAGGAAGTGAGTTTTTACTGTAGAGATGCTTTCTTATATATTTTTTAGTCTCTGCCTACCCTCATGGAAATGCATGTTTTTATGTATGTGATTCGTAGGCTTGTTTGCACTTGTCACTACGACATCACTAAAGTTTCGTTCTAAATAGGTTATGAAAGTTTTGGCCATACTGTTCACCGTCTCACTTCGGTTTATGACATTATATTTTTGACTTCGAGGGGCCATCAAGCATACCAATGCAGACTTCACTGCGTAAACCTACTACTATGAGTGCGAACGTTAGTGATAATATTTACAAATAGCATTCAAAACGAAAATTTGCTTTGGAATGCTTTTTGTTTAACACGCTAAGGCTAATAAATGAATACTAATATAATAGGTACTAAATTAATACTAACAAATTTTAGTGATGGCAATATTTTGTAAAGTCAACGCTATTCTAAAAAGGGAGACCATCTTGCAAAAACGCAATTTCTAAACAATTCAGAGAGTTGCTGTATTAAATTTAACAAAGTTCCGAGCATAATTCTGAAAGTATTTATTTCCCAACTTATTCAATTTTTTTTTGTCAGTTTGAATCAGTCATTTCTTTTTATCACACTGTTTTACATTTAATTGCAAAACTTGGAAGAGGGTTTTCTTCTTTTATTGAGGGATCATAAAATATTATTTTATGAATATTTTTATGATTCGTTTAGGCACTTATTACCTAGGTAGGTACTACTAACCATAAAATATGTCTAAAAGGCATTAGGGGTGGACAATATACATCGATATTTAATCGATAAACTCGTAAGCATCGATTACGCAAATCTAAAATTTATATATTGTATCATATTTTTGAAGAATAGGAACTTAACTTGCCTACCGCTCATAAAAAAAACATTTTGATCCCTAACTGGCCTAGATAACTCCAGTGGTTTCATCCCTTTCTTATGGATAAATGACTTATTCTATTTAGAATATCACTGTGGCAATAAAATATTTTTTTCACAAGCGGCTCAAATAATGACTTAATTCACGAATACTGGGCAGAATTTTGTGTTTGTATACTAAATTATAGTAGCAATTTATAGTCCTTTATCTTAACAAGTTCTCAATCACACAATGTCTTCTGATTAATGTTAAACTACGTGATTCAATTCTACTAAAAAATGGTATTCCTATTAGTTCCTCATTACTGATGGAAAACATTATTTTATTCTAGGAAATGTCGATAAAAGATCGATGCAACTTTCGGATCGTCGAAACATCGACGCAAAAAACCATCAACGTTTTTCTTGTCCATCACTAAGAGCCAAGCCACTATTCCTTGAAATTACAAAATCTGTTAGGTAATATTTTTTACTCTAACATAAGTATTTACTATCAAGTATACAATGCTATCAAAATAGTGAGAACGACACTTTGTAGGTATGAACCAATATATGTATTTCTTTATAATAGTTTGCCATGTTCGCAAACTTATCTCTGGTATAAAACGGACGTTGATGTTAAGCCCGCAAAACGATCAATTTTATCGTCTTGATATTGTATTTTAACGTCCGTGTTAGCTACTTTGTAGTTAGCTATAAACTTGGATCAGTGTATCAAAACTTCGCAGGGAATAACTTGGTGGATATTTACCTTCATAACAAATATACTTAGGTATTGCTAATGCAAGGCAACTTGGAGTATACTTCTAGCAGGTGAAATTAATGTCTATATTTCTCGTAATTTTAGTGGAAATTTATTCTATAAATTAAGAAAGTATGATCATTTGTATATATTAAGTACTCATGGTCGATGTATAACTACTCTAAAAAGAAATATAGAGAATATTATTTTTTTAAATTTACACGAATATCACGCATTGAAATAGTACTATTACATCAGTCCACCTGTGACCATAAAGTCTGAAAAGACTTTAAGACGTCGGGATCTAAAAAATAAATAAAACCGCGATAAAATCCGTTATGAAATAGTTTTATTTCAATGTGAAATATAGACCATCAGATTTTCATCATTTAAAAATAAACTTTTAACCTAAATTAGAAAATATTGAAACCAGTTAAATTCACGTGGGAAGATTCGTTATCAAATAAGGTCAGCACACTCGAAGCGTACCTATGTATACACCATACATATAATGACTTCAGCGGTAAACAATTATAAACGACTTCAATATCTTTCAACATGCTAAAATAAAATTAATCGAAAAACAATTGATGATCGCTTCAGAACGACCTCTTCACTGCTCCGCTTCGGTTTAAACTTTTTGAGACAAGCAAAGTCGTTCACACCTTTTATTTTTCTATACTTGTTTTATTACGGTAAACACTGGGAACGAAAGGTGGGTTCTATATATTAGACCACACCAAAAACTTCTTCAAGTAGACGGTCCTAACAAAATAATCATGAGATGAAAATATTACCAGAATTTAGTTACCAGAACTTGGTAATTGGTTTATATTATGATAGGACAAGTAAAGGAAAATAGAGTAAACATATATACATACATACCACCACGTCACTTTCCCAAGTGCCACCTGTTACAATCTACGCACACTTTGTGGCTTTATTTACGTTCATACATGGTCCTACATAACTTTTATAAAATTTTTTAGCCATATTATAAATTTTAATCATAATTATATAAAAATTGTCTGTGTATTGTGTACAATAAAGAATACAGTGAGCATACATCAACCCGAACTTGGCAAAACTGTGTAAATTAAGATCCATGCCCAGCTGTGGGACATTAAAAAGGGTTAAATGAAGTGAAAGAATACGAATAAAAAAGAATAAAAACGCTCTTCTAGGTAATTTATTTCTTAATCATAATCCTGATATTTTTGTGAGTTACATAAATCCAATACAAATTGAAGAGATACTTAGAGAATCAGAGGTAAATTAAATTGAACGACGATTTGAAGGGTTCGTGTCTGGATTTCAGAAAAATCTTCAATTTTAAAGGTATATTTAAAACCACAATTACCAGGCACACAGGTCTACTAAAGAGGTTCTCTAATTGGTTTAGAACACCTGACAGGCACATACTAAAAGTTACAGGTAGTTAGGCCCGTACAAGTGTCAAAGATAACAAGGGTAGTCACCTCGGAACCGAAACTGTACAACTTTAATCCCATTTTCATTATATAAAGTTCTAATTACTTTAATTAACACATATGTAGTTGAATAAGTTTAATTAATGCTCCATTTAACTGCTTTGATATTAATATTACCAATTGTTTGACAAGCTTGTGATTAATATTGCATAGCATTATACACAGGTACCTACAAGGTATGAAAAATCGTGTTTTAATTAATTCGTCAGTAAGATTATAAAAAATGTTGAACACATTTTTTGCTTTATCACTGAAATGAAACAATATTAATAATAATACAATAAAGTAATGGATTGGGAGTGCGCTACGATATACACAGGTATAAAACTTACTTAACCATGACGTCATGTGAGATTTCGCTTGGAAATATCACCGTAATCTTTAATCACTAAAAAAAATACGGGTTCAATATTTTTAATTTATTTAGCTGACCGACTATATGTATAACAAAATGTCGTCATTCGTATTGTACCAACGTATTTATAACTTACTCACTTGACCTATCTAATTTAATTATTTAGTAAATTCACAGATGGCACTACCTACTACCTAGTTTCAATCAAAAAATAAGAATTTTCGTTGCGGTTTTTCTTTTCTCCGTCTAGCACTTGTGTGTCAGGTCAGACGTCAGTGTAACGTACGATAAGAAACTTTGCTAAAATTAAGTTTCCTTTGCTAACATTTTTAAAAGTCTGTTGAAGTAACCATCCACTTTTCTTGTTATTTTTAACAAACTACTAAAAAGCAAACTTACGTTAGTATGTTTTATACACAATTATGCATATGTTCACAACAACCACTTTAGTCTAAATAGGATCGTTTCAGCACTAAGTGCTAGGCATACTTACCATAATCTTGTTACAGTACTCTTTCAAGAATATTCTATAGAAATACATGTTGCGTGACGATACAACTTCAACTTGAATAACTAGGGCTTTTCATTCGTAGGATTTATTATACTAACCTACAGCAAATAAGGAAAAGGAGTTTGAAATATAACTTCAATTTACGTACCTACATTTCCTTTTATACGTTTTCAAAGAGTTTGATCTCATATTTAGGCATCACTTCACTTTAACCCTTTTTAGTCCCACTGATAGGCACGGGTCTTCTCACAATTGTCTTATTGATCGGGAGTATTTAGGCCTTAATCCACACACGCTGGCTATATGCGGGTTGGTGGTTGGTATATGTCACTTGTCCTAGAATGATTAGTTCTTAAATATGCCGGTTTCTTTACTATGTTTTACTTCACCTATAGCAGAAGCGATGACACAATTTATACAAAAATGTGCGGGCTCGATCGGGGATTGAAACCGCGGCTTATATTTCAATGGCGAGGCCGATAGTACTGCGCCACCACTGCTCATAGGTATATTATTCAAATTATGAGACCCAAATAGACTGTACATTCATATAAAAGAAAAGATTACTGACTAACTGACAGAGTTATTTAACAGCCAAAACTACAAAACAAGTTACGCTGAAATTTAGCATAGGTCCTATAGGCCTACGGACCAACAGGAATTTAATATGACGTAAGCATCCGCTCAAAATGGATTTTTAGACATTCCTATATTGAAAAGGAAAAACGAGGGTTTAAGTTTATACCCAAACTGCACAAAGACGAAGTCAAGAGTGGTATCTTATGTAGCAAGTAGTTTCTTTTTTCCATGAAACAAAAATATTATCATAAATTAGGTCTATATTCTATTCATGGAAATAACCTACCCCTTTGATTTCTTGTTACCTTGATTTACATTTTTTATGTCAGCTCATGTTCTATAGCCCTATCTCGTTATTTTAGCATGCATAAGCATTTACAGTGCGGTAAGACAATATTTATCAAGCTCTTTCGTGCGAACTATTAAGGGTAATTAAGTGAAATGGGGCACATTAGCAGCAGGCTATAAAATAAATATGAGACTGCTTACCTAACATTTTATAATCAGCACTATTATTATAATGTACTCTCTAACTTTTTTGCAACATAATTTTCTATGAACACTAAACAAAAAGAGGCCCGAAGAAAGATATCATATCATTTTTTAATGATGTTAAGAAAAATGTCTAGAATACCATTGGAAATGCAAAATGAAACCTATCCAAGGTTTGTTTTTGTATTTCCCCTGGTATTAAAAGGATACCTTAAAGAATCTGGTTTAGGAAAGAGCCTGATTCATAACTTCTTCAACCCTTTTTAGTGTCCCACTGCTGGGCACGGGTCTTCTCTCAACTATCTTACGAGTTGAGAGAGTTTAGGCGTTAATCCACACACGCTGGCCAAGTGCAGGTTGGTGGATATCACATGTCCTCAAATGATTAGTTCTTAGACATGCCGGTTTCCTCACGGTGTTTTCCTTCGCCGATATTGAGTTGAGCAGCGGAGATGAAATAATTCACACAAAGATGTGTGGGCAAGACCAGGATTCGCACCCGTGACCTTACTTTTCTAAGGCGAGACCCGTACCGCTGCGCTAGCGCTGCTCCGCCGCCGCCGCCGCCTAATTCATATCCGTGCATTTTTTTTCCTTTCATCCTCGTTTTTGGCCGGTTCTTTAACATCCTTGGACAACCTACTGAATTTGTGTGACGTAACTGTACCTACCTAGGAAGGCCCGTTCCTCTCTTTTTTCTATGATTTACATAAATAGTGGCTGTGACGTAAATAAGGTGTCCAAATAATTACCCTTTTCTAATCCTTTAGCTACAGTACTAACTTCAGTAGTAATTGCTTGTTTAACAACGCCATCTAGTGACACATGGCGCTCCTAAATCTGTGTAACTGCACGTATATATAAGGAAAATATAACATTGAAGTTGGTAAGCCTTTTCTCAAATATTTTAAAAGTAGAGTGAAGGTACTAATCATAGATCCATAGAGACTACACGCTGTATATCATAATAATGATTGTGAAATGCTAATATGCATATTATGATAATGATCGCATTTTTATTCAGGTTTTTATGTAGTCCTGGTGGCGTCATGTTAAATTAATGTGGTACATAATGTGGCTTACCTTTAGTAGACAGTTTAGATATTCCCTCCACTTGTCAAACTGTGATAAAGAAGCTTTGCTTTTTGAAGAAATCAATATAAATAGCTTATAAGCACATTAAACTTATACAGAACCCTTGTTTTGGCTTGGTTAGTGTAATGAAAAATTATGAAGTAATTGACATTATTTTTGAAATATATACAGAAAGACAGTTCGTAAATCTAGTTTAAGTTAGCTAGTTTAGTTATTTATTTAGATTCATATTGAAATAGTTATTCAGTAAGATCAATTTCCTTGCCAATTGTACTATCCGTTTTTGTGAATAAATGTATTTTTTCATTTTCTCTAAAGATTGCTTAAAAAAGATCTATGCGTAGCAGTTAGACAATATAGGCTTTTTGTTTACTTTACCTACCTAATATGTTGGCGAAAGTAAAAAATTCTCAATGCTAACAGAGTATAAAATACTTACATAAAATACATACTTTGTGGGACTTCTGAGGTACTCAAGATGTTGCTTTATTATCCTATTCACTATTTTTATACAGGCCAAGGGCGTGATTTCCAACCCTTTGAAGGTCTTGTCATGAGGTAATTTCCGTCGCCGCCCCAAACGACCTGCTTCAATGAGATACTGCTGTGATAAAACCTTATATTACTCTACTTTGAATGTGGTAAGCCCTTTATTGGATAGCTTAAGCGTCATGTAAGAAATTATGGTGAACCAAGTTATTTTATGTACCCGCTTTTTAGCTGCCCGCCCCAGCTTCGCTCGGGTGGTGTAAGTTCCTGTGGTGTTAGCAGCATGAAGTACCTATACTATACCTATTTTCAGACTTACTGAATACACCTATACACACAATTTAAAAAAAACGGTCGTTCATCGGTGCCGTTTCTGAAGAGTTTAGTAACAAACACTGTTTCAGTTTTAACTAGCACATACACAGACGTTCCGTCTTTGATAATAATATTTAAGTTATCTCATCTATCATGTTTGAAAAATCTGTAACATGAGAACCGAATCGTCAGTAAGTACAAAGTAGGTACGTCGTCAGCGCAGCGCAATAGTCTGAAGTAAAACGATTAAAAAATCGGCTGCTTTTTGGTTTTACATGACTGTTAAGAAAGGGTGGTTTTTAGCGAGTAACGAAGAATTCTTCTTGCTTTTTGTATGTTTAGGTACTTGTATTATTTTACTTCGTATCTTCTAAATGGGGGTTGTTTCATAAACCCAAAATATTTTAAATAGATGTTTAAAATAAGTAGCGGGTTTATTGGAAGCCAGGTTATTTATCTTTTAAATTATTTCAGTGCTTGAAATTTTTACACCTAATACCAATTTCAACCGCATGCAAAGTCGTATTTTCATAAATAATTCTACATTTACCTACAGATATAAATTTTACACGTTCTGATTTCACACAATTACCATTAATAAGTACAAACTTATTAATGATAATTTTGTGTCTTTTTGTAATTTTAAAAGTTAAGCTCTTGTCAGTGTAAAGATGCAATTCTTTCCATTTTTCTCTCTTCATTGCGATCCCTTTTATATCTTTAAACTTACGACATCAGGGTAACCTTCTCTTTATTTGACTCGCATAGTAAATTTTTTGCTTTCCTATTCCTCGTCTTCCTTCTACCTTTCTTTCTATGACATTTATGAAATTAGAATCGACAATTAACATTGCTTCAGCAAAGTTTGTTATTAATTTTAGGTATGTTATTAGCTGGCAAAACGTAATATCCTCTGTCTACCTTGGAGTAGATGCAGGTATAATATGTTTACGTATCCAACATAGAATAATAGTGAATCATTGAATACATGAATAAAACATGCAACTGTTCTAGTTACGCTTATCTTACCAATTTAGATGAAATGGGTTCCTCCTGGTTTTGTACAAGATTGTATCTTTATACAACCACGTACTGTTTATATTGTTATTTGATAAAATAATAAAGATAACAAACAATATGTGAACAAACTGTGAACCTAACTAACCGACTTCTGAACAAAAGGAATAGGTTCTGTTTAGTTGTATGTTTTTTTTGTATGTTCGCCGATTACCTACTCCGTCAATTGTGGGCTAATTTTGAATGTTTTTTGTTTAAAAGGCCTATGCTTCTAAATTAGTCCCAAACTTTTTTTTAATCTGATGATGGACTTCGAAAATGTAGAACAGAAAGTCCTCATAGACGTCCTCCGTCACGACAAGCAGTATTGCTTTGTTTTTAAGTGTAATCGGTGGCTAACCACAAACAAAAGGGAATGGAGCGATGTTTCGACCCTCTCAATTTAAATTTTCCTTTTGTATGAATACCATCACCTCTGACGGACTTTAACGGCGTAATTAATAGTCATATGTTACAAATGTTACTACAAAAAATTGTATGTTAGAAAATGCAGTTACAGCACTCATGTACAACTATTATCAAAGAGTTGAGGTAAAAGAGTTATATAGAAGAAAAGGTAGTTTCAAGGCGCTACATAGATACTTTGTTATTTCACCTTAGTTTGATGTAGGTACCTATGCGCAAAATAAACGCTCTAACGAGATATGTTGAGTTGCAAAAAACAAGCCCTCTGCAAACTACTCCGCGTAAAAGAACGTCTCAATACTAATTTTATTTGTAATCTAACCAACTTGTACTTGTACACACGACTACAAATCTAGCTATTTATTCCCATACAGGCTGACCTCTTATTGTACAAAAGTCCTACACAATGCGAGATCAGCTTACATTGGTTTTTTATAGCTTGATGTGTAGCCGTGTGTACCATGACTATAGGCTCAGTTGTGGATTTTGTAGGCTAACGTGTTCAAATTGTACGCCTGAACAGGCTAAATGACGACATGCAAATTGGACACCTCGCATGCCTGATCAGGATGTAAACGCATGTTTATGACAAATAAATTATCTTGGTATATCTCTTTATCTTTATTATTACACAAACTTAGGTTTGTTGGTTGTTTAATAGTAAGTTAGTTGTTTATTTGTGGTATAGGTAACTACAGAAAGGTTCGAACTGTTAAAACATCACATAGGACAATTAACCCTTGCCTTTAGTTAGATATTGTCCCCATATTATGAACCTTAAGAGAAAGGAGCCTATTGTGTTTTGTAGCGTTTGATATATATTATTAGCAACGGACAGAATAGGTTAACAGACTCAAGGGAGTTTAGGACTAAGCTTTAAATTAATAGTTAATATTGTAGCTTAAATACTGGCTTTAATTAAAGACTATATTCACGTTTAGTTTAATTTAGGTAATTAATTCTGAATTAATAAGAAATAACTTAATTAAAAATTGAATGGTTTCCCCGCTTTACCTAAGAACTAGCTCTATCATTTCAGCTTTAAAAAAGTACGTTAACCACATCTAACTCAGTACATTCTACAAAATGATACACAGATAGATACACATATCAAACATATAACATGCTACTTTTTCGTTACGATTACTAAAGAGAATTTTGATTACGAAACTCGTCCTAGAGTCTTGCAAGGAACCTCCAACTGCTTTTCAGCCCATGCACTTCATATTAGAAAAGAGTATGTCCAGCTTAAGCTCTTCACACGGGTTTAGGAATTGAGAGAGTTCAGGCCTAAATCCACACACGTTTATCAAGTGCGGGCAGGTGAATGACAAATGTCTTTAAAAATAGATATAAGTTACGTTGGAATATTGCTGAAAATCAGTGTTGTGGGTCGTGGTAGGTACTCACAGAGTTTACTAAACAATATCACGTTTGACATCGATGGGTCACACTGTTTACTTTTCTTTGATTTTTAGATTTCTCATGTTGTTTTCCCTCAACGATATCGGGCTGATAGTGGTGACCTGATCTGTAAGATACTTGCTTATCACGCCGCAAATCGTATATTCGATTACCATCCAAGAAAGACCAATGTCTGCATATACATTGAACATGTCTCGAGTATGGGTGTAATTATTTACTTAATATAAGTAAGTACGTATCTACGTATTTACAAAAGGAAAATTGTGTAAGTATTTTTTTTTTACTCTTGGCTTAGCTTAACTACAACTTGCCTGATGTTAAGCAATGATATAGTCTACGATGGGACGCGCCCTTCCAATATACCGATTCATTCGTGATTAAGGTGGCTATGTGGAATGAGGCTCCATATGGAAAAAAAGGAGCAAAAATTCCAACCCATCCTCTTAAATGGTGTCACCAGACATCGCACCGGAACACGGCAAGGCCGCTTACCGGTGCGGCTTTATCTGGTGGGTGGTCACTAACCATCGCCGAAGCAATTAATTACCAGTAAACACAATTACCAGTTGATTGATTGTCACCTGATTTGCACCACACGGGGACCACGTGTGGGGATTCAGATAAAAGGTGTACTCCCACGGACAAAGGTGACTCAGCCCCTCATCCTATAGTATCTACGTACCTATATCAGTTATCTGATTTCCATAGCACAAGTTCTGTTTAGATTAGATAGTTTTAGATAAGATGAGCGTGTGTGTTATGTCCTGCAAAAATAAGTTAGCTCGACCCAGGGGTAAACCTGCGACCTGTACATTCTCCGCTTTATTTTTATTAGAAATGCCAACTGATATTTCAGTCCAAACATACATACCAATCAGAGAAACACTATATTACATCAGATTCTATTCACAAAAGTTTTACATTTGATATTCATTCAAGCGATAAATATCGACACAACTTATTTATTTTTACTTAGAATCAATACGTGCGTACGTTGATGACCTATAAACATTCCCGAAGGTTCTAACTTCCCTCCATTTATTATTATAGCCTCCTATTACTCAAGCGTGTGGAGCTCGATTCCCAGCCCTACAATTACTATGAAGGTTGAATGCTAACCTTACTTTTTCTTCCGTACGTGCTACACCGCAACTTTTTATAGATAGACATGGTGCCAGAGCTTGTGTAATGGAAACCAGATAACTGATATCACTTCAACCCTTTTTAGTGCACCACTGCTGGGCACGGGTCTTCTATCAACTATCTTAGGATTTGAGAGAGTTAAGGCCTTTATCCACACTCGCTGGCCAAGTGCGGGGCGGTGGATGTCACTTTACCAAATATACTTACTACTCTTCTTTTGTACATAATTCCACCCAGACTCAAGACAAACAGACATGTTCATGCACTCAAATGTCCGTCTAAAACTCTAAAGCAAGTATCTTGCCGAGCAGTCGACCGCAACGTGTATTTGCTCTATTTTTGTAATAGAAAGTACTTATAAATTTAATAGGTAGGTATAAATAGAAATTCGTATAAAACGATGCTATATTTTAATGCTGCCTACAATAAAAAGTAAAAATACGTCTCCAATATTTTCCTTTTATTTACGTGACCAAAAACTAACAACGATTATTCAAATTAAGCCATCGTGCCCAATGGAATAGAAAATGAGAGATTATTCAAACGATCCTTCATTCGGATTGACAAGGTTAAAACAAAATTTCCTCTTACATTTTACACAAACAACAACTGTTCTGAAGGCAAATGTTTCATCAATATTAAACATCCCATTAAATAAATGGTACTTTATTGTCAGATTATCTAATAATATTGTAAACCTCACTACATTATAGACGAGAGAAATCCCTCGTGTTGAGCATATATTTTATCGTCAATAGCCTTTTATTCCACAATTACACATCTCTTCTGAAGCATGCCACTACTCTTATCCAGTTCTTACCAGCTATCTTACAGAAATTGGCACTCAATCTGGGTGACCAACACGATATTTAACCTTTGCTAAATAAAATCTCGAGTGTGAGATCACAGGTTGGTAGTGGCAAACGAAGCGTAACGTCGACTGGAGACTCTCACTCTTGATCATTCCTGATCCAAAGGCTGGCCATCGCAATCCAGCACGGAAATGCGTTAAGTATGATGGGCACTTTTGGGCCGGGAGCGTCAGTGGCGGGTTTCAAATTTTATTTTGTTATTTTATTTTTATTGTACTGATAACATTAATTGATATTTTTTTAATATGTAATCGTTTTATTTGAATAAGATATACTCGTACAAAGGGTAATTTATAATCTAGTAAAATACATAAACCATTTCATAAATCTAACTTAAAAAATAGATATGTCATAAAATTCCTCTGAATCAAGGCCTTGGCCACATTCCTCCAAGGCATTGCCTTTTGTATGGCAATATTGGCAATCCTAATTCTTTGACCAAGATGTAGGCCAGCTCTCTGACGTCTGTACTTTACAAAACTATGTCAGTAATATATGTCAGTATATATATAATATGATATTTAGTAATTCTGATGACACCGATCACCTCACCTACTCCTAAAACATGAAGTTCGATGTTCTGAGCAGAGCAAAGTCATCGACTATCATTCTTTAAATAACTTAATTAATTATTTAAAGGAGATAAATGTTTCTAAATATTATGCAATAATTAACTGTCTCCCAAATATGCAAACATTGATCATCTCAGTCACGTTGACGAGACACGAGAACGTTGTTATCAAAAGAAGTAGAGCACAAAATTTTATCCAGAGCTTACTGGTTCATTTTGAAAAGCTGAAAAATTCATCCAGTGATCTCCAACCTCTGACATTCTACAAATGGAATCAATATTTGAATCATTATTTCCAGATTTACAGGTAGAGAGGCACCGTAATATTTGTACCCAAATTGGGGCACGTTCGATAACTTTAGCATATCTAAAAATGTACAGATTGACACTACCCGCAGTGGAATCGTCTCGAATATATATTAATAATACTTTTTCTATTTTTACATAATCAATCATTTTGCTTCGTTGAACCACTCAATGGCCTACCACTTTTGGTAGGGTTATGCAGTGTCGCACGGAGTAATGGATAACTCATGTTTTTAAATTCATGCAGCTCATCTTTACTCTTAAAAAACTACCAAAATTGAAAGGCCATTAAGTAGCTTAAAATGTTTGAATGCTGTCGGTTGTGGACTTTAAATTACTTGAATATTAAATGAAAATGCAAGCTGTTTGAAAGACATAATAAGTAGCGAAAATTTCCAACATTAACCTTACAAAAGGCATATTTATTACATTTTTGCTACGCACCAACATCAAGTTTGTATGTGACATTCGTGTTAAATAGATAATTCATCCAAAAATGGTTCCTACATTCTTACCATAAATAAATGCCAATTCAACTTCCACGTCTCTGCCATTAAGTACGTTTAAATATAAGGCATGTTCACTGAACCACTATACAAATACTGAAAACTAGTGCTTTTCAGCAAATTGGATACAGTTGAGTGCTTCTTAAGGGCTTTCAACATTTACTTTTAAGGCTGAAAAGAAAGTATTCGTCTTTAAATTATTCATATCTGTATAATACAATATGTCAGTGACAAAATAAACCATGTCTATACTTAGTAGTTACAAAAATAAAATATGTCTTTTATTGATTTAACTAAACCATTACTTTAACCGTTTTTAGTGTCCCACTGATAGGCGCGGTTCTTCTCTCAACTATCTTACGAGCTGAGAGGGTTCAGGCTTTAATCCACTAACGCTGGCCAAGCAAGTTGGTGGATGTCGCATGTCCTCGAATGATTAGTTCTTAGACATACCGGTTTCGTCACGGTATAACCTGGTATGAAACCCGTAACCTTATACTTCAAAGGCGAGGCCGATAGGTACTGCGCCGCCACTGCTAATAGATAATGTAATACTAGGTATACTAGCCTATTCCTAAAAGGTTGCATCTACATGACATACCTATACTAGGAAATTAGTATGTAATTTACTTTAACTACTTACAACTACTTATTCATATTTGCTTTTAATTATTTACATAATGAAAGTTTTTTTTTACATTGATTGTAAAAACGTAAAAATTATTCCAGGGATAAAAATAGCACGTAATCTACAAACTAATTTTAAATTACTGTCTTATACACAATAAACACTTCTCTCAAACGTATAGATCTTTATCTAGGCAACTCAATGTGCGTATGAATTTAAAAGCTTTTACGCTAATAGGTTTTCTGTCTGTTCATTAGAAAATGTAGTATGTGTATGTGAGTATTTTTAATTTTAATACGCATTTTTTATACGCGTCTGTTTACATGTCTGTTTACGCTAATGGATATTTACACTAATAAGTTGTTGTATATCTATTTTATGTTGTGAATTTTTTTTTTACCTCTTAGATTAATTTTAATATTAGATGCATATTAAACTCAGCCAGTGAACCATCTACCTATGTCTTAGTATTTTCTTTTTCCACGATAAAATCTGTTAAAAAATATTTTATTTCAACATCTATCCATTTATTAACACTTAGAGTCTACCAAAATTTGCAGTCAGTTATTTATAAAAAGTAAAGTCTAGTACTACAAGACGAGAGATGGACAAAAAGAATAACGTCTTGGACAAGTCCTTTAAGCGCTATAGTATAATATCGCTTATAGCAAGACGAGATCATCAAGACTGCCGGTCCTCGATTCTGGCGCTTGACATGTCTAAATAAATGCCTAAAGCGCGAAAACGTTTAAAAAAAAGTGCGGATTTCATTGAAAAACAAAAGTAATCGCCATTTTTTGTTAGACAAATGTCTATTAGAGATAAATGTCTGATGCGCCAGGATCGGGGCTCTGGTCTTGCTTGGGTCCAGATAGCAAAACTTTGGATGGCAAGGCTTTTACAAAAGGGGGGTTCATAATACCCATAGTAAAAATACTGTAAAAAAATAAATGATAGTAGTATTAGATTAACTATTTGATATTTAATACATAGTAAATAGGTTAGAAACAGAAATTAATATACTCGTTTATGTAAGTACCCAAAGGATTAGATGAAGTCTAATATCAAACATAGATTAAAAAAACAAGCTGAAACTTTCCGTGAAATGTAAGGCATTTTTTATTTTAATTATGATGAATTAAAATTTAATAAACATTTATGTAATAGGTTTTTTCCTACAAAGTCTTATTATTGGTGGCAGTTCGCCATAGCTAAAAGTTCATAGGTAACTACGTTATGCCCTGACCCGCCGCTATTTTGACTTCTAAACTCTATTTTAGTTCCGAAACCGGGTCGCCTTCTAATTTGAGTGCACTGTTCTGGCAATCTGAAAATCATACAAGCCTACTGCATTTACATTAGCCGATTAAATCTGGAATTTATATTCATCCAGCTACTTTGTAATATTAAAGCGATTTTAAACGATTACAAGGATAAAATTAAAATTTTGATGTTTATATTTTACGTTCACTTCGACCCTTTTTAGTGTCCCACTGTTAGGCTCGGGTCTTCTCTTACCTATAAGACCGACAAAATGTAAATGATATTGATATGTCTTCTCTGCGTACACAATCTAATCTTACAGGCATACCCAAACACTAACGGTCTTATTCGTAAAAATCTAGGACTCTTTAGTTAAAATGGACTTTGTCTCTATCTTACTGACATAAATGTCAAGATGCTAGACAAAGACAAACAAATTATAAACCTATTCTAGCTATAATGAGCTTATGACGTTTATGAATACGGAGGTAATAGTATTACAGTTGTATAACGACTATTTACAAGGTGATGATTCTTTTGCACGTAACATCATATCGGAAAAGCTTCTCCTCCTTCAAGAAATACTCGTAGATTGACAAATATAAACGATCGCGCCATCAAACAATAAAATCCATACTTTAATATTATAAATAGTAAAGTATCCCGTAAGTAACTTCGTCTGTGGTGACTTTTCACGGTTAAATCGGAACCAAATTAGTTACAAAGAAATTTTGTACCGACATATTTGAAGCCTCAGGGAAGAACACAAGTTTTATCCTAGTAGGTACACTGAAGAAAAAACACCTTATAATTTTGCATGACATCTGACTTGCCTATGCGTGAACGAAGTCGCGGACAAAAAACCAGTTAAGTATAAATTTAAGAGCTTATCTACTGTCTACCAGAAAAGGACTAAACCCGCAACTTCAGTACTTTTATTCAAATTTTAGTTTGTAGATAAACATGTGTATTTTATGCGTCCAGAAAATTGTGTTAGTAAAGGACAGGGGACACGCCCGAGGATAAGACAACGCAGCGTGAGGCCTCATCGTGTTTTATGGCTCCCATTAAATATTTATGTCGGTAGAACACCTGTGCCGATGTTTCGTGTAGTCAGGATTTGCGTTCACAATAAATACGACTTTGTTACGATACAACGAGGAGCAACGTGAGATCTTTGGTAAGATGTTTGTTCTAGAGATATAGTTAAATAGACGTAGCTTCCTCTAGATTGTAATAATAATCTACTCTTAGCCACTCATAATACTGCAGAATATAATACTGCTGGCAATACTGCACAATATCTGTGTATTTATTTATCTATAGCCAAAGTACTCGTATTTATTTATTCAATGCACTACTAATACCAAAAACGGAAGATGGCGCAACATTACTAGAAATGATATCAAAGATCTTAATCGTAAATTGGCCAACAAAACCAAAACTAAAATAAAGATGTTATTACACCATTGATACCTCTAAAAATGTACGCTCGAGACATTAGTGTATACGCGATAAAGGAGGTTTAAAAAGGGCAATTTTAAAATGATTTTTACTGACGAAATGATTTTTATTTCTTTGAACTTTGATAGTTCTGACTCTGTTGATAACAATGATGATTCGGCCATACACAATTACACATTGACATACGCAATGTCATATTATATTTTTACGAAGTAATCTTTGAAGTAGTACCTAACTCTTGTACCTTATAATATATTCAGTTGTAATGTAACATAAGATACAAAAACATTTTTAAATGGAGGAAGTCTGTAAATGTTGTTCTTTCATTAAACTTTGCAATGTTACTAAATATCTTATTCATAATAAAACAAACAAAACTAACATTGCTTAATAATACTTAACCAAGTTTTACTCGTGCTATTTAAATATTCTTCTGTAAAAATAACTTTTTCAAGTTTTATGCACAGACTAAAAAGAAATAGTTAGAAAATGTTCTGATATTTTAATAATTCTTAGTATGTGACCTTTACAGAGGTAGATATCCAGACTATATTGTGTACCTACGTCGTCATTAGCCAGAACTAAGCCAACACATTCGGGGGGTGGAGTACTTTTACTGTTCGGTAGCCGGTGTTGTTTTGTTACCACCATCTATGGTTACCATACTGTAGAACAATATGTCAGGATTTCAGGAGAATGGTGTACTGATGGTTAGAAACTAATATTCTTCTGTCACTTGTGCCTACAAATTATACCTAAATAAATAGGTTGAGTCTTAGAATCGGCGCTGCTTAAGTATTTTGTTCCATTAGCTTTACTAAAATAGGTACCTACCTATCAAATTTGACACCTTTGCAAAATGGTTTTACAGTGTCCCAAACCACGAAGTAGATTTTGATTCTTGTATCTTTTTATTGTTTGTGCCTTGGTTCAAAATTTTGATCTAAAAGGTCTGTCAAATTTAAAATATGGCAAAAAATTTAGCAGGCCATTTCAAGTCAAATCATCTGTTTAGAAGTAGATATAAAACATACTATTCGGGGCTCCACCTGTCCTAACAATAAATACGTTCTTTGAATACAAAATAAGCAACCAAAATTCAGGGTCGTTTGCAGTGTTGCCATTCTATCGCTTTTGGCGCTAGATCAAGCGAATTTATAGTTGCCCCGTATACATATAAAAATTATAGCAAGACTACATAATACTAAAATACTTTTAAAAACCGCACCTTTAAATCGTATTAAATTAGATACAGATTCTTTTCATGTTAATTATTTTGATATAAAACCTGCTTATTAATATTTATTTAAAATTTCAGGCAAAATTTTGATACAGAAGTGGAATAAAGTTTACACGTAATGTAGCATTTATTTTTCTTTTCTTTGCGTCTTTGTCTTGATCGAATGCAGCGGCTTTTCTAACTTTTTTAGCGCTGAATGGGTTTCTGATATGGCAGCACAGCCTTTGTATCTTCTTGGAATAACCTTTTTGGTGGCAACCTGATATTTATATGGGGAACCGAGATAACGCTGGAGTTTGCGCGACTTTATGCTTTCAATTTCAATAGCTTACGCAGGGTCGTGTGGTACAGGATATTTGAAAAAAATAGTAGGTAGTAATATGTACCTAATAACTATTAGGTATCTAGTTTCCATAGGACATGTTTCTAAGCTTGGGATCATATGGCCATGTGTGTGTGTGTGTCCCAGGATATTATTATTATCTATTTTATTAGATAACTAGCTGCCCCAGCGAACTTCGTACCGCGCAAAATTGTGAATCTAAACCATTCCCAGATCCCCTTGAACACACACAAAAAATGTCATCAAAATCGGTCCAGTTGGTCGTTTGAGAGAAGTTCAGTGACATACACACTCACAGAAGAATTATATATATGTCGGAGAAGTCATTAGTACGGTAGCATACTTGACAGCGAGGCGGCAGCGCGTCGGGTCGACACGCTCGACAGAGTCTAGCCTGAGGTCCGCACGGGCATAGAGTGGGGATTGTCGCTACACGAACTGTGTGCCCCAGTTCTCTACAGACGTCCGTGCGACCAACATCGGTCTAGGAACTGTCTTACCACTCGTTGTATTATTTTTTTTTACATTTCGTAACAAAGTAATAGTGTGATTAAATTATTTGGTTTTCTGCTCGTTACCACACCCACTCAATAAGTTTTCTGGCGATGACTATCCCTCTGATCGGCCCCCTGTACCGAAATCAGAAGCGGGATAAAGGAGCAGACAAACCATCACCTAACTGAAACTACGCAACGCCCTGAAAAATAAAATGACGGGAGTGGTGACAGCTGGCGACGTGAACAAAAGGACACATCTGTACCCGGTGCCCTAATGGAAGTGGAGGTGTCGAGGTTTCACGCAGCAAGCGACACGTGAGGGTCGACGTGTGCGTGGTTGATCCACCGGGATGTACTTTTAAACATCAAGGTCAGTCGTTCTTTTTCTATTAAGATTCCGGTGCCGAGTGTTCACTTCGTTAAAGAGAGTAAACGTAGTGGTAAAAGAGTACAAATGTTGTAACCTTAAAGGGTCAGTCAAGCATACTTGGCATTGTTTAAATTATTTGTTTTGTTGAAATCGATAATTTAATCGAGATTTTATTGTACGTTAAGCCTGATGTAGTGATTTTTTTTACGAAGTGATATGATATTAGGCCGCGAAGTATTGTTGCAAGGTTTTATTGGTAATATGACCGCGACTCATTTTAAAATTTGAAAAGTTCTCGATATAACGATTGTAATTTACAATTATCAGTGAGTACCACCGAACTGTTTAATAATAATGATTTACCCTCGATAAATTGTTTTACCGTTGTTGACAATCACGTTTCGCAAGAACATAAATCGGCTATTGTCTATGTTTTGTCTCGTTATTTAGATTATTTAATAACTGGTATGTCGCTAACATGCGTAACTATAGGTGAGCTTGTTTTTTTCGCTTATTTGAACCTTATTTGGTTGCTCAAAAATGACCGTATCGTTTTAGTGCGGAAGAAAGAAAAACGATCGTGAGCGTGTAGATGAGTTATTGCGTGCAAATATTATTTCACTGGGTAATTTAACTTTTCACAATAGCTAAGCTAAGACAGTTTAAAGGCTTAGTTGCACACTTCAGACAGTTAGACTGCTAATATCTAGTCTCTTTGGGAGGCCATGGTTGAGCGCTTAAACTTGTCTCTTAAAGCGGTTTCCGATTGAGGTAACGCCAGACTAGTCAAGTTTAATGCTGCTAAAACCCAGGCGTGTCTATTCTCTGCTAAAAAAAAATAATGCCATTTCAATTGGCTCTTACTTTTCAAGGTGTATCCGTGCCTATTACAGTCCACCTTGAGCTTCTTGGCGTTAATATGACTTCGACCTTTAATTGGCCCGTACATTGAGCCCATGGCTCAACTTGCTGCCAAAAAGCTAGGTGTCCTCGCGAATACGTCAGTACTTCACGCCAAAACAGATGCTCAAGCTATATCAAGCACAAGTTCGCTCATGCATAGAGTACTGCTCGCATCTTTAGGATGGGTCAGCTAAATACCAACTCAAGGCATTGGAGTCTATAGAAAGGCGAGCCAAGAGGCTTATTAGAAACGAATCCCTCGTCAAGGCTAAATTGCAAAGCCTCGAGCATCGCCGCATAGTCGCTGGTCTTTCGGTCTTCTACCGGACACACTTCAGAAAGTGTGCGTTAGGATTAAACAAGCTTATTCCCCCATCCCCGTTCTACTACTGGACAAGTGGAGGTGTGGCTGTGCGCCGCCGTTATATGGTGGAAATTCCACGGGTACGCACAAAGCGCTTTGTTTCCACTTTCACTGTGCGAACTGCCGGGTTGTGGGGTTCGCTGCCGGCATCTATGTTTTTCGATAGCTATAATCTGCCGGTCTTCAAGTCACGAGCGAGTCGGTATTTACTGGGTAAGCGGGTTCCATCGTAGACTGCTTCATTGCTTCACATCGGGCAAGTTGTGCTCAAGCGCAAGACTATTTTAAGATAATAACAAAAAAGAAGTTTGTGACTAATTTTGGACCCCTCTATAAATTAACTTGTGATAAAATTCATTTTTTTTCTTGGCAACAGCGCCACGAGAACATTAGGAAAGAAATAATCTCATGACGATTTACGCAATGTAAATAGGGCCGCATTCTATGAAAAAAAAGTAAATTCGACAAGATAAAGGCAAAGGTAAATAATTTTTCGGTGGGAGAGTTTGTTTTGATTATGAACGAGGAGTGCAATCATACAAAGTTAAATCCCAAATTTAAAGGACCGTCCGAGGTCATAGAAGTTCTTGACAGTGACCGTTATAATTTAAAAGCACTACATTGTAACCGTACCTACAAATACGCACATGAAAGCTTGCAAAAAAAAGAAATCCGGTGAATCAAAGTATAACTGACGAAATTGAGGTAGAGTAAAGTAGTCGTGATGATGACGACCAGATTGTTTAAGCTTGCATAATGATTGGACCGTACCGGAGGTTGTCGTGTAGCCGTAGCTTAGTAGAAATCGGCATCTACTACATTGTAGTAGTCCGTGAGTACGCGGTAGTGCAGTCAACTCCGGCAGAGGTCGGGTTTCTTGGGAAACCGTGAGTCCAGGGGAGACTCGGCGTTCCCGTGGGGGTTCGCATAAAGTTGAGTAACTGGAGGTTACTGGGCTATGTGTAGCCAATGGTCATATGCAGAGCTTAAATTAGTTTACTTATTGTAAGTGATTGTCTCTTGTGTGAGAGTGTAAGTTTTAGTAGTCAGTTGTGCTTTGAGTTTCTGATTTTGATATTGAAGCGATTTAACTGAATAAGTGATATTGATTGTTCATTGATTTTTAGTAAACAGGTTTCCTTAATTTAATAAATAAAAAAAAGTTTAGAGTTCTGTTAAATTTGGGGATTTCTGGAAATCTTTATTCAACACACTGGAAATTCTGGAAATCTTTATCTTTGTCTAAAGCCAGGAACTTGTTCCTTCTAGATTAGTAGGCCAGGCGTGACTGAACTATGTGATACTGTGTGTTGAATATTGTTTCAGAATAACACACAGAGACGTGTGTCTCGCAGGATGGCCGTGTCGGAGAAGTCATTAGTACGGTAGCATACTAATGACTTGAGTCTAGCCTGAGGTCCGCACGGGCATAGAGTGGGGATTGTCGCTACACGAACTGTGTGCCCCAGTTCTCTACAGACGTCCGTGCGACCAACATCGGTCTAGGAACTGTCTTACCACTCGTTGTATTATTTTTTTTTACATTTCGTAACAAAGTAATAGTGTGATTAAATTATTTGGTTTTCTGCTCGTTACCACACCCACTCAATAAGTTTTCTGGCGATGACTATCCCTCTGATCGGCCCCCTGTACCGAAATATATAAAGATGTAACATTTTGACGTAGCTACATACCTACGACCTTTTTCATAAAAAAGTTACAACTCTTTAATTAAAATAGACTTTGTCTCTTTCTTACTAGTAGAAATGTCAAGATGACAGACAGAGACAAACGAAATATATTATTATATTATAAAGCTATAATGTGCTTAATTTTACTTTACGCTAAGTTCACATAATACCACTAAGTGTACCACGTTAATCTTTAACCATACATATATACTACTACGATTTTTCTAATAAATAAAAGCACGGGGCCTTACAAAGGCGTATTAAGGTTTCTAAACGGTCAACAAGCCCCTCGTGATGCCTCTAGTGACCGCTTATCAAGTGAGCCGTATGCTTTTTTGGCATCATATTGACATAATCATCATCATAATTAATACCCACCCCGTTTTTCCATCGGACAAGTAGAGGTACGGCTATGCGCCACCGTTATATGGTGGAAATTCCACGGGCACGCACAAACCGCATTGCTTCCACTTTTATTGTGCGAACTGCTATGTTGTGGAATTCGTTGCCGGCATCTATGTTTCCCGATAGCTATAATCTGCCTGTCTTCAAGTCACGATTGAATCGATATTTACGTTCCATCGTAGACTGCATCATTCCTTGTCAAGCGCAAGCCTATTATAGGATAAAAAAATGAAGTCAGTTAAAAAGAATAATCTTAAACTCGCCTGTCTTCCCATTTTCAGATTTCCACCCTTCGCAACTGATACCCACATAGTTTTTATACCTAACACGAAAACGCTATTTAGAAATTAATCCAGCCATCGCTTTTAGTTCTTCAAATATTCATGCGTACTGCTCATGTAATGTGATGTCAAAGGCTTAATGGCTCGCAGTTTATTCAGAGCTAGCCGCAGTTCAATATCACAGTAGGTACAGTCAGCAAATAAGTTTACCAACCTTTTGATTTTTTTTGTACGTCGACAGACCGCCTAACCATACGGCTGTGTTTTCAATGCCCTAAATCGACCATATCTTTGTATATGGTCCAGTGCAGTACTCCATGCACTTGGCAACAAGTTGTACTAAATGTCTTCATACACTTACGGTAGTCGATTGAAGCAAATTTTCAAAGAAATCTATTGAAATAAGACTTAATCAACTGTTTATATGCCAAAGTTACAAATTGTAAAATTCACATATATAAAAAATGAATCCCCATTTCCCTTAGTCACGCTATCACACGTGAACAGCTGAACCGATTTCACTAATTATGTTTTTAGAATTTTCTTTGAAGTACGAAGACGGTTCTAACGCAAAGAAAAATAAAAAGAGAGAAGTTATCCGAGAGAAGAAGAGATAGGATTAAACACCATTAAGAGTTCAAGACCTAAAACCGGGTTAAATATTATGAAAGGAAAACCGAAGAAAAATACACTTGGTATTCATGACTTAAACAGCTGCGGTTATATTTGGTTTGATTATACGAGTATTCGGTAGATAACGAACTTTACAACAGGAACAGGACAACGTCTGCTGGGTCTGCTAGTTAAATATAACAAAATAACATATCAATGACAGGCCTAAATTACTTACTTGACTATAAATATAACTACTACAACAGAGAGAAGAGAGGTAAATACGTGAAAAGAAACACAGTCAGATCACTCAGATCTAATTCATAATAAACAATTTTTGCAATAGTTATTTATATGCTATCCATACTTCAATAACTTCTACTTGATAAATCCCGTCGAAACGTTGAATTCAAAACAATTATATAAAATCCGGTTATAAGTAATACCGCAGCCACAGCCTCAATTAACTGAATATCGACTTGTTAACGATATTTTCATTTAACTGAGTGCAGTAAGTTGCACATGACATAATAGATTGAATTTTGTTTTATGTCTCTTTCCAAAGCAAAGCTGAGATGTCATTTCATTAGGTTTAAGTGTGCAATTTAAGTGGAATTGGACAGTTATTGTGTCTATGGAAGTATACTTTTAATTGCGATTTTTTGTACCTACCTAACATGCGGACACGACAATCTTTGTCCAGTCAAACGATTGACAGATAATGTCAAACGCCTTACAATTTTTTTTGCATATGACCTAACCCAATCGGCCGGAAGGGCCTTTATTGGTTCACCGGACTTTTTCGGTGAGCCGTCCGACGATGGTCGAATCGATAACCTTACAATTGTTGGTAAGATTAGTTAATTTCTTTTATGTTCCTGGTCTTTTACTATTTTTCATCTTTCTTATGAACCTCCCCTCTACTGCGGCTTAATGTGAAATAGCGACCTAATAAAAAATTGTGGCTCCAAAAAAATGTTTCGTTGGGGAAGTTTTTGTAACCATGAGTAGGTACTACCACGTTGTATAGCATAGTTCACTATACTTAAATCGTTAAAAGACCCAAAAAAGTTACACTATTTAAGGTATTGATTTTAAGAAATCGTATCTATAGCAAACCTTTTTAGTAAAATTACTCTAAAGCCATTAGTTAAATCGAAACAAAATCGCATAGCAAAGTACCGGTCAAGTGCCACTCAGTCCCTGACATATAGGGTTCGGTAGCATTTTAAAAAGCATTTTTACGTTTTATAACTGGCCGACTATTAATTTTACTAACCCGTGAAAGTTTCCTGTAAAATAGTAATTAGGCAATCTTTTTAAGTATATTACTAACGTGATCTTTTATGAATCTACGAACAACTATTTAGCTAGTAGAGTGTGAGACACTTGACTGTAACTAATATTACAACTGTACATGAAATCCATTTGAAAAGAGTTTTTAACATATCTACTCCTACTATTTTAATAAACAATGCAATAATATGGCACACGACTGGACTGAAGAGAGGAAAATTTCATCCACAATGTTTTTTACAAATAAAATCCAGTGTTTATTTTACAGACAGATACGTTTATGTACTACCATGCAATATTACAGCTCTGTTGTACAAAGGGTTTCTAAGCTAACCCGCGGACGCCGGACGGATAGAAGGACATGTCCATCTGATCGGACATAGCGAAACTACTATGGAACCCCAAAGTGATAGGAGGCTTGAGTTTTGCTGGTCATACCACAGACTACTAAGACTAAATGAGGTGGAAACTGGAATGTTGCGAGTCATTTCACACACGTACATCACGGCGTGCATTTTGGTATAACCTAGTAGCAATTAAATATCTGATTACGCTTTGCTATTTATGTTTCTATTATTCCGTGTGTAATGGACTCTGTTAGATTATTAAAGCACGCGTTTGCAGAACTGTGATGTTTACTTATAGCTTACAGCGTATATATACTGTGTACATATATATTTTTGGGATTCCGTAAAAATACAATCAATTTCAACTAAGTGAAATATTTATTTAATTTTTTTTTTTATTCTTTGATAGGCTGGCGCTTGACTACAACTTGCCTGATGTTAAGCAATGATGTAGTCTACGATGGAACGCGCCAGCCCAGTGTATCGATTCACTCGTGATTACGAATGATTATCGGTGAGAAGGTGACAGTGGAATGAGCCTCTTTAATGTTAGAAACCTTAAAGGAGCAACAATTCCGACCCACCCTCTCTGCATGGTGTCACCAGACATCGCACTGGAACACGGCAAGGCCGCTTGGCGGGGCGGCTTTGTCTGGTGGGTGGTCACTAACCACGGCCGAAGCCTAACACCAGTCGAATGTCACCTGATTTGCACCACCCGGGGACCACGTGTGGGGATTCAATTAAAGGTTTACCTACACCCACGGACGAAGGTGACTCATAATTTAATTATTTTTTTTAATTTTTTCATATGTGCTAATAATTTATACTGCTGTAAATATAGGATTAAATAGACCTAAATTAGAAATTGAATAAAGTAAAAAGGCGACCCTTATTCCTTTCACTAAAAGTTCTAAAAAAATACAGATCGATATTTCAAAATTGAGTTTCAAGATTCCATCCGAACTAACATACAACGCAAGTTGATTATTAAAATGAAATACATGTTTGAAGAACCTACCTAAACAATTCTGTACCACTTCTGTGCAAATTTGGCGACATTTGTTTATTTTCATCAATTTTAAAATTAAATACCTACAAGCGGTTGACCTCCCCCTCGCAATCCAAAAAGATTAAACTAGCCACACTTGTTTATTTATTGAGAAGATATTTTATAAAGCATTCTTTGGTTTCCGTCAATAGAATCAGGTCAAACGTGCTCAAAGGGAGGCCATTTCTTCCTATACTACGATCATGACCAAACAAAATGTTCTTCCAATGGTCGGCTGTAATTCCACTAATGACATTTGTTCTGACGAGCTTCGTGATTTCCACCGTAGTTACAATTCAATTTTAAAAGTATATTTTACTGTGATACTTACCTACTATTTATGATAGCAATGATCACATTTCTGAAGAGTTTTCGCTTGACTATAACAATATGAATATACCCTTTTTAACCCCCGACGAAAAATAATGTGCTAAGAGTGAAGTGTCTTTGCGTGATCAATTCAAGTTTGATAACTCATAGCGCCTAAACGGATGTACTGATTTCTATGCGGTTTTCGAAAGCAGAAGGGATCGAGATGCTTCATATGGAACTAGATCCCAAATAAGTCAAATGTAACGTATTGGAACGAAGTTCCTTATCGCGCGTTGGGAAAGGGGGCTAGACGGAAAAAATTCTTACGAAAAGTTGTCACGACACTTTTTGCTGTAGTAGGCTATTGTAAGCTGTGCGACGTGCGCATGTTTCTCTGTCTGTCTCTCTCTCTCTCTCTCTTAGCACCCTTTCACAACGCGCGATAAGGAACTTCGTTCCAAAAAAAAAGGATATAACTTAAAAAAAAAAATTATTACAATTCCTTCACTAATTAATCAAAAGGAACTTCGTTCCATCCGGGTGTACCTTGACACCTCTCACGATTTTTTTTTTAAATAGATTCGTGAAGTTCGCACATTTTTTCATCATCTTTAAGCATCTAGCAGAGGAAATGATCAACGGTCAACAGGGAAGAAATAAGCTCCTTGTTACAAAACGTCTGGAAATACTGCATTCGACTTCAGAGTGATATTTTACACAACATGTCTAAAAATCAGTCATTTAAAAATAAAGTTAGTCTTATTTTTGTTACCTTTCTCACCTTGTACGTCCAACTGTGTCACAGGTCCAAATTTGTAAGTGGCGCAGGTGATATTAGTTCACACGACTACACATCAAGCTATACATTTCCAGTATAAGCAAATCTCGCATTGTGTAGGATTTCTGTACAACGAGAGGTCAGCTTATACTGGATTTCTATAGCTTAATGTGTAGCCGTGTTGATGAGACATGAGACATTATGCAGAAAAATGGTTTCATCAATTGAAAAATCGGTTGCGTCTGTCAGATCTAGGATCTCACTTTATTAGTTAAATTTTAAGAAAATTAGGCGTCTTGGGCGTCATTAAATTTTTAATCTACAAGTATTCTCAGCAAACTCCTACCTAGATGCTAGGTTAACATTTACAGTCATTACTTTTTAGGAGTCGCTAGAGTTTTACCGTAGAGTCGTGCTCAGGACACAATGCTTAATTCTTAATAAGGTCAAATGTGCTTGACCTACTTTAGACGATATTAATGTTTTATTTTTCAGTCAGTATTGTCTTACTACTTTTTTTTTATCTATTCTATTATACAGTCCCACTTCTGGGCAAAGGCGTCTCCGTCTATAACGTCTCCCATCTTGTCCTAACTCTCGCAACCCCTCGAATGAATCCAGGTCGTCCCGCCATCTTTTTCTCGGTCTGCCTCTCGGCCACGTCCACCGTCTAGTAGATAATAAATATGAAATGTTTATACATAATAGGTACCTTAGGCACATTAGAAGTGATCAATCCGATGTTTACCGTCATACCTAGAATTTAACTGTCTCGAATCAAGTTTAAGAATTATAGAAATACTAGCTTCCGCCCGCGGCTTCGCCCGCGAAATTGATCTCACTAATCTTGTTTCTCCATACAAACTTTGGAACCCCGTTTCACCCCCTCAAAGGGTGAGTTTTGAAAAATCCTTTCTTAGTGCACCCCTAGATCCTTTAAGGAACCTATGTGCCAAAGTTGGAGTCTCCAGACCCAGCGGTTTGGGCTCTACGTTGATATCAGTCAGTCAGTCAGTTTCTTCTTTCATATATTATAATAATAATAATATACAAAATAATTATAGAATTATAGAAATTATTATGACGGTTCTAAGTCGTTGCCTATATCTGATGAACTCTCAGTAAGAGCTTGGTTCCAGAGGTTATTAAGTTCGGGGCTGATTCGGATATATTTCTGCTTGTATCACTGACGCCAGTTAGTCGAATTATACCGAAAAGTGATTGAGGGGTTTATCAGCAGTTAACAAACGAGATTATATTAATTTCATACCCCCAATCTCTTTAAGTCAAATGATAACTCATCTTCAGAAAGTTATTTGAAAATAATTTAACTTTTGGTATTAATAACGACAGCGACTTCAAAAGTTTGACGGAATTAGACGAGGGCTTCTATAGGCAAAATTATAAATGCTGTTTGCTGATAGATGAGGAAGAGATTTATTTACTTGCCTGTATTTCGGTCACTTATGGGCTAATCCTACAACATCGTCCATCACTGTTCTTGTAACTCACCACTGAGATCCCGCTTAAACTCCCGCACAGCTGAAGGCGCTAAGGGCCCCTTTAGACACTAATCTTTAATATACATATGTCAAAAAAATGGCGATTTAATTAATTTTTTCGACATTTGTAGTTAAAAATAAATGTTTAAAGGGCGAGAATCATTGAAACCCGGCCGAGGCTAGGGACACATAAGTTCGGTTCATAACTTACTGAAGATGAGTCAAGCGTGTAATTTAATGCAGTGTTACACTTTTTCTGTTTAAGCTACATTTAAAAAACTGAATTTTTTTAAGAGTATACACCCCAAACTAAAAATCAATATTTAATCTAAGTAATATTAAGCAAGGAAACAGTATTTATTATTAGTATTTTGTTTTTCTCACCTTTACTTACTTACTAAAAGTGGGTTTATAAGATAACCTTATATTTTTGAGGCACATCAACCAATGACCACGGTACACCCACCACTGTGTACCGCACACACGGAACATAACACTTGATTGTATTGTTGGACACACGCATCATTGGTTAAGTGTTTTGCTATTTATTTTATTTTTTATTTATTTAAATTAATAAAAAATATACAATAGAAGTTTTACATTAGCGTTACGCGACCGATGATAAGTTACAAGGTACAAATAATTTTTTATAGACCAAGTACTTCGTATCATGTAGGTAATACAATTGTACCCCAAACAGCAAATTAAACTGTATAAGAGCTGCATTTTAGTTTCTGATTACATTAAAAGCGTCAATTAAGCATTACAAGGAGATGATATAAGTGCTTATAAAGCTCTTGTAATGACTTTATACAGCTTTATGTGTCATAAGAGCTGTATAAAGGCTGTATTAGCAATGAATAAACTCTACGAGGGCTTTTTAGAGCGTTATTTTTGTGTACGGGGAAACTTTAACTTTAAGACTGATGTCCGGCAGATTATATCGAATGTATCCCGCCATATATATTTAGTTTGTTAACATGCCTTTAAACATCTTCCCAGATTTAAAAAAATCTTAATACCTGTATGTAAATATATCAGTTCTTCACTTCACTTCAACTTTTTCAGTGTCCCACTGCTGGGTACGAGTCTTCCCTCAACTATCTTGCTAGTTAAGAGAGTTTAGGCCTAAATAATTTAATAGGTATATACCCCTAACAAATTATAAGTCAGATTCTAAATTATCAGAGCTGAAACCGCAGTCTCGGTTAGATGGTGAATGGCTCGGTTTTCTGACCTATAACTCCACGTAGTTTCAGCTGACATAAATTCGCAATTGTTCCTAAGTTGGGATTATGTAATTGGTTAAGTTTTCGGTATTTGCGAATGGTATGAAAATTAATTAGCCATTTCAGTTTAAGTTCGTAGTGTGGGTAAGTGTGCATTTTGTTACCACTAGGCGTGGTCCTTTAAAATGTATTGAAATTGTTATGAAGTTATTTATGTTGTTTATGTTTATTTGGTAAGCGGTTTACGATGTAGGTAGGCCTTATGTTGTGTGTAAGCTAAAGCAGGTCAATAACCGACTAATTAAGATGGGAACAAGAGCATATGGTCTGGGCTTGTATTACAGACAACGTTTAGTTACTTTACACTACAAATAACTTTAAATACATACATACACCTACATACTATAGGAACTTGGTTAGGTTTCACTCTGTAACATTGTAATACTTTACTTAGTTGTAATTATATAAAAATACACTTTAACCAATTGTAAGTTAATTTTCGGCTTTTAATCTCAACGTAAATAACATTTATTTAAAATCCAACGATCCGACGTTCATCAAATCACAAATCCCAACTGAGTCGTCCTACATTGACGGGTTCACTATCAATAATTCAGCCCACAATCTTGTTGCCAGCGACGAATGATATTTTAATAATTCATCCTGTCATATAGTAAACATACAGTTTAGTATTCTTGACCTTATACTAAAAAACACAATACATAGATACCTTATACAAAGTATTTATTAAAATTTATTTTGGGTCCATAGTACCTTTATCCCAATAGTCAGCGGTGATCTGACCCTAGTATTAAATATAGAAAAAAGGGTTTGGTGAGAGGTCTCACTCAAAAATTGATCTTTTAAAAATGAAAATGATTTTTTTAAGTATTCTCTACGAAAATATACTCATAACAGCTTTTATACTATGCCCGACTGAACACCAATACAGACCAACATTGATACCTGACATCTACTGAAGTAAACACTGGGGAAAGTTCCTCCACAAATGTTTCCTATCAGAAAAACACACACATTGAAGTTATGAACCTTTATAAAATAATGAAGGTCGGGTAGTGGTGGACTCTATATGTGGGGTAGAGATGGGAATTACAAAAAAAAACTAGTTACAATGTACACATAAAATCTTTTTATCACTGCATAAATACTTATAAATACTTTATATGCAGGAAGACGACGATGATGAACCCCCAACCATCAGTATGGAGGTGAAGAAGAATGAGAAGGCCAGCAGCCTGTCCCCCGTGAGGCCCACTCTGAAAAGAGATAGCGGTGACGACTTGAAGACCTCAAGGTCGAGCAGCAAGTGTGACCGAGAACTGAAGCTACCACCTGAGAAGTCTTCAGACGATGGGCTGAAAAAAGAAAGACGACTGTCAAAGGCCAGTGAAAGTTCTAGAGACACTTTTGAAAGGTAAGACTACACCTACAACTAATTACTTAGACTATTAGCTGGTAGTATATTGTGACGGTAGTGGTTAGTATCTTAGACCCGCACAAATAGAAAGGAGTATTTAAATTAAAATAAATAGCAATCACTTGAAGAATTATCTTTAATACTTTTGTTTGAAAATACAAATTATAATAATGAATTTAAATTATGAAATAAAATAATAAAATACGATATCTCGTTTCCAGAGTTGTAAAGAGACTTTGGTAAAGCAACATAACTGGAACAATCATAAATATTTTTAAATTTAGAAAGATTCAGATCAAAGAAAGTAACGTAAAAGTGGCCAGGAATGAGGAAAGGTGGCAGGATGAAGGTTGGATTTGTTACAATAAAATGATTATTTCAACTTCTGAGTACAAAAGTCACCCACGGATTGAAAAACATGCATCACGCATGTATTACCCGAAGGTGGTAAAGGTGATTATCACCCACTTTTCGCCGGGTATGTTTAAATCCCATAGGTAATAAGGGGCGAGCCTATTACCAACAGTTTATTGTTAACGGATTGAATAATTCCAATAGTAATTGGATACCAAAATGAATTTTCCTTTTAGATAATCCAGTAGCTTTGTAATACTTTTTGTGGCCTTGGCATGCTAATAAATATGTATAGCTGGGTAACAACAATTGCTAAAACACCATAATTTAAACACAGTTGTCCCAGACAGCGATAAGTGCTCCACAAATTAGTCAAGCCTTAAAACTGTATGGTTACGGTGATTTAGGGACATTCCAGTATAATTTAGGTATAAAGTTGTAATTACCGTCATACTTAGCTATATAAATGTGTGGTGTGTCTCATTTTCGTCAAAAAGATCACTGCTGAAAACTTAAACTAGGAACTACTAAGAACACTGTTAAGGTAAAGTATTCATAGTAGCACTCAACGTGTAAATAACAACTTATTACACTATAGTTTCCATCCCTTCTAATTAGCAAACTTTGAAAACTAGTTTTCTTATGTACAACCCACAACGTCCTACTGCAAGATGTTGGGCATAGATATTTGAGCAAAGTCTTGACCATCTTGTAAATTGAGGGTTATGAAGGAGAGGGTTATCATATAACTTAATTATATTTACCTAGTTCAAAATATTTAAGTTAAGGAGATCCCTATTGCCAGTTGCCAGTTACTTATCGTTTGAGAGCCATATAATGAATCTCAAAAAGTCCGGTGAATCCCTCTGGTTTTGATGTTGAAAAATAAGGTATAAAAAATGATAATGAAAGAAATTATTTTTCTTAGTTAAGCTACTAATTCAATTCAATGCAATATTCTTTATTTACGGACCACATAGATCCATTTGTTAGTAACATTTGAACTTAGGAATATTGTTATTTGACTATACATACACAAGATAATGCTTATTATTAATTACGAGTATATATCTGAGAAAGACACCGTGCGAGCGATAGTCGGAGGAACAATTATCATTATTTACCTCATGCATCATCATCATCATCATCAGCCTATTCTAGTTCACAGCTGGACACAGGCCTCTGCTAAAGTACGCCACTGAGCACGATCCGTGGCTTTTGTCATCCAGTTCTTGCCGGCCGCCCTGCTGAGATCGTCACTCCACTACGCTATGCTTGCCAATTCGTGGTCTCTACTCAAAAACTCGTTTACCCCAGCAGTTGTCAGTTCACTGGACGCTACACACCTCATGCATCGTCCGCACGAAGTGCTTCACCAGGGAGGCACGAGGATCATCTGCCAGTATCCTCAGGATGATGTTGCTACTTACTAATTATATTCTCTTATTGTGATTGCAGTCAGTCGAAATTCCTTCTAACTACACTACGGAAAGGCCAGTCGACAGATATTTTGTATTGCGACAAAAAAATACTCATTTATTATAATTATACATGTTGGCACAGTATAAAACAATAAATTGCCGTTAGTTAATCGCGCTAAACCTCAGAACGGTTTATAAGGTGAGAAATACGCGATACGAAGTTCAGGAATAAACATAAGTTCTAATTTCTGACAAATCAATCAAGCATTTAGCAAACAATTACAAAAATGATCAATTAGCTTTGAGTGAAGGGTCGACATCGGTAATTAGCAGGCAATAAGTAATCCATCATGCTATGATGGATGTGATCTGACGCTAACACAGAGTCACTCAATAACCTACATAGTTGTTGTTCGTGTGACCGCAATAGTTTATTAGGTTATTCACACAACCTACAATGCCCTCCTAGCTATATTATTACGGCAGCTAATCTAAGCTAAGCCAGGTACTAGGTAAATATTATTGACGAAGTTCCTTAAGGCAGCTTCTACGGTTGACGTAGATTTGACTAAAATTACTAAAGTGCTAGCTAGTAATGCTCACGCACGAAGATGTATTTGTTGTTAAAGTGACAAGAGTGACATATGTGAAAAATTAATTAACTATTACGGTTCATGAGCTTGCAGAAACAGAAGGACGGGCAGACAGCTTAATAATACGTAGTCCTAGTGTCACCCTTTTCAGTGTTTCTCAGTACATGTCGAGTCATTCACTGAAACAGTAGAGGAATAAATTTGACGACTTTATTTATAGACTCACGTCTTAAAAAAAATATTTTTGACCTTGTCCGTTCAGATATGGAACCTTATGTAGGTTATGATAATTAATTTAGCAGAAATTAATTTTGTCTAGGTAAGTAGCAAACATTATTAATTATTCTTATTTGACAATTCCTCCAGAGAAATTATTCGGTAAACCCACTTTTCCAGTTTATGAAAAGGATCCTTTTATCATTGAACAAAAATTTTAACATTTTCAAATATTCATTCCTTAAGAACCAGCTTAAATAATAACTTTTGACAAACTAGCAAAGCTTTTCGAAACAGGTCACATAGGCTTTATCGTAAATCTAAATTGTAGCACAATACAGAACTTTATACTGTCGACTGTTACGGATCGTTTCCGATTTATTACTAGCGACAAATTGATGCAAAAATATTGCCTACTGCATATTGGGCATTGTGTTTGTCGACCAAATAACAATCAAAAACTCCAAATTCTTCTTTTATTTTTCCGCTTTTGCAAGTTCGGTCTATTTTTAACGCAAACATATTTTGATAGGGACTTATCAGTGCTTTTAATGCATCAGCATGCATACTCGTTTGAAACAGCTTTCAAACGAGTATAGATGTAATGGATTACAAATACCATTAAAGTTTATGTCTGATGTCTGTTTGTTTTGGTCCTCTTTACATGTATTTAGTAAAACTTTTTTTTAAGGAACCTGAGACCCAGTCAATAATTGCGTCTGTAAGTCATTATTGCATTTTCATGGACTTCAATATCTGGATATTGAACTAAAAACAATTTTTAAAAAAATTAAAAACAATTTTTATTATTTTTACTCATTGTTTATTTACCTTTAGACACACCTATTTTTTTCAAACATAAAATATCCATTAATTATTTAAATAAATTAAACCCGTTTTTTATTAGTTTATTATTCAGATAGAAGTCAATGACTTTTAATGTTAATACATGTATCTTTATTCTAATCTATTTTTTATAAATGTTTGGTAGCTGCTGAATACGACGTTAATTTTGGTTTAGTAAAATTACAAACATTTTTAGGCGACTAAGTAAATAAAACGGCGACTGCATCATTATTTTGGTGACAACATATTCACACATTTAGTTACAAAAAATAGAGCCGGTTCTTAGTCAGAGGGCATGTGTTACCTTTGTCTACATAGGTACTACATATTTAGATACTGTCAGTTCAAAACATAAAAGAAAATAAGGGTTGTATTTAATTGATAAGTACTCAAAATTACTCTTCACCAACTATTTCGTTATCCTAAAACCGATTCGTCTTGTCGCTGAATCAAAAAATTAATTCTTACCGAGTCTACCTGCAACATACCTTCTACTTATTTAACTTTTGGTTTTATTTTATTAATCTACTCCACATGAGTTGCCACCAACTATTTTTGATACACGAATTCCAACTTCGTCGCCGCGATAAATATTTATAAAGTCTTATACCATTTTATTTAGTAGTCATTTGTTTTTAGACAAGATTCGAAGTCAACGTCTCTGGCGAGTCCCAAAGTGTCGAGGAAGTATTTCACAAACTGGCGACAGGCATGTGATAAGACTAAAGACAAAACAAAGGAACTATTGAAACGTTGGAGAACCTTGCCTGAAGTTGAAGGAGGAGAGGTGCAAATGCAGGCCTCAGGGAACGGCGAAGAGGAAAAGCATAGAGGATGGAGTGTGCATGTGTGGAGTAAGTGAATTATTTTTACTTTTGTTTTGTAAGTGGCGAAACACCTATTAATATAATGTTTTTTTAAATTAAATGTTTCTAAATAAATATAAATAATAAATTATTAAATAAATATTAGGTGACAGTCCCAATGGCAAGAACGTGAAAGACCATCATTTAAAAAACTTTTTTTAAACTGATCCATAACCTAGAGAGAACATACCTTTTTCTCAATGCGTACATGGCCAATATTAAACATTTTTTCTTGTTATAAAATATTTTAATCACTATTCAAAGTATTTTTATATAAAATTCACCAAGTACATTTTATTAATACCAGGAACAGTATTTGTAGTTTGCTCCGAGCTCACAAAATATGAAAATAATTTGCACTAACAAAACCTCTGAGCGCGGTGGAGTTTTAACGAAAATTGCTGGAATATTTGCCTTTATTATGTTTCTAATTTCTGAAATAAAGGACAGGACATGTCAGAGGCTCTTGGAAGCAACGCAACTTTATTATATTGTTAGTACATTTTTGATTAAAATAATTAAAACCCTTTTTGCAAAACACTGAAATTCAGGTAGGTAATTAACTCGCTCCTAATAAAAGCTTATGAATAAATGAAATGACAAAACTAAGAACGCTTGTATGTCAAGTCTAACGATACTTAGGTACTCGTATTGAAATAAAACTATTTTATAATGGATTTTGACGCGGTTTATTTTAGATTTTAGATTCTGACGTTTCAGACTTCATGGTCACGGGTGGACTGAGGTATTTGACGTCCAAAATTATTAAATCACAAGTATTACTGACTATCTACAAACATTATTATTTAAGTTGCGTTCCGATAAAAGCAAACTGAGCTCACAGTGTCTTGAATTCTGAGCTGATTTTGTTTGGTACAAGTAAATTAAGCACTGGGTCCCAAGCCGGTGATATATTTCAACCATTTTCTCTGTTAAAATTAGGATGTTTTTTAATTTCAATAGCAATTCATCCAATGTGAGTGGACTCAGCAGATCACAAAAACAATTAGAATTCCTACCGCATGCATAGAGTTCTAAACTACTTTTTTGAAGTAAGTAGTTCTAGAAATCAAATAAATGATAATTTCATCCATATATTCATCCACCAACCTTTGAGCAGGCCGGGTAAAAAAGAATTGATCCTAGTAATCAGAAGTGGGATGTAACTCACATCTCCTTTGGTTAACTCTGTATTTAGTAATAAATCAACACTTTTCAATAATTCAAATGTCATTTAAAACGTAACCATCGTAAACAAGAAAAGAGATTACATAAAACTCCACCGTTGTTGAATACATTTGCATACATAACACTTATTAACATATTTCAACAACAGACTTGCTAAATCAGTTCGGGCTAAAATCATAACGGTACGATACCAGCGTCATAATTGAAATGTGAATTTTATGCATGAATATAATTGAAAATGGTACATGTAAGCTCGCATGAAGTCTTTCACTTGCATTATATCTCACGCTGCCCTCCCACGGTCTATTATTCCATAGATTTTGTAACCGACTTAACACGTGTGCCTAAAGTTGGTCGCAAAATCAGTCATAAAAATCCGTCGAAATATATCCGTGTGCGGACATCCTTGGTGCTTCATAGGTAGGTTCCAAGCCTAGTCGTGCCCGCACATCTTTGTGTGACTTGTTTCATCGCCGCTGCTCAATATCGGTGAAGGAAAACATCGTGAGGAAACCAGCATGTCTAAGAACTAAACATTCGAGAACATGAGACATCCACCAACCCGCACTTGGCCAGCGTGTGTGGATTAAGATCTAAACTCTCTCAATTCGTAAGATAGTTGAGAGAAGACCTGTGCCCAGCTGTGGGACACTAAAACGGTTGATTTGAAATAACACAAAGATTACCAATAATAGGGAATATTAAAAAATTCTATAACTCAAACAGCGAGCATTTATTATCACACAAAAATCAGTAACGAACGAGGAATCCAATTTGCTTTCACCAATTGTTTTTCCGGTACCAATACAATGCGTGATGTATGGTGCTTGGTGCTTCATACAATACGGTAGCACACGGCAGCATCTGCAGTATTACTTCGCAATTCTATTATTCCGACAAGAATAGATTCGGTTTTTTGTGAGTTTGATTTATTTATTGAAATTTTTAAGTTTAAGTTTTCTGACGAGCCGGTGGCGTGGTCGGTAACATACTTGCTTTTCACGCAGCACGTGAGTTCGTTTCCCACTTGAAACAGATATTAGTGGGTATGAACCTGTGTGTTTGTCTTGAGTTTGGGTGTAATTACCTATTATGTCCAAAATCAAGGTTTGATCAACGGGCGATGGAGCGGCCGGCTTAGGTGTCAAACTAATGGACAAAGTCCGTAACACCGAGTTGCGTTCAAAATCACAATCGCCGATGCGATGTAGCTCGGAAAACCGCTAAGCTGAACCGGGCTGGCTCGTTATGTCTGTCCCATGACTAACGAGATGTGGGCAAAAGTAACGATAGATGGCGCCCAGACCCAGCTAGAAGACATCAAGGTAGACTCAGGTGGAGATGACGGCACGAACTGGTTCCTAAGCAGGTGGATGGAAGAAGCTTAAGATCGTGATGTCTGGAAGATGCCTTTGCCTAGCAGTGGGATGATCTACTACTCTATTATATCAGTAATCTGGTTTCAGTAACACAAGCTCTGCTTACCGTATGGATTGTCCTAGAATATTATTATTATTTTTGGCGCCACTGTAGTAGTGTTGTCACTTGAAGATCCTCAAGCGCAAAAAATGGTAATACTTTTCCGCGATGAAAGACATATCAGTAAGCAGGTAGAGCAAAAAGCAAAACTGCCGTGAAAAATTCAGACATATAATTTACCATTCCACGAAAGTATTAATTATTCCAGCTCCCTTGAGTATAATCATGTCATGTTCATACCGAACAATGGTTTAGTTCCATCTAACATGTAAATTACTGATGACGTCACATCACGACCTATCGATTCTCACCTATTTCTGTCGTAGGTTAATGGCGGCTTAGCCTTTATTTGTACTGTGGTTAGCAGTGTTAGCACCTTACTAATCATGCCATTTTTTCGTAAATATTATGATCGTGAAGGATCTAAATAGTTTGTTGTCAAATTGTTGCATTTTGTTAGGTCATAATCAACGTCATCATGTCTTTCATATGTAGTTTATTTATTTTATTTTGCAAATTTAAATCTAACTTATGCTAACCCTGTCTTCTTTTTGCCATTAAATCCACGAGTAGTGCAAATCATGTTTCCCTACTGTTAACTAAATGGTGGTAGGCTTAGCCTTGGTTTGTGACCACCCACCACACAAAGCCGCACCGCCAAATGTCTTTGCCGTGTTCCGATGCGATGTCTGGTGACACCATTTAAGTAGGTGGGAGTTCTCACCGAAAATCATTCGTTTATCACGAATAAAGCAGTATATTGGCCAGGCGAGTCCCATCGCAGACTACATCATTGTTTAACATCAGGTAAAAGCGCAAGCCTATTTCAGAATAAAGCCGTCGGTGCTGCGCTCGATCTTTCACCAGCCGTGTCGGTCAGCCAATTCCACCGGACTCTAAGAGTGAAAGGAATAGAGAGTGCACTTATGTTTGCATATAAAATTGTACATTTACTAATCAGCTTAGATTGGCCGCTGTAACCAGAACAGCTAGCAGAGAGATTATTTTAGTCGTTTTATGTAAATTAGTTCAGTCATTTTGAAATTTTGCCCTTATCTACCCAATTCTAACACAATCACCATAGCGCGTCTTATTCATTGCACCACAGTTATGTGTTCCTAAATACAACCTTTTTAAAACAATAAGGATTAAGTAAGTAACTTGATACTTCATTCACTCTACCCTATTGCTACTCCGGATTAAACTCACTGCTCTTAGAATTAAACTGTAATTTAGTTAAAATGAAATTAGGACGTTTATTTTGCGCTGGGAATTAATATAAATTGAAGCTTGTAATGAAATTCTTTTAGAGTATTAAACAAGAACAAAAGAATAATAGTAATAATATGTATTCCACACAGCTTTAGTATGTCAGTTATTTAGGCACTCCACCCTCCGCCCTCTGCAAAAGTCGCGTCGCCTTTGCGGCGCAGAGTCCAGGCAAAGGTGGTATCTCATTCACCATGTCGAATTACGAGTTCCGCCATGCGACGAGCACGAAACGCACCCCGCCTCAACTCCTCTGCGCTCCCGCCTCGACTCAACTCCGCTGCGCCCACGCCTCGCCTGAAACGCGCTCCGACGCAACCTCGACTCCCGCAGTGAGCGGAGTTGCATACATTTTCATAAAAAACATAGAAGAAGCGCGCCCCTTGGTTGCCCGCGACGCGACGCCACCTCGACTCTTCTCCAGTGAGCGGAGGGCCTTAGTTCTCTTAGTTGAAGCTCGAAGTTTGGAAAGGAATTGGCTCGCTCCTTAGTTATAACATAAATGACCTAAAAATATTCGGCGAAAAGTGAGTGATATTCACCTCTGCCTATACCTTCGGGTAATACAGGTGTGGCGCTATATTATGTTTTAATATATCAGTCTTGAAATCATAAGTGAATTTGTGTTTACCAACTGACGCGATCCATCGCTGACTGCATCATCAATTAACAGCAGCACCGGATCAACCCATAAATAAATTATGCAGTTGTTTAGATGCACGTCTTGAGTGCCCCTCAAAAATAACAGGCATTATTTCTTTGCTTATGGCACCAAGTAGGTAGTCTTAATCTAGCACCATGTTGTGATCAAACGATCAAAAGTTTAAAACCTTTTTTTAAGCTAGTTGGAATAAGTGTTTAGATTACCTCTCTCACTGCAACCCTTTTTACTGTCCCACTGCTGGGCACCGGTCTTCTCTCAACTATCTTAAGAGTCCTTAATCCACACATGCTGGCCATGTGCAGGTTGGTGGATGTTGAATGAATACTTCTTAGACTTCGGTTTCCTCACCATGTTTTTCTTCACAAATGTTAAGCAGCGGTGCACAACATGTGTGGGCACGACCGGGGATCAAACCCGCAACTTTATATTTCAAAGACGAGGCTGATACCGCTGCGCCACCGCTGCTCTCTATCCACTTATTAGCTCACTATCGCTATATTATTTTAAAGTATAATTACTGCCCGCTGTGTATTTTACTAAATTTTTGCTTTTCTTAACTTCTGAAGTCCCTACACAGTTCCCAGTTTTTCAGTCCGCCGTTGACGTGTTTTGAATTTTAATAAGAAAATACCTGAGAAAAATATTTTGGTGACGAAAATTTTGTTGGTGACCTGCAAAACGAAACTCGAAATAACGAAAGTATCTATTAAATTAAATATCAATTTAATACCTTATGAGCTTTAACCGAACTTCTTAAAAACAAAAAAGGTATAAAGTTGGCTTAATAACTGTAAGGACCCTGGTTCGAATCGAAAAGGCATTTCTCATATACTAATGAGAAATGAGATAGAGATAGATAATTACGTAAAAATCAGGGTAGCACCTCTAAGTTAGGAACGATACCCGATGAACGGCAAAAAGCTCGCGTCTACTGTGTAAGGAACCTAAATGTTGTAAGTAAAATGTGGGTTTTAAACCTCTTATGGGTTCTTACCATTCATTGCTAAAATACTATTTACAACATAATTAGGTATGATTCTTTAAACGTTTAAAGCCAACGTAACGTACAATAATACTTAAACAACTATTATTATTTCAAGAAATAAATAATTCAATTACACTTCTCTGATCATTTATACAAAGTGCAAAACACAATATCTAAAAGAAACTCTTTTATATTTTGTGACTGACATCAAAATCCCGTTGGCTGAAACGGATTTGTCACATAATCGGCTTTAAGTTTCATTCTTTGTAATACGTAGCTATTTGAGATCGAAATACAAACTAAAAACATGAAAGAAAAGGGGAAACAAAGAAAATCAAAGCAACATTTGACTAAGGTAAAAAAGATAAAAGAAACCTCCAACAAGGTCAACCGACGACGTACCAGAATTAGCAACATAAAAGAAAAGGGTTTCTATAATTTCAAGAATATGATGAACCGCAATATAAAGTCACAAAAAGGAACCCTCAGAAAAGTAACTAAACAGAAAGTTGCACAACTGAAAGTGACTAAAATGATAAGTGGAATACCCCAAAAGTAATATTCATCTATCAACAGTTACGTGAGAAAAGGGTTTCGAAGGTTCATAAATAATGTCATATACCTTTGTGTAATATTTTAATAAATTATTCCTCAAAGATCATCGTTCCAACCTTCATTATTAATAAAAAGAAAACATCGAATGTAATTATTTGTGTTCTTTGTTGACCTTAAGATATCGTGTAATGAATATTTTATTCTAAGCCGATTTTGGTTAAAATACTACACAATCCGACAAAAGATTCAAAGCTCTGTCCATATACATCCTCGGGCTACGGTGCGTGGTACCTATTTTTTATTCTCGTTATCCTGCCCAAATCCGTAGTGAATAAACGAATATCGAACTGAACTAACGTTTGAATCGTTTGTGTTTCATGAAATATTAATACGGGAACTTTAGATTCTATGTTAGTAACCCTTTGAACTCTCACTCGTTCAGCTACTAAAAATGAGCTCATATTATCTAACTATGAGCTCATTTTTTTTAGGCTGGCGCTCGACAACAACTTGCCTGATGTTAAGCAATGATGTAGTCTACGATGGAACGCGCCAGCCCAGTATACCGATTCACTCGAGAAGATGGCAGTAGAATGAGCCTCCATACAGTTAGAAAATCTTGAAAAAATTCACACAAAGATGTGTAGGCACAACCCGCGTCACCAATGCGCGCCACCCTCAACCATGGTATAATACAATGACCGCATAAAAGAAAAAGACGTTATTTAAATAAAATTTCATTCAAAGAAGTACATACCTAATTTACTTTTAGCATGAATTAACCTAATTTAAATTCTGTATTACCCGCATTTGTAATATTTTATTTTGATCACGCACACTTTCGTTTTTATTACCTCAACTCTGCGGAAATACTTGAATCTTATTAAAAAGACAAAATGACGGCAATGGTGAGAACAATTTGTGTCTATACAGAGGAGCCTCGCTTGAGACCAGAATGTGTACGCTGTACGCAGAGGTGAATACCACCTTTATTGACAGGTTAGGTTCAGGCCTTATAAATACATAATAGGGGCGACCCCATTTGCTGTTCATCGGGCACAGTTCTTACCTTTAAGTTTTATTTAAGTAAGTAGCAGCGGTGGCGCAGCGGTACGGGCCTCGCCTTAGAAAAATAAACATCGCGAGGAAACCGGCATGACTACGAACTAATCTTTAGAGCACATGTGACATCCACCAACCCGCAATTGGCCAGCGTGTGTGGATTAAGGCCTAAACGCCGGTGCCCAGCAGTGGGACACTAAAAAGGGTTGAAGTGTGAGTGTGAAGTAAGGTATACTTATTAGAAACTTATTTGTAATATTGAACGATCTTGTCAATGCTGTCGTGATATTCCTAAACGTTTTTATCTGAAATGCATTCAATTCACGCTTCTTAATTCGTATAGGTACCAGTTGGTAGGTATCTAATCCAATTACTATTGCATTGTACCTACGAAACTTATTTTTAAACATGATTGTCCATTATATAAATATTGAATAAGCCGTGCCTCCTTCACATACAAATATTGGATTATCTCATTTTCTTCACACGAGACAGATGACGTTGAAAATAAACAGATCATTCAATAAACATACTTAAATTGTAGTCACATTATGATTCGCTAAATAGCATACGAAGAGTCTACATAAGCCACTGCTATAGAAATATTACACAATCTAACTCGTATTTTCACTTGAAATGGTTCTACACAAAGTGCCTGCTTGTGATTTAAGTGAGTTAATTATTAATTGTGCTGATATACATATATATAGATGCAGTAACTATTTTTACTTTAAATACCTAATTACTACTTAATTTAATTTATATATTAGTGAGTTTTGTGATTTGCAATTTGCCACCATGCCAAATAAATAAATATCTACTTGTGCAAAATTATCTCTAGATTGAGAAAGAGACAAAATAGCTAGGTACATAACTAAACAATTCTTCATTATTTTACCGTCAAGAAAGAGGATGTTGTAATGTTATAAATAGAGATCGAGCAAATGGGCGTCATTAGTATAGATATGACTCCAAAGATTAGTGATAGATAGATTTAGTGAGTTTTATGATTTGTATTTCCCACCACATGCTCAATTATCTTTAGATTGAGAAAGTAGAAAAAAGTTACACAGAATTTACTCGTTTGCTGGACTGAACCCAAAAATATTTAATTATACACGTAGGTACCTTAATCTGCTAGCTTCTGCTAACTTTTTAATTGCCATGTGTTAATTAAAAACTGATGTCATGAAAAAACATTGATGAAAAACGTCCGTCGTGTGTTTTTGGACGGAATTAAAACCATAAATAAAAGGTTTTTCCGTTTACTTAAAATAAGGACCGCCTCTAATTTTTCTCATAATTTCATAATATGCCCGTAACCTCATAATTTTGTATACCCGAAGGTATAGGAAGAAGTAAATATCACCCATATTTCGCCGATTATTAGTACTGAAATCCCATACCTAATCAAGTATTATTTATCTTTAAGTTGTTACTAAAATTTTCTACGTAACTTTTTATTGCTTGACTCGGGGTTCGAACCCGAGTCCATGTGGTTACTAAGCGAACACGCCTGCCACTAGATCAGCGAGGTAGTTATTCTTATGTAGGTATTCATAAGTAGGTTTTTATTCTTATTTCGAAAGTATTGTAGTGATGTTTGATGGAGCAAGTTGGAAACCATTGCTTGAAAGGACGTTTCGTTTACGATTTCGGCAAACACAATGGGTTCCGCAGTGCGGCGTAATAATTTGGCCCTTTACAACGTGGAATCTTAGGTGATGCTGGCATAACACACACTTTGCTTCAAGATTACCTTGTTATCTTATTATTATTTTACTTCAAAAATGATATGAATAAATCTGATTTGCTCTATTATTAAGTCTTAACCAATCTCAAACAAAACACTTCATCTACACACAGAACTCATAGTTTGATGTGTGACCAGCAAAAGATCTAAAACTGTTTTTTTCTGTCGTCAGTATTTAAAAAAGGTTCAAATGTTAATAATTATTCATTTCATATTTTAACCGACTGCCAGGAAAGAGTTCCAAGTTATCTTAAACGATACACCCGTTTAGAATACCAATTTGATGTATGTATCATAAAATTGGTTTTATAAACCCAAGTATTCTTAGATGGGTGTTTAAATATATGTCGAATCTTTGGTACTAAATGTTGTTATTTTTACATTTGGGTATTTTTAGTTAAGTAACTATATACTTTAAATGATTCTTCAGCTTGGTATTTTTTTTTCCGATTATCAAATATATTTATATTGGCATTGCTGTTCAAACTTATCAACAGATTTTCAAAATTTTCCGACAGCGGTGTCCTCAGTAGAAATATCTTGCAGAATACCTACCTAATTTAAAATGCTGGGCCTATCTTGCATTTAAATTACACTGGAATTTGTTCCCATCCGGAAAACTTTCACTCTAATGTAACTTTTACTGGAATGCTGTACCTTTTGCCTTATCTTTATTTAGAGCTAGTTTACTCGAACTGTAATCCTGACGAGTATCTTCTGAATGTTTGGTACTACTTTTTTAGAAATATCTACGAACGAAAACTTTTTTTGGTAGATATACTAAATGTAAAATTTACCAAAATCAGACAGTGTATCTAAACTAGACACAAGCAGTCACATATTATTATAAAAAAATGTGGATCCATCTTTGCCTAGACCAGTTGTTTAAACTTTTTAGTGCACCTAAGTGTACACTAACTGTAATCCTGGTGAGTATTTTCTGAGTGTTTGGAACTACATTTTTACAGTTTCTGCGTAGGCCTGAAAAGGTTTCAGGCAAGTTTTAGATTTTAGGCAGGTACTTTTACTAAATGAGAATAAATATCCGAGTAATTGTTATACTGTATACTAATCTGTAGATATGTTCATTTTTGCCTAATACAGATTTTTTTTACTTTTTTTATTTTTCGATAGGCTGGCGCTTGACTACAACTTGCCTGGTGTTAAGCAATGATGTAGTTTACGATGGAACGCGACAACCCATTATACCGATTCACTCATGACTACGAATGATTATCGGCGAGAAGGTGGCAGTGAAATGAGCAGTTTTGGCAGTTTTTAATGTAGGACACCATACAAGAGCTATAATTATCAGAATTTTCTGAATGATAATCAGGTAGTACATTTATAGAGATATCTACATACTAGAGAAATGCTTTTTAAAATTTTTAGTACTAAATAAAGAGATGGATGTGTATCTGTGTACAATTTTGTTGCCCCGAAAAGCCTAAACGGATGATCTGATTTGATACGTTTTTTTATTCCAGCGCTGACATGATAGAGATGGCTCTTAGCAAAAAAACAAACGGCTTATTCATAAAAATCCATTTAGCATTTAAAAATCTTATAAGACTCTTTATTTAAAACAGACTGTGTCTCTTTCTTACTAGTAGGTATAAATGTTAAGATGACAGACAAAGACAAACGAATGATAAACCTATTTTAGCTACGAGTATAATGAGCTTATAAGACGTTTATGAATACGGGGGTACGTGTCTCCTGGGATTATTACATTAGAGTTATTATTGCCCATCTATCTAGTCATAGATAAATAATTATTCTATAATCTAGTTAGTACAGTTTCAACAGTTTTCAATGTAGGCCAATATACAAGAAATAGTTGACAGAAATATTTGCAAATGAAATAGAACACCGCGCAAGTTGGCGGAAGCATCGGCACTCAGTGATTACATCGAAACTGGAAACTCACCGAGTGAAACACGATGAAATTCGCGTACATTTTTCTATTTTCAAGAAGAACTAGCATTGCATCATGATTGCAGTGTAGTTAACTACTTTTTACTCCTTCGTAACGTCATACGATATTTTCTGGTTTGCATTCTATTTACTGTGAACGATTTTGTTACCCCCGATATTTATCTCTTATCCCCCTATATTCCCCGATATTCATCACATATGGCTCTATTTAGAGCCATAAGTGATGGACAAGCGACGGATATAAAGGAGAAGCGACGTTTTCTGGGCTTGCATTTAATAAGAATGACACAAGTAACTGTATTGTTATTTTTTTTTATATACTTTTATTCTTCGATGGGAAATAGTTACATCTGAAAAACCTTCAATTGCTGCCCACTCCTGGACATAGCCCTCTCCCAATAAGCGCCATTTCACCCTGTCTTCGGCTTGTCGCATCCAGCTACTGCCGGCTAACTATCGCAGATCGTCACTTCACCTACACTACGCTACGCCATACATATCCAAAAAAAAATTAATTTTAACATTTTCACCTATTCAACTAAGTACTGGTTTTAATTGTTAGGCCGCTCAATAGGCTATGAATTTTGGTACTGTTATATTGAGAATGTACACGAGCTCACATGAATTTACACCTTTGCGGTGTAAATTCATGTGAGCTAGTGTTCATTAATAGGCAACGTCCAAAATTAATGGACTACTGAATGGTTCAACAAATTAACTAACTTATCGTACCTACTCTACTACTCTTTACCGTTCTGTCTAAAATAAATAGTTCAATGATTAGATTTGGTAACATTTTACTTGTGCCTATGTGAATCTCAGGGGATCACAAACTTCGTTAGATATTCACGCACACTTTCTATATCCCAACGGTACTGAAACTTAACATTGTTATTCTGTTCGATTACTCTCTTATTAGATATTAACTAGATATAAGAGGTTCTGGACTTCAATCACGCTACGATCAAAAATGTTATTAACTACTTTTGTTTGTTTATTTTTGTTTTTGTGAAGTGGATATCTTCTACTTGTAATTTTAGTTGCTTTTTTGCTGTCTCCAATTTTTAACCGTTCGTTTGCATTCTATCCGCAGAGCTCAGCGAAATCAGAACTGCGTCTAATTTAATAAGCCGTAAACTGTAAAGACACTGGTAGATTCCCGGTTGGGTTTGTTTTCCAAATATATTACAGCATTTCTCGTAGAATAATAAACTCAAACACTAGTTACACTACAATTTGTAATTTGTCTCACAGCTACCTGGGTGAACCGTTGCAGCGAAGACTTAGAATGTCTGGACTTAGAGGACGAGCAGCCCCTGGCCCAGCTGAGCTCTATGCAGACAGACAAGATGACGCTATTCTTCACGGAGCTCCTCGATCACGACAGGGATGACGTCATCTGTGACGATGACTTTGACCAATTCTTCGAGGTACGAAGGTATCAAGACTAATACCTTTTTACATATTAAAGTGTTTGTCTCTCGGGGGAGCTTGATATAGTCATATATGATGTGGTAGGTACGTGTGACAGCTCACCTCCATCATCATTGTCAGTCTTTATTAAAGCACGTCTAACCCTATCTGCGCCTATTCTCATTCAGCTCTGCCAGCCAGCCTGAGATGTCGAGATCGTTGGTCTACTTAGTATGGTGGTGTTCTACGCTACATTTGCCAATTTGTGGTCTCTACTTAAAAACACGTTTACACCAACATGCAAGAGTTATCGGTTTTACCACTTCTGAGTAATAATCCAGTTGGCTAGATGTCGTTTACTTTAGATCTCTGGCGTTTCACTTCTTAGAATATAATATCAGTTTAATATTTATTAACTTTATTAAAGTACCTCTGTCATCATAATTTTCGTTCCAATGTTCTAATGTTTCGGAATAAACTTTTTAATGGTTGACAATCGTACATTTATTTACAGCATAAAGATAATGGTATTGTTCACGTTTATTGTTTAAATTATACGAGTACTAAGTAACTTTTAACTATTAATTTTACGAACGCAGTTCTAAATGCCAGCTACATTTGGGTTTCCTACTACATATTATGATTTTGAATACCTACATATACATGCGTTTCGACGCAACACAAAATTAATAAAGAGATAGGAGCAATGATAATTCATACAAATGATTAAACAGAGAAAATATAACAAATTAAGCTTCCAAAACTGAACGTTAAGTCACGTGAACCTACACAAGCTACACTACGAGCTAAACTAAGCTATTATCACGAAGCGAAACTTAACTGTTTTTAGCTTAGCTGATATTTACCTTAACTAAGATTAGTTGAAAGTGTTGAATTCAAAGTTCACGTTTATTGGGGTCATCCAATAAACGGGAACTTTGACTTAATATTAAACTAAACTGTCGGTACTAACTTCGCTTAGCTCGCAGTATGACTGACAACAATAATTAAATAGAATAATTAAATTTGTTTCACGTTGTAATTTTCAGAGGTTAGCACACTTCGCCGACTGGTCGCCCAACTCGTCCGAGTTCCATATACTGCTAGAAGTGAAAAGAGAGTTTATCGAGCATTTTATCAACCCATTGCCCGCCAAGTAAGTCAACAGATCTGCCAACCAAACTAATGTGGTTACCGCCACAATCTGATACGTGATACATGACGGGCATGACACATGGTGTATCAAATATTAAAATAAGGATATAGTACGTATTTTTGGGATTTTCTTCACAGAACGTTATTAATATAGGTGAGCTTTTCTTTTTATGAATAAGTAAGTTACCTAAGACCTAATTTCGAAGGGAAAGTTTTTTATAAACCGATATTTTAACGAGTATCTGCGATCCACCATTGTAACCATAGTGTAAAGTAAACCATGATGACCCATAAAACCAAATGCCAAGCAACTGCTGACATTTCCCGCGGGCTTAAAAATATGGCCATTTTGTTACATAACACGCAATATTTTGGAGGTTATTTAGAAGCTTACATTTTCATAAAAAATCGGCTGTGACATTACGAAAATGTGTACCAGGTGGATATAGAGATTTGCGACTTTTGCGAGCCAGTAATGAATGAAAGCATAAAGTAAGCGAAGTGAAACAATGTAAAATGTACAAATCAAGTCGTGGTAAAGAATTACCGTTGGCGACAGACGTCTGTGCATTTGTTACGGGTCACATGCTTGTAGCCTAGATGTATGTTAAAATGTAGTACAGTGAGAATAGAGAAGTTACATTTATTTTTTCCTGCAAAACGTTTAACCTTTTTTTATTCTAAAATAGGGTTGCGCTTGACTACAACTTGCCTGATGTTAAAGCAATGTAGTCAACTATGGGACGTGCCCTCCCAATATGCCGAATCACACGTGATTACGAATGATTTTCGGTGAGAAGGTGGCAGTGGAATGAGACTCCATATGGTTGGAAATCATAAAGGAGCAAAAATTTCTACCCAGGTGAATAACCCACCCCCTTGAATTATGTCACAAGATCTTGCATAAGGAAATTAACTACAGAACTTATTATTATTATTATTATTTTATGCGACTTTCCTCCTCTCCCCTACATATTGCTGTGCCCGACAGGGTCCACAATTGATACTAAAATTGTTATACTGAACACGCAATAAAGTATTGAATTGAATTGAATTGAGATATCGCATCGGAATACAGCAAGACCGCTTGGCGGTGCAGCTTTGTCTGGTGGGTGGTCACTTACCACGGCCACGGCCGAAGCCTCCCACCAGTTAATTACCTGTAAACATAAACTACAGTTCAAAATTATACAGAAGGGGTAGGTAGATACCTCAGGTTAAAATGTAAGGGAGAGAAAAAAAAAACCCGAATTAAGTAGGTACTTACTATAAAAAAATACAAAAATCATATTTAGACAAACGTAATCATAATCATATATTTATTTGCAAACATGGGTAGATACATTATAGATGTAAACATTAAAGTAAAGTAAACTGTTCTCCACGTTTTGCCGTGACATGGGCATGCAAATTATGTCAAATTTTGATATCAATGGAGGTTTAGAATTGAAATATACAATAAATGATTAGAACTATTAAATCTCAGTCAATAATAAATACAATGTCAGAAGAGTTACCTAATGTCACTTAACACAATAATTATAGGAGTCAAATTTAAATTACATGATTATTATTATATTAACATGGAATAGTGTCATGTGCCATATGGATTTCCGTCTAAATATTCGTTAACACTATAGAATACCTTATCATTGAGAAATTCCCTGAGTTTTCGTTTAAACAAATGCAGATTGTTAATTTCTGAGATAATACAAGGCAATTTATTATATATCCTAGATGTCATGCAATATATACTTTTGTTCATTAAAGCAGTTTTACAGGGCTTACTCTGAAGTTTGTTTTTATATCTAGCGCTTTTCAATGTGCCATACATTTGGAACGTAAAAAATAAAAATAATTATCAAATTAATAATTCAATTCATAAACAAAGGTGTTAGAAAATTAAATCAAACCTAAAGTCTACATTGCTATTCTTCTTTAGATACATGATCATACACCGACATACATATTTTAGTACATACTAGCATTAAGTACATAAGTACTTAATGCTAGTATTTTGGGACAATTTCTATAGAGAGATTGACCCAAAAATAAGCTATCTAATCAACTAAATGCTTGCGGCATTTATGGCTTGTTTGAAATAAATGGCAATAGTTCGATCCTTTTATCTCCGATCTAATAAAATGCAGGTTATATACTGAAATTCCTTCGGATAACCAGAGATAAGTATCTATAGTATTTTGATCTATTAACAGATGGGGTGAACTGCCATACTACAAACGCGTGTGCGGCCCAGAAGCAAGTGGCATCAACATGCCCGGCCGCACTACACTAGAAGGTTGGATAGCGAGATGGGCGCTGCATCTTAGTCAAATGAAACGTTTCTCCGACCTACCGTTGTATCTGCAGTATTTATGCAAAATTTTGTTCCACGTTGTTGATAGAGCTGGTAAGTTCATTAAAGTTTTATTTTAATTAGTACTACCTACTTATCCCGTGGATAGGCAAACGTAGTGTAGACGTCAGGCCAGACGAAGAAAGAGATTTATGAACTTTGAATTAGTAAGAGTTGATCGAGCCGCGAAGATCAAATAATGAATGATGAAACTTACGACTTTTTGATCCTTATAATTGATGAAGCATTAACAAAAACTTTATTTCTGCATGAATTTTAATTATTTCCTTTAAAAAAAATTATTCCTAAAATTCATCATAGTCAGCCTATTCTAGTCCACCAAGGCACGCCACTGAGAATGATCCATGATTTTTCTCATCCAGTTCTTACCAGCCCTGCTGCGTCACTCAACCTAGTCTTAGGGCGTCCTACGCTACAAAACTTTGTTCCCAAACTTATGACCCATTAATTCTTCGATTAGTCTAATTGTCTGTTTGAAATTCGGGGAATTTCCATCTATTGTTTACGTTAATGGAGCACAGACCAGACATTGGTATCTTCGATTGTGTATGGGTTGATAGACGGGTTCATTTGACGCAGGCGACGTACTCAGGGTCGTCGGCTCGCCCCTAGAGCCCTGAATCACGTTAATTGTAGTACCGTTAGCGAAGAAAATAAATATTAAAACGTAAAACAATTTTTATTAAGGATTTGAATAATATGATTTACGTCATAATATTTTTGTGAACAAATAAATACTAGTACCCACTGTTACTACCCACTGTTTTTTAGTGAAGACCTACTGTTATGACCTGTTTCATTTATGAAAAGTAATGTGTTTTGTGAAGAAATGATTTTATGGAAGCTTGAATTTGTCCAAGTCCAAAATACTAAACGCCTGACACGTAAAAGTAAAATCTACTTATTTAAGTAGGTAGCTTGTATTCATTTAGTTGTGGATATAATATTAGTATCAGATACAACGTAAATATAGGTCATGTTTATGTAGGTAGGTAGCTACCTAAATACATAATAAATACAGGCTAAGTCTAGCTAAGTAACATTTTAAACTAAGAAAACCTCATATTTTCGTGTTTTACAAGTGAGTGACAAATGATTTTTACAAAATTAATGAGATTGCCGCCAATTTTATAACAAATTTTCTAATTAGTACTTTTTGGTTGACGGTACAAACGTAAAATACAGCGTGAAGAGCACATTTCGATTTATCACGAATTGTAGGTTAATTATCGACGTTTATAAAGAGGGGTGTCTGTTGTTTGTTAACCCTATTATTACTGAACATTCGTCCATTAGCTATGCAAAATATTTTTTGGGTTATTGTTTAATTTCGAAGTCGTTTTATTTTTGGAAAGCGTTTTATTTGTCTGTTCAGTTGAACCTACGCACACGGGTCACCGATCAAAGATAATAACAGCGGGTTTCCCCGCAATGTGGAGATGAAACAACAATGGAGATGAAATCTTTTATGGCGAAACGACTGAACCGATTTGGATAATATTTTGCATACATGTAGTTTGTTACCTAAAATGGCATATTACAGAGTATTTAATTTTTATCCTCGTAATATAAATATGTTCCGGGAAGCTAGTTCAATGATAAAGGCAAACTAAGTACCTACTTATGAGAACCAATTAGTATTAAATCTCTTCCAAGTAACTAGAGCAACTAGATGCTCAGCTGCACTGTATAATGATGTGGAAATACGATATTTTCACTATCCCCTTATTAAGCGTTTAATTAAAATAAAGGTAGGTACTTCCTATTAGCGTTCACAGCTGGGCCGTGAGCCTTTTTGATTACTAGCGGTAAGACCCACCCTCTCGGAGTCACGCACAGGCGTCACGTCGCCCTCGGCTTCCGAGCGACCCAGGTGCTTACGGGCCATAGGTGTTTTGGCAAGTGCCTATGTCGCAACGGACGGGAACTCCCACCGGGTGCCGGATACCACTATTGTGGGTCTCCGGAGGACACGGCGTTGCACACGCTGGCCGAGTGCCCGATATGGTCATCGCACCGCCTATTTTTCACTATCTTCAGACTTTATTCACAAACTCTAACCTAATATTGGTTCATGAATGTACCTATGGCCGTAGCCCTTTAATATTTATTTTAGAACATGACTTCCTAACTGTTCTATGTTTTCCATCACTGTTAACTGGTGATAAAAAAATCTACACATTATGAATAAGAACTCGATTCATGTGATAGGTGAGAAGTCGTAAACTGGGCAATCATTAACTTAGTTGAAGCGGTAAATAACTAGACCAAATGAAGTGTACTTATCTAATATGTGCGCACGTATCTTCATTATACCTAATTTGTACAAAAATCATCTACTACAGTCAAGACCGTCTTAGTTGATTATTGTAACTCTCTAAAAAGGAACGTAAAGTGTCCCACTACTGCTGGCTGCCTTCCCTGAACTATCAGAGTTTAGGTCATAATTCACCCATACTGGCCAAGAGCGGGTTGGTGGATGTCACATGTCCTCGAATGATTAGTGTTTAGATATCGAAGAGTATTATATGTATAGTACATACCAGTTATCTGGATTCCATAACAGAAGTTGTGCTTAGCTTGGGACCAGATGACTGTCTGTGTTAATGTCCCAGAATATTTATTTATTTTAAGAGATTCATCTGTAGGTAAGATGCGAAATATAAAAAAAAGTAGCAAAGTTTAGTGTCCTACAGCTGCACCCACGCTGGCCAAGTGCTTATAGGTGAATGCCACGTGTCCTGGATGGAATTTTTAGTTCTTAGACATTTCGGTTTCTTCACAGTTCCTTTATTAATTTTTAAGCTGTACAATAAAACAATTACAACAACACATAATAATGTACGGATAAGACTGGAAACCGAACCTGAAACCAAAAAATACATTTATAAAACCTCACGGACGATGTTGACTCAGCCTCCAGATGATACCTACATCTGGAGGCTGAGTCAACATCGTCCGTGAGGTTGCACCTTCAATCTAAATCCCCTTACGTCGTCCCTAAGTAGTGCAAATTGGGTGACAATAAAGTGGTAGTTAGTGACGACACACCAAACAAAACCTTACCGTATTCCGGTGAGATGTCTGGTGACACCATTGGAGCGAGTCGGAATTGTTCCTCCATATGGTTATAATGGAACCTCATTCCACTGCTACCTTCCCAGCGAAAATCATTCAAGTGAACATTGAGCACTCACGTTCAATCGTGCAAAGCAAGCGATGTGGTCTTTGCTTAAAGTCAGGCAAGCTGTGGTCAAACGCAAGTCAATTCTACAAGAAAAAAAATTAAAGCACAAAGTCACAAATGTTTTAAACCATACCATACCGATACCACATCGCCACTGCTGCTCACCCAGATGCAAATTGTAATTCTTCCCAAAATAGCTATATGTAGAATCAAAGTGTTAATACAATCACAGCAAACATCAGTTGGTAGTTTTCCAAAGACTCAAGAATTTGGCAACAAATTCAGCAAAATGTAGCCAAACTTCATGTATTGGAACGGAATTTTAGTTTTTTAAAATAAGGTATAGAACATACCTTATTTTAAAAAACTAAGATTTATTAAGGCTTTCCAAATAATTTCATGACTTTTTGTGCCGTCCGATATAATTTTAGATCATCAAAATCTAGCAGTTGGCTAATGAAGAGAGTAGTATTATCTGTGGTCTTAGATAGGACGCGCCTGCCCAAAATACAATTCACTCGTGATTACCAATGATTTTCGGTAAGAAGGCGTTAGTGGTTAGAAAGCAGGAGCAACAATTTCTACCCACACCATACATTGCACTGGAACACAACAAGGCCGCTTGGTGGTGCTGCTTTGTCTGGTGGGTGGTCACTAACCACTGCCGAAGCCTACCACCCGACGGATAATTACCGTTAAACATAATTATCAGTCGATTGTGACCTGATTTGCACCACCCGGAGACCACGTGTGGAGATTCAGATAAAAGGGGGAATTCCCACGGGCGAAGGTGACTCAGCCCCCAAAACTGACTAATACCAATATAGTTAAAATTATGGTGTGTATTTTAATGAGTAGGTAGGACTTAAACACTCTCAACTATCTTAAGACTACTTACTAGAAAGTCTCGGTAGTTGTACAGTTGGTCAGCCAATTATAAAAATACGTTTAACAATTATAAGTATTATTTATAGGTACAGGTGCTATAACAAAGCCTGCGCTTGCAGCGTTCTACCGCTCTGTGATAGGGCTGAACGGGACGCGGGTGGAAGAAATAATTGACACTGCATACGATCGGATGACTAGTGTAAGTTATTTACTTATACAATTTCCCACTTGTTTGATTAAATGAGAGTTAAGTTTTCTCATAATTTCTAAAGGCTCATTTTATACTCAAGTACCTATATATTCTCCCTAAAACCGCTCGGAATTTTATTTTACAACGCAATAAAGTATATAACCCTATCAATATTGATAGGTTATTGAGTGGCCTAACAATAAAACATAACGAATGGACCTTAATCTGGAATAATTTCCGTATTTCTATCAGCAAACTTAATCCCTAAATAATAAGTTCAAAAGTAATTTTGTCTGTCTGTTGCGCTTTCACGCCTAAACTACCGGTCCGATCTAGATGAAATTTAGTATGGAGACAGTTTGAAAACCGGGTAATGACAAAGGATAGTTGTAACCTAATTTGGCAAAAGGGTTAATGGTTTTGCGCGATAACCGACACCCGTTACCGTAAAGCTAAGTAGTAGGTAAATGAAGGTTATTAATAAGAAAAAGGTTTGTCTAATTACAATCAACAACATGATTTAGATTACCTAACATTGTTTTCAGAACGGCTACCTAATACTGGACTATGGTACCTACGTCCACTGCTTCACCAACTGGCTGATGGGGAAGAACCCCAACGGTCCCGGCCAATGGGTACTTGTTCCCCCTAAAGACTCTCTCCCACAGCCCCCCTTCCCCGTAGACTATAGTGCTTTAAACACTGAACCAGCGAAATTAGAACCATATGCTCCGGATAAGAAAACTAACAGACATTCCGTTATTGTATGAATCTTTTGAATATACAAATTATTACCTATATTAAATTAAGGTGCCTCCTCACCGAGAATCTTTGCCTGTAATGTAATGTAACAGATTTCTGCAAAACAATTTGTAACAGTCAAAATCAAATTTTTATTGTGACTGATTCTTCTACAATTTCACAAACTTATTACATACATGTATACGGTTACGAAATCAATGCTTGTTCAGTGAGGATATACTCGGATTTGTGACGTTATATTACAAAATTGTTCCCGGTGAGCAAGCACTTTATGGTTGTTACATTAAGTTACTTGAAGGTGCTTGTCTGTCCGAGATGTAACATCATGTTTGGTGAGGGAACACCTTTAAGAATTACTATTTTATTGTTTGCAAGTCAATTGTTAACGACTGCGTTAGGTTATAAGTCGAAGTGCGTATTAATTCAATAATTATCTATAGATATTTATAAGATAAATAACTTTTGATTTATATTATAAAAAGCAGTTTTAATTAAACAAGATTTAGAACTGGTTTCGTACCTTTGTCGATTTGATTATTTTTAGCTTTGATACGTCAAAGACCTACCTATATAAAAATCCTAAAGCCTTTTACCTAGGCTAAACTTTACATAGCGTCAGTAAAGTTCTCACAGGGCGTAAGTCGAAAAGTCTAATTTACACATTGACTTTCCAAGAAATACCCAAGTCAATAGTTCGCGTTAAGTTATTGTTTATTCGGTAGAAACCCTTAGTACTACTAAAGGTCAATAAATGAGCTATCTAACAGTGCAGCAATTTTTTAAATCGGACCAGTAGTCCCTCCGATAAGTGCATTCCACGAAACAAACACACTCTTGCATTGCGAATGTTTTCCTCAATTTCCAAAATAAACTTTTTTGACATACGGACTGTTGGAACTTACGACATACATTTTTATGTAGGAACTAGGTGGCTATGTTCCTATGTTTATTTTCTAGTATTAGGTATATAACTATAATTTAATTTTGTAATTGTAAAATGAAGCACTAGGCCTATAAGTGTGGTGTGTTCTAACTCTAAAATAAATTTAATACGCTTTACCTAAATTGTGAAACGTGCAATTTGACCAATTCTTGTCTTTATCCTATAGTAATAAGACTTAAAATGGTTGTACATAGTAGTGGTAAAGATGCACGAATGCAAAATGCCTTAATATAAGCATAAATTCACATTTCACGACATAGCCTTATTTTGTACCTTAGATGTTATAGTTTAGTTTGTAAGTTAGTTATAAATTTAGAATTCTACACTTGATTCACTGAATAAATCTTTTCTTTTGTTTAAACTGTTTTCTATTTACCTATCTTCTTTATGTACTTGCCAAATTAAGTGACATAAAGGTGCGACAACGAACTTAGTTTAAGTAGTTTATACCTGTCCTATTGTAGCTATGCAGAACTAAGTTTAAGAGAGGTACCTAAGGTGCACCAATTTCAACAGAATAAACTCAGTATAGATAACTTTGGTTGTGTTCCTATATAAATCCTTTTTAATATTTACTAACAACATAAAGGTAGTAATACAATTAACAAGAAATAATATGAATAGGTAAATAAACTAAAATCTAACTTATTAAAATATATATCTAACTTAAAAATATATAAAACTAAATAACTATCTAAATATCTAAAAGCTAAGCGTCGAAAAGTCCTCCGCATCGCTGTCTTCTGGGAACGTGCCCAGAAGGCTGGCAGCATTGCCACAATGAAATACTAATTCTTTGTCCAAAATGAAGGCCATCCTTCTGGTCACGGGTGGTATCAAAGAGGCGCTTAGACACCTCTCTAGAAGCGCGCACCTGGGCCCCACGACTCCAGCGTCTTTACCCCAAACGGTTCAAAGATGTAATCGCGTCTCACACTTAGGGTCTGCCCATCTTCCAAGGCAACATAGACATACCGTCAGGTCTCTTGCCGTCGTCGTCGCGCGCCAAGCCGTGTGGTTGTAGTACAGCTGGCATACCGACGAGTAATGTCATTTAGAATGCCGCGACGAGGCAGTCTCCCAGCGCTTCTGCTGCATGAAAGGCCTTGATGCGACGAGCTGATTCTCCACAGAGGTAGCGATGCGGGGCGTCCGCGACGCAGGGAATGCTGAGATGAAGCCAAACGCGGAGCAGCTATGCGGAACGTGCCATTATGTAACATAGTGCCCATGTTTGGTAAAACCAACGCTCGTAGCCAAAGTCCCGATTCCCATTCCCCATAGCCAGCAATCAGACCCGCTCCGCATTATCCATAGAAGTATTAATAAGGTTGTCTCTGATGAGACTGCAGAGCGGCCGATCCCAGTGTCTCTTGGAGGATAGGTTACCGAGAAACTCTGTGTGACAGGTCGTTTTCCAAACATCACTGGCATCGAATGTGTAAGGAACTTCAGAGTTAACCAGCGATGTAGATAGAATTTTACCAGTTAACACTTTTATGCCGTACTGATGACAGAAATGCTGGCTGAAACACTTGAAATTTGTGTAATTTTCTTTTTTTTTCAATCTTTTGTTTAGTCTCTGGGTGGAGCGAATCAGGAGGCAAAAAACTGGTGGTAGGCTTCGGCCGTGGTTATTGAACACCCACTACGCTAAGCCGCACCATCAAGAGGCTTTAGCGTGTTTCAGATGCGATGTCTGGTGACAGTATTCAAAAGGGTGGGGCAGAATTCTCCTATAGGGGTTTTAATCTTATGAAGCCTCATTCCACTACCACCTTCTCATCGAAAATTTTTCGCAAGTTGTAGTCAAGCGCATGCCTATTATAAAATAAAAAAAGATAGCATCTTAATACCTATAGTTACATTGCAGCAGTAAGCTGGTTCAGTCAAAAACCAAACACTGCAAGCAAGTCTAGCATGTTGGTGACGAGATTTCAGCAAACTAGGTAAAAAGACTGCAGGTAAGAAGGAGAGCAATTATTGGTAAGAAATCATTGCACTGGTACAAATTGGATGCGACTATGAAACAGTATGTGAAATGGCGCGTATTAAAAGAGTATGCCTGTTTCCTTTATTGCTTTAGGCATAAAGTTAAACCTATTAGGTATGTAATCAGAGTTACTTTAAAAACTCTGAATGCAATGTATTTGTAAAACATTTCGGATTTTAGACAAGTCTTTTACCGTCATGATTGATCGTCAAGTCTCCAAAAGCGCTTTCGCTTCGCATCGCGGTTCACGTTTTGAACGTTTTTGTAAATTATCATTAATCATCCGTCGCCTGACAAATTCGCTATCGGGGTATTATTTTTTCTACATTTTGTTCTGGAATGTTTCTTCCCAAAATGTCAGTAAAGAATTAATGGAATATAAGAACGGTAGGGATGACAGGTATATTAAATTTACTAATTTATGGAGCACGGTTGTGTATGGAGTAGGTGCTACCTGCAAAGTATTAGGTAGGTAGGTATATTTTGAGTATCCAAGTGCACATTTTTATTTCAACAACGGTTATTTTGGAAATGTCTTAATAGTTATCTTATTCAACCTAAAGAGGAAAGATTTAAGGCGACATAGATCTCTGGTATAGAAATAATACATGCTGGCACAAGCGTAAAACTGCAAATACGCCTTTAAAAATTAAACAAGGTTTGAAGGTTTAAAGTAGAAAAGTGGGTACCATAAGTACTTTACCTAGGTAAAAAATCACCTTAAAATCCGTAGTATGTACATAAAACCTTGATTACCAAAGTTTCAGTATTGATTATCCAGAAACGAATTAAGTTTAACAGTTCATTATCCAAATTACCAAGAGAAAGCAACGCAATTAGTAGATCGTCTGCCCACTCCCTGATATTGTTACTGACTTAGTAATAGCATTGTTTAACTCCACTGGCATAATAAGTATTCTATATTTTATAATTACAACGTTAAAAATGGAGCAAATGTTTATTATTAATACAATCAAGAATTTCAGTTTTTAACCAGCAACGAATCCTGTACGATGTCTAAATATCCTGCTCTAGCTAGTAATTTAGTTCATACAGTACCTACCTACATAGGTATATGTGTGCAGGTAGGAACGAAAACTAATTTATAAAATAAAATACCTAAAAGGAAAATATTGCAAATGGCAAACAAACTACTTCTCAGAACAATAGAAACTTTATTTTCAGGTAGTAAGTAACCATAATTTAATTTTACTTAAATCATGAGTCCATTTAAAAATCCTACCCATTATTTACAGCCCGCATAACATTTTTCATTTGTTTTACAATATCCTCATCAGTTACAAAAAGATACTCACTATCCGCAGTACCCATACTCAACCCATTCTCAACTCTCCGCAAATACTTCACTTTCTTACACGAACTGTGAACTATTTTACAACCCATATCTACAAAAATATTCACATTCTCTTCATTTACTCCCGCTCCGGGCATTATCTCTATTTTATCTTCAAAATTACACAACAGATCCTTTAAAAGTTGAATAGCTTTAGGATCACTGGCAGTTGTTTCTTGGCCACTAGTTAAAACTCTTTTAAACCCTAGTTTTACAATCTTATTGATACTTATTTCTGGATTACTACAGATATCAAACGCTCTATGAAAAGTCAAAGGTAATGGGGCAGCCTGAACAATTACTTTAGCACAGTTAAGTTCGTCTACATCTTGGGCAGAAGTGAGCGCTCCAAAAACGAATCTGTCGACCCCGAGTCCTTTGAATACTTCTATATCAGTTAACATAGTGTCCATTTCCTCTTCGGAATAACAAAAGTCAGAGCCTGTGCGACATCGGATCATGACATTCACTTTTGGAACCTAAAAAAGATAAATTATTATCACTATCTAAAGCTTCCACATTGGTGTCGGTTGATAGCATACCAAGGAGGCTGGCAGCGTGTCGCCAAGTTAAATGGCGACGCTTAATCTTATTATGACGCCCAGTTTGAGATAAAATTCATATCTAAAACTAGGTTCTAATATTAAAATTAAACTCGTATTGCCAAAATATGCCTAAACTGAAAACCACCCTGGAAAATTCTAATTGCAAATTTTATCCGGTAATATGATGAGAGGTGTTGGTATAGGGCCGTATTAAACTACAAGGTATTGTAATGCATTAAAAGGTAATTAAAAAAAGTCGTTTTTTATTGAGTTCATAGTTTACCTGTTCCGTTCTACTACAGGAACAATCGCCGTGACATGATTTCCGAATCGATTTTCCTTTGGATAAGTTGTTTACCTTAAAATAACACAGAAAATGGCATATAACTTGGATGAACTGGGCTTTTAACTACTAGTAACATTATTATACCTTAGTATAATAATGTTACTAGTAGTTAAAAGTACTACTAGTAGTTAACTTATTACCGAGGTTTATAAAATAGTGAGGAGAGCAGAAAAGGGAATAGCAGCACCAAACCAATCCGCAACCGTCAGGGTAGGTAAAGTACTGTTACTCCTAAGTCAGACTTGCACGGTAGCACGTAGAGTTTAGACATCGTAGAATAAGTATTAGAGAATGTTACATGACGTAGAGATGAAAAAGAACATAGGGAAGAAGGAGACAGATAAGAGAGGTACTCTACCATCTCTCACCTCTCTCCAGCCTCCTTCCGAGGTGTAATCGAAGATAGTGTAAGGAGTGAGTGAAGATTAGAGAGGGGGTCTGTTGGATTGGTGAGGAGGGTGAGTCGGGTATTGTTATGAAAGGAGATAGAAAATAGATAGAAAGAAGAGTAGGAGGAAAGGAGACTGGAGAGAGGCACGGATGGGATAATTCTAATGGGAGGAAGAGAAAAGTTGGGATAGAGGGGAGAGTGATAAAAGAAAGAAAGGAGGGGACCATAGATCATCAATATCCTCCAAGGGGTGGGCGATAGGTTGCTCTGTGGAGGGGACGAATAAAGAAGGGCTATGCTAGTTGGCGTGACAAAATACTCTATACAAACATACTAAAACACGCTTTGAAAACTTCGTTCCATGACCTACATTATTTATTTTTTTGTTTTCATGACGTGATGTGAGAAATACTAAGTAGGTTCTAGAAAAATATAATATGAACCGAATTTAATATTTTAACAATAACTCGAAACCTGCTCAACCGATTTTGATTTTGAAACAAAAAAGAATAAGCGGAATTATCGCGTAGGTAACGTACATGCAAAAGAGACATACAATTGAGAAAAAAAAGATCGGCCAAAACAGGCAATTCCGAATAAAAAGTACTCTTAAGTAGGTAAGTAGGTACTTGTTATTACGTATGTTTGTATGTTATATTAATGTTACTTTTTATAACTTAAATTATACCACAAATATTACATTTTAATACTTAGATTATACATACTTACTTACCATTTCCACTATTTGTTTGACTAATCCAGGAGACGGGGTGAGGCCCCCCTCTGTGAGAGAACTACATACTTCCAGTTCATCTGCCCCACCGTGAATGGCATTAACAGCTGATTCTAAGCTATCTATACAAACTTCCAACATTCCTAAAAAGGCAAGTAAATTATAAAAATGATAATAATATTGTATGATAGCCTGTATGTAGGTAAATAAAGCATTAAAGAAGGAATGAATTAGATAGTGTTACAGCTGATAAAGGTGGTGTTAAGCAAAAAGTAAATAAGCACAGCAAGTAAAGTAACAATCCACATACTTACCTAATGAATAAAAATAACAACTCTCTTTGTGTTAATAAGAACACACAGCGAAAGTAAGAAAGCAAAGTGATGTTATTATGATAATGATGGGCGAACATTGCAGTTGCCCTGGTAAAAAAAAACAGACCTTGTCCCGTCGTCACACTCGATATACCTATTTACAATTCGTCACAAGTCACATCAATTAGTACGGTCCGAAAATCGGTTTATGCAACAAAATCAGTCTCTTTAATAATATACACTTTAATCTAGTTTATTAGTAGTAGGTAGTCAATGCATAACATTAGTAATTGCAACTTTAACAATAATGATTTAATTTAACTATGCTCTCCTACACTCAATTTGCAACCAATATGAATAATGCGAATCTTTAAAATCGTATCTACAAAATAGGCTAGTAAGACCAACGACGCCTGAGCCAGACACAGACTACTAAGAGAATGGAGCCAGACTAAAAAATACTTTCGCGATGTGTTGCTATGTTAACTTCACTCACTTAACTAATCAGTCAGCTCAGTCAGTTCCTTTTGACATTTCGAGTTCGATGTAAAAGGACACGCGAACATAGGCAAAGTTCAGCCGATGTTCGATAATTATTACAGGTATTTATTATTTTCCTACATAGATAAAAGTCAGAAATCTGTATAATTTTTACATAAACTCCAGTCTCTCACCAACAGTTCAATTTAATAAAAATAATCGTGTTAAGTTTTAGGTTATATCGATGCCTTTGCCACATATTGAATGAAAGTTTTCGTAGACATTGAATAATTTATGAGTAAATTGGTTTCTAAAGTGAGTATTTTTGTGTAAGCAGTTATGTCTCGAAATAAACATAATGAGGAGACCGACAAACTTACACGTATTGCTATCGTGAATGCTGATCGTTGTAAGCCCAAGAGATGCAGGCAAGAATGCAAGAAAAGCTGTCCCGTGGTGCGAATGGGCAAGCTGTGCATCGAAGTCACCCCTAACGACAAGATCGCCACTATATCAGAGGAGCTGTGTATTGGATGTGGTATTTGTGTCAAGGTAAACCCATTGATTTAGTAAACATTCTTTGTAATTTTATTAGATATATAGTCCAAACTAATTAACATTCCTTGTTATTAAAATAACATTAAGATTTTTCTAACTTTACTTAAAATGTTATTAGTTGATAGTGAATTTCAAGCTATTTATAATAACTTACTCTAGAAACATGTTCCCAGTATTTGATGTTCCGGTAAAACATTATGAAGCTAATACTTAAACAGTTTTAGGTATTCAAGAGTACTATTGTTGTGTATCGTGTTCCACTACTGGGCATGGGTCTTCTCTGATATCTTATGAGTTGACAGAGTTTAGGCCTTAATCCACACATGCTGGCCAAGTGTGAATTGGCAGATGTCACATATCTTAGATAGTTTTCTCATGATGTTTTGCTTTGCTGATATTGAGCAGCAGTGATGAAATTATTCCCATAAAAATGTGTGGGCATGACCAGGGATTCAACCCACATCCATTAATTACTAAACCGAGGTCAATACTGCTGTGGTTGCCACTACTGAGTTGTGATGTAATTAAATGTATTCTTTCAGAAATGCCCTTTTGATGCCATCACTATCATCAATATACCATCTAACTTGGAGAAGCATACAACTCATCGATACTCCAAGAACTCATTCAAGCTCCATCGGCTACCGATCCCTCGTCCTGGTGAAGTACTTGGTCTTGTTGGACAAAACGGTATTGGAAAGTCCACTGCCCTAAAGATTCTTGCAGGCAAGCAGAAACCTAACTTGGGACGTTATGCTGTAAGTAATAATATGTTTTATAATATGTTGTCATTGATCCTGTGTAGATCATTCACATGATTATTCTAATTCATTATATCATTTAACAACAACAAGAAAGACATGTCTCATTACAAATACCACCATATAACCGTTGTCCTCTATGCTGCCCCACAGCATGCAACAAATCTATTAAAGCAATTAACTTGACAAATAATTCCTTAATTATACTTGCCAAAATTACATCACAAAAGTTATATTCACAAACAAGTAGTGTATAAACAATACACTATTTTTTGTTTATTCAAAGGACTTTACAGTCTTTTGGTGCTATTGAATTTAGCATGTTTCGTAAATGAAAGTGAAAAAAATAAGAAAACATAAAGCATCTTTCACTATATCAGTCAAGTCTCTTTCCTGCAAAACTACTTTTATTTGTAATGTCTATGGCTGTACTATTAAATTAGGGAAATGGTGAAATAGCTTTGCTGTCTGAAAGTCTTTATTTCACTTTCATCAATCATACTAAAACATTAGTGACAATTTTACCAGGACCCCCCAGACTGGCAGGAGATCTTGTCCCACTTCCGTGGGTCAGAGTTACAGAATTATTTCACGAAGATTTTAGAAGATGACTTAAAGGCCCTGATCAAGCCTCAATATGTGGACCAAATCCCTAAAGCCGTTAAGGGTACTGTTGGCCAACTCCTCGACAAAAAAGATGAAAAAAAGAATCAACCAGAAATTTGTAAAATGCTTGGTATGTTGCGCATTTTTTCTATATATTTCTCTTGTTAGTTAATAGATACGATGCCTGGAAAAAAATATAGTATATAATGTTTCTATTCTAACCAGATTTGTCACATCTTCGTGACCGCGAGATCGCGGCGCTTTCTGGAGGAGAACTGCAACGCTTTGCTTGCGCCATGGTTTGTATTCAGGATGGTGACATTTTCATGTTTGATGAGCCTTCTTCGTATTTGGATGTGAAGCAACGTCTCAATGCTGCTCGCACTATTCGATCGCTGATTCACCCAGACAAGTGAGTAATAAAACTTTCAAACAATGTGTTTAATTCGAATATTATGTAGGTACTTATGTAACTAAATATTTCTGTTCAGGTTCATCATTGTAGTGGAGCATGATTTATCAGTATTGGACTACTTGTCTGATTTTATCTGCTGCCTGTATGGTGTGCCTGGTGCTTACGGTGTTGTGACGATGCCTTTCTCTGTTAGGGAAGGTGAGAAACCTAACCACCATTGTCAATTCTTTGAAGTATTTTGGAAATCTATGTAACACCAAATATTTTTCATAGGTATTAATATTTTCCTGGATGGGTTTGTGCCTACTGAAAATATGAGATTCAGGACAGAGTCCCTGGTGTTTAAAGTTGCTGAATCAGCTACTGAAGAAGAGGTGTGTAATATTATTTTATTAATATAAAAAAACAGCTTTTAATCTACTTGTTTATGTTATCAAACAAATTTGTATATTCTAAAACAGATAAAAAGAATGAATCACTATGAATACCCAGAGATGTCAAAGAAAATGGGTGATTTTAGTTTGTTTGTTCAACCTGGTGAATTCTCGGATTCAGAAATTTTAGTTTTACTTGGAGAGAATGGTACTGGCAAAACTACATTCATCAGGATGTTGGCTGGCAATTTGCAGCCTGACGATGGTAAGAGCACACTTAATAACTGTATTCTATTCTAGTTTCCGTTACTAATCTATTACATTCTATTGAAATCTTACTTGAAATGCTCATGAAAAATATAAGCATTTTTAAATTTCGCGCCTAATATCTTAACTTCATCAAACATAAATCTTTTTGACTATGAATTTAGTCACGTATCCGATCGTATCATTATTTTTCACAGTGGCAACACTAAAGTTGAAACTTCAAATTCGTGAAAGTTATCAAATTGTCAAAAGATTTCGGTTTTATCGAAAAAAAACCTGCGCTTTACCATATTTGTGATTAATCCTAGTATTTTCTGTGATATTTTAATTATTAGAAACATCAATTTTAGAATCGCTATGAAATTTGTGTTAGATAGTTATGTAGACGTGTGAAGCATGAGGTTATAATGTGCATTGTAATATGTAAAGTTTTAATGAATCTGAAGCTATTTTAAGTTTACGGTATGGCAAGAACTGAGTTATTCGACTTGTTTTTTCATCCTGTGTTTCAAAAATGTTTGAAGCATGCAGAGTTCTGTGCGTCAAATGAAGGTACGACTTGCTTAGGTGGCCTAGTCAATATTAGCAGTTTAAGGTTTCTTTGTCATTGTGTAACGGTAACTGATACAATTTTACTATAAAAGTATAGTTCTACCTTTACATCTATTGAAATCTATTGTGTTTACATCTGTATGTATACCTGCAAACCTAATTAGGTCCATTGTTAGATTGTCACAGATGCACAGGTATTTATAAAATATTAAACTGATATAATGAACATTCCTTTTAAAATGTTTACACACAAAAATACATGTATCTGTATTAATATGATTACTATGATGTACCTTACGTTTAGTGGTGACAATTTAAGCTTCCTGCTTTTCAAAATCTATTGATTATTTTACCTTAATTTCACATTATAGACCACACTTTTGAATGATTAGGCCTCTTGTGTTGATTAAAACTATGCTAAACATTAGGTTTTTGGACTCAAACCAGATTAATGTGTTTTAACAACATATAAACTAACAGCAAATTACAAGGTGTAAACTTTTTAATACAGTAATAAAGTTATCCAGTATTAAACTAATAATTTGATAATTAACATTCCTTTTGAAATGTTTACACACAATTTATCTGTATTAGTATGATTACTATGATGTACCTTAAGTTTGGCGGTGATGATTTAAGACTCACCTGCTTTTTAAAACTATTGATTATTTCCCAATCATCACGAACATCTAAATGATTCGTAACAGTGTCAGTTCAATGATTTACACATGTCTATTTTGGACTTTTCTTTTGAATGATTACGCCTCTTGTGTTGATTACAAGTAAGGCTACACATTAGGTTTCTGGACTCCAACCAGATTGATGTGTTTTAACAACATATAAACTAACAGTAAATTACAAGGTGTAAGCTTCTATATACAGTAAAAAAGTTATCCAATATGTTAAAATAGATTTTTATTATAATATCATTTGTCTGTTTAGGGTCAGGGCACTTACCTCAACTGCACATTAGTTATAAGCCACAGAAGATATCCCCCAAGTCACAGGGGCTTGTGCGAAGTTTGCTGCATGACAAAATTAGGGATGCATATGTGCATCCACAGGTAATTATTATTTTATTTTTCTTTTGTCTTACTTTGTAACCTCCGCCAAAACAAGGGATTTTTGACTGTGTATCTGTAAGCCATAATTCAATAGTTGATTATTGGATTTTAATATTATATTTGCAGAACTAGTGGTTCTTTTTTAAAACTAAACTTGAAAGTCGGAATTATTGTATTTTTATTAGAGCCTGAAAATAATCTAGAACATCCCAATCTGATCTTTTTTTTTGAATTCCAGAAATGAAGCCCACTAATTTACAACAGGTCCATTATAGAAAAGATCAATTTTTTTTCTCAAGACTTAATCACTAAAGTTTCCAATATTTTTTCAGTTTATCACAGATGTGATGAAACCAATGAAAATAGAAGAAATTATTGACCAGGAGGTTCAGAACCTGTCTGGTGGTGAATTGCAGAGAGTTGCTTTGGTGCTGTGTCTGGGCAAACCTGCTGATGTGTATCTTATTGATGAGCCCTCGGCCTACTTAGATTCTGAGCAGCGTTTAGTTGCTGCTAAAGTTATTAAACGGTTTGTATTTTTCTATACAGTGAATTTTAAATTTTACTCATAATTTAAAGCTGATGTTACCGTTAAACCATATAACGGCCCTTAGGTAATGTTTCTCCTGAGTTATAACCAATATTACTCTGTAAAAAAGTGCAAGTAAAAAGTACATAACTGGAATTTAAACTAAACAGAGAAAAATCGCTGATGGTGATGTTAACTTTTTTTGAATGACAGATCAAATTCTGCATGTTTCAGAAATAATTGTATCACTTAAATGCTTTTTAGTGCCTCACTACTAAGCACTGATCTTCTCTCTTATGAGTTGAGATAGTATACTTGTATAAAGGAAATCTATTTAGTCTTTTGTGACCACTCTTTTAGTTAGTTTATCTTTGTGAAGTAACTACCTGCCCCAGCAAACTTCGTATGGCGTATTTCTCATTCTAAAACCAAAATCAGCCTAATTGGTTCCATCCGCCGTTCTCCATTTTTAGCAATTCAGACATACTTATATGCAATTTTATATAATGTAAGATTAAAAAAGCTTATGGTTATAAGTTATATCTAACAAGAACTTAAATATAATTTATCTCAAAGAGCCAACACAAATAAAAAAATTGTTAAAAAAGAAATTAAATAAATAAATAAAAATTCATGAATTATAACTGGACAGACAAGTGTAGCAAAAGCTCAATATAAGCTCCAATTTGCACTCTTTATGTACAGAAGAATATTTTTTTACTAGTTTAATTTACCTTTTTCAGATTTATCCTTCATGCGAAACGCACAGGATTTGTAGTAGAGCACGATTTTATAATGGCCACGTATCTTGCGGACCGAGTGATCGTGTTCGAAGGCACACCGTCATCAAATGCGACGGCGAACGCTCCGCAGTCCCTGCTCAACGGCATGAATCGCTTCTTAGAACTATTAGGAATTACATTCAGACGAGATCCAAACAACTTTAGACCAAGGATAAACAAACATTCGTCTGTTAAGGTAAAGTTTTTAATTTTTATTAGAAATCAAAATATGAATTCCCAAAGAACTTCAGTTGGACAGGGGCCACGGGAGACTACGTAGGTGGTCTAGGTGGGCGTGACAAAAAATGGGGTTCATGGTTCATAAGCGGGAGACCAAGAAATTTTTCAAAATAAAATTAGTGAGAATTGATTAGTTTCTTGTGCTGTGAGATAAAATAAATATTTTTAGGACGTTAACACACACAGTCATCTGGTCCCAAGCTAAGCAGAGCTTGTGTTATGGAAACCAGATAACTGGTATATACTATACATATAATACTTTTGTAAATATATACTTATAATAAATATTTACACCCAGACTCGACACAAACACAAATGTTAATCATTAATGTTTGTCTCGGGTGGGAATCGAACCCACGACCTGCGGCGTGAAAAGCAAGTATCTTGCCAACCACGCCACCGGCCCATCAAATAAAGTATGATGTAATAAAGTATGCTGTATAATGTTGATTGGTATCACTTTTGATTGGTCAACTTACTTTTTGACATTCACTCACAGCTCATCCAATAAATTAATTAATAATTATATATATTTTTAATTATATTATGTTGATTGGAATTATTTTTGATTGGTCAACGTTTACACACACTTATGCACTATAATATCTTTTGCGATCGATCGTAGCAAGTCAACTAACGCAGTAGTCACACGGTTAGGAGTTCATCGGTTCTTGGGCGCAAATATATTCAACTGTAGGTTATAAAGACTTTATTTTATTTGTTGCAGGACATAGAACAAAAACGAGCTGGCCAATACTTCTTCCTTGAAGACTAGAACATCCGAGAGCTTTATTTATATTTATATATTGTATGTCACAATGATGGACGGCTACCTATGTATTTCCAATTAAATATATTACTAAAATAATAAATCATGTTTTATACAACTTCATTTTCCTTTCATTCTAATTATGGCAATATTATTGTCAATGTTGATCACAATATGCAGTCCCGACCGCCGCGAACTTTCCTATTACTGAATTCGAAAAGGAAAAGTTCTAAGTAGGAGGCTGTATGTGAATTTTTGGTAAGTAGGTATGTCTAGCGGTTTCTACGTAAGTTCCACCCATTTAAAAATATCTAAAGCGACTCCCGTATTCTGTCCCATTTGATGGACTTCGGAGATTTTGAATAGAAGTATAGGATTATAGCAAGAATTACGTACATATCACGTCATTTAGAACACTCGAGCGAAGCGTGCCCGCAAGGCCACAGGCCTCGTGCAGCGGTATCTGACAAAATCAAACTGCTTTGAATACATATCGTGAAAACGAGTTCCATCGTACGCACACTTTTGGTTTTATCGATACCATGTAGGTTAAGCGGTGAAGGAAAACATCGTGAAGAAACTGGTATATCTTAGAAATAAGCAGTCGTGGTTATGGGACTTCTGTATTTGTAGTTTGTTTAAAAATGCTAAGCAGTAAAGCCCAACCAGGAATATAAAAATCCTCAGTGTAAAGAAGCTTTATTACCTCGTGTTATTGTAAATTAGTGAACTGGTAAAATAAATTATAATCCTTACTGATATTATAAATGCGAAAGTAACCCTGTCTGCCTGTCTGTGTTGCTTTCACGCCTAAACAACTGAACCGATTTGGATGAAATTGGGTATGGAGGTAGTTTGAGACCCGAGAAAGGACATGGATAGTTTTTATCCGACTGGGTAAAAAGAAGGCAATGTTTTGGCGCGATAACCGACATACACGCGGGCGAAGCCGCTGTCGGAAAGCTAGTGATACGATAAATTAAGCTCATTTTCCCAGATTCCATTTGAACACTTACGAAGCAGCTTCACCGTGGATATTGCGGAAAACTAACGCCCTTTCAAGTCAAATAACGTCAAGTCCGAGGAGGCCTCGCACATCTAGCCGTAAGCATAAGTAACATACTTTTGATTATTATTACCTACAGCACAACTTTTATTGTTACTCATAAAGATTGGGATAGCCTAATACCAAATCTATGGGTATGGACACGTGACACGTGACGTTCGAAGGTTAATATCACAATCCCATACATGTTGTTCATTTCGATCTTCCGCTAGATATTATTGTGAGATATCGCTATGTGCTTTGTCTAGGGGCTCTGGTAATACTAATATTACCTACTAGATATTGTATGTATGTATAGGTATACTTCCCTTATCTTTAGCAAAAAAACAACATAACACTTAAGTAGGTAGAAAACGTAAACCTACGAAACGTTTCAATTCTGCTTGCTAATGTCTGCTCTGCATTTTGCGGTCAGCATTGTGAACTTGCATCTTTTTCATGGTACTGCACTATGATTGAGCCATACCTGTTTAATCAATGAGAAAAATGTTGTTAGGCATAACAAGTAGGTACTGCTTGGACATCCATATATTTTGTATGATGAGGACTTGAGTATTCTGTTAATCAATTGTTTGTGTGTATACACATAGGCGTATAAAAAGGGGGGGCCGGGTGCTCCGTATCTATCTCGGTATTGTGTACCTATAAAGAAGACTTTTTTGTTTGAGGAGCAGGATACCTTCAAATTGTAGAGTTTAGTAATGAATCGGCTATTTATTCATATGATTTTATTTTACTAGCAATATGTCTACACCCAGCGGGGTCCCCTGTCGTGGAGATGCGTGCGTGAAATAAGAAATAAAATCAACCAACAGATTTGGACGGATTTGGCACAGAGATAGATTATAGTCCGAAATAGCACATAGGCTACTTTTATCTAACTAGCGTAACTCTGTGGCTTCGCTTGCGTTTAGATTTCTTTATTGCCCACAAAAAATTTAGCACTAGCATTGCTCGCATATTATTGAGTTTTCGGTTTCGATTTTCATTAAAACCGTCAAAAATTGACGATTGATTTATTTGTCTTCTTTGTTTTTAATTTTCTTTATTGCCTATAAAAATTTGCGCTCGCTACGCTCGCGTTGAAGTTTCTGTACTTTGTTTTTAAGCATCGTTATTTTGTACTTACAAAAATTTTACGCTCGCTTCCCTTGCGTTTTCATTTTCAATCAGTGTTTTTCATTTTTATTACTAACACCAAAAATTTTCGCGCTCGCTGCACTCCCGTTTTCCTCTTTAGCTGTCTATTTTCATTGTTTTTATAAAAATTTTAAGTAACAATAGCCAACAAAATTTTCGTCACTACGTTTGCGCCTTTCTGCCCTCGTTTTTAGTTTTCGTTGTTACATATGATATTTTAGCGCTCGCTTTGCTCACTTTTATACATCTGATCTTTGTTTTTAAGTTTCAGTGTTATCTACTAACGACAATTTTCCGCTCGCTGTGTTCGTGTTTTTATTTAAAAACTTTGTTTATAACGTTTGTCACTTGCATTTACATTTGCGTCCTTTATTTTCAATATTTACGTCTTTTGTTCTTTATTTTCGTTTTACGACTTAGCTGACATAAAATTGTTATTCCCAAATTTTACGCAGATAAAACTAGTAAGGAATAAATAGACGATTCAATACGAAACCTAAAATAATCCTAACCTAATTGCACCTAGTATTGTCTTAGATTTACGCGAATTTATCCGTTAAAAAGTAGTTTTATTTCAATGTGTGAACATTGAAATAAAACTACTTTTTAACGGATTTTATCGCGGTTTATTTTAGATTTTAGATCCCGACGTTTCAATTGCACCTACTCACTGTACAATGTAGGTACAGTGCACATTGAGTAATGACTGCGTCAGCGTCATCACCTCGACCATGGGATGTCAGGGGCCAAGCCCCCTCTGAAAAATAACCCTAAATACGCCTATGTGTATACAGTACCTAAGCCACAAACACTTGACTAAACAGGGCACATTGGGGGTAGGATTTGCGCACGTATTGGCTACAACCCAATCAAGGTGTGTTGGATCCGTTTCTCTATTCAAATTGATTCTCTTTTCGAACACAATCGAAATCAGTAGGTACTCCCGAACCAATAGAATCACATTAAATCGAGATCGTCGTTTCTTTCGAGTGTTATTCGCGTTGTTGTGTCACCGTTAAAAGCGAGTTGTTCTGATTCGTAACTTTTTATAGACTTTTCGTTTATCGGTGCTTTTTAATCATTTCATTGTAGGTATTTCTAATTTCTCAATTTAAGTTCCTATGCGAATCCCAGCTTGATCGTACGCTATTGCTAATTTCAAGCTATGTGAATGAAGTTAAACCAAAACAAGCTCGATCGTATACGTAGTATTGTTACTTAGTGTTTGCGATTAATCCTGAACTCGATGCTATCGGTAGTAATCACAGATAATATACTATACATAATTACGATAACTGGAGAACAAGAATAAATTTTTTATATACCTACCTACCTACTGTATGTTATTACTTGACATTTCCGTGTTTTTAAATTAATACTAATATTGTAAAACTGAAGACGTTAAAGGAGAAAGTACCCATTTTTTCATCGGGAGATAAAAAATCAAAGGAATGGGTACCTATAACAAATTCAGAATTCCTTTAATTTTAACTAAAAAAAAACCTTTAAACGTAATCTATAAAATATTCTGTAACTTACATTTAATGCGTTAATCAGTGAGTCATTAGATTTCCTTATGAATAAGATCAGTGACAGTGACGATCTTCCGGATGGACGCTGTTAACTTTGATCATAAGACGTCGAATGAGTAAGATAGTCATTTTAGGTACCTACATACTTACATTTTACATCGTCGAAGAAAAATGAATCATGACTTCATGACGAATTAAATAGATCATGTTGTCATTCTTTGCTGTTGTTTCTTTTATCTTTTACTTAAATGAAATAACTTTAGGTTCTCGTTCGTTAACGAAATAGTAACTTTAATGGACTAAGCTTCCGCTGAAATTTTTGGATACAGATCCAAATAAACCTACCTATTTAGTTAGTACCTACCTACTCTGTTATTTGCGTACAACAAAATATTTTTCATAAGGACTTGTGGTGGTTGTAGGTGGGTACTACTACCTCTTGTGTGAAAGACACCAAACAAACATCTACAGTTATGTATTTACTTAAAATTTTTGCGTTTACACACTAGAAAATGGAGATGAACAACAGGGTTGCTACTTAATCTATCATACTATTCGGTCCAAAAAATTATATCTTGGAAAATTAAGAGGAAGTATTATGCAAGTTTATTACCAAACCAGTCTGCCGGTTTACCACCGCTAGCCGCACCGCGTCTCTTTCTCGACGCAACTCGCGTACGACGCCCAGCCGATGACATCACCACAGTTTGCTGGCAAACTACGTGGCGGTCGGCGCCAGGTGTCGACAATTTGAGACTTAGTTGAACATTTAATGGGTAAAAGTTTCCAAATCTATTCGTATAATGCATCCAAATTATAAAAAACCACTTGAAAGATATTTCAAAATATCTGATTTTACTTCCCATTAGACTAGCTAAAAATTATTTGTTCATTGCGAGATCTCTTTATCAACTTACCAAATTGTTTGCATTATTCTTAGATGTGTCACTCAATAGACTTACCCATACCTAGGTAATTCAAATGCAAATAGAACCAATTGTTTGTAACCCCTGAACCGAGCGAGAAGCGAGAGCGTGAACAAAACAAACCGCTTCGACCGGCTTCGCCGAGTTTCATTCTACTCCAGTGTGTTTCGGCATTCGGTCCATAGTGATTTGGGTGTGTCGCTGATCTTACAAAGTACGTACAATTTTATCTTTTTACCTTACAAAAAGCGGCAATATTATAAAAAAGATTTAATATTATTAACGCAGTGCATCATAACAACGTTAATCAATAGAAATAAACAAAGAAAGTCAATATTAAATTAGGTATGCCGGCGAGTCGTGACCGCAGCGCGATGTTTTTTATTCGCTAAAAGCCGGTTCACGTTATGATAGCAACAATTTATTTTTAGAACTTGTGTGAAAGCGATTGTTTTTAATACTATTTTTTTGTTGTTTAGGAATCTTTCAACATGAGCGGACAGCAGTACTACCCCTATAAGGTAAGTTAATATCACCACACCTACTGTATATAATACTGCTTACATTAGCTTTATACCTACCTACATAATCTACAGATTTCTCATGAGGTGATGTCATCATTTCGGCGCGAGGTTAACTATACTGTAATATAAAGTCACGCAGCCATTAAAATAATGATTAAATCGTAAATATAATGTAACTTTTGTATCCATTTCTTATAAGTGGATAGTAATATTTTTTATATACGTAGGTAAGAAACTACTAAGTTAATTACAGCAATTAGAAATTTCACATTCAATAAACCACCTTAAAAGATGGTGGATGATCTCTATCGTAAATTTACTCCCAGGGGTAGGTATGGCTACGGCCTGTCCTCGATCCTCCCCTTGCTAAATAAATCATGTCAAGGTCGCCCCTAATGGACTGTATGGGAGGAAAAACACAGTAAACATTTTATAAAGGTACATTTTGCTTGACGAAGGTTTTAGTTTTACTTTGATGGCTACTTTTAATGGCCAAATAACTTATATAAGGAATATTTTTTAGAATAATGTATGGAAAATCGATTTAAATGAAAGAAAATTCCTCAGATATTATGAGATATTAATATTTTGAACAACCGGCGCGACCCTAAGACATAGCAAAGCCAAATATACGAGGAAGTTGAACCTGATTAAAATTCCTCCGCATACAGTCTTAAAATAGCCTGCCCAAGGTATTTTGTGGGAGATACCTACCATGCAATAAATATTGATAAAAGTGAAGCAGATGCCATGAAAAATCTTAATATAGGTAAATATATTTGTCTCGTGACTATCACGGGCAAATTCCGAAGAATTGATAAAAAGTTAGTTAAGTTAGTAAAGCTATTTAAAAGCTAGAACTTGTAAAAGACATTTATTTGTCAACTGACTGTTTTGGAAGGTAATTTTGTATCATCTATTACTAAATCTTGTCCATCGAGCATGAAGGTCGTCAGGCATCCATTGAAACTGTGGGAATTAAGAAGGGGCCCCTACCAACTTCTGCTAAAAAATGTTTAATTCTTCGTACTTAGGTGGTACTCTAATAATAATAATGTAAACATATTTTTTTATAAATAGAATTTTAATGTCCTAAAACTCCACAGTAAAGTGACATTAAGAGTTCATAAAAATTCTGAACCAAATGTTAGCAAGCTCTGTTCAGCTTTTGAATTTTTAGGTTTATTGACCTTTTAATGCCCTCAAGCTACCTATTTATTATTATTTATCTTACTAGGTAAATAGGCATTTTTTTTTCTTAAAATAGGAAGGCTCAACGTTGGAACGTGCTTACCCAGTATGCGCTTGGATACTTTTGGATATTACCTACATAACTAACTTAGTAGAAGTATTTTGATAGCTGTAACTCAGAATATAATTTTTACAGTGCACACCTACGGTGTACCCGGCGGAACCCTTCGACCCAGCCGCGGATGCCGAGACCCTACGCAAGGCGATGAAAGGCTTCGGCACTGATGAAAAGGCCATCATTGATGTTCTATGCAGACGCGGTATTGTACAACGCCTGGAAATCGCTGAAACTTACAAAACTAACTATGGCAAGGTAGGCAATTTTCATAACTTTTTTACCGTCTTACATCTTCTGCACTTAATAAGTACCTACTCAGAATCTTGAATAAACACTTAAACACGCATACGATGACTGATAGAAAAACAACCTAGCCTTCGAACCCATTTCACATTCACCTTAGTAATCTTTGAAAGTGACCTTTAAAAGGTGCTCAGTTGACAAACAATTTGATATTTTTAATTGCTATCATTATTCATACCACTCCACGAGATGATAAATATACTTACTAACTTTGAGTATGACATCATTAATTAACTTAAAACATTAATGATTCAAATCATGCCCTAAACCTTGGATTCTAAATGGTTCAAGTCGTCTGACCTTGCTGGAGCCTTCGCTGACTTAGTCACCTCTCAGTCATCGTTGATTCATATTTCGTAGCAATAGCATTCATTGAAAAACGAACAAGTTGTATTGTAATTGTGAATGATTTTTTTAACATAAAGTAAATTATAAAACTAGCTTCCGCCTCCGGAAGGGACAGTATCCCAAGAAGTTTTACTATCGGATAAAAAATTGCCTTAGAATTAATATAATTAAAAGCGTAATTAGTCCAGTTAAAAAACTAGGGTACCTAGGTGTATGAAAAATCTCATCCAAATGCGTTTTCCCGTAAACAACAATAATAATAATTAATAATAAATAATAATAACAATTAATAATCTTGCAATTTTTATATTAGCAGGACTAAATAGGTACGAGTACGTGACCTACAATGCCTAAAATCAAACTATGTAATATTACAATGTCCATCAATTGAACCGTTTTTAGTGTTGCTGTTGTACTGCTGGGCACGGGTCTTCTTTCTTTCTGTTGTTTATCTGAATCAACAATATTTTACGCCATTTTTATTGTTTCTTTTGGGAATAATCTTTAGTAAGTATGCTAGCTGAAAAATGTTCGTAAAACGTTACTTGTATAGTATTATATTATCTGGTAGAAGATACGTAGGTAGTAGTTAGATAAGTATCTAATCTTTGTTAGTAAATATTGTTGACAAGCGCTTTATTAACGCCTTTGATAACACCCAAAATGTCTAGATATCAACTCGTATGTTACCTAGGTCACAGGATATTAGTGCTTAGTACTAGCCGTAGTTAGGTAACTGGACTAGTTACACGCGCCTAGGTCTACTTTGCTTAAGTCCATTTATAAGGCTGTGTTAATTTAGTATGTAGATATGGTACATACTAAAACACTTGTGTTATCTAATAGCAGCCTAATGTATCTAATTAGAGCATAACAGCTTAACAGGGAAAACGTTGTTTTATAATATAATGAACTTATTAATGAATTAGGTAGTTATTATACATAGGGACTTCCATTTATGTTGATTTAAGTAGGTAGTCATTAGAACAATTTTATTATAGGAAAAAAATATGAATAACGCGGCTGACTTTTCAATTTATGGCATGTCATGAATCACATAAGTACTCATTTACCTAATAATTTAAATTATAAAACGTATTAAGTGCTAATTAAAAAAGAACAGTTTAGTAAATAAATATTTGGTAAGTACCTACTAGCTTTCCGACAGGATTCGCAGCTCCGCCCGCAGTCAAACTATCCTATCTCCGTACCAAATTCTATTCAAATCAGTTCAGTAGTTTTAGTGTGAAAGCGCGACAGACAGTTACTTTCACATTTGTTATATTAGTAGGTAAGGATTAGAAGTCTATTCGAAACAGAGAAACATACATTTTTTTTTCAAAAGAGAGGATTACATTGCTTAATCATTAATATAGGAGAAAAATAGGACCATTTTACCCACCTATTTATTAAGTAGATAGGTCCATCAAACATTCTTTTTTAATACCGTCACATGCTTCGTGCTGCTTACATACGAGTAAAATTAGATAACTGCGAATTATTTTGTAACACATTTGATACGTACATAACAAACAAGTTGAACACACACGGTTATATCTATCATGTAGTACAGTTGTACTAGATAACATTGTTTGCTATGCAATACTGAACAATAAAGCACCTTACTCATTGTTCAGGCATTCCATTTTCCTTGTATTTTCTTGGCAGTAAGCAGTCTATTATGCCACGCCAATATTTAGTCACCAGTGTCACCACTCACCACGTTGCGTTGTTCCGATAAGCTGACTTGTTTCTGACTCCTATTAGTTACGCCTACGTTATTGCTTCACATGCACTAAACGTACCTACGCAACAAGACGAAGCTATATCTGAATAGTTTAAATTGAATGATTGAATTCGCAAATGAAAGGCGATCGAACAATTTCAGTTTGTATTGAAAGAATGACGGACGGTTTAATCCTATAAATTGTTTTAAAACTTATATTCCAAGATAGATAAACATTAAGTATCTAAAAATATATTCATATCTGCCCCAGATTTACAAGAAGTGCTAAACTTAAATAGAAGATGCCACTTTTAGAACCAACTTTTTTAGTTAATATCTATAATCAAACAACAAAACAAGAAAACAGTTTTGTGGGGCAATGAAATAATTTGATAATAAATATACATACATGCATACTTACATACATTGGGGTTTTCTCCTAAGTTATTTTCAACTACCTCTGTGATCCATTGGTAACGTATATTACCTGGAAGTTCCTAAGTTCGATTCCCTTGTCGAGCAAGAACACTTCTTACATACCTACCTATTCCGAAAATATTAGTAGCAGCTCGAAGTTTGGAATTACCCTATGTACCTTATGAACGGCAATAGGCTCGCCCCCTACGTATGGAACGGAACCTAAACATAACCAGCAAAATGTAGGTGACATTCAACTCAGCCTACAACTTCCTGTATGTAATACAGGCGTGAGCGCTTTGTAATAAAAGTTATGTTTTAGGACCTCATCAACGACTTGAAAAGTGAATTGAGCGGCAACTTGGAGAACGTCATCGTCGCGTTGATGACTCCCTTACCTCACTTCTACGCCAAAGAGTTGCACGATGCAGTGGCGGGGCTCGGCACCGACGAGGAGGCTATCATTGAAATTCTTTGCACATTGTCAAACTATGGCATCCGGACTATCTCTGCTTTCTACGAACAATGTAAGTACCCACTTAACAATTTCGTTTAATTAGATTTAAATCAGGTGTAGGTACTTATGTAGTATGCTTACCATATAGACTTACCACATAAAAATCATGAATTTTTACTCACTTCTTATTGTAGTATACAACAAGAGCCTAGAGTCAGACCTGAAGGGTGACACATCTGGTCACTTCAAGAGGTTATGCGTGTCCCTCTGCATGGCCAACCGTGACGAGAACCAGGGCATTGACGAAGGCTCGGCTAAGGCGGACGCGGATGCTCTGGCAAACGCTGGCGAGGGTCAATGGGGCACCGACGAATCTGTATTCAACTCTATCCTCATCACCAGGTCTTACCAGCAACTTAGACAGGTGAGTGGTATAGTTCCTACTGGTGGGTACCTAGTGGTGTAGGTACTACTTAGTTGCCGAAATTCCTCTCTATTAAGTATGAACTTAATCCTACTTACCCGATGGGGGTAACAACTAGGGCAAATCACTTGCCACTCTGCGTAGTCTTTTTCTACTACTTGCCTTTCGATACTGTGAAGCTGAGATAAAGAGCAGAATTGTCTGGAACTCATGTCACAACCCAGGCAAGGAACTATCTTACTACCCGCCATCGATTGGTCTATTATGGAGTGATATTATCTACCTAATATTTACTAATTCTTGTAAAATTTACTTATGTACAAACTGCGCAATGTTAGGTAATTCATCATTTTGCGTGCCTTTCAATTCTTAGAATAAGTGACATAAATTGCATAAAGTAAAGTAAAAGTATACCTACCTACGAATCTAAGTAAGTATAACACTTACATTCTGACTGCAAAATTTGACCTACTATGTATGTATGACACATGCATAATTAAAACATTCCGTCTATTATAATATGTATAATATATATAATATTACCAAAAGCATTGATGTATTAAAATCTATCTATAATTCTTATGAGTTTTCTACATGATTCCAAGTAAGTAGGTAGGTATATATATATATATATATATAAATTACCATATTTCTTTTACCTTATTGTTCATGAATCCAGATTCAAATAATTAGGATAGTACAATTTTCTGCCTAAGTATAGGTACGTTCCGCAAATTATGACAAACTACTAACAAGTAATCGCAAATGTATGGTAATGAATACTTTGCTTATGAGTCACAAACACAGACCATCAATTGACCGCCAGACGCCCGAATCAAATTATAATTTTTCGCTCAACATCCTTTGAGATGCCTAGAAGGATGTCAAATTAATCATAGACTACTACTAAGTTAGGTATGATCATACTAAGGACCATTGTACCAAGTATGCTTCAGCAATGGTCTGAGAATGCTTCACCCTAGGGCGGCATAATTAATTGCTTAGGTGTTCCAGGAGTAATCGCCTTTTCTAATAATAAGTTTGCAATGTGCCCGATGAACGGCAATAGGCTCGCTCCCTATTATTACGTATGGAAACTAGACATAGTCTGCGAAATGTGGGTGATATTCGTCTCTGCCTACACCTTCGGTAATACAGACGTGAGCGCTATGTTAAAAATCCTAGTTTTAAACCCCGCTTAATTTCAGGTGTTCGCTGAATACGAGGCGTTGACCGGCAAGGACATTGAGGAGTCCATCAAGAAGGAGTTCTCTGGCAGCGTTGAGAAGGGCATGCTCGCTATTGGTGAGTATTTTACTGATTTCAGTCAGAACATTTAATTGCTAAAACACCTATGACCTAAGTAATACTACAATTTAAGAGAGGATTCATACTAATTTTCTTAGTAATGTTTCTCATTAGGTAAATGCTACATTTTTCACTACGCGGAAGCAAAAGAAATTAAACGATATTGTGTACTCCCATTTAAAAACTAATTTGATTTTGAATAAGTGAAGCAACCTCATCGCCTATCAAACTTTAGGTACTAACAATTCGTCAATGAATATTGCCGACGATGCTGTACGATCACATTGTCTCTTGTTTCTAAATTTGTAAAAAGTTTTGAAACCTTATTACCCTACATATCTATCACAAAAATACTTCCTTAAACATGTTAAACGTGGCTCTTATTGGGGATTCATATTATCCGGCATACAGTCATTTCTTCAATTTGGTAATTACCTACCGCCGGCGTTTATGAACTTTACGTCACCGCTAACACACCCAAGGTCATTTAGCAGGAAGTTAGGAGGCCTTGTAACAGTCGTTCAACTTTTTACAAACAAAACACAATCCGTGAGAACAATGTCATAAGATACTTCGTAATTACGACCACAGCTTAGTATTGCATTATGGGACTGATTGTGGTATAAGTACATAGAGATTTATTTTACACTTTGTATGCGAATCTACTGTAGTAGGTTAACACCATGGTAGGTTTTGTTTGTGAAAATTGCGCGTATTGTAGCTACAACTGCACTCATTTAAATAGTCACATTTCTTCAAATCTAACTCAAAGGCGGCTGTTATTGATAGACATTCTTCCACATTGACACAATGAAGTCTCAGCTAGCTATCTATCATAGGAATTGTTTACCTCCAGAGTACCAACACATGAATTTCTTAAAAATCGGCTTAGCGATTAAGCCCTAGGTAACACACGGACAGACATACTCTGATTTATACATATGTGTAGTCTCGCCACCTAACGTAAAAATAGCAACGTAGTTCTAATCTAATAATAATACTAAAAAAATCATGAGTATATTGGATTGCCATTATTGCCACAAGGGGCGGTACATCCGAATGACGTCGACATAAGCCAGCTCATCGAGACTGAGCTGCATCTTCTAATGGCACTTTTTCTTATTTTAGTAAAATGCGTGAAGAGCAAAGTGGGCTTCTTCGCTGAACGCCTGTATTACTCAATGAAGGGTTTGGGTACCAACGACAAGACCCTCATCAGAATCGTGGTCAGCCGCTCTGAGATTGACCTCGGAGACATTAAACAAGCCTTCCTCGAGAAATACGGAAAGTCTTTGGAAAGCTGGATCGCTGTGAGTTATTTTTGTATATTATTCTACATGTCGCTTATTTCTAGTGTTAGTTGACTTTAACATTTGGTGTTGGGAGATTTATTTCTGAATTAGTTACGAAAAATTAAGATTTTGACCGCATTTTATAGCTAGGTTTTTTAAAACGCCCAGCAATACTGCAACATTTATCAATGAATCCGATTAGTTTTTGTTATTTGTAACGTACCCGTACATGGGTTATTTATTAGATGTCCAACAACGAAAAATAGTGATTTGCACCTATAAGTAACAGTATAAGTGTCCTAGACCTGGTAGATTTAACAACCGCAGCTTCTTTTAAATGAGCAGTTTTAGATCCTGTTTTACAAAATAAGAAGTGGCGGAATTGTGGTTGTGGGCTCAGTCTTATTAAAAAAGTGAAATTCATTCGTTTCACTAGCATTGCTAAGTCCTATACGTAATAGAGTGTGAGCCTTATTGAAGATACTAAACTCCCGCTGCTACTGAGACTTTTCTAAAGAACTCAACTTTTTGCTTCATATGGATTCGAACTTACTCCTATAGATCCGTATCACCAATTATGTGTTTATTAGATTTAATTAAATTATCAACTATTGTTAGCTCTCCACACTATTTATTTTATGTTTATTAATGTTAAATGGAACCTTATTAACAACCTGCTACTAACTGTTTTATGTATACTCATCATAACGCACCTCATCGAATATTCAACCTTCATTCATTAAGGCCCCAGTACACGATGGGCTGTGCATACCCACGGAGGCCAGCATCATTTTTTTAGGCACCTACGTTATTAGTATCCTGTGCCTGCGTAATAGTAATGATGGCCCATAGTAGACCATCTATCGTTGTGTACTGAAACCTTTACATAGTTATTACCATGCTTTATTGTTTTGTTTTCTGTGTAACTAACCGCATGATTTGAATTAATCAATTACAATATCGACAAGAAACTGACCCATATTTAAATCTCAATTATTTACATAAGCGGTCTTCTCGCTTTAATCATCTATGTATACTAGCATGTGGGTGCAACTTCACTGAAAATATTACTTTAAATACACATATCGTTCACAAAATATTAACTGAAATCCATTCTTAACAAGATTATACAGATCTATTTATTATTATGTACCACGAAATTTATACAAAATCATCTACCGTGTGTTGTGATTCTATTCCGAATGTTTTATTTGATTGGCTAACAAATTATCCGCAATCAGAATTGAAACAACTAAAACTGTGTCTAAATCAGCAGTTAGAATAGTACCCCGTTTTGATTACAGGATGACACTTCTGGAGATTACAAGAAGGCTATGTTGACACTTGTTGAATAGATTGTGCCACGAGACAACGATACCACCTAGCTCGAATAACTTAAGTTAATCTCCGTCAATTGTTAGGCCATAAGATCTGATAGGGGTGACGCACACTGACACTGCAAACACTTCGCCAGAGACATCACATTTACATTCCACCGGACACTGTCAGTGTGCTGCCGCCTAAAATTATTTTTATTTACACCGGGTGTAAATTTTATTAAAGAGATCTGTATATTTTGCTTCCTATTAGCCGTACTCACGTTCATATTGTCTGCACTGTAGCTAACGCTTCGTGTGCATGAGGGTAGCGGTATGCCTGCGCTTAGCGCCAGTTGACATAGTTTTACATTGCTGTTACACTTTTTCAGGAGGATGTAGGAGGTCCCATCGGCAATCTCCTATCGGCAATGTGTTACTAAGACCTTTGATCTAACACCATACGTAACGCTCAGTATTACGAGAGCCATATACAGTGTGACAACGCTGCAGTGTAAACCTATTGTATATCGACTTCTTACCGCGTGTCAACCTATATTTACAGTAGAATCACACTTAATGTTGCATTTTAAAGATTTATCTTTTACTTTAAGTTTATTGATATAGTTTTGTGATAAAAATAATGCATTGTTTGATATATTTTATTTTAATTATGGGCCAGTTTCTTTGTTTTATTATTAACTGTGCACGCTAGATATATTTCGGTATTCTTTACAGGATGACCTAGATGGTGACTTCAGGAATGTGCTAGTCACACTTTGTGCTTAATCCAGCAAATAGACTTATATTTTTTATAAAATCATAATTTCTTATTTAACGTAATTGTGTGAGCTTAGCATGCTATTAAATAAGCTACTTGTTACAAAGTACAATGTAATTGCAGGACGATACGAAAGGAGACTACAAACGCGTGTTACTCACGTTAGTGTCGTAAGTGCATAATGTTAGGCGCAAATTATGATCTGCTGAAAAGTTCTCAAGTTACGTGTACTACTGCCTTTACTGTTGAAATGTTTTAGAAATTAAAGCTTGAATATTTTTGTGAAATGAGATATTTATTGGTGCTGTAGTTTTGTTTACAATATACAAGTATTTACTATAAATATTAATTAAACTACCTTAATGTATGTTTTTTCCTGTTTTATTCCACATCCCTTATTCCTTCTGACGTGATCTAAAAAACAGGATAAGTATTTCAATAAGTAATTAATCTAAAATCCTTGAATTTAATGACCTAATATAGGAATTAAATTTTGTTAGTGTTCTTTTTTATTAACATAGGCACTTTGGCTGTACGCCAATATTAGCCACATCTCAGTTTGCATCGATTTAAAAATTTTGCTACTAATATAGTAAGTATAGGGAGCAACGGTGGCCCAGCGGTTTAATATTTTTATTTGATATATACGTCAGGGATTCGATTGATAAATTGTTTCATCGCCTTTTCGCCGTTGTTCAAGGAAAATATCCAAGATCATCCCGAGTCATAAGATTGAGAGTGGGTGGAGGATTTTGATGATCTGTGCTGCTGCCATGGGTTGAATTTCTTTTTTGTTTAGTTCGTCAGTTAAAAGAAAAAAAAAATAATGGGCACTTATTTTTTTTTGTGTGACCTAAAGATTACGGCGATAAATTCAAGGGAAGGACGTCAAACCTAGGTAAGTTTTATACGAGGTACGTACGCATGGAGTGGGAACTCCATAACTTTAAGGATTTATACGAGTATCTTACATAATTAATATTGTTTCATTTCAATGATAAAGAAAAAAAACGTGTCTGAACACGATTAATTAAAATACGATTTTTCATACCATGTCGTCATCCGTATTACGAGGTAGGTACTTAGCTCACCACACCACAATACTCAAAATTACATAAAAACAAGGAAAGTTAACCATTGAAAACTGTTGTTTATATGGTTAATTAAACCCAACGATTATGTTTACGTTTGTCGTTCTTTGTGTGTTGGCTATCTGCCAAACTGACGCATTCCTTTACACATTACTAGGAAAACCCTGCTTATTGGCTCCAATCCAAGGTGCCTATCAAAGAAAATCGATAAGAAATAGGTGCGGCACAAACGTCGATAACATGTTTGACATAGGTAGACTTGCTTCAACAAGTACATTTTCTTTCTCAATAACTATATACCAGAAAGAGAGCAAATAACTGTCTAGAATCACATTCCATTTGAGACCATTAGGTATTACTAATATAATAAAAACTCAAAGTACTCTAGATCTAACTAAGAACTTTCACCTAGGCCACGAAGCTGTAGCATCGTAACTTTACATACAAATACAGACATTTCATACATACACACGTTAAAATTATATCGGTGGTTAAAAAACAGCTTACCTGAAATTTTACCGCTTTATTAGGAACAGTATTGCTCTTCAACACCAACGCAAGTCTATACGGAGGCGCTTCGTACGTCGCGAACGGTGTAGACAGTAACACACGTACATTACACCTATGTACCCAGCCGTCGCCGAACGCACCTACTAACGCACCACTGCTGAGACCTACTCTCGTACTCATCTCGTTTGTTAATACAACCTGAAAAAGATAACCATGGTTTGCTCTCTAGGTCTCTAAACCAGGGGCTGCTAAACTTTTAATATAACGGAACACAAAAATTTTATGGAACCTCTTAAAAAAATATTTGAGCTGCTGTACCAGTCAGGGCTGGATTGTTGGTAACTACTTACCTACTTACATAAAAGTAAAGGGTCCAAAGCAGGTGGTATATTCTAATTTTCTTTGTTGAAAAAATATACCACCTTTGACTATGAGAACAGACAGTTGAGTTAACCAAAGTACCTACAAAACCTAACTAACAGGTAACTGTGTATATTCTAGTTATCTTTACATAGGGAAATTAAACTTACAGCAATCTGATGTTCTACTGCAATCTTCTGCAACTCTGCCATCAGTCGGAACAATAAGCCAGTTCGTTTCTTTGTTGATATATCCGCTTTAAAAGGGAAGGCTATTGAATCTATTGCTATTAGTTTAACCTGCAATATAATTAATAATTAAAAATATTTTAACACCCTTTACGCCTATTTTCTTAAAACCTAGCTAAGAACTATTTCAATCACTTTAGCTTTCAAATAAAAAAAATTACATCACAATTAGTCCATCCATTCAGGTACTACAAAACAACCTGTACACACATCAAACTTTTACAATCCTCTTTTTAGTCTTTGTTTAAAGAGAAAACAAATCTATACTAATATTATTAAGCCGAAGAGTTTGTTTGTTTGAACGCGCTAATCTCAGAAACTACTGGTTCGATTTGAAAAATTCTTGCAATGTTAGATAGCCCATTTGTTGAGGGAGGCTATAGGCTACTTTTTATCCCACAGCTGGGCATGATATGTAGTTCACGCGGGCGTAACCGCACCGGAAAGCTAGTAGGTGATAAAAACAAAAGATAACAAACAATAGATTAGACTTCATTAAGGATTTTAAAGATCATCTAACCCCTAGTTTCCACTGGCGGAACATTCACAAAAAAACAAGTTGCAAGCTCTGTCTATCTCTATCACTTAGGGATGAGTAGATAGAGATGAGACTGTGCTTGTACCATATTTTGTTGTGCAGTGCAAACGCCCAGTAAGGGAAAAGATTTTAAAAATCTAGTTCATAAGAACTTTGGATTGGAAAGATGCATGACCCCTAACACATATTTTTTTAGCAAATAATCATTTTGTTAAGGTCAACTTTAAAAAAATTTCATATGTGGCAAAAAACATGTACTCAAAACCCTCTTCAAACTTACAACTTACTTGCTTTTTGTAAAGGGTTAAAAATTTAGCATGAATACAGCAAAGGAGCTCTATATTCTCTGCTTACCTGTTTACAGGAACAAAGTGTGACAGTATGTACTTGTATACATATACTTACCTTAGGGTGTTCTGTAATAAACTGGGGCAGTCTATACATGAACGCACAAAACTTCTTTAACCCAAAGGCATTGACATAATGAAGTTTCTTCAGAGCATCATCTTCAGTTATATGCAGTGGAGAATCCTGTATTTTTTGACACCTCAACAAACTAGCTCTCAGTATTTCTACAAAGAAGAATTTTAGATGGTAGAGTATGAAGTAAGTACCATACCACTGCTCTATTATGCAATGAATCTTAAGAGTGTAGACATTGGTCAAGTGCAGGCTCAAAAAGACGGCTACTTAACATTGATTGCTTTTAAGTGAAACTCTTAGATAATCCATCTATATTGTAAATAGCTATATAACTAGGTAGGTACATGATATTTGTGTGGCAGTTTCCTAATCCAAATAAAATAATTTACACTAATATTATAAAGAGGAATGAATTTGACTGTATTTATTATTATTCAAAATTTGTCTAACACTGATATCTACCTGTGCGAAGCCAGGGTGGGCCACTAGTAAAAGAAATAAATTAATAGTACATGTCCTGGAGATTGTAAAGGCATCACTCTTAGCAGTTGTCAGGCAGCTTGTCCCTATTCTGAGAGTATAATATCTAGACCAACAAAATACCTTTTTCCTTCAAATGTAATAGGACACTAACCACAACCAGTTGGGAAAGGTATAGGGGAAGATAGTAAATTTTTACTAGTTTATTCAAGGACAAGCAAATACTTGTGGTCAGAAAATATGTTAGTCTAACATATTGTCTGACCACAAGTAAACATATTGTCTGACCACAAGTATGTTAACAGTTAATGTCTAAGAGTTAGACATAAATTAGGGAAGCGCTGTGCCCAGCTATGATATGTGGTCATTGAGTGTAGATTAGAATGCATCTGTTAACAAGCAATATCTCCTGCATACTTTATTAGTCTGTTCAGTGTGGTCACAATAGAACACAATATGTAGGAATACACAGAGCAAAGCTGAATGTTAATAATTTTAAATAGTGTTACCTCTAAACCTTGAGAGAGTAAAGTTTGTATTAGTATCAATATACAATGCTTCAGCGTCCAGGCCACCAAGGCGTTTTGGTATTTGCACAGATGCACACAGTTGTAAACTGAAATTGAAAAAAATAATCTCTTCACATCTCTTAGTATATGATAGTTTAGAATTTTGTATTTGAAGTTATTTACTACATTTTTGTACTTACTAACCAAAGCTGTGTTTTTCCTGTTCCAGGAAGCCCTATGAGTTCTGTAATAGTGTTCAACCGTATTCCATCATTTCCTAGGATGTTATCGAGACCCTGGCTGAATGTAGGAACTGATGGTAAGCTAGTCTCCCTCTGAAATTTATTGACAGACCAATAAACGTCATATTTATGATTCTAAACATTTATTAATCCAGCAAGTTTATAAGTTATTTAGTTATTTTGTTTAGACAATCGTAACGAAGTATTAAGGCCGGGGTGAACTAAAACTAACTTGCCACAAATCAGTTGCATTTAGTATTTTAAACATCTTTAACCATCACAAGAAAACTTCACTTAAATCATTTTTAAAATAAATAATTATTAATTAATAAAATCTCTGAGCAAGCAACAACTAACAACTTTGAAACTTTTTTAATAATTTCCGCGCGAAAAATTAAATGAAGAGGACCAAAGAGCCATGAACATGATCACTATCACAGACATATTATAGAAAGATGCGTGTATACTCCATAGAAATATCCTAAATCTATGGTATATTCACTACCACAGACATATTAGAGATGCTATGTTCACTACGTTCTAAAATGACTCATAGTCCAGTCATTTAAGCTTAAATTAGGTAAGAATCTCGGAATCCAAGATATCCAGCTGTAAGTCTGTAAATACAGCTGGATATCATGGACTTGTATATTAACACCCTAAAAGTTGTCTCAAAACCTATCTAAGGGAGTGTGTGTTCTAATTTAATATTTAAATGAAATATTATTTATTTCTAATACTTTATTGCAATTACTAAAGATATACAATACTTAGATGGTCAGACACAGTATATTCAAACTTGGTAAACTCTCCATGACATCTGTCAACTAGTGCATGACTGCACTAGTGATGTCATCTAGAACAGTGTGTGCGCAACCATTAAATTTCAAGGTCAAAGGTCACAAAAATATATAAGATAATATATAATAAATATAAATACTTCATTTCCTATTTACAAAAAAAGCGCAAAAACACGGTTTTTGTGACCTTCGACCATGAAATGTAATAGTTGCGGACACACTACCATATGTAGGTTTATAGTTTATACTGTCAGTGTCAGTGTTACTACTATATGCCACTATGACATAGTAATAATATCACTTCAAATTCAAATTTAGATTGTCACTCGACACTCACTGTCAGTAGTGTCAGTTAAAGTTACGAAATAATTTTATTAATAATAAAAACAAAACCGTAAACAATAAAAATCTTATAATTTTCAACTCCAATATGAATCACAACCAGATGAATATGCACGTCCCTATGAATCCAGTTGGTGCTGCGCCAAATGTAGGGATGCAAATGCCTGTCCCAGGCACTATAATGCAGCAACCATCTCCCCAACAAATGCAGCCAGCTATGCCGCAACAACCCCAACAAGACAAAATGGACAATATATCAAAAGTTAAGAATCTCATGGGATCCCTCAGAGAGTCTATACCTGTATGTCTAAACAAAGCTCTCAAGAAAATTAAGTACAAGGGAAACTGCAACATCTGCTTACATCATATTTCTTTCTATGTTTCAGTTGACACTCAAGTCGGCTGCTCAAATTTTACACCAAAATCATAATATTGATTCAAATTCTCAGTAAGTACTTTGTCTTAATAACTGGGTGTTTGCATTGCACAACAAAAATGATACAATCATAGTCTTATCTCTTTCTATTTATCTCGTAGTGATAGAGATAGACAGTGCTTGCAACATGTATTCTTGTGCATGTTTGCAGAGGAAACTAGGGGTAACACAAGATTCTATTCCAAGATTCAAAAAATGGATTGAAAATTTCATTTACAGAAAAGGAATTGACAACCCAGTGCCTCGGTTTGATAAGAACTTAGAAGAATTCTTTTCAATTTGTGATCAAATGGAACTTCATTTGGTAAGGTTTAGGTGTCTTTCTAAGTCACATTATATATTGAAGCCATATATTACAGTGCAACCTTGATATAACGTACCTCAATATAACGACTTCCTCGATTTAACAAATTCTTCGTAATCCCCTTGAATTGTCGATAAGAGTCAATATAAAATATACCTTTACATTGCGAACATTTTTTGCCAACAACCTCTATAAAACGAATTTTCAACTATCAAGAAAAAGTATAAATACCAATAATTTTGTCAACCCAAAACCTTTATATAAAGTTGTAGAGTCACCAATGTATGACTTTTAATCTCATAGTATGTGATTCATGTCGCGATTTGTTCGTAAATCAATCATTGTTGTTTGATGGGAAGTAATGTTAACACTTCTTCTCGTCACTATTGTCTGTCAAAGATTTAAGTTAGAATGGCTCAGAAACATAAAAGGTGTTCCTTATTGAGGTGAATAAAACTATTTTTTTACCTCCTTATAACGAATTTTAGACCATCCTAAACTCAACATAAAAAACCTCAGTTCAACGAATTACTTGATTTAACGAATATTTACTTGTTCCCCTCCGATTTGTTATATTGAGGTTGTACTGTATAATGTAGACAATATGCAAGTTATTTGCCAGCATATAATGAAATATTCTATGTAAAGAGTGTGGTGCCTTTAGTGGCAACTGAATGGACCATAGAAACATTTGATCTTCATAATGCCCCTTGACAAAAATATTTAATCACTGTGATCCAAGATCATTATCAAAATTGGTAAATTATGCCCAGCGACCCTTTTGACATAATACACAAAAAAAAGAAATTGTTACAACATACCTACTTTTTGCACAAAATATTAAAAAGAATTAAGCTAAGAAGAAAAAAGAAAGAAAGAAGAAAAAATAAAAAATAAAAAAAATAAAAAAAAAATTAAGCTCGCCTGTGTACATGTGCTATTTCCTATTTATAAATTGTTTTATGTAAGTGTTTTGTGTACAATAAAGAATAAAAATAAGAATAATAATATGAGCTGCGAAAAATTACATAAAAAAAATTATGTCAAAAGTATTTAATTCAAACACTTTGTTTAATAAATCAAAGTCACACCACTATTTGAACCTATTTTTAGTACATTGGGTCATAATTTTATAGACCTAAATTTAGATTGGGCCTTATGAGGCTAATAATCTGTGGTTGGGATAGACATGAATATTGCAAAAATACCTAATTGATTGTCAATATTTTTTTCCTCAAAAAGTATGTGTCTCCACATGTTGAAACCTTTTTTTTGTGTGTGCTCATAATAATGTAACCTTTTTCTGAAAAAAATAACAACCCCAACCTTACAGACATTAAAAGAAACCTAGCTAAAATTGTTCAAATAATAGGAAGGGGTTTTCTTGGTTAATATGAGTATAATACTAATACTAAAGACAGTAAAAAGGGTAAAAAGGGTAGGTAATACTACCCTGTCTTTAGTTTCAAAGTTAATCATCTAAACAAAATCTCTCAATCAATGACAGAATGCTAACAAAAACATAGTGTTTTGCTCTAACTATCATATCTTAGTGCAATAATTAACTTATTGGCTCGGCAACTTTCTAATCACTGCATATATTGATTTGTTATCTGTGATGTCTCTACGTGACCCAATCAGCTGTCAACAGATTAGAGAAGTGTAAAATAAACATCCTTTGGAGACTAGGGTTGCCTCATACCCAGCAGATATTTTCTTAGAACACATTATTCACATAGAAGTCAAAATAAGGACACTAGACAGCAAATTTAAGGTAGTAGTAAGCTGGCCATGTGTGTTCAGTGCCACAAAGATGGGCTTGGATAATGTCGAACATTGATTAGTGTCACAATTTTCTTTTCAATATTGTTTGTCCTATTCCAGCGCACAGCGATTACATGTATCCAGCAAGCGCAATCCGCAGCTCACTACCTTCCTCTATCAGTGATGCCGTCAAGACTAGACTCTGGACCGGCCACACAGGTGAGTGTTACCTTATTACTTATCCATACTGACTAAGTTATGTTACTGAGATATAAGCTGAGCTTACTATTTGATGAACACCCAAAATATATAAACACACATTGTATTTCCCCCATTGCATTTCTCATTCTATACTAAACACACAGTAGTGTTTCAGTATAGAATGGGGATTGCAAAGGTTTGATTTATAATTTTAACTATTGAACTATAAAACTTACTACTTGAAATAAAAAAATGATTTTTATATTAATACGATTTGTAGAAGTATCTTTATAATAGATCAGATGTAAGTGTACAGTTTTTACCATGCAGTGTCTGGATAGACGTCTGCAGCTAGTTAACGTCTCTGATAAAGGTATAGGTAGGTCAGGCTATCTGTGGCAATATCGAAAGCAATCCTATACAGAGGTAATTTATTGATATATAATTTTCTTGTTTGTTGTTATACCCTACTAGCACAGCGTAAGGAAACTTAGATAAAAACAACGAATCATTGTAATTCGTAATCGAATTCGGTATATTGGGCAGTCGTGTTCCATCATATACTACATCATTGCTTAACATCAGGCAAAATGCCTGAGCCTATTTTAGAATAAAAAAAAAATACTTTATGTCGCGCGAAATGCCGCTTCCATAGCACTTGCTTTTTTATAAACACTGTCGGAAAGGAGGGGTGTTATAAATTTTACACAACTCTCATTGAAATGTATGGCTACTCGGGCTCTAACTTACCCTGTTTACCCTGTTGGCTAACTGTACAGAAGAGTTCTTTAGACTGTGCTACTAGGCTACTAGTGTTCTCTGCCTTCTTTTCAACCACCTTATTAAAACAAAAGATAACAGTGGTTATATCTGCAATCTTTTATTTGCGTTTTTTTTATTCTTTCTTAACTTGTACCGCGCAGTTCTATTTATTATACAAGGTATCCATTTCTTAATGCAGGATTTTTTTTTCAGGATACACCTCTGAGCTATCCTCAGTATTTGAATACGGTGCGACTTCAGATCTCCTATGCAAAAGACATTCACGACACGCTGGTAGCTGCAGCACAGAACATATCACCTACTGAGTAAACAAATAGAGTATCATTTAGCAAGTAAGAATTATTTAATTAAACCATTTTCTACTATTTTGTTGGGTTTTAATATGTGTAAGAAAATATAAACAAAATAATATTAAGTAAAATATATTAAGATGTAAAAATACGGATATATAAACAGAAAATCTTTAAAATAGGCAGGTATGTATATCAGATCCATTTTTCACTGCTGGAGAGTTTTTCTTTAACAATTTATAGAAATTTTAATACATGTAACTCAAATAATTTATAGAGATCATAATAAGACAAAGTTAACACTTCACTGCACTTATTTCATTTTTTAAATGATTATTAAGGCATTTTAGATAAATAACTAACTTACACACTACTTATAACTAACTTAAACACTACTTAACTATAGAATCATTCAAGCTCAATCGCAGCAGGTCCAGCCATTTAAGCCTCTGATTTGGTTTGAATTTGACTTAGATTAATAGGGATTTAACAAGAACTATCACATTAAGAGGGAAATATGAAATACTATCAGTCTTTTTAATAGAAGACAGCAGGAACTTTAGGTTAATAATAATCCTCATCTGTTACCTGAAACAAAAAATAGACTTTAAAATATTTATTCACACTGTACCTACTACATAAACACTTCATTATATAAAATGACCGGTAGAGGCGCTGTCCTGGATTTCGTTACAGTAATAACTATTTAATTAAATAGCAAACTATAATCGATATAGAAAACCTAGTCGTAAAATAATAACCGACATATACATCTACCTACGTGTAATAATATTTGTTGTAGGCTATTAGTTATTAAACTAATATAAAACAATAGCTACAACAGATAATACAATAAACAAACAATCAATTAGTTGTATCAGAGAACGTGCCAGTACATTTCCCTGCCAACAGTCCCAGGGGGGCTGTACGCTATATTTAACGGAAAGGACTCATAAATCGATGCTTATCTACGCTCAGTGGAGCCCTCTTCCACTGGTTTGTGCAGTATGACCCAAGATAAACTTATTATGATGACATAAATATGTTGAGTCTTTGAGCTGTGGAATAATACAGGTTTGTTTATGACACTCATGTTACTATGATGTTTAATTGATGACGTATTCTTATTATGTTAACGTTTAGCTATCATCTACTCATTACCTGTTAATTTTCCACAAAACAAAATGTGCTCTTTTAGGTCAGTAGTGGTATTTTTAAGAGCATCGTCAGAACATTTTGTATTGCTTCAACTAATGGGTGACCCCAGAATGGTGACTGGTAACTATACCTACTTTACTAAAACCTGACATACCTAACATTTATTCAGACAGTAGGTACTCTTGCCAAGAGTAGGTACTATCTTTTAGTGCGTTTAATGTCTCTCTGATACCTACATAATAATATCATAAATGTTTATAATCTTAAAAAAATATATGTATTTGTTTGACCTACATTTTATTTAGGTACCTACTTAAAGATTCGCGATGTTTCTACTATCCGTAGATATTAAAAAAACTTATATAAACAAAGTATTATTAACTTTGGTATCAATATTTATCTATCTACCTACATACATAATAAATGTTAATAATTTAAGATAAATGTATTTTGCTACCCAACGCTAGAGTAAACAAGTGAATCAAATTAAGCAATAATCTATAATGATCTTTAGTTCACGATGTCAATAATAATTGTCGCTAATATATATTTTGCTAATTACATATGTTATGTAGATACCTACTTGTAATTGCAGTTAGCAACACAATATTGCAGGCCATTCACCCTAACACATGCTATAAGTTAGTACCAATGTATGTGGTTGGCAACAATTATTTTTGCAGTATGATAGCTGTTATCAACGGCCAGCCTCCGTTACAACATGCGAATATCATTTTTCATTGCCATAATATCCATGGCCTGTCTCGCAGTTCCGATAAAGCAGAAAATTAACCACACAACAACGTATTTTTTATAAATATTTTTAGTGTAGTAAATAGGTCGGGGTTATTAAGAAAAATAACTTTATTAATTTAGTTCTTGGTGCACGATTTTCATGTTGCATCAATTCGAGTAACTTCGTCACTTAAATCGTGGAAGTAGGTACATACAGGTGTTACAAAACTACCTGTAAATTCGAAAGGAAGTTAAATGGGCCTTATAACGAGTCCATTCACAACATTTAAGAGCCGTAGTAACGCTGTATAACAAAAAATATTATTATTTCAGTAAAATTAAAGAGTAAACTACGCAAATTTACTACATTTCTACCTAATTCGCGGAACGACAAAAAATTCAAAATACCCAACTTAACGAAAAACCCTAAACGAACACTTACTCTTTCATAATAAACATTATTTTGCAAAAAATGTTGAAAACCTACTTAGTTTCAAAATCAATATATTATGTACAATAATATAAATGTATCGACAATTCCATACGTTAATTAAGAACGCTTGATGTAATTTATGAAGTACTAGATATAGAATAATAAATCACAGCTTGTTTTTTCAAGATAATGTAACTTTGTTGCATATCGGCTAGTACCTATTAATCAAAGTAATTCATATGCATATTAGGTCAATAACTTAAACAATGTAGACTAGTATTTGATTGGATAAAAGTGAAAAAGAGTAGAAAAAGGATTTCTAATTACTAAGTAATCCCGTACATACAAAACTGCTAACATCATAAAGACAACTAACTGTAGGGTTGGTTAGTAAGTTATTCTTATTTGTTCAAGTTAGTCTTTGGAACCTAGTAACTAATGCCACGAGCACAAAGTAAACAATTTAATACAGTTAATAGTTAGGTATTATTATATTTTCTGGAAACTTTTTTATCTGTAAATTTGTATGTATAGAGAAAAGATTATTTTTTAAAAGGTATCCTAATGTAAAGCTACATTACAATCTGTGTGGAGAAACTTCAAGATTTGTTTTAATTGAATTAATTTGATAATCAATTGAATTACAGATTGTTGACACAATTAAATTACTGAAACAACCAATTAAATAATATGTCTACCTACAATCTACACCAACTATTTTTGTGCGATGAAAATGATATTTATATTACACGGATTCATCATTGTGTTTTTAATGAAATGAGATTTGTGGGTGGAATGATAACCCAATTTTGTTTCAAATGATATTATGTATTTTTATTTTGTTATTTAAACGTTTAATGTGGAGTTTAAATGTTGTTGATGGCACGGAGTATATTACTACTATGTAAACTTTATTCCAAAACTATTAAGGGTTGACCATAGGCCGGAATAAATAGGTATGCCGAATAATAATAATAAGTCGTAGCAAAGCTTAACAAGGGAATCGAACATTCAAATAATTTAATTTATCTGACATTTAAAACCTACTTACTAGAAAACGCTATATTTTCCTACCGTGTAGTGTAACTAATGAATTACTTGGTAGCTAGTGACAAAACATAGCTGATAGATAGTGTAGGTACATTTATGTGACTTACATTGCACTTTCATCCGAAGACCTGTTGCGCTGCATAGGTTATGTGGAGGTAGCCGTCGTTGTTTCGGAACTGTTGGTACGCCTGCGCCATCGTCATGCTGTGGCTCACCAGCACTTTATCGTTCACCAGCAGATACAGTGCCTGGTGACCACAATATCTGTTAGGGTCGATTTTTCAAATACCAGATAAGGAATACTTGATATTTTGAACGATTTTGCACAAATTAGACAAAAGTTATTTTTTAGACAGAAGTTGTCTGGCTATTAAAAATCGGCGCTTTGTATGCAATATAAGTAGTGATTACCTAGTATCTATCTAGATATAGGTACTGAAATTAGAAATATGCTAACAACTACTATACCACTGTTTTACTTGGCACTACTGTTTTGCTTTTATTTGCTATCATTAACAAGATATATTAAGTTAATGAGTAAGTTTATATTACACTTCGTATAGTTAACTTCGTAAATGTGTTTACCTGTGAATCTCTCAATTTCATTTTGGTCCTTATAATATAGAGAAACTGGGACATAGTCAGTTCTTGTGGCACTAGAAACTTGTTTCTACCCAGCACTGGCACCTCACGCTCCCTCACGTACCGCTCTACGTAGAGCTAAAATAAACCACCGGGATAAAACACTGATTTTATAAAAGTAAACTAAAAGTATTGCCACATAATACTAATTGAAATGTACCTACAACGATCGTGAAACTGATTGAATATTAAGTAGGAACACTTACCGGTACCTTATTTGGAAATCTATGTCTTATGGCCTGGACTTCTTGGATTGACACTTTAATGTTCATATCTGTAATAGAATTTAACTTTAGTTTTGTTAACTGTTAAGTCTCGCATCGTCAGCTCTCAAAATACCAAATGCAGTATCAACTAGTGAGGTCATCTGCTTGTTTAATTTCCACATATTCTTTAGCTGAAGTGATAGCCAAAGCCAGGTATAAAATTACTGGATTGGCTATATTTTATCTAGGATTTTAAATTTTTAATACAAAAGTTTTCTATCTAACCTAAATATTTTTTAATAAGTTGTTATATAAAATCAATGACATGATTATTTAAAAAAAATATATATGTACTTGCTATAGCTTGCTTATATTATAAATGGGCCACCCTGTATATTACGTAAAGTAAAGCACACTTACCATCTTGGTATCCAAAAACTTCTTGTGAAGCGTACGTGATGTATAGGAACCCGTCTTCGTCCCCGTAGTTCTCGTACGCTTGGGCCATGGTGAGACTCATGCTGAGCATCGATTTGTTGTTTATAATCAAATACAAAGCCTATAAAAAATATATATTCTCTATTAATTAAGTAACACATAATTTACTTTCCCTTTCCTTTTCTCTTTTGTTGGGAATTTTGAAATGGTGAAGTAGGTAGAGGTGAATGCCATCCATATGTTGGCTCTCTCTTCAACCCTTTTTAGTGTCCTACTGTTGGGCTAGGGTCTTCTCTCAACTATCTTACTAGTTGAGAGAATGAGGCATGGTTTACCGACTGAATTACTGACTACACATTGTCTTACAGCCGACAGCATAAAGCGTTCTCCAAAACACGGATGTGCAGGAAAATAAATTACCTAAAGTACTACAGACTACCTAAGTAAGAGCACTTAGGTAAATAAAATATATTATTTAGTTACTTAGTAAACTATCATAGAAGCTAATTAATTAAGTAATTGATGGATTACGTAAATCGATCTTACTTTTATAAGCAGATTTATCTCTATTGAACTAGATTATAGGGTAATTAAATATTCTTATTAGAATCAATGTTAATTAACGAGGGTCGTTAATTAACATTGATTCTAATAAACTAGCCTAAAGACCTTTTCGGTGAACCTATAAAATTGCTCTCAACCGATCAATGGTTTGGCATATACCATGAGCTCCTCATGTAAGGACGAACCTCTGCTCAGGAACTAGATAAAATCTAGAACTAATTGCTAAATTTCGAACTCTAGAAAAAGTGAAATTAAGTATGGCGTATTTGTTAGCTGCCATTATTACCTAGATAGTGTCAATACACCCCCTACACTGTTGTGTTCAACACGTCTAATTGCTGTCAATCAATGATTAAGTGAATGTTCTAGTCTTCACATAGCCTCGACACGCACTGATAGAAGATACTAAGGTCAGGTTTGAACACTATCTCTCGCAGGATGTATGTAAGTAAAAAACCTTGATTGATAAATCTTGACCTGTCTGTCTCGTAAACAGTTTTTTATAAAGACCTTATTTTTTTTCCGTGACGTTTGTCTGAGTACCTACTCATTTACATAACAAGTGTTTGCAAAAACAAAACTGAGGAATACAAGTATTTGGTTCAACTTTGCCACTTTACATTCATGTTACCTACAGTATATAGGTTGATTAATGTCTCGTAAATTTTTAGATGATTTTCCAATTAATTCCAAACCTACATGGATTAGTCAAGTCCATCTTCCTGTTTGTTTTATGGAGGTATTACAAAAAGTATTCAGTAAAAACTTAAAAATAACCTGTATAAAAAAGAAAACCCTGTGGAAAAACTTACTTGGTTTGGTTTAATTTTAATCTTATTTCTTATGATAACTAGAAACTGTGACATAGTTATATCTTCAGGAACTAAAAATTTTGACTTGTCCATTGTCGGTAAACTTCTTTCTTTGTGGTACCTTTCGACTATTAACTGTAACAGAAAAATCTTGTAAGTTCAAGCTTTAAAAACTGTTACAAATATTCTTATTTTTATTTTATTGTATAAAAATAATGACTAACCGGTATTTTGGTAGGAAATTTACTTTTAATCGCCATCACTTCTTCTTTTCTGCTAACTGCAACAAAAGAAACTTGTTCAATACAATTGATTCAAAACTGTTGCATATTTTTAAATGGGCAATTAAAATAAAAAGTCTACGTCATAGATTGTTAATAATTCAGTGTTATTGTTCTATTAATTGATCGGTCAATCAACAATATTTATTTATAAAATAAAGTAGTAACCTAAGTAGGTAGGTGCCTACTTGCTTAAGTTCCTTGCACTGTAAATCTTATCAAAAGAATAAATGCATTGTGCTCTAGCTTACAATATTATGAAAGTATCGACAGCGTAATTGTTATGAGTACACACCTAAGTAGCTTGCAATAATTGTAAATAAATTAGTAGATAATTATAATCTATGCATTTAATAGTGCCATAATTTTGTTTTTTTTTAATACGATTTTACTATCCTCGCGATCAATAATAGAACGAACAGAATAGAATCAAGTTAAAGAACCTCTACAACTTTAATGTAACTAATTTTTTATTTATTTATGCGTTTTGGAAAATTCTATTATTATTTATTATTAGTATTTAAAAGCTTAAGTGACTGAGTCGAGGAAGTTCCAAGATGTCGGGAGTTTCATTAATTGTAATTAGGAGTTATTAAACATAATTATTTGTTTGTATCTATTAGTTTTACCTACAGCCTATCTACCAGTAAGAATGCCTGGTAACAAGTTGGCCTAGAGTAGGTATACCTAGTTAGTCCAACATCATATCTGCAAATCATCATTGAGTGGAAACTAACTAAGTACTTAAGTATTTGAGATAAGTGCATTTAATAATTAGGTAGTATGACTAAATACAAGTAGACATAATTATCTACGTGCAGGCTACAATGTGTTAATGTTAGCGCCTACCTACAAGTAAGTAGGTAAATTCTACTCTTGTGTGTGGCACATAAAATAGTAAAAAATCAATAAGTATTTTAGAATATTAGTTTCCGGAATTCCCGAGTTCTAAATTTAAATCGCACCGCAGACATAATAATTTATCTGAATATGGTAGGTTCTTAACATCAGTTGCTGGCCATTTGGCGTAAAAGTTTTAGGTCATATAATTATACAGTACATAAACTTACAATATTAGTATGTTAGAGAACTTATAGGTACTAGTAACAAGTAGATACAAATATTTACAAATCTTTCCCTTCTAGGAACTCCTTAATTATTGTTGCATAAATATTAAAAATAATTAATTTGAAATGAGATGTTAATCGTTTTTAAATATATCTAGTTTTTTTAGAAAAAAAATAATTTTAATAATTTGAATAGTTTTTTTTTTTTTTTAATTCATGATGTTATTTCTTTGAAATTATTTATTGAGATAGTGTCGATGCCCTAATATTTTAAGTAATTTACACACTATCATTGTAATTATGTTTACTGGTAATTAATTGGTGGTAGGCTTTGGCCGTGGTTAGTGACCACCCACCAGGCAAAGCCGCACCGCCAAGTGGCCCTGCCGTGTTCCGGTGCGATGTCTGGTGACATCATTAAGAGGGTGGGTCGAAACTGTTGCTCCTTTATGGTTTAGAATCTTATGGAACCTCATTTCACTGCCACCTTCCCACCGAAAATCATTCGTAATCGCGAATGAATCGGTATATTGTGCGGGTGAAAACCACAATAAAAAAATGGGGGGACTATAATTTGAGTAAAACACTACCACGTGGGAGTGCTCATTAATGCTGCATGTTCCATAATAAACTTTTTGGAGCCGCTGTTTTTTCTTAAATTCTCTATAGAGTGTACCTAGTTTATGGAGGGACGAGGTGAAGCGGCGCGCGATGTTTTCCGCTACTTGTAGGCTAATTCACGTAATTATATAAGTTCAGTTGCAGTGCAGTTGCAGTTAAGTTTCGATCAGCCCTTTTCGTACTCTCGTGATTTTGACAATCGCTGTCAGATAGGCACGTTCGCGTCAAGTTTGCGTCACGCGAGTGCTTTAGACTACCTACATATGACAGCTTAACAATTACAAGAATACCATTTTGCACTAAGACGTAAACATAACTGCAATTGCACCGTAACTGGATCGGTGTATCAAGAAATTAGGTGAATTAGGGCCCTGGTAACGATAGTAGTCTTTACTACGCGGCTTAATATCAAATTACTTATATCAAATTAAAATCATATAAAAGTTGCTAAAAAAGTTTCTCTGAAAAAGTTGTATGTACCTAATCTTGAGCACTACCGCGTGCGTGGTAAAGTCACTTCTCACTTCAACCCTTTATAATGTCTCACTGCTGGGCACGGGTCTTCTCTCAACTATCTTATGAGTTGAGAGAATTTAGGCCTTAATCCACACACGCTGGCCAAATGCGGATTGGTGAATGTCACATGTCCTCGAATGATTAGGTCTTAGACATGCCGGTTTCCTCACGATGTTTTCCTTGACCGATATTGAGCAGCAGAGTAGAAACAATTCACAGAAAGATGTGTGGTCACGACCAGGATTCGAACCCGCGACCTTACGGGCCTCGCCTTAGAAAAATAAGGTCGTGGTAAAGTATTTTACACTAAGTACCAGTCACCCTATATAGCAGTTATAGGAATCAACGTTTGTACTTTATTTTTGTTACTTACAAACAACATACTTAACTAAATAACTTGACTCTAGTCACGTATTCGTCATAACCAAATTAGATCAGTTAATAACGCAATTTTAACGAACTGATAACCAGCAAACATACATTATTATCAGTGCACACAAAATCTTATAGTTCAATGAACCTCATCTATAGCATCGTGTTGAATATTTCGCAAATACTTACTAATGCACTATTACAAGGTTTAAATAACAACGAAATTTTCCACTAAGTACATACTATACATAAGTAGTATGATTATGTGGTACTTAGTAAAAGTTTAAGTAACAGGGGCGCAGCTAGGACTTCGTAGGTCCCAGTATCAAAATCAGGGCCCTATCATACTAAGTAAATTACTTCTTGTTAAAATACTTAATGGATGCAATTCTTTTCAATTACATTAACATTTAAAACCTGAAACAAACATTAAAAAAAGAAAAAAAAGCCTACTGAGTTTTTTGGCAGTGTTTCTCAGTAGTTGCCAGTCATTCACTGCACGGTAGGAAAAGAAATTGGACTATTTTTAAGTAGACTCGCGTCTCAAAAAACATAAAGCATATTTTCATTTAATTTCATCAGAAAATTCCATGTTTTAACTTAGTGGTCGGCATGGGGCATCGGCGCCGCGGAGTGACTCAGCTGTTCTGCAATGGTCGGAGTCTGAGATACTGCACTGCACACTACCTCCTAGCACAGACAAATATATGTCCGTGCTCCTAGCCTAGCCCTTAGGAAACTACGCCACTGGTAAATAAAGGAGTTTTATCTCTATACTGGAGAAACTTGTAGTGACCTAGGACCTAGGTACATAGATACATGTCTACGTCACTCGACTCGTCACAATTAAATCATTAATTAATGACTGTCCCTGAATGTTTTTACAGTAGGTTGTACCTTCTAGATTTTAGCAGCTAAAAGTATTGAGGCGATTTCATAAGTCACCTTACCTACCTACTTACTTAAAGGTAATGGGGTGAATGGGGAGCATATTGATGTACTAAGTACCTACCTGCTTCCTATTCATTGACATTAACAACGATATAGGTACCTATTAATAAAAAAAAATGGAAGTGAAATATTTCAAAAATAATTGCGGATATTCTTGATCCAACTGATGATGGTGGGTAGATAAATCCAGATACCTTTAACCTTTTGTTTACCTTTAACTAAAATAAGTGGGAAGTAGCGAATATGGCAATCAAAGCTTAGTGTAGAACTACTAATAATTTTATGTGTTATGATGTGGCCAAACCGAACCGAACAGCACAAATAAAATATGGTTCTTACAGGGGAGACTAATTTTTTTAATTAATGAAACTATTTTCAAAAATGTTTAGAATTAAATGTGGGTACTTACTGAAAGACTTTTTCGACTTGAAACACTGTTTCACATTGTGGTTCACATCGTGTTTAATTAAAGTTGTTATGAAGTTTAACTCCATTTTGTATGGACGCACTATCGAACTAATATTTGCGTTGGTCTCGACGGTCACTCCGCTCCGCACCGCTCGCAGTATGAACCTCGACTACAGTAATGCAAATAACATCGGCGGTTTTATCACTAGTACTCGTCGTAAACAACATCCGATAATTAGTTCCCTTTTACAGTATCTCTAAATGTACATTTCACTTTGTTATTGATAGTAAGAACCTTCGAGGTGATAGGTTGGATGATAACTATAAATGTTAGACTACCTGCTAATAAAAAAGACAAGACGGTCAGAAGAAATAAAAATTAATCTAGACTAGACTACATTGATCTTAAGTTTACTCAACAAAGAGATCTTAGAAAAAGCCGGTTCTTCAAACATAAACTTTGGTTTTCATTGGAAACTTAGGTAGGTAGAAAGCACTTACTTAAGCAGTGTAAGCAACCTCCTCTTTTTTTTAGTTGGTAAGTTATAGTTTTTTTGAACGACTTGAATGAACTCAATTTTATTTTTGAACGAATGGGTTTTGACAATCCTGTCTTTAAATGTTTCGTTCTACGCAACCTAATATTTTATTTAAAAAAGATTAACCATACGCTAATAACGCTAATCAGTTTGGTATAAATTGTTTCTCTTTTGAAATGCCTAAAAAATAAACGACATTAATTTATGAACTATTATAAAGAAATTACCAGGCTGCCGCCGTAAAACTCCACCAAAAATATGTCAAATATTTCTACGAAAAACGAAACGCAAGTAATTCTTGGGTTTTGAAGCAGGCAGCTTAATTTCTGAATTCTTAACTAATTTTTAAATTTATCTATAAAAACCTGCAATAGGTGGTTGTAAAATAAAACTGCTAGTCGTTAATTCTAATTTGCTGTGCATTTTAAATAGTTTCAATAAATAATATTACGTCTGCGTGTCATAAATGGACTTTAGAATCGATAACCCAATTCCTCTAATTTTGAATGACGGGATGCGTTTCGCACACTGATTTAATAAAATACTAGTGTATTAAGGTTGTGTAAGGGTGTTGTGGTATCAGTGATCATGCTTTTCACTCCAATTTATATTGCAATGACCTTTATAAAGACCTGGCGAATTCGCTCTTTTAGAGCTCGCCTACTAGAATTATTAAACGGAAATACAAGTGTAGCATTTTGTAAAGTTCCTGAAAATGCTGCTGGTAAGTATCCATCTTACTTATATTCATAAATTCAAATAGAAAAATGTATAACAACTGCAATTAAATATTCATTTCATTTCAGAAACTCCTACGTTAAGTTCAAAGCTATGCACAAATCCTAAGAACGCATACTTGTGTGACCTCTTGGACTACACAAGTAATACAAGAATATGCAGTATGAAGCCTACTCAGTGTATTGAGATCAGTGACTGGGTGTCATGTGCAGGTGGCCTGCCGCTTGGCTCAGGGGACCAGTCACCAATTACTGACTTAGACGTGGATGTCTTATTTGAATGTGAGATGGACCCCCATGAAAATAGTGGACAGGACATTGTTACTGTAAGTGTCTTGTGTTATTTTATTCATTTATTAGACATATTATACAATACACAAGTTTAGTTTAACTTCTTGAACATAAAGTACATATTAAAGATACAAATCATATCATTTTCCACACCTGGACTGATTGAGAATCTGATTTTTGGTAAAAAAAACTTTTGCTAATTTTATTGCTATAATTGTGTTTTAGTTGGAGTCAATGGGTCATCCAGTAGCTTGGAAAGCTGGTTCACACTTAGCTATAGTTTTGAAGACCAATATGGAACATCTCAGTATTATTGGATTTAATTTTACTGGTGGAGAATTTGTTATAGACCATAATTTGCCAGTTGTTAGGATACAAAGTTAGTATCCATGATGTAGGTAAAGCTTTTGATTGGAACATTAGTTACATAGCAATAAGTTAATATGTTTTCATTTCAGCTGTCCAGTTATCAGGAGAACCAAACAAAGCCATAGACCCATCAATGAGAAGCCTCCGCAGTGATATACACCACAGTCTCAAACAACCAGCCACACAGTTCCAGTGGCCAATACATGCAGCGCTTCTTAGAAAACTTTCTAAAGTGGTAGACATTAAGTCTGATACTACTAAACCTATCCACATGAATGGCAGCAGTGATTTGCTACTAGAAGTTCCACCAAAAAGAACTGTCACTTTAGCTGATGTTAGTGTAAATACAGGAAAGTCTCTGTCAATGGAGGACCCAGACAAAGTTGAAGAAACAATCCAAGTACCAATACAATCAGTAATACAAACTGAAAAACCACTAGAACTATCACAACCTGAAGGAAAAGAGGTGGTATTAGAAAATGTCACTGTAGAAATACAACACAATATAACACCAAAGAAATCAAGCTTGAAACTTGATTTGAAGAAAGGCACAAGCCAACTCTCTACGTCTTTATTAAACATATCTAGTCAAATTAAATCTGTAACTACACATAAGAGAATAGTTAGTACAACTGCACCAAAGAGGCCACTATCTCAGGCTGATTATCATCCTGTCATAGAGGAACAAGGAGGATCAACATCTCAAAGTACACCAAAATCTGTGAAAAGTTCCCGTCCACTAGTGAATACAAAATCACCAAATGTGTTGATATACTCTGATAGTATAGTAGCTAGGGATAATTTGGAAGCATCACTTAGAAAAGTGTTGGATTGTGATAGGTGAGTGTAAGTGTCTTAACTCTGTTGTCAAGCTACAAACAGGCAATTATGCCTTCTGATTAGGATACTTCCTAAAACTCAGTGTATGTCAAATGTTCTGCCTTTCCTGTTTTTACATGAGACATGGCTGCTATGGAAGTGTTATGCTTTTCGCGCGTATTTTATATGTATGTTCGTAAATTGCCACTTATTACCATATATCTCCCAAACAGCCGAGTGGATTGCGACAAGTATCATTAGATATATCTGAATAACTCAATATTCTTAGAAAAATTTTGTTAAAAAAAAAATTCTGTTAATATTTTTTTGCTGGCCAATCCTATCGAGTTGGGTATTAAAATGAAGGGTTTTAAAAAGAGATTACAAAAATATACGGCTGTTTCAATGTCATAATTAATAATAAATAAGCAGTTTTTAAGGGCATTGCAGTCTTATCTTTGATTTTGAAATTATTTCTGCTTGTAACATACAGTCCAGTTACCCTTAGTTTTATTTATTTTTTAACTGTGCAACTGTGCCTAATTACAGTTAAGCAATGTACCTAACAAGGTACATTGCTTAACTGTAATAATGGTAAATTGAGCCTCAGTTCAGCCTTAGATCAGTGTTCACCAATATTATGATGTTAGCAGACTGGTTCTTCTGAATGTTATTGTTGGTATAAATACGGTATTATAGGTACACACTGTACGTGGTGTCCCGCGACACGTTAGAGGCGGGCGCGTGGCGCGGACGTGCTGCACTGGTGGCCGTGGCGGGGTGTGTGGGACGTGCCGCGCCACTGCTGCTGGCGCACTTGCTCTCTGGTGGTAGACTGCTCGCGCTCTGCTCCGACCTGCTGCACACCGTGCTGCCATACTACAAGACTGCTGAGGTATCTATCGTATACAGTCAGTAACAAAATAATAATACATAAATAACACATTTACGACGCAAATTATCAAATATCATCATTTATACTTGTGCGTCGTTAAAACCATCACGGAACTTAGGCATCTAGATGTTTAAGTTGCTGGCTGAATGTTTGGTCTACACTGTATAGGTGGTGCTAATTCTCTGAAATAAATATAATAAAGATTGACTGCAAATACAACAGATGAAAATTACTGGATGCTGCATAATGTAGCTAAATCTACATAGTTTTAAAAGAAGCTTCGCAAATCGTATACCTAGTAGGTAACTGAGCCCCCACTCGCTTAACTTATGTCTTACTACTACCTATCCGACCGCAAACTAATTTTGATTGGTTCATTTAAGAACTTGAATGAGCCAATCAAAATTAGCTATCTTTCCCAATACCCTGCCAACTATGGACGATTACAATTTTCATACAATATTTGAACAAAGTGGCGTCTAGTAGGTATCTAGTCGGTGCTAGCAGTTTTGAGCAGTAGTAACGCTTATATTGAATTAATAATTGCCCTCCTTTCTGTAGGCTATCCATCATTTTATAAAGCCCTAGTCAAATTCTTAACTGCTAACAATATTCGCCTGTAACTGTTACATCCTTTTATGTTGCATGTGTACGTCGCTCATCGTTTTTGAATATGAAATGCGTTATGTAAAAACCATGAGAGTGAAATTATAAGATGCGCGCGCATTAGGGTGACACAAATGTTAAAATGTTGCCCGCTAAACCACTCATTAAGTCTGGAAAAAAGCTACTAAAACAGAAATCAATCCTCTATTATGCCCGGTTCCTATAATCAAACTTCCGTCATTAGTAAACGTAACCTTCCGTTTCCATCCTCCAACCAACGGGGCGTTAACTAGCGTCCCACAAGTTTTTTTTGACGGCTACCGGTGGGTAGTATCCGCAGGTAAGACTGGCCCTCTTTGGTCCTCTCTGCGTTTTGTTACTTCAATCGACGTTAACAAACACCAAAAAAAATCGAATGCGTACTTATAAAATAATACAGATAATAGTGTAAATAGATACTAATGCGAAATTATTTGTAGTTAAATAATAAAATAGTGACAAAAAACAATTTATTTAGGGGATAGTTTTATTAAATTATTTTTGCTATTTTTAATGCTGTATTGTGAACGAAACGCAGCTGAGTGTCGTCGGCCGGTACTCGCGCCATAGTGCCAATACAATATTTTTGTTAGGTTATGTATTCATATTTATCATAATAATACTTGTAAATAAACCTCGTTACAAAAAAACAGTGATCGAAATATAGTGTACAGATAAATATCAATTGATAAAATGGATACGGCTTCGACAGTTAACAAATCTGCATAAGAACTGAAGTCACCGGTATTAGCAATCAAAGTGAGCAAGTGGCGGGCAGGCTACATTCCTCGTAAAACCGATAACCGCTGGGAAATAAAGGTTGTCAAGTACAGACCACGCAATGGGTGTCGCAGTGTGGAAGGCTCGCCACGAAGTGGACCGATGACATTGTGAAAATTGCGATAAGCAGATGGTATACTCGATGGATGATCGCTCGAGCTATATCGTTTGGTTTTTAAGGGAGGCCTATGGGTCATTGGGTCTCTTAAGGGCGTACATCCCCAGCCGTGGACATCCCCAGGTTGATGATAATTGACTTGGTGAGTACATACTTAATAACTTAACTACTGTGACTTTACCTCTGAGCAAGTAATCAATATGTTTTTATTTAAAAATGTTGTAAGGAGCAATAAAAGAAAAGTTTTTTTATCTTAGATGCATAGATAGGCAGATAGATTATTAAATATAGGTATTTATTTAGTATGGTTAGGACGGACATAACATTCAATTACATGCTATGAAATGTTAGTATTATAGTGTATAAAGTTAATTGTTGTGCACTATTACTCATTCCACAAGTATTCATTCTACTTAGGCTGCCTAGCCAGTCAATTTTTCTACTGATTTTGAACTCTATACAAAACTAAGGCCATTCTGTTTTGAGGTGTGTTAGGTGTTTAACATGACCATGATGTGAAATTTATTTTGTTTCAGAAAATGAAAAACCCTTTGAATTAAAATGAAGTGGATATAGTGCAAATTAGACAAACAAGTCAATGCATAATGTAATAAATTGAAAGATAAAGCCTGGGACTCCCTAAAATTTTTTTTTAATTCAAGAGGTACCACATGAAGCAATCAGTTCAGCTGTTCACACACAATGCCATGGCCAAAGGAAATAAGTCTTAGGTTTCATTAATTACATACTGTTTATTTTTATTAAATAAAAAAATATTAATTTATAACATGATTTGGTTTTTATTTATAAAACAAGTTACATTTAATAGATACTCAAACAATAATCATTTATTTGAAGGAATGTTTTATTGATTGTATTGTAACAAATACCTAGGTAATCTAAAGAAACCTAATGAATATCTGTTAAATTACTTTGCATCTATGAAAAATTAAAGATCACAATCTTCATCACACATTGATAGAAAGTACTCTTTAGGCCTCCTGAACACTTCTGAGTATCTGAAACAAAAGTATGTTTTTTGAAAACCGGTAGGTGTACATTGTAATTTTTTTATTATAATTTAACATTTTGTTTTCCTACTAGTATTTTAAAGGTGAATGTTTGTAAGGATGTTTGTTACTTTTTCACACAAAAACTACTGGACAGAATTGGATGAAATTTAACACAGAGATGAATTATGGTCTGGATTAACACATACTTTTTATTCAAATAAGTACCACACAGGGGTGAAACCGTAGGCGGAAGCTAAACTTACTTTTCATGCTGCAGTTTGGGTTCTATTCCTACCCTAGACAGAGACTTGTGTGCATGATCATATCTGCTTGTCTTGAGTCAAGGTGTAATTATCTATTACAGGTATGTATTTACATATTAAAGGAGTATTATGAACAGTATGTACAGGTATTTGGTTTCCATAATACAAGCACTGTTTAGCTTGAGATCTGATGTCAGAGGTGTTAATGTTCTAGAAAATTATTGTTACTATTCAGTATGTGCAATTGTATTCTTACATGTGTTGGAAGTGTATACACCCTATTTATATCTTTAATTTGTAATCAGTATCATGTGTAAACCACCATCATGACAAATCTATTTGATTATAGCGTTCCTAACGCTATAATCAAATAGATTTGTCATGATGTATATTAATACAAATGCAAAATACTTACTAGGAGGTTGTATTCTCATCACTTTATGTGTTCCATCAATTGCACTGTGAGGCTAGGGCTATTTGGTAAAATGCCAGTTCTGTGTCAGGTCATAGTTTAATATAGTGTTTGTATAGCTGCGCTATTGTAAAACTAATGTCCCGAACGATGTGACAAGCTGAAGATAGTAGCACCAGTGAAATCTTCTACTGACACTGACATTGTCACCAGTTCATAAAGCCCTATTGTTAGCAACAGTTGTGCAGTGGAGATATTCCATGATTCCTTAAACAAATACAAGGTTAATTAATCATTCATCACACAATTTATCTTTTGATGGTTAGAGGTTGTCAGGTATCTAGTAAACAAAAATTACTAACCACTTGTAAAAGGTAATTTCGATCAGCTGCTATTCTACAGCTGGCTTGTCGAGAGATAACCGCAGATAGTCTTCATTTTCAATAGGTTTAATTAGTTCAATCCACTCCTTGTTTAAACAACTTTTTCGTCTTATCCGACTCGGAAGTATAGTCCAACAACATATTGACCACTTCTAAATTAGCTTTTTTAAGTTATTTTATAATTTTAATACAAAATATTGCTAAAAATTTCCCAATTATAATAACTACTGAAGAGCCACCGATTAAAATCGAGCGGTAGCGACGTTCATGACGGATAGTAGACTTTGACAGTTCACTGACGTTCAAAATTTTTATAGGAACACCGTTTTCAAAATTTCCATACTTTAAATTTACGGACCGTAGTAGTTAGCCCTCCCATCCGTTAGTATACACCTTGGGTAACTTTCACAACGGGACGTTGTTTATAGGAACAGTTTTTGATGACAGTAGGTAGAAAATGTTAACATCCGTTGCTAAAACGAGGCGTTTTTTTGATATAGGAACCGGGCATTAGTCGCGCATGTTGGTACGTTAGTCACCTCTGATCACTGTATTCATATTTATAATATTTATCCACATGTTTCTAGTTTCTACATTCACAACAAGTGTCTTAATTTCATACAAGTGCGAATTACCTATATATGTGGTAATAATTTTTTAATTAATTTTTCAAATTTAAACTGTACTTTATTGACTGTGATGACTATCCTTTTCCAGTCCTCTTATTATTTTATTGTAATAAATTATTTGCATGCAATTAAAAACTATTTTTAATGATGCCAAAGAGGTGTAACTTCTCACGCGCGTACGTAATAATATGTACCCATTTCTTTTTTTTACCTTTTTTCATTACACTTTCTTATAATTATAATAACCCGCTTTACTTTATTTTTCCGCACTTATCTTCTTGTCATGACATTTTGTGTTTTCCAACCTTGATATTGGCAAAATCATCGTTGTCACGATGGAGCCGTAACCATTAAAGTTTATGTTGAATGACTTAATTGTTTCAGGTTCGTGAAAATGAAATAGTCCAATTCACGTATGATAAATGGAAGTCAGTGAAAATGAAACACCATATTTTCTGCTACCAGGCATCACCCGCTAAGAAACAATTCTCAACTGAAAGTGATAGACAGTGAGTACATTTCTGTAATTTATCTAATTAGATATCTGTTAGATTTATTGTGTTTTGTGTAGTTGTAAAAGTGTCACATCTGGTTGATAGACTGATTGGTTTAAACACATGATAAAATAATGTTATATTATAAATTATTTAATCATTAATATAAGCTAATTTAAATAAAAATGTATCATAATATGGTGTTTGTATTGCAGAGCAAGTCAAGAAAATAATATGTATTGGTATGCATTATACAATAATATATTTATTTATATACTTGCAGCTTATAACAATAATTAGGCTCTACACAGATGGACTGCTATAAAAGTGGGAATTGACTGTGTAGCAAATATACTAAATGCACGCTAGCAGCACAGGGACTGTAATTGGGCTGGACGGTTCATTGGTTTTAGTGACACTAAGTGCATTTAAAAGAGTAGCTGCACTTGTCTTAAAAAATGTAATGCAGTCTGTCTGTCCAAAGCCTATGGCTTATATATTCTATACATACTCAAATTTCTACTGCATCGAATGAATATCGGGCATATATTTTGTTTAACAGAGCTTATTACCATTCTATAAAAACTTCACATAAATAGTACTTTTATTTTTGAGCATGTTTGTCTAGTTAATAGATTACAAAAAAATAAATATGTACTATTTTGTTCATTTCTCAAACTTTATACAGTAATAATATAATACCTTTTCTTGACGCAATTTGTTAATTAGTTTGTTGTAATTACGAGCTGATTCCAATACACTAAGATCATGTTAACCAGTTAAATATGGCTGTTTCAAACACATAAAGTGTGATGTATCATTGATTTTAATAATTTCAAGACAATCTCAATTATAATTTCGCGATTATCTAGTTCAGGTATTTCGTAATTTGCGCCATGAAAAAGTAACATTGTATAAATGATTTGTAAAAATGCCTGCGCTATGATGTTTAATTAGTTAGTATTCTAATAATATTATAACTTAGGCCATCAAAATACATGGGTCACCCTGGTCACGAGTTGGACATCCAAGTGTTGGCCTCAGAAGAAACTTGGCGAACTCCGTCGTTGTTGCAGGCTGTAGATCTGACTAACAGTGGGATCGCTATTTTCTCACAGGTATCTACTTATGAAGGCTTTCAATTAATTCGAAATACTATACTTACTTGGCGTCCTGGGCAAATCAAAGCAAATCAATCAAATCAATGGGCAAATCATACCATTCTAATGGTGAATAGAGAATGTAGGAAAGGCAAATTAATCACAATAACTCCATATCTCTTTTAATCTGGTAGGCTCACTTCAATCTATTGCTGGAATCGCACACGTAGAAACGCTGATGCTAGGCTAATAATTACCCATTTATTAAAGGCCTCTTTCTTAGAAAGGATTTAATCTTGCGTCTCTTCTTATATACGTTCTGTTCTGAAATTAGGGCTGACGTTTTACAGATCCATCTAGAAGCTGACCCTAGTGATTATCTCGCTGAAGAAGGTCCCAAAAGCAACGAGGCTCGTTTGGAAATCATTCACAAGATTCTCGGCGACATCCTAGGGCTCCATGTAAAAGAACAGAAGGCGATCACACAGATCGACTACACTAGAGGATTCTTCTTGGGCAATCATGTAGTAAGTTTAAATAATTTATTATTTTCATTAAAAAAATCTGTAACCATAAAACTAGTAACAACAACTTTATTCCGAAACGAGGTTCAATTACAGTCTAGTAACAAGCTTGTACTAAGCTTAGACCTCGTTTAGAAAGATATAGGCTCTACAGTCTTTTACAGTACTGTTTATAAAAAAAAGAGTGCTATGCGTGCTCATCGATGTCTGTGGGTAATGGTTATCCATATATATACACGTTAAGTGTCAACGCTCGAAATCTCAGCGCTAGTTAAACATTGAACTTAGAACTTAAATAGGCCATAAACTTGAACATCATGAAACCTGACACTACCTGTCTCTAAATTATTATATTAGCCACAAAGGAGGTTTAAAATCATGTGTCCCGACGCCTCTTTAACTTTTTGTCCCAATGATAATAAGTTAACATGATTTACAGTCTCTGAATGCAACCAACTTCCAACCCCAACTATGTAATTTTTCATGTGGTATTGTTTACAGTGAACCTAAATCATAAATATGCACCTCTCTGGTTATATCGATGATGTTTTTATTTTGATGCCTACATCATGATGATCACATCATGATGTTACTATTTTAAAACTGCGTTAACACAATCAAAGTCAGCTTTATGCTGAGGCTGCATTAGCGGGTTACGGCGAATATTCGTGCTAACGTGATGAGAGTCGCCTGGTAAATAGATGCAACGTGTAATATTCTGGCGTAGGCGATGTGCTATCGGGGCATGTCAGTAAACTAGTGTGTATAAAATAAATTGGCCCGACAATATTGGCTTGTGTGGCTACACCTACGTCACTGCAGTGTCGTCCAGTATTTTTTAGCGTCTCGCTACAAAGTGACGTGAACGACGATGAATCTTCGCCCGCCTAAAGTAGACAAGAACATCGCGTATGGCCGTACACGATGTTTTAGGGTGCCAAAGCGATAAGAATCTTCGCTCGCTTATGTAGCCTCAGCATCAGTGAATTATTCAATAGATTCTCGAGTAACGGCAAACCTTCCGAATGTACTAGAACAAGGGATGTGGGTTGCCATAATTGCCAATTCCAAAACGCCGTAACATAATGATTGTACAAATAAAATTTTGATTAAACAACCTGACTTCTATTAGTATAGGTTTTGTGTTCCAACAGCCGAATTCAGATAAGCAGTGTTGTTAGCAACAGTTTAATATCAAAATACAAATGTCTATCCTCAATGAACCCCATTTATATTGACTTTGGAGTGTAGATAAACATAATTTGTGATGTGTATTATCCTGTATATTAGATGTAATGTTAATTGTAAATGAATAAGTACTTTCACACGTGACATTCAGCTTGTAGAACATATTGATAACACGGTAGTACCCACCGCGTGCAATCTACAAATTACATTACGATTTAGTAGTTCAGCGTTTAAATTAAAATTATATTGAACAATTTTATTTGTATTTTTTTTTTTTGGCTTTTTATTGTTTTGTAAAATTTGTTACCCCTCTTCAAACCAAGCAAAATGTCTGCTGTTCTGATTAATGTGTTACTCTCTTCATTTTGATATAGTTGTTGACCAACTCATGAAGTTCTAGGAAAAGTGGTGGCCACACATGGAACGACTAATTGAGTCAAATGCCTGCGTATTCTGTCTCTATCACTCTCTGCCTCATTGGCATAGATAGAGTGTTAGCCTCTAGCCGTCCTAGTCACGGGTTCGAATCCCACGCCAGACCAAAAAGAGTGTCAGATGTGGTGGTGTGCCTCGATAAGGCAGCTAAGCCGTCGCGTTTGTCCCACCGGACGATACTGAAAGAGTGCACCGGTGTTTATGCACACACTTGTATGTCCTTCGTTCGTGGCTAGTCACCAAATGATTGGCCGCTGCAGCTGGAATACGGCTAAGAGGAATGAAATGAAAGTTGTTCTTCAAAGTATAGTAGTCTCCATTCTGGAACTTCATGGGTTAAATTGATTATCAGTGTTATGGTGACATGAGTTTTTTGCCCCAGTATTATTCAGCACGTGTTAGATTATAGACTACTAAATACGTAGGTATAGTGTTTGTGTAATATATGACGCACGGTGTTGTCCCGTAGGGTTTGTGGCCGAAGGCGCCGGGGCCCGGCCACGTGACGGTGTGATGGCCGGTGAGACGCGCCACGCTTCACACGCACACGTTTAGTGTACGGACTATATCGTCACCTCACACGCAAACTTTTAACAGTATCTGAAATGATAAGGCGCTTATAAATATGGCAAATTATTTCCATTGATTACTTTAATAGTCGACTATTTACTGTCTCTTTCTATTTCTAACTTGCATTAACGGCTTTATTTTAACAGCATTATGCAGTCCAACGACGTTTGCCTTAAGTCAGAACTTTGTACTAATTTCAAAGTTGAAATTATTTATTTAAAGAAGCGAATCTACACGAAATGTCCCAATTTATAACTATACCGTGGATGTCGTGGTTAGAGTTATACTATTTCGTTTCGTTTCGTTTAAGGCCGATACTGTGATTTTTATGGGAGATCTTTAGATGTCACATCTTGAAGCGCCTTTAGAAATAAGTGCTGTTTACTAAGGAAATATTTAAAAGTTTGCGTCTGTAATAATGCTTTATTTTTTACAATTAATTATTCTCAATTAAAACACATTTTCGAACAATTTTGCACGCAAAACGCTAACGATTTCAAGCTATTGCTATAGGTACTGATAATAAGGCAGTGCATTAGAAATTCATTAATTTTTACATAACATCATTGAAATTTTTTGATGCATTATGATTGTACCATCATTGCTTAGTTCTTAATGTGCTACAACATAAAACTGAAACTAATATTAGTGTGTTCGTTTTTCTATTTATGTAACCCCGTCTGACATTACCATTCGATTCCATTCAATGTCGTGTTTTTGCATGTAGTTTACCTTTTATTAAGGTTTGATTCTAAACTATTAAAACTTAGGTCTGTTTAGCGTGTTACTCGATAAAGTAGTATGCTAATATAAAAATATTTTAAATACTTTTTGCCTAAAAAATAACGAAGACCGTTGAACAAATCTAAGTTTAGACTAAACGTTTTCGTTAAAAATTTCTTAATCAGCTAATTAATTTTTAAAAGGCGTTCACAGACTTTTGTAAACATGTTTGTAGAAACGCAGAATATAAAGGCTTGGGTAGTATGGTATGGTATGGTAGTATTATAAAATTCAGAATTTCTGAAACCATCGTAGAACTTGATTCAGTAATGTTTTAATATAAACACCTACATCAATAAATATCACTGAAGATAGACATTTGCGTTCTGCAAACATATTTCACATATCTAATGAACGCCTTATTACCATCGATACTTCACCAAGACATTACATTTGCGTCCAGCACAAGTTGCAAGTGGTGGAACGTTGCGGTATAGTGGAGGGGGCTCGTGTGCAGCGGCTCGGTGACATCACGGTGCAGTGGTGCGGCCGCGGAGAGACACCACGCGAGCCACCCTCAGAGACCTTCATGCCTGTACACGTGTATGAATGCCCTGAACACTTCTCTACCGTCGAGTATTTTGATGTGAGTCTATTTTACTTGTTTTACGGCACTTAACAGATCAGGCTTGTCGCCTGATTTAGCTGTGTATCTTAACTAAAAATCTTATTCGGCTCGACGGACCTCGATATAGGTCCTACGACGGTACTGTCAGAGATCTTCAATAAAACAAATGAACTGTATATAACATAATGTATACTAGTAACACCGGTCGATGCTATCGACATGCAAGATGACACCGAAAAATCCCAAAAACCTTTTGAGCTTTTCCTAATTTTCATTGATTGTTATTTTTCTCACACCCAGTTAGCTCAGATGAAAAATCTGGTAGATGTCTATCGAAAACGTGATTTGTAACAGTCAATCAAGTCAGTGAATTACATGAATTGTTTTAGAATTTAATTACAAAGTCTCTCGGGCGGCTCGTGGTGTACTCCGATGTGATGTCGTCCACTATGCACGTGACGAACGAGCCGCTGGCTCACGGCGTTGGCTCGGTGGCTCGCCGACAGACGCTCGGACGCGGCAGAGCCGGGAACAAGTGGATCACTCCCCCCGGACAGGCTGCCATGTCTCTCCAGGTAATGTTGTATAAGTTACGTAGAAGTAACGCAGCGTATGTAGGTTGAGACAATTTTTAGTCTCTCTTTCTCTTTTTACTTATTTTTTTACTATTTTTACATATGTATTTTTATTTAATTGTGTGTGTCCTGTTTGTGTCAAAATAATGTTTTTTCTTTCTTTCTTTAGTCAGGATCAGGCTTTTCTAGATTGCGATGTAAAATTGATTTATTAACTTATGACTTTGAATTAACTTGACAATATGTTCATATGAATGATAATTTAGCTGACGTGTTTTATAATTTGCGCCATCTAAATTTAACGTTGTATACAGTTAAGTACTAATATTTATATATAAAATGAATCTTTTATTTGGTCTATTATTGTAATCAGGAAAAGGTTAGTGTAAAAGAAAATTTTAAAAATGTACGGGACAATATGCAAAATTCCGCGGCGAAGCTGGGGCGGGCGACTAGTGTTTATATATGATACTTTATTTTACCAGGTGTGGCTGAACGCATCACCGTGTCTCCCGCTAGTTCAGCACGCGGCTGCGCTTGCGGCGGTTAGGGCGATTCGCTCACAGCCGGCTTACGAACACTTAGATATAAGGTAAGGTAATCATAATTCAATTCATCCTGTTTTCGGCTGGTCGCATACAACTTCTGCTAGCGACTTTTCATAACTCGTTGCTTTACCTACCTACCTATCGGATCGGACGCGATTTGCACTACAGAACTCTTTACCACAGATCTATAATACCTACAAAATGAGACATTGGTATAATAACTGAGTACGAACACGCTTCATGTAAAGATATCTTGAATTCTGCAGTACTCTGAATAATACTTACAGATTTCATTATTATTTTGTATTTCAGAATAAAGTGGCCAAACGATGTATATTACGGACGTGAAGTTAAAATTGGTGGAGCTCTCACAACAGCCAATTGTATTGGCGACAACATTTATATCAATATTGGTTAGTAACACATCAGTATTTTAATTACTAGAAATTATAATGTTTTATTTGAGTGTCGCAATGTTTGGTGTAATAAGTAATTTATGACCCTATTATATTTATGATACTCATGAAAACCGATTATTCGATATATTATTCGATTATTGTTTTAAATACTTTTTTGAATTAGTTACATAGCTGTTGGTTCTCCTTTCCAAACAAATAAAATAAAATAAATGAAATAAAACTAATCTTTAAAACAACTAAATATACCTGTTGAAATCGGTACCTCTGCGTGAAACATATCTTTTTAATCGACTTCGACTGTATGTATTTCTTTTTTCGTTTCAGGCACAGCAGTGAACATATCGAACAAAATACCAACGACATGTCTGAACGATATCATAGCGGACCACAACAAACAGCACGGCACTACCATCGCTCTGATGTCTATAGAACGGTTCTTGGCGCGATACTGTTCGCAGCTGGAGAGGATCCTGGAGTACATACAATCGGATGGAGGTGTCGATGCGTTTAGGGAACAATATTACCAGTACTGGTTGCATACGTATGTATTAGATTTAGTAGTAGCGTTTTTGTCATATAAATTAGATCAAATAACCCACGACGGGCGGCGCAGCGTGGTCGGTAAGATACTTGGTTTTCATTTTTCATTTCTGGGTGTAGTTATCTATATTTAAGTATATATTTACAAAAGGTAAATGTATTTGTAATTTTAAGTAGTATATTATTAGGTTTCCATAAACCAAGCTCTGCTTACTTCTTTTATTGTATGTAACTTTTGTCAGTAATAACATTTCAATGGCTTTATCTAACATGTTATAACAATTCCAGGGGTGAAGAAATACGTGTACAACTGACTGCTGACTCGGATCCTGTAGCCGGCACTATCACTGGAGTCGACGACGCTGGCTGGTTATTAGTTAATACATCTAAAGGGGAACAAAAAGTCGCACCTAATGGTAACACGTTTGATATCATGAGCGGACTTGTCGCGCCTAAGTTTGAGTAAAGAGGTAACAATTAGATGTATGACGTTTGTATATTTTACTGATATTTAATAGATATAACGATCAGTAGGATAGATCTGATTTATGGTGGAATATGTCAACAAAAGGTTTAGTCTCGATTAAAACCATTAATCCTTATGCTCCGTACTGAAAAGAAGTTTTTTGTATGTTGAATACACTTTTAGCAACCGGCAATTTTGCAACATAATCGGCAAAACACCAGGGCTCCGGTTCTCGCGCTTTAGACATTGAACCCTATGAGATATATTATTTTATCGAAAAAATGTCAGAAAACTAATGTAATTCTTATTTATTTTCGACATATTCTAGTACTTTAGACATTTATATCTAATAGACAAATGTCTAAAACAATGGCGACTGTCGTTGAAATCTAAAGAAATCGCCATTTTCCGGTATTATCGCTATTAGAGATAAATGTCTTTCGATTGGAACGATGATGATGAGAATTTTGTATTTTCAAAATGTCACGTCACGTGATGTCGAGTTGGAGATAAACGTCTGTAGCGCAAGAATCGGGGTCAAATAGGAATGTATTTGACACAAATGATGTTTTTTTTAAGAATGGAGCATTATTACGAATACCGAAGTAAAGAAGGAATAGTTTACGATACCTCTATTACATTGTATTAATTTGGTATACATGTCGTGGCCATATCATAGAATGAATCACTTCATGATGTGGCCAACTATTTCATGAAGTAGAACGTCAAAGCGTTGCATTCATTTATATTGATTGACTGACTATACTATAGTCAGTCAATCAATAGTCACTATAGTATAATTTCAGAACATTTCGCTACGTTTATATATTTGATTGCCATAATATTTTAAGGCTTTTTTTAAGAGCTTGTCTGACACAAAAATAAATATTGGATCAGAAAAATGAAACATTAATCGGCGTCTCTAATGGCGAAAATAATCCGATCACTGATGTTTGAAAATATCATGATGTGACCATACGTTTAACTATTGATATCGTTAAACGCTGAACATTCATTTGTCACGCCAGGCCACATCATGATGTGGACAGTCAATATTTCCATTTCACGGCCACATCATAAAGTAATCAAGTTTATGATATGACCACGACATACATAATACACGTATAATGCTGGATTATCAATGTTTTAGATTATTATGACTATTATTTACAAAATAATTACAGTTGTACAGCTCAATATCGATGTGGCAATACCTCGTAAGTTTAAAATTGGTGAACTGATAAAATGAGTTTTATGGCACAATTTTCCGGTTCACAATCTTGCAACATAAACAGTTTATGGCCGATTCACCGTCGATAACTCTCTTACATATAAATGATAATAGCCTTTTAAAAAGAAAAACGCACTGACTTTAATGTTTCAACAATCACTCAAATTTCGCTCAACTTATTTTGATAAAATGTATGTGTTGCGCGCACTAACGGCGGCGCGTGAAGAGGAACGCAGGCGGCGGACAAGCCGCTCGCACCCCGCACCCCGTGGACACCTACCTAAAAATCTAACTAAGCTAACAGCGCGGTGTGCGCATCTATTTTGTTAATTATACAACTCTTGCAATAAACCAATTTTATAAGAACTTTTATCTTGGTATTATAACTCTGCTAAACATTTTGGTGACCCCGACGTGATACTGAATCCGGAATCTTCTGGTTGCTGTCGTCTGGGCGTTGCGCGTTGTGGCAAAATCGGCGCCACGCGGCCATGCTGGTTGTGACAACGTGAACAACAATAACCTATCTATAAACTCGAAAGGAAGAAAGGAGGATTGGATTGAAGCTACAAGTGGCACTGCTTTGAACGTGGTTTGGTTGAGGTTTGGCCAACAGGGAAGTGTAACCAGTTTTAGTATATGTAATAAGTGCCTAATTAAAACCTAAGTGTTTGTTAGTGATCATGAAAAACGCCACGTATGTATTAGTTTTCTGCTTTCTAATTGCAACTTGCAAGATGTTTTCTATCTATAAACCTATTATGTGCACTGCCCGCTTCAACGCAATTTGCGATATAATGTCTTGTCCCTGAAATAGCCTGTCTACTAAAAGCCTGTCTACTTAAACTCTCTAAATACATAGGTATTATGTACTATTACTAAATTCTAGGTCCTGTTAGACCTATACGTCCTATTCTATATACAAGTACTACTTTGTTTAAATGTTATCCTGAAAACTTGCTGCTAAATTCTAGATTCCGTGTGATCTAGACTGCCTACTTATCTATATACTAAGCACTACTTTGTCTGTCTTCGGTTTGTTGGTCTATTTTGTTAAAAGTCAGATATCTTGTCACTACCTAACTGTAAACTCCTGTTCTACTGTCCACCTACTAAAATTTTATGACGCTTTGTGCATCGCTTACGGAACCCCCTAACAATTCCAGATTCGCCGTGTTATAACAACTGCCTCCCGGTTCCCACCGAAACGTATTATACGACTGCGTCGTGGTCGCGACTCGCCGCCGCCTACGCCGCGCCGTGCCGCCGCCGCCGAGCGCAGGCGCTAACCTGTGCCTACGTTGCTCGCAAATTGCTGTCCCGTGAAGGCCTACGGAGCGCCTCCAGTGGTCGTAACTCGTGCGGCCCGCATGGTTTGACTATTTAATTACTATTAATACTTTACTGTTTTTGATCAGTCTGTCAACTTTCACTGAGCTAGTAGATATCTTGTCTTGTGTTATTTAAGTAATATTTAACTATGGATAGTCAATTAAAATCACTTATTCAGCAACGTGCTTCTATACGTGCAAGAATAACTACTTTTTCTAAATATTTAGAAACCGTTAAACATATTGAGTCGAAGGAATTTACTAAATTATTAACTGTAGAGCTGGAACTAAAATTATCACGGTTCAGAGATTTATTTGGTGAATTTGATGAACTAAAAAATAAAATTGAGTGTATATCAATTGATCAGTTGGATGAAAATGAAAAAACTGAAAATGAGTTTTGTACCAACATTGCTTTAGCTCAAACTATACTAGATAGTGTCACATCATGCAAGGCACCAGATAAGTCTCATTCCGGCTCATCTTATGAGTGTAACCGCTCCAAATTAAACTCTAATATAAAACTTCCTACTATTCAGTTGCCTACCTTTGATGGAAGTTACCTTAAGTGGATGGAATTTAGAGACACTTTTGACTCATTAATAAACAAAAATAACTCTATTCCAGACATTAATAAGTTCCACTACTTACGGTCTTCACTAGAAGGTGGCGCATCTAATGTTATTAAATCTGTTGAGTTTACTACTAATAATTATAACTTAGCGTGGAGTTTACTTGTTAATCGTTTCGACAACAACAGGATCTTAGTAAACAACCACTTAAAGGCACTTTTTGATTTTAATTCTATTTCTAAAGAAACTTATAAGTCACTTCGTTATATGATAGATTATTATTCTAAAAATCTACGAGCCTTGAATACGTTAAATGAACCTACGTCTTATTGGGACACTATAATTGTGTATATCATGGCTACGAAACTAGATGGCGCCACAGGTCAGAAATGGGAAGAGCATAGGAGTAAATTGACTTCTTCTCCCACTGTTGAACAGTTTTATGAGTTCTTGCGAAATCGTGCTGATGTTTTGGAAACCCTGCAGTATAGTAAAAATAATAACACTAAGCCTGATAAACCTTATCAAGCATATTCTAAGGAAAATAAATTCACTAAATCTTTTATTTCTTCTTCTAACACTTATAGTTTAAAATGCGTTGTATGTTCACAGGATCATTTAGTTTACAAATGTGATAAATTTAAAGCCATGTCTGTCGATGACCGAATGAATGAAGTTTCAAGGCACAAGCTGTGTCTAATCTGTCTTAGGCCTGGTCATCTCTCTTCTAAATGCAAACATACTCCTTGTCGATTCTGCAACAAAAGGCATAACTTATTACTACATAAATCAAATGCAAATACTTATACTACACACTTACCTATAGGTAATCCTAGTGTGACACCTACTCCTAATGAACCTGTGCCTTCTCAGGTGTCAACTGTCACTGTCCCCATTGATGATATTTCTGGTCTTGGGCTCCGTTCTTCTCTGTCTACTACAACAATGGGTCAAGTTCTTCTATGTACTGCAGAGGTAGAATTGGTTGATGATAAAACTGGGTGTGTTCACCCAACTAGGGTTCTTCTCGATTGTGGAAGCCAGTCTTCTTTTATATCTGAAAAATTACATAAAAAATTAAATCTTACTTGTTCTAAAACTAATATATCAATAGCTGGTATAAATAATAAACTAACTAATACTACTAAAATGTGTGGTGTGCACTTAAAATCTAGAATAAATACTTTTCACATTAATGTGTCTTGTCTTGTTATACCAGAAATTACTGGTAGAATGCCGAGTGTTGAGGTAGACTCATCACGACTAAATATTCCAGATTATATACAACTAGCAGACCCAAGCTTCTATCGTCCCTCTGAAGTTGATGTATTATTAGGGGCGGATGTATTCTGGGAAATTGTTGAATCTAAGCATATTAAACTAGGAAAAAATAAACCTACTCTTCAAAGTTCAAAACTTGGTTGGCTTGTGTCAGGGCCAACAGGTCAGAATCCTATATCTACTACTCATTCTAATTTTTGTCAAGAAATTAAAGATTGTATAGCTAAATTCTGGGAAATTGAAAGTATACCTACTATCCCAACTAAATCTAAATTAACTTATGATGAAGAATACTGTGAAAGTCATTTCATTGCTAATACTGTCCGCTTACAAGATGGAAGGTTCTCTGTAAAACTTCCCTTTCGCGAAGCCCCTGAGGATGCTTTAGGGGACTCTTTTCATATCGCAGAACGGCGATTCTATAGTCTAGAAAAAAGACTGAAAAAATCTAACTTCAAAGTAGACTACACTAACTTTATAAAAGAATACGAGTCATTGGGGCACCTGACTGAAATAAGCCGTCCAAGTTTTGGATATTTTATTCCCCATCACGCTGTAATTCGCGAGAGTAGCGAAACCACTCCGCTTCGAGTTGTCTTTGATGCCTCCTGTAAAACTACCTCTAATAAATCACTCAATGACATCCAATTTGTAGGACCTGTAGTCCAAGATGATCTCATGTCTATCTTACTGCGGTTTCGTCAACATGCCTATGTTGTTACAGGTGACATTCAAAAAATGTATAGACAAATTATGGTCGATCACTCCCAACGTCAACTGCAGCTTATTCTCTGGAGGGACAATGAAGGTCAACCATTAAGAATCCTACAACTTAACACTGTAACATATGGGACAGCTTGTGCTCCACATCTTAGTACTCGATGTCTTTTACAACTTGCAACCGAGTGTACAGATACAGCTGTTGCTGATACTATAAAACATGATTTCTACGTAGATGACCTAAATACAGGTTCTGACTCTTCTTCGGCCTTGAAGGCTACTGTTAAAGGTGTTATTCAAAAACTTTCTGAGGGTTGTTTTCCGTTGCGAAAACTTCGAACTAATTGTACTAGCATACTCGATGACATTCCTGTCACTAATCACTCTCAAGACTTCAGTAAACAGTCTTCTGTATTAGGGTTAAAGTGGACTCCTAATTCTGATACTCTGCACTACTCTGTTGAGGCTCATAATATTTCTAAAGTAACTAAACGCTCAATATTGTCAAATTCTTGCAGAATCTTTGACCCACTAGGGCTGTTGTCAGCTTGTACTATTTTCCACAAAATTATACTGCAAAAATTGTGGTTACTAAAACTAGACTGGGATGATGAAGTCCCAATAGACATTAAAACTGCTTGGATTAACTTTTATAATGATAATAGATATTTTGCTGATATTCAAATACCTAGACATTGTATTTGTAAATCTCCTATCTATGTTGAGGTGCATTGTTTCACGGATGCTTCACAAGATGCCGTAAGTGCGGCGTTGTACTTAAAATCTATTAATAATCTGGGTGATGTTTCAGTTAATCTACTGTGTGCCAAAACTCGAGTCGCCCCTTTGAAGACAGAAACAATCCCTCGCTTAGAGTTGTTAGGCGCTTTACTTGGTGCTAAACTACATAAAAAGGTACTAAACTCTCTAAAAACTAAGATCTCCCGTTCAGTATTCTGGACAGATTCTATGATCGTTCTAGGTTGGTTGCATACACAATCTAGAACTCTGAAAACTTTTATTTCTAATCGGGTCGAACAGATCAATGAATTAACTGATAAAAATACATGGCGACATGTACCTACTGATTTGAATCCCGCTGATATTGCGTCTAGGGGTATACAACCCCATCTTCTTCCTGGTAACACTCTTTGGTGGCATGGTCCGTCCTTTCTCTCTAAGTCTGAATCGGAGTGGCCACAGTCTAAATACGTTCCTATGCCTTTGCCTGAAACAAAAATAACTTTAAATACTAAAATACAATCTTATAATATAATACCATTTGATAAATACTCTAAACTCTATAAACTACAAAGAATATTTGCTTATATACTGAGGTTTATTCATAATATAAGAAAAACGAACACTAAATTAAATGGTGAACTTACCTTGTCTGAACTGAACAGATCACTTATATTCCTCGCTAAAGCCTCCCAAGCTGAGACATTTGCTGATGAAATTAACACTCTAAAAACTACTAACGAAGTTAACCGAAAATCACGGTTAGTCTCTTTAAACCCTTTTCTAGACAGAGAAGGCGTCCTGCGTGTCGGTGGTCGTATCGACAACGCACCTTTCGTCACGTATGACAAAAAACATCAAATTTTGTTAGATACAAACCACACATTCACGCGACTTCTCTTTGAAAGGGAACACTTGCGTCTTCTACACGCAGGTCCTCAGCAACTTTTGAGTAGCATCCGGGAGCAATTCTGGCCAATAGGTGGGAAGGTACTAGCCACAGCTACTCGTCGAAAATGTATTCGTTGTCAAAGATTTACAGCTAAACCTTTAAACCCCATTATGGGTAATCTGCCCAAGCCACGAGTTACTCCAGCCTTGCCATTTGAGACCTGTGGCACTGACTTCGCCGGGCCCTTTTTAATTCTAAACCGAAAGGGTCGGGGCGCAAAAACTTCTAAATGTTATTTATGTATATTTGTATGTTTTAGCACGAAGGCTGTACACTTAGAAGTGGTCAGCGACCTAAGTAGCAACGCATTTATTCTGTGCCTGCGCAGGTTCATCTCTCGTCGCGGAAGGCCACACACTGTCTATTGTGACAATGGAAAAAATTTTGTAGGCGCCAGTGGCGAGTTGGGCAGACTGTTTAAAACGTGTAAAAATTCTATCTACGAATTTGCAAGCAACGAAGGTATTTATTTTAAATTCTCTCCTCCATACGCACCGCATTTCGGCGGTATCTGGGAGGCCGGTGTTAAAACGGCAAAGTTTCACCTTAAGCGTATATCTGGTAACTGTAGCTTAACTTTTGAAGAACTCTATACGCTGTTTTCGCAAATAGAGGCAGTCATGAATTCGCGTCCCCTAACGGCAATGTCAACCGATCCGTCGGATCTAAATCCTCTTACGCCTGGGCACTTCCTTGTGGGTCGAGCTTTGACCTCACTACCTTCGCCTGTCACACACCGAACGAGTGTGAACCGGTACCAGCTCTTAGAAAATTTAAGGCACCACTTCTGGAACCGGTGGACTAAAGACTACTTAGCAACTCTTCAACAAAGAACTAAATGGCAGTTAAAACAACGAGCCCTCAACATTGGAGACCTTGTACTGATCATGGAAGCTTCACCGCCTATGTGTTGGCCAATGGGCAGGATATCTTCACTTCATCATGGCGCGGACGGAGTCGCAAGAGTTGCTGAAGTTATTGCCAGGGGTGGCGTTGTCAAGCGCCCCGTGCATAAGCTCTGTATTCTAGAAGGCCAGTGGATAGCCTTGAGAATTAAATTCTCAAGGGGGCGGAGGATGTTGCGCGCACTAACGGCGGCGCGTGAAGAGGAACGCAGGCGGCGGACAAGCCGCTCGCACCCCGCACCCCGTGGACACCTACCTAAAAATCTAACTAAGCTAACAGCGCGGTGTGCGCATCTATTTTGTTAATTATACAACTCTTGCAATAAACCAATTTTATAAGAACTTTTATCTTGGTATTATAACTCTGCTAAACAGTATGGATGCTCCTATGTAAATATGTGAATGGCACTTTAAATAAAGATAATTATTATTAAAATTCAACTATAATAATGAGCGTAATTATCGCGAATTCGTAATTATACAGTCGAATTGAGAACGCCCTGATGTTAAGCAATGTTGCAGTCTACGATGGAACGCGCCTGCGCAATATACTGATTTACTCGTGACTACGAATCATTTTTGGTGTGGTGGCAAATGAATGAGCCGTACAGCCTACTTTTCATTTAGGAGATAGGAGTAAATATTTATCTACAGGCCCCTAAGTTTGTAAGAGAAATTATACAATTAAAACTAAATGTAATGGAGGTATTCAACATTAAATTAAGATAATTTATGTAAACTGGTAAATGTGTTAATTAGTTTCACCATAAAGCTAACGGAATAAAATCAATAATAATATTATGTTTAACATATAAACATTATTTATCTTTATTTAGTATTGTTTATGAGACTGAAAGTGCTGTCAAATAAATACCAATAATAACCAAATAATTATAATAAAAAATATAGTAACCCACTGTCTTGGAATTGAATACTTAAAATCTTGTAAGAAAATGTTAAATTGTTTTTTATTTGCGCGAATTGATTACCTATTTATTTATTAAAGTATGTATAAACAAATCATGTAGTTTTATAAGTAGTTTATATCGCGCCTGTAGCGTATCATGTGCAACCGCTTGTCAATGACAGATGTGTTGACTTTGCCATGTTAAAAAAAAACAGTCTAATCTTACGTTAGCCAGACTACTAAGGATTAAATGTTTAAAATATCGTTAATTATCTCATTAGAGCTTAAAACATGACAACATAGTGTAAAAATGCACGATAAAATTACTTGATTTAAAATCTATGTAAGACTCTAATTGGGTAGTGTTGCAAATCGAAATTATGCCGTGTTTAATTTGTGATATTATTATTTAAGATTAATTTTAAAATATATTTATTCTTTTTTCTGTTGTCTTTATAAATACTGACCTAATACGGCCGACGTGTCTTCCCAAATCAAAAGTTTGCCAGTATTTGTTTTTAGGAATATTATTATTTTTATTAATTATTGACATGAGGCAGTGTTCATGTGCTAAAGTTCATAAAGCCTAACCTATAAAACGTAGTGATTATATACTCTTTGCTAACCTACACATCTACGAACTGTCACTAGTCAGTCGTTGTAAATCCCTTACTTCTAAATGTTATTTTGTCTATGCCTCCTGACTCACTAAGATACGTCGGCGGTTTTGTCCGTGTTTGTATATAGTCATAGATTTTACTAATTGATATTTTTGATGGATTCAAACTTAATTGAGTTTTGAACGAAATCAGAGTCAATCAGCAGTTAGGAAGTTAATTGTAGATTATAGAACTTAAAATAATATCTGTCAGCCTACACTGCCAGTGATGTTATATCGTGTAGTGTGTAGAATCAACTGTGTATAGAAATAATAAAATATATGAAACATATTCGTAATATTATACGATGTATGTGTCGCAAACCATCCGTTCACTGTATTGTTAAATAGGTAAGTTATTGTGTAGGCTTAATTTTAAGGATGTTTCGTGTTTTGTGTATTTGATCTGTCCGAGAATTCACATTGATATATATTGTGAAATGTGTATTAGTTAAAAAATTAAGAAATAAAAGTTGTGGTGGACTTTTTAGAAATAATTTTAAAACTTCAATTTGCAATGAATACTTTTTGAAGGATTCTGACTACCTCTAATTTTTGCTTCCCTAGATACAAATTAATCAATACGTTTTAAATATACTTTTGACAACAAATTAATCTTCATAATTAATATTTGTGGTCAGAATTTAATATTATAAAGATAAATAAATTTTATTAAGCTTCTGAATAAAATAAATAAAATGTAAGATCGTATTGTGAAAAATATTAAAAAAAAACAATGTGCCTAAACGAATTTATCGTAAACAGCATTGATTTAGTTAGAAGCTAAGTAGTTATTTTACAAATTATGCGTCTAGTTAAATGTATAGGTCACAAGCATTTTGATCGACCACTATTACTATCGTATTAACTTTAGTGTGATTCTAAGTAGCTAATTTATTAAAAAGTTGCAACTTGTTTTTGGATAAAACCTTTTTGAATATTTTTTTTTTGATCTTGAAGTTGTTGCCATCGACGATGGAATCTTCTAGTCGTCTTGCTGTTGTCGTGTGACGTTATGTTGTTTAGATGTTTAACTGATAGTTTTAATTGTTATACAAAATCTTGTTACACTCTGGTTGTCTTCATGTGCTCTAATAAATTATTTCATTAACATTATTTTGTTTTTTATTTCACTTAAACTTAAAACAACATTACTTATGCCGTTGGCAGTAGGCATTAGGTAGCAATTAAAGTATAAAATTTAACAAAACATGTAGTTTTAGTTCTATTTTTTCTCTAGAATTATGTTAACTGCGATTAAGTTTTTATAAATTGACTATCAAATAACATAATAACATCTACTCAAATGATACAATTACATGATTTCAATGTCGATCGAAACGTCATAAAGGAATTTCATCTTACGTAGGTTAGATCATTTCGACGTTCAACTGCGGCAATTGACTTTATTATTAGGGTATTTAAATTTAAAATCAGGTACGCCGGCAGTTCCCATCTGGTGTAGGAAAAATAAGGCGCCAGCTAACGGCTGAGAAGCGAGGGCATCAGCGTCCAAGTTCCTTTTAGAAGTGGTCACCACAAGCTGGTCGAAATTCTTTCCCGCCCAAGCGACTGATGTTGTTTGTGTCACGGGTAACTGGTATACCTCCGCTACTCTCCGCGACTCAGGATTTATACGAATCACCTACAATACATTATATAGATTAAGTGAATAAGGCACTTATCTATTGCAACTTATTAAGTAAGTATCTCACTCAGTCAATAAAGAGTGCAATCAGTTGCCAAATCCAGCACGGTTGGGCCAGTGGCGTGGTCTGTAGGATACTTGCTTTTCACGCCGAAGGTCGTGGATTCGATTCCCATACAAGTCAGATATTTGTGTGATGAACACGTCTTTTTGTCTTCAGTCTGGGTGTAATTATCTATATTTAAGTATGTATTTACAAAAGAAAAAGTATTATATGTAGTATATTACCAGTTATCTGGATTCCATAGGTACAAGCTCTGTTTAGTTTGGGATCAGTAGGCAATTCACGTAATTAAATAAGTTCAGTTGCAGTTAAGTTTCGATTTTAATTTTACAAATTCTCGTAATTTTGACAACCGCTGTCAATACAAGTCAAGTTCGCGTCATGCGAGCGCTTTAGCGTTTAAAGAATACCATTTTGCACTAAGACATAAACATCATTGCAACTGCACTGCAACTTGATCGGCGTATCAAGAAATTACGTGAATTACCTACCCCACAGATGGCCGTGTGTGTTAATGTCCCACTATATTATTATTATCAAAGTACTTATAAGTACTTAAAGTAAAGTCTTAAACTAAAGTCTAAGTACTAATAATAATAATAATAATAATTTACGATACATACAAGTGGATGACAAACAAAATTCTTTTTTTGATGCGTTTTAAATTTAGCTACGAAAGTTATGTACTTAGTTATGTATACTTTAGTTACTGAAGTTAATGTGAACTTGCTAAGTACGAGTACTTATTAACATTTCAATTCAAATCTACTCACGCTTCCATTGAACATAAGTGCCACCCACAGGAAACCATCTCTGTCTCTAGTCATGCCATCAGGTATAACATTGTAATCCCAGAATTTACTAACATCTAATATAGTTCGACGACCACCTAAACAAAACAATAGATTAGGTAGGTAGCTACTGAGTCCTATACCTAAATTACCTAATGTTTTAATTTCGAAAAAAATAATCCATAGGCCATAATGTAAGTACCTATTTCATAAAAAAGCTTATCGCGTAATGTCGGTGCCCTACTTAAAAATAGTTTCATAATCAGAGAAGAATTTTAATTCTTCGAACCAATTCTCAAAATTCCGATTGCTGTTCGATTATGATAAAAATGGCGTCGTTCGTGATACCTACATTTTTGGCGGGAATAAGATAGAAAATAGCATGTTTCAACCCTTTTTAGTGTTCCACTGCTGCTACGGTTCTCTCAACTATTTTACGAGTTGATAGAGTTAATGCGTTTTGCGGGTTGGTGCATGTCACACCTCGCATGGTTAGTTTTTAGACATGCCAGTTTCCTCACGATGTTTTCCTTCACTGATATTGAGCAGTGGTGATGAAATATCACACATCTTGTGTGGGCACGACCGGGGATCGAAGCCGCGAACTTATATTTCAAAGGCAAGGCCGATACTGCTGAGCCACTGCTGCTCTCTCTGTCTCTAATAGGCTGCGTGCCCTGTCTGATATAAGTTGAGTACCTATTTACTTTAACTGACATAACTCTGTGCAGTGATTGAGATATAACATAGTTATTATAGGATGCTTGCCACAGTGTATTAGTGAAAATCGCGTTGGAAACGGTGAAGTAATTTCTGAGATAGCGTACACAAACAGGCTCACGTTTACGATATTGTAGGTATAGTATATAGTTAGTAAGTACTTACTTATTGTAGCTCTCTCCAGATCAAAATCGAAGGCTTCGATTTTTCTTGTATCTGAGTCAATGTAATATAAAACGGTGTTGTTCAAGGACCAAGTAAGGCCATTCGAAATAGTGACTGGAGTCAACTGTACTCGGGGAGAGAAACTCGGTGGTTCTATGCTGTAGAGCGTGCCTTTGTCTTTCTCTACTATGTTGCCCTTCTGAGGTCCTTTTGTACCTAAAGTGTAAAAACAAATTAATTTTCCGTACGCAACATAATTTATAAATTAACGTGATTTACTACATAGTTACTAAGAAAAGTAATAATATGTAAGAAGCTTGCTGTTCTAAAACACTAACGAATTTTGATGTTAGCGTTAAGTACCTACTTACCCGGTTTAGTTCTATTTAAGTAACTTTTTGACTGGCCTGGTAACGTAGGGGTTAGTAACCCTGACCGCTACGCCGAAGGTCGTGGGTTCGATTCCCGCCCAGGGCAAATCTTTGTGTGATGAGTTCGATTATTTGTTCTGTGTCTGGGTGTAATTTATCCATAATAAGTATGTAGGTATTTACAAAAAAAATGGATTTAAGTATTATATCCGTTCCTAGTACACATAGTTCCTCCCATAACACAAGCAAATATAATTGCTCAATTTGGGACTAGATGGCGCTGTGTGTATGTGGGAAAATATTATTTATTATTATTACGTTATTATTATTATGGTTAATATATACGAAACCAATATCAAAACAATATCATAGTAAGCCATTGAATAAACTTGGACATCGTTTAAATAAATAGAGGCATTCCACTGTGGTCCAATTAGTTTTAGGTAGTGATTACCCGTAACGTCCGCACATAAATTCAATGTTGAGGCCTCCAAAATGCAAGAGACCTCAAAATAATGAAAGTGGCTGCTAAATTACTGACTTGGCTACAGAATGTAAGTAATGTCACTATAGATAGAAAATCAAGTCACTAATTATTCAAAACGAGTACCTAGTTAAGTAATACTTACTATATTTTTCAGGCGACCAATTTTCCGTTTACGTCGATTCGGTTGTTAAAAGTCTAACATAAAACTAACCCAACGCTTTAGTTGTAGGTGGAATTTGTTTTTGGGCAGAAAGATAAATAGAAGTTGGAAATTTAGGTTGTCCACTCTCCTATCCACTCAAACTAAATTTAAGTAGTTATCTCACTTAGTAAAATAGTGGCCATTGCCAATGATTTCTGTCGCCAGGTTAATTTATTAGTCGTACGGTTTATAATATTCCATTAATTTTGTTATGGCCTGTACCTTTTGCACTGTTTTAATTTAGTGGATAGTTTTGGCTATTTGCCTAACGTAAATCGTCTATTATTCTCCATAATTACCTGCCCATAACCTTCCAAGCGCGTCCGCTTTTCCTTCGTTGATCACGTTTCCTGGGGAATCTCTGTCAAATTCAACAAGAGGCTTTAAAGCAGCACGGCCATGTTTCTGCCAGCTGAAAATATATAATTGATTCTTGGCTGCAACTAGCAATCGTTTGCTATTGACAATTGGCACTACTAAATTTGTCTCGCCAGAAACTGAAACAATCACACATATTAGTAAATGAGTAGACATCCTAAGGTGTAGGCAAGTCTCTCAATTGTTAAAAAGGTTTAGAGATAAAACCCGTGTTTAATCCTTTCTAATACTTTAAATGCGAAAGTAACTGTCCTGTCGCGCTTTCCCGCCAAAACTACAGACAAAGAATGAAATTTGGTATGGAGATAGTTTGAGACCTGGGGTAGGACACAGAATAGTTTTTATCCCACTGCACAAATGATGACAGCGTTATGATAACCGACAAACGAACGGGCTAGCTAGTAGTAAATATGACTTTTATGTTTCTGTTGAACTGATGAATATGAATGGGAAATCACTACATGTATAGTCATCACCTTAATTCCCATTATTTGTCATGCAGTAAAGTTATAAATTGAATTACCCAAATCTATTACATTTTTTAAAGTACTTACAGGTATGTTTTACTCTATGCCTCATAGAAGGAAACTGAAGGGCATGAATATCTTGTTCGAGCACGTCGACCCAATACAAAGTGTTGCTCTGAGGGTCCCACACGGGACTCTCGGCGTGAGAAAATGTTATGTTCGTGTAGTCGAACATTTGACGTTGATGCCTTATCTGCGGATTAACCCATAATAAAGGTAACTCAATATCCATAGAAACGATAAGATATAGAATTAGAGAACTACCAAGTCCAGATCGGGTTAGTAGGTAAATAATTCATATACTAAATTAGCAGGTAAAAACTAAAGACAAAATACAAATTAATCTGTACTGTAATCTTCATCTCGCACCTGGAATGTGCAGCTGGGTCATTTTATTAATGTCATAAAACGTTTGCACAACAAGCCATCTCTTCAACCTGCTTCTAAACGCAGTAAAATTAGGACTTAAACCACGTGGTGAGACAGTTTCTTGAAGATGGATGGTCCCATCACATGCGTCAATATACCCGACCTTGCCAATCGCTTCAGTACGGATATCTACTAACTTATTGGCGTAACGAGTATGTATTGTATTTATGTACGTCTCAGCGTCTCTGGAAATTCTCCTTCGTTTGCTCTCTTCGTTTTACATCAACTCTTAGGTATTCCGAGCTCCTTACAAATGGGAGAGCCGGAACGTCCAGCACTACGCCGACAATCAAGCAAATGGCTCGTTTTTGCATCCGGAAGGTACGCTGCCAGTCCGCTGCCAGTCTTCACAGCTCCATACTGCAGCAGCGAGTCGCGAAATAACAAGCAAGGGCTAAGTTCTAAGCAACCACTCTCGCCACACGGTATAGCGCATAGCACGCGCTACCCAGCTTACGGCATAGCTTGTCTACATGTTCTGGACGTGAGGGACCGATCTATCACGAATCCCAAGAATTTAAGGAAAGAACGTCTACTTTAAGTGCCATAAACAACTATTGACAAAGGCGTTGTCGAGCGGGCGGAAGCGAGCGGAGAATTGAACTAGATAGTCAGGTTTAAAGGAAGGTCGTTGAAATTGAAATTGAAATTGAATTGAAACCAGGTGGCTATTTGCTCAGCAGCAAGATTCAATTAATACTCAACTAGCTCATGAAGAGGTGCAGTGGCCAATGCCGCTACGTCGTCAGCAAACATCGTCAGCTATGTTAACCGCAGGAACAGACTTAGGAAGGTCATTGAGCATTAGGGAGAAAAGGATGTTTGACACAGATGAACCCTGTGGCCAAGTCCATTAAATATCTGAAATGGGGGTACCTATTTCAGATATTTAATGAACTTGGCCGTTTCACCACCTCCCTTAGCAATTACAATTTGTGGTCGATCCGCCATGAGGTCAATAATCAAACGTTGCGCCTGGGCACCGATACCGTAATGGTGTAACTTTGCGGCGAGCACCTATGATCCGTAACGTCCGATTTGATATGCTACTCTTCGGTTTCGTTATTAAGCAAGCATATTGATTAAGTTAAGTGTAAGTACCTACTTAATATTTCTTTCCTCTTAACTTAGTGATATACCTATATTTAGACCTATTTAAGTATTAGTTTTCATTTTATTTCTTTTTAACTGATTTTAGATTGTCATTTCAATTTAAAATAAATATTTCAAAGAAATAAGATACTTATGCCTACTTTATTACAATATCTACCTAAGTAGTAAACTTACCGACAGAGAGTGAGATACAGCATGAGATAAATGAAGATCACACACAGCAACTAAATACAATAGCACCACAACTATTTTGACGACCATATTTTCGTATTCTAATCGAAATTTACAGATGTAGGTAACAAAATTATCGGTTGCAAATTTCATCTAATTACCTTTGCGAAATGTTATTAGCTACAACCACAGAATACTAAAGAGGAATAGAAGTATTACTTAAAAAAACCATTAAATTAAATTTTTATAGCGTCTTTAACGATAACAGTTATTCTGTTGAAATGGTTCAAATTCAGGTCGCACAGCGCTAATCACTGACGGCTATTTTATTTGCCTACAAGTTGCATCTCTTTCTATCGCGCAACTCTTATTCCCTCTGAAGACGTTAGGGTTTTCATCTTTTATGAATAATTTAATTTGAATGTTTTAAAATATTCAGATTAAATTAATAATTACAAGTACCTGTATTTTTATTACAACTACTATGTGAACAATAACGTTTCAAATTGGCCTGGATTAGGTACTTTTCTAACAGTAGGTACATATTGTACACAATATTTACTTAGAGATAGGCACATGTCATACGTTCCTGAGTACTAGTCTATGAAACTAATATTGACATACTTATTAGATTCATAGACTATGATTTGAAAGTTTGATTCCAAATTAATTTTACATTTAGACACCCATAGGCCCAAAACTATACTTTGAAAAATCGTGATAATTAATTATAATTCTTACATTATTACGTCTTAATTTACTGGTTATAATACTCGTAATGAGAGTGATTATTAAAATTCGTCTTTGAATGTAATTTTTTCTGTTATGACAACAAAAACACAAGAAATATTTTATCATTCTTAAGCCTGTAGATATAACTAATTTAAAGCTCTCATTAGAGAATATAATATTCTGTAGTTCAAAGTCAACAAGTTGTCAAAATTAAATTGAAATGCTAAAGCAAATATGTAAAATATAAATAAAAAGATATTACAAATTTATTAATTTAATTTAAAATCTACCTATTTGATCAATAAAAATCTGCGTTATTGAATTTGAAGTAGTTAGGATGAGTTCCCTTGCTGCCTGTATCACGTATTGTGAACAGAGCGCCTCCCAATGGCTCCCCTGACGTCACCAGGTTGTCTCGTGCGGTGGTCACAAACAACTCGTCAAGGTTTGGCCCGCCCCAGCATAGCGACGTCACTCGGGACACAGGCAACTTGTATGCGAATATTACTGATCGCGCATCTGGGTCTATGTGTAATACCTGAAATAAAACCATGTGATCAGCTTCAGTACTATGCGGAACATTCTGAATTATAAAACCCGTCTGTTGAAATAATTTATTGATAAAACTTACAGTGCCACCAAACATAAGAGCGACCCAGAGATTGCCTTTCTTGTCAATAGTCAGCCCGTCCGGTATCGCGTCTTCGTAACCCAAAGATGATATATCAGCTATTGTCCTTCGTCCACCTAGAAAAATAAGTTGGATATAATAAAACACACTCGCCTCGTGACTGCACGGTAGCATATTATTATGTTGTAATGTTGGTTATTAAATATGCTTTTGTATGTACGATTAGTGGTGGCTCCAGCCGTCGCGTCGAGTCCTCTGAAGTTAAGATTCACAACTGAAGAAGCAGTGACATAGTTAAGATTTAGTGGCATGATCCAAATCAGATACCACGATTTGATCTCGCTGGGAAATAGCTCAAGGGTCAGTCGACAGACACGATCATCCTAATAATAATGGATTAATTAGATCGTCCTCGTTGTAATAACTCAAAACTGACTCACTTATATCTCCTCTCCTCAGATCATAGTCGAAAGCGTCTATTCTCTGCGTCGGCGAGTCGATGTAGTAGAGAATACTATTGTTAAGTGACCACACGAGCCCGTTGGACACGGACACGGGTCGTACTTGTACTCTTGGAGAACTGAAGTTCTCCTGCTCTATGCGGTACAAAGCTGCCTTGTCGGGAACCACGTCATCACCAGTTTGTAGGCCTTTTGTTCCTAAAATAACACAAAAATATGCTAAAAGAATATGATTATTAAAAATGCATACGTAATATCGTGTTTTTTAGGTGGAAAAGGAAACTATGTGGTTTTCGTTTGACTGATTTCATTTATTTACGAGTTGCCACTCGCGGCTTGGTCTAACTACTAGTCAATATTTCTGAACATGAATAATAATAATAATAGGTATATATAATGAACACTTTTAGAAATATGAAGGTGTTAAACTATTTTATTCGTAAATCGAAAAATGATTTGCCTAATTAAACTTTATAATTATATTTGGTAGGCTCACCTGCCCAAAATCTTCCCTCAGCGTCAGGTTTCCCTTCGTTTATAACGTTATCAGGTTGACCTAAGTCTACAGTGGTGATTAGCCTTAACGCAGCGTCGCCTGAAATGGCCCAGTCCAGCAAATAGAGTGACGATCTTACTGTGACTGCTAGACGATGTGATCCTGTCACTAAGGCTACTACGTTTACGTCACCGTAACCTAAGGAATATAAAATTATTAGTAGTTATTAATCTGTATTAAACAAGTTCAAACATACATTACTTAAAACTACATAGTAACGTAAAAAAATATGAACGCTGACCTTGAAAGCTACGTAGTATGTATTTAAAAAACCTATTTAATATTTATTTTCTTGCCCTCTATCTAATTAAAAAAAACAAATAAGGAAGTATTGAAAGAATTGAACAAAAAGCGGATGTTTATGTAGATCACTCAAAACAGAAGAGGAAAAATGATTAGACACCTTTTCCGACATGACGGCTTCAGAAGATGGAAGGAAATCGAGGAAGAGGAAAGCCAAGAATTAGCTATATAAGTCGGATAAAAGAAAAGGTTGCCGCAATGTCGTATAAGGAGGTGGAGATCGCTATTGAGAGAGAAAAATAGAGGATATTGCAAGCTGTTATATTAAAAATAAATTAAAACTTATTTTACTCAAATATCACCTACTTATGTGTTTAGAATAAATTTTCCCGGACGCATAGTCCAATCTATGCACGTTGCCTTCCCGCACGTCTACAAAGAACAAACTCTGCAGCTCCGGGTCCCACACCGGACTCTCTCCGTGTACGAACAGCGCCGGGTTGCCAGGGTGTTCGTGTGATGATACCTGGTCATTTATAAAAAAAAACTACAAACTTCCGCATTATGCAAGGCAATGCTTAATTTGAACATTATTATAACATAGCATAGAATCACGCCTGTATTACCCGACGGTGTAGGCAGAGGTAAATACTCGTATAACCCACTTTTCGCCGGCTAAGGTGTTGAAGAATTACAAAAAAATAAGTACCTACCTACAGCCATTGGTCCATTGGTAATCGTGTACGCTTAGCAGCAGGGTTGTAATATTTATAAAAAGCTTAGTAAGTAGCAGCTCGAAGCTGGAAGTTGATAACTGCAATAGGGTCCCCCTAGCCAGCGCAACGTGGATGATATTTATCTCTGCGCTCACCTTCAGTTAATACAGGCGTGAGCGTTGTTATATTATTAGTTTAAATAACCTACAATGACACGGCTTAAGTAATAAAGGCCACATTTTTATTAAAGTTACTAAAAATAAATATCTGACTTACCATCGATATTCTATAATATTGTTTTGGTATTTCAGAGTTGACCGTTTCTTTTGAAGTGCACGAATAAATAAATCCCAAATATAAAAATAATCTCAAAACCATTATTTAAGACAAATCATAGATGTTATAAAAACATGTGTTTTGAACCGTGGTGCTGTTTCACCCCGAAAATAATTTCGCGTGAACTAAGAACCATGTTGGTGAAACGAACAAAACTAAAAAAGTCTCACACAGGATGTGAGCACAAGTAGACTTTTTAATAAACTTCATTGTTGACGAAAAACGTCGATGAACGTAAATATTTACCTTTGATAAGACTAATGTGGTTATTATGAGTTTTCTGTGCGTGCAAATTGTTGGAAAAAATCTAATAAGAGAGGGAACCATACAGGGTGGAAGGGACAGGCCTGCACAAACTGAGAGAGTGCAATCAGCTCCTCAATTATAATAATTTTCCAGCGAAAATTGTTTCCGTTTTTGCTTTTTTTTTTGGTTAATATTGTTTCATTTCAATTTACAATTACTACTTTGTACGCAGAACTCGATTTGAATGGAAGACAGCTAACATTAAACATCCATCAATTCATTAGTTTAAGAAACAATGCGTGAAATGACTTAACGCGAGTGCGCTGAGAGGTAAGGACTAGCCCCATAATGGAAAGGTTGGCTATTCGCTATTAGGGATTCTCTAAGGTGTTACTCATAAATTTCCTCAACTAAGTTCATGTAACTACCTCTCATCAGTATCACACTATTAGTTTGTGAGGGCGGTCCCGTCCACCCGGTAGTATGAGTGTTTTCTGCCCGTATTACCGGATTTCTTTGCTCGCTACGGAGTATAGAAAATTACATACACCCACCCAAACACACGCGTACACAACCGTACAGCGCAACGCCTCTAAAGGTGAATTATGTAGATAAAACTTACAAAATGTTGTATTCTACACTCTATAGCAGGTACAGATAACTCACGTGGTGCAATGGAATTACGCAGTAAATTGAAACAATCTTTAAATATTTCACATTTATTTCATAACCTTACGTTATGCATGGTTCTACGATAAAAACTTACAGTTAATTAGAGTTACTTAAATTAGTTACATTCAGCCGGCACGCATTACACGCATAGATCTATTTCCGTTACGACAGTATTATCAACAGTTATGAATACTATATCGACTTATAAACTATTATTAAATCTATATTCTCAAAAATTAATAACTTTGAAACAGTCAAAGAGCATCAAAACCCTATTCATTCGTGAAAAATAATTATTTGATATGAGCAATTGATAAATTAAATAAACCAAAAAGAAAATAAGTTTATTGCCATTGCAATGAAGGTCTGTTACAATTTGATAGAAAAACTATGTTGTTGACATCATTCAAAATTGCAATGCATTTTGTCCACATACATTCTTGAACACGTGCATCAAATTTCGCTCAATAATTGATTTATTTTATTCCACGCTTACGCGTGCGCGGGCGCAGCCTCGGGCGGTGGTTCAGTCGGAGCAGCGGCCGCCGCGCCTGGTGGTACTACCGCCGCTCCACCTTCCGCTTGTAACCTATAAAAAAAAATTATCGTGTGACAAGATACTTTGTGCTGACGCTACCTATACTTAGTTTATGATATGAAGTTAGTCGCGATTACAGTCCTATTCTTATTTGAACACATAGTACCTTCTCCAAGTAACACAGATAAGACCGCTATGTTATACTATTTATATGTATACAAAAGTTCTGAACTATGTCAGGATTAGGTAATACATGCCATTAGGACTTTTCAAATGTTACCTTTGATGCGCTTGATGCCTTGCACGGAACTCCGCTGCCTTCAATTGTTCTAAATGGAATTGTTGTCGCTCCTGGATTAATTGTTGACGCTGGTACTCCAATCCTATGAAACAATATGAAAATAAAAACTTGATAAAATATAAACTTGCTATCAGGTGTATTAACTACCCGTAGCATGTTCTAGAACTTATGCTAAGTTCAGAAACTTGTCTTTAAACAGACTGAAAAGCGTGACAATATACTTTTGGAAGGGCTGTTTTGGTTTCGTTAGATAGATGGGTCTAAATGAGCCCTTACAGCACTTAACGCTCATAGAATCACTAGTTTTTCTCAACGAGCTGTGATACAACCCTTAATTACGATTGTTATCGAATAAATACCTTCACGTTCCCTTTCCATAGTAGCTTCCAGCTCTTCGAAGTGTCGCAACTTGATTTCCAATTTCTTCATCTGCGTCTCAACGAGCAGCGCGACCAACGACTTGATCTTTCTCTCCTCGACTCCCGCTAAATGCTTCGCCTTGACCGCGGCGGCGGCGAGCGCGGCGGCTGCAGCTGATTGTAATTTCGCGTCCACTTCTGCTGGGGCTTCTTTCTTTTCTGTACCTATAAATTTAATATGAAACTAGAACAAATTTACCAAACCATTATTGGTTAAATATTTGCGTTAATCTGCAACTCTCACCATGTCCTCACAATCAGACAAATGTTCTACTTGAGCGGCGGAAGGTTATTTTTCTTCAGGAGGAGTAAGGAGTTTAGCTATAAGAAGCGCTTACATGCTCGCCACTCCACTAAAAGTTAGAAATCTGATATGAACTCCTTCAAAAATTGGAGTTGACATCTTTCGATAACTAGCCGAGGGCATTTAACTCAAAGTCTGTCAAGGGGTTGAAAGTCAATTTACATTTATCAACAAGTAGAATATAGGTCCCAAAAATTATGTTTCGCTGCTTCATATATAATTACAATGGAAAGGTGTGTACAAACCGTCGGAAGGAGGTGCGCCAGGTTCTTCCTTGGGTTCTTTGTCGGCGGCCTCCGGCGCCGGTGCTTCTTGTGGCTCGTTCTTAACTTTAGCATCGCCTTCTTCCACTTCCATAGGCTCCGCTTTAATTTCAGACGAGTCTTCCTTCTTGCCTTCACCTAAATATATTACAATACATTTTGTAGCAATCGAGGGTCGTATCATTTGTTAATTTTTTTTTGGGAATAATAGATATTGAGATATGTTTTTTTTTGTAACCGTTTCTACCAGACCCACATTTTTTTACTAAAAATTTATTCACGAGGTTTCAATACTGCAAAAAAAGGTACGCCCCGCTGTCTATACGTTTAAACGAATACTCAACGGACTTATTAGGCCGATCAAATCGACTTTCAAGTATGTACTAGTTTCCTCTGAGTGCAAATTGAGGCTATTCGTATCAAAAGCTACCGTACGAACGACCGGCCGATACATTTAAAATCGGATACTGTAAACCGTGCAGGACAATGCCGGGTGAATAAGTAGGGTGAACGTAACGTGTATGCGTGTACCGGCAGGCTCGGGCGGCGCGGTGCCGGCGATGCCCGTGGCGGCCAGCGCCGCCGCGGCGCCGTGCGCGCCCGCCGCCTTCACGTGCGCCTCCATCATGGCGCCCGGCACCTCGTCCTGCACACGCGACACACTGAGCACACTGGGCACCACCATACTACAAGTATCGGCACGAAAGTCTAACGCTGACCGTTCTTGCGCAGAAGTCGAAAATTCGGTATCACAGGGGGGTGAACGGTATGCGGGCGGAGTGCGTAAGCGCTCATTGGATCTCCGGACGAGCTTTGTTCCCCGCCCTGCTACGAAGATCCGCTCACTTCTGGTGTACGTTCGCACTCAAAGTTTAATTGTTATCGCAGTTAATTATGTGTTAAGTTTGACCGATTGTGTCAAAAAACTACTTTACACGAAGTTGTTTTTTTTTTCATTGAACTTCTTTTTACTCTTTTTTACAACCGGCACGGAAAAAAATATTCTCATTAATATTAACAATTAGTAAAATTATTAGATTTCAATATTTAAGTAACATGTAATAGGCACCTATCATTATAGATGAAGATATTTAATTGAATTTCTTGATAACCGTTTTGTTATCCATCAAATAAAATAATAAATTGGTAGAGTAATCAATGTATGCGCGGTAGTACACGTGCGCAACTATCCCCTCCGTACTTCGTTCAGCGCAAGACTTACGTGCCGCTACCTGTACCAGGCCTAATCTGTGCCTACCACGACGAGCATCTACAACGAGCGACAACTTGAAGTTGCAAATTAGTCGGGGAGCACTCTCGCATACCTTGTAACGTCAGACTACAGCCGGCAGTGAGGAGCCTTCCCCCGCATCTCAGTCGGCCTAGGATGCCCCGGACTGAGGTTTCGTGGACGGCGCTGGCGCGCGCTTGTTTCTGGTACGTAGCTACTATGGGTTTCAAATAAGAATAGGACTGGATATCCGTCATCTTGGACCGGAATACGTAACAACTTTACATTTTTCAGTACGGTAGGCAGAAATGTTTGTACGATATAATAATCAAATGTAGATGGAAAAAAAATGCGTATATCTTGTTGCCATTCCAGTGAGAATGGAAATTTGGAGTCGAATATTTAGGTACGAACATATTTTATTAACTTCGGACGAAAATGGTATTACAAGTAAAACACGTGTGTTTAAATCCGTATTATGTATTTAAGTACATGTTTGTGGCATCCTAACGCGTAAAGTTACTTATGCAGATAGCTGTATACAGCTATATACCCAAGTAACTTTTTCTACATAAATCACTTTTCCATACATTTTAAAATAATATTATTGTCTGTGGTTTGATATTTTGTACTGGCACTATTTTTGCTTGGTTTTAGGGTTCCGTACCTCAAAAGGAAAAATCGGAACCCTTATAGGATCACTTTGTTGTCCGTCTGTCCGTCCGTCTGTCAAGACACTTTTTCTCAGGAACGCGTGGAGGTATGAAGCTGAAATTTATATCAATTACTCAGGTCTACTGTCCCTTGAAGCTGTGAAAAAATCAAACTTCTAAGCCAACGCAACCAAAAGATACAGCCATTTATGCCGCAAATTTTCGACACTTGCAAGGGAATCAATACCTACAGGGTGCTTCCCGTGAACTCAGAATCTTGAAATTTGGTACGAAGCAACGTCTTATAGCATAGATAAAGGAAAAATTACGAAAACCATAAATTTTTAGTTACATCACATAATATTTTTTTTTTAATAATTTTAAACTTACTACCCATTTCCTCATAAACGCGTAGAGGTATTAAATTGAAATTCATACCAAATACTCAGGTCTATAATACCTTTAAGCTGTAACAAAATCAAACTTCTATGTCAACGCAATCAAAAGAAACAGCAATTTAAGCTGCATATTTTGAAACTCGCAAGTACTCGCAAGGGAATCAAAACCTAAAGGGTACTTCCAGTCGACCTAAAATCTTGAAATTTGGCATGAAGCAACGTTTTATAGCACACATAAAGGAAAAATTCCGAAAACCTTAAATTTTTAGTTACATTACAAAATATATATTTTTTAATAAATATAAACTTATTACTTTTTTCCTCATGAACGCGTAGAGCTATCAAGTTGAAATTCATATCAAATACTTAGATCTAAATGCCTTTAACCCGTGAACAAAAAAAATTCTAAGTCAACATTATTTAAAGAATTAAATATATAGTGACTAAAAAACTTAGTAAATAAATAACTTTAATAAAAGAACTTTCGCAAGTCTGCTGCAAGGCTAGTATAAGTGTTTCAGTTATATTATAGATAAATGATATGTGTTAATATAAAATAAAGGATTACTTAAACGATAAAGAGATCTTTGTCTTAAATTTATGCTCCTCCATCTTTCCCCATTGTAATGTTATGAATTTCATTTTGCAATAAAAATACCATAGTTATGACTCGATTGTCGTAATGAACGAACTTTGTAAACCTTGCAGGTTTGTACGGAACCCTCGGTGCGCGAGTCCGACTCGCACTTGACCGGTTTTTTTTAGTATGAAGTTAGCCGCGAGTCCAGTCCTATTCTTATTTGAAACGCATAGTAAGTGACTTGTTGCTGTAAAGCCACGTGGAAACCGTACCTTCAACCTTACCTCTTACTCTACTAATTTTAAAACCATGCCCTGATTTTATCTTGTTAACTTAATTGTGACCTAGTCTAATTTTTCATTTATCTCTTGGTGAAGGAACTAAGGGGTAACCACCTTTAGTGGCTTTCCCCAAGTCCCCAGGACTATTTTACAACCTAATTGAAATTGTTCGAGTTATAATTTTTGTAACACTGTAGTTTAATAAAATAATAGGCACTTTCGAGATGGTTAAAAAATACATAGAGCTCTACATTAAAAAATATTCTGCAATATGTACTTAAGATATAAGAAAAATAAACAAACCTTAATAGCTGCAAACTCTTCCATAGCAGCACGGGTAGCTCTGGAAGCGATGCGTGGATCCACGACGGAGGCTAAGAATGCTACCGTACTCATGACTGGGTTGCCTGCCTTACTAAACGGTATGGGCTGGTATGCTAATGGACCTAATACACCACCTGGAAACAAACGAACAACACCAGTAATGTTACAGAAGTTTCAAAATTGAATTTGAGTTTCGATAAGCTGGGATTCTGGTTTGAATTTGCATTATCTAATAGTTGGGATCTTAGGATAAATTCAAACAGCTCTAAACCCGAGCACAAAGCAAGGTTAACGTGATAGACCATGACGTAATCAGTGTCAGTTTTTGTTTTTTAGTATTTACTTACTTTAGTCCCTAACCTCGCTTAGTCTTATTACGGCATCATTATCTAGCAGTGACAATAACATATATTACGTATATTCAGGCATTTTCGCACTTTGTTTATCGCGCAAAAGCATTACTTTATTTTTACTCAATTGGGTAATAAGTGGTGGTTACGTCCCCTCAAACTCATCTACTTCCAGCCTTTGTGCTCCGTACCAAACTTCATCTAAATCGGTTTGGCGGTTTAATCATGGAAAGCCCACATATCATTGCACTTATAATATAATTGTAGTGTAGGTAGTTACCGGCAGCCGTGTCGTGTAAGTAAGGTTCTTCAATAGGCAGCCGCAAGAAGTGTAAGATACACTCGTCTTGTGTCCTAGTTCCGACGTGTGCCGCCACTCGGTTCCAGTCATCACGATGTAGTTCCAACCCTTCCAATAAAAGTAACGTTTCTTGTTCGGTCCATTCACGGCCGCGTACACCACCTCGGTACTAAAAAGTATACAATAGGTATATTGAGCTGTTTTAAAAGTTTACAAAAAGTCCCAGTAGCTCAAGACAAAGTTATGGTTCAATAGTTGTAACTTTCATCTGACGAATATTTTTAAAAATTGAGGTAAACATCATTTTACAAAACTATTGTATTCCATATTTACGAAGTACGCACTACCAAGACAAACAGCTTACAAATATTTCTATGTAGCATAAAGGTCAACTCAGGTTCAAACAGGTTTGAATATTTGAAGTTTACTTACTTATCGTAATATCAATACCTGATCAAGTTTAAGCCCTGGATTGGGCTGCAGGTCGATGGCCGAAGGTTCCACCTTGATAGGTGGCGGGGCAGCACCAGCATCCGCTCCGTTCGGTAAACCTGGCTCCACTTTAGGCACATTCTCCGCTACAAACATACATATAATGGTAAGTTATATGTATGTTTCATGTATCATGAACAAATCCAAAGTAAGTTTACAATCAGCTTTAGAACCAAAATATTTAGTTTATCTGTCAGATAAGTGACCAATATGTAACTAATATTTAGAAACAGTTTGACGAGAAGTGGAGTGCATATACCTGGCCTGGGCTGCGTGGGTCTGGCGATAAGCGGCTGCAGGCCGGAGGGCGTGTCGGACAGCACGTGGAAGTGGGACGTGGGCGGGGGGCCCATTGCGGTCGGACGGGACTCCGCCTCCAGCTGGATCAACAAACAACTGGTTACGACTGAATGCAATATTCTATCTATCTATAGTCACCAGCAATAGGTATTTGGCATTAGCTCTACACTAAAAACATTAAAATTATATCTCTAAACGAATCGTAGACAAGATAATATGATTGTATCTGTGAATAAACTATTACAGTTACAGAACTACACTAAAGGCGTTTATAGCGATGTATCATTAGAGATACTTCCGCCCCATAATAGTTTTTTGAGAATTAAATGTTTTAGCTGCATCAGTCCCTAGTTGCGTGAAGTTAAACTATATCTAAATCTAACAGTCACCTGATAGTTAATAAGTCCCCACTGTTCTAGGAAGCCGTGCACCCGCATGATAGCACACACGTCGCCCGCCAGGTTGCGGCGACTTGCTGTGCTCGTCAGATACTCCGTCGGGTTGAGTCGGTAGGTGTCGATCATGAAGTTTCTACAAGATAAAATTTAGCCTCATCCTTTTACTTTGATCAATTTGGGAAGGAAAAACTCGTAAGAAAGCAGCATAATTATTATAGTCCATCTAAAGATCCATAAAGTCACACTAGGCAGTGAGTGAGACTACTAACTTATGATGACAGCAATGGGAAGCTTAAGTGTTATTTCTGTTACAAATACATCTTAGGATGGTTTGAGCATTTATATTCGGATAATTTATGCGTGAATTAGTTATTGAAAAATCAGCAGCTTCTATTATGTGAGAAGAATACAAGATAAATTTCAGTAAGCCAATAAATTATTGTAACAAAAACAAACGCTTTATTTCAGCTTAAACTTGACGTCTCACGTCACACATGATTGTGTGAACTTTAATGGTAATTTATTCGGTAATTTTGCCGTTTAGTTTATCTACAATAAGAATGTTAATCACTCACCGGTAAGCAAGGTATATTTCAGGGGTTTTCGACTTGTTCTTTCCGTTGAAGAATTCTGGCAAGGCGCGCTTCTCTATCGTATGTATAGAGTTGTAGTCGAACCAGGCGGAGTACGACGGCACTACTATGTGATGAGTTTGATCTGTCACATTGTCTTCTAGCTCTTCTTTTGTTAACATCTCCTGTGTAGGGTTTTTTTATATATTAGTAAGAATATTAAGTGATAAATATACCATTTAAGCGCAAATCGGATTTCCGTATTTATTTTCGATTTTGTACAAACTTGCTTTCACCGAAAAATAAATTATTAAGCGACAGATTAACTTTCGCCTGAGTGGGAATCGAGCCTACGACTTTAGCGTGGAGAAAGGTATTTTACTAGTAGTAACGCTAATTGGCCAATATCGATAAGCGATATAAACGACCATAGTGTCTTTTCATCGCATTGATTTTGCGTCTAATTTTATGCCGCTACAAGGAATTTCGTGTTAATATCAGCTCGACAGTATTCACTATCTTGTTAGTTAATATCCATACATTCCTAAGAAAAAAAGGTCTAAACCGACGGACACCGACGTGGTTTTTATGGGGTTCAATTTCCTTTATGAAGGTACCGACATGACAGTCAAAAAACGTGGTAAGATAGTCGGCATAGTGCAAGGTGTGTGTGTGTGTGTACCTGTGTGTTGGAGTCGCTGTGCTTCCCCTGCGAGTCTTCGTGCGAGTCGAGCGGCGGCGCGGGCGTGGCGGGCGCCTCCGCCGCCACCGCCTCGCTCGGCGCCGCGCCTGCGCCTGCGCCTGTACCCGCGCCTGTACCCGCGCCCGCCCCCCCGCCGGCGGCCGGCACATCTGCGGGGACGACATCTACTTACATAACACTACTTTATATCAAAGCGCGCGTCAAACAGAAACCGTATTCCACGCGCGTAAAAGCGCTAAAGCGCTAAATATATATAGGACCCCGATTCACAATTTTTGAGACATATGTCACTCTAATTTTGTGTTGTTGTACTAAACAATTCTGGAATTTCACACAATCCGAGGACTTAAATAGTACGTGATGATCTGGGGCGGACGTATTATTGAACAAAGCTTTATAATTCAACAATCAGTTATTTCTGCCATAAAATTCATAATATAAACAGCAGATATCGCAGTCTAATAAAGAAAACTCTCCATAAGTTTTCTATTAATATGTAGAAAATTCAAGCTAACACAATGAACGACGAATTATAATCAGCAATAACAACCCATTACCTTCATTATTAAGAGTTCATAGCGTTCGTCACACGCTGGACTATATACTGTAAAGCAATATTACTGTCTCTTCTGGTCCTGATAAATTTACACTTCATTGTAGGATCTCAGACCTACAATTACCTCGAAAGTAAACAAAATCTTTGTAATACTCACTTTCGGTAGATCTTTCAGCCTCTGGAGTAGGTGCGACGTCTGTGGTATCTCTCGACGCGTTATCTTCTTCCTCATCGACATCATTTTCACGTCGCTTGGTTGAACGACTTTAAATAATGTCAAAAATGATTTCATTGACATAAATTGCTTAATAAATAAGGCCAAAACACGCCGTGGACAATAACAAATAGAAATAGAAGATGACGTGGTAGTATCTCATAAAGTTCCAGACATTAAAACACAACGTTGTACACACGCGCACGCCTACAATTGCTATACATATATTGACAAACAAAAATGTTCATGTGGTGGGAATCAAATCCTCGACCTGCGGCCTAAAAAGCAAGTATTTTACCGTCCACGCCACTGGCCCATCCATTTTGTATTGCTTTACATAATTAAATAATCGTACAAGGTGTATGACAATTGCTACCCCATAGTACAATTTCATATACTTTGATATTATGAGAATAGCCCACCTCTTTCGTTTCCCCTGTTTCTGTGGCGGCGGTGAAGGTGAACGCTTCCTTTTGCCTTTCTTACTCTTGCTGGACGGCTCTGCTCCGGGAATCAAATCGTCTACAGACAGCCGCAGTTTATGTATCTGGCCAAAATATAATGAATGAATCAATGTAATAAATTAAAATACATTATCCTGTCATGGCATGTCATCCTATCTTTAATACGTATGTAAGTCGTAATTTATTTCGTTTGGACGCGACATCGACGGTTGGTGTTGAATAGTCACTTGCTACCATTAAGTTTTTTGTTTATTAGCACCAACCCGAGATCACATCTACGGTCTCGAGGGTAGATCCTACATACACGAGCCGTCTTAAAATTACTTCTAAAGCACATAGCATGATCCGCTGGGGTATCCACTATTGTTGAGCTCTTAGCAAACTTCTAACAAAGTTTGTCACTTTATGAAGGCGTTCAAGGTTACAGTTACTTAGTTAGTAACCACGGCATATAAGCCTAAAAACCAACATATTTTTAAACGGATACGTTGAAGTTGTTATACCTTTTTCTTTCCATTGGCGTCGACCTCGTAGTCCTCCTCGTTCATCCACTCGTTGTACTGCAGCAAGTCGAGCGCCCAGGAGGCACTCACCCGCCACGGCTCCGCCCGAGTGCACTCCCAGCTCACTGTCTCCGGTGGATCTATCTACAAATTAAAATGACTCTCCTCTCACAAATGCCTTTGTTTCTCGTTCGTCTTGTTAACTACACTGTGTGGCCTAGAACCGGGCATAATATTGAAAACAGACACTCACTATATTTTAGAGTATTAGTATCTTTTCTAAATACATTCCCGCTAACCAATATTCATATATTACACACAATAATTATTTAATGTTACGACGTTACATAATAAGTGTATTATTGCAAAAGGATATTATCGCTACCACTGGCAATCGATTGAGTTGAGCGAAACTATTGTATTGTTTGCATTACATTGGATTTAAGATCACAATACAAAAATTAAAGTTATGATTTTAATTATTATGGGCCATAATGATTCAATTAGGTACTAGTGACCTATAGAGCTTCTCTTTTTATATATTATTCCTAATTCAAGGCCACACTCGGTATGTCGCTCAGGGATGAGCAGCGACAATGAGGTCTTTCAGCAAAATGGCCCAACAGATATTTTTGTCTGTCTCGGTTTATGGAGGCACGCTAACACTGAACAAGCGGTAACGATAGCGGTAACAGGTAAAACATTGAAACAAAACTAATCTAGAAGGGATTTTATCTCAGTTTATTTTAGATTTACTATCGCGTTTATTTTATTTAATTTATTCTTTCTTTCTTTTTCTTGTATAAAAACAGTTATAATTTTTCTAATTTCAAATTCAAATTTCTTTATTTTTGGACAACACAATCCATTTGTTAGTAAATAAAATTATAAATTAAAGTATATTAAACAGCAAAAGTATTGTATGTATAACCCCTAGTTTCCACTGGCGAAACACTCACAAAAAAACGTGTTGCAAGCTCTGTCTATCTATAAAGCTTAAAGTAGTTTTGTTTCTTTAAGGAATAATAATACTTATAATAATAATACTTTATTGATACAAAAACCATACAGTATCTTATTGTCTATTTAAATTTCACAATAATTGGACACAAAAGTTGGGACCCTGACTCCTAAACTAGGAATACCTGTGACTTAGGAGCCAGTGTTCTACTGCTATTTGGACACTATAAATAAACCCTACTCTATAATTACATGTGAATGAATGTGGTATTCACGTATATTCAACAAAATACTTACAGGTAAATCGTTCTGCACCCACGTGTCGTGGCTGTCGGGCAGGTAGTACCAATGCACTAGCACGTGGTTGCCGCGCTTGAACACCGGCCGCGCGTACTCCTCCTCCAATGGGTCCACTGTCGGGAATATTATGTGGGTTGCGTCCTCTTCGTCTTCTACAACAACGAAACATTAAGTACGTTATTAAATTATAATTAAATAGCTACCGACGCGCACTTCAACGCAATCCCAATACCATCAGATAAGGAGGATTTTTTTTATTATTGTGGGAACATACTAGGATAAAAAGCGCTCTGTATTCTAATCTAACTGACGCAAGAGATGGGAGGTTCTTACTTTTTCACTATAAACATGAACGGATTTGGATACAACCTACTCGTCAGACATATGGTACATTACACATTTGGTCCTGTAATTGGCTCCCTTAGGATGTTTTCAGTACAATGCGTGGAGAAATATTTTAACTTTATTTAATTGAGTTAGTTATGCAACCACTTACCACAGATCTCGCCTTGATGATTAACCACAATATCCTTGACTTTATTAGCGGTGGATTTATCCACATCAGATCGTATGAACACACAAGGCGACCTGATCACTTCGGCGCTCACCAGCGAAGATTCTATCTCCATCATCATTTGAACATTCAGGTCTTTGCGTGAAGGATTCTGCAAATGTGGGAGTAGGGGAGGGACCAGAGAGGTTTTATGTTAGTGTATGATCTTTGATGTAAAGGAAAATAAATGCAATAGCTTGCAAAGTTGTTTGACATTAGGCTCTAAATAAATTTTAAATTTTTATTTTATTGAGATGTACCGTTCTTATCGAATTGATACTGAACAACCACCCATTTTCCTTTCGGGAATTATGAACTTGTTTGTCTGAGAGAATCACTGAATTAGAAGACACTATTGTTTAACTTTGTTCTGTAGAATTAAAAATTAAAATAAGTTATGCTAACTACTACATTAAAAGAAAAAATCAATCTTCCATTAAACAGGTCGTAATGGGCTACATCAAGATAACTTTTACTAATAGGTAACCTTTAATAGCAATTGGTATATTTACTTAGTAAAATATACTACAGTAATTTGGTTTAGGAGAAAGTATTACACTTTACAATATTCTAAAACATAAAAATATTAATTCAAGATAATCCACATGCATAAAAAGTGATTAAAAAACCTGATTAGTGACACAAACATTAAAATTGGTTATTTATCACACAAATACACATTACATTGGTTATTTCTAATCCCACACAAATGTTTTATTTACACACAAGTCAACCCTACATCCCAAGTGTTGCAACAAAATGAACCCTAGCATGAAATGAAAGTATTTGAAGGCACAAGTGGAAGTACTGCTACCTTAAGCAAAAGATTCATGAGTTACGAAAAATCCCTCGTGATAGTCTAAGAAATAGTGATCAATAACAACACATCACTAAAATGTTAAAAGAAACTTGTGCGTAAAATGAAACTAAATAAAATACATTACTGAGTAAAAGGCATAGTAAAAAATATACTAATATCAACTTATAATCTCTTACATTTGAATTATTTTTAACACTAAATTGATTCGATTTTTGTTAATAAAATAATTAATCACCCTGGTGTACTTTCGTGCATTTGTACTGACAACGACATGCGTCAAATTAATATGATTTTCCATTGATTAAATTTTGCTATCTTATGGTTGTAGCCACGAAGGGCAGAACACGCGTCAAGCATTTCCCTGTTGTGTGTATTTGAAAAATGCTCGAAGTGCTACCTAAACGGCATGAAATATAGCGTAAAGTTGAGCAGTGCAGCTAGCGGTTTTGCTTTTCATCGCCATCATTTGATACAAGCTTCTATATACTCGCCGTGTGAGTCTGTATGGGTTATGGATCAATCTTGAAAGCCAAATTAAGACCACTTCTTTGTTTGATTCCTCTCAAATTTTACATAGGTACTTGCCTATGTTTAGTTACACTACGGAGTCGACCTCTAGGCACTCCTAACTAAACAAAATAGAGTTTGGACATGTTTGCTTTGTACTGCCAAACCCTGATGATAAATTATCCTGGCATTTTTTTTAATAAATAAAGACTTGTTAATCGAATGAATAATTTGGACCTTTTGAATGGACGAAGGACGGAAAATCTGCCAAAAAGTCAACAATATCCCCCGAATAAGTTATCTGGGTATTAGATTAGCAATAAAAAATATCGTTATTTGCGTCACTCAATGCAGTATTTTGTGGCTAGGCCCAATCTAGTATAATGGTCTTTCAGAATTAAAAACGCGTGTCGTTGCAGTACAAGTGATGCATTGTTATAGAGCCGTGGTAGGGGTCTGGCGGGTCGGCGGCAGGTCTGCGGTGAGCGAGGCAGCGTGCGGGGTAGTGCATACCTTACCGACCTGGAAGTCGAACTTGCGCCACCGTTGCTCCGACTTGAAGCGGAACATGGTAGCGAGCACCGTGCACAGGGAGCCACCTGGTTTCAAGTCCATGAATACTTTCATCTGAAAATAATAATATGACACTCTATACCGCTTACTAATTGTTGTTGTCAACCTACTTCAGTAACGATCGGAAGTACATGAAGTATTATTATGGCCAGTCACAAGTCCTTCCATTTGTCACAAACTGTAGTTAAAAAATATTTACTGTTTAAAATTCACTTAATTCGTCTCTCTTTGCGTTACTAATTCACATAAGTGTACCAAATTCGTATTCAAACGGTTCAGTAGTTTCAGTGCAAACAGGCTGTGACTGATAAACAACGGAGTGATCCTAAGGGTTCCGTTTTTATCTTTTCAGGTAAGGAACTCTAAAAAAGTTGACAATAAGTTGCGATTTCGATTGGCTGTAATATTCTGAAAAACCTTTAAAAGAGCAGTACCTGCGCGCTTAAATGAATTTATTTGCAAATAAATTAGCAATTAAACAGCGCAAAACTGACAGCCGGATACAGTTTACACATTAGTATGGCAAGTTCATGGTCACAACACTATTTCAAAACTTTATTGCAACCATGAATGGAAGGAAACAGGTGGCAATTGTTTTTTAACTGCCCATTAGGAGTTGCAAAAACGATATGTACTAATAATATTCTTGTTTGTTTATACTATGGGTAGGGTGATACAACAATTATTGCTAGTCTTATCTATTGCTGAAAAAATTTCAAAAGAAAAAATAACTGCCTAGATTGGTACACCCGTTAATTGAAATCAGTGCTAATATTCCACAAATGTTTGTTTTCATCCTAAGTAAAGTCAGTGCTAAATCGATAGATTAGACAGATCTATCGATTTAGCACTGACTTCAATTAATAGATGTAAATGTTAATTTTCACTTTTGAGTTCGATTTTAGAATGTAGTTCTTTATTTCCCAATAAAACAATTAAGTAAAGCAAATCACATGACCTACCTATTTATTGTGCAAGCAAGGTATCTCTGATCTAAGGGTATTGAGTCACTTTCCGCAATTGTTTACGTAACATGGAAGTAAACTGAAGGGCGCACTTTCTTGCCGCAAGTACTACTAAGTATTACGAAGCAGTTTGTATATTGAATCTTATCCTCTGTCAAGGTATTAAATACACATTTATTAAAGTTTGAATTATGTTAAGGTAAGCAAATGAGTAGGTACCGAGTAAAGGAAATACACATAATCATTATGTATTTTTATTGTCATTAGTTTTAAGACCTTCAGACTGTTTCTACTTCTCATAAACTATTTCAAATGTACACATTTACAATAATACAATAGGTAGGTTGCTGGTGTTTTATTAGTATGTTAAAAGATGTTTTTTGAAGTGAAATGTTAAAAGATGTGAGATGAAGAGTGTGAGCCTTTATCTACAATAATCTACACAGGTTACATTGACGTTGTCATATAATGAAATACTAGTTTTCCGCCCGCGGCTTCGCCCGCGGATGTCGGTTATCGCGCTAAACCATTAATCTCTTTTTTCGCAGTCGGATAAAACTATCCTTTCCCGGGTCTCGAACTATCTCCATACAAAATTAGTTCAGTAGTGTAGGCGTGCAAGCAACATTTTGAAATCGGCAAGCACCCATAGGTATATCCATAAATCTCGGGTTTCTTAAAAAATACTACGTCTCTTAGACCATGATCATTGTAAGTTTTTCATTCAATATTTAAGAAGAAATAAAATTTAAATTTCGAATAATCGGTCTGAGTTATCAAACGTCATTGTGTCAAAATAAAAAGTAATTTAGCTAAAAAGCACGAAGGAGTATTGATATCAACTTTGAAGAAAATCAAACTCAGAATAATTTCGCAGGCTTCACCCGCGTAATATTAGGATAAAAATAAAAAAAATTGGAAAAATAAAAAACACGTGTTTCATTATTTGTTTTAAGCTTTATTTATACCGAATTTGAAGTGAATCGGACCAAGGACTAAACAGTTATGGAATATTTAGTATTTCCAAAAAAACTCATTTAACACCCCCACCGGGGGTAGTTTTGGTAAAATAAAAAACACGTGTTTCATGATTTCTTTTAAGGTATATGTGTGCCGAATTTGGAGTGAATCGGACTTTAGACTATACAGATACAGAGAAACTTTAATTTTTACCATTAAAACTCATCATCCACACCTCATAGGGGTAATTATGGAAAAATAAAAAACCCGTATCTCATTATTTTTCTTAAGGTTTATGTGTACCGATTTTTAAATGAATAGGACCAAGGAATAAAAAGTTGCATACAAACTTCACCCCTCTATTTAACCCTCTTAAGGGATGATTTTTGGAAATATTGTTAGCCTATGTCCTATTCTAGGGTATACATTACCTACATTTCAAAGTTCATTAAAATCGGTTGAGCGGTTATGGAGATACGCGGTAACAAACCTTCACACACACACACACACACACACTTACTTTCGCATTTATAATATTAGTAAGATAAGATGATAACAATGTTACCAAAAAGACGTAGGTACTTAGGTGGTAGGTATACCAACAAAAATAATGTTTTGAAATTGTATTGTCTCTAATTTGGTCTAACGATATCCTGCATATGCTAATATTGGAACATTTTCAACGTTTTACATTTAACGACGTAGATATTCCGTAACAACTTGCCAATTCAAGATAAGGGACAAAAATTCGCTCTTCCGTTATTATAAGTACTCTCCATAATTTCTAGATTTCAGCAAAATTCTTAATCCGATAAATATAGTTTCAATAACCTCGGTTCCTTTATTATTCTTTATCTGAAATTACCAGTAGCCCAATCGAATTAGGATTTTAGATTTACAAAAATTCCAAGCAGTAAATTTCCTTCGGAATTCGGTGGGGGGGGTCACTGGTAGTCTAAATTCAAAAAGTAGGGGTACCAAAGTTTTCACTTCAGCCGCCATCTTGATTTAAAGGGTTTTTTTTTGTATCTTGAATAACTCATGTATTTACAATTTTAGGCGAAAAATTGTGATGAACAAAGTTGTTTAAAATTAAATTTCCTACAATTTTTTTGTTGCTAATTTTTTTGTAGGATCAATATTTTTCGATTTATACCCGACGAGAGGGGGGTGAACTGAAGTATTCTATGATCGTGTATATTATTGATGTTGTACGATTATTTTTTCTGATTGTTTTTTTTGCTGATTGTCGTTGTAAATTTGATGTGCGAAAAATGTTATTTGCTATAATTATGATTCCGATTTTTTCTAAAGTGTATATTTTTGGGACGCACGTTCACGGTAAAGGAAAAGAGGGGTGTAAATAATCAGCTTATCGAACAGTATATTTTTTACAATTAAAAAAATGAAATTTATTTCCTTTCCAGTACATTTTTAGGTCTTTGGAAATTTCAATTACGTCTGTTTGGAACGTTTAGCCGATGGCTCGGCCAAGTTTTCGTCGTTCGATTCTTCTTCGTAATTTTAAACAACTTTGTTTATACAATTTTTCGCGTAAAATTGAAAATAAAAGAGTTGTTCGATAACCAAAAATTCACCCCCTCTCGTCGGGTATAAATCGAAAAATATTGATCCTACAAAAAAATTAGCAACAAAAAAATTGTAGGAAATTTAATTTTAAACAACTTTGTTCATCACAATTTTTCGCCTAAAATTGTAAATACATGAGTTATTCAAGATACAAAAAAAAACCCTTTAAATCAAGATGGCGGCTGAAGTGAAAACTTTGGTACCCCTACTTTTTGAATTTAGACTACCAGTGACCCCCCCCACCGAATTCCGAAGGAAATTTACTGCTTGGAATTTTTGTAAATCTCAAGCCTGTTTTCCATCTAATTCGATTGGGCTACAGCTCCTTTAAGACGTAAGACGATCTTATCGTAAGTGACCTGTGAAAAACGATTCAATCAATTTCCTAAGATGTTACAATGAAAGGCCTTGTTTGAGATCTTCCGCGGCATCGTGCGTTCTGATCCGTGACGGAACATGAGTTGGTGTGGTTGACCTTCTGAGATAATTAGTCATATTATTTTTATATATATAAAAATGAAATGCTAAAACTCGAGAACAGTTGAACTGGTTTAGCTGATTTTGGTCTTAAAGCAATCATAGGATATCACAGGATATCATCTTCTGCCGTAAGGAAAAACTAGAAATAAATATATAAAATATAAAGATATTTATTTTATGTCAGTACCTAACCGTCTGCAGTATACGTCTCGTTGACTGCTTTGCTGGCGTAAAAAATCATCAATCGTCATATTATGACTCAGACTCTCAGCACTAGATAGTCGCGAAGTTGGTAGTTCGTTATGATCTTTCACCGGTCATGTCGGTCAGCTCATTCCACCAAACTCTAAGAGTGAAGATAATTGTGAGATCACCAGTACCTGCGCACATGCTTGTGCACCAGTGGCGAAGAGTGGTAATTCGATAAAGAAAAGACGGAGCAAAAAATTACAAATATTTCTTGGTTACCTTCGCCGACTTTCTAACTTACTAAGAAGTATATACTGCATTTTTGATGCTGTTACATAATAATTAATTAAACATGTACGTTATATTGACCAATTCCTAAAGGGAAGCCAGTGGGACTCGTGTTGGGTCTCTTCGCCACCTTATAATATTTTTTGCGTACCAGGCTAATCAGCTAGACCGTAGCTGGAATACGACTAGGAAGGGATTATTAAAGTACGAGATATGGTATAAGAAATATAATAATGCAAGGCTTTCTAATAGTGTTAGAATTTTTCAAATTGGACTAGTAGTCCCTGACATTAATGACACGTTCAATTAAAGAAACTCTTCTGCTTTATAATGTTAGTAGGTATATTATATCAAATGAAAACTTATTTTATTATTAATTCTTAATACTCATTAATTTAAAAACCGTATTCTTTTTTAAAATAAATAAATATATTTAATTATTTAACATAACCTACGCAATTAACCTAGGCAACCTATTGGCGATGAGTCAACTTGTACATATTTCCTACGAATCTGAGATCATTATTATCATTACGTACGATCTCTTGTCTAAATGATTACTATCACTAAATAGATATTTTTACAATGTCAAAGATGGATGATTTATTCAGACTGTCAAAAGACATTGATCGATATACTACGATATCACTAACATCTGCTCTCCGTTACGTCCGCCTTAAAAATTCAGAATATATTCGATATTTCTACCTATTACGTACCCCGGAAAAATTGTGTGTTACCCATTTATTAAAAAACCGTTCACCCGTTTTTGCATGAAAACACAACAAACAAACATCCATCCATAGTCACAAGATTTCACGCTTACAATTCATGGTAGGATAATAGTACCTATTAGTAGGACATGTGTGTAGGTAGAGTTCGCCCACTTTTAGCCAGCTATATTTAGGTTCCATACGCAATAGGGGGCAAGCCTATTGCCGTTCATCGGGCACAATTCCAAACTTCGAGCTGCAACTATAATTTTTAAGTATATTAGAAAAGTCTGTTTGCTAAACTTGGGAATCGAACCCGTGACCTCGCGGTTAGCAAGCGAACATGCTTACCACTGGACCACAGAGACAATTATGCTGCGGCTGATGTTATTAAAACTAAATCTAATATTATAATCTTACTATGATATAAAACAAGTTGGGATTAATTACAGTGAACATTCACTTGTCAAGTTCAGTCAAGCGCCAGAGGAGCAGTGAGCCAGTGTACAAGCGACGTCGTGAGAAACGAACGCGCCCATGTTAAACTTTGATAAATAACAATCATGACAACACTTAAATATTTGATACTGTTTGTGTTGATAGTGAAATGTTTTGCATATCAATCTAAAACGCCGCTTATTAAAAACGTAAGTAGATTTAGAAATTATTTTGCATTTATTTGCACCGATTAACAATAATAGTAACCAAAGTGGGGATATATTTCGAAGAAATAACTTAGATTGGTACTTATTACATTTAGAGCTAATAGTTTAAAAGCTTGATAATAGTAATATAAGAATGCTTTTGACGATTGACCGATTTTCTACATACTACATTTAGTGGCAAAATGTTAAAAATATTCCTCAGATTTCTTTACTTGTTTATGGAACAACCGGCTCTCTATAAACCTCTATTTTTACCAATGGTTATTATTTATGCATTTTCTACGCATCTTGAAGGATTTTTTGTTATTAATTACCTAGTTTAATTATTCTAGTTGAATATTTTATCTTTTACTAAACTGATATCTTACGCACGTATTATGCAAATGGTTTGATATAATTATATTTTTGTATTATAGATTCAACGTGGCGGCACACATTTCGAGGGTCCACACTGGTCTACTGAAGAAAATGCCCTTTATTGGGTTGATATACACGAGCAAAAGGTATACAGGCTCGATGCACAAACTAACAATATCACCTCTAAAGATATAGGTATGAATATTATTATAGTTATTTAAAACCTGTCTGTTGTGCTCTTCATTCTTCTTCTCCTAAAATGCCCTAACGGGCGAGAAATGGACGCAACAAAACTTGTAAGACGTAAGACGCAAAGTTAGCCACCGACGTCGGTGGCTAACTTTACAAAATACTTTCTACTGTTGGCCTGCCTTGTAATTATTGTGCCGTCCATGCCTCTACATTATCGAGTCAGTTCATCCTCATTCTTCTCCTACCGTTTTTCTTCAACTCTTGCTTCAAGTCCTATCCATAAAACTCTTGACTGTGGTTAATACATATCATATTAGATTCACTATATAAATAAATTACCTAATATTTTTGTAAAATTTGAATCTTAAAAGCCTCAATGAAGATAAAGTCTTTTGATTTAAATAAACTCCGGGAGACCTTGTGTTCGCAAAACAATTTGCATATTTCTAGTTTAAGCAAAACGAGTAAGTCTAAAATATTTGTGGCACTATCACGCAACTACAATTAAAAATATGTACGAGTACCTATATTTCGGCAATTAACTACAATTTGGTAGTTAAATCTTCTAATTTATAGGGCGTAGTATATGATTTGTTTGTAATCGTAATAGAATACTAGTTTTAATTTTGGAACAACTAATTAAGAATGGTACACACACAGAAAGGTTACCGTACGTTTGTGCTTAGTAGTATGTAGCGTATGCTAGGAACTACTACTTACTGTCGGCTTTTAGGTTCTAGCTCTGCTGTGTCCAAAGTGTAAATGCTTATGAAAAGCCACTCATATATTATGTATGGGCAAGTAATATATTTTATTTTATTTCTATTTCCTCAGGTTACGGTCCAGTGTCGTTAGTAGTAACAGTAAAAAACAGTCCTAAACTGACACTCATCACTGTGAGATCTGAACTATACTTCCTACCATGGGACGCACCTGCAGGTGACGCAGCTCTAAGGTTGTTGACTGCAGTCGATCTGGGACTACCAGATAACAGATGTAATGATGGGAAGGTGGACGCAAATGGACGTTTATGGTTCGGTTGGTAGTTTTATCTTTGATTCTACTAAGTCAACAATTACTCCTAGTTTGCATACCTACACCCAAATTTAAAATCGCTAGTCGCGTCGCTTGACGGTGTATTTTGTAGCTCGGCCTTTATTCTAAAAGGCGGATGACATGGTTATAAAAAATGAAGTGACTAGATAATTTGCAAATAAATTCTATTAATATTTTAGGAACTATGGGTAAGGAAGTAAATGATGAAGTGGACAAAGATCAAGCTACGTTATACATGATGGATGAACACAACTATATAAACCCTGAAGAAAAGGTACGGCCAGTAAGCATCTCTAATGGAATAGCCTGGACTGCTGATCAGAAGTTCATGTTTTACATAGACACACCCACGCGGAATATAGATGTCTTTGATTTTGATTTAGAAAAAGGTGCTATACGTAAGTATTGATCACCTTATTAGTATGAATTTGAGCTAAATGAACCAGATAATTACATCCACCAACCCGCACTTAGCCAGCGTGTGTGGATTAAGGCCTAAACTCTCGCAACATGTAAGATAGTTGAGAGAAGACCCGTGCCCTGCAGTGGGACACTAAAATGGGGTTAAAGGGGGAATCAGATTTCTGTAGATTACATTATATTTCAACAGACTAAAATGTTTATGCTCTAATGACAAACTTAGGCCTAAACTGTGATTTATTTTATTTGTGACTGATGTTACAAATAATTTGAACAAGGTTATTCTTAAGTGACTTTCAAGACTTGGAGAGATCTTTTTACTAATAATAAGATTACTTTATGAAGTAAAATATAATGTGTTAAATAGATTATTAAAAAGCATGTAATAAGTCCTAGCAAGAGGTAAAATCAAAACAGATTTACATTGTTTCAGGGAACAGGAGAACACTTTTTAGTTTTCAGTCCAATAATGTAACAGGCCTTCCTGATGGGATGACCATTGATAGTGATGGGAACTTATGGGTTGCCTGTTTTAATGGCTGGAAGGTAACATTCTATTACTACAATTTAATCAACTTTCTCCTAAATTGGAACTAGGGTCGAGACCATGCAAAGGAAAACAAGTTCTACTAGGGCACCATTCTACATATAACCACTACCTGAGCTATGGTGTAAGTGGTTTTTTTTAATATAAGTACAATAATTATAATAATAAAATATTTATTATAAGAATAAATATATTTACTACTTGTCAGTCTACTCTGTTAATTGCACTGGTCCAGATTTTGACACATATTGACTTATTTTTAACTTCGCAGATCATCAAAATAGACTCAAGGGCCGGGAAACTTCTAGAACAGCACAGACTACCAGCAGCCAAGGTGACTTCAGTAATGTGGGGAGGACATGACCTGTCCACATTGTTTGTAACAACAAGTCGAGTGGGTCTATCACAAGCAGAACTAAACAAACAACCTGAAGCAGGATCACTGTTTGCTATAGAAGGCATTGGGGCCAAAGGACTCCCTGAAAACCAGTTTGTGTTCACAGATGCTGATAAATATTAATATATAAGTTATTTTATTTCTGTTTCATTTTGTTATGATTGGATGATCAACTGCTTCCTTCTTTGTTTTTTATGTAACAACTAGAATTTAACCATGTCATCAATTTTAGTAAAAAAACAAGAGAAAATGCATTCTACATTTAAAAAAATCTTACTCTGTGTACAAGTTTTTTCAATCTAAAATTGATGACATAATTCCTAAGAACAGATCTTGGTATGACTAATAGTTTTAGACTTTTCCATACGGACCAGTTCAAATGGGCCACCATGTATGTATACATTATGATGAAATTAAATTACATTATTACTTCAGTTACAATTTTATTAAAATGCTAAAGATAGTCAATTTCTGAAAAAAAATAGAAAAAGGTTTTTTACACTTACCGGAAGCCTCAAGAAAGGTGGATCTGAAGCATTTTTTCCCAATTTGTTTTCCTGGTACTGTATTAATTGTATAACAAGTTGTGCCAGTCCTTCCTTAGTAGGAGGATCTGTCTGAACATGCTGAAAAGAAAAAAAATAAAATAAATATTCTGGGACATTAACACACATGGTCATCTGGTCCCAAGCTAAGCAGAGCTTGTGTTATGGAAACCAGATAACTAGTATATACTATACATATAATACTTTTCTTTTGTAAATATATACTTAAAATAGATATTTACACGCAGACTCGACACAAACACAAATGTTCATCACTAATGTTTGTCTCGGTTGGAAATCGAACCCACGACCTGCGGCGTGAAAAGCAAACATCATACATTCATACAACATTATTCTGGGTGTAAGTTCAGGTAAACTCAGGTAAAACAAGATGAGGAGGAAATGCAACAAGAAACAAAAAAGGTGTTCCTGGGCATGTATCATTATAGCACAATTTGTTGGAGTGGCCTATTGTAACTTAATAAACTTGACATTTGACACCCTCCCACAACCTACCACTCATATTGAACAAATAAATACACTGGGATTTTAACACACACCATCATCTTATTCCAAGCTAAGCAGAATTTGTGTTATAGAACCAGATGACTGGTAATATAATAAATAAACTACTCTTCTTTTGTAAATACATACTTATAATAGATAATCAAATGCATACTCAAGACAGACATGTTCATTTGAATGTCTATATCAGGTGGGAACTGAACCCACAACCATGAGGCCTATCAAACCCAATATTATAATCTTACCGATTAAACCAAGAGCCTACCAAACCCAATATTATATCTTAAGAAGTGACAAACAGTTGCAAGGACACTTAATAAGTTTTTACCCTCAAGCAAAATAGGCGCACATATGAGACGTCGAGTTGAGGAAAATTAGCCCGCTCCAAACTATAACTATCTCCAATTTTTTTGTACTTTATTGTAAAAAAAGCACTACAATTTAGTTTAATCTAGGTATACAAATAGTTAGAACTCTAGAGATGGATCTAGACTAAATTTTACATAGGTACTGGTGCCAAAGTAGCTTCATGTTTAAGAAACATGTTGTCTTCATGTTTTTAAGCCTAAACAACAATATAACATTTTTAAGACATACTAGTTCTTTCTTTAAATCGTATATTCGCTAGGTCTAGTGATTTCTTTACTTTAAAGAACACTTGCTCTCACAGATACATTTGATGAACTGGTTGTCATACACATCATCGACGACAATAACGACATCAAAACGAACTGGGTATAGTGAATTTTATATCGCCATGGACACTCGATCTTAAATAAATTTGTGCTTTGCTTACCTTTTTACAGTTTTTTTGTAGCCACACACGAATTTGATCAAACTGTGCTAATGTTTCTGATGACTGGAAAAACTCCACATTAGGACCTCCATCCTTCTTAGGGCCTATAGTAGCCATAGCTGATGATTATTTAGGTATGACTTCAGCAGAAATTAACGTATTATACAGGATTTTCTATTAAATATAGTAAAGCAAAATGCTAAAGACGGCGTCCTATTTGCTTGACCAACAAATGACAATCTTGACACTGATGACGTTGACAGTTGACGTTATTTAATAAAAAAAAATCTCCATCTAGCATGCAGGCTTTAGTTTTTCGGGATATACCAAATCAAAATTGTTAGACCTAAAAATATTTATTTGCTGGAATGTGGTGCATACTGCATACAATAGATTTTGTCATACAGTAGATCATACAATACTATTCAACACACACCTACCGAAGTTACAGCTACCGAAGTTATATTCATATAAAGCATAAGATCATTTTATTTTCGCAAGTCATCGCTTAGGAAGTATAAAAACTTTTGTAGGGAATTCCCTGTATATTTTTCAAGTAAGTCGCCATTATTGAAGACGCATTTCTCGAATGTTCCGGATAGGTCTAGCCTTCCGGCTCGAAGGACCAGGTATGTACGGGTTATTGCATGTGCCCTCGTACATCTATACTTCTATATCTATACTTTAATATTATAAATGCGAATGTAAGTTTGTTTGTTACGCTTTCACGCAAAAACTACTGAACCGATTTGGATGAAATTGGGTATGGAGGTAGTTTGAGACCCGAGAAAGGACATAGGATAGTTTTTATCCGACTGCGCAAAAAGAAGGTAATGTTTTGGCGCGATAACCGACATACACGCGGGCGAAGCCGCGGGCGGAAAGCTAGTAACTTAATAAATGTCATATGTTAGAATGTCAAATGAAAGAGTCTAGGTCTGGCGAAATCGTTATTTATTACTTAGTAATGTAAGATAATGTACAAGTCATGAAAAAAATGCCCAGTACTTAGGCAGAAATGTACGTCATGGCTCCTACAGTTCTATTCATATTAAAATGTGGAAGAAATTTTCACTAGTTCCATTTATAGTTTGTAAGTCAGAGTCCGAAGAATCTACGGATATAGTCGTGATTACGAATGATTTTCGGTGAGGTGGCAGTGGAATTAGGCTCCATTGTTACAAACCATAGAGGGGCTACAATCCTCTTATAATTATGTCGTCCCAAACATCGTACCGGAACATGGCAAGGCCGCCTGGCGGTGCGGCTATGTCTGGTGGGTGGTCACTAACCACGGTCGAAGCCTACAGTCATTTAATTACCAGTAAACATACCAGTTGATTGTCATTTGATTTGCGCCACCCGGAGACCACACGCGAGTATCCAGATAAAAGGTGCACTCCCACGGACGAATGTGACTCAGCCGCACAGGTACACATAAAATACTATACCTACCACAGACTACTAAGAGAACCTAGCGGTTCAGACGGTCATGTTTCGTTTGCCGTTCATGTACCGTTGCAAAGTTAGAAATTGACAAGTAATTTTTTTAATCAAGGATTTGGGCTCTGGCTACTTTTGTCTAATGAGCCTGAATTAAGTCGGTACAATGTTGCCGGTATAAAATAAAATATTAGCTGCGCCCACAATAGTGTTACCAGCATTGAAATTAAAATATTTAGTTTTTTTACCATAGCCTTAATTACTGGAAGGAATAAAAAAAACAACAAAGGATTATTTACTGAGTTCTTCTAATTTATTTTTACATTCGCATTATACCCTATTATCAATTGATGCAGTCTTATTAATTTCACTAATCAAGGTTCTTCACAGTAAAATGTCTGATGTCGTACACTTTGATAACGATTTTCTTTTCTCAAATGCAATTATTAACGTGAATAATTTTAGCAGAACTGTAAGAGACTAACAAAATACTATCACTATCAAAATTACTTTAGTTTTATTTGCACATTTATAATTTAAGACAATTTTTATTTTAATGACAGCAATAGAGAGGATCGAATAACAGCACCATGGTAACCAACTTAGTTTTTCAGTAGAAGAAAACTTTTGACAACTAAAGAGGCTGAATACTATTCAACACTCAATAGAAATCAATGTTAAGTAGCGTCCTGTTGCTAGAATACACATTTGAGAACACACAGTTATTTCTTCTTGTTGTATCACAATATTATTAAATGGGTTGATAATAATGTACAAAAATTAATCAACGCAAATACTTCAACACAAAACAAACCATAACAATAGGTATCCCAAATCTATGACACAAACAGTAATGGCAGTCATGCATAGTTTAGTAATTAAACAAGGGGTAGTCGGATTTTTACACTTTGGGAATCGGTAACGAATGGCTTTACCTACCACAAACTATTTAAATGTACCCTGCAATAGTGAGAAAGTACGTAAATAGTACTCTATGGTTTCAGGCGCGCCACCCCCTGACAGCTATCAAGTAGTGACATGAGAGTGACAATCCTCTAGCGGGGGTGAAGAAGGAAGAGGGAGGGGCGTTACTGTCACTTTTTAGCTTTGCATTGACATATCGTACTGTTACACGGGGAAATTTAAATGTCTTTTTAAAAAAATGATTTTTATTCGCACTGGTTAAAACAAGGAAAAAAATATAAAATTGGAATAAAATTGGAATAAAATTGGCACGCGAAAGAGACTGAGGTATTGTTCCTCCTGCGAGGATGGTTGGGCTTGGACTGGCTTAATCCATCAAGAGCGCTAGCTCTTGACTGAATCTGCTGACATGGCACAATAAGTGTGCTGCCAGCAAAATGGCCAACATTACCAGGTTATAACAGCCCCCCGATTTGGAGTAAACTTACGGTAAATGTAAGTTTACGTAGAATTTACTTCATCCGGAGAGAAGGTGCTGGAATTGAGTCATCAACCTCGACTTCTGTCGCGAGTTGAGGATTGTTTAGATTATTCTTTACAAGTCTTTTTCGGATGCCAATCTTGTACATCTTATAGATAGTTACAATTAAAATTAAAACTATGATTACAATGATAAGACCTGAATAATAATTTTGGTATTGGACGATATGTGGTTTCTCGATTATCTGATTTAAACTATTTAACAATTCAGGGTTGTCATAAGCTAGGGAATCTAAATTAACATTTTTCAATTCTACTATAGGCAGATTGGATACAACATTATTATAAGCGAGGATATTACAGCAGGAATCGTTTACAATGTCAAAATTAGATACAATTGGTTTAAGTTCAATCTGGTAGTTACCTTGAGATACCAAGCGAGTGTCTTTACAATAGGCAATACAGTTGTAAGGTAAGTATAGTAAACCATTTCCACTTAAATCGAATACATTGGATTCAGTGTTGTTACAATATACAGTTATTTTTGTTTTTTCAGACATGACATATAGCCATTTATTATTACGGAGCGGTTGCCAAATTGTAAGATGACCATGTATAAATTTCGTTTCACATATAGCAGGAATCGAGGTAAGTACCTTATTAATTATTTCTGATTCACAGGACGGAGTAGCTGCAGAGGAGAACGTGACCGTTGTGTGACAAAGGTAATGATCTTTATTTATTATTTTACAGGATTCTAAACTATTTTGTTTACAGTAAGTGGATCGGTCTCGGCTAATACCGATGTATTTTGATGTTGGAATTACAGTTACGAATGACACTGGGTCGTTGACATCATGAGCCACCGGAGAAGGTAAGTTGTGGTATAAATGTAAGTCCACAGTATTCACGAGAGGAATTTTAATAATAAATACTATTTTACCTTTATTATAATAACTAGAGATTTCAGAAGCATTAAGGATGGTATGCATATTGCTCAAGCTAAGAAGAACAGGTAATTGTAGGGATTTTGATAAAAACCTATGATTGTTTACTAACTCTAAGTAGAGCTCTGAAGGTGTTAGGATAGCTGGATAAAGTATATTAGATTTACTAAACATAATAGAGTTGATAGTGTCTTCAACCTTAAATGATAATGTTAGTAGATTATTTTCTATCATAGAGACTACTTCTAGCATACGCGATCTTAAATTTATTTCTTTTGTCAAGTATGTCAGATTTCTGACATCTATAGAAAGAGCGTCAACGGCATTCTTCAAATGTCGTTCATTTTCGACTAAGTCATTTATAGTTTTATTAAAGGATTTTAATGTGGATGTGGTGATTAAAATATTTTCTTTCATAAAGAGAGCTATTTTCTTTTGGTCTGTTTCAACCTCGTTAATAGCATTATTGTAGAAGACCGCATCGTCTTCGTCCATTGTACCAAATAGTTTCTTTGATAATGTACCTACAAAACCTAGTAAAGCAGATCGTTTAGAAGTAAAAGACTGACGTGCAGATAAATGAGAGATTGCCTCATTATCATGATTAAGATCATTGATCCGAGTATAAAGTGGTAAAAATATATTACGGCATTCTAAATAATCAAAGACTACGCTAGACTTACAAAGCGACATCGACTTGTTAAGAAAAGTCTGAATATTAGTAATATGAGGAGATATAAAAGATACGTCATATGGAACTACTATACTAAGATAACTATCAACTAGGCTAAGAGAACCCATTGGATCAAAGTGAATTCCAGGATTGCTCGTCAAAGGCTGGATAATTTCTTGACTTAAAGATGCTGATGGACATATGCTGCAACGAAATATTAGGATTTAAAACTAACTTAAAGGATATAGAAGGATGTAGAAAGATATTAGATTAAATGATTACATTTGTAAAGGATACTATTCTAATGTTCAATAAAATATACATCATGGTGAACTAAATTATGTTTCGGATCTAGGAGCAAGTTTGACTTCGTCGTAGTGATGGGTGACATGGCGTCTATTTATAAGTAGAGTTAGGGTATTCCTACCGTTGATTTTTATAATTTTGTATGGTCCTTTCCATACAGGGGATAGGGCTTTACCAAGACGGACGTGGTTTTTAAGGTATACATAGTCCCCTGCCTTATATTGGATAGTGCGAGAGTGGGAATCGTAATGATTCTTAGATCTCTCTTTGGAAATTTGGATATTTTTTATGGCCTTCTCTCTGGAGAGTTTGAGGCGGTGGTGAAGAGTTTTTACATACTCTGGATAAGTCAGATCTGGTTGGGATTCAAAGATAGAATCAGGGATAAAAGGTTTATGACCGAAAAGAAGCTCGAATGGGGTGAAGTTAGTAGTGGAATGAACGGCAGTGTTGTACGCTAACATCGCTGTGTAGACATACTTATGCCAATCAGAATGGTTTTCATTAACGTAGGATTTTAGATACTCCTTAAGAGTTGAATGAGACCTTTCTAATGCGCCTTGGGTCTGTGGATGGTATGGCGATGACCAAATCTGTTTTATTTTAAGGAAATTGCATGTTCTTTTGAACAGTTCTGCGGTGAAGTTGGTACCTTGGTCGGTCACTATACATTTAGGAATGCCGAAAATGGAAATAAAGTGTACTAAGCACTCGCATGTTTCTTCTGCGGTAGCATTAGTCACTGGATAGGCAAAAGAGAATTTCGTAAGATCATCTTGTAAAGTCACTATGTATTTTAATTTGGTAAGGCCTGCTTCTGGGAGTGGACCGACAATATCGATACTCAATCGGTCAAAAGGTTTAGTAGAAGTAGATGTGATTTGCATTGGAGATCTATTTATTTGTCTAAGAGCTTTGTTACTTTGGCATAATGTACAATTCTTGACATAATTTTCGATGTCAGTGTGCATATTTTTCCAGAAGTATCTTTCTTTGATTCTATTATACATACGGCTTGATCCTAAATGACCAGCTATAGGTATATCATGATTTTCTTTTAGGATTTTTGCAATCTCTGAAGGTACGGGATATATTATAGTATTATGGTGTATTTTAATAGAAACATTTGTGTTATTAAATAAGTACATGAACATACCGTAGATTTTATTAAACGAATTATGTTCGTAAGGATTTTTAAAATCTGATACAGCTATTTCATTTATATCGCCTTTGAGGATAATATCATCTCTAACGGTTTTAAGAGTTTTAAAAATGTCTACATATGTGCAATCATCGAAATAGTAAACTTTGGTGAATAGTAAATAGTATGTTTTGCCTTTTAATTCAAATATTGTGAATGAATGCAGTTCCCGTTCTTGATACAAAATATTCTTTGGATCCTCACAATTACTAAGGATTTCTTGGAGGTAGGGATTAGATTCGTCGAGATCTATCGAGACAGGAATAAGGATGGTCTTTGAAGTGCTTTTAAGTAAGGCATCGTTAGATTCTAGGATCTGAGTGTTATAGGATTCGTTTTTATTAGAAAATGACTTTATGAAGTCAGAATAATCATTGGGATTTGAAACCTGGTCTTGTGTTTCAGGTGAGGATAATGCAGGAGTGGAAGGATTTAGAGGACTAGGTTCTATTTCTTGAAGATCTTGAGGACTAATGTCCAAGGCGCCTAAATCGATCAAGTCATTAAGGACATCTTGTGGAATTTCGGGACTGGAATTAGGACTCGGTAAGTAATCAGCGTTACTAGTACAGGGTTGACCGGTGGACACTGGGTTGACTGGGAAGCGCGAGAGTGCATCAGCGTTACTATTGGTTTTGCCTTTTTTGTATTCGATTTCGTAGTCGAACTCCTCTAATTTGAGTCGCCATCTTATCAATTTGGAACCAGGGTCCTTACAATTGAATAACCATTTCAAAGGACGATGGTCGGTGACGATTTTGAAACGGCGCCCGTATAAATAAGGTCTAAAAGTTTTGGTACCGAAGATGATGGCTAGGCACTCTTTCTCCGTTACGCTGTAGTTACTTTCAGCTTTATTTAAAGTTCGTGAAGCGTATGCAATGGGGCGGTCACTTCCTATAGGTCCCTGGGATAAAATCGCTGAGATAGCATAGCTAGATGCGTCGCAAGTTAAAACGAATGGTTTGTCAAAATCAGGATAAGCCAGTATAGGAGCAGAGGTAAGGGCAACTTTTAAAGTTTCAAAAGCTAATTGTTGTTCGTTTTCCCAGTGGAAAGGGATATTTTTCTTCAAAAGGTTGGTAAGGGGTTTAGCCCTTTTTGAAAGGTCTGGGATGAAGCGGCGATAATATGAAACTAAGCCTAAAAAAGATTTAATGTCTTTAGGACATTTGGGTATAGGAAAGTCGGCTACAGCTTTTATTTTGTCGGGATTGGGTCTCACACCTTTATCGGTTATGATATGGCCAAGATAGGAAACTTCTTTACGGAGAAACTCGCACTTGTCAGGTTGGAGTTTGAGGTTAAAACTTCTGAGTCGTTGAAAGACATTAGTTAGATTTAGGATGTGAGTTTCCAGATCAAAAGAATAGATGACAATGTCGTCAAGATATACAAAACACCGTGAACCTTGTAGGCCGGTTAAAACAGTATTCATTAGACGTTGGAATGTCGCAGGGGCATTTTTCAGACCAAAGGGCATTCGAGTAAATTCAAAATGTCCTTGTGGAACTGAGAAGGCTGTTTTTGGAGCGTCCTCTTTAGACATTTCTATCTGATGGAACCCGGATGCGAGATCAAGGGTGCTAAAATATTTGCACTTGCCTAATTGGTCTAAAATTTCTGATATGTTCGGAATGGGGTAGGAATCGCCAATGGTGATATCGTTTAATTTTCTGTAGTCTATCACCACACGCCATTTGCGTTGGCCGGAGGCATCTATTTTCTTTGGGACTATCCATATTGGAGAAGACCAAGGGGACATTGAAGGTTTGATTATGCCTTCGTCCAGCATTTTATTGATTTGAGTTTGTACTTCCTGTTTATGAACATCCGGGAATCTATAAGATTTTGTATTTATCGGTACAGAAGAAGTAGTACTAATTTCGTGCCTAAGAGCGTCGGTGGAGGTGAGATGATCGCCGGGGATATGGAATATATCTGAGTAAGTTGAGCAGAGATCGTGTAAGGCGTTCTTTTCTTCGTCGTTGAGATGGGATGCACGTAACAGGTTTAAAACTTCCTCAGTTCGATTAGAAACATCGCGATTGTTAGGTAGGTCCATTTGACCGGAAGTATAGAAGATTGCATTTTCATTATCTAAAGGGACCAGTTTTATTTTCAAATCGGATTTGATATATATAGCAGATTCGGAAATATTGACTACAGATATGTTTATTCGAGAATTAGGCTTAACTTTAACAATGCAATTAGCTACTAGGAGAGAGTCGGCTATGTTTTGATCAAGAACAAGTCCTTCTTTCAATTCGGGATTTAGTACAGAACATTCTATTACTGTCTCGGTTCTAGGAGATATGGTATAAGTCGGGTCTGAGAACTTTAAGGTAAGTTTAATGTTATTTATTATCAAGAAGCCTTCAGTAAAATTAATTTGGCAGTCAGAACTAGAGAATATGTCGTTACCGATGATTCCATCATACGGGAAATCTATATCAGGAATGACATGGAATTGGTAACCTAATGAATTGAAATTAATCAATATATGACCTAATGAACTCATTGGATTCTGTGTGGATCCTAGACCGTGAAAAGTTATAGTATGGTTAGTGATTTCAGGCATATTATCTATAGCGTTAATTTTTAGGAAACTTATAGATGCGCCGCTATCAACAAGAAGCTTTAAAGGTTTTTTGGAAACGGATGTTTTCACTTCAATATAAGGTAAGTATTTCTTTGTTGAATTTGTTGCAATATTGTATGCTTTAAATGTTGATTTTTCCTTTTCAGGTGCTGTGCAAGATGGACAGGATTTGGATCTAAAAACATCAGTATCTGGAGTTGGTACATTGGATTCAACACTATGAAGTTGAGGCTGGTTACCCTGGTAGTTAGTGGCCCGATTTTTGGAAACAGTGGTTTGAACGTAGGATTTACCACTATGACGTTGGGGCTGGTTACCCTGTTTGTTAGTGGCCCGATTTTTTAAAACAGTGGTTTGGACACTTGCTTGGGGCTGGTTACCCGTGTGGTCCATGGATACAGAGGTTTTAGGATTTGTGCCTGAACAAGTTGGATTTGGGTGAGTGGGCTTCACGTGGCACCTCCGTGAGCCCTTTATTCGTTTAAATTATTAACATTTTCAGGTGAATTTTCATCGAGTCCCTGTGAAATTGCGCTGTCGTGTTCGGCAAAATTAATCTGGCGCGGTGGCCTATAAGGATTTTGGTTAGATGTAGGGTTTGGTTGAATGTTGAAACGTTTGTTATTATATTCTCGCTTTTTGCAATTACTGATATCATGCCCTGCGGCTTTGCAATACCTACAAAAAATTGGTGAGTCCTGAGAAGGTATAGTTTTATGATAATAATTGGTATTCTGCGGCCTCTGATAATGCTGTGAATTAAAATCAGGTTTATAAGAGCTTACCTTGGGCTTGTTGAAATTGTTACGAGGTCTCATCTCGCCTTGTGGACGTTTATACAACGTCTGCTGTATGCGTTCTTCGGATATGGCTAGATTGATCGCTTCGTTTAAGTTTTTAGGTGACCTACATCTTACGATGTTAGATATACGAGGATAGAGCCCCATAAGAAAATGATGTAAAGCCAGGTCTTCCATTGCGGCTGTACGACCAGGTAGTTCTTTGGCCCTAGTATTTGATAGTGATATTTCTGTTAGTAATTGTGACAAGCAGGTTTCTACCCTAAGTGCAAACTGGCTAACGTTTTCCAGCTGGCCTTGCCTGCTTTCTTGTAGGTCAGTTAATAAATGCGAAAAATGCTTTCTCTCACTAAATTGATTTTTTAAGAAGTCTTTAAGCTGTTCCCATGAATTAAATTCTTTAATAGAACAAGCAATCTCTGCTTTCCCATTTAATTGACTTAATATATATTGAAATAGGATAGGTTTTTGTGTTTCGGTGGCGAGGTTGTAAGCGTTATCACAATTCACTAAAAAGGAGTTGAGAGTTTCGCGTTTTCCGTCGTATTGTTTAATAAATTTGAAAAGGGTACTTAAATCGATCTCCGCCATATCTGATACGTTTGTCTTATCTGATTCTTTATTATCTTCCAACTTTGGAAGTTTTGGCATAATACGCGAGAATGGAAAAGAAAATATTACTAAAGAAAGTTACGGATAATTTATAAGTAAGACAAAATACCTAACTTTACAATTAGAAATATACAAAAGGTTGAGACTCTCTGGCGATTTGTCTAGACTAAACAATTAGTGGAACTCACTGCAGTAATGTGTGGGCGACGGTGATAAGCGCGACGACTGGCCGAGACATCCCGGTTTGATAAGGCGACTGTTGCACGTTGATATTTCTTGATGTTAACTTTCTTTTACAGTGGACAGTGGCGTGTTTAAATTTCTTTTCAGCAGGGCGCAGTGGTGACAGGGCACGGTGATATAGCGACGAGAGGATATCGTGACTCGGCGACACGTTGATAAGGTGACTTGGCGACGCGGCGATGTAGCGATTTTCAGCGATACGGTGATGTTAAGGCTCATAAACACGGTGATTTTGAGGTCTGGCGACATGCGCCACGGCGACGAGACCCAGGCTAGGTAGGTCTAACAGGATACACAGGATGCACAGGATACAGCGACGACAGTTTTTAGGTAGCACTATCTGTGTACACACGCGAAACGTTCTGAGGCGAACCAGGATTTTTGAAATCCCACCGCTGCCACCAATGTTACACGGGGAAATTTAAATGTCTTTTTAAAAAAATGATTTTTATTCGCACTGGTTAAAACAAGGAAAAAAATATAAAATTGGAATAAAATTGGAATAAAATTGGCACGCGAAAGAGACTGAGGTATTGTTCCTCCTGCGAGGATGGTTGGGCTTGGACTGGCTTAATCCATCAAGAGCGCTAGCTCTTGACTGAATCTGCTGACATGGCACAATAAGTGTGCTGCCAGCAAAATGGCCAACATTACCAGGTTATAACAGTACGGTCGTTTTTTTTTTCTAAAGCTTTACCAGGCGTGATACCTACTAACTCAGTCCTCATACGATTTACTATTCGAAATTTAATTTAGCTTTGAATTAGGTACCATGTAGATAAATTTGAAAACAGTAGAAAAGCTTTTTGTTTAATGTAAATGGGTCAAAAAAATCCAAACTTCTAATTTTGAAAATGGTACAGGATTTGTTGAGTTTCGAAACCAACTCGGTCACATTGTTGACTCGTAAAAGCATGGAAATAGAATCATGAAAGCTCAAACAGATGTTGATACTCTCTTAGGTCTGATTGTTCTGATTATTATATCTTTAATCTGATAAATATTGAGTTTATGAATCTGAAATGAATACGAGATTTTCCAAGAATTTAGGTACTATCAAAATGTTGTAAATATTCAAAAATATTCCAAACATTAGTTAAAGACAACATTATTTTCCAAACGGACAGTTATTAAAAAACAAATAGAAAATACATTTTTAATAACTATTTTTATTTGAATTTAAGCATGATTGGATTCCATATTTAACTACAAGATTTTTTTATTTTTTTTAAACAAAATGATTTTGTGTACAATTACTAAGTTAACATAGTTTTGAGAAACTTTAATTGACTATACATTCAACGTTATATTGAACAACAACATTTAGAAACTACACTCATTGTAAGTTATTGTCATAAATAGTGACTTATATTACGATAATGATATCTCATAGATTGCATAAATAGAAAAAAAATGTTTTTTTATACATTACTATAATACCTATTGAAAATAATCATTATGATTATCAATATGGAATAAGTCTTTATTGACCAACTTAAACATAACACTACAAATCACATTATTAGTAGGTAACAATTCTAAATAACAATTGGCTGCATTATTGTCTTTATTATTAAACATAGTTTCGCATTTATAACGTTAGTAGGATGTAAATTGACAGTTACTATTTACACATTATAGTGTAATTTCTGTGGTACATTACACAAAGCACAAATGGAAGCCAATTACATAATTTCATAAAATTTAGGTACTAATACAAATTTCTAATAAATAACAATAGTAAAACATTCCGATATTAGTTTTACAATTTTAATAATGTTAGAATTGAAAATTATAAAACTTGTCTTTATTAACAGACTTATGTATTTTTTATATTTGCGTATTTTTTTTTTATTCAATTTAAAACAAATTAATATTAGGTGACTAGGTGATTTAATTTTCTGCTACAAAGAATTTTTTAGGTACATTTTAATATAATATTTCATGCTACTTTGTAAACAAGATTTTGTTTATTGGACTTCACTGACCAAATATCTATAGACACGCCTAACTCTCATGTCTTTGCACTACATATTATTGTCAACTAAAACCTAATTTCGATTGGTTCGTTCGAGGGCAATAACTCGAATGGACCAATCAAAATTGATTATCTTTCCGGATACCCCGCCAACTTTGACGATTACAGTTTTATAAAATATTTGAAGAAAGCGGCGTCTAGTAGGTATCTAGTCGGTGTTGGAGTTTAATTAGTCATATAATTGCGTGTTTACAATCTATATTACTACACATTGTTGACTAAACAAATATACCTAAACGTACACTCATTGAAATGTGACTGATATTTAGATAACATACAATGTCGATACACGTAACACGATAACAGATTTCTAAATCAAATCTATCAAATCAAATCGAGTTGGCAAAAATATTAAAAAATATATATGAATATTGAAAAGTCACAACTAGACAGATACGGGAAATTAGGACAGCACCGTCACAGTTCGAAACCAACATATAATAAAAAGCAGTCAAGATCTTGTAGAAGTTCGACCTGATATACGTACTTTTAGATAGGTGTCTAAATTTCGATAGTATTATTCGATAGTATAATCATAAACCTGTAAAAACCAACTTTGCCGTGATAATTTTCTTTTTAAATTCATCGTACTACATATCGTGAATTTTTTTGGAAATCTACACACGACTTTTTGACTGGCAGAGGAAGGGTGACACTTGACTCTAACTAAAACTATAGCTTTAAATGTTATTTCGTAAAGGGAATCCTAAGTCGGAACACGACATGAGTGACGATAAAAAAATAAGTTATAATATTTTATCTAACAATTTTGTAGGCGCTGATAACTACCATGACAAATTACAACGCTGTAGTATCAAACGTCTCTAAGCTAACCCGAGGGCAGACAGACGTACATGGCGTAACTTCAAAGTGTTAACTGTAAAGGTTTATTACAGATCCATAAAAATTACACACTAAAATCCGTTTTGCTAGAAAGAAAAAAAAATCTCTTAACAAATTTCAAACTTAATTGATTTTAAATTATTTTATCGTATACGTTAAAAACATATTTATCTAAATAGCGGTCAAAAACCAATACACAGCTACAACATCATCTTTATAATTCATAACTCTGTTCTATAAATGTCATAATAACGTAATAACAACGCATATGCAAAAGAAATACAAAAAAATGATAAATTGAGCTATCAACTTAGCAGCGGCAGCGGAACAAACTTAGTAGATTGTAATGATTTAACTTTACTAGTAATATGCTTACTACTCGTATGCAAAATGTCTAATGTCATGAATAAATAAAAGCGTATAAATTTTTAAAAAATATCATCTTTCACTTAAGAATAAATATTTATATTATTTATAATATAAAACAAGTCAAGATAGAAATTGTTTTAAGAAAAACGTATATTATTATTACTAGACCTAACAATGAATATGCCTGAGTGGATCTTTTAGGCTTATAGCGAAAAAATATTATTTTTGCACTTTCGCACATATTAGCATACTAGACTATGTCTTGACTAAATATCACTCACTTAGTTAAACCAATAAAGCAACAATAACAAATACAAAGTTAATAATTTTAGCAACATAATACACTCGACTCGTTACTTGATCGTCCGAACGGTTGGACTAACAACGTATAACTATTACTTATTATATCCGAGGAGAAACTCGCCTATGCCGACGTAGTAGACTGCTTGCGCGATACCGAACAGTGGTGCTATAACCATCATTCGGCATGCACCACCTTTGAAGAATGCTTTGATACCTTCATGTTTCAATGTCTGCCTGTAATATATAAAAATATGTAAGTGTTATTGAGTAGGTAGTGTAAGTACACTAGCTTCTACCCCAATTTGGTTCGCAAAATATACCGACAGCATACCAAGGGAACATGCCACTGGGATGAAAATAAATTACATGAGAGCAAAATTTCATCAAAATCCATTTAGATTTTTTCTTGAAAGTATGACAATCTTCCTCACATACTTCCGAATACATAATACCTAGTAGGATTAAATGTCTTGCTTCAAAGACTAAATAACCGAGTCCAATAGAGAGTAATAACCCCGAGATTACCAAGGGAAGTCAACATAAATAATTTTGACTTACGTGGCGCAGTCTACGATGCCGTTATATTTTCTGACGTTGGTGCCCTCAGCGAGAGACTGCAAACGAGTCTTCACTACGTCAATTGGATTGACCGCTAACGCCGCTGTCGATCCAGCCGCACATCCTGATACAAAAGACCACCTGCCAAAAGGAAAATATAGTTAGGTATCATTTTTAAAGTAACGTACCCGAAGGTTGTTGGCGGGACCACAAGTTGAAGTAATAGTAGGGAAACAGCTGATCGCTGACAACTGGACGTGGATGGGTTGGGATGGGTCGGTTCGATCGTCTGTCTGTCAACTGCACAAGGTACATACAGTTGACATTTTGATAAAATGTGAAGTGTATTTTTATTATAACTACGACAGTAAATATTATAAATAAATGTCAGTTTTGTAATCTACGCCCTCGATATTATTGAAAATGACACCCATAATGTGACATGAAAGAACAAACACTTTAAATTTGTCTGTATCTCAAAAACTACTGAACCGATTTTGATGCTACTTTGTTTTATCCCTGACTTGGAAAGTATTACATCTAACAAAAAAGCATCATTACAATCCGATAGCTGGTTTTAGAGTATTCGCGAGACAAACAAACATACATACATACACTTACGAAACTTTGTATACTTTGTAACTTTGTGTTCTAAAGTCCACATAGACTGTCCTGTGCGAATTTGGCGCGATTAAATACATACAGGTCGAATTGATAACCTCTTTTTTACGTCGGTTAAAAATAGCAAAGAACGTAGCAACAAAGCAAAGTCCAACAGTATCAAAGTGTATTTTTTCATTACATTTATTAGAGAAAACATTTACCAGAAAGGCACGCCGTTAATATTTTTATCAAATCCCAAGTCATTGAGCAGCGCAAAGAGCGGGAAGTAAAAAACACTAAAGGACACATCTCGTGCTCCGGTGGCACCCACGCCCTTGTAAAGTCCCAGTATACCACGCTGCTGGTACAACTCTCTTGCCACCTGCATAGCTGTCTTAGTCACCACTGTCTTGCCAGCTGAAAAACAATTTACTTTGAATCAAAGAAGTTGGTCAAAGAGATTGAAGTGGTAGATCTTTTAGAACTTCTAAAGGAGACCTACCATTAAAACTTCGGAAAGTTTCCGAAACTTTGATATACTTCAAGAATGCTTTCCGGAAATATTTCGAATAACTTTGGAAGTTTTTAACACAGATATGATGGGCAGGGAATTTACTGACCAATTTTGTCAACACTGGTGCGGTGTGGGATGCGATGGGCGACCCATCCAGTCGGCCGCGCGAGCTGGAGCAATCTTTTGATATATAGGTAAAGCCGCCAAACAAAAGCCGTTTCGTCGAACTTTTATTAATTAAATTCATAATTATAAATCGTCGGGTTTTCACGTGCCTACTTATATACCTATAAGAATCTAATTAGTTATCTCAATGTAACCAAATTATTATGCTTAATTTCCAGTAGATTTTTTTTAAAACTTCCACAGTTGTCGGAAAATAAGTATTCAGGAATACTTCCTCAGAAATGGAAATTTCCTGGAAGTTTTCATCTCTAGTCTCTCTCTACCACCTTCTCAGACCAGTAAGACCGCTTGGAGGTACAGCTTTGCCTAGTGAATGGTCACTAACCACGGCCGAAGCCTACCACTACTATACTCACCAGCTTTCGCCTCCGCTGCTACTCTGCCGGCGTCTTGACCAGCGATTTTTAACAACTCCATAGGCGTGGTGATAACGATCTGACACGCGCCCGCCAACCCACCAGCTAACATTTGTCGGGGCACGGACAAAGTCCTGAAAATTTACATGTTATTAATTTTTTTTCGTTGCCTTATTATTCAATAGCGTAGATTTGAATAAAATTTGGCAAAATCTGAAATAAACTTTCAGTACTAACTTCGACCGCGTCTAGTTGAAGGCACCTCATTAAACGCCTCACCTCGGAAGACACCTGGTGAAGGCATTTGCCTTCGAGACTGGGGTGAACAAAAACTTTCTGACTCATTTACCTTCTTCGTTTTCATTGTCACTTGTTACCAAATAAAATCGAGGACAACCGAGAACGAAAATAACTCACCCGTCTTTCAATGTGAGATAATGTCTAAACATATCATTGGCAGTCAACTTGATAGCTTTTTCAGGTGTGATTAGCAGAATGTTAACAGCGGACCCTCGATACATGCCAAAGTAGCCTTCGGCAGACATGGTTTTTCTAAAGCAATCTAGCCTGAAACATTATAACGTTGCTATAGACTATGTGAGATTAGAGAAATTATGTGAGATTATTTTTATAAACTATGCAGATATTTTCACGGCGCACTCTTTACCAATTATTGGTAAAGAGTGAGAGTGGTAATAACAAACCATTTGCTGTACCAAATTTTTTAAAAGCAATTTACTAAACTCAGTCTAAGACATCTGGATAGGGCACCATTTTTTACTATAAGACCAGTGATACTTACATACTTTTATATTGCTTCTCTCCATTAGGGCCAACAGTTTGGTTCTGGAGTCGTGTTTTAACCAGATCTAAAGGAAAAACCACAGATACCCCCACTATACCGGCAATACCGCCATTGATAATTTTGGGCATGAGCCTGAAACAGAAATAGTGGTTTTAGTGGAACCCTTGTCTCGTAGTAGTAGTTTCAGAGTAAATTGACTGTGACAGACGTAGACGGACAGACAGCCACGGGTAACCTGCCCTCTTTCTTTAGCAATTATTGGCGCAGCGGCATTGACCTCGCCTTTGAAATATAAGGTCGCGCGTTCGAATCCCGGTCGTACCCACACATTCATGTCTGAATTGTTTCTTTGCCGCTGCTCAATATCGGCGAAGAAAAACATCTTGAGGAAACCGGCATGTTCAAGAACTAATCGTTCTAGGAAATGTGATACTCACCAACCTTGCCCAACGTGGATCAAGGCCTAAACTCATTCAAGAGAGTTTAGGCCTTGTTAAATAGTTAAGAGAAGACCCGTGCTCAGCAGTGGGACACTAAAATGGGTTGAAGTGAAGTGACCAGTTTGTGATACAATTTTAACTAAGTAAGCTTGATGGGCATATCACACCATATCTATCTCATCATCTTTCTTTATTGACTGCTACTTTAGACAAGTGAGAGTGGTAGCATGTTACATTTACCAGAAGATTTGAGATTGCAGAGAAAAATCCCACTTTGCAGTCAATATTGGAGTGAAGCTTAAATTAAAAAATTAGGCCAATGTGAAATCCTAATTTCACATTGGCTTAATTTTATTGCATTATTAAAATCAACCTGTGAAATGTTTTTCAGATTTGCTTATAGCTTTATTCTTTATCTCCAAGCATAGTATCATAACAATTTATCTCGAAGATCTATAAAGATCTGCACTAAAACTGTGATAAGATTGCCTCTTGCCAAGTTGTTGCTGAGTACCTACAGAATGCTAACGTTTTTAAATAATATCATATTGTTATATCCAACTACCATTAAAAACATGAATGTTTGTAAAGATGGATGGTCGGATGGATATAATAATAATAATATATAATATTAACAATAAATTTATTTACTACACAGTTAAACGAAAATTTCAGTACAACAATTTAAACAGGTCATGAGACACCCTTTCCCAAACTAGGCAGGAAACCTATCTGTATCTTGGGAAAAGTCATCCTAAGGTCTTGCTGCGGTTACTAGTATAAGTCGGCGGGTATTAGTTTTTCACTTATGTAGGTTACTAAGTACTTGGAACATAAGGATACTTTTTAGCCTAGTAATAATACCTATATTATGTTGAGCTCCCACACTCATAGCTTTCGGTATATTACGTGGACGTTACGGGCGGAACCTAGATTCATTAATAATGCTACTAATAAACTACTCAGTTTACGTCAATTTTAGAAGAGTCACACTAGTTGGTACTTGCCTATTACTGGGCGAGTTTTTAAATAAGTGGCATTGACAACAAAATTATGACAATAAACACAATAATATTGCAGACTGAGTTGAAGGCTACTTTACTAGTTAGTTAGTAATTTATGTAAATGGTTATATTAAGTTCAGTATAGTCTATTCTATACGAGTCATTGTCTACATTATTCATACATCATTTACTGTATAAAAAGATAGAAACCACTATGCGTGGAGGGTCTCCACAGACTCTAGGTAGTAGTGAATATAGTCTATAATGTTTAGGTTAAATATAATATGTATTGAACCTACAGCTAATAGGCTCTGTGTGTGGGGTGTAGTTGTCAGTTTATGGCCTAAGTCTAATGCTATTCACATTTATCAGGTCACAATTCCTACAAATGATACTACTTATCACTACTGTTTCTGATATATCTAACTATAAACCTTAATAGCATATTTTATTTGACTTGAACCCATGGCTTCTTGGCAATTAGGTTACTCTCATTTTTAATAGTAATATTTTCACACATACATACAGCCCCATCTTGTTCAAATTGTATTTGCTTGTGTGCTAGGAACTCAGACTGATTTATTTTTTGCAAGTCTTGTATAGTTTTAATTCAGAATTAGACCTCTTAAATGTCACTAGTGTCAAACGTAACTACATAATATATGGTGTAAATTACATAAGACCTTTATTATAATGTGAATAGGTCTAGGAATCTCATGGCAAATAGGGAAATTGTAGGGGTAGACATGTACCACACACATTTCACTCACTAGTAAATAAATAACAAAAATAGCTTACTGAAATTGTTGTGGGGGTGGTGATCCATAAGATGATGGTGCTCTAGTAGAGGATGGAGGTTCAGTAGATGTTAAGGGCCCAGTAGGTGACGATGGTGGAATCATTTTGCAGATTTTTATAAGCTGTTTAAAAAATATCATAATTAATTAGTTTTTTATTAGTTTCAGAGCAGGCAGTTACTTGATTTCTAATTATTAATAATCTATACTAATACATATTATAAATTTGATGAGTAATTTTGGTTGAATGCACTAATTCCAGGAACTACTGGTCAGTTTAGAAAAATTCTTGCACTGTGAAATAGCCCATTTTTTGAGGACGGCTATAGGCTACTTTTTGTTCTACTGCTGGGTATGATATAAAATGTAAATCATGTGGGCGAAAAGCTAGTTATTTTGATATTGAAAAATTCAAATTATTTATTCAAGTACAAAACGTAAATTTGATAGAGTTACAGTACCTAGCTATGTGATTTACTTTAGCATGGCAAATTTATATATTATGTAGCTTAATTTATACTGCCGTCCTTTAACTAGAAGGTGGTACTTTGGATAAAATGGGAAAAAAGAGAATCATTGTTTCTTTAAAACTGAAATACATACCTACTTAAATTAATATATCTTGGACACATCTATTGGTATATAAGTATTTTAATGTTCTGTAACTGCAGGTTAATATTTTCTATTTAAAAGTGAAAATTCCTCCTTTAAGTCAAGGGACGGCAGTAGGTATAGCCTCAAGTCTCCTGACTATTTATTTAAATAGATGAGAAAAGACCGGTGCCCAGTACAACGACACTAAAAGGGTAGTTGATTTACTTTCGTATGATAGGAATTTGTTAAAAATAAGTCAAGTATTTTGTAATCAAAGATAGAACAAGTAGGCTGTGGCTGTGATATTCGAAAAATCAATAACGAAAGAGATTTAGGTACCTTTAAAACATAATATTGTGTACAGTTACAACTTAAACAGCTTTAATAGGTAACGTAAGCTCTTGAAGGAATAAAACTGTTTTTTTTATAATAGTTCAGTATGCATTTTTTCAGTTTAAATTACTTTAGTGATACATTCTTCTGGGCATATTTACGTAATTATTTATGAAATAATACTTACTATTTAGACAGTAAATCCCCCTACAATGTACGAGCACTGTTTAATATCTATTAATTAAGTATTAGCTATGTATCATATTGGTTAATATAATATTTTATTTAATAAAAATATGTGCGGACTATTCTACCGCAGCAGAAACCAAAACGTACTATCAATCAAAATCAATCAATCAAAAGTCTGAGTGATGTGCGACATCGATTAACTTTGACAATAATCGATTGCTACAGTAATCAAATGCAATCAATTATGATTTGAATTTATTTTATATAAGTATTTAACACACTTACGGCAATCTTTATAGGATAATGCAATAGTGTAAGTAGAACTAACAAATTAATCCAATAATTACCTATACATTAAAACTGAGCACATCAATTATAACAACTTTTTGTAAATATTCTAACCCCATAGTTACTACTACTTTGTCAAATTCACTCAAAGTAAAAGTAAATAGGTGTAAGTAACATATTATGGATGGAGTTGAGAGTGTGAAGTGGTAGGTTTGTTCTTGAACTAGGTACCACCAGTAGTAGAGTCTGCACCAGACATATCTGTCGAGCACACTTAAAAACAACATCTATAACGAGGCTGTACTAAAAGCCCCTCAGGCCGTGGGCACGTGGCATTTCGCAAGCCCTGCTACCCTGTAGGTACGCCACTATGGTGCATGCACGAGATCCTAGTCGATGCGGGGCCCCTAAACAGTTGCCTAATTTGCCTTAGGGATAATCCGACCCTGGTGAAACCTAACAGAATATTACTTTCATTTACTCTAAGAAGCAGTTTTTTATATTAAAGGCATCACAAAAAGAAAACTTTCTTCTTAGGAATTTTACGTCTTAAGACCAAATTGTCAAAGAACTCATACATTTTCAGACAACATTTACAAGTATTCATACTAACACAGTAAAGTAGGTATTACAATTATCTCTATCTAAGTATCTATCTGTGATAACTGATAACACATTAAGTACCTAGTTATAATCTAAGTAGTTTTATAACTTTTATCACACAAACATCATGCTTTTTGTGCGATTCGAACCCACTCAAATCCAACAGATTCATGAAACTGTCATGCTGGATTAAAAAAAATCGAAAATCGAATATTTGTCGTACACGATTTTCGGAATAATCAAATAGACACATCACTATGAAATACTTTTTTTTTAAATTTATTCGTGGCATTGGCATAGATAATTTTATCTGTATCTAGTCTGTGAATAATTTCATTTACCATTTTTACCAACGACCCGATCCTATATTTCCCCCTTCCCTGAAATTATAAAATGTTCAACACTTTTCAGATCGAGAATAATAAGTAGCAAACGTGCTATTTCAGACTTTAAACTATATCTGTGACAAATTTCATCCATATCCGTCAAGTCGCGTCGGTTGTATGTGTGAAAGTAAGAGTAACAAAAATCCATTTCGTATTTATTTAAGTATATTACCAGCGTAAGAGTTTATTTATATGCTCTTTGGGTATATAGTATGTATACTTACTAATATGATGAAGAATTAGGCATTTAAACGTATTATTATTTTATTATACCTACTAGCTGCCCCCATAGATCTAGCATAAAAGCTTACCTCCTAAATCTATGGCTACCCCAACGAACTTCGTACCGCGCCGTTGATAATTCATAAAAATCGGTCGAGCTGTTTCGGAGGAGTTTGATTACAAACACCGCGACACCATTTTACGAATTTCTTAATTAGATGACGAGTTTTATCTGTTTGGTTAAACGCGCTAATCTCAGGGACTTTATTATTTCATTCCATCAATAATAACTTCATTCGTAATTCCTTAGATTCACTCCTTCTTCTGTCTCTGTACGTTTCTGAGCTCCACGCGTGCACCATGTAATATTAATTTTAATAATGTATTTGTGCAGCGAAGAACAATAAAGTGTGTAAATTGAAACCAGTGACTTTCATTAAGCAGTATAGTTTATCTGGACCGATTTGACAAATTCAACCGCATAATTGTACATAGACCATTAAGAACGCCTCTATATTCGTAATGAATTAAGGCGAAGGTGTTTACAAATTTCCACAGCTAGGTACAATATAAAATATAGGTCACGCGGGCAAAGCATACGAAAATTAGTTTTCCAATGACATTCGCCATTATTTGAACCTACAGATAAATGTCGAAGAATGTGGAAATAAAACCAGAGGCCTCTGGTAAATTTATTTCTTAGGTAGGACGAACAACTGCGGTACTCTCTCTACGTGCCTACGGTCTGACATCTTCTTGGTCGGTACTTATTTTCTTTTTAGTGCAGATAATTTCAGCAGATCGTCCTGATCCTGATGATGATCCTGATATTTTACATATGTATAGTTTTAGTTGGGTCTTCAAAAGATCTTTTCTGTAACAGGAAGGGCATTGCTACAACTGCTACAATTGCTACAACAAAAAAAACCGAACAGACTAATGTTTTAACAGTAACTCTAAATCCACTCAACTGTTAAAATATAAATGCGGGACATACATATCCCCTTTAAAACAAAAAGTAATTATTAAAATCAAACTATAATTGGCAGAAATATCGCATAACATATACCTACAAATAATCTTATCTTATCTTATCTTATCTTACTAATATTATTAATGCGAAAGTAAGTGTGTGTGTGTGTGTGTGTGTGTGTGTGTGTGTGTGTGTGTGTGTGTGTGTGTGTGTGTGTGTGTGTGTGAAGGTTTGTTACCACGTAGCTCCATAACCACTCAACCAATGTTAATGAACTTTGAAACGTAGGTTGTGTAACTATTCTAGGGTATACCCCAGAATAGGACATAGGCTAATAATATTTCCAAAAATCATCCCCTAAGAGGGTTAAATAGAGGGGTGAAGTTTGTATGCAACTTTTTATTCCTTGGTCCTATTCATTTTAAATTCGGTACACATAAACCTTAAGACAAATAATGAGATACGGGTTTTTTATTTTTCCATAATTACCCCCATGGGGTGTAGAAAATGAGTTTTAATGGTAAAAATTAAAGTTTCTCTGGATCTGTTTAGTCTCACGTCCGATTCACTCCAAATTCGGCACACATAAACCTTAAAAGAAATCATGAAACACGTGTTTTTTATTTTCCCAAAACTACCCTCAGGGGGAGTGTAAAATGAGTTTTTTTGGAAATACTAAATATTGCAGAACTGTTTATTCCTTGGTCCGATTCACTTCAAATTCGGTATACATAAAGCTTAAAACAAATAATGAAACACGTGTTTTTTATTTTTCCATTTTTTTTAATTTTATCCTAATATTACGCGGGAGAAGCCTGCGAAATTATTCTGAGTGTGATTTTCTTCAAAGTTGATATCAATACTCCTTCGTGCTTTTTAGCTAAATTACTTTTTATTTTGACGCAATGACGTTTGACAGACCGATTATTAGAATTCGAAATTTAAATTTTATTTCTTCTTAAATATTGAATGCAAAACTTACAATAATCATGGTCTAAGAGACGTAGTATTTTTAAGAAACTCCTATTGATTTATGGATATACCTATGGGTGCTTGCCGATTTCAAAATGTTGCTTACACGCCTACACTACTGAACTAATTTTGTATGGAGATAGTTCGAGACCCGGGAAAGGGTAGTTTTATCCGACTACGAAAAAAGAGATTAATGGTTTAGCGCGATAACCGACATCCGCGGGCGAAGCCGCGGGCGGAAAACTAGTTAAACATACAGTCGAATTGAGAACACCTTATTTTTAAAGTAGGTTGAAAATTATATTAAACCCTCAACCTAGCTAAAATCCATCTCAACCACTTTAGCTCATAATGTAGGAAATTGAAACAAAATTAGTCCATACGTTTAGGCGCTACGAAGCGACAAACAGAAAACACGTACACACGGTTACATATGAACCTATAAAATTCCAGTATAAGCAGATCTTGCATGGTATAGGATTTCTGTAAAGCGAGAGGTCAGCTTAAACTGGAAATGTTAAAAAAAAGAGGGGTGTTATAAGGTTGAGACGTGTATCTGTGTATCTGTATTTTGTGTATGTGGTCTATTAATTAAGTAACTTTCTTTTCCCAGGGGGAAATCCTTTATGGATTCCTTCGCCCCGTGTGTGCTCAGGGCAAGGGGTATGTGAGACTCTCAAAGGGTACCCACTAAAATCTGCCGGGTGTTCCGAGGTGCATTAGTGCCAGGGGGTTACGAAAACGACATGTGACACAACCGGGACCGTTAAAGTAGATACCGAACATTTATCTGGGTGTATATCTATGGGTTATTGAGGCAAAAAAATAATTCGTTTTATTTTGTAGGGGATATCTTTTTTCTCTAATTGATTTATTAAAATTTAAATGTCAGATTATAGGTATATTTGAGCCATATGCTCAAATAACGTAGAATTTAAGGTAATACGTTTATGATACCCTTTCCGGTTGACTTTGTATACTCATGTCAAACTTATAACACCTTAATCGAACACTACTCAGACAGAACCCAAAGAAAGTGAAAGAAATGATTAAGTACCTAAAGGTGATTGTCTTTGTCCCAATTAGATCTCGAGCAGTCCCTATCAGCCATTCCCTTTCTATTAAGCTTTCCGCGTTCGATCATATAAAATGGTGTATGAGGATCAATTTGTTATCAAAGTATCTTTAGACCTAATACAAACAACAACTGCATTTCCAAAATGAGTTTTATAAACATGGTAAGTCCAAAACAGCCTAAGTTATACCTGCTTAATATTATTCGTTTTTAAACACAAATAAAAAACATGGGTTTCGTTTTAAAAGTTTCACCTTTAACTTTCATTCAGGTATTCCCTAATTACTTATTTTTATCCACTAAAACCCCCTGGTCTTAGGTTAGACACCCATTTTGCTGGACTGAGGGATTCACACGCTGCATTCACCGAACAGTCCGGCAGGTCTTCCTACCAGACTATTTTGTCGACACGTAATTTAGGCAGATCTCATCTGGGACGAAGAGGAAGTATGTGAAAAGTGCCGCGACCTCGTCCTTGTCGCTGGGGAGTTTCTGATCCTTCTTCACTGGAAAGGTGCAGGCAGAACACGTCGCGCCACCTTGTTGGGTCCGCTGCTGCTAAGGCGGCAGATGAACCCCACCCACCGACACCATGCCGCCTCTACGGAGGCTACAGGTTGCCTGCCATGCCTCCAGTCCAAGCGGATTGTATCGGCCGATGATGTAATAGCGTGACGTAATAGCACATAGTTTGAAGATATCTTCTCTTCTCTTTTCACGCTGTGGTAATATTAGTCGATAGGTCTCAACAGTTAAAATATCCAATGATAGAACTACCTTGGGCATTTTTCTCAAAATGTTAATATTATACAATCGTTTCATATCATTATTTTTTTAATTATTTGTTTTTCATAGGTGGTGTTGGGTTGTTTGATTGCGTCCATCTCTGGAAGCAACGAGCACCAGACTAACAAAAGAAGCCTAACATTGGATCCTGCTAGCTGGCACGGTGTCGCAACTTGGCTGCAAGGAGTAAATGGTCATGGTAAGGTTTTATTTTAGCTTGGTGGCAGCCGATATATGCAATAATGTAGGTGTGTATATACTAACAAATTTATGTAATTAACGACTTACCTAGCGGATAAGGGCTTCTACAATTGGGTCTTCGAACGAATCCTACTGAATTAGTACAAATATCCGTTCAACCCACAGAGCCTTGGTCTTCAGATACAACTTCAGACGTAGCGGGAGCAGTGGCTGCAGCTAAGGCAGCGGCCGCCGCAGTGATGACAGCACAGCACGAGGTAGCTGCTGCTAAGCACGCGGCACTCGAACAGCAGAGCGTCGCTAGTGCCAAGGAAGCAGCAGCTGCTAGGGCAGCACATAAAAGGTACCTCATGTAGATACTGTTGCCTACACTTAAGTAGAACCTACCTATACCTACAAGCAAGCCAAGCAAGTTTAGTAAGAAATGAGTTGTATATTTTCCATCACAGCTGAACTGAAGCTGAACCTTCTTCTGCATATTAGTATCTCTTACCAGTCTCTGAAAATGTCTATTATAATGTAGTAATCAATCCGTTATTGCAGTTATTACCTATTCTTTCAACAGTGAAGAAGCAGCAAGAAATGCACGCGCACACGCTTTAGAAGCAGCGCAATCGGCGGTGCAGGCGCAGGCGCAGCTAGCAGCAGCTAAAGCACGTGCAGCTGTTGCGCAGAAAATTGCTGCGGCTAGAGAAGCTGCTGCAGCCAAGGCAATTCAGCGAGCTGCTCATAATCAAGCTGCAAGACTGCAAAACGCAGGTAAGTGTCATTTAATTTGATAAATAACAACAAAATCGCACAGGTTCTTGACAGTTTACTATCATATTAACTAGAGAGCTCTAAAATGTTTTCTGCGCAGTCATTTGCCTGCCGATGCCAGATATCTGCCCATCTTACTAAATACCAAACCAATGAGTTAATAAGAGTAACATCGGAATGATTATGCAGATTAGCATGTAGTAGATACATCAAAATAGCTAGATTAGAAAAGGCTTAGGTAGATACACTCTACACTTCAATAATTTAAATTAATCTTAAGGACAGGGATATCGAATAGATATGACATATCGTATTTTAATTACTTCGTCAGTAAGATTATAAAAAAATGTAAAACTGATTTTTTTGATCATTGAAATGAATGAGAGAATGTGGACTGCAATCCGGTTTGTTTGATGGATGCCGGGTGAAGTTTGAAGCAAAGAAACACTGATTTTGCACGATTTGTCTATTTAGGTAACTTAATTTTTCAAGAGCACACAATTTTTGTTGTAGTTACCTACGGAAGTGCAACAAAGGTAAAAAAATATTAAAATGTTTTCAAAAATGTAGGCAGGCAGAGTTTCCAATGATGAAACAATATTAAGATATAACGCATTAAATTTATGGGGTGGGAGTGCGATACGCCATACAGAGGTATAAAACTTACCTAAGCGTAAGGAAATCCGAGATCGGTTCGACCGTCCTCGTATGGCTCACCGAAGAAGTCCGGTGAACTAATAGAGGCCCTTCCGGCTAATTGGGTTAGATCATCAGCAAAAAAGAGTTCATTCGAGATTTCGCTTGGACGTGTCGCCGTAATCTTTAATTAGACAAGAGTAAAGAAAAAGACGCGTCCAAATTTTTTTAATCTGACGGACAAACCAAAAATTACTGTCGTGATCCCTATTACGTAACGAACAAGATCAGTGATTTTTCTTATCAATTCGCTAATCTCTCAAACTGACCTTTACGTTTAGATTTAGTAGTACTTAGTTAACTCATGAGTCAGGTAGAGAGGCCGCCGAATAAGAATAAACAAATTATTTCAAAAAGAGTTATAATCTAAAACACAAGAAGAACGGGGCTATGCATAAATGTTGTTTTGTATTATGGCCAACAATGTGTTATTTTATTTTCTGTATTTTTCAGACATTGAAGCCCTAAAGCTATCAGTAATTCAAAGCTCAGGTGCGGCTGGCGCGGCCGGAGCAGCTCAACATGCTGCAACGGCAGCTGCGGCAGCTCTGAAGCCTCAGATTCCCGACTGGCCTGTGAAGCCTTGGGCTTCAGGGCCTTGGGCTCCAGCGGGTCCTTGGAGCTGGGCTTAATAAGATTGACCCTATATATTGATTTTGACATGGGTGGACTAAATAATTACCTGAAGGAATAGATCAATTGGACTGCTCCTTAATTCTTAGGCAAATAAATGGTCTAACTTTATAAACTTGAATAATTTGCATTATGCACTAATATTAATAATATTATTGAAAACCTACGCTCTACGTAGCTATGTTTAAGTTTAAAATGTTGGAACATATTATACATATAAATGATTATATTCATGTAAATAATTGTAGCCGATCAATAAAATGATGTTGATGATTATAATGTGTATTTTATGATAGTCATAAATTCCCAAGGTCACCTAAAATAATTTGTCACTTTTTTATATCTCCTGCAGTGTACTATCTACACTATTTTTGTAACAAGGCTTTAGTTATAAGTAAAAAATATTCAAACATAATCTTTACTCGATCGAACATAACATTAAATAACATAAAAACCGTCTATATCAACTTTAAAATAAAAAACATCCTCGTTTTTGAGGTCTGTTAGAAAGTGTGCAAGATAGTGCTTTTGTTGGGCGCCCAACTGGGGCACGTAGGTTTTATAATAAGCGCCCCAAATTAAGCGCTAATAAAGGCACCTATATACCAAATTTCGTCCATCTTTATTATCACACATTGATTTAGTTCTATGGCCTTTATTACGCCTGCGCAGTTGCCATGACAATAACCGGAGATAAAGCTCCATCTACCGTTAAACAGCATCTTTTATCTTAATTCTAAAAAACATTTTTCATATTTTCCTAGAAAACTATAACTAAAATTAAGAAAGATGTGAAGTTTTTGGTTAATTTGTTATTATAAAGGTAAGAAAGTATTTCAATCCCAATTTTCCTAACTAAAGCGGGTGTGTGAATAGGTAAAAAGGGAGTGCCTCAAATATTCATACGCAATCTAAAGTTTGGGTTACGTAATTAACACTAACAACTGTTATTTGGGTAACTGGCCTAATAGAGGTTAAAGTGAATTTGTTAAAGCAACCGAATAACGAGCCTATGATATAAAGGATAAAAGGCTAAATTTTTAAACGCACTCCTACACTACTATGAATAGTAAAAAATAATGGAAACTGATCATGATTAGATATTCCGAATTTCCTCGTTTTGTTCCAAAATCTTTATTCTATTTAAGACATAGAGGTACCTACTTAGATATCTGAGGTACCTATAAGTGTTACGGCAGAAGGATATGTATCTAAACTATGGAGAATAACAACTGAACCCAGAAATGTGTACTTAATAATATCGTACTATTTTTAGGCACCAAAATGTGGTCTTGCCACATAATTTTCATACTGGTATTCGGCGTGACAGTAATCAGTGCTGACATTGATCGCCGCCGGTTCTCGAACCCCACCTATTATGACGTCGGAGGGGTCCTGTCGAGTAACGAGTCTATTGCATTCTTCAAGGATACTATATCGGTACGACGTAAATTTACAATGATCAATTCTCCATCCATTTTATGACGTGTTACACTACGAATGCATTAGGTACCAGGGATTTCTTCGTAATCATAGTAATTTTCACAACATAATTCAGAATTTAAAAATTATTCTTTAAAAAAATCCTTTTAAGTAAAGCTGGTTTTTTCCAGAATCTGAATTTTAAGGACCAATATGTCCCAAGAGGGGTGACGTACCACGACTACTCTATGTTAATGGATCCAAACCCAATAAAAACGGCTTTGAATGTCTGCAAGGACCTCATCGCCCATCGCGTAAGTGTCCTTATGTATATATTAATAATACATTTTTTGAATTTCTATCTGATGTAAAAACATCCTCAAACTTCATAAATATTTTCAGGTGTATGCCGTCGTTGTATCCCACCCTCTCACTGGTGATCTATCTCCTGCTGCTGTCTCATATACAAGTGGATTTTACCACATTCCAGTAATCGGGATATCTTCCAGAGACTCCGCTTTTTCCGACAAGAACATCCACGTGTCTTTCCTCAGAACTGTGCCTCCGTACTCTCATCAAGCCGACGTATGGGTTGATGTTTTAAAACACTTTAATTACATGAAAGTTATTTTCATTCATAGCTCGGATACTGATGGAAGAGCCATTTTGGGAAGGTAAATATGAAGGATAGCTTAAATAACTTAGCCTAAGTTAAAATAAACAGATGGCAATAATTATGAAATCATATTGTAGGTTTCAAACAACATCACAGAGTGTAGATGAAGATGTAGATCGTAAGGTCGTTGTGGAACAAGTGATAGAATTTGAGCCAGGTTTAGATTCCTTCAGTGACAAACTTATGGATGTCAAGGGCGCACAAGCGAGAGTATTTCTTATGTACGCCAGGTAAGTGTGCCTTAAACCATATTTCTCTCTATGACTCAGTGTCTAGGTATTGAAAATAAGATTTGAAACAAATTCATTTTTCTCATAGTAAAACTGACGCTGAGATTATATTTCGCGATGCGACATATCTCAATATGACCACGGTGGGCTATGTGTGGGTGGTGACAGAACAAGCATTGGACGCCGCGAATGCTCCTGAGGGTTTGCTGGGTTTGCGTCTGGTTAATGCTACGAACGAGCATGCTCATATACAGGACTCTATGTAAGTTTCAAGAGAGAACAGAAAAGAAGAAAATCTTTACGTAGAACCTCTCATATTGCACTACACAATTAACTATTTTGCAGCTATGTCCTTGCATCAGCCATCCGCGATATGAATAAAACAGAAGAAATATATCCACCTCCTTCTGACTGCGATAATTCTGGGTCCATCTGGACAACAGGGCATCTTCTTTTTGATTACATTCGGCGACAAAGACTGGAGAACGGTGCTACTGGTCATGTTGCGTTTGACGACCACGGAGACAGGGTGCATGCGGAGTATGATATGGTGAATGTGAGGGCCCAGGGAGAACACGTAGCTGTTGGGAAATACTTTTATTCGAAAGTAAGTTTTGAACAATTGGTTAGGTAATGACTGTGCGTTTTCTCCCTCTGTTGTATAGGACAGAAGAACTGCAGATAAATTACTTAAGAACGATGTTTTTTTCAGGAAACTCAAAAGATGCGTTTGGAATTAGAAGAACAGGAAATTATCTGGATGGGACGCAGTACAACGAAGCCTGAAGGATTTATGATACCAACACACTTAAAGGTGCGTATATAAATTCCAGGCACCTTAATAAATGCAGCTGTGCAATGAAAAACTTTAAAGTCAATTAGAGAGACATGGTAATGATACCTGCATTTAAAACAGGTGTTGACAATCGAGGAAAAGCCTTTTGTATACATACGACGTATCGAAGATGGCAGTGACTGTACACCGGAAGAGATCCCTTGTCCCCACTACAACGCCAGTGAAGATACTGGTAGGTCACAACATACGTATAAAATATAAATGAAGACTCACTTTAAACTAGGATAACGCAAGCTATGTACCTACACAACTATTGACTTATTTCTGGTTATAAACTTACTATTCGTTTCAGATCAACATTATTGCTGCAAAGGATTCTGCATGGATTTGCTAAAACATCTTTCAAAGGCGATTAATTTTACTTATTCTTTAGCACTGTCACCTGACGGGCAATTCGGAAATTATATTATTCGGAACCTATCACAACCAGGCGCAAAAAAAGAATGGACTGGATTAATTGGTATGAACTTAGTTAATAGATTTGATAGCACTACGGACGGAAGAACTTGTAGTGGCTTTTTACGCTTATTTTTGGCGGTAGTGTGGCAAATGCCTACCAGGAATTAAGTGGTTAAATGCGGTTTAAAGTAGGCAGGTACCTTCTAATAATAATTATTTTTTAGGAGAGTTAGTTTACGAACGAGCAGATATGATTGTGGCTCCATTGACGATAAACCCAGAGAGGGCAGAGTTTATAGAATTTAGTAAACCATTTAAATACCAAGGCATAACTATTCTGGAAAAAAAGGTAACCTATCTACCTAAGATTGAATACCGAGATTTTAATGACTCAATACTAAATCATTTTAGCAGGGTCATAACACGCATTTTTAATTTGCAGCCGTCTCGATCATCGACATTGGTATCGTTTTTGCAACCATTTTCCAATACCCTGTGGATCTTGGTAATGGTTTCGGTCCACGTAGTTGCGTTGGTCCTTTATCTATTAGACAGATTTTCACCATTTGGTAGATTTAAGCTGGCAAATATTGACGGGACTGAAGAAGATGCGTTGAATCTGTCTAGCGCCATTTGGTTTGCTTGGGGAGTTCTTTTGAATAGCGGCATTGGCGAAGGTAAGAATTTTGAGCTCCAAATAAAGAATTGCCATAAAGGTGAGTAAGTATTTAGTTAAGTAACTTATATTGTTATATTTTGTCAGGCACTCCCCGTAGTTTCTCAGCTCGAGTGCTTGGGATGGTTTGGGCAGGATTTGCTATGATCATTGTAGCTTCCTATACTGCCAACTTGGCAGCCTTCCTCGTGCTTGAGCGTCCTAAAACGAAGCTCACTGGAATCAACGATGCTCGAGTAAGCAAAACAAAAATATATTTATTACTGGCATTTTATTGTACTTACCTAGTAAAGTAACTTGATTTGGAAGAATCACCTTTTGTTTTTCTTTTGTAGTAAGCTAATGATTTGTTTGCAGTTACGTAACACCATGGAAAATTTAACCTGCGCTACTGTAAAAGGCTCTGCAGTTGACATGTATTTCCGACGACAAGTTGAATTATCGAATATGTATCGCACTATGGAAGCTAACAATTATGACAATGCAGAACAAGCTATTGAAGACGTCAAAAATGGGTAGGTACTTAACTTTTCATTTGCAACCAAGTACCTTACAAATGGGTTCTAATAGGTACCTAGTTATATAAATGTTAAAGATCTATACATGTACTTACATAGTATTTTATATCTTGTCTTCAAGGAAACTAATGGCTTTTATTTGGGATTCGTCGCGTCTTGAATTCGAAGCTGCTCAGGATTGTGAACTTGTTACTGCTGGAGAGCTTTTTGGGCGGTCTGGCTATGGTGTTGGTCTTCAAAAGGGTTCACCATGGGCAGATTTGGTGACTTTAGCGATACTGGATTTTCACGAAAGTAAATACCCTGCGTGTTACCCTTGTTTATTTGGATGTTATTATTAAGATACTCGTATAATAATGTTAATAATACGTTCTAGGTGGGATAATGGAAAATCTGGATAACCAATGGATCCTAAGGAACAATATGCTAAACTGTGAGGAAAATGAAAAAACACCGAACACTCTGGGCTTAAAAAACATGGCTGGAGTATTTATACTTGTGTTAGCGGGCATTATAGGTGGGATAGTGTTGATCGTGATCGAGGTGGTGTACAAACGGCATCAGATCAAGAAACAGAAGAGGATGGAGATAGCTCGCCACGCCGCTGATCGCTGGCGTGGAGCCGTTGAGGTAAACAGAATAAAGGCTCAAGATATCGATGTGCACTGCTTCAACAACTTCAAACAACAGTTAGAAAGTAAAATATAACTGCCTGCTTCGATTCGACGAAGACTGAATAACGACCACGCTAACCTGTAGCTCTAGGACAACGATATATTTTTAGAAGAACAAATATTTTTAATTATAGGGGGTAGTCTGGCTAACGTAAGATGAGTGTGGCAAGCCAATATCGTGTGTATAAAATACCTACTAGGAATTAGCTGATATCTAGTTTTGGTCACCACCAAGAGAATTTAATCACAAAGTTTGTGAAAATATAGGTTGCTATTGCTGTAAAATTTTAGTAGGTACTCACTATAACACATCCAGCTATAAATTTCCAGTTTAAGCAGATCGTCCGTACGATGTGTAGCGGTGTGTACACTTACATAACTCTTACAAATGAGGAACTCAGAGTTATTTTGATTTTAAATGTTTTTAAAATACGATTTCACTTCGTTCGTAAGTCAGACAAGTACCTAATACCATAGTACCTAACTAGGTTAGTACAGTAGGTATCCACATATCGTTAATAAATACCGATGATGACGATGCTAGATACTAAAATGTTATTCTAGGTAGGGTGTCAAGTCTCGTACACGTCATCGTAGACGTAGTTTTTAAAATATTGTTAAAGACCAATATTTAACCAAAATAAACGTTTCATGTTCATGTACCTTCTTAATTTTCATCACAATAAGTCCCCTCAGCTATGGAGCTTACGTCATCTCGCTGGAAATGGTTAGTTTGTTGCTGTTGTACGTAGACGTAGTGATATAGGATCACTTATAGAAAATGTTCTTTAATTTCTGGAATGTTCTAGAAGCGGAAGTCTCTTCGTGCGTCTATTCTGCCATCACAGCGAAGGGTGAAGTCGAACGGCGTGAAGGAAGCGGGAAGCATCAGCCTGGCAGTGGACCGCGGCGCCAGACGTCGGGACGAGGTGCGGATACCGCGCTACCTACCAGCTTACACGCCTGATGTCTCACATCTTGTAGTTTAGTCCACTTGTTCGTCCATCTATTAACCAATTTGCATACCTATAGGATGTCTACTATAAATTATTATTTGTGTAGATCTGTAATGAGGTAGAAAAAAATATAAAGCATTGGTGTCATATTAAAATAATAAATAAGTCTACTAAATGCTACGTCAGGGTCAACTTATTTTTGAAGCACACCAGACAGCTCTGTCCATTCAGAGCTCTTTGAAGTCAATAGGTACATACAATTGAAAAAGAAGTTCTATGTAATTATTGTGTGAGCACATACATAGCTTGTAAGTGCACTCCAAACTAACTTATTAAAACTCCAATATAGCTGTGACTAATTGTAATTAGGCTTAAAGATATAATACCTACTCTATTTGATTGTCGTTGTGAACTATTAGCATCTAAATAAAATTAATTGCAAGATGGATACTTATACAATTTCTATAAATTTTAATTTATAATGTTTATGTTTATACTTAGTTTTAAAAATTAAAGAAATATATGTGTTGTATCTATATTATCTACATAATAACATGGTCTAATTTTCTGTGATATGAATAAATACAAATTTCGTGTGTGTATTTGGTTTTAATGATTTGGTTTCTAAATAAAAGGCTATTATTAACACATCTATATATTTACATAAAGGTTTAACAGTGCCATTCGGGAATTACACATAATACATAACCAGAGCTATGCTTTAAGGGGCATCCCTTAAAGCGAAAGTCAAAAACAAGCAAAACTGTTACATTGCCAGGATAAACATAGGTCGGAATGTATCAGTGACTGCAGGGTTGTGACGCGACACCACACTACGCCCAGTCAAATGATATACATTTGAGTGAACATAGCATGGGATGCTGCCGTCGCCTCACAATCTTACGGCCCTCAATCACCCCTCCCTTTATAACATTTATTTTAAAGATGAATATATTGATTCGAAACATACATCTATTCATTTAGAAGGAATATACATAAAATGTTATTAAGTATTCCACTAGGCGATCAGAGAATGCTTACATATTGTGCAGCTGAAATACATACTCAATGGATATAGTATACACTACTGTAAACAGTAATCACTATAGATAATGGCTATCTTTATAGTACATAAACATACATAACATCTTAATTAAACCGTTTCCAAAGCCTACAAACTACATCCGCTAAAATACACATAACATTGTGTTATTCATGAATTGTATTAATAAAATATTACATAATCAATATTTACGGATTACAATATTTTAGCAGGCGAAACTAGTGTACAGTTGAGTGTGTAACTGTCAGAAATCAGAAACTCACATGATTCACATTAGTTAGTATTTTCTGGCGACTTATCGGGACCATTTATAAATACAATCTAAACAGCGATAAAATTGTACGCATTATTACAATATAATTAATTAATTAGGCAAAGGAAATCACTTATAATATTATTTAGTTCTACACATTATGAACATTAAATAATTGTTAGTAATACGTGTGTATTATATTATTAATAGGTCCCGAAAAATTTAATCGGTGAATTTACGGTTAGGGTTGCGTCCGAACAGGGCAGTACGGATCTCTGGAAGGAGCTGCTGGGCTATTAACTCCAGGCGGGACTCCAAGGTGTTGCAGATCTAAACAAATAAAATAATATTAAGTTACTTTCTGCGCACCCCAGCTTCGCATGGGTGGCGTAGTGCACTCGAAGATACCTACCCGACTTTAAAAACTTTCCCATCATACATTTTGCATGCATCTGTTTTATACGGTACTAGTGGCCCGCCCCGGCTTCGCGCTGGTAGATATCGGTATTAGACAAAATTTTGATAATTATAAATAGAAAAAAAGCAGTTGGTAGTCCATATTAAATAAGTAACACTCTTTTGGCAGATTTTCCATGCTTAGAACGCTCTATCAATTCTGCTTTGGCAAAACAAACAATCGAAATAATCAGTTTAAAAGCTATGATAGCACAACAACCTACAGATATACACCCAAATAAATTTAGGTAGGTAACTTAAGTAAGTAAAATTTCTTTATTTTACTTAAAGATCCATAAAGATTTCCTCCCGGCAAAACAGTACTTGAGTAATAGACCAAGCTAGATTTCTCATCATCATCATATAATCTTGGAGCTCTGCCTACCCCGTGACGGATATAGTCGTGGTGTTACATTTATTTACTCATACCATGAGCCATGATATTTACTATTAGCTAAATTTTATGTAATCTGTATCCCTTTTGTTGTAAATTAAAAATTTTCAATACCGCGACACATTTTTTTCTTAAGATTCAGCTCTATAGCTTACTATAGCTTTCTATTAAAAAAACCGCATAATTTTTTATAAATAATACATAATAATATATAAATAATAGATAACTTTTTAATGGTTTATCCGATTTGATGATGATTTGAAAAGTAATTTACAAGTACTGATATACACTTGAATATAAAGTAATTTATTTAGTTAAGGATGAATACAAAGGTACGAATAATGTGGTCTAGTTTTTACCGGCGTTTCCAGTAAAATGTAAAGGACAAAAATGGTTATTGTGGGTTATCCTTTAGACATAAACATACACCATCGCGGACTTTTTGTAGACCTTTTTAAGGTGTACAATACTAGGTCTACAATACATTATTTTGATTTATCTCGTGGGGTTCAGCTAGCATTTCCAATGTAAGCGCAAAAAAATGTGTTTATTTATGACATATACAAAAAAATGTGTTTATTTATGACGTACACGTACTTATAGAGTTTATAAAGTTTAGTAACAGTTAAGAATCGTACCTTGATGCGCCCCTTAGCAGCAATCAGCTCAATCCCGCCGCAGGTCTCAGCGGGAAGGTAATTTTCTGTGTCGATCTTGAGCTGCACATCCTTTTTGATTTTGTCTTTGTAGTCTGAGGCAGCTTTTGGAAGCACACTCTCTACTAAACATTTATCTGCCTCTCGGACGCGGATGGTGACTGCAGGCTCCATGAGCTGTAGAATTTAAGTTCTTTATGAACATAGCTAGATACCCAGAACCTTAAAACTGTGTACTAGTCTTAAGTTGCTAGTTACTATGTTGTCATTTTATTTAGACACGCTTGAACAGGGATATTTAGCTTTCACTAAATAGTTTAGGTATAGGTTGTTAGGTGATAAATAATCATTACTTAGTAAGGCTTGTTTCCAGTGGTCCATGATTCTTTTGTACGTCTTTTCCTAATCGGGTCCATGACAAGATAAGCCAATGGATTGTGAATAGCCAGTGGGTCCACGTGCATTTGTCTTAAGTACAGTCAGCATGTTAAGGCGAGACAGATAGAAATAATAAAAATCCCTATCCCCTCCAGACCTGCCATAAGGAAGTTCGTTCCAAAAAATCTGTTTGTAATAGCACAGGGAATAAAAATTTATCAAATTAGTTAAAATGGACAACCTGAAATATTATATGAAACTGTGACTTTTATAGTACTAGAAGGTACTTAAATTATTTTGTGATATATTGAACTGATTTTACTGTGATTATTTCAAAACTCAAGTATCAACTGACAGTGTGTACTATATAATGTTACGGACTAGCAGGGAAACAAAATGTATTTTTTTTCAAATGTCGTGGACTCGATGAACTTAAAATTTTCGGAAACAATAGATGCACGGACCTTTGGTAACAAGCCCTTACTAGTACATTACTACTGTATACCTAGGTTACAAGATACTTTTAGAAAAATAGCTGTTCACGAAATTCTTTACCTGGAAGAGAGCTTGTACAATAAGAGTAGTAAGTAACTCCGAGTACATGGTGGTGTCTGCCGGGACCGTACCAAGGCGCTTGCGGGCCTCGTCAAGAAGGTTACGTACGTGGTCCTCACGTACTTTCAGTACCTTCAGACGAGCCTGGTTCAGCATGTTCGAAGATTGGCTGCAAATATCGCAAGATTTCTTCATTGTGACATTGTAGAAATTGGCCTACATCTATAATTCTACATAAAATCACCAAAATGTGTGCAGGTATGTATGCGTATTATACTTTAAAATGACTGAGCTAAATTGGATAGTAATTTTTTTATTATCATTAGGACATGGTTTGTGCTAAGGAACAAACATAAATGTACAGGAGAGATTTTGAAAATGTAGTAGCTACACCATCTATGCGAAGATGGGGCGGGTAGTTATTGTTATGGTACTGATGATTGATGTGTCAGTATCATCAGATCACCATAAATGCATCATCATGCGATATATACATATACCTCATTCTTTTTTAGCTTTATCAGAAACCGAAACCCGTGTCAAAATTAACTTGCAATATTTAAATACAGACAGTAAAATTGTTCAATATATATGAGCTACAATAATGAAAATTTATATACAGTGGACCCCCGGTAATCCGACAAACCTTTTGCAGGATAGTGTCGGACAATCGAATTTGTCGGATTATAGAGTGCTGTCTAAGACACCCTATAGTCCGGAAATGTTTACAAAAGAGTACCTTGTAATCTGACAAATTACAGATCCAATGATAATATTCTTTAAGTTATATATATATATTTACTCTGAAGTACAAATCATACTACATGTACACAATAGATAGCTTACGATTTACCTATTATAAAATAAATGTCATTAATGCTATAGAAATTACAAAAAATAATTGTGTACAAACAAATGTACATAAATACTAAATTAACAAAAGTTATGAATCAAATTTAGGAAGCTAGAAACTAAGCCATCGGAGCCAAAACATAACGTTATAACTTGTTCAATCATTAGCGAAGATTGTCAATACATATAATGGACCATGTCGGATTACAGGGGGTGCCGGACTAGACAGGGGCCGGATTACCGGGGGTCCACTGTAATAAACAAGCTTGGGAGTTTTAATAAATGGCCCAAATTTCATGTATGTAGCTTAAGTAGTTTATGAGTATTGAAAGGGTCAAGAGTATGTCAAAATGGTTAATGTAATATTACACATGGTTTATTGTAATCCTTTTTTCGTACTTAACTAGACGCTCCATGTGTTTAGATAGAATCAATTCTGATGAAACTCTGTATACAGGCATCGCTCTCACCTATAGAAGTTGAAGTGCCAGATTTTAGCTGTTATCCATAGAGATAAACTTGTGTAATCATTGTTATCAATTATTATTAAGTTGCACAGTACAGCATACCAAATTCAAATTGACTTAATATTAACTCAACATAATGTTTATGCATATGTAACAGGTATCAATGAAAAATTATGACTTGGCAAGTGTTGGTGTCATGAGGTCTAGTTGGTCACACAGTAATGATCATATGTGTAGATCACATAGGGGGTGGGAGTGATTCGAGAATGGCCAAGTGTCCACACCAGAATGTTGCCATTAGCATATCAAGGAAAATATTAACCCTAGCAAATAGCTTTAAAACACCACTAGTAAAGAAACTTATGTCAAAATGTAAAAGTTGGTAGAAATTTTCTATGTCGAATTGAGACAATAGCAGTCACATGACTTTTAATAGAACAAAATATGGCCATGTTTGTTCTCATTTTGTTGCAAAATGTTAAAGTTAACCATCACAAGATTTCAAGGACACTTAGTCTTAACTATATTCATACTTGAGTAGATAAATGACAGTAGGTTAGAGTAGAGATATGTCAGTGATTAATTTTATAAAATTCATAACACATTTTGTGTCTAATACCCTGTAGCTCTTGTCAAAGGTTTTATTAACTTCATTAAAATATAAACCCAAGGGCTCAAAGTGATACTTTGTGCATTAAAGGCAAGACAGTATGTAAGGCACATCATTCATAAAAGGCACCTACATCTTTTTCTGGAGTTCAACTTGTTTTTCTTTCTTCTCATAGTATTCCATGATCTTAAGGCGCTGCTGTTGCACCAGGCGACCCTTTTCAATGTTGAACTCCTCCTCAGCCTTAGCATCGATTTCCTCGGCCTTTTCATTGGCCTCTTGTTCGATGAAGGCCATCATGTGCTTGATCTAATAAGAAAAAAATCGCATTTTTAGTCTGGAGATCATATTAATGTACATTATTACCTCAAAAAGACAATGAGCCCTAGAAAATATACTGGTCATCTGCCTTCATTCGGATCAATTAGGTCTTACAAATCCATGTCGACGAATCTGTCTACGTAGCTATGATAACTCCAAATACCTGTTTCTGAACATCTGCGTCGCTGAGCGCCATGGTTGTTGGTTATTATGTAGCACCACTAACACGAAATACACCCGATATAGAGCCAGAAAATTAAAAACTGGCTCAAAGAAGTAAGTCGACGCCTATCAGACGTGCCTCTTCATTGAACAATCATATGATCCCGGTGTTGCCAAGAAATCTAACATTTTCACGTTTATACACCATAGACAATAATCAGTATTAAATTCTTAATATTTGTGTTCGAATCATTGTATTTTTGTACCTGTGGGTAGGTATCTATTTCTAAAATGCTGTCTTATTTTAACATAATAATTACATCCACTAATTGCCACACTAGTTCGGATGTAATTTATTATTAGAAACATCTTATAAGCTGCATCGATCGTAAATTTAGAGGGACAGGATGAAGGGAGGCTGAAAGACATGCGCATATCATACACAAAGATTTTTCTTTGAGCTAGTCACGGTGTTACAATATAAAAGGTAATTTACTATTTTGGTTTATATGTGTTTAAAATTGTAATTTTCTCTTTGATGACAATTAAAAATTCTTCTTTAAACTGCTAAAAGTAAAATCTGTGATTAAAATTACGTCCTAACGCCAATTACCTATACAACTGAAAATAGGTGCAACCGGTCCACAGTTGTTACATACAATATTAGGTATTTTACCGATCAAAAGATATTTTGTAAGTATTTATGCAGACTTCTTAGGTTCTTGTTTTTTTGTGCATTATATCTAATTTTAGTCAAATAATGTACACACGGCTACACATATGGAACCAGTATAAGCTGCCCTTTCGTTGTACGAAAATTTTATACAATGCGAGATCAGTCTATACTGGAATTATATAGCTTGTTGTGTAGCCGCACATACATTACATTATTTACTAAGAAAAGAAAAAAAAACTGTCATAATAATTAATGTATTTCCTCGCAAATATTATTAGAAACCAACACAAAGTACCAAGAGGCAAATATTTTAAAGACTAGTAGGTAGTGGGTTGTTCGACATTGACAATAATTACAGCAATTGCAAAAAAAGTCTATCTCATTTGCATTTTGTCAACGATTTGCTCAGTTTTATTATTTTATTTGTCTTCAGGTGCATTACCTTAGCTTTTTAAAGCATTATTAATTTTTCCTGACAGAAATCAGATTCTTAGAGCGTCCGTATTGACAGCCAAATAGAAGAGTTGAGGTAAAGCCCCATATTGTTTAGTAGTCAGGAAAAAGTTGTGTCTAGAAATGGGCCTATTAATTGATTCCTCTGGCAGATTTTTCGTCTAAATACTAAATGCCCTAGTCATCCAACTTTAAATTACCAAAAACTTCGGGCCATACGAAGTACATACTTAATTATTAATAGAACACCATTTGACCTGCATCGATCGTTTAATTTCGAGGGGTGGTGGTAAGGAGGGTGAAAGACATGCGCATATCTTACCCGAAGCTTTTTCTTTGAACTAATCACAGTGTGTTGGTTAATAAAGTAAATCACGTTTATGGTTTATAAACAATTGAAATTATATTTTATAATAACCGATAAAATCTAAAAATTCTACTTAAGCCTTCTAAAAGTAATATCTGTGTTTAAAATTATGTTTTAATGCTAACTAGTTAACTAACTAGAAAAAGGTGCAAATCGTCCGCAGTTGTTACATAGAATAATTAGGTATTTTATCAATTAAATAATATTCGGTACGTATTTATGCAATAGGTATTCTTAAGATTTTTTATCTTTAATAGCGTTGAACATTATATCTACTACCTATATATTGTTAGCAATTATACTATTTCGTCACAAATATTATTAGAAACTGACATGAAGTACCAAAAGTTACAATTTTAAAGACTAGTAAGTGGTGAGGTGTTTTACGATAGCAATAGATTAGGTGCCATTTACCAGCAGTCTATCTCATTGAAATTTTGGCAATGCTTCCCTAAGTTCTATTATGACTTCTTTAGGTACATGGTTTTAACTTACCTATTATGATAGCATTATTTATTTTGCCTGACTGAAAACAAACTTTAATAGCGCCCGTACTGACTGCCAAATAATTACATAGTTGAGATAGAGCCTATTGTTTAGTACTCAGTAAAAAGGTGTCTAGAAGTTGCGCGTTTTAAGTTGATTTCTCTGGCAGATTTTTGATCTAAATTTGAAATGCCATAGTCAGCAAACCCTGAATTACCACAAAATATCGGGCCATGCCAGCTAAAATGACATAATATTTTAATTGTTGAGCCACTTTGTGGCCTATCAACATTGGTAGAGTAATACAAATAGCATGAATTGAAAATGAACTTGCGCGCAATAACGTATACTCCTACCAAGATGAATATAATGCTGAGAGGCCTAACAATTAAAATATATCATAGTACATACGTAGTTATTATTAGAACGCTACCTGTGCTACATCGATCGTTAATTTCTAGAGGCATAGAGCAGGGAGGCTGACGACATGCGCATATCTTACCCAAAGCTTTTTCTTTGAGCTAGTCTCGGTGTCCCGATAGATGAGGTAAATCACTACTTTGATTTATAAATGTATAAAGTTATATTTTATTATTTATAAAAGCTTAAAATTCGAATTATACGTGCTAAATTAAACTCTGTGATTTAAATTATCCAACTAACTAGAAATAGGTGCCAATAGTCAAGTTATTACATTCAATAATTAGGTATATTATCAACAAAAAAAATTTGGTACATAATAATGCAGTAGGTATTCTTATGATTTTCTATCTCCTGCGAAATTAAATTTTAGGCAAGTGTTGAACATTGTACCTACTATTCATCATTACAATAAAAAAGATATCTTTTTATCACAAATATTATTTGAAACTGACTTATTGTTTACTGTTGATTGTGGTGAAATAAACTCATTATTATTATTACATAAAGTACCAAAAGGTAAATTTTTTAAAGACTGTAGGTAGTGAGTTGTTTGACAATAGCAACAGATTAGGTGCCATTACCAGCAGTCTATCTCATTTGCATTTTGACAATGAGTCGCTCAGTTACATTTTAATTTGTTTAGATGCATAGCCTTAACTTTTGTCAGCATTGTTGATTTTACCTGTTTGTGATCGAAATAAAACATCCGTTATAACTGCCAATTATTTTGTTAGGATAGAGCCCTGTTGTTTAGTAGACAGTAAAAAGTTGCACCTAGAAATTAGTCATATGGAGCTGATTATTTGCAGATTTTTATCAAAATGGGTACTAAATACCTTAGTCAATAAACTGTAAAGTATCAAAAACTTCGAGCTATACCAGGTACATACGTATTATAAGAACGCCAATTGGGCTGCATCGATCGTTAATTTTGAGGGGTGGAGAGCGGGGAGCGCATAGGGTATGCGCTAACTTTTTGTTTGAGCTATTATATATTTTTATTTATATCTTTGATAACATTGACTATGTCGTCACTTCGTATTTGATACAAAAAGTTTACTTAGTAATGTAATCTATACTTATTATAATAAAGAGTAAAGACTTGATTGTCGTTTGTTTGTATGTTACGCATAGGCTCAAAAACTACTGGACCGTTTTTAAAAATACTGTCGCCATTGGAAAGCTACATCTTTATTGAGTAATATAGGCTAAAATATATGCTGAAATTAATAACGGCTCCGTATGAAAATTTCTATAATGTAACCCAAGGTGTAAAAAAAAACAACGAAAGATATCATTATGTCGCGTACGCTGCGGAATCATTCTCGTTAGAGCAAGCAATGTACCACAGTTTTATAGAAAACATAAACATTTACAAAAAAAATCGCAGTACCATCTACTTAACTGTTATAGTTAGGTCACAATAACTTATTTTTCATCTTAGAATATGCAATTGTAACGCCGGTACAAATTAGACTACATTATTCGTACCTTGGTATTAACCCATATCTGTGAATTACTTTTTCAATTATTCAAATCTGACGTACTATTCAAAAGTTATCATGTTATCATTTATCAAAATTGAAATAGGTATAAGAGACAGAGCGGCCTATGTCCTATGACTATAATGGAATTTAACCCTCGACTATAAAGAGGGGACGTGTATCCTCTAGTTTTTCCAAAAAATAATACTAGTTTAGATTACATCTATCGTTTTATGCTCAATAGTTGGTGCTGTTAAGAAGAGTTATATATTTGTCATAGTTATTGAATATAAGTGGGAAATAGATCCCCTAAAAATATTTTTGTGAGACCTCACTCTACATTAGAGCCCTGTATTAAAGCTGCATACAGGGAATGCAACACTAGAATTTTTCTTAGCCATAAACAAAACTAGAGTTGCGTGCAAGTGTCGCGTTTTTTTTTTCATGTGGTAACAAAATTCTCCGTAGTGTCAAAGTCAAATACATTACTATTAACCTTTTTTTTGTTATATTTTGTCTTTTACTACCAATTGTATATGAAATTTCTAAATAAAAATTATTTTATTTTATTACTTTAAACATATTTAATTGAGTGAGCTATTTTATGAAAAAGTTGTTACAGCAGTATCATATCGATTTTCCGTCTACTTTAACAATATGGCCGCCAGTTGTTTAGGGTAATGTGGCGTTTGAACAAACTGAGTGAAATTGTTAAAATATTTATTAGTGGCGTAAAGATGCACAAAGTTTATATTGTATTATAGCAGTATTTCATGCAGAGACATTATTGGAGTATTTTTTATTTTGTTTTCAAAAAATTATTGCACTTGATCCTTGTCTAAATTGGACAGTCAACAAACTTTTGTTTATTTCAACCTAGTGGATTTTCTGCTTTCTACTACGAACATTTGATTATGAACCATTTATACAAGTACTAGAATAGTGAAAAACAGACTGACGTCTACATAATTAGGTAATTTTTTTATTATTAAAAAAATCAGGTAGACAATTCAGTAGGGGTCGCCATTGTTTGACAGGCAACTAAAATAATTTTGAAAAAGTAGCTATACAATAATATGAACTGTAGGGTGATGAACAGATCATTTGTTAGTCTTATCTCATGTACATTTTCAATCTTGGCTTTATACGTTTCAATACGTGTATGAATTAATCTGTTTTCATTAAACCACCCTGGTGAAATCCACCCTATTTATGCATATGGAAATGTTCATTTATTTAATTAGAGGCTCATTTCATGCATATTATTTATGCCGAGCTGCTGTTTGCATGTTTTCTGTGAAGTTATGCCTATAATATTGTTTCTGCTGTATTCTTATAAGTTTAATATTTCCGATTTAAGGCTTACTTAATGCCTTGCATAGCTGAATGTGTTACACTCATGTCCAGGCAAGATATTGGGAAGCTGGTCTTAAAATATCAAGTTGGAAAACTGTTCAAAAAGCCTATCTTTAGCTGTCGGTTTGAAATGTTAGTATGACCCGGAGTTCCTCTGTAAACCTTAGGAGCCTGTATGCATTCCTTATTATAGAGGTAACTCAGAAATTTAATCTCGTGCATAACTTCCTTGAGTGTAGGGATGTCTAAGTAGACACTGAATTTGTTTCTATATAATTATTAGTTGTAGGTTATCAAAATTATGTAGGAATAATCAAGGTATTATCGGTTGTATTATGTTGAAGAATTATTGTATCAAATAGTTAATAAGTTGTTTCATACATAAAGCGGGACCTTTAATCCAAACTGAAAATTTACCCCCATTGGGATTCAAGGATCCTCCAGTTTATAGTACAGAGAATTTATAGGACATTTTTTGTGAAATTTAACTTTAAAGTATTTTATTAATCTCCATACATTTATTAAAGTTAAATTAAACATTTTAGTTTGTGTAGGAGTATTTAATGATAAACTAAGAGCTTTGTATTGATAATTATGTAAAAGCATTTTTTAAGGCAAAGAAATAACCACTTGTGTTCGGATTACAGAGGTGTTTGATTTAGAGGGGTTTGGATTATAGAGGTCTTGCTGTACTGCTAAATACTCTAGTTTTTGAATATCAGCATAGTTTAGTTATTATTCTTGGTTGCAATATTACATTTCATCTGTTTGTGACTTGCATCTTTGCCATGCTTGGTTTAAATTTTAAATGTGGTACTGCATCCCTTAACATGTGGTGTGAGATTACCACTCTTGTTGGTCATTACTGTGATTATACAATCACCATAGAGCTCTTTTATATTTATTGTGTGGTCTTGTTATTTTAATATTATGTGGTAAGTATGTATACTTGTAGGTACAGGTGGGTAAATTCACTGTTTTTTAGCTGCAAAATGAAAAAAATATTTTTTAGATCACATTTGCTCTCATAAAACCCTATATCAAAACTAAACCTTGTATATTTAATATCAATGTATATAAGTACATTTAGGTAATTTAACAGAGAAAAATAGGCAATAACTTATTTTTGGAATATGCACAATATTTAGAATCATACATCCTACTGAAATCTTAACTAAGTTATTTGGCACTGAGAAAGTGAGTTTTTCTAGAGAAAGATGAAAGGATGTTATAGAAGTTTAATAAAAATTTCAGGTTATGGCAAACTTGAATTTTCAACAAGCGCCTAGAAGCCTAGCTAGCGGCGGGGTGGGTAGTCGCGTAAGCTCGGGTCTCGTGGGCGGTGTGTCGGGTCATGTGACGCCGACGTTCGGCGGCGCCCTGTCGCCTGGCCGGGGTTCCACAGCGATGCCTGGAGGCGCTCCGCCTTCTATGGCATCAAGATCAACATTATTCGGCCAACGAGCGTTTGCCGATCGTAGAGTACCTATGCCAAACTCGCTATCGCAGCCTAACTCAAATTCTATGGTAAGTCAAATTCTATTATGACCTTAATTAATAAAAACAGATAAGAAGATTTTTTTGGATAAGCTTTGGCGAATGTACCCATGATACTATACTTCTTATTTTCAACTCATGGTTACAGTCGAGCATGGGCAACTTGTCCCGGTTCAGCGCGACGAGCAATTATCACTCTGTGTTCGGCGAGGGCGGCGATACGTCGACGCCGCCGCTGTTGGACCTAAGCGAATTCCCGTCGCTGACCGCGCGGGGAGCTGGTGACCAGGCGCCCGCCGCTGCCCCGCCGCCGCCCGGCTCTAAACCTTACGGTACACTTGTGATACTCATTTTGTTGGTATTTATTTAGATTTTTCCTACACAGCTTTATGCCTCTTCAACTAGATACATTAGGTAAATTAGACAAGTACTAAAAGTAATCATTTTTTTCAGTGGGTATGGTTAAGCAGCCAACCACCGAGCAGTCTGAGTTCACGATGTCGTCGGAAGACTTCCCGGCACTCCCCGGTACGTCATCTGGAGCGCCACCACCAGGCCCCGCACCTTCTAATGACTTTGCTAATCATAATGCCGACAAACCTAGGAAAGGAATTCAAACTTCACCAGATGGTAAGTACTTACGATACCTAGGTTTTTCTTATCATTACAATCCATGAGCTTATTACAATAAAATAAGCTTCCTATCATTGTCAAAATAGTACCTACCAGTTTCCAGATTATTGCCCCAATGTTAGTTAGTGATCCAGTCGAGTTCGCATTTATTGTACCTTTGATGGATGGTAATGATGCTAAATAGTAGTTTGCTGATTGCAATGACGAATAATAAAGATTACTTAAATTGGATAGTGAACTTGACACCTAATTTTTCTGTCCCTAAAGTTGTCAGTCAAGGAAGTCATTCGGATTTGTACGGTGTGTATATTTTTTAACGAAAATGGCGATGTATTAAAGTGGCTTGCACGCATGTGCAGATTTAATACATTGGCCATATATTATTAAATTTAATGATTATTTATAATAATTAATATTAGCAATGTTGTGTTTTAGGTAAAGTAACGAATATTCCTGAAACTATGATTCCGAATCAATTTGGGATAGTGGGCCTGTTGACGTTTATTCGAGCAGCAGAGTCAGATCCGAGTTTAGTGTCGTTGGCATTAGGGCAAGACTTAACTGCACTTGGACTGAATTTAAATTCACCGGACAACCTCTATCTCACTTTTGCTGGACCATGGGCAGATACGCCTTGCAGGTATTAAAATGTGTCTAGTAATTTTAGATTTGTGAAAAGCATGTAAAAAAAATGCAGACTGTAAACATAAGGTTCGATTTTTGCAGGCCACAAGACATGGACTACCATGTGCCACCAGAGTATCTAATCAACGGTTCTATTAGAGAAAAACTGGCGCCTCTTCGACTGAGTCGATATAAGGAAGACCTTTTGTTTTATTTGTTTTACTGTTTCGTGGGTGACGTGATGCAAGTCGCAGCTGCAGCAGAACTGTAAGTTTATTTCAATCTTTGATGAACTACAACTTCCTGTACATCCATGTTGAAGACATAACTGTGGTAATTATTATTTGGTTATTACTTGTCCTGGTTTTGTTATGCACCAATCAGCTTACATAAGAAATCTATACTAATATTATAAACAGGAAAGATTGATTGAGAAGAGGAAGATTTGATTGTTGTTTGTTTGTTTGTTCCGAATAGGCTCAAAAACTACTGGACCAATTTTGAAAATTCTTGCACCATTAGAAAGCTACATCTTTACTGAGTAATATAGGCTATATGCTAAAGTAAAATAGGGATCCGTATAAAAACTTCGACAATGTAACCCAAGGTGTGAAAGTGAAAAAAATAATGAATAAATCATTATATCACGTTCGATGGGGAATCTATTGACATTAGAACAAAGTGATGTACTACAGTTTTATAGTGGACATAAATATTTACAAAATTAGGTAGCTATAGTAATACAGCTGATTCTTAACAACAACAAATAAAATTACAACAACAGAGATTTACACGTAAAATTTGGTTATTGGCTCCTGTATGTGTAAATAAATTTAACACCGCGACTCCCCTCGACGACGACGACCCTGCACGGGATAGGTAGAGCGTCAAGAGTGTATGTGATGATAGCTATAATGGATCCCCCGCTGTGTGCCGGGAGGGGTCTATGTGGGACTTCCAAAGGGTACCCACTAAAACCTCCCAGGTGTTCCTCGGGCATTTGTGCTAGGGGGTCACGGGAACCACATGTGGCACAACCACGACTGTTACTTTAATAGGTACCTAACATTTATCTATGTGTCTATCTGTGGGTTATGGCGGCATCATAGCTTAAAATGAGTGATTTTGACTGTTTTGCTAACAGCAGACTTGATGGAGTATCTTAAGCAAGGAAAGTCTGCCAAGAATGCGTTAAAATTGCCTAATCACGATATTTATCCCTGCGAAGACGGGGCGGGCCACTAGTCATAAATAAAACAAAATAATCTTATGTTTGTTGAGGTTAGCAGGGTGAATACAAAAATTTATTGTTTTGTTTCAGATATAATCGTGAATGGCGGTATCACATGGAGGAGAAGGTGTGGATCTCTCAAGCGCCCGGCATGCCGATGGTGGAAAAAACATCGACATACGAGCGTGGCACCTACTACTTCTTTGATGCGCATAACTGGCGGAAGGTATTATATTGTTTTCATGTCTGTACACTGATTTGTGATTTCATTCCAATAACAGAAGAATTTGTGATTAATGTTAACACTTTTGTATGTATGGAGGTCAGTAAATGTAAACTGCAAAATCAATTTTAACAAAAAAATAAAACTGACTTCAAAATGGAAACTAAAAAAGTAAAAAAACATCACGAATGATATAATAAGTATTTTATATCATTCGATGTCGGTGGAATGTAAAAGAATAACTAGGTATAGGTATTATCAATCTTTCTCACAAAGTGAGGTTGTTGTAGTATTTAATTGGCACCGACTTCAAATTGTTAAGTCCAAATACAAGGTATCTACTGTTAACCGGTGAGGAGTTCCCTTGACTGTTATTCGTCTCCATCATCAGACCCCTAATGACAGTTACAAAATATCTAGGCGTATAGTTCTTATCAATACAGATTCATCAAGATCAAACATCAGGAATTTGCTGTAAATCGTTGAGGAGTTCCCTCGGCTGTTTCGGAAAAAAATAGTAGTATTTTAAAATATTTAATGCAACAATTAACAAAAGCACTATTCGACCCTACAATTTTCAATAGTTCCCGTCGATTACTCTGGGATACCATCATTAGATCCTATTTATCGTGGTAGTAGTCTTGCGACACCTTTCCAACGAAAAAATAATCATCAAAATCGGTTCATAACCGACGAAATTATCCGCAATCACACGTGAATAGTATGTAGATTTCAGGATTACCCACGATTATACTAGAAATCCATCATCAGGTCCTGACATGGTGCCAATGGGACCACCGCAGAAGTATACTCTTTCAAATAAAAAAAGAATAATCGAAATCGGTTTATAAACGACGGAATTATGCGCGAATAAAAATTAAAAAATATATGTATAGCCTCCTTTTTTCGGAAGTCTGTTAAAAATACAGGCACCCAATATGAAAACAGTAAAATAACTTGCTCTAAAAAAGAAACTGAATTTTCTTGCAACTCAATATTAATTGGTTAATTGTATTGTGTTGGGTTCCAGGTGGCGAAAGAATTCCACCTGGACTACAGCAAGCTGGAAGGTCGACCGCAGCTGCCGCCGCACGTACTCACGTAGTCGGCTTTCAACTCTCTCATACACCTATTGTAGTTTTGTTATATAAAAAGTACAATTTTAAAAAAGATTTGCATTATTTTATTTGCCTTCGGCATGTTACTTGGAGTCGATTGAACATTGACCGTGGGGTTTGTGAGGGCAGGTAGGGCAGGGTTCCCTGAATTTGGAACCGATCGACTACCGCTATGCGGTAGCAATGCTGTTAAGAAGACCGCAGGGGCTATGATCGTCAGACATCAGAGGGTTTCGCATGATCTACGAGGCTCATGGATTTACACTTGTTGCGGAACTGAATTGTTTTGCTGCTTTCTGTTGCGGTGAGTATATAGATACGAAGCACGTCCGTCGCCCAGTATGCATCAGGACCTGAGACGTCTTTAGACGTCACAGGTGGAACTGCCACTCCCTTGGAGGTCAGGTACCAGTCTGGTTTTCGCGCGCGCGATTTTAGTGGATATTGGTGATGCCGTTCGATAGTACACTGTAAAAAAATGTATGTAGTACATAAAGTTAAATCTATTCCGTACTCATAACAAGGAAATTATAATTGCTTAATTTGAGACTAGATGGCAGTGTAAATATAAATGGTATCGAAATCCAAGGCGGTAGCTACCGTTAGAAGGTATTGGGAACCCAGACTACTATCAACTGTGTATAAATATCTCGATATCATAGTATCTATTTTTATTAGAGTAGTCAAAGGCGATACTATCGATAGTAAATCACATAATTAATTGAGATTCAATACTGTCAATAGTAATGCTATGGACAAGTGTTTATTATAATAACGGAATCGATACTACCGATAGTCCTATCAATATTATAGATGAGTTTCAAGGTCTCAAATATGGATAGAACGGCAACACTAGTGGTTACCCTACGAGAGTTCCACATATCTCATGGCTTGAGCCCACTTGGGGTGGTGGGCTCCATTTTTTCAATTCGATCCAGTAGGAAGTTTTAAGCTCTGTAATACTATTGGGATAGTACAAAGCAATCATCGGTAATTATTATTTTAACAATAGGAATTGCGCCTCACTGAAGTTATTAATTGAACTCATATAAGAACAACAAGAAAAAATCAGACTAGAATATTTATTTCTTGTTATGTATTGTAAAATCTCATTAGTCTTTCTTTTCCCTAATACAAAATATAATATATTCATTAGTAGTTATACGGTTAAAATGCAATGTGTCTGCAGACGAGTACGGCGACACTAAGAAATGAAGTGATCTTTTATTTAACCACTGAATTTATAAACAAAAAATAATACTAATCTTACTTTATTAGAAATACATTCAATTTTGGAGTTGTGTTAATTTGTTTAAACCTTAACACTAGATTTGAGTTGTCCTCAGTCTACTTCATCACTGACTGATGGTGGAGGGATCTCTGATGTAGACTGCGCTGAACCATGCGCATTCTCTTTCATAGTAGGTTCATCGTCACTGCTCTTGCCAGGTACCCACAATCCTGCATCAACACACTTCTTCATGTAGTAAATGGCTTCCTGTTCAGGCATTTTCGCAATGGTGGCTTGCAATAAAGGAACATCTTGTGCATCAAAACATTTTTTTAATTCCTGTGTGTATAAAAACAACATATTATTGTATGTAAACAAAGGGGCAAACAAGCAACAGCATTAACATAATAATATAATAGTTAGTTTAATAGTTTTAATGTATACTGCAACAGTATCATTTTAAATTAATATCAATGGTATCTTACATCAGGTAGTTCTTCGTAGACTTCAACAGGGTCCAGCCCACCAGGTCCCAGTCTAGCTTTCCTTTCTTCTTCCTCTTGTTCTTTTATAGCTTCTTCAATCTTCTCTGCTGCTCTCTTTTTGATTCTAGCCTTGAACTGCTCTAGTTCATCATCAAATGAATCTTTGTAGGTTTTTTCAGCTACTTGGATCCTGAAATTAAAAACAATATTGGTTTATTATTTGATTATAGTTTATAAATTCTTTCTTAATACTACATATTACTATAAAACCAAGTCCCCTGCATTTGTCTATTTGTATTTTCTCTTTAATGATTTCAAATTATATATATTTTTTCTTGAGACTGTTTTTTTTTTTGCAATCATACGATTCAGAATTGCTTCCCTGATGCGTGACAGCTCCAACAGCCTTGTCAGTACTGTGGCGAACAGGCCGGATAGCCAAATAATGTATTTAAGGATGTCATCTCACAGATCATCCTTTATTTACTTACATAAAATAATAACTTGTGTACCTGCTATGGATCTATGATCTGAAATAAATATTATTATTATTATGTTTGTCTTTCGTATATCTCGAAGCTATGGATCTCCGGACTTTTGGAATGCGTGCGTGGGGCCGAAGCCAACACGTAGATGCCCGTTAGACAATTTTGCTATGAATGTGATGTTGTGGCTCCAACTAATTATTATTTTTGTGTGCACTATTTAAGTACACCCAAGGACAATCCCCAGTTAGTGCAGGTCTATTGTAGGACATGGAAACTAAATTCTGGGTTCTGGTGGTTGGTGCTAATGGATTGGATAACCGGGTTTATGGAAGGACTATGACCCCTGCCTGACCAATGCTAATGAATACGGATAAAGTGGCAGGGGGTGACTCGCCCACTCAATAAATGGGCCCCCATTTAGCCGCTTAAAGAAGCTACAAGAGGCAACATATTCAGAGGGGCTAGAGGAGTGGAGAGGCGGCCCACGGCTTTGTACACGGTTAAAGGTTTTAGTACAACCTCATGTGCCCACCAGCCACTTCCTCCTCTGAGCATTTCTGCTCTCACGACTCCACTCAAGCTGGCCAATGAATCCAAGCAAGAGGCAGGAAACCTGTCCCCCCTCAGAGTTCAATCTAGCCGGCCGGTGACGGCAAGCGGGAGGTGAGGGTTAAGACCTTCTCCCTGGCACTCGGGTCCGTAGGGTCGTTACTCCCCAACAGCTCGCCACAAGCTGCCCTGCGGGCTTATTATTATTTCAGAAACTACTGAACATTTTTCATGAAATTTTTACCAATAAACAGATTCTCTGCCAAGTTTCAAGTTGCTAGTAATAAATCAATTGTTAGGTACTCACTTGGAGAAGAATGATCCTACACAAGCCCTAGGATCTACATCCAGCTGCTTAGATAGTTCCAATATGTACTGCATGCAGATAGTCTGGTGAGCTACATGAGCCATCAAGTCATGTTTCTGAAAGAAAGTTCATTTAAAGTAAGAGAGCTGAATGCATGGTAGTTATTATCAGGGAGTGGTGCATTAGGGTACTTTTTGTCCCTTAATATTGGAATAGTAACAGACAGGTGTTATCTGTGTCAAATGTCATTAGCTCAGTTCATCAGTATTTGTGTGAAAGAGTATCAAACTCATCAATCACCTCAAACATTCATACAAATAGTAGTAGGATGTTTCTACAATAGTTCAGTATTCAGAATTTAATTGCTTTTAACGCCAAACTAAAAATGTTAACTTAGTACCAGTTATGCAAATTGTATATTTACCCCTTCCATTTCCAAGTTGATGCACCATATGACAAGGTAGTTGGCAGTCTCCTCACACACAAGCTGGCTGTGTTCTTGTAACAATTGCCTGGAGTCTTCATAACGCCGCAGCATTCCAAATTGCTTTAAAAACTTCTCATTTTCTTTGATAAACTTCTTCATTCTAGCCTCTTTTTCCTCTTCTGTTAAGTTTTCATCCTTCGGTCTTTGTGGTTTGGTGTTAATAACAGTTTTAGTGAAGCCAGGTTCACTGATAGTGTCAACATTCCAAGGAGTTTGCTTTTCTTTCTTCTTGAGTTCATCCTCTTTGCGAAGGATCTGCTTTTCTTCCTTCTCAAGTTCAGCTAGAGCCTTCTTTAACGAGTCTAGGTCAGGACTATCGAGGCTTGCTTCAGCAATTTTTCTTTTCGTTTCGTTTATCCTTCTAATATTCTCGGTCTTTCTTTGCATGTGCTCTTCTTTCTCACGTTTTCGCTCTTCCATGCGTTCCATGCGCGCTTGGTGTCTCCAACGAAAGAGGGATGGCGTGTCGATATTAGGGTGGGTCTCGTCTTCATCATCGGAGATCTAGAAAGTATGTGGTATTGTAGGTAAGCCGCCAACAATAAAATTATATTTAATGTAAGAACCCATCTATTGTGTTTGAGTACTTACTTCTATATCCTTCCACTTACTGTAGTCGACCATTTTCAGTAAATATATAACGAACCAAAGAACCGTAATATTATTTAGAATTCACGGAAACGACCGCGTCTCGGCTAAAACAATCCGGAAAATTCTCCAGCAGAATTGATTGATTCGATTGAGCACTAAATGTCATTTATGTCATCATTAATGACAAGACAAATGACACCTATAATGACATGACATCACAGATGGCAGCTATTTTGATGTAGATGACATATGTCGATATTGCTTTGACCCGGACTATAAGCTTCCGGAAACCACTGATCCGAAAAAAAGAAACAAAGTTGGTTCGGGCTATGGCAGCAAGCCCCTAATCCTTTGTTGGCGACGCGGAAAACATCAGATGATTGTTTCAATCTTTGAATGAGTCCAGGCTTGTCTGATACAATTTTATTCGCGTCCGGGTAATTCCGGATGCTAATAGTCCAGGCTAAACAATATAATAGTATTGTGGAAGACAAAAGGACCAAAACACATAGACTTATTGGACTCAGAATGCTCAACTTAACTGCAAGCATAGACAACATCAATGAGGGACGAGGCAAAGTTTGAAAAGGTATTCAAAATTTAGTTATCCTTGTTGAAGTAGGTTTTAATGCTTGTATAGTTTATACCAACCTTCACGGATGTTTTTGTAAAAGTTATGAAAAAGAAATAGATACTTGTCATGTCAGAATTTAAATTATAAGAAAATAAAATTCTTAACAATATGGTTGTGAAAAATGCTAACGCTGTTTAATTTTATTATTCATCTTACGGACGTTGAGCTAAATTTCAACATGGTAGCAGAGCGTGGTTCAGCGTGTTTGATCATGGTTTAACACGATTGAACGTGATTCCGTAAATGAATAAATAAATGCTACATACGGGTGATAAATGTGAATAAAGTAATTATGGCAGCCAAACCAGACATTACCAAATTTCACATCGGAAACCTGGACGGCACCAACTGGTCAGTATGGAAGTATAAAATAAGTATGTTACTAAAGGGCATCCCAAAAGCCCTAAACCTATTGGAAGGTACATACTTATTACCAGGACCTAAAGCGGATGCATCAAGTACAGAGAATGTGACAGCTAAGGAAAAATTTCTAGAGCTAGATAGCATGCTTCTTGTAATTCTGACAAGTAACATGACCGATGAAATAGTCCAAAGAATTATGAGGTTTGAAACGTCAAAGGAAGTATGGGATGAACTTAAAAGACTATTCGATGGAGACGGAGATGATCTGGTGTACGAAAATTGTCTGAAATTCTTCGAGTACAAGAAAGAACCAGAAGACAATATGGCCATTCACCTCTCTAAGTTAAAGAATATTTGGTTTAAGCTTAATAAAGAAATAATAAAGCTTCAAGGAAACCAAGAATTACTGGAGATAGTTCTAATATGCAAAATTCTAGACACATTGCCTGACGAATATCTTACTTTTAAATCAAGTTGGCTACTTATGGCCAAAAATGAAAGGACTATAGATCGATTAACATCACAACTCTGTGCATTTGAAAGAAACATTGAGTCACAACCCCCTAATTTGAACAGTGAGAGTACCCAAGCTCTAACACTGAAAGCTTCTAAGAAAGGGAAGAAGACACACAAAGAAAGCTGGAAGTGCAATTATTGTGGTCAACAAGGACACAAAGTAAGAAAATGCGCAAAGTGGTTGAGTGACGGAAGGCCACCGAAGGCAAGTACTAGCAAAATTTCAAATAATGTAAATGTCACAGACCTAATGATGGCAGAAAAGGACTGTTGTCTGTACCCTGACAAAGATAACTGGTATCTGGACAGCGGAGCGACAAGTCATGTCACATTCAGGAGAGATCTATTTCAAACATTTGAAAGTTTTGAATCACAGCACACTGTAACGACAGCAAATGGTGAAAAGGTAGATGCCACTGGCAAAGGTGACATAAAACTGGAAACCACAGTCGGAAATCACAAAGGGATGATAACCTTATGCGATGTATGGTGTGTGCCGTCACTGCAGAAAAATCTGTTCTCATTATTAGCAGCACAAGACAGATTACCACAAAGCTTATTTGAATCTGAACCTGAATTTTGTAGTTTAAAATCGAAGGGCATTGTCAAAGTTACAGGTGAACGAAAGAAAAGAGGAGGGCTATTCAAACTTAATGTGAAGAATGTTAAGCCACTTATTCCCGTTGAAGTTAACGCATTGACAAGCCAGGATTCATTACAAATTTATCATGAGAGATTAGCACACCAAAGCAAACTTCATGTAAAGAAGGTTATAGAAAGAGAACTTGGAATAAAGGTATCAAATCAAACAAAAGATTTTTGCGAAGGTTGTAATTACGGAAAAATGCATAGGCAACCTTTTAAAACTAGAAATAGAGCAAAAATACCTGGAGAAGTTATAAACTCTGATGTTTGTGGACCGTTTCCATTCTCCTATAAAGGATATCGTTATTTCATTATATTTAAAGACGATTTCAGTAAATATCGCTACGTTTACTTTATGAAACAAAAGTCTGAAGTCCACTCAAAGCTTCAACTAATGTTAGAAGAAACGAAAGTAGCAGGTCACGTTGTAAAAGAACTTTTAAGTGACAAATGGCGGTGAGTTCGATAATGAGAAAACACGAGCAGTCCTGCAAAAGTATGGCATAAAGCAAAGGTTGATCATGCCATATACACCACAACAAAATGGATGCAGTGAACGAGAAAATCGAACGCTTGTTGAAGCCGCTCGAGCCATGATGTATGCGCACGAAGAACTGCCAACAGCTTGCTGGGCAGAGCTCATTAGTACAGCTGCATATGTGCTTAATAGAACTGGACGTACTCCCGTGGATGAAAAATCACCATTTGAATTATGGTTTAACAAGAAACCAAAGATTAAACATTTAAGAATCATCGGAAGTCCTTGCTACGCCCATGTACCCAAACAGAAGCGTAAGAAGCTGGATAAGAAATCTGAAAAATGTATATTAATCGGCTATGATGGTGATGATGGGTACCGTCTTCTAAATATGAACAATAATAGACATTCGTTAGTACGTTCTAGAGATGTTGTATTTCAGGAGTTCTCAATCACCAGGACTGGCACCAATGAACCTGTCAAATCAAATCCTGTTGAAAGAAAATCTGAAATAGAAATAACTCTTCGTAGATCGCCAAATCTTTTTGCAAGGGAGGAGGATACTCAACCGATTCATGATGCAAGGGAGGATGAAAATGAAAGTACAGATACATTTCAAGAGTGTATACCTCCTGAATCGTTTGGTGATACACCTGAGGCTGAAGTGGGTATCAGAAGTCCTTCAGAAACACAAGATGAGCGAGATGAAGTTGATGACCAAATATTACCAGAGCAGTTGGAAGATGAAATAATGCAAGATAGTGAAATTGAGGATCAAGGAAGAATGACTCTTAGAGATAGATCTACATTGCGACCACCTGCAAAACTTGGTGACTACGTTATGACTTCTGTAGTTGACGTGAATGAACCTACAACTTACAATGAAGTACTAAAGAGTCAAGACAAGGAGAATTGGATTAAAGCAATGAAGAGCGAGATTAAATCTTTGGAAGAAAATAAAACCTGGACTCTAGTCGATCTACCCAAGGGTCGGAAAGCTATTTCATGCAAATGGATCTTCAGAATAAAGACCAACGCTGATGGTACTATTGATAAATATAAGGCAAGGATTGTTGCTCGAGGATTTTTGCAAAAACCAGGAGTGGACTATGATGACACATTTAGTCCTGTGGCTAAGATGACGACTATCAGATCGGTCATAAGCGTCGCGGCAAATGAAGGTCTTACACTCACACAGTTCGATGTGTCTACAGCCTTCCTAAACGGCACTCTTGAGGAAGAGATTTATATGAAACAACCTGAAGGTATGAATGATGGAAGTAGTCGAGTCTGTAAATTAAAGCGAAGCCTCTATGGATTAAAGCAATCACCGAGATGCTGGAATAAGTGTATTGCAGACTACTTGAAAAGCATAGGCTTTCAGCAGAGTCAAACGGATCCATGTTTATTTATAAGGAAACGTACACAATCCAAGATAATCCTAGCCTTGTACGTTGACGATGGACTGGTAGCTGTGAATAACCAGAAGGATGCGGATAAATTTATGACTGAGCTTAAACGAAGGTTTAAGGTAACCGCAAAGCCTGCAGATTATTATTTAGGGTTACAAATACACAAAAGTGTTGATGGCTCTATAAGTATTAATCAAAAACACTACACAGAAAAGGTGTTAGCGCGTTTCAAAATGGGAAACTGTAAGACAGTGACAACACCCATAATCAAAGACTCTGAGCAATGTAAATCAGATAAAGAGGAAATAGATGAGAAGTCTTATCCTTATAGACAAGCTGTTGGAGCCCTTGCTTACCTTATGGTCGGAACGCGGCCAGATATCGCCTACGCCGTTGGTGTAGTATCTAGGACACTAGAGAACCCTTCCAAAGAAGATGTTTTAAAAGTGAAGCGCATAATGCGCTACCTGCAAGGCACGTTAAATTACGGCATAACGTACAAGAAATGTCAGACAGGAATTCTAGAAGCCTACTCTGATTCTGATCACGCAGGAGATGTCAAGGATCGTCGATCAACTAGCGGCGTCCTTTGTTTACATGCTGGTGGCGCGATTTCCTGGGCAAGCAGGAAACAATCATCAGTGGCGATCTCATCGACAGAAGCAGAAATTGTAGCAGCCAGCGAAGCAGCTCGCGAGATAGTATGGCTACAAAGGCTGTTTAATGAAATTACCTGCTTAAAAGAAACACCGGTATTGAAGATAGATAATGAAGCCGCTGTTAAATTGGCACATAATCCAGAACTGCATCGAAGAACAAAACACATTGCAGTTAGACACTTTTATGTGAGAGAACTTGTTGCAGATGGAACACTACAGGTCAAGCATGTAGGAGCAAACCTACAAAGTGCAGACTTGCTTACGAAGCCACTTAGCAGACCGTCTATCGTATCCATATTGGACCGGATAGGTTTAAATTGCACATAGTATACCTTTTTTATAGACTTTACAAAAAGGGAGGATGTTGAAGTAGGTTTTAATGCTTGTATAGTTTATACCAACCTTCACGGATGTTTTTGTAAAAGTTATGAAAAAGAAATAGATACTTGTCATGTCAGAATTTAAATTATAAGAAAATAAAATTCTTAACAATATGGTTGTGAAAAATGCTAACGCTGTTTAATTTTATTATTCATCTTACGGACGTTGAGCTAAATTTCAACAATCCTTACGGTTATCCCAGCTATCTAATAATAGGCAAAGATAAATAGGTTACGCTTTGCGCCTAACTATGAAACTGATTTAATACCTACCTTATTAAATTTTGAAACTTTAGCAAAGTAAGACCTTTCTTTTGTTGCATCATTTGCCTATCTGCATTGTTTTCTATGTACCTAATCGTAGGCCGTGACTTAAAACTAGATGACCCGACAGAAAATAGAAATAGGATTATCCTAAATTTATGCGACAGACGTTGCGTTGTTCTGTCCTAAATAGGGATGTTAAAAATATATAAAACCTCTAACGCCATAGGCGTACATTAAAAAAATTACATTGCGCTTTAGGTTGCAATAAAAAAGTCAATATTTAAGACATTAGTTTTTCTTTTGTGTTTTTTGATCGATATGGCACACTTTTCTTTGAGTATATAACACGACATTATTAATAAATATATAAAATTTCATATTTAATGCTTCTTTTTCTTCTTAGCTAGTGTTGTAAGTATGGTGGTCATGGTGGTGGTACTGGTGGTGGTAGTCAACGCTTCTGTTAGCGTGGTCAGATTAGAAGGCTCTTCGTTTTGTTCGAATTGGTTTTGAGTTTCATCAGGAATGCTGATTTGGAACTGGAGGAGTACCACTAAGTAGGTGACCATGGTTGCAAGCAACTGAAAACATTAGGTCCGTTTAATTGTTTTTAGATTCAATTGAAGTATTAAAAGAACTTTAAATTTATATTTCTGTGTATACTTACCAGGGATGTTGCGGATACCGATTTTTGCACACTCGCGGATGTGAATGTAGCAGAATAGGAACCATTATACTTAAAAAAGAGAACGAACGGCACGTGCTAATCGCCGGCCCCGTTTAGTTTTTCTTTTCGCAACTTGCATTACATACATTCGCATCAGCTATGATTATTGCGGATGCGGATGCAAATGCTTAAATCTATGCGAAAGCTCCGCATTAACGGACGCGGATGTAAATATTCGCAACATTCCTGATGTATACCTAGAGTGATTTAAATCGAATTTTCGAAGACGGGAGGCACATGCTATAAATCCAGAATCATCGAAATCAGTTCGCGCTTAGTTAAAAACGGTGTAGGTAACATTTAATCCGTCTTGTAGATTGTTCGAAAATATTGGATACGTAATTTTTTTACGTAAGTCATCGAAAAATAAAGGCGATGCATTGAGCCAAAATATCATAATGTTGTCAAAATGTCGTATTCAGTTTTTAGCAAAGAACCTCCTCAAAGTAGGTTAAGCGATTTTTCTAAGTATTTTTATGAATTGCTAAAAAAATACGTGACCATTATTTTTTAATGACCTAGACGGCGTAAAAAGAATTTTTGAAATTTATCCTGAAAATCACGTCTCTTTAAATGTAATTAAGACGTTTTTAGTAACCATTTTTTTTTTAAAGTTAGAGATCATTTTTGACACGACACGCGACCTTTGTTTTTTAGGATTGTAAAGTAAAAGTAAGTACGCACTATGCGTTTCAAATAAGAACAGATGTAACGGAATGTAGTCAGGCTCGGGGTGTCAAAACAAACTTCTTCCGTTAATACAAAATCTATACTTCGTCTGGGGTCTACAAGACGTGTGCGCCTGCCAAGTATTACGCTGGACTGGAATCGCGGCTAACTTCATACCAAAAAAACCGGTCAAGTGCGAGTCGGACTCGCGCACCGAGGGTTCCGTACAAACCTGCAAGGTTTACAAAGTTCGTTCATTACGACAATCGAGTCATAACTATGGTATTTTTATTATATTTTGTATATTATATTATAAATATATATTTTGTAATGTAACTAAAAATTTAAGGTTTTCGGAATTTTTCCTTTATGTGTGCTATAAAACGTTGCTTCATGCCAAATTTCAAGATTCTAGGTCGACTGGAAGTACCCTTTAGGTTTTGATTCCCTTGCGAGTACTTGCGAGTTTCAAAATATGCAGCTTAAATTGCTGTTTCTTTTGATTGCGTTGACATAGAAGTTTGATTTTGTTACAGCTTAAAGGTATTATAGACCTGAGTATTTGGTATGAATTTCAATTCAATACCTCTACGCGTTTATGAGGAAATGGGTAGTAAGTTTAAAATTATTAAAAAAAAATATATTATGTGATGTAACTAAAAATTTATGGTTTTCGTAATTTTTCCTTTATCTATGCTATAAGACGTTGCTTCGTACCAAATTTCAAGATTCTGAGTTCACGGGAAGCACCCTGTAGGTTTTGATTCCCTTGCAAGTGTCGAAAATTTGCGGCATAAACGGCTGTATCTTTTGATTGCGTTGGCTTAGAAGTTTGATTTTTTCACAGCTTCAAGGGACAGTAGACCTGAGTAATTGATATAAATTTCAGCTTCATACCTCCACGCGTTCCTGAGAAAAAGGGTCTTGACAGACGGACGGACAGACGGACAACAAAGTGATCCCATAAGGGTTCCGTTTTTTCCTTTTGAGGTACGGAACCCTAAAAACCAAGCAAAAGTAGCGTAAAATGACAGGACAAGATGCCTTATAATTTTATTTTGCATTTTGTATTCTTCGTTTATATGCTCTTTGCTTTGTTCATAAGCTTTAATGGCTTACAAACTTAAAAAAGGGTAGCAACCATAGATTTAGCATGATAACTGACGTTTACAGCTAGATCAATGGTAGCAACCCTTTTTATGTCATTTTGTCTAATTATAGTGTCATTTTATCCATACTTTATGTGATACTTTAAGAACAAATGGCAGTATTTTTTAGTTTTTTTTTTACAACTAATCTCTTAAAAGCTTGTATACTTAATGTTAGTTTTAATGTAATGACCGTACAAGACCGCTGAAGATTTATCAGATTTTTACTACTAATACTTAATTAAACTTGACCATACAAGGCCATAATTAAAATAAGAAGAAGAACAAATCTCTTAGTAGTCTGTGAAATGAACTTTCTACTGATCTCATTTAGAAGGCTAATATATTTTTTAGTTTTTGTTTTTTAGTCTCTATGTTGAAGTATTTTAATAGCCATTTAAGTAAAGGCATTGTAGTGTGTATGTACCAATCAATCAATTAAAATGTTGTGTCTTACTAAAAGAAGGAAAGCATGTCATTTTGTACATACTTCCCAATAGAATTAAAATTCTCAAAGATATAAAAACATAATATGACTTTTTAACCATGATTTAGGTAAAAAAAATGGGAAATAAGTTCAGTTAAAACTTATTTTCTGTTCTCAAAGTCAGTTAGTAAAAATAAGTAAGTACCTAAGTAGTAACTTGTCGCGATAAATAACGGCTAGCTAATAAAATTTCTGAGTTGGCTTCGCTGCAGTTAAAACCAATTTCATTGAATTATAGTTGTTATTGCTTAGTTTGGAGTTATTATTTCCAATAAAGACGAAAATTATGGACAATTTATTTGTTACCCTTTAAAATATTTTAATGGTTTCAAAATCCAATAGCAAGTAGATGTAGAAGAAACTAACTTTATACTTACTGGGTAGGTACCTATAGTTACAATTGAACAAATCTAAGAAGTAGGTACCTTTTGGCATTTCACTGTTTTCTATTAAATTAGCTTTATAGAGGCGTAATTCACACTATTTTTATTAGCTTTCCTGTAAAATAATTGAATTATGAAGCAATTTTTATTTTAACATATCACAAACAATTTTCATACAAAAATTTTTCTAAATGTACTATGTTTAGAACTGTCAATCGGTACTTCTTAGATTTGATGGACTGTAAGTAGTACCTATTAAAAATGAGATGGCTTTTACCAGACGCGTCGACGACGCAACGACACGACAACGACGCGGTCGCGACGTTAGGTTCCATACGTAATAGAGGGAGGGCGAGGACGAGCTTGTAGATTGACATCTATTTTTATCGGGCATAACTATAATTAGTAAGATTTTTGTACATTACAAAAGTCCAAAGTTATTTTTATGGACTTGAAGAAAGGTAGGCAGGTATTATGAAATTAAATGAAAATATGTTTTATTCTTTTTGAGGCGGGAGTCTATATAAAAATAGTCCAATTTCTTTTAATTCGTGCAGTGAACGACCGGCAACTACTGAGAAACAGTGCTAAAAATCTCAGTAACCTTTTTCCTTTTGTAAATGAAATACTAACATCTTTTACAATTTGTTTGTTTAGTGGGCTATAGTAGAGCGACTTAAATCCAAGCGTTTTCATCCGTTATATTTATGGTCAAAAAATTTATAATACGCTTTCTTGCATAACGTAGATTTTATCATTATTTTAAATTTGTTAATAACTAGTCGTTTCTCTAATATTATTCGGAAGTTTATTGTAGAAACGTATATTAGTTACGCCACAAAAAAGTTACTGATTTTGTGCTACAAGAACATCTTATTTCTAGTATTCAAACCACAGATAATATAATACTATACTAGTATACTATTCAAACTATACTAGTATAATATTATATTAAACTAGTATAATATTTTTTTGCACATACAATAAATTTTCATAAACATATTGAGAAGCGAATTATGGTTCGCTTACCGATTTAAACAAAGTCCTGTCGACGTTAAAGAATCCTCCAAGGCTGATTTGCGAGGGGTTCATCTCAGTGGCTCTGAGGAACATATTCACTTCTGTCTGGGCGTCAGTATTCATCCAAGAGAGCTCAACCATTAGCAGTTTCTTTTGAAAATTTGTACGTACCTAGATAATATATAAATTAAGTGGCAACCCAAACTTTATAGAAAATGAAAGGCAGTAAAAACAAACTCTAATTATGTTAACGCTTTGTTCTGCTGTCGGTACTTATGTACAACAATCATCGAAACGAAAACTTGAATGAGTCAAGCTTCCAAACTTGTGGATTTGAAGAATTGTGAAGTTTATATTAGTATTATACTTAGTATTAATAACACTTACCGTAGCTGGTTTAGCTTAACTTACATTGTGTGATGCGTAATGAGCTTCGTCACAAATAAAAAACAGCAGAAAGATACTGCACAGAGCCGTCAATGCGAGGCCAATATCCTTGATCCCGAAACCTTCAGAGATCTGACTGAGGAGGCCATAGATGGACAGCGTGATGATAAGAAACAGGTATAAATTGACGAAAGTAAAAGTGTAGCAGTTGGCGACGCCGGTGTCTCGGGACAACTTGCTCAGGCGTAGCCAAAGTGCTCGGTATTCGGCCACCTTGCCTGCTGGACCGATGTGGCGGAGGGCCTGAAAGCATTACTCAATTAATTATAGCATAGCTATAGGTACCTAAGATTCAGTTTAGTGATCAATTATCTATGCTTCAGGGGATTAGTAACCTACACCTAACTATGGTTGGGACTAAGCTTAGATAAATGATGTATGTGGTATGTCATGAGTTTATTTTGTCGTCTAACTTTTATAACTATACAGAACTTGTTGAGCAAAACTATAAGAGTTAGATAAGTTATGTAATGATTCTACCTTTTGAAAGTCCTCAGCTAATATATTAGCACAAATGCTAAGAGTTTCGCACAGAAGATACCAATATCCGCCGAGCATATACGTCAGTATTTCCAAGAACACGTATGGTACAATTTGCATGGGTTTGAAGTGCACCATAGTGACGTGGGTCACTATCACTGTAGTTGTCGAGAGAAAGGGGATAATGACAGCAATAGCTAAAGCCTTTTTGTACAATTTCACGGGAAGAGTACGCCCTGAAAGTTGTTTGTAGACTATCTGTAAAAAAACAATCGTCGTATGTAGGTTGAGATATGCACCAAATTGCATCACATTGTACATAATGTTGGTAGTTGGTACCTCCCTATTGTCTGATAATACCGAATTTGAAATCCATTTTAATATTTATTTGACTTTACAATATTTATCTACGTATCTAAAAAAATATCAATTATGACTTACCTCAAAGTCAACCCAACCATTGAGAACGCCAGCAATTTTCCGAGTCTCGTACCAAAGTATCGGCACCGCTATCATCGGGAACAAGTACACCGTAAACAAATATTCAATTACAGCCTCCTCAAATTTACCTTCCGCTGTTCGTAATATTTGAACCTTATGTAAAGACAGGTATAATACGTAACTTATCAATGAACAGTATAGGAATAAAGAATACAACATCGACGGCGACGCTACAGAGAACTGGTTGACACCTGACGACGGTCTCGTCACAGGTAATACTCCCATAATCCTCATTATTGTGAACACCGGTTTGATGTTCTCATAGATTATATCGCTCGCTATAGCAGGCTCTATCAGATTATTTCGCATCGGCACCACGGTATTCGACGAAAGGGGCTTTACTGGCGTCCTAGCCGGCGTAACATCGAGAAAAATAATTTTGTTCCTTGGCTTTTCATTTATCTGAACAGGAAAACCATTCGGTATAGGAACAGTTGTTGGGAAAAAACTGTTGCTCTTGTAGTAAGACATTTTTTAATATGACTGTTTTGGTAACGGCGATATAGGTACTAAACTAACCGAATGGAACGTTTTTCTAAGAAGAAAGCTTAATGACTTGCCTCGTCGACATCACCATATTTCAAAGGTTGACAGGTTGATTACCGCCACGTAAGCACTGTGTACTGTCCTTGTGTTAAAGTTTCATGAAGTTCTTTACCTTGGAAGAGACCTTCATTACGTTACACATGGCTTGATATTTGATTAACTTTATAAATGTAGGACTTAGATAACTACGTAAGTCAAGTATGGGGATAATATACATACTTACCTGCTTGTACTTACTTCACCTTACGTTCTATGTGCCCTGGATGGCCAGACTGTACGTCGCATTCCTGAACGGTCTTTCTTTCGCGCTTTACTTCGCTACAGGTTATCCTACCGCTTCTGCAGTGAATGTCCGCCGCCGTCACTCAGGTTGCTTAGGGCGGCCACGTTTCTGTATTTTTTGAGGATTCCAGTCTAGGGATTACCTTGGTAGGTATGTGATACTATTATACAGGACTGAGTCGTGCAAAGGTTGCTCTTCCTTTGGGTGATCCTCGAAGCGATATCTTCTTTGGTCTCGCATGTTTTTGACACTATACTTACTGCAAAATAAGCTTAATAACTTTTTGTAACTAAGAACCATTTTAATTACTTTAGCTTTAAAATAAATTGCATGAAAATCGATTCAATCGTTAAGGCGTTACGTGGCAACGAACTTGTACACAGATACACGCGCGAAACTTATATCACTCCTCTTTTTTCTCAGGGCTTGATAAAATCGAAGCTAAAAAATATAATATACCTACACCTTCCTTGCTAGTCATAACGTGTTTCCGGCGTGTTATTTTAATTACAATGTTTATAAGCGATGCTGAAAACGAGGGGAGATTTTCCCATCAGTGTATCCGGGCCAATTTGCCTAATCCTCGATTAACCTAGCTGCGATGCAGCTAAATTTGATTGTGAGCGGCTTAAGAAACCCCTGCGGCCAACCTTTCTTCGTGATTGCTCTCCAAGGGACGGCTCTATATCTTATGAAGCCTTGTACGACGGGCTACTACGTTTATTGGCTTGGTTCATCTCGGATTACACGGTATAACGTGGCTAAGTTTATGTTTACATATATTTGCTTAAACTCCAAGCTATGATGGATTGGAGAAGTCTATAGGTACAAGTTATATTATATAAGATATTTGAGATAAAATCAACAGGATTGGGCTTAACAAGAACTTTCGTAAGTGGAGAACGGATAAGAAAATCCATAGGATTTGGAACAGCACTCAGTGATGTATTTTCATAGGTAGTGGGTGCCATTACAAAATTCGAATAATCGAATATCATTTGATCGACAAGTGCGATAGATTGCATATTGAAATCAGCAAGTCGGAAGGGTTCGAGTGGCCTCAGTCAGTCGCACTGGCTCTCAGATTTGATCCTTCCAACGTTGATAACATCCCTTTCGTGATTTATACGCATAATATTCGGCGGCATGTTTGTTATCAAAACACTGGCTAACCCTTTGTTGTAAACTTATTTTGTTTGAGTTCGTAATATTTTTCTTACGAAAAAGCAAAGTTTCGGAATCCTTTTGATTTTCTTTAACAGTGTTTACAAATTCTTAGAATAGTAAAAATAAAGCAACAATACAAACAATAATACCTAGATATATATTTTAACACAAAAATGCTTTTACATCTATTTTTAACACCAGACAAAAAAAGAGAGGTGTTTAAGTTTGAAGCGTGTGCTAGGTGTTTGTGTTTGGCTGTCACGAGCCTACACGGATGGACAAATTTTGAAGCAGTTTTTTTTAGAAAGCTGAAGTGATAGACTTAGTTCTTAGGTTTGAAAAAGAAACGCTACGCTACGCTACGTACGGCTATAAACGTCGGGGATTGTTAAATTATGAATTTCAAGTTATTTTACGATATGTTACAATTTAAAACACTATGTTGTTTAAAATTACTGTTCTTCTTAATATCGCTTAAATTTGTAAGTTTACCACGACCCCGATTCTCGTGTTCAAATCGAAAAAATGGTGAATATGGATTGAAAATTAATTTTTGTGTGATCAGAATGTCACGTTAGAGAATAAGTTTACTACTCAACACACGACATGCAACGAGTAATCTGTTTATATGGTTCTACTGGTGGATTAGAAAGGGTGGTAAAAGAATATAGAGGCTGGTATATCTCATTTATATGTATAATAAAATGGTGACAAAATATCCTTTCCTTTATTACAATCGTAGACACATTCTAGAATATATTTTTTGTTTGATTGTATCATATTAATACACAAATGAAATATCCTGTCTCCTGTTTAAATTGTTTGTAATGTATCATACAAATTTGTTGCTATCTGTATCTGACCATGAATTGTGTGTACCTACCCATTCATCATAATTTTTTATTTTGTGAACTTTGACATTGAGGTGTTATATTAATCGATCGTCAATGTTGGTTTTACCTATTTTTGACCCATTACTTAGGGTTCCCACAAAATGTCCACTAAGTAATGGTCACTCACTTTTGCGAAATTCGCATGTGTGATGATGTCATGAGGCGGCTATGCGAATGAGTTATCAAAGGCACGAAAAACTGTTGTCATGTGAGTATCACCAGTGACAATGGTGCAGTGGTTAGTTTTCGAAAGCCGAAACCTGGTAGTTTAGGACCTTTTTTAGGTTCCGTATCTCAAAACGTAAAAACAGAACCCTTCTATTATCACACCGTTGTGTTCTGCCCGTCTGTTACAGCCGATTTGCTTCGAAACTACTGGACTGAAATTTGTGTTAAAAATTTTGACTTATGTGAATTGGTAACTTACTTTGGGCGAGGTGTGTAAATAAATGAATTTTAAACATGGGGCCACTATTTGGGACTAAATTAGAAAATAAAATAAAGTTTGTTTTAACTACAGTGTGACTCATCAAATAAAAGAGATAAGATATATATTTTTTTGTAATTTTAATGTAGATAAAAAAAAATAGAAGAAAAATTACCATACCTCCCTCTTTATCTCCGAAACTACTTGGCCTAAAACTATATAAAAATATAACATAGTTCTATTGCAGAAAAACCTATTACGTATGGTATTTGTAGTTCGAGCGCTAGTAGATATTTTTGAGTATCTTCTGTGATACCTACTCAAATACTTCTGTATCACTTCTTTGTGTCACGGGAGAGAGATTATTTGCAATTACTTAAAACTATCTAACGATTCGACTACTCAATTTCAATCGTTCTTGACCGGTTCTCAGAGACACGAATGTGAAAGGTAAGTAATTATTAAGAATATTTATTAACTTTGATAGCCTATATTATTATTATTATTTTTATTATTACACATAGTATTATATTATCTATGGCCTACACACTGAATCCATTACTTCTTAAAAAAACCATGCCCGAGTGGAAGGGACGCGTGCCTCTCACTCGCTCTCATTGTGAGCGCATAACGTGAGCGGAGCGTAACGCAGTTTCTTGAAGTGTCACCCGGCAAACCAATTTATAAGACGTTGTCACGTCAATAAATAAATTGTTTAATATTGTAATTTACGTTACTGGTTACTTAAACCACAGATAATATTAATACTTTAAACTAATTTAAGCTTTCTTCTTACATTCATTCTTTAGTTCAGTAACGGTTGTTAAAGGGAGGTAAGTAAGGTACGTACTTACACGTATTACATAGAATGCTGGGATTTGTAGGATTCCTTCTTATCTGGAGCAGAGTGTATTAGGTCTGTGGTCGAGATCTAATTACGGGTTTTGTGATTATATGGCTCGATGACGATCGAGAGATATCTACTCATTGAAGCGTAACTTGGTAGTGTGCACAATACCAGATACAGATAAATGTTCATCTAATAATAGTCTGGCCAAAAATAACAGCTGGTACGTACCAGCTGTTAATTTAAATTGTAAATTTATGTAGGTATAAGTACGTACTTATACCTACATAAATTTATGTAAGTTATAAAAATTGTCAGTGTTATTCATATCTTAAGCCTCTAAAGTTAAAATAGATTTTGTCTCTGTCCTACTAGTATAAATGTCAAGATGACAGACGAAGACAAAACAATTATGTAAGTATAATTATGACGGGCCGGTGGCGTGGTCGGTAAGATACTAGCTTTTCACGCCGCAGGTCGTGGGTTCGATTCCCACACAAGTCAGTCATATGTGTGATGAACACGTCTGTTTGTCTTGAGTCTGGGTGTAATTATCTATATTTAAGTATGTATTTACAAAAGAAAACTATTTTAAGTAGTACATATATTACCAGATATCTGGTTACCATAGTACAAGCTCTACTTAGTTTGGCATCAGATGACCGTGTGTGTTAATGTCCCTCTATATTATTATTATTAGAAACCTATTTTGGCTAATATAAACTTATAAAATGTTTATGAAGAAGAGGTAAATGTCAATGTGTTGTCAAGTCATGACTGCAGTAAAGCAATAGGTGAAGACGCACAAATTGGGTTCGGGTTAACTAATTTGTAATCAAATGTTTCATTGTAAATTGTTTTGACTGAATAATAGCGAACGTTTTCGATGTCTGACTATGTATTAGGCAGGTAGGAGTTTAATCTAAGCTAAGTTGGACTGTATTTCAATACTTAAGTCTTTATTCACTTCTTACTTCAATCCTTTTTAGAGTCCCACTGCTGGGCACAGGTCTACTTTCAACAATGTTACAAGTTGAGAGAGATTAGTTATTGGACATGCCGGTTTCCTCACGATGATTTCTTTTACCGTTATTGAGCGACGGCGATGAAAAAATTTACACAAAGATGTGTGGGCATGACTGGTAATCGAACCTGCGGCCTTATATTTCAAAGGCGAGGCTGATACCGCTGCGCCACCGCGGTCTTTCACTTTATGCGAACTGTGTTTTTTTATTTGCTTTAGGCAACTAGACCCATAGTAGTACCTTAACATCATGTAATTAAAAATGATATTAATAAAATTAACAGTGAAATATTCACGTACTTTTTGTTACCAAGAGAAGAAAATTAATAATGCCTACATACAGCTAGTCCCTACATACGAGTATAGCCGAATAAGCACTTAATGCGTGCCATCTTTCAACAACTGATCTAAAGTTAGCTAATAAATTAATACAAAAGTTTGTCAGTTTGTTACATTAAGTTTTATTGAGGAAGTTCTGTTCTGCCGTTGAGTATTTCTTATGAAGAGACTCTTGCTTAGGTCCGGAAATAAAATACATCCTGTCTCAAGGACCCCTACACTCCCACAGCTTATTAACGACATAATTACAAACCCATTTCAAATCCCTTTTTTAGTGTCCACTGCTGGGCATAGGTCTTTTCTTTTCTTTTCTATCTTACGAGCTGAGAGGGTTTAGGCCTTACCTAATCTACACACGCTGGCCAAGTGCGGGTTGGTGAATGTCACATGTTCTCGAATGATTAGCTCCTAGACATGCCGGTTTCCTCGCGATGTTTTTCTTAATCGATACTGAGCAGCGGCGATGAAACAAATCACTCAAAGATATGCGGGCACGTCTGGGAATCGAAGCCATTGAATAACAAACTGCAAAGAAGTAGCTATCCATTAATTAAAGAAATGTTTTGAAGTTATTTTATACCACCAAAGCCACCATTACAATCTCGTTACTGATTTTCCTAATAAGCTACCTATTGTGAACCTAATTTAGGTGTTTCAAACTTTCTACGCAGTAAGTAGGTAGGTACCGATTTTAAAGCAGTTAAACTAAAAGCTAGCCGCTAAAATCAAGCACAAACAAAAATAGGACTTTGAAAATAGAAATTGAAGGTTTACAAATCGGTGAAGGAACACATCGTGAGGAAATTGCTAATCATTCAAGCCATGTGATTTGACATTCACCAACCCGCACTAGGCCAAGCCAGCGTACACACGCTGGCTTGCTTGCTTGAATTAAAGCCTAAAAAAACTCTCGTAACTCTTAACACAGTTGAGAAAAGCCCCGAGCCCCGCTATGGGATACTAAAAAGGGTTGAAGTGAATGTCTAACTAATACATTAAAATCAGTTTATAAGTACTTACCTATATTGAGTTTGTATGAGTACGCGAATGAAGCATTTAAAACTTTCCAGTAAAGTTTGAAGCATCTAATTGAAGTAATTAAAATTGACCTGAATGCGGTTTTTTATGTAAATTTCTAGTTTTATTATGTTTTGGTAATTAGTTTTATTTTAATTGTTTGTTTTACGAGTAGATGTAAACAATTTTGTATGATGAAATAAAATACGGTGTCTTATCTTTAACAAATAATTGCAGGAATTTATCGTAACTAAGTTTGTTAAACCTCTTTAGAGTTGACCTAAGTGTTCAATGACAAACAGACCGCAGTTGCGGTGGCAGCGGGCGCTACCTTAATACAACCTATGATGATCACTAAGCTCTTCGTTAAGTTCTTCCTATACAAGCTATGCTTAGTTTGGAATCATATGACCGTGTGTGTTTGTCCATTTTCTTCAAAATGTGAGAACTCAAGAAGAATTCTGTAGACGATGATTGTAAGTAATAAATTAACTAACTTCACCCGCATTATATATGTACGGAATTCATCCTAAGGGAATAATTATATTTCCTGGTGTTTTATTCCGGTAATACGATCCCTTAGTTCAGTGGGATATTATATTTACGTAGCACCGTATATCAGTGCACTGAATTCAATGGTAGAAATCAGGCAAATTGTGGTCAAACGCGTGTATTTTATACTATAAAAAAAATTAATAATGCTCTTCAGCTTCCTATAGGTATTGTTGTTTTATGCAATTAATAAGCATTATATGTGTGCAAAATGTCATCAAAATTTATTCAGCAAATTTCTGTGAAATAGTACCTAACAAACACCGATCCATCCAATTAAAAAGTGCGTAAATTTTTGTACAAATACCTTAGAATTTAGAAGATTGATTTTAGAGATATTTGGTAGTTGAAATCTACCTTTAATTTGAAATAAACAAGTACTAAGTTCGGTCAATGACTTGCTGTGTTGCGTAGCAGTAGACCGTAGCCTCGTAGCGCGTAGTAATGCGTTACGAGCTACGAATGCGCTCGTAGCACGCATGCCGTAGCAACCGTAGCGTAGTAAGCGTTACGATTTATGGAGCAAAACATTTTACTTGCCAACTAAGTACTTATATCCTTCCTACGTACTTAAGGATATATCTAGATGCTTAATGTCTACCTTTTTTGAGTACCACAAATGGTTTGAGTAATTTTTAACCTCCGACGCAAAAATGGAAACGGACGAACGAGAAAATGAATGGAACGGACGGGCGTCGTAGTTATCGAACGGATGAACCATTTTCGATGTTGTCTTTTTTTATTTAAAGGTGAATTAGTTGGGTGTGTTTTTAAGCTTAAAAAACTTAAAGAATTTAATTTATTAATGAACTTAAACAGGAAAACTGGTTTTAGAGATATAGGTACCCATAGACATCATAAATGTTGTCTCTGAAGAACTACCCTTAGGTAAGTAGGTAATTCACAATGTGTGAGTCAGAAACTCAATGAAAAAAATGGTAAAGTATAATTTGCAGTCCTCCACCGTTAAAATCTCTTTTATTAACCAGAAAAATGAGAAGCTATAGTGGGATATTAAAACGGCCGGTATCGAAATAAAAACAAATAGTGCGCCCAGTTACGTGCGAATAAACGGGATAAACGTGTTGCGAATCGGTTTACTTTTCAATTTACTCGGCTCGGGACCTCGGGCCGGGATAGTTTTGTAGGGCAGTTGTTGAGAAGAATATAAAATAATCATGATTTAGGTCCGTATTTCTTAGTTAAATTTAGGAACCAGTCGGTAGGTACTCAGTCACCTAATAAGCACTTAGCTATTATAAAAACCCATTGCTCAGTGGCGGAATAAAACGGTAAAATTTAATATTTGAAACCTTCTTGCTTCCCTTCTCTTTTGATTAGAAGTACTCAATACTGGTAGGTAAGTTGAAAAAATTGACATGAAGCCATTAGAGATTAAAAATATAAATTAAAAACAAAATTATATGGCGTTGTGTCTAAAATTTTACAGGTACCAGCCAGTAATATCTAAGAATGATTTGAAACTTTTTTGTAATTTAGTAGCTCTTTGCAGGTTTCTTAGAAAAAAAATAAAGAGGCACACTAATACAAAAAATGAAACATTTCTATATAATGGCGTCCTGTCAAAAATTTTACGTCAATCTTGCACTATCCAAAGAACGCACAGTAACAATAAACACATTGGGTACGTACCTATTGAAAAAGATGAATTCGAAAATCGGCGTTTTTTAATACAAATCTTTTACTTGAAGTAGAAATATAACTAATATTAATAATTGAAATATATTTTTTGCTACCTACGGAGTGATAAGCAACTAACCATGCTAACTGGCCCGTTTTTAGTGGTCGTTATTATACAGTAGGTACATACATACTTAAACAAAACTATGCGGTGAATTTGAGAAAATAATGCGGCAAGGATATTTTCCTTGCATTGCGGCAACTATTGCAATAACTGAAAATATTCTCGCTGGCAGTGGGTGTATTCCGTAGTTTTATACCATCATAATATTAACAGAAAACACTCGGAAAATTTCATTTGCGACATTGCGGTTCGGAGTCGTTTTATTGTCTGATTTATAAAAATGTAGCAGAATAAATCCAGTTGAGGAAAATACATACTTGTTCAAAAGAAAGTAAAACAACATTATCATCAATAGTTTTTTTTTTCACATCGATCATTGGAATCAATCTTATTTCTCTGAATCGCAGAACTTTTTTGACATCCCAATTGTTACTAGAATATCTATGCCAGTTCAGGTACATCTATAGAACTACCAGGCAACATGGCCACCATGTTCTCTTTATGAGTCAATACAACAAGAACCTTTAAGATGAAAGCATTAGCAGGTAACTGCTGTTACAGTAAGCGGTACGTCTGCTGGTACGCCATACATTTGCCTAACTTTTCTAAGAAGAGGCAGAAATCAAAAAGTATGCCCCTTCCAGATGTACCTTCAAATAAGCAATGGTGAAATGGCGGTTCTGGTTGTATAACAAAGAGTTTCCCGGGCCGCTATTTCAGAACCTGAGGTCGGCTACCGTCGTGTTTTTAGTGGGTAATCCGACTCCGATTGAGGGGAACTTTTCTCGTCAGTCGGGTAGGGACATACCCCGCTATATACTCAACAGCGGGGATCCATGAAAACTAGTAAACCTATTTTCTTTCTTTTCTTTTCTTTCCACATCTAAAGATAAGCAATAACTTGAGCTATTTGTACTTGAGTCTGTCTAGGGTCTAGTTTTCTGCAAGTAGGTACAAAACTAATGAATATAAACGAAATTTTATCATAGTTAAGAGCATGATGTAAGTAACTAGCAACAAATATTTTGTAATAGAAACAAAGTTAATGCAATTTCCACCGGAACGTGCTCACTTCGTAGTGTGTACATACTGTAACAATACTGGTAATTCAACTTTACTTATATGATGGCTAGTGAAAACCACGCGCTGCATGTTTCATAAACAAACAACATTACTACAATAACCACCTGAGATCGTATTGGTTTAACTTTGCTAATGGTATGAATTAAAAAACCTTTATATTTAATAGCTATTCTTTCAATGTTCAGTTCACATTCTTTTTACGAAAAAGAGGAAGATTTTTTAAGTTTTAATTATCGAGAGTATCTGTGTACAAGTTTGCCGTCTCGTAGTGTCTTAATAAATAGACCCATTTTTAAGCGGTTCTTCAATTGAACGTGATTGAGATGGTGCTTAGCAAACTTTCAAGAAAGATTGGTGTCGGCGGTATTATTTTTATATTTTATGTTATCTTTACCTACAAAATGAAGTCACTTCCGCTGTCTTTTCGCATTAAACTCAAAAACTTCTGAACGAACTTTCATGCGGTTTTCATCAATAGACAAAATGATTAATGAGGAAGGGAAGGGTGTTTAATTTGTGCCCATGCGAAGCCGGGGTGAGTGGCCAGTAATTGAGTTATTCAGTAAAAGCCAGTTTAAATTTAAAAAGGCAATCTTGTTAGAGCTAAATCTAAGTTATTTTTCGTAGACTAACAAGTATAAGAATAAGTAAGTAAGTAGATATCTACCTACCATTTAAGAAAGAAACAACCACCTTCGCGGTATGTAGTTTGTGAGGACTGGGAGTGAGTTATGTTTTACAGATATAATACCTTCTTAAAACATTAAATTTAAGACTGCCTTGTTTATAACAATGCAGCTAATAAACAATACGTTTTGCGGAAACAAAGTCCGAACAACTTTTGCTTTGTCAGCCTATAGGTACCTAAGCACAAGGAAGGAAAAACAAGAAACTTTTGCTAGAAAGCATAAAGGGTTCATTTTATCATTATCATTAGAAAGGTTATAACTTTTTAACACAATTATGAAAAGCGTCCAGTGACTCCTTCGAGAATTTCCATTGTATTCTTAACAAAAAATTCTTTGCGTTTTTTCTCCAATTTGGGTAGGGTACTTTACTATGCGTTTCAAATAAGAAGAGGATTGGATATTCGCTATCTTGGACTGGAATGCGCAACAACTTCACAGTTTTACCTAAGTACCTACAGTGACCGAAAATGATTGTTTGTTATATGTAGGTAGGTACTAATAATCGCGTCTAGACGAAAAATAAATAAATATGCGTACCTATATCCTATCGCCGTTCAATTAAGATTAGATATTTGGAGTCGAATATTAGGTACTAATACAAAGTTTATTAACATCCGACAAAAAAGGGGTGTCATATGTTAAAACAAGTTTGTATACAACTTTGTGACATCTAACCACATACCTAAATAAAATTTAATACATAAATCACTTTTCAAAATAATATTATTGGAGGGGAAGGGAGCCCTACTCCCAGCCACCCATCAGCACTAGAAGAAATCCGTCCGTATTCTAAGCCTAGCCAAAAAAAATAAATCTTTAAGTCATTGTTTGTCATATTATGACATTGACAACATCACTGTCAAATCACTCACATCAAAGTTCCTAGATTTGTTTATTTATGTTCAACTACAAACTTAAAATAAATTAAAAATGTCTAGTGTGTTCAAAATTTCTGTGCTATCCGAAGAATATGTAAATGGAATAGTGCGCAAAGCAGCGGCCGTGAACAATTTGAAAGAATGGCGGTATACCCAAGACAAGTTTGAAAGTATCGCTCAAAACTACTTCGGGCTTCTTATTCCTGTAGTTCTGTCGGGCAAAACAGACGGCAAAGAGATTGAAATCAGATTAGTTTTAAAGTTGGCACCAACTGATGAACGGTACCGTGTAAGCGGCGCTATAACTACTATGTTTGTTAGAGAAATTTTTGTTTACACAGTTGTACTTAAGAACTATGAAAAACTTCAAGTAAATATTCCCGATCCTCTTAAGTATGTGATACCTCGATGTTATTGCGTGCAAAAGGAATTCTGTAAGGAGTTTTTGGTTCTTCAGGACATGCAAGCAGCTGGATACAAGCCGTACACACATAACATGTTTCTTGACTTGGAGCATACAATAGTTTCATTGAAATCGTTAGCTAAATTTCACGCTTTGTCTTTTGTACTGAGGTATAAAGAGCCAGATGTATACAATGAGATATCAAAAATTTGCATTCCACTGACAGAATCATCAAATACAAGATACATGGATATAATGAGAGACCGCCTAGAAAAGGCACAGAAAAAGTTTGAGAAATCTCAGTATGTGGCTCTTCTAGAAAAGTTACATAGAGAGTGTGCCAATTTCTTTGTATCAGCCTTCAAGTCAGTACAGGGCACTTGTATTTGCCACGGGGATATTTGGAAAGAAAACATACTTTACAAATATGAGGTAGGTAATGTTTCTATAGGACCTCACCTTGTTTCACAAGATTTCTTCAGATCTGAGTTCTTAGTTGAGATTTTAATGGTGTTAAGGTGTTTCTTAGTTTACTATTTATTACATGAGTGATGAATTTATAGAGTTTTTTAAAAGTTTGTCTCTTTTACTAAATTTATACATTTCTTTTCAGAATGATAAACCTGTTTCTGCATGTTTAATAGATTACCAGACTACAAGAATATGTTCACCAGCATTTGATGCTCTATACCTTATTATATCTAGTACCAAAGCAAACATGAGACAGAAATATTATTCCCACCTATTGGATATATATTTTGGGACATTTGACAAAATTTTAGGCAGTTTTGATTTTGATTCAGCCAAAGTATATTCAAGGTCAATGTTTGACAAAGATTTGGCAAGTGTTGCACCAGCATGTTTGATAACTGCCAACACTGCTCTTTGGTTATCATGTGGTTTGCAAGAGGTGGGCCATGTGAGGAGTAAGCATGTATTTTCCACTGAGGAAGAAAGAGAGGCAGCGGTAAATAAATACAAAGATATAATGAAGTCTATTATTGAAGACCTGTCATGTTTTGGTTATATCAGTGTGTCAGAAAGTCATGCTCAACTAAAAAAAAAGTAATTAGAAATTGATCTGAGACTGTCTACACCTTCAGGTAATACAGATGTGATGCTATGTTGTCATAAAAGTTGAAAACTTATATCATGATTTATCTACGATTGCAAAAATTCGTTTTTTTATAATTCTATAGTGTTAGTAGTGTAGTTAATATCAATAGTGTACTGTGTGCAAAGAAATATGTTATTATATTTTGTCAATTAGACAAAAAAATCTATAAAGTAATTGGTGATGTTTGCACTACAAAAAAAAATTGTAAAACAAAAAATACAGATAAAAAAAAGAGAGGACAACCTCTTTTGAGCTAGGTAATGTGGTGTGATTTGTTTATAACAAAATTATTATAAAAAAATGGTAACACATTTTTATGAGTGCCTTGTTATGAGTTTTTTTCGTTTCAACAAATTGTGTAATATTGTCATATATTTATACATATATTTACGTGATAGTGATATTGCCAAAGATTGTAAGTAGGCAATTATAAATAAAACATTTTTTTATGAATCTTAATATAATAAGTAGTACAGATTTTTATTAACTACTGATGTTTTTTTGTTTGATTCTGGTGATAACTTTACAAAATAATAGATACCATTTCAATAGTACCTAATTTTTTTAGTTTTTTTTGACCGACCTTAATATTTAATTGATGATGATTCAATTAGCCCAGCAGACCCACTTTTAATTCATAGTATATTCTTTAGTTAATTATTTATTTGTTACAAACATTACTTACCTACCTATAAATATTGTTTTCATTTCTGCAGAATGCAAACGTGATAATTATTGTTAACGCCCCCGAGACTTATTTGTTATTATACTCGTTGACCTCTTTGTATAATCATTGACCTAATAAATATTTTTTTACACTACATGCATTACACCTTACTTGATTTATTGATAAGACTGCAAGTTAGTACCCAAATCTAAAATCCGTCTCTAATGTATGGATGTATGTTTGTTTCTCTTTCACGTAATTGAATGAAATTTGACAATGAGATAGATTATGGTCTGAATAAACACATAGGCTACTTTTTATCCCAATAAGTTAAACGCGGGCGAAGCCATGGGCGGGAGCTAATTCTTTAAAAATAATAGCTTTTTAAAAACTACAAACCGACTTCAATGTTTAACTGACTGACTGTTGTTTAACTCGAAACCTGTTTTACCGTTTTTGATAAAATTTAAAAGAGAAACCTGGAAAGTATACCTACTCTTTGATTGTAATTGGCGAAATTATCGCGTAACATATACAAAAAACATATAGTAGAATTGTGAACATCCTTTTTGAAGTCAGTTGAAAACAAAAAAGTATTATCAATTTCGGTGCAGTGATTCTTGAGTTTTGCGCTGCACGAAATACCGATTTGGGTATTATTGAAGTAGTGTAGTGTTGACTAAATGAAATTGAGGTGTAGTTAAGTAACATTCTCACTCTAAACGAAGAATTTAACAGCGCATTTCTCTTTTTATGCGAGTTAAGTAAAATTGTTTGGATAAGTGCAGCACCTTGTACCGTATTTAGTTAGGACGGAGAATTTTAGATTGAAATAAATTCTCGCCGTCTGCAGATTTACGGTTTTCTGAACCGACTGTTTAGTGTTATATACGAGTATAGCTCTCAACAAAAAAGAGGGGTGTTATAATAACATTGTTTACGCGCGTATCTGTCTATCTGCGTGTCTGTGGATCTGTGTACAAGTTTGTTGTCACCTAGCGCCTAAAGGGATGGATCCGTTGATGCAGTTTTTTATACGAAAAAATTAAGACGTTATTTAGGTACCTAATACAAAAGTGAGTCACCTAAAGGGTAAACGTACCCTCTTACTTAATGTTTTTTTGACTGTTGTACCTTCCACCTGTTAGACTCCTACTCCTCGTAAAATGGGGTCATTTAGTCTTTTAGACTGCGATTTGTGGAGTTCAAGCTATGCCTTGGAATGTCCAATTACACTCTACTCATAACTATCTTACGAGTTTATAAAGTTGAAGTCTATCTACACACGCTGGCCAAGTGAAGGTTGGTGAATGTCAATGTCCTCGAGTCCTCACGGTGTTTTCCCTTACCGTTATTGTGCTACACAACAATGAAACAATTTAGACAAAGATGTGTGGGTATGGTTTAGGGTTGAACTCTTGACCTTATATTTCATAGCCGAGTCGGATCCCGATGCACTTTTTGCATTATTTTTTCACTAACATAGAGTTCTATTGAGACTAACATAGAGACCTACTTAAGAAGTTATTTCTTTTGACCTCGTGACTGTAGGTTGGTACCTACCTACGTATAATATAATTGTAGTAGGTAAGTAAGAACCCGTCATCGTCAAAATGCTGTCCACGTATTCTGGCGGTAAGCGATATGGCGCGATAGGGCGGTGACGGTCGGTGATGTGAACAGCACGTCTCTCCCTGGAGTATTTGCCTACTTACTTTAGGGTGCTGAGATAAGAAATAGATGTAGGTAAGTACCTATAATAGATGTCCGTTTTATTGTAAGAAATACTGGACTTGAAGAAAATAACGGCTGGGGTTTCTACGTTGAGAAAGAAGTTAAATATAATATTGAATTATGAGACCAAATGTAACATGAAGGGTATATAACTGTAGGTACTTGCTTAACAACTATAATAGGTAGGTATTCCTACATCAATTATTTTTGGGTTACTTGCCTTTAATCTCAAATTTCATAAATACACATACTAATACCTATACCTACAGTCGTAGGTATAATAGAAAATATAGGTTGAATGAGAATAAGAGGGATTCGCCTAGCGCCTGGATGTGGACACCTTTACCACAGTCTATAGAACTCTTTCTCTTTACCTTAGATGACGTTTTTTGTTAAGTAACTCTACTGAAAGCCAAGCCAATTTCGCTACAAAAAATAAAAGCTGTATATAAGTAAATTTGGGTTTTAATCGAGCTGAATTGCTAAAGTTTGCCTTCACTGATTCACTTTACAGACCTTGCGAAAATTCCATTTTATCAGGTTCAGCTGTTTAAGACAGACGTTGATAAATGAGCGACGCATCGTCCTGAAAATCCCATATTGTGCTTACAATTTTTTGGTAACGTGTATAGGTACAACCTAGAGTAATTACTTAAGTAGGTACTCAGTATGTAGGTGTATGATTTAAAGTTATTTGTTCTGCACTTCTACTCATTCCACAAAGAAAAGTCCTATTTATAAATTGTCTATGTAAGTACTTTGAGTACAATAAAGAATAACGGTCTTATGGATTAAAATCTTTTATGACTCTTTAGTTAAAGTCTATTTGACTTTGTCTCTTTCTTTCTAGTATAAATGACTAGATGACAGACAAAGACAAACTAATTATAAACTTATATTTAAGCCTAATAATGAGCCTAGTATAGTAATGAGCCTGTATGACGTTAATGAATACGGGAGTAAGAATTAAGTTTGGCTATATGCGTTTAATATTATATAGGTAATTATATAGGTATCCAACTTATTTGTCGCAGCCAGACAACAACTAGCTAGTTAAGTAGTTTTTACGTTATGAGAACCTATAGCTAGCTTTAGGATTTTAGACAACTCAATTTATAGAATAAAACAATATTTTTTATAATGTGGTTCTTTTTTCCTTGACTTTTTTTTAATTTTTTGTGGTGCACCTTAGAAAAGGGAACAACTAGTAGCTTCTTACTTCCATGTGGTGCACCATGCACGGTGCACCACATACTTTTTCAGAAATTTTAAATATACTTATAAAAATCTAATATTGATTATTCCCCATACCCGTTCTTCTATCGGACAAGTAGAGTTCTCCACCGTTATAGCTAATGGTGGACATTCCACGGGTAGGGACAAAGCGCTTTGCTCCCAGTTTTATTGTGCGAACTGCGAAGTTGTGGAATTCGTAACTTGAAGACATGCAGATTCGTGACGAGTGAGAGCATTCCATCGTAGACCACATCATTGCTTCACATCAGACAAGTTGTGGTCAAGCGGACGCCTATATTACAGGAAAAAAGATGTCTAATAGGTGCCTACGTAGATACATACCTACTCTTCGTGTTAACGAATGCATTCCAGTGATGGCCATCACTCAAGAAGTTAGTACCTAAATGCATTTATTTCGAGCGGGAATAACGTTTTATTGCGAGTATGTTTAATAGATTTTCTTCTAACATTGTTTAAGTAGATATTAAAATAAAACTACTTTTTAATGGATTTTATCGCAGTTTATTTTAGATCCCGACGTTTCAAAGTCTTTTCAGACTTCATGTACACGGGTTGAAAAGAAATAAAGTGAAAAAGTAGTTTTATTTCAATGTGTGATATTCGCTTAAATCTAAGACAATACTAAGTAAATATTATACAAAACAAATATCATATCTATCTGAGCATTCGTAGTCATTAGATATTTATCATTATCAGTCAGTTTTGATTAATTGCTGGAAAAGACCGTCCCCTTAGTACCAAAGGCCACTTAGTACAATCTGTGGTCTCCTCCAGTTTTTACCAGCCAGACTGCAGGGATCCTCATTATTAGAAATAGAAAGGTAGGTACTTCGATGGAGCTTATTATAAAACAAGCTTTACATTTAGGTATACCTTCCGCTATTCTGCATAATTTCTCTGGAAACACTGGGATAAAGCCAGAGGTTAAGTTTAATTTACCCGCTTTAGTGGGTCTCGTTTTCCCAACTAATTTGATTTATTTTTTATCTTCAAGATTAACTTCAGTGACCTACATATTTACTAGAAACGCAGGAATAAAAAGGATTTTAGTTAGATATCTTAAGTTTCTTTAGACATTTTAATATCCGTCATCACAATTCCACCACTAAGTCCTAATCGACAATGGAACGCATGTTCAGGGTTTCAAAACTCTGCCATGTTCTTGGTCACATAAACCTGCACCTATTAAAATAGTCCATTTATGCTGACCGTCAAGAAGAGAAAAGTTGAAGAAGAGAAAAGTTGAATATCTCGGCCATGTCCTCAGGCATGAAGATATCAACTGCTTCAACTAATAATGATAAGCAAAGTAATGGGTAAACGCCGAGCTGGCACACGTATAAAGTCATGGCTTAGAAACATCCGGGAATGGACAGGAGTAGCCAGCGCGGAACAACTATTCCACTGTGCACAGGAGAGGAAGAGTTTCCAAGAGCTGATGGCTAACCTCCAGTAGTGGAGAGGCACTAGAAGAAGAAGAAGAAGAAGATTAAAATAGTAAAATATTTAAGCAGTTCTTTTAGCGTATTGTGAGTTGTAGACCTAGTCTTTTACATGTTTCATTTGAATAGAAACCGTAGCAACAATTATTCTAAACTAACTACTCCTCTAAAATAATACTAGTTAATTGTATTAGAGTGTGCAGTTGGTATCGAGTTCTCGATTGTATCTGCATTTTAGATTGGCCGTCGTGCTCGCAACTGTGTCTGGGAGCTTACGGCTTCTAGTTTGTATTATTTTCATTAATTTTCTAATGGCGCCGGTTTTACTGAAGACTGGCAGCTATCTGTTCCGACTTTTAGCTGTGATGGTATATTACCTGCAGCACTTGTAGGTAGTGTTGGCGATATGAAATCCTCACTTGCAGAGGTTTCCTACACGCACTTACTTACTTAAAGTTCTAAGTGTACTTTAAGTTTACACATAGGTACATCTTCGGAATTATTCTGCTTCCTACTAAGCTAATATTAAACTACAACATTCATTCGAATGTTTCTTTTTTAAGGTGGTATTCTCACAAAAGTTCTTCAAACATAAGAGAGGGCACGATCTAGAATTGAACCTGCAACGTAAGTATACATTCTACAGTACTTATTATATATTAGTCTATGATGTACATAAAGAATAATTTAAACATATCGTATCTACAAATTGTACATTCGCTCATGTAGGTACATAGTGCGGTCTTGTAAAATGGTGTTTATTTAGTATTGTCTTAGATTTACGCGAATATCACACATTGAAATAAAACTACTTTTTAACGGATTTTATCGCGGTTTATTTTAGATTTTAGATCCCGACGTTTAATATTTTTGGACGTCAAATATCTCAGTCCACCCGTGAACATGAAGTCTGAAAAGACTTTGAAACGTCGGGATCTAAAATCTAAAATAAACCGCGATAAAATCCGTTAAAAAGTAGTTTTATTTCAATGGTGTTTATTACTGAAATCTTTTAAGCTCAGAGTTGCAGCGTAGGATATAGAATTGTGTATTTTATCCCCGCTTACACGCGAACTGAGAATTTCAATTTAAATAAATATACCTAAGCTAAGCACCATTATGCTTGCTGATCTTTGTTTCTTACGATGTACCGTGAACATTAATGCTACGGAATAAGAAGGAGAAAAGAAAAGGACTTTATAAAATTGAATTGAGCAGGTACCTACTCTCGTAGCTGCTATGAAATGTTAGTGCATTTCATTGGTGAATCTGAGTAATATACCTACCTACTTTTTCAAAGATTAATCTGCAAACATAGAAGTACCTAGTAAATAAAGTGGACAAAAAAAGGGCCAATAAAGGAATCTCCTTCGTAATGAGTATCCCAAGTCTACACATTTTTTTGTAGATATATCTTTTGTGATTTACTTAATGCCACAAACACTCACGGTTGCTTAGTCTTAGCTCCTTCTCCCGTCACTCGACCTTGGCATTGATCCAAGAATCTTTCAGGGGCTCTGTCCTTTAAATTACTTTGTTTGTCGTTTTTCGTAACTTTGATTCCGGCGTATATCACGGCGTTATGTAGGTGACGGAATATTTACGATATTTGTAAGGTTTTAACGATGACTTTTACTCAATCCTCAATACGGAAATTGAAACCACGTATTTTCAAAGTCGGTAGGTATCGTATCATTGACCTAGGGACCAATAGCCGGGAATCTATGGGATCTGTCCCCAGTCCCTTCTCACCTACTGACAGGATTGTTGCATATTTGTATGTGTCTCTCTATTTAACATTTCTTTGACTTTCATTAGCTTCTTTTACATCCCAAAGCGTTTTAAAGCGTCCAAAATGGCAAATTTTAACTTTACAAAACGCGATGAAAGCTGGTATGTTCTATTTGAGTGTAACTAGTTCCTAAATGAGTTTGTTGTAAGTGTAGTAAATGTGTATGTTTGGCTATAAAATTATGGTCTAAAAGGAGTTGTGGATCTGGCTCAGGTATTTTCAGGTCTGATGACGATAGCGAGCTCTTCGGCAGTCGTTTAAAATTTATTTTTGTTGTTCTTTCTTCTATTGCTTCTATCGCTTTGTTCCCAGTTCCTTTAATTCACTACCTGGTGGATGACCGAACCATAATTTGTAAGTACGTTCCAACAGAGGCGCCTTTAACTGTTGAGCAGGGTTTGCGTGGAATACGGGCGCCTCGACAACTCGGCACTCGAACCTGAACCCGTGTGTGTGTAATGCCCATTTATACCAGTAAAACTTTTCTATTATTTATTTCTTTTAAGCTGATACACCTTAGTCATTCGTGAGTATACTCAACCCCATTCCTACGTTGCTATAAGTTCGATGAAAAAGGGGTTTATTCGGCGAAACTAAGTATATTTTGTTATTCAGGTCTCGCTGTATGACTTTGTGGCCGCGTCCTATCAATAGGTGATTTATGGAGGTCCTATTTGTCGGGGACTTTAGTATCGCACATATCCCGACAAACGTCGGGACGTGTCTTGCATCATAAACACATACAGTAGTAAAATACAGAACTACCGTATTGAAAGTTAGTTGACTGTCTTCGCTTCAAGAACCCGGAATTACATTCGACTTCGTGTCTGAAAGCTAAGAAGTTGTTAGTAACTATTAACGCTTTTATAAAATACCTACTTATAATAGCGCTATTGATATTTTGCCATAACATTAAAATAACTCGTGTTAACTCTATAATAAAAATAATCTCGCTATTCTCACTTGTACACTACCATAAGTAACTAATTGCAAGTGTGTAGTTACCTATAAGTAGTGTATGTACAAATGGGAGAAGCGAAATTTTTTATGCTGTTTACTTAATTTAAAGAATTTTCTTTGCCTACTTAATCGAGAAGGTGTCGTTATTTAGGTTGAGATTTCTTTTTTGGACACACTTGGAACATGTACAAACGGCTACACATCAAGCTATATATTTCCGGTATAAGTTGTCGTCTCGTTTACGGAAATATAAAAATGCGAGATCAGCTGGATGTATAGTTTGATGTGTAGCTGTGTGTACACAGAAGCCCGCTACACAAACAGATACAGTGAGTTTAAGAGTAGAACTCGGGAACTAAACCAACCTCTTTAATGTCGCACTGTACACACATCAAACTTAAAAGACCTTCTTTTTCTTTGGAGGGTTGCCTAATGACAATTGAATTGAATAAAAATAAAAATTTAATGGAACTTATAATAATTTAAGGTTTTAAATATATTCTGTGGTTTTACGTAGATACCGAATTGATTTGCCTGTTATAGTAGATAATAATTTTAATTTACACGTTAGGTATTAGGTAGGTATTATACAGCCGCACGAAGTAAACCTTCGTTCTTTTAGAACTTCGTATAAGTCTAGTGACTTCTATTCACTGTTTTTGCAACCGTTCTCTACTGATTGCCATTACCTGACACTATTTGGTTCATTTCTCTCCCATTTTATTGGTCGAAGTCAATATTCTGCTGCAATACAAAGAAAATATCCTAGAAAATAATATTGGCGGTTTATTGGAGAGAACGACAGTACTATGTTATCTTTATTTTGTCGGGCTCATAAATATTTATTTAAAATACTGGGCTTATGGTACCTGCTACTTATCTACTTATTTATTTTTGAACTAGCGACCCGCACCGGCTTCGAATGGGCTAATATTGGTACTTAACAAAAATTTAAAAAATTATACATTATAAATTACTCTTGGCAGACTTTTCATAATTTGAAGACTCAATCAAGTCGTCTTTGCAAAACAAACGATTACAATCATCCGTTTAGAAGCTATGATGCCGCAAAAAACCACAAATAGACACGCAGATAAAGTTTAGGTACTTAAGTAATAGACAAAAACAAGATTTCTTATTATCACATACACCATTGACACACTGCCTCGCGGAAGAGATGTAGGCGAGATGTTACATTCATATATACATACAGGAACCATAAGCCTGTATATTCTTCGTTGTAAGTAGATATAATTCTATAAAATAAATAAATAAATAATTACTTGATTAAATATTAATTTTTTTAATCATAAATTTTAATAACCCCGACACATTTTTTCTATTAATTCAACTTTTTAATAAAACAAAACCGCATTAAAATGGGCCCATCCACGCTATGTGGTAACAAACTTGTACACAGATACACGCTCAAACTTATAACACCCCCTTTTTTGTCGGGGGTTAAAATCCATTAGAGTCACTGTCATATAACGCTCCGTTTCTTGAATTTCAATTATTATAATTATTATTCTGATGATAACTTGTGAAAGATAAGTCAGATTTCACGAAGCGTAGGTACGCCATATACTTTCTGCATTTTTTCACACCATATGTTACGTTATCCCAAACTTTTTTTAATTAGTGTATAGTTTAAGTTAGTCTGTAATTATGTAGCTGTCTAATGTTAAAAGAATTTTTAAAACCATTCCAATAGTTTTTAAGTTAAATCGGAAAAAACAAAGAGGCAATCAAATCTTTCCTCTTTATAAGTGTAGGTTAAAAATTACCATACTGTATGAACAATTAAGTCGTTATACTTTTGTGTTGTATACTTGGGTACGCGAAAGAAATAATGAAGGTTCTTTTACGAAGTTATGAGACACAGATTTACGTAACATTTAATACAGTTTATGGAGTTTGAAAGACCTAAAGATAATTTATTGCAGTAGCTATATATCTACCATTAGTTTGCGTATGAATATAAAAAGAAAATAAATAAACATTAAATCATTTAAATAAGCTACGGCCTATTCAGAGGTCGTAGGCCAAGGTGAAGCTAAATCGAGTGTCGACGGTTATCGATTAGATGCGGCGAATTTGCATTGTAATCACCTCTCTAGCAGCTCATGTGGTGTCATTAGCTTTAGTGCGTTTGTAGCACATACGTTTTACATTTGAAATGAACCTTGGAATTGAGTTTCAAGATCGGTTAAAGATCTTGTAACTGACTGGTGTGTTAGACGTTTGTGTATAAACGATCTATAATACAAACGATTCTTAAATTTCTCAAGTTAAAGCGTTCTGTTAAAGATATTAACTCACATACCTACGCATATATTAGATAGCTACCTATTTATTTGTTAAAGTCGAAAATTCAGGGTTTTATTGTTGGATATATGTAGGTACCAAGCTACCCAATTAAACATAACTACTTCTTTTAGATCAGAATTCAATTTACTGAGAGCCTATGCTCTCAGTAAATTGAATTCTGATCTAAAAGAAGTATACCAACACTTAAGTGTTGGTATACAGGCGTACGGGTCATGTTATGAAGAACTTTCTACTTCCATACACTTTCCATGCCCTGGAATTCATCTACCACCGAAAAGTCGTTATTAACTAACTACTTTACCTATCTACAATTGGGTTTCCCCAAGTTTTAGGTCGTGCTATCGCTTGTCTTTCTAAGCCTCTAAAGAGTTATCAGTATAAGATGGTAGGTACGTAATAATACGCATTTTATATACTCATACAAATTCTAAAATGGAACACTATCGTGTCGTTATTAGACCAAACGAAATTCCTATCTCCTCCCAATCGTGTTTGAGTCAGCTAAGCTGTGTAAGAGAAATTTCAGATTTGCCGGTAATATCTGACTCGTCGCGTCTTCAGTATGCGGGCTAATGGATTTCATTCGATAATTGAGCCGCTCAGCCGTATTCAGAACCGCACATATTTGATTTTAATGTTATTGGCGCCCTGATTGCGAGCTATTTAATCGAGATTAGCGTATTCTCTTCTTGAGGGTTTTCATTGAGACGTGGTACAATATGAAAATAATGTCGAATAAACTAGGTACGTATCTATAGAAAACAATTTATTACATTGTTATGAATTAAGTTCTTTGAGTCTCTATTTAAAGATTACTTGCTACCTTTGTATGTAAGTTCTTACGAAAGTACACAGGTACCTACTCGTATCCACTGCTTAGATAACAAAATCAAATAATTGTTTAGTTTAAAGACTAATAATAGGCGAAAGAATCACATATTTATGAGATACATATCTGTACTGTACAGGTAAGCGGGATTACGAAAAATGTAGGCATATAACTAGGTAAGTTCCATAATTAGCAATATAAAGTAACGCAGAGCTTAGGTCAGTTTAAGCACAGTGACAATTGTAACTGAAAAATGAAATAACAGAATACAAAACCATTACATCAATATAGATTGAGTTACGTATGCGTAATTTGCTAATTCAGGTGAGGCTGTAAATAAAACGTAAATAACAGATAGCCCAATCCCCGGGAAAGAGATCAAATTAATTTGGACAGATAAATTGAAATGAACTGTGATTGAATGCCCACCGAGATAAATTAAAGGTTTTGGGTTTACCTTATTTGGGTTTCATTAATAAACGGTGGCTTAATTGTATCTATTGTCTAGTATCGTATTTTATAAGATACCCATATTTAAGTATAAGGTTTCTTAAGATAACACGGTTAGTGCCACAAAATGCCAACGCTTAAATATTAAACACGAGTTTATTGAATATTCACAAACGTAAAATGTGAAATATTTAACAAAGTTGTACCCAATGTAAACCCAGATGGCGTCTATTAGAAATGTGTGGGATATAATGTATCTCTGCCTACTCTTCAAAACATTTAAGTAAATACTTTTAAAGATCTCGCTTTGAAAGTAGCGGTCAAATCCTTTATAATAAATGCAAAGAAGCAAGCATCTCCATTGCTGCAAAATGCCTTAGGCACTTCCTTAGGCGAGGGCTAAAGGTTGCGGTATTTTTAAAGGTAAGTATTTTTATAAATCTACTTTGAAAGTGCATAGATGTTGCTTTACTCTGTTATACATTGCATGGACAAGTGTTGTATGTTGTTGTTTTATTTGAAGTTAAGGATCAGATTTTTTTTACGTTATCTGCATACTATGTGCACAAACACACTTGCACTCTCTATTTTCTTTACGCTCAGATTCTATACAGAAGGGCTAACTTACCGATAAGAGATCAAGCGTGAAATCGGATTACACCAACAAGTCCAACCCGAAGTTAGGAACTACGAGTTGGATTCTTTTTACACTTTTCTTGTTCCGGCGCAGCACAGAAAATACGACGGCTGCCATCTATGTACTTAAATAACTCAGTTAAATAAATACAATTTCATGTTAAAAGAAAAACTTTTACACGGAGGTTGCTAGTAGCCAATTTTCTCCGGGAAAAATAGCATTTGGTCGTAGAAGCAATTGCCCTTTAACAAGCGCCCGGGACTAAGCTGTTAAGCCTTGATTTAATGCCGACCCAAGGATTTGGGTAATTTGACTAAGTTTTTAGTCTATACCTCTGTTTAATTCTAAACATTGAAAGACCGGGTCATGAATAATTTGGTGATCTATCGGATACTTAGTTATTCAAACATGTTTCGAAGTCGTGTTTGTAAACGAATACGAATTCGGTTTCAAACGATGTTTTATGTAAGTGAAATAGGGATTAGCAATACTTATTGGAATTGGGCAATACTCGTGTAGACAATACTTGTATTAAAGTTCTTTGTTAGATAGATGTGATTAGAATGTTATTAAAATAACTAACAATCAAAGCAAATTATGGTAACTGACAGACCTCGTTTGCGTAATGATCAAATAATAGATCCAGTCTCAGACATCGAATTCATATCCTGTACAGACCTACAGTGATGGGACTTTACTAGTTTCTCAGAGAGTCCTTAAGGGTTGTATCTGTTTACCCTTTCTACCTGACTCTGAGAGAGTGGGAATTGATTGTAAATGGAAAATACACAACTTGTTAGGTAAGGTTAGGTTAGTTTCTAAGGCGCACACACTTGTGCACTACTTCCTGGATACATAGCTAATTAGCTAATGACTCCGCCAATGTTGCTAAAACACGGCTAGAAGATTAGTGTAATTAAATGAGAGTAAGTAATGTATGTATTAAGATTATATTATTCCAATCAGCAATCATAAATAATGTACAATGACTGTGGAATGTGCCAATTCCTGTGATCAATGCAGGCTTTGAAAGACTGGTGATCGCTAGATTACTGGACTGGAATAATGTAAACTTGACTTTAGGTAATTTTAAACAAGTTAGGATCTAAAAATATTGCCAGGTCCTGAATTGAGACACGTAAATCTACTATATAAAAATAAGTCGGGTTTTCCTTCCTGACGCTATAACTCCAGAACGAACGAACCGATTTCCACGGTTTTGCATTCCTTGGAAAGGTCTCGGGCTCCGTGAGGTTTATAGCAAAGAAAATTGAAAAATGAAAAAAAAAAGAATAATGAAATGAATGAATCGAAAAATGAGTTGGTAAGCGCATAACTCGAGAACGGCTGAACCGATTTAGCTAATTGTTTTTTTAAAATACTCCTTGAAGTACAAGGATGGTTCTTACGCAAAGAAAAAAAACTTCCTCAGAAAGAGCTTAACCGATTCGGTAGGTCTGAGAATCGGTCGTAATCTATTTTCGGCCCCAGTAGGTGACACTGCTTTACCGGGCAGGACGACATCTGCGGGGTCCGCTAGTATTTTATAAAAATAAAAAAATGTATTTGCACCTATACGGGTAGAACTCCGTATGTGCAAAATTAATTTTCTGCAATGATATTTTTTGTTGTAAAAGTATATTTTACACCTTTTATTGATTTAAGATATCCAAAACAGAATTACATAGACAATACATATTAAAACATTTTGATAGTAATATTTAGATAGCTACTAAATTGTAATTACAGCACATTTGAAATAATGAAAATAAATGTCCATGTAACTTTGAATCTTAAATTAGATTTATGAAGCGTTTAGAGATTAGGGAAAGATATTAATTTCTCACCCAAAGTGGCGAGACGTGAAATGTAAAATGATTGTCGAATATAGTTTGTTTTTTAAAGTTGCTCTTAAAAGTAACTTCGTCTCGTAAGGCGCTGCTCTACTACGATAGCTACTTTTTTTTTCTATTCAGCTTTAGACATGAAGATGTGGTTAAACCAAAAAAACAAACAATAACGAATTAACAAAATTGTATAGGAGATTAAAGTAAATTTAACATTATATTTACCAATATCGAAATTATAAATAAATATTGATGAAGACCAATTTAGTTCAACTACAGTTGCCAGGCTCACATACCGAGGGTACTCACCGTTTCATCATGTACTATCTGACTCGCGTAACTATGTCTACATTCGTCATAGTGTATATAACCTCTCTGCTTATAACGATTAAGAGGAGATCCCACAGACAGAGGGACGTTCGCATAGCAGGCTTAGCAGTAAGGTCCTTTTAAGTACGGAACACAAAAAAGAAGAAGAAGTTATACAAAACACGGTGAGTTCCTACTCGATGTAGCGAATTGTAGTCGAGTCCTATTTCTGCTATGATTGCATAACTTTTTAATTGAACGTGTTGAGGTATAACGATTCAGTCTAGACTAGACTGAAGGCAGAGTAAAATTATTATTTATGTTGTTTTCAAGATGCTTGCTAATTGGTTCAGAAATGTCTGTAAAAACAGATTTACTTAAAATGATTTATTACTAGTTATTAATACTATGTTATAAAGTCGAAGAGTTTGTTTTTATGGTTGAACGATTTGAAAATTCTTGCACTTTTAGACAGCCCATTTATTGAGGAAGGCTACTATAGGCTCCTCTTAATTAGTTCCATTGCTGGGCACGATATAAAATGTGGTTCTCGCATGTGGTACCTTCACTTGCTACCTTGAATTTACACATGAACATCCTTATTATAATGTATCTACAATCTACATACACAATCAGTGCCTTCTACCTATGAGGTTCAACGATAAATCAAAATTGAGTCTAGTGACCAAGGAGTATTTCCAGATTTCATTGAACTACACACGCACACATAGGAAAAGATTCAAGAGCCGTCAAACACCTTACTTTTTTTCGGTGTGCATTATGCATTGTGTATGAGAAGAATATATTTATAACAATTGATTTCAAATAATTCTAGATCAGGGTGCTACGTTATGGACCAAAGTATCTTTATATCATAATTGCTTGTAGATCTTTCATGATGCACCCGAGGTACATTTACCAAAACTCTATTATGTAAATTCGATAGAGATCAAAATAGTGACTCTAGTGATGAAACCCATTAGCTAAATAATCACGAGTTAGTTTCAGATTACAGTTCGCGGTCGTTTCCACACGCCTCAAGCGAATACTTGCTAAGAAAATACACACTTCAACCATGTATATTATTCAAGACTTGCATATTAAGTGCGTTTTAGAGCAAGCAGTCGACTCGCTTTTGTTTTATGTTTATAAAATCGGAAACAATAGAAGAATATGGAAACTAGAGGTGAAAGGAGGCTGTTATAGAGCTGAATGAGAGTAACCGCAAATTAAGGTTAGTTACAATATTTAAAAGTGGCCTATGTTAGCTGTAGACCTAAATAAGTTGATGTTTTTCATGTAACAAATAAAAAAGATAGTACCGAAAGGGGCAGGTACCTAAATGTAAATATCACTCACGTTTAAACATTGTCCGTAATAGTTTGTTGCGTTTGTCTATCGTCATGTTTAAACATTGTCCGTAGGAGAGGGGTGCTTATTGTTTTTGATCGATCATAAAACAAAACTACGCGTATTTTTTCTACTCTAGTCTACCTACAGTCGCTTCTAGATCAACGTTTCTTCCAAGTTATTTCGAAAACAGTTTGTGACTGTCTTTTCTTCGTATGAGTTTTACTACGAATACCGTACAAACGTTCGGAACGAAAATTTCAGCTAATTAACTTTTCTTATAGAAAATATGTTTGATTTGCTGATTTTACTATGACGAAGTTGGAAAATAAACTTAGTTGTAGTTAGAACTAGCACGACGGGACAAGTTCCGCTCTGACGATATTTCCATTTCCTACGTCAACGTTTTCAATAAATAAGACTACCGTGATTTATTTATCCGGCATAAATTTTGTAGAATTCAGTTAGGTCTCGACAAATTGATTTTCATTTGTACATTTTCATTAAGGTTTGCTTATGGTTTTCGATCTTAAATTTGTAATAGTATAAAGAACATCAATGTCACAGTGAAACAAAAAGATAGAAAAGAACTTGTTGGTTATAACAGATGTGTCGTTCAATTATAAGTTGTGAGTTTGGTCTAAGTAGCCCATATTTCTTTGTGTAGCTTTGATTATTTGTCACTGCTAAAATGTTGCATATTAAAACAGTATTCTGGGCATGTGATATCAACCAACCCGCAACTCCGGCTTGCATGGATTAAGGCCTATATTCTACTATCAATTCAAATTATTAATTAGAAAAGATGCGTGCCCAGCTGTAGGTCAGGATAGAAAAGGGTTAAATTGAAGCTTAACAAGCTTTTTTCACTATCCTGATCAAAAACTACACTTGCAATGTTTTGCAGTTTGCGTCAATCGTTTTGCAGTTTAGTTTAGTAGTATTGTAGCGTTTTCGTAGCAGCGTCGTAGCATTTTTGTAGCAGCTTCGTAGCACACACAATATAGCAGCTGCTACGAATAATGTGATATGTAGTTCAGAAAGATTTAGAACATTTATCGATACCCTTGCAGCAATTAAGCGGAACATCGAACTATGTAAAACTTTTTAGAGATGTCGGTGTAGAGATGGTCGCCGTAACAAATTAGTAGAAATAGTTTGTAGTCGTAATTATTTAAAACAAAAGAAAACGGTTTGCTGAAACATATTTATTGTAAGTATGTTTATGTATAGTGAAGAATTTAGGAAAGGTTAAAAGCATAATAAATCTTGATACTTGTCAAGCGTCTATTCTAAAAATAAATCCTTCACAAAAATGAAATTGAATAAACAAATTTTGGCAACAACACGTTTTTGTTTGCAAATAAGCTTGAGAGATTATAATAGACAAATTACATTGTGTTTTTCAGTGTTTATAGACTGGTCATACATCAAACTTAGTGCGTTGTGCGCGAAGTAAAGTGGTATTTATTGCTAAGGGTCGTTCAACACTTGTGACGTATTTTCACGTTTTATCCTTGTAACGTTGTTAATTTGTGGAAACGATAGCGTTTAACTTGTATGTGCAGAAAACAAAGACAAATGAGTTTCTGTATTAACCACGCCATTTCTATTGCCGCTGATAGAAATATTACAGTTTGGCTGTCAATTGTTTCCATACATCTCTAAGATAGCGCCGTTGAAAGTTGAAAATACAAGACTATTGGTATTTTATCACATTTTGTAGGCTACTTTGAATTTGAAGCGACGAAAAATACATATAGTTGAAAGCACACATCGTAAAATTCGACGACTTAAACCCGCATTAAATTTTCTTATTTTACAACCTTTTAATCAACATGCAATATTTGTAAGTTCAGGTGGAATCTTCTCACGCATACACTTAGCCTTGCATGTTTAGGCATAGCTTATAGTTGTATTTATATCTAGGCTAAGTTATATTGTTTCACAAGAATAAAATGTATTGGTCTTAGGGAGAGCGGAGTCACCTAACACAGGCCATACTTGCTTAAAAGGAGGATTCAATCATTAGCTGTTATAAAACCATTAATTTGTGAATCAATAAACAAATTTTCAATGTTCAATCTTGTAACTCAATTTTAAAGCAGATATCTTTCACAAATTTTTGTTAAAACGTTATGTTTAAAAATCTATGCATGGTCATACAGATAACGAGCAAGTTATTTTGAATGTACTTCTATAATATGGATATCAATTGAAAAAACTGAACTGAGAATCACACGTTTTTTAAAGCTTTAAAATAAATAGTGTTATTAAAACAGTTGTTTACTTTAAATTTATTCATATTCAGTGTGCACCTCTCCTTCCATTCCGCCACTAAAGCTACCATCTGGTTACAATATATGTGTTGTATACGATGCATCGTTTACATAACATTAGCCATTATGCAGGAAACATGAGACTTGCAGCAAAGTGAGCAAGTCAATTGCATTGTATTCACATTGCGTTCGATCATTGAGCTACATAACTACTACAAAAGCTGGATGTCGCTATATCACAAACGTTTGTTTACTTTATATGTACAAGCAAAATATTTTTTGCATGAATGAATGGCCAGCAAATCATAACGCAAAAGTAATTATAAAAATACTTAGTAGTGATGTAAACATGTAATGCATAAACGCTTAGTGATTTACTTTTAATAACCTTTATTTTAATTAACTACAAAATAAGAAGCTATTGGTGGGGATAAGTAATTAAACGTACAATACAATTTGTTAAAACTAGCAGAGTGTTAAATGAAAAAACGTTACTTTTATCGCAATATTAGACCGTTAGGATGACTATTTGTGTTTAAAAATGGAATTAAGCAGGTACCTAAACATTTCATACAACTTCTGCTTTTACAAATGAAATGAAATAAAACACACGGTCGCTTTGAATACGGATTAATTATGACAGGCATCTAACACAATTTCGGGGGTTTTTTAATTCCCGACGTAGGTAACAGATATGAAAATCCTCGTTTTAAGAATTCATGTTGCTGTGGCTATTTATGTAGAAAAAATTTAACATTAGAGTTACGAGAGCATCTCTAATGAATATTCTCAGCCTCGATTACATTATTATTAATCTGTTTAATCAACGTCCGTCTTGCGCAATAAACGTAAACTCTTTATTTGATTGTAGCCGAAGCTTATAAACAAGTTGTGTCGTCTTCGTTTAATGATTTTCTTGAATATTCGAAAGACGAGGGTGGCCGGCAATTTGCGATAAAAGCGGCATTGTCAATTTTAATGAAATCCCGCGATATCAACTTTGTTTTGGCCATTGTGAGTTTTGCCGTTACACCAAAGTTTTATTCACAGAAATATTCATAGTTGACAATTTCTTTGTGCTGACTCAATTCCTATTAAAATCTAATTGTTTGTGAGTTTGACTGACGAAGTTGTTTCAAGCTTGAACAGTGCAGTACCTATTGTGTGAAATTTAGTTGTTTCTGTGTTTACTTCCCTTGAATGCAAATTGAAATGAACAAGGAAAATGTTGCTAGATCTTAGAAAATATCTATGTGATTTAATTTTGTACTATTCCTACAGTAACTCATCGGTAATTGCTTATGATACGATCGACGCTCGGTAAAAGCGATTTCAGTCCCTCAATAATTTAAATTACCTACATCCCAATACTTCGTGGTTTTTTTTAACAATTTAAAATACAATTCTTTACTATTAAAACACTATTAGTCCCGGTCGCCGGTGAAATACTATATTTTATGCAATCAAACACATACATTTCTGTACCCAATAAAAGTACCTCAGATATGTGCCAAAAATATATTTTTTTATTTGGCAAAATTGCTATGAAACTCTTTCGTAACGAAAGTACGGTAATAAAAATCGTCATATCCTGAAAGCACAGAAATCGTGGGTTCGAGTTCAAGGTCACCACCGCTCATAAGACACCGACATAATATTTACTCTCACAACATTAAGTTCCTTTAAGGGTTTCCTGAGCTAACTTTTCGGCGGTGTATGGCATCGTTGTCGAGAAAATAAACGCTGTTTACATTACATAAGATGAGAAAGGTACTGGTATATAGGATTCTTAAAAGGTAAATCGTTTTATTAAACTAATATTTAGATACACAACATTGATTTTGATGATATTTTGGTAATGGCCTGTATTTTATCTATTTTATCATGTTAACGACCGATATCGTTTAATTCACTATACAACTACTTATATGTAATTCATGCAAAGCTAGACATAACCCATCAGATAATAGGAGGTAAAGGGCAGGCCAAATTTGTTACAGAAGAAACATAGTTTGAGTTATACGAGTTTTCGTGTGGTGACTGGATTGACAAACAACGTAGGGGTAGGAGGCGCTCGGACTACTTGGAGTGACTACTTCAAGGTGAGAAAAGCTGACTAAGAATACTAGGTGTATTTTAGGAGACGACTAAGCAGTAGAATTAGAACAGGCTATAGTTGAGACTGTTTTGACCTTATCCACAAACGTTGGCCTTGTTTTAGGTGGATGTTACATGTCGAATATTTACAAAGCTGTCTAAGAGGAGCTATGTCACAAGTCCGTTTTAACACTAGGATTATCAGTAGACTGCTCAATCATCGCTTGAGTGGCATTTAATCGTACGAAACGCAATTAAAGGTAAAAGACATTGCTTTGTTTGTACTCTGGGGGATTCTGACAAACGTTTATAGCATTTATACGATCCGAGTACTTTGTTACTCTGGGGTATACGAGTAGCTAACCGCACATCGAGTCAATATATCGAGATAATGCGCTCGTCTCGACGTGTTCAACTTGGCTACAGGGTACAGGCGCACGTAGGTAGCGGTAATGTATTAATGGATGTGATGTAGGTAAGCTGTGATATTTATTTATATATACTAAATATAGTAGGTATAGACCTATTTAGCCTTTAAAATACATCTAACATGTTACTTCTATAATACGTCTAGAATCATTTAAACTGTCTCATGATTTTCTAGCTAGTGGAAGAAGTTGTACAAGTGGGAATTGTAATACAGTCCATACAAACTAGGATTTGCACAAACTTCTATATCTCACAACCATAAATAACTTTTATGTAATTTATAAAACTGTAGCAGCGTCCCAACCTAGAAGAAAAACATTTTTTTGCCATACAAGAGGGGGGTGTTAACCCAGACCAACCCTCGATCAGAAGTAGGTACGGTGAATGGAGAAATATAAGTAAAGTGTCAGGATGGTCTTTTGTATTAACTTACCCACTTATTTATACCAAATCGGTGCGTAGTTATACTGATAAGCACCTACCTAATAGCTATCGTTTAAATAGTAACACCCAGATTAAACTACCCAATATTAAACTATTATGGGTTCCTAGGGGATTCAGTAAGTAAAACTGATAAAAGGTGGATTAGCCGCGCACACGACCGTACTACTTGGCGTCTCGCAAGTTGGTTTACTGATTTGCCAGCGGACGTCTAACTCGCACGGGGTCCAGCGATATATTCATTTAAATAGTAACAGTTAATACAGACAAAGAACAATATACATTGATCATAAAGCTATACATAGACAACATATCATTCAGTCGAACAGCTCTGCGATGTCACCTGTCAGACTTGACGTCTGACGTTGATTCGATCCGAACACACATGACCGACAACACAAATTAACGTTTTAGTTAATGCGATTAGTAGATTATAGAAAACTAACACTAGGTACTCTAACTATGTTTTCTTTGAATTAGAACCGAAACCACCAGTAAAGCATTGTAGTTATTACTTGCCCTTAGCCAATGACACGTGTATCTAATAATTCTCATAAAGAAGGAATAATTTCCCATTCTCAGAATGCTATTAACCCATAAGATTAGGCGGGCAATGTATTAAGTGTAGCCTCCGATTCGTGTTAGAAGCTTAGAAGGTAATCTGTATTCATATGTTATGATCACGGGTCCGGCAGTTTGAGTTACTTCCTATCTATTATTGAGATTGCCTAACCTGCGAGAATTTGGTAATAATGCGGAATAGTCTAATAATATTAACAAGTGCTTATTGAGTACTTTTTACCGCACCTAAAGTTTTTGCTACAATTACATGGAAAGTACCAAGCTTAATAAAAATAAGTTCAAACTAATGAGTTAAAAAAAATTCAATAAACATATTTCTTAATTGACCATATTTACCCAAGCAAGGCTAGGCAAAAGTGACGTTGAAAAGCAGTGAGATATCTTTTAAGCATAAACGTTATCTTAATCGAGTGTATATACAAATTCAAAATGTATTAACAAAATTAAGGGCCGTTTGTTCAACCATAAATGAGGAATATTTTTGACGTTTTGATAGATAGATAAGATCCTCCTTAAATCAAGAACATTAGGTTCATAAAACAAAATGTGTTAAAAAGTCGTGAGAGTTACGAGGACACATTTTCTGTGAAACCATTACAATATTTCTCAGATAAAAAATATCAAGGCATTAAAGAATCAATCCTTAAATTTATTAACATACTTTTACTTAAACCTTTGATAAAAAAAAATAGATTTAGATTTTAAGTTAATTTTTTAAGAACGTAGCACTAAACTTTATGAACAACTGGCATCTCACTTGTCTGTGTTTTTGTTTTTATTTTAACAACCTGTTTGAGCTTTAAAAGCGGCATCATAAAGCTGGATTAGTGAAAGCACTCTCAGACATGTTAGTAAATGAGAGCTTCCTACTTACCTGACACCTGGAGCCAACTGTCGAGTTTACAGCTTCACAAGATTAACAAGTCCACATGTGATACGAATGGTCACAATCACAATAAAGGTAACTGTATAAACCTTAATTATAGTTCACTATACTAACCTACTCTGAGTATGCGAAATTAAATAAGAAGTACGTATAGCAAATATTTAGGCTAAGTTAATAAAAAAAAATCATAAACTAGTAAAACTTGACCACGAAGCACCGATGGCCACCTTTTATACTAAGGACACTGAACGTAATATACTCGTATTTAGTAACGTAAACAAAAATATTTATGATTATAAGTTGGTAGATATTTTTCTTATATGTTCTTATTTAATATAACCCAACATATATGATGCAATGACTTCACAATGTTCATTCTCCCATACATCTCCGTTCCTCTTCTACTTATTATTATGTACTTACACGGTGATCCATAACAACGTATACATTTCGGTTTTAATTTGGTGTGGGCAGCATACGGCACCATAAATAATTCAGCACATTATCCACATCTGCGCGATAACAAAGCTTTCTACTAGGTATATTTATATCTTGGCAACACCTGAATATACTCGACAACGTCTAGCGGAATAAAATTACTTTGTAGCTATGTATTCATAATTTAAATAAAATATCTTAGCGTATATTTTGTGATGCTGAAGTAGTTTGGAAGGGATAAAGGCTGCCACATACGTGTCACCAACCACTTGCGACAGACGATTTCTCACATTCGTTGGCTTGACAGCCATACTAACTCACCTTGCATTTACCGTAGTATTTGTGGCATGTAGTTATTGCTTAAATTACCACAGGAAGTTATTGTGGTTACACGAGCTAAAGTTACTTAGATATTGGTCAACTATCATAATAGTCTTATTGATAAACATTGTAAAATTAAGGACATCGTCGTAGGTGCACATAGATCGTAGTATGGCCATAATTATCGTCATGGTATAGCCGCAGCCATCGGTCACGTTCAGTACGTAGTACTCTTTCGGTAGTTCGTTTGACTGATCCTTAAAACGTGACGGACTTGTTTCATTTCTAGACTTAGATAGATAAAATAAATTTAGACAGCATCCTCGAAAGCAAAGGCTCAAACTATAAAACAATAACTTAATTTACATCAACTACTGGGTCATTTATTACCAAACCAGCAGCATTTATTATAAAACCAAAATTGGTTAAGCGGTTCTCGACTTATACGAGACAAACAAACATCAATTCATTTTTACATTAATAAAGATTAGTGTTTCGTGTAGACTTATTTTGCCATAGAACAAAGTGGATTTAGTTGTCTTATTAACTGGTTTCCTTCTGTATGTTTACTACTTTGTTTTACAAAGTTAATTAAGAATGTATGTAGTTGGAAATTGTGTTGGGATACGGATATTTTTTGATTATACTTTGCTTTCTTAACTTTACCTTAATATGTACTTTTGAATGTACAGACCCTAGTTTGCAAACTAGAAAAAGAATATATTTAGTATTGTCTGAGATTTACGCAAATATCACACATTGAAATAAAACTACTTTTTAACGGATTTTATCGCGGTTTATTTTAGATTTTAGATCCCGACGTTTCAAAGTCTTTTCAGACTTCATGTTCAAGGGTGGACTGAGATATTTGACGTCCAAAAATATTAATCACAATTATTACTGACTACCTTCAAACATTAATATTTAAGTTGCGTTCCGATTTAAGCAAACTGAGCTCACAGTGTCTTGAATTCTGAGTTGATTTTGCTTGGGTTTTGGTACAAGTAAATTAACCACTGGGTCCCAAGCTGGTGGTATATTCCAACCATTTTCTCTGTTAAAATTAGGATGTTTTTTAATTTCAATAGCTTCGCGGATCATTCTTGGTAGGATCATCATTCATCATTCTTCTTTCTTTTTGTTTGTCCGGTTTTTCCGGACAAACAAGAAGAAGTATAGGGACCCGCGTAAAAGAACACATAGCTGATGTTAAACATCAACGCTCGACGAAATCTGCAGTGTGTGAACATACTCAAAAAGGCCCCAACCATTACTTGAGATTTGATAAAACACAGGTCCTTGTCAAAGAAAACCGGTTCCTACCAAGAATGATCCGCGAAGCTATTGAAATTAAAAAACATCCTAATTTTAACAGAGAAAATGGTTGGAATATACCACCAGCTTGGGACCCAGTGCTTAATTTACTTGTACCAAAACCCAAGCAAAATCAACTCAGAATTCAAGACACTGTGAGCTCAGTTTGCTTAAATCGGAACGCAACTTAAATATTAATGTTTGAAGGTAGTCAGTAATAATTGTGATTAATATTTTTGGACGTCAAATATCTCAGTCCACCCGTGAACATGAAGTCTGAAAAGACTTTGAAACGTCGGGATCTAAAATCTAAAATAAACCGCGATAAAATCCGTTAAAAAGTAGTTTTATTTCAAGAATATATTTATCTAAAAACATGCTTAACAATAAAATAGAAACTGTAAGAGCTATTCAAGTAGAATGCTTTTTAAATCGATTAAAACGATTTACGAGTAACTGTTGAAGTTCTAACTCGAATCGTTATAGGCCTATTCGAGCTGTCAAATAAATCGAGACCTTTTGGTGCGATATATTTGTTGGTGCCAAGTCGTATAATGAAATTGTAGGTTCTTATTTAGCTACTAACAACCACTACTACTACCAGACTGTAAATAAAAGTTCACCACTGCCACTGCTGCGTTTAATAAAAGATGACTTGATGTCCGAGCTTTGCTTGTTTTTTTTTTGCAAATCATGTTAGAAAGCTCTCCGTGATAGTTAAAAAAAGAAGGAATAAAAAATAAAAAGAAAAAATATCAGGATTCATGACCGCACAAGCTCCCACCTGAGCTATCATTAGATTATAAATTGTGGCGAAATTTGCTTTCGTATTCTAATGATATTTTTGCAATTTTTCATTGCCTCAAAACACGAATAAAACGACGTTTTCTAAATATAAAACCTATATAGATTAATCGCCCCCAAAACTACCTGTATACTAAATTATATACAATTCTTTGGAGACGTTACCGAGATTCAGATTAAATATTTATATAGGTATATATACATACATGAATTGCCCGTTTAAAAGTATTAGATTTCTTAGTTCAATCACAATGACCTAGTGTAGGTTGGTAGACACATGTCCCCAAGAGTGCTGGAAACAGTATTATTCTTCGACCAGTTTAATAATAGAAGACTTTTAAATGAATATTAGTAATGCATATCTGAAAAAAAGAGCGTCGCCTCTCCTTGCGCCACTGTGGGAAAAGCAACGCCTTAATTGTTTCATATAAACAATTTTTTTAAGTTTTAGGTCTAAGACAAGTAAATAAAAATTACTGACGAAAAATAAAACCGTTTTGTAAAAATGGTTTTTATTCAATAAAAATGACGTGTGTATCCGGCGTGATAAACATGGCGTGGGAGGTTTAATATAATGGTCTAAATATAGAAAGCTGCACAATTTAAACTTTTGTATTATAAGACCGGTACGTAGGCGTTTCTGAGTTTTACATAGACCCAGATTTGTGTAATATTGCGAAGGGTAGCCTAAGTTTACAAAGTGTAGGTTTCTTTGATTTAACGTAGAGGTACAGAAATATAATATTTGATTCTCAGTAGCTCCCACGCAAACTTATTTTCTTTTAATTAAACCATGAACGAGAGACGGTAGAGATGTTTTAGATTTCATTTCAGTTTTACTTACTTGTAGCTATTGTAAATGGAAGGTGATGAAATGGTTAACGTTTGTAGATAAAATTTGGCAAGACATACAAAGATTAAACAGTGCCGGTAACAAGTTTCCTCGAGATGCTTTTGATAGTCCCCGATTAAGTCGCAGGCGGATGTTAGTGTTACACAGGACGTATTTTTGTATTTATTTCGAACAGTATCCACTTCCAATATTCATCTATACAATGGAGTCCGAATTTTATGATTATTAAGTTTTGGTAGATATAACGGGGAGCAGATAGGGTGCTAAACATTCGAGCAATGTTATAAATCATGGTTATGGGATATAGCGCATTCGTAATGCCGTAACGATGTCTTCGATCGGCGGCAGTTATAGCCGTATGCGATAAATATTGAAGGCCATAGGCAATGATTTGTTGCGATCATCGATATATCATCTATTGTGATTGTTATCTGTGAGTAAATGTTGTTGGTGGATACTCTCATATATCACTGTATTTTTTAGCTATTTCGTAAACAAGTAAAAACCTGGTAAATAATAGGTAGATATAGTTCACCGTGAAGGTACAGCTATCACCTGATTATCTGGAAACTATAAGAGCTCGCGGCCGTTGGATTAAACTTCGTAATTCTACACGTGACTCTTGCTGGTGCTGATGAAGCTGTACCTCCTATATGGTGGTAGGCTTCTATTGAGGGTAGTCTTCACTCATCAGGACAAGGAATGTCGATTGTCGCCAACTGGCTTTCGTTTACTAAGTGATACGAAATCTACCTACATGCAGTAAAATATAAAATATATCTGAATAATGGTCATAGAGATATTTTACTTCTGATCATTACAATCACATTAAGGATGATTGCAAGCAAATGTCGCCGTCACACGTAACATAGTAGACCATTCATTACTACCTACCACATCTAGAGGACCGTTGCCCGTTGTTCTCGTATAAATACTATAGTATTCCATCCATTCGCAATCTTGTCACATAATTCCTTATTTCCAGCTTTAAGGATAAGAGTATTCCAAAGATTTATCAGCGTGTTACATACTTAAATATGCACGCCTGTATAAGGCTACAAGTTATAATAACACGTAGGTTATGCAATGTTATGAATGCTAACAAGACCGCGGCGACATCGTGACGAGGTCGTAACGCAATAAATACGATACTTACTTAGAACAAATACTGGGTAATATATTTTTTTTAATTACTCATCTAACTGCGATTAAAAAGCTTATTAAATATGCAAAGCTTTCTTGCGTGTTTTGTACCTACATAGGTAGGTAGTTTTAATATACCTAGGTACGCATAAGTGTAATAAGTATATATGTATAAGTATATATTTAATTTCATGAAATCCAACTAGGCCTAGGCCAGACATTAAATAAACTTATGTATGAATCAAATTGTCCATATAGGTACATAGATGACGGTAGTGCGCCAATAAGTAAGTAGCCTTTATTCCCAATTTTTATTTTATAACCGTATTCTAAACAAAGGAACATACAATAAAAACGTAATGGTATTGGATTTGAAAAATATGAGTAAAAGTACCTACGTAAAATTGAAAATCAAATAAAGTCTGCAAAGGTTAAGTTCTAATTTAGAAATAGAGTTGTTCATAAATAGAAGCTGTCCGTTCATAGAAAGACGACTACAACCAGATTCATCTTTTAGATTGTTTGTTCAACCTCATAATTTTATTAGCCGCCGGTGCCAACTGGCTTTGAGGTCGACCGACAAGTGGGAGGGTTCAAAGTTTATTCACAAAATATTTCATTTTAAACATAGTTGCTTAGAACTACGGGATACGGACAATGAATTAAAATGATTACAAACGCGGTGGGTTTCACTGAAATAGTAGTGTTTTAAGTTAGTATTTTTTTAGGTACTGTTTTCTTTAGTAAATAAATAATTATTATTTTCATAGTTTTATCTAAATTTAAAACAAAGTTAATTTCCTCTGCTGCTTTTTGATCCACTTACTTTTGACGTGGCGCAAAGGATTTTGTAATGTTTTCACCAAAATTAAACTTATTTATGAATTAAGCATGTATAATTACTGATGGTTTATAAGTTGCCTCGATGATCCAGAGAGTAGGTAGTCCATTTTATCAATAACTTAAAATTGGCATTATTTTCAGATTTAAAACTATAAATATTAATTAGCAAATTTCTTATTAATATTAGTGATTTTAAACAGCTCATCCTAAAAAAATTGGTTCTGCAATTTCAAGCAATTTAACCTATCGGTTATCTTAAGCCACGGTACTTCTCCCATCCATTTTCCGGGTAGCCCTCGCCCTCTTCAGATATTATCTTATCATAACAAGTTAAAGCATAGTAAGCAGGGTAAGGTTAATACATAATACGGCTATTTGAACTGAACCCTATTTAGTTCAGCAATTCTTTCATTAGATAAAAACTATAAGGCTATCGTCTTTTCTTGATAGTTTTTGCGTTGCGTATTGTATATTCTACACTGTGATTACACGTACTTTAGTAACCAATTGAACCATTCATTTTGATACACATTTAATTTAGGTACAATCTGAGAAGAAATAAAATAATTACAACGATTTCAGCATGCAACACTGGATCAGCTCAGTTATTGCTGCACTAGCGCACAGAACTGATTTTCAGCTGGCTCCGAACATTAATTGTGACCACAACAACAAATACCAAAAACTTTATAACGTGAATGTGGAGTCTAAGAGGATATATAACAATAACTAACTGGTTAATTACCACCTCAAGCGATCGAAGGACTGGCACGTACTTCTGCCAACGCTTAAGTTTGGCGATTCAGAGGAGCAACGTCGTCGTCGCCAGCTTTCTTGGTACCCTGCCCGCAGGCAGCGGCCTAATGAGGTTTTTTATTTGTAATATTCCAGTTATATTTTGTTTAGATATTAGTTTTAGTTTGGTTTTAATGATATGGCTATTGCATATTTTTGAAAATATCTGGGCTAAATGCTTATTAACTATGTATACAGGTTGACGGTTACAAAATTACACACGTATATTCTCTTTATTATTCTCACGGTCATTATTATATTATTATTCTAAACTAGTTTCCCGCCCGCGGCTTCGCCCGCGCCTATAGTGCTAAACCATTAACCTCTTTTTTCGCAGTCGGATAAAACTATCCTTTTCCGGGTCTCGAACTATCTCCATACAAAATTAGGTGAGTAATGTAGGCGTGTACATTTTGAAATCGGCAAGCTCTCCCATGTATGTCCATGAATCTATAGAAGTTTCATAAAAAATATGTCTAACTTTGTTGTCACACCGTTGAAAGTCGTTTTTCTACGGCTCTTAGACCTGCTTAGACCATAATGTAAGTTTTTCATTTAATATCAAAGAACAAATAAAATTTAAATTTCGAATTCTCTTCATCGTATTGAGTTATCAAACATGTCTTTGTGTCAAAATAAAAAGTAATTTAGATCAAAAGCACGAAGGAGTATTAATATCAACTTCGAAGCAAATCACCCTCAGAATAATTACTTAGGCGTAGAATTAGGATATTTTTTTTTTGGAAAAATTAAAAACACGTGTTTCATTATTTCCTTGAAGGTTTATGTGTACTAAATTTTATGTAAATAGGACCCAGGAATAAAAAGTTGCATACAAATTTCATCCCTCTATATCACCCTCTTAGGGGATGATTTTTGAAAACATTATTAACTATTGTAGGGTATACAATACCTACATTTCATTTATGTTATGGAGATACGCGGTAACAAACTTTCACACACACACACACACACACACACACACACACATACTTACTTTCGCATTTATAATATTAGTAGGAAGCACAACCAGGAGTTCCAGACAAACCCATTCACATTAGGCTTCAAATGCGCAACAAACTATCCTACGACATAGTAGTTCGTCAATTTTATCTCTCCTAAATTAATAGGATCCCGAGTAGGTAAGCTTGATAACAATTAATGTTTGCGGGCGTCCTTCGCACAGACTACGAATATTAATAGAGAAATTTAAAACATCGAGTAAGGCATTGTTACAAAAAGATTGGTTGAAACGTGTCTTAAATGAAAGTCGCACAGATTTTAGAGTTGGAAAAATCGCAAAATATCTGGTATAGTATGTATCTAAGTGGCATTTTAGCATTCGATGTTTTGCGCTAAATACATTATCTATTGTAGCGAAAAAGATCCTACATTTGCTGCGTGTAAAAATACCTGTAATTTATTAAAAAAAAATTATTTAGGAAAACTAATCTCTCTGTTAAAATCCACTTGTCTACATTTCCACTCCTCACGTACGTAGTCGTCGGGTGGATGTCCTTCTCTAATAGCGTGTGTGCCGTGAATCGAATCGTTTATTACACTATAATATTTATTCAACATTCATTATCAGCGGCTTTAAGATCCAATAAAATAAAGGACTCTCTCTTATAACAACGTTAGGAATTAATTAAGAGATCTAATGTATATATTTTTTTCTTGATGAATCTTAGTTACAGCACCAAGTTTAGAATTGTGCCTAGCAATAGGCTCGTCCCCGATTACCTATGGGACCTAAACATTGCCGGCGAAAAATGGATGATAGGCACCTCTGCCTACACATTCGGGCACTTTTATTTTACATTTATTTCAATCTTTTTATTACTATCATGTTTTGTAAATATAGAGCTCATGCGTTATTGAGAATTAACTAATCATTACTTAATTCAAAATTCTCTTAGCAACTAACTCAATACTCGTAACTTTATAAGAAAGTTAAAATTGTTGTTGACCCGAAATGTACTTCAAAAGTGCTCTAAGCACAAATCCAAGATGAACTAAACTTTGTATCAAACAGGTGTATTCATCTTTAAGTTACAAGCTAAGTCGACGGTAAAGTTGGCGAAATAAGCTAGTACAAAATTTTATTACGGTTAAAGATATATATTTCTCAAATATTACATTATCATATCGATAAAATTAATAACAGTAGGTTGAAAAAAAAGCACCCGGATACTAAATACATTCTTACATTCTTGTACTAGTCGCAGGTAAGTTATATCAAATTTTATAAAACATGTTTAATTAGGCCTATGACTTCGTAGCTGGTTGATACAACAAAATTAATGCGATTATGTACTTAGTAAAAAAATATTTAAATAAGCAATTTAGATTACAATTTAGATAAATATTATTTTACGTTTACACATAATAGATTTATAAGTTTTATGTAGGTATATTTTTTATCTTATTTACATTGTATAAAATGAAGTTGGTTTCGCTGTCTGCTACCGATAAACTAAAAAAGTACTAAACAGATTTTCATGGGGTTTTACTAGACAGAATGGAGTCAATATAGTATATTAAAATATTAAAATTTTCAGTAAGTTTTTGGTAGTATGATTACAGAAGAAGTCGATGATCATTGCTCGGTCGGCCAGCTGCTAGGCGTTGGCATACGCACATATAGTTTACTCATTTTAATTGAATTTCAATTCATTCGTAGTGCGAGTTCCAAGTCATCACCTGGTTCCCGGGTGGTGCAAATCAGGTGACAATCAACTGGTGGCAGGCTAAGCCGTGGTTAGTGACCACCCACCAGACAAAGCCGCACCGCGGCCTTGCCGTGTTCCGGTGCGATGTCTGGTGACACCATGCAGAGAGTGTGGGTCGGAATTTTAACTCTTTTAAGGTTTCTAACTATATGGAGGCTCATTCCACTGCCACCATCTCACCGATAATCATTCGTAATTAAATTCATCGAGTGAATCGGTATACTGGGCTGGCGCGTCTCTTCGTGTTAAATAGTTATTAAAATATATATTTATATTATTTATATACTTTATATGGGCTTAATTAGTTACTTGAAATAAATAAATTGGTCCTAGAATAGAATTTGTAATCTAGATCGCTAAGCTAATCTTTCAGTCTTTAATCAAAGTGCATTTGCAGGTGAACAGTGTCTGAATTTAAAACAGATTCATTCTAATAAAAGCAGTCGACATTTGCGGGCGTTGCGGCACGTTTTGGGAGAAAGGGATTTCATGTCTGATTTGATAGCTTCGTGGTCCACCGTTGTCCTCCCCCGGAGCCACTTTCTTCATTGTTACCCACAGGTCTGGTACAGGAGATATAAAATTTTATGGTTTTGATGGTTCTACAGTAGTTATACTAACTTATAGACGTGTAATCCATTGTAATGCTATAAATTTAATTAAGTTTGCTCCAAAATCTCGGTTTTGTTTAATTTCTTCATTCTATCATTCACTGTCAGGAGAATAGTTATCGTATAGTGGGACATTAACACATACGGCCATCTGATTCCAAATTAATCTACTATGTAAGCCAGATAACGTTTGAATGTACTACTTATAATACTTTTCTTTTGTAAATACATACTTAAATATAGATAATTACACCCAGACTCATCACCCAAAAGTCTGACTTGGGTGGGAATTTAACCTACCGTCATCTATCTGAATGGCCCTCTAATATTTGTAATCTTCCTCTTCACCGATGTACGAGTATGTTGTTACTTTTTCTAGTTCTACTAAGTACATCTAGGTCAGTTAAAAATTTTATGAGTGATATTTCGTTTTCGGTTTGAAAGTCAGGTCTATCTTTTTTAATTTAAAACCAAGCTATTGTAACTATTTAAGACATCATTAGCTTAAATCTAGATATTTGGTTCTACCTTATAGAGTTGTAAGCACAGTTAGTATCGGAGCTTAGACAGGGATTTATGCTCGAAGCAAACAGACGAACGTGCCGAGACACTTCAAGCCCTGAGATGGGAGTGCTCGTCTCTAGCAATTCAACACTGATCTCCGTATCTTTGAGCTAAACTAAACCTTGTCATATTTGTACAAAAGTCCATTATTCTTTGCATTTACCAATTTTTACTGTCTCAAAACATCGATATTTTATTTAAATTTGAATTTATCACGAAAGTCAAGAGATTTTTATTTGAAACAAAGGAATGTTTTTGAGTTGTTGTTTCAATCTCCAATTATTTTTCTTGTTGATAATTCCGTTATAGGCTATTGATGGAACTGAACTTTGTCTTAAATCACGCTGACCTACAAAGATAAATGTGTTTGCTTCTTACTAAATTTTCCCCTTATTCTTTTTCTTATATTTAACTACTTGGTTATATGTATATAATTAGATGTGATCCTACTTTTAATGTGAATTAACCCAACAATTGTCAGAAACCAATAATAGATTGTATTATTATCAATATTAAGATGCAAAATTTGCATTATTTGAATTCAAATATCTTCTAGCAAGCAATAAGTACTTACTAGAAAATATTCAAATTCAAAATAAAGCAAGTTTAAATATTTAAGTTGGCGTTGAATTCTAAGTTTCAAAACAAGCCAGTGTTCTAATCCCCGAAGACCAATGACATTTCTATGTATAAGATTCTGAAATTTGGTTATTGTACTTAAATTGAAAGTTGAGTTACAATAACAGATTGAGGTAGTTTGATTAATTAAACATTGACTGTAAAAGTCGTTTGTAGGACAATATGTTGACCTTTTATGCACATAATAATAATATAATAATAGCAAGGTTTTGTAAAATTATGAATTAAGTGGACAGTATTGGAAAGAGATAAAGTTCTAAACCGCTCTAAAGTTTCGTTGCAACCATTCTACAAGGAATTGAGAAAATCATCTTGACATTGTACTGCTGTACTGTTATAGGCCGACCGTTCAACTCGCGTGTCGCCATCTGAGGTAAAAAGTCATAAAACATTAATTAAATCTCTTAAAGAACTATTTAAACACAGATAAAAGTAATGTAAGACTATTCGTCACTAATATCCATATCGCTTGAATCATCATCACTGTCTGTGCAGCTTGAGGAGTCAGAATCTTGGCGATAGGTGAAACGCAAGTTAAACGGTCGGCCTATAGTCGGCTTAACTTATGTAGAACTTTATTATCTGTGACAGAACCAAATATAAGAGGGCATGGCGTCTTCGATCAATCAGTACTTGGCTACTGTGTTTGGATTACCTAACGTCTAAACTCCTTCAACAGAAATTCCGTGCCTTAGTAAGTGGTAACTTGGTTGTTACTTTTCTCAATTAGTTATATATTGTAATAATTCCTTCTAAGTGCCCAATCTAAGCAATCCAGGTACTTAATATAGCAACGTTATAATGTACATACAAGTGTGTGATGCGAACAAAAAGCAAAAATCAGTTTTTATAAAACTACTAGTTTTCCGCCCGCGGCTTCGCCCGCGGATATCGGTTATCGCGCTAAACCATTAATCTCTTTTTTCTCAGTTGGATAAAACTATCCTTTCCGGGTCTCAAACTATCTCCATACAAAATTAGTTCAGTAGTGTAGGCGTGTAAGCAATGTTTTGAAATCAGCAAGCCCTCATAGGCACATCCATAAATCTATAGGGGTTTCTTAAAAAATACAACGGCTTTTAGACAATAATTATTGCAAGTTTTTCATTCAATATTTAAGAACAAATAAAATTTAAATTTTGTATTCTAATAATCGGACTGAGTTATCAAACGTCATTGTGTCAAAATAAAAAGTAATTTAGCTAAAAAGCACGAAGGAGTATTGATATCAACTTCAAAGAAAATCTCCCTCCGAATAATTTCTCAGGCTTAACCCGCGTAGTATTAGGATAAAAATAAAAAAAATTGGAAAAATAAAAAACACGTGTTTCATTATTTGTTTTAAGCTACATTTATACCGAATATGAAGTGAATCGGACAAAGGACTAAACAGTCCTGGAATATTAAATTTTTCCAAAAATGTTCATTTTACACTCCCCCTGGGGGTGGTTTTGGAAAAATAAAAAACACGTGTTTTATGATTTCTTTTAAGGTATATGTTCGCCGAATTTGGAGTGAATCAGACTTCAGACTAAGCAGATCCAGAGAAACTTTAATTTTTACCAATAAAACTCATTTTCCACACCCTATGGGGGTAGTTATGGAAAAATAAAAACCCGTATCTCATTATTTGTCTTAAGGTTTATGTGTACCGAAATTTAAATGAATAGGACCAAGGAATAAAAAGTTGCATAAAAACTTCACCCCTCTATTTAACCCTCTTAGGAGATGATTTTTGGAAACATTATTAGCTTACGTCCTATTGTAGGGTATACACTACATACGTTTCAAACTTCATTTACATTGGTTGAGCGGTTATGGAAATACGTGGTAACAAACCTTTACACACACACACACACACACATACACTTACTTTCGCATTTATAATATTAGTAGGATCTTACTTTCGCATTTATAATATTAGTAGGATAGGATAAATATGGTCGATGGTCCATTCTAATATACTTAGTGAAACTTAGCTGCATCTCGAAGTTTGGAGTTGTGCTCGATGAACGGCAATAAGCTCGCCCTCTATTAGGTATGAGACAAACATAGCCGGCGAAAAGTGGGTGATAGGCACCTCTGCTTAAACCTTCGGTTAATACAGGTGAGATAAACATAAATATATAGTGATAGAATTACATAGAAATTATTTTGCAGGTAGGCACGATACCCGACAGAAACACTTGACAAGCATTTTCTCGTTGAAGAAAGGACGCTTGAAACTTAAGTTCTCAAAGTTTTTTTCTTGATTCTGCGTTTATAATAGACTGTATTCGAAAGGGTCCACTAAACCAGTTTGTCGCTGTTTTAATGACTTTTGGCTACTAATTTAATTTGAGTTTTCTTGATTACTTTAGCGCCTTTGTTAAAATAAGAGTTTTTTCAAGTATTGTTGAGAAGTGCTGATTTGTTTGTCCAATTATTTGTTTTCACTTTAACTTGTTTATTTGTTCATTCTTTTTAGAAAGTTTTTTACAAATAAAAATACATTTTACCTACTGTTATAAAAATCGGGCGCACCTCTGGACCAAATATTCGCATCCAGTCTCGTCGAGAGCACTTGTCCGAGAAGCCTTTGCACGAGAGTTACCTGACTGGGTACTGTAAATGTAATAATTTGCTCTCGTTTATTCGTTTGCAAACGCCATGAGTATTGAGTTTCGCTGTTACGCTATGCGGTGTTAATTAGTTGTAATTATATATTATTATAATTGTTATTGTTTGTTTAATTGCACGAAAAAAATCAAGGTATCTCGTTCAGTAAGTTCAGAATGCACATCTGACATTAAGAATTTTCTATAAAAGTGTCGAACAAACTACTAACGTAAATTCGTGTTATTAGAGACAATTCGGCGATATTATATACATAAACTAGCCGACCCAACAGACTTAGTCCTATCTAAACTAAAACAAAATACTAATAGCAGCGCCACCTATTGCATCAAATAGCTTTTTAAAACCATCCAGGGACTTATTCAGATATACACACAAAATTTTATCCAAATCAGTCTAGCTGTCTAGGAGTTAGGTGACATACACGAGTATAAATACATACTAGTTAGCTGACCGCCCCCGGCTCGCTCGTGTGGTGTAAGCAGTATAAAATATAGTTCTCGATCTCAGACCTATTGAGTATACACACACAAAATTTCCTAAGAATGCAATGCCATAACGCGGTGACACTAGGATTATATTAATATTAGCTGCCCGGCGTACTTGTACTTTGTATTCTCACCTTTTACACCTTCTTTGGGCCTGTACAAACATTTCAAAACCAGAATCAGTTCTCGAGTTTTAGCGATACAAGTAATATCAATTCATTTTTATGTATTTTGAGAACCGACCTAAGTCCTAGTTTTTGCCCGCAGCTCTAAGCTTGCATAAGTCGTATCGTATATCACGTATTCTTCAAAAGCCAATAGACAAACACACATAGTTACTTTTGTGTTTGTAATGTATATCGTAGGAAGCTATTTATTGTTGTATTGTAACACCGTAATAGGAAAGCCATTATATAAACATAGTGAAATAGAATAAAACACGAAAGTATGAACTTACACCTATTTCGTGCGGTTAAAATGTGAACAACTAAACTTAATATCATTAAACGCCCGCACCGAATATCACGCCATTTATTGCATGGAAGCACTCAAGGTAATTTGTGGGAGCTATTAAAATACTCCGTACTGCACCTCACATTGCCATTTTATCTGGCCTGGCAGCGGTTAAAATGGAAACTGTGATCGCTGTCTCACTCTAACTATAGAAATATCAATATAGTCGTCTCTTGCTGTTGCTATTAGCTCCACGTCACAATTCGTAGCATTATGCCCTATAGAAATATGTGCACGGAAATTACTGCGAATTTCACTTATTTGTTTTGTACGTATATCACTTTAATTAAAAGTGGCGTTGGTTTATGAAATGTTGTCGTACTTAAAAGAATATCATAGTGTGATTTTATCCTTGACTTAATTATAGCGATTTACCTACCGAATCCATCTACCTATTGTCTATGAAATCCAGGCACTAATAAATTTGTTTGCAAAATTTTCTTGCGTTTCCAACAAAAGCATCATGCTTAAAATATCCATTAGTCCTCATAACCGTGCACATTTACTATTAGGTATAAAGTAGGATTCAGATTTGATGCCAAATTGGCTTCTTATTTCATTATGGGTAGTTTGAGACAGCTAACCTAAATCTAAACCGTAGGACTAATCCAAAACAGGGACTCTAGACATATTATATTACATATCAAAGCGATTACGAAAGTTTTAATAGAACGAAATGTATCGGGTTGATATAAAGTTTGTCACGTGATATTTCGAAGGTGAATGAATATCCCGTATATTATGTTCTTTTCGGTATTTGTTTATCGCTTTGCTGTGTAATCTGTCTAACTAGGACTAGTTAATAGACAATAGATAAAGAGACTAACAAGATTTTGAATGATAAATTATAGCGAATGTAGATTAATTAACCCAGGCCTTCAGTGAGACGAAACAAAAAGCTGTACGCTGCCCGCCATGACCGATTTTTAACCAACTTCCAAAAAAGACGGAGGTTATATGTTCCACTGTGTGTGTTTTTTTATGTATGTACAGCGATGTTCCCCCATTAATGGGTCGATTCTTAAATTATTGAAAGAGTATGCTTCTACGGTGGTCCCATTTGGACCATGTAAGGACCTGATAATGGAATCCCACGAAATTCGCTGTTAAATCTTTTTTTTATATATTTAAGATTATGTAGGTTCTCCCCACATAATCCTAAATATTAGTGTATCTACTTAATTCTATTAAATAAAGTAAGGTTAACTCGTCCTAAATAAACTGTTATCAATAGTATAGGTAGAGTTGTTTTTCTTTTCCTTTGCTCGTGTACACAGCTGTGCGCATAATTTAACTTTGTTTTATTAGAGATCGAAATTCCTTAAAAGGGTTAGGAAAGTCCAAACATTCTGTTTCGGTAATCAGTCATATTTGAATAGACGTGTTGTAGGTACTTGTTAGTAAGTTATCGTCGTATAAGATCTCCCGCACACAAACCAACTACCACTCGCCAGTCTTGGTTCAACAGCAAATTACTTTTACAATTTCTTTACTAACACAACAATATTTACTACGAGTAACTACTTGATTTGACTTCATTTGACAAGGTACGTAACATAATTTCTGTACTTTACTTTAACCCTTTTTAGTGTCCTACTATTGGGCACGGGTCTTCTCTCAACTATATTGCGAGTTGAGAGAGTTTACGCTTTAATTTATACACGCCAAGTGCGCCCCAGTGGATGTCACACATGTCCTCAAATTCCTAAATATGCCAATTTCTTCACGAGTTACCTTATCTTTCAAAGGCTAGGCCGATCGTCACCGCTACTCCAGTATTTCGGTAGTTGCTACAAAATAAGTTACGTCCTAGATACTAACATTGTCACGACATTCTGTGCCTATGGTTCTCTGAACTTACAATACAATAAAGAAAACTATCCTTCCTAAACAATTTGTACTGACGCTAGAGGCGTTGTTGTATTTGATTTCATCACCAAGGAATAGTAGTGTTTTATCGATAGGCTGGTTTGTAACTGGGGCAAAGGATCAGTATTGCCGTCCAACGCGGCAATACTTGTAGCATTTTGGGTCGTAAAGTAACGATGTGGAACAAATTTTAACGCATTAGTGGAGATTAGTTTTGAAATTGTTATTGTTTTATTGTTGATATCTTAATTAAACTCATAATTATTGTACAGTACAAATTTAAGAATCGTAAAAAAGTTTTCACGAGTCACCACTGGCAAGTGGTCAGTGGATCGTTTGCGGGAGCCCCTGATTACTGAACAGGAAAATTAATCTCGAAATCTCTACACAAGTTACTTAAAGTTATTGCCACACTAACCAGCTAGCGAGGATCGATAGGTTGTGGTTTATTAGATTACTCACCGACATACCTAGTGTTCAGTTTATTAATTCTATTGAAGTTTACATTGTTCCACCTGCTAGATGTTACCAGTCTCTTGGTAAGTTGCCAAAATCAGTGAAGTGTGTATTTCAATGTTTTAGTAACAAGCACTTACGTCATTTCATCATTTCCCTTGTTTTGTTCCCATTTCTGGAGTACGGCTAGTCCAGAATAAACGAGCGACTTCGATCAGACTTCGAAACCCGTAGGGAACCAGTAGCCGAGATAGTTAGACCAGGTGCCATATTAGGCTTCTGACTACTTGCAACGATTGTCATAGATGGTTAAAATGACAACTAGGACCGACTAGCCTGTGGCTGTACTATTTATATTTGTCACCTTTACTTTACCTGTATTCCATTAGAATAAATGATTTTTATTTTGGCTTGACGTGCTCTCCGAGCCACGGAATTTGGTCCCTCAACTAACAAAACACCGAAACAAATCTTTGTCGTTACACAAAGATTGTCCGGGGCAGGAATAGAAACCGCGTCGTCCCGGGCACAGTATAGCCCAATCGGACAGTTTATACCACTCGTCTGTAGAGATCGTGTTCGTTTTAGTTATTTTTGTTAAGTTTCTTGAGTTAGTTTATGTAAGTAATTGATACGTTCCTAGTTAGATTGTTTTTCATGCAAGTCTTATCTCTACTTGTTAAATAATTTTATATAGGTACAACATTTAGATACCTATCTTACTTATACATATTCACAAAGCACTTCATCAAGAACGTAATAGAACTACTTTCAGCGTATCTACTACGTGACGACGAGTAAATTAGTTATGAGGGAAGTTAAGAGATGTAATAAAATATTGGAAATATAGTGTGTATACATCACGTCTGGGTGACTAGTATGTGGCTGGAGGGTAGGGTGCTTGAGATCCTATAGCAAAAAGAGAAGAACTTCCGGCCATGGTGACTGACGCGATGGTTCTGGTTGGGAAATTGTATTTTGTCTGAGAAACTTGTTTGTGCTTTTCAGCATTCAAACAAAGGTTTTCGCTTGTATGGCGTTAGGAATGCGGTACCATATACCTAAAGGCAGGTGTAAAAATAAAATAACGTGTAAGAAAATACTTTATATAAATCTATACGACAGCTTATTTACAATAGTTTTACATAACTAGTAGTAGTAACAACTTTAATATCTTAGCCTTATACTTATTTTTATATAATTGAATTTTAATGGTAGACAATTGTTTATTTTCACTGAGTAGGATAGCATTATTCTTTTAGAAAATTAATCAAAAGAAAGTAGTACTCTTATTCATTGGCAATATTTAAATTTACCATTTGGTATGTTCACAAATAAACCACCAGGCTACAGACACGCGGTAAGCAATATATATTTACACTTTATACATAAAAAGTTAAATTGGGTGGGTCTTAAATATTTTATTATTTTAAGGTCATCTGCAAAATATATAAAAATACTTTACCTACCTTATACTGTTTTCTAATAGGTCATTCATGATGTATTTTATGGTAAACATTTAAGTATTAGATAGATAACAATACCACAATTGATAAAAATAACACTGAACATAATGTACTCTACTTAATATGTTAACAGATACAATTGTAATAAAATATTTTCATAACAAATTATTGGAATGAGATTAAGTCAGTTTTAAAACACATTTTTGGGAGCTGAAACACTTAAAACACTTATCACTATAAGGTATATATCTACTTAAAGATGACATACCTACCAGAGTACATAATAATACCTCTCAGAATGTTTCTAAAATAAGACAAGGTATTTTAATTTAATTCAAATTATGTTAGTTAAATGGCTTCCTAACTGAAAACAACGTTGAAAGTTTTCAAAGTACCTACCACATAATATGTAACCACAACACGTTATATGTAACCAAAAGTAAACCACAGTTTTACAACCCTCATAGACGGTAACGTGGCTTAGTTAGAGATAGACTATGAAAGGAGGTTGTATTATTTGATTTGCTTTTAGTTTGTAAATTAGTGTTTCCCAAACCTATGGTCCCATGTACCACTGTAAAAGTTGTTCAACTCGGACTCTTGGACCTAAAAAATTATCAATCCTGCTACAAGATTGCTTAAGCTTGCTAGCTTTCTAGTAGCTATTACGTAAATTTTATCGCGATTCCTCTACCATCAAAAGGCGAACCACATTTTTTCCTACCCCTAGGTTGAGAAGCTCTGATAATATGTAGTATGCGAAAGATGTTTATTATTTTCTTTGCCAAAGAAGTATCTGTTTAGGTAGATCTATTTCGATTAATAAGTAGATTTTTTTCCAAAATCTGTCATCTGTTAATTGAAGTCGCTGCTATATCCCACAAATCTCTGTTTTCATCCTAAGTACTGTCTTTATACATACGAGAGTACCCGCTACCTGATCTACCAATGTGAAATTTCTCTATCAATCAAAACATAATATACAAAATCGGTCTACAATAACGGAGTAATCGACGAAATACATAAAAAAATACAGGTCTACTCCCGAACGTAGAACCTTCTCATTTTTTCAGAAGTGAGTTAATAAAGAATAGACTAAACAATTAATTTTATTAATTGTTTAACTTACTAACAGCAATTAGTTTTTTTTTTTTAAAAATAGACATGGATAAATAAACTCTTTAGAGATAAAACTCGACAATTTTTTTGGGAAAATAATAAAGTAATACAATTAGTAGGTACAACACTAAATAATATACATTTCACATTTATTTTATTTACATATCTATTAATTAAATCACAGCTCTTGATGGAAAATCATGTGCGCCGTACTTACTTATTATATTCGTAAGACACACTGCGATAGGTTATCTACACATATATGATGCGCACTGCTCTTTCAATACAACTCCAATGTTTTCGTAATACTTAACATCATGATTTCATAAAGTTACTAGGAAGAATAAAGTGCTAAACCTGGCGGTTTACAATATTGATGTAGGAACCTACTTAGATTTAAGGTATGTACAAACATTGAACACTGACATAACATTAATTTGAGATCACTTCAGCTTTGGTTTGGTACGTAACTTTTTTATTTATATTGCGTTTGATCGAAGGGTTTCTACTATCACTGTCCAAACTCACTTCACTGACAGACTCTGAGTCTTGGAAGTACGGCACAGCGTCGGTACACATGTGTCGGTCGACGCATTGTATCGGTTCGTCGAAGGAGGTGTGCTCGATGTTTCTCATGCGGTATGCGTCCGCGCACGAGTGACGGTCGCCGCTACGTCGGTTGATCCGGAACGAGCGGCGGTCGCGACATCAGGAGCACCGGGAGCGTGGCGCGCGGAACGTGCCCGCGCGCGCTTGTTGTCACAACCGACACATCTCATGCTGCGACACTGATGAGTACATCATCGTCGATACAGGATACTGTAACATAAATAGACACTGTTAAGAAATTACCTTACATATAAAAAGTATTCACATGTAACAGATTAGTGCTCGTAAGAATTTTTCACGTTCTTTATATTTTGGTCACATGAAGGTTGAAGGACATGTTTTTGGGCTCATGCAGGCAATACTTGAATTAGTTTGGGTACAACGACGATGTTTTATGAAGATTTATTTAGATAGTTGAAGATCAGATAGTTTATAGGTAAACAGGTTTGATTAAACACACAAATGATCAAGATCACAACATTGTAAATGCAATAAATTAGCTGGTTGGATTATGTATCACGGTTCAAGGAATAAGCCAACATTTAACATTTTTAATAGTGAAGAAAGCAAATTAAACGCAAACATCACAATGATTAAGGGTGGCAAGCGACGGATAGTAGACTTATTATTACGTCTCAACTGACCCCACATGGTAAAAGACACATTGTAAGAGCGTGGACATGAAGTAACGAGTAGGGAAGGTAATTATCACAATAGCTTGGAGAGAAGAAACGCCACCTCACATATCGTACAGTTGCGCCTCTCACATCAAATAACATTGCTAACAATAAATTAATGTGGTAGGTTACACTGAGAGAGAGTGTGCAACAATGAGATCACAACAAGTGGTATCGTCAAGCACGTACCTCTATTTCATACTATTTTATTATAAATCGACCCAAAGCCCAAAGTCGGTAGATATATTTCTTCTGTGCATCTTTCATCAGCTCTAATTATATTAACTGCATTAAATATGCAGGAAAGTTTGGAAGATATGATAATTCCTATCCAAGGCACTTGGAAATATGGAGGAGAAAGTGAAAAATCTGCTGATTTGCTATATGTAAGTTTGTTCGCAAGAATTTTGCCTGAGTGGTTGTATGCCCGTCAGTTCACTCGATGAGTAATAGCGTCGTGTTGTGCGCCACTGAAATTAAAAGCATATTGATCATGACATACTAATAAAAAGCATTTTTGTCAAGACGCTACCAGACAATGTATAATGTTTGCAAATATTGATAAAAAACTAAGTTAAAACATATCTTTGCATATAATAATATCTGGGCGCTTGTTTAGCAACTGAAATTACAATATCTTAAATTATTGATTAGAGCAAACAATGTTTTAAAATAAATACGGGCAAATTGTGTGGGATACGAACTAAGTTAATGCACTTACTTGAGATTGCTTGAATCTAAGTTGCGGTTGATATTTCCGACGTAACTTTCTTGGACAACACGCGCACAGAATTCGAAGAAAAGCTCTGAAACAAGAAAATCGCATGTTAACTAACACACTTTATAAGAATTTAAGCCATCATTATTCATTTAACCCGCATAGAGATGAGTAGGTATCTAATATTTGTGATATTAGGTATAAAAAGTATCGATTTATGTAGCTCATTCATTACTAAGATAGATACCGTTGTTTGTTAAACATTGTAATTGAAAAAAAAAATAGTTAAAATTAGTTGAAATTCAAAAGCAGTTAATTCAAATCATTTTATTAATAGCTTATAAAACTTTTGAGGCAGATTTTATAAATTCATCGTCAAATTGGTTTAAATTGGTAAGTATCAGAAACTTTACTAGTCCTCCAACCAAATGCAAGAAAAGTTTAGTCTGTATAATAAAACGGTATTTCATGCAATCACTGGCAGGGGATCCAACCAAGCCGCTTACAAAAACGAGATTGAAAAAATAAATTATTTGATGCCTATTCTAATTTTATTTGCGTTCAACCGATTGAAAATGATTTATAAAGTCTACGAAATTGACCTTCCCATTGTCAGGGGTGCAATATTTTATTCGAAGGTCGAAGAAAAATTTTGTGGCAACTTTTTTCTCGGTATTGTGAAAATACTAAATTATGGTAAATGGATCGTAGTTATTGACCACACGAGTATGTCTATTCTACACTACTAAGTATGTGTACGTGTGTATTTATGTCGGAATACGGATATTTTTAGGAGATTCTACATCTAATAAAAATCCAGCAAGTGTGAGAATAAGTAAGATTAACATATTCAAATAGCGGCTTACTGATAAAATCTCATGAACCAATCCTTTGGCTAATTGAAACGGTTCTTCTAAAAAATAACGATAGATTCCTTCACGCTGCTTAACACATATCTACTTACAAGTAGATGAGATTCAATAAGAAAATTAAATATATATATTTTTTTAATCATTTGATTATTTTATTTACACACACACTCACACTATCTATACAGGATGAGATTCTAATACAATAGTGAATATGTTAAATGTGAACAGCTTATCCATGATTATTTTATATCAATCGGTTTGTTAATAAGCTGACATGACATTTTCACACCACAATGTGCCTTGAAGTAAACTTGTTCGAGTTCATTTACAATGATTATCTCGGAATAAATTGACGCCAGAGCGAGAGGAAGAATTCGTTAGCATTGTAATTCAGTTTTCCTCCCTGACTGACGGGATTCGATTAAAACTTGCGGCTAAAGATTCATAATGAGAGACATGGCTGGTTATAGCTAATTTTGGTTTAGAAAATGTTGATTTATGATTTTACAATTTGATTTTATATGAGTGACATAAATAAATAACAATGTCAGTCGACGTACTGAACGTCCTTTCGGGAAATGGTATGCTATCACATACCTGATTATATCTAACGAACACAAGATTTGATGCTTCATGTAGATTAGATAAAGTAACGTTTACCTAACCGTTGTATTATGGATTATTTCATCGGCGTGACAGCATTTGTTACTATTAGAGCGTAATTTAACATAGTATCACTTGATACAGGCGTGACGCCCGAAGGTGGAGGCAGAATTAATTATCACCTAATTTTCACCATGTGAGCGTAATTTAAGTCGGAAAAATCTACCAAGTAGGTAATAGACCACCTAAGATAGACATTTGTGTGATGAGCATGTTTGTATCGAGTCCGTGTGTAATTATCTACATATTATAAGTACGTATTTACAAAAGAAAAGTAGTATATGTATCGTATATCAGTTATTTGGTTTCCATCACAAGCTCTCCTTAGCTTGTGATCAGATGACAGTGGCTGTTAATGTCCCAGAATATTATTTATTTATTTTTAATAGTTATCATCTTCAAACCAATCCTCTGATGGCCTTTCAGAAAGCTTATCGCTGAGCACGCTATGCGGCTTCTGTGATCTTGCCAACCACCTTTCAGGTAGAGACAGACATTCCATCTAACCTGGGTACACCTACGTTTCGCTACGTGCCTATGCGAAAACTTCTCTTAAAAATTAATACTAAACAATAAATTAAATTATTTTGTGACCTCTGCCATTCTAATTCAATTTTTTTGTGTGTAGTTAAAATTTTAAACAAAGTAGCGTCATGCACAAGCCTTTTGACAAAGTATAGAACAGACCAAGTTATATGAGTGACTTAAATAGAACTTTTTACGACGACAAAAGACTTTTTTCGGTTTTAAATTAAACAGTAGGCCATAAATCAAAATGATTAATATCTACATAGGTCTCCTTAAAAAATTCGTTCGGTACTTTAAGTTACATTAGATATAGGTAGGTTTAAATTCATATCATTTTTCAATGTTCTATTGTACCTGTCTAAGTTTAATTAAACAATATAGATTGCGATTCAACTATCAGAATATTTTAAGGCGTGATTATGATTTTGTAGTTATTAAATAAGTGTTTTTTTATCATGCTTGTCATAAACTAATTTCAGGTTGGTACACACACATTTTAAATGTGAATGCTGATATTTCTAATGCGATTTCAATTGTTTTCTACCTACATGTTTTTACAATTAATATTTTTTGAAGTGAAAACTTCTTTAGCGGCGTTGAGCACTTTTTCTGTAATGGGTATAAAATCTTAAACTCGCGTCAGGACACGTGACCTGATCGAAAAAGCGTAAGACGGACGCAGGGCGTTTGCGCGAATGTTCGTGTATGTTACAGCGTGCCACGCGCATCCATGGATGGTGACAGCTGATGGCTCGACCGTCTGTGTAGTGATCACATTGTTGTGTATTCGTAAAGTTGATTTTTCGGAGAGATAAACTTTTTAATGTAAAATAATTGTAATAGTTTTAAAGTGTTAAATTTTTAATGTAATATAAATTGTCATGTTTGTGTACGATAGCGCAATAAATGAATATTGTATTCTACTACATAAATGATAGTACTTTTATACTGATAAAGCAATTGGTGCAAAATTATTCCCTAACCATTCCAAAATATCAAACATGCTCAACGTTAATAATCAAGTTTTCACTTCTGCCGGCACTCCCGGAGTGCAACCCGCCGTTTTTTTTTTATTGAAATAACAGCATTAATTTAAATAAGTATTTGCGAATATGAAAACTTGAAAAATACCCACCTATTTAAAATTTGTTTCAGAGTTTACCTTTGATAAGTATCCAAAGGTAAACCCAAAAAACAATATTGCTACACAGTAAGACATTCATAAGCATAAATAAATTGATTCCATGTTTTCTAAGGAAATGTTCGATCTAGTTAACTTCTGAAGGGTCGTGTCAGCTGAAGGAAGTATACATCAATCGAATAAAATTAATAAAGCCTTGTGACTTGAGATCGAAACACAATTTTTAGCGAGCGAGTCATACGACTTGGCTATATACGAACCTACAAATTTACATACCTATACCTAATGAAATTCGTGACTGTTATGAGCAATTAGATACTATTAACCTTTTTTAGTGTCCCACTGCTGGGTACGGGACCCAACAGTGGGACACTATCTTCTCTGAACTATCTTGAAAGTTGAGAGAGTTTAGGACTATCCACACACGCTCCCCAAGTACGAGTTGCTTATCCAGCCATTTTTCTGGAGTGATTAACTTAGCTAGACATTAGTATGATATATGTATTATGATTCTGATAAATTATATTCTCATTCTGATGTCAACTACGTAACTATTTATTGAAAATTTATATAGTTTTCAATAAATAGTTACGTAGTTGTTATTATTCTAACAATATAATAAAAAATACATGTTGCATTTATAGTATTTAGATTGAATGTAATTTAATATTACATGTTTAATATGGGCCTTGTAGCCAGTAATTAACGGTTATTAATATCATAACAAGAGTTAATGACTCCAAACTCAAACCTTACACTAACTATCGTCAATAAAATTATTAGGTACTACGGGGAACCAAAATTCGCCTAGATTTATCTGAGATACGATGTGTCTTTTGTCGCCAAATTATAATGTTCACGGCGCATTTTTCTTCACTCAGCAAATATTGACTGTTACAGAATACCAATAATTAAATTACATGCCTGTGTTAGCATACTCTATGCAAAAAATCTGCGCTAGAACCTGGTACCAAAATTAATTATCTGACGCTTGGAACGTAGCGTTGGGAATCATAGAAAATTGCGTCAGCAGCGTCAATATGATGCAATAAAGTATATTGAATTTAGCAGCCTTGTGACAGAAGGTATCGATACAACAGCGTCGCAAACTTCTTTAATCCGGTGTTTTTTACATTACAACTCTTTTTTACCTATATGATATACTTAAGGAACTCATTCTCTTAGCGAAAATGATTTGAAATGTGACATTATAGGTTTGGTATATTTTTAAGAGCATGTTATTGAAAGATTTGTAGTTACAATTAAAGTTCTTTGTTATGTAAGTAATGTTGAATAATAGACAAAAATGTGACTTTTATATTTCATTTGGTAGGAAGAAAACTTTAATGTTGGGCACACGATGTTATAAAGAGATTGTTATTATATTAATTAAGGAGAAAATACTTTACACACTCAGTTGCTATTAATTATTTCTTGAAATTTATTTAATTTTGTTCAGCATAAGTTATACCGTGAAGTTTCAATTTAACGTACAAAGGAAGGATGAAAATATGTAAGTAGGTAGTGAATTTTCAATCACTATCAACTAGCAATCACTTTAAGTACCTTAGAGAAGTGTAACAAATTGTTTCTTTCTTCCATGATAGATACTTTACCTTTTAGTTAGTAACTAAGTTTCCAAATGAAGGCTTTATCGCAAAATATGGTTCTTTAATCTTACTGTGAATGTAAAAGTTACGTTCTTAAAGTAAAATGTACATACATTATTACACATACATACTTACAATCATGCCTTCCCATGGGAGAAGGCAGAGTTATAGAGCGCCATTTGCTACAATCTAAACATACTTCCTTGGCCTCACTAATGTTCATGCATCTGGTCACACAAGTACGCTGGCTGTGAGTGCTACGCACCTATGACTTTGAAGGACTCCAATGATGATATCAGCAAATGTGCTCCTAGAAGTTAACTCCCAGCGTTTCCACTCACCTCCGCCGTGTATAAACCTTTCGTCAATCGTCTATCACCTATCCTCGCCATATGACCGAGCCATCTAAGCATGCTATTTTCCACCTTTGTCACTACATCTTCCTTCAGACTACATCGTTCTCTAATTACTTCATTCCTCAATCATTCAGAATTACATCAGACATACTTCGTAGAGAATCTACATTTTTATTATAATTTTCAAATCGGATATTCAGAGAGTTGTAAAAATTTTGTTTTATCTTGCAATTGATTTGATCAAACTGAATTACAAAATACATTTCTACTATTGCTACTCCTGTATTCTGTAGCCTGAATCGACCATGGTATGCATGAAGAAAACTCCTAGTCTTATGTCTTATATTTATTCATTCTCTCGATCTCTATTTATTGCTTACAATGTTTGGTAAGTGATTCTTAGACCACAATCTGACTTACCCAATTTTTTGTCATACCTTGCATGATATGGTCTGTTATGTTACGTTTGGTGTAAGCCTAGCTAAAAATGATTTAGAAATGTGATTTTTTCTGGAGGTGGCGTAAATGATTGCGCCACAGTCTACGACTAATGTTGTCACTTTCATGAATATTATTTTGTTAGTAAATTTCTTCTTCCTATAAAGATTATTCTAATTATTTATTTTTACCAAAAAAAGATTTACACAAAGGCCAAATTATAAACTATAACTATTGCTTGGAATCAATACTATCTGTTGTTGTTTTAGAGTGGAATTAAAAGCGGATACAAAACCGATAAAACCAAATAAATATAGATCAATTAAACGTGTTCACTATAATTTATGCTTATAGTTTTGTGGTTAAATTTGGTTCATATGTGGAATACTATTTAATCGTTATCTATATAGTTACGTTTATAGTAGATAAACGCAAATGTTTGTGAAGATAGATCGATGTATATATATAAAATGACTGAAAGAATTTAGATGGACAAATTGATAGTTTACTACCAACCACTTACTACATACACTAGGACTCCTTATCGCATTCTCTCCAGACACTTGCCGGACGGTGACTTATAATTTTACTATATTTTTCAAAATAGAGTCGAACCGTGATACCGCTAGACCCTGTGTATCTAATAAGGCATTAACAAAGCACAGACACCTCTCGACTTAAAAACATCCTACCAAGACACCGCAAAATTAATTAATTAACAAGCGCCAAGTGGTAAGCATTTAACAAGTGTGCCGATTGCTTCTATCCTACGCTGTTAAATATACCTATTTGTTATAATTCTATAAATATTGGTATATTATGTTGTTAATGATATCATTAAATGGATTAAATAGCCAGCAGTTTAATTAAATTGACTAATTTATTAAAGCCCTGACTTAACGTTTTACACAATCGGGTATGACAAGTGATTTATTAAATTCTATGGGCTTTTGCCCAGATGAAGGACATTAAAAAATATGTTTTCTTGAGATACTTCTCGTACATTAAGCGGGCAAAGTTACGGGCGGGAGCTAGTGCAACTATATATGCAGGTACTTTATGGGTAGGTATAAGTCAGCCAGCCTTTCAATATTAAGTTTTTATCAAACAAACGACTCACTATTTTAATCACGGTAGAGAACGGTGACAACAAAAATTAATATTTTACAGAAACAAAGCTTTGATAAATTGAGATCATGTAATTAAATTATAATTAAATAATATATTGACTAGATATAAATTTTTATTGTTTTTCGTAAAATACATACAACTTAAATTTACAATTCATAGTAGAATTTACTAAGAACTTAGTTTTACTTTTTTTTATTTGTAACATACATTGCGTTCCTGGCTTTGCCTAAGAGCAAAAAGGTAAACTATTTAGGTACTTACGACAAACATAGCTGTCCTGAAATGTCCAATGATGTAAAAAGCAAAGTGTGTATGTGTATCAAAGCATCAAAATATGATGCGTAGTTCACGAGTAGATGTAGTCTGGATATACTGACAAACGTATTACGCGGTTTTCTTTTAGGTATACTACGTTGGTAGGTTTGTATATGGGTTCAAGTCATGGAAAAATGTTTGAATTGGTATACATGTGAAATATTCGTAAGCTAAAATAAGCATTTTAACTTACGAATATTTCATCTAATTACGATGCGACAAAGACCAACACGGATCACCGAATCGAGACATGCTCCGAACTGCGCCGGGGTGAGCCGTGTTGCTCTATGCCAAGAAAAAAAAAGAAGAAAGGAAAAATATTTACTTGATATAAAAAACAAACAACAAATAACAAACGTGTAAAAAAAGAAAAAGAAAAAAAGCGAGGTTGAGAATTTATAAGACTTGTTTCAGAGTGTTATTAGACTAGAGTATTTTTATTAGCTATTGTAAGCTTTAATTGCTATTATCTGGAACTCGAGTTTTGTATCTGACCCTAAAACTGGGCATAACCACTATTATATGTTATATATACTTCAAGATATTTACAAAATAAATTGATTAATAATGCCGTAACCCCTATGACTTCCAATTCATACTGTAAACTATTTCTCTATACCGTAGTATTACATTATTGAAATATAAATTATATTACCACTACTATTAATTAGAGAACAATATTACACGGATCTAAGCTTATAATTACACTATGTTCAAGAATCTACGTTATGTTGGAGAAGGTAACTTGAACTACAACAATAATTAAGTTAAGGCACCGCCCGCCGCCACCGTCAAAGTTCAATAGGTACTGTATCATCGAAGCTTCCTTCGCTTCAAGTTTCTGAATCCCTACTCTGCTTAGGCTTTATAAATATTTTTACTATTCGATATACTAAAAATATTTACAAATCCTCATAGCATGCCTGTATTACCCGAAGGTGTGAGAGGTGATATCATCCACTTTTTGCCGGCTATGTTTTTGGGTCCCATATGCAACGGGGCGACCCTATTGCCGTTCATGGCACTAAATTCCAAACTTCGACCTGCAATTAAGATTCTCTAAGTATATTCCAAAAGTTTTTAAAGCGCTATTTACATTATATTCAACTATCATCTACCCGCGGTTCCGCCCGCGCATATGTCGGTTATAGTGCTGTCCTATTAACTTCATTTGCGCAGATGGGTTAAAAATATCCTATGTCCTTCCTCGGGTCTTAAACCAAATTTTATCAATACGCTAATATAAGGAGGGTAGCATTTAAGACCTGAAAATCAATCTGGTTGTTCACAACAGCGCAGCGCAAGAGCCGGCACCCCTTCCCCACCGGCTGTTGTCGTGGGTGGTCACAGCTTTTGGCCTGTCTCTTGGTTATTGCGCATTACAGGGTTCAAGATTCAACCTGGATTATACTTGCTTCCGGGTGCCCGGACTGTAAGCAAGATACACCGCCATCGTGCCAGTGCCTATACGACGGGTTCCGGACCATCCAATAGGTTGTGACTGCCCCGCTTTCATCGACGGCCTGTGACGTCAGGGGAGTACTAGGCCTGGTCAGTTATAAAAGCTGTTAGGCTCAAACCCACTTTAATCACCGGACATTGAAACTTTTTCATCAATATTATATTTTTGTCCCAAAATTAGTTTGATCCTGTAATTTATGTAAGTGCATAGTTCACCCCTTCAAACCCTAGCGGGACATTCGCACCCAACCAAACAGTCAGACCGACAGACAGACAGAGTTACGTTCGCATTTATAACATTAGTAAGAAAGTAAGGATTATACAACTATCCCTACAATTTTAATGCTAGTAACAGGGCATGGAATTTATGTAGTTAATATGTTCAGTTTGCTGGAAAATCACCGTTGTGGTTTTAGTTTAATAAAACAAATTTTTTGAGTAAAATCGAGTGGTGCACGTCTACAACTTTGTACATACAAAAATATTAGTTTTTACTAAGTATTAATAGCGATAATGTCAGTGTCCGCAGAAGAACTATAAAGTTATCAACATAGCGATCAAAGTAAGCAATTTGAAGTGGCTGTGAGAAGGCTACATCTCTGGGGAATAAAGGTTCAAGAGTGGAAACCATGCTAAGAGCGCTGCAGCGTCGGCTGGCTCACCACAAGGTGGATTGACGACATTTTTAATATTGCGGGAAGCCGATGGGTGCTAACAGCCTGCCACTGCTATGGCGTTCTAAAGGGGTTCTATGTCCAGCTGTGGATGTCCCTAAGCTAATGATGCTGAAGTAAATAGCGAATAAAGAAATCTAACTATCGTATTGAAACATCACGGAGTAGGGTATCTACTTCCAAATTATCTTGACGTATTAACAAATATTGGAATCCATTATACGTCTGAATACCTATCAAACTATTGGATTGAATTTGGTAATATCGCTTCAGCACAGTGCTTCTAGATCAATATTAGTTAACGGGAAACTACAGTTAACAATCAACTTGGTTCGCTATGTATTGAAGAAGCAATGTTGAATATAAACTCACACGAATTACTGCCTCGCTTCTGCAATGCATCAGGTATATTTGTGTAAAGTCACAAAAATAACTTTTTTGCGATATGGCGCAAAAAACAGCCTCCTTGCTCTGCATAGTGCGGGCCAGCCCTAACAATATATGGCGAATGTTTGCCGAGAGGTATGACTCGCCTATAATGAACCAATGTGTGCGTAAGTGCATGTCTGCCGAAGAATTGGTCTCAATATAATATTTTTTTAAATCTTCTTTAATTTATATACCTACGAACATAATCCTACGCATATTGTTACTACTGATATGAATATGAATCCTGTGTAATAATAAAAAATTGATTGTATGCTACCAACCGTCATCAATGTGGAGGAGTTTTATTTTATATATTTTAAAAGTTCTATTTTATATTTATTTATCCCTCTCGGCGACATAATAGATATACAGTTACATTATCTATTCTATGCTCTTGGTCAATGATGTTATTTTCAACGCAAGTTTCATTAACGTCGCCGTCGTTGATGAACTCAACTAGTCTATTCAGGTTGATTTAACTTGTTCGTTGATTCAACTCCCATCGCTACATACTACTGAGCACGATCTGCGTCAACTCTTATTCAGCTTTTGACAAGTGGTGTTTTGATTTATTTATGTTTGTTGATTGTATTATGATTTTTACAACAATGACTGCTTTATCTTCTGAGTCTGTTGAGTTCGCATGTGACTGGGACTAATGTACACAATACCTATCTGCCTACAAGCGTTGTGTTATGTAAAGTAGGATGCAGAAAAAGTTAGCTAGTTCTTAACTTGAACGACAATAGCGGTAATGTTAGCAACACTAGTAGCAAACTTGTCAGTTCCACCAACACTCCGAGACAAAGCGGAAGCGGAAGTTACTTGCATGTTGGTACTTGTGATAGAGGATGATAAGTACTTAAACGTTTAGCGAAATTTAGTGTTCAGGTGAAACAATGTCAGTTTTTACCGATAAAAGAGAGGTTATCATTCTAAAATGTATGTATTAGTTTAAATAGCACGTTTAAACCTTATTTATCACTAAAAATGGTACACATGCAGTCAGTATAAGAGCCCGTTCGCTCTAACTAGGCTAAGTGTTATTATAATAACTCTCATTAGACGCGTAGCGTAATTCCTATTTTCCCGGTAATCCGGAAAACCAGCAGCTGCTTGATTAACTAAAATTACAGCTTTAAAGCTTATTATTTCATAAATAGAAAAATGGGAAGCTATCGTAACATAGCTCTCATATTTTCCATAAGCTACTTGTGTCATGCCACGAGACCGGATTGGCGAAAAAATGCATAGCATGCCTAATTATAGCTAAGTGGTAGTCCATCAAGCGTCTCCAAGATAACCTGCGGACAGATGGATATAAGAAACTATAAGGGTGCCTTGTTTAGGTAAAACATACAATATTATATAAAAAAATTATTAGAACCCCGACGACCGTCAATTACTTTTGTTATTAATTATAAAAAAGCCTCATCAAAATTTGTTCATTAATCCGATGCCTCAAACTTGTATTTGTAACAAATACGTAATAATATACTGGTGCAAATATCAAACTTATAACATCCTTCTTTTTTGTCGGGCGTGAAAAATTACGACGCAACACCCTTAAATAAATAATAATATACAGGTTAGGATAGTTATCTTCAAATTGACACTTTTAATAGAATAATTTAATAACATACGTCAGCGGATTTTTAAGTAGACCAAATAAATAGACTACATACAATATTTTTTTTAAAGAATTTTAAACATTGGAAAAAGTCACTAGGTTGCAAATAAGTTTTAACTAGATTTTAGACATTACTGGCTGGCATGCGTAAAATTTTTTGACCGGATACCATATAATTTTATTTTTCTTTTTTATCTCACTATCTCTAATAGCCTCCTGTATTTTTTTCAACATATCTGCCAATAGTTATTTACGTGTATTGAAAGCTAAAGAGGATTTATTTACAAAGGTTTTAATTTTTGATTTTACTATGTTTCGTTAATTTCGTATTTATTTCGTAGAGGGTTACATAACCCTCTACGAAATAAATGCATTTTGTACGATTACATAATCCTACAAAATGCATTTCAAAAACTAAATTTCTTTTTTGACATGTACAGTATATCGAACCACTGACCTCTAATAATACAAGTTGTATTAATGGAGGTCAGTGGCCTGAACCCAAACCTTCCGTATTTTAAATTTATGTTTTAACCGGACGAAAAACAGTTTAGTTCTTTAAAAATCCAGCATATTTGAGAAGTTTAATGAACAACTACATAATCATTATCTATCTATCTATTGTTGTACACACAACAAGTTATACAAATCCACCATGAGCTGACCTCTCGTTGTACGGAAATCCTATGCAACGTGAGATCAGCTTGATAATTTACATACATACCTACGTATGTAACTATGTAAATTATGATTTTTAGAACTGCCAGCATATTATTATCAAATATCAAAGACTACCTAAAATAATCATTACATGTCATTATAAAGTAAAGTGCCCCACCATGTCTGTCTGTTTGTTCGTATGTTCGCGTTAATCACAAAAACTACCGAACGGATTTTTAGGTGGTTTTCAACAATTGACAGAGTGGTTCTTGAGGAAGGTTTCAGTATATAATTTGTTAAGGTTTTGAGTAAATTGGTATAAATATGTCGATAATTGTTGAAAATGTCGGAATAAATCAAGTCGGCTGGGAGCTTTCATCGTAAACACTGCCTAATCCGTTGGGGATATATCAAAACAATGTATGGTGGGATTATTTCCATATAAAGACTTGCAAAAAAGTCCGTGATGGCATAATATGTCAATCTTTCAAGGATTGCTTACTATAGCCATTCTAAGTTTAAAAAAAACGAATACATATATGTAATGTGGTATTTTTAGAAGCCATTTAGACGGATACAGTATTAATCCTTATCAAATAAAGTATGTTGGTCATTATAAGCATTTCGTACACATTTTATTATAATAGTTCTTTACACAAGGTGAACCGGAAAGATAACGTTATTTGAGCCATATGTAAGTATTGTGACGTTTAAATTTAAACAAATGAATTAGATAAAGAATAACCCAACAAAATAAAAATATTATTTATCAAATTATTTCATAGACAACCCTACCTTTTGAAGAGACCGCCAATTGTCATTAATTTGTCACATCTTTTAATAAGCCAAAAAGAGTTCAGCAAAATATCTATTAGGGTTGCGCGACGCGAAATTTTGCTACAATTTTAACACATAAAAAATCGTATTAAACATAATGCAAATTAATTTTTGACACTACACAAAACAGATAAGCTAATAAAAACTATAAGTTGGATGGTTCTAACTTAAAAGCCAATAGCTTACATCAACAGCGCATCGTCGCAGCGTCGTGTCGTCGTGCACAATGGAGCGGAAACAATTGCAGACAGCAATTACAAACATTTGTTACAACTTGACAACAATAGCACAGAAACCACTCTCCGATCGTAATAAAGCTTTTAATTGCACTTGTGACAAATGGGCTACTACTTCGAAAATCAAACCTGATGGAGACAGGTAAGAAAAAAACAAACAGGTAAACCTACTAGAACCTACTAGGCATTAGAACATTCTAACACTTTCTTTTAGATTAAATTCGACCGAAAACAGTACATGTACCGGGATTTGACAGTTTTAAAACCTTTAACTTTATCTTGCAAGCCGCATTCGATCCTTGTTAATAATAGAAGCAGTGGCGGGATTGCGGAGGTGTTTTAGTAACATAAATATTATTTCAAAGATATACAACCTTCCGCAGCTAAACGATCTTGTATTTTCCTCCTTTTTCGTTGACCAAAAGGATAGCTAGCGTTATCATAATACGACAACGTAATAATAACTCAATGCAGGAATAAGTCATTATCTAACTAACTCTATCTGACTACTATCTATCCAGTTATATTTATTGTGTTTAGCAAACGTTGATTCAGACGCTTATAACCAACCGTGACTTGTCTGATTATACCTACTAGTAAAAACAGTACATACGTACGTCTTCATAAAAATTAAATTTTATTTACCCTATGTACCTAACTGTATTACATTTTTACTTATGTAGATAATCGGTACCGGTAAAATTACATCTAAGATTTTTTATACATTTTATGAGTTGAAAGCAAAAATACTTATGAAATTTAGTGACTTTCAGTCACAAAATTTTATATAACCGTGTGCAAAATCAAACCACTACAGTGTGAATTTATCAAAACCGTTTCATCAAATTGCAGAACATGATATCAACGGTGTTCAAAAACGGAATCACTTTACTATCGTAATGTCAGATATAAAAAGTGTTACGATCCCGGGGCCAAGCTGAAATGGAGGCCTTGCCGGGACAAACGACGGCTTTTTGTCATCCTATAATACCACAAATTGCGTAGATTCAACGCACTCCCGCCAATATACAAGTTTTTTACTGCTGACTATCGGTCAATGAAACTGGGATATATTATTTCCTTTACGAGTAGTTCAGCTTTTTGAAGGTAGCGTTCATAACGAAAATGAACTGTATAGCAGTAAAATTGTATTCATAAACTTTTAACTTACTTATTATGAATTCATTGAATATTACTCAAAGTATTTTACATTACTAGTTATATGCACATTTCTGCGTCTTAGTCCTTACCTTAGTTGGTGTTGGTTGGTTAGGACACCTACTGTCGCTAGAGAAAGTTTAATATATCTATAATTTGTTATAGATATATTAATTTATAGCTTTGTCCCAAAATAAGTAAGTAGGTCTTAACATAAGTATTTTTGCTGGGTGCTACTTATTTTATAGAATGTGGCAAAAATAAATTCTAAAATTACAAAGTACCTACCTATTTTCACGATAAAGCCGTATATTTATGTTAACCTTTGTGTAGGCGTGGGAAGCTAAAATACGCGGAAGAACCAACTAAATAATTCGTTAACCTAAATCGTATGGTCTAATTTACCTTGGACATACACATATATAGGTGTATTTCAGTATTCACACTGTATTATGCGGATATGTAAACTTACAAAGGTAGTTAATTAAGTGGTTTAATGAGCCACCATACCATGGTCCCCATTGGCCCGTAGATAAATTAATGTTGTTTAAATATCTCTTCTTAGGTTTAAGATCTCCATCCGTTAATCAATCGTTTATCTGTTTAACTAGGTAGGTACTTAATAACAGATTTATAGTTACAAAATTCTATTCCATTTAAATCGTCCACAGCAGATTGGAGACAATTTTGATTCTAAGGTTTGGGATTGCTTTGTTAAATAGTAAAAGTATCGCAATTTAGTATTTTAAATGTGTATACCTATACTGGTTGAACTGATCCAATTTCAAACTCTTCACGCTTGTAACATGCTTATCTAATGGGAATAACGATTACACGAACCGAACACGTGGTTTGCGAAATATTTGATATTGTTGGATGAAAGCCAAGGTCAACATTAAAAAGTTCAGTCACAGCCAAAATTGCAACCGCAGCAGCGCGAGGTTCAATCAGATAACATGGTTTCTACTTACAATACCTACTTTTATTTCATATCGGCATTTATCGTTCGATCTGATGTGAGGATTAGAAATAAAACTATTGAATTTGTTATAGCATTGTCAATCAGTTTTAAGATCAGTCGCAGTCCCGTTACGTACTAAATTAGAGACTAGTTTCACACAGTATAAACATTCCTTTTTACTTAAATTACCATGACCCTCTTCTGCGCAGTCCTTTCCCAGGTCTCAAATTATTTACACACCAAATGTTATTCAAATCGGTTCAGTATATAAGACGTGAAATAAGGTATAATAGGTATAGTATTGTACAGTGCGGCTTAGTAGTTAAATTCAGAACATCGAAAAGTTTTATGAATATTTTTACATCCGCAGTTAAAACAGCCGGGGAAGGCAGCTTTTGGTTTTGGCTGACAATAGCTGGAGTATTCTCGCAGCTTACACTTGTGGAACAAAAGACAACTTTGCTGTTTGGAGCTCAACATGGCCAACTTAAAAGTGGTTTCTAAGTTAATTTAGACTGTGGTCTCTTGTGGGATTCACGGGTAAGTTTTAAGCTAAGAGTTTGTCACTAAGAAATGAGTTTGCAAATACATAAGAGTTTTAAGGTAAGAGCTAATCTCAGCATAGATAATATCTAGGTAGGTTGGTAGATATACAATTAATTATTTTTATACACTGTGTGAAAACTGAGACATAACCTATCCGTCCGAACTATAAAAACATGCAGAAGAGTGCTTCTGGCAAATGACATACTAGTAATCTAACAAATTAATATCTCGTTAACAACTAATACTTTTGTAGTATATTTATATATCCAAATACTGCTTATTGACTATATGTTTTACTTGAGAATTTTATACAGCTATTTCATGAAGGTTAGTGTATCGAGGAAGTTAGAAGCATAATCCCATTCTATGGCGTGGACGAGAACGAAGTTTTCGTGGCATGAAGATACTATAATGATAAAGCACCACGGAACTTTAGTAACTCCAAATGCTTAAGAAATACATATCTCTACTCTATGTATCAAAAGAAACAAGTTTAGGTAGGTCAACAACCGATATATGGGGGAGGTTCCACGGGCACGCATTGCCAAGTTGTGGAATTCGTTGCCGGCATCTGTTTCCCGATAGCTATAATCTACCGGTCTTCAAGTCACGAATGAATCGGTATTTATTAGGTAAGCGCGTTCCATCGTAGACTGCAGCATTGCTTCACATTAGGCAAGTTGTGGTCAAGAGCAAGCCTATTATAGGATAAAAAAAAAGTTTTAAAGAGAACACATAGGTATTTATTTTCCTAAGCTGTTAGCAACGCACGCTCACACATTAGAAGTAGGTTTTATTCGTTTTCTCATTTTCAGATACAAGCAGGTTTTGAATTCACTTTTCGCTGTCATACTGTCATCGGTAGGTACTTTTTTCCGTCTTTTGTTATTTTTTCCTTTTTACATCAAATTGTAAAAATCTTCATAAATCCGCTATATAAATCTGTATTTCTTTTTAAAATCTTCGCGGTTGTCTACAACACCCACATACCTAAGCCTAAGCCTTAGAATATTGCTTTGTGAGGAATTTTGGTCTCGCGCTTTTTTATTTATTACTGATCTAAACATTGCAATACATTTCTATACAACTCTGTCTGTACATTGCTATCCTGTCTATACATGCTATCCTATATAAATCACGCCAAAATCACGCGAACAATGCCGCGTTAACAACACATTCAGCCACGCGTGTACCCTGACTCAGCATTAGTAAGCCAGTAGGTTCACTGTCGTTTATCATAAGAGTATCGCTCACTATCATTAATATACACACGAAGGTTAGCTTGGGCTGCTAGAGGGAAATCTAATAGCATTTGCTTGTACTGTTATGTATTTACACACACTTCGACCCTTTGTAGTGTCCCACTGCTGGGCACGGGTCTTCTCTCAACTGTCTTAGGTCTTAATCCACCCATGCTGGCTAAGTGCGAGATGTCACATGTCCTCGGATGATTAGTTCTTAGACATGCCAGTTTTCTAACGATGTTTTCCTTCACAGATATAGAGCAGCGGAGATGAAACAATTCATACAAAGATGTGTGAGCACCTCCGGGAATCGAACCTGCGACGTTATATTTCTAAGGTGAGGCCCGTACCGCTGCGCCACCACTGCTCTAGGACACTAACATAAAAATATCAAATTGCATAAAAATATTTTTTGTTCCAATTTTTTAATCGGTTTTTGTTTTATGGAAGTACACCATAATGCGTACAATATGAAAAATCATTCGCTTTTAGCGAATTCATACTAAACTACCACTTATTCATATTGTCACAAAGGATTGAAAGTTTCAAAATTAATAGTTATTCTGTATAATTTTTAATTTCCTTCGAGGCATTCTGTAGATAAAGACAATTTTCCGGCCCACTTGTCACAGTAATTGCCGCTCGTCGAGCCAAACTGTGCCGCGAGTATATTAGCCCGCAGTGACAGATATTGTTGTCTTTTAAATACCCAATAAGGATAATGAGCGTATTGCGGAAGATAAGCGAATGTAATTGAGGATATTATACGTGCTGGTGGATGGAAAGCGTTATTTTCACTTTGGTGGTTGATATTGGGCTCATGTTTTGTTAACATTCATATATAAAGTAAAACAGACAATAATAATATAGTGGGACATCAACACACACGGCACACATCTGAACCCAAACTAAGCAGAGCTTGTACTATGGAAATCGGATAACTGGTAATATACTACTTAAAACAAAGACTCGAGACCAACAGACGTGTTCAGTTCATCACACAAATGTCTGGCTTGGGTGGGAATCGAATCCACGACCTGCGGTGTGAAAACAAGTATCTTACCGATCACGCCACCGGCCGTCAAAAGTAAAGTAAATGAAAGTACCTATATGGCGATAAGGTGAAACCGAAAAAAGTTTCATAATATTTTTTGTTTGTTTAGGTAACTTTGCTGTTGACGATCTAATTTTGAAATATTGAATCTCCCGCTGTTGACGGCCGCTCTCATAGACGTCAATTAGCGCTAAGTATAATTTACTGCCGAAATTATAGGTTTACGGTCTTATTCATAAAAATCTTACAAGACTGAATAGTTAAAATGGACTTTGTCTCATTCTTACTAGTAGAGGTAAATGTCAAGTTGACAAATGTCAACAAACGAATTATATACCTACCTATTTTATTTATAATTACCTTATACATAATACGTTTATGAATACGGGGGATAGATTATATTTAATTAATCGCGGTGGCGCAGTGGTATCGGCCTCGCCTTTGAAATAAGTGTGAGGTGGCGGATTTGATCCCGGTCGTGCCTACATGAGCTAAAAGGCTAAGTTTCGCTTTCATTTATTTCAACATTGATTCCTATCATCCATTCATTGTATCTTATACAAATATGATCTGTGAGCAGCAGGTCTGTAATTGTAATAGTTATTTACTATTTTTCAATTTATTTTAATTGTATTAGGTACTTTTATGTTGTAAATGATTAGGTATAATTGAACCTAAATATAATTAATGCCTACTCAAAACTTAAAATAGATTGTTCTAAATAGTTATTTATTAATCTAGGACCGATTTTATTAAGCTTCGCATCATAAAATAATCCCAATCCCCATATTACCATCAATAAATTTAAGTAATGAGTAGGACAGCTGGTTAACAAAGAAAATTAATTTAGTAACGACCGTATAAATCTTCATTTGGTTTGATTATACAGAAAGAAAAGTTTGTTTTATAATTTTAAAATTTGTCTTTATTTCAGGGTGGATTATTTTAGAAGTGACTTTATTATGCAGTTATAAATTTTTGAATGATTTATTAATGAAACCCCTGACGTCACTCGCAATAGGCTTTTTGGGGGCTGAGTCACCTTCTCTGCCTTTTATCTGAATCCCCACACAAGGTCCCGAGTGGTGTAAATCAGGTGACAATGAATTGGTAAAATTCGACCTTGGTTAATGTCGAAGTTTGGTGACACCATTTAAGACGGTGGGGCGGAATCGTTGCTCCTTTATAGTTTCTAATCTAATTCCACTGCCACCTCACCAAAAATTATTCGTAATCACTAATGAATCTGTACATTGGGCAGACGCGTTTTTATTTATTTATTAGCCAAAAGCTTACGTCTATTATTACAGTGCATCTACATCACCATCGTAGACAACATCATTTCTTAACATCAGGCCAGATGTAGTCAAGCGTAAGTCTGTTTAAAAATAAAAACGAAAACACATTATACCCTCTGGCAGGCGTGTGCTTTTCCTCATTTCGCCCATAAAAAAGAAAAAATACTGTGCTTTGTAGTGCCTGATGAACGATCGTGTGATTGCTTCTTTATTTATTACTAGGGGCTCGCCCCGGCTTCGCATGAGTAGAAATCGGTATTTGACAAAAAAAAATAGGTATTATAAACTCTAACACACTTTTTTGGCAGACTTTCCATGCTTGGGAAGAACACTCAATCAAATCCTTTTTGGCAAATCATTCACTCAAAATCATCCGTTTGGAAGCTATGATACCAAACCAGTTAGTTCTCGTGACCCTTTGATATAAATGCGCTATAAAACACTCTGGGCTTTAGAGAGTACTCTTTGGTAATCCCACATACCCTGCCCTGAACCCACACGGGACGGGGATCCATAAATTATTTCCTCCCTGTAATAGACCAAGCTAGATTTCTCATCATCACATACACTTTTGGCGCTTACCATGAGGGATATAGTCGTGGTGTCATATTGTTACATTTATTTAGACATACAGGAAACAGTATTTAATGATAATATCGGCACAATAAGCTAGTAAAAATCTCGAAATAAACATATCAATGGGTCAAAAAAAATATAGATAACGTTAAGTTTAGCTGTCAGTTGCGTTTTATTATAAGTACCACGTGTTAGGTCACATCCCACGGGAACGCAACGAGATAAAGTAAAGTATTCTATGTCCTTCTCTTGGTTCTAAGCTACCTCTCGACCAATTTATAGCCAAATTAGTTCAGTAGTTCTTGAGTTATATGAAGTGTAACTAACACGACTTTTTATATATGTCTTTAAAGATAGATTCATGCGACGCGACGTTAAATACAGCTATTCGCCCACTATTTGACATTACAAGCGTAAACTTTTTAATTCGATGTTTAAATTAACCTATGTGTAGTAAATAAACCTATTTACATATCTCAACGACCTATTAAGCGTCGACCTGACGTGGGTGAATATAAAGTAAGTTCAAAGCCAACACTGAATGCTATCAGTGATCCGTTAAACAAGCTTCTTCAAATCACATTACATAAACTTGAACACCTCTGCTTAATCTCTTCGCACTAAGTACCCCTTACCAAATACGATTACCTACTTATTTTACTTAAATAGTTCTTTGGAAAGTAAATAGGGTGGAGTTCGGGCTCGATTTAGCCTACAATTTTAAGTGGATTATGAATAGGGTAACCAATATTAAAGTAGGTACCTAAATTTTAAGTAAAGTAAAGTAAGCGTTGTAAGTACTTAATTTTAATTAAGTTATTTTTATTTATAATTAATTATATTTATTGATTTTATACAAAATATTCATGTTACTCACCTACCTCGTTATAAAGTAAGAAGTTTTATTATTCTTCAGTTACTGGTATAGTGTACATTAAATATATCTATAGTAATTAAAATAACTCGGAATTATGTAGCAATTATTCAGAGCATGCATAAATTATTTAAAATAATGTCCCGGAAAATGGTAGGTTTATGGTAATCTTAATTGTAGAGACGCTGAATATAGCTGGCGCCCGCGTTTCAGGGAGATTATGATAAATAAAATTTGCGGGTTGGATTTATGAAGGAAAACACTGATGCTTTTAAAAAACGGGCTATTAGTTATCTTCAATATGAGAAAACGATTCATTTAGCATGTTTAAAACTTTTCGCAATAATTAAGCCTATTATTATGTATAAAGATATAGATGGTTGGAAATTGTGTACATACTCGTTGTTTGTGTTATGTTGGCCATACCAAATTCTTGTGAGCTACCCAGTAGCTCGTTTCTTTGTTTCATCTACTAAGTTAATTAACTTAGTGGTACTTCTAGAGCTGGTAGAATACATGTTGTGCATGCAGTGCTCGATAGGGTCCTTGATTGTTAGGTACTATAATTTAGTATTATTTTCGCCACCTGTACTAAAGATATTCAACAAAGAGCTACTATCTTTGCCACTTGCTAGGTTATATTATAATAGTCACAGTCGATTATACACAATACGCTCTCGCCTCGTATGACGGTTATTTGTTCGTACTGAATGATACTAAAATGTCATACCTATCAAAAATTGTTAAATTCTTAGCCCTTACTCGTATATTATACCTATTATACCCTTAAATTATAAATACGAAACTAACTCTCTCAGTCTGTCTGTCTCTCTTTCACGCCAAAGCTACAGAACCGATTTGGATGAAATTTGGAATAGAGATTGTTTGAGACCCGGGGAAAAACATGGTATAGTTCTTATCCGACCACGCAAAAAAAAAATAATGATTTACGGCGATAACTGACATACGCACGGGCGGAGCCGCGGGCGGAATGCTAGTACATAATATATTATGTTAAAGAAAAGTGTAATTTTATTAAATTAATAAATTTTTTCATACCTACTAGTGAAGGTTGACTTTAAAAGAAGTTTTTAGAACTATTGAGACCTACCTACTTAGAACATTAAAATAATTACTAGGTGTATGTAATAGTAAACTGACTACAAAATTTTGTGTGCTATTTTTTACGTGAAGTTCAGAACAGACTAACAATTCTGAAAGCCCTTAATAGGCTCTGTGAATCTGATATACCTCTAAAATGAAGGCAGATAGGAAAGCTTTCACAGGGATTTACTAAAAATATTTTTCCTATTTGGATAAGTAGATATTCATTCTGTTCATTTAATAAAAGTAGGGTGTAGTCTTTTATTTATTTACTTGTCCAATAATCCTTGGATTGAAGCCAAATATCACAGTACAGTAAAAACTGATAGTGGGCGGATTATTATTAGGTACATTTCCTTTTAGATTATGTACCTACCTAATTTATTGTGTTGTCAAAGTCTTGCAATTATTTTTAAGTGCCGAATAGCTGGCAGTCATTTCAAATTTTTACCAATTAGAGGAGGTCTCGTCTTGGGTACTCTGACCAGCCAATAGTTCAGTTCTTTTTCACAATAGCTAACGTTTCATTTCGCATTATTACTAGAGCGACTCGTGATTTTTCAAGTAAAATTGAGAAATGTTTTCACCTTTGTCTAATTAACGTATTTTTGCAATGTTTTTGGAGATTTGCGAAAATTCAAATTATCATAACACCCTGCGATATACCAAGTATCTACCTATACAGGTAAGTAACTAAACCAGGTTTAATTTAGGTAAGTAGCAATAATATGTATCAGACAATTACGTTTTTAAAAAACCTTATTAATTTCTTACTTTGCTAAGTTTAATAAGTTCAGTTTCATGTCAGCCCACTGCTGGACATAGACCGTTATGGCACAGACCAATATTATTATTCCCTGCTAGCATTGTCAGGTTCTGAGTTCTTAAAGTATGTGACGAAATGAGGAAAAAAATATCTCTATTTAATATTAGTTAGAGTTAGGTGCCAACGTGATCTAGGTCACAGGTGTCGTGTAAACTCAGTGTTACAGTCGCCATAACCTAGGTTTAATCAGTGTTGTTATTTTAATTTATGTTTTACTGCATTACCGTAGATGGTCAGCTTATGACCGAGTAGCCTTTATGCATTTTAGAATGTGTGTATCAAAGTATGGCCTTTAAATTGACTCGTACCTAATGCTTTCGGTATTAGAAGACAATTAAAGGCGTTTACATTTCTTAAAAGCTGTGTAAAATACTGACGGGCCGGTGGCGTGGTCGGTAAGATAGTTGCTTTTCACGCCGCAGGTCGTGGGTTCGATTCCCACCCGAGACAAACATTAGTGTGATGAACATTTGTGTTTGTGTCGAGTCTGGGTGTAAATATCTATTATAAGTATATATTTACAAAAGAAAAGTATTATATGTATATATATACCAGTTATCTGGTTTCCATAACACAAGCTCTGCTTAGCTTGGGACCAGATGGCCGTGTGTGTTAATGTCCCAGAATATTATTATTATATTATTATTATTATTATTATTATTATTTGTAGGTAAAACATTTTGATCTAAAATAATACCATTCATTCTATTTTCAAACAAATACGAATGTCACTGTAGAAAAAATAATTGATCCTCAGAAATCCGGTGGCATTATTGGAATTATATTTGTTTGTTAAGACACTAAGATAAAAAATAATGCCTACTGAATTTTATTGGTATTGCCATAACATCTTCGTTAACAGCAGCAGAAAATGCTGAGGAGATCCCACGTGAATAGCAAGAAAGCCGCAAGACGATTTATAGGATTACTAATGAGGATATTTTGAAATGTAATCTTTATATCTTCATATATTACTAGATTTCCGACGCCGTTGCGCCCGAGCGTATGTCGGTTATAGCGCTAAACCATAAACCTCTATCTGGGCAGTCAGATAAAAACTTGGATCTCAAACTACCTCCATACCAAATTTTATCCAAAACTGTTTTAGCGTAGTTTTGGCGTAAAGGGCGACAGACAGACAGAGTTCCTTTCGCATTTATAATATTAGATTTAATTAGTAAGGAAGTAGGGATTATCGAGGTAATTTTATACATTTCGCATTCTAGCTGTTCTACCTATTTTAAATGTAATTTAATTTGCATAGAGATTCGGGTGTACCGGTTGAGAAATCAGGCACGTGACTTGTGCCGAGTACCAGCGCCAGGCAGTTGGCGCAGGTTACTTGCTTTCTTTGTACACCTTTAGTTTAAACGTGGGCGTTCTTGTTCTAAGACAGACATTTGTGCGCATGAATATGACTAATTATCTTGAGTCTGGGTGTAATTGTCGATTAAAAGTATATAAAATGCAGTTAATCAGTCTGGTTTCTATAACACAAGCTCTGCTTAGATAGGGATCAAATGATTTTAAGTGTTAATATTCAAGAAGTTTGTTATTATTAAGTTAGTTTAGTAGGTACCTTAGGATATACCTTGATAAGTAGACATATTATTATATCAGTTGCCAACATGGTCCTGAGGAAATATACATATGAGTAAAATTGGTAGCAAGTTCAGTATCGGAATCATAATAACTTTATGAGGAAGAATTGGCTCAATCAGCAAACCCTTCAGTTTTATGGTGCGTCACGCTGTCGCGAATAACTGATCTGTGAAAATGATTTACAGGGGACACATTTGTATAATAATCGCAATGACATATGATTTACAGCTACGTTATGATTCCGAACACGTTTGGACATGTGTGTCGTGTACGAGTGAGCGCTGGGGATCCCTATTATATTACATCGTGAGCAATTTTAACGTAGAATTTATTATCTTACTATATTTGTTGCATACTTTCATTTGACTCCTGTCCTACAGTGTGATACTTCAGTGAATGCAAATGTGAATTTATGTCACTCAGAAATGCTTTGTGTTAACTATAGAGTAGGTCCGTAATTATTAATTAAAATGTTAAAATTACCTTCTAAAATCCCGGCTCCAACAGGCGTATATCACGGGGTTCATCGATGAGTTGACCCACCCGAGCCACGTCACAACCACGTTAACGATCTCCTCGTGTGCTATGCACGCTGAGCAGATGCCCGACAGCAAGTTCACTACGAAGAACGGCAACCAACACACTATAAACACACCCATCACTATACCTAAAGTTTTCGCTGCCTTCTTCTCTTTGGCGAACTTTGCTAACTTCCGAGACAGAGAAAAATTTTTAGGCAAATTTTTTGCATGCGCTACGTTTGTCAACCGCGTGGAGGAACGCGATAAACCGTTGTTTTGTAGAGCGGTCAGCGGCTCCTGATCCGCTTCCTCTGGCGTGCACACCCCGTGACACACATCGCTCCGTTGTCGCACCGTGCCCCCTCTGTGTATCCGCAGCGTTAGTTCTAACTCTCCACTAGGTCTCATCACTTGCTTAGTGCCTATTTTTAACGACCTTGTCTGAATAGAGGCCGCACGATATATTCGATAATAAGTAAACACCATCACAAAAAGAGGTAAGTAAAAAGATATTGTCGAAGAGAATATAATGTACTCCAAGTTTTCCGTAAATGGACACTTGTAGTCTGGTACTTCTTCTATCCGGACCGCTCTCCACCACGCTATAGCGGGGAACGATATCGCTCCGGAGCACACCCATACCGCCGCGATGAGAAACGCGGCCTTGCGACCACTCATGCGCATGGGATACGTTATAGGGTCCGTTATGGCCCAATATCGGTCTAAAGAAATCACACACAAATTTAAGATGGAAGCTGTACTAAATAACACGTCTAAAGACCGCCACACATCACACCAGTCCACCCCAAAAAACCACGTGTGTTCCAATACTTCATAGAGTGCCGAGAACGGCATCACCACTAGACCAACTAGACAGTCCGCCACCGCAAGCGACGTTACAAAGTAGTTGGTTGACGTGTGGAGGTATCGTTCCCGCACTACTGCCAATATGACGAGCATGTTCCCAAACACTGTGGTCAGCGAGAACAGTAGCAGGAATGTAACGAGTAGAGCTCTATCTTGAAGCAACTTTATGTACTCGTTCCAGGGTTCTTCAGCATCGTCGGAGATGTTGTACGTGGCGTTGTCGAATGATACGTTGTACTCAAGTGCACTGTTGTAGGGTCGGGCGGGGTCCAGCGTGTACTCGGGCCCGCGGTACAGAACGTTCAGTTGGCCTCTTGCCACTATTCCGTCCGGGTCCGTAGCGTTCATATTTTTCCGATAGTCAGTTGCACACTAGCGCCATGGTGAGTGTTTATGTTTTCCTTGTTTCGCCCGCAGCCATTTCGAGATTACGTTCTTGGCAGGCATTGTATTCCAGTATTCCAATTGCTGGCACATGTTTCGTTGGCATATTTTTATAGTTCGCCGTTTTATTAATGTGCCACCATCTGTAACAAAAAAGGATAACTTAAGTAATGGTCTCCTTATTTTCTTTAGGTTTAAAATGCTACAACTGTGCCAAAAGTGACGTCATAAAAATGCATTGGAAACTGTTAATTATTTTTTTATTACACCAAGCTCAGTAGGCTTATTCACGTAATTAAATAAGTTCTGTTACGGTGCAGTTGCAGTTAAGTTTCGATCAAAACAACCCTTTTCGTACTCTCGTAATTTTGACAACTGCTGTCTGATACGCTCGCGTCGAGTTCGCGTCACGCGAGCGTTTTAGATTAGATATATGACAGCTAAACAATTACAAGAATACCATTTTGCACTAAGACGTAAACTTACTGCACCGGAACTTGATCGGCGCGTCAAGAAATTACGTGAATTAGTGCACTGATGTACCTACTTTTTACTAACTATTGTCTATATTCTCCTACATTCGATTAACTTAAGGTTTAAGTGGTTACCTCCTATTAAGCCGTGTCATTGATAGAAGGTGGAACAGTCAGTTGTGTAGCACCATCATCCACGGCCTTGCTGAGACATAAATAGCACTGAAAGCAGGCGGCGAGATCAAACGAATTGTGTGCCGCGAGCCGTAAGCGGTTCGTCCACATGAGGGCACCTGAACCGACCTCCCCCGCCGCCTCACCTGCCCTCCCAAAGTTTACGTTACTCACAGATTGAGTCTTTGCACGTGTAATGCAAATAGACAGATGGCTTTAATTATTTAGGAAGAAAATGTAACTACGTAGGTATATAATTAATAGCATTGAGTAGCAATTGTCAAAATATATTACCCACTTAGTATTACGTAAGAATATGCTGAAAAATAGGACTTGGACAAATATATTACCCACTTAGTCTTATGTAAGAATATGCTGAAAAATAGGACATGGACACCTTTCGTTCTTGATTAAAAACGATAATAGTTTTAATTAATCTGTTTCAACTAAATAAAGTTAGGATTGAAGTATTTAAATATTTAATCAACCGACAAAGTAAAACAAATTGGTACTAAATTTTATTGATAAACATCGTTCTTAATTATTTAGAGGCAATTAAGTTTGACTATCCAATAACTCGTATTAAGTAGTAGTAATTGTAAACTACCAAATGAAAATTGTGGGAGTTATTTTTTAAGAGTTTTAGTACCTGATACCTATCTTGCATTTAATTTTCATAAACATAGAAGTTAAGCTGAGTTTTACCTGAGTGAATGAAAATTAACAATCTTAAAATTAACCCAAATAATGAACTAAACTAAATACCTAACTGAAACTAATGCGTCGAATTATTCTTCCGCATCGTTATCTTCTGGGAACGTATGTATGTATGTATGTACATATAAGGCTTTGTGCGTGGGATGGCAATGATTGGCCCGAGATACAAGCCAGTCTCGTGAATCTTCTTTTCTACAATTTCCCGGACACATAAACGTAATAAGTACGTCTAATGTTTGAAGGTAGTCAGTAATAATTGTGATTAATATTTATGGACGTCAAATACCTCAGTCCACCCGTGAACATGAAGTCTGAAAAGACTTTGTAACGTTGAGATCTAAAATCTAAAATAAACCGCGATAAAATCTGTTAAAAAGTAGTTTTAATCCAAAGTGTGATATTTGTGTAAATCTAAGACAATATTAAGTACGTCTATCCATAAAAACACGTTATACAACATTGTGAACCTATGTCTGCTATTATAAAATTAAGTGCAAACCTATGTCTACTGATTCGATGTTTGTTTGATAGTAGTATATATTCAGAAATAGGTTTCTATTTACCCGACTGTGCATAAGGATGGAAATGTTTTTGGTGACAAACGACATACGAATAGGCATAAAAGTAAGTAGTTAAATTTTCTTTTGTTACTTGCGCGGTTGTTTTATATTTCTATTTTATAGGTGAGTACCTACAAGAGCTTTTTATTTCAATCCAGTATAGTTACTTACTATTGCAAACGTTAGTGTTTATATATCATTTCATCATTTCCGTATGTTTCTCCTCTCCGCAGTACATACATAGCGGCACCCTACAATGTTCACGCATCCTAGTACACAACAGAATTCACTTTGACTCAGACCATTAATTTATACGTCAAGGTGTTTGATGCACAACGGCGCAATTTGACAACACGCAAACTTACTATCAATCAGGAAACACCTGATAAATATTTTTCGGCTGAAGACTTTCTATTACATAGATTCACAAGGAAGTTTATTATAAAGAACTGTTAGTGGCTAAGGATATTTTTTAAATAAATAAATACGCATGTTAAACTGATCGCAAAATTTGTTTGAAATAAGTACATTACAGAAATTTCCCCGATGGGCATCCAAAGTTGTTTTCATTAAAGTTAATGTCATTCGATTAGTTTATGCTTCTACTAATTATATTGAGTACACTTAATAATTCAAAATTAAGTATTTTAATATATTTTTTACTGTATTGTAGGTTAAACAGTAAAATTGCGTAAGCACTGTAGATCGGAATTGTGCAATACCCATAGATTACAGAGGACCTCTTTTAGATTTTTTTATTCTATAATAGGCTTGCTCTTGACCACTACTTGCCTGAAGACAGGCAGATTTAATTACATCAGGCAGCTTTTTCTGATCTCTAAATATTTTAGAACTCAAAGGATATTATTTTTATTTATCAAAACGGATTAGGTAGGTATTAGCATAACATATGCCTGCTTAGAGCAAATCTATTGTGATTTCTTATCTCAGCCCAAATTTACCAACTGCTAATCGGATTTTATACTACTAAACGCTCTATTTTTTGTAATATTATTAGTTTAAATGATAAACTTCCGTTTAGAAGTTTGTATACCTACTAGCCTAAGTAGCGACCCAGGTGATTAATCGTTCCCCATTCTTGCGGCTGTGGGCCGCGGCCGATAGTCGGTGGATATCCTAATTTAGTAGGGCGGTTGGTCGGTGTAATTAATTCATGCCAATGTCATCTTGATTGGCAGACTACGAAATTTGTTGGTCGTGACGAGGGAAGATTATTTACATTCAGTGGATATGAGATTTAGTCTTACAACTGACATATAATTATTGTTTTGAGTATCCGAAATAGAATAGGTAGTCGTGATATCAGTAAGATTGAGGTGTATTTTTTAGTACTTTTAACTGGGAAAAACTCTGAACTAATAATAATTTTATGTGAAGACTAAAAATATCAGTGAAACCCCCGACAAAAAAAAAGCTTTTTTGTTTGAATGCTGAAATGACCGCGATGGTTTTTAGCTAGTTTAAAACAATATTAGGTGTCGGAGATGTTAATACATTTTTACTAAGAGTTATTAATTTAATTTACTGCAGACCTAGCTTCTGACTGCGGCCTATGTGCTACATAGGCTACTTTAGCTTTTTACTTAATTATCCAGGCTGCAATCTATCTTTGCGCCAATTCTATTCAAACCCATTCAGTAGTTTTAGAGTGAAAGAGTAACAAACATCCAACATCATCTACCCATCCATACAAACTTTGTAACTCCTTTGTTACTTAACTGTAACAATAAATAAGTGTAAAATTAGGAAAGATATAAAATTAGTAAGAAGTAAGATAGACGAATATCACATTGAACAGAAGGCCAATATAGATTAAATTACACAAAGACCACCCTTTAGTAATTTTAGACAAAGTGTAAGAAAAACTCCTCGTGTAGGTAGGCATGTAAAAGGTTCTTCATTATTAGGTACTTAGAAACTTTCTTTATATTCAATTTATTCAAATACTTTTACATATTCCAAATTTTTACTAAGGTTATAATAAAAGTTAATAGAAATATTTTATGAGCTCCCTTTAGGAACCTCAAGTAATTTCGTCCCACGCAAACAAAATAATAATACAAGCAACTTTTTCTTGAAAGGCGCAGTACACTGATGAAGTCTTATTTAAACTTTACAAATATCTACGTAGATAAACAACTGTTAATCATATTTACTCATTCTATTCATCTTCCTCTCGGATCGTAATAAAGGCGAATTGAAAACTCCCAACGTTGGGAACGAAGAGCTATTCAGGGCATTCAGCTGCGTTATTTACTTGAAGGAATAAGCTAAATGATTTCGATGTCAAGAGGGCTTGTTATTGGGATATTGATATAGGTTGCTTTAGAATAATATTTTGAGTTTATTTTATTAATACGTAGGTTCAGTCATCATTTTGCAGTATTTTAATGTAGCATGTTTGTATATAGTAGGTAGGTACGAGTATTGCTCAACTTTAGGCTAATAACATAGATAACGACGAAGTACTCGTATGAAAACTCGTATTTTAATTAGTCCGTCAGTAATAATGTAAAAAAAATTTAACCACTTATTTTAGGCTCTACCATTGAAATGAAAAAAATATTAAGATACTAGTAGCGGCCCACCCCAGCTTTGCCCGGGTAGCTTCAGCCCACTCAACAATTTACAAAAAATGTGATAAATAAAGAACCGCGCAACCGATTTTGAGCAAACTTCACATAAACCATCTGCTAAATAGTCCCAACAATGTCTAAACATTTAATTTGAATAGGTAAGCCCGTTTTTGAGTTATAAAATTACAACGAATATATAGATTACGCATTAAAGTTATGGGAGTAGGAGTGCGCTACGTCATACTGAGTACAAGTACCTCCCTAGGTTCAAGAGGTGTCAGTTGGTAAAAAGAAATCCTATTGTGTCAAGAGTTCAACTTCAACATTTTCCACTTCCATTTTTGACATAGATATTTTAGCTTTTACCCTCTTGTGACAAGAGAGTAACTCCCTGTATAAGTATAAAACTAATTATTGTATTCTTGACCCGATCTTGAGTGTCCTTTCCATTCACTTCGAGCCACGCCAGCAATTATTAGGACGGGCACGCTTCGACGTTTTCAATTAAAATAAATCTTGGTCATTCATTACGATCTCACTTTTCTGATACACTTAAGATGTTAATTCATTGATTTATAGAAGTTTAAGTTTCGATTTAAGAGGTTTGAGTTAAGTTCATTCAATCCTATAATTGTGAATTGTTATTGAGGTAATAGAATAAGAACAAAAGATATTAGAATGTAAATTTTATTCTTTTGTTTCAAGTAATGTAATGAGTTTTCATTTAGAATCACTTGTAATTGATAAAGCTCCATTGAAGCGATAATTTAAAAGAAAGTTTAGTACAACTTTATACGATCTGCTTACATTTTTTTATATTAAATTTTTTTACCTCCATCAAGTAATGTCTTAGATTTACGCGAATATCACACATTGAAATAAAACTAAAATATTGAAACATTTTAAATAAACCGCGATAAAATCCGTTAAAAAGTAATTTTATTTCAATGAACTCCATCAAATTATTTTATTCAATTTGGAATAGTGATTATGGGTAATATGGAATATATTATAGGTAGTATCATTCAAATTTATATTCTTCTTTAATTCGACACGATATGTATTGATTCAAGAATCACAATTGACAAGAAAATTTGCAACTGAAGAACAATCGCAATATTAACACAAATAAAGAATTTAAACTAACTAATGCTTTACATAAACTAATATGTCAAAAAACTCTTATCCGTAGTTATTGTACCCACAAGGCTAGCAGCATATACATGTGTATATTATTATTTGTGTATAAATCATAATATTATCTTACAATTTTGCTTTCCATACTGTTTTATAATTTTTTTATGGTGGGTTGATTTTTCATAATTCTTACAAATGAATCCAAAAAGTCGTGATGAGGAGTACTTATCTATTGCAACTCAGCAGAGTCATTTATTTAAACGTAAATCTACATATTTTATGAAGATACTTATAGTCGAAAAATAAAATAACGTTATTATAATTCTGCTATTTTCAAAATGTTAAAAATAGTAATCCAAAAATCATTTCAACCATAACCTGTCAAGAGTTATTGAAACCATTAATTTTTCCTTACAGCGTCACAGCTCTTTTATCTGAGCCTTTCATTTGGTTGGTGACAGTAACAAATCTGTCAGTTCGGTTAAGGAAAGTTTGCTTTGATGATTTATAGAGACTCTAAGACGATAATTAAGATCTAACAAGTGATCTACGTCAAAAGCGTATATAAAAACTGAATTGGCTAAGATTCCAAAATACACTGTAAAATTTAATGTAGAATTCGAGTAAAAAGACTTTTCTATGTACTTAGAGAATATTAGTTTTAGGTCGAAGTTTGAATTTGTGCCCGATGACCCGATGCCCCCTATTAGCCGGCGAAAAGTGGGTGATATTCACCTCTGTCTACACCTTCGGGTAATGCAGGCGTGATGCTGTGTTATATGTTATGTTAAAGATCTATGGAAGATTGATATTATTAATAGTGAAAATTTCGTAGTCTCTTTGTAACAGCTTCGTAGGCGCTTCGTAGCAATTTCGTAGCAGCGTCATAGTAACTTTGTAGCGATTCCGTAGCAGTTTCGTAGCTACTTATTAAAAATTTCGTAGTCGTTCTGTAGCCATTCTGTCTACCTACAATTATTATCGAACCTAAATTATTGCAGTATATTTAATTTTACTGTAAATCGAACTCAAGGTTTCTACATTAAAAATAGCAACAAATTATCAACTCATCAATGCATCTTGATGTACAAAAGGTCCTATAATACCGTGACCCTGTTTACCAGAGTTCGATCTGAGGTATTATGATTAATGAGCCGCCCGTGCCGATACATCCGGACCACCTGTTACGGGCAACCCCTTTCTCAGATACCTCTAGCTTTATCCTAATTATGTTCGACCAGTCATTAGTTTTGAGGATTATATAAATTTCGTATGAATAAAAACAATAAATATACGAACACGAAGACTCACTTTTTTGGCTTTTATTCGTATCTTATTATTTTTGTATACAGGGTTATTTTGAAAACACTAGCAGCCTTGCAGGAGTAGATAGCTGCTACCATAAGCTTTTGTTCTACGATTTCCGACATAACTCAATACATGACAAGATACGCGACTTTAACGCGTCCTTGTGCTCCATACAAAAAATTTACCAACTTCCATAACATCTATAACCATTTGGTGTATATTAAATGGTCACGAGGCTTGCAGGTAGTATGTATTCGTTTGAATACCTTAATAGTTTAGCAAGCAGAGGTGGAATTTGTACCAAATATGTATTAAGTACTGGAATGGTCTATAGGTACGCTCAATATCAGATAGTTTTTTTTATAATAATGTTAATTTACCAAAAGAATTTGGATTGGTTTTATAGTAATTTATAAGCTGTTTTTTTGTCTCTATTAAAGAAACAAATAAGTATTCCAGGACATTAACACACACAGTCATCTGGTACCAAGCTAAGTAGAGCATATGTTATGGAAACCAGATAACTGGTATATACTATACATACAATACATATTATACTTTTCTTTTGTAAATATATAAATATAATAGATATTTACACCCAGACTCGATACGAACGGACAGGTTCATCACACAAATGTTTCTCGCGGGTGGGAATCGACACACGACCTGCGGCGTGAAAACGCAAGTGTCTTACCGACCACGCCACCGGCCAATAATAATATCAGCTATCAAATCCTAAGAGGCTGCTGGTGTTTTTGGTTGCTAGTTTATTGTTTTTTCTGACGTGACAACGTCTTATAAATTGGTTTGCCGGGTGACACTTCAAGAAACTGCGTTACGCTCCGCTCACGTTATGCGCTCACAATGAGAGCGAGTGAGAGGCACGCGTCCCTTCCACTCGGGCATGGTTAGCCCGCCTAAGAGCGAGAGAGACAGACATAAAAAGTGAAAGGCACGCGTCCCTTCCACTCGAGCACAGTTAGCCCGCCTAAGAGCGAGATTCTTTGTATAAATTAATGTTTTAAATATAATTCTTTGTATAAATAAATGTTTTAAATTGTTACTATTATTTCATCCTTCTTCCTACTATCCGAATGAATATTCACATTAAAATTATTTTACCACTCAAAGTCGTTGTCACGTAAAACTTTCGCCCGTATACCGACTTTACAGGCAACCAATTTTTTTTTTAGTAAAAGGCAATTTAAACGCAAACATCTTGTTTTTTACTCATCTAAATTCATTCAAAAGACTAAGATTTTTTAGATTCCACACTTTCGCAATTATAACAATCACTTTTAATTGTGTAGGTAATGTAGACAACGTTTATGATGATTATGATAACGTTCACACCAAAAGTGCTAGAGTGTGAGATTTTTTTTTTAATATTTTACTAAGTAGGCATATAACTTGTAGACGACAACGTACTTGAAGTTATAATACAGAAGCAAAAGTAATGTATCATATATTGCTCTTTTATGTTGTCAGTACTGAGTGCCTTTATAACAAGGGTTGTGGTGGCTGACACCTAATACCTTGTATAATCGAGTCCATTACACAGTCTATTTTCTATAAGGATCACAATAGATAATTGTGATAGACGCGTCACCAGACACGTATAACAAAGCGTCACTTCTACAATAGATGAGTAAGCTATTGTATTATCATTAATACCTCTAAGTCTTGCCATTAAAATACATAATAATATTATTTTATCAGTATTTCTCATAGAAACAGAATATAACAAGTTGTTTCGTGATTCCGTGGCCTTTTTGTTTGTCTGTTAACTTTTCACTTTATCACCATAAGCTGATTTAGATAAAAAAATACATGGAAGTAGTGTCGGACGTAGAAAGATAACCGATCAGAAAACCAGTAATTACATTGCACGATAAGAAACGCGCGTCTGGTGGCGCGGACGTAAAGTTAAGTTAAACTAACTAAAGCTTGTATTTTGGGTGGCAGTGTTTAGTCGTGCAATGTGCGTGCGTCTGTGCGTTTGTGTGTGCGCGCGATTATAGAACGAGTAAAGGAGTTAGGTACCTACACTAAGAGATGGTTTTGAATGAAAATTATCCGGGGCGCCTTTAATCTCTTATCGTATATTTAACATTAATTCGAAGTTACAAGTTAATTTTCCCAATAACATAATATTCCTGTGTAAGTCTCTTCAATTAACATGGCAGCTCGAGCCTTAAACTCATTTTACAGCAACTTTGCATAATATAATTAGCGGAACTTTGGTACAGAGACATTCAAATGTGAATGATACGCGATTTAAGCTTGAAACTTTATGACATGTAAGATTTGGTAAGATAATTACTAAGACCCACTTTAAGGTTACTTATTATAATAACAACCCGCCCAAACCTCACACAAGTGCAATTAGATGTATAGGTATATCAACCTCTCGGAAAGAAAGAATGACATGATAGTGAAATGGTTTCAATATCCGTTTAGTGGTTTTGGAAAGGTTATTGACTATTATAACAAACGTGAAAAAAGAAAGTCTCGTTCCACATATACATTGTTTTACACTAGGTTGGGTATTATCATTATTAAGTTTAGTGTCCCTGATCTTATAAATAAATTTCATAAGAATTGAAATCATGTTAATTAGTCTGTCTGTCAAGGCTCTTTTTCTTAATAAAATACTTTAAACCAAAAATACTCAGCATAAGCAGACTATTCCATTTTTTTGCGGTGCTGCGAATCCGATCAAATAGATAGGCTGTATGACAAAAAAAATGTTTAAATCAAAACATTAGTGGATTCCGGTCATTATTTCACTTTTAAAATAATGTTAAACACAAACCAACTCCACCAAAAATTAAAAATAACTAAACAACTGATACCAAAATTAGCAATTCTAAGTTATCTTAAATCAATTATTTTAATTAGGGATTAGCGTGACCTGAATCACGACATTACGCTACCGTAACTAAAATAAATAATGGGAGACATCAAAAACATGGCGTTAATTTATAGGCAAGTAAGCAGCTATTCGCGGTTAATTAATGTGTTATGAACGTAACTTAATTAAATTTATATAACGGTTATAAAATATTACCACACTAATAAATATAAACGCATTGTACGTTGTTTAAAGATATTTTTCTAATCTAGTATTATATTATCTGTGTTCTAAACTCACAAAATACACTTAAATAAAATGAAACATATTAATCTTTTACTTAATGCTGAACTATCCGAATGGTTGAATATATTGCCATAATTTATAGCCGAAGCCCAGCTGGATAAATCTTTCGAATGACCTATACGAGTTTACAAACTTTGTTTTTGCCAAAAAACAATGGTTAATGATAGATACATGTGGTCAGACGATCACAAACAATTAGGTTATTAACGACTAACTTAATTCAACTAAGATTTATACTTGATGTTAGTAAAGTTTTTATTGTTATTATTATTATTAGTTACGTAAATTGTTATCAATGTTCTGTTTATGAAGATTAATAAACCGGTTAAGAGCGAGTGAAATTTGTAACCCACAGGATAGTATGTGAATAAATAAATTTTATATATATTACCTTTTGAGGTACGGAAAATGTCTCAAAAAATAAATCTCTATTTATTATCATAGTAATATATTATTTTACCCTCCATCTCTCATCGGTACTCACGTAACATTGTAATAATAATGTGACAGTAAATAACAAGCAGCGCCTAAGTACGCGTTTACGTAAGAATAGCCAACATTATGCAAAATAGAAAATTTCATTTGCCACGTGTCTTCACGTGTCACTGCGCCAAAGGACTAAAACAGCGTTATAGATTTGTATATGCATGGATTTTTTTTTCCCTTCGATACGATGATTTTCTATTTAATAAACATTCATACACATTTTCCTAAAAATCTATGTTATTTGTAAAAAGTAACTGTAAGTTCAATTTTATCGTAATGGACGTTACAAGGAATGGCCCATAAAATATTTGTGATTGCTTGTTCAATAGAGTTGAGTGTTCTTAGAATGTATTCGCGTAAAATATCTTGTGGTTTATGTTAGTCTAAGAAGACATTATTACTGTGTTGTTCCGCCCCTACAGTTAGGTCGTGGTTTCCTGTTTGTTAACCACCGATAAAAAAGAGGTTCGACATAAGTTTGACGAGGTAATTTGTGTACAAATTAGTACTCTCGTAGCGCTTAAACAAATAAACTGGTTTTGATGCCACGACGTTTTCTTTATTTTTATGCTGAAGTACCTAAACTAGATGTTTCTTCTAGGACGAAGGTTTTATAAAAAAATTAATTGAAAGTTATTTTAGCTACTTTAAAGCGAATAAGTAAATACTAATAGGGTACATACAGTAGATACAATCAGAAAGTTTGATAAATGAGTTTCCAATCAAACTTTAACAGATACGCACGTACATAAGTACATATTTAAAAAATCAATTAATTATTTCAGTTTGAGTGTATTGCAAAATAAGATTTATCATATTTGAATTTGAAATAAAACTATTTTATAACGGATTTTTACGGCGTTTAATGTGTGATATTCGCTTAAATTTAAGAAAATATTATCTTTGAATTTTATTCAAAGTCCCAAATCCAATTGAGTTAGAATGGTTTATGATCATGTCATCAAACTACCTCGATTTCTTTAATCGAAGTTTTTGATTTATTCTTGCTACTGACAAAAATATGGTGACATTTTCGATATGTTTGTTATTATGGCAAATGTTTTTTGCCAGTCAGTGTTTTATGGTTTGATGATTTCCATCTCTTCTTATACTTTACGTGTTATCAATGTTTTTTCAAGCTTCTATTTCCTTTCACCTGAGCCATTGTCTGTCAGTAGTCAAATTTTGCAAGCTAAATTTGACACCCTTCCCGAATAATCGGTCGGTCGGCCAAGTTATAAAATGTAAAAAGGCCTCTTAAAAATTGCACGGAGCCCTTTATGTGTGGGTGCGACTCGCACTTTACTAGTTATTGTTATCGGAATATGTAGTATTAATAATTATTAATAGTTAATAACAAATTATCGAAACATGAATTGTTATTACAAATTATAAATTATGATTACATATTATTTATTTTTTCAAATTAATTATAATATCATGAAATAAACATGAAATGCTCGTCCAATAGCATCCGCTGCGAACTGCAACCGGTGCAAAAGTGCCCACTGGCATGGTCTCTATTGAATGACGATGGCCAGCCTTTGCACAAGGTACGATACGACGCGGGAGTCAATTATTATTGACTTTTCCTATATTTTACGCCCTACCGCCTAAATAAAGCGTTTCGCTAATAGTAAATTAATTCAATGTAATTAATTGAATTAATTTTGATTAATCTTTATCACACAAATAATAACAGCTAGGTATCTGTTGTAATCAGTCAAAAGTAACTTTGATTAAATTTGACAACTTTGCCTTTGATTGCACCTTCACAGTCAATTTAACTTGAGTCTCGTGTTGTTCAAATAAAATATACTGTTTTACCTTTTTCCGTTTTACCTGTTCCCTGCAAAGATTTTTAAATTAGTTCACAAAAGAATTACAATAATGGTCTAGAGACAAGAATTATAAAATTGTGAGCGCAAATAGCCCTCTCGGGACACAAAGAGTGTTTGAAAAAGAGCGATGTAACTAATTAAGATGTAAATTTTGGGCAAATTACAGGGCAATACGAATTAGATCTTGTTAATGAAAGCTTTTCTATGTGGCACAAACATGCATAAATTAACTTTATGTTTATTTTCAAAAGGGTTTTTGTTAAATAACTTTTTGTGGCTGCGTTTTAACGACGCGTGTTTTGAGTAAATAATATTTTTATTTGCTGTCGATTTATGTTAAAAGCTATCTGTCTAAAGTCTGAAGAAGCCACTCTGTCACACACACTCAGTGTTTTCTCTTTCATTTCAACCAATCCTTTCATAATGTGTCAGCTATAAAATCATACAGTAACAACCAAACATTGACAATGTAGGTAGTACCTACCTACTCGAATAATGAGGCTTTAAAATCCCGTTTTATTATTCTTTTGAAAACCTACGTATGTTTTGTCTTATTTATTTATACGAAGAATACGTCGAAGAAAGTAAAGACACAGTGTAAAGCTGATACGGTGGTTTTGAGTGCAACACCCGCCATAAAATAGCCTTAAAATGTACTGAAAACCGTTGTAAAAGGGACGTTCAATCGTTAATGTTATTGATTTAGGAAAAACATTATTTGACGCTGCTCCACTGATTTGTTTATTTGATGACACCCATAAAGATAAAAATAGATGCAATCATTTGATGTATACATTGTTTATATTCTGCGAACTCAAGTAGATGTTTGAAAATTTGTTTAGTAGCGAGCACAAACAACCAAATCCTGCGCTGACTGTGTCCTGCTATCAATTGAATATAGAGAACTTCAATAAATATTTTACAGTGGTAATCGTTCTGATAAAAATCCCTTCATATTTTGTATTTGTTCTGATTGTAACTAATCGATCAGTTTAGGAAATAATTTATACACCGCAACTTTATTGTACGAGTATGACATTGCATGACATAGATCATTAGATACGTAGCCGCAGTGAATATTACATAACAATAGTTAGATATGAAATATTAACAGATACATGATCTTTTATTGCTGACTCATTGTTTACTCAATTTATTTGAGAATAACATGAAATCATTGACGAAATTATTAATAAATATCTTATTGCGGATAAAAGAAAATACGCAAAGACGACAGAAATCCATTAAAATCCCAATTAGGAACTATAAAGATAAAAGAAAACTCATTCCAGTTTATAATTTACTTAAGAGTTATCTCTTGCAGCTTGCAAGTGAAGAAACTATTTTGTAGTTTTCACAAGCACAGTGAAAATATGTTTATTTGATTGTTAATCAAAGAGACTTTTATTTCTACGGTATTTTTCTAATTGACTGTTAAAAATATTGAGCAATGGAAGCTATGTATAGATACGTTTCCGTAGAAGTATACAAACTGTTACATTTATGCTGTGAGAAGTTTAAGTGTTCACATTGTTTTATCCACGGAAAAGATTAATAAGGGTTTATCTAAATAACATCACGGTAATAAAGATGTAGCTCGTTCGGATAAGGATAGGGGTCTGAATTGAATTTGTTTGTTAGATAACAGTTTAGTGGTGTAATAGCCACGTTGGGTAATAGGTATTACGTTGGTATTATGGTATTATTTATTCCCAGTCATTACATGAAGTGTAATCAGTGGATGCCTATGGAATTTTATAGCTCCATCCACGCGACCACGCGTACCTATACCACATGAATAAGTAAGATGCGTCTTTTCACAGTAGTGTTTAGTAGGGGCGTACATTTTCGTGATTTTAATTTTCGCCTGGATAGGTGTGCCTATTGGCAAGGTCACATGCGCAGCTGTAGCTTGCGCACACAACTCACAAAGTGGCACCGGTCTAAGGGAGACCGAGTCATTTTGATGCTTTTTGTAGGCTACTGGCCAATATAAGAACAGAATATATATATATATATATATATATATATCCATTTTTATTATAATGACCTAAATTACCCGGAAATGTCAGGAATAGGTTGGTATCTTATTAACTTCTCTGCTTTGTCGCTCATATATTGTGTATTTTCAAATGAATGAAGGTATAAAAACATATTTAAATCATGAACATATTATTATTACGGCCAATGAGAATGATTGTTAATCAAACCTTCACAATATAGCCGTATTAGCTTAAAAACCGCTACGTTATCTTTAAACATTAAATAAACGGTTAACGAGTAAATATCTTGATAAATATCCAAATATAACATCATTTTTATTTTTCTGATACCCAGAAAGTCAAAAGAGGAAAAGTAAGTGAGGTTTATAAAAATAGCAGAGGACTTCACAACAAGTATCTCTTCTTTTACTTGAACAATTCTGGGTTAGGTACAATTTGAAAGTATGTTGGTAGGAAATTGAATATTGTTGTCTTGCGAACAAATCCGCAAAACATTTTTGTTATTGTGTTTGTATTTCGGTTGGTTATTGTAACCGATTTCTTATACTAAGTCTACTACTACTTTTTTAAATCCTACCGCTAAGTATAAGTATTTATTTAACCCATAAAAGGTATTGGCAAAACTATAAAACTTAATAAATACTAGTAAACAGATATCTGCCATAAATGAGTAGGTACCTATACATTTAACAACTTTAACTATTAATTTATTACACGTAACCCAAAATGCTATAAAACTAAAAATTTTAATAACAATGTCAATTTAATTGCCATCGAATCCCAAACGCCTTGGGCTAGTATGAATTCACATAAGTGGCAGGTTTATTATAGCGATACCATCCAAGCAATCTGACTGCCAAATGGTCAATTTGGCTTAATCTCTGCCATAACTTTCATTGTCAAGTTCCAAAGGAAGCTTAGATCTAGTATAGTGTTATATCTATTCTTAGATATAGTATAAGTCCTATGATATGATAGGATATTAAATTGGATGTAGTATTGATTCTCAATTATGTGCTATAATTTGACATACTGTTTTAATTAAATATGGTACTCGTATAGCCCTGGACGTCAGCCAATCAACCAATGTTGTTCGTCCAATCTTAGTAGACTTTATGTTCACAAATGCTTTGTAGTCTTGTTTGTAGTTGACAATAGCAAAAAGTAAGTACTTAAATATATTAAATACGTCTACAAATTGTTTCTCATACAAGAGCCAAGATCAAAACCATTATTTACGCGTCGTTTTCACAAAGAGTTCTTTTTGTAAGGGGATAGCCATTAGTCTAAACTAAATCTCGTGTACGACTCCAAATTCGACATTTCTCTCCTTTAACTACACTTTACATGAGGACATTGACGTATGACTTGAGTGAAAACCTTCTTGAAAGGAAATCGTATTTTTCTATTTTGCACATTTGTAAAGAACGGGTATAATTTAACCAAGGGTTACCATTGATTGGGGATTTGCCAAGCGTGACAATGCATAATGGTGGAATTTTACGGGAAGTGAAAATTTATCGGTTCAAATCTTTAAGAAGCCGTGAAAATACATTTACTACGGACAATTTGGTTTTAATACAAAATGTTGACATAAGATTTTCCTTTACATATGAATACACTAGTTTTCCGCCCGCGGCTTCGCCCGCGGATGTTGGTTATCGCGCTAGACCATTAATCCCTTTTTTCGCAGTCGGATAAAACTATCCTTTCCCGGGTCTCGAACAATCTCCATACAAAATTAGTTCAGTAGTGTAGGAGTTTGCAACATTTTGAAATCGTCAAGCGCCCATAAGTATATCTACTTATTAGTGACATGAGCTGAAATGTGAGAAATTACAAAGATAAAGACAATTTATTTTTGTAGAATAAAGATATCATGAATAAGATTTGCGTGCGGTTGCCGCCTTGTCTGAACAGGGGCTTGAAACATTTTTATCAGGAACTCGTATGATCTATTCTACTAATTCAATTTTACGATTGGTGATGTTTTCTTATCTTTCTTTACGTGTGTGTTGAAAAATATGTACCAGTCTACATCTACTACAATCAACTGAAGAGTATGTAATACCAAAATGTTATTTTCTTTTGTTATTTACTACTTATTCGCTTGCTTATCTCTAAAATAATGTGTACTTACCCACGTTTTCTTGCGGTAACGTCAGCAAAAAATTAATTAATTCTATTGGCCTTTATCTAGAAGGTCAATCCTCAAAACCCTCATTTTCACTTTTAAGTGGAAAGTGATACAATTAAAAAATATTTTTTTTGTCTTAGACACATTTTAGTTACATATAACTAAAATGTGTCTAAGACAAAAAAATAATTTGTAGGCCGTTAACTGACAGAATTTATGATGATTCCATCACTTGAAAGGGGATAACCTACACTTAAAGTACGTAAAAATATCAATAGACATCTATTGATATTTTAACGTACTATAAGTCCAAAAAATATTAATCTACGTATTATTAGTTTTGAAGACAAATTTTGAAAAAATGAACCCACGTTTTTTTCTCTTTCTTTTTTACGAAAGTAAGTCAATGGGCTTAGCTGCCTTTTAGTTAAAGGACGGTAGAATTGGTATATTGTTACAATTAAAGCGCCACTCTCCAGATGGAGATTAGATGGTCAGCTACAATAAATAAATATGTAGGTATCAAATGCCTACCTACCAGCATTGTGTAACCATAAAAATTGAGTTTAACGATTGTTTTATTCAGAGAAAATAACAGTAGGTACCTATCTGCCCTTAATTACGGTAGATTCGTTTCGCTTATGTTTGTTAAATCTCCTATCAATTTCTTTTGTGATGCAAATTTTGGTATTTCAATAAAATGCTAATATTTTGCGATGTTGTCACAGTTTTGCGACTGACTGGTTCCGTTGTATTGTCCCAGGGAGCGCTTAAAAAGTATTTAGTGAATTAAACTGATGAAAGTATCAAGCTCGGAGAAACTTTTCGATTCTCCCTAAAGCAGGTGCTATTTTACTTACTCAGTTAATCGACTCAACGACCCAAAATGTTTCTTGGCCTCTGATAAGAAATTACGCCAATTTCTGCGATGTTTGTCAGCTTTTCGCCAATTGCTGACGCCTTACAGCTCCCTTACGTCTGTATCCAATACATCGTTCCAGCGATATTTCAGTCGACCCACTGGGTATCACCCTGTAGGTCTCTTAGTTACTTACTCTATGGTTCCTCTCCATTTTCACAATGTGTCCAAGCCTAAGGAATTAGTGTACTTTTGCTTCGCCAATGATGTCCGGAAAGGTCACAAGGTCTTCGATTTCAGCTCTTTTCCGAACTCAATATTTTCCGTCGAGTGTCCAGGGCCCAGGATTTTGCGTAGGAAATTTCGTTCTCTTATGAGGAGTTTATTTTCCTCTTTTAATGTAAATATCCCTTAAACAATGTTGGTCGAATGGCCGTCTTAAATGTGAACTTTAGTGATCGTGCTGAGGAGCTTGGACACCAACATTAAACAGAACCGCGCCGCTTCGCAAGGTGTTTTGAATGCTAATGTTTTCCTGACGACTTTTCGTGTCTAGGTAATATGGTTGATCTGGTTATTTTAGTCTTTACTTAGATTACTCTCATTGTAATTTTCAGTGGAGGATAAAAATAAGGCTACATGAAAACGAGTATCTATAGATAAAAAACTACATTTAATAGCTATCTGCAATCTTTTAAACTGTATAAAATACTCACCAATTTTAAAAGCAATTCTCAATTCACAGAAAAATGTAGTGAGTTCAAACAATATAAAATCAACAAGCTTTAGTGGAAAACCGTGTTTGCAATGTTAAAATCCGCATTTCAATTTGAAACCACGTAGGATAGGTAGGACTTTTGATGGCCGAGTGCGTTTACGTCACAAAACATCAATAAAATTGTTTATTGATGGAGGCGCACATAACAAATGGAAAAAAGGAAAATTCCTGAGGTGTCTCCACCTTTCCTAGTAAAAATAAGACAGTCATAAAAGAAAATTTATCACCCGCAGTAAATAAGGCGTAACATATTGCGCTTTGGCGCTGTAAAAAGATATCGTTGTTGAGATACAAGTCGTTAAATGTTATCAGGGCGATCGTTCGGTTTGATACTATGATACTGCGTTCCTTGCAATGTAAGCAGAATCATGGTACAATAATAAAGTGCACCTAATAGTCTCTTCCGTAACACGGTCACCTAACTGACTCTATGATGAAATCCGTAGAGTCTAGTATAAGTCCCCAATCATGTATACCCGTATATATAATCTAAAAGACGTTTTAAAGACTTTGTGGAGGGCGGTCATTTCCTTCCGATATAAATTGTATCATAAACATAGTTTAGATCGATAGAGATTCTTTCTAGATAGTGATGTATGCATATGTCACTCTCCGCAATAAAAGGCCCTTTTATTGGCTCATGAACAGCACTGCTGTTTTTTTAACGCTCTTCCAACGAACGGAACATTTAACGTTTCCAGAAATATGAACAAAAATCAATAATGTGGATACGTGACCGCAATAAAAGGCTATGATTTTGAAGGAAGATGTTGATTGTAATTTTATTTACCTACTCCGAATTTATTTCGTAAAGTGCCTGAGTGAGTGATGTTTTACAGAATTTGAGTCTGTCGTGAATGCGAAGCAGGAAGAATGTGAATTGTGCAGCGAGCTCGCTCTCATTGTAGACTTTTATAGCAAGCAGTCGACTATGCGGATTCACAGATGATTCAGATCAAAACATGGATTTTTGAAATTCTATAGGTATCTAATACTTAGTTTGACACGATTTTTCGATTTATTATCGTATTATTTGTTCGATGCTCGTACTAAAAAAAATAGTAGTAACCAACCATTTCAAATGGATTTCATTCAACGGCCAAATCATAAGTTTAATTTCAACTTTCATTTTAAAATACTTTTGAAATGAAAGAAAACTTGAACGATTTGAGACTAACTTACAAAACCCGATGACGATTTAAGATAGCGATTCTTCAAACTGAATAACTAATTTAATCGCATTCTTAGATACTCTATTAGTGCACATAGGTAGGGACCTTTTTTATTGTTTATGGACGCTTGCAATACCACAGCCATTATTCGCGTCTTGCCGATCTTTAAGATGTCAAAGGGCCTAGTTAACCTAGGAACACAACCTAACTACACATACCTCCCCAGTTGGGCTGCCCATATTGTATCCTACATGTTTTTTTTAGGTCTCTGCCTGTATGGATCTTTTTCTTTTTAACTTTGCACTCATTTAATAAATAATAATATTACTGTAACAATAGATTTTTTCTGAGCACATTAAGAAAAGGGTTTGTTACTCATATTATTTACTTCTAATAAGGTACCTTTCAATGGCCACTTACATTTTACCTTTTTCCTTTTCTAGCTTGAGAAATCTGGGGCGCTCTTGCCTTACGAACTTTTTAGAAATCATCTAAAACCTTACTTTAGGTTTCTATAGAACATCAATTTCTTATCAATTGACGTCTGACCGACTGCTTGCAAATATGAAAAAACCTTTGGTATTTCATCGCTACCGGTCTCGGGTCGTAGATAAATGATCCAAGTTTGATGGATGCCACGATTTATACGTTTCATAAAAGTTGCACTGAAGCTATAACACGTGTAATATGATGAATTGCTTTCTCTGGATTAAAAATGTCACGCTAAAATTTTAACATGCCTGACTAGGATAATATTTCAAAAAATCTGTTCTTTTTTTTTCAAAGAAGAACTGCTTTCTTTATAAAAGGCAGTTGGCTTTCTAAAAAGCCAAAAATAAATATAATATATTTATAGTACATATTAGGTACCACATAATAAATTGAAGTCAGTGCTAATACCTCACAATTATTTGTTTTTTTTTTCAGAAGTGATTAAAAAAATATGCTAATATAAGTTTTTAACCGTCTTTTGTAACATAAAAACGTAAGATACGTATAATGTGTAATTACGAAATCGTCTATCAATTAAATTGTTACCTATTGATATCTATTAGCCTACTTGTAATAAAAATATTAAAGTTGCACTACTTTTAGAGGCTTTGCTATGATTTTCGACGTTATCCAACTTTTCAACATGTCAGTAGTGAAAACGTATTTCAATCATTTGTGCCTATAAGTTCACATGCCTTGGTTGCGTGCACTAGCCACAACACGAAAATAGACAAATGCATAGATAATTCACTGAGTTACTCATTGATGTACCTAATTGTTACCACAGATATAAATGGTAATCGAATTTGTTTTGATCTTCTTGTCATGGCCAGTGGTGGCAGACGTAAAAATGAACAAACAACTCGATTTGGATACAATACGAACAAATAAACCGCGTGTTCGAGTTATTGAATAATCGATATTGGATGGTGGAGGGAGCTCTTTTGTGTGTGGTATGATTTGACAGCTGCCGTCAGACGTATATCAAAACTGACTAGCCCTCCGATACGAGAAATATGAAATTAAAATGAGTCTTAGGACACATAAGCCAGACGACGACTTGCTAATATTAAGAGTTTTGTAATTACGTTAGTTTAATAAATTAACATAATTCCAAAAATTTCTTAACACTTAGCGCTGAAGTAACTTGACAAGTTAAAAAACAAGTTGGTAGGTAATCAAAAGTTTGACTTAGTTTGTTTAGTCAATCTAGCTAGGCAGTAACTTTATAAGGTTAGCATAAAAGTTTGTCAGCTAAACACGAATTCTTATTAGTTTTTTTATGTTTTTCTAGCGAAGGTTATATAACGAATTTGTTAAAGTTGAATAAAAAATGCCTAGGCTTTAGTACGGACTTGCTTTTTTAAAACACAATACCGCGGCCATACTAATAAATAAATAAATATATTTATAGTATTGTCATAGATTTACGCGAATATCACACATTGAAATATAACTACTTTATAACGGATTTTTTCCACCCAAGAACATGAAGTCTGAAAAGACTTTGATACGTCGGGATCTAAAATCTAAACCGCTACCTGTCTCTCTTGCCTTCAATATTTTTTGTTACGATGTTCTTCTTCTTGATAATATATTATTACTAGCTTCCGCCCGCGGTTTCAACGCGAAATTGATCTCACTAATCTTGTTTCTCCATACAAACTTTGGAACCCCGTTTCACCCCCTTAAAGGGTGAGTTTTGAAAAATCCTTTCTTAGTGCACCCCTAGACCCCATAAAGAACCTATGTGCCAAATTTGAAGTCTCCAGACCCAGCGATTTGGGCTCTGCGTTGATATGTCAGTCAGTCAGTCAGTCAGTCAGTCAGTCAGTCAGTCAGTCAGTCAGTCAGTTTCTTCTTTTATATATTTAGATAGTACTCGTAGTTAGTCATCGTGAACTAGGTATATGGTCATAACGTGTTTGTTTTAGTCGTTTTATAGTTCAAAACAAAAACGTATCGTGAAATCACTGTTCCGTTCTAATCCATTAACAGTGATTGTCAATTGAGGGAACATTTACGGGCTTGCATATGGATGCAAACAATATTGACTGTTTTGTTGGCGAACAATGATTGCTGTTCAAATGTTCATTCATCATTCATTCTCGTTCATAATGAAAGCGTAAATAGCTGCTAACAGCTCGAATATGTTGATACAATTATGATTATCTTGCTGTTTGCATCACATTAGCTCGTGCGGTTGTGTTTATATAGTACTCAATAAAGTAATACATTATGTTAATATTGGGTAGGATTAAGCTGCGTTCGGAAGTCAAAACGACATATTAATATTAAATATGTAGATGTAACTTAATCGAACATCCGCAGTTGATTTTATTTCACAACTGCAAGGCACACTTCAGCCCTTTTTAGTGTCCCACTGCTGGACACGAGTCTTCACTCAAATACGTACGAGTTGAGAAATTTTAGGCCTTCCCCACACACCCTGACCAAGTGCGGGTTGGCGGATGTCACATGTCTTTGAACGATTAGTTCTTAGTCATACCGGTTTCCTCACGATGTTTTCCTTCGACGAAAAACCTTCCGAAAGTACACGACACTGAGCATTATCGGTGACAGCTTTTGTTTACTGTATTTTATTTTTATCCGACTGCGCCTGAAGGAGGGTTATGTTTTTCGAGTGTATGTACGAGTATGTATATTTCTTTGGCACGCTCTAGAACCTAAACGGCTTGTCGAATCAGAGCTTGAGAGGTATCACTATATTCGTCTTAGTCGTGAGAGTGACACTGTTTTCATCAAAATTACGAAAACTATAATAGGATTTTTCGCCATTCAATTAAGTTGGTAGATGTGGACGGAGTTGGGTTTTTAATTTTTTAAATAATGTTGCTTGTTATTCACTGTATTTCATTTCATATGAGCGAGATAATTTATCAAAATAACTAATTCTGTTTTGGTTAGAACCAAAATAGGCTCAAAGTTGGCTTTTTCAATTTGTGTTGTAAGTTATCATGCCCTAAGCTTACCCAAGTTGACATATTGTAATATCATATTTACATACATTAGAACCACATTAAATACACAACTGACCAGCTTGTTTTTGTGACGCCCTCTGTGTACCCTTAGACTTATAATGTAAAGGACAACACATATTGGAGGTCGGTTTTAAAATTGTTTTGTATTACTTACATACTTGTTTTTATTGTTGATTTGTTTAGACATGTGCATACAATGCTAACGCAATCTAACTTAGGTCTACTGTTGACTTTAAAATAAGATTTTGCTTAAGTTGCGACATTCATTATTAATAGGTAATTAATTTTATGCACTTCATAGGAACTTAACAACTTGTTTAGTTTTCTTTAAATAATTACTAATATGTAATACTTGACTTATGTTATAAATGCAAAAGTGTCTGTCTCGATGAAATTTTGTATAGAGATAGTTTGAGACCTGTTAAAGATCAAGGTAGTTTTTATCCGACGGTACGCGCGGGCGGAGCCTATTAAGCTAGTACTAAATATTTGCACAGCTTCAATTAAGATTCTGTAACTAAACAGTAGATAATTTGAATGACAGACATATGTGTTGTGACTTTTACATTCGATCGTACCACTTCATGCACCGTTTATATCAGTAACTAGCTGTCGCATTACACCCGCGTGAACTACAAATTATGCCCAACAATGGGATAAGAAGTAACCTATAGCCTTGCTCAATAAATGGGCTATCTAACATTGCAAGAATTTTTTAAATCGGACTAGTAGTTTCTGAGATTAGCGCGTTCAAACAAACAAATTCTTCAGCTTTATATTATTAGTTTAAATAACTAGATGAAAATAAAATATGTGATAAGTGATAAAGCATGTATCATTATTGATTTCAAATATAAAACTCATTTTAAAGTAAAATAGAATTCAAATATTTGTATGCATTTAAAAACTACTTAAGCGAGAAAAAGAATTCGCCGTGAAAAATATTACAGGTACATTTAAGCACAAAAGTGTTACACGGAGCACGTTCTACCTGTTTCTAGCAACACTGGTCTGATAAATATGAATATTATAGTTCACTGTAAAATCACAAATACTGTGCAACATTCATTTTGTATCTTTGTAAAAAATAATAAAGTAGGTTATGTTTTCATTCAAATAGTATAAAACAGTAAACAAGCTAAATAGTTTGTGAAATGATATAAAAAGTTACGCATTTCACTCAGTGCACGTATTGAATATGGCAGCGCAGTAAACAATTTGCAAATAACCAGCTTTAGAAATATTCCCATTTGCATTTTATTGCTCTCTCAATGTTGAACTTTATGCGTATGGATGGTGAGTTTATTCCCAGTTACGTTCTTTGATTCCCTCCTTATAAATACATAAGTTCTGATGTAAAACCAATTGGTAATCAAATCTGAACATATTCTGGCATGTATTTCTTGCCTACAAAGTTTATTAACACGTGTCGAATATGTTGAGTTGTGCAATAAACAGAACAACATATTTAGCTCTAGTTAACATTTATCTCTGCTCTATACCTAAGGTTATAGCAAGGGTGAGTAATGTCCATTCTCTTGAAAACCTCTCCTGACGCCGAAATCTTCTTAGTTAACGACATCTGCTACGCCGTAGTCTACGTCGTAGCATCTACTTCGTTGACTGTAGCATCGTAGTAGAGATGCACTGATCATGCAGAGTTATTGCTGGACTATTTATTTTTACCACAAACTTGCTAAACTGACAATACACATTTACACATTCTTATTTTAGGTAAAAATTAAAAAAAAATAGTTCAAATTCTGTGCGGGGCTATTAAACAAATTCCATAGTTGGATAACTTGTACCTCATTGTTTTTATTTAACCTAAGCGTACTTTTTGCACTACCCTCACAATCAATTTATGTTTCACCTACCGTCTAAGATACATTTCTAATGTTATATTAAGATTAATGCCTTTAACTCAATACCTTTTTTTACTAATATAATTATAATAGTAAAACTTGTGCTGCTTAGTTACACCTAACTGGGATGGAACTAATTCCAAGCACACAACTCACGCTAGTTTGGGAATCAGGGCTAGCATACCATTTTTTAAACAGCTTTTGGTACAAAATTGATTTATTATTTATTTATTATTAGCTATAACGAAAGTTTGAATAGAACAAAATTTATGGGATTGACACAAGATTGTCATGTGACATTTTGAGAATGTACGTCAATCCCATTTTGATCTTTTTCAATCTTTCGTTATCGCTTCGCTGTGTAATTTGTCTAGGGGGCAGCTCTCGTTACTCAACATAAATTCCGCCCGTGGCCACGCTTAGCCACTAATAAAAACAACTGAACATTTTTACTCATGCTAGAGTGAATCCGTTACATATATCGTCCTAATTTATGTATTTACTTCTGAACATTCCACTCACGAAACACACATCGTTGAATGTTGGTAGCAATAAAATAATAGTTAGAGTTTTCTTTGTTTATCAAGACCACACTGGATGCTTTCGTCGCGACATGCATGAAATAAAACTGAAATGCTTGTCTTATATGCAGTAAAATTGCAAAGCTTTTATGTCCGCCGGTACTGACTAAGATATGTATCTTTTTATTGAAGTATCTGGAACTGAAATGAGTCTCAGTAAAATCATATATTATATTAAGAAGGGTTTTACGAAATCACTTTAAATTATATTGCTACTAGACGTTGAAGAACATTGTCTGTCTTTGCCGAAAACGAGTAAAAAGTAACCAATGTCCATTTGACCAATCCAGAGTGTAAACTTTATGTTTGCAACGAATTATTAAAAGAGTCTTAGCGGTTTAGACGATGGAGGGACAAACACAGTTACTTTCCCATTAAATTAAAGCTTAGTTTGCTTTAACCAAAACCCAAGCGATATCCACTCAGAATGCAAGACACATGAGCTCAGTTTGCTTAAATCTAAAAGCAATTTAAATAATATAATGTTTGTAGGTAGTTAGAACTCTTGTGATTAATAAGTTGGGACATTCATTACCTCAGTCCACCCGTGACAATGAAGTCTAAAAAGTCTTTGTAACGTCGGGGCTTAAAATCTAAAATAAACCGCGATAAAATCCGTTAAAAAGTAGATTTATTTCAATGTGTGATATACGCACAAATACTACCATTTACAAATAATATTGGGATAATTGCAACTAACTTCGTTTTGCTACATCTTAGTTAATAGCAATAAGCATTTGGTATGCTTGTACATTATTTACTTGAATTTAACATCGCTAGTTAACGTTTTCTTCAAACAATCCCTATTTGCACTTTAGAAACCGCAACGGGGAAAACAAATGAAGTGTAAATTTCAAAGCCCTCTAATTTCAGCAAAAACCAGACACCTCGACAGTCAGATGGATGGCGCTGTAGAAACAAAAACAAACAGCTCCAACCCTTCGGACATGACATTCTAAAAACGAGCTTACGCCATAAAAACTTGTGTTCAAACTGAAACAATGACATCACAGTTGTATTGTGCATCTATCTACTATCGCCGAATGTCACTACAATAATTGAATGATCTGACATAAGTGCTTTTGTTTTATGCTTTGTTTTGAAAACCACAACACTAATATAGTTTATGTATTTTTATATATTTGTTGACCTACACACACATACTTAAGTAAATAAGGTTATTAACTTACATTGATAATAATGATATTTAATTGTGATGTGCCTATAGAATCTATTCCGTACAAGTTAACGTCCTCATCAAGTCGATGCAATTTTAATGAAGATCGAATAACGTAGGCTTCAGTAATAACCAATTGATACGTTACCTACTATGTGTAAACTTACATAGATACTTTGGCATAGTGACCCAATTTATCGACTCCTTTTGGTAGTAATATTAGTATGTCTTTTTTTACAATATGTCACGGTGCAAAGGGCATGAAACAAACAATAGAGTGACACGGATAGGCCGAAAAAGGTCTACCACGATTAATTTGACTCTATATAAATCATCGCGACCAAGTAACACGACGGTGATTAATTTTTATAATTCGTTAAAGCAGTTTTGTGTCCAATTTTCAGTATTATTTTTGTGATGAAAAACGTTGTATAAATAATGGACTGTAGAAATATTATGTGAATGTTTTAATGAGCTTTGCTTTAATCTATCAAGAGTATTGTGATGATTTGCACTTGTTTAAGTGTTCAGTTTCTATAGTAAAGGAACTACAATTTATTTAGCCTATTAGTACTAGTGCTACTTACTGTGAAGAGCAGTAGCTGCAGTTGCGTAGCAGTACCGAACTCCGCATAGTTCGATAAGCCGCAGATTCAAACCCATTCAAATCCATATTTGAAAACCATGTCTTACAAAAACAAATCATAGATATGTGACATCCACCAACCCTCACTTGCGGTTTAAGACTTTGTCATTTTGATTCTTTAAACTCATTTAAAAGTTTAAAGAAAACCCGTAGCTAGCAGCAGGAAACCCTAAGGGTTGTTATAAATATTGAAATAAATTAATTTTGGCAACAAATATGGTGCCAACTGAAGACATAAATAAGGTCTTTGTTTCAGACCTATTATATTGGGTCATGGTTAACATACATATTGTAAGCCCGTATTAATTTTGTCCAACAAAGTTGTAACATTGTACTCGTAATATGTTTTAGGGTGTAAAGTGCGTACTGCGTTTTAATCTTTCATACCTAATAGCCTAGACCCTTGCTAAATTAGAATTAATTGAGAATGCTAATGAATGAGGCTATTCTTTGGATCTAATGTACGTTCCATTCTGTAATAATATAATACTTTTATTAATAATAAAAGTATTAAATAATCACGGATAATAATAGAATACTATTATGGAGCAGCGGTGGCGCAGTGGTACGGGCCTCGCCTTAGAAATATAAGGTCGCGGGTTCGAATCCCAGTCGTGCCCACACATCTTTGTGTGAATTGTTTCATCGTCGCTGCTCAATATCGGTGAAGGAAAACATCGTGAGGAAACCGGCATGTCTAAGAACTAACCATTCGAGGACATGTGACATCCACCAACCCGCACTTGGCCAGCGTGTGTGGATTAAGGCCTAAACTCTCTCAACTAGTAAGATAGCTGAGAGAAGACCCGTGCCCAGCAGTGGGACACTAAAAAGGGTTGAAATGAAAAACTATTATTATGAACTCACATCGGCCTAGAAATATTGCAGTACAATAGAAAAATTTACGAAAAATTTAGCCATTCCAAAAGTAGAAAATTTAAGTACATCATAATTTTCAATTATAGGCATCCAAGAGGTTAATTGGTATTTTTATTGCCAATATCTGTTACAACCTTAGACATGAGATACTAAAACATATCTACTATTTACTTGATAATCGAAGGCCAAGGTCGCAAAACCAATTTAAGTCACCCTAATTGTAACCTAAAAATATTTAAATCGATTTTTACTGCAAGATCGTAAATTTACGTCCCTTGAATTACTTCAGCTCAGCCGCGTCTACGTTTATACAAGGTGTTGTTTTTAAAAAAGACCTAAAACTTTTATTCTAATTTATAGATTTTTATGTGTTTACTCGTTCATAGGTTAGGCAAGTGACGATTACTTATGGCGTAAATTTTATACGGAAATGTTGGTATAGGATGATAAAATTTCGTATTCACAGAACTTTATTAAATATGTCGTAGTAGTAGATAATATTGTAGTCTAAAAGAAAGAAAAAGACCTATAAGATAAACAACCTGTATAAAGTAGGTTCTACACTCTCTTGATTTGATTGCCAATCTCGGCACTGCTTCAGCATTAAAATACCATTTAACGGAATATTCGAATGTGAAGATTGAACGGTTCCGTTTCTGACTAGCTTCCGTCCATGATTTCAATCGCGGGATATACGGAAAATATCTCAAAGGAACTATTACTAAGATAAAACATAGAACCGTGAAAGAGACAAACGTCTACCCACTTATCCACAAAACCTTTAACATTTCAACTCTAAATTAAAAAACAATTGACTCCTGACGCCATTTCTTTTGAACCTAGCATCAAACACCTGTTTTTCGTGGGGTAGTAAATTAGTAGAAGGAAGTAACAAGAAATTATGTGTATTATATGCAGACTCACGTCTCAAAAAAGAAAAAAAATAAAGCATAAATTTTCATTTCATTTCATTTTCATTTCATTTCATTCATCTATTCACAAAAATATACATTATTTTTAAATAGGAAGCTATCTACGCAAATGAATAATTATTATTTCAGTAATTTTTTATCTTAATAGACGATAAGTTTTTTATACAAAAATGGTTTGCCAGCTTTCCCAGTCGGTTGTCTTTGTACGGGTACCTTCCTAAGTACTATTAGTTTTCTTTCACGGCCCAAAAAACTTCTGCCAATACTAGTTTTATTATGGTTGATAAAAATATTTACCATTTTGCCTGGATGTATATTCAACAAATAACATTTAAGTACCCTTTTTCTGTTTCAAATAAAGTCCTAAAGTAATAAAAAATATGGCTTAGTTTTCTTTGCAACTACTTTAATACCCAACAATCGCAAACTTTGTTTCATTGAATCCTTTTCAAGTTGCGACATTACGACATTATTTAGTTTGGTCATAAAATTGTTGATTAAATTTTGAAATTGTTTTTGTTTAAATTATTAGAACCTTAAATTTGCGTTCTCATAAAGTCTACACAATTAAAGTGGACACTGATTCCTACTTCTTACTTTGTTGAAATTTAGGATTATTCATCCACGCGGATTAAATAATATGGACTGCTGCAATATGATATGATTATATATAAGAGTTGTATTTATCGCTCCCGTAAGCATAGTTTGATAGTGTAGACGCGGTTGCAATTAATTAGGTTATTGGGACTTAACCCACGACCGCAATCTCGCCGCAGTTAGTCCTGTAAGCCAAAATCAACAGCAGTGCCGCGCCGCCGTGAAGAGACTCAGGATTTGAACCCGGCCAAGTCCCACGACACCTAAACTGTCTTGGGTCCAGCACAAATCAAATCTGAAAGATAATAAGAGTTAGATTGTCCACGTCCCTCCAAGGAAAGCGGGAGACATCAAAGATAAAAAAGACAGAGAGGTGGATATCTGCCTTACGCATAAAATTCAAGGTAGTAATGTAGGCTAAGTAAAGAATCTTAGATTATTCCTTAGTAAATTTTTATTTCCCAAATCGACTTTCTGTCATTGCCAGAATGTTAATAACTAAAAGACTTTCCAAATTTTCTTGCTGAATCATCGAAACCGATAGGTACTGGCACGGCCAAACTTTTTAATGAAGACGAAATTTAACTTAGCTGTTTATCTGTTCAAAATGAAAGTCACGTGGATTTATTTTTATTTTTTATTTTTAAGCGATATCATAACTCGTATTTACTTATTTTTCATTTTACACGCGATTGTATAACTATATCTAAATATTACTGATTGGAAAAGTCTTGTAGGTATTGTTATAATATTACCTTGTGTATAACAAATGTCATTATTCTAAAAGCCATTGTCATTAATAATGTTTGTATCACAAAGGCAAAAGATTAATCTAGCAATTACTATATTACTGAAGTTGAACAAAGAGACACACAGGGAAGTTGAGTAACCAAAGATCAAAGACGTACATTAGACATGGAAGGTCTATCACAGTATCAATACATTGGCCTGTGACAATAACAATTACTTAAATAGAAACACATAATAGTAAGTTAAGTAAAGAAGACAACAACACAATAATAAAATATACCTCCTTGTTACTGTTGATAACTTTAGAATAATAGAATGCCTTATGTAGAGTACGTTGTTTTCGATAAATAATAGTTCATTTGTAACATGACAACATTTAATCGATTCGAGAAAATCAAATATTTAACTACTAACATTTTAAGATGTACGTTTTTAAGGTTGACGTGAAATCCTACAATAAAAACAATTTGATTTTGTCTTTGAAACAACATTTAACTATTTACCTACAATACAAGAAACAATTGGACGAGAAAAAACTTCTCAACATACTCAAAACTAAGCTAAATATAGAACTAAACTAACGAGGCCCACCTAAACTAATGCGTCAAAAAATTCCTAAGCATCGCTATCTTCCGGGAACGTGCCCAGAAGGTCAGCATCATTGCTGCGTTAAAACTAGTCACAATGTCATGTACAAGTACCGAATATCACATTTAAATAGACGTGTATAGTGTGCATATTAGGGAGTTCTAACTAAAAGTTATTTCAGGAAATCTAAGTCACATTAACAAAAAGATAAATTAGCACGCGATCGCGTTACTTCCATTAAAATAGCTCGGAACTTTTGAACCCATACAAATTAAACAGCGCATTAAATTCTACTAAAAGTTATCGTACATAGTCGGCGCTTTGCCGGTCATTAATGGCTGGTTAATGAATTTAATATTCGCCTTAATTTACATTGCTAAAGTAAAATAGAACAAATTACAGAAGTGAAGCGAATCGCTGGTGTTTGCTCTCATCTGAGCGGTAGAAAAGTTGCTAGATAGTATGAGTTTACTTAGTCTCGCGGGATGTAATGATGTAGCAAACTTGCTAAGTTATTTCTTGTTATTTTATACGACAGGTCTGAAAGTTTCTGTTACTTATGTTAAGTATATGTAAAGTTGGATTGTTTAAGCAGAAAGTGATAAAGATATAACTATAGTATTTGCTGACGATCATGACAACATTTTAACGGAATTAATTGTATAAACTGTATTAACTGCTTACAGTATCTACGTTTGTCAGAAGAGGTTTTAGTACCTACCTAAGAATAAGCTACTTACACAACTGCGAATCGTCATGTTGAGAATCGATCTCTCGTCAATTGTCAGGAGCCAATTAATTCCTTTTTCAAAATTTGTCAGTCCGGGACCTTTACCTCTACAAAAAAAGATTTCGATTACTATCTTGAACCTGTCAAAATGAGAGTTAATTTTTTTTTAAATTCATTTATTGAAATGTTCGAATGAATGAATGTTTTGTTTGTGTTTTGAAAAGAGAATAAATAAAATAATTTATAGTCTTTTTGCATTTTGATTTATTAACTTGACAGGTTCATGATAGTAATAGAGAACTTATTCGTATTGACAATTCGTACTTACTAAGGGCACAAAGATAGATAAGTACCTACATTTTAATGATATTTTTAATACATTTGTTAAAGGCCTTTATCAATAACTGAATTATATCCAAGCTTTGACTGTTCGTTTCTCAGATTTAAAAGATAATCACAGGCTATTGAGGCAGTTCAAAGTGTATATCTTCCTTGGGCCTCGATTTTGGTATAAATTATTACAATTACAGAGAATTATACTGTATTCACGATCTTACATCAAAGAGTTATATTGCGGACATTTTCTTTTTGTCACATTTTAGCTTTGAAAATTATTTAGGAGAAAAATTTAAAGCATAATCAATTTAGGTTTTGAAATATTGTAGGAAGGTATCTATGCCTAATCTGTTATCTACCTAAACTTGTCAAAAGATCAACATTCATTGTATCATGTTTTCACGAAATTTCAAAAACTAAAAAATAGGTACTTTAGAATATCCTGCGTAAAGGGGCTAGATTATAATAATATTATTAATAATTATTGATAAGTGAGTAATTAGCAAGTAATAAGGAAAATAATAAGAAATAATATTGGCTTTTACTTGTATAATTTTATTGTAAGTAAAGTGACAGTAAATGGAATAAGTATATGAGTTACCTCAGTTACCTACATAAAATTATTTACAAAGATTAACGGTGTTAAGTGTTTTAAATCGTTGCCTAAACAAGCAAGACAGCACTTCATCATTTAATTAGTAACTTTTATTAGACTCTTTACAGTGTAAAGTAGGAATACGCAGGCTTCATTTTACTTTTTAATATCTATATTAAAAAATTAAATGAAGTTCTTCTAAAATTAAAGTTGGTAATTAAAAACGTTAATTCAAGTTATAGAGCTGTAATTTTTTTTTTATGGCGTATGTTTAAAATATAATAAGTGAACATAATATTAAATACTTCTAAAAATCAAAAGAACTTAGTAAAAGTAACGTTTTGCACAAAAGAGTACCTAGATAACATCTGTCTAACTTACTGGGTTGCTTCGCTAGGCGATAGCAAAGCCTACTTGGCATGAAAGAGCGGCGTCGCCTGATACAGGCATACCTTTTCCTGTATGGAAGCTCGAATCAAAAATATTTTTAACTGCATAAAAATATTGTACATTTTTTTGGTATTTTTGATGGGCCTCGCGTCTAAAACCTTATAATGATAATGTTGGCCTTGGTATCCGTCGGCTTCCCACACTTTACAATATCATCAGTCCACCTGACGACGCGACGGGCCAACTGACGATGCGGGGCGCAGTGTGAGCTCTACTCAAAAACTTTTATCGATTCTACGAGCGATATAGAAAGTAGATGGTTATAATACAACAAGTAAAGTATCACGTAATTATGTAAGTATTCTCGACTAGTCGATTCAGTCAGTCTCGATAAAAATAATCAGATTTGACTTAAAGTGCAGTCATATCAGCTTCTTTAAGGTTTTCTTATGCCAATGATAAATGGAAGGTGTCATGAGACTGGTATCTACGAGATGTGACGAAATCAATATCCCCATGTGTCAATAGTTTGTGGCAACTTGATTAATGATCGAATAAAGTCACCTTTTAGAATTTGCAACGTAACGCATTTTTAAACGAGGTTTCATAGATAGAAAAAAGCATGTCTATAAAAAGTTAAGTAAAATTTATGTATTTTTTATAATGAGACTTAACCCACAACCGCAATCCCGTCATTGTTACTCCTGTAAGCCAGCATCGACAACGGCGCCGTGAAGAACAAGTAATTGATTGGTACCGTACCTTAAATTAAAATCTATGATTCGATATTTTTAAGAGTTATGGCAAAACTGAAGAAAAGTGTGTCACGTTGGTTAAGGATTAGTTGTTTTTGTGTTTTGTAATAATGGTGAATTACTGACCTTTGGGGCTCGTAAATGTGGATTGTGTACAAGCTTGGGACATCGTTTTTTTTCTTTCTAAAACTCTGTCTAAAGCATTTACTTTTTGATAACTGTGATGACCCCGACGTGATTTACGACTATGACTTGATTAATAATAAATAATCATGATAGTAAAAATAATAAATAAATAAATAATATTCTGGGATATTAAGGTACATGGTCATCTGATCCCATACTAAGCAGAGCTTGTGTCAAGGAAACTAAATAACTGATATACTCGTACTATACTTTATAATACATTTTTTTTTTGTTAATATATACTTTCATTAGATAATAATATTGAAGCAGGAATCTACTTATTTCTACTTAATCTAAGTTTCAGATGCAATCTAAGTTACTATTTTTTAAGAAAAAGGTACCTTACCATTACTTAACGTCCTTTAAAATAAGCATAATACAACTAAACAATGGTATCGTTCACAAAGAGCAACGTGGAACAGAATGATATTGAATTTAGTTTCAGCCAATGTCAGCTGCCGTCCAAATGGGCGAAATAGCCTGGGTTCACTTATCAGATTTCACTTGTGGCCGTGTGTTTTTCATTGCTCGCCAACCGGGCCTTTTCCTTTTGAAGAATCTAATGTATTTACCTACAGTCAGGTGCATTTATATGTATCTTTGTAAGAATCCTTTGTATAGCTATTTTAGGCAGTTTCTACGTACGTACTAATTGTGTACTTACTTTGTGAAAATGGAAAAGTGAGAAAAGGTGGATGTAACAACACAATTACCTGTATTATTTTACTGGTGCTTTTAACCCAATAAAAATAAGTTCCAATGGTATTATCTAATAATTAACGCAGAGTCAAAGTTAATGCAAAACAAGTTGCGGGAAAACGCTATTTTACCTTTAAACTCTAAACAGTACTAATGTTCCTAGTAAAGTACATAATGTTCAATATGCCGACAGTTTAACTGCTTTAATCTTAATAGTAATAAATAAGGTAATGATAAATTGACAATCCAGGATAATAAGGAAGATGACTAAATTTTCGTTTTAAAAGGCAGACGCCTTAGACACGAATTTTATTTCAGTCATCCAAAAATAAATGCGATAAATTAAGAGTTGCGTGACATTACGTTCACGGAGTAGTTTTTTCTTCTTTGCAATTATTATTTAATTACCTGAGTATTAAATTCGAACTTATAGAAATATTAAATGAAATACTTATTTACTGAATTTATTACTTATTTCTTAAATTTTAGATAATCGAACGCTCGCTCCGAGAGGCTTGTAATGCACTCACTACCATAAAACCACAAAAACCAGATGAAACTCATACTACTTTGTACATAATAAGTCACGTCTGTCACCAGCTGATTAATTGCAATCTGAAACTACAAACAAAAGAGCTCTCATTACAAAAGGTTTTTTATTAGTCAGCTCATCACGCTTCACGCTACATAAAGGAAATATTTACATTGGTGAAGCTTAATTTTTCCTTTTTATATTTCCCTAGTTTAAAAAAAATAATGAGTATAATTCCGTGAGTGTTGAATAGGAAGAGACCATAATAAATTTGAGTACATACTGTTGTACAATATATGATCTGCGTATAAGAAAAATATTTATTGGCAGTAATAGGTACTGCCGATAGAAGTAAGACCTGTGATCTGACGAGATTTCACCCATCCAAAAAACCGTCTAATGCGCACAAGCATGTTTTTCAGCCATCTTGCCAGCCATGATTTTCCCCTACCAAAAAGTGCCCAATGCGGTTAAAGAAGTTTTCACTTTTAAAATGGTAAACCCTGGCAGTTATCACCTTTATACATGCAACTGACAATGTTAATATGTACTGGATATTGTATCCAGTACTTGAAGCATTATTTATGTCTCAAAAATCACACCATGATAAAAACTTAATCTGTTAGCACAGGTAATTAGATCTACTAACAACATTTTTGAAACAATAATATTATCCGTTGTAATAAAAAGTTAAACTCGAGTCTCTTTTATTATAAAGACATTATGAGGCGTCCAAAGTAATCTAAAATACCTCAAGTTTTTATTGGCTGACAGAATAAAGTTTGCAAAATCATTTCGGAGGCATATTTTAATAGCTGTAAAATGACTTGACGTTTATTTTGTCTTGAGTTACGGTGACGTGTGTAAGCCGTTGAAAATACACGCGTCAATTTACTACGATATTATGGAACGTAATAGCCCATTAGCGCCTTAGCGGAAGCTATGTCAATGAAAAACGTAAAGGCACCCTTGAACGAAATACTGCGATGTCGTGGCGTGTAATGAGCGAGCAGGTGTCCCTATAGTAATAGTTGAGTCATTAATATCACGTAACTGCATGTATGTAGCTTATCTTAAGCTAATTTTCTTGAAAAATAATCTCTAGTTTCAACTATGTACGGGGTAATGGTAGCTATTTTTACTTGTATAAAATTTAATGACTATTATAGGTGAGTAAAAATTGAAAAAGGTGTTTTATGATCAAAACATATTATTCTTGTTACAGAATTAGGCATAGATCTATCCTACGTTTAGGTTTTCGTGTAATAGATAAAAAAGGAAAGGTACTTTCTCGTCTTAACTTAACTTATATGAGAATTGAATTTGACGCTCTGCGATTTTGATCAGATTATGTAAATACGCCCTTTTATTTCAATACTTTTGTAAATTTGCTGTGAATTTCGCAATATATTCGGAACTATTCGCAACGGAATATTTTACTTAACCAACGAAACCAATTTACAATGGTGTGTCGATATACTATGATTGAATTATAGGTAAAATTTAAAACTTTAAAAATTCAAACTCCCAACGTAGTCTCTAATAAACATAATAGACAACTTGTTTAAGCATATCCTTGTCTAAATCAATTTTATTTTATTATGGTCTACTAACAGTTATAACGGCGATACATGATAGGCACTAAAATAAGTGTTTAGACTATACTGTATAACCAACAGGTATTTCTTGCGGTGTGTTACAAAACAATAGTAAAAGAAAAAGTAGGCGATGCGATGAGGAGTTCTTCTGGTAGGTTGAGTTCAAAATTCCTCACTTATAATGCCCGTTTTTTTAATAGAGGTCAAAAATATAGCCTGTGAAAAGTAATTTATCTATTCTACACGATTCACTTAAAAACTATTAAGTACCTACCTCTACCTATTTACGCATTTGGTTGAAAAGTAGTGTTCCCGTATCTGAAGTACTGTCGACATATTTCATTAAAATCGCTTCAGTGGTTTCGCCGTGACAAGTTACATTCAGGCAGATATTTTAGCAAAATATCCTTAAAATAGTAGGTTACCATGCGAACGGTGCCCAATATTGGCAAGTCTGGATCAGATTGCGTAAATCCAATTAGGTACAGACATGATCAGAACTTAGGGTAGCCACAATAGTTACTTCTAATTTAGAACTCCGAAGCCAAATACATGTAATTCTCTTAGCGGCTAATCCATACGAAATCAAGGGAAATGACTTCCTTTTAACTACAGAGATATAGAGATCGTGGCTATCTTCGCAATTCACCCCTTGGAAATTAAAAAATACGAATGTCTAAGCCCTTAGTGTGATCCATTTAATACATACCGAAGTTACATCTATAGTTAGTTATGTATGTTTTCTTATAAATAGGGGCTAATAAACCAAATATACGAGCAGCGGCGGCGCATCGGTACGGGCCTCGCCTTAGAAATATAAGGTCGCGGGTTTGATTCCCAATCGTGCCCACACATCTTTGTGTGCATTGCTACATCGTCGCTACTCAATATCGGTAAATAAAACTTTGTGAGGAAACCTGCTTGTCTAAGAACTAATCATTCGAAGACATGTGACATCCACCAACCAGCACTTAACCAGCGTATGTGGATTAAGGCCTAAAATCTCTCAACTCGTAAGATACTTGAAAGAAGATCCATGTCTAGCTGTGGGCCTTGCCGTAAACAAGGGTTGAAGTGACACCAAATATTCTTAGATCAAGTGGAATCTTTTATAATTCCGTAGGTAGTAGGACAAGTCACTCAAAGCGAATGAGTCACATTCGCATAGGATTTTTTCTAACGTGGACTCTTCTGCTGTCTGCCGGCAGCCTACAATAAAATACTAAAATGGTACAAGCTATCAATAAGTGCCTATTCACCCATTTTATTTGGGTTTTGCCAAAGCACTGCCCATAAAAACTGTTTCTAACTTCCAGCTTCACCAGCGTCGGAACACGGCTGACTTATTTAGTGACGTGCCTTTCGCCCGGTGTCTAGTCACGGCTAGCTTTGCAAAAAAATTATGAAAACGTGACATACATAACGTGGTCTCCGGGTGATGGTAATAAGGCGACAATAAAATGGTGTTAGGTTTCGGCCGTGGTTAGTGACCACCCACCAGATAAAGCCGCACCGCCAAGTGGGCTTACCGTGCATAAAAAGCAACGGCAATCGCTCACAAAATGGCCAAAAAGTTTATGTTCACCAGACCGGCATAAAACTCAAATGTAAACCTTATAATTTCAGTCTTCCTATAACTTGGGAGATTAATATTATAGGAAATGGTTTCTAGAAGTTAGCGGCAATAGAGTAGCTTATTCCCAATGGTGCGAAATACTGATAGAGTTGTATTAGGACAAATAACGAGGGTCAGCTAAGCGGTTTGTTAGGAGAATTCGTTCGGGGAAACTTTTCACGTCCATATAAAGCAAATTGTGCTATTGGGACCGAATTATATTTAATACATTTTGTTTCTCGAATAGCTTTCTGTCCTTATTACTTATATACCTGTCACTTAATAATTAGGTTTCTGTTTACTATGTATCATTAATATAAAAATAAAATTATACCGTCGATAGATCAGATAGCGAGATTTTTATAGTAAAACACTGTGTATGCCCAGATTTTTATGGTAAAACAGCACTCATAAAGAAAAGCATATCCTGTATGGAACCAAAAATCATTTGTAATTTGCGTAACTCATATATGGAACTTAATTTGAATTTATTTAAACGTAAACTAAAAGAAATATTATTATCAAAATGTTATTATACTTAGTGAATTTATAGATTTTAAACAAATAATTCAGTAGTATATCATTCTTGATAATTTTACCTTTTGATTTTTAATTGTTTGATTTTTATTGTTTGATGCAATTAAGGCCTATAATTTTTTTATTGACATAATCTACCCAATTATTGAAATATTTGCATGTCTGAATATAGACGGAACATGTTGAGCCGGCGATATTTTAACACCATATTATTATTTTACACAAGTTATAGCAAATAAATGATCTTTATCATTATCTGTATCAGACTTTATCCTCTAGGGTGTTAGTTATGCCATCCAACTGTAATAACATTATCCAGTATGTAAGTTCTTAAAAATAGGCAAGACGTTTGTGTGACAGACACGACTTAAAAGACATTTATTTTATTACCTGGATTAACATATAAAGCAGATACCTACTTTTATTCCTGCCATTGAGTTCCCTTGAGATGTTTTCGATGTTGAAAGCTAGTCAATACAGTATTTCTAAATCTAAAAAGTTGTTCATTTAGGTTCAGAACAAAAATTAGATTTTGTTAAAATCTAAAACAGTTTATATTGAAACTTTAATTTACAGTCGGAAGTTTGTAAAAGGCGCCTATAACTTAAACCTTATCTGAGAATGGACAATTGCGCCACAGATATTTTCTTTCCGGCTTCATTTTCTCAGAACAATGAGAAAAACTTTTTTTATTTTTAAAGTAGCCAGTAACAACGAGAGGCTGACAAACTGCTAATTGCAGCCGTCGGCGCGATAGTTGAATAGATACAGATGTTTATCAAGAGTTATTTTTTATACAATTTCAATATATGTTTAAAAGTATTTTTAATAATATGTAATCCAGTTGACAGCTGCAGTAAGTTGTATATATTCACACAATCAAAATGAAAAGCGTGAGGCGTCATTTTGACTCGTGGTTTACAATGAAGTTCCTTTCGATATACGTATGAAATACATTTTTGTTCAATATCTTCAATGAAAGTACTTAGTTAATATTTTTGAAGTTTTTTCACGATTACACCTGGAGGTAAGTGACAATAGGTAACGACGTAAATTTTAGGTATTTACGGCCTCTACTATGTACATTAACCCACTACTATTTCTTTCAAATGTTTAAAGTAGACTTTCCTAATCCTTACATTATATTTAAGGTAGCATTTAATACAAGGTGGGTACTATCTTTCATAATCATTTTGCTCTAAAATTTCCTCCGGTAAATCCTTATTCGCGCGTATGAAAAGATAACAAATGTCGAGAAACAGACAGATAAGTATTCTAATGGGGTTCCCGAAGGAAATTACTGACGATTTTCAACACCGTAAAAGGGATTGTTTGGAAAATATATTCACACCTAAAACTCCCTCGGGCAACACAAAAACGAGTCATTTTTGTATAAGTGGACCTATTCTAGTTAGTAACTTGAACGAATAAATTAAAATAACTGATTTACAAAAGTTTTATTGTATTATTAACCGATTGACAGACTGAACTGGAAATAATTTTAATACGACTGAACCCATCACGACAATTTCTCCACAGTTTCTCCTGTAAGCCAGTATTAATGGCAGCAAGCGTAAAGAGGTTCACTGTTAAAACGCTGCCAGTCCCGGCACACCTTAACTACCGTGGATCTCGCACGTATTTAATACATTAAAACGATATTGGAGGATTTAGAAACCAACGGTAGATACATAGGTAGTTTGTCTGCGTGAAATAGATACCGAAAGAATCTCAAAAGATTGCCATGATGAACAGTAACCTCTGGCTGTTTTATGTCTGTGTCAAGATCATCCAGACCGGTTTAGTCACACTTACACTTCAACTCATTTTTAGTTCTTCTTTTAATGTCCTACCGCCGTCTTTTTTTTTTACAAATTAACAGAGTTTAGGCCTTAATTTAGACATGCTGCCCAAGTATTGGTTTCGGGTTGGTTGATGTCACATATCCTCGAATGATTAGTTCTTAGATATGCCGGTTTCCTCACGATGTTTTCCTTCACCTATATTCAACAGCGGAGATCAAACGATTCACATTAAGATGTGTGGGCAAGACCAGGAATCGAATCCACTTCCAAAGATATCAAAAGCTAGGCCGCTATCGTTGCGCTACAGCTGCCCTTTTAGTAAATTAGTCCGGTGTTATTACAAAACAAACATACATGCATCCATCTTAACTTTAGAATTAAGTAAGATAATCTGTGAGCACTGCACATAATCTGTGGGAACAGCTATATAACCTACAAATTAATAAATTCTCTATCTTTGGTTCATTTCATAAAGGATAAGTACATATCTTATGCTTACACAAATGTGGGCTGCAAATCCTAAGAGTATTTGTCACAAGGTAAACTGCTATTACACGCTGAGACCCGTTTTATTTTATAGAGTCATTTGTTACCACAGTAAGAGGAATGCTAAATTATTTCATGTCTCTTCGAGTATTCTCTTTATTACGATATTACGGTTTGGCACGAAAGGTAAAAAATGTTTATATGCGTCAGGAGGCGGCCTCTTCAGTTGACTGTAGTGATTTATGTTGAATGTCTAAAATTCTAACCTAATAAAATAGGTAGGCTCATGAATGAGGTCTAAAAAGATTTGGTCTAGATAAATTTACTTATTCAAAGTATCAAAGATAACATGTGGAAATATAAGTAAGTATTTCCTAAGTGGTGAACTTGGTGGTATGGATTGTTTTTGTTCTTCACGATCTATCTTTTCAATTCTATACATCACCAAACCTATTTTTAATTGCATACTACGGGTTACTTGTATCCAGTAAAAAAAAGGTTCCCGACTTTTCACGGAACGGTGAACTATAGATATACATAAACTTTCTTCACAAATCTCTCTATCCCTTGGTGAAAACCGCAGCTCAATCCATTCAGTAGTTCTTGAGATCATCACAGTTTAATATTACAGACTGACTACTACAGTGCAACCAATTCGCCCTCGAGGGTTATGCTGTTCTGTGAGACATAAGCACAGACTTCATTTTAAACTAGCTGCCGCCTCGTCTTAGCTTCGCTCGGGCGGTTTAAACACAATTTTAAATCTCTTCCTGTTTTTTATTTCTTAGTCGCAAACTTTGTCCTAATCATAATAAACAAAACGAAAATGTTTCAAAATTCTATGTTTGATTGTATGTACGGGTATAATATGAAATGAGAGGATATCCGTTTAGGTAGATACTAGAGTATTCCTAGCAACAATATAATCTGGAGCTATGTTTTGGTTGTAGATATGTTAAGTCAATGTATGTAGGAATCGAAGCTTCGTGTAAACGGCTGTTGAAGCCACAGACGTAGTCAAATATGTGTTCACGTAAAATCAAGAGGCGCAGAGGTGCCAAATGTAGGTGACTGTGTGTTCAGCCTAGATCTATGTAGTGATTGTGCCAACGTGGCACTTTCCCAGAACACAATATACGAAGATGAATAATAATAGTTAGAGCACATTTAAACACATTTGAAATTTAACACCTAAATAAAATTTGAAACTCAAAGCGGTTTTACTAAAGATCCTAACAAAAAACATATACTGTCAGCATAACAATATTATTATTCTGGATATCCTAATGATAGCAAAATCAACTACCCAAGTCGGAAAGCAGCTTGCATTTGGCTTTAATAGTAAGAGCTCTTTTGATAAAAGATAATTTATTTCTAGTTTGTGGCACTTAAGTGCTATGTTACTACGTAATCATGGACACTAACTTCTTCAATTTATTATGATGTAAAAGTCGCCAAAGTAAAGTTTCGCAAGTGATAACTTAGCTACACTTAGTGACTGCCGCTGGGCGTTGGGACATTAACACTAGGCGAAGGAAATTTTGTTATAAATTAATCTTGTCATATTTACTTTCCTAATATTGGAATAGTTTCTGGATGGTAGACTTTTTGTAGATTCTACGTTAATGAAATTCGTTAGGGGTTTAGGTGTCTCCGAAATTGCCAAATTTTTTATGCGTTTCGCCGTAGCTTCATAGATAGCATTAGTGCAATTGTGGTATCACTTCAACCCTTTTTAGTGCCCCACTGATGGGCACGGGTTTTCTGTCCACTAGCTCAAACGAGATGAGAAAGTTAGATGTTAATCCACACATGCTGGCCAAATGCGGGTTGGTGGACGTCAGCTATACTCGAATGATTAGTTCTTAGACATGCCACGGGGAAACCCTCACGATGTACTCATCTACCGATATTGAGCGATATTGCGGTGACGAAACAATTCACACAAAGATCCCGCGACCTTATTTTTCAAATGCGAGCAGACCGCTGCTAGCCTTTGAACCGCGCCAACGCAACGCTGCTATTGTAGATACAAGGTTTATGTTTTCCAGGACTTGGAGAGTTCTTTATGTGTTTCTTTGTAGTTACAAGAGTACAAGTGGTCAAACTGTAATGATAATAATAAGGGTAATAGGGTAATTCTTCCCATCAGGTGGTAGCCCCATAAGAAATATTCTAGGCTCTATATCTTCTATACGCTCACTTGGGTAAACGTAATGTTTGATATACGTATTTTGCAGGATACATATAAGATTAAGTACCTAATACGTATGAGATAGCTAATTGGTAATAAATTGAATTATTGGAGCACATAATCGTTTAAATATTTTACTTAAATGAATACAGAATTTTAGAAACAGAAACACAACATTTATTTCAAAAGTCTCAATAAGTACCTATAAATTTTTAAACAATCAGTGTGGAAAATATATTCAATTTCAGAACACATATTGCGCTATTAACGTAACTTATGAGCCGTAATAAAAGCTTTATACAATTTAAACAATTTAACTTGCTTACAATAGTTGTAGTATCTAAATACTTCACATTGAGTTTTTTTTTACTTTTTTACGTTTTATTCTTTATTTCGCTGTTTGAAGTAGAAACCAATCCAAAAATAAAACATTTTAAATCGAGCCTCCTTTTGTGTTCTAAATGGTTAAGATATAAGAATTTTATTCTAATATCTACTTTACTACGAACATGAACAGGCTGCAGACTCATCTGATATGAGTTTAAATTAACCTCCAAAAGTTAGTAGACTTAACTGATGGGAACATTGTTCAGCTTTTTTATAGATAATGCTTCACACTTGCTTCCTATTACGCTAGCCTACTTAGCGCTAAGTTATGTAGTATTAATTATCTGTGGTTATGCTATCTAACTAAAAACTTTAAACGAAATCCTTAAGACATGTTTGCTAACAACATGTTGATTTTTTTTTAAACTAGCTCCCTGCTGACTTTCCGAATTTCCATTTTTTAGTCTATCTTCTCATTCGTTTGTTCTGTCCAAATAAATAATACCCATTTCTTTCAGTCACCATTCTTTTTTGTTAGAAACAAACATTATACGTAATAAACCATTTGTGATGTTGTTTAATGCTATATAATAGTAAAATGGGAAGTTTATTGGTTGTCAAACTGTTGCTTATTACACGCATTAATGTCGTGTTCCCTAGAAACGACCGCAATACGGGGTGCTAATGAAGTACCCACTTACGTTATACGTACAATTACTTATTAATGGTATATTATATTCTGTTATATACATTAAATATGATGGTCTCGTAAATCACTGTTATATTAAACTTTGAAAGGTCCAATCACAATTTAAAATAATTTATGTGCGTGGCTTTGATAATTGGACTTCTAGTTAAATCTTGTACAGAAATAAATAATTTAAGTAGTAGTAGCAAGGTACTTATGTACTAATATCAGTTCAGCGATCTAGGCATAGAATCGTAAAAACTTTGCCTACTTTTGCGTTTTATATATCAGTTTAGTAAAAACTAGATAAAGCGTCATAAAATTCCTCCGAATCGAGGCCTTGGGGAAACGTGCCCAGAAGACTGGCAGCATTGCCACGTTGTATGGCAATGCTAATTCTTTGACCATGATGTAAGCCAGCCCTCTGGTCACGTGAAGAAAAATGAAACATTTAGTTGGGATAGGACATTAATTAAATCATTTCAGATTACCTAAAATGAATTAAAAATAAACCAAACAAACTGTACATAACGGGGCATAACATATAAACCAAAAGTCTTTATCAAAAAGGATCTTAAAATTCACATACGCTCTTTAAACACAACAAATAAATCTTCTTAGGATCGTTTATTTTGGTATACCAATTTACGTACAAGTTTTCCCATATTTTGTTGTTTAATTAAATTCCTACATAACGTAGGTTTGTTTGAGTTGGTTATGTGCACGTTAAGAGTATTATTTTGATGTCACAAAAGCAAGAAACAAATAAGAAAGAGATAGCTTGTTCGATCCTGCAACCTCTTATCATTATCTTGCTACGTCATACTTTCCGCATGCGACTTTTTTCTCTTGATATACCCACAGCACCCAAATACTACCGCAGCCGGAAAAATAACTCTTACTGTTTAAATTTAAATAAGTTTTTGTTAAATTAATCATTAGGGTTTTTAAATAAAAATCAAAGAAAACCAACTAAACCCGTGCCAAATTTCTTTGGAATAACTTTACTTGTTTAACGTAAAAAAATATCCATAGTGCCTACATCCTCACTAACTTTCTCATTTATGGATGACTTTTTTCGTCTTGATAATAATAATACTAATGTTTGTGAATTATAATCCCTGGGTAAGAATATTTGTGTACTAGAATGTTAACTATTAAAAAAGCAAGATTAATTTTAGTTTCCAGCTGTCGCACTTGTTTTAAAGAAAAACGATAATATTATAGAAAGCATAATATTATTATATTGGAAGGTTTTTTGAAGGAACTTTCTGTGAGGGAAAGATTTCAAGCATTTTACTTAAGGAACACTGTAATTTATGTAAACATGCTTGCGATATAAAATAATAAACAAATTACATTCCTTCAGTGTACCACAAAAGTGATAACTTTTGTCAAAGCATCGAAACGATAATTTGGAAAACCCGAGGCCCTTGCGAGGAAATATTTGAAACGTTCCGCTCTCTAATCAAATAACTCATGCCGTTGAAAGTTCGCTGAAAACTTTTCAATAACAAAGAAGCGTAAATTATTATTAGTAGGCTTTTGTCTTGCGAAATATTCATTTATTTGGTGCCAGATTGTTAAATGCAATATGATCGTTGAAAGTTGTTAGTTTATACAGTAATCGTTTACGATAAATTTTGTTCAGGTCAACTACTGATCACTTCTTATTGCAACCTTTTTAATGTCCCACTCCTGGGCACGAGTCATCTCTTAACTATCTTACAAGTTCAGACAGTTTAGGCCATACCCGCTGACCATGTGCGGGTTGGTGTATCACACATATCCTCGCAAGATTAGTTTTTAGACATACCGGTTTCCGCATGATAATGAGCAGAGATGTAACAATTCACACAAATATGTGTGGGCATGACCAGGAATCGAATCCGCGACCTTATATTTCTAACTGCTGATATTAGTGTAATCAGCACACTGACGATTACAAGACCGACCGACCTGGTGCACAAGTGTATGTGCAAACACAGGCGCAGTCTCTATTCCCCTGGTCTTCGAGGTCGTGTTGGTTTACTTATCCCTGTAAACTGATACGACAACGCGTCGCACAAAGTTCGTACTTGAGATCCCGCACCGTACGTTCGAGGTACAGAGTTTTCTCAAACACTCGCAACTCTTTTTGGCGAGGAATCTGTGTTACATACTTAAGTTAACTTTTTATTTAAATAAGTATATGCAAATGAAACTAAAAATATAATGAAATAAATAGAATAATTATTTGGCAACGATGTGAACCAACACGTGGCACCTCTAAGCGAAGAAAAACTAACTTAAGTAAGTAATTTAACTAGTTAACTTGTTAAAAATGAATCACTAAAATATTACTTGAATTAGCGAGTCCAGTGTACGATTACAACACGAATGAGTGCATGTTGTATAAAAAAAATCTGCCAATGTTAGCTTCTTGCTTATTGCATAGAATTTTACTGACTGAATGATAACAGGTACTTGATATTGATATGTAACATTTTTAGGGAAGCGCACCATGCGACCATCTCCAGGCTCTACAAGATGTGGCCTGCAGGCGGTGAATATCAGAAATACACCCGAGAAGGTACTGTGTTTCCGCTCGCACTTTTAGAGGATGAACAACTACCTGGAAATCCATCAGCAATGCTTGTGACCTACTATCTTTTGGAGTGGTTGCAATCGCCGGTCGTTGGGGTAATGCGAAAGCGAAACCGCGTCCTGGCAAGTGGATTAGCAGAGGAACACTGAGGGGTTTTGATAAGTAAACTTCTTCAGAATCTCAAAAAACCACTGTGTTACCACCACCACACCCTGGTGCAGTGGGACGTATAAAAGGTTTGCCCCTAAAAAAAAGGTCCGAGCAGGCAAAAGTCAGAGGCTGTATTTTGACAATCGAAACATGAAATTGTGGCTTCTAACTTTTACAACCCTAATGTGACTTTCCAATGGATTGTACTTTTTAAAGTTTTTATCTGATGTTTCGGTACGTAAGATTTAACTTTCCATCACAAAGAGAAACATTTATAAATTAATAAATAGATCTATAATATGTTATTAAATATTTATTTATTGGCACGTCTTCCAAAACCATTCTGGGCAATTTTCTTAAGGGTCCAAAAATTTGAACTGTAAATTATAACTAGAATTCAAAGATTCTAGAAACAAAATAGATACCTACATAGTCATACTTCGTTGTCATAATTAACTATCATTGATACCAATAAGTTCCACCCACGTACTTAGCCTAAATATAATGGCAGATAATGGTGTTATCTTTATAACATACTGCTGGAGTCAGGTTACTTCGTTAACAAGAAGTGACAATATTAGTAAAAGGATAAGGTGTGGAAAAATTACAAAGGCCACATCACGTCTTCACTACAAAGGAAATATATATTAAGCGAGCAGTTCTCGTATATTGTGTACCTTACTTAGCTCTGTCGTCTACTTAATTGATATAGGTATCTAGGCTTAATCTTAACATGTAACATGCCATTGGCATCGATATCCAAAGATATTTACTTCCCCATTGACATGTAATGTCATAGGTCGGTACCTACCTTTATCAGCTAGGTACTTACTGTTTTAAAATCAGCGATCCCGTTTTGAGTTTAATGCTCGGTATCGAATTAAGTAACTAGTTAAATATGTCAGTATGTATACCTAGTAGGTAGTAATAGTAGTAGTTGGTATGTAGTAGATAAGTAGTTAAAAAGTTACCGCTAGAGACGCTTTGAAATAAGTATGCCTTAAAAGCATCCATAAATTCTTAAAGTACTTCAATTTAACTTACTTCCTTCTTCTGCATACATGTATTATAAATCTCTTGGCATGTCACAGTGCCAAATTTGGAAAATGTAGTTAATCGCGAAAGAGCCAAAAACCAACAAGAGAGCATTACTTACTTTCATTGCGCTTTCTGTTTAAATCTTCACTTGAAACAATAAGACCTACCTACCATATTATATATTAGTTAAGTTAAAATCAAACTGCAATAGATTTACATATGTACGTAAAAGGTGAACTAAACATATTTACTTAGAATTAGTTCAAGTGATTTATTTTAATCATTCGTATAATTGTACACATAATTAACGCATAGGTAAGGCTAAACGCTATAGGCTCAACTAAGTTAGTTTGATAGCAGAGGTTGGTACTTATGTACTTACACTAATTTCATGTAGCGAAAGAATGAAGTGGATATGCCTCAAATCCCGAGATTAACTAATAGAGCAAAAAAAATCCCGTGATTTATTAGATTATAAAAGGAAAATTATTTGCTCGTATTTATAAAAAAATGCTTGAATTTATGAAAATTTGCTTAAACTGTTATAATAATTTGTATGGTGAATTCAATTAAATGCTAATAAAAATTGTATGTTATTATGTAAATATCTATATTAAGTATACATTTACAAAAGAAAAGTACTATATATATAGTATAATTTTTTATACCTCTGGTTTCCATAACACAAGTTCTGCTTAGCTTGGTACCAGATGACCGTGTGTGTTAATGTCCCAGAATATTTATTTATTTATTTTATTTATTTATCTTTGCTCCATTTTTCATATAGGTCTGTGAGGTTTTATTATTATTTAATTTTTAATATAGTTAGCCACTAGTGATTGTCCATTAAAAATCCTGGGAAGATCCATATCAATATCAACATTTCGATGCAAATAGACTTTTTTTGTTTCAAAGAGGCTTTTTGAGGTGGTCCCATTTAAATGTTATCAAAATCGGTTTCGCGGCTTTTGAGTTATACCTAAATAACTCTATACCTAATTCCGACCTCTGTTGATTAGTTACCTAAACCCTTTACTTTTTCAAATTAACCTTATTTAAGTATTAACTCCATATGCTGAGTATATTTATAGATGAACACGGTGAATGGATGTAATTATTTGCTGAGGAGCATTGGGAATTATAATAGAATCCATCCTTTTATGCTAATCTTCGTCTCGCTAAGGTTCCGTGATTTGTTCATTATATTCCTTTATTGGTACCTAATCTCTCTGCATTGAGTTCATATACGCTTAAAGTAACATATGGTAACAATACAATAACTATGGCCGCATTTTGATTAAATATCTACGAGGAGTAGACGTGTGTTCGACTAGTGGCGATGTCTCAGGTTCACACTAAAAGTTGGTGCGTTAAAATTCCTCAATAGCAGTTTCTAGTCCGGAAGTTGGCGATTAATCAAGTCGATGATATAATCACATAACAAAGCGTCACGCCTGTATTAGCCGAAGGTGTAAGCACAGGTGAATATCACCCACTTTTCGCCGGCTATGTTATGGTCCCATACGTATATCGGGCACAATTCCAAACTTCGAGCTGCAACTAAGATTCTCTAAATATATTAGAAAAGTCTTTTTGCTGAACCCGGGAATCGAAACCGGAACTTCGCAGTAATTAAGCGAACACGCTCACCACCGAACTACCGAGGTAATTATCGTCACCTACTTTCATACATAGCAGGAAGTTATTCCTAAACACAGGAACAGTATATAGTTTTTAGATAATGGAGTATGTACCCAATCAATTATTCCAGTTGTTAATAAAATACCCGACATCTTAGATATATCATTCAGTAAAACGATATTAAATGGGAGAAAATAACTAGTAATAAGATATCAGCCAAGTTAACTTGGGCTCAAGTAATTATATTCAATAATCCGATATTCGAGGATATTTTCACGGTTCGTTACATACGTTATTAGAATGATCGATCGCTCTTAATGGCTGCGTTATTAGTCTACTACACGTATCTATTAGCACCTTAATGTCAATTTGTATTAAAAACTTAAACTTCATATTGTTATTTGGTGAAACTTAGCAGGTATAATAGATATTAACCTACAGTAACCTATTATGAACAAATTACGAATGACACAATAATTTACACCCTGAATAAGTATCTAATTCTAGGTTAACATAGGTATGAAAAATCGTGTTTTAATTAGTCAGTCAACAAGATTATTAAAAAGGTTAGACACGTATTTTTTGCTTAAGCAAGCAATTTTAAGATATCATGCATCAAAGAGGAGTGGGAGTGCGCTACGTCATCCCTGTGTATAAAACCTACCTAAGCGTGACGTCAAGACTTCGCTTGGACGTATCGACGTAATTTTTGATTACACAAGAAAAAATAACCTTATCCCTCCTTTTCACCGAAATCGGTATAACCCGGGCAGGCGCGTCCCAGTATACGACATCATTCCTTTACATCAAGCAAGTTGTAGTCAAGCGCAAGTAGTTCTGAATAAAAAACATACATTTGTAATATTTTTAATTCATCTGACGGACAAAATGAAATAAAATTGTCGTCATCCCTAATATTGATGTAACTAACTATTGACAATTCCGTATCGTCAAGTATTCTGCTCAAAGTGAGTCTATTTGTTTTAAACAATCAAACTTCTCGTGGGGGATTTTTTCAACGCTTATTTTCACATTAAAAATATACTGATTGTTAGTTGTTAATTATTTGTTTAATTAACCAATAGGTTAATTATATTTTAGATTTTAGTCTATCAATTACCTAATTATTACTGTCCCTATTTATACTACTGTTAAACGCGCTAATCTCAGAAACTACTAGTCAGATTTGAAAAATTCTTGCACTGTTAGTTATCGCATTTATCAAGGAAGGCTACTTTTTGTTCCACAGCTGGGCATGATATGTAATTTACGCGGGCGTAGCCGCGGCGGAAAGCTAGGCATTAAAATAAATGTTCATCTTCTCCTTAGCTCAACTTTTGTAGAATTGTTCTAAACCAAGGATAAAACATTACCGTTGCCAATTACTTATTATGAATTGATTTGTTTTAATGAATTCTTTGAACCTCGTTTAGGAATATGATGTTTTGTTATGGACACATAAATCAAACGAGCGTTCACAATCAAGACTGACTTTATTTCCTTACTCCGCGGTCGGCACACCGCACTCTCCGCCTACCTACATACATGCATTATTGTTTTGTTTTACAAATACCCACATATGACTGTGGGAAACTATGTACCTCAAAATATAATGTACTTGGTCCTTGTGATTTTAGTATGCAAGTCTGTAAATAGAAATTCTATTTCATATCCCAGAAAAAAGGACACATCCTTTGCATAATCTTTCAACATGATTGGATATATTAAAGCCGAGAAAAGGACAATGCTGACCGTCGTACTGATGTTATGTCATGATGGGATTCTGAGTAACAAATTGTGACTTTTTTAATAAAAAATCTCTATAGGGGGATTTTTGCGGAGATTATTCAGCAGCTTATATAAGGGTTATCAAAGTCCCAGAAGGGTAAAAACTGTGAAAAGGGGTTATTAGTTTTAAATGAACGCCGTGAAGTGACTCGGATTCAAATCCCGTGACTCTTCACGGAGTCGCTATCGATCCTGTCTTACGGGAGTAGCAGTAGCACGATCGCGGGGTGGGTAAAAAAATAGTTTAAAAAGTAATAATTATAATAATTTGACAGTAGTTAGTTCCCATAAAAATAGTTATAAATAACTTTTCTATTTTGATATATAATGTCGTCCTGCCAACGTCTCTGTCTCTAGATAGATGTAACACAGTATTAATCTGTCGGGCCATCGGTTCCGTAAACGAATTTCATCATAGACCAAAATCAGGTAAGCTCTTATTTCAGAGGGAGTAAATTCAAGCTTGCATAGAACTATGTTATTACAAAGAATTTTACTAAGTATTGTACTCTCTAGAGCCAGCGGTTTAGGTTATGCGTTGATACGTCAGTATGTCACCTATAAGCTAGGTTCTCTTAGTAGTCTGTGCCTATTAGTCAGTCAGTTTCTTCTTTTGTATATTCAGAGTACATTATGCCTTTGCGTACCTATGTCATTTACCACGCAAAAACACGACTTCCTTTTTGCACATTCAAACTATCTTGTCTTCGTCAATTAATCGGCCCAAAGAGTTAACAGCTAGCTATAGCTACTTTGTAATTTGTAAATAAAAAATATTAAAATGGTCTAGCTACAAACCAGTTATTAGTAGGTAGATTAAATGAGATAATGGACCTTAAATAAAATAACAAATAGATTCATTCCATGACATCAACTCTACTTAAGTCGTAACACTTTCTTTTACGCTCACAAAAGCTGCTTTTCACACCTATAATGCGGTATTATTGCTTTACAAATTGACTGTTCAAACATTAGCCGTTTACCGTAAATCAACTACCTACAAGAAAATAATGTGCTACATAGTATAATAAAATTACTCTAACCAGTATTATATTATCTGTGCTCTAACTAAAAATGAGGGCAGTACCTATTTTAGTTTAGAAGAACGATTTTTTATTGTAAACCATTCAAGTAGCTATAGCGCCTATATCACCTGAATGTGTAAGTAGAAGTAACTCTCACTCACGAGAAAGACTTACTTACGTATTTTTGAGACCGCAATTCCGCTATAGAAATAAAGTACGGGCCTACTGCCGTTCATCGGGAACTTATCCTAACTTCGAGAACACAACTAAAATTTTCATAAAATGATTGAGCTTGAAAATCCAGGCTCTACCTACACATTTATATACTGTAAGTATGTGTATTTAGCTTAAAGATTGACAAACCAACCTCTTTACATAAGTAAAATCTTTAGTTATAATAAAACAACTGCTATACAATATTGAATCAAACAAAAACCACTTAAGCTTGAGCACCAAGTTCAACGTCAAGTTTTTCAATACCTATTTAGTAGAACTCCATTATCTAGTGACGTAAGCCTTGGGACAGATGACGTCACTGGCTAAAGAAAACAACTGCTGAATATTAAGTGTCTAAAACAAGAATTTCCCACAATAAGCTACCGTGTTCTATTTTCCACCTACGCTCTTCAAGTGACTAAGCAAACATTTGTTATTCAGATATCGAAAAATCAATTCGCTTCATATCTTACACAAAAAATATCTATACAACATAAAAACAAATAAGTATTTACTGAACATTTTTGTTTTTCGACAAGACGTGATATTGAATAAAAATACATTTTGATTGATGGCTCAAGCTCTTTCGTATTTGGTAAAGCATGTATGTACTTACTGTTACGTACCCAGATATACATTAAGTATGTCTTTATAGGTACGTGTCTAGGTAGATATAGACAGAGAAAAAATGTAAATATGCAAATAATAATACTTCAGCATATTATAGATGGGTAGTTCTAAAAAGTAACTAGATACTTAATGAAATATTTTAACCACCTGTGTCGCATATTTACGCCAAATGTTATACCCGTGTCGCATTTTTGCGACAAAAAATATGCATATTTCTATTTGATCCCTCCTGTCTATTAATTGTAGATATGTAGAGGTATTTTTTATAAATTCGTAACTTTTATGGGTGCAAACGTCACAAGCACGATAATTGATTTTTGACGGGGCAAAGAAAAGGTTAGAACAAAATTATTTTTAAATTCTTGACTACATACATAGTAATACAAGTTAATACTAGGTGGGCACCTAGTATAAACTGAAGTCATTTTTCACGTCTGTCTGTATATCAGCTGTCCCTTTAAATCACAAAACGGTTTTCACCCTCATAAGTATTTTCTTAATCTTTTATCTGTTGTGCTCGTCATAAGTAAATATGTATGCTTAAATACTTTGGTACCTAGTAGTTACATATAATTTTTATTGCAACCAAACGGAGCTATTCGCTAGTGCTTATTGCGAAATAGACCCCGATTTTACTCGATTTAAACATTTTAAACCGATGATCGGATTTCGAACAGTGAATTCTAGTTTAAAGCTAACTGGCTTCAAAAATAAAATATCAATAGGAAGGCTTCGAGCGCAGTGCCTTCGACAGCTAAAGTAGCAAAAGGCAAAAGGCAAGCGTTCTCGGAATTGCCATTAGTCTTTCAGGCGCCCGCCGACTATCGATTTTATCATTTCCAACAACCCAGCTTATCTTATCGAATAATACATTCAGTGAAATACTTTCATAAAATACCCTATACTTAGCCCAAACTTGGATTTGTGACTAACTTGTACATAAGATATAAAAATTATTATTTCTTATGAATGACCGGTACTTTTTTACTTTTGACAATTTAGTCAAAAGTACATAAGTTTTGAATGTTTGTGGTTTTTGTAGTTTAAAACCGCCAATATTTTTATATAGAACAGCCAATTACCCTGCCTTTATAAAGAAGTGGAATTTTCAAAAAGAGGAAACGTACCTAACAAGTTCCAGTATCTACCTACTCATTCATACCTAATAGCTCATATTCCAAGAACACCAAACGTAGGCGGATTGATGGCACCCGTACGGAAAAATTAAAGAAGCATTTCAATTGGAATTCCCTGAAATGTTTAAAGATAGTGAACGGAGCATGGAGATTTCACTTTAGTTAGAGCCTATAATTTTTTGTAGTGACTAGCTAAATCATAAAGCAGTAAAATGTACTAAAGAGTCTTTTCTGTGGATTAAGTGACTAATGGAAAAACTTTTTGAAAGGAATTTAGACCCTTCGTTACCTTCTTCATCGTGAGGATTATTTGTGATCATAAGAAAGAAAAAACTAATTCCAATTATGGTTTTGTGTAGTTATGGCGTAAAAAAAGTTTAATGAAAAAATGAAATTTGTACTACTTTGCCCCAAGGATGAAGTACTTTCATACCACCAAGAGGTCACTTATAAAACTTATGAAACGAAAATAACTTGGCTTAAATAAATGAAATAGAAAAATAGCAAATTATCAAGTTACGTGATGAATGTGTAGATGTGTTTCACTCTTTCTCGCAACAACTTCTATATCTTTCTTCTAGTAAGCTACTTTTTCTAAGCTACTAATAAAACACGGGTGAATTGTACTGTAAGTTTATCAAAATTATTAATCAATGAATAAATTAAGCTATCTTATCAATGACATCTTCCAATAAACATTGGAAACGAATTTCCTTTCTTGTATGCTACTATGTTTGCCTTTCAACATTATGTTGGTACTTACTCGTATTTCGCCTGAAGTGAAATGCCTTTAAAGCCCTAATAAAATTGTAGTTCGTTTGCAGTAAAATAAGTAATCGTCGATTTTGCTGCACTAAGCCCGACAAATTCAACTGCGGACGATTTATCAGGCGTTATTTATCTTAGTAGCTGAAAAAAATAACCAAAATATACACATACTCAAAAGAAAATACAAATTTGAGTAGGTATTTTATAGTATTGTCTTAGATTTACGCGAATATAACACATTGAAATAAAACTACTTTTTAACGGATTTTATCGCGGTTTATTTTAGATTTTAGATCCCGACGTTTCAAAGTCTTTTCAGACTTCATGTTCACGGGTGGACTGAGATATTTGACGGCCCCAACCATTACCTGAGATTTGATAAAACACAGGTCCTTGTCAAAGAAAACCGGTTCCTACCAAGAATGATCCGCGATAAAATCCGTTAAAAAGTAGTTTTATTTCAAAAAAATCTTGCCCATCTCGATTCAGACGCGCCGCGATCAGAAGTTATAAGCGGTTATTCATTATATCATAACTTACTCACTCATATTTCCTTTTCTGATTTCAGAAAATATTCTGATTTTATAAAAAAAATGTGTGAAAACTGCTTCAAAAAGCAGTTTTTGGTGTGAACAAAAAAACTCAAAACTCAAGATTTTCGTTCCCAGTGTTCATTGTTTACCATAATATTAAGTAGGTATAGAAAAATATTTTATATGCACTAATATTAGTTACCTACACATTTCTTAGTTTTGATCGGTACCTACTTGTTATTTTTTTTTACTAGGTACTTTACTCTAGTATTTGAAAACCCTAAACCAATCAAAACGAAGATATTAAATAGGTACATATTTAAATATGTATTCCCAGGCTTAACCTCCTTGATAACCCGAGATCTTTATTGATCTCAACAACAGTGTTTACACAAGGTCCAAGTTGTTTTCCCAAGGTTTTTGCAATCAATTTGCTAAGTCGATCGAAATTATTTCAGGCTAGCCTAAACAAATAAACATGATGTTACTGAATTATGTGTTTACGTTAAGAAAATAATGAGTCTGATTGACTTTTTTCAACATTAACCTTGTTGATCCGAGCCTCTAATCCGAAGTAGAGCCTTTTAATATATTTGAAATAAATAAATAAATATTCTGGGACATCAACACACACGGCCATCTGGTCCTAAGCTAAGCAGAGCTTGTGTTATGGAAACCAGATAACTGGTATATACTATACATATAATACTTTTCTTTTGTAAATATATACTTAGTATAAGTATATATTTACAAAAGAAAAGTAATAAAAATAATAAATATTTACACCCAGACTCGACACAAACACAAATGTTCATCACTAATATTTGTCTCGGGTGGGAATCGAACCCACGACCTGCGGCGTGAAAAGCAAGTATCTTACCGACCACGCCACCGGCCCGTCTAAAAAATACGTGAATATTAAATAATTTATACGTTTCAACCACGATTGCAACCGTGTCAGCTATGAATTTTGGTATACTTTATTCCGATAAAGTATACCAAAATTCATAGCTGACTTATCAATTAACTAGATCGCATATTATAGTTTAACTATATATTTAAATGTTTTATTTTCATTAGGGATTAAAAGTACCTAAATCGAGAAAATGAAGTAGTTTCTGTATTTTGTTGGACAGTCGTAGATAGATACGATTTACAAATTCGGCAAAAAAAGTTTGGCCTTAAGCCAATTGAATCTTCCAGTGACGTCAAACATTGCCTTACAGCCATCATTTACTAAACCACACACTAGATAAGACAGGGTTTAAAATTATCCGTGCAGAACACAAGTGTAAGCATTTTATATAAGTTTTTCATGAAACTTTGGCGACCAATAGGTACCTACAGGTAATGATAAACAAGATGGAAAAGACAAATTCCCCTGTCGCGTATTGTGTCTGTAACATACGTGGTTTGCGTTTTTATCAAATATATTTGACCGGGTTTCATGCAGCTTTCTTTGTATTTTTTTATTTTCTACTAACATATATAAGTTAACATGCATTTTACATCTTAGTAGTACCAGGCCGGTTGCATAAATTATGTCGTAAGTTTGGAACCTAGACGCTATAAAACATAGAATTGTGATATCACTTTGAATTTAAAGTTACAATTCAACTAAACCATTTTATAGTAGCCCTCGTGAAGCCTTAATACATTGTTACCAATTAAATGTACTTCCAATATTTTGATGTGCATGTACGTATTATTAAATACAATGTAAGTGGATTATGTAGGCTGATAATGATGATATACGGAAAACATCCCGAGATAAATTCAGAAAATTATATTTCAGGATAAAAAGTACTCTTTAAACATAATTTCATTCATAAAATCTTGATTACATTAATTTAAAATCAAATTAATGATGTAAGCGCATGATTTTTCTGGATTATGATTCTCTTTTAGTTTTGTTTATCAAATTGTAGAAACACCACCCGTGTAAAGTTGTTGTTAATTTAAAATAAAATTGAATAGAATAATATTAAAAGTAATGATAAAGCTCGATTTGCTGATATTCTGTGTGCACATTAATTTTATTTTCTTTTTTTTTTCTTCCTTACATTCTTTTCCTTTTTGCATCCGGCAAAAACCTTCACTGGATTTCGATTAGCATCACACTGAAAATGTCGTGATCCTAGACAATGATACATAAGAACGAATTAGAATTTAAAATAAAGTTATTTAAATATTTTTAGTGTAGCTAAGGATTGGTTAAAATTTTGCTATTGTCATATAGGTACATAACGTTTTGACTTATAATTTATTAAAAATTAAACAAACAGTTTCAAACAGGCTAAAAGTAAAACAAGTAACAAAATTTTAAAATTTCAGTTTATAGACGTATATTCTTTACAATATAAATACTTTTAACGTAAAAGAAAACAGAGATAGCTTCATTTTTACACTAAAAAATCTCGCTTCAAAGTTTATATTGGCCCTGTCGAGCACCTGCAGTAGCGACGTTTATTGATGCGTTGCAGACCTTGGACGACCCTTCCAACCCCTATTTAGAAGTTACTCTATTACAGAAAAAATCATCTGCTGTTTCACCACGGTACCTATTAGACTCAGATTTATTTTTATTTATTCCACTAACAAAAATAAATAATGTAAGTTATTGTGTGAATTAAGTTATTTTTGCAATTCCTTTCTTCGTGTGAGGCTGGCGTCCGTGTTAGGAAAACATGTGTTACAGATCGCCAGGCAGTCACCCCAGGACCATCTAGCGAGATTTTTTAAATTATTTCCTTGGGTTTATGTCAGATAAATAAAATGGTAATATAAATCACGAGTTCGATTATAGATCGCGGTTCCGTGATCATTGTGTAAATATTTTCAATGCCTCTGCTCAGCCTAAAATCTCTCAGCTGTTAAGGTAGCTGAAAGAAGACATTTTTAGTATTTACTAAAACTAAATATTATTGGATTCATCCATAATTATCACAGAATAAAAATCCCTTCTTTTGGAAACTGATAAAATTACAACTTGCAACCCGTTAAATCCAAGAGTATTAGAATACAAGGCTCATCAAACATAAATTCTGGGTGTAATAAATTTGAAGAACACCACTTTTAGTGTCAATAAAAATATTATTTGTTTTAAATATTTTGAATTCAACGTATGATATTATTTTAGATAATATGTCAGACTCATGAGCAACCGTAATGTAGTACATATTAACTGAACTGTACCCAAACTTAAAGTTGGTTCTAATTCCAAACCAAAGCACTTAGTATACTCCGCCACTTAATGCTCACCGCAGCAACCGAAACGGACTTACCGTTTGTACTCAACATTGTATTGAATCGAGAGGCTGTTTAGGTATCTGAATAAACTTCTTTCATTGAATTATGTATACCGGCTTTAACAAGAAGTATCGCCTTAGTCACATGAGTAAAAAATGCGATAAATATGCCTTAAATTAAAAAAAGGATTTATAACGGATTTTATCGCGGTATATTTTAGATATTAAATCCCGACGTTTCAGTCTTTTTAGACTAAAGACTAATTTTATTTCAATGGATGATATTCGCGTAAATCGAAGAAAATACTATGTAGGTGCTTATTCTAAGTAATTGATAGTATACTATCGCTGAAATTACGAAAGAAATTAAGTTTTATATTATTTTATTAGCCAGTTTCACAACATAGAGAGTATTTTCAGATTTTGTTTACAACCTACTCAGTTTAGGAAGCGCATTTTTTTTTCTGTATATCATGTTCACACAGTACTTGTAGAGCCACTGGACTAATAATCTTACAATATTTTCTTTGCTTTTAAACAATTCCTGGATTGAGGTAGGTATAAAAAGTAGTATACAAATTGAGCCATTCTTGAATTTTAGTGACACTAACGAAAAATTTATGACTGACAGGTATATTTTGATACATAAATTGTAGTACAAAAATGTTTATGACAAACTTTTCTCAATTGTGATTACCGGCTTTCTTTTATATTGACGGCACGGACAGTTAAGTAAATTATGGTAACTTAATTGCAATAAGAACAATGGCGTGTTAACTTAGCGCCTTACTTGTAAAGTTTAGTCATTAGAATGCCATAACTCCAAGGTGTTATCGTTACCTAGTTTTCGGACTATTAGTTCAGATGTTCGTAATAATATCTATGTTTGGTAAGTTTACTCTAAATTGTTTGATCGTCTTCAAATATCCACCGGTTGTATGTATAACGATTTTACGAGTAAAATAGATTCTAAAGCGGTAACGATAAGTTTACATTTACTTCTGGAATCTATAATATAAAAATGAATTGCAAAATGTGTTGGTAAGCGCATAACTCGAGAACGGCTGAATCGGTTTCGCTAATTTTTTTTAGAATGTTCCTTGAAGTACGAGGATAGTTCTTACGCAAAGAAAAATAAAAAAAAACAACCTCTTCAGAAAGGGCTTGACCGATTCGGTAGGTCTGAGAATCGGTCGTACCTAATCTATTTTCGGACCCGGTAGGTGGCACTGCTTTACCGGGCAGTACGACGTCGGCGGGGTCCGCTAGTCTATATAATAAAAAATGAATCACTAAATGTGTTGGTAAGCGTAAAACTCGGGAACGGCTGAACCGATTCCGCTACTTCTTTTTTTAGAATATTCCTTGAAGTACGAGGATGGTTCTTACGCAGAGAAGTATTAAAAAAGTCCTTCGAAACGGCTTGACTGATTTCTATGAAGTCTATTCTATCTAGTCTAGGTATTGTACCTATATATATTCGGTAGGTCTGAGATTCGGTGGTAATCTTTTTTCGGACCCCGGTAGGTGGCACAGCTTTACCGGGCAGGACGACGTCTGCGGAGTCTGCTAGTAGTTAATAAAAACGTTAATAAGGGGTTTAAACAAGTATAAATTGAATATTTTGGAAATCCCGTAAAAAAAAATTATGACCGTATCCACTTGTGTAACAATTTTTTTCTTTCTTCCGTAGTATTCACCCAGTTTGCGGTAACATTATACACATCAAAACGAATAGGCAACATAGGTCTTACGCCTGTATGGTATTGTTAAAACATATTATATGTGTACAAATTTAACACCCTGCAAACTTACAACACCTCTCTTTTTTATCAAAGATTAAAAATGTATTGATTAAATATTTATGAAAGAAAGTAAGTACTAAACCGTCATATTTTTCACAAATAGCTTCTAAAACAGACGGTAAAATATTTCTATTAAAACGGTAACATTTTGATTGAAATGAATGTTTAAATTGAGTACCTAACTTATTATTATTACGTAACTAAAAAATACAATATAATCACAAAAGTTCATTATACTTCCCATCATATTTTTAACTTACCGATTACTCGAAATTTCTTCAATCATTCATATCTGACCACTAGTCCATTTCACAAAATACTTAGTGCCATACATTTTTGTAATACTGCTGTAACAAATTTATTGTTAATGTGTCCACTATTTCACTTTACAATAGTTAAAACTATTCAACTCATAACATAAGTACCAATTTTACAGTTAGCAACTTTTAAACACCATATATTTTACCAAAAAGTTTATACGCATACCACTTATTTTTTAAATCGTCAATACATGATCCTTAACATTTTATTAGTGCTAGTCCTTGCTTGTGGTCAAGTTTTTCGCGGGAATAGTGGAATTTCGCGGGAAATGCGTCGCTCTGGAGCGAAGGGTCGTCACCCGCGCTTTCCTCGGTGCTACTAGTCGCACGTCGGCTGAATACCCGCTACGCTTATGCGCGACTTTATGCGCGGTTTCTCAAACATTTTGCACTTTCCACGTACTTATTTGAAAAATTGCTATTGCTATAGTAAAAGTCTATAATATTCTTTAATAACTAAACATTCTTTAAATAACTAAACATTCTAAGACTACTTATGTATGCTAATTGTGTAAAATTTTTGTAGGAGATGCTTTTATCTAAAACTATAATTATTGCACCTACATATTAGCGAGACTTTTAAAATTTTAATTATTAAACCTATATAAAACTTCTTATGAAATATAAATAATAATCATAATATACTAAAGCCTTTAAGACACTTGGTAATCTGATCCCAAACTAAGCAAAGCTTGTACTATGGAAACTAACTGATAATGATGACACTACTTAAAGTACTTTTCTTTTGCAAGTACAAACAAACATGACCATCAACCAATGTCTGCCTTGGGTGGGAATGGAACCCACGACCTGCGACTTTAAAAGCAGTATCTTACCGGTACTCCACTGACCTGTCAAATTAACTGATAGTTAAAGCAATTGGTAGTTTTTGAGGTTAACATGAGCACACATGTAGACAGACGTGGCGGGGTACTAAATTTTATAATATTTAGAGATAACAAAACCTAACATCGTGTAGATTCACTATAACCATGCAATACCTGATAAATTAAGTAAACTATAAGGTTTACTTCCAAATAATCTGTAAACATGTAAAGTGTTCTTGGCCTATTTATGTATGTACCATCCAAATAAAGACAAAAATATCAAATAGGAACTACTGAATATACAAACAGTAGGTACATACTTAACAATATTACCACCACTATCTGATAAGAGTTTTGTGATAGCACTTACTGATAACTTCTACTAAAACCCATAATTAATATTAATTCAAGCATTTTGATTAAATATTGTGTAGGTCTAATTTTTGATTTAAATATTGTTACGTTTTAGATAAGTACTCTCATTGTAATAGATTTAATGTCACATTGGTAAATTAGCTACACTACTCTTTTAGTACTGAACTTAAGTATTCTATAGAGTAGGACGCAATACCATCGTAAAAGCAATGAACATACTTTAATTCAGTAAGTAGTCGATGACAAGACAAGTGATGTGTTATCTATTAAATCTATGTAGAGCGCCTCTAGGTACACATCACTACAAGCTAACCGTGAATTACATAATTAATGTCGACACTCGTTTGTTTTACTCGCATCTTTTATTCCGGTATTAAAATGTGACGTCAGCAATAGCGCGTGGGCGGGAGCGACTTTCTCTTGTCTCATGTGGCAGAATCTGATTTCTTATTTTGGCGAACGTTTCAAGCGGCTCGTTGGTCTAGGGGTATGATTTTCGCTTAGGGTGCGAGAGGTCCCGGGTTCAAATCCCGGACGAGCCCAAATTTTTTTAGACTTGCTTTGTTTCCAACTATAAGTGTATTTTAAATTTATTAAATGATTAATATTTTAAGGCAAGTGTATTATGGCCTATTTTATTTAAATTCATAAATATCATAACGTCAGTAGAAGTTGAACAATACGTCAATACCATGTGTTTTAGGTATGTTGGTTTAAGGAGAATATATTTTCAGTTTGCCATCGACCACCCAAATGTACCAACAAACCTAAAGATACCGACTCGTACTAATGGCTGGTGTACCCAATTAAATATAGAATCTAGTCGCGTCTACAATAGCACAATACTAACCCTCAGCGAGTTCGAGGGTTATATAATTGGAATAATATAAGCAGTCATTTAATAAAAACTAAGGCAAAACTACTGCTGATTCTTTTTTACTCTATTATAGACTTGTGCTTGACCACAATTTACCTGTTGTTAAGCAATGATGCAGTCTACGATGAAACGCACTTACCCAGTAAATACCGATTCACTCGTGACTTGAAGACAGGCAGATTATACCTATCGGGAAACAGAGATGCCGGCAGCCAATTCCACAATTTGGCAGATGCTATTGCAGATTGCTGATGTGTATATAGGGTGACTGGTAATTTAATAATATTTTGGGACATTAAGCCAAAAGGTCATCTGATCCCATGAAGTAGACCTTGTGTTATGGAAAGAAATAATATGCTACTTACAGTACTTTTCTTTTATAAAATACACACATAAATGTCTATCTTGGGTGGGAATCGATCCTAAATATTACTTGAGCTTGCGTCGTGTCTACTGCGCGGCTCAATATAAAGTTTAAAAAAATTGCTCCAACACACACAACTCACAGCTCCACAGCTGAGAGAAGCATCGCGCTCAGCAGCGAGACACAAAGGGTTGGAGTGAAGTGACTAGTCACCCTATATTTAGCCGACCTGGGTTTAAATTTAATATCGGCTTTCTAAATGTCGGCGTCTTCTTTTAAATAATGTAATCTTACTACATACGACCTTAGGAGGTAACTACCCATCTAATGACACTGTCTTTAACACATAGTTTGTGCTAAAGGTCGGGACAATCATGTTACAATAAAATTCCGAACACGATACCTGTCAGAAGCGCCTGTATTTATAAAACGAGCAAGTGTTTTGTGGCGTGTTTGCAACGCCATATTGTCATACCGACATACATCGACGTTCTGTTGTATTTTTCGACTGAGCAGCAGTGGCGCAGCGGTACGGGCCTCGCCTTAGAAAAATAAGGTAGCGGGTTCGAATCTTGGCCGTGCCCAATATCGTTGAAGGAAAACATCGTGAAGAAACCGGCATGTCTAAAAACTAATCATTCGAGGACATGTGACATCCACTAACCCGCACTTGACCAGCGTGTGTGGATTCAGGCCTAAACTCTTTCAACTCATGAGATAGTCGACCTGTGCCCAGCTGTGGGACACTAAAAAGGGTTGATTGAACAGCGACTATACTGGTATTTTAAAACTTTTCATAGAATAGGTTAGGTTTAGGTAATTTTATATGAGGATGATATGAATGCACTAAAAGTCTGAAAGATTTTTAGTATAATTTACTGTCTTAAAATTACAAAAATAAATAATTTAGGCTAAGAGTGGTTAAAGCGACCGCGCGACAACAGCACGGGAAATTCATTTAAATCCCCCAGTCAAGAACCGTATAATTGGCTTCCGAGTTAAACTAATTTTTAAAATAAATAAGTATTACGGCTAACTTTGCAGAAACAAAACCATTCTTTATAAACGAATGCAAGTAAAAGAAAAATTAAAACAGTATTTTATGCCGCCATTACTTATGTAACTAGTTATTTAATAAGAATTGTAGACAATGGTTATCTATTTAGATATTTTATATTAATACAGTCTTATTTTTACTTAAATGTATTCTAAACTTTTCTACAATTAAGTTTTTAATTTCTATGTGTTTTGAGTATTTTCTTGCTTCTTCGAAATCCTTAGGATCGTGGACATTATAAAAAAAAATACCTATGAAAATAATATAGGTACCAATCACATAATATAAAATTAAAAAAAACATTGGCGTATTTTATTCGGCACAAGAACAAAATACGACAATATTAGTGATGATTATTTATTCATTACTTACCTACCTATCAATTTCAAATTACCTACCTAAATTATAAGATACCGTGGCGAAATCCACATTCGAATCTAATCAATTCCTACAAACAGATAGATATATCTATGTTCAATTTTATGTTTCTGTAACAATCTGCAAAGTTACATAGCAACGAGACTTAAATAAACGTACTAGCATTAGACTTATGTTTCACTCCAGCACGCTTGCTCTCGCTCGCTAATTACTCTCTTATTGATAGAAGTCTAATTGCTCCGTGCATCTGACGGGACTTCCACTTCACTTAACGTCGTCCGCAGTAAAGACGGGGCAAAACATAATTTATCAGCTGTCTTGCAAGTTAAATTTGATTTTGATCAAACGGTATCTAAATCTAGAATGACCGTAAAGCGGCCCATTCGCGCACGATTCATTCGCAGTCATTACGGTTCGCGTTGGCTGGCCAGTCGCACACGTTCAATTTGGTGTTGAAAACTGTTCCCGGTTGACATAAGAAACGCTGGCCTTCGCCATTGACACATCGCCAATACTGTAAATAAAATAACCACATATAAGGCTTAATGTTATTAAGACAGGCGTATTATGCACCTACTTATGAAAACATTTAGGCAAGGGTGTAAGTTTTATGAGATTTAGACGTAAAAATAAGTTGTACTATTTGTGGAAAACAATCTTACCACATCGCATTTTTTCTTGTCAGCGACGTAATCGTCTTCAGCATTGCAAACGTCCTTATTATCAATTTCATTATCCTGTGAAAATAAAAATCGTGTTAAATTCATTTTCTAACAATTTATTTTATTCTACTGCACCTGCTCTTAACACTTTTACTTCAATAAAACTTTTTAGCTAAAAATATGATTTAGTCATGCATGATTAATGATTAAGATTAAGTAACTTACAGCTGGTTCTTTGGGAGTCTCTGGAGATTCAGGCTTCTCAGGAACTAGATCGGCACTAGGTGGCCTTACTTCGATGTCATTGTCATCATCATTATCCACAGGTCGACTGGTCGTCGGTTTAGTCGCAGGTCTGGTTGTAGTTGTCTTAGCTGTTGTAGTCGGCTTTACAGTCGTAGGAATAGGGTCTCCTTCTGAAGGATCAGACGGCGTGGACGGTGGCCGAGCCCACTCAGGCTGCAGATTTATATCAATATGAGTAATAGTTCGGTGATTTGTTTCTGTTAGAATTTATTGTTCATGTCTATTTCATTTCCAGAGCAAGTCAAATCAACTGTATTTATGGTCCCCGGATTCATAAATTCGTAAAACCAACGGAAAGTATTTGATAAATGGCTGGCAAGTATTTGGTGACAGAGTTATAATGCGAAGAGTACTGTTACAATTTTTAAATAGCTTTGACTTTTTTATTAAAGTAATTTGGAAAGGATAAAATAAATTCTGTTGGCATAAAATATGGATAAAATACATGCATTAAGTTTTGTATATGATAAAATTAATACTTACAGTAGGAGTAGTATTTCCCTTGCGAGGAGGCGGGACGTCGTATGTGCTCATATGTTTGTGCAAAAGTTTGATGAGAGGGTTTTGGTCTCCACAGAGACCTTTAAAGTCATCCATATCAATGGCCCAAGTCATAGCACCAAGATAGCCTTTCTCTTTAATCCAGTTCATCTTAATTTCTACCGAGCGCGGGTCTTCGTAGCCTACCCACTGAGTACCTTTGTAAGCGTAAGGACATTTGCCTTGCTCGTCCCATTTTTTGGTCCATTCAGAACCTTCTTTGTCGACTTCTGTGCAAATCTGTTAAGAGTTTAAAGGATTTTAAGTTAAGGTATCACGATGCTATTAATGACTTTAAATATATGCTGGTGGAATTATTTTCTGATGATCATTGCACTCTTCATTGCATGCTTAATTTTCCAAACAAGAATAAATATCTCTATAGATATATATTTTAATATAAATTACCTCATAATATGCCCAAAATCCAGTGGCATTTGTATAGGGAGCGGGGTCACCTCCTCCGGCCTCTTTGTTAATGAAGGTGCCGAGTCCGTAGTTGTTGTTTCCGGCTGACAAAGTGAACGAGCGTCCGTAGAACGGAATGCCAACTACTAGTTTGTTACTTGGACAGCCTTTCTCCTCCCAAAGATTCAAACCATCATTCTAGATTAAAAGACATTGAAAATGTTATTAATTTAAATCGGTTTTTACTTGGATAAGAGTATAGAGACAAATAAGTTATTGCTATGATTTAATTCAGTAATGTTTTGAGCATTACACTTAATAACATGCACTAGTTCTAAAAGTATCATAACTAGAACCTAAAAGAGAAAGTACCCCTTTTTCTTCGAGTGTTAACGCAGGCGAAACCGCAACCGTAATAGGAGTTTAGCTATGATATCTTACCACATTAAGTTTCTCATAGGCCCACTGGTCATGAGGACGTTTGTATAAAGGTGAGTGTACATCAGCGAAGCCAGCCCAGTTGCCGCGCAGGTCATACGACATCACGTGAATAGCATCCAACAATCTAAAAATTCAATTCACTTTTTATTTACAGTTTGCTGTGTAAACTTTTAAAGTAAAATGAATGAATTTCTAAATAAGATGCTCGCGTCTTAGCCATATGGTGACAGGTTACTAAAAAGGTTAAATAAGTAAATATCTTGCTTAAATAAACTTCTTAAAGTTCACTAACATAAGTGCAGTTAATTTTGTTTGCCTGAATTCTTTCGTTATTTATGAAGTTTTCAACTCAGCCGATTAAACCTTTTAAACTGAAAAATAACTAAGTGCTTCGCAGATATATTTTATTTTATATTATTAAGTAGGTGCAAGTTTATGTACACTAATGTATTTGTGAGCTGTCTGGATTGTTTTTGCATGTTTTCAATAATTTCGTTTAAAGTGAAAATATTTAACGATTTAATACCCACTCTATTCGTGATGATAAGCTTTAAAATACATTTAGATAAGGACTCTCCACTTTCTTGCTTGAAAACTTAAATATCGCTTTGATTGTCTTTTGTTTAACTCTTTAAAAGACTTGATAGCGAAATGTTTTGTTACCTAATTGAAAATAAGGTAGTTAGGCTGATCAAATTTTATAAAAAAAATATCGTCTCTATTAAAGAATACCGTCCATATTCGTCCCCATTCCTAATGATTCAGCTCACTGGGAGACGGAAGGACAGCAATGAGTAAAAGGGAATTGAATAAGTGCTGAAGTGCCTCGGAGAACCAGTGGCAAGCGTGTTCTCTATCACGTGTGTGTACCACGAGGTCTTGGGTTCGATTCCCGGGTCAAACAGAATGACATTTCTAAAGACTTAAAGAATCTTAGTTGCAATACAAAGTTTGCAATACTGCCTGATGAACTGCAATAATCTCGCGAATAGGGCATTATTCATTCATTATTTATTCATTAATCATTCGCCTACACTTTCGGGTAATATAGGAGTGAAATTATTTTATGAAGAAGTACTTACTCGCAAAGATCAGGCACGTGATATCCTTCCATCAATCTGAAGTTAGCGAGTGGTACAGCAGCGGTCAATTCCCAACCCTTGCCTTCTCTGATGAAGGCTCGTTTCAGCTCCTGCACGAGGAACAAGAATCGGTCCTTGTCTGAGAAAGAACCGCCTCGGTCTGCCGCACCAGGATACTCCCAGTCGAGGTCCAAGCCATCGAAGTCGTATTTTTTGAGGAAATCTATGCAACAATTTAATTATGAGGTGAGAAAAATGTTAAAAATCCCGTGCCCAGCGATGGGTAATATAAAAGGTTTATTGTTACTTAATTTCTTACATCCTACACCATGCATACAACTTGTTATTTAAGTTGCGTTCCGGTTAAAGCAAACTGAGCTCACAGTGTCTTGAATTGTCTGAAATCTAAAATATACCGCGAAAAATCCTTTATAACGTAACTAAAGCTTTCGCCCGCGGCTTCGCCCGCGAAATTAATCTCTCTAATCTTGTTTCTCCAAACAAACTTTGGAACCCCGTTTCACCCCCATAAAGGGTGAGTTTTGAAAAATCCTTTCTTAGTGCATCCCTAGACCCCATAAGGAACCTATGTGCCAAATTTAGAGTCTCCAGACCCAGCGGTTTGGGCGCTGCGTTGATATGTCAGTCAGTCAGTTTCTTCTTTTATATATTTAGATTTTATTTCAATGTGTGATATTCGCGTAAATCTAAGAGAATACTAACTTGTTGTCTAGGTATATACACTGATCTATACTTGACATTATAAAGCTGGAGAGTTTCTTTATTTTATTGGACACGCTATTCTCATGACTATTGGTCTGTTTGAAAAAATATTTTACTATTAGAATACTACATTTCACTTCGACTCGTTTCAGTGTCCTACTGCTGGGCAAAGGTCTTATGGATTTAGGCCTAAACTCTCTCAACTCGTAAAACAGTTGAGAGAGTTTAGACCTTCATCCACAGACGCTGGTCAAGTGCGGATAAGTGGATGACACAATATGTCTTCAAATGATTAGTTATTAGACATGCCGGTTTCCTCACGACGTTTTCCTTCACCGATATTGAGCAGCGGAAATTAAACAATGCACACTACTGGGAATGGGACGCATGACCTTATATTTCAAAGGCGAGGCTGAGACCGCTGCGCCACCGCACCGCTGCGATCGCCAATCGCCAATACTAGGTACATTATCCATGATGAACTTAAGCGATATAAATGTTCAAAAAAGTTAGATACCTCTATCTACCCGTGTGAAGCAAGTAATAAAATAAAACAATCCAATAGTATAAAAAGTATCTACTTCCCTACTATGTATATAATGCGAAAGTAACTCTGTCTGTCTGTCTAAGCGTAGCAACGTCTAAACTACAAATTGATTTGAATGAAATTTGGTATGGAAATAGTTTGATAGTTTCAAATTATCTAGGTGTTAAAATGGTTTCGTCCGATGCGAAAACCGACATATTCGCGGGCGTTAAAACGTCGTCGGCAGAATACATCCCCCATAGTTACATCTATGAATATTATTATTATTGTATTTAACAATATTTTGATACTTCTGATTCAAGTTGAAAATGAAAGCTGCAAAGATACTTGAATATCGTAAAGTAAAATGCCATTCAAGAACATAAATACAAGTACATATTGAATTCATGTTGCCTTGACGTTTTCTCGTAGATATTCTCATAAATATTATTTACACATGTGCCTCCAAGGAATATAGGTATTATATTTGTTTACCTACTTTGGAAGACGCAACGCGTAAATTGAAAAATAGATTGAATACCAGTCCCCTGATACAATTTGTTCCCGCACTTTAATAAGACAATCTTAGCGAAAAAAATGAACAAAATTCTTTGAAAATTTATGCAAAACTTATTAAACCTGTTTTGACTCTTTGTAATTTTTATATGTTAAATATAGTTTAAACTAACTTTTGCGTGTGTCATTGACACATAATAGGTTCGTAAGTCATGTGATCGTTTTAGTATCGATTAGAAGATTGAAGTCTTAAAGTTCTCCAGCTTAATTATGCTCTTACCAACAACACTTCTGACGAAACTTATCCGAGATTGTTTCTGAGCGACCATATGTGAGTATTTAGAGCCACCTTCGGCCCACCCTCCCACAGCAACCAAGAACTTGACACTGGGGTGGGTTTTCCGAAGAGCCGTGAAGTTGCTAAAGCCATTCTTGTCGACGTCCAGCTGAAAAGGTAAAATGGATTTGAACTTTAACCTTACTGAAAAAGGACTATTTTTAATTTGCAGTTTTTGGAAGTGTTATTTACGTACGTATTTTAATTTTTATCAATCCCTTGATGAACTGGATATTCGCTAAACACGAGTAGCACAATACTATGCTGTAATTACTTTTATTCGTAGGATTAAAAGAAATGTTCAAAGGAATCGATTTCATTTCTCTCAGAGATAAAAAAAAACAGGGAAATAAAAGGATAAACTCCTATCTTAGAAAAGTATGTAAATTTCGAGGTAAAGCTCAAAACATTCCATAATATTATGTACGGGAAGGAACCAAAGTTATAATTAAAATTAATTGTACAGATACACGAGTTTCTCGGAAATATGAGAAAGGTGAGACCTCTCACTTATTTGATGTAAGGGATTCCCGAAAGTTGACAGAAATATTTCCTAAAAATCACATTTTTGTTTGATAGGTAAAGATGAAAGTGTGATCGATAAGATAGGTACGTAATGACATTTTAAAAAGTGCTGTATCTCTGAATAATTTAGATTGCAATGCTCTTTTGTTCTAGCTAAATATTTACAATTTTTTTTCACATACCAACGTATTTATTTGTTTTTACGTGACTTGCAAAAATCTCTACTTTTATAACTTACCTCAGGATCAATAATCAAGACTTCGTTGGTCTTCTCGGTGACGCCAATAAAGGAGTAGATGATATGTGTGCACAGGTCTACCGGGATGTCCTCGATTCCGTAGCGGCCCACGCCTGGCCGGTACACCGCCCAGTTACTGAAGTAACATACTATGCGCGCTTTGCTGTCAGCTGCAACATAGGAGCCAAATATTTTCACAAGACTCGTGACATGCATCATCGACGAAAGGATACCTAAGTAATCTTATACTTCTAACATGTTCCAATAAAATTGTTTCTACATGTACTTAGCTGTATGTAGATGTGTACCAACCACATTAAACTTTGTCAATTATTTACTTGTAATGTATCTAAGTTGCAATTAATTATTGAAATAGGTATGTTTAATTTGTTTAGTTGCGACTTACTCACTTACTTAATCTTTAATTAAAACTTTTATGTAAATGTAAGTAATAATTTTACCTATTTTACTAACAAATAATCACTTTCACATAATTTAGTTCTTTAGCTAGACTATTGACAAAACAGTATAAAGATCTTATTATTACAGTTTAAACTCGAAGCTTTTGTTAGTTAAGCTCAGTTTAATCTAAGGTCGGCAGTTAAGGGTGATTGATATATGCTATGCAGCCCTTTGATGGCTGTATATACAATTATCTATGGAGTCGTATAAATAGTTGCAAGTCTTCTCTTTGATGGTGCTAACTAACACTGTGCTCGCTTAATGACCTTTTTTTAAGATTACTTTGTCATTTTTATCTAACTTCTAACAGGGTTGAATTATGATTACTTTTTAACCCTCGAAAAAAACAGGGGTGTTATAAGTTTGACGTATGTATCTATGTACAAGTTTGTGGCTACCTTACACCTTAACGAGTGGACTAATTTTGATGCAGTCTTTCTATTTATGAGCTGAAGGTTTCAAAATAGACTTTACCAAGTGTAAGTTAGCCTAAAGTACACAAGAACGTAGAGAGGGAGGGCGACTTTGTTTACACAAAACTTAAAGTTGTTAAATTTAATAGTATGGTTATTTTTTACGACTACTTCTAAACTTTTGCATAGCTTTTTCAGTGAAGTTTATTATAATTTCACTTCATATTTTTGCTGACAAAAGTAATTATTTTCTAAGTAGGTATAATGAATTACTCAACTAACTAATAAACCTTACCTTCAATAGCAGTCGTTGCTAGAGCGAAGACAGCCAACGTCGATAATATGACCCTCATTTTATACCTGGTGATAAAGAACGAATTGCTTTATTATTTTAGGATTTAAAATGTCAACTACTAGCTTAAAACCAGAATTGCATTTACTACGCATATTTGCTTGTTTTTTACTTATTAACAAACAGTTTTTAATTTTTTTTAAGTAATTTCGTATTCAAACTTTTCAGTTAAGTATTTGTTTAATGTGATAACTAATTTCAAAATTTTTACCTCGCTATTATTTATCCTCGCACTTTATAATCAAAACCGTTCAGATATTTCTTGGAATATTAAAATTCTGCTTGCTAAATAACTGGTACAGTTGACACTGTCCCATGGCATTAAAAACGGTAAGCTTAACGGATATAAGAAGCATAACTATCTGCTCATGCCACATTCCTCAACTATTTTTGCATCTAAGAGAGTATTAGCTATAATTAAAGCCGTAACTATTTGAATCAACACTGCTAAGTGAACGAAGGTACGAGTATGTAGTAGATAGATAATTTAGTTGGAATCTTAGCTAGTGATACTTATAACGCAAACTTTATTGATTTCAAATGATAATATAACTAAGGAACAATGAAAAATATACACACATGTATCATACCTATAATCAAATTAATTAATGGTCAAATACTATTTATTCATCTAACATAACATAGCGCTCACACCTGTAGTATCTGAAGGTGTAGATTAAGGTGAGTACAACACACATTTTGTCGAATATATTTTAGGTCATTTACGTGAAAAGAGCCGAGCCTATTGGGCATAATTCGGGCGTAATTCCTAAATACGAGCTACTGCTACGATTTTTCTAAGAATATTCAAACGTATTTTTGCACGACCCGATTTTCAAATCCGAAACCTCGAAAACCAATGATAGGATAACACTGCATTGACAAGGATTATAAAATGAATGAAGTTAACGTAAACATATCTAGTAATGAGTAGAAATAACAGACTTTAAAAAAATAGGTAATAAGATAGTTTAGTCAGTTCCGTTTCAATACCATTTCAGCTATTTCATAATTTAAAATTGTCTTGTACGGTGCAGTCGACTCGTATCAACGATCGGAGTAAGATGTGTCTAGTACTACAGATGTACAAAATTATGATTTACTATTTTTGTAAACTGTTGGTCACAAGTATGAAGGATTTAACAAAGAAGTTTTTATTATAGGTACCTACTACTTATAATATTGGATTAAAATTGATTATAACTCATTTGTTTTTGTGATGCTGTTTTTTGTCAGCGGAGACGCAAGACGATTGCTGCGCGGCTCAGTTAACGGTGTAGCGGGACTTTTGCTCCAGATGTCTCTTCACCTACTGACCTCGACTGCCATTGTAATAAACTAGGCTTAGAACAAGCGCACTACACTTCACAATCACTTACACATTTTAACTGAAAAGTTACTCGAAACATGCAAAAAATAATTTCGTGTTAGCAGTGAATCATTATTTTGACGATATTTTGAGTGAATGTGGAACTATTTGCCCATATTTGTAAACAAAACAGTAACTATAAAGAATGAACGTATGTTAGTATGTGGAAAGGTTAATTACTAAATAACTGTTACTATTACATACCATCGGACGTAATGATTAAGTAAGTAAATAAAACAATGACGTTTGCAAATTGTAATTGTATCTAATAATATAAAGATGTATTAACTTAGAGCTCATGTAGAGGCATTAGAAAAAAAATAGAAAACAAAATAAGAAAGATAAGTTTAAACAACAAGTTAAAACATTTAATAGTACACAATGACTAGCTAAAGCTTTTAATGGCTGGTGGGAAATGGCTTTTCCTTTATTCCAAATCTGTTTGATTGTCCGTAACAAAAGCCAAATTGTTACTATTGGACTTACTTAACGCCTTAATGGTAATTTTAAATAGCACCCTTCGAAGAAAGGGGGTTACACAATCCGAAAACAGTTATTTGAAGCAATTTAATAAAATTGAAACGAGAAAGATTATATTCTTGATTACATTCAATGCTTATCTACTTTTATATTTTTGTAACAACAATATACATTACAAAGTACCTAATTTTGTATTCAAATTCAACATAAAAACAATGAAATCTAATAACATTCAGTGGCCTTAAAGGCGTGAGGGCTAAGGTCTCCAGAATTTGAATCCTGGGATGATAAAATACTGTGTAAACTGTCAGAGAAACTGACAAACAATAACAAGTTTATAATACGTAGGCATAGATACTATAGACTGCTGATATTAAAATTGGAATATTCAAGCCTAAACATCTCACCAGTATTTAAATGTATTGTCATTATGTTGCAACTAGCAACATACTAAAGGGTAAAGCCTTGATATTATTTGAGAAGCGTTACATTCCGCGCCCTAGGAGATACTAATACAAATGCCAGGTTTTATGTTAAATCCGCTTTACAATAATTGTGTTGCTTATCTTTATTTTGCTATATCGATAAAAACTTGATACAATGAAAATCAATCGCATGAAAGTACGCTCGTTAAGATTCGATTCAATACCCTCATTATTATATCAAGAATATGTATTACGAATCTTTAAAGACAGTTAATAACAGCACACGTCTTTTTCTAAAACGAGGTCTAGGTAAGTAAAGTTTGTGGCTTAGAATTTTTTTAGTAACGATTACCTACTTAAGTTTGTTTCAGAATAACGTCTCTTGAAATAAAACTACTTTTTAACGGATTTTATCGCGATTTATAGTAGATTTTAGACCCCGACGTTTCAAAGTCTTTTCAGACTTGATGTTCACGGGTGGACTGAGGTATTTGACGTCCAAAATCACTAATCACAATTATTACTGACTACCTCCAAATATTAATATTTAAGTTGCGTATCGAACCCACGACCTTCAGCTTAGCATTCAGGGTTACTAACCACTACGCCCCTAGGCCAGTCAAAACCACAAAAAACACGTAAATATTTAGGTACTACTAGCTGCCCCAGCTTCGTACCGCGCAAAATTGTGAATCTAAACCACTCCCAGATCCCCTTGAACACACACAAAAAATTTCATCAAAATCGGTCCAGTCGTTTAGGAGGAGTTCAGTCACATACACACGCACACAAGAAATATATATATTAAGATGTATTATAATTATTACCGTTAAATTAGGTGACATTAAAAACTCTTGTTTTGTGTATTTAGCGAAAATAAGAACCGGTTGGACATCTGTTAGGTCCATCAGCAATGCAAATTGCAAATCAAAGCCTGTCTCAGTCCGACCAATGTTTATATGTCCCAAAACTTCGGCGTCAATTTATACAGACGACGGGCTGAACAAACAAAGTTCAATAAAGAGCTCCACAAATGCTTAGCGTATTTACTTGACACTGCTTTTGTACTAAGGACTAGAACAGTTCACTTATTTCGATGATCTTAGACTTTGTCTTTGCTGTTACGAACAGAATCTGCAGATGTGTGTGTCTACCACTTATCAGTACTTTATATTCCTATATATAATAATTATATTCTATTAAATAGGTTGAATTTACGAGGTAAATGAAATGAAATGAAAATGGGCTATATTTTTTTGAGACGCGAGTCTACATAAAAATAGTCCAATTTTTTTTCCTACCGTGCAGTGAATGACTGAGTCGTGACCTTCAAACATGGACACTCAACTTCTTTAAGGTGCCAAAATAATGTATATTACCTTAAAAAATATTAGAATCATGTATTAATTAACTTTTTATTTACTAGTTTTGAGGCTTTCATTTCACCCTGTATTGCTTTCACCTGTAATAATAATATTAGTTCTTAGTCAAGTGGTTAGACTTTAAATACATCTCCAAAATTATCCTAAAGTTATATTAAATGTAGGGTTCATTGATTCTAACCCCTAAATTAAACTTCTGAAAGTTTAAAATAACATTATTAATTATTTATAAATTATAATTTGGTAAAATCAAAGTAAAATATGTGGTTTTGAGGAGGCTTACCAAAATACAAATTCGATGGATCCATCTGACCCAAGAGTTTTGAGCCCTATGTAAACTTATATTTATGTATGAGATAGGTACCTTCTATTTACAAATATTTGTAAGAGATATTTTTATGTATACTGATTTGATTTAACAATTATTAAAAGTTCTACACGTAGATAAATTTTGCTAATGTGATATGAGAAGGATAAGATTAATAATATATATGTATTTCTTTCTTCTATTAATTAATTTTCTCTGTGTATTTATCATTTTTTACTGACTTCCAAAAAAGGAGCAGGTTTCTCAATTCGATTGTCGGGATTGGTATATGCTTTTATTTGTTCGCGAATAACTTCGTCGTTAATGAACCGTTTTTGATTGTTCTTTTTTTTATTTGAAAGAGTATTCTTCTGCGGTGGTCCCATTGGCCCCATGTCAGGGCCTGATAATGGAATCCCAGTATAAACGCGGGTAACCCTGAAATTTACGTACTTTTTACGTGTATTTGCGGATAATTTCGTCGGTTATGAACCGGTTTTGATGATTATTTTTTTATTTGATTGTTGATATCCCAAGACTAGTAACATGATAAAGAAACTAGGATCTAAGGATGGTATCTCAGAGAGATCGACGGCAACCATCAAAAAATTCCTTTCTACTTACTCCTAGGCATATATTTAAGATCCCGATTGAGGATATACCTTAAACAAGATATTACAATTTTTAAATAGTTCTACTTTCATACCTAAATTATTTTATTTATAAATACACAGAAGTTAACGATTGAACAAACTGTATCTTTGCTTATTTTTCAATATTTTAGGCAATGCAATCATTGTGAGACCTGCCTAAAATATCTACTTGGAGAATACTATCATAATATTTGAAAATCGACAATTACAATACTTACAATTCGCAGCTAGATCTCTGCTATTGTAATAACTATTACTCAATTTGCATTTGCGAAGCCGCACTCGTAATTACTATCAAGCAATGAGCCGACAGGCTCGAGTTCTAAATGTCAAGAATGTCCCTTCGCCCTTCAAAATACTTTGATACAAGTATCCAATTGCACTGTTAAGGACTTTATTGATACTTTAAGTGATTACACTATTGTTAGAAGTATGATTAAACTGACAACTGACAAATACCCTGAAGGTTTATTTACAAGTAATCTTCTTCTCTTTCAATATTCTTATCTGAGACTTTGAAACGTCGGGATCTAAAATCTAAAATATATCGCTATAAAATCCGTTAAAAAGTAGTTTTATTTCAATGTGTGATATTCGCGTAAATCTAAGACAATACTATTCTTATCTTTGTAAATATAAAAATGAATTGAAGTTTGTTTGTCTTGCTAAATCTCTAGAACGGCTTTACCGATCTGACTGATTTTGGTTTTGAAATTTTTGTAGAAGCCAAAAAAAGGTTTAAAAGGTGAGAAATTCGTGGTACAGAGGTCAATCACTGATACCACATTACATATCTCAGAAACTACTTGAGTTAATAAGTTAAAATTATTTGGTCAAATGAGAAAAGAAAATAAATCTGCTACGCAAGCATATTGCTCAGCGATGATGTAGAATTAGAGGAATTAGCCACCACCACCTTCACTGCCACCTTCTCACCGAAAGTCATTCGTAATCACGAGTGAATAAGGACATTGGGCTGGTGAGTCCCATCGTAGACTACATCATTTCTTAACATCAGGTGAGTTGTAGTCAAGCCTATTCAAGAATAAAAAAAAACATGTCGTCCAGCTAGTCACTTATCACATCATCTGGGAACACCTCGGATGTGCATCATCAATTAGCTGTTCAACCAAATAACTGTATATTTTCCTGAACAATACAAACTTCGACAAACATTTCAAAGTCAATGGCATCTATAACATAAACGCAATTCCGCATACAATCGCTCTGTCACATGCGCGTGAGCACGCATCGATGAACTGTCTCCGGAATACTAATCAGTTGATGAGTTCACTCCAGTCGTTATACTGACTTAAGGTCACCGTCCGAAAGTGAAATCCCTTTGTTCAAGAAACGCACGAAACTATAAACCACTTGGTGGTCCCATGTCCCATTATATCTACTTACACTGTTGCATAATACATATTGCATGGGTATAATGTCCAATACTGTGTCTACACACTCGTATGCTTTATAAATGCGGCGTAAGTTAGAAATAACTAATAAGCTACAACTATTCTTGGATTAGACGCATCTACTAGTTCTAACGTGGGAAATTAATAACAACCTTACATAGAGTCTATTTCTGATTTCTACTTAGCAAGTACATTTTTTTTTATGACAGAAGAATTTTAATCTATAAACCTTTTTATATATCACGACCTTTATCTTTTGATATCCTATTACTAGATTCAATCATTAAATTCATATCGTTACTAAAACACATAAAATAAATCGCTAAAATCTCTCACACGAATAATCGCAAATAATATTTGGTCAAAACTATTTTAATGATAAATTTACTACTAGACCGATTTAATATCTCTACAATTTCAATTGTTCATAAACTACGCATAAATAAAATCTATTTTCTAAAAATAACGCAACAATAAAATTTTGAAATTCTTAATAACCCTTCAAAGTTTATCAATAACAGATTTTTATTAACAGCTTTATTGAATCCTATCGTTCATATTTTATATTCAGAAAATAGTTTTAAGAACTTATCTGAACGCAATAATGTTAAAAGAAAACTAAAAATTGACAATGGTGTAATAAAACTTAAGAACGCCAAAAATGAAACATGCCGAAAATAAATCCCATCTAGAAAAATACTGGCGATTGTCAAAAATCCTTTGATTGCTGCATAAAAACAAAGTTAAAGCTACTTACTAGGGTCTTATCTTACCGTCATCAGGTCAGATTAGATCGTATTATACTATATAAACATCGAAAGTCAGTAAAATTAACATAGAGAACAAAACAAATACATATCCCAAATGGAAGTGAAGCTCACAAAATATATATTTACACTAGCTTCCGCCTACGGCTTCGCCCGCGTGGTACTTAATGGGATATAAAGTAGCTCACGTGTTAATCCAGACCATGATCTATCTCTGTGCTGAATTTCATCCAATACAAACATTCGCGTTTATGAGGTTGATTTTTACTACAAAAAAAAAAAAAAAATGCACCAATACTAATGCAAATAAATGAGCTTCATAGTTGATTATTAAAAAATATTGGTAATTCTTACGCATAAGTTTTCATTGTCACTGCTGTGAATATTCATGTCACTCAAATACAACATCGTCAATTTCTAATGACATTCATCAATGACTAGCTGCCCAAGCTATCTTTGTACTTCGTATATCTCACTCATTGAACTTTATCTAAAAATATGATAACACAAAATCAGCCAAATCGGTTCAGCCGTTCTCGAGGTTTAGCGAGACAAATAAACGTCAATTCATTTTTATTATATTATTATGTATAGAGAATATGTAGCAACGCACGGAACACGCACGTAAAAATCGTAAACTCGTATTCATCAATGGAATTGGTAAAAAACGACATATTGTGTCAGTAATATTTATAAACGCTTACTTGTTATCAATGAATTATCAACTAAGCAATTATCCGTTATATAATAACAAATCCCACCCTATCAAGACTAATCTTTTTTTAGCAAGTAATAAAAGGTAACTAACTTAAAAAAGGCACATCATTTTGATGTTTACATTTTGGAGTGCGATGTAAGTATTTAAAAATATACTGTTACTTACAGTTGCGGTGTGGCGGCAAGCCGTCGTACGATTGTGCCGCGAGCGACGCTGCAACACGTTATATGCGTCTGCGCAGAGCGGCTGCTGACACAGGGTGCGTCAATAATACTAATTATTTTCCTGCTACTAAAGAAAACACTGATGGTGGACCAAGTAACGATTTTGTCGGAAAGAAAATAATAAAGAATGATGAGTACTAGATATAAATGGTTGTAAAAGTTTATAATACTAATGTATAGAAATGTTTACATACACAGGAAAACCTTACGGTATCTTTCAAACTTACGTACAAATTACAAAGCGAAAGAACTAAGAAAGAAAGAAACCCAGTTATATATTTAAAACCCCTAAACTTTCACTGTGCAATTCTTATATTTTAATATTATTAAGAGTCGATAATGTTGAAAGTGCTTGATAGTTTTTGGGTACCTACCATCTTGCTGTAAGAACCCAGGTCATCTTCAATACTTCTTATTTAGTATCACAATTCTTATCCATTTACCCTTTTATTTATTTATTAATACAGCCAATAAGTGCCCAAATTTATACCTACTAATGTAGAAAAACACCGGTCTATCCAGTGAATAATAAATTTAGATACCTACAAAGCAGGAAAAAATGTCAAATGTTACTTGTATACATATTCATGTGAGTATCTGCGGAAGATTGGAAGTACAAGTGTTCTCATGTCAAGAATCTGATCAGAAGAACAAAATTGTCCATGTATTAAATAATGTATCTAAGAAAAATTACGTATTTTCTTTTATTGGTTTCTCGCAGTTAAAATGAAAGAATGGAAAGCATATTAAAAAGGAACACAATAAAACCACAGCCTGTAGCTGTCTTGATCGATGATGGTGCGCAAATGACACTCCCCAAAAGTGCAACGTATCGAACAATGAGATCAATGGTGGGTGCTCAGGTCGACCAACGGTTCGGAAACCAGTATCAAGTGGAAAGGCTCTAAGTAAGTACCTACCTTGTTACATTTAATTTATGCCAATAATAAAAATGTCCCGTTCGAAATTCTCCTCCCGAATTAAAGCGACCGGGCCCTTCACCGAGATAATCAAAGCGATATACGAACATATAAATATGCTCAAGTAAGTATGTACGACTACCAATGGATTTTAATAAGAACAAAAGCTTGAACGTCGGTTGTCCCTTTGGTTTTATTTTATTTGTAATTTTTTTTGACTATGTAAGTAGGTACTTATGGGAAACTTTCAGAAAAAACAAATCCAATCTCAGCGTTTGGATCTTTCATTGTAATATTATCACAGCACTCACGCACGTCTGAACTTCCGAAGGTAGGTAGTAGAACGCAGAAGTAAATGTCACCCGAATCTCATATTCGTTCTCATTACCTTAATAGAATCACCTTCTATTATAGTCCATCGCTGTTAAAAGTTTTATTTGAACGGTCTTATTCATAGAAATCTCTCTCACTTTAGTTAAAATGTTGTCTCTTTCTTACTAGTACCTATAAATGTCAAGATGACAGACAAAGACAAACTAATTATAAACCTATTTTAGCTATAATGAGCTTAAAACACGTTTATGAATACGGCGTTAGTATATTAGAACGTCTCCTTACTCGACCCAGGATTAGAACCCTGGACCAACGAAACAGTTTATACAAATTAATATATCAAATTAAACTGACAAGACCAGAACCATCAATATCCGAATTAATATTGAACTTATTTGGTTGAACGCATTAATTCGGGGACTACTTATTCGATGCGAAAAATTCTTGCAACAATACCTAACAAGGTAGCGCTTTTATTGAGAGAAGGCTTTAGGCTACTCTTTATCCCACTGCTGTGCATGATATAAAATGTAGGTCGTGCGGGTAAAACCACGGGCGGAAAACTAGTGTAAGCTAAAATATTAAAAGCTTTCCCTTTTAGCCAATATCACCTAACATTACCTACTTGCATCTACAAAATAGTCAAAGTGAAAATATTTATACGAAAAACCTGTCTATAATGGCCTGCTAAATATATTCTTATAGTTCTATTTATTCTGCTTTTAGCTCTATGGCCATTATAATGCTCTCGCCGACCGTTAAATTAGGATATGAATTTATTATCGTTATAGTAGTTTCGCCAGTTCTGTGCTGGGTTTAATAAAATTTAATTATGACCCTGTAAAATATTAGGGTTTAGGCTAGGTTATTCTGAAAACATTTCGATCCTGCTTAAAACAATAAGGCGCCTTCTAAAACGTGAAACATAATAGTTATATCGGTTATTTGAAGTCGGTGCTATATCTCACAAATATTTGTTTTTTGTCTTAAGTACTGTCTAATCTGCCGATTTAGCACAAACTACAATCAACAGAAATGTAAATTTTATTTGTTACACTTTAAACGACGTTATTTTCACTCCTCGAATATTTGTTAATCCTTTTAAAAGTCCCTTATAACACGGTAGGTACATTATACAATCATGGGAAGAGGACCAAAATAGCCCCCTTCCTCTTTGTTAATAGTAATCACACGTGTTTTTTTATCGTATATTAAGCTGGTGCTTGACCACAACTCGCCTGATGTGAAGCAATTATGTAGTCTACGATGGAACGCGCTTGCCCAATAAATATCGATTCACTCGTGACGTGAAGACAGGCAAATTATAGCTATCGGGAAAAATAGATTTTGACAAAAATTTTGGCTTTGATAAATTAATTATATTTTTTAACGGGGTATTTTGTAACTCGCTAGCGTATAGTCGTACCTCTACGTAAAAACAAAGCAATACTATTTGTCGTGACGATGGTTCTACTCCATATCTGTGAGAAGTTTTTTCTGTTCTATATCTCTGAAGTCCATCATCAGATCACAAAAAAAAAATTAGAATCAGTGAAAAGTTTACTGAGTACCTAATCGACAATCATATAGTACCCGTGAACATGAAGTCTGAAAAGACTTTGAAACGGTTTATTTTAGATTTTAGATCCCGAATCTAAAATCTAAAATAAACCGCGATAAAATCCGTTAAAAAGTAGTTTTATTTCAATGACAATCATATATGTACAAAAAATAAACATATATACAACATAGAACCGCCTCCTTTTTTACAGAAGTCGGTTAAACACCAAAAAATTATTAGCAAATATGTAGGTATAGATATAATTTATATAAAAATGAGATTGTATGTACTTTATAAGTACCAAACTATATCCACCCGTCAGGCAAGACAAAATAATAATATTTAAGTACCTACGATTGCTAAAAGTAAATTAATCATATAATCACCTATTTTTTTTGCTTCAAAATAATTAACCTACTGTAAACTTTGATAATCATATTGAACTCTATAGTTACAACAATGCTAAATTTAGCATTGTCATAATTTGATAATATGCCTGAAATTAATAATCATGTAGCCGAATCTCCTGTGATAAATCGATAACGTGATGTCACGGTCTAACCGAGATAAAATGAAGCATGGGCACAGGATAGTTAAAAGTTGGTATAGGACTTAACTATTTAAATACCTTCTTATGTATAGTGTGTGAGATGCGTCGCATTCATACCATTCATATACATATGTACCTAACTACCTACATCTAATATATAAAATTTCCATGTCACAATGTTTGTTACCGTACTCCTCCGAAACGGTTTTACCGATATTTCCAAATTTTATATGCGTATTCAGTAGGTACAATTGACAATCGGCTACTATCTATTTTTCATACCCCTAAGTGATAAGGGGTGTTCACCTTACATTTTTTTTAAATTTTTGTACGAATTTTTTGTTTTTATTATGTGGCATTAAAAATACATACGTATTACATTAGTAATACACGGTACGAAGTTCGCTGGGACAGCTTGTACCTAAATAAAATAACTATCATTTACTAACATAAGTTTAGATTATGGATTAACTGATAATATTATCTTATTTTAGTATTTTTTGGTACTCCTGTAAGCCAGTATCGACAGCGGCGCCATGAAGAGAATCGGGATGGAAGCTATTCTACAAGCACAGCTATTAGAGTCTAGGGCTTAGAACCCGGCCAAGTCCCGTCACACCTAAACTGTCTTGGATCCAGCGCGTATTTAATCAGAAAGATAATAGAGGCAGTTGAAAGTTAGATTGTCCACTTCCCTCTAGGCAAAACGGGAGACAATATAAATAAAGAAGCAGTCAAAATGGACTAAACACCATCATTTTAGTATTTAAATATTCTACTATGCAAACATGAATGTGTGTAATGATGGATAACTCTAGTAGGTTTATTACTCTCTATTTTTACCTATTTTAAGACATAGTGCTACTCTTGCAGACGATGTCAATTACGGAAGCAATAAAAGTACGTAAAAAATACTTTGTGAAGGCTTTCCATCAACGTTGTTTATTCTTAGGTAAATAACATCTCGTGTTTTGTTTATTTGACCTACTTATTTAGGAAAATAGATTAGTGTTTTATTTTATTGTAGCAGTACCTATGATTGTTTGACAGTGACAAAGAAATAAGACTTAACTATAATAACCTACAGATAAGTTGTTAATAAATACAATTCAATACCGTACTGTGACACTTTTATTTATATTGAATTTCATTGCTCTATTGACATTTAAGATGACTACTTAGTCAATAGTGTCACTACTCATAGTCATCTGCAGAATCGATTGTGTACCACCGAGAAATAACGGAAGGAAGCGCGGCATTGTAACACTTCCATATAGGTGCGCACACGCATTGAATAAAAATAGCAACGAGACAAAGAATTTTTCGATCCTAAAGCTATTATACTCACCTTAAGGAAATTTTGTTCTAAGGATGTCCGCAAGTGAGCTCTATAAATTCGCCAATCTTAGTTGACCTCCGAAGAATCACTACCTGTTCATATATACACTAACTTTACCTATAGGTAAAATAGATACGTTGAAATAGTTAACAGTTTTAAAAACAACACAACCATTTAAAAAGAAACCACAGTTGTTAGGTATTAATAAGAAACACTAGATACATTTAAGATATATCACGAAGCTGAATGAACCAAGTAACAGCTAATAGTGAAAATGCATCGCAAAACACTTTCGTACGACACGAAAAAATATAAGTAACTGCGTGTTTGGCGGAAGAGTAACTAATAGATAGTACAATACTTGTGATTGAGGGAAGGGTGGAAAACGGAAACTAATATTACGTCAAGTTGGCTAAGAAATTACCTGCATACAGTAAGTATATAGTAGGTGCCTTATTTGGACATACTTTCTGGTGTTATTGTATTATGTGTAAACTGTGTAAGACTGCAGGTAATCCATGTGCTATTGTGTAAAGGTGATTACACTACACGTAGTTATCATACTTAACCATCCTAACACTTATAAAAACAATATAGCATAGTCTTCTCGACTGTATTTCAATCTGAAGTCCCGCCGTGTACCCTTAGAAAATGCCATACGGTGAAATTCAGTTTTAAAATTATACTTGTTTATGTTATTTATATGATTAAAATGTGTAATTTCGAATAAAACAATTTTTTCAGGATAGTATTTTATTTTCAGATGTGAACAGTATACGCGCTATAATACAAGGTATGATTTAGAGTATACATAATATTTGGATAGATAGAGTCAATAATACAAACAATATGCACAATCCCTGTATTTACACAACATCTTAGTAAGGCAAATCTGACACTGTGCTCTTCTATTAAATTATACTTTGTTTTAGGTAGTATTTAGTTCAACAAGTAGGTTTTACAGCAAGTATCTCATGTGAAAATTCCTTTACACGTTACGTTGGTACCTATGTTTGTACATGGGTGGTCGGTTATTTTAAGAACAACGTAATAGTTAACAGACCCCTTGCGCAAAACGCGCTAGGATATAATATTGAATAGATCAGTAGGATATTGTTATACTTAATACATTTGCTAGGTACATACTTAGCTATATGCTATAATTTTCTTTATTTATTCATGTACAATAATCGGTGCCGGATTAATCAATAACAAATCCACGTGCTCCGCAAATGGAACTTAAGGTTCAATTAGTCCCTTAAAAACTGTCAAAAAGGCATATTGGAAGAAACAAAAACAGTCCCGCATGAAGAGGAGCCCGTGCAAAAGGAGACTGCACAAAACTGGGCCCACATGTCCCAGCACAAACTCTAAGAGAGTAATTTGGAAGTGAAACTAATTTAGTAAAGTTTAAGCTATTAAACTTACTTGTAATTAACTACTTTATACTTAAGAACCCATAGGAGTCCCTATGGGTTCATATGTATAAAGTAGTTAATATAAGTACATGTAGTACCTAGTCGGTAAGATGTGCGGCTAACCCCTTGCTTGCTTAATCCGGCACTGAAAGCAAAATTAATAATAATAATAGTTCTCAATGATATTATGGAAGCTAACCTTCTTTTTGTAAAGATTTGTAATTGACTATTGGAATAAATAAATAAGGTACATTTTGGTAAGTTTTATAAAAACTCAGTCTTTAAAGCGGGAGGCATTTTCCAAGTGAGAGTTATATTATGAAAAGATTAATATTTCAATAATAGGCACTACCTACTTAAATTTTATACATATTTATGTATTTAATAGGTATTTACTAAGATTGTATATTGACTGACCATGTAAGTGGGATTAATAAAAGTAAGTACTAATTGTGTCGCATTCAATGGCACATATGGCGCCTAATATAAATTAAAATTACAACGTTTATTGATGTACTCAAAATAATCTACAATACAATTAATATCTACGAGTATGTGCACAGAATAAAAAATAAGTACTATGTATATTTCATAAATTCAATTATATTTAATTACTATATACAATAAAATACAAAACCGAACGAAATAATACTAAAACGCATTGTGATTCGTATCTCGGAACTATTATTAATGTGTACTTTATTGATAAACATGGCAACTGTATATAATATCAACTAGGTAATATATTTCATTACATTTCTTAAACTAACTCTAAAACAACAATTTAAGGCCTTTGCATAGAAGACTTTATTACATCTGTCTCAAGTAATAATTAATCAGGCACAGCAAAATGAAAGTAAACAACATATTTTTTTGAATATTACACACATCAAAAGGTTTTCCGGGATCAACTACATATAAGAGTATTGCTGTAATTTAAAGTATTTTTGGTGCATTAAAACTCTATAAAAAGAAAATAACAACCCTTTAGTGATTTTACACAGTTTCACTATAGAAGTTTCACTCTCTTTACTAAAAACAAACCAAAAACTTGATCTCTGGATAATCTTGATCTGTGTACTATTAAGCTTCAACCACACATATCGCGATGACCTAAATATTGGTGACGTCCTGATAATTCCATCTATAACTTTATAAATACTTCGGCATATACAACGACATCGCTTCTTTTGATCACAGCTTATAGGTAAGCATCTTATAAACTGGTAAATTTATTGTAAGGCTTTGCCGAAGGTAAAATAGCGTGATCTTGACACCAAGTTTATCATGGAAACATCGCGATCGGTGTAGCTAGGTACAACTGAATCGTCAAAAGTAGCGATAAAATCAGTTAAAATAAGTCATGTGGAAGTCATACCTATTTGTGTAGGTAAACATAAAAATCGTTATTTATGATGACTAACTCTGCAAGTAGTAATACTAACAAGTAATAACTACATAATTTTGAAGCAATTTAATTCTAATATGGTAAATACAATCTACCACTTTTACACAAATTGAACCAGGAATATAGAAATTTTGCAAACGCTACAAAAGTAATCAATTCCTATTCGTATTAACCTTAACATGATATTTTATAAGATATGTCACAAGCACTGAGCATAACTTTTATTGTTTCTTTAGACCGACTACTTCAAAAGCCAGTTCTACGCTTGCAGATAAACACAAACTCATATTTTGCAAATGGAAAAGTTATTAGCATACAAAATTGTATTAGAAAAATCTCAATACCTAATAATTGAACTTTCTACATTGACTGCTTATTTTGTTAAAGCACAGCTTGGTTACATTTCACCTAATAGTCGTTATGTCAGTAAATATGATATGAATACCTACGATTAATATAATAACAGTTTTAAAAAATTAAACTAGTAAAACAATCAGAGAATTTTGAGTAGGTACAAATAGAAATATAAACTTACGAAATTCGATCGAGAGTCGCTACATTTGCTTTCACTCTAGCTAATTGTACTGAACTATTCTGTATTTATTTTTAAATTAAATACAACGGAAAATGTTTTTTTTTTTACTAAAAATTTGTGGCTACAAATAACCACGGCCACCAAAAAGAATTAGCTACAAGTATCAACCATTAAAATCTTTTAGTTAATTTAGTCCATCAAATAATAAATATTCCTGCTGTAGGTAGGTAGTTAGATATTTAATCAAATTAACTATTATGTTTAAATTATGAAAAGAAATTGTCTCTCTGTTGGTAAATCGGTAATTCCACGTCAGGTGAGCGGTCGTCAAATTCGTTGACTCGTCCATTGGGGGGCAGTTCTTCTAACGCTTTCACTGATGAAAAAATTTAGTACAATTAAACAAATGAAACATAATATATACAATCGTAATTTTGACAAAGTAAGAACAAAATGCACACAATAATTCACCTTAGTCAACATTACTTACCCTTTTACTTATGTCAATATTTGACAAATGACTAACTTTTATTTATGTACCAACCAACTTAACAAGTTCCTTTCAGTTTCTCGCCATATAATTTGGATGTTGAACTGACCTAAGGCAAGTGAACGCTGCTCTAGTGAGGAATTTAACTTTTGTTGTAACTGTTACAAGTTTTTGGTATACTATAGGTAACCAAAAACTTGTAACAGTTACTTTAGGTTAGTCATTCATCAAATATATTTTATAATGTAGTAACCGCATTCATCGTGATCTCCCTAAATATTTATGCTTTTGCAATGTACCTATAGCCAACACATAGCAAATTCTTCAGTGCTATCGTGATAAGTGAAGTTATCGGTGTAACTTTGTTGCGATAGCTTCGCAATGAGTGCGGACGACGTTTAAGTGAGAGGGTAAATCTAGAAGCAAATAATATAAATGCTACTCACAACAAAATGCAAAAACGTAATCATGCCGCAACACTGGACACTGGGTGTTCTAAGGACCGTCCATGATAGCCAATTTACTCACATTAATAAATAAATAATTAAAGCATCAATTATTAATAAAAATTCTATCAGGAGTGGGTTATGAACACGCTTTTATTAATTTTGTAACTATCAGATATATAAAGTAATCTTGAATGTCATTTCAATTAAGTAGGTATATGGCCCACGAAGAAGAAAACTTAACATGAACGTAAATCTGAGTTATTTGTAGATTGGTTACACATTTAGTTGTGTTTAAGAAAATGTATAAAAAAACGTGTTTTTAAACTACACTTATTTAGGACCCGTTAGCTTAATCATAATTGTGTGTTTGTAACTATGAATCGTGAAATTACATAGGTGCTATGGTGTAGATGAGTGGCTAATCAGTGGTTGGACGCGGACGGTCCTTCGGTGTTGGTTCCTGCAGAAACGAACAAACAAGCACAACAGTTAGGCGTGAACACACGTGTGTTAGTCACTTCACACAACATCAATGGAAATGTTAATTTACTTAAAACATCAATTACTAGCAAACCAATAAGTTTTCAAAAGGAATCTAAAAATAGGATCTCTCTCAATTAATAATAATCTTATTGTTAGACAAAAATAGAAACGGCAAATATTTTAAATCTTTTAATGTCAAAAAGTTTATAAAATGAGTAGAAACTAAGAAAATCACTGCTGCAAAATAACTTAAATTATTATTATTTGCATTTGTTAGCTTTCGTTGCGGCATTAATCGAAGTTAATGTATAATTAAATTAAAATTGTTATTGTATTAAAGCGATAAGAATATGGCTGCTCTATTTTTTCTTTCAAGATAATCACTTTTTATTACCAATCTCAGGTTCAGTTCAATTGAAATTAAAAAAACAAGACTATTGCTTAACAAATTAGGTAAATAAATTTATGTTACATGAGTTCTGGTATAATGAAGTTCTAATAAAGGTGATAATAGGTGTCACACAAACAAAATGCACTAGTATACAACAACACTGTTATAATAAAGTGCATATTCTAAGAGTGTAAAGCGTCCTTACCAGCGATGATTTTGCTCATCTCAGTGACCTGCTTGGCCAGAATCTGGTTCATTTGCAAGAGATGCTCTCGCTGTCGCCTCTCGTCATCGTCGGGACTCTAAGTTCATGACACAAGCACACATAGTCAATGTGCTATTATATTACAGCCATCATTCAAAGCTGCTAGTTAACCAAGCATTAGTTGGCAATGTTTGCGTATTGAGTACACGTTTAATCTGAATGACATTCCATAGTTTGCTACGTTGAATGTGTTCTTTTTGGTGATTTAACTACAAATAAGAACCATTCATTTTATTTCCAAAAAAAATGATAACGATATTCTGTTACATTTGATAAAATATCCAAACGTTTTAGGCACCGAAAATAATCAACGCGCAAACAACGACAAACAAACATCTTATAAGTACTATATGACCAAAATTTCTTAACATTTAGTAGATGAAATGATGAAAGGAATGAACATGCAGAAAATGATCAAGACTAGACAACATTGAAAGCAGAGCGAGAAAATGAAGTGCACTTTTTATATATAGTGAAGTAGAATGGAAATGGTAAAGATAAAACTGTAGCTACGTCTTTATATACCTATACCAAAATGGTGTCGAATGATTAAAGTAGGTAATGTATTACCGAAAAGCAATGATCAAGTTTAAGAGAAAAAGGTAAATATTATGTATTCTTGACCCAAACTTCAAAATAATTTTGGGTCTTTCTGTTAACAGTGATAGAAAAGCGAGTTAGTGAGTTTTTAGAAGGTTTTTTAATGACCATCTCTAAGACATTATGTTATTACTCGAGCTTCCTATAGAAGAATGAAAACAGTCTAAATATCATCTAGAAAGTGATTGTTCTAATAACATCAATAATTATTTGGTTTCTTAGATCGATGATTCTATATGAGCCACCACTGTACATTATATAACACAGCTATTTAATATAAGAATATTTTTTTATTCCATTGAGCTCATAAAATTGAAAACAGATGTCGGAAATAGTCATGATTTAATAACTTGTTGAGCAATCCTTTAAATGTGAAATATAGGAAGTAATGCATTGTAGATATATACGTGTTCGGAAGTGATTGTTACGTTAACCAACGTACCTTATTAGGGTCTGCGGAGGAGCTTGATAACATTTTCTTTATAGATTCTACTTTCTCTTGCCTCTTCTGTTGTTCTTCCGGCGATAGCTCTGGTGGCTATGAAATTCAGAATTTCAATAGATAATTCTATATTTCTTTGTCAATTAATGTTTATATTCCAAACCGAGGTTAACACTTATTCTCAGACTTGATTTTGATATCAAATATTCACTCAGTAACAAGTTCAAATTTCGATTACTTCATTTTGGAATAAAACCATATCAAACCTGCTGTGCAGGTATTACTTTTGATAGATTGATTAGGATTGATAGACATTATAAAAAAATATCGCCTGTAGGATATATTCGTTTTCCCCTTACAAAGCATCAAAGCTAATAATAAGCGATAATAGGTACAAGAAGTGCTTTTGATGGTTCGCCGAACTTTCCCTATCAGAAGTTAGATTGCATTGTAAACACTCACCTTCTCCGGTATGTATCTCTCCGGGATGAGAATCTTTTGCGGTGCGGCGAGCAGCTGGTCTATAGTGTTGTCAGCAAGGCGCAAGGTTGGCGGCGGTAACGCGGAACGTACTACGTCAGGTGCAGCTGTTCGGAGCGCGCGCTCCATATCCGTGTCGTCTACTGATCGGGCCATTTTCTACAAAACAATGTTCATTTTAATATATTGAAAAAACGCAATTCCACTTTTAATTAAACTCGAATTCGAATTATTTTGAGGGCTGATGTCACTTTCGTCCGTGCGAGTGCACCTTTTATCTGAATCCTCATACGTGGTCCCCGGGTGGAGCAAATCAGTTGACAATAAACTGACTTCGGTGGTGGTTACTGACCACTCACGCAAACAAAACCACACCGCTAGCGGCCTTGCTACGTTCCGATGCGATGTCTGGTAACACCATTTAAAAGGGTGGGTTGGAATTGTTGCTCCTTTAAGGTTTCTAATCATATGGAACTTTATTCTACTACCACCTTTTCACCGATTTGTAATATCTAGTCAATACTGAGCAGGCGCATTCCATCATAGACTACATCATTGATTTACATCAAGCACGTTGTAGTCAAGCGCATGCCTATTTCAGAATTTAAAAAATCCTTAACCGTTTTGCTATAGTTTTTACCCTGCAAGTCAATTACGCTTTATTCCAAACCACACCTAAATATTTGTGGACTACGCTTAAACCTTGTTTTGGAACGCCAAATTATTTTTTTCGTTACTTACATTTTGACCATAGTTGTCTTTTGGCATTTCGTTCAGCATCTTAGCACTTAGATGGTGCGGCGCGGTGTAATGCCTCCGTTTTTCTTTCGGCACCTGTCTCCTATGTAACGAGCCATTTTTCGGCATATCCCCAGAAACTTCAGTTATAATCTGTTTAGCTGCTTCGCTCTTGAATATAGGTGACAATTCCATATTAGATCTAGTCAAACTGACAACACTGTTTGTTTTAGATAGATTGTTGGTTAACGTTTTAGAGCTATCTGTGGGACTGTTCAAATACTGGGTTGATAGGGACTTTTCGTATCCAGGCCTTTCAAAAGATTTGTGGTAACTGCTATTTAAAGAGGACATGTTTTGAGAGTAATCGTAAGTTGAAAGAGAAGGGCTTGATACATATTTAGGGCTTAAATCCATATTAGGCTGTAAGTAATTTTGTTCTGGGTAATAATGTTCGTATCTATCGTTTCTAGGTAATGAAGAGGCCCGTGAATAGTTCAGTGATTGTACTAGTTCTTCTTCGAGAAATTGATCTAAGTTAGCGGTGATGTTGTTTGAAGGCCAGTCGGACATCGGTTGTAAAGAACGCTCTCGGTCTCGTTGACGTCTTTCGCTTTCACGCTTGACAATGCGAACTGTTTTTATTTCCTGCTTTTCTACGTTTGTGAGATTACCTGTAAAATAAAATAAAAAATAACTATACACTCACGGCTTTATTCCAAATAGGGCTTTATTATGGGCTTGTTAATTGGTACATAGTGTCAAGATCAGCCTAAACTCTTGAAACAGATATTATTATTTGTAATAAAAACAATTTATTTACTGGCGTCTTACAGCTGAGCAGTAGTCATCGTATTACTAAAAGTATTTTAGGGGGTTAAAACTCTTGTCTGATTTATTTTCAATCATCGTTAGCTATTAGCAGAATCATTGTGACAAAATATGAAGTAGCATTATGAAGCCTTAGCTAAAGTGTTATAAGAAGACTTACTAAATCCAGCGTGTTGTAAATCTTCACTATTTAGGGGAGAAGTGGTATCATTCCCCGGCACTCTTGTATCGACATACAGTGGCGTCCCGACACTAGCGGGATCGTAGTGTCCCGGGGGTACTAGTGGACCGATGTCGTAGTCATAGTCTGAGTGACCGTGGTCGATAGTATGGCCCGTGTCTAAGTTTGTCTCTTGCCATGATGACATAGGACGGCGTTTACCTGAATACAAAAAATATGTATAAAATAAATATTTACAGAATCAATTACAGGTAATATAACACCGTCTTACTTACTTAGATCTTACCACAAATAATATAATTGATCATAATAATCATAAGAAAAAAAATAAAGTGAAAGCAAAGTAATGTTACCAAGAGTACCTAACCAGAGGTGATAATAATTATAAATAAGAGAATGAAAAACTTGATTATTTTATCATTCTATTATTTGTTTAGGTACTGACCTGGCATAGCATCCTGTGTGGTCTGCAAAGCCTGTGACTGTTGAGTTAGATGTCTAACGGCGCGGCTTAACTCTTGTCGTTGTCTCTGCAGTGCAGACACCAATTGTTGGACTCGTGACACCTCTGCAATATCATCAAAAATGCTCTAGTCTCTAACTCTTTTGATAATGGAAAAGAGAATTACAGAAATAGAATGCAGTGGTACCTATACAAATACTAGCTTTACTAGAGTAGCGAAAAGACAAAAACACCAACTTTGCTTTATACTATTTAGGATTTGTAAACTAAAAACTGTAGGTCATTTAGGAAATACAACGTACCGTCTTCTAACATAGCAGTAGGGTTGGAAATTTGTGCGTGTTGCGGCGCTGCGCGACGGGCGTGCAGCGCGCGACGAAGCGACTGCAGTTCACGTTCTAACCGAGCGTTGTCTGCTACCGTTTGTTCCAACTTCTACACACACAATAATGATCCATATACAACAAAACACGATCTTGAATCTTTTGCGGAGTAGCAGGAGTGATCCCTCAGACGTAAAGTGAACATGCCATCATGCCAACAAACACGACATCAGGTTAAGGTTAATTAATGAGTGAAAACAACAGTTAACCACCTTTAGATACGGATGATGTTTCTAGAATATGTGCTAACAAATATTTAAGTGAACAATTATGTTATCACGACTACCAATTCAAACAATACCTAACATAGGTATGTAAGTAAAACGTCGAGCTTTACTATGTTTGAATAAAGACCTCACCAAAAACCTCTAAAGGGATATTATTCGTTTCTTCAAACAAGAACTATCATCATCACATAATGTTTTGTTAAATTTAGGTATATTTGCGAATATCACACAGTGAAATAAAATATTTTATAACGGATTTTGTCACGGTTTATATTAGATTTTAAATCCCGACGTTTTAAAATCTTAAATTGCGATAAAATCCGTAATAAAATAGTTTTACTTCAATAAACGTGCAGCATAAAACAGGTCAAGAAAGTGCTTGTGCATAACGGTAATACAAGTGGTAAACATGCTACTAGAAGCAAAATAATAAAAAAGATCAAAAATGCATTTAAAACGAAAATAAAAGTGCATGGTATAGACGAAAACCTTATAAACCTTAGAATTGTGTGCCAACATCTCTTGCACGCGCGCTAACTCTGCCTCAATGCCTCCAGACTTCACTTGTTGAGTGGACATTGATCTGGTATCTGCATTTACTGCCATTCTTGTCATTTCTTCAGTTCTACCACGGTCAAATTTACCACGAACACCTGCGAAATAAATTAAGTTACCTACTAAAAACAAAAGAATATCTTTTTGAGTTTTAAATTTTAAGTAGCGTCTAAATCAAGCAGCTTGATATAAAAATCAAAAGCACGACTGCAATTCACTTAAAAACTGCTTATTTATTGTTGCTAACGACATTGAAACACATAACATAAATATAATCTTGTAAAAAAACAGCCTTAAACCCCTTCATTTTAATACCCAAAAATAGTAGATATTTCCAATGAAGCGCGAAATTTGCCGTTTTTTTCTAGAAACACTTGGGTACCTCACTTGTCGCAATCCACTCAGCTGTTTGAGAAATTACGTGGTAATAAAAAAAATACAAACTTACATACTTATGAGATACGCGCGAAAAACATAACACTAGTCGTGTCATATAATCAAACTTATAATAAAGTAAATTCCTCGAGTAAAAAATAACAAAGCCAATTGTGAAAGTAAAAGGAAGGTCTCTAACTCCCTTCAATCGAATAGAGCGCACTTATTACAAATCTCATTGAAAGCATGTTAATATATATTACAGATTTTTTATTAAAATTTCAAAAACTTACCAGAAAGTAGATTTTCAATAGCGTCTTTATCAGTTTTCAACCCTTGTAGTATGGATGCCTCATCAGAAAGTTCTTGTTCTAACGCCCAAAGTTCAGCCACTCTGGCTCTAGCCGCTTCCGTCTCTAACGATTTTCCGGCAGCCACACTTTCCAACCACCTGAAAACATATTTGGCTGGTAAAAATTATGCACTGCACTAAACGTGCACAACATTGTGCTTCTCTTTACTAAAGGTGTCGAACGGATGTCTTTTGCAGTTTGATCAAGCATCTCTTATAAGTTTTAAAAAAATAATGTTCTAAGTTGATTTCGAATTCACCTTTGCTGTTCAAGAGCATGTTCCGTCAGTACTTTCTGTCGCAATCTTTGATTCCTTTCCAATCGTTCTAATGTAGAACCAGGTCGGTTGTACAGAGATCCTAATTTCACCATATTGTCCACCAACTGTACCAAAGGTTTACTCTTTTCGTATTGATGTTCTAGATCCATTAACTGCGTCTTCAGTTGTTCTAAGCGCTGGAGGCTTTCTTCACGTTCCACAGCTTTGAGAGAGCTCAAACAATCCTGAAAAAATGACCATCATCAATCTAAAGTTTCAGTCAAAATAAAAAAATTGTATAACGCTTATGATGCTGTTCGAAATGCACTAATAAATAGCAACAAAAAACGCAAATAAGAAAAGACAATAATAAACACCTCTATACTACTAATTTGCAAACAGCACTGTTCTATAGCTCGGTGAGTAGCAGCGTGTCGTCTTCGCAATTGTATTAAAAGCAACACCAGTTCTTCATGAGTGCGACCAAGCAGCTCTCCAGCGGTAGGAATTTCTCCCAATTGGTCGACCTGATTTGGTTGCTGTACTCCATTTCGTTGCTAGCAATATAAAACGCCACACAAATGATAACAAAACAAAATAAACAAAATAACAAAAACAAAAAAGCCAAACAAACTTTTATGAAATAACATACCAGATCGTCAGTTTCAGTATTCCGTCGCACTCTCGGACTGACAGCTCGAATAGGTTGTTGAGACGCTCTAGATGGGGATCTAGCTGCTGCCCAAGAATCTTCTGTAGTCAAGGTATTTAACTGCGAAACATCATTATGTTATGCTGTTATTCGTAATTGCTATAAATGCTTCGAATGGTTTTTTAACGGTAAATATATTTTATTTTTTAAGGGACCCGTTTAAAAGAAATAAATACGAAATTTAATACAGTTTACTATTCAACTAAAAACCTATTTGATAAAATAATTATTATCTTACGTTTTGATGAGATGTAGATAATGGTTGCGAACCATAGTGGTCATTAGCTGATTTATCTTCAACCCATCTCACCCGTGGACTGACAGCTCTAACAGGAATATTGTTATCCCTGCTGCTTCTTCCAATAGACGTATTACTTCCGAGAAAAGCTTTCTTTGACAAAGCTTGTTGATTTGTTGAATTATTGTTTGCTCTAGATTCCTTTTGCGTGCCGGACATTGACATAGAAGCTGGAAACAAGTTAAATGGGGATTTAGAACAAAGCAAATTTCAATTTTGATTTGATTTGTTCAATTGTATTGGAAAATGATCGTTACATGTATGTAATAATGTTTCTTGTTAAAAACAGTAGGCTTATAATACAGCTTTATTAAAAGTGACCTTATAAGCAAAAGGTCTAATAATCTTAGTAGCAGCTCAGTATTGTACCCATAACCGCAGTGATAAATTTACTCTTTCTGAACGTAAATTTGGGTAAATGCAGGTGTCCTGTGTTGTTGTGGTTCTATGTTGGTAAAACATGATAAAGTGTGAATCAATTTATTTATTAGTTTACCCTGAAGTAAGTCTCGGCTATTTACATTCTATATGATAGCAAATCACAGATCGTGGTTAAAGGCATGCTCAATTTTTCTATTCACCTTATCGTGTTTAACCCCATCCTGTAGACCAACAATTTTAGAATGTACACCAAAACGTTATAAAAATGCCAAACTAGCTATTTACAACTCTTTTTTATAAAGAATGGAATAATGACTTTGCTTTGCAGTAATGATAATGTAATTTAATATAAATTGAACTTACATAGTGAAAGTTACGCGAATGTATGCTAGAGGATACCCTCATTGCTTGCACTGTCAGTTCCAGTATCCGTACTACAGGTATTGTCTCCCATTCCCGCACCAGCACCTGCACCCCACACGCGTCCTGTCCTACCTTTAATCAATCCACTAGACATCAAATCCCACTGTCTGAGTTTCTCTCTGTCAATTTCGAACTTTTTCTTATTCCTTTCTACGATTTTACTCGTGGTTCTGCTTTGTACTTGCACTTGTGTATCTGATAAACCCATTGCTAACTGTTCATAAACTCTGTCTTCTAAAGATTCTGAACACTCCGTATTTTCAGCTAGACTTACGTAGACATCGTTATCATCCAATATTTGTTCTTTGGGTAAATGGCAAAGTAAATTAATTTTGCTGTCTCTGTTTTGAAGAACTTGACTTTGAATATCACAATTGACGTAGGTGCAATTTCGACTTATTTTCTTTGTACCCTCTTTTTTTACTCGCTTTATACTATTCATGCCATAAACCTCAGTATTTAATTTTCCTACTTGTGAAGGCCCAGCTACCACTGTATCCAAGTCATCCATAGATCTGGCATGTCTGTGAGATACTCTTCTTAAGTTTTCCCTCCATAGAGCATCTTCATCCCAATGTCTATCGCCCTGACATATTACATTTTCATACGCACTAACATCTGCCTCGGCGTCATAATAAACAGTATTAGACGAATTGCCACTACAGTGTGATGACATGCTTGCACTTGACAGTTTCACCAAAGAACTGTTACTTATAACATTTGATTCAAGCGAATTTTCATTGCTGTTACAGCTTGAATTCCTTTTACAACCCAGTCCGGATAAATTCATAGATTCGGGGATTTTGGATTGTCTTCCACTGCTAGACTCGTAAATATTTTTCATATCAATCTCTGGATCCTTGTCAGCTGCGCTTAAGAATTCAACAGATACGCTTCTGGCCGATGAAGCTAATTCAAAGGTTTCTTGATTATTTCGTATAGGGTTGTGTATATGTGATATATCATTTTTCTTATGTAGTGGCCCTCTACGCCTTTGATTATTAAGTTTACGATGAAGATTTGTATTTTTCAAGAAATGGGAAGCGGGTAAAGTATTAATGTGCTCTTGAGATGAAAGATCTGAATAGTAATATGGTGCGCTATGTTCTGTAGAACTTTCCCTGCTATGAAAACCAGTAGAAGAAGAGGAAATATTGTTCTCAGTTGCAGTCTTTAACACCATCTTAGCGTTTTGAAATTCTTTAATTTTGTCGCAAAGTAGGTCATTATTTAAGTTTTTACTGACAAGTTTTTCTTCATCAAAGTTTTTACTATAATAAGACATTGGAGATTTAGCAACTCCAGACGAACTACAAGAGCTTTGGGAACCTGCATCACCAGGTATGTGCTCACTTATATGATCAAACTGTGCTCCAACTAAATTTTTATTACACAAGCTATTTACTCTATCGCTTTGACTTATATTCACAGGGGTACTTGAACATCGAGAATGGACTACAGTTTGAAAAGCTGCTTGGGCCACATTATTTTTATAAATTGAGGATTCTACTGAACTGTTTAAAATATTATTATTAGTGTTGTAGGAGTCACTTGTGCTAGGTTGTAAGTTATCTAAATATTTATCTAAATCAATATAGGACATATTAGTATGATTTGGCAATTCTGCTTTAACCAGCTCAAATAATGACTCATCAGAAAGTGGTCTCCGCCTAATCATCATGTCCAAATCACAATAAGCCAAAGGTTGTCTTAACTCAATTGCTAGTTCACTTTCATTTAAACTTGTCACTTCGGATGATATATTTGACGGTGCTATATCAAATTTGCTACTAACGTCTGATTCAAGTGATAGTCTAGACGAATCTCTTTCCATGTTGTAACTTCTCAAGGAATCTGTTTCTACACTACTCGAATTGTAGTAGTCTACCGAAATATTATTCAAAAATAAACTGCTAGAACTGTCACTAATTTGATTTCTGCCTTCGTTTGTAAGGCTGGCTCTACTATTTCGAATTTTTTCACCACGTGACAGTGTATCGTGAATCGATGTGCGACTTCCATAAATCATTAAAGACGTAGTTTTTCTTTTAACTGTGTTCATTTTTTGGTTTTCGCTTGTCAACATTTTTAATATTGAGTTATCTTGGGACATATCTGACTTATCTAATTTATCTAAGATATATTTTGACAGGGCTTCTTCATCGTCACAAGGTGGAGATGAACTTGGTATCGGAGGAGGTGTTGCAAGTTCACTCTCAGAGCTATCTTGTAAATCTATTATACTTTTGCTCCCCCTCAAGTAATAAGAAGCTGGGCGAAATGTATCGGATATACTAAATCTACTGAAAGGAGCATGTAATAAACTATCGTTGTTAATATTTTTGTCAACATCTGTTAATTCAACGTTTCCCTTTGTACTTTTATCTTTGGACGCTCTTTTTAAAGTATGATTTTTTGAATCAGCAAAATTAGATGCTGTGTCTAATAATTTTGGACTAGATTTTTCTGCCTTTGATTCCTCTGAAACATTACTTAGCTCCATATAAACTGGCTCAATTTTACCATTATTTACACAAACTATCTCATAGGTCTGCATATCATCCTCATTACCATTATTCATTTCTACGTACGGGTTGTCTTCATAGGTATGTGGCATCGTATCGTTAAAAACACTTAAGCTTTCTAATATAGCTTTATGAGGCGGTTCGTTTGCAGAAATTTTTCTAGGGCTCATTGGCAAATAATGACTTTCGGATGATACAACTATAGGAGGTGTATCAGGTTTTATATCAGTCTCATCAATTTTCTGATCATCCAGTGTATTTTCATTATTTTTCTTAGCATCACCTGCATTACTATTTTCAGTTTCTTTATCCGACTCAAGTAGTACCTCATCTAAATCATTATCAGTATATTCTATCTGTGTCTCTGATTCTGCTTCACTGTCGTGTGTTTCGTAATCATCTTCTAGAACTTGATTATTTTCATCGACATTATTTTCTGTGGTATTATCATCATTACAGTCAATTTTATCTTCAACGTAGTTTGATAGATTAGATATTGTACATATAACATTTTGGTAAGTGTGGTCGGATTTTTCAACAAATTCATCTTGTCTTATTGGACAAGATTCCTCTAAATCTAACTGGCTACTAGAGGACGCGTGCGGAGTAATAGGTCGCATAACATTTTGACTTGGTAAGATCCCTTTATAAGACCTTCCTGCCTGCATATCTCTGGGTTTTTGGCGAGCAGTGCCCGATGTTTCTTCTGAGGTGCAAAAGTTAAAAGAAATAATTACTATTATGTAAATAGTAATTATCCAAAAATATAATTCTTAATATTTCTTAGCATTTGTTATATTGTTAGTATTTTTGACTCTGGGTGTTAGAGTGATACAAACTACTCAAAAAAACCATCATCAATCATTTATAACCCACCACCATAAATAAAAATAAAGTTAGTGGCGCAATATCCCCGCAGGCAGGAAGGTACCTCTCCGCAAAGCAAATTCATCACTACTGCAGGTTCCATGAATATTGAAATATTACACATAAATAATATATATCAAATAAAAATGATTATGTGGCATTTTCATTACACATATAACAATTTCTGGTATACTATGAATTCTTAAATTGTGACATGACGACTAATTTTGGTCATTAAAATAATATTATAGGTAGGTAATATAAATGGCATTGTTAAATTGGTATCGTAAAAACACAGGAATAACAACCATTATGACAACGATACCATTGGTTTGACCATGCATAACATAAAATAGATACAACGGATACATGCTTTCGTCATCATTATTAGATAGGTAAGTATCTAAAATCAATGATTTTAACTTCGTGTCGTCCATGCTAAGAATTACTGTCACAACGATTTTACATACCTTCGTCATCAGAAGAGTAGCTATTGTAAGAAGCATTGGTGTATGTTTTCGACTTAAGCTGGTCGGATCTCAGGGACTGTCGGCTTTGGTTTAGTGATCTAGCTAATGATATAGTAGCTGGAGTACTTTTCCTTGTCAATGGTGACTGCAACATTCTCTGTTTCCATTCTAATAAACGTTTCATAGACTCTTCACGCTGAAACCAAATAAAAGAAGAGATATAAATTAAAGAAGAATTAAATAAAAGCAATGAAGGCAATGTAGAAGCTTTAAGTGAAACGTTGCTCACATATTCTGTCTATTACTAGTTTTTGGAGCGTTATAGTATTCCAATGCTGGTGACTTCGTCAATAAATAAATAATTATTAGTACAAATATTATTTTTACCTGGTGAACTTTCTTTTCACCGTCTTTTTCTTGAACTGTAGATGGTAATCTGGCACTCGCGGATCTCATAAACCCATCAGGATTAATGTCATATTTATTGCTAACATCTTTTGTAAACGCACTAATGTTTGAGCCATCACTCATCACACTACCACTTCTATTTAAATAATCATTCTGACTCTCTTTCTCTTTTAGCGTCCAGTTGGAGTTAAGACCTTCAATTTGCTTATATTTAGAATCATAATTGACATCTTGAGTCGAATTTAAGTCGGTGTCATAATTATTAGTCATTTGAGTATACGCTGAACTCAACTGTTTCTTTGCTAATCCACTGGCATATTTAGCAAGAGGAATTTCCATGTTTCGGGGACCTAAACCATGCGTCAAATATTGAGCAGATTGCCGCATTTTTTCGGCATAACTTTCTTCCGAATAGTATCTATCGGAACTCAGATCGTAATAGGAATTTATATCTAAACTGGATTTAGGCCTTTGAGGCTGCAAATTTTTATAAGATTCGTAAGCTGGGCGCGTAGGGGCAGATTTATTTAAGAGTTCTGTCTTTGTTTCGTACTCTAGAAAATCTGCACTGTGTGGCCTCGGCATTGGTGCTTGTACACCACTAGATTGCATTTTCTTTCTTCTTAAAACTGAAGGACCACTAAAAGTCTTCTCTTGGGCCTGAAAGAATATAAACAAAAAATAAATACTTAACATTTAATAGTACATTTGCATTGTATATTAAAATGACACTTACATAGTTTCCTGCTTGTTTTATCTCGTGTTGATGATTAGTAATACTGACAGCATCCCGCTCTTGAGCAGGGTTTGGTGTTTTAGCGTAATTTTTAGCATACTCATTTTCAGCCATGTATTGACCATATACGTCTTCATAGTCTCCAATCTGTCCTTTTTTATAAGCAACCATAGCAGCAGATCTACCGTAAGCGTCTGGAGTTCGTCTTTCCGCTATTAATCGTTCATTTATGGCACTACCCGACCTCATTTGTCTTGCATTAAGTTCTCCGTACACATCTCGACTATAATTGTTTTGATCGTTATTCGATTTAGCGTTATGGTGATTTTCTGAGCTTGTTTCATTATAAACGGGTTGTGATTTTTCTTCTCTAGCATGATAAGCTTTATTTTGTAAATCTTTATCAATGAATGGTTCAGTTTGTGGAGCAATATCTTGAAGAAAAGGATTTCGCTGTGATTGTCTATCGTATATCTGTTCTTTTATTTCCTGAGGTGGTTGAGGTTGACTTCGATTCCTATCAAAATAAGGCGATTGTGCATTAGATTTATACGAAGTTGATGTGTTTGGTTGATGATGTTCTAATTTGTCAGTAACTGTGTTTGTTAAAGGCAGAGAGAGGTGTTGAGTATCGTATGTTCGTTTTGTTTGATACTGTGTCTGCTGTTGAACGGGCGGAGATTGCGGACTGCGGGTGTAAATTGATTCCTGGTTTGGACTGGCTGGATAATTTGCGTTGTCTTGATATCGTGGGTGATTAATGCCTTGACTGTAGTGTGATGCTGGCTTTTTGAGTAAGTCATAGTTAGGATCGTACCTGTAATAAGTATATGTTTTTATAAATATAATTGAAATCATTCCTTTTCAAAAAGATGATATATTTCAATCATTATAATAAGTCAAATCCATTCTATTATACATACATCTCTGGACTAGGCGAATTATATCCTTCATTAGAGCGCCGCGGTTTGGGTGGCGCATTTGCATATGTTGGTATTTCTTCACCATCCTACACAAAAATAAATATAATGTGAACTTACTCTCAATTTTCATTCATCCCTACACGCTCTATGCTATATACATTTCTTAATAAGCATCTTATTGCAAGCATCGCTTCAATTCTATTCAGGTTATGTAATTAATTGATAAACTAATCCAATAAATATATTACCCTGGCTCATCAACAATTAATAGGTATATGTATACAAATTCTGAATTGCTATTTAAGTTCCTTTCAATTTGTAGTGTCTTCTATCAAATTATCTGCAGTTATAATGATCATGTAATAGCTGTCCTTGGTTCCGCTCTGGCAACTTAATTGCCTATCAACTGCACCAAACCGGTACAATATACGTGCCTACTATAATACCCACCTCTGTTTTCGCAGCTGCCCGGTCGTTTTGCCTTTGCGGTTGTTCACTGCAAAAAACAATTCTATTACCAAACCAAAATATCAAATAAATATTGCAAAGTAATTTGTAACTTACTGTTTTTCTTTTTTTTTTTATTCTGTTATAGGCTTGCACTTGACCACAACTTGCCTGTTGTGAAGCAATGATGCAGTCTACGATGAAACGCGCTTACCCAGCAAAAACCGATTCACTCGTAACTTTGTAGCTATCGTGAAAAAGACATGCCGGTAGCGAAATCCACAACTTTGCAGTTCGCACAGTAAAAGTGGAAGCAAAGCGCTATGTGCGTACCCGTGGAATTTCCACCATATATCGATGGCGAACAGCCATACTTCTACTTGTCTGATGATAGAACGGAGATGGGGAAATAAGATTATGTAATTCCAACGCACACTCTCCGAAATGTATTTGAAGACCGTAAGACTAGCAATCTTAAATATACCTAATAATTTACTGAAGTTTGTTGGTCTCGCTGAACCTCGTCTAAGCTAACCGTTTAAGTCAAAGGAAAGTTTTTACGCGGTACGAAGTTTGCTAGGATAGGTAGTTGTAAATAAAAACTTACATAGGACTTTGCATCAATGCTGCCATAGTCAAAGCTTTCACCCATTTGAGCATGGCATCCTGGTCAGGAGCTGCAAGTATGTACGTCCGCATATTTGCATGTTCTAATTTAAAGGAAAACTTTCTTAAAACTTTGTCTTCAGCAGTACAAGCAGAAACTTTATACGATGGAAGTAAAACCGAACCGAGCAGCTTTTCTTCGTCGTGACCTGTAAAACAACAAACAGGCATTAAAATTATATACAATGTTAGTATGACTAACATATTTAATATAGAATTACTCACTTTTGTAATAGAACAAACAGTACTCAGATAAAACGAACCAACGTTTTCTCCAAACTTTAAGTCCATCTGAACCTTGTTTGTACAAAATGCCCGAGATTGTCACTGGCGCTGATGGTATACGTTGAGCTATAGGAGATCTTAGCGCTTGATTACCACCACTACTTCTTCGACTATCTGAGGATGGGGATTTAACGCTAGGAGTGCTCGACTCGCTCGACTTCATCGGAGACACAACGCCAACGTTATTCATCTGATTTTGATTGTTATATTCCGTTGGTGGTAACTGATTCTTCCCCGTATCTTTTTCGTGCTGTCTTCTATAGTGTTCATGTTCCCGGAAATCAATTTGCTGATTTTGCCATTGCGCCTCCGAATATAGTTTTGTTTGGCTCTCGTATTCTTTATAGTCGTAATTCTTTGTATAGTTTTCTATATCTTTTTGCGTGTCCGGACTACTAAAGTCGTTTTTACTGCTATACCTATCGAAATCTCTATAAGAACCATCTGAGTATATACTATTTTGCAAATTAGGTGGTGGCTGGACTCCGTGAATCTGTTGCAACAATATTTGACGTTCAGCAAACTTTTGCTGTTGATGCATCTGCGCTTGATTTTGATAATGGAGTTGCTGCTGTAGCTTCATTTGTTGTATTTCATTATACTGTTTACGTAATAGCTCCGTATTGCTATGTGGTCCAATTCGATTTGAATAAGGAAGATATGGTTTTGATCCGTACTGATCAGGATTAATATTAGGCCTACACATTGGTTGATGATTTTGGTATATTTGATTGGTATCTTTCGGTGGGTTACGTTTCAAATAGTCTTGGTAAACTTCAGCATTATATCCTTTAGGAATATTTTGAAGTAGTTCATGATTAACATTGTGGTCGGTATGCACTTCAGTTCTCTCGTGTCTTGGAGGTGATTGAGGGTAATTATAATTATCATTAGCTCCATAATGCCTGGCGTAATCATGATTCTGTCCAGTGCCGTACAAATCGTGTCTGTTTTCAAGGAGCGGGGATCTTGCATTCATGTTTGAGTGATATTGACTTTGAAGTAACTGGTGCATGACGCCATTTGGCTGAATTTGGCCTGTTTGTGATGAATTTAGATGTGTCATTTGTGACTGCTGTTGTGAATAAACTTGGTCCGGGTGCACATGGTGTGCCATGAGGTGTTGCTGAGTGAGAGGTTGTTGTGTCGCCGGCACAATCTTTTTGTTCTCCATTTGGTACTGCGTTTGAGCTGCTGGTGGATCGAGCCTGAAACAACATAAGCGAAGATGAACATTGAGTTTGAAAATATATATGCGTTTACTAGCGTTTACGTAAAACATTCGTAAAAATGGACATTATGCAGGTACAATATGTTCGCGTGTTCATAAGTATGAGCTGAGACGATTCAATTTGTTTCGCTATATCGAATCGATGTTATCGTTTTATGTTCGATAACGCACATTTGAAGGAACAGAGTATTGAGTTAAAATAACTTCATTGCGTACAAGCACGTAATGTTACGTTGAATATACCAAGTAGATAAATTATTTTATCTGTATCTTTAATGCTAAAAATATGTTTTATATATTTATTATTGTAACAAAAAACAATAAATTGTACCTACAACCACGTTGATAAAAATCAAAAGTAGATTTGTATTTACTAAATGTAAGTAAGTAGTAAGGTAGGTAATAAGCTTGACAATTTCTCACGCTTTAACACTATACACACCTACGTTCAAAAAAAGTGAAATCCATAAACTTATTGTCAGTACTTGCTTCATGAATACGTTAGCTACTGCTAATTTTGTTACTTCTTATCGGATTATGAAAAAGCTCGATTCTTAATGCAAATAACCAGGTACGTGATTAATGAAACTGTACTCATCAGTTTTAATGTGGGAAATAGTTAACATGCCGCGAACTCTATTATAATTTTATTGTAGGCACATAATCACTTTTTATTTGTACGTGAACTAGAACGATGTTACAAAAAAATATCCAGAGCTACTTAAAATACTTATACATTACTTTTTAACCATTATAACAGCCAGGTAGCTATTCAGCACCACGTCATGCTATTTCTTTGTTTAAATTTAAGGAGAAAGAGCTACGTTCCTTAAACCCACTATCACACAAATCAATAGGAACAGCTCATTAATTTCCTATCAGAGTATGATGACTTAATGATGTGTATATATATGTCGGAGAAGTCATTAGTACGGTAGCATACTTGACAGCGAGGCGGCAGCGCGTCGGGTCGACACGCTTCGACAGAGTCTAGCCTGAGGTGCGCACGGGCGACGAGTGGGGATTGTCGCTACACGAACTGTGTGCCCCAGTTCTCTACAAACGTCCGTGCGACCAACATCGGTCTAGGAACTGTCTTACCACTCGTTGTATTATTTTTTTTTTTACATTTCGTAACAAAGTAATAGTGTGATTAAATTATTTGGTTTTCTGCTCGTTACCACACCCACTCAATAAGTTTTCTGGCGATGACTGTCCCTCTGATCGGCCCCCTGTACCGAAATCAGAAGCGGGATAAAGGAGCAGACAAACCATCACCTAACTGAAACTACGCAACGCCGTGAAAAATAAAATGACGGGAGTGGTGACAGCTGGCGACGTGAACAAAAGGACACATCTCTACCCGGTGCCCTAATGGAAGTGGAGGTGTCGAGGTTTCACGCAGCAAGCGACACGTGAGGGTCGACGTGTGCGTGGTTGATCCACCGGGACGAACTTTTTAACATCAAGGTCAGTCGTTCTTTTTCTATTAAGATTCCGGTGCCGAGTGTTCACTCGTTAAAGAGAGTAAACGTAGTAGTAAAAGAGTACAAATGTTGTAACCTTAAAGGGTTAGTCAAGGATACTTGGCATTGTTTAAATTATTTGTTTTGTTGAAATCGATAATTTAATCGAGATTTTATTGTACGTTATGCCTGATGTAGTGATTTTATTTACGAAGTGATATGATATTAGGCCGCGAAGTATTGTTGCAAGGTTTTATTGTTAGTATAACCGCGACTCATTTTAAAATTTGAAAAGTTCTCGATATAACGATTGTAATTTACAATTATCAGTGAGTACCACCGAACTGTTTAATAATAATGATTTACCCTCGATAAATCGTTTTACCGTTGTTGACAATAGCGTTTCGCGAGAACATAAATCAGCTTTTGTCTATGTGTTGTCTCGTAATTTAGATTATTTAATAACTGGTATGTCGCTAACATGCGCAACTACAGGTGAGCTTGTTTTTTTTCGCTTAGTTGAACCTTATTTGGTTGCTCAAAAATGACCGTATCGTTTTAGTGCGGAAGAAAGAAAACCGATCGTGAGCGTGTAGATGAGTTATTGCGTGCAAATATTATTTCACTGGGTAATTTAACTTTTCACTATAACTAAGCTAAGACAGTTTATAAGCTTAGTCGCATACTTCAGACAGTTAGACTGCTGAGATCCAGTCTCTTAGGGAGGCCATGGTTGAGCGCTTCAACTTATCTCTTAAAGCGGTTTTCGATTGGGGTGTTGTCAATCTAGTCAAGTGTAGTGCTGCTAAAACCCAGGCGTGTCTATTTTCTGCTAAAAAAAATAATGCCATTTCAATTGGCTCTTAATTTTCAAGGTGTATCCGTGCCTATTACAGTCCACCTTGAGCTTCTTGGCGTTAATATGACTTCGACCTTTAATTGGCCCGTACATTGAGCCCATGGCTCAATTTGCTGCCAAAAAGCTAGGTGTCCTCGCGAATACGTCAGTACTTCACGCCAAAACAGATGCTCAAGCTATATCAAGCACAAGTTCGCTCATGCATAGAGTACTGCTCGCATCTTTAGGATGGGTCAGCTAAATACCAACTCAAGGCATTGGAGTCTATAGAAACGCGAGCCAAGAGGCTTATTAGCAACGAATCCCTCGTCAAGGCTAAATTGCAAAGCCTCGAGCATCGCCGCATGGTTGGTGGTCTTTCGGTCTTTTACCGGACACACTTCGGAAAGTGTGCGTTGGGATTAAACAATCTTATTCCCCCATTCCCGTTCTTCCACTGGACAATTGGAGGTGTGGCAGTGCGCCGCCGTTATATGGTGGAAGTTCCAGGGGTGCGCACGGAGCGCTTTGTTTCCACTTTCACTGTGCGAACTGCCGGTTTGTGGGATTCGCTGCCGGCATCTATGTTTCTCGATAGCTATAGTCTGCCGGTCTTCAGGTCACGAGTGAATCGATATTTACTGGGTAAGTGCGTTCCATCGTAGATTGCAGCATTGCTTCACATCAGGCAGGTTGTGGTCAAGCGCAGGCCTATTTTAAGATAATAAAAAAAAAGTAAGTGCCTAATTTTGGACCAACAGCGCCACGAGTGAAAGAAGTAATTCATGATGATTTACGCAATATAGATAGGGCCGCATTCTATGAAAAAAAGTAAATTCGACAAGATAAAGGCAAAGGTAAATAATTTTTCGGTGGGAGAGTTTGTTTTGATTATGAACAAGTAGTGTAATCATATAAAGTTGAATCCCAAATTTAAAGGACCGTCTGAGGTCATAGAAGTTCTTGACAGTGACCGTTATAATTTAAAAGCACTACATTGTAACCGTACCTACAAATACGCACATGAAAGCTTGCAAAAAAATGAAATCCGGTGAATCAAAGTATAACTGACAAAATTGAGGTAGAGTAAAGTAGTCGTGATGATGACGACAAGATTGTTTAAGCTTGCATAATGATTGGACCGTACCGGAGGTTGTCGTGTAGCCGTAGCTCAGTAGAAATCGGCATCTACTACATTGTAGTAGTCCGTGAGTACGCGGTAGTGCAGTCAACTCCGGCAGAGGTCGGGTTTCTTGGGAAACCGTGAGTCCAGGGGAGACTCGGCGTTCCCGTGGGGGTTCGCATAAAGTTGAGTAACTGGAGGTTACTGGGCTATGTGTAGCCAATGGTCATATGCAGAGCTTAAATTAGTTTACTTATTGTAAGTGATTGTCTCTTGTGTGAGAGTGTAAGTTTTAGTAGTCAGTTGTGCTTTGAGTTTCTGATTTTGATATTGAAGCGATTTAACTGAATAAGTGATATTGATTGTTCATTGATTTTTAGTAAACAGGTTTCCTTAATTTAATAAAAAAAAAATGAAGTTTAGAGTTCTGTTAAATTTGGGGATTTCTGGAAATCTTTATCTTTATCTTTGTCTAAAGCCAGGAACTTGTTCCTTCTAGTTTAGTAGGCCAGGCGTGACTGAACTATGTGATACTGTGTGTTGAATATTGTTTCAGAATAACACACAGAGACGTGTGTCTCGCAGGATGGCCGTGTCGGAGAAGTCATTAGTACGGTAGCATACTTGACAGCGAGGCGGCAGCGCGTCGGGTCGACACGCTTCGACAGAGTCTAGCCTGAGGTGCGCACGGGCGACGAGTGGGGATTGTCGCTACACGAACTGTGTGCCCCAGTTCTCTACAAACGTCCGTGCGACCAACATCGGTCTAGGAACTGTCTTACCACTCGTTGTATTATTTTTTTTTTTACATTTCGTAACAAAGTAATAGTGTGATTAAATTATTTGGTTTTCTGCTCGTTACCACACCCACTCAATAAGTTTTCTGGCGATGACTGTCCCTCTGATCGGCCCCCTGTACCGAAATATACATTAATAACGACATTTTGTAGCACTAATGACCGGAAGACCGGAAAACTTCTTAGCCACTAACATTTATTCATCAGTCAGACTCCCTGGCCACTTCCTTTGCTATAATGAGTCACGTCCACAGTCAACTCTATCTTTGTAACGTAACACTCAACCTCTACCGACTAAGAGCAAGCTTGTCTTAATAATATCAATAAAATTATAATGAAATTTTTAAATCTGTACAATTTACTGCGCGCAGTATGAATTTTATTATTTCTATGAAACGATTCCTGTATTTAGGTATATGGTGTACCTATGTTACAAATCTAATAATTCAGCTCTTTCATTATGGAGCTATCTTCCAAAACATCTTGTTTCTCGTTTAAAGATGTAAGTTGTGGATCGGTAAATCTAATTTCAAAAGCTTTCCAATGGATTGTGAAAAACAGATGTTCGAGCATAAATAAAAACACTCGTGTTTAAAAACGGAAACTCAATCTGATTAAAAAATATAAAATAGGTGTTAATACTGTGTGATGTGCAACTTAAAAATCAATTGTTTATTTTTCTCCATTAATTATTAAGAACCTACACACTCAGGTATCTATAGTATTTATTAATATTTGCTTCATTTTCTTGTTTTGTAAGTTCAGATTAACTAGCCGTTAAACTCATGTGCCAGAAATATGTATTCATTTTGGCAAAATTTCAAACTTCGTTATTATAATAGAAATATAAAATAGGTATTGAAACGTTTTCTAAAATCCATTTGACCGTTGCATTAAGTGCTTAGTTACTTTAATGTCTGCGTTTATTTACAAAGATATACTCCGCGAAATTAGCTTCTTAGTCTAGGTCATAAAACTAATTATGGCTAAGTGTGGCTGCAAAGCTGATCTAGTTGGCATGTCGCCAACAATGTGGCACGCCGGGTTTACACCTCGAGCTGTACGCCGGCTGATTAAATCGGTTGTCAATGTCAATTCCACCTCAGTTGACCTATATGTTGCCTTTAGCAGTCTAATTTACATTGAACAGATTATGCTTCATATTAGCTAGAACAGAAGTGTCCACAAAGCAAAGAGTGAGTAGATATTTCTACGGACGATCGATGAGTGATAGTTGCTCTTGTAATTGCTTTACCTTAATTGAAAATATCTAAAATTTATGATAATTGTATTGCTGTAATAATTAAGTCTCAGAAAACAAAAATGGTTCTTCAAAGTCCAAGTTAAGTAATGAACCGAATGGTTAGGTAGATTATTCAATGTACCGAATCGTTGAGTTTATTATTATGTGTGTTTAATTAAGTAACCATGTCGTGGGTCACGTCACGACTGAATAATCAAGACACATTCACAATAACACTTCTTCATACAACATCACATCATCTTGTATGTTCGGTACCTATTTAGAAATCTTTATGTCAGTGCTCTTCTACTGACAGAAAAATGCCAATCACTGAAGTTTCTATAATCTTTATTCATTCACTACCCAATTCAATTCTTCTTGATCGCGTGGCAATATAATACCATGATTTCCTTTGTTAGTAAAATAGTTACTTAAATGAACTTTAAAAAACCTCACAAGCAATCGATGTATTTCGCAAAATAAAACGTTAACGCTATCTCCAGGGTCAAAATCTCACAATTACTTGTTAACTATCTATATCTAGCAATTAAGTGTTAGTTTTCGCATGACAACATGTTACACTTTACGAATGATCAGTTCAACTTTAAACGCAAAAGTAAAGGATTTAGGAAAAAGTAAAAGGCAAATTACTAACTACCTACCTCTCAAGCAAATTGTGGTATGAATACAGCTTAAAGTCAAAGAATAAATTGCTGTCGAAAGTAGTATTTAACATTGGCCAGATAAAAGTACTTATGATGTGACCACAAACACCAAAAGTAGGTACACAAGAAACCGCTACACAAACAACATTCTTAACACGTTTCGGAATAACATGTTTTACTTAATAAAACCGTAGTTTTCATTCAAAGCACATTTCGTTATTGAAAGTTTAGAAACTTCAGACTCAGCTTTGCGATAGTCCTAGATTTTATTTGATACTTTCCTAGTAAGTATTACTAAGATTCAAATATTCGATTGTACCCAATAGTAATTTCATTTTCAATAGAAGTAGCCTGTTAGTCATAATCAGCCTTAGTTCTATTCTAAAAGAGAATGGATTATTAAATAAATAATAATGAAGCCATAACATTTACTGAACAGTCATATTAATAAATTTTAAATAACAAACCATCGTTTTCATCGGACGATCTTTCGGTGAGTATAATTTCAATTGAAACATCAACTATAAAAGTAGTTAAATTGGAAAATAAAGCTAATAGATATACCTATATTTATAAATAAAAATAAAATGTCACAACTTGCTTATTCTCACGGTTCGAGTAAGCCAGTTGTACAAGCTCGTGAGCTACTACATAATTATTGCAAGAGTTAGAAACCAGATAATGTATAAATAAGCTACATCCTGCCCATAACTACGGTGTGCAAATGATCCCCAGAAAGTTTTCTTCAATAATGTAAATGAGGCTTTAACTACCTACTTTAAAAAGTAGTTCAATATATTACTACTAACTACAATAGCACTAAAAACAAAGCATTAAAAAATGAATTGAAAAGAAGAATTCAAATTTTCTGGAGAAACCCAATATCTGGAACTCGATAAACAATAAATACGATTAACAAAAAAGAATAGTGACAGAAAGTAAAGTAACTGGAACAGCTGATCCTCTAATCCAACTAACTTCTAAAAGGGCCAATGACGGATTAGGATTAAGCAACCTCAGCTTTGTGAAAACAAATGAAATAAATGAGAGTTTAATAATTAATGTTTATGTATGTACAGAAAATTAAGGAAATTGAATAACGTTCACCCTGTCTCTTAAATTTTACAATTCCGTTATAAAATCTTGTGTTAGCAATTAATTAGTACAGATCGAACTTTATTAAGTAATTCTGTTTCATGCCGCACGGTGAATGAAAATAATAGAATTTAACATTCCGCTTGTTCCAACTCATGATTACGACATCCAAAACAATTCCATATTACGAAAGAACTTACATCTGGCCGTATATAAAAGGATTATTCTCTTTTTTTGTACGCAAGCACTCTCACTTGTAATATTATCTTTGCTGCTGTAGTTTAAGAAGTTTGTGGCTATCAAAATGTACGTTCTATTTTATATACACTACTTTAAAAATATATAAAATACCTATTATGCAACCGAAGTTTAGGACCTCAGCTCTTGTGACAGGGCACGTTAAACCAGTGATAAGCGGGGTCCAGGGATGGAATTACAGTTCGAACAAAAATAATTTTTCAGATATACTTAGAATAATCTTGGTAGCAGTTTGAAGATGGGAATTGTGGCCGATGCACTGCAGTAAGCTCGCTCGCTATTACGTATAAGAGTCAAAAATTTGCTAGAGAAATGTGGGTGATATCATCTTCGAAATATAAAAGTAACAAGTGTGAGTGTGATATTGTGTTGTCTAGAACAGCAATATGAGGTATATTATATATGTAAAACTCAAAAATGCAATAAATAAAATAATGTTGACGCAACCAAAACAACCCAGACTGATTGAAATGGATACTGCGGCACATATCATATGTCTTGAAGCGCTCTGTAAGCCAAATTATTTTCTTAATTCCTAAGTGGGGCAAAAAACGATAGTAGGTAATATTACAGGTGCCTTTGGTTAATCTTTATTTTTCTCATCTACCTACCAGTATTGTTATCATCAGCGTGTTAAACATGGTAAGTCTTGTGAAGCAAGAAGCAAGCTAAACACTTATTTACACTTTTAAAACGAGGAAGATGCTATCTATAGATAAAAGATTAATGGGTAGAGAATTAAGGGAAAGATCAAAGCTGTCGTCAAGGCGCCCGCGCATCCGTTCTAGTGACAAATGTGGTAATTAGGTCAGTGAAAAGAAAAAATTACTCTTACTTAAATTACCATGACTGAAACATTTTCAGTATGACAGTTCTAACGCTTAGAAATACCAAATTGAAATACGGAAACCAGATTTCTTTGGAAAATAATTTAGGTCTTGAACATTTAAGTCGCGTTGTTGGTGACCCTGTTTATTTTTATGCTTTTTTATGATTCGTTACTGTTATGTGTCATTGACTATTATATTTTGAAAGGCAAAATAGGAATTGTTGGATTCACCTCATAGGAATGTAAAGGCAGTGTAATCGGTCGGAGCCGGTCCGGCACCGCAAGCGATCGGTTCCCGCACATTCTTGGCCCGAGGTTAACAACCGGCGCGCGCGGCGTCGTCCTTGGAGCCGCGTGCTCCTTTCTACACAGCCTCCAAGCCCCATGAGAGGACTCAACTCAATCAAAACTCTTTGATTGAGCGGCAGATCTTAGATTATAATATGACTACCTTTACTCCTAATAAATATCTATGATTTCTTATTATCAAGCTTTAAAATAAAAATGAAATTTTTGAAGTTTGTTTTAAATAGGTAGGGGTTATAAAAGGTTGAGGTGTTAATTAGATGTAAGTGCCGCTTTCTTGAAAATTGTATGTAGCTTTGAGTGCAATGAGCGCAAAAAGAGCTTTGTTGATCCAAAACCTGTACAGAAGAAACTACAATATGGGGGTTAAAGTGTGGATGTATGGACAGGTACCTCATTGATCAATACCTATCGGAAAGAAATACCAACACAAAAACGTAGTCATTAGTGTCAACACAAACAAATATACGTTGTTAGTAAGTAGCATAATTCTCACCCTTGCCACAGGTCTCGCTCGATAAACACGGTTAGATTATTCGCATGTTAGTGGTAAGCTGTAACTTGAAACCGTGACCATAAGAAGGTACCTACAAGATACTGTAGGAGTAGCGGCTTTAGATACTCACTAGAGATAAAAGAAAGGCTGTGCAACTGTGAACCGAGTTCGACTTACGTATACGTTGCCTGTATAGGTCTGCTCATGTCACAATAACAGTGGTCGAGAACTTATAAAAACTTATAAAAAGACGTAATTAAATAAACAATACTTTAACTGTAATTAATATACACACTTATGTAGGCACAACTATTCCATATAACATAAAGGCCAAAATTGTGTATAATAGAAACAACACTTTTGGAAAAAAGGCGCTGCCGCCGCGCCGCCCGCCTTAAACACGAATAGGCGTGAAAAAACCACTTAAGAAGCGTTAGAATTTAATCTACGTTTAGTATAATCAAGCCGTAATTACCCATCTTTAACAAAATTGTTTGTAATAGTTAAACTGAATAACATTTATGAGCATAGTACGACCGGCAGACCATGAAATCTCGACAAAGAGATAGACAGAATAGCAAGTTGTTTTGTTGTCGCTGCGCCTCCGGTGTAGAGTTACTGCGTAGCACGGAACTCATACAAAAAGCAAGTCTCTATCGAGTTCACTAAACCAAAAACAATGGGACAAACCAGAAATTAACGGTTTATTTTTGTTTCGAGTAAACGGCATCGTAGAGCAGAGAGACATAAGCCACGGCGAGTAATAGTGGCAAGTGGCGACTTTCATGTGCTACGTAATCTGGAAAAAATGTCACCTATAGTTATTTTTCTTTTGATTTATGCAACTTAGCGTTGCATGGCATAAATTAGGGTTGTTTACGAGACAAGCTTTTGGTGCACACTATGAAAATACGTTCATTACTAGCATAAAAAAAACCATAGCCTATGATAAATCAGGTAATAAACTAACTACAATAATATGTGCCAAAATGTTATCCAAATCTGTTCACCCGTTTTACTAAAGAACAGAAAATAAGTTGTGGGTATCGACCTAACTACAAAACCTGCCGCATTTACTATTCAAGAAATATTAATTACACAATATAACTTACCTACCTGCTCACTTAGCTGTTTGTAGCTTTGAAATGAAAGTAGTTATTAAAGACCAATTATAAATTATTTTTATAGTATAATCAATTGGAAATGCTTAGTTATCTTATGTAGTTGCTCATGTTTAATGTAACTTTCTCAAATTCTGATAACATTTCTTTATGTTCCGTATCAAGGTAATCATTAATGATAGACAAATAATTGATACCGTTAATGAGTCGTCTACCTTGAGCTTATTATTTTAGAGTGTTGAAATTAGTTGACCTTATCGAGAGATTTTTTATCCTACCTATTTATCTGTCGACATTTCATAGAGTCTAAAAGTTTTGACCTGCGGGGTGAGACTGTATAATAATTTTATTTCGCGTGACATGATAGGCGTAAATTGAATACATGACGTCTCTCGTACAATCAAAATAAACCCTTTACCAATCAAAATAAAACGATGCGCCCAGTCGTCTTGTTTTTTAGTATCGTTTATGCAACTTTCTAACCAAGCAGTCTGTCCTGTGTACTACTATGTATAATAAAATGAGAAAAGGTAAGTAATGAATGACTCACAGTACGGCAGATATTCAAAATCGTGAAATCGAAATAGAAATGGCTATAGGTGTCACTAGTAGTCTCTCTGAAGGATACATTTCTGGAATAGTTACTATTCCTTTAATTAATTTCCCTTTAACAGTAATTAAGTAACTCTTGCCTATGTAAGATGACTCATGATTTTAATGTTCCTTGAAAATGATGTCTCCTACTATAATCACGTAATGCTATTGCAGTAGCTACGGTATTTCTTCTAGAAAGTGTTTTGCGAAAATATATGCGTCATCTGACGATGACTACACCTTCGAACATCTAATGGGTAGTAACGACGAAACTAATCATACTTATGATAATTTTTACTATCCGGGTCATTCGGAGAGGTGAAACTATGGTTATCAAGGTTTATTTTACTACCTATTCATCGAAACCAGAGTCTGCAGTGGCAGGCTTAAAGACTATTGTATTTTAGTCAAGTAGAAATGGACACCATCCTGATCAGATGGTTAAAGCACACGTTGAAATGATAAGCTAATCACAATTTGTATTAGGTAAAATCAAAGTTTCATTTTGCCATGGGAAAAACTGTAAACCTATTTATATTGAAGTACAATTTGTATTAAAATTACCCAATCATTTAATTGATTGCCATACAGACATTTGCAGACAGAGATGTGGGTTTTATCAATAACCATTCACATACCAAACTCACACTCGCAAACTGGTTTTAGGATTGATCTCAAAATGAAGTGTTAAGACTTTTTTGTGAGCATTATTTATAACCATCTACATATAATAAATTATATGAATTTGCGTGGGACATGCCTGATACTTCCATATATTTAGATGCAGAAATCGCTTTTAATCCACCTGGGTGACATCATAATGTTACGTCGCGTTATGATTTACGAACAATCAATATAGGAACCAAGTCCAATGAATTTTTGAATTCATATTAATGAATCATGCTCGCATAAGTCAAAGTTAATGTAAGAAACAGATTGCAAACAAAAATTGAAACTATTGTAGCTAGAGCAGAACTTTAATTATTTTATTCAAAATTAGACACATTAAACAATCGACACAAATTCCATAGTATACGCTACAATGGCAATTAACTCGTTCAAGCAGGTTCAACATACAACTGGGTGTAGGTATAGCACATATTTATAATGTGCTAATTACACGATCCCTTTAACAGAACACTGTAATGATGGATTTGACTTCTAAGTACCACATAGCTAAATACCAATGAAATGGTCTGGTGAAAGGTTTGATTTATAAATCTACAAATTACTAATTATTTCATGTGGAAATTATCAATTAGTATAAATAAGACTTCTAATTCCAACATCATGACAATTAACCAAACATTAAAATTTATTTGCCATATTAATAGATCCGCAATCTGCATACAATATTATATTCGCCTACATAAGTAGGTACTTGACTAGGAATGCAAGGGCAAAGTCAATAAACGTAATCGATAATTCATTAGAAAAATGTTCGACACGCGCCTATGGTTTCGTGCTTGACAAAATGATTGATTAAATCCTCGTGTTTGAATATTGCCAAAGACACTATCGATAATGATCGATATTGAGTCACGTAATGAATTATTAAGTATGGTAGATATGCAGCATTTAATTTGTTTTAATTGGAGCTTATTTTCTGGCTAAATGCTAAAACTAGGATAAACAAATATTTTCTCGAAATTATGATTTCAACATTGAAACTGAAGAAAGGAATAAATGAATACTAGTAATCTAAGTAAAATAATACGTCGATAGTACTATAATTAAATAAAAGATTTAGCTTTTTTGCAGTCTAATATTTAATACCAAGTTTTGTAATTAATATAATATAATCGATGAATCTCCACCCATTGTGTGTGGCTTTAAAATATTTAAAATTTTATAGAAACCAAAGCATACAAATAAAATGTCATTATAATCATAATATTACCAAATTTTTACCTACACAATAATTACGCTCAAATACGACCAATTTTTTTACTTAATAACTAGATACATATTTTATAACTGTACCTACTCATAGAAATAGTGTACTATACCCCGTACTACACCAAATCTAGGCTAGGTTCGTACGTGCTTTCACAGATAATATCGTTAACGTCGCGTCAACCGAGAGACATACAGAATCGTGAGAGACGAAAGTTATTGTCACACAAGGTACTTGACATTAAGAAGGTCATTAAATACTTAGTTATACTATTTCAATCCCATTTAAATAAATAATTAATAACTACAGATTGAACCATCCTTCCAAAACAACATTTTCACAAGTACTATGACGATGTAATGATTCTTGAATCATGTGCTGCTCCTTGGTACTCGACAGTAATCTGTCTATACTTGAACTAGGTACTCACATAGAAGCCACAACTGGCTTAACACAATCCTACACGATGGAAACAGGTTGATTAACAGTTATTATCAGATCAGCATTTAAAATGGTAGGCAAACAAGATGTGCTTTATCTACAATTTGTGAACTTAAATTGTAACCTTGAAGTGGAAATAGTTTCTATCTAGCTCAATTATACCATAGTACACGATACACATGCATTTCAAACGTGGACTATCTACAATTAGTAAATGTCTTAGACATTGTTTTGTTTCCGAAGCAGTCAACTAAAGAATATGAATGAAAACAATTTTTAAAAGACTTGATTAAATTAACAGGAAGTAATCCCTTAAAGAAGTATCATTACATTTACACAAACATATTGATTTGATTTTCTGTGATAGCATTATTACGACTAGACTTCTTCTTCTTCAACTAGTAGCAAGACCAGACTTTCTTTTAACTCGTTTGGAAAGGCCGTAATATAGTTTAGTATTGTGTGTCATTACTATTACTAACTAAACTATTGTAAATATAAAAAAATTACACCCAGTGACGGGATGGCCTAATCTGGTACAAGAATCTGCTAACTTGTTATATCAACCATCTCATATGTGTAAACAGATCTCGTTATTATTTTAAGTAACGCGACCCTTGAGCTTACTCCGAAACATAACACCGCTGAATTCGTAAGTAGCTACTGTTAAGCAGAAAGTTGAGACGATTCTTTAACCCATATTAAAAGGTTAAAAGCGTAGTGTAAAACAAAGCTAAGCTACACTTTGAAACAAAACGCTTAGATCTTCCATCAAAAATACTAGATTAGATAAAAGTTACAAGTTTAAAATTATCCATTGATTATAGTTATGTAATTAATTTTCGTCTGCACCTAATAATCGTCGAATACATGCTTTTGAGACAAAAAAATGCAATGTAAAGGGTACTTAAGTATAACGCCTTGAAAACTACAGCTTTTGTCTTCATACAACAAAGTAGTTACCGGTTACAAACATCGTTATCGTACGTTTGTCACAAAGTTAATGTAATGTGTTCATGGTAAGGGCCTTGTCTACAACGTACACACAGCGATAGGTAGTAGGGGAGAGCCAGTAACTACGCTCGAGATAAAACGTAGTCTCCGCAGGTGTTACGTAATATGCAACCTGCAGTACCTATCGACCGGTCACTTAACGGCACACTACTTATTGCACTTTGCACTCAAGGAAAATGAGAGAACATTTTGATTCAAACCGTGCCATAGTAAAAATGACGTCAGTAGGATCTTATTGCATTTTATACAGAGAAGAATGTTAACAATCAATTTAATAAAATAAGTTGCCAAGCATAGCGTTAGTTCTTACGCTTTTAGTTCTGCGAACTAAAAGCGGTTTTTACTCTATATGGATTGGTTGATAGAATTTCCTGTTAAGATATCAGTAAGTAAGCTTATGTTCTCGAATAAGCAGGAAATTAACTTTGTTCTGATACTGTTCCTAGTATTTTTATGTTTATTTAAAATCTGATCAATTACGTTCTTAGTAACAAGAAATCAGTTAAAGAACAAATAATTTCTTGTTAAAGTCGTAGTAAACGGAAATGACTAATCTTCCTTTTAAAACATAGGAACATACCCGTGATAAAACCAATAATGGGTCCATTGGGTCGATCTTCATACCCATGAAACATATGTACATTCTATACCCATACATAAATCTACAGAACAAAGACATCCGCCGCATTCCTATATTCCTTTCACGCTTAGCAATAATCTGCGCAACGCTATCAGCTATATCAAATGTCGGATTGCATTCAGGGGCAATCTTTCAGCTAATAAATGGCATTCGCTCCTTGTGAATCCTTTTTTCACCACGAGATATTAATAAAAAAATATATCACAACAATCATGATGTAATTTTAGTTATAAATGCGAATGTAACTTTTTTATTTCTGTCGCGTTTTTACGACTAGAGATAGTTTGAGACCCGGGGAAGGACATAAGATAATTTTTGTCCGACTCCGCAGAAAGAGGTTAGGTAATGGTTTAGCGGGATAACCGATACACGCTCGGGCGGAGCCGCGGTTGGAAAGCTAGTTCAAAATATATTCAATTTCCTATGAGTTCTTTTGCCATAGGAAGTAAGTGTCTAGATCATAGAATTTATTTTGGTTGTGAAATAGTGTGCCATCTTAGCAAATAGGTAGTATAGCTACACTAACGGCGAGAAGAACTAGTTAAAATTAAAGCTATAGAAACAGTTAATGGGATTCCAAAACTATTTAAATTAGAATCGAAAATATAGAACTAAATGTTGTAACTTTGACGTCGCCGTCGTCCTGCATGACTGTGTGCGGGCGCACGGACGCTCACCCTGAGGCAAGGCGAGGGGGGTGCAACCTCAGCTGTAAACCCCGGAAGTGCCTCCCCTCTAGAATCCGAAGCGTCATCCTAACAACGGTAAGGGCTTCATAGATAGTAACGCCTTTTATTCAATCAATTATCTTAAAATATTTGTTTAATGTTTCATTTGCAATGTCACATTTTCGTGTAGGTAATTAGCCATTTTACTTAAAATTTATTTCAATATTCATCAACTCTTATTTTAGTGTCACATTCTTGTGTTGATAAGTACCTCATTTTTTGTGGTAACCATTTACAATTGATACTTCTACAATTTTGCTGTTTAGAAATTCTGTATTGTGCAAAATAATAATATAGTTATGTACTTAAAAAACCTAAAAAAGATGAAGTCTAATAAATATCTCACTAATCTCGTGCCGTTAAACATCGCGTCATCAAGTCCCCACCACCTAACAAAGGTCTGGGGTAAAAAAAACTGTGCAAAAGGTCTGTCGTGTTCAACTACCTGCTCCAAAGGTAAATTATTGTCAGAAGGCCCCTAACAGGTTGAATATTTGAAGGCGATAATGACTGTAGTACCTACAGTCAATGACACATCGCATTCAGATTTATTTACTGAGCATATAATCACTGATTTATTGTAAAATCTGGTCCATGTTTTGGCGCTGATGTGTCTCGTTTTATTGCTATAATATTATTATGCATACGAGAACTTAATTATTTAGGGAAAAAAATAACTAAGCTTGCACCTGTTTCTTTGAAAGTTTATTGACATAAATGTCTCTATCGTCCTAGTCTCTTTGTATTCAAGTGGAATAGTTTTGGTTCATTGACGCTTAATCTCATTTTGAAATATTCCTTGATAACCTTTCTCAATTTGTTGAGCTTTGATTTAGGCCAAATAAATTCGATTAAAATATCATTGCTATTCGATTTAATTATATATGCGTCAAAAATTCTAAGAGATGTACTCATTAGAAAAACAATGGTTAAATATAACAGCTCCACCTGTTGACACCACACCTGGCCCATCACATTAGGGTGGCATACCCATACCCCACACACATTGTTAATCTCAAACCCAAATATTTAAACTTTGTGTAAACTAAACTTAAGGCAGTTAAACCGCCTCGGTTAAATTCTTGAACAGCTTAACCACAAGCACTCCGAGATCCTTATTCTAAAGCCTTATTATACCATCCAGTATAATTATACTAAACTAGTCAAACAACTGTCTAGTAACTACTACAACGATATCCGGTTTACCGTACCTTATTTGTTAGTGACACCAAACACTCATCTGCAGTTGAATATATTGTAACTTTATTTATTGTTATGTTATTTTAAATACCACTTAAGTTAGAGAAACACCATGAACACTTTTTCACGAAACACAAATCTTCAATTCATTTTTAATTCCAATCATCGCAATTCTCACACAGGCTTTTATTTTATTTATTGATTTTGTTACATTCGATAAATTTTCATTTCCAGTTAACACTTTTATTGTTTCAAGTTGCCGCTTTGTAATTTAATTATTATCTGTATCGGCAATATCGAAGAACGCTACCGGCCGTTCGCCGTCAACTGTTGCTAGTGAAGTACTCACTGGCAACGCACCTTCCACCAACACAGAGTGGAAGGAGAGAAATGCGACAGACTTATGCACCGCACACGAGCTAAAGAGAGACGGCTACTGACGTCATTACTAGAACATCTATTAAAGCAACTAATGAAAACTGTCTGTTAAATAAATTAAATAACACACAGACCCGAGTTCCTCAATTTTTACCGTATAATACCGGTTTTACCTGTGACCGGAGGAATGCCGATAAGGTAATATGAATTCCTGCAGAGTGAAAAAGATGGAGATTGGTGACAGAGCTACGAACGAAGGTTCTATTCCACTCGTAGGGTTACAGTTCGAAAAGAAAATGTGCATAAATTCAATTTGAATTCTGGGTTCGTTAACGGTCACGACAGAGTATACGCGTGAAACGAGATCTTTAAAAACAGTCGATATACTACTTAAAATTGATAGTAAATAAACCGGTTCTGATTCGATTATCATTGATTTATTAATTTAGCAGTTATATTTCAAAAAATCCTCAAAGTAACAGGAATTGAATTTTTTAAATAAACTTTCTAATGAAAACTAAACAATTGCTAAATTGAAATAAAACTACTTTTTAACGGATTTTATCGCGGTTTATTAAGTAGTTTTATTTCAATGTGTGATATTCGCGTAAATCTAAGACAATACTAAGTGCTAAATTGTTCATTCAATAATAGGGTTACGAGTGTGTCAATAACCACCAATTTGTTATGCAAACCGACGGACAAAGCAGCAGTTATTTGTAACTGCGTGATTCAAAATACATGAATACCGTTACTCTTTTATTTACCTTTCTTGCCAGAATAGCCAAAGAAAACTTCACTTTTACCAATTAGCTTGCTGGCGCATGAGCGAACACAGACGCTGCTTTGTTTCCAAAAACAAGTGAAAATCTATTCGATATCGACACACTTTCGATACACCTGCGGCGAATTTCCATTGTATTACGGAACAGACGTTAAATTAGTTTCTTATTGTTTTCTTTAAATGCTCTGATTAGAAATAACAATGTGAATGTATAACTATAAAATTAAAAGTTGTATTATTAACTGTTTCGGGTAAAAACGCCATGCTAATAATAATTTATGTTAAGGATGTGAAGTATGTAGTGATGTATCTGCAACATATAGTTTTTATACTACAGTCACACACACACTCCTAAAAATTCCTCTGTAACACTTTTTCAACTATATCGTGAATCATACGGAAACTAAAGTTTGAGCAAAGTTATTGATTACGTGTCAAATAACTTGAGAAAGTTAAAGATAAAAACGCTGATAACAGCGTATATGTGGTTAACTACTATGAAATTTATTGCCAACTAGGAAATTACGAAAATGTGCGCCGATAGTGATTAGACACATCTTCAAATGGGCACTTACCTACATAAATTGTTTGTAAGTACCCATTTAAATAATAGCACTAATTCACATGGTCGAACCAATGCCCATTAAAATCTATATTTTTAAATTTAGATTGAAGAATAAAAAATAATAACATTTTTTTTTTCCAACCCGATAATACCATCCGACAACTAATTTACTAACCCAATTTGAACATTTAACTGAAGGAAACTATAACAAGAACACAACTATGAACCATAATATATGAATCAGTCGCATCTTGAGACATCATAAGGATCACAAATGCATGTGCAAATAGCAAGTAATCCCCACTAGTCACCACAATGCAATTATATACAAAACGAGTGCCGCACTGTTTCGTAACTAACAGCAATTTTCGCCAGCTTTGATATCGTCAACGCAAGGTATAAGAACCAAGAAGTAATGGAAATCGTCATTGTGACCTCTTTACACGATGAATAGTAATGACCCTACTCGGAACGCTCACGTTTGGTTCATAACACATCGTTTACGAATGCATCAAGAGCTTTAGTGGGCTACGGCGTGATTTGGCATTTGTTAGTCATGTATCGAGGCTTAAAATCCATGATATCAAATATTACATCTTTTGAGGCTAGGTATCGGAGAGAGCTGAATTGATAAACTTTTCTTTACGAAAATCTATATCTAAGGCAGCCAAACGTCTCCATAAGTCATTATTGAGGATTCCACATTCCTGCTTCAATAAAACAAATTTAACTGCAGCGAAGTTATGAATTCTTTACTAATTTTATTAAAAGTGACAAAGGCTTGTGAAGTGAAACTGACGAGTCAGTGACGAGCCCTCAACTCATTTTCCTTTTTCAATGAGCTTCGACCTTCCAACCGGAATTCCTTTGTGTTCTCGTTTTCATATATTACACAAAGCTTTTAATATTATCTACACTCTGTATTTTGGACGTTACATTGGAGTTATTTTTAATAACCTAGGTACCCCAATATTTTCCTCATAATTACTCTACCAGTCTACCTTCCATGGATCTAAAACACATATCTACAAAGCAATTAGACATTTAACTTTTACATCTTATTTAGCACATACTTAGTAAGATTAATAAGACTGCTACATTAATACAACTAATCTTTGGTGTACTTTCGGTACCTAGGAAGCATAACGCATAGGAAATCTCAGGTATAAGCAAGTTAATTGCTTTATAAATGAGATTTGGTTTTATAGAAGTCTTAGTAGTAATAGTTAAGATCTTAATTATTAAGATTTGTATGATAGAGACATTGCCTTAAAATTATCTTAATTATAAATCCAAATATTTAAAAACACAATGTTATCATAACTACGATCAGGCCACGTGACAGTTATAACTTCAACTAATCCTATTTTACTATCACAACACTACACTACTATGCTTCCTACGCACTGTATCACTTGCTTACTAGTTACCTACTATAGTACGTAGACAAACAATACGTCTAGACTTTTCATTACATCCGGCGCTACGCTAAAGTTAAGTACTTCCCCACAAACAGAATGGGTAACCGCCACAAAGGAAACTGAAATATTAAACTGAGCGATCCTATACTTAAGGGTTTGTATTGGAGGAAACTTTAGTTAATAGTCTGGAGTTCCTTTCTATCCTATTAAACAGTCTGTAAGTTTGGTAGAACCACAGATAATATAATACTAGTAGATTTATAAGCTGTGATAACAATAAAAATTGTTATTTGAAAAGTGGAACGTAGTCAAGACGGCTAGAGGCTAGAAGAATGATCGTGGGCATTGAATCTGACTCTGATTTTAAAGAGGTACTTTTCCTTTTAAGTTGAGTAGGTAGGTAAGTGTGCACAATGTTCACGAAATAAAAAGCATCTCTAATTAACGTAAAATACAATAAATTTCAGTGTAGTAGTCAAAATGTTGGCTTTTAAATGTTTGATTACTACCGCTGACAAACAAAATCTTATACGACTTCGTTCAGCAGTTTTGCCGTAAAAGAGTCCATTCATCTGTAATCCAAATCATCTGTACAAACTTTTGTATAATTATAAAATTTGTAATACTTAGTAGTAGGAAGCAGGAATATAAAACAGTAAGTACTGCTGCTATTCTACGACTGTGCAGAATTAGGTAGTTATCATTTATGTCGTGCTAGGTAGACTTGTGTTTATTGAAGACAAGTTAAAAAAACATATTAGATAGTAGTAAGTAGATTATCAGTTAACTTTGCGTAAACTGTCAAAAACAACTGTAACATACATCACAAATTATAACATGCACTAAGGTAATTACAATATTATACGTTGACACTGTGAAGATTAACTACGCCACAGTTGAACACAAGTAACAACTAGGGGTAAACAATACGCGACACAGCAGGCGCTGTCGCTGGTGCCAACTCGCAGCCACTACCAACGTGCCTCAACATGGGGCCACTAAACACAAAGAAAGAAAAAAGGAAGAAAAACATTTATTTGACAAAGACAAGACACACAGAATCTAATAAATATGAAAAGAGAGAAAAAAAACATAAATGAAAACACACCACCAGAGTATAACGGAAATGTTGGAACGGAATTCGTCGTTGTATACAATTCCTAGGAAATGTATGTAATTCCTAAAATCGCACGGAAATGTGTGAAATAAATTATATTAGACACATTTCCTAGGAAATCTATACGTTTCCTAAATAGCAATCGGAAATGTAAAAAATTTGAGATATCGATGGGCACGCGGGGAAAACGGGGCGAGGGGAGGGTATTGCTTCGTTTGATCAGGCGATCATAAGATAGATCAAACGGCGGGGAGGTTGTAGTTTTTTGTCACTTCTAAGTGCCGAAAACAAACCCACCCACTCCAAAGTGCTGTGGGTCAGGTTAGGCTAGACTTTTAACAACCACACACGCGAGCGAAGCGAGCGTTCCGACCCGCGGCAGAGGTCGGCGAAAAAAAAAGACTTTTAACAACCACACACGCGAGCGAAGCGAGCTTTCCGAGCCGCGGCAGAGGTCGGCGAGTGCCATAACACAACTTAGCATTTCCCTTTATACATTTCCTATTACGATATTGACATTATATACCATTCCTAGGAAATGTATACATTTCCCAGGATATCTATGTACTAAATAGTTTTTAAAACAATACATTTCCTAGGATTTGTATACAATTCCTAGATTTCATACATTTCCGGTAACTTATATATAACTACTACTACTACTGTATGTATCCCACGTCCTTTGATCTCACTATTAAAGTATAAATATAATTATGCAAAAGTTTGTGAAAGCATATACCTAAAGGAAAAAATAATTGCGAACTGGTTAAAAAGTTTGCCTAGTAGATTGATCCGGATAAAATTTCATACGGGTATAGTTTATTTAGATTAACATGAAGGGTAAGAGATTTTATACTGTTAATAAGTTTGGGAAGCTTTCTGCTACGAACTAAAAAATATTGCTAAACGTACAAGTGCTATAATAATATACAAAAATAAAGCTGGTAGATTTAACTTTTTGCGGCAAAGGTAAACCAATCTGCTTTTCTACGTATGCTGACTACCAGCGCTAGTAGTTTGCACAGGCTACGGAGGTCTGTATACGTCCTAAGAATAGATGTTATTTATCAAACATTCAAACCACTTGGTTTTAGTGGCTATACGCTTCATGCGCAGTAGTACTACACTGCAACTTAAATAATTCATTCGAGAAAGCTTCGCGGTAGATTAGCTATAGTAGGTACCATAAGTTAAAATAGTGACTACTACGAGCCGATCGATATTACGTCTGTAAATCTGTTGGTAAACCAAAACACTCATAAATGTAACGTAGTAAATACTAAGTATTTACTGAACAAAGAGTTTCATGTAAGTAGGTACTTTACATAGTCTTTTAAACCACCTGTTTTTTATACAACATAGAAACGTAGTTTTCTGCGTAACTACACTAATTCTAGGCTATACTAGTAAGGTTTCCCATAATAATAAACTTTCCATCATTATTTCCTTGTTCCATTAGCAGATAGTAATGTTATTACTTTTCCAAATTACTACTAACAACTAAAATCGAATTAATGTGTCGAACGTAACAGTGAGCAGCGGTGGCGTAAGTGGTTTCGGCCTCGCCTTTGATATATAAAGTCGCGGATTCGATCCCCGGTCGTGTCCACACATCTTTGTGTGAATTGTTTCATCACCATTGCTCAATTTCGGTGAAAGTAAACATCGTGAGGAATCAGCCATATCTTATATCAAACTAATCATTAGAGGACATGTGACAACCACCCACCCGCACTTGACCAGCGTGTGTGGATTAAGGCTTAATCTCTCTCAATTCATAAGATTTATGAGACAAGACCAGTGCCCAGCAGTGGGACACTAAAAAAGTGTTGAAGTGTTAGTGTACGTAACAATAACAATATTGTTTACGATATTTAGATTTGAGCGAGTAGGTACCTACCTAGGTTCCTGGGGACGAGGCAGCCTGTTGTAGCCGCAGATTGTCGCATATAGGGAACCAGCCTTAGGTAACGGCATTTTTACAGAAATCATGAGCCTACAAATAGGCAATAGTGCGATGGCGGTCCTGGATGCAAATCTACCAGTTCCCAGGGCCGTCTTTTAAACACTTGAGGTAGGCTACCGTGGTGTTTTAGTGGGTAACCGGAGCCTACCTCTCATTAGGCTGGCAGGGACTCCTACATACCCCGCTGCCTCCCCAGTAGCGGGGACCCATAAATGATTACTACAATGTAAAAAAAGGTACCTACCTACTCTCTTAAACCTAAATACCAGTAAGGTTAATTTAGGTCCTAAAGGTAGTGATTATGATGAGAAGTAGGTCGATACATCACTAATGAAATGACTTACCATTCCCACAGATGCACAAGACAGTCGAACATGACACAGCCATGCTCCGTGCTCATGCACGACGCAGCTGGTGCGGCCGCCATTGCCTCGCCTCCACTACCTCATCACACCAGCTATAATTTCACTAGCTCTCAGCAACGCCTAGCAATTTTGTCAATCTCTGCAAAGAGAAAAGTGCCAATTAAACTTGATAAGGTCGTGAACAGTGTGATGAAATGAGATGAAAGTGAAATTATAGTTATTGTAGTTTGTGATATTGTGCAATTATTGGAGCACGTAATAATTGTGACATTCATTTGTTGCTTCAGGAGTCAGGACTTTTCAAGCTCTGACTCTAAACTGGATTAGGCACCTTCTTATAACAATTAATTTAATTTTATAATACTACTAGCTTTTCGACTGCGGCTTCACCCGCGCGTTGTCGATTTGCCCTAAGCTAAGGCATTAACCTGTTTTTGCGCAGTGGGATAAAAACTATCTCAAACTATCTCCATACCAAATTTCATCCAAATCGGTTCAGTAGTTTCGGCGTTAAAGCGCGACAGACCGACAGACTTAATTAATTTCACATTTATTATTTTTTATTATTTTTATTGGGTATACCTATTGATTAAGGACTAGTGAATTGATTAACAAAGAAAGTACCTAGGGACTAAAGGAAGTACTAGCCCCAGCTTAACCCGGATGATGTTAACGGTATAAAATATCTTTTTTACGCCCTGTCCCCGATCTACTGAATATTGTGAATAAGATTTCACAAGAATCGGTCATGCGGTTTTGGAGATTTCTTTACAAACCCTGTGACACTAGAATTGTCTAAATAAGAGTGAGAACAAATTACTTAAAACCACACTTAAAATCATCTCTCTAAACAACAGTTTTATAGTATAGATACATATTTGTAGAGTTTAGATTTGTCCCGTAAATTTAAGCTCGCTCAAACATTACCTTTTTTAAAAACCGTAGATTGTAAATAAAATAATAAAACACTTTCTTAATGCTAATAAGTCGCAAGCTCTTAGCGAGATCTTTCATTTGATACCCATAATGAAGAGTGTATTCAAAATAACTTTTTTTTTTATTTATTTATTTATAAGCAACAGTACATATTTCATAATGCATTCTTCTGCCAAACTGCATTGCAGTTTGTCGGCAGTATTCTCGTGGATGCAATTTAGCTGTATACTTACTATATTATTAAATATCATTATTTATGTTTTAGTTAAAAAGATATCTACCAACTATCAACAAAAACAAAGGCACCTGCATACATAATGGTTACATATTGATGAAAGGTCTAATTTAACCCTAATATTTATTTTTTTATACTTAGGTAGTGTTTGATTAATTGACATTTTAAGCTGTTTTTTGAATTAACATTTGTACCTATTTTGTCCGGTAACACATTAAGAAAGGTCGGTACTAGCCATTTCCTAGTCCGATGACCAAAATAGTTAACCACTTTTGGCACCACATATTTTATTTTATTTTTGTGTGCAACCTTACGGGTTGGTTGGTAATAAACTCGATTAATTTTATGCTCGTCTTTGTTAAACTGTTCTAAAATAATGGAAATTTTAACCTTAACTAGTCCGCCATCTTGGGTCTTCCGCCATGTTGGATTTAAAATCACACAACTAACCCTGCATTGTCATCAAAACGAAACATGTATACCAAATTTCAGCTCATCATGTTAAAGATATACCTATGCTTCAGACTCAATAGTTGCAAGATTACGTCCGAACTAACATGGACATTGCAAGTTGAATAAAAACGTTAGGTCAAGTGACTGCTGTTTTCCTTGAAATAAAACCTTTAAATCACAGTTGGTGACTACAAAAATATTTGACTTGGTACAGATCTAGGAATTTAGTTCAGTCTGTTAGCTTAGCCTGTTTGTTAATTGGAATAATGCATTTAGTGCATTAATGCTTACGTATTTAATTGTAATTTTATGTTTTACATCCCTGAGTAGAATCAGTAAAGACTTGGATTTCTAGTTTATAAATTAAAGTGAACAGTTTGATGAGAAGATTATTACAAAAGTGGATCATAATTACGTATTTATATAAAAAAGTTTATTGAGAATGATTTGACAAACACGTGGTAATAATTGAATAACTCGACTTAATTGCTACAGGTTAAGTATACAGTACAGGTAAATATTTAAAATGCACCTATGTATATAACAGTAAACATTGTTATCTGTCTAACTTAGGATTACAAATTTTAATCCAAAGAAATTAAAATTAGCAAGAAAAATGTTACGATCAGCCTGAGCTAGGTTTATTTAAACCTATGTTACAGGCTGACCCTCTGCCTACGTTAGAGACTACGGCATTTTTTTTTTCTTTTAATTTAATTACAATATAATCAAAATATACAATAAAAAATATATAAAAGTAGTCTGTAAAAGTTTGCGTAATTAAGTTACATATTTAAATTATTAATTAAGCTGTGTTAATGATTAAAAATATTAATAGACTGACAGTTTAACTTCAACTGCAGCAGAATAAAAAATATATCGCCTTTCAATAGAAAAGCTAAATATCAACCACCTTTCGCCATGATGGAATTTTATCATTCCCAACTTTTTGATTAAACCTATCTATGTGCAGTAGATACCTTAATATATCACGATCTAGAAAGTTCTTTGGGAGATGTTGATGTGACTTTTTATGAATCCTTCCTAAAAAAAACCATCATACGCAAGTAGAACGCCTCATTGCTAATCAGAATGCGTGGCAGCAGCCGAGCAGGCTGACAGTGTTTAATTATCTACTGCTCAGAGCCCTAAGTTGTTAAAATATTTTGTTAAAATATATTACTAAAATAGTTTCTTAAGTTTTCTATTAACCCAATATGGATCATTGTTGTCCTACATAATTTTTTTTTATTATTTATTGTATGATGGATGTCACACAAATCTAAATCTAACAGCAACGATGATGGTCGGCTGGCGGGATCTAGTGAAAGTGTCCCTACCGCAACTAACGGTACTCTAGTTGAGTACTTCTGAGATGACATTTTTGCTTTTGTTTTTCTAGCACTCCTTCAAGAAACGTAATTGTATTACCATTATGGTTTTAATAACATTGAATAGATAACAATGGAGGTACCTTCAATTAAGCCTCTAAGCTCGTTAAATTTATAAAGGAAGGACAAGTACGTAGCTACGCATCAACTACAATAGACAAAAAAAAATTATGTTAGGTAAATCATACTTAAAACCATAATATCTGTTATTAACAGATAAGCAAAAAATAAATCTTCACGCAATCCTCCAAAGTCATCAACAGTTTTTGAAAAATCGTGGACACTCTACCTATATACCCAACTGCGAAGCGAATACAGCCTTTGAAGTCAAAGTTAGTCAAGCTTGTGTATACGTAACAGTGTATGTCTTGTATCTGCTTTGCTATGTCGGCAAACAGCTTTCCACTAAGGGCCAACTGGCTTTCCTACCATTCATTCAACACGCCCGGCCCATGTGTTTAAAGTAATGAAATATTAACTACAGTGAAAGCAAAATGCATCGTATTTATAAATGATTTACGTACTTTAATTCCCTTTATTTTTCAATTAAAGCCCACATACGTTCTTCGAAGTGGGAAGGAACTTTTTTAAATATATGACACGTTCATGGAGGCTATAATCCTCGAGGAATTCTAAGTAATCTGAATAAAATTCTCATTAGTGTTTGCAAAGTCACGCTTATCGTATGGTAGCAGATTTGGCACGTGACTCGGCGAGACAGGGGTGGCTATGGCAGAGGTATCGTATCATTCAGGGTCAATGACACTCTATATTTCGGGATCTAAGGGGTCGTCCTTATTTAAGTGCTCATGTCAACTTTCCGACACATCCGTATTTTTTCGAAACATGTAAATAGGGGAATCTTACGAGCTTTAGCTGGCTCGGTACGATTTTACAAACTACACTAAATTAGGTTATATTATGTTGTTAATCTTGAATGTGTAGGATAACTTGTAAGTAGGTATGTGTTTAACCAATTATATTTGAACATTATCAGCACCTTATGTAGTACTCTTTGGATTTAGAATAACACTTTACTGAGAGCAGTAGAGCAGCGGTGGCGCCGTGGTACGAGCCTCGCCTTTAAAATATATCGTCACGGGTTCGAATTCCAGTCGTGTCCACACATCTTTGTGTGAATTTTTTTATCACCGCTACTCAATATCGGTGAAGGAAAACGTCGTGAAGAAACCTACACTTAGCCAGCGTGTGTGAATTATGGCCTAAACTCTCTCAACTCGTAAAATAGTTACGCGAAGTCCCGTACCCAGCAGTGGGACACTAAATAGGGTTGAAGTGAACTTGGCACTTTAGTAGTAAAAGTTTCAAATGATCATCCTTTAGGTACATAAAAACATGTCTGATGTTATTCACAACTAGGTCATCATATTACAACGTGCTAATAATTACACTTACCTAGTACGGTTCCGTTTTACGTCGCACTTGTTTATATAACTTAGAATACATGTTTAATATATAACTAAACCACTATAACACGTATATTATCAACCTACAAGAGTTAATAGGTAAGAACTATATTAAATATGCATTATTTTTGTAGTAAAATTGTTAAATTAGAAGTACAAAACGGTGTATCGATTGCGCGCTCCATCACGGAATGAGCGGCCACACTGCCACCCCATGCGCGCGTTTTCCTCGTTTTCCCGCCACCGGCAAGCTGGGGTGGCTCGGAAACTCGTAAACCGGCAATGTAGGTACTGCGCAGTTTGTTAGTTTTTAGGGTACTGTAGCTAAATAGTATAAACGGGGCTCCAGAACTTATGTACGCAGTAAGACTTATAACTCATATACTCGTATCACGTTACCATTTATCATCCACCAACCCGCACTTGGCCAGCGTGTGTGGATTAAGGCTTAAACTCTCCCAACTCGTAAGATAATTGAGAGAACCTTGCAGCAATGGGGCACCAAAAAGGTTTGAAGTGAAGGCATAGGTGTAGCCAGCTTTGATGAATATCGGGTTTATCTAGACAGGAAATTATTGACCTTATTACCTATCTACATAACATAACACACCCATAACCAGTGCTCAGGCCTGTATTACCCAAACACGCAGACAAAAGTGAATATTATTATTATAATAATAATAATATTTTCACACATACACACAGCGCCATCTAGTCCAAATTATGCAATTATAATTACTTGTGTTATAATACTGAAATACATTAATTGTTTTTGTAATAACACCCAGTTACAGAACAAATAATCGTGCTCATCACACAAAGATTCGTCTTGGGTGGGAATCGAACCCACGAACTTTTTACCATATATTGCACCGGCTATGAACAGAATACACCTAACACGTAAGTCTCGTGCAACCTTTGGACCAACTATACAAAGGAACCTACTTTACGTGTCCAATACATTATAAAATTCAGGATCCTGATGACTGATGGCTCTGCCTTGTTTCTGTGTACTGCACATAATTAGCCTGTTACCATCACAATTCCCAACTTCGACGAGCTAATAATAAATATTTATGATTATGATATTGATGATGATGACCCAATGGTTTGAAACGGAGCCCACGGCTATTATTACTAACAGTAGATATATGTACCTTTTAACAAGGTAACAAATGAATAGATAAAACTCTTGAAAAAACTATAACTGAAGTAGGTGTAAACATACCCACTATTAAACAGAGGTCGATCTTAAAAACATTGGGGTGGGTTAGGGTGCGAACACGCGGCCCCTTGACAGGAAACGAGAGACAAGTGTTTTCATAACAACGAGTACGCAGTCTCCCCCGCATAAGTAAGTACAGTCAAGCATGATAATTACAACACAGCTTCAAGTTTTTAAGCATATTCAGGTTGAAAATCTTTTAGCAGGTACCTACCTAATTAGAAGAAGATACTTAGGCACTTACTTCTTGTGGTATATCGCAAGAAAGAGGTGACATCCTAGAAATCCTGAATCGCACAAGCAAAGTTTCACCGACGACGACGTTTAGCATGTTACCCCTTATCCCACATACCCTACATGCCCATCAATCTCTAACAAGGTTTTATAAACCCTTTGCTATAACATGACCTACGTACTTCAGTCAAATATCCGTCAAAACTATCACGATAATTATGGGACTAATGGAGGAAAAAATGGCGTCATATATCGTCGCAGATTTTTAGTGTTTTACTACTAACTTTTTAAAAGCTTGTATACTGATCTATACTTGACATTGGAAAAATTCCGGAATAATTTCTGCAGAGGCCATATTTAAAAGAAGAAGAAGAAGGGATTACCTAATGATTTTTATCTCTTCGTCGGAATAAAATTACGTCCTAGGACGTCAGCGTTTTTTAGTTTTTCTACTTTAACAAATCTTTTAAAAGTAACTATTAGGTACAATTTAAACTTGACACTGGAAAATTTACAGAATTATTTCTGTACAGGCCATACCTAATTAAAATATAATAATAATGACACTAATATCTATGTAATAATTATAATACCTTTTTAGTTGTATTTAAACATCGAGATAAATACTAGAAAATGATTTTATTTAAATAAATAAATTGTGTTATTATTAGTATAACAAAGGCACTATTTATTTACTAATACGACAATTTATTGAGAATAAACCAATCGAATTGAAAACCGCCTCTTAGAGTCTGTTAAAAAAAGACTAATTATATAAAATTTCATTGGAATTAACTTCATTTCAATCGGGTGTCCCTAATGTGCTTTAGTTTATAATATAGCGTATGTTACTCGGTAAAGATGTAGCTTTCTAAGGGTGAAAGAATTTTAGAAATCGGTCCAGTTGTTTTGGAGCTTATTCGTAACAAACAAATAAACAATCTTTCCTCTTTACAATAGTATAGACTAGTATGGATATCTTATATCTATAGCACTAACAATCAAGTGCTATGTACTCCTATAGAAATTTGTGAATTATGGACCAATCCATTTTACTGTCTTATTTGTGGGACGTTGTCATAGCAAAGCGTCAGACGTCAACATTGTCAAAAATTAACTAATGTCAAACTTTAAAAGTTAACGGACAAAATCGTTTTGTTATTGTATTGTGTTGTAATTGTGCATTAAAATTAGCTGAAATTGTAATATCTTTAATTTATTATGACAATGAAAAACGAAGTATTGGAACTGGAAACTAAAATAATTAATCATGAAGCTTATGGAACTTCGTAAGTAAAATATAATAACTAGAGAAAGTAGCGAAAGAGACTGTATTGAAATAACCCCATTTATAACATAATTATAGATATCACTGGTCGCCAAGGGATTTTGAGCTAGGCTCTGCACTTGGACAGGGTAAATTTGGGCACGTACATGTAGCAAGAGAAAAGAAGACTGGATATTTAGTCGCTATCAAAACACTTTTCAAGTCTCAGATAGTGAAGTCCAAATGTGAGCGCCAAGTGTTGAGGGAGATTGAAATTCAGTCGCATTTAAAGTAAGTTACAGTTTCTAATAGCCTCGGTTAGTTACGAATAGTAAAAATTCTAAATTAACGTAAAGAAACTTTTATTTGAAATCAGAGTTTATCAAAAAGAAAAGAAATGAATCAAACACAAAATTGATCGTTCACGACGTTACTTGTATGTGTGGAAATATTTATTTGCACTCCCGCCCTTACGATGACCCACTGACCATATTTTCTAGTATTTTAGTATTGTTACTTCGTAGGCCCATCTAAATAATGATTTTGTCACCAGACATCCAAACATCCTGAGGCTTCTAACATGGTTTCATGATGAAAGGCGGATCTATCTGGTTGTGGAGTTTGCAGCTGGTGGTGAATTGTACAAACATCTGACTAACTCACCAAAAGGTAGATTTCCTGAAGCTAAAGCCGCCAAATATATTTACCAGGTACATTCACTGTCAACATTCCATCCTATATTAAAAACAGTTCTAACCACATCTGAAAATTAATCTTATGCAGTTTCACCAATATACAGAGATTTATATGTACAATTCACATCTGTATCCTTAGTTGTACATACAAAAAAGTTTTTAAATACTTTCAAGATATTAAGTTGAATGCAAAAAAATTTAATGTTTACCTTTTCTATTTCCATAAAATTTTATACTATTTCTCGCATATTATTTTCTTGTGAAACATTTTAAAGGAAAAAGTATTTGAAAATGCAAAGTAAGTTCATGATTATATATTTAAAAACTTTTTCCTTTTGATAAACTCATACAGCTATCCATTACAAATTGTTAAATTTTCTTAGACAGTTACCTTGACTCTTTTAAGAAGTCAAGGTAACTAACCGTCTGCCTTTACACCTCCAGCCGGAGTAACATTTACAGGATTTGTAAATTGAAAATTTGAATATTGAAAAATTAAATTCTATATTACACCTAAGTTAAACTATGTTGTAATAAATTAAATAAAGTTGAGATGATTTTTAATTCAATAAACTGTGCACATTTCAGGTAGCCGATGCAGTTGAGTACTGCCATCAACATCATGTAATACACAGAGATATCAAACCAGAGAACATTTTGGTAGACTTCAGTGGTGATCTCAAACTTGCTGACTTTGGCTGGTCTGTTCATGCACCATCAGAAAGGTAAAGTATTATTTTTGCCTAAAACTATGGCCATACCGGCATGATCAAAGTTATTGTGAAGCAGGAGTATATAATCCATGGCAATTCCTAATTTACACTTCCCAAAATATCTTAAGGCACTGTGCACAGTGGCGGATTAACGTATAAGCACTACAAGCACGTGCTTGGGGCCCCTGGTCTCCAGGGGCCTCCATCCTCTGCTGGCGTTTCATTTTATACATACATTTTATCGAGATTCATCCGCAATATGTCCGAAATCACAAGGCGCGAGCAGTCCGGGAGTGACCCTTCATACACCCCCGCAGGGCCCTGCCCCCTGCGCGCCCTTCCCGCACGTCGCGTCGCGCCGCGAGACCGAGTGAGTGAGTTAATTGTCTTTGCATTGCAATATTGCAAATGATAGCGCCCATACGCATTACCGAACGTACTTACCTACTTTATTTACGGAGTGGCTTTGATTAAAACTACACTTATCGTTACCCCACACAAAGTTTTCAGGTAAGTACTATATTTATGCTTTCACTATTGATTACGTACACGTATAAAGAATAATGGCCTTTTTCAACAATAGTTCTAACCTTATATTTCATAACTAAACTTCGAAAAGTCCCTCAACTTTCACCACACTATTCATAGCTTTTTTACATTTTTACTAAAATAATATATTCACGAAAAGACGTCCAATTGCTCGTAGAATCTTACCCAGAAGACTTCAATGAAAACTTCCTCAGCGAATTCAATCATTTTCACAAATATGTTCGAATTAAATATGAATTTTCAGAAACAAAGGTCACCCATTCCGATCTATATGAAATGATTATTAAAGATAAAGTAAAGTGCGTTTTCCCAAATATAGAAGTGGCGTTTAGAATCTTTCACAGCTTAATGATTACTAACTGCTCTGCTGAACGATCCTTCTCACAACTAAAAAGATTAAAAAACCCTCAAAGAACAAAAATCCGTCCAGACAAGCTTAATTCTTTAGCATTAATGTGTATTGAGGCAGACATACTTCGTCAGATAAATTTCGACGATGTAATCTCGGAGTTTGCTCTGATTAAGGCAAGGAAAAAAATGTTTTAAGTTATTCTATTTCTAATAATAATGTCTAATAATAATATAATAGGTAATGTCTATTTTGATGAACTTTCATTTTATACCTACTTTCTACCTTCCATTCCATTCCTTTCATTTCATTTCTTTTTTCGATTTAAGCAATAGAGGGCCTACACAGGCTCTGTGCTTAGGGCCTCGGATACTCTTAATCCGCCACTGACTGTGCACACCCTATGGCCTTTAAACAGAATTGACATATGTATGACACATGACACATGTAATTGTAAATGCTCAAAGGTTTATTAATCAATAGTTGCTCATTGCTAATAGTATCATGTTATTTAAACTTAAAATACACTATACCTTACATTGGGTTACACATCAGCTAATAAATACATGCTTAGTAGAGTAGCAGAATACTTGGCCATCTGCCAATCAAATACTCCTGTACATTTAGACTTTCACCTATTATCTTATTAGGCACAGTAATATTCTGTATTAAAACTAAATATTTGAAGTAGTAATCACAGGCCTTACTTTATTAAACCTATTGATATCTTACAATGAAGTTAATAAATAATATTTGTTTACAGACGTAAAACTATGTGTGGTACACTAGACTACCTGCCCCCAGAGATGATAAAGCGTGAAGTTTACGATGTGTCCGTAGACCACTGGTGCATTGGAGTTCTTCTGTATGAGTTTCTAGTAGGGAAGCCTCCTTTTGAGAGTGAGGGACAAGACAAGACATATGCAAGGATCCTTGCTTTGGACATGGTCTTCCCCAGTTATGTACCTGAAGGAGCCAAAGATCTGATATCAAAGGTTAGGAACACTGCAACACTTATAGAACTTATGCTACTTACTTTTAACATAATAAAACTGGCCCTGGCTATACTGATGCAATATGATAGACTCAAGTATTTTTTTGAAATATTAAAATGTAATGTTTTAATGTTTCAAAAAATTACATAGTAAACAAGCTTCCGCTCACGGATTCGCCTGTGTGGTACTTATTGGGATCAAAAGTAGCCTATGTTTTAATCCAGACCATTATCTAACTCTGAGCTAAATTTATCTAATTCCATCTAGTTTATGCGTTTGCGTTGTTTGCAAACATTCGTCCATACATTCTTACAAACTTTTGCGTAATATTATTAAGATAGTAATATATCCAAAGTTATGGTTAAAATCGGAGTTTCCTTTCAGCCCCATTACATTAACATGGACCATTTAATCCTATTATTATACAACCCTTGTATTCACTTTATATACCCAAATACCATAGTTGAAAATTTTATTTTATAATATTATGAAGGCCTAAAACATGTTTGTTTTACATTTTTGTAGCTTCTCCGTCATTCAAGCAAAGACAGATTATCTCTGGATGCAGTGAAAAAACACTATTGGGTACAGCAGTTCCAGAATAGTAACACTCCATGTTAGTATTAATTTTATTGTATTAGTTTATAGCATTATGACGTATCATGACTTCAATAAAATATCTATTTTAATATCAAATTTTATTTCAAAATTAACATTAAGGTTGTTACAAAAATATACTTAAAAAGTATGTGATGTAGCTATCTTCGAACAAATCTCAATCTAGCTTTCCGCCGGCAGCTTCGCCCGCGTGACCTGCATTTTATGTCATGGCCAGCAGTGGGATAAAAAGATGCCCATAAGCTTTCCTTAATAAATGGGTTATTTAACAGTGCAAGAATTTAATAAATTGGTCTAGTAGTCCTATGATTCAACCAAACAAAGTTTTCAGCTTTATAATATTAGTACAGATGTATTTGGATATCTTTAAAAAAGTGGTTTTGATAATGCCTCAGTATAAAAACTAAATTACATATCACAATGTGTAGCCAAACTTTTCGATCCACCCAAGTCCTTCCTTGGAACCATTTAGAGGCTTGTATTCAAGGCCAACCCAATCATTGTAACCATGAGTAGCCAACTGCTTGAGAACATACTCATAGTTTATCTCCCCTGGAGTATCTGGTTCATTCCGATTCGGCACTTGAGCTATCTGAAATTATTAGGTTTAATATTACAATTTACACATACAATATACTTTCTAATAAAGATAAATGATGAGATTACTTAAATGATGAGATATTATTTGACTTAGTTACCTGCACATGGCCAACAAAGGGCATAAGACTTGCAATATTGTGTGATATGTCTCCACAGATCTGTTGCAAGTGGAAGACATCTAACATGAGCTTCAGGTTTGGACTGTTTATACGTTTCACAATGTCTAATGCTGAAAGAGATCATTACGTCCTTAATATGCATGGTCATAATTCTCAATGGAGGCTCTTGGACTTTCAACCGTCAAAAAATTAGATCAAATCATTTTTGCAATAGTGATGTAATAGCTGTTTTACATTTGCGACAGGCTTTATAATAAAATTATACTATGGTGAAATTGTGAGAAATGGAAAAAATAAATATGGTTTAGCTACTTGAATCTGATTTCTTGCAGAATTACTAACTGGGATTTACCTTTATTGAAATCATTCATGAAGTAACCAGGCACTGAATATTTGTTAATAGGCTCAATAAGTCCAACAATGTTCTCTTTCTGCAACACATCAGCCGCGAATCTTAAGTTGTCTTCATAAGTCTTCCAATTTTTAGTTGGTTCTGAGGTATCTTGTAGTTTTCCTGCCATGATATGTATTTTTTTAGCGTTGACCGCCTTAGCATAATCCAATGTGGTGTTAAAATTGTTTCTGAACTCATTTTCTTTTCCTGGGACAGCTGTTACTCCTAGTTCTCCTTTAGTTACGTCTCCTGTAGTAAAAAAATACAAAAAGTTGAAAATAACATGTAGGTAACCATGTAAGTACAGTCCACACACGGAATAAAAATATTCCGTGAGTCCACATATACAATAATTAGTACCAAGTAGGTACCAAATTTTTATTTGTTTAAAGGATTACGACTGACCTTTTTTTTTAAAAAGTCTACCTACTTACTGGACTTACTTACTACCTAGGTATTAACCTAGGTTTAAATATTATATTTACCTACACTAATAAAAGTAATTAATAACTCAACTTATTGGCAAATTTATAATGAAAAATATTATTGTTTACATACCAGTCTTTAAGTTGATCAGTACTTGTTCAATGCCGGCCTGTTCCTTGGCTTCTTTGACTTGTTCTAAGGTGCAACCGAATGGAAAACCGCTTTCTACCGCCTTGAAGCCGGCTTCTTTAGCCAAAGCATACCTCTCTAAGATAGAGGATGCTTCGGTAAACATAAACGACAGGTTAGCACAGAACTTCATCTCTATCTGTCAATATTTGTAGGTTACTCGAAGCATAAGTTTACACTACGTTTAGTTGCTGGTTTGCATTATATAATGAATGTTACGATAACCTATCTCACCACAATTGGCTGAAGAACCCCTATTATCATGTTTATTTTATCAACTTTGGTAACGTTTATCTTAGTGTAACCGCTAAATGACGATTTAGTTCAAAATAACTTAAGTACCTAGTGATCCATATGCCTAATAACTAAGTGTTAGTCATTGTTTCTAAATACTCAACTACTAAGTTATTATAATTTGCTATGGGTTTTTGCATAGGCGTTTTAATTCTACATCTGTCTATGACGGAACAGTCTTTAAACCAAATATTAGGATAACGACAAATAGGCCACGTAGGCATTTAGTTATGATCGAATGAAAGGAATGTAAAAATTATTATACAAGGTGAACCGGAAAGAGCTAATTGAGTTATATGCAATAGTATTGTGACGCTTAAATTCCTAGCTAAGCAAGCGGGCCTGCTTGCGCCTTAACATAAGCTGCTGACCAAGCACCGATCGATGACGCGTGCAAGTGCATAGTGCAGTGTTAGCAATAAGTTTATTAGTAATAATTATATTTGTAATTTTAGTCTTATAGAACACTAAGTATAAACAAAATTGTATTTAAAATATTTATTGGAATTCGCGTTCGCCGTAACTTAACTGGCGCAGTCGGTAGGATCGCGGCACTCATAATTCGAATAAACTCTCCGAATAGAGTGAACGGTATCTATCATAGTCTTCGCGATCCGGTATTCAAGAACCTACTTACGGCGAGATCCTGTGGGAGTTCCGGAGAATAGGAAGTCCTACCGTTCTACAAGGCTCGGCTGGAGATGCAGAGGTACTTTGGGTAAGTACAATTCGATTACCCAGTATCCTGTGCTATATTTCCTGTCGCATCATATTACTGTATTGTGTTAATGTCTTTGTGCTATAATCGCGCTAAACATTTAATTAAGTTTTAAATAACTTTATAGGTAGCGTAATAGTCGTGTTGGCGTTCAGTATCACGCTGGTACAAACATTACGGTATAGGCAGAGATATTTTGTCGTATACTAACTTGCACTTAGTTTTCAATAGTAAACCATGGCCATGAATGGTACAGATATGATGGACCTTTAATTCGTCCGGGACTGTTTACCCAAATATGACGGGAACCCAAAGACTCTTTAATTTTTTTATTAGAGAAGTAGAAAATATAATGCTGTTATTAGAACCACATGCTCGAACGCACGCAGTATAGTTAGCTTAATTAAAAGTAGGCTTAGCCACACCGCGATTGATGCCATAGCACATGAGGACCTCGACTCATAACACATGAGGCCATAGAGGACGCGTTGACGCGAAGGTTAGGTGAGCTGCGTAACGAAATCCAAGTTAAGCAGAAGCTTTCACGTGTCCATCGCTATAAAGGTGAAGACGCCGATACTTTCGGGAAACGTCTTACATTCAGTAGGCAAGCATAGTGTATGTAAGTCATACTACGAAAATATGGTAATCAGTACATAAATAATTTAGATTGGCGTTCGTATTTCAAAGCCCGAGACTCTTGAGAGGGCCATAGTAATAATCCGAGATTCTCCGATTCGAATATAATATATTAGCACTTTACAGCCAAGACACCCATGGGCCCAGACTCTTACTAAAAACAAACCCTCAACATCAGGTATGGTAACGTCCAGAGGCTCTGGTAATTTTAGGAATTCGGGAAACTTCAGACAGCAGCCCAATATGCCGCACCCCATGTAAACCCGCTGCAGAAAGTCTGACGTCACAATGAGTTCAGTAGATAAACCCGCTAGACCGCAGTACGCGCGCGATTAGTTTAATTGCTGAAATTCAAAATATGCAAAAGCTAAAAAGATTCGAAGCAGTAGATAAAATTAATGTAAAAGTTTATAGCACAGAGTACCTACACATTAACATTTATACTAGAAATGCCTTCCATTGACCCAAACCTGTTTGATTTGATCCATATCTATTCCATTCCTGACAAACAAGACTTCACAATTATTCCCAAGTCCAAATACCTAGCACTGGGTAACGAAGAGTACCTACTCATACCTAGAAGAAAACTGCAAGAAAATCACGCAAGACACGAATCTCTGCATAACGCTGAGCACTCAACCTATCGAAACATCAGAAGACTGTCTAATCTGAAATCTCTCATCAAACATCAAAAGCAAATTGGACCAGAGCAAAACTGAATCTTAAACATTTCAAAGTACAGAAGATAGAAAATAACAAATGGCTGCTAATACTTAAAACAGAAGAAATCTTAAGAAGTCGCTGTGGCCGAAATCAGAATATAAGAAAATCGACCGGCATCTAACCGACAAGTATAACAAGCGACTGTCAACTAGAAATACTCAACAGAACATTGAAAACCAACATGAACACCATCACTATAGACAAAGTCATACAACTACCAAGCTCATCTCTTATAAGAGAAGATAATATTCATTACGATCTGCAGCTCCAAGACATCGCGTTGGACAGCATCCACGAGTTAATGGACCGAGCTGAAGACACCATGAACGAAAACAGTTTCGATTGGCAAGTTACAATGACTATACCGAGTTGATCAACCATTGGACAAGAATTCACCAACAGTTGGATCAACAGTAATGTACACCAGTGGAGGCAGCACAGACGTCAGAAACAACCATCACCGGCAAGGATCATCGCGAGGACGCTCAAGGAAGCTGTTAGACCAGCTTCCAGCTTAAGGAGGGAGGAATTAAAGCAGGCCTGCTTGTGCCTTAACATAACCTGCTGACCAAGCACTGATCGATGGCGCGTGCAAGTGCATAGTGCAGAGTTAGCAATAAGCTCATTGGTAATAATTATTTGTAATTTTAGTCTTGTAGAATACTCTAAGTAAGAAACAACTTTGTATTTAATATAAATATAGTTTTTTTATTGGAATTCGCGTTCGCCGTAACTTAACTCTCTACGAAATAAAAATATTTTTTCCAATTTATTTTCTTAGACAACCATAACTTTTGATGAGACCACCAACTGTCATTCATTTGTCACATATTTTATAAGTTCAAAGAGAGTTCAGAAAAACAGAAAAAAAATTAGACGAACAACATAAATTTTGCACATTAAAAAATCGTAAGTCGTTAATTCCTCCTGAATTCGTCCTGAAGAATTGATATAAAACTACTTATAACGGATTTTATCGCAGTTTATTTTAAATTTTAGATCCCGACGTTTCAGTCTTTTCAGATCTAAAATCTAATCTAATGAAAAATTTAATATTTTTGGACGTCAAATACCTCAGTCCACCCGTGAACATGAAGTCTGAAAAGACTGAAACGTCGGGATCTAAAATCTAAAATAAACCGCTATAAAATTCGTTATGAAGTAGTTTTATTTCAATGTGTGATATTCGCGTAAATCTAAGACAATACAACCTGAAGAATGTTTGGTTTTTTCTATCCGGTTCAGGTTCCATAACTTTGCCTCTTTTTTTATACAATCGTCAAGAATAATTTATGTAGTACTAGCTTTCCGCCCGCGGCTTCGCCCCTCGTGTATGTCGGTTACCGCGCCAAAACATTACCTTCTTTTTGCGCAGTCGGATAAAAATTATCCTATGTCCTTTCTCGGGTCTCCAACTACCTCCATACCCAATTTCATCCAAATCGGTTCAGTAGTTTTTGCGTGAAAGCGTAACAAACAAACTTACATTCGCATTTATAATATTAGTATAGATATAGATATTCAAGTTGACTATGGAGCCAGAAATGTTGAAATAAAAGTCTATCATATTTTTACTGTATATTTATATTATTACTTAAATCAGTTCATTACTCCAAAACAATTAGAATAATAATTCACAACAACAGTTTAGCAAGCACTTTCTTAGTATCTATTGGATAAAAATAAAGATCAAAACTTATCTAAGAGTATAATGTAAACTAGAACGAAACCTTACTCTACAACTTAATGTCTTATAAAACTTGATCAAAAAGAAATGGCCACTTCAAATTATTAAACAAATTTTGAAGCTGCATCATACACGCTTATTTTCTATTCTGGAATGATTGCATTCTACCTAATAGTAATATTAAATGTTCACCCAAATGAAAATTAGTAAAAGTGGCATAATAATTCAAATGATTCAGAACTTCTGCTGATTTTAATTGCCTTTAAAAATCTTGTATTTAAAAAAATCTAATCTTTTATTTATTTATATCGTTAAAAATCGGCCTGAGAGAGCCGGTAGGCAACATGTCAATTAAGTTTTTAGCATAAAAAGATTTTATATTAGGCTATCATTAATTATTACAGGACATGCCACTTCTACCAACAACTTTTGTAGCAAAGCATGACTAATCAATATTAGGCTGAGCTCTTAAGTTTTCCCATGGGTCAGCTGATAATGCTGTACCTATATCTTTTGATGAGCCTTAAGGATCGTTTACTGTCAACTTAAGTACGACTGAAGTAGTTACATCTAGACTGACAACTACTACTCTAGTGTACTACTAGGTCGATATAGACACCTTTGAGAGGCAAGCAAAGACGACAGGACGTAAACGAGCTCTATTTTAATATTGACTACACGCCGTAAGCTAAAGTCATTTGTACATGGCACTATTTACTTTGCGAGTTTTGTCACTTTTAAATAGTGTCGTGAACGAAGGGCCTCTGAGGGTTAGTCGCAATATCTTGACAAATGCATGCGCTGGCAGTACAGTCTTATAACAAGAGGTATTTGCGGTTATAACATTTCATATAAGTAAATATATATTTTTGATATAAACACAGCCATTTTGCGTGTAGCTACAACTAGTTTAGTTCTAAATACACTACGTATATTAGGTATATTTCACTTGTAGATTTGTGAAAAAAAACTTTACAATTTACAAAAGTGCAGTTTGAGCAGTAATTGCCGATACCCTGTAAGCACCTTACTCCAGCTGTCATGGCAACTGAGTTATTATAGCTAAAATAGAAAATGCACACGTAGGTATTAACTTACCTACATTTAAGTATGTATTACTACTACTTATTTATGTTTTATTATAGTATACTTCACAAGTTTACACTTTGGTGTAGAGTTACGCATAATCTAATAAAAAAAACAGATAAAACCAGACTGAAGATCATTTATGTCAGACAAAAATATAAGCAATCGCTTCATTGAAAATAAATTTACTTTTTAATTTGTCAAAATGTGCAAATTTAAGCTTATTATCATGAAATTTTCACTTAGTTGAGGGTAGATTGTGAGCTATGTATGTAAGCAACAGGATGGAAGATATTTTAAAAACTTATTAAATTAATTAGCAAGATAAAAGACGGACATTATAGCAGTCATTAAAATGGAATACCGAATAGTATTACTACAATCCATAAATGTCAATCTTTATTCTTAAAACAAAGTTTGCTGTCACGTTTTAAACAAGACCAACATGGTCATTATCATCTAATTACTAATTATAATGGTATTTTATGTTCCCTAATCATTAGCGGATATCTAAAAAAATTCGTTGGTAATTGGTAATAAACTATAATGTTGGAAGAATTTAAATCAAAACTACCTAATTAGATATAAAAAGCTAATAAAGCTATGTTTCCCACTCGACTAGTCGCAACGACACCGGTGACTTTGGCGCTAATAAAAAGTCGAATTGTATATCCAACTCTCCGTCGAACTCTACTCGCCACCTCTGTACTATCTGTAAAAATATAAAAACAAATAAACTTGAGAATCTGCAAACGTTCTACTTTCCACAGTCAGAAATAATAAAGTGATTTTGTTAAGAAATCCTTAGAATCTTTGATAGTATAAACATCAACTTGCCCATCTAGGACTGCACTAGACCATACCAAGCCGGCGGAGCGGCGTTTAGGTTTAGATTTCTTAATTATGAAATGACCTAAGATGTCTGTACTCAGAAGTAACCCATAAGCTACTGGAAAGGTTGCCTTACTAAACTTACCTTAGCCAGCAAGAGGTGCAACTCGAGATCCACGAATCTTTTCCCGGGACACATTCGCCGGCCTCTTCCGAACGGCGCGACTAACGATGTGGCATGTGGAGGTCGCGGGTTGATCCACCTCTCCGGCAAATATTCATTAGCGCGCCAAAAGTTCTCCTCACGACGACATGCGGCACCGGTGTGAGCTAGCACGAATGTCTGCGAATAGATGATGAATTAATCTACCGTACTCTTTCTTTGAATGTAAAACACAGGAGTGGTGATTAATACAGCTCGAGTCGATAAGTTTTACTACTGAAGTACCCTCCCTACTATGCGACTTGTCAGATAGGTACGTATAACCAGTATAACTAATGTAGTTTACGCCATACATCCCATGCTATTCCAAGACTTCAGCAAACGGTTATTAGAGTGCACAGACACATGAATTAACATGTTCAAAAATGCAGGAAATTTAAAAAGAGAGTTAGCAGAAAGGAATATTTTTACATTCTTGTCCGTTAAAAATCCCAGGGGGATAAATACATATAGGTAGATCTCTAATAAGACATCCTATTTTTTTTAAATCAAGAAGTAGAGTGAGCTCCAACAAAGGTAAGTGTTATCTTACCCCAGCAGGCAATTTATGTCCATCAATAGTCATAGGTGAATCCAGTATTCTCGCTAAAAACGGCGCAGTGGGCAACAACCTAAACGCTTCGTACGTCGCGGCGTGCACAGAGGGCGCTGCTGACAGGTTCTCTGCACTCAAAGCGCCGCAAGATGGTAGCTCTGAGCGAATCACTCTTTGCCAATCAGGACGACCACTTAGCAGGTACAATAAAAACACCAGACTGTTTGCGAGCTGTTGACAAAACAAAGAAAACTAAGACACTTTCGTTTAAAAATCAGTAATTTTGAGTATTTACTATCCTATGCGCCACCGTTATACAGTGGAAATTCCACGGGTACGCACAAAGCGCTTTGCTTTCATTTTTATCGTGCGAACTGCCAAGTTGTGGAATTCACTGCCGGCATCTGTTTCCCTATAGCTATAATCTGCCTGTCTTCAAGTCACGACTCACGAGTGAATCGGTATTTACTGGGTAAGCGCGTTCCATCGTAGACTGCATCATTAATTCACATCAGGCAAGTTGTGGTCAAGCGCAAGCCTATTAAAGCATAAAAAAGTTACAAAAAAAGACTGCAAATAAAAACAGTTTGGTAGTTATTTATGTATCTGACTGTAGTGTACCTACACTACATACATTATGTATTGAAATCAAGTTATCATTGAAACATTGTGTTAAAATCTCAAGTACCAAAAATAACACCATGTATACCGTTTCAATGCCCGCTGTGATAAAATCTATGACTCCAGTCTTCTTATCCCTCATATCTAGAGCCGGGTTCTCAAGTATTCGCAGAAAGATCTCTTGCATGCCATCATCGTAGGCCGAACCTTGCTTCTTCTTTGCTTCCTCCATCAGATCAGACACTATCCTGCCAACAATATGCTTTTTTATTATTTCAATTATCTCATTGTGCTCTATACAAATTAATGAGATAATGTATGAAAAATAATATCTTCACTATTGCAGAATGACTTGCGATGATAATGACTTTCTTATTCGGTTGGAACGCCGGTACAAACTAGACTACATTATTCGTACCTTGAAATTAATCCTTATCTAAATAAATCACTTTATATTCAAACGTATTTCAGGGGTCCGGCCGTTATGCCCCCATTCCGGGTTGCCCCCGGCCGGTATGCCCCCACATTGAAAAATTTGTTATTCCGGTTTGTCCCCGGCCGCGTTGCCCCCTTAGTTTCTGTTTTTGTCATGATATTCGGTTCAGTACGGTTGAATAGACAATTGTTAAAATAATAAATGGAAATTAAGAGTATAATCATCATGACTGATGTGCGCAGCCAATGTAGATAACAATAAATTAGGTAGATGCAGTGATGAGGGATTGTCTACATCCGTCTACAATGTTTTAGGTGATTTTTTAAACTTCTTACTAGTGAGTAAAAGTTACTTTCTTGTTTGTATCATCTTTAATTTACATTTACATTCATCTTTATTAATTTACAGTAATGCGGTAACCTTACCAATCAAACAAAATATAGGAAATTATCATACAATGACACATAGTATAAAATAAATTAAATTGAAAAACACTTTTGTTTTCAACAGTATTTGCTCAAGCATCTTGTTAAAAATAAAATGGAGGCAAAACGGCCGGGGGCAAACCGGAATAACAAATTTTTCAATGTGGGGGCATACCGGCCGGGGGCAACCCGGAATGGGGGCATAACGGTCGGACCCTATTTCAGTACACAGGGAATTGAATTATTCAAATCGGACATACCGTTCGAAAGTTATCATGAGTATAATATTTATCAAAATTTAAATTTAAGAAACAGCGGTTTATGTCTGTGACTTTAGTGGATTTTAACCACCGACAAAAAGGAGGGGTGTTATAAGTTGGTGGCGTGTAATATGTGTATCTGTATCTGTCTCTGTGTACAAGTTTGTAGCCACGTAGCGCGGATGGACCGATTTTGATGCTATGTTTTATTAGAAAGCTGAAAAATAGAGCTGATTCTTAACAAAAAAAATGTGTCAGGGTATATACTTTTTATTTATAGATATTTAATTGATGTCTACAATAATAGATACACGTACAATTTGGCTAATGGTTCCTGTATGTGGAAATAAATGTAACATATCCTCATAGGGTAGGCAGAGCGCCAATAGCGTAAGTGATGATGAGAAATCTAGCTTGGTCTATTACTCAAGAACTTTTTTGCCGGGAGAAAATCCTTTATGGATCCCCCGCCCCGTGTGGGCGCAGGGCAGGGGTATGTGGGACTCCTAAAGGGTAGGTACCCACTAAAACCTCCCGGGTGTTACGCAGTGCATTTATACCAGGAGGTCGCGGGAACTACATGTGACACAACCGCGACCATTTACAGGGGAGTTCTTCTATCTAGTAGGTACCCATAGACCTGTATAAGTACGTACTATGGAATAGCTACTTACCGAAAGTATTATAATATTATTATTATTACTTAAATTTTGACTGGCTTCCGCCCGCAACTTCGCCCGCGTGGTATTAGTTTCCCCATTTTGTCCCCTTATAAAATAATTATTTTTTGTAAAATCCTTTCCTAGTGCGAGTGAATTTGGAGTCTCTTGACCCAGCGGTTTGGGTTGTGCGTTGATATGTCAGTCGGTTACCAATCAGTCAGTTTCTTATTATATGTATATTAGATTATCTATGAATTAAATGTTATAATATAACGTAAGAATGAAAACTAACATGTGAATAGTCTCTTCGCTCTTAGCAAAAGTCCTGTAAAGTGTTGTGGGCGCAAACTTCCACAGTGGTGCTCCGTAGTAGGAATCCCGCTGGGCTCTGAAATGAGCCTTGACGGCCGTCGCGAGGGTGGCCGCTCGGCCAGACATCCACTTCTCTAAAAACCCGAGCCGCGATCCCAGCATAAGGCCACATACAGCTGCAAAAAGAATAACTATTTAATTTAATAAATTGATCATTAATGAAGGTAGCAGCGACACTTAATATGTGGTGTCTAAACTAAATGATACTTTCTATGAAAAGTTATGGTGTCAAAAATATAGTGCACACTAAAATCAAGAGGTTAATATTTAAATCAAGAGATAGATCTAACAGAACTACCGACCACTAAAAAAGGTTAGAGGTTATGAGTATGACAGGCAACTGCAGATGAGATAACGGTTTCTATGCCACACCACGCTCACTTAGAACGCGTATTTCAGTCGTATTAGGATTATGTCGATAAATTAAGACTAAAGACTGCTCGATCTACCTCCTTTTAAACTCAATAATAAAAGGAATTTTCACAGAAATCATTGTCAAGTACATTGGCGATAACTTAATCTTAATAGTTGGTAAACAAGGACAACCTTAATATTTTCAAAGTAGGTTAGTAAGCGCTTGGCAACCCTTGTCACATCAGACCTCGATATTTTCGTTTGCATCAAACTTAATGGAAACAAAAACATAGCTGCTTTATGTTAAATGAAGTCATCGTTTATTTATCTGTATCATCAGGTAGATTATTCATTTAGTTTAAAAACACAATGTTTATTGGGTATTAGCTCCACCTGCGGCTTCACCAGCGTGGTTCCCGTGTCACCCCCATAGGGGTGAGTTTTGATAAATCCTTTCTTTGTGCTGCAAAACCTGCCCTAAACCTCGTACGGAGCCTATGTGCCAAATTTGGAGTCTCTAGTTCTAGCGGTTTGGACTGTGCATTAATTTATATTGAGAAGACTACCTCTGAGAAGTTACCTCTGTCTTCTTTATTAAGCCCTGTTTTATGTTTAAATAACGAATACTAGCTTTCCGCCTGCGTGTATGTCGGTTATCGCTTTAAACTATTAACCTACTTTTGCTCAGTCGGTTAAAACCTAACCGTGCCCTTCCCCGGGTCTCAAACTATCTCCTTACCAAATTTCATCCAAATCGGTTCAGTATTTTGGCATGAAAGCTCGACAGTCAGACAGAGTTACATTTGCATTTATAATATTTAGTAGGTAAGAATTAACAATATGAGTGCTACATATACCTACCTACCTATTAAATTACGATGAGCTCATAGTCTCCCGTCACAATGATAAGCGCAATGGCGCCTTCTCGACTAAGAACGTTCTTACATCCATAATAAAATAAATAAATAGTACTCGTACATGCGACTTACATTAACGTTGTAATTTTACCTAGGGCTATAGGGTCGACGTGGCGGTGCGGCATAATATTTCATAATGCACTTCTATGCATTCCACAACGCAACTCAAGTACGTCGGCCTAACGCTATTTCTGCAGAATGTAATGACCCATATTCTTATCTATCAAACGTCATTTTCTCGTCAATGTTATCGGGAACATGAATCTATTTTAGACCTACTGACTTTGCTTTTGAACCCTTCATGTGACAATAGAATAGACATTGTAGACAAGCATATCGCAACAACTATGTTAATTTATTGTTCAATTAGATAACTTGTTTGCTTGCTTGAAAACTAATAGGTGATGTACTTAAATAAATATGCAAGTACCTACCTACTTAAATAACAATGGATAAGGTAATGAGGTTCAAAGTAAGACACTGACATTAACCAGGAAGCATGTCGATTGGTACCTACCTCCTATGCATACCTACTTTTATTAAAAAAACAGCAATATATTTGGAAAATAAAAGTCTTACTCACATTCCAGTCCAATTCGGTTTGTAAGCTGTTCAAATCCCGTCACAGTGCCGTCACTCTTTCGGCATGACTCCAGCAGGGTGAGGAAGTCATCACAGATATTGTTAAGCTCTGGAAGAAAGCCCTGCATTGTACTCGGACTTGTCAGTTCCGCGGTCAAGTGCCGACGGAGATGATACCACTTTTCGCCTTGCCTGCACAAAATAAAAGATTTTGACATTAGGACAAGAACGAGTAGGTTAATAGACCTCCTATAGTATGAAGCAGATATCAGTAGCCTTGAATGCTTGGGTCAATTAAAAAGTGCAACTTAGGTTTTTATAGTTAGGATTTGGCACCAGACATGAACATGTCTAAGAAAAGGTGGCGGCTGTTTACCTTCAGGTATTTAGGCGTAAGCTATGTATATATAGAGTCTTACGGTCTTATTCCTAAAAATCTTATAAAACTCTTCAGTTACAATGGAGTTTGCCTCTTTCTTACTAGTATAAATGTCAAGAGGTCAGATAAAGACAAACGAATTATAAACCTATTTTAGCTATAACGAGTTTATAAGAACCTCCTTTTTTTAGAAGTCCGTTAAAAATAGTTCATAGACGTAGTACTCGCAGGTATACAATAAACATAGCCTGCGACTAAGTACTTAAAGTATATAAAATTAATTGAACAATCTATGTCGCTGACCTACGTCTAGCCTAGCAAAAAAAAATAATATGATGGATATAAATACGTTGGCAACTTGCTTAGGGCCTTGAAAACCAACCTTTAAAAATTCCAAATAAACGTGATCGTGATATAAATGCTATTTAGGCAATAAAAGTTTTGAACAAATGTTGTTTCCAGTTGTTTCCTTCTGACTCATGGCAATTACTTAAATTTAGGTGTCTACAGTTTTTGAGAAGGGTCCTTAATAGGAAAACCTTAATTTCTTAACTAAATTAATTTTTATTATCTTGAAATAAATATATGAAAAACGAAGCAGACCTTTTTGGAGCATTTTCCACACAAACTGCTTGACATTTTACTTTTCCTACTGTAATGAATGATGACTAAACCTAAGGCAGCGTCCGAATTCAATGATATTATTGTCTAATAATTTCAAAATATTGGAGCATATGTTGGAGCTTAAAGAAGTAGGTATATTAAAAAATTTTAATAAGTATTTAAGCGGTGACAAAACTTTTTGGCTATGTTTGTTTATGACGAGTTTGTAATCAAATCACAGCAGGAAACCTAAAATTGACAATCAGAATTTGTATCGAAAAGGTTGTCAATATTTTTAATGTTCATTCTTCTTTTTACCTAAGCGTTTAGTAGGTAGTTAAGTAAATTAGAGTGTAATTTGCAGTCAATAACGATGTTGCAAATAGAGTTCAATGAATGAGTGATGACGCGGCATGGTTGTTAAAACTTAGACAGGAAATAATAACATTGCAAGTAGCGTCATAAAAACAAGTGTTGCCAATGTACTGCGCAGTTCTATGGAATACGTGACTGGCATGGCAGGTACAAAGGCTGTCAAAATACTACCGCTGCTGATCACAATAGTCGAAGATCTGACTAACGAGGCCGAACCACCCGCCGTGACCAACGAATAAAAGCCACGCACGAGATAACCTAGTCTAACTAGGTATCTATGTCAATTACCCATTTTGTATTGAACTTAAGACCATTGCCGTTATCAATAATCAGCTTGTTCTTATTATAGAGGTTGCGTCTACTACGATAAGGGAATAACAACTAGTTAAGAGTGCCTTAACGACCCCTTATTTCGAAAGATGATAGATCATTTTTTAAATTGCCTAGTTACAATTAATAGACATAAATAAACTCTACTTCTATTCTGATTAAACTTTTTGTAATTCAGACAAAAATTAACTAAACTAACTTTTGTTCTTTAAATATAGAACAAAAATGTGTTTTAATGGCTGATTGGGAGCTACCAAAAGACTGGACTTTACTTACTCGTTAACAAGTCCAGTAGATGCATATCTATCTGGCCTGCTTCTCCGGTAGACCTGCACGATCTCGGTGGGCGGGCGGTAGGGTCTCTTGGCGGGCGTCCGCAGCACCGACTCAAGAGCCGCTCGCTCCGCTATGGACACCACTGCAGCACCCCCTGGCGTCGTCTCCACGAAGACCGGCCCGTAACGCCTGAACATGTCTGTGTGCAAATCTCTCATTGTCATCGTAAACTAGCTTTTCCATACTGAAGTATTTAATTTTCTGCAAAGAATGAAATAAACTTATGGTTTAGGTTCCTTCCCTTCTAACCACTGCTGTGGTTTACTACTCTGCTACTTACCAGTATTACTGCAAGTCTAAACTAATAGCTTGCGTAATTAATGATTACGATAAATAACGCAGTGTACAATTACCGATCTACCTTCCATAATAAGTACCTACCAATCTAAATACATGAGCGGACCATGATAAATCCATCGCGGACTGTCAGAAAATTTTACTCGTGTATATAAAAACAAACGACAGACTTTGTGCCTTTTAGATCAATAACACCTTGCGTAACAAGTTATTTTTAAACACAGTTCTAGTTATAGACTACTAATCACAAAAGGACTACCTACTTATTAAAAATACTTAGTAGTTAGTTAGCTGTCATCAAATCTCGTGTTATCTATCAGTTTGTGTGTGACCTCGAAATAGAGCGCAACGAGCAAATCTGGGGCACATGTCTCGGTTGGCATGAATTAATTAACATCTTCTCGAAATTGAAACAAGATAATGATGTTTATGTACACTACGATGCTGTAAACCAAGAATCCCGGAAATAGATAATGCTGTTTTTAGAGGCTCTTTAATCAATGTCTCCGTCTGTATTGTTCAATTTACATTTTAATAAAAAAACATATTATGTAGTATTTATCTTACAAAGTTATTTTAAACTTTCTCTAGGAGGATAAAAAGTAAGTAGCCCACTGCACGCCACTTCACGCTACAATCACCACATAGTTTTTCATCCTTATGAACTAGCCCGTGTTGCTAAGTGCTTATATTGGTTGGAATATTTACCTATACTTAGTTATTACGTAATGACTGCATCGTTGGTCTACTCTAGCAGGTACCTATGCTGAGCCAATTTTTCTAGGTACTAAGCTATTACTTGATCCTTGGACTATGAAAACCATATTAAGTATGTACGCAAGATCAGCTGGTAAGATCAAATCCAAACGTATTTTCAATCTACGTACGCAGCCGATGTCCAAATAATACCCACCTTCATAAGCCTCGTGCAGTTTGTTCATCTTATACCGGCTCCAAAACAACCAGCGCGTCCCAAGGAATGGCAGCGCCGGTGGGCCCGGCAAGCGTGTAGAATGTTTCCCATCGGTGGTCCGCGAGACGAGCGCTGTAGCGGCCACCACTACCAGGACCACGGCCAAAACCAGCGTGGGGACATAAGACCAGTCCAGCAAGGGTGGTGGCGTGGTCTGTGCAAAGATGAAAATTATCACATGTAGATATCTTTTTGCAGACGTAGGGTAGTGTTTGGAGACGTACACAGATACCATATCCTGAGAGGCCAGATGGAATTTTGTGACTCTTTAAAATCGTACCCACAACTGTGTGTTAGTTTTTTATTAGCTTTCCCAGATATGTGTACTAAAGGATTTCAAAATATTTGTTATGTTGGTCGACGAACTCAACGCGTGTTGTATAGCATCAGCGACCTGTAAGTATCTGTATATATGGCTTAAAGCTTTTACTGAATGTTAACATGTACTACGCATATAAAAATATTTGGTATGTTGGTCGTCGACCTCAACGATCGTCGACTAACTACTAGTCTTAGAGTTCTTGACATTGACTTTGCATAACTGTGTCTTGCGTAACTAGCGGCCGCCGCCACACCGTCACGCACAGTCAACGTCCGACACGTTACAGATATTACCTACATCCAAGCAGTACAAAAAGCATTTCATCAGCGCATAATATACATAATATTCTCTTTGACCCTTTTAAGGTGATATTGGTAACGGGTTCTCGCAGCTTAAAAAGCTCTTCTTGGAATTAAAAATAAAACGGGATCTGTGAACTTTCGCAAACCAACCTGTTGCTAATATTGCTTGCTGTATTTTTGGCTACATACAGCTTACAATTAAGAAGGTAATTTAACTTTAAATGTAGTCACTTTACTCAGGTACAAAGTAATATCTTATGTAAATATGCCACCCAGTTTTCTGCTCACATTGGATGACTGTTATCGTAGGACATTAAATTCAATGCAGTTATTATAGCAAGGTTTGTCCAGTTCATGGCAAGCAAAGATAATTGAAGATATTTACTAAATTGACTTAACGAGTCTGTTCAGCTAAGTAGTTGTGCGTGAGTTTGTGAAGCGAAACAACTATGTTTAATGTCGGTGTAAGTACATTGTAAGGTTGTGGCTTGACCTAACAACAATGAGACAGAAAGCCAAATCTTATACCATCTGTGGAGTAAGGATACCGCCGGTTTCCTTCATCATGCAGTTGGTAAAATTTCTATAATAAAATATGTAATAACTAATAATTTTGGGAAAGGTTTTATACATACATACAATCACGCCTTTTTCCCATGGGGGTAGGCAGCGATTATAGAGCGCCACTTGCTACGATCTAAACATACTTCCTTAGCCTCATTGATGTTCATACATCTGGGTCATACATGACGGTGGTTGTGAGTGCTACGCACCTTTTGATGGGCATCACCGACGAAATCAGTGAATGTCCTCCTAGGGTGTGCTTTCCCAGCGTTTCCACTTTCTGAAAGGTTTTATTGAGCCGTTGCCTACAACAGAACCCTTCATCGAATATCATCTAATATATAAAATTCTCTTGTCACAGTTTTCGTTGCCATACTCCTCCGAAACGGCGTGACCGATTCTTATGAAATTATTTATGCATATTCAGTAGGTCTGAGAATCGGCTACTATCTATTTTTCATACCCCTAAGTGATTTTTTTTTTAATAAATACGCGGTACTTAGTTCGTTGGGGCAGCTAGTCATTTATAAAATCGACCACCAAACCTCTTTGGTGGCCGATTTTATAAATTCTGAAAAAAAATGTCAAGAATATGTAGAAGACGCAAAAAATCCTACCGCTACCGAAAGTTTGTGAGGATGTATGCATGACTGGGTATTTGTTAGGTACTCTATAACGCAAAAACGGACTCGATGTATAGTTTATCAACTATCACATAAGGTACTTTTAATCCCGGTAATAATATGTCCCCTTGAGGGTTTAAATTCTTTCGGTTATGTCATGCCATAGAAAAAATGCGGATAAAGTCGTAGGTGAAAGCTAACCGGACAGTAAAATTAATCCTACAGATTACTATCTTCGCGTACCTACATCTAAATATGCTACACTATATTCTTAGTGTTACGTATTGATTTTTAATTGATTCGTTAAAACTGCAACTAAATGAAGATCTGAAATTCAAATAACTTCAGGATGCGTTTTTCTACGAGTTTTAGCTGCAAAGTGTTGCGAAATAAACTTAGTATAAGGGTGAAGGACAGTTCATAACAAAGACACCAGTTTCAGGTAAACTGACATTGACTATGATAGGTACTAAGACGTATAACAAATAAGATAAGATAAGAGACAAACAAACATACATAGCTTCCCCTGGTTTTGCTATCTCACGATCTTGTTCCACATTCGGTAAATGATCCTTCAAGGGCGTGCAGCGTCGCTCTAAATAAGATCGCAGTCAATTGATCGCCCTTCATGCATTCCGATAATGTTGGATCCGTTTCATATTGGTGGGCTGACGAAATGTTTCACCATAGATTTATAGCGTCCCTATATGTATTGTGTAGTGGCTGTAGCGTGAGTCTGCGTGATCTACATACATCTACCTACATAATGTAGAGTTGGTTTGTATGTTAATCACAAAGGATCTTCATATAAATTAATGCCCTAGTACCTACTGGGCGACCATGAGGTTAACTCATTTTTGTTTAAGTAACTAAAAATAATTGCTAGGATAAATTAATTAAACTATAACTTTATCTATGACCTAAACTATACATTTACCCTACTAATCAAGCCATTTATTTATACGTACAAATCTAGATCTACGACAAATATTAAACTTCAGTAGGTAATCGGAGTTAGCCTACTTTTGAAACGCCAATGACTTAATTTGTAGTACCTATAGTAGGTGTGGTAGTAGACATGTGTACAAACTGCACATGTAGGTACTTTACCTACATAATATATCCCGACGAGACATCAGACTTCCGGTCCAAATGTGACACACTTTATTATTTGAATAATGATTGTAATAAATAATATTATTGAATTGACACAAATTTACAAATAGGGATGCCTAGAAAACTATCCAAAGAAGTTAAGTTAAAAGGAATGGACACAAAGAGTATCGCGTAGCATGTACCTAGTCTCAAGATCGGATGCGGATGTGCTAATTGTTATTTTTTGTTTGGCTATAAATAGTGGAACTATTAAGTAAGTACATAAATAATAAAGACCAGGGGCTCCATTCTCGCGCTTTAGACATTTAAAAGAAGAAGAAAAAAGAAAAAGGTCAAAGATGAAATAAGGATTTCATTAGTTTTCTGATATTTTTTAGACATAATTATGCTCGTTAGAGATAAATTTTAATGTCTAAAGAGCGAGAATCGGGACCCAGTTATACTACTTAATTTTAGTCGTTAATGCATGAGTCGTTTTGCCTCTACTCAGTCGTTAAAAATTTCTATCATGTAAATTCTGTCGTGGGTTTAAAATTGCGATAAACTTTTAATCGTGTAATTAGTTACGGTGGTACCTAACAAGTAACAACAGCGCATATCTAACTTCACCACAGTATCTGTTTGGTGTGACGTGACTTTCGACAACGCAATGACGACTTGGGTCAAGAAACTCGTAAAGTTTACCGGTATCCATGTCCAGTTTATCAAAATATGTACCTACCTACTTAGTTACTTAAATAATAAACCATATAAAATTGTAACTCAAAATATAAAATACAAATGTTTGTTTTTATAAATAACCGAGCGGTTCATTTAAAATAATAATGATTTATAGAAACATATAATAGGTAATCCATTACATAAATGTTTTTTTTAATTTTGTAAAAGAACCAGTAGGTGGGTAGCAGAGTTTACATTAGTACGAGGGTTACACCTTCGGGTAATAATAATATGTAAGCGTGTTATGTTTTAAAATTCATCTAAAACTAGAATAGAACTTATAAAACACTTCATCGTTTTCGATTTGCAATATGAGCGCAAACTATTTTGAAGTTGCCCGCCACCACAATAAAAGTTCGATAAACTAGTACCTAAAATACTTGTGTTACACTACACGTAATCGGATCGTAAAAATTTATACGGAAACAAGACTTACTCGTAGCGTGTAAATTGCAAAACTACCAAGCAGCACCTGTGCAGCTGTGATATCTGAATGCCAGGACCTGTATACTTAAATTACCTTGAAACATCACATATGGCGCAATTACACTTCGTCGTTAGGCCCTATTTGGGTTCACCATTGCACCAAAGACGTTACTCGAATTCTACCACTTAGAGACGAGACACAATAACACTTATTAAATTATCTTTAGGCGCAATTAATTATGGGTCGTACGCCTAAAACTAAAGTTGCGCGTTTTATCATAGGCTGCATAACAACACAGGTCAAGTGCAAGCCTAATAAAAAAATTAAAAATAAAGTTCAAACTCGACTCCGATTATTTACCGTTAGTCGTTTGCCCGAATTTCATTGGTAATCGAAACCATCTAACGACTATTTCGTAATTATGTAAAACTTGACATGACTGAATTTTGATACTTATTAATGTACTAAAATATAAATTGTGATTTTCTTTTAATTTAGTAAAAGTTCAATTTTCAAAATTAAGTTTAATAATGTAAAATCTAGAATAGTTACTTAAGAACTAATTTTGAGAATGTTTGTTTCGCTGCGCTCTGTTTTAATCAAAATACTTATTAGTAATGATCACATAAAAACATTTCGGTGTTACGATAGATCACTGCAATGTCAGTCGTCATCCGCGTGTTTGTTTGCGCCATGTGTCGTTGACTTTTTCAAGATAGGTAGGTAGGTAAGAAAAAACAAACAATCTACTAATTATGTACTTACTTACATACTTACATTATGATAATTTATTAATATGACTCAGGATAATAATGAAATCTATTGGCTGTCATTATGTTCTTTTTTATTGTCAGTCAACTAAGACAATATCTAAAAAGCATTTTGTTTATTTTTTCTAGAATTAGTAGTAGGTACTTACTTAAATTACCTACATATTTCATATCACCTACTTATTTGAACTCCTATTAATGTGACGATGAGGTTTAAAATTTAAGAGTTCAAATCGTTAAATACTTCTTTAACTTCATGACTACAGGCCACAATCTAGTACACAATTTCTACTTAAAGGTACCACCACTCTTTGTCGTCGAGGGTTTAACACCTGTTCTATATCGTATCATTTCGTTAGTACATGCAAGTTATTTTGATAATGAAATGTAACATCAAACTGCAAACAACCGGTTGAAACGAGATGATGTGTATATATCGCCTCAACTACGTTTTAAATATAAAAATAGACATTAAAAGAACTTTGCCATTCGATTAATTAGCCATAAATATTTATTTTGTTATTATGTTCTTACAATACCGCCCTATAATAATGAGACAGTAATTAATAGGTTTACTTATAAAAGTTAGGTAGGTATAGTGATAATTGATAATGTCAATTCTGTAAATGCGGAAACGCCTTACCTACTATGTGTAATTTTATTGATACTGTAGGTAATTGTCCAACCCTTCAAGATGGTACGGTCAATTATTGTAAATTATAGTGATGAAAGAACAACTTAATAAAGCAATTAATTATTATGCCAGTTTTACCAACGCCGATTTTGACAGACATTATTCGTGTTAATAAGAAATTCTTCTTCTATCTTGTCTTAACAAAGAGCTAAATATTGTCAGTAAATTTAAATATCCTTGATCACATACAATAACAGACAACTTACATAATAATGAAGACCTAATAAAGCAAATGCGAGGAATCGCATGTGGAAGTAAAATGCTGGCTAAAAGATTTTGTAATTGTTCAAAGCAGGTTAAAATATTTTTTTTAAAGCCTACCTACTGCCAGGCGTTTTACTACAGCCAACTCTGAAACAAATACACCCACACTGCTTTCATTACCCCGAGGGTTCAGTTATATAACGCTTTTTGCGCTATGTTAAATCTAAGTACCCTGGTGTAGGGCGACTAGCATGTTTGCCGAGAACAATGTTATTGATTTTTAAACTTTGTTTGACAAGCTTCTTATGGCACTCATGGCGGTTGGGATCGTAGGTGCTAGGTATAACATAATTTAGCTTACCAGACAATAGCCTCCATTTTATTTTAACAATCTAATTCTCTATCTATTTTTAATATATTATTATTATTAATACTTAAAGGTTATGAATATGTTTCTGTTCATAAGCCCATACATATGTTCTAAGACTGTCAATTTTTTTTTAATTTTAAGAACCTACCGACCTTTTTGTAGTTGGTTTCAACATTCGACAAAATTTTCAACATTTAGTTTCTCCTTTATCTAGTTAATATAACTTCTCGTTGGTCTCGCTCTTCCTCTCTTTCCTTCAATCTATTTTTTTTTTATGGTCTTCTTAGTCCGTGTAGTTCCGTGTCGTATCAAATGGTTAATCATTTTTCCTTTTCTGCTCTAGTCACGTCTATTTCACTCTTAAAACGGCTTAATAGGGGTTTTGACTGTAATATTTGTAAAGAACTTAAGTATAACAGAGGACTAAAGAACTTAAGTTAGTGTTAGGGTCAATTCATACTAGAGTAGAGTCAAAGCGTCAATCTGAAACTCGACATAGCAAATCAATCCTTATTTCCACCATGCATGAACATATTCCTTTTGATATAATAAGAAGACACGAATTCGACGGAATCTGTGCGTTTGAGCATTCGTGCAACTTGGCTAATTTGACACTGTGCGCTGCGACTCTGTGCTATCTTGCGTTAACACTTAGGTTAGAGCATGTGTCAAGCTAACGTTAGGTCTTCTGTCTATATAAGACCTGATAACTTTTTTAAAACACAAGCAATGTGTACTCATCTTGGCGTTGCTTTACATTTTTTTCGTGGAGTAGTTATTAGACGTTTCGTAACTTAGTTTTACCTCAAAGTTATTGTGGTTCTGCAGCGAGACCTAAAATTACCGAATTGTGATTTAAGTACTATACCTAATGTATTTAAACATTATTCGGAGCCAATATGTATCGTGTGTTTGAACTAAATGCTTAATACTTAGGTATATTTTTAATAAACACGTATTTATCATTATAAAATGTAAGCAAGTACCTACCTACTTACGTCTTTCATTCATTCATTGACCTTATAACGGTCTATAATATCTACTACTTCATTGAGTTTGTTTACCTACACGTGTTTTAGCTTATTATAACATTTTGCGTATTGTAAATAAGTACTTACTTAATAATGCTATGTTTAGACATTCTGTAATATGTACTAAGTAGGTAATAAATATGGATTTACGAGTTACTTGGTAGATTAAATTGAAGACTTTTTTAAATTAAGCTTTTTTACATACAATTCACACAAGGCCCACGCCCAAAATTATCACTTTCCTATTTACCTGGCTAAATAATTACCTAGGTAGGTACTGACAGATATCCGAGATAGAATGGTCTAATCCTAAATACTTAAGTAATTCTTTATTACAACTTTCAGGGCAATCTAAACACATTTGTGTAGCCTCAAGCCTGTTCCTTATCGGACAACAAGGATCAAACAAGTTCTATTTAAATTAAGTAACTAAATTACAGGCTACATAATTAACGTAGGCATATTGTATTTACTTACAAGTACTTTATGCGATACAAACATTAATAACATAATTCATGGAAACTATTTTAACTTCCATTATGGCATCAATCGAAAATTAATTTTTAAATTAGTTATTTAATTACATTACAATAACATTGAAGTATCGCAGCTAATATCTTAAACATGTAATATAAATAAAATAATTAAGATTTAAGAGACATTTATTTCAGATATTTTAGCTAATCCGTAATTTACAATCAAACAAATATGTTAAACACATAAAATCTGACCGAACGAATAATATTTATTGGTTTCTTTTATAGCTCATTCGTTCAAAGAAAAAGCACAAAGTTTCCATGACTATACTGCACATTAGTAGTATTTCTTATTATTTTGTGTAGATTATACTGTCAGATTATATTTATTTTATACACAAATTGTATTTTAGTGATCATCGTGGACATACAGACAGATAGACGCAGCGAAAGAGTAATTTAGAAAAACAGGGTGTAATGCATACCTACGTATAGGTACCAAATATTAGGTAGATAGGTATTTCATATTACTTACACTAACCCACACGCCTGTTACAGCTAAATGGAGCCCAATTTAAGTGGGTACCCTCAGCTTTAAGTGATAAAAGAAAAAAGTTGATTGCTAAAATTAGACATTAATTTGTCATTGAACCGTACAACGAGTGGATTACGTAACAAACGGCAGTTGATTTGATATGTATGACATTCATTGATGCTATTATATGAGATAAAGGAGGTATCAATAAAATACAACTTAACAATTCAACTAAACGCTGAAGAAATATATTTGTAAACTTGATCTTATGAAAATCAACCTATTACCAACTTTGATAGTATAGTATTGTCTCTATTTCAATGTTTGATAGTATAAATTTAAATTTAATTTGATTTCGAATATTTTGTGGTAGTAAATAAAATTAATTTTTTTATAGGTGTAGGTTAGTTACTCGCGCTCTAAATTTTGACTCTACATAAGTATACGTATGGGTTTAAAATATCACATTTTCAGGCTGCTTGTACCTTAAAAGTAATAAAAAGATCTAAACAAAATTTCAAACAGGTCTCTGATTAAATAAATGTGGTATCTATAGGCAGTGCTTCCCTGCGCGTGAGGCGAGGGCGGCGGCGGAGGGCGGCATGCAATTCGTTTTGCTCCGCGAAGGCCGACCGGTCGACCCCGTCTCGCCGCATCGCATCCCGATATGTGTCACTATAACACTATACATGCTCGTCTGCGCCCCCTCAGCTTATTTTAACACATCGTCTGTATTCAATCAGTAATCTGTGCAACAGACAACGACTCTACTTCTGCTTGCCTACTAACCCAGCGTTTACTTTTCAGAAAAAACCTTGAATCCAACGTTTACATTTCAGCGAAAACTTAAAATCAATTTTTTACTGTCTGTTATAAATTTGCATTAGTTTTATAAAACTTTTGATATCCGTTAAAAGATCTAATTAGCTAATTGAATCATCCGAATAATTTTCACACTTAATATCAGAAATCGATCAAAAATAAGTACCTATCGATCGAAAATAATATTTTACTGTCATGTTTAATTTCATTTTAAATCTATTTAGCCGTTTTGGGCTGAACGTTTAAAAGACTTCACTTCAACCCTTATTAGTGGCCCAATTAATGGCACGGGTCTTCTCTCAACTATCTTACGAGTTAAAAGAGTTTAGGCCACACACGCAGGCCAAGTGCGAGTTGATGGAGGATCGACATAGCCAAATGAATGTGAACACATAGGTATGTTCTGTATCATAATACTTAGGTACATTCCCTGTTTAGTTATACTTAAGTAAATAAAGATATGGTAATCTCAGGTCAAAGTGACATCAAAACTTTTATTAATAAATTCAATGTTATCACGAGTTGACTATGAGTTATAAAATACTTACGAAATAATTATAATGACAATACCACGTACCTTCATTTGTTCCAATTAATTCATAATTATTACTTAGGCATATTTGTCACTTGTCACTTAACGGCAAAGCTAGTGTACACTGTTTTGTGAAGCACAAAATCTAGACTGACATGCATAAGTAATACTAAAAAGCATGCTTATAAGCATGTTTGATATATTAAAATTGCAACGTATTTTTATTACTAGCAAATCACATAGGTACATAGCACTTATAGCGATTGCTTATAAATTGCATACTTTAGTACCTACTTATAATAACATCTATTGTAGATGTAATGTACCTACGTTATTTGTCTTATTATAGGCAGGTAGGTACGTACCTATATAACATGTACGTACATATGCTTAAATGATTTAATTTTTAAACTATAATTTAATATACATTACACATCTTAAGTGTTAAAACTAAGTAATATTAAGTAGTATTAGGTATGTAATTAGTGTATATTTTTGTCAGTAGCTACTTGAAATGATAATTGAAGACGCAAAAAACAAATCATGTAGGTATCTAATCTGGTACCTAGGTTTAAAGAATTTCTGTTCAAAATAGGTAGGTGCCTTGTTTTTGAAAAGATAAATTACCTACTTAGATTTTATCAAGATCCTCCTAACAGTAATAAACTCAATCAATAAAATAGAAAGTCTCCTACTTAAGTACTCTAATGTTGAAAGCTTCTCTTAATTTCATTAGCTCTACATAGTATTATATTGTCTGTAACTCTACATAGAGAATTAAGTCACCATTAGTCATTTTAACAATACATATCACTTTTTTAACAAACAAAGAACGTGGTACCGAAATTATATCGACAAGGAAAATAATAATTACATTATAAATAAATTTAATTGTGTAATAAAAAACATGTCCTTGTGCGAAGTTCAAGGCAAACGGAGTACCGAAACACGTCACCCAACGTGCCGGCGATACACTTCGTACCGTCAATGGTTACCCGCCAGACATAATGCTCATTCATTATCATGTTAATAGGGTAGATTTAACTAACTAGCTGTAGTGGCGAGACGACAAATGATGCGACGGTAGAAATAAAAATAAAATTGGTACTTAGTACCTACAAAAAATTTTGATACTCCCGTCTTCGTCCATGTAGGTTTACATTATATTTTTTTTATCGGTCATACAAAAGCTTAGGTACCTAATAACGCCGAGACAGGCTTTCGCGTTAAAATATAAAAACTTCACACATGAATTGAATGTCTTTTTAGATAAATAGAGTACTACATACTTACATATAAATATATCGATAAGCTAACATCAAATAATCTGCTTACACGTGTAAAAAATGGATTGGTACCTATTTAAAAAATATTAAATAACAAAACAAGTGGTTTAACGCCTTTTTTTAAGATTTACTCGTTCTTAACAAGCCTATAAAGCTAATGAACATCCGGTTATTATTAGCAATTAACAAAAATTTTCAACCACACTTGATACACGTGGTATTACGAACTCTAGAAAAAGCAACAAAAGTTGGACAAATACTAAATGAAAAAACTCGGAAATCTTTGTACCTACAATAGATAGAAGAAAATACGATTATGTACCTACTTAAGTGCTAGGTTTACCTACTTACTTTAATTTTTGCAATATCTTAATTTTAGTCAATACGTCACTGATATTTGGGGTTAAAACGCTGCCCGCAATCATCAGTAATTAGTGTAGAGGTAAGAAATCAACCTTGAATTAAAGGCAGGAGCTAGCGACCGATTGAATATTAATACACTTATTGCGATGAGTGAACAAACGCTGAATATTCAACATTGCCGTTGCGGTCAAGCAGTCTCACGCACTACGGGGCCAATGATGCTCGTTTGGGAAACCATCATCATTTACTTAAGTTAATAAACTTGAAAATCCCTTCCTGTTTATCTACTATTCTCCTAAATTTATATTTTAATGTTTATTATGCCAATGGTAGATTGTGGGCTCCACTCCACATAGGTAACAAAGATATTGCAAACAATGAATGAGCATCGATAATCTGAAATTGACACATCACATTCACAACTCACCATGAGGATGCGTTACTTACGTACCATCTTAGACGATACAGTTGACAGAAACAACTTGGAACTAGATATAAATAACAATCAATTTAAAATCCAAACGAAAACTGTGAATATTAAAAACCATTTTTATCCAAATAAGCTATAATTTGACCGCAAAATTCGTAGAAAAAGACCACCCAACAAACTAAAGGATTATTTTAAAATCTCCTCTGCTAACCAGCAAAAAACAAAACAAGCATCAAGTTACCGATATCTACAGAGTATTTAGGTTAATTCAGTCTGAATAGCAATATTAGCTGTAACATAACTTGCACTTAAAGGTCAGGAATATTATTTAATTACGGACGCGCAGGAAGTAGATCATAATGGTGAACTTTGAAAATGGTTCAACCGTAACTCTAGTTATGGATGAATTACTGTAGCCATCTACCTACGTAGGCATTGACAAGTACACATCTAATGTTCTACATTAGATGTGTACAAACAACTTCATTGCAAAAATGATTTTTCATCTAGCTCTATAAGTCTCCCCCTATCACGTCAATATAAGAAATATTCACAGTTTACGTACATTATAAATAATGTTACCTACTAATGAACTTTACATTCAATACAGTTGATAAATAATTGCCTTTTTCTTTTTACGTCATAAAACACCCACCTATTAAAAATTATCTGCAAATAAGTATAACTTGCACAAAACACGCGAGGCAGGCATTGTTAGCGCTTCATAATTCGCAAAAAAAATGTTTGGATAACATGTCGGTAAGAAGGTATATAGCTTCCAGTGCTACTTTAATTTAGTTTACACTTCGTCCTAAATAAAATAATACTTACGTAAAATAAGGATTAGGCTAGTATTTAATCAGTACAAAACAAACAACTTCATCGCAGTTCAGTTTCAAGACCTACCATTATCTAGTACTATGTAAAAAAAAACAATAAAATAATGTCTTTACAGATAGAACTTACCCTTGGTTCAGGAAGTTATGGTTTAACATTTTCAATGCTTTGTGTACCAAATTGCTTTTAGTGAGTAGCTTCCTATCTCTTTATTTCGCAGTCAAAGAATTACAAACAAAAAATATGATACAGAAATATACGTACTTAAGAACGTTAAGTAGGTATGCTTAGCATTTTAATTAATATTAATTGTGCATTTAAGTAAAGACAATAAAGAAAATAATATATTTTAATGAAAAAAGAATGTAATTATGTAAACTTACCCAAAAGCTCTCTACATAGTGAGAAAAAAGAAAAACTTCCGGAAGAGCCATGTTTGTCAGATTATGTTCACAACTATACTGAATAAGAACACGCCACGATTTTTATTTATACACACTTTTTGTTTACTAACATGTCATAGTTTGTTAGTCTGTCGATAGTGGATAACCGACGAGGGCGCTCATGGGAGCCGCCGAGCCCGCGAGCCTCCTACACTCGACTGAGTCTATATCAGCACATTGCGCCCCTATATACGAGTACCTACATACATACCTTTAGTTTGCCTCAATGCTTCATTTCACGCTCTATATCTACAAAATTATTAATTATGGAATATACATATCGAACAGCAAATGTTCAATGCATTATTCACACGTGGCTTAAACAGTTTGTTCGACTTTCTTGTAAGTAGTCTGGTACTGCGTTAAGATTTGACCTACTTATTTAATTAATTATCACTAACATCACCTGACTATATTGGCAGGAGTCTAGGTTCGGGTACCGGGTTGAGCTACTGGCGAACGTTGACGTTGACTCTTATACTCCTTACAATATTAGAGGCATGATCTTTTTTTACTTACCAATGCTTGTAAGTAGTTACATTTGCAAGATACCACAATTCACAAAGACAGTCTGATTAACGTAAAACCCTTTGACAAGAAAGATTAAAACTATGTCATGACCATTCCACAGCGTATGGCATTATGATCCCAAAAATATTGTATTTTCCTAGTTATGTAACAGACAATAAGAAAAGTAATCATTACATTATTATTTATTTAAAACAAAATTCTGTACTTATTTACAAACTTGCATACAACATTTTCTGCTTAGAATCAGACTCAATGTTAGATACTTATATGATTTTACGAATGAATGAGTTTTTATAGAGACATCAAAAAAGGAAAAAAAATATAAGGATTCTTGTTAAGAGACTGGAAATAAAATGAAAGGCAGTAAAGGTATTAAGGTGACCTTATATCTAGCTCCAGACAAAAGCGAAGGACGCCCGGGAACAACCGGCATGCCGCGTCCAGCCATAGCCCCTTGTTTTTGTTATTTTAGCACCTCCTCCACCCAAAATAAAATGTGTAGGTACCTTTCCGTATATGTACAGGGTTAAAAGTGGTCAAAACTATTCATGGAATATTCTACACATTATGGAATTCTACTTATGGAAATGCAATAAATGATTGAGTATTGAGTATTGACTACACGGTGCTGGTCGCCATTTCTGTTCGCCAGATCTTGACTTGACACTACCTCGTGTGTAGATAGCACTCCTATAGTGGTTATGCTCTGTCAAAAAAACCTCTCTAAAGTGCAAAATATTTTCTCTTAACTACCTGTGTTGAATATACTCGGCCGCTTCTATCGGTTTTTTTTAGCTTTAAATTAAAATGTATGATACTCCGACCTAGCTAAGAACTAAGTATTTCGATCACTTCTGCTTTTAAGCCTTTTCACTCCGTCAAAACTTAACTGCCGTGCCTGTAGCGGTTGTCCCCAATTTTTTTCGAATCATTAAAATATACCCACAATAAGTAGAAGTTTGTGTCAATAATTTGTACTTTTATTCTCCATTTGACCCCAGAATTTGTGTCGTCAATCAACCTATTGATCTCATCTCACAAAAAGTGTCTCTAAAATAGTTACATCATATCATAACGGCAATTAACGCGCTCACCTTTATTTTGGCTTTACTTTTCGGCACGGGTTGCACCGGTCGTGGTCGCAAGCAGACTGATCCAGCGAAAGACCTCCGTTGATGACGGCAGCCGTGGAACAACATGTTCTCTAACTACCGTCATTTGTAATAAAATTTAACTATTGTTAGGAAGCCTACACACTACACTCACAATGTCCGAATTTTCGATCTTCAAACAGCGAGGTCGAGTTAACTCTAAAACTGGATTCCACGGTGAGGATAGTTTGTAGCCACTTTTTCGATAGTGCATATTTCTTGATTTCAATCGCTTCACGTACTACTACTCTTGAATAAAAGTGTCGATCTGTAGAAAGGACTTGCGGTCAATGAAATTCAATACAATCCAATTCAACTAAGATAGATAAGGTATGACTCTGATCGATTAAATAAAATGAAAAACAGCATTCATACATTATAAAAACTTGTACCTAACTTGGGAATAGATTCCGGACGTTTTGAAAAATATAACTAACAAATACAATTTGTATTTTGATTGTGTAGGTCTTTAAATAGCAGCGTACCTAAATGTTACAATGAAACATGTTGTCCTAAAATTAATAAAATGCATGCATGCGCAGCTGTACCGAACTCTACTTTGAGATATAGATTGATAGTATTGTTTGATAGGTCGAAGGTTCAAACCCGTCGGTCCACATTATTATCTTTGTGTGTATTTAATCTTCGGTGCTCAACATTGGTCAAGGAAACTATCATATCTTATAACTAAACATTTATGGATAACGTGACATTCACTTAAACAACCAACGTGATCGAATGAAGACCCAAATTCTCTTATTTCTTTTACAGAAGTCCCGAGTCCAGTGGGACACTGAAGAGTTAGGGATAATTACTTTGGGCGGCGCCCGGGCTGTTCGGTAAATCCAGTAGCAAATCCTGCGAGAGCTGCGAGCTCTGCATAAAAGGGTGTCTGACAGAACACCGCGGGGGGGGGGTTGTTGCGTAGAAACTAGAAGTGGCTAAATCCCAAACGAAAAGTTAGGAGTTCTGTTGCAAGCAAGACAGAAGAGGGTTTACAGAGTCATTTTTTATGGGACTTAAACCACCACCGCAATCCCAAACCTGCTACTCTACTCCTGTAAGCCAGAAGCCACAGCGGCGCCGTAAAAAGATTCGGGATTTGAACCCGTTCAAGTCCCGGAACACCTAAACTGTCTTGGATACCGCACGAATTTAATCAGCAAGATTAATACCTAGTAGAAGTTGGAAAGTTAGATTGTCCACTTCCCTCTAGGCAAAACAGGAGACAGCATAGAGAAAAAAGAAAGGTTTAAAATTACCTTATGAAAATGGACTAAGTACCATGGGTAACGTAATCTGAAGGAACCTGTTAGAGCCTGGTTCCAGTAATAATAATGACAAAATCGTTTAAACGCACGGAAATTAGCACCGGTTGCAGCAAGATCGGTATAATATAGCGCACCAGATAATGCTTGTACATACTTTGTTGAGCATAATGTTACGTTCATTCTCCCACAAGATTTGATGTGCCATATTGATTGCCATGGGCAGAAAACACTGACATATTGGTGATGTTACTAAGGTCAAAGAGAACAATTTACTATTAACATGGCAACACAGTGATCAGCCTCAATTCACGGTCTCGCTAAATGCTCGCGAACTGGTAAAGGTGACGCCCTTTAGTTAAATTATCCCACTGGCACGACATTGCCATTCGTCGACTAACCCAACGGGCGCTTGTAGCTGGAGACCCCTCACGGAATCGCTCGCCCCCGGAGGACACAGCGCTGCACACGATGGCCGAGTGCCCAGCGTAGTCAAGCGGCAGCGCCTGACTCTTGTCTCGGCGACTGGTGCAGACCCCTCCTCGCTTGAGTCCGTGGTTACTGTAATGACCGAATGTCGGCCGTCACCTCATTCTGTGACGAGGTGGTGGCAGAGAAGGAAGCGACGGGGCGAGAAAGGGAGGTGACCACCATCCGCCCTTGCTGCTCCAGGCGCACCAGGCGCCGAAGAGCGCCTCGAGATGACCTGCAGCCTCGGGTCAGCCAGGAGCCTCGCTCGCCTGGGCCAATAACGGGAATCCCATATAGCCCTTGCCCTGTGCCGTGTGTGTGTGTGTGTGTGCCTGTGGGCGAGGGAATGCGCAAAGCATTTCCCCTCGAAAAAAGGGTCTCAATGGCACTTACTCCTCGCTCTGTGCCCATCTGGGAGAGGACATGCGTAAAGCATTTCCCCATGATAAAAATATAAAAAAGGGGTAACTATAAAGCGTCAAGTGGTCAACCGCAAGCCTATTACAGAATAAAAAATAAAAACAAACTACTTTTTAACTTGTTTTGTAAGTCGTCAAAAGTCAGATATAGTTTAAAAAAAATCAAAATCTGGCTGGTTACCCTACTGGCACACTAATGTCTGGTGACATTATGCAAAGAGGGTGGGTCGGAATTATTGCTCCTTTAACGTTTATATCCATATGGAGGCCCATTCCACTACCAACTGAAAATCATTAGTAAGCATGAGTGAATCGATCCGATAGGCAAGGGCGTTCCATTGTAGACCACATCATTGCTTAATATCAGGCAAGTTGTAACCCTATTTTAGAATAAAAAAGGCGGGCGCCTTCCATTGTAGATCACATCAGGCATGTTGTAGTAAAGCGTAGTAAAGCGCAAGCCTATTTCAGAATTAAAAAAAAATTCTATGTGCTTAATATCTGAATTTTTGGTGGTGGTATGATAACCTTCTATTTGTTACCGAAATGATTTCGAGTTTGGTACCTACAACCTATTTAACTAACAGAAAAGCGAATTACTTCCATTCTTTGAAAAGCACACTATTTAGGTTCTCTGAATCCATTTTTTTGCCGTGATATAACCTCTGTGAATACCGCATCCCCTGTAACACTCACCTCAGCTTACGACCAATACCGGCGTTAACAACTACTTTCAAAATTACGAGAGCCCCACTTAAAATACCTATAGGTATTCAAAAAATTTAAGCTGTTTATTTTAGGTATTAAATTAGGTATTCATGGTGTAAAAATTATCCCTACCGGCCAATATTTATTTGTGAAAAGTAAAATTGTCATCACATCGGTTATAGCGCGCGATCACTACCTCATCTACCAGACCCAATTTTGAAACATAGGTCGCGTGTTCGATCACCGTTCGTGCCCTAATGAAAGAAGAAAACTTCGTACGAAAACCGGCACGTCTAAAACTAAAAATTCGAATACGTGACATCCACCAACCTGCACTTGATCAGCGTGTGTGGATTAAGACCTCAACTCTCTGAACTCAGATAGTTACGAGAAGACCCGTGACCAGGTATCGGACGCTAAAGGATTGTTACTTTACAAGGTTCACCCACTTAATTAAGCACGAAATTTTCTACAAATCAGTCCAGCCGTTCAAGACAAATTAGATGACCAACACACGTACCGATGAATTATATATTACATCTATTCCATTGATTTTGTTTTACATCTACTGATGTAGGTAAAACACTTAAATCAAAAATCGTCGACAAAATTTTGAAACACCCGCCGCCGCCGCCCGTCGCGTCGCCTGCCGCCGCGCCGCCGCGGCCGTTAGGTGCGAATTGGCAAACGCTGCGTAGGATGCCCTCAAACTGGGTGGTGATGATCTCTACAAGGTAAGATGTGGATGACAAAAAACCGTTTTAAAAAATATCTCAATATCTTCTTGTTTTTAAATAATAATAATTGTATGTTGAAATAAGTATCGGTGGCGCAGCGGTACGGGCCTCGCCATAGATCCCGCGACCTTACAAGGTCGCGGGTTCGATTCCCAGTCGTGTCCACACATCTTGTGTGGATCGTAACATCGCCGCTGCTCAATATCGGTAAAGGAAAACATCGTGCAGAAACCAGCATGTCTAAGAACTAATCATTCGAGGACATGTGACATCTACTGAAATAAAACTATTTTATAACGGATTTTATCGCCGTTTATTTTAGATTTCAATGTCTAATATTCACGTAAGTTTAAGAAAATACTAATAACAATTGTAGTTAAAACAGTTTAAACGGGTAGATAGGTAGGTATGTACCTATGTTTCATTATCGTATTATCATTATCATCACCCTCGTACACTCCTTGTATGACCTCTAAAATTAAATTTATCTAAATTTTGACGGCTAAGTTACCTTCCTCAATGGTAGTGCACCTTCAATCTGAATCAAAGAGTATGTAATCACTTCGTTCTAATCTGAATCCCAACACGAGGTCCCCGGGTGGTGCAAATCAAGTGACAATAAACTGGCGAGAGGCTTCATTCAAAGTGACGCCAAGAGGCCTTGCCGTGTTTTCGTGCGATATCTGTAATTTTGTCACCAGGGGACACCATATGAGAGGGTGGGTCGGAATTGTTGCTCCTTTATAGGCCATTTAGACGACGCGACGACAATACCCGAGATAGGACAGTAAGACAGGACAAGACAGCAAGCCACTAGATAATTTTTAACAAAAAAATATAGCCGACTTCAAAAAGGAAACTAAAAAAAGTTTTACTTCATTAGATATGGAAACTGACGAAATTATTCGTATTGTAATTTAGATAAATAATCAGAAATATTTAATAAGTATTTGATATAATTTGAAGTCGGTGCCAAACAATAACTATGTACTTTTATGTATTATCAATCTTTCACACAAAGTAAGGTTGTTGCAGTATTTTTAGTGGCTTGCTGTCCAGTGTCGGGTCTTACTGTCCTGTTCCGGCAATTGTTCTCATCTATATGGCTCATTATGGTTTCCAACGTTATGGATCCTCATTCCACTGCCATCTTCTCACCGAAAATAATTCGTAACCACGAGTGAATCGATCTAATAGGCAAGCGCGTTCCATGGTACACCATGCTTAATTTCAGGCAAGTTGCAACCCTATTTTAGAATAAAAAAGGCGGCGACGGAAGAGTCCTTTTGCGAAACTGTTATCTTGCTTCGGCAGATGCTACGAGAAGGGAGAGGGAGATATCATCTCCTTACCCGATTCGCAGCAGACGAACTGGGCGTCGATGGAAAGCAGACAATTCTCTTTTCCAGCCCCCTTAATATGGGACCAGGGGCGATGGATTCCTGCACCTCCATCGCCTTCGCCTCCCATACATTTGGGCCCAAGGCGGCACGACGCGGCGGCGGCGGCGGCGCGAGCAAGGGGAACCTCCCCTGGACATAAAGAGGTCCGCAAATGCAGGACATCACCAGCTGAGGGATGCCGAAGTATCGCGTACATATAGAAGTTCAATACCCACAAAACATTCTTGGCTAACGCTAACCTACTAATAAATATTTATTTTTTATTTAAATTAAATATTTGGTATTCTTTCTGTAGGTAGGCATATAATACTTTAATTTTTTATAGAATGTCCTATAATTTAGTTTTGATATGTACCTAATATTTCATAATCCGAGATGGCCTCCTGTTTGGAAATGTCTTTCCAAAATCGTAAAGTACCTACATGTTTATCCTAAGTAGATAATTGTATATCAATTTATCTGTGGTAGATACTAATATCATAAAAGTGAAAGTTATTAAAAATGTATGGATGTATGACACTCTATCTCAAAATTACTGGACGGAATTGGATGAAATTTAGCATAGAGATAGATTATGGTATGGTTTAACACATAGGCTACTTTTTACCCCAATATGTACCACGCGAGCGAAGCCGTGGGCGTAAGCTAGTAAATAGATAATTTTACACCCAGGCTCAAGACATACACATGTTTGTCACAATACTTTGTCTCGTGTGGGAATCGAATCCACGACTTCGGAATGAAAAAGAATTATCATACTGACCACCCGCCACCGACCCGTAAAATAAATTAATATATTAAATTTAATTAAATCATTGTTAGAAAATGGGGGGTGGATGTGGAGCGTCAAAAATAAGGTCATTCAAAAATAATCTGTCAATTTATAGAGAAATAGATCTATGGTTAATAGCGAATCCCTGAGGATGAGGGGGGTCTATGCAGAGACAACGAAAGTTGTAAGCATCGCGCCGACTTCCGCTACCGGGGCAGGGGGGCGGCGGCGGCGCGGCGCGCGGCGCGGCTCTTACTTGAACAGTATAGTATTATGTTATCTGTGCTTGAACTAAATAGCAAAGAGCATAATAATATGTATAGACGCTTACGCTGCTAAATAGTAGTCGTTAATCTCATTCTGCAGGCGTTTTTTTACTGATAAGAAGGTATGATTGCAGGTATATGCCGTAATATTTTTTCGGGCTCAAGTCAACAGCAAAAATGATTGACACAGTTGAAGGGATATTATGGGAGAATAATGAGGGATACTAGTCTTGAAATAAAACTACTTTTTAACGGATTTTATCGCGGTTTATTTTAAATTTTTGATCCCGAAAAACATCCTAATTTTAACAGAGAAAATGGTTGGAATATACCACCAGCTTGGGACCCAGTGCTTAATTTACTTGGGCCAAAACCCAAGCAAAATAAACTCAGAATTCAAGACACTGTAAGCTCAGTTTGCTTAAATCGGAACGCAAGTTAAATATTAATGTTTGGAGGTAGTCTGTAATAATTGTGATTAATATTTTTGGACTTCAAATACCTTAGTCCACCCGTGAACATGAAGTCTGAAAAGACTTTGAAACGTCGGGATCTAAAATCTAAAATAAACCGCGATAAAATACGTTAAAAAATAGTTTTATTTCAATGTGTGATATTCGCGTAAATCTAAGACAATACTATGGATACTAGTCTTTTTTAAATTTATTAAAGTATACTAGCATATCAAACTATTTGAAAATAAAGAAAATTATTATCTTCATATCTAGTGATGTGTCATCTGTCTCTGCCATCTGTCTGTCCAGCCAGTCATTCACATATCATAATCTTGTATTAAAAACATAACCAGTTTCAGATAACTTTGGATAATATAAAAAAATGAAGTTACATAATTTTTTGCTGTTTTAGTAGTTATGCCTATTCTATTTACATAAACTCTCATGATGTACTACGCTAGTAAGGCAAGCGGTCAATAATTAGAAAGAAAATGAATCAGCCTATCACACACGTATTATTCGACTTGGATGGACTACTTATTGGTAAGTTTTCTGTGATTCGTATATTATTTACTATGCTGCAATAAGCTATACTAAAGCTTGATTAACTTGCTTGTATGAAAAATCCCCTAATTTAATTTACAAATGTATAAGTATACTATCGCAAAATACGTACAGCATCTGTATTTTTATTTCAAGATTCTGAACGATTCTACACCGAAGCTTTTACATTGGTGTGTGCTAAATATGGAAAAACATTCACATGGGAACTAAAAGCCAGTTTATTAGGATTTCAAGGTCGAGAATGTGCAGAAAAAATAACAAAGGCTTTGGATCTGCCAATAACTCCAGAGCAGTTTTCTGAAGAGTGTAATGAAATATATAAAGAGTTGTTTCCACATGTGCAGCTTATGCCAGGTAAAATATCAAATAGTGCCTTCTTGTAGATTTGACGCTGAATTTACCTTATGCCAAATGTTCTATAGTAGTATTACCTGCATAATTTAAAACCTCTTTCATTTTTGTAAAAATCACTACATTTCCTTTGATCTCTACCTAGGCCTCATCAAAATATTAGTGCTTTGACCCACTACAATACCTCTTGTTATAGAAATAAACTATGCTCACCTGAGATCCAAATTCTACACAACATTCTTATTATTTTTAATAAACTACAATCATCCTATATCAGGTGCAAGGAAATTAGTAGAGCATCTACACAATAATGGTATTCCAATAGCACTAGCCACAAGCTCCAGTCAGGACAGTGTAGAATTAAAGATGCAGAACCACAAAGATCTCCTACAACTCTTCCATCACCTCACTATGGGGTCAACTGACCCAGAGGTCACTAAAGGCAAGCCAGATCCTGCAATCTTTCTAGTCTGTGCTTCAAGATTTCCAGATAAGCCCAAACCACAAAATGTAAGTAAAATTAATAAGTATAACAATACTAATATAAATCCAAGTAAATGTAGCTGTGTTCAATTCTCACAGTATAACTGTTTTTGATGAGATTTGGTTTGCATATCAATTCATCATTAAGACTGACCATCAATATTTGTTTTAAATGCAGTAACTCTGTCTATCTATTCAATTTTCAGTGTGCATCACCTGGGCCAGATTTTGTTGCAAATTGTCATCTAAGTGCTACAGATATTTAGAAATACAGTTTTTGTAATTGGTAAGCAGATTTTTAAATTTGGTAAAATGATAGTTTTTTAATTAATTAATAAAAACAGTTGCGGCTGGAGAAACGTTTCTGTAGCCAGAGCTTTTGTTTTCTAATGGGTATTTGAGCATTATTGTGGATTCTCTTATAGCTTACCAAATAATACCTAATTGGCCAGATTTCCTGTACAAAAACCATTAACATCCATTAAACCCAATCTGAGATACACCAATCATGCGAACATTACCCAGAAGGATTTTAAATATCTTTGCAACCATAGAAGATAAAAATATAAATTAAATAATACCATTTATACCAAATTGTTACCTAATTATTTAGATAACATTTATTTCAATATACCCATTAGAAAACAAAAGCTCTGGCTACAGCAACTTACTCCAGCCGAAATCAGTTTTTTTTTAATGATTAAAAAACTATCAGCCTACCAAAAACTTAAAAATCGCAGATAGCACTGCTGTAGCAGCTGTAGCATTTAGGCAGGTGATGCACACGGATTTTCAAGCTTAACCTCTGAACTGATTAATGCGTCCTACACACGCTTGGCAATCAAGACAAACAGCGATCACCAAACAACCAGCACGAACACCGATCACAAGCACAAACAGCCATTCACACGCTTGGCGAACAGGCGGCCAACAGCTAAGCAGTACGGGCTTCGCCTTAAAAATATAAGGTGGCGGGTTGTATTCCCGATTGTACCCACACATCTTTTTCTAAATTGTTTCATCGCCGCTGCTCAATATCTGTGAAGGAAAACATCGTGAGGAAACTAGTATGTCTAAACTCGTATGATAGTTGAGAAAAGACCCGTGCCCAGCTCTGGAACACTAAAAAGGGTTGAAGTGAAATAAAATACAAATAATTGTTTTGTTTTGCCTCCAAGAAATATCAATGTTTGTTTTTTTTTGAGTCCAATCGATTTCTTTTTCTAAAATAAGTACCTTATACTTAGGTACCTAGTTAAAATTTTATTAGAATAAATACACAAAATGTCATGATTCGTACTTTTCTTGAATTATGTCTAAATCGAATAATATTTGGTACCTACCGAATACATACCAGTAACTACTAGAACACACAGCTAACACATCAAACGATTATTACCAGTACTAGTTTTCCGCCCGCGGCTTCGCCCGCGGATGTCGGTTATCGCGCTAGACCATTAATCCCTTTTTTCGCAGTCGGATAAAACTATCCTTTCCCGGGTCTCGAACTATCTCCATACAAAATTAGTTCAGTAGTGTAAGAGTGTAAGCAACATTTTGAAATCGGCAAGCCCCCATAGGTATATCCATAAATCAACAGGTGTTTCTTAAAAAAATACTACGGCTCTTAGACCATACTTATAAGAAGAAATAAAATTTAAATATCGAATTCTATTCATCGCAGAGTTATCAAACATGTCATTGTGTCAAAATAAAAAGTAATTTAGATCAAAATCACGAAGGAGTATTGATATCAACTTTGAAGAAAATCACACTCAGAATAATTTCGCAGGCTTCTCCCGCGTAGTATTAGGTTAAAAATAAAAAAAAAATAGAAAAATAAAAAACACATGTTTCATTATTTGTTTTAAGTTTTATTTGAACCGAATTTGAAGTGAATCGGACCACAGACTAAACAGTTCTGGAATATTTAATTTTTTCAAAAAAGCTCATTTTACACTCCCCCTGGGGGTAGTTTTGAAAAAATAAAAAACACGTGTTTCATGATTTCTTTTAAGGTATATGTTTGCCAAATTTGGAGTGAATCGGACTTGAGACTATACAGATCCAGAGAAATTTTAATTTTTACCAATAAAACTCATTTTCCACACCTCATGGGGGTAATTATGGAAAAATAAAAAACCCGTATCTCATTATTTGTCTTAAATGTGTACCGAATTTTAAATGAATAGGACCAAGGAATAAAAAGTTGCATACAAACTTCACCCCTCTACTTAACCCTCTTAGGGGATGATTTTTAAAAATATTATTAGCCTATGTCCGATTCTAGGGTATACACTACCTACATTGCAAATTTCAATAAAATCTGTTCAGCGGTTCTGGAGATACGTGGTAACAAACCTTCACACACACACACACACTTACTTTCGCATTTATAATATTAGTAAGATAAGCTGATTTCGCATTGTATAGAATTTCAGTACAACGACAGGTCAGCTTATGTTGGATATTATGCGTAGCTACGCTACGTCCGCCGTCGCAGTAATACTGATTGATGGAAGTGTGTGGATGCATCTGGGCCCAAAAACCGACACCGACGCCGATCAAGCACAAACAGCCATCCACATGCTTGTGTTCGTTGTTTGGTGATCGCTGTTTGTGGCTAATATCTTATGGCATAAGATCGTTTGAACTTTGAAGACAGGTATAGGTTAGTTTGTATTGCCAACAACAGAAGTATATTTGCGTGGTAGACAATCAACATAAAGCTAAATAATTTAAAAATTCTGTCAATGCACACACATATGACATTGATATTAAGACACAGTCCCATCCCAACATTAACTTTTGTAAAATTGATGGCCTATAAACTGTTACAGTGCTTAGTATTTGAAGATGCTGTAAATGGAGTCAAAGCTGCAAATGCAGCAAACATGCCGGTGGTTGTGGTGCCAGATCCTCGAATAGATAAGGACCTGCTGAAGAATGCCACCCTTGTACTAGACTCTTTAGAGCAGTTTAAACCTGAAACATTTGGTCTACCTCCATTTAAGGACTAGAAAATGTCAAGTGTATGCAGATTTTTATTATTGCCAGTCATTTAATTATATACGTACCTACTTATGAGAAACAGATAAGTTGCTTGTTAACTATTAATTAAGAATAATTTTATAAAAGTTAATGTTGTTTAATCAGAGTCAACTGTTATTCTTTTCTAGTAACTGTTGTCTAGTCAAATAAAATAGTTGTCTTAATAAAAACAGAACTTCTGCACCTGTTGTTTTTTATTTGTTATGTAGTTATCACAATCAAAGGAATTCTATAAATGTACGTACATAAAGGATCTAGATGGAAACATTCATATCTATTAGTTAAATTATGTTACAGGCCACAGCACCATAATTGATTCTTATTTATTTATATTGTAAATCTCTTAGTTTCTATTGGAACTTCATTAAATTTAAACATAAGGTGGCAACCCAAATAATTCCAATTTGAAATCTTCCATAGAGTCCAAGATAAGTGTCGCTTCAGGGACAAGCGAGCGATCCAACTGCGCATCTGGAATCATAACTACTTGCATACCCGCCGCCCGCGCTGCCTTCACTCCATTCACTGAATCCTCAAACACCAGGCACTGGAATGTAAATTTTATGGGACACAAATGTAGTCGCCGAATCCTTTGACAAAGATCCCAGTGGCTTAGTTGCTGAGTAGTCAGTGACGACTCAACAGACTGATTATGAGTTGCGCTATCTTTAGTCCACCTACAGCCGAGACGACTAACAGATGCCGCGCCCTTTGAAGACCAGCCGCCGATAACGCTCACCACAAAACGTTTTGGTCACCAACACTGACGCGATGCCGCCGCTATTTTACTGCCTGACCAATAACAAAGTTGTCATACTTTACCTTATCAGGAGAGGGCTTGTCTGGGAACTTATTAGCTGCTACCAGAAACACGTCTGGTGCAGGCTTGCCTTGTTTCACATCTGGATCTGATGAGCCCCACGTTTTGTAAGGAAACAGGTCAAACAATTCTTGATGGTTTGTGACTTTTAAGTCATAGGTTTCCTTGCTACTGCTTGTTGCTAAACCCATAGAGATATTGTGTTTATGAAGATGACGCAGAAGTTTTTCTACACCTGGAAATACAAGACTGAATCATGTAGGTATTATACAAAGGGTTATGTTATGTGTGGGTATACCTAGGGTTTTAAATATGGTAATTTACCAGGCATAACTTTACACAGCGGAAACAGGTCATTAAATATAGCCCGAGTTTCTGACAAAAACTCATCCACAGTCATAGGAAGGTCCAGTGCGTCGATAATGGATTTAGCAAACTCCTTGCTCTGCTGGCCCATTATTTTACATTTTAAATCAAATGTGAATTTTTTTCCAAAACGAGATGCGATTTCTTGAAACCCTAGCGTGTACAACTCCTCCGTATCTGAAAATGTCCGAATACTGCAGTTGAAGTTAGAGTATCTACCTAGTATGTACTTGCCTCATCATAAAATATTGCCGGCTGTATAATAATATCAATCATAACTAATACAATAATTGTGGCTCAAGGAAATTTCCCATAAAATATATTAAGCCCCAACTTACTAATTTCAAATCTTACGAAATTGTGTAAATAATTAACCTTGCTTTGAAATATTATAAAGGTTAACTGAGGCAAAAAATAGCCTGATTTTTAAAAGTATTTTGTATGCTAACAATAACAATTTCGTAAGTACACTGATCACAATAATCTACAATAAATAAAAGGAAATATTTTTGTAACTACATACCATAATATTTTATAACCTATGGGTATCTATTTACGGACAAATAAAACTTACTTAATAAGAGGCCATCCATATCAAACAAAACATGTGTCACTTTTCTGTACATTATATTTTTTTATGCTTTCATAAACTGGTATAAAATATTCTCCTAAATAAGGAACCTGCTATCACAATCTACTGAGTAGTAGGTAATGCCATGACTAGAATGTGTGTTGTATTGTATCATCTACCTATATCTTATCTCGGACGCTGCGTAATAAGCATTATTATATCACCAGTATTGGTTCAAGGCTTTGTTATAATTAATACAGTCAAGGGCGAAGTTTACTGTCTGCCTAATTTTTGTAAGTATGTAGCGCATCTTATAAACTACGTTCAAACAATAAAATAATGTTATGCTAAGTTGTATGATGTAGGATAGACTTAATGATAACGATGATGATGGAACATTGATTATTTGCAAGCAACTAAAGCATGATTCTGTGAACCACAAACTCAACTTATTCCAAAACAAGGTTGAAAAATATTGTGAGATAGACAAATAAAATTGTAATATAACATACATACTTAATAATTATTAAACAACAATTATCTATAGATAAATAGCACCCGATTAATAATATTTTAAAATACTTCTTGCTAAAAATTAAACTAAAAACATTGCCATCCTTTCAATGTCAGTATGGAGGCAAACCAAACAATTCTGGTTTAAAGTCATTTAAACTATTCAACACCAACGTGGCTTCTAAAGTAAACTTTCTATCAAGCCTTGAGTCAGGTACCATCACCACTTGCATCCCTGCAGCTCTTGCTGCCTTTACTCCATTCACTGCGTCTTCAAATACCAGGCACTGGAAATGGGACACCAGGTAAACATTTAGCACTATAAAATATTTATTTTCCATATATAAACATTTATGTATAAAAAAAATAACTTTGTGTATGCCTGACTTAACTCAGGACTCCCTCAATCAATCTTTTTTTATTCTGTCATAATAAAGAAATGTTTTTTAAGTAACTAGCTTCCACCTGTGACTTCGCCTGTTTGGTGTTAGAATAAAAAGTAGCCTATATGCTATTCCAGACCACAATCTACCTCTGTGCCAAATTTTATCCATATCTGTTAAGTAGTTTTTGTGTAAAAGAGTAAAAAACATCTATTAACTGTATAAAAAATATCTATAAAAATGCGAAAATTTTCGCATTTATGTAGAAAAAGTCTAGTACCTAGTACTAAGTCAATTTAAAATAATAATAATTGGTAATAGGGCTAGGTATTATTTTCTACACCATAATAACAGATTAGTGTTCAAATAAGAAGTAATAGATACCTGCTCTGGTTTAGGTTTATCGGCGAACCTTTGGCAAGCAACCAAAAATATATCAGGATATGGCTTGCCTCTTTTAACTTCTGGGTCAGATGAGCCAAATGTTTTAGTGTTGAATAAACTGAACAGTTCTTTGTGCTTGTTCACTTTCAAATTATAAGATTCCTCAGTAGAACTTGTTGCTAACCCAATTGGTATATAAGATTTGTGTAAGTGTTCAATGAGTCGTTTAGCACCTACAAAGTTAAATAAATTGCTGTAATAGTGATAATCTATACATTTTAAAACAAAAACATATTAGTTACACCATCCATAACTCGAGACTGGGTAGATGGTTTTTCATAATCTTTGATTTATTGGATTCGTCTCTGCCCTGAATGGCAAAAAGTTTGTTGGGATATTATAATAATAATAAAAAAATAATAAGATAATACCTTAGAAAATAAATATATATTAAAGTACTTTATTATACCTGGCATAACTTCTGAATCTGGAAACAAGTTTTGGAACTGGCTTTTTGTCTCTTTTATAAAATGTTCAGCAGTCATTGGTATATTGTAAGTTTTAACTATCTTTTCAGCTGCCTCTTGAGCTTGAACACCCATGATTGTTAACTTAAATTCCCATGTATACTCTTTACCAAACCTTGACAAAATATTTTGAAAAGCAATGGTGTACAAATCTTCTGTATCTAAAATACATTACAAATGGGCTTCAGTGATGACAATAGGTCCCTTTGACATTTACAAGGTCTAGGTTACGCGAGCGATACCTCTGGTGTTGCAAGTGTCCATAAGCTACGGTGATCTGTTAATTATTTATTGTTTGCCAACATAGAGTAAATATAAATTACAATAGTATTTGTCCATCTCATGGCAACTATGATTAGTTGATTACCTAATGATTACGAAACATTCCACCAATAAACAAATTCAGCAAATAGTTAAAAATAAATAATATGTTAGGAATATTTAACTTACTGAGTATTAGGCCGTCCATATCAAAAAGAACATGTGTAACAGGTTGGTAACTCATTTTTAGACAAAATATTTCAATTAAAAGCTATTTATCATTCGATAAAAAAAAAGTAGTTAATCTCCCCGTTCCTTACTAATATAAATGTCAAATCCTGTAATTTTCCCAGCGTATTGCAAAAGTTATTATATCTACTATGTGGTATATTAAAGCCAGCAAAAAAAGTTGTTTTTATGTAATTTATCGGCTTCCAAGGACACAGTTTTCCAAGAAATAATATGCCATTTCATTGAATTCCTTCCTTCCAGCAAAAAAAAATACCTACTTAATTTTATTTCATTTAATCACAGTGACAGTGACAAGTGTTGTCATCTAGTTACTGTCACTGTGATTATGTACGTTAGAACCACATAATCACACAACTACGTCGCAGTTTTTTTTGTTTTTTTACTACTAATCTTTTAAAAGCTTGTATACTTATTTAATGATAGTTTTAATGTAATGACCGTACAATACCGCTGAAGTTTTATCAGTTTTTTACTACTAATCTTTTAAAAGCTTGTATACTTATTTAAACTTGACATTGGCAAAAATGCGGAATAATTTCTGCAGAGGCCATAAATAATCATACGACTATAGGCCGACCGTTTAACTATATACGTGACTTTTTTCATAGCTAACGATGTTTCACATATTATGTAAAGCTAAATATGTGATGTTTGAGTTGAGTAAAAAAAATACATATCTGTTGAGTATGTGTGTGTGTGCGTGTGCCTACGCACTTCAATATTAAAATAAAGGCAGTGCGCTACTAGCAAGCATTAGTTTCACTCGTCCCCTTACGCATACTTTACACTGGCGACGAGTAGCTACCCACTTTTGTAAAAAAAAAAATGGCCACTACAATGTTCGGGTTAATATCAGCTTTCGACCACAGTATACAATCTTGGGAGACTTTCAAGTGCCGTATGTGTCAGTGGTTCATCGCTAACGACATTGGGGCGGAAAGTGATGCAACGGGAGTAAAGAGGCGAGCAATCTTGTTGAGCGCACTCACGGATGGCTCCTACCGCCTGGCGGCGGACCTGGCGTTGCCGAAGCGGCTTCAGGACGTGCCCTACGAGGATATTCTCACGCTTTTGGACAGGCATTTCACTCCAAAGCGTTGTGGATTCGCCGAGCGCCACAAATTTTATACAGCGGCACAAGAGACGGGGGAGTCATACGGACAATGGGCGGCAAGATTGCGCGGTTTGACCGCGCACTGCGGGTTCGGCAACATAGAAGAGTCGCTCCGGGACAAATTTGTCATGGGGATGTTGCCCGGGCCTGAAAGAGAAAAACTCTTCGCACAGGACCTTGAAGTCCTGACTCTGGCCAAGGCCGTGGAGCTGGCGGAGAGTGTGCATAGTGCGCGCACAGGCGCAGCCGCCGCGCAAGATATGTCGCACGCGCAGAACTCGCTGTACAAGATAACGCGAGCGGCGCCGGCCGCCACCGGCTGGCAAGCCGCGCCGCCACCGCCGCCGCCGCGAGGAACACGCGTCGACGGTAAATTGAAATCACAGTGTCAAGTGTGCGGTTATTATAATCATATAACATCCCAGTGTCGGTTTGCTAAATCCAAGTGTAAAAAGTGTAAGGCGACCGGGCACTTACGTAGGATGTGCAAAATAAACTATTTGGATGCAAATGTGGAGGATCAGAGCGATGACGACGGTGAGTGCTACAATATCCGATCAGTAAGGGGGGAACCGATGTTAGAAACAGTGTCAATTATGGGAGTAAATTTAAATTTTGAAATAGATAGTGGGTCAGCCGTTACTGCCATTTCTAAGGAAACCTACACAAAATATTTTAACGAGGTGCCATTGTCGATGACTAAAAAACGGTTGTTTTCGTATACAGGTAGTAAGATTATTTGTATAGGTGTGGTAAAATTGCAGGTTCTTTACGCGGGCTCCTCACACTACCTCGATGTTTACGTAATACAAGACGGCGGACCGCCTATCTTAGGCCGCGATTTTATTTCCAAGTTTAAATTGGAATTATTACCTGTACAATATTGTAAACAAATAGACAAAAATGACAATTTACTATCAAAGTTACAATCTAGCTACCCATCGGTTTTTTCTGATAACTTAGGATGTTTCAACAAATATAAGGTTAAATTACAATTAAAAGATAACTCCAAACCAGTTTTTGTTCGCGCCCGGCCAATAGCTTTCGCATTGAGAGACAAAATTGATAAGGAGTTGGATCGTTTGGTAGAATTAGGTGTTTTAAAACCAGTTGATCACTCACAGTACGCTTCACCGATCGTGCCCGTATTGAAGCGCAATGGGTCAATCCGGTTATGCGCCGACTATTCAACTGGCGTAAATAAACAATTAGTTGTCGATCAGTACCCCTTGCCCACTGTTACTGAACTTTTTTCGAAACTTTATGGCGGTCAACAATTTACGAAATTAGATTTATCTAATGCATATAACCAATTTATGTTAGACGATGACTCACAGAGCATAACTTGCATTAATACACACAAAGGTCTATTCAAATATACGCGTTTAGTATTTGGTTTGTCATGTGCACCCGCAGTGTTCCAGCGCGCGATGGAAAGTGTGCTGGCGGGCGTGCCGGGCACACTGTGCCTGCTTGATGATGTACTGATCACGGGCGAAGATAGGGACGTACACATGTCTAGGCTTAATTTAGTGCTTAAAAAATTGCAAGATGCGGGTCTCACCCTCCAAAAAGAGAAGTGTGAATTTTTTAAAGATGAGGTTAAGTACCTGGGTTATGTTATAGATAAAAAGGGCTTACATAAATCACCGGACAAAATTAAGGCAATGATTGAAGCACCGAAACCGTCCAATATAGGTCAATTGCAATCATTTTTAGGACTAGTGAATTATTATAGGTCATTTGTGCCAAATGCTTCTACAATTATGAGTCCACTATACGAGCTATTAAAAAAGGGGACAAAGTGGTGTTGGTCACAGAAACACGATGACGCTTTCACAGCAATTAAAAAAATTTTAGCATCTGATCAAGTGTTGGCTCACTTCAACCCTAAAGCAACCATAATTTTAACCGTTGATGCGTCACCAATGGGTCTTTCTGCAATAATTTCTCAAGTGGAGGAAAATGGATCCGAGAGACCCATCTCTTTTGCATCACGAACACTCAACGCCGCTGAGAAACGCTATTCGCAGATCCAAAAAGAAGCAACCGCGATAATTTTCGGGGTGAAACGTTTCCATCAATATCTATATGGCAGGGCGATTCCGTTTATCCTTCGTACCGACCATAAGCCGTTACTATCTATTTTTGGCTCACACCGCGGAATACCTGAAGTGTCTGCTAACCGACTACAAAGGTACGCTATTTTTTTAAGCGGTTATAATTACAAAATAGAGTATGTGCGGAGTGCGGACAACAGTGCGGACTTTCTGTCACGCGCATGTTTACTTGACGCCGCGGACGATGCGTTACGGGACGCCGCGAGCCCAGACCACGACCTCGACCGAGCGTCATATATAAATTTTGTCGTAGATGGCAGTCTACCTGTCACATTAAATAAATTACGCGAGGAAACAAGCAAAGATCAAACTTTAAGTAAGGTTATATATTTTGTCAAAAATGGATGGCCTAAAAAACTTTTAGATGAGACCTTAAAACCCTATCATTTATGTAGGCTTCAGTTGTCCTATGAGAATGGATGCCTGTTAAGAGGTCATAAAGTGGTTATTCCAGCAAAATTACAAAATAGCATATTATTAGAATTACACAAGTCGCATTTAGGCATCGTGAAGACTAAAGCAGAGGCGCGATCACGGTTTTGGTTTCCGGGCGTGGATGCGGCATTAGAACGTTTGATAGGCTCATGCGACATTTGTCTTCAACTACGACCGTCACCACCCCGAGCACCTATTGCCTTTTGGGAACGCCCACCACGTAATTTTTATAGGATTCACGCAGATTTTTTAGGACCAATTTACAACCATATGTTTTTGGTAATAGTTGATGCGTATAGTAAATGGGTAGAGGTTTATAATATGAAAACTAATACGTCAAGTTCTGCGACTATATATAGGCTATATGAATACATGGCTAGATTTGGTATTCCACATACTTTGGTCACCGACAATGGTACATCGTTTACGTCACGCGAGTTTCAAAACTTTTGTGAATCTAACGGAATTACACACATAACTTCACCAGCTTATTGTCCTTCAAGTAACGGACAAGCCGAAAGTTTTGTTAAAATTGTAAAAAAAGGAATAAAAACGAGTTTGTTGTCTGGGGGGCGTAATTTTGAAAAAAATCTTTTAAAATATTTGTTTGACTACCGAAATTCCATACACAGCAACACCGGCTCCTCACCTGCAGAACTTGTGTATGGTAACAATCTTAGGACACGACTTGATCTGTTAAAGCCTGAGTCGTCGTCACTCTCGTCCACTCACATCGCAAAAAAACAGTGTTTGCAGAGTAAGACTGTGTATAAGAACGCCCCGGGGTTTGCGAAAGGAGACAGAGTCTTATATAAAAAACATTCACAAAATGGAAAATTTGTTTGGTGTAAGGGTATAATTGTGGAAAAAATTGGCAAAGTTGTGTATATAGTTAGAGATGTCACTACCTTATTGACAGTAAAAAAACATAAAAACCAAATTATACTATATAAAGGTGATGATACTTTTGATCATAAAACTACGGACTATGATATTGATGTAGCGACGACTACATCCGGAACTCGAGAACTGGCAGAGCAGGTGCCGACTAGCGGCGGGGAGACGACAGAGGTGATGCCAGCCGCAGTAAGTGAGTCCACCGGCAACGGGATTGCGACTACTAGCGGCAACCCTTACGACTTGCCTTGCACCTCATCACCACTGACACCCAGAGTTCAGACTTCGGAAGACGAAGAGTTTCAGGAAGCTCTGCCCGATCCTCCGAGCGGAGAAAGGACGACTTCGAGCCCAGAGCCACCGTCGTTACAAATCGAAAATAGTCCTAGCACCCCTACGCGTTCTAAACGTAATCGACCTAAGGTCAATTATAAACTGTTCTTTTAAAAAATATTATGTACATGTGTTTTGTAGTGCCTTTATCTTATGTATAAGCTAAGGGGAGGAATGTTGAGTATGTGTGTGTGTGCGTGTGCCTACGCACTTCAATATTAAAATAAAGGCAGTGCGCTACTAGCAAGCATTAGTTTCACTCGTCCCCTTACGCATACTTTACAATATCGTACATTTCTTCTTCTTTATAAAGAAATGAAAAGGCGAGCGCGAAGTTATTTGTTAGTAGAAACGAAAACAAAGGCGAAAATTGAAAACAGCAGAGAAATGCATCGCAAGTGAAGTTTGAAAATTAAAACAAAGGACTAAATTAAATGTAAGCGCTAGCAAAGCGAGCTAAATTTTCTTTTCTAATAATAGAAATTTTCAACTGTCATTATTACATTAATGAAAATGCAGCAAAGCAAGTGCGAAATTTTTCTTTGGTGAAAGAAGCGAGCCCGAAATTATCGTTAGCAAAAACGAAAATGAAAAATAAAGCAAATAAATGATAACGCGAGTGAGCGCTGACCAACATATACATGCTTGGGGCCGCACATTCTAGAATTTTAGAGTTGACCACCAGTCAATTGACATGAACTGTCGAAACGCGACTGTCTCATTGATAAATCAATTTATAATTATTATTTATGTAACGCGGGTAACATTATAATTACGCTTTTTTTTATATACAAGATTTATATAGTGGCACATTAACACACACGGCCATCTGATCCCAAACTAAGCAGTAGGCTAATTCACGTAGTTAAATAAATTCACTTGCAGTTTAGTTTCGATCAAAACAACCCTTTTCGTACTCTTGTAATTTTGACAACCGCTGTCAGATACGCTCGCGTCCAAGTTTGTATCACGAGAGCACTTCGAATAGATATTGTAGCTAACCAATTATAAGAATACCATTTTGCACTACGACGAAATCTTAATTAGAAACTGCACCGAAACTTGATCGGCGCGTCAAGAAATTACGTGAATTAGGGCACAGAGCTTGTACTATGGAACCAGATAACTGATAATATACTACATATTATTATAATATGTACTTTTCGTCTGACTTGGGTGGGAATCGAACCCACGACCTGCGGCGTGAAATACCGATATTTGGCGTCACCCGTCAAATTGGCGTGAATACACTTAAAATATGTATGACGTTAATAAAAATAATAAAATATGAATAAAATGAAGTACACAATCTTATTCCCCCGTCCCCGTTCTTCCATCGTTAAGTATCGGCTTTGCGCCACTGTTGTATGTTGGAAATTCCACGGGTACTCACAAAGCTCCACTTTTACTGTGTGAACTGCCAAGTTGTGGAATTCGCTGCAGGCATCTGTTTCCCGATAGCTATAATCTGCCTGTCTTCAAGTCACGAGTGAATTGGTATTCATTGGGTAAGCGCATCGTAGATTCATTCCTTCACATTAGGCCAGTTGTGGTCAAACGTAAGCCTATTAAAGGATTTAAAAAAAAGTTGACCAGTGAACCACAATACAACCATACTATGCGTATGCGTGCGAGAGCGAAAATCTCGGCGAAAACTTCTTCGGGAACACACTCGTAAGGTTCTCATTACAATTCTCACGCTTGATGATGATGGACTCAGAAGTAACTGCTCCGACAAACTTATGCGCATATTAAATTTACCTTAATTTTTTTTTTTTGAGAAACATGTGAGTGTGGTCAATACAAATTTTCGCATTCTCGCTCCTTTGTCTCGCGCCATTAAACTGACAATAATCGGAGAACAAGGCGAGTACCTGCGATGAGAGTGAGAATAAGATCCACATTCATGTTTCTCGTGGTTTTCTCGCATGAATATTGAGCGGGCTGTAGGGTCCAGGGTTCTACGTCCTACCAAGCAAACGGGTTGCAGGAGGAAGTTTATACCAACCTATGTTTAAAAATTACACACCACATATTTAGTTAACTACATATGCAAAATTATATTTTGATAAATGAATTGAAACGTTAAAATATCACCGATTACTTTCAATCCATTTTCTTGCTGGTATTATTGAAAATAACAGACCACAAACTTTGCTTTAGCGTTTTTTTTTAAGAATTTATCTACTATTGCTTTGTCGCGCGCCGGCAGCAGTTTGACAACCGCTGCTTTAGCCTGTCCGCAAGGAGGATGAATAAAAAAAAACATTGTTGTTGTTGTGTGTGTTGTTGGTTGGTGATACTGCAGGCAGATGCAATTAATTGTTTTTAAATAATACAAATCGTTAAGTGTTGTGTTATTGATGATAACAGTTTGAGAGTAAATATAGTTTAGGGGTGCAAACTGGTTCTGGTTTTGGCCATGGATGGTCCTGGTATGAGTTTGTTTCAAGGTGCCGCCAGTATCCACATAAACAGCAGTGCACAAGATAGACTTGAAGAACAGGAAGAAATAGAAGATGAGAAACGAAGAAATGAAGAGGTCGCTTGAACTTATTACACAACATTAACTTCAATTTGTTTATAGCTATTTGGTTGTTAAATTGTTTTTTTTGTTTAATTTGCAGTTAAAACATAAGCTGGCGAACGCTTTTGACGATTTAATAGATGATGACGAAGCTAGCTCAGTAAATAGTAGTGGAAACTATACGTTGGACCCAGCACAAAACAATGGGGGTATGTTTAAACATCTTACATTATTTGCCTTAGTTTGAAAATAGTAAATAGTTTGAAATTTAACACACTTCCTGTATTTACAAAAAATGTTCAATTGTAGTTCAACAGATACGGACTGGTCTACCTCCTACATATGTAGAATCACTTAACCACTTGAAAGAGAACCACCATGCTTCTGAATCACCTAAGGTTTACTGTGAAACTCCTAAAAACCACATGGGGCATCTACGGCACCAAGAAGAGAGCCATAAAACTCTCTTTAGCCAACATGCTGCTGGTGATGGACAAAATTATTATTTTCAACAGGAATTTAGAGGTATTTACAAATTATTTGTAAAAGTATTTTATTAATCTTGAATAAAATTTAGCAACGTCACTTGTAGTTAATAAAATTGAACAGTTGTTGTAGAAACGATCCAACCTGCAAACTGCACAAAATGTAAGATATCAAAATGATGCTAAACTGTTATAGAAATTTAATTTAAAAAAAGATTCCTACAACATATTACATAATGTACAAATCAGAAAGTGAAAGCAGATTGATTGATTGAAGACTCCAATTATACTATTGTGTTTTACATTTATAATTTTATTTACAAATTATTAAAGTATCTGTTAGTTCCAGGTCATGTAAATGGAATAAATAACTGTGATAGACAAGAGCTAATGAACAATGAAGAATTAAAAGTTCTGTATGAGGTATGTTAATGATTTGTTATGACCAGACAGCAATGTGTGAAATATGACAAAATAGGTTTTAACCCTAGACAAAAAGAGGGGTATTATAAGTTTGACCTGTGTATTGTCATAGTAGTTTGTCTTGTAAAGATTAAATGTATGAACCTATTTAGTGTGCATTTCATTTGAAAGTTAAGTTATCATGATGTTTCTTAATAGGTATCCATTAATTACATGAGGCATTTAAAGTGAGAAGGGAGTCTATCCAAATGTCACCTTCATGTGGGTCTCTGCTAATATCACGTAATTTTTATTCCCACAAAAAAGATAAAAATTATGTAAGCATTAAATTTTGAATTTAAACTTATTACAGACACAAAAATTACAAATTTAAATAGGATTATTATGAAATAAACCTCTGTAAAGGTAAGATCAATATCTTTCCAGGTACGAGTGAAAGAATGTCAGCAACTGGCAGGCGAGATGCAGAAGTTGGACATGGAGGTTGACAGTTTGCGAGCAAGACTTACTGCTGCTGTTAATGACAGAGACAAAACTGAGCTCTCACTCCAAGAAGCACATCACTTGCTTGGTAAGAATGACGTTGAATATCTCAATAAAAAATTGCAATTGTTAGTTTGATAGTATGTAGATCATGTTGGTATAGATAAAATAGCAACTTCTTTAACAAAGTTTTATAATTTATTTATCACTTGTTACGATTTTATCAAAAAGTTTTAATGAAGTTAGGCTTGCTATATGCGCACGCGAGACCAGAATTGCGAAATACAAGCCTGCTCTAGACTATGAATGTATATTATAATGTAGTAATATTGTTTTAGCATCAAGCAAACATAAATTAATAGAATTAGAACAAAAAGTGACAAACTTGACTGATAAGTTACATGAAAGTGATCAGGAGAAAGAACAGCTTAAATTGGAGCTCAGGTCGGCCAACATGAGTCTGCAAGATGTCCAGCAGCGGCTACACACTCTACAAGTAATATCAACCAGTGTTTTAAATATGCTTTAGACACAATATTGGCAATATAATTGCTTGCTCTCAAATTATAATAAAAATCGAGTCATTCGAGTCAGTCGAAAAATCTTTTCAATTTTTTTAAAAAGTTTATTTTCTTTACATGTTATTTTTAATGTAACTTTATTGAAATAAACTTTTCAGGTTGCTCATACACATGACACAGACGCGTTGTTCAGAGATCAACAAGATAGGTATGTTTTAGACATCATTACGACTAGTCCCAGCTTTGCACTGGCTCAAATCACCTAAACCTGGTTTGTGGATTAGTAAAAACCGCATAAAAATCAGTCCAGTCGTTTTTTAGTAATAGTAATAAATGGATAGTGAAAGTGGCTTCATTTTATATTATTAAAGAAAAATATTATATGTGGTATATAAGTAGAAAGACGTTAACATATAAATAAACAGAATATTTTAATATCATTATACATTTCAAAACTTTTATTTGTCAAATAATTACATGAACCTTAACTTCTGACTTTGCAACAATTGTGTTATAACGAAAGAGAAATATAAGTACTTTATTTTCAGACATAGAGATGAAATGGACCGCATGCAAAATGATTTGACGAAAGCTAAAAACAGACTTGATGAAAAAGTAAGTTGGTTTTTATATTCGTCTTAAAATTACATAAAGCACACCTGTATAAAGGCGTATGATTTTAAAAGTTCGTTAAGGTAATTATAACTACATTATATCAACAGGAGAACGAAATAAAAACATTAGAACGTCGTTGCATGGAAAAGGACAGAGAAAAAGAAGAGATTTTGATAGAAAAGGGCGCAACTATCAACCGTCTGGCGAGCGAGCTGGAGGCGGCGCAGAGTAGGCTCGTCAGTGGCGAAAGTGCGCGACTCAAGGAGAAACTGTCGCAGGTCACTACTGAGAGAAACGCTGCCAAGGAACAAGTTAAAGAATTGGGGGTCAGTAGTAACTGAAAAATTAAAACATGAAATAATATAGAAGAAAATTGCATGCCAAAAATAACATAGTTAAAGCACTTACCTTTTTTCCTAGTGATTGTTCCACATGATAGTGGTGTTAGCTAGTTAGCTGGTGTTAGTTAGTTTCTGACTTTCCACTCCACTTTCGTGTCTGTCACTTGTCGGTCTCTCATGTATTTTTTCACTAAATCTCTCCACCTTGCCTTAGGTCAGACTCCAAATCTTTTGATGAGAATAAAGTTACAGCACTCTAGCGTAAGGCTCCTATTAAACACATGATACTAATAAAATAATAGAAAAACCTCCATGGAAAATTTTGAATTTTGGTATAGGTGAATCACCACAGTTGATTTAGTGTTTAATTATATCAGCACCTAATACTTATTTACTATTTCTACAGTCTAAATTGGAGTTAACCGCACATGAGCTGGTTCTCTACAGAAACAAGTTGGCTGCTAATCAAAAGGAATATGATCATTGGAGAGCAACATTGCACCAGATCCTTCAGGAAACTTTACCAGACAGTACTTATATTGGTAACTGCTTCATTAATCCCTTCGCTGTTCTCCAGTCTTGATTAATATTTGACGAGCCGGTGGCGTGGTCCGTAAGATACTTGGTTTTCATGGCTTCGATTCCCACCCGATACAAACATTTGTGTGATGAACATGTCTGTTTCTATCGAGTCTGGGTGTAAATATCTGGGTGTAATATATTATATGTATATATTTACAAAAGAAAAGTATTATATGTATAGTATATACCAGTTATCTGGTTTCCATAACAAAAGCGCTGCTTAGCTTGGGACCAGATAGCCGTGTGTGTTAATGTCGCAGAATATTTATTATTATTATTATTATAAATATCTAATATTATTTCTTAATTGTAGGTGAACCTCCTTCACCAGGTAAATTAGCGACGCTGAAGGAAGCTTTAAGTCGATACAAACAACAATTACAAAAGTTGTCATCACTACAGGAAGAAATTATCAAACGGTAAATGTTCATAGCATTTCATTTATGCAGTACTTTTAGTGTTAAGTTGATAACAATCAAAATGTATGAACACAAGAAACTAATTGTTGGAAAATTCAAGGTAGGAAGGTAAGGTAAGGTAGCTTGGTTTATATTACAGTGATAAGAAAATAGAACAGCACCGCAAACAAGAGCTGGATCTCCGTGCGAAGCTGGAAGAGCATAAAGGTGTTGAGATGCAGTTGAACTCGCGTGTCGCGGTACTGCAGAACAAGTTGGACCTGCTGGGCAGTTCCTCAGACACCGACCTTCTGGATACCTATAAGCAACAGAACGAACGTCTGCAGGCTAACCTCGACGAAGTTAGATGTCAACTCAAAAACGTAAGATTTTTGCAGTTTTTATTATTCTATAATAGGCATGCGTTTGACCACAACTTCAGGCAGTTTTCACAATAAGAGTTGGAGCATAGCGCTTTGAGCGTACCTATGGAATTCCACATTGTTACTATATAATCCAGTTACATGTTTTAATACATAATAATTATTCCTACTCATATTTTAAATATCAGCTGCCTCATCGGTCTAGTGGTAGCTTGTTTGAACCATAACCACGAGGTCCAGAGTCGATCTTAATAATGTTTCTAAATACTTAACAAAATCTTAGTAGCAGCTCGAAGTTAGAAACCCCTTTTACGAGTGGAGCCTAAAAATATCCAGTGAAATGTGGGCGACATTCAACACCTTTGGGTAACAGGTGTGATCCCTTTTATGTTTAATCATGTTACTTTGGGGTAGATGCTTAAATTAAAACGCTTTTGTGTGTCTTACAGCTTGATCTCAAATATACACAACTGGAACTAGACTATGACAAGCTCAAGTCTGAGAAAGGAAGTCGCGCGTCTCTTGTACAAGAGGCTAATGCGGACTTGCTCCGAGAGTTGGAACGGTATAGTGCCCAGTTGAAGGAGACGCTCAAAGAAAATGGGGAACTAAAGACATTGTACCTGCAGGTTTGTATTCTTTATATAAAATCCTGTTAAGTGCAAGTTTTCTATCAACTATGTATATTATGAATTGATCAAACACAAGCTGGAGGATGTCACATATCCTGAAATGGTTAATTCTCAAATATACCCGTTTCATCACAATACTTTCCTTAACTTCCTTTTTTTTCACTAGAGCCAATGTTGTTTCTTTACCTATTACTATGCACAAGATATACTTAATGGTTCATGTTTATATTATTATAATCAGCAGTGTTCGAAAATTGTAATGATTATGACATTCATAAGTTTTAGGTTTTACTTTTTTCCCTGCTCCTATCTTGTTCTTGTGAAAATATTTAATACATGTAATTTAGCTTATCTGAAATTGTAATTTCAAACACAATGAAAATTGATTTTTGAATAAATAAATGAAAATGAAATGATACTGCCCGCTGACAGATAGATGGATAGTTTATACATGTAAGCATGATTTTTAGCAGTATCTTGAAAATGTGGTCTTGCTCTGATAATGTCTGTGCTCCTCCAGGCTTTGCGACCTGCGCCTGGGCACCGCTTTATTTACAATATTTATAACAATATCTTACAGGCTTGTAGTTCCCGAGATAATATTACTAGAGAACTAAAAGACTTGCAATCTAAAATACAAAAGGAAAGAGATCTTAACAAATCACAAGAACAAAACTTTATAGAACGAATAGAAAAGCAGAAACAGCAAATAGAAAAACTAAATATAGATTTAAACAATTCTAAAGATGAGTTGGAGAGAGCTAACAAGAGAATATCGGAGCTGCAAAGAGAGTTTACTGATAAACAGAAGGAGTTCACTGATAAACTGGATAAATACTTACAAGGTATAATTTTGTGATTATTATAATAATAGGCTACTTGTGTCTCTGGAATCCTTTTTAAATTTGGTTTTAAATTATGAATTATAGTCTGTTTAGACGGAATAAAATATTACTTTGCAAAATGTAATTTTAAAAGTTTACTTTTCGTAAACATACAAAAACAATGTCCGTTATGCTGTCTAGTTAGTATAATGTCACGCAGGTCAAAACATACATATGACATATTAGTGACATGATAGTATTCGAAAACTTCCTTCGTACTGACATCCCGTAATAAGGGTACAGACTACGCACGTAGACCCACATAACGTCACAACATGTCAGACGGCGTTTCCAAAAATCGAAGTTAAAGGTTGAAAGTATGGCACCCACTAACATTTTTTCTATCATATTATTATAAATTTGATTTCTGAAGCCAAAAACTACAAAAAATAATAACTTACTGTGCCAAATTTGTTCGTCTGTCTATTATAATTTATTTTTAATTCTGATAGTTGAAATTCCGTGGTCTTCAGGCAACAAGTAATTAATATTTTCTGAGTTTCCGACTTTTTACAGATGAGAAGTCTGCTTTAAGAAAAGAGAGAGAGCCATGCACACAATGCGAAAAACACATGAAGCACATCCGACATTTGGACGATCAACTCAGCAAATGCACTATTAAGATGGGTAGGTACTATTTTACTTGATCATAACTTTTACATAGCCTAAACATTATGTTGCTGATGTGGCAAAACTCTTTGACCACACCACTGTGTACTACATTTTACCTTAGTATGCCACGGAACGTTATTTAGGAAATATTTGCCAACATACATTTTATAACTTTTTACAAATATAAATAATAACATTTTAGGACAATAATACACATAGTCATCTGATCCCATACTAAGCAGAGCTTGTGTCGTGGAAACCAGATAACTGATATAATATACATATACTACATTCCTCTTGTAAATATATTATAATGTACTTAAAAAAGATAAATTGATTACACCCAGGCATAAGACCAACAGACATGTTTCTCACACAAATGTCTGTCTTTGGAGGGAATCGAACCCACGACCTGTGGCGTGAAAAGCAAGTGTCTTACCGACGACGCCACCGGCCAGTATACTTTAACTTTAACTTTAGGCTAATTTTCTGGTTGTACTGAAACTCAACAACTACTTCAAGTGTACGGTTCTAACGGGACTCTACAGCAATACTAGGTCAAAGGCAGCCGGTAGAAAGTTACACGCTACAATATTTTACTGTGTCAATCAAATCAACCATCTAGTACAACTTTTTGACGAATAATTATACGTTTTTGTCAGCATCCCAAGAGAGCAACGAGGCTCTGATGAAGGAGTTACGTAGCAAAGCGGAGTTCTTCCAGCAGTATATAGTGGAGAGGTTCAATAAGCTGCGGGAACAGCGCAGCGTCGCCACCAACACTGACGAGCGACCTGCCTCCACCTCACCCACACACTCAGAACATCCCAGTATTGAGCATCTAGTTCAAAACTGTGACGACGGGTTTGCTGCTAAGGTAACATAACAGAATTATTATATATCGCTTATCGATTTGCAAAAATGAAACTCAAACTAAGCAGCTTAATAGAAATAGATTTGTTTAGGGCATATCTAACGTTACTAGATATATATTCTAGATGTAACTAACATATTCATGGATACAAGAACCACATGGTAAATTCGTAACATGACAATAGAAAAATATTTTTACAACATCAAAACATAGTTTTACTTTTTAATTGTTTCGTTATCCCGCCTGTTGACGTGAGTCCATAAATGTCTTGAAATATAACTGCTTGAAACAAATGAAACGCGATCAATAAAATAAAGTGCGCTTAACTAACGGGTACTCTATATTTCAAATTTATAAAAAGCAAAATTATAATTAAACCCCCGTATTCATAAACGTCTTGTAAGCACATTATTGCTAAAATAGGTTTATAATTTGTTTGTCTTTATATGTCATCTTGACATTTATACTAGTAAGAAAGAGACCAAGTCCATTTTAACTGAAGAGTCTTATCAGAGTTTTATGAATAAGACCGCAAATGTTTTACATGACATGTTCCAGACTGCCTTAATGATGAAAGAGAAAGCTATACGAGATCAGATAGCTGAGAAGTATACTTTAGAGATGAAAACTGTAGAAATGAATTGTGCTCGCAAACTAAAAGAAATGGAAAAGGAGCATGTAGCAACTGTTTCCAAACTAAAGGAACTTCTTGAGCGGAAAGCTAAAGAAGTCGACACTTTGAAAGATTTTATTCTTGCCGAGAGAGCTAAAGTCACACAAATATTGGAGGGCAAGGAAAACGAAATTTCAGAACTAATTAAGGAGCATAATATGTTACAAGACGATTGTCAGAAGGCCAAGGACAGTATACAGGATTGGAAACTAAAAGCTGAAAGATACAAAGAGAAACTTAATCAAATAGGATCGCTAGAGAACTTGTTGAAAAATGAAAGAGAAGATTGGAAACGGAAGAATAGCTCCTCAGCTAAGGAGTGCGTGTTGATGAGGGCGAAAGTTGCAGAACTACAAGCCAAGCTCTCACAGTTGGAGCAGAAGTATGTAAATCTGGAGACTGAGCAAAGGATTCTGCAAGATAAATATAAAAATGCTAAGAAAACTGCTTTTACTTATAAGGTACGTAAAGGGAACTATTATTATCGTTACATACGTCAAAAAAGATCACCTTAATATTTTCTTAGATTTACGCGAATATCACACATTGAAATAATACTATTCAAACAAAAACAAACTACAACAACAATTTACTATTAATTATTTATTTAAACGTCGGAATCTAAAATCTAAAATAAACCGCAATAAAATCTGTTATAAAATATTTTTATTTCAAGTTTACCTTAGTAAAATTTCTTCCTCTGGAAAACAATCTTTGTATTTTTTTATAGGCTGTCTTTTTCTACTGTACTAAAAAGTATAGGGAGATAACATCAAATTGAACTAAAAATATAAACAATATATACTATTCAAGCTATTGTACCAGATGTGGCATCCATTCCACCCAGAAGTTCATTGGTTCACTATATTTTATTACTTGCATATTTTCTAGGATTATGTTTCAAAAAAGGACTCTCATGTCACTAACGAAATGAATAGGATACAAGACGAGTACCGAAACATTTTCCTCAAGATGATGAGCCAGATAAATTACCTCAGAAACTGCAGGGTGCAAGAAGAGCGGAAAGGCAAGCAGCCGCCCGTGCCCTCGCCCGTGCAACAGTTTCAAGACTCTGATGTAAGTTTTATATTTTTACTTCTGCCCGCAGCTTGCGCTTATATCGGTTTTTACGCTAAAGCCTTGCCCTTGCCCTTTGCGAAGTCAAAATGCTTTTAAATTGAATCAAACTATGTAAATAATTACATTATTAGTACTGTTTATTTTAATAAAGGAGAAATCTAGATTAACATAATATTTTTAGGGTACTACTCATTATCCTGGTTACATGTTGACATATTCTTGGTACGGTGGTGACTTAGGTTAAATAACCAGCCTTTATTTCTTTGACATTATTTCTAGTAAGTTTTATTTGGTTTTCCAAATAGTCTCAATATTTTTTATATGGATCTTTTACGTTTTTCCGTTTCTTTTCAGTATTCAGAGAAGATAACTCAACTAAACGACGATTTTACCCGCCTCGCTCAATCTACATTTAAGGATAGATTTGACTTCAAATGACGATTGTCTTTATTATACCTTGGTATATCAAAAAAACTAATGTTTGACCCATTCACTGCTGTCTTCAAAACGAAAGTCACAACATTGAATAGGTTTATTAACGAAGGTTGTATACAAAGCACATGTGTACCTAACTATATTTTTGTACTTAAAATGTTTTTGTAGAATGTAAATTAAATATTTCTGTTAAAGAGATTATGTGTAACTGTTAAGACTGCGTTATAACTATGACAATCGCTCAAGTCCCAGTTAGAATAATTTCGTAGGTGTAATGTTCAATATGAATTTATTGACGCCTGACGGCTTCAAACTAGATCATTCCATTAACTGTTTAGTGAATCATCCTGTGATAGTACATATAGTATATATTTTTAAAGCAGTATTACACGATTCAGTGAAAATGTATCCTACATTCCTAGTGACATGTCCAGTTGGTATAGTATTATGTAGACATTACGGTGAAGGCGCTGTCCTGCAGCGTCGCGCGGCGCACGCTGAGTCGACGTGTGAAGTACTTTATATGACGAGCCAGACCACAGATTATTAATTTTGATATACGAACTAAACACAAGCAAAAACAACACTAAACGCGGGTTGCAGTAGTCGTTAGTACATACCATAAACACACGCTACACGTACGAAATGAGTCGTAGATTAATATTTGTATATAGTGTGTGACGTAGTAAAAACTACCACTGACTGTGTTAAACAAACGAACCCAACCACCCAGTGACAGTGCGTTGCCGCGCCGCTATGAGACAGCGCACGCGTTTACAGGCTTTATTGTAATGGTGTAACAGCAATAATAAATTGCAACCTAGTAGATAACACATTTTTGGTGATTTTCACGTAAACCACCGCCCTGGGTGTGAATGCACCTTCAAAAGACTTGTTTGATAGATAAAAACTGATGTTTCTATTATGTTAAGGAATAAATACATACATACCTACCTAAGTACAACTGGTAACAATCGTATTATCATTTTGTTACTCAATTTACGTTGTCAACATAGTAAGATTGTTCTAACATGCAGATAGTAATTTATCTAGACGTAGGTATTGTATCGAATTTTTGATTTAGTTGAAAATCTATTTTAATAGATTCTAAACGAAAAACTATTAAGCAATAAATATGCTTGTTTGTACAAATTTTGTAAATAAATTAATATGTCAACAATTTATTTTATTTTTTTATATAATATCTAGAGGGTACAAAAGGCATTTTAGCTACTATACAACGTGTGTCTTTTCCTCTTATGTTAACTAATAACTCTGTGCCCGATTTCTTAAGTGTTTCTTTGACGTAGCCCATGCCTACGTTACCCCCTAGAGATGGAGCAGGGCAACCACTAGTTACTGTACCTACAACTTCTGATGATTTTGGATCTTTCAATATAGCACCTTTTCTCGCAGGAGGTCCTGATTCCATTCTAACGCCAACTCTTCTTTTAGTAACGCCTTCTTTAATTTGTTTCAATATAATTGCTGATCCAGGGAAATTGTCGTCAGTTCTCCTACGCTTAGCTATTAGCCAAGTCAGCGCCGCCTCGACAGGTGTAACGGTTTCGTCTATATCGTTGCCGTAGAGACACAATCCTGCCTCAAGACGCAGTGAGTCTCGAGCGCCGAGTCCCGCTAGCCGCATATCATCAAACTGCAGCAAAGATTCAGTTACCTTTTCGGCACTCATGGCCGGGATAGATATTTCGACACCGTCTTCTCCGGTGTAGCCGCAGCGGGTAACGCGACACTCGACGCCTGCTACCTTACCAACTTTAGAATTCATGAACATTAAATTATCCAACTGTATGTCTGTAAGGTTCTGCAGCACTGACGCCGCTTTGGGACCTTGCACAGCAATAAGAGCTCTCTCGCTAGTGTCCCAGAACTCGACATGGACGTCTTTGCCTCGTTTCCTAAACATCTCGGATGTTTCTTTCATGTGTTGCTTATCGACGTTCAACCGCCCAGCGTTTGATACTATGTATAAAGTTTCATTATTCACTCTGGTTACAATCAAATCATCTATAATTCCACCATTGGCGTTCAAAAACACGGTTAGAGAACCAGATCCATCAGGCATGCTTTTCAAGTCGACTGGGCATATCGACTCGAACCATTCCAGACAATCCTTACCTCGAACATTCGTCTGCAGCATGTGCGAAACGTCGAAAATTGAAGCACTTTTTCTGGTAAATAAATGAGACTCCGACAGACTTAAGTTAGAATATTGCACTGGGAGGAGGAATCCGGCGAAATCGACTATTTTACCTCCATATTTTGTGTGCAAATCATACAATGGTGTTTTGATCGCCTTGCCGTCACTGTACATCCGTGGAAATCTTACGCCTGGTAATTTAAGTCGCTGTATCGGGACGTTGAAAGACCTTCGTATTGCGATAGAACACATGGTTACACCCCGAACTCCCATTTACTTGTGATTTCAACATCTGTTAGGAAGATAATTGTAAGTACTATCGCAAACAAAGGTCAGCGGTCAGTCACTTAAAATAACTGATAAGCTAATTACTTACAGTCACTAGTCGAGCGAGACTCGACAAGAGCAAGTAAGTACAATATAAAAGTTAGGCAAAAATAAAACTACAAAATAATATTAGCTGATTAGTAAATTGATGCAAAGTTCATCTCACAAGTCAAGGTACCTATTAAAAATTATGCAGGTGGGTGATTTATATGCCCTGCCATGAGCAACATAACAGGCTATGGTAGTCTAGTGTGTGGTTTAAGGCCGATAAATGTGTTGCTTCAACCAACTCTAATGGGCAATCCCCACTAGACAATTTGCAACTATAAAGTCATAGGTTGTGGGTTCAATTCCCACCCAAGACAAACATTAGTAATGAACATTTGTGTTTGTGTCGAGTCTGGGTGTAAATATCTATTATAAGCACAGATAATATAATATTATGATTATAAGTATTCATTTACAAAAGAAAAGTATTATATGTATAGTATATACCAGTTATCTGGTTTCCATAACACAAGCTCTGCTTAGCTTGGGACCAGATGACTGTGTTAATTTTCTTTTTAATTATATCTCCATTTGCAATCAGTGTGTTAATGTCCCAGAATATTTATTATTATTTTATTACTGGTTGAACTGATAATTGTTTCTTTAACTAAAAATAATGTACAACTAATTCAGGGCATAGACAATAAAATACAAGCTAATTAATTAAAATAAATATATTTTTATTTATTCTTTTGTTTCACTATCATTAAATATCTTCAAATAGTTTTCATGTGGCATTAGTTCACTCTTGGTTGCTTCAGAGATAGCTATACTTGACAAAATGATAGCAATATATCCATCTGCATCGGGATACTCTTTAAGAAGACAAGGGTTGTCTATCAGCTCTGTGTTCACTTCAACTAATGTCCCTTTCATGCAACAGGGTACATCAAACCCAGTGCCATTATCATACTCTATTCTACAAATCACTGAATTAGGCACTAACTTTTGACCTCCTTTCTTACCCTTGCCCTTTACAGCATTACTTAAGCGATCAACTTTTCCACTGGAAAAATTAACCTTATACTCTTGGGACTTACTAAAAAAGAAATGGCTGGGTGCTAAACATAAAATAGCTACCCTGTTTGAATGGAACATGATCATTATGTCATTGTTCTGAATACCATCTACATTAGTTATGTATCTCTTAGTAAAATATCTATCTGTAAATGACTTCAAGTTGTCTAAATCAGCTGGTATAGAGTCTAATATGGAGATATCCATGGTAAATGCTTGTGAGACAGGTACTTTATTGAGCTGCAGCATTAGCACGTTCCTGTGCTAGGATTCTTGCACGAATTTCACTGTGCCGTTTTAGGGATTCTTCTAGGTTAGCTTTTTGCCGTGCTATGCGCTCAGTCTTCAAGCACTTTCTCATATCGCGATCATAGTCATTGCAAAAACCCAAAAATTTTCTGAATGGGTACTGAAATGATAAATAAGGTTAAGTATCTACCACCGATTGTATTTTAAATAAATTATTTAATTCGTGACAGAATAAACACTGTCAGTCGAACTGGGATATTAGATATTTGGTATATTGGGTATTAGTATAATTTGTGTGTCCTTTGTTTGTTATATAATTATTTTATAAATTACCTCGATATGACAGTTCATCAGCTTTTGGATGTAAACATTACACTCGTCTGTATGTAAATGTGGTGACAAATCCGTGTGCATCACTTAGATAGGCAGTAACTATTACAGCAATAACTTAATAGGTGCTCTAAATACTTATATTAAAGCAAATTCTATTTCATATAACAAACAAGAAGCAGAAGGTAGTCTGACACTGACAGACAGCCGATTAATTTCGATAGATGTCATCTATTTGTCATTCTCGAAGTGACGTTGTCCAGTGTGTCTAATTTTTTTACTTAATCACTAGTCCGAAAATCAATGTTAGTACCGTATTACACCGTATTTAACCTTACGAGTTTAATAGAGGCCAGGTTTTACTCGTGGTCTTTGGTGAAAAACTGTAAGTGCTACAGATCATGAAAGTCAAATTCTCCTTCCGGGCCACGGCGGAGCAGTCGGTTGGTTACTTTGTGGCAAGCCCTGACCCTAAGTCCTTGGGCTAGCATCACATTTTACCGAAGTCTGCAATAACGTTAGAGGCTATGCGCACTTCGTCCCATTCGCACCTTAACCCGCGTTCGTACGTTCGTAGTTGAATAAACCAAAGACTACAATAGATTGAATAAACTGCTAATGTGACCAAGTGCGAACGCGAGACGAAGTGGGCATAGTATTATATTATCTGTAGAACAGTGTTGCCAGATGAACGTGTTACATTCCCATGATGAACCCAAAATCGACTCGACGAGGATGGGGCGGGCGGCGTGGTGAATTAGATACCTACTTGCTTTTCACGCCACAGGTCAGGGGTTCGTTTCTCACCCGAGACAGACATTTGTGTGATGAACATGTCTGTTTGTCTCGAGTCTGGGTGAAATTATCTATCAGTATGTATTTACAAAAGAAAAGTAGTCTGGTTTCCATAATACAAACTCTGCTTTGCTTGGGACCAGATATCCTAGAAATTTGAGTGATATTATTATAGGTTTGACCGTCCTCGGACGGCTCACCGAACAAGTTCGGTGAACCAATAAAGGCCCCTCCCCGGTTAATTGGGTTAGGAATTCCGCAAAAAGAATCTCTCCTTCTATAGTTCTATATTCTCCTTAAATACCCCCCCCCCCCCCTCCCCCCAACATTTTTGTGACCCCGATTTTCCCCCAATACTAAAAATCCCTCCAAAATTTAAGGGGTCGCTCCAATATGGCATCAGTGCTCAAGAATTGAAGTTTTCGCAAAATAAAAAAATACGTAAGTACCTAATCAAAGATCATATAACCGCATATTGATAACACCCTGATTCTTTTATTACTTTCAAAATTAAAGACGAATGACTTTTAACAAGTTTTTACTTAACTACATAGTCACATTGTGTCTCATTAATAAATAACTCTAACAATAAATTATAATTTCGGTAAACACCGCCCGGGATTTAATTAGATCTAAATAGTTGCAGGAATACCCACATTTACTTAAATAACTTATTGAATAAGATGTAACTAACAAACTCCATCGTATAAAATGACTAGTTCATTTATTGCATTTTAATTGTACAAATCATTTTCAATATAAATCTATTAGGATTGGAAGTTGTCTTGCGTTATTTTCTATCACCACAACTAAAATAAACGCACGAAGAAAATCACAATAAAATCATACGACACGACATCATTCACCTCAAAACTAGGAACAAGCGAGTCAGTAATAAGAATAAGCAAAATAAAATTACAAATAAATAGAAATGCGATGTAACCAAAAATTAAAAGTGTTTGGATGCCCGATTAGACAGAGAAATGCAAGATGTGCCCAAAATAAATAATGTCCAATCCAATTGGCGAAAATTAAAAAGCGGGTGTTGAGTGTGCAGGGTTCGTTCGTTCGCGGAGGCATCAACTCTTGGGCATGCCTTGAGGCGTGGCGCTCTCAACCATCTTCTTGTACTTGCCGACGAGTTCGGGCAGGTCGTAGGCAATGGCGACATCCAGCTTTGTGATAGGACAGCCGCGGAAATAGGTGCACGTCGCCGACAGCTGCGAGAACTCGTACAATGGGTTCAGCCGGAAGAAATCGCGGTACGTCTCGGGATCGGGCAGATCATACCTGGAACGAAAACAAACAATTAATAAACCTATCAAACCAAACCTAACCGATTTTTATCTTATAAATGTTACCTATTAATCGAGTATTATTAACAAAGCAATTAAACCGCTCTAAGGTAATAATCAAAAATAATGATGCTCTACATTTTGCCTTGAAGATGAAATGGGAGTGGGCTAGCCACCTTGCTAGATACTCTGATGAAAGATGAACTATAAGAACAACCAAATGGAATTGTCCTCGAGACATTCGAGGAAGAAGCAGACCATACTCGCTGGAAGGACGAGACCATACTCGCTAGAAACTGTAGCAGGAAAATTTATGTACAATACTGCAAAAGATAAAAAGTAATGGAATTCTTTGGAGGAGGCTGTCACTTGAAGGGGGTCTATACAACAATGATGATTATAATGATATGATATATGATTATATGATGATTATACAGCATGCGAGAAACATTAATTAATTATTTATTTTTATTTAATAGGTACCAATTTAAATAATTTAACAATTAGATACATATACGCATTTAATTAATCTCTTAATACTATGTTATCTAGTGTTGTATAGAATTTAATAAAGCTATTTTATTTTATTTTATAAGGCAATAATCAAACCCTTTTTAGAGGACTAGAGTAAACATCACTAATAAGTAAGGGTTGGGATTTGATAATCACGATTCACTTCAACCCGTTTCAGTGTCCCACTGCTACAGCTGGGCACTGGTTTTCTCTCAACTATCATACGAGTTGAAAATTTACTATCACGATTATTATTATCACAACATTCACAACCTAATAATTTATACCGAGAAATACTTACCTAGAAATATTAGTAAGGGTACTAAGTCCCTCGTAGATGTGGTAGTTCTGCGGATTTTCAATGATGGCATCGGCAATGAGTTTCTTATTGCCAAATATAGTCTTGTGGTTGTAATATGTAGTTAGATAACAATCTACCATCTTTGCATGGTTTCTTACCCGGACCTGTAGAATAAAATTCAGCTGAATATAACGTATTTAAAAAATGTGTAAGTACCTAGATGCATAAAGTGGCACTTACAGCGAATCTCCTAGCGCTGGCAATTTTGTTTTCAATGCGCTTATCAATAGCCTGCCGCAGGTCTCTCAGCAGCTCGCGCTCCTGGGCCTGCAGCAAACGCACGGGCGCGCCCGCCTCGAAGGGCATGGACCACAGCGACACCGTGTACATCACCGGCGGCTGCGCGGAGCTCATCAGCGGCGAGATGTTCCATATCAACGCGCTTTGTACCCGCATCAGTTCTTCTGGTTTTACAATGTCCGCCTTGTTCAGTACAATGCGTGTCTGAAAATAATATTTAAAAAGTTATTGTCATAAGGATAATACGTACCTATTGTAGTAATAAATTTCTACTTACCTGAGATTCTCTGCCTTTGAGTTGATCGAGTATAGCTTCAGTCTCAGGACCGACGTCTAATTTTGAAGGATCGTACACCAAGAAAATTATATCAGCTCGGTCAATGAACCATTGACAAGCATCATTGAAGGGGAAAACTCGGGACACTTGTTTTCTTACTTCTAAAATTCCAGGGATTTCTACAATGTTAACCTGCAATATTAATAAAAGTGTTGAAATGTCGATTGATATGTCGTCGCTTAAAATTAATCCTTTGCCAACCATTTCATGAAGGACATTTGAAGTCCCTGAGAACATTTTGAAATTTTTTGTTTATTTTATTAGGTGGGTACTAGTTTAAAGTTTTATTTTGAATTGGATTAGCTTCTTACCTTTTCTAATATTTTGCTAGGGTGTTTTAAGCCCCTCAAACGCTCTTCCAGCCCTTGACCGAATTTTTGAAGTCCAGAGAAAGTCCAATCAGCTGCCAGTTGAGTACCATCTAATACTTCTGGGTCCTTGCCATGCATAAGGATGTTAAAGTATGCCGGTGACGGCTCCGCTCCTGTAATTATTGGAAGGTAGTATTATAATAGTTGATAATGATATAGGTAATAGTTATTTACATAGACAAGGTGAACCTGGAAGGGTACCTTTATCATGCCTTAAATACGTTACTGTTATTGTGAAGTATAAATTTTAATAAATTAGAGAAAAAAAGATTCATCCCTACATAACAAAAATATACTTTTCATTTTATTTTCTTAGACAACCCAAAATTTTGAAGAAACCGCCAATTGTCATTAGTTAATTTGTCTCATCTTTTATTAGGTCAGAGAGTACAGATAAAATTAATTTAAAAAATTAATCCGACTTCAAAAAAGGGTGAAATAATAAATATGCCGTTGATAAAACCATATAAAAGCATAAGTGTGTGTCCTTCTAAATAGGCTTACACACTAAGTACTTTTTTGAGGTAGCCAGCCCCGAAGAACTGCGAAACCGATTTTGATGCGGCTGAACTCTAAGTTGGAATGAATCATTGCAATCCGATGGCTAGTTATAGAGTAATCGCGAAACAAATAAACATACATACGTACTTAAATACGAAACTTGTTTTAAATATACCCCTGTATTTATAAACGTATTTTAAGCGCATTATAGCTAAAATGGGTTTTTAATTCGTTTGTCTTTGTCTGTAATCTTGACATTTATACTAGTAAGAAAGAGACCATTTGAAAGTCCATTTTGACTAAAGAGTCTTATAACGTTTTTATGAATAAAGCCGATAGAGTTTGGAAGCCTACATAGACTCTCCTTTGCGAATTTGGCGCAATTCCGACAGTATTATTGGAAGGCTTACAGCTAAGTACAACTTTATAGAAATTAACAAAAATATGAAACATTTAACTAAGTAATTACAAGCCTTCGCGTATAAGAAATTGCGTATAAATTTATTTAATGTGAGCAATACAGTACTTTATTTATATGTAGGTATGGTGAAAATGTAAAGAAAAATTATTATGAAGACATTACTGAGTAAATAATTTTTGTCATATGCTTCGTCTCGCCACTGATGTAGTTGTAAGAAATGGGTCCATATCGTGCTGCTTACACCATTCATTAAAAGTTCTACTTGCACGTATATACAACAACACTGTTCTGCCTATAATTAGACAGGGTGTTTGGTATCTGAATTGGGGGATTGAAACGCAGCAATTTCGACTGAACTTTAAGGCCAAGTTTAGCTAAGAGCTCGGAACTGTCAATTTCGCTAGATAGAAGTTTTGATAGAAATATATAATCCGCAGTCTCTTTACGATTTTCGAGTGGCAATAGATGGTATTTCTTTCCTACAAAGTTGAATGTACTTACCGGAATTATACGGAACTCGCTGATGGTAACAGAGTTATATAATAAAACGTTATATTACTAACATACATGTCGAATTGATAACCTCTTTTTTCGGTCGGTTAATAAACAGCTAACCATTAGAGTTGCAAGACGCAAATTTTTTGCAAAAATTTATCACATTAAAAATCGGATTAGCTAAAATATAATGCAAATTATTTCTGACTTCACAGAATCATTAATAATGACTTGAAGAAGATCTGGTTTCAAGTGTAGTATAGCCCTTCCAGTTCAGGTTGTTTATTAATCGATTCTGTACATACCAGTTCTAAGAGACCACTCGGTAAATTCCAGTCCCGTCAAATAATTTAGAATACTCGATTTGCCTCCACTCCAAGGTCCCATGAAAAGAACCAAAGGCTTCGAGAATATTTCAGGATCACCGAAATGCCTGTTACTTAGATCCCTGTACTTGTATAAACCTTCCAAAGGTTTGATTGAGTTCTCATATAGTCGCTTCAAGTCTCTGAGCACAATTTCAGCAGATTTTTCAATTGTTAACTCATCTTCACTGGCTTCCTCATCAAGCCTCAAGATTTTAGTAATATGGTCACGTGATCGTAAGTTTTCAGGTATATCAGGCGTCTGAAATAAATTAAATGTATTTATTGTAGGCAAGCACTAGGAACCTTACTTCAATGCGAACAACAATAATTGAATTCCTTATGGTTAGTTTTTATTTTAATCAAAACGACCACCCAAACAATCAATAAAACCATACGCGTCGTTTTTATAATGAAGTTGGCAGTAACTTAGTAGGTGTGTTAATTAGACTGCCAATTTAATATACTTAGTTACTGAAATACAAATTTTTGAGGCGTACCAATAATAACTCTTCTTCGGGAGCTTCTTCCTCATCTGATGTACCTTCTTCAGCAGCCTCCTCAGATTTGTCTCCATCTTCATCTTCTTTGCTGTCGTCTTGATCTTCTTGTGATTTTCCTTCTACCCCTCCGTCAGTTTCACCAGACTCTGCCTCTTGTTTCTCTCCTGAGTCGTCATCATCTTCTACCGATTTAGCTTGGTCTTCAGACGATTCGGCTGTGTCATCTTTATCGTCGGCTTTTTCTTCTTCTGATTCATCTTTATCTTCCCCGGAATCTTTTTTTTCTTCTGTAGATGCATCTTTCTCATCGGACTCACCGTTAGCATCCTCTTTGGAATCGCTCTCTTTAGTTTTCGAAGATGCATCATCTACTATGTCACCTTCATTTTCTTGTGATTCATCAGCCTTTTCTTGAGATCCATCGTCTTCTTCTGTCTTATTATCATCATCGTCTTTGTTTTCGTCAGATGCATCTGTAGATTTGTTCCTTTCTTCAGCTTCTTCACTGGCATTATCTTCTTTGGTGTCTTCTCCATCGGCTTCTTTACTGTTTTCACCACTGTCTTCTTTCGATTCGTCTTTTTCTTCTACACTGTCTAAAACAAAGACATTAAGGTATAAAATCAGATTGGTGGGAAGTGTTAGTAAATCATGGACTCTTCTTAATTGCTTTAAGAGCCTTAAGTGAAGTTTCACCAGTTTCTAATAAGCTTCAGTTAGCTTATTCACATGTTTTGTCTCTTTCTTACATTATATCAAGTGGCAAAGACAAATTTGTGAAAAAGCAATCCAACACTTATCAGAAACTAGTGAAACTGGTGCATAATCTGCTTGCGCTGGCCTCGACTTAGGTTACTAAATGATAAAAACTTCGAATGTTTCATTTAAAGATTTCTTAAAGAAATGACATTTTTGTCATTATTGAGCAGATATGACAATCAATATAAAGTAATAATTATACACACACAAACCTTGTTCAGCCGTTTTGTCTTCAGCAGATGCGTTTTCTTCTTTGCTGTCTCCGTTATCCTCTTTCGACTCATCACCTTCCTGTTCTTTGCTGTTACCGTCTGTTTGTTCCGCCGTATCTTCTTTTGAATCGTTGTCATCAGAACCTTGTAAGTCTTCCACGGATGTTTGAGCCACATATGGTTCGTCAGCTACTTCAACAGAAGGAACATCATCCTCGGAACTTTTCTCGCCACTTTCGTTTGAGCCTACTTCTTTTGAATTGTCTCCGTCGTCAACTTTTACTTCACTACTATCGTTTTTTTCGGCAGAATCTGTAAGTATTATTAGAATATTTAGCTTATATCTTCTTAATCATTCTGAATAACAAGTCCATGTAAGATTATTTGGTTTAGTTTGGGTACCTATAAACAACTTATAGTCATACACAACTCTAAGTTATAATGAATGGTTTACGCAATAATTCATACTTCTTACGTCCCTGAAACGCCGAGCAGAAGTTTCAAAGTCATATTTTCACACGGTTTGATGTTCTCTAGTAAATATCTCTGTCGACGTGAGTTATAAATAAAGTTTTAAATATAGTTGGCCATGCTTCTATCTATCCGCTTAGTAGACAATGGCAATAAAACTAATAACATTTGGAAATGTGTATTTGTTTAGAAAATTTAATCAATCGTTAATCGCTGTCTGTCACAACAGAGGTTCTTTAGCAAGTGTTATTTATTTATATCTATTATAATGTTATGTAGACATGGGGTTATATGTTACTTGACAGTTAATTGAAGTTTAATTAGCATATCATCACCTTTACCCTTAGTTTATGGATGTCCACCGCTGGACATAGGCCTCACCTTTAGAACGCCACAAGCCACAACGATCGGTTGCCTTTAGTAAACCCATAGCAACTAGTGTAACTACACATTGAAATGATAAGTCTCATAATGCTGTCTGGCATTTGGTTTCACTGTAAGAATTTTCAACCTTGTTTTTGGACAGCATTCAGATTGAAAGCGTTAATGGCATTTTTATCTCTACAAAGAGGGTAATTAAAATATTTCACCTGGTTCCACGTCTCCTGACTCGAGCTCTTTCAGAGCTTTTTCGATATATGGCCGGCATTGTGATTCAGATGGCGTGTCGTCATCCGCTGAAAATAAAGTATACGATTACATAACATTGACACACCGTCTTATTGATGTCATAGTGGAACCTAATAACCTTGAGATACCTAATCGGTTCACTCACTTCAACCGTTTTTATTGTCCTATGGCTGGCCACGAGTCTTGTCTCAACTATCTTACGAGATGAGAGATTTTAGGCCTTAATCCACACAGGCTGGCCAAGTGCGGGTTGGTGGATGTCACTATCCTCAAATCATTAGTTCTTAGACATGCCAGTTTCCTCGCGATGTTTTTCACAAACAATTCACACAAAAATGTGTGGGCACGACCGGCGATCGGAGTTGCGACCTTATATTTTAGAGGCGAGGCCGATACCGCTATGCCGTCGCTGCTCATTAGTTAGATAACGTAAATATACAATATTCTTCTTTCTAAATATATTAAAGAAGAAACTGACCGACTAACTGACTTAATATCAACACACAGCCCAAAAATTGGCACATAGGCTCCGTGTGAGTTTTAGGGGTGTAATAAGATAGGATTTTTCGAAACTCACCAACGAAACGGGGACTACTCGGGCGATTTTTTTTTATTCTGTTATAGGCTTGCGCTTGACCACAACTTGCCTGTTATTAAGTAATGATGCTGTCTACGATGAAACGCGCTTATCCAGTAAATACCGATTCACTCTTGACTTGAAGACAGACAGCCATGGATTCAGATAATATAGGTACACAAGTGGGTACGCAAACAGAGTGCACTATCTATTTCTTCGGACGGTGCAGGACAGGACCTACCCTACTTTAAAAATATATCCGTGCATATTTTTTATTTTGCTCTGCTAAAATATTGGTCTGAAAATAACGAACAAAACACAAAGGAATAATCCATTTCGTTGCAGTCATTCTCAAGTTACTATGGCGTGACCGGGATCCACAAGGTTTTAAAGTCCTAACGAAACCTTTGTATTGTCACCATGTCCAGAGGGATAAGGTGGAAGTGTGCCTCTCAATTCAGCTTAACGGAGGGACTATTAAATTAAAAATTAGAAATTAAAAAATCTTTAATGATAACTTTTCCTTCTCTATGTAGAATGTACACAGAGAAAAATATATTGGATCGTTGGCTCCCAAACTAAGCGAACCTTGTACGATGGGAGCCGAGGAGTGTTAAGTGTGTGCTAGGAGTAGGTATGTAGTATGTATGAAACTAAGTAAAAAAGAAAATATAATATTTTATACGGTATATTTACTAAAAGCTGTAATGCATGGGTTATTCATCATTTTAATATACATACTAGCTGCCCCCCCGGTTTTGCACGTGTGGTGTAGTTTACCCGATTTCATATAGTTTTTTTTTATTTATATTGCACAAACCTTGTCTTGATAATCTTCATTTCCCTTGCCTTTTCCCCATTTCTATTGTGTAATCTAACCTAACCTAACCTAATGCGGCTAGCTACCAAATTATACGAGCGACTACTATCAGACTAAGTTAGACCATAGGTAGACTAGGTGTCAGATTATATTAGGCTTCTGACAACCTGTAACGATTGTCATAGATTTGTTAAATGACTACCTACCGGGACCAACGGCTTAACGGTGTCTCCGAGCAACGGAGGGTAGTCCCTCCACCAACCAGACACCGAAACAAATATTTGTTGTTGCACAAAGATTGTTCGGGGCGGGAATAAAACCTGCGACCTCCCGGGCACAGTATTGCCCAATCGGATGGTTTACACCGCTCGACTATCAAGGTCGTTTAACCATAAACCTTGTCTTGATAATAACGAACAGAATAAAAATGAATTTATTTATTTATTTATTTTTCTATATTGGGACATAAAACAGTTACACATTAGAAAAAGTTAGATAGGTACACTAACTTAAAAGAAAGAAAGAATTATCCAATTTAAAGCAGTTGTTTCAAAGTTATGAGCGTATATACAATAATATACATGTAGGTGATAATTTATTGAGTTCCGTGCTTCAAAAGGTTAAAACGGAACCTTTATAGATTCACTCCATATCTGTCTATACGTCTGTCATAGCTCACAGCCGATTTGCTCCGAGACTACTGGACGGATTGAGTTAAAATTTGGTACACTTATGTAAATAGGTAACCTAAACAGGGGGCCGTGATATGAAAATCAATGAATTTTAAACATGGGGGCAATTTTTGGCGCTAAATTAGAAAACAAGATTTACTACAGTGTGTGACGTATCAAATGAAAAAACATGTTGTGAGACAGATCTATATCAATATGTTTTTCGTAGTTTTAATGTACATAGTTTTGAAGTTAATTGATAAAATCATTGAAAATTTACTATTCCCTCGCTCTCATCTGCTTCCAGGTAAGTCTGGCGAAGTCTGTATCGAAGTCGACATAATGAGGTTGTACCACGCGAATTTTTGAAATTTTAGCAAAATATTACCACGTGTCTAAAAATAATACAAATTCATTTCTGATTTCTCATGTCATTAGTCCTGAAGAATGTCTGGTTTCAAATATAGTATAGCCTTTTTGGTGCAGGTTTTATAGATATACTTAGCTTTAATCTTTTGACTAAATTAACAATAAATAGTGATCGTATGTTTCTGTGGGGTATCGTTAGATAGGTCTTGCCCTACAATGCGCATGGCCTGATTCGTAACTGGAAAAGGTGAAAACGGAACATTTTTAAGATCACTCTGTTGTCTCTCTATCCGTCTGTCATATCACAACACATGATTTGATCTGAAACTACGATTTTTTTAAATCCTATAATTAGCTTGGCTTGATCACAACTTGCCTGTTGTTAAACAATGATGCAGTCTACGATGAAACGCTCTTACCCAGTAAATACCGATTCACTCGTGACTTGAAGACAGTTTTAGCTATTGCGGGGAAATAGAGATGCCGGCAGCAAATTCCACAAACTGGCAGTTGGCACAATAAAATAACTGCTATGCAAAGCAAAGCGCTTAGCGCATAGCTATACCTCTACTTGTCCTATAAAAAAATGGAGATGGGAGAATAAGATTATGTCATTCCAACGCACACTCTTCAAAGCGTCTCCAATAGAAGACCGAAAGAGTAGCAACAATACGGCATTGCTTTGCAATTTAGTCTTTTTTTTTTTTTTTCTTTATTTAAAGAGCTTTGTCGCACAGCGACCACGTCGCTCTATTATTTTTACAAAGCATGGAGCATACATGACGATTAATTTAGCTTTGACGTTGATAAAGTAAAAATTGGAATACATTGGTATATAAATTAATTAGTGATCCAAAGAGGGACGTAGGATAAAACTTAAATGCATGTTTTGTAATTCTAATAAGCAATTACATTTCTTTGTACATATTATATATCAAACGAAAATTTACCATTCTTCCTCCCTTTCTCTGAAACTGCAGGGCTAACATGACTTCCCTTTAAGAAGTGTGCTCCTGTTTCTAAACTAGGTCTTGTTAGTTTAATTCTAACTAAGTTGTAACTTCGCCTAAATAGCACAGTGAGGTACTTATGGTAGGTCATCATCAACAGCCTATTCTAGTATAAAAAGGGATAGAATATTAACCTGAGGGGGATTTGCTTCGAAGTTGATATCAATACCTACCCCAGCTACTTGGTGTTTTTGATGATGATGATGTTGACCTACCTTAGGTGCCTCACTTTACTATTTAGGCGAATTTACAACTTAGTTTGGTCTGGGTGTAATTTATCAAAGGAAAGTTCTGTAAGTATTCTGTAAAAGTAAGCTTTTCATTTCAATATCCAAGGACAAATAATATTTAAATTCTGAATTCTTTAATATATTCTTCATATTGTGTTATCAAAATGTATCAAAATAAAATGTAATTTATGTACCTAGATCAAAAACACGGAGTAGCAGGAGTATTGATATCAACTTCAAAGCAAATTCCCCTCAGAATAATATTCTATACCTTAAAAGCGTCTTTCAATGTTTATGGTAAATTTAAAGTTGATTGGACCAAAGATTCGAGTAACCCAGGGGGGATCAGTTTCTATGGGGCTACGCGAATCTTTTAAGAATCAAACAGAGCAATCGGCGAACATACATAAAAAAAAACATACATATAATAGAACATAGAATCTCACGGGAGATATAGTTATTCATTTTGTTATCATATAATCATTATATTACATTTCCATCTATAATATATAAAATTCTCGTGTCACAATTTTCGTTGCCATACTCCTCCGAAACGGTTTGACCGATTCTTATGAAATTTTTTATGCACATTCAGTAGGTCTGAGAATCGGCCAACATCTATTTTTCATACCCCTAAGTGACTTTTTTTAATAAATACGCGGTACGAAGTTCGCTGGGGCAGCTAGTCATATTATAAAAAGCTAATCCAAAAGCTGATAATGGTAGATACAAGTATTCTATCATTATGTTTTTGTTATATTGTTTTATCATTGGTCCTTATTGTGTGCAAAGTTTTTATTTAATTTGAAGTTTTGAAATAGGAAGGTATAGTAGATATTGCTATTTGTCTTATGTATGACCATATCACAGAACTTTGATAATACATAAATAAATAATTAATCATGGCCCATAGCGAGCCGCTGAGAATCAATTAACTACTTATACGTATTATAAAGTATAGTTAATTTTCAGTAAAAAATATGGGTGTGTATAGATATAAATCAGAACGTGCAGAAACTAAATTTTCATTTCAGTGTTATTTTCACACGCTTTATGAGCAGCCTCGGTTGTGTGTGCGTCGGTCGCCGCTTGAGTTTTATGTCGTGCGCTATGGAAGCTGACATTGACTTACATAGTCGACAAACTTAGCTACAACACTTTTAGTGAGGATTTCAAGGACGTCGAATTGTGGCCTTGATACTAATTATTACCTAATAACAACAGTTTTAACAGGTATTCTAAAATTGTCATACCTAAAACTACTTAAAAAGAAATGACAAATATGAGACTCTCTGACATGAAATCTATAGCTATGACTATGACCGACCTTTTATCTGAAAATTAAAACGTCGCGACGTTTTTAATTTTGAGATGAAAGTTTTCTAATTATTGATATCCATGGAGTCATTCATGCGTGGTGTAGCTGTACCTACTTGATCAATAGGTGCATTATGAATAAATAAACTGCAATAGGCAGTCGATTGTTTAGATCTTTTGGAAGATGATTAGGTTCTTACCGGTTTTACGTATTTCTATGATCGAAGAGTTATAAGTAATTGTATAGCTCTACATTATACCTATACCTGAAGATCAAGGACAGGTTAATGATTTTAGGTCTTAAATTAAGGATTACCCTTAAAGTCTGTAGTTATGACGTGACCTAGATTTATGTCATACCTACTTTTATAATGTCGTCATGATCCTATCGTTTTTCACAAGATGGCGACGCACAACGACAAATCCCTGTATTTCTATTTATGTATCTAGCTTTGAGATGTAACTAGCGGCCGACAGCGCGCGGCTCCACTCCACTCCGGGAGATAATCAAAATGACGAATTGAATAAGTAGTTAATCAAAGTTGCCTAAAACTTGGTCACTAGATCATTTTGTCACAAGAGCATCTACTAAGGTTATCGCCAAAAATAGAGCACATACGTGAGCTTTTTACATCATTTCAGCGCAAGTTACGCTCAAAATAGAAACGATGTAATGACGCAGTGTGCGAGAGAAGATCCGAGCTCCCACTGTTGCGTAGCCGCCGTTCTCAGGACTCACCTCTCGCCGTAACACTCAGCGCGGACGCCACCAACAGCACGCACAACATACACCTCCATAGAGTAAATCCTTTTGTCCTCATGTTGTACACCTTGAGCCCGCTACGCCGGGATATCAGTCATTTGCACACACACTCGCGCACCTGGTCGGCCGGTCTGTACGTTGTACACATCTACACTGGATGACCAATTCCACATTAATATGGATGATCAAAACGGTTCGAATCCCTCAGGAATACGTGCCGCTTTGAAGACCCTCTTTCCATTGAATTGCGATTACAAAAATATAGAAAAAAAAATTGAGTACATCAATTCAGAAAGACTTAAATCGACAAAGGGCAGTTCTATTATTAACCGCAATTCAATGGGTTAGACGTGGAGTGCAGTGGGTATCGGTACGCGACACTGCACGTGAACGACGAGCGTAGGTACTCTATTTCCGGAGACAGCACAGCATCGCTGGTCGGAGGGGTACTGGCGCGCTAGCGACTCTCCCCGCGCCGAGTTTTCAGCAATATTCAGCGCGTGCGCGTGCCAATACCGTCGTCGGCAGCGCGCGCGCACACGCCGACCGCACGCTTCGCTACACATCACCACCTGGATTGCTCAATAAATGCCCATTTTGTTTATTATCATTATCTTAATGATAATGAGGCTCCAAAATATAAATTGCTTTATATATGTATGAATCAGTTTTCAGCAAATCTGCACCTTCACTATCCAAATCATTCCATGATAACACAATAGACAATAGATAAAAGTATGTAAATACACTAAAACTAGAATCAAAAGTTCACATTAACTTTGTACTTAATCAATCCCATTAATCATGCACTTACTATGAAAAGTCACGAAGATCTAGTATCCAACTGCTGGGCACGGGCTTTTATCAACTGTCTTTTTAAGAGTTGTAAAGGTCCAGGGCTCAATCCACAATCTGGCTAAATGCGTATTGGTGGTAAAACATTTCCTCGAATGTCTAATTCTGAGCCATGTTTAGGCACGATCCAGGAACCAGCTTGGTATTACTCATTAAATTCCTCTCCATTAGTTAGGTAAATACACAAGTACTTAACGGTGACATAAAAAAAATAGAAATTGGAAGCCAATAAGTCTAAACTTATACATACCTAGTTACTTTAGGTATCATCATCATTTCATGTATATTTTATACTACTCATTTAGATAATAATTTACATAATACTAAACTAAGTAAGCTGGCCAGTTAATTAGCTAACAACCATGATTTTGACGAAGAGGCTCAAAATTCACTAAGTGTAGACAACTATAATACCTATACGAATAGCTGTCACTACCCTATCCTATTTAAATATTTGAGTAAAGTAAATAATAATAATAATAATAATATAATGGGACATCAACACACACGGTCATCTGATCCCAAACTAAGCAGAGCTTGTACTATGGAAACCAGATAACTGGTAATATACTACATATAATACTTTTCTTTTGTAAATATATACTTAAATATAGATAATTACACCCAGACACAAGACAAACAGACATATTTAACAAATGTTTGTCCCGGGTGGGAATCGAACCCACGACCTGCGGCGTGAAAAGCAAGTATCTTACCGACCACGCCACCGGCCCGTCAAATTCTTGGTTTGTATAAAATAAATTAAATGTCGTCCCTCCTCCGATTACGCGAGCAACACTGACGTCGATCCCGATAATTGTTGTGGTTTAATTTAGATCGAGATTAAAAAGAATAAAAATAACTTTAAAGACAAGAACGATGTTAGTTTGGCAATAATATATTATGTCGGTGTACAAGATCTCTTGGCGAGGTTCAACCGACCGCCATATGATTTAATATGTTGATGTCGCTTTGAAACTGCAATTGGTGCAGTGACATGACATTTCAGTACAAGCTGCGCCTACGCTGATATAGTTTTCACACAGGTATTTAGCTATTTACGTAAAGACCTTGTAGGACTTACGTCTACTGCGACCTACTGTGAATGTAATCGCTTAAAGAGGGTCACCAATATTTACAAAATATTGACTTTCTAATCAGGTGCCAAAAATGGCATCTGTAGGCCTTTCATGTTAAGCAGATCAGTAAATTCGACTATTAGTGGGTTTCACATTGATCATACTTATTACGAAGAAAAAGTTAAGAGGATTCGTAACGCGTAGGAAAATATATTGGTAGCCACCCGAAGGAAGCCACCTGTAGAAGGAAATTGAGTAACCAAAGCGAGGGTTCGTAGTGCGTAGAATTATAGCCATCCGTAGCCTTAGCACGTAGTGTAGCAATTTTCGTAGCAATAGTAAAAAGAGCTACTTTTGTAATTATTACTACGCTTGTTCGTAGCGCGTAGAATTCGTAGACGTAGCACGTAGCGTAACTACTTTCGTAGCAGTAGTGAATGGTGCTACGAAACTGCTACGAGGTCGTAGCGCGTAGGCTGATTATCGTGCAAGTAGTCGTAGCATCTGTGGTAGTAGTGGAAAGAAAACGGACAAGTGCCTGTTCACACGGAGACATCCGATTTTTTGTGAGAATTATTTTTAGAAGTATCTGATTTATTATTATTATATTTTTTAACAGTATTTATGAACCACTGACTACTGAGAGATACTGTCTGTGAGAACGTGTTGTATTGTAAGAGACCACTACGAGGTATATCCTTATCCTTAATCTGAGTACGAGGGTTCGTAGCACGTAGAATAAATATTTCGTAGCACGCACAGATCATTTCTAGCTGCAGCGCAGTAGAAAAGGGAACTGCGTAAATGCTACGAGGCACGGTACTTAGAGTTAGAATATAAAAATCATAGAAACGCGTGGAATAAATACGTTTTAGCCACCCGTAGTCGTACTCGTAGCACGCACGCATTGAAATGGAGTGGGAGTGCGCTACGTCTTACAGAGGTATAAAACTTACCTAAACGTCGGACGTCATCGCATCATTAACAAAAAAGAAAAATACGTGTCCAATATTTTTCATTTCAGAGATAAAACAAAAGAACTATTTTTATGGTATTATGCTGCTTCATGGCAATTTGCACAGGTACACTAAGCCACTATTCAGTCTGGCTCAAGGACCTTATACTGGTCTGACTATTGTCTGTATTTTGTGGTTTTGATTTAGCTGGACCCTTTCTCATTTATAGGGTTACCCACTTTCATTCTGGGAATCTATTAATATGACCTGGGATGTCTCATCTCTTTAGGCGTAGGTACATGTTGTGCTCCGCCTTCGCCACTAAGGGCCAAGGCAAGTTCATTTACGTATGTCTTGATAGTCCCGGTTTGGTATTTTCTGATAATTTGGCATACTTCCTGCTTAACAGTTTTCATCTTAAGATACAAATAGGTACATGTATTTGTTGCTTATGCGTTTTTGCTGTTGCTGGCTGTGCCCCAGAGTTGGATCCCATATGTTTATATAGGTTTTATGATGGCTTTCTATGAAAAAGTCTTGCTGTTATTGTTTATTAAGGAATGTTTTCCAACTAGCCAAAATAGGTTGCGGAGTTTAGTATCAAGCTGTTGCGCTTTGTCCCAATATGCTTCTGCCGTGTCTGTCTTCAAACAAGGTGCATACCAAGGTACTTAGCATTATCTCCCTGAAAGATTGGTTCATTATTAAGTGGTGAGCAGGTTTCGTTCTGTAGTGTTATATGGATAGACTTGCTTTGGTTAGCTTTTATCTTCCAAAGTTTATATTTCAGCTAGATGTGTCTGCAGCTGTTTGGAGGTATTTACTGGGCAGTTATGTGATAAAAGCAGGGCAGTATCATCAGCGTGCAGTCACAATGTTGTCACTTTTAGGAAGATTCGTAGTGTAAATTAGGTATTATGTAGGCCCGAGTATACTCCCCTGCGGGAATCCCGATTTGATGTCGTACCTACAGGTCTGAGCACTGACTGCCGCACTAACCTTGAAGCTTCTTCGACTGAGGTAAAATGTCTATATACGCAGCAGGGAGTGTGGCAGCATCTTCATTTTATAAATAAGACCTTCGTTCGTGCCTTACTTTATCGAAGGCCTGGCTGATGTCCAAAAAGATGGTAGAGCAGTACATACGCTTTTCCAGGAACCTGCTGACAACGTCCATCATGCGATGCATGGTGGACGAGTGAGGGAATGGGTGTTCTCTCAGATTCAATACGACGACGTTTGCTAGGTCCATCGAAGTTGACGCTTTTGACCTTAGGCTTGGTGACCATTTCATAAAGTAATGCCACCTTATGATTCAGGCCATGGAAGAAACAAGCTTCTTAAGGCGATTAAGCCAAAACCCCGGCTCTGAACATATAATCACTAGATCCTACCCACACTGTATGTCCTTTTCGGGTTCTTTTACCGCCGCCCGATACACAGCGTTGACCTTTTACGGCTCTTTGTGGTCTGGTCTTAACCAACCCACCTCCTTTCTCAACCGGCCTTAGGACTGTCTATGGCAGAGTTATGTGTGCTTAAAATGATTTCGTATTTGTAACAAAACCTAAATTTTCAGTATTTGAGGTAAAATAGGTAAGGAAAAAAAATGATAGCATAGAATCATACTATATTTTATAAAAAAATTGTTACTTAAATCTAACTTATTTTACGACTTGTATTAATGATCAATTATAATTAGTTCTTCTATGCTCCAATCTTCATACGAGTGGTCTGGGAGGAATCGTCTGATGATGATGGGGATCTTGCCATGCTTCAACTCCTTCATAGCAATCTGCAGAGGATCTGTCTCACCTTCCAACTCCACCATTACAGGAGCACACATAGCTATTTGTAATGCTCTTGTACCTGAAAATAGAATAGGATTGCATAGTTTCGCTATTATAGTTTATTTTAGTTTATTTAGCGGTATCAGTATCACTTTTGAAATATAATGTCTCAGGTTCAATCCCTGTTGTGCCCACACAACTTGAGTGAATTTTTTCATCCCTGCTGCACGATTTGAGTACATAAAACATTCACCTACTCGTACTTTGCCAGCCTGTTTGATTAAGGCCTAAATTCTCTCATCTCTTAAGGTAATTGAGAGAAGACCTGTGGCCAGCAGTGGGACACTAAAGAGGGTTGAAGTGAGTTTACTTTTCAGTTATGTATGAAATTATAATAATTATTTAAAAAGTCTAAAACCTAAGCTCACTTTAAAATAGAACTATTCAAAATAGACCTATAACTAAGTATCTAAAATAGAACCTATATTAAACATCTAAATAGGTAATGAAATTTTATGTTAACTATGTTAATAATAAATGTAGAGATACATAATGTAAGAAGTACCTATTACCTACATAGTTACTTGAGTGTGACCTTTCTACATGGGTACAGGATAAGTCGAAAGTGACATTATGTAGGAAAAAACAACAAAAAGATCACTGAACCAACGTAGAGACGCAAGAGAGTTCGCTAGTAATTAATATAAATTCAACACAAAACTACAAAAAACATAACCTCACCTAACACTCTTGCTCGTTCGTACTTGGTCATATATCTCGTGGTAATTCGCTTGGACTTCTCGACGCCGCCACCCGCTTGGCCTGGCGGCAGGCACTGCACGTTGTACCCGTCCTCCTCCTGTTCCTCTGTCTCTTCGATGTTGTCGTCTTCCTCTACGATGTCGTCGTAATCTGCTCCCGCGTCATCAGCCTCGTACTCCTCGTCAGCCATGATAAATAGATGTCCTTATTTATTAAATACTCTAAATGAAACAAAGGATTAATTCTTAGTATTAGTGCAATAAATATAATTTTAACTCTATAAAAGAAGACCAAGGAAAACAAACAAACAAAGCTGAGGGCTCAACTCATTCAACGCGTATGACATGCATGTGACACATGTGTCAAATTTAGAGCTTTGCTCCGGAGACTGAAAGCCGGTGAATCTCCGGACATTGCCGATTTAGCGAGTAATTGGTTTTTTTTATCCCTTTTCTTCTGAAATATATTTAAAACAAAAAGTAAAGAGTCTACATACTCTTTAATAGTCTTTAGAGTTAATAAAAAGTTTACATAACTACAATACTTTTTGTTTTTCTTATGACAGATACCTATTATTCTATTCTCTTATTTTTCTTATTTGTTGTTGTTATTAAAATTATTTTCCACACTCAAATATTTATTATTTATTTTATACACAAACTATAAAAGTGTATAAAAGATTTTAGGTGTTTCACATTTTACTTATTTAGGTGACAGGCGTAGTGCACTGTTACCAAATGCCGTTGAAATGTTGTGCTTCTTAACCAAAACCATGATTGTTATATTAAATCAACCCATTTGATGTTGGTTCAACTAATGTCAGTTCATAACTTTGATTTATCGATAAATTGATATTATTATTATTTTGTTATTAGATTATTTATTGAGGTAGATTATTTAATAAATAAAATATTTATTATTTTTATTTACTTTCACTATATTAAAAATTTATTATAAATCTCCGGCATATGCAGAGAATCTCCGGAGATTATGTGTAACCGGAGAAAAATATCCGAAGACTGATATTGTGTCCAGTGCAAAGCCCTATTGTCAATGTGCGACAGACAGTATAACTGATAACGTCGAAGCGCGGGAAACCTAAAAATTGGCTGACGCGGTTTTTTAGTGTTTCAGATAAAAAATTATTTTACGTAACTTTTTACCCAGGATAAGGTTTAAAATTAAACTCTTTTTATGTAATTGTATGTATGTAATATAATTTTGTACATTTTTATGTAAATATAAGTATATTTATAAATTAGTGCCAGAAGAGCTCGGTAAGTTTTAGTACATAGTTTTTCATTACCATGGATCCCCCCGGGGATCCCGGGGGTACAATACCCGACATTGCCCACAATGTTACTATAGATTATAATGCTGAAACTAGCATGGACACAGATGCTTCATCCGTGTCATTAAGAGGCGACAAAAGAAAACGAATTGCGGCGAAACGTATTTGCAGGACGTGCAACAAAAAACATACAAAACGCACTAAAGATGGTAAAAAGATCGACGGATATTGCGGTTGTGGTTCCGACGTAGAAAAGCCTGTTCAGCCCCCAGTAGTTCCTCCTCAACAGCCACCAGTAAGGTCTTTGTTTACCAACAGTGACTCTGCCCCATATGTTGTACATATTGTAAAAGAAACACAGTCTCAAAATGATGGTACCACATTACACCCGGTTACATTTGGTCGATTTTTAAAAAAACACAACATAAAAAATGTTATCAATGGTAGTTTAAAACGCATTGGCAGAAATCGCCTATCTATTTCCTTCAATCAGTTAAATGACGCCAACACTTTCCTCAGTAACACTGATTTAATAACCAGCAACCTAAAAGCATTTATCCCTTCTTTTATCATTACGAGAATAGGTATAGTTAGAGGTATCCCTTCGGATTGGTCTGAAGAAGAAATAAAAGAAAACACTAATATTCCTACAGGCTGCGGCCCCATTATCAAAGTGAGACGATTAAATAAAAAGGTAGTAGTTGATGGTGTTACATCTTTTAAAGCAACAGAAACTGTAGTTTTATCCTTTGATGGTCAGGTTTTGCCAAAAAGAATTTTTGTATGTTATAACTCATTGCCTGTAGAATTATACATTTATCCAACAGTTCAATGTTATAATTGTTGTCGCTACGGACACGTTAAGGCTCAATGTCGTTCAGTTCCAAGATGTTTTCGATGTGGACAAGGCCATTCTGGCCATGGCTGTTCAGCTGATGAGGATGATGTGCAATGTTGCCTCTGCAACGGTGCACATCTTGCTATTGACAAGAAATGCCCTGAGTATGTTCGGCAAAGAAATATAAAAGAAGTTATGGCAAAATCATGTATTTCTTATCTAGAGGCTTCAAAATTACACCCTCCCATTTCTAGGGTCTCATATGCAGATGCTGTTCTTGCTACTTCATTTTCATCTTCCCCTGCATATTCGCAACCCACAGCCCTACCTGTTAATTTGCCATCACCTGTAAAAAACACTTCATTTAGCTATAAAAAAACCACTTTTAGTAAACCTCGTCCTCCTCCTAGCCCAAGAAAGGGATATGACAAGGACGCTCATAGAAAAATAATCAGCGAATATTCGATGCCTGAGCCATCTAATGGGTGTGCCATTACAAATAAAAGTAAAGAAAATGATACAGAAATTAACATCAATGATTTCCTTTCCTCCTTAATTACTTTGCTTTCCCAATTTCAAGTTTTACCGTCAAACGCTGCCCCACTACTTGAAGCATTTTCTTCTTTTATTAAAAACAATAATGGATCAGTCCGCAATAATTCAGTGGAATTGTCGTAGTCTTATATCAAAAAAAATCTGATTTAATCCATATAATCAATAAATACAAACCATTTATCATAGCAGTCCAAGAAACATGGTTAAAACCTGAGTCCATATTCAGGATTCCAGGTTATGCATGTGTCAGAGAAGACCGCTCTGATGGTTATGGTGGGGTAGCATTGCTTATCCGCCACCCAGTATTATTTTCTCACTTTAGTATCCCACCTCACAACAATGATTACTCTATTATTGCAGTTACTGTTAAGAACATATGCTTTGTTTCTATTTATATTCCCCGTCCAACTAATGACATATTATCTGAAATAGACACAATCATAATGGCTCTTCCAAGACCATTTATATTAATAGGAGACTTCAACTGTCATCATCAAACTTGGGGAAGCTCTGTTTCAAATAGTTATGGCAATTTAATTTTAGACATAGTTGACTCCCATAATTTATGTATTTTAAACTCGGGCTCCCCAACAAGGCGTTCAGCCCCAACGGAGGGGCTCAGTGCACCAGACCTATCAATCTGCACTTCGGATCTTGCATCTTTGATTACTTGGAGATCCCTCCCTTATACATATGGAAGCGACCACTATCCTTTACTTTTAGATTTTGCTTTTGCGGTTGAAACTCAACCCAAACGTAAATCCCGTTTTAAATACAAACTAGATAACGCTAATTGGCATTTGTTCAAACAACGTTTAGATGACAAGCTGTCACAACTTCCCAATGTCACTCAGGGCTCCGAACATGAATCTGCCATTGCCATGGCAAATGTCATTATAGAGGTCGCGGATGTAACATTCCCGAAAAAGTCTAGCCATCATAATTATATTCCATCCCCTCCCTGGTGGGATAATGATTGCACTCAAGCTATCAGGGATCGCAAGCTGGCCGAACTAAGGTATAGGGAGTTTGCTTCAAACGAAAACTTTGAGATTCTTTGTAACTCCATCCGAGAAACTAGAAAGCTATTTAGGAAAAAGAAACAAGAAAGTTGGAGAGCTTTCTGTTTATCCTTATCCCCCCAAACTAGGCCGTCTGCTGTTTGGCAGAACATCAGGAGATTTAGATCTGCGTTTAAAGAAACATGCTCTGCAACGCTTCCATTACCTCTAGCTGATTCATTTTTGGATAAACTTTGTCCTCCCTCAGTGGCTGAGCAAATTCCTTTATTAATAGGACCACCGGTAAATACTGAAGGTACACTAGGTTTCATTAGTAGTTTATTTACCCTTTCAGAACTCAAAGCCATAGTTAATAACTTTAGTAAAGAATCCACTCCTGGAGAAGACGGAATTCCTTATTCTTTTTTTTCTCATCTTAGTGACAGTTTCCTTTCTTACCTACTAGATGTCATCAATAACATCATGATTACTGGTAATGTACCTTCTTCTTGGAGAGTACAAGAAGTCATACCGATTTTAAAACCTGGTAAAGACTCATCAGATGTTTCTTCTTATAGGCCAATTGTTTTATCTCCCGTTGTCACCAAAATCGTTGAACACCTAATTAAAAACCGGTTGGAGTGGTATATTGAGAGTAACCAGCTGTTAAGTCCTTCTCAATATGGCTTTCGCCGTGGTAAAAGCACTTTGGACAGTGTCAGCATATTAACAACTGATATTAGGTTAGCATTCTTATCTAAAAAATCAGTCGTGGCTGCTTTCTTAGATATAACTTCTGCGTATGATAATGTAGTATTAAGTATTCTATATCAAAAATTAAATGCTCTTAATATCCCTGTAATCCTGTCTAACTTTATTATTAATATTTTGTCCAGTAGATACATACATCTGCAAACTCCGAACGCCGACTCTTCAGAAGACTCTTTCCACACAAGGCGTAATTTAACACGCATTGTGTGGAAAGGTTTACCGCAAGGCTCAGTGTTAAGTCCAATATTATACAACATTTACGCTTATGATCTAGAATCCTCTTTAAATGGCCCTGTTAGTGTTTTACAGTACGCTGATGATTTACTTATATACTGTTCTCACCAATCAATCGAGTCCGCTTGTACTTCTCTGTCCTCGGCACTCAATAGTTTGAAAACTTGGTTAGATTATAACGGTCTTGAACTTTCTTCATCCAAGAGCTCCGGTATGCTGTTTTCCAGAAAACGTCTTCGTTCTCCTGTTCTCGTATATTATGATAGCCAACCAATCCCATTAAAGAGCCATGTTAAATTCTTAGGAGTAATGTTAGATTCCAAACTTTTAGGTGTTCCACACTGTGACTATTTAAATTCGAAATGCGAACGCCTTCTAAACATTATTAGATGCCTAGCAGGGGTATGGTGGGGTGCTCACCCTTATACTTTAAAACTTATTTATAACGCGCTCATACGTAGTGTCCTAGACTACGGTACATTTTTATTGGCCCCTGGCAATTTGGCTGCATTTGCTAAAATTGACCGCATTCAGGCTAAGGCTCTCAGAATAGTATCTGGGGCTATGAAGTCAAGTCCTATCAATGCTCTACAAATAGAATGTGTCGATCCTCCTATGTTCCTTCGCCGTCAGTATCTATGTGATAAATTCTTGTTTAGAGCTTTTCAATTTTCTAACCATCCCTTATATGATAAACTTAAGGCTCTGTCTACTCTTATTGAAACATGTAATTCCTGGTCTCATAAACCACTTCCATGCACTGTTGTCAGTTTTCGTAAGTTTATGTCCTTACAAGCCCCCACGCATCGATCTCCTACACACCCTCTCTTTTCCAGCGACCTAGAATCTCTAGTAAGATCTATTGACATAACATATAACTTCGGCATAGATAAAGACACCTCCATGGCTAATGAAAGATTTAACATCATCTTAAATAATGATTGGAAAGATTACCAATACATTTATACGGATGCCTCTAAAAACTCTTCTTCAGGTAACGTGGGTGTTGGGATATTCCACCATCAATCTAAAATAGTTCAAAAGGTGAAATTCCCTCCGCAGACCTCTGTTTTTACCGGTGAATGCTATGGCCTCCTCAAGGCTGTAGAATTAGTCCTTTTATTACAGTTAAAGAAAACCATAATATTTTCCGATTCTATGAGTGCGCTACAAACGTTATCGAAGTTTCCTTTTAAGTTGAAAACCGTTTTCCCCATTATCATTAAGTTACGTCAGCTTTTAAACATGTGCAACATCTCGGGTTACTCTGTTTGTTTTGCGTGGATACCTGGTCACTGTAACATCTCTGGTAACTGTAGAGCAGATAAACTGGCCAATGAGGCTGTCGCCGATGGTGATATGTTTCCATATAAAAACTTTTGCCATGACCTTGGCTCTTTACCTACAGACTATCTTCAAGATTCTTGGAATAGCCTCTGGGCGGAGAGTTCTACAGTAAAGGGCAAATATTACAAAATAGTCCAGCCTTCTATCCCGAGCAAACCGTGGTTTTTCAAACAAATTTATAACAAACGTACAACTTCCTCACTTATACGCATGCGTTTGGGCCACAACAGCACACCGGCGCATCTTGCCCGTCTCAAAATTTTACAATCTGATGAATGCGAATGTGGCATCGGTGTAGCTGATATAAATCACATATTTTTTTCCTGCCCCCTCTATGACTCCCATTCATTTTTTAATAATTTGATATCTATTCCTGTCCCTTTACCTACATCTATCCAGTTACTTCTATCTTATAATAACCCTCGTATATATTCTATTCTAGCTGATTTTATAAACTTAAACACCAACTTAAAAATTTAATCCTTCCCAAATCCTATCCTGGTTTTTCCATCCGCTCTAAATTAAATTGTTTTAATGTTTTATAAGTTTCCCTAACTTTGTTATTGGCAAATGGTCTACAACCGAGCCATTAAAAAAAAAAAAAAAAAAAAAAAAACTGATAACGTCGAGGAAGCGCGGGAAACCTAAAAATTGGCTGACGCGGTTTTTTAGTGTTTCAGATAAAAAATTATTTTACGTAACTTTTTACCCAGGATAAGGTTTAAAATTAAACTCTTTTTATGTAATTGTATGTATGTAATATAATTTTGTACATTTTTATGTAAATATAAGTATATTTATAAATTAGTGCCAGAAGAGCTTGGTAAGTTTTAGTACATAGTTTTTCACTACCATGGATCCCCCCGGGGATCCCGGGGGTACAATACCCGACATTGCCCACAATGTTACTATAGATTATAATGCTGAAACTAGCATGGACACAGATGCTTCATCCGTGTCATTAAGAGGCGACAAAAGAAAACGAATTGCGGCGAAACGTATTTGCAGGACGTGCAACAAAAAACATACAAAACGCACTAAAGATGGTAAAAAGATCGACGGATATTGCGGTTGTGGTTCCGACGTAGAAAAGCCCGTTCAGCCCCCAGTAGTTCCTCCTCAACAGCCACCAGTAAGGTCTTTGTTTACCAACAGTGACTCTGCCCCATATGTTGTACATATTGTAAAAGAAACACAGTCTCAAAATGATGGTACCACATTACACCCGGTTACATTTGGTCGATTTTTAAAAAAACACAACATAAAAAATGTTATCAATGGTAGTTTAAAACGCATTGGCAGAAATCGCCTATCTATTTCCTTCAATCAGTTAAATGACGCCAACACATTCCTCAGTAACACTGATTTAATAACCAGCAACCTAAAAGCATTTATCCCTTCTTTTATCATTACGAGAATAGGTATAGTTAGAGGTATCCCTTCGGATTGGTCTGAAGAAGAAATAAAAGAAAACACTAATATTCCTACAGGCTGCGGCCACATTATCAAAGTGAGACGATTAAATAAAAAGGTAGTAGTTGATGGTGTTACATCTTTTAAAGCAACAGAAACTGTAGTTTTATCCTTTGATGGTCAGGTTTTGCCAAAAAGAATTTTTGTATGTTATAACTCATTGCCTGTAGAATTATACATTTATCCAACAGTTCAGTGTTATAATTGTTGTCGTTACGGACACGTTAAGGCTCAATGTCGTTCAGTTCCAAGATGTTTTCGATGTGGACAAGGCCATTCTGGCCATGGCTGTTCAGCTGATGAGGATGATGTGCAATGTTGCCTCTGCAACGGTGCACATCTTGCTATTGACAAGAAATGCCCTGAGTATGTTCGGCAAAGAAATATAAAAGAAGTTATGGCAAAATCATGTATTTGTTATCTAGAGGCTTCAAAATTACACCCTCCCATTTCTAGGGTCTCATATGCAGATGCTGTTCTTGCTACTTCATTTTCATCTTCCCCTGCATATTCGCAACCCACAGCCCTACCTGTTAATTTGCCATCACCTGTAAAAAACACTTCTTTTAGCTATAAAAAAACCACTTTTAGTAAACCTCGTCCTCCTCCTAGCCCAAGAAAGGGATATGACAAGGACGCTCATAGAAAAATAATCAGCGAATATTCGATGCCTGAGCCATCTAATGGGTGTGCCATTACAAATAAAAGTAAAGAAAATGATACAGAAATTAACATCAATGATTTCCTTTCCTCCTTAATTACTTTGCTTTCCCAATTTCAAGTTTTACCGTCAAACGCTGCCCCACTACTTGAAGCATTTTCTTCTTTTATTAAAAACAATAATGGATCAGTCCGCAATAATTCAGTGGAATTGTCGTAGTCTTATATCAAAAAAATCTGATTTAATCCATATAATCAATAAATACAAACCATTTATCATAGCAGTCCAAGAAACATGGTTAAAACCTGAGTCCATATTCAGGATTCCAGGTTATGCATGTGTCAGAGAAGACCGCTCTGATGGTTATGGTGGGGTAGCATTGCTAATCCGCCACCCAGTATTATTTTCTCACTTTAGTATCCCACCTCACAACAATGATTACTCTATTATTGCAGTTACTGTTAAGAACATATGCTTTGTTTCTATTTATATTCCCCGTCCAACTAATGACATATTATCTGAAATAGACACAATCATAACGGCTCTTCCAAGACCATTTATATTAATAAGAGACTTCAACTGTCATCATCAAACTTGGGGAAGCTCTGTTTCAAATAGTTATGGCAATTTAATTTTAGACATAGTTGACTCCCATAATTTATGTATTTTAAACTCGGGCTCCCCAACAAGGCGTTCAGCCCCAACGGAGGGGCTCAGTGCACCAGACCTATCAATCTGCACTTCGGATCTTGCATCTTTGATTACTTGGAGATCCCTCCCTTATACATATGGAAGCGACCACTATCCTTTACTTTTAGATTTTGCTTTTGCGGTTGAAACTCAACCCAAACGTAAATCCCGTTTTAAATACAAACTAGATAACGCTAATTGGCATTTGTTCAAACAACGTTTAGATGACAAGCTGTCACAACTTCCCAATGTCACTCAGGGCTCCGAACATGAATCTGCCATTGCCATGGCAAATGTCATTATAGAGGTCGCGGATGTAACATTCCCGAAAAAGTCTAGCCATCATAATTATATTCCATCCCCTCCCTGGTGGGATAATGATTGCACTCAAGCTATCAGGGATCGCAAGGTGGCCGAACTAAGGTATAGGGAGTTTGCTTCAAACGAAAACTTTGAGATTCTTTGTAACTCCATCCGAGAAACTAGAAAGCTATTTAGGAAAAAGAAACATGAAAGTTGGAGAGTTTTCTGTTTATCCTTATCCCCCCAAACTAGGCCGTCTGCAGTTTGGCAGAACATCAGGAGATTTAGATCTGCGTTTAAAGAAACATGCTCTGCAACGCTTCCATTACCTCTAGCTGATTCATTTTTGGATAAACTTTCTCCTCCCTCAGTGGCTGAGCAAATCCCTTTATTAATAGGACCACCGGTAAATACTGAAGGTACACGAGGTTTCATTAGTAGTTTATTTACCCTTTCAGAACTCAAAGCCATAGTTAATAACTTTAGTAAAGAATCCACTCCTGGAGAAGACGGAATTACTTATTCTTTTTTTTCTCATCTTAGTGACAGTTTCCTTTCTTACCTCCTAGATGTCATCAATAACATCATGATTACTGGTAATGTACCTTCTTCTTGGAGAGTACAAGAAGTCATACCGATTTTAAAACCTGGTAAAGACTCATCAGATGTTTCTTCTTATAGGCCAATTGTTTTATCTCCCGTTGTCACCAAAATCGTTGAGCACCTAATTAAAAACCGGTTGGAGTGGTACATTGAGAGTAACCAGCTGTTAAGTCCTTCTCAATATGGCTTTCGCCGTGGTAAAAGCACTTTGGACAGTGTCAGCATATTAACAACTGATATTAGGTTAGCATTCTTATCTAAAAAATCAGTCGTGGCTGCTTTCTTAGATATTACTTCTGCGTATGATAATGTAGTATTAAGTATTCTATATCAAAAATTAAATGCTCTTAATATCCCTGTAATCCTGTCTAACTTTATTATTAATATTTTGTCCAGTAGATACATACATCTGCAAACTCCGAACGCCGACTCTTCGGAAGACTCTTTCCACACAAGGCGTAATTTAACACGCATTGTGTGGAAAGGTTTACCGCAAGGCTCAGTGTTAAGTCCAATATTATACAACATTTACGCTTATGATCTAGAATCTTCTTTAAATGGCCCTGTTAGTGTTTTACAGTACGCTGATGATTTACTTATATACTGTTCTCACCAATCAATCGAGTCCGCTTGTACTTCTCTGTCCTCGGCACTCAATAGTTTGAAAACTTGGTTAGATTATAACGGTCTTGAACTTTCTTCATCCAAGAGCTCCGTTATGCTGTTTTCCAGAAAACGTCTTCGTTCTCCTGTTCTTGTATATTATGATAGCCAACCAATCCCATTAAAGAGCCATGTTAAATTCTTAGGAGTAATGTTAGATTCCAAACTTTTAGGTGTTCCACACTGTGACTATATAAATTCGAAATGCGAACGCCTTCTAAACATTATTAGATGCCTAGCAGGGGTATGGTGGGGTGCTCACCCTTATACTTTAAAACTTATTTATAACGCGCTCATACGTAGTGTCCTAGACTACGGTACATTTTTATTGGCCCCTGGCAATTTGGCTGCATTTGCTAAAATTGACCGCATTCAGGCTAAGGCTCTCAGAATAGTATCTGGGGCTATGAAGTCAAGTCCTATCAATGCTCTACAAATAGAATGTGTCGATCCTCCTATGTTCCTTCGCCGTCAGTATCTATGTGATAAATTCTTGTTTAGAGCTTTTCAATTTTCTAACCATCCCTTATATGATAAACTTAAGGCTCTGTCTACTCTTATTGAAACATGTAATTCCTGGTCTCATAAACCACTTCCATGCACTGTTGTCAGTTTTCGTAAGTTTATGTCCTTACAAGCCCCCACGCATCGTTCTCCTACACACCCTCTATTTTCCAGCGACCTAGAATCTCTAGTAAGATCTATTGACATAACATATAACTTCGGCATAGATAAAGACACCTCCATGGCTAATGAAAGATTTAACATCATCTTAAATAATGATTGGAAAGACTACCAATACATTTATACGGATGCCTCTAAAAACTCTTCTTCAGGTAACGTAGGTGTCGGGATATTCCACCATCAATCTAAAATAGTTCAAAAGGTGAAATTCCCTCCACAGACCTCTGTTTTTACCGGTGAATGTTATGGCCTCCTCAAGGCCGTAGAATTAGTCCTTTTATTACAGTTAAAGAAAACCATAATTTTTACCGATTCTATGAGTGCGCTACAATCGTTACCGAAGTTTCCTTTTAAGTTGAAAACCGTTTTCCCTATTATCATTAAGTTACGTCAGCTTTTAAACATGTGCAACATCTCGGGTTACTCTGTTTGTTTTGCGTGGATACCTGGTCACAGTAACATCTCTGGTAACTGTAGAGCAGATAAACTGGCCAATGAGGCTGTCGTCGATGGTGATATGTTTCCTTATAAAAACTTTTGCCATGACCTTGGCTCTTTACCCACAGACTATCTTCAAGATTCTTGGAATAGCCTCTGGGCGGAGAGTTCTACGGTAAAGGGCAAATATTACAAAACAGTCCAGCCTTCTATCCCGAGCAAACCGTGGTTTTTCAAACTAATTTATAATAAACGTTCAACTTCCTCACTTATACGCATGCGTTTGGGCCACAACAGCACACCGGCGCATCTTGCCCGTCTCAAAATCTTACAATCTGACGAATGCGAATGTGGCATCGGTGTAGCTGATATAAATCACATATTTTTTTCCTGCCCCCTCTATGATTCCTATTCATTTTATAATAGTTTGATATCTATTCCTGTCCCTTTACCTACTTCTATCCAGTTACTTCTATATCATAATAACCCTCGTATATATTCTATTCTAGTTGATTTTATAAACTTAAACACCAACTTAAAAATTTAATCCTTCCCAAATCCTATCCTGGTTTTTCCATCCGCTCTAAATTAAATTGTTTTAATATTTTATAAGTTTCCTTAACTTTGATATTGGCAAATGGTCTACAACCGAGCCATTAAAAAAAAAAAAAAAAAAAAAAAACTGATAACGTCTTTGACTACGACATTGACAGACACAGAAAAAATAACTAACGGTCCATAAAATAAGTAACTCAACATTATAAGAAATTGCATCATTGGACGACAGTGTTTTTTTAGTTTCTTTTCCACTAATATTTTGGGAGCTTGTATATTTTTAAAATGTTAACACTGGCCAAAATGCGGAAGTATTTCTGCACAGGCCATGAGTAACATATTATGTAGAAGTACCGTCGAAAAGTTTAATGACTTGACCATAGACTATTGTACTATAAATACTTTTTCGGACGCGACTGATTGATAAAAATTAAAAAAAAACCTTTGTTCTCTTGTCGCTGGTACATTGGTAGTCTTTCCTTTTCCGGTTCTGCATCAAAGCTGAAACCATGCCGGTGTGTATTTTTATTTATCAGAAGAAAATATTAACCTGTGCTAAATGAAATTGTCAGTTCTGTGTGTCAGATATCGATCCCATTAAAGCCTTATAGTTTTAAGTGATACTATGTAACCCACTGAGAAAACTTACTACGTTTACGCTCGGGGATACACATGGCAGTGCTTGACTTGTCAAAACGGAACCACCAAAAAGAAATATTTAAAGCAATATATATTTTAACTTTTAGCCATTAAAATAATTTTGGATCTAACCCTATTCCTAGCCAATAGTATCATAACATTGCTACTGACCATTTTGACTAGTCTAGGCAGTAATTTTGTGACTTAACCTTGTTTTGTCTAATGTGCATTTTCGGGATTTCAGCTCGCAATTGATTTACTGCATCCCTCTCCCGCGTCGGAGAAGAGGAAACACAAGTTGAAGAGGCTGGTGCCGCATCCTAACTCATATTTTATGGATGTCAAATGCCCTGGCTGCTACAAAATCACAACTGTATTCAGTCACGCGCAAAGGGTGGTCGTATGTGCGGGTTGCTCAACGATCCTTTGCCAACCCACCGGAGGTCGCGCCAGATTAACGGAGGGTATGTATTTGTTTATGTTACTGAATGGCATTGTGTCCATAAGTGCATCACTAAGTTTTTAATGTGCAGTAAAAAATAGGCACCTATACCAGTTTATATTAGTGTTGTGTACCTATTAATATTTATCGATAGACTAACAACCTTTTTTTGCGTAATAAGAGGAAAGATATACTTCAAGTGTGTGTTTCTATACCAAATATCTTTATTGCATCCACTATGTTGTACACATTGTGAAAACAAAGGTAAATTATAGTACCAAACAATCATGGACCCTGTTGGGCACTTCATAAAGTTAATTAATATTTTTAAATTTGTGGGAGAGAAGACCATGGGCATTATTACTGTTATTATTCAATGTGTACTGAATAATGGCTTAGTATTTTTATTCATAATTAATGTAAATAATCTGTATTGTGTCAAATTTTATGTACTGTCCAGTAGTTTTCTTTTTTCTAAAGAGTATCAAAATTGAATATCCACACATTGATACAAACTTTTTCAATTATATTAGTAAGAAAGATGGTGTGATAATAGTGACATCAGTATTTGTAATATTGTGCAAGAGGTAATACTTAAATTTTGTAAAACAAAATGTAGGCAGGTTGTTGCCATTTATTGGGCTCAAGCATCTTAGCCTCAGCTCTCAAATGTAATTTTTCTGATAGAAATATGTTTACCAAACCACAGGTCTACTATTTCGCAATAACATGCAACTAGATGACATAGTTTAGATGCTATATTGCTTAATTATTACAAGCTTTTATTTAACCTGCCATGAGTTTGTGTGGGTCATTTAGTGTATTCCCAATGAGTCACACCAATCATGTCACACAGTACAGTTACTGGTTGGGATTAGGTAGTTGCATAGATTAACAGTGTATCGGATTTTTTTTCTCATTATGTTGTTCTTAAAGTACCTATTTGGAATTGTTTGTACTTTGTAGAGGGTTGCTCATTATTAAGCATCAAATGAAGAAAATGGCAGGGAGCTCATTATTATTATAACTAAGCACCATTAAATCTTCTTAATTAATTTAGAACTCAAAACTGAACTGTTATTTTATATAACATGTTTTAAAGACCAACCTGTTTACTTTAGTAAAACATGTAAAAAAAATTACAGTGTCAACTCGATTTTTTTCCTATATCAGCATTTTGAATAGGTACATAGATAAGTGTCTCAAGATTTTTTACTATGAGCGTCAAAGTATTAAATACAATCGAGTCATTCATAAAGTCTTCATGCAATTTAATTAAGTTTTAGGTATCTACTGTAAAATTTAGTGTGATGGAGTTTTGTGGTTTGCAACTAAGCCAATGCTGTACTAGATAGAATAATAGAAACTAAATTGGAGATACCTCTGAAATTTGAATTGTTTGGACAATCATGAAACCTTTCCTATAGTGCATAAAGTGCCGATGCCTGTGCCCAACTGAGAATACTTTACATAAAACATTCAATTTTGAATTAGCTTCACCAGGCATTTCATCTTGGGGACTCTAGGAAATAGCCTTAAATGTGCCAATATTGCCTTTAATGCAAAATTGACCTATTATGTGAATTAATAACACTTGTCCTCATTATGTGAGCTATATCAATTTTTAGTATAAAGAATACAAATTTTTCTTGATGAATATTTCACACAGATAGAAGACTTAAATTAAATTTTTGTTTCAGGTTGTTCATTTAGAAGAAAACAACATTAAACATCCTGGAGAGAGAGCCCTATAATTTAAGATTCTTATTTCCGTGTATGTAAGGAGAAAATATTTTACAAGTTTGTTAAAATGAATCCAGTCAAGCACTATCAATAAAGGCTTTATCGAAGGGAATATGGTAGTTTAATTTCAAATAGCCAGGTATTCAACATTAAAAAGTATATTTTCTTATAAATATTATAATAATCATTGCACATTCTATAATATCACATTAGTAAAGTAAGTCTCACTTTTATTATCTTAGTCAACAATAGATATACATTATAAATACATGGATATTTATATTCTCAGTCACCGTAATAATTGAGAAGGCCAGATTGGTAAACTTATAAATTCATCTATGAATTATGAAAATACAAATGTTATTGTTTTTTGTGTTTACAAATATCTTTCATACTAATGTTGACACAAATAGACACTATTTATTTTGAAACTAATAAAACATCCATGCCATCATAACAGACAAAATAATTCAATTAAAATGGAATAATTCGTTACAGTTTACCTACAAATATATTATAAAGTAATAATTACAACTCACTGATAAAATGTTTACAAATAAAGATATAACAAAAAAATTACATACAAAAACCTAGGCACTATTCTTGACAAAAAAATCATGAGCTTTTAGTTCTTGTGATTCTTTTAGCTCTAGACATTGTTCAGCATTTTGGATATCTTGCTTTATGGCATCTATTAGTTCACTTAGAGAACCAAAATTTTTCTCTCCTCTTAAATACCCAACTAGACATACTTTTAATAGTGATCCATAGAAGTCTCCATTAAACTGATGCATTATGTGAGTTTCCTAAAAAGATAAAAACAATTGATGTCATGATAACACATTGTAACAGGAACAAAATATTTTAAGTAGAAATAGTCTTATCATCATCCAAACATAACCAATTTCATGCAATTTACCTTGCACATTGATTAATTTTTAAGTCTACTTAATATTTGTCACGATAATTATAATTATCACTGGACCCAATGTATGTAGCAATTTGGTGATAGACAAAAATAACCTAGTTACATGACAAAGTTTTACAAACAAATTATTAATGTTTTAACCGCCTGTGTGCATTTAAGAAACAAAAAACATGCATTTTGTTTTTGTTCCATTTACATCCATTGCAACTACCTACTCATTATAGTTATATTTTATAATTTGTTAAAATTTTGGTACAGGGACAACAATTAAAAGCAGTTAAAAGGTTAAAAAAAGTGAAATTAGTTAACAGTACATTTATGCTTACCACTGACATTTGTTGGTTCTGATAAAATGGACACCAGCCTATATTAGCAACCATTTTGTGAACTTTGCCATGGTCCACTTGAGCCCAACCATAGTAGACTCCTGGCTCTAGTTCCTTAGGCAAAGACTTCACCACCTCCAATGGGTAATTAGCTGAAAAGAGAAAAAATTCAATATGTACATGTCTTATTTATTAATATTCTTCTTCTTTTAATTATGGCCTCTGCAGAAATTATTCTGCAATTTTGCCAGTGTCAAGTTTAAATAAGTATATAAGTTTTTAAAGATTAGGTAGTAAAAAACTAAAAAACTGCGACGTTCTAAGACGCCATTTTTCTCTTATTTTTTAATAAGATGAGACACAATAACAGACATAATTATGACACTTAAAAGAAATAATAACTTGACACAAAACTTAAAAATTGACACAAGGAAAATGCACAAGTAAATTTGTTTTTCATATTGTTCTTTTGCCTGCCATATCAACAAATGAAAAAATATTCGTATAATAATGATTATTAAGAAATATAATCATGTGAATAATTTATTCATTGAGACAGTATTTATGCTATCCAAGACACTTGGGGAAACAAAATTACTTGGTTAGTTAATGAGTTTCAAGGTGTTTATCAGTCTTGAAATTCAAGGTTATTGGAATGAAGATTAGCAAGCAAATATTACACTAACAAAGAGGTTGCTGCAATATAATACTAAAAACTAACAACCCTTTCATTGTCTCATTGCTGGGCAAAGGTCTATTCTAGTTTAGGTAGATATTAGGTATCCTTTCAAAATGTTTAGTTTTAGGATATTCAGTGAAAATAGGTCTTTCATCACCTTTAAAGAGCAGCATTAATAAAAAAAGACAATCAAATAATATGTGGGCATGACCCACATCCTATATTTCTAAGTTTTGACACCACACCACAGTGCAGCTTCAAAAAGTACTGACTTATTAGATATAAAATAGTTTTTAAATAAAAACAGATTACCTGTAGGACATCCAAGCTCCTTTGATCCTCTTCCAAAACCTTTTACTACTTCCCCTTCCAGGTACAGTGGCAAAAATTTAGATGACATTGTACACGTTTTTATTATCAAAGACCTAGTTAGAAATAAGTTTTTTACTTTTAAAGAAAGTGGCAAATGAATTGCTTGTAACATCCAATAAACAGACGAACCTAATATAGGTTTATATTTTGTATTAAAGAATTATATTAACGTTCTTGTGGTTCCACCTGCTTCGATAGGAACTTACATGACTTCTGTTAAAAAAAATCAAGACGAATAAGGGGAACCTTTAATTTATCTTTACTACAATTGAATAGTTTAAGCAAAGTTAAAAATAAAACAAATAACTACCTATGCTTCAATCTTTTAGAAAAATTATTGAACATGGACTTCGATCAATTTTTTTTTGACAAGGCAAACAAACAGCTATCAATCAAATTGTCAAACTCATACTGACTGAACTGTGCCTGCCTGACGTGTGATGTGACGTGTCCTGAAAAAGTGGCGTTGACAAACTACTCGGACTACTCTACTACTACTTCGTTTGTCCAGCCAATCCCATGTTTAGAACCTATTCAGAGAGTAGATAGTAGTTATGGTATAATCTACCTCATTCTACTATGCGTTTCAAATAAGAATAGGACTGGACTCGCGGCTAACTTCATACCAAAAACCAAGCAAAAGTAGCGATAGCACAAAATGTCAAACCACAGACAATAATATTATTTTGAAATGTATGGAAAAGTGATTTATTATTTAAAAACTTTACACAAGTATGCAGTTACAATGTAGCTAACAACTTATGTAAATTTATGGCCTCGGATATCACTAACTTGCACACAAATTCATATACCCGGATAAAAACACACGTTTTAACATAAAACTCCGATTTTTGGCCGTCGAAAGTTAATAAAATATGTTCGTATCTAAATATTCGACTCCAAATGTCCAATCTTACTTAAAAGGCAATAAGTTATAAGCACTTTTATTTATTTTTTCATCTAGATGTGATTATAATATCAAACAAACATTTTTTGCTCACTGTACTAAAAAATGTGAAGTTTTTGCGCATTTCAGTCCAAGATGGCGGATTTCCAATCCTATTCTTATTTGAAATGCATAGTAAATCTAAAGGCCGAACAAACAAAAGTACCTAGTAGTCTGAGTATTTAGAATGTGTATAGATAATCTAAATCTATGATACCTACTCGCAAAGAGCTCATAAACGCTTGCCTACCTTTTAGAGTTTAAGCTAAATCCATGGAAGTAGTAGTACTTTCTATGGCTATCTCGTAGCGTATTCGTATTTACTATGCGTTTCATTTAAGATTAAGTCTGGAAATTCGCCATCTTCGACCGGAATGCCCAACAACTTCACATTTTTCAGTAGAGTGCATAGAAATGTTTGTTTGATATAATAATTACATTTAGATGAAAAAGAAATTAAAATGCGTGTTATATCTTATTACCGTTCCAGTGAGATTGGAAATTTGGAATCAAATATTTACGTGTGAACAAAGTTTATGAATTTCGGACAAAAAAAGCGGTATTATAAGTTAAAAGATGTGTTTCTATCCGCGTTTAAAAAGTGTTCAAGTTTGTGGCATCCTAGCGCGTTAATTTATTTAGGTAAGTAGCTGTATATAGCTACATACCTAAGTAAATTTTTTTACATAAATCATCCATACATTTTAAAATAATATTATTGTCTGTGGTATGGTATTTTGTGCTGACGCTACTTTTGCTTGGTTTTTGGTATGAAGTTAGTCGCAAGTCCAGTCCTGTTCTTAGAAACCATAGATAACCAAACTGGCGTTTACAGTATATGCGAATGGTTGGCAATGTACTATGCGTTTCAAATAAGAGTAGGACTGGAAATCCGCCATCTTGGTCCGGAATGCGCAACAACTTCAAATTTTTTAGTACGGTGGGCAAAAATGTTTGTTTGATATAATAATCACATCACGATTAAAAATAGATTAAAAGACGTATATCTTATTGCCGTTGCAGTAAAATTGGAAATTTGGAGTCGAATATTTAAGTACGAACATATTTTATTAACTTCGGACGAAAAAAAGCGGTGTTATAAGTTAAAACATGGGTTTTTATCCGAGTTTATGTATCTGTGCACAAGTTTGTGGCATCATAGTGCGTAAATTTACTTAGGTAGGTAGCTGTATGTAGCTACATACCTAAGTCATTTTTTCTACATATATCACTTTTCCATACATTTTAAACTAATATTATTGTCTATGGTTTGATATTTTGTGCTGGCGCTACTTTTGCTAGGTTTTTGGTATGAAGTTAGCCGCGAGTCCAGTCCCATTCTTATTTGAAACGCATAGTAGTGATCAAGGCAAGTCCAATAACCAATTACAGTAGTGTGCGTGTTTTGTGAATGTGTGCGTGGCTAATAGAGCTTGCTGCTCCATGCACCGCCTAATATTTTGACTATCCATAACACTTTGTTTGACGCTAATATAAGAGTGATTATATTCTAACGGAATGAAAAAATAAATAATTAATAATCATTTAATGTTATCACACTATTTAAATCAATTGTTTTAGTAAGTTATGACACATAACAATATTTAAAATTTGCTTAGATTCCAGTTTGGAAATCAATATTTCGTTAATTCCGAAGTGAAATGCTTTGGCTAATTTATAAAAGATGTACCAATTGAGAAGATGCACTTCTTTATTTATGCTTTCTTTTGAATGATTGTCATGTAGCCACGAGTATATCAAAAAAATAATTTGGCAAAGATTGCGGTTTAAAGGTGACAGTTAAAATTATCGTGCCAAACCGGTTCCAAATGATTTCATTAAAATCCGACACTGGCCACATGATAGTTGTTGGGTGTCGTCTTTCCTGTGGGTAAAATTTTTGGTTTCGAGATATTTTTTCATAAATGCAATAAAATGCACGTGACAAACCTCAATAGAAGATAGTTAAATTGAAAACCGAATTAATTAGTGTTTAGGACCTTCTTCTGACCCAAAATTGAAACAAATGTGGTTCAAAGCTGCAAAAAGGGATAACCATTATGGTCCAAATGCTGTAATTCATTTAAACTGTCATTAATACTTTTTTATCGTAAAATAGGCTTGCGCTTGACCACAATTTGCCTGATGTGAAGCAATGATGCAGTCTACGATGGAAGGCGCTTACCCAGTAAATACCGATTGACTCGTGACTGCCTCGGTGGACCGTTTTTTCCTAGTTAGTAGTTAGCCATCGACTACATGTATAAAACAAGCAATACTAACTGTCGCGAAGACAACGGTTTTATTGTGAATTATTAAGTTTTTTTTCATTTACCCGAAGTTCATCAATAGATCAATTTTTTTTTACTATGGGAGTATATTATTTCAAATTTAAATAAAATTTTCAAAATCGGTTCACAATCGACGGAGAAATCGGAGAACATGCATAGGAAAAAAATATCAACCGAAACCCAACATACCACCTCTTATTTCTAAAGTGGGTTAAAAATTAAAAAGTCTAAGAACAACACGAAGGTTGTACAAAACCCATGCCGTTGCCTAACACAATATTAAAAAATGTTATCGATAATAGTAAGATTCTATTTTGAAAAAGTAATGTTAGAAATAGCGGGAATTGACGTATTTGATATTATTTTAAATTGACTTCCTATGTATTTACAGTATTAATGTGATAAAACACTATAGTTTTTCCTATCTAATTATGTATAAAACTTTTGTAGAAGTTATAAAACAAGGCAAGTGGAGAGCAAATCATTTCAGTCCTACTTAAGTATAAAACGTATAATTTTGTGAGTTTTCTTTTTTAGATGTGTAAAATCCTGGTACAGAACAGGTAACCATAATAACTATCGTCTATTTAATACAAAATTTCTCTTTAAAACTTAAATTTTAAAGAGATAGTATTATTTGTTCCGGTCACGATTAACACTTTTACGGGTTCGTAGCGTGTCCGTGTTTGGTCTCGTCTATCTATCTTACTCTAACTTAGCGTATCCTATTCTCTAACTTTCGCTTTGCTGATCTATTTAAGCTAGATCTATGTTTGATTGAAACACATAGTATTATCTGTGGCCAATCCTCGTCTATGGCCAATGCTAAATTATGATACGTCAAAAAGGGGACATTGTTTGAAGGCCACTAGCCTGCTAGAAGGGTGAAAAAAAAATGTGAATTAAAAAATATATATAGTGAACAACAAAAATCCGAAATCTGTAAAAAAAATTATAAAATTTTGGTTTACATTTGTACAGCAAATTTAAGTAATTCTATAAATTCATTTTTCATTAATCTTTGATATACTGATATTATAAAGTATGAATTTATTTTCTATTAAGTTTTCTCATGACAAGTTACGAAGTTTCCTGCCTTATTTTCTAAATTAACGATATGGATCAGTTCTAACAATATGAATGAGAAGAGTATCGAGGGCGAGCAGTCGTCCTCGTCCTGGAATCTTGCAGGACCATCGTCGTTTGCTGCCATCCTAGACACAGTGTTTACATCCACAAGCACTGACAATCATCAGAAAACAGGTATGATTATTATGTTTTTATATTTTTTATTATCTAATTCTGTAAATTTGTATAACAATTATGATAAGAATTCAGTCAATGTAATCTCTTGTATATTACATTGCAGAAGAGATGGAGTGTGATGCTCTGTTCGCAGAAAGTGATGATGAGGTAGAAGTGTTACCAGTAGTGTCTGGAGACAGTGCATCTGGAAGTGGTTCAATTAATGAAGCACCTAAACCAGTGTCTTCAAACTATGTCAACTCAACAATGCCAAACCAACCTTATGAAATAAACATATCATCTCTAGCCCATCCTGCTGACTCCCACACTCCTGTTCCTGAAGAATATCAACCCTTGCCAGACAGCTCAAGCTCTCTTGACTATTCATTAGGTGGAATCAATCCTGATAGTACAGACAGGAGTGGACAAAGAAGGATCCCCGATGTCAACATTCGGTATCAACCAAAACCACAAGCACACAATTTGTATTACCCCAATTACCCTCAGTATGGAGGCATGCATCCTTACAATGTCATAGTTCTTAGTGAAAATAGAAATTTTATGACACATCCAATGTCATACTTGCCTAATGTAGGAAACTTAACTGAAAATGCAGATCATGAATATGCAAACTCACCACAAAATGTTTATGGGCACAGTCCTATCAGTAGAGAAAATATAAATTATCCCAGTGGCTTAGAAAGGCCAAGTCGTAAGCTGAATATTTCGCCACGACGAAGGCAGTCTAAGGAAACAGAGGTTCCAAATTTGATAGAAGTCAGCTCAGAAGAGGAAGATAATACTTCAACACCAAGGAAGAAGCAATGTGATGTTGGTGCTGGAAATGAGACTCGCACAGGTTGTGTTAATGAAGCTGGCAGTAGTCAAAATTACTCCAGAAAACCACAAAAAGTTGAAGTTAAAGATGAGCCTGAGGAACAACCTGCAAGTAATAGAGCCCCTACAACACAAAGTGTTAGTAACTTGCAAGTTGACAATAGACAGCCAAGCATACAAAACAACAATATTCAACCACAAAATCATTCTGGTGTCAAAGTTGAAATAAAACAAGAATATACAGATCATGTATCAAATTATAACTGTGGTTGTGAAGCAAACAGGCAAAGAAATCTTAATCACAATTCAGAACATCAGAATTGTAGTCCTAATCTTAGATCACAGAATATCTACAATGTAAAACTGGTTACTAATAGCAATAGCCTGGGTGAAACGTCACAAACATTAAGACCAGTTAAAGAGGAACATCCCACACAACCAACTGCCATCAAACAAGAGATATCCACTGAGATCATACCATCTACAGCAGTGGTCAAAACAGAGGCTGTAGACACATCTCAAGTTAAAACTGAACCAGGCACAAGTAACACAAGTTCAAATGAACTGGCTGTGAAATATGAACATGGTTATAACAGAAGACAGGCTAAGATTGATGGAGGAGGTGACAGAAGAACAAAAGGAACATCTCCACAACCAGGAACTAGTTCTGGAAAACAGGGTGGTAATAGGCAAACTAGTAATCAGGTGATTGATCTTCAACCTTAGATAATTTTTCAGAATTCTTCCATCAATTGGATGTATTTTTTACTCATTCTGTAACATTTAATGCATTTTTCAGGAAAGCCAGGCTAATGAGCCATCGGTGTCAGGTGGAGGTTTGTCCGCACCAGATTTGCAACTGGATTGGGTGTCTGACTCCAGTTCTGATGATGGAGTATTGTTAGTAGGCGAGGATACTAACTCTGTAAGTATGTAATAACAGTCACACACACCCAATACTATTAGGCTAAGATTGGCAATAAGTAACCTGAAAAACCTTTTCATGTAGGTAATGTTAATTTCATCATTATTTTTACAGCCAGAAGTAATAGACTTAACAGGCTCACCAGGTCGAACCGGATTGAACACTGAAACTCAAACTGGCGAAAATATATCAGAAGAGCCCGTGGCAGGAGGCGGATGGGTCGGCAATCCTGCTCGGACACTGATAACTGGTGTACCTCGACGGTCCACTTACGCGCCACATCTCTACCCAATGCCAGACGTGCCGTCCCACGCTCATATGTTCAGGTCTAGGTCAGAGTATGATATTTTTTAATTTATATCTCATGTCGAGTGTTATTAGTCTGTGTCGCCATATATAGCATAAATAATAATAATAGCTAATAATTAACACTCGTAAAATCCTTTACTTCCGATTTATTTCTCGCTTCTAAACTGGCCCCACAACGTGTCGACATATTTGACGTCGAATATTGGAAAATCAAGCCATCGATCAGGATCATCATCATTGGCCTGTCGAGCCAACCTGTCGGCTCAACAAGTAATGACAGTATATCGGTGGACAGGGTCCGCATGAGCGGATGCGCGGGATGCCGCCGCTGCTGTTGCGGGCACGCGGCGTGCGGGTGCGCGGGCCAGGCGGGCGCGCACGCGGCGCACGCGCACCCGCCGCACGCGCACCCGCCGCTGGCGCACCACGCGCGCCCGCTGCACCACGCGCACCACGCGCCGCCCGCACACAGTCAGTACACACCTACCTACAGCGCGCTGGCTCACTCTTGACTCTCTATCCCGATCTCACCACAACACTAGTTCGATCTGTGTATGACGCTTGACTATCTTTATTGAATTGAAATATGTCTTCGATCCCAAATTATTATCTTATACATGCATACGTCATATTATTATTGTGGTTTCTTAGAATTTATCTTCAAATGGTTTTTCATACGCTAGTGTAGCGTTCGAGAGTATCGATGGACGAGGTCCCGAACCCAATCCTAATTTTAAAAAGGATAGAAAGCCAAGAATATACCAGCTGGCATTATTTTTTACTGACAAAAAATACGGTATTTTCACGCAGTTTTTGATTTTCTATACAGTGGGCGAACGTCGCCGAGAGGGTATGTCTGTCGCGCCGCCCTATCTTGTGCACGAAAGACTTTGGCATCGGCAACATCACATGCTGGTAAGCTTTATTAAAATCAGACTTTTTTAAATCTGGCTAACTTAGATGACTTATGTAAAATGTTTATAGTTAGAAAACAGCTTTTATCATTTTTACTTCATAATTGAATTTAAAAGTTTATTCAAGCAATTAATAGTATAAACCCAACTATGTCTCAGGAGATGCAACGTCGGAGCATGATGGGAGATATGAGTGGTGGGTTAGGTCCAGGCTTCACACAATATCCGCCGGTGCCTCTGAGGCCTACTACTGTTCTGGTATGTATGTTGTATTATATTCTGGCTCCTTACGAATTACGAACATAATTATATTAATGCAATTATTAAAATTTGCAGTCGTCCTTAATCGACGAGTTGGAAGAAGGCGATATAACTCGAGCTCCGCAACCTATGATGCTGTAAGATAATATTTTCTACTCTTAAATTATTGAACTTTTGGAACTATATTTTTATTTGACGCTTCGTTTACAGTGACCGCCAACATATACATCATCACATGCATCATTATCTACAGATGCACCCCTCGCCTCCACATCTTCACATATCTATTCAGCCGTCGTTCATGGTAAGTATACCTATATTCGAACCTTTTTTGACCATCACCAACATTACGGGTGGAGTCCCACCTTTATCCCGTGATCGAAGCGCAGGAGAACGCGCCCTACTCGGAACACGCTCGCTCTCGCGCGCGTTTTGAATTTTAACAAAATATAGTATTCTTTAGCGTACCGTCTCTCACTACGAGCGAGTCCCGGGGCCGGGCTCAGGACTTCTCTCGACTATCTCGATAGTCGGAAAATTTTAGGCCTCAATCCATATAATATTATGCTGGGCGACGGCTTTTCCGCACGGCAGGGCTCGCGCGCGGGGATGGCGGGGCTGGCGGGGCTGGCGGGGGTGGCGGAGGCGGAGGGGGCGGCGGAGCGCGCGTGGCGCGGGCGCGGCGCGTCGGCGCGCGTCATCGAGCGCAACACGTACCGCCACGCGTACCGCCCCGCGCCCGCCATGCCCGACGAGAAGTGCACCATCTGCCTCTCGCTCTTCGAAATCGACTCCGACTGCAGGTAGGTACACTCACGATCACGCTAATACCCTGCGACGTGTGAATAGAGATAATAATGAGTATACTTTATACGCATCTTTCGAGTGAGTACATCGGTTATTGTATGAATTGACGTTTCTATTTACGTAAAAAAGGAAAGATGGAAAAATGAAAAATATATCTATTGTACAAATTACATTAGGATTTAACTAGTGATTAAAATTAACTAGTGATTGGGAAGGGAAACTTCCTTTATGCATACTATAATATATTGCCTATGTTAGGAAACACCACTCTTTCGTGGGATGTACCTTTTTTTTTTAATTTTAGTGTGCTGCGTGAAAATGAATAGGAGTGCGTGCGGTTATTTTGTTCTAATAAGGTTTCTATTTGTTAGTAGGCTTGCGATTTAAACCAGTTTGTGATGATAGCTTACATTATAGTTGTTTTTTAAGGTTTCGTACCTCAAAAGGTAAAGAACACCTTACCTTGTAAGATCACTCTTGTGGGATGTTTCCCAAACATACGCTAATATGATAGGATGCTGAGGGTAATGATAGTTCTCCAAATTTCTAAGATATTGATATAGTACGAGTACCTACAACACTTGCTAAAAAATTCCCTATTCGGTTTGGATAGAGTTTTTCTACGTAAGTTCTTTATAAGATTGCTCGTGCTACACACCTCTGTGGATAACTCGTAGTTTTCGTCCATAGACTTTAAATAAAACGATCCTTTACATTGACTTTACTTCTTGCCTACGCCAGTGATGACAACCTTGTACTTCAGTCTGGGCAACACTAATGCTTGTGCTCCGCGTTCTGTATGATACTTGTTTGTGAACCTTGTTCAAGAAGAGTACGCATGACTTGGTACGACCCATCACTTGTTTGCACCTTAAGCAATGCTGTAGCAAATAATACTTCGCAAGTATCGAGTTTTCGTGATACGTGTGCGTTTCCGGCGCACTCGCCTCGCTCGGGTTTTGCTTTGTTGCAAAAGCGTCGTGCAGGGTTGTAATAAGATCCCCTTGACACGTGCGTGACATCTTTTCTTCGAAATTCATGCTTTGCCGTTATGCGTAGCGATGTTTAGAACTCGAGTCTTTGAGTCCTACATTTTGAACTCGACTGACAAATTACAGGACTCGACTCATACAATATGACTCACAAGACTAGAGAACTCGAGCCTATATGAGCTCTTGCGCGCAACATGAGATTCGAGTCTTTTTTAGCGCTCGAGTCCTTTTTATGAGCGAATCGCGCCCGAGTTCTATTCCGTTTGGAGTTCCTTTTTAAAATGTTACTTCTGTATGTTACTTTTCTCTTAAAAAATCTGACATACTTGTAAATCTATTTATTAAACCTTCGGATTACCCTGCAACTGTTAACATTATTAAACCTTAGTATGTTGTAGACATAAGACTCGAGCTTTATTTAAGACACCAGCTCTATTTAAGACTCGAGATCTTTTTAAGGCTCGAGTTCTATTTTAGCGCTCGAGTCTTTATGAAAAGACTGAAGCTCGGCTCGACTCAAGACTCCGAGTTGAGTTAGTTCATTGAGTCTTGTAAAATTGAATCGAGTCTATCTAATTAGGACTCAAAGACTCGAGTTCTTAACATCACTAGTTATGCGAATAAAGACAATTTTAGCACAGGTTTAATTATGCAATAGTTTGGCACTTTTTGGCGTACATTTCCAAAAAAATTCGCGATGGACTAGGTAATACATGATTTTGGCTACAAATTGGGCAATGACTTTGCGCTCTTTACGCTCTAGCTTGATAGGTCGGGTGAGATTGCTTGAAGTGATATGCTTAGTTATATTTCGACACTGGTGATAGTCATTAAACTTTAGGGATGTCTGATTGATAATGGCTCTTGTTTTTGTTAGAATATTGCTTTTCTGATTGGACCGAGTTTTGCACTCCCCGCATCTTGCTTCCGGCGTACTGATTGTAATACAGTGAACTTGCTTTCTAAGAAATGAAGACTTCTTCAAAATGGGTAGTTCTCGGGAATTGCTGAGTGATTCTACTAGTCAGTGTAGGTTTCTGGGTCTAATTTCTGTGATAATAAAAACTAGGAGAGGATGCCACGTACGGATGTCTACACCCAACTTTTTTGATGGTCTGTTTTTTTTGAGCGTCTAGGCTTTCCTGTGTTACGTCGTGCAGGCTTTTGATTTGAGAAGCAGACAAAGTTGACATTGTTGGAACGCTAAGTAGCAAAGATATGTGCGAGATAAAGATCTGCTTCTTGTTGGTGTTTCAGGATATCCCAACCAACCTCGTAATTGCTTATACTGATTGGCAGATGTTGAATAAGCCTTTCTGCTTCTCCACGAATTTTGCTTCGAAGGAACTGCATTTTTTGCGCGTTTGATAATACTAGATTGTTATGCACTGCTTCATCAAACAAATCCATTGACCGCAGCTCCCGGAGAAAACCGAAATATCCAGCATATGTGTAGATTTTTCTCGATGTGAAGCGGACGCCAACTTTTATTCAAAGCTCTTTTTAACGCAATGTAGCGTTTTTCAAAAACAGTGTAGCATATTTCGTGTCTGGAACCGAATATGTATCCATCTCGCAGTGAATCTTTCCACAGCCTCCCATCGAGTCTGAATGCATTTTAGAGCCTTCAACTTCCACATTGTTCTATTAATTCATTTGATATTATTTACTGTTTTTTAAGAAGATCATCGTAACTACTGTGGGTACCAGTGGTGGTAAAAAACTGCTGAATTCTAGAAGTACCTGGTTGGTTGATACCACTCCGGTCTTGCTAATGTTTTCTTAATTGTTCAACTTGCTCACTGTCCGATAGTCGTACGGCCGACTCACCTTTGTCCGACTTTCAAGATAAAAGATCCCGACAGCTTTGATTTCGTAGGGCTCTTGCTTCCATGTAACCCTCTAGTTTTCTCAAACCACATATCAATAAAATTTTGATGAGTTCTACTTTCCTCTGAACACATATAGTCAATGCATATAGTCATATTGGGTCAATGTCAGGGCTTGCCAGCCCCATTTTATAAGATAAAATTGACCAACAATATTATTGTTATTAAAATTGATTTTATTCAAATTATATATAAATATTTAAAACATTAAACATTCCAGAAGGCTACCATGTATGCACCTATTTCATATGGAGTGTGTGGATCAATGGTTGAGCACCAACAAGCACTGCCCTATTTGTCGCGTCGACATCGAGACACATTTGAACAAAGATGCTACATTTTAATGGTGAGTTTTACCATAACACTAAACTAGCAAACAAGCGTACTGTCCACCTCATAGTAAGCAGTAGGAGCCTATAGATGACTTGCTATTACATTTACCAAAAGTTATTACACTGTGTGTATTCTGCGAGGTGGAGAAACCTCCCTAGTCAGGATGAGCACAGTACAAAGAAAATCTGTGTTATTGTATATCAGGTTGATATACAGTAACACAGATTTTCTTATTTGTGTTTCTGAAAAACAATGTTTCTGAAAATCGATTTTTAAGCAGGAGGCCATGACCCACGATTTTATAAAAAGGAGTGACTTTCACAAATGAAAAACATAATAATAATTGCATTATCTCCCATATTATATATCATGAAAGTTAAATAAAACACTGTAATTTTTGGCTAACCTGTAACTGTAACAATTTTCTTAGGCTTTTTCTTTAATTTGCTTAATACTATGTCTCTACATACCCATAACTAGTAACATCCTGGAAGCCTACTATCTAGGTATTATTATCTATCATAAGATTAAGAATTTGTAATTATTTTTTATTTTTGAGTTTGGCTTTTTCATTGTTCACATCCTGTTTCAGTCTCTCTTGAAGTTGTGGAGAAGTAACAATAGCCTGTTGCTGTAACTCAAGGCTCTCCTGTTGAAGCTCGTGTGTCATTTGTTTCTGAGCATTGCATGTTCTGAGGACAAAACCTGCCTGTTTAGTGACTTTCAATTTGTTTTGTGTCAAAAGAAAAATAAACTTGAAAAACAATTATTTTCCATTAACTGATCAAAATAATATACATTATAAATGGAATCACAAAATGAACTGATTTGCTGAACTTTATCACAACTGTATATACATATTATTGTAAAACTAAGGATAAAATATTTTGTTTGTATACAATTTTTGTTACTATTATCACAATGTTAAAAGTCAAAGATGTGACTATCTATTGTTGTTTTTAAATAATGATTATGCATATATAAATAATTCAAATATAATGTATATACTTAATAAATATGCACATGAGTAGTCTGCTCAGAGAAGTTGATTTTTGTACAAAGTTGGATGCAGTGGATATTGTTGCAACTCATATTAGCTTTTTTTTTACTGTGGGTATACATTTGTATGAGGCCGTAGGCTAATTCTCGTAATTAAATAAGTTCTGTTGCAGTGCAGTTAAGTTTCGATCAAAACAGCCCTTTTCGTACACTTGTAATTTTGATAAATGCTGTCAGATATGCTTCCATCAAGTTTGCGGTAGACTAGAAAAGACATTAACTGTAAGATGTAAACTTAATTGCAACAATCGATCAGTGTGTCAAGAAATTACATGAATTAGGGCCCAGGACCATTACTTATAAGCTATAAACTTTGTATTACTTCTTAAAGACAATCTTACAATGTATTGATGTACTACCAAATTTGAATTGTCTCAAATTAATTTAAGTTTTTTAGTGATTGAATGGTCACTTTAAAAAATGTCTTAGGGTGCGTCCACATCTGGCGAATGTGCAGCTCGCGAGCCGTTAGCGAGTTGACCGCGAGATGCGCGCGTGGAGTCATGGCAATGGTTTAGTGCGCCTCTTTAGCGCAACTCATGTAAGGCTAGTATAAAGGCATGCGCGCGGCGTGCGATCTGCGCGCGGCGAACGAACAAAAATGCACGCGCGCAGCTCGCGGGCTACTCGCAAACGGCTCGTGACCTGCATATTCGGCAGATGTGGATGCACCCTTAGAGTACCAACTTGCAATTTTTACAAGCAATTTCTAATCTATGGTCTGAGCAAACTAACCATGTCAATGCAACTTTAATTTTACTAAAAAGCAATTTGTTATTTTAAACACTCCTAACAGTAAAAAAGAGAAAATGGAAAACTTAAAAATAATATTCTGTCATGAATTTATATCATGCTTTAATAAATACTTTTTTAAATTAACATGGTCTTTATTTACCTGCATGCATGGTCTATTCTCTCACATATTGCATCAGAGGCAGTTATGTTTCCTGATAAATATGATATTTCTGCTGCAGTGGTAGCCAGTTTCTCAGCATAGTCCATGTAACCTGTTTAAAGCATAATTTAGTATGATATATGGACCTCGCTTAAAAGTGATGATATTCTGGAAAGGTTCTTACAAGTGTCAAATTTAATAATAGTACACTACTTACTGAATAATGTATGAAGATTGTGTTTCAAATCACACAAGGACCCCCTCACAGCAACTAGTTGGTCCCAGTGGTGAGGTGGAGTGCCGTCCTCGCCCCACTCCAAGGCTTGTTTCACCAGACATATTTCTCTCGTCAATGCTTCTCGTAACCTACACCACAACTATGTCTGAGCTACTGAACCAAGCGGTAATGCTGCTAAATAACATACTTTATGCAAGTAAGGTGGACTTATAACAAATTTATGTAGGTACCTTTCACTGGTATCTTGTATCGCTACTAATGTTACCGTCAAAAGTTGAGTAGCAGCATTTACATTAACGGTCGTTGCTTGTCGAATCAAGAATTCATGCTCCAAACTACCGTCATCCAAAAATGATTCAAATTCTCTATGTTTTCCCTCGCAATACGACGTTGTTAGAAAACCTAAAGTTACAGGAGTATATTTTCGCACTTTAGCCGACACAGTTTTCCTATGGTTGCGGTACGTAGTTTTTAAGATACTAAATAATCTATTTCTGAACATGATAGACGATTGCAAGTAATGTTTTAGTTCATTATTATTTTTTTGTTAATTTTGTTTGGTTATGTCTTGGCCTGGCGCAGTATATACACACAGACTCTATCTCAGTGTTGCCAGATCAAAATTTCAAAATCCAGGAAATAATATAAAAATAACAGGGAGACTGACCTGAAAAATCAGGAAATGAATAAAATATTTATTTACTTTTACAATATTCATAATCAACAAATAATACCTTTCATACATTTGACTTTTTAGCTTTGTTTTTAAAAATTAAAATAAATTTTTATTATTCAGTACACTTTTAGACCTAATTTCTGCAATAACTGGTGTTCAATTTATTTCTCAATTTGGCCTATATTAAATTAATTTGTTAAAATAGTTTTGCCACTGCGGTACTATATTTCAATCTAGCTAATAGTAAAACGTCTTTTATCTCCAGTTGCTGCAAACAAAAAACTAAACAACATCTATTACATGCAGAATTTAAATGTATATTATAACATATCTAATGGTACCGCAAAAGTAATTGAGTCATTTAAATAGTTAAATTAAGTATTTTTTATATTTTTTAGTAATTCCTAAGACACTAGTAATTGCTATAAAGTTAAATAATTTATTTCTTTGTGTATTTTTTTAACCGCGATGTCCAAGAAATAAACTTTACTTTAATATCACTTCAACCCTTTTATAGTGTCCCACAGCTGGGCACGGGTCTACTCTCAACCATCTTACGAGTTAAGAGGCCTTAGATAGATAGATACAGTATGGCTTGCAATAACACGTTTTTTTTAATTACCTACACTTACCTGAATTCGGTTAGAGGATTTCATTTAGTGTTTACTCCGTAAACAAAATCTATTCTATTGAAAATTAGTAGGTAGGTCTCATACGTTATTTTTGTTATTTACTCTATAGACGTACCTATGTTTTTATTTTATGACACAAATATCAGGAGATTTTACAGTAAAATCAGTAGATCAGGAGAATCTCACACAAATCAGGAAATCTCCTGATAAATCAGATCTGGCAGCACTGCCCTATCTATTGTTTTAGTCTTTGACAGAGAGAGACCGTGGTCAAGGTACCCATAGACGTATATAATAGGGACGCGACATATTGTTCTATACATACAATTGCTTATACAAATAGCATCCATTTTGAAGGCACACATAAACATATATCTGTCTCGTTCTTACTCAGCACTGTAACTCGCAGGAAAACAGTATAACAGTATTTCAGTGCGTACATAAAGTGAAACATGATTATGCGTAAATACCTAATGAGGCCGAAAATCCGCCATGTTTAGCGCACCAAATGTCATTGTCAGTCAGTTCAGCCGGTACTTGTCTCGTCAAAAAGTCGTGGCATAAATCAAAATAACTAATTATATGCCAGTGTGTAGTTTAATAGGGCGCGGCATAACAAAAACACTAAATCATCCATCTTTAACCATACGCAGGTACGCTATAAATAACATTAAAAATATTGGTTATTGTTAATGTTGCCGGGAAAATAGAGGAAGATTTACATTATAATTAGCAAGCTTCATATGTGCAGTTATAGGTCATGAATGGATTTGACTTATTTAACTATATTTTTACGATTAAATAATGTTAATTTACTAGCTAGGGGTTGACATTATTTATCGACTTTGATATCGATTTAATATTATTGCTTTTATAAAATATCTTATTTTATCATGCTAACCCGCTTAAAACTTACAAAAATAATAATCAAATCATATTTTATAGGATCCAAGAAATGAGATTAAAATGAAAAAAGTATATGGAAGCCACTGGAATGAAAAATATAGAGCCAAATGTAAAAGATATTCATATTTGCTCGCTACATTTTGATAATAAATGTTTCAACAAAACTTTGGATGTGACTTGACTTGATGATGCCGTGCCCTCCAAATTTATAAGAGTAAGGTAAATGTCATACACATTCTATATAACTATTTTAGAAAAACTAATGGGTTTTGTGGCTGCAATTCCTTCCAAGAAACGTATTTGCCCAATTTTAATGATAATGTCACCATTTAAGCAAACTTTATGAAAGAAATACCGTGAACACAATTATTATAAACTAATATTTCAATATTTTGAAGCAACATAAAACTGGCATATTAAAAGAAAATCAGTAGGGAAAAAAATGTTGATTTCGCCGGTACTGACACCTCTACCTTGGCAAATGCTTATATAATTTATATTTGATTACCATAAATGGAAATTTATCATAAATCATGTAAACTATTATCTTACAACACAATTTTATTTACAGGTCCCTCTAAAAGTTGGGCAGGTAATTCAATACCAGCACTTAAATTCGTCCTCATGTTGTTGCTGGTACTTCAGGAATAATATAACTATTGTAAATTCGTTAAATTTGTGAAAATTAAGTGATTTTAGAGCGGAAGTCATAAGGAATGAAATGTGTAATTAAATGAATGTTCTGAAGGTGTTTTGTTTTTTATTACGCAGTCCCTTTATAAGTTTAAAATTTAAATCACTCACTTATTGTGCAGCGCACCTATCTTGAAGTGCCTTGCGGTAGTGTGTCAGCAATATAAGTAAAATAGATTGTAATAGAGGGGTACGTACTACGTAGTCTAAGAAAAACACGTACTCTTACTTTGATGACCAAAACTGCATAGTTAGCATGCTAACGTTTTATCGCCGACATAAAGCTTCCATCCCTTTACGGCAGATACGCAAATGCGAGAAAGATGGCAACATATGAAACGACGATAAAATTTAGCATACTAGAAGGGCAGATGGCACTGTACTACGCCAAATACTTATGTTATGCGGTCACCGAGTTGTCAAACGACAACTTTATAAAATCAGTGTAGCAACTTTTAAAAATCGTCATATCGTTTTACTTGGCAAATTTGAACCAGGAACTTGTCTTAGATTTTACACAGCTTAATCGAAGTATCTTTGCACATTACAATATACTTACTTCCTATTAAAGCGTAAATTCTACAAATAATTAATACTCATTAATATTTAAAATAAAGTGAACCAAGAAGGTTTATCGATAAAACCTAACAACATTAAAATCTTCTAGGCAGCACTACAACCGCCATGTTTAGCGGCCAGATGATGTTACAGTGGCACTAGGGATGCCCGATCTGAATCGATCTTTTTGAAGATCGATTCACGGCAATACGATCTCCCGATTTTTTGAATCGATTCAACAAGATGCGATCTTTGCTCAGATCGAATCGTATGCTTGGACGATCGTAAGAAAAAATCGCATCATTAACAGACCAAAGTAATGCAAACTTAACTGCATTTATTTTGTTGATGATAACGATCACACATTTTAGTAGGAACAACAAAGCAAGACAACATCTATTTGTTGAAATTAGTGTCGAGTTACGTACTTTATGTATACGCCGCCGCGCCGTGAGTATGAAATATGAAACGATATGAAGGTAGTATTGAAATTTTGTTTATGTTATACCCGCAAGAACATCACAGAATTTGTAGATTGTTCTTTGTAGATAGTAGTACGATTGAATTCATCGAATGCGCAGTGTTTTTTCTTGTTATTATTTTAATATTGATAAATATGGCCCCGCCCGTAAAATCAAATGTTTGGACGTTCTGGCAACACTTTGACGGATAGTCGTAATAGGTTAGATCCAGTGCGTTTATCTAAATTATTGTTTTTGAAAAGCTTAAATGCGGAGGGTTGGAATCTGTAAACCGTCAAACCTTTACATCATTGCATGCATAGATTTGACGGAATAGCTTTTTCGTAATGTTTTTTAATATTTCCTAATAAATACAACTTGCATGTGGAAGTGTCTTTTCATTTCTCCTTACTTTTTTAAAATACGATACGATCTTCAAAGATCGAATAAGATCGATTCAATGCAATACGATACAGATCGTGGATCGATTCACGGGGTTACGATCCATTACGATTCAAAAGATCGATTCAAAGCAAAAGATCGGGCATCCCTAAGTGGCACGCATTTTTTGTTGACGTTTCATTTCCATAGGTTTCATACTTCCATGAAGGTACCACAGACTCACTCAGTGTTGCCAACCCCAGCATTGAGCAAAACTGCAGATTTAACAGGAAAAAAACTGTAGAAAACTGTAAATATCCAATTTCTTAAATGTTACAACCTGTATACCATTCATTACATTTATTAGCGTGACATAGGGGTATGACAACTTGACAACGAAGCAGGCATTATCCGTTCGTATCCGTTGAGCCGTTCGCTAACTCGAGTGAAATTATCCCCATCTTTGAGTAGTAAACTTGAGCTAAATGGAAAAAAAGATCCAAGTACGAATCGGACACGGAATAGAAAAAACAAGATCGGAATACTTAGTAGGTATTCCGATTCCTAATTTTCTGTGGCAGCGATTGAAGAATTCCTATAAAATTGTAATGTCAGTGTGCGTAAAAAACTTTGCGCTTTATTTATTTGAGCGAAGTGGATTACAATACTACAAAAAATAAAAACAATGTGTTATATTACTTTCTTTACTTTGTGGTTTTAATTAGATTGTTCATTTTGTATCAATGGAAAATATGAGAGTAGTCTTTTTGTTGCTCACTGCTCGGGTCTATGTTAAAATTCAACACAGCTACTCCTCTGTCTACAGCAGTAATCAACTTGGTACAGTCAAAATCTAGACTATATACTGGAGAAGTCTTCTTTTGAGTGAAATACATCTAAAAAATAAAAATATGTTAAAGAATCTACCACTTAGAGAACTTTATTTTAAAACTAGCTTCCGACCCCGGCTACGCCCGCGTGGTGTTAGGATAAAAATTAACCAAGTGACAGATCTATAGAAAAAAATAATAATAATAAATCTGTTCTTATAAGAACCCTTTATCTTATTTTTTATTTGTTGTTGGTGGAACCTCGTTTCACCCCCTTAAAGGGTGAGTTTTGAAAAATCCTTTCTTAGTGCACCCCTAGACTCCATAAGGAACCTATGTGCCAAATTTGGAGTCTCCAGACCCAGGGGTTTGAGCTCTGCGTTGATATGTCGGTCAGTCAGTTTCTTCCTTCATATATTTAGATATCATAAATAAGTTGGTAGATGTTCAGGAAACCATTTAACTTAAAGCACCACTCTTAGCTAAGTAGTATATTATTATTTACAGTATAACTGCGGCCGTTGGTAGAGTGGTACGCATGTTCGTTTACTATCAGCGAGGTCCCGGGTTCAATCCTCAAGTCGAGCAGTCATTTCTTACTTTCTTATAAAAATCTCATTTGTTGCTAGAAGTTGAGAATTGTGTTCGATAAAAGCTCGCTCTCCAATTTTATTCAAATCGAGTCAGTACTTTAGGCGTGAAAGCGTAACAGTCAGAATTGCTTTCGTATTCCTATACGTAATTATAATACCCACCTTCTTGACCGTTTTCCGGCTACGGCAGCTGTCTCAGTGAGCTAGGTATGCAGGAGATATTACGCAGGAGTGGTGGTAATGTTAATTATTTTGAACATACCTGAACATGTCGTGTTTGATTGCGTGCATCAAATAAAACGCATCGTGAATATTCTGCAGATCCCACTATAATGCCCAATCCACCGTCTGATTTTACGCAATACAGAGTTGATTGAAATGGGTCTCTTGCATTATATATCTAGAATAATAGAACCCTCAGTTTATCATTTTTTTATATTATGAATGTAAAGCTCTGCCAGGAAAATAATAACAACCGTAAACATTACTGCCAAATGCTGTATAATAAAAAAAGAATGATTTTTTATGTTGATAACACTTGTTATTTCTTAATCGAATATTTTTATTACACTTACGCAGATCTAAAAGTTCAAAAAATGTAATAACCTCGACGTATTCGTATGAAAAATCAAACTAAAAAAATCGCGTCATAATCGGTCCATCCAACAGTCATTATTCAGTTGTTACAAACAACACAACACACCTCTTTTTAAAAGTAAATGCAATAACTGTCTCACCATATCCTGTGATCTGATGTCAATACACTGTAAGAATCCTGAATGAGTGACATATATAATTGTATTTTCGTTATGCCATTGTATATCTCTCACTGCTAATTTACAGTTATTCGTGGTCGGTGATGCCCACACCAGTTTCTGACTGAAATTAAAAATATCCTCCATATATAAGTATGTAATTTATCCTTGCTAAACCACAAGAATTGTGATAAGAATTAATCAATATTTGTAATTAAAACTTTTTATAATACAATTTACCTACTTATTGACGTCAAGCAAAAGTGGCTTACTATTTCCATTGAGACCAATTGCCAGTTTATCGGCGCCATTATTTAGGGCCATACATTTAATGCCAGCTCCATCTTCTATAGGTATGTATGTCATACCATCTGCAATAAAATAATCAATATTAAACAATAAGCTAAAAACATGTACCAGAGAGGTGCCTGTTTCAGGTTACTTACTTACTTTTCATATTCCTGTCATATTTTCTATTATCTTGATCAATATTGTCTGATAACGACCACATCATGAGATCTGGACTATCATTAGACCCTGTAAAAACAAGAAGCTGGTTTTTGTTCTCCACAAACTCTACTGCGGTAACTTCTGCAAAGCCATTCTGATGACAATCCTTTAAGTGCCATAGTAACTTGGGTTTCCTGTGCATATTATTTATTCTGTATATGGCTACACAGCCGTCTCTGAAAATATCAACTAAATGATTTTAGCTATGTCAGGAAATTCATTTCTTAGCTTCCACCCCTTATAATGTCTGCATGATATAATGAAAGTATATAATATATAATGTAAAATTACAACCAGCCACATAAAGGAACTATGTTTGCGATACATAACAAACCCACTGCCTGCGAGAAACTGACAATTATCAATGATTTTCTCACTTATGAAATGTACAATACATATCATTCTCTGTTCACACTGCCAGCGACAACTCATTTCACTTTTTGCTGCTGAATGACTAGATCTTTCAAAGATAAAGACAATCAGTAATACACATAGTCATATCTTTACAGTGCAGTATTGAAATTATATGTATTGTTATTTTTATATTCACTGCAAACAAATAGGGTGTGTTGCACTCGCTACATTAGCTCAGCGACAAAACTATCGAAACTACCACTCCTCAGCCACTTGTCTATCTTAATTAATTTATTTTTTTAAATATCTCAGATATTAGGATGACGGTTACTGAAAAATAGATTGACCTTATAAAAAATTAAGGTTTAAAACATACCTATTACCACATACTATAAGTTGATCTTTAACTACAAATCTTGATACATCATTTGTTCTCACATCATGTCGATTCACTTTAGGTACATCTAACATCCAAAGAGGATATCTACAGTTTGGTAAGTTATATTTATTTGTTGGATAACAATGCAATTCAGACCCCACAGTCAACAGTAACACTTCTGAATTATGGAATTTTATCCATGGCATGTAGTTTGTGTAATGGGTGACTAATATCTGGAAATACAGTTAAATCATTAACATAGTAATATCTCAGTTAATATTTATATACATTTAATTGTAATGACAACAAACAATTTACCTTACTTCTATAGTACCCATTGCACCAGTTGTGAAATGATCTGCAACGATAGTACCATGATAACTGATTATGTGAACTGTAACCAATAAAAATACACAACAGTTAGTAATACTTACTAAAGAATATATTTATAATCAATGATTTTTTTATAGTCTATATCTCGATGCATATATTTGAATAAAATTCCCATTAAAATACCTTTTGTAATTATCGCTTTGCAGTATAAACCTGTCGCACATTAATGACCTCCACAATGAATTGTCATTTTTTAATAAATCTCGAAAGGTTTTGCATGTTCGCATTACATTTGGGAGATCGGTTATTTGCAATTTCTTAAAAATACTAATCAAGATATCTGTAGGGAGGAATAAGATATTTAAATGTGAACTCATTTTTGAACAATAACTGTAATAAAATATTTAGAAGATATTGACTGATCTTGGAGCATAACACCATAAAACATTTGATAACGGCATTGCACACCAGCACTGAAAGACTTTAATTAAAGGTAATCCAGCAGCCGTAGTAACTACCGTAATCAGCTGTTCAGTGGATCAAGTTACTCTATGCAGTGGATCGGGCATTTTTGAATCATTTGACGTTTTATTTATCAAGACGTTGACGCCTGTCTAGGTGGTTGACGAGCTCGACAGTAGACAGACGTCATGGATGATGGACTATTTTTTGAAATTATAACAGACTATATACATCACAGGCTAGGTTCTCTTAGTAGTCTGTGATCACTGACTTACTAGAGATGCTACGCACGATGGACTACATAAAGAACCTTATACATCAACTAGGGCATTTTTTAATATTAATTTCATTAAAAACTAATTATATTACCCTAGTTACTAGGGTAATGTAACTTGCAAGATTTGATTACAGACAACTGGCCTTTTACAATGATTAAATCTTATCGCATCGATCAATACAATCCATCACACACATTCGGCATCACTAGACTAGAACCTGAAAAAAAAAATTAAAATGACAGAAAATTTTATATTGTGAATGTATTTTAAAATGCAAAATATTTAAGTCTACCGAGTTTTTTACTTTTAATTTCATTATAATTGTGAACCATTGCTAAACGCTTAAAAAAACTAATTTATTAGTGTATCTAAACTCTAATTTGAATCCTCTTTATTGGAATAGAAAAACAATCCTGCAGTCATTCATAATTCCTTTTGTGCGCCGAAGTGAACGACTATAATAAACCGTTATGAATTTGTTTACTGGTGCGTATTAAATTATTTAAATAAATCCAGTATTTATTACTAGCGAGTGTGATTGATAAGCACATTATCTCCAGCAAAGTTTGTTAGTAATTGTATCTACGCGATTACGTCGAACATCAAGGCCGCGCTGCCCCGTACCTGGCACGATCACTCGCTTACTGACTGCGCGTATTACAGAGTTCATAGTCAGCACTCCTCCCGAGTATTGTGCATCAGTGTACTGACAGTGGGTGGATGGATGCTGATTTAGTGTTTTATCGAAACTGAATAACGTTGGAGACCGCGTGAAAATTCAGTATATTTTTTGTTTTGTCCAGTCGTCGGTCAGTCAGTCGTAGATTAGCAGTTAGTGATCTTTGTTTGCCCCCTCTGTTTTACTTTGAACTAGAACATTGGTGTTGTGATTCTCATTAGTGGTACTTATTAATGTCTATTTAAGTAAGTGTTTTTGTGCAGTTTGGTGCCCTTTTGTATATTATTGTGTTAATGTTGGCTGTTTGATGACTCATACTATTCATATGAAGATTAAAATTATATTATTAAATATTAGTTTACTACTGAATATTGTGTTTAAGCATTAAAGTCAAAGTGTTTATTGCATTCCTGTTTGACATGTTTGAGAAACAAGTTAAAAAGTTTCAACGTGAGACCTGACTAGGATATAACAACATACAAAATAAATACATTAATACTTATAACTTCATGACACAATTATTGTGCTTTTTCAAATCTATTTATGTAAATTTATTAACATTGTATTGTTTTTAGTCATCTTATTTCAATACTATTAATTTCTTTTAGGTAGTTTATTAAATTATTACTATTAAATTTTGATATTAAGGGTTGGAAGCCTGGTGCCTGGCAACTTATAATTCCATTATTTCTACTGTGGATACTTTAAGTAAAATAAGTTTAGGATTAATGTCCATATTTAATGCACAGTATAATTTTAATTATGTTCAATACTGAGTAACTAATGTTTAATCTATATGTGCTTGGGATTAGCTACATTATTAATCAAATTTGCTTACTATAAAATGCTATGTGTCTGTTAGACTTCCTAATAGAAATAAACAAATAAATAAATTAATAAAAAAAAATCCAATTACTAAAAGTTACTATTATGTTTGCTATTTGATAGGTCTGTGCCTGCGGCTCTATCTCTGCATTCATAGTGCAAACCATTTCTCTTCTTTTATTCAGTTAGGATAAAATCTGTTGTCTATCTAGATTTCAAACAATTTTCATACAATTATTAATTTGATTTAGTAGTTTAAATGTGAAATGTTAACAGACATCAGAGCTACTTTTACTATTATAATTAACTAGCTTACAACCATAGCGTCAGCTATGTGGTACTTATCTAGGATAAGAAGTAGCCTATATGTTAATCTAGACCACAATCTATCCCTGTGCAAATTTAATCCAATTCCACCCAATAGTTTTTGTATTAAAGAGTATAAAAAAACATCCATACATCCTTACAAACTTTTGCATTTATAATATTAGTAGGATTGATTTTTTGTCTACATCACCTTGTATTTGTTGACAGATATGAAGGGCCCAACCAGACCTGCTCCAATGATTCCAGGTTTGGGAGAAAACAGATATTCTCCAGTCACAAATTGGGACACTGATCCATTTGGTGCTGAAGTATTTGAACCACCACACTTTACTCAAAAGAAAAAGCCCCCTCCAAGACCACCACCTCCTAAAATTGCCAAACATCCTGAAGTGCCAGTAAAACCTTCTCATTTTATTAGAAAACCAACAGTGCTTTCCTCATTATTGTCTCGGAAATCAAAGACATCAGCTAATCAAAATGTAAACATCAATCAAATAACATTACCACCAGAGTTTCATAATGATATAGATTCAAATAAGATGTTTCCTAAATGTGAACCAAAGATTGTTCAAACTGGTGCTCTGATAGATCTTTCCTCTCCTCCTAGTTCACCAACATTTACCACAAGGTCTAGTAGCGATGGTCTCAGTGTGGACAGCTTTGGTTCAGATGCCACCACCTCCACCAATCACCATAACAACCACAATGGTGGTAATGCCTCACAAGCTGAGAGTGGCTTTGAGGATGACTTTGACCTCTTTCTTAATGCAAGGAAAACTATAAATAGAGATGAAACTATGGATGATTTTACGACAGTTGATCCATTTTCGCCTCAACCAAATGTTAATAAACCTCCATTGATGAAGAAACCAGTTTTAAGTAAAGATTTGTATGAACTATCAAGTAATTTTACAAGTCATTTAAATCAACCAGCTCCCATGCCGACGATAATACGAGCAAAGCCAGCACGGCCGAAGCCTCCTGACAATTCTGCTCTGCTTAAGAACACATTTGGAGGTAGCTTTCCTGTGACAAACATGACATTGAATACTTCGAATACCCCCATACAAAAGATGTCCAACGGCTTTGGTGACAATTTCGTAAGTAGTTTTCTTGGATTTCACTTTGATGTTGTAAACACTAGAACTAATTATGGTCACGTAAAATTAGTTAGTAGGTAAATAATCTTTCTAAATACCTTGATAACGTGCTGTTTCATATTCTACCACTTATCAACATTACGAAACTACACTAGAAAGAACTAATATATTTTGCACTCTGAGACTAAATCCACCAATTGCTCTATAAGCATTTAAAATATTAGTAGAGTGTGAGTCAGATTTATACAGGAAGAAGTTCCATATATGATTATATTATTTGTTGGTAGTGGCTATTGAAATATTATGTAAAAGTATGTTCCAACTGTTTGATGAACAGATAGCAGAGGCTCAGTAATAGGGTCCCATTGACATCCTTTGGATAGGAACTCTAGACATCTGTCAGCAAACACAGCAAATACATACAAATCAGTGCTTTTGTCATCTATTTCTAAATTCTAAATGGTGATAGAAAAAGGAATCAAGGATATTTTACTTGTGTATAAGATAAACTGCTAATGGAGCTTCAGTGACACCACTGAGGCTCCATTAGGGGATATAATATGTACTGTCAATATCACCCACTTTTAGCTAGCTATGTTTAGGTCCCATACATAATGTCTCTTGTCGTTCATCAGGCACAATTTCAAACTACCAACTGCAACTAAGATTCAATAAATATATTAGAAGTTTTTTTGTTCAACCTGGGAATCGAAACTGGGGACCTCTCGGTTATTAAACGAACACCTTACCGATGCACCACCGACGCTGGTACTTAACAATGATACCAAAAATAGCTTTATTATTTATCAACCTACTAAATATGATGGGTAAGCATGCTATTAGTGGTCATGACACCATCACTAATTAAGTAGCATATAAAATTAGTGCGATGCTATCAATTAATTATGTATGTAGGTAATTAATACGTCCATGGACAAATGAAATACTACAAATACAAAAATAGTATATTCAAAATTTTATTGAAACAGTGCTAACATTGCTTCAAGCTCTTACAAGTCCCAGTTGTTTGTTTTTTAAATTATATCTATGTTGGTTTGGTTGTGTGACGCTTATACTGTTTTATTCAAGTAGTTACTGAATTACCCATTATATTTACCTATTTATATTTCACCTAAGATTCAAATACGACTAGCTTATTATGTTTCTTGAAACTGCTAAACGTGGCTGTCATTAATATAAGAAATAGAACACATTCTTTTTAAAATGCAAAACCCATTAAAGATGTAGGATAACTTTTTTTAACTTTTCACTTAATAACTGCGAGGTCCCGGGTTCGACCCTGGGTCGAGCAAAAAGACTTCTATTAGACATAAAGAATCTTAGTTGCATCGTAGTTTGGAACTGTGCCCGATGCACGACAATAGACTTGCTTCCTATTAGGTATATAACCTAAACATAGCTGGCAAAAAATGGGTGATGTTCACCTCTGCCTACACAATCGGGTAATACAGGCGTGATGCTGTGTTTATAGTTATTTAGGTATAATATACCAGATAATATAGGTAGGTAAGTAGGTCAATAAATAATCATAAACTCAATCATACCTTACCAAGCTAGATTCAATAAGATGAGTTAAAAAATAATTGTTTGATTAATGACGAACTTGTTTTTAAGTACATATACTTTATTTATTTATCTAACGAAAGAATAGGTATTGTTGTTTTTACACAAATAATTGCGTGTTAGTTGTGCAGATTCATAATAGCGATAACCTTCGCTTGTTTTACGTAATACACGGTGCGGAGAAGCTACGTGTGTCTTGATAATTATGTACCTACCACTTTGTTGCCATACAAACTGGTATATTCGTCGTAATAACAACTAATAATTCTGTAATTGATTTACTAGCCTTTGTATTTTACAGGAATCAAAGTCAATTAGTTGGGATGAGGATGAAGATGAACGGGAGCCATCACCCCCTATGCCGACGATCCCGCCACCTCCGCCGCCAGTGGATGCAGACGATAACCTGGCGTGTTCGTGGCCTACCGACGCTCCTGATTACACGACAGACCTAGCTACTGCAGACGATGATGAGGAACCTTACGCAATAGCCCTGTTTGACTACTTCACTGAGCATCCTGAGGACTTAAGCTTTTCTGTAAGTATTTAACTTCACTTAAACCCAAAAGTTCAAGTAAAAATAAAAAGTAAAAATAGTTTCCCTCTACTGGGAACGGGTTCTCAGTTAGAACCTTAGGCCTTAATCCACACACGCTAGCCAAATGCGGGTTGGTGGATGTAACATGTCCTCGAATGATTAGTTCTTAGACATGCTAGTTTCCTCACGATGTTTTTCTTCACCGATATTAAGCAGCGGAGATGAAACAAATTACACAAAGATGTGTGGGCACGACCGGGAATAGAATCCGCGACCTTTATTTCTGAGGCGAAGCTCGTACAGTGCGCCACCGCTGCTCGAGTATTTATCTTATCTATCATTTATTTCGTTAGGTCTAAATTTTCGTTTAAGGTCGTTATGTGGAAGTTGCGCGTTAATTATTATGTTACCTAATTAAATTTAACTATATAAGTACTTAAGTACTAAAACTTTACCTTCTCTATATCACACGCGTTTAAGTATTACTGACTACATTTAAGAGGGTCGAAATCGTTGCTCCTGTATGGTTTCTAATCATATTGAGCCACATTCCACTGCCAACTTCTCCCCAAAAATCATTCGTAATCGCGAGTGAATCGGTATATTAGGCAGGCGCATCTCATCGTAGACTACATCATTGAAGCAAGTTGTAGTCATGCGTAATATTTCAGAATAAAAAAAAATACTTTCAAATAGTGTGTAGATTCTAAATTACCAAAAACAATTTACAAATAACAGATTTTGTTTTGTTTTTACTCGTGGCTGTTGGCCAAAATATTTGCCTATTTATAGCATTCGTTTCGTAGGTGTGAGTTTTTGTATCCTATCATTTACTTAAAATGTTATATCTGAAGTTTAAGGTCATTGCTTTAACATTGAAATGATACTGTTGTTAGACATTGTTAGCTCCTTTAAATAAATTATAATAATATAAATTTGTTTATACATATTTAAAGGTACCTACACAGTTTAATTTAGGTATTCTAATGAACTTTACATAATAACATAACCGTGATAAATATTCTAGAATTTTTATTTCTTACCACGCGTCGGTGGCCGCGTAACGTAACCACTAGTTACAAAACACCACCTCGACTAATGTTAATGTAACTTACTTACTTTTAGGTTGGACTGAAAATAAAAAGGTGACCAAATACATATAATTTGTAGTAATTTGTACCTAAGTAAAGAAACTAGTTTTTAATTATTATTTAGGATGAATTCAATCTCTTATAATTTCATTTTGTAACGCATTCGCGTCATCTAAATAAAACGTAATATTATGTTTATCTGTGTACAAGTTTTGTTGCCACGTAGCGCCTAAACGGATGGATCGATGTTGATGCCGTTTTATTCTAAAGCTGAAATTATAACTATAGTCTTAGCTAGGTTTAAAAATGCGTCGGTGGAGGTTGGTGGTCATATAATTATTAATTAAACGACAGTTGCTGATTTTGATCGAATGAATGAATCAGTCAATCAAAGGCTACTGATCAACATATTAAGCAGACTTTTATTCTGATCTTGACCCTATTTAAGCAGGAAATCGTACGCCCACGCATTATACTCGTAATTAATAATGTTCCGGGAACTAATAAGGGTGGGTACCTACCTAACCTTCCTGTAGGAAATTAGCCGTAGATTACGGCATTTCTACTGAAACTATGAGCCTACAAATGGGCAATAGTGCGATGTTGGGCTATTATTTAAACACTTGAGGAAGGCTACCCTGGTGTTTTAGTGGGTAACCCGAGACTACCTATTATTAGGCTGGGGCAGGGTCTTCCACATACCTCGCTTCCTCCCCAGTAGCTGGGACCCATAGGTAAAGGGTTTCCACCACGTGGGTTTTGTAGCTATTGGCCAGACCCTAGCCAACACCTACACCACCCAAGCTAAAGAAAAAAGGCTTCCTAAAAGGACAGATTTTAAAGGAAGGAGGAAGGGAAGTAAAGTCGATCTTGAGCAAATTGGATCAACATCGCAATTCACATTGCACTACTTTCGAATTCCTACAAGTTATGTATTTATAGCAAGTAGTGCTTACCTAGTTGTGCAACTTTGCAACATCTATGGATGGAAACCACCAAGATGCGACGCTTGTCTATAAAAAAATGCAAAAACAAATAAGTACACTTGTTTACCTATACCTACATTTTTATTGAGCTGGTTTTAACGTCTGATTAAACAAATTCATACTACTTATTATACTACGCATGAATACCCTAAAAGCTGATCAAATCTTTGATCAATTGAAGTGGGCACTAGTGACGTCACAAATAATAACGCAACGCAAAACAAGTGTGGGTGGGTATTCTAATCCTATCAGCTTAAGTACAATATATTCTTTGAAAAACTGCTAGGTACATATATGTATAAACTTTACGCCTTTATAACCCGATGTTGTTAGTACAAGTGGTCGCTTACAAAATTAGTATTAAACATAATTATGTATGTAGTTGGTTTCCGCGTTTATAAGATTGCATGTCGCGGTCGTGATCGTGACGTAAGCGGACAATGTAAACTAACGTGCCTGGAAGTTTTACACATATACATTTCTGGGAAAGCTTTGTTTGGGGCGTATTTTGTATATCTGTTTTTATAATCGCAATTGTTTACTTTTTACTGACGTACGCGTGCTGGCAATTTTGCTGATAACGAGTTTTGCATCAGCAGTCATTATCAGACGGACAGGAACTCGCTATCGTAGGCATTTCCATGTTCTGCGCTGATTGTTTCGAAAGATGTCACACACGAATAATTAATAATGGCTGCGTTGTGTATAGTTTGTTACATCTTAGTTATGTTGTCATCATAATAACTAGAACCTTGTAGTGTTACATCACACTGAGTTTATGGATGACTCGGATACTACTAATACTTTGACAAGACGTTTTTTTTTTCTAAAACTTAACTGTTTTCGAACAGAGCAAGTTTGCATGTACGAGTAAAGTCCGTGAGACACAAGTCCAGAATTGCAGGGTAGGATAGCAACCTAGAATCTCGCTATTGCTACCGCGGTCTAAAATATTGTTGCATAATTAAAAATAGTAAAATTGTTGTATTTGGCTTTTGGCTTATCTTACAAGCCTAGAAATTAAACTACTTCTGTATACACAAAGTCAAAGTCGCAACTTGCTGGCTTACTAACTTTTGCTTGCTTTCCTAGCTTGAATATCTAAAGCCTATTATACTTATCCTTTAAACACTATTCATGAGAATGCCCGAGGTGCAAGAGGCCTGTTCTTATGCTAGTAACTCTGGCTTCGTGCTTATAAATCTATCCAGTATTGACCCTGACTTAATATGGGATCGTGAATGTGACATGTCATTGAATTAGGTAGCTATTCCTGGCATATACACATTAGTTTTTCCTTCCCGTTATTGTGAAGTTACAATAAAAGTGATGATTTCTGTTCTACTACGTTTAACATATATTTTAACTCTCGTAATCATAAACGCTTTATAAGCTCATTATAGCTTAAATAGGTTTAATATTTCGTTTGTCCTTGTCTGTCATCTTGAAAAGATAATAGTAAGAAAGAGACAAAGTCCATTTTAAGTAAAGAGTGTTATAAGATTTTTATGAATAAGACCGTTAGACTATAATCTAACTTTGTTCCAAATTTTATCCAGTTCCGTCTCGTAGTTTTTGTACCTACAATGACCTGCATCTTTAGAAGCATAGATACAAACTTTGCGTTTATGAGGTAGGATATTCGGTATGTACGTCAGCAGGTACCATATTATGGAGGCCGGAGCCTTTAAAGCAATAATGCTTTAAAGTTTACAAAAAGATAAAAAGTTAATAAAGATACTTTTATAAATATGTATGATATACCTATTCACAAAAAATAGTACAGCTTTAAACTGCAAATACCTACTTAATGTATTTGTATGTAACTTACCAATTAGAGGCGGCTATAAACCTAATTAAATAAATTGTAGATAACGAGAAAGGTAAGTAAGTAACTGATTCTCTTCTGTTTAAAGTTCATTATTCAAGCACGCATAAATGAACTTATTATTGTCGTAACTATAAGTAAATAATAATAATGTAGAAATATATATCTTTAAATAACTTAACCATATTAAGTTTTAAATAATTTAAACAAGAACATAAGTCTATTGTCTGTGCGGGCGCTCAGTCAGTGGAGCCACATAAATAGGTGACTAGAAGGGTGACCGCTAGGAAAACTGCGTTCAGTCATTCACCTTTTTATGTTGTTAGTAGGTATTGTTACCATAAAGTTGTTTTTTAATTGTAGATAACTAAAACAACAAATTGATATACATAGATAAGTAGTTACACGGTTATTTACTTACACAGATTTTCTGATTACATATCGACTTTATTACTGGCTCTACGACCGCGGCTCCGCCCGCGCGTATGTCGGTTATCATCATGCTAAACCTCTTTTTGCGCAGTTGGATAAAAACTATCCTAAATCAGGTTCTTATTCTATTAAACTATCTCCATACCAAATTTCATCCAAATTGGTTCAGTAGTTTGGGCGTGAAGTGGGACAGACAGACAGAGTTCCTTTCGCATTGATATTATTACTAGTATAGTATTATATTATCTGTAACGATTAGCATAGATAATATAAGCATGATTATATTTGTGAGTGAGTCACATATGAGTCAATCTTAATATTGCACTTTCATAAAGTGCAATATTAAGACAGGGATGACAACATTTTTCTTATTTAGTCAGTCAGATAGATAAAAAATATTGAACACATATTTTTTGTGTGATTAAAGATTACAGCGATACGTCCTAGTGAAATCTCAAATGACGTCACGCTTAGGTAAATTTTATACCTCTAATAATTTTATATGCAGCGCAATGCCACTCCATAACTTTAACTCGTTGTATCATAATAGTGTTACATTTTAATGATTAAGCAAAAAAATACGTGTCTAACCTTTTTTATAATCTTACTGACGGACTTCATTCCATGTACTTAGCGGTCTCATTGAATCCCTACTTATTTGTATCCCACTGTAAACATTAATGTTTATATGTATCGGACTCTGCTTTGAAATTATAGACCCGATCCTGAATGTGCGTTTGTATTGTGATTAAAAGTATAATATTTGTGAAGGAAAACATCTAGAAATGAAGAAACCAGCAGGTTTTAGTACAAAACGTTCGAAAAGACATCCACTAATCCGCAATCGACAAGCGTGTGAAGCTCACAACTTTTAGTTGAGAGAATATCTGTCCCCGTCTGTGGCATGTGGTGGGCCACTAAAAAGGCTTGTGTTTACCGACTACCCTTTTTTTTTCATTCTATAATAAGCTTGCGCTTGACCACAACTTGCTTGATGTTAAGCAATGATCTCGTCCGCGATGGAACGCGCTTACCCAGTGAACACTGATTCACTCGTGACTTGAAGACCATCAGATTATAGCCATCAAGAAACAGCGGCTGCGAATTCAACAACTTATTTACTGACTTTTTCCAAAATTTTCCTTTTTTTTACTTTGTACACAGATATAATCGAATTTCGATGCATACTCAATAATGCCTTGTCAGTCTGACTGGTATTTAACATATTCTACAACTTTTTTGAATGACTAGCACTTATGACGACTCGTCATAACTTTTTTGTGGCCATTCCTCCCGGTTTTCCCAAATACAAAATGATTGATAACCAATACCAAATGTAGGTAACAAAGCATTATTTTAGCGGTTTGGCCATTAACAATTGGCTTATTTGAGGTTTTATTTAATGAAGGATGGACAAAAAACGTGGGAACTGATTGTCAATTGTTAGCTGGCACTCGAGCGCGATAAATATGATAATTTAGTCTACTGCGACTTAACAAGTAGAGATATAAAATAAGTTCAGTGGTTCAAGATTATAAATAAACATTGTTTTGTTATTTACAGGCCAACTCGAAGATAAAGCTGATAAGGCGAGTGGATCACGAATGGCTGTATGGTGCTACAAGAAATGGTGCTCAAGGGTTGTTCCCATCGAACTACGTAGAGATTAAGGTTCCTCTTCCTAATGAGTCTGCGCCACCGCCGCCGTATATCGGCTCTGCTGTTGCTGTCTACGATTTCAAAGATGTGCAACCGGGCGACCTAAGCTTCGTCACGGGCGACACTATCCAAGTGAGGTACAAAATAAACGATGAGTGGTACTTCGGTGAATGCAATAACAATCAAGGACAGTTCCCCGTAAACTATGTACAAATGAAATAGGGGTTGTGCACTTGTGATGAGGATTATGGGGACGATGTGATTGTGATGCACGAAGACTATATAACGTTTCCTATTAATCTTTGTAGATTTTTTCTAACGATATAGATGCAGTAATTGCAATCAATGTAAGCAGTCAGTAGGTAGCAAATTGTAGTATCTTTTTAGACATTTCCGATTGTGAGTGACAGCGCGTCAGCCATGGCTTTGTACAACTTATACCTACCAAGGGTTTAGCGTTTTCGCACTAATGTTGCCATAAAATAAATAATTGCCCCGCGGACTGTATAGGTACTATTTTGGGCTTTTATGAAATTAATATAGTGTCCCAATGACTGAATGTAAATATTAAGAGCTTGTATAAAATAACGTTCGTAAATATGTAGATATTATCACTTATTTGTAACGGTTGTGTAGTCTTGATTTGATCTGATTATTTGTTTAATGTTGTATGATATTATTCAGTTTTATTTGTCTTTATTAAATAGTAGCCTTATACACTTTGTCATACAAAGTGTGGCTAATTGCAATATGTTGCTATTTATTTATATTTTTTCTTTAACTTTCTGTAACTATGCAACTGCAATAATACCTATACTCAATCAAAATACATTGCCCTATAAAACGATAGTATTATAATTTTTGTAGTAGTGTCATATTATGAAATTACTTTGTTAGATGTCAGAAGTATCATAATTACACATTTTTATTTAAAATTCTGTTTGTGTCATAATTTTAAGTGTATTTTTGAGGGACCATAATTTTAAGTGCCTTGAGTATTTACTAATGTGTATATGATGAAGTAATTTATAACGAAATAAATCAAATTTCAACAATTAAGCATCCCTTTATTTTAATCAGTGCACTGTATGTATGTAACTCTGATGTCACAATAGTATAGTGTAGTCAAACTGTGCGTTAGCACCGTTGCGAGCATCCTCACGCAACATGTATTGAACATCTCGCAATATCTATTCTTGATCTCTTTTAAATACCCGTGCGCAATAAGATGAGAACCGCTAGCGGTGACGTCACAAACGCATGGTTGTACTGTGCACAAACAAAATATCACATGTTTCCACCCTCGACTTCGTCTGCTTTTTTTTATTCCATACAGGTTCTATTTACTTCCTAATCAACAGGAGAATAATTGTTTGTTCTGTTTTTCGTTTTCAAAAATAGTCTACTTTTAACACAAGATTTCTCCTCTACGTAAATTCATTATTTTAATAAACTTAACACAAAAAAATAACAATAAAATATAAGCCATGTACAAGTGGGAAATTTACGGGGGTAGCGGGCGGAGTGTTGTATTCCAGGAGAGTCAACTTATCGCGCAAGGGTAGTACTGATTACGAAGTTTTCTTTTGCATGTTCAACGCAAGCAGATGCGCGTTACATACTTACGTTTATGTTGTATCCGTATGTCTAAACTGATAATTAAAAAAAATACACATGGGAATAATTTGATGTAATAAATGTAAATTTTATACGGTAAAGGTAAGCAGTGTTGTTAAGTGGGAAGTTATTAAGCCGTATCTTCTGCTACATGTTTTTCATAAAAAAATATGACTAGCTTGAAGAAACTAGCAAGACGTTTCAGTAAAAGATGTATAAATTTATCACATTTAGTGAAGTTTATTATTTGAACAAAAATAATCTATAAGTCCTTAAAATATTTACAATGCCTTACATTACAACTTACCTACATTAACATACCCTGTTCACTTTTCAACCGTTGCGTTTAAACAGTTTATAACAACTAAAACGTGGCAAGAGAACATTCCGAGCAAAATGTTATATTGAAACTTTGTGTCCTAATATTAAGTGTAGTGCATGCGTAAGTCACACGGGCCTCTTACAATAGATACAGTATACTCATTCACAACATGTTGAAAAGAGAAAAGAGGGGGTCCCCTAATGTTACACATAGTATACAACTATTCAACTAATAACACAGTTCCAATCATTTCCCTAGCATTACTTATATCGTGTCTCTATGGACTTATGGACAGAGAGGACGGGTAAGCAAAAAGCATTAAATAACATTAAAGTGTGCCTTAATAGGTGCTATCGCAATTATCTCTCTCGTACTTTAAGGAGTCTACACACTGAGGCCACCGACATGTCGGCAACTTGTAGGATATAGGGCGCCCCTACAAGTTGCCGACATGTCGGCGGCCTCAGTGTGTAGACTCCTTTACGTACTATCAACAAAGGCCAAACCTGACCTGCATAAGGCTTATTTTCTCTTACAACGATCGTCAGCTTTAGTAGTCTACCTGAAATCGTCAACCAATAGCTATGAAATTTGTTAAAACATAAAGGATAAAAATCTTTCATAATCAGTCTTTTCGGGTTGTAAAAACAAAAGATAAAAATACAGCTGTACACCCGACAGTCGGGTTTCACGCCTAGGTATCTTTATATTGTCACAAATTGTTGGAAAAGCATTCGGGATGTTTAAAATAAAGAAATGTTGATTTAGTTATTTTACTGCCGACTTGTAATTGGTTGAAGCCAAAGAGGGAGTAACAACCAGCGGTGAAGAGTCCATTTAACACGATTCCCACCGGTTTCCCTCTAGGAATTGGTCAATTAAGTACTTAATTTAATATTATGTAGCGACTAAACGTTTTAAATAGCATAAAAAAATGCCGTACATACTTCTTAGCACGTTTGAAAGTCGGCGTGTCATGTTTTTTGCTCCGTTCAAATTTCCACCCTTTACCACTGGTTACAACTATGATCTTTGGTCCAATGGATTCTGTCCATCTTCAAATCATCATCAAAAGTGGATAGGTTTAGACTTTGCTGGTAGCAAATTATTATAGCGAATGGTACAAAACTATATAAAGAGGTAACTGTGTTTTAAATGTGGGTATGATAACATCTTTAGACGACAGCAAAATATCTCAGTTTAACTAAGTCTGCCACCACGATCCTTATGGACACTAGCAAATTTAAATTATAAATGTATTTCAGAAACTACCATCGACGTTCAGGTACATAGCATACATTGTATAAAACTTATTAAAATGTACTAACTTAATTCCTAATACACGACAGCAATGAGTTAATAGAATATTACCTTTAAAGGTATCAATATTGGAAATTATATTTAATGTTGACACGAAAACGCGAAGACTGTCATTGTGATTTAGAACTAATTATGGATATCATAACCAGTGACCTACATTAAATTAAAGTTAGTTCACTAAATGTTTAAAATAGTGCCATCACGGACATGCAGCGTGAACATTAAATTATCAATGAGGCGAGGCTGAAACTGCGTCATTATCATTATACATTAAATTGGCGCTGGTTGATGTTTTCTTCCATTTATCTTCAATTGTAACTATTGATAAACATAATTTATTGTTTTTGTTTACCAGTCCTACAAAAAGAAACATCCAAAAACAAAGCAACGAGATAATGTCGTATAACTTAGGTAATGGATTTAATGTAATAACTATCGAAATAGTGTGAAGAAGCGACTTAAAAACCTACACAAACTACAAATCACTAACATTCATTTGCAATGCCTTTTTGAGCATCAAGTTATTAACTGTAGGACAACTGAGCATTTCAATTTAAAATAGGACTGGAGCAGCTATATTTTTCCGAAAATATGGATTTATAATTATAATTAAATTTATTAAATAAAATGTAATATTGAAAGTAACCAGTTTAAACAACATAAATAATTAGGCCGACGTTGTTTTCGTATTATTTCTGCAGCTAGTATCTACGAACGTTATAAATATCAAGTACTAGTCCAAACTTATTCTCAGCTGAGACACAATCTACTATCTAATCATATAAAAAAATACATAATTTAATGTAGACCAGATAAGGCTAGAAAAGAAACATAAACATCCAGATACTAACTTATCTGAAGCAATGTTTAAAAATCTCAGTTAAAATTTAAAGCTACAAGAACTAACAACTTTATAATTTGAGATCTTACATTACACCAATAAACTGTACATTAAAAGAGAGTAGGAAACACAATTAGTATGGAATCTTACCAGACTTCATACTATCAGCAGTTCAATAACATTATTAATTATCAGCTGAGGAAGTTTTAAGATTATTATACAATTAAAAATATATATACATTGCGATAACAACTACAGTATAAGCTTAAGTAAGGATATACTATTCATAAGCTACAACTATACACGAAAAGCATGTAACAGTATCACTTGTTGTCCATTTATCATAAGTATTTACATCAACAACAAACTCTAATATTATGCCCCCAAAACTTCGATCAATACGTAATGCAACAGACTTCTACAAGCAAGTATAACAATATACATATAATGCTTCACACGATTTCATACATGTCTCCATTTAAATTGATTTAGCTTGGATTCATTGGCTTGGCCATGCATGTTAGTTACTACCCTTCAGATGCGATCACATACCTAAAAGTTATGATTTTAATATTACTTATGTATATTTACAATTAACCCGCAACAGGGCCGCAAGATTTAGTCGGGCCTGTATATTGGTATTTTAGGGATGAATTCTATAAGAAGCACATATTCCATCATTGAAGAGGAGTCGCAGTGTTGCTTGGTAAGACGCCAACGTAGTCCTAACTTGTTGTACAGCCGACTGTTTTCCCATTCAAGAAGTTTATTCAATGAGTGTTGCGTCTGAAAATAATTAATTGCACCATTACAAAGTGTCTTTGGTAGATATTACATGCGGAAATTAATGAGTATTACATCAAAAATGATTAGCTAATCCTGCGAACTTCGTACAGCATATTAAATTTCGAAATGACATATATGTATTATTACAAATCGTTTTTAAGGGAGTACCGAAAAGTGTTGTTTTTAAGTTTTTTCAGGTTTTTTTTTAAATATTTGATTTTTTTTAATATTTTAAAAGTTGTAACGAAATTGATTATTCTCAAGTTTTAAGTTTAGCATCACATTTAGTGATTCATTTTTATTTTAAAGATTCCCACTAACAAGTGTTATATAAATATTATGTACTTGACATTTATAGTATACTTGGAGTGCATAGTCAAGTGCCACTGTACGAGTAATGCTACATAAATAATAATTATTATCATGATAGATACAATTAATTTATAGCAAACATGTCAATTGAGTTTTCTTCCATCGCAAAGTTTATCTAATACATAGAAATGTAGGGTTTAATATTTATTATTTCCTTGTCTTCCTTTCAATTAATTAACTAAATTTCAGGTAAAAGTAAAGTACTTAACAACCCTTTAGTGGCCCACTGCTTTGGCACAGGTTTAGTTTTTGGTTTATCCACACACACACTGGCTATATGAAGGTTGGTGGATGTCTGCGAATGACTAGAACATGACAATGACTACATGTCGATTTCTCACCATATTATACTGAGAACTAATATAATAACCATATTATTAACTGATATTGAGCAGGTGATAGAATAATTCACATAAATACAATTTTGGGTAAATGGTATTAAAATTTATCATGGTACAAGTCTCACTACGTCGTAAATGTAGAATGTAACACACTTTCAAGTTACCGTGAAATATGCATACTAATAATGATACAACATAATATACTTACAAGCTTGGAGAAGATTAGAAAACATAATAGCTAAAATTATATAACAAACGAGCTGCGGCTCCAGCTTCGCATGGGAATTTTGAATATTGTCAGGTCGTCGTCGTCAGCCCTTTTATAGTCTCACTGCAGTGCATGGGTTTTCCCTCAACTATCTTACTTCAATTCAAGGCCTTCAAATCCACACACGCTGGCCAAGTGCAGGTTGGTGGATGTCACGTCCCCAAATGATAAGTTCTTAGACATGCCGGTTTTCTTACGATGTTTTCCTTCACCGATATAGAGTAGCGGCCATGACACATGACTCAATATCGGTGAAGTCACGACTGAGAATTGAACTCGCGACCTTAAATTTCTAAGGCAAGACCCGTACTGCTGCGCGACCGCTATTCTCATGTAATTTCTTTAATTTTTTTTTTACAAAAACCTGATAACAATAAACACAACAAAATAACAATTATCTATTTTGGTGTAGTCATTACGAAGTCATAAGGATACATAAACTACGGCGATTCATTTTATTTATAAAGAATATGTTTTCTACTCAAAGATAGTGGTGATATTCACCATTATCTACACTTTCAGGCATTACTGGTGTGTGCTTAATGTTATGTGTTAAATGTTTATACTCACTCTTTTACTAAGACATATAACTGGCCAGAGAGAGCATCCCAATGTGCAGCAACAACAAACACAACCGCAGAACAGCCACTTCACATTTACTGGTAATGTCTTCTTTAGGACACTATTTATACGTGCGACGGTTGCTTGGTACTCTTCAGGCGCCACACGTGACTGCAGGCCCGATGGAAACTCATTATTGAATTTATTGCTTAGACCAAAACTAGAAAAATAAAGAAGAGAATGTTATATTTAACCAGTAACCTCCTTGACTGACTGCAAAGGAGAATTATACTCCCAAATTTTACCTTAAATCTCTGTCAATTGGTAAAATCCACAAGAAAGATGAGTACTTTTTGAGATCATACTGAACATAGAGAAAGATGGAGCAGGTAAGTTTGTGTATAACATGTCGTAATAGTGACATTGCAACTTTAGATCAAGTCAAGAATTACAGTAGTAAAAGAATTGGCTTTAAAAATACTCAGAATTTTGGGTAAAAATAAACATCATGGATAATAGTGATATCGCAATTACAATAAACATCCATAAGATAGCAAATTATGTGTCTATATTATAACTGACCATTGCCAAATTACCAATTAGATAGTATTTTGTTCAAAGAAATTCTCACATTGAAATTGCTTACTAGTTATAAAAACATACAATACAACAGTTTGTTTTAAATAAAAATAAATAATTTATTATTTACTTTTATTAAAAAAAATTGCATTGAAATACTTTGTACAATGTAAAATTAATATTATTTTATCAAAAACATACTGAAACTATGTCAAGGCAAGTGAGTATGCATTACATAGCCAATATTCAAATTAAATAAAAGCAAAGATATTTCAATAAAATATTCTGAAAAAATATTGGTAGCAGTTTTTAGTTGGGTATTGTACCCCATAAAACAGCAATAATAAACCCACCTTCAATTACATAATATATGAAACCTAAACTTGGCCAGTGAAATGTGGGTTGTGGTACCTTTACCGCCACTTGAGTAAGACAGTTGAGAGTGATATGTTATTTATTCTGAAAAAATACTTCTATTGCAGAAATAAAATCTTAAATTGCACATCAACATGATTTTAAAATCCTAGTATGTATCACTTATCTGTGTATAAGCTGTGTGTGTGTAAAGCTCACTAACCTAAACAAATGAGTCAGTACAGTGCATTATCCTTACTACAACAATGATGTGCTCTTCTCTTTGTCACAGCAGGTACTTTAGTTATTTATACTAGACATTAATATAGGCAGTAGTGTTAATAAACTAATATAAACAAGCCAGCTACCACTTGAGGATAAACAATATAATTGGTGCATGCTAGTGGTTGAGTGAATCAACCTAATATCTATTTTTGTCTTTACTGGAAAATTAAATTAGCAACAGATGCTAGGGTATAAGTTGGTCATGGCTAAATGATGTAAAGTAGAACAAGAATGGTAAGAGGAAAAATAATAGCAAAGAGCTAAGGCACTAAATAATATTGTTTACTCAACTGATAAACATAATAATTATATTTAATAATTATTCTTAGCGGTACTCTGGTAGATACTTCATGTTGTCTCAAAAAGTTTTTAGTAAAATTATCAATTTATTTAAATTGCTGCCTATCAAATGATAGTCAGCAAATTAAATATGACAAATAATATTTCCTAAATAAAGTCATTCAATGCCACTTGGTCTAATATTCAGTTCAGTAACTTTCCATTTATACTGTTGCAGCGATTTACTGAGGAAAAAACAATATCAGAATATTTAAGAAACTGAGGTCTGCCAGACGAACAACAAATAAAGTAAAGGACCCTTACACGGTCATATTCCCAGCTCCACGAATGACGATTGGGTCAGGCACTAGTGTCACATGAGTCTCTTCTATATTCTCCTCGATTTCTATCTCATCAGGATATATAGCATCAAAATCTGCCATGGTACTTATCACTATATAAAACCAATTCCGTTTATTATAAATACATAACAAACAAAGCACTGTGTGACGAAAGGTTTTTACACATTCATGAAAAAAAAAGAACAGGAAGAAAGTCAATGTCAAAAATGACGTTTCTGACCATAAACGTAGTGTATTCCACAGACTACGATTAGTTACATTTTTTAGTCTTTGGTTTTAAACTCAGACTATTATATAGAACTCAACTCACAAAGAGCTAATTCTGAGTTGACACTAGTAAAATAGTAGAGCACGAAAATATGTATTACGTGTTCTAAGAATATGGCTAGCAGCGCAAGCGATTATATGCTCTCTTTGATTAGGGCAGTACATGCGGCAGTATCCATTGAGTATATAACACTTCGTTTTAGTAGTATCCTTAGATTCATTAGTCGAGCAATATATTCCTTCCTTGAATAAATCTAAGCCAGTAGGTAGGTACCTACTGGCTAAATTCATATGTTCGAAAAGAATTTAACATTAATTTGCGTGATGCTAATGTAGAATAAATAGTAGGAAGATAATTATTTAAGTATCGCCGCATTCTTTCATAGATCGTATACTGCAACAGCACACATTCTGGAATTGAATAAATAAATGCCCAGTATAGAGGTCCTAATCGTTTGGCAAGTCGCAAGACCATACAAGGCGCGGCCATTATGAATTATCTTGCGTGTCACTTGTGTAACTACTATCACAAACGCATTGATAACGTGCAGCTGTGACCCAAAAACATAACGGCTTGTTATACTTACCTCCTGCATTTAAAACGCTCAATACACCGATCTTATAGGTAGGGTTAAAAAGGAGAAGGCATCTGAATAACATCCCATGTCCAAAAAAAAAAATTGGTTGCCTATAAAGTCGGTATACGGGCGAAAGTTTTACGTGACAACGACTTTGAGTGGTAAAATAATTTTAATGTGAATATTCATTCGTATAGTAGGAAGAAGGATGAAATAATAGTAACAATTTAAAACATTTATTTATACAAAGAATTATATTTAAAACATTAATTTATACAAAGAATCTCGCTCTTAGGCGGGCTAACTGTGCTCGAGTGGAAGGGACGCGTGCCTCTCACTCGCTCTCATTGTGAGCGCATAACGTGAGCGGAGCGTAACGCAGTTTCTTGAAGTGTCACCCGGCAAACCAATTTATAAGACGTTGTCACGTCAAAAAGGGAATTTACTTACTATTACTCCAGTTTGTATATTTTCCTAATAAATACTACCAAGTTGGCAAACAATCACGCAAGCCCCCTGATGGTAAGCGGTCACCGGGTCACCGTAGCATACGCTTGAATCAGAGGAATCACTTTGAGACGACCTTTTAGATGTCGACAGGCACAGGCTACTTTACTCACATCCGACGGGCCGCCGGTGGCGTGATCGATAAGATACTTGCTTTTCACGCCGCAGGTCGTGGGTTCGATTCCCACCCGAGACAAACATTTGTTTAAATATGTCTGTTTGTCTTGTGTCTGGGTGTAGTTACAAAAGAAAAGTATTATATATAGTACATTACCAGTTATCTGGTTGCCATAGCACAAGCTCTGCTTAGTTTGGGATCAGACGACCGTGTGTGTTAATGTTCCACTATATTATTATTATTTATTATCCAAAAGCAAATGTTATTACTCTGCGCGTATTCTGTGAGGTACCTACTTCCACCTCATAGAATACACGAATACCAATCGGGGTACCCATGGAGCGAAGAAATTTAAAAAAGAAAGCTAGCTGTGCCGTACTTCTCCTACTACGTGATAGATTATTTGTTCAGTTGCACTGTTTTAATTTGAAAGCTACGCTCTTGTCGGTTAAACAATCCATTTCTCTCTTTCTAGGAAATTCTTTAGATTTTGTCCCAATTTATTTTGGCTCTATAAAGGTTTTCTACGTCTTCCTTCTAATCTATATTTATTATAGCTCGCATAGCTAAAAACTGTCTACATGTCTGATTTAGTGAATCCGTGTTTAGATTTTTTTTCATTGCTGCAATTAAGCCAGAATAGAACGTATTTTTTCAGAAGTGCTCAGGGCATTTAACGCGGAAGGTATCTAAGGAACTACTAGTAGTAAATTGTTTCTGCCAGTTTTTGGGGGAGGGGAGGTAACCACGTACAGCACACATATAAAAGTTGTAACTTCTTTACTTACGCACACTTAAATAAAAGCTACACACAAACACAAAACATGAACAGTTTATGGATGCAAACTGTTCATTACCTCACGCAGAAGGGAACGCGCGCAATTCCAGTTCCGTGTTAAATTAAATTTTCTTAGCGGAAGTGTGTACAATCTCCCTCTCCTATTGCTTAATGATTTCTGAATCTCAGCGTGATAATCAAAAAAAAAATTAGGAAATTTTCGTCCATCCATGCCTTAAAGAATTTTAATAGTTACGTGTCGTTGCTTTAGTGCCTCACCTATCCACCTATACAATGACATCTGAAACCGGACCAAAGGGTTGGCCGTGATACAAACAGTTTTTAGGACTAGCATGAAAGAAATCTTTATTCAATAACGTTGAGTCTTTTGATATTAACTTTATTAAAATGGTATTAAAACTGATTTTAGTGTAGCTAACTGAATATCGAAGGGAGTTGTACTGTCTAATGTGTTTATTAATGCACATGCGTATAAAAGCAAGGCATGCGTTCCCTTATCGTTCACAGCGAGGTAGACCACCGAAGGCACTCACGCAACATGAAGGTAATGCTGTAATCTGTTCTAAGATAAATAATTAGTTTCCACACAATTATTATAACATTTCATGACATAGGTATAATGGACTTAGATTTACAGTACCTATACCTACTTTTATATCATCATTTTTTTTTTGGGTTCTATGTAGGTCATAATCGTAGCAGCTATCCTGGCGGTATGCAAAGGAGCAACCGCAGTTGGTGTGGTGCCTGTTGGAGCGCCGTTCGGGTATGCACGTCCGTACGGGCTACCTGCGCCGCTGGTCGCGCGGCCTGCGTACGCGCACCCATACGCTGCGCCGCTCGCTGTAGCCCCCGCTATCGCTAAAGTTGCCGCCCCTATTGACGATTACGACCCCAACCCTCAATACTCATACGCTTATGATATTCAGGATGCGCTTACGGGTAAGTTAGTTTTCAAGTGCATTTTTTATTTTGAGGGTTAACAGCCCTCGAACGAGTGCTGGTGATCGAAAATCGATTTTTTAGGTTATTATGTAACTTAAGAATGTAATTCTTTGTGTGAATTGTAACAACGCCGCTTCTCAATATCAGAGAAGGAAAACATCGTGAGGAAACCGGCATGTCTAACAACTAATGATTCGAGGACATGTGACATCCACCAACCCATTTGGCCAGAGTGTGGATTAGGGCCTAAACTCTGTCAACTCGTAAGATAGTTGAGAGGAGACCTGTGCCCAGCAGCGGGACACTAAAAAGGGTTGAAGTAATACGGGCAAAAAAATATTTTTTATTTTTTAATTATCCTAGGTGACTCGAAGAACCAGCAAGAAACCCGATCAGGTGATGTAGTACAGGGCTCATACTCACTAGTCGAGCCTGACGGCACTCGTCGCGTGGTAGAGTACACCGCGGACCCGCACAATGGGTTCAACGCTGTCGTGCATAAGGAGCCCGCGGCGGCGGCCGTCGTCAAGGCAGTTGCTCCCGTCGCCCATGGATATCTACACTAGTCGTAACAAACGCTTGATTTAATGACTGGAGGCTCTATTTTAGATTACTTACTGTCCTTGTTCGATTAGAATCCATTAATATCTTTTTGCTGGGACATTAGACGAAGGCGTTAGAATATAAATATAATGCTTGTTAAATACAATCAGAGTAATTGTATGATATTTGTATTATTGTATGTAGGACGACCGTAAATTGTAATGACTAACCTAGAGCCGCTAGTATGAATATGTGCCCGAGTGACCTGAACCTTGTGTTAATAAGTTATTTCATAATAATGTAGCGTATTGTTAATTGAAGTGTTAAAGCTGAGGTAATAAATAAGAGGAATATAAGTTTGGAGTTTTATTTATAATTAGATTTCCGCCGCGACTACAACAGCAGTGGGATAAATAGCCTATACCTTCCTCAACAAATGGGCTATCTAACAGTGCAAGAATTTTTTAAATGGGACTAGAACTTTCTGAGATTAGCGCGTTCAAACAAACAAACTCTTCAGCTTTATAATATTAGTTTAGACTAGAAATCCGCCAGCGGCGTCGATCGCGTGACCTACATTTTATATCATACTCAGCATTGATATAAAAAGTAATCTATAGCCTTCCTCAATAACTATGCTATGTAACAGTATAAGATTTTTTCAAATCGGACCTGTAGTCCCTGGGCGTTTAACTAAACAAACAAAATATACAGCTTTAGAATATTAGTATAGACTCCCTAGTCTGTGTAACTAAGATTTGTGTGTATAATACCTCTGCTCCCTAGCAGAAGTATTATACACACAAATCTTAGTTATAAAAAATATATTTTCAATAGTGAAATTCGCATGAAAATCTGTTCAGTAGTTTTTAAGCTTATGGCGAACATGCGCATATATACATGGCCGAAGACTTTGTAACATGTTGTGAGACCTTAAAATTGTATCCAAGTACCCATATACGCAATAAGTAACTACTTGTATAATTTAATAGTATTATGTTAGTTATTTACTTATTTCAACTTAAAAATTTATTTACTTAAATCAAAGTTTAAACATAGAATTGATTTTCACGGGCCGGTGGAGACGTGGCGGTAAGATACTTGCTTTTCAGCAGGTCATGGGTTCGATTCACACCCAAGACAGATACCTATTTGTGTGATGAACATGTGTGTTTGTCTTGAGTCTGGGTGTAACAATAGAAAGTTAGTATTAGTACATTACCAGGTATCAGTACAAGTTATGCTTAGTTTGGGATCAGCTGACCGTGTGTGTTAGAGTCTTAGGATATTATTATTATTTACAAAAGTATTTAGCAGGAGCAAGTGTGTTGTGAAGATTAAACGCATGCTCAGTCACATGCGACATTAAGCTGTTTCTTAATCTAGACCGGTGCAGTGCGATAAAAATTAACTGTGACCAGGCAATAGACTGGTTCTAATAAATGTCAAACTCTAAACACGTACTTGTTAGTACAAGGTCTATTTTTAATGGAGTCCTTTCTTTTTATAGTTCATGTCTACCGACTGCAATGCCATACGAATTGGGCATGTACATACCAGGACGCTCATTTGATAAAAATACATCATCAGCACGCGTTGATGTCTTTTGTACTAAAAAGCATTATACGGTCGTTTCGAGAAACCTCCTTTTTTTGGAAGTCTGTTAAAAATAATTATCACCGGTAACGGTCTAAAGAAAATTAATATACAATTAATATAAATGAGTTGGTATAATTAATTGTTATTAAAATATGTCGTACTTCTTCTAATGACATATCTAACTGTCATACATCTAGCACACTACCTTTAACTATTTAGAGGAACAATAACAACATGCTGTATTCTCGACAATGACAAATGTCGGACAGATAATTTTAATTGAGTATTTGCGTTTAATGTAATATTATCTACACTGAATATTAACTGTAACTGAAACGGCCTTTTGCTTAGAATTATAATTACCACTTTACAGAGTGCTTACCTTAACCTAAGTTTCATCAGATGTGGTGAGCAGCTGGGCTATTCCCGGTGCCTAATGATCTTTGCTGCAACTTAACAATTAGGTAACAAAGCTCTAATTACGAGTCGCTTAGAGCAGTAGTGTCTGCAATTCTGCACAACGCCTGTTGCCAATAAGGAACATTCGAGTGAATGCTAGTCGCTTCTATAAATACGACCTGCGGCGGTTAGCGTGTGTACTGTTTAGTTCGAACCCTATTGTTCAAGCCGACCGCAATATGTTAAGGGTAAATATTCAAATTTTCTTTTCCTTTATGTTAAATATAATTAAAGAAGGTGGTAATCGTCCAAAAAATAATTTATCTTTAATAATGTTAAATAGAAACATACAGTTGGTGAAGTCTGATATAGCTTGAATCTGTCTTTGTTTGTAAAAGTAGGTGACGAACTATGAAACAAAACAATAACATATAGGCGTAACCTTTTAATGTTCTTAACTTTTGTTACGTGTTATGCAAAGTAGATAATGTTAATGTTCTTTTCAGGTAATTCATCTACTATGCTTCGTTCCAGCTACTTTAAGTATTATAATAAGAGACCCTTCGCCATCACCCAATGATTATAAATATTCGTACAACATAGATGACCCGACGACAGGCGATAGTAAAAGCCAGCACGAGGTGAGGCAAGGTGACGTCGTGTCAGGGGCCTACACCGTGCTGGGTCCTGATGGCACCAAGCGCACTGTGGAGTACACTGCCGATGCTAAACACGGGTTTAAGGCAACCATACGAGAAGACAATGTTATACCGGTTATAACACAAACCTTCTTAAACCAGAACTATAACAGCATACAGTATCAGAATGGTATCAACCCGGTGTATACGTCAGTTCCAGCTCAGTCAAGGTCTGACTATGTAGCTGCGAAGCCAGTTATATATTTTACACCACAAAATATACTGAAAAGTAGAACAACGTTTGATGGACAATACTTCATACCTGTGAACAGGAACTAGGCTATTTTGTAATAGGGAAATAGCACTTCTTTCCACATGTGATATTTAGATAAATAATAATATAGTCGTGCGAATTTTAGGCGTTGTAAATATTGTGATTGCTAGGTACATTGTATTAAGCATGCCTTGTTAAACTATTTGATGAGTTTAGTGAGTAAATATACCTACGTAGTGTATATTACTAGTAATTAAAACACAATAGGTACCTATTATGAAAAATATAGCGTAAAATTGAACACGTATTTTAATTCAATTTACAAGCTTTTTATAACCAACCATTATATTTCCTGCTATATTTCTTTGAACTGGTGAAAATAAAAACAACTATTAGTGGTGGTTTTGTTCAGGGCTTGAGTAGTTAGCACTGGATCAGCTAGTTCAAGGGCAAGTCTTGTGAAGTGGGTCGGTAAGCGAATGGCGTGGCCTTTTACGGTCAGGCTCTAGTCAACGATTATACTACAATTCAAGCAGTATGAAGCTGCGCAAGGGCGACAAAGCCAGAGCTAATGCGTTCCATGTTGCATGCTGTCATGTTATGTTACAAGTGCTTACTAACACGGATACGTTTTGATAAGATGTTTAAAATTTGCTCTTATTTATTTATATAAAAATGTACTCTATTATTACATACTGTTTAATTATTTTATCGCATATGAATGTAGTCAGGATGTAAATAATATAGGGAAGTGAATGGATTTGTGATATCGGATCACACTACCTACACAGTTACTGAAGTGTCCAGTTTGTAGGTACTGAGTGTGCTTTGAAGTATTAGTACAAATTACAACAGGATCTAGAACCCAACAACATTAATAAATGAAGACGTTAATAGGAACAAACAAAATGGTTTCTATCACCACCACCTTTTAAATTGACTTTTATTTGAAGATTATCTTCAGTATTTCTAAACATATAAAGGATACATTTTAAGTGTAAAATTATTCAATTTAACGTACAATTTTCAATTTTCTCTAAAAGAAAAAAAAATGTTTTACCTGTTTCAGTAAGCGGCCCTATGGAATATGTATCAATATCGCGCACCGGTAATAATTTGACCGATTAAGGTACTCAAGTATGTGGCAAACCTGTAAGTATAAGTTTAGCTGCATTTTCTCGAAAACAACTAATGGTCTTACTCCCATAAAACTCTGTAAAATTATAATTTTAGTAATAGCATGGTTGCAACTTTTAATAAGATATTAAAAGGTGCGTTTACGTTACTTCCAATCAATTTCAGCGTTGTAGGGAAATGCGTTTAGGGCAAGCAAAACATTAGGAAAAAATACTTGCTAGATGAAAATTCTCAGTCTTTACAATAATAGGCAAACTGAGAAATATGCATATCAATAATAATCTGACGAAAGCACGAAGGAAAAGGAGAGGAAACCTATAAAAGAATAACCTTACCTGGAGCCACTTTAGTAGGGTAGGTATCTATGTCATTTAAATTTTTGATGAAAATAATTTTACATGCCAGGAAAAGTTTAAATTTCACAATTGGAAACCACAAAATTAGGAAAAACCTGAAATATTTGTTGCTAACTGTGAAAAGATTAGACCTTCTTTTCTTTCTTCGTACCACTTAAAGTCTACTAGGTCTTAGCCCCACCCGAGGAAACTCACTTTTAGCATCAGGGCCTCCTTATTAATTTTATATTCAGGTTTTATATGTTTCTGTCTACCCTATTACTTTAAAGGTGATGAATATACTATAAAGATTTTCAAAAATCAAGTGCTTAGTTCTTAATGATCTACTAGATTTAGACATAGACTATAACTAAACTTGACGAACAAAAACTATATTTTTATTAAAAATAATATTTATTATTTATCTGGATATTTGGTTTTACAAAGGCGCAACTGGACAGAGTTCAAACCAATATCCACAGCCGCACCTTTTAGGGCAATACATGTGAAGCCACATGTACTCCAGGTGACAGTCGTGTTCGTTACAGAGACACGCTACGAGTCGTTCACAGTTGGCGCTCGGGATCAGGTTGGGTCGCTCCCAAGTCCCCGGACCTGAGAGAATTAGGCCATAGTGTAAATGTATAAGGCGCAACGGTGGCGCAGCGGTACGGGCCTCGTCTTAGAAAAATAAGGTCGCGGGTTCGAATCCTGGTCGTGCCCACACGTTTGTGTGAATTGTTTCATCTTCGCTGGTGAAAGAAAACACCGTGAGGAAAGCGGCATGTCTAAGAACTAATCATTCGAGGACATGTGACATCCACCAACCCGCACTTGGCTCGCGTGTGGGGATTAAGGCATTCACTCTCTCAACTCGTAAGATTGTTGAGACATGACTGAGTTACTCAGCAGTGGGACACTAAAAGGGTTGACGTGAATACAGTACCCCGATTCTCGCGCTTAAGAATTTAATCTGAATAAAATGTCGAATGTCGATTGAAAACTAATGAAATCGACATAATATAACGTCGATTGCTATAAACTACTCGTTGCGTGTCGTACGTTGAGTCGTAGACTTATATCTCTAACGTGACATTCTGAGAGAACGAAAATTGGTTTTCAATCGACATTCGCCATTTTTGTCGACAATGTCGCGTTCGAGATAGATGTCTAAAGTGCTAGAATCTGGGTCCAGATGTTTGTCAACGCTTGCTGGTAAAGAATTTCACACAACAGACATTGCATCCATATTTAACTTTTATAAAATCATCTAAATTTTACTACAGAACGGCAGCCTCTGTAAGCTAATGTTAGTGGCATTTAATTATTATCTAAATTTCTGTTTGCATAAACTAAACAAACAATACCTGCACTTAACTGAATACAATTCTAGCTGCTTGCAAGTAAAAAGTGTTGTCGGTACCTACATTAAATGATAGCTCAGTCAAACTATCAACACTACTCACAGTAATCTAGCAGGCGCAGTTTGAATGAAAGAACTTAAATTTGATTGAATGAATGAAAAATGATACCTTTTTTTATGGAGAGGATACGAAAGGGATCACAGTCGCCAGCTAAATGCGCAAGCAGTTCCCGTTTCTCGATGCCAGTTACATGGTCTAGGGGGTCATGCATGTGCCGCACTCCCAAGCGGCCCAAACGACGTGCAGCTCGTAGCCACCACATGCTCTTCTAACACCTATTTCAATTAATTAGGACAGTAATAGTTACTCAATACCAAAGACCCAACCAAATGTAATTTGACGAATCCCTGTAGAATGCAAATACCTAGTAGTTTTTTAATGACGACATTAACATATCTATCGATTCACTTACTGGGTCCGTCAAATCAATCAGTATACTAAGTAACTATAGTTACTTACCTACTATTCAAAATATTTAAAATATAGATTTTTTTCACTTTGCAAACAATAGATGACAACGATCTAAGAGAGTAAATTTGACAAGGTTATCAAAATTATTTTTATTTTTATTTTATACCAATATAAAGAAATATAGGTCTATAAAACTTGTTTTTAATCTAAGGAGGCTGTATAAGTAAGGATGGATGGATGTTGTACCGCGTACGACACTTTCCTACAACTTCAGTTCACTGATTCGCTCGCGTTGTATTAGGATAAAAAGTAGCCTTATGCCTTTGTTATTCTAGACTATATTTTAAGCCTTTCATCTTATTTCATCCAGTAATATTTGCATGATGGAGTCGCAAATATTCAAACATCCCCACTTTCGCATTTATAATATTACAGAGAATACAACTCATGGTGTTTGAAAATTGTATTACTAACCCCTCGTTTCCACTGGCGAACCATGCACACGAAAACATGTTGCAAGTACTACCTATCTATCTCTATCGTTTCAAGATGAGTAGAAACAGATAATGTTTTGTTGTGCAGTGCAAACGTCGAGTAAGAATACGACAGCGAATACGACTCATGTTTTCCATAATTACACCTTACCATAATAAATATAATATCAAACCTTATCCATTACGAACCCATATCTCGCATTCGCCACGCGCTATCGACGCCTCTTAAATTATGTGACGGTCAAACAACCGGTTATTCAAATAAGTAATAGCAGGAATATAATAGTGATGCAGTATAAGTAATGTAAGTAATATCAAAGCTTGACGGACTCATATAAAAAGTCCGAGAGATTCAATTAGAGTACATTCTACTTGAGATCTTCTTGGAGTGAAGTAACCTGAACTTCCGAAATGGCTTTTAAGGTGACCAAATCAAAGAGATATTATTTCGATTCAGTTATTATTTTTTGATTACCTACGAATAACTATTACGTAATAATGTTACTAAAAGTACTTAAAATTATTTAGTCAAATAAATAATAACTATTTTTGTTTCAGTTGGTCATCCTCGTCTGCGCCATTGCTGCTGCAAATGCGGGTATAATTGCCCCTGCACCTGTAGCTTACTCTGCTACCCCAGTGGTACACGCCGCCCCTGTGGTGCACGCCGCCCCTTTGGCCTATGCCGCGCCCGTCACTAAAGTAGCTGCTCCCGTCGAGGAGTACGATCCCCACCCCCAATACAGTTTCGCGTACGACGTGCAGGACGGACTCACGGGAGACTCCAAGAGCCAGCAAGAGAGCCGCGATGGTGACGTTGTCCAAGGCTCTTACTCTGTAGTGGACCCCGACGGTACCAAGCGCATTGTGGACTACACCGCCGACCCACTCAACGGATTCAACGCTGTTGTGCGCAAGGAGGTGCTAGGGCAGGTCACTAAGGTAATCTCACCCGTCGCTGGGGTGGCCCCAGTCGTGCACGCAGCCCCTGTTGCCTACGCCGCCTCACCAGTCGTCCGCACCGCCCCCGTGATCTACCACTGAAAAAAGTACCTATCACTGCTGTCACCCTAGTCAAACGTTTAAATGATTATGTTTTATTTATTATTTTAGTCCTAAGCGCATACTTCTATAGGCAATAAATAAATATTGCTAAATTTAAATTCTGTTTAACTATTTCTTAAGCTACCTAAGTGGGCACCTACCTACTACAAAAAGTTGTACATAGGTACATTCCTTTTAAAATTTTTAAGGTTAGGTTTTTTGGGAGCTAAATGATGTAAACAAATAAGAAGAGTAAAATAAATCGTCTGCAATTTTAAGACATTAAACTAAGTATTTTCATAATAATTTAAGGCTACAATAGATTAACTGGATACTGATTAAGCAGCTCCTTATTTGGGAATTGATATACCACCACGAACCCGCTAGGTACTGCTACTCCTGTAAACCAGAATCGTCAGCGGGGCCGTCGTGAAGAGACTCGAGATTTGAACTCCTTCAAGTGCTGGAGCACATAAAACTGTCTGTGTGCCACACATATTTAATAAGAAAAATAATAATAGGAGAAGTTGGATTTCAACTTTGCCTGGAAGGAAGTGGACTAACTATCTAACTAACAGTTGGAAAATTAGATTATCCGCTTCTTTTTTTCCAAAGTAGGCGACAGCGCTTATAAAAAAGAGAGGTTTATATTACCTCATCAAAATGGACTAAGTGCCACGGGTAATGTAATCTTAGGGGATCTATTCGAGCTGGTTCCAGTCGTATTCTGGCAAAACGGACGGCGAAATTTGCGTCGGTTGCATCAAGATCAGTCGTCCGTCCGAGGATTAGCACTTAGATTGTTAGTTTAAGTGAAAAATAAGAACCAGTTTCTAAACTGGTTTTATCGACTCATATCGAAATTGTGCTGCTTACTTTTTTCTAGCCTACTCCAAAATGTGGTCTTTTGAAAAAGTTGGGATTGTGAAGATTATGAGAAGATCTGTTTGAAAATATTTGATTTCAAAGTGGCATTTAATCGAAATCCAGCATCCTCTCACGCTTCAACTATTGATTAGAAACAGAGACTACTAAGAGAACATATATTGATCATGAAAATCCTCCACCCTCTACCTAGAGAGGCATTTTGGTGAGGTTTTACTCGATTTAGTTCAAGCTTAGCGTGTCAAAGACTCCATCATAAACCTTCTTACATTTCGTTGTTTAGTTGACTTGCTTTCCGACCGCGGCTTCGCTAAACTTTTAACCTCTTTTTGCGCAGTCGGATAAAAAATATCCTATGTTCTTCCGCGGGCCTTAAACTATCTCGATAGTCAATTTCATCCTCTTAGTAGTCTCTAGATAAGGTAGAGATATGTCACATTGAATTATACCTTGCGTTTCAACTTCTGTTTCATAAAAACCGCTAGGTTCTCTTAGTATTAAGATACATGTCGATTAAAAACATGGTGCATCGCAAGAGTTTGACATCTTGATTCAAAACTATAGTTATTCTTTTCTCTATGTTTTTGTGGTGCACTCCATATATGCCCCGAACTTTTGTTAATCCTTATAAAACTTCACTAAAAACGATATCCCACACCGAATATTTAATATTGGAAAGTAGAGTAGCAAACTGCAGTTGTGTGGAATTCGTAAATGCAACTGCAGCAAATGCAGCTTTGGAATTCCACAAAGCTGCAGTTTACTATGTTCGTGATGTATGGGAATTGCTAATTAGAATGGCGTTTGAGTAAACTGAAGCATATACCGTCCAAAGCACCCTTCTTCCCCCTTGTTAGTGGTAAGCCATTGACTACACGTAAAAACAAAGCAATACTACTTGTTGAGACGATTCTACTGTAATTATATTAGGAATTCTGGCATCTATTGGATAAATTAATTAACAATAAGTGGTCAAAAAATGTTTATGGTGATTTTCTCGTTATACATTAGTTAATTAATAAGATTTTCCTACTTAACTAAATCTGAGATTACTTTTTTGTAACTGTAAAGGTCTTAGAATAGATTCCCGTTGGAAAAACATTTTCTTTGTCTCCTTTTTTTCATTTCTTTTGATATATTTCCAATAAACCAAACCGAATTTTCTTTTTCAGTTAGTTGTTTGTAACTTCTGCAATTTTTGCAAGCGGCTTGTAAATTAAATTAACGTGTTTCAGCCAAGCTAAGCTAAAGCCTTATTGTCTTCTATAGGTATCTATTGAATCACCTATTAATCGGAACTAAAGAACTGTATATTCCAACTGATTTACAAGTATATAAAACAGACAATAGATTTTCAGTTACAGATTTTTTTATTTGTTTGATGGAATGTGTGTATATAGCACAGAGCAGCCAAATCGCTCCGGGTTTCTGATGTTCTGTAGCTAATAGGTATTGATAGTTTTTATTTACGATTTGATTTACATTTACGAAATTCATTCTGATTATGGCCTAAAAAATCCTATCGGTACGAAAGTATAAAAATATACTGCAATAAGAGAAACTCATCAAATAGTAGAGGGAAACTGCTAATTACTAATTAATATAGGCGCTGCTCTTTTCATTTACAAATGAAGACACGGTTTTTACAGTAGATTCTAAATAAAAAATAAAAACAAAGTTATATCATGATAGTTTTCTTTTATTTGTAATCAATAAATATTTGTTAAATTAGGTTCATCGGCATTAGAGTTTAGTGGTAGATCACGGGGGCGGTGCGGACGACCGGTGCGGCCGCATAAGCGACTGGGGCGGTGGCTACCCCAGCGACGGGTGAGATTACCTTAGTGACCTGCCCTAGCGCCTCCTTGCGCACAACAGCGTTGAATCCGTTGAGTGGGTCAGCGGTGTAGTCCACTATGCGCTTGGTACCGTCGGGGTCCACTACAGAGTAGGAGCCTTGGACAACGTCACCATCGCGGCTCTCTTGCTGGCTCTTTGAATCTCCCGTGAGTCCGTCCTGCACGTCGTACGCGAAACTGTATTGGGGGTGGGGATCGTACTCCTCGACGGGAGCAGCTACTTTGGCGAGGGGCGCGGCGTACGCCAATGGGGCGGTGTGCACCACAGGGGCGGCAGTGCGCAGGATAGGGGAGTATGCACTCGCAGCGTATGCCAAGGGAGCAACCGGGATGCCGGCGCTGGCGGCAGCCACAAGGCAAGCGAATACTACAAACTGTAAAAAAACACTTATTATTTGATTGTTAATGATACGCGTCCACTACGGTGAGCCCGTATCGTAATTTAACATTACATCATTCTTTTACTAATTGACCCTAGACAATTACACAATTACCTTAAAAGCCATTTTTTGAATAGTGTATTGAATGAGTTTCTGTGAACGTTTGATACTTGTTGATTTTGGCACGACTATTTTATACAGCTGGTGAAACGCCTGCGGCACCGCAGATTTTGCGACGTACACCCACCTGACCGGACGATGGCATGAACAGCCTGAAGCTTGTTATGCCGCAAGGTCTACCAGGTTCATAATAATACCTATGCTAGAATTTTCACAATTCAGTTGGGTTACAATAAAAATATCATTTTTCACCCTCAAACACGAACTCAGATATTTCCACAAACTCCCAGACATGCGGACAATATACACCCTAGACTTCCTGTAATCCGATTTTCCGACTTCTGCAAATAGCAGGAAGTTCGATGTTCGGTTGCGTGTATTTTTATGTACTTTCGCCGATCACTCCGTCAATTGAGGACCGAGTTTGAAATATTTTCTTGTGTAAAAGGGTAGGTATACTTTCAAGTTGAACCCCATTGAATAACATTTTATAGATATGATGATGGACTTCGGAGATAAAGAAAGAACTCCTCATAGAATCACGGTAGAACAGTCGCGACAAGTACCTATATTATTATTATTGCTTTGGTTTCCCTTACGTATAGTCAAAGGCTAACCACTAACAAAGGGGATGGGAGGGTATTATATACCTCGTGCCTTTTTGAGTTACCAATAAGTATACCTACCAAATCGGTTCAGTAGTTTTAGAGCAAATCGACTGTAACTGTAACACAAGGACGGTTTAAGGGTTCCGTTGTTTTTAACATTTGAGGTACGGAACCTTAAAAATACAACTCAATGGACTCTAGAGGCAAAGAAAATATCAACAAAACATTATATACATAAAATGGTATTATAACTTAACTAATGGGACAGTGATGAACGCACAAAATGGCATATTATTATTAACTCTGCTATTGTAAATCCATAACGTGAAGTAATACTTTATTAGCCTTTCTTTATTTTTAATTACTTTAAATTAAAATTAAATAACACTCGACGCGTATCTTATTTTTGCTAAGAACCATATCTATCACTTCAGCTTTCGAATAAAATAATCGCATCAAAACCGTTCTATCCGTTTAAACGCTATGTGTCAACAAACACAAACACAGATACACGAATCAAACTTATAACTTTTATTGACGGGGGTTAGAAATATGCATTCACATATTTCAGAAAATACGCTTGCCCATTGGCCATTGATGTTGCCACAGAGCAGTCAACCAGAGGAACAAATTGGAAGGAGGAAGCGTTGATTCCAAAACGGATGGACCAATTTTTATATATTTTTTGTGTATACTAGAATAAGGTAGTTCTAAGAATAGGTCGTATATTTTATACAGTTTGCACCACACGCGTAGGTACTTACATACATCTTCAAATGGAGATGGGAAGCTCAAAATCATAAATATCCGAATTTACAATGTTCTCCGTTTTGGAGTCGGTAAAAGTCAATTATTAAACTTAAGTACCAAATAGGTAGATCTTATCACAATTAATTAAAGATCACTTGACTAAATGAAGGATTTACATAGAGGTAATTGTATCACATAAGGATGCAATTAATGCACTCATTAAATGCATGCTACCGCAATATTTGGAAGATTATAACGAGAAAAGTTTTGCATTTTTGCTGCAGGCGTTTTTTAGACTATATAAAACTGGAGAGTATTTGATATCACATCACACATTTCTGAGAATTCAGTTGATACACTCGGCGAAAATGGCATTCAAGGTAAATAAAATACTAATACTTAATAAGAAGCTTAAACAAAACTTGGAGGATATTGGGAATTTTCAGATCTCAAGGCCCTGTTATAGGTTCTTGCTTGGTTTCGTTCCAATTTCTAAAAACAAATCACGATAAAATATACACATTTCATCATCATCATCATCATCAGCCTATCCTAGTCCACTGCTGGACATAGGCCTCTCCTAAAGCACGCCACTGAGCACGATCCGCGGCCACTCTCATCCAGCTCTTACCAGCCACCTTGCAAAGATCGTCAATCCACCTAGTCTGAGGGCGTCCTACGCTACGTTTGCCAATACGTGGTCTCCACTCTAGAACTCGTTTACCCCAACGGCTGTCGGTTCTGCGGCAGATATGACCGGCCCACTGCCACTTCAGCTTACTAATCCGGTGAGCTACGTCGATTACTCTGGTTCTCTGTCGGATCACTTCATTTCGTATTCGATCCTTCAGAGAAACTCCGAGCATAGCCCTTTCCATAGCTCGCTGAGCGACTTTAAATTTATGGACCAGTCCTACCGTGAGTGTCCACGTTTCGGCTCCGTATGTCATAACGGGTAGGACGCACTGATTATAGACTTTCGTCTTCAGACTTTGTGGAATACACATTTAAGCATCATAAATTTTAGAATCATTATCGAACCTACAACTTTATAATATCTACTAATATTCAATGATGTTACCTTCCAGTTGGTAGTATTCACATGCTTGGTAGCCGTTGCTAGCGCAGGCGTCGCTGTAGCTCCTGTAACGTACGCTGCTCCAACCTACTCTGCGCCTGCGGCGGTCGTGCACGCGCCCGTCCCCATCGAGGAGTACGACCCTCACCCTCAGTACAGCTTCGCCTACGACGTGCAAGATGGTCTTACCGGTGACTCCAAGAGCCAACAGGAGAGTCGCGACGGTGATGTAGTGCAGGGTTCCTACTCCGTTGTCGACCCCGACGGTTTCAAGCGCACCGTCGACTATGCAGCTGACCCGCAAAATGGATTTAACGCCGTAGTAAGGAGGGAGCCCATCGCTCAGGTTACCACAGTAGCCAGGACCGCCGGTCCCATCGCGTATGCCACTACACCAGTCTTGCGAAGGGCTTACTCCGCACCCATTTACCACTATTGAAAATGATAAATACTCGATCCTTGTTTTAATATAATACTGATTACCTACCGAAAATAAACTTATTTAATTAACATAATCTACAATAATTGTGTTTTTATTAAGAAAACTATTTTTAAAAAGTTAATAATTCTAAAATCAAAAATGCACTTATTAGACAAACATATTGCTTAAATATATACTTTGTAATATGCTTTCAATAGATATTCTTCACTTAGTTACCCAACCCGATAGTTTTGGCTAAAAAATATATTGACTTAAAATTATGCGTATAAAATACGCCACTTAAATTAAACCTATCTAAGGACACTTGGGTTATTGAGACGAGTCTAACGATACCTTAGCTGTCGCAATCCATTTGGCTGTTTATAAGACACGTTAATACAATAGACATACATACAGGGTGAATCGTAAAAGCTATAGCATACCTTTAATTCTACATTATTTCAGCTATATGCAATAGTATACTGACGTTTTAATTCTAATAACATAGAGTCATGTCTGTATTATCCGAAGGTGTAGACAGAGGTGAAAATCACCCACTTTTTACCGGCTATGTTTAGGTCCCATACGTGATAGGGGGCGAGCCTATTGCCGTTTATCTTCCACAATTCCAAACTTCAAGCTGCTACTAAGATTCTCTAAGTATATTAGAAAAGTACTTTTGCTCGACCAGGGAATCGAACGCGGTACTATGCGGAAGCGAATGCGCTTCCCACTAGACCACTGAGGCAGTTAAATAAATAAAGTAAAAAATAAGTCAGTTAGAAAAAAGAGAATAACCGTCTTCAAAATCAAAGTATTAACTATATTTCAATTTCTTATCGTAGACAACCCTAACTTTTGGAGAGACCGCCACTTATCGTTCATTTCTCACATCTGATATAGGTCAAAGAGAGTTCAGAAAAACAGCTGACTAGGGATTGATGTCGCGAAATTTTTGCGAAAACTTAGCACATCAAATACCATATTAAAATATAATTTAAATAATTTCTGATTTCACAGTCATTAGTAATGAGCTAAATACTATCTGGTTTCAAGTATAGAATAGCCTTTCCGGTTCAGAAGTATAAGATACCTACACGCGAAAAATATAACACTTCCTTGGCAGTCGTGTCATAAACCCCTAAAGCAAGCACAATTTAGTTTCATAATAATTGGCCAAAATCAATAACATTTATTTTCCGCTATTGACCAATTTAACTCATTTCCAATTGCGTGCACATCCTCAAGTGAAGCGCAGAGATAATACAAAGCACGAACTTGGGCCGGTGCGCGGTGTCACAACCATCAGCTACTATATATACCACGCCCGTCCCGGGACGGGAGTGTACTCACACTTGACATCACCTAACTATCCACTCAGGAACAATGGTCTTAAAGGTAACTTTATATATTTATATCCCGAAGAGAACAGCTTGCGAAAATTTTAAACTTTCATACTAATAACACTATTATAAATATGTACGATCATTAAAATTATATAAAAGTCCAAAATATGTTAACATTAAAAAAGACTTAATTGACAATCCTACAAATATATACGAAAAATAAAAAGTAAATTTATAGAAAAAAAAATTAGCACCCTATCATTTAACATAGCTGCTTAGGTACAAATAAAAATGTTTTTATTTCTTAGTAATGTGATGATAATAACTATTCCGAAAAAGAAAACAAAATATGCGGCAATAGCGATTATTACGTTTTTTACAGATTAAGATTCCAAGCACGATACGTTGCATGTCCTTGACGGACACAGTGGAAATGTTCAGAGGCTTGTTAGTAATTTCTCCGCGCATGCCATTACGTAACATCTGAACTAGCATCGCCATCGTAAAACGGTGTCACTATTTCAAGTACAAGTCATGAGTAGCACGTCAATAGAATATGCCCCTGGTGCGCGCGGTGTTACGATTATAAGCAGACTCTAGCAAATCGGTTGTTACAGATCATCATTTTGTCCTGCATGATGGCAGTGACGAGTGCTGCCGCCTCAGCGGTGGCCGCGCCCCTCGTTGCCCAGCCTGTCGTGGCTGCTGCTCCCGTCGCTGCCAGATTAGAAGAATTCGACCCTCTCCCGCAATACAAATTTGGATATGACGTGGCCGATAGTCTTACTGGGGATTACAAGAGTCAGACCGAACAGCGCAGCGGTGACTTAGTTCAGGGTCAATACACAGTAGTGGAACCCGATGGTTCGCGGCGTGTCGTAGATTATCAGGCCGATGCAGTGAATGGGTTCAACGCAGTGGTGCGAAAAGAGCCTTTGGTGGCCGCTGCGCCTGCTGTGGTGGAGCCTGTAGCGGAGGTGGTGCCAGCGCGTATCGCAGCGGCTCCCGTGCGAGCGGTCGCCGCGCCAGCGCCGGCGGCGCCCGTGCTGACCTCTCGCTACACTGCGCCAGTTGCGTACACTACCGCTTTCACTGCGCCCTTCGCACGCCTCGCAGCAACGCCACTTGCATACCCTGCTCCAGCGCCCCTCGTAGCTCTTTAAATAAACACACTCTTCTACTAACCGGGATACTCATGACGATAAATAATTGACAAAGAAATATAAATTTCCAACAAACAAATTTTACTATTTCTGGTGTTTCAAGTGAATATAGTGAAGAGTATATAATTAATACAGATAAATTATTACGTTAAATAATTTGGTCTTGACTATTTTAAATTAAATTTAATATTATTTGTTACATACACAACCACATCTTCCTTGGTTTAAAAATGACGAGGCATGTAAAACTATACTTTAAAATATACTTATCAGTTTCAGGACCATTTAATTTTACGGAAATGTAATCTGCTATTTTCATAATTTTGGAGTTAAATAAAATCCTCAGTCTGCTGGGCCACTACAGCACAGCGAGGCTGCGGATCCGAGAAACGGAGAAATATTCAACAAAATGATTGCACAAAATTTCAGCTCCTTTTTTGGTTAATACGAATATTTTTCATAAAGGGTAATATTTTTCCTTTTCTCGGTTCCGCAGCCACGCTCCAATACTTATGGTCCAAGTGCTGGTAGATATTTTTGTACGTATTTGAGTGCTTATGACTAGATGAGGAAAAAAAATACGGCACCTCTTAATATGTATAGATAAAGGAGCTAACTTAGAGTATGTATGATATAAGGAACAAAGCAAGAGCCACATGACTACCCCTAACTCTCATAAGCAAATCAATATGTACCCAGAGAGATTCAGGAACAATAAATAGCTGGCAGTATAATACTGAATCGAACTGAATTGTTACTGAATAGACCTTTTTTAGTATTGATGTTGCTAATGATAAAATAAAAAAGAAACCTACTAGAAAACCTGGACAACCCATATCTATGAGACAAACTAGGGACAAACTTTCTATTTGTACAGAATTCTGTACTATACCACAGACTACTTATAGAACCTAGTAATGCACTACTGTGTATTGAGTTCTCTAGGTAGTCTGTGACTGTATACTACATAGTAGTATAAGGTCCTTGACACTACAAAACAAACTTGTCAGAGATTCTCTTAAAAGTTCCGCTAGGTTCTCATAAAAGTCTGTGGAGTATACATACGTTCTGTCAAGGTTCTCTTAGTAGTCTGTGCGTTCTATGCTAATGTTGCAAACATTAATTGCTTGAATTTATCTACTAATTCGGATTTCTAAAAATAATTATAAGAATCCTAATAAACTTTTACCAAATAATTTGCCTAGTGACATAAGCTATAAAATGTAATTATCAATCAGTATAATGGAGACGAAAGATTTCTATGGAGCACCTACAGTCTATCGTGAACGTGGCGTATATCTGCACCGTCTCGAACAATTTGAGAACGCCAAAATGGCTTATGAGGAAGCGCTTAAAAGTAACAGTGCAGATGTACGCACTCTGATGGGACGCAGTCAGGTTTGCGCTGACTTGGCGCAGCCGTTGGAGGCTTTTAATGACGCCGAGCTCGCTCTTAACCTAGAACCGCACAATATGACTGCCCGCAGCATTCAAGCGCGCGCATTGTACGCAATGAGTGACTTCGAACGTTCAGTTTTGATGAACAGTCGAGGTCTCAGAACGCGTGTACAACCACCCTATTTCTCGGAAGGTATAAATGAAGGCATACAAACGCTTCAAGACTGCATAGGTGAAAATGCCGGATCTGTCATGCTAGACTTTTTACCTCTTATTGAAGAATTAGAACGTAATATGGAAGATAAATATGAAGCTAAAAAAACATTACATGTGTCTCGTATACCTAAGCCAGAAAATTCCAGGAAGTTAACACAAATGGAAGCTCAGAATGAAGCAAACTTATCTCGCGTGCTTGCTATGAAATATCTAGGTCCTATGGCATACGACAAGTTCTTTCTTCAGAAACTCTCAAACAATCCACATATAAAATCGGCTAACAAAAAAGGAAGCGAGCAATTGAAAGAATTAGTTCAAAAAAGTCTTCGATCACTCACGGAGAGGCAGGAGATGTTACGTTCACAAAGGCCATACTACACAATAAAGTTTGCTGAACAATCAGAATCACAGCATCAAAATAGATACAAGAAAGAAGTTTTAATTCGAGAACGTGAAATAGGAGCCCGTATGGCTCACGAAATGTTGAAAAAAATTGATCAATGTTTATCAGAACGACGTATTATGGATTTAATATCTGAAGCAGAGCGCTTCCAAATGTTCCTCGATAAGAAAACGCCCCGCTCACTCCCAGACAAAGAACACTTTATTGATTGTCTGTACATTGCTGTCGGGAAAGGATACCTTATTCAACATCGGTTGTCCTATACACTTAGTAAAGAAGGTAATCGTCGTCGTATTGCTTTTTTGATGGGTCTGCCTGTTGGCCGTCCTCAGTCTTCCGATTCTGTCTCAGCAAATTATCCACACAAAGTCGTTAAACTTAACCTTGCTAAAGAAAAACTAAAAAAGAACCTTGATATCTGTGATAATTTAAACATGAAGTGCTGGCTTTATTATGAAATGGCTAATTTACATAATAAACAGAAGAGTTACGCATTAGCAAAGTACTACGCTAAACTTTGTCAACGACAAGCCCAGGAACTATTGAATGCGGATTGGTGGTTGAACGGTTGTTTTGCACTAATGAAGGGTGACATGCAACCAGTGGCGTAGCGTGCCTTGTCGGGGCCCCATATAAAAATTTTTTTGGAGGCCCTTATATGGAGGTAAAGATTTTTCACAAAAGAAAAAAAATATTGTGAGAAGAAATATTTATTTATCACATAATTTACCCAATTTACAAATATAAAAGGAATTGTTTTATAGAATTTTGTCATTTGTAAAATAAAATAAATTAGAAAGTTTTTATTATTTTTCCTTACACACTTTGGGGGCCCCCGTGGCCCGGGGCCCCGTATAATTGATACGGCAAATACGGCGGTAGCTACGCCCCTGCATGCAACAAGGTAATTTAAATGAAGTGCGTATTCACGTTGAAGAAGCGTACAATTGGATCTGTAGATTACCCGATCCGGAAAATCTTCGAGCGTTCCTAGCCACATGTTTAGAAGTAGTAGCTGAAACAGACAACCCAGGAGAGAGGCAAGCGGTCCTCGCACGTGAGAGAAATATTCTAGGAGTGATGGATGATCACGAGCGTGTAGACACGGACGTGCTGTTTAAGCGCATGTCAGCCGTTCCAACTGGGCGGCGTTTCTCGGTGTTGCCTTGCAAGGCAATTGCGGGCGCCGACGCGGACCGCTCCGTGCGCCGCCAGCGACGCCAACGAGGTCTTTCCATTATACCGGGTCCAGGACAAGTTATACATAAAGTACCAAAATCAGGGATTGATGGATTACAGATATTCGATTACTAGTTATTTAATCATGCTTTTGTTGTTAGTTATGTGATTATTTCATTAAGTCTATTTTTATCTTATAATTAATTATGTTGGTAGGTATTTCATATATCTTTCATTCAAAAGATAGGTAAGCTATTTCAATTTGTTTACAGGGTTAAACGCTAATTCTAACTACTATATTTGTTAATCTTAAGATAAGTTTTATAACGTTAAAATTAGGTAGGTAACTGAATAGTTCTGTATACCACTTAACAACACAATATCCTGCGAGGAATCTGAGTTACTGTACTGCACCTAATAATTGAATTTCATAATAAACTTTTTGCATGGCACCTATTATTTATAATAAGTTACCGAGTTGTTGGAAAAGTCCCTGTTATCAATTTTAAAAAGAGACTCCGTAAAATGTTAATGGAGAAAACTTATTACAGTGTGGATGAATATTTATCGGACCAGAGTTTTTGTTGAACTCTTGCACGCCTTTTGGTAAAATAATAATAATAATATAATAATTGAACTTGATAAATTTAGTTACACCACATATTATGTACTACCCATAATTGCAAATAAATATATTCTTATTCTTATATAATACTAGCTGCCCCAGCGAACTTCGTACCGCGTATTACTAATGTACCGCGTATGTATTTTTTAATGCCACATTATACAAAAATAAAAACGAAAAATATCGTCCAAAAATTAAAACAACAAATTTAAGGGTGAACGGCCCTTATCACTTAGGGGTATGAAAAATAGATAGTAACCGGAAATTTAATATAATAGAATAGCTGCCCCAGCGAACTTCGTACCGCGTATTGCTAATGTAATACGTCCAAAAATAAAAAACTAAAATTTAAGGGTGAACAACCCTTATCACTTAGGGGTATGTAAAATAGATAGTAGCCGATTCTGAGACCTACTGAATACACATATAAAATTTGGTAAAAATCGGTAAAGCCGTTTCGGAGGAGTACGGTAATAAATATTGTGACACGGTTTTATATAATAGATTAGATTGTCTTCAGTGATTTCTTGGACCATGATGGAAACATTACCCCAGATAATATATTTAATACTATACTGTATTACTAAGAGACACAAATGATACAATAAAAAAATAATACGATATCCAAAGGTCTCGATAAATAGCCGTGAACCTATCAAAAAGAGTTATTCATCACAACTGCAGATGAATAAATGTGGCACATCACGTTCAATATCCTTTCATATATTTATGATCGCCTTCAAATTATATGGTCACGATTTCGATCCCCGGTCGATCACACACATCTTTGAGTTTTTTTTATAGCTGCTGCTCAACAGGTGAAGGATAACATTGTGAGGAAAGCAGCATGTCTAAGAAGTTATCATTCGAAGACATGTGACATCCCCCACTTGGCCAGCTCTTTCACCTCGTAAGATAGTTGAGAGAAGACCTGTGCCTAGCAATGGGACACTAAAAAGGGTTGAATTGAGACAATATAAAAACTTTATTGATTATTAATGTGGTAAAGCCAAAATTACATATCAAAATAAACTATAAAAAATAAATTAAATATCAAATATTTGATAACCCAAAATCTTTGACTTTGGTAATGGTGGCAACGATTTTTCGGCTCCCGGGATGATGGTGAGACCACGTTGTCGATTCTTTCGGCGCACAGGCTTTGTTGGAACTCCACTTGCCTTGGTCGGTAATACCGTAGTCCTGCGACCTATTGGAACTCTAGATATTCGCTTAAACAGTACTCCTGTCTCTGTACCTATTTCGGGATCCATAACAGCAATTATCTGTCTTTCACGTTGTCTGATTTCTTTAGCGATGTCACTAGGCATAGCTTGGGCTGCCATTTCTGCACATTTCAACAAGAAAGCATGCAGTTTCTCAGGATTTTGCATATCTTTCGTACATTCAATAGCTTCTTCGACCTGTGTCCGCACTTCATTAGAATTACCCTGTTGCATATCACCGCTTATTAATACGAAGCACGCGTTCAGCCACCACGTGACACTTTCTAACTCTTGAGCTTCTTTTTGACATCGTTTAGCGTAAAACTTACCAAGAGCGTAATTTTTCTGAGAGCAAAGTAATCGAGCCATCTCATACATAAGCCAGCATTTCATTGTGGCATTTTCACATGTTTCAAGAGTCGTCATAACTTTGTCCATTGCAAATTTTGGGTCAACAAACTTGTAAGGATAATTTTCCATGACAGAATCGTAAGATGAAGGACGACCTATGGGTAATCCCATTAAGAAAGCGATACGACGACGGTTACCATATTCACTTAGCCTATACGATAAACGATGCTGTGCTAGATAGCCCTCTCCAATAGCCTTGTACAATCTATCAATAAATATGTTTTTGTCTGGCAGAGTACGAGGAGTCTTCATATCGAGAAATATTTGCATTCGTTCTGCTTTCGATATCATATCCATTATACGTAAGTCACGCATATTCCTTTCTATTTGTCGAATCATCTGCTCAGCTGTGCGTGTATTAACTTCTCGCTCTTTGATCAACACTTGTTCTATATATTTGGTTTGATACTTAGATGTGGTTTTCTCTGCTAGTCTTATGGTGTAGTACGGTCTTTGAGCTCTTAGCATCTCTTGTCGTTCAGAAAGAGATCGAAGAGATTCTTTGACTAATTCCTTAAGCCGCCGACTTCCCTCAGAATTTGCAGACTGAATACGAGCATCTTGAGTCAAACTTTGAAGAAAAAACTTATCGTACGCCATAGGTCCTAGGTACTTCATGGCAAGTACACGCGATAATGTTTCAAGTTTTTGAGCTTCCATTTGCGTTAGTTGCTTTTTACACTCTGGTTTGGGAATACGAGATACATGTAAAGATTTCTGTGGTTCGTTTTCATCGATGCCTAACTCCGCTTGTTTTATTAGTGGCAGAAAATCTAACATTACTTTGCCTGCATTTACTCCTATACAGTCTTCTATAGTTTCAATACCTTGACTTATTCCTTCCATAAAGTAGGGTGGCTGACGACGTTTCCTTAGTCCGCGGTAGTTTATAACTACTGAGCGCTCGAAGTCTGACATGGTGTAAAGAGCGCGTGCTTGCATATTGCGTGCAGTCATGTTGTTAGGTTCCAGTTCAAGAGCAAGCTCTGCATCATTGTACGCTTGGACCGGCTTGAGGGCATCGGAGCACACCTGGCTGCGCCCGATGAGAGTCCGTATGTCTTCAGCATTACTTTTGAATGCTTCATCATATGCAGCGTTTGATTTATCAAATTGCTCCAAACGACGTAGGTGGGCGCCACGTTCACGGTATACTGTTAGAGCTCCATAAAGTATTTTCTCTTCCATATTGAATCGTACAATTAAAATCTTATAAATATAAAAAATACAGTTGAAAATTAGACAAATATAAATAATAATGTAAAGCTGATCAAAGATTATATCCAAAATCCAAACAATGGAATGGAAATGCAATCCAAAGAGAAAAAAAAATACCAATACTAAACCCATAGATTTAGGATAATTTCTATGACTAAACCGCTAGGTTCTCTATTAGTCTGTGAATGGTAGGTAAAAATTATAGATTTAAGATAATCCATATCCTAAATCTATGGGATAATCCTATTTCTATGGTAAAAACCAAGGAGGTCGTATTTCAGTTATCAAGCTAAACCATTAACTTCTTCAGTCTTCATACACACTCGGATAAAAACTATCCAGTATCCTTCCCCGAATCTCAAACTATCGTCATACCAAATTAGATCCAAATCTGTTCCGTAGTTTTGGTGTGAAAGCGCAACAGATAGACAGACAGTTACTTTCGCGTCAATAGTTTTAGTAAGGATTAGGTTTTTACTGGCATTCATTTAAGGAGCTTACCGCATCAAGTTTTTTATTGCAACAATAATACAAAAATTGTATGTTATATTTTTCTTTTTAATTGTTACTATTAACAATATCAAAATCCACACATGAGTAATAAATAATATTAAGATTATTATACAAATTATTATACAAAGGAAAATCATAATACAAGTTGGCACCTATAATAGGCACATTTAAAAGAGAGTATCAAACATGAGAAAAACCTAAACTAACTATCAAATAAATAACTAAAATAATAACTTAGATAAAAATCAAGAAATCTGGTATAATAAGCTATTTGCGTGCAGTAATGCGTTTCTAACTAACAAAACCTATATACCTACAAATTCAAGTTCACTATGCCTATACAAAATGAACTATCATCATCATTGTTTGTTTTGTCTTTTGCATTACAGATGCACTAGTGCACTCCACTCTACAGTCAGTGGTAAAATGAACTTCTGGCAAACAGTTACGTGATTCACTATTGAAGACTCCGGGTAGGGAACTTATTATTCAAATGTCAAAGATTTGGAAACCTAAAACCTTTGACTTAGGTGGACGCACTATTGATTTTTCTGGCCCTGGAACTATCGTAAGCCCTCTTTGTTTGTACATACGTCGTTCTGGGGGCGAGGGTGGAATGCCTCCTTTACTTGGCAACACGGAGAATCGTCGTCCCTGCGGCACAGTGGACATACGCTTGAACAACACTTGTGTCTCAGTGCTTTGTTCTGGCTCCATCACAGATATTATCTGTCTCTGACGCTGTTTGATTTCCTTAGTGATGTCACTTGTTGCTGTTTCAGAGACCATTTCCAAACATTTGTGTAAGAAAGTCTGAACTTTTTCTGGATCATTCAATTGTTTCGACCATTCGAGCGCGCCTTCTACTTGTGTGCGAACTTCGTTAGCATTTCCTTGTTGCATGTCGCCACTCATTAATACAAAACATCCGTTTAGCCACCACGTCGTATTGCCTATTTCTTGAGCTTCTCTTTGGCATCTTTTAGCGTAAAATTTACCGAGGGCATAATTTTTTTGAGAGCAAAGCAGTCGTGCCATTTCATACATCAGCCAGCATTTCATAGTAGAATTTTCACACATGTCAAGGGTTGCATAAATTTTGTTAATAGCAGATTTGGTATCAATAAACTTGTAAGGATAATTAGCCATGACGGAATCAAAAGAAGTGGGACGACCTGTGGGCAATCCCATCAAGAAGGCGATTCGACGTCGGTTCCCGCGTTCGCTAAGACGATACGACAAGCGATGTTGGGAAAGATAGCCTTCTCCGACAGCCTTATACAAACGGTCAATGAACACATTTTTATCTGGTAGAGTTCGAGGAGTCTTCATATCAAGGAATATTTGCATTTGTTCTGCTCTTGCTATTAAATCCATTACTCGTAATTCACGCATACTCTTTTCTATTTGTCTGACCATTCGTTCAGCAGTGCGAGTATTTATTTCTCGCTCTTTTATCAATACTTGCTCCATATATTTAGTTTGATATTTAGAAGCAGATTTCTCTGCTAGTTTTATAGTATAATAAGGTCTTTGAGCTCTTAACATTTCTTGTCTTTCGGTAAGTGATCGTAGTGATTCATTTACCAGTTCCTTCAAGCAACGGCTGCCTTCAGAATTAGCAGATTGAATTCGATGATCTTGAGTTAAACCCTGAAGAAAGAACTTATCATACGCCATAGGTCCCAGATATTTCATGGCAAGTACTCGTGACAGCGTTTCAATCTTTAACGCCTGCATTTGCGTAAGTTTCTTTTTCCGCTCTGGTTTAGGAATTCGAGATACATGTAAAGATTTGACCACATCGCTATCATCGACTCGCGTTGCTTCTATATGCTTTATTAGCGGTAAAAAATCTAACATAACATTGCCAGCATTTATGCCAACACAGTCCTGTATTGTTTCAATGCCTTGACTTATACCTTCCGAGAAGTAGGGTGGCTGGCGGCGCCTCCTTAACCCTCGAAAATTCATTACGACGGAACGTTCAAAGTCTGACATGGTGTAAAGAGCACGCGCCTGCATGTTACGTGCAGTCATGTTGTGAGGTTCCAGCTTGAGAGCCAGTTCTGCGTCATTATACGCCTGCACCGGTCTGACAGCGTCGGAACAAACCTGACTGCGACCAATCAACATGCGGACATCTTCAGGATTACTTTTGTACGCCTCGTCATATGCAGCGTTTGCTTTTTCAAATTGCTCCAAACGGCGGAGGTGAGCACCACGTTCACGGTACACTGTTAATGCCCCGTACAGTTGCTTCTCCTCCATCCTGACTTGTATATCCTATAAATTCTTAATTATAATTACTTCAATGACTTCTGAAAATTCTTAATAATAAAAGATTTATCCTTGTAAAACAATAAAAAACCTATCAACGATAACCACGAGATAACTATTATCAACCTGAATTACTAACTTTATACCACAGACTACTAAGAGAATTTATACAAATGCCAAAAACACTTTGATTTTGTTGTCTGCTTGTCAGAAAAAAACAGAAAAAGCATTTTTCTTCTCGTAACCTACTTTCTAGAAACTTTTTATGGGTTCTCATTACAGAACAGTAACAAAGCCTTCCATCACCTATTTATTAATGAATGCATGTAATTCATCATCATCATCATCATATTATTATTATTATTATTATCATCATCAGCCTATTCTAGTCCATTGTTAGACATAGGCCTTTTCCATAGCTCGCTGAGCGACTCAATTTATGGACCGGTCTTACCGTGAGTGGCCACGTTTCGGCTCCGTATGATATAACAGGTAGGACGCACTGGTTGAAGACTTTCGTCTTTAGACTCTGTGGAATAGACGTCGTGAGGACTTGACGTAATTTCCCATATGCTCCCCAACCCGGCTGTATTCATCTATTAGCCTCTTTCTGAAAGTTGCTTTTACCCATCTGCAGTGATTGCCCGAGGTATGTATATTATGAAACTACTTCGAGAATAGAGTTCTTCACAGCAATTGGTCACGGAGACACATGGTCATTAAACATGACCATCGTTTTGTTCGCAAATCGCAAGTGTGAGAGGAGCTAGTAAACAAGTTGGGGGAGATCATATCCCCTTGTCTCACACCCCGATGCAAGGGGTAAGTCTGCCGTTTCTATATTTGGACGGACTATTTGCGGTATTATATAAACATCTCAACACTTGGATGTATCGCCCTTTTTGAAGAACAGAACGAAGATACTCTTGCTCGACGCCTCTAGAGTTTTCCCATCGAAGAGGACCGCATTAAATATTTTTCTGAGCTCTTTTAGCATGGGTTTACCTCCTGCTTTTAAGAGCTTAGTAGTAATGCCGTCCTCCCCAGGGGCAAAACCCTTTTTAAGCTGCCCAAGAGCTATCACGATCTCGTTTTGGCTTATTTCTGGCAGATCTTCGGTAAAGTGGCGAGTGTCGGTTAGTGTGGCATGTACATCTTGACAATACTATAATCTATATCTATACTTCTATACTGATATAATAAAGAGGAAAGATTCGATTGTTTATTTGTTTGTAACGAATAGGCTCAAAAACTACTGGACCGATTTCAAAAATTCTTTCACCATTAGAAAGCTACATCCTTACTGAGTAACATAGGCAATATAATATGATAAAAGAAATTAGGGATCCGTATGAAAACTTCGATAATGTAACCCAAGGTGTGAAAAAAATGACGAAGAAAATCATTATATCGCGTACGCTGCGGAAACTGTTGACATTAGAGCAAAGTGATGCACTACAGTTTTATAGAGGCTATAAATATCTACAAAACGTCTACGGTAACATATATCTAAATATTTTATTTACGTAACGATAGCTACTTTTTCATCTTAAAATATGTAATTGTAACGCCGGTACAAATTAGACTCAATTATTCGTACCTTGGTATTAATCCTTATCTAAATAAATCACTTAATATCTAGTATAGTATTATATTATCTGTGCTTAATATTCAAGGGTATATAAGTACCTGTAAATTAGTTTTTGAATTATTTAAATCTGACATACAATTCAAAAGTTCATGGGTATTATATTTATCAAAATTGAAATTTAAGAAACAGAGCGGTTATGACATGTCCGTGACTTTAATGGATTTTAACTCCGACCAAAAAGATGGGTGTTATAAGGTTGAGACGTGTATCTGTGTACAAGTTTGTTGCCATGTAGTGCGGATGGGCCGATTTAAAAGCGGTTTTTTTATTAAGCTAAAGTAATAGAGATCATTCCTAACAAAAATGTGTCATTTTTAATTCATTGAATTACCTTTATAATATCTACAACAAAAATTGGCTAATGGTTCCTGTAGGTGTAAATAAATGTAACACCACGATTATATCCCGCACGGGGTAGACAGCACCAAGAGTAGGTATGTGATGATGAGAAATCTAATATATTTTTAATCATTGAATTATATCTACAACAACAGAGATATACACGTTAAATTTGGCTAATGGTTCCTGTATTTGTAAATAAATGTAACACCACGGCTATATTTGTCACGGGGTAGACAGGGCACGTAAGAGCTTAGCTGGTGTGGAATGATGAGAAATCTAGCGTGGTCTATTACTTTTTTCCGGGTCCGCCAAGAGTCTGTTAAAATTTATATGATTCCTGTAGGTACGTGCGTGCTGAGGGCAAGGGGTATGTGAAACTACCAAAGGGTACTCACTAAAATCTCCCTGGAGTTCTGTGGTGCATTTGTGCCAAGGGGTTACGGGTGACCCACATGTGTCACAACGGGGACCGTTACTTGAGTAGATACCTAACATTTATCTAGGTTACTAGCTTACCGCCGCGGCTACGCCCGCGTGAACTACATATCATGCCCAGCAGTGGAATAAAAAGTAGCGTATAGCCTTCTTCAACAAATGGGCTACCTAAGAATTTTTGCAGTTGTTTCTGAGATTAGCGCGTTCAAACAAACATACAAACTCTTCACCTTTATAACGTTAGTATAGCTTGCGGCACCATAGCTATTAAAAAAATGATTTTGATTATTGGTTTTGCCAAAGCAGATTTGATCGAGTGTTCTGAGCATGGAAAGTCTGTCAAAAGTGTGATAAAATATATGATGATTTAAATTTTTGTCTAATACCGATATCTACCCGTGCAAAGCCGGGGTGGGCCTCTATAATATATATATTTTTGTATAAGTAGGTACGTATTAAAAAACTTTAAAATCTTTAAATACTTTTCCGCGTAAGATTTTTTGTCTCTTTACGAACAAGCTTATATGCTTGTTCGTCTGTCACGGTCGATTTGCTGCAATGCAATTTTTTTGGTACATTTAAAGTAAATAGCTGACCTAAAAACGGGCGTAGTTAGGTATATGTAAATTAATAGTTTTAATTAGGTTGTCATTTTGAGTAGATAATGTATGGCCATAGTAAGACTAAATATCCAGCTTAGCTATGTACCTACTTTCTTTGTAAGTACTTTATATTTAGGCATTACGAGTAGTAGTATGGAAATCCTAGAAAAGAAAATAGGTAGAAAGGTTTGTAGAAGACATATGAAATAACATCAAAATATGTAGGTAAAGTTAAATAAGAATGTACATTTTAATTCTCAGGTAATTGCATTAAGGCATTCAGTTCTATCATTTAAATAAATAGGTAGATAATTTAATGATGATACAGGGGAGCAGCGATGGCAACAGGTGACGCGGCATACGCAATTTTGGGGACTACTGCCTTAACGACATGTCCGAGCGGCTCTCGATGCACTACAGCGTTGAATCCGTTATGCGGGTCGGCGGTGTACTCCACGGTGCGCTTGGTGCCGTCGGGGTCCACCACAGAGTAAGAGCCGTGAACTACATCGCCATCACGGGTCTCATGCTGGGTTTTAGAGTCACCGGTGTGTCCATCCTGTACGTCGTAGGAGAAACTGTACTGCGGATTCGCATCGTAAGCATCTACTTTCGCGACAGGAGCAGCGTATGCTACTGGAGCAGCCAATTTGGTAACGGGTGCAGCGTATGACACGGGAGCGGTGTGGACCGCGTGGCTGGTGTATGCTAGAGGTGCTTGCACTGCGTGGCTGTAAGCGATCGGGGTAGTGTAGGCCACAGGTGCTGGTAATAGGCCAGCAAATACTGTGCTTACCAGACAGCTCAGAATGACGACCTGAAGAACAAATAATTGAATTAGGCACTTTCTATTAAAGTTTTTAAATATTACCACAATCACTTTTTATTCAATAGCACTTTTGATACCTTGAATGCCATTTTTGGTTATTATATGATCCAATTGGCAGATAGAACTGGCATTTCCAATGTTTGTTCGCGTTTTATATCAACGCACGTGCGATTATTACATCGGAGATAGTCGACGTCACAAGCCTCGATCCGGTAATTACGAGTTGTAATCTGGACCTTATTGGAGCTTTCGCTTTTACTCAAAACTTGTAAATAAGGCAAGGTCGTGTTCTTCAATGTAATGTACGCGTATGTGGAGTAACTGTCTCGAGTCTTTGTAGGTACCTGCTGAATTATAATCAATTCTGTTCATCCAGTGTATTAAAATTGAACACAGTTAGCTGTGTAGGTAGTTATATTTTTATAATTTTATCTAGAAGGTTAACATCTGAATAAGCCAGTCAAAGGTGGGTTTCAAGCAAACAAACAAAGAGCATAGCTAATTCTAAAGTATTTTTTCTTGGTCTTCTAATGTAAATATGATGTATATTCAAGGTGTGTGCTGCGCTGCCGCTGCTGTTCGGGATGTACCTACATATTAATCTACATTGATTGCTGCGTTAAGCGCCAATATACGTTTTGCCTCAGTTAATAAATCAGTGTTACACGCAAACGGAGGTTCCATTCCTCTCAAAGTGATACAAAAAATAACTACTACTAGTACTGGTCTTGGTTTACCTTTGCAACAAAAAAATAATCATCAAAATTGGTTCATAACCGACGAAATTGTCTGCAAACACAAAGAAAAAGCACGGTAATGGGGTTTCAAAACATGAAGCGGAGAGTATGTAGTAGTTCTCGACCTGATTCCTACGTGTACAAGCAGCCCGGCTTTGTACGAGTACAACAATAAGACTGGGAAAGCATTATACCTAATAACGCTTGTGTACTATAGCACCAGTTAACGGTCAAATCTATACTAATATTATAAAGCTGAAGAGTTTGTTTGTTTGTTTGAACGCGCTAATCTCAGAAACTACTGGTACTTTTTATCCCACTACTGAGCATGATATGTGAGCGCGGTGTAGCCACGGCGGAAAGGTTTCATTTTATATTATCTTAATAAAATTTGTGCAACGTTTACTTGTAATATTTCCTTGTTAGCTGCCCCAGCGAACTTCTTGCTACATATTATTATTCACTGCCATTGAAACCTTTTTCGGCTTTTACAAATATTTCAAGACCAAAAACAGCCAAACCGGTTCAGCTGTTCTCAATTTTTATAATAATAACATCCATCAATTCATCGGTTCATCAATTCATCATTCATTCAGAGGTTTAAAAATCATAATTCAGAATATCTATCATTCCGTCTTTCTTATAAACGCGAAAGTTTGTGTATAGATGTTTGCTACTCTTTCACGCAAATACTACTGGACGGAATTGGAAGAAATATAGCGCAGAGATAGATTATTGTCTGAATTAACACATAGGCTAATTTTTATCCCAATAAGTACCACGCGGGCGAAACCGTGGGTGGAAGTTAGACAATAATAAAACAAAGAGAATAAATTACGAAAGCATATAATTATATTTACATAAATAACAGTGGTATAAAACGTCTTAACCCTACTCTATTTAATAACAACAAAATTGTAATAATTCATCTAGAAGTAATATGGACTTGGTAATCTAGGGGCGAATAATGGTGCCGCCGCGGGACCAAAGACCGGCGCTCTGGCGAACACGGGAGCTGGGGCGACCAGTGGTGCTGGAGCGGGGGCCAGGACTGGCGCTCTGGCGAGGACTGGTGCTGGGGCTACTACAGGGGCGGGGGCCAACACCCTAGCAGGAGCTGCAACCACTAAAGGCTCGCGGCGCACGACCGCGTTAAAGCCATTTAGAGGATCTGCAACGTAGTCAACAATTCTGCGAGTACCATCAGGGTCGACGACTGAGTATGATCCGGTGACAATGTCTCCGTTTCTCTGTTCCTGGTGGCCCTTGTAGTCACCAGTGAGGGCATCCTGCACGTCGTAGCCGTATGAGTACTGGGGCAGGGGGTCGACTCGAGCTAGTGGCAATGCCGGCGCAATCACACTCGCGCTGGCCACGCCCACCAGACAGATGAATACTACAATCTGTTAGCAGAAAGCGTTTATGTTTTACAACTGTAAAACACGTATTTACTAACTAGATACCTACGTAAGTATTAAAATATTGTAACGTTAGAAGAAAATTGAGTCTCCGTACAATAAATAATGGACTACTTACTTTGCTCAGTTTCATTACGTTAATTTTCATATTGCAATATCGATTACATGATAAAAACAGAAAGTACTGAGCTATGAATACAAATGATAGACGTCTACTTGCGCGTCCAGCTTACAACACAATTGGACCCTTTCATCGTAATCACGCGTGAATAGAATTCTAATAACGTATGCAGAATGTACCTACAACTTATTGATGAGAATCTATTTTTTCCTCTTCCAAATAACATCAATTCTTTGGAACGTAAACGTTTTTCAATAAATTTAAATTATTTGAAGATATCCCATACCTAGCTAAGAACCGTCTCACAACACTAGACTTTTAGGCTGAAGCTACAGTTGCTAGCAATTTGAGATGCGACTGGACTGGAAATATCACTGGTAATATTTGGTGTCATAAACGTCAACTTTTTTCAATTATTTATTTTAATAAATCAATTATGCGTATTCATATAAAAATTAAAGTGCAGCGAGCCGGTTACGGTACACCAAATTTCGGTCAGACTCTGCCCTAGTGCATTCAGGCTCTAATTTAGCCTAAGCCTTAAGTTGGTTCAATGAAGCCACATTAGTGCTAACTAACAATTTATACCTATTAGTACTAATTGTAAGTGCACTCAAATATTTAATGAAAGCATATTAAAACTGGATCCATACTATAGACTAATGGTCCTTTATATTGTTAAAGACAGACCTAGACAGTAACGAGAACATCTAAAAGCACTTTATGTTACAAAGAATCCGTATAAGGAATACCTATGTTTGTCATCACCGTAGGTACATGACCAGACCGAGTCGAGTATGGCTCCAGTTAAGGATGGTGACCAATTTGTAATTGCGCAATCAACATTGACATGAACATTATCGCTGATAAATTTTAATATGGGAAATACCTAGCAAAGAAGAAGATCATAACAAAGTTTTAAAATATAGATTATCAATTTTTTATAATTTTCCTCAGAAATGTTAGTAACTACTCTTTGTAAAAATAAGGAGATTTTTACGATAACAAAGCTGCTATAATTATTTCAATTAATAAAAACTCACCTTGGAGTCCATGTTTTAGCGTATGGGGTTGTAACAGTCCTCAAGATGGAATGTGATGTCCTGGTGACCGGACCGCGTTATATATCGTGCGCTTCGTAACACGGGACGTGAGGTCCATACACACGGCAGCGCGAAGAAAGTGATACAATTCATACGTCACTCTTGCGATACTTGTTACCAATCACATACAATCTATGCTTTCATTGATTCACCGTAGAATTTAAGGTGAATTATGTTTTTTTTTTACTTTGATTAGCTTTGGGTGTTTTCTAAAGTTCGAATCCTCTTGTCCGTGGAGCTCAATCCAAGTGTCCCTATCCTCGGCTGACGTTTTGAATTCCTGATATAATATAACACTCACTTCTAATTTCCCCTATTCTATAAATAGATCTGTTTAAGTTCCCCGTTTACTCACTGAATTTAACATGTTTTAGACGTGACATGTTCTTGATCTATTATCAGCAAGTTACTTTCTTCCGTCAGTCCAGAACTTCTAATTATATATTAAAACAACGTAAACTTTTTGCGTATTTCAAAAAAACTGTTCAAGAGCGAGTGGCACCCGCACGGTGAGGGTTCCGTTTAACACCAGGGGCTGCTCCCCTGAACAGAACCCTCACCGTGCATAGTTCTGAGTAACTTTTAAATAATCTCTCCCTTAAGACTATCTGTTGTTTGATTTGCTCTGAATCTACTGGACTGATTGAGTTGAAAAGTACACTTATGCGAATTGGTAACCCAAAGACGGACGAGGCATGTAACTAAATTAATTTCAAACATGAAGGCCACTTTTTCTTGGTAAATTAGATAATTATTTAATGAACGCTTTTTAACCCCTCGACCTACATAGTGTGACGTATCAAATGAAACAGCTCGTTGTGAGGGACCAAGATATTTTTTAGTAGTTTTAGTAGGTATATGTACATAGTTTTGGAGCTACCTACTTGAGTGAATAGGAGAAAATTTACCATCCTTGACCATTCTGCTTATATCTGAAACTACTTAGAATAAAATTATAAAAAGACTAGTGGCCTGCTTCGGCTTTGCATGGGTAGATATCGTTGCTACGCAAAAATATAAATAATTATAAATTTGAACACACTCTTGGTAGACTTGGCAAAACAAACAATCAAAATCATTCTTTTTATGCTATGATACCGCAATAACCCACAGATAAACACAGATAAATGTGTACCTACTTAAGGAACGGTCGCAGTTGTGTTACTTGTAGTTCCTGTGACTCCCTGACACAAATACGCGACGGAACACCTGGTAGGTTTTAGTGGGTACCCTTTGGGAGTTCAACATACCCCCTGCCCTGCGCCCACATGGGGCGGAGAATCCATAAAGGATTTCCCCCCGGCAAGAGAAAAGTACCTAAGACCCAGCTAGATTACTCTTCATCACACATACACCTTTAGCGATCTGCGTACCCAGACGTGGTGTTACATTCATGTACACATACAGGAACCATATTAAAATAACACACTCTTGGCTGCCTTTCCATGCTTAGAAGGCTTAATCAAGTCTGCTTTGGCAAAATAAACAATCGAAATCATCAGTTTGAAAGCTATGGCACCGTAACAACCCACATACAGACACATTTCATTTCAGACAGACATATTTCTTTATTTTCGGATAATAGCAATCCATTTGTAAGTAATATTCATGGAAGAAAGATGGTACTTGTTCCTTTTCTTAAGGTAATATTGTACATATATACTATTACGGTTAGTAAAATCACAGTACACAGTTAAACGCCTCAAATTTAACACCTCTTCTTGTCGGGGGTTAAAATCCATTAGAGTCACAGTCATAGATCGTAATATTGATTAATTTTATGATAGCTTTTGATGGTATGTTCGATTTGAATAATTTATAAAGATATTTACATGTACTGGTGTACCCTTAAATATAAAGTGACATATTTTGATAAGAATTAATATCAAGGTACGCCAAATGTGGTTTAGTTTGTACCGGCGTCACAATTGCTTATTTTAAGATGAAATATTAGTTATTGTGACGCAACTAAAATAGTTAGGATAGGTTAGGTTAAATTTTTTGTAGAAATTTATGTCTTCTATAAAACTGTAGCACAATGCACAATTCGCTAATGTCAATAGTTTCCGCAGCGTACGCAATATAATGACATTTTTCGTTATTTTTTTCACACCTTGGGTAAAAAATTAGAGACCCGTATGAAAACGTCGATAATGTATTATCGAAGTTATCATACGGGTCTCTAATTTTTTTAGCTTAATATATAGCCTATGTTACTCAGTAAAGATGTAGCCTTCTAATAGTGAAAGAATTTTTTAAATCAATCCATAATTTTTTGAACCTATTCGTAACAAACAAACAAACATCTGACAAGAAATCCTACTGACTGTAAAAGAGTGTGATAAAATGTATGATATTTTTTTTGTCTAAGTACCGATATCTATCCGTGCGAGACCGGGGCGGGCCACTAGTTATAACATAATTTGTTAGCTAGATAAAAATGGTTAAATGTAAGTATTTTATACTCTTAGAATGCTTTCGATATAACATGCGTTATATCAGTCACCGGAGGAATCTAGCTGCTTAAGTAAATAAAAAAACGAAATTATTAAAGGATTTTGTATTCCATAAAAATAATTAAAACTAACTAATCTTAACAAATCAAGTCTTGTGGAAATATAAACACTGGTTTTTAACTTGGTTCAAGCGTAAAATGCGGTCGCAGGCGCTGAATATGCGGCGGCAACTGGAGCGGTTCCATACGCGGCGGCTACTGTTGGGGCTGGGAAGCCGGCTGCTACGTAAGGAGCGGTAGCGTAGTTTGCTAAGTATGGCGCCGCAGCTATTGGAGCAGCAGTGTAGCGTGCTTGAAATGGCGCGGCAGCTACAGGAGCAGCAGCGTAGCGAGCTACCCCTGGGGCAGCAACGTAAGGGGCAACAACTGGAGCGGCAGCCACAGGACCAGCGGCATAGCGAGCTACGACTGGAGCGGCAGAGACAGAGGCAGTGGCGTAGCGAGCTACGACTGGGGCAGCAGCAAAAGGACCAGCAGCGTAGCGCGCCAACACGGGGGCAGCTGCCACAGGGGCGGCAGCAACAGGTGCAGCAGCGTATCTCGCGGCCGTCACCACCGGAGCAGCGACAGCTGGTTCGACTACCGCTGGTGCTGTTGCTACAAGATTATCTTTACGTACGATTGCATTGAATCCATTTACGGAGTCAGCGGCGTAGTCAACTACCCGACGTGTGCCGTCGGGCTCAATAAGAGAGTATTGGCCCTGGACCAAGTCACCATTTCGCTGTTCCGTCTGACTCTTGTAATCGCCTGTAAGTGAATCGGCCACATCATATCCAAAACTGTACTGCGGATTGACATCAAACTCCTCTATTCTAGCAGCAAGAGCTGGGGCCGAATAAGCTACTGCTGCCGCAGGTACGGCGCTGCTACGGGTGAAGGCGACTAAGCACGATAGAATCACCAACTGCAACAAAAATAAATTCCTTTACTAACGACCAAAAACTAAAAGTGTATCAGTGATACCACTAAAGCACAACACTGCACTTAATTTCACAACTCTGTGCTCCGTACCCTACCTTGTATGCCATTTCTGATGTGTGTGCAGGGATGCTTAGAGCTATGAACTGTATCCTTTGTTTGATACTAACAGCATTTATATTAGTTGGTGGTGCGCTTGCTTCATCTACTCAACATCTCCAAATTTAAATATATTCAAGTACGCACGTACTAGACGGGCCGATGCGTCGCTGCTGTGACGAATAGGCAATGTCACTCTTTGGCAAAACTATAGCATACAATTCTTTTGGTACACTTCGTCACTGTTCTTATGTAGGTATAATTTCCTACGAAAAGTACATAAAAATATTCAATAGTGTTCTCAATAACTTTCTTCCAAACCTCCAATATCCAATGTTTCTCGATTAGTGTATTTTTTATTACTTTTTGTGAACACTTTAGTGTACGCTTTAACTATTATTTTTGTATGAAATAAAGCACCTTTAGAGGTATTTATTACTTAAATGACTCAACTAGAAACGCACTAAAGCTGTTTAAAATAAGTGGTGTAGGCAAAGGTGAATGTCACCAAACCTCGAGCTGCAACTAAGATTCTCTAAGTTTTATAGAAGTCTTTCCCGTGATTCGAATCCGGGACCTCGTGATTAGTAAACGAACACGCTTGCTACTGAACCTACAGTGACAGTTCAAAAATTAAGAGGAATAAGTAGTATAGTTTAATAGGAATTTAAAGAAGTTATAAAATATACAAAATTTAAAACAAATAATTAATAAATAGTAAGCCGAGTTTTACAAACTTATTTATACTTTTATTTAAATTACACTTCAAAAAAGTTTTAAGGTTTCAGTTACTTTCTTATTTCCGCTTGCAGCTTCCACCTGCAACTTCATTTGTGAGGTGTTGCGATGTATCTCAATATTTGGATGAAAAAAGGAGTAGTAGCTAATTCAATTTGAGTAAGCATCTGATTGGCAAACGTAAGACGTCCTCAGACTACGTGGAGTGACTATCTCAGCATGACAGCCAGCAAGAACTGGATAAGAAAAGCCGCGGATCGTGCTCAGTTGCGTGCGTTAGTATAGGCCTATGTCCAGCTGTGGACTAGAATAGGCCGATGATGATGATGATGATGATGATGATGATGATGAAGCATCTGATTTTATAACAAAGGTTGATACAAGTGACATTTCTCTTCTTAAAACTGTAAATATCTTTTCTCTTTTACGTCGTCATAAATAACTATCGGTATGCCAAATTTCAGCATAATCCGTACAGTAGTTTTAGCTTCATCACTTCAACATTTATTTAAGTTAAAACATCCTAATTTTAACAGAGAAAATGGTTGTAATATACCACCAGCTTGGGGCCCAGTGCTTAATTTACTTGTACCAAAACCCAAGCAAAATCAACTCAAAATTCAAGACACTGTGAGCTCAGTTTGCTTAAATCGGAACGCAACTTAAATATTAATGTTTAAAGGTAGTCAGTAATAATTGTGATTAATATTTTTGGACGTCAAATACCTCAGTCCACCCGTGAACATGAAGTCTGAAAAGACTTTGAAACGTCGGGATCTAAAGTCTAAAATAAACCGCGATAGAATCCGTTAAAAAGTAGTTTTATTTCAATGTGTGATATTCGCGTAAATCTAAGACAATACTAGGGTAGACTCTAGAATAGGACATAGATTAATATTTTAAAAGTCATCATAAATATGAGAGTTAAATACAGGGATAAAGTTTGTATGAAAGTTTTTATTTCTTGGTCCTATTCACTTAAAATTCAGTACACATAAACCTTACGACAAATAATGAAACATATGTTTTTAAATTTTCCAAAACTTCCCCCAGAGTGTGTATAAAATAAGTTTAGTTTGTAAAAATTAAAGTTTTTTTCAAGGTCCGATTCATTCAAAATTTGTTACAAATGAACCTTATGACCAATAATAAAACACGTGTTTTTTAATGTTGCAAAACTACATCCAGACTGTGTTTAAGATGAGTTAATGTTATGAATGTGATAATTAATCGTATATAGTTAATTATAGTCTGGAACAGCTCAAATGCTGTATTTATCCTAATACTACTCGGTAGAAGCTGCGGGCGGAATCTAATTTAATATACTATTAACACGATGATATTAAAATATCAACAAATGTAGATCTATTTCCTTATCAAGTCAACTTGCGAAAAAGTTTGTGTATTGTATTCCACTCTAAATACTTGCATTTGCCTCTAAGAACGAACATATTTTCATCATAGGTGAACTATACTATGCGTACTAACTATCTGTAAATTAATAAAATGGTTCAGGTAACTAGTTTATCTCCTAGTCGATTTTTGTGATGCCTGCAGTCAGTTTGAAGAAACAAGTAAGTTATTAATTTGTTTCAACTTTATTAGTAATAACCTAAGCAGGAGATTGATGTTAGATGCACCCGCTTCCCGGGTAACTTTTGTAATTCATCCCGAGAGCTCATTCAATGAGACTTCTTGGCTTTGATTGATTATTCTGAGGTACAAAGATTTTGTATTTCAGAGTTACCTTTTTATTCTAAACTTTATGACAAGTTTAGAATAAGACAAAAAGGGGTATGTACCTAATTAAGTAATGTTGAGTAAATAGTTTCAGTAATGACGTATTTTGTATTTTATTTCACTCATCTTTTACAAAACAATTAAGTCTATTTTATGTACAATATCAAGTCTTCACAGGTACAGAGGTTTCGTTTAGTGTATTTAGGCATTTCAAGGGTAACGGTAACCAGGGGCAGCCGCTGTGGGCTCTACAATTTTAGCAGGTGCGGCGCGAGCAGTAGTAAAAGGAGTAGAAGGTCCGACAGTAGGAACCGCCCTCGTCGCTACAGGTGTGGCATATGCAGCAGCGGTAACAGGCGCCGTGTACGCTGCCGTCAGTGGAGCGGCATATGAAGCGGCTACAGGAGCACGGTACGCTGCAAACGGAGCAGGGTATGCTGCAGCGACTGGTGCAGTGTATGCGGCGGTGTACGCAGCAGCCACTGGAGCAGTGTAGGTGGCGTAAGCAGCAGCGGCTACTGCTTGGTTGGCATAGCCAGCGGCTACAACTGGGGCAGCAGCGTACCGGGCATAGTATGGTGCAGCGGCGTATTGAGCGACGACGGGAGCGGGGGCCACAGGGGCAGCCGCGGCGACCGGAGCAGCCGCATAGCGAGCCACTGGTGCCGCTGCATACCGTGCCGCTGCGACAACTGGGGCGGCTACTGCTGGTGCGGCAGCAATGCGTGCTGGTACCACAGCAGGTTCGACTAGAGCAGGTGCAGCAGCAACAAGATTTTCATTTCGTACGATAGCATTAAATCCGTTTACAGAGTCGGCGGCGTAGTCAACGACGCGGCGGGTACCGTCAGCCTCGATGAAAGAGTACTGGCCTTGCACTAAATCACCATTACGCTGTTCCGTCTGGCTCTTGTAGTCGCCAGTTAGAGAATCAGCTACATTGTATCCGAAATTGTATTGGGGGTTGACATCGAATTCCTCAAGTCGGGCGGCCACGGCGGGCGCCGCGTAAGCCACTGCTGCAGGCACTGCGCTACCACGAGCAAGCGCCAGGAGGCACGACAAAACCACCAACTACAACAATAAAAAAATAATATTAGATATTATCATTTCATCTTCTGAAAAGTGATGTACTATGCACACTCTTTTGTTTCACGGCATAGTACGGACTTGTTACCAAGCATTAATCCCATTTTTAGAATATAGCACAAGGAGTTTGGCTTAAACATTTTTAACCACATATTTTGTATTTTTTCACACTATCCTAATATTATCACTAAGTCACAACACTGCACTGGACTCCACTTTCCACTCCATACCTTGAATGCCATTTCTGTTGGTATTGTTTCAGATGTGTTCTGGGATACTTGGAGATGTGAACTGTACCCTCAGTTTGTCACATACAGCATTTATAGTAGTTGTGGAGCGCTTGCTTCATCCTGGTGGCATCTCCACATTTGAATATATTCAAGTACGCACGTACGAGGCGAGCCGAGGGGACGGCAGCTGGACAATGCTACGTAAACAATGTTTTTACTTGTGCAACACACTTGGCCTATGAAATATCATAGTAACACCGATTTTTGGATTTTAATAAATAAAACTTTCAGAATTAATACAGTTTACTCTATCTTTAAAGTTTAAAAGGCTTTCAAAATAAACGTTAACAAAATGCCTATTTCCATTAGAGTTTAAGGATTGGTTATTTACTAACAGTATCTAATATCAATATGTAATATGATTTTTATTAACTAAATCGAATAAAATCTTGTTGCAATCGATTGATCTGCATTGTTACATACAACAGAAATATAATAGATATTACACCTCGTATATCAGGTAATTAAGACCTACACATTTGTCTTAAAAAAGTAGGTACAACTGGACCGACACGGTCGGCCGGCTCCAGTTGCACCTACTTTTTGGGTAGCTACTAAAGGAGGTCATGACAAGTGTAAATCCACGTGGCAATATGAAAACTAGTTTCATAGTAGATAACTTGAAACAATTTATTGAAGACATAATAACAAAAATATTTATATTTATTACTGTTTTTTCAGAAACGTTGTGCGAAGGGCCTCTTCTTCGAAAAACTCTTTCAAAAATGGATAAATATTAAAATACTAAGTTGTTGGCAACTGGTTTAGAGATGTTTTAATGAATAAAACTAACACTACATCTAGTTGTCCTGAAAACTGCAATATTTACTGATGAATGTCTAGTGCGACATACCTTCTTTATAATATAATAGACTAGAACTAGCGATAATAGATCGTCTCGGTGTTATGGACGACAACATTTGTAATACACTCAAATACAGCAAGTACCTACAAATTGCAAAATTTTGACATTCTTTGCAACCAAAAACTAGATTTGTATTAAGTTAGCACTTAGGATTCATAAAGGCGAACTGGTGTTTCCAAAAGCATATTTTTATGTTTTTCCTTCTCTCGAAACTGTGAACCAGTATTTTTGTATTAAAATAATACAATTAATCTATTTATATAAAAATGAATCCCTATTTCCCTTGGTCGCGCCATCACGCGTGAACAGCAGGCCCGATTTCACTAATTCTTTTTTATGGTTCTTGCACAGAGAAAAATCAAAACAAATAATCTCCTCCAAAACGGCTTGGCCGATTTTTATGGAATCTTATGTCTATATTCGATAGGTCTGAGAATCAGTCGTAATTTATTTTCGGACCCGGTAGGATGTACTGAGCAGCGGTGGCCTTAGAAAAATAAGGTCGCGGGTTCGAATCCTGGTCGTGCCCACACATCTTTGTGTGAATTGTTTCATCTCCGCTGCTCAATATCGGTGAAGGAAAACATCGTGAGGAAACCGGCATGTCTAAGAACTAATCATTCGAGGACATGTGACATCCACCAACCCGCACTTGGCCAGCGTGTGTGGATTAAGACCTAAACTCTCTCAACTCATAAGAAAGTTGAGACAAGACCCGTGCCCAGTAGTGGGACACTAAAAAGGGTTGAAGTGGGGTCGTACTGTTTTACCGGTTAAGACGACGTCTGCGGGGTCCGCTAGTTAAATTAAATATTTATCAACTTGTAATGTCAGTTGGTATCCACCTCAACTTGATACACTCTCGAGATATATTATTTCAATCCATACATTGATTGGTACGCATGTATGTACATAGTTATTATATTTTCATAATTATGTGCTTTCATTAATATTCATATCATAAAACAAAGTTGCATGCATTGAAAAATATGTGTAAAACAACTGACTTGATTTTCATCAGTTTACCATCTGATATCAAAATATTGTTTGAGGAAATTTTCAAACAAAGTTTGAAGTGATTCCATTTTCCGATAATTACTTATTCCTAGTGAAATGTATGACCTCGTGCACTATTTACTATCATAAAGACAAACATGTACACACACTGACATGTTCGATTTTAGTAGTTTCCACTTATAATTATCTAGTGTCACCATTTTACATAACAATAGATTACCAAGTACTTCAAGGACAAACTGAGCTACAAATGTGATCTATTTTGACTGTTTACTAATAGCTCAACATTAACAGGTTAAAGAGTTTGGCACACAACAATATTCTATTTTAAAGCTGGTTAAAGTATTGGCCTGGTATGCACAGTACTTAACAAAGTCATAATTTAAATGTAAACTGTAATAGATGCATATGAACAAACCCCAAGTCTAATTATACGATTATTACAATTATTTTTATAACACCCAGTAACCTACATTCAATCGTCGTCGGATTAAGGTGCACTTGCTACTTATTATCCCACAGCTGGGCATGATATAAAATATAGGTCACGCAGGCTTAACAAGATGAGGTTCTGTGTTCTGAGGTTGTATGTTTGTCGATTACTATGTCAGTTGTGGACTGATTTTGAATTTTTCTTTTGTTAAAAGAGTTGGCCTTACTAAAAACATTCTGCTATCTGATTATGGACTTCGGAGATATAGAACAGTACTCCTTACGGATCACAGTAACTGGAACAGTCACGACATGATGTAGCATTTATTTGTTTTTACGTGTAGTCGATGGTTAACCCCCACCGCCACTTTCTAGGATAAAATAAATAAAATATTAATTGAAGTCGATGCTAAATTGGTAGATTAAGACGAAAACTAAAATTTGTGGCATATATTTATTTATTTATCATTTTTGGGAAGGCAATTTTTTTTCTTGAACATTTTTAAAAAGATAACATAGATTGTTATATGGCTGACGACATTTTTGTCAAATGTTTTATGTATTACATGTAAGTATTATAACCTCGTTTTGCATTGAGCTACCCTCGGCCCAGTCGCCGCCGCCGGCTCATGAGAATGCGCCGCGTGGCTATCATTTTCCCAGCTTGCGCACACGCGTCCTTCACAAGGTTGCCAATTGTTGAGCAACAACACGTGTGCGTCTCGTTACGGCAAATCAACGTTTTTGGACGTCAATAGCTGTATTCATTTTTCTATTAGTCTCAATATTTGGCAATATTTTTGGTTGTTTTCAAGAATACAATCTACACATTTTCACGCCACGACGGGTTCGATTCCCATACAAGTCAGACATTAAAATTTGTGTGATAAACACGTCTGTTTGTCTTGATTCTGGGTGTAATTATCTATACCTAGTTCATATTTACAAAAGTAAAGTATTATATGTAGTATATTACCAGTTATCTGGTTTCCATAGTACAAGCTCTGCTTTGTTTGGGATCAGATGTCCATGTGTGTTAATGTCCCTATATATTATTATTATTAATCTAAAAAAAGGACTAAACTAACTTCCTTACTTTTAAATTTAAAATCTAAATACGATCAAAAACTATACAACAGAACAGAGAATCTACTATTTTATGGAACGTGAAGTCCTAATAAAAAGAGATTTTTATTTTAATTGGATAAAATATTTCAGATATAAAATATTTAGACCACTAACTTAACGTTTCATTTACATAGATTATATTATGAATGAATCATTCAATTAGCAGCGTCTCTTAAATCTAAACATGTTTAGTTCTTGTTAGCTAATAATTTATTAGAATACACTTACATATTTATAAATTTCAAATTGTAACAATGCTTGTTTCATTGGTTTTATTTACAAAACATGAAGTTAGTTGTATGTAAAATTGTCAACACTGCTGCTTATAGACAGGTAATGTATATTAAAACTATACAAGTATTATAGGTTTGGTTATCAAAATAATTTGTAACTTCCAAGTCATCTTTTTAAGTAAATGTAGAGTTAATACATATAGATAAATATAATAGAATTGATTAACGATAAAGATAAAGATAAATATATATAATGTCCTACAGACCCTTACGGCCCTTGATCTTGTCCATTTGATACGACCGCACTAATTAAATTTCAAGAGCAATGTTTTTAATTAAGTAAAATAAATAAATGGTCGCTTATGAGAACAAAAACTGACTGAATGCTGTCTTGTACTAAGTAGTAAAATTATAAATTAGTGCAGAGAAACCTAATTTTTGAGTGTTATAAATTCTACAATCAGTCCATCTTATTCAGAGTGGTCGATCAGTAGCAGCGCCACGTCCGTTGTTGCCTCACGCAGCCGTGACGTGACATTTCAAGATCACCTTGTAGAGCGCTGACAACTACTCTTTAAATTGTCAATGTAACCCATTTCTCATTTCTACTATCAGTTTCCTTGGGCGGCGTCCTAATTTACAGACACTTGACGCTAAGTTTCGCTCGTTGATGTCTTTTGTTAGGTCACTTTCTAAGAGAATTATTTTATCAATAACTAAGAAATACATTTTCGTAATATTATTATGTTCTTCTGTAATCTACTGTAATTGAAGAGTGTTAAAAATTTAAGGTATTTCTTCAAACGATTTGGGTATTTTTTGTTTACTTAAATGGATCAATAATAAAATCTCAGCCTAAAAGTTCTAGTACCTCAGCTTTTTTAATTGTTCGGGAAGATATAACAACCTATATTAGATATTTGAACACTACATAATATATATAGCTAATCTAGAAGTAGTCTACCTTGACTTAAATTAATGACCTCATTTTGTATGAATGCGTCAGACGGAACACTTGCGTCAACCCTTGCTTTATATTCTGTTACTGGTGCCAGCAAACTACTTTTATCCATACAACTAAGACTCAAAACTAGTGCACATAAACAGTACCTAAATAATATGAACGAAATAGTAACTAGCTGTAGCATTGTAATCAATTAAAATTATTGAAATATAACTACCCAATGACGGATATTATCGCGGTTTATTTAAAAAATTAAAAATAACCTCGATAAAATCCATTACAAAGTATTTTACTAGATTAATATTATTTTATTATTTTACTAGAATAATAATAATATTTGATGAATATTAGCGTAAATTTAAAAATATATTAAATAATTAAAAGTTATTAAGTTTATATATGTACATCTACCTCGTTAGTCTTAGCAGGCCAGAATTCAAATTCCAGGTGGACCTAAAATATATTTCTAATAGGTTTACTTAGAAATATCTTAGTAGCAGCTCAATAGGAATCTTGCCCAACAAAAGGCAAGAGGCTCGCCTCGTTTTACAAGGGACCTAAACATACCTATCCGGCGAGATGCGGGTGATAATTACTCCTAGCTACGCGTTCGCAAAAATGTTTCTACAGTTGTATTTATGAAATTTCGAATAGGTAATAAAAATATCAAGGTTTCCTGTGCACAAAATCTACTGTCATCAAATTAACATTTCGCGTCTAAGGTTAAAGCGCCAGCGTACGTGCGAAGAAAGTAAGTAGCCATATAAAGTGTTATTATTATGTTCGATGTAACGATAGCTTTATGTAGTTTGCATTTAACTTAGGGTTGCCAACCACTATTCCAATTGAAAAAACATTTCCAATTGAAAAAAACCTGGACGACGCATTTTTAAATCAATAGGTACATAAAATTTTTCAATTGTAAATTAATGTAATCTGAACCCAATTTGAGTAAATAATTAGTAATTAAATTTCATTTTTTAATTTATTAATGAGGTCTGTATTCAATTACGTCAATTTCCATATGATCATCATCATAATCGGCCTGGGGACTTCTACTGCTGGACATATGTCTTCCCTTTAGAATGACACAGTAATCGGTTCTTGGCCGTTGGCATCCATTAGTATTTATTTTCATATCAGTTGTTCATCATTCAAGTCTTTATAGTTATCATATTTTACTAAACAATAATAAGCAAAAAATCTTTAATACCCAGGATGTTTATATAAAACTATCTAATAATATTTAGTAAAAAAATCGGGACACACCATGGGAAACAGGACGGTTGGCAACCCTAATATATCAGTAATCGTTTAAGTTGTTCGTCGTCAACATACTTCCTGTGGTTGGTGACCTTGCCCTAATATTTAAATTACATAACTTAATGGTGTAGCCATTATAAACGCTTCTTGTTACTCGTGCGTTACACAACTTAGAATTTGTTATTTCTCTCTGTTTCTGTCATGGTTTACAATAATATTAAACCCTTTACACGAACTAAATAGGTACAAGTTAAGCGCCGAGCATTAAAATGATTACGACATAAGGTGACAGCACTCACGCCTGTACGACTCGAAGGCGTAGACAGATGTGAATATCACCCACATTTCACTAGCTCTGTTTAGTTCCCAAAAGTAACATTAGCCTATTAGCGTTCACCGGACACCATTCCCAACTTTAATGTTTAGAAACAGCGTGCATGCAAGAATGTTGAACCTGTACAATGTTCGATGAAGAATCCACCCTCTAAAACTTTAACTGAGCTCAATGAAAACAAAGATGCGATGTAAACAATTCGCAGGAGTTGAGACTTGTAAGCGCCTTATATCCTAGAACATTTCATCGCTTACCGTCAAGCAATTTGTATTCAAGCATGGCTTACACTACGGTACGGTATTAAAAACAAAAGAAGAACTCGTATTCATCAAAACAAAAAATAACAAAATCTGTGTTTGATGGAGTTATGCCTGAACTGAATAAAAAATATACTTTAATAACGGGATTGATTGCCTTCTATTTTTAAGTTGGTAAAGAATTACACAATAGTATAAACAGTAGCAATCTCAAAAAGTCATCCATTTGTATGTAAGTAGGTATGTGCAAATCAAAAAGACATTATTTTGGTTGTCCGTAATAAACACGAGGCAAACTAGTTCCGGCTGACATTGCGGTACATTACATGACATATTGGGTACTTGATTTATATCATCTACCCAACATTAACTAATACTGCCTGCACATTACTTCATCACTGATCTAGTTTAGTCTTATCATAAAAAATCTGATTTTATTTAGTATCGGTCTATTTCAAGATTTGAATTGCCTACCGATCAATAATATTGAAATTTTAAAAGTAATATGTATATTTTTTATTCCTAAATAGACTAGCGCTTGACCATAACTTACATGATGTTGATATGGCCTACGAAGGAACGCGTTTACCCAGTGTGGCGGTTTACTCGTGATTTTTAGTAAATATCGCTAAGAAGGTGGAAGTGGAATTGGGCTTCATAGGGTTAAAACTATTAAGGGACTACTATTCCAACCCACCCTCTCAAATGTCGTCACAAATATTTTACAAAAATAGATTAAACAAATTAAGAACACGAGATCTCGTTTCGAGAGTTGTAAAGAGACTGATCTAAATAAAAATATCTGGATAAATAATAAATAAATTTTAATTTAGAAAGATTTAGATCGCAAAAAGATACGTGAGAGTGACCAGGAACGAGGAAAGGTGGAAGGGTGAAGTATAATAACTTTGTTGCTAGTACATTAGCTAGTAGAAGCCTTAAATTACGGAAAATCATGTCATTAAAATTTGAAGGTCAATTGTATGTTAACAACACCTTAGATAGACTAAAAGCCATTTATTGATTGATTGTTCTAATGTTCATTGCTAAAGTTACTGATAAAATCGTAAATAACTAAGGTCTCGATGGTCAGAACTTACGATTAACCAATTAGTTACTTGAGTACACGTAGGTATAATGTCAAGGTGAATCTTTGTTTCAATTTAATAATAACAACTGTACAAGTATGGATCGCGAATAATGAATGCCCTTTCAATAAGAAGATAGTGGTGAAAGATAACAGTTAGAAGGCGTTCTGTTAGATGATTACTTCGGTTGATTATCTACTTTGTATGTAACGTATGATGATTATTTTGCATTCATTAGCTAGGTGATTGGTGTGATGATTTTCAACGATGTATTTACTTTACATTGTTTTTTAAAATACGCAGTGTCTACTATGAAATAAAGATATCCCAAATTTCATATTTACAGTTATCATTTTATCGTCAACATCAGACTAAAATTTGTCTAAATAGTCTGCTGAACTTAGGCGTTTAAAACCTTAGGCAGGAAATACGTTACATATCTCTCCGTTGCGAGTATGCGCTGAGCAGGGTATGTGGGAATCACACCTATACAGCGGTCCGTTGCATTCATCTTAAGATCACCTCTCACCATCATCGTGAATATCGCATGTATTATTTAGGTACCTAGAAAGTACTAATAAAATGAAAAAATATTTAAAAAAAAAGACGGGTTGCACTCCGGGAGTGCCGGCAGAAGTGAAAACTGAATTTTACGAATACACAACAATGTGATCACTACACAGACGGTCGAGCCATCAGCTGTCACCATCCATGGATGCGCGTGGCACGCTGTAACATACACGAACATTCGCGCAAGCGCCCTGCGCTGCCTAAACGAAACAGTAGGCCCAGGCATACATTTTCGCCGCGCCGTAGAGAGGGGATAGCTGTCTACTCTCCATCCGTCTTACGCTTTTTCGATCAGGTCACGTGTCCTGACGCGAGTTTAAGATTTTATACCCATTACAGAAAAAGTGCTCAACGCCGCTAAAGAAGTTTTCACTTCAAAAATAGCTATTAGTTGCACTATTTACAATAATTAATTTTAGATTAGGCAGTATATTCTTTTAAATGTCTCTATTATATCGAATCGTTTACCCAAAAAAATACAAAGGCACGATGTATAATGTATACTGATTTTAATGTATTAGTGTGTGGTGTGACTACAAGCTCGAGAGACATTTACGTGTGTCTGGTCTTATGATCTTGTTACACTTGTTTATGTTGTGCAAGAGACTCCACCCGATGCTCAATGACGTCACGCCCACCGGTAATGAACGATATTCGTAAAATATTGCTATCAGTGTCACGCGTTGACTGATATTTACTAATCTACGATAACATCGAGGTCAAAAATAAAATCAACAAATCATTAATCACAATTCGGGTGAACCAACTCCAGTTTCCTATTTATCAAAAGTTCAGAAACCCTGATTCAGTGCCTACTTGTTTTATCAATTCTTACAGAAATGTGTTCAACAAATTAAATATTAATTATTTATAATAATATCTACCACAACTCAATACAGTAAAATTGAAAAAGCCTACGTGTGATGTAGATTGTTATCTTTTTCTGTAGATTTTTATTCTCTATTCAGTGGTTGATGAAAATGATCGAGATTTATACATAAAATTTATAAATTAAACATAAAAACAATAAATGCGTTTGATTTCGGTTTATTGTTAATTTTTTTTTAATGTCTATACCTATCTGATTTCTTCTACGTGATACCTATATGAAAGGTAAATATCCCAAAAGATCCTGTTCCTGGGATGTAACCTTAAATGGTGATCCAGATAAATGACCAGAAGTATGTTGTAACTAGATTACTTCATGTTTAAAAAAATACCATATACATAACCTGATAAATGAAAACTGAATTTAAGCTCAATTACTATTCATGTGTGATCGCCTACATGTCCTAAAATATATGACATCGGAGGTAGTGTGTATGTATTTATCGTCCTTGTTCTAAATAATAACTACTTATATTTGCATTTGGTCGAGCGGTAGATAGCCGACTTAAAGTTCATCGTGTTTAACCACATCACATTCTCACATCATCTGTCTGTAGGTACGATACAGATACAATTTTAACCACCTACCAGGGCAGTTACAATTTTGACTGCTCTTGCGAGGCTTAAAGTTCTGATGTTTTACTTAGCTTTACTCTCACTATCTACTTACGGCCAGCGTCATAGAACTCCAATAATGAGAGCATCTTACTTAGTAGATGGGACATTTGTAAATTAAAATAAATAATGTGGAATATTTTGTAATCTTCCTTGTATTGATTATGTAAAGCAAGCAATTTTATACCAACGACAACAACCTAAACTACAAGGATTTTAAAATTCTTGATTTATTTTTAACGCATCTTTGAACCGTAATTGGTACCTACCTTACTTTCACCTTCGTCAGCGGGAGTGCACCTTTAATCTGAATCCCTACAATCCCAATCATCCGGGTGGTAAAAATCTTATATGCCTCTTGTTAAAATGGACTTCGTCTCTTTCTTACCAGTATAAACGTCAAGATGACAGACAAAGACAAATGAATTAGATAAAAACCTATTTTAGCTATAACGAGCTATGACGTTTATGAATATGGGGGCTGTAGATAGGTTACTTATTGTTGATGCTATTTCAAACTTTTAGGCGCTACATAATATTTGATCAAAAAGTACTATACAAAAGAGAAGCCGATGGGAATCGGCTTGTATAGACTCTTCGCCACTGGTAGATAAGTATGTAGCGTCGCGTTAAATATAATAGGGACAAATAGTGGCTCAGACGTCTGGGTTCAAATTATTATTATATAACCTGGTTATATTTTGAGTTAAGCTTACCTTATAACTTATCTTTGATTGTATAACTAAGTATCGAAAGTACATGTTAAGTTAATATACTTTAAATAGTAAATGTTTCCTCTAAAACAGTAATACCTAATCTATGTTGAATATGTACGAGTAGACTACCTAAATAGCGAGCACTCATAAAGTTTCCTCAAACTCTTAATTACATCACGTAAATTAATCCTGTAGTGCTTACCTTGAACATTTCAATAGGTACCTATATATCACACTATATATTATAGATGAATTTGCAGGTGCCCCTGTTGACAGGTCAATCGACCCAATCACAGTAAGCTTATCGCACTGTCTGATTGTACGTTTTGCGGATACATGAACTGTAGAGCTTTTGAATGTTTTGAACCAATAGTTGGTATATATGTCAGGTTTACTTACTTTGTACTAAGTCATTGTATATTAAACTAATCTTTTATCTGTATCTGTTTGTATCTATCAAATAAAATTACCATAATTTACATTAGGTACATATGTATCTCTATGTAAGAACTAAGTGATGCTGGAATGACGGTGATATAATGTTTTTGTATTATTCTTTTTTTATTAATAAATAACTAATTTGAAAAATGTTCAGCTAAACTTAACGATATTACCATATAAGACGTATAATTTCCCTTGCCTTTTCCCTATTCCAGTAGCAGTAGGGGTCGGCTCAGTCCAACTTGATGCGGCTAGCTACCAGAATTAAACGATCGACTGCCATCAAAACCCGTAGAGAACCGGCCCTAATTTTAGCACTTTAGACATTTATCTCTAATAGACATAAGTCGAGATGATTAGACCTTAGCTATATGATATACATATTTAGTATCATGTTGGCTATACTTGAGGGGATTGGCGCTAAATAGCAGAAATACAGGCATGGCCTAGTTTCATTTCATAAGTTTGTATAGTTTAAATTCATAAGTTTGTTAATTTTCTTTCCCAAATCTTTATTCTTTTTTTAATAAATAAAATTATTATTATTATAGGTATAGGCTTTTGACCACTTGTTACGATTGTCATTGATGTTTTAAATGACAACTGGGGCCGACGGCCTAACGTGCTCTCGGAGGCACGAAGGGCAGTCCGTCATCCAACCATACACCGAAACAAGCCTTTGTTTTTACACAAAGATTGTCCGGGCCGGGAATCGAACCCGCGGCCTTCCAGCCAATCGGACGGCTAGACTACAGAGATCAAATCAATTAATGAAAATATCTACTTATAAAATTTATCGCATTTCAAATAAAGTAGTTCTTTAGAGTGTGATTTTTGAAATAAGTTATAAAGAAATAAAGAGGATTTATTTTTGAAAATAGGAATTTTTTATGTTTTTAATGAAATAAATTGTATAATAATTTATTTTTTAAAGTTTTTTAATTTAAATATTTATATTTTATATTTTTCTCCTTTTATATTAGTCTCCTTTTAAAGAGTTTTCTCCTACCCGTGGTATTTTTTCAAGTGAATTCTATCGTTTCTTCCCATTAAAGTCTTTGTTTGAAACGTTTCCCTGATATTTAGTATTAGTGGTTGTAACTGCACAAATTACAATGAATAATTACACATTACACACCATCAGCATTCTCCTCCCCTGATAGTGTAACAATTATGTGCCTACTTTTTTAATTAAAGTATTTTTGAACTCTGCTGATTGGAAATATCGCGAAACACATGTTGTAGAACTAAACATTCCAGCTATTACTGTGAATATGTAATGAAGCTAGAGTAGTAATAAAGTAAATCGCTATTACATATTTATTACCAAAGTGGAAGACGTACCTAATTAGCAACTTTCAAAGTTTTAAACGACCTGAATCTAATATGCATTAAGTATCAATTGCATCCTCAGATTTTTACAGTATCGAAATAAATGTGCATCTGTGAGGTGCACACACAATAAAATAGGTATAGTAAACAAGCAATAGCAAATAAAATGTTTAATATAAATTTTGTTTTCAATATTATTAAACAACTTTTGTGATCTGTACATGACTAGTACCTAAATATGATAAAAATTAGGTAAGTACATTACAAAAGTTATTTTCATAAGACAATAGCTACTTTTACTTATTCTACCACTATTATTCTGTTGATGTTATGGTCCTATTGTCATACTTAACGTGACCAGATGTCCCGTTTTTAATAGGACTGTCCCTTTTTTGTATTTTGTGTCCCAGTGTCTCCATAATCATCCCCGGGACGCAAAAACGTCCCGTTTGCTATAACTGCGCAAATCTTGACAAAATCCAGTTCTAAAAGCAATGTAGATAACTGAGGTGAATGTGACTATTAAAAAAAATTGCAGATTTATTCTTACTTAAATAAAGTTATCACCATGTTAGTACTCCAATAATTGTGACTAAACATTTTGGATATTATTATATTTGTAATTTGTAACTTTTTTAGTTAACTCACTTCCTGTTAATTAAATTAAATAAACCAATGTCCCGTATTGAGTCAATAAATAATATTCAGTGAACAAAAAGTTTATGGCGTGAGTTGAAGATGATTCTACATTTTCCAATAATAACCCTATTTCAGTTTAAGTGTATTTTTTTTAAATTTAAGCAACAATATTTTTTCAGTCCCCCGAGACCATGAAGTCTGAAAAGACGTCGGATTATAAAATCTAAAAGAAACCGCGATGAAATCCGATGTAACGTAGTTTTATTTCAATTAATTTTTAGCTTGCACTTTCAATAAAAACATAAAACTACATAAAACTTACTCATGCATTTAATCTCGTCCATAAATGTACCTAGTTAGTAGTAAGTGCATATTTTGGGCCACATTACATACAGACTTACTTATTTAAAAACCAACTTACCGAATTGTTGGTGCACAAATTGATAGAATTAAATAATATAATGTTTACAGAACTCGGTTATAAAGGTACCAATTTGAGTTATAATGTGCCTATTTTTTAGGCATATTATCATTTGATATATTTTGTATCTACACAGTACCTATTCTAATTAATTATTCGAAAATCTAAGGGCCTACTAACAATCAGCATAATAAAGCAATAAAATGGCGGTAAAAAATATTTAAATGAGTGTTTTTATAAGATAATCAAACAAATTCAAGGAGCTTTTGAAAATTAGGGAGCTTTAATAGAGCCCTGGGGCTCTAACTCACGGCCACGCGACATCGCACGGCACACGAGTGAAAGGGTACGCCCCCGACACCGGTATATAAAGTTCAAGCTCTCCTCATCAGGTATCATTCAACATCCTCGATCAACACACTCCACACAATGGCATTCAAGGTACACACACGTCACACAAAGATACGATAGTCACACGAAACTTTGGTGTATCAGTGCATATGTTTAAAGTAGATCTTTTTGTTACAGTTTGTAGTGTTCGCCTGCTTGGTGGCTGCCGCCAGCGCCGGGATCCCGGTGGGTCCCCTGGGATACGCTGCCGCCCCAGCGTACGCCGCCGCTCCCGCTTACGCTGCGGCCCCCGCCTATGCCGCCGCTCCAGCTTACGCTGCGGGACCTCTAGTCCACGCCGCTGCTCCTGTAGCGTACGCATCTCCTGTCACTAAAGTAGTAGCCCCCATCGCCAAAGTCGCCGTTGAGGAATACGACGCTCATCCTCAATACAGTTTCGCATACGACGTTCAAGATGGTCTCACTGGTGACTCCAAAACTCAACATGAAACCCGCGATGGTGATGTTGTTCAGGGCTCCTACTCTGTGGTAGATCCTGATGGTATTAAGCGCACTGTGGAATACACCGCTGACCCACACAACGGATTCAACGCCGTCGTGCACAGAGAGCCCATCGGCCATATCGCGAAGGTAGCAGCTCCCGTGGCGTACGCCGCCCCAGTCGCCAAGCTGGCTGCTCCCATCGTGCACGCTGCGCCCGCCGCTTACGCCGCCGCCCCCGTGGTTCACGCTGCCCCTGTTGCCAAACTTGCCGCCCCCCTCGCATACTCTCCTGCTTACTATCAACACTAAACTGATACCAAAACCTAGGAATCTATTCATATTGATACTTTTAATGTGTTATTTTCAATATGTTAATAGTATTTTGAACTAAGACATATAGATATTAAATAAATTATTTAATACAAAACTAATTACTTGTGAGTTAATTCGCTATGCTACACAGCGACTTAATCCATTTATCTATAAGTTGTTTCTTATTGAGTATTGAGTAGTTACTTCAAACATTTGTAACCACTATTCATCAAAGATAACTTAATAAGTATTAATTTACACAACACTATAGCATAGGCAAATTGGGTAGGTAAGAAAGCACATTCTTATTGAAGACAATAAAGAATGTGCTTCCTATGACTAAGTCAAACATTTTCGTTATCTTTGTGACTACCTATATACCTGACGAATAATTTCCCGTAATAGAATCATGATATCGTCAGGCCTGTATTCTGTGAAGATGTAAGCAGAGGTGAATATCACCCACTTTTCACCGGTTATGTTTAGGTCCTATACGTAATAGGGGACGCCCCTTTTGCCGTTCTTCAAACTTCAAACTTCGAGCTACAACTAAGATTATCTGAGTATATAAGAAAAGTCTTTTTGTTCGACCCGGGAATAGAACCCGAGACCTCGCGGTTATTTAACGAACACGGTTCATACTGGACCACCAGTTGTAATAGAAAACAACATAAATTCCTTTACACCTGCACATTCTCACACTTGTATACAAAACAGAGTATCTAATAGTTGATCTTTGCCTAGTTAATTAATTTCGTCCCTAACCTTACTAAATGTCGTAGGTTATATCGTAGAATAATGCATTAGATCAAACCGTCACCGCAGGTTCGAAGTTCAGACATAAAATAACTTACCATTATCCTACTGACATTCAAGTGGTAAGGTGGTGCAAGAGTGCGCGGTCGGTAAATGTGCATTATGCATCTACCACTGACCTCTAATATTCCTTGATCTGAGGCATCTACCCTACATAGTCGAGTACTGTATGACACATAGATTTACATAAATGCTCTAAGGTGTGACATTTGCTACTAACTTCAGTCGTAGGTAAATTTAGTTTTAAAGTGAACGTCGTTGTGCTCTCGAAAAAGCATTTGTGTAAGATTATTTACAGGGATATTAGGTACTACCCATGTGCAATAAGTTGAGGCCTGGGGGCGGGTGACGTCGCAGACGCATGGTTGTTCTGTGCACAAAAAAATATCATAACAAGTTTCCAACCGCGACTTCGTCTCTGCTATATTATTTTATTCCATACAGGTTCTTTTTACTGCCTGGTCAACAGGTAAACACAATTGTTTGTTACGTTTTTTGTTTTCAAAAAAGCCCAACACTTTTAACACGAGATTTCTCTCTCTACTATGTAAAGGGCCTATGACGGGCCGGTGGCGTGGTCGGTAAGATACTTGCTTTTCACGCCGCAGGTCGTGGGTTCGATTCCCACCCGAGACAAACATTAGTGATGAACATGTCTGTTTGTGTCGAGTCTGGGTGTAAATATCTATTATATGTATATATGTATTTACAAAAGAAAAGTATTATATGTATAATATATACCAGTTATCTGGTTTCCATAACACAAGCTCTGCTTAGCTTGGGACCAGATTATGACCGTGTGTGTTAATGTCCAAGAATATTTATTTTATTTATTTAAAGTTTTACCCTTCATTATAACAATATACTTAACACAATAAATAACAATAAAATAAAGCAGTAACTCTAATAACTGTTAACGAAACAGTATCAAATAAGATTATAAAATCGGAGCGCGTCGTCTTTGCGTGACGTAAGTCAGTACGAGATGAAGACGTTGAAAAAAACGGCGCTGCCTACATTATAACACGGGAGTTTGAGAGGAAGTTAGAGGTGTAGCGGGCGGAGGGTTGCATTCCAGGCGAGTCTCAAATTATCGCGCACTTGTAGTACCTAAGCTAATAGGTTGTTACTTTTCTTCAGATAATTTTTATGTGTTTTCCATTAGAAACAGATCGAAAAATATCCAGGAAACTTTATTCAAAACTAATTATTTACAAAATTTGGTGTTTTTTCAAACAGTTAAAGAAGAGAAAATGACGACCTCTTTCAGGATTAGGATGGTTCGTGTAAGAGTCCGCGCGCACTCTACACCTAAGATTTCTAGTATTCCTATAATTTTAGTAATCCTACTTACTTTAAACAGCAGCACAGCTTTCGAAGCATCGGTGGCGCAGCGGGCCTCGTCTAAGAAATATAAGGTTGCAGGTTTGATTCCCGGTCGAGCGTACACATCTTTGTGTGAATTGTACTATCGGTGCTTCTCAATATCGGTGAAAGAAAACATCGTGAGGAAAGCGGCATATCTAAGAATTAATCATTCGGGGAAATGTGACATCCACCAACCCGCACAAATGTCGTAATGTCAAAACCTATTCTCATATGGAAAAGAACAACGCCATCTGTTCATTTTCCACACAAAAATACGCGTGAACATTACGACGCGGACGATACGGGAAGACGAGAGTAGAAACAGTTCTTGCTCTCCCTACTTAACATAAAAACTCTTTAGATGACATGTGCACTGTGTGGACAGCCATGAAATATACAAAGAACCTACCATAGATGGTTGGATTAACTGTTCGGAACACAGGCCTACAAAGAATGAGAATTCTTCCGCTTATCTTGACCACAGATAATCCTATCCTATCTTTTTTTTTTTTTTTTTTTTTCGAGGGGAAATGCTTTAAGCATCCCCTCGCCCCTAATGGGCACGAGGCGAGGGGTATGTGGGACTCCCGTTATTGGCCCGGGCGAGCGAGACCCCCTAGGGTCTCCAGCTACAAGCGGCCGGGCCCGGTTTACCCACTAAAACCCCCCGGTGCTCCGTCGGACATCCTTTGTGCCGGGCTGCGGGATTCGCTCCTGCATTCACCGAACAGCCCGGCAGGTCGGCCCGCCTGCCTTCAGCCGGCAAAGTGGCGAGCCCCGTCCGGGACGGAGACAGGTCTCCGTCCTTGTTGCGGGGGAGGCTGCCCTCCCACTCCTCTGGAGAAAGGCGCGCGCGGTACACGTCGCGCCACCTTCTCGGACTTGCTGCTGCTAAGGCGGTGGGTTGCCCTACCCGCCGCCCGCAGGCCGCCTCTACGGAGGCTGCAGGTCGTCTCGAGGCGCCGAAGGGCGCGTCTGGAGCGTCAAGGGAGGGTGATGGTCGCCTCCCTTTCTCGCTCCGCCGCTTCCTTCTCGGCCATTACCTCGTCACAGAATGAGGTGACAGCCGACCACGCCTCCTCGCTCCGGGTCATTATAGTGACCACGGATTCAAGCGAGGAGGGGTCTGCACCAGTCGCCGATACAAGGTTCCGGCGCTGCGACGACCACGCCGGGCACTCGGCCAGCGTGTGCAGCGCCACCCAGTGTGACACCCGGCTGTCGGCTCCCGTCCAATGCGACACAGGTACTTGCCAAAACACCCATGGCCCGAAAGCACCTGTGTCACTCGGAAGCCGAGGGCGCCGTGACGCCTCTGCAGCCATTCCGAGAGGATGGGTCTTACCGCCACGATCGTGGCGTGCCCTGCGCTGGGTTGCGCAAGTCGTGCGTCCCACTCCGCCACCAGGGCGGCGCGGAGCCGAGACCGCTCTAATTCAGTCTCTCGCGGCGAAGGCCGCAGGCTCCGCGCAAGGTAATCCTCGCGCCATGTGAAAAGCGACGCAAGGGCCTTTGCCTCCAGGTCCCAGGGTGGAGATCCGGCCAAGAGGCTTCCCGCTTCAAAGGAGATCGTGCGGTATCCCCTGATGATCCTGACAGCCAGGGCACGCTGCGGAGCTCGCAGCAGCCTTGCATTGTTGGCTGTCAGGTTTTCCGCCCACACCGGAGCCCCGTAAAGGGCCATTGACCGCACGACCCCCAGGTAGAGCCTTCGTGTGGAAGCGTCGGGCCCTCCCAAATTTGGTAGCAACCGCGCTAAAGATCTCGCGGTGGCTACCAACTTCGGAGTTAGTTTCCCGAAGTGGGCCCTAAAATCCCATCGGCCATCAAGTGAGAGGCCGAGGTAACGCATCGACGATTTTATGTCGATGCGGACGCCTCCTACCACTATGTGGGATCCTGCTGGTGGCCTATTCCGAGGCCCGTAGAAACAGATTGCCTCGGATTTGTGCAAGGCCACCTGAAGTCCCAAACGCCGGATCCGTTCCACGACCTGCGCAACCCCAGCAGTTGCCCGAATTGTCGCCTGCCGGTGAGTTTCCCCCCTGGCCAACACTAGTGTGTCGTCAGCGTAGCAAACCACGCTGACGGAGGGGAGGAAGGCACCGCGCAGCACCCAGTCGTAACCGACATTCCACAGGAGAGGGCCTAGAACCGACCCCTGTGGAACGCCGCACACCATCTCTCGCCTGTTCCAATCCTCGTGACCCGGGAAAATAATGTTCCTGTCAGAGAGGTAGGCTTCGACGACGCGGTGGAGGTAGCTGGGCACCTGGTGGTATTTTAGTGCCTCATTTATGCAGTTCCAGGGCAAGGTGTTAAAGGCATTGGCAATGTCAAGAGACACCGCCAGCACCACCTCGCCCTGGGAGACAGCTTCCTCCGCCTGGGCCTTAACCCGCAACACTGCATGCACGGTAGAGCGCCCTCGCCGAAAACCGAACTGGTTGTCCGCCAAGTCCGGCCCTACATCGCTAAGATGTTGGACGAGGCGCTCGGCGATTATTCGCTCGAAGAGCTTCGCCACCTCGTCCAGCAACACTATGGGCCGGTAAGCAGACGGACTGTCCGCAGGGCGCCCCTCCTTCTTCAGCAGGACCAGTTTTCCAGATTTCCACCTACGTGGAAACTGGCCCCGCTCCAGGCACGCGTTATAAAGCCCTGTCAGTCGAGGCCCGAGAGCCCCTAAAGCCAGAGCCCACACACGGCCATGGATGCCGTCGGGCCCTGGGGCGGTATTTTTCGCCGACATGCGCGTCACCGCCGCTCTCAACTCTGCCCGGGTCACTTCAGGCACGTCGTCATTTGCGTCCACGCCGGGTTCCTGGGAGGGCGGAACCATAGGTGGTGGCACATGCTCCCCCGTCTCAGGGAATAAAGTGCTCACCACCTCTTCAAGGAGGTCAGGCCGGAGACTCTGCGTCAGTGGTGGGGCCCGCGGACGTAACTTGCCCCGTACCAAGCGGTATGGGCGACCCCACGGATCTCGGTCAAGGGTCTCGAAACAATTTATATCCTTCGGCCTTCGCTCGCTCGATGGTGTACTGAAGGGCTCTCTTCGCCTCTCGGTACGCCTCGTGTAATTCCGCCCCCCTCTGGGCCGCGTGCGCAGCGCCGCGTTGTCTTCTATTATGCCTGTTCAGGTGTCGCTTGGCATCCAGACAGGCCGCACGCAACTGCGCTATCTGCGGTGACCACCAGTACATTTGAGGTTTTGTTGCCGCAGAACGAACCCGCGGCATTGCCGCGTCGCACAAACGTGACCCATTCTCCTGGAACCATTCTGCTTCATCCTCGACGTCAACAGGTCTATCCGGGAATGTCACCCAAGCCTGGACTAGAGCGGCTTCCAGGAGCAGCTCCCTGTTTAGTAGCTTTAGAGCCCAGCGTGGAGCACTCCCAACCGGGCCGGGATGAATGGGGGCGTCGGAAGTCTGCGTGGAGACATCAAAGCGGATATATTGATGATCCGAAAGTGTCTCCACGTCCTCAACAACGCACCATTCTCGAACTCGACGTGCCAGGGTGGGGCTAGCGAATGAAAGGTCCACTATGGACCCACCCCATAAGCGCACGCACGTGTGGACTGAGCCCCGGTTGAGAATGAGTAGGCCTGTAGTAAGGGCCCACTCCTCAAGCGACTCTCCCCTCGCACTCGTAGCTGGGGACCCCAAGCCGTTGATTTGGCATTAAAATAGCCCAGGACGAGCACAGGGAGAGGACGGCTACGAGCGACGATCGTGCCCAAGCTCATTAAAAGAGCCTCAAAATCGGCGAGAGACTGACTGGTTGGGGAGTAAACCCCCACGACCAAAGTCCTTCCTATTTTAGCTGCCACATATCCCTGACCCCTTGTCACACTCTCGAAAGGCGAGGTACCGGCAGCTGCACGAATTATTATGGCTACCGAGCCACTCACATCGCCCGCCCAGTCATCTCTAGGCGGAACGAAGTACGGCTCGGCGGCGACACACACATGAATATCCCACTGTGCCAGGCTTTGGCACAAAAGGTCCTGAGCTCTGGCACAGTGGTTCAGATTCGTCTGGAGGTAGCGGAAGAGAGCCATTATTGGGTCGGTTCCACTACCTCCATTTCCAATGGCGCTGCGGGCGGCGCACTAGGTTGACTGCACCGTAAAGGGGCCGCAGTCACCTTCTTGTTGCCCTTGTTTTTAGGTGGGGCGCAGGCCTTGCTTCCCATACGATGGTCAGCCGGCTTGCCTGTCGCAGCGCACGCAACGCAATGAAGCGGGGCGCTGCACTCGGCAGCCTTATTGCCGTACTGACCACAGCGGAAGCACCTCCCTTCGCAGGTTACTTCCGCGGTGCACCGCACGCCGACGTGACCATCGGACATACAGCGGTAGCATCGCATGGGGCGAGGTGGTAGAATCTTAACCTGCGCCGATACCCAGCCAACAAGTAGGCGTTTGCCTCCCGCACACTTTTTAGCTGCCGCTACAGGACAGCTTATTACGGCTGTCCTTAAACCGGAGGGCGCCTGTCGGATTGTGCCCGACCGCACGTGCTCTGAGGGACATCCACCCACCCTGGCCACTGCAGCCGTCAGCTCCGCCTGTGAGACTGAGTCATCCAACTCCACGGTCTTCATTGGCCTTGACACCTTTACGACGTCTTCTGGCAGACTAGCCATTAGTTTAGTAGCAAGGGCGTCAGCTTTCGGCCCGCTGGCTGCACCGGGGATTTCAAGTAATCTAGCCCCGGTGCGCGTAGTCTTAAACCGGAGAGCGTTGATTTCTAGCTCATCCAGTTTGACTGACGCTTTAGCCTGGCTTAGGACTTCAGCGTAACTGACGCCCCTTTCAACAGCTTCCGGCTGCAGTGTCAGAACGACTGCTGCGGATCGCGGCACGCTGAGCCGCGCCGCAGCCTTCTTTGTCGCCTTACGCTTCTTCTGAGCGGCTTTTTTGTCCGCTTTTCGCTTGCCAGCTGTTTCCCACTGATTGCCCCCCCTTGACGGTTGGGGAGGCCATGGCGCAACCCTCGTACCACTACGACTCTTCTCATTAATAGTTCCTACTGGAGGAGCTTGTTGTTGAGTGATTTTCTTCTTCTTTCTTCTTCTCTTTCTGGTCTTTCTCAACTTCCCTTCTTCCAATCCCTTGTTCGTGGGAGCAGAGTCAGGGGGAGAAGAAGACTTACAGGAGGACGCTTGATTGGGGTGAGGTGCCGATGCCTTCTTGTTTGATAGCGGGCCAGGACGAGATGACGACGCTGAACTAATGGGAAGCGACGCAGTCAACACCTCGCTAAAAGTTTTTAAACTTTTCCCACCGGCTAAAGTAGGGCGCAGTATAATACGCTCTAGGGCGCAGAGACGGGCATTGAGAGTCGCCTCCTGCTCCTTAATATTTTGCGCCTTTTCTGGGTTTCGGCTTGCCACCGGTGGAGCACTAGCTAAAACTCCTTGCCCCGACGAATATTCTCGGCGGAGTTTTTCAAGTTCCGCCTTAATTTCTGAGTTTTCCCGCTGTAGGAACTCAAGTGTTCGGGACATTTTCCGCACCTCCTCTGAGCTGGTACGCTCCAAGAGCTCTTCACTCAGTTCCCGAATGCATTGCACGGCATCTTTTAATTGTTTGACCATCCGCCCCGACAGGTTTTTGGACACCTTAGCAACGTGACTAATTGAGTCCAGGGCCACATCTATTTGGGCGGACATGTCTTTGGTCAAAAGTTGCTTCGGGTCCCTGCTGTACGGCAAGGAGTCATGGATATTATCCAGGCTCCCTGCCGAACGGAGAATATGCCGACTGCTCTCAGCTTCTTCTTCTTCTTTGCTCCCCGCCAAGACAACTTTCTGGGCTTTGGAGGCCTTCATACAAGCACCTATGTTTGTTTGTGTGGCCAACTCGGACACCTCGACAGCCGCGACCGACCGTCGTTGTGCCCGTTTGGCTGCATTTGCCTCCGCTTTGTTCATGCCCAACGTCAACGAGGAGGTAGACTCCTCACTTAGGTCCTCCACCGTGGGCCCGGGGTCGCTTTCTACGCGCTCCACAGATGCGGACGTATCAGGCCGGGGTGGGCGCAAGAAGCGCCCCCGCACGTCACGCTCCGGAATCCGGGAAGGAGCTTCACGCGCCGCCGCGCGACCCCTTCCCCTTCCCCTTTTAGTGGTTGGCACCTTCGCGGCTGACAGGTTCTCCTCACTAGAGGAGAGCCCGTCACCCATCAAAGCAGGGCCACCATGACGCGGGCGTTTTCTCCAGCATTTGGAAGTGCGCTCGCTATGGTCCTGTTCGGACAATTGGTCCCTACTGGGACTTGAGCCTCCTCGGCTCTTGTTGTAGTCGGTGGCGACAAGTGGTCTGTTCATTGTAGAACTTGAGCTTCCTCGGCTCTTATTGCCGTCAACGACGGCAGGTGGTACGACGCCCGCCATAGCGGACGAAGAACTGCAACTGTCGCCCCCCCCAGAGTACGAGGGGCGGCTGGTGCCCGTGCCAAAGGAGTCGTGCTTTGGCCCGGGCACCAGGTCAGATTCCTCCCCGGCGGACCGGGTACTGACCTGGGGACACATTTCATTTGCGGTCTTATTCATCGTTATTTGTTGGGGGCATAATCCGGCCCCCGCGGAGCCACCCTCGCATGCCAGCAACACTCCGGCCATGCAGCCCCTCGCCGGGTGGCAGAAGCTTAGGCTTAGTGGTGATTTTTTAAAAAGGTTTTCTTCCTCGCAGTCCGAAGACCCCCGTCCCCAACAACTCGGGATTACGGGACCGGGCCGAGCGGTGGTCTGCATCAGACCGTAACCGTCGCTCGCGTTACTACGAATGACGAGGCCGTCGCCCCGGATTTCCGCAGCTCTCGCGAGCTGCACCGTACCTTCCTCGTCCGCAAACCGCCTCTGAAGAGCAGAGGCGGCAGCAGAGAGGCCCACCGTGTCGGGCCTTTCGCCATTGGAGACAGCAAACCGCTCACCAGCATTGACATCGCTGCCCTGCCCAGCGAGGGGCGAGCTGTCTCCAATGCCCAGGGTGCACCACGGGGAGGTATCCCGACCTGGCACCCCTCCTATCCTATCCTATCCTATCCTATCCTATCCTATCCTATCCTATCCTATCCTATCCTATCCTATCCTATCCTATCCTATCCTATCCTACTAATCCTATCCTATCCTATCCTATCCTATCCTACTAATATTATAAATGCGAAAGTAAGTGTGTGTGTGTGTGTGTGAAGGTTTGTTACCGCGTATCTCCAGAACCGCTAAACCAATGTAAATGAAGATTGAAACGTAGGTAGTGTATACCCTAGAATAGGACATAGGCTAATAATATTTCCAAAAATCATTCCCTAAGAGGGTTAAATAGAGGGGTTAAGCTTGTATACAACTTTTTATTCCTTGGTCCTATTCATTTAAAATTCGGTACACATAAACCTTAAGACAAATAATGAGATACGGATTTTTTATTTTCCCATAATTATCCCCATGGGGTGTGGAAAATGAGTTTTATTGGTAAAAACTAAAGTTTCTCTGGATCTCTTTAGTCTCAAGTCCGATTCACTCCAAATTCGGCACACATATACCTTAAAAGAAATCATAAAATACGTGTTTTTAATTTTTTCAAAACTACCCCCAAGGGGAGTGTAAAATGAGCTTTTTTGGAAAAATTAAATATTTCAGAACTGTTTAGTCCTTGGTCCGATTCACTTCAAATTCGGTATAAATATAGCTTAAAACAAATAATGAAATACGTGTTTTTTATTTTTCCAAATTTTTTTATCTTTATCCTAATACTACGGGGTTGAAGCCTGAGAAATTATTCTGAGGGAGATTTCCTTTGAAGTTGATATCAATACTCCTTCGTGCTTTTTAGCTAAATTATTTTTTATTTTGACACAATGACGTTTGATAACTCAGTCCGAATATTAGAATTCGAAATTTAAATTTTATTGCTTCTTAAATATTGAATGAAAAACTTACAATAATCATGGTCTAAGAGCCGTAGTATTTTTTAAGAAACCCCAATAGATTTATGGATGTACCTATGGGTACATAACGATTTCAAAATGTAGCTTACACGCCTACACTACTGAACTAATTTTGTATGGAGATAGTTCGAGACCCGGGAATGCATGGTTTTATCCGACTGCGAAAAAAGAGATTAATGGTTTAACGCGATAACCGACATCGCGAAAAACTAGTATAATTCTATACTAGTCTTGACCAAGGTCGGTTTAAGTGTGTCATAGTGCGTTCCTAATAAATCTATAATTATTCGTCAGGCACCCAATAAACGGCAAAAGCCTCCTCCATCTTTCGCCATGCGACTCAGTCCTGCGCTTGTTTAGTCCCAGGTGGGGCCTATTGTAGCTACCAAATCATCAGACCAACGACGCCTGGGTCTTCAACGTGAGCGGCGAGATTCGCGCGGGTACCAGTGCAAGACTCTTTCGCTCCAGGGTCCCGTCAGTGGCTCCAGTTATATGTCCGGCCCATCGTAGCTTTAGTTTGTATGCTAACTCTAAAGCGTCTATTACGATTTCTTACTTTTATTTGGTCTTGTAGCTTAATTCCAAGCATGCTCCTCTCTGTCGCTTGTTGGAAAACTCGGAGTTTGTTTAAAATATTTTTTGTCAATGTTCAACTTGGATAGCCATAAAGTAATGTAAGTAGGTAGAATTACGGTGTACGTATAGTTTTCTTTTTGAGACGCTTATGGATGCGTGATTTAAATATTTCTTTTAGTATTATTATTTGTCGTTTCCAAGCTCGTTATAGTATAGTATAAGTAATAACTCGTTAAACGTCATGTTAATTTGTTCTAAGATATATAAAGATTTAAAATAAAGCTAAGTTCTTTGAATACAATACATTTTTTAATACGAAACCTCGTGTAAAAATATATATGTATAGTACTTTTATGCCTGAGAGGGGTGGCTTGTATCCGTAAGCATCTCTTTTTAAATAGTTTGTGTTTATATCACACCAGCTTCCCCTCGCGGTTTCGCCAGGATTGGGTTAAAAAGTAACATATGTGGTATTCAGAAAAGTCTATTTCAGACTATCTCTGTGCCAAAATTCATCTAAAGTAGTCCTGTTTACTCTATTTATAAACGTGAAAGAGTACCTTACCAAGCCTACACATCCTTACAAACATTCGCCATTAAGTGTAATAATTATCACAAGCAGTATCAGTATTTACCAAGAATAAAAATAAGTACATATAAATTTCAACACACTTGGCAGACTTTCCATATCTACTTACAATACTTGCTCAAGTCTTCTCACAGACTACTAAAGATGAATCTACTTTGATTACTACCAGCCAGACAAATCATCAAAATTCTCCACAGCTTCACAACAGGAACCATTAGTATTAATTATTACTTTATGTTAGGTTCTCTTAGTAGTCTGTGCTTTATGTGGCTGGCTAGTTTACTGTGGCTGGCAGCCGTGGCTGCCCCAGCTTCGCCCGGGTAGCTTCAGCCTACTCAACAATTTACAAAAAATGTGATAAATACCGCTCAACCGATTTTGTGCAAACTTCACATAAACCATTTACTAAATAGTCCGAACAATGCCTAAACATTTGGTTTGAATAGGTAAGCCCGTATTTGAGTTATACAATTACAACGAAAAGTGGCATTGATTTTTATATATATAGATTTAGAATTACAGAATCGCTACGAATACTTAAAAGCTAATCATGCTGGCTGCTTTAAAGAAAGCATGTTGGAAAGAAAACAAAAATATATTTAGTAATTTTCGGACCGTAGATATTATTTGACAATGACAGTAAAATCCAAGCTTAATAGGCCAAGGCAGTAAACTGTTGCTAATTCTAAAAAAAAAAACAAACATAACAGCGCGGTCGACGCCCAAACAAAACAAAATTTATTTTTATAATGAAAATAGGCGTGTCTCACCGGCCCGGTAGCAACCCGCACTGCTTTACAATTTTTAATTTCTTTCATATATTTGCCGGTTGATTAAAAGTATTAATTTAATGTGTAAATATGTAAATAATATTGAAATTCTAAACAACATTAAGTATTTATTCTGAAAATTACATAACTTCTTGAAAATTTAGTGTTGATAGCTTTACGTTAACCTGAAGTTCCACTATGGTCTCTACCAGGGGCGTACGGTATAAATTCAGTGAAGGCGAGCGTGTTCTGTGCTATGAACCGGATCCCACAAAAGCCAAAGTGCTTTACGATTCAAAGGTACGTCGTGTTATGAAGTTTTATTTATAGGATTGATTGTAACTGATAGAGACACGGGCCACACCCTTTACTTTTTTACTTACAAATTATTATTATTTTTTACAACTACAAAAATGGTAGAAAGGACCAATCAGCACTAACTATACCATGGATTAGATAGATATCTACTTGGGTCTAATTTTCTACTCAACACGGCTATATTTAACATATTGTAAAAACTTAACCAGGTGTTAGAAGTAATAGAAAGCAAAGACAAGAGGGGTCGTCGAACCGTTGAATATCTGATCCACTTTCAAGGATGGAACTCTTCATGGGATAGGTGTGTCAGTGAAGACTTTGTGTTGAAAGACACAGAAGAAAACAGACAGTTACAGAGAGACCTGGCAGAAAAGTCACAGCTTCAGTTGTAAGTTTTTTATTTTGAAACATCTAAACCCATTTAATTTTAAAGAATTAATTATATTATATTTACGTGAATGTTCTAGCATTCGCATTATGTTTTTCACTCGATTTTGTGTGTTCATAAATTACTTAACTATTTTTTTCTTCTTTCTTTTATAAAGTTAGATGTTTTTTTATGTTTTTAATTTTTCTTTATGATGAATTTCAAAAATGCCATTACATAAACTAACTTATCATTATCATGCATGGCAGTCATATAACTTATCATTATTTATGAACCATATAGAGATAATTATGATTCATATAGAGGTTTTTAATCAATAGAGGTGCATATCTATATCGGAGAGAACGTAAAAAGGGGGGCAGCACAAGCACTGGTGCTGGACCTGCCAAGAGACCTCGACACGGGTTCAGTGACGATGGCTCATCTAGCAGCACTCAGCCAGATGGTAAGTTTTAATCTGTCAATGAAGTCATAAGCTGTATATAAAATCATTTCAAGGTATAAGCTAACTAGTGTTATGCTACTATGTCTCAAAACCTCATTCCTAAAGTAAAGGGAAGTTGACTGGCTAGTATAGTAATAACAATTTGCAATATTTTTCTTTATTTGTTGTCTAGTAATTTTTTTATGGAAATATGCATGGTATCAAATCTGTTACTTTAATTGAAAATATTTTCTTTCACCTTAAACAATAAAAAGTTATGTAATGTTAATTTAATTTTAGAAGCGCGCCGCGCGCTTTGTTTTGATAGTGCCAGGCAGCCACGCCTTAGCGCATTGCTTGCCGCCAGCACCGCCCAACTAGTTGCGTGTAATGGGCGGCGTCCCGACATGCGCATTAGTCGTTACATCATTACATGCATTGACTTGATAATAAAGTTCTGTTTCCATCTTTCTTTCCATTGCCATAACAATTGTGTATTTGAACCCTTTAGTTTTAAACTTAACTTATACATATATCATCCCTTATTTTTCATTCCTTGCTTACCCCTAGTTTGCACTAAAAACATTAAACATGCAAAGTATCGAAACTTGTAATAGGAAATAAATCGCATAACTAGTTTTGTTGAGTTTACGTTCGCATTCAGGTTAAATATGTAAAAACTTTGACTGATTTTAAGATTCGTTGTTGTCTGTGTTCTCACTGACTAAAGATAAAATCTTTGACATGTTTGTCTTTGTTCTGCCACATCTAACCATGAGTTTGCACTGGCGAAACATTTACATGAAAACATGCTAGAAACACTGTTTTCTGTCATTGCATCGAGCCGTGTTTCTACTGTCGCTAAACTTGTTGAATTGATGCTTGTTTGTTTAACGTTTTAGTTTAGACATTAAGGTCTACATGTTTTTAATCAAACTTTATTAGTAGTCCATTGAAAAGTTACATTTGGGGTTGCGTTTTTTAGAGGACGCAATTTTATTTTTTTGATGTAAGTCAGTAAGGTCAGTGTAAAGCTAAAACCAAGTTTGTGGGGTCGCCACCCTTGTCCCACGGCCGCCATCTTGAAAATAGGGGTTGAAATGGTTTTTACGGTATATCTCTTAAACTATTTATTTGATAAAAAACATTATTACTTTAGTCCAGTAACTTTTTGTCGTAGAACCATAAATAAAAAAGTTATAAGCGAAAATCTTCAGAAATTCGAGAAAAATATTATATTTTCCGATGTAACTTTTTTTTATCATTTTACGAAAAAATGATATCTGACCATTTTTGTAGATCGTTTTTTGAGGAACAACTTTTATTTGCATCATTTTTTAACCGTAAAAACCATTTCAACCCCTATTTACAAGATGGCGGCCATGGGACAAGGGTGGCGACCCCACAAACTTGGTTTTAGCTTTACGCTTACTTTACACATCAAAAAAATAAAATTGCGTCCCCTAAAAAACGCAAGGTAAGGCCTAAAAAATGTAACATTTCAATGGACTATAGCAGCATGTCTCTCGATAAGTCCCTCAGTAAATTTCGCAACATAATGAAAGGTTTTTGTTGTTTTGTCGATACTATACATAGGGCACTATGTGTAGTATCGACAAATTCAAATAACGATGAAGACTTACGGTCTTATTCATAAAAATCGTAATGAATACGGGGGTGTGTTTTTACAGTTTACTGCACATTGCAGTTTTTCATTCATTCATTCATTCATTCATAAAGCAAAAACGTAAAAAAAAGCTTTTTCCGTGTAAGTTCCTTTTACGTCTATAAGTGTATGCAACAAATGTATTGTTCCCTCAGCGCAGATGTTACATTTAAGTAGGTACTTAAGTGACAAAAAACATGCATGTTTTTTTATCCCATTTCATCCTACCTATTGATTTTTCTTTCATTTATTAATTAATACGAATTGATAAAATGTGTACTTATTTTATTAATTCGTAAAATTTTGGGTAAAACGCTACAGGCAAGACATTTGATATGCAGTTAAAAGATCACAGATGAACAAGATGTTTTCCACCAGCCCTCGTGGAAAACAATAATCAACCAACCGGTTGATATACAAGTTGCGAGGCATATTTTTGAACAGTCGGAACATAACTGTTTTAATCGAAACTTAACTGCAACTGAACTTATTCAATTACGTGCATTAACCCGATCGTTGGAAATAATTAAGTAGGTACCTAGAGCCGATCGGTCGGTACTTAGATAAATCGACCGCAACTATTAAAATGTCGGTGTACTACAAAAACTTTACTTTTCAGTACGGCTAATGAAGTTTTATAATGCTTATTGGGATGTTCGTAGAACTTTCGATTTTATTAATTAACAAAATAAACAATATAGGTATTTTTTGAGACCTTAGTATTTTTGCAAGTATTGCAACTTGCAACAAAACGAAAATTGCCAAAATGTAAAGTACCGACTTTGTTTATCGCCACGGTCGAATTAATACGCGATAGTAATTATTTTAATGTCATTTTAATGTCATCCATCTAATTGAGATTAATTCTAGTTTTGTAACTGTAAAATAGATTGTGAATGAAATACGAACTGCGCCTGGACTGAGACGTACGAAAAGTTTTATTACTACATTTTATCACTAACAATCCGCATTCCAGATAAGTGTTACTGCAGAATTCAAGCAACCAAAAACAGCACAATATGTTCTTTAATTTCTCATTGCCCTAACTCAAATAATATTATTTTAAGCCATATTAAGTAAGTACGTCTTATTTCTATAAAAGTTTAATTACCTATCATACAGTTCGTTGTTACATGTAAGGTACGCTGCGGCACATTCACGACTGTTCGCACCCCAAAAATAGGCGCGTAGGTGTGACGCGTGTTCCGTTAGAAGTTAGAATACTGATAGATAAATAACTAGGTTCACCTCCAAATTATATTGGTTACTATTTTCTGAGACAGGTATTACCAAAAATTATTGATGCTAATTTACTTATTCAAAAGGTGAAATACTTTTAGAGGGTGAAGCGGGCGACACTGATTCCTCATCGGGGTCAGGCTCAAGCTCCCAGCCTCAGTCGCCGCCGCCCAACGCTCATGTTGGCAGAGCGCACATAACACTGCCATCGGCTCTGAGGTAATTTCACCTCGATTTGGAATGTTACTCTAGTGGTTATTGTTTTTAATTCTTTCGTAAGCCAAATCAGTTGGTAAATCGTTTCTGTAATGGTGTAATTTTTTAGGGATCGTCTAACATTTGACTACCATCTGGTAGTAAAACGTGGTCGCCTATCGCAACTGCCAGCGAATCCTTGCGCTGCTCAAATACTCGAATCATTCGTGAAGTGGTTTGCGAGGGCGGGCGCTTGGCACCCGACACGGTCACGCCATGAACCGCCACAGAAGCCTGACATGCTAGACGTCTCCTGCAGGTAACAGTCCATATCTAGTTTTTTTTTATCTTATAATAGGTTTGTGCTTGACCACAACTTGCCTATTCTTTAACAATGACGTGATCTATGGTGGAATGCGCGCACCTAGTAAATACCTATTCAACAGGCAGATTATAGCTATCGGGAAACCAGGAAAAGGATTCTAGCTGTAAATTCCACAACTTTGTAGTTTGCGCAACAAAAGTGACTAGCAACCCTGTAGTGATGAAATTTAACAAAATATTCTATTATGCTACAAATTACTATTTGCAGACTGAATCTAGTTCGCGAAGTAGCTGATGGTCTGCGAGTGTACTTTGACTTTATCCTGCGAGGACATCTGCTGTATAAGCAGGAATTGCGGCAATATCATGAGATATGTGGCAGATTCATTGACGAGTAAGTTCTTATCATTACTATAACATTAGTATTTTTGACCATATAACACAAACAATTTAATTCATATAGGCAAGAGGAGAAGAAGAAGTTGGAATTGGAAGGTGGTGAACATGAGGAACAACATGAGTGTGGAGAGGAAAGGTCAATAGGCGCTGTGGAGGAGAATCTGAAAAGCCCCAAGTTGCCAGAGTACGCGCATCTACCGCCGGACCCCGTCGATGCCGGTGAGAACAACGGATGTATACTTTGTCATATAAAATAGGTTTCATTTTAAAATAATTATAATCAGAAATCCATTCATCTTGAAATGTCTCAGAAACAGAATCTGGTACTAACGATGAGGTTGTGAAAGTGGAGCCATCAGATAAAGCTGCCGTCAAGAACGACGTTGCTGCTGACGACAATACTGCCGCCGGATCTGGAAAAACTCAAGAGGGGCGCTCGGCTACATGTAGTGGAAGCATAGCTAGAAGGTACCTATGTAATCTTAACATAAATTCGTTTTATACCATTCAAACAAACTCCATAACGACTATTTAAATAGGATGACTACTTATATATACTTATTGTAAACAAATTAAGGAATAATATTATTTTTAGACTCCGTTCTCATAAGTCGGTGGTATCTCAGTCAGAAAACGAGGAGCCAACCCCATCCACGTCAGCGGCCGAGCCGAAAACATTCGAAACACTCTCCTCAAGGTACTCTCGTCTTGAAACATCTTGAACATAATATTTTCTGTATTCCATATAATATTTATTAGAAGATTTCAGTATGTTGTATAAGATTTCTGATTATTTAACTCGACCGTCCACTGTCGACAGCGTGGGCAGCAGCGGGTCGTCGTTGAGCGAGGTGTGGGCACGGCCGGCGCAGGCGCAGCCCGCGCCCAGCTCCACGCGCACGCCACTCTCTCTGCTGCTCGACAAGGTGTGCACATACTGCTGGGGCTTAAGCGAGGCCTATTTCTTGAAATTGTCTTGTATTCACTATGTGTATTCGTTTTTAGGTATCTAAATGGCAAATAATTCCACGTGAAGGCACCGAACATTTGCCGTGTCGAGTATATGGCGCTATACATCTTGCCAGACTCTTCGGTAAAAACTTATTTATCGCATACATACAACACATTAATGTGTATACAGCCTAACTCAGTTATTCATACTGATAAATATTTTCAGTAAAACTGCCAGACTTCTTGAACGCAACACAGATGCCCGACATGAAACTGAAACTAATTCTCAAACATATTGACATGTTTGTGCAGTAAGTATTTATAGAATATCGAATGCCACATCAGCCACATGATATAAATCGCGTCATGAAAATTTCTTTACACTCTTCTGGGTAATCCATTTTTATTCAATTAAATTCTTGTTCATTAATGACGCGGCGAAGTGCCAAATTACAGATCACAAACAAATACTATTATCTGATTCGTATATTTTCAGATACTTGGACGAACACAGTGAATGGTTTGGCGAAGTATATTACGTGGCAGACAACATGTCACGTTCACATTGAATGCAACAATTTCTACACGATAAATTAAATTAAAATGACCTTTATGTAGATAAGGGTCAAACATAACAATACATTCCAAATTTAACATTTTATTAGCAAGTCTATAATATAGTAAGTCATACTGTTAGTCACTGACTTTTTGTTTTCGAATTTATTGAAACGCAGTGACTTAGATTAACAAATGGCGATTTATCAAAATATCTTTACCCTAGTTTTGTAGTTTTATCACGTCTGTAGGGGTCTGAACATATTAACGGCACCGTCCATAAAAGTATATTACATTTAAAAAAAGTTTAATGTTTAGAGCTTCTAGTCTTTTTTTATTTGTTAGCGTAACTTTTTACGCTTTAGCGTAAAACTGGACCATAGATGAAATGCTAGCAATATCTTATAGACACTATGATCAATATTGTAAACGAGTGACTTAAAAAAAGCCTTTATTAGGAAATGTGTTGATGTTAGATAGTTCATGTAGAACGCGTTGAATTAAGTATTCGATTCTTAAAATTAAGTTTGTCAGTATTATGTAGTCATATAATTAGGACCTGTTGAAGTTAGTGCTGGTCCATAATTATACGGTACAAAAACTCTAAATCAATTTTCAATTGATCAAAATACTTTTAGCAAGTTAGAACACAGACTTTAAGGGATCCATTGAAACTCAATCATTTGTATGTCACACAAGAACCCTACCTAATTGGTAAGTGCGTAAGTCATAAAAGTAATTCCATTCTTTTTATCCGGGATGTAAAGATAAAAAGCTACGAAATTAAAAAAGACATAGTCATCCTACTCCTTGCAATAATTTATAATAAATACACCCACAGAATAATTAGAGAACTAAAATGGCAGGTGCCATTATGGTTTTTTAAGTAATCTGTGGGTAATAATAATTGGTGATAATATGTATGGGTAATAATTCTCATAATTGATAACGTATCTTCTTCACTACGTAAAAATGTAGGAAGACCATCTATATTGCTTTTTAACAACAATACGAACCGGCTTTAATATTATAACAAGAAATCAAAACCCGCTCAACCGATTTTGGTAAATTTCAATGGGACCACCACCTGAAAAGTATAACTGTTATAACTAGTAAAGTATACTTTTACGGCATGACGTACGGTTTAGTTTTTAAAGTAGATAGCTTATATTTGTGTGCAGTGGTGTTCATTATTAAAGGCATATTTTTTGTAAAATCCAGCAAGGGTTTATTTTAATTCTGTAGACTTCTGTAACTTGCCAATTAAATTCTCACATAATAGTTGTAGGTACCTAGTTACTACATGTAAGGCATTAGGATAAGATAGGGATTGTCAAGATACTCGTATTCAATTAAAATTGTGTAAGTATTATTATTATTATACGGCCTATCAATAATGGGGAGTTTTAAATTATTTGTAGCTTATGCCCTGTTTCTCCCACGTGAATAGCGCGCTTCATTCATAGTGTAGAGCGCTTTCATTCTGAATTTCTGATTCACTAGTATTAGTTTTATAATACTTCAATACTAGCACGCACGGCCATCAGCAGGTAAAATTTAACTAATTAGGAACAATAACTGTATTATGATGCAAGGTACAATGTTTTCAATAGTGGACATTCATGTTACAGGTTATTTACAAATAATATAAACGAGACAAGTAATCAAAACGAGTTTTATTTTTTTCAACAAGCATTAAGAAAAGAACCCCGACTGCATTGAGTACAAATATTTGCAAGATTACGAGCGCTAGGACAATTACATTCCGCAATTAAGTACCTAACACATGGGTTCTTCAACAGGTAATAATAAGTACAGTCGGGTTACTACTTCATACTTCCATAAAAGATTTTTTTGTATGATTAATGCCCCAAGACTAGCCAAAAATTAGTTATTAACAACATACATGTTTAAATTATTATAATCAATTATATTGTGGTTTTTAACCAAATCACTTTACCGCCAGATTATAGGGCAATCACACTTAAAAGGGTAAACAAATCACTAACCACATTAAACCGTGTGCGTATTAGAAAAGGCTAAATAACATGCAAGGATAGTTGGTATAACTACAAAAAGTGCTAAATGATTACAATTAAATTCCATTTGAGATCAAATATTTTTATAGCAATTGAGAATTATTAATAGATATTTTAAATTTAATTGAAAGTAATATTCCTTATCCTGGGTAGAATAAAGACTTCGCCGCTATTTTACCCAAGTTATATGACCTTATAAAAAGTAACTTGCGCTATGGAGTCAGTTTTTTTTTCTAAATTAATGACAGTACGACAAAAATCTCGAATTCGGGAACTAAATTTTAACACTCCCTCATTGAAGCTCTACTCTTTAATATCGCACTGCATATTAGATTTCGTTTTCATATTGAACTCTTCTGAAGAATAAATAGTGTAGCAACATTGAACTAAACAATGGTTTATAAGATTTGTTAACCAATGAAGTGTCAATTAGTTACATTACTTTTTTGTTCTTTATAAAACACATTAGAGATCTCATCTCAAAAAATATGTATTTATCAAATGCTAGTGTGGTTAATCCTGTTCCATCCTGTGTATAACACGGCGGTACTCCTGTTCGAGCGCGAGATACTGACTGGCGAGACGGCCGTGAGTCTCACTAAGCCCTGTCGCACTTATTGTAGCAGCAAACTCCTCCGGCTTTAACACCTTTTGTAGCTTTTTCATTTCTAGTTTCTTTTTCTAAAAATAAATAATTATACTTCAACCTTTTCCCGAAAGAAATTAACTTGTCCTGCTGAATGTTTTCTTTCTTTCATGACGGACGAGTTGTTTAGAAAAATTTCGACAGAAATCACAGTTTCTATAGAAAAACCTTTTAGACAGTGCGTAAGCTTTGAGAAAATAAGCTTAAACAAAATTCAATAAACACGTATTTTTATTTTTATTGTACGGAAGATGTTTACTAATGCAACTAAGGCTAAAGGTCGCCCTCTCGCCGCCGCCGGTATTATTACGCCGCGACCGATCATATTACGAATAAATTCCTTATGCTGATTTTTATATGCTGATTCGAATAAAAAATTGAAAAAACGTATTGAACAACTAATGGAAACGTGCTCTATTTCTGATACAGTCACCAAAAAAATTTGCACACTGGTTGAAAAGTTTTCCTTAGACAAGCCCTTTAGTTGGTTTACCGAGGGGAAATCCTTTGTGGATCCCCCACACAGTATGGGCGCAGAGCGGACTCCAATCGGTTACCCGAAGGAACACCCCCCGGTGTTCCTTCGCGCATCTTGGCCAGCGTGTAACGGGAACCACAAGTAACACAACCGTGACACCCTGAATGCTGGCTCGCTCTTTTAGGCTCGCCCCGTCACGCTGAGCCTGGTGGGACTCTGTTACGTGCCTGCGAGAGGCACGTAACACAGCTAGCCGCCCAACACACCATGTATAAGGGCAGGCCTATCTAACACTGTGCCATCACCTCAAGTTACTTATTTTAAATTCAATGACTTAAAACATCTCCATCTCCATTCGCACAAGTGGGAAACTTTTTTTAGTGACTTAGTCTACAAGGAAGATAAATCTTATTGCAGACTGTGTCACCAAAAAAGTAAATTGGAAGGTCTAAATCAATTGAGTATGTATAAACTTACCTGGAATGGCGCATTAAGCCTATTCTTAACTTCAAGTCTATACTTTAAATAGGCAGTCTTATCAGATGTATTTGTAGACTTCAAACGCAATACCTCATACACACGTCGAGCTTGTTTCTTATTTATTTTAAATTTGTTGCATGCTTGACTAGCCATTTCTTGTGAGAAACTGAAATAATTAAAGATTATTATGAATTTTATTCTATAAACCGATTTGAGATGTGGCTAATAAACAACAATACTACATTATTAATGTAAAATTTAACCAGCTCTTTGGCTAGCTAGAGCATTGTGTCCTAGGGCATGGACAGCGAACCAACGGCACGCGTGCCATTGAAGGTACGCTGCACAATATTTTGGGCACGCCACCATTCACAAATGTTGACTATAACCATAATGTTTGTACCTAAGTTATTTATAAACTAATCTACAATTACACCAAGTGAAATGAAAATGTCAAACAGTAAATAAAGTTTTGAGTTTGATAATAGCAGCAGAGTTTAGGTATCATAGTATGTATTTCACACTTGTCAAAATTATTTGATGCCACCTAACAAATGGCACGTCTATGCAGAAACAGAGATAAATAAAGTTACCCCTGGAGAAGTTTGGCAGGTTGGAAGGCTGGTAATTCACTACAGTTTTTGGCATCTACATAATCCCTGATTCTTTGGAAGTCCTGTGAAGGGTCTTCAACAGTAATATCCACTACTTCTGGTAAAATTGTGAAGTGTGAATATATAGCCTGAAATAGAATAATAAGTAATTATGTAGGAATGCAAGATTGTTTCACATGTAACGTTAGAGATGTTACCTGAAGAAGTTGTGCACAAATACCGAGCTTTCGGAATGGTGGTAGAGTGAGCACTTGAGATATACGCGGGCGCAGGTTGCGTGGGTACGCGTAGTAACGGTACACAGTTGCGTATGCTGCCGTCGCGTACCTAGTACTGCCCTCACTTGTGTGATATTTCTCAAAGCTGCAATACGTACTTAGCTAGTTAGACAGTTAAGACAAAAAATTAGGGTAGAATTAAAACTATAGATATATATATAACTATAGACAGAAAGTGTGCAAAACTTTTCGGGTTATTCACTAACTCGACACTAGGGACTGATCACACGTGTGTTCAGTTGGTGAAACTTTAAATTAGTACTAATTATTATTTCGTCATTTGGACACATAGTGAAAACCAAATTAAGTTACTTTTGTGTTTTCGTCAACTGGACACACGTTCACATTTTACCCGAATTCATAACAAAGTACAGTCATGCAGATAATATTTTTGAATCACAATCATCGTTGTCCTCTAAACGTCCCACCTAGCTGGTAATTTTGTAATTATTCACCATTTGTGAATTTGTAAAGATTATATTTTTGACAGGGGTCCATATTGGCTCACCTAAAGTTCTTTACCCGAAATTGTTCTTCCTAACTATTTGTTATCCGAATGATCATTCTTCCTAAAAGTTTTCATCCTAAAGTTTTCATTCATACTATTTGTAGTACTACCGGCGATGCTCATAACATTGATGTTTCCGAAAATTGTAATTAATGACATCATTAATGTAAATATATTTAAACTCCTACTGTTTTTTATCATAACACTTTTATCCCTTAACATACTCACCATATGATTTACTGAGTCTAAATTCACTCCATTAAAAACTTGGCCTGTGAACTGACACTGTGAACATGGACCGATTCGGTTTTGGCACTCTTCGACCGCTACCACTACATGGAACACTCGCTTCGCTTAAAAATGATTAAAAATCTAACACAACTTAACCCACAGCATTTCGGAGCGGGTGGATTTGTTTTTGGGCCTTACTAGCTAACAGGGACTGATTCGGTTTTGGCACTCTTCGACCGCTACCACTGCAAGGCACGGTGTGATCATTAAAAGTCTAACATAACCTAACCCACAGCATTTCGACGCAAAATTAATGTATATAATATTCATTATTATGAATAAAAAGAAATCTAAACAAATAAGATATGACTTTGAATAATAGTTTAAAAGATGGTTATGTTGAGAAAATATAGGAAAACAAATAAAAGTATAATAGAAGTTTATTGTTACTGACATTATGAAGTTGATGCTTCGAAATTATTAACATAAGAGACAAAGTAATTAGGAATTGTGATTGTTAGGATGAAAAATGTTAGGAAGAACATTTTCGGATTTCCAATTATCAGAGTTGAAATTTTAGGGAAAATTTGGCGCACCCGTTCGATAGTCCCTATAGCCATTTTAGGTACTATGCTTGTCTAATCTTCAACATAGAACCGGTTTTATTACACTCTTTTGTATTCCCGGCGGCCATTCATTCTTTTTTAGTAATTTTTTATTTATTTTTATCTAGCTAAGTAGTACTAGTAAGTAGCTGCCTTTATATTAATAAATTCTCTAATATAAATATTTGATTGTTACACATTTGTTTTATTTCAAAATTTGTCTTAAAAACGAAACTATTATAAACCTGACTGTACTTTTTTTTTGAAAAATAATAGGTGTGTCCAGTTGGCGAAAACATACAAGTAATTTATTTTAAATTTCACTATGTGGACATACATAAAAACCTTGGCGTGTCCAAATGACGAAAAAATAATTAGTACTAATTCAAAGTTTCACCAACTGAACACACGTGTGATCAGTCCCTCGTGTCGAGTTGGTGAATAACCCAACTTTTCGATGGTCCTGTCCTGTTACACACATTTTCATTAGTTGTTCAAAAATTTTTTTATTCATTGTTTTATCAGCAAATTGTGGATGATAGTTATATAAAATTATAGTAATATAAAATTAGGGGTCACTGACACTAACGAGCTACAGCTGATACAGCGGCATACAGGTGACAGTACAATAGTAAACATGTTTCATTAGCGATTGTTATTTTTTGTAGATGACATGACATGCAAATACAAAAGACGTGTTTATTAAAATTTGCTTTAGTTTATTTTCTCAAACTTTGGGCTGGCGCGTTCAATCGTTAACTGCATCATTGCTTAGCATCAGGCAAGTTGTAGTCAAGTGCAAGCTTATATCAGAATTAAAAAGAAATAAGAAACTAGTAAAAAAGTTTTCCTATAAGCAGTTGCAACTTACACAGTGAAAAATGTCCATTGATCATCATCAACATCTATGAATGATGCAGCATCCACATACCACAGAAGAAAGGTCTGCAACCTCTCATGATATGCTAGGAAACCTGGTGTTGATGTCTCACAATAATACACTTCAAAAGTCCGCTTCTCACTACTGGCATCTGGAACATTACATACCAAGAACAAAGCATAAGAATAATGTGACTAAAAAAATACTACATACATTAAAAAACAATTTTACCTTACCTAAACTATATAAAAACAAACATTTCACTAAACTAAAATACAGTTAAACTTCCTCAATATGATAACATTTAATGAGATTTCTAGCATAATATATATTTTTAAGTCTGCCAATTCAGGCAAAGTTTCATACATTCATATCATATTTAATATACTATCATCTGTGGCGCCCAACAACTGAATATATAACATTATAGGAGTCAACCCCTACTTTGTCAAACATCCAAGTACTATGTAAAGTATTCAACAAATTAATTTATGATGTAATGTCCCTAACTACACTACAGTTTTCCACTTTAAAATATTTTTGGGTAACCCCTTCCAAATCCTATTAAGCTAGTTTTACTTCAACACTACTGCATACACCCAAACATACATACAAACATGCCTTTTTCACATTATCCCCATGTGAAAAAGGCGTGAGACTATAGAGCCCCACTTTCTATGACATAAACACACTTCCTTAGCCCCAATAATGTTCATACATCTGGTCATACATGCATAGTTGTGAGTGCTGCATCTGGCCTTTTATGCCTCTACATACAATATACTTATAAATATACAATATGTTATGTACTTACAAGGTGTAACCGTGAACGCATGTACCATCTTCCCATGGGGAGTGAAAGACTCATCTTTTTTCAGTATAGAAACAAAATGGTCCAAGTTAGTAACATACCCAGGGGCCAACACTTTTTTTATTGATTCTTCCACATCATCTGCCTTCATACCTTCAGATTTATTTGGTTCAATCTAGAATCAATAGGATTTTTAGTTTAGGTATATTTAAAAAAATATAGATTGTAAATTTTATTTAATATAACTAGTATGTTTAAACATTGAGCAGCAGTGGTGCAGTTGTATCAGCCGCCTTTGAAATTCACGTCACAGGTTTGAATTCTGATCATGCCCACACATCTTTGTGTGAATTGTTTTATCTCTACTGCTCAATATTGGTGAAGGAAAACATCATGAGCAAACCAGCATGTCTAAGAAGTAATATGACATCATCACAGTCATATGACATCCTCCAACCTGCTGAAGGCCAGTGTGGAATAAAGTCTAAACTCTCTTAACTTGTAAGATCGTTGAGAGAAGACCCATTCCCAGCAGTGGGACACTAAAAAGGGTTGAACCTTATAACTAGGTATACTAACATTCTGGTACAGGAGTCAGCAACCTCTTGAGTCAGAAGGATAAAAAATTACAATTTACCAATTTTTAACATTTTAGAGAGCCACAATATTTTTTCTTTGAATTTTAATGGGAACATAAGGCCAAAGCTTCGAGCCATAAGAATTCTAATTGGAATAGATAGAAGGTATTGCACTCATAAAAGGTATTATTAGATAATTAAGATTAAGAGTTTAAATTTTTTACTTAAATAACAAGCAGGTTGTTATTTATGTAAAAAAATAATAATTTTACTCAACAATGTAACTTATACTTCAAAATAAAAAACTATAACAAATAAAAAATAGGTATGCAGTGGAAAGCAAGTACAAGAGGCTGAAAGATAGAAATAGTGCCAAATTCTCACTAATCCATCAAAGAGCTGCAGGTTGCCACCCCTAGTCTAGTTAACAGGGTAACATATTAAGTTAATTTATTACATAGTGATAGGTGCAAACCTTTTCTGAGTATTCAACCCCTAAATATGTTTGAAGACTACCAGCACTGTAGTAAAGTTTGATTTGCAAGTCTGTGTAACCAAATATGTTTTCATTCTCCCCGAACACTTGATGACACATTTCTGGGCCGAAACTTGAGTCTTCATTTTCGAGATCTTCTACTGATCTGACTACAAAGACGAAACATAAAGTTGTAGAAACGTGTCAATGTAGCATGTACAAACCTTCAACAGAAGAAGTCGAGGTTACAGATTAACTTACCCAGCTTAAACTCCAAGACTTCGTTACCATCTACTACTAAATGACAAAGCGCATCAGTCATTTTGATGTTTTTTGGGTAATTTCATCACATCTAAACCTAAGATTCCCGCGCAAATTTGGTGATGGTTGTGATGAAAATAACTTACTAGTAAATCTATTTCAATGCACACTAAAACAACCCGAGATGTATTCTCTGTAGAGTGAAATTCCAAATGTAGCAAACAGGAAACTTCGGTGAAGTTAACAGCTAAAATTTCTAATATAGATTGAAATTGGAAGCCCTAACCAATACGAAACACCAAACGAAACTTTTTTTGAAATACACACAAGTCAAGTCACACAACCTCTAAAAGTCATTGTCAAACAAATGTCAAGCCAAATTTAAATGCGTTAAGCCGCATGTACATTTATCCCATCCCGTGTGTCGTTCGTGTCGAGCCACAAGCGGTTGTTCACACATTTACGGTAAGAGACACACGCAGCGACCCGGGTCTCGTATCGCAGGTATCTCTCTCTCTAATAGGCATGAGACAGATATATCAAAACAAAATTGAAATCTGGTTGCAGTCAGAAATCGTATCGCATCGATATTTCCAATATGAGAAAACCGTTTTTAGAAAACGCATTAACAGCACCACGATAACGCAAACAATCTAATCCGAACCAAACCGAACCGTGAGTTTAGTTTTGCTAACCAAACTAGACCTGTGTCGATCACGATTCACGATTGATCGAATCTTTTTGATACAATCGAAAGCTGGAAGTGATAGAATCACGAATCTCAAAATCTTACTTGACTCGATTATAAAAAACTTAAACAAACCAAATTGGACTTTATTTTCATATTTGTTATGTAAATGAGTGGTCGTGCAATCGATTGAGTCGTGTGTTCAATCACACAACAGGACGCAACAAACAAAATGTCTTCTATCTCTTTCGTATGTATATATGTACTTATGTATCTTTATTATAAAATTTGACAACATAACAATATTTCATTGCCCCTCAAAACTGTTTTCAGTTTGTCTGTGGGTACACACATTTAGGTTAACAATAATTACAACAGTGCGTGAAATTTTAACAAACTATATACTTAGTAGGTATAATAGGATATAGGTGTACACTTGTGATACGGTATTCAAACGGCTAAGTAAGAGTTGTTTGAGTGTTTTTACAAACTTATTTTTATCTTCCATATCTCTAATATCGGCTGGCAAGCTGATAGATAATAAGATAAGGTATTCTTTTTTCGAGTTCGATTTTTGCGAGTTTTCGATGGTGTGTCGATCCACACAAGTCATCTTCACCTTCGTCCGTGGGTGTACACCTTTAATTAAATCCCCACAAGTGGTCCCCGGGTGGTCTAAATCAGGTGACAATCAACTGGTGATAGGCTTCGGCCGTGGTTAGTGACCACACACCAGACAAAACCGCACCGCCAAATGGCCTTGCCGTGTTCCAGTGCGATGTCTGGTGACACCATGCAGAGAGGGTGGGTCGGAATTGTTGCTCCTTTAAGGATACTAACCTTAAGAAGGCTCATTGTACTGCCACCTTCTCGCCGATAATCATTCGTAATCACGAGTGAATCGGTATACTGGGCTGGCGCGTTCCATCGTAGGTTACATCATTGCATAACATCAGGAAAGTTGTAGTTGATGAGGTTTTGTGTAATTCTCTAAATTACAGTCCTATCAATAATATGCACAGATTGAACACATTAATATTTAATTAGTAAAAGATCACAAAAACTGAAACAAGGTAAAGGAGTACAACAACAGGATTGACATGAAAATAATTCTCAATTATTTTACATTCTACAATTGACGTTCTAAACTCAAAACTGCTAAGTATTTCATATCAGCCAATCTAGTCTCTGTACGAACAATTGCAACCTCCTTTAACAGTAGTCAAGCGCCAGCCTATCGTAGGATAAAAAAAAAGTATCGGATCGGATCGAACAAACCAAGTCCATGGACCTTATATAAATTCCTTGCCCTAGTCCGACTCCCACTAGCATCATAATAATAATAATAATCTGTGGAAACTCACATCAACGTAGGACACACAACCTCTATACTGACGGTATAGTCTGAAATACCCTAGCCTGCCTGTCAGGGCGAAAAACAAAAATTATGTGACGTCATTATGGCCTGGTTGGGTTAGGTTTGCTTGGAAATTTTTGTTAACAATCTTGTATTTTAGTGTAATATATGTTGTGCTACTTATTTTAGATTAGTAATATAAATACCTCGTATAGTACCGGTGAACCTGGTGCCAAAAAGTGTTTGTTTCGACGAGATTTTCTGGCGAAAATGAATCGCCATGAAGGTGGGTAATGATAATCAAAATTTGTTCGATCCTATTGTCAGTGCAAGTTTTATTATAAATAGACTTATAATTTATGAAAATACAAATTGTTTATACGCTGTAAAGTATTAATTTAAACCTAATTCGTACGTAGATAAAACTACGATTTGTTATTTTATAGTGTGTATTGACATCATTTCAGGAGTCAGCTGTGATTCTTGTTTGAAAAATAACTTCAGAGGACGACGATATAAATGTTTGATATGCATCGATTACGACTTGTGCGCAGCCTGCTATGAGTCCGGCGCTACCACAAATCAACACACGACAGAGCATCCAATGCAATGTATTTTATCTAGAAGTGATTTTGGTGAGATCTATTTATACCTACTTAAGTGATGAGTGATAGTTCATAAAACATTCAGTATTGGGCTATTTTTGGGTGTAGTTGCCAACAAATTCATGTAATTTGCTCTTAAATATCTTCATAGAAAGCAGTTACCTATTTTATTATTGTGTTGTTATATAAATAATACATGTTAAAAACAACAGATTGCCCTAGTTGCCATATAGGTTTACAGTATGCTATAAATGTACCCATACTGTCTAAGGTGTTTACATAAGGAAAAATGAAATCATATATAACTTGGCAATTTTAAACTTTCTTTCAGATAAATAAATCCTTTTTATTTACAGTACATATATAAATTTGTTCACATTTATATAGAAATCTGTACCATCCTCCCACTCTATCTTGAGATTCTAATCAATCAGATAGTTACCTTAAAAAACATGTTAATTAGGCTTCCTACTCTTTCCAAATTATCTATCAGAAAATCTAACTTTCTAATATTATAATTGCTTGTGTGTTTATAACTTTTATTTTTAGCAGGTAATGTTTACATCTCAAATGTTTAGATCTTACAGTAGTTCAATACTCAAATTTACAATCATCATCATCAGCCTATTTTATTCCACAGCCAGACATGCCTTTCATAGAGAATGCCACTTATCAGTACCTACTCTCAACTAAGCCTTGCCTTGCTGAGATAATCACTCAACCTCATTTGAGTGCATACTATGTTTGTCAGTCTGTGATCTCAACTTGATCCCAGTCATTGTCAACCCTAAGTCTATTTATAACCTACGTATATTTTCTACATTTCCAGATCTTTACTATGGAGGAGAAGCACTAACTTTGGAACAGCCTCAGGCATACACATGTCCATTCTGCAACAGAATGGGTTTCACTGACACATCACTCATGGAGCATGTCACAGCGGAACATGCTGACACAACACTTGCGGTAAACAAACTTTACATATTTATCCCCATATTCGTAAACATCATCATAACTAAAATAGGGTTATAATTCGTATGTCTTTGTTTGTCATCTTGAAATTTATATTAGTAAGAAAGAGACAAAGTCCATTTTAACTAAAGAGGTTCATAAGATTTTTATGAATAACTAGCAGCCCACCCCTGCTTCGTCCGAGTAGCTTCAGCCCACACAACAATTTACAAAAAATGGGATAAATAAAGAACCGCTCAACTGATTGCAAACTTCACATAAACCATCTACTAAATAGTCCGAACAATGCCTAAACAATTGGTTTGAATAGGTAAGCCCGTTTTTGAGTTATAAAATTACTACGAAAAGTGGCATTGATTTTTATATATAAAAGAAGTTTACACTTTATTTTCTTTTACTTGTCCTATTATAAAAAGTAATATGGCATACTGGTACACTGGCTGCAGACAATTGCTAGCGTTGGGATATTATCATATGAATAAGGAACAATGCTTGTAATCAGTGGACTTTCATAAAGTAGGTCTATTTTTACTAAAATTTTATACACTCTGGGAATCAACAGCATTATAGTCAGCTTTTAATTATCATTGTCAAAGTAACAATCCATAAATTTGTCTTATTAAAAAATAAAACAATAGCAAATTTATTCTTATTAAGTTTTTTACAAAACAAAACATCCAGGTATTTACATCTAACAACACAAAATTGAAAACCTAATGCATTATTTGCTTCCTATTTTAGTCAATATAATTTTATTGTTCATTTTGGCCAGAATCACTCATTAATTTCTCCCATCATGTGTTTGATCCAATAACAAACTTGAATTTCAATATTAATATCAATTGTTTTCATATTTTTTAATCTGTTTTGATTCCATGTAAATTATTATTGTATTAGGATAGTCAATATGAAACAGTTTTTGGTGTGATCGAAATATTAAATATTTCATTCAATAATTAAGACATATATAACTTGAAGATTGAGATTAATTGATGCCAAACTCGTGATTTTCCATTATTGTTCATTGACATGATTAGTCAAGTACTGAGAAATTAACTTTAATTACACTAGCCCACATTTTATTTCTTACGATGTGTTAAGCAAATTATTTCTGGTATTCATAAGTTTAATAAATATGTAGACAATAATAAAATATGTATTGAAATCAAGTTTCTTATTGCATGTCACATACTTGAAATGCTTGGCGGATGGGTGCTAGACTTAAAATATTTTGTAAAAGGCACTGATTGTTTTTTTTTTGTAACCAGTGCCTACTTGCTAAATATCTGTGTATCTACTGGATAATTAAATTTGATAGTTCTAGTCATAATAAGAATTCTTCATCAACCAATATCAAGTGCTCGATTATGCAATAGTATTTCAAAATCAGTATTGTAGGATGTAGTAGTAATATTACTACTACATAATTGACAGACCGGTGGTGTGGTCGGTAAGATCATGCTTTTCGTGAGTTCGAGTCCCACCCGAGACAGACATTTTGTGTGATGAACTTGTCAGTTTGTCTAGAGCCTTAGGTGTAATTATTTATTGTCCAAAAGAAAATAGTGTATGTATAGGAACAAAAAGTAGTGTATATACCAGTTGTCGCATACCCAATACACAAGCTCTGTTTAGCTTGGGTGGGACCAAATGCCTGTCTGTGAATGCCCTAGAATATTATTGTTATTAGAGTATCAATCATGTTTTGACTTGTAGGTGGTGTGTCCAGTATGTGCATCAATGCCAGGCGGGGAACCAAACTTTGTGACTGATGACTTCGCTGGCCACCTCACACTGGAGCACAGAACTGGCCCTAGAGATCTCATTTCATTTTTAATATCCTTTTCAATATTTCTTACTGTGTTATATTTATTATTTATGGAATATAGTTCCTTATCACTGGTCACTATTCATACACAGGCTGCTAGACGAAAACAATTATCCGCAATCCGCTTAATTTTTGAAATTACTGAAGAATCACATTAGTTCTCATTAATTCGTTTGCCCATTTACCTACAATATTGGATAAATGGCGATATGCGATTTTATCAAGGTTTCCTTTAGATTTTATACCCCACGATATTATTATTATTATATAGAGTTAGTAGATTTAGAGTGTTTTCAGACTTCATGGTCACAGGGGACTGAGGTATAAAATGTAAAATAAACTGCGATAAAATCCATTGTTATGTATGTTTCCTAAAGGGAAGCCCATGGGAATTGGGCTGTATGAACTCTGCGGATAGGTGGCGTTCTTAACTCACACTGCCGCAGAGTCCAAACGTGCGAAATTTGTGCGATGCGTGTCACATATTAGTATAACAAAGTACCCTAATGATAGGAAAATTTAGCACATGACGAGAAACACAAGCGATTAGACTCTGAGGCAGTGTCAGTTGACCCTAATATTTGAAACAAATTTATGTTTAGATCAACTCCCTTTGTGATAAGTAAGTCTACGCTTTTGCACTAACTTGAACTACATATTTTCATTTAATTCCTTAACTGCTTTGCACGATGAGCCGAGCGGCATCAGGCACGGCGGTGTACGACGCATGCCGCACTCGGGCCGAGGCGTCACTCGCGCGAGGCGCACCAACATGCAGTTCAGGTACCTACCTCATAAATACCTTTCACACTGCACGGTATTGTTTTGTAATTACAAATCGATCTATGAAAGTTGCGATGCAGACTAATTGAGGGTGATTAACGCGATCAGTACGGTGGTCCGCAGCACGGGCGGCGGCATCTCGTCGCTGTCGCCGTCGTCGCGCGACGCCGTGGTGGACCCCATCGCCGAGCTCCTGTCGCAGCTGTCCGGCGTGCGGCGCGGGGCCCAGCCCGGCACGCCCAGCCAGCTGCAGCAGCTACAGATGCAGCTGCAGCTCGAGCGACACCAGGCCACCGTCAGTACACACTCTACTCTATACGCGTTCCTAGCTTACCTAATTCGCTTTATTTCTAATTCGCGAGGAACATTTAATTCCAACAACGTCGCCCGTTGAAATTAAACTATTTTATAACTAATTTTATCGCCGTTTAATTTAGATGTTAAATGTTTGTAGGTAGTCAGTAATAATTGTGATTAATAAGTTTAAACGTCAAATACCTCAGACCACCCGTGACCATGAAATCTGAAAAGACGTCGGGATTTAATATCTTAAATGAACCGCGATAAAATAGTTTTATTTTAACAAGTACAATATTAGAGGTAACACAAACTTAATTATAGACATAATAACAATAATATTTATTTAACACGAGGCGACGTCGTGTGTCGCGCGGTATTTTATCGGTCGGTGTGTCCGAGCAGGCGGCGCGCCAGCAGCTGGAGCGACTGCCGCGGCGCGGCGGTGCGGCGAGCGGCACCACGGCGCCGGCCGCGCCCGCGCCGCAGGCCGCACAGCCGCCGCCGCAGCCCGACGCGCACGACTCACAGTTCCTGCTGTCCGGCTTCCTCGGTGAGTACGCCCGCCGCCGTACCACCGTGCCACCGTGCCACCGTGCCGGGGTGTCGGCGCGTGTCTGACCGCCGTGTGTGTGTGCAGGCGCGGCGGAGAGCGGGACGGTGGGCGAGGCGTCGAGCCGCGCGGCGCTGCTGCGCGGGCTGGTGCTGGCGTCGCTGGGCCGCGCGCCGCCCGCGCCCGCGCCGCTGCCGCTGCCGGCGCCGGCGCCGCCGCCCGCCGCGGTGCAGCGCGTGAAGCCGCAGCCGCGCAGCAAGGCGCCGGTGACGCCGACGCCGACCGTGCCGCGCCCCGTGTAGTGACGTGCCCGAGGAGCGCCCCGCACGAGGTGCCTCCCGCCGCGGACTCGACGCTCTGTTTTACGCTAACACTTATTTAGTGGACGCTTTCGTTTGTTTCGTTGGCTTTCGAAATATCCGTGCGGTTTCCTTTGAGCGGCGGCGACGGATCGGTCGGATCGACTCGGCAGCGGCCGGCGGGCGGCGCCGGCGACGCGACGTCGTCGTCGAGTTTGTTCGAGAGGAGTCGTCGCAGGGTCGCGTTCGGGTTCCGATTAGATACAAATTACGATAACCTTAATATTACAAAATTCATTAACAAAATTATCGAAAGCCGAACTCGAGTTGGACTCGTTTCTTTGTGTGTTTTCAAATTGTATAAAAGTATGGTATTTATAGTAAGTATAGAATTTAATTTATTCAATAATGATGAGGCCTCGATCCTACTAACGAGTTTAAGACTTGCGCAAGCATACTTTTTAACAATGCAGCTGTTATAAACATATTATGTACCCAATAAATATTATGATCACATATCCAAATGTGCTCAGATCAGGAAAGCTACGACCGTAGAACACAATGTTAATATCAAAGCTGCGAGACCCGCAACGGTTAGCGACGAGAGCACGCCCAGGAACGCAGAGTTGATACTAGAAGACTGCATCCTTGAAAGTCGGGAGTGGGATCGCGGTCTAATTGTTAGAACATAATCTTTCTCTGTAAACACTTGACTCCTCTCTATAAGTTGTATTTTGTAAACTGGTTGATTAATACTTATCACAAACTTTCACTAGCTACTGAAAAGAAGTGCTTCTTAGTTTCATTATACTCCAACATTACAAAATGTTTGTATGTACCCTAATTAAATTCTATTATATTATAATGGATTTTATTTTCTGGATAAAAAATTGTGGTGTAGGTGGTTTACAAAGGTGATTTTGTAAATGAAATGTACAGTCCACAAAATTTAATCATGACCGTTTTATTTAATCGAAAATCATTCAAATACATTGCAACATGAAAAAGCAGAAAATGAACTAGGACGCCACACTAAATGAAAAATTGTAGTTCTCGAGGTCTAGTCTTTTATGTCGCACTGTACAACACAACATGGCGCTAACGCCTACCCGTATTAATCGAAAGTGTAGGCAAAGGTGAACATCACCCGCGTATTAAGCCTATTGATGTTGATCGGGCACAATTCCAAAATTCAAGCTGTATCTAAGATTTTCTAAGTGTCTATACTAAAAGACTGCGTGCACGACCGGGAATCAAACTAGGGACCTCGCGGTTGTTAAACGGAAACAGGTGACAATTAACTGGAGGTAAGCTTCGGCCGTGGTGAGTGACAAGACAAAGCCGCACCGCCAAGCAGCTTTGCTGTGTACCGGTGCAATTTCTGGTGACACCATTTTAGAAAGAGCTAGTCGGGATCTTAGAAAATTTACCACTGAACTGGTATTGTTCGCCTCCCCTCTGCCGAGGTACATGAACAGTTTGTATGTATAAACTGTTCATGTTTTGTGTTTGTGTGTAGCTTTTATTTTTACGTGTGTATTTGTAAAGACGCTTCAACTTATAAATGTCAAAAACTGGTAGAAACAATTTATTACTAGAAGTTGCGTATGATTCCTCCCGTGTTAAATGCTCTAAAAGCTTGGGATAATAGGTATATGGAGCCTAATTCCAATGAGACCCATTAACACCTCACCAAAAATCATTCGTAATCACAAGTGAATCGGTACATTGCGTAGGGGCGTTCCACTTAGATCGACGACCACATCACACCTTTTACCGGCGGAGGGGTGTTCTGTACACCACGTTATTGCTTAAATATAGATGGTCAAACGCAAACCTTTTTTAGAATAAAACTGATCTCTGACCCGTAATGCTACATTTTAGTTATTTTTACAACTTAGAAAATTTAAGACGGATCTGCTATTGTTTCCCCTCTAGTGGAGCAAGTAGCGATATCAATAGTATTTTACCCACAGACTAGTAGAGGTAGGACGTATAACCTGCCCCAAAAAAGAAACTAGTTTAAAACACTAAATTAAAAAAATTATAACCCCAAACTTTTATTTTTTTTAGGTAAGAGCACTCCTTATTAATTCACCTTTTAAACAAAAAAGTAAATCAAAATTGGTTCTTCCCTTCGGGAGCTACGATTCCACACAGACACGTCAAACTTTTAACACCCCGTCATTATTGCGTCAGGGGTTCAAATGTCCCAATATATAAGTTACTCTATGGGTTCAAAAGCCAACCAAGTGCTAAATGAACTCGAAAACAGCGCATTCCGTGTTTTCCGAGAATGTATAAAATCTAATGTCTTTTTTGTGTGCTTTACCGGCGTGTGTGACTAAAGAGTGCAATAACGTGCGAGTAAGAGGGAATCATTAGTTCCGCTTTAGACGCTTTTCTTTATTGGCGCGGGTTACACCAACTTACCTTTCTTTAAAAAGAGTCTTAAGATTTTTATTATTCATAAAAATCTTTTAAGACTCTTTAAATAGGAAGGTAAGTTTAGACCGCTAGTTTTACTTTAGTTTTTACGTGATTCTCAAAAATTATAGCCATTCATATGTGCCCGGGATTATTGGTGTGCACTGAATGAACAAACACGCACGTTTACGTAAACAGTTTTTTGGGAGGAAATGGGTACATCGTTTACAGTCTATAGGTATGTAAACCAGTTTATAAACAATTTACAAAACCAGTCGAATCAACGCCCGCATCGGATCTACTCCTCTGTGGGAACCTAAAGCAATAAATTGAGTTGCTCTTTCTTTTCATGAGTTTTTGTGAAAAATACAATTGTTTGATTTATAAAGTAGGAAAAGACAAGGATATTTTTTTTAAATGATACAGATTCTTGGGTAAACTGAGACCAAGCCTAGGGTAAAGTAAAACTTTGCCTTGGCAACACTGCTGACCACCCACAAAAGGATTAAAAAAAATTGTTAAAGGTATAGTCTGTGGTCTGTGTTATGGTTCTTTCTTGTCAAAGTCAAAGAGCACATTTTTATACATCAAACAAACAAATTGCGGAATAATTTCTGCAGAGGCCATAATTAAAAGAAGAAGAAGCATATTTTTACAACCGCTTACGCCGAGTTCTTGTATTGTAATCATAATTAAAGAGCGTGAAGTTAAAAATAAAAATACGATATCTATCACAGAACAAACATACTTAATACATTATTATTATGGCTTGTGAAGAACATCAGTTGCTTTCACAATTTATAAAAGAAGTTCATCTTACATTAAGAAATTCAACTCTAAATATAGGAGCTGAAGCAGCGTGGCAAAAACATTGCAATAACACAGAAACATTAGAGAAATATGCACAATGTATGGAAAAATTAGCTACCACACATTGGGAAGACAATTGCAATAATGATAATAGTGAAGCCAAATCTAGAATTAAATGGGTGGCAGACTATTGTTGCGACTACTTCATACAAAAAAAATATTCAAAATATACAGAAAAGGAACTACTCATTTCGTTAAAACTCAATTTAGATATTAATCTTGAAGATAAATATGAAGTACCTTTAAATTTATTGGATGTAGGGAGTTGTTACAACCCTTTTAAAATATATGATATTTTTAATATAATTGCCGTTGATTTACAGCCTGCAAATGATTCTGTTTTAAAATGCGACTTTTTAAGTGTCAATGTTGGTATTAACAACCAAGTGGACAATAATGTAGTTATTGAGCTGAAAAGAAACTTTTATGATGTGATTACTTTCTGTTTTCTCTTAGAATACATACCTAATTCAGAGTTAAGGGTTTCAGCTTGTGAAAAAGCTTACAGTTTATTGAAACCTGGTGGGCTTTTGATAGTAACTACACCTGATTCCAAACATGTTGGAGCAAACAGTAAATTGATCAAATGTTGGCGGTACACATTAGCCCAAATAGGGTTTAATAGAATTAAGTATGAAAAGCTAAGGTTTATGCATTGTATGGCTTTTAGAAAATCCTTGCACATAGAAGTAGCTAGACGATGGGCTACTTTATATAAGGAGCCATACATGGAGCATGCTATTCACATTCCACAAGATTTCAATAAACTTAGTAATGATTCAACCAACCATGTTGTTCTAACTATGATTGCAGATGATTTTTTAGAGTTGCCCTTCTCATTTTGAACATTTTGCTTGAATGTCAACTGTTTGTTCCCCCCACCAGCACCTGTGTTGCATTTATGTGACAAAACACATGTATGTTTTTACACAGCACCACAGTTGATTTTTTACAAGGTTAAATTTTAATAACTTAATGAAACTGTGTTTTAATACAAAATTATTGCCAAAATACCTAACAAAGTAACATTTTTGTTTTTATTAGTAAACTTGTTGTTTTTGAGTTTAAGTGACACAAACAGCAGTTTTTTTTATATTATAGCAAAAATAATATAATTTTAATATTACATTAAAATTAGAAGAGTAATTGTCTTGTGTGATTAAATTAAAAGCTGTTTAAAACACTTTCAATGTGAATTTTTGTTTTCAAACTTATAAATTGTTTAGCACAGGTTCTTGAGATAACCCCAAAGCGGAAAATCACTCACAAAGGTATACTTTCTAGTAGCACCCATTTGCTCTATGTAAAATTCATCTGTATCGCATATTTTTTCTTAAAAAGTGTAATAGGTGGAAGGTATATTTGTAACAAGCTTCTGCTTGCATTTGACTAGATTAAAAAGTAGCCTGTATTTCATACCAATCTATACAGCAATTTTTGCATAAAAGAGTAAAAAGCATCTACACAACCATATAAACTAAATTTCGCCTTTATAATATTACCACAGTGTAAGCATTAGTAAAAGCCCTGTTGTGTTTAACCAATTCACAGTCCGCTTCACCCATCTCAGCATCAGTGGATACTTACCCTAAAGATGTAATAGTATTAGTACTGGCTACACATAGTGTCAAGAAAAAAACATTTTTAGATATGCACCTACCTAGATCTATGAAATGCAAACTGTCAAATGTGTGTAGTTAAAAATTAAATTCAGCAATTCAGGGGAACATTGAGAAAATTTGGTTTCTCAATGTTTCTCTCCATAAAAACCCGCAAGTAGTAGAAAAATGAAATCTGCAAATTTATTCCAAGTTATTGCAGGTCATAAGGAAATGAAGATTAATTTTTATAATTTTGTCAACATTTTTATATGATGAAGAGCTATAACCACCATATTCAACAGTTATTTGAATTAATGTAATAAAAAATAGTTGCAGATTAAATAATTTAACAAGGATAACTAAATTAAAGATATTATTCACACACTAACCAAATGGCTAGTTTATTATTCTTATTTAAACAACATATTTTAAGTCATTTTATACACCATAAGGCTCTGTCTCCTATCTAGCAACAAGATTGAAAAACATGAATATAAATAATCAATGTTGTTAATCTTTTAAGTTAAATGCCATCAAAAGAAAATGTTAATGTTAGAGATGTGCCTCAAATGGAACTATTATTAATTTCAACCTCCAAATGTCATTTTAATTAAACGAGGTATTTACAAAGTCCACCATACACAAATTATTGAATTAAGCTACAGTCCCAAATTTAGCTTTTCTTTTTTCCAATTTCTCTTTATTTTCAATATCAGTCATTATTTTAGACACAGATTGCCCAAACCGTTCTGCTCTCTTCCTAAGCTTTTCCATATTTTCTGTAAGAGTACCAGATGTTATGATGTTAGATGTATCATTCTTGGTAGAAGTGTTTTGACCAAATCTCTGCTTCCTAGCTTCTTTTCTTTGATCTTCGCTCATTTTGACGGGCAACCCAAATCTTTTAGCTCTCAATTCAAGTCTTGTCTTAGTGTCTATGTCTGCAGTTATTTTGACTTTATTGTTACTTGTGTTTGTGTTGTTGGTCTCCGATTGTTCTACTGATTCCACCTTTTCTTCAACCGTTGTAGGGGCAGAGGTTATAGATATCGCCCGGTTCAACACAATCTTCTTAGTAGTCTCGTTTTCAGATTTGTCTTCAGGTTTCTTTGTTATGTCTGATGTTATTTTTCGTTTGAGTTGCCGCGGTTTAGGCTCGGGAGCTTTTGCTGCCACAGCCGGCTGTTCGGCGAGCGCCAATTCTTCATTTAAAGTGTCAACAGCAGTGTCATCAAGAATATCCATTTGGCTTTTATTGTCATCTTCATCTTCTAAAACACCATCTGAATCGATTTCATCGGAATCCAAATTAATGTCACCGTGGTCGTCTTGAGACATAGCGGCTTGCAGACGAGATACTAATTCTGCTTTGTCGCCAGTATGCGGTAGCCCGCGTGATTTCAGCTCTTTTCGCAACTCCACTACTTTCATTTTGTTAATATCTATGACTGTAGAATCTGCCATATCGCTGGTTGTTGTATAATTATTAATGAATAAAGTGTCAGCGTACAAGCCAAATCCGAATTAAACAAACACCAAACCGAAACCAAACAGACAAGTGCAGACCATTGATAAGGAAGGTAGGTGTCTATTAGGTTCTATTAGTAGTCTGTGGTGTCTATCAATCATCACTCACTTCTGTTCTGTCTTCTATCCAGTGTCGCCAAATGTCAACTATATTTTCTACTTTACCCTAGGTTCTCTTTAGTCTGTGGTTTTGTCTATCGTGCAACACCACAGACTAATATGATACTAGTGCAACAAGCAACCAAAGAGCATTTAAACGCATAAATATATGAGAATTGCGCAATGATCCATTACCAATATACATAAATCATCTGTCTGGCTTGACAACAGCAAATCGAAAATAGCACCTGCATTAAATGTTGTCGATACTTTCTGATGGTAGCGGCGGACGTAATAACCATGATACAATGCAATGCGACTAATATCAAGCTTTGAGAAACCAAAAAATAATAAACCTGTATTGTATCAAATATTTATTAATAGAACTAACGTAACATTTATTAATGGTATAACAGATTTAATTAAGACAAAAAACTGGCCATAAGTTTATATTTTTATACGCTAAATTGTAACAAAAAAATTGTTAGGAGAATAGTTCAATTCAGAGTATAAATCTTGGGGTGCATTTTACTATATTTTCATAACTTTTTACTATGTTGTCATAACTCTCCGCATGTAGATAGTTGCAAGTAGAATAATTTTTACATTATGTAATGTCAAGCACCCCATAGACAAAGCATAGCAAGACAGCGGCATAGGCAAAGGTCTATGCCGCTATTTTCTAAAGTTATATTAACCCAATGGCTAATGTCTGAAATCCCACTTTTTTGTGAGGTTTTGAAACTAATAAATAGAGATTCTTCATTGACGCGCAAGCTGGTAGTATTTTCCATATAAATATTTTGAGGCATAAACACGGTCGTCTGGTCCCAAGCTAAGTAGAGCTTGTGTTATGAAAACCAGATAACTTTATTTTGTAAATATAGATATTTATACCCAGACTCGATACAAACAGACATGTTCATAACACAAATGTTTGTCCCGGGCGAGAACTAAACCCACGACCTGCAGCGTGAAATGCAAGCATCCCACCGACCACGCCACCGGCGTGTCCGATATGTATATATTATGTGTATTATGTAGTATTAAAACTGGACAAAAGCTATGGTTTTCTTTAATATATGGTAGTTTAATTAGGGGATAATAGCATCCGGAACTTGAGGTTTTAGTTGAATGTAGTTTGAGTTTCTACTTTGATTATGATTTTCTCTGAGTCGAATGTCATATTTATATTTTTTATTTTAATTAGACTTAAGGTTTGCATTCTTTGTGCTCATGTTAAGGCAAGTAGGTGACAGTTTTGAAAGATAACTCCTTTAAAGGTAATTTTATCATTTGGAAAATAATTTGATAAATAATTGAGTACTAATTTGGGGTCCCAGGTGGTATCATATTTTAGGACAGGGGGATTCATACGGTAAACTGCTTTGAAAAATCTATTTATAGAATCATTACAGGTAATTTCCTGTCCTAATAAAATGCTGAGCGATAGCTTTAAAGTGAGCTGTAAATTGCACCTGAATTAAAGTGTTCCTGATAAGAATTCTATTACTTGAAAAGTATTAAACGAACAGTAATCTATGCCCTTCTTACTACAGTACAATCGCCCTGGTTTTAGTGAGCTATTATATTGGCATAAGGTGTTATTAGAAAAGGATGCCAGCATGGTATCGAGAGATAGCTCAGGGATTCCGCGTCTTAGAAGTAAGTCTCTGATAATCTCCCCCTGCATACAGGGGATACACGTCCCTGAAAGGGAAAACAGCAAAAAATTACTGTGTGACTCGGACAACACAAAATCACGTAATGGAGGTCGAAGTGCACTGCCGCGTTCTGGCGAAAGCAACGAGTCAGTAAACATACTCTTTAATATCTTATTTTCTTTTAATAAGGACAGCATCATCTCGCGTGCTGCTGCATGTAAACTGTAATCATCTTCGGGAGAGATACGAAGTATAATGTACCTTGCCACGTCCAATAAAAATTTCGCCATACCTAAATTAACTTTTGTCATGTCCATTGCACCTAGACTTTACACTGTATTTTTACAACTTTTATAGTACATATTTACTATAACACGCGCTACTCTTACTTATTTATGTACTCGTTTTTACTTTCTTAGTTTTAAATTTTTAAGTATCAAGTAAATACGAGTACTTTAAATCTCGCGACAAGCTTTTATAACATATAAATTGTGTCAAATGTGTTAAATTTGAAATGACGTTATAAATTAACAGTAAAAGTTTTAGTGTAAAAGTTTATTTTTTCATTTTGGTGCATTTAAATAAAAGCTTGTTTTTAAAAAGTTTTTTTTACCTAAATTTTATTTTATACTTTCTAGTTTTCACCTGGGAAGTTCCTAAGTCTGTTCATCTCATTCAACGCATAATTATGGCAAGGTCGTTTGCTATAATGATGCATTAATTTTGAACAGTCCAGCTCTTTAATAAGGAGCCCTTTTAATGACTTCATCCTACTTAAGGGACATATGCTTGACCAGTGGCAAAGAGCTTCGAGCCCAAGTATACAACGGCATGGTCGACGGTACTACCCTGAATTTTGTGTGCCGTACAAGCCCAACATAATATAATTGGTAACATTCTCCTTTCCACAGTGCCGTGACTATATTTTGCTGGAAATTGCACAGTCTTAGGTTGAATGAGATGAACGCCGTCTTTACCGAAGTCTATACGGACGGAAGGTATGTCAGTATCATACATTAGTGCTCTCAGGAAGCAAGGCCATAATATTTCTGTTATATCCGATTGCACCATTCACAAGATCCTTGGATACATCTACATTCTACCGTAACATTACCTTCGCAAATATACATTGCAAGTTAAATAAAAGCTTTCAAAATGCACTTTGTTTACAGTTTGAAACGTGAAATTAAACTATTTTCGTTTGAAATAATTTGGCATCGGCGGATTGTAAACAACAATGGCGGAAGATTAAGACAATGACATTCTTCCAAGACAGAGATAAGGTTATATGTTAGAGTATTATAGAAAATGCCGCCATTAATCTTTGCACAATTTCCATAGATACGAAATTTATATAGAAGTTGCGCCAGACTGCAAGCAACAACCACTGTTACCAACCAACCCTACTCTTTTAACAGTAGATTTGCTGTTTTGACATTGATGTCCATGTTTTCTGTTTCATTCCCATTTTCTTTTCTACTGTTTTTCAACTAGCGTTCAGCGCTACCTATGACACTACTATTCAAAGATTTTTTGATAACCAGTACGTAATAAAACACAATGACACTAGATGGCAGTATCTTTTTTAGTCGGGATTCGAGGGAATTCCTAACTTATTTTACTTTATTTTTGTTTTTTGTTGTTGTGATTATAAATATATCAATGTATGTGAGTTCTAGTAACTAAGAAAATTGTTTATTATTTAATTATATGAGCAAAATTATGAAATCTGACTTTTTTTCTTTACCAACTGTTTTCTACTGTTTTTTTATTTTTTTATAGGTGAGATGTTGTTTTTTAGTTATTTGAGGTTGGCAACACTGGCAACAACATTTACTTTACTAGTATATTTAAAATTTACAACAAAATATATAAAATTTTATTGGCTAAGTATTTTAATTTTTAATGGTGTTGGTCGACAATACAGTGAAATAGCGGTGTTCTTGCCTTTGTTATTTAAACAGCTCCGACGAAATGCGTCGGAGCTGTTTAAAGTTCTAAATGTCTTTTCGGATAAAAGTAGTTAAACTATTGAACACAAAATACATTAAATGAAGGCGCTAGAGATTTCTGCAACTATCATGACTCAAGAAAGGTTTGAATGCGATTTAGATCGATTACTGCGCGAATGTGATGAAGATGTTATGCCTTTACCCGATATTGATGCAGAACCACATCTTCTTATATCTAAGGTTAGTAAACAAATGTTATCACAATATAATATAATTTAATTATAATCGTGGTTTAGTTGAGAAAATGCGCAGGTAACAATTATTTAAAAAATATTTCCCTTGCCTTTTTCCCATTTCTATTGGGGTCGGCTCCCGGTCGTGATGCGGCTAGCTATCAGAATTATACGAGCGACTGCCATCAGACCTCACCCGTAGGGAACCAGTAGCTGAGATGGTTAGATCAGATGTCTGAATATATTGGCTTCTGACTACATGTAACTATTGTCATAGCTGTGTTAAATGACAACCTGGACCGACGGCTTAACGTGCTCTCCGAAACACGGAGGGTAATCCCTCAACCAACCAGACACCGAAACAAATTTTTGTTGCTACACAAATATTATCCGGGGCGGGAATTGAACCGACGACCTCTCGGGCACAGTAAAGCCCATTTGGACGGCTTACACCACTTGACTACCAAGGTCCTCAATTGTAAAAAAAATATATCAAAGTGAATAAGTAAATAAAATAATACCTAATAATCACCATATTATATGATACCTGTGGGTAGAAAGGTTGTATAAACCATTTTGGCCAAATTGAGTTACATATACCATTTTTTTCAGATTTTTTTCTATTGATCTATACGAAATGGTTGATACGACCCAGAAATTTTCAGTCATAGCCTCATAAAAAAAGTAAATTTTCAATGGAAAAGCCGAATGTTTTTTTTTGTATAAAGAATATTATTCTTTAGACAAAAAAAAATATGAAAACAAAAAGAAAATATGAATCTATGTTTGGTAATGCTAAAACTCGAGTACAGCTGAACTATTTTGGCTGATTTTGATCTTGAAATAATAGTAAAATCCCAAAGGTTTAAAAGTTGAGAAATAAGCAGTACAAAGTTCACTGGGGCAGTATATTGTGAAACTAATTGCGCCATCACATCTGTCTATATTGTTCACCATAATGTTAAAAAGTACTGAGCAGATTTCACCTAGGCACAGATAAATTCACTGTGAAGTCATTATTCATTATTTGTGTTGGTAATTTACCTCAGTAGTTTACATAGAATTTTCTATTTCAGGTTCGCAAACATTACATGGAGTATATAGTTAAATTGTTATCAATTAACTATGAAACAAATCAAAAGCTGGTAAATAAAAATATTTACCTGCCCAGCGCCATATGGAGATGTGCTAAGAAAATTGAAATGAGTGCTGCTCAAGCCTGTATGATGGCACAGATTTACAGAAAGAATATTGTTCCTGTGGTAAATAGCATAACTTTAGTTCATTTAACTTACAATTAATCTTTATTCAGGTGGCATCTGCATCAAACTGCACTTACACTATACACATTTCTGACTATTCACAAAACAAACAATAAACAATTTTATCTGTAAATCTATTTAATTTTCAGGTGAAAGAATTAAAAAATGATACTAAAAAAGGAAAGCTGAATAGAAAGCTGTATGAGTGCTTGCATAAACCTCCTGATAATTATAAGAAAACTCAAACAGTTCATTTTAAAGAAAATGATAATGTTTGTCAATGTTTACATGTAAAAAAGAAAAGAAAAGTGAGAAATTCAACATCACCTGAATTTATGACACATGGAAATCAGGTCAATACTAGTAGCTTGTTGGACAATGTGTATAAGACCAACAACATTTCAAATGACTTACCAGGAATATTTCCACATAATATGACTATTATTACTCCACAGAGTGTTAATCCACGTGACAGTGTATTTCCTTTAAACCCATTGCTTAAGACACAACCTCAATTGGTGAATCTTACTCAAAACCAAAATATAACCAACAATTCCAGTACATTCTCACCACTAAGACCATCTAACAGATTGTCCACAGAATTTCAGGATCCTGATGAAATTATGATGCAGTTAGAAAAACTATTTCATGAGGATTTACAAACATATGATGATGATATATTTGATAAATGGGATACAGTTCTAAAAGAAAATACCAAACAGGATACTGGTGCAAATATAAATAAACCAAGTGCAGTTGATAATGCTGTGATAGAAACTCATGCAGCTCAAATTAGATCTTTAGATGAGAGGTTGGCAAGCTTGACAGGAATGTTAGTAAATAATGACACAAATACAAACCAACAGAAGACTGAAATTGTTGAAAAAACCAAAAAAAGTGGTTCAAGCAAATGGCTGTGTGAAGAATATTTTTTAAAACAAAAATATTTTGAAAAATTGGACCAAATCGGTGAAAGTAACAGACAGCGGCTTGGAAGAGTATGTTTTGTTTTGTTGCACTTATTTTCTATTCACTGGTAATGTCTATAAGTTTCTGAAGACATGAGTCGAGTTATTGTAGTGTTTAATCTCAATAGATATGGTTTATACCTACATGTTAATTTAAAACTATTTTCAAGTTAAGAAATCGTATCAGATAGTTATTTAATGTATTATTTGGGTTTTTTCTACCTTAAAATATGGAAATATTTTCCAGATAAAAAACAACTTTCTGTATCTGTTTGGGTATGACAGTGATGATGAAGCAATCCTGTCACCCTTAGATGAAACACCTCAATTTATTATCAGTTGTAAAGAGAGAATTGCTCCTTGGGTGGTGAAGCTCTTGACTCCTTACTACATCAAAGGACATATTAGAGGCAAATCAATATTCAAAGCTTTAGCAAAACATCTCATAAGGCTTATTTATCAGTGCAGTCGGTATCCAGGTAACAATTAATTTTTTTCTGTTTAGTTTATCTGCAATCAGCATAAGCTCTAAGCCTAGCTTTTAACCTAGCCACACAACAATTAATATAAATTAAAAATTATCTTTCTTCTTAAAGCAGTGATATTGGCCTCACCTTAGAAATATTAGGTTGAGGGTTCAATCTCCAGTCGTCCACACATCTTTTTCGGAATTGTTTCATCTCAGATGCTCAATATCGGCGAAGGAAAACATCGCGAGGAAACTGGCATGGCTAAGAACTAATCATTTAAGGACATGTGATGTCCACCAACTGCACTTGGCCAGTGTGTGTAGATTAAGGCCTAAATTCTCCCTGTGCGTAGAAGTCGAACACAAAAAAAAGGTTAAAGTGAAGAAATAACTTTACTGAAATTAAGATACTGGATAAAATATTACCGATATTTATTTATCTTTCAGAGCAATATGAAGTGAATAGTTTTATAACAGACTTTTTGAAGAACCATAAAACTATTAGATGTGAAGCTGATTTCAAGGATTTTAAGATTGTAAACATATAAATAGGTAGGTTCATGTGAGGGGTTTCTGGACTAGTAAATCATATGATCCTTTGTTCGCATTGCCATAGTTGGATAAAGACATCTGAGGCAGTCTCAAATATTGATATTATGCAACTTAGGGGCTTTTGTACACGATGAACGTAACACGTGTATGTCAAGGTACTAGACCATGTTATCACGTAACCGACAGAAAATATGCTCTCACACGCAAGTAGTCTGTGTATTTACTTTTTCCAGCTATTTGCGCTGCGTAGGAGCCGAAGCAAGTTTGTGCATAAAGCTTGAGTATGCTGTTAGTGCAAGTGGCCCGCCCCTTTACTGTTTGTATCAGAATGGCGGGCGTATAAATACAAATGGCCATGAGATATACGTGAGAACAGTGTATCGAAAGTACCTATCAACTTGCATAAAAATGTTGAGTCAGGTTTCCAAGACAAACTTGCAATCAGAGTAGATAACTTTGCCATATTTTCTACTAACATAAATAAGAAAGTTTGTAAGCGTGTTTGTAACTGTTTCACAGAAAACCGCAGAATGTCTATGCATAAAATTTTGCGTATTTAAATTTATTACCTAGATTAAGATTATAAGTGATTGGTAATTAGTATAAAATACTTTACCACATCCTTATGATTCTAGACAACTTTCCCCAAGAAACTTTTGGAACTACGTTTTTTATTCCATCAAATTGTTTCCCTCACTCACGCTGCGAAAAAGCGGGCGAAAGTTAAACTTTTTAAAAACTCAGTTTTCTGATGTTCTGCAGTACTTATTTTAAGCAATAGCTTGTATAACTATAATAAAATGCGCTTGGTGGCGTCTACTTAAACTTAAATCATAAACCCCTTTGTTATTAATGTTACAAGATGATTGTCAATTGACAGTCCAATGTCGATCACTTACCTATTGAATATAGTCAGGTAAAGTGCAGCATTAGTGATGTCATGTGCATGTAAAATAGGTAAACAATAATTGTTGTAGGTATGTGATAACTAGAAATATTTAGACAGGCAATTCAAGGTTGTTAAAGAATGTGGTTGCATGTATGTCTGATACATGAAAGTATTAACTTATAATATTAAGTTATAATTCTTAAGCTATGTTGGACACATTGTTGAGACTTGAGAATAATAAAAATTTATGTATAACGTAGTTTTTATTATTACTTATTGTGGTACTTCAACTTATTTCTTAAACATAGTAATTAAGTGTTAAGTAATATCAAGCTTTATCTTTTTATTAACTGAAGATTCTTCTGTTGACTTTCTTTTTTCTACTCTTGTGAAGAAGGAATTTAAAGTCTTTTGTTTCTTAGTATCTGGCTCTTTAATGGTCATCCTTTTGTTACAATCAGCAGATTTATTTTTAGAATTATTGACTTTTGTTGATACTGGATGCCAGGACAACAATTTGGCCGGTTTCAGGTAGTATAGTGCCATGTCAGTCCCAACATTATCAATGTCGAGCCATGCCTAAAAATAAATGAAAGGAGACGTTCAAAAAATGTATAGAGCCTGGGATTAAAATAATTGTAAATTTGAACAGCAATCTGAGTTACATAGGTTAATAGAGCATAATTAATTAAATTTTTTGGTGTATTTAAAATAATTTTACACCCGCCCGTTTTTTAAAAAATTGAAATTGAAAATGAGAATCCTTAATGCAATATTATGATTATTGCAATTGGCAACCCCATGGTCAAATGACAATTGAGCAACCAAAAAAATCAAAATTATTTCGACGCTGTCAATCAAACTGATCAATGACAATGACATCATGACGTTTCCCGTAATTATATTTTTATCCACGCGTTTTGTTATTACACTAATAAGATAACAAATATTTTTCGTCATAATTACATTAAGCTGCAGCTAGAATAATATTACAAGAGATAGGTACTGTAACAGAATGCAATTATTGACGTGATTGCAATATTTATACTGCTTAGGAAACGGATAATTAAAGGTAATGTGCGTTTTGTTTTTCTACTACATTTTTTTGATTTTTACAAGTGGTTGCTCCTAAAATTCGTGTTTAGTTAAATTCTAACAGCTTATTAAATAAGCTTTCCAATGAGGTATATCACATTGGTGTTCAAAATTCTAGCCCACTTTTGACCTCTCCTTTATAATTGAATTTATTTAATGTTTCTTTCTTGTTTAAAAACCGAAAACTGATTAATTTTTTTAACCGCTCATGTCACATTTACGCGACAAAAAACATGTATGTTTTTTTGATCCATTGCACCATACAATTCATTACAGGTATCTACAAGGTACCTATTTTTATTGATTTTAATAATTTTGAGGTCTCAGGCCCAGCAATTGATGTTTGATGGGATGGTTAAAAGATTTAACTGTGTAATTGTACATCAGATTCTTACTTCTATCTGCTCTTGAGTATTTAATATAGCAGGCATTCTGTGATGTAACCAGTCTAAAGTTTTATTGGATTCCATAGTAATTACTGAGTATGAATATATGATTGTGCCATCATTCTGCCATATGTTGTAAAGGCCTGCAATATGGAGAAGCCGAATGCCTTTCCAACCTTGCTTTTCATCAAATGTGTTATTCCATGTATCTGGTTCGTCCACCTAAAAAGTTTAATTTAAATAGATTTTAAATAGGTATAGCAAGTACATAAGTTGCCTCTGTGGTCCAGTGGTAAGCGTATTCACTTGATTACCTAGAGGTCCCTGGTTTGAATCCTGGATTGAGGAAAAGACTTCTAATATACTTAGAAAGTCCTAGTGGTAGGTATTTGTGCCTGATGAATGGCAATAGGCTCACCTGCTATTATGTATAGGACCTAAACATAGCTGGCAAAATGATGACCGTTTGCCTGGCTCGGCCCCACAAAATTTACGTTTTAGGCGTACCCTAATGAAATGTCTCGCCTCTAGGAGTATTACCGCACTTTTTTTCCAATGTAACTCTGTAATTTTGAAGAAATATGCAATAAAAGGTGACCGTGCCAACCAAACGTTTTTAGCTCGGCCCCGTGTAACTTGGAAAATATGCAGCATAGTAAAGTTTCTTATACTTAAATTTACTCCATTAACACGTTATATGTGCCGCAACAGATATAGGGAATTCCTAATAACAAATAATATAATATAGACGTGGATAGGTGGCCGAGCTGAAAATAATAATTATAAGAAAATATCCATAAAAGACAGTGCCACCTAAGCCAAAACTATAAAAAAAATAATAAATGCTTGCCAAGTAACATATGTACCGCATTATGTTCTTAAACAACTTTTGTAAAATTTGAAAAATAAACCAATCATTAGGTAATTCAGCTCAGCCCCCGAAAGATGACTACATCTTTTTAAATATAACATGTTAGTTCACAAAATTCGACTTCCTGGCGTATGTATAGGAGTAAATTCGTTACAAGTAAATTGGGATTCTCCTCTATTAGTAATTTAAAAGATATATGGTTCAAAAATATCATACATTACAATCGATGGGGTGACCATGATTCTATATGTAAATGGATAAACTGCTGCATGAATTAAGTAAATATTCAAAAAATTAAAATAAATTTATCGTATGCTGTCACTATTAGTTCACTGACGCTACCGTAATTTTTTGAGTAACGCTGGTGTCGAGGTCACTTCATATTGCGTTTTTTAAGAATAAGAATAAGAATAAGAAGAATAAGAATAAGAATGTTTATTTGTGAAACATAGGTATGGAAGGTGTCATACATTAAAGGTAAATTGGCGCTATGTTTTGCCGTGAAGGCGTACAAATATTACTGTAAATTTAAGACATAATTTTAAAACATAAAAAACATAATTTTAAACATTTTAATTTTAAAACTAAATTAAATCTTAAACTAGGAACTTTAAGTATGTACATGAAAAATACATTTGATTAAATCTAAATAAAAACACATCTTTAAAATTTGAATTTAAAATAACAACATTAAAATACAATAGAAATTAATAAATATAGAATTAGAACCTACAATAATATGTCATTTAGAAACTCTTCAAGAGTATAATAACATTTCTCAATTAATAATGAGTAAAGAGCTTTCTTAAACTTTGGTAGGGGTAAATATTTCAGTTGATCTGGTAATTTATTATAAACTCTAGGAGCTATGCCAAAAAAACTCTTTTTCATTAAAGCGGTTCTACATTTTATGTCGCACAGTTGATTTATATATTGAGAACGCACTGGAGTCTTTTTTACGTCACATACTTTCTTAAATTGGTGTGTATTATTTTTAACAAACAGAGCAGCTTCATAAATGTACATAGATGGCATCGTTAGTAATTTTAGAGATTTAAAATGGGGTTTACAACTATCAGTAATTTTTAAGCCACACATGGAACGAATACATCGTTTTTGCGCTTTAAAAATAGTCTCTCTTTCAGTCGATTGCCCCCAAAAAATAATACCAAACCTCAGGACTGATGCAACTAGGCCATGATACGCTAGTAAGAGTGTTTGTGTATTAACCTTTTTGGATAATTGAAACAGTGCATATGCAGATTTATTTAATTTCAAACAAATTTCTTCAGTATGGGGTTTCCATGTAAGCTTATCGTCTATGATGATACCTAAAAATTTTGCCTGGTTTGTTTCTTCTATTTTACATTTTTCATATGTCACTTGAACTGAAGGTTTTTCGCACCGTTGGTGAAAGTGCATAATTTTTGTTTTATTTAAATTGATGACTAGGTTATTAATATCAAGCCAGTTAATAATTTTACTGAGACAGGCATTAATTTCATTCTCATAAGAGACAGGATTATTGCATTTAACAACAGCTGTACTGTCATCAGCAAAAAGAACCATATTTTGAGGTACAGCTTTGGGGAGATCATTTATGTATATTAAAAAAAGTAACGGCCCTAGTACGCTACACGGAACTTTACAATACGGAGTACCTCAAGTACTCCGTATTGTAAAGTTCTCGGTTGAGATGTGTGACTAGTTATTAAATTATTTTTAGTGCATAATTGTGATATTTCTGTGCACTGAGATCTATTATTCAGATAAGACTCTAGTTACGTTCGAGTATTTATTGCTGTCACAATCTAATGTCCGCCAGAAAATATAAACACTGCTTCAATCATATCAGTATTGATGTGTTTTATCACAATATCTGTTGCGGCACATATGACATGTTAATGGAGTACATTCTTCAGTATACTCCTATACTCCTAGAGGCGAGAATATTTCATTGGTGTACACCTAAAACGTAAATTCAGTGGGGCCGAGCCAGGCAAACGGTCATGCAAAATGTGGTTGATAGTCACTTCTGCCTACACCTTGGGGTAATAATAAATAAATAAAAAACTTTATTTCATACACCCTGATGAATGGGTGAGCACTATGTAAAGACAGAGTTGTGAATTGAACTCACCTTTAAGTTACTATCTTGTTGTGCATAAATATAATATGGTTGTTTATTTTTAACAGATTTATTAGTAGTTTGCCATTCATAAAATCCTTCTACAACTATGACACATCTCCCACCTTCAGCCAGTATAGGACTATACAGTTTAGAATTTTTAATATTTTCTAGACGACAATTATTTGTACTTAGGTTGTGAGTTTTGTAGTCACCCTGAAATTAATTAAATTAATGACAGATTCATTACCTAACAATAATTATTTTAAGGATAAGATGACCTTGGTTGTCAATCAAAATCAAATCATCATCAAGTCGAGTGGAGTAAGCCGTCTGATTGGACTATACTGTGCCTGAGGTCGCGGGTTCGATTCCCGCCCTGGACAATATTTGTGTAACAACAAAGATTTGTTTCAGTGTCTGGTTGGTTGAGGGACTACCCTCCGTGCCTCGGAGAGCATGTTAAGCCGTCGGTCCTGGTTGTTATTTAACACATCTATGACAATCGTTACATGTAGTCAGAAGCCAATATTATCTGACACCTGGTCTAACTATCTTGGATACTGGTTGCTTCGCTTGTATATAATTCTGGTAGCTAGCCACATCAGGTTAGACTGGGAGCCGACACCTATAGAAATGGGGAAAAGGCAAGGGGAATGATGATGAATTATTTTAAGGGTAAAGTAATATAATATAAAAGTGCACCTTGTGCCATGAGGGAATAATACCCCACATCATGGGTTTGAGCACTCTACCACCTTCAGTGACATTTTTAAATTTGCTGGCAGACACCAATACTGGTGTCACATCGCTTGGTGCAATATTTTGTGATGGCACATATTCTTTTCCTCCATTATATTCTGAGAGCCATTGTGGTTTTAAATATAGATCCGAATGATGCAATTTATAACTGCAAGCACATTGCAGTTTCTCCTTATTTAAGGATCTGAAACAATTTGCAAATAAAATAGTACACTACCTCGGTACATAGCATAAAATGCCCGCGAAAATATACTATAAACAATACACACAGTCCTGTACGTCCACACATATTTGAAGGTACTACCAACAAGAATAAATATGTTTAATAGTACTAATTCCTTTTTTATCCACAGTTGCACCAAGTTTGTGATACCGACAGGAAGGAATAACATAGCTCCTCAGGTAAAACGATAATCATTCAAAAGCATAAGGACCGAACGAAATTTTTATAGGGCTCAAGTTTTAGGCATTAATCAGTAAATCGCAAGTAAATGGAGATATAAATTATTTTCAATCATTAGATTTCGTTTACTTTAAACAGGTTTATAATATTTTTTTTAAAATACGCCACTTGCTTGCTTGCTTGCCAGTGTTGCCAGGTCAAAGTTTAACTTTTTTTCCCTAGGCGAGTTTTTAATTTACCCTAGAATTTATATTATTTAAAAAAAATATGTACCCTAAAAATATCCTTGCCTTTTCCTTCTCTACAAATAAAACAACAGTTTACAACAACACACACGAAAAGAAAGAACAACACAATACCTAAACATAAACTAAAGAGGGAACAAATAAGACTCGGTGCGTTTATGACACGAAATCTGTAATGGCGCATCCACACATGCCCGGCGGCACGGCCGGCGGCATGGCCGGCGGCCGTGCCGCCGGCCATGCCTGCATCTCAGCCGCGGCACGCGCGGCTTTTGGTTGCCGGCGGCATTTTGCTTGCGGCTTCGATACGGAGTGGTAGTGTTGTCGTATAATTTCATAGAAGTAAATAACGAAATGACAGAATTTAACTGGGATGATAGTGCAGTACTTTTATTAATAGAAAAGTATCAAGAAAATGAACCATTGTGGAACCCAAGGCATATGGATTTCAAGAATCGCAACAAAAGAAATGATGCTATTAGGGATATTGCTTCTGTGTTCAACATAGCATCATCAGAAATTGAGAGAAAACTGAAGAATTTATCCAGCCATTATTTTCGAGAAAAACGCAAATATGAAGAATCTAAAAGGAGTGGATCTGGACGGGAAGATGTTCAATTGCCGAAATGGTTTGCTTATAAGGCGTTATCATTTCTTAGTGACAAGAATGCACCGGTACCGACTCTGAACAGCCACGCACCTATTGTAAGTACCCATCAAATTTTTATAATCAAGTAGACTAGTTGGTCGCCTATTGATCGAAATTCGACCACAATTAATTTAAAATACATATTTCATTAAGTAATATTTTCGTAAATAGGGGTACAAAGATTTTTTCTCGCGTATTAATATTAGATACCTACTACCTACAACCCGGTAACAATATATAATACCACGGAGAGCGGACGAGCATACTCTCGTATTTGAACCTTATGCAGTCGGCAAAACGCTCACCGAAAGCGAAGTATTCGGGAATAAGCGCTCATCAAGAGTGTAGGTATAGGCGTCATCAATGGTGACTGTATACATGTAATGTTTATAAGCTTGGTTTTTAGGGTTCCGTACCCAAAGGGTAAAACGGGACCCTATTACTAAGCCTCCACTGTCTGTCTGTCTGTCTGTCTGTCTGTCCGTCTGTCTGTCTCCAGGCTGTATCCTGAAATTTTCACAAATGATGTATTTCCGTTGCCGCTATAACAACAAATACTAAAAATAAAAATGCAAAAATATTAAGGGGGTCCCCATACAATAAACGTGTGAAATCGCAAATTATAACTTTGTTATTTTATTATTATATATTTGTATGAAAAACAAAGTTATTTTTTGTTGCCGAAAAATGTTTGTATTTTGGCTAGTTGTAGGTAATAGATACGTTCATTTTTCATAGATAATGGTACGGAACCCTTCGTGGGCGAGTCCAACTCGCACTTGGCCGGTTTTTATTAAATATTTACATACTGATTGGATATTTCAAAACATAATGTTAAAGCTTGTTTGCAATTATTTATAAGATTTCCTTTTTATTTTCAGTCTTCTCAAGTTAATATCACTCCCCAGACTACGCTACCTTCGACAAGGAGGTCACGAAAGCGAAACATAGAGGGAGATCCTGAAGTTGATGAAGCTTTGCAATTACTGAGGGAGATTACATCTAATGCAAGGCAACGCGATGATGCTGCTATATTTGCAGACTATATAAGTAGCAAGTTGAGGAAGATGGATCATTACACGATGTGTACAGTACAACATCAAATCCAGAATATTGTCTATGAAGCAGAAATGAGAATGGGTCCGATGAATTTTGATACCAATAATACTACTCAGCCTCTTCGTTATCAAAATGTTCGTCCAGGATACTTCACAGGCCAACCTACAACGTCAACAATGTCACCATCGCCCTCAACTTCGCGCTCTTACTCTGTTCAATCAGACTATGAAATGCAAAATAGCCCAGATGTCAACACAAGTGACAGTCTGTTACAAGTCTTGGAAAATAATTTAACCGAAAATAGTGTTATAGAAGTGTTAAGAAATGTTTCTGATTCCTAAATAAAACAATTATTTGAATAATCATATTTTATTTCTTTAAAACATTATAATTGATATTGCCAAGGAAGCTGACCTTGTTCCGATAGAAAATAACATTTTAGCTCATTTCTAATTACACTTGGTTCTACATTTAGAGCGATCTGCGGAATATTTTGTTGCTCTTCGTTCAAAACTCCATCAGTAGTTCTTTCATTTCTCTTCATAAAATTATGCAGATGCACACAAGCCATCACGACAAGTTTTGCTTTCTCATTTTGTAAGCCAATGCGTGAGTGTAAAATTCTGAATTTATTAGATAAAATGCCAAACGCGTCTTCTACAACCATGCGCCCGCGACTAATTCTATAATTAAAAACCCTCTCAGGTGATCCTTTTGCATGATATCCAGAAAATGGTTTTATTATATTCTGTGAGATGGGGAAAGCATCATCACCGATGAAATAAAAAGGTACAGGTGTATTTCTCCCTTGTAATGGAATCGCTTGTGGCAGACTTAAAGTTCCATCTCGTATCATATCAAATAAAGTTGAATTGCGTAGAACTCCACCATCAGATATTCTGCCCTGACATCCAATGTCCACGTATAAAAAGTTATAATTGGCATCGATTAAAGCTAGCAAAACAATACTGAAATATGACTTATAATTAAAAAACTCAGAACCGCTATTAATTGGACATGAAATACGTATATGTTTCCCATCGAGGGCACCTACGCAATTAGGTACATTCCATTTCTGCATGAAACTCCGAGCCACTGATAGCCATTCTTCCTGTGTATTCGGCATCTGTAAAATAAAATTGTTTGTGATATTTGTGTGTGTAGTTCTAGTTATATGTATGTAAAATGTGTGTGAAGTTCCAGGTACAGTATAAAATCATAGATATTATAATTCGACTAGGAATAGATATGTTACTTAGGAAGGTTCAGTTTCTAACTACCTAATGTGTTACGGATATTTGTACTTACCCTTAAATAATTGGATAATGTAGATACCAACGCTTGACAAACATCTGGAATTATTAAAGAAACAACTTGTGGAGACACTTTAAACAGCGTACCGAGTGAAAAATAAGAGTCTCCTGTAGCCAGGTATCTCAAAGTAATTGCTAGTCGATCGGAAGCTGACACAGCATTTCTCCAGCGGGTGTCAGTTTTTGATATCATGGGTCCAGTTAAATTCAGTAATATTTCAAATTCTTCACTAGAGATCCTTAGAAAAGTGTTAAATTTCGAACAAATATTTCTTCGGTTTATGTCATCCTTTCTAAAATCTTCAAGTATCAGGGACACATTAGGCCTATTTCGTAGACTTGGTCTGACCCAATATCTTCGTTTGATTTTGCGGTTCTTTTTACGAATAATAACATACAACACTACACTTGCGATACACGCAACTATATCATAGTCCAACATCTTTCAATCCTACGTACACGACTAACTTCGACGAAAGTCACAACACTACTGCGAAAATTGCAACCCCATCTGCAGGCCGCCGGCAACCGCCGGTAAAGCCGGCGGCCTGCATTCAGCGGCAAGGCGGTCTGAAACCCGGCGGCATAAGCCGGAGGCATGTGTGGATGCGCCATAATGAAACAAAATCGTTATAATAACATTTTTGTTATTGTCTATTACCCCAATATCCTAAAAGAATTCATACCCTTAAAATTACCTTGCTGCAGTGTTGCTTTCCTATACTACCCCAGCCTATTTTAACGTAACGTTGGGGTAGTAGCCACGTACTGGCTCTTAATCTAATTATATACTAATTTAAACGAGATTACGATTTATTTCATTCAAAATAAGGTTCAATTTTCCAGTGGCGTTAAGTCACGGTACACGGCGGCGCGGCGGCAGCGGCGGCTTGAATGTTGCCAAGTATTACGCGTTGAATGCAATATCTGGATGACCGAGCTTGGCTCGGTATTTTTTTTTTATATGACATTTTCTAAAAATGATTCCTAGCTAGATCGATTTATCGCCCCCGAAACCCCCTACATACTAAATTTTATGAAAATCGTTGGAGCCGATTCCGAGATTCCAATTATATATTTATATATATATACAAGAATTGCTCATTTAAAGATATAAGATTAACATTCACTTTCTATCTGATGCTGATTGTTCAAGATAACCTATCTAACCACTGACTAATATATTACTAGAGGCCTGCCCCGATTTCGCACGGGTAGATTATTGGTATTAGACAACGTTTTTAATCATCATAAATGTTATCACACTCTTGGCAAACTTTCCATGCTTAGAATACTCGATGAAGTCTGCTTTGGCAAAACAAATAATCAAAATCTTTAGTTTAATAGCTATGGAGCCGCAAAAATCCTCAGATAGACACGCAGATAAATGTTAGGTATCTACTTAAGTAACGGTCCCGGTTGTGTCACACGTGGTTCCTGCCTGTAGGGTTCTTGCCTATGCATACGGGAGTATTTCGGGATGTATATAAATTAATTTTAACCTCACATACATGTCCACTTAAATGCTCTACGTAGACCTAGATTTAATTCTAATGTTTTAACACCTTAAACTTTTATTTCCGAATTGTTTGCCACATATAATTTATAATTACTTACCGGGCTAAGGCGTGTCGTGTTTCTGTTTATCAACTACATATTTTGTTTATCAGCCCTGGCCGGGCTCCACAATTCCCGCAACCCCCTGGCACAAATGCGCCACGGAAGACCCGAAAAATGTAAGTGGGTACCTTTTGGGAGTCTCACATATCCCTTGCCCTGAACACACGGCGTGAAGGAATCCATAAAGGAAGGAAGGATTTCCCCCCCGACAAAAAAAGGTGCTTAAGTAAGGTGTATAGACCACATACACTTTTGGCGCTCTGCCTACCCAGACGTGGTGTTACATTCATTTACACATAGATACGGGAATCATATAAATTTTAAGTTTTTAACACACTGGTAGAAGACCCTGGAAAGAAGTAATAGACCAAGCTAGATTTCTCATCATCACATACCTACACTCTTAGTGCTCTGTCTACCCTGTGGGGATATAGCTCCTGGTGTTACATTTATTTACACAAACAGAAACCATTAAACATATTGTTTGGGAAAAAAGTCCAAACACAGATTTTGAGTAAATTGGTATAATTTTCGTTAGTTTCAATAAATTAACATAGTAATTATGCGTGTTCACTTGAATAGGGCCGTTGGCCCATTGCTGGATGACGGCGCGCGCGCCGCCCAGCGCCGCCGTAGCGATCCCTTCTCGGTGATGGATGAGGCGCCTAGCGCAGTGTTGCCAGATCTCCTGATTTATCAGGAGATTTCCTGATTTGTGTGAGATTCTCCTGATCTACTGATTCTACTGTAAAATCTCCTGATATCTGTGTCATAAAATAAAATCATAGGTACGTCTACAGAGTAAATAACGTATGAGATCTACCTACAAATTTTCAATAGAATAGATTTTGTTTACGGAGTAAACACTAAATGAAATTCTCTAACCGAATTCAGGTAAGTGTAATTAAAAAAAACCGTGTTATTGCAATGAATACTGGATCTATCTATCTAAGGCCTAAACTCTTTTAACTCGTAAAATGGTTGAGAGAAGACCCGTGCCCAGCTGTGGGACACTAAAAAAGGGTTGAAGTGATATTAAAGTCTATTTCTTGGACATTGCGGTTAAAAAAATAAATAAAGAAATAAATCATTTAACTTGATAGGAATTACTAAAAAATAAAAAAAAACATTTAACTATTTAAATCACTTAATTACTTTTGCGGTACCATTTGATATGTTATAACATACATTTAAATTTTGCATGTAATAGATGTCGTTTAGTTTTTTGTTTGCAGCAACTGGAGATAAAAGACGTTTTACTATTAGCTAGATTTAAATATAGTACCGCAGTGGCAAGAATATTTTAACAAATTAATTTAATACAGGCCAAATTGAGAAATAAATTGAATACCAGTTATTGCAGAAATTAGGACTTCTTTTTTGTTAAGAATGAACTCTATCCATTCAGCTGTCTAATAAAAAACCGGTTTAAAATTAAGTACAAGTTTGTTGCCATGTAGCGCGGATGGGCCGCCATCCGCGCTACATGGTTACAAACTTGTACATTGATTCACAAAATACAGATACGTCTCAACCTTATAACACTCATCTTTTTTGTCGGGTTTAAAATCCATTAGAGTCACAGACATAACCGCTCTGTTTCTTAAATTTCAATTTTGATAAATCTTATATTTATGATAACTTTTGAATGGTATGTCTGATTTAAATAGTTCAAAAAGTAATTTACAGTTACTCATATACCCTTGAATATTAAGTGATTTGTTTAGATAAGGATTAATACCAAGGTACGAATAATTGAGTCTAACTTGTACCTGCGCCGGCGCGCGGCGTTACAATTGCATATTTTAAGATGAAAAAATAGTTAATGTGACGTAACTGAAATATTGAGATGTATGGTATCACGGACTTTTTTGTAGACATTTAAGACCTCTTTAAAACTGTAGTACAATTTGCTCTAATGTCAATAGTTTCCGCAGCGTACGCGATATTATGTTTATTTTCGTTATTTTTTTTCACACCTTGGGTTACATTATCGAAGTTTTCCGGATCTTTAATTTTTTTAACATATAATTTAGCCTATGTTACTCAGTAAAGATGTAGCTTTCCAATGGTGAAAGTATTTTTGAAATCGTTGTTTTTGAGCTTATTCTTATCAAATCTTTCCTCTTTTTAATATTAATTATTCCTTCATATAAGTATCTAACCCATAGAGAAACCACAGGCAATCTATGATGAAACCACTGCTGTGTATCTGTCAAGTGTCAATGTCTTTGTACAATGTACCTCTCACTCCCACCCAGTGTTTCCACATTGAGGGGAACTTCCCCTTTTAAGGGGAAATTATGGTCAAGAGGGAAAAGAAAAGGGGAAAGACTATAAAAGGGGAAATTGCGGGAAATCGTAGATAAATCCCTTCGGAAGTAATGAGGTTTTTCGCGTATGATAAATGATGGCTCTAACTGCTACATGATTGGTGAATTTTGACATTATCTATCAATGCTATGCCAAAAATATCCAATCATGCAGCACTCGGACGGACCTCACAAGTCACGCATGCGTATTGAAATCTAGCTGATTTTTCATACGCGAAATCCCTTATTATTTAAGGACTTTTGAAAATTTGTCGATGATTTTCTTGACGAATTTTGTTAAATAATAATATTAATACAGCAGACTATAGAAGAAGAACGATAAATAAACGATAAATTTTAGGTGTAGTGTGTGGTGTCAAAACTACAGCAAAATAATTTTTGAGGGGAAAAGTAGTCCGTAGAAGGGGAAATCAGAATTGCCGTGTGGGAAAAGGAAATCGTTCTAGTGGAAACACTGCTCCCACCACAGACAGACTAATCTCTATCTAAGCATTATTGCATCTGTCTGACAGACGAATTATATTGTTTTTCGTTACCAATTCTATTTTTAGTTTTCTTACGGCAAGATTCATACATAATTAAATTAGGCTTACTAAAATTACGAAGTTATTAAGAAAAAAACGGAATGTTTATAATGTCACTAAAGACTTAATCATGAGACTCCATTAGGCTTCACCGTAGTGAAAGATTTAGGTAATCTGATAAGTGTGTAAATACCAACAAGAAAATGTGGAAATATGTTTCACGCCGCATTCGAGATACTATCGAACGCAGCGCAAACCACTTTGACCGACGCAGCACCACCGTGGTGAACAACACCAACCCTCCCAACTATCGCGACGACGATAGTAATAAGTGTCCACCGTGCAAGTGGTTACTCTTCCGCAAGTGCTATAGGTCGTACCAAAATGAAAATGACACTAACAGTAACAAGTGGAATTTCGACCACCTCAATCGGACTTGGATGGGTGCCATCTCTTGGGTATGATTATTTGTATTAATATCCTCCTCTAATCTCTATTCGGCAGTTCTATAAATCAACAAATATAAAAGTTATATCACTGTCGACTCCTTAAATATGTATTTTATTTCATAGTATGTATGCCCAGTAATGAGAGCTAAGAGCAGTGGTATCAGTCTCACCTTGGTAATATAAGGACACAGGTTGAACCCCAGTCATGTCTAAACAACTTTGTTTGAATCGTTTCATCTCTAATGGTCAATACCAGTGAAAAAAAACATGGTAACAGGTATGTCTGACAACCACCATACAAAATAGGCAGTGACATCAAGTTGCAGAAATCTAAGCCTGCTAGAATTATACAACCGCTGCGTCTAGGAACTAATCATTTGAGTATGTGCAATCCACCAACCTGCATTTAGTCAGCCTGTGTGGATTAAGGCCTAAACTCTCAACTCATAAGATAAGTTTAGAGAAGACCCAGCCCACCTGTGGGACTTCAATAAGGGTTGAAGTGATGCCCAGATTACGAAATTATTTTGCCAAACTTGACTTAGGTCCACTGAAATATGTATAATATTAAAAAATCCAATATGAATAAATGTATTTAAGAAACATGTTTGCAGAGTGGTGCTGTGGTATTGGGGTGGTACACTAGTCAGCTTATTCATCTGAGGTTGAAACAACACTGGAGACTGCACGAGAAGAAAGTTCATCCAATCATATCCTACTTGAACAGCAATGATTTGTACCTCAATCATGTCTCCAAAGTTAAACAGTTGATATCGGGCCTCACACCCACTGTTCACTTAGTGTCCAATGATATTAACAAAAGTGGGCCTCAGAAGTCTGTCAGTAGTTCTGGCAGCAGCACTGCACTTGAAACATCTGAAGATGACTTAGGTGATGTGCTAAACTCAATTGAAAATAGACTTGGTCTAGCTGCCATAGAAAATGGACAATATCAAGAAGGATTATCCTTGCTAAGGTATATATTTTTTTTATTGCTATGTTCATTGTTCATTAACACCTTCCTGTTACAATTTTCTTCAAAAACTTCTAGTTAGCTTCTAATTTGATGTGTCGAATAATTCTAGATGTTTTTCAGATCTGCTGCAAACCGTAATCATGCACCTGCTATGTATAACTTAGGCCTGTGTTATGAACTGGGTTTAGGAGTAACAGTCAATGAAAAAATGGTAACTCTTATAAATATTCCCTTAATATGTATCTCAAATTTTTTACAGACTTAAAAAATATATTCACTTTGGTAATTTGTTTAGTTCGACTATGTTCTATCCTTTGTTATTGTATTGTGCATTTAGCAATTGTCTTAAATGCACAATTCTATTATAGGTGATATGTTTGAAGTCGGTTTTGTGTTATTATTGCAAAAAGAATTATTTTAACTTCAAATAAAATAAATGTGGAATATTTAAATTTAGAGTATATTTCAGGCTATGGAGCTATACAAGTCTGCAGCAGCATTAGACCATCCAGGAGCACTTTACAACCTCGGGGTGTACTATGGCCAGGGCCGAGGTGGTCTAAAGTGTGATAAAGAAACTGCTGCAAGACTTTTACGTCTTGCTGCTATACAAGGCCAGCAAAATGCTATAGATGCTCTCAAGGAATTAGATCTCAGCATCTCTGAGCCTCCTCATACAGATTCAATAGTTTGGGGTTTTCAAGAGTCACCATATTTATCATGTCATGAGAGTGTAATCCCAGCACATACAAGACTTTTTGTTGAGAATGTTAACTACATTCACACTTATTAGTTTTAGTAAGATTTGTTGTCGTAATTTCAACATTACTTATTATGGTTTTTTGACATAGTCAAAAGTACTAATTCAGATCAAAATAAAATAAAAAATTAATATGCATAGCAGATTGCATAAATTTTATTGTTATAGTCATAAAGGTGGAATTTCTTTTTTTTCTGTTTTGTGATATAAGTACGTTTAGATTTAAGTTAGTTATCACCTCAATTTTTAGAAACCATTGTAAAGGTGCACGCCTTGATAACAATGATAACTGGATAACACACATTGGTATTGATGTGCTTTGCGTGGCTGTCAGGCGGCACGTTTATATTAATGTGTGTGTGCTCTAAGGGTATTCTCTCAGAATATTATGAAAACATGCTGAGGATTTAATGAACATCCTCAAAGAATATTGAAAGTTAAAGATTTTGTGAAAATAAAATAAGAGAGCAATGGGGTTTACAGTTGAACTCTGTCATTTTGAGCTAAGATATACCAAATAATAGTTTTACTATATCTTGTATCCACTTTTTTGTTTGACGTTAGCTTATATTTTACCGTAAATATATTCTTTAGTGCCTGGAGTGCTTTCTTTAGTTGACTGAGGGTCTATAGAGACTAAAGCTTATTTGATTTTCACAAAATCTGGTTCTAACTTTTCTTTGGGAATTTTCATTAAATCTTGAGCATGTTTTTAAAGATCTCTGAGAGTGGCCCTCAGAACACACACACATAGATTATTGAGTTTGCCTAAATTGTGGGAATTCATGTGTAGGCGTCATGTGTATCAACGTTTACAGCGATTCATAAGTTAGCACACAACTTTGTCCTTTATTTTGTATATTATAGTATCTCATTTCTGTAAATGACTTATTGATTCATAACATGGCATTAGTCAGATAAAACCAACTTATTTTTAAATTATTTTTTAATTAATTAATTAATTTTTCATTTTTGGCCTGTTGTGGAAGGCTACCACAATTTTGCCAGTGTCAAGTTTGGAGTTGTCAGTTAGTTGTCAGATAGGGGGTAGAAAGAAATAGAGAAAAAGCGGATATAATAAACTAAATGTGGGTAGTTATAGTTTAATTTTGTTTATTCTAATAAATTTACACAATATATTTACAAAAGGAGAAAAGACAAGTGAAAGAAGAAGTCTGAAAGAGGTAGGGCGAGGGATATGAGATGGGATGATATCATAGAGCGAACATTGCAAATTTTGACAATTGAAAAATAAATGGTCCACGTGCCCCTCTTCCAAGCCGCATTCACATATGGATGAGTCCCTGATCCTAAGTTTGGACAGAAATACTGGAGTGCAGGCATGGTTAAGTCGTAAACGGCAAATAGTCGAAACTGTAGCTTTATCAAGATGTTTCCACTTAGAAAACCAAGGTTTACAGGGGATATTAGGCTGGATATCACCATAAAACTTTCCTTTTTGGGACTTAGAAATTTGCCATACCTTATTCCAAGCTCTGAAAAGACTTGATTTAAGACCCGAACAAACGTCGTGGCTATAAATATGAGAATAATCCAATGAACCAGTTGTAGTGGCATTTTTGGCGCAGGAATCTGCTGATTCGTTTCCTGAGATTCCAGAATGACCCGGAATCCAAGCTAATATGACAGACAATCCAAGTTTATGGCAATTCAGTAATTCTTCTCTAATTAAATGAGTGATAGGGAAACGAGATTTTGACCTGAAAGGATTTGATAGAATGGATTGGAGGCAGCTCTTAGAATCTGATAAAATTAAAGCTTTTTTAAGGTTATGTGACTTAACGAAACGAATGGCTTCTAACACCGCGATTGATTCTCCAGTGAATATGGAGGTAATATGGGAACATTTATAATTTAGAATTATTCTATATGAAGGAATCCAAACTGCGGCCCCAACTGCGCTTTCGCTAGAAAATTTGGAAGCATCTGTATATATAAGGAGATAATCACTAAAGTCTGATTGGACCATGTTGGTAAACGTTTTGTTTGCTTCGGGAGAATTTTTAACAACTCCGAAGTCCAGGATAATGTTAGGTTGGAAAACAAGAGAGTCGAAAGAAGAAGAGAATAGAGGAAGTAATTGATTTTGAAAAAGCGGGTTTGGAAGACGAATAAATTGAAGGTAAGAAAGAAGGAGGCAAGGTGGTTTAACACGAGCATTTTCTCGTAAAGAATGTATCGCAGAGAGTTCTTCTAATTTAGTTAACAGAGGATGACTAGAATTTTGAATTAATTTAAAGAAAAAGCGATTAGAAAGAAACTGTCTACGTAGAGAGAGTGGAGGCTCACCACACTCAACTTGCATCGCGTTGATTGGTGACGATTTCATTGCGCCTAGAATGATACGCAGACATTTGGATTGAGTTTTATCAAGGTTCTGTAAACCGGATACGTTGCAAGGATCTAACAGAAACGTACCATAGTCCATAAAACTACGGATAATGGCGTTGTAAATCAACTTGAGTGATAGTGGGTGGGCGCCCCACCACACTCCAGATAAGGAACGAAGAATATTTACATTTCTTTCACATTTTTGGATTACATAATCAGTGTGAGCGGTTCCTGAAAGTTTGCTGTCTAGCCAGACACCTAAAAATTTAACCTTGTCCTGTTGAGGAACACTCTCGTCATTAATTTTTATAGAAATTGAAGGGACGAATCTCTTATTAGTGAAAACTACTGAATTGCTTTTAGACGGGGAAACGGAAAGACCGTGAATATCTAGCCAATTATTTAACGAGTTGAGGGAGGAATTTAAACGATTTACTGCGCTATCCAAAGACATATCACACGTATACAGGGCGATGTCGTCTGCGTACTGAAGAATCTGGCATAAAGGAACTACGGATTGCTCAAGGTCACAAGTATATAGGCTATACAATAGAGGACTGAGAACAGATCCTTGTGGAAGTCCCTTCCATATTTTTCTTGGAGGAAGAAAAGTATCAAGGTGTTTAACTGTAATAGATCTTTCCATTAAAAGGTTACAAATAAAACGGACCAACTTTTTTGGGATGTTTAGCTGGTGAATGAGTTTGTTTTTAAGGGTCGAGAGAAGGACATTGTCATAGGCAGAGGATATATCCAAAAAAACTGCCACCAGGTAACCTTTTTTAAGCTTATTGATACGGATATCAGTAGTGAGCAAGCTAAGACTATCCATCGTGCACGAACCTTTCCTGAAACCGTACTGAGTTTTAGCCAACAAGTTATTATTTTCTGCATACCACTCGAGTCGATTTTTAAGCATGTGTTCCGTTATTTTTGCTAGAACCGAAGATAAGGCAATTGGTCTATAGCTGCTCGGATCAGAGGAAGTCTTATTGGGCTTCAGAATGGGTATAATGGTTTGAGATTTCCAAGAAGGAGGCACGATGCCTTTATCAAAGAGGGTGTTAATTATGTTAAGGAGATTTATTTTACATTTTTCTGACGAGTTCTTGATAAACGAGTACGGAATACCATCCAACCCCGGCGCTGAATCTAACAAACCATCGAGGGCCAATTTAAGTTCGGGGAAATCAAAAGGAAACTCCAGAGGATTAGAACTAGGTAAGGATCCAGGAGGAGATGGTAAATCATCTATAGAAGGAACGAAAGGAGGAGATAGTTTACAGGCAAAGGTTTCAAGCCAGGAAGAAGGGTCGTTAGAGGAATTGTTAGGACAATTAAATGAACCTCTATAACGTTTGATTTGATTCCAAACTATGGAGGAGGGAGACCTCGGGGATAAATTTTCGCAGAATTTAGTCCAACCTTGCTTCTTATTTTTAGAGAGAATACGCGACGCAGCAGCAGCTTTTTTCTGGTAAGCAGCGAAATTATTAGGAGACATATCTAAGTTATAGTTAAGTTCAGCTTCCTTGCGTTCTTTCACTGCAGTAGAGCATTCGGCACTCCACCACGGAGTGGATACTCTGTATTTAGCTGCCTTTTTTCGAGGAAACTGTTCATCAGCGGTGGAAATTATAGCATCCGTCAAAGAGGTATATGACTCCAAAATATTTTTAGAGCTAACAGGTGGAAGCAAGTCAATTTTAGCATCGAGAGCAGAAGAGTAAGCTGGCCAGTCAGCATCCGATAAGCGGTATTTAAGAGAAGGTGAGAAATTATAAACAGGTATTGTTTTATTAGGGATAGTAACGACAATCGGGAAGTGATCGCTACCATAAGAAAGGGGCAGAGTTTCCCAAGAGAGTATAGAGGACAAAGATGTAGAACAGACGGTTAGGTCAATGGCACACTTAGGGTTCTGGGAAGGGAAGGGTCTACGGGTGGGAGAACCGTTATTAATGACACAGAGATTTGCGTCATCAAACATTTCAATAAGGGATAGCGCAAACGTATCGTTATGGCTTGAGCCCCAAGATAGGTGATGGGCATTAAAGTCGCCCATTAAGACTATTGGTTCCGGAATCGATGAGATAATACATAGAATATCCGGAATCAATCTTGAGTGAGGGTGAGGAATATAGACAGACACAAATGAAATATTATATACAGAGACAGCTACAACATTCATTTCAGGAGAAAAAGGAGGAAGGGGGATTTGGGAGAAGGGCAGGGAGCACCTTATAAGCAAGGCACTACCTGCGTAGCCATCTGCCCTGTCATCCCGCAGACAAGAATACCCGGGGACCCTAAATCGAGATCCAGGCACTAACCATGTCTCCGAGACAGCAATGACAGATGGATGATATTTGTTGATTAGATAAATTAGGTCAGATTTTCTTCTATTAATGCTTTTAGTGTTCCACTGTATTACGGACGTTTGATCCATTATTGGATAGGAGTGAAAAGATATGGGAAAGTTTTTGGGCAACGTGGGACGGTACATTAGAATTGGACTTTGATATTAGGTCTAAAATGAGGGTGAGTAAGATTTCCAAGAGGCCATCCTGGGATGAAGCAGAAGTAATTTGTTGGGGGCTTTGCGAGAGAGCATAACCATTCGGTAATTGGGAAGATTCATTAGAGATAAAGGCATAATGGGCCGACTTGTCATACGAAGGGCTCAGAGGGGCTCGAGAGCGTGGTTTTTTATAGACGGTTTTTTTATAGCTGATTTGGGAGGGTTGGGAAGATATATTGGATTGTTGGGAAAATAAAGGTTGGGATTGCGAGATATTACTGGGGTGAGATTGAGCCACTTCGGCAAAGGGTCTAGATGTTTTAGGAAAAAATGTCGAAGCTTCTTCGTAAGAAATGTTATCTTGAGACATTAACATTTTGATGGATTTTTGTCTACCAAGTTCTGGACAGTATCCACTAGTAGCAAAGTGCCTACCTGAGCAATGCAGACATGTAGCCTCGCTTTCAACAACTAGACATTCGTCTCCGATGTGAGGCTGAGCGCAACGATAACACCTAGCGTTAGACCGGCATTGTATTTTTACGTGCCCAAATCGGCAGCATTTAGTACACTGAATAGTGGGAAATTGGTAAGGATCGACTGGAAGGGAAGTATGGAATGAAAATATCTTTGAAGGTAAAATTTGGCCTTGAAAAGTTATAACTATGGTTTGTGTTGGAATCCACGATGTTTTCCCTTCTACTACCGTTTTGCGGTTTAAGCGGCGAGCTTTAAGCACAAAACCACAGCCGGAAGGGAGGATGAGCGAGTCTACAAACTCGTCCATTGAAAGATCAATTGGGACGTGCCGCACAATACCCATTTTAGTTATATTATAGGTAGGAATAACTGCTACATACTTGTTCGCCTCGAGTTTTGGGTTGTCCAAGAACTTGTTGGCATCCTCAGCCGATTTGAATTCTACGGAAATTTTATTTCTGCCTACTCTCTTAACGCCGTCGCGACAAATATTAGCAATATTATTTCTGCATAGAAACTGCCCAAACTTAATAGGACGAATAGTAGTTCCTGCGGCTGGGTCTGGCTCGGATCTGGACACGTGAACCAGAAATGGCCCGTTGTCCGTATTGCAGTACGCTTTGAAGCCTATAACTAGGTTTGGATGCGTATACACGTTTTGTGTAGATGCACTAGCTAACTCAGTGTTAGTTATGAGCTTCTTGGCAGATGGGGAAGATTCGGACGGTTCTAAGTCAATTATATGCCGCTTGGAAGGCCCGGGCAGCACAACAGTCGTGTCCGTGTCCATAATTTCAAAATGATCTGGTGGATCAGGAGGATCAGGGGGCCTTAACAAGTCCATTATAAAGGACTTTCAAAACGCCTACAATTCACTCTAAACACAAATTAACACAATACGGGATTAAGATTTTTTTTTTTTAAGATAACCTTAAAAAAACACAACGTCAGTCTCCGCACTCTTCCTACATTTTAAAAATTATTTTTTATATTGATGCTTTATGCTAAAGTTGTCAAAATGTGAAAGGCGTTTTGACATTTTTACATCATAAAATATATTGAGAGTATTCATAGCGCGCTTACTTTTTAATATCGTGCATAGTATCGTCGCGATGGCATTTGTTAAAACGGGCCTATTGCATTTTTACAAGTTTAGTCACTAACAGGCGGCAACCTGCGATGCGCGAATGGCGCTATCTACCAGCCACATTATATTGCCTCGTTTGATTTTGCTGTATATTCCTGTTCATTTTGTGGTTAGGTTTTGCTTTATTGGTGAAATGATAAAAAAAAGGTGTGGAATTATATTTTTAATTACTTAATTTGAATGTATCATAACTATATTTTACAATAAAATCGTATGATACCATTGTACAGGCTGTACTAATCTGTTATTTAGACCTTAATATTTTGTACAAAATTTAAAAATGGTAATTTAAGTTTGTTAATATTACCATGATAGCTACACACAGATAATGATCGTCACTAAAGGGCGTCCACTTAACATTAGTATGAAGTAAATAAGGTTAAAGTAGTAAAATCATTTTATATTATATATTGTACCCATTTCTAGTGTTCGGGACAGTCTTTAAATAAAATGCATATGTCTTAAAATAATAGTTATTCCTACTATATATGTATGTGTGGGTGACAATTATAGTAACAAATTTTTATGCCGAAAAACTGCATTCACCGCATGCACATGAAATAGATATTACATACCTTATCTACACAAACGACTTGGAATCCAAAATAATATCGTTATATTGATAGGAAACAACATTCTAAACTAATTTTATTCTAGTATTAAAAGCTATTGCCAATCAGGACCTGAAACAAGTAAGTAAGCAGGTCAAATATATGTATGTAAATACGTTCATAAGACTATAGACAATGCACATACCACGTGGGTACTAGTACTTGCGCGGGTAGTCCCTGGGCGGCGGCGCGTACCGGTCGGGGTAGGCGGCGCCGGGCGGCGGCGGCTGGTACTGGGCGCCTCGCGCCTCGTACGTGTACCGCGCCTCGCCGCCCGCCCACGCCTCGCCGCTCGACCCGCTCGTCGCGCCTGTGACGCACGCGACATACTTTAAAGACCCGACCGGGACGTTAAAAAGGCAAACTCTAATCCCAAAACTGGACTGTTATTTATTTAGCCAGACGAAGGTCGGGGCCCCGATTCTTTCTCTTTAGACATTTATCCCTAATAGAGAAATGTGGAAAAAAAAATTGGTTGCCTGTAAAGTCGGTATACGGGCGAAAGATTTACGTGACAACGACTTTGAGTGGTAAAGTAATTTTAATGTGAATATTCATTCGTATAGTAGGAAGAAGGATGAAATAATAGTAACAATTTAAAACATTTATTTATACAAAGAATTATATTTAAAACATTAATTTATACAAAGAATCTCGCTCTTAGGCGGGCTAACTGTGCTCGAGTGGAAGGGACGCGTGCCTTTCACTTTTTATGTCTCTCTCTCGCTCTTAGGCGGGCTAACCATGCCCGAGTGGAAGGGACGCGTGCCTCTCACTCGCTCTCATTGTGAGCGCATAACGTGAGCGGAGCGTAACGCAGTTTCTTGAAGTGTCACCCGGCAAACCAATTTATAAGACGTTGTCACGTCAAAAAATGTGGCGGATGTCATCGCCATTTTTGATCGGCAAGTGTCTATTGGAGATAAATGTCTAAAAAGCGCGAGAATCGGAGCCCAGATGTACAAACATAACACCAAACCGATGGCTTGAAATGCTGAGTTTAAACACGGTCACTTGATGCAGCCGATATTCTTGTTTTAACTGAACAAATTAAATATTATAGTCGAAAATAATATTTAATTTGTCTCGAACGTTGCTATTGAATGTTTCACTTCGTTTTATATGATTTTGTGTATTGTCTTACCTTGTTTGTTAGCTAAAATTTCTTATAAATTCAAAAATAAAATTAAAGAATCGGGGAAACAGTACCTGGTTTACCTTTGGAGGGCGGCGCAGCATCTGGGTATCGGTTGGAGGCGCTCCAGTTGCGCGGCTCGGGCTTGCCGGGCGGAGACGTGCGCCGGTAGTAGCTCACGTCGCGCGACTCGTACGTCCGACTGTCACAATGTCACGCATCAACGTCGCAACTCATTTTATCATAGTCGTAGACGATTGCCAGTTTTTAGTAGTTCAGATTTTTTCAAAAGCTATCTAAGTATGGGACATAAGCATACTCGACTTTCAGTTAAAGGAGAAAAGTGTGGCGTTATATTCGCTGTACATTGTAGTAGGGAAGCCGAAGAGGGGATTTTAGGATTTACTCCAGTGCGTCAGATTAAGAGATAGGGGACACCTTGCGCTCAGTTGAACACCTACACCAAATCATTTCGTGTATAGAGCCAGGAGTTTACAGTAGCCAATCAAAATATTTCTAAGAAAAAAAAGGTGAAACTACTCGAATTCGTCAGAATAATGTATGAGTACATTAGATGTTAATAAATGTGAATATCAACAATCAGGCGTTTTGAGCCAGAAGCAAGGAAAGGGGAGAGCTACAAATTCAGGATGCTTTCAAGTCACCTGGTTCGACTTTAGTTAGTATTTAGCGTATAAAACGCTTTGGAAGTAACGAAATCTTCAAACAAAGACTGAAAATCCTTTTACCACCACTGAAGAGATGGACACAGTGTAACCTTTTTTTTTGCTTTCACTTAATCTTTAAAGCCGACTAAGTATCGACGACACACGAGTAACTACACATTGTTAGTATCCTGTCTTCTATACTCTACGAAAATCGAAGACGTGGTACTGTCGAGTGAAGATTTCAACGGTCATTGCTTCAAACAAAAGGCATAGTAGCAGCGACAGGGGCATGAGAAGTATCGATGTCATTTATTATATGGCATGCTACAAAATTCCTCCGGCGCAAAGACAGATTTGCATAAACAGATTTGTATTTTGTATTGCGAAGTTTCGGGACGAGCAAAAAGATTTTTATATTAGAGTTTGGCGACGACCTAATCACAAAAACTCTTACACTTACTTATCCACTAGTTGTTTCAAATCCAAATCATTTATTAGTTTTTTTCTAACAAAATAAATAGCGCAAAAATTGGCTTCCAATAAAACACCCAGTCCACTCACATTGCGCGGCTGTAACAGCGAGCGACAGGGCGCGGGCACCCCCTATTACGTATGGGACTATCCACCCATCTTTCGTGGTAAAGTTATACTATTATATTATTTGTATTACCTGGGTTCTTTAGGTCTAGTGCCTGGGGGCATCGGTTGCCGGGAGTCTTCGTTAGCACCGCCGTTGCTAGTGTATTTCATATTGGCTGCTGTAAAAATATTATGTAAAATCTCTGTGCAGTTTTGTGCAATATTCATTTAATACAGTTAATCAAAATTACTAATAGTTATTTCAAACGTGAAGTACATACAAGAGACATGTCGTGGATACTCCCGCTTGTAGTCACGTTCTCTGTCGCGCTTGTCAGCGCCGCGCTCATAGTTGGAAGCCATCTCAAATCGCGGCGGCGGAGGAGCCTCGAACTGACCGCGACTCGACGACTGCGGACAACATTGCTATTGGTATACTTCAGCGGTTCTCAACCGATTTTACTCAGCAACGATTGAACGTTGCATGGAATACTATTATCGCGTTCCGCTCGGGCGGAGACTTGCGGTACGCGCCCTCGTACCCGCGCTTGTGACGCGACGCTCACTGTGTGTAGGTAGTGACTAGTGAGTGTGGGTAGCGTACCATGGGCGGCGGCGGAGCGCGCTTGTGCCGCGCGTCCCGCTCGTACGCGGGCTCGGGCGGAGACTTGCGGTACGCGCCCTCGTACCCGCGCTTGTGACGCGACGCTCACTGTGTGTAGGTAGTGACTAGTGAGTGTGGGTAGCGTACCATGGGCGGCGGCGGAGCGCGCTTGTGCCGCGCGTCCCGCTCGTACGCGGGCTCGGGCGGAGACTTGCGGTACGCGCCCTCGTACCCGCGCTTGTGACGCGACGCTCACTGTGTGTAGGTAGTGACTAGTGAGTGTGGGTAGCGTACCATGGGCGGCGGCGGAGCGCGCTTGTGCCGCGCGTCCCGCTCGTACGCGGGCTCGGGCGGAGACTTGCGGTACGCGCCCTCGTACCCGCGCTTGTGACGCGACGCTCACTGTGTGTAGGTAGTGACTAGTGAGTGTGGGTAGCGTACCATGGGCGGCGGCGGAGCGCGCTTGTGCCGCGCGTCCCGCTCGTACGCGGGCTCGGGCGGAGACTTGCGGTACGCGCCCTCGTACCCGCGCTTGTGACGCGACGCTCACTGTGTGTAGGTAGTGACTAGTGAGTGTGGGTAGCGTACCATGGGCGGCGGCGGAGCGCGCTTGTGCCGCGCGTCCCGCTCGTACGCGGGCTCGGGCGGAGACTTGCGGTACGCGCCCTCGTACCCGCGCTTGTGACGCGACGCTCACTGTGTGTAGGTAGTGACTAGTGAGTGTGGGTAGCGTACCATGGGCGGCGGCGGAGCGCGCTTGTGCCGCGCGTCCCGCTCGTACGCGGGCTCGGGCGGAGACTTGCGGTACGCGCCCTCGTACCCGCGCTTGTGACGCGACGCTCACTGTGTGTAGGTAGTGACTAGTGAGTGTGGGTAGCGTACCATGGGCGGCGGCGGAGCGCGCTTGTGCCGCGCGTCCCGCTCGTACGCGGGCTCGGGCGGAGACTTGCGGTACGCGCCCTCGTACCCGCGCTTGTGACGCGACGCTCACTGTGTGTAGGTAGTGACTAGTGAGTGTGGGTAGCGTACCATGGGCGGCGGCGGAGCGCGCTTGTGCCGCGCGTCCCGCTCGTACGCGGGCTCGGGCGGAGACTTGCGGTACGCGCCCTCGTACCCGCGCTTGCGACGCTCCTCTTCCAATCTACAAACATACAGACGTTAAATTAGTTTCACAAACATACGTCACGTGTATGCTAGCTAGAAATATCATTGACATTGATAATACCTAAGTTGTGCACGTTTTAGTTCCAGTCGCTCCAACTCTAACTTCTCGCGTTCCAATCTGTGTCTTTCGCGTTCCAAGCGAAGAAGTTCATTTTTCTCTCTTTCAATTTTTTCCCTGTGAAAGCGTATATATAACTATTAATTAACCTTCGACAAAAATTTCGAATAATTCAAAAAATTAATATTATACTAGTGGTAGGCAGACGCAACTTGCGTCCTCGGCCGCGCGGCGCCTGCGCTCCTCCTATACTAGTGGAGGCAGGCGGACGTAGCAGCGGGTGTTACCTCTCCGCGCGCAGCTTCTCCCGCTCGAGCGCGAGGCGGTGCTTCTCCTGTCGCTGCCTGCGCTCCCGCTCCCGCAGCGCGTCCTCGGCCGCGCGGCGCCTGCGCTCCTCCTATACTAGTGGAGGCAGGCGGACGTAGCAGCGGGTGTTACCTCTCCGCGCGCAGCTTCTCCCGCTCGAGCGCGAGGCGGTGCTTCTCCTGTCGCTGCCTGCGCTCCCGCTCCCGCAGCGCGTCCTCGGCCGCGCGGCGCCTGCGCTCCTCCTATACTAGTGGAGGCAGGCGGACGTAGCAGCGGGTGTTACCTCTCCGCGCGCAGCTTCTCCCGCTCGAGCGCGAGGCGGTGCTTCTCCTGTCGCTGCCTGCGCTCCCGCTCCCGCAGCGCGTCCTCGGCCGCGCGGCGCCTGCGCTCCTCCTATACTAGTGGAGGCAGGCGGACGTAGCAGCGGGTGTTACCTCTCCGCGCGCAGCTTCTCCCGCTCGAGCGCGAGGCGGTGCTTCTCCTGTCGCTGCCTGCGCTCCCGCTCCCGCAGCGCGTCCTCGGCCGCGCGGCGCCTGCGCTCCTCCTATACTAGTGGAGGCAGGCGGACGTAGCAGCGGGTGTTACCTCTCCGCGCGCAGCTTCTCCCGCTCGAGCGCGAGGCGGTGCTTCTCCTGTCGCTGCCTGCGCTCCCGCTCCCGCAGCGCGTCCTCGGCCGCGCGGCGCCTGCGCTCCTCCTATACTAGTGGAGGCAGGCGGACGTAGCAGCGGGTGTTACCTCTCCGCGCGCAGCTTCTCCCGCTCGAGCGCGAGGCGGTGCTTCTCCTGTCGCTGCCTGCGCTCCCGCTCCCGCAGCGCGTCCTCGGCCGCGCGGCGCCTGCGCTCCTCCTATACTAGTGGAGGCAGGCGGACGTAGCAGCGGGTGTTACCTCTCCGCGCGCAGCTTCTCCCGCTCGAGCGCGAGGCGGTGCTTCTCCTGTCGCTGCCTGCGCTCCCGCTCCCGCAGCGCGTCCTCGGCCGCGCGGCGCCTGCGCTCCTCCTATACTAGTGGAGGCAGGCGGACGTAGCAGCGGGTGTTACCTCTCCGCGCGCAGCTTCTCCCGCTCGAGCGCGAGGCGGTGCTTCTCCTGTCGCTGCCTGCGCTCCCGCTCCCGCAGCGCGTCCTCGGCCGCGCGGCGCCTGCGCTCCTCCTATACTAGTGGAGGCAGGCGGACGTAGCAGCGGGTGTTACCTCTCCGCGCGCAGCTTCTCCCGCTCGAGCGCGAGGCGGTGCTTCTCCTGTCGCTGCCTGCGCTCCCGCTCCCGCAGCGCGTCCTCGGCCGCGCGGCGCCTGCGCTCCTCCTATACTAGTGGAGGCAGGCGGACGTAGCAGCGGGTGTTACCTCTCCGCGCGCAGCTTCTCCCGCTCGAGCGCGAGGCGGTGCTTCTCCTGTCGCTGCCTGCGCTCCCGCTCCCGCAGCGCGTCCTCGGCCGCGCGGCGCCTGCGCTCCTCCTATACTAGTGGAGGCAGGCGGACGTAGCAGCGGGTGTTACCTCTCCGCGCGCAGCTTCTCCCGCTCGAGCGCGAGGCGGTGCTTCTCCTGTCGCTGCCTGCGCTCCCGCTCCCGCAGCGCGTCCTCGGCCGCGCGGCGCCTGCGCTCCTCCTCGCGCGCCGCTCGCGACCTCTCCCGCGCACGCGCCACGTCGCGCTCCTTCTGCACACGCACCACAGGTACGTTAGACACTAAACTACTTCATAAAGATTTTGTACTCGGTACCCTCGTCCGTTTAAGAAGACCTTGATAAAATACATCATGGTTAAATAGTTTTACCGCTCCCTTTCCTACCTTCCACCTACTTTAACTTTAATATTAAATTCGTCATAAAGATGAAATTATGTATTATGTACAAGTTGGATTGTAACCTATTTAAGTGCATGCTGAGAATTGAAATAATTGAAGGAGCCCAGTGGGAAGTGATTTTATTCACTGATATTTTTTTAATGTAATTATGTATTCTCTATTGGAGATCCTAATAAATAAAGAAATAATTACTCACCCATATCTTTGAAAATGATAAAACTTCACGTGGTGACCGTTTCCTTTCCCGACTTCGAGTGCTTCGTTTTGAACGGTCCTAAGTGATTTTTGATGATTAGTTAATGTTAATCAATTAATATTCACATATTGCTATTTAAATATTACCTTATCTGAGCGATGTGATTTTTCACGAGTTCGAGAAGTAGACCTCGTGCTCTCTGCTCCAGATATTTCATTGTCTTTCTTATGTCTTTCTCCAGCTTCACCAACTTCTTTAGTTTCCTGAAAAATTTAAAAAAGATAACTCATTTTCTACTAATATATCTAAATTATTATTGTTTTACTTAACCATATGAAATTTCCACATTACCTCATTTTCTTTAGCACCGTCTTCTTTGCGTTCCTTGCTGGAGCGCCGTTCAGTACGAGCTGATGGCTGTCGTCTTGCCGCAGACTCTGATTCTGACTTCGCTTTCTCCACAGATATCATTCGCCCGTGAAGTTCTACAGAAAAAAAAATACAGAACTTTGCCAAATTCATGAACGTATTGAACAACTGCTCATGATAACTTTTGTGGCACGTATCTTACCTGTTCTATGCAAATTTTTGATACAGTTTTCTGCATCTTGGGGACTAGCCATTGTAACATAACCGTAGCACCGAGATCCAGGTGTTCGAGCATTTGTGACCACTTTTGCTCCAATTACCTACACAAAAGGAATTCGAAATTATTTACTGCTAGTTTACATGAAATCACATTTTTATTACATTAGTTTCCACCTTTAAATTTTGTCGTCTAAGACTGCAGAAAGCATCCCTATTATAATTATTATTAGGTATTAGTCTAATAGTATCCTCTAAATGGTATGAAAGGGTCAAAAACATTAATCCTCGATAACTTTTACATACATAATAGTAGCAGGATAAGACAAGACTACCTTTCCATGTTTGCTACAAAGTTGCTTCAAATCCTTAGCACGAGTGTCGCCTGATAGGCCACTGACCCACAAGTTCCTTGCTCCACCCTCTTTACTCTCATCTTTCTTTTCCTTTTTGTCAGGATCATTTTCTTTGTCTTTTTCATCTAGAAACAGATGTTAAAGATTAGGATATGCAAGCAGGACGAATTGAATTATTAGTGGTTCAAATCTATCTGTAATACCTTTGGACTCTTTCTCATCCTTTCCATCCTCATTGCTGGAAAAATAAAATGGCATTATAGTATGAATAGCAAAATCTACAATAAATAAAATAGGTACAACAACAATACTTTACATAACATCGTACAAACTTGTACATTGTCTTTTGGCACAAGTTCCACAATAGCATAAATTTCGTGATAGATATATATATTTAGACCGCTTGTAGGAGCACTCAATCATCTACAAAGTTTTGCACCATTACTGCACCATTGGCTGGGGTTGTCAGGGAGGCTCCATGTTGTCAGGCGAAGTGATGTAGAAGTGCGAAGAACAGTTAGCTGACTGATGTCTGGGGCCGGCAGAGTGAGGTGATCCTTCAGCATACCGTAGCTAGAAGCACGTCGCACGCCGAAGCACGCGACACGGCGGTATATGTCTGCCAGTACTTGCTAGGCGAACACCCATCGATTGGAGGTCCAAGTAGCTAAGAAGTCCATCATCCAAGCCAATTGGTGCAAAACTTTGTAGCGATAACGAAAGAAAGCTATCAATGTCGAAATAATCGTAGGAGTTAAAGATGCGCGAGGGCGGCGACACGGCGGCCGATCGACGTTCACCAACCTAGTGGCGGAGGCTTCTGTCTTTACTTGTTGTTGATCGTCAGCAGGCTCGTCGTCGCCATTCGCCGACGTGTCTGCCGGCGCAGATTTGTTGTCCGACGCCTCGTTGGCTTCCTCCTCCAGCTCCGCCTCATCTGCGTCAGTTTCATTTATCAGCCAAGTCAGTGCAGGCAACTCGCAACCTTGTGCAAGCAACCTGCCCTTTTTCCAAGATTTTCTTCTCACTGGTGCTAAATTCTTGAAATATGTATTCTTGTTGGTGATGATACTCATAAATTCCTGACCTGAAAACTTGATTGGACATTAGCACCACCATCTGGATATGTAGCACAGTAGCTGAAAGCTACTGTGTTCTTAGCAAAGCATAATTACTGTAGGTACAATGCGTGGAAAAGTTCTGTGATACAAAGTACACTAAACACCATCATTGCAAGGCAAGTCACCTCAACTAGTGCTCATTTGAATGGTTCTCCTGTATTGCAGCTACTCTCCAGCCATAACTTTATGTGTTCCTAGCAGCAGCTGTTCTCAGCTGAGTGGTGCTTGCAGGTCATATGGTTTTCTTCTACGATTATAAATCTCCATCTTGCACACAGCTACATTTTCTAGTATATTTTTTCATATCATTGTTGTCTGTTGTAGGTCACACCCGTAGTTCAGAGCACATAATGATATAATTTTTATTTGCCTGTTATACAGAAATCTGAACAAGAAACTGTATCACGGAATTTTCACAAAAAACTATAATTTCTGTGACTTTGCAGAACATAATGAATCTACCAAGAAGATTAAATAAAATAAAGGTTGAAACTTACCTTTCTTGCTAACTTTAGTATTGTTTTCAGTCTGAAAAAGATAAAACTATTTGTAATCAGGCCGTTTGAATAAGATAACTTTCAGTTGGCATTTATCCAATGAGTAGCTATAAATAATTACATTAACTAAGTACAGATAATGATGCTCAATAGGATTCAGTGTTAAAAATGTGTGCAGATAGTTAAAATGATAATCCTAGTTGTTGCAGACAATATATTTTTAAACTACAAGATTAGTAGGGGCGGTTTTTTTTTTCACTTTAAAACATAATGGGATACTTAAGTAGATAATAATGCATCTTCTAATCCACCTCCATCATGAACCCATTTGATATCTTAGCACTCACTGTGGGCAGCTTAACTGTAACACTGAAGAAATAAAAACATACCTCCTCATTAAGCAATTCATCATCACCAATGTCTAAATTAATGCTGTCCTCAGCATCTGTATTATTCTCTGCTTTGTGGTAATCATCATTGGAAGTATCCTTGTCAAGATGGGGTTTTTTAGCTTCTGTAGCCTCAGATTCATCCTTTATTTCCCTTTTCCTGTTCTGTTTCTCAGACTGATCAACTTCCATGCTGTCTCTATGTTTCTGGTCAGTAACTTTAGGTTTCTTTTCGCTAGGTTCAGTTTCCTCTTCTTCGCCAACATCATCCTGGACAATCATGTCTTCCATAGCCGGGGCTCCCTCAGGCTCTTGTTCCACAGTACTCTCAGCGCGTCGTGTCTTCTTACCAGGTGTCTTTGGTTCTGTCGTGGTTAAATCAAACACAAACGTGGCTGGGTCAAGACCCTCCTCTTCTAAATGCTGAAATTAATCAAACGAAAGTCAATTTTCAGACGTCCTAATATTTCCTACACAATTTGCAGATTATTTTGAGCGAGTTACTTTAGCTAATCGTTGTATGAGCACACCGCGAACGCCGCTTTTATCTAGGTTGCGCTTCTCTAACTCGGCGCGTAAATCGATAACTCTAAGATCGTTGAGTAAACGCTTCTTGTCCGACATCGCCCGATGTTATTTTAAGATTGTCGTTCTAATAATATCTACTTAAACTCAGCAATATTTTCTGGAAAAATATTTTTTATGCACGAGCCAACGCATTGACAGACAAATCACTAAATAAAATGGCGTCTTTGTCACAGACTAGGGATATTCACTTAACATCGATATATCGAATTTATTCGATGTTTTCTTTACGATATATCGGATTGATTCGATGTTTTGTCAAATATTTACTGTATTCGATATATCGATATATTTATAGAAACATCGAATATTTGTTTTTTTATTTTCTTTTTGTATAATCTACTAAAAAACTAAATAATTTTAACACTACTTGATGACTTGGATTTTGGATTTTAAATATGGTTCAATAAGGTAGTGACATCTGTGAGTGACCAGCTTAATTACCTAATCCATTCCATCCTGACAGATCGATTGATTATTCACTCTAAATTTATATAATCTGTGGATTCTATAGGTTCATTCTATTTATTTTCACTCTCATTCACTCATTGGACTCATTCATTGTTTTACGTCGACTTTTGCTGTTTGGCGGTAACGCATTAAATCATTGTTAATTTCCTAAGCTTTATAAGATTGCCTTCAAATATTTAACTATTGTCGGGACTTCTGTTCCATCCGAACGATTATTTTCTAAGGCTGCTCAAATAGTTAATCAACAAAGAAATAGAATGAAAGGTAAAAGATTAAGTAAACTTTTATTTTTGCAAAGTTTGTCTAAAGAGCATTGGTTTTAATTAAATAGGTAAAGTGAAAGTAAGTTTTTGCAGGTACATACCTAGATTAAGGCTAGTACTAAATATGTCTTTTGTTTTCTTTTACTGTTTTGAAGTTATGTGATATGTAATAAAATATTTCTATTAATTTGTCGTTTATATTTCACTTGCAAATGTAGGTATAACTCATCTCAGTCATCTCACCATTATCTTAGTATTACAATTCTATTTAAGTAACTATGTAATGATAGTGATTCTCATAGAAAATCACTATCATTACACTATTAGTTTAGCTATGTTACTCTGGTATCTGATTCTACATTCACACCTGCAAAATCAAAGACCACAAATTTTGCGCATTTCACTGGAAAAAGGTAATATTAAACTTTTGTGGAAAGTATTCGATAGTAGAAAAATATCGATGTTTTCTAGCCATATATCGATAAACATCGATGCTGGAATCCGATGTTTTACATCGAATATAAATATCGATATATTTTTTAAGTGGACACCCCTATCACAGACTACTCAGACACTCAGTCCAGAGAACCTAGCGGTTGTTGTCTGTCTTTATATTTCTATTTTTTTTTATTAGTTTATTCGTGGCATTGGCTACAGGGCTTCAGCCGTTTATTTTTCTAATAAACTGTGGCCAAAGAGTCGCTACGGTTTATCTCAGGTAAGGGGCAAAGACCAATCATGGCGAGAGGCCAAATAGCAGATTTTGAAATCAGACTACTGCAAATTCAGACAAAATACGTACTGAATTACTGATACAGGGCGGACCCGAGAGTGACGTCCAAGCACAGCAAAAGGTTGTGTCGTTTATAATAGGGAAGATGCATGTGTAACATTGATCAATATTTTGTGACTAAAATGTTTAATAAACATAAACAATGCGCCACTGAAACGTTTTCATTTTAATTAAATCAATTTCTAATAATAATTATGTTTTCTAAACTACATTGAAAGAGCTTGATAGGTGAAACTATTTTTTTTTTCATGTTTAATTCACTATAGTTTCGACGTTATAGGAGAAAATAGATGAAAGTTGACCATTCCCAGTTTTCTCCGAAACAAAACATATTTTCATTTTCTTATTTAGCCCTAAAAAAGTATAAAATGTCCATGTCCTTGTTTAAAATTTATTAGTCTGGGTATCTATAGCTACTAGGCACTTTGTATAAAAGCAAAGGCTAGTGATACGCCCAAATGACGTCATTAGAACATTGAAACCTTTTTGGCGTGAAACTTTAAACAGTCACTTTAAGATCGCAATTTTTGATGACCATTTGGCTGGCTCGGCCACACTGAATTTAAGTTTCCGATGTACACCAGTGAAATGTACTCGCCTCTAGGAGTGTAAGTACCGCTTTCTTTTTCAATGTAACGCTGTATTTTTGAAAAAATATGCAAAAGAAGGTGGCCGTGCCAGCCAAACGTTTTTAGCTCGGCCCCCGTGTAACTTGGAAAATATACAGCATATTAGAAAGTTTCTTATACTTAAGAAATGTACTCCATTAACACATTATATGTGCCGCAACAGATTTTGTGAATTCCCAATAACAAATAATATATAGACATGAATAGGTGACCGAGCTGAAAAAACAATTATATGAAAATATCTAAAAAGGCAATACAAGCTACGCAAAAAACAATTAAAATATAATTTATGCATGCCAAGTACCATAATGTAGCGCATTATTTTCCTATATAAAACTTGCTAAATTTTAAGAATAAACCAATGTTAGGTATTTCAGTTCGGCCACCTTCAGATGGCTATATCTTTTTAAATATAACATGTAAGTTTACAAAATTTGACTTCCTGACGTATGTAAATTGGTTCCAAAATATCATACATTACTACCGATGGGGTGATCATGATTCCATATGAAAATGGATAAACTGCTGCATGAATTAAGTAAATCTTCAATAAAATAAACAAACCTTATCGTGAGCTGTTACTATTAGTTCACTGAAGCTACCGTAATTTTTTGAGTGGCGTTTCATGTTGCGCTCGAGTATTTATGGATCAGTCACAATATCTTTAGGTGCATGATGTACGCCAGAAATTATAAACTGCTTCATTCATATCTGTTTTGCTGTGTTTTACAATAAATAAATATATGTTTTTCTATAATTATTCCTAGGGTCACATAATATTTCAGTTTCGTGAGATTATATCTTTGTTAAAAAAATAAACGGTAATTTAATGATAACTTTACTTAAAGCATGAAACGAACAATATCTCAATTATAATAGTTGCTTGAAACTTAAATTAGTTGCCTGTAATTATTGCAAATAACTAATGTAAATAATGTTATTATAATGTAAGGTTCAGAAAATGTGATTTGTTGGATCTGTGCCTTTTAAACCTTTTAAGAGCTCTGTAGTGTTAGTCACTCATAGTTATAACTAGTTTTCTGCGATTTAAAATACAGATTCAGAACATTTCACATATTATTTACGTTTAGCTATGGAATATACATTTCATTGGTGTACATCGGAAACGTAAATTCAGTGTGGCTGAGCCAGGCAAAAGGTCATAATTTTTGCCAATAAATTAAAGTATTTTTAATTTGTAATATACTCCTGGGTCTATCCTACATCAAACAAAGCAAAAATAAATATAGTGCATCTTCCCTTTTTTTAACGCGATCTACTTGCCAGTCAGCATTGACAGTAGTCGTTACCACTTTTATCACTTTAGACATAACCTATTGTAGTCTTTGCTCCAGACTTAGGTGTGTGAACCCCTACTAAATGCACAATTATCAATCTTATAATTATCAATCTTATCTTTAGTTAAGTTGACCTAGTTTCTTTTCCAATTAGCCATTCAAAGGATAAACTAAGCAAAAATCACTTTTCCCATTAAAATGATGAGAATTGCTGCCTCACAACTGTCGATAGGCTAGACACCCAAAATGTGCATTCAAATTTAAATTTGTTTGAAATGCTATGAAAACTAAGATAGTCATCATGTTTTTGTACATCTTCTGTTATAGACCATACTTTATTTTATTTTTAATAAAAAAAAAACTTAGGTTCGCCTCGATCAATAAAAAATATTCTCATTTTCAAGAATTTTAGTTACTTGTAGGGATATGACATTCTATACAGATAATCGATTATTTTTCTTAGAACAAGAATTAATTTCGATAAAATAAAATCGATTGTTTATTAATAAATAACCGACTTTCCAAAAAAAATGTTTTTAAAATAAAATTAACATGATTTTTTCTGATTGTTCGAAAAGTTGCATTTTTGGTACATAATAATAAAGATTCCAAATCGATAATATAAAATAATCAGTCGATAATATCAACTCATTTTAAGAAAATATCTACCCTAAATCCAAGATTATTGATCTCAGTTTAGTAAGACAAAAATTTTTGGTACGCTATTTTGTTAGTAGTCTAAGGTCCTTGGTTGTATGTGACGTTCCGTCTGTCAATGAATCAATCAATAGTGTCAGTCAGTTAATCAGGTGATTTTTGATTTGACTTTGTGACTTTGACGAATGCGGTGATGCATTCACGAGAGTCAAAACAAAAGAATAATTTCTGCAAAGGCCATAATTAAAAGAAGAAGAAGAAAATATCCTTTTATAGATTAATTTTAACTTCATTCGGGACAAAATAAATTATTCAACCCTGGGATCAGATATACGCACAACATGACGAACATAAAAGGTAATAATAATAACTTCGATATTTTTATTATTTATGTATGTCACATGCTCCATATGTTTATATATTTAAAAAATACGTATTTATTAAAATCTACTCTGTAACTTCAGATGAAAGCATGCCATCGGAGGAAGAAGCACATAAAATTCTTGATAAACTGGTCTTAGTCCAGTTACATTTAATGGAAGACAAGATGTGTTGCGAATTAAACATAGAGTCTAGTATCAACAACGGCAGCATACACTTGGCTAAGTCTCGGTACATCATGGGCCAGAGTGCGGTGGGTATCACCAGACTGCCCACTGAAAGTAGTTCTGACTTCTCGGCATCTATTTTGTGTGAAACTGTAGAAGAAGATGGTGTTAAAAAGCTAAAAGTGATTGAAAACAGTGGTGAGAATATAGTGAACCCACTGCGGTGGTTTGGAGTTCTAGTTCCACAAAACTTGCACAAAGCACTAAATATATTCCAAAATACAATTAACTTTGTAGTTGAATGTGTTAATGTCCAAATGCAAATTCAAGAGAACTTAAAAAGCATTTGTATGTTACGAGATTACCTGAATACATTTCACAATCATAAGTCACTATCTTATCATTAGTGTTATGTTGTTGTAGTAAGCAAATACTGGAAAGTGCCAGTCATTCTAGGACAATATTGAACTGATATGATTTTGGAAATCTTAATAATTGATTATATGTTGTTTGAAATTCTAAATAGAGCCATAGCAGTAGCTCCTCTTTCCTACTAAAATTTACAAAGAGGGTTCGTTCATAATATATGTGTAAAATAATAATTACCTAACAGGAATTAATCAATAGGAAGCCTATAGAAGAAATCCCAAATTAAATGCTACTGTTTTTATTACTTAATAATAACTAATGACTACCTGGAAAGACCACAGATTCTGAGAATTTGTTGTAAGAAACTTATTGCAAAGCATTTTGAAATTTATAAACTTTACCTTTTTTTAAACCAGCATATATATCAGCACTAGTTTGAAATATTCTTATCAAGCTTTATGTGTATGTTCTTTGGATGTTAAATAAAACAAAATTAATTGATTCATGATTTATTTATCACTGGTGAGATGATCCCCAAAGCCAGCAACATTTAAACTGATCCATGAACATGTTACGATCTTAACAACCTATTTTAACAGCCATTTTTATTTAACACTATAATAATCGTAGTATACACTTGCATATAACATAGTCCTATTTTTTCATAAATTTAATGATTCAATGTTGCAGTACTGTTTTCTAATATAATTTCATATATTATGTAGGTACCTAATAATTACTATCCCAGGATCATAAAATTGCATCATTGCATTATTTACAGATAACAAGTACATAACAGTGAAACTAGCTAAATAAAACTAGGTAGATAAAAATGATGCACAAGAAAACTAAAATAATATGTATTGTTTAATAAACATAGTTCAATCATTATCAATTTTTTTGCTTTCCTGCAAACCTATCACATGTCCATTTGTAATTATTATACATCTGCCCTTCTTATGCACACTGTATTATTTATTTAACTAGTTATACTGCTATTCCATAACTATTAACTACAAAGGTACTGAACTTAATTACCTATTTGGAATGTGTTAAACTTAGGAACAGGTTATTTATACTACATGTAGGCATGACTGCACTTTAAGACAAAAAGCCTCTTCACTCTTTTTGGCTGTTAACTTGACCTTATTATTTACTTCAGTAACTTTGGTAAATTCATACATCTAATATAATTTTTATTGGTAATCCACCTTGAAATTGCTAGAATTAATTAAAACAACAACACGTCAAAATAACACTCAAATATAAATAGTAAACAATATTGATTTATAAAATATATATAAAGATCTTTAAATAACAAAACTTCAAGTACCTACGCATTGTACCTTCTTAGCATTGCTAGAAGGATGATAGATGTGAAGGAAATAGGTAATAATGAAAAACATCGCTATAGTTGATTTGTGCACATGTGCGTGATTAGAAATACAGTATTACCTAAACATGATTTCGTGCTTCTGAGAAAATAAAATACATATGACTAGACACAAAATAAAGCCACACACACACACAATATAATGTCATAGATCACGCCGACCGACGAAAGTCTATTTTTTCTTTTTCTATAAATGCTTACACTTAAGTAGATACAATTTGGAGACCAATGAAGCTATTTTTGTATGTAGTACTTGCAAGTAGATAATTCATTGCTTTCGCTTTTGATAAAGTTTCTGATGAATAGGTACTCAGATCTTTTTAGTGTAGGGAGGTAGTTGAATGTAGTACGTAAAGTTTATTATGTTTTTTACAAGTCTCTCACAATAATTCCCACTGAAGTATTTATCTACACACATAGTTTTACACCTATAAAATTTGGTAAGTAGTTACATAATCTCTAAACCCCATTATAAGAATTTATATTGGATCGTATTAGTAATAAAATAATTTATGAATCTGCCGAAAAATTCAATGAAAAGTTAGGTACCTAATCTGCTATAGTTAAGTATAATTAAACTAAAACTAGACATTAAAAAAATTGCATTGCATTTCGATTTATTTTTAAACAAGTAAACAACATTAAACAAATAAAAGTGCAGGCTGTTAGATTAATTTAATTCTAAACGTCAATATCCAATAATAAATATTGAGATTGAAGCGTTAAATTTTGTTGCAATTTTGATAACACGTTTACAATCTTTGAAAGGATGTTTTAAAGCTACAAATACTGCTACCCCAGTTGGGCGCCAAATGTCTTTCATGAGTCTTTTTAATTACAACACGACGTATTTATGTTAAATTAATGTGTGCTAGCATTGATGATTTACTTTTAATCCTTGTTACAAAAAAATTGTTTTTTTTTACAAAGATCATTAGTACCTATAGGTACTTCCGAAGGTAGGTTACCATACCTATAGCTCGACGAGTAGGTACAGACATCGTGGGCCAGCCAAGGTAAGGCGAGAGAGGGTATATCCCCGTAACCTTGTATAACCCCAAATAAACTGTAAACAACATACATACGAGATAACTTGTTAGATAAAACTATCGGCCCACATGAGCTCTTGTTACTATAATTTGCTGATAAAACTATTATTATTTTAATGATTCCCGAAATTTATGATAACGTGTGTTATGTTTTAGCGAGGCGGAGCTACGTACAGCTGACCTCTTGTTGTGCGGAAATCCTATACCATGCGAGATAAGCTTATACTGGAAATGGATAGCTTGATGTGTAGCCGTGTGTACCAGTATCAATTAAGTGGAAACGATTAAAGTACATTTAAATATATTACTAAGTACTTATCTAATGTAAATGCATTACGAACACCTTCACATAGTTATGGAATTATAACTAGGCGTTGTTGGTAGACACTGTTTAATAAATTTGCCGTCAGAATTTGATAAATAAATTGTAAGCAAATAAGTACTTTTGCTAGTAGGTAAGTATTAATAAATGTTTAATAAAATATATTTTTTTGTATAACTTATTTTTTTTCGCATTTTGATCTCCTAGGAACCTAGGAGGTATTAAATAAATAGCTGTTTTTGTAAATGTTAGGATATAGGTATCAATATCCGATAATCAGGGAAAATTAAGTTATCTAGATATCTTTATGGGCGGTACCTACTTATCTAACAATGACACAATAATACGAACATGATCCTTTTTTGGTAAATATCATATACCAGGGGTGGCCAACTTGATTAGACTTGTAGACCCATCATCATCATCATCATCATCATCATCAGCCTATCCTGGTCCACTGCTGGACATAGGCCTCTCCTAAAGCACGCCACTGAGCACGATCCGCGGCCACTCTCATCCAGCTCTTACCAGCCACCTTGCAAAGATCGTCACTCCACCTAGTCTGAGAGCGTCCTACGCTAAGTTTGCCACTACGTGGTCTCCATTCAAGAACTCGATTACCCCAACGGCTGTCGGTTCTGCGGCAGATATGACCGGCCCACTGCCACTTCAGCTTACTAATCCGATGAGCTACGTCGATTACTCTGGTTCTCTGTCGGATCACTTCATTTCGTTTTCGATCCTTCAGAGAAACTCCGAGCATAGCCCTTTCCATAGCTCGCTGAGCGACTTTAAATTTATGGACCAGTCCTACCGTGAGTGTCCACCATATCTACAGCTTATTAACGGAACAATGTGCGATCTGCTAGTAACATACCTACGTCTTAGAATTATCCCATCTCATATGTTTCCTGCCTATAGTCCACCGCGTCCCGAAAATCAAAGGAGAATAAAAGGAAGGATAAGTACTTAAATAAAATAAATAAGTAAATAAATATTCTGGGACATCAACACACACGGTCATCTGGTCCCAAGCTAAGCAGAGCTTGTGTTATGGAAACCAGATAACTGGTTTAAACATATAATACTTTTCTTTTGTAAACATATACTTATAAGTAAGAGATATTTACACCCTGACTCGACACAAACACAAATGTTCATCACTAATGTTTGTCTCGGGTAGGAATCGAACCCATGACCTGCGGCGTGAAAAGCCAGCATCTTACTGACCACGCCACCGGCCCGTCAAATGTGCGTGAAAGAAAGGATAATAAATAAGGTGTGGGAATGGCAATTAAGAAATGATGCGCACAGTTAATGATTACGTTGTGCAGTTTGTTATACTTGCCTATTAATATTTTTGCCTTACTCCGGCCACGATCGACTGGTTGGCCACCCCTGCCATACCTATACTATTAGTTAGAAACAATAATGTTACGCGTCTGATGTGTTTATTACCTAGAGCGTTATTTTGTTTCTGATCAAAGACTAGAGCGGTGTTTTCGCGGTTACACGGTGTAAGTACTGTTTTAACACACTAATGTTAACACTTTTAAAACTTTTCATCCCGAAACAATCTATTCAGCTTATTTTCACCACAAAAGTGTCTCTGTGCTTACACGTTTGTGCGAAGTGTCGAGTGGTCGATATGCGGACGGTTTAACTGGCTCGGTGTGAACCTTTTTAACCACTGTTTTTTCTAAAGCCTCCAGTCGGAAATAGCTTTTCTCACGACAATATCTAGTATGTGTCTAGGTAAGTATGTGTAATATTGTCGGGGTATTCAATTGCTTCGAGGTAGTGTTGGGCAGGTAATGCTAGGCGTTATCAGCAGGCGTGCGCCAGGTGGTGCGCGTGCACGCGTTGGCGCGCCACCACGCCTGCACGTCGCCGTAGTGAGCGCTGCGCTGGCGCCGGGCGTTTGCGTGCACCATTGCGCACACGCGGCAGAAGAAGTACGTGTTTATGAACTCACCCGTCCCCTGAAAATTATCCATAAATAATAATTAGGTACATACTGCCCCAACCTTTGACCTTCATATAAACCGTCCATGTACCGACGACGTGTGAAAGAAAACTATGCAGGTATGACTTAGGTACTAGGTATTGTCAAATCACAACAGCGTTATAATATTTAATCAGTCAGTTCGGATTCAGTATCCTTAAAACTAAAACTTAAACTAGTCTCCATCCCTGATAAGCAAGGTTCTGAATTTCTGACTGACACAGTGCTTTGAATATTGTGATGTCGACAGTTGCAAAATCAGTGGTAAAATTCATAAACCTTGTCTCTAATTACCAACCCGAATTCTTTGTTATAGACAGCAGTATAGAGCTTTTATACCTTCCATTTAAAGTATGAATTATATAAGTTATCGTCTTCGTCGAGGCGCTTCAAGTAGGTTGCAAGCTCCTCGGCGTTCGCGAACTCTTCCACGTGGATGTACGAGTTGTGAGGCGCCACCGCTGCGTACTCCGAGGCGCGGGCACCCATCACTATGGGGAGCACGTTGTGCCTGGTAAAGAGTAACAAATTGAGGTCATTATTACCTGCCTACAATAAGACAAAATAATTCGTATTCAAACGATTTACTTACTGAAGTCCATTGACGAAGAACTTCTCTGTGACATAATCACGGCAGTTTGAGTTTTCAAAAGCGAGGTAGAACTTGTATTCCTTATCCAGCATTTCTAAGCAGTTTGGATCGTTGCGAGGACAATGGTGAGACCCACAAGCACCGTAGATATCAACTTGGATATGCTTGCTGAGTTGTCTCGCGAACTGGAGGCGACGGTTCCGAGCGTGGCAGTTCGATACGAACCACGCTACCTACAACCAGCATAGAAACACAATGAATGTTAATAATGTTTTCATCGATAATTTCATCAGTTTCTCATATTATGTGTTAGTTACTGTGCAGTTCCAGTACCTACCTAATATAAGTAGGTAACAGGTGAAATAAACCGTTGACAATGCGAGTAATGTCGTAACTCTACATACATAGTAAGTACAAGTGTGTCGCTTCAGCGCCATGGATAGAAAAAGAGTCTTGTGCACTGAGAAGCAGATGTTAATAAATGCAATGGTTTTTTTTTGTTAGTTCTTTTGGGAATAATTCCTCTAAGAACCAAGGTACGAAGACGGATGATAACGAAATTGTATGTGCTTTTGAAACTCAGCCGCTCGCCATGACAGTCGCTATTCTACTTTAGGTAGCTCACGCAACACAATGGATGTCGAACCTAGGCGGCACCTATTAATTTAAGTGCCTTGGTATCTTGAGCGACAGAATAAGTAGCTTATGCAACTTTAATTAGTAGCCAATTGGTGGGTAGCATTAGATATTTAAATAAAAAAGGAATTCGGAAGCACGTTTATAAATCCTACATGTGTACCTCAACATAAACTAGTTTTTGAGTTGCCCATTTACTTACTTTCTTAGTTTTGTTTGCTGCATAATTCCTGTCGAGTTCTTTCTCCGTGACGAGTGGATCATAGTAGACCCACCGTTCGTACGGCGTGACGATGTCAGAGTCTCGGCGATACGTGGCTGTCCAGTTGAAAACGTTCAAGTATTGGGACGGTAACGATGCTGTGTGATAGGGACACTCTAAATAATAGAGTATCCATATCTGGAAAGAATATTTTTTACAATTAAAATGTAGGCAGGACCTATAGAATGAAGAGAATTCGCAAGATGCCTTGGGTATATTTTGCGACTTGTCCAAAGCCTTTGACTGTGTGCAACATGAAACTCTTGTAAGGAAATTACACCACTATGGTGTCAAGAACAAAGCTCTTGAATTTATCAAATCTTATCTGAGTGATAGAATTCAAAAAGTCGATGTCAATGGAACTAAGTCCTCAGGGTCGAGGGTCACCATGGGTGTACCTCAAGGATCGATTCTCGGCCCTTTTCTGTTCCTAGTTTATATTAATGACTTACCTTATTATGTTAATGACAGCCACGAGATTGTGTTGTTTGCAGATGACACTTCATTAACATTTAAAATTAACCGACAACTAAGCAATTATGACGAAGTAAACAACGCACTCTCTAAGGTGGTTTATTGGTTTAATGTGAATAATCTTTTACTCAATGATAAGAAAACTAAAGTGATAAAGTTTTCCATGCCTAATGTAAGACAGGCAAATACAAATGTTAAAATTAATGGTAATGAGTTGGACCCTGTTAAGTCATCAGTTTTTTTAGGCATTACTATAGATTCTAAATTACAGTGGCTTCCTCATATAGATAAATTGTCCGGAAAATTATGTTCTGCTGCATATGCAGTCAAAACAATCAGAAGGCTCACTGATGTGGATACTGCTAGACTTGTTTATTTTAGTTATTTTCATAGTATCATGTCTTACGGAATTCTTCTTTGGGGAAATGCGGCTGATATAGAAACCATCTTTATTTTACAAAAAAGAGCTATAAGAGCTATCTACAAACTAGGAAGCCGTGTTTCCCTAAGAGAGAAATTCAGAGACATAAATATTTTGACTGTCGCTTCTCAATATATTTATGAAAATTTATTGTATGTGCATAAAAATATTACGAAATTTAAAAAAATAAGCGATACACATAATTTGAATACTAGAAATAAGAACGATCTTGTAGCACATCATACTCGTCTCCACAAAATCAGTAACTCTTTTATGGGGCAGTGTATACGTCTCTACAATAAACTTCCATATAATATTAGGGAAATGACTATTAACAAATTTAAAATAACTATAAAATCTACGTTATGTAAGAAAGCGTATTATAAAATTTCAGACTATGTAACGGATAAAAACGCTTGGAATTAAGTCGCTCTAATTCAACACACTGAACAAACAAAATGTAATAGATATAAGTACTTCATTTAAAAAAGATAAAAAGCCTACTGAGTTTTTTGGCAGTGTTTCTCAGTAGTTGCCAGTCATTCACTGCACGGTAGGAAAAGAAATTGGACTATTTTTATGTAGACTCGCGTCTCAAAAAAAATAAAGCATATTTTGATTTTGATTTTGATTTTTGATTAAGGCAAAGTAACTGTAAAGATTAATTTGGTAGAGTTCCCATAAGGATACAAATAAAAAAGTAGGAGTTGCAACAGGTGACGAGTAAACCAATATTTTAGACAAATTGTTGAAAGTTTTTGTGGATTTTATAAACAAACTACAGAATTAGGCATGTTAATGTTACGTTACGAAAAGTTAAAATGAGGAGAAGAATTTTTACCTGTGAAGAGGGTCTCCTAAAGTTAAATGATAATGATGTGTGATGATCTTTAAACATGATAGCATCAGCTGTGACGGCTTCCCTCGAATCTGACGAGATTGTGCAGCGGTCTACAGGACATTTGTTCTTCAGGAATTCTTTGCGGCCACCAGAAACGCTCCATGCGCTATAACCGTTTGCCAAATAAATTTTCTTTAGGGGAACATCTTCATCTTTAGGGAGTGTATACATTAGTTGCTGGATGACTCTGAAAACAGACGAAAATAATTAGAAGAAACATTGTTAGGATTCTAAGGGAATTTGAACGGACAACCAAATAAAACCCTAGCCTATCATAATAATACATAAATATGTATCGTAATTACCTGTCGTCGCCTGGTGCATCTTCCGGAAATAACTGTGTGGGCTCGCTGATCATAGGCCTGTACTCGCCACCGCGCATGTACCATGGCCTCTTAGTCACCTCACGCTGTTCCGTGTTTACGTCCAGTTCACCATATGTCTCCGTAATAAAGTTCTGGAATAATTTTAGATAGAACATGTTGCCTACTGAATATTAAAGGCTGTTGGGATAGTATCTATCCCAACAGTGAATGTTTCCCTGCCTAATAATGTTATATTATAAGTTATTTTGAAAGATTAGACGGCTGTTTGTTATAAAGATTTATTCGGTACTAAATAATTATAACATTCAACAAATATTTGCAGCATAACAAATTAAATGAATTAATTGCAATTAGGATCACAACCACGTGCTAAAACATTTTACACTAATGACCAGTCACCCTATAAACATATAATTAGAAAGACATCGAACTGTTGGATGACTGGGGTGATCAGAAAATATAGCATTCGTTAAGGGTTTACAAATAATTATTAAGACTAAGATTTTCGGAACCTGCATCGCCGATAATGTTAGATGATCCAAATGTGGGATTTATTAGACTTACGACAGCCCACAGTTACGATGATGGTGGATGAGTGATGGTGCTGTATTATTGTATCTACCTGCGTTAGGTGGTTCGATGTAAGATCGCGCGGAAAGGCGGTAAGGGTGAGCGGGCGAGGCGTAGGCGAAAGCGGAGCGCGCGGCAGCAGCAGCAGCACGAGTGCGGCGCCCGCCAGCGGCAGCAGCAGCGCCGCGCGCTTCGCCGCGCGCAGCGCCCGCGCCGCGCGCAACCACATCGCGCGCTATCCTGCGCGACCCGACGCTCGTACCCACGCGTTCTGCATCACTCCCTCAACACCTGCCCACCGCATCCACTAACTTATTATACATCTGAAACAAGGTTTCATCACTAAAAATACCTGAATTAGTAACGAAGAAACATTAGGTACAAATACACATCGGGCAGTTGGTGTGGTTGGTGAGGTAGTACTTACTTAGCACGTTGGTTATAGGTTTGATTATCACAAACCATGTTGCAAGCACTGTCTATAGTTTAGAGATGAGTAGAAAGAGTGAAGACTATGCTTGTATCATGTTTTGTTGTGCAGTGCAAACGCCCAGTAACAGCTATGTGGTTTCCATAGTTCAAGCACTAGTTACTTAGTTTGGGATCAGATGGCTGTATGGTGTAATGCCCCAGGATATTAGAGTCTATCTAGAGTCCATTACAGGAAATGTGCTTTAATTTAAATATTGTCACACCTTTAGGATCAAGAGTCAGTTTTGGTGAAATCTAGTTCCAGGAAAAATCTCATAGAAATAGGTAAGTAGGCAGTTAAAGTAAAAAAGTATCAAGGTACCTTAATTACCTAATCGGTTGCCAAAGAGCTCTCGATTTGGAAATAACTTAAGTACTATCTAATGATGTAAAGCACGGAGTAATATATGAATATAAAAATGTGACAAAATAAACAGTTAAGTATTTTTTTTTGTAAATAAGTAGGTGTACCTATGTATTCAAAATAAGTGTTTCAGTATTAGATGCATAAAACGTTAAAAATAATCAAAAAAATAATTTAAAAAATCACAGTCCTACGGTGTTGACTAATGTCATATGATGTTGTCATAGGGTGTCATGTCTGCAGAAGTGTCAGTGTTAGTCAGCAGCAGACAGCTGTGCAGACAGCAGACAATTATTTTAAAATAAACTACCTATGAAGTAGTAGCGAGTAGGCAGATATTGATTGTCTTTGTATTGTTTCCAACACGAAACAATGCTAAGCTCGCAGAATGAAATTGATGTTCGGAGGAAATCATATTTTCAGAAGGTTCAACCAGGTGAAAACTGTAACCTCGTATAAAACGCACCGTGCCACATGGCGTGGTTTAGCTTTTAACGCAGTCCGTTATTTAACGTGTGAAAGCAATACAGCCTCGTGAATACAGACAGTGAAGGAATTTAATTTTAAAATTTACTTAGATTTTTTTTTTATTTTTTACTTTCCTTTATAATCTTTTATGAGGAAATGCAAGCAAGGAGAGTTGCTAACTGCCTGAGTAACAAGACATAATTAAATCTCTCATATTTTCTCTTCTTGCATTGGACCAAACTGGAAGATATTTTGTAGAATGAATTAGAAGGATATACATCGAATTATTCGGCAATTGATGGCCATTTCCAAGCAATATCAGTTACAAGAAACCAAAGCTGATTGTATTTGTTAATTTTCCCCTTCATTGAATGACTGTTTCAGTAATTGTGGTTACCCTAAGATTTTATTAATGACATTTCAATTACAGTATTATTTTTGGTATTGCAGGTCACACAGACTTCTATAGGGAAGTGGTCGTAGGCAACGGCATTTTACTCGAAGTGATGCCTACAAATAAGATACGGAACTATGGTGTTATAGCGGTCCTGGATACGAGTTCAGCTCCCAGGGCCGTTATTTAAACACATATGGAAATCTTGTTTTAGTGGGTGACCCGCCCGAGCGTGCTCACTAGGTGGTAGCAAGAGACTTGTTGTCTCTACAAAAGCGGGTAACCATAAAGAATTTCCACCACGTAAAAAAATGTATTCTAGGGCAAGGTTGGTTGAACTTGACACTATTCATTAGATTTAAAGATCGTACGTGGTGTCGTCACCGGTACCGGGGTGCTAATTTGATACCGTTCTGTCGTGTTGATGAAGCGCAAGTAAGTAAACAGTAACTAGTAAAGTAACGTTACTATGGTGAACTTAGATCAAGAAACACTCACTGGGACCAATGAATCTAAAAAACCTCTAAATTAAAAAAATATAAATATAGCACCAACTACGTCTAATTTCCTTTAAACTTAACTAAGAATCAATTCACATTTGAAATAAAAAAACGCATCAAAATCGGTCCATCCGTTTTGGTGCTACGAGGCATCAAACTTGTATACAGATGATACATTCGTCAAACTAATTATACCCTCTTTTTATCGGGGGTTATAAACAAAGTTTTAAGTTACATGTCAGTAGATAATGTAACATATTCATAGTTTGTTGTTTTGCTACATTTGCCATTGATATTGTGCACACTGAACTTCATGTTTAAGATATTTATGATAATTTGTATCACAATATGTCTCTAGAACGACTTGTTTTGTATTTTTAAGTTCAATCTGTGGATCACGTTGTGAGCAAATCAACGATTATAATATTGTATCCTTGGGTACAATATTGTGATATAACTCTACTTTGTTAGTACTTTCTTCAAATGTTGTAAAATGAAGCTCTGTTCTCTCTCTGTAATGTTGTTTCTTTTTTAAAAAATACAACACATAATCTATAATAAATAAATAATAGTACCTACTCAAAGCGACTCTAATAAGGTACTCTATACATGTACCTATAGGCTGATAGATAATATAAGTGTAATATATCTTTTCACGCGGTGCTCATGATAACAAACTACTTTCTCAAAGAAACTTTTGTTTAGAAGCTTCTTTTTTTTATTAAATTTCAGTTGGTGTGCAAGGTGGAGCAAGTCGAGGGGCTGGTGTGCGCTATGCGTATAGCGTGTCACCTCGTCCTTCTGAACGTCGCGGCTCAACATGTAATAGCGAAATTATAATAAAAAGTTATTTGAAAAAAGTTGTTTATGTTACCAGTCACCCTAGCTAGATGTAATCTCATGTGCTTTGCAAGTATATTTGGCATACTAACATATGTCAAATGCCTTAATTAGTCAAGCCAAGGACCATTTTGCTTGAATACGAACGTCGCAGTTTTTTAGTTTTTTACTACTAATCTTTAAAAACTTATATACTTAATTAAACTTGACACTGGCAAAACTGCGGAATAATTTCTGCAGAGGCCATAATTAAAAGAAGAAGAAGAAGCCCTTGAACAAATTATTCTGTGGAACAATCCAATGTTTCAAATTAAATGAATTCCGTAAAATATCAAATAACAACACAACGTTCAAATAAAACCATTGTACCTACTCACCGGTACCGTTTAAAAGAGATGGAGTTTTTTACGTAGAAAAGACCTCTACATGATTCATGTTCATTTCAAGAGGATAATTTCGTTTTACGACTACTACAATGACCTTTGCTGGCAGTCCGGTAGAGGTGAATGTCATATTATAGGCGTAATATTATGTTTTTGTGAACCAATTACTAGTTGCATGTAATAGTTGTGTCACATATGGTTCCCGTGACCCGTGGGGTTTTGGAGAGTAAACCGGGCCCGGCCGCTTAAACCTGGAGAACCTGCAGGGTCTCGCTCACCCGGGCCAAAAACGGCAGTCTCACATACTCCTCGTCCTGCGCCTACTCGGGACGAGGGCATGCGGAAAGCATTTACCCACGTTAAAAAAAGGGCCTAGTTGCAGAGTACTCAGCATTTAAGTGTTTTCTGGTCGTACTAAATCTTATCAGCGTAGGTACGCAAATATGTACAGACTAGGGAATTTTACAGAGGTTTATAATCGTTTATCCGTAGTAATTTGTGATCAAATACAATAAACGGATTAGACAAGTTTGGGTACTCAAGGCTTTAGGCGAAGTCTTCGCTTATCAGTGGGACACTATCTCCGGGGAAAATGAGCACAATGAAAATTAGCACTTACCCTTCAGTATAGCTAATAAGTAAGTGGGTAGATTAGCTTAATAGTTAATAAATACGAATTAAAAAAATAAGTAGTACCAACTAATTTTTTTTTGTTATTAAATACCAATAATTACGTACCCGTGCAAAGTCAGGGCGGGTTGCTAGTACCTAATTAATATACAGAAATTCAAAATGGAGCTTGGTCAAAAAATAGAACATCAATTAGCCTAAGAATATAAATAAAGACAAAATAGCTGAGATACCTTAGGTGGCTAAATATATTTAAGCCTAGGTACCTATATGCGGGACCTCCTACACATATTATCTACTATATAAAAATAAGTCGGGTTTTCCTTCCTGACGCTATAACTCCCGAACGCACGAACCGATTTCTACGGTTTTGCATTCGTTGGAAAGGTCTCGGGCTCCGTGAGGTTTATAGCAAAGAAAATTCAGGAAAAATTTCAACAGAAAAGCGGGAAAATGTTACATAAAACGAAGTCATCTGGTGGCGAAACGGAGTTCGCCGGGTTTGCTAGTTATTATGTAAAAGTAAGTAAGTACCTTTAAATTATTTTAATCTTTATTTTTAAAAGGGACTACGCGCGGTGTATGATCGTCCCATCGTATCCTAAACAATTGTCTATTTACAAATAAGGGCTAGGTATTTAAACAAAATAAAATTAAAGTATATATAAAAAAAAACACCTACACTTATTTATAAGAAAAACTAAAAAAAAATACAGAAGGCATAAAGAGGCAAGTTGTGTGTGTGTGTGACAAGTGACAATGGTCTTCAAAGTAAAAAAAAAACTAGGTAGGTATTGATCGAGTGATAACCAAGTCGTCACCTTGAATAATAAATCGCCCACATAGCAAATGAAATAGACCTTGGAATTGGAATCATAAAATCGTAGGTCTTTTGTCAAATATGACTTCTAATCACACCATGCCATTCCTCGCACCAGCTAATAAACTTGACAACAGATTCGAATAGTGGGGCTATTCAATGACCATGCAGGGTACTTCGCTAGCGAGTGCAGCGCCGTTTCTACCGGAGCGAGACCCTCACAATGCTGGGTGTCAGGTACCATCCGATGCGATACGGGTGCTATTCGGATTACTCGTGGTCGGAAAGCAACTGAAGCACCTACTGGAAGCGAAGAGCACCGCTATCTCAGCTCTTCAAACATTCCGTGTCAATGGGTCTTACCGTCTTCGTCGCGTTGCCATAGCGTGATCTACTCGGGGCAGCGCAAGTCACGTGACTCCAGGTGGAAATATAAATAACGGATAATGGGAATATAGATGTAAATAATAGGATGGGTTAGGGGACGCTCGCCCCCGCCGGGGACGAAGATTGTTACGTTTGTTATATGTACATATTCTAGATTTATAATTCATAATATTTGTATATTTTCGTTAGGTACCTACACCAAATAGCCTACCCCTTCTTTATTTAATTCCACTCTTTCTTTTTACCCGACTTTCCTCTCTATCCTCATACTCCCCTATCGCCGTTTTCTCTTGTATCTCTTTTCCGATCGCATGGTATCATGAATTTCAATTTCTGCCAGTTGACTCTATCTATCCTAAGCCGCATAAAGTAATTTCACACCGATAAAAATGTTTTAGACGCAATTTGACGGAAAGATCTTCTAGGCTTCTGCCTAGATCTAAGAGTCTGCCCGGTAGAAAGGGTTCTGTGATATTCCTCTACAAAGTACACGCGCAAGAGCTGTTGTGTAGGTACTTTCTATTTCCTATGTATTTATGTACATCCGGTACACAAAATACATAACATAGTTGCTAACAAATTTTCTATGTACCTAAATAAGTAAGTACCTGCCTTTTATGTATGTATGTAGCTTAGTAGGTACCTAAATAATTTGAATATAGCAAGTAATTTAACGAGCAATTACGTACTGTGATTGTCGCGACTGCGTGAGTTTATTGCTAACATTTCGCAAGTAAACTGTGGCTAACAATTATTTTTATTGAAATATTTTTATAACTACTGCCTACGTAAGTAAGTAGTTACAATAGATTCGGTGGCAGACAATCATTATTATTATAATAGGTGGTTACAGGTAACTTAATCATAAATTTACCTGTAAACCTATTAAATATAAATTACTTTCTATATTATGTAAGCAGAACCTACTGAGGTGCTTAAGCTTTGTTTTAACACTAAATTATTGTTAGTACTTATTAGCCATCACTCTACTTGTTACACAAGTCATGTGTAAGTTAGTAAAGACATATCGATCTAGAAATAAAATTAAAATAGGTAGGTAGGTACAATAACTTGTTATGTTACCATCTCGGCTTTACTACCCTAGATATTATTATGTAGGTACCCTAATGTACTTACCTACCTAGTTTTGTGTTTGTAGGTGTGTTTGTTTTAACGTATTGCTTAGTATCTACCCAGTGTCATGTAAAGTATAGCATGTATCTACTAGGTACCACTTCCTGATGTCCTATTCTTTCTGATGTATTATCCTTTTATTTTTATTTTATTAATTTAAGGACCGCCAACAAAGATACATTATTATTATAGCACATATGATCATAAAAAAAAATCGTAAACGCATCTTCAATTATAGGCAACCACAGCTTACACATTCAGATCGATATTTTTTTCGGGATCCTGGCTAATTGGGTAGGAAAACAAGAAGTGGTGCACATATTATGGTTAGGTACCTACCCACTATAAGTTTTAAGGTACGTACCTAAAAACTAATACTACCCTGCCTACCTTACTACGTACCAAAGTATAGACTAGTGGGTAGTCAATAAACCAACCTTTCACTACAAATGTAGAAGTTTGTTTGATTATCATTCATGTTAGTAGTTGGGGACGAGGCAGCCTGTTGTAGCCGCATTGTCTATAGCGGTCGTCACATTCGTCACACTTTTCTGGTCAAGGGCCGTAAAGGATAATGTGAGGTGTCATTGCGGGCCGCACAGGCACGTAGCTATAGAAAGTCTAGGGGTGGAGTCATTTGGTTATAAGAAAATGAAAAGGCGAGCGCAGCGAGCGCGAAGTTATTTGTTGGTAAGAACGAAAACAAAGGCGAAAATTGAAAATAGCGGAGAAATGCATCTTGAACGAAGCGAGCCCGAAAAATTAAGTTCTTTTTTTATTCTGCGATAGGCTGGCGCTTGACTACAGCTTGCCTGATTTTGAGCAATGATGTAGTCCTCGATGGAACGCGCCAGCCTAGTATACCGATTCACTCGTGATTACGAATGATTATCGGTGAGAATGTGGCAGTGGAATGCGCCTCCTCAGACATCGCACCGCAACACGGCAAGGCCGCTTGGCGGAGCGGCTTTGTCTGGTGGGTGGTCACTAACCACGGTCGAAGTCTACCACCAGTTGATTGTCACCTGATTTGCACCACCCGGGGACCACGTGTGGGGATTCAATTAAAGGTGTACATCCACGGACGAAGGTGACTCAGCCCCCTGAGTAATAATTATTTAAAAATTAAAACAAAGGATAAATTTAAGCGCGAGCGAAACTTAAAAACAAAGGACAAAATTTAATTGGTATTATTGGAAAATTAAAACAAAAAAATTAACTCATTATTACAATTGCGAATTGCGAAAATTTTGTTTTTAATAATAGAAATTTTCAACTGTCGTTATTACATACATTAATGATAACGCGAGCAATAGCTTTGCTTGAATTTTTTTTTTGTAATAACGAAAATTGAAAACTTTGTGAACCACCTGACATTCCTAAACTTGTTACGATTACTTTTAATCCTTTTTCTTGCTGGTTTTAATGAAAATAACAGACGACAAACTTAGTTTTAGCATTTTTTGTTGGGGATTGAGACTGTTTTCTACTAAAATTATTTAGTTTGTCGCGGGCCACACAAATATCGCTCGCGGGCCGCACTTTGACGACCGCCTGGTCTATAGGGAATTGGCCATAGCGGTAGGTAACGTTATTTCTATTGAAATGATGAGCCTACAAATAGTCGATAGTGCGATGTTGATCCTGGATGCAGGTCTACGAATTTCCAGAGCCGTCATTAAACACTTGAGATAGGCTACCGTGGTGTTTTTAGTGGGTAACCGGAGCCTGCCTCTCAATGGCAGGCAAGGACTCCTACATACTGCGCTACCTCCCCAATAGCGGGGTCCCATAAAGGGAAGACTACGTTCAACGACGGAAAAATAATCATAAGATGGGCTCTTATTTTTAAGAATAGTTAGTAGTAATTGTTACATTAAATGCATAATAATAATTCCATTAAAGTTAAAGTTGTAGTCACGAAAATTTTAGCATGGAAAAACCATATTTCAAATCCGAAGATTGTGTAGGACATTTTATATTATAGAGGCGAAAGTAAAGTGGAGCAAATCCATTTTTGACGGTGCGAGTGTCATTGTTGTAGTCGTAACGAAAGATGGTGTGTTGTAGTTAGTGGCATAAACAATTATTTTGAAAAAAATAACTGATAATACTTATTCAATTTACAAGTAAAAAGATACGTGAGCAGTAGATATTTTGTTTTAACTAGGTTCCTACAGAAATATCATGATCTTGATGAGGTTAAATAGGCAAGATTTAGGGTAAGTCGTCCTTCCATGCTTCAATTTGGATGCAACAATCCAGTGTTACTTGAGGGTTATTTGGGACTTACCTTTTCATGACCTAGATAACCTCTCTAGATACGTTCCTGTTTAGTGCCTTTAATAACTAATAACAAGGAGTTTAACTGTTTTAGCAACAGACAATATAGACATAATAGACCGTTGTAATTTTTTTTCACACAGTAGTGTACTTGTTCATGTTGGTTAGTACGTAAACCGCACTTGTTTTTAAAAACATTCCAATGTGAAATCAACACAAACACAGTAAATTTAAAATAATATAGGTAGTTTACTAAGATACTTATTATAAGTACATAATCACTTAGCGTATTAATTAATATTAATTAATGTATTATGACATAATAATATATTATTGAGTTTGGTACCTATCTCTATAAAAATGTTAGGTATATGAACCCCTATCAAACTCTAGGAAACCATCTTGATTATTTCGGTCTTCATATAAAAAAACACATCAAAATCGATCTATCAGTTTACGAATCAGCGCTACGAGGCAACAAACTTGCACGGCCGAGATACACCAATGGACAGCGGTACCTGCTTTGAAATATACTGTAATACGGTTGCAGATTCAAGATCGTTATGTTTCATTGCTGTTCAATGCCCAATTATAGACGAAGGAAAATATCGTTAGAGAACCAGATTATGTACCTAGGTATTAAAACTAAAAATAAAAATCTCGACCTGGAAGGCTAAATTTTCTCGAGAAATATTCGAGGAAATGGGACTTCCACCAACCTGCACTTGGCCACTTTTTATTATAGTATCAAGGTATACCTAATCCATTTTTTTGCGTACGTGCAAAAACGGGTGTTGTGACAATGTGTTAACTGAGTTTGTAAACATTTATATTTCTATTAAAGAGAATGCCGGCCAAGTGCCTGACGGGCTACTCGCAATGCAGGGTCTTGAGTCATCTGAATAATCAACAAACATACATAATTTTTTCTAAGGATGGCTTATTTTGTATTTTGCACGAAAATTGTGAAGTAAATAGGTACCAAGGTATAGTACTTACTATTACTTTTAATGTTCGAATATTTAGAGAATTCCTGTAAATTTATGTAATCAGCTTTCTTTCTGCAGATAGTTTCGCTAATCCAAGGATCGACCGACATAAAGATATGGCTAAATTATTACGGCATTATTTATAATGAGTATAAATGAATCAGGGGATGCTGTTTCTTTAGGGCTCCGCAACCGCCCTGCTAGAAGATGTGAAGAAGGTTTGCGCCAATCCCTAGCTAAAGCCTTAAAGGATAATGAACCATTCACACGAGAACAATACCCGAGATAGGACAGCGAGCCACTAATAAAGCATCGTATATATAGGAACATCTGTCTTACTGTCCTGTCGTATCGTCGTCGTGCAAATGGCCCATTGGGTTTCCACAAGACAGAGTTCATGAAAGCAGTTGGAGAAAGTTTGTTAGGATTAGCTTCCCAAAAAGCACACCGAATTTAGCATATTACTTCAATATTCAACATATTTGCCTGCAGAACGGTTGAACCGATTTGACTGATTATGGTTTTGAAGTATTCTTACAAGCACAAGGAAGGATTGTAAGCGGTACGAAGTTCGACTGTCGACGGCCCAGCTAGTTTTAAACAGACGTCAACAAAAAGGTAATATAGAGTTAGCTTAAATTATTGTTTTCTAATAATTGGCACCTACCTAGTACTACCTAGTGTACCTACGCGTACCTCCAGGGTTACCCGGGATCAAACGGTACGTGCCGGAATCTCACGCATAGGGCTAGTTTTCAGCCGACTTCAAAAAGGAGGAGGTTCTCAATTCTACTAATGTACTTATTTTTGTATGTATGTTATACGATAATTCCACCAATAAAATAGATCGATTTTGATTTTTATCGTTTCATACCCATACTTGCCAGGTGGTCCCATTTAAATTTAAACAAAATTGGTTTAAAATTTTAAGTTTTTGTAAAAACATTGAAGTTAGTATTTTTTTTAAAAGCTAATTTTGTTTACCGTTCCTGCAATAAAGAGTGCGTGCGAGAGCTTGTTCGGACTGGTACGTAGGCGAAACTTATGTGAATCAGTAGTAAATCCTTACCTGCAACAAGTAAATAGATGCTAGGTGTCACAGCATGAAAATAGGTGTTCAGACTGTCGTGTTATCTAGCCATTGCGATGTTAAGTACAATTTTACTATTTTCGTGACACTGATAAAACAGTTTTAAAGTAAATAGTTATCAATTTGTAAGTATTCTATTCTAACCTACCTACCTACCTAATGCTGTAGGTAGGATGCTAATGCCATGCATACTCCGATAGCAATTACTTTTCTTGTTGATAAAAAGTTGGGTTAATTAAGGTGAACATTCGATAAAATTAAAAAAAATTCAAATAACTAAGTAGTTTATTTCAGACAGCTTAAGTCCATATTTTAGTAACAATGCCATATAGAACTATGTTAGTAAAATTAATCGTACGTATTTACCTACATATACTTACGTAGGTACCTAGTATGGCACCTTCAATGTATGTATGTGTTACCCTATCTCAATTAAAAAAAAAAGAATAATAAAAACAGACTTTAATAATTTTGTAATTTGTTTATACATCCGTATGACGAAGTTATGTGCAAAAACGTAAAAATAATATCTTACAAAATAAGTAAATCTGTCAAAAATATTCATCAGATTTCAGTTAGGTTTATCTATTGAACAATTAGCTCGTATCATACAAGAAACAGATAAATAGCAGTTTTTTTTAATGAAATACGAACTGACTTTAATTTTAACAATAACTCAAAAGACACGCAACCGATTTTAATAAAATTATCGAGTATCATAACATAAAAAAAAAACATACAGTCGAATAAAACAAAAAGAGAACCTAAACCGTAACTTTGTGATTTATTCACCCTAATTCGTACAGGCGCGGATGTTATGTTAAGGAATGGTGAAAACAATGCATACCAAAACATATTATGATCGCAGCAATCGAAGGTTTGCAATCATTTATCAAAGGATCCCATAGTCTATCTTAAATAATAATAGTAATCCCATAGAAAATCTTCATCAGATCCCTCTCAGATCATTATTATGCCCATATTATTGTAGGGAGGTACTAAAACAAATGTAGGGCACAGGCAATTTCCTTGCTGTCTGGGCAACACGACTGAGAAAGTAACTCCACCTTGCAGAATAATTTTTCACTTGTGTTCCTGGGTGCGAGTCATGTATTCAAGGTCGTCACTTGTCTCTTCAACTCTTTTTAGTGTCTCACAGCTGGGCACGGGTCTTCTCTCAATTATATTACGAGTTGAGACAGTTTAGGCCTTAATCCACACAGGCTAGCTAACTGCGGTTTGGTGGATGTCACATGTCCTCGAATGATTATTTCTTATACATGCCGGTTTCTTCACGAAGTTTTCCTTCACCGATATTGAGCATCGGAGATGAAATAATAACACAAATATATGTGGGCACTGCTGGGAATAGAACCCGCGACCTTATATTTCTAAGGCGAGGCCCGTACCGCTGCGCCACCGCTGCTCTTACCGCTGCGTACCGTTGACATATATGTAAAAGGTCGGAAAGGCCTTTATACAGGGGCGTAGCTACCGCCGTATTTGCCGTATCAATTATACGGGGCCCCGGGCCACGGGGGCCCCCAAAGTGTGTAAAGAAAAAGAATAAAAACAAAAACTAAAATCATCATCAGCCATAAATGATTTAATAAATCAATTTGCCGAAAAAAAGGCAAGGAGAGTGAATATTTAAAATTCGATTTTTATTTGTAAAATGGGTAAATTATGTGATAAATAAATATTTCTTCTCACAATATTTTTTTTCTTTTGTGAAAATTCTTTACCTCCATATAAGGGCCTCCAAAATTTTTTTTATATGGGGCCCCGACAAGGCACGCTACGCCACTGCCTTTATAGGTTCACTGGAAAAGTCCGGTGAACCAATAACAGCCCCCCCGGCCGATTGGGTTAGGTACTCCGAAAAAAAAGAGTGATACCTCTAGTGTTGCAAGCGTCCTTATTTCCTACGGTAACCGCTTATCATTAGATAGGTCGTAATGTCCATGTTGTGTGTTGTATAATTAAAAAATTAAAAAACTCAAGCAAGTCGAGCAAAATGACGTTTTTAATATTTTATTTTAATCTTTACATAGTTTTAAATGTAGTCGCTTCCGCTGTCTGTTCGCGATAAACTACTTAACGGATTTTAATGCGGTGTTCACCAATTAGCAAAGTGATCCAATTTGTGACACACAAGTCGAATAATAAAATAAGACTTGGCTTAAAGATTCCCACCAAGGCATAACCCACAAAAAAAACAAGTCGAAGTTGGGAATTGTGTCCGATAAACGGCAATTAACCCACCCCCTATTACGTAGGAATGGGACCTTAATATAGCCGGTGAAAGGGGATGATATTCACGTCATCCACCTTTAGGCTTCAGATAGGAAGGAATATAGGTGATGGAGGCACACCGTCGTGCGTGCCACCATAACCAACTTGCTGTCAAAAACACCCAGCATTGCCCCGCACGTGCACAACATGTATACCACAGATAAATATGTGGTGTTCTAAAAAAAATGCATATTTTCGTGCAATCTGAGTGAATTCGCAAAAGTTTTGTTGAATTTTGTTAATTATATTTATACATTTTATATTCTGTGTTTAGGCTGGTTTTATATTGTGTTTATATCAGTGTTGTGTTACTTTGTATTTTTTAAATGTGTTGCAGATTTGTTTTATTTTATTTAATAGGTATACCTACCTAGAACCTGTAAAGGTATTGGGTGTGTGTAATTTTAAATAAATAAATAATAAGCATTTGAATTTTAAAAATCCCATTTAAAACTGATCATTACTAATATCCGGGCCCACGGCTTCGCTCGCGTTGTATCTACTTGTTGGGATAAAAAGTAGCCTATGTGTTAATCCAGACTATAATCCATCTCTGTGCTAAATTTCATCCAATACCTTTTGATTTGAATTGGTTGAAATTTGTGTAACAATCATACATCCATAAATTCTTAAATACTTTCACGTTTTTAATATTAAGTACTTAGTAGGATAGGATAAGATTATGTGTTTATATTTGTGATTTATACCTCCTAAATTAATAGGTACAGGCGTAATATTCCGTTATATATGCATCCTCTTTGTCTGATCCTTAAAAAATACACTATTCAGTTCTACGACTAAACCATTCCTGAAAAATAAGTAGGTATTCTGATACCGGACCTAAATCTACAAAATAATATTTTACACATAATACAATAAGTACCGATCGATTGAATCTCCTATTTGAAGTCGGTTATTAACGAGTTAAACTTAATAAATACACGAGATTCAATTACAAAATAAGTAAATATTTTATACTCACATGAAAAACATTTATTGTTCACTGATAAACTGATAAGAGCACTGATTGAATGTTTTCCTAATAAAACGTGTATTTTCACTGTAATACGCCCTCTTGTTGGTAGTATTGCGGTACAGATTTGTTATAAAACTTCGATACAGTTTTCAGTGTCAGCCAGGGTGTTTAGGTTTCACGCTTTTGAGTCGATATTGGTGAAGGAGCGGATGGCGCGCGCTCGGCAGTCGGCTGGCTATTGGCAACGGCGGAGCTGCGTGCGCACTGCGCGTCACGGTACCGCATCTACTCCGCATTGACAGCGTAACCCCTACATACTTACATACTATATAGTATGTGATACGTGGCTTGCACAGTGCACACACCCTTCACTACACGATGAATACTTACTGAAATATTAGTGACCGCCTCACAATTACAGTATTGGAATCACCACAATAACACTTGGTATTTAATAGATTAAGAACAGGTATTGGTGTTAATATAGTAGCGGACTAACGCGGCTCAAAGTTAATAAAATCATCCAGCAATATTAAAGATAGGCAACGGTATCGGACTCTGCTTTGAAATAGGTATAGGTCGCTATATTTGATCCTGTGTTGATGAGTTGAACCATGTTGAACATCCTAAGTTGAACATTAGGTATATCCGTAGGTAAGGTAGGCTAGGGATATTCAACGATATAAATATCGTTGGGTACATTTTTATAAATACATTAATAAGTGACCTAAAACATTGGATATTGTGTTTGATTGTTTTAATAACATGTTATAACATTTGTTGTAGGTAATACGAGTAAAATACCTACCATTTTATCTGCTTTCGTTGACATGGATGGGCGAGGTCAAAGTTCTAGTTATTCAACCATTATGTTAGCACCTATCACCATAGCACAGATGTTTAGTTCCCATAACCTTTTTTAATCCAACACTGGTACCTACTGCTGTTAGCCAGCATCGACAGGGGTGTGCGTGAAGAGGCTTGGGTTTTGAACCCAAGTTTATTTTTCGGCGAAGGACATCTACCTAAATCGTCTAGAACCCCGCACGAAATAAATAAAAAGATAATAGAAGTTGTTATGTTAAATTGTTCCCATATCACCTGCAATATTTCTGCACAAACCGGAGACGATTTTATTACGGTATACCTGTGTGGCGTCATATCCCGGCCACTCAAGAGACATAACGAAGATAGCTATCCTTAATCGCATAACTAAAGTTTTACCGACGACGATTAGCATGATAATATTGGTGGCAACAGTTGGAACCGCGGTCGCTGGGCATCTCACCTCGCCCGACCGGAAGATCGTCCCTTTTCAATGGAGGGCTACTACGACCCGGTCCTCCAATCACCACACTGTCACACACTTCTTAGCAGCATCGTCGGCAATAATAAAGTTTTCATCCTTCCTTCTTACTCCACTACAGCAGGACTGCTGACTGAGGACACTCCGTAGCTTCGCTTCAACTCACTGATGATTATGCAACATCACTGGCACTGGCAGACTCCTGACTTGAAATCGACCTCCAGTCTCCGCACCTACCTACATACATATAATAATATGATGCATAGAGAGACAATCCTACCGTGTTGACTTCTGCCTTCTGCCCTGCCTGCGCACTGCTTTCAAAGGTCCGAATTTCCTTAAGCACTGAAAGGAAGAGGTCTTGACCGACTTAACTAGCTAACTTGTGAGTTTCACAAAATCGGTTATAAAAATGAGTGGAGTAAAATTGGCTGTGCGGGCAGTGTTAAGATTTACGTTGAAAGGTTAAATTGATTGCATCTGAAGCCAAGCGATTGCAATCAAATCAGTGGCTCAGCGGTATCAGCCTCGCCTTTGAAATATAAGGTCTCGATCCCCGGTCGTGCCCATATATCCTTGTGTTAATTATTTTATCGCCGGCATATCTAAAAACTAATCATTCGAGGACATGTGACATCCCCAACCCAGAATTGGCCAGCGTGTGTGGATTAAGGCCCTAATTTTCTCAACTCGTAAGAGAGTTGAGAGAAGACCCGTGCCCAGCAGTGCTGCAGTGAGACACAAAAAAGGTTGAAGCAAGTAGTTACTTAAGTAGGTATGTGCAGTAGTAATCAATTTGTTTGATACCTATTTAGGTATCAGAAAAAGTTCGTGAATCTAGTACGTTAGGTTAGGGTTCAACATGAAAAAGCTACACAGACCCATCCCCTGTAACCCCTGTTAAACAAAGATGTGTGGAGGCTCCTACCCTCATTGCTGTCTATTTTTCGGCTTTACTAAAAGATTCTTACTGTGACAGTGCTGGAATATCTATTAGGTACTTAACCTAAGAACGGACAAGAGTGTTTTCAATCTGGGACGGTTTATAGCAAAAAAAAACATGTTCATGAACTCTCTGTCGTAGACGGACTCTACGCAGACGATGTCTGTTTAACGGGCAGCGATGTCAACAGCCTGCAATTGCTTTTAAACCGTCATAATGAATCCTGCTAAAGATTTGGTCTTGTATTTATTTAGCGCATCTAAAACCCAAGTGCTCAAACAACCTGTACAAGGTATTCCGCTTGATCCTACGCTGATATACCTTGACGACAAAATCTTACTAGAAGTACCATCTTTCCAGTATCTCGGAAGCTACATCGTCTTTGACAATTGCCTCGAATCCGAAATTATATCATCTAAGTTTGGAAAGGTGGCGGTAGCATTTGGCATGCTTCGTAAACGAGTATCTACGGGATTTTCATGACCTCCAACTTTCCTCAAAAATCAATGTTTAGGCAATAATAATTCTATCCAAATTGCTGTACGCTAACAAAGATGATATAAGACGTTTAGACTTATAAATACCACATCAAGTGCATATGATACATTTTAAATATCAAATGGCACGACCTAGTACCAAACTCAATTGTTTTGAACAGAGCCAAGATTAGTGGTATAGATAGAAGCCATGTTTATGAAGGGACACTTAAGGTGGTGCGGACATCTTGTTCGTACGGATGACTCAAGGTTACCTAAATCTGTCTTTTACTCTCAGCTCATGGAGAGAAAGCGCACGCCTGGTGGTCAGTATCTACAATAGGTACAGGGTTGTCCTAAAGCGAAATCTAGCCGCGTTTAACATCGGATGCGATGGTTGGAAAGAGCTTGCACAATATTGGCAAAACTGACGCAGTTCTATAGGTAGTTCTTTCTGCAGTTTCATCGCTTGAGGAAAGACGTTTACAACACCTATTGCCTGCCTTAGTAAAAATACCCATCTTTAGCCTTCCTATACCTACACTTACAATGACGAAGACCAGTGGCCGATTTGCAGTCTCGGCCGCCCTAGGCTCCAAGCCATCAGCCGCCCCTTTGTCAGCATCCACCATGTACCTAGACTACTTAATAAAATTACTTTATTGCCAACTTTTATCTAAATAGATTTAGAAATTTACTGAAAAAATAGTTTAATTTGCAAGAATATGGTACATAAGTTGTTACAACTAGTTATTTGCTCTAACATACTCTACTCTGCCAACTTGATATACTTGGTTAGGAATTAGGATAACTTGTATACGAGTGTTATCAACTTTCAACACGCGAGTTAAATATTTGAATATCTAATTACCTAAACACAATTAATTTGTACGGAGCTACTTGTTATCGCAAGTGCAGGTAGGAAGTGTAGGTAAAAGTCACCTCTAAGTTAAGTATAATAAATAATAATAATAATTTTCTGAATTAAATGTGATTGTTCAAAGTAGGGCAAAATCGAGCCCAAAGGAATCGGTATATAAACAAACAAGGAAGCAAACACTATTGGGGACGCCCTAGGCCCGGGCCTACCGGGCCTTAGGGTAAATCCGCCACTGACGAAGACCAGCTCTATTGGGCATATTTTTAAAAGCTAGCTTGGTTTAGCCAGCCATCTTCGGGCTCATGACCCACGACTAGGTTTTGCTCTTTAAAGCGAGCTGTCTTTGCCAGGTTAGCCGTAGACGGACTAAGTATACCTATATATCAGAAAAAACTAGAAACCGGCTGCCCATCATAGTAAAGTATCCACAGACGGACCAGACAGATCCCTACTCTGGACGTAAGTGCACATGGTCTTTGGGTAAGGAACACCGGCGGCGTAGCGTGGTTGCCCGGGGTGGAAAACAATTTCGCCGCTCTTATTTCAATAGGTGACTATTAAAATTTAATTATATTTTACTTATTAATTATTTTTGATATCTTTTTTTTACCTATTATATTTTTATTTATGTACTACACTCAACATTAAACAGGTACCTACATTAAATCTAGAGAACTTTTCAGCAAGCACAGGCATCATTGATTTTACAGGTATTTAAGTTATATAACGCAGGATATCTAATATATAAAATTCTCGTGTCACAGTTTTCGTTGCCATACTCCTCCGAAACGGCTTGACCGATTCTTATGAAATTTTTTATGCATATTTAGTAGGTCTGAGAATCGGCTACTATCTATTTTTCATACCCCTAAGTGAATTTTTTTTTAATAAATACGCGGTACGAAGTTCGCTGGGGCAGCTAGTAGGTATATAAATTTGTAAGGAACCCTTAGCGCTAAATAAAATACGGGAAATCATTTATGACAAAAACATGCATTTTTTTAACAATTCGTAAAAAATTGTGGTCGGACGCCATGCGCCACGGCATTAGATTTTCGCCGGGTCGGTTTAGATAATTTAATGCTGAATAAAACTGCATGACGCTAACGTCCAACGGTAAACTCCATTATATTTATATACTGGTGTTGATGGATTAAATAACTAAATGAAAATTAGTGTTCATTTTTTAAGTGTGTCACTTCAATTAATAGCGACGATGGATTCCATAATAGTAACGTCGTTACGTAATCCTGCGGCTTAAAATGCTAATGTCGTAATGTTTATATTCTGAATTTTATTTTTAACTCATAGTAGACTGTCCTGTCACTAATTTTGTTTAGGTAATAATTAAATCTAAACTCTCGCCCGTCCTCTTGCAGTTGATATACTAATTGTGAAGCTGTATTAATAAAATTATTGTTTAACTTTGCTTAAACAAACACCCTGTATACTGATTTTTCTTTGATTACATGGGAGTGAATAGCCTGAATTACTCTTTGAAAAAATCCGGATGCTTAAATGAATAACGTACCTAAACAAGCTGAGTGATCAGAACAAAAACAAAAATACCTTGTTATCCATAATATTTTATTTACTGTCCACCAAATGCAAGAGAATATAAAAACATGTCACCAGTATGAAAGATAATCTACATTTTGTTCTAAACATTATTAGATTATAGAACAAAACAATAGCCATACTTAGCATTACTACATATTTAGGTATTACTAAATACTTCATAAATATTAGCTCCTAAAATTTTTAACTTATCATTTAGAGTTAGCTGCTGTGTCAACAAGTCTGGAATGTTTGTGTTCCCCCTACAAGTGTTTTTTGTGACAAGTTCATTGATAACTGGCAACAATTTGACAAAGTGTAGCTCAATTTTGTTGACATCTACAAATGTGTCCAGTTTTGCTCCAAGTTTTATTGCTCCATTGGTGATCACATGACCTTCATTGACTTCCAGCTGGTTCTTACTAACTGGCACTGCTCTGCTTACAAACAGATTAGCAACTTCGTCAATGACTGATGTGAAGCTCCGGCTCACAGAGGACATAGCAATAGATGTCACTTCATCACTCTCCAGTATGTCCATTGTTTCCTTCACAACAGTATCTAACTTGGCATCATTTATCTCTGTGTGACCAATCAAATAGTGGACCATTTTTTTAACAGGATCACCATCTTTGGCATCTGTACACATTATTGTTTGAATAGACCAGAATATTTGCTCCACATCCTGTAGAGTCATTTTCTTTTTTAATGACACTGGATCTACCACTTTTTTCACAACTACTTCAATTTGCTTTACCAAATCTTCCACCCCCTGTCCCACAAAATGGTGACAGAGTGACAAGTACTTAGTCTGCAAAGCACTGTCTATCAAGGGATCTTGATCACTCACAGAGTCCCTGTAGAGATAGCCTCCAATCATGTTAAGTTGCACTCGTAGCATCACTTGCAGGATGCTGAGAGCATACACTAAGACACATATTCTAGTAAATATCATTAACTTCAATTGTTCCCATAGAGCTAGCTTATTATCTGGATTATCTTGCAACTTCTGCACTATTTCTTCTGTGTTTATTAAGCTTAAGATATTCTCAGTTACTATTTTAGATAGTGACAGTATAGTTTGGTTGCATGTGCGCTCAGTACTTTCAAAGTGTTGTTTTTTGCGTGTCATTTCAAAGAATTTTTTGGCTTCATTTTCTTGCCATTCCCTTAATTTTTTTTGAGCATAGCTTGTTAGTAGATATAATCCACCAAACACTACCCCAGAAACAATGAACTTCTTCTTGTGGCGGTTAAAAAAGTCACTCACATTGGCTAACATTGTACTGTTTACTAATACTTAGTTATTAAATATAGTTAATTTAATTTACTGGAAATCAAGAGGTGCTTCTGAGCGATACTTGGTAGTGTTCATAAGACGTCTAGTAATAAATGTAGTTGCATCAATGAACCTTTCCACACAGTTCATGATGCACACCTCAGTTCGGGAGTCTAGACGGTTTGAAGGGTGTTCCATGCAAGTGTCCCAGCATGTGTCTGTCAGCCCGTGAACAAGAACCTGGAATTTAATAATTGAATGATTATACAAAAGTGCAAATGATGCGTCAAAAAATACTACAGACATTAGAAGACTTTAAAAAACCTTATCATGTACATAAATTAGGCTCCAAATGGTCAAAGGTCGTTATCCATTATTCCATCAATAATGAGTATGTTAACACACTAATAAAATTAAGATATAATAAATGATTCACGTAGGTACCGTCTTTAGTATTAGTGTACATCGTGAAAGGACCCATCTATTAATTTCTAGCGATCACGTAATACTAACCTGAAAACGTTGCTTTTGTGTTTCGGCGAGGATAAAGTTTTCCAACTGTGGGTCGACGTTTTCTGTGTCGCTCATAATACCATAACACACTGTTCAGCAGTCTTGACAATTTATCTTAATATGTAGGTAACAAATGAATATTACCTAAGCATTAAAATAAGAACGTTTAAAGGCCATGGAGCAAATAAAAGTATTTTTTATCGATTCAGTGTAAATTTCAGACAACTAAAACATGAATGAATGAGTGGTAAAACTGGTAAATGAATCCAGAAATTCCAGAATCACTCACACTCACTGGCTGAATGAATGATGAATGATTTTGCATGTTTTACAGATAACAAATCACGTACGGTATTTCGACGGTATGTAACCGACGGCAACGGATGCGGATAGGCGACGGCGGCGTTGACGGCACTCGATGCCGTGGCCCAACTACCACAACCATAAAGACTGACTAATAAGTATTAGTTTTTTTTATTATAATATGATAAGGTTAGTTTTTTATATAATTATTAATATTTTCTTTTGATTCAAAAGTATTTAATTTTATGATTCGCATTGTGTGTGAAAAAGAGCGTATGATATAAAATGATTTTTATTTTGATTAGATGATTCTTAAATTTAATTAGTTAGACCAAGTTATACTTACTAGTAGTAGTTAAAAGCTCCTTGAGTTAGACCAATTTATGAACATAGACAAATAAATCAACAATTATGGACCGCGATCAATAACTTAACCTATTTTCAATTTTGAAATTTGTAAACAAAATAAAAATTCGTGCTAAGTTCATTAATTCGGTGATTAATACCTAATGTGTTTTATTAAAATTTGAATACTTTTGGAAGTATTTTAAAATTAGTCTCTCCGTGTGCAATATGTCTCAAATCACCTTTTGGAAAGTCATAAGAGAATGTGATTTAAGTGGCTACACTCTTGTTATACCAAGTGTGGCAGTTGGAAACGTTGGACAATTAGCTTGTGATTTAGTGGTTTCATCATTATCTATGAACAAAATTGCTCTGGTGTACAGTCCAGCATTCATACCGATATTAGGCTATGATCCATACAAAACAGACTCGACGAGCATATCTGGCTGCTGTGAACTTTACATCTGTGACACTAGGAATATAGTTATTCTGCTCTTAAGGGCTCCTTTAGTACACAAATATGCTAAGCAGTTCCTTATTGAAATGGTTGATAAATTTCAAGCAGACAACATAAAAGATATCATAATTTTAACAAGTAGTTATGCACATGAAAAGAAACACATTTTGACTTCTCCATTCAGATATGTAGCAAATGATTGGTGTCCTCATGCTGATAAATTAAAAAGCTTAGATTGGGTTGAGCATGAGCCCAAAGAGGAGCCACTCAAAGTGTTAGGAGGAGGTTATGCATCGCTGTTGTATGAAATAATCACAGAAAAGTCAATACCATGTTTCATGATGTATAAGTTTACCTCGGAGGGAGATAATATACCAGATGCATATGAAATGGTGCAACATCTAAATTCAGTGGTGACACTGTTTGAAGAACCTGAAGTTAATGAAAAGTTGATACATCCACCCTCTTGGAATCTTATGTTCGGAGGTCCGCCACCATGTGACATATATTAGATATTATACAGATGTATATTGATGTTGGTAGACCATAATTATGTGGCTTAATAAGCATTGTTTATATTTTTAATAAACAACAATCAAGTATTCTCTTTATTTTATTTGAACTACCTAGATAATTGATTCATTATTATCAGTCTGAGTTTTCAAATTAGTTATTTAGATAAAAAAAATTGTTAAAAGTTACACAGCCTCTTACTTTAGTACCACTTGTATCCAGGGCTGAATTTAGGGGAGGGCAACCAGGGCCCTGGGGCCTCCACAGAAGGGCGCTCACAACAGACTTTGGGAAATTAAAATCTAATTTAGATTAGTAAACATCACTTCAATCTATTTTAGTGTCTCACTGCTGGGCATGGGTCTTTAAACTATCGTACGAGTTTAGGCCTTAATTTACACATGCTGGACAAGTGCTGGTTGATGGATGTCACATCTTCAAATGATTCGTTTTTAAACATGTTTCCTCACGATGCTTTCCTCCACTGATCACTGATATTGAGCAGTGGCGATGGAACAATTCACACTAGTAAACAACTTTTGCTTTGATGTTTTATTTCGCGTTTGTACCTTTACTTGCAGTACTTTGTACAAACAGGCAATTAGTAAAATATCAAAATCTCAAATGGCACTGTTATGCAATTTAAAATAAAATTACCTTTTATTTGGAAAATAATTTAGGGCCGGAAGCCTCCACTGCTTTGTTGGCCCAGGTTCTCCAGACATTTAAATCCGGCATTGCTTGTATCTAATTACACCCACTCTTTTTCGTCGGTGGTTAATTATAAATACAATATTGTAGGACAATTATGACATTCAATATTTTGAGATCATTTTAATAGTCATGGTAATAATTACTGTATAATATGCGTTTCACATAAGAATAGGACTAGACTCGCGGCTAACTTCATATCAAAAACCAAGCAAAAGTAGCGCCAGCACAAAATACCAAACCACAGACAATAATATTATTTTGAAATGTATGGAAAACTGATTTAGGTAAAAACTTTACTTTAAGTAGTTACAATGAAGCTATCTACCTAAGTAAATTTACGCGCTAGGAGACCACAACTTGTACCTACACAAATTCTTTTACACGCATATAATCACACGTTTTACCAAAAAGCACCGCCTTTTGTCGTGGGAAGATAATAAAATATCTTCGTACCTAAATATTCTACTCCAAATGTCAAATTTTAGTCGAATGGCTTTAAGATATATGTATTTTTATTTTATTTTCTTCTAGATGTGATTATTATATCGAAAAAACATTTTTGCTCACTGTACTAAAAAATGTGAAGTTGGTGAAGATGATGAAGAAAGATGGCGGATTTCCAATCCCATTCTCATTTGAAACGCATAGTACATACCTATTAAAACGGCAGATATATTTGTTCTAAAAGTTTAATAAATACCTAACGAATTATTATATTAAAAAAATAAAGAGTAGAAATAAAGCCCGACCCCAGCAAGACGCGCAAATATGTACTTCCAATGCTCCCTAAAGTGTTATAAATCGCTTGTTATCGCCTTCAAACAATAACTACTTTATGGCGCTGTAAAAATAAGGCAACCTTATCTGTTTTAGTTCTTAAATAAAAGATTGTATTTTGTTAAATGGTTTGGTAAAAGGAAGTGCCCACATATTTTGCAAACATTCAATGCGTACTGATATAGCTGTTAATGGCGACCAACTCGGGCACATCGGGCATAGGTGTGGTTCTAGGGGGTCAGCGGAGTCATGATTATGTCACAAAAAACCTTTTTCTGAAACAATTTTTCAATGGTTTTTTACAAATTTTAATAAAAACTTTATTTACCATGTACCCTATTTCCTGGTTCTATTCCATAGGTTTGTCCTACCTATTTAGGTACGACAGTGGGGTTTTAACTACTAACTAAATTTACGAAAAAGCGAACGAGAGTGACTACTTCATCAGTTTTAAAATATAAAGTGATGAACTTTAATAATCTTACTTAGTAAGAGTAAGAAGTAGTAGTAGTAGTTAGTTGTCTTTCTTAGTAGTTAGCCTTTCTAAGACAAATGAGTAGCGTCGTTTTTACATGCTACCATTCTTATGGACCTAGAACGAAATTGTTCTAGCTGAGGACCTAAGGAATAGCGTTGAAATAGTATTAGAATTCAAATCTCTACGTAGCTACCAACCTACTTCGTAGGCCCTTACGTATCTAGGTACGTGTGCTGAGAGCGCTGCACTATTTTATAGTCATATCTACCCTTCCAAGACTCAACTTCAATTTGCGTTATATAATAGAGAAACATCACTACCTAGGCCGGTAATTTATTCCCAATTTTATGTGTTGTGAAATATTTGTGTGCCAAAAAGCTTTATTGGTAAAAAGGGTCGCTTGTTTACGCAGTCCCAGACGACGGTCTTTATTTTTAAAACAAAGAGGTCTATGATGTATTAGTATAGGTAGGTACTCTTCGGGTCGATGGGACGTGAGCTCATCCCGTGGAACGGGACGATCGCTTCAAATCAATTAAACGTGCCGGCTACTTCGCCTAGTGGTTTAAAAGTTAACTAGATAGGTAGGTACAGTAAAAATACATAATATTTATTTTTGTAAGCAAATTGGTACTACGTATACATACGTATGTACCTACCTACCTACACAGTACACAAAAAGTTTTAGAAACCTAAGATATTCTGTTAAATTATGATAAAATGTTCTCATTTTCAGCAATTAAGTCAATGAGAATGCGTCCCCTCCTAATTGTTTGTCGTTTAGAAGTTTGATTAAGTGGTGCAAGTTCAAAAGTCGTTAGAAACGATTTCCCCAGATCTGTGTAGTCAGACAAAGGCTCGATAATTTATTGCTTCCCTTGGACTGTTACTTACCTTCTTCTCAGTTTTACGGAAACACCTCCACCAGTAATATAGGTACATAATTAAACTCACAGTAAAATGTTGGACAGTTAATTAAGTAGATATGTACTATGAACCTTAGTACATTTAGGTCTAAAGATCACATTAAATGTTTTAGCCAGTCTTGTGTCGTGTAGTCTGTAACATTATTATTTAGATACGTAGCTACATATTTCTTCGTTTTTTACGTACCTAATCACATCAATCTAAAATGTCGCGTAACGTCACACACGTCTATGTATTTGGATTTGGGTAATTTTGATTTTAGTACCAAGCGGGGCAAGGGAATTTTCTCTACATCAGCGGTCTTCACACTTTTCTGGACAATGTGAGGTGTCACTGCGGGCACTAGAACGTATCTATAGAAAGTCTAAGGGTAGTCGAGTCATGTGGATATAAAAAAAAAGGAAAACGTGAGCGCATCGAGCGCGAAGTTATTTGTTGGTAACAACGATAACAAAATAAAAATTATTTGAAAATTAAAACAAAAGATAAATGTAAGCGCGAGCGAAATGAGCGCAAATATTTTATTAGTAATAATTGAAATTTAAAACAAAGGACAAATGTAAGCGCGCGCTAAGCGAGCAGAAAAAAAATGTTTCTAATAATTTAGAGACGAAGGCAAGCGCAAAATTTTTCTTAGGTAGGTAATATGAAAAATAAAAACCAAAGTTATAATAGTGAACCCGAAATCATCATTGGCAAAAAACAAGAATTTAAAATAGCGCTAATTAATGAAAACGCGAGCGAGGCTAGCGTTGAAAATTTCGTTGGTGATAGCGAAAATTTAAAATAACGAATACCAGTACCACCAACTTTTTTGTTGGGAATTGAGGCTTTATGCGGGCCACAGAAATATCGCCCGCGGGCCGCAGTTTAAAGGCCGCTGCTCTACATCAGAGAAGACTGCCTAGCAGCGGGACACCACAGGGTTGTTAGGTAATACAGTTACGAGAAGACTGCCCAGCAGCGGGACACCACAGGGTTGTTAAGTAATACAGTTAAGAGAAGACTGCCCAGCAGCGGGACACTACAGGGTTGTTAGGTAATACAGTTAAGAGAAGACTGCCCAGCTGCGAGACACTACAAGGTTGTTATGTAATGTATTTAACAAAAACACAAAGACCTACCCAATGCGTCGTCCATAAGTAAGTAGTCATGAATCCTTTACCTGCCTACTTATCTCAACAAACTTTAATATTGTAGGCAATTCACAATCTATTGATCCACATAGATCACAGTTAGTATTAGACGACCCACTTTTAACTTTTGTCAATTGGGATTATTAAAGGAGATTTTATCTCGTATCTAACCCAAGACAGGTAGGGTAACAAGCGAAGTAATATAAAGGGACACCCTTCGTCGTTAGAACTCACACCCGGCGCCTGAATAGGTACTACAGAGAAAATACATTACAATATTTTAATAGGTCGTATGAAATAAAATCGGCCAAGAGCGAGTGAAATTCGCTTAGTGAGGATTCCGTTTAACACAAGAATAATTGGTAGATGAATGAATGTAATGGTCAACTTTCGTCGATTTTCTCAAACATCTTTAAAACGATTACTTTCAATAAAAATATCTTAGTCCCCCACATCGAGTTATTTCATTTAATATGGCACACACTAGTTAAAGAATCTTTAGTTCTTATTTTCTAATTTAGCTCTAAAAAATAGCCCCATGTCGCATTTACCAAATTTCTACCAATTTGGTCCAGAAGTTCCAAAAATCGAATTTGACAGACGGTCGAACAGACAAGAGTGATACTTTATGGGTTCGGTTTATACCTTTTGAGGTACGGAATCCTAAAAATAACAAGATTCTTATTTTTATTTGTCTTTCTAACGATTTAGTAAATAAACAGTAAACTTATTTTGCAGAAGTCAAATATATACTTGGCGAAAAGTTCCGTGTTAAATTAGAGCAGTCTTTCATTAGGGACCAAATTAATAAGTACATACATGACATGTTGTGGTGTTGTTAATACGCTAAGTTTTGTTGTATGCAGAATTATAGCTGCAATAAATTCAGGACAATAAATTCAGGTAGCTAATAATTTGTTTGAAAACATCCTCTAATATTTAAAAATACTCACTTATAGACCGATCAATTGGGAACATCTAAAATGTTTGTATAGGAGGAAAAATAAACTTTTACAAAATTCAATCACTAAGAACGTTCAGAAGAAGGTCTGGAGATATGTAAATTGTTTGTTGTTTTGACAGCAGCCAGCGGCTTGCCGCGGAATAACTTACCCTTTTTAACAATAGACGTGCCTTTAGTCGTGCCTATTGTGAATTTTCCAAACTACGAGTAAGTAAGTAGGCGAGAAAGTACCATTTCTTTATAATGTAATTTTAAAACAAGCTTATAATAATTTTAGGTGGCATTAGTTAGATATGATATCTATCTAGGTACTCAAGCAACTTACGTCCGTATTTACCAAACCACTTATTTACTTACCTATTAGCGACTCTCCTCATTTTTGATTTAAATTTTGTTATGGTGGCATCACTCGAATGAATGTTCACTGGCGTGTACTTATGCTTAATTTTTCTTTGAATTTATATAGCAACTTTCTTACATTATGTATTCAAACTTTTAGAGTAAAATGTGCCGAATTGTAAGAAAATGAAATAAAAAGGGAATCGCCTGATTTGGAAACGTTTAATTTCATAATTACGCCAGCCGGTGATTTGGATTAAACTTTTAAAAATGTAAAATTGGAATCTTAATGAAAACTTTGGGTGACAAATATAGCTAATTCATTGTGAATTGGTTTTATTTGAGGTCGCGGCGTAATGCCAAATAGGTCAAACGAGTTTTCTTTTAACCCTACTGCGGCAGAGCTAAAAAAAAAGGAAAGTTACGTGATTTTACAACATAATATATGAACATATTGGATATAATTGTGATATTTAGCGATAAGGTTTTCGTTCTTATTTCTTTTTTGTTTTGGTTTCAACTGGCAACTATGTATACCACCATTTTTAAGTTGCCGACCACAAACAAAGTAAATACTTAGTAAAAAATCTAAAATTACAATATTATGCCCTCAGAATTAACCATATGAATTAGCCAAACAATTTATTTATACCTACGACTTAATAAAATATGTAAGCAGGTAAGTAGTTATTGATTAAAACACTGCAGAACACAATTATTTAGTTACGTGATACATTAGGCATCGTGTTCCTATACTTACATGGAGGATAATCAAGGCAGTTGCTTAATGAACATCATTATCTGATATTTGTACCGATGAGTAATGCACGGGCAGAGGGCAACCAGCTGAGGAAATTGCCAATTAATGTGTCCGCCAACTCCCCCTGTGTCCCCCCTCAACGTTATTTAAAGATGGGAACACAGTGAGTTAATAATTTATTAGATGTTACTCAACGCAGGTTAATGAGGTTAACGTTAAAATTGAAAAAGGTTTTTTTGGGTTACTTGCTTATGCTAAATGAGTAATATTACAAGGATTTATTTGAAGGTGCTTTAGACAGGAGGGAAAAAGGTGGCAACTTTTTTTAGAATATCTTTTTATAATTTTATGTGATAAAACATAACAATAGAAAAACAATGGCCAATTATAACCTACACTGGATCCAAATGATTACGTAAGTAGGAAGGTCTTTAAAGGTCATAAGTGTCATAAAACATTGTTTCATTTCAACACTTTTTAGTGTCCTACTGCTGGGCACAGGTCTACACTTGAATTGACAGAGTAGGTATAGGCCGCTTTCCTCACGATGTTTCTTTCACTGAAATTGTGTAGCGGCTATGTAACAATTTTCACAAAGATGTATGAGCACGACTGGGGATCGAACCCGCGACCTTATATTTCTGAGGTGAGGCCCATACCGCTGCGCCGCCGCTGCTCAAACATTGTTTGTATTAGCTAAATCATGGCGTTCACAAGCACCTACTGAATTTTAAAAGCCAGCCCTATACAAGGGTAAAGATAGGTATAGGCTAGGTGTGCCTAATTCTTAATGACATGATACCTACGGGAGAGCAAGATTTATACGATTCTTTTTTCTTCTGAATACATTACTTATTTGTACCCAAAAATTACTTCTTTCGCTTGGTTGTCCTGTGAGATTAAGATCGTGACTGTTTATTTCTTTGTGAATAAAGATACCAACCAAGTACAATTTAGTGAACTCCTACTGTTTTACAACGCTTTTTACTTTTACGCAAAACGAACACCCTCCCTAGCTAATTGATAATGAAAACCTTTAAATAGCTAGTAAATTAGAGATTATGTCCTAGTCTAGTCGCTGGAGTTCATAGGATAAAGACCTAATTTTTGGTAACCCTATGGTATTTAATAAATAATACTAGTGCCACAGTACCGTTAGGTACAGGTTTACTTTTAGCACGATAAACGTAAAAGAATGGAAAAAACTTCGTAAAAAGTAACAGTGATAAACTACTTTAAACTAGATAACATAAAAAGTTTGAAGGTAAAGGGATTTGGTGATTTTCTTTTACATTGCAAAGAAAAAAGGGAAGCGTTGATCTAATTGAGTAGGAAGGTACGTAACGAGTTGTTGATAACTATTTGAATAAATAACGCTTAGGTAAATAGCTACTAATGATAATAATTTGCGTAAAATGACAAAAATATTGGTTTCCATAAATGTAAACCTAGTTACAATTCTACTTAAATTTATATACAGTTCTATTGGGCTGCAGGTAGTACGACTGCGGCCGACATTATGCAGTCGCTGCACAGCAGTTGCAGTTGGTAGCTTAGTTTTGACTTGCACTTTTAGGGTACCTTCCTTAAATTTTGCGCGGCCTCTATTTCTAATTTTGTAATATAGACTGCAAGCCATAGAATAACATTATCCCGTGAAATGATCCAAGGCGAATTAGTTTTGGAGGCTGCTACTACTTATGTCAGAAATAACAACAATTACTCTTCAGCTGTGCAAGTAAAAGTTTGTTGGAAAATTAGAGTTGCGACCCCCGGTTCCTTGCCATGTACCATAGTTTTCTTAACTCGACGTTTCGGATGATTTTCAGCACCGATGGTCGCACGCGGACTGACTTGTTTTATAATGATAAAAAAAAACAGAACATATCGTGATATAATTCCTTACAAAATTTCAATACCAAGCGAAAGTGTAGTCAATCTACTCCAGTAAATGTCCCTCTTTTTACGTAACACGAAACAAGAAACCAAAACAATTTCGCCAACATTACTTTACTTAACCATCTTATCTGTCATTCCACGACGCAACACAATAGAGATAAGTGATATAAATAGGGTATTTGATAGACAAACGAATAGGAAATTGTTGTGTGCGCACAATAACTGGGTAATCCACGAGACGGGAGCTTCTAATACAATAGCCGCTTTGTTAGCTACTTAGTAACGCGTTATGTATTTAACCTAATTTCGAAATATCTTTAGCGCGCTCCTGTGCGAATATTATTTCTGATCAGAATTAAGCAAGTAAAAAAAATTAAGCAAAAGTTAAAATTTTACTTCAATTTGTTTTAAAGCAATCTTTCATATGTAGTCGGAAATTACAGCAATGGTGTCGATAAACGATATTGCGAACACTCAGAATAATTTACGTGGTGCAGCCTCCCCTACCCGGGGGATGCGCGATTTGCGATGGCGAGAGCTACGGCAGTTTGCTACGAGCCGTAGCAACTTTACTACGTCGTAGTACTCGTAGCGCTACGAGGTTGCTACGGACGCGGTTTTGTGCTACGGCGAACACGTGCGGGGGAATAAAGAACTTATTATTGCTCTTTTTTTAACTTGGTATTGGATTTTAATAGTGCATTAGCGTATGCATAAAAGGAATTATCTTTTCGTAACATAATTTTAGTTGTGCGTGCATTGTAAAAAACAGTTTTAGTTCATTGTATTTTAGCACTCAAAGAAAATAATTATATAGAAAATAATTTAGTGCGTAAAGTAGAGGGAATATGTAAAAGCTCAATTTTAAACCACAAACTAATATCCTTTATTGGATAGTTAAAGTGTTGCTAAAGTCTGGTAAAATATTTAGGATTTTTAAAACGCGTATATTTGGTTAATGATCATGACAGAAATCAAAACTTCGAGATTGTTAAAATTACTTTGAAAGTTAAACAAAGTTAACAAATTGTGGGATCATTTAGAAAAGGTACCTACTTAAATTACGTTATGTTATCTTAAAAGTAGATACAAATTACGGCTTTTTTGAATTGATATTATTAACGGTTTTAACAAATCAAAATCAACCCATCTTATCTTATTATTTAAATAAAATTAACTGGGATCTATTGGAAATCCTACATTATTAGTTATGATAATGCTTTGACAAAGAATGCATATTTTTCGCAGTATTTACCAGAATATACTACACCTTTAAGTTATATTCGATAAATTGTGTAGCGATAAAATGAGAGCTCTCCCCGAAGCAGTGTTACTCGCTAAATTAATTAAATCAGGCCATTGAGCATAAAATTAATCAGAACATTGAGGAGCCTATGTAAATAGCTGCTAACCTTTACCCGGTTCTTGAGGTCAAGTCTATTTATGTTACTAACTAAAGGACCAAGAGTCAACTCAATAAATTAATAATTGTGTGTATACTTTAGTTTCATTCGCGAAAACTAAATTAAGGAATAACATCATCACTCGACATAGTCTTCTCCTAAAACACGCCACTCAGCATGGTCCTCGTTTTCTCTCATTCAGCTTTTGCTAGACACCTTGCAGAGATCGTCACTCCGCCTAGTCAGAGGGCGTCTGACGCTACGTTTACAGTGGAAGAAAATATCGTGAGGAAATATACATGTCTTAGAACAAAAATTCGAGGATATATTGTAAAAGCCACTTACCGATGAGCGTCTCTTTTAACTCTGCTTTTTTAGGTAAACCTGAAACTCAACTTTATAATTAATGTTTGTTTAGGCTCCGTATATGAGTAGGTAGATACTTGTAATAAAATGTGTTCGACGATGTGGTTCATGAGTATCGTGGCACTACTGATGATGGACGTGAGGACTGGCGCACTGCAGGAGAATGGTAAGTATATGTTCCCTTGTTGATATAAATTTAGATGTCAAAATTAAATTCTAACTCAAAAACTAAATAGTGCGTTATAGACTTCCTCCGAATCGCGGCCTAATGAGAATGTGTAAATGGCAATGGTAATTCTGTGACCGAGATGTAGGCAAGACCTCTGATGTCTTAATATTTCATTGAAAATGGGCGTTAGGGCACCGCAGTCTGAAGCTTTCAAAAGCTTAAATATGTCATTTGCACATAAATTACTATTTTTTCGTTGGTATAACTGTATACTTAACTAATTTTAAAGCCTAGAGAAGCCCAAAGAGAGATTGACAGGGGATGTGTGTCCTCTACACACGTCCCCTGTGAAACCCTCTTTACAGAAGTAACAGTGGCCGGAGGGTGGTTGTGATGTTGCAAAATATTATAATTAGCCATAGTAGGTACATTATATACACTTACTGCTAAATAATTTCAATAACGATCTCTTCTCTGAGCACCTGTAAATTTAACGTTCTAATTAGAAATAATAAAGACTTTTAAGGTTTTTCTCGATTTTTTTGTTTTCCGAAATTTTGAAAGGATTAATTAGGTACTTATAGCTTAATACAATAAGCTTTACAAAGATTATAGTTAAAAAAAAGGAATGTTCTACACGCCCAGGCTAAAACATTTTGTAAGACACAGTACTTACAAAAATAAATGTGGTAACTATTACTCATCTCTGGAAATCTCAGTTTTTCCTTAGGGACATTTGAGATATTACTTTTACGTACGAGCCTTTTTAGATAAAGTTTAGTTTTACGGTCCGGCTGCGCAGCATTACGGTTTTCTGACGTTTGAGATTAGGCCAATATTTTAGCAAAACCTATTTGCACTACAGTTTCTTTCATATTATTTCCCTTTTGTTTGCTTTGAAGTCTTGTATAATGTTTTTTGCGTTCCAATTACTTTTTTGAATATAATGTGTTAACACAAATAATATTATTATCATAATGTACTATTATTGTAGAACAGCGGTGGCGTAGCGGTATCTGCCCCACCTTTGAAATATAAGGTCGCCGGTCCGATCCCCAGTCATGCTCAGTGGCGGATTAACGTATAAGCACTACAAGCACGTGCTTGGGGCCCCTGGTCTCCAGGGGCCTCCATCCTCTGCTGGCGTTTCATTTTATACATACATTTTATCGAGATTCATCCGCAATATGTCCGAAATCACAAGGCGCGAGCAGTCCGGGAGTGACCCTTCATACACCCCCGCAGGGCCCTGCCCCCTGCGCGCCCTTCCGGGACACATTATTGTATCAAGTTATAAGAAATGTGAATCAGATGTGTAAATACCAAACTACAAATTTAGGCCAGCGGTCCCTCGAGAGCGATACTATAATTGGTCAGGCGCGCTGATTTGTGGTCAAACTCCGATGTTATCTGACCAAATGCCAATCCTTCGTCCGAATTTAATTCCTTAGATGCCTTTTACAGCCGTTCGCCAAATAAATGAGTTTTTACATTACAAACATACCTATTACATACAAATACTTTTCTTGGTCGGGTAACAAGGGATGTACGTCTTCATAGATCTTTAGTTCTAATATTTCTTTATACTACAATTGACGTTGTTCTAAAGCAATTCTCTGCACATCCCACTAAGGTAAGAGGTATTCCACTTTTATCTATAGACGGTGGATGTCGGAGCCAATAATCCCGGCTGAGCGAAGCTTCGGCTTTCCTCGGTCGGTCCATCCATACTAACGAGAATTCCATAAACTCGGTATTATTTAAAAACCTGACTTGACTGTTATTTGTTTTCTTTATTTTCGTATGCAGACTCGTCTATCCTAAAAGTAATGACGTACCTACTAGTTGGAATGAATAAATAAAGCAGACTTGAAATTTTAATTTATATTGTTCTAATTATAGTTATTCTAATCAATATAGCTATTTTGCATGATCTATAGTTATATATTATTTCAATCACAGATTTAGGTATAAAAACTATTTAAGTATGAATATTATAAGTACTTACCTAATTATATTAATTATCAGCTATTTCTTGCTGTCTTTCAATTTCTCGTCTGTAAATAGGAGTTGTAGATAGTTGGCAAGTTGGGATCAAAGTTTAGAAGGGTTGTGTTCACACCACAGCCCCCTTGTTTGTTGTTATGGCTGCGCCAAAGCACAACTTGTGACTTCTGAATTATGACTTCTTCAAAGCAATTACTCAGCGCAAATATAGTGTGTTTACGTTGCGGACTTTACTTTTGTCTATTAGTTTTGTGGTGATTGAAAAGCTATTGTTCGATAAATTTATATTGAAAAATATAGAATTAGATAGTCTACTATCTAATTCTATATTTTTCAAGATTTTACTAGTTAGCGAGGTGCTGATGAGTTATTAATTAGAAGGCAAGGATCTAAGGAGATATATCTGAAAAGTTAGATCGATGGTTACAAATTAAAAAAACATTATTAAAGTAACGTTTGCTTTGAATTTTCATTTCCAGTCAATTTTACAAATATTTTTTTTGTTCTCTAGCTCTAAGTACCTATTGACCCCAACGATGTGTTAAAAAAATTGAATAGCTACACTTTCTTGGTTTAGTACCTAACAATTTATAGTGTTCCTCTGAAATAAAAGTTGGATAATATTGTGTTATGTTTTTTTATTTCCAGATATAAAAGAGCTTCAGTGCTTCTCATGTGCATTAAATGGGACCTCATGTGAGGCCGCGCACTGGCCTAACATAAGATGTCCTGCCGGGCATCTCTGCGCCACCGCGGTCATCGTCCCTGGTGAGTACCAAAGTTACTTTGCAACTACTTTATCTGTTAGAAAGACATTAAAACTATCGCCACTCCCAAGAGTTATAAACTCCAACACTGCACGAAGTCCACAAACTTATTTTGTTTTACCACACCGCATGTCAGCACAGATGGGTTTATTTGCCCCTTACACGATGAATATACCTACTTACATCATTATAAGTTATTATGAAATGTCCATAAGTAGGTACGGTAATGTGTGTGATAAATGTTATAATAAATGTGAAAAACGTTATTATTTATAATTCAATCGATCAATTTTAATAATAGTTTCTAACTTCGCTACACAATAAAAAAATAATGAATTATTATTTCACTGAAATTAACCACAAAGTATATTTTAACAAAGCAAAAACGAAATAATAGTGTATTGTGCTATTATACGGTAGACTATCATGTTTTATTTCTTTTAGTATCTACTTTAAGTACGGTTTACACATTAGTTTACGTTAGGCATTAGTTAGTTCAGTTTAGTTAGTTTAGCTTTTAGTATTCGCATTAGTTTTAGTTTAGTTTAGTTCTAGGCTAATATTGAGATTGTTATTCAGTTAGGCCAGCCTTATTAGGTATTATTTTTATTTTTGTATCTTTTTATCTCATCTAAAAACCTAAAAAGACAAAAGTCAGACATTTAATCTAAAGCCGAATTGAGTCAGGAGAAAGGGAACGGAAATAAACTCACGAAAGCGCCCGAAGGCGTAATTTCATTACACTTCAGTATGTTAATATTGTGTCAAAGAAAAATTGCTCTTTCAACCCAAAACGTTGCGAGAGTGAAATGAAATTAGAAATTACAATGGTTTCGGCAAACGAGACAGCTATACGGTTAGAGTAATATGTTATCGAATTCCTTTTTACTAACGAGATTTATTTTGGTTTAACAGGTTATATATCAACATTGACGTGTGCAGAGTCTGCGGGTACTCCTTGCTTGTTAAGAAGTCTATCAAATAACTCCTTAGAATTGATTTGTGTCTGTAACAGTCCCCTCTGCAATGCGCCTTTCTCACCCGATGTACTGACACAGCTTGAAAAACATATCGCCACGGATAACAACGCAACAGACGTCACTAAGCATTTCTTCCAAACGTCTACATTTGCAAACATAAGTATTGAAAACATCTACAAAGAAATAACGATAAAAACAGTGGATCCGATACCTACAAAGAATTTGTCTCAGTCAGTCACTACACTTCTATTGCCGGTCACAACAACTGCTAAATCCAACTTAGTTCTAAAGGAACTTGAGAAACCGAGGGCTGAAGCGTTAAAGCAGGAACCTACAGTGCCATCTGATGACGACGAAGACGAAGGTGAAGGTAGCGGGTCGGATGATGAGTCGAGAGTCCACAACCACGCCGTCTCTGACCCAGCTGCTCCTAATTCTCTTCTGCCATCTGAACAGAACAGTGCGACTCCTTTATTTAAACATATATTGTTACCTCTATCGTTTATATTCTTTGTAGTCTAGATACACTCAAGTATTTTAAGTCTAAAGAACATGTGTCGTATAAGTATCTACAATCTTTTTAAAGAGTAATTTCTGTTCTAAACCAGCACACAAAGATTTAAATACCTGGTAGATAGTGGTAGTAGATACTGTTTGGGGAACAATTTCGGACGTTTTATAAAACTTAATGTACCTATTTATTATTATCTACATGTGTGCGTACTAATTAGCGCCACCCGGCCCGTCACGAGGTGAATCGATGTTCAAAATCCATCGTGGAACCCCACGATGGATTTAAGTCGAGCAGTTGATATTCTCAGGCTGATGATGAATGATGATGACGATGATTAACATACCTAATGCAAAATTCTTTAGGTAGGTACTTAAGTAGGTAGATATTTATAGTTTGCACAATGTATCGATTTGTTTGTATCAATTTTATAATCTAGCTGTAAGTACTTAGGTACAATTCCCAAAGCCTGAACAAAATGAGGAGTCCATACAAGCCGATTTCCATCGGCTTCCCTTTAGGAATATCACGTACTTAATTAGATATTTATGTAATGCCAAAAAGTTATAAATAGCAACAAAAACAGTGTAAGAACGATCGGTAACGATATTGAAGAGATATTATTTTCCTAAGTAAGAACTGTCTTCCCTTTTTCAGACTTCCACCCGTCGCGACTTAGAATAGTATAAAACAAAATCGCTTTCCGCGTCTGCCTGTCTGTATATTCGCTAACTACCCCTAAATCGCTCAGCAAATTTTGATACGTTTTTCAAATTGTGTATTACATAATTTTTCTCAGAGGGATTTACATTACTGTATGTATGAAGTTGCATAGTTGACGGATAGCTAGCGGAAATATGTAAAAAAAATAAAGTGTGTGAATTCGTGATACGATATTCATTGTGCCAAACAACAATGTTGTAAATAAATTATGATGTTTTAGAATTTAATTGGTATATTTACATGGACGCTATTTCGATTTGAAATCAGTGCTACAGAAATATTTTCTGTAGCACTGATTTCAAATCGAAATAGCGTAGATAGAATTCCAAACCATTGACTTACTAAATACTTACATAGATCTTAGTAACTTCAGGAAATATTTAGGATTAAGCTGTTTAACATTAAGTACAGACTACGTAAATAAATACACATGGAATTGGATTTATTTATAGATAATTTATTACGTACCTACTTAAGTTTATTTTGTTAGCTAAATAATGATGGAAGAAAGTTTTGAATACTGATGTTAAACTACTTGATCTTGACATTTTCCTTACTCAAGTGTAGATAGAGTCAATTACTATCATAATTGTATAAATATGTTGGGATTTAATATTACACATTATAAAAATAAAAACACATAGAGAAAATATGGCGTATGTGTACACTTTCTAGTTCATTTTTATTTTTTTATTTCCCTACATATTCGTTTTAGGTTCGCAAGATGTGGCAGCGGTGGCGTAGCGGTATGGGCATCGCCTTAGAAATATAAGGTTGCGGGGTCGATTTCCAGTCGTGCCCACACATGTGTGTGAATTGTTGCGACGCCGCTGCTCAATATAGGTGAATGAAAACTTCGTGAGGAAACCGGCATGACGAAGAACTAATCATTCGAGGACATGTGACGTCCTCCAATCCGCACATGGCCAGCGTGTGTGGAGTAAGGCCCGTACTCTCTCAACTTGTATGATAGTTGAGAGAAGACCCTTGCCCAGCAGTAGGACACTAAATAAAACGGTTGAAGTGAAGATGTGTTATGAGATCATACAAAAAGTTCGATTCACGAAATATGATACAATACAACCAACAAAACATGAGGTTAGAAAACACGCAAGCTAAATTAAATGTGGCTAAAATACGTTACAGTCCATCAAATCTAAGAAGTACCGTTTGACGATTCACTGTTTTCTAATAAATTAGCTTTATAGAGGCGTAATTCACACTATTTTTATTAGCTTTCCGGTAAAATAATTGAATTATGAAGCTATTTTTATTTTAACATAACATATACAATTTTCATACAAAAAATAAAATTCTAAATGTGCTACGTTTAGAACACTGTCAAACGGTACTTCTTAGATTTGATGGACTGTAACTTCTCAATAGCTGCCACAGGATAAAAAAGACATTTCCATGTAGAATCACTGTCTCCAAAAAATAAATTATTTTGACGACGACTATTTTTTCTAATGTTTGCCGTTGGTCATTGTTTTGTTAGTTTTACTGTCTACATTTTTCAACATATTTCCCAATAGATACGAGCGACGTCCGCGCCGCAACATGTTTCAATTTAGCTAACAACCAAATTGGGACATGTCGCGAACAGCGACACGACACGGAGTTATAAACGTTAGTCCATTAAAATTTACTGCTGCTATTGTAACTAACGTTAGGCACTAACTTTGTTTTATTCTAGGTAATTATGAACTGTTTACCTAACTTGTTCAATTGTTGTTGGTTGGTTCTTCAGTCTTAATACCACTTATAAAAACTGGTAGCAAGTAAATGTTTAGCAGCAATGCGTTGCAAAGTACCAGTAAGTTACGACTGTAAGCCGTTCATGTTTGCCGTTGAAGCGTTGAATATTTGGAAGCATTGTTTCAAGAAACACCAAAACCATCTATTTAAGATTTACGAAATAAGAAAAAAATACATCTATTTTGAAAGTAGGTGAATAATTAAGACATCGACCTAAATTTTTCTCATTAAAATTCTGTTTACGCGCTATAAGGAAAATGACCGAATCCACGAACATAATGTACCAACTTATGTATTTCTCAATTAGAGACGCCATTAGACAGTCACCATGACGAGACATAGAGCCGATTATAACGACCTCTGACGATATCTTGGTAGCATTATTTTTTTATTACCTACTGAGCATCTATGGTGTAACAGTATCGGACTGGGCTTTGGAATATAGGTCGCAGGTTCAATTCTGAGTTGTATTACACATCTTTGTGGGAATATTTTATCGCCGCTGCTCAATATCGGTCAATGATTTCAACTCTTAAGATATTTGAGAGAAATCCAGAGCAGTGGGAGAGGTATGGACGCGTTGTTACTTTACTAAAACCCTACTCTGCTATGATTCAATAAGATACTGATGTTTCGGATTCAGCATTAGACATGAAATCAATTTGAAGGACAAACTTTTGGGGATTAACACAACATTAAATACTGGTGAGTATTGAGTACCCACCCACCAGAGACACATGTAGACGTGTCCCTGGTGGGTGGGTACTCACTTTTGACAGGCTTCACCGTAGATAAGGAAAAAGAGATAGATAAAGGGACGTCGACAAAAGATCCAATGGTGTACTGACGAGATGTCCAGTATAGCCATACTCCGGAGCTGGGCTGGTACACACTACTAATACTACCAACTCCAAATAATTAAGGTGCATAACTAGGGTATTGTCATTTTTTCTTTTACTTCGTCGTTTCGTTTTTGTCACAGTGGTCATGGTTATATTGAGTCGACTACATCGATTCGATCGATCGATTTCTCGCCATCTATGTCTATTGGTTGAATGTCTGTAACAGTCATAAAAGCTGATTGTTGTAGTGGATTTTGTTTAAACAGTACAGCTCATAGGTGGCCCGCCGCGTGATCTCCACCTTTCCCTGCTCAAGCAGCCACTCAATTACGATAATTTCTATGTCTACCTATTTATCTGCTTACTGTTAAAATTTTGCATGCACCTAGGACTGTAGGAAGAGATAGAGAGCGAGACAAGAGAATTACTAATTAGTAATAGGTAATTGTAACATCTATATCATAATTATTTAATTAACAAGGTAAAGTAATTAATTAAACTAATAACTCTGCAGTGTTTTGCTGCAACCTGCAACTAGTTAATTACATAAATCGTAGGTATAAAACGTAGCGAACAAAAGCCACTATAGACTTCAGAGCCTCTATTATATCACAAGAATGCAGGTACGATTTTATCTTTACTACTTTACTTAACATTTTTAGCTTAGGATAATCGTTAAACAAAGATTTTTGTTGATTTCTCTTTGAGCATAGTACTCAGTGTCTCAAAGGGAACTAATTTTAAAATCCATGATTAAAAACGATGTTCATTTTGTTTCAGGCTACTTGTTCGAACCGACGTGCTCGACTCAAAATTGTAATTTAAAACAATGGCTTGTAGCCGGTAAAGAGTCATTTGATACCCAAGGACGAAAGGTTGCAAATTGAGAGAAGTCGCTTACAAAGATTTGTTCGCCGTATTTTTTATGTTCATAATGATTTGGTATGTTCGTGTCATTATTTGTTGGTGAAAACATTTAGCCGTTGCCTTTTTTATTTAACAAGGCCTAGTCACAAAATAATTGCTCGTTTTATTAGTGGTCGATAAAATGTCTAGTTTTCTCATGTAGTGTACTTATAAACTAAGCCTTTTACGGAGGGTCCATTAAAGACTCTGTTTATGTAACAATATCCATTTTTGATATTGTCTTGTCTTCGGATTAGGTTGGACTTGATGTCAATGTGACCAGTATTTTAGTTTGCTTTTTGAGTGGACTGAATAAAATAAAAGCTACAGAAATACCAATCAAAGTTGAATTGGATTTCAGAGAGTAACCTAATGCTTTTATGTTGAAAATTCTGACCCAATTTTCCCGCAGCACAACTGCATTAGATTTTCGCTGGTACGTATCAGGTACCAGTACGTACGTAAAATTCAGTTCCAGATAAACGTGCCTACAAATAATCACGACTTTCTCCCACGACAATAGACTCTGTCGATAAATAGAAACTGTCGGTATTTTCTAGACGAATGCTTACTTACTTTCTACGATACAATGGAGTACAAGTGGATTCACAAGTAACAGTATCCATCACTAACTTGTGCCCACAACTGTAAAACTCGTTAAAACTTTGCTCCTTAGATACCTACACAAGTTTTTGTTAATGCTGTATTTAAAATTTGAAGCTTCCATTAAGTTAATGATCAAAATAATGTGAATGAATAAATACATATCTAGGCACCTAAAGATAATGAGTAGGTATAAAATAGACATAACATGGCGCTCACTCCTTTATTACTCGAAGGTGAAGGCAGAGATGAATATTACCCACTTTTTGCTGTGTTTAGCTCTCATACGTAATGGGGGCGAGTACCTATATTGCCGTTCAGCGAGCACAATTTCCAACTTCGAGCTGCAACTACTGAACTGCTTTTTAGGTACAAGAAAAGTATTTTTGCTTGACCCAGGAATTCAACCCGGGATATCGCGGTTATTAAGCGCGGGAACACGCTTACCACTGCACAACCGAGTCAGTTACATAAAAAGAACTATAAAATATGTAACATAAATAACTTAATAAATATTCAACATCAGTCGTCTATCTGCAAAGTTAACAAAACCGCAAAATTTACTAGGAATAATTTATATTCCAATGTTTGTAGGTAGGTATTCCTTTATGACTCTTGTGTAACAAATTTGTTTCTTTCTTTCATGTTTATGACCCTTTTAAAACTAATTTTAGTTAGGTATACCAACTCCTGGTTAATATTAGGTAGGTACTAAGTAAAAAGGGGAAAGAAGAAATAAATTAGTTACTTACTATTACTATAATATTATGAAGAATGTATTATAAACATTTCGCATTAACATTCGGCACGGGCGAGCGTGGGTATCGAGGAGGTAGGGGTGTTTGCGTCCAGTCTACTTTCAATAAAACTATTACAAGCTGTAGACAGATTTCGTGCCCCCTGGCACCCTGGCCGTCTGCAATAGGGATGACTGATGTAATAATTCCAGGAATCTGTGTAGTTAGCGGCAATATAATGCTCGCCTGGAGACGACAGGTTATTATGTTAAATTAAATGGTTTTTGTAGTTAATTGAAATTGCTTTGCATTTAATGAAGTCTTTTATTATTTGAAGTGAAGTTTGTGATTGAGGTGCCGCTGAAAGGTCTTTACCAACGTTTGAATATTGGCTTATCTTGAGAGAAATGATAGCACGTATTATTCCCTCGTTACGTTTTATTACATCAAAATCTCATCTCTTCCTATTTCTCTGGCTAGGATCTCGTTCCTGGAACGGCTGTTGCCAAATGCTTGATAAAATGAGCAAAAACATTCTAAAATGTTGCACAGCGTGGCAGGTTTTTTTCATATAATGTCACATATAATAGCACTCTTGCTTGCATTGATGGTGTTAGCAGAGGTGAATATCACCCACATTTCTCCCCCTTGTCACATAAGCAGTTGAAGCTATTACCGTGCATGGGACATGATTACATTATTTCTCTACTAAACTACATTTTTTATGTTTAACTTTTAAGAAAAGAAATTTGCCAGCTGCCTTTTACCAGCTGGCCAATTAGTTTGATGCTAGCGTAAACTTTATATTATGTATAAAAACAAAGTCAAAAAAGAAATGCGTTGTTCTTTTGTTGTTTAACGATAAAGAACTATAACTTTTGAACAAAGCAACGTTAAAAGATTTTTACTCATAATTTACATTACCAAAGTAGAAAATATGGACTGAAAAGAAAAAATAATATTTATGTTGTACAAGTTTCAGACGCGACTTTGCTCGCATTGAATGCCAAAAGCATTCCGTTACTAAAGGTGTTATTAAATTGCTTGTTTGAGCACGCAACTTAGACAAACTTTAAGACTATGTGAGCACGTTGGCTTTACAATTTTGAGCATGCAAATAGTTTCATAACCAGCTTTAGTTAAGTAAGTAGGTACTGTAGGCTAATTCACGTAATTTCTTGACGCGCCGATAAAATTGCGGTGGAGTTGCAATCACGTTGCAATTAAGTTTACGTCTTAGTGCAAAATTGTATTCTTGTGATTGTCATATAAATAACATACACACTAAAACGCTCGCGTTACGCGAATTTGACGCGAGCGTATCTGACAGCGGTAGTCAAAATTACGAGAATACGAAAAGAGCTGTTTTGATCGAAACATAACTGCATTTGCACTGCAACTGAACTTATTTAAATATGTGAATTAGCCCACTGATTCTACATACCTACCTATATGATGCTCTTGCGTTATATGTGTCTAATAGCGAACATCCACTATAACTAACTTCATTTCATTATCATTCCACGATTCGCTTCAGGAGCGAAGCGTATCGTGGAAATGATAATGAAATGAAATCGTAACCGTACTTCCGTCGTTGTCGCGTCATCAACATTAACTTATACTCAGTGATGATAACGTCGATTTTTTATATCAAAGATTTAATTGAAACCTGTCTGTTTGAGTTTCTTTGAAAAACAAAAGACATTAATAGAAAATTTTAAAATATTAGTTTAGACAGAGTGTTTCATTTTTTTGTTCCGAAGTTATTTTAATGTTAATTTACTTTATGAAACATTGAACCTAGTTAATTATAAGCCATTCTGGACAGAAGCCCAGCAGAACTACACTAATGGCACAAAAAATAGTAAAACATTTGGGAAAACATTGCGAGAACCAGTTTAACCGCAGACAGCTTTGTAAGTACGAATGTGTTGTAAAAATAAAAAGAAGCACCGCAACAGCGCAGCGGTGGAACGTGTTGTTAACGTGATAACATGCACACATTGTTGTGATAAAAGCACAGTGGGTATCGTGTCGGCGACAATGCAACAATTTTATATTGTCGCTACAGTTGTTGCTCACTGTTCCATACAGTTTCAAGTGGTATGTGACATTTTGCATTTTATTTAGGTAAATAATACACAAAAAATTACATTATAGATAAAAAATCATTGTGTACTTTCTCCTTATACGAAGACTGGTAAAGGTTTACTGAGGGTCTTGTTAAAGAAAATCATCGCAATTGACGCATATAGGTACATTAGCTGCCCCAGCGAACTTCGTACCGCGCAAAATTGTGAATCTAAACCATTCCCAGATCCCATTGAACACACACAAAAAATTTCATCAAAATCGGTCCAGTCGTTTAGGAGGAGTTCAGTCACATACACACGCACACAAGAAATATATATATATATATATATTAAGATTAAGATTAAGATAAGTATATATTTTATGTACGATGAACGATTGAATAGACCATCTTTTTTGGTAGGGTATTGGAGTGGTTCGTGGATTAAATCCATGCGGTTTTCTGTGTGGCAAATAATAACAATTTTTATTAGGTATGCCTACCTACAATAAAGGCGTTAAGCATTTATTATTCAGTTCAATTCAATTTATTTTTTATTTCAATTCATTTATTTTCTATATTTTTTCTTTGTAGTATTTTCTTAGATTTACGCGAATATTAACTTCTTTTATTTATATATTTTTATGGTGTACGTCTCTCAATGTCACTAACTAGTCTTCAGTATGGATATATGATCCATAATTAAAATCTTCATTAATATTTAAGTAAATGTCACTTACCTAAACCTCACTAAAATAAAATAAAAGTACACTCAATAAAGTTATTTTACGTTTAAGTGCATATTGAACGTGTCGTATCCGCAGATTTGCCTCCGGCTAGCAGAGCGCACCCTTGTGATTGCCACTTTTATTGCTTACATAGCTTTTTTATCGTGAACGTCTTTTCATAATTCGATATTCCTCTTAAAAATATTGTTGAAATAGGTATTCTTAGGAAAAAAATATATAACATACCTGCATAGGCTAGTAATACCTATAGGGATATCTAAATATATAAAAGAAGAAACTGACTGACTGACATATCAACGCAGAGCCCAAACCGCTGGGTCTGGAGACTCCAAATTTGGCACATAAGTTCCTTATGGGGTCTAGGGGTGCACTAAGAAAGGATTTTTCAAATCTCACCGTTTAAGGGGGTGAAACGGGGTTCCAAAGTTTGTATGGAGAAACAAGATTAGTGAGATCAATTTCGCGGGCGAAGCTGCGGGCGGAAGCTAGTTAAATATATGTATTTGTAACGGTGTTGTTTTGAACGGTAAAACTTATACACTTTTAGCTTGAAACCGGATAGATCTGTTGTTAAAAGCTAAACTTCAAATTATTTCGTAAACCAAAAATAGTGGTCAGGAGACAACAAAATGGTGCCCACTGGTTGTGGCGACCAGGCAAAGCGGCCTGTTCCCTTTATGTTTTCCAATCATTCCGGTAGTCTCATTCTACTGCCGATGCCGCCTTCTCACCGAAAATCACTCCTAATCTAGAGTGAATATGGTATGGTATATTGGGTAAACGCGTTTATACCTATTATTCATCATTTATTGACATCATTGCATCATCATTTTCATATTTTTTTTATTTTTCATTCAAGCAAGTTGTTTTTAAGCGCAAGCCTATTACAGAGTAAAAAAGGTAATTCTAAAGACTTGACTGATCTGAAAGGAAAACATTAAGGAAGGAAAAACAAATAGGAAACCTGTCGGTACATTACCTAACAATCATTAATATCAATCTGTTTCGCCAAGCTTCGATAGTTATTTAACTAATTAACTTTCTAGGTGCCTACCGCAATCTTTCTTGAGGTAACCAAAAATTATGTTAAGGATATATATAATAATTTCTAAAAAATATGCTGACGACAATCAGTACCTATCGTAAACATTTGTTTGCAAGAAACACTAACACTTTTAAAGACATTAAAAAACAATTACCGTCAACAAGCGTCCTTGAAGTGGTGATATTAAATAGGTACTCTGTCGAGACGTCCAATGTCGTGATGAAGCAAGTGTACATTTAGTGCCGTTAACTCACTCATTTGGTACGCATAAAGTATTATATAGATACAAGGTTTAATACAAGTAAAACTTGTTTATAATAAGAACCCCCGTATCTACCTACTTATTGAAACGTAATAACAACCAACTCTGTATCTATTTGAAAGGAAATAAAAATTATATCGACAAAGTTTCATTGGCGTATTTTGTTAAACAAAATGAAAATAAAAACTAATTTCTACTTAGTTGTAGATATGTTATGAAGCGACAATGCATTAGGAAGGTAAACTGATAGAAAGCAAAAGAAATACATTCATTTCCAACAAAGATATAATTTACAAGAAAATCTTAACTCTTCTTCTTACCTATTTAAGTATTTATACACATACATATTTTTATTTATTTATCGGTGAAGGCATACGTCACCAGGAAACCGACATCTCTAAGAACTAATCGCTCGAGGACATGTGACATCCAGCACTTAGCCAGCGCGCGTGGATTAAGGACTAAACTCCTCAGTTGACAGAAGACCCAAGACCAGCAGCGGGACACTAAAAAGGGTTAAAGCACTCATAGGTAAGTACATTTACAGCGATCATACGCCTCATAATGTTTAAATTATCAATTATTCAACACTCAGTACATACCCTTTATAACAGGCGGCCGCAGACATAACCTATATGCGATTGTAATGCAGTATTTACGGCGTAGTGAGTGCTATGCATATTAATATGGTAATTGTACACAATACATCTGTACTTATTATAGACATATTGGTACTGATTTTGTGACAACTTGGAGTGCCTAGAACATTGTAATGTTTATTAAACATATAGCCCAGTTTATTTTGAGATAAGTCCAATCTATTTAGAAAATATAAAGAATAGATATCAATGCCAATACTACTAGTATTGATAATATTTTTATTTGCGGTTATTTTCCTTTTCCGTTAATAGATAAATTAATCTAGTTGCTAAGCGTCAGCGAGTGGAAACGATGTAATGATATCAACGGAAATTCAGATTTACTTTCTTTAATATTACTTTTTGTACACTAAACGATTTTTGTAAATTTTATTATTGAAGTAGTATTATTATGTAGGTTCTACAATGTTTTTGTTAAAGATTATTATTATTATAACTTCGAAACTTGTTAGATATTTACGAGTGAAGCTAAAAGCGTGAATAAGATTTTAATTTGACATTTCCCTAGACTACTTACCTACAAAGGGTAGGTAAGTTGAATAAATGTATCACTAATTTGCAAACATGCTTTAGTTACTTATTTGTATCCCTACTTATTATAATCAAATCAATCTCGATCAATCTATTGCTCACATTGACTCAAGTACTCAGATCATAAAACTAATCTGAATAAGGATAGCATCGCTTGTCTTGGTTAGTTTGTAAGTCTAGTAAGCACCATCTAAACCAATAAACCGCAGTTTAGAGGTTTTGTTTTAGTTTTCAGAAATCTATAGGTACTATATCTATACTAATATTATAAAGAGGAAAGATTTAGTTGTTTGTTTGTAACGAATAGGCTAAAAAGTACTGGACCGATTTCATAAATTCTTTCTATATTGGAAAGCTACATCTTTACTAAGTAACATAGGCTATATTATATGTTAAAAAAAAATAGGGATCCGTATGAAAACTTCGATAATGTAACCCAAGGTGTGAAAAAAATAACAAAAAAATCATTATATCGCGTACGCTGCGGAAACTATTGACATTAGAGCAAAATGATGTACTACAGTTTTATAGGAGCTATAAATATCTACAAAAAAGTCCACGGATGGTACCGCTAAATATTTTAGTTACGTTACAATAACTACTTTTTCATCTAAAAATATGCAATTGTAACTCCGGTACAAATTAGACTTAATTATTCGTACCTTAGTATTAATCCTTATATAAATAAATCGCTTAATATTAAGGGTATATCAGTACCTGTAAATTACTGAAATCGGTCATACCATTCAAAAGTTATCATGAGTATAATATTTATCAAAATTGAAATTTAAGAAGCAGAGTGGTTATGTCTGTGACTAATGGATTTCAACCCCGACAAAAAAGAGAGGTGTTATAAGGTCGAGTCGTGTATCTGTATATCTGTATTTTGTGTATCTGTATACAAGTTTGTTGCCATGTAGCACGGATGGGCCGATTTTATATTTTATATTTGATATAGCGTTTTTTTATTAGAAAGCTGAATCGGCTATAAAATTATATGGTAGCTATGAGTTGGTTGATATTTATCTTAAATTTCCATGCGTTTTATGCTAATTGGTCAAAACTTAGAAAAATAGATGTGTCGGGGTTAATATTTTATTTTATTCATTGAATTATATCTACAACAACAGAGATATACACAAAAATATGGCTAATGGTTCCTGTATGTGTAAATAAATGTAACACCAGAGCTCACGGGGTAGACAGAGCACCAAAGGTGTATGTGGTCTCCAACTTAAGTACCTTTATTTTGCCGGAGGGAAATCCTTCCTTCCTTCCTTTATGGATTGATTCGTCCCGTGAGTGTCAGGGCAAGTGGTATGTGAACCTCCCAAAGGGCACCCCCTAAAATATGCCTGGTGTTCCGTGGTGCACTTGTGCCAAGGGGTTACGGGAACCACGTGTGACACAACCTGGACCGTTACTTAAGTCGATACCTAACATTTATCTGGGTGTCTATCTGTGGGTTATTGCGGCACCTGGGCTATTAAACTAATGATTTTGATTATTGGTTTTGCCAAAGCAGACTTGATCGAGTGTTCTAAGCATGGAGAGTATGCCAAGAGGGTGATAAAATGTATGATGAATAAAAATTCTAATACCGATATCTACCCGTGCGAAGCCGGGGCGTGCCACTATGAAAATATAAAAGGTATTAAGTTTCGCAATTTAGTTTTCGAAGTAAATTAGAAGGAAATTCACTACCTATTTATGTAATCCACTATATCCGGAAAAGCAATATCTTTATTTCTTTGAAATCCTGTACACACGCCATCGAATGTTTTCCAACATAAGTATATAAGTATGATATTTTAATTGAAGCACGGTTAATGTTACGGTTTTTTTGATATGGCTTAGTTTAAGTAAGATTCTGAATGAAGAGTGAGAATATGATAAGTGCCTTCAATCACAACAGTAACTACCAACTTCAATGTTAAGGGAAACAGCACATTTAGATATTAGAATTACCAACTAACTGCACGTATTTGTCATTGACTTGATTGTCATCTACTGTACCATCAGATGAAATCCACAACAAATAGACTGTCAGTTAAGAAAAAAAAACAATAAATGGATGTAACAAGTCCCAAATCAGGGTTTTCTTATGGGGAGCCCTGTATCTATTGTGTTGTGAATACTAAATACCTACACTATAACCAAAACAAAACTAAAAATAATTTATTGAAACGTACCGTTACGGTATACGTTAGTTAACGTACACATTTACCTGTAAATGGTAGTAGTTTTTACTGTAACGAAAACCCTCTGAGTGTAAGCATTCATGTAAAGACAAAGGAAGGAAGTTCATTAATCCATCGAGCGAATATTATTTAATAGAGAAGCGAGCGAGTCTATTGTGGCTGTAACTGAGTTAAGGGAACTGCTTTTGAAGCCACCGGCTCAATTACATCAAACATTATACAATGTACCCACAATAGTTAGCATCCGAATATAAAAGTAGTTATCTACAAATTTCCTTTAAGTTAAAATATTTGCATAGTATGAGAGAAGCACATTAATGGTTAATGCCACGAATAGGTACAATAATTATTTTACAGGGAAGGAAGGCCCCGGGGTGTTCATGGTTTTATATTTTCCTTCCACGGTTGTTGTCTTAACTGCTGAACTAATTTTCATGTTTATTAATAGTTTCACGAAACTCTCCTGACACATTGCCATACTTAGACTAAGTACAGACTATGGAAAAGGAAGAAAATGTTCTCTAGTGAAACGACAGTATGCGAGAAGTCCAAGGCTTTATACCAGCTTGATGAATGTTTATATGAATATTTTTTGTAATACCTAAATAGGCACTATCTAAATAAATGTAGATTATATGGGTAAGTATCGAATAGAATTGTAACAGAATATTCTATACATAGTAATGTGTCTGTCTTAGTATTCCAATGAAATACAAGTACGTTTCGAGCACCTTAATTATTGGTAGCAACACAACACGAGTTTAAATCGTATTTTGTGCTAAATTGGAGTTTCTAATTGCTTTGTATATAGTGGATTTGTGTAATTGGCAATTGATATGGAGGAGAATAGGAGTATGCGCTGTGCATCTACCGTTAGTTTTTTCCGGCTAATTATAAACTTAGTATTTTTTGGTACCTAATTATGATTTAAGATTACTAAAAATATGATTAGGTACGTGGATACTTATTATTTGATATTGATTTTGGTAAGTATACTTCACACATTAATAATAATAAGTATAATCACAACTTTCCTATTTGCTCTTACATGACTTTATTTGCCTTAATTTTTCTACTCGGTATCGACACTCTCTTTTATTGAACGGATAGGTTTGTTTGTGTGTTTGGGCATTAATATTTTAAGTTAAGATCTTGGAAGGTCTACCCCAGCACGGAGTGTTTTTATTTATGAGCATTAGACTAATGAATAGAATATGAACATAAACGTCACATGAATATATATTTTAAACACAGTAAGAAAGTGTAGGTTTATGAGTTATTTCCCATCCAATAAGTATGCTGCACTCCCCACAGGGCGACGTATAAAAATCTCGCTAGCATTTTTCAAAGCAAAAGATTTATTTTCGTGGAATCACGAAGTTTTTTATTTTTCGCCTGAAACAACCATACTTTCTGCTTTGGGCCAAAAATCCAAATAATCGTTTTTGGGTAACGTAGCAATTTGGTTGGAAAAATAAGCATAGCAAAGTTTTCTCGAAAAACGTTACGAAGCGAAGTAACAAATAACACCAAATCGTTTAGACGTCCCTTAAAATGAAATGTTTTTGGGTCAACTCAAGACTTAATAACGGGACGAGATCAAATATGATGGTTTTTTTTTGCGTCGTGTTTCGCTGTTTGGCCGAGTCTGTCTGTCTGTACCTATAATTAATTATGTTCGCAAGTATTTTTACTAAGATTAAAATGTACCTGTACTAAGTCGGGTCGATCGCCAGTTAGGTACAAAATGTATGAGTCGAGTAGATACCTATTACTTACCTTTAGATTAGAAGATAGATACTTCCCCCTACCCGTGTCACACACATCTCTAGGTACTTTTACATCTCAGTATAAAAAGTACAACAAACAGACGAATTATATTATGTAACAACAATTATACAAGAACAATTGAGTTGCAGGTTGGCTTCGCCATTTACTTAAGCCGTCGTCAGTTTAAGAACTAACTATAGAAACGTTCGAAGTTATGCCGAAGGCAAAGTGACAACTCGTTCAATCGTTATAATTTCGGCGTTGCTTATAGTTTCAGGATGACTATGATAGAAGTCCAAGTAAGCCCCAAAAACCGATTCCTATAACTCCTAAGCGCTGGGTTAGCTTTTGTCAGACTTTGTTCATTTATTCACAACACAACTCACGAGCCGAGCGAATTTGCTCCTGTTCACTAATAAGTCACTAGAAGACAGAACATTACACATTTTGCCTTCGGCATATTACTTAACTGAGTGTTTCTAAACAGACCACGACTAGACGCCGTCTCAGCGGTACATAATACAGCGGTCTCATACAAAATGCCTGCGACATAATTACCTATACAAAACCAATAGGCGAAAAAAAATATAAAATCTTTATGACATTACAAAATGAACTCAAAATATATATCAGGCAGTATCATGAATAACAAATTAATAAATGGAAAATCGTAAAAGTAAAATATGTTCCATCATTCATTGTATTTGAAATCAGCAACATACGTAAGTAACCTACCTACTCCCAACAAATTGAATTTGTCCGCCTGTTGCAAGGAATTCATTAATATTAATCCTTGTTATATCATTACTCGTAGTAAGTCTGGCAAGTTACGGAGGAGCAATTCCGCAAAAAGCCCAGCTGAATAATGAAGGCTGTGGAGATGCACTGCACTCGTTTAGACTTGAAATATCGCTGTGCTCGCAGACTGAGCGGCGGACTTGGCCCAGGTGTCTTGCACACAGATTAATCTGTCGACAAACAATAACTTCCATAACGCTTCGCCGACCTCACCCAGATATCGCTAGAGAAACTATTCCGCTATTCAATCGGAGATAATCGTATTTTCCGTTGAAATTGGCAGCGGTAAGAGTTAATGAATGAAATAGTTGATATTGTTAAATATCACACTGTTGTGTTAGCGTAGATAGGTACTTGTTTAAGTGTACTATTGTTTAATAAATACACAAGTACTCTTGTTTAAGAATGTCTATTGATCAATACATTTCTTCTAATTCTACAATGGAGGTTTCACGAAAAAGTTATCTGGATTACAGCAATAAGTACAAAAATATACTTGATCCCTAACTAACATTATTACAAAATAAAATTATTTGTCAGTTGCAATGAGCTACTATTACTTATTTCGTCTACATTAAAGGTAATTACGACTCCATTGTAGACTATGTGAATTGTGGTACATAGTGGCAGATGGCTCATGCATGACAGTGTCATACAAAGCTAAACCCGGGCGCTGATGCCATCAGGTGGCGTACAAACACCCGTGCAACCCACCCGAGGTGTTACTCTGATCCTACATAACTAAATGACTGAAACGTATCCGTGATTTATTAAGCGGCCTCTCATGTTGAGATAATTAATGTTTAGTCACTTGTGAAATAACTGTGCGACAAGGTGCGGCATTTTGTATTTTGTCGCAAACCCGGCCGCGCCTCTGTTTCAGCACTTGTATAGGGTTCGATGAATAATTTCAGATCTAATAAATGGTTTGAAGTTAAAAGTTAGCGCATCGCGTAACGAACGTGACGAGCCGAACAGTAACACGGTCTTGTTTATTTATGTTATCGTAGGCATCATTTATTTTACTCAGTTTTCTCAATTTTTTTTGTTGCCAGGAGACCTTTTTGAATAGGCAATGTGGCGTATAAATTTCACTCGCCCCTCGAGGACCAGAGCTCGGTGACTTTCCGTTAAAAGGTGCTACGAATTAATTTTGCTTGACATCAAGGACGGAGGCGATGGAATACGTTAGCTCATAATGAGATAGCTCAGTAAACATGTTCGGTCGGGGACAAAGTAACAGACTGATTTAATATGCAAGGTGTACCTACCTACTTAACTTAAATATGTCATCATACGTAATATCATCCATCAGTGCTATTGTTTAAAATTATGTTGGTAAAGGAACTTTTTAAAACTACCTTACACTCACCTACTTAATCTGAAAGTCTATTTTAATCTGAGAGTTTAGGCCTTAACCCACACACGCTGACTAAGTGCGGGTTGGTGGATGTCACATGTCCTCGAATGATAATTTCTGAGATATGCCGGTTTCCTCACGATGTTTTTCTTCACCGATATTGAGCATCGGTGATGAAACAATTCCCTCAAACATGCGTGGGCACGACTGGGAATCGAATCCCGCCACCTTGTCGAGGCTGATACCTGCAGCGCCACCGCTGTTCTTTCAAAAGCGATGCTGATAATGCTGCGCCACCGCTGCTCTAGGTAATACTTAGGTCTATTCCCAAAATGCAAAGTATCTTTATTTACAATTTTACTTTTTGCGATTTTACTTATTTGCTTTGGGGAAATCATGCCCGGCTCTGTTACACGTATATTTATGTGCACTCAACTTAGTTGGGGGATAGAAGTTATTTACAGGCAGAGGAAGTTCATACCAAATCGTAATTAACAAAGTTTAGTTATTACAGCAGCCGCCGACGATGTGTTATATTTTAATATGTGAGGGCGATCCAAGCCGATAACCGCAATAAATTGTAACAACCGAGGCCGACGGGCGGCGGCTGTATATCAATCAAACTAGTCGGAACTTCCGTCTCCATCTCGTGATCAAGTTTAAACTGTGTTATGAAACCATTGTCCACTATGCTACATCGTCGACGATACCCTGAGTTGAGATCTCAGGTAGCATCAGCGGCAGACTAGCGGAGAGGAGATAGAAACTGGAGAATCGATTATTAAGGAAGCAATTGAAAGTCGCCTGAAGTGATATGTGTTTTATTCACTTAGTGTCTGCATACTTTAGTTTGAACATCATTTTATCCGCACGCTGAAGTGCTTGCGTTAAAAGTGATTTGCTACTAGATGTAGAAGTGGTCAGTCGCCCAGGCGTGGACAGACCTTAAACAGGTAATAAACTCCATAGTCCTGTTCCTGAGACGCTAAAGACTGCATAAACACAGCAGCGCAGGGCAACAATAGCTAGAGACAACATGAAATTACCAACAACAACTCAATGAAGTGAACTACTTTGGAAGTCTTCTTCTACACCTCCATCTTGTAGAGAGAAAGAGAGAGATGTAGATACTTAATTAAAACAAACATAACCTAATCTACTTGTGGATTATTTTACGCATTAGGTACTCAAACCCCCTACCTATGCTCGATTAAAGTTCTACAAGAGAAGTTAGTTAGTTTTACGCCTTCGTAAATATCTTAGCATTCATCATACTCACTTTAACTAGGTTTGAACTTTGAGTAACAATTTAAAATGTAGACGAGCGAGGTGTGGGCTCTGCACGCCTCTCTTGAATAATTCAGCGAGCGCGGGATAAGTAAACAAATCTAATCAAAACTCCCATCAAAATCACTTTATGTATTTCCCCTCGATGATGTTATTCGCCAACTTGTTGTAAACTTAACTGTTTCCATTCATATTGTAAATAGTTCAAGCGCTCACTAATTGCATCCTACTGGGCCAGTCGCAGGGTCACAATCACACTTAGATTGGTACATAGTTAATCCTTCTAAGTACAAGTAAGATTCTGTATCTATATTATTAACACGAGTTTGTAGCCTTTGACATTTATGAAAGTGGGCGAGAATAGTTGCTCCTATATAGTTTCTAACCTTAAGGAATGGAACTTTATTCCACTTTGACCAAAAAACATTCGTAATCATGTGTGAATCGGTATTTTGGGCAGACGCGTTTCATCGTAGACTAAATTATTGCACCATCATAAGGCAAGTTATAGTCAAGCGCAGGCCTATTTCAGAATAAAATATTAGTACTGTATTGAAGTTGTAAATTAATTAGGAATAATTACACAAGGTTGTACAAAGGAGAGAATACCTATAAATGTTTCATTTCTAAAACCGAAACCACGACAGTTACGCGGAGTCTTTAAAATGGCAGTCATGTGTAAGAAATTAATACACGTCTACTTTGAATGAGCACTCACGAACCCTACAATTTAGCAAAAATTAATTTAACAAGGGAGTTAAATTGTAGCACGTGCCAGAACTTTGATTAATTGTAGGTGTTAAGATAAAACGAATTCCTACCTAGGTACCTTTTAAATAGTACTTATATAACGAATAGGTAAAATTATTCGTTTTAAACCACAATAATTACGCAAAATTCTTTTAACTTCCGCGTAGTATCCATCTAGTTTAAGTCATATGTCGTCACAAACCCTTTCTTAAGTACCTGATTTTGGATTTGATATTTTGATCAGGGTAAGATTTGGCTTAGAATAGAAACTAACCCTCGAGCCTCTGTAACATATAGAACACACCTACCTGCCTAACATTAGGTACCTATTTAGATAGACACAATAGATACTATATTTGTAGTAGGTGGGTAAACTGTTATGGAATTAAAGTTGAGATTTTGGTAAGTAGGTATAATTCGCAATCAGCTAGCTTGATTTACAGTGACAACGAAAGGGAAGTTACCTGTCGCTTCAGTAATTCTGTTAACTAGGTACGCAAATTGTTTAAAGGGGTGAGATAAGATACCGGTACTTTAATTAACTATAGGTGCATATTATAATTTCATTACATACAAAATTAATTAACTAAGATATTTTGTATCAGAAATAGCATGCATTGAAAAACTATTCAACAACTCCTTCAGTTCAGTTTTAAATGGGTAAAAAAAACAGTTTTTTGGTCTTCTGAGTATTTGAGTCTCAATGAGTACGTCTCAGCTGGCTTGTTGCCAACCTAAGCACCAACAATTTGTAATGTTAACGGTCATGCCAAAACTTGTCGTTAATTGCTAACTCACTGCAATATGTTACCAAAGCTTATACCTAGGTACCTAGTTTCTTTGTTCACATCGCTTACAAACTCCGAAAACTTTGAAATGTTCCAAAAGGACATCTAATAAATTGTTTGATCTGCATTACTATCATTATCACACAAAGAGTCGAATAATACTTTGCTAAGTAGGTACATAGAAATAACATAACATTTCAGTCATGGCATTCCCTTGGGATATTTTCGGTATTTCACGGGTGAGACTTAGTACAAAAGCATGTCCAATCTCCAACTGCCCAAGTTACTTTTTCCCAAGTTTATCATAATGCTTTCACAACTTGTTACCGCGTGGTTAGGTGAATCAGCTATACAATCATTTGATTTGTATGCAAAATGTCCCACACCCCACGTGCTTTAGGGATGTGAGACTCAGCAAAAGGACGATACATAATTTTAGATCGTTAATCTTATTTGTTGTGATGCGACCTTTTCTGACAAGCTGGAAGGACAACAATAGATGGAGGATCATGATGGAAGTAGGTATAAAAAGATAAGAAAACAATAGACACTAATGAGCAAAGATGTCGTAGAAAAGTAGAATCTGCTTCGGATTAATCCCTTAAACTCCTTTATAGCGCAACTTGATAGTAGATACTAGATAGTGAAAAAACTAACTGAATGCCTCTATCCCTTGTTCGTTTATTCTATTTATGTAGCTCTTGACTCAGCTCCGACGAGCCGGATAATCTCGACGACAAATACATACCTATAAATTTTTAAGCCAATTTGGTATTGCTAATATTCTCATTACACTTAGGTTTTCCATTTAAACTTTTTTAAACTATTTACCTTAATAAGACGAATAAAATTAAAAAACACTAAAAATAAAATAAGTGCATTTACAAAAATATTATTATTATATTTAGCTATTTAGCCATTATTTAGCTGTATAAATCCGACCGGGCGTGAATATGGCTTAGTTCATAAGCTCACAAAATTATCCCTATTACAAACGCAAACACTATTATTCTTATTCACATATGCAACAATAAGGTGTCTTTGTACGAATGAAGTGGACGTCACGTCCAAGTCATTGGTACACGTTATTGGTCCACGTTATTAGTGGACGGTAGTGGTCAAGATAATACCCACTAGAGGTTGTAACTATTTACTACAGACTACTTTATCAGCAACCATTTGGCTAGATTACAACATCTACTTAGAACTGTAAAATTAAGTAGAGTAGAACTATGTACCTACGCATTTTCTCTCCTTGCCAAAAGAATTAGGTTAAAGCAGACACAACTTAGTTATCGTATAAATACAGCATTATTTTGTGTATTAAGGTGGTATTTTGAAAGCACCACGCTCGATGTAGCTTAACAAAAAATACTTTAATATAGATTAAAATTGTTTTCATTTTCGCAAACCACTTATAAATAACAAAATTCAAGTAGGATTATAGGCATAAAGAAACTACGATTCTTAAACTAGGTAGGTAGTTATTTTGTAGATAAGTTATGTGTTTAGATGCGGAATGATATATTTCAGATGATTATGGAAAAACATCACCATAATATCTTGACAGTTCTGTTATCAGAATCAAAAACAGAATTTAATTTTGATGAACTAAATTACTACTACCTACGCGCTAAAATGAACCGTAACGATCTTTTACGACGGTAAAATATTTAATTTAGCCCAAACGTCAGTCATACTTATTATTACAATATTTCAGAGGCTTGAATTTAATCTATTTTATGTCAACCGTCACTCAATTTCAATCCAATCTCAAAAAACGTTATTTGATCAAATATAAACTCACAATCTATATCTGTATACACCATAGAACGACAAAACTGTGCCACCCGCGACCTAAAAGTGTCTTTTAATATGTAACTCGAAGCACATTTATCCTTGATTTAACCGGAGGCAAGTGTGAGCCATCTTAATAGGTGTGATGCCTGTGAACTGTGCTTATTGAGACAATAGTATTCCATGTTGGAACACTATTGTGGGTCGTTTGACCGAAGTTGTAACAAGACCAACATGAATTCAAACTGCCTCAGGCAGCATCAATTTAAAAAGAATCTGTTTAAAAAGAATCTGTATTAAAAGCGATTAGCTGCTCTGTGGACACACCTACACTCATAAAATAAAATACAGTTTTACTAAACTTATTTCAGTTTATTGCGGCCAGTTTGGGCCGGTTACAATATTTTATCTATCTGTGTTACGTACTTAGTGATAGTCTGTCTATTTCTGTACTTAACAAATCCACAGATATATATAACCGGTAGTTATTCATCCTTACAAACTTTCGCATTTACAATAATACTAAGAAGAATAAAATTATAATTATAATTGCAATTTATTAAAATAAATGGAAATAGACTAGACTAGAATATGAAAATGCTTTGCTTCCACTTCTATTGTGCGAACTGCCAAGTTGCGGAATTCGCAACCGGCATCTAGGTTTCCCGATAGCTGTAATCTGCCTGCCTCCAAGTCACGAGTGAATCGGTATTTACTGGGTAAGCGCGTTGCATCGTAGACTGCATCACTGCTTAACAACAGGGAAGTTGTGGTCAAGGGCAAGCCTATTACAGAATAAAAAATAAAATAAAACATGCGAAATCCACATACAAGCACTTGGCCAGCATATGTGGGTTGAGAGAACACCCGCGCCCAGCTGTGGGACACTAAAAAGGGCTCAAGTGAAGACTGATGATGTGTATATAGAGAGAATATTTTTGGATAAATAACGCAGTCATTGGGTAATATGAGAACAAAGGATAGGTTTTGGATTTCTGGCGTCTAGGATGCAATTATAGATAGGAACTGAGACTCGCAAACAATTGCAACTAACCACGTGGGAGTAAATAGGAAACTGAATAGAATCGTATTAGAATGTTTGTGCTTAGATTACTGTCCAATTGCCTTTAGTTTCAGACAGTAAAAGAGACAGTAGACTTTGTAGAATTTTCGTATATTATATAGCACCTTTTCTAATACACTTCGAAAATCAAAATAGCAGTTTGATGTTTGCAATTGTGCTGGATAGCAATAGGCTCGTCGATTATTATTACGTATGGACCCTAAAAATAACCTGCGAATGTGGGTGATATTGACCTTCCTTCATCTACGGGTAATAGGTAAAGGCGTGAGCGCTTTGTTTTGTTTCAACTATGTAGTTATGCAGTTATTTCCTTCACCGATATTGAGCAGTGTCGATGAAATAAATTCCTACAAAGATATGGACACTAGGGTCGTAATAGTAAAGTTGCTACTTAGTTTACTGTGGCACTGCTGGGGACGGGTTTTAGACTAAGACAAAAGACATTGTATCACAACTGGTTTTAATAAATTTCTTTAGGCTCGAACCAAGCAGCAACGGTGGCGCAGCGGTACTGACTTTGAAATACGTGTATAGGTTGCGGGTTGGATCCAGGTGATTCGGAACTTGTGAAATTTCAAAGCCGAGACATCTCTTCGCTGCTAGAAAGCTATCGCTACCGTTGATCTAAGTTAGTATTAACTACATACTTTAGACTTAATTGATTGGTGTCAACCATATAAGTCTATGGTTGGTACCTTAGAAAAAACAAGTAGTTCCTTTCTTCTAAGGTTGAAACTGTATTCTAAGAGAACATAATTATTATCACTGTATGAAATGAAAAATAGGTATTTTTACAAAAATAGTTTTTTGAACTGCAGTGCTGCGGCGGTACCGGCCTGACCTTTGATATAATATGTATATGATCGCGAATCCGATCCCCGATCTTGACCGTGATCTTTGTGTATTATTTCATCTCCATATTCTCTTGGCTGCGTGAGTGGCCTAGCTGTGGGACAACAAAGGGTCGAAATAAAGTGAGTGAAAAAGTTGTTCAGTATAACAAGCCGACGACAGACTAAAACGAATTCGGATAGCGAGCGGCACTCCATGTAAAAACTTTTAAGTGAACCTCGCCTCTGATTATACGGTTAATTTACTACTTGCTTCATATGAGTAGGTACACATATTGTAACTTTTACTGAAAGTGGACAACGTGCCTAATGAAAGATCTCACGTATTTTATACAAAAAAATTCAGATGTTTTCTTTGATATTAGGTACTTAGAAACATTATATAGTAAGTAGATAGAAAAGGTTTTTGTCAAAAAATCCAAATTCCTTTTACCAAATATCTTCTTTGTTACAAACACTAGAAAGGTCTAAGAAAACAATATAATACAGATAATATAATACCTGCTGTACTATAGTCGCGGATTGTTCTGCTACAGCTCTTCCCTGTACAGCGACAGGCAGCAATATTGCTGTCTAATAAATACCTAGATAGTGGAACTATCGAAGTACCTACGTGCGACATCCATACGTCCTTCCTTACAAATATTATAAATTCAAAAGTAACTCTGGTCTGTCTGTCGCGTTTTCACGCGTAAATTACTGAACCAATTTGGACGAAATTTAGTATCGAGGTAATTTGAGCCCCTGGGAAGGACATAGGATAGTTTTCATCCGACTGCGAAAAAAGAGGATAATAGTTTAGCTTGATAACCGACATGCGCGCGAGCGGAGCCGCGGGCGGAAAGCTAGTTCTATTATAGTCTGGGCTTCGGGAACAAATATGCACATCAGTCTGCCGGCGATGGCTCCGGGCGCTCACGAAATTAAACCACAGACAGGATTGCGCTGCAATTTACCTACCAAATAATTTGACGTTTCTGTCCCTACCTAACGATTGGGACACTGATCAATATTCGGAATACTACCCACTGCCACCTACTAACTACCTTACCTTACACAATTCACATTCCACTAACGTTATTATTATCTAAGTAGATATTTCTAAACGAGTTTGCTCAATATCATCGAAGGAAATGTTATGTCATCATGTTATACTGGTTTCCTAGAAATTTAGGAAACCAGCATGACATAGAAACATGGAAGAAAGAAATAATTTGTTACTAGTTCTTTTACTAAGCATAGAATCAAAATTCCACCACCAAAAATCCATACTCTAAAAACTCTATAAGAAGTCAAAGAAATGAGGTCAAAACTCTCTAAATATTTTGCCGGTGGCGTAGTCCGTAAGATATTTGCTTTTCACGCCGTAGGTCGTGGGTTCGATTCCCACCCAAGTCAGACATTTGTGTGATGAATTATCTATACTTAGTTTTTAAGGATGTATTTATAAAAATAAAGTGTTATACGTAGTTTATTATTAGTTACCTGATTTCTATACCTAGTACAAGGTCTGTTTATTTGGGATCAGATGGCCGTATGTGTTCATGTCCCAAGCCACTAAATTATTTTATAATTATTTTGTATCAATTCATATGCTACTTGAGAGAAGACCTTTTTGTGACCATTATAAGGACACTAATATTAAAGTTACGGTTGTTACAACTTAATAGGATTCCATTATTTGTATTACTTTGTTAACTTGAAAAAGTTTAATGCATTGACTTTTAAGTTGAAGTAAAGAAAGTAGGCACTCTTGTACCTTTTTTAATTTGCGGAATAGGACGAGCCTGAAAAGGCGCACTCCTTTCCTGGCGCACTTCACTCAATGGGCGGCTCACGGCTATAGGCTTTTACTCGACGTGTGCCACATTGCCACTATGATGTAGTCTCTCCATGTAGTCAACAATGTTCTCATTTAAAAGAGGGTTTTTTAATACATAGGTAACCACACTATCCCTAATCCTTTATGTGGTTCTACTTATTGTTGTACCTATTCCCAGTTACAACAGTATAACGATCCTTCAGTACAAGATTTTAGGTAAGTAAGATTTTTGACATACCACTTACTTGAAACCCTAATTCTTCCATAGTAAATACAAAAATTGGTGAGGGTAGACATATGTTTGTTACTCTTTTGCAGCAAAGCGACTTATCAGATTTATACATACTTAGGATTCTATAACGCACAGGATAGATATACTTACTTTCTTCCCAGTAATATGTTCCCTTGGGATATTTTCGGTATAACGTGGCAGGAACCGCAGATAAGTCATAAACAAGTATCGAATAATTAACTAATAACTGAAGGAGTTTCATCATCGTTCCCCTTGCCTTTTTCCCATTTATATTGGGGTCGGCTCCCATTGTAACCTGATGCGGCTAGCTACAAGAATTAAGCGATTGCCATCAGACCTCGACTCCCATAGGGAATCTATAACCGAGATGGTTAGACCAGGTGTCACGTTAATTGGGCTTCTGACTACCGTTAACGATTGTCGTAGATGTTGTTGCAACCAGTACCGACACCTTAACGTGCCCTCCGAGATACAGAGGGAAGTCCTTTAACGAACTAGACACCGTAGCTAATCGAACCCTCCTCCCGGGCACAGTATAGCCCAATCGTCTTACGTTATATATTTTTTGATGAATGTTAATAGAGTCCTTATCAAGTACCCATACGTAATATAAGGTAAGGTGGCAGTCGCAAATGATATGAGCCGGTAGGAACGACGAGAGGTGAATATGAATGACGGCAACTGCGACGGCATACTGCAGCTGCACTTGGGACGTCAGCTTCCGGATCTTGCTGGATGCCTTTTAATGTAAATCTGCGACTATAATTCTTAAGTAGGTATGAATTCCACTCCACTATAAACTTATAATAGATAAAGGTTGGCGGCTCAACTAGTCGCCTGAGGGACCTCGCGATGGAACGGATTGGATCTAATATTAAATTATATGGCTGCAGCTTTCTGAGCGCAGATTTGATTTGGTTTTTCATCGCACTCATTGATTTTATTATTTTAAAGCTCTATATTTTACATGAATAGTAATGGCGAAATAGTTACTACATTCAACTTCCAGCTAGTCCGCTGGGATCAACTCGAGGTTACAAGCAATTTAAAAAATATATTTACAACGCCGACTAACGGTCTCATTCATAAAAATCTTATAAGACGATTTAGTTAAAATGGTCTTTCTTACCAGTATAAATGTAAGATGACAGACAAAGACAAACGAATTATAAACCTATTTTAGCTATAATGATCTTAAATGACGTTTATGAATGCTGGATTAAAAATAAACCTCGATAATTTTTTTTATTGCAATGTATGATATTCGTGTAAAGGAGAGGTCAAAAGTGGGCTAGAATTTTGAACACCAATGTGATATACCTCATTGGAAAGCTTATTTAATAAGCTGTTAGAATTTAACTAAACTAGAATTTTAGGAGCAACCATTTTTGTAAAAATCAAAAAAATGTAATAGAAAAACAAAACGCACATTACCTTTAATTATCCGTTTCCTAAGCAGTATAAATATTGCAATCACGTCAACAATTGCATTCTGTTACAGTACTTTTCTCTTGTAATATAATTTTAGCTGCAGCTTAATGTAATTATGACGAAAAATATTTGTTATCTTATTAGTGTAATAACAAAACGCGTGGAAAAAAATATAATTACGGGCAACGTCATGATGTCATTGTCATTGATCAGTTTGATTGACAGCGTCGAAATAATTTTGATTTTTTTGGTTGCTCAATTGACATTTGACCATGGGGTTGCCAATTGCAATAATTATAATATTGCATTAAGGATTCTTATTTTCAATTTCAATTTAAAAAAAAACGGCGGGGTGTAAAATTATTTTAAATACACCAAAAAATTTAATTAATTATGCTCTATTAACCTATGTAACTCAGATTGCTGTTCAAAGGTCATTGGGCACCTTAGTATGGAAACCATACCCATGGCGGACACAAATGAAATATGGTAGAGTGTAATGATATAAGGCTCTGATTTACTATGGCATTAGTTGCATTAATGTGAGCCACGGGAATCTTGAAAAATTCAAGTGTTATAAACTGATACGAGGAATATGAATAAAATGCTAGTTAATTAAAATATGTTTATTCAATTTGATCCAAATCAAGCATAAGATCAATAAAACAATAAACAAAACAAAACAGATAAACGTACAGGTCGCAACGATAGCTAACGAAGGACTGCGCAGAGGGCGGTGAGTCAGTGCGCGAGCGCAACAAAACTAGTTTGGCCTAACTAATGTGCGAAAGAGACAGCGTATACGCCTCTAAATATCGGCTTATCAGTGTACTTGTCGAAATTCTTTTATGCCTTTAATTATGGAATAAAATCCTCTGAAACCGTTTGTTTTTTATTTTTTTTAAACGATCCTGTACATTTTTCTCCATCGATTTATAAACAAATAACTATATATAATGAAAGGTCATATTATTCTCCTTAGTTTAAAACTATTTTGATTAATGTCCGCCACTCTTCGCAAAGCGGGTCAGATACGCCCAATGACCTTTACAATTATTTTAATCCCAGGCTCTATACATTTTGTGAACGTCTCCTTTGAGAAAATAAAACCTATAAAATGCGAAGAGCTTGGCCTCGCACCGCGCTCGGCTAACTTTTGTCATTCCACCATATATAAACCGACCATAGGCTAATTTTGATTGGTTCGTTCATTGACAAGAACCTGATGGAACAGATCAAAATTGGCTATCTACCCCGATACTTTTAACGATTATAATTTCATACAAAACATATTTGAATTATGTCTTGTACTTAGGCATCTAGTCGGCGGTAACCACGGAGCAAATACAAAGTAGTATTTGCTCCGTGGTGATAACGCCTAAACAAAAGCTTTATACGGTCATATCGCTCGAAAAACTGTCACGATACAATACATAAATCAGCTTTACATCCGAGTGGTTAGCCACGCACTGCGGTTGACACTGGGACGGGTACGACCCTGTTTTATACACAAGAGTATGCAGTGGCAGATTTGGTTACGAAACTCAGTGTAGAGGTTGAGGTAATCTGTTAAGTTACGATTTCTATAGGTGAGTATTGAGGGCACCTCGGGTATTCAGCCCTTCGCATATGAATAACAAGTAGATATTTAGCTATTGAATATAGGATGACTGATAAATTAGTGTTAAATACTTTACCTCGTGCTTCTGTTCATGACATTTCGTCTTTTTTGCATCGAGGGTAAAAAATAGTAAAAATAACGAATTAAATTTTTAAAAAGTTGCTCCGAAAAGATTATTTAGATAAGTTGTTTAAATTTAGAGCCAACACGTGGTAGTATATATAGAGTAGTATTTAAAGAGTATTTTACACTAATTACTAGTCACCCTATATAATAATTGAAGATAGATAGATTTGATTATTTTTTTATTTAGATTTACGTAGGTATTTCAATAATATAATAGGAATGACGACATTTTTTTTGTTTATTCCGTCAGATAGACAAATTGAATTTTGGACACGTATTTTCCTTTTTTTTGTGACATATTACGGCGGTATATACGTCTAAGCGAAATCTCGAATGACGTCTTACTTCCTAGGTAAATTTTATTCACCTCACCCTTCAAATACCTATAAAATCGCGGGTTCGATCCCCGGTCATGCTCACACATCTTTGTGTGAATTGTTTCATCACCGCTGAAAAAGCGAACCCTGAAGTCGAAGTCGTACGTCGTACGAAATCTCCAATGATGTCATATCTCAGTAAGTTTTATACAGAGAGGTATGACGTAGCGCACTCCATGACTTTAATAGCAACTTCAAAAATGGTCTATAACCGAGCCATTTAAAAAAAAAAACACAACATAACTTTTTTTGATAGTATTATAACTAGACAGTCAGTTAAATTATAAAAAAAAATTTTAGACACGTGTATTTTTTGTTTTATCATTATAATGAAACAATATTGACGGGCCGGTGGCGTGGTCGGTAAGATACTTGCTTTTCACGCCGCAGGTCGTGGGTTCGATTCCCACCCGAGACAAACATTTGTGATGAACATTTGTGTTTGTGTCGAGTCTGGGTGTAAATATCTATTATAAGTATATATTTACAAAAAAAAAGTATTATATGTATATAGTGTAAGAGATTGCTGCTCCAAACGAAGAAGAATGAATGAAACTTTCAAACGTTCAGTATAAAGGAGCGGTCACCAGAGGCTGAAGGCCCATTCGTATTTGAATTGTCGCGATACCGTTATGCTGTGCTAACGTAACTAGTGTTGTAATACCCATTTATTCTGTGTAAATTATAATTATCTGCAATTTTGATTGATGTCTCATTATTTTTTAATAAAGTTCCCTTCTGATTGCTAAAATCAGAAGTGGGATTCTTACTTCTTACGTCCACTTTATTTTTTGAGGTATTTTTCGATCTAGTTACGTCTGCGCAGAAAATTTCTGTAACCTGGTGTTACGTAAACTCAGTAAGTAAGTGGTGACAAAATGGCGGCAAGTAAGTGTAATTAAGCGCATGTGAGAAGTCTGTGAGTCGAGCGCTTAAGCGGGCGAGGAGGCGCGGTGCGGCGCGCTGGCGCTCCTCTTCGTGGTAAGGTAGCCACAGGTGCCGCTGACCGGCACTGATACCGCTCCGCTGTGGCTTCGCGGTTCGCTTGGTACGCGCCTATTAATATGGCTTGAGGCGGCGCGCGGCATGTCGTGCCACCGTGTTTGGCGCCTAAATCAATTGGGCATGGATCATAAAAGGTTACGTAATTATCTCAATAATTTTAATTCTATTGCTGACAATTATATTGTAGTAGTCAATGCTCGTATGAATTATATTCGCTGATCCAGTGAGCCTTATTAAGCCCCAAATTATTTTTGTAGATGGTTTGAACGCTTAGTGACATTTATTTTATTCACGTTCAAATGTGGACAACAGTTCGACACGCCCAGTGTGTCTCATGCATCATAACCTAGCGAAATATTTATTAATTTAGTTAGACCTATGCCTTTGAAAGAAAACCTAAGCACAAAGTAATGTTCCTTGAGAATCGAAGTAGGTCATTGTATAAGTCGATAACCAAAATAAATTTATAATGACGGTAGATGAACAAATTGTTGCACTCTTACCTTTGTTCATTTCTTACCTTTGTTCATTTAAATTAGCAACAGAGTTAATACTCGTGTTGAGATAGTTTTACATGGTAATTTTATTTGGATCTATGGCTTAAATAGAACCATGTATTGTTTTGTGCCTGTTTGCTGTGTGTGTTTGCTGTGTGTGATTATGTTACAGGCAATGTTCGTTGGGTGCACATGAGTGACTCTGTGTACTATGGCTATGGTGTACGTGTTGCGGGCAACAATGTGGCAAGCACTGCGGCAATGATGGTGGCCAGACCACTGTGGCTAAGGAGCTGGTGAGAACGGTGGCAACCATCGACCCTCTTCAATGGCAGTGACTATCGTTGCTGCGAGAGGATGCGTAATCGGCCACGGATCTGATTTCCCCCATAGTCCAAAGCGGTGATAACATTTTTATTACTACTTAGTAAGTGCTGTGGTCATCATGCCCATGATGCCACATTGTGACCAACCTGACTGATCATGTGAGTGTAAATAGGAATAAATAATGATTTGTGTGACATGTTTGTGCACAATGGTCAGCATGGCCGAGTGTCGACTTGAAGGTTATAAATATTTTGGTGTACGTGGTAGCAGTGGCGCCACAGCCTCTCCTTTAAAAATAAAGTTCGCGGGTTCGATCCCCGGTCGTGCCCAGGATGTGTTCTTTGTTTGAATGGTTTCATCGCTGTTGCGTAATATCGGTGAAAGAAAACATCATGAGGAAACCGGCATGTCTAAGAACTAATCATTCCAATCCGCATTTGGCCAGCGTGTGTTGTTTAATGCCTAAACTCTTTCAATTCGTCAAAAATATAATTAAGACAACACTGATGTCCAACAGTGGAACACTAAAAAGGTTAGTTTGTTGTACCTACCCACTGTTTTACAGTGTAAAGAGATTTTCGAAAATATTCGCACGGGTTTAATTTTAATGCCCCAATTGTTGATTGTAAATGTGCGAATAATGTGCTGCAGATTGGAGGATAATCCGAACTTGGTCATTAATGTTTCTAACGAACATTTTCTCAGTTGACAGGAAAGCTGGACCCAGGCATGTGTCGGTCAGTACACTAAGTGGTAGCGGCTGAGGCAAAGTACCTACACGGTGCCATGTTGATGCGACGTGACGGGGCGAGTGGTGCCTAAAGACGCACAATGCGTCCAGGGACACAATATCTGATGTTCCCTCTGTACTACAAACTACCTACTATGTTCTTCGCTCTTCTGTCGGCTACCATCCTTTCTTATACATCGACTGTAGCTTAAAGTTTAGGTACACGTCACACACTCACTTAGTGCTAGGGTTAGGCATAGGCAGGCATATTCTGAGTTAGGTAGTGGATGGTTGTTGACAGTCTAGTGAGCAACACGTAGACCGAACTAAAAAAGTGGAAGGTATGTGTTGATCCAAGGTATAAGTATCTACCTACATATTAAAATTTACCTAAATCGGTCTACCCGTTTGTGTAAAGAATTAACAAACATACTTACGCACTCACAAACCTTTGCCTTTATAACATTAATGTGATAACTGGAATATATTTTTTGGTTCAGTAGATATCCATGTTGGTCTCTGGGAAGCGGTCGCTCCGTAACCATCGAGCATTGGGGTGAATGAACTCTCCAAGGGTGTCAGGGTGACACATTGACTTGTAGTGTCAGTCTCTGGCTATGTTATTTTCAGAAAAATACCTGAGTAAGACCTTCGCTCAACGTATGAGGACACAGTCGAACTACAACTCGCTACGCTGTGGTATTAGGGTGACCTGGTCGCGCTGTATAAGTCTCTGGAAAAATTCCATTGAGCCTCGGTGTCGTTTCTGGATGTATCCCTATTTATCTACTGCATTTCACGATCATAATTTTTACTTCTATTCTGTGTCAGTCTCCGAAGCAATTTCGTCGAGCATCAGTCATGTTTATTACGCTACGCTGTGGTATTAGGGTGACCTGGGCGCACTGTATTAGTCTCTGGAGTAACTTCCATAGAGCGTCGGTGTCGTTTCTGGATGTATCCCTATTTACTTGCTGCACACACGCATTTTATCATGATTTGACCATGACTCTTACTTCTTTTCCTGTATGTGTCTCCGAAGTTATTTCTGTTACGCGTCAGGTTCATCTTTAAAGCAACTAAACTAAATTTCACCTTTTAATACATTCTGACCTATAGCTGATAATAAGCGGCTGAGTAAAAAGTACCCAGCATCCATTGCTAATATTGTAAGTCTTTGATGTGTTACATGTAGATTACTGTTGTTAGTTCATTCATGGATTGTTGGTATTTGATACTTACTAAATTAGCATACGTCAGCGTAACATGTTAACATGATCTTTAAATATTAAACAGGTTACAACGTGGATCAAGGCAGCTTACGGTGGTGTTTTCCTAGACCACTACTGCTGCAGCTCTGCGGGCTGAGACGCCTGCTGCCTCAACGACTGACCGTGTATTCAGCTTAGCGGGCCTGATGTCTGCTGCTGTGCGCGCTCGCGTGCAACCAGCTCTGCGGACTTGAGGTGTCCGCTACTGCGCGCTCTTGTGTGCGGCCGAACCTGGGGTCCTGAGGTGCTATGAGGCTGCTGAAGCGGCCGGCTTTACACGACGGGACGCCTGCTGCTGCTGCTATTACTCACGCAGCCTATCTGAGCGCCCCAAGTTTTGAGAGACCCCATCTGCATTGTGCCTTACTTCCCATTTATTTATTTTTTGCGGGTTTTGGCTGGAGCTTCTCTCTTATTATCCCTACTTAGCTAGCTGCTAGCTATGTTGTTTCGTTGATGTTTATTATCTGTATCGGTGAACATTGGCGACAATAACGCCCTACTGTATTAGACCTTTCTTAAACGGGCTAACATAATAGTGATGTCGTGCACCCACACCCGCCTTAGGTCACGCGGTTTGTGGCAGTTGCACGACAGTCTACTCTTCTTACTTTTAAAATTTATTTTTGGCCCATCCTTGCTGCTGATGTAAGAGTGCAAGCTTGCGTCGGTAGTGAGGATCCCGAATTTTAGTTATGGAGCAATTAAAACAAAAAGGACCCTTAGAAGGATTTGGAACATTATGGATTAAGTATGTTTCTATATGTGCAGAAGGTGAACTGGTTGATGGTAACTCTGATGTAGCCGGAGGAGACATGCCTCTTTTGAGTGACCAAACGATCGAGGACGCCTGCAGTCTCTGTGGCTGCGTGTGCAACAAGCTCTGCAGGGCTGAACGCCTGCTGATGAAGCTGTCTGCGAGTGCAGCCTACTCGCAGAGCCCCGAGGCGCCTCCTGCAGCGTGCTTCGGTTTGAAGGATTGGTGATACATTCCATGAAGCATGGGTTTGCATATTCAGTTTAAAAACGATTTATCTCCCTTCGTATAAAGAGACGTATGTCGGTAGTATTGGCGTGAGCTTGTAACAAGCTTAGCATTGCTAAGTAGGTACTAAAAATAAAAAATAAAATAGGTATGTGTTTCTCCCTAAAGTGTAACAGAATTTTTAGTAGAAATGTAGCCGTATACTTTCATCTTACTAATCAATAGTCATAGGTTCAACCTTGAATCCTGTAAATAAGGATTTGTGTGGGTAGCAAGTCTTATAAGTCCGAATGTTACTTCTTTGTAATAGATCTGACCGATGGCTGACGATAAGAAGCTAAACAAAACACTTAGCATAGATTGCTATTTTTGTGACCGTAAAATATGTTGTATGTGTGTGTGTGGATTATTCGCTTGGGGGGTTAACGTCGTTAACACCGCGAGCGAGTCTGTTATTGACAGGTGCAGTTGCATGACAACAGTTGGAGCGGTTTCGCGCTGATGCAGACGCTGCGGGACTGCGTGATTGGTGCTCTTGCTGCTGCGGCTGCCTGGTCGAGAAGTGGGAGAACCTGACGAGGACGTCAGGGCGTCAGGAGAGGCCGTGTAAGAGATTGCTGCTCCAAACGAAGAAGAATGAATGAAACTTTCAAACGTTCAGTATAAAGGAGCGGTCACCAGAGGCTGAAGGCCCATTCGTATTTGAATTGTCGCGATACCGTTATGCTGTGCTAACGTAACTAGTGTTGTAATACCCATTTATTCTGTGTAAATTATAATTATCTGCAATTTTGATTGATGTCTCATTATTTTTTAATAAAGTTCCCTTCTGATTGCTAAAAATAGTATATACCAGTTATCTGGTTTCCATAACACAAGCTCTGCTTAGCTTGGGACCAGATGACCGTGTGTGTTAATGTCCCAGAATATTTATTTATTTATTTATTTATATTAGGAATAACATTAGAGGATACAAAAAATCCGTCTATAGAGATACCCATTTTATTCTGAAAACACAGAAAGTTGACTGGAACCTGTTTAGTTTCAATAAACTTTTGTTTCCACCTCCAAGGTGTCGTTAAACTTCCAAAATAAATGCCGAAATAAATTGGATTTGTCAAACTTCAATGTTTGACAAGCGAAAGTACCTACTTAAGTACTTACGTTTAACTTCTTTAGAAAATATGAAGATTGTAAGGCAGGTAGGTATAATAATAATAATATTTTCACACATACACACTGCGTCATCTAGTCCCAAATTACCTAACCAATTATATTTGCTTATGTTAAGGGTACTAGGAACTGATAATCTACATGTTTTTGTTAACAAGTTTAAAGATACATACCTCATCATTCTCCTTGCCTTTTTCCCGTTTCTATTGGGATCGGCTGCCAGTCTAACCTGATGAGACTTGCTACTAATTATGGGAGTGACTGCCATCAAACAGATAGATAATAATAAATAATAATAATTAAGTAATAATAAATTACACCCAGACACGGAACAAACAATCATGCTCCTCATACAAAGATTTGTCCCGGGTGGGAATCGAACCAGAATCATCGAATGTTTCGTAGCGGTTTCCTCACGATGATTTCTATCACTAATATTGAACAGCGGCGATAGCTCTAAGTAATTATAATAACAATAAAATCTGTGATGATGACAGCATCCCCACTGCACAAACGGAACCAAATACGTATAAGGGCTGACCGATTCTTATTGGTCGAACCAGAAACATAGAGAGTCATTTCGAAAGTGAACGTACCTACTTATCGGCGTAATAGGCGTTTACTTAGTTCATATAGTGCAAAATATACTGCATGAGCTCTAATTGAGTGCAAAAATATACAAATTTAATTATTTAAGTTAGTATAGAAACTGTAAAAGTGCAAAACGCTAATCAATATGGTGCATGAATAAAGCCTTTCCGTAGTTACAATTGGAGCGGAATGCATTACGAATGCATTCATGCATATAGCAATTAGTTCTTGTTCATTTCATTGCATCTGCATGTCTTTGTGAAGAGGAAAATAATACTTTTTCACTGCAACAAATAAATCTATCTAGATATGTATGAATTCGGTAGGATTATTATGAATTTGAGATAACATTGGAACTGCCACGGTGGTTGAATAATGAGCGTGTTCGCTTAGTAACCGCGAGGACCTGGATTTTATTCCTGGATTGAGCAAAAATACCTTTCTAATATAAGAAGGAAAGAATGAAGGGACCGCCCGCTACGAACTGTTAAAGTGAAATCCGTACCTACATTATACTGAGTTGGTCGGTACATGAAATTAACCCAGGAACTTAATGGGTATCCAATAATAGTGTTGTGTTTTGGAATGTATTCTTCGGGAATCTCTAATAGCGAACGGCCAACGGCCAACTTTTCCACTATGGGGTTAACACCATTAAGTGCAACCGTCTTTTCATGCATCGTTGATGGATGCTCTATTTTAGCTTTTTTTTCATTTAAATCGAGTGCTGCGTACAGAGTAGTACCTGTTAATTGAAAGAAAGCAAATTTAATATAAACAAATATTAGGAGATTTTTTTCCGGAGGAAAATGATTCTACTTAAGAAGCTGAATGGACCTTCTTAGTTTGTGGAGGGCTGTCCCTTATATCCTGTATATCCGGTGAAGCTATTGCTATCCACTGGCCACAACTGCTGATTTCGAGAACAACTACTTAGGTTAATGTTTGAAAAATCGAATTGAACATGAAATAACTATTTGCACGACTTGGGATTTAAACCCACAAACTCGTGATTATGTTAAAAAGTGGTCTAACGAGAAAGACGAAATAATCTATATCTTACTTAATAATATATTCAAATTAAATTGCCAAACCTCTTTGCTTTTCTAACAGCCCTTCGGACAAAGTTAATTGGATAAGCTTCATCAACAATTCATCTCGATCCACTTGCCTTCAAATTGTTTACTTCTTAAACACCATCACATTTCTAATTCATACACAGTAAACGCACATAGAACAGTTACAAAATAAAATAGAATGACAAGCTGCCGAAAGTTAGGATAGACTTTTTTCTTTATATATCCTGCTACTTAGCAGTATATTTGTTTCGAACAATAATTTAATAACTATGCCTAGGTACTGTTAGATATTCATTTGGAAATTTGTCTATAGCAGACAACATGCACCCAATGGTGCAGTTTTCATATTTAATCAGTTAATCGGGTAGGCATGCTGCGTATCTTAAGGCGGGAGAATTTTAGACTGCCACCACCTGCAGTTCAGCAGCTAACTCGTTATATGTTGACCAAATCTGGCTTAATAATTCGTGCTGTACAACTCAATTTCTTCCTTCACAGTTCTCAGTTTGAATATAAGCACAGATAATAAAATACTTTAAAAGCTGGTATAAGTTTTTTATGTGTGGCGGAATATTGAACATGGTTTTAACTGTTAAAAGAATGTCCTAAAGAAAATATTGTTTAAGTACATACTTAGTACAGTTGGATACGCAATTTGCATATTTCAAACCTTCAATCCTATAATTCCTAGGTCATATGTAAGTAGGTAACTACGACACAACCTCGCTCCAGTCTTTGATGAGGTTACCTAATTTTTTACCTTTACCCCTAGGAACAAACTAACACTAAAATGCATTGCGTTTACACTATCAGACGATGTAAATCAGAAAATTTGCTTACAAATCACGTTTTACATAGAATTAAGTGGAATTGTAAATCACGAGGGTCGTTTATTTACATCGCTTGACGACAGGGTCACCGGGGCGAGGGGACTAAGTGGGCCAATGCAGTTATTACAACTGGCTGCTGTGACCGGCAGAAGTTCATGGCCACTTCGTGCGGTCTACTTGACAACTGTTATAAAACTCCAGCCATTAAGACAACGGGAGACCAGCCTTTTATGTCGGGATGCCCTTAAAATATTGTTAAAAGGTACTTATATAAAAAGCTTGTCAAGCGTGATTCAAACACATAAAGTGTTCTGTACAATTTTATTGTTTTTTGCTTGAGCAGCGATGGCGCAGCGGTATTTGCCTCGCCTTTGAAATATAAGGTCGCGGGTTGAATCCCCGGTCAATCTTATGTGAATTGTTTCATCACCACTGCTCAATAACGGTGAAGGAACACATCGTGATGAAACCGACATGTCTAAGAAGTAATCGTTCGAGGACAGTTGATATCCACCAACCCACGCTTGGCTTGCGTGTGTGGATTAAGGCCTAAAACTCTCTTAACTCGTAAGATTTTTGAGGGAAGACCTTTGCTCAGCATTGGGACACAAAAAACGGGTTAAAACATAGCCCCAATAGAAATACAATTTCTGTGAAAGTTATTTTCAGCTGTGAACTTATCTTATATCATTGTAAGATACAGTATAGCACGCTGACAGATAAACGGATGAAAGGACATTTCGACCCTTCGGGTAAGGAAAATTCTTAGAAAGTCAATCCGTAGGTAATTGTCACCGTCATGAACGAAAATAACTTTGGCCTAAAATATTGATAAGAAAATATCTACCAATAAGAAAGAGCCTACAAAAAAATATAACATAGGAGCCTAGAGACGTAAGACTAATTTACAGCACTTAATTGAAATAACTTAAGCTTCATTCTGATCGCAAAATGGTTAAAGACTTGAAAGGAATGTTCTCTTTTCAAAGAAAATCTGTAAAGAGAAACTTTTGCCAAAGATGATTTAAAAGCGAGGGAATTAGGTGACGACTAGCTTAAACGAGTGACGGATTAAAGAAACACTATTTAATTTGAATTAAGTTTACAATGAAAACCAGTACCTACTTTGAAATAAAACTACTTTTTAACGGATTTTATCGCGGTTTATTTTAGATTTTAGATCCCGACGTTTCAAAGTCTTTTCAATGTGTGATATTCGCGTAAATCTAAGACAGTACCTATTTAATGAATTTTGAATACCCATTCACACTTCAGTTAGATTCCTACAAGAAAAATACCTAAGTATAAACGCGCTATTGCTTACGTACATAGATATTCTATGTTTTAATTTAATGTCGGCATTTAAAATTTCAAGCGCTTGACTTAATATCAATTGCTGTACCTAGCCTCCGACGATAAAACATACCTACAGGAAATAGCGAGGTAGAATAGATGAAAATTGAACCAAAGGGTTAAATAAGTTGTAAGTATCTAAATAAGTACCTCCCTTTAAAAACATATATTATATTTATTTGGAAGTATGTTCTCTAAGTAAATATTAATTAAAAATACAACACTAGATTAGAAAACTCTAAACTATAAATTGCTGCTAAATACTGAAAGCAATTGGCACATTTTTTAGTAGTTTTTATAGGCAGTACGTTTTACTACTATTTTTCAGCTATGACATATTTCAACAAAACTAGACGTATTCCGGGTAGATAAAATTGGGGGCCAACAAAACGATGACTCTTGAATCTGCCAGCAGCGCGCCGAACGTGTCGTCGGTATAAAAAATTCAGCGTTCGTTCGTTATGATGAACCAGCGTCGCATTGCAGACTGCACCGATGACCTACATCGCTCACAAAGCAACCTGCTAAGATTATAACTCCAATATAGATGTACTATAGCTAACAGGACAATGTAGGCATCATAATGCCATCGTAAATGTTGCCGTATTATAAGATGGGAAACAAAGTACTTTTAAAACGTTAAACTGAAGCAAGGGAAAAAAATACTTTGAATGAAAAAGCGTAAGTACCTACCTATTAAGTGAGAACTCAGAGCAGCGGTGGCGCGACGGTATGGCCTCGCCTTTGATATATAACGTCGCGGCTTCGATGCTTGATCGGACCCACACATTTTTGTGTGAATTGTTTAATCGCCGCTGCTCTATATCAGTGCAGTAAAACATCGAGCAGAAACCGGCATGTCTAAGAACTAATCATTCGAGGACATGTCACATCCACCAATCCGCACTTGTTGAAAGAAGACGCCTACCCACTGCTGGGCACGCGTCTTCTCTCAACTATTACACTAAAAAGGGCTGAAGTGAAGTAAGAAGTACTTTTTATAGCTAAGTAAATAGCCTCCTAAAAAGCATACTTGGGGGAGAGATTACTTCAATACTGATGTAAAAGAGCGAATTAGAGCGAAAATAGACTTAAAATAAAGGTTTTGGTACCAAACTTTCGAAGTCATGTGACATAACACGCGCTTTTGACTGGGGTACACATACCCTGGATTAAAGCTTGAACTAACTTAATTATTGTAAAGGTTGGAAGAGTGCCTTGCCATGCTTTTGTGTTATTGAGGCTGTACATAGCACGATTTAAGCGGCCAAATTGTTCAAATACACACTCCATTAAAATAAATTACAATCTGGGTTAAGAGTTTAAGGGACACTTCAGAGAGGCCCTTCTTAACACTTTTAGTACCCTAAAAGAAGTAATAACCGTGACCCGTAAATACTTATTTATTCAAATGCAGTTTTGTGCAATTTTTTGTATGTGTGTAATAAAAATAACATTACAATATATCCGATTTATAATTAAAAAGTGGGATTTTTGTTAAGTTGCGTCACCAAGAATAGAGAAACCATGAAAAATAATTTTGACCCCGTAGATCTTATAAATATCTTTTATATAATTTATCTTTACCAAAAAATTGTAAGAAAACCAGTACAAATCTTAAAATTAAATATGTCCTATACATGGAGAAATGGAAGTGGGACATCGTGTCTATGCGAGTTGGACAAGATATGATGGTTTGTAAGGGTGAAAGTTGTAATTATAGAAAAAACTTACGAATTGTCTTTGGTTATAACAGAGATAAAAAAAACTTATACTTAAGTTAGGTGAGCAGCAGTGGCGTAGCGGTACAGGCCTCGCCTTGGAAATATAAGGTCACCGGTTCGATTCCCGGTCGTGCCCACACATCTTAGTGTGAATTGTTTCATCGCCGCTGCTCATATCGGTGAAGGAAAACATCGTGAGGAAACCGGCATGTCTAAGAACTAATCACTTAGCACACTTACGGCACTTGGCCAGCGTGTGTCGATTAAGGTCTAAACTCTATCAACTCATAAGATAGTTGTGAGAACAGCCGTGCCCAGTAGTGGGACACTAAAAGTGTTGACGTGAAGTTATGTACTTATACTTATCACACGGGCTATTTACATATTAGGACTAAATATTACGCTCAACGAATCAAACTGAACTTTGCCTGTCTGCTCCAAAAGATCTCAAAGAAATGAGTACGTACGTACGGAGGCACATACATAGCTCAGCTTGTGCTTTTGTGCTTTTACTACGAATCACATAAAATGTTTTAGAGCGAATGGATTTTATCGCCAGAGATATGAAATGTGAACTTTTATACCTTTCTGTCACAAACTCACAAACGATGCAACAAAAATTTGGTGCTTTTCCTTCTTTGTACATAATAGCAAGATGTACTTAGATGTAGTTCTACGCTAATAAAATTAATTTTGCAATGGATTATTTAATAATATGCTATTAATATTTCTAATATACGAGTACATGCTTCGGAAAATCTTAGTACCAAATTTTCTCATCATCGCTGCTGCTAAATATTGGTAAAGGAAATCAGCTTGAGATAAACGGGATGTCTTAGAACGTGCGTTATCCGACAACATGTCCATCGTATGTAGATCAAGTCCTAAACCGTCTCAACTTTTAGTATAGTTGAGTGAAGACCCGTGAATAGCAAGAGGACAAAACAAGTTGTTTACTTTACTAATGCCCATACTTAACCTAAAGCATACCTTACGGAAGAACTAGGCTGTCAGTAAGGAGAATTGCTTCATTAAAGTTAATATCAGATAAATAGGAAGACTACACACAAAGGTGACATTGTTAACAACTAGATGATAAAATTAAATAGCTTAGGTCACATAACAAAATTACGTCAATCCTTTCAATGTCCCACGGCTGGGCACCGGCCTCCTCTCAACTATCTTACGAGTTGAGAGAGTTTAAGCCTGTGGGTTGGTGGATGTCACTTGTCCTCGAATGAAGAGTTTCTTTGATTATAACTTAGGTATTTCATAAAAACTGTAACAAAATAAGTTATTTTAATATTTGTTGTGAAAATTCTCAACATTAGGTATTTATTTACATTAGATAACTACTTATAAATACCTACCTAATGTAAATAACTATTTTTAGACTTAAATTTTGACATTAGGTAGTTACAATTAACAAAATCACTAATACTGGTACCCAATTCCTAATTTAATTTTATTGTTACTTATCAGAAAATTGTTACTCGTTGAACCATTCGCGTTCACAGTTACGGAGTTACATCGTACGAAACTAAGACTAAACCAGTTTGGTAATCAAATGTAGTAAAGCTATCTATCTTGTTAAGTGTTTATTCATGTTTCAATTTATTATCTCCACACGTCCGCATTTCATAAACAGCAACCTCATTTTTAGAAGTGACTTTATATTGGTGATATAATAAAAACCAGGAAAATTACCTTCTTAAAATAATATATCGACATAGATAAATAATGTTTTGCCATAAACGTCTAACCAACTTGGAAATGTAATGTTGAAAATTGAGGACACTAAAGAAAATTAATTTAACAAAAATAAATAAACAGCATGATTAAATTAAATCGTGCGTGTTTTGTGATAAGTAGGCCACCGTCCCGTCACCATTCACTTATGATTGCCCCTCACGGCACACGTAGTGCGCACAACTTACCGTAGCGTCGTAGTCAGGCTACGATATACGACTGTAGCACTACGAAATAATTCTCGTAGTCGATATGAAGACATCGCCGGCATAAACCATACCCATCGTTCTCATGCATTCAAACTTCGAAACATTTTTAATTGAATTGAAGTAGTCTTAAAAATAATTACATATCTGTTATTTTTTGAAAACGAAATAGATAAATATCGATGATAATTTAGATGGCGCTGAACATAAGAAAGTTCCTTGTCTCAAGGATTATCCTAAGTGCAGCCGTATTCATTTCGCTAAGTGGTGAGTACAACATTATTTCACTAACTTTCGCATTTCTAATAAACTGAAAACTTTTGTAATAAATGTTGAGTGTTGTTGTTCTAGATCGGCCTATTTTGTTTGTGTTGTGTTGTGGTGAACGTTAACAACAGATATTTCTTTGCGGTCGAAATATTTCACTCTGAATTCGTACAAAATGATTGCTGAAACTTTTTATGATCCTTTTTATGTTTCACGTTATGTATTGTTGCGTTTCCTTTGCTCTACTTATTTAGGTCCTTGTTTCTTTTGTTTTATGTATGAGGTAGATGTACGCAATAAGTTTAACAAAGTAATATAGAGTTCAATGAGTTTGACGCATCATAATCGGTATTAAGCTGGCCCAGTGCGAATTTTAGAACGATACCTTTTAGATATCTATCGATATTTCGTTTAGAGGTTGTGCCAGTTGCTTCACGATGTTTTCCTTCTCAATTATTGAGTAGCTGCAATAAAGCCGTTATAGATTTGTAGAACCGTCCTGGAATAGAACCTGCTCTTGTCAAATCAAAGCCGAGGCCCGCACCGCTGGGCTACCGTTACCCTGCTGCTAACATGGTTGCATAAAGTATGGACTAGGAATATGTGTATTAAAGATCACGGCACTAGATAAAATTTAAGTTTTATATTATTTTATTTTTTCGGTTAGTTGACTCGATGACAGCAGTAGGTATCATATTTGTATTGGCCAGATTGCAGACTAGTCTCTAAGCCTTTGGTTGGATTAGGTATCGGCGGTCTTCATATAAAATATCTGGTAAAAAACAAAAAAAAATACGTGGTACTTTTGTACATTATTAAAAAATCTGATAGGCCGGTGGCGTGGTCGGTAACATACCTACTCGCTTTTCACGCTGCAGATCGTGGGTTCGATTCCCACCCGATACAGACATTTTTCACGCTTAGGTAAAATACCGAACCGATTTACTGACATAGAATAGTTTTTATCCAGCTACGAATAAAGAGTTTAATGGTTATGCGCGATAACCGACATACATGCGTACAGAGCCGCGGGCGGATATTTTAATATAATCGGATCCAATATCGATCCAGCCTTATATAAATGCCATTGACCAATTGTATTTTTATTTATATTTGCGATAGTTTTTTTGTTCCTTGTTATATTATGTTGTATTCCGTACCTTAGATAGAGTTATAAAAAATTCAACACTAATGTTCTCTTGACATAACAGAGGCCTTGAGAGCAAATGTACGGCTCCCATGAATACACCCAGTGATACACCTCACAGAAATAACCTTTACATTGTCTTGACTTTGATATCAGACTTGAATTAAGTACAGATGCTTTATTTTTACCTATTTATTGATTAAACCGGACAAATGCGTATCAGACTTTCCGAAAGTAGTGTCAAGTTGGATACTCAACTAACAGGTACAAAGTTATTAAAGTCGGTGCTAATATCCCACAAACACTTTACTGTGAATCTATGAGGAATTCTGTTTTATGTCTCGGAAGTCCATCATCAGATAAAAAATATCAGTGGCACCAACTAGAGGGTTAAACTCTTTAACTTGAGAACTTGCGTAATCTCTTCTGTTTGAACTCTTTCTAAACAAAAACACCTTAATCGGCGAACATACCTACATAAAAAAAATACATACAACCGTAAATAGGACCTCCTCCTTTTTTCAGAAGTCGGTTAAAAACATCGTCGTTTAGGTGCTTCCACGTATCTACTCTAATCATTGGATTTGCGACTGAAAAATGTTGAAAAATTTCAGTTTACTTACGTTTATGTCCACATAGTTTATTTCGTTCGTTGTTCATAGAATAGTTTGATTTAGTTTAGGTAAATTATATTTAAAAATTAAGAGACACCTTCGTTAGCTATTAACAGAAATAAGCATGCTATTGTACCATGACGAGTCACCTTTTCATTGAAAAATATTTTTCTGTGTAAGTTTGCACAAAAAAGAACTGTAAGTAAATTATTCATGATGAGAACCCACCTGCTGTGAAAGAATATTTGTTTTCTTTTGTAGTTTGAATAAATGATATTATCCTCAATAAATTGTTGAATGCTAAATTCAAAATCGTGCTTGATCGCTATAGGTAGGTACATTATACATACTCGAACTTACAAACATATATCACAGTATATAATAATTCAATCCACTACTTGGGTACCTACACTACCTACCTACTTACCTGCTAAATGCCTCAATAACTATCCAAAGCTAAAGAAAAATTTTTGTTTGCACTGCAGCCGGTTGGTACCAAGGTACATAATCTGGAAAATCTATCTAAACCAATAAAGCTGAAGAGATTGTTTTTTTTTGGTTCAACACGCTAATCTCAGTACCTAAGTAAGTACTGGTCCTATTGGAAAAATTCTTGCACTGTTAGGTAGTCTATTCATTGAGGAAGGCTATAGGATATTCAGAGGTGGGATGCTTCGTAGGTAGATTTAACAAAGTTAAAAATATTATAAATGCGAATGTAACTAACTCTAGGTATCTGTCTTTACGCTTTCACGTCTACCGAACTGAACCGATATAGTATGGAGATAGTGGAGATAGTTGGAGATAGTTTTATTTCGTATGAAGTAGTTAAAGTTAACTGCTTATTACTACTTAAAAAATGTCAATATTTTTAGTGCCGCGGGCGGAATTCTAATCTAAATAAATAAATATATCTATGAGCAGGTAAATCATAACTTTAACATGTCAATGCACAAACGTGATTTGATTAAGTGTTACATACATAAAAATTGTCATTGGGTGTTCTATCTTAGATGTACCTACACAATGCACATAGCCATAAAACATATCAATACTATTATGTAGCTAATATTGATTTTCTTGTCTTGCTCTATTTCCTCTGCCCGCCTTAATTTGCTACCTATACCTAAAAACAAGTTGTCTATAAAACGTATTTAAGTGTTGTTACAAGTATGTCGCCGCCCTACTCCGCCCTTAATAATTGAAATGACTAGCCATTCAAACTAATGACACCTAGAAATAACCGCATTTTCTATTCACATAAGATTGATTGCTGTTTGTTAAGTATTTATGTGGTGGTTTCTACTTATAAACGATTAAAGTAGGTAAAATGGGTAACTAGTTGGGACGAAGGGTATTACAAAGAAAGACGGTCGCAAACCATCAAATCATACTCTATGATCGTCAGGGCTTACGGCATACTAGGTAGGTCCAGTGAAGTGGGCGACAAATAACTTCGACATCAGTCTTTATTGATGATTGTTATTATTCTTCTTCTTATGTGCTTTTTTGTGTACTTACAATAAATGTAAGTACACAAAAAAGCACATACACATATTTTTTTTTCAATTTTTGTACAATGGCCGATTTTCACGTACACTAACCTCCCTATTACCCTATTTGACCAATTTACTTTCAGCATACAACTGAAAAAAATCAAAATGTAATAGGTACATAATATAGCGTAAAATACTAATAAGTAGGTACCTACTACCTAGGTAGGTAGCCTATTAACTCAAAGTAAATGCAGTTGTTGAATATATAATTCTCAGTCATACTTACTTAGTTAATTACAACTGTAGGTACCTATTACTATGTTCAATTTCACATGGAAAACCTAATTTTGAAACATTGATGTCCCAATTTGCAGTTTATGCTGCAAAATTGGGACGTGATTAAACTGGATACCTATCTACGTTATGATGTACAAATCATCAGTCGATGCAGTCCATCCAAATATACTTAAACATCTACCCACCAATGGCGAAGACTCCAAACAAGCCAATTCCCATCGGCTTCCCTTTAGGATTGTACTTTTTAATCAAATATTATGTAAAGCCTAAAAGTTTTAAATAGCATCAAAAATAGAAATATTAATGGAGCTAAGCTACTTGTACCTACATTATTATCCAAGTACTTACACTTGCCTATCTGTGACGTAAGACCTATCATTTGACACGCGCATTAGTTATAATATTGTGTAATCTATAATTAACTTATAATGCTTATTTAGTACAATAAAGTACATTCGTATAAATCAGTTTTCTCCTTCATATCATTTAGCAAGTGTTGTACTCTTATCATATCAATACCCTATTAATTTAGGAACTAATATCTCCCTCGGCATTCTATCATATCGGTGTAGGTAAGTTGGGAAACACAAACATGCACCGTTTTCCCTTTTTCAGATTTCCACCCTTCGCCTCTGCATACCCATACTTTACATACATATACTGCCTGCTCGTACCTTAGTCAGCAATATAAATTGTTACTTTTAGTTACCTTTTTAGTGTTCCACTGCTGGGTACCAGTCTTCTCTCAGGTATTTTAGAGTTGAGCGAGTTTAGGCCTCAATCCACATACGCTGGTCAAGTGCGGCTTGGTGGATGTCACACATGTTTTCGAATGGTTAGTTCTTAGACATGCCGGTTATCTTTCGATTTTTTTTATACTACAATAGACTTGCGCTTGATTACAACTTGCCTGATGTTCAGCAATGACTACGATGACACGCGCCTGCCCAATAAACGATTCACTCGTGACTACGAGTAATCAAAGATGATAACGTTTCGTCACCTCTCCTCATAAGTAGATATAAATTGTGTTGCTCTACAATTATACAAAGTCCTAAAATGTTAACTAAGTGGCTATTGTTGTAAAGTCTGTACGTAATCTATTAGTACTTACTTACCTTCTAGTATTAGTACTTACTTATTAGTACCTACCCTTAACTATTAGTAGTAGGAATGTCTGATCTTAGCAGGTATACCTAGTAGTCTCACCTTTACCTAATATTCCAATCACTCTGAGTAAACAAGCACTCATTAGCAACAGCAAAAATAAAATTTACTAGCACAAGTCGTAAATATCTATTGGAAAACCCGATGGTTTTATAGGATTAAATACCCCGCCAACTTAAATTGCCTCATTTATTCACTTTCCCAGCAGTCGAGACCCTAGCAAAGTTACAATTCAAACGTATATGACCCCCATTTATAATCTTAAAGATAGAGATGTAGGTAGTACCTACTGCACGTGGCTACTTAACATTATCGATGTTAAAGCTTTGCTTTCTTTAATTGAAGACATTTAGGTAGGGACTAGATACACCACCATTAAAATTTTGCCCGTTGGTCTACCAACATTTTCACGACTATATTACTAGATCATAGTATAGTAATATGTTGACTGTAATATTACGGTACCAATTTGGATGAAAATAAGATGTATGAACTCGAAAGGTTAGGTTAGTTTTTAGCTATCTTACTTTTTACCCGACCCGACTAGAAGGTTGTGTGACATTTACCCTTCTTGTTCGGATCGTAATGTCATTCGTCTAGCTAAATACAGGCGTGTCTGTAACTACCTACTTACATACGCTGCTTGTCTTTAGATAGTACTCGTAGTTCGTACACTTTAACTTACCAATTTACTAACTTATCTATTCTTATTCCTTAAAACATTAGGAGTAACATATGGCGAGCCTCGTGAGTGCTACTGGTGTGGCCCACTCGCCGAGCAGGTGCACCGGAGTCAACGCGCGCCTCCATGCAATGGCCCCACAGAAGTCACCGTCTGCGATCCCGGATTCCCCTACTGCGCTATCGTTGCTACAGCACCACGTAACTACTTACATATAGGAACGCCACGTACTTATTATATTTAAAATAGTAGGTACTTAGATACACGTTTTTAATTCACAGCTTACGTTGAGTCAAGATATTGTGTCAAGCTGTACCAAGATGAATGCTACCCGCTGTACTGCAACTCCACAAAAACTTGGCGTATGACTTGCCCTTGTCGTGGAGATCTTTGCAACGGACCCGAAACCGAGCGCGAACATGAAGCTTTCGCAGTCCTAGCCAAACTTGTGGCTAGAACGCACAACACGCGATTTAAACGATCATTAATTTCCCCATTGCATCTTGTTAACATGGATAGTCACACACAGACTAAAGGAAACTTGGATGAAAACAAAACAAACGACGTCAGTATTGAAGAATCTGATTTAGTTAATATTGAATTTACAGAAATTATTACAGCAGTAAACTTAACAGATAACCAAGTAGAAGTAATTAAAGAAATAAATAAAACATTTTCATTAACTGATACTGTCCAAATAGGAGTCCCGGAACCAGATGAGAATGATATATTGACTACAGAATCTGCGGTTATTCAAAATCCTGTTATTACTATGACAGGTATGAAAGGCAACAATGATATCACAAGTAAATCGTACATCCAGAACTATTCACCTAATATTGACAATAGCTATCCAAGAACTGAAATAATCATAATGAGTAGTGAAACCCCAAAGATTATGACAAGTACATCTACAATTTCCCCTGTGATTACACCATCTGTTCCTGATAATAAACTTGAAACGATTAAGTCTACGGTTGGTACATCAACTGTTAAAAATAACGATGATATGGCAAAATTAGGAAACAAACAAAAAAGTAATGAGATACTACCGCCAGCCGAAGCCCTTCAGCATAATGAAATGCCTACTGTGAAACCAACAGAGGTTACTACTAGCACAACTCATAAAGTTATGACTACTCAACATTCATTGACCACAACGAAAACCTATAAGTCTCAAAATAACACTGCTATAAAAGTACATGCACATTTAGTAGTATTATTCATTGGCATAATTTTGCAAAACTGATTCTATGGTGAAAATGTGCATATAAAATTAATATTCGAATTAACTGTCAAAAATTGATCTCTGCAGCTATAGCTTTACATTAATAGTTGTTTTAGCGCCCATACCTATGTGATATTAGAGTAGATGTATGTAAATATTACCAGAATTTTAATTACGTGATTGTGATTGGCGATAGATAACACAAACAATAAATACGCACAAATATTTTAATTGTTTTATTTACATAATATTATTTTATACCAACGGCTGTACAAGTGTACAGGTTAGTCAAATGTAAAATCATACTTATTAGATAGTTGTCTATTACTGGATTTTGCTTCTAGACTTTTTGTACCTTGAGCATATGCTTCCCTGATATCGGACTCAAAGGGTTTTTTGAACTTAGGTTGCTTTATTACAGGACCAAAATACTCGAACGTCGGTGGAGGCGGAACTTCTACGTTACTACTTCCGTAACTATAACTCTGTGTCCTGCTGTTCTCTTGAGGATATGATTCCAATTCATCAACTATAGGAGTAGGTTCCTGAGCTCTAACGAAATTGCGATATTTGACAATATTACTTCCCTTTTTAGACGAAAAATATAACCCAGGTGGTTCAATTTTTGTCAAGTCTCCTATATCTGGTGGCGGAGGCGTCTTCACTTTTGGTCTAACATCTGCCCACGTTTTATTTATACAAGTACTATCACCTAGCATTCTTCCTTTATCGTCAAAGACATTGGAACTTGCTGAAGTAGTAGCTTGAGGTGGCGCAAATTCACCAATTCTTTTATCTCTTTGTTGCTCAACATATTCATCTTGTGTCATTTCTCTGAACTTCTTGACTTTACCTTCAACCCCTTCTTTACCAAGATCCCATTCACGGACATATGCCTCTCGTAACCTTTGCCTTTCCTTTTCTTTTTCAACTTTGATTCTATTCTCTTCTTCCTTAGCTTTAGCATCAGCTTCATTCTTTTGTTGAGTTAAAAATTCTAGTAAATGTGTTGTGAAATCTTTTTCATTTTCTGGAAACAAATAAATTATAATAATTTTCTACTAGTCGCATGCCGGCTATGACGCAAGACAGCTGGTTTAAGATAACTAGTGAAGTACGCAAAAGATATTTTAAGCATAAATGTCCGCGTAAACACAAGTGCTCTTTATTATCTATTCTCTTACTCAGTCCAGTGGGACGGGCACAAAACACGGTAAGTGACCGGGACCGAAAGACATCACGTTATGCTTATAATTAACAAACTTAAAAAAACACTACTTTATTAAAATTACCTTTGGGAGGATCTTCAGGAGGCAGGCCAGCCCTAGCCCTCTGTCTAGCCCTAGCTGCAGCCACCCTAGCTGCCATCATCTCATCCCTCTTCTTGCGAACTTCCTCAGCTTGTTGTTGGGCTTTTAAGGTCTCTTCACGTGTTTGTATCAACTCTTCCATTTGTTTCTTGCGTTCACTCTCGTCAGTGCTGAAAGAATAGTAGCCTACGCCGTGGATTCTTGCCTCTGGAAGTATCAAAATATTCATTAGTTATAAATTCCTGCCCCTATTTCGACTACGGCACCCAAACGTTAGCTGACGGCTGTTAAGCCGTCAGCTAAGTAATACCATCTTCTTGTCTAAGAACTAGTGCTGAAACATCAAGGGATTCAAACCCACGACCCCGCCGCCACCGCACAAGCCCGCTGCCACCGTGGCATGATCATGTAAGGGCATAAATAGGTAAGACAACAGAATTGAATAATCATTATAATAGAGAATTTTCACATACCATCAAACAATAAGTCTTGATAATGTATGTCCTTATCTTTGGCTAGTAGTTCTTGTTCTTTTTGCTCCCATTTTTCACGCAAGGACTGAAGATAATCATTAGTTTTTTGCACTAACAGTGGCTTTTCTTTTGTGGCTGTGGTGGATTTCTGAAAAATATTAAATAGACTATGTTTCATCCTTATAATACTGACATTGTTGTTATATAAATGTAATATTGTCTCAAACTAGTATTAAGGTTTCCAAATTTACAACAACAAAAGATTAAGGGGCTCCGGTACAATTTAGAGTATTGCTCCAATGTATACATACTTTTAATGTGTATTTTTCCGTACTTGATTTCTCACAACAGGTTTGTGTCTGGATTACATTATTTTAGCTAACTTTCACTGTGGGCTTTCCCATTATAACCCATGTCCTGTCCACCACGACCACGACCGTTTACGTATACGTTTAGACATGGGTTGCACTCGTGTCGAAATGTATAGCCAACAACGCGAAAATTTAAAAGTTTATCATATATCTATATTCGGTAGGTCTGAAAAACGGTTGTAATCTATTTTAGGACTAGGTAGGCAGGACGACGACTGTGGGGTCCGCTAGATTATGATAAATAAGTCAGTGAGTGACGTTTTTTTTTTGTAAATATAAATTTTAGATGAATTACCTCTAAGTTTCCATCATCATCATCCTTAGAAATATTCATATTGATAACTTTCATCAATTCTTGATCTCTCTTCATGTACAAATCTATGTCTGATTTATGACATTTTCTAGTTCTACCCAGGCAATCTGTGAATTCAGTCCTAAAAATACACAAAAAAGACATGAATCTTAGTTTTTAAGAATATCATACATAATGTACTACATACTAGTAGTATCAGTGATGTGGTACATCAACTGCCTTGGTGGCTTAATAGGAGAGCACTGCTTAACATGTTCTCTGATGCAGGGGGTAGCAAGCCACCAACTTCCAACTCTGGACTAGTGCTGAAGAATTAGAAAAGTCTCAACAGTCTTTTTCATCTGATATGGGTTTGAGCCCAAAACCTCAAGGCTAGAGGCGAATATGTTTCCCCCTACTCTACTGAGCAAGTCAAGCCAGTATAGAGAGTACCTATATAAGGATTATAAGGTACTTGTTATCCTGACTTGACTTGATCAAGATAGTTAACGTGTATGCAACAATGCATACAAAAACCTTTGTGATCTTGTTGGAAGAGAAATTGGTCCATTGATCTATATAGCACATTTTCCCATTTAAAGTAATAGTTAGGATTCATGCAGGCAATTGATAAAAAGGAAATGCTACATTAAAGTAAATTAGATTACCATTCATCATCATCAACTTCTGGTGTTGTGTCTTCAACCATAAAGCAAGGAGGTTCATCATCAGACTTGGTCTCATTCACAGGTTCCTGCTGTTTCTTAGATTTGAAGTCTACCAGAAACCTGCCAGCAAGCTGGGAGTGACCAGCACTGTCTGATAAGTGCTCATATAACTCTGCCTTCTTCTCTAGTGCTGACCTGTAAAGATCTTTTATATTTATGCAAATATTTTTAAATATTAACCTTAAAAATCTAATAAGTATACAATTTGTAACATAAAATATAACTCATATCACCTCATCTGCCGAAAAATCTTCAGAAGTTGACATCACAAAATATGGATCTTGTACCACGCTCATCGAGCTTGATGTTAACTATGTCAATGTGATGACATATCAATGTTTATTTTAAACAATAAAGGTTGTGAAACTATATATTTCCTGCTCTTACTCACACAACATGTTGGGAAAGGAACAAAGTAAAGTAAAGTTTATTCATACAACAAGGATCTCAAGTGTTTAAAACACATTCACAAGGGTGATGTTTTTAAAGTCAAAGAGTTACATAGTAAATGTCATAGGGAGGTTTTTGCTGTTTAACATGTAGAATTCTCAACTTTGAATATTCTACTAAGATTGTAAATGAGACACATCTTAATGCTGAACCCTGTCAGATCAACACCTTCACACATCAATGCGGAAAAACATGCAAAAAGGTTTGCCTGTGTGTTTGCAATACACAGCAATACATGATACATTTTTTATCTTTTTTTGCGAATGTTTTGCCAGTGGGAAATTAGGGACGATATATCCCCTAGAAAATTGCTTAACCTAATTACATTTGTTAACAGATAGTCAAACTTTTACAACATACTTGGATTTTCTACATGCCTCTAACTCCTCAGTATCAACTGCTTTCAGACGATCCTTAAAAGTCTTTTTGTACTCATTCTTTTCATTATTTGACTCTTTTATTTTAACTGGTGGTTTAAAGTTTTCAATCTTGTTCTGAGGCAACTGCTTTCTCTCATTTACTTCCTCTTGTTTCCGCAGCAACTCAGCCTTTAAACTAAATAACTGAAAAATTATAAGCAATTTATATAGATCTAAATTAAAACTTCGCTGAAGCTGACTCACTGGGTGCCATAAGATTGTAGACGTCGCCGAGGCAGACCGAGGAAAAGATGGCGGGACGATCTGGATGCATTTGATATAGTGGCCAGAAGTTGCGAGAGACAGGGAAAGATGGAAGACGTTGGTGGACGTATTAGCCCAGCAGGCGACAGTATAGGATAGATAAAAAAGAACCTTTAAAACTACACTATCCACTGAACTTAAAATTAGCTTAGAAGTACTAGTTACCGTTGATTTGTTAAATACAATCTTTTTAGGACCTTCATTCATTTTAAGGCCTGGAAATTCTGAGAAATTTCGTTTAGTACTATTGTCGTAACTATTATTTATAACATATTTGCTGGAATTATACAAACAACAAACATTTCTAACATATTTTATACTCTTTACTCTTTGCTAGTTTGCTATTTACTAGTCAGTCATAGTCAAGTCAAGTCAACTTCAACTTCAACTTTGATGTTTATGGCTCCACCGTGACTCAGTCATAGTCATGTCTGTCTATCATACTGACAATCGCTGACACAGTTGACACTAGAGCTTTGCTCCGGAGACTGAAAAACCGGTGAACCTCCGGAAATTACCGATTTAGTGATTAATCGGTTTTTTTATTAATCTCCGGATATTTATTACCCAGTTAAAATATACATCCCTTTACTTCTCAAATATAGTGATTTTAGGTGACAGGCGTATTGCGCTGTTACCAAATGGCATTGAAATGTTGTGCTTTTTAACCAAAAACAATGGTTTTTAGATTAAATAAACCACAATTGATGTTGGTTTTACTTTTAGTTCATAACGTTGATTTACTGATAAATTATATTATTTTTAGGTTATTGAGGTAGATTATTTTCTTTGATTTTTTAAAATAGTTTTATATTTTTATATATTACAAATCTTCGGCCTAACCCGAGAATCTACGGAAGTTGTGTGTAACCGGAGAAAATTATCCGGAGGCTGAAATCGTGTCCGGTGCAAAGCCCTAGTTGGCCTACTTGGTTCGATAAGCCTTACATTTTGGAAAATTATAAAATAATGTTTCCTGATACAATATGACCCCTACATCCGTCCATCATCGGTTAAGCCGTAAGCGTTTATATGCTCTTTGGGTTAAGCTTGGGGGACCACATGAAGTTGTCTTCATTTAAAAGTGTCATTTTTGACATTTTTATTATTGACCACTTGCAGGGTCATAATCTGCTAATTTCATGGTCATTTGACAACCATCTCGCTGGCCGTGAAGATAGAAATTTCTACACCACCCCAAAACGCAATCTTTTGTGAACAAGCTGACTTTTTCTTTACAAGATTCATCTTCTACAAAGTCTTATAAGAAGCATTCAGTAAACCGTCTGTTATAGGTATTCAAGTCGTGGTTTATAAGTGCGCAAGAACAAAATGTCAACTCCAGCTAGAAGACGCCTAATGAGAGATTTCAAACGGTACGTTCTTATTTAATATTTCATGCATTTCAAGCACTAATTAAGTTTATTTCTATATTAATGATCGGATTTTTTTATAATAGAACTTCCATGTATTTAAGTGCCTATCTTATTGCTGATTCATCAAATTACATCACAAATCGATTTTTTACTTTGTTCTCTGTCCATACGAATATAACTTTCCTTGAAAAAAAAATCAAATGAAGTCTTTGTGTTGGCGTCAAAGTAGGAAAAGTAGTCACCGCTACGTCACTCGATATAAATGTATAAACAGACGTCATTGTTATTGGTACGGTAGAGCCTTTATTTGGGTTAATCTAACACAAATCCATTTCAACCAAAGTGGGTACAGAAAGTATTTGGGTTTAATAAATCATGTACAAAAGCCTGGCATGATTATTTACCTAATAAAAAGAATTTGATAAATGTGACCTAGTTTCCTATTTTATAGAAAAGATAGCGTGTAACACTTGCCAAAATTACTTCTCATAATCAAGAATAACTGATTTCTATGCTACATCTTTGAATGAGTTTCTGGTGAACCCTTGTGTAAGGTTTCTATACTGGAATTTGAACTCTGAAAAATATGGCACATTGCCCAAGGTCAAAAGGCATTTTAAAGACTTCTAATTTATTTCTTGATCAACTAATAAAATTAAGGCACAAATACAACTGGCTAAATATCCAAATAGATATTTTAAAACTAAAAATTACCATTATTTACCCTTAAATGTCTTCCTGTTTAGCTTACAAGAGGACCCACCAACGGGCGTATCGGGAGCACCTACTGACAACAATATAATGATCTGGAATGCTGTGATATTTGGTCCCCATGACACACCTTTTGAAGATGGTACATTCAAACTTACCATAGAATTCACAGAAGAATATCCCAACAAACCCCCAACAGTGCGGTTTGTGTCTAAAATGTTCCATCCCAATGTGTATGCTGATGGAGGAATATGTCTAGATATCTTGCAAAATAGATGGAGCCCAACATATGATGTGTCAGCTATTTTAACCTCTATACAGGTAATTACATAGCAACTATTTATCTCTACGTTATAAATAGTTTTAATGAGGCATATTTATACAATAACATAATTTTATCTGTTTCCAGTCATTACTCAGTGATCCCAATCCAAATTCTCCAGCTAACTCAATGGCAGCCCAGCTTTACAAAGAGAATCGACGAGAGTATGAAAAACGGGTCAAAGCATGTGTAGAACAATCATTTATTGATTAGTAGGGGATATAAAGGATCTCAACAACTATGGTGATTGCAATACCTGTACAGCCGAATATGCCGGCTTCCCTGTATTCATATAAATAACATTGGGACAACCTTAAATAAATAGCATCAATTATATGCCAAGTAAAACTGTGAAGCTATGGCAGGATAATTATAAGTATGGGTTTTGGTTTACTAATTTTATTAATAACAATGATGAATATAGAAACAAAATTTGAGTCAACAGGTAATATTATTATTTTAAAATTGTCTATTAAGTATTTTATTGAACCTTTATAAATACATATTATATAATTAAGTATAGAACGGAAATAAAATATTCCATAGCTATGGGAAACAAATGTCAAATGCATAATTCTACTAGAAAATTAGAATTACTGTGCATTGTCAAAAATATAATTATTGTAATATTTGTAACAGCCGTAGTGTGGTGGTTGTTGGTATTCTACTGTGTAATAAATAAGTGTATGTTTCTAGAGACTGTGAATTTACTATTTGAAATGTAAAATTCTCTTATCTTTTGGAATAAGTTTGTATAGGCCGATTTGTAAAGCATACTGTGCTACTCAGTAATCTAATACATTTTTTGTTAAAAAAACCTAATATTAGATAACTAGTTGTCCCAAGATAAAATTTGTTTTTCTATGTCACAGTGGTCTGAATGCATTGTTTTTAAAGTGCTATGAAACAGTGTTTACCTAAAATAGTACAAGTTACTTTTGTCCAGATTATTATCTATTGACTCTTGGTTTTTTACTAATACATATTACGACACCTGCTGCACAAAATCATATTGAGTACTAGTCTCATTCTGTATATTTATAAGTCCCAATGGATTTTTTTTGAAATGTGTAGCAGTTTTCTTGTTTTCTATTAAAACAGAATTTGTTTGAAATGTCTTGTTTCAAGGACATGTATGTGTAATATTTTGTCTTCTAGTAAAATATTATTTTCAGTTGTATGTTGTCTTTTGTTTTACCCATTGATTCCTTTGGTTAGCAAGGTTTTCAGAGTGGGTTCCTAAGATAGAATATCCAGAGTTAGTCCAGATAAAAAAACTAGGAATTTTGCTTATTGGGCTTTAGAATAAAATTTATTAATAGTGGGCACTGGGCAAAACAAGATTAGAACCTTTAAGTTAGACCCTGAGAGTGATAGGTAGGTAAATAAAATATTTTTTAAGAAAATAACTTATACTGAAATGTGCATTACAAAAGTTATAACTTAAATATTTACAATAATACATTATAGGCAATAATCTGGTAGTATTTAGGTACAATCTTATATAGATATAACAGTAATAAATTATGAACAGTCACTACATTTGCATGAAACCTTATAAATCAATAATTGGGGGCATAATATTGTAACTAACCAGTTAGTGGTAATCAACAATTAATTATTGTAAACTTTGTTACCTAGTCTTAAGGTCTTCTTTTAACTTGTAATGTATCAATTCCATACAAACCATAGCATCTTCAGCACTGTCATGACCATCAACAGAATTTTGGATTATTTTCTTCAAATATTCAGATGATAAGTTTCTAAGTGCTCTTTTATATGGAGGGCCCATTTTATGTGGAAACAATACACTAGTATCGATAACAGTGTCATGAATTAATTTCAGGACCTTAAAGTCTGACTCTAAGCTGTGCCCAATTAAAATAGTTTTATCATTAAACATTGTAAGAAGTGTAGCTTGAACATCTAGTAATGTTGTCTTAACATTCACCATTTGATCTTCAGTAATTCCAGAGTACCTAGTGTTGTAATCAATTATGGGATGTAATGGTTTTATCAGTGTCTCAAAAACGACTTTACATGAAGAGTTTATAACTGTTACTCTAGTTAAGTCTAACCCATGTGTAGTGTAACACATTTCACAATCCAAGGAATAGATGCCATAGTCATCTATTTCAGTTTCTGAAGGCATTGTCCTAACAAATCCTTTTAAATTATCATAATCTACATACTCATAGACATGACTGGGAGCTACACAGCAGCCATCAGACATACCATCTTGACTACAGCACTGGTACTTGACCTCACCACGGATTCTATATTTATTGTTGGGATGGTAAATACATTCTTCTGTAATAGCAGGAAAACCTTTTTTGTCCACTGTATAGTCTTTTTTACACCTACAGCATGTTCTAATATAACCTTTAGGTGGTTTCTGTTTGTTCTGTCCATATATTATAGCTCTACCTCTTTGCCCACTTTCATGTGGCCTGGGAAAACCATTCTCTTTCAACTGTTCCTCAGTCAGAACCCATTTTTTAATATTGTTATAAAATTTTGCACCTGTAAATTCATGTGAATTGTCTATATTTTTTCTATGTTTATTGCCAATACTCCATGAGCCCAATGAGTTTTCTGAACCCATCTTTTGTAAGGTTGAACAATCAGAAGCAGATTTCTTTGTACCTTTACATTCTTGTAATTCTTTTCTCAGTCTACTTACAGCTAGCACTGCAGAGTTTTTGTATATCTGTACAGTGGAACACTTTTTACTAGTTGTCAACTCCTCATGCTGAGCTCGTGCATATGCATCAGGTGCAGTTAAATACAATTTGAGGCATTCATCAATCATCATATTTAAATATGTGGACCTTATGTTTGCTGGAATTTTGGAGGCTAGTGGTTCTAAGACACCTGGTCTATCAATAAATTTCTCATTTGGCATGTGGGCTACTCTTTGTGCACCTTTCTTAACTGTTTGTGTAATTGTAGAACTTGTGGAAGGCTGTAACTTAGTAGCATCTTGACCAGGAGATATTGTCTTTTTAGCATTAAGCAAAGTAGAAGCATAAGGCACATGAGCAATTCGCACTTTTGAATTTCCAGCTGGCTGTTGATTGAAAGCTGGTTTAACTAACACACTTTCACTAACAGATGAAGAATTGGTATTTCTTGAGCTATGATATTCTCGAACCCTAGCTAATCTATCTGCCATAGCTTGAGCTGCATTTATTTTAAAGTTTGGTTTGAGTGGAGCTTTAGGGGCCACTTTAATATCTTTTTCTGATGCTCTTGATATTCTTTTCTTTCCTATAATAGATTCTTCTTCATTGGAATCTTCCTTCTTTTCAATATCTTCCACTATTTTCGGCTTTTCTGTTGGAACATATTCATCAAATATCTTTCTGCATTCTAAATTAATAGTTTCCTCATCTGGTTCAAACATATCATCAGACATCTCAGGCATAAGGTCATCACTTAAGTGATTATCACTGTCTGATTTGTTATCTTCATGGTCTTTTACTTTGTGTTTACTTTTAGAGCTTTTTGAACTTTTATGAGGTTTTCTTTTCTCACTTTTATCCCTAGATTTAGATTTATGTTTGGACCTATGCTTGTCTGACTCGTGTTTCTTTGTTGAACTCTGTTTTGAATGTTTAGAGCTATCAGAACTTTTTGAACTTGAATGTGAATGTTTTTTATGGGAAGAGTGTTCTTTTTTATCTTTATCTTTACTTGAGCTCTTATGTTTGGACTTTTGATCTGACTTGTGCTCAGAGCTCTTTCTTTTGCTCTCAGACTTACTTTTGTCATCAGACTTTGACTTGTGTTTCTTATCAGAATTACTTTTATGGTGCGACTTACTACTATGATTTTTTTCAGACACACCTTTTTCTCTATTTGATTCTACTTTGTCATTACTGCTGTTAATACTATTTCCAGTGTTCTTCTCTTTAACCTCAGAGCTGATAATGTCTTTAACCTTCTTAGTTTTATCTTGTTCTAAAGTTTCATCATCTAATATTTGATCCAATATATCAAACTCAGGGCCCAAATCATCTAAACCATTAAGGTCTGTAGAGACTTTCCTTTTTTTAACATCTGTAGGTTTTTCTTCTTCATCACTAGAAAAGCAAGGAGCAAGAGCTCGTGGGGTTGGTTGATAAGTAACTGATGGTTTTTCACTTTTATTGCTAACTTTGGTGGGTTTATATTCAAGTATCTTCTTTTTATTAGAAGCTTTATCGGAGGGCACATAATTTCTTTTGTTTGCAGGAGGTTTTGAACTTTCATTAGGAACATATTCTTGTAACTCAGTTTCAATTCCTGGTAAGTACTTTTCCGTAGATGCAGTAGATCCACTGGGTGTATATTTATCACATTGAACATTTTCATTGCTGCCTGGTGTATATGTCACTGGAGGAGGAATGTAAATGAAAGGTTTGGAGGCACCATTTGTATCGATAGGGCGCTGAATACTTAAGCTCGCTGGTTTCCTTGGCGTATATGGCACAGGGATATGTCTTTTCTTTTGTTCACCCACATCTTCGTTAGAATCTTCAGTATCGAAATTATTAATTTTGTTCAATTCAGATATGGGTGTCGGGTTGTAGGTGACTTTTGATGTTTGTATTACATTAGCCGAAGTACTCTCGAGCGTAGCGGTTGTAGCGGTAGTCTCTGTCTGTTGAAGAACCCTTTGGACCGCTGCCGAAACTAATTTTTGTAATATTGCTCCACTTTCGATTCCATCACTTACACCCTGAGTATCCTTTTTAACATGGCGAAAGTGACAATAAGGTCTTTCACATAAACCATTATCATAAAACGGACAGTTAATCCCTTTAAAATACCCTGTAGAAGGAAGCATTTCAGTAGATATAACCCAAAATGCTACACATTATTTGGATGCTGGAAAGGATTGAATGAAATGAGTAAGACAGAAATATGACACAGACTACTAAGAGAACCTAGCGGTTCAGACGGTCATGTTTCATTTGCCGTTCATGTACCGTTGCAAAGTTAGAAATTGACAAGTAATTTTTTTAATCAAGGATTTGGGCTCTGGCTACTTTTGTCTAATGAGCCTGAATTAAATCGGTACAATGTTGCCGGTAAAAAATAAAATATTAGCTGCGCCCACAATAGTGTTACCAGCATTGAAATTTAAATATTTGGTTTTTTTAGCCCTATTTACTTTGGTAGCCCTATTTACTGGAAGGAATAAAAAAAACAACAAAGGATTATTTACTGAGTTACTTTTAATTTATTTTTACATTCGCATTATACCCTATTATCAATTGATGCAATCTCATTAATTTCACTAATCAAGGTTCTTCACAGTAAAAAAAATCTGAAAGGAACGCTGATGTCGTACACTTTGATAACGATTTTCTTTTCTCACATGAAATTATTAACGTGTATAATTTTAGCAGAACTGTAAGAGACTAACAAAATAATATCACTATCAAAATTACTTTAGTTTTATTTGCACAGTTTAAAATTTAAGACAATTTTTATTTTAATGACAGCAATAGAGAGAATCGAATAACAGCACCATGGTAACCAACTTAGTTTTTCAGTAGAAGAAAACTTTTGACAACTAAAGAGGCTGAATACTATTCAACACTCAATAGAAATCAATGTTATGTAGCGTCCTGTTGCTAGAATACATATTTGAGAACACACAGTTATTTCTTGTTGTTGTATCACAATATTATTAAATGGGTTGATAATAATGTACAGAAATTAATCAACGCAAATACTTTAACATAACACAAACCATAACAATAGGTATCCCAAATCTATGACACAAACAGTAATGGCAGTAACTCATAGATTAGTAATTAAATGAGGGGTAGTCGGATTTTTACACTTTGGCCAACGGGAACGGCTTTACCTACCACAAACTATTTAAATGTACCCTACAATAGTGAGAAAGTACGTAAATAGTGCTCTATGGTTTCAGGCGCGCCACCCCCTGACAGCTATCAAGTAGTGACATGAGAGTGACAATCCTCTAGCGGGGGTGAAGAAGGAAGAGGGAGGGGCGTAACTGTCACTTTTCAGCTTTGCATTGACATATCGTACGGTTGTTTTTTTTTTCTAAAGCTTTACCAGGCGTGGAAATATGATGAATGACGGATATGATATGACCACAGACTACTAATAATAGAGTGACAGTTTGTCTTTTTTTTCGCTCTAAAAGGCAGGCTAGTATGTTTTAGTAATGGTTTTTAACCATTCATAAATCTATGGCTTTTACCTTGTAAACGTCAGTCAATACAAAATCTATGGTTATACCACAGATTGCTATACTAGTAGCTACAGATCATGGAAGTATGGTCTATGCTACAGATGCGACAAAAATTTTATTCCTAGTTTCCATAAATTGCCGTGCTGGGTTTTGTCGCTATCATCGCACTAACTAGATATGGCAGGTGCTGTGGATTTACTTTCAAATAATGTCGATACCTAGGGACGAGGAACGGAGATCGATAAATGTCACATAATGATGGTAACCTACATAGCTATAGTAATTATTCATTCGTTTTTATGGGATTTAGAAATTTAATAATGAAAACACCACAACTCTATGTTTTACAGGTTTTTATTACTTTGATAAGTTTTTTTTCTTAACTTAAATGTTTTTTAAACCTTATAATATCATTCTTGGGTATAAAAAATAACGTATTACTAGTGGCAGTGCTACCAACAGAACATTAACATTTTCTCGCCATATAATAAAATGTTCGAGAATAAACGTCAGTTTACATGCTAAATCTAGGGATGGCCCTTGTTATACAGATCTCAGTCAACTAGTAAAGGTCAATATTACAACAGCAGATAATATAATGAATTATTACCCCGTAATGAAAAAAACAATTGCAATGAGGTTTTCCGACAAAAAACTAAAGTTGTCGACATAGCGCAAAGGATTAGCAAGCTGAAGTTGTAGTGGGCTGGCCACATCTGTCGAAGAACTGACAATCGCTGGGGAAAGCGAGTTCTCGAATGGAGACCACTTTTTGGCATGTGTAGTGTGGGACGCCCTCCAGCTAGGTGGAGTGACGACCTGCGAAAGATAGCCGGCAGTAGCTGGATGCGACAAGCCGAGGACAGGGTGAAATGGCGTTTATTGGGAGAGGCCTATGTCGAGAGTATGAAAAAAACATTATTTAAAAACAGGCCCCACTGTTATCCTGTTCTTTTCAGTCTACTGTTGCTGTGGACAATGCACTGTTGCCGTTTCGTATGTATGCGCGGAGTGAGACCCGCCAAGCGACTTCGCAAACCTATGAGTGAGAAAGCATGCCGTCTCACCACGTTGCCGGTTCGGCCAGTTTCTTACATAATTTAATCTTTCGTGCAACGGAATAAAGTTCTTATTTGTTAATTTTTTATCCACGAACTTTCTTATACGAATCACAAATTCGTAATTATCAAAACCTTATCTTATCTGAAGGTTCATTTTCATTTTCAAAGCTATTTGAAATCACAGGTTTCTAACAACCAAAAACATTGACTCACTGCTGTTTTGATAAACTGTTGTCATTATTTATTGACTGCTGTTTTGCTAAACTGTTCTTATTATTGACTACTATTTTGTTGTTAGCAATTTATTTGTCATTACGTTTGCAATGAATATCTTGCGCGATCACATAATCAATGATTGCGTACGGAATTTAAGTTGTGTTCAGTTTTTAGTATTATTTAGGCACCTACCTATTATATAAAATTGTATATTAATTTTATATTTATTATTAATGTTAGTTTGATAATTTCTACGATTATTAGATAAAATACCTTTACAAGCAGCTACTGCTCGTACTTGGAAATATTTTGTAATTTAAAAGTAGGTATATATTTTGGACTAGATATTATTTATTTATATTTTGCAATATTTTGACGTAAATAATAAAAAAGCAGCATTTTGTCGATATTGTAAAAATATATTGTTTTCGTTTTTACCTGCTATTACAAATTTAAATCTTCGTTTAAGCAATTCTTCTCTTAACTATCTTACGAGTTGAGAGAGTTTAAGCCTTAATTAACACAAGCTGGCTAAGTGCGGGTTGGTGATTAGTCCTTAGACATGCCGGTTTCCTCTGAATGTTTTCAATCAATTCACACAAAGATGTGTAGGCACGACTTGGAATCGACCCCGCGACCTTATAAATTTAAGTCAAGGCCCGTACCGCTGCGCTACCGCTGCTCATTCATCGCATAGAAATAACTAGAACAAACGTATGTACAAACAGCAATTTGATAAAACAGCAATTTAACAGGATAACAGACAAGAAAATAACATAAGTGTTGTTTGTTATTTCAAAACAGCCATTATTACCATCACTAGTCAGATCAACCGACCGGTCTCTTAGTAGTCTGTGGTGTGCGCTTGATATACTGTGTTTTTTATATTCACTGAGGTTCTCTCTCTTGTGTAATGTATATTCATCTTATTAGTCTGTGTGTGTATTCTTTGCTCTGTGCTGTTGTTGACAGACTACTGAGACTCGAGTGCAGTGCTGCCAGATCTCCTGATTTATCAGGAGATTTCCTGATTTGAGTGAAATTCTACTGATCTACTGATTTTACTGTAAAATCTCCTGATATTTGTGAAAATAAAAACATATACGTCTATAGAGTAAATAACAAAAAAAACTTATGAAACCTACCTACTAATTTTCAATAGAATAAATTTTGTTTACGGAGTAAACACTAAATGAAATTCGCCAACCGAATTCAGGTAAGTGTGGGTAATTTAAAAAAAAGCGTGATATTGCAATGCAGACTGTACCTATTTAACTAAGTCCTAAACTCTTTTAACTCGGTTAAGAGAAGACCCGTGCCCAGCGGTGGGACACTACAAAAAGGTTGAAGTGATATTAAAGTAAAGTCTATTTCTTCACCAGGACATCGCGATTAAAACTATACACATAGAAATAAATCATTTAACTTGATAGGTATTACTAAAAAATATAAAAAAATACTTAATTTAACTATTTGCATCTCTTAATTACTTTAGCGGTACCATTTGATATGTTAAAATATATCTACATTTAAATTTTGCATGTAATAGATGTCGTTTAGCTTTTTGTTTGCAGCAACTGGAGACGCGGTGACCATTCATAAAAAAATACATACCCATAGAACAAATAGCACTTCCCCTTCTTTTTCAAAAGTCGGTTAAAAACTGAACGCCCAGAGGGGCGTTCAGTTTGTGACTATAAAGTCACATTTAGTAGACGGAAGTTCAGCCCCCCGATCCCCTAAAAGACTAGTGTCCGGCAACGTCCTGAGCCGAGGTTCGTCCCCACATAGGGAGCCCTCATAGCAGTTGTCACAGTACTTGATCGGTTCGACCGTCCTCGGACGGCTATCCAAAAAAGTCCGGTGAACCAATAGAGGCCCTTCCGGTCGATTGGGTTAGGTCATCAGCAAAAAAAAACGAAAGTTCAGTTGTTAATGTGTGTGAAACGAAATACCACATTTCTTCCAAGACATTTTACTATAACCTAGATTTAAATATAGTACCGCAGTGGCAAGACTATTTTCACAAATTAATTTAATATAGGCCAAATTGAGAAATAAATTGAACACCAGTTATTGCAGAAATTAGGTTTAAAATTCTACTGAAAAGTAAAAATTGTTTTAATTTTATAATCAAAGCTAAGAAGTCAAATGTATGGAAAGTATTAGTTATTGATTATGAATATCGTAAAACTAAATCAATATTTTATTCATTTCCTGATTTTTGAGGTCAGCCTCCTGATTTTTCTTCTATTATTTCCTGGATTTTGAAATTTTGATCTGGCAACACTGCTCGAGTGATATACGAGAACTAATATTTTGTGATGTTGTGTAACTCTGCCTGTATTGTAAAATAACATAAAGTTCAGTGTTCAGTCAGCTAAAGTAAAAGGAAGGAGTGAGGGTATCAAGGTGACTACGATTTCGTCAATACCAATGTTCCTAAACAAGATGGATTGCTTCAGTAGTTATTTATCACACTTGCGCCACCAACTATGGAGTTCCTGGTGAGAATTTGGCGATATTGTCCATCCTCGCTATCAGAATTGTCAAAAATTGTGGTAGACCTTGTTGATAAATCTTTATGCATCATCGAATATTTGTATCCAGACTTTGAAGAAAATTAGAAAAGATATTAAAATAAAAATGTTAGAAGATTTAGTGAAAGATTACTCTGCCTACTTGAAACTGGATGTACTTAGTGGTTTTCAGACAGTTCAAGATGTTGTTGACAATATGTTAACAAGGTTAGAAGAATTATCTAGTGTTTTGAATATGGTGAAGATGAAAAATAGTGACTGTAGCTCAGCAGTGGTAGAGGATATTAGCAAATATCGCACCGAAATCACTGTACTGTCTAAGAAGATCACAGTACTGTTAAATGTTATTCAGAAGTTGCATCAAAATGTGGATGTGTTAGAAAAACAAGTTGATAAAGCAGAAATAGATTTTGGTGTATATCATGACAACAGGATCAAGAGTTTTCTTAAGCCATTCTTGAAGAAAAAGGAAACAACAACAGCAAGTAATTTACATACATCATATGAGAAGCTGGTTTTTGAAAGTGTTGCAAGTAATTTTGAAGACACAAGGCACAATTGACCTTGGGGGGAAGATTGTTCTTGGAAAAAGAAATTTTGTAATGTTAGAAAATCAGATGATTATTACCTATTTATATTGTTAAACTAATAAACATTATTTGATGTTTCTTTTTGCATTAGTTTTTGTTTCACACAAAATTGTCATGGGTACAGCAGCATAAATTTCACTTCACTAGTGAAGTAGTAACATGCCCTAGTTTGCATGGGTGCCATTAAATGTACTTATGTACCATAATTATAATAGTAGATATCTCTAAAAACCTTTTTTTGGCAATTGGTAAACTGACAAAGCTGTAATCAGTGTTTTTGTTCACTAACTAAATATTGTAGATTATTTTATGGTTGACCTAGATTGCTGCAGTTCTCTTTTTTTTTACCATTGCCTCTACTTACACACTGCTACCTATGAACTTGCTTAAGTTACCAACATCATATTGCTAAAGAAATGTAAATGCTAGCAATACTAAACAGGATGTAAAACATACATCTGCAAGCTGTAAATAGCCAAGACACCAGCACACCATATCAGCCAAAAATTCAGGGTTAAAATACAGATTACTTATAATACATTATGAATACAAAAGTAACTGTCTCGTCACGCTTTCACACCAAAACCACTGAACCGATTTGGATGAACTTTGGTATAGAGACAATTTGAGACCTGGGGAAGAGAATATAGGATAGTTTTTATCTGACTGCACACAAAGAAGTTTAACAGTTTAGTGTGGTAACAGACATACGCATGGGTGGAAGGCTAGTAGTTCATAAAGAAAGCCTTCTTTATGAACTACTAGCTTTCCACCAGTCATAAGTACTAAATCCACTTATGCCTCTACAGAAAATAATAACCTATGAGTAAACCACCTTTGAATCACAGCAGACCAAGCCCTGCGAGAAGCTGGCTACTTTGTTTCTTAGATGGGAAGTCAATACTGGTAGCGACTGTTGATGACATCAATGCATCCTAGTAAGCCAAGTACTCTCCCATGACACTCAGTCTGATGATGTAGGAGAGATAAGAGAGATCCCATTTCCTGCCTACAGACTTGTGCTGAGGATTTATAGAAGTCCATTATTCTGGTTATTTTTGATCTGGTGAGCAGAGGTTGATTTTAACAAGGAAGAATGGTTAGAAAAATATAAACCATACAAAACCACATGTGTATTTTGAATACAAAACTGTTTAAGAGTCTACAGATAACTAATTGTAAGTACTTAATAATTAAAATGTTAACTCTTAACACACACTGTCACCAAGGTCAAGCAAGATACAAATATCCTGCACAAATGCATTTTGTTTCAATGTGCTTGTACACCAGTGGCGTAGCATAGTGGGGGCGGCAGGGGCGGCCCGCCCCGGGCGGCACATTTTAGGGGGCGGCAAAATTTCACAATAAATAATAAAAATATTTGAACCATTTCATATTTTTAACGCAACTACAAAGGACCGATTGAAAAGAGCATGATACACTCGCAGTTCAAGTTTCGATCTTATGCGTTTGTTAATAAGAATGGTGCAAAGTCCAAAGTGTATAGGTTGACGCGTTCTTGAGTGTACCTGTTATAAAAATGTATCAATTTATAATAAAGATGATTGTAAAACTTAGATAAACTTTTTTATTTAAATGTATGTTATGTAATGTATAGTATACATTAAATTGAAATATCTAAATAAGAGGGCGGCAAAATTGTCTTCCGCCCCGGGCGGCCGACACCCACGCTACGCCGCTGTTGTACACAAACAAATTTCAAAGTTTGAAAGGAAATCAGACAGTTTTAGTCTTAAACTTATCTAAAACTATGCATTACAGATAAAGGAATTTCAAGCCTAGCATCAATTAAATTTATCTTATTAGATACAAGTTATTTATAATTACACTTAGCTTATTTCAAATTTAAATTATTTGGAACATATTTACTTTAAAACATTTGTGTAACATTATATATAGGTTTAATGCAAAAGTTTACAAGGTACATACCTTGTTTTGCTTGGATTTTTTTGTCCATTGGAGCAAATTGCATAGCATTTGTTTAATGATATTTTCATATTTATAACATGGTAAGATAAGTAGGCACACAAAAAAAAGTGGTTACCATACATAGTTACTAATTCTCATAATTGTAACAGTTTAACAATGACATCCTTTTACAATTCCCCTTAGAATAACATACATATTTGTTTTCATCTGAGAAATGGTTTTAAACATATGTAAATCATCATTTGGTTCAGGTGTCCAAATAAATGAAATAATATTTTATTTATTTGGACACCTGAACCAAATGATACCTGAGACATATTATGTCTAATTCTAGTTAGGAATACAGACAATCTGCTTATTTGCCAGTAGAACCAAAACCTGCATTGGCTCTCTGTGTTTCAGTTAAGTTGGTGACTTCCTTGAGCACTGGGTAGTATATTCTTTCACAGATAAGTTGAGCAATTCTGTCACCCTTTTTGACTACAAAATCAGTATCAGAGTGATTGAAGACAACAACTCCAACATTACCACGGTAGTCTTCATCAATAACTCCAGCTGGAAATTGAAAAATAATATAAAAATTACTGTTGTAACCTTTGAATTTTATGAATAGACCTCGAGTTTATTGCCAGTTAACACTATTGAAATTCAGCAGTTTGATTATGGTATAGGTGAGGCAACAAATATTTAGTATCTCACTGCTGGGCATATATTTACACTCAATTACCTTAGTCATGTTTCCTAATTTTTTTGACTACATGCTGGGTTCCTTACGATGTTTTCGTTTACAAACATTGAGTGTTAGTGATAAATCAATTCACACAAAGTTGTATGTTGATACAAACACAACCAAATCTACAGTAGTCCAATAATCTTGTATTGTATAGGTAAGTTAACTTTACAATTATTTTAAAAATGATAATGAGCACACATGTTGATTATTCATTGAACTTTGAATTTACTAAAAACAGATCCTGAGGTCACTTGCAGCCTAGCACTAGTATGTTTGCTTAATGATTGGAAACGCCCCAATTAGGTTCAATTTATCACTGGTGTCTGGCTTCAAAATTATCAAATAGACTAAAGGATGTTACCTCCAACATCTATAAAGTTTTTAAGCGCCAACCCCGAACGAGGAGCCACCCTTCCGTAACATCCAGACGGCAGTTCAATCGATAAATCTGTCTTGACTAACTCCTTCCCACGTGCTGGGACGACGTAATCATATGCACTGCAAACAAATAATATTGGTAGCTACAGATAAGAAATACAAATAGTACAAAGTAGTTAAAATTGATTCATCGTACCTTTTAAGATCAAAGCCAGCGGCTTTTTCAGATCCTTTTAGAGGTACAAAAGCATTTTCACTAAGGCGAGAGAATTTCAGTTCAATGTTTGCTCCAGATGACATTGTTGATTTTATACCAAAAATGAAGCTACTTAAAACACGCCAAATTTTGTTAGAACCAAAAGGACACAAATTGAGATAAAATGCGAGTGTTATTTAAATTCTAAGATTACAAAGAAATTGCCGGTGCCAGTGGTGTTCTAAAAGACGACAAACGACAGAAGACAGAAGAAAAGGCGCGAAATGTAGGGATGCAAAGGATTCATCGATATTTTTCACACATCGATATTTCGGTCACCAACGTCATGTTATAACATCGAAGATCACCGATATCGAAATAAAACATCGATGTTCATCGTTCTTCATTAGCGATGATTTGTAAACGACCGAAAGTATTAACGAAATCACCACTAAACTTAAGAAACAAATTATAGTAGGTTCTCCTTAACATTAAAAAAAAACGTGTGGCACTCGGGGACTGCATGCAACCGCTAGGTTCTCTCAGTAGTCTGTGGGGACTGCCGCGGTAAAGCTATTGCATAGCATTTTATTATCAACTTATGCAATTATAATGATTTATGTATTTTATTTATGCAGTATTTTTTTCTTTGCTATTAATTCAAGTTACACTTTTTGAGCGGGGTGACGGAATAATTTCTGCAGAGGCCATAATTAAAAGAAGAACAAGAAGATGATGGATGAAGTATGTGAAATGGGTATGGACTTAAGGATTGATGTAATAGGAATGAAACAAAAAGGAAGGGTATATATATGACCAAACACGGGTCGCTGATTGCAATTTGGTCTGGCGCGGCGTCCCAGAGGTATATCGGACTAGTCAAGGGGGTTTCAGACCTGGTCTGAAACCCCCTTGACTAGTCCGATGTGCAATTCCCACTTTTTAGTTAATGTATTTATGCTCCCGACATGGGCAGTCCCCTTTGGGATACCCTTTGGGCATTTTGGAATCCCAATCCCAAAAGGGTGTAGGACAAACAAGAAGGTTATTTTGCTTGGAGATGATAAAGTGAATGAGATAGGTATGAATCTATTAGATATTTATGTAGAAGTGAACCTTTCTGTGATGAACACCATGTTTGATCACAGAAGAGTACACAGATACACATGGGAAAGACGGGATAAGAGAAGTATTATCGATTTTGTGATTGTGGATGAGAGATTTAAGACCAAAGTTACACATACACGAGTTTATCGTGGTGTCAATGTACGAACGGTTCATCATCTTGTCATGTGCCGAGTTAGTGATCTGTTCAAGCGTTGGCACCACTGACCTCGTGTACCCGTAACGTAAAGGATATAAGTTGAAAAATTAGAGGAACTGAATGTAAAAAATATGAACAAAAAAGAAGTAAAAGAGATGATGTATAAACTATGGGATAGTGATGACTTTAGATTAGAAGGAACTTGGGAAATAGTCAGGGATAGTATGCTACAAGTGAGTACAAAAATATGTGGTGTTCCTAAAAGGAAGTGTGGTAACTTATTGAGCAGTCCTTGGGTAGATGATGAAATAAAAGTGTTACTTACTAAAAAAGAAGAAACAGGCATGGTTGAATGTGTTATCTTGCAAAGCTCAAGCTAGAATGAACTTAAAGGGAATTAATGATTTAGAAATAATGAAGGAGCGCTTTAAGGAGAAGAAATCTAAGGTTAAAGAGGTCGTATTAAAAAAAGAGTGAAAGGGAAGAAAAGGAGAAAAAGAAGTTTTCTGACTACTTTCGAGCTGATGTCAAACAGTTTTGGAAACAGGTGAGACAAGCTCGCGGGTTGACAGGAACAATGAAGATAAATGCAATAAGAGGAAAAGATGCTTGGAGAGCGAGGAAAGTGAGGTTTTAGGACGTTGGAAGGCATACTTTGAAAGTTTATTTAAGTGTCAAGATGGTGTACACGGAGTTGGAGACTGAGCGGGAGTCAGTTACTATGACTCATATCATGAGGATAGGGATGGAGATGACGAAAGTCAGATTGAATTGGATGAGGTTGTGAAGGAGTTGAGACGTATGAAACTTGGTAAGGCAGCAGGATATGACCGTGTGTCTCTTGAAATGCTGAAAGGTGGTGACGGGGTGGTAGTAAGACTGTTGTACTGGATCTTTAATATGTGTTGGCAGTATGGCCACGTACCAGATGACTGGTGCAAGGCTGTTATTGTCCAACTGAATAAAGGAAAAGTTCACAGCAGGAGTGCAAAAACTACCGAGGTATTAGCCTATTGAGTGTTTTCGGCAAACTATATGCGAAAGAATTGATTAATAGAGTGGTAAGTAAGACAAATAAAAAATACTGGGATGTGCAGGCAGGATACAGGGAGGGAATGGGATGTGTCGATCAGTTTTTCTCCATAAGGTGTAGAGCCGAAAAACATCTGGCAAAACACAAAGAAAGTTTACTGCGTGCGTTTGGGCTCGTGTATTTTGTCTCTAGAGGTGTCCAGTCTGATGATGGAGGACGGTGGTTATAAAAACTCCGTAGGTAATAAAACAACACAACCCATCGAGTTTGGGATCGTGTGATTCGTCTTAACGATTACTTTGTATCTTTGTTACCTACTTATTTCTCTTGCTGTTTAAAGGATACATTTATCTATCTCTAAAAAGGTATAAGTATTTTTACCAGAATTAAATTATTTTCACTTATTTCCACTTGATATTTCATCAAATAAATTAAAACTATATAGCAAACGCAAACTTTCTGAGCGGGGATCTACAGACCCCTCATAAAATTTTATTGTACTTAGGTACTTATTATTTAAATATGTCATTGTATGTGTATATCTAATATAACAAGTTTTAGCCTGATACGTTGAATACAAGCAACACAAAATACCCAAAATACTGGTCTTTACTAAATGGAAATCTACCAAGTATGACTCATTTTTTTCCTTACTTGGCGACCCAAAGAGAGCAAAAAATACTACCTGCTTCAAAATGCAATAGGATTTGGACACAATACGTATAGCAGCCGGTTGATCTACTACGATTATCTCCTTGAGAAATTACGACGGCATTAGTAGCGATAAATATTTTGTCACGATATACAAAAAGTTTAACGTAGATATTTTAAATACTACTTGATATAAATTGAGACAATCTTTTACTATAGAATCTAGTTTACTGATTGTGACCTATTCACCCCTAAACTATTAAATGTATCAATTAAAAACTACGGGATTGCACTGTCCGTTCTATGTGAGATTGTGGTTTGCTGTGCTGTGATTCATCGGGTGAGCTGTAAGCCCCCAAGAAGGGGAGTTTGTCCATTTTTATATTTACACCGTGTCCCTCGCGACATGCGCGTCGTCTCACTGCCAGTCTGGCTACTACAGTTTCACGCACATACACCAGTGCATTGAAAGCGATGTAAATATTTCTCCTACCACAATATTTACTCGAAGATTGTTATTTTCAAAACATAGACAATTATTACAAATGAAACTAAAATTAATTTGAGTGAAGAATAGTGGCTTTTAAGTGAAAATTAGTTAATGTTATTACTGTGCATTCGATCCAAGCTCAAGGAAATGCCGCCCGTTCTCCGTGTACCTATTTCAGGAAGCGTTTCAGCAAGAAACTTTTCGTTCCCATAACTTACGCTAGAGGTCAGTATTTAAGTAAAGTTTTAGATTTAGGTTTATTATAACTAGTACATAAATACTTCGCTTTTTATAACTCTATATTAAAATTTATTGCTATACATATCGCAGCGTAGGGTTCAAACACCGACAAGCTTCCCTCTTTATCAGCCCTTCTCCGCCCTTTACGCATGATCGACCGTACTTTTGGGGTTCACTGTACAGCATAGGGTGCAGGTACAACATACGCCACGGTAGATATAGATAGGTACCTACCAATTTAATGTAACTATATCATCGATGCAATGTGTTTATAATTCTCTTTGGAGGCAATAGTTATACGTATAAATGAAATAATTCTGTTCCCTAGCGTGTTTTCACTTGTAATATAATATAATAACTATTTATTATTAATCTTTATAATTATATTTATTAATTATCAGTATATGAATTCAAGGATGTTTGCAAAGCTAAACTTGAAACAGCTAAACCGATTTGGTTGATTTTGGTCTTAAAGTACTCATAGATACAAGACCCAGGAAATTTTAAGAGATAAGAAATACGCGGTACGAGGTTTGCCGGGGCAGTTAGTATAGTATAAAATATTACTACACACTTACACTTCAACCCTTTTTAATATCCCCCAGCCGGACACGGGTCTCCTCTCAACTATCTTACGAGTTGAGAGAGTTTAGACCTTAATCCACACACGCTGGCTAAGTGCGGGTTAGTGGATATCACATGTCCTCGAATGATTAGTCCAAATACCGGTTTCGTCACGATGTTTTCCTTCACCGATATTGAGCAGCGACGATGAAATAATTCAGACAAAGATGTGTGGGCAGAACCGGGAATCGAACCTGCAACCTTTTATTTCTAAGGCGAGGCCCGTACCGCTACGCTACCGATAATATTATTAATTTACTATGAAATTTAAAGTAACTCTGTTTGTCTATCTGTCTATCCGTGCAGACAGATAGATGAGAGTCCCACTTTTTACGCCAAAACTACTGATCCGATTTGGATGAAATTTGGTATAAAGATGGTTCGAGACCCGGGAAAGTACATAGGATAGTTTTTATCCACTTGCGCAAAAAAGGTTAATGGTTTATTTAGCGTGGCGCATGGCGGTGCCGCGTTTTGAAAGCTAGTTATTAAAATTGATTATATACTTACTCAGTGCTTTTACTTTTTATATTCTGTGTCAGTACGAAGCGCGAATAAGGACGCATCTGCCAGTATTTATTTAAAACTACAAAATTGGCATTTGCATCAACAATTATTAAAATCTAATGCCGACTTAGTGAAAAAACATGCACATACATACATACATTGTAAATGAAATAGATAATTAATAATAAATTGGTACCTACATAGAGTTTATACATTTTTACATATATCAGAATACCAAAAAAGATCGATTTCTAATAGGCACCATAAGCTTTATTAGTATGCTGTAACTTTTCTAAAGACGTCTGTGGCTGTAACTAATAATCAAGGTAATAATAGGACAATTTATTGTTTTTGTACCGGATAGAATTTAATGATGCATCGCGATTGGCTCAAAATCCACGCGATTGGCTCAAAATCCATATCCGAGTGAGCCAGGTGTCGTTCACACCGCGGCGGCCTCGCGCCTCGTCAAATTACTCGTGTAGTGTATACTTACCTATAATATGTACTTATCTATCTATGTAGGTACGCTATTGTTAACAAGCGCCGTGAACAGCCATCTTTGTCGAAATACGGCTATTTAATTACAATAATCCTATTTGCCTAATCACTGTGATCAATTGAATAATTAAATGGAACTAAACGTAGTGTTAGTGACGCGCAGTGTCGTAGAATCGGATGTGTGTATCGCAACATTCTCTTTTGTTTCACTAGCTGACGCTTGTTCAATGGAAGCGATACGAAGGCGGCGTTAACAACCAGTCTGAGACGACCATTAAAATGATGGATTATGTAGTCATTTACAAAAACAGTGCTATGTGATGGTTTTAGTGAATAATGTGAAGGGTGAAGCAAATGTTTACGTTTTAACGTTTAAGCTATGAAAACTGCGTATTATCTTGTTGTACACATTGCATAAATGATTGAAATGGCGTTGCGGAGCGCGCGGGCCCGAGCATGCGCGCCTGTTTTCTTGCATTCACTCGGAACGCATTAAGTGTTCTTCGTTTACTTGTACATCAAAATGGGAAGGTCGAGATTCCCAGGGAAGCCACTTAAATTCCAAAACAGAAAACGTATTAGTGTTCTATCAGGAGCTGTTTACCATGAAACTGGTTCGGAGAGTCACCCGCCATCCCGCGGTTCTTCTTCTAATAATTTTACTGGGGAGCAAGAGGTAAATTTTATGATATTTTTTGTAAATGCTATCAATAATTATTGTAAAAAATAGATACATTAAAATAGATACCAAAATTATGTGTTTACGTAATAAACGAGTAACTATAAACTTCGAGCATTCAATGTGATTATTGAATTGTAGAGCGTCGTACTATCTACCTACGCACTTTGACATTTGGTGATTCCATTTTTGTCAACAAGATGTTAAATGTTATTTTGTTTGGAATACTTATCCAGTGTTCATTGAAATTGTTTTAGATTAACTAGCTAAAATAGTTGCGTTTAGTTTGATTATAATTAAACAGCAGGTTGTCACATAACCTTTATAATGTAACAGAGGAACAGTCATAATGTGACATGTAGATAGATACCTACTTACTGTGGCTCTTTTTGTTCCCAATAACATTGAAGAATTATTGATTGATGTTATGAGACTGGATGCTTAACTCTTATATAGAGTTTTGAGTTAGGTCTATTATTTTGGAATATTGTTCTTTGATAATACTTCTGTTATCACACTTATCAAATAAAACAATATTTTTTTAAAGGTATTTAATGATAAAAGGTCTTCAAAGAAACCAAGTAACAGAATTCTTGTAGTGACAATGAGCTTTTAAAAATCCCATATTAAATCTTTTATATTGCCCAACAACAGTGAATTATTTGTTTATATCATGCAATAACTGGAATAACAACATTTAGCAGTGGAGTGTGTTCATGGATGAAGTATTATCTTAAAATTACTGACTACTTTTAAAAAAATAGTTTATAGGATAGCTTTGTCTTCCATTTATATTGTATTGTTAGAAATGTTTAGGGTAATTCCATAATTGAGTTTGATGTCCATTAATTCTGTATACTTATAGTCACAACCTCAAATGAATTAGGTAGCATTTTCAATTCCAATTTTCAGTGCCTACCCAACAAGAATAGGAATAGTCTTTGACTAACTTCATACCAGACCAAGTTAAAGTATCAGCACAAAATAACCACACATTATATTACATAAAAATAGAGAAGTGATTAATAGAATAGTATGTAGCTACTTACCTAAGTAAACCTAAGTGATAGGTTGCCACAAACTTGTAACCAAAATTTCAAATATGAATATTAAATTCCAAATGTCCAATCTAACTGAGCGGCAATAAGATATACACATTTACTTATTAGTTTTTTTTTTGTTGTGATTATTTATTTCAATTAACCATTTTTGCCTACTGTGCTGACAATTAGAAGTTCTTGACGTTCAAAGTATGATTACCATTCAAGATTTTCAGTCCTATTCTTATTTAAAATGCATAGTAAATGCTCTCAGGTGGCTTGAATTTTTGTGAATAAAATTAAGAAGCTAATGTCATTTCATAAAACATTTACTTTGTAATATTACCATTGGTAATATTACCATTTTAAAATATTTAGTTACATAAAAAAAGATTTTCTCATTACAGGAAGAAGAAAAGAAAGAAAACAATAGTGAAAATGAGATCGATAAAAGTATTTCAAACCTAGATACTGAGGCAGCAAATGAATTAGAACAGCTTGAAAAAACCAACACTGAGCAGTCTAAATCACCAGTCAGAACTCGGTCCCACAACAAAATGGAACCTGTTAAAAGTGAGAAACCTAAACCAGTGAAGAAGCAAGTCACATTTGGTACTGTTGAAAGCTGTGAAGATATATTTTTTCCACTTAAAAAGATACCAATAAAACACCATGCACCTCTTATACCCATCATAAAAAAGAAATCATCTTTTAAACCTAGTGAATACTCTACTTTTAACAGTATTCTTAAACCAGCCAAGTTGACAGATCTTAGTTCTAAATCAAGTTCAGAACACCAAGAAGGATACCTCAGAAAGAATTTAAATCCTTTGTCAAAGCCTATGAACAAGTTTTCACAACTAAGTGATGGTCGATGTACATCTCCGCCACCAAGAAACACATCACCAATAGAGAAAGAGATAAGTAGCTCGACAAAGTTTGTTTTGCCCAGTAGAAGTGTGCACTCTTCAAGAGTAATAAAGCCTAATAAGAAATTCATTGATGAAGAAGAACAATCTACAGTGAATAGTGCTTTATCTTCAGGCAAAGTTCTTAAAAAACCAAAATTGAAGCGAGTTGTGTTCAACAACTTACCTACAGATGATGACACACCTGATGAAGAGGGACCTGATAAAATAAGTCAAAATGATAAAATAAAAGATCCACAAACTTTGAAGTCTGTAAATCTTTTTAAGGATAAGACAATAAACTCATTCTCAGGCTTAACTGTTGGAACAAGAAAGTTACATGACTTGTTCTCTTATGAGAAGGAACCCTCACAAGATGAGAATTCAAATGTTGAGACAGCTGAAAAAATAAAAACACCAGAACCTACCAAAGAGGACCGAACTGGTCATGCTATGAGGAAGCTCATGGATATATCTGATGCCAGTACTTCTAGCAGTACAAGTAGTGGCTCCGAGTCTGAGGATAGCTGGACTAGTGCCAGTCCTGGAGGTAGTGAAGATGAAGAAGAGAAACCTCCACCTGCAAGCCCTGAAAGAGATAAATCATCACAACTGCTAAGAGGCAAGATTATTCTTAGAGAAGCTAGATTGCAACTCAACACTTCTCAGCAGTCCACATCAGCTTTAGATGGTCCATTTTCTACTTCAACAACAACCACAACAACATCATCATCATCATCATCATGTAAGAATTTTAATTAAATTTTAAAATGAAAATATCCATTACCTTACTCATACTTATGCAAAGTTTCATTCCAATTTCCTTAAATAATTTGTCTTGAAAATGTAATAGCTAAAAAATCATCCAGTCATCCATTCTTACAAGAATTCATTTTATATTTGTTATTGAATTTATAAGAGCTGTCATTGTTTTGTATTTTATTAGAGACTAAGTTATGAGATTGTTATTTTTGTTTTAAAATACAGTTGAAACTAAAAAGGTGGTGTTAAAACATAGTGTCAACTTTTGCAGCTCCAACCCCACCAACAACAGTGACATGTGGTGTCTGTGGTGCTGTGAGATTCTACAGATTTGTAAAACAAGCAAGAAAGTTTGGTATATATTCCTGTGAGTCTTGTCGCAAATTCATATCTAAAATGGTGAAGAAAGAAAAGTTATCACAGAAAACTGCCCCTGTTGTCTTGTACTGTATAAAAGGAGAAGGTATGTCTGCTATAATAGTATTTTAAAAGGGTTCTTTTTATAGATGACTCCAATCCTCTATTAAATGGGATCATTTAGGGATTATTAAAATTGTTTATCTAAAACAAAAGACAAATAGCACATCCATGTAAATAACATCATGTTTTAGATCTGTCAAATCTGTCTGCTGCTCTGATTTTCATTATTAAAAGAAAAACAACTTCTTCCTTGACCATTGTTTAAAACCCCACAATTCTTGTTAATTTGGTAATACTTGCTATCACTAAGGTCACATACTATCACTAGTATAAATAAGCCTGTTTGTATCATATTGAATTTGTACCTGGTATATTGAATTCTGGATCATGATTATATTTATTATTTTTACAGGCAATTGTCATGTCCCACCAATAGTACGTTCTCAGCAATGGAAGTTAATTAAAGGCACAAACAAGTCTAGATGTCCTGCCTGCTGGCTCAGGATGTGCCTAAAAGCATTCCAGGTTCCTGCTAATGTAAGAGCTGGTCTGACGGCAATGTTACCTCCATTCATGAGAGCAGCTGTTAAGGTGCCATGTACTTCAACACAAGCTAATCCATTGAGAATAAGCAACTCCCCTGCAGCCAATAGTACGCCTGTATTTACTATGAATGAGAGCGACAATAAGATCTTTGGACCATTGAAAACCAGTCGAAAGGTAGAGGAAGTAGCACAGGTATGCATATATTTACATTCCATTACCATTATTTTGTTAGATTTAAGTAATAGTGTTGACACTCAATACAGTTGACTGTACTTGATTTAAATTTTTTACATTTTTCAGTATTAAATATTACAAATAGTATGTTGCAAAATAGGTGTCTGTATGAGATGTCGAGTTGCAGAAAATGCGCCCACTAAACTATTACATATAATATCATAATTCTTATTTGATCTAATTACTATTTTAGGACAAGCCACCTAAAGACCTTGCAGTCACAAGTGAATCAAATGTGGAAATCAATACTAACAGAAAACGTCAGCTGACAAGGGTAAAAGTCAGGAAAAAAGATAAAGGTGAATCAAAACAAACTGAGGACCCTAAACGACAAAAAGTGGAACTTAAAGGACCAAGAGTTAAACATGTTTGCAGAAGTGCATCCATTGTTTTGGGACAACCTATTGCTACATTCCCCACACAAGATGAAAAGGATAAAGATAAACTTATGCCTGATGATGAAATTGTTGCTATGGAAAAAGACAGAGAGACTCCTGATTTGTCTAGTTGTGAGTCTGAAGCTGACTTTGAGAACAAAGTTCCTCAACTAGTTCCAGAAGTTCCAGTTTTGAAAGACAGTGATATAGAGGCCCCTACTGAGGTTAAGAAGAGAAAGTTAGATCCTCAGGTCAAATTACTGAACAAACCTGAATCCAGTGAAGATGAGACAATCTTGGATCTTGTACCAAAGAAGACAGTAATGAAACCTTTAACCAATATAACAAATGTAAGTTAATTTCCACTAGAATGTTTTTGTTTTCCTACAGATTTCTTTATGTCTACAATGTTTTATAAAGGTTTAACATTAGATTTGATGTTTAAAATTCTTATTATAGGTGCGCAGCCGGTCGCAGAAGTGTGGTCAAAATCGTCCAGAGCTAATATGCGTCGATTTTTGGGAGAGTTACGATCCTGATGAAGTCTGTAGTTCTGGTTTTGGTCTTATTGGCACCGTATCGTTCACTGTCGCCAGACTTTGCTTTTTATGTGGAAGTGCAGGGAAAGAAAAGGTAAATTATATTTTATTCATTACAAACAGAAGCTTATACCCTTGGCTAATAGTTAACTATTATAAACAGATTTCACAGTACAGTGTGACAAAAACATTCAAACAAAAATTGTCTTCTAAAAAGTAAATTCTTTTCGCAATATTTCGTGGTACGCCATATACTTTTCCGGAACTTTTGTAAATCCATAATTCCACTAAAAACGATACCCCACACGGTATATTTGATCATGGAAAGTGGGAAAATGTTTTTATTACAGAATATTTAAAGTATTAAACACAATTCCTAAGCTTCTTCAGAATTGAGTGAATTTTACAGTAATGGTGTACCTAGGTTTCATACAATTCCTCTGACATGCGCAATAAACACAGATGCCCTCTTTATTAGAGATGTAACGAATATTCGTATACATATTCGCAAATATTCACATTCACATTCGTATTCGCGTAATTTTGTGCGACTATTTGCCAAATATGAGCGTTCAAAAAAGTAATAAGATGTCTTAAACAAACAACCATTTTTTTTTATATATTCATTGTAATCACACTTCACTTTTATATTTGATATTGGCATGGTTTAAATTATCAACTTTTCATTAGAATTTTTAAAACAAATATTTTAATGTTTAACAACACAAATCTAATAAGACATCAAACTAAAATATTCCGCTCTTAGTTCCTCATCCTTTTGCTACTACGGCGCAACGTGGGATGTCTCGAATAGTATATGCCTCTTGCGGAGCATGTTGCCTCCGCTAGGTTCTCTTAGTAGTCAGTGTGTTGCCTGTCTATTTTGTTAAGACGGTGTTTACTCCGTGCCTCTACAACGCTGCGGTAGTGAAATTGAAGTTTGTTTCGTCAAAAGCCCCCTCATGTCTATAAAGGTCTATATTCCGCTCTTATACTTTAATCAGTATACATAAATTCTCTGCTATTTTGTACATAAAATAAGCTTCTTTCATTAAAATAGAATATGAATAAACAACATAACCTTTAATCGACTAAACTATTATAAAAAAAATAAACAAAAATAAATTAATCGGCTTACTTCGGATCGGCTGTCGACGCTCGCTCGAAATTAGATACAAACGATGATAAACCCAAGGTGTCGGGTGTGCAGATGTCGGTGTGTTCGTCGTGCTGCGAGTGGTACCACGCGTGGTGCGCGGAGGAGGCGGCGGGCGGCGGCGGCTGGACGTGCGCGCGCTGCGTGTGGTGCGCCGGCTGCGGCCGCGGCGCCGCGCGCCTGCGCTGCCGCGCCTGCGCCAGGCACTACCACGCCGCCTGCCTGCCCGCGCCGCCGCCCGACCACCGCAGCGACTGGCCACAGGTATGGACGTCTTCCTCGACCCTATTTTTTTCTAATTGATGATTTGCAACAGTTGCGATGCCGCCACTGTCCTCCCTGCGAGCTAAGTGAGTACGTAGCTTGAAGAAAATTGACTTTTCCTTATCTCTGTTAAATTTAATAGCAATTTTTGAGAACGATATGTAGTCTAACGTGAAGCAAAATCAGAGGAGGGTAAAACCATCGTATCTTATTATAGATGCTAAAGTTGGTGTGTATGGATGCTTATTACTCTTTCACGGGAAAATAGCTAAACAGATTTGCATGAAATTTTGCATGCCGATGTCCGCGTGCACAAGCAAGCTATCGATAACAAGTAGAGATGAAATTGGGTATACTTATGTAACTACAATGACAATGCAATGTTATGGTACCGTTGAGCTTGTCTGATGATGGAGTCCAGAGGTGGTCAAAGGAACTCCTAAACGAAAAAACGAAACGGCGGAAAATCATTGAGTTCGGGTTCGTTGGGTTTGGCTTTTCGAGCATTTTAATGCTTTTGTTTTGCTTGCTTAATTAATAATAATTTTGTTTTCGAAAAAGTTTTTTTTTGTAATTTTACTGAATTATTGAAATCGGACATACCATTGAAAACAGAGCGTCTATGTCTGTGGGTCTAATGGATTTTAACCCCCGAAAAAAAGAGGGGTGTTATAAGTTTGAGGTGTGTATATGTGTATGTACAAATTTTTAGCCACGTAACGCGGATGAACCGATTTGAATGCGAATTTATAAATATTTAGTTTATGTCTACACCAATAGAGATATACACGTAAAATTTGGCTAATGGTTACTGTTTGTATGTAAATAAAAGTAACATATCCTCACTAGTTAGGCAGAGTGCCATGTGTTGATGAGAAATCTAGTTTGGTCTATTACACAAGTACTTTTTTGCCAGGAGGAAATCCTTTGTGGATCCCCCGCCCCCTGTGGGCGCAGGGTAGGGGTATATGGGACTCCCGAAGGGTGTCCACTAAAACCTTCCTGGGGTTTCGCAGCGTATTTATACTAGGAGGTCGCAAGAAATACATGTGACACAGCCGCGACCATTTACTGGGGAGTTGCAATATCATCTTGAGTACTATAGTAGATGATCCGCATAGATCCCTGGGAAGACACCATTACTTACGTACCTATCATTTATCGGTGTCTGTCTGTGGGTTATTGCGACATCATACTTAAAACGAATTTGATTGTTTGTTTTGCCAAAGCATACTTAATCGAGTGTTCTAAGCATAAAAAGTCTGCCAAGAATGTGATAAAATTTATAATTATTAAAGCTGTGTGTCACTAGTATTCAACCCTAATTTAACATCACTAATAACAAGCAGCTATAATTTGAAAACCAATAACACGACTGCGAAGCATTGAATAACTGCTATTACGTGGTAATAAAGAAATTTACAAACATATATGAATATTAGTTAAGCACGAAAAAAATAACACTTCCTTGACAGTCCTGTAAAAATAAAAAAGATGCGAATTTAATTTCGCAAACATAACATAGGTACTATCTAATAAGATTCTGAACCCCTTATATTTTTATTATTATTTACAGATATGCAGTGCATGTCTGAAATGTAAGAGTTGTGACAGCAGCCGGGTTAGCAAGTTTGTAGGCAGCTTACCGTTTTGTGGACCGTGTTTCAAATTGCGGCAAAAGGGCAACTATTGCCCACTCTGCCAAGCATGCTACAGGGATAATGATTTTGACAGTAAGGTATGTAAACCTATGTTTTAATTATTTATTGTAGTTCATCAAATTTCTACACTGAATTAAAGACATTTATTCATTGAAATTTTCTATTCTAGATGATGGAGTGTGGGTGGTGTGGCCGCTGGGTTCATGCTAGCTGTGAAGGTCTAACAGGTGAAGGATACCAACTTCTTTCAGCATTACCTCCTTCTATAGAGTACATCTGCTGCAAATGTATGCCAAATGATCCGCCGTGGAGGAAAATGTTGACAGATCACCTGAAAGGAAGACTACTCCATCTACTGAAGCTGCTTGCAAAGAATAAAAAAGCTTGCGCACTTCTTAAACTGACACCTCATAAAAATACTCCAGTACTCAACAAACCATTCAGACTCATGTCTCTACAAGCTATCAGAAAACTGCATTTTGATGAAGTAGATGTTTCTATGAAGACATCAGAAACAAAGGTTTACAGAAACACTGCTAGAGGAAAGAAAAATACTAATTTCCCTCAGAACAGATATGACGAATCTAATACACCACAACCATGGCAATGTCCATCATTACTGCAAGATGTTGATATGGAAAAAGAGGAAATGCCACACACTTCTCACAGAGTGGTCAACTTACAAGAGCCGTTGATGCAGAATAAAGAGATTTGTTTCTCAACAGGACTCTATGGAACCAAAACGGAATTTGAGTCATCTTGTGTAGAGGTACATGAAAACTATGTACCTTCAAATAAAACAGAGAAGGCCACAACAATGTTGCCAACAACAGTACATGATGATAAATATGAAGCAATATCTGATGATGATGAACCAATGAAAAATTTCTCTCAAGCTCGAAGCGAGCAAGACCTGAGTCCAGTCGCCATGGGTCAGTCAAACATATCTGACATTGAGAATATGGATGAAACAGATCGTATCTTTTCTCCATCTCTGTTAGATATCAAGAAAAAAGTTAATAGTGATGGATATGTCTCTTTAAAAGACTTCAATCATGACATGAGGGAGGTTATTCAAAGAACGTCAAGCAATGATCTCAAAACAATATACAAAGACTTATTCTCTGAAACATTTCCATGGTTTGATTGTGAAAACAACTGTCTTCAGCCTAACTTAGAAGTGGAAGGTGAACAAGGAGATACAGAATCAATAAAAGATTTAAATATAATGGATAATAGAATAAAAACAGCTGTCCAATCTATTGAAAGGCCAATTGACCAAATAGTCCCTAAATTAGAAACAGACAGTGACAAATTCGAAGAAGATTTATTAGAGTTCTATCCAGCTGTTGACTCAAGATTATGTGTACTCTGTAAATCTGTAGGTGATGGATTGCCTTCCATGGAAGGTCGGTTGCTTTATTGTGGTCAAAACGATTGGATTCATGCTAACTGTGCTCTTTGGTCAGCTGAAGTGTTTGAAGAAATAGATGGATCTCTCCAGAATGTCCATTCAGCCATATCTAGAGGAAAAATGATTAAATGTGCGGCTTGTGAACTCAAAGGAGCCAGTGTAGGATGCTGTGCTAAAAATTGTAGCGAAACTTATCACTACGCTTGCGCTCGAAAAGAGAGTTGTGCTTTCATGGATGATAAAAGGGTATTTTGTCCATCACATGGGAAAGATGTGCCTAAAAAAAGTTTACAAAAAGATTCTGACTTTGATCTCACAAGGCCTGTTTATGTTGAACTTGACAAGAAAAAGAAAAGATACAGTGAAATTAATAAAGTACAATTCATTCTGGGATCACTCACTGTTCATAGTCTTGGAAAAATTGTGCCATCTGTGTCTGACTATGAAGAATTTTTGATGCCAGTTGACTTCTCATGTTCCCGCTTATTTTGGTCTTGTAAAAAGCCATCCAAAATAGTGAGATATACCATTAAGACGAAACTCATATTAGCTGAACCTATGCCAGGCTTCGATTTTGGAGTAAATATAACAGTAGACCACACACTGGATGTACATGTTGTAGATCGAGTTATCGCAGAAATTGGAGCATGGCATAAAAGCCTTGAAACAGGTTCAAGCAAAGCTGCTATTATGTTCAAAAATGATAAATCCCCTATTAAGTTTGGTAATACTGTTACCCTAGAAGATTTAGCAGTTAAACAAGTTGTGGAATATCTGCTTGACAATGTTTGCAAGCAAGAACAGCAAGACGAAGAAGAACCACAAAACACGGCTGATCTGTTGCCACCAGAAGTAAAGGATGCTATTTTTGAAGACCTGAATCATGATCTTTTAGATGGCATATCGATGCAAGATATTTTCCAAGATCTCAAAAATGAATTCTACTGTGCTATGAGTCAGTCAGATGATAAAAGCAACGAGAAGTCAGATTGTCGCCCTACTGATTTTATAGATGAACTACTGAATTCAAGATTAGATACTGGAAATAAAGAGTTAAAGAGAAGCAAATCTGAAATGATTTTACAAAGTCATAACTTCAAAAGCCTAACAACTGGCCGTGGCCAGCAAAGGTCTAGTAGCTGGAATAATAAATTTGATTCAAGCTTTCTTTCATCAACTATCAAAAGATGTAAAATGAGCAAAACATCTACGGCTACTGGGAAACTTAGTCCTGTCCAAAGAGCAATAACGGAAACTTCAATGGAACCTATTAAAGCAAATGATAATTCAGAGAAAAAGGTTAAGAATGAAACATGCACTAGTGCAACTATTTGTGAAGAGGTGCCCCATGCCTCTGGTTTAAGTTTTGGCGTTACATCGCCCAAGCATAAGGAAGAAGCCAATGTGACAAAAACAGATAAAAACGAAGGATACTATACCGACGTTATTGATTTTTATACAAAGATCCAGTGCAGTCCGATATCTCAATTAGATGGTGCAGCTGATTGGTCGGGGTCGGAGAGCACGTGTAGTTCACGACCAGGTAGCCCCAGAGACACTGATGACTTCACGCCAATACAACAGCTTGATGGTGCTGAGGACAACCACCCTGGAAGTGATCAAGCAAGGGGACATACCAACCAATTCTTATACCGTGCTACAGGGACAGAAAGTTATACAGTGACTTTTGCTGGTAATTCACTTAGTGGACAACCTGAACTAGTTATGAGGCCCTTGGACGAAGGTACCTCAAGCTCCAACCAAATGGAACAGCCAGTTAGATGTGACAGGTGTCAATGCACTTACCGTAATAAAGAATCCTACGACAGGCATGTTCCGTCTTGCGATATGATATCTACAAGTGAAAGTGAGAGTGAAAATCCAAAATCTCCAGAAAACAGAACATTGACTACATTGCAGAATGCTTTCCAAGGGGCGTTTGCTCAACCTATGATAATCCACGCGGGAGTTGTAAGTGGTACTGAAAAAACTGTCAAAGCTGAGGGTATTGCTGCTAGGAGAACTTCAATAAATACGAGGCAAATTACGATTAACGGGACCATCGTTGAGACACCATCACCAGGCCCATCTAATGAAATGACAATGACTATTACCGAACAAATGAAATCAGGAACAGTTATATTTGACCAAAGTAAGGCTACTAATGTTCAAGTGTCTGCCAGTCAATCTGTTTTGTCATCGCCACAGATAGTAGTGACACCACAAATGTTGCTACCCCCCAAAACAAGTTCCGCCAGTGGTCAAAAGATCATGACACCCCAGTTAATTACTCAACCTGGAATTTTGCCTTACAATATCTGTGTCAAACCAGGCAATGGTGGGGCTAATATTCAGCAAATCCAAGGTAACGCAGATGTTACTCAGTTGCTATCTGGATCAGGAGGCATTCAAGTTATATCATCTAATTCCAACCAAGTTTTAACTATACCATCAAATCAACAAGGGAACCTAGGACAAATAATTCAAGGTAAAAATCAGGTTACGAACTTCCCCAACATGGCTAGTGCATCTTCTATTGCTCTGCCGGTAAACTCATTACAGGGTATGCCAAATACATCGATAATTCAAAATATCCAACCCATGATAAGACCTCAACTACAAGGAAATCCTACAATAGTAGTTCCCGCTATGACAACGCAAAGATTGACCTCACCAACCACACATAGCAAACAACAGTTAATTTTGCCAGGAATTCACCAAAAATCCCCCAAAAAACAACCGGCACCTGTACAACCAAAGCCTATTTTCCAAGCTAGCAGAGGAAGAGGACGGCCACTTCCTAAACCCGCTACAATAAAGCGTCAAACCAAACTCGAGAAAACCTTTACGACTATCAATCAATCTACCTTGGGACCAGGAAATACTGTTATTCAACTGCAAACTAATAATCAGACAGGCCAACCATCAATAATTGTACAGCCAGTATCAAATCAAAACATCATGTCTGCTTATGTAGAAGCTCTTTCTCAACAACAAAACCAAAATATGCAGTACATTGCAACAATAGCGCCTCAAGGTGATTTCAAAACTGGTCCTACACAATTCATCTCTCAAAGTGGTCTAGTTCCACAGACATTTCAAATACAACAGACAGAGTCGGGAGGGCTAGTCGCCGTTCCTAGCGGTGGGATACCAGTGCTGTTGCCTCAAGGGAATGTGGGAATATTACCTCAAGCCATTCAACAAGGTGCTACTATCTTACCTCAGGGAACAATTCAAACACAAGGTATAATTTCTCAAGGACCCAATGGCCCCACAATTTTGCCTCAAGCAATACACACGCAAAATGGTACAACTATTATACCTCAGGGAACTATCCAAGGGTTGACACCAGGAAACATAACATCACAAACTGCCACACTACTTCCTAATAATACTTTGCAAACTGCGGGAGCAACAGTTGTACCTCAAAGTGGGATTGGAAATGGACAAACTACCATAATTCCAAATGCTTCTGGCGCTACGATTTTACCTCAAGGTAGCCTACTACCACAGTTCTGTAATGACCAAGTTTTACTCAGCTCAACACCCACATTGGAAATGGTCACAGATCCTTCTGGCTGCATGTATTTGACGACTACACAACCCGTATATTATGGTCTGGAAACTATAGTACAAAACACAGTAATGTCATCACAGCAATTTGTCTCAACAGCTATGCAGGGTGTCCTTGCACAAAACAGTAGTTTCTCAGCCACTACTACTCAAGTATTCCAAGCAAGCAAGATAGAACCTATTGTGGAAGTGCCGACAGGATACGTAGTGGTCAATAATGTGGGAGAAAGCGTCGCTGTTTCGTCAACACCTAATGTTGTTACTGCCCAAACAGTGCAGTCTTCGCCGCAAACAATCAAGAGTATTAAAACGACAGTTCCAAATATCACTTTACAGCCATTGACTGAAAAGCCAGGAACTAACCTTAACAGACAGACACCTAAAGTAATTCATATGACATCAACGCCGCTGCCGGTCGGCTCTCAACCAGTTCCAGGCACTATTATTTCAGGAAGGCAAAGCATTAATCCGATAACATCCCAAATTCATAGTATGACATTATCCAATGCTCCACAAACTCTACAAAGAATGCCAAAACTTAACAACGTGTCGATGTCGCCTAATGTAACACTGGTATCATCTACAGGACAACCAGTAATGGCGATATCTCAATCTGTGCCTAATTCTGTTACGTCATTTGCGTTACAATCAATACCGTTGTCCCAGCCAATAGTTTCTAGTTCAGTTGCACCTTCGTCCAACAAAAATAACATAAAAATTGAAAATTCGCATGTGATTGAAATAAGCGGCAATTTACAAAATAATTCAAATTCGCAAAATATACCAACTATAAGTGTCACACAGAGCATCAAATCACCTACGCCGTGGCGACAAGTGACACATTCCAATACGGCTGGCAACATAGATACCAACAAATTAGAGCTACAAAGTATGACAGTCAAGCCAGCTAACGTAAATACCGCAATGAATATTCAAAGCACAATAACAGGAAGATCTCATTCAAACAACGATCATGAAAAATTGAACCAAAACTGTTTAATTCAAATGCCCAGTAATTCTATATCTGGCATGAACATACATACCCATCAATTCGAACAAAATGTCAATACAAGCCATCATTCCTCTCACTCGCAATCTAACAATGTTATTCAAATTACTGCAGGAAATATTTATCCTCCTAATTCAGTAATGAACAGCAACTTTGATGCAGATACTACTTTAAAATTGAGTAAAATTAATGCTCTTTCAAAAACTGAAGGAGGTCACCTAAATTTCTCGCAAGAAATAATGGCTTCACATTCGCAACAACACGCCAATAATGATAAAACCTTCCAGAATATGGGTACTATAGATAGTAAACATACCACAGATAATTTGTCGAATCAGATGCATTCTCACAAACTAAGTGGCAATTGCCAGATGAGCAGCAACATCAGTAACACACCTGCGATTAGCATAATACCTCACAATATGATGCGGACCCAACAGCAGAATAGCCAGAATACTATATCAGTAAATAACAATCAAAATCAAATGTGCTCTGCTGCCAACAATTCGCATGGTCAAGTTCAAATTATGAATTCTGGAAATAATGCCATGCAAAATATAAATATGTCTTGCCAAGAAAGTACAATGAATAGATTGAATATCTCAGCACCCAGTGATAATACGATTCAATCAAGTCAGCAGCATGATAATCTAACCACAATGAGTTCATCTAATATATCACATAATAGTAACTTACATAATATTATGTCTCATGATAATCAGTTGCCAACTCCTAACCAAATACATATAATGAATGGGCAAATCCAACATAATCGGCAGGTTGAGAATAACCAGAACCATCAGTTACAGCAGCAAAACCAACAGAGTTCTAGCCGATCATTCCATGAAAACATGATAAATGTACAACAAAGCCATACTCCACAAAATATGATATCTAATCGAAGCACCCCAGACAGTTCTAACATTATGAATCAGGCGATGAACATGCATAATTTGGGTCTTAACAATCATAATATCAATAGGTCAGATTTGGGTGACCTAAACCATATGCATATGCAACAACCAATGCAAAACATGAACATGCAAAGTAATAGAATGATGATGGATAATATGCAATCACATGGCATGGGAAATATGAGTCATAACATGCATTCCAACAGGTCTATGGATAATTTGCATAATGCGCAAATGCATAGCATGCAACAAATGGGTCATCATATTAATAACACTAGAAACCAAATTGACAACAACATGCATGTAAATCAGCAAATTTCCTTACAACAAAGTAGACAGATGGACAATACTGGCATTCACCATCAACATCAAATGTCTAATGTTATGCAAATTCAGAGTAATCGACAACACACTGACAATAATAATATGATGAGTATGCACCAACATGTGTCAAATCAAATGCACAATCAAAGGCAACAGATAGATAATAACATGCATATGCATCATATATCAAATAATGGCTCAAATATTAATTTGGGAAATCAGATAGACAACTCTGGCTCCATGCCAAATATTCATGGGAACAGATACGACAACAACTCAATTGCACTACAAAATATTAATTCTATGAATCAGATTCAAAATAGTCGTAGTTCTATGGAGCATTCTTCCATGATGCAGCATCAGATAAATACAATCAATAATATGAATATGCACAATAATCTTAACAGCACGATGCAAATGGCAAATCAGACCATGAGTAATATGCATATGCCAAACATTGCAGATATCAAAAATGATATTCAAAGTTCTTGCAGTGGAAGTTGCTCAAATAGCAACTCACAGTTTGCAAATAATCAAAGTACTATGGAGATATGTCCCAATCCGAACATGAGTACAAGCAACTTAAATGCGGGAAATCTTATACATGGAATAAATAACTCTTTGTCAAATAATATGATGTTGAATAATGTTAACAACAGCATGTATGGATCAAATGGACAAAATAATATAACAGGACACGACATGTTAATGAGTTGCTCTAACACAACAGATTACAATGTTACAACTACACCTAGTCACATGATGTTAAATAATTCACAAACGCAGGCTACTAGTAACCAGAATCAAATCATCAATAATCAAGTTTCTAATAATGCGCAAATGAATATGAGTAGTTGTAGTATGAATAATAATAACACACCTAATCCTAGTCTAAGTAATATAGATAATCAAATGAACAGAAATAACATGCCAGTGCCAGAGTCACCCAAATTTCCGCAAGAGCCTATACGAGGCAAGAATATAATGGGTCCTCCATCTAATACAAATGTATCTATGACAAGTCTATCAAGCAATAAGGATTGTTCTAAAGTTAACATAGGCAATGAAAAACCCAATCACACAATATCAGTCAGTAACCAAATTGGATATATGCAAATGGGTTCACAAAATAATATAAACAATAGAGTAATTAATTTACCCGAAAGAGGCAGAATAAATAATACTAATTTGGACAACAACATTAATCAACATGTCTCACAGCAACACAACATACGTGTTGTAACAAATAATGCCAATAGTAGCGTGAGCGGCATTGCCAGCGACCCTTTAGCTTTTCAACAGAATGCCGAAAACAATGGAACCATGATCAATGTTCCCTTCCAAGCTATACCAAATAGTGCACCTATGAATATTAATGTGAATTCTAGCAATAATACAGTAAACATCACAGTACAAAATAATCTTGTTGATCCAAAAATAGCATCTAAACCATCCGATATCAATTTCCCTCTTCAACCTAATGCCACTAACTTGTTGCCAAACCAAAATAGTTCCAACAATATGATTTGCTTACCCGTACAAAACAACACCACTATCAATTTGCCTACTCAAAATACTACAAGTATATCATTGCCTAAAGCTCCTCCTACTCAACAATCTGGAATTCCTACAAATGTTGTTAATCCAATGTCAATGAGACCTATGAATAGAGTAATGCCGTTGTACAGAGATGGCCAAAGTAAAGCAACAAAAAATGTCTCTAAGACTGTGTCAGTACCAAGACAGAGGCCCGTAAGCCACAACATGCCCGACTTAAACATCAAAGATGAAAACATAGATAGTGACTTGGAAAAAGCAATAGAAGAATCTAAACGTATGATGGAATTAGAAAGAGCCAAGAAAGAAAAGGAAGAACGAGAAGCGACTCAAGCTATGCGACTATCAGTGGAGATGAACCAAGCTAACACTAGTTCAGCTCGGAATAGCGTAGAAAGTACAAGCCTTGTAGAAACTAACAATGCTTCAGAAATGTCGTTGCCAAGTTTAGACGCTGAAATGATGGACTGCGAATCACCTAAAGTATTAGTGGAAAAGGATACTAACAAAGCACTACCTGCCCCTAAATTACCGAGTGCTTCTAAGGTAATGAAAAGATCCTTGTGCGATAAAAAAACAGATAATGAGTCGACCCATACTAAGAAGCAAAGTAAGCCGTCAAAGGAAAATAAACCTACAGCGCCAAAACCCTCGCCCGAACCAGCTAAAGACGATGGTCCGAAGTTGATATATGAAGTAACATCTGAAGACGGTTTCAATTACACTTCATCTTCATTGACCGACCTATGGGCGAAGGTTGTAGATACTGTGCAAAATGCTAGGAAGCAGTCACGACTGCCACCAATCCAGTATAATCTGCCGGCTAGTTTGTCTGGAGCACATATTTTGGGACTTAATAACAATGCATTGAGATACCTTATTGAACAACTGCCAGGAGTAAGTACAAATTTATTTACTTATAGTAATAAAATATTGGAAATTAAACACGTTATTAATATTTTATGTGTATTTTAGGCAAGCCGATGTACCAAATATAAAACACGTCAAGGTCGTCCATTGAGCAGTTGGGACAATGATTTAGATTTGAGCGAGGGTTTTAAAGAAAGCCCTTGGGGAAGTGCACGCACTGGACCCGTGACTCGGAAGCAAAATCATGACATGTTCAGCTGGATGGCCTCGCCTTTCAGAGAAGAACCACCACCGTTTGGGGGCCAAGAAGGAGAGAGTTCGATTTCAAGGTTAGTTCAAAATAATAACTACATATCAAATATTCCATGTCCTTAATGTACCACCAACCCTTTTTTTTATCTTATATTAATGTTTCTGATTTAAGGCGTTTGGCGACTCTTCCTCCAGCAATGAGATTCAGACAACTTAAGGAGACATCCAAAGTGTGTGTTGGCGTTTATAGGTCACATATTCATGGACGCGGATTATTCTGTAAACGTGACATTGAAGAAGGTAAGACTACATTAATACCTAGTATACAAGATATTTTCGTAATTTTGTTAATGTGATGACAAATGAAATACTTGTTTTAGGTGATATGGTAATAGAGTACGCTGGTGAAGTGATCCGCGCGGTGTTAGCGGACCAGCGTGAAAAGCGCTACGAAGCGATGAGTGGCAGACGCGGGGTGGGCGGGTGCTACATGTTCCGTATTGACGACAATCTTGTTGTGGATGCGACACTCAAAGGAAACGCTGCGAGATTCATCAACCATTCCTGTGACGTGAGTTCCTATTGTTTATTGTTGAATTGCTAGGTTATTTGGTTGTTTGATATATTCTTATTCCATGTATTACTTAAAAGCAACACACACTGCAGCGAAGAAAAAGCTATATATTTTATATTGTAGATTTAATGTCATTTAATACGAGACGTTTATGAATACGGTTCGTTATATTCTATATGGGCCTTGTGGCGTGAAATAAATGGTTATTATTATAAGCTTATTTATTCAGGTACCACTCGCCTTAATTTAACATTAAATCATTTGAATAAAATTTACCGTATTGGTACATTTTCTTTTTAAGTGATGTGTATACTTTATTTCCTAACAGCCGAATTGCTACTCGCGTGTCGTCGACATCCACGGGCATAAGCACATCCTTATCTTCGCCCTACGCCGTATTACTATTGGAGAGGAATTAACTTACGATTATAAATTCCCCTTCGAAGAAATAAAAATACCATGCACATGTGGCGCCAAGAAATGCCGCAAGTATTTAAACTAATTTCAACAGTGTGAGTGATATGATTATGTCAATTTTGCGTGTGTTGATCTATGATCAAAGAGATGTGCTGTAAATCGAACAAAAATTCTGCATAATATGGATAGGAATTGTCGTGTTTTCGTGTTTTAATCGTAATGTTTTTGATCAGTAACTTCTAAGCCTTCCTGGCATTACTTGAATAGCATAAGTATAGGAGTACATAACAAAATTAGACATAAACATAGTAGATAATGGATTTGTGAGTGGCATGCAATTTGGACTGACTTGAGCGACAAGAACGCTAAATATCATTCAACGGATCTCGAACGGGTTCTAAGTAAAGCTATTTAAAAGTAGCTAGCTCAGATGAATGTTGGAATGAAAGAAATGCTGGGTCGAGCACAATTATTACGTGAACTGTGTACATAATAAATGTGTATTTAAGACAATAAGTCAAATTCACATATCGCGTCACACCCACCTTGTAACTTGACATTAGTTTTACTGGAGCGTACCTATTGAATATGAATCTTGTTATGATCTCTTTCTTGAATCTGCCCAGTGTATCATGTTGGATTTTACTTATCATTTGGATTTAAGTTGTATATGTATGTACTTGAAAAATCTTATTTTGAGATAGGTTTATACATTTTGTAAATATATTTTAGCTACGTTGATTTTTTAGGATTCGATTAGAAGTTCTTGCGATTGGCTAAGTGTTAACACTTAGCAAGATGTGATATGTTAAGCCCCGGCGTGTCTGGGTAGGAAAACGGTTAGTGCGTATAGCTAGTGCATATTTGTTCCTCATTATGTTCTTATTTCTCTTCACTTGTGATCAGTTAAGTCTCGACTAACAAACATAGCGCGTATGTGTACATATATCGAGATACCTATGTTAAGACATAAATAATAATGAAAATAGTACATTCGAAAGAAGGGTAGCAAAGTTACGAGTACAATGTTACTTTTTAGTAATTTTAATGTGTATGTATAGTGAATTGTAAATAAGAGAAATTATCTGTCATAATAATGAGTTAAACGATAAATCGTTTTATTGTAGTCATAGTGGTAGGTTGTACTTTATAGAAAATATTTTACGGTGTATATATTAAGTTATTTAGTGTGCAGAACGTTTTTCGGTATAAAGGGCGGGCATAAACGTTATTGTCGCGTCATCATCGTCGTGTTGCGATTTGCGACGCGGTACATAAGCCGAACCACTTGTAAACGAAGCACGATTTAACATAAAATGCACATTTTGAGCTTTAACATTACATCAGCAAAGCTTAATCGGTTTTAATTTAAAATAAAATACAATAGTTGTATATGTTTTATATTTTGATATATTTGACCCATTATCTGTTATAATATTTTTATATTAGCACGTTTCCTAATTATTTTACTGACTGATTTTAATACATCACACCCAAACAACAATCATCATCACACAAATCAGCCAAATTGCTAACTTTTTAATTTATATATTCACAACTTATGTTGTTATAGTTTAAGATACAAGTGGCAAAGTACCAAACGCAAACAATGCCACGCTACGTCGTAGACTTTCAAAAATAATCGTTAATTTGCATCATATTTGCATCTAGCAATAGCAGTATCACCGTAATAGAATGTCCCAAAGTATTTTGTAGATCAAACCTTAAAATATAAAATAGTTACAAAACTAAGGAATCAACTGAAAAGTGTGCAAGCTAAAACAAAATACTTAAATATATCTAAACAAAATAGTTTTAAAATGTAGTGCAAAAAATTACAGTTATTCTTTTAAAGTACGGGTGTCTTGTTTCAGCTTAAAGTATGTACTTCCAATGTTACAAATTGCTACCTATAGGTCGTTTGTCTACGTCTGCCGTAACCCCTAGTTTGCATTGGCGAAACATATACAAGAAAACATCTTTGCAAACACTATCTATCTCTTATTGCTTAGGGATGAGAGAAAGAGATAGACTGTCCTTGCAACATGTTATGTTGTGCAGTGCAAACGCACAGTTAATGTTATTGTACAAATATATTGTATTACTTTTTTGGAATCATGTTATCTCATTCTGTTATTGTTTAATTGCAATTAAATCTACCGCCATACCTTCTTATAACGAATCTAAATACTTATTAACATCATAATTTGATTTACATATAAATATATACATAATGATAACGCATAGATTATTATTACACAGACAAATATATACTTTTTAATTGGTAAATATACCTACTTTTCTAATTGATGGTTGAAGTAGACAAACAGCTTTAATTAGACAGTTTTACAGTGTGTAATATAAGTACATTGAATAAAATGTAATATTTCTGTTGTTTGCAAAATGTGATGTCTTTGTTCCCATCCATATTTTAAATTGATATTAGCCAGCTGCCCTGGAAATGTCAGTAGACTAGTCTAATTGGTTGGTAACTCTTCATAATGATGAGAACATAGCCATAACAGTTAGGTTATTCTGTTTATATAAAAAAAGGTTGTTATATTTTGTTTACATTTGATACGAAAGTTATTGTCTACATCGAGTTATGATAATAAAAGTACAGGTAATTTTAATCAATCAACTTACACAATATTTTTAAATTAAGTTAATTTGACATAAGGTTAACATATTTCCCTTTCACTTTTTCAGTGTCTTGTCAAATGGTATTTTAAAATTTTATCCAATTAAAATTATTTTATTTTTACAACATTTTAATCATTATTTTTAAATCAACTGTAAATGAAATTTATTAGAACTTGTTGCGAATGCTTTAAATGATGTATTATACATGTGCATTTTGTTAGTCCTCATACATACCTAATTAATATTAATTTAAATTGAAAAGACCAAATCACCAAGTGATAAAGTTTGCGTTAGCTACCTGTTAATTGTATGCATCTGCCCTTGATATTATTTGATTTTTTTTACAATAATGCTTTTATTTTTAATGTAACACTATGCCATTTTGCCTAATGTTATTATAAATTATAATGAAATTGCTTTTAAAGCACCAATTTTTTACAATGCATAGTTCTATTACCTGTCTATACATTTTATTACTTTATTTATTTCTATCATTATTTTGTATTGTGGTAAATTTTACCAAAAATAAAAATACTAAAATGTGCTTAATATGTTGTTTTATTGAGTTTTTTTATGATAAGAAAGATTCTATAGTGAGCTGGCCATGTTCATCCTGGCAAAATGTTGATGTGTTGAAGGACAGCAAGAGCAAATGCCCAACGCGACTAACTAAACGGCAATCGCATTAAAAGTAGGAAGGTATACGAGTAAGAGTAGGTAAAGGAATCTAAAAGCGCATTTTCTTTGGTCGATAAATCATTTGTTTGCCCGAATTTAGGGACTACATGCGGGCTAACGACCAATCAAATTCATTGGTTAATTTAATGCGTGCAGGCGGGGGCTTCCCGCAGTTAACGACCAATGAAATCAGTCAGTCCATAACTCGATCAAAACAAAGCATTTGGGACCCCTTTCTTCTAATAGCACCAATGAAAAGTGTCCCCCGTACGCGGATTCTATGGCATGCGTTACAGAAATGTCATACAGCATAGGTACGGGCCTTTAATTAAACTATGAAAACGGTTTCTCCCGTGCGTGCACTGTAGCATGCGATTCAAAAATCTTACGCACCCCGCATGCGGGCGCTAACGACCAATGAAAATGCGGCATAGTAGTAAGTTTGGAGTTTATTCACAACTGAAGAGCCAAGCCCCACACATTAACAATACAATACATGTATTTGTTTTCCCAACGAACGGTGCATGTACCATCAGTCAGTGTGTCCCAAAAGTATGCCGCTGCTGTATGTAATCCTGATCCATTCTTCTGAGTTATTGTGATTCTCACTGGAAAACCACATGAAAGGTTTTGCTAAGCAAATAGATAACCTAAAAGGTACAGATTAGACTATTTTACACTTAGAGCAGCGGTCGGCAACGCGCGGCCCGCGGGCCGCATGCGGCCCGCGGACGTTCTGCTTGCGGCCCGTGAATATTTGTAAATAAGTTATAATTCTATCAAAATAAACGCATTAAAAGAATTAAAAAAATATGTAAACATAATGTAAGTATTACATGTACGAATTAAATTTTGTGACATTTACCAATTTTTAATAGCATTTTTATTTTTCCTATGGAATACTTATGATATGACCAATTATGCGTAGGTGTATTGGGCTTCTACGCTACGGTTAATACCATGACTGCGGCCCGCCTTTAGTTTATTTTGGCACCTTGTGGCCCTTGCCTGCCAAAAGGTTGCCGATCGCTGACTTAGAGCATTTAACAAGGAAGTTTTACACCTAGTTTCCACTGGCGAAACATGCACAAGAAAACATGTTGCATTGCAAGCACCTATCTCTATCGAGATGAGTAGAAAGAGATATGCTTGTATAATGTGTTATTGTGCAGTGCAAACGCCCAGTTATACATAACTTCTATTATTAAATTGTTTTTGTCAGTGTTTTTGGGTAAATACGTTCAGCGTGTGCATTTGTAAAGACGTTTCAACTTTTACATGTGTATGTAAAAGTTGAAGCGTCTTTACAAATGCACATGTAAATAAAAGTTACACACAAACACAAAACATGAACAGTTTTAATTATGCATACCACCTGTTGAAATAGAGATGTTTACGTACATTGACAGGGAGGGGAACGCGCGCAATGCCAGTTCTGTGTTAAATTTTCTAAGGGTTTACACCTACTTAGTAAGTACCTACTAAAGGATCCCTAATAACAACTTATCTCTTACCGATATATTTGAAAGGCTTATTAAGTTTGTTCAGCCTAGCGAGTGTTTTATCTGTGATGATGCTGATCCACTGAGGTGTTCGCGAATGGCTGTACGTGTTACCACCAAGGCATAACTCTATATTGTCACGAACAATTTTCTGCACATCTTCGACATTGAACACTAGGTTCTAACAAAATAATAATTGTCTTAGATTTACGCGAATATCACACATTGAAATAAAACTACTTTTTAACCAGTGAACATGAAGTCTGAAAAGTCTTTGAAACGGTGCGGCGGGATCTAAAATCTTAAATACGCCGCGATAAAATCCGTTAAAAAGTAGTTTTATTTCAAAATAATAATTATCAGAATCAATTGAATTTTTTACAAATATACAATCAACATAATGTTGCGTATTTTTGCATTTTTAACCCAACAAAAAAGAGTAGGTACCTACTGTTAATTTAGACGGTACCTATTCTCACGATGTTTTCCTTCACCGAAATTGAGCAGCGGCGGTGAAACAATTCACACAAAGATATGTGGGCACGACCGGGGATCGAACCTGCGACCTCATATTTCAATGGCAAGTCCAATAACGCTGCACTACCGCTACGTTAAATGTTCCCTCCCATTTGCAAGACTGTTCTCTCTTAGCACCTAAACAAGTGAAACGATTTTAATGTTATTTATTTTTTATTTGAAAGCTGAACGAGATGGTTCAAAGCAGGCATGGGTCAAGCGATTCATAAATTGATTAATTTCAAGTTATGATGTTATGTGCAAACTTACCTCTTCGTCTTCATCAGAAATTTGTTTCATAGACATTTCTAAATCTAAAAGTAAGTAGTAAGTATGGGGGTGAGGGTATTACTCAAAATAGCAAGATAGTTTCAATGCTCTTCAAACGTTTTGGTGAAATATATTGAAAAAATATTTTACGTAAGTAGGTACATAAAATCAATAAGTAAATAGTTTTATGTGCTGCACAGACTACTAAGAGAAACTATGTGCTGTTATTTTTATACACGTCCAAATAAATGCACTCAATATAGAAACCAAAGAGAAATTGATACTATCCTCCATAAACTCCTCCAAATAACTCTGTCAATCACACCACACTGTCTTTTTTATCTGACAAAGGAGTACGAAATAAAGATAATGGAACTAAAGCCCTCCGTGCTTTTTGGTATTTTAGTTTCCTTTTGCGTATTTGATACGATCGTGGATACGATTGCCTATGTTATTCTAATCCAATTAATGTGACCACGATCGAATAAAAATAAATAAGTAGGTAGGTACCATTCGACTTATATCATAGATATATTTGTGGATTTAAGAGACGGATCGTTACCGAAATAAAAACGTAAATTTTCTATAATTCTTAGTAAACAGTCACTAATTTTCTCCCAGTGACGACTTCCGCATATGTTTACTTGAAAAACAACAATTTTATTATCATTTTATTTCCGAGATGATTTTGGTGAATAAAACATTCAATAATGGAGACTCTCATAAACCTATATTTTAGAACCTTTATAATTTTGTGAGCTGTGATATACACTGTATCAAGGTAATAATATACGGCTACACATTAAGCTATCCACTTCCAGTATCATCTATCTGGCATTGTATAGGATTTCCGTACAATGAAAGGTAAGCTTATAATGGAAGTGTATCTCTTTAAGTGTACAGTGTAGCCGTGTGTGCAGTGTACATACATACTTAAGGAAGGTTTTGAAATCATTTTAACTGATTTAGGACCGGTAATAATTTCACTAAGGTCCTAATGACTATAGCCTGTGCGTAGCAGAAATTTAAAAAAATACTGTCAACCGTCGGATTGACAGTGAGTGGAATTGACAACGACATTCGCGTAGTTTTGTGTCTGACAGATACGTGCCTAAGTTTTTTAAGACGAAAAATTCTCTCCACTTGAGCTTTATTTTCTTTTGTGAATTTGGTATGTTTGTGTTGCATTTTAATCTATGTAGTCAAATTTTGTGTGGGAAAACCTTGTACAATAGTTAACCTATGGACGAAATGAGGCCTTAGACAAGTATGTTGATTCAATATCTGTTGTGATTGATTTTAATGGAGCTGAAGGTCTGGGTCGAGGGAATACAAAGGATTGTCTGCGGGGTTACAGATACCACCACTTGCCAGGTCAGTATAACAATTTTTACAGAGAATTAATGTAGTAGACGAACTTACTAAATCGTGATTATTCTTGTGTTTACTATTGTAGATTTGTTTCTTTTGTAGGATGTAGTTTTTGCATTAGCTCATGCTACTGGCAAAGTAGGGAGATTTACACTGATAGAGCGATGGCGTAATAATGAACGACTTTTGGCCCCACAGGAGTATCCTTTGAAGGTAAATAAACTAGTATGAAAAAAATTATTAGTGCTTTTCACACAAAATAATTTTCTAATGTGACTTGACGGTTTTATAGATTCTAATGAAATGGGGTGAATATTCTAATGATATACAGTTCATATTGAGACGATCAGACTCGGGGAACAATCAAAAACCATCTCAACCTACTAACAGTTCAAGATCACCTATAGGGAATGGGTAAGTATGCATAATAATATGTCATGGTTGTGCTTATTTGAATAATTATGATTGATGGTGTAAACTCCTTGTAACCAATCTTAAGGGACCAAGTATTTTTTCTTATAGAGTATATGTTTTAACAAAAGGAGATGTTCAAAAAATATATAGAGCTTACATAGGTTAATAGAGCATAATTGTATTTTGTAAAATTCCAATAGCTTATTAAATAAGCTTTCCATTGAGGTATATCACATTGGTGCTGAAAATACTATCCTACTTTTGACCTCTGCTTTTACCAATTAAAATTCCTTCTAACTTTATTTCTTACTCTACTGGTGACATTGCTCGTGTGACTATTATCATGCCCAGCATTGGGATAAAATGTGGCCTGTAGTTACAGTAGCCTTCCACAATAAATGAGCTATCTAACAGTGCAAGAATTTTTTGAAATTAGGACAGAAGTACCTGAGATTAGCATCTTCAACCAAACAAACTCTTCAAGCTTTATAATATTAGTAAGATTAATAATAATGATATTAAGTATCTTATCAATTGGGCTGGTAAACCCAGAGCACTGACTAGAGCAGTGCTATAATATTTTGTGCTTCTTGATACCAGAAAGCCTCAAGTATTCTCAAGTCGATTTAGCAAACATAGATTCCTAGAGATAATGTAAATCAAGATTTATGGTGAACATGTTTGAAGCAAATTACAATAACAAAAGCAAGGCATCTCAAAGAATAGTCTCGACAGACAGGACAATAGATTACTTTGGGAAGTTCTTGCTCAGCAGTGGGACAGTATAGGCTACTTTATAAAAATAATGGTGCTAATATTTACTAGCATCTAAATATTAACATATTTCTTTATGAGACAATAGCTGTTAAGCTATAGAGTATAATATTAAATGGTTTGTGACATAAACCTATTAAATTGATCTCATTTCTGTCTACATACAGTCATACTGTATGTGTAATAGAAATTCTTAAAAATTTTAATAACCTAATATTTTTAGTTAAGAACACTCCTGAATAATTCACCTCTGAAACATAATAAAAAATCAAAATCACCACCTCTTTGGGAGCTACAATGCTAGATGTTATAAGTTAGTTTACACATCAAACTAGGGATAGCGATTCTATCCGAAAAAGATCGATTTTTAAATCGATTCGAATCGTGACCTGATAAATCGATCCACAAAAAAATCGAGGTCTACAAGATCGATTTCCAAAAAATCGATCTTTTTTTTCAAATTTGCTATTACAATGTAAGTGTTAATCAATTTTATTAAAATCAAGACGAATATTAACGATCTTTAGTCAGCAAAGTCAGGGACTTCGATAATAGCAATTATTTTTAGTACCAATTTTTTCCATATTTAATGTGTTTAGACGAGTGTCCTACAAAGTGGGGGGGTCATTTTACCCACCATCTGGAGAAAAAAATTGGTTGCCTGTAAAGTCGGTATACGGGCGAAAGTTTTACGTGACAACGACTGAGTGGTAAAATAATTTTAATGTGAATATTCATTCGTATAGTAGGAAGAAGGATGAAATCTGTCTCTCTCGCTCTTAGGCGGGCTAACCATGCCCGAGTGGAAGGGACGCGTGCCTCTCACTTGCTCTCATTGTGAGCGCATAACGTGAGCGGAGCGTAACGCAGTTTCTTGAAGTGTCACCCGGCAAACCAATTTATAAGACGTTGTCACGTCAAAAATCGAATGTCGATTTTAAAGGGTTATGTATCGATCCAATGAATCGATTCAGCACTACATATCGATTTAAAAGATCGATTTTCTTGACTCGAAAAATCGATTTTTCGATTAATCGATCTCAGATCGCCATCCCTACATCAAACCTATAACACCTAGTTGTTTTTGTGTTGGGGTTAATGATAAAACTGCCAGCCATGTGCAGTATTGATGATTAATCATATATATATATATATTTTTATTTATATTAGAACTACTAACCATGCCAGATAAGATCTAGCTACACAGTATATTGTTCACAAGAGTGCATGTGAAATAAGTTTCACAGTATTGCAGTCTAATGTATATAATACACACTTACATAGGTTTGCCTTATTATTATTAGTAAGGTTCATCCTGCTGCTGGATATAACCTGCTAATACCTTCCAAGCATTGCAAAATTGTGCCACTTCCGTCCATTTGTTCAAGAATTTATCTATTTCCTCCCGCCATCTCCATCTGAGTCGGTGACGCCTTCTCTTTGGGTCTAAGGTCGATCTGTCGTTGTCTTTGCTCACAGCTTGTTTGCCATATAGCAAACATGTCCATCCCGATTCCACAACAGCTAAGCGACATTCCGAGCAACAAAAAAGCTTTGCCGTAATAAAGTATTTTTAATGCTTAAAATGTGTGATTTAAGTAAGTGCAGGTAATTTTAACATATTGCAAAGTAGTGAATAATAATTGTTCCGTAGATAAAAAATTTCTTGTCTTTTTGGTTTTAGAAGCCACAATACCTCAAACCCCAATGTGCTGGATCAACAAAATTCACCAAATAGAAGTAACTCAACCCCTACTTATAGTAATGTGAATACATCACCTGGGAACCCTGTGGGTGTAGTGAAAGGTGTCCAGCAGTCAAAAACACCAGAATCTGAGAGTCCTGTTCTAAAAGATGTGCCACCATACAGGTAAAATTTCATGCTTTAATATCAACCATCAAATTCTACTAAGAAAATTGACATTTTCACAGAAGTCCATACCTGGTTTCCAAACTCAGGTCAAACCAAAAATGTATTAGCAATTTATGTTCTCAGTACTTATTTAGAGTTACGAATTTTGTAGTGTTAACGCCTATGGATAATCGACATAAAAAAGTTATGACTCTTTAGTTATAGTGGACTCAAGGGTTGACGATGGGTCAAGATGACAGACAAAGACGTATAAATACGGGGTTAAATATTTTATATTATAAACGCCGATGAAATCATCATCTGCATAAAATACCAAGTGCATGAGAACATTCAGTCATAGTAAAACAACTGTGATTGAAAGTTTAGCAGAATATCATCCAAATCTATTCAGCCATTTTGTTTGAAAGAGTAACGCACGTTCTTAAGATTCTTAGCCTTTATAATAATAATAAACATGACATTCTCACCATATCTAAGTAATAATAATAACATTTATTTCAAGATTTCTGCTACAGATTTCGTAAAAATATTTAATTTAACCTATTATATTTAAAATAAATATGAGCGCACGCCTGCATATCCTGAAGATGTAGGCAGAGGTGAACATAACCTTATTTTATCCCATATTTTACCGGCTATGTTTAGGGTACTAAGATTTCTTAAGTATATTAGAAAAGTATTTTTGCTCGATCCGGTTTTTAAGGGAATACCCTTACCACTGGACAATCGAGGTAGTTTAATATATTAACACATATTACCTTTATTAATTTAAGCACTCAAGAAAGATCCCGCTGGGTAGAACTGCTCTGGGTTTACTGATAAGATAATAGATCCTATGCAGAGAATAACTAATAGATGTTTTGTCTTTTTCTCCCATCAATCATTTGACAGTGACAAATATTAATAAGCTATTCTTAGGTTACTTTTCGTTTTTCATGTAAGGGACCGACTCCACGAGTGGGAAAACCGCGACGATAATATCGTCATGTTTCTATACAATCTCTAATCGCCTTTCTCTCGCTCGCGGCAAGGCTCGTCCCTCAGAGAGTGTACTGTGACATGACGGTAGGTAATATCGCCGCGATTCTCGCTCGTGGAGACGACCCCTAATAGGTAATTGTATGTTTTGAATAGAGAACCACCGCCACCATATCGATCTCCGCCACCTCCCTCACAAGCGATTCGTAAATCGCCAAACCGCATGCGAGGGAATCGTTCTTCTGCGCACATGTCTCCAGTTAATTTACCTGAAGAGAATCAAGACAGCAAAAGTCCGGAAGCAGTCAGTTACAATAGCCAGTATAGAGAATTAGTGTCACTTGTCAATTATCAAAGGGAAAAACTGAGCACTCAGCAGGTTGATCTTATAAAGGTAGGTGAATAACATCACATAGTCCTTATCCCTGTATTCACCTCAACCCTTTTCAGTGTTCCACTGCTAGATGCTGGTCTCAACTTATGAGTTAAGAGAGTTAATCTCAACAATAAGCTCAATCCATACACGCTGGTCAACTGCTGGTTGGTGGATGTCACATTTCATTAAATGATTAGTTCTTAGACGTCAGTTTCCTTACGATGCTTTCCTTCACCGATATTGAGAAGCGGCGATGAAATAATTCACGCAAAGACTCGGTCGGGTATTGAACCCGTAGCCTTATATTTTAAGGGCGAGGCCGATACCGCTGCGCCACCGCTGTTCTTTTATCCGCCGCCTGTATTACCCTAAGGTAGTTTGGAGCGGGCTATTAGAGAGCCTATTGCAATATGTAAGGTCCACCTCGAACCGCTACTGAAATTTATCTTTTTTCTTCACTTGTTGCCGGGTTTCGAAGCCGGAAAATCGCGTGCGAGAGGATTTGCGTACGTACATTTGTATAGAAATCGGCTACTGCGCAGTCAAGGCCGATGGTAAAATTGTTACGGTGACAACCTCAGACTCACTCATGCTTAGATTTCGAAACGAAAATATATACAGGGTGACATTTGTGCCGTAAACTTTGAAAAGTTCTATTTCAATTAAGAGTGCGCCTATTGCACAGATAAAAAAAAAGTAAATAAGTCATGTTTAATTTTTACCGTACTTATGTTTATTAACTATTTTGTCATTTTATTTTTATTTTTTTGTGTACAGTATGATGCTGAAATTGGTTACTGGGAAAACAAAGGCAGGGAACAGGAACGGCAAGTCGAACTATTGCAGCAGCAGATTAGTTCTGCTGATAACCAATTACGAATTAGTACTGAACAGGTAAATAGATTAAAAACAGGAAACTATAATAGAGGTCACCAGACCTACAGCAATTAAAATAAAACATTAATTATTACTAATACATTTACGTTATCAGATCAGGATTGTAAGATACTATGTTTACTCAGAATTTTTTGTGATGCATTTTAAACAATATAAACGGGATTAGAATCATTGAACTGAATTTTGGATTTATTAATAATAATTATTATTTCTACATTTTCAAGTAAATATAAATGTGAATTATTTTGGTTCATTGTTGAAACTATTCAAGTGTGTTTTGATTGTAATGCTGGGGCTACAATAGCGAGTTACGGCTAATATTCGTGCTAACGCGCTAAGTTTGGCCCGGCAGATAATCCCACCGCGTAGTCTCCAGGCGAAGACGATGGTCTATTGGGGACTATTCGTAAACTGGCGCGCATCAAAGGGATTTGTCGCGAAAATATTCGCTTGGTTGGATACACCTACGTCACTTCACTTCAGTATCGTCCATACTTTGTAGCTTCTCGGTCGTACAACGACGACGAATCTTCGCCCTCCTAATGTAGACAAGAAATGTAGCCCTAGCATAGGTAACAGGTATTGATTGTGGTGAATGTAACTTGAAAGTTGAAAGCTACTTAACAAAAAAAATGTTTCGATTCACCACTTATCAACTGCTGGACATAGGCCTCTACTAAATCGCCTCTCATCCAGCTTGAAAAATCATGTTCTATTATATTTTCCTTGACAGATGCAAGCTCTGAACTATGTTGAAGAAGAAAGTGAGATAGTCAAACAAAATGAGAAGACGTTGAAATCTGAAATAGTGTTAGTTCGCTCGAAGCTAGCTAATTGTGAAACTGAGTTGTTGCAGTGTAAGAACAAAATTAGGAAATTAATGGAGGAGATTCACAATGAACAAAGACTTATAAATAGCCGCCAGCAAGAAAATAGGCAAGTTCATCATATCCTACTCCTACTAATATAACTGCGAAAGTTTTTATGGATGTGTGTATGTATGTGTGGTTTAATATTTGTTACTCTTTTACGCCAAAACTACTCGATGGATTTAGATGAAATTTCGCACAGAGATAGATTATAGTCTGGAATAGCACAGCATACTTTTTATCTTAATACCACGCGGGCGAAAGCTAGTTTATTATTAAGCGTCATAGTGTCAAGCCATGTTTATTATATAGGCAGTCGCTAAATGTGCCAGTCATTTTCCGACGAGGTATCTGGTGATGGTAAATGGGTGAAGGTCTTGAATGTTGCACTGTAACCACCCTTTAGTGTTCCACTTCTGGGCAATATTCTTCGTTCAACTCGGTAGTTCAAGCATTTGTTGTAGATATGCTGGCTGTGTGTGGGTGACACATCCTCAAATGTTTTGTTGTAATATTTTCTTTCATTGTTATTGAGCAACTGCTATGAAACTATTGACACATAAAATATATTTATACTTTAATTGATTTAGCTTAGATATATAAAATAAAGGCCAGTCAACATTAAAGCTGCAATGTAGTACAACTGTCCTGATTAATTGTCCTATATAGATATCTTAATAATAAATCTTTTAATAATTCTATATTCACACTATATTTCTTTTACTTCATGTTTATGGAATGACTTTAGTACGTTTGGCCTAGTATTTAGCTGATAATCTGTTGAGTGTTACATAACAAATGTGCATAATGGTATATTAGTTAAACTTAAAGTCCTAATTAAAGATAATGAATTCTGCACGAGCAAGTAGACCATAACAAATGGTTTGTATTTATTCAATTATTTAAATACTATTATCTCATTTTATGCGAATATTATACGTTAAAATATAAATATTTTAAACCTAGTTATGGTTTAATAACTCAGCCCTCGTGTACATGGCAGCCGTCAAGCATCCAAAGTAGAATAAAACAACATGAAATTCGTTAAAAGATTGGGAATGTTATTTCAATCAATAACAAACAATTACTATAATTTATCTAAAAAACTATTTAATAATACAGGATGCGGATTTCCATTACATAAATATATTTTTTGTTAATGGTAAAATAAATCTATTTGATTTATCACTGTCTTGTGAATGTTACAGGCAAGCATTGGAGCGATCGATGCTCGCTGAAATGGAGAATCTACAAAGTCAGATACAACAAGCAAAACATGCGACTGAAATCAACAACTTAACTGCTGAAAATTTGAAAAGAGAGGTACGCATTTATATGTAATATACTAGGAACAGATGTTACTATGAATATAGTTTATGGGAAGGCATCGTTACAGTAATCCTCATAGTATTTAATTAAAGTACTAAACTATAGTATTTTAGTTAACAACAACTATCTAGTTGTTGTTAACTAAAATACTATGAGAATTACTATGAGGACGCTTCTCCCTTACACTCACTACTGTACCGACGTAACCAATAATTATTATGCTTATTTATATTCATTCCACTTATTTTTATATAAAAAGTTAGTTATTTTACAATGTACTTAATTTTAAGTTTATATGGCAGAAACTGTAGTAAAATTCTTTTCATTAGGTTACGACATTTACTACATGATTGCTAGATCTGCGCCTCTGTGGTAAAAGTTGTGAATATTAAGAAAACCTTAAAGCTCTTAAGGTTTAGAAACTTACGTATTAGGAGTACTTTCTTTATTATCTTAATTACCTACAGATAAGTAATCTTTTCATCAGTTCCCACGATATATATTGTTAACTCCCTTTGCTCACATTCTCAGACGTAAAGTGTTTAATCGCACGCGAAATTACACATGGCCTACTTCTCATGATTTTAATATACAAACTTGTAACCAAGTCTGCGATAAACAATTAAAATTGTTACTTTCCATCGAAAATAAACAACCTATACATTTACTGCCTGTTGTGTATTTGCACAAGTATGTTTATCATTTTGAATGTCTAGGTTACACAAACTGTGCGAATTTGTGAACAATGCTTTGCTCATTGATGTTATGAGAACGATATATAAAAAACTACAAAGTAGGTATACTGAACATCAGCTTTTTATGGCCTTTAGGTTTGCACAAAGTTTGGTTGACATTTTTTTTGTTGTTATATCGACATCAGTGTAACCAAATGTAACGTAAAATCCCAATTTTGGTATCTATAGCGGCAAATTAAATAATACTATAATTTAGTATTGATTGTTTTAGCCCAATAGTTCGTCAACATAAAATTTTATATGTTAAAATAATGTGCATTCCATATATGTCAACAAAAGTGCAAAAACTTTAATCTGAAAAAAAATTAAAAACAACCTTGACCCACTGTTGGGCAGGGGTCTTATATTAAGAGTTGAGGGAGTTTAGGCCTTAAACAACACACGCTGTGCGGCGTTGTGCGGCCGCAAGGGCGGGTTTGGTGGATATAATCATAATGTTATATTTAAAGCCTAACGATTTTGAATTTTTTAAATTATGTAACAAAGTATTTTTTTAGTCGGGGTGTCACTGAAAAAAACTAGTCACCCCGTAGGCTAATGTATCTACAAAGAATATTATTTATGTTTTAGGTTGGTGTATTAGAAAGCGCAATAATGGAAAAGAAGCGTCAAGTGGAGCGGCTCGTCCAAGAGATGAAAGAAGCGAACCTGCAGAGTCTCACAGGAAGTGTGGACGAATTGAGACACCCTTTAGATGGTTCGTAAACAGTATACTAAACAATACTAGTGGCGGATCTAGGGTGATAGACTTAATTAGTCAAAATATAACTTACCTGGCTAGTTGGTTTTTTAAAATTCTTGAATAGGCTGGCGCTTGACTTACAACTTACCTGATGTTAAGCAATGATGTAGGCTACGATGGGACGCGCCAGCCCAAACAGATTTCAATAACAATTGCAACTGGCTGGCGACTTGGAGAAGAACTCACTTTAACCCTTTTTAGTGTCCCACTGCTGGGTACGGGTCTTCACTCAACTATCTTACGAGTTGAGAGTTTAAGCCTTAATCCAACATTACACTACATTGGACAAGTGTGAGTTGGTGGATGTCACATGTCCTCGTATGATTAGTTTTTAAGCATGCCGGTTTCCTCACGATGTTTTCATTCACCGATATTGAGCAGCAGTGGTGAAATAATTCACACCTTGATGAAATAATAATTCTTTCCGTTCCTGCTTTAAAAATATTTAATAAACAAAAGTTTAAAAAGAAAGCTTCGTTTAGTCGTGAACTGGGTGACCGGTAAAACGATACATTACTTGTAATGGATACAGCCAATTTGTAACATCTTTGGTCTCGTAGCACTGTGTCTGTTACTGTTTTTAGTTATTGAACTTAAAAATAAGTAATTTTCTGAACTACTCACCTCACTACCTGAGTTATTTGACTTGGAAATTACTCGAATATGGACCAAAGTAGATGGCAATAGGCTGTACCTCTTTAAAAAAGTGTGTTTTCAGGATTATGCAAAGCAGGAAGTGCGCGCAGAATCATCGGTTCTCCGCGGCAGTTAGAAAACGCAGCGCCTACGAATAAAAACCCTCACGGAGTTTGGGTGTAATTACCAAATGTTACTAACATCGATCAAGTTCCCCCTAGCTAATACTACGGCCTAACAGCGACGAAGTATAGATCAAATTTAGTTGTAATAAATGATATACGAAATAGTATTTTAATTCGAAAAAGAGATACAGGATGACTGGTAATCAATGCGAAAAGATTTTAAATGAATTTATGATAACTTTTACAACTCTAAATGATTATAATAATTCTTTTTTTATTTCTGATGTATGATTTTAAATATATTTTGGTGGGTTCGATTCCCACCCGAGATAGACATTTGTGTGATGAATATGTCAGCATTGAATTAAAACAGCATTATAAATAAGTAATTACCAGTCACCCTATATTATTTAAGAATAAAAGTGTCATAAAATATATAAGTCATAATAATATTTAATTTTTTGGTACCTATTTATAGCACTTTGTACCTTAATTTTGATGCTTTGTGGTCTTTATTTTTATATTTTATTTTAAACTCTATTTTCAGTGCTATTATGCCAAGAATGATTTAATAGAGTTAAATGTGGACTGGGCAACGAAATCGATATATATTTTATTGATAAATGAGATCACCTAGTATTATGTTGTGCTGCAATAAGTAAATACACAACATGGCCTAATAAAATGCTTGCCAAATCCAAACTTGTGGAAATGAAATGAAATAAGTGAAATTATGGAAATGACCATGAAAACTGGTGTTGGCCTAATATTCACCTTTTTATTCAAACGATTCTCGTAAGGGTCACACAAGCATGATACGACGACCGTTATCGTACGGAAGCACGGTGCGATATCGTATCGTGGGTTTTTAGATTTCTACGATACGACGTCGCATAGTGAAATGATGCCGCGTGTGTACCGTGTTTATGTGTAAGAGCCCTGAGTAGTCGCCCTAAATAATGAGTTATGCCAAGGTGCAAGTTTGTAGCCGACTGCAGACAGCAGGAGCAGACAACGTGTCGCGACCTACTGGCGTGTTTCCATGAAATATAACGATGCGACGTGTCGCTAGCTGCGGAAGGTTCATATAAATACACAAAACGTCACGTCGTCTCCTGCTGCTGTCTACACACGGCTACGAACTGACAGCATAATTAAATGGTAGCTATTAATTTATTAGAATATTTGTGTTCAAATTAGTGTCATATTTATAAATATTTTTGTCACAAATGATTATTTTTTATGAGTGTGTGTGAAGGTTTTTTAAGTTAAGGTACTAAATATTGACTTGATTCTGTTAAAAGTATTATTGTATCTTGCCGTTAGTTATTATTGCATGAGTGCATTGGACGTTGAATAGGTAGGTACTGTAGTGGTGATTGTAATTTTTTGTATTATTTCATAGAATGGACCATTCAAAGGATACAGACAATCTGTTTAACATTTTTTCTGCGGAGACAATCTATTTAGCATTTTTTCTGGAGATATTTTGTATACGAGTTATCTCGTCCACGGTGCCTGAGAATACATTCTGCAGCTAACGTTAATTAGTGAGTTACGTTATATTTCAAACAAATCAAACGAATTAATGTTATACCACTCTACATGCACATCAAACTAGCTAAGCAAGTCTTCGTTAAAAGAACGCTTTTCATTATTATTGCAATATAGATATACCTAATGATAATAATAAATCTAGTCGAAAGTTTAAGCCATTGCAACCTTAATCTTGTTTGTAAAAGCATTTTATATGATAAATGGCATTTATGTTTTTGACAACAAGTTATAATAATGTAGGTAAAATGTAGTATAATTATGACTAGGTATAAACGAGAGGATGTATTTTAAATATTATATCTACCATTATATTATAATATTGTCTTGCATGTTTCTAAAGTAGTTAGACGATTTTGTGTATAACTCTTATATTATGAAATAAAGGACATTGTATACGTTGTAGTAATTTTATTTTAGGACATCCTTTTGTCCTCCCTCTGTTAAGTCGAAAATGTTGTACTTTCCAGGTTCTCAAATTATATCCATTACAAATTTTATCTCAATATATTACGCAATTACAATATTACCACCATAAATGAACTATATTTGGGGTTAGTTACTATTCAATGTCTGCGGGATTACAAAATAAGACAAAATTCTAAGCTCGCCAGATCCACGGATTTGCTGAGGTAACCTGCGCAGACTGTCACCGTCGCGTCGTCAGCGCAGGCTACATATTTCCTTTCAGTATAAGCTCTTACTGCTTATGAGTCACACTGACTTATTATTCTTTACTAATTTGATTATTTATCAAATGTTCATAAACTTACAGTGTAGTTTGTAGTACAACGTCCTAATTTCAGTGTGAATTAGTAACAAAGATGTGAAATCACCACTGCAATCTGATTCTGTGGTATCAATGTGTGTAAAATAAAACAAAAGTCAATTATTTTATTAATTCTTATATTCAATTAACTTATTATTTAAATGTAAGAAATTAAATCTGTTCGCAACAACAATCTCTTATAATATTTTTCTATATAAAGATGCCGTATGTTATTATGTACTTTCTGTTTCCGTCTTTGACATTGAAAACTATTATAATATTTACAACATTTTGTCAAGATACGGACCATACAACAAATAGGATGGTGGTCTATATTGATAAACCCTGTTTAGCCGCGTTTTTACCGTAACATAAGAATTATGTTTTCATCGTTTATTATTAGAAATTGCATGCAAACGTTTGTTAATTATATAGTTACGTAGAGAAGGTATGACAATCTACGTATGGGAAGAAGTGAAATATTTCTGATGGGTAAAAACGTGGCGTTGCGGAGATTCAACTAAGCAATTACTTATTATATTTCAAACAACATTCTGCAACACTCAGTTACGGTCACAAGTCAAGTAGATAACTAAATATTCATAAAATTTAAATCACATTTCAATACTTGAAAGTGTTTTAAGACAGTAATGTCCTCACATAAACAAAAATAAGTGAATACCGTTGATAATGAGGATTTGTGCACTTTTAACATTCAGTTTACCTGTCGTAAACTTATGATTCAACTTTAACATCTAAATTATGCATAAACTATACTAAGTTATTGACTTCTGCTTATCATTAGGGATTGCGTCACTTTTCTATTGCTTCAGTGCAGTATACTACAGTACAGTACTACAGTATAAGCAGTGGCGGATTTACCAGCAGGCTGAGTAGGCTGGAGCCTAGGGCGGCAAATTTTAAGGGGCGGCAAATTTAGTTCATAAATTTTTTATTTCGGTTTACAAATTTAAAAAAAAAATATTATACACACATAATACGAATTTCGAAAATTGGAGAGAAATTAAAATATTTAACAAAAATCGAAATATTCTCATATACAGTGATAATTAATAAATATTTCAACATCTCTGCATGAACAATTCCTAAACGCTTTACTAATTATACATTACTGATTATGAACTTTTAGAATATCGCAATAGCGATTCGATATTACTTAGTTCAGGAATTACTACACTTTCAAAGCTACCTTTCGTCTGAAAGAATTTCAATAAAACCAATTTCTGGATCATTAATAAGTCTGTCTTCATTCCTGCGAGAACAGAATCTAGGAAACATTTATCCAAACTTGGATATAGCACTTCGTATGGCTCTTTGTACACCAGCGGCAAATAGTTCAGGTGAAAGAAGCTTCTCTTGCTTGAAGAGAGTAAAGAACTACCTACGATCGACTTTAAGTCAAGAAAAGCTAAACGCTTTAGCTCTCTTGTGCATAGAGTCAGAGCTAATGAGCAAGATTTCGTACGACGATATAATAAATGATTTTGCGAATTCAAAGTCTCGCAAAAAAGTATTGTAATGCTTTTATAATTTAACTTAAATCATAATGCTGACAAATAATTAAGAAAAAATATATTTATTGTATTGTTTTTAAACTGTGAGTGTAATAATAAATGTTAATCAACGTTCGCCAAATGTATGTTTTTTACGTAAGCTTAATTCATATTATGTAAGTATTGTATAGTTTTAAGACATATCTTACCTTACTTTAAAAGTGGTATATGATTGAGATATTTTTTCCTTATTTGTTTTGTTTATTAATAATTCTTTGCTATAAAAATAATCAAGGATCTAACACGGTACCATAGTTCTCAATAATAATAACTATATGGGAAAAGTTGATGTAACGAGGATGATGGAGCACAAATTATAAAGTTGGAATTTTATTGATAGAAAATTGATATGATTGTGGACTAAGATATCAAAATTTAGAGGCGGCAAAAATTGAATAGCCTACGGGCGGCAAATCTATAAATCCGCCACTGAGTATAAGACTTATAATGCTGCAGATCGTAATAAAACCAAATTTTTGCAACAAAATTGTATGCCATCTATGTAATGTACAGCACCAAATAAATCTGAGTAAAGTCATGTGAAGTGGGTCAGGAAATCAATCATTCTTGGCAAATAATAATTTAGTTAGGCTTTTGAACATATCTCAAGATTAGCACGAGAATTTTCTCTCACTCGTGTTTTTATGCGAAATAAGGCAAAATTGACACTTCCACTCCATTACACGGCAATGTATATCTGTAACGGTATTCACTTATTTCAAACCTTTATGAACCTTAAGACTAATGGCGTAGCAATCACTATGCTTTCTCTTCCTTTTCCCTGTTATACCGTTCTAGTTCTTTGAGAAATTGTCCTTTAGGTTTCATGACATTTGGTCTATCACCACGGCACTTTGGACAGAACCATTTGCCTTTTGGCTTGGTGGTTAGTGATACACAGGAGAAATGGAACCATTCTATCGGACAGAGATCATTATCACACAGGATCATCTCTCCGAATGAGATCTGGTCACAAAGACAGTACCGCGGCTCATCTGGATCGATGGCATCAGTTTCTTCCGGCGGTGTTTCTGAACGCTGTGCAGTTTGACGGGCTTTGCGCTTTTTCTTTTTACCGATACCTGTAAAAGTAAATATTGAGTAAAGATATTTGTAACTGTAGGATGCAATTATTATCTCCATTATTTGTTGGATATTATTTAATGTTTTGTTCATTTGAGCATTGATAAATTAAGCACCTAATTATTTCCTAAACAATTCATTGGTAAAAAGTTTTTAGATTTATGTTATTAGTAAAATATAACAGGGACTATTTCATGTTTTATAGTGTATTGGATGTGTTATCAAGACACTGTAGGTATACCACATGTATATTTACCTTTTTTGTGGGTAGTATTGTGAGTGTGTCGCTCACTATCCCGTTCACTGGAATCAGCACCATCTGTAGCAGCACTGGCAGTTGTTCTTGAACGTCTTGCGCGTTTCGACCATCTTTCTCCTGCTAAATACACATTATATTATTGAATATGTTAACACATTGTACTAAAAGCTCATATAATATTGAAAGTACAATGATTGATTCAGTATGCTTTTGAAGGTTATTAATTTTCTCTACCAAATTATAATTTCAAAATACCTACATACTAGTTCACACAATACCTGCAATTACAAATATGCTAGTAAACATTTCTATGGAGGATGTAAATTATTATTCCACAGGAAAAGGGACGAAAAGATTTGGATGAAATTTTGCACACATGTTGCTTAGTACCAGGATTAACTTTGAGTACTTTTTTTAGGGTTTGGTTTCCTTGGGATACTTTCTGTATATTACAAGAATAAAGTCATTAAAAACTAGTAGTCAATAATTGTCAATTTACCTCCTGATTTATCCTTCTCAATCTTCTCTTTCTCCTTCTCATTGCTCCTTTCTGGTGGTGGTGGAGGGGGTGCATGTTGTGGCGTTATTACAGGCACAGTTTGCTCTTTTTCCACTCGGAGTGGTGTCTCTTGTACCGGTGGTGGCTCCTCTTTAGCTGTGCCATTCGTATTCACCTCAATACATGATACTGGAAACAAAAATAATTATATCAGGAAAATAAAAAGTTAAATGTTTTTTGTTATACTAATGAACTGAATAATATGGTGTAAATAATATGGTGCATTTATTTGGTGTGCATTAATTTTATATGAACAGAATTGTAAAACAAGATCCATTTGATTTTTATTATATTTAACATAAATCAATTTGCAATTCAAGCAGTATATTAGCATAACTAATGTTGCATACTTTTGTATGCAAGATGTCATTGTTGTTGACTAAAATTAAAATAAAACCTACCTAGTTTCTTATGGTCTCCATCTAGTGACCGTTGTTTGTTGTCAATGAGATCCTGTAGAACTTGCACGACCTGGAGTTTCTCATCTCCTATCTCTTGAGCGGCCACCAGTACTGACTGAAGGCGTACTGCAGCACGACCACGGCGTCGCTCCTCCGTGTTTGGACCTATGCACACTGCCAAATGCTTTTCCGCCTCACGGAGACAATCTAACAACAGTAAAATAGAGAATTAGATAGCTCGAACACAAGTCAGGTTACCTTCAAACTAACCAAACTCGATCACGAAAATTATGTATTAAAAACTGATCTTTGCCACAATTCATCTCTCTACATAAATTAGACTAATGGATTTTGAGTTATTTTGGTCCACTTGTACCACAAAGTCGTGATTTATAGATAGGTATGCATACGTAATAAGGTTGAAAAGGAACGTCAACAATAAAATTTGAAGCTGCAAAACCTAATGTTAATAACTTATACAGGCCCTAATTCTTTGTAGAAACATACGGAGACTGTGTAACGTAAACGGACTTTGTTAAATTACCTCTGTAAGTAACATCAAGCTCTCGCATACGCGTTAAATGCCTTTGAAGATCATTGGGAAGATTTTCGACGCAATCTAAATAATTTTCAACGTATGTTGCGGACAGCAACGCTTCGGTGGATGTTTGGTTTAACATGGTTAACGATAATTCACAGTTTTCATGTTGAGACACACTAAATCATGAATAAAAACAACTCGGAAAGCGATAAATACATTCACTTCACAACAGTCAAATCAAGCGACAGTAAAGCAGGCAGCCATAGACAAGATATGGCAATAGACAAAAAAAAAGAAACTGCTGCTGCGGCAGAAGGCTAGTGCTGCGCGCTGTCCTGCCACTGCAAGTCAAACATTAAATTCACGCCTCTGTCACTAGATGGCGATAGGAGTACACATATATAGATTTTCATTACATGTTTAGTAAGAGTTCCATTACATCACTGATATTTTTTTTTGTTACAGGATGATGGAATCATAGATCTATCAGTTTACATCCTAAATCTATGGATGAAATGAATAGAGCAGCGGTGGCGCAGCGGTACTAGCCTCGCCTTTGAAATATAAGGTCGCGGGTTCGAATCCCAGTTGTGCCCACGCATCTCTGTGTGAATTGGTTCATCACCGTTGCTCAATATCGGTGAAGGAAAATATCGTGAGAAAACCGGCATGTCTTAGATCTAACCATTCGAGGACATGTGACATCCACCAACCCGCACTTGGCCAGCGTGTGTGGATTAAGGCCTAAACTCTCTCAACTCGCAAGATAGTTGAGAGAAGACCTGTGCCCAGCCGTAGGCACCAAAAAGGGTAGAAGTGACTACTTTAAAGAGTGACCAACTATTTCATAAAATAATTATGTAAATGGGGTTTGTAAGATAAAAATGCATAAGTATATAGGGTGACTGATAATTAGTGTAAAATACTTTATCACGTGGTAATGATCATGATTACAAATAACTTTTCTGAATATACTTTCTTTTAGCAACTTTTTATATTAAATTCGCTATTTTATATTGAGTAGAGACGACGATAGACGCACCACGCGCCTAGCCTCCGCTGTGGTCCTGGTCCTTGTAGAACTCGTCCTTTCCTACTCTTCACTTCATTAATGTCGCGTCGTCTCTACTGTGCGACTCTATATAAAATAGATAGCTATAAAAAAGTTTCTTTAGAAAAGTTATTTATAATCATGAGCACTAAGTGTGGCAAAGTATTTTACACTATTTACTGGTCACCCTATATATGTACATACAATACCTACTGTTCATTACATTCGTCAACACGTCAAAGTTAATCAACAGTTTATCATCACTTTAAAGATCTTTGCCCTCCCTGGTGCATGGGACTCAAGATTGCCATCGCAGCATTTTTGACTTTTTTTTTATCCTATAATAGGTTTGCCCTTGACCACAACTTGCCTGATGTGAAGCAATGATGCAGTCTACGATGGAACGCGCTTACCCATCTTTATACCTATTGACATTCACATTTTTCTTTTGCCTATGCATCTCTTTCATTTCATTTTATTTATTAATAAACAATTTATATTGTGTCAGAATGCAATTTTAAATAAAAATAAATATAATTATAATTGTCCGCGCTAAGCCGTGTTAGGAGACAAGTACATTCAGTCACTATATCTATAAATTAATTAATTATTCAAAAAAAAAAGTAATACAAATCAAATAATAATCACCCAATCAATTAGCAATTTTAATAATCAAATCAATTTAGCAATACAAATTATTCTTGCCATCTTTTTTTTATCCTATATTAGGCTTGCGCTCGACCACAACATGCCTCATGTGAAGCAATGATGCAGTCTACGATGGAACGCGCTTATCCAGTAAGTATCAACTCACTCGTGACTTGATGACAGGCAGATTATAGCTATCGGGAAACATAGATGCCGGCAACGAATTCCACAACTTAGCAGTTCGCACTGTAAAAGTGGAAGGAAAGCGGTTTGTGGGTGCCCGTGGAATTTCCTCCATATAACGGTGGCGCATAGCCGTACCTCTACTTGTCGGATGGAAGAATCTTATTCCCCCATCCCCGGATGGTAGCATTATGCGATTATAATTACGACGATGGCTATACATATAGGATAGGATAGGAAAGAATATGTCCAAGAATATGTCCCCATACTAAATCTATGATATCTCTAGAATCTGAGTTTGTGTATGGTCGATTGAGCCCTTTTGGTGTAGGTAATATACTCTTTAGATTGAGTAATCGGTCAATTTGTAAGAGAAATCCTATTTCGGTTATATGAGGGTCATACCAAACTACATGTAGAAAAGGAGCTATTCTCCTAGGTAATAAAGTAGGTAGTAATATTTGATGAGATCAGACAATATCCTTTAAGGCGACGTTTGTTCTAGTTCCTCGTTAATATTATACAGGAGGCAAGGTCGATTTACACCTACACAAACCCACACACTTTGTCATAATACAATACTAAAATCCATAGGACAGTCACTGTTTAATCTTGCGAGTAGATACTGGCATGCCATTACAAACTTTAGCTCTCCAACTTATAATAAGAATAAAAAGAACATTAGTATTTTGACATAAACGTCATCTATTTTGGCATGTTCTAGTGAGCGTGTGTTTCATAAATTTCTAGATTTTGATAAAAATTCTTAGTGTGTTGTGAAGTAATCCAATGTCATCTACCCTGATATTTGTTGGGCTGCCGGAGGGTTCCAAGAGTTCCATTACAAAGTAAGTGAACGTATGTACCTACTTTTCTGGATGGTCACGCTTTTCCTATTTAATGTGTCGATTCGACCTCATGATCTATATATTATTATGATATTTCCCCAATGCGGTGTATGTTGCCAAGTTCCTGAAAGGTCAATATGACCCAAATTGGGTCACGTATTAGCTGTCTACATAGAATTTCATGCTGGATTTTACTGGGTCATTGTTATTCAATTAGAGAGGTACCTAGTAGCTATGTACTTTCTTTATTTCTGCTTCTTGTAGTGCCAAGAACTTAGTAGGTCCAGTCTTTCTAAATTGTAGAGCTATCGTACCATCGTTATATTTCCCGATAATTAAATCCAATAGTGGGTCCCAGATGTTATTGTTTAGAAAGTAGTTTCTGCAGTAGCACAGTTCATCATAAAAGCTATTCCCTTTTGCAAATGGATCGTTTTACTATTTCTGAGTAGAAGAGACCAAAGAAGCTCTTTACTCAGACATATGCACTAATAACTGATATAGGAATCTATTTAAGAGAATCGATACATTATATTTAATTTAAATTGTTATTCACAAGTAAGTATGTTAAAAATGTAGCATGCAATTTAGCATTTAAATCAAATTAAAGCTACCAGCGAAATGGAATGAAAATGTTATTTATTTTTTGGAAAAGAACTCTACATAAAATCGTCCCATTTCTTTTCCAACAGTGCAGTGAATGAGAAACTCTAAAAGCAAAGCAGGCTTTTATCTCTTTTGAAAATACAATTTATAAACATTAATCTAAATTATTTAGCCTAAGTTGGAAACCTACAAAAAAGGCTTCGAGAACGCTAGCGACCAAAATATACATAAGACAGCGTCTAAAAATATCTACTTACTATACTAACAATAAATAAACTTCTGCACTTAGTTTTGCTTAAATGTGAAGTAGTCCTTCTAGAAATCTCTTGTACTTACTGGATAGGGATCATGCGTTGCCTTTTTTATATCATCGTGGCTTTGAATGGAACTTGTCTCGAAAATACACAGTGGCGCCACCGATTCTTTTGTTCAAAGCTAAATGGTACCTACCATAGCAAAATAAAGAACAGGTCTTTTACCGCGCTGCCAGTTAGTAAAATATAAATATTCTCTAATTTTGATACGGTTGACTAAACAAAAGAATCAGCGCCAATGATACCGAATTACATAATATTGTCCTCTAATCATCATCAGTTAGCCCTTGTACGCATTAGCGCATAGTGGTTAACCACGGAGGCGGCAAACCAGGCGGCTGGCCGCTTTTCTAATTTAGTATGCTTGAAATTTTATTACGGTTAAATATTAAACTGGAATGCCAGCTGTTGAACCGCTGGTGCGTACAAGAACTTATGGTTACTTAGGTATTATTATAAACTAAGTGCATGTAAGGTTAGCTTCTCATTATAATTGAAGGTGTAGGCCGGTCGCTACAGCTTTGTTCCAGATATATATTGTCCGTGGGCGGCTCAATATTGCCTTGAGTCTTCCAATTAGGGCAAACGACTGGCTTGTTTATGTTTTAGTGGTTTATTTGTACAAATTAGGCGATATTGTGCAATATGTTTGTGTACCTATTTAATTAAAAATGCTCATTTTGTATCTCCTTAAGTTCCATTTCCATCCCTCTTGTAAGTTTGCACTGTATAGAAATTAGACTTGAATGGATTCGTAAAGAACTAAACTAATTACTTGTTAACGTAACATAGCATCACGCCTGCATTGTCCGAAGGTGTAGGCAAAGGTGAATATCATCCACTTTTTGCCGGCTATGTTTAGGACCCATTTGTAATAGTGGGCGAGCCTATTGCTGGCCATTGGGCACAATTCTAAAGTTATATAGGTACGACCGTAATAGTATAGTAATAGAGGACGTAGTATCAAACTTATGTTTATCCATTGTGTTTTACATGCCATAAAGAGACAATCCAGGTGATGCAGTGTCATTACAGTTGCCACAGGTTCTTGCGACAATCGTTCTTGTTTCTTTGACAATTTGCTATGCTCATTCGCGATTGCTGGCACCTACAGGAAAACAATAGAATTGGTGTCCTTTAACTGCATGCTGGTAATCTCGACCCCTTTTCGTTTGTTTGGAGGAACATAGGTACTCTGTATTGCATTTATTCCAATTGTGTTTAATTGATACAAGGCGTGAAGCGGTTATTAATATTAGTAATCACATTTGAAATAGGTAATGATAGCTAAATATCGTTTAAATGAAATGTTATTTAAAAAATAAATAAATGTCAGCGGTGAAGGTGCATAGGTGGTATAAGTAGTCGAAGATCATTATAATCATCAATAAAATGCTAAGCAAAGTTAAATAGCTACATAAGCTAGTGGAGGTAGGTACTATTTGGCTTCTGTCCGCACCTCAGCGAGGAAATATTCTACAAGAGCATAATAGTGATGCGCAAAACATTGCTTCAAAATGTAATGTAATATGGCATCACATTTCATACCGCGTAATATCACATTACACCATCACTCCGAACATCACCTGGGTCGACGACGAGCCATGCTACATTCCACTATTACTCTTGTATCATGTGTGATATTGTTATAGCGTACAATTAGCATTATCTAGAGTGATACCTATTACCTAACTAATATTTTGTATGTAATGTGACGACAAACGGGGACCGAAATGCGGCAATATTTATTTTAATATAATTTATAGACTTAGTATAGTTTTAAAAATTGTTTTAACAAGTATATAAAATATGTAATATGCTTTGGTAATGAAATATTTATTTTTTATTAAGTATTTTAATAATAATAATTATACCTACCATTAATTGATGATTTATTGAATATTGAATCATAAGTAATGGAGCGAGTGAGAGTATGCAACGCGCCTGAGTGATGTTAGTGTGATATTGTGATACTTATTTCGGTCGAGTAATATGTAATGCAACAGTACGCGTTTGGGTAATATTACATGTGATGCATCACTCGTATTACTTACACACGACTAGAGCATAATACCAAGACAGGGATAAAAAGAGAGATGCTTGTTTCCATTGTTACGACGGAGAAAAGGAAACGTCCGGCTCCAGTTTTTATTCCACCGATGTTTATTTATTTTGCAATAATTATGTAGTTATTCGGGACGCCACTCTTCAAGTTTGTAAGTTAAATTAAACCAACGTAATACTTGTGACTAGTCTTAGTGTGATTTTCCAGGAGGTGCCCACTTTACGTAGTTACATTTGAGACGTAAAACATGTAACTTACAGAAGGAAAAAGCTTTTTTATTATATATTTTTTTAACTTAGAGGTACTTGCCCATACCTACTACCTACTTAGTTATTTTTAATTTGAACTTATGGGGGGAATCCCCATAAGTTTACATTTAACAGGATTATCGGCTCCGGTATATGCACTCAGTAACAGAACACCGAAGCCCTGCACCATGCACAGCGCCACTGCATTTCCTTGTCGCGTCGCGTCATTAGTGCTACTTATACTGCGATTAGTTATAGGTACTTATTAGACCGTATAATATTACTTTCCGGTATCCAATTTGGTTTCTAATTGGGTAGTGACACCTTTAACACCTCTAGTTTGCGGTTTCGAAGTTTGATGAACATCAGGTTAATCGTTAGCGTGGGCAGATTAAACTGCTTTTTAAATTAGGTAGGTGCAATTACATATTTGACTAATTGCATCGTTTTTAATGCCGCCTACAAGATTGAAAGAAATTGCTTCCGACATTTGTCTGTTTTGATTAGGTGTGTATCACATTATTTTGGCCAATGTGACAAGAACGATTTAAATTTATGAAGCGAAAGATAAGTTCTTAGATTCATAAGTATCTAAGTACTTAGTAATAAAGTCACCCGATATATGCCGGGTGACTTATCTAGCATGTTATAACATTCTAGATAATACTTAGTTTTAAAGATAGAAGGAATTCTTAGACGATAGTTCAAAAAATCGAATAATAAAAAAATAAAAATAATAAAATAAAAATAGTTTATTACCAAAAAGTTTACCGTTGGCCCCACACTAGGCAAGCCTGTCCTGTGGGTACCATCTGCGCTTACAATTTAGTTTAAACTCATTGACATCACATTATTGTTTAAATGTTAAAACATAAGATTAAACCTGGTATTACAATATTATTAGTAGCTAGATTTATTTTAATGAAATAAATAATGGGATACAATATAAATTAATATATAGGAATGTCAGTAATAATAAGTTATCACTAATTAAAAAAATGATATCTAATAATAAATAAGTACATATTCAAATTAAATTAAATTTTTCACAATTTTAGTTCAACTAATTACGTACACAAACAATAAAAGCGATTTAAGAGCGATTTTATCAGTATGGGGAATAGGGTGGAGTGAAAAAAAACAATTTTTTTTTTCTTAGCCTGGGGGTCAAACTTGTAGCTTATAAAAAACAAAAATTTTTGAAAAAAGAAAAAAAAAATTTACTCAACATCTTGAGGCAGCCCACTCATTTTTAAAATTAATTACGAATAAAAATATTTGGTTGCAAAAAAAAAAATTTTTTTGTCTGAATCTCTTAAAACATCTAAGAACTAGCAATTATGATCATTTCCAACTCAAATTTTATTCTAGTGCCCTAAAGAGGAATGGTACTTTTTGGGATTTTTTTTTTAAATTTAAACAATAGTCACAAAAATTTTTTTTCATCTTGTGATTTTTAATTGGCATAAAAGAGGATACTCTGAAGTTTCTAGAACGCCTTTAAATTTTTTTTTTTGCAACCAAATATTTTTACTCGTAATTAATTTTAAAAATGAGTGGGCTGCCTCAAGATGTTGAGTAAATTTTTTTTTCTTTTTTCAAAAATTTTTGTTTTTTATAAGCTACAAATTTGACCCCCAGGCTAAGGAAAAAAATAAAAATTGTTTTTTTCACTCCACCCTAATGGGGAAATTATCAAATGTTACGTCAAGTTAATGAGAACACCCTCACTCAGTGAATTCGTATGACGATGAAATAAGTCATTCAGTTATAGTTTTTCTAGCTTCCCTGACTGAGCATTTTGATATGTCACAATAGCCTGCTATTCTATTAAGCCTGCTATGCTAGAAAGTTATCTTTATGTTGACCAAACCTTCTCGCAAATTTCGTTTTTACAGGAGGGACGGGAATTCTGGTTGTATTCCTTTGAATTAATGAAACTATTATGTTCTTTAAGACCTGTTTTCAAAAGAAAAAGCTGTCGTACTCTCAAAACTTTACACTCATTGTACAGCAAATCAGTGGTTTTTTGAGCATGGTTTTTAGCACACTGCGCTACGCCCTTTCTAATGCTATCATAGACGTCTTTGACGCACTGCCCCAGCACGTTATGCAGTACATTAGCAGGGATTGGGTGAGTGCAAAGTAAACGGTTTTCATGGTGTCTTTTGAGGTTGATGATCGAAGTAGCCTCATTATATTTGCAGTTTTGCGTAGGTAGTCTACTAGATACAAATTTTATGTACTCATAAAAAATTTAGATTTTGGTCAATATGAATACAATCCAAAAATGAAATACACTTTATACGGTGCGTATAATTTGTAGTAAAACATGTTGACGCCGCTATACCGCATCAGTCATGTTTGACAAGCTGTATATTCGTAGCTATCAGTCTGATTGATTTGCTTAAACGGAATTGGAAACGAAAAAAAATCTTAAAATTAGATTACAATGAGTAGCGAGGGCGGCATATAAAGGCGCCAACTTAGTTGAATCGAATAGAAACAATGGCGGCACTCCCTCGCGGAAGCTCCATTACATGCTCCACTACTCGGCGTCTGGTTTGCGGTCGGGAAACGCTGATCAGTGATATCACCGGTTATTGCATTCTTTGTGGCGGCTTGATCATCCGCTTGGTTGCCAACTAGTACGCAGTGGTATTCAAAGTTCGTTGGAGTCATTGTTTCTTGATTATTTTTTAGTACTTTAGAAAGCTCTAAGGGACTTTGAACCTTAAAAAATAAGATACTGTAGCTTACATTGGCCAATAAGCTTTTTAGTGATTACTCAACATGGGGCTTCTGCCTGAGCACATGCATTACCGGATTTATGTAAGTGTGCAATGGGTTCTAATTCTCAAAATTTTTATGTTTGTTCGGGCATAATTTCGCCGTTTTCCTACAAACTCTGAGTTTCCTTTTTATGTTAAAATTGTTATTCATTCTTATTCCAGATACTCATGTGTACTCACCTAAGTACCTATCCACTTACATACGTCTATGTTTATGGTAGTCTATGTTTATCTTGTAGTTGTAACTAGGTTACATAACGTCTGTAAACAAAGCTCTCTACATGTAGTTGTCTATAATCTCTGCCGCCTATCATCCTTCCAGAAAAATCCACCCACCATTATATCAATAAACGTTCTCTTCCGGGGAATGGTCGTTTGATTGTCTGTTAGTTCCTTTGTCTTGGTCGCGATAGCTGTTAACTTAAGGTTCGATACAATGGTTATAAAAACAGATAGTGTCAATTAGCGGGCACGTCCCTTAAGCCTCGTTTGGACTACTCGTATGTTTGTTGTTAAGTCGAGTCAGTCGAGTGAAAAGTGGGCACTGCTGAAGGTTGAAGGTTTTATTTAACAAGAATTTTGACAGCGTGGCATGATATTATCTCACAGAATACACGCAAGGCAAATTGTCGTTATATTATCTATTCTAAGTAGTTGCTGCCCTGCCGCGTCTGTCTGACATATTACCAACTTCAGTTTTCACCGTCGTCAGATCAATAATCTTTTATCGATGTTTTACGTAGGTAAATACGTCGTACGATACTGCAAGTAGAATGTAGATTCTACTTGCAGTATCGTGTGACGTGGCGTGGTCAGTAAGATGCTTGCTTTTCACGCCGTCGTCGTGGGTTCGATTCCCACCCACGACAGACGTTATCTTTTATGAGTCTGGGTGTAATTATGAGTTCTATGTATGGATTTACAAAACAAAAGTGGTATATGTACCAGTTCCCTGGTTTGCATAACACAAGCTCTGCTTAGTGTGTTAATGTCTAGGAATATTATCATTACTATCTTCCTGTCGTGATTCTAGATAGTTAATTTTTTGTAGATAATTTGTGTTGTTTGTTTAAAAAAAAACAAAAAAAATCGTATATACGTACTGTCTAAACTTGTAAATACTACCGCAATCACTGACTCCAGTACAAACTAAGCGTAAAGTGGTTTGTTATCTCTATTTTAGTTCATGGTAGAGAGATATAGGACAACATCTAATTGAATTAGGAAAAGCTTGATAGTCCGACAAATTGTTTCTAAATTTGTTGACGTTGAATGTTTGAGGAATGCACTTCTGGGGGAAAAGGCGCCGGGCGGCGGTGTTGTAGATTATCTTTAAGTTTAGTTTGTTCTTCTAATGACAGATTGTGCAATAGCCAGATAACTTTTAGCCAAAGAGTATCTTTGATTTTATCACAATAAATGTATGGAAAATCTGTTGTATGGAAAACCTTAATAATAATAGATTGGCATTTGTGTAATGATCAATTCAAAACAGTTTAATGTAGCCGTAGGTAACTTAAACCGCGGAGTTTCTCTATCTAATGATCTATAATATATGCCCAGCTTCTGTCGATACCCTTGGGCCACTGCGTCTTCCTCACAACACGGATTGTTCATGATTGCCAGTTATCCAGCTTAATGCATTTAAATTGCGGTGTATTGAAATAAAATACAGAACCAACGAGTATTTAGTTAGGGACAAATGGTTGTTAACAATTGCGGCTGATAAACTCCAATATCTTCTATGGGCTGCTTTTTTATTCTTCAGAATTTAGTTTATGGCATGAGGAAATTAACAAGGTTTTACGACCCACCAACGATATCATAACTACGAAACTATAACTTAGTGGTTGCTGAAGATAAACTCTCGCCAAGCATATTCTAATGAGCAGGCGAATTCTCTTACGATTATACTGGTTTCGCCATCGCCATAACATAACCTAAGCTATGCCCAACAGATGTTCCTATAACCAACCTATTTTCAAGAGGAATCCTATAACCCAACCCATCCCTAACATCCGCTTTCGCTTGTCATACAGGAGCCCCTCTCAAACAGAATCCCGAAGCATTACTGACGTGAATTATTTAGAAATCGTAGCAGTTAATCCTAGCTCTGAGAAACATTACGGGTAAGTACTATTTTGAAATATTTTTTTTTTTTTAATTATGTTGGATTAATTTGGATTATCTTTTAATATTATACAACTAGTATTCGACAAAAAGTGTTAAGTTGTCCATGGGCACTTTATATTCTTTTAGAGATAATTGATTTTACATTGTTGACAAATCGTCAAAAAGCATCATAAAAGTGATGTGACCTACTAAATCCTCCAGTTTTATTACGCAAGTAACTTTGATATGGTGACATTGTTAGTCGGTCCACGGGGCGGGATGACACGCGGTCCCGCCGGAGCCTGGCACCACTATTCCTGCCGGTGGACCGATCGATAGAATAAATATTGTTCAAGTGATGGATGATCCGACAGCGCGAACTTCTATTGTTAGTACAACAATTGTGGTACAGCCCTACAACGGTCTGATTTAGAGCCCTACTTAAATTTGGGCCGTTGTTAATAAGATTGACCTAGATGTCGAAAGTTCTGGTTTAACAACACCGCAATTTTTGGCTGGTAGACACCTAGACACCAAAGTAGGGTAGGTTATATTTCTTGTGAAACTTTTAATGAAGATTGTTTTGTTTGGCAATTAAGTAATCGCTATAGGAAGTTGTAAGGAGTTTAATTTAATTATCGCGGTTTGCTTGACAAGTTAAACTTACGCTTAGACTTAATCGACTAATTGAATAATTCCTTCCTGTGCAATTAAAAAGTTACCATTAATTGCAAAGAGTAAAAGTCAATAAAACAGCTAATATTGATTACAGAGGTATGCTAGGATCGCGGATGTAGCTCGCGGAAAGGGACTAACGACAAAATACTCTAATTTGTCATCATAACTGTCTTTCTTTCGATAAGTTTGTAATCAATCTTAAATCACTACAACATAACTTTAGAAATTGTGTTTTTAACGTAATAATTATGTAGAAAATTGTTGATATAGTTCCAAAGAACATAATAATTCTTTATTGTCTTTGTTTCTTGATTACCCCTACTGAACATTTCATTTGGATTTTCTTGTTCAGTTTTTCTTGTTCAGTTTCAGATTAATTGTTATAATTTTGGTGAGCATTTTTCATTTGGGCATTTAGTTTAACTCACTGTTCTAAATGAATCTCGTCCTCTTTGCTTTAAGCTCCAGATATAAACTCTTAAGTTATTACATTTGTTAAATTTCGATATGCTGAATTGTATCTATTCATAAAGCCCTAGAGGTAAACTCGGTATTTATTTTGTAAAATTGTATCATGCCCAACAGATACGTCATTGTTCTCAGAACCAACTTAATTTAAAGCAATTTGTGCAGTAGCTACGGCACCGCAGTCTACAGGTGGTAAGATTGCCACAAGATATCGCCCGCAGTAAAGCCTTTGAAGGCAACATTATTCTTATTTTGGTCGTGGTCGTGACCGGTCGCGCGTGCCGGTCAATACAAAACGTCACCTCCTTAAACAACCTTTAATACCCACAACAGAACCAAGTGCCTGCGAATACATTACCTGTTTATTACCAACTAGTGTTCCTATTGCAAAAAGACAGAAAGCAATGTATAGCTACAATAATAAGGTCGTGTAATTTCTCCGCATGTATTGGCTGCCCCGAAGGGATGATTTACAAACTGTTTAGTGTTGTCCAGCGCACTTGTTTCGTGCTGCGAGCGTGACGTCACGATTGTCTAAAGATGAATAGCTCACTTGGTCCAGGATATACATGGTATTAGTTTCATAATATCTCAGTACCTAAGGCTGGTTTAATTTGCTTCAATGGAAGTAATGGATTGACACAAAATTTAGGAAAAGCTTTTAGGGTTTCACTACGCAAATGGACTAGAGGAATCAAACTACTCATTGTAGAGTCATTACCATTATTGAATTTTATTGGAAACGCTTCTCTTTAGAACCCTAAGAACACAAAACTAGGTTGTTAATCCTAGTTCTTAAACTATTTAGCTATATAATTTCATTCTAAAGTACAACCAAATTGATTGCATATTTCATCTTGACAAGTTTTTATATGTATAACATTCCGAGTCAGTTCAATCTTAGAATCTAAAATAGAACCACTTACTGCCGTTTTGAGCCGGTATTTGGGTAATGAATATTATTAATTTAGCACATTTGCATATAATCGGTGACAAGGTGACTCTATGGAGCCGGTCTGATGATCGAGTTCGAAGAAGACTAAATACGGTAAGCCCATCAAGTGTGGGCTCATTAGCTTTTTATTGACAAACATTCTGCATCCATTTAGTTGATTTTAGCTTATTTTTTGTTTGTTTCTTTCTTTTATATTTACTTTCTTGAAAGAGTAAGAAGCATCCGGTCAATTCTCAACTTGTCAGTAGGATTTCTTAGGCATGTTATAAGTTAATGTTAGGTAATTAGTTATACCAGATTTACAACTTACCATCGTTTCTAAACGCCAACGTTTTATATCACATATGATAAGATATAATGATTTATGCGAGAGTGTTTTTCGTTGCTAATTGCCACTTTTACGCTACTTGCTATCAATATTTTTTATTGCTATCTAATGTGTAGTACTAGTTACTTATGTAGCTATATTTTATATTTATTAATATAATTGCCACTCTAAGGAAATTAATTACTCAATTATAAATGTCAACATCTTGTTTAAGATAACCAAATCGAAATAAAAGAAAAGTTTTCTTCGAAAGATTTCGGTCGGTAACTAAAGACGTTTATATACAATTGATATAAGTTTACCTAATATTTAAGTTTTCATGTAGAATTACTTTTCTCAAAAATAATATAAATTATCAGCTTTCCGCTAGCGATTTCGCGCGGTAGTAATCAGTCAGTAGTAGATTAGCGCATTTAACCTAACAAACTCTTCAGCTTTAGTATAGGTTTTGACTTTGATATTGTATACTTACAACAGTATTAGCTTGTATGAAATTACAGGAATAAGAAAGTTTTGTCAGAAAACCCTCAATCGCACTTCATTTGATATGAATCAAGTTCTGAATCCTCATACCGCTTGTCAATTACCGCGCTAGTAGTGGTATTGGACCACCGAAGCAGTCGTTTAGTTATTTAACTGTTTAATGATGTCGTGTCCTAACCGTGTAGGTATCTATTTGTAATTTACGACTGAACTAGCTTAGTCTATTGCAGATGGTTCCTAAGTTTATGATGAATGAAACTAATTGCACTGCAGATAATTTGTCTCTAGGGTTAGACCGACACCTTTTTATTTATTACCACGACTGTTTATTAATATCTATCTATCCATAATATGTAGTGTATAATGATTAAATTATTATATTATTATAATATATCTTCGGTAGCTCGGTTGCATTGATCCTCTTTCTTACCCTCAAGAGTATATGCTCTATGTTTTAGACTTCAAAAAAGAGATTCTGTTTTCGATTTCTATGTACATCCACTTTTATGAGTAGTACACATCACTAATCGATGGTCAATAAGTTATCATATGTCTTGAGTCTCTGTTCGTCTATGACAGTTATATTAATAAACCAACAGTCTCTAAAAATTATTAGTTGATATTTATACACAAACATCCACGCATTCTCAAAAGCTACTAAACAAATTAATGGGGTTTTCCTCATTTCTGCTCTAATACTTCATTTCTTCTATAATTCATATCATTATCTATCTATTTGTTGCATTATTGTATTACATACTATAATATCTTTAAAAACATATTTAATTCTATCTCAACCGAGAATATATTCTTACATACTCTTACCTACATAATATTATCTATACACTAAGAATTATTTTTCATATTGACTAGTCATGCTGAAGTATATAACAGCTTTTACTGTACTTATTTTGTCTATCTTTGGTGTCTAACCCTAAACCTATTCAACGCATAATGGTGTTGCTTTTGTGTAGCTCTAAGGCATCTATAAAATAACTTAATCCTTTCTAATAAGTATAGTTTAATGCTTATCTGATATTTAACAACCCTGTTTAAGTAAGACGGCTGAGTTATGACAGACTCGAGTGTCGGTGATGTATTTACGGTGTTGCGAGTATTTCCCGTGAGATTTGATGCGCTTGCGCTGTCCAACCGTTTTCCAAGTTACTTTTAACTTTGGGTTGGATGTTTTTATTAAAGGAGGGCGCATATAGGTACGATTGCCTAATAATATGAACAGTTTGTTTTTGATTTACATTAGTTAAGCTTTGGTGGCGCAGGGATAAAGGACACGGATGATTTTGAAATGAAGGTCGCAAGTTCGATCCCGGGTCGAGCCCATACTTATATTAGTGTTAGTTGTTTTATAGTCACTGCTCAATATTAGCGAGACGAAAGCGTTGTGATAGGTAAATATTGGGAGTTTAAAGATATTCACCAACCCGCACATGACCTATGTGTGTGGATGTAACTTTCTGAAGATAGTCGACAGATGACCCATGCCCGGTAGTGAGACACTAAAGCATTGTTACTTTCTTTTGGTTAGGTACTCATTAAATCTAGGAATAATTTCACTGGCCAGGCCACTTTAACCTAGAACCTAGAACGCATTTAACCAGAAATGAAGTTTGAGCTATTCATATATTTATTCGCAAAACTGTCGGTCAAGTGACATTTTGTAACTATATCCGAAGCTCCTGCAAGAAACTAGCGTATATCTTTGCGTCGTCCACAGAATATTTAGGTGCCGATCACACAGTCACAACTTTATGAAACCTGACCGACTCACAAATAACTGTGCGCAAGCGCAGGCACTTTTATCAAAGCGCAGCGACGTCGCAATATATATTCGTCGCGAGGTTGTATCATGAATGTCAATATCTGTGTTATGGAATTAATGGGGATTCACCACAGTTATACGATCATGGTATAGTCAAATTAAGTCTCAGTGGCGTTTAAAACAGCAAATATTAAGGAAAAGAGAGGCCTTCGATGCAAAAACATAGTATCATAGCATCACGCCTGTATTACTCGAAGGTGTTTGCAGAGGTGAATATTAGGTACCCACATTTCATTTATGACGGGCCGGTGGCGTGGTCGGTAAGATACCTACTTTTCACGCCGCAGATCGTGGGTTAGATTCCCACCCAAGTCAGACATTTGTGTGATGAATGAATTTCTGTTTGTCTTGAGTCTGGGTGTAATTATCTATATTTAAGTATGTATTTACAAAAGAAAAGTATTATAAGTAGTATATCTTATATCTTTAAATGAGCAATTCTTGTATATATATAAATATATATATAAAATTGGAATCTCGGAATCGGCTCCAACGATTTTCATAAAATTTAGTATACCTATAGGGGGTTTCGGGGGCGATAAATCGATCTAGCTAGGAATCATTTTTAGAAAATGTCATTTAAAAAAAAATACCGAGCGAAGCTCGGTCATCCAGATATTCACCAGTTATATGGTTTCCATAGTACAAGCTCTGCTTAGTTTGTGTGTTACAAATAAGATTCTTTATGTAAATTAGAAAAGCCTTTTGCCTTGAACTTGCGGTTCTTCTTGCTTTTGATAATGAATTGTGTAACCACATAGTGTTAGGTACGTGTAATAGGACTGAATCTTCTAAATATATAAAAGAATAAACTGACTGACTGACATATCAACGTAGAACCCAAACCGCTGGGTCTGGAGACTCTAAATTTGGCACATAGGTTCTTTATGTGCACTAAGAAAGTATTTTTCGAAACTCACCTTTTAAGGGGGTGAAACGGGCTTCCAAATTTTTGTATGGAGAAACAAGATTAGTGAGATCAATTTCGCGGGCGAAGCCGCGGGCGGAAGCTAGTTTATACATATTTCTTTATCAACATGAATCTAACCTATCAAGAAACTATTTAACGATTTTACGTCAAACTTGCAGTCTCGTTTTGGTCGGAGATCACTATAGGAAAGTTCTACGTGTATATTTTAGTTTGTATTTCGAGACTTGTATGCAAGCTCTTACTTAATGATGATGCCTTCAAACGTCCTGTGTTGTCAGACGTCAACTGTTTTGTTCCCACTATACCTTTATTGTTTTGAATACGAACATCACTCGCAGTGTAAATGTACCAGCTAGTTTTGAATAGCAAGTGTTAGCAAAAATGCGGGGCGATAGTTTCGAGGAAGCTTACAATTGCTTAAGGAATTAGTATTTAGGACTGTCTTTGGATATATTTAGGACATCTGAAGTATGTACAATAGTATCGATATGCATAAAGTGCGACATATAAAAGTAGAAATTCAATGAGTGTGCCACACAGAGTACAAATTTTAATTCCTCTGTAAAAGCCTATGTGGGTAGGTATATAAATTAAAACCATTTGATATAAACTGTAAATATTGAATGAGGAGTTAAGTAATGACGAATGTAAAAGCGTAAACCTTCAGTGCTCCGAATCTCGCGACGATTTAGACATTTATCTCAAAATAATTCATCTTTATCATTATCTCGAACTGAACGTATGTTGAAAAAATTGGCTAATGCCGATTGAAAATGAATGCGAATGTCTACTCGTTGCATGTTGTGCGTTAAGTGGTGGACTTATCCGTAACGAGACATTCTGGGAATACAAAAATTAGTTTCCAATTGACATTCACCAATTTTTTTGTCACATAATAATATGTCTACTTCAAGATAAATGCTGAAGCGCCATAATCGGGGTCCTGAATAGTCTCTGAATAGTTTGTGACTATGTAGGAAAATTATATTATTGCCAATTACATCACAAACCCGTAAGTTTCACATCCATACTTTATTATAAATATTTAGTTTTCTAATGTAATCCTAATGTATTTAGTTTTCTATACTAATCAATTTTTACATAGTTAACCATGCTGCTTTGTTTGCAGCTAGTTTTATTCTGTTGCCACTAGAGGCGCGGCTTTGGCATTTCTTACAAAAAGAACGGTCTATATTCCATAGCGGGTATAGAAAACCGACCTCTTTATTTCGAAACTCCCTCATTTTGCTGTCGTGTGACGTATAATGATATGGCACATAATGATATGTGTATTGTTAAATTTTGCTTTTTATATTATGTTAAATCACAGACCAAGTTTACGGTCTGGTGAGAGAATACTTTCATTTTTCAATGCAACACACAAAGATGCTTGTCAATTATTGTCGTTTAAACTTTCACTTTACTTGATTCTTTGATACAGAACATAAATTGTAGATTATAGTCGTACGAAATTGTTTTGATATCGATAATGTTCAATAATGGAGCATTGAATCTTGTACGGTGATTGAAGATGGCGTTTTTAATAAAATGCGTGCCGCCTCTGCCGCAATTCTGCATAGTTAGTGCAATATTTGTATTGAACTACCTATACATAATTTGCGTCAACAGACAACAATTTTTATAATCGATATGTAATTTCGCTACTTACTTACCGTCTCTATTTAGTAAATGCATCCATGAAAGAACCAACTTCAAAAACCATGTAACTACTTAAGTGTCAAAAGTAAATTCAAAATTACTATCCGTTTTTTACATTAGCAGATGGTTGATTGAATCACTAAAATAAAACCAGAACTTGTGTTAAATTTTTTAAATGCAATTTATTCCTATTATCAGTAATTGTACATTCAATGATGATTTTTGACGCAACTAATTCGATTTGCGACAGACAACCACTGACAAACGAACAAATAGTTGCTCTCTTTGTTCGTTGTTAACGCAATCATTGTTCACAATTCTTTTTGGTTTAACTAGCTCCCACCCCCTGACTTAGTTTACGTAAAATACCAAAAGCATTCGCATAAGAAAATTCTTTGCCAAATTGTAACTCGATTCGTTCAGCCATTGACGTGTTTAAGTAACAAATATATATCCATCCGTCAAAGTTTTCGCATTTATTGGTAAAGTTTCCTTCGTTGTTCCCTTCATCTTTATTCTGTAGTTAAAGCGTAAAAACCAACAGACAGGCAGAGTTACTTTTTCATTCATACATTAGTACGAGGAATTAGTAAAGGTTTTATTAATTTAGGTGCTTAAGATTTTTAGTAAGATCTTAAGTTTTATTTGGCCCAGGTTATCATCACAGGTCGGGCAAAAGTTGCTATACTATAAATAACCTTAGTAGTGACTAGGAGTAAAGTTGGTGCCCATTGTGGTAATCAACAAAAGGGTTACGTATCGCTATTCTCCACCAGGCCTGTTGGGCGCTATAAGATTACTTAAGTACTTGGATTTACATTGTGCAATTTATATTTCTCGTTACTTAACGTTTCTATATGCAAGTCGCGATACAATTGGCATTAATGAGCTAATAAATGATCGTGTTTGACACTGCCCTACCGAGAAACAAATGCAAGCCTCGCGGCATGCGGCGAGTACCTAATAGACGGTTGTCATTTCGAGATCACGTGCCACAAATTGTAGGTCTATTTATGATATATTGGACAGACTGCTTAAGTTAAAGATGACACAAGATAAAATTAAAAAAGGTTAAAAAAACGGAACGCGTTTTTTTTACGTTGACTTCGTTTAGTTATCAAAAGTGCTTCAACTGGTTTTAAAAATATGTATGTCTAGTAAAGTTTAGATCACATCTAGCCCACTAAAACATGATATGTACTTTTATCCCATATTCATGATTTCAAAATCATATAGTAGACAGCTGCTAGCATTATTTCAGTTGATGAGTAGACCTGTGTTCAAGGGCCTTTACGTTTGTAACACTTTCTAATGGGATATGACAACATATTTAAACTTCAGAATATTTACTTCTTACATGTTTCAATCAATATATTTTTGTATTAAAGGGTGAACAATACCCATTTCTGCTGAAACCATTTCCAATTTTATCTCCTATTTAAGCCTAGCTTTTACTATTATAATATCTAACTGTACTAAACGTCTAAGGAAGTACATAAAATCAATTTATAATTTTATTCGTTCGACGCACACTTATCTGTCTAGCGAGCTCCAAGCATTTTCGCAGAATCTATTGCATCAAGATGGTTGTAAGATGAAATGTATCAGGTGCGTGAGTTCGTGTAAAACAGCTGCGGAATCCGGCTTTATTTTGTCCGCGTTTATGTGGACACATGTGGGATTAACTGGGATTACTTATACATGGATAAGGAACAATATTCGGATTAAGAATGTATTATGTATATAAGAATATTTATTTAAATCACCATCTATTTTTGTTTGTAGTTCTTCATAAGCTTGTGTTACATCATCTTCACTGATATAGATCACATTTCTTAATGTGATAGTTCAGTTGGGAGTATTCTTAATTATTTCCTTTAGTTCAGCTTATTCGTAAATAAAATAAATTAATTTGTAATGAAAGTAATTGTATTTTTTATAAATTAGTTTAGACTTTGGTATATAAACATTTAGCCGTATAGAAATTCTCAGATGGAAATTTCCCTTTGACCTACTTAGATCAGAATCATAAAGTATTGAAAATGTAAAATACTCAATCCGAAAACAGTATACCCTACAATACCTCATAAACGTCAATTCAATTCAATTCAATTTTTATATTTGGCCTGTTGTGGAAGGCTACCACTTCATAGACATCATATAAGCTTTATAGCTATAATATATAATTCGTTGGTCTTAGTCTGTCATCTTGACATTTATACTAGTAAGAGAGAGACAAAGTATGTTTTAACTAAAGAGTCTTATTTATTTTATTTTACAATAAAAACGGCAATGCACCAATTACAATTATTGCTAAGTAATAACTTTAAAAATAATATAAGCCGTTAAACTTTATAGTGTATGCGTGTTAGATAAATCAATGAAAGATATGTTTTTAATTTATCATTTTTTTTATATTCATCTGAGGAGTGCGTAATGATGTAGAAAAAAAAGATAATTGTTTCTTAAAAAGAAATACCCAATTTTGGATCGTCAAATAATGCTGTTGGTAACATCCACGCATTCCAGCTTCCGGGTGCGCGGCGGCGGATGCATTCGCGGAACAATGCGCAGACGCAGGTCGGTGACCCCCCACTGCCCCTCGACCGCAACACAATCGCTCATTGTTGCCACTGAAACATTGCATTTGAACATTGAACATTCAAGTGAGTGAAATCTATGACAGGATTTCTAAATTAGCGCATGAGCTTCCGATTGGAAAAGGGCGCGAAACACCGCTGTCTTAAGTCATAACCTTAGCCAGAATGAGGCAATATGTTTTCTCTCAACTCGTAAAAAATATACATAGTTGTAAGAGAGACGGTCCGTTCTTTCTTAATGCAAAAGAAAATTACATTACCTTATGTTTAGCAAGCAATGTAATGAAAAGAGAAACGAAAAAATGTAAAGCCAGTAGGTACTCAAAAATAGGAAAGAAGATACTAAAAGAAAAGTTCTGTCAAATGCACAGATCGAAACAGTAGTAGAAGCAGTAAAATTCAAACGTGTTGATCCAAAACATGTGACGCTTCGAATCGCTTTTGTATTAATTCAAGCAATGTCTACTGTCAGAGCAAAGTAGAAGTGTAGCCTGATAATATTTTATGGTTCGTGGCTGCGGTATTTAGTTATCTCAGTAGTTCGAGATGTTATACCGATAGGGCCGTAAAATGGACTTTCATGATATTTTATGCGATTTCATTTCCTCCTGTCTGCACTTAGGTTCTGTGTACAGTTATTTGTCTGTATGTTTTTGATGATACAAATCGTCAGGTATTTGCATTTCTGTGGTCGAGTTTGATTTAAATTAGTTTCACTAGACTTTACTTGGTCGTTATTCTTGTTGTGATTTAAAATCAATTTGCATGAGTTAGTTTTGTAATATGGATGTTTTTTAAAATATTGGAACAAAAAGGCAGATAGTAAGTTCAATTCAACTATTTTTTTTAGTGATCCACTGCTGGGCACGTGTCTTCTCTCAACTATCTTACGAGTTGAGTGAGTTTAGGCCTTAGTCCACACACGTTGGCCAAGTGTGGGTGATGAATGTCACATGTCCTCGAGTGATTAGTTCCTAGACATGCCACTTTCCTCACGATGTTTTCCTTCACCGGTATTGAGCAGCGGCGATGTAACACTTCACACAGAGATGTAAAGGCATGACCGGGAATCTAACCCGCAACCTTATATTTCTAAGGCGAGGCCCGTACCGCTGCGCCGCAACTGCTCAACCCTTATGATAGTACGTACCTTTTTACAAGCTGTTAGTGTCTATTGCTCGGTGTGAGTCTTCTCTCTTAACTGTCATATCATGTCCTCGAATGTTTAGCTCGAAGATTTGCTAGTTTCCTGACGATATTTTCTTTCTAAGGTATCGTTTGCGAGGACGAAACTATTTACGCAATGATATAAATAGTTTAACCCTATCTATAGCACGGCTCAGGCATGGCCAAACCCGCAACCTAAGTTTACCAAAGCCGAGTCCGATACCACTGTCTAGTCTACCTATATTTTATAAGTTTCTTAGGTCTAGTCTATTATACAAGTGGCAAAATGGTGTGTATTTTCTGTATTATGGGAGGTAATAAATAATCAAGTATTAATGCATTACTGATAAATTACTGTCTTTTGTCAATGCGTAGGGTTTTTGAAATAGAGGATGCTTAGTAAGTGGCTAAAGGTATTAAATGCGAATTGCTACCGGTCACAAATCATAATAATCTATGTATCTTCTAGCGGCTTCAAGAGTAGCCAGAGGCTAATGTCTTTGCGTAACGAACTCAATAGATTTATTACACTACAGATTCGTAAGGTGATTCACAGCAAATAGATAACATGGATCTCAATAGAGTGGTACATATTTATTATTTTATTTGTTGAAAAGATCGTATTATATATACACATTGAAATGCAATAAAATTAATAGAAAATATTTTTCATAGAAAAAGGAACCGCTTTCTACAAAGTGAAAAATAATATTACACGCACACTAACACTACAATTGTTTTATAAAACCGGTGAAATATCACACAAATATTTTTTTCATCCTAAGTACTAGGTACTGTCTAATCTAGCAATTTAGCACCGACTTCAATTAATAAAGTAAGTATTATTACTTTTTTGTATGAAAAGTAATCGGCGAACATACCCACAAAAAAATTAAATACAACCGAACATAGATCCTCCTCCATTTTCTAGAAGTCGTTTAAAAAATTAGGTTTATCTATACAAAACAACTCACTTTTTAAGTAGGTTTCAAGAGTTGAATAATAAAAGTTCGATAAAGACTCAGTGATATTTGTTTATAACATGATAATCATTCAAAATATTGCGATAAAAATTAAATTAAAAATTGAATAAATAATAAATAAATGAATATTTAGTCAATAAAGAATATTAAAAAAAATGTAGCGTTACAACTTCGCCTTAATATTTTTATGGTGGCGACTGAGATGAAACGAAGAACGCATCTCGATTAATTCATAAGAGTTTCTTTTGAACATGAGCGTGATTTGAATTCGGTCAAGTAGGTTACCTATGCGGTTTCATATCGGTGATTAATCGCAATCGTATGCACATATCGGAATAAATTAAACGTGCATTACAATGATGAGCGTACGCATAGTTGGGTGACTAAGATCACGTTATAATGTAAGGACAAAACATTTTTATTAAAAATATATTTATTTACTTTAAGGTAGATAATAATTATCTTATATAATAACGTTATCTTTTTAAAACAAAAAAATTAACACGTAAGATTCCCTCTAAATTGACATAAACCGGACTATTGCCTTTTGTAATTAGAAAATTTCGCATTATATATAAGTGTTGTGTGTGTCCGCCATTTTATGCGAGCGCAATTAAAAGGCACATTTGTATACTGCCCCGTTTCGTTTGACGTTTCGACTCGGGTTATATTCTTGTATGTTTGAATTAATTATTACATCTGTTCTAAACGTAAAATTGTTTTTACAAATAAGTAAGTAAGTATTTACCTATTATTGAATGATTACTCCTAATATGTAAAATATCCTATTTTTGCTATTTTTATGGACACACTCTGCTTAGTTCAAATTAATCAATACTTGTTTCTGTTTTTTCAAAGCAATCATCTATACAGATGCAATATTGCAGCCGTCGATTACTCTTGCGAAAGTATATTAAACGTGTAGGTTACTTACTATTGAAGATTTATGTATCAATTTAATCAAATGCTTTTTGTTTGTGTTTAGGTGGTCTAGAATAACATCAAACAGACGGTAAATATGATATGTAATAAATTTAAGTAGACTGCTCTTTAAATAAAAGTGAATTACTATTAATATTTCACAATAACAATATGTGTGCCTGTTATATAAAAAGTATTATGGTGTTGTTTATTGTACAGCAATTGGTTCAACAAAGATGAATTAGCTTTTTATAAAGACTCAAGTCTTTGGCTCAACCTTCGATAATGTATTTGATACATTAAAAAGACATGAATAGAGTAAGTAGGTTGCATTATTCAATAAATACTTTTTTGTAATGAAAAGAGAAGAGTGAAGAAAGAGAGAGTGAGCAACGGTGGCGCAGCGGGCCTCGACTTAGAAAAATAAGGTCACGGGTTCGAATCCTGGTCGTGCCCACACATCTTTGTGTGAATTGTTTCATCTCCGCTGCTCAATATCGGCGAAGAAAAACATCGTGAGGAAACCGGCATGTCTAAGAACTAATCATTCGAGGACATGTGACATCCACCAACCCGCACTTGGCCAGCGTGTGTGGATTAAGGCCTAAACTCTCTTAACTCATAAGATAGTTGAGAAAACACCCGTGCCCAGCAGTGGGACACTAAAAAGGGTTGAAGTGAAGTGAAAGAAAAGAGTATCTGTACAGCAGCGTGGCGCCAAATGTAGTCTGAGCAATATTGTGACCGTAAGTTTTTAAGACGCAGTGAAAATAATATATTTACCATAAATAATTAATAATGCTTGTTATTGTTTGTTACAAGGTGGTCGGCCTCATAGAGTTTTCTCATAAATGTCGAAATCTAGTTTAAGTGCATATCATTAAACCAGAGGTCTTATTTTTGTACGATTTGTTTGTAGTAAAGAGCTTTGGTTTACAAGCGCATTAAACTCACAGCATTATGGGGCTATTGTGTAATGTTTTATTATTTTACGCCTCTTTAACTTCCAAGTAAACTTATTTGTTACTTGTAACAAACGTGCCTTGTTGTCTCCGTAGAAAGTACTTGTTATACTACTTACTCAAGTTATGATTATGTACCGGATAATTGCTTAGTCACCTAAATCCTTATTAGTCGGTGCTAGATTCATTTAACCAAGATTATTGTTAAATAATCTAGTTCCCATGTGCTTGTACCATGCATTAAAATCTAAGTATTAATAAGTGAGATCGCTGCTTAGATTTTCTTCATCTTGTGTTTACATACAATCATATGCATACTTAGATTTAGATCACCTTTGATCTGTGCAGTTAAATAAAACAAGACATAAATGAATCAATCAACCTCAAAGCACATCATGTTCTAAATACACAGGAAGCAACGTAGGTACTAAAACTTAGGTCTCGTTAAACCAATGATGCGCACGCGTCTCGCAAATTCACTCGTCGACGTTTAATTTTAGGGCGTCCCATTCGATCCTACTAGGAAGTAAGGCGGCCTATTTCGGTTCGGCCCTTTGTTGCTTCGTTTATTTCTGTTTCGTTACGTCGCGTTTCGTAACTTTACGAGCGAGACTCGGATGCGTCCGCGCACGCTCTGTTGCAATAGTTATTAACAGACGCCCGGAGCGAACCCAATAAGAAATGTTCCTTCTATCTCTCTTTGCACCGATGTAATCGTTCTCTCGTCAACACATGTCTATTGGATGTTAAATGAAATCGGTTAATCGTTTTGTAATGATGGTTTGAATTAAGTAATACAAATAATAATGTTATCGTTTAATTTACATTCATTGTTACTCTGTCAGCGACTTAATTTGTGTTGTTCGTATTAATTTGATTGTTTTTATTACCTTTGCGTTTTTATCATTGATTAATTCACCCATGAATAAAATATTGCGATGCCACGTAGTGAATTTACCCTAAGTTACTACTAAGAATGCTTTAAGTAGTAAGCAACTAAAAGATTGTAAAATGAGACACATTAATCATTTGCCGGCACGACACGCTGAAAGAGCCATACTTCAAGCAAAGACTTTGGCTCGCTAACATCCTTATTAGCCTATAATGTATTTACATCAATAAGATAAAACATATTGCCTTACACGGGTGCGAATAATTGACCTTTGGCATATTCCCACATTTGAGCCAGCCACGAGGCGTTAGAAAGTACTTATCTTCACCAGTAACTGTTAACTCCTAAATGAAGTGTCGTGCTTTTTATCGATACTGTCTACTGCTTGATTAATTGAAGTTCTCGCGACCTCATTGCTACTGACTGTTTTGTGTTTATTCGAAATCATCTTGCTAACAGCAATAATCTTAATCTGTACCTATACAAATTTATTATTTCGAGTCCGTTTTTGGTCAAGTACGTATCGATCGTCATTAATTGGATTAAAAATAGCTGAAATAAGCGTTTATTTTGTAATGACTAAATTCAGTATAATTAGTTTATCAGCTCTTTTAGAAAGTCTGTGAACTAATAAAGGTTAATTGGAAAGACCTTAATTGGCTACTGCGTTCACAATTTTTCTAATAATAAAAAGTCATTACCATTGCTCCTTGCTATACGGCAGTTAGGTTTCTTTGTCTTCAGCAACTTTCAAATCTGCCCCTAATGGCTATTGCTATTTACGCATTTCCATGTTCACGTCATCGGGGATTTGATTACCTTTCCATTCTAATGCAATCGGTATGAAGCGAAAGGCAACGCTGACTAGGCATATGAAAGCAATTCTATGGTAATCTGATGCTGCACCGCTCAAGTTAATTCGGCCTAATTTTCATCCAATTTCTTGTCATGATAGCTTGAGTGTTAATTAGAGATGGATTCAATGATAAATCTGGAACTGTTGTGATTTATAAAATGGTTTTTGAAGAGAAAGTTATGCATTAAATGTTTATTGATCTTATTTAGTATTACTAGGATTTTATTTTTACAGTATAGGTAAAATTAAGAAATTACATATTTCGGGGATATATCAAATTAATTTAATATAATTACACATAAAGTTCAAGTTTGAAGCTTTTACACTTAAGATTTCGGTACAGTCTCGCCCACATTTTATGCTTTTCTATGGCCGTGAGCATGTTAAGTGGAAAACAAGGAAATTATAATATCTGTAGGATGGTTTGCAGTAATGACGACTATTACAGTTCGCTGTATTGTTATTTGATATAAAGTGTCTGGTAGAAGATCGTAAAGGGATTAGCGTGGGCAGCAGTTGGTTAATGGTTTAGTTTTCTTCCTGGCTCATTTAGTGTTGAAATATTTCATTAACTATTATACTTCTGCCTTATACATGTATAGTTTTTTTAGGTAAACTTTAAGTGATATCTTCTTAGTTGTTTGTTTTTGTCTTTTTATCTACTATAGTTGTAGTATCTTTGAAAATGTCTCTTAAAAATCAAATCATTATTATTTACTTATATCTGCCACACGATCAGTTTTATATTAGTGTTAGTTTCTAGGTACCCTTTAACTTCAAAGTTATTGCGTAAGTACACTGAATATAGTATTTTTATGTTAATTTTTTATAACGCTATATGCAAATCATTCAAATTCTCATAAAAAAAGAACACCTGGTAATCTTATGTACTCTCTAAACACGATATACCGTAATTGCCTCGCACTATTGGACACATAGTAAATAAGTAACAAAGAAGGGTTTTTATTACAAGTCGATGCTTGGTCGTGCTTCGAAAGCGTGATAGATGTTGATGGCGACCATTAGAGCCGTGATAGTGAGATGTACGGTCGCCGGTTGCAGATCTACGAAGCGTGGCTCTAGCTCTAGCTGTAAGTGACAGTTTTATGTCGCTCGATGTTCGTATCGATTGCACTATGATACGCTTGGAGACAGGGAGGATAATTGCAAAGAGGTTCTGTTGATGTAAATTAAAAATATAACATTTAACTAGTACATACAGGCCACTTAAGCCCCTTCTTAGTTACGTGAAGAACGATATTTAGGCGCAGAATTTTAAAGCTGCTAGTAACAATTTTCTGTTAGATATAAAGACCTCTCCAGTGAGATCGCACTTGCTAGCGGCTACCGAGCATGTTCTTTTGTGTAAAATTTCGTTGAGAGTTCCACAGTTTACCTAAATCTTCGCCAATAAAATATTAGTGATATAGTTAGTTTAAACAATCTAAAAGTGTCAATAATATTTTATTCTTACGTCGTGTGAATGTAAAGTGGCTTCAAAGTAATTTCTTTCAGTCAGCAGTAAAGTATCAAAATTTATTACCATAATACAACGTTACCCAACACACATGCCATTGTTAGAACAGTGTTTACAAAACATTCCGATCAATTTTTCATTGATTATCCAACAATCGATTACAATCAACGGATGGTGGCCAACCGCTTCTTATCGATGTTATCTAATCGTGTAAACATTTGGACCGGTGCGGTCTCGCGTGTTCGAATTTCGAATTGGTGTTCGCTCACGAAGTTCTTTTGTACCAATTGTCTCGTTTCACGCCCGCGCCCGCGACGCGACGCACGCCGCGCCTTTCGGCATTCGAAAGTAGAGCCCTTGTAAAAAAGAAGAATTCCTGACTGTGATTACGTAAAAATACTTTTCTTGGGTACCTTTGACGCCAGCGATAAAATTCAAAGAATTTTGTTAGACTATCTCATAAATAAACAAAATTACTCTCTACTAGTTACTACTGAATGATAAAAGATCTTCCATTCTTTCACGATCTCGGTGCATAACTCATGGAAACTGTAAGTTTACAGTTTTATTAACAAAATGTAACATCACATTAAATGGATCTCGTTGCACATAGCGCGGAACTCATGTTACTTTAATTGACGTTGATTAATGGATCGATTTAATAAATTGACGAATGTTGCAAATGCATTACGTAGTTTGGAGAGATTTTACACAAACGTCGCTTCGTTTTCTTTGAGGTTTTATAGCACAATTGTGCGTTTTAGGCATTACTGCTTACTTATTAGCACGAATTTATGCTGGGTTGGAAACCATGAAAGTTAGTAAAAGTTAAAACCCATAATTATTAGAGAACCCAATTGAGACAATTAGTACGGACTTTATACCTACTTGATAAATTACTTGTCTATCGTTTGTAAATTCCTTGTTGGCGTAAATGAGTTTTAAGTGGAATAAAATGTAGCTAAGGATGTCTTCAGACTAGGTGGAATGTTAAACTGCACGATAGACTCAGTTGAGTGCCAACAACGTACTCAGTGGCGTGCTTTAGCAGAGGCTTATGCCCAGATGTGGACTAAAATTAGCTAAATGATGATGATGAAAACCGATTTTGGAATAACGACTACTTCACTTGTCAATACCTGCCTACCATTTTATATTATTTCAGTTTGCCCAGCAGAAAGGTCGCATGTCGCGCGCTTCTTTTATCTCATTGGTGTAAGCACCCATTTTTTTAAATTAAATAACACATACGTTTATAATGTACCAGCAAAAATCCCTTTCAGCTTGATTACCGCACAGACAGTATGATTTACGAGACCCTTAAATAAACAAACGTCGTGTGTGTCTAGGTTGTAGAGACTTTAGTGTTACCTCACACCGACTTTGATTAATGTATCAGCAGACGTAGTATCGTGCCCATTTATCGACCAACGCTCCCATATATGGCTTGAGATTCTCACGCACTCATATTACTTTAGGGCAATACTCGCTGGCTGTGTTAGTTAGTAGCACTGTACTATTTATTGTACGGTGTAAGTAAACAGTTGTTCTCTTAGACTAACTGAGATTTTTTAAAATGTAATACCATTTATTTTTGTCTTTGTGTAAGTAAGTTTTTTAGCATTGCTATGGCACACTTCAAACAATTTTCTTCAGAATATGCTGTCTTGTGTGGACCTGTTATTCAAACATGTTGCGATGACGTTAGATTTGCTATCTGTTTCTGTTTATTTGAATTGCCAATACTTACTCGCACCTTTTGGTTGTCTTTAATATCCTAGGTCTATGTTTTTTTAGTATAAGAGCTTAGCTGTCTGCTCTTGTCGGTGTAAAGATGCAATCTCCTCCACTTTTCCCTCACCATTGCATCCACCATCCTTTTTACCTAATTATACGACACAATGGCAACTTTCTCTTTTATCTAACTCAAATAGTTATTTCTTGGCCTTCCTCTTCCTCGTTTTCCTTTTATATTTTCTTCTACGATGTTCTTTTTATTGCTGTCATGTTTAAAAAGGTGTCCAAATCATTTTCCCTCTTCTGTTTTGTTTGGACTTCATCAACATGCACATTTTGTCCAATCGTATTACAACTTCTTCGTCCATGGTTTTTCTGACAAATATTATCTAGGTGCCCTTAAGGCTAGAGTGTATAGGTACTTATTGACTACTTGTGTACCATCTTCGTCTTCATTACTAAATTGAGGACTAAGCTGTCATTTATTTATAAAAAATAGTCGCTACTTCATCCACTTGGTATATTGGAAGAATCCGAAAGGTTATTACCCACAGGGATATAAACCCTTTATGTTTTCCCGGTAATCCGCCTGGCACAACTTCTAAGTCCAAACTGTTAGTAAAATGCTATATAAGTTCTAACTTCTAGTCAATAGGCTACTGAGATAGAGCTATGATTATTTCGGACTGTTGAGAAGGTACAGGTATTGGAATTTTAAATTTAGTCCGAATTCGTTCAGTCCTTCCGCCGAAAAGGGTAGGTAACAAACATTTATCTATCCTCATTTACATTTACATTATTTAAACTAAGATTTTTAAGCCTATAACTTAATTAATTGTCATGTGATGTAGGAACCTATGTACCAAAGTACATAGGACACATAGTTGATATTTTATACAGAAATAGGGGGATCTGTGTGTAAACAAAACCAAGACATATGCTGTAGATATCCCGGCCCTCAATCAACGCCTGTCTTTTCTTACATTTTGTCAATATTTATTGTGTTTACAAACAGAACGTAGAAAAGATCTCAACGAGCTTTGCATACACCGCTTACTTGGATTAGCTTTTACATTATCATATGTACGGGAGCCTTCTTCTTATCGCAATTTACTTTATCCAACCATCTTCTTTTTTTTTTTTACTTTATCGTTTTTTTATTTACTTTACTTTAAAGAAATTTAATAATAGGTATAGACCTATTATTAAATTTCTTTCGCTCTCGAAATAAAACAACAGGTGAAATACTGTGGGATATTCTTAATAAAAATTACATGATGTAAGTGGTACCCTTCAAGTACATTACTAGGTGTGAAAGCATCTTGGCTGTTAACGTATTAAGTTGTAATTATTACACAGTACATTTTATTATGTCCTTAAAATACATATTACGGGGTCTTTTATTCATTACTTAAACTTCTGTTGGGTTTCAGATGTCTATCATAGTTTTCTAAACTTGGTTTTTTGTACTGGCACAGAAATTTATGTACGCTCATATAAATTTCTTGAGAGCTATCTACAGTAATATGTAGTTACTATTGATTAGAAATATTTCGGATGTAATTGAATGTAATTATGCTCGTATCTCCTTCATTATAGTGATCGTAATTGTAATTATAGTACAGCCGAGTCGTGATCTGAAATCGGCTTTAAAGCTTGATTTACGAAATATAATGATTAAAATTATTGATTCACTATTATTTACTACCACATTCATGTTCTAAGGTTGCATACATACATGGCAAACTTATTAAATTTGAAAAACCGTTTTATCCATTTGTGCTACATTCAGTATCGTGAAGATCCTACCTAGCATAGATATTGGCCTATTATTAAATTATTTTAAGATTATTTAAAACAAATTATAATCTGTCTCTAAAAAATAATTAAACCTAATCTACTTTATTTATGTACTTATACTAATCTGACTGGCCTGTTGGCGCAGTGGTTAGTGTCCCTGACTGCTAAGCCGAACTAGGGACTAGGGTTTGGGACTAGGTAGATGGTGCAGTGGGTATTAATGAAAATATTTTTATTTTTATTATAAAACTCAAGAGCTCAAAAGTACGGTAAATTAATAGGTATAGCCTATTTCTTTTAACTGGCTATTGGCTATATTCACTTCTGGAAATCTTTAAACCTACAACACTATGACCTCGTCTTTACAAGCGGGAGCTTAGTTCTGCATCTGTTAGGCTCTGCACAACATTCGATCGAGTCTGTAGATCGTGATCATACAAATGATTCGACAGCGAAATCATTAATACACTTCCTCAAACATTTGCCATAGCTTTTTACAACATCTTCGGAACATCCTCCAATAACGTTAGATTTTGCTAACTATCAATAAATTATAGAAAGTTCTTCGTATCTTAACGGGTCATCTAGATTTTTATTAAAGACTTCCCCGCAAAGTGTTTCTAATAAGCAGTTGTTGTTTTAAGACAAAATATGAGTTGCCTAAGGCTTGCGTGGCAAACTACGTTATGTATATCTACTACCTACCTATCTAAATATTTATTCACTTGCGGTTTCTTTTGTTGTTAACAATATTTATTTCTAAGTATCCCCTTAAAGAAAAAATGTCCGTCAGGACTGCAAGTTCAATCTTTGTACCTAAATGTGAAAATATTCAAACTTCTAAGTCAATTTATTCCTCGCAATAACTTACACCTTTTAGGCATTTCTCGTTTAACTAAAACAATGGTATTTATATGATGAGAATTAAGGTGTCATACTAGAAATTAAAGTTAATATCGACCCACAGATCGCGAGCCTGACTTGCAATTGATCGTCTTTATAAAAGTCTTAAATTTTTTTATGGAACCACAGTTTAATTTGGCATTTTTATTCAAAGCCATTTTGTGGTTAGACACTTAAGTACTTAATTAAGATGTAGGTATCTACAGACACCTGATATATCTTTTCCATCTTTTCCATGCAAGAAAATTCTTGTATCTGCGTAAAGGAACTAATAAAACAGTTGTCATCGCATGGCGGATCTCACATTTCACACTCATTAGCTAACACTCAGCGATTTATATGTGACACGGGCTGTGTGTCATTTACTTTGTAATGTCATGAATTTCACTTTAGGATGTTGTTATTGCAATTAATAAACTAGTAAAAATAAACTTTGGTTTACATGTATAATTTTCTTTTTCAAGAAAATCACATCTGGTATTGTCTTAGATTTACGCGAATATCACACATTGAAATAAAACTACTTTTTAACGGATTTTATCGCGGTTTATTTTAGATTTTAGATCCCGACGTTTCAAAGTCTTTTCAGACTTCATGTTCACGGGTGGACTGAGATATTTGACGTCCAAAAATATTAATCACAATTATTACTGACTACCTTCAAACATTAATATTTAAGTTGCGTTCCGATTTAAGCAAACTGAGCTCACAGTGTCTTGAATTCTGAGTTGATTTTGCTTGGGTTTTGGTACAAGTAAATTAAGCACTGGGTCCCAAGCTGGTGGTATATTCCAACCATTTTCTCTGTTAAAATTAGGATGTTGCAGTGTGTGAACATACTCAAAAAGGCCCCAACCATTACTTGAGATTTGATAAAACACAGGTCCTTGTCAAAGAAAACCGGTTCCTACCAAGAATGATCCGCGAAGCTATTGAAATTAAAAAACATCCTAATTTTAACAGAGAAAATGGTTGGAATATACCACCAGCTTGGGACCCAGTGCTTAATTTACTTGTACCAAAACCCAAGCAAAATCAACTCAGAATTCAAGACACTGTGAGCTCAGTTTGCTTAAATCGGAACGCAACTTAAATATTAATGTTTGAAGGTAGTCAGTAATAATTGTGATTAATATTTTTGGACGTCAAATATCTCAGTCCACCCGTGAACATGAAGTCTGAAAAGACTTTGAAACGTCGGGATCTAAAATCTAAAATAAACCGCGATAAAATCCGTTAAAAAGTAGTTTTATTTCAATAAATCACATCTGGTAGTTGAAGCCGGTGCTAATATTCCACAAATCTTTGTTTTCGTCCTAAGTAATGTCAACAGATATAAATATTATTTTTCACGTTTTAGAAGGCGGTTATTTTTTTTTTAATTTGTCTTTGTGGTGCACCCCGTCCTTTTAAAACACCACCGTTTCCCTTTTCTTAGTTAGGTTAGTCATCGACTGCACGTGAAAACGAAGCTGTGATTCTATCAAAAGCTGTGTTTTGTACCTCCAAGTCCATCATTAGATAAAATTACAATAATAAATAAATAAAATCGGTTCACAATTAAAGTATAAAGTATAAAAGTATAAAAATCTTTATTTCTTAAAATTTTACATTTCCTTAACATGATCACTAGCCTCCACACTAGGATCCCCTGTGTAATTGACGTAGTAATCGGTGAACATTCATAAAAAAATCATACAAATAACCCAATCTCCCCCTTTTATTTTTCAGACGGTGGTTAAAAAGACAGACTGTAGATAAATAACTTATTTATTTACAATGTTACCCACATTCAATCAGGCGGGTGAGATACTGTCTCCTAGGCAGGGTGAGCTAGGCTACAAAATAGCCTGTATTAACGAGTAACAGTGCCGCAATTACTAACGGGCTTATGCAAACATTGTATAGCAATTGATTCTCTAATACTTTGTTTGACTAATTAGTTGAGATTTAGATACCACCTGCCTGTCTCTGAGTTTTGTAGTAAACATGGTATAGTTGTAATTTATAATTCATTTATTGCGCTACAACAAAATTCTAATAATTAAAAAATATGAATTAGTAAGGGAGTAAGTCGTTTTTATTAAAGATTCTGATTATAGTCACAATAATTGCCACTAAGCTAAACATGGCTTAACAAAACTAAACAAATTAACAAATAATAATAATCATAATTAACAAATTAAATATATCTTTGTAGAAAATAGTAGATACAAATCCTTTTGGTATTCCTGTCGCAAAAAAGCTACATTTCAATTAGGTCCTGGTGTACCTGCCTATTTGGAATGTAGGTGTTTTTTTGCGGATGACCCAATTTACTGACAGGGTCTCTATTGGTTCGCTGGACTTTTTCGGTGAGCCGCCCGAGGACTGTCGAACCGATTTGAAATGTAGCTGCATACTTACTAAATAATTTAAATACCTCATAGTAAAGGTAATTTGTAAGTTTTTGAGAACATTCCTCTTTCTTGAGTTGTATTTACCAAATATGAATATTGAAAAATCATAAAGAAATCACTGCGCTCATTAATCTGCGATCGCTTTTAATTTAGACAGAAAATATGCCCTTTGCTGTAAACGATTACATAATTAAAGTAGTATTTTTAAAAAGCAAGGAGAATGATCACTCTGATTAAAATCTTAATATTATTGAGCACATTTCTTGAGGCATGTTTTCACTTAATCCATTTAGATAAAAATCACTGCAGTAATCCATCTAATAGTTTTAGAAAACGGGCTTATATTAGAAATAATCTATTGAATTGAGATAAGATACGCAGTTTAGTTAATAGAAATTAATCGATTTAGTTACGTATTTATTTGCTACCTAAGTACTCGTAGTCTGTCAACAGCTGATATATCAAAACCAGGTACACTTAATTAAATAAAAACTTGTGCCATTGTTTCGTGTTCTTAGAGAACTGTAAAATTTTATTTTACACTTAACTAAGGTTACATAATATTTTTTTTTGTCTTTTTTTATTACAATATTATCGACCTGGATCGGCTTGGCACGGGTGCATTGAGATAAAACAAAGAAAAAAATCTAAGGGATGATGAAAATCCATTCCTTTCCCTCCGTAAACTCCTGCAGGGTTTAACAGTCAGCACATAAGTCTTTGCTATTTCCTTTATTAATACAAATCAGTCCAGGAGAGGAAATAACCAGTCACGCGCTTGAAAAATTGTACTCATTCTCATTGCATAATTGATTTCAACATCTATTGTAACAATAATTCGTTAATGTAGGTTAGTAATAAAGGGCAAGAGATGACAGCACACAATCTGATAAAAATTAAAAGGGAACATCTAACATTCGTCAGAAAGTTTGCTCTGAAAAGGTCAGCGGAGCATTGTTTACCTTATCCGATACTTAGGAATGATGAAAGTGTACTTTGCTCTAAATAGACGTTTATTTTTCTTACGTAAAGTGTGTTGCATCATCGTTCGGGGAAATTAATTAGGAATACTGTAATAGTTTTCCGTGATCCGGTGTTGTTGGATGGTTGAACTAATTTCGTGATAGGTCGTTTTCCTTGGTACTTTTTTCGTTATCGTTAATTGCTTTCATAAGTTACTAACTGCAATTCAAAATGATAGGACTTTTACTCAACATCGTCAACGTCACGCCTGTAACTACAAAGGTGTAGGCCGAGGTCAATATCACCCAATTTTCGCCAGCTATGTGTTTAGGTTCCATATGTAATAGAGAGCGAGCCCACTGCCGTTCATTGGACACATCCCAAATTACGAGCAGCTGCTACTAAGATTTTCTAAGTATAAAAACCGCGAATTTTACTTTTCTTTTGGTTTTTTTCTTTTTTGCTTTTTTCGCTAAGCTACAGGGAATGGACGTGGGATTCCGATTTCTGGTTATGGATGAGGTAGTGATTTTTATTACCTACACTAGCTGTAATACCCGGCTTCGCTCGGGAGTTGATATGAGGTTACGTGGTAGTTGAAATAAAAAAATAAACTATGACGTAAAAAGTAAAAAATATATATATATTGAAAACATATATATTTACATGTATTTACATTATCATGGACATATATATTTACATGTATATTTAAACATATATATTTACATGTATTTACATTTTCTCATTATTTATACTACTTGTTTATAAACAACATTTTTCATTTTATTGTCCGGGGTATATATATATAAATTTTTCGAATTTCCTACTCTTGAGCAAGCTACATAAAGCTGACCGTGAGAGAAGCAGGATTCTTTGAGGTTGATGCCACAATATTTTAAAGTTTGCCCTTGCGCTTTGTTAATTGTAAAACTAAAGGCTAATTTAATTGGAAACTGCAATCTTTTAAATTGAAATGGCAATTCAGAAGAGATCAGTGGTATTCTAGGTATAAATACTGTGTGTCCTTTGTTCTTTCCAGAAATAAGTTCAGCTTCAATGATATTATTCGACAGCTGTTTTACGATCATCCTCGTTCCATTACATAGTTTTGGGGAGTTGAGATTTCTAAGTAGTATGATTGGAGATCCAATTTTCAGACGAAGGCAGTGTAATGGCATTCCTGGTACTTGTAAAGAGTTTAGAAATTCAGTAGGGAAGTTGACACTTTCTTCAATGGTTACCATCGTGTCGATCGATTTATATACTTTCTCTTCACCAGGTATTTTCTTTAGAATATTAAAATTGATATCGTCAACAATATTATTTTTAGTGGCCAAAATTGCTCTTTGAAATAACCACTCTACGTTGGTATAGTTCTGAATAATATTTGGATAAATTTTGTCGATTAGTTCGTTTTCAGTAGTGGCTATGTTACAGAAATCACTATTGAGTTCAATGAGACCGGTCGTTTGGTCAGTAGGATATGTACCTTCGCCTATTTGTAAAAGCATTTTAGCAAAATGTGCTGTTGTTTCATCTTTTGATAATTCAACCCTCATGTTTTTTGTTAATTGCAGTATTTGTACTTCTGGCCAGAGATGTGACTTTTTTAAGCATGCATTGATCTCGTCTGCTGGTGTTGACTTGGGAATAACTGGAAGTGTTTGTCGAAAATCTCCTGAGAGTATGAGTAGAGCTCCTCCCATTATTTCAGAGTTTTTTCGCAATTCTTGTAATGTTCTGTCCATGGCTTCTAGTGATTTTTTATGGGCCATGGTGCATTCATCCCAGCAGATAATTTTAGCTTGTTTTAGAAGTTGACCCCGTCCAGATGCTCCTGAGACTTTACATACCGGGAATTGTTGTTCGGCTATATTCAACGGTAGTTGTAAGGCAGAATGAGCAGTTCGTCCTCCTTCCATAAGTGTGGCTGCAATGCCGGATGATGCTAGTGCCAGTGCGATGTGTTTTTTAGCACGTATTTCCGCCAGTATTAGATTTATTAGAAACGTTTTACCGGTGCCTCCTGGTGCGTCCAAGTAAATAATTCCACCAGTGTTGTTATTTATTCGGTTCATTATAACGTTGTAAATTGTTTTTTGATTGTCATTGAGGAGTGGTTTATTGTGAGCAATGTATTCAAGTAGTTCATTGACGTTGTAGCTTTTTTCCTTTGTAATTTCGTAGTTTAGCATACTGAAAGCATTTCTTTGTGGTGCTGGCATTCCAAGTTCTACTAAGGTCCGGTTATTTATTGCTAAGCATTTATCTTCTAAGCGAATGAGTGTTTCATTGAAGATGTTGTCACTGAATTCTATAGTCAGTTCTGGATTAGCTTGTCGGATTTGGTACAATATATCATCACTCATACTCCTTTTGAAAGAGTCCCATAGCTGTTTTGGGTTTGATGGGTTACATGTTGTTAGAATTATGGCGAATAACTCTCGAATTTGTTCAGCTGAAGCTGTGAGTGTGGCTTCTTGTAGTGTTAATTCCCAGTGGTTATCGTTTTCCAATAATCCTAAGCGTTGACATGCTTCTCTGTACGTCTGGCATAGGTAGCCGTCAATAGTCCTGAGATCTGTGAAACTTGTTGGTCCTCGTATTTCGTGTAACAACATCCGGAGATAGAAACATTCGGCATTGTTTGGATGTACAGTGTATACTCGACCTATTGTGTTAGTTTTCATTATTTCTGGATGACCCTCTTCTGGCATTCCTTGTTTTCGTCGTTGAAAAATTTTTCTTGTTTTGTCCCACGTATAATAAATAGGGACGTCGACATACAGTAACGTCTTTGCGAATGGATCCGTTTGGCAAAGTTGGAAAAAAGCTGTTAATGTTGTGTTCTGAGGTGGTTCGCTTGCAATTTTTCTAGCCGAGTCTTTTGTGAAGTAAACTCTCTGTCCATTCTCCAAATGTACTGCTAGATGTTGCACAGCTGGTTCGCGTTCGTGTATGGGAAAACTAAAAATCCTCCACGCTGCTTCGTTACTGTTGATGTATCTTCCCATTTGGTACATGAGTATCTCATCATTTCTGTTATTTTGTTCGCTATTTTGGACTATTTGAAATACTGCCATATCACTACCTTTGTTTACGTACTTACATATATATTTAATAGATTTTACTGAATTGCAATATTCAACGTTTATGTGTGCTTGGAACATTTTAGAAAGTAGTGGGTTATATGGTACTACCCATTGATTATCTATTTCCAGTTCATCTCTGCCTTGTATTCGTATTTTTGCTGTGAAACCACCGTTTTTCGGTGATCGTCTTCTATATTTGGGATAGCCGTCATCTTCAGTTTTTGTATCGTCTACGTATGGTTTTGGATATTTTTTTGTACATTTTCCATCACGCATGCATGGCGCATTAAAGTTTAATGGTCCACATGGTCCGTGAATCATGTTTTTCACTACTATGCTGTATAGTTCCGGATCTTTTTGTGGATTGGGAAATTCAGCTTGGATGATTTTGTCGATATCCGTGAGATAAATTTTATCGTGTAGCCATATGAGATTGTGTGAGTGAGGTAATCCTCGTTTTTGCCACTCGATTGTATACATCCAGCATCTAACGGTTCCAAAGATGTGGTATTTTGTGATGACTTCAATAAATCTTATTTGTTTTTGTCGAAAAACTCGGGCTATTATGTCGTGTCGATCCATGGAGGTTTGTCCATATTTTAGTTGTTCTTTGATTTCTGGCCATGATGAGTTGCATGTAAATGTTATGAAGAGATCAGGTCGTCCATATTTTCTTACGTAGGTCATGGCATCTTGAGTATATTCGTGCATATGTCTTGGACTTCCTATGTATGATGAGGGTAAGATTACCATTGTTCCAATATCGTCAATATTGCCGTCATTTATGATCGCATCTCGAAGGTGGATGTATTCTTCTGTGCGTAGTTTCTTCTGATTCAGTCTTATGTAAAGCATCCGTTCTGCTTCTATTTTTGCGTACATATCTACCAGAAATTGTTGGAATAAACGGCGAGTGTTGAGAATGTGATTGTATATTTCATTGTCTCTGATCATTAAGCGGTAAGCATAGAACTCCTTGGAAGTGACTTTTTTGTTTGTTTCTATGCCTGTTTCAGGATGAATTTGTTTTATATTGAAATGATAACCGTCCTCTCCGTGCAGAAATATTAAAGGATATTGAAGAGAATCATATGAACGGTGTGTCTCTGCAATGCGTTGTAGTCCTTTTCTTCTTCGTTGTAAAATTATGTCACGGCTTGTATTTTCATTGTCCACAATTACGATGGCGACTTCATCTATCTGAGGTGCATTAAATCTACGTTCGTGTTCTCCACGTGGTCTTTTATCGGCTCGAATCACAATTTTATAGTCATCAGAAATCATGCGATCTAGTGTTGTTTTGAATATGTAAATCAGTTGATTGTATTTGTGTAAGATCCTCTGTACATCTTGGATTATTTCGCGTTTCAATCCATTAAAATGTGTACTTCGTTGATCAATTTCTTGTTCTTCATTTCCAATGAAATATACTTGCAGAAATTTATAGTCATCGTTAGGCATTGGTAGTAACGATCCTATTTTGTGATAAATTTGCCCTTGAATTGAAAATACATATTCAAATTCATCTCTATTAGTGTTAGTCGAAGTAACACCGAAAGAAGTCATTTGAAAGCAGGAGTTGTATGATCTTATATTTTGAAGAAAGTGTTTTGATTCTGGTGTTTCCCCGGTCATGTAATGTAGAAATTCCTGCGGAGGTGCTTCCAGTGGTGGTAATCGAATTTTTCCATTCATGCAACAGAGACCTGGTGTTTCTTTACTGAATTTTTTCGCGTGGCAAAATTGGCAAATGTTATTCATTTTTCCGATCACAACATATTTATGATTGTAATATTTCTTCGTCGATTCGTAGTGGAATGCTTCCTTTGTTAGATTATCTTTTAAAATTCTCGATTCTTCAATAGTTTTATTTTCGCTTCTTTCTTCGCTTTTTCCGCTTCTCAGGGTGCTCATTCTGGTTCGTTGATTTTGTAAACGTGCTTCGCGCTGTTCTTCCGTTTCATTTCTTCGATATTCTTTTTGTTTCCGCCGTTTCGCTGCAGAACTGGCAAGATCTCCACCTCTTTTACGTCTAGGCATTATATTCTGTAAAATATAAATTAAATGAACATTTTATAGACAAATATATTATTACGTAAACGTGGGGCACGTTGAGACAAAGAAAACAAAATTATTTAATCTTCAAGCGGTCGCGCGATATTTTGTTTACGGCCAAAGTATATCGATTCAACGCCGCGCGACTACTTGAAAGTTAAGGAAATTACAATTAAAAGAAAAGAAAAAAAAACCATTAGAATTAATTAAATACATTATTAAAAATACTCACATTTAATATTTCACAATAAAGGCTCACAGATAACTTTTTTTTTTCTTCACTTCAAGATCATGAATTAATTAAACACACTATTAAAAATACTCACACGTGATACTTCAAAATAAAGGCTCACACAGGTAACTTCTTTCTTTTTCGTTTCGAAGTGGCTTGTTCCGCTGTTCAAATCGAATTAATTCTGGCGGGCGACACCGGGCTCTTATATATTCAGAAAGCTAGGCTCTAGGGTATTCCAGAAAGTTGGCTTTATGGAGACTATACACATGAAGTGTATAGTTGGCTCTAAGATATTCGAGAAAGATGGCTCTAGGATATTCAAGAAAGTTTGGGAATATTTACTTTCTCACACCTTCTAGGTATAGAATGTTCTCGACGTTATCGTTCGCCGTAACAATAGGTTCTGCAGCTGTAGCATACGCAGTAAAGGCGCGAAATTTAAAAACTTAAATTTTAAAATGTTTTCAGAAGTAATTTGAATAACTAAAATGATATCGCTTTAACTCCAACATATAAGTTAGCTACTGCTGTATAAATACACAAAATTTAATAACTTTATTATGGTAACAAATGTAATTTAAGACTTTATTGAAATGAGAATTTTAAATTTCGCGCCCCAAATAATCGTTCTTTTAAGTCCATATTGTGTACAATGAATGAAGTTCAACTATTTGACAACAGATGGCGCGACTACACTTACTTTCCAAGTTGAAGGGTTCTAGGTATAGAATGTTCTCGACGTTATCGTTCGCCGTAACAATAGGTTCTGCAGCTGTAGCATACGCAGTAAAGGCGCGAAATTTAAAAATTTAAATTTTAAAATGTTTTCAGAAGTAATTTGAATAACTAAAATGATATCGCTTTAACTCCAACATATAAGTTAGCTACTGCTGTATAAATACACAAAATTTAATAACTTTATTATGGTAACAAATGTAATTTAAGACTTTATTGAAATGAGAATTTTAAATTTCGCGCCCCAAATAATCGTTCTTTTAAGTCCATATTGTGTACAATGAATGAAGTTCAACTATTTGACAACAGATGGCGCGACTACACTTACTTTCCAAGTTGAAGGGTTGGAAAAGCCCTTATATCTTTAAAAACACACCCTTTAGGTTAAAACGGGAACTTTCTTGTTCGAGGGGGGATAAAGGGCTATCACACTATATAAGTCCCTTTATCGTGATGGGACTCCTTTTTAAGTTTTATCGGCACGCACATTTTATCAACTTAGTTTTATTATATATAATGATTACAGTTGTACCCAGGGACAGGAATGCGTGAAATATGTGAATATTTCACGGTGACGGTGATAGGTGATGTAACGTGGGTCATTATTTTTCTACGGGAATTTCCAAGCTTATGGGTGTAACTAAAGAATATAACTTTTATGTTCTCGCAATCAATATCGTGAGAGAAAATTCCCGCAGAGCTCATAAACGTCTATTATTTATATTATAAATCAGATAATGCATCGGATTGTTCGACATTTCGTAATTCGCACGGCGTAACCTCTGTTATGATCCCAAATTACGTAACCTACGTTTTTTCTTTAGTTAGAGAAGGTAAAAAAAGTAATGCATAGGCATTAGCCATGCTTCTATGTAGCCGTTCACTTTGAATGGTATCTTATTTCGGATCGAACGAATAGAAAATTATATAAATTGCAACTCGCAGTATAGTAGGTACTACTACTACTTACTCCGTTATATACAGTCCGTAAACAGGTTACTGGTATTTTGATGAAAATACCTACAAGTGTTTACGACTTCAGTGTTAAATTGATGTGTTTTGTTTATTGCGAAAGAATTGAATAAGCGGGCCTTATCTCACAATTGTTTTCATGCACGAAAGTGCATTTAAATTGTTTTAAACAATTCAACTTTGATGCAAATTAAAACTGGGTTAATAATCGGAGATAGTCACGTCACTTCTCTGAACAAAACATAACAGTAGGTACTATTGTTTTGCCTTTATTTGATCGTCTATCTAAGAACTAATAAGTATTTGCATACTATTACTGTATAGCTAATAAAGATTTACACGCCGAAGCTTGCCATTGGTTTAGTTTAATGCCTCTATTTAAAACAAGAATATTTAATGAATATTAAGTTTCACTGCATTGGTATTTTGTTATTTTTTTAAACTAGAGATACACTAGAGAACAAATGACCCACGATATGTGTCGGCAACATGTCAAACAAAGTCGGACGATGTTGCTTGACATATCTGGTGACATCGCACACAGTAACTCATAGAGTTGTCGCGTGATGTTGCCAGATATGTCAACCGAAGTCCGGCAACGACAGTCGCAAGACTTCACTGGATTTGCTGGTGATACGTGACGCGAGACTTTGTCCCCTAGTGTAACTAACTGGCTTTAAGCTTATATTACTATTTTCCTCATGCCTGCTCATTATTTATAGTCTGACCGATACTTCATGTTTTAATAATAGATGAAAACATTATTAACATCTAAGCCTTCCGCAAATTGCGCATTCGTGTTCAATTCTCATTAGCACCCTACGTGGCGGGAATACATCCTTCTTCGATAGTTGAACCACTTGTCAAACTTAACACTGTAGGTAGCGCGTTGGTTAATGTTTACCTCATCGAACATCAAACCGCATCTAAGGAGTGTCTCTTTGGTAAGGTTTTATTTGATTCAGTAAAAACCTGGCGGTTCAAGTAGTGTAGCCAAATATTCATTAAAGTTTTTTAGCAATGTTTTTTTTATACATAAAAATCTTACAATTCTCTATAGTAAAAATGCATTTATTGTCTTTCTTACTATTACAAATGTCAAGATGACAGACAAAGACAAACGAATTATAAACCTACTAGCTGTAATACCCGGCTTCGCTCGGGAGTTGATATAAGGTTACGTGGTATTTGAAATAAAAAAATAAACTATGACGTAAAAAGTAAAAAATATATATATATTGAAAACATATATATTTACATGTATTTACATTATCATGGATATATATATTTACATGTATATTTAAACATATATATTTACATGTATTTACATTTTCTCATTATTTATACTACTTGTTTATAAACAACATTTTTCATTTTATTGTCCGGGGTATATATATATAAATTTTTCGAATTTCCTACTCTTGAGCAAGCTACATAAAGCTGACCGTGAGAGAAGCAGGATTCTTTGAGGTTGATGCCACAATATTTTAAAGTTTGCCCTTGCGCTTTGTTAATTGTAAAACTAAAGGCTAATTTAATTGGAAACTGCAATCTTTTAAATTGAAATGGCAATTCAGAAGAGATCAGTGGTATTCTAGGTATAAATACTGTGTGTCCTTTGTTCTTTCCAGAAATAAGTTCAGCTTCAATGATATTATTCGATAGCTGTTTTACGATCATCCTCGTTCCATTACATAGTTTTGGGGAGTTGAGATTTCTAAGTAGTATGATTGGAGATCCAATTTTCAGACGACATTTTATAGACAAATATATTATTACGTAAACGTGGGGCACGTTGAGACAAAGAAAACAAAATTATTTAATCTTCAAGCGGTCGCGCGATATTTTGTTTACGGCCAAAGTATATCGATTCAACGCCGCGCGACTACTTGAAAGTTAAGGAAATTACAATTAAAAGAAAAGAAAAAAAAACCATTAGAATTAATTAAATACATTATTAAAAATACTCACATTTAATATTTCACAATAAAGGCTCACAGATAACTTTTTTTTTTCTTCACTTCAAGATCATGAATTAATTAAACACACTATTAAAAATACTCACACGTGATACTTCAAAATAAAGGCTCACACAGGTAACTTCTTTCTTTTTCGTTTCGAAGTGGCTTGTTCCGCTGTTCAAATCGAATTAATTCTGGCGGGCGACACCGGGCTCTTATATATTCAGAAAGCTAGGCTCTAGGGTATTCCAGAAAGTTGGCTTTATGGAGACTATACACATGAAGTGTATAGTTGGCTCTAAGATATTCGAGAAAGATGGCTCTAGGATATTCAAGAAAGTTTGGGAATATTTACTTTCTCACACCTTCTAGGTATAGAATGTTCTCGACGTTATCGTTCGCCGTAACAATAGGTTTTGCAGCTGTAGCATACGCAGTAAAGGCGCGAAATTTAAAAACTTAAATTTTAAAATGTTTTCAGAAGTAATTTGAATAACTAAAATGATATCGCTTTAACTCCAACATATAAGTTAGCTACTGCTGTATAAATACACAAAATTTAATAACTTTATTATGGTAACAAATGTAATTTAAGACTTTATTGAAATGAGAATTTTAAATTTCGCGCCCCAAATAATCGTTCTTTTAAGTCCATATTGTGTACAATGAATGAAGTTCAACTATTTGACAACAGATGGCGCGACTACACTTACTTTCCAAGTTGAAGGGTTGGAAAAGCCCTTATATCTTTAAAAACACACCCTTTAGGTTAAAACGGGAACTTTCTTGTTCGAGGGGGGATAAAGGGTTATGGTAACAAATGTAATTTAAGACTTTATTGAAATGAGAATTTTAAATTTCGCGCCCCAAATAATCGTTCTTTTAAGTCCATATTGTGTACAATGAATGAAGTTCAACTATTTGACAACAGATGGCGCGACTACACTTACTTTCCAAGTTGAAGGGTTGGAAAAGCCCTTATATCTTTAAAAACACACCCTTTAGGTTAAAACGGGAACTTTCTTGTTCGAGGGGGGATAAAGGGCTATCACACTATATAAGTCCCTTTATCGTGATGGGACTCCTTTTTAAGTTTTATCGGCACGCACATTTTATCAACTTAGTTTTATTATATATAATGATTTAACACTAAATCGTAAAGATAACTCTTTATAATTTAATTATTTAGTCAGGCAGCGCTAATCTAATAGAGCATAATCATCGGGGGATGCTAGGGTTTTTTTTCATGTTTCTGCGCAAAACTGACAGCACAATGCTGAAAGTTATTTTTTTAATACATACCATCTAGAGGGCTGCTGCTATTCTAAAAAAAATGTAATGTAATTCATGCTGATTTCACAGGAGAATATTATTCTAATGATTATAGTTTCTGATTCAGGACTAAGCTGTGTCTTTACTAACAATATATGGATGTAAATCTGAAATAGAATATTTAAATTTGAAATTTGAAATTATCTCAACTTTGACTTTGATTTAAAACAACTCTTACTTCTTGCATAGATACTTAAGAATAGATAAAGGAAAAATTTAAAGCTTTATGCTTTCGATATTGTATATCTATACTCTTTGTAACATTACTTTTAAGGTGGGTACCAACAATCATGTATTAATACAATAATAATTCTGCCAAATTAGCAAGAAAAATATAATTCTTAATAACAAACTTCTTCATAGTTAGTATAGTATTATATTAACTGTGTTTATAGTATATTATGAATACCTTATAAGATTGTATAGACTGATTCTAATTCCTATTAAGTATTGCTTTAGCATTTAGCTACAAGATGAAATATGCGCACACGCACATTAATCAGTGGTACAGTGGTCATGTTGCAGACAATTAATGTTCTATAACTCATCGCTGACTGTAAGTGTAATTCGTACTAACGTAGAAAAGTGCACTAAGTTATGTTTTGTGGTTTAGTAGCCAAAAAGAAAACGGGAAGAAATGGTTCTGCACAGTATAGCAGGACTCATTTCCATTAATTGTTCAATAAGTTCTTTGTTTATTTTTTATTCGACATAAAATCAGCAAATTATGGGCGATCTATTCGTAACTATATCGATGAAAGTGCGCGGCGTAAAATTAGCAGTCAGTGACCCGCGTAAATAGCGAGCGCACTGCTGATAGCGCGGGTCGCACGAATGATACTAAAATAAGTTTCAATAGCAAGTTCTGCGTTGCAATTCCATAAACCATTCCCACATTGAGGCGATCAGGCTAAACTAGATATTATATTATTAAAATCACCCGAACCGTTTTCGGGTTTTAGCGAGACTAACGAAAAGCTATTTAATTTTACAATTGTTTCATAGTCAATACAATTTTATAAGTCTTGTATATATAAGACTATGAAACACTCCCTTCGCTTTGAGTGCAATTCTATTAGTAAAAGAGTTATTTAAATCTGTCTAGTATGTTTAGAGTTTATTTATTGTAAACTATTTTCTCTTAATAAAAAAAGGTAAAAAATATTTTTAATTTAATTTGACTATGAAATATTCCCTTCGCTTTGAGTGTAATATATTTCTGTTAGTGAATGAGTTATTTAAATCTATCCTGTAGTTTTTGAGCTCATTGTAAAATGAGATACAACTATTTTCTCCTAATAATATAAGTATGTATCTGAATGTAAAATTTTAATTCATAAATGAAAATAATAAGTAGGTATCTATAATTGTTATATTTGATTCAACTTAAAAATGTAGGTAAGTCGATGATTTGTTTTGAATTGTCGTCTAAAATAATAACAACAATATTACTTTTATTAAAAGCCACTTACGCCAGTTGTGGTTCAGGCGATGATCTATAATAATTTAACGGTTAGGTACTAAAGTACTAGATTTCGCTGCGGTTTCACATATGCTAGCTGGAAAGCTTTAATAAGAGCTGAATAAACGGGAGCGGTGGTTTGTGTTTAGTAAATGGTTTGATTAACAGCCTAACAAGAAGCAACTGTTGTTTATGTATATTATGAGAACGTATAATTTCGAGTACGGCGCGGCTAAGGCTGGAGCTATGCTTTCATTTAATTATTAGGACTGTGGTTTGAGCATTATTGTAAGATCTTGGACGTTTGGTTAACTGAACATATCGGCTAAGTTTTAAGTAACTGACTATTACAAAAAATATAGGCTTAAAAAAAGACTTCTAATTTAAACATATCTAACATTTTCATTTTGACGGGCTGGTGGCGTGGTCGGTAAGATACTTGCTTTTCACGCCGCAGGTCCCACCACCACCAAGTCAGATATTTATGTGATGAACACGTCTGTTTGTCTTGAGTCTGGGTGTCTGTTATCTTTATATGTATTTACAAAAGAAAAGTATTCTATGTAGTATATTACCAGTTATCTGGTTTCCATACTACAAGCTCTGCTTAGTTTGGGATTAGATGGCGGTGTGTGTTAATGTCCTATTATAAAAAAAAATAGGGAATAATTTACTATCAAACAAAAAAAAAGAATTTGGGTAATTCGTGTGTAACTGTAAAACCAAAACACATAATCCTTTTTGCAGTTGATTGTCAAGATGGAAGGAAAAAAGTCTATATTCTAGTATTTTTGAGATGTGTTTGTAATAATCTTTGCCTCGTTTTTCAATTTCTTTGAGTAGATACATTGACAATAGGTTATTACGGAAATTACGCACAATAGCCCTTAGGTATTGGAAATAGCTTATTACATAAGGGTATTTTAATAGTTGGTACGTTTTGAATTTTACTCAATAAGATAATCATCTAGGTTCTGTCAATGTTTGAACCACAGGAAGTTGAAGCTGATCTTGAAGTCAATAAAATAAGATCAGTTTCTACAGTTCCGGTTGTAGAGGCAGTTGTTGCTAACGTACTCGCAATAGACAAATAATCCGATTATAAAATGTACTCAAGACCATTCAGAGGCTTTATTTAGATTAATTCAGTATGATTAATGAAGAGTGCAGTGAAAGTTGCGAACTGTAGTGTACCAATGCTGCGCCTCTTGTTCGTAAATACTAAAATAAGATCCAATTGCCACGAGATCAAACTTATTTTCTAATCCACAAAATTTTGTACCTATTTAGTTATGTCTGAATATTCAGTCCATAGAATTAATAAGATTACATAAAAATTAGTAATCAGATTCTGAACAAAGTTAGTATTGGTAAGTATCTAGAATAACTAGGTACCACGTATTTGCACATTTTGTGCATTAGAAATTAAGTAAGGTCTGGCAGCTCTTGGATCTAGAACTATACTGTTTCCAGATTGAGTCCTTCGTACACAATGTTATGCAAGTCTTTGATATAAAAATATTATGTAGATGCTCGGTTCCTACTTACGGACTAGTGAATTGTTAGACGCGACTTTTCTATTCTACGATTAAAGACAGACGTAGCAGGCTACACCGATCTCACGTCTGTCAGGCGTATAGCCTGCGTAGTCACGTGTCCCCAGCGTAGCCTTGTGTAAGATAGGCCTTAGATTTCACCTTTTTGCCGATAAACAGATACCGTCTTACGTAACGTAAGTCTGTCCGTGTTCTGTAAGAGCAATTTTTGTAATGTCTTTCTAGATTGGATTACCTGTCAAAATATTATTAGTAGATTAACACTTGAAGTGTTCTTTTTATGTAACTTAATAACATAATTTTCAGAGCAATCAAATTATGTTACTGTTTTGTTCTTTTTAATTATTGGTACATGCGATCTGTGATGGACGGCTAATCATTTTTTCTGAGAACTTAAGTAGATACTTGTATAATTTGTCATTTTCCTATACACAACACTCTACTCTCGCCTGTATTATCCGAAGGTAATAAGGTGGGTAGGTAGGCAAAGGTGAATATAACTAGTATTTTGCGGGCTATCTGAGGTCCCCAGTACATATAATAGGGGGCTAGCATTTTGCACGTTGTAGTGTTAATGAAAAGAAACAACTTTTTAAAGAAAGTTTTCTTTATTATACTACTAACTATTTAAAATGAGTCGACGATCGTTAAAAAGTCGCGTGTCCTCGTCCACTCTACACTCCATTATCGTCGTATCTACTGCACGGGTTTAATATACTATCATCATATTAGCAAAATAATTAAAAAAAATCAAAAATGATTCTTACGTAAAATGTGGTTTGTAATGACGAGCACCCGTGTGGTGAAATATTTTACACTAATTGCCAGTCACCCTATATATAGGAGACAAGTTCACTGATAATAGGTATGACGACATTTTTTTTGTTTTGTCCGCCATATAAATACGTATTTTTTTTAAATATTGGACTCGTAACCGAAATCTTGAATGATGTCTCGCTAAGGTAAGTTTTATGCCTCTGTATGCCGTAGCGCACTCCTACTCAGAAACTTTAATGCGTTATGTCATTATATTGTTTAATTTCAATGATAAAGCTTTTTTAAAATACGGTAAATTATTAGAATACGATTTTTCATACTCTATCGTCAACCCTATTAAATCAGCCCTGAATTTCATAGTAGCTGCTTTCGAATTTCAGCAATTTTCAGTGAACTTGTATAATATTGCGACTAGGATAAAAAATAATACCTATATACGTGACACGGATTTTGTAAATATGTAAATTATTCGTAGTTAAATGACATAGAAAGCTGTAGTGTTTCGCATTATTATTTTAGAACACTTTTACCGCACCTTTCAGACACAAAAAGTTATAGCTAATAATGTGTGTGTTATCCTTTGATGGGTTCTGTAGTTCAGATTAGCTTTCCAGATCTATTTCCACTTAATCCAATATAGATATTAACTAATAAATGGGAAGTTCGTTAGAATGTGATTTTTTACCTCGTTTAACACATAGGGTAAACTTTCCGGGTAATATAATATGATAATAATAAAATAACTGAACTTATATTTTATCTATAGGATGTTCCTGAGTTCGGTGTGTCTTTTGACATAGGCCTCCTCCAACTTCCACTGACCACCAAACTAGTATATCCCAAATGTGAAATAGTAGTACCATCTAGATATATCTACGTAATACAGTTTAGTAGTGCATGTATATTGTTAGAAAATATCTTATCATCAACCTGGGGACAGCGATCGGTTGCCGGCATCCGTCGGCTTTCCGCAATTTTAACAATGTCATTACTCCACCTTTTAGCGGGCCTTTGCGTGGTCTCCACTCGATAACCTTTATTCCTCAGCGATTATCGGTTCTATGAGCGATGTGGTTACTGCCACTTCAACTTGCCCATTTTGATTGCTATGTCTGTGACTTTAGTTCTTTTGCGGATTTCTTCAATGAGAGTCTTAACACGCAAAGAAACCATAATATTTTATACAGTGGAAATACCTATTGTACAATTCGACCAAATTGAGTACAATAGTGCACGTCGCCACAATCATTAGTGCTGGCGACTGACCGACAGACAGCCAATTTGATCATTATTTTTTAAATCCACCCGTTATCATTAGCTGTCATTTTGGGTCGTTTCACAAACCGTTAGATTTCGCGTCTGCCGTCTCTGTGTTTGTTCTATTGTAATTGCAAATATTAGTTGCTGAAGATTTGTTGCTTTCTAACTGGTGCGGAGAAATTCGTTTTAGAGAATTACTTGGCTATTAAATAATTCTGAGATTAATTTCATTTAAACATTGGATTGACAGTTATTTTATTGCAAGAGTGGTTTTAGAATCACTTGCGCAGGCAATTTATATTTAATTAGTTTTATTTTACATTGCATAGACTAAATGGCCATTGTACTTATTAATAATTTAAACAAAAGAAATAAATAATTAGGTATGCACGCCACCATTATTGTCACTCGAACCATTACACGAACGTACTGATTCACTTTTCCCACCGAAATTGCTGTCATTGTGATGACATTTCTATGTCATGGCGGGTGGGCGCCCTCAATGCGATATTTATAATGAATCTGCGCAATTAGAGTAAAACGCTGCTAAACAGTAATTTAGACTGGATTTGGATGAATTTCCCGTGTTTAACACGCTATATAGCTTTCTTTTTAACGACTGTTGGAGAGGTTAAATAGACTGTAAACACTGAGACGCTATTTTTTTCAAGATACAATGACGGCCATTTTCCTTGTAATTTGAAGTTCGAATACAATACAACAATGCGGATAATGTTGCAGTGTTCGGGGATTATACGGTACTTACCATGGAATAGTGCTAAGATTATGTATTTAATCCGAATGTTTCGTTGTAAACAAGGATTCTAGGAGGCTAGATATTTTTAGAGACAAGGCTAGACATTTTAGTAACATAGTTTTGATGCCAGGCATGGCAGGCATCTTTTGTAGCACGCTAATAAAATGGTTTGCAGAGACACTTGCTCTTTGCACCAATTTTGCAAAGAAACGTTACTCCATCTCGTCTGAGGGTATTATGCTGCACGTTTTTGAATTACGGTTTCTATGTGCTTACTTATCGGCTACCTTAAACACCCGTAATTGGCAATCTTGAGTAGGTAACAACCTCCTGCTTCTCAGTATACAAAAAGATCTAAAATACTGACTGAATTTGACTTCATTGTTTGATAATAAGTATTACTGCAATTTACAGTTAAAATCGACATAAATGGCCACTACTTAGTCTTTCATATGCCTCAGTTGATATGGCCGATGCATTGTGTTTCATTCAACAGTTTGTCACAAAGAGGGGTGTTTGTTACAATACAAACGTTTGAATTGAATGCATGAGTGAAGATTTTCGCATCACTTTCCTAAACTAATAGGCAGAACTAAACGTTGAGTCATCACGCCTTTACGACAGCTAGTTAAATTTGCAAATAACTGGCAAGCCATTATAGCTTTTATTATAGCGAACCAAAAGCGATAATCGTTTAAATAAATTTACGTTAATTTTACTAATTGTGTTCGTGCTTGTACCTTCTAGATTAGAGAGCACTGAAAGGCGTCGGATACGATAGATAATACTGCTATTGAAAGCGAATCAGCGCATTTATTTAATGTTAAAGAGCTAAAGATGTTTTCACTAAAGACATTTTTCGTTTGCTACTTGAGTATGTTGTGCCATACGCACACGACAATCTTTAAGGGTGCGTCCACATCTGGCGAATGTGCCGCGAATGTGCAGCTCGCGAGCCGTTTGCAAACTGCCCGCGAGCTGCGCGCGTGCACGCCTTTACACTAGCCTTACATGAGTTGCCCTAAAGAGGCGCACCAAACCATTGCCATGACTGCACGCGCGCATCTCGCGGTCAGCTCGCAAACGGCTTGTGAGCTGCACATTCGCTAGATGTGGACGCACCCTTAGACATCGTTGACATAAAACAGCATTTTCCTGTTTAATAATTTTTCGTGGTCAGGTTTTTAGTAGTTTTTTATCATTGATAAACGAACTATCCAAGCTATGCATTTGACTTCGTTTATGGCCATCACCATAAAACTAAAATGCCTTACAATGATCATGATTACAGATGTTCAGAGAGGTTAAGTGGCCTTAAACTTAGTTATTATTAGTATCATTACCTATAATAAACGTTAATCTCAATTTACTAGGTAACCCTACGCAAAGCTATGAGTGAGCTGTGCAGTTTGTCTGGCTACGATCTTAACTAGTAAATAGCTGTAATCTATTATTGCATGGAATAGAGCATTCGGTCCAATGGTTTTATCATTTGTTAGTATCTGTTGCACCAGACTATGAAATAAATTAGGGATTACCCTGATTAGGTGTGGAAACGTTTAACTTTAAATTAAACTGTCAAAAACAATTGAATTAAAATTGACTGACTTGAAAATTCTGACTCCAATGTTTGAGGTTTTGTTATAAAGAATAACTCTCTTAAACTAACTACCCCAGCAAACTTAGTACCGCGTATTTCTTTTAAACCTTTCTTTGACCTGTAGGAATATTTCAAAACGCCGTTTTCGAGTTTGATTTACACAAACATGTTTTATACATATTTAAATATTTTTCATACATAAAAATAAATTGACGGATGTTTGATTACCTATATATATCTATTCTCTCAGAAGTTTATAATACCTACCCTTGTGTATACAAATGGCATAAATAAGCGTGCAAAACCTAAAAAAGCGTTAATTAGGGGTGCTATGTATCATAATTTAAGCGTTCAAAAGAATAATTAAAAACGTATGAAGCCTTTATTTTTTGGGGGCTGAGTCACCTTCGTTCGTGGGTGTACACCTTTAATTGAATTCCCACACGTGGTCACCGGGTGGTGCAAATCAGGTGACAATCAACTGGTAGTAGGCTTCTGCCGAGGTTAGTGACCACCCCCCAGACAAAGCCGCGTGACACCACGCAGAGAGGGCGGGTCGGAATCGTTGCTCCTTTAAGGTTTCTAACCTTATGGAAGCTCATTCCACTGCCACCTTCTCACTGATAATCATTCGTAATCACGAGTGAATCGGTATACTGGGCTGAAATTCCATCCATCGTAGACTTTCATCATTGCTTAACATCAGGCAAGTTGTAGTCAAGCGCCAGCGTAGAAGAAAGTAGAAGAATAAAAAAATAAAAAAATATCTTGGAGATTATAAATGTTGGTAATGTTCTTCCAATCAGATTGGCCTTCTTCGACAGTCACAAATTGTGCTCGTCGATGGGGTCGTACGGCATATTTCTCAAAGCCGAGCCACGACAGCCCTAATCTAGATACAGTCGCGTGTGCTAGGTCCATTCGTTGTGCCTGTATTCCTAGCACTATCTCAACTCGTACTGTACACTCGCGCACTCAAGTGATGAACAAGGTTGTAATTATTGATTTATATGGATGGCTCGTTGCGCAAATCAGTGATAATGAATGGGCTTTGTTTGGTTCAATAAAAGGTAAAATGTCTTATTCGTTTATTTTGTTCATTGTTGGATGCATATGCAAAAGCAATTCAAGATTTAAGATACATTATTACTATGAAGTAGTTTATAAGTCAGCTTTGTTAAATGTGAGACATGTTATTTTTGTATACATATTAACATTTTAATAGGCGTACTCTATGTGTTCGGTTTAATTTTAAAGTTTTTACTACCGTACTTTGTCATTCGGTTATCATAACCTTCTAGTTAACAAAAAAAAAGCAAAGCGTAAGTTAATTGCTAGAGCATCATCATTTCCGTTGCCCTTTTCCCAATTTTGTTGTTGTCGGTTCCTTGCCTAATCTAATGCGACTAGCTACCAGTATAATGCAAGCGACTGCCATCAGACAGACAGTAGGCTTAGACATCAGGCTTCTAACGGTAACGTGTGTCATAGATGTTTTGTCATACGGGACCGACGGCTTAACGTGCTCTCCGAGGCTCAGAAGTTAGCCCCTCAACCAAATCTGAGTTGTTACATAAAGATTGTCCGTGATGGAAATCGAACCCGCGACCTCCCGGGCACAGTAGGTACAGCCTAATCAGACGGCTAACACCGCTCTACAGAGGTCGTCGTCAAGTTAATTGCTAGTGCGAATTAAGTTAATTCATTATCTTTATGCGTTGTGTTGAACTATCCATGAATATTGTGAACACATTCTGTTGTTATTGTAGTTCCTTGTTATTGCTGTTCGATTATTGTTGTTAATTGTATCGCCGCTGTTTATCACACTCTCTTCGTATTTAGCACGCCCTCTGTTCCTGAGGTTGTCTATTTGGTACATTAGTTAACAAGTCTTAACATGTACTTTGTTGCGCTAAAACCATTGCACTTATATTGGCAGTAAATTCACTTCAAAATGAGGCGCATTATACAGATTTCCAAGTGCTTTGTGAATCATTATGGTTCGACAAAACTGAAATTAATGACTTTGATCATTTAGTATGTGTGTGTGGTATAGTTAATAACAAGTCTATTGAGTCTAATAACCAGATTGTTTGGCATTTTTTCTGCCTTCGTTGTGTGCTTAATTATGCAGTTTGAAATCTTTAGTTGTCTCATTAATTTTGTTATTTCAATTGAAGCTGCCCTGTAAACAAACACTTTCTTTACCACATTTACTTTTGTTTATACTGAAATATTAAACTCATGTTTACAAATTGCATTTGAACACTCACTTTCAAGATAAATTAAACATTTATTAACACCTCGCGTTGTAATTTCTACAGTTAATTTATTGTAATAATTTAGTATTTACATTGTAGATCTGTTGATTACCGTTATGATAAACAAGTGAGTTATTGTGTTAAGAAAACTTGGTCCAGATACCTATCGAATGGGCAATTACAAAGCATTTTAAGCCCGAGGGTACCTACCTACTTACTTTTCTAAATTTTTAACCATCATCATTTCCCTTGCCTTTTTTCCCATTTCTATTGGGGTCGGCTCCCAGTCTAACCTGATGTGGCTAGCTACCAGAATTATACGAGCGACTGCCATCAGACCTCGAAACCCGTAGGGAACCAGTAGCCGAGATGGTAAGACCAGGTTTCAGATTATGTTGGCTTCTGACTACATGTTACAATTGTCATAGATGTGTTAAATGACAACCGGGACCTAACGTGCTCTCCGAGACATGGGGGTAGTCCCTCAACCAATCAGACACCGAAACAAATTTTTGTTGTTACACAAATATTGTCCGGGGCGGGAATCGAACCCGCGACCGCGACGGCTTACACCGCTCGACTACAAAGGTCATCTTTTCTAATTTTTTTTTACCTACTTCTGAAAAAAAATGGGAGGTTCTATATTGGTATACGTATTTTTTATTTAAAGAGTTTTTTTTATTTACTTCTAAGTTGGCCCTATTGAAAAATTCGGTGAATGATGGACTTCGGAAATATAGAGCAGCAGAACTCCTCCTCATATGGCGGAACAGCCGAGATGGCGGTAGTTATTCTTGTACTTCAACAGTATGGGTATCTAATTTATTTTTTATTAATCTCAGTAAGGATTATTTAAAAATATATATCTAGGTACTTTAAGCTTTTGCTATTTAGGTAGCTAGCAATTGCTTAATACCGTGCTTTTAATAGTCATTGATGATGTCCATTTGTAGCATAACATCAATAGATTGTAAATTTCAGGATCCTTTTACGTAATAATATCACTTGCTATTTGTGTATTTAAGCTAAGAGTCAATATTTCAAGATAACATTGCATTCGATGTTTTACGTGCCATTAAAACCGGGCTAATGGGTAAGAAAATAATAACGGCGATAAATAACGAAGATGATGATTATCTACACAATTACAAGGGCGTATCGGTAGAGCGGCGCGTGCGCATATACTCGCAGCTTTTACGCTTTAGTTCCCTCCAAAGCTAGGGCTGGCAAAATAAACCCTGAACATATGTATTGATTTTATTTTGTCTTGTAGGGGTTTATACCACTAAAGGGTGCCAACATGTCGCTATTTAGTCAGTTCGTCCTTCTGTCAGCAAACTGTATTTCATGAAACAGGATGGTTACAGAATTAAAATTACACACATTGTAATTTTATTTCAATTAAGGGTTGCATATGTAAGACTCGGTACTTTTTTCATCACTTTCGCGTAATTTCGAAACACAGACTAGTTAGTTTCTGCCTCGCACAAAGGATAAGGTTGCAAAAAAAAACAATAGATATTAGTATGTGCTTACCTTTACAGAGTGGAATTGATTATCTAATAAGTATTTTACTTTTAAAAGCATCTGCTTAGGTAACACACATCACAATACATGTGCAATTTAGAATTAAAATATTGTAGCAATCACTTGAATGAAACAGCATGTGTCATAAGTTTATTAAACTGTTAATTTTCAATCAACTGTAACTAGTTTAGTCAGAATCAGAATGTAATGTTACCTCAGTAAGTGACCGTACAATATCGATCTTGGTTCTATATTCGTAATAGTCAATCATTCTCAATCATGTTTGACAGAGTTACAACTTTATAGGCTTGTTGATGTTTAGAACTGATTAACCGGCTTAATTTCATAGGATTTTAGTAATACCCACACTTTTAGACATTTATTACAAACTTGGCTAATCAAAACTAGCATCTTTAAAGGTAAAAATTTATATTTTTCTAAGTTTGAAAGAGATTTTTAACAGTTTTTTAAATTTGTTATAGGTATCAATTTTTTTTAAAGAGAATGTTAGGAAGTTATAATGAAAATCCATACCTTTTAAAATTCTGTCGGTTTCTAGAGAATTTTTAAAAACCCTATTTTGATTTTTCTAGTTCTTTGTTATTATAAGACGGTAGCAAAAATAAAATTAACTTAACTTATTAAGTTCTTGTTAATATCAGAATACAAGCTGTTAACATGATTTTTTTTACACAATTTTCAAGGAAGTGTTGTATACATTTTTGTAAATTAATTTTTTACCTCGAGTCGTATCTGTTAAACATCCGAATGGATTGCGACATGTAAGGTATCAATTTAGATTTGTTTCAATAAACCGAGTGTTCTTAGATAGGTTTTGTGTAAAAAAATAGTGGATTATTTACGCTAATTGTAGGTCGTTAAAATGTTTTTTATTTTTAACTAATCCTTTCGAGTTAGGTTTCAAAATGAAGGATTTTAAAAGGCGATTATAAAAATATATGTAAGGTGTATTTTAAAGTAATTGATTTTTAAATTTTAACACCTTGTTAGCATTCATATTATAGATACCTAGTTACCTACCTATCCATTAGATAAGAAGCTACTTCGTTATTAACAAAATAACTGTAACACATCGTAGATTATTACTAATGCCACATGTTCAATTCTTTTTGTTAATAACAATGATTAAACTCAAAACCCATTTATGAATGAAATAGTTTGATTGAAGACCAATCTTCACAACGAGATGAACTGATGAGATATTACGTGTCATTAGCTGTAAGTAACTAGTTACAACATTTTGTTGAATAAGATGCTATCAATTCAAATTGGACGAATTATACTCGGGGAGCCGGTTCTGTAAGCAATTACATAAATTAGAAGAACAGTACTTATCTGCTCGAGGCAGGGCTTATTACAAAGTTGCACTTAGTAAGTACTTCTAATTGTTTACCGGTTTTCAAAAAGGACCACTGTTTTATGTATCTACTTACCTATGTTTGACTTGAGTTTCTAGTTAGAAACAATTATATTTGGAATGACTCAATTCAATTTCTAAAAATGAGTTTCAAGTGTATTCCAATGCGCTTATGTATTTTTACGTTTTCACGCCGCAGTTCGTGGGTACATTTCCCACCCGAGTGATACATTTGTGTGATTGAACATGTCTGTTTGTCTTAAGTCTGGGTGTAATTAATTTATTCTGTGTCTATGTATAGGTATGTATTTACAAAAGATAAGAATCATATATAGTACAAGCTCTACTTAGTTTGGGACCAGATGGCTGTGTGTGCACTATATTATTTATTTATTTATTTACTTAATGTAGTTAGTAAAAAGTTTACTTAGTTTTTGTTAAAAAGATGTTGGAAATCAATAAATAAATGGTTTTACCCGAGCCTACGCAATAAGTGTTGGCTATAAAATAGCTTTTAAAGTGAAAATTAGTAGTAGCAATGTAGAAAAGTTGGTAATTTCTAGCTGTGGAGTACAGGTTCAGTTTATATTTATGATTGTTTGTAAATTTGAAAGTTGACGTAGGACATACACGCTTGCGTTACAAACTAGTGCCTATCTAGTAGATAACATAGGCTGATGGACACTTGAATTATTTCCGATGTTATTTATAAAACCGGTCAATTGCGGGCCCGCACATAAAAGGTTATGTGCGGGCCCGTTCCGTACCATTTTAAAAAGCATATTAGCTTTTATAACTCGGCTGCCTATCACTCATTAACCTGTAAAGCCAACTTAACCGTTGAAATACAACTTAACCGTGTCAGTTTTTCTTTTAAATTCATTATATAATATACTACTAGCGTGAATTTTTTTTCAAATCTACAATCAACGGTTACCTGGAAGAGGGACACCAGACTTTAACTAAAATTACAGCTTTAAAGCCTTATATTTCGTGTATGGAACCCTTAGTCGAAATAATAAATAAAAAAATTGTTTAGTAAATTATCTAACAACATACATGGCAGAGCAAAATAAAATTCCCCTTTAAAGTGTTACGTACACGAAAAAAAAGTGTTTTCAAGATTTTATTCTGGCCCGCAAACGGACAGACGGACAGACAGACATGGCAAACCTGTAAAGAATCCTATTTTACAAACTCATTTAATTAAATAAATATTCCGGGATCCAGGCTTAAAATCACGGAGGTTAAGCTTTTCTATGTGTAAAATGTTATATTACGAGGATTCGAAATAACAACCATCGTGGTGACAGCATTAATGAACCCGTGTTTAATAGGACTGTACTATGCTTAAACGCAGCCCCAATAAATAGTGTGTGCCATCTTACTAGTGCACAAGTGCCATTTTTCTTGTCACCCGCCATCGGGTGAAATTGAGGACAAATGTGCTAATAATTTTGTAATTGTACAAAAAATCTATAATAATTATTAAACGACAGTATGGAACCTTGTTGCTGTCGTGAGTCCTTCGACCACACACTTATATTTTATTGCACTTAGAATTACAAATAGCATTAATCAAGTTCATTTATGGGTCATTACCGCCAGTTTTTACTCGTATCTGACAATTGTCTGTGGTTACTCGTTACGCGGTTATCCGAAGGAAAACACCAATTCGCAAGTAAAGATGTGATTTCTCTAGGAAAGCAAATTGAATATTATGAACTTTCGAGTGAAATGTGCAGGTTGTGTTGGAAAGCTGTTATTGTCCGTGTATCTAACGCTGATGAAATCAATGACCAGTACTGATGAGTTTTGTGAATGAAAATTGCATTTATGGTACCGACAACGTAAAAGTATCCGTAATGGCAGCTTAATTTATATATTGTATTCAAAACTTTCTAGTTGTATTCCAGCTGCTTACATTTATTATAAATAATAATAAATGTAAATATTATTTTTTATTTTTTATATATTATTTGTGTGTATTTATTTATTATTAGTATATATTTACAAAAGATAAGTAGTATATGTATGGTATATAAGTTATTTAGTTTACTTAACACAAGCTCTGCTTAGCTTGGGATTAGATGATTGTGTGTGATAATGTCCCAGAATATTTTTTATTTATTTAGGTATTATTTATAGTGTAAAAGAGTATGCGCAAACACACAGGCACTCTCCTACTCCTGCAGGTTTGGTAGACTGACAAGACTAATGAGAGTGAGAGAGAGAGTACAGAACAGCCGCGAAGGTACTCTCCGATGCTTACCAATTTCTTGATCTTTTTTTAATTTAACCCACCATTCGCGCCTCTCCTGTATACCAGGTTTTAACAGCGGCGCCTTTAAAAGACTCGGGTCACCCTTTGCTCGGCACGGGATTCGACCCCGCGCCACAACCTCAACGGCTAAGGTGGACACTCTCCTACGCCAAAGTCATTTATATTATCAATTTGTTTTCTAATTATAACTCGACACCAGAGTCATTTACTGTGTACTGTGTATCTTGCGTATGTATTTACATTGCATACCTAATCGAAACCTTAAGTGAGTCTGCCTTTTTTAATAATAATACTAGCTCCAGCCAGGGCGCAGCGTCTTTGTCAGTCCACTAACTGAAAGTAACGCACTCAGGTAATAAACTACGAGTCTCCTAAATATCATCTGAATTGGTTTAGCAGAGTTGTTGTGAATAAGTTTATTAAGATGTATGTTACATCGAAATATCGAAGCTTGTATATAGTTGTCGGATTCAATATTTTATCAACACACGAGAAGCTTACTCTAATCTAAATTATTTGGACAGTGTCTCTCAACATTTGTTTTGTCAACAAATTTATTAATACTCTCCGTAGTCTATTAACGTGACATCTAAAATATTTTGTAGAGTCACTTCCCTGTTCTAAATACTGGCGACTTAACTACGAAATAATTTATTGTGTTTGGTTAATCGTCTGCGCTTTTGAGTCACAGTTAACGATTGTAAGCAAATTAAATAAATATTTAAATTTAGGTAAATGTTATGTTAATTTATACGATGTATATGTATAAATAGGATTCCTATTGTTTCCTACTAGCATATTAAACATATTATTTACCTATTAGAATTACTTATAAATGTAGAGTATGCAACGTCTTAAATAATATTCTGTGCAAAAACACACCAAAAGCGTGTGTATTGTTGTATAATAAAAATATTGCAGCAATTGCGGTTTAAAAAAGAAAAACCATAGTAATTGCAACAATGATTTATAATGTTCTTGATCATTATACACTATTAATATACATAACAATAACCATGGAGGCGTGATATGTAAACGAACCTCGGCACAGACTACTCGATATTTTGGGGATCGGGCTGTTTGCATATTATATTAAGGCTCTGCTTTTGTTAGGGCTATGCTATATTTCACTGTGTTGCAAACTAATATTATCCACAATAGGTCGGCAGCCGGCGAGTTGAAGTATCTGACTGACGATTATACAATTTTAATTATGATTTCACCTTTCGCTGGGTCACAGTTAGGAAATCGCTATTTCTATTAATAGTGAATCGAGATCTGTGATTAGGTGGCAACAATCGATTTGCTATGATTGAATTTTGCTACTATTGAAACAATCGGTAAAGAAAGCGTGTCTTGAAATAAATAGATTATGTTACCTTAATCACAATAGGTACTCTAATAAAATATTATTACTCTGTATATACATTTCCTCTAGCCGTTAATTGTTAGGATTTCTCCTATAACAAGCAAATAGTAACGTGCTTTATTAATACGTGATGGTGTTTTATAAAAAGATTTTTCAAAGGACTTTACTTTTTAGCCACTGACGAAGAAGAATGGAGTGTTATACCTATAAGTTTAATTTTTATTCTTTGAATGTTAAAATGATCGGGCTCTTTAGCTAGGTTTTTAGAAAAATTATTCAATCATTTCCAGATCATCACATATTTTCAAGATTGGCAAATAGTTGTACATTTCTTAAACGTCAGATAATTACAAATAATGTTATTATTTCTTTTTAAAGGGCTTGGCTTTTATTTTTCACTTTATTTCTTCAGTTCTGGTCGGTTAGGCAGGCCCCCGATTCTCGTGCTTTAGACATTTAACTATAATAGACATATGTCGAATAAAATTAGAATTTCATTAGATTTCTGACATTTTTACGACATTTGTCTATAAGAGTTAGAGAGATAAGTCTAAAGCGCGAGATACGGGGCCCAGGAGAGGCTTACAAAAGCATGTCTGTGTGTTTCTTCTCTTTTCATTATATTCATATCGTTATCAAACCCTTATACCTCGCCGGTTTTAAATCATTAAGCTCTAAACTGGTGTCCGTGCATCACCATCGTTTTAATGTCACCACACCTCACTTTAAGATATATAGTGTATTCAAGTGTTATCTTATCTCGTAAATTCACTCACTGGAGTGAACTAGGGTTGGGCTAATGGTGTAAGATGAACGGCTCCCTGTCGGACTGACCGCAGTCAGTGGCCACTCATTGGCGCCTAGTACAATAATGTAGAGTTAGAAAGTTAGAGCAACTAAGTTATCATTACTTGCTTTTGAGAGATTTTGGTTGGAGGAAAGTAAATTATAATATGCTAGCTTTCCCACCGTTGTTCCGCCCGCGCGTATTTTAGTTATCGCGCTAAATCACTAACTTCTTTTTGCGCAGTTGGATAAAAACTATCCTATTTCCTTCTCCGGGTCTGAAACTATCAGGATAGTAAATTTCATCCAAATCAGTTTAGTAGTTTTGCCGTGAAAGCGCGTCCGACAAATAAAGTTACTTTTGCATTTATAATGTTAAGTCTAAGGACTTCGTCCGCGTGATATACTGACAGCATGCTAATGAATGTAGCCTGAATTAATGTTAAATATTTGGCTAGATTCTAACAAAATTTTTGTGTGCAAAATTTCACCCGAATCTGGTTACTAATTATAAGCAGTTTTGCCATAAAAATTTACAAGAATCTATCCATTCATATATCCTCACGAAATTTTGCATTTATATTAAGTAAGTATGTAGTAAGAATAAATGGCTTTTCGTGTCAAACTGATGAATTAACTTACAGTCTTCTATGTTATCTTTTATCTTTTACTAGCTTTCCGCTGGCAGCTTCGCCCGTGTGACCTTCATTTTGCATCTTGCCCAGCGGTGGGATAAAAAATAGCCTTCCACAATAAATTGCTATCTAACAGTGCAAGAATTTTCAAATTGGATCAGTAGTCTCTGAGATTAGCGAGTTTAAACAAACAAACATTTTAGTCATAAAGTAGGTATAGATGTTATAGAGACCTCCATTAAGAAACGATTTTTGATAATTCTCAAACTTTCAACCCTATGTTACCCATAAGGGGTTGACAGTTTTGTAAATTTAATCCGTGAGCGGATAAGATACATTTTATATGGGCCTAGTTGCCTGATATAAATGGATATTATTATTATTATAGGTAAGTAGGGGTTAATTGAACATCATATTATTTACGTAAAAAATAAACCTGCATAATTCTTAAATATACTTACCATTATTATTCAATTACTTAGGTTCCACAAAGACGGTTATAGATGGGAATAAAGTCTTTTTACACACATAAGCCTATAGAATGTGTTACGTTAATGAGGAAGGACGTTTGAATAGTCTGGTACTTTATGATGGCCGCACTATTAAACTGTCTTCTTTATTTTACTAAGCTGACAGTCATACACGCGGTTCTCACCTCCACTACACCTAGCGCCATTTGTAGAGTCACCACAATGTTTGAAGATTGGGAGATTTTTCTCTTTTGTGATGAAGTCACATATGAGAAACCTCGCCAATCATCATCATCTGTCAATCATCGGATAATGATCAAGAAACTAATTTTTTTTATAATAACTTAGTACCTACTAAAATGTAGATAAAAATTCTACCTACTTACATATAATAATAATATAGTAGGTATATGTGTGAAAATATTTATTTAGTTCCCAGACTAAGCAGAGCTTATACAATGGAAACCAGATAACTGGTAATATACTACACATAAAACTTTTCTTTTGTAAATGCATCCCTACCTAAATATAAATAGAAAAATTAGGTACCTACTTACTTTACTTAACATGAGGTTTAGGTACCATGTATAAATAATTTAAAAAAATATTCTAAGAAAGAATTTCGGAAGTGTTTTCTTTGAAGGTGTAGAATGGGGGGGAAATAAGTCAAAAATGTGTATAAAACAATATATAATTATTGTGAGGATCTTTGTGTTTTTTATTTATTTACTTACAAAAATAATGTAGAATATCCGTATGATTTGGAAAAATGTGGTAACCCACACAGCTGCATACAAAGCAGGCAGCGGCACATTATTGTTGACGGAATCCGAGTGAGAGTCCTATTCATGTAGGTACCACCATTGTTTCTCTCTCGTGTTTAAAAATGGAACGTCCTTTCAATTTGTAACATGGTTGTCATGGGAACGAAACGTCACCTGTCATCGTTACAAAATGTCTGTATCATTAATAAATCAAAATAAATAGGTATACGGTCTGCCTTTGTAACTTTACTTGTAGTATTTCAATACGTAGTAGTAATTTATTTTTCAAATCGGTTCAGTATATTTGGCGCGAAAGCGCGACAGACAGTTACTTTCGCATTTATAATATTAGTAAGGATAAAAAATCTCATAATAGTTAAAACCGCCATTGCATAGTAACCCTTTTGCATCCCGCTGTGGGAGCGGGAGTTCTCTCAACTATGCTATCTTAAGTTCTTGTATCTACGCACTAGCAGTATAATCGCGGGGGCAGCTTACCGCGCACTTAGCCGCTTTTCCAGTTTCCACATACAACCGTTTGAAATGTCGCATTTAAGTACAATCAAACGTGGTTCCATATTAAACTAGAAAAGCGGCTAACCGCCAGTTCTTCTTGATGTTTTCTGTCGTCGATATTAAGCCGGTATCTAGTTAAATAGTATAGATATGAATAACACTTATAAACTTTTCTTAAAAAAAAAAATTGGTTGCCTGTAAATTCGGTATACGGGCGAAAGTTTTACGTGACAACGACTTTGAGTGGTAAAATAATTTTAATGTGAATATTCATTCGTATAGTAGGAAGAGGGATGAAACATAGTTGAGTGGGAGAGAGACGCAAGGCATTCGGCGGGCCTCTCTCTCGTTCGGTGACTCATCGTAACGTTACCGAGCGTTACACTTTTTCATAAGTGCCTCCCAGCCGCAACCTAATTTAAGACGTTGTCACGTCAATAATGAATGCATTGGATAAAAATTTCTAATAAAAGTAATTTTATGAAATTACAATAAAAAAAGATCAGTAGGTAAATAATTTATGTACTATAGCAAATTAAAACATCAGTGTCTAATGTTGAACGGCCTTTTATTTTGGTGATTGATTCTCTAAACTGCACTTTAACGACTGACCATTAACACAAATTAGAGTTAACGCTAAAGTTAATGAAGCAACTTTTCATCGAATGTTTGTATTTCGAGCATTTATCTGTTGTTGAAAAAGAATGTTTTAAAAATAAATTAAGTAAATTTATGGGAATTTTGAGATTTTAAGATTGTACAGTATTCTTTATGGCGTTCGAATGTGAATAGGTGATTGCAAACATGTACAAAATTTATGTTACAATTTGTGATCTCATGGTAATGCATTGTAAACCATATAGAACTGACTATAGGCTCCTGAGACATGAGGGGGCCAAATGACTGAATAACATATAGGCTCCTAACAGCACCAGAGCACACTAGTATAGTAAATTAGTAATAATATAAAAAGTACAGTATGAGATACAAGTCTAACGGACGGAAGGTCTGTGATGTGTGCGTTTTGTATAAATAAAAACACAAAGAAGGCAGTCTAGCACACCCAAATGTTTATTTTATGTAGGTGGGTATTGGCACATTCACCACGTGTCATATGGATAACATCTCAAGGTATTATGTGCCCTATATGTTAATCAGGCAATAATCTACGAGTGTACAAAAAATCATTCAAATCTGCTAGGTTGTTTTTCTGTAAAAGGAAAAAAAATGAAGGAAATCATCCATGAGGTTTAACGGCCATTTTGTATTTATATTTGTGATAGGATATGGAATTTGCGTATCTCAGAAATATGCTGTTTTGTATCTAGATAAGGTTATTCCTTGTTGGTGTTACTTAAGTACTGATTTAATTATTCTAATTTAATACTAGTCATTTATTCAAAATTCAACAAAGAATTTGATAGTAAGAAGAAAAATAAAATTTTTGAGAGTATAAGTTGGTTAACATAATGAAAATTAACCCTTGACTCTGAATGTTGGTTAACTGTACTAAGTATCAGAGTTAATAATAAATTTATAGTAGAAATTGTAGATGGAGTTGAAGTGGCAGTGGGTCGCGGTCGGGGGTTATGGGACGGTCATGTCTGCCACAGAACCGACATCCTTCTTGAGTGGAGACCACGAATTGGCTAGCGTAGCGTAGGACGCGATAATCTCAGCAGGGTCAGTCTTGCTGGATGAGAAAAGCCGCGGATCGTACTCAGTGGCGTGTTTTAGTGGGAGGCCTATGTCCAGCAGTTGACTACAATAGGCTGATAATTGATGATGATTGCAACAACAATACTGCTACCGTCAAGAAAAAGAGATTTCCTTATGATGGCAGAATAGGAATTGTAGATTTGTAAAAAGGCAATTTAAAAAATACTAAGGCAACCCCGGTTGCTTAAGTTCTGCTATGTAGTAAGTTGTAAATATTTATTATTTATTGACCTAATAAAGTTAATAATTCATTAATGCGACTTTGTAACCTAATGATGGCACTGTACCTCATTTCATGGCGTATTAGTTTCTATTTTATTAGCTTATATCCGTTTAGCTGTAGGTCTCTTTCAATTTAGATCATACTCCGCCATAAAATGTCGTGCTTATTCTTATATAAAGCTTTTCTAATATAATGCGTATATCGTAACAGGGATGTAGTCTTTGTAAATACGAAAATTTGACACCTGCATTAACTGTGAGATACTGCTGACAACAAGTCTGTAATTGAGATACAACTATTTATTAATTATCAATAGTATTCGTATTATTATTTAATTTATTCGTTGTCTAAATATACCTATATACTCACCAAAAGTGCCGAAAGTGAATCAAAATCAAAAGATTTAATAATTATTTTCTTCACTGCATAACTCTATTACGGTATAAGTTATCTGAATGTCTATTTCGAATTTATACCTACATGAAAAGTCCCTTAAGTATGAAAATGTCATTACGTTTTGTCATCTATTTTAATCTATTCTCAGTAAAGTTTAAAATCTTGAAGAACTTAAACTCAAGTTCCCACGTTAAGACATTAAGAGAAAACAGGTGGACATTCTGACGTTTTACGGTCACTTGTCATCGGTAGTGCAGGCGTGGAGCGTGCGCACGCGCTGCGATAAGGTTGCGCGGTACGCGCGCGCTTTGCGTGCGCCCGTGGGAAACGCATTATGCCTTCTAATCGCTTTAAGTGCGCGTCAAGATTGATATATTTTGAGTACAAGTGAGTAGTTTTGCGACTGGAGACTTTTGAAAGTTCTTTTCACATGGTTTTAGTAAGAAGCAAATAAAACATGATTTTTTTGCTGATGACCTAACCCAATTAGCAGGAAGGGCCTCTATTGGTTCACCGGACTTTTTCGGTGAGCCGTCCGAGGACCGTAGAACCGATAAATAAAACAGAACGAACTGTGTTTCTTATATAGGCCAGGAGGATATACATATAATTTCTTTGCAAAGGAGTTAGATCTTATTGCTATTTAAACTCCGAAGTTTCTTAATTCAGTAACACAAAAACATCTGTGTTTTAGGCGTGGTGCTGTGGGAAATTATACTAAATTTAAAATTTAATGACGCATATTTTTTTCGCTAACAACCGTCTATATCAGCCAGCTTTCGTATTGAGAAAACCGTAACAAATTCGGTTGATCCGTTTATGCGCTACATGAGAACATACTTTATACACAACACAACATTGCTACCAACATTGCTACAACATTGCTTCACATCAGGCAAGATGTGGTCAAGCGCAAACCTATTATAGAATAAAAAAATAAATAAAAAAATACACAGATACTCGCGTCAAATTTTATAACATAGACACCCCTCTATTTATTAAGGATTGAAGAGAAGTTGCAAATGGGCTATAGGATTTTTGATAAGTAGGTACCTACTCCAAAGATACTTTTTGTTTTGTAGACTTTTGTAGTTTACAAAACTTTCTTGTCGATAGCCCCGATTGTTTACGTATGGTGTAAGGTTTTTTTACTAAATATAGACATGTTGAATGAATTACAGACGTTATCTACACATGCGCACGCGCAGGAAACCCAAGGTAAACATTAGCTTCTGTGAATGCGATGAAAGGGTCCACGTGTCATGATTTTGTAAACGCACCTATTGAAGAGGTGAATTCCGGTTTCAGAAAATAAGCAGTGCACTTGTATGAAGTTGAAAGTTTTAGTTGGTGCTGCATTTTTTTTACTCTTATACACGACCTTGAGATGTAGTTATCTATACACTCGACTTTTGTACCTATTAACAAAGTCGGAATTACATTTTGGTTATTTTCGTTTTATTGCACCTAAGTTCTTAAAACACCTGTATCTATGACCTCGCAGTTTCAAATTTCAAACTAAACGCTATCGTAGTTTTCTTAGAGTAATAAAATCGAATGTCCAAAGAGCGTCCCATTAAGCACAAAACTTTGTATGGCCGTACTGCAAAAGTAGCGTTTTGTAGTTCCGACATTGTTAATAGCTCTGCCCTTTAATTGTAGTTGTAGTAATTGTTATTGCAGTAATCTACATTTTTATCATTTCAAAGCGCTAATCTATATAAAAAAAATGCTTTTCATGATTTTTTTACCATAAACATGTTTTTTTTTTAACGGGAAACGCAGTACTTTCACCAAAAATTGTTTACCGCGTTTATCTCGAAACCGCCATTTTTGAAGTACTGCGTTTACATTAAGATGGGCAGAGCTGTGGTCGCATATATACAAAGCAAAAACAAACAAACGTGCACACAACGTGTGTACACTAATCTAAGAAATGCTTTAACTTAGTAAACGATAAAGTTACGATAGTAGAAAGAGATAGAGAGAGAGAGCAGAGAGATAGTAGTTAGTCGTTGGATAGAGATCAGTCAGCCAGTCAACTGGCCTGATGGCGTAGTGGTTAGTGACCCTGACTGCAAAGCCAGAGGTTGTGGGTTCGATTTCCATCCAGGATTTTTTTCTATGATAAGCATGATCGTTTGTTCTGTGTCTGGGTGTGATTTATGAGTTATTTGCTTATGTTAACCACAAAACTCAGAAATACTATAGAGATCTATCTGTATCGTCAGACGAGTAACAACGAGGCTCAACTTTCATACTGCAAAAGACATTTCTATTAAACAACAATTCTAAGATCGAGTTCGATACACTCGGCAATAGGCTCGCCCCCTATTACGTATGGGATCTAAACATAGTCTGCGAAATATGTTATATGGGTTTTCGCCTCTATCTATACCTTAAGGTTTTACAGGTGTGAGAGCTAGGTATATTATGTTGTATTTTAGGTATAAAGATGCTGAAGTAAATAAAACACAATATAATACTTTCGTCACTTCACTTCAACCCTTTTTTAATGTCCCACTGCTGGGCACGGGTCTTCTCTCAACTATCTTATGAGTTGAGAGAGTTTAGGCCTTAATCCACACACGCTGGCCAAGTGCGGGTTGGTGGATGTCACATGTCCTCGAATGATTAGTTCTTAGACATGCCGGTTTCCTCACGATGTTTTCCTTCACCGATATTGAGCATCGGAGATGAAACAATTCACACAAAGATGTGTGGGCACGACAAATATTCGAACCCGCGACCTTATTTTTCTAAGGCGAGGTCCGTACCGCTGCGCCACCGCTGCTTTTGCTGTCGCTAATACTTCCTTATACTTATGGAAAAAGCTTCACAATTAAAACACAAGGTTAAAAATATATCAGTGATTAAAAAAAAATAAAAAACTTTTTCATTTTTAGTTCACACAAAGTATCTCAAGGTAGAAGCAAAATTCTTTATGTTGAGTCTATTCTATGGGTTCGCAAAAAGTAACGCTGTCGGTTGATGGACCCCATGCGGTGGACGCAATCAAGTGTTAAATAATATTTTGAAGTTATTCACTCACTGGGTTTGATTATAAATTAATTAGGAGAGAGGTTCAAGAGTAAAGATGATTATTTCGAGCAGTGGTGGCGCAGTAGTATAAGCCTCGGTTTAAACTGTAAATCGCAGGTTCGATATTGTGTGTATTGTTTCATTACCACTAGTCAGTGAATAAAAACATCGTTAAGAAATCGGCATGTCTAAGAACTGAATATTCTAGGACATGTAGGTGTCAATTGTGGAATTCGCTGCCAGCACCTATGTTTCCCGATAGCTATAATCTAGTGGTCTTCAAGTTAAGAGTGAATCGGTATTTACTGGGTAAGCGCGTTCCATCGTAGACTGCATCATTGCTTCACATCAGGCAAGTTGGTGAAAAAAAAATGTAGGTGTAGAGCCTAAATTCTCTTGATTTCTACGATAGCTGAGAGAATACCCAAACCCAACAGTGACTAAAGAGTTGTTACTTTTTGAAAAAAGTTTATTATCAACATGTAAGTTAGTTTCATAGTGAGCCTGTTGCAAATATTTCTTAAGTTATGCTCTTGCGGATAGAGCAACCCCTGCTTTTTTGTTTGCAATTCTTTACTTTTTTAGGTCTTGACGTCTACCTTTTCTTTAATATGACTTATTAAATGTTGCCTTCCTCAATAAATCTAATAGTGCAAGATTTTTTCAAATCGCACCAATAGTCCCTGAGTTTAGCCCGTTCAACCAAACAAATTCTTCAGCTTCATGATATTAGTATAGATTAATGCCTGATAAATATTCCATGCTTTTCTTTGTCCCTTTGCTCTTATTGGTCCTTATATAAAACAAAATCGCTTTTCTCATCAGTCTCTATATCCATCAACATCTACTAAACAACGCCTAGGATTTTGATGTAGTTTTCACAATCGGTTGCATAATTTACAAAGATAGTTTGATATGCATAGTATATTGCATCGTGCAAAGCTGCAATGTTATATTACTGTGATCAATATGTACCATGGCATATTTTAATATTATTAATTATTGATTCACTCAGCGTCATATTAATTTTGGTAAGATTGTACGTTATTGTGCGGGATGTCAGTTTAAATTCATGCGATTTGTATTACTCTACCAATGTTGGTAGGCCACAAAGTGGTTTCATTTTGATCATTAAAATAATTTATCGTATCTACAAACTAAGACATGTAGGTGATTTGATTATTCTACAGTCCATTTATTTTTGTTATTTGCATAAGATTTTTTTATCTCAGTCCTCAGCGATGACAAGGAAAGCGTGAATTAGATTACCATATTAGCGTTTCAGTTTAATTACCTTGCATATTAATGAGACTGAATAATTAATTAACGTTTTCCATACTTTGAAATATATAGAGCTAGAGCGAGATATTAAATAGGATTACGCCACAGGACGTGCGTTCGATTTCCACCAAAGTCAGACATTTGTGTATGAGCATGTTTGTTTGTCTTGAGTCTGAGTGTAATTATCTATACTAGGTATGTATGTTTAAACAAATGAAAAGTATTATATGTAGTATATAACCGGTTATCTGGTTTCCATAGTACAAGCTGTGCATAGTTTGGGATAATATGACCGTGTGTGTTAATGTCCCAAGATATATTTTTAATTTTATTAAATTTAGTTTGAAAATTGTACAGTTGTTCTATGTAGGTAATAGTAGGAATAATATAAAATATAAATATAGCTTGCATAGAGACTAATACATAAACACATTTCTGTTGAAATGCTAAGGATAGGGCTCCCTCAGTAATAAATAAATCTGAAAATGAAGACTGATGCTATATTTACTGAGATAGACAAATATGGGATTGACATAAGATTATCACGTGACATTTCGTTGGTGAACGCCAATCCCATATATTAAATTCTTCTCGATCTGAAAACTGTATTTGATTTGAGCAGCGGTTTCGGCCTTCGAAAACATCGTAAACCAGACGTCTAAGAACTAATATTGTCCTCCACATGAGACATCTACCAACCCGCACTTAGCCTTCTACTCATGCCCAGCTGTGGGACACTAAAGAAGGGTTGAAGTGAAACGGTATTTCGGTGGGTAGAACCAATCGGGGGCTACAAATAATTGCTATTATAATTACTATTCGGGTTAGTCACATAGCTTTCACTTGTTTTATTATAATAACGGTTTACGGTTACGTCTGACTCATCACTATCTAGCCTAGTGCCCAAAATATTAGTCTGGCACTTAATGCTCTATCAAAATGCTTTCAGATCATAAAGAATAGGCGGCACGGGCATGTAATTGTGGTGGCTAATGATACCTACATAATTTTGTCCTAGATTTTCCTTTATTGTAATGTAAGAACGTTGGTACTGGAAAGTACTGACGTGTTTTATTGCGGCGGATTTTTTATATCTTTAATCTGTTTTTGCTTGTCTGGCTCAAATATTAATACTACTGTCTATGGTATTTAGGTTTCATTTCATAGTGTAGGTACACAAAGTTATAGCGTTTTGACGTCTTTAATTCTGAGAAAGAGAGATTTTGTAAGTACCTAGAGTCACTTTTTCTTCATCACCGTTTTACTGAAAACAGATTTTTCTTTATGCCCATCGTAATAAAGACTACTTATAAGACCCATCATCTGTGACTGGTAAAGACATCCCCAATAAATTAATGTAGAAATTCTATTTATTCTGTTCGAGTAAGTACACATAAACGATATCGCCAGACCTGTTCCAAACATCTGTTTTCTGTTGACACTGATCATCTGGCTGCGCCATATGTCACGGGCTGAGAAGACCTGAAAAAAAAAATAAAGTGCGGAAGTGGCTGGCGCATGCGCACCACGCTCCCAGTGCGCGGGCGGAGGGTGCAGCATCGACTTAAGCGAGGGTGCAGGCCCGCGCGCGCCAGTCAGCTGACGTACTCCGCCGCGTACGCACGTCTTTGCCTCTTCCGCACCGGACTGTGCAGTGACCGCACTCGTGTGTTAAAACCTCCCTCGTGTTTTAAATCAACAATGGCCACCTACGCCCAGTTCAAACATGTCGAGCTCTACAAAATTGGTCACGGAAAAAACAGGTAGGATCATCATTTTTTTTTCAGCACGGATGCTGAAAGCTGCTGTTTTTAGGATTTATCTTTGTTTCAAATGTCAAGGGTGAATTTCTAAGGACTAAGTATCATAGAAACAATATGTTCCTCGTATTTTATTATGTGCTTTTGTTACTGAATTCAAATTGGAATTTTGGATTCGTCTTTCCTAAGAAAATTATCTGCTGAAGATTACAAAAAAAAATCCTATGGGAATAAATACTCTACTTCAAGTTATAATCATTATTATGTTACCCATTATTATCATACTTTTACCGGCTTGAAAAACGATACCCAAACACTAAAATCAGGAGTAAAAAATTTGGTTTGCATGAATACGAGTAAAATACCATTGAATTTATCCTCGCTCTGTAATTTATTCTAAGAGATTGTTTAGAGAATATGTTCAGGAATATAGGTACATATGTAGGTACAAAAACTTAGTATACCTAGTGTTAAGTTTTCTGGCTAATTACGTTTAGTAAATTACTTTTTTGTGAGTTTCAACGTTGAGTTATCACGTCAGTGCGCTCGGGATCAATAACCTACTTTAATTTGTAGCAAAGGCACCCAAATGTAATAGTTTGGTACATATTATACTTGCAAATCATTATATACAAGGTTATTTAATTATCTAAAATTCAATTGTATTTTTAGAAAAATATTATTTTTGACACTTTTTGTGAACATTTGTTCACAAAATAGAGTTTTAACAGTTACTATGATGTAAAAGTTATGTTCCAAATTGGTAGCAATTGAACATGCCACTCGTTTAACACGCAATAATATGTATGTTACACATTTTACCTATATTTGGTTGAACAACGGTTTTTCGTCTCGTTAGTTCTAAATTCAAGGTTCTTACAATGGGTCTCTTTTCACACGAAAATATTTCTAAAAGTAATAGTAATAGTTTAGTATTTTTAATAGTTACTTAGGTTAATCATAGGTCCTTGAAGATATTATGTTCCAAATTAAAAGATATTAGTCTTTATTGCACTCAAACCTAAAATAATATAATAAATATACAACAATAAAGGACCCAATGATATTAATTTCACAAATTTGAGCTTCCTCTCGACTGCCATTTTACTGTGTCATTTAGAGTTCTCGATGATTGTATTCAATTCTTCAAGCCTAAACTAACCTAACACCTAAGCATATACTTATGCAAAAGCAATAAAGATATTGAGCACCTTGCTGGGCACAGCATAGATAAGTAGAAGGGCAAGTAAACTAAATATTAATTAGAAGAGAGAAGGATTAGGTACAAGGGGTATAAGAATACTATAATATTTATAAAGATAATTACGATTACGCTCATGTGGTTGACTAGAGCGTAGTATAAATGAAACTAATTACTATAATCAGCATAACTGAAAGAAAAGAAATGAAGAGATGAGATTTAAATTAATCTCAGCTGTCATTAAAATAATTTGTAATTAGAGATAGTGAAATTAATTCATTTTATCTTAACGAGAGTAATAAAAGCAATTGAAGTGCCAGAGGAGGCTAAACTCAATACACAAATTAACTTTTTGCTCGTGCTCTGAAACTGACAATTAAAATTAAAAATATTAAATTACCTACAACTATTCTTTAGGCAGAGAAAAAGTTGAAGTTTAAATTAATTTGCATGCATTTACTCTAATGTATTGCGTTTAGCGGACTTTTCAATTATAATTTGGATTTTTGTATAAATATATGGAAACTATCATTTATATAATTAATTAATATTTCGGAAATTTGCGTAAACTGACTGAACAGAAGACTGCGACTCTCGAGTTATAAAATTATCGCTTTAATTGCCTTCTCCCTAGAAGAGTCCTTTATGTAAGGTTTTATTCGATGTATAGGTACCTACAAACTTGCATGCAAGAAGTGTATACAACGTCCATAGAGTTGTACCACAGTAATTGTTACGAATATTGATTATTTTATCAAACAACGTTAATATAAGCGTACTCTCCGCCTCTCGAGATCAATCTTAGCCCTTGAGTGAAATTTATGGCGCTCGAGATTATTACGGAACGATGAAATTCTTGAAAATATTAATGAGCTTATATAACGTTTGGCCTATTAAACTAGCCTAATTAAAAGACATAACCGGAACTCTAATAATTAAACGGCGGCGTCTTATTTTCAGAAATGTTTAGAAATTGTGACGTAAAATTAAGAAATTAAACAACTGAAATATAAATATCCTTTAAATATTTATTCCTTTATTTCTTATGTTACTTCTTACAACTATTGTATAATATTTGTGCCAATTCTTTAATAGCCACCGATGTTCGTGCATTTACTATCCAAACTTGAATTTAAAGTTTATGGTTATTGAACGATCAGCTTTTAGTGTACTATATAGTCTAGACAAGTTTTAATCCGGAAATATACAAACGAATTGTTAAAATATATACATATAAAATTAGGCGAAGGACGCAACGATGGCGTGACCAAGGGTAGAATTAGCATATCCGTAGGAAGTGTGCGATTACTTGGCGAAGACAAGCAGACGCGTTGGGGAAGCCCTAAACCTAAACATAGGGCTGCTATTTGTCAACTGTTTGGTGGTGGACTGAATACATACATATTTTATCTACACGCATCACTACATACGAGTATTATAAAAACAAAGCTCCCGCCTTATCTATTTACTCGACGGATTTTGATTCAGTTTTTATCGCTAGTACGGAAAATTTTTAAAGAAGACTTTCTTATTGTAGTCATGCGAAGCCGGACCGAATTCATGTTAATACCTAATTGTTAATATACAAAATAGGCAAACCTTTGTCAAAGTTCGAACTTAATACTAAGTAAACGCCATGAAGTTGCCTTTTTTCTTGGAATTGACATGAAGATGTTTAGCTTATGTAAGATTGGACTAACATACGCTGCGTGTGAAAGTCTCTATAAATGTCAATTAAAGAAGAAAAAAGTATATGCTTCATTAATTAAAATCAACAACTCTAATTTAAGCTTAACTAAATATAAATTCAGGGGCTGCTACGACCTTGGTTTGTCCTATAAATATTGTTATTAGACTTAACCTCATTTGAATATGCCTTTGACGTCAGATAAGCTCCCCTATTTTGGTTTGGAAACTATTTTAGCATAAGAATTTATGCTAAGTGTCATAAGCGGAATATTTCTGGTCAAAGTTATCTTTCGTTACACCAAACTCAGTTAAAAAAATATACCCCACGAGCCTCTTTAGCGGCGCTGATGTCGATCCTCACTTATAGGAGTATCTACTTTGTAATTCAGGATAGGTGCATACTAAAAAGAAACAAAGGTTTGAAAGTCTGATATATATATATATATATATATATATATATATATATATATATATATATATATATATATATATATATATATATATATATATATATATATATATATATATATATATATATATATATATATATATATATATATATATATATATATATATATATATATATATATATATATATATATATGTATATATATATTGGTTTGAGTACAGAATTACAAAGAAAGAATTCATTTCTTCGTTACGTCGTAGGAACTGAACATTCCAGAAGCCAATTCGAAAAATATAAATATAAATATCACCTATATTCATTTGTCGAATTGGCTTCTGGAATGTTCGTTTTTCAACTCAACTAGGTAATACACACAATGTGCATCGTTAGCTCAGCGTATGAAAAAGGGAAAGTCTTAAAGGAATTAAAAATACACGCTCAGACATTTGCTTGTTCCTCGCTACAAGCAAGCGTGTTAGGTGGATAGTTTTTAATTTTGCTTTTAATTGACTATATGAAGTAGATGCGCGTTTAGAATTTAATGCGATTGACGACTTAGTGCTCTTAGAGACACTAAAACGCTATCTAATTAATTATAAATTCTTAAATATATAAGTCGATGTTGAAGATAAATTCTTTTAGTTATATCTAGTTACTTTAAATTATTATATTTATATCTAACCGACTCATGTTTGACAGGTAAGGCCTACATAATTATAGCAAAAACTCAATAGCTCGCGACCGCTATAAACGTTAATGGATACTTATGATGTATCGATAAAAAGTGCAACATCGATCTTCGACACGGATTGAGTCAACTTTGATGTCAACATGATTTGTGTTCATGCATTTAAGTTAAATACATATAAGAAATATTATAGGGAGTTTTAGATTGATTTGACAGCGAAATGAAAACTATATTCACCTGTCGGAGTACCCTAACTGTATAATGCTTCTTTACATCAAATGCTGCCATCATAACAACAAAGAAAACTCTGACGTGTTAGAGAGGTCATATTAAGATTTTTTAATTCCTATTGATTGTCGATTGATGATATTGATTGACCGATTTATGTGGTGGGTTTGGTTTACAATAAAAACTATGGCATTTATTAGTGGAACAACACCCTTGTTATTAAAGTTTTATACTTATTAATATAGTCTTAGATCCTCTTTCTTTCTGGGCAGCAATTCTATCAGTAATAATTGCTGTACATAAAATGTGCGATTTTTATAATTGTACAGTTATTTTTTTGTTCTTTAATGACAAACGACATGAAGATTTACTGAATACAAGGTTTAGGATTGCGTGAGTTCGCAATATTAGTCGTAGGATAATAAATCTATGGCAAAGGTTTAGGCGATGTCGCAAAACATCATATTTTGCAGAATATAAAAAATATACATTTTTAGTAAAGCACACTAATATATTTGAAGGTCATATTATTCAGCTGAAATTATTATCGGTACTTATTTGTCTAGCAGAATGCGCAAACCGCAATGCGCATTTCTCTCGACCAAGATTTTATCTCTGCTTTTGCTTGGAAAAGGATCATTGAGTATTTCTTTCTCAATAACATTATTATTTATAACTAGATGCCCAACCCAGCTTCGCACGGGCGGTATAAGTATTCAATTTTAAAAACTAAAAGAGAATTATTTTAACAGAACTAGTTTCCGCCTGTGGTCAACATTTCACCCTTCACTTCAATACGGATATATGTAAATCGATTTTATTCGGAAAACAATTATCTAAACATATAAATAAAAGGAGAAACTAGCTGACACCAAAGAATTTTCAAAACTGAAGCCGTATGAGTTTTGAAAAATCCTTTCTTAGTACATCCCTAGACCTTTTATGGAACCTTTGTGCCAAATTTGAAGTATTTAGACCCAGCGGTATGGGCTGTACGTTGATATGTCAGCCAGTTTCTTCTTTTAGATTAAGTAATTGTTTTGTCGAATATAATCTATTTATCTCCGTATTCAAAACTTCTCTATCTTTCTATTTATTAGGTAGAGTATAGAATGTAATATGCTTTGTAGTTACTCATATTTACCCGTTATGATTGTAAGAATGCAGCTACACACGTCATGGAGTGTAACATTTAACGCGTTACAAGAAAACATTAAATTCTTTTTATTTTAAACTTTATGACAAAGAACGGCTTGATGCATGAGCTTCGCTACCCGTGAGATTGCCCATCTTGGGTCACTAACACATTAAACCATCCATTTCAACGTCATAAATAGAAATTTTCTTGCCATCAATCATCTTAAAATACAAAGGCCTTTTATATTTTTGTCGCAAACTAAATTTACTTGAATTGTATAATGTAGGTATGAATTAATTTATTTACGATTTCTGCTTACAAGCTGTTTTAATGTACTACTTGCTTTTATGTCTCAAATTGAAAGTGTAGTTTAGTACTTTATGCGCTGATGTTAATGTGAATTGAAATTTCAGTACACGTATTGCTAGCATGTTTTCCAGGTCTCTTTGGGGTATGAAAGTGAGCTATTGAGAATAAATACAAGCGCTTAGCGCAAAGTGAATGAGATATGTTTACGTTTAAGTATATTGCATTTGTGTAATCAAACAGTACCTAATATAGTAAAACAGTACTTAAGAGAATATAATTCACCTTGTATTCATATACCAACATTACCTTATTGCCATGTCTTTTTCAATAAACATGAAGTACTTAAATACAAGTTTACGTAGCAATGCGTTTAAATGCATTTCCAACGATAGTACACGTTTACATACTAGTAAAGAGACCATTTAACATCTTTAAAGCTTTATGCCTAACCAATTTGCATAGTAAATTATTTAGTTCTTTGCTTAGGGCTGGGTACAGTTGATTTGCTGCACATGTAATGTAATGAACGTGAAGTGGGTTAACAATACCTGTTCAAAATACCCTTCACTTCAACCCTTTTTTTAATGTCCCACAGCTGGGCACGGGCCTACTCTCAACTACCTTATGGGTCGAGAGAGTTTAGCCCTTAGTCCACACGCGCTGGCCAAGTGCATGTTGGTGGATGTTACGTGTTCTCGAATATTTAGTTCTTAGACATGCCGGTTTCCTCACGATATTTCCTTCACCGATGTTGAGCTCGAAACAATTCACACAAGACGTGTGAGCACGACTGAGGATCGAACCAGTGACTTGATATTAAAAGGTGAAGCCTATATAGCTGCGCCATGCGCCACCGCTGCTCCCCGAAATCCCGTTGAAATCTATGAAGTTTGTGTGTTGCAAGTGATATGGACTTAACTATAGAACACGAGAATTCCACCGCTTTTGGGTTAGGCCATCGGATTCGCGGTTTGATTCCACAAGTATATACATTTTTCTTTTTTTTTTGTTCTATTCCCAGAATTTGAATATATATTTATAAAACATAGCCACTATCGACGCCGGCCCAATCACGCAAAATAGGCGCATTTATGAGACATCGAGTTGCGGAAAATTAGCCCACTCCAAACTATAACTATATATAAAACATAAATAGCCTAGAGAGTTTTGATATTTCTTTTATTTTAAGTAATTACTCTTACAAGAAACTTAATCAGTTCAGCTTTTAATCCAACAACGGTCACCGCAACGAATGTTATTATTAACTGTCGATGGGTGGTGACTATAAAATCGTAAGTTCTTTGTTTATTACAGTTTTTAAAAGCTTTGATGTTGTGCTTTGATAGCAAAATAAAAAAATTATAAAGAAGTCAGTTCAGAGAGCGCGCGCGCATCGATCGCGATGACGAGCGAAGCGCAACGTGCAAGCCGTTATAATAGTCTAAGAGATGGGCAAAAGTGCTTACAAGATAAGTTTCTTTGATGAAAGCATCGCTGGCAAATTATCGAATAAAATATGATTTCTTTGTACGTTCAAATTATATTAGCTTGGTTTGCTTAAATCGGTACGCATATTCAATAATATAATATTTGTAGGTAATCAGTAATAATTATGATTAATAATTTGGGACTTCAAATATCTAACTCAGTCCCTCCGTGACCATGAAGTCTGAAAAGACATTGAAGCGTCAGGATATAAAACCTAAATCCCTGTATTCATAAACTAAAATAGCTTGATAATACGTTTGTCTTTGTCTGTCATTTTGACATTTATACTAGTAAGAAAGAGACAAAGTCCATTTTAACTAGTCTTATAACTTTTTTATGAATAAGACCGTAAAATATTTACTTATATTTAAGAGAATACTATGTACCTAACTCATATTACTATTGGTTATGTTGTTAGTTTTGTTGGTTAACTACTTTTGTCTCTAATTTGGAAAATTGGTCCATGTGCCCGGAACACGACTGTTTTTCATCATCGTTACCATCCGATCGAACAAACGATTACTATTGTAATATTTATACAAAGTTCTGATTCGACATTACGATGGAAGACACTATAAAATTCGTCCTCTAAGCATTTTTCAAGTATGCTAACTAAGGGTAAAAAAATCTCTTCAATTCTTTCTAGTGTACCACTGCTGAGTAAGGGTCTTCTCTAAACTATCTTACGGTTTGAGAGTTTAGGCCTTAATCCACACACGCTGGTCAAGTTTTTTCTTCACCGATACATAGTAGCGGCGATGTAACAATTCACACAAAGACGTGGACGGGTACGACTGGGAATCGAACCCGCGACCTCGTTTCTAAGGCAAGGCCCGTACCGCTGCGCTACGGCTTCTAGTAATTTTTTTAACATTATTCAGATAGTTTATATAGATATTGTGTTGTATTGTATTGATTGTTTATTCTGTGTCTGAGTGTAATTTATCTTTAAGTACCTATCATAAATTTATTTACAAAAAAACCATTTGAGTAGGTAGTATATCAGTCCCTAGTTCTTACCTATAATACAAAGAAATATAATGGCTTAATTTGGGATTAAATGGCGCTGTGTGTGTAAAAATATAGGTAATTATCATTATTATCCGACTCCTTGACTATAGTAAGCTAGCGTTGTTTTTTATCGCGGCGCGATTATCGTCGGCCCGTTAGTCCGTAGCACGCGCACAAATTGTGCACCTCGCTTACTGGAACCATTGGAATCTCTCCAAGATTCATTATCACATTCCATTATAATTATACGGTGTAATTACAATAACATAATCATCTTTCCACACTCTCCAACATAGCATAGCTTATGCAAATACTTATAATTATTTTAATGAAAGTGTAGGTATGTCTAATTATAACTTTGGTAGACCTTTCACAGTTCTTAATTACACATTTTTGCCATATTTTATTATAATGTACACGCACGTATTTATCTACTGAGATAAATGCGTTACTTTTATTTTAAATGTCAAGTACGTTAATGTGTTTACTCAATTAGATAACAAAACACAATCACCAAGTTTATTAACTCTAAGTAGGTACCGGAGGTTCTATTATCCCACACGCACAATGCGCATGGCCGGATGAACTAATAGATAATGTAAACTAACATAATTATTGCTTTGTACGTAATCTATATCAGCTGTGTAAGCAGAACCTACTTATTAATCTTCATTATTAAACATGCATAATTGCATTAGGCATTAAAGTGGATAAGATAAATGTACCAGGAATGCATTTACAAATACGCATTTATTTATTAGAAGCCTAGTACAGCTATCCGTTACGGTTTACTAACGTCTACTTTGGCTCAAGTCTGGTAGGGCTATACATACATACTACATATTTTAATATGAATTACGCGTTACGTGAAGTCGGCTAAAAATCTACTTCGACTATCTATGCCTTACGTACCACACAACATGCTACGACTACTTATTACATGCTACGAATATTGCTACGACTACGCATGTCGTGCTACAGTCTGCTACGACCATGCTACGAAGTCTATTGCGACTACTACGCATGACGTACTACGGTCTGCTACGACTACATGCTACGAAGTCTATGTCGACTACGCGTTACTTGCTACGAAGACATTGCGCTACGATAATGTTAAGACTGCCCACGCGCACTACGAAAATATTAATGACTTGTACGCCTAGTCACCTATTCCGTAATACGGGCTGCAGATTCGACGACAAAACGGTTACCTACTACAGAATATTAGGGCTACGCGCCATTCAGTTAACTAAATTCACTTTGGGCGTATCAACTTATTATATCAGTTTGAAACGATTAATAATAAAATATGTTTATTTTAAAAAAGTCACCTCTTTAACATTTTTACATCCGTGTTTATAGTTTAAGCCATGTTTAAAACTATAGACGAGTACCTATACCTCCTATAAAAGGATAACAATTTTATTATGGCTATAAGCACTGTAATAGCGTGTGTTACACACCTAAATCTATAAATAACCCCCATCACTGTACTTACTCATTTACTACACTAGACTATTTAACAACAGCAAAGTTGCGTTATTTTCCTCAAACATTTACTCGATCAATCCATTACAAGCGCTTGAATGATTATTAACGTCTATCAAGACGTAAATGCACAATAAACCGATTAGGTTGCGAGATAGTCAACTCTTGCCATACTGTTCACATTCTTTATTAAAGCTGTAGAACTAACGTGTTGAAAGAGCAACATTTGTTACCGTGTTTGCTCAATGTGTGTTATTTCCGAGCAAATTAAAATAACTACGGAAATTGGACGAATATTTACGGTAACAGAAGATTGTTTTGCTGCCTATTCGTTAAGTCATTAGACATGTCTAAAAGGTATTTAATAACAAATTAATGGTCGGATAGGAGCTACCCTGTGGATGTATGCATTGGCTGGTTTATCGCATTCCGGTTGTCCATACGGTTTGGTGGCACCAAACCGTCATCAATGTTAGACCGTGGGGTTAGCTGTCCAGGTTAACGTCACGAAGAGAGCATGAATATAAATATGAACTTATGTTATCAACTTATTAAGAGCCAGAAGATGAAGAAGATTAAATACTGTAGATTTTACTTACTTAAAAAAGTAGATTTATCCTCAACATGATTTATTAACATCAAATTAAACAATAAAACGACAAAACCACCTGTTTATGGTGTGCTTTAAAGTTGTCGTAACTGCATAATGGGAAAGGTTTCAGTTTAATGAGCTATTGTGTGAATGCTACAAATCGTTGGAACAAGACGGAATGTTGTCCTTTCTATACAGAATTACAGATATGGTGAACAGGAGCGTAATCTTACATGTTTAGAAAGGATTATGTTAGTACTATTAACTAGCGCAGCTCTTTACCTCAGTTAAATTGTGATTGCTTTGATATGACTCACTATTTGTATATTTACTGAACTGCTATAAATACAGTCTCTACTTATCTCTTTGACTACCCGAAGTTGGAGATATATATCTGTCGCAGCGCGTAACCTATAAGCGTAGCACATTGTTGCCTAAACAAACGGTTAGGTGTCACTTCAGTCATTTGTGATAGGCCAGTCATTTGTCAAACTTACAAGACGTCAACGTCACTCAGATTGCTTGTCTGTGTTTGTCATTGTTACATCAGGGGACAGTTTTTTAGTTTTTTACTACTAATCTTTAAAAACTTATAGGTATACTTATTTAAACTTGACACTGGCAAAATTGCGGAATAATTTCTGCAGAGGCCATAATTAAAAGAAGAAGAATGACTATGAGGTCGGGTGGGGTGAGCACGTGGTGTGTTCAAACCGAATTTGTTCGCACAAAAAAATCTATTTTTGACCAAACATTTTGTGAATATTTGTGATTAGGGAGGTGCTGTATTCATTGGCAGAGATATTGATTAGCTTTCTATGGTATTATTTTGTCCCATTGAGATGCATCTGGTGGTAAAAGAGGTGTATCTGGTGATCACGGCCCTATGAGCTCGCCGACATATCCTATTCTGCCATATGTACAATACATGTTTCACGATTAAATGAACGAATGCTTACATATTGCAATTGATTTTTGGTTAGTGGTCAACCAGGTACAAGCTCTTGTGGCTTTTGACATGGCTAAACCTATTACGTTCTCCGAAGTACAAAGACATTTGTAAATATTCACCATTAGACTATTAATCTTTCTCTCTTAATTAGATCTGTTATGGAAACGATGAGCTAGATACCAGCGCAGGGTAGTTTTATTTTAAATATCTGGATGACTGAGCTTTGCTCGGTATTTTTTTTTAAATGACATTTTCTATATATATATATATATATATATATATATATATATATATATATATATATATATATATATACAAGAATTGTTCATTTAAAGATATAAGATAAATAAATATACAATAATAAAATATATTTCAAATGACAAAACCATAAAATTTATTGTTACCGACCAACATATTTCAATTTTAACATAACGGATTGCGAAACATTAATAGAACTACGGTAACATTTACACAGTGAATCAAATATACATTTCCTACTGGAACAATAGACGGGGAAAAAAACTCAAATTATAATTATGCACTTGCGAATGTAAAAGCGTAAAATTATTGTCATTTAGTCACATCACGGAACTTTTCAATTTGTTGCTTATTTACTTTCAATTATTTACTGCATTTATTTAGATACTATCTCGTCTCTATTGTTGTCAATATTATTGTGAGTTAAAATTACTTGTGTACGGGTTGCTTGTAGGACTTCTGTTGTAAAGTCTTATGTATGATGCGTTTAGATTTGCAATACTGCAGGGCCCCGATTCTCACGCTTTAGACATTTAACTCTAATAGACAAATATCGAAAAAATGTTAGAAAATTAATGAAATCCTTATATTATCTTCGACATATGTCTATTAGACAAAAATATATAAAGTCTGAGAATCGGGGTCCAGGTACTTAGTTTCCGTAATTCATTGATTTGTATATTTGATTTGTGTGAGTTTCGAATTGTATGGTAAACAACACACTATAAATTCAATCTTTCGATTTGATTCCTGGGTTTGATTTCCTGGTCTGGAAAAAAGTATTTTCTAATATAACAAACAACTACCCTATTAATTTGGGTTTGAGCCAAAGTGTAAAAGAAAATGACGTTTTTCATACAACATCACTTCACTTCAATCACTTCAACCCTTTTATTTTTAGTGTCCCACTGCTGGGCACGGTTCTTCTCTGAACTTTCTTACGAGTTGAGAGAGTTTAGGTCTCAATTCATACACGCTGGCCAAGGGCGGGTTGGTGGATGTCACATGTCTTTAAATGTTTAGTTCTTAGACATGCCGGTTTCCTCACGATGTTTCCTTCATTAATATTGAGTAGCGACGATGAAACAATTCACACATATATGTGTGCTCGACTGGGAGTCGAATACGCAATATCACTGCGCTACCACTGCTCTGCTACAATTTGATCGATATTAAAGATAGCGGATATAATTGACCGATGTTTACCTTTTATATCTATATATATAAAAAATCAATTGCTGTTCGTTAGTCTCGCTAAAACTCGAGAAGGGCTGAACGGATCTATCTTTCTAGGTCTTGAAATGTTCGTGGAGCTCTAGGGAAGGTTTAAAAGGTGAGAAAATTTTGAATAATTGCCGGGATAACCTTAAAAACAGCAGTCGATTGATGCAGTACGAAGTCTGCTGGGTCAGCTAGTCATGTATAAAACTGTATGGTACTAAATAAAAATACGTTGTAGATTTGAGATGTCCAAATAGTAAAGCTGTATTTGTGAAACCTACCTAAAGTAGGCAAGTAATGTTTGCAATGAACATAAAAACACATTATTAAATAGCATAAACAAATATGATTAAGCACCTTTTGCTTGAATTTGAATTAACCGTTGACATATTTGTTGAATTCCGAAAAACACATTCTACCGGTTGTGACTTGACATGTTTGAAACTAGCAAGTACTGGCTATTACAACATAGCAAACGATTTGAGCTTAAATACCAAAAATTATTATAATAGAAAGTGTTATATATGGGGATGTAATGGGTTCGAATCGTGATGGACGCGTACGCATAGATATTTATAGGCTGGCACTACCTATGCGTTTTTTAAACGCGCGTTTTAATCATCACTGTGGTCGTGTTCTTTTACACATGCTAAAGGTAATTAAAACTTAATCAGAACGTGACTTATACTTGCAAGTAAATGCAATTTTAAGCTAAGATGGTTTTGATTAATTTTGAAGTAAGTCATATAATTTTACTGTTTCATGTTCTTATGTGGCTAAGAGTAGATATATGGGAATCTACCAACCTAAATACCCTAGCTCATAACTGTTGTTGTTACATTGGGTTTGATATTAATAATTTATTTTTGTGAGTCTACTTTACGTGCATTTTTTTTAATTATATTAAGTCTAGTCCTAGGGATGCTTTTACGTAACAACGTTCTGACGTAGCCCAATATCATTACTTAACAACAGGCAAGTTGTGGGCAAGTGCAAGCCTAATAGAGGATAAAAAAAACGTTGCGCTTGCTGTTTGAACGCTTGTCTGTTACCAGCCTAAGTTTACAGATGCCAGAGAATCATGATCTACATCGCGATATCTCGGGTTTATTGCCGCTCTGAGTTATGCCATCTGTCACGTACATCTACCAGTTAAATTGATGCACCCGCTCACTTTATAGTCTAACAACTGTAGTTTGGTTCGTGATTTGATGAAGGGATGAATGGTTTGACAATGTGATTTCCATTTAGAAATTTGGCAAAGGATTCCGAATGAATGACTTCATTAATCATAGTGTATTGTTATTAGCTAAATTTAGTTAAGTACATCAAATTATTTTGTTTAATTAAATATTTTTTTTAATGTGAAATATTTTTCTTTATTACAGGTAAGTCTAAAAACTGCAACTCATCAGTATAATTGCTAATCAGTGAGTATAGTATGGCATACTACGTAAGTATAGTACTGTGGAGTATTTAAGTATAGTATAGTATACTAGCTTCCGCACGCGGTTTTGCCCGCATGGTCCCAGTTTCACCATCTTGGGGAGTGAGTTTTGAAAAACCCTTTCTTAGTGCACTACTAGGCCTCAAATGAAACCTATGTGCCAAATTTGGAGTCTCTAGACCCAGCGGTTTGGGATGTGCGTTGATATGTCAGTCAGACATTAAATTTAATTTTAAGTACAAGTAGAAACCTCTAAGCTTACGCATTATTGCCGGTACTCTTCTTATATCACTTTCATAAATGTCCCAAATATACTACGAAATGCTTTGACAATACTGGATCAAAGTAAAGATAACTCTATTTAAAGGTATATTTGTTACCAAGACGGTAAGAGCGTTAATACCAGTACAATAAATGACATAGGAATATAGACAACTAAATGAGACGTTATTATTTTTGCAAACGTCTAGGTAATGTAGTGTGAAATGAAAGCTAGATATTATGCGGTGAAACTGATTTGAATGCATAGATATTGTATGTTGGTACGTGTGAGTTAAACGGCTACTGATTTACAATGACACATAATATTCTTGATATGATTATCTCCGTTCCATTGATTGATTGACTTGAAAGTCACAGTTGATTTCTCGAATTGAAAATAATCCTTCTTCTGTATTACAAATGCGAAAGTTTATGAGGATAAATGTTTATGTTATTCCTTTACGCACAACCCGATGGATAGATTTGTAGGTATATAAACAACTATATTATTTTTTGGGTCTCAAACTGTCTCCATACCAAATTTCATTTAAATAGATTCAGTAGTTTTGGCGTGAAAGCGTGACAGACAGAGTTACTTTCGTTTTTATAATTAAATGGTAATAAGGATATTATTAATGGAATTTACAGATAATCACGATTAGGTGTATGCTGTCGTAAGATGCTTTCGGTATCGCTTGCGGATGAAATCACGAGGTGTAACCTAAACCAAATCGTAAATAAGTAGGTATATTTTCGCTAAGTACAGAGCACAGTATATATTGAATTACTATTATTCGGTAGCAAAAGGAAAAAATGTGTTAGCGATTAATTTCCTTATTTCTACGTGACTGCATAATTTTTTAGTTCTTGTCTAGTGCTTATTTATTAAAAGTGTGACTGTCTAAAAGGTCAAGACAGTTTAAAACCATTTATAATAAAATTCTCATTACTTTATGGTATTTGTTCGTCATTTGTTAATCTAACCGTAACTGCCACTAAATAAAGAAAATAAGTGACTAACAACAAAGCTACTTGCAGCAACGTTATAAAAGCGGAGATAATTTAAGAAGATAAATATTTAGAACTAAGAGCTCTTTTGAACGGTGAAAAATGAGATCTAAACGATTCAGATTCGAGACAAGATGAAAGCAAAATACATAGTCACTTTCAAAACATTTTGAAAGAGGCTCTTAGGAGTCATTATCTGACTACAGTTACCTGCAGTGTGACAACGCGTTTCTACTTTTTTTGTTTGAACAAACCTTCATTATATTTTGTCATTGAGTCACTTACAATTCTCTGAAAAGACAAAATACATAGGAAGTTGGACAATTGGTAAATTGACTGCAATTTAACAGTTTGTTTTCCGTTACTGTTTGTTTAAATGTTTAGGATTTAATTAATTGACTGTTATTATTTCATTGTATTTAATTTGGATTGAGATTAATAATGTTATGGTTAATTCTAGGTTACGTGGGGTTTATTTCAAGTCTCAATGTCTTTATAGAAGTACCCACCTAAGTATCATTTCTAGTTTAGGTATCAGTATCAAGGGTATCATGATTTTTCAACCTTTTTGCAAGGTTTTTTGGCAACCTTTGCTCTTGGCGTCACACTGTGGGAATGTCTGAAAATCAGTGATGTGGGTCGCCTCTGTCCTCTATCTCACAGCGTTTAGTGAAAAATGTCCATATTAGATACTGATGGAACCCACTTACTCTTTATTATTTTTCTTTTTTTAGCTGTTTTATTTGTAATTTTTTTGCATGTGTCTTTTATTTGATTGTGTGTGTCGTGTTTGTGTCAAATTAATGTTTTTTCTTTCTTCCATTCGACTGACCATTCGACCAAGGAGACAGTCCTTTAGTGTCTTAATATTAATCTCTTAAACTAATTGTAAAATATTCAAACAATACACCATGTTTTGCTTTATCTTTTACCGTAAACGTATTTATATCTAGTCACTAACTTATAATTGTTACGGATGAACAATTTCTATGTTCTATAGATAATATATATATATCACATACTCGCAAATCAATATCTAACCAGTAATTATATTAAAGTATGAAATTAGCATCACGAATATACTTGTCATCTGTAATTTATACAATAGATTAGATACATTCAATAGCTTCTTAGTTACGGTCCAGCTACTGTAACGGATATCACAATGTATCTACATGCGATCTGTTTGTATAGCACGATAATAAATCTTCATGCAATTATAGCTGTTATCTTCATTGGGATATGTACAAATTTCGTATATAATTTGATGTTATGTAGGTAGGTATTATTTTTCCTAGTAAGTTTTATTCGTTCAACTGTTTTGGTTCAGTTCTTTGATGTATTCTTTGACCTTCAATTGTTTTGAGTAGGTTTTTCAGTGGTACAATTGCGAATATGTCTGATTGTGAAAGGTATCATCGATTTTATGCGCCACTGAAGAACTAATGATCGTTGAAAAAGACAATGCTTTGTTTCCGTTAGATTTACTGCAACCGATTCATGATTCATAGATACTCAGTGTTTTTTATTGCAATAGCTTTCGGTGTATTGTCGAAATCGTGGCGAAATCTCCCTATTCCAATCTCACCAGGAAATTTCCTTGAACTTCTATGTTCCTAAATCAAGAAGTTCCTCAGATTTAATATTCTTTTGTATACATTTATATTTATGAATTGAGGGTAGAAAACTCATATTTGAGTTAAGCTCGTCTTTTTAACATTTATACAAACATTTATAAATTGTCTGTGTAAATGTTTTTGTGCACAATAAAGAATTGAGAATTAAAATTACATATAACTACTTACCGGTATTATTTTTCATTCTGTACAGTAAAATAGCGGTAAATGGAAGATTTACGTATGCATTAATACTTTTAGTATTTAATTGCTTCGAGTTTTAAAGCGATGCTTCCATTGGGTTACAAATTGTGATGCACGAATGCGCTTTGCCGTGAAATTTGAAATATTGTGTTGCTTACGCACGGCACACTTCTTTAGGCATAATAATAATATAAAATTTATTAATGAGCACACACATCTAATGGTCACTGAACTTCGATGACCTGTTTGATTTAACAAATATGCAGGTTTTCTTTTAAATATGCTGCGCACCCTCTTAATGGGTATCTAATATAATAACGTAGGTACTACTAATAGAAAAAAATGAGAAGAATTACTAACCGCCCTCGGTTTTTATATTCTGCCTTTACACAGTCGGGTAAAAAGTGCTCTTTGTATTTCGTCCCTGAAGCAAGTTTTATCTCATTGCTTCAGCGCGAGGTAAGGGGTAATTGCGGGGTAAGGGGTAAGCCTACAAATAGACCCATGGACACACTAACAGATTCAAAGAAGGACGAATACTACATTAGTACTAGCTTTGAAAAAATTTGATGCGTGCGATCTAAATTCGATGTCATGCCCAGCTGTAGGATAGAATGTGGCCTATACCTAATCTTTGTTAATAAATGGGCTATCTGACAGTGTCATTTTGTCAAATCGGACCAGTTGTTCCGGAGATTAGCGCGATCAACCAAATAAACAAACTCTTCAGCTTTATAATATTAGTATAGATAGATTATATCTATTATATAAAACTTCCATGTCACAATGTTTGTTACCGTACTCCTCCGAAACGGCTTTACCGATTTTTACCAAATTTTATATGCGTATTCAGTAGGTCTGAGAATCGGCTACTATCTATTTTTCATACCCTTATGTGATAAGGGTCGTGCACCCTTACATTTTTTTAATTTTTGTACAATTTACATTAGTAATACGCGGTACGAAGTTCGCTGGGGCAGCTAATAGATAAATAATACTTAGGGTAATTTAATGCAATTATATTTTTTCATTAATTAGCTTTAAAGAAGCTAGCCATAAAATAAGTAACTTCGTAAAAGTTTATCCATAAAGTCAAGTTTACTTGACATTCTAACAAGTAGTAAACAATAGGTTAAATGGTTGACGCCACTTAGCATAAACATAACAAACCGATAATTAGCTAACAAACGGTTGTAGCACTAATTGTGTAACTATGTGTGAACTGTGAACTAATTTGTTGTAGTTTTACTTCAATCGCGTGCCGCTTTGTGTTAAAAAGCTGCCATAACTTCGTTTTTTATTATTATTAGCAAGCGTAGGTGTTAGTTGTAATTCTTTATTAGGTTCCCGTACATGAAAAGGTAAAATCGGAGTTATAGGATTTGGTCCGTCGTTGTCGGTCTGTCCGTCTCTCACAGCCGAAAATTCCTCCGAAAGTACCCTAGTCACGGGAGAAACTATATCTACCAGCTACTCAAAACGATCTACCCTGCTATTAAATGGAAACCTCCCCGTGCGAGTTTCACTCGATCTTAGCCGTTTTTTTAATAGGCTTGAGCTTGATCAAATCTTGCCTGTTGTTTAGTGCTGACGTGGCGTGAAAAGCAAGTATATTACCGACCACGCCACCGCACCGGCCCGGCCTGTTGTATGGCTGCAACATGGCACCAGCAAATAATACAGCTTCAAGGAAGGAAAACCGCTAAGGTGTGACTACTAGTGTGTTATGTTTTAAGGGAATAATAGGTATAAGTAGTCATTATTCTTCAAGCCAAGTACAAAAACTAACTGTTAGGTATGCGTGTGCGCACGTAAAATACGTACCTAATGCAAACGACTGCTATCTAATTTATAAGTAGTATTGCCGTTAATTTGTATTGAGAAGTACCGTGCGATATTCGTTATGGTACTTAAGTACTTAATAATATATGTATATCGTAATTCAGGTCACGCTGTCTATCAGAAGACGAGGGCGATTCTTATGGAAATTCACATTGTCTGCCTTCGCTTCAGGAATAAGAATTTCATTTTTTCCCAATATGACTCCTAATGTGTAATTGTTTACTTTTAACAAAGGATAATAAAGATCATTCATAATATTAGTAACCTAGTATTTAATGTGAAAGTTACTTTATCTGTTAATTCTCACGGCTTAAGTTCGGGACTAATCTTAAAGAGATACAAATAATTTTAACTCTGATAATGAAATCACTATGTTTTTGCGTAATAAATAACGTCAAGCAGCAGATAGAGTCAAAAGTTAATCGTGGCTTCATATAAAGACTTAAAAGTCCTGAGTTTAGAGACGGATAAGTGTGAAGTAGGAAGAGTGAGAAGTCAGGATCGGTGCCCGATGTCGATCATGGCTTACAGGAGTAATAGTAGCGGGATCGTGGGGTTGGGTACAGTCTTGGTGCAGTCCCATAAATAATAATAGTATTCTACACACACGATTATCTCATCCCAAACTAAACAGAGCTCGTGTTACCGAAACCAGATAATTGATATACTTTATACATATAACTTTTCTATTATAAATACATCCTACTAATATTATAAATGCGAAAGTAAGTGTGTGTGTGTGAAGGTTTGTTACCGCGTATCTCCATAACCGCTGAACCGATCTTATTGAAATTTGGAATGTAGGTAGTGTATACCCTAGAATCGGACATAGGCTAATAATATTTTCAAAAATCATCCCCTAAGAGGGTTAAATAGAGGGGTGAAGTTTGTATGCAACTTTTTATTCCTTGGTCCTATTCATTTAAAATTCGGTACACATAAACCTTAAAACAAATAATGAGATACGGGTTTTTTATTTTTGCATAATTACCCCCACGAGATGTGGAAAATGAGTTTTATTGGTAAAAATTTAAGTTTCTCTGGATCTGTATAGTCTCAAGTCCGATTCACTCCAAATTTGGCACACATATACCTTATAAGAAATCATGAAACACGTGTTTTTTATTTTTCCAAAACTACCTTCAGCGGGGGTGTAAAATGAGTTTATTTGGAAAAAGTAAATATTACATAACTGTTTAACCCTTGGTCCGATTCACTTCAAATTCGGTACAAATAAAGCTTAAATTAAATAATGAAACACGTGTTTTTTATTTTTCCATTTTTTGTATTTTTAACCTAATACCATGCGGGCGAAGCCTGAGAAATTATTCTGAGTGCGATTTTCTTCGAAGTTGATATCAATACTCTTTCGTGCTTTTGATTTAAATTACTCTTTATTTTGACACAATGACATGTTTGATGAAAATAATTCTAAATTTAAATTTTATTTCTTCTTATAAGTATGGTCTAAGAGCCGTAGTGTTTTTTAAGAAACACCTATTGATTTATGGATATACCTATGGGGGCTTGACGATTTCAAAATGTTGCTTACACTCCTACACTACTGAACTAATTTTGTATGGAGATAGTTCGAGACCTGGGAAAGGATAGTTTTATCCGACTACGAAAAAAGGGATTAATGGTCTAGCGCGACAACCGACATCCGCGGGCGAAGCCGCGGGCGGAAAACTAGTATTTATAATAGATGCACCCAGACTCGAGACAAACTGACATGCTCATCAGACAAATGTATATCTCGGCGGGAATCGAACCCATTACCTTCGTATGAATGTAGGTTCTCAAATAATAATATAATTCAGATTAGTGTCAGCTCAACCGTGAACCGTTAGGTGCAACAATATTTTGCGGTAAAACTACCGTTGATTAGTCAAACAATGGCGTTTCGCTTTCATTGATACCTGATAGCGACCGCACGGAACTTGATATTAGTTGATATCACATGTAATTGACACCGAATGAATTTCGCCAAGCCAAGTAGCTACATGATACAAACAAATTACTACAATGATGAATGGACGGTCGGATTACGTGTCTTCTTATTAGGTCATTCAACTAATTTGTTTAGTAGTTTCGTATGAAATGATTTATGATGAAAGTTTTTTGATGATTCGATGGTGATATAGCAATAATGCATTTGAATTAGCGATGATGATGCATTATTTATAATAGTAATACGGATACTTTTATTAAATCTGAAGATTACAATTTTTTGTTTATCTCTTCAGTTTTCTAAAATAACTTTTTGGAATTCCAAGGATCCAATAAGATCGTGAATTGCAACTAATGACAGTAGTGTAAAAATATTTTCTTAATTTTACGCATATGCGGTTCACCGCTCGCAGTTTTAAGGCCTACAGATAAGCTATGTTAACGCGAGTGTCTCTAATTATAAAATTTATTGCGACACGATATTTTGAAACTTGCCTGTCTTGTTTATTATATTTATATCACAATTCTGTCTTTCTAATGAAACAGACGCATCTGACATTTCTTTACGTTACTGAGTTTTAAACGTCGTCGCCATCAGTTTTTTTACTGAATCCAACAATGTGTTTTGTGATTCAGTTTTTCATTACGACAGCAGAATTTTTCGCGTAGGAACTTTAATGTACAAATCATTTTATTAAAACATTTTGTACTATACCGCCGCCAGACGTTGAACCGGATATGCGTACGTGCACTTATTAAAAATACATTCGTAGAATCATATCTAGAGAAAAGTCTAAGCTGACTTGTCACTTTTCCATACTAGATATCATATGAATTTCTAATCCCGTTAGTTATGCTAATCAGATCTAAGCAAGATTTACTTCACGTTCATACTATCACATATATGAGAAGTCTACTTATTAATCTAATAATAACTTAGGCATGTGGTGTGAAACTTTCTTGATACTATTTACAGTGAATATGCGAATCATTTAGGTGGTAGATACCTGTATTTTTCAAAGTCTGATCGGCCAATGATTATCTCCCTTAGTCGGTACAGGGCCAGAAGGAGTTATTATTAATTACATATACCAACAAACGATTAAGTACATTTGTTTCTTTGATAAAAAACATTAATTACACGTTTAACTATCGTTGAATCAACGTACGATCATTAAATGAACACTTTTCCCTATAATTACGTGTCAAAGAAAGTCATACGCAACTATCATGTGTTGAGATATTATCAATTTAATGGTTTTTAATGACAATACCAATTTGGAAAGTAAATTGTGCATCTACAGTTAAAATTAATTAAAAGTTTAGTAAATATTTACGGCGTCTTTTGTAAAAGCTATTAATCAGTGTAATAAATATAAAATATTTAATTACAACCTGTAATCACAAGACTTTACTTTTGTGATGACTCGCACTTACCTTCTTTATTTTAACTTAGCTTTTAACCGACCACCTCAATCACGCCACTGCATCTCCTGTAAGCCAGGATCGACAGCGACGCCACCGTAAAGACACTCGGGATTTGAACCTGGCCAAGTCCCGGGACACACATTGCTACTCGCCAGAAATATGCTGCGGGCAGTATCCATTAGGATACAAATGCTAATCCCTGGATAATAAATACAGTAGTTCTTATTATGACATTTATTTCAATACATCTATGCCTATACAATATGAGACCAGTTATGTCCCGATCAAGCAGCTACCTACTGCAGCATAGCACTATGCATAGCACAATTCAAAGTGATAACGTTAATGTTTAAGTTCTTGGCTGAATGCCAGATGGCCCAAACCCAAATACTGATGAAATATAAATTTCCCTTGATTTAAGCACCTGTGCAATACAACAACGCAACTACGAAGCTATTACTCAGAACGCCGCAAAAATCTTAGCATAGGCAAAAATTAATCCTTACTTAATAAATAGTACCTGGTTGATCTGTTTTGAACATCGTCGACATCAGAATTTTTTTTACTGATTCCAACAATGTGTATAATTCAGTTACGAAAAAAAATTCAGATGAGTCCTTTTTCATTACGACGGCAGAATTTTTCGCTTAGGAACTTTAATGTATAAATCATTTTAATAAAATACTTTGTACTATACCGCCGCCAGACGTTGAACCTTAACTTACTTTATAAATAGTACCTGGTTGACCTGTTTTGTTTTGGAAATTATATTAAAGGGCTTCCAGTAATAGTATTTCTTACAAAAGGTCCTTCTTTAAAAAAAAGAAAAATATTTATCTGTGATTAGAAACGCGTAGTTTCATGACCGGGTAGTCTCACCTGAGCTATCAAGACATTATGGATTGTGGTGAAATTTGCCTTCGTACTTTAATGATAATAAAACAGTTTTTCATTGCCTCAAAACACAAATAAAACGACATTTTCTAAAAATTATACCTAGCTAGATCCATTAATCGCCCCCAAAACCCGCCGCATGTTAAATTTCATGAAAATTGTTGGAGCGGTTTTCAAGTTTCAAGTTATATACAAGAATTGCTCGTTTAGAGGTATTATATTAGATTAGATAAATGCAAAAAAGTTGGTGCTTTCTGCCTATAGGCTTTCCACGCTGCACCGCTTATCCGATATGAATAAAATTTGGTAAGGAAAAGTTAATCCCTGGGGACAGACATAGGTAACTAGTATGGTTTTCCAGGTTTCTCTTTCTTACGCATTGATATTTTCAAGGTGGACTTTGTTTTTCTCATATGGAATGTGTTGTGTGTCCATCGCCTCAAAGAATCCCTCGTTTCTGGCTTTCTGGGTTTTCATCATTGCTCATTCCATACATTAATAATGTGTGGTATAGAGTATGTGAAATATGTGAAAAATAGAGGTATCTACCTAGGTGGTATGATTCGCATATTCATAGTAAATAGTATCAAGAAAGTTTCACACCACTTCTCTATAAATGACCTATGTCATATAGGACATATATACGAAAATAGTGTGCACACACAGTTTGTCAAGATCGATAACTGAATGAACTTCCTGGCTACGTCCTAGTGTTGAGAAAACACTAAAATTTCAACAAGTTGGCTGCCTTGTTGGCGTAGTCAATATTTCGCGCTGGAGTAAAAAAAAGCGTTGTAGGTATAAGGTGTGTGCTAAAAACATTTTTTCTATTCATACACAAAAAAAATAATGCTCTACACAAAACAAACATACGTGAGAAATCGAGGTCGTCAATGCGTCGTCATGTTAGTGGGGCACGTGTCAGAATTAATGCGAAACAATGCCTCGGTGTTGTCAGCCCTGCAATTTGCGTCTGGCCCTATTCAAAGAGGCTATGCTATGAATGACGCCTACCCGCGGTGTGAACCCGCTGCACTCAGAATCTCACAATAGGGATGAACGATAATTTTAATATAATTTCCCGCCCACTGTGCAATTTTCTCTTTTTGAAATATATGTAATAAACAAAAATGGGCATAATAAATCTGGACCTTTATAGAAAATGTTTTGTTATTGGTTTTATTATAATATTCATGTTCTTAAATGAGGTTTCAATAAATGCTTGATACCTTTGTAATTAAAAGTTTGGCATAATATGTTATCAATAATGTATCAACTTTTTATTTAATAAATTTCTAATAGACGAATTTTACTCGTCATGTTCTTCCATAGATTTACTTTTAATTAAAATTCATTAGTTAATAAGTTTGAAGGGGTATCTGTCTATGTATTAAGATTATTTAAAGTTAAGTACTAAAACTGTGAAACTGTGTGGATCAGAAAATTACTTTTACTTTGTATTAAGAAAATCTAACAGCAATGCGGTAGGCATTTGAGACAGTTAGAAAGAAATCCAGAGTTCCTTTACAAAGAACTTCGGGGCTCGTGTATGAGTTGATAATTGTTTTGAGCAGCTAAATGCTGAAAGTTTTAGCAGATATATTTACGAGTAATATCACGTATAAATCGTGTTGGTTACATCAAAAGACAAAATAGAAACAAAATGGAACAAAACTAACACATAGCTTCCTTGTTTGTCACGGATATTTTTGATATTTGGGTTAAAGATCCATAGTTTCCTGTATTGAGTAACTCGGTATCTTTATCCTAAAACCAATTTGTGTTTACAAACCGTTGTATCAAAAGCTCACGGTTCGCTTGTTTTATAGGCGTGAAAGCCTTATGTTAGATCCATCAGATTTTGATTAAACGGTTTTCGTGTTCTTGATAAACATCAACGGAAGAGAGCTATTATGCCTTGTTTTTGAGTAGTTAATCTTATTATTGTTTAAAGTAAAATGTAAAATCAATAAATATACGTTTTGTACGAGAAATTACAAGTACCTACGTACGTGGTACTTAGTAGTTGTTCATCATCAACATCTATAGTGATCTACTACTGGGGCCCTAGACAAATTACAATGCGGAGCGATAACGAAAGTTCGAAAAGAACAAAATGAATGAGATTGACGTAAGATTGTCACGTGACATTTCAAAGTTACATGTCAATCCCATACATTTTGTTGGTTTCGACAGATTTTTATTGTTTGCTTTGTAATAAGTCTAGGGGGCTTTGTACAAGTACATAGTACATGGGTTTGTCTATACCTTGTCACATCCAATTATCGCCGGTGACATTTTACAAATCATTACTCAGATTTAAAGCTCGAGAAAATTATTCGTGGCGTAGAGTATTCAAAAATTTATCTCACAAGTTGTAAATTATACACAAGTCGTATATATTTTTTTAGGATTAATCTGAAATCACAAAAAAAATATAATGAAAAGAGCATTAAAATTCTATTTTATAAAAGTAAAAACAGTCTGGCTGAATTTAAAGAAAAAAGGTCACTTAAGTGTATTCTGACTGTGAAAGAAAGTTATGCGACCATACGAAACGTGGCTTATGTTACACTGCATTCTGATATTAAAATGTGATTCATGTAGAAATAAGTTCAACGGCACACTTTACTCAAGACAGTTTATGTCTGTCTCTTGACAGATGTGTTCACTGCAAAAAAACAACAAATAATTTACATGGTCTATGTGACTATAGTTTAAGTGTGCGGTAGCTCTAAAAAACTGAGTTTATTAGCAAGACTAGTCTCATTTGTGTTACCATCATAGATCACTAACCCGTTGTCAGTAATATTATTCTTAGCAATTACCTACGACGTGAGGAAGTCGGTCATTATGGGTGAATCTTAAATCAAATTGAGATCTTACATTAATCAATGAATGTATGAGGATCTTCCGTTCATTGTTCTTAGTTATTGCTATTACTGTATTGTTTAGAAGTACAATGTTATTGATAAGTATTTATTTGTTTACGAAGCATGTTTTTAGTTAACGAAAAAAGTTCCTCTTTCCCTCTTTGTTCTCCTCCCCTAACTGTCGGTGTTCTTACTATAAGTTCGGTATTTGCTTTTGTGGAAAGTAAAGTAACAACCCTTTAGATTTTCACTGCTGGGTAAGGATCTTCTCTAAACTATCTTAGCAGTTGAGAGAGTTAAGGCCTTATCCACAAACGCCAAGTATGGGTTGGTAATGTCACATGTCATTGTGGAAAGTAAAGCACTTTATTGCCAGATATCCACGGCTGTCCGTAGCGCTTTTAGGCTGCAAATAAATATACAGGCTCTTCTAAGATGGATCAACTGTTTCCAGCTGCAGCTGTTTATTGAACAATGGTACTGCTTGAGCCGTTCCATCGTAAATAGAATGTTGTTGGTCATTAAGCAGATGCAGTTTGAAGGAGTTGATCCTGCTACGAGCAGCTTGTGTATTCGTTTCCTAATTTGTGTCTTTGTGTAACGAAGACTTTACAAGTAATGTAGGGATAGTTTACACTAAACTTTCCGACCACGGCTCCACCCGCGGGTATGTCGGTTAACCCATTTTTGCACAGTCGGTTCTAAACTATTCTATGTTCTTCCCCATGTTTCAACCTATCTTCATACCAAATTTCATCTAAATTTAATCGGTTCAGTAGTTTTGGCATGACAGAGTTACTTTCGCATTTAGGATTACTTTATAGCAAAATATGAAACTTACAACGTTCGATAGTGTAAAAATCGTAGTGTTACAATTGTTGTATTAATACACGTAACTAGTTATTGATACTAATAAGTGTTATTACACCTTTAACAATACTGTTTTTTCTTTACAGGTAAGTCGTCTATTCATCCAACGGACATGTCTCCATTGTAAGAGAATTTAAACTATATTTTTTACTTTTTTCAACGTCTAAATATTATTTACAGGGATTAGTATTGTCGCCTGTAAAAAAAAGAAAGTATATTAAGGTATATTTTTGTCGCAACAGAAAGTATTTGATCAGTTGATGTCTAGAGAGTTAATATCGAGAATATTGTGCATATAATAACTATGTAATGTGCCGGTAATCCTCTAGATTGACGCTCGATCAGATAACTCCGATACGTGATGTATCGATTATGTGTATCGAATTATAATATCATGACAGTCGCGTTTATTAGCTAGGTGAAACAGGACTATAGCGTGTAGGAAGATAAATCAGACTTCAATAATTTTCTGGGATATTAACTGCAAACAATCTTCACATCAATATGAAATCAATAGATTTTTTACCTAGAATCGAAAGGTTGTTTTATGGTAAATTATGCTTAAGTATATTTGTTACATTTACGTGTTATTCAATATTGTAAATAACCAGACTAAAACAAGTGAAGTTGTTCACACTTCATGAAGTTAAATATTTATAGCTGTCAACGACATTTACGAACCAATAAAAGTCTGACACTTAAAAGGTCTGATATAAATTCCTGTATTTGTATCTCATAAGGAGAGATTAAGATAAGTAGGAGTTTCCGCGGATCTACATAATTTGCTACATTAGGGACGTCCTGTCATATCATAAATATCATTTTAAATTTTAATTATATTGTAGGTACCTTAGGTATTTAGATTTGTATCACTTGTTATGATATAAACGGCTTGAGCATAACTGTAGAATACAGTAATTAAAATAAATATAAAGTATTTTATTAATAAATCAAATAATTAAAAAATAAATATAATATTTATTGCACAAAGAGAAAGTTTAATTAAAATATACTTAAAATCAAAATAGAATTTAGATTAAAAAAAATATTATGTAATTATTTTAGCTAAACAATTTAAATTATTTTTTTAAACCAAGTTTTATGTAACTTGTATTCCCTGTATTTGGAGTGTCTGCAGTAAAATATTTTGTACCGACCGATGAATACTGAACTGATTTTCAACTTACTTTTATCATAAAAATAATAGTAGTATTGATCAATACCACTATAATTTTCTAGTAATTCTATTGCTATGCTTGGAACCTGATTTAAACGATAAAAAAATATTATTAGCAATGACTATACAAACCTATGTATACTCAGTGCATTGCACATAAAATATTTCTTTGGGTATTATGTATTTAATTACTAAGTTACACTTTCGAACGGTTAACTAACACTCAATAGCATTCAGTTGCGATCGGGGAATTACGCCTAGCACACAATAGCGTTCAGTTTTCAATGTGAATAAATAGCATATTCTTTAATCCTGTCACGAATCAATTGCATCCTTTACACGGGCTAACGGTATGTTTTATGGTCTATGTTCTCGAAATATAATTTTGGTCGTCCTTTCACTAGGGTCAGGATATTACGGTCAGTAGGTCGGATTTATTTTGAATGTAATGGATACTCTTTCACTGTTTCTCGGAAGAGATGCTAAAGGGTAAAAGGGATATTGTGTTGTTCCACTTTAAATGGCTGTAGCAGATGTTTCTTTCAAATAAAATTGTGGGACAATATTTAGATGTTTTAATTGATTAAACAGCCTTATGTAAGGATTGACAAGTTTCTTACATCCTTGCTTTTGCCTTTTATGAATGTGAAAATTCAGATAATGCTACTTATAGTATTTATCATCAACATCGAAGTTTCTGAGCACCAATATTTAATTATCGTTCACGTAATTCAACTTATGAATGAGAGATGTATTTATTTACTTTACTTCAACCTTTTTTAGTGTCGTCTTCTCTCAACTATTTTACGGGTTGACATGCCGGTTTCCTCACGAAGTATTATTGTAACTTGCTAATACATAAAGATAATATACATACAGAAAGATGTAGATATTATTACTTGTCAGTACATGGAATTTTTTCTCAAAATCTATTCAACGGGTTTTAACCCCGAGACACGAGACATTCTTCAGGTCATTACTAATGACTATGTGAAGTTGGAAATGAATTTGCAGTATATTTTGATACGATTTTTGATGTGCTAAATTTTTACAAAAATTTCGCGTCGCGCAACCCTAATAGCTGTTTTTCTGAACTTTCTTTGACTTAATTTAATATGTGACAAATGACAGTTGGTGGTCTCTTTAAAAGTTAGGGTTGTCTATGAAGATAAAAAAACATATTTTTTATTTTGTAGAGGTTATCTTATTTTCTTTAAATTGATTATTAACATTTAAGCATCACAATACTATTGCATAGGGCTCAAAAATTTAGAATTTAAGGCATCATATACCCTTTCCAGTTCACCTTGTATAGTATATGTTATTGCACCCGTGGGTTACTAGTATGTACTCATTAATACTTAAACTACATCAATATATCATATGTAGATATAATATTGTATATGTATCACAGGAGACAAACTTTCACATTAGTAGTTTTGATCTAACACACGGTTTTGACAATGACATTAAACCTCAATGAATGGATTCATTCGTTAGAGTTGAGTAACAGTGCGTTCACCTGTATGTCTGTCTGTCAATACAGCTTTGTTGTAACCCTCGGGTTATAGTCCATTGAATTGTTGAAATGTTACAAACGCAAAGAATTGTTTTGTAACTAAACAATGATGGTGTTTCATTCATGTTTCCTTCCGTGGGTATTGGCTGTTTAGTTTTGGACTACGTTTTGAATGTTTCTATGTTTTCAACCAAATTCAAATGTAATAAGGAGATTCTCAATTAAACTGTTTTTTTTGTATGTAGGTATCTCACTCACTTCAACCCTTTTGGTGTCCCACTGTTGGGCACAGGTCTTCTCTCAACTATCTTAAAGGTTGAGAAAGTTTAGGCCTTAATCCACACACGCTAGCCAAGTGCGGGTTGGTGGATGTCACATGTCCTCGAATGATATTAGTTCTTAGACATGCCGGTTTCCTCACGATGATTTCCTTCACCGATGTTGAGCATCGGAGATGAAACACTTCACACAATGATGTTTGGGATTATTATTCTAAGGCGAGGCCCGTACCGCTGCGCCACCGCTGTTAAGTATGTAGGTATGTTACGCGATAATTCCGCCAATTATAAATATTATTACGATTTTACCGACCCTATTGGCGTTTCAAGGGTAGAATTTCATACTACGAACTGCAACTAAGATTTTCTTAGTACCTATATCAGAAATTTTGCTCAATCTGGCAATAGAACCTGGGATCTTGTAGTTATTAAGCGAACACGCTTACCTGTGTAGGTACCTAAGTATTAGATAGGTATGTGAGTATTCAATTGTTTACCAGTATATTACTAAAATAACTCGTACCTACGACCAAATAAATCGGAGCCAACAATGCTGGCAAAGGGGAAATATGTGTAAAATAAATACATAATTGGTGTGGTTTTTACCTTGTTTTGGCCAAAACATTAACATACGTTTCAATTTACTGGGATATAAAGTTATTGCGTTTGAATACTTCTATTTTAATAACATAATAAATTGTGCGCATTTAACATTCCTACTTAAATATCGCTATTAGCTGATTTTCCTTTCCATATTATGCTCTACCGACAGTTTAAGATTTCCTTTAATCATACTTCCTTCCGCCAACGAAAGAAACCTGGACTATTTAATTATTTATTAATTACAACCTATGGGTTGTATTCCACCTTATCTTATCGACAGCAAGATTCATTTCTCTCCAACTCTAATTTGAAATGTAGCTACACATGTAGCAAGTTAGTTAACGTGTAATTTTAAAGTTATCGCGTAAACGGATAATGTTCATTCTGTAGTCACTAGTGGTGTGCTGCGCCGGCGCCTCATGACATCGATACATAAATTGAATCTCACGATACGATTCTATTACAGTAATTATATCAAGATCGCTCAGTACTTAAATCTTCGACTTCCGACGATTACCTATACACCGTTGGCTATTAAAGATTTTATTAAGACATAGGATTCAATCGTTTGAGCAGTTTTCTAATAATCTACCGCGCAATTATGTTGTCTATAGAAATTGTTTTATATCTGAACCTACTAGAATGTACACACTTTCATCTTAACATAACCTTTAGGTATTCTCACATTGATATCGTATGTACGCATTACTACGCTGTTAAATTAGACGATAAATTCCGATAAAAATGAATGCATAGAGTTGAGACATTACGTTGAGTCTAATAATGATACAATTGGAATTATAAGAACTTAAAGCCTGTCAGTACAGCATTGCGATATGGAATTACTCTCTCAGTTTATCGAATCGTATTTCTCACTGCGATAAAACAAGCGAGTCATGATGACGCCCGTCTCTATGAGACGGCGGCGCACTGACAACGTGCTGCACTCTGATAGCAAAGAAAGTAGCCCGATGTCTGCTATCGTGATCCTCGATGCAACGCTTATTGGCAATCACGCTCCACCATTAATCCAACTTCTAATAAAGATATAAATTACTAAAAGTTAATTAAACCGATTATCTATGCCTTGGCAATGCTCTACATCAACGCTCGCTTAGAAAATTGAACGATTTATGAGAGAAATGTAACGCAAACATCTGTTTAGTTGATTGATTTAGTACATTGACAGTTCCTGGAAATATTTCGGTAGTTTGTTACTGTCGCGTTTGATTAGAATGGACTGGAAACAGTTTCAATCTGACAATTTTATCCACTATTTCTTATGGAGTGTTACATAAAGTCACCGCAATTACGTAGGTAAATACTTTCCCAAAACTTTAAACTAAAAATGTATAGTAAAATATCCCTGCTTTTTCAATATTTTTATCGAAACGAATGATAAGGTGATTGCCATGTTAAAATTTGCAGCAAGAACGGTAAAAATTGATTGGTACTAAGACAGATAGCTGAAACATCATCAATCTGAATCGTAAAGTAGATTTTCCAATTCAATTTCATCCTCCAATAGAAATTGAATCGGAATGAGAGTTGCGAATGCGGAAATACATTAGCACAATAACTGTCATTTCGTCCGTTAGTACACAATATGACGTGGACACGACGACGGTGCGAGGCGCGTGATGAGCGGACCCAAATAGGTGTGATTCTCACGGGGCTGCACTGCTGCACAGTTTATGGTTATGTACATTGCACGCAAGGAAGTGAACGCTGAGAATCAATAAGTGAAATTTTACTGTCTTAATTTATTCATTAGCGTGTGTTTATAATAATGGTAAATTCTACCCGTGACTTTTTTGTAAGATCCTTAAAATGCATATAACCGGGGTAAGAGAAGTGATAATGGAGTAACAAAAATTAGACATCATAATTTGCATTCTCATGTCACGGCAAAACGTGGAGAACACTATACTTTAATGTTAACACCTGAAATGTATCTTTGCAAATAAATAGATAAATTGAATAGATCTATCCTACGTATCCGTGAATTTTCATGCAGTTTTTCGTTACCCAGTTTTTGTGTTTCAAAGTAGAAAATACTTATGCACTCATCGTCACTTAACTTGCGTCTAATGTAAATGTAATACTTATGTCTAAGTCAGCGTTTCTGCATAGACACTACATAATCTAAATAAAACATTATGGTGTGTATCACATTCTACACTTATTCCGTAACAAGTTTTATGTTGTTAGATATTCTTTATGTTACGTCATTAACGTATATTATTGCTTAAACATTTTATCCCGTTCAAAAGGAAAAGTTATGTAGAGGCAAATTTTATATTCCAAAGGTTTGCAGATTTTATTAGTGTTGATAAAATGTTTGTTTTATCGAGTGCTGAGTAGGTACAGATTCTTTTATTCACGGCAACAGATACTAAAGTATGGTATGAGATACAATAAAGTTACTTTTATTACTTTCCTCATGCTTATCGCTTGTGGTGACATATCTTGTGTAATAATTGTATTGAATTGTATCTAACTGTTTTTACCGAGTTCCTAACTTATCCACATTTCAAGAAAGTTATTATTATCTTTTATTTATGAAATCTTGACTAATCCGAGGTATCGAACTATTATTAAAGCAATTGATTAATCCAAAATAGTCAAATGTTTCTTTTTTATAGTGTAAATGTGGTTCATAAAAGTCCATTTTCAATCAAATTACGGTTTAATTGAAAAGTTCCAAATTTAGCCGGCAATAAATGGGAACTATAAAACTAAAAGGGCATAAAAGTCCCCAAATTGCCTTCACCAATTTAATGTTTCGTATTACAACCATATATGGCATGTATCGTGCCTGTAATCTAATTAAATTGTTCTAATTTATGTGACTACATATCCCGTGTATAGTAATATAATAATTCAAATATTCTAAAATTGTTTAAAAATAAATTCGCCAAGCGAATAATAATCTTTAGGTATGTACTTACCATCCAAATGGCTGGCAGACGTTATACAATTTTATAATTATTACATTAATTATGTGACTTTAAACATACCTACCTCTTCATTTTAGCGTAGCATGAATATTTATATAATTTAAAATTGATGAGCACGAGTATCTACTCGTCTACTAATCAATTTTAAATTACATAAATATTGTACTCTACTATTTTTTTAAAGCCGTGTAGTGTACACCTAGACGATGGGAGTCTGCTAGTCCAAGTAGTCTTGAACGAGATAAGTTTGGGGACTATTACGATTCCCGTCCGAGTACGCAAATTCCGATATCTCTAGCTCTAGGCAACTGCTGTTTTTGTCAACTCCATCTAAAATCTATGTAGTTGGGTAAAGTTAGGTTGCCTAAGTATTTAGGCCAGATATTGTTCAGTAGTCTTCGGCTATTCGCAAATGTATAATTTGCATTTTCTCTACATGCGTGTTGGCTTGGCTTTAAGGCTTGTAATATACTTTCGCACTTAAACTAATTTTAAGATACCCTTAAAGACAGTGTTAACGAGGGATAGAAAGGCATACCATATGACACGCTGATGACATATCCGACATGTTTCTGAGTAAATCTGTTCTCGAGCTAGTTTCATTTCAACATACTTGTTCTTTGACACCACTCTTTAATTGCGTACAAAGAAAATATTTTTGTTACTAGATATTTTTTTCTTGTTAAGTTTTTTATATAAATCACCATATCTTCTCAAATGTGTTTTGTTAACATACCTAAAGCAGTTCAACCTTCACTTAAAGTTAGAACTAATATATCTAATTTAAAAATAATAAATTTGACGGGCCGGTGGCGTAGTCGGTAAGGTACTTGCTTTTCACGCCGCAGGTCGTGGGTTCGATCCCCGCCCTAGTCAGACATTTGTGTGATGAACATATCTGTTTGTCTCGAGTCTGGGTGTAATTATCTATATTTAAGTATGTATTTACAAAAGAAAAGTGTTTTATGCAGTATATTACCTACCAGTCATCTGGTTTCCATAGTACAAACTTTGCTTAGTTTGGGATTAGATGGCCGTGTGTGTTAATATCCCAATATATTATTATTATTATTATAATTATTCATAAAAGAGATACCTAGCGACTTTCATTTATTGGAAAAATATCTAACTGAATAATTATGGAAACTGTCTGTATAAAATTCCATTTATTCGTTTTGTTAAATTATTGCGAGCAATTATTTTTTTCTGAGTAAAAATATTATTTATTATATTATTGTTTTTATACATGTCTGTAAATCGCGGCCCACGGCGGGAAGCTTTGTTTCATTGGTAGTGATAGTGGGATATTAAGTACATAGTAAAACTTCCAGATATGTCCAGCAGTAGACATCCTCAGGCGGATACGATGTTCTATATCTAGAATAACAAGTTACCTATCCCTACAAGCTATTCTACTCATATTTTGTGGATATAAATATGGTTTAGCATGAACTTTCACTGTTTGTAATAAAATAGAATATAAAATATCACGATTTGCGCATTTGTGTTCCGGTATACAATGGTCGTGGCTAGAAAGTGCTTAATGCAACCGAAGTCACGAGTAAAAACTAGTACAATACAGTAATGTGTAATTAATTTAACGATAAAGACGTTTAATTGCTATTCTTGAAATCTCTGCCGATAACTTTCAACTGGGATTGTCCGTATTACCTCCGCAGACTGTAAAATTTTTTATCGGATAGATACTTGGGAAACAAAGATTTCTTCCAGTAGCCAAAAAAATCTTAATGCGATTTTGTAAATAATTAAAATTCTTTTATCAGTTTTTACGAGAGCGAGGACTAAGTAACTAAATTGGTAAATATCTAGGAACAAAAATAATGATGCTAGCTATTTAAGGCTCTTGTTCTAACTTTGATTAGGTATAAGTATACCTACTGTTGAAATTTCACGTCAAGTTCAAGCAGACTCAACTGCTGAATCTGCTTATGACAACAACTGGTTTAACTCGTGTCGAAACGTCAAGCGACAATGAATATACCAATGTGCCTTGTAAACGCGTCCGCGTAAAATCGCGTGACATTATACATAAATTAATTAGATATTTCAGACTAGGTAGGTAGGTATACATTGTATACAAGCTTATAATCTAAAAACATTTTTACCATCGAATTTTGTACAACTTTAAAAAGGATGGTAATGTTTGTTACAAGAATAAATAACCGAAGTTTGGTGATATGTTATGACTATGACTTATTTAATGTTAAAGTCAATATTTTGAAATAAATTTTGTTCACTGTTGGTTTTTATAGCACATCGCGGTCAGTTTCCTAATCCTTGCCCTGGTGCTACATATAGTATGTAGTTTTAAAATGAACAAGCTTGGTGGTCTCACCTCACTTCAACCCTTTTTAGTGTCCTACTGTTGGGCACGGGTCTTCTCTCGGTGGTCTAAAGTAAAGAAAAATGTATTGCTTCTAGTGTTAGAAATCATGCATTTACAAATTTATATTCTGTATTATTTTGAGTGTTTCCAAAGACAACACATGACTTGATGGTTTCTAGCGAATGAGTTGCACAAACCGAAATTATTGAGACGTGAATATAAATCTGCTTTAATGGCTTCAAATTAATGTTCATAATGCCTCTTACATTACTCTGTGGAGTGGTAAAAAAGCTTCATTTGATGTAATTGTGTTAGGATGTGAAAGTTAGCAAGGGTCGAATAGGTTATACGCTATTTTGATACCTTTCAGTTTGATTAATCGAAATTTAAATAACACGATATGCGCTTGCGTAGATGTTTGATGAATTGACAGTTTGATAGTAGTATTTGTTTAAGATTTCATAGAAAGTGGTACTTAAGAGATGACGTTGCCTAATAATTATTTATTTAATTTCATTCTGCAAGTAGTTATCGATTTTTGATAGTCACTCCGTTTGCATTAGGTATAGATAGGTGTTACCAAATCTGGTGATGCTTGACGGTATATAAGCTAAGTCGATCTTCTATCAGATTATTATTAAACTAATAATATACGCATACACCTACTCATCAAGCTATACATACCCAGTACAAGCTGATCTCGCATTGTATAGGATTTCCGTAAAACGAAAGTTCAACTTATTTGCAAATTTAAAGCAAATTTATAGCTTGATGTGTAGCCGTTTGTACCTAATTAGGAAGGACATTAAGGAAAACGTTGTATCACACTATGTTTGGCATACCTACTAGGTTTGTACTCAATCAAATCCTCACCAAAAGAACACTGATAGGAATGGAATGGAGCGGTTTTCCTGTTGTGTGGTTCGCCCTCGTTGTAACAAAGCTAATACAACTGGTATTACTTTAAATCTGATACTTCCATTTAATTACTAATGCAAATCATGGTTAGGGTTAACGGAAAAGTGAATGTCCATATGCTTGCAGGGGTCGTCAACACTGCTAGAAATAGATATAGTAGTAGACGTATCATGGATGCATCTAATTATAGACTCAACATGGGCCCAAATGTAGGGATGTTACGTTTACACTTAAAATAGATATTAAACAAATATTTTGTTTAGTTTTTAACGTTCCGGTGCGTTAAAGAGTTTTCAGATAATACTGCTGACAAAATTTTAATTAATTGTTAGACTAATGTTGTACTACTTTTGTAGAAAATTTTTATATAGGTAGGTAGATATAGATTATTTTTTAAGTATAATCAGTTTAGTAGTAGTAAGTATAAATAAGGTAATCTTCGGAACTTTAAATCGGATTTAAAAAGTATTTTGTATTGACACCTCATTTGTTAAGGTAGATATTACATTTAATTGATGTTACGATGACACGAAAAATGCACCCGAAGTATAGCTGGCCATGATGGTGTTTTAAATCTTGCAGCTAAATTAAAATATTTGATCATGTTATTTTACTGAAGCAATGGGTAGGTAGGTACGATGTCTTTAGCTAACGAACTGAGATTGTTACTTATTCGTGTGCTAAGATTGTAAAGGTAATTAATGTTGACGTTTCAGTTAACTACGTTTGCTCTACATCTCTACGGCCAGTTATGTATAGTTTATCACACGGTAGGTAAATGGGAAGTAAGTTTAGTGACCCACAGTTGGGTACGGAACTTCTCTCGGCTATCTTAAGAGGTGAGATAGTCTTTACTCCTTAGACCTTAACCTACACAAGCAAGCCAAGTGAGATTTGGTGTATATCGAGTGTAAATGCTATTTTAGGACATTAAATCCCGAAATCCTTTTATCACATCAGTAGGTACTGTTCTCAACTGTTGAGATAAATGAGTGAAGACCGATGACAATTATGGTCGCTAATGGGTTACTTTTTACTTTAGGCAAGTACTATAGTTAACTATTACTATCTATTACGTGAGTTACATTTTTATTGCGGATATTTTTTAATCGACAATTGATTTCGTGATTTACAAGACATGACCGCAGTTGACCGATCTGACGCAACTCGTGTTCTCGTTTTATTGTGACCGAATCAATGGACATTGTGCTTTCTAACACCAATAATAAACGCTTATGCAACACGCAAAAAACTGTAAAACGTGTTGAAAACAAGCGAGAGTAGTTTTTAGGTAAAATATCGGCGGCTTTTGCCTTAAATTTTACATAACGTTTCCTCTTGTACATTTTCACTGATGTTTAATAGCCGATTGTGTTGACTATATTGCTGTTTATTACTTTGTAATGTTTTACATTTTAAGACCAGCTCCGTAAGTTTACAGTTATCACCCTATTTCTACTTTTTAATACTTATTACCTGGCAACCTAAAATACATAGGTACATATGTAAGCTACTTAGCTTGTATTTAAGGTTGCCAGCTTTAGTAAAAATATGCATGGTTGCAATAAGTATTAAAAATCTAGTTTCCTTATTTTATAAACAGGCGTTGGTTGTGTTATGGGACTATACCCACCACTATACGGCTTTTCCTGTAAGAAAGAGGCACAGGGTTTTGAAATTGGGTCCATTCCCATTCCACCTATGAATTTGATCAGAAAGATAGTTGGAGGTGTTGGAAAGATCCACTTTGTTGAAATAATATTTTTAGATAGACAGCATTATTTTAATTAACATACTTAAAACTATTTCTTATAAAGGCAAACAATATGTTCTGATATGAGTACGTCGTTGGCCTATCATGAAGGAATTTTGATATTCATATTGATAAAACTCGTGTCGCCAAGGCGCCGTGCCTGGTTCGGTCCTCACTGCTGAAATGGAAAAATGGAAAAATCACGAAACCCTTTGCATGAACATCAAACAAGGTTATACAAGTAAATGTTATAAATTGTACAAGTGATATGAAATTACCAAAGCCGTACATAGGTTTTAACTTTTTAAGCGCTTGAGAAGAATAGTATGTTTCATATTGGATCATTTTGATCCTAGACAACGATTTGTATGACAGCAGAGTTCATTAACTAGTATAGATACGAGTTTCAAACAATTGTGGGTCACTATGGGCATGGAAATTTTATGCTATTCATCTTATAAAGTTATACAACTAACTAACACGGACGCTTTTCGTCAGATGACGATTTCATGCTCAGTTTGTTTGACTATAAGCCGTGTAAAATACTTTTGTTTCAAATACAATAATATGTCGTGTATATTTAGGTAATTATTACCAAGGTTGACTTCAGAAAATCACTTGAGTAAACTTCGTTTTAACTGATCCATAACAAATGTTCCACGAAATTAATCAAACAAAAATATTTTCACAAACATGTGATTACTGCATGGTTTTAGGTGTAGTTTTTAATTACCAAAATACTATATTTATTCGTGCTAAGCGGCATTACTGCCTTGCATTAATTTTTAGAGACAATTTTTTGGTATCTATTATCTCTTTAATGTCCAAACGCCTATATTTAAAAAAAATGTATTTAATTTCAACACATTAGTAATTGTTTGATTTTGAAATTATAAACATGTCATGTAAGAACCGCACATGCGTTGGTTCGTGGAGCTGGAAACGAAAATGTCAATCGAGATTCCGTTCAGCTGAGTCTATTTCCCTCGGTCGGAGATTAACCAGATGCGCTACTTGTCTTAGTCTGTCGGTATTAACCATAATTAGGTATGTGTAAAGAAATGTGGTATAATAAACCTTGTTACGCCGTCTATATTTGGAACTTGTTTACTTCCAAGTAAAAACACCTCTAATATTCACGTGCATTTTAATATTAAGTTGTTAGGAGAACAACTTTTCTCAAGCAGCATCAAATTCGAAAACATTCTATCTTCGAGGCAATTAGTTTCTTTCTTCAAAGATCAGTGTTTACAACCATCAAACCAAGAGAATATTACTTTGTTGCTAACTTTCCTCTGCAAATTAATTACCTATTTAAGTCTTGTTAGACTCGTATGTTAAACCGTCAAATTGATCTCGCTCATCGTGCTCCACTGATTATTTCACACTTTCCTGATAAATATACTGTACACTACAATCGCCGATACTCGCCAATCATCCGTTCCGTCCCATCAGCTCGTTTTTACCAGTCGGATGCACTCGGCTTGCTTTTTACCGACGCTAAAATGCAAACCGTTGCAATATCGCATCTCGTTTTCAAACAATGGGGCTTTGTGTATATTTCGATGTACTTTACAATGCGCGATAAAGAGATCTCTGATTTTCTTATCGGTTTAATCTTGACTGTATGAATGCGGATCAAAAACATCGCCCTATATTCAATGGGGTGCGGCGAGCATTATCTGGCAAGCTTATTATAAATCTTTGGTATGTTTGTTTAGAAAGTGTTTATATGAAAGGACAAGCAGTAGGAAGGCATTATTCAGTAGCGAATCTTCTTGATCTAGTGCATTATTTATTAAGATAAGATAAGATAAGATAAGATAATTTTTATTTGCATAAACAATGTGTGTACATACAAAAGAATAAAAAATGCATGCAAGGTGTAAAATAAGTGATAAATCCAACATGTTTGCCATATTTAGTGGCGTGCAAATATTAATTGTAATATACAATAATACTGACTGATTTCATGAGTCTTAATAATAACGGTAATGAAATTGTGTACAAAGCAATTAATAATAGTCAGTGATAAAAATAAAATAATAACAAATAATATATTCGGGACTTATTAAATGTCAAGATAAAAATTATATTTAAATACATTGGTCATCTAATCAAAATATTCAATCTATCTAAGTAGATGAAATGAATAAATGCCCAAGAATGGCTATAGTATCTATCTTTTTAGGTCAAAGCACATCTGATTCCATATAATTTTTTCAGTCAAAACAAAAGAAAATAGTTAACAATTGAGGAAAATTTCTTTGTTTCGATACAAATCTTATTACCTGTCGGTCATCGGCTTAATAGTTTTTTACTCGTGACAATCAGAGCGTAGTGTCAGTACCGTACTGTTTCTTATGCTCGCTGGCTACTTACAGATTAACAGTCACCGTCCGACCAGAACCAGTGTAATGGGTTTATTGTAATTGCCCACGCATCCAGACTAACACTGTTGGATATGTGACGAGGCCAGTTTATGTTGCACTGCTTTTCATGTGGCCCTGTAGAGTGTAGACGGCTACGTAATAACGCAGTTCAAGTTTTGGTGTCCAATAGATGCTTATGTTTTGAACTCTTGATCGTATTCAAATTTTTTTGTACAAGTAACAATTATTGATAGATTAGTGTGTGATTAGATTATTGTATAGGGTGACGGTAATATTGCTCTCAAAGCTAATATAGATCTGTTCTAAAAAATTAACATTGTAACACAAGCCTTTTTACCCTCCGTCCGATTTTAAGAATTTAATTCTATTTTGTAATGTCATTCCATGTGTTCATGCTTTTTTTGTGGCATTTTTAATTACAATTCACACATAGTAATAAGATTTAATAAGTAATGACAGTTCAAAAGAACGCAACATGTAGAGCCGTTTAAACAACTCTGTTCACTCATCTTATTAAAAACGACATGACAGGTGACACCTTATTTAGAAAACGAGACAGCTTCATTTTATTTTTTATTTCTGTTTCAGGTACGTACTACAGATAATCGGAACACAACATAAGCTATGAGAGATTTAATTAAATTATGTCTCCAGCTCACTGTGGTAAGTTCTTGGTGGGTACATAGTCAGCTTTTTTTAACTTCATAATATTTATCAAATGTCCGCGGGCAAGCGAAAACTCATGTAGCAGCTAGAAATTGGGAATTGGGCCAAATAAACTGCAATACGCTGCCCCTATTTATTATGGAACCCAAATATTGCCAGAAAAATGAGGGTAAAAGTCATCTCTGCTCCCCCTTTGAGTAATACAGGCATGTGCTCTATGTTGTTATAATTTGTCTAGATATTTTGCTAAGGTTGCTGTACCCCTTGTTCGTGGTGTTTAATTTGCAGTAAATACCACCTCGTAAATTATGAAATCTTCATACGTTCGAGTATCATATCAATAACTTTAATAATATCATACTAATTATTCATTAGCGTTTGATGTGACATGTGAGTAATAGCCATTTAACACTGTGAACTTTTTAAATGTAGATATTTAATCTGTGATTAAATGATGTATGTTTACTATCACATTTGGCGGGAAACTAATTGAGATGTCTAATTTATGTATATCCTTTATAATGGAATAGAAATTGATGGTACATATACATTGCAATTTCTGTGTAGTAAATTTGTTGTTTCTATATTAGAAATGAATAATTTGGTCAATTAAAAATGTTCTGCTGGTCATTAAGCGTATTATTACTTCCGTTTCCATGAAATTAAATACAAAATATCGAGATAAAGCTGTCTTGTTTAAGGTATTCAAATCATTCAGGGCAGGATAAAACCATTAAATCTACTAGTAACTACGATGAAAAGAGCTCAAATTTCTGAATCATAAATAGTTTTCATTGAGGAATACACACCTAATGTGTTTATAAATTGTAAAAATAATATCACTATCATGCCATTTAAAGGCTACTTAATCACCATAGCGTGACCAGGTCTTTTGACGGTGACACTCATAAAACGTCAATCATGGCATTTTCACCGTGAAATATGACAGCGTGTCATGGGAGAGTGGCAGGCAAATTCGCGTGGTATTCCGCGTGTGTGGTTTTTTAGTTGACAACCGTCATCATTTTGTAAATATAATTTTATTTTAAACAACAACTTGTTATTTTTGATGGTTTATGAGATACCTGGAATAATTTAAAAAAATCTTTTACTTATTTAACTAGATGTGACTTATTTGGGTTATTTTTTTCGAGTGAGTCACGTTCCTAGATGAAAGTTTCCCATGAACTGTCAGTAAGTACCTCAATTTCATCTAGTTTCCCTTTTATCTCGTAGAAACACGCCATAAAATGTAATAAGTACCTCTAAATTAACGAGGTTCGTGTCTTATTACAGCAGATGTAACCACGTCTGCGCTTTCTGCGTCTGTGGTCCATAGGTCATGTCGGATACGATTTCAACAGCGATTCGTACAATTTGCAAGTAATTTCTGCATATTATTGCAGCTCTATTAGAGGTTCTCTCACGCCAAAACGTATTTCTACTTATTACTGTTGCACTTTGGAGTATGTAAAGATGTGGTTTGTGTAATGTCATTAAGGTGAATATTCTTTTTCCTAAACTAGGCTAAACTAGGCTTACTAGAATTTACAAGGACCACCCTGAATATAAAGAGAAACTGAATAGAAACCTATTTGTACTTAAGACAAACCTTACAATCGACAACAGTGCATAACAGTACAAAGCCGCTATGCGTTGGAAGCCGACACAACATGTTAATTGTAAACAAGCTAAAGGTGGCCGACGAACGGCCCAACGTGGTACAGTCAGCAAAAAGTTAGATATTGTTTGTAGCGTTATTTCACTTTATAATAATGTTGACAGGTACTCTATTAATATGAGGCTTGTGTAACTAATTTCAATTTGAAATGCAGCTAAAGTATTCACGTGTATCATACATGTATGTTTCGGAAATTTCTTTATTGCCTCGTATCTTTATAGCGGGTCGATGGATTGCGACAGGTATAATAGGTCTCAATCGTTAGATTCGTTCAAAAACTTAAATGTTTTTATATCGAGGTTTTAAAGAACTTGAGAATTTTGATGCTATTTGAGTTAGTGATGACATTTTTTGTTTAATTTAATAGCGATGATTTCTTGTTTATCAACTGTACGAAGATATCGTAATTTACATTTGGATATTATGTTTGACTTGAGTGCACTCGCGTGCATCGCTTATCGGGTAGTACTGTTACAATAACTCTACTGTGCCTAAGTAGGGCACGAAAGTGTGAATGCGAATTCGCATTTTGTAAAAACGCGTGACCCCTCTTATCATTAATTTATTTTACTCCACACGTTTTGATAGTATTACAGGTAACAATAAAATACCCACTGAAAGTATTCTAAATACTTGGAACTTTTAAATATCTGCAGTGAAATCTATGAAATTAGCAATCTTCTTTGCTGACGAGAATTTAGTTGTAACTCGCATACGTGTCATATTATTGCAAATTAAGAAATATTTTTATATACTTCAGGAGAAAGGAGGTCTATATATATTACATATATAGACCTCCTTTCTCCTGAAGTATATAAAAATGTTATGATAGATATTATTCATCATACCTGAAAAGTGTTGTAGTATATTTGTATATTTATGCCATGTATATTTATTTAGGTAGAAAACTGGCCATAGGAGCGCAATGATTTTTTTTAATAATATGTTAATTAAAATGTAGGTATGCAGTATGTATTTACATTAACAAAGCTTAACTACCGATAACAAGATAATTATCGATATCGATAAGCAATAATTATAATTAATATAATAATTATAGTGACTTTAAATGTACAGGAAAGTAATATATTTTAATTATGGGAAATTAAATGATCATTTAAAGTAATTAATGATGGCTAAGCCTGCAAAGAAAGTGTTAATGGTTATTTGTAAAAGATGATTTCCGATTGGTGAGTAGGTATAATTTTGAGCATGTAGTACCTACGTCTTAGCCGCGTCTCACCCAGTCCTGCCAATTGAAATAAGAGTGTCAAGACTTGCTTAACAGAAACTATAGCTTATGCGCACATACTACGTACCCGTGCGCGATAAGTTGAGACTCACCTGAAATGCGACCTTCCGCCCGTTACCCCGTAAGTATAAGGCGCCCTTGTTCTGAGTACAACACTCGCTACATGAAAAAAAAACAGCAGAGACGAAGTCGCGGGTGGAAATTTGTTGTGATATTTTTTTGTGCACACTACAAACATGCGTCGGTGGCGTCACCGCCCCAGGTCTCAACTTATTGCGCACGGGCATAGGGCTTACTTACACCTGTATTACTAACCCGAAGGTGGTGAAGAGATGAATATCACCTACGTTTCGCTGGCTATGTTTAGATTCCGTACGAAATAGAGGGTGAGTCTATTGAAGTTCAACAGGCACAATTTCAAACATCGAGCTAAAACTAAGATTTTCCAAGTAAGTCTGTTAGAAAGTCATTTAGCTCTACCCGGGAATCGAAGCTGGGAGCTCGCGGTTATTAAACGAACACGCATACAACTCGACCATCGAGAGTTATGCGCATAGGTACTATCTTTTTGTCTGGGGAATAGACACGCCTACTTACAAATAAGATTTCAAATAGCTCTGACTATCTGATTCTGCCAACGCCTTTTATCTAATCAATGAATCTATCAATCAATTTTATCTCTATTTACGACATTAATACGCCCGTTAATAATAATTAAAAAGCCATACAAAAGTTTTACGATTCGATATACATATTAATTGATCATACGTATTAGTTAAGATTTTGATCACGATTAAATCGGAACATAGATTTCAGTCATACTTGTAAGAACAGATTAGAATCGAATGTTTATTTGCATTATCGGGTTTAAGATGGATTATTTCCGAAAGTTAAGGTTTTAAGCGTGAATATATTTTATGGTCAGCAGTTAAATTTGACACGGTGTTTAAGCGTATTTTTTTTAATTAACTATCTTTGCGTACAATATAAATTTCCGTGAATCATCTGGTAATGAGGTGGGTAATTAATTTTATATGCATATTTTTTCCTGTCTTCGAACGATCACGATATAATAATATGTTTAATTCTGCAGGATTCAGTAAAAACATTTAACTTTCTCCTTCACTATCTAAATTACATAAGATACTAATATTTTAAAGTATATACATCTTAGCAGCACGTATTTAGGTTAATTAGTTAACTTAGTATACGCGTTCAATCATTCTTTGTTACTTTCGAATGCCTATGTTTTTAGCACTCACTAGTTTAGTCTGTACATCATAAATCTCACTGTTATCTCGATCACCATTTCTCTACACTTAAAACTGGTTGCGGTTTGTTTTCTGTTAAAAAATTGCTTGACTGTAATATACATGTCCTTGGGACCTTATCACGCTTTATATAGAATGATAAATACATACAGAAATGCCTCGTGCGTTAATTTTGTCGAGTCCGGTAAACATTCATCTACGACTTTTTTGAAAGTTCTGCGTTTTGAAATAAGCCTTGACACGCCACTTTAAAGCTATCTATCTAAACCGATGCAATGGAAAAATAACCGCCTGATTGAAAAATACAAATGGACCATGATACTGAACTGTCTTGAAACGTCTTTTGCTGATTTTGTTGGAGAAACTCGTAGTTTTAACATTTTTTATTTTTTTTATTCCGCAATAAGCTTGCACTTACTTAGCCTGCCTGATAATAAGCAATGATGTAGTCTACAATGGGAAGCGTCTGCCCAATATACCGATTCACTCGTGATTACGAATGATTTTCAGTGGGAAGGTGGCAGTGGAATGAGGCTCCATATGTTTATAAACCATAAAGGAACAAAAATTCCGATCCATCCTCTTAATGGTGTCACCAGACATCGCACTAGAACACGGCGAGGCCGCTTGGCAGTGTGGCTTTGTCTGGTGATTGGAACCACGGCCGAAGCCTACCAATTAAAACCCATGACGGATGTATGTTCTTGTGCGTATAATAGCATATACTCTCACAAAGTTTTAAGCGTTTTTTTGTGTGTGTCCTGTTTGTGTCGAATAAATGTATTTCCTTGTACACCTATCCAAATCTAATTGTTATTTAAATCGAATAATATCAAAAATTACTAGAATTAAATAAAGAAATCACTAAGATAATGCTTTAATTATTGAACAACATTAGATAAATACCTAATTGGACAGTACAACGACACTAAGCATCATATGATAAACCTTATAACTTTTTTTTTAAATAATATCTACCGTATAAAATTTAATTAATTAATCCACATTTGAATTAAGCTCGCCTGTGTACATGTGCTGTTTCCTATTTATAAATTGTTTATGTAAGTGTTTTGTGTACAATAAAGGATAAGGATAAAAATCGTGACAATATCTTTAGGTAGTTATAAATTTTTAAGACGAAAACGACCCGATATTCTCTTAGTGCGACGGGGTATATAATATATAGAACTCCAAGCTAATACAACCGTTAAGAGTTATACTTTACATATTAAAATTTACTTATATATGTATATCGTCTTGACGCAACACGATTACTCGCCATTTTTTACAGCTTATCGGATGTCTAAAGAGCACTTTAAATTAATTAAGTCCGTTTAATGAAACAACCATATCAATTAGTGTCACAATCGAGTGGGTAATCGATTATAATCGATTGACCGATGGGGGGCGTTCGTGATTATCTGACGTCCCACGCAACCGATTATTTCTATTCGTAAGACAATAAATGTAATTATAGGTTATTTACTTTGTGCTCAGTGATTAATTTAATGTAATTTATATTGGCGTTTGAGGTTACGATTGAGTTGTGTTGCCTTTTGAGGACGCAGCTTCCAATCTTGGCAGACTTATAAGGGAAGTCAGTAAACGATAGAATGCGAGTTTTCGCTTATGGCGAATTCATTCGTTAAGAATTCCTGACTTCCATTTCATTTGAACAACTTAATAATGTTTCAGCTTTATGTTGCTTTGCTTTGCTTTTTGCTTGTTTAGCGTGTAAAGGTATATTGCTTTAAATAGTGTAACAAAGTCACTTTTTGGATCTAACATTTTAATTGATAACTACTGTTAAAATACGCTACATTTTTTAAAGCGGGTTGTACCATGTTACATAGTATTTTTTCCGGAATGGTTGTTTTGTGCCCATACTACGAGCCTATAAGTTAATACCTATGAGCATTACCCTTCCTTTTACGTAAACCTTTTAGATATCGGTTTCGATCACTGGAGAGACATGAGGTTATATAAGAAATACCCAAAGCTCTACCAAACCTTTTTTTAATGTCTATGTATTATCCAGTCATAATTCTTCCTTTATAATGGCACTGCGTTTTGTAGACAAGTTTTACCAAAACTAGAATAATACCTATATAAAATAAAGGTGCCTCCTATAATAGTGTTTGATAGAGTTGGCAGAAAGCCAACGTCAGGGCGGGTTATTGATTGATGATTAACTGACAGCGGTCGAGGGAATCATCTGCAGAACCGCTTTATCGATATACTTAGAAATCTATTAGTTTCTTTCTTTTCGGTTACAAACAACATTATGAGTTTGCTATTTTTCTGTGAATTCACTTCGGTATTTCTTATGTAATTACTGTTTTTACTCTTGTTTATCTCCAAACGTTTAACTAACTTACTTATCAGATGTCAACTTTATCAATTCGAATTACTTATGTAATAAGTATATACAAACATGTGTGCCCAAAGTAGCAAAGTTAACTTTAAAATTATATTTTCTCTTTACGATTTAATTTCAAGCAACTTTACGAATGTAATTAATTTTGTTTCGCATTTTTTCGTGAATAACTTTGAGTAATTGCGTGAGGACCTACCTACAAAGTTGAAGAGCGAAGTCAAAGGCTTTATTGCATTTATCAATTGAAAGTCCTAATACAAACCACGAACAAGAGACTACAGATCTTGCTCTGTAAAAACTAGTGAGACAATTTATGGAAAGTTATCTATTGTAGGTATAGTAATATTTGACAGAATTCTTCTCGTCGGCGTTACAGCATTTTCTTAAAGCAGTTACTTATTAAATTATTATCTTGAACTAATTAATGTTAAGTTAAAAGATGGGGTCAATCCATTAACCTTTAGCTGTAGTCACATAAATATGATAGATATTATTATGGAACCAAGTACGGATATAAAATTAGTTGCTTTTATACTTTCACTGATAAATCGATCGATTTCGAGATCAAAGATATTTTTGGCCATTATATAAGTAAGTGGGTACTTATTACGAAATTTAATTATTAATAGTGTTAGTTTTTACTTTGGGTACACGGTACACCGTGTAATATAATCATCGAGGAAGAGCCTGAGCCCCTTGACAAATTACATTGGGGAGCGATAGCAAAATATCGTAAAGAATAATATACGGGATTGACATTTATTCACCTTCAAAATTTATGACTATTCCATACTTTTTTCTTTTTGAACTTTCGTTATCGCTTCGCTAATAATTTGTCTAGAGGCCCTGAACGCATTAGTAGCTTTTAACCGAAATGCGATACACCTAAGGTCTTAATAAGGCCTTAATTATACTTTGTAAGTTTTGGCTATCATCGCGGAATATACAATAGTACATTACCTATCATCCTGGCTAGTAGCTTAAATAGCAGCGTGATTGTTAACTCATCCAAGTGTTTATATATATTTTTTGTTCCATCCAGTTTATTCCATTTTCTCTTAACTTTTAAGATAGTCGAGAGAGAAGACATGTTTTTATTAGTGGGACACTAAAAGACAAGGACAATTTATACTTAAATATAAAATTAACTTATAAACAGTAATATTCTTAACTAATGTACTCACTTGATCTGTAGCCACTTTTGATGTGTATAGCTATTAGCTTAAATAAGTCTAGAAATATACTAAAAATTGTAATGTACTAGCTTTCCCACCGCAGCTCTACCCGCGCTTATATCGGATAGTGCGCTGAATCATTACGCATCTTGCGCGGTAAAACAGACATAGCACGTAGGATAAAAATATCCTATGTCCTTCTCCGGGTTTCAAACCATCTCCATGCCAAATTTCATCTCAATCGATTCAGTAGTTTTGGCGTGAAATCAAGGCAGACAGTTACTTTCGCATTTAATTTTTTTTTAATAGTTTGTATTGTGTTGTTTTATACTTGAATTTCTATTTTATTGGAGGAAGTTCAAGAAATATTGCAAAGGAAGTAATCTCAGAGAGGATATTGACTGTTGTTTCACACAACTACTTATTTTATTGAACGTAGAGTTTTTTATAGTACTTACGAAAGGAAATGATAATCAGTTTTATGAGTGCCAAACCCTTTTGCTTTAGCTTTAAATCGTATGTATGCACATTGATAGCCTGGACAGATATAGATATTATGTATTATAGATGTCACTACAAGTTGTTATAAAAATAAATAAATTTATGAACTGGACTTCAAATATAAATATTTAGCTATTAAATATCTACACATAGAGTATCGGTAGAATCTAATAAAAACTGTGGCCGTTATGGATGGTTTTGGGAATTTCAAAATATTTTTGTACCTACTTTTAGTAAGAGTTTACGAACTGGTGATACTAAACTACTGTAAAATCTCTGAGTAGTAAGTTATACGACCCCTCAATCTAGAAAGATTGATATTTTGTATCGGATGACTATTATACGTTGTCCAACATGCACTTCTTTCTAACTCCGTAAGGCCTTATTCAAAAAAAATTTTAAAGTACTCTTTAGTTAAAATGGACTTTGTCTCTTTCTTACTAGTATAAATGTTAAGATGACAGACAAAGACCATCGAATTAAAAACCTATTTTAACTATAATGAGCTTTTAAGACTTTTTTGAATACGGGGTTTATCTTTAAATTCAGCTATATTTCGACGATCGTTGAGAAAATTCACTTAGCGTCATAGTCTTCCCTACCATTATTAAAGTCATTCCCTACCATAATTACCATTAGTAAAACTGTTTATGGTATGGCACCTGTACGTTAATTATCGTACACAAAATATGCAGGTGTCATTTGGCACTCATTTGCACTGTCTCTACCGCAATATTTCAGTGTTTACGTCTTTTCATTTGTGTAGCACTTGCAATATTTTATTCACTATTCAGTGCACTATGAGAGAAATCACAGTACTTAAATAATCCATTAAAACGGTGTGCGATTGAATCAAAGTTAATTTACAGTAAATGTTGATGCAAAGATTATTTTGTTAGCCATAACAAAAGAAATTTATTGTTATTCAGGTCGGTGAATTATTAGGCCGCTTTTACGTTTTGCGACAGAACATATAGGCTAGCGGCGCGATTAGCGATTTTCAAGGTCATTAATATATGGTTCACGAAAACAAAATATGTTCGTTTTACAAAGGACTAATGAAGAGAACTTAAACTAATAAATAATTATTAAAGGTCAAAGATAGGCTTTCAGAAGAAACTTAATAACTCATGTCCCATATTATCGCATTAATTTTTAGCTATTGTTTGTACAAAAAAAAATGTTTAGTGTCTTTACAGATGTAGATCAGGTTATATATTTAAAGAGAAAATATTATAACTCGAATGGCCGTAGCTAATGTTGAATTTTATTAAATTACGCATATGCGCAATTAATACGCTTTCATTAATGTCACCCGCCATGACGACGCCTCCGCTCCACTTAACTAGTGTGTATGCTCACCCTTACTGGAATTAACAGTACCTGTTGGTTGGCATTTTTTATTCAATACCAGATTAACTTTAATCGTAGCAAAAAAGTACTAGACACTTTCGATGTCTACAATAGCTTGGCACAATTTTATTTTGGCATTGATTGATTCGTTTTTTGTTTGAGTTTCTAATATTGAGTGCAAACTGTGAAATAAAATTGCATAGAATATATTATACGTGGTAGGTGGTCTAACCTCTATGCAATTGGTAGGTACTTCATAAATTAAGGACTGTTTGGTGTTGATAGCCTACTAAAATTAATTCTTAGAAAGCAACGGACAAGACTGAGTTAGGGTACATTTTTACCTAAACTATACGAGAACAATGGTAATTACAATCAATGGTTTACTATAACTATACTGTACTTATAAAAAAAGAAATAACCTTACAAACGTTGGCCGAGTTTTAATTTATAAATCAAAATAGCGAGGAAGATAAATGAAATTTTTATATCTTATTTTATTTTTTACTTTCTGCCGTGTCTAAGCCCACGTGAACTACATATCATACCCAGCAGTGGGATAAATAGGAGCCTATGGCCTATGGCCAGTGCATGAATTTTTCAAATCGGACCAGTAGTTTATGAGATTAACGCGTTCAAACAAACAAACTCTCAGCTTTATAATATTAATTATAATTATACATAGATTTCGCAACTTGATCTTATGCGGTTTTTCAAGGAAAGTTTAACATTAAGCACATTTTTTATTAGAAGAAGTTAGAAATATAAGTTACCTATATGAAATATAATGAGTGAATTTTTCTTCTAACCATAGACACATTTTATTTCTGTTTAATATAATTCATGAGAAAGAAACCAAGTCCTGGGGCTAGGTACCTACTTATTTATTTAGAGATTTAATTAGTAGGTATACCCATAGAAAGTTTTTTTTAATCCAAACTAATACTTTGATTAATGATAATATTACTACGGCCAATAATCACTGTCTATTGAAGCTTGATGTTTATCATAATGTGTGTCGTAGACCAATCAGTAAATATTGAAAGCCCAAGCATTCAAAGTTACTGTATATCGATTATTTTAGTAGTAGAAAAACGTACATTGCGCGGTTAATAGTGTACCTATTGACCGTCAGTGACACCTAAAAAGCAAGGGTTATTGTACATTGCGTCATTTTCAAATATCGAGTTTATTTAAGTACATATGGGACGGTAGACGCTCGGCAGACAGTGGCGCGTAGTTCGTTGACCTCGTTTCGTGCCTAAACTAGGAACCTATATCAAGATGTAGATTAATTCTAGATTGTTCGATTGACTTAACCGTTTAAGCTGGCAATGAGATCGTGGATCTGTGAAAAGGTAGGTAATATAAATCGTGATGTTTTAGAATCAATATTGCTGTAAAATCTGAAACTCGGTCTAACTAGATAAATTATTGTTTGTCGGTGTAAACTGATATCTTAGGCGTAATAAAATAGACCGTTTGATTTTTTGCATTGTTAACTGTAAATTGTTCTATGCTAAGTACCTACTTCTTTTGTAATCTTTTAATTTAGTAACGGATTATTGGTTGAGGCTGAGTTCAAAAGTATTTTGAAACGAGCATCTTGGTCCATGTGGTTTAGGTACAAAGCAAGGGAACTATTACCGGGATATATGAAGGATTTTTTTGCTTGACCCGGGAATCGAACCCGAGACCTTGCGATTATTAATCAATCACGGTTACCACTCACCACCGAGGCAGCTAACGACCTAAATAGGTAACTATATTTTATTCCTACAGTGTTGAAGGAAGGTCGATTTTAATCGTAAAACCTTAGAGCCCTAATTATTTATTTGCCAGTAGGTATTTAGCTGCCGTGTTAATTGTTATGTAGGCATAGAGTAAAGCACGAAATCGTCGTAGTAATGACCTCGGATAGGCGATGATGACGTCATTTGCCTATAATCAGATCCCCTACGCAACTACCCTAGTTGAAGGGTAGTCTGGCCTTTAGGGTTGAGTGAACTTTCGGACTGCGGCAATACCACTGGCTAGTTTTGTTATTGACGTGGTCTTATTTCAGTCTTGCGGTCAAAAGTGTAGGTATATTGGGCATAAGCGACACAAATTTGAACTGACTTCAAAAAGAAGGAGGTTCTTAATTTGTCTGTATGTATGTATGTTACGCGATAATTCCGCCAATTATGAATCAATTTTGACGTTTTTAGTTTCAAAACTTTCCTGGTTGTCCCGTGTCGGTTGAACGGGTTTTGAGTTATTGTTTAAAATTTTGAATTTGGTTTGTATTTTTTTTAAAGCCAAAAGGTTTAAACTTAGCTCAAGTTTCATTTACTAGGTGTTTACCTAATATTAGCTTAAATAATATTTATGATTTATCTTCGGATTAAAAAAGGTTAGGATACCTCTTAGTCCTCTGCTTACAGCACGCGGTTTTCAGAATCAGAATTTTTATTTGTAAAAAATAGGTATATGTGAGTACATAAAGGTGTTAGGTAAACAGTAAAAAGGGCGCTATGCTTTGCCGCGAAGGCGTACAAATATTAGATTAAATGGAAAAGAAAAATAAAAACAAAGCAAATAATATAATCTTTAAGAAACAGAACATAATTAAATAAGTAGTTAAAGAAAATAAAACGTAACATTTTACGACTTTGTCCGCGTGACCTACGTTTTGTATCATGCCCTGAAGCGGGATAAAAAGTATAACCTTCCTCAATAAACGGGCGATCTAACAATGCAATAACAGTGCAAGAATTTTTCAAATCGGATCTGTAGTCACTGAGATGAGCGCGCTCAACCAAAGAAACAAACAAACTCTTCAGCTTTTACATAGATATGTAGAGGTTGTTTAGGTAAATACATTGCAATAACAACAACTTTTATACAAGTAACAAACACTGTCAAAGAGTCAAAGGCTAGGAAAACTCTTTACGTCACTAGATTTGCGGTTCGCTGCGGCAATTTCAAAAGACCGTGTATTTTCGCTTTAAAAATAGAGGAAACATTTTCTTCTGAAAATTGTTAAAGTGCATTTCGTATAGGTACATCTGGTTCCTAGGAAATATGCAGGGTTATGTGAATATGAAATTATTTGTAGATGCAAATCTTTTAAGCAAATTATTTTATGCAATACTAAACTTCTTCTTTCTTCGGCTATCCGGCGCGGTTCTGCCCTCGCGATATAAAGTAGCCTATAGCCTTCCTCAATAAATGGGCTATCTAACAGTGTAACATTTTTTCCAACCGGACGGAGTAGTAGGTAGAGTTCCTTAGATTAGTGCCTTCAATCTACCAAAGTAACAAACTCTTCAGCTTTATATAGGACTTGGATTTTGACATATATTTCAATTAAATTGAAAATCAAATATATTCTTCGTACAAAGGTTTGTGGATAGATGTACTTACTCGTATGTAGTTACCCTTTTACGCTAAACCCGCTGACGCTTCCGGATAAAATTTCTATAGTGTTCTTTTTATTTCGTGACTTATGTCAGATACGCAACAGAAATTGAAAAACATGCAAAATGTCAGATTTTGTATATCTGACATCGAGCGTGTACTTAAATCTATTTATTAATGTCTCGTGCAGACGGAAGCTGGTTATACTTACATTGCCTAAGGTTATTTGCCAAGTAGGTATTTATCTTGGTGTACGTTTTCACCAACGTTTTCAGTTCTATCATAGAATTGATCTCATGATACAAAGTATTACAAAGCACTTGCTTGTAAATATGTAAGTATTTCTGTTTATCTCACAAAATTATCTAATGGTTCACATCTCTTATTATAATTTGTATTATATGTAAATGATGATGCATATAATCGTGGTAATAACATCTTTGTTGATTTTTGTTTTAGTTTGATATACTCTTGTACTTATAATACAGTCAGCTACAAAAGTTGATTAGCAGATTCAATATTACAAAACATCTTAACACTTATAGATTCCTTAAATAAGTTTCGTATCAATTACTAAAGATAAGCTTATTTTTTCCTTTCGTCAAGCACCACACTTATTTATGGAATCTTTTGGTATAAGATGTTTTGTAAACAAAAAATTCAGTACCGAAAATTTTTGTAATCTTGTAATACAATATTACTTTTAAATACAACTTTTGTAGCCGACTGTATTATAAGGTGGAACGCGATCAGACTAAGTGGAATGATGATATCTGCAAGATGGCTGGCAACGGCTGGATGTCAGTAACCACCGAAAGTTTTTATATAGGCTTGCTTTAGGAGATAGAGAGATGGTAGTAGTTACCTGTTATTTGCCATTAATAAGTATAGATAAGAACATATTATTAGAAACTAAATGCTCTGGAATACGTATTACCGCTTTTTTCTCACCTTTTAAACCTTCCTTGTTCTAGTATGAACACATCAAAATCATAATTAGCCAGTTCAACCGTTCTCGAGCTGTTAAGCTAAGTGTAAAAATGAATTGATATATGTTTGTATTCTAAATACAAATATATATCAATTCATTTTTGCGCTAGAGAAGAAAAGAGGAATTAAAACATAACAAAAACCTTCGTTTTGAAGTCGTTTAGTCCCAATAGTGTTATTTCCCTATTTACAAAAAAGTATTTGACATCGGTCAATAATGTTCTAGAGATTACATTTCAGTGAACAGAAGTGTGATAGATAAAACAATAACCACTGTACATTACATGAAAAGAATGCATTGTACAAAAGAAAAAAGTTAGAAAATAAACACAGGCAATTGTAAACTTTATTCTGGTTTAGCAAAGTTGTTTTTTGCAAGTACTTAATACTGCAGAATCGTAGCAGGTGCACAATAAGAAAAACACACTGGAAGACTTTGTAACAAAGAATTGTACTGTTGTACTTAGCACCTGGTTCAGTCGAGATATACGTTATAAGAGTGGTTTCAGACAAGCGTTATATAAGACCGTACTTTAAAACAAAATTTTAGAACAGAGAGCGATTTAGGCACGACTTTGCCTAAAGCAAGATTCCTGTAAGGCCGGATTCCCAAGAGGACAATATTACTCTAGAAAATATTCTCATTATGTCATCATGAATGCTTTTAATTTATAATATTAGTAGGTACTCACATATCATTGTTAAAAACATTAGAATTTTCATAATTATTCAATTTTAAAGCGCTTGTAGTTGTACGATTCAATTAAAACGACAAAACGGCATACCTATATCAACATAAAATTACACTGCACTTATATTAATATTATATTATATATATGAATGTATTATTGCCGCCGTCGTCGCTCTAGGAATTTTTCTTTCCAGCTACACATGCGTTGCACTTTAAACGCTGAGTTTTTAGTTGTAATTCGTAGTGGGCTTGATATTATTATCTGTTATTTCCTTAATATAGCTTAAACAGAAAAATTGTGATGCAATCGCGTGTAAACGTCGAAACAACCGCACGAAATATTCGCTAGCCTGAAACTGCTCTAGCAATTTTTTGTGGATGTGTTCCGTGTGGAGTAAAAATTAACGGTCTTTGTTCTTTGGCCTTGGGTTTGTAGATTTTCGTCTGCGTGTTAACATGTGTAGGGGTAGTATTTGCGAAGGATTTACTTGATTTACTTTAAGTATTGTAAGTCTTTACTTAAAGTATTGTGTTATGTAAAAAGTCTGCAACGGATTCAATATCATCATCAGCCTACCTACTGTAGTCTACAGCTGGACATAGGCTTTTGCTGAAGTACGCCACTGAGCACGGTCCGCGTCTTTCCTCATCTAATTCTTGCCGGCCGCTCTGCTAAGATCGTCACTTCACCTAATCTGAGGGCGTCTCGCGCTACGTTTGCCAATTCGTGGTCTCCACTCAAGAACTCGTATACCCCAGCGGATTCAAAATTGCTTAATTTTATTGTAAGTGAACAGTATTTATTGAACCTAGGTAATTATTTAAACAAGAATGTAGGTGCATTTCTCTACTTATATTCGATCAGTGAGAGGTTCGATGCTGGTTTTAGTAATCCCAGAGACATGGACAGTTACAGTTCCATAGTTCACTTGAGTCTATCTTTAATTATCATTGATTTTTGATGGAGGTTAAATTCGCTTACACTTGCTGTCTCAGAACATTCCGTAGGTAACTTAGGTGTAGAAGTACCACAAAATTTAAATATCGCCAACACAATAAAGCTGTACCATAAGCATAAGTATGGACCTTCTATAGTACTGACCCACAAAAATTAGACTGAGTGAGATTTATTACTGTCACGGAACTACTACTCGTACATAATGACCGTGATTACCACCTTAATAATGCACTTAGAAAAGAGATCTTACAAATATTTCTAGAACAATTTCTGTGGATACAGTAGCAAATATAAATTTGTCTTACACAATAGACGTATGCAGTTGTAGGTGAAAGATAAGTACGAGTAATTTGAACCTCTATGCAGGGAATGTGTAATTTCATCCAATTTACTTTTTGTGGGAGAGCCAAGGCGTTAAGTATGTACTTCAATGGAGATGAGGATGTTTAGAAAGTAAGCTATTATAAAATGACCACTATTGTTATGTACCTAGTCGTATTATAGTAGGTTAGCACTTCGAAAATACTTCGAATAACATGCAAGTATATTGAGTTCTTAGGGAGAGATTAAGAATCAGTAAGTCTACACACGCTGTCGTAAACTCCCTCATGGGACACTAAAAAGGATTGAAGTGAAATAATGAATATTTTAGTATTCTGGTGCAAGCTTTTTAATAGAAATGCAAGAATTAGTGCTTTAGCCTATTCTTTCCTCAAATTAAACTAATTAAATAATGTGAAAAATTATTTTTACATAATATGATCGATACCTATAGATACCTATACCTATTTGGCTACAATTTTGAATTATGCACGGCTATAAATTTGTCAATACCTACATATTTTCTCTAACAAATTAATTAAGTTTTAAGCCTTGAGCTATCTTCTTACTCACATAGTACATCCTGAACAACTTTGTATGTAATTAATGAAAGTAGGTTCTCACGACAACGCAATTAATGCAACAAATTTGCAGCCAGACCGTGAATAGATCAAAGTGTCTTCCAACCAACTGAAATTCACACGACTCTTTGACATTTTCAATGATTAAAAGCTTTTAATCAAGTTCCAGGTGTTGGTATCCCTTCCCTTATTCCTAGATTTCATCGAAATTAGTATCACAAAACTTCATCATAACAAACGAAGTCCCTCGCCGCTATTGTCTATGTTCGCAATGATGTCAAAAACTACACTAGTGGACGGATTATCATACGCTTTTCATTAAATTATAGAGGCAGGTTTGTATGTTCAATTTACTTCTAATACCCGTGCGCAGGAGGAGGGGCGGTTTGCTAGATATGAATAAAAAAAACAATAGTAAGTTGTTGTGCTTTCACGCCAAGATCGTAAAACCACTTTTGATGAGTTTTGGTGAAGAGATAAATTGGCTAATGTTACAGAATACTCTTAGCAGATGAATAATAACAAAAAAAATCTTTGAGAGGAATTATAGGTAGGTTCAGAAGGTCTAAGAAAAAGTATAGTAGTTAGTTTTGTAAGTGGTATAGTGTAAATATGCGGTATATATCACAAGTGGACAAGACAGATAATGAATCAAGGAACGTCCATGTTTCTAACAAGGCACATGTAGCACTGAACTGATAAAGAGTAGCCGTAAATTCGGATTTAACACTTATCTAAAACTACAGAACGGTATCTATTGAATACGTTATTTAGGTATTTGCTGTTGTTGTATCTATGCTAAAGTTACATTTTCCATATAGTTGCCTTTCCACGGATACATCCCTGTAATGACTTTTATGTAAGTTGAAGAAATTTGTTTGAAATTTAGACTAATAATGTGCACAGCTGTAATAAACGTTGAAATTCTTCTTTATAAAGCATAAGCGTATGAATGGGGAGATTTTATTAGTTAACAGCGCTAGAAAATATTAGAAGACAAAGCTGGGGTTAACAGGACTATAGCATTCTTGCAATGCCTAGCGAAACACTATACCTGCCTAAATACAAAAATCCTATTTTAAATTAACTTTGGCAATGAGTACTGAAAATCAATACCACCTAACCTGACCTAGACTGACCGTTTATCTAGCTGCGAATCGGTTTACAAATCACTGATTCAAATTACTTCATATTTTCTTCACCGCGACAAAGAGTGCCTAGTGACTTCTTACATATCTACCTAAGGCAATACAACACTGATCAGGATCAGTGATCAGGATCAACATTGATCAGGATCACTGTCCAGGATCAATTTTGAAGTGTATATTTTTGATAGACTAGGTAGTTACTTATGGACTTTAGTATTGCAAAATGAATCTGTTCACTATCAGTCAAAAGTAGCTATCGACTCTCGAGTCACAATCTATGACAAAGTGGAAATTGTTTAGCTTTAGGTAAGTGTTTACTTAAAATAAAGACAAGTTTATTAATCAAGTACCTACCTATTGAATTATAAGTATAGAAAGCGTACAATCGTTGCTCTTTGCTAACGTAATGTATTGCCTTTCATTTGAAAACGAAGAGCGGTTTCTCCTGTCTTATACCTCGTATGATAAAGTTACGCAGGCTCTCATTACCGCAGATATCATTAGCTAGGTCTCATTACCCGTGGTGTTTGTGGAGCAAACTATGCAGAGGCGTAAACCTATTAAACGGGCAACTGTTTTTGATTTCTAACTCACTGGTATTTCTGAGCCGTCGAGCACACCAAGAGAGTTTTGCGTTCTGACTTTAGACCTTCCTGACACTTGTGTTCTTTGGAATTACTATAAGTGTTGCGTACATTGAATCTATTAATAGCTTCCATGATTTCGTCCTTGTGCCTCCGAAGGGAACTTCCAAATGATAATTTACATGAGTGCATAATATCATCCAACTCCACACAGTCGTTTTTCCATAAAATTGTAACTCTCGCTGGAGAAATGTGGGTGATATTCAGACTTGCTTACACCGTCAAGTAATACAAGCGTGAGCAGTTCTTAATTGTAAGTAGTAACGGTTATAGTCCGACCGCGGCGGTCATGGACCATGAAAAGCAGAACTCTGAAATCTCGGGACGGTCACTGTGTGTTTTATGCGGAAGTTAGTAACGAAGCTATCATACAATCTCACTCACGTCAGTTATTAGTGTTATTACCGGCTTGCTGTAATTCCTGATATTTGATTAGTTTTTAGTTGTATTAAATGTGGAAGCATCGACTTATAATGGTACAATTTAAGCTTTCATTGGTAGGTACTTAAACATTGTAAAACATCTTATTACTAAGTTTTTACGATTATTCAAGTTATATTTTATAAACTCAGAAGCTCTTAAAGGGATTAATAAAATCGTAAGCATTTAAACAGCTGTAAGATTATTGTTTCTCTTCTGTTTTATAGATAGTAGGTAAGATCAAAATTCTAAATATATCTAACAGTATAAAGACGAAGCAGATGCCAAAAATAGTAAAGTCAACAAAGGGAGATTTTATTGTCATAATATTTCCTTTCAGAAGGATTTGTTTATATTCCGTTGAGCTATTTCTTGCAGGAGCCTTTTGATAGTTCACATTTTGTTTCATTGTGTTTCGAAGCATTTTAAATGGTACTTACTAAAAGCCTTTTGATAGTTCACATTTTGTTTCATTGTGTTTCGAAGCATTTTAAATGGTACTTACTAAATTAGCTCTAAATTATAAGACTAGGTGATATATTTGACGGGCCGGTGGCGTGGTCGGTAAGATACTTGCTTTTCACGCCGCAGGTCGTGGGTTCGATTCCCACCCGAGACAAACATTAGTGATGAAAAACATTTGTGTTTGTGTCGAGTCTGGGTGTATATATCTATTATAAGTATATATTTACAAAAGAAAAGTATTATATGTATAGTATATACCAGTTATCTGGTTTCCATAACACAAGCTCTGCTTAGCTTGGGACCAGATGACCGTGTGTGTTAATGTCCCAGAATATTTATTTATTTATTTATTTATTAAAGTTTGAGTTTCAGTAGAACCTCAAAACAAGCAATTAAATTTCAGTTCATTCCTAACTAGGTACCTACCTATAACTTTAGATATAGTTATGTATCTGCTACGTTTGTTTCTTTTAGATTATATTTTTTTGTAAATAAATAAAGTTATTATTTTATAAAGATCACAACTCAGCTGTTGTTGTATTCCCGCTCAGTAAACGTTATCGGTTTATGAACGTAAGTAACTTAAACAACCAAATAATTAAATAATTTACTCTCTCGCGCTCTAATTATAGGCAGGCAAACAAAATACCGAGTGATTATGTACCTACCTATTCTTATTAAACTCACGTGTGTTTATATCATTTCACTGTGAGAGTGACAAGACAATTATAGTATTAAATATACGCAACTTTTAATATATGCTATTATTTCAGCTGTGAAAGTGTTCTATATCTAATTGTAGTTCGTAGAAATTTTAAATTATCTATTAGTAAAATCTAACTACTAACTTACTAACACATTATCTAACTGTTCCAATCCAAAAGATCTAATAATTCCACAAATCCCTCTTTGCATTTAAAATGTGGGTAGGTACCTACTATTAACATTAGACTCTACTGTTTCTAGGACTCTGGCAAAGTTTCACGACAGGTGATTTTACATCGGTATATCCGGACACGAAACGCGTTAAGCCTATCCCTATTCCCTAAGTTATATTTGTAGGTAATGGCCCCAAATTTTCTTCAAACAAATTAGTATTAACATAAACCATATAGGTTTACTACGTTATTCGTAATCGTCTTATAAGTATACTGGCTTCCACCCGCGGCTTCGCCCGCGAAATTGATCTCACTATTCTTGTTTCTCCGTACAAACTTTGGAACCCCGTTTCACCCCCTTAAAGGGTGAGTTTAGAAAAATCCTTTCTTAGTGCACCCCTAGACCCCACAAGGAACCTATGTGCCAAATTTGGAGTCTCCAGACCAAGCGGTTTGGGCTTTGCGTTGATGTCAGTCAGTCAGTTTCTTCTTTTATATATTTAGATAATAGCTAAAATAGGTTTATAATTCGTTTGTCTTTATCTGTCATCTTGACATTTATACTAGTAAGAAAAAGACAAAATCAATTTTAACTATAGCGCCTTACTTAAAAGAGTTTTAAGAGTAAGACCATTGATAAATGTCTACATAAGCACACCGCTACATTTTCAGTGTTTTCAAGATGGGTCTAAACCGACCTGGTTCAGTTATGTCCAGATTCCATAAAACGTGTGAGTGGGCAAAATAGAGCTCTCGGGCGAGTGCAGTCGTTCTTTCAATCGTATCTAAGTCGATCCCTTTTTCGTTCGTTACATAGAAAGTATAGGCTTCAAGGGCCTTAGGTACTTGCATAAAGATCATATCGTATCCAAGCATTGACTATTAGGAACTAAACACGGACGGTAGGCGTCAAGCGATGTAACAGAAATTTGCAATATTATTGCTCAGAACACGGGCAAATAACATTGGAATACATTTTCAAAATCCCACTCAACTATACCTATCAAGATTGTAGACTTGTAACAAATTCATCCATAAAATTGTACGACTGATTTCTGCTGTTGTTGCATTCAATTTAAGGGAGACTTACCTATTTTATTTAAAGATATGAAGGTAAGTAGTTGCATTTACACAAACAGAATATCCCACAGTCAATTTGCTCGAGATCTTTATCTTGTTACATTTGCATTAAAATGGAAGAATCATTTTCATTTAGGTACTTACATTCGCATCTTCAGTTATAGCATAGTAATTAAGTCTAACCCAAGCAGTCTTAAAAGACTACATAGGTATTATAATAATAGGTAAGTAACCTAAGTAGGTACTTGCAAGAGTAGAACCAACATTTAACGAAGAGTTAAAAACTGGTTTGCAGGCAGCCTAATTGTAGGCTTCTTATAATTGTAAGCCTCTTGTATTTACACAGAGGTTCTTCCATTAAATTAATTCTCGTTGGATCAACCTGAGCAATTAACTAGCAGTGCATTAAACGATTATAAAGCGTAAAGCGCTCATGTTTCATAAATAAGGTTTCTGATGAACATGATTTTATAGGATTAGTAACCTTTTATAAAAACTCTACCTTTATTTTAGTTATCGAATATCAAACATGAGTTTCCTTACATTGTCCATATGACAAACCCTATCTAATAGCGGAAATGAAAGTCTTCCCCTTGACCGGAAGTGGCTTCCCCTATAGTAGTCGGGTTATATGAGTATTAAATGTCTATTGAATATCGGATTTCGTTTAGAAACTAATGAGTTTCGAAAACTTTGTACTTTCCAAAATGTAGGTAATTAAAATAAACCAATAATATGTATGTAGCTAGGTACCTATCTATGATATTGTAATTACATGTTTCTTATGATTTAAATTGTCTTTTTTACAATATGAACGTGAATGGTGACATTCAATTTCAAAACATTGTTTCGATTTCACATCGCTACCTAAACACATCCTTCAGAACCCCTTATCCCTAATGTTCTGCGTTATCAAACTTTAAACAACATATAATTACCTTTAAAATGTTTCTTTGCAGGGTGCCCAATGCCCCGAAGAGCAGCATCAAGGAGATTTTCAATGCAGACACGACTGATGGCAGCAGCCCTGTGAAGAATGGTTTGTCCAAGCCGCGTGTCGTTCGCGACACTCCAACCCGGCCTAGGGATACTCACTCCAGACTTTTCGGACAGGTCAGTAGAAAATTGTACTTCATTAAACTAAACCTGCATATTATAATTGTTTACAAATCAAGTAGAGTAGGTATTGCTGCAATTTAAAGTAAATTTTATTGCTATAAAACTTTGTTATAATAAAAAGTTTAACACTGTTTATAATGCGTAAAATCTTCTAAAATACTATTAGTAATCGTTGTTCTTGTCCTGACTGTCGTTTACTAACGCCCACCTACCAAACACGCAAATTCTATTATTTAAGATCCTGTACAGTGTTTACGTAGGTAGATATAAAATCTATTGGCATCTCATGAAGATTGGAAATTAGATGTTATCCATAATAACTGGCGCTATCAGAGTATCCGTACAAGGCAGCGAACAGGAGCCCTGTCACACGACTCCCACGCTACCCAACACGCAACTGGTAACTTGTATTGTTAAATGGTTTTTGAAAGCAGTTGCTTATATGATAGCTAGCTCTGGGTTCAGCTTATTAATTTGACTGCAGGATATGAAGATACAGTTTCAGTTCCCCGGTGCTTACAGTTTCGTACCCATAGTGTATCAATTGAGTCCAACTCGTAGTAGTCTCATATAAACACACTTTCAAACAAATTTCAGGCAGTAAACAGCCACGCTTCCCCGATGGTGACCGACACGATCCGCAGTCATATCCAGTTCGGCGACGCTGAGATGAACGGTGGGTCCCCGCACTCACCGACCAAGGGCATGACCAACGGAAGCGCTTTATCTTCGCCCAGCCGAGGTGAGATGGACCTCGCTGGACACTGTGAGTCGAACAAGATGTAGGCACGAAGAGCACGGCTAGTAACGCTCACGGAACGCGGACACGGGCAAAACATGCATCCAAATGTAGAATGGCAACTAATATATAACACCCTTTAGGCAAACCTGAACTATCCTCATATGGCTGCAACCTATCTATCCTACAGCTGGGGACGGGTGTCTTGACTTCTCAATAAATAGTATATCTTTTATCATATTTTACATAATAGAAGCGTAATATGTGCGAATGATTCAGTTTAGAATGCTAATTAGTTTGGTTTAGGTACTTTGCAACACCTAAATAAAAAGAAGTTGCGCAGAAATCAGTTTCAAACGGACCGGAAAGTCATGAGCGCTATGCAAGAAAGTCTTGAATTTTAAACTTTCATTAGTCAACTATCCATTCTACATTATGAATGTGTGAGATCGTTCACAGGAATCATAACGATGTTTGTTACTCTTTTTATAAACGTCGTTGAGAGTCTGTGCTCGATAGGGACGCTCTGTAGCCGCGATCAATTCCAAACATTTAGCACTCGTGCACGCTACGAGTAGAATTTTAACTTAACAAAAACTCTCAGATCTTCACTCACACCTGTCAACACGAATAATATTATTAAAATCTAACATTTAACGACTCATTGTAATAAACATTAAGACAAAAAATAACACAGTTCTTTAACGAGCCGTGCTTTGCTTAGAATGAAGCATGATTTCCAACACAATAATCATTTACAAACTAGCAACGATTAATCGTAATGTTTTAACTAATAACTATAATTAATTGTGAATGTAGAATTAAGATATTTCTTGATAGACAGACTCGATATTACAAATTAATTAAGTACGGGTTGTATTTCCGAATATCTTTACAATCCCGTTAGTTAGTAGTTCGAATGAAAAACATTTATTCTGTAAATGGTCAGCTTCGTACACTCCACCGAAGAGGAATCCCGTGACGGGTGACGGCGTGACCCTGCCCCCGCTGCGCCGGCGCCACCCCGCCGCCAGCCTGCGAGGTGCCGACCCGAGCCCCTACGATCCCGACACACTCCTCGACCCACAACCTTCACACAGATACTTCACCAGTGACTGGCCCCCACAACCCGCTAACTATTACGTAGAATCCACTTCAAAACCCAGTTTGAAGACAAAACAAACCCCCTACACTTTACTCGGATTAGAATCTGACGACTCTGAAAAGTCTCATCCGGTTATTGACCCGGATTCTTTGGAGCCCCAGCTAGTTTTGGACCGCCATTGGCCACCGTTCCCAGCTCAACATTACTTAGAGCCCAAAGAACATAAAATTCCTTACCATCCTCTACCACCTTACGCATTCGTTGGTATGACTTCAGCTTTCGGCGAAAGGCCTCAACCAGATTATCGGTATAACCCAATTCCGAGTTTAGATGGGCCTATAGATCCATTTTTAGTCGCTCATACTGATCCACCTCCTACGCTCTTTAAGTATGAAAGAGATGGGCCTATACCCGATGTAACTCTATTAGAAACACCTCTTTGTCCCGGGCCTCATACATTAACTGGTTTCCCGCCAATTTTCCACAAACACGTTCCTGGCTACCTTTTCGATCGCAATCGGCATGCAGCGGACCTCAGGCCTAAGACGTACTATGTAGACTATGTTCGCCGAAGAGAGATGGGTGGGTGCTCAGTTTGGACTGAAGGAATGTACAATTTGCACAGGTCTGATGAAACCTGCCTTACATTGAGATTCGTAATTCACTTTTAAAGGGAAGTGTCATGAATATTTGGTACTATTATTTACACAAAATTATGCGTCTTATAAAAAGTTTATGCCTCTAACGAGGCATCGATGAGCGGACAGAACGTGGCCTCCAATCTGCTATTGCATTAGTTCAAAGATTGGAGAAAAACTGTGTTCTAAGGTCTGACATTAATGTTCTAGAAACTGTCAATAATGTCTGACAGATATAGGTGTTATTATCAATAACCTTCAACCATCTTAGCACTAATGTAATAGCAGATTACCTAATCGGCAGTGTCCTTAAGAGTTTCTATGCTTGTTATCGAGCGCGTATACAAATCTATCAATTTTGTATGAATCATTTTAGTTTTATATAGTTGCGCTGGGAACGCTTCAACAGATTTGGATTTTATACAAATCTAGGTACACAATTAACGACTCGATGCTCAGCATAGAAAACACATTTAGGGGCACATAAGTGTGATTTAGACGTCCTCTCCGCTTTACCACCCCGATAGAAAAGCATCCTTAAATTACGTCAGTATGTCAGTTATTAAAATTTGTTAAAAAGTCAATATCTCAATGTACAAACGGGTAATTTCATCAGTAACAATGCTTTCCAAATTTTGTTTTGCTATAAAAGGACTGTATAACGATTCCTTCTCATTCGTCGATTGAGCACCCATTGCCTTTTATTGTTTGCTCTCAGGATTAGTTTCAGTTGTGCTGTTGTTATTATTATGTTTAGAGCTTATTTGTGTCCTGCTTGGTACAATAACCGTAGGTAAAAACGTATTCATTGTCATATCTGCTATTTGTTGTTATATACCTATGACTATTTTCTTCGCACGAACCTACAATTAATGTACCACCTTGACGTATACCAATGTTTAACTTGGAATAATTTTGTTTCTTTCGCTCACTTAAAATTCTAATCGAGAGGGAAAGGAACAGGTTATTTTCAAAGTTGTTATTTTGTACTGGTATAGTGAAGGAGTCTAATACTACTTCTACTTGTATTAGGTAGTGCTTTGACTGTACTCTAAGTAGGTAAATGGGAAACATTTCATCTTTGTATCTGTTATTGTATTTTATGAATAATCTAGATTTCTAACCATAGACAAACTTGGGTAGTTTGAAGTTCACTCTTGGTAAATTCTGCATGATTTATTTTAAATTAGGTATAGTAAATTATCGTCAAAATGTAGGTACTTAGTTTTATAAATTTGTTAAATACTTTTTACATCTAGACCTTCACCTATAATTTTTTTAGTTATAGTTAATTAGGACATCATTATAAGATACATTTTTTTAATTAGATATTAATGGAATTAATATAAAAATTTCAGAAGGCAACCCGATCACCGGTGACGGCTACAAATCAATGAACGGCCAGATCAACACTGTGACGTCGATAAACGGCAGTAGCCTCCTGAGCAACCACAGCCGCGTGCCGCCCGGCGGATACTCCTCTGGGCTCTGGTAGACCCACCAATACGAAGACAAGCAACCCAACCTAACATTGGCTTAGACCCCACCATGAAAGAATAAGCCCGCTATACGTGTATTCGGACAAACGATATAAAATGTGTTTAACAATCCACTTATTAGAATTCAGATGTAAGATTTAGTAACATTTAATGTTTGTCTGAATATGTGTATAGTGGCCTTTACAGCATTATTATTACAGATTAGAAAGGGATAGAATGTGTTGCAACATCACTCATTTAAAGTATAATAATAAAACTGTAAATTTTCATGGTGTGGGAGCAGGTGCTTTAAACCCACTGTTCTAATTGATGCATTTAAAACAAGTAACAACCATGCTTTATACAGGCGCGACATTTTATTTATTAAATTGACGGGAAAATGTTACTTGATAGTATATTAATGCCCGGTTTTGAGTAGTGGGTTTGTAGTATGTGTCAAACGATTTAAATGCATTTATTTCACTTCCTACTGTTTTGTTAACAAACTAAATTCGGATAGTATTGGCAGATATTAATAAGGCATTTGCACATTTCAATTTTCATCGTCCATTAAATCGAAAGGGTATATGTTGTTAATTATCCTTAGCCTATCCCAGTAACACTACATTTGAATAATTTAGAATAGATTATAGATATTTTTGTAATAGTAATATTCGGTAGTATTGTAAAATTGATAGTTATAATGTAGCGCTGGACAGTCGTAATCGATAATCGCCGATCGCGAGTTCTCCAACTTTGGGCAGATTCGATTATGAATGTGGGTGTACATTCTTAATATAAGGACTTGAAATTGTACTCTATCACTTGTACGAATATGTTAATCCATTGATATTGTGAATTAGGTAGGAGTGAGGAAACGTATCAGCAATATACCAAAACGAATAGTGCCTTGAACGGTTGAGGGAATTCTCTAAGAATTGATGTATATCCAGGCGTAAATTATGCGTGAAGTTTATATGATTATATATCTATATTTCGCGGTATAGAAATAGTAATCATGCGGCACTAGAGCTAATTGATACAAATTATTAACATTTATTTATAACGACACTGCGTAAGCGTAATTTGTCTCATTTGTTGTTTCATGTATTTAATAGAGGGATTTATAGAATGCATTTATTTAAACTTTTTTATACGAGTTTTATTTTTTTTTGAGTTTATTTTCTACTCGTTTAGAAATAAGTAAGGATTTGAATTTTTGGTAGATTATCTGTTAACACTCGGTTTACGAGATATGACAGATCTACGCGTAGCGGTATCTCGTAACTATAGCATTATTTAGTATAGGCATATCATGTTTGTATAAAACTTTTTTAATATAATCTAACATGGAATCGCATAATCATTGGCCTAATGTAACAAAATGTTAATAGATAATAACCATTATTTCAAAATAAAGTTTTTTTAATAATACATGTTGTTTTCTATTCCTACATTATACTGTAAACTGTTTTTAAGGTTGTTTTCGATGTACAGTATAGGTAATAATATTCTGGAATATAAACACACACGGTCATCTGACCCCGAGCTAAACATTGTTTTAAGGAAACCAGATAACTAGTACAACGTTCCTTTTGTAAATACATACATATAAGAGACAATTACTCCCAGACTCCAGTGACATGATTATGACACAAATGTGTCTTGGGTGCAATTAGCATCCACGACCTGCGGCGTGAAAAGCTAGTATCTATTACTATTACGCGCACTACTCACTAATAGAGGGCGCTGTTAGTTTTAAAACTTTTACTTTATATGCTACGAAAGTGCGTCGTCCACAGAATAATAGAGATAGACTTGGATGTTGGTCTATTCTCTTATTTTTACGTAGAAGTAGTGATCATAAGAGCGCTCCATGGTAGTTCTTTGTCATATCTTAAGGTAGAGAAATCTTAGCCTGTTATGCAATATAAACTTACGGCCGCCTTCATCAACCGAACTTCTTCGGTGGATCAGTGCTTGTGACTACAAATGGTGAAACCCAATTAAAAACCCGAAGCCAAATTAAAGGTGAGCGCATTAATTGTGCGTTAGAATTTTTGTGCAATAAAAAATGGAAATTTTTCAATAGGATTGATCAATTTGGTCTCTTAAGTAACCTGGTTTTGATGTTAACGGACATCACAAGTAAGCACACTAGTAGGTAGGCATCTGTTTTTTCTAGGGAGTAAAATTATCTATGCATGCAACATACTCCTACTTGCTAATAGATGGCGATGACAGTTTCATTATCATGCATCAATTTCACCGAATAAATACTCTCCATGATCAAGTTATTATAGTAAATTAATAGCACCTTTTTCAATATAGATAATAAATGCTAAACATAAATCCAAGCTTATATTTTAACAAAATCAACCCCATATTACATCTATGAAGTATTAATATTTTCTTCACTAGGTTTTTTCTCTTCATTTTGCTTAGTTTGGTGAGACCGCCTCTCTTTGGTCACTAGATTGGCTGGAGATTCAATTTCAAAAGTCACTGGGCCATCATTTTGTATGCTGACTTGCATATAGGCTGCAAACTTACCATCTGAAACCATACATTATGATTAGTTCATTTATTAATTGATTATGTATGTATGTGGTATTGTTTGATTTTGTAATGCTTTTTTAACACTCACAGTCATCTGATCCCAAACCGAGCAAAGCTTGTGGTATGACAGCCAGATATCTAATATATTAAACATAAACATACTACTTTTCTTTTCTAAATACTTATAATCGATAATTACAACCTGACTCAAGACAAACAGACATGCTCATGTGCAAAAATGTTTTGGCTTGAGTGGGAATCCAACCCAAGGATCTGCAGCGTGAGAAGTAAGCAGCTATCTTATCTATCTATAGCTATCTGCCTTTACATGTTTTAAGCAAATTAGGACACAAAATTTAGGATAATACTAGAAAATCTACTAAAGATGGTAAAAATGACTGATAATAAATAATAATAATAATAATATTTTTGGGACATAACACACACGGTCATCTGGTCCCAAGCTAAGCAGAGCTTGTGATATGGAAACCAGATAACTGGTATATACTATACATATAATACTTTTCTTTTGTAAATATATACTTATAATAGATATTTAATTTACACCCAGACTCGACACAAACACAAATGTTCATCACTAATGTTTGTCTCGGGTGGGAATCGAACCCACGACCTGCGGCGTGAAAAGCAAGTATCTTACCGACCATGCCACCGGCTGATGTAACTTACCTTTGATTTTATTGGGATTGTAAGCATCTTTCAACATCTGAATAAAATTCTCATAGAACTCCTTGGATTTATCTGCTGGCATTGTATGATGAAAGTCTGGTTTGTTTCCCTATTTGACAAATAAATCAAAATCACATGTTACATATACTGTCTCAAAGCGTCTTAATGACTTATCTTACTCTTTCTATTATTCTTAATGTGAAAGTTTGTTAGTTTTTATTACTCTTTAGAAAGAAAATGTCTGAACTGATCTAGATTGAACAAGGCAGACACAGATGTACATATAAGGTAGTTTTAGCAATACGGTGCCTTGAAACTCTTTAGGTAAAATATGGATAGGTGCCAGCTGGTGACTTATAGTACTGTGCCTTAGAAAGCAGAACTGAGTTTTAGTTTTTAGTTTTTTCAAGAAGATATAGAGAACTTACTTTCCATGTATTGTACAGAGTAAATTGGCTCACACATAACACTTCAAACTGTTTATCCACAACACTATTCTTCCATTTTTTTCCAGTTTCATCATCAAATAATTTAATGCTCAATATTTTTCTCACCCTAAAATAATATAGAAACAAATTAATATTTATCAAGTACTTCCCACTAGTGTTGTGTATTTAAACAATGCGTTGCTGGCAATAGCGTTGGAAGCCCAATCACGCAAAATAGGCGCACTTACATACAGGACATCGAGTTGCGAAAAACAGTCCGCTCAAAACTAACTAAGTAATAGTTCATCTAATTTAATCTAAAAGGAGTTTCTTTAGTAAAAGGCAGTGGTTATCTAGATAATTACCTGTAACGAGTACAGTGGGGTCAGACGAGCTTCATTTAAAGTACCAAAAAATTTGGGTATACTATTAGAATATTACTATTAATATTACTATTATTATATTATTATATTATTTTTTTTAAACTTACCCTTATTAAAAGGAAACTTACATATACTCCATATCTTTTTTACTATCATTGTTACAGATGCCAATAAATACGCAGATTCCTTGTTCTATGCTACTTATAACTTCATTATTAACTGTAAAATAAAACAAATACTATTATTTTTATTCCACCTTACCTTTACCAACTTAACCTAAAATAAAAACCTACCGGTGACTTTAGCATTCATAACTCGCTGTATTAACGCCTTCATTGTATTATTAATTAATTATACACAAAAAGTACGTAAGTACATAAATGTGCTTAAATTTTAAATTGATATAAACAATTTCTCGGTTGCCAAGTGTCGTAAATAGCCTCAAGCAAGCCTGTCACGCCTGTCAGTAGTTGACTGTAGTTGTCAGTCTTCAACAGTTCCTGTCAGTCTTGTCAAAAAAAAATTAAGTCAATGTTGTACAATGGCGTCTTAGAACGTCGCAGTTTTTTAGTTTTTTACTACTAATTTTTAAAAACTTAACTTAATTAAACTTGACACTGGCAAAATTGCGGAATAATTTTTGCAGAGGCCATAATTAAAAGAAGAAGAAGAAACGAAAAGTAACTGTCAAAAAGCTCAGATAGTAGGTATGTCAAAAAGCCTCCAATCGCAATTATTTTCTATTCGTCAATAGATGGTGCTATAAGACGTATTCATAGTGGACCAAAGGTGAATGTGCCGATTTACAAAATTACTCCGTTTATTTTTGTGATTTTCGCTTTCGAAACCTACCTACCTACAGTCGATTCTCACTTCCCATAACGTTATTCTCGTATCGTTAGCCTTTAGCACTGTCTACAGGTATCTACCACTTAACTGCTAAATCACTTTTCTCTACCTTGTCCATAAAGTAATTACATTAATTTAATTAACTTCATAATTATTAGATCATACTGCACTGGTTCCTAGGGCCTGCACATTCGCATGAGTGGTTGGTGTTGACAATGATTTTAAAAATATGCCTGTACTTATTATTTTTTTGTAGGTAATTACTTATTTTTTTCATTACGCAAATCACAGCACGGGAGGTGTTTTAGCAAATAGAAAAGCCGTAACACTGAATAAATAATAAACGCAACTGTATAAAATGAAAGCTTAGGTAAACAAAGTAAAAAAAACTCTTACCTACTTTAATAGGGTTGTCAATCGTTTGTTGAAAATAATAAAACGTGCAAGTGCGAATTGGAATTCGGCAAAAAACACAGACGGACCATAAATAAGGCGCAGCGGTACTGGTCTCGCCTTGAATTATAAGGTCGCGGGTTCGATTCCAAATCGTGCCCACACATCTTTCATCTTGAGTGAATTGTTACATCACCGCTACTTCATATATCGGTGAAGGAAAATATCGTGGGGAAACCGGCATTTGCAAAAACTATTCATTCAGGATTTGTGATATCCACCAACCCGCACTTGGCCAGCGTGTGTGGATTAAGGCCTGAACTCTCTCAACTCGTAAGATAGTTCAGAGAAGACCCGTGCCCAGCCGTGGGACACTAAAAGGGTTGATGTGACTTTTAACTTATCTATCTGACGGACAAAACAAAAGAGAAATGTCGTCGTCCCTATTAGGTATCTACGTAATTTACAGGTTTGTTTAAATATTACTTGTTAATTTTACTAAATTTTCATAAGGAACCTATCTTTAACAAGAAAAAGTATGATATAATGTCGGTACTATTCACAGTAATATCTTTAATAATCATCAGTCCGCAAGGTCTTTCTGTTGCGCCAACGCCATGGCCATTTGACCGTATGCGCCTGTTTGCGCTTACACATCTCACGTGGCCACACCACGTGCGTTAGTAACCGAAATTGAGCTGTGGGCGTGACCACCGAACACTAGTGTACATCCTGCTTGCGAATAATGGTCGCTCTATTTTATTATTAGACTAAACAGCAACAATAAATTTAATGTAGGTAATTGTGTTAAACTTTCATGTGCCTAAATGGTAACTGCTCCCTGTAGTCATAGATAATATAATACTAGCACAGATAATATAATACTATACTAGTAATACTAGGTAATAAGCAAAATTACATCATTTAAAATTATTAGTTAGTCTTGCAGATTTCTATAAAACTTAAGAAACTCTTTTACACAAAAATGTCACCTGATGGGACATCACGCTTATGTACCGTTTTCACATAGGTAGTTAATTTATCATGCCAGAAAACCTTTTAGTTATAGGCCGACCGTTTAACTCCCGTATCGCCATCTGAGGTACAAAGTCATAAAACATTAATTACATCTCTTAAAGATTACCTATTTAACCACAGATAAAAGTAATGTAAGACTATTCGTCACTAATATCCATATCGCTTGAATCATCATCATTGTCTGTGCAGCAAGAGGAGTCAGAATCTTGGCGATAGGCGATACGCGAGTTAAACGATCAGCCTATCAGTTCGAGTTAAGTGTTAAGTACGAGTCACTGGAAATCAGCAACAATTTTTGAACTTTCAGCAGGGCGGTGTAGGCACTTGGCATAATAAGTAACAGAACTTTGGTTTACAGGATGGAAAGCTATAATGGTCTCTGGAGGGACACCACAGTCTATGAGATATTATACTACAAAACATTTACGAAGATATCCCTGTGTGTGTATTCATGTAGTGTAGGTTAGCAAACAGATCATTAGACCGGAAATACTACTAATGGAACAACCCTTTAATATCCCACATTCATTTTGGGCACGGGTCTTCGTGTTTTCTTTCACTGATATTGAGTAGCGGCGATGAAACAATTCACACAAAGATGTGTGAACACGCACGATCGGGGATCGTTCCCGTGGTAATTGTGGAAAAAGCTGATGTAGGACTCGGTAGAAGCAAAATCCTCCTATAACTTTCAATTCCTCCTATTATTATTCAGACTAAATTATTGTGGGATCCAATGCAGTTTACGTGTCTGGGGTGTTAGCCGGGTTCAATTCCGAGTCTCTTGGCAGCACTGCTGTTGATCCTGGCTTGCAGGAGTAGCAGTGGTAGAATTGCGGTAGAAGGTCCCAAAAAAAGTTTGTTAAGTACTAGTTTGTTTATTTTTTATGAGAAAATGGGTATAATTTGAAAGAGTAAGTCTACTAAATATATTATTCCGTTAAGTAAACATAGGGATATTGGTTGGAGTTGTAGGAAGTAGGTACGTAGCTATTGAGTTTAAGAATTACGAATGCATAGAATGCTCTACAAAAACGCATTTCACTATACAACGCGATTCCCCAGTTTCCGTTACGAGAGCTGGTGACACTAGCGTAGTTTGACTATAAAATTGGTTGACCTAATTATACGGATAGCGCAAAAATCACGTTATTTATCATTTATTTATAAACGCGTCACGTGAAGTCTTAACGTGCGTGTTGTACGGAAGTTCGCAGATGCCCTGACCTTAAAACAAGGTCTTAACGTCCTATTAGCTATTATTTGTAAGTTGTAACGACATTGTTACAGCATCTTTTTCAGTTTTTATAGTACTTAGCTGACTGCACATTTATTCCAGATTCACCTGGTAACCTGCTAATGAAGACATTCAGTAAATGGGAACTGTTCAGTATTGTCACACTGATTGGTTCATTCAGTCACTCATTCAATCTTTCCCGCTCTCTAGTTCCCACATACATCATTAATGATTAATAGTTTAATAGTGAATTTATAACGTTGCTATATTATTATACTCTCCCTTCATGTAGAAAAATAAACCAGTGAAAATACCAAACAGTGTTTTAAATGTAGGAACAGTTGGATAATTAATAGGAACGGCATGGTTGCGAGGTTTGCGACTGCCGACCCAACAAACATAGTCCACTAGAGCCGTTCTTGTTTATGGCCTTACCAAGAATCCCGCCAGCGCACAATTGGGTCCTTTATGTTACCTAGTGCCAAGAGAAAAGATTATAAGCACAGGGCAGCCAATCGCATGCCTTCCCTGACCGCGGCCCTAGACTTTAAGTAGTTATTACAATGACACAGTAGTCAATATCAAAAGTGCGCTCCGCCCCGATAAACAGTGACAGATTTTGTTGATCCGTGGTTCTTACAAATCTATCAATTGAGTTGGTAGACTCATAGGTCTACGACTCAAAAAAATGTTTTGTTGTTTGGTAACAAATTATAAGTACTATTAAATTTTATTACTAAGTTCCTTAAAAAAATATTAGGGCAGGTATCCGTTAACAAAGCCTTGGTTTTGTAGTGTAAGAAAACGCAGGCACGTGGGTCTACACCCACCAAGGTAACCCAATACTACAAGTAGGTTACTACATAATATACCGATTTATTTCTACAAAGTAATACGATAGCCTCTGTTGCCTGGTTATCCAAATACGATAAGAACTCTGCCTTCTTCACCAATGACAAATACCTCTCGCTCTCCTGTTGACTCTCTTGTGCTATTAGAGGTGGACGTAAGTGAGGTCGAATCAATAATCATGCAACTACGCAACGATTGCGCCGTAGGTTGGGACAATATACCAACTTCTGTACTAAAAATGTCTCGCAATGTGTTAGTACCACCCTTGACGTATATAATCAATCAATGCTGGCAAACAGGAGTCTTTCCTGATTGTCTAAAAAAAGCTTTAGTACACCCTATACACAAAGGTGGAAGCAGGGACAGTGTCAATAATTATAGGCCTATTTCAGTCCTGCCTTCAATGTCAAAGATTTTTGAAAAATTACTGAATAAACACCTTAGCAACTTTCTTAATAAACACAAAATCATAGCTGATAATCAATACGGTTTTCGAACCGGCGTATCGACTGAGGATGCTGTAATTGACCTAACGCAATTTGTCGCAAAGAATCTGGACCAAAAAACCAAATGCCTAGGTATATTCCTAGACCTATCTAAGGCTTTTGACACTGTCTCTGTTCCCATTCTTAAGTCGAAGCTAGAGCTCCTTGGTGTACGCGGTATCACACTTGAAATCTTCAATGATTATCTTAAAAACCGTTCACAGAGAGTTAAACTAGAGACTTTCCTTAGTGATGAGCAAAACGTTACGTTTGGCGTCCCTCAAGGTAGCATATTGGGGCCCACCCTGTTCCAGATCTACGTAAATGACCTCTGCCAGTTGTCGCTCCCAAATTGTAAAATTTTTACTTACGCTGATGACACAGCTATAATTGTTTACGGCTCCACTTGGGAGGCTGTAAAGTTACATGCTGAATCAGCTCTGACTCAAATTATGGGGTGGCTAAGGGCAAATCTACTAACATTAAATCTAAGTAAAACAGTCTACATTCCTTTTGCTCTAAGTAAAATCAGCAAGCCTCCCCCCAATTTCTCTCTAACACCACACTCTTGCACAAGCCAAATCTCCTCGTGTACATGCCAGCCTCTAAATGAAGTGCAATGTGTTAAATATTTGGGAGTGCATATTGACAATGGTCTTAAATGGGACGTACAGCTTGACACCGTTAGCAATAGAACCAGGCGGCTTGTTCATGTTTTTAGGAATCTTAGAGAATCAGCGGACCCTGATACACTTAAAATGGTATATCTCGCGCTCTGCCAATCCATAATTGGATACTGCATCACAGTGTGGGGCGGCGCTGGGAAATCTAAGTTCTTAAAAGTGGAGAGAGCTCAGAGAGCAGTCTTAAAAGTCATGACGAAAAAGCCCTATAGGTATCCAACAGCTCAACTTTATGCAGATTGCAAGGTGCTCACGGTCCGACAGTTATTTGTGCTTCAATCTGTTATCAGAAAGCATACCAGTGTTAGTCCACCTAAATCCAATAAGCGTACTAACTTTCTGCCAGCTGTACCACACAAGACTTCATTCGCTAAACATCAGTACTACACACTAAGCTCACACATTTATCAAGCAGTCCATAAAACACTTAACATTACGAATCTAAATCGACACCAACTTAAAATTAAAGTCACCGAATGGCTCTTACAACAGAACTACCCAAATACTGAGGCTCTTCTAACTTACATCACTTAACGATTACTTATACACACAATACACACACACACACACACACACACACACACACACACGCACACACACACACACACACACACACACACACACACACACACACACACACACACACACACACACCTCGTACACGCGTGCTCATAGTTATGTATTGTTTTGTAATATGCACCAAATTCCATCTTTACTCTCGCCTAAATCTTAAATTTGTGTATTTTCATGATCGAATCACTGCTTCCCAAGATACAGGTTCTCCTAGTTTGGGGAGCACAGTGTATTCCTATTTTGGCATAGATCTTGGGTTAGGTATTTGTAACATTGTACATATATGTTGCTACGCATCTATGTAATATTTTTGGCAAATAAACTTTTTATTATTTTTATTATTATTAGGTACTCGTAACATAACAATGTCTTACCAAAATTACCTTTGTTACAATACAACTAATTACCGGACCTACATAATACTACATAGGTACTCTTAATACGTCGTAATTGTTACTGACTTTGAACCATTGTTAAGCCATTATTAAACGTTTCCGTCTTTTGAAACCTAACAAAAATTGGCACCATTACCTACCTATTACCTACTGTTAAATAACAAAGTTGTTTGTTACGTACAATTGTAGAAAGAAATATTCAACAAACAAATCAAAAAGGTTTCTTTAAAGCTTTCAAGTTGTTTTCCCTTTCACTGCCAATTGTTTAGGGCGGTTGTGATGATTAGGGCCCCTATACAAAGCGACAAATCGAAAAGAACATACCTATATTATAATGGGATTGTCATACACCTTTGAAATATTGCGTGACCCTCTTAATATGTCAATCTTTTAAATTTAGTTATACCTACTCGATCTTTTGTTGCGTTTCAATGTGTAAGTTTGTTTATAGGCCCTGTGGAGCTAACGAAAAGGGATTGCTGCTAATTTTTAAATACTGTAAGTACTTACCAAGCCAACTTTGTAGGTACAAAGGTAAATAAGTAATTTATAATTCATTTATTTCATTGCAAACAGGACGTATATTTCATATCGTCTTTCGTTACTATGTTACGTGTGTGGAAAACATTAATTATTTTTAACTTTAGCATAAATAGGTAACATATTAAATTTTCCTTACACAGATCAATTAAAAATTTAAAATATAACTGTAGGACCTAAAATGAATACTCAGGCAAAACTATTATGTATGTAGGTACATTGAACATTACAAACATAAAGAATTAATTTGGCAATTTGCAATTTTATTACTTGCTTAGTAATAAAATTGCATTTGCATTGCCTACGTACTTACCTACCTAGAATAGGGATGACGACGAGGTACAAAAGTCGCATTAACTATAATTAGTCCATATGAAAAATTAATAATGTCATTGTAATCTTAGTGTAGGTTTAAGTAAGTGTATATTTAAAGTTATTTGTTGTGCACTTCTACCCATTCCACAAGTTTTCTCTACTTAAGGTTTGCTAGTAGAAAATTCATATTTAAATTAAGCTCGCCTGTGTACATTGTTGTTTCCTATTTATAAAAATTGTTTAAGTATGTAAATGTTTTGTGTATAATAAATAATTAGAATATGAATTAAAAAAATTAGGCACGTATTATTACTTTATAATTGAAATTTAACAATATTATGTAACATGGTTTATAACGCATTAAATTTATAGAGTGGGAATGCGCTATATCATACCTCTATACAAAACTTACCTAGGTCTGACGTCATTCGAGATTTCACTTGGACGTAACGCCGTAATCTTTAGGTCGCAACATAAAAAATGCCTTCATCCTTATTGTGATTTATGAAGGACTAGCGGCCCACCGCACCGCACCCTCCTCACGGGTCACTCTATCTATTAGTGAAAATCGCATGAAAGTTTTTAGTTTATCGCGGACCAACAGCGAAAGCGTGATGTAAAGATGTGGGTCATTTGCGACAAAACTTTAAGGACAGTTTAATGTTAAACGTCAAGTTAGTTTAGACGAAATTATTAGACGCTGGACAAGTCTCAGGTTTTGAATTACATAGGTAGTGGTAACAGCAGACTATATTGCCGCAAATGAGATGTAAGTGTTAATTTTTTTTTAAATACTTATATCATTTGAGCCGATTTGTATTTTTGTTACCTCGGAGAATATTTTCAGAAACCTACGACCCAATTAAAGCGACAAATTACTCTATAATTATATTGTATATTAGTATTAATAGTATTGCAATTGCTGCATTTGTCGTTAGTCGCATTCCCATACTATGAAACGTCTGTCAAGTGACTTATTTCTATCTTCAGCTCCAGCTAGGCGTATTAGTTGTATGTAAATCCCATTATCTTTCCTCTGATTATGTCATTAATCAAAACGTTTTCGGTCTCACGTGTGAGAGTGAATAAACAATATAACATACACAAACGTCGATGGCACGTGGTTAGCTGCGAGACAAAAATTCACGTGGCCTGGTTTGATCGCACACCAAATTAAGTAAACATTGGGTTAATGTTTATTACTTAGGCACCTACTTATTGGATTTATTTAGGTATTTCATAACATACAGGTGCAGAGCGCTAGATAAGTACCTAGGTGTTGGTAGAGGCTCACTTTCGATGAATATGTTAGCGAATGTAAGTGATTTTCACCTCTGTGTAAACCTACGCGTTCTAGCTACATGTGTGATGAGTGTTAAGTTATGTATGTATGTAAATTTCAGGACAGGTATTGTAATAGTATTTCAGTAAGTTACTAATTAAATCACTTTCATAATCTAGGAATCAATGTGCCTACAATGTACATAAATTGAACTGTTATTTGAATTATGGTTGAATTACTTAATATACAATTATGTTTAATATTACAATAATAGTAGAATGTATAGTTAAGGCACAAGGTAAGTGCAGTTATTTTCATGTTTGAAATAAAATATCTACATTGCCCATAAAAGTATCATATTATCTATGCCCATAGTCACTCCTTACAGTCCATCAAATCTAAGAAGTACCGTTTGACGTTTCACTGTTTTCTATTAAATTATCTTTATAGAGGCGTAATTCACACTATTTTTATTAGTTTTCCTGTAAAATAATTGAATTATGAAGCTATTTTTATTTTAACATAATATAAACAATTTTCATACAAAAAATAAAATTCTAAATGTACTACGTTTAGAACTGTCAAACGGTACTTCTTAGATTTGATGGACTGTAAGCAGCGTAAGAATCTTAGCGGACTACCAGCGTTGGTAGTTGAATTTCTTCTGTACCTACCTGCACACCCCACCGTTGCCCGCACACGGTCGGTTTTTCCACAGAGTTTTATCACTGATTTGGTGCAACTCGAGGCCACTCGTTGAGTCGGTCACAAAATCGTTCATAAATGGTAAACAAGCGTGCTTGGGTGGGCAGTCAGCTTTAATTCAAGTATTGTAAGTAGGTATCAATACAATAATTATTTAATTTATCTTACAATGCCAATTTTTTTTAACAACTTGAACGTAACAAACAACTTCAATTGTTTACTTACTCTTCCTAAAAAAACACGTGTTTGCATTTACCGGAATGATAAATACAATTATCTGTTTAACAAACAAGGTCAAGCAATGCATTAAAATAAAAATACGATTGATATCTTTGTCAATGTTAATTTTATATCGTTAAAGAATAAGTTAATATAAAAAAATGTATTTTTTATTTTATGTTTATTTTTAAATAAGTAAAGTTGAAATAAAACTACTCTAAAACGGATTTTATCGCAATATATTTTAGATCCCCCCGTGACCATGAAGTCTGAAAAGACTGAAACGTCGGGATCTGAAATTTAAAATATACCGCGATCCGTTATAAAGTAGTTTTATTTCAATTTGTGATATTTGCGTAAATCTAAGACATTACTATTGGTATGTAAAGTTATTATTAGTTCATATTTAAATAAGTTATTTTTAGATTTGTGAATACAACATGAAGTATTTTTAAATAAGAATTTACATAATAATAGGTATACACAACGTGACTTGGGTCATACAAGGCGGAAATATGTTAAAGAAATATTAAAAACAAGTTTAAAAAATGTTTTTAATTAATTATCTAAAAGCCTGCACTGTTTACCTGACTACCAAGGAAGAGTTAAGTTTTTCGCACTTATTTATAGGTTTGTAAACAAAGAGATTTAAATAGATAGCAGATTTTTACGCTAAATAACTCTTTGCAGTCATTTGCATCTTGTATCTTTTGACTTTCTTGTCTAGTTTAGAAGTTCACGTGACTGTCTTCTAATTCCATCATCAAGCCATTTCCAAGGTGTCACGCCGAATTAGAGTAGTATCAAACTTCAGCAAGTGGTGCTATTTTAGCATCCAAGATTTGACCCTCTAACAAACATCAAAAATAAAATATACAAATATCTTGAAAAAATAAAAATCATTAACGCGTGACGTAACTCGATGAAATGAGAGATGCAACGTGTTTCAAATAAAATAAATTATTTTGTCGTGTACCAATAGCATATGAAAAGTTATGGAAAACATAACATGCATTTCCTTAATCAAATACATAAGGTGATATCTATTTTAGTCGAGCTCGTTGAATAATTTAATTAAATGCACTAGGTATATCAAGTGTTAATTCCATTATTAAATGCGAAAATCATCTGCTAAATATTTACTCAAACACAAGATGAAACAAGTACCGAGAAGCGCGTGCGCACGTGACTCGAGGTCGACGCTTCCCGATAGTAAAATTGCTCATATTGAGGCCGACCAACTCAGCACAATGCGCAGCGGTCACATTGCGTTTCACGAAGTTTACTTCCTACGCTACGCCTGAAAGTTGGTCCCCTTGTGTTTGTTGGTACTTCTATCTTACTGTAACGTATGAGTACATACATACCTACATTATTTTGTTCACTACCAACCTTTGGTCTGAATCTATAATTGAAATACCTGCTACTTACAGTCTAGTGTATGTTTTCATACGGTCTCAATCAGCGTCGCGTTTCTAAAATGTTTATTTAAATTAATTGTTAGACGAAGAATGTCATTATATGAATACTGTTATCCCCATATAACCGCGTTTGATAGGAATTCATAAAAGTACCTACACAAACCTCTTCACCACAAGTCGATTGTCATCGTAAGTGTTTTCACACAGCACATAAATGGTAGGTACAGGCTGAAGTGTATGTAGATTTTATTTTAAGTGTACAGTAAAATAATAAGTCGACAAGGTATGTGTGTATGGCGACTAATCTAAATTACTTATTAGTGGTCGTCTGTTACTCGAAATTAGATCTCTTCTCATTTTAGCAACAATTAACCATAAACAAAAGAATATAATAATTATTTTATATTTTTTATTTACTTTGTTATACATATTTGAACTGCGGTACGTATATTCGATTGCTGCGGTTCTTCTTCTTTAAACCTTAGATAATATAATACTATAGTTTAAATTTTAACGGTATTTTCATAAAAATCTTTTAAGCCTACCTAAATACTCAACGTATAATAGATTTTGTCTCTTTCTTAAGGAACAAGGAAAAACAAACAATAAACCTATTTTTAACTAAACTCCACCCCCGCCCGGGTTATTTTCGTAAAATGAGGAAAAGTGTTTGCTTCATTATTGTCATTTGCTGTCTAATCTTATATATTGAAATATAAATAAATAACTAATAAATTATTATTAATCTATTGTACTAATCCAGTATGAGAAGTAAGTAGTTCTAAAAGGGTCAAGTTTAGAATATATTGTGTATTCAATACTATACATTCACGTGAGACATTGCATTGATTTGTTTTATAAAGAGGTTCCTATTGTTTTATTAATATACTATACTGTGAACCGTAGTGCGTTGAATTATTTATACGGATTGTATAGTTAAATGTCACGTTATTCTTTTAATAAATATCACTTGAACCCATTTTTAGTGTCCCATTGTTGGGCACGGGTCTTCCTTCTTTCAACTATCTTAAGAGTTGAGAGAGTTTAGGCCTTAATACACACACGCTGGCCAAGTGTGGGTTGGTGGATGTCACATGTCCTCGAATGATTAGTTCTTAGACATGCCGATTTCCTCACGATGTTTTCCTTCATCAATGTTGAGCAGCGGAGATGAAACAATTCACACAAAGATGTGTGGGCACGACAAGGATTTAATAGATATGAATTTTATGTATTTTCATTTTCGAATGAATTATATTTTGACACCTCGATACAAAACTGATTCCTAATCCAGTTTCTTGATAGGTATTAACTTCCAAGACAGAAATCTAAATAAAATACAATTCGAGTATTTTATAGGACTCTACAGAGCCCGGAGTAAGGTATGTTGTTGCAATAAACTCACAATTTTACATACCTTTCCTAGTGCTAAATACCTTCTTAGTAAATGAAATACATATAGTGTTGGATTTATTTCGATGTTGTATTTTTGGGTTGCATATTAATCTAGAAAGTGCGTTAAAGCGTTAAGAGAAAGAGGAAAGCTTTTACGATCTCTATGAGTGCTGTTGAATAGTAATATTTATCATATCGGCCAATTAACGCGCTCACTTTTAACTTTACATTTCGACACGAGTTTCACCGGTCGTGGTTTGATTGATCTAGTAAAAAAGCTCCGTGTTTGTTGATTAGTGTCTTAATTTTGAATTTGAAAGTATTTATGTTGTTGACAGTACTTTCACAAGCGTGTGGATTGATAATAATTGTAAATGAAAATATTTATGCAACATTCTGTCGCGTGTTCCGAATACATTATAATTTTTAAAGGTTTTTCATAGACTATTATCTAACGTAATTCACGTGTGATTTCTTGATGTGTCACGCGTTTTTTTGCAACTAATTAATAAGAAAAGGTTACTGAGTATTGAGAAAACTATACATAGTAAAATGTCGAAGTAGAGCTAGAATAGTAGTAGATCATCTTGCTAATATTGTGACGTATTTTTTTAACCCCTGACGCAATAACGACGGAGATTGATGTCTCTCTCTTTCTCTCTGTGGGCGGTCTGTGGCATTGTAGCTTCTAAATGGATAAACCGATTTTTGTTGTATTTGTTTGAATGAGAAAGTTTGTTGTTTTTGTCGGTTTCCTTACCATGATTTTCTTCATCGATATTGAGCGGCGGTGATGAAACAATTCACTCGGGGATCGAACCCGCCACCTTATAATTTCAAAAGCGAGGCCGACGCATAAATAACTTAAGTACTCCATATGCTTCTATTGCTGCGCCAACGCAAGATGTTATATAGGTGAAATCAAAATGTCGTCAGTCAGGGGCAATGTAAATTAGTTAATTATGTCAATTCTGCCACGTGCGCGTGCGCGGCCTCGTGCCCAGCGCAGTAGATAACAATAGCGTCACATTTTCGGTGATCATTGACGCGGCACGGAGCAGAGGCACAACCATAAAGTACGAGGCAAATATGGAGGCCACACTTATTTAAATCTTTAAATACTTATTCTATACATTCAAGAATTAATTTTCAAAACCTACATAGGTTGTCATGGAATTCCTTCATGGGAACGCAATGCCCTGAGAGTATTCAAGGTTGTCAACACGAACCGGGGAATGTTATTCCCAAAGTAACTTTTTTTTGGTGGATGACCTACCCCAATTGGCAGGAAGGGTTTATTGGGTCAGCGGACTTTTCGGTGAGCCGTCTGAGGACAGTCGCACCCATGAGGGTTCCCCACAAGGGTTCCCCATGTGTGGACGAACCTAAGCTTAGGACGTTGCCGGACACTAGTTTTAGGAGATAAGCTGTAACTTTCTTTTTGGAGCATTCCATTTATATTGAGCCATGTAGTACTTAACGACGATAATAAACCGTAGAGTGGGTAAAGACGAGGTGACGCGAAGCGCCACCGCCATGGTAACCATCGTCGTTTCTAATGCGCGACTACCTACCACATGGCAAAGTATTTTACACACTTACTTCCTGTCACGCCATATGTAAATTTACTATATCTTTGTTCCCAGATATGGTATCTGTACTTATAAAGGAAAAAGAAACAAAAAATAAAGCCAAATTTCTGTGTACTGTGTACCTAGATATTCTTATTATGTCTGTCTCATTCTATCTTCACTAACTCTTTATTTATTGATATGGTAGAAAGAGAGGACTGACCTTCAGGGAGTGACTCTTACATTTCGTTGAAATTCGAGTTGTTGTTTAAATTGTGGTATCCATTTTTATCTAAAACTTCATGAGTAGAATTGCTACGACGGAAGCTCTTATCTCGTCAAAAAGGAGCTCTTGTACAATTCAAACCTATGGCAAGTGGATGAATACATTACACGCACGTGCAGATACTACAATAACAACGGTAAAAAAATGGAAGAAACAGGCCTGTATTAAAATTAACATTCAAGAGCGTATTGTGATATCCACCAACCCGAACTTGCCAGCGTGTGCGGAACACTGAACAGGATCAGTGGTGCGGATTAGGGCCTAAACTCCCTCATCTCTTATCCCTATAACTGGTGGTAGGCTTCAGCTGTGGTAACTGGCCACCCATCAAACACAGCCGCATCATCAAGCTACCTTGCCGTGTTCCGGTGCGATGTCTGGTAACACCATTTAAGAGTGTGGGTTGGATTGTTGCTCCTATACCTATTGTTACTAACCATATGGGGCCTCATTCTACTGGCACTTTCTTACTGAAATTCATTCGTAATCACTAGTGAATCGGTATATTGGGCAGGCGCACCCCATCGTAGACTACATGGTTAACATCAGACAAATTGTAGTCAAGCGCAAGCCTTCATTAGCAGCTTATCTTAGGCCACCGCTGGACATAGGCCTCTCCTAAAGCACGCCATTGAGCAAGATCCGCGGCTACTCTCATCCAGCTCTTACCAGCCACCTTGCAGAGCTCGTCACTTCACCTAGTCTGAGGACGTCCTACGCTACGTTAGCCAATCCGTGGTCTCCACTCAAAAACTCGCTTACCTCAACGGTTGTCGGTTCTGCGGCAGATATGACCGGCCCACTGACACTTCAGCTTAATAATCCGGTGAGCTATGGATTACTCTGGTTATCTGTCGAATCACTTCATCGTGTATTAGATCCTTCGGAGAAACTCCGAACATAGCCCTTTCCATAGCTCCTAAAAACCCGCACATGGCCATCGTGTGTGGATTTAGGTCTATAATCTCTCAGATCGTAAGATGATAGAAGACCTGTGCCCAGCAATTGTAAAAGGTTGAAGTTAAGACAAAATTAGTTTACAAAAAATTTAGTAAATACGTTTTACAAAACGTAATGATAAGTATATTAAAACTGGTAAATAAACGGATTGATAATATTAAGATATAATTAAAACAGAAATATTATTGCATTAGGTATTTTACTTATTATTGTATTCAATGCCGATGACCTAACAAAACATTTTTAAAAGATAACGTTATCTATCATGCGTGTATTGTTATTTGTTGTTGACCGCAATATAATTGTGGCGCCGCCGCCAACTGAGACTGTCGTCACCCGCCCGAGGTAATCACAGAGCAGAGAATCAAACGCTTTAGATAGAGTACAGATGCTGTTACAGCTGCAGTACAATACAAACTTGGTGCTGCAAAACAGGATGTAGAATCTGATTTTATTTCAATTTTTTCCACCCAACCTTTCGTATCGAAACCGGGTTCGAAATAAAAAAGAAGTGTTTCCATGGAAATAATTACAGCTGCAACTTGCAGCCAGAATTGACGACTACGGATAAATTGATCCCTAGCTCATTAAGTTTATAATTTTTCCATCACGTATTTGGTCGAGAACATTGTGACATCACCCCGTATTAATCGTCCACCAGAAGGCGTATTATAATACCGTGACTGGTAATAAGTGTAAATAATAATAATTTTCTCATTGCTCAAACAACTTTTCTAAAGAAACTTTTTGGAGTAACTTTATTTCATTAAATTCTTTATTATATTGAGCCGCGTAGCACCGACCGAAAATGGATAGAAAATAACGTTTCATACCACAATGTGAAAATAGAAGCCTAACAATATCTGCTTTGAAGCAAAATCAAACAAAAATCAAGCTCTTGGTTTAAAATCATAATATGCATTACAGTGCAGTTATGTTACGGTCGCTATTATATGAAACCTTTATCTGAATCTTCATAGAACTCAAAATCTGAAAATGATTCCGATGAATAATGTCTTTCTCAGTATAACTTATATTATAAATAGCATCTGTCTATTATTTACTATACTGACATGACTCACATAATTGTAATCATACTATATCCTATGATAACACAAAAATTGGTCCGGAGATATCTCGCTGCGGCAATAGCGTGTGTAGTTATTTCGTGCACAACCGTAGCGCCGCGTTCCGCTCACCATCAGGGGGGTGGACTTTACACCAGCCAAGCTATACATAGGTACCTCACATTTAAGTTAGATTCTCGTAATGTCCTCGTTAGCCTTATGTACTTCAAATAATACGTAAAACAATATTGTGTTCTAGTTACATATTCACGCGTGCATGACGTATACCTACACACCGGTGAGACAATAAGTTTGATTAGCTAGTGCGCGGGCGCACGTGACCTGTCACGTGTGCACTAGCTTAACGTAAGAACTTTCACTGGAACATACATTACTTTGTTTGAACGTTAAAGAACATTAGGAATCATAAGAACAAACTTTTATTAAGTAAAATTTGAATGAAATATCATTGAAACTTGAAGGATGTATCAGGGATGATGATGTATGGTCACCTTCCTGTTCAAAACTACTAAACTGCAAAAAGAAAGTTGGTGGTGTGGAAATCTCGTGTCTCCGAAAGCACGCTCAACGTCGGTCCCGCGCCTAACTTCTCACCAGCTCGTCCCATCCAGAAGGATATAGGTAGTAAAGAGTCACTACCTATATCCTTTTTATTTATTTAATTATTTTTACTTTTACAGTGTAATATAAGCTTCCTTGCTGGTAAGACTAGAATCCAGCAAGGGACAGTATAGCTATCAGTCGATACGACCAAGCTGTTCAACTGGCTGTTGAAGATTATTATAAAGCTACATGCGAATTTTATCACTCGTTCGTTTTCAAAAGAGGACGTTTTATTCACATCACAAAAAAAGTAATTGACTTTGAAATCTCTGATAAAAAATTCATTAGATTCACTGAGTGACTCCGAGGAAGCTACCAGTTACGATATAAGAACTAATTATAACATATTTTGCGTGCATGTGTGATTGATTATTCAATAACTTTTGGGGACTTACATAGCCAACATCCGTAGGTAGTACACGTAATCCATGGCTCGTACTAAGTGATGGACTGTAGGTTTACAGTGGTGAAGACTTGGCTACGGCTCGTCACCATAATTTTATATGCCATATTCATTGTTTACTATATAGTCACGTGGTAAAAACTTTGTTTCCCGTAAGTTAATTTCCATCATCATTTGCTATAATCATTGTTTTCCATAAAATCAATTTCCATAACATCGTTTGATATAATCATTGTAATTATCACATCATTTCCCACCGAAATTGCTTGTAACACCCCGACTCAGTGCAATCGGACTCGGATAGGTTAGGTTAGAAGCCTTAGTCTTCGTGGTTTTTTATTTTAAACCACCCAGAAGTAGGAGCCCCGAAAGGCGGGGCTCTGTCGAGCTTAGTTAGAACACGCCATATAAGTACGCCAATCGGTTTTTAGGACAAAGGCGTATGGCGTTTGAAAATTCTGTTGTATAATATTATTGCAATTAAAAATATGGATAACAATACGTATGGCATTCGAATCATTATGAAATCTAATGTTCGGGCAAATGAATATTAGGGCATATATTTTTCGGGCAAACACTATATAACCCTTAAATATACATCTACTCGTAAACCCATCTCGAACAATATTTACAAGATTAAACACACTTACCTTGAATGAAGTTCTATCGTAATTATACGAAATCCTTATCCAAGATGGCAGTCCCAAAAATACCCACCCAGTAATACTTCTAACCCATTGGGGTTTTATAGGTGGAGTCTATTCACACGCAGTTTTATTTTATATTTTTTTATTTTTTAGAGCTTTGAAACATAGTTATTTGATACTGGCCCATAGAGCCTACTGTGCCTTGACTAACTAGGTACCTTTTTGACTTCACAAGTACCATTTCCTTTTTACAGCTCACAGGAAAGCGTGTTCGCCTCTAGCCCAGGGGCGCGAGTTCCATTCCCACGCTAAAGCTTTTTATTATTATTTATTTATTTCATAACAAGAAGATACAACTTTTATCTTAAAATTAAGGCCTGCCAAACTGCGCAGCAGTTTATCGGCAGCGTTCTCCCGGGTACATTCTTATCCTCCTGTATACCAGTTATAAAGTTACTAGCGACCCGCCCCGGCTTCGCACGGGTGCAGTGCTGATAAAAGAGTGTTGAGAGCTGAGACTGCTGTAATTTCTATACACTAGTCTGGAGCCAGGAAGTCGATTGTGTGATACCCTCATGCCTCTGAGAACACGGGAAGCTGTTGGCCCTGCGCCCAATATCTCACAAAGCGTGCCTGCCAGCCCGTCCCACCGGACTCAGAGAGTGAAGGGAATAAGTACCTAGCACACCTGGGTCCATACACTTGTGCTCTATAATATCGCCTGCGTACCTGGCTAGTCAGCTTAGACTTTCCGCACTAGTGGAAGAAACGCTTAAGAGCGATTTCGAATCCTCCGTCTATGTCGTCATCGTTACTTACCACCCCAGGTGAAATCGTGACAAAAGTGCTGTTATAAATCAAGGGAAGCCATATCCCGTTACGTTGGAGGTAAATAAGTAGACACATTTTCTCTATACAGGAACTTAGAACTTTTTAACTAGGGCGCAAACTTTAAGAAAATATACTTAAACAAATTTAGATAAACCTTATTTTGATGTGGCTTATTAGAAAAACATTGAGTAATCGCTGATGAAACGAAGACGAAGATCATACGCCTCATTATTACGGTCGGTGCTAGGTAAATACTACAACAACCTTACTTTGTGAGAAAGATTGATAATACCTATACCGAGTTACTGTTTTACTTGGCACCGACATCGAATGATATAAATTACTTATTATACAAAATACGAATTAATTTAATCTAAACACATTTATATTTTACTTTTTTAGTTTCCTTTTTGAAGTCGTTTTTACTTTTTTGTTAATTTTTTTTTGTGGGTATAGTAAATTTAACCAAAAGCATTCCTTACCCAGCAATTTTAAAGATCACACATTGTCCATTTCGAGGCCTAACATGTACTTAGGCCTAGAGATGGACAGTGGATAGCCAAATTATGTATATGATATCGTCTCACGAAGCATCTAAAAAAATCATGTTTTAAATAACTGGATAAAATAAATAAATATTATTGATTATAAATAAATAAATTTAAAAGTTTGTAAAAATTAGTTTTTACTTTCTTTTTAAAGAAGATAGACACACATTTAGTTATTTTAAATAACACTTAATGTTGGGTAGTTACCTATATTTTAGTTACTTATTATAAAGTATATCGGACAGAAGTATGAGGGGTCTAAGGGACGGGTATTGCAGAGATAGTCACAGATAATATAATGTGTACTAGGTATAGTTTAGTATCATGTGTTCATTGTATGCTCCAGACATTATGATTTGATTACTGCACACGTGCGTAAGACAGCCCAGAGCGTGTTAAAACGAATACCTAAAGTGCTTACCTAAGCTGTGCAATGTAAGTTGGTTTATGCAACCAACGTGCTGGGCCACGTGACTGCTATCTTCGACTAAACGTCGTGCCTGATTGTGAATTTGTGATGTCAGCTTCAAATACGTGCAGTGTCTGTCTGTAGAAGTGTAAAAAAATCATAGTAATATTTTATTAGTGACATGAACTTACGTATAGTTAGCGGTGAATAACTTTCGCCATGTCGGTATAAGAGGAGATAATAAAACCCACAAAATATTTTTTTGTGCTGACTTTATTTATTAAATACACGTATTTTAACTCGAAATAAAAAAAAATTATAACCTGACTTTGAATTTTTATTGTGAAAAACAATTCACCTTTCAAACAAAAAAATAAAAATAAATTTAAATCGATTCATCCTTTCGCGATCTACGTAGCTACAAAGAGACGAGACACACAGACTCGTCAAACTTGTTACACCCTCTCGTTGTTGCGTTGGGAATCAATTATTATAAATCACATACCTAATCCATAGCTTAATCTACACACTGCAACTTGGTCAAACGAGGCGTAGTCAGTTTTGCGGACGTACATTAGTACATTTACTATAGAAATGGGAGAGGTTCAAGCATAGAAAAACTAACACTAACAGTTATTTACAAACCAGCATATTTAACGTTCGAAGTGTGTATTAGCACGTTACTTATCTACGTTATCTGATAAACTAAGTTTGTAAACAAGTTATTGTACACAGTAGCTTGCATTATTTAACCTTTAGTAGGTACTGAAACCAAAATGCATAGGTATGCTAGGACTCTGCAGTAAAAGTGAAATTTAGCACTTTTAGGCCTTTTTTTCTGATCTTCAATTTGCGTTGTCATTATTAATTATTGCCACAGAATAGATCAATTTAATACATACATACATATCTATTGTGTTGTTATTTTACTGTAAAGCTTTCCGCCGCCGCCGCCGCCTTCAGTCATAAATTTCATATCATGCCCAGCAGTCGAACTCTGAGTAGCCTATGGCTTTTATCAATAGATGGGCTATCAGTGCAAGAACTTTTCTAATGGGACCAACCAACCAAATAAACAAACTCTTCAGCTTTATAATGCTAGAATAGATTAGGTTTTACCCTTTTGCTCACATGAGGTGGTTTACACGTCATAGTACCTACATAATATTACTAACACTGTCTATGACGGCTCACAACAGGCCACGATTCTCCCTTTACTCTCTTACGCCACCACAACTTCCTAAGGCGAGTTGAACTAGAAATACCACAATAGTTGTGACCTCTATTGCTGATTCAATTTTACTGAAGGTGCACGTGATACGCCTTGTGGAACTAAAGTCACCACCACGAACTGGTTACTCGTAAGCCTGGGTCGACCTACTTCCTTAATAGGTATCTTCGACAGCAGCACACGTAAAGTTTCTCAGTAAAAATGTTAAGTTTCTCTCACGTGTTTCTCAGTAGTTGCCTCGTTATTCATTGCACGATAGGAAAAGAGGTTAGACGATTTTATGTAGACTCACGCATCCAAACAATAGCAAATTATTAGATTTTTGAATGAGTGTTTGGGTGTTGAAACTGGCCACTTCATATAACACCCAAAATGGCTTGTTGTTGGAGTTGGAAACTAGCCAGACGTACGATACAGGAGATTGATGCTTCGTCTGCCACACTACCACTGTTATAGTTAGACGAAAACAATGTAAATTCATCCGCGAATTCCCAACGAAATCGTAAAAGAGTTGCACGTTGCTAGCATCACGTGTTGTAGAGTGCGTGTCGTCTCGTGAGCCATGACACAGTTTCCTCGTTCAATGACGGCTAAGTGGCTCGCCAGTCACCAAACACTTTATAGATAAGTGCAAATAAGTACCTAATGCTTCACGAATTCAGAAAACTGACAAACAACATCTTTTATTTCCGTCTGAAATCCCAGTCGAGCCGGAGTCTCATAAATAAATACTTAGTAGGCAACTCCTACAGGTCTCGAAAAAAGAGAAAAAAGTGACCTCAAAAACCTATTCATAAATTAATTTACTATATAATTAAGTTGGGTTTTCCTTCCTGACGCTATAACTCCAGAACGCACTAACCGATTTCCACAGTTTTGTATTCGTTGGAAAGGTCTCGGGGTCCGTGAGGTTTATAGAAAAGAAAATTCAGGAAAAATTTCAATAGAGAAGCGGGAAAAGGTTACATAAAACGAAGCCATCTGGTGGCGAAACGGAGTTCGCCGGGTTTGCTAGTACTTGTTAAAATTAACTGTATCTATCTCTGTGTGCATTTGAAGGTTCCTACGCTACGCTTCATTCTTCTATCCATAGAGTCCACTACACACAACTCGTCCACCGTAACGGTGGTAGCTTCTGAATTAATCCGAAAAAACTACACGTACATACAGCGCAGTCTAGTCAGCAATTAAAGCAATTGTATTTTCTTGTATAATGGGTACCTACCTACCTCTATATAGGTACAGATAAGCTGCTTCTCTCAATAGGTACAACGACGACGCCAAGTCAATTATTATGTCGATTCTCTGTCGGTTAATTTAATTTCGTATTCGATCTGACGATAGACTATAACCGTAGACTTACTATAGCTAGCTGGGCGATTTTGAATAAATGGACGAGCCTACCGAGAATTACCATTTTCGGCTGCGTATTTCAAGGGTGAAGACGCGTTGGTTGAAGCTATTAACTTTGTCTTTAACTTGTGTTACTGGTTGGTCTTAAGGCCTTTTTAAAATGTATTTAAATCTTTTGCAGCTTTTAAAGCCTTTTCAGCAGCGGTGGCGCAGCGGTACGGGCCTCGCCTTAGAAAAATAAGGTCGCGGGTTCGAAACCTGGTAGTGCCCACACATCTTTGTATGAATTGTTTCATCTCCGCTGCTCGATATCGGTGAAGGAAAACATCGCGAGAAAACCGGCATGTCTAAGAACTAATCATTCGAGGACATGTGACATCCACCAACCCGCACTTGGCCAGCGGGTGTGGATTAAGGCCTGAACTCTCTCAACTCATAAGATAAGTGAGAAAATACCCGTGCCCTGCCGTGGAACACTAAAAAGGTTGAAGTGAAATCTTTTGAAACGATTTACCAAAAAAGTCGGATTCATTTAGTATGCGAATACAAAATGAGATTAACGGCACCTACCAATTCTATTAATGTTGTAAACAGAAATAAATGCAAAACATCTTCATCTGAAATACCGTTTTGTGCTGGGCACTTATTATAAATATGGAATTTTTCAAAACCGCCGTTAAGGACAGGTCAGTAACATCAGATTACAATTTTATATTGTTAGTTCCTACCTATCATATTTATTCTCACGCAACCATTGAACTTGTAGTTATTTATTTATTTATAAAATGAGGTCACCCGCTATTCTTATATAAATATTATATTTAAATAAGTTACTTCGATGGTCTCGTAGTAAGTGGGGTTTATCCCGAAAAGTCCCGGCATTGGTAGCACTTAGCAGCCCATTTTACTCGCCAAAATTTTCCCGTGAAAAAAAATTCAAGCAATTTTAATTTCGTTCAGGCATTATCCTGAAGATATTTTATTGGCTAGTTTAAGATATGGACTTATTAAAAAAACCGGCCACGTGCGTATCGGACTCACACATAATGGGTTCCGTACCATTGATAAGAGGCATTTTTACATTTCATAACTTTGCTGACTTTTACTCGTTAATTTGTAAAGACACTCGGTAGCTGATACTCGACTCTTACTAAAATAACTAAAAGTACCTACAGTTTTAAATTCTAAAATTTCGTAAATGGAACCCAAACTCAGAAAGCAATCTTAATGTACCCCGTATATTTTTAATATGCTATCTAACAATATGGCAAATGACGGGATTTTTTATTTAAATTTCATTTGACAACTTTGTCACCGTTGTTGAAATGTCCTACCATGCCAAATTACAGCTCTGTAGTACCAAGAGCCCTAAGCTAACCCCGTGGACAGACCGCCGCCGGCCATGGCGAAGCTATAATATAAGCCAATATATTTGTTTGTATAAATAAAGGTTCCTACTTTATTACGGACCCCTAAAACGCAATTTGATTCCTTTATAACTATTTTGTTATTTTACACTGATTTTGCGTAAAAAAGAATTGGTTGCCTGTAAAGTCGGTATACGGGCGAAAGTTTTACGTGACAACGACTTTGAGTGGTAAAAAAATTTTAATGTGAATATTCATTCGTATAGTAGGAAGAAGGATGAAATAATAGTAACAATTTAAAACATTTATTTATACAAAGAATTATATTTAAAACATTAATTTATACAAAGAATCTCGCTCTTAGGCGGGCTAACTGTGCTCGAGTGGAAGGGACGCGTGCCTTTCACTTTTTATGTCTGTCTCTCTCGCTCTTAGGCGGGCTAACCATGCCCGAGTGGAAGGGACGCGTGCCTCTCACTCGCTCTCATTGTGAGCGCATAACGCAGTTTCTTGAAGTGTCACCCGGCAAACCAATTTATAAGACGTTGTCACGTCAAAAATACGTGATATTGCCGACACCCACCCTTCCCTTCACGTGAGACTGTGTATGATTTGTTTCGGCCCCCTCCTCCCCTTAAAATTTTAATAGTATTTAGGTAAGAGTAATCAATCAAGCGTCTTCTTAGGGATGATTTATGGTAATGAAATGAAATAAAAAATTCTTACATGTTTTTTTTTTAAGTAGAGCCCTCTCGGCTATATTTAAAATCGTCCAATTTATATGATACTAGCTTTCCGACAGCGGCTTCGCCCGCGTGTATGTCGGTTATCGCGCCAAAGCATTACCTTCTTTTTCCTCAGTCGGATAAAAGCTATCCTATGCCCTTTCTCGGGTCTCAAACTACCTCCATACCCAATTTCATCCAAATCGGTTCAGTAGTTTAAGCGGGAAAGCGTAACAGACAGACAGAGTTACTTTCGCATTTATAATATCAGTCTGGATGGCAAGTACTGAGAAACACTGTTAAAAGCTTAGTTGGCTGGACTGTGTCGGGCAAAGGCCAATTGTTAGTGGACGAATCCGGACGGGACACGTATGTAAAATGCACTGTTATTATAAAATGCTTCATCATAATCATCATCATCAGCCTATTTTATTCCACAGTTGGACATAGGCCTCTCCTAAAGTACGCCACTGAGCACGATCCGCGGTTTTTCCCATCCAGTTCTTGCCAGCCGCCCTTACTGTCGCATTTTATAATATTAATAAGGATAGTACAAAAGATTAAGACAAGTGTAAGCGCTCAGTCAACTTAAGTTCACCCAACGCGACGTCTTGAATAATTATCGTCAAATTTCGACATAACGCTCAACAACACAAATCAAAAACCATCCGCTTGACTTAGATACCCACTCTATCGTTGACGCCGCCGCCGACGCGCCGCCGCGCCGTCGTCGCGTCGCCGCCGCTTACGTACTTTGTGACTATCTATTGCCGATTGCAGATTCATATCAATCCGAAGAGCAGTTTCCCCGTGAAAGCTTTCGCATTTATAATTTGTGAAGGTTTTCATTTTCTCTACTTTTTGTCGGAGTTCAATAGTCGACCTATTGTTATGTCCCTCTTGCATTACCGGATCGTTTCTCGCCTCTTCGTCCACATACTCCAGTTGCCTTACTATGACACCGTACCTATATTATTATTATTGCAGTTGTACGACAGAGAAGTTGCTCTACACTACGGGAAAAAACTTACTTACACATTTTATAGCGGCATCCCTCTTCCGCAGCTCCAAGAATACTGCATTAATCCGTTGTGATATGCACCAGGTTCTACTTACTATTAAGTAATATTATGTATTGTTATTATTATTATATTTAGAAGGATATCATCATCAACATAATAATAATAATATTCTGGGACATTAACACACGGTCATCTGGTCCCAAGCTAAGCAGAGCTTCTGTTATGGAAACCAGATAACTAGTATATACTTTACATATAATACTTTTCTTTTGCAAATATAAACATATAATAGATATTTACACCCAGACTCGACACAAATAGAAATGTTCATCACTAATGTTTGTCTCGGGTGGGAATCGAACCCACGACCTGCGGCGTGAAAAGCAAGTATCTTACCGACCACGCCACCGGCCCGTCACATTAACGAGTTGCATCCAATAAATTTCCAACAGCACGTGTAATAACCATTACAATTGGCCTTTCTGTTGGAATTCTGCCCTTGGCCATGATTTAGTAGCTGTCTTTACTCATGTTTATTTACATAATAAAACAAAATAAACCCAGAGGTTTATACAAAATGCATATTTGAATAAACTATTGAAGTTATTATTCAATGTCGATTGTTGTACATAATTACTTACCGCGCAAAGTTACGACTATGTTGACGCTGGTGGGCAAAGATGTGCAAAGATTTCTTATTAATAGCTAACTTAATTATCGCTATGCAGGTCTTGCAGACAGGTTGCAATATGCACGAACTATTTTGGTGTCATGGACATCGGCACGTGTCTGACACTCCGCCCCACGTGCCGACCTACATACATTGCCAGCAGCCGCGCCTTGCCGGGTCGCCGGCCTTAATGTCTAGACAATTAAAATAGAACTGTTTTGCTTGAGAACAAACTGAGATTACTTAGAAATGACGATTAGTGAAAATTATCAACTTATTACAGATACAGATAAATTCTTAGCGACGTTAATTGAGAATGACGTCCCAATATCGAAATGACGTATTTGCGCCTTTAAATTATCTGCCTTTCCAGAGAAGGGGATTTAGTAAGGGGATGCAAATTTAACCAATGGTGTTTAATGTGTACTATTGGATTGTAATATTATGTGAAAATAGATATCATGAAGAGATATTGACTTGGTTAAGTTAGCACTGTTACTTTATATTGGAACAATGGTTGACGGGTACCTACATTAAGTCTTTGAAGTAGATTCTTACTTCAAAATTTCGTACAAAATACAGAACCTCTAGAAAAAAATACATTATGTAAAAAAAGCGTTCTAAGTTGGCATGTCGTACACACGGCTATACACCAACTAAGCTATACACTTTCAGATTATGCTGATCTCGCATTGTAGGATTGCTTTAAAACGAGAGGTCAGTTTACACTAGAAATGTATAGCTTGTTGTGTAGCCGTGTGTACTAGTACTTACCAGTGAATTAAAAAACTCTAAAATCCGTGAGGTTTTAGTACCTTTGTCAAGCTTGGCTTGGCTTGGTGATCATTATCATCATCAACCTATTCTAGTTTCTAGCACACCACTGAGCATGATCGCGGATCGATTTTCCCATCCAGTTGGTTTACTCCCTCATCAAATATTATCTTACAGTTGAGTACATAAATATGTTCTCCTTCACCTATATCGCCGCTGCTCAATATCGCTGAAGGAAAACATCGTGAGGACACCAACATGTCTAAGAACTAATCATTCGAGGACATGTGACATTCACCAACCCGCACTTGGCCAGCGTGTGTGGATTAAGGGCTAAGACCTGTGCCTAGCAGTGGGACACTAATTAGTAAACTGTAAGGTGTGAATACATATATGCTCTTTGTACTGGCACTAGTTATAATTTAACAATCAGTTCAATAGATTGCGCGTCACGTTATTAAAAACAGATAGCATTTTGTTCAGATAAGGAAAATGACCAAGGTTTTTATTATTTTTAATATTATAAATCACTGTCTTTAACATGTGATTATTAATCTAGCTCAAATGTAGTAGTAGTAGTACCTGAAGTATGAGAATTTGTTCGGTTGTTGAGTCACTGATGATAAGCCACTGAGTGACTAAACTGAATTTTGGAAGGTGTGTCCGACCAAATCGCAAGAATTTAAAACGCAAAGTCGCGCAATGTCCTATATTAACAACATTTTGCTGAGCAAGGGTTTTCTCTCAAATATCTTAAGAGTTGAGTGTCGATATCGATCGGTATGAGTATCTTATGACACCACCAAAATTAAAAAATTGGCTACTCAGCTTAACAATTAAATTAATCAAGAAACGATATACAAAAGTTTATTTAGTTTATACGACTAAGAAATATTTCCAGTACCTACTTACATTTAATATTACTGAGAGCATAAAATACCGCCGCCCCCGCTTAAGCACTTTGATGATTAGAGCAACGTGACCCCAGAATAGCCTTGGCCTTGCCCAAGCCTTTCTTACGTAAATATAAATCTTTTAATTATCAGTGTGCTAAATTATCTTTTCCATATTATTATCAAGAAATTTGTACCTAGTAAAAACGTTATATGTAAATACCTACACTGCATACTACATATTTACCACTACATATTTTTGATTTTTTCACCAGTTTGCTTGTGACCACAATCGCAGCAACCCGTGTCAGAACGTCAAGCGAAACAAGCACTGAGGAACGAGAACAAGTTGGAAAGATACATATATCTTTCCATCTCGTTCACGTAAAATCCCGGGTGTTTATACTTAGGTACACATACAAAGGTTTTATAAATAAATTGAGATGTGAAAGTTACAAATATAAAGTGAAAAACTTTTTATAAACAAGCTTTTAATTAAATACGCTAAAAAGTCGTGTTATTATCAACAAGCTCTTTCGTTTGAGACCCACAATGCACTCCTACGCATTCAAAATAACAATTTCATCATCTTGAGTGTTCCACTTTGTTGGATATAGAATAACGTCACAGTTTTCCATGGATTTTCATCCAAACTGAAAATGTATATTTATTTATTTCAGCATATGAGGCAGTGTAAAGGAGAGGAACTCCCAATCAGAAGTTTGTTCGGAGAACGGGGAAACTATAACGGTGATGGTAATATGTCAGGATGGTATTTTAGATTAACTTAGTTATTATATTAGTAAGTAGTTACACTGATAGGCACATATCTACCTAATATCCATCGTTTAAACAGTAACGCCCATTCAGGTTACCCTACCTACCACAGTATTAGATGAGGTACTAGGGGGATTCATTAAGTAAAACCAAGATAAAACAGGATTAGCCACACACACGACCGCTCTATTTGTCGTCTCAAGTTGGTCTCTTGATTCACCAGCGGACTGCTGACTCGCACGGAGTCCAGCAGTAAGTACCTAGGTATATTAAAATAACAGTTAACATAGGCAAAGAACTTCTTAACTGTATGCTTAAACTACATTTCGACCGCAGCTATTAACAAAGTCGGAACTATAAAAATGCTACTTTTCAGTACGGCATAATAAAGTTTTATGCTTGATGGGACGCTCTTAGAACTTCCGACTTTATTACTCTAGAAAAACTGCGATTTGTGAGGTCATAGTTATAGGTATTGTAAGAACTTTAAGCGCAATAAAACGGTATTATAAGACCTTAGGTGCAATAAAACGGTATTATAAGACCTTAGGTGCCCTAAAATGACAATCAATAAAATGTAGTTCTGACTTTGTTAATAGCTACGGTCGATTTCATTCACTCGAAGCTCCGCGCTGTCAATTGTCAAACTTGACGTGTGATGTTGATTCGATCCTTACAAACTTACAGTAGGGTATGGCAGTTATCAAGCTTAATCTATTTAAAACTTAAAGAATTAAGATATTGGCTTCAAAATTAAGGTGCAAGATTTTACAGGAACTAACATACATTGCAAGTTGGATAAAAGCTTGTAAAAATTTAAATTTTATACAAAAACAAAACGTGAACTGTCAGCCACTTAGTTTATTCACTGCGTAGGCCCACGTGGTTACTCATGTTTTATTCTAAAACTACATCAAAGTTCTAAAAAAGACATTGATAAACCATAAACAGTCGCCACTTAATCATATTCACGAGGGGCGCTCGGAATAACAAATGTTACTGCGTTAATGTTTGATATTTTGTAAACAGATAAGTAAGTACCTGCTGAATTAAAAATAATATTATTTACATTATTGCAATATTTTTGAAATCCAACGATATCCCACTTTTAAGGATAAGCAAAAAAGTTTACTGAAATATAGGTATTATATTAATATTTTACTACTTACGTACTTTGTCTGTATGGATAATTTCCAGTAATTTTTATAGTACTAGCTTTCCGCCACAGCTGCAACGCCGCGCGCCGGCGCGGCGGGAACTACATTTCTTATCATGTCCAGCTGTGGAATAAAAAGTAGCCTATAGCCTTCCTCAATAAAGGACTAGGTATCTAAGAATGCAAGAATTATTCAAATCAGACTAGTATTTCATGAGATTCGCGCGCTCATGCAAACATTAAAACTCTTCAGCTTTGTAATATTAGTATAAATTGCGCCAAGGCATGGACGAACAGGTACGACAATGTAAAGATTTTCTTAGAAATACGAAACCCTAAAAAAGGAATAACAATAATATTATGATTGCCAGTAATATTTTTTATCTTATATCTGTGTCACGTTTTTCAAACCACATGTTTTTAAAAGTAATATTTATATACCTAATATGTGTCTGGTTATTTGAATTCATAATCTAGTTCCATCCAGATATAAATTAAAAATCAGATTCTGAATGCAGAAAAACTGGAAGTGAAAAGATTTTTATTTTAATTTTTGAGCATATATTTTAAGCATTTTATCAGTGACAAGTTTCAAAAGCGCGCAAACTTCTAATTATGAATATTTTGTTTGACCCTACCTTATTAATGTGAGTTAACGTAGCAGATTACCTAGCAGATCACAAAAAAATTAAGGTCCTGATACTATATAAAAATAGTTCGTGCATTTTTACCTTAAAAACATCACTTGAAAAAATGATTTCCAAACTTCCTGTAGCAAATCACAAAAAAAAATGAGTTCTTGTCGCATGCACTTGTGTTCTATACTGCCAAGTTCACCTACTTATCTTATTAACTAGGTGTAATAAGGTATGTGGATGAACTTAGCAGATCATTACCCGGCAGCTCCCAAAATAAATGAGTTCTTACCGCAAGGTTCTTTTCAGTCCATTCGTGACCATGAGGTCTGAAAAGACTTTGAAACTTCGGGATATGAAATCTCAAATAAATCTGGTAGAGAAGAAGTAACTAAGCAAGCATAATTCGTAGGTATAGTTAAGGCCAGCCACAGTGGCGGTAATTTGTTTACGTTATATTTTCGGGTCGGGAAAATAAGGATAAGAAAAACCTTAATGTCAATCTTTATGATTGGCATTAAGCTCACCCTCTTTTATTAAAGGTACTTGTCTCGCGAAATGTATCTCAAATAAATATTACCTATATTGGCATGAATAATGTTTTTCAAGTTAGATGTACAATATAAAATAGCATAGTTTAATTAAATACGGTAACTATTATCGCAGTTTATGTAGTAGATTTTTCAATAAGACGTTGACAAAATGATTGGGGCAACAAAAACGAATAACGTGTTGGACCATGTGCTGTTTTATATCGCGGTTACAACGTGACTTCAATATAGTAACCATGTGCTGAGAATAAAGTGGGACAGTCAAAACGGAAATATTAATAAAGTACAATAACCAAACTCGGTCATAAGTGGTCAGTGATACGATTTCAATATGTTATCGAATCACGAGAGCGACGGATAATAAATGTGCTCTGCTGTGCTTGATAGCTACTTCTAGTCTAATGATTATTCTCTAGGCCGGGTATCCTCTTTTTTTATTCTGAAATAGGCTCGCGTTTGACTACAACTTGCCCTAAGTAGGCTTCGGTAAAACGTTCCTCGTTCCTTCGCAATATACAGATAATTTTCGTTGGAAAGGTGGCAGTGGAATGATCCATATTTGTAATTATTTAGTCATCAATCTTACATACACGTCACATATTTTTTTATATCTGCATCATTTTCTTTCTTGAAGCAGATATTCCAGGCAAAATTTATTTTTTTCACTTGGCTTTAAACATCAAACATCTGGGGTAGTGGCGTGTCCAGTAAGATACTTGCTTAACACGCCATTGGTCGTTGGTTCGATTTCCACCCAAGACAGACATTTGTGTGATAAACAGTCTGGGTTTAAGTATCTATTATGCATTACCTTTACGCATGTGTTAACAAAAGAAAATTAGTATTATACCAGTTATCTGGTTTCAGTTCTGTTCAGCTTGGAATCCAGAATTGTGTTAATGTCCCAAAATCTTATTATTATTATCTAAAATAAAAAATTGAGTAAGAAATGTCTTTATTTAATAGGACGTGTGGTCCCTTCCCTTTCAGGGACGCCACTTGAGATGTAATACATGTTTATTAAATTCAGCGGTCACCCCTCGCACGTTTGCGAAATAAATTGTTATTTTTACCTCGTATGTTATTTATGAATCGCAGGATTGAAATTCAATCAGCTTTATCTGTATTTTATGAAAATAAATTATTTAGGAATGGAAGCAGATTTTTTGCTGGATTTTTTGTAGGAAACAACAACGTCTTTGATAAAATACCTCTGTGAGTGGTGTCGTAGGCGGTAAGACAAACAACTCGTGCTTAAAAATTCATTATTATATAACCCCTTATGAATCTGGGTATTATTAGCTTATAAGTTTCGTAGGTATACGTACTTAGGTAGTTTCGGTGAGTAAGTACCTACTTTAGCTTACTGCTTTCCTGACTTCACAGAGCGTTACTCGTTCTATATTATAAAATATAGAACTAAACAACTCATAAGTATCATCATTATGCATTGTTCGGCGTATGACTGTGAGCGCGCGTTACGGTGTTTGTCGGTTTTTTTATTATTATATTATCTGTAATTATTATATTTACGTTTTTCGTTCACACTAAAACCGACTCTACGCTATTACCACCATTACGGAGTGCATTATCGACAGTGAACTTTATGCTGACTGAAGGCGCGAGATACGTTTCGTGTGACCGATGCTTTAGCAGTCATTTCACCTTGTCTGCATGATTACTATGGTGATATAGTGATTCTGAAAAGTATCACTTCTATCAAAACTAAATTCGTTCGCGGCCATTCGCTTCTTGCGCAGATATCGTTTATTGCATCGTACAAAAATATCAAGTAAGTAGGTACTAGGGTAGGTGCCTACCCTACTTTAGTGCAGTAGTTTTTTTAGATGATGTTTCAATGCCACGAAGAAGTCCATCTAGCCAACACTGACCTCCTTTGCTAAAGCCGTAATACCCAAATATTATTGTCAATCTGGTGTCGTATGACCACTGTATTCATAAACGTCGAATTAGCTCTTTATAGCTAAAATAGTTTTATAATTCGTTTGTCTTTGTCTGTCATCTTGACGTATATACTAATATGAAAGAGGCAAAGTCCATTTTAACTAGAATCTTATATATTTTTTTATAATTGTGCTTCCGGTGAAATATAGAGGTGCGAATATACGCATTGTATCATTGACTCACAATCGCTTTACTTTATACACTCTTAATACGTCTTAATACTAGCCATAAGCATTTTATAAAAAGGAGGGTTTATGACCAAGACATGAGTAACCATTGTTCTTTATCATCATGTGAAATTAATTGCTTCCTAATAGCGCCAAATCAATACCTATATATATCGAGAAAAAAGAGTTTAATGCAAGTGTTTTTTTTATTCTGCGATAGGCGGGCGCTTGACTATAACTTGCCTGATGTTAAGAAATGGTGTAGTCCACGATGGAACGCGCCAGCCTAGTATACCGATTCACTCGTGATTACGAATGATTATCGGTGAGAAGATAGCAGTGGAATGAGCCCCCATATAGTAAGAAACCTTAAAGGAGCAACAATTCCGACCCAAAAGAACACTATTAAAAACACCATTATTTTTTAAAAAACACCATATAAGTAAAAGTGACAAAAGTTTAATAAATTGAGTTTTCACAAACGTGACACATATTGTTCTGGATTTGGATAAAATGTTGCACACTGATAGCAAGAAGAATAAATTTAGTCCCGGTAGTAAGTAGGTAATAATGTAATATTCGATATTTATCGAGGATGAAGGTCGCCGCGCCGCCATGTGCCAGTTGTTATTAATAGAAATACAATAATATCATACAGTAAATATTTTCGACATTTTCAATAATCAAAGCATTGCCTTTTTCCTGGTACATATACAAAAACACTACGTCTTATATTATACGAGTAATATCATTAATTCTCTATCTGTTTAGCAATTTATTGCGTCTAACAGCTTGTTGCTAATGAGGGCAACATTTTAATGTTTTAATTCTCACGTGGCGAGCCACAAGTCTGAAAATTCGTTTAATTTTCTAATTGGCCACTTACCGGTAAACGTAGATTACATAATTAGAGAGGTCATACTGGACGGCAGTGTGCTACTTAACCTTTTAATACATAGGTATATGTAGGTACTTTGTCTGTTTGATTGTTACGAAGTTTTCTTACTACGTACCTACCTTACTCACTACGAAATTTCTTGGTGATGACTCTATTTACTACGTAGTTAGTTACTCTATTCATCACGATCTCTACATGGAACAAACTTATCGATCCACTTACTGACACTGCACTGTCCAACCTGAGATTATTCCAACCTATGCGATTGCATTAACGTCATTATTTCACATTTATGGAATTTTAGCAGCTCCGTCTGCCAAAATTCCATAAGAAATTAGGTAGACAAAAAAATTAAATTACTTTTAATAAGGTTCAAAATTACACTGAATGGTCATCATTCCCCTTGCCTTTTCCCATATCTATTGGGGTCGGCTCCCAGTCTAACCTGATGCGGCTAGCTACCAGAATTATACGAGCGACTGCCATCAGACCTCGAAACCCATAGGGAACCAGTAGCCGAAATGGTTAGACCAGGTGTCAGATTATATTGGCTTCTGACTACATGTAACGATTGTTATAGATGTGTTAAAGGAGGCACGGAGGGTAGTCCCTCAACCAACCAGACACCGAAACAAATTTTTGTTGTTACACAAATATTGTCTGGGGCGGGAATCGAACCCGCGACCTCCCGGGCACATCCCCTAATCAGACGGCTTACACCGCTCGACTACCGAGGTCGTCACTAGTACACTGAATGGTACCTGATAGAAAAGTAAAGATTATTGCAGTTGCGATGCTGTGGGGATACGCAAATCTAAGCATAAGTCCGCAGCTGGTCCCATAATAGAAAAACAAATGATCTCAGACAAACATATTGACAAAAACAAAGCACGTAATCTAAAAATCAGCATTCAGCATGGCCTAACACGTGAGTCAAACTCGAACTGTCAGAATGCAACTATGTACCAAGTCATGTCTAAGTTACGCGTGTTAGCTATTGTTTAAGGCGACCAACAATGAAAACCCCTGATAATGTTACATTTTAAATACATTGTCCAGAACTCTTCCTATATAAAATCGTTGTAAGGAGATCTAATTATAATGGTGGCGTTACAATGTTGCTTACACGTACGCCTGTTGACACGTTGCGAAAGAACAGCATTGTGAGCAACGTGACTTTTTACTTACGTATGTGAATTAGTCTTAATGTATTCAGTAAGAAAAAAAACAGTACCTAGCGTTGGCAAAATGCCTTCAATGATCTATTATATTCATGTGACTACATAAGTAGGAACCATTTTTTATGATATGAAGTTGTTTTATGGAGGTACCTCAGCAGATAAGCTTACCTAAATACCTAAGTTATAATGTTGCATTGGCACTGTAGGGTATAAAATAAGTAGTAGTTTCAAAGTAGGTAGTACCTACCTACTTTGAAACATTAATTTTGCAAAATTTACCGAAAACATCCCTGAGAAAGACTTCGGGTTAATTTTCGATTATTCAATTTCAATGATATCATGCAATGATATCATTGCATAATATCCGATACTTCAGAAGGTCCCCGAACATAACTAACATTATGCATAAATTGAGTAAGAAATTTATATGATAAATTACTTAATTTAGGACTAGGAATTACGGGAACGACTAACATATTACTGTTCACTAGTAGGGGAGATTAGTTGCATTGCAACAAAATCAATCCAAGTAGATAACTATAGTACCTACTCTTGACGTATTGTAGCATTGGAACGATCACGAATACGGAAGAAATTATGCCAAGAGACACTACTGATATCTTGTGTCCTCGTACAACTTTGTATCTTAGTATTTGTTTAACAACAATTCAAACAAGGCTTACCAAACAAAGTCTTGCATTTCTGTGTTACATACGCTGACGAGCATGTAAAGCCGTTGTTCTCTCTGACGCCGGCGGCGATCCGATCTCGTTGGTCATGACGATAATGAAGACGAATAATGAAGAATAGAAATAGGAAAAGAGGGAGAAAGCGAAGACCCTTTGGATCTGTGCTATACTCATACATTACATTGTGATATATAACTGCTATCAGCAAAAGTTATGCTCTTTGTCAGTTTCACTCTAATAATCAACAAAATTAGAGGAAAACTGAAGTCACCTATTACTTTAATTTAGGTACGAAGTAGGTAAAATAAATAAATATATGAAAGTTATCAGTTCACAATACTATACATTGAGGCTTAACCCCCAAAAACACCCAAGCTATCATGATCTGCGCGTAATCCATCAAAGGTCAAGTCTATGAGCCCAAACTTTTATACAGTAAATATTATTAGCATATTCAAGTAACATTGATAGTTGTTAGACTCGTGTTGTTGTTTTACTCTGAAGGTTAGTCATCAGCTATTCGCCGGTGTTATTGTCACACATGAATAGCAACGTGCGGCTACAACGTGGCGCGACCTGACCTTCCCCAAACTCGTGCCTTATCAACATTTTTTTGTAAGTAACTACTTGGAAAATTTTGTAGAAAATAGACGCTGTAGAATATGGGATATCGATTGAATTGTATTTAGGCTTTTTAGTACGGTTATTCAGTATTCGGTGATGGTAATCCTTGTCAGAAAAATATATTTGTAATTTTTTTCACGTTTCCGCTATTCTAATTATTTCTGAAATTTTGCTTTAAAATAATGTACGTAAGTACCATACTAATTCTATTTTTTGGTTTACACGCGTAAAACGCTGATCAGATTTAAAAGAGGTTGCAGATATTTTGGGAGCTAGACAACAAAGAGAATGATGATTTTGCCCAAAAGTCGACATACGCCTTTTCATACCTCAAGCAACATGAGTTTTAACTTGTAGCCAAACATATAGGTACACACTACGACTTATCGTCAATAGTATCACCATAGAAATTTTAGGTAGTTATATTATGATATTTTATCTAAATGAATTTTTTGAATATTTAATACTATGACAGATTTATTGTTTTAAATCTCAACTGTTATTTTTGTTTGCAGCTGTAGGAATATTCTTCAGTTTGTTGCCACTATAAAAGCTTCTAGAACAATAATTAGTTATACAGATATCCAAATGTTTTACTATGTGTTTCAAATAAGAATAGGATTCAAAATCCGCCATCTTGGACTGGAATGCGCTACAACTTCATATTTTTTAGTACAGTGAACAAAAATATTTATTCGATATAGTAATAATAACATCTACAAAAAAAATTGAAAATTGTGTATGTCTCGTTCGAGTAAAATTGAACATTTGCAGTCGAATATTTAAGTACGAACATATTTTACTAAATTCCGAGGACAAAAAGCGGTATTATAAGTTAAAACGTGTGTTTTTATCCGTGTATATAAATTGGTGTACAAGTTTGTGGTATCCTAGAGCGTAAATTTACTTAATTAGGTAGCTGCATTGTAATTACATAATTATGTAAAGTTTTGACATAAATCACTTTTTCAAAATAATATTATTGTCTGTGGTTTGATATTTTGTGCTGGCGTTACTTTTGCTTGGTTTTTGGTACGAAGTTAGCCGCGAGTCCAGTCCTATTCTTATTTGAAACGCATAGTACTTATGGGCTATGTCACATTAGGTAGCTAGTTGTCTATTTAAGTTCAAACGTTATTTGCTTGAAAATTGCATTAATAAGTCCCAAATGTAGACTGCATACAAAACCAAACAAACGTCGCACCGCGAGATCCAATAAAACATTATGTTTGATTTTAGTTAAAATTTTGAGATTTGATTTTCGGACTTGCTATCTTTTTCCTTTAAAACCGAAAACGTTTGGGATTATAAAAAAAGTTGCTTTGGCTACAGATTTGGTTTTTGTTTTGTTATTTGTACTTTAACTGCCGAAATAAAAGTATATGGTAAGTCATCATCATCACCATAGCGTAACGTCTGTATCACCTACTCGAAGGGGTAGGCAAAGGTATTTGAGCGTTCATATTCGGCGAATATTCGCACAAAATTGCGCGAATACGAATACGGATACGAATATTCGTTACATCACTACTTCATAAGTGCCTGCCACGTGTATGAAATCGTGGACTTAAAAAAAGTGTGACGAACTTTAAACGGCTGAGCAGATGATTTCAGCTCTCAGACAAAAAATGCATCTTAAGTGGTCCATTCCACAAACATGTCAAACTTTTATATTTACAACTTATTTACATAAAATACGTAATGTTAGTGGTTCTCATTTCGGTGTTCGGATATTTAGCTGGCATCTCAGATATGACGGGCCGGTGCAGCGGTGGCGTGGTCGGTAAGATACTTGCTTTTCACGCCGCAGGTCGTGGATTCGATTCCTATCAGAGACAAACATTAGTCATAAACATTTGTGTTTGTGTCGAGTTTGGGTGTAAATATCTATTATAAGTATATATTTACAAAAAAAAAGTATTATATGTATAGTATATACCAGTTATCTGGTTTCCATAACACAAGCTCTGTTTAGCTTGGGACCAGATGACCGTGTGTGTTAATGTCCCAGAATATTTATTATTTTATTATTATTTATATACTAATTTAGGATATATATCTAGGTAACATACGACCACAGATATCTAACTACACTTGCCTAGTACTCATATCCTTAAGTTATGCAAAAATAAGTCGAAAGAAATACTTCCACCGTTGAAATTATAGTAATATAGGTAAGTTTTATACGTTTTTGTTATGGTGATTAAAAATATTCAGAAATAATTGCTATTATAACGCACATAACTGAATTATCTGTTACAGTACAAGGTCTGTTTAGCAAGGTTAAACAAATGTTATAGAGTAGTCAGAGGTAAAAAGTAGGTACACATAGAGCGATCACCACGTGCCTTGTGTAATCGTACACGAGACTTGTCTTCTTAATTCAAAAACGTTGAGCAACAAAAACTGCAAGTGTGAAAAACGTGACTATAGAATGAATATCTATCCCCCCCCCCCCGTCACGTGGTTACGTATTCTACTACCAAATCAGATTCTGTGAATTTCCGTCTATGACAGTCTTAATATTAATCACCCATGTAAGTATTTACTAAAATTCCCAAGCTCTATTGTGTCTAAAAATAGATGGAAAATGAAAATATATGTACGAGTTAGATAATGTTAGCAATGCGTATGAAAGTTTTAGCTGTGTATGTGTATGAGTCACGACTGCTGTTCACTTTGCGTGCGCGCTGCTTCACGCCTACGTCACACAACGTGCTACCACCGAGTTACTAACTATTGGAGTTCACTCCTATCACGTTTGTTGTGCAGTCGTCATTTTACTAACTGCGCACTAGTTCATACAAGCGGGTTCGCCTCCATAGAGACATTTCCAATTCTTTATTATTGTTGCTTTGCCATGCATTAGGTAAGTGCTTATGACATTCAAGGATTGTAGATGCTACTAGTTCTAAAGATTTTGAATGTCCAGTAAATTGTCTTTAATAAGTTACGTTGTCGTAGTTAGGTAGGTACCTAGTTGGCAGGTATAAGGTATTGCCTGGCGGTGTTTAGTGACCCTGACAAGAGGCAAAGACGCGCCACCAAGCAGCCAAGCAGTGTTCCTTTGCAATATCCGGTGATACCTACCTGGCGTCGGAATAGTTTCCCCTTTATGTTTTCCAACCGTAATAAGGAGCCTCGTACCACATCCGTCTTCTCACCAAAAAGCGCGTTCTATCGTATAGGTACCAATGCAGATGTTTAACATCAAGCAAGTTGTGTTCAAGCGTAAGCCTATTCCGGAATAAAAAGAATACTTTTTAATTTACTGAAAAATCTTTGTTTGTCCCAAAACCAAGTCTCCGGTACGGTGGTAAGGTGGTAAGTATACGCCAATTTACTAGATTTTTACATAAGTACTTAGGTACCTAAACCTAACCTAATTTAATCTAACCAGAATTTAATGTTACTTTACTTTATACAAGTTTTTTATATGAATTGATTATTTTGTTTACCACATCTTTAATGACTTTGGCAAAACTTATTTTGGATGAGCATTATCGTTTCGTAGATCCTAGACCGACAGACACTGCTACACCAACTAACTACACGTGCTTGCGATAGTCAAAGCACCAGCTGCTAGACACACCGTGTCGACAGGTTACCAGATGGGTAATTCTCCTAAAAACTAGGGTAAATTGAGGTCAGACACAGAGAATATTAGTGGACAATTTCAAAAGGCAATCATAGCTTTCTAAAGTAAAAAGTAAGTTGAAGAAAAAAAGAAAGAAGAAAAAAGTCTTTGTAAAAATAACATCAATAATTTGTTTAAATTCCAAGTTTTGCCATTAGAAGATGTGTAAATATAGTGTATATTTTAGGCTATAACTAAAAAAGGTTCAAGAAATAACGGTAAGCTACGGTTAGCTAGCGAAGCAAGGCCCCAAGAGTATTGCAATATGCCTGAATCCCTTCTTGCCTTGGCAACTCAACTGGAGACCCGGTAAACTGCGACAAATTGCTAGAAATTCACATCAGCAATACCGGCTGAAACTAATAGATGCCGGCAAATAAAAAAGATGCTCTGCCTGATATTAATGCTAACTTTGTATTCAGGCTGAAACGGCTTACGAGGCTGAATCTGCTGCATTATTACTGACCATCTTTTCCTGAACAAACATATTTTTTATGATAGGTGTTACTGATATAAATGTTATCCTTTGTACGTTGTGCAGGACTTGCTTGAGAAGCAGAAGAAATAGGTAGTCAATTCCGTAATTACACGTTGACCAAAGCTTTTAAGTTACCGGGCTGAAAACCTTCTATCTCCGAGATCACTCCAGGAAGCTCTCAGCTCTCTCTCTCTCTGATTCGTTCTGTGATCTGGGTTAGCATTAGCCATGTAGTGAACCACGCAATAACATTATAGAAGAACTAATTATCTACGCCTGGTTGTGGAAATCAAAATAATAAACTAGGTTGCACTGCAGAATGTAATGAATCTTTTTAATTTTGCTACCTAGATTGCGACTAAATTCAAATCTATTTGTAACTAACACAGGCGATGAACTTCGTGTCGCGTTAAAACCTTCCTTGGACTTCTACAAATAATATTGCCAAACCAAAATCAGCTAAATTGGTTTAACTTTACAACTAAACAAACTTTAACTAAAGCTAAACCACTTTATCTAAACAAACAAACGTTAATTCTTTATTATTTATTACTAAAGAAAAAGACTATGGATGATAAGTAAAATGTTGAGATGAGAAAAAGTAGAAAGAAACTGACTGATTCTAAAGCTGTATTTTAACAACTATTTAATGCGATAAGAGAAGAAATGAAATTTGTAATTTCGGTGGTATGAATTAAAACTTTGTGCTTAAACGTGCTTCTATCGAGGGAAAAATGTCTCAATAGCTCTGCAACATTATATTTTGTCTCTCTCTCTCTCTACGCTCCTTTGCTGCGCCGCGCCGCGCCGACCCTACAACTACAATTCGATTTTCAAACAAGCCATTCCATGTTCAGAACCGGCGTAGTTTGCACGCACATTTGCACCGAAATCGTGTTTGTTGTATGTTATACACATAATTATATTATATTTATTGTTTAGAATTCGTGTTTCCCTGTGTTTTGAACTGTGTTTAATTGACACCATGTGCAAGAGAAGGATAAAGAAAATTAAGAAAGGTGAGTTTTATGAATTTTGTTGTCAATTCCTTTGTTTTATTTTAGTTTTGTGTTGGTCTGCACTGTCTCCAGTGAAGAGCGGCGCGGCGTGGCTCGTGGCGCGGTGGTATGAAAGTTGCATCGCGCATAGCTATTTTGGCTATATTGTTCATAAATAGACTGTAACTTAGTAGATAGTTTAGTTAGCAAATTATTCGTTCAACATACAGATTTAAAAAGATAGGTTTTCAATATTTAAGTACTTATTATCCGACTGCGAAACGCAAATGGAATGTGTTTAGCTATATGATAAGTTTTTAGTATTTTTATGTATCGTAATTTATCAGAAAAAAAAATTCTAAACAGAAAAATTTAATTAAACCACATTAGTTTTTAAAGATCGACATCTGTAAAAATAATATGCCTCAGTAAAAAATTCTTCTATTCTGGGGACCATCCCAAGTTTCAAAATTTCTGTAAGAAAACACAAGTTTTTTTTTAATCTGTTTCCACTGAGTGAATGCAAATTGGAAATGAGAAAATGCTTTTAAGATGTAAAAGCTTTACTATGTAACATAAATTTCCATTTCAGTATATAATATTCCAATCCTGAAATATTATTTCCATTAAAACAATGAAGCTTAGCTTAGAAACTTATAACTGACCTTCCCTAATCTATAAACAATGCAACACAATGTAGGTGTGCGTGTTTTAAATAACTTTATAAACTGTTCACAGCAATGATATGACACGTAATGTTCTCAGAAAATATATTTCATTACTTGATGTTTTTATTATAACTTCTTGATTGTTAATTATAGTTATTTTAAGGTATGTGTACGATATTTAGGCTGCAGTGGGTATGTCTTGTTTATTGTTTGGGTCTCAGTATTGCAAATAAATCTACGTAATTCATAATAACAAAGCATTGAACTATAGTTTATACTTCTTTATTCTATGTAAACGACAGAAGTGTCATAATTAAACAAAGTTCACATTCAAAAACACGTGCGACCTTTCCTGGAATGATTCAGTACATTTTATATTGTACCTACCTACACTTGGGTTTGGGTATGTATTTGCTATACATTACTGAGCTCTGAAAACTGGTTTGCCTGGACATTGTTTATCTTTTATTAGGTATAAGTTTCCTTTTCAGTTACTTCTAAGGGCCAGTGAAGTTTATTTTTTATAAATTAAATTATTTAATATTATTCCTTATTTAAATAATAATATTATTTAAATAATAATATATATTAATTATTTAATATTATTCCTTATTTAAATAATAATTAATAATTATTATTTAAATAAGGAAAGTTTTACAGAGGAAAACCACCATCTTTAAGCTGTGGCGTTATGCAATACAAGACATCTTTCATTTGCACTTAAATGATTAAGGAAATAGAAGAAAAAATAATTTTTATTTTCATTAGTACCTATTGAAAACTGGGAAATCACACCAATTCCTGTATATTAGAGGAAAATTACTCTTATTTCCCTTATGACGGTACAAGGAAATCAAATTAATTTTTATAAACCAATTGATATTACCGCGAAACATTATTAGTGTATCACCGTTTTATTCATTGCTACACAACTTAGCCACAACAAACGAATGATTAGTAAGTTCTGTATAATGACAGGATGCCATAGACACTAGTTAGTGACGAATACAAGACCATATCAATTTAATCAGGAGTTTCTTGTCTTTACCATGGCGTTTTTATATTAACGTTAATGAGTGTCATTAGTGCTTGAATCATATCTATTATTGACCAAACAACAACCAACCGTACCTACATAACATATTTCTGATAAACTGTTATTATTTTTTGCGTCAATATTTGTGGCATTTTCTGTTTACGAATAATCAAACAATTTTGTAGGTATCTACAGTATTTTATGTAGATCACACAATCTAATTTAGTCATCCTTATGATACCAGGGTGAGACAAAACAAAAAGTATCAACAAGTTACTGCAGACAAATCCAGTTTCTGACATAGTGATGTACTTTTGGAAAGGGCAACGCCTTTGCGATAATTTTAAATAAAATATCTTGCCTGGCAATTGTTGTACTTATCAGAAAAGCCCATTTATCAAACTAGCCCAGAGCTGATTGTTCAGATGCACGGACATCAACCTATAACTGTCACGTTATAGCCATAATCTCCCACGGCCGTTCAATGACCGTCTACATACTCATTATTGCATGGAACGTAACCATAAAGTAGGTAAATTATAGGTAATATATATTGACAATGTACACACAGCTTTCAAATTTTCATTTGTTTTACTAATTTTATTTAAAATCTTGAATTAACTTTACGTATCGTACTTACTAGTAATTTTAAAATGAATAAAACTAATAAATTAAATTTAATAACAATGTTTGATGATTGGTTCTTTGGTAAAATAGTTTCGGTAACCTAAAAATTGATAAGAAAAACAAATGTGTTTTAGTTCAATAAAGAAAGATACATAATGCTTTTTTATATTTGACTTGTAGAAACATAATATACCTACTTAAATGAGGTAATAACCGTGAATACTATTAAACATTTAGTGAATAGTCGAGGCAAGATGACTAAACATTGCATAATAAATGTCACATGATCTTATATAATCTCATTAAACAGTGACTTTAATTATTGTTTTATTTTTATTGAATATACATAAATTATACCTACCTACGTATAGAAAAGCATATGCAGTTATTTATTGTTGTACCTACCTACTTCTTAAAAATATTGATTTCGGTGGCGGAAAATATCCGTCTCACCTAAGTATTCGCCACCGACATCAATATTTTTTTACACCTTAGTGGCGAAATAAAGGCCAAATAAAAAAGGCTAGCTATGAGTAAACCATGTTAGTCGCATGCATGGCTATAGAGACAATTGAGATAGACTGTAAGGTAAAGTCAGAAAAACTGCAGGATTTCATAAATACGGTTCTCTACAGAGGAGGGTAATTAATAATTTATTCTTTATCAGTATGACCTACCTACTAACTACATTGTTTTGATACAATAAAACATTGCTGAAGATTTTAGCTTATTGGAATAACAGTGAAAAGATTTTGGTGATAAGTTTGGTTAGACTTTACAAGGTAGATCGTTAAAAGAAAGCAAATTGCGCGAAGTCATCAACGACAAAATATTTTTGAGTATAGAACGAACTAAGAATAATCTCAGACTACTTATTATAAACCTACATAATCTTTGCAGTGATTGGTCGTGACACCTAACGGTTTTCTTTCGCTTTAGAAAGTAGACCGAGTAGTCGTAATCTTAATACAGTACACGTGAATGAAAAGCAAATTTTGCACGTGCAACTGTGAAAATATCTCGTTATTACAATAAAATTTTCATTAAAAGTACTTAATAATACTTCTTAGTACTATTAGAGTATACGCCGGCCTAGTTTTTAATCTTACTTTTGCTGATAAACGTAACGTGCACGTGTTTTCATAATCATATCTGAAAATAGGCTCAATTATCATATGTAAAAAATTACTAGTACCCAAAACTTTATGTGCCTATTACAACTACAAGTTTATACATCTAATTTAAGCAACAACTACAAGGAAAATTTCTTCTTGGATTCTTATTTGAAGATACAGTGTGGTTACTTAAGGTCTGTAGGTACCTACAAGGTCATTGAAATCGTTTCCAGAATCTTGAACGATATTTGAATAATATTAATGATTAGATAATGTCACAATCCCTGTGTGTATTTAAATAACGATTCATTGAAAAAACAATGTAGAGCTTCTGGGATTAGTGGGTATAACACATGACCTATGGTTACAACATTCAATTTCTTGCTACCGGTGAATGGACAGGACAACAAACTTTTTGGTCATTGAACTAACCGGGCGGCGGCGGCGCGGGAACGGCAAATGTTTCCAAACTTAGCAACCGAAGACTTTGGTTCTATATGTTGTATGATAAATAGATTAAGTCATTTATAAGTATAGGTAATACAAAAGCAGACTAGAGAAGTAGGTAGAGACCACATTTGTGTACAGGGGGCAATGGCAGACAAATACTAAATTCTTACAAGACGGTGGCGTAGAATAGCGCTCTTGCTGTATTGCCGACTGCTTTCATTATTTATGGCCTTTTGTATACCTTCTGCGGCCATTACATTGATTTTGTTCTGTTTTATTATGGTTAAGTATCTACATTTAGATCTATTATATAGAAATAACGTCTTTGTAATATGTTTGACCTGATTTAAATTCACATTGAAGACTCTTTGTCAAAGAATTTCAGGAAATATTTTCAATTCCAATGTATGCAGTGGCTTCAGCGGCTTTTGACCTTTTGAACGACACATTACTTACAAGTCTAGCGGTCGATACAAACACTCACTACTTATAAAGTATAAATACATATTACAATATATCAATTCAAGTGCTGTATAAAATTTGTGAGCGTGAAAATTCGTATTATCTAATAACAGTTATCACATGTCGAGTAGGGTTATCTATAAATAGTTACTAAGAGTTACTTTACTAGAAATTGATAATCTGGAGCCTAAACTTATATGTTTTAAACACATAGAATGTTGGAAAAATAATATTTATCAACAGCGCACAACAACTCACTAGTCGACTGAACACGACACAAAATCGCAACTCTCGAACGGTCACATGTTAACGTACGCGATGTGACGCCTGCCTACGTGAGCAAACGTAGTAACATCACCGCCAACACCATGGCAAGGGAAATTTAAATTTATTACTTGAAGCATAAAGTCTAGTTTCAATAATGTACTAATTGGTAGTTACAGGTTTTTATTGGCAACCATAGTAGTGGGTGAGAGTTCGTTAACCTATGACGTCATTAATCTCATGTGGAAATGCTTTGCATTATTGAAATAAGTCACCGTTAAACGTATAGTAGGAAATGTATGGAATTTACGTCAATTTTATAAAACACGTGCGATTTGATTTTAATATTCAACGATTTGGCTGTTGACATTGTAATGATAATTCATGAAATTTTGGAAAAACAATATAAATATTTTATATTTAAATTAATTTGACATTCGTTTCAATATCCCGTTTGAATTTATAATTTTATTAAGTATACTCAAAATATATATTTAGAATAGCCAGAAATGAAACGACCTATGAAAGTAAAGGAAGTTACTAAATAGTTAAAAGTAAAAAGTGGAGACATAAGAAACAAAAATAGCACTGTGGGAGGGCTTTTGCTGTTTATATAAATCAAGTCTGCCCAAACTTGAATTATAGTGCCAACGCTAAAAGTGAAGGGGACACCAACTGAAAGACCTTCGGTTCACATTAGCGCTGCCCAATTGTATACAATTGTTCTTAATGTACTTATGGCAAAATACTAATATCTACTAATAAGAAGAATTTATTTTGGCTAATTGTATTTTAAGTGATGTGATGAACCATATATTTTACATTCGTTTTAGCTATAATAGGTTTTCCGCTTATGATTACACACTAGAAACGTTATTATTAACTATCCAAACCATAAACAACTAAATTGCAATTATTACGGATTTTATCCAGTGTTTTTCCTGACGGTTTTCGGTCGGGAAATAAACGAAAATAAACCACGATAAAATCTTTAAAATAAAAGTAGTTTTTCAATGTGTTATATTCGCGTAGGTAAATATATAAAAATATTCTAAATTGAATCTCGCTTTAAAAATGTATCTTACAAAACATTGAGTATTATTATAACGAACTCTTTAGTGATATAAGAACAGTTAGACAGATACAATGAAATAGTGGCAACAATCCATAAAAATCAGCTATCTAGAGATATAGATACTCGTGTTAACCTGTTTGTTGCCTGACGACAACGAGCGACGCGCAAACAACGTGACCGATCCGAATATCGTCGAAAGCTATCACGTTGCAACCACGATACTTGCAGTACCTAGAGACCTGCAGCACAGCAATATTATTTCCTAGTCTCACCGTCTCACGTGTCTTTAACACGCGCTTTGCTGTTTTTGTTGGCAAGTTTTAGATCGCTGGCAGTGTAACGTGACTTACGAGATTTAGTATTGTTCGGCTTTTTATCAAACAGCCGGCAATTTTCGTAGATATTGCAAGAAGAATGCCATTGTAGTCTTTTGTATGGTAGATGGGTTACATAACAGCATTGCTAGATAGAAAATATAAACATCCGTTTTGATTCAGTAGTAGGTAAGGCTTGACGTACTTATTGATATACCTATCCAGATTACATTACTTGTGGTGCTTTGATGAGGGATTTTAACCTCTCTTTTTCTCTACGCTGTCTCCCGCTTTGCCTGGAGAGAAGTGGACAATCTAACTTTCCAAATCCTATTAACTTTCTTATTAAATTCGTGTGGTATCCAACACAGTTTAAGTGTCCCGGGACTTGGCAGGATTCTAATCCCGAATCTCTTCACGTGGGCGCCGGTGTTGATCCTGGCTTACAGGAATAACAGTGGCGGGATTAAGATAGTCGATTAAGTCCCAAATTTAAAAACGCACCTATAAAATTCATCATTTAAACGTTTCTTAATCTTCAAAGTATAGCCACAATTCAGCATTTAGGGTTTTAATACTCATTTCGTTTTTGAATATCTTTCTTCTTTTCAATTAGCCAGAAGCTCTTAATGGTTTACTGGACTTTTTAGACGGATTATATTATCAATCAGTTGATTAAAATTCCGTCAAGTCCAGCTAAGCCGATGATGGTTTTGTAGTACCCATGCATGTGTGAAGTGATTAAATCGTATAATTAAATTGTTTGGCTGATAGTTAAGTGCAAACAATAGTGTTTTTGCTGTAGGTAGTTTAAAATTTATTAGCGTTAAGCGTTAGCCTGTTGTTTTGTTTCTGCTGTAGCGAATCACGTTTTCTACGGAGCTCAGTAGGTCAAGGCACATCCTATTCATTGCAATCAAACTTCAAATTCTCCGCATGAGTTAACATCTATTATTGTCACTATGTCAGAGCAAAGTTTTGAATCATTAGCTATGAATTTACATGAAATAATATAAGGTTATCGCGTAGGCCGTAATTAAAGATTGGCCTGAGACCCTGTTTATACTTATTTTTAATAAGTGATTACAACCAAGATATAGTAAAACATGTTGTTGTAGCCAACATCGGCTACTTAATCTAATTATAACTGTAAATACTAAAACTAGTTTTCAATACTTATTATAAATTGGTCCTTTAGATTTGCCATTTTGCCAATCTTGCCTAACCCAATATCATACAAAATTCTAAACATTCTAAAATGAACTGCCCTTTTTCAAAACAAGGTTTAATAACCCCTAGTTTCCACTGGCGAAATATGCACAAGAAAACATGTTGCAAGCACTATCTATCTCTATCGTTTGGAGATGAGTAGAAGGAGAAAAGACTATGCTTGTGTCATGTTTTGTTGTGCAGTGCAAAAGCCCAGTAAGATTGCTTAGCAACTTTTTACAGCCAGTGTCATAATAAAGTGACAAAACTTGCCGGTTTTTTTTCTATTTTCATCCATTGTAGGTATTATTTAGCCCGCGTGGTATCTACTTATTGCGATAAAATGTAGCATAAGTGTTAATCCAGACCATAATCTATCTCTGTGCTAAATTTCATCCTATTCCGTCAAATATTTTTTGCGTGAAAGAGTAACAATCATCCACACATTCTTACAACCTTTTGCGTTTATAATATTGGTAGGAAGTAGGATTTTCATCTATCGTACCTATTCGTTGTAGGTATATTTTATCTCATATTTTATTTTAGCTCAGTCACGGCACGTGATTTATAATTGGGTGGTTAGTAGGTTAGACGCCTATGATATATTGCAGTTCGTGAAAAATTAGAGGTCCATAAACAAATATGTAAATACTAAGTCTTAATTTTCTTTGTTACAGGCGCCGACATAGCTCGCCTACGGGAGGCCAGGCGAATTCAAAGACTACAGCGGATCTCGGCAGCATCTACCAGCGATGAATCCCACCAGCCAGCACCACAAGTGGTCGACAAAAATGCTCAAAATAGAGTAATCCTAGAACTCGCATGGAAAACATTCGCCCTTATGCAGAAAAATAGACTGATCCAACAAAAAATAATCGCTTTAAAGAAAGAAACTTCAGAGTTTGTTGCGGCTATCATGAAGGACCCTGAAAACCAGCGACGGTATAAAGAGCATATTCGTAAGTACGGGGCACCAGGAACTCAAAACAAAGATATCGCACTGCAATTGAAACTTGAACCTTCTACATAAGTGTTTAGTCTCATCAACTCAAGGAGCGAATGTATGGATGAAGAACACCTGTTAATTTTTGTAATGAATGTGTTTAAGGGTTCTGAAAAAGACTGAAACACCTATTAGGCGTGACCTGTGATGATAAGGAGAGGGTTCCAAACTTAATATGCTTTAGTTTTAGACAGAACAGCCTTTATGAGGCCTGAAACAAAGGCTTTATTCCAAAACCACATTCTAGCTGTAGTCCAGACTGTTACCAAGTCAATGCACATAATTCTGAACTAAGCTTAAACTATGTTTTGGAATTAGGTCATAACAGTCAACAACATTGTGTGAATCTATAAATATTGGAACCCTGTTTACGCGAGTTCAACTGACTGTTGTCTGGTATTTTTGAATGAATGAATTACTTAAAGTCTGTTAATATTTAGTTTAGCTTTTTATTGTTACTTAAGGCATTATATTCTATCGTCCTACGACGTTTTTAAATGTGATCAAATTGTTAAAAAGAACATTTTACACAAGTTGTTAAAATTTCCGAGGCGTTGTTGTAGTTATTTCGTTTTTTTTTGCTTAAGTCACTCGATTATTACAGCACAGTCTTATTCTAAAACTAGATTCAATATTAGTCTGGAGTCCTCAGTCCAGATTGTGCTAAAACATAGTTTTAGCTAAGGCTTGTGGGATATACCAGTAAGATATAAATTTTGAGATCGATTTATTTTTGTTCAACCAGCAATAAGTACCTAAATATAGTGTCTTAAATGAAAACGTTGTGGCTAATAATAACTTCTCGATGTATAAGCTGTAAAGAGGTTGTAAGTATGAGGCTGTTAATTTTATAAGATAGTTTCTTCTTACCATAGACAATTTGGATTAAATAAATCACGTTATTAGATGTTTTTTTAGGCCTTTTAGTAGCTTTTGATGTAAAAAATTTAATCAAAAATATCTATAGAGCTAAAGGGATATATAAAAAATATCCACAATTAGGTATTTCTTATCTTATAAAGATTGAGCGCAAAATTTGTTAAAAAAAAATAGTAAATTATGGTATGAAGATTAAAAAAATTCTTAAACAACTGTTCTAAGAAGCACTCACAATGTTAATTGGACCAAGCAATGAATATATATATATATATACAGATATAATCGTATTTCACTACTTTGTCCTTTTATTATTATGAAAGCTTAAAGATATACGGTCTTATTTATAAAACTCTTTACTTAAAATGGAGTCTCTTTCTTACTAACCTAAATATCAATATGACAGAAAAAGACAAAACGAATATATTGGGCTTGTATGACGTTTATGAATACGAGGGTTAATTTTTAATCTATCTTGGTATTATTGGCCCCAATACAAACAGCATGAAATGGTCATGTGCCTGTTCGATTTTTTTATAAAACGTCTTTAGTGATAACTCATAGTAATAATTTGGTTTAGAAATCACTGATGTCAGTACCTAATATTTTCATATGCTTGGTTCAATTAATTTATTATACTATCTATACTATCGTGTAGCTAGGATAGGAGATAGCTATCGTGCCTCCTTCGGATATTTTAGGCTATCTATAGACGGGACATTGTTTTAAATTAAAAAAGAAAAGTGATGGGCTCACGGCGGCCATGTAAAACATAAGAATAACGAGGCTAAATCTTATTCCATATGTTAAAAATACTTATTATAGTATTGTCTTAGTATATTTCAGCAGTACAAAATTATACCACTTTTCGCAAAAAACAAAACATTAAACTCCGTTTTAAAATAAATTAGCTCTTTTTGCCATTGATTTTTATTGCCAAATAAAACATGTAATTGTGTTGAATTAAGTTACCATAAACAATACCTTATATTATTTCAATGTCTACTCTATATTTGGTCTTATAAATATCTTTGCTTAGATTGCATTTAATAGAAATTAGTATGATTTAGTAATATAAAGCACAGATCTACCTTAAACTGTGTTCCTTTTGTACGTATTTATTCATGAGTGTTATCACAAAAACTATGTCTAATTTAGTATTACACATATTTGTTCGACTGTTTGTTACTCATTATTGTATATACATTTAAAATGGTTAAACTGCCACATTCTAAAACTCAGTCCTATTGAAAACGAGGTTTAAACCTAGTCTGAAAATGTTAAACATAAATTGCCTTTACAAACCTCGACTATGTTTAAACCCAGTTTTTAGAATAAGGCGGTCAATGTTATGGAGTCGTTTTGAACCTTCATAAACCTTTTAACTGCCCGTGTCGCAATATGTTTGTTTCTCAGGAGAGTGTCGCATTTATATGCGACATATACAAACAATAGTTTTATGTTCCATTTCCATCCATTTCACCTAGCCATTTATTGTAGATTTATATACATAAAGGTATTTTATCGGTTCGAAAATTACACTGGCACACCAAATGATTTTGATGGAGCAGTTAAAAATTTAAAAGATTTAGGAAACGACGTTCGTAAATATTAAATTGTAAAATATCTGAGGCAGTAAATCTTCAAAACTAAAATAAGGGAGGAGTAAAATTTTAAAATAATATTATTAAGTTGATTCCTTAAGTATGACTGTGTGAATCAAAATTGAATTACCTATATATTCAAATCGGTATTGTTAAGCTTTTAATAGCATTATAGCTCCCTTTGTATAGGTAAGGTTAAGCACCTATCATAAAAATGGCTTGTTCTTTTTTATTTAGCTTATAAGTTAATATTAGAAATACACTAGTCTCTTGATTTTTGGTTTTTTCTTTATTTTTCGACACGAAGTGTTTATTAGAAATCAAAATTCAGGTAGACTTCTAAGATTTTTACACAAACCAACGACTGTACAAATTTTGCATACAATTTTTATCCGCACAAGAACTAAAGTCAACAACATAACGATCAAAGTGGGCAAGCTGAAGTGGCATTTGGCAGGCCACATCGCTCGTAGAATCGATAACCGCTTGGGTAAAGGTTCTCGAGTGGAGACCACGCAATAATCGGTTCGACCGTCCTCGGACGGCTCACCGAAAAAGTTCAACCAATAAAGGCTCTTTCAGCTGATTGGGTTAGGTCATCAACAAAAAAAGACCACACAATGGTCGCCGTAGCGTCGGCCGGCCGCAATTAGGTGGACTAATGACATTTTCAAAATTGTTGGAAGCCGGTGGATGCTAACTTCCGGAAACCGACCGCTGTGACGTTCTAAAGGGGAGGCCTATGTCCAGCAGTGGACGCCCCCAGGCTGATGATGATGATGGTGCCGATTTATAAATATAAGTAAAACCTACTTGAACAAAAGCGGCGGTGGCGGCGCGGGTAGCGAAACTGAGTTTTGCTTTAAAAATTAAAGGTTGAAAGGTCGCAGGTGCACACACATCTTAGTGTGTATTGATTCATTGCCGCTGCTCAATTACTGTGAAGGAAAATTAAGTAAGAAAGCTGATATAGAACACATAAATAGCTGACACAAAAGTACTAACCCTATATGATCTAGGTAATAAATAATAGGTACTGCAAGATTTCAAGAACAGCGGTGATGCAGCGCCTTTGAAATATAAGGTCGCGGGTTCGATACTCTGTCGATTTGTATTTAGGTATATTGTTTCATCGGCGCTACTTAACATCGGTAAAGAAAAACATCGTGAGAAAACCGGGATCTCTAAGAACTACCTAACCATTTGAGGACATGTGACATTCATCAAACCGCACTTGGCCTGCGTGTGTCACGAATTGTTTTTTATGGGATTCAATCCACCACCGCAATTTGTTGATCCAGGCTTACGGGAGTAGCAGAAGTAGGCTTCTGCTACTCCCGTAAGCCTGGATCAACAAATTTGAACCCGGCCAAGTCTCGGGACGCCTAAACTGTCTTGAATCCCGCACGAATTTAATCACAAAGATAATAGGAGGAGTTGGAATGTTAAATTGTCCACTTTCCTATAGGCAAAACGGTGTTGTCTTCAGTTTCGCCAATAGGAAAGTGGAAAATCGGTTTAATATTCCGTCGATGGGGAAACTCACGCAGGATACCTGAAAATTGGCAAAACTCGCGACAGCCAATTTTCAGGATTCCCGCGTTTCACCGTAAGTCTGTCTGTCTGTTCTCTATGCAAAAGCTATGTTCCTCAGATGAAATTATCTGGTTAAGTAACATACGACCCCTAAAAAAGAAATCATTGGTTTGTATGTCGCCATCTGCCGACGAGTAGTGGATGTACGTAAATTAAAACATGAAATTGTCGTTAAAAATGGATACGACACATAGAAAACCTTTATTTAAATGATTATTTACATACCTACTCAGTGTCTTTAAACCATGTCTACGTGCCTTGCGCTTAGTGCAAGACCTTTTATTTCTAAATTAAATACATTGAAATATCTTAAAAATCGAGCATACGTAGGTTTTCCATTTTTCGTTATAATTTCATGATTTGACCAAAGACAAACTGCTGTTTACAAGTTTTCACATCAGTATGGTCAGCATAGCACTGTAATGTCAAAATGATTTAATTGATACAACCATATCTAACTAGATGGCGCTAACGATGCAAAGCTCACATTTTAAAACATTATTTGAAACTTATCTGTTTGCAATGGGAAATTTCGTGAAAATTTTCAACCTAAATATTATGACGAACTGTTGCCGACAATATTTACGTAGACGTCTGGGGTTTCCTTAAATTCCAGATAGTAGTAGATAGTGGTCAAGCCTGTATTACTCCAAAGTGTAGGCAGGGGTGAATAACACCCACATTTCGCGAATTCTTGTTAGAAGTAAAAAAGGGCGACCGTTCTGCTATTCATCGGGCACAATCCTAAATTCCAAGCTGCAACAAAGTTTTTCTAAGTAGGTAAAACTTTTTTAATATACAGAAAAATCGTTTTGCTCGACCTGAGAATCAAACCCGGGACCTCGCGGTGACTAAGCGAACATGTTTACCACTGGACTACTGAGACTTGGAGATACATAGGTGATTTCTTTCTGTACTTAAAGTAAGTTTCTTACTTCTTAAACACACAGGCCACCTAATGTTAAGCTGTCACCATCATTTTTGGTCGTTTGCAACATAAGATGTATCACATCACTGGACCATATAAATGTCGACGGCCACTGGCTATCTTACTCACATCCAAGAACAACATTACACTGTGTATTCGGCAAAGTTGAGGTACTTCCCCAGCCGGGCTACCCATGGAGAGAACATCGCTCTGCACACTAGTATAGTATTATATTACCTGTGCTGTGCACAAATTATTTAATTCATCCTTACTACTAATATAGTATTATATTATCTGTGGTCCTTAATAACTTTATAAATGCGAGAGCGCTTTCACGGCCAAACCGGAGATAGTTTGAAACCAGGAAAAACACTGCGCAAGGGTTTAATGGTTTAGCGCGTCCGTTAACCGACATACGCCCGGGTGGAGCTGAGTTCGGAAAGCTAATTTTATTTAATTTCATAATCGGTTGCAAAAAGGTTTCAATAATATTCCCGTAATTTTTTTGACAGGACACCATTAAATTTAATTTTTTTATTATATTTTATAAATAAGTAATTGGCTTCCTTTTAGTTTTTTAAACGATAGCAGCTAAGAATTACCGCGTTGCAAAAAGGTTTCAATATTTTTTTTGACTGCTGGCTGGTACGTGTAAAATTATGAACATAAGGCCATTTAATTTTACTTTTATTATATTTCTGAATATTATGTCGAATGGCCTCCTGTAAACGATTTTTCTGTGGACGAATCAGTACTTGTACGTTTTTCAAAAGCAAAAGAGATTTTATTCAAAGGGGTATTAAATTTTAAACATGTAACCACTAGTTATTTTTTAAGAATAATCTACTAATAATTACAACATTTAATTTATAAATATTAACATAATTCTCAATTTATTTAAATATTAACATCCGTTGAAATGTGAAGTCAAAGTAAAATTATTAAAAAAATATAAAAATAAAACATATTACGACAAGTTCTACTAGAGTTGTTCTACATTTTTTAAAATTTCATTGAGAAATTTCATAGAGATATTATCTTTTAATATAACGATAGAAGAATTTAAAACTAAATATAATATGTACCTAGTAATATAGGTGCGTATATGCTGTAGCCCTTTTTTAGTCTAATCCTTTAGATAAATAAGTTTAAACACATTTATTTTGTTATTATTGTTGCAGTTGCCTACATGAGTAGATTGGTAAAATTTAGATATGTATATATGTTACGTAGGTATTTAAAATTCATAAACGCTAACATAATTCAGGTTGATGTACCTAGAAGTACTTATTTGCTACCTACTGCTTATAAGTATCTTCATTTGTTACAAATTAAAAAACCTGCTATCAGAAACTAGTTACCATAGAGGTAGATAGTTTCCTACCTAACCAGTGAAGTATATTTTAAACTAAATAAAGGTTTTTCAGGTTTGCGGGTCACCTACCGTACAGTCGAGGTCAAATATGTCTTTAGGTGCGATTGTGTGTTAAATTAATTAAATTAATGAAACCGTAAATTCCGTGACTCATTTTACGCGATTGAAATCTCAAAAAACTACGCTTCTTTGGCCTGATGTTAAATCGAAAGATACTTTTGTAACACTCATTTGTAAAGCTATGTCTGACTTCGACTGTACTATAATTATTTTATTTATACTAACTTATTCAACAGCTGATCGGAATATCGATACATAATTAAAAACAAAACATAACAAACTCCTTTACATTTAAACATACATCAAAATTGCAAATACGTTTATTATTTGGAAAAAGCAACTCATTTTCCTCGTCCGTCCTCGCTGTTGACAAAACATTATGTACGTACCTAATAGGTTAGAATCGGTTTGGTGTAAACGAGTATTTATATGTTTGGAAGAGAGAAACTGTGAAGAGAGAAACGCTGCGGTCTATCTGGATGTTTGCCTGTCCAGGTGTCCTTGACCGTAGGACTTGCAGGTAGAGCGTATGTCGTAGTGGGTGTGGGGACTCCGGTTCTCTAGAGAAATCTCAGCCGTGCACCGTATGGTCTCGATAAAAAAATATTGATTTTCGAATTTGCTTCATTCGCCTGCACCTACAGGTAAAAAAAGAACTCCATCGGTCTACTTGCGCAGGCTACCTCTAAAGTAAACCGTAGCGTGTATGACCGCCACGCGCGCTGACAGTCGCGACCGACAATCTATTTAGTCTGAATCATAGATCTACAGTCCAACTAATCTAAGAAGTACCGTTTGACAGTTCTAAACGTAGTACATTTAGAATTTTATTTTTGACGTGATAACGTCTTTAAAATCGTTTTAGTCGGGTGACATGTTCAGAAACTTGTGTCACACCAAAACCTCACGAGCGCGATCGCAGGTATAACGAGAGAGAGACGGACCGATCTCCCGTCTCATCTCGAGCGCTGCCAGTCATTCCGTGAAACTTGTCACGCGGAATCCTCACGAGCGGAGGCTGGCATAGCGTTCGAGTGAGTGGACCGATCTTCCGTCTCTCTCACTTATATCACCAATAAGACGTTATCACGTAAACATCTCGATCGTAAACCTAATTTACAAACAACCAATTTTTTTGTATGAAAATTGATTATGTTATGTTAACATAAAAATAGCGTCATAATTCAATTATTTTACAGGAAGGCTAATAAAAATAGTGTGAATTACGCCTCTATAAAGCTAATTTAATAGAAAACACTGAAACGTCAAACGGTATTTCTTAGATTTGATGGACTGTAGTCCATGTAGTACAGTCCTGTAGTAAAATGTTCTAAACAATATGACCGTTTGGCTGGCTCGGCCCCACAGAGTTTACGATTTAGGTGTACATCAATGAAATGTACCTACTCGCCTCCAGGAGTATAGGTACATATGTACCGCTTTCTTTTTCAGTGTAACTCTGTACTTTTAAAGAAATATGCAAATAATTTGGCTGTGCCAGCCAAACGTTTTCAGCTCGGCCCCGGTGTAAAATATACAATGTATTAGAAAGTTTCATATACTCAAGAAAAGTACTCCAATAATACGTTATATGTGCCGCACCAGATATTGTAAATTCCTAATAAGAAATAATTTATTGACGTGGATAGGTGGAAGAACTGAAAAAAAAACAACTGTATGAAAATATCTAAAAAGGCAAAACAACCTAAGCCAAAAACTATTAAAATATAATGTATGCACGCCAAGTAACATATATTATGTACCGCATTATTTTCATGTACAACTTGCTAAATTTGAAGAATAAACCAATTTTAGGTAATTCAGCTCGGCTCCCTATAGGTGACTATATATTTATAAATATAACAGGTAAGTTTACAAAATTCGGCTTCCTGAGGTTCGTGTAGGAGTACATTCGTTCCAAGTAAATTGCGATTCTCTTGTATTAGTAATTTAAAAGATAAATTGATTCGAAAAACTCATACAATACACCCGATGGGGTGACCATTATTCCACATGAAAAAGGATAAACTGCTGCATGAATTAAGTAAATTTTTAATAAAATAAAATTGTCGTGTGCTGCTACCAAAGTTAGGTCATTTTACTATGCGTTTCAAATAAAAATAGGATTGGAAATCCGCCCATATTCGATATAATTATAACATCTAGACGAAAAAAAATAAAAATGCGTATAACTCATTGCCGTTCGAGTAAAATTAAACATTTGGAGTTGAATATTTAGGTACGAACATATTTTACTAACTTCCGATGACAAAAAGCGGTGTTATAAGTTAAAACGTGTTTTTTTATCCGTGTTTATGAATTTTTGTACAAGTTTGCGGTATTTTAGAGCGTAAATTTACTTAATTAGGTAGCTGCATTTTAATTACTTAAATAAGTTAAAGTTTTGACATAAATCACTTTTCCATACATTTTAAAATAATATTATTGTCTGTGGTTTGATGTTTTGTGCTGGCGTTACTTTTGCTTGGTTTGTGGTATGAAGTTAGCCGCGAGTCCTGTTCTATTCTTATTTGACACGCATAGTATTAGAAATGTGTTAGAAAAGTATATTTGCGCGACCTCGCGCTTATTAAGCGAATACACTTAACACTGGACCGGTGGTCCAGTGTTAAGTGTATTCGCTAATTTAATCGTTAATTTAACTTAAGTTAACCATAAAGCCGCAGGCTGCTAAAAAGATCACAAAACTTAAGCCACTTTTCAAGGATAAAAGCTAATGTAGTTTTCCAGTGGTTAAGCACCAAATCAAATCATTTCACCAAAATCAATTCTGCCGTTTATTAAATAAACATCTAATTAAAACATCTAGTACCTATACGAAGATTGGAAGTTAGTGGGCCTAAAACAAATAGTGGTTTATTAAGAACATAGTTGTTTGTGTATAGATATCAGTATTCTATTAGCAGTGACGACTGAACACGCGTCTATTCGCGATCCGTTTTATAAACCGAAAAACAAAAAATAACAAATAAACGTGGTATTAAAAGTAATGAATTAATAAGTCTATAAATTAAATTTAAAAAAAAAAAATATCTCCAATTTTAACATTTATAAAACTAATTAAAAAAAAATTGTGTCATATAGTACCTACCTAAATAAATTTAACCTAATTTAACCTACCTAAATAAATTTAATCGATCCAACAAAATATCGCGAAATAATGGTGTTAAAAGTAATTAATTAATGAGTGTATAAATTAAATTAACATTAATTTTTAAATTTTACGAACTTATTCTAATGAAAAATTATAAAAGATATTTATTTAAGTAGGAAGATCTTTGTAGGTAAGTATAGTTTCTTAGTCTTAAGGGACATATTGTTTTTTTACAAAATTTTATTACTTACCGCGTGCGTCTTGCTAAAATTCGAAAATTCTTGCTTTTTTAGCGACGACATAGCCAATAGCCAATAGTAGTCTGACAATCAAGTGAAGATGGATTCTAAACAAGAATAAATATTGTCTCATTAACTTTGTATGAAAAATATTTTAAGTAGATTTTTAAATAAAAGCTTGTTCATTAACGTGTTTAATCAAATTTACTAAACTTTTTATTAAAATTAAGCTCATTCTTCGCTTTGAATACCTGTACATTTATTATAACTGGCTAACAATATCAAAACTAACTTAAATAAAGAGCTAGGCTAATGCCTTACCTAAACCTCGTATTATCTTTGCCTAAACTAATGTGTCAAAAAATTCTTCCGCCTCGTTATCTTCCGGGAACGTACCCCGAAGGCTAGCCACATTGCCGCGTTGGACGACAATCAATACTGGGCCCCGATTCTCGCGCTTTAGACATTTGTCCTTAATATACATATGTCGAAAAAATTACAGAAAACTTATAAAATCCTTATTTCATCTTGGACATATGTTTATTAGAAATAAATGTCGAAAAAAAAAACATTGGATGGCATTGGAAAACAAAACAAATCGTCATTTTTATTCGACAAATGTCTATTAGAGATAAATGTAACAAAAAATTGACACCTTTTCGAAAACGAACGTGCTTCTGAAGGAATGTATTTTATACCTACATAGATATTTTAGTTTAGACAAGAATGACCAAGATAATAATTATGATAAGTTTTTTAGAAGTAGTTTACTTGTAAGGCAGTTTGGCGCCTGTAAATTTTTCAATAGTACAGTCAATAAATATAAAATAAATATAAAATAAATTTATTGAAAAAATAATGTCATAAACACATAAGGCTTAGCTAATTAGGGATTAGTATACACATGATTATTGTGTTAGTATTATGGAAAACTAAAAACTAAAAACTAGTGTATATGACTAAAATGAGTAATTAAGGTAACAGGTTTAAATGGTATTAGCTAATATTATTAAACGGCCTGCCCGATCTAGGTTTGTTAAACCTGTGTTTCAGGCCAGCTGTCTGCCTACGCTAGAGGCTAAGTACTAGACTAAAATTATTATTATTAACTACATTCTTAAAAGTACCTACTTAGTCATCATAACAGTTACGTTACTACCTATTTACTATGGTGAACTTAACTCACTACTTCTAGAAGTTTTTCTGTGTCTGCGTAATTAAGTTGTGATAGAAATTTGAATATTACTTTTTTACAGCTGTAAAAGGTAACACTATGTATCTTAACGGTTTTATTTAGTTTATTATATAAAAATGGACCCAGAAATGTATAAAATCTACGCATAAAAGCATGTTTAGTCTGAGAGTTAGTGCGAACCATATAATTTCTTCTGTTGTCTAAGAGGAGTGCAGGGTTTAGACCTAGCTCCGTGCGCTGGAGTAGTACCGTATTCAGGACAAACAATTGTCGTACCGTCAGCACTTCGCATTCCAAGTAAAGAGAGTGTGTGGGATACAGGAATGGTCGAAAAGTGGCGACTTTTAGGATAGCTCTCTGAGCACGTTCTAAGGGTAATAAATGAGATTTTGCTGCACCTCCCCAAGACGTAATGCAATAGGTAATAATGGATTGACACAAAGCTAAATAAACCTGTCTAATTAATTTGAAGTTAGCTACATCACGTAAATACTTAAAGATAAATATTAGTTTGCGGACTCTATTACATAATAAATCGATGTGTTTACGGAAATTAAGATTTGTGTCAATCGTAATACCTAGATATTTTAAATGATCTGTTTTTGTTAAAGTGGAACATGAAATACAGTTATTTGCAGGGTCAGCGCGTGTGTTACATTTATGTGCAAATATCTTTAGGTTAGTATTTAGCAATTTGTTATTGTTTCTTAGTGTAAATAAAATATAATTGGTTTTATCTGCGTTTAGAGTAAGAAGATTGTTGCGAAGCCAATTTGATACTATATTGAAGCCATTCTGAGCAAGTTTATAGACCTCCTCTATTGATTTCCCCGAGAATAGTAGAGCAGAGTCATCAGCATACGACGTGATGACACAATTTTTGATTTTCAAGCTGCAAAGGTCATTTATGTATATAAGGAACATGGTTGGCCCAATAATGCTCCCTTGGGGAATTCCGTAGGCACTATTTTTCAGTTCAGAACTCGTGTAATTACCTATTTTTACCCTCTGGTAACGGTCATTGAGATAGTCAGTTAATAACTGCAACTGTACTCCTCTTATCCCAATTCTTTCAAGCTTGTTTAAGAGCACAGAATGAGAAATAGTATCAAATGCTTTTGCGAGGTCCAGGAAGATCCCTATGGTACACATGCTATGATCCAGATTCGTACTGATAAGGTTTGTTACTTTGTGCACTGCGTGACTAGTAGATCTTCGAGGCCTAAAACCATATTGGTTACCTGAAAGTAATTTGTTAGTTTCAAGATATGTTATTAATCTAGAATTAATGATTTTTTCCAAAATTTTAGAAAATCCTGTTAATACTGAAATAGGCCTGTAGTTAGTCACACAAGTTTTGTTACCAGATTTGTAAATGGGGGAAACAACGGCTTTTTTAAGTAATCTGGGGAAGATTCCTTCGGGGAAATGTGTATAGTTTTTTAAAAATTGTTCATTTATTAATATAATTTTGAAATATTATACTATCGAAATACATATTTTATAATCCTTACTAATATTATAAATGCGAAAGTAACTCTGTCTGTCTGTCTGTGTTGCTTTCACGCCTAAACTACTGAACAGATTTGGATGAAATTGGGTATGGAAATAGTTTGAGACCCGAGAAAAGACATCAGATAGTTTTTATTCGACTGCGGAAAAAGAAGGTAATGTTTTGGCGCGATAACCGACATACACGAGGGCGAAGCTGCTGTCGGAAAGCTAGTAGGTAATAAATTTTAAAATTTGTGCTTTTTATGGTTTCTAACCATACGGAGGCTCCGTATGGTTAGGTTAGGTTAGGTTAAGCTAACCTAACCACTGCCACTTTCCCAGCGAAAATCATTCGTCATCATGAGTGAATCGGTATATTGCGCAGACGCTTTCTATTGTTGACTACTTAATTGGTTTCAGGCAAGCAGTAACAGAAAACAAGCTTACTTTTTACGTGTCTGTGTCAATATTGAGCTAAGCCTATTTAATACCACATCTATTTGATTAACAATGTTATTTTTATAAAACCTGAATCACCGCTAGGTGACTACATACCTACATTAATTTGTATAAAACCTACCATTTACAAGGTAGAGTTATTTTCGTACCAGATAAATTTATACAAGTATATTATTATATCTGTGGTACCATCTGACAATAATTTCGCAAGGATTTTATAAGTTATGCAATCGCCTCAGATCAAATAAGCAACAACTAACTGTATAGTTAGGGATCGTTAGATTACCAATTTGGTGTTTAGCATAATTCTGTTTTGTCATTACTCATTAAAATTTCACTCTTGACAGAGTGGTCGTGGTCATTATGTTGTAATGGAGGGGGCAGATTTAATACGCCTCACGACATCTCGCCATCTCTCCTTGCTGGGACCTCCCACAGTACACTTGATTTGGTGAGCCCACCGTATGGGCGACCTCCCGTATTCAGCATAATAATCGTTGCCTTTTAGGTATGTAGTGGTACTAGTGGTGCAGGGTGTTTTATTTTATTTTTTATTCTGAAATAGCCTTGCGCAATTACTTGCCTTAAAGCAAATATGTCGTCTACAATGGAACGCGCCTCTCCAATATACCGATTTACATAAGACTGAATGATTTTCGGTGGGAAAGTGGCAGTGAAATGAGGCTCCAATGGTTAGAAACCATAAAAGAGCAGCAATTCCGACCCACCCTCATAAATGGTATCACCAGACATCGCACCGGAACACGACAAGGCCGCTTGGCGGTGCGGCTTTGTCTGGTGGGCGGTCATTAACCATGGCCCAAGCCTACCACCAGTTAATTGTCACTTGATTTGCATCACCCGGGTACTACGTGTGGGATTCAGATAATAGTTATACTCCCATGGACGAATGATTTAGCCCCCAACAAGGTATCCCTTCAGCCTAGTACGATCCTAGGTCGCGCAGCTTTGTGTGAATTATTTCATAGCTTCTGCATCCCGTTGAAAAAAAGACGTGAGGAAACCAGCTTGCAGTAGAACTAAACATTCGAGGGATATGATGTCCAACAATGTCCATTTGACCAGCATGTGTGTAATTTGGAGGAAACTTTCATAACATAAGACAGCTGAGAGGATACCATACCGTGTTTTCTAAACACATTTACTGTACGAAATTTGTTATATATTTAGTAACCCATCTGTTGTAAAACATTTAAAAAAAATCTTGTACCTAGGTTTAGACACAGAAAAAAGAATTATTAAAGCAGGTAGGTGCAGGCACCTACTTATTCAATAGTCATTATAACACGACTTTTAACATTTTATAATCACACTAGCTTTCCATCCACGGCTTCGCCCGCATGATATGTATATCATGCCTAGCGGTGGGATAAAGCCTTAACCGTCAAATCGGACCAGTAGCCTGAAATTAGCGCGTTGAACCAAACTCTTTGGCTTAATGATCAGTATGTATTTTATGTTTTATGTGTACAGATGAGTATTAAAATATTTCATTTTATCTTTGTTAAATTCTTTTAGACAATACGCTCACTAATAAAGTTAAGTAATAGCTACGAAAAACATTGCTAGGTAGGTAGGTACTTTAAATCATAACAAAATAAATTACGCTTTGATAAAATATCTATTAAAAATCGATTTGAAATCCATTACTATATGATGGCTCAGTTTTTTGTCATTTTTATAAATACTCATTAAGTAATTAGGTACAATTAAATATCTAAACAAAACTTATAAAAATTGTGTTAAAACTATAAAATTAACAAAATAAGTGTATTGAACATAATGGTCTATACATGGGCTTATTACAATATAATTAACTACGTATTACTTTTTTTATCGATATGAATTTTACACACAAAAATATAACTGTTATACGAAAACAAAAGTTGTTGTCGTACAACTGTTATATTTTAGTGACTAATAGTTATCCAGTGTAGCTCAGTAAAACAATAAATTAAACAATGGTAGTAAGTGTATACGTAAGTTAGTTTATACTCGTAAGTTAGTAAAATAATATCGGCTCTTTCGTAGCCTGCCTCTTTCATCACACTCTCCCCTATACCTATCTAATATTATGACTAACATATTTAATGTTAGAGTAAATAGTTATCTACTTACTTCTTAAAACAATGAGCTGGCCTCAGCTAGATCAATATTTACAACTTTTGTTTCGCTCTTTAAATTAAATTAAATTAATCTTTATTTTCAGACCAAGTCCATACAGATAGGAACATAATAAGTAGGTACAGCACATTAAAATAAAAAGAATATACACGTAATTTAAAAAGAAAATTCACAACATTTAAAAGGCAATTAACGTTGAAGTCCAAGTTTGATGTGTCACCACAAGCTGCAACATTATTATTCACAACTTGTAGTGATTCACCCGACCAGAACACGCACGAACCCCTTCATCAGGTTGGAGTCGTACTTGTCTACAATAACCCCTAAGATACCATTAGTGCTGCCCCTTATTCGATTTAGCAGGGATGCGACTCTTTTTCGAATTATAGCATGGAAGCCATCCACTCTGGCCTCCACAAACATGCCCGAGGCACTGCAAAAACGGGGCAGCCCTAATAGCATTCTAAAACCGTTATTATATTGAACGCGCAACACATTAAGCGACCTCTGGATGTACTTAAGCCACAGGCTGCTCGTGTAGAAAACTTGACAATACGCTTTAAACAATGTTATTTTAACTTCTTTACTACAACGAGCAAACCTGCGAGCCAGCATGTTACTCCTAATTGCCATTGCCCTTCGCTCTCTTTCAATATCGACTTGGTCATCAAGGTCCTCCGTGACCCAGTGCCCGAGGTATTTAAACTTTTGAACCCTCTTTAATTCAACTCCTTTGAGTACAATAGGAGGGACAGAAGACGGACATTTACCAGAGGCCTTGAAAACCAAGTACTCGCTTTTCATACAATTGTAGGCAAGGCCATGACTATCGGCGTACCGTTCACAAATGGCTAACAGTCTCCTCAAAGCATTAATACTTGGGCACAACAACACCATGTCATCAGCGTAGCTGAAATTGTTCATGCAAACATTATCAACTGAGCATCCGGCCTTGGTGTTGCTAAGCTCAACTATCAGCTGATTCACATACAAGTTGAATAACTTAGGAGAACTCAAGCCACCTTGTCGTACTCCGCAGTCCAACCCGTATGCAGTAGAGAAACTGTTAGCTCACCTAACACTATTTGTTTGGTTAGCATACCAGTACTTGAATAGACTGAGCACCTGAGTGTGCACACTTGTATTCTTGAGCTTTTGCCATAACACATCGTATGACACTGAGTCGAAAGCTTTTGACAAGTCAAGAAAGCATGCATACACAGGCGTTCCTCTATCCGTATAGTATTGCACAGTGTGTTTGAGGCTTAGTATTGCGCTTTCAGTAGAAAGTCCAGGTCGAAATCCGAACTGCGCATCATGAAAATGCAGATGTTTTTCCAGTTCTGAGTCAAGCACACTGTCCAACACCTTAGCAACTACTGTCGCTAATGATATCGGGTGATAATTATTTTTAAGTGATAGATCACCAGTCTTATTTTTAACAATAGGAACAATCGTAGTTCTCATTAAGTCAGTAGGTAAATACGAATGACTCAAGCACAAGGTGAAGAACATAGATAATACACGTTGTAGATGAACACCAGCATATCTTAAATGCTTAATACTGAGCCCATCATGCCCAGGCGACTTCCCGCTAGGCATTCCACAGATAATACGTCGGATTTGCTTTGATGTTACCATAAATAATTCGCTAAGACCAATGGGCTCAGCATCAGAACTATCCTTTGAGTGATCTAGTGGAGATTTGACAGTAAAGTGTTCCCTAAAAAGTTCAGCTATACCCTTGTCGTCACTCACACCCTCCACACTGACAGGGAGGCCAGGTTTTTGATACAATTTATTTGTCGATTTCCAAAAATCCCCAAAATTCTTAGCCTTCCTATGTTCAGCGATGATATCCATTTCAATCTGATCTTTATTATCCTGACAATATTTCAGTTTTCTCTTAAATATTTTTCTACTCTCATTCATTTGCCTGTGTACTTCCCCCTCTCGCGGTCTATTTTGAGATACCCAATATAAAAATTTCAACCTGGCCTCCCTGTGCGCATCACGGACGTGCTTATTCCATCCAGTTACAAGATGTTTTTTCTTATAGTCAGAATTAACACTCTTACTGTTAATGGCTGATGTGGTCAAAGCATTAATAGTATTATAATATAGTGTATCTATTATAAATCTGTGACTACTTATATTGCACAAGTTAGTACTACATTCATTAAATTCCTCAGGAAAGTCTATTAGCTTAAGTTTACTATTGCATAATTCTGTATATTTATATTTATTTAAAATACTCTAAATAAATATAAATATGTATATAAAATAATTATGAACTAACAAATTATTTAATAATAAAGTAGTATTTTAATAGTCAATAAAAATAAATACTATTGACATATAATTTTTAAAGACATTAAAGGAAATTCGGTCTTAGACCATTAAAATTAAGTAGATGGTGATGTAATTTACCAAGCGAAATAACCCATATAATTAATTAAGTAGTAATACTTGGAACTTGGAACTTAAATTTGAGTTGACCCTTTATAAAACCATAAATTATTGCCTAAACTTATAGGAGTCATTAGTTTTTTTATTATGCAATATAAAACAGCGCTTAAGTTTATACGTAACATACATTATAATATATTTACAAAATATTGAAGTAGGTATGGAAGATGCCAATTAATCTTAGTTTAACACGGATCTGGTATTGCGCGCGTTGCCCTCTGCTGAGCTTGTATGCCAAAATTGTTCATGTCTTGTGTTTGTGTGTAGCTTTTATTTATGTTTCCATTTATAAAAACGCTACAACTTTTACACGTGTGCTGTAGGTCCGTCGTTACCTCGGCTCTTCCAAAAACTGGCAGAGACAATTTAGTACTATAAGTTGCCTATTACACCTCTCGTGTTAAATGCTCTAAACCAATTAGTATTAACCCAAAGTAAATGATGATAATATTTATAAATGTAAGTTAGATAAGAACTGCCTCCATGTTTGTACAGACCTATCTAATGATAACCAACTATTATTTATTATTTTAACCTATTCTAATGTATTTTACCATCTTGGAAGTTATCTAACTATATGTATACCGGATTTAGCAGTATGTGTGTACAGATACTTATAGCTGAGCACGAGTTTTCTCTCAGTTATCTCACGAGTTGAGAGAGTTTAGGCCTTAATCCATGCACGGTGGTTAAGTGCGAGTTGGTGAATGTCCTCGAATAATTAAATCGTGTTTTCTTACGATGTGTTCCTTAACCGATATAGAAGTAGCAGCGGCAAGCATAGCAACGGTGCTGAAATAACTCACACAAAGGTGAGTGGGCGCCAAATTTCGAAAAAATATGACGGATGTCATTAAAAAACAAAAGATCTCGCCGTTTTTGTTCGTCAAATGTCTATTAGAGATAAATGTCTAAGTTAAGGTTTTTAGGCATTTAACTACAATAGACTAATGTAGAAAAAAAATTAAGAAAACTAATGAAATTCTTATATATTTTCAACATATGTCTATGAAAGATTAATGTCTAAAGCGCCAGAATTGAGGGCCTTTCATAGCAAAACTAAGAAAGGGCTTCTAGAGAACGAACCTCAAGAAATTTTAATGTGTTGCCTATCTTGATTAATTCAATCCTTTATATTCTCGTTCCTTTTTTTAATCGGGAGAAAATTATTACAATTCATTTACTTTTCTGCTTGTAATGGAAGGCTACCACTCAACCACAGCAAACATTTGCAAGGTTTATGATATCTATACCTTTTTAAACTTAAAAGTATTTTACGGCTAGCGCATGACGCCCGGTAGGAACTTGATCATGGAAATCGTTTGGTGGCTCTCTGACTATATCCAGTAGGTAATCTTATAGCCGGATTAGGAAGGCCAAGAGCCATAACAAAATATCTAACAAGACGTCTCGGTAATTTGATACCAAATACTAAGTGTTATGTGACTTTGAATGTGTATATTATGTTGGAATATAATCCGCCTAATGCTCCGTGCATATGTTGTTTCTTTCTTCCATAGACCATGGTTTAGGTATATCTTAGAAAGATGTAACAAATGGTTTCTTTCTTCCATGGACCATGGTTCATGTCTTAGAAATATGTAACAAGTTGTTCCTTTCTTCCATGGACCATGGTTCATATTTCAGAAAGATGTAACAAGTTGTTCCTTTCTTCTATGGACCATGATTCATATCTAAGAAAGATGTAACAAGCTGTTCCTTTCTGGACCATGGTTCATATCTTAGAAAGATGTAACAAGTTTTTATTTACTTTCATAGGCCACAGATCATATCTTAGAAATATGTAACAAGTGGTTTGATTCATGTCTAAGAAAGATGTAACAAGCTGTTCCTTTCTGCCATGGACCATGGTTCATATCTTAGAAAGATGTAACAAGTTTTTATTTACTTCCATGGGCCATAAATCATATCTTAGAAAGATATTCATCCATGGCTCATATTCATACAGTAACTTTCAAGTAGTCAAACTAGCACTGTAATGTATACCATTTCAATTAGCAATCCAGGCCAATGACTAGATAGGCTAGAATATTGTTACCTCTAGTTGTACGGAAATCCTAGTACAATGCGAGATCAGTTTATACTGGAAATGTACTCAGTGGCTTTTTATTTTCGTTTGGGATAATCTGTAAAAACAAATGAACATGAACACAAATAATGAATCTTGATCTTCATCTTCTTCATTAACCAGCACTCTAACTTAAAACCCAGCTAAAATTTATTGGTCATAAAATGACTGAACTGAGAGACAGGCAGTTTGAACTAATAAACGGCCAACGTAGAATCTCCTACCTTTCCTCTTAAAGTAGGTACCTACCTATATCTATGACATCGCTGCCGTTTCAAATTTCTAAATAACTGTTATCGTAGCTTTTTCGTAGCGCCCCATTAAGTATAAAACCATAAAAAATTGTTTGCTTGTGTCTCAAAAACTCACACAATGACAAAACAAAGTTAAAATATTAGAAATAGTAGTTCTTAGCTAAAAAAAATAGCGTAAAAATATATATTCTAGAGAGATATGAGATTTATTTATTTACTTTTTTATTTATTAATTTCTTAAGTGTTTAATAATAACGGTACAAGGAACAATTACAATCATTAATCATGATGTCATACTTAGAATATACAAAATAAATACAATAAACAAACTTATAAATTAGTTAGACACATTAATCTATTATAATAAAAATGAATTGCTGTTCGTTACGGATTTATCTTATCTTGGTCTTGAAATGTTCGTGGAGGTCTAGGGAAGGTTGAAAAGGTGAGAAAAATTCGAATAATTGCCGAGAAAACCCTAGAAACAGCCCTTTTCTTTTTCCCATACAAAAGTTTTGATTGAGTGTTCTAAGCTTGGAAAGTAAGCCAAGAGTGTGATAAAATGTATGATGATTAGAAATTTTGTCTAATAACGACATCTACCTGTGCGAAGCCGGGGCGGGCCACTAGTAAAAAATTAAATTAATAAGTTGTTCTTAATTCGTGCGACAGTCATTAGTTTTTTATCTATTCAATAATTATTTAATCAAATCCTATCTACGAACCAGACAACGTTATCCATTCATACATTACTAGCTATATTAAAAAACTAAACAAATATGATCATTGTGTTTATAATTTTAGATTATATTTTAGTAGATACCTAACATATAACAGCCAAGTGTTTCCTGACATAAAACATAATCTATAAAACATAGTTAATTGAGCTAAACTGTTCAATTTATTTTTGATAATTAAATATACTATAGGAACTTACCCCGGGTTTACATGGGTGCAAACTAATGTGTCAGAGTTTAATCAATATATGTACAATGTAAACATGCTATTGCTCATTTTTTGTAGCAGACAAGTACCTATCTAATGAAAAATCTATACTAAATTTGGTCCGTGTGGTGCAGAAATGTTCCAAGCCATAAGAACAGAATTTATTACAATTGGTGACGCGAGTACTCAGCCATGAATTGGCTGAGTACTCGCGTCACCAATTGACGTCAACAGTGGACTGTATTTTTGTGGGACAAACTATGGAATTTTGGTTTGGTTACACACTAACGACTACCACAGGGCGATTCAGGCTGCGGCGGGTGTTGGTTTAGCAATGAACACAACTCGGGAAGAATAGGATAGGATGCACAAACGGTAAGCAGTCTCTTGCTGATGTAGCCGGTGCACCGCTCTTCTTCTCCTGGATCCAGAACTGCCGTTCACTGCACTCAAACACTTGGGCAATACAAATTAAACAATCCGATCGGAATCAAATCCAAATTCACGGACGCCGGTATAATTACCGCGAGAGTTTTTCAATAGGGCAATTGGGCGAAATCAATCTATCGCTTTCTCATTTTAAAGGTAGTGTGGGAAGAAATGGGTATTGGATGGTAGTAGTTAAGTGCCAATCAAATGCAATATGAATAAATAAATCAGAAAACGACTATTTTTGAGCGGCAAAAATGAAAAAGAATTTGCGAAACCAACAATCTCTATCTATTTTCTATATCTATTTTCTGTATCTATTTTCGTTCGTCGGGTACGATTCCAAAACGTTGAGTTCGCACTGAGATTTTATAAGTAGGTTTAGTAGTCTCAGACCAGGATTCAAACGCGAAACTTCGTAGTTATTTAGGAGAACAGATTGACCACGTGATCACCGAAGCTGTTATACCTAAATCATTTTGATATCAATAGAATTACTACAACGACAACTGAAGTCCTCAAATATCTTAATTTCTTTCGAAATCTAAAACAATTATCGACATTTAAGTGTTTAATATAGTAATAATCTACCTATCTCTTCTAATATAAAAAATTTTGTGTCACAGTGTTTGTAACCAAATTCCCTTGAAACGGCTTGACCGATCCTTATGAAATTTTGTGTGTGCCTATATTCAGAAAAATAGGTATAATTATATTTTAGTGTATTATATTTCATACAGCTACACACAGGTACTTTCACCACCTGAGCGACGCTGGGGCGGGAAGCTAGTATAGGCATTAAAGGTATATTTTTTTAATAAATTCAATGTCATAATCACATACAGGTTATAAACAATCAAAGTTTTAACGACCTCATTTGATTCCGGAGGCCGAGACATTGACATAATTTTAATCATTCAATATTCATAAAATTAATATTAAGAATTTGGAGTCATAAAATTATTAGGTATATACCTACATACGTAGTTATCACGTTTTAATTCAAACAGTGTTATAACAAGAAAACAAAATAAAATAAAAACGATTTCAAACTTAAATTAGACGGTTTGTGAATGAACCCCCTTTCAAGCAAAAAATATTTTTCTATCAACGTAATAAAAAATATTAATTAATTAATTTGTTGTAGGTACCGTCCCTTTCTAAACCTTAGTATAATTAATTTATACGAGTAGTAATAGATAATATAAACTTATCAATAATCTACTAAAATTGGTTTGACTTATAAATTTATGCTAATGAAAGGAATTTTACGGTGTCACTTCACGTTTCACTAATTAAGGGCAACATAACACTGATTTAAAGGTATCTAATGGTAATTTAATACAGTTTTATTTATTCATTAACACAACTTTTTAATTTTTACTTACTGACAGGTTCAATTAAATACGGTCAGCAAATTAATGTTTGTAATAGGTATGAGATCAGTCAATAGCTAATACCGAATTTCCCCCTATTCTAATATTTGTAAGAAACCCGGTCATATTTCTCGTGATTGTCATTAAAGAACAAATAGCTCCGTAAACTATAGTAATAAGGTCGTTAGTAATGCTCCTGTAAGAATTTCAACTAAACAAAGTGATGCTTGGTACTGTTCATTTTGCTCTAAACCCAGCCATACTTATGAAACTTGTTATCGTAGAAAAAAAGACATTGCTTCGGTTTAAAGATCATTTATTTCTCAAAGAAACATTATTCACTTACGAGAGAAACTTAGCTTGACATTGAAAATTGACATTCCCAAAAAAAAAATGTTATTGTTATTTGTGTTTTGGCATCCTAAAATTGTTCTCAAAATTCACATTTATATTTGGATGGTCGCAAGTTTTAAAGTCAGGCACAAAAATCGATTTTATTTACAAATATTTTTTTACACAAAGATGTGTGGGCACGTCTGGGAATCGATCCCACGACCTCATAAATCTAAGGCGAGGCCTTTTCTTACTAAGATTAAATACAGTAACCATTCTAGGTATAAGTAATAGTACCTAAATAGTCTTTGCTCGAACCTGCACCTGAAAACGAGTCGTCAATACGAAAAAAGTTTTCGAATACTACCAGTAACATGTTACATTAAATTGAAATACCACATCATCTACTCTAAATTATTGCTAAGATTTTACTTTCTTTTTAAATAATGTTTTCAATAAAAAATATAATTTGAAATAGCATTTGGTCAAACCTTTTTGCAAACTTTTTTTTGTTTGACGAACACGAACAAGGGGTTCTGGAATCGAACCTGAGCCATCGAGGCACTCGAAAACAACGTGAAGCGTTAACTTTAAAAGCTAGACATTAATCAGTCATACAACTCAGAACAGTTATTTCTAGACTTATTACGTACATAATAAAGGAATTAAGATAACAACTGTCATAAAGATTAAGCGTATAATAAAAAATAATTGTAAACAACACTAGATTTTAGCATAAAAAGGAACTGCACAATGCAATCTAACATAATTACATTGTAAAAAATAAAGTTAAGTCAAATAACTCCAAAAAAAATTAAGTACCCCGTATTCACAAAAAAATATAACACGTCTAACGGCTCGCTATACTAAGAATATCTTTTGAAAATTATACTTTAGCAAGGCTTTAGATGTTCTATATGGCTATAAGAGTCTGACACAATAAACATATTATTAAAAATTGCATAGTATTGTATATGTATTCAGTTACCTGGTTTCCATGACACAAGCTCTGCTTGATCGGATCAGATGACCGTGTGTGTTAATGTCCCAGAATATTATTATATTAATAGTGAACAGAGTGAAGCGATCGACAGGGCAAGCGAAACGCGTTTCATTTTAGACCACATCATTGCTCAATCACGCAAGCTAGGGGCATGTGCAAGCCTATTTAAAAATAAAAAATTAACTACTTAAAAAATGCCTTAACGACATAGTATTTAAAGCAGGTGATTAAAAGTGACAGTGAATAGTGAAGTGCAATAATTATTAATAGCTGTGATAGTAATATAATTATTAAATCTTGGACAAATTGTAACAGTGTCAATAGATCAGTTAAACGTGATAGTAGTGTTTGCCTTTGATTTAAGTGCACATTAAAATCTACAATGACAAGTGGGGATAGCAAACGTAGCAGAATTAAAGTGATTCTGTCACAGGTGAGTAAATTTGTTTATCATTTAAAGTATTTTTTTACTTTTTTTACATAACTGCCGGTAAATATGTCATTTTTTTTTATTCTGAAATAGGCATGGGCTATACTACAACTTGCCTAATATTATACAAAGATGTAGTCGACTATGGGACACGCGCTATAAACCTATTGACTCGTGATTACGAATGATTTTCGGCAGGAAGGTAGCAGTGGAATGATACTCCATATGTTAGAAACTATAAAGGAGGGAGGGACTCACCCCCTTATGGTTGTCACCAGACATTGCATTGGAACACGGCAAGGCTGCTTCGCGGTGCGCCTTTGTCTGGTGGGTGGTCACTAACCACGGCCGAAGCCTACCACCAGTAAACATAATTACTATTTGATTGATTGTCCTCCGACTAGCACCACACGGGGACCACGTTTGGGGATTCAGATAAAAGGTGCATTCTCGCAGACGAAGGTGACTCAGCTCCCAAAATCAATGATTTCATCTGGCCATAAGTGTCAAAGAAAAGAAAGATAATACACGGGTAGTCAATAAGCGCTCAATCTTGGATTATGGAATCAGAACGGTGGTAGTCGGGTGAAGCACAGACCTGTTACCCTTTTTTTAACTTCAATTATTCTTAACTTTCTGACACTGAATTCAAACTCAAGATTGTTTTCTTCAAGACAATTCAAGTTCTCCAACTTTTCATCAAAGTTTTCCTATGTTTTTATTTGAAATTTTTACATTAACAATAAACGCTTTGTAGTGAACAAACTTTAAGGTTCAAGTATTTTCATTACAAATTCAAAAGACATCATAATTCTTCTATTCAAATGGATCATAAATAACTCTGTTTTATAGGTGTTGCGATTTTATTTGTATTGAACTTTTATGACAAGATAAGTGCTAAATAAGGAAGTGTTTCGCATCTTAATCGCTTTTTTTTGGCACAATAACAAATATTATCAATATTTTTAAACTTCATGCAGATGCTGTGCTGCATTATAAATTATTATTACATTGTTTGTACTGTCTATGAATCAATGGCATAATATTTTCACTTCAACCGTTTTAGTGTCCCACTGCTAGGTACAGGTCTTCTCACACACGCTGGCCAAGTGCGGGTTGCTGGATGTCACATGTCCTCGAAAGATTTGTTCTTAGACATGCTATGATCTCGCGATGTGTTCCTTCATCTATATTGAGCAGCGGCGATGCAACAATTGCCCAAGATGTATGGGCACGACCGGGGATCGAAGCCACTACCTTATTTTTCAAAGGCGTGGCCGATGCCGCTGAGCCACCCCTGGTCATATTTTATAGTTTTAAACGTTAGTGTAAACTGTATCAAAAATAATATTAGTATGGAAGTGCCTTCCCTAAAGGTATAATGGTCATAAAATCACTTAAAAACGATTCGAGTGGCTTAACAAAACTAATGATACAAATTTGGTTCATCCTTGCAAAACGTCTGGAACGTCGTCGTCGTAATAGCAATTGTCACCAATCAATTGGGAACTAAAACGTTTGACTGATGATACCTTATTGAGTTGGTATTTGCTATGATTTCAACATTGTTTCAAAATGTTGCGTAACTTGAAACTATGAATTAACAAAAACAAATGATGTTAACGAGTTATATTTTTTGTTTGCTCAGTTTTTTATTGGAATACTGAACTTGTTTTACTATTTCCGATATATGATAATGTTATTTTGTCAATTTTTTTCCGTTACACTCATCAACAAAGTGTGCCCACAGAGCCAAAGTCCACAGACTGTCACTGCAGGCAGAATAGGCGATGAAAAGAATAATCGAGACTTTACGCCATGGAAAGGCATCCCAAAATATTGTCTTCCATTCTTCGGTTATCATTAAATAAATGAATAACAAATGATTTTTTAAATCCCAGCTTTGTAGTTCCTAATAAAGCTGCCACTGCGCAAAGCAGCGAGCAAACTAAGTAGGGTTTCATAATTATTATTATTTAATGTGTTTGGTTCCGCAAGAACTACCGAAATCTTACAAAAATGTATTATCTATCTAGTTAGAATAACTATTGCCGGTGCTTACAAAAATATAGCAAACCAGTTATATTTTTCTAAGCAAATCTGTTGTTCTCGTTTATACTTCATAGCGTGCCTATCATCTAGAAAAACTAGTTAGGTAACTGCTATAATTTATGGTTAAGAAAAAATCTATCGTGTTTGAACAATATGGCAGGAGAACACGAATGCTACAACATTGTAATCTGAAGAATTAATAAAGGGCTAAACATTTAATGTAGCCTATTTTATTACAAGCTTTATTCTAAGTTTGACGTACGTGTTTGTGATTCTTGTGAGTTTAAAAACTGAAGTGATCGGGAAAGACAGTTTAGCCGTTTGAAGATCATCAATTCTTAAGTCTATAACATCCACAATAGAATACTCTATAACATACACAAGTTCTACAAGTCCATTAAATATACTTGATACGCATATAATACCTATATTCTAAGACATTATACATTACAAGCTTTCCGCGCGCGGCTCCGACCGCGAGTTGTCGGTTATCGCCCTAAACCATTAACCTCTTTTTCGCTGTCGGATAAAACTATAAAGGAAAATAAAGGTTGATGATAAGTACTATACGGTTCTATGAAGATACCGGTGAAGGTCGATTCTTCGGCTCTTAGACCATAATGTAAGTTTTTCATTCAAATATCCAAGAGCAAATAAAATTTAAATAACGAATTTTATTCATCGCATTGAGTTATCAAACATGTCATTGTGTCAAAATAAAAAGTAATTTAGATTCACGAAGGAGTGATATCAACTTCGAAGAATAATTTCGCAGTCTTCACCCGCTTAGTATTGTGATAAAAATAAAAAACACGTGCCTCATTATTTGTTTTACGCTTTATTTATACCGAATTTTAAATAAATCGAACCAAGGACTAAACAGTTATGGAATAGTAAATTTTTCCAAATAAACTCATTTAACACCCCCACCTAGGGTAGTTTTGGGAAAATAAAAAACACTTATTTCATGATTTCTTTTAAAGTTTATGTGTGCCGAATTTGGAGTGGATCGAACTTGGGACTAAAAAGATCCAGAGAAACTATAATTTTTACCAATAAAACTCATTTTTTACGCCCCTTGGGGGTAATTTTGGAAAAATAGAAAAGACGTCTCATTATTTGTCTTAAGATTTATGTGTACCGAATTTTAAGTAAATAGGACCAAGGAAAAGTTGCATACATATTTCATCCTTCGACCCTCTTAGGCGATTTTTGAAAATATTATTAGCCTATATCCTATTCTAGAGCTACCTACATTTCAAATTTCATTATCATCGGTTGAGCGATTATGGAGATAGGTACGTGGTAACAAACATTCACACACACGCACACACTTACTTTCGTATCAATAATATAAGTAGGATAAGTACTATTTTATCATTATACCTCTAGAACACCCAATCTACCAGAAAAAACTCAATAACAAAGTAAGTAGGTCCTACCTACCGACTAACTGCTAACCTACGCCACCTACATTTTTGAACCTCATGAAAAAATATAAACCTAGTACGCTATACTTGCTCGTAAGTTAGAGTCTAAAACTTACTATTTAACTTTGGATTTTTGCATCGTCTATACTAATACTTATTTCATTAGGTCAGCTTTAGCTCCTGGAAACAATGCACAATGTATGCAGGGTCAGCAAACGAGTTACAGTTTCGCAATTATTTGTGCGTTGTGATTATACTTGTTTACTAGCTGCCCCAGCGAACTTCGTACCGCCAGCGGACAAAATTGTGAATCTAAACCATTCCCAGATCCCCTTGAACACACACAAAAAATTTCATCAAAATCGGTCCAGTCGTTTAGGAGGAGTTCAGTCACATACACACGCACACAAGAAATATATATATTAAGATGTTAATAAAAATGCCAAAAATGGTTCGTGTAGTACTACTATGCTACTATGCTTTGCTTTTTGGCTTGAAAAGGCGCGGAATGGGTCAAGAATTAGGTAGATATTAATAGTTCCAGACGTAGGTATTTGGTTTTGTCAGCGATTTTGTTATAAATTATTGCTTGATGAAGCATAGAGAAATAGCTAGATTATATTATTATATCTTAAATAATGGCATAAATTAGCTATGTTTAAATGGCAAGATAATATTTATTAAAATGAAAAAGTTTATCATGAAGTATTCATATATATACCTATCGATCTGGTTCAATGGAATACTCCTAAAATAAATGCTAATTTTTAGATATCTGCCTATTAAGATAACATCTTATACTGCCTACTAACGTCAGGAAGATTCTCAACTTATAAGTATAGATATGAAACTCTCATACTCTTTACAACATCGCCATCGCAACACTCGCTGAAGCTACTTTAGCGGGCGAAGATTGATCGTGTCGTGTGATCGTGTCGGATTATGTTGTGTTGTGCGACCGAGATGTACAGGCTACAAAATATGGACGACACTGATGTGATGTAGACTAGAAAATTTAACACGGGTCTGTTATTGCGCGCGTTCCCCTCTGCCATGTGTGCTGTACGTGTTACCTACCTCGCCTCCGCCAAAAACAAGCAGACACAATTTAGTACTAGATGCGTATTAAATTAAATGCTCAAGAGTGCAGCCAACTAAGCAAATATTGTTGTATAATCCCTTTGATGCGCGCCAGTTTACCGATATAGCCCTGATAGTATCTACATCGTCTTCGCCTGAATTGGTAGGTGCCTACTACGTGTTGCACTCAACCCGGCCACACTAACCCGCCCCAGCATTACACACAAATTTTTGATCGTTCAAGTGAACGTAGTAGGTTTTTTTTTTGCTGATAACCTAACCCAATTAGCCTGAAGGGCCTCTATTGGTTCACCGGACTTTTTCGGTGAGCCGTCCGAGGACGGTCGAACCGATCAAGTACTGTGGCAACTGCCATGAGGGCTCCCCATGTGGGGACGAACCTCGGCTCAGGACATTGCCGGACACTAGTTTTTTAGGGGATCGGGGGGCATTTCGCGTTCGCGCGGTCCGTTCCTGACCGGAACCGTAATCGACTGAGGGCCTATCTTGGAGGGGCGCGGCGCGACCCACGACGACGGCGTGGGCGATATCTCGGCATGTGTTGTGTGCTATTATTTTCGTTGTCCCTACCTACTCTAGCAGCGGATCGGAGTTCGCGGTCGCGAGCGATCGCAAGAGTGATCTCGTCGTTGGAATCGGTGAGTACGCTTCGCGGACGTCGCCGTTTCGCGCCTCTGAGCAGATTGTAGTCGCACGCGGATACGACTAACTTATTCGGGTGTTTGACACCGGTGTCGAAGAAGCGTTTGGATGCGTTCTTCATCCACTGCCTGATGGTCGGCAGGTTTAAATCGATGTGTAGGTTTTCATTGCGTAAGAACCACGGAGCTCCCGTGGCTCTACGCATGAATCGATTTTGAGCGTAGTAGGTTCATTTAGTTCTCTATTTATTGTATAGATTCTAGACATAGATACAATGTATAGTTATTCTCATATATTTTGTTCTTTTCGATCTTCGTTATCGCTTTTGTGAATTCGTCTAGGGCTCCAGGTTTCCAAAACCCAGAGAAACAATTTCTCCGGGTCACCTTAGTAACCCCCGACAAGAAGAGAGGAATAAATTTGTTGCGCGTATGAGTGTTCCAGATTGTTACCATGTAGCGCTCAACGGATGAATCTATTTAGATTCGGTTTTTTTATTCTAAAACCGAATTGATAAAGATGTCTCTTAGGTAAGCTAAAAAAATACCTAGTTATCACTTCAACCCTTTATAATGTCCCATTGCTAAGCGAGGGTAATTTAATGTCACATTTCTTCGAATGATAAGCTCCTAGTCATGCATAACTTCTGGATGTTTTGAGGTGTACCTACTTAAAAAAAAGCATAATATATGTCTTATTACACTTTAATTATATTTGTTAATCTCACTAGTCGCGCGCGACATACTTGACAGGTGTTTGCGACACTCATAAGTGACACGTAGGTTGAGAACCGCTGGTCTAGGTATGAATTTCTTCGCTATAATGTATATCAGAACGAATGAACTAATGAATTTAAAGTAACGCGACTTAAAATTCCTGATTATTTTATGAATAACTGGACAATTTCAATGCTAATTTTATCACATACCTACCTACACTATTAACATTTTAGGCTTAAACAAACGGAAGTACCTATGTTTAAAAGGAAAAATAAAATAAAAACTACCCAATATAAAAAGAGTAAGTAGATTACAGAAAATCTTATAGAAGTCTAGACTTTTTATATTATTAGTACCATTCCGACCGCGGCTCCGCCCACGCGAACAACGGTTATCGCTAATATTAACCTCTTTTTGCGCAATCGTATAAAAATTATGCTACGTAAGGGCTAAATTGGGTCTCAAACTATCTCCATAACAAATTTCATAAGAATTTGTTAAGTAGCTTAGGCGTGAAAGCTAAGACTTTCGCATTTATAGTATTTGTAAGAGGCACTCTAATTGTTTATTACTTCTTGTTCTATTTATTTGAAACGTAAACACTTCTATGCAAGTCTAGCGAAGCCATACATTCGGGTATTTTTCATGTATATTGCATTTATCTTGGTCCTAAGGCTTTCCATATGGTGTCACATGATATCTTGTAAAACGCTTTGGCATAGTCGATAAAAGCCACGTAAACTGTACCAAATTTAATTTAAATCAATCCAGTAGTTTTGGAGCAAATCGGCTGTGGCAAATGACAGGGAGACACTATCTACCAATTACTCAAAACTGGGGTACTAAAAAAAATTCTCACCGTGCGAGTTTTACACGCTCTTGACCGGTTTTTTACTCTAAAATAGACTACGACCTGAATTATAAAAAGCAATGATGTGGTCTAAGGTGGAATGCGCTCGTATAATAATATAATAATATGTGATCGCAAATGATTTTAGGTTGGCAGTGGAATGAGGTTCCTTAAAGTCGGAAACAATAAACGAGCTACAATCCCGACCAAAAATGTAACTTTAATTTTAGCATTTCTTTTAATTAGTTTTATATTACTCGAATTGCAGAAATACTAGGAACTATTAGTAACTTGTTCATTAAACACCTAAGTACCTATGTTACGTTACCTATGAGTACGGAAAATCGCTAGGTGCCTAAATGTTCGTTTTTCTTTTCTAGGTACTGGCATGTCTCGCACTAGACTTCTTGCTGATTGGACTGGGGATGTCCATAAGCTTCGTGACTATGGTGTTACCTGAGGTCCTTGATGCTAAAGAAGGGCTTTCTATCAATAAGAAGCAAGCCTCGTGGTTTGGTAAGTGGAGTTAGTTAAGATTATCAAGATTCGCTAGATTCGGTGGTGTAGTAACGCTACTCAAGAGACAATACATTGTAAATAATATCCTGAATCGCACAAGCAAAGTTTCTCCGACGATTAGCATCTGGCTACAGCTCATTATACAAAAATCCTGTATTAGATTTAAATGAAATAAATAAATCAGATTTTAATGGTTATTAAGCTTGATTTGTAGCAGGGTACTTTTTGTTTTAGTAGTTTGTGGTGAAATCGTTATATTTATTGCAAAAATTAAGTATTTAAATAACATTTTGTAAGCATCTTTATTATTCCTTGAATTAAAACATCGGTATTTATTTATGTAAATCCCCGTAGTCAAAGGATAAATAGATAGTAAGTACAAACAATCTTGTTGTAAATTATGCTGTTCGTACTTTATCTATATTAAACAATTAAGATAATCGTGATAAATTGAATATGTCAAGCGATTTTACTTCTACCGATATTGTAATAAGTTTTCTAATTCAACGATAATATTAGACCTACCTCAACAAAGAACATTTTACGATGCGCAATGCGAAAGGAAGGATAATGCAATAATAATATTTATTATCATAAAAGATAAAATATTATGTACTTATCTAACCATCTCTATACATATACCTATATTAGCTGTCGCCCACGGCTACATCCTCGTGGTATTTGGATAAAAAGTAGCCTATGTGCTATTCCATTCTACAATCTATCTCTACCCAAATTTCATCTAAATCCGTCGAGTAGCTTTTTCGTGAAAGAGTAACAAACATACCCAAAAAGTTTTTAGTTGTTTTATTTGATTGTTTTAATTTTTACATATTGTTTTTTTTTTAATTGGTTGTGTGTGTGTGTCCTGTTTGTGAAAATAATGTTGTTTTTTGTCTTTTCACACCTACACACATCCAAAAAAACTTTCGCATTGTAATTAGCACTGCAGCGTAAGTACCCTTTGATATTAGTAAAAAATAAGTACGATTATCTTACGATTAACTTTAAAAACTTAACGAAGAACCGACCTAGCTAAGAATCATCGTTGCTTCAACTTTCAAATCAAAAACATCGCACAATAATCGGTCCACCGAGGTGAAATACTTGTACACTACACACTACACAGTCCCACAGATAAACTCTGATGATGATGAAGAAACTTGTCAAAGTTATAAAACCCTTTCTTTTTATCGGGGGTTTAAAATAGGGCCCCTAGATAAAGTAATAGCGAAACGATAAAAAAAATGTATGATACAGACATTCAACTTCGAAATCTCACGTGACTACCATATTAAGTCAATCGCATACATTTTGTTCTGTCCAATCTTTCGCTATTGTTTCGCACTTGTCTAGGGGCCCGTATTACATTATGGGATAACTCAAGGTAGTCCGGTCATATGCCAGAGGACGGGGGTTGTCATTTGCCGTGTTCACTCTGAGTTTCACCTGCAAACTAATAATTATACACTGCTTTACTTACAGTTACAAGTTACTAAAAGGGTGGAAATTGCATTTTCAGGCAGCATGGCGTTCCTGTGTCAACCGCTAGGCAGCATATTTTCTGGGCCTCTACTGGACCACTTTGGGCGCAAAAAGGCTTTATTCATAGTCAACATCCCTCACGTAGCCGCTTGGCTGCTGATGTACTACGCGTGGAACGTACCTTCGCTCTTTATTGGGAATGCCTTGCTTGGTATTGGCACTGGAATCATGGAAGCACCTTCGGTTACCTACGTCGGGGAGATCAGGTGAGATAAGATCTGAAACTCAAGTAACTAACTCAAATTTTGCATCTAAAATTTAATTCTCAGACTGAATTAAGTTCAGAGAGCTGCTACTACTGTCAGAAAATTACTCTAAAGTAAATGTTATAACGCCTGAACTTAAATATTTTTTAGCTTAGAACACTCCTGACTAATTCTCTATTCAAACAAACAAAAAAAATAAATTCAAAATTATAAAAACCGCATCCACTACTTCTATAAGGTATTAGTGTTCAGCTATTCTTTAAAATGATTTGCATACAGGATCAATTAGTCGGAAATGTCATAATTCTTCACGTGATACAATTTTACAGCTTGGTTATAGCTTTGAATACATGTTGTTAAATTTATACTCGAATTACATCTTATGTACGTATTACTATGTAAATCGTATTAGTACTTATTATCCACATAATTGTTATTTAGAATGTTGTCGGAAATTGGAATATTAGGTACGCAGTCAAAGTTGCTAGTGCAAGTTGTTAATTAACAGAAATGTTTCTTGAAATATTAGGGATGACAATTGGTAAGAAATGATTCCATTGGGTTTGCAGACATACTAAGGAAAACTTCTTTAAGTTTCCTCTTGTTTCCAGTGACCCATCAATTCGCGGTATTCTGACGACCCTGACGAACGCCTTCACCTCGACAGGCATGTTCGTAGCGTACCTCCTGGGCACGGTGTTGCCCTGGCGACAAGCTGCGCTCGTGGCCCTTACTGTACCACTGGCTACAATGGCTTTGGTGATGTTTGTAAGTAAATTTACCCATTTACGCTTATTTAAATTTTTACTGTAATGTCACCAACTTTGTAAGCGGTAGCGTGTATCTGACAGCAGTAGAAATATTTTCAAACTGCAACGTCTATAGGCCGACCGTTTAACTCGCGTATCGCCATCTGAGGTACAAAGTCATAAAACATTAATTAAATCTCTTAAAGAACTATTTAACCACAGATAAAATTAATGTAAGACTTTTCGTCACTAATATCCATATCGCTTGAATCATCGTCACTGTCTGTGCAGCTTGAGAAGTCAGAATCTTGGCTATAGGCAATACGCGAGTTAAACGGTTGGCCTAAAGAAAAGCTTTGATAATATGGTTTACTGAATACTAAATACAACAGAAATCGGATGTAATTATTTATAAACAATACCCGTAATCTCCCGTTTCAGGTTCCTGAAACACCAATATGGTTGCTTTCAAAAGGCAGACAAAAAGAAGCGTTGAACTCTCTGTGCCGTCTACGAGGTTGGGCTAAACCCGAAGAAGTGAAGGAAGAATTTGACGATCTATTAAAATATTACGAAACTATGAATCAATGCTTTTTATGCGCACAAGAAGCCAGAATCACAGAACCTTGTGATCATGACAGAACCAGCTCTATTGTTACCATAACAAAGAAGTTTCGACATGTATTCTTCGCTAAAGAAACAGTCAGACCATTTATGCTTGTGATGGCTTATTTCTTTTTCCATACTATGAGTGGCGCGTTACCAATCAGACCGAATATGGTGAATTTGTGCAAAGCTTTGGGCATGAAATATGAACCAAAAACAATAGTCGTAAGTACACATAATATTTTCCATGCTACTTCAATTTTATATTTTATTAGTTATACCTAACTGGGAAGGAACTGATTTCTAGTACACAGCTCTTTAGTATAGGAATCAGGGCTTACTTAAAACTTTGTAAACTGCTTTTTTGTTCAATAAAGATTTCTTATTATTATTAGATATTGGGTATCCTGTTTTTAACACTGATGATCATAAACTATAACGCTTATTAGACACTGATGTTGAACAGTTTCATTGTTAGCATTCGTATTATATTTGTAAACCTTACTCAAGAGTAAGGTTTCTTGATCACTGACACAAACACTAGTGCTGATGACGAAACCAAAATTTGACACCAACGTCAACGCCAAGATTGGCCTTAAACATTACCCTAGGTTCTCTTAGTAGTCTGTGACATTACCATCGCTTTGCTAATTGTGGCTAGATAATTATATCACTTAATTTCTCCGTCAGTATCCTAACCTAATTATTTTTTGTTTCTGTTTTTAGGTTACAGTAGGAGCCATGTTCATAGTCATGAGCTTGCTCTCGGCTACCATTGTAAAGGTGGTGGGTAAACGCAAGCTTATCCTAGGATCTCTTATGGCCACGGCATTATGCAGCCTATCCCTTAGTATCTACTCACAAATAAACCTACCTGGCTCCGTATTTTCGTACGAACCAAGCACTTTTACAGACAAGAAGGATGTATTACCAGTAGCTCTGTTTGTGCTACTGATTTGTTGCAATAGTCTTGGTATTCCATGGGTTTTGCTCTCTGAAGTGTTTCCATTTCGGTAAGTGGTTGCTATACAAATCATCAACAAAATATTAACGACTAGCTAGCCGTTTCTTTGCACTTTTACCAACATTTCAAAACCAAAATGATTCTATTCGATTCAGCTGTTCCATAGTTTTAGCAGTACAAAAATCCTTCAATTCATAAAGAGAAAAAGAAATATTCTAATCTTTTTTCATCTCTTGATATAAAACTAATGTTGATATGAAGACTTTTGAGCCTTCTTCATTCAAATTCAATTCATTTTTATTTTCATTACTAGTAACCTAAAGTATATTTTTTTTAAATTACTTTTTTTATTCATTTATTTAGGAGTCGTGGCATAGCAACAGCAATGGCAGCGGCTATGAGTTATACCATATACTTCTTAGCAGCAAAAACCAACTACAACATAGAATCAGCTATCCATCTCAGTGGCGCATTTGGGCTCTACGCTGCGTTTGGATTCATCGGGACCATATATCTCTACTTCTTCTTACCCGAAACAGAAAAAAGGACTCTCGCTGAAATCGAGGCCTTTTACAAAAGCGATAAAAGAATATTCGCTGATGACTTTTTAATAAACTCTTGTAGAAAAAAAGCTTTAGATAATGAAGCAAAACTAGTCAAATAGTTCATAAAAATTTGGGTTAAGTTCATAGAATTTCTAATTTTAGTTCGCGACTTTAAGTACGGTTACATTAATAGTGTACATATGTGTAAATAAATATCACCTATGCTTCGGGTTAGCCATTCATTCTTGACAATTTTTTATGCAAATGCTGTTTGTAAATTAAAAAAGTAACTCTGAAGGTAGCAATTCTCTACTGTAAACTCTGACAGTAATTAATAACTTGTTAACCTATCCAGGATACTTTTAATAGTTACTACCTAGCTTTAGTTTATGGACTTTCCTGACCATATTTATTATGGGATACAATATTTTGAAATATATTTTAGTATAAAGAGGCTAGAAAATAAGCACTGCCACTATTTGTTTGCCATAAGATTTCTAGTAGGCGCTTTTCCTGTAGTTATTTTATCACTTTTTTAATTACTTCGGTAAAATGTAATGAAGATTGTAAATAAATTGTTAGTTTTTAGTTTAAGTAAAAATGTAACTTGTATTTTTTTCTCTTTAAGTAAAAACCAAGTTTCTACTAAACTACGAGTACCTACAATAAAATGTGTTGCAGAAAGAGTGACCACTCAGCACACAATGGCTAAAAGTGTGTGGATTTTGGAAAATTGGTAGATCATCCTCTATCAACATTTTTAACCCCTGGTAGATGAATAGCTTTTTCAATAGGAAATACGGACTGACTTCAACGTTTTTCTAATAAGTCAAAACCTGTTCAACTGATTGTAATAAAATTTAAATGGGGCTATTTAAGAAAGTATACCTTTTAAAACCAAAAAGAAACATCAAAATCAATGTATAATTGGAGAAATTACAATAATAGTAATAATAATATAATATTTTCACAAATCAAGCAATTATATTTGCTTGTGTTAAACTTACAGATAAATTACACCCAGACTGAACAATAAATCGTGCTCATCAGACAAAGATTTGTCCTGGGTGGGAATCGAACCCACGATTGTTATTGTTTATTGCTTATCGTACATAAAAAAACATACAGTCAAATTAAGAACCTTGAAGAGTTGCTGGTAACTGACAAACTACAAAAAACATTCAGCCTATTTTGTTAAACAGTACTTTACTATAAGTAGATTCTTGTCAGGTCAAGTAATATTTGCTATAGTACCTATATAATTTCTTTTGAGACGTTTTTAATAAAACTAAACTAATAAATACGTACTATTTGAAATTTTAATCAACACTAAACATAAAAGCAATTTCAACCTATAACTTCTCAAGCCTATAACTTTGCTACAAGTTATTCCATTTATTCCAATTAATTGTTCTTCTAGAATTGCTAGTTTGTCCGGTTGTCCCAACGGTTCTTTTTCTACACTTTTTAACAGTTCCATATTTCTTGGTCGTCTTTACAGCACCCGAATTTGGTGAGTATTGATTAAAATTATACCTTGGTTTGGGAAAAAGGCTTTTCTTTTTGGTTACTCCATTCGGCTTATTTGCATCAATATGAATTTTCCTTGTAGTGGGAAATGTAAATGTTACAATTTCCTCAGATTTTTCTTTAGACTCAAGGGGTTTAGGCCAAAATTCTGAAGAACTGTCTTTTAAAAATTCATTGGAACCTTGATTGTGCGTGCTTTCAGTATTATTTATAGTGATTAATGGGGTTGTAGATTCTAGAGTAGTTGTTTCGTTGTTTTGGGAGCTCAACGTAGTAGACGACGAAACTTGTTTCGTAATACACGTAGTAGTAAAACCATTATCAACATTGTTGTCTTCGATGTTCTTCGAAATACAATCACCAATACAATCACAGTCAATCGGGTCCATATTGTAATTAGTAATGGCACTAAGTGTAGGTGATGTTACTTCATTAAAAGAGGAAGGTATAACGTTAGAAAAGTCTTCCGAGTTCTGGTATTCTGTAAATATAAAATTAAAGAACCTATACATAGTAGGAATTTACTGGCTAAAATTTGTACCATGTGGTAAAATTTTTACCGTTTCAATATCACGAATAATAGGATACAAACATCCTAATTGTTTATCGCTCCATTCACAATATATAAGTTAAAAGTTAACGATTCAATAAAAATGCAATTTTTTCGCATAATTTATTTAAATGCACCTAAATGCATTAATAGGCCTACGTTACCCATACCCACGACGTTTGTCTCTGAATAGCTGCATTTTTCTCCTTTTTAAGGTAACCCAAGTGTATGGTCTTTCACATTTAGAGTCGACACATTCCGGATACCAACTTTTAGTTGTCTTTGTCGGCCTTTGATCTTGAACTTTATTACTATCGTACACAAATGGGAACAATTCTATCGATTTGAGGTCCATATATCCCTTTGTTGATGTCTCTGTGATTGTCGGTGTTTTATTCTCTTTATAACGCAGTTTTTCAGTAACTATTGGTATCGGAAATGATTTAATATTTTTTTCATTAGTCGTAATTTGTATTTTAGCTGTTATATTTAGTTTTTTAAAGTAATCAGTTGGTTTATTTGCATCTGTAATTTCGATTGCTGCTTCAGATACTGGAGTGGTTATAGTTAAACGCTCGAAGACTGTAGGGAATGTTGGATTTTTTGTAAGTTTTTGGGTTGGTGTTGTTTCGTCAGTTGGTGTTGTAGCTTCTTCAGAAGTTTTTGTATTGGTTTTTTCAGTTGAGGTACTTAATATTTTTATTTCTTCTCGAGTAGTTTCCCAAACTGCTGGAAAATCACAACAAATTTCCGGAGTAGTTTCAGTAGACACCATCACAGACGAGGAACTCGAGCTATCTGTGGTTACATCTTCCGTTTTGAACTCTTTTGTACTTCTTGTTATCTCCGAAAAATCCGCAGTTGTAATATCATTTTTGGCTGAAGTTGTTTCTGTCAAAGGTGTGGATGTACTTGCAGTATACTTTTTTGTCGTCGTTGATTCGGTTGAAGATATGTTTACAGTTGTGGCAATGGAACTTTGAGCAGTGATCTGTTTCGAAGTTGGTAATGTATTGGTTATTTTATCATTATCTTCAACGACAAACTCCCAACCTGCTATAGAACTAGTTGTATCCCAAGTTACTGGTCTATTGCAACACGAAGGACACAAATCAGAACATTCAGTTAAGGCCGTTGTAGGTACTGAGGTAGTTAAAAGAGAGCCCTCAGTAATAGTCGTTTGTGTCAAGGGTGTGCTTAAGGATCCAGTAGAACTTTTACTAGTAACCTCTGTTGGAAATGATAACGTATCTGTTACTTTATTATTGTTGTCTATAATAAACTCCCAAGCTGCTAATGAGCTGGTTGTGTCCCAAGTTATGGGTCTATCGCAACACGTAGGACATGATTCCGAACATTCGGTCATCGTAGCTGTAGATACAGAAGTTATCACAGGTAAACTTTCGTGGTTTTCTGTGGTAGGCACAGTACTCATGACAGAAATGGAAATAACTGAAGTAGAAGGCATAGCGATAGTTGTATTCTTAGGAACTTTAGAACTGGTTGTAGTTACTGAAACAGACTCTAGAGGAGAAATTAAAGACGGGGTTGTAGCAATTGTAGTAGGTAAATCGAGTGTGGAATATATTTGACTAGTTCTTGTTGGATGTTTATTATCAGTTGAAGATTTAATGGTTGAATGAGGTGAAGTTCTTGTGGGTGGATAAGTAATGGAATAAAGTAAGCTGGTTCTGGTCGGACGTTTACTTCGGGGTAAATGTTTAGTAGTGGACTTAACTGTTTTTGTTTCATCTAACTCCAATATCAAATTGGAACCTAAACAGAACGGTGCATAAGTTTCTTGATAACCTGAAAATTGATAGGTTTTAAACACTTCAACAGAGTCAACATACCTACATTTCAATAAAATTAAATGTTTTGGTTTTTTTAAAAATATTTGACATACCATGACCTACTCTATAATTTTTATTAGATAGGTAAATCATTAAATAATATTCTATATTGTTTTCGTATCTAAATATAAGCTGGGTGGATTGTAGTGAAACCAGATTATAATTTAAAATATTTTATTTATTAAGTACACTGAAATCCATTAACACAGAAAATTTTGTTGGCCCTCACAGGGCATGTCCATATTTTTAGTGTATTCTGAAATAGGATAAATAAAATATATTAATTATAATCTGTGGTTTTACTTTAGTTTATATTTTACATACATATTTTTATCAAACTATATTAAAATAGTAACTATATACCTATTTAGGTATTTACAGTCAGGTGGTTATCAAAAGAAATTTAATTAGGATTAGGTACCATAGGAAAATATACAATAATATTTATACATAATTGTACCAAGGCTTCCGAGTCGCTGTAACTTGCACATCTCTGGTAATGGCCGGACTGCAGCTGCGGATAAGTACTTAGGTAATGTTATAAATACAAAATAGAAAAATATAATGAAATACATACGTGCACTGTGATCACAATTGTATTCATACATATCACATTGATCTAGAAAGGTTCTTCGGTTGCACCCATCGGGAGAGGCCGCGCACACTGCTCTGTTGTCGTGAACACAAGCTGCCGCTAGGTTGCAGTAGTTTATGGGCTGAAATAAGGAAATATAAATGATCTCATCACATAGTAAACATCTTTATAACTGGAAAAGTAGTTTTCCTTGACAATAACCTTAACCATGACCCGAACGCAAGTGCTATAGATATAGCCACCTCATTTGAAGAATAGGTTGATATCTCGCACTTTGTTCTCGCAGGCTATAATGATTACGAGTATCTATGAAAAATAATGACATATATTATTCTAATTTCTGTTATTTTATTAGACTAAAGGTTATTATTATAGTTGAGATATTATTGTAGATACCTGTCTTCTCTTTAGATTTGTACTTTTGTATAGGTATAGGACATCGTTTAAGGGAGAAGACAGGCGACTCCTGCTTCAATTAGTACCTGGGCCCTGTGACAAAGTCACAAGATCGCATTTATCTAGGGCGCTTAAACTCTTTTTAGTGTCTCACTGCTGAGTACGGGTCTTAACTCTCTCAACTCGTAAGATAGTTGAGAGAGTTTAGGTCTTAATCCACACACGCTGACCAAGTGCGGTGGATGTCACATGTCCTCGAATGATTAATAATAATAATAATAAGCAGCTAACATCTTGCAGCACGTGAAGTAAAAGTTTACAAGAAAATAGTAAGTATGAAAAACAAAACGTTGTTTAATCCCTCAACTGACCTCTCAGAGAACCACAGAAACAAGGTTCCGATTAAATGAGAAACAGGATTTATTGTTTAGATAAACACTCGTCTTGTACTCTTTACATAATATAGAAATGATTCAAAGAAAATTTCGAATATCTTAAAAAATAACCTTCGGGTGAAAAGAGTTAAGGAATCAAGGTAATTAAATAATGTAATTATTACATAAGTTAAATGTTGGTGCGTCCTTTGCAGTGACGTTAACACTGAAACAAATTAAAATATCCTTACTAATATAATAAAAGCGTAAGTAGTTCTGTCTGTCTACCTGTTACGCTTTCACTCCAAAACTACTGAACCGACTTGGGTGAAGTTTAGTATGGAGATAGTTTATGACTCTGGGAAGGATATAGGATACCTAGTTTTATACAACTGCGCAAAAAGAGGTTAATAGTTTAGCACGATAACCGCCATAAGCGAGGCCGGAGCTGCGGAACCGCGAGGAATAATAATAATATAGATAAAATTAACAATTAATCAAAAATATTCATTTTAATTGCAAGTAAGTAAGAATTTCCAATATAATCTGATCCCGCATTGTATAGGATTTCCGTACAACGAGAGGTTAGCTTATACTGGCCGTGTGTTCATACCCTACAATGCCCCTGCCCCCAGTAAGTATTCTGTGCACTTGGTAAAAATGACCCTGATGGCCTATTTAGTTAGGACTTGATACGATAGTCAGGCATGACCTTAGGAATTAGTTATTTCGCGAAAATATAAATACACACCGGGAACGGGACCCCTAAACTGTTTTAGATCCCGCACGAATATAATCAGAAATATAATACGAGGAGTTGCAAAATTAGAATATCTACTTCTAGCATTGTAGTTGTAGTTTTTCGTCATCTAAACAGTTTATTTTGCCTGAAACACAGGATTACCTGGTTCAGGCACATATTTGTTAAGTAGGTATTGTTGTAAAAAATTGTCCTGTATTTACTAATCTGTTTTATAAGATTTTTGAATAATTATTTTCTAGTTAAAATTGCTTAGCACTTTGATGTTTAAGAAAAATACTTAGGTATATCGGGAATTTATGTGTTTTTAAAAACATTTCACACACATCTGAGAATTTAGGTACTAAAATCTCACCGAGAAACAATAACAGAAACATTATCACTACATGACTTTTTCAATAACACTTCATACAATTTACGTAAACATCTACAAGAGTTGAAGAGCTGTGTATTGTAATAAAACGTTTATTACTTTTTCAATGTAGCTATCGTAAACCACACTGAGTTAACTTGATGGTCTCTTTTCAGACTGTATAATATTATCATAATCATTTTAACATCACACCTAGCTACGTGACTAACGTTTGACAGGATTCCGTAAAGTGTCGTAAAATAATTAATAATCATATAAAAATATTACCTACGTTATAAAATATATTATATTCCATTTTTATTATTTTTAGCAATTCTGTTTTCTTGACTGCAAGTGAAAATTTTGAAATAAATAGGTAGGTACGATGAAAAAACCCGTAATACCTCTGTAATTAAAAAAAATATTGAAAAGAACGCTACCTCACATATTATTTCTTTCTCTATCGCACTCTTTTCTCAATTACTTGTAATTTTTAGATTTGAGATCACAACTGGACTTAGGACCCTTATTCATAAATATCTTATTAGCCTCTTAGGTTAAAATGGACTTTGTCTCTTTCTTACCAGTATTAATGTCAAGATGACAGACAAAGACAAACTAATTATATACCTATTTTAGCTATAATGACCATATAAGACGTTTGTGAATACAGGGGAGGCCACCTATATTTTCATCTAAAGTGCCGCTTCTAAACAATAAATAATTATTTACTAGCTTTCCTCTCGTGGCTTCGCCTGCGCGTACGTCGTTTAGACGCAAAATCATAAACCTATTTTTGCCAAGTCGAATAAAACCTAACCTATATCCTTCCCCGGGTCTCAAACTATCTCATACAAAATTTTAATATAGTTCAAACCGGCTCAATAGTATTATCGTAAAAGCACGACAGACAGACAGAGATACATTCACATTTATAATATTATTATAGTAAGGAAGTAAGGTCTGTAAGTACATAATGTGAGTATTAAACAAATACAAGATTAATTTTAACGTGGTTGTCATTGACACATCTTATCATCTGAATTAAACGCATTAACATAGTTTATTACCCTTCGAGTGACAACCATTTCCTATTTTGTAGTCCAAGGCAAGTGTTCAGTACTTTTACATAAAAGCAAGTACAGTCTGTTTTTCCTAAGGATGCATATTATGTCAGCAAATATGGCCGCCTCGTAACCAGAAACTATTTTTAGGGTAGGGCCACCATGATTGAATACATTAAATGATTAGTTAAAAGGGTGACTGAATAGATTTCTAATCATTCATTATTCTAATCATACATTAATAAAACACTGAAATACAATAATACAGTCGATTTTGATTAAAAAATTCAACTATACAATAATGATTTTTATGCTCCAATTTCATTGAATTTTTAATTGTCTTCGTATTCTATAGTCAAGAGTCCTATCTCTAGTCAGCGGTCGTCACACTTTTTTGGTTAAGGGCCATAAAAGATAATGTGGGGTGTCACTGCGGGCCACACAGGTACATATCTATAGAAAGTCTGGGGAGGGAGGAGTCATGTGGTTGCAAAAAAAAGTTTGTTGGTAGTAATACTGTAAAACAAAGGATATAGAAGCGAGCGCGGAAATTTAGTTGGTAATAAAGGAAATTTAAAACAAACAATATTAACATACTATAACATTAATGAAAAAGGGAGTATAGCAAATACGAAATGTTTCTTTGGTAAAACGAAAAATAAAAACAAAAGTCATAATAGTGTGAGAAAAGCGAGCCAAAAACTATTGTTGGCAAGAAAGAAAATGGAAAATAAAATAAATAAATGAAAAAGCAAGCGAAGCGAGCACTGAATATTTCGTTGGTGATAACGAAAATTGAATACTGGTGAACCACCTGACAATCATATACTATTACGATTACTTTTAAACTTTTCTAGCTGGTATTAATGAAAATAACAGACTACAAACTTAGCATTAGCATTTATTTGTTGGACATCAAGGCTGTAATCTAATAAAATTATTTGGTCTGTCGCGGGCCGCAGAAATATCGACTGCCGGCCGCACTTTGACGACCGCTGCTCTAGATGAACACCGATGAATTGACTATTATTTTTTTTTGCTGATGACCTAACCCAATTAGCCTGAAAGGCCTCTATTGGTTCACCGGACTTTTTCGGTGAGCCGTCTGAGGACGGTCAAACCGATCAAGTACTGTGGCAACTGCCATGAGGGCTCCCCATGTGGGGACGAACTTCGGCTCAGGACGTTGCCGGACACTCTAGTTTTTAGGGGATCGGGGGGCATTTCGCATTCGCGCGGTCCGGTCCTGACCGGAACCGTAATCGACTGGGGATGAATTGACTACAGCGTTACCATCTATTAAACTATTTTTTAAGGACAAGATCTTTTAAAATAGGCAAGCTGTTTTTTTTTCAAACATCTGAGTAACTTTTAAATCTGGGCACTTAAATACTTAAATTACCCATTTTGGTGTAAACGTTCTCAAGTTATGGCGTGACAAAGGGAAGCACAGATTGATTGTATTTAAGTGATCGTTTAGAACATTTTAATGAGCGACGATACGATACAACTAATTATATTTAATATGCACTCAATCTCATACAGCGTCAGTTACGTGGTTGAAAAACAAAAATTTCATGTTTAAGGAAAACAGTATGTTATGCACTAATAAAATAATTTAAGACAATACTTTACAGTAAAGTACATCTAAACATCACATTTTCATTTGAGTGGATACCATTCACTCTGTTCTTCCTAAATTCCCTTATCCTTCGAATCCATAAAAATCTATGTCCACACTCTAATTTAAATAATATAAAAATGTCAAATAGGCCGTATCCTTGCATAACCTGTAGTCATAAATTTTTCAATGTGTTTAGAATTTTATAAATAATTCGTATTTAACTGGTTGATGTAAAACATTTTTCAGTTAATTTCATAGTTAAACTGTTTACTTAATGGATTAAGACATTTTTAAGTTGATACATAGTGTGGTTCATTGATAAAATCGTGATATTCTAAAGTGATACAAGAACTGAAGCTTTGTTTGCCTTTTTGGCACGGTAAGGAAAAACGCAGTTTACCTACATATTAGTTTATAATGACTTCTAAGGGCACACACACAGTATTATATTTGTCGAAAATAATTAAATAAAAAAGAATAAAATCCTTTTTTGTGTTTGTATTTTTAAAGGTAATTTAAAATAAGGAAAACACGCAGTAACTAACTACACAAACAAGTTAAAAATTAAAAATCATTTGTACAATAGAAAACGCAGGTGCAGTCTCTACCCCGTTTACATTCAGCTCATTTGAGCAGAGAAGTAGGTAGGGAAGTAGGCAGGATGAGTATGTGCTCATGCTCTTGCCGCTGCTACTTGTACTGCCCGCCCGCGCAGGCGCGCACCAAAAATGAGCGTTTTTTGTGCTCAAAGGGGTGGCGGCCAGCCGAGCAGCGCGAGCGACTGTGTGTTTACATTCAGCTCCATTCCTCACTTCTCGCCGAGCGCTTTATGGAAGTAGACTTGCATACCACCTAGTATTTTTTCACTTAAGCTGCCAACATGCCTGTCGGTGGAAGTAATGAGAATAAGTTCAATTACAGAGTTCATTACTATGGACTGATATCTTCCACCATCTTGAAATGCCGCGGTGTTCCAGTGGTAAACATGTTCACGAAGTCCCGGGTTTGATTACCTCTTAGTTGCAGCGCGGAGTTTGAATTTGTACCCGATGAACGGCAATAGGTTCCTTCCACTTTTACGTATAAAAACGTCGGTATACAGCTCTGCCTACCCCTACAGGCGTGACGCTATGTATGAAGTCTTATTAAAATTCGATCATAAATGTGTACTATTGCGAAAAGACAAAGCGTGGACGGAGTAAATATTTCGACATCGGCCGTTGCTGAAAGTTGAAAGCGAGTGAGTGGTAGGGCAGTATGTGATTGTAAACACTAAACTTCTCTCGATCATGCCACAGCAGTATCATCGCATTTATTGCCGGCAACGCGAGGAACAGCGGTATGTGCCGAATGTAAACGAGGTAGGTAACAGCCAAGGCGTGATGCGCCGCGCCAGGTGACTTAAAAACCAAATTTTTATTAGTATGTGTAATTACAAATTATCCTGTTCGGTATTTGTGCAGGGGCCTTTACAGATTATATTAATGACTAGAACCGGATATATTTGCTTTAAAAGGTCGGTTAAAATAAGTATATACGGTATATACTATATCCGACTTTGCAAAGGGATTTCAATGTATGGAAACCAAATGTTCTATTCAAACAATTCAATATACGCGCATTCATAAATATTCCATACAAACTTTAGTGGACATTGTTAAGATATTAAGTGGAAACAAAGCCCTTATTTTGCCTGCACATACATACATACAATCACGCTTTTTCCCATGGGGACCGGCAGAGACTGTAAAGCGCCACTTGCATACAATGAATTGTGTTAAGATCCATAATAATGTTTAAACATCTGCCCATATATGCACAGCGGTTGCGAGTGCTACGCACCTGTCCTTTTTGAAGGACATCACCGATGAGATCAGTGAATGTCCTTTTAGGTCGTCTTCTCCGTACGTTGCCACTCACCTACACCGTGTATATATCTTTTGTAAAATTGTCTATTATCCTTCCTTCCCACATGACCAAACCACCTAAGCATAAGGTGGTAAAATGTATGCTTAGGTGGTTTGGAAGAACATGTAGTAACATATTCTTTTAGATCACAGTTTTCTCCAACTACCTAATTGATTCCTCAATTGTCATTAAGAGTTACACACACGTAGAGAATGTATTTTCATAGCCTTTTTTCATGCTTCTTTTGTTGTATATAGAAACAATTATTATTTCGGGCTAGAAATGTTACATTGACGAATTTACTAGTTTAAACAATGTATTTCAGGCTTCGACTTTTATCTAATTTAGTCATCCATCAAATAACATCGCCATGCATCACATCAAAATTGAGAAATGAGAGTATCATGGTGCTAATTTATTAATGTCTAATCTATAGCATTCTTTAGCTTGGTGAGTAAAATAGCTGTCTAAGTCCTTTTCCACAATAATTTTTGCAGTAGTTCGTTGCAGAGTACCTTAGTAGCTACAAAGAGATTTGGCACCAACGAGGAGTCAAATGTAAAACGGAGGTAATGAGATATCCCATGGTAAGTAGACTGCTATTACACCTCCTCCTCGTTCGAGTCCGTGGTCACTGTAATGATCCGAAGCTAGGAGGTGTGGTCAGCCGTAACTTCATTCTGTGACGTGGTGATGGTCGAGAAGGAAGCGGCGGAGAGAGAGAGGGAGGCGACTAACAACCTTCCTTGCCGCAACAGATGCACCAGGCGCCGAAGAGGTCCAGACGACCTGCAACCTCCGTCGAAGCCGCCTGCGGGCGGCGAGTAGGGCAACCCGCCGCCTTAGCAGCAGCGGGTCCGAGAAAGTAGAGCGATGTTTTCCGCGCATGCCTATACCAGAGAATTGGAGGAGAGGCCCCCCGCAACAGGGGCTCGTCACATCGCCGAATCAGTGAATGCAGGAGCAAATCCCGCAGCTTGGCACAAAAGGTGTCCAACGCAACACCGGTGGAGTTTTAGTGGGTAAACCGGGCCCGGCCGCTTGTAACTGGAGATCCTATGGGGTCTCGCTCGCCCGGGCCAAAAACGGGAGTTTCGCATACCTACTCCTTGCCTTCTGCTCATTTAGGGCAAGGGGACGCGTAAAGCATTTCCCCCCGTAAAACATAAAGTTAGACTGCTATTTAAAAATTATTAATATTTAAAGACCAGTGAAACACGTGATGAATTTGTAACAGATTAACAAAGTAGCAAATTACCACGGCTCGTCAGTTTGTTGTTGTTTTTCATCCGTCCACGTTAGGTCGCCTCGACTGAACAGTGAAGACCGTGGCGTTGTAGAAGCAAATAAATCTGTGATAAAAATGACAATAATTGAAATGGTTAAACTTTTCTTATAATTAAAAACGAAATATTATTATTTAAAAATTAATTATAATTAATTGAATAAAATTAATATTAAATTGGTTATTAAATATAAGTAAAATGGTGTACACAATCTCGGATATGAAAGAAATAAACGTGCCTGTGGGACGAATACGATCTATAGCAGCACAAGTAAGTACACAATTTCCACACAGCCAAAAATGTAGGCCGATTTTGTTAGCGATATCTGCTTAAAGAAATTAAAATTAAAAAATCCACCTACTGAAATCTAGTTGATTTTTATTTACACAAAGTCATATTAATTGTTTTCCATTTCCTATCGTGCAATGAATATAAAAACGGCTCGTTTCATAACTCTGCGATAATTATTTTTCTACCGAAAAAGGAGCCTTTTGCCAATTACATAGCGATTGACACCATTAACTCACTGAATAGGTTACTAGGCGTACCTACTTACGAAATTTGTAATTTAAAAATATATTTTAATTTTATATCTAACATTATTTTTAATGTTATTATTTAAATTAAAATAGTTATTTATTAAATATTCTAATTTTAACTAAAATATTTAACTGTGGACCAGAGTATTGTTGTGAGCGGAAAGAATGTAACAACAAAATTAAGGTTTTTTTTATTCTGGAATAGGCCTACGCTTGACTACAACTTGCCTGATGTTAAGCAATGATGTAGTCTACGATGGGACGCGCCTGCCCACTGTACCGATTCATTCGTGATAACAAATAATTTGCGGTGTGGTGGTACTGGAAAAATTCATATAATCGTGAAAAATCTAGGTGACGGTGAATCTGATTATACAGGAGATTAAGGGCCCCGATTTTTGCGCTTTAGATATATCTCTATAAAACAGTCCAAAAAAATGTCAATTGAAGACTAATAATAATAGACTGTTCGTTGCATTTCGTGAATCGATTGGTAGACTTATCTGTAACGTGAAATTATTAGAGTACGAAAATAAGTTTTTAATCGGCATCCGCCATTTTGTTTCGACAATGTCAAATAATAAAAAGCAAGAAACAGGGCCCGGTTCTGTAAAGGAAAATGAGATCGAACGCAGATCCGACCGCCTAACGTATTATAAATATTTACTAGGTACCTAAAAATAATAAATGCCTTCATTTAAATATCAACGAAAGTTTACAGAGTTAATACAAACGTAATGCTATGGTTCAGTCAACAAAGTAAAAGAAATTTGTACAAAAACTATAGTTAGATTTGCTGTGAATCGGTTCAATTAACAAGATATTTCTTCCTTGTTTTCATTTCACTGAATTTCCGGCGAACTCAGTAAGGTCAATTATCTACAAACATTACGCTTGGAATTATGGATTTGTTACTAAACACCATAACAGCTGTACAAATCTTATCATCATATCATAATATGGCATAGTCTTCTGAGGCGATTCTGTGGATGTAGAAAAATTTATTCAAGCCATGTTTAAACTGGAATCAACTAATAGTTGTGCGCCTACAGTTATAAAATCTATAGTAGTACCTATAGTAGTAATATAAACTTTTCTAGATCCACAGAATCGCCCAAAAAGACAGTGCCATATCATATCGCTGACGCGTTTAAACCGTAAAATACTATAAAGCTGAAGAGTTTGTTTGTTTAAACGCGCTAATCATATTAACTACTGGTCCGGTTTGAAAAATTCTTGCAATGTTAGATGCCCCATTTATTGAGGAAGGCTATAGGCCACATTTTATTCTACTGCTGGGATGTAGTTCACGCGGGCGTAGCCGCGGCGAAAAGCTGGTATAATATAAATGCGTCCATCACTGTACCTATATACTAGGGACAGCTTTTTTTATTAAAACAAATTCCACGATATTTCCTCGCTTTTCAGAAGTTGTACCACGTTACAGACCGGACAAAAAAACTATGTGCGCATCCGGCAAATACAGCACTATTGAGTAAAAGTATATTACGTACGGCTGCAAACATTTATTAGCTATCAAATACGTAAATTTATTCAAAAAACATTTATCGAAACTACCGACCTACTGATAAGCAAATGCTATTATAATGTAAATGTATTTCTCAGTGACGAACTTTAATTTCCAGATTAGATATTTAGTTAACGACTGTACTTAATTTATATACAAAGATTGACGTATTTTTTCAATGTTTGATATTAATTGATTCCATACATAACTGTAAATAAGTAATGTTATTCAAATAAACACTTTTGAGTACAAAAATATGATCAATTTAATTCTTCTTTTTATTTTAATTACATGCCTGAATAAATTATTGTATTCGCATGTTTTTTATTATTTATAATTCTAAAGAATATATGAATGTTAATTAAAATTTGTGTGTCCAAATTAATGGACTATGCATGTTTGACACATTTTACATTACACCTAACTTACACATGTTTTGACAAATAAACTGGTATGAAACCGAACCCTCACCATGCGAGTTTCACTCGCTCTTGTTGTATTTTGAATAGACTTTTCGTATAGGTTTTAATTTTCGCGGCCGATACGTTATCTAAAAGAGTTTGTTTTTAATTTTTTGTTTCTTAGATATATCTTATGTTAGATTAGCTAGATAAGATAAGATAAGATAAGATAAGATAAGTCTTTATTTTGTAAACAGGTACATGAGAATAGTAAAGGTACATGAGATCTTAAATACAGTAAGTAGAATAGCTTTTGAGAACATTGTAAGAAAGAGGTAATTTTTGAGCGGGAGCCAATTTCAAATTATGTTTCTGACAAGTTGCATAATAAAAAACAACATTTAAATAGAGTGACTACAGAAAATCGCCTAGAAATTCTAAAAAAATCCATGGTCGTACATAGGAGATTATACACCTTATCCCGTTTTATTTCAGCTAATAGCAAGTATGGCCCCAAATCTTCTTCTTCTAGATTTGGGGATGGCAGTCAGTTTTGCGACTATATCACTGCCTGATTTACTCAATTCTGCTAATGGACTCTCTTTGAATGATAGCCAGGCGTCTTGGTTCGGTAAGCAACAACATTATTCTTTACTAATAAAGGGGCAACATTATAAATGTGGCTGTGTGTACTAGGATAGCCTGATGATGATGATATTAATAATATTTTTGGTAGTTTTCAAGCGAACAAAGTAGCGGGCAGAAGTTTAGGTACATACAATGATACTGACCGTCTGACATTGAAAACGAAGGAGTCGTTACTCTAAGGAATAAATTTTAATGAAAAAAAAATGAGGGTGACTAATTTTCTAACGATAAGTAGATACCTAACATAACACTAACAAGAATTTGAAAATTTTGAAGTTTCAGACCAACATCAATTAGGCAAATGCAATCCGCGAAATCCTTTGTTTGCAAATTTTAAATGCTCTTAATTTATTTCCATTTTCCTTCTTTGAACTGTTTAGGTAATCATAAATTATTATCCACCTTCAACTAACTACCTCCCAACATTCTAAAGTAACTAAATAATCGCTAATTCATTCTTGCAGGTAGTTTATCGTTCCTGACGCAGCCATTAGGAGCACTTATATCGGGGCCGATAGTAGACTATTTTGGCAGGAAAAAAGCTACATTCCTAGTAAACATTCCCCATGTAATAGCTTGGATTCTTATGTATTTCTGCTGGAATGTGCCGACATTGTTCTTAGCTAACGCATTGTTGGGTATTGGGACTGGCATTATGGAAGCACCTATTAACTCATATGTATCAGAGATCAGGTAAGATGTGCAGGTTGACATGATCAGACTTAAGCAGCAATTACTAATTGCAGCAGCTCTTACTCTAATTGCCAATTAGAGTAAGAGCTCTGCAGTAGAAGACAGGGCATTGGCAAATAGATACCCTCGCTACGTTTATGATCTCAAGCCCAATTAATGAAGCACACGATTTTTGCAAAGTGGTTTCAAAAACTAAATGAAAGTATCCGCAAATTGGGCTAAATTACGTGCCAATGACTGAAGCAGACTTGGATCTCTATACGAAACCAACTGGAGAGAACTTACTCAGTCTGAACATACCTAAACCTAATTTTACAATCAATGAACTTTATCCTCTACGTCAATGAATCTCGTCCATTTTTCAGTGAACCATCAATTCGTGGCGCATTATGTACTGTAACCCAATTATTTTTGTCAATTGGAATATCGTTGATGTATTTTTTGGGTTCTGTGGTAGATTGGCGAGTAGCAGCGTTGATTTGTCTTTCAATTCCCTTCACTTCAATGGTCTTGGTACTGATCGGAGCGGTAAGTATTGAAAAATGTTTAGATTTAGGAACCATTTAAGGTATTAATTCGATTAAGATTTCCGGGTTATTTTCAAGATTTCATATTAGGTACAAAAATGAAAAAAGGAAGTATTATATTCATTTAATATTTTATAAGCAAATAAAAATATTTATTATACTTTTCCTTTTTTTATACTTACCTTTAATTGAATATCCAGTCATTAAGAATGACAAAATAAACATTTGAAATACAACAGCCAACATATATCATCCTTCTATATAAAAATTACTAAATTTAATCGAACAGAATTATTTTCATGGTTAAAAATACTTCCTTAAATTTTGGATGGTTACCTTGTACTTGTCTTGTTTCCGCAGTTATATCCATTTTTCTTCGATACAATAATTGCGATTTGATATATTTTAGGTACCTGACACACCAGTATGGTTACTATCTCAAGGAAGAGAAAAAGACGCTCTTAAATCTCTTTGTTACCTACGTGGTTGGACGGTGCCTGAAAATGTCCAAGAGGAGTACGACAAACTAGTGGTTTACGCAAAAAGTCTAGAGTGCTGCGTCATCTGTTTGAAGGAACAGAAACTGGAGACTGAATGTGAACATAGGAAGATGAATATAATTAAAAGGTAAAATTAATTATCAGTAACGGTCCGGTGGTGTGGTTTGTAAGACACTTGCTTTTTACGCCGCAGGTTGTGGTAATGATTCCGACCAAAGTCAAACATTTGTGTGATGAACACATCTGTTTGTCTTAAGTCTGGATGTAATAATCTGTATAAGTAGGTATTTACAAAAGATAACTATTATATCTCCATGTCCATGGTTAAAGTTCTGCTTAGTTTGGGATCAGATGGCAGTGTGTGTTAAAAAAATGATAAAGAAATCTTTATTAGTCTACCGTTTTTGTGGTTTGTAGAGTTAAAATCGCTAATGTAATACATGAACATATTGTATGTATTGTTTTTCGTCAGGTCTCTCAAAAGATTTAATATCGTGATGCTATGCAAGGAGACACTCCGTCCACTGTCCCTTACAATGCTTTACTTTACTTTCTTCGTGATGAGTGGTTTAGCTCCTGTCAAGCCTAACATGGAAAATGTTTGTGCTGCGTTTGGAATGGATGATGATCCTAAGAATATTGTAGTAAGTATTGCTTAAATTTTAAAATTTAAACTCGTTAATGTAAAAATCAATATGTTTAGTAAAATTTAATTCAATAGCGGAGATTTCTGAGTAACGGCCTTCGTAATACATTTTGTGCATGAACAAAATGGTTGTACTTGTAACAGACAACTGAGACAACAAAAAATACACATTTGTAAAATTGAAACGAATTTTATAAAAAGTGTTTTTGTAGTTATTTGTGTATCTTTTCAAGCAAAGTGATTGATGATAATTACTTTTTGAACAAAAATGCTACAAAATGTATTCATTAACGCAACAATGGCCAATGATTTACCATGACTTATTTGGAATACTTTCAAATGATAATTTACAAAAGCTATGACACTATTATCTCTATCACTATGCTCATGTTAAACCACGATTTAGTAGTAAACTATTTTTAGTGTCATTTAAAACATGTGTCAAATATAGAAGACACATCTGAACCATGAAGAATTGTGTTTACGTCCGTGTAACACAAAAAGGCACTTGATTTTATCCGTGACAAAAACGCTGGATAAAATCTCTATAAGACAAAAGACTTATGTCAAGATAGATAGATATATTTGTTCAAGCATTGTTTCTTAGTTAAAGCATGTGGTAAATTTCTGCTCATTGTAGCACCTTTTACATTGTCAATATGAAAATGTATATAACGAAGGTGTTTACTAAAGTACACACAAATAAATGATCGTCATGCATTTTCAATTTCTCATTGTTAAAGTTTTTAAAAGTACTTAAAAAAGAACCTTCGAACGACTTTACCTTATTGTAGGTGATTCAGAAGCAAACATTTTTATAGAGTCCAGGAAATATCTCATGGGAATTCAGAAAATGACCCTTATTTTATTCTTTTATTCTAAAGAATAAATAATAAATATAAACTATGATTTCTTGTTTAAAAAAATACACTTTACTATTTTTTTTTGTTTTTAGGTGATGGTAGGGGTAATAACATTACTAGCCAGTGTCATAGTAATATGCATTATCAAACTGTTAGGAAAACGAAAACTTGGAATATCAGCTATGTTGGGAACAGCGGTATCGTGCACTGCATTAAGTATATATGCTGGCAAATATTTGGAAGATAAAGTCTTCTCCTATGATCCTAAGACATTTCCGAAAGAGAAAAGTGTTGTGCCTTTAATTTACTTCTACTTCCTAACGATTTTTACCGGCCTTAATGTATCGTGGGTAATCTTGGGTGAAGTGTTTCCTTTTAGGTAAGTGAAATCAATTTTCCCTTAAATTACAGACAAAAGTCAAAACACAAGGTACAAAAGTCTTAAGACTGATAGCTTAACATTATCAACGAAGATGCGTGCACTGCAAACCAAAACGTCTTACATAAAAAGTTAAGGCTGATAGCCTATATACTACTGCATTGAGACAAGACTGTTGTCAAACCATCTTAACTATAGATTGCGTTTGCCTGAGACATTGTTAATAATCCATAATTTACCTATTCAAAATAATAAGTACTTTTAACCTGACAACATCATACAAAGTATGTCTAAAATGACGGAACGTCATCAGACTTACTTACTGTATTATTATATGTGGTCACGTTTCCTAACATTGTATTTTGTCACATACTTAAGTAATTTTGGGCAACGTGACTCTAGATCTCAATAAACTATTTTTTTTAGGAGTCGTGCATCAGCTCAAGGTACTGGTGCAGCCTGGAATTACGTAGTAACTTTCTTCGGAGCTAAAACCCTTATAGATCTAGAAACTCACTTCAGACTGACTGGGGCTTTTGCTGCATATGCAATATTTGCATACGTAGGAACTGTATACTTGTACTTCTACTTGCCAGAAACAGAAGGCATGCCCCTTCAAGAAATCGAGGAGTTCTATAAAGGAAAGGTCAGAATATTTGCCGACGACTGGTTCATTAATATTTTTAAGAGAAATAAAAAGAAGAAATAGTTTTATATTGACAAATTAATCTAACATTTCTTTTAATACAAGCTAGTATAGTATTTTAGTTTTGATTTTTGGATTTCTTAAACCTTTTATTTGTTTAGCACTTATAGTTATTATTATGGCAATACATCTGGCAGACTCAATTATGTAACACACGTTTGTCAGTAATTTAATAGAAAAATCATAAAACAAAACAATATACACTGTACTTGCACTAGTTAATAAAATTTTACATTGACTCATTATTATCCTTAGCTACTAAAATGAGTATTGTATAAAATTCTAAAGTAATCTTCTATTATTCTTTGGGATCTTCAATTTTAGCCATAAACAGTGGCAATGAAGATTTATTATCCCATAAAACTGCTATAAATGGTTTATCAGCCTTAAACACGACTGAAGGTTCATCGTAAGATAAAGCTACTGCGGCAAATGACGTCGCTGCTGCTGCTGACCCGCCTTTTTCGTCTATTGATAGTACTGCAGAATGTACCGCAGATGATATTTGTGGAGAAAATGTTCTGTAGACTCCCAAACCATTGAGCTCAGCGTAAGGGCTGAATATGTTCGTGATGCCAAACTGAAATTTAACATAAAATTACTATCTTCAAATTAAATTAACGACTCCTAATCAAAGTCAGGTCTAATCAGGTGCATAACGAATTGATTCATGTTTAAAGGTAAAATTAGTTGCGATTCAAAACCTTTGCCTAAAATTTCAAGACAGGATTGGAGACAATTTTTTCACTTCTCTAAAAGTACTACATATATTGTAGAAGATCAATTACAATATAGCTCTAAATTTAGCAAATTTATTAGAAAGTAGTAAATAAATATCTAAAAGATATAGACCAGATATATTTCGATGACTTACTTTTGTCAACACAGGAGCTAGATCGATATCAGAACTGATTGTAAACCTCGGCAGTTCTAAATCAGTTTCCATTGGTTGGAAACTGTGGTAACTAAACAGCCTTGCATCGGTCAAGGAATCCAAAGTGTTAGCTAATCCCACTAAATTATATGGTAAGATTACCATTAAGGAATACTCATCACGCTAAAAAGGAAGAAAATCATTACATTACGAAGTATTTCGTCAGACGATAATGATCCAAAAATTCGTCACTTCACTTCACTTCAATCGTTTTTAATGTCCTACTTCTGGACACGGGTCTTCTCTCAAATATCTTACGAGTTAAGAGAGTTTAGACCTTAATCCACATACGCTGGCCAAGTGTGAGTTGGTGGATATCACATGTCCCCGAATGATTAGTTCTTAGACACGTTTCCTCACGATATTTTTCTTCACCGATATTAAGCAACGGAGATGAAACGATTCGCACAAAGATGTGTGGGCACGACCGGGGATCGAACTCGCGACCTTATATTTCTAAGGCGATGCTCGTACCGCTGCTCCGCCGGGGCTCTGATGCTGCGTTGATTTACTAATAAATCGTAAGTTTCGAAATCTGTATCATTACCGTTACACTAACGATACGTTGAGACAAACCGGTAAAATTGACTTCATTTGACACCTTTAGTAATATGTTAATTTCAAACAGGTAAGTAAAATAAGATTAGCTTAATGCTTATTAGAAAGTCAAAAAGTCGAGGTAAATACTAGAAATAAATAAAAACTCACCTCAAAGGGCAATATAATAACTTGAGCATTTGTGGTTGGATCTACTCCAGTTTTGAACAATTTCCTCATGCGCATAAATTGAGCGGTCTTCGTTTGGCCATTGCTAAGGTGGAAATCTTTTGCTTTCGTAGCCTCTACTCTAAAAGGTGCGTCCCATAGGCCCTTAAAGTATATAGCATTGACAAGAACTACTTGAGTGTTCGTATCCAAAGAATCTGTAAAAGAGTTATTGGATTGTCTTAAAACTTCACTTGCAAAAATGACAATCCTATAAAACTAACAAGATACAAAGTCTTGCAATCAGTGACCAAATTGGTATTACTGCTAATATTTTTATGTAATTATTTATTTTCAGGAACTTTCTTTCACGAGATGGTTCAGTAATAACCAAAGCATGCATGATGTTAACGCCATATATCCTGGCTTGAATAATAATAAACACCATAAAACTTTTATTAACATACCCTGAGACACTAGTCTGTCAATCTTATTGTTCGTCCTAGAAGCCACCCAGCTATTAATCTGGCGTGCTATTAGTTCAGGCTTTGCAAAACTTACAGGTGTGATGTCACTATTAAAATTACGTTGAGCTACCCGTTTGAAGTCGGGGTTCAGGCTAAATGCGTCGGCTACAAATATGTTGTTTGCGGTTTTGAGGATATTGCGAGAATTTCGATTCTGAAATAGTTTAAAAAAATCAATCATTTTCTGATACAGTAAAAAAGAAAACAGAGTAAGAAGATTTTTTAATTAGATATGCTATACAAAAATGAGTTGACATGACATTACTAACCTAATATGCAAAAGTTATTTACATATATTTGCCCATTGCTGGGCGCATGACTCTCGATATTCGTGCATTTTTTTAATGGACGTGAATCCCTAAAAATTTTGAATTTTGTTATAACTAGTACTCACTTTAAAATCCCCTGTACTGTCAGTATACGCTGCAAGCGAGGCAGCTGGCGTCATTTGTAGAGCTGTTGAAAGTTGTTGCTGTGTTTGACCTAAAGCTCCTTGTTGTAGTAAAGCCAAGAGTGTCGTGATGGATAACGGAGATATTGCTATATTTCCTGACTTAGTAGCGCTAGTGGTCTGTAAAACATTAAAGTACTTGTTTTAAAGGGGAAGGTGAAACTGAACTTCAAAAAACCTAATTATTTGAACTAAAGATTGTTTCTTTCATGAAGAAATTTGATTAAGGACGAGGATTTTAAACTGTAGGAATATCGTATACCTTCTGAAGGGTTTAATATCAAAAACATACCTCCTAACCCAACAACCCGCGTGAATGTGGAGAAAGCGAAAACATTATTATGAGGAACGTTATTTTTTTTGTAGGTATGTATGTTTGTATTGATTTTTTACCTATCTCCCACGTCCTTTGAAAAGTTCGTTCCTTTCCTTAAACTCACCACTTACCTTTAACAAATTAACTCCAAAATTTGTCACCGAATATAGTAAGTTATTGTTTACTGCATTATTAGGTTTGCTTGTTGTAGGTGCTGGTTTGAGCGGAGCTTCTGATGGGGTATTCCTATCAGATACTTGGTTTACACCAACACTTGAAGTGTATGCTAATTCTTGACTTTTCTCAACTTCAACAGTCGTTTGTCCTACTGGTTGAACAGGCTGTGCTTGAAATATTCTTTTTATTGCATCTTCGTTTATGGTTGGTATTGATAAAGGAACAACCCCTGGTCGATTATCATTGAAGTATATATTAGCAGGATTGTAGAACTGATTTAGGAATGGATTTTGTGTGCTTAGACTTTGTGTTTGTACGTATGTCAGGAACCAGCCTATGGTTATACCTGTGAAGTATAAATTAAGTGCTAAATTGTATTTTTTAACTTAAAATAAATCAATTTCGGCTACATTGTTTTCTTTGGTCTACTCCATCCGTGGGAGTTCATAATTGTTTCAAACTACTTACTTATAGGACAGAATAGGAGATTAATGTTATCTGGAAATGAAATGCCACGTACATAAATGATTGCGCCACATCCTCTACGTATAATTGTTATTGTTTTAAATTATAATCAGTTAGTACTAACGAACATTACAACAATACTCCAGAAAAAAGTAAAGCCAGAAAAAATTTATGATTCAAGAATAAGAATAACTGTAAATAAAACATTTAATGGAACCCTTAGCCTAGTTAAAAACCACCTCAGTTACTTTAGTTTTTAAATAAAGAAAGCCGCATCAAAATAAGTCCTTTCGCTTAAGCGCTACGATTCTTAAATCTTGTACACAGACACAAACATACGCAATTAACACATGCAGCTTATTACAGCCCTCTTTTTCGTGGGGTTGAAATATGGCAAGTTGATGTGCAATACCTATAGGTATAATAGCCGTCATAAACTTGACTGACATGACGTTTGGCTAGAGTTTGTGTTGTAAAAAATGATACGTAACTAACAAGTTTTGAGATTTATCCTCAAAAACTACTTCCACATAGATTTTTTAATAATATACCTACTTGTCTTGATTTTACTTACTTGTGAATAACATTTTGATGTCCTTTTTGTAGAAACTTAAAGTAATTGTATTTACACTACACACTTATGGGAAGAACCAATTAATTAAATTCAACAATTTAATAAATCTCACAGTTTACATGCACTAGGCAGTGACACTGCCGGTCAAGTGGCGTAAACATGCCTCACAGTTAATTGTAAAATCTATCAACAATGTAAAATTGACCTTACCGTTCTTCACATAAAACAGATTTTCAATAAGCAGTATCATATGGGTTTATTCCTACCAGTCATTCAACTTTGGATCTTGTGACGTCAGAATACGATTTCATCTTATTTGGACTATCGTCGTTATAGAAGAGTAGTCAGAACCGCGTTAGTGGTTTTTCCACCAAAGCCGGTTTGTGATTCCCTTGACAAGTCTTAATAAATTGTATATAAAAAATATATACAAATGCAAATTCACTACTTTTTTTAAAGAAACTATGAATTTCTTTATTTGGGTTTTGTTTTTCTTTAAATATAGTACTATCATCATTCCCCTTGCCTTTTTCCCATTTCTATTGGGGTCGGCTCCCAGTTTAACCTGATGCGGCTAGCTACCAGAATTATACGAGCGACTGCCATCAGACCTCGAAACCCGTACGGAACGGACCTAGTAGCCGAGATGGTTAGACCAGATGTCAGATTATATTGGCTTCTGACTACATGTAATTATTGTCATAGATGTGTTAAATGACAACCGGGACCGACTGCTTAACGTGCTCTCCGAGGCACGGAGGGTAGTCCCCCAACCAACCAGACACCGAAACAAATATTTGTTGTTCAGAAATATTGCCCGGGGCGGGAATCGAACCCGCGACCTCCCGGGCACAGTATAGCCCAATCGGACGGCTTACATCGCTCGACTACCGAGGTCGTCTTTAAATATAAAAAATATACACAAATGAAACCATTAGATCAGTTCCTATAAGTTTATTTCCTTTTAAAAAAGACCCTTAGCGCGAAGGTCAGAAAATGTAATAAGTAAATCATCAAATTTAAGTTATTGTAGTTAAATGTCCTTATATTGTGCGTAGTCGAGTCAGGATACATAGAGTACCTACTTTTAGATAAAGGAAATACATCGATAAACATTATTTGCCTTTTTTCTCTCGTATACGTAGCAAAAAATAGCCATTTCTGTTTTAAGTTTACCAATGATAATATCTAAAAGCAGGTTGCTACTGTAGTGTTTAGTACGTATTGTCGAGTCAGTTGAAATGTAACACATGCTTTTAAATTTCAAATTTTTCTTGCCTACATTCCCGTATTTCGGGCATCTATAACAGCAAGTTCTAAAGCCGCATTAACAACACTTTGAGCTATGTAATTTGGAGGTCCTCCGTAATGTTCCACAGGCGCCTTATATTCGTATTTAGCACTTGATACCGTGCGGACAGCTCGCCGAAGAATTGAACAGGTGAAACCTAGATTTGTGGCTTTCTTCTCAGCAGTTTGGAAACTGAAAACAATGAAATTTTTATATTTGATAACTTCCTGATTATTTAGGACAATTAGTAAAATCTTTTTTTATGTGGTTCTACTATAATTTTCATTCATTTGCATCATAAAAAAAGAAAACTGGTTACACATTCGCACATGTTACTACTGTTCATCTGCTACTTAACAACAGTAGTGAGTACCAAGTTGTCAATACGAAAAAAGTTCTTAAGTATCATGGACCTTGAAATAAAACTATTTTATAACGGATTTTATATCGGTTTATCGCGGGTGGACCACCCGTGACCATGAAGTCTGGAAAGACTTTGAAATGTCGGGATCTAAAATCTAAAATAAACTGCGATAAAATCCGTTATAAAATAGTTTTATTTTAATGTGTGAAATTCGCGTAAATCTAAGAAAATACTATCATGAAACTGTCAAGATAAAAAGTTAGAATGCAAAAAAAATACCTATTTAAGTTACCTATTCTAATTTCACTTCATTTTCTTTTCTATTTAAAGCATTTAACTTTCTTTTCATCTAACTTTTTGAATGGAAAACATAAAAGTTACAAGACAAATTTTTGGCAACTTCAAGATTGTATTCGAGAACTTTTTTACGTATTGACAAACTGGTACTAGGAGTACAGTGGGAAAAATTGAAAACAAAATCTGGTTGTAAAGATAACTGACATGACTACGACGCTAATGAGTGGTTTCAGACAATCGTCCTACTTACATGACATTCATCTGTAGCCGAGGCATGAGCTCCCTCTTTTCTAGCAGTAACAAAGCATTTCTTACTGCCGCTGCTGCTATAACCGAAGGGTACTCATCACAAAGAACTTTATCCACCATGAGACCACACTGGCAAAGAAACGTAGCGGCGATTTCTATTTCACCTCCATATTCATGGTCACTCCACCAAGAAAAGTATGTTATGAAGTCCTGAGCAACCACTGGCTGTGTGGGAAATCTCTGTAAAAAAGTAAACTAACTAATTTTTTCGCAAAAAGTATTCAGTTAACAAATTAGTCACACTTCGCTTTTTTTTCACCTCTTTGTTTGTAAGATCAACTCCCACAATTTTAAAATACGGAAAATTGTTAGTCAATAATTGTGACATTCTAATTATAGTTACTTATCAGTTATTACCAATCTCAATAAAACAGCTTTCTCAGCAGCTAATAACTTCTCCCCCGAAAAGGCTTTATTTGCGTATCTCACAAGTCTCATTGCTGAGGACACAGGGCCATGCAGTTTCTGTGAGATCCAATAACAAGCTGCTGCTATCAACTGAAGCTTGTCCAACTGCACGTGTCCCGTACCCAGAACTGAATCCAGGTACCAACAGGCCGATTGCACCACTGCTGGATTCCCATAAGCACCCTATGGAATAATAACCCAAAATTAAGACGTTTTATCCAATATTTTGCCTTTTAACAATGAAAACGAATACATAGGCCTCTCCCAATAAGCGCCATTTCACCCGCTCTTCGGCTTGTCGCACCCAGCTACTGCCGGCTATCTTTCGCAGATCATCACTCCACTTAACTAGCGTCCCGCACTACGTTTGCCAAGACGGGCCTATACTCGAGGACTCGCTTTCCCCAGCGGTAATCAGTTCTTCGACAAATGTGGCCAGCCCATTGCCAGTTCAGCCGGCTAATCGTTTGCGCTATATCGATAACTTTAGTTCTTTGTCGATTTTGTGGATTTTATGCTTGAAAGCATAGCGCGCTCCATATCACGCTGAACGACTTTAAATTGACGTACTATCTACCAGACCCGTTTTCTTTTATGGCTTCATTCGGTCTCTAGCCCTGGGCTTCTTTAATACGATAAAATGGCTTCAACGAGATAAAACACGTAATGATTATAAAGAGACCTTGTTTAGATAAGTACGTTATTAATAATCCTGAATTTTTAACGACTTACATTAACCTTCATCAGCCAGTTGATCACACAAGCTCTTGTGATGCTAGAAGTTCTAGGCACGCCCATGGGTTTCCGCTCCATAGCCATAAGATACGACATTATGTCTATAGTATAGTCACGGTTCATACATTGCATATACGCCTTTCTCCCTTAAAATTACCACAAACTTCTATTATTTACGCCATTGTTAAACATATAAATATAGCTTAGTCTATGTTGCTCATAGGTGACAATCATTTATGTTCGCCACTATCCTATATTCAATACGAAACTTCCTAGTTCAGTTCCCTCATGTTTCAGCTTACAAATATCTTCTTTTCAATAAAAACAAATGAACATTAATGTACCACAATTAAAAAAATATTTAAAAACAAACATTTTACTTACAAAAATCAGGTGCTCCTAATTCATCTTGGAGACAATTATTAAATTGTAAACGACGCTTGGCTTTTTCATCGATTTTATCCTGCTTTACAACTGGAGAAAGACCCTGCAGTTCCCGACTGTGGGGCCTCTTTAGACTTCTCTTTATATTTCTTACACGATTAGGTTCCAAAGTATCCTTAAAATTTGGAGTAACAGCGCTCAACGCATCTCCTAAATTATTCTTCTTTCTGTTTTCAATAAAATACAGCCTCTCTTCATCCTCTAAGTATCGTTCATCATCACTTATAGTTATTATACTTGCATCTACGTCTACTATTTTTTTTTCTTTTTCTTTGAATACACAGTAATCCCAATCCAATTCTTCATTCTTAGTCCTCATTGTAACGTGTCTTGAGTCAATCTTCATAGAATTTTTTCGAGGTTTCTCTCGAAACTCTTTACTTATTTCTTTACTTGGTCCTGGTCTAGGTACGATTTGCGAATTAATAGTTTTCAAAGGAGGTCTTGTTGGCTGACTTTTATCTTTGTCTTTAAAAACTTTCGTATTTTCTAATAGCAAATGTCTTGGTAACGCTGGTAACGGATCTTTGGGTAGCGGTATTCTTGTTCTGTGCACGTTTTCTTTATCTGCTTCCATTATAAATAAATAAACTTAAAATTAATTGAGTAAAGCGACCACGACCAGCGTGACCGTTGATGTAATCTATGAATTTAGGTAAGGTAAGGTTGTGTGAAAACAAGTATACCCTCTTTTGCTTGATAAAATCCAACTTTTTTAGACAACCTCTAGTTTAATCATGGACTCATTATCTACCTGTATACGACTCAGAAGTAGGTAAATTGAATATTTTCAATTAAATTTTTGATTATTTGGCGTGTTAAGGAAAGGTACTCCAATTTTTCCATTCGAGCATTTTATTTGGAATCACTAAATTAAATGTCTTCTAGGAGCAATGTCTTATTGTACCTACTTACTTTTTTAAAAACCTACAATCGGTAATCGGAATATAAAAATGAAACGAAATAGCCAATTAAAATAAATAATTTAATCTTAAACATATCACAACACTATAAAAATAAATTATAAACTTAAAACTAACTTACCTACTTTGTGTACTTTTTCATTATCAAATGCGTCTGGTTTAACAGAAAACTTGTACAGCTGTACATCAAGATTTTAAGTACCACAATAAATAGTCAAAAGCCACACATTGGAACAACACAAAAAAAGGTCTTAGTACTGGTTGGCAACCATGTAGTTGTAATATTAAAATAGGTCTTGAATAACAAAGGGTGGGTTATGAAAAGAGAATATCATAAAAGTTAACATTTTTCTTTAGGTGTTCAAAAACTTTAAACAGGGACAGTATCTTCAATGCGGAAAGGTTTTTCAGGGTCAGTAACCTTGCCCGCGACAACCACTAAGTTATCTAAGCAATCAATGATGTAGAAGATGAAGGGGTGTTCTACGTTGAAACGACGAACCGCCTTTGAAGCAAGAGGTAAGTTCTTGAGTTCCATTACGACGTTACTGGCTGTAAACGGAAAAACTAATTAAGTTAGAAAAACCAAGATCAAACTTCATAGTGTTAATTAAAGTTGACAATAAAGAGTCAGCCATTTGTTAACATATTTGAATGAATAGTATTGTCTTTTGTCTTTAGTATTTCAATGTTTGAATAAACTTATATATCCGTTAATATTATTGCTTAAACTTAATAACTTTCACAGCTAGGTGGGCTGCTAAGGATTGTTAGAAGCACAGCAGCCGTTCTTTGAACCATTGAAAAGATTTAGTTAAATCTCAGCAACTTGCCCTGGATACGGATTTGCTCTTCAGTGAGTTAAACTATTGCTTGGAATATCATTTTTCAAACGCTGGTCTATAGAATTCTACTCATGCTAATGTCAAATCATATTTATAAAGAAAGACTTACCAGATAATTCTGCTGCAGAACTATCAGCGTTGTCGACACGCACTGATACATGCTGCACTAACTCCTGCACGAACAGACCCTCGTCTGCTGACACGCCAGTTAAATCAGCTTCACGACTGAAGATACTGCTTACACCAAACTAGAACATTGAAAAGATCATGTAAACGTCGGTTGTATCTATTACAACCAAAAGAAAAGAATAAACTCTAGTCTGCAACTCCAACGAGAAATTTAATCTTAATTCTACTTAAATGACTGCCTCAAACATTCCTTAATCCTGCAGATGGTAATGTATTAAAGCAATGCTGATTCGTTGGTAACATAGGCTACATAAGGCGTTTCACAATAGATAAAATTGTTCATACTGCTATGAACAATTATGATTGCAACTTCTCGACTACCTACATAGTGCTTTATATGATTATAAATGATGATTAGTAAAAAAACACATAAAATTTTAAGTACTTAACTTACCTTAGCTAACGCAGCAACAGGTTTAGTAGTAGTCTCAACTGCAAAACTAGGCAGAGACACGCAGAGTTCCTCCTCCTTTAGGCTATCTTGGATGTCAGATAAAGGCGCAACAGGCAAATCAGCTGTCAAACGGACCAGACCATCACGAGCTCGAGGCACCACAACTAAAAGTGCATAGCGGCCACCCTGAAGAAAATTGAGGCAGTTATTGATAAGTTCGTAAATAGAAACCTGCTAATGCCATCCACGGAGTAGCGGCTCGGAATTATAATATATCATCTCCCAACCCAACTCTTAAAATTATTGAGAAAATCTAATTACCTAATAGAGAGAGTGTGTCTACATCGTACAAGTCGTGACCAATTTGTAGCGAAGGTGGCGCAGCGATATCAGCCTCGCCTTTAAAATATCACGGATTGGTTTGAAATATCACTTCGTCAAGGGTTCGGTCCCACGTCGTGCCCACACTTTTTTGCGTAATTGTTTCATCGCTGCTGCTCAATATCATAAAGCAAAACTTTGTGAGGAAACCCGCATGTCTAAGAACAAATCATAAGAGGATATCTGACATCCATCAACCCTTACTTTGCCTTAACTCTCTCAACTCGTAGGAAACTTAAGAAAAGACCAGTGCCCAGCAATGGGACACTAAAAAGAGTTGAGGTGAATAGACAAAAAAAGATGCATAAATTCTATGAATTAATTAGATAGCTCAACTTACTTCATACGGCAATTTTATAGCTTCAGCGTCTAACTCAGGCAGAGATGCAGTCATAAAAGTGCCCTTAGTCTTCATCATAGTGACTTGTTTCTTCTCAGTATTGGATTTGTAGAATACGCCATTCTCCATGGTATCGAAAGGATGTTTCCACGAGCCACGGAAGTACATTCCGTTAAAGATGATCATCATGGAGTCGGCAATTGATGCTAAAATATAAAAAAAGGCGCGTGTTACTTCAAAATCTCCAACCTTTCAACTGCAACGTTCTGTAAAAAATCTTCTTTGGCAGTCAAAACGAAACCCTATCATAAACTTAAAAGTCTCTAGCTCTAACCTAAACATGTCGTTAAAACTGATACTAAAACGGGCTGATAATACTACGCCCAAGTACAATAATATATAATTAAAGTTATTACTAACTAGATTTTTTCCCAACGCTGTTCACAGACAAACTCGACGAGACGTCATGTGGGTCGTGCAACGTTTTCAGACTCCTGGCGTGGTTTCTTGCTTCAACAGCTACCATAGTTTCTTCTTCATCTTCTAATTCAGATTTCTTAGGATATGTCTTAATTAGCTTTATCTTTTCTTTAATATTTTTAGCAGGTTTATACTCAACTTCAGTTAGATCTACCTTTTCAGGTTTATCTTCAACCGCAAAAGAAATAAGTTTCTCTTTAATTTCTTTGGGAGGCATCATTTCAGGAGCTTCATCATTTTTATGTTCCTCGGGTTTGTCCGTAATTTCGATTACAAAATCGTCTTCCTTGCTATCGTTATCATCGACCTGGGATTCAGGATTATACCTCTCTACTGACCTCACTTCTGTCAAATAGTAATCTTCAAGTACCTGTTTGTAATCATCGTTGATAGTGTAGTTTTTATAAATGTAGAAATAGTTTTTCAATTCAGGTTGGTTGTATTTGTACTCATGTGTATTTTTTAACCTTTCCATAATGTATTTATAAGTATTTCGTGTTAGTTGAGGATCTTTAGGTAGGTGTAACGCTGTGACAAGCTCATCTCTGGTCTTACCCTGAGCACCTTCAGCCAAAATAGCCAAGATGGCAGAGTAACCAAGTGGAGAAAACGCAATATTTCTATCATCATCAATGTAACCCTGAAATTTAAAAAGGAATAGTTTTAAACTTACAAAATATACAAAACCAGTACAAAGAAGAGAAATTAAAATCCCGACAGATGGAAACCAGTTAAGTATAGTCATTTAGAACGATATTGTTTGTAGCGCATTGTTTTCGCTATCTGTCCAACCATCTCGTACGTGCTACATTATTATACGAGTACATTGCTCACAGATCTCAACTGCATTTATGACGATCTCGCTGCATTCCAACAGCGAACATCAATTAGACACCGCCGGAGTGAAACATTTGTTGTCATTAGTTCATAGAATTACCCGGTAAATGTTTCATCATCATATGTTACATTGGTATTTGCAATAAGCACATAATAAAACAAAATAATGTAGGAATCTATGCAAATAAAAAATCAATCGTTTATAAGTTTACTTGCCTTGAATCAGAATCAGAATTTCGTTATTTGTTTAATATAGGTGCATACATGTTATGTGGTGTCAAATATAATAAAACTAAAATCACTATGTTTTGTCATTTAGACGTACAAATAATAATATTAAATACAATAAAAATAAAAGAACGCTAAATAAATATATTGGTTATCCGACTAGTATGTAATAACTAGGTAACACTAATTATTAATGGACAGATAGCAACCTACTGTAAGAGTAATTACTATGGTTATCTGACTTTTAATAAGTGAGATAATAGATACTAGACTGTGGAACCCTATTATACCTACTTAATTAGAATTCTAACCTTACAATAACTACATGAAAATAACGCTGGTGTAGAAGAATTGAATAAATTATATCACATTGTTTTGAAAGTTAAAGGACGATGAAGAATAACCGAATATCGAATAAATTCCGATGCCTGAAGGTTACGAACCTGAAAAATAGCAGTAGACAATTCATTAGTAGCATCACCGATGAAACTTGTGTCTTTAGGTTGAATGGATCTGCCGTAGCCCAGCCATCGCGCACTGCCCAGTCCCGCGATGCATAGCACTGAAAACAAAGTTCAATAAATTAATTAATAAAATAGCAACAACTAATAGCTTTAAACAATCAATTGGCCCTGTGAAAGTAACATCCACATGTTAAAATAGAAAATCTTACTAATGACTACCATGAATAATGCGAAAGTTCGTAAAGGATGGAATGAAAGATGGATGTCTTTATTTTACGGCAAAATATCTTAACAGATTTAGATAAATTCTGCGTTACATTTAGTTTATTACTCAGTATACGGTATGCTTTGTTCCGGTAATATGTTCTCTATGGATGCTGCAGTATAAAGTGCGGACCAAATCGCTTAATCTTTAAACCAGTGTTTAGTAATAATTAATGATCAAACATCAAAAATAAACAAGCATGAACATCGGTCCATTCATTCAGTTGCTTTAAACGCCAGAAACAGACTCAGATGCACTAATGACATCCTTAAATTGGTAAACATTAATTTAAATAGTAATAATACTCGTAGAGGCCCTATTATAGGAAATGTTTAAGAAACGTTAAGTGCAGTAGACTAAATTGTTACCTATGTAGGTAATATTATATTGTATCAGAAACCAGATTATTGTTAAAAGTCACCGGTTCAATGGTAAAGGCATGGTCTTGTTGCACGTGCAGTTAGCTCGACCGACATAGTTTCCCTTGTACCTATTGCAACAATTGTGACGTACTGCAAGTAGATAGAATAGTGGCGTACATTTATTTTATCTGGTTTTACGCCTTGTTAATATATACCAAACTCCTTCATTTCATGCAGTTAGTTTAAAGGAAATTTCACGTACCTATCTATCCATGCCTCAGCTCTAAAATATAAGTTAGTTAGTTAGTTCAATCCTTGGTCATGTCGTATTGTAATACTTCGATAGTAGTTAAATATTGTTATATCCTTGTTAATATCAAAATCGATTGATCGATATAACGGTTCTGGAATGCTATCGATATACTGGTTCTTGGGCCATCTCGATTCTTGAAACTAGGTCGACTACGAGTACCGGTATAATGCATGTTACCTACATAGCTGTTTGCAGGACATTCGATAAATTATATCGAGACGACTCAATTAAATTAATCGAGTTATTTATAACCCAACGTGTTCAAACTTTCTTGTTCTGAAATAGCATCCATATAAAATCCCGTTCAATGTGAAAGCGATGCTTCGCGAAAGTAGATTTTATGCTAATGCTCTTAAATAAATAAGTTAATTTATTTCGCACAATTAATTCTGAATCCGTATCAATTAAGCCATTATTCCACTTTTGGACATGTTCTTTAGTAATGACACAGTATAAAAGACCCAAGGGGTTTCGCTCGTAGAAACCCCAAACGGTAGACTCACATAACCTCTGCGCCGCGCCCGGAACGGCTCCTTGGAAGGATGCTTTACGCGTTTCCTCCGTAAAAATGTAAGCTAATTTTTATTGTGACTGAACCCGCCATAGGTTTGTCCCACCACTGTTTCTCCTGCAAGCCAGGATCGACCGAAGCGCGACCGAATGAAGACGCTCGGATTTAAAAATAGGCTAAGTTGACATGAATCCAAAAGCAACAATATATGTTTATTTTTATACTTAAAGCGAATTTAAACCAGCAATATCCTATCAAACATTGCCTCAGGCAAACCTCTAAACCTCTAGCAGATGCAACACGAACGTAACAATCGCAGTGATTCCGATTATCTGCACGATTGTTCACGGTTGGCATGCAATGCATTGAGATCTAACGGTACGGTGCAATATGCAGTTTGCGGGCTAGTCTTGGCTTGACTTAAGATGCAACTTTACGTAGGTATAACATACAATTTCTTTAGAGTTATTCTAAGCATTCATCAAGTAACAAATCTGGACTAAACTTTTGATCTTTACCACAGTTAAATACTCGTACTACCGTATAATATATCAGCTTGCTAGTTACAATAATAACACTCAGTGGGTTAAAGTAAAACACCAGGGAGTGCAGTTCGATGACCATTACTATACAGGGTGTAACAACAACAAAAGGGGATTTATCAAGAATTAAAAAGAGTGCTATGTATTAGAAGATATTTTTACAAAGCTCGGCTTAGTCCCAATTTGAAATAAATTTTCTTGTACATGTTAAACATTTCTAATTTCAATAGAATCGACGATGACACACATTATGCTCACATGGAAACTTATTTTGGACTTAAGTTTTACGTAACATTCTGTATAGTAACGTATTACTTAATAGCATTAGTGACAAAAAAATGACAAAGAAACTGCTACAATTGTACTAACGGCTTCCTATTCAAATTCGGAAACGTGACTTAAGTGTAAACGCATCGCCTTTTTAATTTGGTTTTCAAAAAAGATGATCCACTTTGAAATACGGCCTAAATTTTAATATTTGCATGTTACGATGCCACTATGTACTATTATCAGATTCTAATGTAGATTATACATATTTTTTGGAAAAATCTAAATTGGTTTTACCTAAAGGTAAATCTATTGGCAACAACGACACCGTAAATAGTGACTATTCAGAAAAAAAAATTGTTTATGCAAGTCAATAAAATCACAATTCGAGTAGATACCTACATTTTTTTAGGTAATCCAAATTGCAAACAAATGACGCTCAATTTGATCATCATTCAATGAAAAAACATAATCACAACCGTCACATACCTACCTATCGACCTCCGATGAGCTCATATGCACACATAAGCGCGCCATGACATGAATATTATTACTAAGGTGAAGAAAACTGTTAAAATGGCTATCAAAAATAATTATACAAGATTACACTAAACCTATTTACGTACCTATTCGAGAGTCTTCATTCGTTTCGAGAAATTATTTGACTGAGAACTAGAGTAATCGATCAATCTCACAGGATTAGTTAGTAAGCTAAATTAACGATGGGCCCGTCATATTTGTCGTAGAAACGACAAACTATTGGATAAACGATTTCACAAGCGCAGACCACGGATTTGCAAAAGTAGCGTGGGACACCCTCAGACTAGATGAAGTAAGAATAAGATTTGAATGAGGATAGCCACTAATCACTGTGGGTTAAAATAGGCTGATGATTATAATGACATACCGATTCTTAAACGTGTTAATTACCTTATACTAGCTTTCTCGCTTGGAGGATACATAATTTTCGCCATAAGATATCATTAGTTAGGTACTTTTATTAAGCACTATTTGCAGTCTTTTCGGTAAATGTTTAGTCAGTTAATAGTTTTTGTATAAAAATTAACAAATATCTTTAACACTTTCACGTTTATTTAGATTACTTATTATTTAATAGTAGGTAAGATATCCATTACAGTTCCTGTCAAACTTGATATATGTGTGTAGGTATGTTTTTCTATCACGCTTATCATTTTGTTGGTGTTTTAATGAGTGGCTAATGGACATAAAATATATTCCGCTATAACTTGTCGATTATTTCTCACAACTTTCACCGGTTTTCCAATATATACTAATATTATAAAGCTGACGAGTTTGTTTGTTTGACCGCGCTAACCCCAGAAACTACGGGTCCGATTTAAAAAATTCTTACACTGTTAGATAGCCCATTTATTGAGTAAGGCTATTTTATATCCCACTCCTGGGCATATTATGTAGTTCACGTGGGCATAGCCGCGGCGGAAAGTTAGTACATTATGAAGTGTTAAAATTTTTGTAAATATCCTACTATTAACACAAAACTGTTAACACTCTTTTTGACTAACCGATTACACTTAGTCAAAAAGACTAGCCAATTGTTAAATTTTACAAGAATAAGCCTTTGTACAATCCACTTACCTAATATTAAGGGTCTCATTTCACTTTACACCAATAAGTATCTGAAAAAAGGAAAACCATTTTTATTCAATTGACAACAAAAATGAGGTACAAATTATAGGAAGTCAATTTGATATGCAGTGTATGGTCTAAGAACCGGGAATTTATTGAAAACAGAGACTCCATGATTTTTCCAGAAAAATATGCTAATGCTCCAGTTAGTACTTTGTTCTGGAAGGATTCTAGTTAACAATTTTGAATTAACTTAAGTATAGTGTGTGCGCAACTGCTAGGCACTTCTGATGTACAGGCGACAGAATGGGGTAGGTAGATCAACATCAAGTAGTCTGTTGTCAGCTCTAAACCATTGCTTTCCATTGCCATTGTAGTCTAGTCTCCTCTATGTAGGTACTTTGAAAAAGATCTCAATCTTTCGTACCGCTTATTGCGGGAATCATAGCGGGAATAGTGAATAAAAGAACTTTCTAGACCGCTGCAACATGCTGTCCTATGATTATCTTTACATAGATATTCTTCTGTACAAATAAAAACCAATCGCCAAATGCTCGAAACTCGATATTGTCTGCAGCAAAATGAATATTTTTTTGTTTTATTTTTATGGCCTAGGTACTAGATATACCAACCAACATATTTGCATTACATTTAAAGAAAAACGTATTTTGATATATTTTATGGTATTTTTGATTACATAATATAAATATCTATTCAATCGTAGGTACCTATATTTCATAATACACTTACTTAAGTATTAATTCCCTACACCTATAGATCGTAAATAAAACGAGATATTATTATAAAGGAGACTATAACACAAGTTTTATAGCATATTACAAGGAAATTTGTGCTTTAAAAACACTATGTTAAAGCACATTTGTATTACCAAGATTTTGACCTTTATCATCGTTGGTTTAATTACTCAAGCTCAGCCGCTTAGGGGACAATGTCTTGATTTATTGACAATGATCAGATATGACCTTGAACTTTAACTTGTATTGCTTTAAAATAAATATAAATTCTAAAACTACCTTGTTGGCTTAATGATAAGTACGTTAAAAAATACGTCAAAACAAGTTTCATTATAGGTACTTAGAAAATTTTAGTTCACCCAATAGATTTTGATTCCCTCTTTAGTTTATAAAGAAAGTTTCTAATAGGTACTATGCAATACTGCACCCGAATTAAGTCGGGAAGGGTCTCTAGTATTCCAGAAACGAAAGGATCCGATTCAGGATTAGGAAATTGAGATGGCAACAATGTATGAAAAATCGTATTTAGTTAGTCCGTCAGTAAGATGTAAAAAATGTTCGGCACGTATTTTTTTGCTTTATTATTGAAATGAAACAATATTAAGATATTGAGGTTAAGGAGTGGGAGTGCGCTACGTCATACCTCTGCATAAAACTTATCTAGGTATGACGTCATTCACCGTAATCTTTAGGTAACACGAAAAAAATACTGTCCAATATTTTTAATTTTCCTCTCTGACGGACGGACGTCATCCCTATTAGGGTACATTGTCAATCCTGTACACACGGCTACAAATCAAGCTATACGAGTACATTTCGAGCATAAGCTGATCTCGCATTATATAGGCTTTCCGTACAACGAGAGGTCAGCTTATATTGGATTGTATAGCTTGATATTGTGTAGCTGTGTGTACTTTTATGTAGACCAAATTGTTGTACCTTAATTATAAGATTATTATGACCATTTTCAATAGGTACATGTATGTCTACTTCGTTGAGAACCAAGATAGAAACAGAACCAATATGTTATTTTCCTATTTGCGTGGATTGTGGCCGATAGGTTCTAGTAGCATCTACAATCAAAAGATTTTCATTACAACAGCATCAATCACAAATCTACAATACGCGCATTATTATGCAACGCAGTAACTACTATTTAGACAGTACCTACAAAGTTATTATTGTATTACAAAAGAGTAAAATAATACTACGGAATAAACCAAAAAAAATAATTATAAACTTGTTTTCGTTTAGATGCAGTAGGTACCTACTTGTTCCCATAATAGAACTCTAGAACTACGTACCTAGGTAAGTATTTACTTAATATTTGGATTAACATAAATTAATCAAAGTGATGACATGGTTCTTATTCCTCTGCTTTAACTAATTTTCACTGATAAAGCTTAACGAATGCAACCCGTTAAACTAACAACAAAGCCTACATAACCACTGACCTACATAAACTCGACGATCGGAATCTTAAAACAACTAACTACTAAGTATGTATATGTACTTACGCTTGCAACACTGACACTAATAAAAAAGTAAAAAAAAATCACGTTTGTTTTTTAAATGTCAAATAATCGCGGGAAACATGCGGCTGCGCTTGCGCCGAGCTCACTATAGAATGACGTGCCCGGAAGTTGACTCCATGCGTTTATACCTAGACATAAACAGTTATGTTTGAAGAAGCTACAAGGGGAATAGAATAGACACATGGTGTTGTATGGGATTTCATTTATACATAAATATATAAGTTACCGTAAGACGTACTGTGTTATAAACTACTTTATAAAGTGCCGCGAGATATAGTATTCCTTTTCTAGATCAATGGTAACTTATAATTGATCATATGAATAAAGCAACATTTGAATCCATAAAGAGTACTTCAGTAGCGAATAATACATAATTGTAATACTGCCTATTCTATTCATTCCGTAGACTTAATAGTTTCGTCCCGAAACCAATATGAAGTGCAGCAAATGATATCGCAATGAGTTGCAGAAAGTTGGCTAACAAAATATTAAGGAGGTTTGAGAACACCAAATGTAGGTTAAAACCAAACATTAGGTTCTCTTAGTAACTTATCAGTAATTATGATGCACATTGTTGCTATGCTTAGAAATCAGTAATACGTAGCCTAGAAACTAAAATATATTATCAAAGAAAAACTGAAAACAACAGATGCTTAAGTTGTAACTTTACCTAACAATTTTTGTTACCTAAATATGATCTATCTAATATTAATTGATCATTTAAACAAAATGAGTTTCCTGTACATTTCAAATAATTTGTATAGTGTCATATGCAAGAAGGAGGATGGTGTGAACCAGGCCCAGAATTAAACTAGAAGTAGGTACGGTGAACGTAGAATAATGTGAAGTGTCAGGATGGTCTTTTATATTAACTTACCCACTTATTTATGCCAAATCAGTGAGTAGTTATACTGCCAAGCATCCACCTAATATCTATCGTTTAGAGTAACCCCCAGAGTACCCTACCTACCCAATATTAAACTATTATGGGTTCCTAGGGGATTGAGTAAGTAAAACTATAATAAAAGGTGGATTAGCCGCGCACACGACCGCTCTACTTGGCTATCGTAATTTGGTCTACTGATTCGCCAGCGGACGTCTAACTCGCACGGGGTCCAACGATATATTGATTTAAATGGTAACAGTTAATACAGACAAAGAACAATATACATAATCTTAAAACATTATAGACAACGTTCATTCAGTCGAACAGCTCTGCGATGTCACCTGTCATACTTGACAGATGACGTTGATCCGGTCCAAACTCACTATGACCGACAACACGGCCATCCTACGTACGCCTTCGTCCTCGAAGGTGTTATCGTCCGCTGGGGAAGCTGAGAACAATTTAGCCAACATTAGTACTTATCTAGGAATATGTTACTGCCTGATCAGTTGTGCATTCATTTATTCGTGATGCATCTGATCACCTAACATAGTATGTATAGCTTGAACTAGCTGATGTTCATACAGGATCAGGCTAGTCGTGTATCGCTATTCCTACTACAACAGTGTTCACCATGGATATCTGTTGCTTCTTAGATCGAAAACCCTAATAGATAAAGACTATTGAACCATAGCATTACATCACACTTCTTTAAACACTGAACCGTTAATATAAACTTATTTTTCTGCTCATTTCAACAATATAATTGACAACATTTTTACCACAAATTTGAATAGCTCAATCACCCATTAAAAGTAGATAGAAGAAGAAGGTAGAAGCTAATAATCGTTTCATCAAATTATAGTGTAAATTTTAGTAAAAGTACTTCTTGAAATGGATAATATTAACCATACCACTGAATCTACTCTCCGTCAATCATGATGCTTAGAATACACGTCACTAAACCGTTCGGCCATCTTAAATCAATTTAGGTAATTTGGTTATGAATCCTGCTAATCGTTTACCAATAAACGAACATAATTTTATCCTTATCTCACAAAAGTAATAAAAAGCAAAGCGTTTACATAACCTCTTCAGATCCATGCTTATCGTTTCGAGCGATAGGAATCCACTGCACACGGTTGCCTTACCACGTGGGCGGGAGTACCAGCGGGTCATGCCGTCACGCTCCGTCATCTCTGGCGATTGTCAAAACTGCAAAACTTAACCACGTGCTCAGAGCACGCGTTATTAGTTCCTAACCAGTGTGTGGGCAAAAGTGTTCCATATTTCACTTCTGATGCAAGAAGGAGGATGGTGAACCCCACACAGAATTAAACTAGAAGGAGGGACGGTGGACGTAGAAATATGTGAAGTGTCAGGATGGTCTTTTATATTAACTTACCCACTTATTTATGCCAAATCAGTGAGTAGTTATACTGCCAAGCATCCACCTAATATCTATCGTTTAGAGTAACCCCCAGAGTACCCTACCTACCCAATATTAAACTATTATGGGTTCCTAGGGGATTGAGTAAGTAAAACTATAATAAAAGGTGGATTAGCCGCGCACACGACCGCTCTACTTGGCTATCGTAATTTGGTCTACTGATTCGCCAGCGGACGTCTAACTCGCACGGGGTCCAACGATATATTGATTTAAATGGTAACAGTTAATACAGACAAAGAACAATATACATAATCTTAAAACATTATAGACAACGTTCATTCAGTCGAACAGCTCTGCGATGTCACCTGTCATACTTGACAGATGACGTTGATCCGGTCCAAACTCACTATGACCGACAACACATACGTATGTGTAATGGAGATGACCGTGTAAAACACCTGTAACTATAATGACCTGGATTGTAATGACCTAATTATAAGCACCAATCTTATTTGAAGAATACTTATTTTAAGAAATAAGTGTGTCACAAAAAACATTCGTACCTACCCTAATACCTGGAGCAGAGCCCTAAAACAAAAGAATAAGACTAAAACCTAAGAGTGCATCCGCATCCTTAGAGCATTAAATTTTCTTAGGCTATATCGTACGGACCCGAAATGTGGACAATGAAAGGATTCTTATTTTCAAATTCGTGGCCAAAACAAACCAAAAAATAACTACGAAGGGCTGCCAAAGAATCCAAGAACCTACCCGTGTTGACTAGCAGCGATGGACCACCGCAGTCAAAGGGCACAAACTGACTAAACTACTAAACTGACTCTTCTATCTACGTAAGCTAATATGATATGAGATCATGGTCACTGAGCGATTAGACAAAGGCAAGTAAGTGGTAGATAAGAGTAAGTAAGAACTGGTAACTGTAGCAGTGACAATTCTTTAGTGTCCCATAAGTTTCTATCAACTTTTGACTTAAAAATATTAGGAAAAACGTCTCATTTATTATTTATTCTCGAATGTTTAGTTCTAAACTATGTTGGTTTACTCACGATTTATTCCTTTATCGATATTGAATAGCAGCGTTGAAATAAGTATACAAAAATGAGCACGCATGACCTGGGACCGAACCCATAAACACCTTCTACGAGTGGTCTCGTAAACATGTCTGCGTTATGCCCTTCGAGGAATCTTATAGTAGGTACACAAAAATCTAACATGTACAATGTACATGTTACCGAATGTGATGATTGTGATGTTGTTTGGAAAGAGTACACCGTGCGCTTTTTCTGTGGCCTTTGTTGGTTCACCGGACTTATTCAGTGAGCCGTCTGAAGATCCAAGCGTATTTAAACAAGAGGGGTCTTTCCTGCTGCCCTTGATTTGTTGTGATTGAAATGGTATGGATGTGGTGGTGCCCGGTGTGGGCATCGCTTATACCTTTTTCTTGATTTTGTGTTTAATATGCATCGTTATTAGAATTTATTTAAATTTTTCTTAGGTTATCGTTTTTTGTCGTTAAGCGTATTATCTTTTTGTAGTTTTTGACATAAAGGAGAACTTGTTCTATGTAAATTTGGCTAAACTTTAGTTAATACCACGGTAGCGAAGCGGTATCGGCATCGGTTTGAAATATAGATAGCTCTCGGGTTCCATTTTGGGTTCGCCGCTGTTCCGTACCAGTGAAATAAACATATGTGAAAACCGGTTTCTCTTAGAACTAAATATTTGAGGACATGTGATATTCACAGCCAGCTAGTGTGGAAAAAAGCCTAAACTCTTAGTAAAGAAAGTAATCGTGTTTAGCAGTGGGACACTTACAGGTGGTTACTTTCAAATAAAAGTACTTTTTAACGGATTTTATCGCGGTTTATTTTTTTTTTTATTATTATTATTTTTTTTGTTTGAAGGTAGTCAGTAATAATTGTGATTAATATTTTTGGACGTCAAATATCTCAGTCCACCCGTGAACATGAAGTCTGAAAAGACTGAAACGTCGGGATCTAAAATCTAAAATAAACCGCGATAAAATCCGTTAAAAAGTAGTTTTATTTCAATGTGTGATATTCGCGTAAATCTAAGACAATACTAGGTGGTTACTTACTTACTTTACTTTAAAAACTACACCGAAATTTATTAGACAACCGCTTCTATTCAAATACATACTTACCTACCGTTACAGAAGCTAAATATCTTCCGACGTCACGATACAAGAATATGAGTAAACAAAGTGAGTAGGTACCTTTGTTATTACCCGACTGCACCAGAAGGAGTATGTATATTTTTTTTGGTAAACTTTAGAGCCTAAACGGCTTGTCGCATCTGTGCTTGAGAGCTATCCTTAGATTCGTCTTAGTCGTGAAAGTGACACCAGGTAAGTACATCAAAATGGTTAAAAATATATTTAGGAAAGAGAACCCTACACCAATAACTTTTTGCTCAACCCGGGATTCGAACTTGATCTTACCGTTACTACTAAACCAACGGACCAGTTATAAATAGTTACTGAATTAAAATCATACTTACTCATTATGGATAATAATAACAATAATATTTCACACTTACACACAGCGCCATCTAGTCCCCAATTAAGCAATAATATTTGCTTGTGTTCTGGGTACTAGTAAAGGGTACATTACTACCTAAATACATTTTTTTTGTAAATACATCATATTATAGATGAATTATCATATTATAGATTTGTCCTGGGTTGAAATCGAACTCACGACCTTCGGCTTAGCTGTCAGGGTCGCTAACCACTACGCCACCAGGCCTGAGAGATATGTAAATATTTTCCACTGTAAAGATTAATTCATGCTACAGAGACGAATGAGACTAAATTTTGTTTAATTACAATATTTTAACTATACATTTGAACTGTGTTCTAAAATTCTATTTAAGCGAAACTAGAAACTAATTTAGTTTCTAGTTTCTCTGCCTGACTTAGAACATATTTATAATCCATGCTTAGAACTAATATTAAGTGTCTAGAACACATTCCAATGATTCTCAAAGTTGGCAATAGTGACCACTCTGTTGTGGACTTAAGACGCGATTAGAAGACATTTGCGTTTAATATAGAAATTGTATTAAGTAGTTACTTTTTAATAACCATGTTTTTGTTGTAATTTTTTTTACACTTCGATTGTTTATTGTTAGTTGTTTAGATACAGAAACTTTAACGGTGTCTAGGAAATGGAATACATACACAAAAATTACTGTGTAACTTATCTTATATTTCATGTTAAACCTGAAGTTGGTAAAGTTAAGAACCTATGGTTTAAATATGATGTTTGCATGTCTTTAAATCATTTTGGGCTATAAATCACATTTAGATGTACTCATAGATTAAATTTTAATATGTGTAACTGTAAAATACAGTTAATAATAAAATAAGTCTGTAGTAGAAAAACATCGTTCTCAAGTGTTTTATGTAGTGACTTTAATTAGTCCTTGCTTTCTTATTTAATATTATAAATGAGAAAGTAACTCCGTCTGTCTGTCTGTTGCGCTTTTACGCCAAATATACTGAACCGAATTGGATGAAATTTGGTACGGAAATAAGAAACCTGAAGCAGGACATAGGATAGTTTTTATCCGACTGCGCAAAAAGACGTTAATGGTTTAACGCGAAAACCAACATACGCGCAGGTCGAGCCGCGGGCGGAAAGCTAGTCTAACCATAAACCATTTACATAGTCTTATGGAGGTCATTTGTGGCTCTGCATCATTGATAATTGGAGAAGCCCTTCGCGAAATACGATGTCACGGTCTACAGGAGCTGGTAGACTCTCCACAGTGTGTCGTTGCTGACATACAAGTGATACAAGTTTGTCAGATCCTTGATGTGGTACGCAAAATGAGTCGATACGCTAGCTATGTAACTCTTGCTGCAATGCGAAAAGCCTCATAAATATTGACCAGTTATGATTTAAAACGCAAATTTTGGTATAAGCGTTTTGATTGTGAGGTCCAAACGCTCGTGTATATTTTAATGATATATCTGATAGACCAGGGATGGCGAACCAACGGCACGCGTGCCTATGATGGCACGCAGTGCAATATTTTGGGCACGCCACTGATCACAAATTTGGCCAGTTGAACTGTCCAAACTTGGCGTTGGCTTCACACACCAAAATATGTTACGCACTGTCTCTTTTTACTCATCCTAGAGCGATAGAGTCGTAAAGATTATACAGCATATTGTTTTCTTGTCCATGTTTCGCCGGTGCAAACCAGAGGTCAAATTAGCAAAGTTTATAAGTCAAATTATAACTGTAATATTTGTACCTAAGTTATTTGTAATATAATCTGAAACGACAGATCACACTAGTGTTGCTTTGATTCGAAAAGCAGATAAATTGAAACATGTATACTGTAAATAATATTTAATAGTAAATAGAGGGTTTGAGTTTGATAGTAGTATTAGACAAGTTAAGATATCAAGATTATTTGACGGCACCTCTATGTCTTGATTTTTTTTTATATAAATGGCACGCCGGCACATAAAGGTTCGCCATCCCTGTGATAGACTCTTCTCGTGACCATAGTCAAAGTCAAAGAATTGTCATACTACATGGTGCTCCTAGTCTTCCGTGCACGTTTCCCCAACACACGCTTTATACAGTTTTAAGAGATTTTAGTTTCAATATAATTTTATGTATTTAATGTTACTACTAAAACATTGGTGGCGTGGTCGGTAAGATACTTGCTTTTCACGCCGCAGGTCGTGGGTTCGATTCCCACCCTAGACAAACATTTGTTTAAATATGGCTGTTCATCTTGTGTCTGGGTGTAATTATCTATATTTAAGTATATATTTACAAAAGAAAAGTATTATATGTAGTATATTACCAGTTATCTGTTCCATCCAGTTAGCTCTGCTTAGTTTGGGATCAGATGACCGTGTGTATTCATGTCCCACTATATTATTATTATTATTATTAAGGTACATAGGTACTTAGATTTTTTAAGAAAGAAAAAAGAAATAGCATATGTTTGTATAGTTTACAATAATTTGTTGTAATTACATTTTCGCATTTAAAATGCGAAAGCTTTTTAGTGGACTAATGCTAATTAATGTAATAGTAAAATACAATAAGCATGGTTATCTTAATTTTATTCATTAAAAATAAGTAGGTACATCATAATGACTAAAACATGAAAAGAGACCGTAACATCTCTCAATAAAATTGTTCGTACCAGCACATATATTATAATACTATACTAGTAGTACCAGCTTATTTCCACATCCTTTTGGAAGGATCTTTGATAATCATATTTTCTTGTAGTCCGTGGGGTCTTGGCTATTGGCTGAGAAGCTGGTTGCTTGGGTGTTATCTTGGGTGTGCTCGTGACTGGGGTTTTATCCTTTCCTATAACATATATGTATGAGCGTTAGTAAATCTACGGAAATTAATAAATAGGAATGCCGACAAGGTATGAAAAACCGTATTTTAATTAGATCATCAGTAAGAATAAAAACAGTGTTAGACACGTATTTTTTGCTTTATCATTAAAATGAAACACTATTAAGATATAACGCATTAAAATTAAAAGTGTGAGTGCATATAACTCTGTATACAACTTACTTACTCCTATTATTTAAATCAAGAAAAAATCTAATTCCTGATTTCTATAAATTTGCTGAGACAAAGAGACATTACTATTCCCATACATGCTTTGTCCTTGCAAGAACACGAAAAAAAATATATACTACGTTCCGTTTTACTCATTTGATTTTCTATTAACATCTCAGGATTGCTTTTTTGTGATCTGATTATTATTAGCTTTTTAGAGTTGGGTTTGAAATATGCAGACATCAATATTAGACGATTACCTGTTTTAATCTTATCAGAAAACTCCATAGGCTCTTCAATTTTTCCTTCAAACAGTACCAAGTCCAAATGTTTGTCTCTAATGAAGAAGAGAAAAGGTCGGTCTATCCGAAGCTGAACTTGGTTATTGATTAGAGGTATCACCATAGCAGCACTTGCTGCTGCTGCAACAGTACCTGTTTCGTCCACTGTCATATGGGCTGTATGAAATATGCTGTCTATGTATGGTTTTTTCCCATTGAAGATTCCGGAAAGGTTTGCGTTTGGAGAGAATAGTGTAGTTATATGCATCTAAAAAAAGAAACGTACCTAATAATATAATATCACATTTATCATCATCTTAACAAGCTTGAGGTCCCAGATAACGAATCGAGCAAACAGACGTTTTAATGCACGAAGAAAAATGTCAGTAGTAGTGTCCAAAATTGGAAATGGTGCCCGATAAATCATTTACAATGACGGTATATTTTTTATGTTTGAAACTCAAACATAGCTAGCAAAATGTAGGTGATATGCACCTCTGCCTACACCAGTACACATACACCTAGGTAATACAGGCGTAAACAGGCGTGTATTAAACTGTCTCTATATCCATTAAAGAGTGGTTAAATCGGAAGTTCTGAAAACTCATGTCATCAAGTAAACTTACGTTTTACAAGGCTCGTATTTTTTTTAAACAAAAATAAGTTAACAATAATGAGTTTATATTACATATTTATGTACTCACATTTTTCAATGCCTCGACCATATCTTGTCCATATTCCACGGTGAACTTCGGCATTGATAAGATCACGTCTGCCGGCTCCATCAGATCGTAAATATGAGGTAAGCCGATGTAAGGAAGGTCTCGGATCAGTGCAACACCTGCATCATGATCTTGTGGGACTAACAGAAGCATTGAATAGCGATCATCCTGAAACACCGATTGAAACTATATTGAAAACTAGTTTCCCGCCGGTCTGACCTTTTATACTAGGAGTGGGTTAAAAAATAACCTTCTAACAGTCCAAGAATTTTTCAAATCGGACCAGTATTCCCTGGGATTAGCGCCTTCAACCAAACAAACAAACTATTATTAACAATTAGTACACATTATTGTATGGTACTATCATAAACTGATGTTTAATGTACCAGGTATAGTATTGTTGAAAAAAATTGTTTTTAATAACTTGCTGAACAATTGGTTACCAAAACAAGTGTAATAATTGTCAATGTTAATTTTTGCAACTTTACTGATTGCATCTCGAACATCTTGATTTTTCTGTATGCATGTTTTGTAAAATAAATTACCAAATATTACCCGATGATCTTCGATATTTACCTATATTCGTACAAAAACTTGCATTGAAACATATTAGGAAAGTTTCAAGTTTTTTTACTGCATTACCTGATATGGCAGTTCCAAAGCATGCGCCCTCAGATTTTTCACAAACGCATATTTCAATTCTGCATCCAATTCCATCATAGCCACGGTCTTACAAATTCCATTTTTGTAGAAACAATCACCGTGAGTTAACTTTGGTTCAAACGCATTCAGCCATGGACTTTTAAAGTACAGTGCGTTAGTTAATATCATTTGTGTACTTGGAGTTGTATGAACTGAAAATAACAACAAAATCATTGAAAATTAAAGTTGAAGCACCTGAAACAAGAATTAAAAATTAATGATAGCCAAAAGCAATCCAAAAACCGTTGGGTCGTGTACAAACACGCAAAGAAGGGGTTTGTGATTTTAAAATTAGTCGTAACCTAAATAACCATATTTTATAAAACTAAAATTTCTGAAATATTTTTACAAATCTGCGTTTTAACTTACACTAAAAAAAGCTTAACAAAATTCAGCAGTAATATTGTAGTCCACTGCATTATCGGCAAATAGACCTAGATATGTATCTTATGTTGCCAGAAGAAAAGCACTACTAAAATTAACAATTTTTTATATAAAATAATTAGGTAAATAATAATTTAAAAAAATATGAAATATACCTATAAATTAATTATTAAATATTTTTTTTATAAATTTTATTACCAAATTATCTCTTATGTCTTACCTTGATCAACGATTGACGGAATCAATCCTTTTGTTTTATCATTCACCCATTTATTAATTGTATATGCTGCGGTTTTAGGATCATCAAAATTAAGTTTTATAATATCAGTAAGATAAAGCTTTTTTGCATCTACCTCGTATTCATTGTTAAGTTTTATCTTGTTGGTTACAAATAGTCCGTTGGCGTTATTAATTATTACGTTAGACGTATTTGCCTGAAAAACAGTAATAACAACAAATTTCCCACTGAGATAACCATTCTTAACATAATGCGCGATAACTAGGGTAAACAGTCTAGGACATCTCAAATTTATTCTTAGCTAGCTTTCCGCCGATAGGTTATTTAACTGTGCAAGTTTTTTTTTAATCGGACTTGTAGTTACTAAGATTAGCGCGTTCAACCAAACAAAGGAACTCTTTAGCTTCCTAATATTGTTATGATTGACAACAGCTGGATTAGCTACGGGTCATATTCAGTAGCATGGTTTTAAATATAGGTCCTAGCATGGGATTAAAATGAGATTTTGTACTATAAGTTCTAGAGAAAATTTAGTTTTTGTTACGTTAGAACAACATGTTATTGTGGATTCTTCATTCAAAAGGTGGGAAAAACCAAATTCAATGTCAAGTACTTTTCCATTCTATGAGTAATAATAGTAGCATGTGTCATGCATAATTTTGATCATCTGTAAAAATTTAAATAATTCCAGTATAATGCCGAAACCTACAATAGAAGTTATTTATAGAACCATTAACTAAAAAAAAAGTAATTTAAATGATGATTAAATGATGTTAACGCCAAAGTCAGCAGCACAAAAATCTTACGTTCGTGTCCTAATTTGTTTGTTTATGTAAACTAAAATTTAAGGAAATAACAACTACTTTGTTTGAGGAAGCAAATAATTATAATCACCTCAAAAGCTTTTACGAATTGTTCCAACTCCCTTCTGTAGTCATCTCTATTCGGTGACAGCCTAAGAGCAGTAATGATTTCATGAGCTGTATCTCCCTCAGCTCCTTCCAAGAGCATAGCTAGAATGGACCTGATGGAAACTGGTGAGACCATCACATTTCCTGGTTTATCGTCCACAGCATAACGAAGGAGGTCGATATCAAAAAAGTTAAGCCGGGAGTTTGGATGAGTAGAACAGCAACTTTGAAGAGATGCAATGCATGCAGCTGGAATTAAAAAAGATTGGGTTCCTTTTTTTAAATGTTTAGGGGGAAAATTAAGACTTAGGACGTCGACATTTAGGTGGTTAAAATCTTTTAATCCTGTACAAAGCAGCGGTGGTGCAGCGGTACGAGCCCTGCGAGGTCGCGGGTTCGATTCACAGTCGTGCCCACGCATCTTTGTGTGAATTGTAACATCGCCGCTGCTCAATATCGATGAAGTAAAACATCGTGAGGAAACCGGCATGTCTAAGAACGAATCCTTCGAGGACATGTGACATCCATCAACCGGCACTTGGCCAGCGTGTGTGGATTAAGGCCTAAACTCACTCAACTCGTAATATAGTTGAAAGAAGACCCGTACCCAGCAGTGTGACAGTAAAAAGGGTTGAAGCAATCTTGTTCATGTACCTACTTAATTACTTAACGCTGGCAGCATTGCGGAATAGTATTTGCAGAATCCTTAGTTAAGATATTTTATTAATCTTATTTATTTATTTGTGTCATAAAAATATTTATTTTCTGAAATTAAGCGCTTGAATGAAGTTGAACAGATATAATTATATATGTATCTAGTCTTATAAACAAGTTCCCAAATGAGATAGATTCTGAGAAAAAATAATTTCAAAACATAGCTACAAAACAATATTTATAAAACTGGTTTCCCTTTAGACTAGGTTTATTAATATATTCTCTAACGTAAAGTTGATTAAATTTCGAAGATTTAGTGAGACCACAATTTTAATAAAGATTCGTTTGTCCAGCAGTAGGCGCAATATTCTGATTTGTATCATCATTAAAAATTAATTTGTACACATAAAATCGTATTGTTTCCTTATGTTATTTCTAACAACTGGTTATTAACAGATACTGCATTCAATTGGTTGAATCTCAACCTTGGAAAAAAAATGAAATATTTGGAATACAATTTTCCATATTTAACAGAATTCGAAATATGTTTATTTAAAATGAATTAGTCATGAATTATATGTATGTAACATTTCTTTTTATCTTTTTCTATCCTTCTTGTTTTTTTTTATTTAAATTTAGCAATTACTACTCCCTACGAAGCACTCAATTTGAATGAATGAAAGCTAAAATAAAACATTTACTATTATATTAGTTCAAGGAACGATGCATGAAATACAAAAAAAAAATACAAAATTCAAAAACGTTTATTGATAAAGAAATAAGTACATTTAGTTTTACATGGGACGGATTCTTGCTTTAAGCAATATGCCTGTGTGTGTTGGATTCCTCTGTTTACATGAAGGATAGAAAAAGATTTTTCGTTTATTGTTTCTATATCTTACATATTTGAGTTCTCTGTCTAAAAGAGATTTTTAAACGTTCATACATTTTATATTGTGGGGATATAAAAACTGTTTACTAGTAGGCTCTTTGTATGACAAAAAGGATATTTTAAGGTATTAAAGAAATTCCTAATATTTTGATTCCTACGTAAAACTTAAACATTTGTGGATAATATTTAAGTTAACTTAAAACGTAATCTCAGATTATATCGTGGGACTTTAACACACGGCCATATGACCCCAAACTAACAAAGCTTGTACTATGGAAACCTGACAACTGGTAATATACTACACAATTACGTTACTTTTCTTTTGTAAATAATTACTTACATATAGATAATTACACCCAGACTTAAGACAAACAGACATGTTTATCACACAAATGTCTGACATGGGTGGGAATTAACCCACGACCTGCGACGTGAAAAGCAAGTACCTTATCGACCATGCCACCAGTCCGCCAAATGTAAACATTAGTCATTCAGATTCATATTTTTAGATTTATTATACTAAGTGCGATAATAGTGTTGTTCACGGTTCTCAAATAACCAAAAATATTATGTTTTAATGTTGCCTCGACATAATTAGTAACAAAACACAACACAAAAACAGTTGAATACTTTAAAAAACTTACCCAAAACAACTAGCTGGCGCATTTTTGTAATCTTGTTTTTCTTCTTTTTTTGTGTATGAATGTATATAGGTACTTTTATAGACAGGATTAATTAATTAAATTTATTCACACAATTCCATGACATATCTTGACGACTACGATTGCGGTTGGAGGTAAACATACTGACTTAAAATCTTGTAGCTACCCATTACCTGCTATGAATCACCAATGCCAATATTGTTATTGTATTTTGACCAACGTGCACCAAATAAACCTAATTAGTTTTAGGGTTCCATACCATAAAGGGAAAAGCGGAACTTGTGTAGATTCTACAACAGTTGAGATTCTACATGAATGTCTGCCTACCCATCACATAACATTTAATTCGCTTCGAAACTATTAGACCGACAATTACATGTTAGCAATTAATAAATGATATTTGATATTTTGACCGGTTGTTCCACTTTGTAATAAAAAGATATGCAACGTTATATATGAATTTTAAACATGGGGGACCCATTTGGGGGCTAACTAAGAAACCCAAAATATATATTTATGGAGAATCAAGCAAAGGTGTCTGTGTATTTTCATAAATTTATGAAAATAGTATGTACAATTAAAATTTTTCATAAATATACAAAAAATAATCATTTATCCACAGATTACTCTCTATGTACTTATTTCATGGAACCCTCGTCATAAGATTTTGACACGCACGGTTTTTTCTTGTTCTTTGGGTTTTTCTTAAGATTGTATCGGGTATAATATTAAACCGGGTGTTCCGTCGTGCATTTATATCAGGCAGTCACGGGAACCATATGTGACACAACTGTGATCATCACTTAAGTACCTAACATTTAATTGTGTGTCTATCTGTAAGTTGTTGCGGCATCATAGCTTACAAACGGATGATTTTGATTATATTTTGTTCTGCTAAAACTGACATGATCGAGCGTCCTATGCAAGTAAAGTCTGCCAAGTGTGTTAAAATTTATATTTTTTTGTCAAATACCGATATACATATCCGTGCGAAGCCGGGGCGGGCCGCTAGTAGGTAATATAATAAAGATAAGAATATGTATATATGTACAAAGTTACTATGTACGTCTTACTATAACTGTGACGTCTTACTCAAGTAGGAAAATTTGCATTGTTTCGGAGCTTTTGAAATTATTAAAATCCTTCAAAATCAAGTAACATGACTACCGTCAAGACGCGTAGGCGGAGCGAAATAACAGGATAAATTTAAATATTCGTCAATGGTGTAGCGTGCCTTGGCCAAAATTTGTTAGGGACCTATGAAGAGTAAAGATTTCTAACAAAAGAAAAAAGATTTTTGCATAAAATTAAAAGAAATATTTTATTCATCATTATTATCTCAGTGTCACTTTTCCAAAATTATTATAAACAATTCAAATTACTTATCTAATTATTACGGTAGCTACGCCTCTGATATTCGTGCAAAATAGAAAATCCCTAGAAAAATCTAAGTCCGTTTGTTGGCAAGACCAGACACGCAGTTACCTTGTTCTATTTTAAGATCGGATTGAAGGAAAATAGGACTTACTTAATTAAATATTGTCTAGAGAAGTACTTATTTGTAATTACAATTTTATTTTATTTTATTAAAACATATCAGAACGTGGCTTATCTAATTAAGTACTGTCATAATTACGATATCTGCCATAGACAATGTAAATTACATTTGGAATTTACAATTAAAATGCATAGGTAGAAATTGCTAGCAGGTACAATAAAATTAATTTTATCATGAACCATAAACAAATAAATGGTCTTCTAAGTTGCTTCCAATATTCCGTTTTCAAATTCGCTTACAGATTTGACTCAAAAGGCTGAACGGATTTGGATATTATTTCGCATAGAATTAGCTAGTCTCGGATTGTCACATACTCGTAATACATATGCAGTTAATATTTGTAATACCTACTTCACAAGGACAAAGTTATTGAATAATGCCAGTTAGCCATAATTAAACTTAAAAAATTCCCCGATAAATGATTGGATTTCATTCTTCTGACTGTTTGGCGTAGAGAAAGCTGTTGTGGCTTGAACTGGGTGGTTTATAATATTCCTTTTCCTCTTGCCTGAGAAAATAAAACAAATCAATTTGAGGCTATGATACACCAAAAGCATTGATTGACATGAGAGCATTCAAATTCAAGAGTATTAAATTGTTAAACCGCTCTGATTTATCGATAAACAGTATATTTTAGATCTATTATTAAACTTTTAAACATTCCTTAGAACTTTTTTTTGACGTGATAACGTCTTTAAAATCGTTTTAGTCGGGTGACATGTTCAGAAACTTGTGTCACACCAAAACCTCACGAGCACGATCGCAGGTATAACGAGAGAGAGACGGACCGATCTCCCGTCTCATCTCGAGCGCTGCCAGTCATTCCGTGAAACTTGTCACGCGGAATCCTCACGAGCGGAGGCTGGCATAGCGTTCGAGTGAGTGGACCGATCTTCCGTCTCTCTCACTCTAGCGGCAACAATATTAATTCCTTACTTCCCAAAAACTTATATCACCAATAAGACGTTATCACGTAAACATCTCGATCGTAAACCTACTTTACAAACAACCAATTTTTTTTCTGTGCTTTTGCGTTGCAGTATCTTTAAAATAATAAACTATTCCTTTCGATAGGTTCGACGGTCGATGCAAGCAAACCAATCAAAACGATAAGGGCGTGAATTATGAATTTTGATCACGGGTCTAATCAAGTTAGCCAACCCTGCTATAGATAAATTAATTTCACGTTCAAGTACAAAGGCACATGTATGTCGGAAAATAAGTACAGCGATTTTATTATCGGACGGCGGCAATGGCGCTACCTGGGCGCGGCAATCGAAAGCAAACAACGTTGCAACCAGTCAAGCCTGGATGCGGCCGTTGAAGCGGGCGAGCGAGTCACTCTTGGTTGAGAGCTCGCACGGAGCAGACGTGACTGTTTGATCTAGTTTGAAAATACCTTATTTGTATTAGCTTCTTTGTGTTTTAGGATGAAGTAGTTTAGGGTGTCTGTAATTTTTTGCTCGGACGATGAAACAACATACCGAACTGCCGCCTGCTATATAAGTTAGATGGCATATTACACCTAATTACCTTTAGTTTTATGTGGAGTCCCGATACTTGCTGGTGGTATCACCTGATTTGCCTGATTATCTTCAATTGAATGACGAATGACATCAATATAAACTTGATGTGGATTCCTGATTTTGTGAATGAAACATTCTAAGCCTTGAAATACACAGATTGTCACTGAAATTTAGATTTACACATTTATGTTTAGAATCTATGAAATATATCGGTTATTCTAAAATTCTAAAACGATTTTCATGCATACATAAAAAAGTTAATGTACTAATGATGACCCATTGATTTAGTTAACAAAGATATATTTTTGGTATTTATGTAACTATAAACGAATGTGCATAGGTTTAAACAATATGCAATAAGTAGATACACCTTAAAAGGAATTAACTTGTCTTATACTTTTAGTAGTACATACTATAGCACAAAAAAAAATAACGAATAGTACCCAACAAAACCTATATGAAGAACACTGTATACAAAAGTTAACCTTAACGTGATACAATTATGGCATAAAATCGTGTTCTAGAAATCTGAGTTGCGATAAGTATAATTAAAAAATCAGGTTTTGTATAAGACACAAGTACATGTCTGTACATCTGTAAAAGGAATCATAAGAAATGTCACTTAGAGGTTTCCTACTCTAACCTTAACGATGATAAATTTTTTAAATACCTAGTAAATAGGCAATAAAATAAGAAAAGTTTCAAATTAAATAATTACATTTATTGATTAAGAAATATAATAAATCACAAGGATATTCACTCAGTATGAAAAATCTCTATAAATATATATTAATAGGTACCTATCTATCAAGATGAATGCATCTTTTTTTCGTAATTAACACAAATAGTAACTAGTAACAGTTTAAAAATCTTACCTAAAACTGTTATCAGCTGCATATTTTGAACTAAGTATATATTAAATTTTATTGATTTGAAAAAACAACTTTGAGAGGCAACACATAGTAGGTATCCGCTGCGGCTTTAAGATCCGAGGCGAATATACTAACTGGAAATCCTTGTAGTTAATTATTACATTGCTGTTGCAAAACTTACGATAGGAACACTTCGCGAGTAGTAACGTAATAACTTATTATTTCAGAATATTTGAAATAGGTTGGTTACGTCTTAATAATATGACTGCCTAAGTGCGTACGTAATACAAATAGGGAAGTTATTGTCATAATATAATAAGAGCACGGGAAATCACGGGAAAACAGTTACAAGAATGGTAACTACTCATTACTTGCTATTCATCTGAAAAGATATGAATTTTTCGAAGCATATACAAGGATAAATATGGATTTAGCAGAAGTTTAGATATACTTAGGTATCTACATGAAATTTGAATTTGAAAAAATCATTTTTTATCATAAATGTTGAGAAATTAATCGAAAAGCTGTACTGTAATAGCACAATTTTTTACGATTAAATGTCTCATTAAGAAAGTATCGAAATGAGCCGATTTTTTTACTGTATTTTCGGCATATGGACTATTTTAGAAATACTTTAAAAGACATCTTTAAATAAGAATTTTAGTAAATTTTCCAAATCTCAATGCTCCTCATGTTCAATTATCTTTAATCATCCAAAAATCAGCAGAAATATTGTGCAATTGTAGTCGCCTTCTGGAAGGACTTCTGCAAATTAGCCAAAAGTATTTTTATGGTTCACCAAACTTTCTGATTGAAGTATCAGACGTGTTGCTATAATGACAAATCAACAAAATTAGTAGTTAAAAATTTGCCTTTAAGTATTTACCTTCAGTGCGTGTGCATACATCATTTAGTAGAAAATAACTTTTTCTCTTGTGGAACTTCCGACAGTAGTGACTAGTGTTGCCTAAGATCCCAAAAATTTTCACCATTCGTTACAGTGAGTGAACTTAGCAGATCATTACCTAGTAGATCACAAAAATAAACTGGTCAAGAGCGAGTGAGAATCACATTTCACCCGCTCTTGACGGGTTTTTTTGAAGAGGGTGAGGGTTCCGTTTAATACTAGAGGAGCTGTGTTTTAAATAACTGGTAGATACTATCTCCGTCTGCCACAGCCGATTTTCTCCAGAACTACTGGACTCATTGAGTTGAAATTTAGTAGGTACCTACACTATGCGAATCGGTAACCTGAAGAGGGACGTGATAAATTAATTTTAAACTTGAGAGCTAATTGGGTCTAAATTATAAAATTTGTGGCGCTGGGAGTCAATACACTTACCACTGCTCAACTGGGGATGACAAACACCTGGATAGATTGCCACAGAGTATCGTAAGATTTATCTCATATATTCAGGTATTCTGAGATCGATATTTAAAAAAGTGACGCGTCTTTGTTACAACTTTTTTTTGGATGGAATTTTATGTATTTTAAAATTTTTAAATTAATCTATTTGTATAGAGCTGTGTTCACAAATACTTGTAATACCGGTTTTAGTCCATTGTGTAGCTATTAGAGCCAGAGGTAGATGGAAAGTAGGTTCAGAACAAAACACAATATCACAATAATCGTTCGTTTAATACCTATTATTACTTTCACACATGATGGCACGAGCATTTATTTATTTATTCATTTACTTAGATTACTGTGGTTTAAAACAATTTCACAACACTACTATAAATAGGGATATAAACTTAATTGATTTATTTACCTATGTTACATTAGTCATACGTTAAAAATTATAACTAAAGTTGTCGTTCTAGAAATGAAAGAAAGTATGTACCTAACATTTCAGTCACCTGCGATTCTTTTTAAGCATAGACATGGGCACGCTTAGACCGCAGGCGACACAATACAACAAAACAGCGGACTACTATAGAGTCACATGAAATCTAAACTCCTAGTACACTAGATTGAATATAAAAAGTTGAAAGAATTTTTAGAAGAAAGGCTTTAATCCCTATACACTAGCAATTGTTACACTTAGTAGCAATAATAAGCGAGTTAGGAGTGCAGGCGCAACCGATTTTTTAACGTGTACTTTGACTTATTATACTACTTCACCTAAGACAGTTGTTATATTACGTAGAAACAGTCAGATCTCTAAATGTCTAAGATCTAGGAAGTTTAAATGCTCCATCAATAACCGACGGGTCTGTAACTCTACCGGTGAAGAGCAGTTGTTTTGTCGCTTCGTCTTGTATAAAGAAGAGGAACGGCTTATTGGCTACAACTTCTGCGTAGCTTTCGGTGTCTTCTCCAAACTTGTTTTCAAGCGCAATTGCTGTAAAAAATATTTGCATTAAATTCATAAACTTAATGGAAACTACCGAACAAACTAGTCAATCTATAATCAATAGTCTGAATTTGCTATATATAAAAACACGACTTGCTAGTATCTGCAGTGAAAGATTCCTAGAGGAGGGGGAAAAAAAACTGTCCTGTATACAAATTACAAAGCGAAGCATTGACGAAAGATTCAAAAGAACAAAATGTTTAGAATTGACATTCACCATCGAAATGTCACTGACAATTTAAGTCAGTCCCCTATATGGTGCAAGATAAAGAGAGCTGAACAAATTCTTTGCACAGACTACGCACTATCACGTCAACCCTTTTTGTCCCACTACAGGGCACGGGCCTCCTCTCAACTATCTTACGAGTTGAGAGTTTATGCCTTAATCCACACACGCTAGCTAAGTGCGGGTTGGTGGATGTCACATGTCCTTGATGATTAGCTCTTAGATATGCCGGTTTCCTCACGATGTTTTCCTTCACCGATATTTAGCAGCAGCGATGAAACAATTCACACAAAGATACACTTCTTTATGTTAATTGCACGACCAGGATTCGAACCGGCAACCTTATATTTCAAGGCGAGTCCCGTACCGCTGCGCCACCGTTGCTCCTAAACACTTTAAGTATAAATGAAATATATAAAAGTAAATAACCTTGAGCCATAGTCTCTCATAAGTTACCTTAAGATACGAGAGATGGCTGGTCTTAATCCAAATAAACTTAGTATCTTCTTAGATTTACGTGAATATCACACATTGAAATAAAACTACTTTATAACGGATTTTATTCGTATATAGGTAATTGTAATTGTAATTTTATAAGTTATACCTAATTGTGATTAATAATTTTGGACGTTAAATACCTCAGTGGACCCGAGACCATGAAGTCTGAAAAGACTTTAAAAGGTCTAAAATCAAAAATATACCTCGGTAAAATCCGGTATAAAGTAGTTTTATCCCAAATAAACTCGCCCAATTTGGACCATTTAGTTCGTCCTTAGAGAATTGATAGTACCTACATAGGTACTATCAATTCCTTAACGATTCTATATCTATCCTGATTAATTTTGTATTATGTCCACTAAAAACTGTCACTGCGGGTGAGTGTCCTGGAGACCTGAAATTCCCTATTTAGGCTCCAGTCCACCCACATACCTCAAGTAACGTTCCTTCTTTCCTAAAATTTTTTATGAATTATAATAATAATAATATAGTGGGACATTAACACACACGGTCATCTGATCACAAACAAAGCAGAACTTGTATTAAGGAAACCAGATAACTGGTAATATACTACCTACATATAATACTTTTCTTTTGTAAATATATACATAAATACTTATAGATAATTACACCCAGACACAAGACAGACAGACATATAGACATATTGGTGGAAAATAAAATATTATTATTATTAATATAGTAATCCGTTATTAATAAATACCTGTAGCAGTATATGCAACGCTGCCTAGTTCATTAACTTCGATTCCAGATCTTTGCAACACTTTGGATATTCGAAGTCTTTCATGAAGCTGCTGACCTCGCACTATACCGGGGAACGATGCGCTGTCTTCAAACGCTTGTCTTACTCCAAGCTAAAAAAAATGTGTTTTCTTATATCTACGTGAAAAGTAACACGCATAATGAACACCATGCAGTAAGGGTGGGTCGGAATTGTTCCTCTTTTATGGTTTCTAACTCTATGGAGGGTCATTCCACTGCCACCTTCTCACCGATTATCATTTGTAATCACGAGTGAATCGGTATACTGGGCTGGGGTGTTCCATCGTAGACTACATCATTGCTTAACATCAGGTAAGTTGTAGTCAAAAATACGAAGAATAAAAAAACATGGAGGCCGTATACTACTGTACAGCCTTCAAATCTTCATGCTGTAAAAACATTAAAAAAATTATTTTAGTTTTACTTAAAATTCATAGACATCTAGCCCAGTTCTTAAGCCCCTTGACCAACTGTGGAAAATTTTATTTAAATTATAATTCACTTTCTATCTTTTATGTATCTCACTGCTGGGCAAGGGCTCAACTATCTTACGAGTTGAGAGAGTTTAGGCCTCAATCCACACACCCTGACCTAGTGCGGGTTGGTGAAAGTTACATATCCTCACGGTGTTTTCCTGCACCGATTTAGAGCAGCGGCGATGACACAATTGACACAAAGATCGAACCCGTGACCTTATATTTCAAAGGCTAGACTAATACCGCCGCACCAGCGCTGCTCACAATAATTATTAATATCTAAAATCTTACCTCTCTTAAAACTCCATCAAGTTGTGAGGTATAATCAAACTTAAACTTCGGCAGTACGACGTCCACTTTGTGTTCCCGAAGGTTGTTCAGCTCTTGTCTCAGATCACTCACACTGTTAAGAACGCGTGGCAATCCCGAGATCGAGTTCGGTACTATTATGTACATTGCATATTTGTTACCCTGGAATTGTCAAAAATTGAAATCTATAGTATAAAAAGTTATATTATTATGGTCCTTCGAGCCGGACAAAATTGATTCATAACAATAATCCTATTTTAAGTGAGACAAAGTGAGGTTAGACATTAATAGATTACAAAACGGATATCAAAATAAAATTTAGGTACAAAAAAATAACTTCAATTTTAGAAAAGAAAATTTAGCGTTACTGTGTAATTTCATCGAAATGTCATAAATCAGTGAATACGATAATAGATACTTCATTATGCAAAACAAAGGACGAAAATAACAGATGTAAATTGATACAGGGGAAGCACTAGTGGTAAAAAGCAGGTAAAAACTAGTGAAAAATAAATCTTACCATATATGGCATCTTCAACAATTTCGCGTCAAACTTCGGAGAGGCTGCGTAGAAGAAATTGTTACTTACACCCATAAAGGGTACTGTCTTCTGAACCTTTGCGGATACGTAGAAAGGCCCATTAGTAGTCACATTAGGGTTAAATTGGTAACGCCAGTTGCCTTTGAAGTACAGCGTGTTGAGGATTAAAACTACCATCCCGGTGACGTCATCTGCAAGTTAATTTACAAGTAGAGGTAAATCTTGAAGTAATCAGGGCAGTTTGTGTAGTAAGCCGTGGGTTTCTCAGCGCTTCTAGGAATTTTGTAATGTACTTTGTTGTGTTGCAAACATCGTTGGTCGTAATTTGGCCACCAACCGGATCCGTAAATAGATTGCGACCGATTCTCAGACCTACCGAATATAGATATAAGATTTCATAAAAATCGGTCAAACCGTTTCGGAGCAGTTTTTGTTGCTCTGCGTAAGAACCATCCTCGTAGTGCGTTTGCGCTTAGCAACACATTTAGTGATTTATTTTTATTTTTATTATATATTTCAAAATTCCCGTTATCTTTTAATATACGAGTAACTAAATGACCAATTTAAATACCGTTCGTGAGCATCATAGCCTACATTTATCCGTCTTAAATTCGAAAGCTATAATACTAGAGAAAGATTGTATACTTTGAAAACCAACTGATGTACTACATAATACAATAGAATTGAGAACCTCTTTTTGGAGTCGGTTAACTAGGACAATTCTTTTGTTAATACATACATATTTAAAATATTCATCAATATCAAATAAAACTTATAATACCAATGAGTAATTCGAAAAACTACTCATTCGTATTAAACTTCACTGGATTTCTCGCAATAATTATGATGATGAAATAAATGTCAGATAGAAATTAATGGTGACATTATTCCCATCGCCCATTAAACTTTTGTACGACCAGTAATTCCATACTATGACTAAAGCAGTTAAGTACCAAATTTAAGTTACCGTACGTGTTGTTTTGCATCCTGTGTTTTGTATGTGACCCAACTGTTCATTGCTTCGTAATTTACGCTACAGTGATAAAATACAAAACAAAGTTTCCTGTTGTATTTTTAACAAAACTAACGTAACTTTTGAAACGAATTCAAAAAAGAAGGCTCTGTATTCGACTCATATGAATATCCGCTATTTAAATGACTGGTCATACCTGTTCTTAAAAACAGATATTAATTTAGTTGGTTGGTTTTATAAGGATCTTAATTAGTGCCTTTTTTAAAGGACTAAACCTGCCACAAGCCACTACGACCACGCCGCGCCTCGCCGGCACCTACGCCACGACACGACCACGTATGAAGAGGTTTATGGTTATAAAATCCTGCCAAGTTCCGGGGCGCCTAAATTTTCTAGCATAAATGTAGTCTCAGATATAGTAAAGTTTAGTTGTTCACTCCGAACGACGCAGGAACAACAAATTACTTTATTGGTGCCATAGAAAAGAATATACCTATATATCTATGTTGGCGCCTAATAAATAGGTTCTTTTAGGAATGCATCTGGTAAAGGATAAAATAAGGCCTGAATGTTTATGCGAAAATTTATATTAAGTAAACTGGGCCAGTGTACGGGGCGCAGTATGTAGTAATAAGTAGCGTAGCCCGGACTGAACACAGATTTGCAACGTTCCGAAGCTTTACCTATTCCACAGCTCATGACGACGTGTGGAACGGGGCACGGATCATGCACTGTGTAGGTAATATAACCCATCAATTCTCCAACGCAGCAGGAAATTAACTAACCTTGGTCAACTAATTTTGGTATTCTTCCTTGCGTGATATTAGACACCCAATTGTTAATTTCTGTAGCTGCTACATTAGGTTCATTAAAGTTGACAGTCTTTAGTTCAGTGTTGTAAAAGTTTTGTGCGATAGCTGCAAACCGTTGACGGGGTTGTGCGTTGTCCCCAATGTAGATCCTACTTCCTAGGTTTAGGATGTATTGATGTGATTCTTTCTGTAACAAGAAAGTGATTTGGGTTTTATTTCATCGTTTACATCACACGAGAGCACACCGTTAAAATAGGAGTTAAAGCAGTCACCTTAAGTTGGATTGGCATTTTATTTATTTTACAAATAAGTGGAATAGGTCATTTTCCACTTGCAAAAGATTTTATTTCATTTTAATACCTCATTTAATGGACTCATAAAAGACGGAAACGAAACGATTTCACAATCAAATTAATAACTTCTTTCAATCACGCCAATTTGATTGATCAATCTTTGGATAACGATTGAGTGTACGATAGAGATCGTGTTTAGCAAAGATAGTAAGTCAAGCTGCATATGAACAAGATTTTTCTGCTTAATACATATCCTGGTGGTTAACCTCGTCTACAAACCCTAGATTACCTTGCTAATTATTTTAATTAAGGCAATTATACAATAATAATATCAATACACAAGTATAGGTTACATTATGGGAAATACGTACCTGGTTACGTCATTGGCTTCTACTTATTTATTACTCACAAACTCATGCGAATAACTAAATTTTTATTTACGTCAGTAATATAAAATTCATCTTCCTTAAGACGGTAAACTTGGCAATACATATTTACATAGTTAAACAAATAATTATCTAAAAATATATATTCTACTATAGTTTAAGACCATATTGGTGACTTCCGAATTCCAATAAACACCAAAAGCAAGAAATCCTTCAATCGTTATCCTATCTACATATGTGATTTCTATATTTATTGTACCCTACAACAGGTATGTGTTTCATGCATGCTATATACTAGGGGTGGGCAACCGATTGATCGCAATAGACCGGTCGAGCCAGCCAGTAAATCGAGGCATGGCAAAACATTATAAGCTGAAGTGGCAGTGGACCGGTCGTATCTGCTGCAGAACTGACAACCGCTGGGGTAAACGAGTTCTTGAGTAGAGACCACGAATAGACTAACGTAGCGTAGAACACGCTCAGATAAGGTGGAAAAAATGTAATTTTCAGTCTTAATGCCATTAAGACTAGCCTCGTGTAATCATGAATTACATTATTTTACGCACTTACAATCTTACAACAGTAGATCTTGATTCTAATCAAGTTGGCCACCCCTACTATATACTTACATTACCTACTTATTTTTTTAGGACCTGTCTTCTGGATTCTTAATTCTGAACTTTAAGAACATGCTCACCTGTAGCGATTGTATGATCGTAGTGAACTTCTTCCTGACTAAGTTTCTGTCTAGATCAAAGCCGAGTACCGAGGACAGCTCTGACTGGGTGACACCTGTAGCAGCTTCTGTTAGGATGGCGAGCGCCAGTTTTAACCCAAGTGGTGACAATAGGAAGTTCTGATCTGATGACGAGGCTACTCGCTGAAAGAGATTAATGGAAAATAAATATATACTCGTACGCATTACGAGAAGATGAGATCATATGTGTGTGAGGTATTTATGTAGGTATTAAAATTTACGAACGCTACGTGAGTTGGTGTATAAGTAGGTTGGTAAGTATGCTATTTATATCACCATATTATTTAAATAACAAACACTAGCAGTGACCCTCACTTCCAGTCAATCCTTTGTATTGTTGTAGCTTATAACATTTTACGTTGATGACCATACTGGGCTCAAACAATAAAAATACTATTGCTGTTTTATTGTAAAATGTTATTGAATTCGCCGCTATAGAAATCAAAATTAGGGCTATGTGTAGACTTTGTGAGTTTGAAATTATTGTGAGATAAACTTATGTCAAGAAAAATTGTGGGGAAAAATATTTATTTTTATTCTATAAGTAATAAATAATAGGTATAACGAAATTTACCTTAGTCAAGCTCCAATCGAATTTATCATAATCCACAGGCTGACTGTAGAAATCCCAATAGTCAAGGTCTACTAGGGTACCATTATCGGGAGCAGGTGTGACTGCAGGCGCCTGTTGCACATTGGAGCTCGCGGCAACCGCTGCATCTTGATCAGCAGAGTAGCCAAACACGTTGCGCAGGACTTCAGAGTCGATTGACAGGCTTGCGCACGCGCATAGTGAGAGGCTAGCTATAAAACATTGTAAATTAAAGTTTTACCGCAATTTGACATTCTTGAGTCTTCTTGCATTTCTTTCTGAATTTCGACCATATTATAAAATAAAATATAACTGCATTTCGTCATAAATAAACTTGAAGTGTGCTAAATTTCATATTCCACTGCCTGCGTTATACTCGTATACAATGTTTTTGCTTCACGTATATCTAATGATACTTTCTGTACGTAACTATTTCATTCAAAGGAAGACACACAAGATCTGTACCTACCTACAATGCAATCTGTTTTTTATCCTATAGTACCTAGGCTTGCACTTGTCGCTTGCCTGTTGTTAAGCAATAATATAAATTATTATTGAACGCGCTTACCCAGTAAATACCGATTCACGCATTAGTTGAAGACAGGTATAGCAAAGGTCCAAAGCAGTTACATTAAACGTTTCAAGGGCTTATTCAATAGATATGGATTTAAATCATAATTTACTTAGCTTCCGTTCTTATAGCTAAAGATCTATCTTTAAGTAAAGATGACTAATAGGTATACGATGTTACTTAATGCACATATCTTAGAACCAGCTGAGGCTATTCTAAATGAAGATTAAGATTCGACTTGTAAAGCGACCAGCAAAATGAGTCATCCTACTGGAACAAGTTCATTAAACGTCAGATATTCGTCAGACCTTCTCATAATTCCACTTAAAGACGAGGAAAATAAACAACTGTGTTTGTATTGTTTGTTTACTATATTTTTATTTGGAACAAGATTATACTCCGAATCAATGATAGAATAAATAGATTGGGGAAGGGACTTCACGTTATACAATTAGGTAATACCAGAATAGGAAATTAAATTAATTTGATTACTAAAAACTGTGAATAAAACAGTTCAGAATGGTAAATAATAGTTGTGTTTCCGGATAATGGTAATTTTAAGGAAATAAGAATGGGTACCTGCTTAGATCTATATTTATATAGTTGTAGGTGCTTGCTTATATATATATTTACCAAGGCATATTCTACAACAGCGCTTAATAATAAGAATTCCTGCTAAGTAGAAATGGTGAAATTCTACATTGAAGTCATTTTTAGCATAAAAATATAATTTATATCATACATCTAATTCTAGTTGAGAGCAAATAGAATAAGCTGACAATAAAAGCTAAATTATCTCAGCCGTTTAGACCCTGTGGCATTCAGATTGGTCTGAAAGTCGATAGTGCGTATGCGCGGGCAATACACAAAACCTCACACGAAGATAAATATTTAATTACGCGTTGTCTCCTCATAATTGCTAGTTTGAAACTGCTGTTGCAGTCAGGTTTTAAAAAGCTGCTATCATCCAGATAAATAAATAGGTAGGTAGGTACTTAAGTAAATATGTAGGTACCACAATCAGCTTGCGGTAACAGACGGTATTAATTTGAGTTATTATCATTTCTATGATAACTTTAAACAGGTTTCTATTGTTGTTCGTAATTGATTTTGTATTAGCGTAGCAATTAGTGAATGAATCAACAAAAAGTTGCTAATAGGATTATGAATAGGAAAATTTTAGTACATACTAGGCCTAGCAGCATCTATTAGGCAGAGAAACGTTTATCACGAGGACCTTACTTTCATACAAGAAATTTTATAATCTTTATCCTGAGAAATTTTACTCAGGAGGCAAAAACCTCAATCCTGTCATTCCAGATAGGTACGAATAATGAGATAAACGACAACAACTGAGACGCCACACCCTGAAACTAGTGACGATCTCAGCAGGAAATGAAAATACTTTTATTTGAAACTTCTTGAGGTTGAGTCTTCATAAAAATAGTCCAATTTATTTTCCTACTGTGTAGTGAATGACTGGCAACTACTAATTAACACTGCCAAAAAACTCAGTGAATAGATTTTGCTTTTATAAATGAAGTACTTATATCTATGACTGGCAAGAACTGGATGAGAATAGCCACATTTTTTTAGTCTGCGATAGGCTGGCACTTGACTACAACTTGCCTGATGTTAAGCAATGATGTAGTCTACGATGAAACGCGCCAGCCTAGTATACCGATTCACTCGTGATTACGAATTATTATCGGTGAGAAGGTAGCAGTGGAATGAGAGGTTAGAAACCTTAAAGGAGCAACAATTCCGACCCAACCTCTCTGCATGGTGTCACCAGACATCGCACGGATCACGGCAAGGCCGCTTAGCTTTGTCTAGTGGGTGGTCACTAACCACGGCCGAAGCCTACCACCAGTTGATTGTCACCTGATTTGCACCACCCGGGGTGACTCAGGGAATGTCCATTTGTGGATTAAAATAACAAATAATGACTAAACTCGAAATAGAAACTTGGAAATTTTGGTACCGTAACATAAAAAAAGTTAAGCTGAACATGATTTTTCACATTTGAGTTGGGTGTTTATTTGATAAACGTAAGAAAAACAACAAAAAAGAGTGACATGCCATTAAGATATGAACATTAAGGAGATGTTTTACCGGTTGCTGATGTTTTAGACAGGTACCTATACAGAACTTATCAGTCACATTCACATACCTATTGGTAAGTTTGGGATTCACAAGTTTCTGACAGCAATATTGACAAAGAACCATAAAGAAAAAAGAACTTCGCTCTTATAGCTATCAGAAACTATCAGCATCTGGTGAAACATGTCGTGTCCCACAGCTGGGCACGCGGTTGCCAAGTGCGGGTTGGTGGATATCACATGTCCTCGAAAAATTAGTTCTTAGACATGCCGGTTTCTTCACGTTGCTTTTCTTCACCGATATTGAGCAGCGGCGATGTATCAATTGACACAAAGACGTGGGCACGGCTGGCGATCGAACCCGCAACCTTATATTTCAAAGGCGAGGCCGGTACCGCTGCGCCTCCAGCTCCCAAAGTATCCGTTTCCCAGTTGTAAATTTTTCTTTGTCCCTTGTAATCATTACTACCTAATTAAGTAACTAAAACTGGAACAGATTTATTGGCCGCAAAGGTCAACCGATTTGATTATTTAATTGACCTCTAAGATTAGAGTCAGATTAATTTAGCATGTTTACTTTCGAGACGCGATAACGCTCATTTATTTTATGAGGTACATAATCTTTACAAAAAAAATCCTGTTCCTTAGCCGCCATTTTGAAAACTTTAACAGTAGGTAATCTCAAAATTGGCTATTGTCTCCTTTACTTTAAAAGTGAATAAACAAGATAGCAATGATGGCCTAAAGATGAGTAACAATTTTAACGAAAATGGCCGCAGTCATTAATTTCTATGATTACAATAGTAATTACAAACGGAGGTCTATTAAAATTCTTTCACTGGCAGTGGAGGTTTTAATATTATAAGTACTATCTGAAAAGATAATTTAGTATCCCCGTTTAAAATCCTTGTTAAAATATCAATAGAGATGACCTTCATAAAAGGATAAGCAACGTCCACAAAAACAAATGACTATTATTATTAGTATTATCCGAAAACTTGGTCTTAGCTCAACTAAAACATGAACGAAGTCAGATTCAAACTCACCGGCAAAAAACACAAAAATTCTTGGAGTCATGTTAGCAACGCAATAAGGAAAACAAGAAAAAAAACTAAGTTCAAGGTGAATTTAAAAGCCGGACTTTACTTAAACATTTGGGTTTAACACTATGTTTATTGCACAGCACTATAACATTGTTAGGTACGTGTTGATGAAGCAAAGCGCAAACCGCGACTAAACATTGACCACAATGAATGACGAAGGTTTTATTCTGACATTGCGACCGGTTTATCAACGTCGGGTCCTATGTGTTTGCACTTGTATAATAATAATCAGAGATTATTTAACTCAAACTGCGAGAAATCCCAGAACTTTTTTAAGTTGAATAAATATTAATTGTCAAGTAAACAACACTAATTCATCCAATCAGAAACAAGGAGATATGCATTTGTTTCAAAAAACATTCGTAACATATTTCGTAAACAAATCTTTAGCTCTCTATTACCACGGCAGTCTGACCACTTTTTAAAATGGACTACACAGCAATAAATTAAAGAAAAGAAAGTTTTACACGCAGAAACAGACTTCTACCTAAGCACATGAACCTAAGCACCAAACCCTCTAGTGATAATCGGTAAGTAACAAGTACCGACATAACTTTAAACATAATAAAACTTACGTAAGTAGTTACGTAGTCACAGGTTGTTAAGATGATTAAAATTTGCCCTCTACCACTCATTAAAAATTGTTTTTAGTGAGCTTGCAGTATCATTCAACAGCGTCAGTCTGCTTGCAATAGCATATCTTATTGAATAGATGAACAGCCTGTAGCAAATCAATCTGCCGTTGTTGCTTTGAATCAACGCGGGTTGTTGACCGCGAGGTATATGATAATGATGACGCAATATCAAGAATAACAGTTATTAATTGATAAATAGATGACAGGAACTGTCATCTATTTATCAATTCTGGTAGCAAGTTGTTCCTTTTTTCATGTTACATACCAATGGAAAATAAAGAACTTTTGCTTTATCTTAGTAGTCTGTGGCTTCATTCTATCGTTATTACGAGGACCATGACTGCTCGCGCTTCATCATCACTATAAATGTATGATATACATATCTTTAACAAAACATAGTCCCCCCGCTACGTCTGTCAGTATGTCATGTATATATTCATGAAAAATCAAGCGGTTTTCATAGATGGAAAATGCGATTCACAACAGTTTTGCGTCGATATCTCGTCCATGCTGCCCGTGCGAAGTAAGGCCGCTAGTGGAGGTACCTATTTGCGTAAAAAGCTAAAGAATCATCTTCGTAGAACTCTCAAGGATTTCTTAAAAGCCAGTCAACCTTCATGGCTGTTGTCACAAATAGATTTATGTTTTGCAAAGTTTACCTACGAACTGGTTTCCTTGAACGCGTAGATTTAGACCTGTTTTCCACATAAACCGCACACACAGCTTGCGGACTCTATTGTCGTCATGGAGTGTGCTATGACCTGCTATGGAATGCGCAAACCCAGTAAATATCGATTCACTCCTGACTTGGAGACAGACGGATTAAAGCTATCAGAAAACAGAGATGCCGGCAGCGAGTTGCATAACTTGGTAGTTCACACCAAAAAAGTGGCAGAAAAAGTTGTCTTGGTACCTCTCAGTCACTACATAGCTGTGCTCATGAAAAAGATTAATCTTTTTCTTTGCCGTGCCCCTACTTGACGATGAAAGAAGGGGGGCTGAGTCACCTTCGTCCGTGGGTGTACACCTTTAATTGAATCCCCACACGTGGTCCCCAGGTAGTGCAAATCAGGTGACAATCAACTGGTGGTAGGCTTCGGCCGTGGTTAGTCACCACCCACCAGAAAAAGCCGATCCGTCAAGCGGCCTTGCCGTGTTCCGGTGCGATGTCTAGTGACACCATAAAGAGAGGGAGGGTCAGAATTGTTGTCCTTTAACGTTTCTAACCATATGGAGGCTCATTCCACTGCATTCGTAATCACGAGTGAATCGGTATACTAGTCTGGCGCGTTCCATCGTAGGCTACATCATTGCTTAACATCAAGCAAGTTGTAGTCAAGCGCCAGCCTATCGCAGAATTAAAAAAAAGGGGGGACAAGATTGCGTTATTCTAAAAGACCAAAGGACTGGAAACCCTGAGTCCATACTCGACAATGCCATTTAGCTATGACGGGGTATCGTTGTGAATAAGCATCCTGTCTCAAGGCGTTGGAGTCTAGTTTAGAAGTCTAATAAGAGTCTGGCTCAGATAAATACTAGGCTAGTATTTATCCCAAAGATGCGAGCAAAATGGCGTACTTAATTCTATTTTTAAAATCGTAAACGTAGTCTTTGTGTGGAATTCCCAATGATTAATAACTTTGAACAGGTTCTTGTGGTTATCCTGACATAATATGGTTTATCTAGTTTCTTTTGTATTATGTAAAAACGGTCACGACTTAAATGTAAATACTTAGAGGTAATTTTGTTTTTTATGGTACCTAGTTGTTGCAGTTGTAAGCGTGTTCGTTTAATAATCGCGAGGTCCCGGCTTTGAATCCCAGTAAGAGCACTGAAGGCCTAGTTTCTAATAATTCATTAGTACTTATCTACCTATAAAAAAATTGTGTCGTTACATAGCTTAACTAAACCTAATCTAATAATTTTAAGCAATTTCTTGATTGCATTAAATAATTATAACGTAACCCGTACTAACGTCCTTACTAATATTACAAATGCGAAAGTAACTCTGTCTCTCTGTCGCACTTTCACGCCGAAACTACTGAACCTATTTGGATGATATTTGGTATGGAGAAAGTTTGAGACCAGGGAAGGGCATGAGATAGTTTGTATCCAACTGCGCAAAAAGAGATTATAACTGACACTCGCGTGGGCGAAGCCAGGCTTGGAATGCTAGTAATATGTAATACATTTAACGGAGTTTAACATAGTGCGCACACCTAATATCAAAAATGTATATACCTAGAGCCGAAAAAAGATAACCACATTTAGCCGATGTCTAGTGTTAACTAATGTTTTTAAATACCTCTTAGCCTATCGCCGCTCAGCCATAATTAGAAATGCTGAAAAGTTGAATAGCAGTTTTTTGTTCGATCTAGGAACCTCGCAAACAAATGTAACCGCTGCAGCGAGTCCGTGTTGCATAATAAATGTTTTATTAATTTACCTTGTTGGTTTTACTCAGAATATTGCCAAGCAAACACTGTTTGACGATGCTTTGTGGACTTTAGTGAGATTTTGAGAAAAAATATTTTAGTGTAGATAGTTATTCTTTGTTTTTCCTTACCGTGCCAAAAAGGTAAACAAAGCTTCAGTTTTCGTGTCACTTTAGAATATCACGATTTTATCAATGAACCACACTATGTAAGGACTTATAAATGTCTTAATCCATTGAGTAAACACTTTAACTATGAAATTAAGTGAAAAATGTTTTAAAACAACCAGTTAAATACGAATTATTGATAAAATTCTGAACACATTCCAAAATTCATGACCACAGGTTATGCAAGGACACGGCCTGTTTGACATTTTTATACTTTTTAAATTAGAGTGTGGACATAGATTTTTATGGATTCGATAACCATAGATTTAGGAAGAACTGAGTGAATGATATCCAGTCAAATGAAAATGTGATGTTTAGATCGTACTTTAATGTAAAGTATTGTCCTAAATTATTTGATTACTGTTTTCTTTAAATATGAAAATTTTGTTTTTTAACCATGTAACTGATGCTGTGTGAAATTGAGTGCATAATAAATATAATTAGTTGTATCGTATCGTCACTCATTCAAATGTTCTAAACGATCATTTAAATAAAATCAATCTGTGCTTCCCTTGGTCACGTCATTACTTGAGAACGGATAATTGGATGGATGGACCAAAATGGATAATTTATGTATCTATGTGCCTAGATTTAAAAGTTACTCAGAAGTTTAAAAAAAAACAGCTCTGCCTATTTTAAAAGATTTTGTCCTTAACAGTTTAATACATGGTAAGGTTGTAGTCAATTTATCGGTATTCATCTAGAGCAGCGGTCGTCAAAGTGCGGCCCGCAGACGATACTTCTGCGGCAACAAATAACTTCGATGCGCATGCGTTTTCATTTTTTATAACCGCATGACTCCTCCCTCCCTAACTAACACAGAGTTCATCCCGCATCCGCATTAACCTACTCAGATTCACTATCAGATTATTGATTATTAAAAAATTAACAAAATAGCTTGTTTGACCACTCATCTTAATTTTGGTAACTGGCCAGAAAAAGAGAAAAATATCAAAGAAGTCGTTAAAACGTTTTTGACGTGACAACGTCTTAAATTAGGTTGCGGCTGGGAGGCACTTATGAAAAAGTGTAACGCTCGGTAACGTTACGATGAGTCACCGAACGAGAGAGAGGCCCGCCGAATGCCTTGCGTCTCTCTCCCACTCAACTATGTTTCATCCTTCTTCCTACTATACGAATGAATATTCACATTAAAATTATTTTACCACTCAAAGTCGTTGTCACGTAAAACTTTCGCCCGTATACCGAATTTACAGGCAACCAATTTATTTTTTAATATTTTCATATTTTTTAAACATTTATAATATTTCCTGTTTTCAACAATTTATTTGAGATACGACTGTATTATTGTATTCCAGTGTTTTATTAAATGTAAAGCTTCTTGGTTCCGAATAAAGAATGATTAGAAATCTATTCAGTCACTCTTTTAACAAATCATTCAATGTATTCAATCATGGTGGCCCTACCCTAAGAATATAGTCTCTGGTTACGAGGCGGCCATATTTGTTGTTATAATATGCATCCTAAGGAAAAACAAGGTATACACCTGTATGTACTCTACCTAACGTTATGTATGTTTATTTGTAAGTTAGTAGTAGTGTTGCCCAAATGCAAGAACAAGACGAGACTTAGCCAGTCTTGGTCTTGGTCTTGCGCCAATACACCTGGTCTTGGTCTTGGTCTTGGTCTTGCGCTCCCAGTCTTGGTCTTGGTCTTGGTCTTGCAGCAAGAGTCTTGCAAGTCTTGCAATTACCTATTAGTCTATTACTATTTATTAAAGTTTACTTTAAATCTTAGAAAAACGTATTAGAATTGGAACATTGTGAGCTTGAATTAACATAGCCATAGTAAAGATCAAGCAGATTAATAAATAACTGAAGATTTGATAAGAAATTCGAAAAATCAACTGACCTATATGTCGTTTTCCATGGAAGTAACTGTTTCTTAATAAACATTTATGATTTATAAGCTTACATTTGCTAAAACATGTAAAAAAACAAATTAATTACAATAACTTGACTGTATTTTAAAGAACAATACTTATCTGTCTAAAAAGAGATTGAACCCTCAACTTATAAGAAATTTAATAAAAGAGTTTTACGATTTATCATTTATTTGAATAAAAAATAAAATACAACACAAATCAACAGCTTTATCATTAGGTTATGATACTTTATATAATTTTTTTTGACCAAGAATTAATACAAAGTAACCATCTGGCTGACTCATCACTTAACCTATTTCTATGTTTTCTAATTACTAATGATGCTTTAGAAAATAACCTCTCAACAGGTACTGAAGTTGCAGGTATTGAGAGAAAATCACGGGCCATTTTCGATAAAATCGGATACAGTTTTTTGCGTCTCATAGAATTCCTAAGCGTACTTACCTATACACCGAACTGTTACACCTAACTACTCAGTGAAATAGCGCTAAGTCCTAGCTGCAAGACGCAAGAGTCTTGCAGGCTATGTCTTGTTCTTGCTCAAGTCTTGCACGGTCAGTCTTGGTCTTGGTCTTGCTAAAAATACGCGGTCTTGTTCTTGGTCTTGGTCTTGCAAAAACGCAAGAACAAGACCAAGACTGAATTTGGGCAACACTAGTTAGTAGCTACTTGTAGGGATAATCTCCACGGATATACCTACTAATGATCCGATTCGTAAATTAATTTAGGGTAGGTACTAGCAACTAGCAAAATACCCACCAACCTTCAACAATCCTGAACCTACTGTTATGTTATGGTCGAAATTTGGTATGGAGATTTAGATGGTAGCGATCGAGGGAAAGAAAGAAATATAAACATTTAAGTATTTATCACCACACAGAAGCAAAAAACAAACAAAACTAAAATAACAGCAAAATAAAATAGGCAAAAGAAAAAAGTGAGACCCATCCGTGTCAAACGTGGACATTGCTTAATGAACACTGTAATGGGTACCTAGTACCTACCAGAATTATCGCGGTTGTATCACATATGGTTCCCGTGACACCCTGGCTAGGATGCGAGAAGGAACACCCAGGGGGTTTTAGTTCGGGTAACCAGTATGGAGTCCCACAGCCCCTGTATGGGCGCGGGGCGGGGGGATCCATAAAGATTTCCCCCCGGTAAACAAAAAAAAAGTACCTACCAAAAGCGACTCATATGGACTCTTTTATGATAGTTTCTATCCACGTGTGCAGACGGGTAATATTAGCAAAGAAAGAAAGTAAATAAATGATAAACACCAATAAATTCACTTTCAAAATTGACCCAGCTAACCAAGAAAAGTGCAGAGAAACTTTTAACATACATATCAAATTGTAAGTAGATCGAAGGATTTAAGATTTTAAAGTGATTTGGAACACGTTTTAAATGGTTTATTGTTCTTGTTGAACCTAACTTTCATAAAGAAAGTGTTGTGCTAAGTAGACAGGTAGTGGGTACCTACATTTTATTTTTATTATGTACTTACAGTAAAACCAACTGAACCATGAACTACATTGCGGACAATTGTTTTAGGCGTCCTTATTTTGACATATCGACTTTATTTAAATGAGATTCTGGCTCCGATCATTCCGTTTTCGAAACACGCAATTGTTAGGGAACTTCTGGTATCCACCACCTTCAGTGGCACCTTCCATTCAGATCACACAATATACCCTAAAACTGTAAGAAAATGATCATATGGGGTCATGCGATATATTTGGTCAATTTGCGTAAGGTCACCGGAAGTAAAAACTTTAATTTTATCACTAGCTCTAACCTTCAAAAGCAAAGTAAGTAGGTAACGTTTACTCAAAACATTTTGCTCACACAACCAATAAGAGGTAACTTATGTAAGTTATAATATTCAGTTTCTAGCAGTTTCCTCAGCCGTAAATCAAGTAAAATACCCATTTACCTACCAACTTTCATAATAAGAACCGCACCGATGCAAATTGTGTCCCGACTTTCTATTCGTCACACGGGAAAAACCTACAAGTAATTGCCGTTTCTCCCGTGTCATATGTGTGGTATGAAGTAACTACTCTGTTATAAAGGCATAATTATTATAAAATAAATACCTACAAAGTATTCCTGAGGGTCGTGATCGACAAGGACTGTTTGTATATAGTATCTATCTAATTTATCTTTTTCTTGATCTTCTGGCCATTATTATTATTAATTATGTAATTTCATTGGCATCATGCAGCGTGTTTTAAAGTTTGGTGTTAGCATAGAGAGGATTTGGTTTAAGTATATCTAAGTATGCTAGTTGTGTAAATTACGACGAGTGACGACCTCGGTAGTCGAGCGGTGTAAGCCGTCCGATTGGGCTATACTGTGCCCGGGAGGTCGCGGGTTCGATTCCCGCCCCGGACAATATTTGTGTAACAGCAAAAATTTGTTTCGGTGTCTGGTTGGTTGAGGGACTACCCTCCGTGCCTCGGAGAGCACGTTAAGCCGTCGGTCCCGGTTGTCATTTAACACATCTATGACAATCGTTACATGTAGTCAGAAGCCAATATAATCTGACACCTGGTCTAACCATCTCGGCTACTGGTTCCCTACGGGTTTCGAGGTCTGATGGCAGTCGCTCGTATAATTCTGGTAGCTAGCCGCATCAGGTTAGACTGGGAGCCGACCCCAATAGAAATGGGAAAAAGGCAAGGGGGGAATGATGCTAGTTGTGTAAATTATATCCTACGTTAGGGGGTTGTGGAGGTGACTGGAGGATCGGGTGGTAGTGCCCTCCAGTGTAAAGGGAAGATCATCCAGCCGGGCGAGGTGTGATGCCCGGCGACCGCGGTTTCTCTCCCAACTGTTCTTGTCGGGAAATTGTATATGCTAATCGCCGGTTAAACTTTGCTTTTGCGATTCAGGAATGTTGTGACGTCATGTTTCTTGAGTGGCGTTAGGTATGTGACGCCACATCATGGTAAATAAACGTATTTTTATTTATTTTATTATTTATTTCGTTAGACTAACTTAGTAGGCCTCTCGAACGTTTGCCCTCAACTTTGCCTGTCTCTAACAGTTGTTCGAAGTTGTCTGTCCTTCCTACTTACTATTCACGTCCTATTTATTCCCATTTTAGTTAGGTAAAGACACCGATCAGATATTGGTCGATAGGTGGGATAGATAAATCATGTTGGTGGGTAAAGATTAGGTATTACTGGGCGTTTGCACTGCACAACAAAACATGATAGTTTATTCTTAACTCTTTCTACTCATCTCTAAACGATAGAGATAGATAGTGCTTGTAACATGTTTTCATGTGCAGTGGAAACTAGGGGTTAGAGAGACAATTCTATTGTTAGTACTTAATTTATTATCTATCTACTTATTTAATAATAACCTACAAGATTCGATTATCTAGAACACGATTCATGATGTTACATTTAAAAACACTGGAAAAACCAATAGGTATTCTGTTAATAACTGATGTTGTGGTTAACTAGATATCTTTCGTTTTCCTGTAGTGAGTCGGAATATCTACTAGATACCTACTTATTTTTATTAACATAACAAGTTCATGCCTGCAAGTGTGAGTGGAAAAAGGTGAATGTTACCCATACTCAGCATATGACGGGCTAAGCTTAGGTAAGTCCCAGACCTATTGCCGTTATCTTAACAAACTTAACCTACTATTATGGCAATTTAAACATCTCTTTTGTTTTCTATGCGACGCGACGTAGAAAATCTAACTTTCCAACTCCTCCTATTATCTTCCTGATTAAATACGGGATCTAAGACAATTTTGATGGAACGCGCTTACCTAGTAAATACCGATTCACTCGTGACTTGAAGACAGGTAGATCATAGCAATCGGGAAACAGAGATGCCGGCAACGAATTCCACAACTTGGCAGTTCGCACAATAAAAGTGGAAGCAAAGCTCTTTGTGCTTTTTGTATCGGCCGGACTTACGTCTGGGAAGTCTCTATTGTGGGGGCTCCTCTTTTGTGGAGGCCACGAGGCTGTAGCCCCGGTTTCCCTCCACTAAATCCGGCTCTGTGCAGATCTATGGTGCTGGACAGATAACGCAGTCATCAAATAGCTCGGCGAAATAAGTAGGCAGAAAAATATAAAAAAGATATTTGTAATACATATTCACTTTATTATAACCTAATAGCTGTTTGTCTTAGACAAAAAACGTAGTCAATTTTTAAACAATATACAACCAAAATTAAACAAACTACACAAACTTTAACAGTCACATTAGATTAGATAGGTACATTATTATGGCCAATTTAAAGCGCTGGGAGACTTTTCGTGTATCTACACATTAAATATATAACAATATTTTAGTCACTAAATAGCACCACAGATTATATGCAAATAATTATAATTGTTTTAACATCAATCATCATCATAATCATACATCGGAATTCGCCGTGAATTCCGGGTCCGCACAGTTCCACACCTTACGAGTCTCAACTTATGATTCCTCTTTAGAAACTGGGGTTGGGCCTTAGGCATGACATAGTGCGAGTTAGTGGATGTCACATGCCGTAGAATGTTTGGTACTTGAAAAGCCCGAAGCAGATTTCCTACGGTTTCCTTTACCGATATTGAGAAGAGGCGATAAACACTTGACACAAGAGCCTTGAACCTGCAAACTATATTTGTAAGACGAGGCAGAGATACACTGCGCCATCGCACGAATGTATGCAATTCATAATACAACATCATTATCAAGACACCACGAACTGTATTTCAGCTCTGAAGTACGTGCATACAATTTCTATAGCAAATAAAGAAAAGAGGGCCCCATTTACACTACTTCAATGCGGACCTGGAATATCCGGTCAATTCCAATTCTGAAATCATAGGAGCGTTTAATAAAAACGTTTTAAAATAAATAAAATCATTTAAAACTTCAACTTATAATAAGATAATTTATAATTTAATCCTCTTACACGTTCACCACATTTTATACAAAGTTACAATCCGAAAAAACAGTACGCAGAAGAATTTATACTAGGGCTTGTTTTTAATAGTAAAATTACTGCAATCAAAAAATTAGCAACAGTCGAAAAATCTGTCAAAAATATTCCACAGATAAAAAAACAACCTTGCTGTTGAACCGGCCCTTATAAAAATAAGTAATTATAAATTAATGGAATAGAATTTCATACAATTATAGATATGTATTTAATCTCATGATTTGTGTGATGGTCTTGTGACAATGTTTTCTGGTGTGCTTGTCAATAATACTGTCAGAACCCAAAAGTGTAAACATACCTAGAAAAAGAAAAAATGTTAATTCAACACCTACCTATTATCTACATACAATAAGTGTAACAAAAACGAATCGACGGAAGTGTAGTTAGTTTTTTCTTTACATGATAACGAACTGTATTATAATGGTTTTGTTTGTTGATTTACGTCATTAAAAATATCTAAATAAATAAAAGAAGAAAGTAACTGACTGCCATATTAACGCATAGCCCAAACTGGAGGGTCTAGACTCATAGCACGCATAGCCCAAACTGGAAGGAGTTTGGGCTATGATTGCTATGAGTCTCTAGACTCTAGAGGCTCCAAATTTGTCACATAGGTTCCTTATGAGGTCTGGCAGTGCACTAAGAAAGGTGACCCTGACTGCTAAGCCGAAGGTTATGGATTCGATTCCCACCCAGGACAAATCTCTGTAAAAATTCCCAAGGGAACATAATGTGCGCCTAAGTAACGATATAAAAAGTATCGCTTGCGCACTGGTTAGAAAGTTTATATTATTATGTATAATACTGACCATATATGTGATAAAAAATATCCTTATAAAAGGATAACGTTTCATCATAACACCGATCCGCAGTGACAATGCTGACAGCGATCCAGTGGGCGTGTTAACACGATTCCGTGCGCGGGAGTCGCAATCTTGTAAGTGGACCACGCTATGGGAGTAGTTACGGTTTGCAACTTCATTCTTGTATTTGGACTGCGAAATATTACAAATGTTTTCTCAACAGCTTGACAATTAACATACTTTTTAACTCGAAGTGCGATTATCTTTGATTTGACCTGGGCTCCGATTCTCGCACTACAGACATCGTATCTGTAATAGACAAATGTTGAATAAAAATAGCAGATGTCATTGAAAAACAAAAGAAATCGCCATTTTTGTTTGACAAATGTCTATTAGAGATAAAAGCCTAAAGCCCGAGAATCGGGGCCCTGGAGGTTAGTTGTATTATAATCCCAAACACTGTATCGATCCAACGCGAGTTCGAACCTGGGACCTCGACAACTAGAGCTGAACACACTATCTCCTACACCTTAAAGACTGTGTGTGCAAAAGCTTATGTTTCGTAATAATAATTATAATAAAGCCCTTTATTCTGAATAATTATTATAAGTTACAGTATAATAAATATATGTTTTTTTTTAAATTTTATCTAATGATTCTGTGTGCCTCTTGGTGTAGGCCTCCTCGTTTTGTCCCGTGCTACCCTTCTCCTATTTTCCTCCTGTGAGTATGGTCATCTGACCATCACACTGGTTGCCGTTCTCTATTTCTCCAGGAATATTATTATAATTATCATCTGGATTTTACATAATACTCACATCCAATTTTTCCAGTTGTATTTTTAGCATATTGTTCTCAGCTAACAAGTTGTCCAACTTAGTCTGCCGTTGCACAAGCGTCTGCGTTAAGTAAACGATCTTGTTATTTTCTATAGTATCATTCATGACGTCATAATCCGCGACGTTCAGCGCGCTCGAATCTGTAGTCCTGTTAGAACTTGTCTCTCGAATGTGGTTCAACTCGTTTTCTTTATCTCGTAACGCTGTGCGGAGGCTGGCTATCGTTTGTCCTGTTTCTATTTGGAAGTTCTTTAACTCCTAGAAGATAAATAATTGATTAAAAATTTTAACACAAAATTTTCGAGCAGCATTGTCGAGGATCAAACCTCGACTCTCGCCATGCATCACAAGACTACTTCGCCTCGGACCACCGCTGGACCGCTCCGTACATACGCGACGTTCAACTTAATACTAGTTAATCGAATAAAACAGCGATTTATAGAAATACAGTCCACTTTTATTCCTGACCACCAGGATCCAGTACAAGCATAGACCTATATTACTCCAAGGCTCCAAGTAACAGTAAATTTATTTATACGCACACAGTCTAAATACCTACTTAACATCACTTTATTCAATATTGTATGAAACCTACTTAACATCACTCTATACAATATTGTGTAAAATAGAGATGACAGAGTACGAAAAATGATATATATTAATTAATCCGTCAGTAAGAGATCACAGATTTTAATCATAGTACTGTGAGATGCAATATTTGTGTTTAGTTTAGGTTTTCTGTATCCGTTTACCACAGATTCGAATCAGACGTAGTGTGGAAGTGTATTTATGGTACTTACTTTGCTAGCAACCATATACTGTGAATCAGATTTGTTCCTCGCGTTTCTTTCTTCTTTGAGTGCTTCTCTGAGCGCCCGCTCAGCTGCCGAATGTTTCGCCTCAATCTTTTGAATGTAAGATTTCATCTCGTTGCTTTCTGTTTGTACCGCGGCCACAGCTTCGGATAGGTAGTCGCGTTCTTCTCTGGAATATTCATTTATTACATTAATAAATGGAATATTACAAGTCAAGAGAAAATAGTTAAGAGCCACAAGATTTAAAAAATAAGCTTGATTTTAGTAGTTACAAGCTGGTTGATTAAGATACATGAATAATTTATTTTATTTGGTACTTACACAGTACAAATTATATACAAAAATAATCTCTCAAGTTTAGTAAAATAGTATAAAATTATTAATCTTCCAATAATCTTAGGCCCTTTAATTTTACGGACATCTATTAACAAAAAAATTTTTAAAGCTCTAAAATCTTGACACACTTTAAAAACAAAGTTTAATAAATACTTACTTCAAACTATCAATTTCCTCCATCAATATTTTTGTGTCTGTGGTAAAGTTAAAACCTTCTTGCATAGCTTTTATCTCATTGTCTTTGGCTATCAACATATTTTTTACTCTATGTTTATAAGCTTCCCAATCCCTTTCTAGTCGTCTACATTCATCAGTTGTTTTTGCTAAGTCACTGCGGAGTTCATTATTGAAAGTCTGTGCATGTCTAAGATCATTTTCTAGCTTTGATTGTACGGCATTTTTTTCATATATCTCTTCTGTTTGAAGATTACACCTGTGGGAATGAACTTAGTTACTATTTTGCATATTTTAAAGTTGCACTAAGTATAAATAAGATTCATACAAGATCACACTGGTCAGAAAGTAGCTTGAGTATCAACCTTGCAGTAGCTGATTTTCATTCAAATACCTCTCTCTCCCTCAATGCACCATTTGGCTAAGTTATATACCACTAACAAAAATATTAACGAAAGTGAGTTTTGAAATATAATAAGGATGCCCTTATTTGGATCAATCGTTAGCTATTATGATGCAATAGGATTATATTATAAGAAGTGGAGCGAGGGCTGCTAGCGTTATATAATTGACGAGCCAGTGCCGTGGCAAGGTCCGTACGAGACTTGCTTTTCACGCCGCCAGTGGTGGGTTTCATACCCACCCGAGACAGATTTGTGTGATGAACATATCTGTTTGTCTTGAGTTTGGGTGTAATTATCTATTAAAAGTATATATTTACAGCAAAGAAGTATACACCAGTGTATGTGTAGTATGTGTTTAGTATACACCAGTTATCTGGTTTCCATAACACAAGATTCCATGATTATGAGAGTATATATTAGTATGAGATCAGATGACCGTGTGTTCTAGTGTCCCAGTATATTATTACTATTATTAATTATGTACTAACTTCCGCCCACGTGGTATTAGGATAAAAGTAGCCACGTGGTATGTGCTATTCCAGACTATATTATATCTCTATGCCAAATTTAAAAAAAATAACAAACATCCATACTTTTTATCTATAAACTTTTGCATTTAAAATACTTAGTAGTAAGAAAGATACAAACTTTTTTTCAAGATCCAAATTACGATTCTTAAGTAAGGTAACTTCAGTCTGCAAATTGTTAGTCTGTTCTTGGTAAACTTTCAGCTCATTGTTGGTGATCTCTTCAATTTTACGTTTCAACTGTTCCATTTGCGATGACAGCGTTTGTTTCTCCTTGCACACATTTTGATTTAGAACATTTGCAGCTTCTAATTTTACATTCATTTTAGTTAATTCTGAAATTCACAATATAGGAATGACAACCAGGTACTAAAAATAGTATTTTAATCAGTCCGTCAGTAAGATTATAAAAAAATGTTAGACACATATTTTTTGCTTTATCAATGAAATGAAACACTATTAAGATATAACACAAATAAATTATGGAGTTTGATAGTGCTAAGTCATACAAAGGTATAAAACTTGACCTAAGAATGACGTATTCGAGGGGGCAAGTAGAGATGCCCAATATAGAACTTGGCTTCATCAGCCGTAGCAGAGGCCTAAAATAACTCTACATACATATGTTATTAACTATGTAGCTAGGTATATAAAAACTGAATTTTATGGGAATATAATTTAAAGCCAAAATGTGATGACAAAGTTACGTTTTCATGTAACTTTAATGTGACTATTATGCGTAATGTTCATTAGCAACATGAAATGTAATTGGAATGCATAAAAAGAAAACAAAGCACACCAGTACCTTAAACATGCAATATTACATACAAGTTTAATAAACTACCTTGACTATCTATATTATTACCATCTTCAGTTTTACGCAGCCTGTCGAGCAATTCTGTGACTTCTCTGTTCATAACATTGAGTTCATTTTTCAACATAACATTTTCTATTTCTAAATTTTGCACCTTGTAAGTCCAATCTTCAGTGCTTAGTAATTCTAAATCTGATGGTAAACTGTATACTGAAACAATATGGATTAAAAATTAATTACTAATTTTCTTGTGCACCAGGAGTACACAAGAAAATTAGTAATTAATTTTTACCCTAAATTTAAAATTAACTGCATAAAACTTGAAGAATTATTTAATAATTCAGGCTGGTCATTTTCAGGATAATTGTTCTAGGGTGTTTTCTAATCTTAGAGAAGTAAAGCTTCTCTAAAATTTGACCCTCTTATTATAAATGTCTTTTATGTTTATAATATAATTTAATAGGTTATAATTTGTTTCTTTGTCTATAATCTTGACTTTTAACTGTAAAGGCTTATAAGATTTTTATGAATCCATGAATATATAATCTAAAAATAGAATTACATAGTACTTATCTTTAGATAGGTACAAATTAATCCCTGTTTCATATCATGCCATAAATTGAGATTGACTTAACTAACTTCAACCATATTATTTTCTATTACACTGGATAAACTTAAAAAATTCAGAGTATTAACAAATGTTTTAACTTCTTTTAATGGATACTTTTTACATTTCACTTCAACCTTTTTTAGTGCCACTGCTGGGCCCGTGCCCAAGTCTTGTCTAAGTTGGGAGAGTTTATCCACACACAATTGGCAGGTGTGGGTTGGTGGATGTCACATGTCCTTGAATAATTGGTACTTAGACATGAGGAAAACCTTTACAATGTTTTTCTTTACTAATATTGAGCAGCGGAGATGAATTAATTCTCACAAAAATGTATGGGAACAACCAGGAATTGAACCCATGGCCTAATATTTCTAAGGTGTGGCCCATACCGCTGCACCACCGCTGCTCCCGACTACTGCACCTCCACTGCTCCACGGATACTTTTACCCCATGTGAAATTGGAGCAGTCTGCTGGTGATTTTATAAAACTAAGTATAATCTGTGGAAACTTACTTCTATGCTTTAAACCAAACTGATCAACACCTTTATAATCTTGAACATCCCCAACTAGGGTTCTCGGAGGATTATTTAAGGTATATTGAGAACTCTCATGACGTGCCGGCGAACTTTTGGACTTCCGTGACAAATCATGATGGTCTTTTGGCGACCTATGTAATGATTCTTTAACCGGACGTTGCTGTATATCTTTTGGAATGCGAAGAGGGTTCGATCTTTGATTTTCTGAACAAACAGACTTGTTATCTGCTATAGGAATTTTTTTACCAAAGGTGCGGGATGTGGGACGTTTTTTCCGTTCCCATGGTCCGTCAGGTTGGAAAGCATTATAGGATTCAGTCTTTTTCCTCCCAACGCTATGATTTCGCAGAGCCACGCCGGTCTGTTCATCCAAATTGTTAAGTAGGCTCTCTGCCCTACCGGCGAGGTCTGCGAACCATGCCATTGCTATTAATTTCCTATCTTGAACCTGAAAAGCAAATTTCACACGACACTTACAAAATAAATCTAGACACTATTCAGACTCAAATAGTCAACTACGTATATGCTACAGTTAAATGTAAGCATTATTAAAATACAAACCAATCATTAGAAGTGGTATAAACCGAATTTTGATAAAGTTTGATTCATTTAATTTTTGTTGTACAAAACAAATTTCAATCAAAACATCATTGAATTTATTGACATTCAGTCAGTGACACGTTGAATATTTTTTTGACAACTGACACTGACGTAATCTACTAACTAGAGCAATGACTGTGCGCTGCTAATTTAGACCCGCGACGTGTGTTAGTTGTGTAGGATTTTTTCAAATTGTCTGGATTTGGATCTGAAACAACTATCACATAAGGTAAAATTTAAATCCTTTGTATAAATGTTCAGTATTGTGGGTATATATTTTTTTATTTACAGAAGATCCTGAAATACATACAACGCGATACAGTCTGGAGTCTGTTATTGCAGTGTTGACCCTCGCACTGCTTTTCTGTCACTGTCATCCATTCGTCTGACGCTGTCTGACTATTTGTTGTGTTTTATTTGCAAAGTCGTAGGATTTTTTATTTTAATAGTAATACACTGAGAATTGTAGGAATCTTAACAGAAGTATGGATTTTGAAAGTCCTGATGTAGAAAAGGATTTTCCGGGATTATATGCTTCTGAAAGTGGCAGAAAAAGTAACGAAAGCGATTGTAAGTGTGCCGAATCACCTTACTATTAATTTGGTCTAGGAAATCTTTATTACCTCTTATTCTAGGTAATTTCCGTACTGGTCGAGATGAAAGGCAGGTACAACTACACAAATAGTACCTAAAATACATCAAGGTCTCTTTACTAGGCAATGACCAAATCAAATTACTTTGAATGTGGTAACTCCAGAAAAACCAGATTTGATTTAGCATTCCCTTAGAGTTACTATCAACCACTTCAACTTCGCTGATCTTAATATTGCAGAGATTTTTATTTGCCAATAGACTTCAGCATACATACTAAAATCAATACCCTTTAAGCTAGTTTTCTGATTACTCTTTCTTTAATATCCTACTTACATTTTTTTTCATCAAATCTATTTTAATTGAAGATACTACATCTCAAAACATGGTACTTGATAGTATGTCCTATGTTTAGTGAGTGGCAGACATTTATGGCATGATTACTAGCTCAGTGATAATGTAAAATTTAGTGATTTGAGTCTATTTGTGACTTCAACCAAAGAGCTCCCCTGCATGGAATACTGAAAGCATCCTAGGGAAACATGCTAAAAAAAAATGTTGCTATATTAATTATAATCTATATCAGAACCAAGATTTAATCAAATCCATTTAACGATTCCGGACAAATAATGATATTCTGGGACATTAACACACACAGTCATCTGGTCCTATACTAAGCAGATCTTGTGTGGGTGAGAATCGAACCCACAGCCTGTGGTGTGAAAAGCAATTATCTTACCGATCAGGCCACCAGCAGTCTTTGTATGATGAGCATGATTTAAAAAGAATGTTTCTATGTAGTATATCAGTTCCTAGTACTCTTCTTCTTCTTTTAATTATGGCCTCTGCAGAAATTATTCCACAATTTTGCCAGTGTCAAGTTGAAATAAGTATATAAGTTTTTAAAGATTAATAGTAAAAAACTAAAACACTGCGACATTCTAAGACGCCATTTTTTTCTCTTCCTAGTACTCATAACGCAAGCAAATATGATTGCTTAATTTGGGACTAGATGGCGCTGTGTGTATGTGTGAAAATATTATTATTAACAATTTTATCATAATCAAACTTCAAATACCCACCTTCAAACTTATGCTTTTGTTATAGTAGAAAGAAAGATTAACACACGAGTGAACTAAATAATTACATAACATAGTGTTTGCTGGCTATGTCCTATCAGGCACAATAACAAATCTTGAGCTGCTGCTAAAAATTTTTAAGTATATTGATAGTATATGAACTCGTTGTTTTAAAAAAAACTTGCTTTCTGCTGGATTAACAAGCCTGAATTATTTGAATCCAAATTTATAAAAGAGGAAACTGACTGACTGACATATCAACACACAGCCCGAATCAAATAACTTCTGTATGAAGTCTAAGAAAAATATTGTGGTGGGTAAAATGGGTCAAGGGTTGAAGCCGCGGGCGGTAGCTAAGAATATAACAATAATAAAATTAGACTTATTGAATGTCACACAGTTAGCGATGGAGGTGATCACGAAAAACCAAGCAAGAAAGATCTTCTAGGCAGAAGGAAAGACAAGAAGGAGTCTAAGAAGGACAGAGGATATGCTGCTTTAGAAGGAGAGAGCTCACCAGAAGAGGACACAGATACTAAGTCAGTTTTATAGTAATCTGGTTTTGTCATAAATATGGGAAATTGTACATACTGTAAATGTAAACATGTAAACCGTATGAAAAATGTATATTTTGGAAACCCATTACATACAAATGACTTGCCGGTTTGGCGTATTGGTTAGTGACCCTGATAAACCAGAGGTGGTTCAATACCCAACCAAATTTTTGTGTAATGGTGATGAGCATGATTGTTTGGGTTTAATTTGTCTATATTATGTATGTGTTTACAAAAAATATGTATTGACGTAGCAATGAGTTCATACCCATAACACAAGCAAAAGTAATTACTTAATTTGGGACTATATGGCGCTGTTTGTTTGTGTGACAATATTATTGTAAATTACATGTAATTTAGACGATAATAATAGTAGCATGGTCTTATTTATGAAAGAACTTACACTTGGCATACCTACTTCTCCCAAGAAGTAAATTCTGACATGCTACACAACCACTAAGTTTTGGATTACCTATTAAAAATGTGATAAATAATATGTTTCAGAAAAAAATACTACGTTTATTATTTAGAAAATGAGCATTATTTTTCATTTCGTTTCTTAATGCTATGTTCACATGCACGCCGTGCAGCCTGGCGGGCTGCCTGGCGAGCTTCGCGGCATGCAGCCCGTCCCAGGCCGGCGAAAATTCAAGCTGTTCACCGCACGCCGCCGCCGCGCCGCCCGCACATTCATTCATCCTTTGAACTTTGCCAAAAAACCGACACTCGCCTGGTTCGCGACATTCACATTCACAGGCGCGTTTACGGGCTCGGGCGTATCGTTTACACGCTCGGGAATGTGAATGTGCACGTTGAATGTCGAGTTGAACGCGCGCGTGTGAACGTAGCATTATGATTTCGATGTGTCACGTTTGAATTCTAATTGGCCAACCACTATAGCAAGTCTCTTTAAAAAGCTCTATAAAATTGTTAGTTTACCACCCGCTGATTTTGACCGCTATTTGTTTTCCCGTGCAACCATTGCTCTTTTCCACAATCTCATTCTTTAGAATAACATACAATTTTAATAATTAGGCCTGTGACATGATTCAAACAGAATGAAGCAGGAAACTATAGTGAACTTTAAGGTGATATATAACGCCATCAATCAGTGTTTTAGTGACCCACTTGCACACGATTTTTCCGGCCCTGTTTTAACCAAGTAAATGTTCATTTTCGGGATGAACTTTCTTTTGTCTGTCCTTAAATTTTAAATCAGGATCATCAAAGCCACAGTTTTTTATTTTGAAATAGTTGTATCGCACAGTGTTCTTGATTCCACAATTTTTGACAGAAGTCCCTCAAAATCAAAGAAGACAAAATCATTCAAGTTTCCCACAAAGAGCAAAGAGAAGCGCGAGAAATCTCGTGACAAAGAAAAGGTTTTAGAAGATGCTGTAAAACAAAAAGAGCAAATTGAAAAAGAGAAGAAGAAAGAGAAGGAAAGGGAAAAGGAACGAGAGAAAGAGAAGAAAGAAAAAGAGAAACGAGAAAAATTAAGAGAAAAGGATAAGGTTTGTATACCTACTTATCTTATCTATCAGAGCACTTCGACCCAATGGAATCTTTTGTGCTTCCCCTTGATTCTATGAAGCCTCAAGTATTCTTCCTCCACACAGCCTGTACATGACCTCTGCTACCTGGCGGGGACACATGAGGCCATATTCACTAGGAGTAGGGTGGTCCACCCCTAATGCATTCATGCGTTTTCGCGCTAAAGAGTCACATTCGCACAGTATGTGCTCCATGGTTTCCTCAGCTTCTCCACATGCTAGACAAGTGGGACTTTCTGCCAGCCCTATTCTATACAGGTGTTTCTGCAGCCCAAAGTGCCCGGTTAGTGCACCTATTACCAGTCTGATTTTAGTCCTGGTCATGCCCCTCAGTCTCTGCGATTATATTGTATTGTATATCTACTTACTTTTTAGTACATAAAATCGCCCTTCTCTGCTTCAACGTATTATAAACGAATTATAAACACTAGTTAAAAGAAATCGTGGATACTTAACATGTCATCGGGATACATGAATTACTTCCTACGTATACGTACGTAAATCGCAATTACTCATTAATTGACTATGTCGCAACTCTAACGTCGAATGCAACGGATCTTGTAATGAGTTGCTTCATTGACCCGGCGGCGCCCGCAACCTATTTTCTCTTAGGTACAAATACTTTAATGTTGGGTTAAGCGAGTTCTTGAGTAATGGAGACCGTCGTAGTGTAGGGTGCACTCCAGTTGGAGTGACGATCTGCGAAAGATGAACGGCAGCGACTGTATTCGACTAGCGGAAAATAAGGTGAAATGGCGCTTATTGGCAATGCCGGATTTAGAAGTCAGGAGGCCCCGGGGCAACAAAGAAGTGGATGCCCTTTGCCCCAAATTATGTCTAATTTTGATTTGTTTTTCGAAGTCTATTGTTAGGGCTCTGGGTCTGTAACCCCGGTTGCACTCCCCTTAATACAAACCTGCTTTATTGGCAGAGGTCTATGTGGCCTGTGTGTGTGTTGATGATGATGTTATGTACGGGTCGGCCCAGTAAACTTTTTACTGAAAAAACTGTAATAAAGATTTAATGCAATTCCTCAATAGATTCCGAAAAACCGAGAGATCGCTAGCATCAGATAAAACGGCGAAGTGTAGTTGGTTAATATTGTAACCTACTTCCAAAAATAGTTGTATAAAACAGATGATACTGTGTTAACACTCAGATTACACCACCTTGCAATAATGTCGCCAACAAAATATTCCTTATTGCGTTTGTAATAAGTGTCATGTTGCACAAAATTGTGACTCACTACTTGTGAACTATTGTCACTGCAACCTTGCTCTCTAAACCGCCAATACTAAAATGCAACCTACTAGCATTTACACGTTTATCGTTTACTAGATTCCGCCGGCAACTTTATCCTTAGATTGCAATGAAAATACCCTTGTATAGGTTAATCACCGACCAGATACCTAAAGACACCGTATACTCGCACTTGCCTGAGTTAATTTCTTTATCTTGTCCACTAGGCACTCATTGTCCGACCACAAGCTAATTTTGATTGGTTATTGGTTCGTTCAATGACAAAAACTGGAATACCTCGCCAAATTTTGACGTTTAGAATTTCATACGAAAAATGGAAAAAAGTGACTAGATCTAAGTATCCATTGCCGTGAATTATCAAACAACCATATTCATCCACACACTTTTCGCATTTAGAATAGGTTGCAGGATTTGTGCAAAAAAATTCCCTCCATTTTTTCATTTATTAGCTTTCCGACCGATATATCGCGCTAAACCATTAACCTCTTTTTACGTAGTCAGATAAATACTATCCTATGTCCTTCCCCGGGTCTCAAACTATCTCTATACCAAATTTGATTCCAATCGGTTTAGTAGTTCAATGAAAGCGCGACAGTCAGACACACGAAATACTTTAGCATTTATAATATTAGTGGCAAGGATTTGAAAAGTAGTCTGTGACTCCAGAGTTCCAACTAGGTATGTGCTTCCACACCACCTTAATCAAATCGGTTCGGAGCCCGGATTCGAACCTACTTCTCAATGAAGTCGCGCTAGCAGCCAGTAGGTTACGCATTTTGGTGATAAATATTGATGTACAATGAGGTGCCAGTCGATTAAGCAAGCTGGTATATTTTGCATAAAATACGCTCTTCAGTAGGTGTATTGGCCTTGGTTAGAGTTGGCAGAATGGTCATGGCTTATTCAGTTGGTTGTTGAGCTCGCGACATGCATCACCTACGTAATGTTTTCAATAAGGTGCTATTTAATCGTGTTTTTAATGTTTTCTTATAGTTAGTTACAATCGATTATAGACTTAATTTAATGTGAAATAAGGTTCTGTTTTCATTTGCTGTGTCGAAGTGATATTTGAAGAACAAAATTATTGTATCTAAACAAATTTCGTTAATTTTGTTTATGTAATTATGTTTCTAATTTTAATTATTATTCTGTGTAACTCACTGTGTTTACAATTACGACAAATAGGTTTACGACAGCAGCTATCCTCAGTGTTTGTGCCAAAACTTTAATAAAAATTCAAAACAAACATTTATTTTGTACAGGAAAAAGAAGAGAAAGCTAAATTCAAGTTAGAATCGAAAGAAAAGCTAAAAGATGAGAAGAAGGATAAGACTAAAGATAAGGAAAAAGAAAAGGTGAAAGAGAAGGAGAAAGAGAAAGTTAAAGAGAAAGACAAAGATAAAAAAGATAAGAAGTTGACTAAAGTGCCGTCTACTGTTACTTCGGGTATACCGTTTGAGGAAATATTCACGTTGGGAGGTAAGGAAAATTTATGAATGCCCATTTTTACATTTATACCTAATATTAAAAGGATATCATCGCCGTAATGAAGTTAAAAAAATCTAAATATCAAATATTATTCGTCGCTTTCAGTTGTTTATCATTCGTAAGGTCACGACAATCTATGCAGATTCTTTCATCTAGGAAAACGATTGTTACCAAACGGTAATATCAACACCCCAGTAGTGTGGTCTAGTGGCGTTGACACATGTTTATACATCCTTAGTCTTTCGCAATTGAATTATTTTTTTCTAATGGGACTTAACCCCCCATCACGGCGCGGTAATTTTAGTATTATTGTTACGTTGCAGTGGCGAAGGGTGAAAATTTGAAAACGGGAAGACGGTGTCAATTTTATGACAAGTATTTTTTGGTTACATACGCCGACTATCAAACTTACTAAAAGTATGTACTGCAATTTTTGTTGCTGTTGAAAACTTTTAGGCGTTACATATTATTTAATTAAGTACGTTATATTGACTAATTCCTAAAGGAAAGGGAAGCCGGTGGAAATCGTTTTATATGTACTCATCGCCACTGTTACGTATCTGTGGTAGTAGTATTTAGGTTTCTCTTGTTTAGAAATATATCTTGGACCAGGTTTATTATGAATGGAAATAAAAAACTAAAGTAGGTCACTAGGTATATCTGATGTCTGTCTTACTTCATAATTGATAAGCACTAATACCTGATAATATCGTGCCAAATTATTTAGGTGATCGTTGAATGAAATACAAATTGATTTGCAAAAACATTGAAAAGTTCAAGCATTCTATAAAAAAGACATATTTATTTGAGTAGTATATCAGTTCCTAGTACCCATAACACTTCACTTCACTTCTATTCAACCCGTTTTAGTGTCCCACTGCTGGGCACGGGTCTTCTCTCAACTATCTTATGAGTTGAGAGAGTTTAGACCTTAATCCACACACGCTGGCCAAGTGCGGGTTGGTGGATGTCACATGTCCTTGACTGATTAGTTCTTAGACAAGCCCTTTTCCTCACGATGTTTTCCTTCACCGATGTTGAGCAGCGGAGATGAAACAATTCACACACAAAAAAAGATGTGTGGGCACGACCAGGATTCGAACCCACTACCTTATTTTTCTAAGGCGAGGCCCGTACCGCTGCGCCACCGCTGCTCTAACACAAGCAAATATTATAGCCTTATTTGGGACTAGATGGTGCTGTGTATGTGTGAAAATATTATTATTACTATAATTGAACTAATTATAATTTCTTCATGTTGGTATATCTTATTCCACTTAATATTTTTGTTTTCAATCAATTCTATATTGATGAAGCATGCAAAAAATATTCAAATAGGTCAACTACTAATAAATATTTCCAAAACTAACCAAGTTTATAAAAAATATATTTTTACTTACATTAACTGAAAGTAAATCTCTAGTAATAAATCACAAAACAAAAGGGCAACAAAATGTACTGCATACAAAATTTTCTTGAAGTATTATCTAATTGATAATGAATATTGTATAAAATTTGTTAGCAGGTTTTGAGATTATCGCCAACATACAGAAACGCGTCGTCGTAACTTGTTTTATGTAGAATGATGTCACAAACGCAAAAATCAGTATTATCTGAAGTCTAAATAAAGCATTCTTTCCGCAGATATGATAACAACGCATGTAAACATAATTTCTTTAGTAGTTTTGTAGTGAGGACTTGTTTGCGCTCGTTACCTGTACGATTTTAGTTACAGTCTGTGTTTTGAGTAAATACTTCATAATGAATCCTTTTTTAAATGGATTTTCTATTGGTGGTGAGTACCTATACTATTTATGACTGAAACGAGAATAGCAGGATAGCAGGTTGATTGATATGTAGTAAGGTATTCAAAAGTTTATAGTTTATTTTTTGCTATCCGACTTAAATCTTTACCCTTCATAAGGGCCCCCAAACAAGTTTTTATATGGGGCTCTTCCAAGACACGCTACGCCACTGTCTCACCCGTAATATAAAACATAAAATGTAGAGTGAGAAAAATATTTTACTACCGCAAGGAACTGTTGTTGCCTAAAGAAAAACACAAAACCGACATCAAACGACGTGACATCATGGCGGGCTGGTGGCGTGGTCGGTAAGATACTTGCATTTCACGCCGCAGGTCGTGGGTTCGATTCCCACACGAGACAAACATTTGTTAAAATATGTCTGTTTGTCTTGTGTCTGGGTGTAATTATCTATATTTAAGTATATATTTACAAAAGAAAAGTATTATATGTAGTATATTACCAGTTATCTGGTTTCCAGAGTACAAGCTCTGCTTAGTTTGGGTTCAGATGACCGTGTGTGTTCATGTCCCACTATATTATTATTATTAAACGTAGGTTCCTGTGGCGAAGAGTACATACAAGCCGATTCCCATCGGCTTCCCTTTAGGAAATGGTCATTATCACACGTAGGTACTTAATAATACATTATGTAACGCCTAGAAGTTTTAAATAGCAACAAAAATAAGTATAGTATTAAGTGTAAAAACGATCAGTGACGGTACTAAAGAGATATTAAGTATTTTCCTAAGTTAGAATTTTTTGTTCCGACTTCCTTTTTTCATACTTCCACCCTTCGTCACTGGTTCGTCACCTAGAATTACGCGTTTAGGACGATTGGTCTTATAATTTTGGTAGATCGGAGGCGCTCAGCGTGAACAATGACACTTGACATAGCTCAAAAAGACATAGATCTTGATTAAATTTAAATGGGAAGCGCCAACTTTCAAACAAACGAAGAATCATAGAAATTAGCTCACGGATAACAAAGATATTAGGTGACAAACATAAAAAAAAAATCAAAAACATACAGTCGAATTGTAAAATTCCTCCTTTTTTAAAGTCGGTAAAAATTGACTGTCACCGTGACAGACTGTTACTTGAATAGCAGTTATCAACAGGGACGATAAATACACCTCACCTCTGATTATTATTAGCCATAAATTGTTAGCTGTAGTTGCGGTGCGCTACCTTTATTTAAACAACCTTAGACAAACGTAATTACCTAAACTGTCATGAGCAGTAGGTAAGGGTGCGTTTGGGTAATTTTTTATAGGAGAAAAAAATAAAAGAATTATTTTCGGGTGTCGGACAAGTAGTTTTATTTCTAGCAATGTAAAGACTTAAAATTCGTAGTAAAAATAAGCTTTACAATCTTCGATCCTACAAGATACGTTCGAAGTTAACATCAGTGCCCTAATTCACGTAATTTCTTGACGTGCCGATCAAGTTGCGGTGCAGTTTCAATTAGGTTTTCGTCTCAGTGCAAAATGTTATTCCTAAAATTGTTTAGCTGTCATATCTAGTCTAAAGCGCTCGCGTGACGCGAACTTGACGCGATCGTATCTGACAGCGGTTGTCAAAATTACCAGAATACGAAAAGGGCTGTTTTGATCGAAACTTAACTGCAACTGCACTGCAACTGAACTTATTTGATTACGTGAATTAGCCTACAGATCTTTTTATGTTTAAGTATATTAGAAAATACCGTGAGGAAACCTCAAGGTATTTTGTAATATACATAAACATAAAAATATTCACGGTATATCATAGAAATAAACATTCATTATTATCTCATCTTCCAATATAAAGGACATTGTTGTGCTGGAATATAATCTCGAATGTTTAGTTTCTGAGGTACATTATGGGTGTTATTAAATCGACGCGTGTAAACGGATGGACAGATTTTAATGCGTTTTTTATTCAAAAATTGGAGCGACAGAGATGGCTCTGTCGCAAAAAAATGTGTGTTAATTAATCTCCAACTATAACAAATTTTGTTCAACTAACTATAAGTAACTAAAAGTATCCCAGCGTGGCTCATTCCGTATTTAGAGTCCGATCAATTTCCGCAAATGGTGATAGAAAGGCTCGAGTCTTTTAAGCCCTACATTTAAAGGTTGCGAATCTTTCTTAGAGGCGGACTTTAAAACCGAACTACTAAAAGCTACCAAAGGCTTTTTAGGCTAAGGATTTTTTTTTAAAGACCGGCATAGTATTTTTCATTGCATCATCATTTTAAGCTTAAATTTATTCACTATAAAATCAATATTATATTAAAATCCTTACTTTTATTATCAACACCAGCTTTGAAAATTTTGTTCATTAAACCTTTTTTATTTACGGCGCCAGTTCCTATAAAATTGGTTCAGCTATAAGCTTTGTTAGAAAAACCTAAAAAAGAGAGAGAGGGGAGAGGGGGGAGAGAGAGAGAAATATTGTAGAGCTATTAGACGTTTTGGTTTTCTAGCCATCGCTCCAGTCTTCTTTATAACTACTCACAAATCAAGTTTACGATGGCCTTCTTCTTAATATGGTTATGTTTTGTCAAAACTCGTGTCTGTATATCGTTTTGTTATGTTTACAGTGGCGCTCCCAATATTCGGCGTTCCACTACAGCAGTCGGTGGAGAGGTCGCGATGTCACGACGACACAGGCCTGCCGCTTGTAGTACGCGACAGCATCGACTACCTACAAGTAAGTAAATTATCAACATTATCTTTAGTTCGATTCTGTTTAAGTACTTCAACCGTTTTTAGTGCCCCCCTGCTGAGCACGGGTCTTCGCCCGCTCGTAAAATAGTTGAGAGTTTAGGCCCTAATCCACACATGCTGGCCCAATTCGGGTTGGTGCATGTCACATGTTCTCGAATGATTAGTTCACATGCCGGTTTCCTCACGATGTTTTCCTTCACCGATATTGAGCCGCGGCGTTGAAACAATTCACACAAAGATGTGTGGTGCCCACACATCTTTGTGTGGACTAAGAACCGAACCCGCAACCTTATATTTCTAAGGCTAATATCTAAAACTAGAACAGATTTCATCACAGTTTGTTTTAGCTTTTATATCCCGACGTTTCAGTCTTTTCAGACTTTATGGTCACGGGTGGACTGAGGTATTTGACCTTTAAACTTATTAATCACAATTATTACTGACTACCTACAAACATTATATTATTTAAATGGCGTTCCGATTTAAGCAAACTGAGCTCACAGTGTCTTGAATTCTGAGTTGATTGCTTGAATTTTAGCCCAAGTAAATTTAGCACTGAGTCCCAAGCAGGTGGTATAATCCAACCATTTTCACTGTTGAAATTAGGATGTTTTTTAATTTAATAATAGCCTCGCGAATCTCTTGGCAGGATACGGTATCTAGCAGATCCACGCCCATCAGACCTGTGCTCAAGCAGTGGGACACTAAAAAGGGTTGGAATGATGTGATATTCGCAAAAATTTAAGAAAATATTTAAGATTCATAATAATAATAATAATAATATTCTGGGACATCAACACACACGGCTATATGATCCCAAACTAAGCAGAGCTTGTACTATGAAAACCAGATAACTGGTAATATACTACATATATATAATACTTTTCTTTTGTAAATACATACTTGAAATAGATATTACACCTACACTCAAGATCAACAGACACATTCACCACACGAAAGTTTGACTTGGGTGGAAATCGAACCCACGACCTGCGGCGTGAAAAGCAAGTATCTTACCGACCACGCCACAGGCCCGTCAACATATGTTACAAGTAAATCTTTATTTGTATAATATACCAAGTGATGTCTCATTATACACACACCTACATTAAGTACTATTAACATTTATATCGTAATGACTCAATCTATAATAAATATACTCGTATAAAAGAAGAAACTGACTGACTGACTGACATATCAACTCAGAGCCCAAACCGCTGAGTCTGGAGACTCGAAATTTGGCACATAGGTTCGTTCCTTATGAGGTCTAGGGGTGCACTAAGAAAGGATTTTTCAAAACTCACCCTTTAAGGGGGTGAAACGAGGTTCCAAAGTTTGTATGGAGAAACAGATCAATTTCGCGGGCGAAGCCGCGGGTGGAAGCTAGTACTGTATAATATAAAAGGCTATTCACGTAATTGTGTCATGTCATAATGTATGGATTAACTGCTACCCACGGTTGTATCTGCGTGGTATTGAATGTTAAAACGGTATTTTGTTCAACACTTGATTCAAGGGACAAAGATCACTCGTTGTTATAACTCTAAATTAAAAAGAAAATTTTATAGAACGAACTCTATTACTTCAGCTTGAGAATAAAAAAATCCTCATAAAAATCGGTCTATTCGTTTACGCACTAAGTGGTAACAATCTTGTACATAGATACACACGTCAAATTTATAACACCCCTTCAAAATAAAACTATTTTTTAACGGATTTTATAGCAGTTTATTTTAGATTTAAAATCCGTTATAAAATAGTTTTATTTCAATATGTGACATTTGCGTAAATTTAAATTTAATGGGTGTTATAAAAAACACTATTATAACACCCCTTTTTATCGATGGTTAAATAATATATTCTTTAAAGTAATTAGACGATTCGGGTACGGCTCTCGCTGTCTCACCATTAACATTTTAATGCTAGAGTCCTCAAATAATTTACCTAACGTATAATAACGTATTTCCCGTAACGAATTCGACATATCTATTAGCAAGATTTATTTAAAATAAACATTTTTTATTCTTTGTTGAACAACTATTATTGTCCTCTAAACTTCTGTAATGCCCACAAGGGAGGCCTCCCTTGTCAATGCTGTAAGCAATTCAATCGCTGCGGATTAAATTTTAATTTTTAGCAAAAAGGTTTTCCTAACTTAACTTTCATTAACTGCCTCGGTGGACCACTGTGGTAGTTAACGAAGTTGGGGGTAGTGGTAAGCTTGTTCGCTTAATCACCGTGAGATTCGATTCCCGGGTCGAGCAAAAAGAAGCAGCTCGAAGTTTGGAATTGTGTCCCTACGAACGGCAATAGGCGCACCCCCTATTACGTATGGAATCTAAACATAGTCGGTGAAAAGTGGGTGATAATCACCTCTGCTTACACCTTCAAGTATTACAGACGTTACACTATGTATGTTATGTTAAAAAGATTTCTTAACTTTTTTTAAGACTGACATTATAAATGATTTAGCAATTAAATTAATTCATAACAATAATAATGTTCCAGGCACACGGGCTTAAGTCGAACCAGATATACCGCACAGAGCCGGACAAGATAAAACTGCAGCAGCTGAAGAAATTGTTCACAGACCGCGGTACCACGTTCCCATACCACTGGGACGTGCCAGTTGCATGTGCTATGCTTAAAACTTTCATCAGGTAAGCTAATTATTAACATACTAGAGCTAGTGGTAGCAGCGGTATCCGCCTCGCCTTTGAAATATATGGTCGCGGAGGATCCCCGCTCGTGCCCACACTTCTTTGTGTGAATCGTTTTATCGCCACTGCTTAATATAGGTGAAGGAAAACCTCGTGAGGAAACCGGCATGTCTAAGAACTAATCTGACATGTGACATCCACCAACCAGCACTTGGCTAGCGTGTCTGGATTAAGGCCTAAACTCTCTTTACTATAGTTGTGAGGAGACTCATGCTTAGCTGTGGGACACTAAAAAGGATGGAAGTGAGTGAGAGCTAGAGTACTCTGCTTCGGATGCTATATAAATATAATCACGTGTAATTGAATGAGATTAAACGCTAAAAGGATAATATTTCAAATCGACAGACGTTACAGTGATTAGCGTGTTGTACTTTAAATATTGTCGGTTATGAATGTGGAACACACATCTTAAGGGAACTAACATATCTTCCAACTCGGGAAATGTCTACAAAATTTGAAAATGATTTATGTTGGACAAGTTGTAAATGTGTTCGTTCAATAATAAAAAATACTTTTCAGCATATCGTAGTTAGGAAATATGCCCGATGAACGGCAATAATCGCATTAAACATGACCGTTGTGTTGTGGGTACTTATTCACCTCTGTCTGCCTCTTCACCTAATGTTATTGGTGTACCAGTGGCGAAGGGTGGAAGTCTGTAAAAGGGAAGCCGGAAAAAAATGTTCTGCAAATAATATCACTTCACTACCGTTACCGACACTTGATGCTATACTTATTTTTGTTGCTATTCGAAACTTTTAGGCGTTACATAATTTATTATCAAGTACGTAATATTGAAAATTTTCTAAAGGGAAGCCGATGGGAATCGGCTTGTATGGACTCTTCGACACTGAGGTGTACCTATAATATTAGGTGATATTAGGCATGAAGGCTATATTACGATGTTAGTTTTGGGCTCTAATACACTATTCCTTGGAGGGTGTGTTATCGTGTATGCCGCAACGACAACGACTGAACACACGCAACAAAAATATGTATTATAATTTCTGAAGAGCAGTAATATACTATCAAAAGCAGAAGGTACTGCAAGAACAGACTAAACCCCTATTTTTATAAATAACTAGTTGCCCCAGCGAACTTCGTATCGCGTATTACTAATTTCGCTATTAAAAAATAGGGTGAAAATTTTGAGTTGTATATATTTTTTAATGCCACATTATACAAAAAAATTCGTCCAAAAATTTAAAAAAAAAATTGATGGGTGAACAACCCTTATCACTCAGGGGTAGCAAAAATAGATAGTAGCCGATTCTCAGACCTAATGAATATGCATTTAAATTTGGTAAAAATCGTTAAAGCCGTTTCGGAGGAGTATGGTAACTAACATTGTGACATGGAAATTTTATATATTAGATTTGTTCTTGGTTAATTTTTGATTATCAGGTTTTTTGCTTGCTATCAAGTGTTCCGAAAAAAAAATATAATCTAACTCAACTGCTATTGTGAAAATCAATTATTGACTTACTCTTGTTTATTAGCTGTTGCTTTTTCTTACCAAATAAATGTTTCAGCGAACTCCCTGACTCTATTCTAACTCAAGAGTTGCACGGTCAGTTCGAGCAAGCGACAGCAATCGCAGAGCCACAACGTGAGATCACTGTGCTATCTCTTATAAACAAGCTGCCGGCCTGTAACTACAGCCTGTTGGCTTGGATTATGAGGCATTTCGAGAGCGTCGTTGCTAATGAACAGGTATATCTTTCTGTTTTTATATCCGTGTGATCTTGAATGATTAACCCTTTCATTGCGGTTGGCGAGTTAATAATAATATTCTGGGACATTATGTGTCACGACACACGACTGTGTGTGTACACGATCGTCTGATCCCATACTAAGCGGGGCTTGTGTCACGGCAACGAGATAACTGATATACTTTAACTCAAGACAAACAGACATGTGCCTGCATCACACAAACGTTTGTTTAGGGTGGGAATCAAACACACGACCAGCGGCGTGTAAAGCATGTGTCTAACCGACCACTCCACCAGCGCTTCAAATTATCTAGTCTTGTTGAATTTGCTTTTACACACTGTGGACGACATAATTCGTTCTCCAAAGTCTGTCGATTGTCACAGACGGTACCCCGAAATCTCAAAATACTTCTACCTTAGAGCTTTTAACACGGGAGGTGTTATACACAACTTCTTCTTCTTTCTTCTTCTTCTTTCTTCTTCTTCTTTCTTCTTCTTCTTTCTTCTTCTTCTTTCTTCTTCTTTCTTCTTCTTTCTTCTTCTTTCTTCTTCTTCTTTCTTCTTCTTTCTTCTTCTTCTTTTTCTTCTTCTTGTTTGTGCCTGTCTTTAGGGGAGAGGAGGTAACGACGTATGTACAGCACACATGTAAAAGTTCAATCGTATTTACAAATGCACATGTAAAAATAACCAACACACAAACACAAAACATGAACAGTTTATGCATACAAACTGTTCATGTACCTCGGCAGAAGGGAACTCGCGTAATACCCATTCCGTGTTAAAATTTGTAAGGCTTCTACAGACGGATCGCTCTTACTCTGTACCGAAAGGTCAACTAACTTTGCATATGTTTTTGAAGGAAACGAAAAATATAAATTTATTTGTTTGTTAGATAAATAATTGAAATTGTTTCGATACGTCTCCAATAGACGGCGTTAATAGTCATTGCAACTACAACTAAGGGAGTTGACTACAAAGCGGTCGGATACCTGGAAGATAAAATGTATAACCAGACATCCTTTGCCCGCGATTATTTCAATATTTCATATGATACGACGCTATACATCTTATCTTCACATAACTCCGGCCACGCGTCTTAACGCGTTGTATTTCGATACCTTAATTATTGGGAAATAAGCCACCTCCACTTTTTGTTTTAATTTTTTTAAGTGATATGTATGTTAACTGGCTGTGATTTACAAAAACAATGACTCCAATATTACATAATATCTACATAATTCTTTGCATAAGTCGTTGCAAGAAAATATTTTGTTATAAGAGGTCTAAAACAAATATTATGTGAGGTTTTAAGTTGCTCGTGACATTTTTACTTAAATGGAGTTAGATGACTTGTCAATTAAGGTATTGATTTTTAAACTCCGTTATAAAAAACTTCAGTGAAGCCAATGTTTTTTTTAACAAACGCAAATTGCGAAAATCGTTTACACACCTCTGTATACATACACCTGCAGGTGCTTAATTAATATTGTTTTATTATTTTAGGTGAACCACGTAAACATTCAGACGATCACAACAGCGATGGGCCCTGCACTGAACATGTCTATCAACTTACTAACATACCTCATCAGTAAAGCGGATAAACTGTTTCCAGACGTCCAGCTTACTAAGTAAGATTGTTTAATATATTAAAGAATGAGCAAATAAAGTGTAACAAAAATTGATTTATCCATCCCTACAAGCTTTTCAACATTTATGAGAAGGGATGGTATTTTTTTTCTGTATATTGTTACGAATCGGGTATAACGATGAATTACGTCCAAGCACTAATCTTAATTTAAAAGTCACTTTATTGAAATTACTACTCTAGCACACCCTTATTTCGATCACACTTATACACTTACACTAATTTACACTTAATTTAACTGTTACGAACACTATAACATAATATCCACTAAACACCACTTAACACATTAATTCTTACTAATCGCAATTTCACTAAGTTCAATCTTACACACTTTTCAATACTCTTGTGCTTGACTACAAATTGCCTGTTATTACGCGATAATGTGGTCAACAATTGAACGCACTTACTATCTATTCACTCGTAACTTGAAGACAGGCAGATTATAGCTGTCGGGAAACAGAGATGCCGGCAGCGAATTCCACAGCTTGGCAGTTCGCACAGCTAAAGTGGAGGCAAAGCGCTTAACATCTAATCTACTTACTAAAATAAAAATAATTACTTGTTTTACCTACAACTTAACACATTTTTCACAGATACGTCCCACCCCTAGGCTCAATTCCAGCAGACTTCCCAGACACAGCCATAGAAATCTCTCAAGAACTTCGGAAACAAGAGTCCTTACTAAATCAGATCCACGCTGAAATGCATGCTGGTTTCATCACGCCAGCTCGAGACCAACAGCTGTGGGAAGCGCAAAGGATTGTTACACAGCTCAAGGTAATTATCCGAAGGTGTAGGCAGAGGTGAAAAACTCCCCCTTTTCGTCAGCTATAGGGGGCGAGCCGGGCACAATTCCAAACTTTGAAATTTAACTAAGATTCTCTGAGTATATGTAAAGTCTTTTTCTCGACGCGGAAATCGAACCCGGGACCTTGCGGTTATTAAGTGAATACGCTTACCACTGGGCCACCGAGGCAGTTACTAGACACAGTCGTTAGTTCATTTATTTACATGATAGTAATATGTATCCGAATTTGCCAGCTGTGCCGATGAATGCTAGCGCGGCGTTGTTTTAGATCGAGAACAGCGCCGCGCTGGCATTCATTGGCATGTGCATTATTGTTCGATTTCGACGCCCGCATATACCGCTAAATCTGTAGCGCTCTTTATAAAGTAACTAACGACCTGTCCCGATTTCGCACTGGTACAAATTATGCACCTAAACCTTCCTCATGAATTACTCTGTTTATTGGTAAAAACCGCAATTCGTTCTAAAGACTATGTAAAGATATATTTTCAAGTAATTCGCGTGTCGAACAAACAGGATTGTCTAGTTTCTAAAGTTTTACGTAATGTAAGATATTCATTAGTCGCTTGATTAGTAGATATAACATTCGAAATATACTAATTTAGGTAACAGTAACTTATCGCTTATTGAGAGTGAAAGTTAAGCAAAACATCTGACGAATTATATTACGACAACTTCGTCAATTACTAGCAAATCCTTTTTGTGAGATTTTATTTTTGACAGATTGTACCCACTTGAACAGGGTATGGTAACAATAATGTATACCTACTAAACCCCGTATTCATTAACGTTATAAGCTCATTATAGCTAAAATAGGTTTATAATTCATTTGTCTTTATCTGTCATCTTGACATTTATACTAGTAAGAAAGAGAAGGTCAATTTTAACTAAAGAGTCTTAAAAGATTTTTATGAATGAAACCGTAATATTATATTGCTAAAGAGTGTTGGTTTTAAACGCGCTAATCTCAGCAGCTACTGGTTTGATTTGAAAAATCTTGCACTGTTAGATAGCCCATTTGTTGAGGAAGGCTACAGTCTTTTATCCCACTGCTGAGCACGATATTAAATGTAGTTCACGCAGGCGGAACAGAGGCGGAAAGCTATATAACAACAAAGCAGGCAAATTAAAATTAGGTAGGATTTTTTTTATCTTGGATCTATGATTTGTTAGATTTCTATCTGCCTCTGATAGTAGATTATCTATAAGACATCGGAAAACCCGAGAATATGAAAAATGGACCGTGTTATGCAGAAATGTTCCAAGCCAATCAATAAATCTACTTTACATTTTCGGATTTGTACCTACGTATGTAATGTCGTTTGTTCTAAGTATGTAATCGTTGTGGGGAATCTTTTTGTCATTATAATACATTATAGTTTTTCGACAGTTTAGCATCAATTTGATATTTTACATTTTGTCCAGATTGCGAGTTACATAATTTTTGCACAAGACGGTCCAAATATAAATGACAATAAATTTGTGTGGTTTGGCAAACGTAGGACGCCCTCAGCCTAGGTGTTGTGACGATCTCTGCAAGGTGGCTGGTAAGAGCTGGATGACAGTAGCCGCGGATTGTGCTCCGTGGCGTGCTTTAAGAGAGGCGTATACCCAGCATTGGACTAGGATAGGCTGAGGCTGATGATGATGATGATGATGATGATGACATTTGTGTATTCATTGTAAATGAACGCCTCTCATAGGATTCTGCGCCGCCAAAACAAATTAATATTCTAAAATGAGTTATAACATATTTTGTTACAGAGAAAATTACGGTCAGTCCAAAAATCCGTTGAACCGATCTCATTACCTCCTCAACAACAGTCTCTTGATGAAAGACAACAACATGAAAAAGAACCACCTCGAAGACATTCCCAACCAACAGAAAGTGCTATGCAGGCAGCGCAAATTGCTCAAACACCAACAACCCTTCCCCAAAGTACTGCAACACACCAAAGTATACCACAACCATCCCCAACTACACAGCAACCACCACAAAGTATACCATCAGTCCCGTTAACTACCCAAATACCTCAAATACCACAACCGCCTTCACAACGTACACCACAAATACAACAAAACATTGAAATCAAACCAATCGACCCATTCCCAGTATCCACAGATACTCTTGATGATAACACTCCTTTTGAAGCCGAGTTTGAAGATAATTTCGACTTTGAGCCGGAACTGAAAAAATCCCCTGAACAAGAACCACAAGCAGAAATACCAAAAGAAAAACCTAAACTATCTGAAACTGAACTTAAAGTGTTACGGCTAGAACTTGAAAACGCAGAATATTTGCAACTAAAATCCTTACTACAAGCGAAAATCAACTCGGAACAGTTTGAAATCGTCAAACTTAGAAGTCATATTGCTTTGAAAGAAAAACAAGAAGGTACGGCACAGATAACTAAAGAGACCAAAGAGAAAGAGAAAGAGAAAGATGAAGAATTAAGACAGAGGTTAATAAAGGAGAATGCACTGTTAGAACAAAAAAGGTTAAATCTGATCAATCAGATATTCCAAGAAAGAGTAGCATGTATTCAGTTGAAAATTGATTTGGCTATGAAAGAAATATTATCGAAATCTTAACTTATCAATTTAAATCTCAAATATACTAATTTATTAAGATTATTTATAAATATTGTATGTGCTAAGTCAAGGTGTTTCCTGATTACCAAATTATGGGAAAATGTAATGTGTTAAAATTCATATTGGCATTTTTAGCTAAAAATATGTACTAAGTTATAAGATTATTATGAACAATTTTGTTCACAAAAATATATACTAAAACAAATCATGCTGGTTTCATTAAAAAAGTATAAATTGCTTGTTTGCTTCTTGCATGAGGGATTAAATATTTTCGGATCAGATCAGGCAACATCACATTATGCTCCTTCTCTAAGTTGCTCTTTAATTTCGTAAATACCCAGATTCAAATAATTATGCTCAATAGAAGTGTATGCTCACTATAACCAAGAAGATAATGTGCCCGTATTAAAAGTTAATGCTCGCCACCAAGTATAGCAGTAGTTGTATAAAGTTGCCGCTAGAGGCGCTGTACTAGATATCATACAACTGAATTCGACATTTCGACGAAGTGTGTTCATATTCTTTTGAGTCATAGATTATTATTATAATTATTATATTATTTTATGTTTAATTATTAAATGTTGTGTTTGTCTATAATCTGCCTGTCTTCAAGTCACGAGTGAATTTGTATACTGGATAAGCACGTTTGGCCAAGCGCAAGCCTTCTAGAGCATAAAAAGGTGATGATAATATTAAAGGACGTTAAGGGCCACTTTTGAATTTAGTAACTGATATTGTAGAAGAGTTGATAGTTAAGTTTTCATCGCGACTAGATATAGACTTAGTTCAAATATTGAATGAAACACAAAATAATCGGCAAAAAATGACGGGGTATGGAGAAAGATATGTGTGATAAGGTAGGTCGTTAAGAATAAGAACGAAACAAAATTAGTTTGTGGTAGTGGTTTTTATACAGAAATTCATGTAGTATTTGAATCAGAAATTCATGTATTTGATTTCGATGTTTTCCTAGCTACAGCTAGTAGAAACTCTTGTACGTGACATTTGTATGCAATAGGTATTAATACTAGAATTGGATACATTTATCAATCATTAATCATTGTTCTAATTGCATAACTATATCAAACGTTATCGCGGTTTTTATCGCTATAAATATGGCAGATATCTTAATTACTTAGGTATAGATTTCTCGTAAAATGATAGCTGTAGAAACTTTCTGCAATGCAGTCATATGATTACAGTAAGAATCAAATAGAGGCCTCGTGATGTGCATTAAAAATTAGGTACAGTTATTGTATGATTCCTATCTACGTACTTATTTATTGCCATTGCAATCATGACTATATTTCAGTCGGTATATTCTCCATAAAATTTGGTATTATTCCTTCATGGCAATATAACCGCGAAATCACAGGCTAGATATATGTACTTGCAGCTTGTACTTGGAGCACGACCTTTTTTTACTCTCGTATTTCCATATTGTCAAAGCGAATTTTTGTATGGAAAAGAACAACGCCATCTCTTCATTTTCCACACAAAAATACGCGTAAAAATTACGACGATATCGAAAGACGACAGTAGAAAATGTTCGTGCTCCTCCTACAGTAGGGCTAATTCACTTAATTTCTTGACGCGCCAATCAAGTTGCGGTGCAGTTGCAATTAAGTTACGTCTTGCAAAATGGTATTCTTGTAATTGTTTAACAACATGTCTACAACATACACGCTAAAGCGCACGTCAAAATTACGATAATACGAAAAGGGCTGTTTTGATCGAAACTTATCTGCAACTGGGCGAACTTCTTTTATGAAACGTGAACGTAAAGTAGCCAAAAGGATCGGTGCGCAAGATCGATGCTTCCAAATGAGTCCAGCAAAAATGTTATAATAGGTACCTAAATAAAAATTTTAGTGGCATGAATTTGGAATTTGTGGCTTACTAGCACTAGGCTTGATTACAACTCTCCTGATGTTAAGGCAATGGTGTAGTCTACGATAGAATGCGCCCGCCCAATATACCGAATCACTCGTGATTACGAATGATTATCGGTGGGAAGGTGGCAGTGGAATGAGGCTCCATGTGGTTAGAAACTATAAAGGAACAAAAATTCCAACCCACACCTAAATGGTTCCAAATGGACCAGACATCGCACCGCAACACGACAAGGCCGCTTGGCGGTGCGGCTTTTACGTGTGAGGATTCAGATAAAAGGCGAAAAAAAATGGCTTTTGATCTTTCAAAGATCTTTGATCTTCTTTTTGACCTTTAAAGAATGTATTTGTCTAGTAACTCACGTTGTTTCTACACGTAGGCAATAAGGGTAGACAGAGTGAATGTCACCTAGCTAGGTTTAAACTACCACAGATAATAATATAATAGGTATCCGTACTACTCGTATATAGTAGGTACTTACACCTTTAATCTAGAAAAAGCGGCGCAAGGTTAATTTGGAAATCTGAAATCTGTGCTTATCTGTGAACATTCAAGGTAAGTGCAGCTATTAGTTCTTAATGGCCGAACCAAATTAGCAAAATAACACAATAGGAATATATACCTACTTACCTACATTTTGTTAGGTTTGTAGATTCTTTTGTAAAATAAGCGACCTTCTGTGACCAAACAAGGTAGCCTTTGAAGATTTTTTTTATTTACCTGCCTGCCAACGACTCTCAACTTATGTATTTAGACAACTGGCATGATGGCTCCCTGAACTGGAACTGAAATCGATACGGACGGAAGGAGTCTTTAACTCATGTACTTTGGTAAGTATGTAGTGCTTCGTTTTGCTGTCAGTAAGTATTGCCCGGTTAAAATAAAATGATCTATAAATAACCGGGCCATTCTAACATTACAGGCCAGGTGGATAAATAGGTACTCGCAAATTACTTACCTAATTTGCATGTTTATTTCCTTATTAGTTAAGTACCTACATAATTATGTACCTTGATGGGTACCTACTTAATTAATATTATCAATTACAATGTTTAATTATATTATATTATGTGTAGGTGTCTTACTTAACGCATTAACATTGCTATTATTTTAAATTACTGAGCCTGGGAGTACTTAAATATGTAGGTACCAATTATTATAAGTATAAATAGAGGATGATTTTAACCGCAAGACGAGGATAATATACTTAATTTATATTTAACACAATTTGTAGTGACTAGCTATGTATTAGGTATTTGATATAAAAAAAATTACAAAATAAAACTGTAACCACGCACAAAGTATGGAGGTCTAGACACAAATCTGTAGCTACCTTCTGACGAACGTAGATGAGATGAAGACTTCGATGGGAAAGATGTATAATAAGTAATAAGGATTTTCTCACCCCCCCTCATGGTCTTGTCATTGTGACATTGACCACTTGGCGAGATAACCCTTTAGAATTATCAGAATCGGTATACCCTGTACGATCACAGAAAATAGGTAAAAACCTAACTTACCAAACACTGAATACCTAAACAGACCACTAGAGGATAACAGGAACTTTTCTTACACCCCCTCATGATCAGAGATAAGCGGTTAGGAGTATTCTAAGAGTCTGCAATCCACCCGAAATGTAATTATATAGAAAACTGGTAGGTTCTCTAAAAAACAAACACAAGTATTGGAATTCCTTCTATCTTCAAAGTCGAATAAAATAACCTTTGTGTATATATTTTCTATACTTCTAAGTATTTAATGTGACAGGTGGTACATGTATTAGTTATTTTAATGGATTGCATTGGTTCTAAACGTAGGCGTGATCGGTCATTGATGGCCGAGAGAAGAGGCCAAACCCCAAATGCGAATGCAAATGAAACGCGAATGACATCACCATTGTTGGGTCTGTGACCTTCGCTATCTGTAACTAATCACTAACTGTTAATATTTCTAAAATTATCTAGGTACCTACCTACTGTCTTTGTCCGTTTAATTGCTCTTCACTTGTGTTACAGCTGTTACAAGTTCGTTTATGTCTATAAAATGTAAGAGAATTGGAAAGACAGTCCTGAAATTAGAAGAATAGTTACTTAACATATTTTGATCCGCATGTGAAAGATTTCTGCAAGTTATTCCAAATGCCCTAGTGAGCATCTGGGATCATTTTTACCCTACAAAATAAAACACGAAAAATTAAGCCCTAAAAATTAGTCAGCAAGGTTAAATCGGGATTACAGAACACTGATTGAACAGAGCAGCGGTGCCGCAGCGGTACGGACCTCATCTTTGGAATAGGTATAAGGTCGCGGGTTCGATTCCCGGTCGTGGCCACACAAAGATGTGTGTATTGTTTCATCACCGCTGCTATTTCTTGATCGGCAAAGGAAAACATCGTGAGGAAACCGGCATGTCCAAGAACGAATTATTCGAGGAAAAAATCTACTGGTGAATCATTTTACTTACCTACAGTAGGAGAAATCAAATCTAAAGTCTCTAGATAAAACTAGATTTGCAATTGGTTTATTTCTAGCACCAAATGAAAACGATTGCACGCAAACTTGCATAGTTTATTTTCTCGGTACTGTTTAGCCGTGATTAGAATTAGTCTGGTGTTTACAAATGACCTCAGACTTACGTCTGTCTGTCCAGTGAGTCAGACTGTACCAATTGGATTCTGATAATGAAAGACAAGATAGTTAGGTGTTAGGAATTCAGTTAAGTCTGGCATGTCTTTATGATATCATCTATTTATCTGATTAGGTAGATACTAACTACACCTTCTTAACTTACTTTGGTGCCTATCTCGATTATAGTTCTACCTAGACAGTAAATGTAGCCCTAATAAACAAATTACCGGCCTAACTGCGTATTTTTCTCTGTACAGCAAAACATGATACAGTCTTATCTCTTTCTACTCATCTCTAAACGATAGAGATAGATAGTGCTTGCAACATGTTTTCTTGTGCATGTTTCGCCAGTGGAAACCAGAGGTTGTTAGTTTTTTTTTTAATTTATCCATCCCATAAAAACAAATTACCGGGCTAAAAGTATGAGTACCTACTTATTTATCCTGCGCTTGTTTTAATTACTATTTTATTTCTATTTATTATTTTTTTCATTTATATTTAGTTACTTTTTTAATTTTTACATTTATTTTAAAGGATTAAACTGTGCGCTAACATTAGCCGTAAAATGTGTCTCTTTTGGCGACATTCGATTTTAAAATCGATAGGTAGTTGTTTTTACTGATTTTGTTGTTGTTGTGATCATAATTCTAAAAACATGGTTTGCTAATGAGAATGATTAGCCGCTCTAAGTATTCCAAGGTTTCATTAACAAGCCCCAAGAGTTCTTTGTTTTCTACAGAAGCAAATATAGGTACGTAAACATCTATATTATTAAATGTTGCTATGTTAAAGAATATAATTATGTAGGTATATAATTTAGCAAAACACATTACAGGAAAATACTTGCAAAATACTTATTTATACACTATACCTACCTATTAACTACCTGGCTACCCGTTAGGGTATAACTCGATGGAGTATATTTGTTTGTTGTATTCACCATTGTTCTTTATGATGGAAAACATAATCAATAGTTAGAGCATCGTATATGCTCTAAGGTTTTCCTGATTGCAACGTGGCGCATAGCGTGGCTGCGGGGTGCACTTCCTCATAAGCATTAGAAACTTAAACTTTATCAAGCGGGCAGTGCAGGTACCTGTTACTTTTGACAATTGAGAAAAGATTAGTGCATACCAGTGAGATGAGACACTATAGTTTAAAAAAAATTAAGATACATTCGGTATCTGTCTGTAAAATCTTTGATCATAAAACTATTCTCGGATATCCGCTGGATCTCTTGTCTATTATTGTAGTTTATTGGGCACTTATTGTTAATCTTTTAGGTCAACACGCTATAATAACAGATTATTCAAAAGTATGACTCACTTCTAAGAAATGTGATGGTAAATAAACCGTCTAAAGAAAGGTCGCCAGTTATTATCGTCATGTCAGATTTTACACCTAAATATTTATTTTATTCTTTGACGTGTTTACCAGTTGATGGCATTTGATTTTTCATCTTAGGTCTTAGCTTAGATCACCCATAAGTTAAAGGGGATCTTCTAGGAGCTTAAGGGGACCTAGAAAAAGAAAATATATTCGCACGTGCTGGGTGGGGATAATAATGTTGAGAATCTATGCTCCAAATTAATTTAGGATACTGGACAGATAATAGGTAGGTATGGAAATCACTTCAACCCTTTTTAGTGTCCCACAGCTCGGCAGGTTAAAGAGTTTAGGCCTAAATCTACACACGTTGGCCAAGTGCGAGTTGGTGTATATCACATTGTCCTCGAATGATTAGTTCTTAGACATACCGGTTTCCTCACTATGATTTATTTGGTATTGAGCAGCGATGATGAAACAATGCACTAAAAGATGTGTGGGGCTAATACCGCTGCGCCACTGCTCTCCAGTTATGGAAAGGGTCAGCAGTAGTCGGCCTAGTAAAGTACATCTATATAACCCTGGTTTTCACGATAGAGCCCATTTGAAAAGATGAAAATAAAAGTTTACCGCACTCTAAAACAATCTCAATGTTACAAAATTAAATGTTTAGTATTGTTCTTTGGTATGTTATTATGAGTCATTCCCTTTATTTTTAGGTTTGTTGCCTTGATGCTCTTACTAATGTAGGGCTACCGTATTGTCGGTTTACCAATCGTCGGAGACGCCTTGACTGAACCGTAAACATGCTCTACATATCCGCATTAGTTATGTGAAGCCGTCGCAAGATTATAAATATGTTAAAGGAATGTTAAAAACAGGAAGACTTAAATATATTTTCAAGTGTTACCAAAAGACCTGTAGAAAAAAAATTTACTAGATAAAAAAGCAGGTGTCTACATCCAAGTTTATCTGCTGGCTGAGGTTTAATAAGATAGAGTTAAAGAGGCAAGTATCCCTGTCTGACATAGTCTAGTAGCAGATATATACCTACAAGTATGTCTGTGTAGCAGACTGTTGCCAAACCAATATTAGGTAAGTCCTTGACCCAAAACAAATGAGTCAACAGTTTATTTTGTAAAAATAAGTTTTTAAACAGAAAAACAGACATTTTCAGATTCACTATGTTTTGCCCATAACTGGCGTACAAAATTAAATACCTAAACAAACAAATAAAAGGTGTGCACCTAGGTAGACTAGGTCAGACAAGATGCCTCTCGATTTCATATAAAATCTTCGAATTACTTAGGTACCTACCTGCCTACATATTCAAATAGTTATTATACTCAACTAAGAAATATTTGATTTGCAGCGTTATAAGACTTGAATTAGGCAATCGACTGATAAATTTTAACTGTAACCAGTAGCTGTGCTGTGGAGTGTTGACTGCGGTCTGAGTTCGTTCGATGATTAGCAATTAAAAATTGCTAGGTAATCATCGAACGAACTCAGACCTTCTGTACAAATGTCTACATTGCAAGAAAGTAGCATCTATCATTGACATGCATGACCGCTGTCCCCTACTCCGACCTATATTCAATTGACTACAATTTGCATGTCTAAACAGTTACTTTTATTTTGTCATTCTTAGATTTACCGTACGTACATATTCTGCTAATGTATCTTTTCTACAGTAAGGGCCAAAACATATAGATAGGTTAAGTACATACCTACTTCTTTTGTCGTTTATATAATCTGTTATTCAGCTCCTACACACTCATACATAATGGAGGCTAACATGTCTAATCTCGAACTTGAAACTTCATGAACCGGCAATACTTACGTACCACTAGTCAACAAGGTGTTAATGGAAGTAGGTAGTGTTAAGCCTCAGACAGGGAGGTATTCTGTGGCCATCGTTTTTATATCAGACTGTTTAAGTATGAGTGTGATTTACAAAAATGGTCAGTGATAATTAACCTTGCCAACACAAGCGAAAACAACTTATCTAAATAGATATGTGGGGTGTAGATACCTACCTACAAAATACGATCAGAGTCGTTAATTGTTGAGCCATTCAATTGACTTTTAATTTTGTAAGTAGTATTAAACGAATAAACACGAACCGCAAGAATTTTGCGAATCGCATAAATTCAACCCGGAAACCAAAATTGATAGGCCACTGAGTAGCTCAACAATTTTAATAACACCGATCGTAGTCTACCCACTCATTATTATCTAGTACAGAATCGACTCGCCTTTAACTTTATCATCGGGTTGCTTACCTAATCACTGTGTTTTACAGCCCGACCTACAATAAGTAGATAGGATGTACCTACCTCACCTAAATTCTTCCATTCTGAATAGATAGTAGGTACTTACTACATGAAATGCAGTTTTAATTTTACTTTTAAATTCGTCGCCTAGCCTTTTTTTAAATGTTTAGGTTGGTATTTTGTCTTTTAAACTTCAATATCTACCTCTTTATTTTTTTACTGAGGTAAGTACTATATAATAGGTAGGCAATTCATTAAGCAGATTCATCTCTTGAAGATAGCCTGGTAAAATGATGGGCAATTCAAACTATGTAGGTAGATATTGGTCATAATAATACACGTGAAAAATGAAGAGGCCATTCAGTATCGAATTCTGATTCTAAATGAGGTCAATGAGGGCTAATTTGACCTCTCTGCTACAATTAAGTACCATGACATTTTGTAGTACTTTATCTTTTGACATCTTGTATTTACCGACTGGTATCGACTTCCTGGATTTACATACCTATCTATCTATCTATTCATATAAACATTTCTATTGTAATTCTCTCTTATAGTTCGAAGAACTCTTCTATCCTAATCTATATTAAGTCAAAATAATGCTATTTATAACTCCCGTCACAAGTCAAGGGTGATATAAATGTACTTCTACGTGTTGTTGTTTTTATAAGCAACCAACAGATTTAGTTAGGTAAGTGTTCTGGCATGGATTATTCTGTAGATAATCCTTTGCTATTGTTCATCAATGTACGTAAAACGTATGTAAAATAGTGACATGAACTATTAGTAACGCTTTGAAAAATGTATGGCGCGAGTTGAATTGAGTTCAGAATCCATTGTATTGCACAAATATTTCTCACCGCGCGCTAGCCCGAACAATTTTAGTTCTAACGGTTCTTTGAACGAAACTCGTGTGTGCTCGTGAATATCTACACAAATTTAAGCGCACGCGAATGTCAACTCTACCTCAGTGTATTACTACTTAAGATCCAGTAAACTTTAAAATAATTTCATAATCTCCGCTATCTATTGAAATTTTGCAACAACAATCTCGTTGTTTCTGTGAATCTGTTTTCTGTTCAGTAAGCAATTAGATATCTAATGACTGGGAACTACCTACTAGTGATAAATGACAAAGCTGTAGTAAACATTGACATTGTTATTGAGTAATTAGTGGTTGTGACTAAACACCTTAGTGAAGTGCTTAGTAAAAATTCAACAAATTCGGAACATTTGTTTAATATTCATTATATAATGAGACAGCGCGATCGCTGCCGCGCGCTTTCACTCCGTACGCTATTAATTACGTAGGTACACGATTGTGTTCAGTCGGTTATATTTACTCAACTGTTTCGACTGCTGAAAGATAAAGAAATAGCTAAAGTGGCGCGGTGTACGACGCCGGTATCTTATCGCATCCACTCTATTGATCACTCGACATATATCGCGACCGGCTCGCCTTATACGGACGACAGTGCCACCTTTATTGTCCAATTTAACATTGAACCGGTAGTTATAGGCGCGATGTTACCGGTGAAGTCATAATGTGCGTCGAACTAAAATAGAAATACAGTGTTTACAGGAAAATAGTATCAAAAACAAAGTGCTGCGGTTTGTAATTGAACGAAAATGGCGGCTAAATCGCCTACGTTGAGTGTAAAGTCGCGGGAGATGATCGGCGTGGATCAGTTCAGTCAACGACGCGAAGTGTTCGACAAGCACGACACCGTATTTCTGCCGCTGCCGTCGCCCACCAACGTGATACCCGTCTACAGGGAAGTCGAGCCAATAATCACCTCAAACCACGGGAAAACTACAGCCAACTTTAAACGAAACACGGCTGCCACTTCCAGCATGAGGGAGTCGGGGACTGACGAACGAGTTTTCGATTTTCGACCGAGGAAATACTCGGACAATTTCACTTCAGAATTGAATCAAAGTGATGATGTAGAATATAGACATACTATGACGGAGAGGACCCGGCGCCTCTCGAAGCTTCGCAGAGACTTCATGACGTCCAACCTGCATGAGCCAGGTAGCACAAGCCCATTTAGCCGCTCCGGGACACGAGCATCGTTGCCAGTCACTAGTTATAAGATTGAAAGTCCCAATTTGTACAAATTCCCCTTCGCTGAACCGTATTCAACGCCGACTCCGGTGCGCAAAGTGATTGTGGACCTAGGGCCATCAGAAGTGGACAGTGGGAAAGAAAACCAAGACCCTGAGAAGTCTCCTGACACTTTAAACAGATCAAGCGTCGAGTCGCCATCCAAGATAGATCATCAAAAATTATTTGAAGAGCTGGTGAAGAGGTATTCTCCTCAGCGCAAGCCAATCGACTGGAAGCTGCCTCCAACAAAGCCTAGAGTGGTGGCCTCCGTTCCCAAATCTAGTTCTAGTGTTGCCGACAGTATTGATAGTGGTGATAAAACAGTGCTAGATTTTAAAGTTGATAATGACGTATTTGTTAAGAAAGAAAATGGCGACACGCGTGTAATTAGTGATTCTAATGAGAATGCTGATAAGAAACCTAATAATATTACCGCTGAAGTAGTACAAAACGGTCCAGAAAATCCAACAGGATCTAACACGTCAAAAGAAAGAGATTCAAAAACTCCACAGTCAGAATTAGATGAAAAACGCGACAAAGTTCCCGAGTTATTGCCTATACCGGTTAGAGAATTACCTAAAAAGCCGGTTATAGAACCGTTAGAAGACTTGAGCATGCCAGCACTTATAGAGAAAATTAATGCTGAAGGCGAAGACATTGAAAAGAAAAACAAAACAAGTAAAAAGGTGAAGAGGAAACGTAGCTTCTTAGACAAACTACTAGGTCGTAAAAAGAATAAATAACGCCACAAAAAATTAATATAAATAAAGTAATAACATTGATGTGATATTGAAAATACTGCAAATGCAAACAGCCAAAGATTAATAAAACATGACGTTTCTGTAATCTTTTGATATATTGTGTTGATAGAGATATTATTTTTATGCCAGGAAATGAAAATCCGACTTCGAAAATTAACTACAAAGCGAAAAACATTACGAAATTATATTTGAAGTTAGCGTAAATCGAAAGATTTTTGAAGAAATAGTATCAATATTAAGGTACAATGAAATTCCTTTATCAAATGTTAATATGGTGACGATGGGACCACATTGTAGAGCGTACCCTTTATGGTGGAATATTTGTAAAGAAAAATTAAAATTAAGCGTACATTCGAATTGAGAACACTATCCTTTTCAAAGTTGGTTATAATAACCGATAGATTTTATTTATATAATTATAATTAAGCCAGTCTTCCTCTGTTTTTTATCGTAATGCATTGGTTGGGTTATCGCTACCAGATAATTTTAAGTGCCATGTGACACGCCCTATCTAACAAATCCGAACTTGTAATATTGTACACACACTTATATGTTGAAATACACACATTACATGTATCTAGGGATCAAGTCCATTTTAGAATATTGCTGTACTGCATTTGAATATAACTTACTGCCTCATTGGTCTAACATATTCAATAATTAACTCGGATTAGAATGCCAGGGTTAGGAACGATCTGTTTCCAATATAAGAGAGAATTATTATTAGCAGCTCGAAGTTGAGAACTGTGCTTGATAGAGGCAATAGGCTCGTCTCCTTTAACTTATACATAACAGACACAATGTGCGTAATAAGACTACCTACACTTTTTGATTATACGTGCGTGATCACTATATTATACGGTATGATAAGTAATGTAAAATACATTTCTATTTAACTGTAAAAGTGGACAATGTAACTTTTCAACTCCTCCTATTATCTTTCTGATTTAATTCGTGCGGGATCCAAGACAGTTTAGGTGACCCGGGACTTAGCCGGGTTCAAATCCAGTCTTTTCACGGTGCCGTTGTCGATCCTGGCTTACAGGCGAAGCAGTGGCGGTGGGTTAAGTCCCATAAAAACTGTTAAATTAATTCAAAACTCTTTAGCTCTATAGCTGGGCACGCGTCTTCTCTTATCTTAAGAGTTGAGAATATAATTCTGTCGCACTTAACCTAAAATAAGGTTATCCCTCATGTAATAGTTTTCGACCTAATGATGAAGTCACGAAGCTAAAAATTCTCTACATTTTAGTTTAAGAACCATACCTGTATCATTATTTATTACAGAGATAAAGTTGTTGGTGAACAGTTAAGCGACACTTTTTTTACGGTTTACTTAATTAAAATTCAGGCAACCCATAATACGACTCTTCAATAACTGGGTAAAGGTATTTTAACGTTTCGGTTTTTTTATTTTCATTTCCGTAGCTAGTACCTATCATTTTTTTTTAATATTTAGTCGCACGTTTTTGACCATAGCTGGGTACCCTTTTCAAGCCTAAGTACGGCAATATAGCAAAATACAAAAATACTTGATCTCTAGAAACTTCTGATCAATGTGCACATAATAATATTTATTCCGTTTTTTATTATTATAGTCAGAACTGGTACTATGCTACTTGATTTTCCGTGATTCAATAGACGGAAATATATTATTGATTCATGATGTCACCATTTTAATAACTATTATTATTATTATTCCTATCAACAACACACAGTTATTACAGTATTTTGTATTTTTATAATTTATTGTAAATATGCCCGCGAACTTTGGAACCAAATAATTTTTAAATAAATACATATATTTGTTAATTAATACTGTCTATTATTTGTTAGTTATTAAGATTTTTTTATGTTATAAAAGATAATAAAATAAAATTTGTTAGTTGAATAAAAATCGATATCGTTTGTATTAAATTATATTTCATTAAAATGATTGCAGATATATCACAGCTTTTTATAAACGTATGTATTTTGGAAATATTAAATTTTAAATTTAATAGAGAAATATATAAATTAGTGGTAATGACATACTTATAGCTATGTGTACATATTTAAAGCTATTACACACAGTTGACCCAGTTGAATTATGACCCACTTTGTGGATAATTCCTGTGAAATCAACAAAATCAAAAGGTTTTCTGCTCCATTGTGTAGGTACTAAGTACGTTTCAAATATTAATATCAATACGGCATATCGGGTTAGACTTATGCCATTATAACCTTTGTTATCATTGCTCTAGATTTTTTAAGTTGTTTTGCGTAAAACACTTATAATTAGAATTTCACTGTCTATTTTCACTGAAGAGTAAGTAGGATCAATTCTACCAATAAATATCATCCGACCACACCGGCTAACTTTGATTGGTTCGTCAAGGAATTAGCTACCTTCTCCTATGCCCGGCCAACTTTGGACGATTACAGCTTCATAGAATATTTTTAACAAAGTGGTGTCTAGTAGGTTCTAGTCAATGGATGTATTATAATAATAAGCCTATATGTACAATAGGATGATAACATGCAAATAAAGTTAAAAATTATGACTGTAAGTACCTTACCTTAGGGTGGACCTTATCGTATGGTGGGTAATGATTCAATTTGTTCGACTGTACAATAAAAAAAATAACGCTTAAAGTTAGCGTCCTTCGAAAACATATATATTATAACAAATAACAATTACCTTCATAAAATATTCTCAAAAAATAATTTTGTTTGTCAATTCTAAACATTTTGTTTCATTCTTATGTTTATTAAGACAATGATCATTGTGTTGCAAAATGAATAAAATAGGTAACATTCAACTAACACCAACAATAAAAGTAATATTTCAATGTTCATAAATATTAAAGTGCAACTTATTAATTCACACCGAAAATTAACAACGTACTATATATTCATTCGACATTTTAACATAGCAACATTTTCTGTGTAATAGGTATTTGCGTAACCGATGCGAATTCAATGACAACCTTTATGACCAAATTCATTACAATAAATTGTGAACAGACAATTATATAAATACTTAGGTACATGTTGTATGTAACAATATTATTAAGGGTTCGTCTCCACAAGCGAAACAATCACGGCGATATTATCGTCGTGCCACATATTTATATACACTGTCTGTCTGAGGACTGAGAAACCGTCTCCACGAGTAATAGTATGGCGATTCATAAAATGTATGGCGTGACAATAGTATCGCCACGATTGTTTCGCTCGTAGAGACTGCCCCTATTAAAAAAACGTACTTCACTTTAACTCTTTTTAGTATCCCACAGCTGGGCACTGCTCTTCTGTCAACTACCTTACGATTTAAACAACATATTATATTCATTCGACATTTTAACATACAAAGCAACATTTTCGAATTCAATGACATCCATCTTTATGACCAAATTCATTACAACAAATTGTAAACAGAGAATTATATAAATATGCTTAGGTACATAAATGTAACAATATTATTAAGGGTTCGTCTCCACAAGCGAAAAAATCGCGGCGATATTATCGTCGTTCCACATATTTATACATTTATACTTTCTGTCTGAGGAGCAGTCTCCCCGACCAAGAGTGTGGCGATTCATAATATGACGACCGTATCGTCGCGATTGTCTCGCTTGTGGAGACGGTCACTAATGTATTAAAACGTCGTAGGTACCTTGTTATTATCTATACATTATTTATACATCGTTCACTTTTATTTCTAAAATAATAATACCTAATAATAATGCCTATCTTTACTAGATAGAGAAAACAACATGTCCGTAAGGATTGAAGAGCCACTTCAGATTTAAAAAGAAAGCTCGCACCCTTATTTAGTAGGGAAGTAAATAATTTAGCAGGCCGAATGCTGAAATTTGTAGTAAAATATGTCTAAAGTTATATCAATGTGAATGTGGCTCCTCAATCCAAACATCTGAATTGAGGAGCCACCTTAAAACACGGAAAGTATTTCAGTGACAGTACAATCAATATAAATAGGAATAACGATTACTACATTTTTTTGGATTTTGTCTCTTTCTTACCAGTATAAAATCAAGATGACAGAAAAAAAAAAAACAAAAAAAAAACAAACGAATTATAAACCTATTTTAGCTAATATAAGCAGAAAAGGCGTTTGTAAATAAAGGGGGTTAGGATTCAGGGGGATGGATCGTCAAAGGCTCTTAAAGACGAACAAATCTAAGAAAGGAGTATAACTACCTAGTCGCTTGAAGCCCGTGTAAACCTATTACACAGGATTCAAACGACTTACGACTTACGCAAATACCTACACGCTAACAATATTTATGTGCGCAATGTGTGATCTTCTAGAACTTTGCAAACATCTTCACAGAAGTCTGCAAGCGTTTTTACAAGAGACCATTTTTGATACCAATATTTTTGGCAAACAAACACCGTAGGCTATTTAGAAGGGCGCGGGCGATCGTAACTTTTAATGGTTCCGAGTAAAAATGAAATCGGTTGAACGCATCAGCGGCAATTTCCGGCGGCGCCTACATTGTACGAATTGTTTGGTAACACAGTAATTAGAACACACTGCACTCCGCATTTTCTTTTTAACTGACCTATATAGATTTCCGGGAATTCATTATTAAAAGAAAGACGCGGATTTTAAATTTTTTTATGTAATCTACATGATTTGGAGAAGAATTATATAATAGGTGTCGTTTTCAGGAAAAATTAGGTTTCCTGGAACTGGGCAGTGGTTTAAAACCTTGCGCCTCTTCACACGTGCCACTGTCGATCCTGACTTCCAAAAGTAAGTTTAGACCCATAGAAGTTGGTCAAGTATTATACTATTATGCCTGAGTAAATCTAAAACACAAGAGTTTTACAAACTATATTCTTAATTAAATTATGTTAGATACTCTTTGGAATGCGTCAAAATCATTAATTCTTATTACATAATAATATGTGAAGTGCCAGTCAAAAATTGTAACAGCTTAAAATCATAATAAAACAATCTCAAACTAGGCGGAGTAACAAACTTTGCCAGGCGGATGGATAAGTTTAAGCGTGATCGTGCTCAGTGGCGTACCTATGCTGGATAGAGCTATTGCGCTGAATAGGTCTTGAAAAGGAACTTGTTGAAGACTAAGGACGATTGATAATTATTTAGCTGTTTAGTTATTATGGAAATTATAGATAAATATTGGTAAATCAATAGCAGGTAAGTAACTACATTTTCAATGTTATAATACCTTGATTATTGTAGCTATACTCTGTTGGAATTACGAAAAAAATAAAACTTTACTTGATGACCCTCTTTATACCAAGATACTTTGAAAAATAATTTTCTAATTTATGTACATGTAAAATCTTAGTAGCTCCTTAAAGACGGGAATCGTATGATGTATGGAACCTAAACATAGCAGGCGAAGTATGGGTAATATTCACCTCTGGATACGCTTTCGGGTAATAATGGCGTGTGCGCTATGCCCACAGTATGGAACTGCTATGCTGTCGGAACCGGAGCTATGCTGCCGGTGCGCTGGCGCCTTCACTCGGCTTGTGCGTTTAGTTCACATGGCAGTAGAACTTAACAAGCCAAATTTTTTTTTAATAAAATTAAATCTTCATAACAGAAAGAATAGATGGTAATTTTTTTGGACAGAGTACAAGTTATTGCATTCTATTTGTTAGTATTAACTAGCGTTGGTAGAAAAATTACTACAATTATGAACAACAACATCACATACTGGATGTATTTATGATGCAAAATAGGATCTTGCGGTCGTTCATCTACAGTAACTAACTCTGCTTTAACAGACTGGTACATTATACATAGATACACATGGCTGTTTGGTATACTAATCACCTGTTCTCTTTCAACCATCATACACTTTAGATCAGTTCTTCAGATCCGGATCTAACTTTCTTACAGCCGCTTCCAAATTAAAAAGATGATTATCTTCAATATCTGGTGCTAGTTGCCGCATAGCTGTTGCAAGATTGTAGACATACTCCTTGTTAGTGCCACTGGGCCCTTGACATGATATTACTTGTTTAGCTATTTCTTCTATTGATGCTGGACCTGAAATAGTAGAGGTTTAAAGTCAATGATAATGTGTTACTTGAAGCATGCTTGACCTGAGTTGAACATGCACCCGGCGCGGGCGTCCACAAGGCATGCTGTTTCATATAAATTCATAAGGTAACGGTGCATAGGTAGATAGGACGCCTGTCCACATACTGTGCGGGGGACGCTACTTGCATGCAAGCTGAGGTATGATGAGATATGATGCAGCATTGCACATTCATTTCTAAAACCAAATAAATGTGCACTGCTGTGTCATATGTCCCACACTCGATGCTTTGAGGTGGGACCCACAACGGAGTTTGATTGTTAGCATCGTAGACTGCCATGGTTGTACATGCCACCTAATGCAACGAAGAGCCTTACACACATCAATTTACTTTGTTTTAATGTTGAGCAAAGGCACAGCCAAGATTTTGCTAAGGGTCAAAATAGAGATAAAGTGGGCTAAAAAGTAAAAAAACAAGAAACAAACTTTTAGCCGCGACATTTTCACAATTTGGTGTGTACATGACAATTGCAGTGTAAGATGTATTATCGATGGGGGAGTTTTTAGCTGTCATATTTGCACCTTATAAAAAGAGTGTTGGGACATTTTTCAGCCAACAATTTAGTTCTGTAGTCAACAATTTAGTAGTGCATGTTAGGTGAGGATCTCTTATTATTTAAGATTATAGTTTAGTATTACCTGCATAAGATTCATTTTCCTCTGTAGCAACATAAAGGGTCAATGAAAAAGGTTTAAGTGTGGAGTCTTTAGGATGGAATGTAACAGTCTTTTTGGTATATCCATTCTTTTCTCTATAGTCTAGATGCTGTGTGACTTGCGCCTCATCTTCCTGCCTTATTTTATATGCTACTCCCCACACTTTACTATCCGGAGTGTCACTTGCTATTAATGTCACTACACGGCCTGGCTGGAAAAAAAAATGAATTATTTGTACTGCTTTCCTCTACTTTTAAAGGACTGCTCGGTACACCGACCAGTATAACAATTTCAAAACTAATATCAGACAATTTGTAATCCATCAATTCATTTTCATATTACACACTGTACCTATAAAGATTATCCCGTTAGGGGCTCATAGTCCAACGAGGAAAGCGTGATGTCAGTAAAGCTTCGCAAGCATCCTAAAGGTCGCGACCCACAGATTGAAAAACTTTTTATACACAGTAGGGTAAGTGCAGACTACTAGAAGAACTAACAGACAGAAGATGTTGAATCTAAACCAACAAGTCAATTGTACTCTTTGAATAAATTAGTTCAATAAAGTAGATGCTTCAAAAGACGTACTAAGTCTTAATATTGTAAAGTTTTTAAACTTCATTACGATCAGCTGATTTTTATAGGTTAGGAAACATTTTAAGACAAAGGTAAAGCTTTTGGTAAAGTTTATAGGTTTAGGTTCGTGAAAATTACTTGTTAGTCATACTTACTTTTTCAGGAATGCCACGATGATCAATGCTGTGTTGATAAAACCTTCTTAAATAGCCATTAATGAAACCAACAACTTTGCTTTCGTATTTAAAGTCCACTTTCCATACTAAAGACCCGTAGCCAAATATCCACATATTTGATTTAAATGATGATTTACCCACTGAAATTTTATGTTTGCTACCTATTTAGTTAAAAACAGAGAAATTTTGTATACCACTTTATACAAGTAAGAAAAATAAACAATGAATTTTTTTTTTTTTTTTTTAATGGCTCGGTTGTAGACCATTTGCCAATAACAAAGTTAGGGAAACTTATAAAACATTAAAACAATTTAATTTAGAGCGGATGGAAAAACCAGGATAGGATTTGGGAAGGATTAAATTTTTAAGTTGGTGTTTAAGTTTATAAAATCAGCTAGAATAGAATATATACGAGGGTTATTATAAGATAGAAGTAACTGGATAGATGTAGGTAAAGGGACAGGAATAGATATCAAATTATTAAAAAATGAATGGGAATCATAGAGGGGGCAGGAAAAAAATATGTGATTTATATCAGCTACACCGATGCCACATTCGCATTCATCAGATTGTAAAATTTTGAGACGGGCAAGATGCGCCGGTGTGCTGTTGTGGCCCAAACGCATGCGTATAAGTGAGGAAGTTGTACGTTTGTTATAAATTTGTTTGAAAAACCACGGTTTGCTCAGGATAGAAGGCTGGACTATTTTGTAATATTTGCCCTTTACTGTAGAACTCTCCGCCCAGAGGCTATTCCAAGAATCTTGAAGATAGTCTGTAGGTAAAGAGCCAAGGTCATGGCAAAAGTTTTTATATGGAAACATATCACCATCGAAGACAGCCTCATTGGCCAGTTTATCTGCTCTACAGTTACCAGAGATGTTACAGTGACCAGGTAACCACGCAAAACAAACAGAGTAACCCGAGATGTTGCACATGTTTAAAAGCTGACGTAACTTAATGATAATGGGGAAAACGGTTTTCAACTTAAAAGGAAACTTCGATAACGTTTGTAGCGCACTCATAGAATCGGAAAATATTATGGTTTTCTTTAACTGTAATAAAAGGACTAAATCTACGGCCTTGAGGAGGCCATAGCATTCACCGGTAAAAACAGAGGTCTGCGGAGGGAATTTCACCTTTTGAACTATTTTAGATTGATGGTGGAATATCCCAACACCTACGTTACCTGAAGAAGAGTTTTTAGAGGCATCCGTATAAATGTATTGGTAATCTTTCCAATCATTATTTAAGATGATGTTAAATCTTTCATTAGCCATGGAGGTGTCTTTATCTATGCCGAAGTTATATGTTATGTCAATAGATCTTACTAGAGATTCTAGGTCACTGGAAAAGAGATGGTGTGTAGGAGATCGATGCGTGGGGGCTTGTAAGGACATAAACTTACGAAAACTGACAACAGTGCATGGAAGTGGTTTATGAGACCAGGAATTACATGTTTCAATAAGAGTAGACAGAGCCTTAAGTTTATCATATAAGGGATGGTTAGAAAATTGAAAAGCTCTAAACAAGAATTTATCACATAGATACTGACGGCGAAGGAACATAGGAGGATCGACACATTCTATTTGTAGAGCATTGATAGGACTTGACTTCATAGCCCCAGATACTATTCTGAGAGCCTTAGCCTGAATGCGGTCAATTTTAGAAAAAGCAGCCAAATTGCCAGGGGCCAATAAAAATGTACCGTAGTCTAAGACACTACGTATGAGCGCGTTATAAATAAGTTTTAAAGTATAAGGGTGTGCACCCCACCATACCCCTGCTAGGCATCTAATAATGTTTAGAAGGCGTTCGCATTTCGAATTTAAATAGTCACAGTGTGGAACACCTAAAAGTTTGGAATCTAATATTACTCCTAAGAATTTAACATGGCTCTTTAATGGGATTGGTTGGCTATTATAATATACGAGAACAGGAGGGCGAAGACGTTTTTTGGAAAACAGCATAACGGAGCTCTTGGATGAAGAAAGTTCAAGACCGTTATAATCTAACCAAGTTTTCAAACTATTGAGTGCCGAGGACAGAGAAGTACAAGCGGACTCGATTGATTGGTGAGAACAGTATATAAGTAAATCATCAGCGTATTGTAAAACACTAACAGGGCCATTTAAAGAGGATTCTAGATCATAAGCGTAAATGTTGTATAATATTGGACTTAACACTGAGCCTTGTGGTAAACCTTTCCACACAATGCGTGTTAAATTACGCCTTGTGTGGAAAGAGTCTTCTGAAGAGTCGGCGTTCGGAGTTTGCAGATGTATGTATCTACTGGACAAAATATTAATAATAAAGTTAGACAGGATTACAGGGATATTAAGAGCATTTAATTTTTGATATAGAATACTTAATACTACATTATCATACGCAGAAGTAATATCTAAGAAAGCAGCCACGACTGATTTTTTAGATAAGAATGCTAACCTAATATCAGTTGTTAATATGCTGACACTGTCCAAAGTGCTTTTACCACGGCGAAAGCCATATTGAGAAGGACTTAACAGCTGGTTACTCTCAATGTACCACTCCAACCGGTTTTTAATTAGGTGTTCAACGATTTTGGTGACAACGGGAGATAAAACAATTGGCCTATAAGAAGAAACATCTGATGAGTCTTTACCAGGTTTTAAAATCGGTATGACTTCTTGTACTCTCCAAGAAGAAGGTACATTACCAGTAATCATGATGTTATTGATGACATCTAGTAGGTAAGAAAGGAAACTGTCACTAAGATGAGAAAAAAAAGAATAAGTAATTCCGTCTTCTCCAGGAGTGGATTCTTTACTAAAGTTATTAACTATGGCTTTGAGTTCTGAAAGGGTAAATAAATTACTAATGAAACCTAGTGTACCTTCAGTATTTACCGGTGGTCCTATTAATAAAGGGATTTGCTCAGCCACTGAGGGAGGAGAAAGTTTATCCAAAAATGAATCAGCTAGAGGTAATGGAAGCGTTGTAGAGCATGTTTCTTTAAACGCAGATCTAAATCTCCTGATGTTCTGCCAAACTGCAGACGGCCTAGTTTGGGGGGATAAGGATAACCAGAAAACTCTCCAACTTTCATGTTTCTTTTTCCTAAATAGCTTTCTAGTTTCTCGGATGGAGTTACAAAGAATCTCAAAGTTTTCGTTTGAAGCAAACTCCCTATACCTTAGTTCGGCCACCTTGCGATCCCTGATAGCTTGAGTGCAATCATTATCCCACCAGGGAGGGGATGGAATATAATTATGATGGCTAGACTTTTTCGGGAATGTTGCATCCGCGACCTCTATAATGACATTTGCCATGGCAATGGCAGATTCATGTTCGGAGCCCTGAGTGACATTGGAAAGTTGTGACAGCTTGTCATCTAAACGTTGTTTGAACAAATGCCAATTAGCGTTATCTAGTTTGTATTTAAAACGGGATTTACGTTTAGGTTGAGTTTCAACCGCAAAAGCAAAATCTAAAAGTAAAGGATAGTGGTCGCTTCCGTATGTATAAGGGAGGGATCTCCAAGTAATCAAAGATGCAAGATCCGAAGTGCAGATTGATAGGTCTGGTGCACTGAGCCCCTCCGTTGGGGCTGAACGCCTTGTTGGGGAGCCCGAGTTTAAAATACATAAATTATGGGAGTCAACTATGTCTAAAATTAAATTGCCATAACTATTTGAAACAGAGCTTCCCCAAGTTTGATGATGACAGTTGAAGTCTCCGATTAATATAAATGGTCTTGGAAGAGCCGTTATGATTGTGTCTATTTCAGATAATATGTCATTAGTTGGACGGGGAATATAAATAGAAACAAAGCATATGTTCTTAACAGTAACTGCAATAATAGAGTAATCATTGTTGTGAGGTGGAATACTAAAGTGAGAAAATAATACTGGGTGGCGGATAAGCAATGCTACCCCACCATAACCATCAGAGCGGTCTTCTCTGACACATGCATAACCTGGAATCCTGAATATGGACTCAGGTTTTAACCATGTTTCTTGGACTGCTATGATAAATGGTTTGTATTTATTGATTATATGGATTAAATCAGATTTTTTTGATATAAGACTACGACAATTCCACTGAATTATTGCGGACTGATCCATTATTGTTTTTAATAAAAGAAGAAAATGCTTCAAGTAGTGGGGCAGCGTTTGACGGTAAAACTTGAAATTGGGAAAGCAAAGTAATTAAGGAGGAAAGGAAATCATTGATGTTAATTTCTGTATCATTTTCTTTACTTTTATTTGTAATGGCACACCCATTAGATGGCTCAGGCATCGAATATTCGCTGATAATTTTTCTATGAGCGTCCTTGTCATATCCCTTTCTAGGGCTAGGAGGAGGACGAGGTTTACTAAAAGTGGTTTTTTTATAGCTAAATGAAGTGTTTTTTACAGGTGATGGCAAATTAACAGGTAGGGCTGTGGGTTGCGAATATGCAGGGGAAGATGAAAATGAAGTAGCAAGAACAGCATCTGCATATGAGACCCTAGAAATGGGAGGGTGTAATTTTGAAGCCTCTAGATAAGAAATACATGATTTTGCCATAACTTCTTTTATATTTCTTTGCCGAACATACTCAGGGCATTTCTTGTCAATAGCAAGATGTGCACCGTTGCAGAGGCAACATTGCACATCATCATCATCAGCTGAACAGCCATGGCCAGAATGGCCTTGTCCACATCGAAAACATCTTGGAACTGAACGACATTGAGCCTTAACGTGTCCGTAACGGCAACAATTATAACACTGAACTGTTGGATAAATGTATAATTCTACAGGCAATGAGTTATAACATACAAAAATTCTTTTTGGCAAAACCTGACCATCAAAGGATAAAACTACAGTTTCTGTTGCTTTAAAAGATGTAACACCATCAACTACTACCTTTTTATTTAATCGTCTCACTTTGATAATGGGGCCGCAGCCTGTAGGAATATTAGTGTTTTCTTTTATTTCTTCTTCAGACCAATCCGAAGGGATCCCTCTAACTATACCTATTCTCGTAATGATAAAAGAAGGGATAAATGCTTTTAGGTTGCTGGTTAGTAAATCAGTGTTGCTGAGGAAAATGTTGGCGTCATTTAACTGATTGAAGGAAATAGATAGGCGATTTCTGCCAATGCGTTTTAAACTACCATTAATAACATTTTTTATGTTGTGTTTTTTTAAAAATCGACCAAATGTAACAGGGTGTAATGTGGTACCATCATTTTGAGACTGTGTTTCTTTTACAATATGTACAACATATGGGGCAGAATCACTGTTGGTAAACAAAGACCTTACTGGTGGCTGTTGGGGAAGAACTACTGGGGGCTGAACAGGCTTTTCCACGTCGGAACCACAACCGCAATATCCGTCGATCTTTTTTACCATCTTTATTGCGTTTTGTATGTTTTTTGTTGCACGTCCTGCAAATACGTTTCGCCGCAATTCGTTTTCTTTTGTCGCCTCTTAATGACACGGATGAAGCATCTGTGTCCATGCTAGTTTCAGCATTATAATCTATAGTAACATTGTGGGCAATGTCGGGTATTGTACCCCCGGGATCCCCGGGGGGATCCATGGTAATAAAAAACTATATGCTAAAACTTACCAAGCTCTTCTGGCACTAATTTATAAATATACTTATATTTACATAAAAATGTACAAAATTATATTACATACATACAATTACATATAAAGAGTTTAATTTTAAACCTTATCCTGGGTAAAAAGTTACTTAAAATAATTTTTTAACTGAAAGACTAAAAAACCGCGTCAGCCAATTTTTAGGTTTCCCGCGCTACAATCAAACAATGAATTATTGATGAATTGTCAAGCTGTCCAGTGGTTTTGAACTTGGTTTTGAATGTCTTAGTGCGGAGCGCCAAATCGGTACTCGGTACAGCACAGCAGATCCTTAAAATCATAGTTTGACAAATAAATGCAATATTCTCCTCATAACATTTATCTTCGTTGTAGGAGACCCTCGGGTATTCCCCAAAATACAGCGTTAAGAAAACTCTATGCGAATCGAAATGGGTATATAGTGTGGGGACGACTTTATGACAAAAACACAAAGTAGCACTAGTTGTGTTAATAGTTTTGAAATTAAATAAATATCAATAAAAATAAAATACCACTATTTTTAAACAAGAGCGAAATAAAAAAATGATTAAAAATTGACCAAAATAAAAAATTTCACTCACAGGTTGCGGTGGCATAGCATTGCCTTTATCAATGAGTCACACGCGCGCCCCTCGTTTTGGCTTTACGCAAATACATGTTGATCGCAAAGCAAAAATCCCAAATAATTAAAATATTGGTCTTAACACTGTTTCATTTTTTGCTTAGGTATTTACAATACGGTATAGAAAACACAGAATTTATTATGATTAGCTCGTAACCATAAGTTACCTATTTAAATTACCAATTATAATAAGAAACAAAGTTTTAATAAATAGTTAACATGTTTCCGAAATTTAAGAAGGCCGTTATTCGTACTTTTTTCCTTAAAATGATAGATCCCATGTTTGATCTTTGTGGCAGCAGTCAGCACCTTTGCTGACAGACATCATCGCCTGTTACCAAGCGGCGATGTCTGACACATGCACGGGGCTATGTACATTGAGAGATTTGGCACTAGGTACTTGAGTCGTATTCTGTGCTCTAGAATATGTTTTTAAGAAATTATTATCCTTATGATGCCATAGCGAGTCGACGACGTCATATACTACTTATATTGCTATGTGAGTTCCCTCATTTTGCCTACAATACCATACCGTCGCTCGGTCAGATAGAGATTTTTAAACACACTTTAAATGGGACATTCTGCAATAATTAATTACTCATACTTTTGGCTGCTTCCCGAATTGTCGAAAGGATTGCCAGCTTAAAATCGATATGATGGTTTTTCTGGAATCGTGGTAAAATCATTCCAGTTCGGTATTTTGATAGGACAATAATCGATAGAAATTTTGGAAAATCGGTTTGAAACCACTGTTTTCAAGTGTCAAATATCATCCATAGAAATAATCAAATAAACTCTGGTCTACAACCGACCCATTTAAAAAAAAGAAATAAACTCAGCTGCGTTTAAAAATGCTCTTTGGAAATAACCAGCAATTCTGGGTCCGGAAGCACGAACTTTTCTACGCTCGTCTTTTGATATGCGTAAAGTTTACGCGTATTTTTGAATGGAAAATGAACAGATGGCGTTGTTCTTTTCCATTAAAATTTTAAATACGCTTTGACATTAGAATGAAACTCGGAAACTAAAATTTTTCTTTCCATGTGGCTCACAGACTATTAGGATGCTAGCTAAAAACTTTTGCACACTTTTGTAGTTTGTGTATAATTTTTAAAGTAGATACTTTTAATAACAACAGCAAAGTCAAAGAAAACAAGTGAATAGAATAAATAGGTTTATCTTATGAAAAAATAAGAAGTCCAAAGAGAATGTACACGCTTACAAAAAGTATTGTAGAGTGATATGAACTCTTTCGTACATAATTAAAATAATAATATAAAGGTTTATTGAAAAGAGTTTAGTTTTAAGTACCTACTCTTTACACTAGCGAATTCAGTACGCTATTCTTCATTGAATCTCTCTCTACCTACTCTTGTATGCCGCATGTTTAAAAATTTAATACGGGCATTAGAGCCCTTGAGCCTTATTAATGAAAATCTCAAAAATAATAAGTACTTTTAGATTCGACTTAGTATTCTCATATTACTTATGAAAAATATATAGTACAGTTGTAAAATAATTTGTGAAAAAGAACATCAACACTATCCAAAATTAGGAACTACACTAACTAATGCCTAACCCTAACTAATGAGTCAAAAATTTCTTGCGCCTCTTAATCTTCCGGGAGCGTACCCAGAAGGCTAGCAGCATTGCTGCGTTGGAGGGCAATACTGATTCGAAACCACTGTTTGTAAACTAGCCTTCTGGTTACGTGTGTATTAGGTAACAATAAGTAGGTACTTACTAAAAAAAAAAATAATCAAAAATTCAAAACATTAACAATCCATAAGGCGCGCGTTGTGTTGGTTCACTTCCCGCTTCCGCTGCGCTAACGGCCAAAACTGACCACTACACTGACAAAATCGCCAGTCGTATACGTACGTACCTACATAAAAAGTTACATTATGGGATAGGATACTCGATGCTCTGACGAAAGTTAGAGTCACACTACGAGCAATTTGAAATTCGTGTTGTGTGTTGTTAGATTCCAAGATTATGGGTTTGAGTATCAACCTTGAATGACGGTCCATTATATAGTTTCGTACATAAAACGAGATGGTCTACTAGTGGTTTCGATCCGTATATACTTGGAGTACCTATCAGTTATCAACACAACCTTCGTAAACCAGTCAGCTCGTTACTTACTGGTTTCCCGAACTAAGTGGAGATAAGTACCTACTTACTAGTTTACTACAGGTTTGGGTGAGAACGTTTCTTCTTTTAAACTTTCCCGTTGCCTAATTAATATTTATAATTATCCTATCGAGCAATTAACGCGCTCACCTTCAATTTGTTTTTACGTTTCGACTCTGGTTATACCGGTTGTGGTCGCAAGCAGGCAAGTCCGAATTAAACTGGTAACTGGAACAGCAGCAACATGACACTGCTTACATCTTCCTCTCTGGATTTGCAGAACTGTATGATGTTAACTTCGTTCATGTAATCGAATCCCATATTCCATCTCACATATAGGTACTCGTAGTATTATAAACCCGGAAGTTTGTATGTATATTCTGGAATAGCGCATAGGTTCTTTTTTTATCCTAATACCATGCGGGCGCAGCCTTTGGATTGGAAGCTAGTTCATACATTGGTATTATATAAACGAGTCGTTGACTTTTTTGACTAACTAATATATGCTCGTGCACAAATAAATTGCTCGTTATCTGCTGTCTCGTTATATTATTATTAGATAGATGTACACATCCCAGAGAGAGAATATTTTATTCTTCCTAGCAATGGTATGTGCTAGGAAGAATAAAATATTCTAATCGTTACCTAATCTATTCCGTCTATGGCTGTGACCAAGTGATTGTAATACTCGTTAGCTATGATTGAACTATGATCAAATTTATTTAGCTATCTGTGATCAAAATGATAACGTCACACCGTTGCGTGTGCCAAAATAAGTGCCAAAACAGGTTTTTAATAACTTACTTTAATCAAGAATGTAAACATAAAGTAGAAAACATAATGTATTGCTATCGGAAGACTTATAGATAGGATCAGAGTGCAAGCAAAGGAGCAATGCCCATTACCCGGAAAACGAATACAGATCTGGATTCCGCGTTACCCTCAGCTTCTGTTCGAACACCAAGGCCAGATTACAGATCTCCAAGTCCAATTAAACCCCATGGATTGACTCCTCGTTCCTATACCCGATTTAATAGACTAAATGAAAAGCCTACGCGATCATCTATAATTATTCACAAAAAGGCGCTGCTCAATAAAAAAGCTCTGACTGAATGTGATGACAGTAGTAAAACCGTTATAAACAACGACAAATCAAGAACACTACCAATAAACAAGTCTTTAGTCGATACTAGTATTAATACACATGTTTCTGGTCCTCTACAATGTGATTTTGACTGTTTAACAAATATTCGAAAACGTAATAGCAATTACGGTTGCAAATGTGGGAACAAGCGTATCAATTTCAAAGGTTCAGCAAAGCAAGTCCAAGTTATTGGCCATAAAACCTATTTGGATAAAGCTTGCGAATATAGAGTGAAAACCGAGACTTGCGCTACTCAATTTTATGACCAAATAAACAGTGGATTATTTAAAAAGCGCCACAGATCATTACGCGATAAAAGTACTAATGCAAGTATTGAAGTAAAAGATTCCACAATGGAAAAGCGTAAGCCATTAACATGCTCTTCGTGCAAACGGCATCTTTCAGACTCACCAAAGCGGTGGGCTGTTTCTAAACATCCTTTTGTACGCGGTCCTGATTTCTGATTCACAAAATTTTGTACCATAGTCATATTTATTTTTCGATTTATATGTGAAATAAAACCGAAACTCAACAAAATCCTACTACTTTGTAGACTTTACCTCTAAATAGTTTCTCTGGATAAAATTAATGCCTAATTATTTTGTTACAATGAAAGTTGACTATTATCAAACCAAAAAAAAATTTGAACAGTAAAAATCCAGGCTTTTACTTATAAATATATAGCTACATTTAACATACATACTATATTTATTACTTAAATTATCTATGTAATGAAATAATACTAGTTGCCCCAGCGAACTTTAAACTGCGTATTTCTCACCTTCCTTGAACCTGTAAAAACATTTTAGCCAAAATAGTTCGGCCGTTCTTGAGTTTTAGCCTTATAGCAATGCAAACATCCGTCAATTCATTTTTATTTTCGCCGGTTTACCCACATAAGATGAGGAAAAAAAGTTGTCTACACGCAAAATAGTAGGTATAATATGGTAATGTGAATTTATCCTAAATATAATCTAGTTTGGATACAAAAACATAAAATAACATGCATTCATACAAAAGTATTTATAAAATGTTTAAAAAGTGAAAATGTAGCGAAAACTTCGATTTACGACCACTTTTAACAATTTATCACTAGACTTTAGCTGGTTTCTGACCGCTATTTTGAAACAGATATTGCAGCTTTAAAAATATATATTAATTACCATTTAGTTTTTATAAACAGCCGAAATTTCAATGAACTTTTATTGTTTTATACTTATTTCTGTTACCGGCCATTATTTCTCTTTTCGCAAATTATGGTGGCCGGAAACCAATGTTTTTATTTTGAGCATTCTGGTTACGAGCACCTGTTTATCACCTAATTTTCTACAAGTTCTTTCAAAGAAAGTGGTGGTCGCTCACCAAAAAACTACAAAGAAAATCTTTTTCAATGCTACATTCAAAATTGTAACAGTCCTGCATTAGGATCTTATTATTCAACACAAAATAATGCGGTTCTCGTCGGTTTGCGACGTGGTCGCTATCTAAAGTTTTTGAAAAACAAGCATTTCTATTACCGATCTCTTGAACTTATCTTAATAATAAGTTAAAAAAAACAAAATACCACTAAATAATAAGCGAAACATACCGATTGTTCTATTTAACATCTAACTTGTGTGTAAAACATGAAAAAAGCAATAAAACTACCTTTTGAACGCCGCGCGCTGTGTTAATTTTTCCCGACTCGCGGTGAGTTTACTTACCACTGAATCAAGACCCGTACTGAACAATTTTTTTCCGGCTTTAGGCTAACCCAGTTGTTGCAAACTGTGTAAATCCTTATTTCGTAACTATTGATTACGCACATTACATTTATTTTTTATTTATGTTACCTCTTCAAATACTATTATCTTGTTATAAGAAACCTAGTCCTTCAAGTGGTCGCCTACCGAAGGTGGTCGTAAAGCCAGCGAAACGACCTTAGGATGACTGGTGTAAAATACTTGACAATGTGCTCATGATTACAATACATACAACTAACTTTCCCATAGAAACTTCCTTTAGAGCAACTTTTATTGTAAATTAAATTCGCTATTTAATATTGAGTCGCGCGTTAAATACAACGATCGTTACTGAGGCAACGTCGGGAGACGCTTGGACGGAGCACCCGATCGCGGCGCGCTACCCCTTGCCGCCCTTTCAACATTATTATCGTCGTCTCTACTACGCGGCTCAGTAAGGTTGTGTTAGTAGTCTGTGGCTCAGTATAACATAACAAATTTAATTCATAGTTGCTCCGAAAAGATTCTTTCTATTACGTTCTACCACGTGATAAAGTATTTTACACTAATTACCCACTCCATACAGAATATCAACCATCTACGGCGCCATCTGTTTAAAGATTTTGTACTAACACATCAATCACGATGCCATCTAGTGAGGCATCATGTAAGTAAGTTTGGTAAGTGCATAGATTTTTTAAAGCTAAGGGTAGGTGAGTACAACACTGTATTTGTACTTGTACCACAATGTAAAAAGGATTCGCGGCGCGGCTGTGCTTGGCACCACTAAGCAAAATCATAGTGATTGTTTTCAGTATTGGTAAACTCATCCCTAGCATCTTTTTACTAGCTTTCCGCGCGCGTATGTCGGTTATCGCGCTATATCATTCGCAAAAATCCTCTTTTTGCACAGTCGGTTAAAAACTAAGTCCTTCCCCGGGTCTCAATCTTAGTATCTCCGATCCAAATCGATTTCGTAGGTTTGGTGTGAAAGCGAGACGAGACAGACCATTATCCTAAATCTATGTGATAGACAGTTCTCTTCACAGACAACCGCCTTCGCATTTTTATTATTAGTACAGATAACACACTATACTATAGTAGTAGGGATTCTAATCCTAGCACGCCATGACCACCTACCGAGCGATAGCTGATTTGTGTTATTCAAAGCATAATAGCGAATAGCGTCAAGAGGGATCATCACAGTTATTGAATGAATGACATTATTTTGATAGCATCTCTTTGACAAAGTTGAGTTATTAAATAATTATTGTTTAATTATTTAATAACTGATCCGGCAGACCTCGTACTACCTTAATCGATAAATAAAAGACCTAAACTTTGGTATAAAATAATCTTAATCTTGAATAGCGATAAAGTTAAAATTGACTCTACATTTTATTTAAAACGTTTTTATGGGAAAAAGAAAAGGGCCGTTTTTAAGGTTTTCCCGACAATTATTCAAAATTTTCTCACCTTTAAAACCCTCCCTACACCTCCACGAACATTTCAAGACGAATATGAGATAAATCCGTTCAGCAGTTCTCGAGACTAACGAACAGCAATTGATTTTTATATTTATAGATTAGTACCAATTATATTGAGATACGAATTAGATGCGTTGATATCCTTATACCAAGTTATAGATTTTCTCACTAAAGAAAGAACTTGAAAAAAGCAAGGATTAGCGCTCTAACGCACTAGCGGTTGACCGCTACGCCAACCGCTTAATCTCTATATATACTGCTCCTTCACAATTCCAAATAGCTTCTAGTTGTTGAATTTCAAGAATGAATTTCTCTGTGTCGAAGTTCAAGGCTGACTAATAAATCGTAAAGTAAATACGTACAAACTTATCGGCGCGGCGGCTTGCCGCGAACTGAACCGCGCGCCAGGTGTGTATAAACAAAATAGCGGCCACCCGCGAAGCGGGCGGCAGCTATCCATTCAACCGCCGCGGTTGAAATTTTGTGGCGGTTAAGTGCGTACAATCACAAGCGGTTGCATATTAAACTGGAAATGCGGCTAACCGCGCGGTTAGTACGTTATTATCTGGTTTCAAACCGTGAACTTTGCACATGGAAATTTCAGTTTCGCGACCACCAGACGAAGTTTGCCTTCGTACTCTAATGATATGTAGCAGTTTCTCATTGAAAAACCCCCAGCAAACTAAATTTCATGAAAATAGTTGGAGCCATTTCAGAGATTCAAATTATAATTTACACATAAATAAAAGTATTTGCTGTGTAGCTGTCTGAGGTGCTGTATTTTATTATCTAATATATAAAATTCTCGTGTCAGTGTTAGTTACCATACTCCTCCGAAACCGCTTGACCGATTTTTATGAAATTTTTATATGTATATTCAGAGGTCTGAGAATCGGCGGCTACTATCTATTTTTCATACCCGTAAGTGACAAGAGTTACTTACCCCTAAAATTTTTTTTATAATGTAATATTTAAAAAATACATACAACCCAAAATTTTCACCTTTCTATTACCAACCCCTATTTTTTAATAGTTGTTTTAGTAATTTAACAATTTTAAGGACGGTTTAAAAGGTGAGAAATACGCAGTACAAAGTTCGCTGGGGCAGCTAGTTTCTTATAAACATAGTACTCGGCAATCATTAAGGATAGATGATTGACCAATAGTGTGACTACTAAAAAAATGTTATAAGACAGAGGCAAGGGACATCACAAAATAAAAAAAGTTACTACTGAAAGGATAAAAATGTTTTATTCCTAAATCCACTATGACTGCATACAAAATTAGTGCTTTCATCTTGTTTTGTACCTAAAAATAATACATGGTGTTAGAAATACATAAAATTCATATAGTAGAACTATGAGTACATTTTCAAATTTTTATTTTATATTAAAGAATATGTCATTAAAACTAATTGAACACACACATCTCAAAAAATATGAGAGGTACACCCAATTCGTTTGTGTGATTACAAATACTTTCTTCACTATAAACAATAACAAAAGTAGCACAGAATATTGAACATTTAATAAGTTTTTAGGACTATAGTTATAATTAATTATGAATTAATTGGTTATTATTGCTAATTATTATATTATGTTCAAAATTGCAGGATCAAGGTAGGTAAATGTGATTAATTTAATTTAATAATTATACTAACAATAATTATTGCCATACTATTTAATATACTACCTATAATATCAATAGGTACATGATAAACTTATACTAATTTAGTATTAAATATGCACTACTTATTGTATATTGTTCATAGTGGGTATGTTTCAGAAAGACAAGGCTCACATGTTCTGCTGGGCCGGACTGGCAGGGGGAGGTTGAGCTTCCAGGTTTTTGATGAGCTGAGCCAACCAATGTTTAGTAGAATTATCCTCCTGAAGACAGGCGGCAAATGTAGAATCTCTCAACTGATCTGGCAAACATTGCCTCAAAGCCTCTCTAGCTCTTGGATTATCAGATAAACGTAAATAACATCTGACTACATGCTTCAATAATCGTGCAGATGGATCTTTAGCTAAAGATAACACCATTTTTCCTAATATCATAGCAACATGAGAAAATCTGTCATAAGTCTGACAAATATAACATAGTCCACTGTCATCAAGTAATATCTTTTGTAGAATAAAAGTAGCTACAGTTTTGGATAGTTCAGATCCATTTTCCATAATACGAAGACATAATGGTATTATCTCAGTAGTTAAAAGGAAGGTGATGACCTCTTGTTCATCAGTTTTAACTAAAGCACCGATTACTCCAAGGCTAGTTAGGCGTAGGTATTCGAAAGGGCGAGTTTTGGAAACAGTGTGAAGGAAAGGGTAAAGGAATAAAGGCACGTGTGCTTGTAGGAAAGCGGAGCGAGTTTCAGGATGAGAAGCGACGCACTGCATGAGCGCGAGAGCGTTGCAGACACGGTTGCTCTGGTGGGCGGTTAGCGTCGGCGGGATCATGGCTACGTAAATATTCGTGATCTCCTGAAGCAACGCGGCGATCGTACCGAAGCTGTGCCACAGCATCGGCGCCAGATCCGGAACGTTCTCACGCTTCTTACTCAGCTCCAACAACGCATTCTCACGCGTCTCAGGATTACATAGCTCCAGTATCCAGGTAAATATCTTTTCTCTGTCCACGGACTGCATGTTAGCCGGGCTCTGCTGGGCACTCATGGTAATCATTGGTGATGTTATTAACTTCTGGTACGGGCTTACAAAACACGAAGATGCTTATGTGTAAGTTATATTCATTGTATATTTGTGTCACAATTGATATTTTCACCGCTTCATTCGTAAAGCAAAACTGGTTAAGTTAAATTAAACTTCTAAACTAATAAAGGCACGAATACCTAATAGAGAATAGAGAGGAATTAATTAACTAAACTGGTGTTTTCGGAAGCGTCTCGGAACAGAAAAAAAAAGACAATTCATACACACACAACACACAATTGACGTTTTGGACATTGACGCACAGACTACTAACATTGACGTTGACGTAGTAAATAGAAAAGGTGCGTTTCTTAGTTCCAATTAGTTCACAGCATAGATTTAGGATGTGTAAACTGTTCACAGACAAACACTTTCTGTTAACTAGTATTATCTTCTTCTTCTTCTTTTAATTATGGCCTCTGCAGAAATTATTTGCCAGTGTCAATTTTAAATAAGTTAAGTTTTTAAAGATGAGTAGTAAAAAACTATAAAAAACTAGTATTATAAAATTTCGGACCGATGAAAAACGTAATACAAGTCATTCTTTTCTTTTCGTTCTTTATGTCTCCTACCTTTCATTCATTCGTTTTAATTTTCTTTACGTATACAATGTCGCCCATGCGCATGTGACCGCCCGTAATATTCTGAATATTCATGAAAAAATATCGAAAATAAACTTCAAAAGGGGGGGTCTATCTGTAACATTTATCATGTTATTCAATTTTGAATTTTTTAAGTAGAGTTTGTAGACTTGCTTTCTATTTTTTGACACATCTCCGAAGTTTATGGGTCGATTTGTATTTTGTTTATTATTTCCAAAAGCTTATGAGTTATTTTAACAGGTTAATTAACATTTTACTAAAAATTATCGACTACGAAAAAAAAAACGGAATCGAAGTAATTTTTTCGGGAAAAAATTTGTGTATTTATTTTAAAAAAACTAGTGTAAGTCCATAAATTATCCCCATAGGACCACTTTTTTAATCATTATTTGTAATCTACTACATAACAGCTAAAAATTTACAGAACATTATTAAACCAAACTGTAACTAAATCCAAAGTAAAACTCTAAAACTCTAAGAGTCAAATTTAGGAAAAGAAAATGTGAAAGTCAATTAAATGTCCCCGCTTTTAGCAGTGAGTACTAAAAGGTTAAACTAATAAGGAGGATGATAATGGAAATAAAAACAAACAAGCAATAGCCAGATTTTTACTTAAAAAATAAAAAATACAAGAATTTTAATTAATTAGATTTTCGAAATGGTCCCCACCCTCCTGTAAACAAACTAAAGCTCTCATGGCAACACTTTTTATTGTACGACGTAATTCTTCACGGTTTTCTTTAATTTCCGCAGCAGCAGCAAAAATCCTAGCCGTTAATTGCTCGCGGCTTTCAATGGGCACGGCATACACTTTTTGTTTCATGTTGCCCCAAAGATAAAAATCTAAGGGTGTAAGGTCGGGAGATCGCGGCGGCCAAGCAATGGGACCTCCTCTGCCAATCCATCGCGGATAATTTTGATTTAAATAATCACGAACTAGTCGTGCGAAGTGTGCTGGAGCTCCATCTAATTGCAGATACATCCGCCTTCTTGTTTCCAGCGGTACTTCCTCCAAAAGCAACGGCAACGTATTGACTATAAAATCTAAAAATGCGTGTTGATCTAGTCTGTTTGGTAACACGAAAGGGCCAATAAGTTCACCGTCAATCATTCCAGCCCATACATTTATGGAAAATTGAGTCTGGAAAGTTGTTTCTCTAATGACGTGTGGATTTTCAGTGGCCCACACATGAAGATTGCGATGATTTGTTATACCCGCCCTTGTAAACGTGGCTTCATCTGTCCACAAAATCTTCCTCATAAAATTGAGATTAGCTCTTTGCTGTGCAATTATCCAATTACAAAAAACAGATCTCGCACCGTAATCGACATTTTCCAAATGTTGTGCACGTCGGAAATGATAAGGATGCAGGCCTTCTTTTTTGAGAATTCTCCAAACTCTTATTCTTGGTATACCTACTCTTATCGATAGAAGACGAATGCTTAGCATAGGGTTAGCGCGCACTAATCGTAACACATCCTCTTCCACGTCTACATCAACAATCACGCCGGGCTCATTTTGTTGCGGAAATAATCCTCTTTCGCAAAAAAGACGATGTACGGCAATGAAGGATCGGTACCCAAGTACTGGTCTACTTGGATATCGACGTCTGTACTCTTCGACAGCAGCGCGTGCATTTCCATTACAAACACCGTAAATGAAATGCATGTCAGCCACATGAGACGGCGGTAGATCACGCAATCGTACCATTGCAATGATACGAGTAGTTAACAAACTTTCCTCACAAGATTAAGTAGTGCACAAATCACAAAACACGTAGCGTCACGGGGTCAGTAATCAAGCGACTGAATGAAGTAACGCTAGCCGACAAGGGTGTGCACGTGGTAGGGACGCAATTGTTAAAAAGCTGTTTCTAGGAACCTGTTTCTACCTGAGCGACCCTTTTTATTTGAATAGTTGCAAATGTTCAACAAGTTGTTTGCTGGTTTTTTTTTAGAGATAGGTATTAGTAATGTTCTGTGAATTTTTAGCTGTTATGTAGTAGATTACAAATAATGATTAAAAAAGTGGTCCTATGGGGATAATTTATGGAGTTACACTAGTTTTTTTAAAATAAATACACAATTTTTTACCGAAAAAATTACTTCGATTCCGTTTTTTTTTTTCGTAGTCGATAATTTTTAGTAAAATGTTAATTAACCTGTTAAAATAACTCATAAGCTTTTGGAAATAATAAACAAAATACAAATCGACCCATAAACTTCGGAGATGTGTCAAAAAATAGAAAGCAAGTCTACAAACTCTACTTAAAAAATTCAAAATTGAATAACATGATAAATGTTACAGATAGACCCCCCCTTTTGAAGTTTATTTTCGATATTTTTTCATGAATATTCAGAATATTACGGGCGGTCACATGCGCATGGGCGACATTGTATTTGTTTGTTCGTTTAGTTCACTCATTGTGTATTTTTTGTGGGTCGTGCTGGTTGTGTGTGGGTAACAGATTTATAAAATTATTATTTGATTCGGTAGTATGTATGTAATATGAGAATAAAAAATTAAGAATTGGACTCATAAATAATTACTTTAATTTGCAAGATTTTTCAAACAGTAATTGCAGTTTTGTGTGGTGTGGGCGAGATTGTTTGTACTGCAAACTGCAATAGTATGTGAAAGTGCATCTTTGAACAGCTGATCAACCAACAAAGGTATTTTAATCAATAGTTTACTATATTATATCTATATATTTTCAAATTTGAGTCTTTTGAGTGAATTAATTTGAAGATATCGCTATAGATACAGTTAATGCAGTTCTTACAGGAAGTTAGGTATGTGTCCCAGCCTTCAGTTGATTCATGCGTTGACGCCATAGCACAGTTAATTGAAGAATTTAGCGATGCTTGTTGAATTGTGTGGTACATACCGTACTTAACATTATTGCCGCAACGTTTCACAGACTGAACTATTGCTCCTGGTTCTCAAATGTTCACAAAATCTTAAGTTGTCTACATCATAAATCATTAGGGATGACATACCTTTATGTAGCGACATGCCATTTATTCTTTATAAACCTTGAATGGAACAAGATTTGCTTATCCCACCCTTAAGATGACCCACTGACCAATCATTCACTATTTACTAGCTGATAAAGGATACACATAGTTAACATAACATAAGCCTCACTTCTATTATTGCAAGGTGTTACTTTTAGCAGAATGCAGGTTGAACTGAAGTTATCAGCCAAAATTATTTTTATGCTAGCATGTTAAAAATATTGTGCCTCCAATGTCATGCTAGCCAATAGTTTACTATCCCTGAAGTAGATGGTTCAAACGAAAATATTAATAATTTAATTTTCTAGGAAACATGGAGGTGTCACACTCCCTGACACTGAATGAGTCTGCTCTTCAGCAGTTGCCTGATGATAAGAAACCACACTTCATATTCGAGTGGCTCAGGTTTTTGGACAAAGTACTAGTGGCTGCTCATAAGGTAAACATCACTAAAAAAGTTCTACCAAAATATTACTTCAAGACAAATAAATGTTCAAGCATTGTTCAAGCTTTTAGCTTATACCAAGGTTGACTAACTGCAGTCCATCACACTTATTAGACCAAACAATTTTAAAAGGAAAACATATTAATAATTATGTGAAATAATCTACCTACCCATCTGCCTGCATGACAGCTAATGAGGTTGGCTGCCCCTTACCCATACTAGTCATTAATGATATATATTAATTAATATGATACTTGCTTTCTGCCTGTGTGGGTCTGCTCGTGTGATCTACATTTCAAACATAACAAAAGTAGCCTATAGACTTCCTCAATAAATGAGCTATGTAACATTGCAAGAATTTTTGAAATCGTCCTAGTTGTCCAGAGATTTGTGCATTCAACCAAACAAACAATCTTTCAGCTTCTTAATAGTAGTATAGATATAGACTAGGTATTAAAAAATCTAACTTTTATAAACACATTTCATTACTAAACATTTTCTTCCCAATTAGGTCAGACACTTTTATTAATTTGCCAGGCTGTCCATATCATAGTCAGACCATTATTGTTGAATTTATTTGTGAGCATAGAAATTAAGTTGTTTCATCATAAGTTAATTGTGTAGCAAAACAAAAAACTATTAGTAATTTTTTTTTAATGATTTTTAACAGTCTGACATCAAAAGTTGCCAGGAAAAGTTAGTAGCTCAGCTAGTAAACCTTCTCCATAAGAACCTTGGAGCTCCTGCAAGGAGGTTGTTAGCAACAAACCTGGCTACATTATTCTCTGTTGGCGATGCTTTCCTGTTATTTGAGACTGTCAATAAATGTAATGATATTATCAAGGCTAAGGATGATTCACCTTCATATTTACCAACGAGACTGTAAGTACCAGTATGTAGTATAAAATGGAGAAATACATTAAAAATGTTCATTTACATACAACCTATACATTGTCATACATTAACTGATACTTGTTTGGGAATCGAACCCATGGCCTGCAGCGTGAAAAGTAATTATCTTACCGATTACGCCACTGGCCCGTCAAAGTAAAATAAATTAGTCTTAAATATAGATAAATTTACTGAAACAATAAAATTGTTCCACTTTTTGGGCTAGATAATTATGATTTATTAATATTTTAAGGGCTGCAATATGTTGTTTGGGAAGCATGTATGAGAAACTTGGACGCATGATGGGAAGATCATATGAGGAAACGGTGGCGACTCTAGTCAGGTCCTTGAAGAATGCTGAATCACAAACACGACTTGAGATTATGAATACTCTTGAAAAGGTTAGTATGTAGTTATGTATTTGTTCTAGATGACATCACTAGTGCAGTCATGCACTAGTTGACAGATGTCATAGACAGTTTACCAAGTTTGAATATACTGTGTCTGACCATCTAAGTATTGTATAACTTTAGTAATTGCAATAAAGTATTATAAATAAATAATATTTCATTTAAATATTAAATTAGAACATGGCGCAGTCGCGGAAGCAAAGTTAGGAGATTCAAGTAAGTGATCACAAAGCAATCTTCAGATTATTTTGATCTGAGAAGACAACATGGAGGCAGAAGGAAGTAATTCGTTAAATACCTCTGTGAAACTTCCCCCAAATCTAAATATTAGCCAAGAGAATGCAGCGTCTGAGTGGAGTTTCTGGCTTAATACATTTGAGGACTACCTAGTAGTGACGGGCAACCACAACAGTACGGATGCGGTAAAATTGTCACTACTGAGGAACATGATGGGACCAGAAGCAGCAAGGATCGTCTCCACTTTTGTAACGCAAGGCCCAGAGATGTCGTATGATAAGGTAATAATAAATATTACAGCTAACTTAAACCCCAGAACCAATGTAGTTTTTGAAAGGTTTAAGTTCAACGAGCGCAGACAACTCGAAGGTGAGCCGTTTGACACGTTTCTCACAGAATGTAGACACTTACTTAGGTCGTGTGAGTATAAAGAGATGGAAAATGATATGTTACGGGACCACATTGTGCAAACTGTTAGGGACGGATCAACACAAGAAGCACTGCTTCGTATAGATGACCTAACAGTGGAAAAAACAATTAGGTACTGCCAAACTAGAGAACAAGCTGCAAAGCAGGTGTCCCTCATGAACACTACACAGGTTGATACAGCCAAGGTAAAGAAAACTACTAACTTATTCAAGTGTAGAAGATGCCAAACCGAACATGGCCCACGAGCATGTCCTGCGTTTGGAAAAGCATGCTCAAAATGTGGCAAAGAGAACCACTTTGCCGTTAGCTGTAAAGTAAACAAAAGGCGTGTACAAGAAGTAAGTAAGGATCCCAAATCTGACAGTGAAACAGAAAGTGTATTTTGTGCAGAAGTTAAAAGTGTGAGTGCGACTAAAAGTGAATGGTATGTCAATTGATAAAAGTAGAGCTGAATCTTTAATTAACTTAAAATCTCCAACTAATAAAGACCAACTCAAAAGCATGATTGGCTCTTTTAGTTATATTAGGCGTTATGTACCTAATATGGGAGAAATTATGGCTCCATTGTGCAGGTTACTAAAAAAGGATGTAAACTTTATATGGCTACCAGTAAATGAGGAGGCCTTTCAAAAACTTAAATGTATGGTTAGTTCAGCTCCAGCTTTGAGTCCTTATGATCCAAATAAAAAAATAACTTTATAGTGTGACGCTTCTAGTAGTGGCCTAGGTTGCTGCTTATTTCAAAAAGATAATAATGATGTATTTAAACTGGTTGCATGTGCATCACGCCTTTTAAATGCTGCAGAGCAAAATTATGGACAGACTGAAAAAGAATTACTTGCAGTATACTTTGGTTGTAAAAAGTTTCATAAGTATATTTATGGAGCGAATATTGATGTTCAGTCTGACCATAAACCCATAACAGCTATTATGACAAAACCTATAAGTAAAATAGGGTCCCCAAGGCTTAGGAGACTAAAACTTAAATTATTAATATATAACTTAAATGTATATTATGTACCAGGTAAGCTGGTGCATTTTGCAGATATGCTGTCTAGGAATAGTCTAAGAGTAACTGAACATGATAGTGAAATGTTACAAATGGTTCATACAGTGTCTAAGTATTTACCAATGTCAGAGGAACGCAAAGTAATATTTAAAAGAGAGACAATGAATGATCCTGTGTTAAATAACATATCTAAATTTTATTTAAATGGCTGGCCTAAGTCTGTTCCAGTTAATTGTAAGAAATTTGAAAAATTTAAAGATGACATTTACTTGCAGGATGGTCTTCTGTTTGTTGAGAACCGATTGATAATTCCTAAATCCTTAAAGTCTTATATACTAAATATATTACATAAGAGCCACTGTGGCATATCAAAGTGTATCGCCAGAGCAAAGCATTTATTTTACTGGCCTGATATGAGAATAGATATACATAATTATGTAAAACAATGTAGACCTTGTGAGAAGTATAGCCCTAAAAATTCGAATGAACCTTTGTTACCACATAAAATACCAAAAGAACGTTTTATTAAGGTTGGTTGTGACATACTAGATTTTAATGGTAAATATTTTTTAGTAATGATAGATTATTTTTCTCATTGGATTGAATTACTATGTCTGTACGATAAGTCTGCTGAATCTGTAATCAATGCCATGCAAGAAAGCTTCACTCGCTTTGGATATCCAGTTGAATTAATAGCTGACAATGTTCCTTTTGCTTCGTACAAGTGTAAAGAATTTTTAACTCTAAAGATACAGTCTTGGTTACATCTACTCCGAGATACCCTAAAAGTAATGGTCTTGCTGAAAAAGCTGTGCATATCTGCAAACAAATTTTAAAAAAGCATAATGAAACTGGCACTGATTACAGAGAGGGCATATTGCATTACAATAATACTCCCCTTTCTGGAATGGATGTAACACCCTCTCAAATGCTTAACAGCAGAGTAGCCAGAGTCATGCCCTGTAACTTAAATGTATTAAAACCTAAAGTTCAGCAAGATGCATACAAAAAATTAATTTTAAGACAATCCATGTACAAAGAAAAGTATGATAAAACTGCTAGGAGGGCTGTGAGAGAGTATACACCAGGAGACAATATTGTTTACAGAGAAGGAAAAGTATGGAACAAAGCGAGAATAATGGCAAAGTCCAAAGAGCCTCGCTCATACATAATAAAGAAACAGGAGGATAATGGGCCACTAAGGCGAAATACCTCACAAATAAAAAAGTCATGTATCAGCACAAACAACAAGAATGGCCATATTAAATATGATGATGCAATATTTCCAGCTACTGACAAGAATTCCACATCTGAACAAGATCTGTCTCCTGATGTAACTGTAGGTGATAGTATTAATCTTGATAGTGATGTAGGAACACATACATATGTAACCACTAGAAGTGGTAGATTGGTTAAACCTAGACAAGTGCTTGATTTGTAATGCACCATCTGGCTGTAGAAATAAGTAAGGAGGGAGATGTTCTAGATGACATCACTAGTGCAGTCATGCACTAGTTGACAGATGTCATAGACAGTTTACCAAGTTTGAATATACTGTGTCTGACCATCTAAGTATTGTATAACTTTAGTAATTGCAATAAAGTATTATAAATAAATAATATTTCATTTAAATATTAAATTAGAACAGTTTTTTTTTCTTTAAAAAATTAAGGGAACTTTCTGTACAGGGTGGAAAGTTTCCATATGCTTTTTTTTTTACTTTAAATCCATCCATGCATTTATATAGTGGGACATTAACACACACCGTCATCTGATCCCAAACTAAGCAGAACTTGTACTATGGAAACCAGATAACTGGTAATATACTACATATAATACTTTTCTTTTGTAAATATATACTTAAATATAGATAATTACACCCAGACTCAAGACAAACAGACATATTTAAACAAATGTTTGTCCAATTATTTCCACGATCCACTTGTGACTGGGGCTGTTGATATCTAATTTAATGCCATTTTATCATATTGTTTTTAGATATGTGTAGGCATGGGCACTGCAGCACCCGCAGCGGTTCGTGAAGTGTCCCGCGCTGCCCGTACAGCTTTAGTTTCCGAACGGGCAACAGCTGTTAGAGCAGCTGCTGCACATACGCTGCGGCATTTACTACCGCTGATGCGGCTAGCGCCCGCTGACTTGGACGCTATTGCCGCAGCCTGTTTAAGAGCGGCACATCCCAGCGATTATAAGCTCAGGTAAGACTTCACTGCTAAATTAACATAGTATGTTTGAATGTGAAAATCATACACATATACACAAGAAAGTATTATTTAATTAAAGGGAACTTTTGTATAGGAAATTGTAACTGGTACACGAGCGCTCTAGTGTAAGTTAGTAAGATGCCCTCTCCGCTTAGAAGATGTACAATTTGTGACCACAACACTAGGAGCATGTTAATGATCATATTCGCTTGTCTAGTTACCTAGTGAATAATGTTATAGATAAAGGTCGTAAGCGTGACTTGTTTTGATGAGATTGGAAAACTGAAAATCAAATTGAAAAATTGATTCATAAAATTCAAAAGTTAACTGTTTCTTAAGAGCTAGTGATTACCGCCTAATTTTAAGCCTTCTTATGAGAAAAAATTGTAAAATTGCTGCGCTCAATTTTACCTGCCTACATCTTGGTTTCATCCTCATCAGCCTGTCTCGGCCATCTCGTAACTATTCTCTCACTCTCACAATCATCGGCTACTCTCTCACTCTCTTGCTAGCCTTTAAGTGACTTTAAGTACTTAATCATGTGTGGTTACCCAAAGTTTCAATTTTACACGTTGATGAGCTAAGTTTTTGGAAAACTATTAATGTTTGTTGTTGTATTGTTTTCGTGAACCATAAGCAACAGCTAATGTTTATGCGATGAGTCATGTGTTAACAAAACACATGTGGAGTAGATATAAACATTAAATGCTGATGTTAACCTAAATACTGTGCCTACTGTATGTAAAATAGCCAATTTCAATGTTAACACTGTATCTGCGAACTGAACATTGTCGTAGTGTAGATTGTACTCATGATAATAAACAACTTTTACAAATAAAACTGATTCTCGCCCGTAGCAAATCAAAATCCACATATATAATATTAAATAAATATTATTAAATATTCTGGGTCATTAACAAACACGATCATCTGGTCCCAAGCTAAGCAGAGCTTGTGTTATGGAAACCAGATAACTGGTATATATTATACGTATAATACTTTTCTTTTGTAAATATATATTTATAATAGATATTTACACCCAGACTCGACAAAACACAATTGTTCATCACTAATGTTTGTCTTGGGTGGGAATCGAACCCACGACCTGCGACGTGAAAAGCAAATATCTTACCGACCACACGTCACCGGCCCGGCCGTATTAATAAGGATCAGATTATTAGTCACCCTGTACATAATGTTGGCAACCATTTGTAGTCAAAGCAAACAACATAGGTCACGAGGGGAGCGAATATTGAAGGTATGTTTGTACGAAAGGTTAACAGTGTACCTAATTAGAGCGCAACATTAGCTTTGTAAAGATTTTATGTCGCGACCTAATAGTGAATGTCAGTATTCTGGTAGGTGTATGTAGTTCAGTGGACGCACCATGATATACTTATTTTAATGGTTGAGCTAGTCAGCTTCAGATCAATTTAGGTAAGATTATACGTTAACGTGTGGGTTGTCAATTTCAATTCATGCGACTTGTATTGTTCTCCCAATGTTGGTAAGCCACAAAGTGGCTCAACAATTAAAATATGTCATAATTTAAAGAAAACGCTTTCCCCGTATTCATTAACAAATTTTAAGCTCATTATATCTGAAATAGGTTTATAATTAGTTTGTCTTTGTCTGTCATCTTGATATTTCTACAAGTAAGAGAAAAAGTCCATTTTAACTAAAGAGTCTTACAACTTTATTATGAATAAGGCCGTGTGTTAATAATAATAAGTGTAATACTTCATCTTCATACAAAGAAATAAATAAAATGTTGTGTAAATAATCTTTAAGACATTCATTCTTCTGTACATACATCACTAAACTTTTTTAAACTGTTCATTTTTCAGGACCCATCACTTTGTGTAGTTATCTATTTATGTTTTCATTTGTTTGTTTATTAATTCAACAGATGCGCAATAGCAGAGTTGCTTGGCACTTTGATCGCAATCACGCAAGCTGGCGAGTTTACGAATCTCAACTCCAAACTAAAAGTGGGAGCTCAGTCAGGTAATAAATTGATCCACTGGCTGCCCACCTCACCTTTTAACAACTTTTACTTTAAAAAACAATACTAAAAATTACTTTGAAAGACTTTGAAAAAGCGCGGGCAACCGAGCGAAGGCCGAGGTTCGCTCGGGTGCGTATAGGGAGATAGATACGATTTCCACTTCCATGGCAACGGACCCGCGCCGCCCACTCGCGCCTCTCGGGCATTCCCCACCAGATATGTATAATTTTTTTTTAGATTCTTAAGTATTTAATATTAAACAGCTAGTCGGCCTATTCATATTTTTTCTTATAATAGGAGGGGGTCAAAAATTAGTGAAAGTAAGCTTACGCAATAAATACTTGCCTGGTTCCCCAGTAACCAAAAACGTTTTTTTATAATCGTTGAAGATAGATCGTCTGGGTCTTGTCATAGATGTTTTAAATGACATTCGGTACCAACGCCTTAACGTGTTCTCCGAGGCACGGAGGGAAAACCTCAACTAACCAGACACTAAAACAAAACTTTGTTGTGACACAAAGATTGTTCGGTGCGGGAATCGAACCCGCGACCTCACGGGTTGAGTATAGACAATAGCCGGACAGCTTACACCGCTCGACTACGGAGGTCATATCGACTCTTTAGCTGAGCGTTTTTGCTTTTTTTTTCACTATAAGTTTTACTATACAAACACCTTCTCCTAAAAAATCAACATAAAAAACGTAAAATACATTTCCATGTATGTTATATGTATAATTTTAGTTCAGCAAAAGAAAGACCCGCCAAAGAACGTGGTATCACTAGACGAGGCGTTGAACCTACTGATGGGCGCATTCCTTCGCGGTGGAACATCATTTCTGAAGGGAGAGATCATCAAGTCCGGTTCTGGAGTGAACAGGGAAGTTCGCGTCTGTGTTACACATGTAAGTAGAATATATGTTTACATAGCAAGCATAAGCTGATGAATATAAAATAAAATTACTTTTATTTTAAACGTGAGTCTATATAAAATAGTCCAATTTCTTTTCCTACCGTGCAGTGAATAACTGGGAACTTCTGAGAAAAGCTACCAAAATTTAGTAGGCTTTTTTATTATTTTAATAAAGTAGGTACTTATATGTTTTTACATTTTGTTTAGTGTGTTGTATTAGAGAGGCTTAATTCCAAGCGTTTTTATTTGTTAAATAGTCTGAAATTTTATAATACGCTTTTTACATAACGTAGATTTTATAGGTAATTGTTTAATTATCACACGCTAGCCAAAATGCGTTTAATTCTAAAACTACCGACTAATTTGCGATATTTTTTTTTACCGATATTGAGTAGCGGAGATGAAACAATTCACTCAACCGTGTGTTAACGACCAAGGATCGAACGAACGACCACATAGGTTAGGAAATTTAAAGCCGAGTGTGATATCGACGCCCAACCGCTTCTCATCGCTGCTGTCATAAACAATAATGTCTTCATAATAGCGAAAAATCATTCACAGTGACATTGAACTTTAGCATAAGTGTAGACTATAAGTAAAAAGGTCAGCTGAGAAACGATGAAATCCCTCATAAGGGGGTAGAATTCGACTGTTTAGTAGTGTAGTAACTAAATACTGTTGCGTCTATTTTCGCCTGTTTGATTAAAGCGAAACTGTTATTTTTAAAACAATGATTATTTGTTACTTGTCACCAGGCATACGTAGTGTTCGTACAAAATATGGGGGGTGTCTGGTTGGAACGGAACATGACTACTTTCCTCAATCATGTGCTGGATCTGGTCGCTAATCCCAAAGCTGCTAGTTCTCATGTCGATGCCGTTTACTCAAGGTAACTTATATCATTATATTCCACTGCTGAGGTCCTTCCCTGCTACGATTTCATGTATTTTTAAGAATGTTTCGTAGCCTAGCTTGCGACAGTTATTTGACACAACGTAATGCTTTAAGCGGCCCTCTCTTTCTGTCTCTCCTTAATACAAATGTATCACTTCAATCCTTTTTTAGTGTCCCAGTGCTTGGCACGGGTCTTCTCTCAACTATATTACGAGTTGAGAGAGTTTAGGCCTTAATCCACACACGCTGCCCAAGTGCGGGTTGGTGGATGTCACATGTCGTCGACATGCCGGTTTCCTCACGATGTTTTCCTTCACCAATATTTAGCAGCGGAGATGAAACAATTCACACAAAGATGTGTGGGCACGACCAGGATTCGAACGTGCGACCTTATTTTTCTAAGGCGAGGCCCGTACTGCTGCGCCACCGCTGCTCTATATTATAAATGTATGTATGTGAGTAATTGTATATAAAGGTTCAGTAGTGTTGTTTTTTTATGTTTAGAAAATGCATAAACTTCATACTACGCAACACTCTTGGCAAAATGCTTGGTGAAAAAGCGCAAGCTTCGGCGTGCCGTGAGATCATACAGATTGTGATAAAGCAGATGCATAGTATTGACTTCAATCCGGAAAATGCGAAAGACTGTAACCAGGTACTATACTTTATCACTACTAGCAATGAGTTCGTTCCTGCACCAGATCTGTAACTGGTCAGACTGTCTCTCCCACTATACAGTGGGTTAAGGTAAAAGAACATCTGTGTTTGTGCACACACTTGTGCACGTATTATGTCTTTAACAGGTATTTCACGAGTCTGTAAATGTATTATTTTTGCAGGAAACACTTTTCAGCCAGCATTTACTAGTGTGTGCATTGATGGAAGCAGGAGAGCTGGCACTGCAACTCGGCACTTCAGTGCAAAATTTAGTGTCTGATACTTCGCTCAATATGATTGAGGGTATCTGTACGGTTAGTAAAATAATATTTTCGATGCTCATATTTTTCTAGTCTTCAGAGCCTTTATGGTCCTCCGAGCTGGGATTAAAAGTGTTGTCCATAACATTGTTTATTATGCTTAAAAATATTGAAACAGCCGATAGAATAACACTGTACCTTTGCATTTTATTCTGTTTTTCGTGCTTTTCTCACCCATGATGATGATGATGATGATGATGATGATGATGATGATGATGATGATGATGATGATATTATGGTCCTTCGAGCCGGATTTGAAGGAACTAGTAATTAGTAACGCATAATTAAACTGATATTTTTTATGCATAGTTATTTTTTACTTACCTATAAATTATAGTCCGTACTATATTGTGGAGGGGTTTATTACCGTTTTTTTCTCTAATGTAGTGATAGAAGTTATCTGCATAATGAAAGCAGATATTCACGTGTTATTACGTTTTTGGTTGTAGGTTCTTGAACATCCGTGTGTAGCTGCTCGCTTGGCAGCGGCGTGGTGTATCCGCTGCGTGTGTGTGGCTCTGCCTTCACAGATAACTCCGCTCATAGATAAGTGCGTGGACGCATTAGACGCGGCCAGACCTACGCCACATCATATTTCTGGTAAGAATAGTGAAAACAATTTTTTTTTATATATACTTAGCATACGCATACTTAGAAGTGCATTGGGGATATCACTTTTCGCGTCTTATGTATTAGGAGGCAAGACTTGGTTGATGCTTTCTGGTTAGTGGCCAACAAAATGTTGCAGTGGGTGCAACGTTTGATATAGCCTAACCACTATTTTCTAGTGTCTATAGCTCTTATTGACTGATTTTCTTTTAAAATATTGAGACACTTCAAACTACCACTAAGAATCAGCGAAGACTGAATATTGGTTGTAAAAATCTCGTGTACAGATACCGTGAATTCGGCGGAATTCTAATAGAAATCGTATCTTCCAGGTTACTCTGCAGCATTAGCAGCCATACTGGGCGCTGCACGCCTATCTCCTCTAGGAGTGCCGCACGGTCGCGGTAAAGTCGCGTTCAACGCTGCGGAACAACTGCTCCGATCTGCCGGACAGAGTAGTAGACTTACTGCCGCCAGGACTAACGCTGGCTGGCTGATAGTCGGCGCTATTTGTACACTAGGTAAGTTTGTACAAAATACTAGGCGCGGCATACCTGTCTTCGCTGGAAATGTTAAACATCTGTTAATATATCCTGGAGTGAGTGTACTAACGGCCGCTGGGGTCTACGAGTATATCGTCGGATCAAGCGTCTGGATCAAATTACTGTAGCTGGCTTATGATAAACTTACTTTGGGGTGCCTGCTTCGTGGAAAAATATGTTTAATAGGCTAGCATGTATTTCAACTCAACTCTTGGGATTAGTTCGATATATAAAATTTTAAAGAGAAAGTACAAAGAGGATATTGTTGCAGGTGTGCCAGTCGTACGTGGATTGTTGCCCCGAATGTTGTTGCTATGGCGCAACAGTTTCCCTCGTTCCACTAAGGAACTTGAGTCAGAGAAGTCTAGAGGGGATGCGTTCACCTGGCAGGTGAGTTCACAAAATCCTGCGCATTAGTGCTATTCACTTCGTGTGAGCAATGACGATGTTAGAATAACCAATAATGTTCTAGTTAATAGAGACCACACTTTGAACAAGAGCTGGAAACTTACCCCTTGCGGTCTCTCTGGACAGACCCTCTTTTTCTAGTATACTAAAAATTAAAGAGAAAACTTATAGAGTGAGATAGAGATAGGTATGTATTCAATTTGAAGTTTTCCTATAAGTGGTGTCTATTTTTGTCTCTCTGAATCTCAAGGCGCAATAATAATAATACCTTACTTTTTTTGTAGGTAACTCTAGAAGGTCGTGCTGGTGCGTTGTCAGCTCTCCACAGTTTGCTGATCCACTGTCCGTCACTTGTCAACAATGAAGATACAGCTAAGCGACTCACGCAGCCGATAGATGGTGCTATTGCTGTGCTTACTAAGTAAGTGTTAAGTGTAATAACGCCGAGCGTGTTTTTACCATTACTTACCGCCGTCATACTGTGATCACGCCAGGCGTGTTTTCGATTTTTCATGGGTATATAAATTTTGGCTATTTTTCTATTGAAACTTGTAAAGTGCAATGAAAATATCAGTTAGGTAACTGACTATTGTATTGTTGTTTAGTGTAAACAGTATAGTCCGTTCCTACGGCGGAGCACTCAAAGCGCCTGCAGCGCTTCTTCGTCTCCGGTTGTACGGCGCGTGCAGCGCTTTAGGCGCTAACGCAGCACCTCCCGCTGCAGCGCTGCTGCGCTTGCTGGCCGCTGAACTAGCGGGGTCCGCTGATCCGAGCGGTGCTAATGTTGCTACGGGTATGGTTTTAAAATACTGACATACAGTTTTATAAAAAATAATTGAAGTAATGCCGTCACTTTCTTTGTCAGTGTGGCAGAAAAAGACAGCATGGGATTTAAAGGAGAAATCAGTTTTGCGGTGTTTTCTGTTTTAATGACGCCTTTGCTGTGAAGGATGAGCTTGGTTTCAAGATATTATGTTATGAGTTCCATTCTAGATAGTGCACTTGGCCAGCACGTATTAACTCTTTCAACTATTTTGAGAGTTCAGAGGATTTTGAAATAGCAATTAGATGTTCAAGCGTTATTACTATTTTCGCTAAGCCTTTTCTCGTACTGAGAAAAAGTGCCGAAAAGAAAAAGCCCGTAACATGATAGTTAGAGTTAGAGTTTAGGTTGACAAGTTACTGTTGTTGACTGAGAAATGTCACACACGAGAATTTTAATACATGCGTAGACTGATATAATGAAGGAAAGGTTTGTTCAAAAGCCTGGTTATTAACTTTTGACATAGTAAAGGAAATTCTGTGATTGACAAAATAATTATTTTTATAGGCACAGTAAGAAACGCAATGCATCCCCGTGACACTATACTGCTTGGTGAAGAAGGTTGGATACATGATACTGATCAAGCTGAAATTGAGGAACAGGTTAGTCAAACTATAATTAATATGAATTTTCAAACTTAAATCTTATATTCTCCCAAATAATCTGCATTCCAGTGATTTAATTCTGATTTAAAGAATCTCTGGGGGCAACATATTGCAGCAGTCTGGGGCAAACTGAATCAGCTTGTCTGTTTTCTGTATCTGCTGATTTATAGCTTACACAATTTTAAAATGACTAGCATTGACGTGCCGGTGGCGTGTTAGGTAAAGATTGCTTTTCACGCCACAGGTCGTGGGTTCGACTATAGAAATCGAGAGACAGACATTCTTGTGCATGAACTTATCGTGAGTCGAACTTACCATGCACAAGACACATGATAATTGTCCATTTTAAGTGTGTATTTACTAAAGAAAAGTAGTATTTAGTAAAAAGTAGTCTTTAACAGTTATCTGGTTACCATAACAGCAACTCTGCTTAGTATTGGATCAGACGACCGTGTATATATGATCAATGTCCAAGAATAAAATTATTATTAATTTAGTGTTGACTTTAAGTAATATATGTGATTGCAGTTAATAAGTCCACTGAGTGCAAGCGGTTCGGGCGCGCTAGAGCACGACCCGTGCTGTCTGTACCGCGGCACGACTGGCGCTCAGCCGCTAGGTGTCGCTGTCATTGACGCTTCTGTGCTGCTCTTCCCACTAATATTCTCTAGATCTGCTAATAAACATAGGTAAGATTACAACGTTTTGGTCCCTATTTTAGGTTGGATGTACCTACTAGGTTGTTTTATAAAAATAAAGGGGTGGAGGACAGGTTATGGGCTCAGGATATCAATCTTACTTTACCTATTATTTAATATTTGTTTCTTAAAAATATTTTGATAATATTGGGTGGGGTAGGGTGCTATGTAAAACTATACCTCTGAAGTATCGATACTGTTACTCGATACAGTACCAGTCGTGATACTTACTCACAGCGATCGATTTTAGTTAAAAGGCCCTTTACTCAAAATCGAGTCAAGTCAGAATTCAAAAATTCAGAGTCAAAAAAATATATGAAAAATAATCGGTTTTTGTGGTAATAATTAAAAAAAAAAATGTTTATGTTCCCTCTTAAACGATTTTAATGATAATGAGTAAACGATACGATACGAGTAGGTATTTCGGATCGATACCTACTCAGTGCTCAGTTATAAAGTATCGATTCCAATAGAACTCTGTATCGGAAGAAAAGCATCGAGTAAGTACTTGTATTTACTCGTAACGTTTTATTCCGAATGGTTTCGCTTACTAATAATTGATCGTGGATTATAGGAACCGAGCATTAGTAGTAAGTCTGGCTTCCACTTTGAATGCGGTCTGTAGACTTCTTGCTATTATTTTTTGTAGACAACAAATGCTAGAACATTTTGCGGAATGTATCAAGATGTCAAAAGGCGCACGTCAGGAGGCGATACAGATGAACGTGTACACTGCGTTGTTGTTGGCGTTGCGGACATTAGCCGAGGTGAAGAGCTCGCTGGGACAGGAGGCGGTCAAGAATATTGCTACTGATCTTATTATTGTGAGTTGTGTGAAATAGTATAAGTAAATACCAAAGACGTTAAAATTTACATCATATGATAGCACATTGAAGGAGCTGCATCAGCTAGAAGCAATTAAAACTGTTAGCAGAGCTAGGTTCCTCAGGGATAAGCAGTGAAAGAATTGGGTGGACATGCATTTACTGCAGGAAACGATTAGTAACTAAAAAACATTGACAGCAATTGGCGCCAGGCGCTGGCGCATCTATTCATACATACTACTTGGCTATAGGCCTACCATTAGTTTGCTTCATATTACTGCTACTTAAGTATAGCTAGGCACACGCTTACGGCTTCGTACATACTAACAAAGACATCGTCGAACAACTGAGGTAAATAATCTTGAGAGAGCAAATAAATGTATTTCCCTTATATTGTGGTGAATGACGCAAAGTACGAGTATTCTTTAAATGTGTTTGCGCCCCTGGTCTCTTACATTACTGATTACTTTATGGTAGCTAACCTTAAGACGATATCACTAAAGATGTTTAAATAACAACCTTATTACTAGCAGTATAAAGTTAAAAAAACTAATGAACAAAATATTTCAGAACGGTCTCTCAGCGAACAGCGCTACAGTCCGCGCTGTAGCGGCTTCCTGCGCCGGTCGACTCTGTGGATGTATTCCCGAAGCTGAGAGTCAAGCGCTCAGTGAGAAAGTGATCGCTTTAGCGCGGACAGCGGTCAACAGATCTGTTAGAGCGGCCGCTGCAGCCGCTGTAGGCGCTGTGCAGAGAGCTAGAGGCGCTACGTCAAGCGCTGCAGCGCTGCCGGTGCTGAGGGCACTCGCGCAAGACACCTCTGCTGTAGAATTACAGGTAAGACATTCACAGCGGTTAACAAATCCGTCAGTACCAAGTCAGCTGCTAATGCTTGCCGTAATGTGTACTTGTTAATAATTTGCATTACTTTTTTTAAAGATAACTCCTAAATACTGTGTCATCTCGCTCAAAAGCATTTACAATGGCTTTCCGTCGCATCTATTTTGTTAGTGACTTTTGGTCGATCTGTATTGAAAGGCCTAATTTAGGATTTGGCTAAAATGCTTATATTAAAGGTTAAATCTATATCAAACATTTTTACTACCTTGTTTTATTATCTTCTAGGTGTGGTCAATCCACGCATTATCAGTGCTAGCGGATGCGTCAGGTCCGATGTTCAGGGGACACGTGGAATCAACCTTAAACCTCGCGTTGAAGCTGCTGTTCACGGCGCCACCGTACCAAGAGGACTTGCATCGTAGTATTGGCAGGCTACTATCTGCACTTATCACTGTTGTGGGGCCAGAACTGCAAGGAAATTGTGAGTAGAATGACTTACCTGCTGTTTCGTCCTCTAATAAACTTATAATAATAGTATAGACCGACCTTAGAACAAAATTGTATCATGAAGTGACCCAGATTGAATTACGCGTGAAAGGCTTCTTGTGTCAAAAATTATAATTAAAATATCATCTACGTAGTAATGGAGCATTTAGGCCAATTAAATGCATTTACGACGAAGTTTCTACGGAATTCTCTAGTTTGCAAGAAAAGAATTGACAGAAAAGCTAGTGCTGCACAAAAATGCTTGGAAGTCAGGACAAGGAACATTATCCGACATTTGGAAGAGCAAAATATTTATTAGCGCTTCATAGTCGTCGGATAAAGTTGGAAAATATCGTAAAGGTATGTATTTGTTCCAGTGGTGGGCGTGGGTCGGTTCGTGTGCGCGTGCGCAGCGCTGCGCGGCTGCAGCGCGCGCGCCGACGCGGTGTCGGGCCTGCAACAGTTGCAGATGTTCGCTCCGCAACACATCAACCTGCACACGCTCGTGCCGCAACTATGTGTAACTAGCATTTATTAATATTCCTTTTGAAACTGCCCTCAGTGACATCGTCCATGTTATATATTCAAAACACCCTTCTGGAACGTGCCGTTTCAGATTATAATGTCTCTCGATGATAAAGCGTCTAAGCCTATTTAAGTGGTTTTCAAAGTGGCAGTGTATCAGATGCCGGATGATATTTTTGTGGTCTCGAAAAAAATGCATAATTAATTGCATGGAATACACAAATATGTTTTTGTCTGGAATTAGTATATTTATATAGTCAGATTTATTTAGCACCCCCAAAATTCGCTAATACAAAATTTCTAAAACATCTTTTAGCGATTTCGATCTTTGATTATAATTATTGAGTCGGTCACAAAATCAACCATAAAAATCGACCTGGGGTAGCCTTAAGATGATATTTCATTATTGTTGTTGTAGCGTGACCTATCAAGTTCCGAGTTGACAGTTCGCCGCGCAGCGTTGTGTTGCTTACGTCAATTGTCACAGAAGGAGGCTGTCGAAGTGTGCAAGTACGCTATGTTGGCCAAAGATCACGTGCCTGCTAAACCTTATTGTGGTAAGTTTTAAAGTAACTTAAATGCTTAATTAGCTAGTTTATATGCAAATGCAAAGAAACCAAAATTGAATCTTTATGGTGGCAGTAATATATTTATTTTGAAAGTAAATCGTTAACGTAAAATGAAACGTTTATCTCTATAAAGGTAAGCCAAAAGTTCTTTAAACATTTTAGGTACAATTTTTAAGTGCCAACTACCAACAACGGAATTTTTGGTAGATGGCGCAAACTTCGCCTGTCAGCAGATTTGTTATCTATGAAACTAATTAGGTAGATAAAACTTTACAAGGCGTTTATGTATCTTGTACGTCAGTTCGCAACCAGTCGTGTGCGTGATCCACTTACACTTATCCGATCTTGTTAATATTGATGAGGTATCTTTTTGGTTCCTTGATCTTTCGCATTATCTCTGTAAAAGTAAACATGACTGGTAATTTTCAGAAACTTTCGTTAACTTCTTATAATTTTTCAGGTGTGGTAATAACAGAAACGGGATTACCGGGAGCGTTATTCGCTTTCCTAGACAGTGAGAGTGACGCTACTGCACTCTCTTACGCTCGCGATACACTCACATGTTGTGTACTGGCGGCCGCTACACATCGCACTGTTAAAGACTGGCTCACGTTAGCTAAGCGAGTGCTTACCATCAGACTGGGTGAGTTTGGATAGTAAACTTGGCAAGAAACTTATTGAGTTATTAAGGAATATTTATTACTTTTGGGACCCAGCTTGATATCGCGAACATTATTTGCTTACTGACTTTATAAGCATGTCCTTACAGTGCGACATAAAAGAGTAGAAAATCAACGAGGGCACCACACGGAATGAAATATTTTGGCTCCGCGCACTGTACTATTAGAGACTGTAATTTTATTTAGTAGTAGTTAAAGTAATGTGAATTATTTTCCATTAAATGAGTCGTTTCGATTACCGTATTGAAATTTGAAAGCCCGAATTTTGCCCACACAACCAATTTAAAAGAAAAAGACGTGTGGCACTCGGCGACTTCCGCGGTAAAGCTATTGCATAGCATTTTTTATCAACATACGTAAGGTTATTCTCGTTACGGAATTTCTGGGTTCGGTCTCAAGTAAGGCCCGCGATAGAAGCTATGCAATAGCTTTACAAGTTTAACAGTCAAATTATTGAAAAATCTTTATTTCTAACTTAATTTACGAGGTGATATGTATAAATTAGCGTTTTAAATGCAAAACAAAACAAAAAACGGTGAAAGAAGTTTTTAAATGACTCATCAAAAATCTCAGAAATACTGTTGCAACAATATAAAAGTACTATAATTTTATGTAACAGAGGACAGCAACAGTCCAGACACTGATTTCGACGCAGAGGGGGATGATGATCAAGCAGAATTCCACGCAGAATCTGAAACCTCGACGCATCCCGCTGTCCAATCTCGTTGGCCGACTAGAGTAAGTTATTAAAATTATAACTGAAACCATACAATATTACCAGTTTCAGTGCCAGGCTGAAATCTCAATGGCTATTTTAGAGCTTTTGGATTGGTTAGTGACTATTGAAAGAGGAGTCTTTCGTAGTTGCTCTTTGACAAGCTAATATTTTATTATAGGTATTCGCGATGGAATGTATCCAGAAAATAATGGGTGCGTGTGAAGCGACCGGTGACAGCGCACATTTCGATCTTGTCAAAGCTAAAGAGAAATTACAGAATGACCCTGAAGGTATGATTTCTCAATCTTTTGTTTCGTTAATAGAAATTAAAAGTGTATTTTAATATTTCTGTTATTCGTAAAAAATTTGAATTCATTACCATGAAGTCTGAAGATTTTGGAAGATAAAGCCATCCAGAATAATTATTGAATTAATTATGCCAGAAACTTTATTGCTTGTGAATTAGAGACCCCGACGTGACGGCAAAGAATTTCAATAAAATATATTAATTGCTTTGTTTTTCGCATGTTTTTAGGCCAGAAATAAAATATTCTTCACTAATTATACATAAAGGAGACGTTCAAAAAATGTATAGAGCCTGGGATTAAAATAATTGTAAATTTGAACAGCAATCTGAGTTACATAGGTTAATAGAGCATAATTAATTAAATTTTTTGGTGTATTTAAAATAATTTTACACCCCCCCGTTTTTTTAAAAATTGAAATTGAAAATAAGAATCCTTAATGCAATATTATGATTATTGCAATTGGCAACCCCATGGTCAAATGTCAATTGAGCAACCAAAAAAATCAAAATTATTTCGACGCTGTCAATCAAACTGATCAATGACAAAAACACATAATTTCCCGTAATTATATTTTTTTCCACGCGTTTTGTTATTACACTAATAAGATAACAAATATTTTTCGTCATAATTACATTAAGCTGCAGCTAGAATAATATTACAAGAGAAAAGTACTGTAATAGAATGCAATTGTTGACGTGATTACAATATTTATACTGCTTAGGAAACGGATAATTAAAGGTAATGTGCGTTTTGTTTTTCTATTACATTTATTTGATTTTTACAAAAATGGTTGCTCCTAAAATTCGTGTTTAGTTAAATTCTAACAGCTTATTAAATAAGCTTTCCAATGAGGTATATCACATTGATGTTCAAAATTCTAGCCCACTTTTGACCTCTCCTTAATTCCCAGGTGACTACCTCTCCCTACACTTATCAGATCTAGTGCGTATGACGTTCGTGAGTGCAACAGGCGAATCGGATGCGCTACGGTTGTGTGGACTGCGAACACTACAAATGATTATACAGCAGTACGCTAGAGCACCGGAGCCTGACTTCCCGGGACATTTGCTGTTGGAACAGTATCAAGCACAGGTTTGTAATAAACATTTATAGACTTCTAACATTTTTTGGAACTGTTCTCGCAATTCTTAGATCCAAGATATGTTTTTTAAATGATAAATATGTCGCACCTATAAACGAAGCAAGCTTTTGCCTAAACAGACGTTTAGATATCACTCCAGTCACTTGTGACAGTATTCAGACTGTCAGATGTCAATGTCGCTCAGGTTGCTTGTCTGTGATTGTCATTGTTATGATAGGGGACAGTATCTATAAAGTCTGTTGCGTGAGCATGCGGTGTGGGCAAACCAATTTGATCTCACAAAAAGGTTTCCATTTCCATCCAAACATTTTGTGAATATTGTGATAAAAGACAAGCTCTTTTTCACTATTTAGCCATATACTCAACTAGTATGATCGTTGAGGTGCTTATAAGCTCATTACCCATGTTTCTTCTGACACCCACCCACACAAGTTCGAACGTACACTCCAGGATATACACCCATTATGTGTTTTTGGCTATTTTGAACTTGAAATATTTGCCGAAACCGCCGGATATGGGTTAAATGTCGTAATCAGGTTGATGTTTATACAGGTAGGAGCGGCGGTAAGGCCTGCGTTTTCAGGGGACACAGCGTCGCATGTAACTGCCGCGGCCTGTGACGTGTGTTCCGCTTGGATCGGCTGCGGGGTTGCAAGAGATATTAATGATCTTAGAAGGTAAATTCAACACCATAGTTACACCCAGTTACTTGTGCACCATAGATAGACCATACAGCATCTGTTAAATGATTGTCTATTCAATATTTGTTGAACACTTTCTCGCATAATTCGGTAAACATCACAATACTTCACAACACTTTAAGCAACGGTAGCGTAGCAATATCGGCCTTGCCTTTGAAAAATAAGGTCGCGGGTTTGATGCCCGGTCTTGCCCACACATCTTTGTGTGAATTGTTTCATCGCCGCTGCTCAATATCGGTAAAGGGGCTCAATATCGTGAGGAAACCGGCGTGTCTTAGAACTAATCATTCGAGAACACGTGAAATTCGTCAACCTCCGCTTGGCCGGAGTGTGTGGTTTAAGTCATAAACTCTCGACTCGAGAGAAGACCAGTACCCTAACTGTGGGACACTAAAAAGGATTGAAATGCACAACGTTAGGACTATATTCACTATATTCAGAATTATTTTTGTCAGAATTATCACGTCTTTTAATTATGTTACAGAGTACATCAGCTACTAGTCTCCAGTCTGGATAAGTTAAATACTAAAGGCAACACTACTCTTATTTACAACGAAAGTATGGCAACATTGGAGAAGCTGTCTATTCTAAAAGCATGGGCTGAGGTAAGTAGTTAATTCCTCTATTTTATTAATTATACTGTGCTTCCGAAAAGTATAGTTGCATAGAAATAGAGTAATTTATATAAGTTAAAATAAAGACTCTTACTTGCGGTAAGAATTGCCATTATTTGAACGAGTTGTGGACAGATCATGGAATAGCAAACGTAGCGTAGGACGAATTTAAATTAGGTTGAGTGACGATCTCTGTAAGTTAGCTGGCAAGAGCTGAATAATTGTAGGCGCGGATTGCGGTTTGTGATTGAGAGGCCTAGGTCCCTGTAGTAGCTAAAAATAGAAATACGATGAAGGTAGCAGTAAAAAAAAGTCGTTCATCAAGGATAAATATCCTAACTTGAAGTTCCCACTAAGATTTTACTGTTAGTAAGTCTAAATTGCACTCTTTACTCGACCTATAATTCAATCTTTAGACCTTCCCCCATGTGACATTTCCGCTAGCCAGTATAGTTTATAATTCTATATGACATTCTTGACTATATTTTCAAACAGGTATACATAGTAGCTATGGTAAGCAACAGCAGTGCCCCCGGAAGCTACGTCAAACAACTCGATACCAAACCCTTTAACAACCGCGCAGAACTCGCAAAATGGCGGAATCAATCGCTTCTCAACGACAATCAAATAGATAATAGTGCTCCCGAGACCCCTGAAGACGAAGAGTACGGGGAGTTTGAGTCGAAAGGCGAGAGTTTGTTGAAGCTAGTTGAACCGGAGTTAGAGAGCTTGGGAGAGAATTGGATTGCGGCCTTGAAGGACCACGCGTTGTTGAGTTTACCGCCAGGTAAGTTTTTAGCTCACCACCGTAATTCCGTTTCTGTTACCTGCTACTCCTGTAAGCCAGGATCAACAGCGGCGGTGGGAGGAGACTCGGGATTTGAACACGGCCAAGTCCTGGGACCCTCCGCGAATTTAATCGGATAGATAATAGGAGTTGCCTCGGTTGTACAGTGGTAAACGCGCTTACGCGTTCGCTTAGTAACAGCGAGTTCCCGAATTCGATTCCAGGGTCGAGCAATAAGACTTTTCTAATTTTAGTGCCCGAGGAACGGCAATAGGTTACACATGGGACCTAATCATAGCCGATGAAAAGTGGGTGATATTTACCTCTGCCTACACCTTCGGGTAATACAGTAGTGACGCTAGTTCCCCAAATGAATACTTAATGAAATATTCATAGTAATTAATTCTATATGTCATTTTGAAACTATATATACATCAGAATTTTGTCATCTTTAGCGTGGTTTAATATCTGGCATCCACAGCTTTTAATACGCTTTTTCTTTGATAACTAAGTGTAATATTCTCTATCGTCAGAGTTTGCATCGCAACTACCGCACGGTGGAGGCGCGTTCTATTCAGCAGAGACAGCGGAAGCTTCAAGAATACATTACGCGCAGGCCTGGCCTTCGCTCTTGTATGCGGCCTCTTTGAGATTCAACGCCAATGTTGATATACCACAAACTAATTCCAGTGGTAAGTTAAAGATTTGGTTTATACAGAAAAAAATTACCAGTGCGCAAAACAAATTTTGATAAGCTCGTATTTTTTATTTTGATATGTCTTAGTATTAAAAAATAAATTAACCGCTAACGGAAGATGTTTACTATTGATACTAAGGGTACGGTTGCCCTCTCGTCGCCGTATCAACTGTGCGGTCAGTGACCCTTACTGACCGTTAAGTTTACGCCGCTCACTTACATCGATCTTATTACGAATAGATCCTCCATAATTTTCTGATTTTATGTCGACTAAACTTTTTTAAATAACATAATAATATTGAAAAATTAACAAAAATGTCCTCTATTATTAATACAGAATCATCAAAAAAAATTTCACACTGGTTAAAAAGTTTTCTTGTTTTATTGGTAAATGCTGCCAACGAATAGCAAGGATGACCAAGTTTCAAAACCCGAATCAATTTAAAGTGCCCTAAAATCTTAATTACTGCTCCTAGTAACAATTGAAATAATAATAAATTATATAATAATTAAATAATAAAAATAATTAATTAAATATAATAAATTTAATTTTTAATAATTTTTTTAGCTGTAATAGACTTTTTTTATATTTTGGGACTACACAGTCAAAACGTAAGTGCCACACCTGACTATGCCCCTGGGTTTTAAAACAAGTTATTTCGTAAAGCAAACATTAGCATAGTTTATTTGCGTATATTAAAATGTTTGGTAATTTAGCAGCTGAACTGTTTCTCGTTCAGTTGGTTTTTAACTGAGTGCTAAAAATAGGGGAAGTTCTATGTTCGGTTGTATGTATGGTTTTTATGTATGTTTGATCGCCGATTGCTTCGTCAATTGTGGATCGATTTTTAATATTATTTGTTTAAATGAGTTCCAAGTTGGTTCCGATTGACTTCGAAGATATAGAACAGCACTTTTCATAAAATCACAGTAGAATAGTCGCGACAAGCAGTATTTGTTTGTTTTACGTGTATAGATGGCTTCACACTGACAAAGGAGATAGCTGGTGTTTTGGACTGGGTGGGTGTTTTTTATGATAGTAGTAAATGAAATACTAAATAAATAAAATAAATAAATAAATATTCTGGGACATTAACACACACGGTCATCTGGTCCCAAGCGAAGCAGGGCTTGTGTTATGGAAACCAGATAACTGGTATAGTTGAAATACTTTTCTTTTGTAAATATATACTTATAATAAATATTTACACCCAGACTCGACACAAACACAAATGTGACATTTCACTATTGTTTGTCTCGGGTGGGAATCGACCCAACGACCTGCGGCGTGAAAAACAAGTATCTTACCGACCACGCCACCGGCTCGTCAATACTTTTACGTCGTGATAAATTCAGTTCTACAGTTTTCTGTAGTGTATTTACTAAATCTTGTTCAATTAATTACAGAAAAATCAGAGGCCAATCTAGATAATAGATCGACGAAGACAGAAAATGGTAACTTTGAGTTCTTTGAGCCAATTGATGAGAGATTCCACTTATTATTTGGTAAGTAACACTAAAAGCTTCTTTTTGGATTTTTCGGAATGTTCTTGCATAGTTAAATAGTTATAGGAGAGTTACCGGAGATATGCAATGCAATATTTATGGTCGGTTTCACAATTTGCTTATAGTTTTTGACAGCTATCTAAGATTTAACGCAATCTACCATTAAAAATAAAGTTCTTTTTAAATTTATCTGTCAGATATTGCTACCAACAACCTGCGATACCCAAATTTGCAACTCATGTGGTAGAGTCGTGGAGGCTATCAAGAGCTTTATCAGCAAGAGTACCCCTAGAACTAGTTTGTCAGTACGAAAAGAGTTTTCAACAGTTATCTTGAATCTGTCAAAAAGCAATTTCAAAATAAATTTTCTCCTTGAAAATATTTATCAAATAGAAAGTAAAATGCTAGAATTAGGATAACATTTATAGGAAAAAAACTAGGTGAAATAATTTGTAGATAATTTTGTATTTCTACTTGTCATCTTAACATGTTACTGATAGTATTCGAAAACTTGTTTCGTATCGACAACTCGTACTAAGAGAACAGGTAAAACAGCCACCTTATTATAATTTCTAGGTATATGTATGGAGGCATTATGTGCACAACGAGATATGAGTGATGAAAATATAATCTCAGTACTTCTATCACTCGTTACGCTACTCGACGCTCCAGAGAATAGAGCGAGGCTACTTAAAGATAGGTAAATACATCACATATATTACTTAGTTTTATTCATAAAAATAATTCTTTTATCAACAAAAACACAAAGCCGAACCAAGAATTATACGTTTGGGACAATTACTATTGTAATTATGGCAGGCCGCAGGCGCTTAGCATAAACAATGACGCTTCTTTCGACATAGCTCAAAAACTACTGGTCAGATATTGATCAAATTAAATGGAATCACAGGAGTGGCACAAGCTTTCAAATAAAAAAAATAGTAGAAATCGGTTCTCGTCTAACAAAGATATTAGGTAACCAACATAAAAAAACACACACAGTCAAATTAGGATTTTATTTAAGTCGGCTATAATAATTTCCTTTACTTACACAAAAAATAAATTTAATGCAATCGTTATTAAAACTATAGAAATCTGTATTATTAATCGCTCAAGGCGTTTTTCTAGAAAATGTGAAGTACCTAATAATTTTCGGTCTTCCAAAACGTGTTTCAAGTTTAACCTGTAATTGTACATTTATCTGTAAAAATTCAGGATTTTGCTTAATCCTTAGATTTAAATTAAGGCCGACTACTTGTATTTGAACAGGTCCCTAGCTATAGAACTCTGTCAAATCATACATCGCACCGGCCTCACTCAAGAAAGCATCGAAGCGCTTCTGTTATCCGCTGACGTACTGAGATTGATTATAGATGGCGCTAGAGAACAACTACATGCCAATATGCAAGCGAAGATTAAAGGTAACTAGTATTAAGTGTATTACGTTTGTAAACATAAAAATCTTATAAGACACTTTAGTTAAAATGGACTCTGTCTCTTTCGTTCTAGTATTAATGTTAAGGATGACAGAAAAAATAAACGAATTAAAAACCTATTTTAACTTTAATGAGCTTATAAGTCGTTTATGAATACGAGGGTTGGTATTTAGTGCAAGTATGTTTAAACGTACTTGCACTTTGTACTAAACATTACATGTTTGTGTGAATTGTTCCATTCCTGCTGTTTAATATCGGTGAGAGAAAACATCGCGAAGTAATCGGCATGTCTAAGAACTTAACTTTATAGGACATGTGATATCCACCAAACCGCACGTGGTTAGCCTAAGCTAAATTAAACGTAACTCTCAAGTGGGATGCTACAAATAGTTTAAGTAAATACTTGCACTTTTCTTTTGTATTTGTAACATCATTCTCAAAGACAATTGTTATTCTAACGAAGTTTGATTTCGCATAAAGTAGATTATTTTATTATTTATTACAATTTTATTCACAGAATTAGCACCAAACGAAGCGTCAGACGGTTCGATCCCCTCATCAGTCCTTGAAGTAGTCCACACACTCGGTGAAGGGGGACCGACCGGGGATTTGCCTCCTGGAAAATCTGTAGTCTTCGCTTGTCTAGAAGCTTGCCTCTGTCTCTTAGTTAGGAGACTTCCCGCACTATCACCGAAGAAGGTTGGAGGCGCTGTGGGCGTGATAGGAGTTCCTAAAGGTTTAGGCGTTCACGGAGATACTTTGTTGGTCAAAACGTTATCTGCTATGTCTGAGCTACCTTCGCTTACAAGTCCCCAGGGTAAGTAATTTATACATTTTCAATAACGTTTTTTGAAATGAAAATTTCTTTTTACTTTTTGGTAGGGGAAAATCGTAAGGGTTAGCTTCACCGGCATTGTGCATGCGCAGCGGCCGTGTGTGCTGTGCTCGTTAGACGCTTTCTGAATGGGTGAAACCTCGTGAGTTCTCAGTTTTCACTTCTATCGGCAGTCCCTGTAACTACAGATTTTATGTCTAGATTTAAAACAGAACCAACAACAGCTAGAGCTGTTGTAGGTCCCAGCAGCGTATCTTTTTAGTTATCGTATTATTTGAAGTTCGATTTTGTTCCACGAACTCAATCCACATTGTCAGAATGAGTGTAAAGTACACTGATCTCAATCCTAACGAAATTCCGATTGTTAATTCATTTGCGAGCTACAGCTTGATCTTGCGCTAATGTCGATTTCAAGAGTACGAATTTGATTTAAAACATGATTCAAAACCAAATAATTCTAAATTCCCAGCTATATATGAATATAAGCTATACATTCCAAGGGAGCATATGAATGTATCTGAGTTCACCAGTATCTCGAATGATGAGTAAAGTTTTCTTGACTTTTGGTAAAAAAAAACAATTTTAAAATATTTTGTTCCTTTAAACTTATGCAAATTATAAAATTTCCTGATTGGATGTTTTGTACATTCCAGGTGCTCTATCAATCCTACCCACAATCCTATATCTAGCGACGGAGATCCTCCGCGAGAGCAAAGGCTCCGGTATCGCAGCGGAGGCGGGCGTAGTGTTGCTGCAACGTGCGGCCGAGTGTCGCGCGGTGCGAGTGCACGAACATACCGCACAACAACACGCGCTACTGTTGCAGAGTGTACTCGCTAAACTCGTGGAAAGGGTGAAGAGCGGTGAGACACATCGTTATTTACAAATACCTACTACTAAAAACTTAATAAATACGTTTTTTTAAGCAAAATCTGTGGTGATAGATTGGCCTAGATTTTGTATACAAACCAAACTAAAACTAAACAATCTTCCACAATTGCAGTGTGAGAAAGTTTAACCAGTCGATTGCTTCGTCCCCCTTCAGTACGGAGTATAACTATAAATATTTTAACTGTCTAAACTGCATTTGACAATTTTTATTGCTTTGAGTCCTTATATGTGAAGATTGACCACGCGAGACTACATGACATATTAGATGAGTTGCTGTTGAAGACTAGATCCAACTGAAAACTGTTTGACAGCAATAGGGTTCTGTTTAAATGATTTAACTGTTTGTGACTAATTATGTTGTTGTGCAGATGAGCCGGAGCAACGTATCGAGGCAGTAGTAGGCGCGCGCGGTATGGCTGTAGTACTGAACAGAGCCGCGCCCGCTTCGCCGCTGCATTACCCTTGCATCAACCACTTCAGACAGTGTTTAGAGACTAATGACAACGAGGTAAAGTTAAAGTTATAATAAACTATTGTCTTGGAGAATGTGTCCTTGTGTATGTAAATATTTTTCTTATCATCCTACCAAAAGTAACAATACGTAAGCAATCTGAGTATGGTTGTCATCGAAGAATTATAGTCAGACTGAGGGCTTGATGAGTATCTTAAAGTAAATAGAATTTTATAGTAGAATTGTCTATATTTTTGATTAGCTACTAAGTTACTGGGAAGAGACTGGACTCCACGACACAGGGAATCCTAGTGTGGGGTCCAGAGAAACTACCAACTTGTTTGTAGCCATAACTTGTAATCTTCACTCATTGTTGTCTTTGTATTGTTTCATTAAATAAAATTTATTATTATTATTATTATTATCTACTTTTAGTTTCATTGTGCAGTGGGCCTAGTGTGTTTTTAAAATTATACGTTCGTGCAGAATTAATATTATTTGCCATGTAGGCAGAATATACAAAACATTTTATTGCCATACAAATATATGTTTTAAATACTTTTATACTGCTTTCGCTGTATGCAACATTGAAGGTTCATTGTCATATCTTTTTAGTTATTTTATATTTAATTATAGTTGCTGAATTAATGTATTTCCTTATTATTGTTTCGTAAGTCAAAAGAATCTTTTTAAAAGTAAATTGCAAAATCAAAATATCTCGATATTAGCCAAAACATGCGCAATCTACCTCATGACGGTGTTAAATGTTGTGTGTAGACAAAACTAGATGGCGCGCGGATCGAATTAGAAGTCGCTAGCGAAATGTTCTTGCGTTGGGTGACTCGTTGGGTGCAGAGCTTGTCAAAGCATACTTACCTGGCGTAGGGGATACCGTGATCAAGAAGGCGGTTCCCCCAGGGCGAGACCTGTTCATTGCACTGCGAACGGGTTGACCCCTGCGATTATCCCTAATGTGGATAACTCGGACGCGTAATTTTTGGTAGTGGGGACTGCGTACGCGCTGTCCCCTCCGTAACTGATTAACATCGCTTAAAATTATTGACGTAAGCAGGGGTGAATAATTATAATAATAATTCGTTTATTTCGAAATTTCTTTCATAAACTTCTAAGATTTTTCTTAGTATTTAAGAAACAATTTTTACTTGACGTGGGTTTCAAAATTTTGCGGGTTATCAAACAAACACGGTTAGAACTGGCAGGAATTATTAGAATTTCATTTGATTATCATTTTTACTAGACTGCAAAGAGGGTTATAATTTTCGAGTGTATCATTAATTTCATATATTTACTTGTTAATTTTTGTAAGATTGTCAAGTAAATCGATTGATTTATTTTGACAATCAATTTTTTTTCCTACAGGTTATTTATACAGATAATCCCACAGGTAATTATTATCTGTGTATAGTTAGTAACGTAATATTTTACCTACTTTAATTATGATTATTATAGTCTCGTTATGAAATTAAAATAAATTGTTCGACCGTAGCTGTTAACAAAGTCGAAACTACATTTTGGAGATTTTCGTTTTATTGCACCTAAGGTCTTAGAATGCCTCGCAGTTTATCTACTCGCAGTTTCAAATTTCAAAATAATCGCTGTTGTAGTTTTTTTAGTAGAGTCTGTAGTTCTAAGAGCGTGTTCGTAGGAAAAAACTTAAAAGAAGTTTGATGTTAGATATAGGGATGACGTCGAGGTTAATTAGCACGTCCTTAGCCAGATTATAAAAGAAATGTAAGACACCTTTTTTGACGGGACGGTAGCGTGGTCGGTAAGGTACTTGCTTTTCACGCCGCAGGTCGTGGGTCGATCCCCACCCGAGACGGACATTTGTGTGCATGAATATGTCTGTTTTTCTCGTATCTGGGTGTGACGCTACGCTTCAACTTTTACGTGTGTGCTGTACGTGGTTACCTCGCCTCCCCCAAAAACTGGCAGAATCATTTTAGTGCAAGAAGTTGCGTATAAATTGTATTCTTTCTACTCGTATTTAAACGTGTAAATGAGAAAACTCACATTTTATACATAAAACAGGGGGTCCTGTGCCGACTAGCAGCGCTGGCTTAAACTCGTAGTTATTTCGTAGGTGTATGTATACCTACTGATAGGAAGGAAATACCCTGCGCGGTCGGCGTATTTCCTTTGCTTTCCAGGGTATTTGCTTTCTTTCTGTATATTCCCTCGGGCTATACTCGTTCACCCCTGTCGGTCGGTCGTTACGGAATCGATTTGGTATATTATTGAAGTGAAAACTTCTTTAGCGGCGTTGAGCACTTTTTCTGTAATGGGTATAAAATCTTAAACTCGCGTCAGGACACGTGATCTGATCGAAAAAGCGTAAGACGGATGGAGACGCAGGGCGCGTGCGCGAATGTTCGTGTATGTTACAGCGTGCCACGCGCATCCATGGATGGTGACAGAAAACAGTTAAATTTTTAATGTAATATAAATTGTCATGTTTGTGTACGATAGCGCAATAAATGAATATTGTATTCTACCACATAAATGATAGTACTTTTATACTGATAAAGCAATTGGTGCAAAATTATTCCCTAACCATTCCAAAATATCAAACATGCTCAACGTTAATAATCAAGTTTTCACTTCTGCCGGCACTCCCGGAGTGCATTTTTTTCTATCGCTTTTACCTATCGACCCAAAGAACCATTCGTATGTAGATCGGACTCAAACTTTTGTTAAAGAATATTATAACGCGTGTGTAGATCTTCGCGTCGTGCTGCGGCGTGCTCCGGTGTGTGTGGTCGCGCGCCGCGTCTGCGCAGTGCGTGTCGTGGTGGGCGCGCGGGCTGGCGGCGCTGGTGGTGGCGCGCGCGGCGCGGGCGCGGGCGCCGCGCGACATGGCGCACACGCGGGCCGCTGTCGCTGCGTTCGCGGCGCTGGACGAACTGGTCGACGCGGCGCCCGATTCTGCACGTACGTATTCCTTTTATTAAGTGACGTGACGATCTAATACGTTATCTTTGTGAGAGTCGTTTCGTCGCCGCTCCTCGGTATTGTTTGAAGAATAATATCTCCATTGATATTGAAATATTTAACCCCGATTGCGTCCGATCGCCGAAGCTATACTTTGACCCTTTTAAATAACTTTGATTGTAGTCGTATCACGATAATAATCGGTTATTTTTATTTTTATCGCTTCAGAGGACGGTCCTAAAGGTAATAAAAATAATAAAATATAAAGACACCGTCTAGTAAAAGTTCAGTTCTATCAATATGAAGCTAAATCTTTTACACTCAGGTATCAAAATGCTGTGGCTCCTAGTCCCGCTAGTGATATCGTATCTGCGTGAAGGCGCGGAGCTATCTCGTGCGCCGGCGCATGTGCGTGCGCTACACGAGTTCGCGTTACACTGGCTTACTCGCGTGGGACCCAAGCATCCACAGGTACTCATCATAATAATATAAAATGTAAAAAAAATAAAAATCCCGACTGCGTATAAAGTGAACCAAAATACGTACATAACAAAAGAAAAATGAAAAGAAAGAACAAACACTTAGATGTCCGGTAATCTAAAATTCTGTAATTTAATATTGAATTAATTTTATTAAAGAAAATAAAATGTTATATGAAAAAATTACATAAAATATAATAGGTTTACCTATAATTCGTTTGTCTTTGTCTGTCATCTTGACATTTATACTAGTAAGAAAGATACCAAAGTCCATTTCAACTAAAGATTTTCATAAGATTTTTATCAATTTAGTTAATTAACCTGTAGCAGTCACCCTATTTTTCAACAGGTTATGAAAACTTTGGTGAGGAATAAAACAAGATATTTTGTTTCTATTTTTTATTAATCATAATCATAGGATTCGGTAACTCGACAACTCGTAATCGAGAATACTATCGTGCCTTTATCATTTTGTTCTGTTCCTTGTTTCCGCAGATACAATACTAATTTATCTTCTTTAATCCTTGTTCAGGTAATTTTTTAAGTCCTTGACATTCGCCACATTAAAACTTTAATTTTTATTGCCAAAGACTTGATTAAATCACTAAATTATTATATCGTCGGCGTTAAATTTAAAGGCGAAAGGACGCAGAAAAGAGCAAAAATAAGAGAAGCGAGAAAACATGTATATTTTTCTCACTATTATGATGTCTTCAACATTATTTAGTATTTTGCTTTATTAAATTTCGGTAAAAGATGCGCTTTTATTTCGTTTTCATTAAAATGAATATTATTCCCTGGCAGCCAAGTCTGCTATGCCGCAGAGACACTGCAAGGCGGAGAGCGTAAAATTTAAAAACAATTCGGGCGGCTATGTCGTCTACATTTTTTGTACATTTTGCTTTATAATTTCGATAAAAGTTGCGCTTTTATTTTGTTATCATTATGATGGATATTATTCTCTGACAGCCAAGCTTATGTAAGCCATGTGGCTTTTCGCAAAGTCCGTTGTGCGGTAGAGACAATAGCAAGGCGGAGAGGGTAAAACAATTATTTTTTATTTCGTGGCCATATATAGTCTACATTTGTTTTTTATCATTTTGCTTCAAAATTTCGGTAAAAGTTGCGCTTTTATTTCGTTAACATTGTAATATATTATTATGACAGTCAAGCTTAAATGGCTTTCTGTCAAATCCGCTTTGCATCAAAGACAAAAGTAAGGCGGAGAGCGTAACACTTTTAATTTATTTTTTTGGCGGCCATGTCGTCTACAATATAGCTTTTTTATCTTTTTTAGTTTTTATATTTATTTAAAACATGAAGTTACAGTTGACATGACCCTAAATAAGAAAATCTAAACTGACTGATGCACTCTTTGTATATTTTTGCTTTATAATGTAGGTAAAAGTTGCGCATTTATTTCGTTTTCATTGTCATGAATCATTATCATTCAGTTCTCTGATAGCCAAGCATTAATAGTCTTCTGGCAAGTCTGCAGTAGTACGGTGCATTGTCCAATACTATAACCGACCCAGGTCCAAATCTAAAATCTTCTGAAACCTGCAAAGTAAATAATTATAGTTGAATTTATTTTTCTTCAAAGTTCTGTTAAGTCTGTCAGATTATAAAAAATATTGGACACATATTTTTTCATTATCGTGTTGTAAAATATAGTTTGGCACAAATAACACTGATGCATAATTTTTATATTTTTTTACAGGAATTCAAAACGATGATGCAACAATCATCCGAGCTCAGAACTAAACTCGAAAACGCGTTAAAAGCGAATCAGGCGAGCGCTCGCTCTGGCCGAAACTCTACATCGAACCGGCCGGTGTTTGATTCCAAACCGGCCAAACCTACCATACAACTGAAAACAGACTTCAGCGATTTTAGGTAGAAATATAACTTAATAACTATATGTGTTGACTGCAGGTTTGTGAATGTTTCATTTAAATCAAAATACATTTTTTCCGGTCTTTTCTGATCATGTCGTGATAATACATACATTCTTAATATATAGTGACCCGAATACTTGTATAGCCTTACTTGTGAAGCGAAGCGAATGTAATAACTTTGCGATGAGTGCGGCCAAAGCATAAGATTACAATTTTTAGAGCCAAATAGGATAGGCTTTTATATAACGAGTTGTCATATTTGTTTTGACTTAGGGTCGACACATATCTGACGGAAGACCCGTTGCGTTTTACTACCAGAACCGACAAATATATAATAAAACTTTCAACCTTTCACACTTTACCGATAATGCGTTAGTGAGTCGAGTGTACAGCGTTCATTCCGATTCCGTCAACGCATTGTTGGCCGACGCAAGAGCGGCATTTATCTAAAAAGTGTGAAAGGTTGAATTTTGCTGTTCTAGCGTTACGCGACCGATGATACTCAACACATTTTCCGTCAGATATGTATCGACCCAATTGACAGAACAGACGCGACTGACGATACGCTAGACACCGTTAGATATATTATTATTATTTATATGCCGAGCCTCATTTGGCATTTAGTACGAAACCCAATGATTGACTTTTTAAACGCGTGTTTTTTTAATACAAAATTTAACGACCTATTTTATTTAATTAACCTTTGTTCAAATATTTAAAATAATAATATACTCGTAGGAGCACAACAAAAAAACGCTAAGTCTATGTTAGTTAAATTAGTAATTATAAATTAAAAGATTATAATGAGATGCGAAGCTATCTCTATTATTATGCATAGTAGACATGACTATAAAGTATAAATTATGGGTATCAAAATAATTAAATATTACTCCCTATCAGTGGGACTTATAACTAAAATTTACTGTGATAGAATAGGCATATGTTATGTCAGAATACTTGAACATGAAATGCTTGAAAACTATAATAATGTGTCTTAAGATGCCCTTTTTACTACCTACTTATATATTTACGTTGGACTGCTTTTCCAATTCCTTAAGTTTAAACGTTTTTGAGAGATTCTTTTTACGGTTCCTGGAGTGACATGAACATGAAGGTTGTTAATTTTGGCAAATTTAATTCAATGTAGTTAGACAGGATAGAAACTGTTTAGACTACAAATTTAACGTCGAAAAAGCTACAAGACTTAAAATATTTCTGAATTTGTTGCTTATGAAGAATTCGGGCTATGTTTATTTAGGAAACAAAAATTGTCGAGCAGTTAGCATTTAACCCTATGGATCGGGAACTATATTTATCACACCTGTCTAATTTATAATTCTCAATATTTGTTGTAAGTAAATTTTTTTAGTCTCGTATTCATAAACGTCTTATAATCTCATTATAGCTAAAATAGGTTTATAATTTGTTTGTCTTTGTCTGTCATCTTAACATTTATTCTAGTAAGAAAGAGACAAAGTTCATTTTAACAAGAGTTTAATAAGATTTTTATGGATAAGGCCATTAGTCTCTATGATATAAATTAACGTATGCTTCCAATAATTCAATACACCAGCTACTATTAAGGGAATTACTTTTGACGTGACAACGTCTTAAATTAGGTTGCGGCTGGGAGGCACTTATGAAAAAGTGTAACGCTCGGTAACGTTACGATGAGTCACCGAACGAGAGAGAGGCCCGCCGAATGCCTTGCGTCTCTCTCCCACTCAACTATGTTTCATCCTTCTTCCTACTATACGAATGAATATTCACATTAAAATTATTTTACCACTCAAAGTCGTTGTCACGTAAAACTTTCGCCCGTATACCGAATTTACAGGCAACCAATTTTTTATATTCTAGCGTAGTATCAATATTTAGTTCTAAGTTTTATAACAGATATTGTATTTATTTAAACCAGCTTTCAATCTTGTAACTTAATTTTAGTTTAATTTAATAAATAAATTAAAGATTATGAGATTTTAATTTTGATTTAAAGTTCTACTTTTTATTTACATACTAGTCAAAATCTGCCTCAATGGCTTCGAAGGAAATACTCTTACAGGATTTAACACGGGAGCTGTTATACGCAAATTCTAGTACTAAATTGTTTCTGTCCGTTTATAGGGGAGACGAGGCAACCACGTACAATACACATGAAAAAGTTGATGAGTCTTTACATCGGAATGCGCGCAATACTAGTTTCGTGTTAAATTTTCTAAGGGACTACTCATATTTGGTCGAAACCGATAGTCATAAACGACGGTGCCCCTTAACGAATGTGTGCTTAATATATTCACTATATTAATATAATCTGTAATTTTAGTCTGTTTGGACCACTTTTGTCGTGCGTACCTACGCATTTTCTTGATTACTTTCAAGTTGGATGTCAAACTGGTCATTAAAAAGAACAATTTTTCGTACACTGATAGCACGGAGACCATCATTCAAAGTTGGCACTGTAAATTGTTTTTCAGTCTCTTCCTGTTTGTCATTTTCCTCTTGAATTTCTTGTTCAACATCATCTTCTGTAGCTGGTGCACAATGTGCATATGCAATAGAGTTATCCACATCAATAAACTCTGCTTCAGTAGTAGATAAAGTAGGTCGTAAATTAACTTCACCACTATCAACACTAGCAGCTATATGATTCATTTTCCCGTCAACAATACTGTGCCTTTATGTGTTTGAATGTTTTCTATCTCTTTCGAAATGGTTGAAATTGTCGAGTGTGACATCATATTCCTCTGCCAAGTCTTTGTTCGGAATTCCATCCTCAAGCTTTGATATAATACGTGATTTTTCTTCTATATTAATTGGTTTTATTTTACTTTGCGACATGGTATGTTTCACGAATAATACAACAAGATCTTTTGGTGCGACAAACTGACTAAAGAGAAACGAGAAAGCCGGCTTTAGGCTTGCATACAAGTGTATTTTGTTTTTGAGAATATTAATAGACCCTAAACTCGACAATTTTTGTTGCCAGATGTGGATGCAGTTACATATCCAAAGTTTACAATACAGCTGGTCGTTCAAACAGATATGATTCATCAAAAATATCAGTTTATAAAGATTTGTTTTTCAAGGAGGTCTTATATAATTTTGACTTTTTCTAAAAGATGTCTATTTGATATTTAATAAAATTATAAGTAGTAAAGTTCTTAGATATGCCATGAAATAAGAATCTAAAATCTGTTCAAAAGTTTATTATCATATCAATGAAATTATGTGCTTACATCAACTATCATCTTATTACCGTTTTCATTCAACGCACTCTCTTGTGTTTTTGCTTTTTTTGTTTTACCTGTAACAGACAGATAGAGAAAAATAGAGCTATGAAACAGAAATATTATTATAATATTACATTTTCGAATTAAAGGGAAAATTAAATATATACTCTATTTTTCTTTACTCAACTATCTTAGGATTTGAGAAAGATGAGCCCTTAATCTACGCACGCTGGCCAAGTGCGGGTTAGTGGATGTACTAATAGTTCTTAGAGAAGCCGGTTTTCGGATGTTTTTCTTCGCCGATATTGGGCAGCGATGATGAAACAATTTACTCAAACATGTGAAGGCACTACCGGGATATTACCTTACATAAAAGGCGAGGTCGATACCGCTGCGGATAATGGGATAACTATAAATTATGTTTCCCGTTTCGCCAGCTATGTGTTACTATAAATTTATGTGTTGTATTATAGGTCCTAGGGTATGAGCTGATTAATTTATCGGGTAATAGCCGAGACTTCTTTCCTTTTTGCTGACCACGTTACTTTTAGTCCAACACTGTATAGCCACAAGTCTGGACTCGAAGGTCTTCGGATGGAACGGGATGGTAGAGCTCGACAAATCAGCTATTGTATCACTGCGCCCGGAAAACTAAATAAACAACTTACTCCGAGCATGTACTGCAGGCAAGGTGGCTACAGTAAGGTAGCCCGTGTGTCCTGGAGTGCTGGTCGGCCACGACGCGACCACGTAGCTCGTCTCACTGCTCGGTTTCTCTTCCACTGGACACGATGAGCTCTGTGAAAAAAAGTAATTTATAACAGAAGAGAAAATATTGAAATTACTGTACGGGTCAAATACGGGCTCGGGTAGTTAAAGATAAAGATAAAGATAAAAAAGAAAAAAGAAAAAAAAAGAAAATCTTAGCATCATAAGCTTAACATAGCATAACGTAGTAGTAGGCAGAGGTGAATATAACCCACTTTTCCACAGGTATGTTTAGGTCTCATACGTAAAAGGGGCCGAACCTATTGCTGTTCATCGGGAAAAATTCCAAATTTCAAGTTGCAACTAAGATTCTCTAAGTATATTTGAAAATATTCGACCCAGGACCGCGCGGTTAACACGCGCTAACACGCTGAACACAGGACTACCAAAGCAGTAAAGTTGCAAAATATCTTGAAATCTTCTTCAGAAACTGTTTTTGTACATGTAGTTGCTCCTCCGCTATACTTGATTTCATACAAGTAGTTAACTAACTCAATAGTCGGTCGACAGTGGGCATAAGTTGAAATTTACCCACCAATACTTATATACATTTGTGTAAAATTACATTCGCATATTAGGTAGATAAAATATGGCAGATAATATAGTTTTCCTCACAGAAGTAGGTAATAATTACATTCTCATTAGCAGGTTAGCTAAACGGATGGCGTCATCAAATCATCACCTGTCGGGATGAGAATTACCTGCGTTGTGCAGCCACTTGACAGCTGTACGTGCTTGATGGTGCAGTACAATGCAACACCAAAATGCTTCGTAATTAAGTATAATGAAAAATCATTAAAACTCTTTGGAGGCCTAACATGTCTGGCAACTTACGACGCTTTAATCTCGAACGATTTAACTATATAGGGGTCCATCCGTAGCCGCGAACATACTGCAATCTAGATACTATATTATGGCAGTAGGTTAAGGTGCGGTGGAGTATAAAACTTACAATCCTACTGTAGTACATCACCCTATCAATTTTAATAAATAAAGCATCGGCTATTAATGATTCTTTGAGGAACAGATCAAAAATACTAAATAATTAATTGATAATTATAATTGTTATTAAACCCGAGCGACTTCTTTGAACGTAAAGTACATATATCTATTTCACTAAAATTTTATTTTTCATAATTTTTATGTTACAACACTATTATTGTAACTTTAACATTAGACTTACATGAAATGTTAGTTTTGTTTAATATAAAGTATGATGTGTTCTGTGTGCGACGATACATCGTAGGGTCAGGTCACAGGCATAATTATCGATGTCTCGGCTCGAGACGTGTGGTATCGTGTCCTTGTTCTAACGGTAATACCTATCACAAATATTAAGTACATAAATTTACAGAAACTTAGTTTTGTTTAACATGTATGTTTACATACATACCTACATGATTTTTATAGTTTATAATTGAAAGTTTAATAATTCATTTCATTCAAGTAGGTACTTACAACGAAATCTCGAATAAGTAATACTTCCACTAGGAAGATGAAAGTAAGGCAGGTAGATTATAAGTAAGAAAAGTCCACTAATAAAGGAATTCAAGGAACTACTCGTGAATAGGTAAAATCAAAATGGGAAAATTTTGCCAAAATTGTGCAATATCTTCGCGTAAGCGAGATTGAGATACAGTAGCATGCATAACTTTGACAAGCTGTTAAAGTTACTTATTCAAAATAACCTTCATTTTATAGCCCTCAGAAGGGTTGTATAAGTAGATATGTCTGATTAATTATTAAAAACCATTTATTCCCATTTATATTAACATGTTATACATTTACATATTTACATATTATTATTTATTTTATGTTACATATTTTTATTAGTTAATCTTACAAATGGAAAGAAAACTTTAATAAATCATACATTTTTTTGTTTTTTACTATCAAAACAACAAAGTGTGAGTAATAGGTACTAATAGTCAATCAATCTTAACTTTTCAAAAAATATGCCGCATTACTCTGACGACCTCACGTCAATGATTCACATAAATTCAAGTTTGTGTCTAATAGTGATAATAACAGCTATGCAATAACAGAATTATCATTTACAAAGATTCAATGCTGCATTGTGCAACGCTAAATAGGGATGTATTTATATCTATCGACTTTGAGTTGAATTTATTTGCTTAAAATTAATTGGTGTCGAGTATTTAATGTTTGGAGGGAAACATTTATCGTTTGGTATGACTAATTGATTTATTGTTTCGCAATACTACCGAAACATTAAAAGGCTAGGAAATGCCAAGGATAGGACTTTGATAAAGTCAATACTAATAAAATTGAAGAGTTTGTTTGATTGTTTCGTTTATTTAACACACTCTTGGAAAAAGTCTACAAAAAATATGGGTAATTTTTTGGTAAGTAGGTACTTTATAAGTTATTTTAACTTATAATAGAACAACAAAAGTGATTGACTGCTCGATGTATCCCATACGTACATAGACCAGTACTGAAAAACAGATATTATGTTAAATGAAAAACACACAGCGTTGCAGCAAGGTGCTTGCTGGTGAGTTTTGAACACTTCTATGAGTGACAGATGTCATATAGCTGGAACCATGGATGACAGCGATCTACTGCTTCAGGGATAGGCTTATGGTAACCACAGACTATGGAAACTGGTAAGTTCTATATACTTTTCATTAAATCAAGACAAAATTTAAGACAGGATTTTATCTGGAAAGTTTAGCGAGTTATTTTTTTTCCAACAAAACAGCTAAAAGTTTGAATAAAATTTTGCACGCATTTAGTTAATTAAGGCATCTATCTAATTAACTAACTGCATGTATTTTGAGGTGATGGGATGCAAAGATGCGACAGCAAGTTGCTAAAAAAAGCAAAGAAAGGGGAAGATGACTAGTTACATTTATATGCAATAAAAAAAATTGGTATTTAATGATTTTAATCAGTCAAAATCCTAATTATAGATGGATTATTGTTTGTAATAATGACAGCAGATTAAAATATTACCATTACTAATCCCACCAGCATGTATTAAACATGTTTCCCACAGTAAAACTAACAATTTGAGTGCCAGATTATTCCGGTTCTCGATAGAATTATACACAACAGCTAATACTAGAGCACGATACAAAAGGATTATAGGAGACAAGAACAGATTTACATCTGACGACAGTGGCGACATCGGCCATGCCCACCAAAAACATCTATCTCGAAATACACTTCACTTTAACTGCAGGTGGATTTAGGAAGTAGGTTATATAAAAATACCATACATGAGCTAGCTGTAAGAATCATAGTCTCAAATGACAAGGCGCTAACATTCGTCTAATCACAGAGTGGGTGCGCTACAGATGTCCTGTCATTTGTGAGATCACTAAACGCCGACTACGCACATTGCTTTAGAAACTTACGAAATATAGGTGCAGACAGATATGTTGATTATTAGCACAATACTATACTATTAATAAGTTATTGCTACTTTGTAACAAAGGTATATTTAGGTAGGTATGTGCTTTGAAATAAAGAACTTTCTTACTTAGGAAAATAATATCTCTCCTACCGTCATCGATCGTTCTTACACTTAATTGCCTATAGGTACTTCTTTGTGTTGCTATTTAAAACGTTTAGTCGTTACATAATATTAAGTACGTGTGATATTGATCATTTCCTAAAGGGAAGCCGATGGGAATCGTCTTGTATGGACTCTTGCCACTGCTTAGAGCCTCAGGGTTTTTTGTACGTAAAATAAATAAGTCCATCTAATCGTAATGAGCTAGACAATTTCCTATTAAAGTAATGATTCAACAAATGACGATGCATTCCATAAGATACAAGAAACCACTTATATTACAAATATTTTACTCAATTGTTAGCTTAAAGCAACTCAATCGTAATGGCCACGTAAGTGTATAAACTCATAATTGTCAACCTTGACAGAGTTGTGGCGAAGATTACACTAATTTGACCGACGATGTCTCTAACCGCAACTGAACTTAGTCTCATAACCTTGGCCTCTCCGAAAATAGTGTTTTACATGAAAACTAAGGAGCCTAACCATATGTTCAGGTTCATATTTTATTCGTACTTCATTTCGCCAACCGGACGGCAATTTACGTATTTAGTATTTTCAAAGATTTACGCGAATATCACACATTGAAATAAAACTACTTTAAAACTGATTTTATCGCGGTTGTTATTGTCTTTGGACGCCAAATACCTCAGTCCACCCTTAACTATGGAGTCTGAAGAGACTTCGAAACGTCGGGATATAAAAATCAAAATCCAACCGCGATAAAATCCGTAAAGTAGTTTAATTTCAATTTACGTTTTTATTTAATATGGACTATCAACAGGCTTCTTTGCATAATAATTCATTGGTATAGGTACTTACACACTAGTCTTCTTAGACTTACATAGTCACAAATAAGAGGTGACTCGGCATTAATAACAAATAAGTTGTATGTAATACATTCAAAATAAGAATTGCAAGATCATATTACTAAATCTAAGTTAGTATATAAATCCGCACGGTCAGCCGATATCCTAAATGCAGTAGAAAAATGCAAGACAGGTTTCGTGCGATTTCATTATTTGTCACTATAGTACCTATGAAACTAATATGATTCATGATGGATGATATACAGCCTGCTTACAAACACGGACAACGGCGCCTTAGTAATAGCTAAAAAAGAAAAAGAAAGAATCAACCGTATTGACTGCATTCAAATTCAACCGCAGAGCACTGAACCAAACACTATAGATATTAGCAGTAAGCCTTTATAAGGTTATAAAAAGACTCAAGTGACAATCGTTTAAACGGAATGCACAGAATAGCATCGGCAAATATTTAAACTCAGTGACATTTACTTTGCAATGCAAAGCAAATACTTTGCAAACGTGTGAAGGCATCACTCAAAAAAATAAAGTCGCATTTCGCTGCACATTAACTGAGATATCAAGACATAAACAGTTGAAAAACAACATAAAGTCGACGGCAATGCGCGCGCGCACGCACCGCAATTACGTAACATAAATTCAGTCAGAACGCGCCGTGATCGATGGACCTCTGTGTTCCCAAACAACAAAATCATGTCCACTTCTTACATTTGATTTATAATACCTAATTTATTTATATCGTATTGTAATTTTAGTTTACCTTCATATTACCTAGGTCCCTTTTATTATCCAGCAGGTAAACCGAGTCAACGGCCGACATTTCAAACATATTAAAACGCTATAAAACATTTGCTTTACCTCCATCAGCACACGTAAATTAGATAAGCGTCCATAACAAGAAATAAACGACTGAAGTACTCTTCTAATACGAGCGATTAAACGACCATAAAGACCAGATTAAAACATAAAACCTTCATGCTGTCAACACAGAATTTTACCTCTCCACTGGATGACATAAACGAAAAACGAAATAAAAAATTGTTGAAAAAAGAATAACGAGCAAAGAGGCACATTAAGAATTGAGATAAGAGAGATGGACGGGCACTCAACGGCGCGCGGCCGTCTTTATTATTTATTGACACTTAAAATAATTACTGGCCGGTTGGCCCGTGCCGAATATGGACCCAACCGAAGACCTGACTTTGTGATGTTTAAAGAGTTTTAACACAATTTTACTAGCAAAGGGCAATCTAATTGCCATAAGCTTTTGGAGTAAGGAGGTACTGATGGTTTTAATTATATTTTTAGTTATAAGTAACTGACTAAGAATTAAAGTCTTTACAGACTCACCAAGTAGGTGACTATCAAGAAGTATAATTTTTAGGGTCACCTAAACCATATCAAAAAAAAATTTAAAAGATTACTGATTATGGCTGTTGATGTTTGAAGTTTCGTAGTACTCGTGTATCGCCTAATTTAGTACATTTTATAGAGTTCGCCATCTCCAATTGAGCTCAGTGTATGACAAAAGGAAAACAACAAACCAAATACTGAGAAATACGATATGCAAATTATTTAACATGAAAAGTTGCGTCGATAAAATGTCACCGATCTGTCCAAACGGTTATCGGTGCATGTTGCTGTCAAACACCGATTTAGTCTTCCTTACTGAGTATAAGTGAGAAATAAATAAAATGGAACAACGAATATACGGATTAAAACCTTAATATAATTTAAAAGAAGTCTTTACCTAGTGAATTCTAAGCTATGTGACTTCCTTATTGACTGGAACTATTCTCATTTCTACATTTACTCCTGTGATTAGGTGACCACACGCCATATGAAACAAGGGGTTCGAGACTATGCTAGCCACAGATAATTATAATACTATACTAGTGGTTTAGGTCGACCGTTTAACTCGCGTATCGCCATCTAAGGTACAAAGTCATAAAACATTAATTAAATCTCTCAAGGAACTTTTTAATCACAGATAAAAGTAATTCGTCACTAATATCCATATCGCTTGAATCATCATCACTTTCTGTGCAACTTGAGGAGTCAGAATCTTGGCGATGGGCGATACGCGAGTTAAACGGTCGGCCTATAGTTCTGTCAGATGCAGGTTAAGTCACACAATCAACCGAAGACTGACATTTTATAGCCACGATAAACAAATAGTTATATGTTAGGTCTCATAGTCTCACAGCAGTTACGCTCGTGGCAGAAGTGACTATCACCCACACTACGCCATTTATGTCCAACGTCTGTTAGGTCCCGTACGTAAAAGAATGCGAACCTATTACCATTTAAAGAGCACTATTCCCAATTTCGAAGTGCTACTATAATACCTAATGAGGTATTTATTCAAACGAAACACAGCAGTATACGATCTGTAGTAAATACGTTTCAGATATAACGCACGGTGATACCGCATACATCAAAGATATCGTAAAAGCATCGGTAGCGGTGTAAGCTCGTGTAGTTGATAGCAGACATGCGATGCGGCATGTACTCGATACAAGTGACGATGTACATATCAATCTTTGTACGCGATTAGCCTTATTGGGTCGTAGAAAGTGTTTGCGCACACGTACAGTAAAACAAAAACTAAACAAAATAAACTGTGGTGAAATTAATATAAGATTTTGTTCTAAAGTACATGGTTATTGGGTTTTGTAAGTAATCTGGGCATAGTTAGGTCCTAATCTACTAGTAGTATTGCCATCGCCTATATATCAGATTACCGTGACTGAATGGGTTATAAAGTACTTGATAGTCTCTTTCTAACCGTTGGGCACGGGGTTTTTTTTTAACTAAGTATCTTAAGAGTTGAGAAATTTTTGCAGTAAGATCCTAAATACACATGGAAGTCTTTTAATTTGCTCTATATTATAATAAAATTATTATTTGGGACATTAACACATACGGTCATATGTGTTACGGAAACCAGATATCTGGTATATAGGCTAGTAATACTTAAACTCCTCTTTTTGTAAATATATACTTATATACGCCACGCGTCCGTCGAATTTGATTTGTAAGTACCCTACTATTCGATTAGATACCTCATTTAAAAATAAATACCTACATGTAAATACCTATTTTATGTTGAAATTGAGTCATGTTTATTAGTTTAAAACTGATAAATAATGAGGCAAACAATCTATGTAATTGTAGCTAATAGCCAAAATAATTTACTTGGGTATTAATTTTACGCCTTCATGAGATTGATCACAGTCGCCTCGACTGCACTAATCAGCTCCCGAACTGCATACCTCAACCGAGCGCTGTCACATATTTTATCACACCACTCAACCACCTAATCACTCATTTGCTAAAATGACTCACGGCCTTAATACTTACAACTTGAATAAGAAGTAATAAGTGGTGTGAAACTGCTTCGGTCCATGCAAGCATGGTTAATAACAATAACCGCGAGTTCCCGGGTTCGAATTCTGGGGTCGAGTAATAGATGATGTTGGACATAGTAGATAAATATACTTCTTATGCCCGTTTCTCAAATTAACGATCAGTAATTAGATAGCGAAACTATTCGTTACCAACCTACTATTTGAAGTTACCAGGCGTCACATAGCGTCACATAGCGTCACAAGCTTTTTTTAGAAACAATTATGGCTGACGGCCGGTAAAAATGTTACTGGTCGTTACTAAAACATCCCATTTTAATGATATAGAGGCTGGGCATTATTCATTGTACGAATTTTTTTTCCAAAACGTTCCAGTATTAGAGAGGGAAATAGGCGGAATCCAAACATCGAATTTTGACTGTTTACTAAGGATATTTGCAAAAGTCTCTCCTCAAGTTCATCCACCTTTTGAGTAGGGAGGAAATTTGCATTTCCTTCCTACCCTAGGTGTTCATGAAAGTTTGCTCAGAAACAGCATTATCTGAAAAACATCACCATACACCTAGGTTTTTATCCCCGTAATAAAGCTGCATTAGTTTTGAAGGTTAACTATGTATTTCATGTTACTTTTAGGTAGATACCTACATGCCATAAGTAATTTAATTGTGCCAAAGACCTTGATACAGCCTCTGTTGCGCAATAAAATAATTAGAATTGTTTCATTTTTGTTACATATGGTACATAATAATACCAGCCCACTGGCACGTGTACAAGACCCCCCGGGAAGCTAATGCGATAATGTGAACCAAGCGGTCGATTATCAGCCGAATCGATTGGTAATAATAATCGAAAGCTTTCACCGAGTATGAATGTCAAGTCATTATTAAATCTCGATCGAAACCTAATCCGCTGAACGTTTGTATCGATTTAAAATCTTTTATAGAGGTGAGCATTTAAATTAATAATTAATCATTAATTTAATAAATTGTAACAATTTATTTTAAGAACTAATGTTAGTAATAATAAATATAATGAAATAAAACAAGAAACACAAAATCCTACAGTTATTATTATTATTTTAATAAAGCAAATACTTTTATAAAAGCGTATTGTAAAAAACGTTCCTTCTGTTAGAAATACTCTAACCGGTCTGTATTCTCACAATATTTTTACATTATGCATAGATTAAATTTAGAGTGAAAAAAAAAAAAGATATAACCAGAGTTTTGGCACGGGAAAGATAATCGTTGTTTATTTTAAAAAAAGTAGCGATGGCACTTAGAATTTTGTCACTTTTATTTGGAACTGTTACTTTTAAATCGCTGTGTTAACGCCCATCTCTATTTAGTGTCGGTCATTTGTTTTAAAAGCTGGTATCAAGTTACAAGTATGAATAAAGATAAAATATGTCACTGCACTCACCTGAAGATCCTTAAAAAAATATATATCAAGGGGTTTTTAAGAAACATTATGTCTTTCAATCTTAAAATATGTTGCACGTTAATGTATTTCTCATTCTCAAACAGTCTAACACAATGTAGAGATTTGAAATTTAATTTTTAGACGTCGCGTCGGTCGAAGAAAAAGAATCGCCTTTTATAAAGGGAATAATATTATTACATTTATTTTGTTAATTGAAGTATGTGCTAATATCTGTCAGTCGGTGCTAAGTGTAACTTAATCTGTCTAATCTACACAGACTAATTTCTAAGATTTTTTTTCACTTTTCACTGTGGTGCATACATACTCGTACTTCCTCCGAACTTTTGTAAATCCCCATAAAATGTCACTAAAAACGATACCGAACGATACCCCCTCGCTCCTCACCCACTTTTCAAGATTAAATATATATAATCTTAGAAAGTGGGGGAGGGAGTTCCCTTCGCTAATGGTTAGCCTTCAACTATGTGTAAAAACAAAGTAATGCATGTCGCGACGGTTCTACTGTAATTCTATTAGGAGTTCTATTCTATATCTCCGAAGTCTATCATCAGATCAAATAATATTTTCAATGGGACTTTTATTGGATGGAATTCAATAATTTAACATGGGAGTACAATCGAAAAAAAAATTGCGCCCGAATCAACGTATACCGGTGAACATACATAAAAATACTATTTTTTAAGAAGTCGGTTAAAAATAATTCTGTCATAGGTCTAACAATATTTAGTTTTTAATTATCTATTTGATACCACGTCCCACTTTGGGTCACCAATTTAACAGCAAATCGGTTGTCACAGACAACTTCCGTTTTTGCTGATGAGCTACGGAACCCTTATGAAACATGTTCCATTTTATTGTATAAACTATGAGATATCAGCTGTTTTACACGAATTGTAATTAATTTATCTGTCTAGTCGTTTAAACAACTTGTGGTAAAACTAAACAACCACAGTAATAAAATAACACTAATTAGGCCTTGACGGCCATTCAAAAATTGCCATAGCGGACGGTATTTCACGTCCACAAGGCGGGGTATTGGTAAAGTTTTCAACTAGCAATAATCGCACCTCGGATTAACCTCATTGGTTACGATATTGCCTCTGCGCAAAGTTAAACTAAAACAAACTTCCATGAGAACCACCTATGTTGTGTGAACACATCGATAGCGCGATCTAAATCGACGCTAACGCCATCTAGTGAAGCAAGACCGCAACTACAGAAACGGCTGGTAGTAAACTTTGTACAATTTTATCCGACAATAACTAATTATTTTATTTATTATTAAATGCGGATGTATTTGTATATACATTTTTTTGTTAGTCCCTAATCGGGTCTCATGTTGAAACTTTATAACTTATCTGTACCTACACATGAATGCAATAAACGCTTTGACTTTAACTCCGTCATTTAAAAACAGATTTCATAAATAATTTTATGTTTGAAAAAGATTTATTCATAATATGTAGCTCCATTTCCAATATATTTTATTTTTTGTAGAAATTGTCATTTAGAATCGTTTTAGATAAAAGCAACAACATAATGATAGCTACCGCGTTTCATTTGACCGAATCGAATGTTTTCTGCTGCGAAAATAGCTCCGCGTAGGCTTTTCTCAGATTGTGAATGGGACGGTGCAGCGGTGTCGGTCACGAAGATATTATTGTTGAGTTTTTTGTGGATCATGCTGTGCAGTGCTTTCCGTGTCGGAGGTCGCCTGATCGGGTTCTTGTCCATTGGACAATCCTATATTTTATAATAACGAATTAATTTTTCATTTGGGATGTGTTTTTTAAATAAGGATAGCGTAGAAAATCCTGTAGGATTTTCTTTGCATTCTTTTCTTCCCTATCGCGATCATATTTTTAGTTAGATTTATTTGGTAAAATACAAAATTTAAGGAATAAATAAATTAATTTGAATTATAACACTACTTACAGCCACGATTAAGCATACTGTTACTTGGACACTCACAAAATTACCTACATACCGCGACTTCGTCCGCGTGATGTACCCTTTAAGTTAATCCAGGTAATAAATTATAGGTCAGTATATAAATTTTCATTTAAATCCATTCAGCTGGTTTCCTATGAGATAGTAACAATAATCCATCACAATCTTTCACATTTATAATATTAGTAGTAGCAAGTACCGGAACTAGTGACGTAATAAAATGGATATGCACAATTGAGTGGTCATGTCAAAAGTCGTGACCCGTCGCGGTCCAGCGACTTTGACACCAACCCTGTGCCTTCTCAATGAAACAGTTACGGTAGCGAACAAAAAAACGTTACCAAGAAACCGCCTCATAGCTAACCCGTGAAAGTTTGAATTTCTTTTGTTTTGATAGGCGTGCAATCACGACCCTTACTTAACAGCAATAGTTTTTACAAACTTAAGAACAATATACGCTTTGCTTCGGGTGAAATATAATATCGTAAGCTCCTTGTCTAGTAAACCTATCAAGAAATGAGCTCAACGAAATTTTCACACGTAAAATGAGAATAGAAACTTTCTAAAGTTAGGTGAGAGCAGACCCAAGGGTTATATTTTACTTTTTTCTGGTAATGATAAAGAGTGTCACATACAAATAAGCACGTTAAAACAAATATTGATGAGACAGAATTGTAAATATTTAATAAACCTAACAGTAAAGTCACTTAGCGCCGATGATATGCCATGTTTTATTTCCAATATCGATTGAGGAGAACACGAGTTTATGAGACGAATCTGACGATCGATCCAGCCGCTTGGGCGATATAAGGTAATAAAGAAAATAAATAAAGGAAAACAAACTTGCCTTGACAGTCGTGTAAAAATGAAAGAAAGCTTTAAAAGAAAAATGAGTTCTACAAACAAACGACAAGTTCTACAATTTCAAACAAATGTATATTTACAAAGACAATTGTAATCGCAGATAACCATCAGATACCAATCGTCATCCTTCAACGCAATAGTCCCTATAATATCATTAATCTGTAAGACAATGGTGCCCACAATGAGATCATTTATACTTGTGCAACTGACACAAAGAGTGGTTTCTATGGGTCACTTGGTATTTTTGATCACTTTAGTTAAGAAGTAGCATAGTGTGCGGGAACTTGGACAGTGGTCCCGTGGCTTGACCAGGAATATGGATTGTTTGAAACATTATAATTTTCTGCTTTTAAAATAGCAGAAAGCAACGTCGTATTAACTATTCGAGCAAGTGTATCAAAAGATGTCAGTGAGTTTAACAGCTCGTCTATCTAATAGCACACTAATTAGCAAGTTCTGATAATTTGGCAAATTGTTCTGGCGTCTTTACCTAAAGAAGCCAATTAACAAAATGATCAACGGATTTTCTGTAGCAGATCCTTTTGACAACATCAGTATTACCAACATTGTTTATGAGGTACGATGCAAATACACACATCAAACTTATAACACCAACTTTTTGGTCGGTTGTGAAAAACAGACGATTTTACATGCAACTTTACAAAAAAAAAATTACAACATAATAGTTTTAATACTTGAACAATGTTAAGCGCATGACCAAAGTGTCAGAGCGACACATTTCAATTATAGATACGAGCTTTATCCGTCCGATGGCGTTATCGGAATGTTTTACAAGTGATAAGAGGTAGGGCTAAAAACAGACTACTATAAAAATTACATGGTAAAGTAAATATAAACGTAACATCCCCTTAGTATATATAATATACTTTTAAGAGTTCGGAGAGACTTCAGGATTTAATAACATGGTGCAAAAATTTATAGGCACGACTATAAAGTACTAAGATTAGTAAGACATAAAACTTGGGGCCACATAAGAAAGTGTTAGGTCTTTTCTGATTTTACAGCACCAATCCGTAGTCAGCCGTTGGTGGGTCAGTGGTGTAATATACTTACTCGTGTCAGTCTGCCGCATGCCGGTCGTACCAGACCCTGAGTGTGAGGTAATAGAGAGTGTATACACTTTTACGTTATACCTAGTAGTACAGTATACAAAAGTTTATAAATTAAGCCAAGCCATAAACAAGAGACAATGGGTACAAGCGGTAACCAGATCGAGGTCAGGGCGGGTCACGAACTGACGGCCCGCAGTTTTGGGTCACCAGCTACCTATGCACTTAGTATGTACTATGTAACTATCTAAGCACTATACCTATATATTTTTGGTTTCGACTTATGTAGGACCTACATTGTACAAATAAATTGGTTTGCTCCAATTTTCTGTTCTGGGTTAATTGTGTCAAAGGTTATTTGATACAAAAAGAATATTGTGAAACTCAATGAAAGGGTCCTCTGTTTCGCAAAAGATCCTATTCAGCAGAACAATAAAAATATCAGACAAACTTGTAGAAGAATATACAGTTTAATATCGACATCCCTTTTTCACCGAACAGTATTTGCATTTTTACAACTAAAGACTTAAGGGGGTAAGAATTAGCCTTACCACAATTCACATCGACATATTATTTTATCCGGCAAAAGTTGAGAAGTGTTTTTGGTACTAGCCGGATAATAGAACATTGCAAAATTATGTAACTTATAATGACAGTAATAAGTCACAGCCCCCTCCAAAGAAATTACGTTGCAAACTTTAGATAAGACCTCGAATTATCTTGTCGCTGATTTCGTAACAGTCAACTGTCACCAATCAAAATTGACCAATGGTGCGACAAATCAATCAGTAATTACCACTAAGTAGCGATCTTTCAACACCGCCCCAATTCTTTGACGCCCACCGACACTACACTCAAAGTGTCAGCCCCTAAACAAAAGCGCCGTCAGATGCCGATCGCTTTCATATCGTGAACCAAGGATATTAATAACTACCATGTAATTTCTATCCGGCCCACGAATGCCATTGTTTGCATTGACTCTATCGATCATTATTACGGATGTGATACTTAATCATATTTATTCAATTAATTAATTTCAATGAGCTCAAGGTGAATGAGTGTTCGTGTGAGGTTTGTTGGATGAAGGTTTAATTGTTTTTTAAAAGGATATTAGTGTGGTGACGGCATCTACTTTGTTAATTGTTTTTGTAGATCCAGGATGTCAGGATGACACTCCATTGAGTCGGAGAGGTGTGCTAATTACCAACAGAAGACAGTTTCTATAAAGAAATTGTTCTGGTATTGTACTTAAAAGGTTTTCAGCCCTTTTCCATAGGTCTTGACTCATTAGGAAAATGCCATAATCACATATTTTGTTTTTGAATAAAATTTATAACTGTAAAATTGAATGCAACTTCTCTGTCTGTCCGTACGTCTATCTGTGGGCTCGTGTACAGAATGTAGGTATGTTTCTACTGTAAAAAAGGGAACAACTAATGAAATCACAGTGCCTTTCGTGTGTGAGTCCGAGTAACAGTTGACCATCTTTGACTCTGATATTAGTTTAGAGATTTAAGACATAAGCTCGGAAACTTGACGTTATTACAATTTGTAATAAATAATAAATACCCATTCGTATTTTAATAATCAAATCCATAAGTGCATTACATAAATTCAACTACACACAATTTCCAGTGCGACAGAATGACAGTTACAAAACGTAACAAAACGTCACATGAAGAAAATAAATCGAGTTAAAATAAAGCATTTCTGTGTCCCCGTTTCGAGGCGGGCGAGTCTCGTTGTTCGGTACCATCTTGATACGGTTTAGTTCGTGGGAACACCGAGCACTCCTCTAGGCGCTAATTTATTGCATAGTGTTGCACTACATGCGACTGACGACTCTATACTGCTAGGGGCTCACCATAGACTTATAATATCATTCCCGAAAGTATGTGACTAATTACAATTTCTTAATAACAATTCGATCGAACAGAATGGTATAGCAAAATTGATGCCAATGCACCCATGCCTAGTGTGAGTAATGAAATTTTACCAGTGCCACCTGGTGGTATATTAATAAAACTATTTGTGATATACAAAGTGACGATTAAGAGTATATCAGTACGTCATCTCACCACTTGTATGAAATAATGTGTTTCAAATACGTACCTCACCCTCTCCTCGTGGCGCTGCCTGTGAAATTGCTTCATAAGTATGATGATAATAATATCATATATTCGAAGTTCTAAAATTACACTTTTTTATTAGTACCTAAACTTAATTTAAGGGGGTTTGTCTAATGAATACTTTATACAACAATGCTTGCGGCAGAACCCGCCATGATAATAAAAACAAAACTCACACTTTGTTTTTGAATGTCATCGGCAAATCGCCAGAAGTCAGCTTGCTCTGAAGGAATTTGTTTGCAAGTGTGTCATGCCATCACTAAAAACTTGCAGAACGCCATTTTTTATGTTGCCTCACTATGCCCTGTCAGGTTGCCTTTACGAAGTAAATATAGTCTATGGATCTCACCTCGTAAATCTAGAGTAAATGAGTGCCAACAAAACTAGACGAAAACCAAGTGCGCTGTCAAACGATGCTTCGGTGTCACTTATTGAGTTATTTTGTACTTTGACTAACTTTAACGTTGTTATTGCGATTATATGGTTGTATTTCGAGGTAAATTCTTATTATTATATTCAGTAACTTACTACCAACTGCACCAAAATGCAATGTAAATGTAAATCGGCAGGTTTGTGTAAATGGAAAACAAAATATATCGAGCATCTACCCACACCACCTGTGCGAAACTAGAGCTGCCAGCTAGATTTGTCATAAAACCTGACGTAGTAAGTGCCGTTTCCAAGTATCTTTAACGTTGACTGAACTAAAGTTGTTAGCTCACTTACCTTCAATGAAGACAAACAACATGAGAATGGAATTTCATTTGAGAAAATGGGCTGTTTATAAGCTTGGTAAATTTTGGTTTTGGTTCCATAATTAGATAAAAGGACTATAATATAAAGTGAAAGGGCTATACCCGTCATACTTCAAGCCCTTATTCAAATCTTCCAAGATAAATATACCAACCGAGTTCCAAATATACAAACTTTGTTGCTATTGTGTAAATGATTGACTGTAGTGTATTTCGTGCATCATTTAGCACGTTCGCAATTATTTATGCCACCGGTTAGTGAACGGAGTTACTCCTTAATCTGATTTAGTGCTGAGGATGATGCGTTACACAATTTTACATGCGACTCGTGGCTTCAATGACTGTTTGTAAACTTGTGTAGCAGTTTGGAAATTCATATGCTTTTACAGGATACCGTGGGAAGTAAATTAATCAAAACAAGAACAAGCACTTAAAAACATAAAAGAGATTTATTAATAAAAAGTCCTTTCACTCTTTTAAAAATCTGTATGTTTTTGAAAATATGTACAATCTCTATGTTATCGAAAAATAATTACCTACTACTTAGGTTTATAAGACGAATCTTAAGATACTTTTGATGTCGCAATTCATCCAAATATTTGAAAGAAAGAAGTAACAAAAGCCTATTAGATGAAAAATAGCTACATGATGAAAAAGAAAAGAATTTTGAATTAGGAAAGAAAAATTTTAGTTTCCGAAGTCCCGATACTATTTACTCTTTTATGTCGAATATTTTTTAAATTTGAAATAGGTTTACGCTTGACTACAACTTCCTTGATGTTAAGTAATGATGTAATCTACGATGGATCACGCTTGCTCAATATACCGGATCACTCGCGATTGCTGATGATTTTCGGTGAGAAAGTAGCGTGGAATGAGGCTAAGTATGGTTGGAAACCATAAAGGAGCCACCAACCATTCCGACACCTAATGGTGTTACCAGACTAGGTAGGTAGCATAACTATTTTAAAAGATCTAATCCTTTACCTCAATTTCCAACACACTGTTATTTTTTATGCCAGTCATAATGAACGTATCAACAGTGGTACGCGTAACACATTGCTGGGTTTTGAAACCCTTCTAGGACACCAGAACTATTTTGGATTGCTTATGGATTTGATAATAATTGAAAATACAAAGATGGGTATACTACAGGCACTAAGTATTATATCATTGTTGTACCTAGAGACGCTTAATGTAGACCTGTGTAGTCACATTCGGACCATGTTGTAAAATGTCACCGATGTGGTCACAAGTTTCGTATACGTGTTCCCACCTTGTATTACAGACCTCTACAGAATACATGCTAGTTTGTTGGCATTTAGATAAATCACATGTTATTTAGATTCTAATTTAAATGTTCAGAATGTAAACAAAATAATATATTTACTAACTTTTTCAATAGTATAACCTTACTAAAGTACCTAATAATTACGTTTCACTCATAGTACACACGACTACACCTTCAAGCTATACATTTGCAGTATAAGCTGATCTCGCATTGTATACGTTTTTCGTACAACTAGAGGTCAGCTTATATTACACACATCAAAATTGTCTCGGGATTGTTTGATGCCAAGCCACTTTTTTACATTTCAGAGTAATGTGCCTATTTAAAGTTGCTTTTATTTCTATACTAGCCACCCTCACCGACGAAGGATGAAGTCTGTTTATTGGGGAAAACCGCATGAAAATTCAACCTGTACTCTTTGAATTTATTGCTAACAGACAGCAGATTCATAACAACAGACTTCATTTTATGCTCTGTAAAAAAAGGGGTACCTAATAATAAAATATGACTGTATAATGGTGATAACCAAGCCAAGTAAAACTAAAATACAGGGAGTTATAGGTACAGTAAAAAGTATCTACTGAAAAACATTGGAACATATAGGTACGCATGCTCATAATTTAGTTGAAACACGCTGTCAATTCCCACAGCCTAACATACGTAACCTTTTCTATCCACAAATGTCCCGATACAATCAACGGATTGTATGAGCACGTTACACAGGTTGTTGCAAAATACACACATGGATGGATATACCAAAGATACATTGTGATGAAATACAGTTAAAATATGTTTGCTGAAAAAACATTCGAAGTCAATGATGCCATGTTCCAAAATTATTATACATGCACTAGATGACTATATGTAATTACACTAAACGATAGCATTCTGCGAACGATACGGATGATTACATACACCTATGCAAAAAGATCAAGACTTTACACTTAAACAAAACATTTTAAATGCGATGATAACTTTGTTTGTTAACTTTTGAAGCAAAACCGAGATAGAGAGACCTAACTGATGCAGATGATATAGATTCAATTGTTGCAGATAGTATGAAATCTGAGGACGTTTCACCAATCACATTTATAACCGCAATTTCAAACTTTAACGTCTAAGTTATTTTTATTGATATCAAGAATCGACTTCAGATTGTTTTAAGGTCACAGGGACGCATCCAATAATGAATATGATGGCAGCTCATAAAATGATTCATTACGTCGCGCCCCCTGTAGGTAGGTATAACATGCACCGGCGAAATGTTCATAGGACTCCGACATGGTACCGTTATAGCTGCGATCTATAAATCCCAACTTGACAAAATAATAGGCTAGACGATAGTTCGACGCTATTAACGCCTAGCAAGATATATTGAATCTACTCTTCTCAATCAGATACCTTAATAGAGGCTGCTGCTTCCCAATAGAAAGTAAACTACACTTTAATATACTGTAACGGTTGTAAACGGTGCCTCACAAATCTTTGTTACAACTGAAATAGTGTAATTGGAACTCTTAATTAGATAATTAATTTTAGCATTATTTATTGGAGAAGTTGTTGTGTTAATGGCTTAAGGTTTACAGTGATGATAAATTCAATGCTTTGCAGAAATGACAACTACGAATATGAAACGTCTTCGAGTTTATAATTGTTTATAGTGTTGTTGTTTAAAGTTTTACGTTTTTCTCACAGATGTACCTAATATGTAGGCGCCGCGTTATCCATAGCATCATTATGATCAGCTTGAGGATATCCGCCACTGGACGTACGCCTAACTTAAAAAACACTACAACGATTTGGTTGCATGGGTCCTTTTGCTTCACCGTGTGGCGAACCGGGTGACGTGACATAGCATGCTGATGGATATCTATCTTTCTAGTAGAAACAACAAAAATCTGCAACTATTGGTAGGTTTGTATAGGAAAAGATAAGAAACATTCCTCATATTCCTCGCAAAGAAATACAACTTGATAAGAGTCAAGAACAATGATACGACCATAGGTATATGACCGTAGCCGCGTAGGTATATGAAAAATTAATTGAAATTTTATTACAAACTTCAATCGCGATATAAACAATCTTTGAAATTTTCCATAAATTAGATAAATAATTAATACCCAGATGTGTACGTGTAATTTATTCCTTTAGATTGAATCCTATTAACGTACCATTGGTCGCTTATAGCTTGGACATTTATATCCGACATTACAGTTATTATTTATAGACTAAATATTTATATCCTGATTCATTTACGAGTATTTTCATAATAATATATTCATTTTCAACATCAAGTAGTTTGCTGTATCAATTTGTTATTTATAATTTCATTTGATTTGCTCGATTTTATTAGCTTAGGTTAGGCAATCTAAATATTTTTGCCTTTTAGGGTTCTATAACTGAATGGTGCCAATGGGATCCTATTACTAAGCCTCCGCTATCTATTCGTCTGTCTGACGATGCGTCAAAATCGAATTAAACCCGAAGCGAAGGCGATCACTAATTATCATCAATACTGTACTCGACTTCTGTTAAAGGTAATAAAATAATTTATAACTAGCATTTTGATACAAGAGAAACAGGATCTAATTATACTTAGCTACATACAGATCAGAAATTTATATAAGAATCTGCATTGGTTCACGAGACCTTATAACCCTAGTCACTATTAATGTACATTCAATGATTTGAAATTCTAAAATACTATATTAACATTCCACGATCGTTTATACAAACTAAATTAAACTTTTAATCAAATACGGGGTTTGTGATGGACTACAATGCATATAGTTTGGATAGAAAAGCCGTAACGAGCGATTTCACGGCGCGCGCGCATCTTTCGCCACGGCTGTCGGCCCTCGATCACGCGGCCATCTTGGATGCGCATACGACAGATACAGTTTCGTCATACAGTATAGAGAGGATAGTTACACTGCCCTAAATAGCTTTTGTTCTGATTTGCATGTTTCGATGTATCACTTGACGTTGCGAGTTATATAAATGTACCAATAGTTCTATAGAAATGTTGATAGTACTCCTCTATCTTACTTACAAATAATATTAACAATAGTTTGGATGGATAAGATGGAATAATGCTGGCGGCGGCGTGTGGATTAAGATTAAGGTGTTATTTCACCTCTTAGGATAATTAAGAGAAGACAGACCAGTGCTAGACATTAGATAAGAGTTATTTATTTACTTGAATCAAAATGTTGATATTAATAAGCATCTTCATGGTATTTTTAAAGTGCAATCTCGTGTGGCGAACAATGTCACAAATAAATAAATACAGTTGTTATTAGTATTTATGTTAATTCACAATACTAATTGTTGTGTAATACAGTCTTAAGCGAATTCTCATATTTATACTTCGCCTTTTCTCTTCTAGCCTAGACTCGTGAGGTTTTGCTTATTCAAATGGCCCTTCAGAATCGATTCCCTGCGCGTGTGCGCAGGGAATTGATTGATTGATTGATTGATTGATTTTGTAACTTCGGACATCCGATGTCGTTGATGTAGGCAACGTCACGTGTGTAGTGGTTTAAATTGTGTAAAAGTAAATAACTTTTTTATTTAATTAATCACTGGATTTTTTCTTATATCCACTTTATTCTTTCGCTATCTGAAATCATTGTAAGTGCTTAAGTAACTCTATCTAATTTCGACCTTTGGTTATTTGGTTACCTACATATTGTGTGAAATTAGGAAAATGTCCCATAATTTCCACGATTTTTTTTTTGGATACGGAGATAGCGGATAAACTGGATCACCAAACCACCAAGACATTAAGAGCACATACTTTACATTTTTAAAATCATTACCACAACGACTGTAGATTAGATAAGGCCATCTATTCATTATGTTTTCCGTTCAATACCGCTTCATTTATCTTTGTTGATCATCTATCTCTATCTACATTCTTGGATTATTGTTTAAAGCTTGGTCATTGTGACATGATTTAAATTTTGGATGAGGGTCTAAATGCCACTTTTTAATTGCCTTTCTACAAATTTATACGTAGGTATTTAAAAAAACAATTAAAATATAATAGTGTATAACTGTCCGATAATCGTCTGATACATGGAGATATTAGGTCATCTGGAATCTCGTAGATATTTTCATAAAATAATTTGTTCATTTTATTCCGTTATGATGTTTTAGAGAAAATGAGAAAATTTCAATTGAAAGTGGCAACGTTTAAAGTAGGTTAATGATACAAAATAGTTGATTTTCGATTTCAGACCCTCCGTTACCCCAATCCCTCCCCTAATCTCATGTGAGATTTTAATGTTTACTATAAATGTTTTGGACTTAATTAAGAACATAACTTTCTACCATATTTTAGGACTATGTAGTTTTATAAAGAATAACTTTAAGTACCTAACGTAATTTACACTGTTCTTGCCAGAAAAGAAAAGTGATTTTGCTGAGACCCAATCCATTGAAATCGAATCCTAACTAAAGTAATGGGCACCAAATTCATTTGCATCTACATACGGATGAATTTTATGACTGTAGGCTATAGAGAATTGAAATATAATACCATACCAATTATAATACCAATTAACTAACATTTAACATGTCACCAATATAATCAAATATTACATTTAAAGTCATAACTAGGCTCAACAGATGGGGACATTGTTTGGACATAGAGCAAGCGACATCGACATCGAACCGCGTCTCGATCACGAGATAAGATAGTATCGCTGCGCACGCGCCGGTCGAGTTTAGATTCGTCCGTGAAATTGTACGCGATTCAAACTGCTTAATGACTGCGATTAATTGTTAAGAAATCTTTGCACATGAACGAAGTGGCTATTTGTTAGTTTAGTCGGGTTTATTATTTAATACATTTTTCGGATATTACATTTGGTTTGGAGTCCATATTCTATTGGGTCTTTGAAAATTGTTCGGAAGCGTTTATTAAAACTATGAATTAGAAAAAACTAGACCTGTAACACCCGGAATGTTACTGTGGAGACTAGTATATATTCCTTATACTTTTTGTATAAATATAATTAATACGTTTTCATTATTTCAAATAACTTTAAGGTGGGTTTCACGGTTAAGTACTGATTTCATCAACTTTAGGTAAGTTAAATGTTTAACTTGAACAAAGAGAAAATGTAGTGCTAAAATTTTATATACTAATACGCTACCTAATATAAAATTAAGTTCATCGCGGCTATATCTATGTACGTGATTATCTAAAAACTACATACAGTGTTTTATGCGGTTTTCTCCACTAATAGATAGAGATTCATGAAGAAGGTTTGTGAATTTACCTTTAGTGGAGCTATAGGATTATATAATAATATTTTCTTTTATTTGTTAAGATGTCTAATAGAATGTTACGTTAACGTGGTGTATTAGATAACGGGCACTGATTCAACTGCCAAACTTTAGATCTATTCCAACGGTTTCTGATCATCAAAGACCGAACCGTGTCAAGGTAATATCACAATCAAATTCCCCAATTCAACATACTAAAAATATATTCTTTTATCCGTCACTCGAATGACAACATGAAGCTCGATTGTGCGGTGCGATTGGTCGAGTCTTGACTTGACAGTCGAGATACAGTCAGTCCAAGTCTTTATCGATACAATCTTGAACTCTATTGACTATTTGAGCTGCTCAAATCTTGAAGGGTCCTTACAACATGAATTAAGATAACAATGTTATTATGTAGCTTAGCTTTATATAGAGAATTTGTAAACTATAGTGGCTGGTTGGCCATTGGTAACTGCAATAACTAAGTACATCTTTGTTTTCAGGTTGCTGTCTTTGTCAGTCGAGGAGTTACAGTTATTCGAAAACAAAATTTGTTTTCGTAGAACTGTCATATTTTTGTGAGTAATAGTTATCTAGTGTTGCTTAGTAAAAAAACAAATTAAACTATGGTATTTAAGTAGGTTAGAAAACATCATATCGGTTTTTTCAATGCCTGGCTCTATCATACACTCTCTCCCCTATTCAAATTTGTGCAATAAATCTTGAACTGAACATATTGTCTATGTAGCAATTTGGTGGCAGATAGATGTGAAAATATCTTCCAAATAAATCTTACGAAAAGGAATCTAAACTTAAATTTAACACATTTAATGCATGCCTTTCATGGTTATAAAAATAAAAGTCAGATGACACCTCACACAGAAGAAATCAACTTTAGTCAAGAAATTACTAAATCATTCATATAGGTACTTCTTATTTCCACTTACAACAGCAGGCTGTAACTACACATTTACTTTTTTTATGCGTAAACGCTTTTTAATATGCGATCTAAAGGCGGTCTACCCTAAATGTAAGCACTTAACACAGACCCATCCACATTAGGCACATAATCCCCTCATACACTACCCTAGAACAAGCCTCCCGACCCACTACGGAGACAGGCTATTAACTAGTTGATTTGCTAGTTTTGCTCTTGAACCAGCTCTCGTTTGGCATAAACGGTCTTCGCCATGTTAGGCAACAACTATGCGAGAGGCATTGTCATCGGGGTAGTACGCGAGTCATATGAAACAATGGCATCGACAGATACATAGCCATGTGTGATGTAAAGTTATGGCTGAAAACTGGACAAAATCCGAGCTGAAGTCACGTAGGAATAACTCAGAAGATGAAAAAATTACCATCCTATAAGTACGAACGAAACTTCTTAGGTATAGGTTTTATAGGAATGAGCAAATAATTATTTGTATTCCACATTTTAGGCTCAGCATTTTAGCGATTTTAGAGGTGAAAACGTTAGATGTAGGTATTTATGTAGTATTTACCATACCTGCATATTATAAGGTTTATGACTACAACAAATTTAAATGTTATGTTCCTTTTAACTATGAATATACTAGTTTCCGCCCGCGACTTTGTTCACGTAATTAATTAAAATAATCTCAAGATACAGCAGCGGGATAAGTACTTTTCATATACCTAGGTAATAATAATAAATGAGATATGTAGAAAATGCAAAATTTCATGGAAATCCAATAAGCCAATTTCCTGTGAAAGAGTAACAAACATCTTAAAAATAATGCTTTCAAAATAACTAGTAACTGAGGAGTAGAAATGACTCAGGACAGGCTTAGATCTTTTCGTAGAAAGTCGAGGGTCATTCATTGTTTACAAATAAAACTATTTTCTTAAACAACCAGCGCTCATAATTTAATGTAGTAAAACCTAATTCTGTGACGTTTAAACATAATATCAGTAAGCACGTGAGCCTTAAAATATTGTGACATGCGTTCACTGAAATTTATGAATGCTAAACCGCGGATACTGTACTAACAAGATCTAGTTTAGCTATTTATCAACGTCCAGCCACTTCTGATTAGGTACTTTCGACTGCGATATGTTGCTTAACGACCGCCACGAAACACACTGGCTATAGTTTGAGCATTACAAACTTGCAATAAAGTACGTTGAATTTCCAGTGGCCAAGGAGCTGTGACAAACATTATGTGACAGGGATTATAATTATTATAAGTTATCATTGAATTGTTATGTTGATTTATTTTTTAGTGATTAATTTAATTATTTCAACGGTCACTGCACTTACAAGTTACGGCACTAACTATAGCGAATTTTCAGTTCAATCCGTTTTAATAATTTGTAAAACAAATAAACGTAGGCACATAATGAAGTGCAAAATCACTGGTCGCGTCGCTTGACTCTCGGTTTCGTGGTCGTACGTAAGGTTTGAGTGCAAACAAAAAGACATTTGTTGGCGACCAACTGTCTGTGTTGTATAATTTGAATAGGTAGTAAGACTTTTGAGTTATTTGACTTGACTTGAGGGTAAATGTCTTAATACTTAGTAGCTTTTTGAAAAGTATGTCAGTTATCAAGCAATACTGACACTCCGTTTGCGCAGTCGGATTTAAAATAATTAAATTCAATCAAGCAAATAAAGGAAACATCTGTGATATTTGTGATTAAAACAGTGAACAAAACGATAGCGCGAATGAATTCAGAGCTTATCGCAATCTATCGATATTTCAGTAAATTACTACTGTGATTACTACAACAAAAACTATTATATGTCCATTTTAAGATTTTAAACTATCGTTATAGAAAATTCTTGTAAATCTAATGAAATATTATACCTACGCCAACGTATTTATAAACCTTGTAATAATTTTACGTCGCAAAACTAATAAATCAGCTTTCCCAAATAGGTAGAACACCAGGTTAATCTAATAACGTCTAAATATATGTATGTGTATAACTTTACGCTAGATTTTAAAAGCCCTGCTAATTTTCCCACGGTACTTGAGAGCTTTGTTTTAGGCACGTATCTCGAAGGGCGATATTGTATCGATAAAATGCTTAGTGTATTTTTATTGGGCTATTCACAATTAGTTGTTATCTATCGTCATTTGAAATAAGACCCCTGAATTCAAAAGTATTTTTTGGGAATTTTTACAGGTCAGTAATACCTGCTAATGTTATATCAAAGATTACTAATAAACTCCAATATGTTACCAATGAAAGTAGAAATCGTGCTCCACGAGTAGACCTAAAAGACCTTCTTACAACACTACATTAATAAAACTACTTTAACACCAATTTACACTAATGTACTTTAAAGTACTCTAAAGATATTATATTAATAGAACTATAGATTCTTAACATAACATTGATTGAAGTAGCATCGGCATAACCTATCGACTATCGATAACACTAAACATGTCATTGACGGCCCTCGGCTACTGTTCGCAAGCGTGACTGCCCGCGACAAACGGCGCGCGTGACGTACCCAAACTCGGTGCGATACGTCGCCGATACTAGACCATCCTTGCAAAGAAATATCGACTCTATATTTAATTAGTTATAATTTAAAATTGTTTATAGAAAAACAAGTCACAAAATTTTCATACGTGCTCGTCTGAAAATTAACACCAAGCTATTTTAGGCTGTATTTATATTAAGTCAAGGTTTTTTTTGGTAGGAAAGGCTTCAGCAACATATTGTTCACGTATTGTAGATATCAAATTTATGTTAAAAGCGTTGGAACAGCAATTTTCTATCGCACTATGAATTACGGTATTTATTATATTGATACCATTGCTTTATATAAAATAATTACAATATGATTGATGATGTTTGAAACAAGACACACGGCATTAGTCAGTTAAGTTCTGAAAGCGAAGCGGTTTCACAGGACGAACTAAAGTTATATTGCACGAACCGTTTTGGGACATATTTACAAAGACGTAAACTTGGTTCCGTGTCGCGGAAAACTTGTCGCACTTAAGTATAACATCTTGCTGTGTTACATTAATAAATTAAATTTTTGTCATATACACAAAATCTGAAAAGTCCCCCGAGTAGCAATTAGTTTTATTTGCAACTACTTAAATAACACAACGTCAGACTGAATTCGATGAACTCCGAAAAAATATAGGTCTAACTTTACATTTGCAAGAAATTTAGCACATTACTTACATTTATGTTTTTGATGGAATATAGTAAGCAGTATAGTGGACCTACTGTATAATGCCACAACCACAACATTATAAAATAGTTTTAATAGTCTCTAAGTGTCTACCTATATTTATTATTATTATATTTGATAATTTCTACGATCTTTAAAATCTATTATACTCGTATCAAAGCTAGACATTCGATTTCAATGTTGAACTACACATCAATCTCGAAACTACCATTCGTAAAACTCTTATTAGCCTAAGAGTCTGTAAACCGCAGATCTTAGGTATGTTATAAAAGCTGAAAGTTTGTCAGCCCATGCTCCCAATTTGATGAATTTATGTTACACAACTTAGGTTTTACCGCAAAGGCCACTATGATCCAAATTTAGGATCATCGAATTTACTATTTCAAATTTCATATTAAGTACATCGTATTGACCTGTGTTGCGAACATGTGCTGAGAAACTTTCAGCATTTATAAAATGGCGTAGGTCTGGCGTTCACAAACTCTTGCTCTATTTTGTATAAAATATGACACTCATATTATCCATTAGCTATTTAGTTAGATTATTTTGTACACTGCAGCTTATAGAACCCTACAATTTTCATATAAATAAACTACTTTTCAACGGGCAATGAATAACAAACATAAAAATCCCAACTAACAGTAGAGCCTCATATAAAGGGTTGAGTTCGCACATATATCGCGTCAAGCAACCAATATACATCAATCAATCAATCAACGAGTTTACCCAAGTAACTCCAATTTAATTCGAAACACGATCACCATTCAGTCTGATGGGCGGTTTAGAGCCCCATACACTTTAACTTTCTTCAATTTTATTCCACATCACTCTTCTACTATGCTGAAAGCTCTTAATTCAGCGGTATTCAAAAGTTATGGCGTGCAAAGTAAGTAAAAATTTACATTATACTTCAACCCTTTTTTTAGTGTCCCACTGTTAGGCGCGAGTCTTTTCTCAACTATTGAAGTATATATTTACAAAAGAAAAGTATTATATGTAGTATATTACCAGTTATCTGGTTTCCATAGTACAAGCTCTGCTTATGACCGTGTGTTAATGTCCCACTAGATTATTATTATTAATCAGATCAATTGGATACATTTCTGTAGTCCCATCAATCGCTGGTCTTTTTGCCACAACTGCTGCAAGATAATACGTTTACTTGACACACGAACTATCGTATTCACTCGGCACTACGCGTATACACTATTTATATATACACTAATCTCTAAACAGAAATGAGCCTACAGTGAATGTTAATTAATTGGCGAGTGTTACCTTAAAGTTCTCCAGATGGACTCGTGGCTTTTTTAATCACTAGGTAGGGTACTTAAAGAGAAGGATAGACCGTACAGTAACTCATGTCGTTGTGTATTATAAATTATTCATACATAATTAATAAATAATTTTATGACCAAATACTCCAAGTGCAATTAATGATGTAATAATAATAGTAATGTATTCTTTATACACAAAACACTTGCGTAGACTATTTAACACATATATACCACAGGCGAGCTTGACTCAAAAATGAGTTTTCTAACCAGTAAACGTGAAACCAGTATAGTTTGTGAGAATATGAGGAACTTTTCCACGGAAGTAACGTTTAATAGATTTTGACAAAATTTAACCCGCATTCAAATTAGTTTTTTATCTGGATTAACATATAGGGCGCTTACTTTTAATATCGATGACATGTAGTACCTCGGGATAACGCGATAACTTATTAACATCACCGAAGATGCGGGCGGTTAGTTTCACTATAAACCGCCTCCAATAAACCAGTAAAGTCATCAAGAGTGACGGATCACTGTACTGCTTTACAACCGCGTTTATCTAAACATGCTACCAACACATGTATGTGGCACTGTCAATTATCTGCTCGTTAGGACTGATAGATCTCCGGATTGAACATCGTAAGTCGTAGGTACTTGGGTAAGGTCAGTATGCCCTAGATCTGTTAGCTATTAGCGAATTAATTCGATCTAAGATAGGATTGACGAATGTTTTGTTTGTGAGGAGTGGATATACAAAAGCCGACTTTATGTGTCACGTTTAGGGAAGTTTACAATTTCCTCAAAGGTGGTATGTAAGTTTACATAATGCTAAAGTTTGCGCATGGCGCAGCGTTTCGACCCCTGGTCGTACCCACACATCTATGTGTTTGTCTCATCGCCGCTGCTCAATATCGGTTAAGGAAAATAAGAATAAAAATTTGACATATTTTGCATGCCCATGTCACGGCAAAACGTGGAGAACAGTTTACTTTACTTTAATGTTTACACCTATAATGTATCTACCCATGTTTGCAAATAAATATATAAAAAAAAATATCGTAAGGAAACCGAGGGTATGTGACCAATGACTAATCTGCACTTGGCCAGCGTATGTGGATTAAGGTCTAAACTCTTTCAACTTGTAAGACAGTTACGAGAAGACCCGTGCCCAGCAGAGGGAAACTAAACTTACTAAACTAGGGTTGAAGAAGAAAGTTTTTGAATGCAGTCGGATGTTCGTTGTTGTTTGACACATGCCTCAAAATATTATATTTTTATATCATAACCTTTTAGTACGCAACTGCTGGTTACGGGTCTTCCTTCAGCTATCTTTAGAGTAGCCTTAAACCACACTCGCTAGCCAAATACAGGTTAGTGGATGTCTCATGGTCTCGAATGTTTGGGCCTTAGACATGCTGGTTACCTTCCGATGTTTTGCCAGCAGCAATGAAACAATTCACTCAAAGGCGTGTAGACGTAGGATCCGAATTTGACTTACATTTAAAGGTCGAATCAGATACCTCTAAGCTACCCTTGCTAAATTTTAAAATTAAATTTAAATGTAGAATCAAACAAAAGGAAATGAAAAAGCAGTTGATCTTGGATACAGACAATATAAAATAGAGGTCATGATAACTTGGATAGATGTTTACTTACTACAAATAAACCAACCAGCATTCGTAATAAGGAGTAGGTTCATAAATTCGCGCGATATATGCCACTCGCTGAGTTATTTGATTGTTTTATTATAACCAATATCATATTACTATTATGATTACCTACACGTGCAATTGCTAGGTCGTTTAGTTATAAACTATTTAAGCAAAATATTACCCTTCAATAAAATCTATAGAGCAGTAAATAAGAGAGCAGCTTACAAGATATAATACTTTTTGGCATTGCATTTTACATTTTTCCATCGCACTCATTTTTGCTTAACATCAGGCAAAACGTAGTCAGGCGCAAGCTTATTTCAGAATAAAAAATGATGTATGTAAAATTTAAGCGACGAAGTATTTGCTTAATTCAAGTATGTATATAATACAGGTGATATAATCGTTTCAGCAAACTGTATGAGAGTATGAGCTATGTATGAGCTAAAGTTACCGACATAGCGATTGGATAGACAAGCTCAAGTGCCAATGCGGCCATACTGTGTGCAGAAAGAATGCCTAACGGATTAAAAAGATCAAGCGGCAGTCGGACTGGATTATTTAAGGAATATTATGCTAAGCAACCCCTTAAATTTTGAAGGCAATTTCTGTGTATGATTGAAGTCAGAACGCATATTGTTAACTACGCCGCCGTCTCTATTCTGAGGTTGCTATATATTGGAAACGTGAGAGTATCGTCTGTGAAAAGAACGAATAACAATAAAGAAAATCGCTTACCTTTTGTTTCAAGAAAGACAGATCTCTCACTGGAATTGTTCTCCTGGTCACTTTGAGTTCAGTTTGCAACACTTCCATAGTAGAAACCTCTTGGAACCCGTTCTCTTCAAGAGCTATACAAGTGCGTTGGACTTGCTCGATGCAGGGTGAGAACGAACAGAATCTTCCGCCTGTTGAAGATAGACAATAATTAACATTCAACCTATTCCAACGAAATGAGAGAATGTCTGTTTTGTGTTGTGGCACGCACGCCCCAAAGGGGGAGAGGTGACAGAGATAGGACAGGTTAAAGGATAATTGATAGGGAAGAAAAGTGCTCTCAAGTAGCGCGCGCACTCCCGTGCTTCGGTCCGTATCCCGAGATGGAGGTGGAGCTCTCATATTATCTCCATAAAAAATTTCATCCAAATCGGTTTAGTAGTTTGAAAATCATTCTTAATCATGAGTGAATTGGTATATTAGGCAAGCGTGTTCCATTGTACACTAGATCATTGCTTAACATCAGGAAAGTTGTAGTCGAAGGCCAGCTTACTTTAAAATGAAAAAGAATGAATTAAGTTGCCTTTTTCTTCCATTCTTCCGTTGTAGTGTAAACTATGCCTAAATAATATAAATGTTAAACATTGTAGTTTTGTATGTTATTTGTGCTTTGTAAGATATACTCATAACGGTTTTCGGGTGTGTTTTGTACTTTAAAAAGATAGAAGATAGCCATAACGAAGTCCTCTCGCCTTCATAACAACAATCACGCTTCATTCTATTGAGTGAACAAGAATTACACTGCAGGTTAACAAGAAATCAAAGGGATTTATTTCTATGTTAGCAAAAGACCCAAAACAGGTTTAAAGTATAACAATGTTCAATAAGGTCCAGGGGCTATCAACCTTTTATTACACAATCCAAACAAAAGCATGACGTCAGTATAAATAATGCGCGCGCGCACGTAAATGCGATCCAACAACGTCGACAGATGTTTTCATTCCCATGTGATAGATACAAGATGACCGGTGTTCATCCAGATAGCGTAAGAGTACCTACCAACCTTCTTTGTTAAAGTGATACCGTTTTGAAATTTTTACAAGCCTAAAATGTTAAGGAAGAGACATGTCTTTAATGCGGCCCGCTTCCTCTTATCTGTCAAATCTTATCGACCAATAAGGACAGCGTACGTCACTCACTATGCCAATCTAACCGGTGCGGGCGCTTCACCACAGGGGGCGATTTTAAAATCGTTCCATTTTTAAATGTGTATCGCGTGCCTGGCTGATATAAGCCAAGTAAGTATTACCATAATGCATAGAGTAACTTAGCAGTACGTAATGAAGCCATTATAAAGCATAATTTAAAGCCTTGACATACTCTTAAGATATGTTTGCTGTTATTAAGACCATAATTCTTTTAGCTAGATGGGTAGTAGTTTAAGACATAAAACAAAATCTGAATTATTATATGCCACCGGCTAGTCGAGCCAATAGAAAATTAGTCAAATTATTTGTAGATAAATGGTTGGGACCTTAGTCATCCAGGTTGCGCCATGTCCCTGGGTCAAGACACAGGAATGTACCCTAATTGGCAGATTGGCGAGGACGCAGACTATGTCACTGCCACTTAGTTAATGCACAAAGTTAAGGTGACGCCGCCTAGGAGCTTACTTGATTTTGACTCGTGATTTGAAGGATTTTTGACAGCTTGTTAAGAAATTTTTGACCTAAACAATTACTAGGTGTATATTAAAGCTTCAAGTAGCTTCTAGTCAAAATTAATTAACATTATTCTTTATTATTTGGAAATAAAACTGAACTAAGTGAAATTTTCGAACAAAAGACATCAACGCGCTTGTTCACCTTTTAATTAACGAAACAATTAAAACAATATATTTTATATCGATATTACAATGTACAGAAATATATACAATTTTATTCATCTCTATTTCTTTTTCTTAATTATGTTTAAAAGAAAAATGTTCTCGATTCAAGATTATTTGGTATGTGAAGATGTGAGCGATTTAAATGTCAGGCCTAGAACAGTAACTTATCGGCGTAAGGCTAATCCAGGCTGGCAGCCTAACAATATGGCAGACGTTGCGTAACAAGGGCTTTGTGCTGTGAGTACCCCCATTCACTCAAGTTTTAGTGATGTTCTACGACATCTGAAGAATATCGATAAAAACTTAACTAGTGAAAATTAAAAAAATGTACAACTATAATACGGTGTAGTTAGTTCATGGATATCGATAAAACCGTCCATGTTACTGGGTATATTTTCATGTCTATTACAGGTCTTATTAATATTGACTGCCTTCATGAAACTATATTTGTGGTCGTCACAGTTTCAACTAGTAACTGGTAAAGGGGTAATAATAGCAATACGTGATTTATCGATACTTTATGTTCAATCACTAGTGTTTAGCTGACATAAAGCAACATATCACAATAGCCCCGAGTCGCGTCACTAACAATACTGGACAAGCCATTGATGTATTAGTAATGATAACGCGGTGAAATCACATGTGTGCCCTGCGTTCGTGTAATGAGGTCGAATTGCATATCCAATCGTGCGCATATTGTTCTTAAGAATCGATTGAATTGAGTTGTCAATATTCAGACAGAACATAACTAATCCAATGTGTTTTGTGAACGTGTCGATGTCGACCACTATGAAGAAAGAAAGGTCAATCAGATTCTTTGGTACCTCACTTCTACCCTTGTGTCGCACAGCTGGGCACACGTCTTCTCTAACTACCTTACGAGTTGAGAGAGTTTAGGTCTTAATCCGGCTGGCTTTTCTTTGGTACTTATACAAATATTATAATTGATCAAAGATGTCTCATAATCGTGATGAAACACCACGGAGCCAGTAATGTATGAACTATTGCGGGTCATGAAGTTTGTTCATAGAGGGTTTTGGATATGAAGGAATGCAAAAGGTATGTACCTTCTACATACATTTGAACAATTATATTTGTGGTCTAGGTGTTGTGCAAATCCCGTGTGGCGTGGGGCGTCGTCACCGGGGTGGCCTGCGCATGCGTCGGCCCCGCCCCCGCCCGAGGCCTGCGCTCGCGCCGCTGTCTGCCCAGACTTGCGACTATTATGAACATACCACCTATAAACCCAATGTTGTAATTTAATGTAAACAATCATGGGAAGTGGTGAGGATTGTTCTGTCATGTTTGTTTGCGATATGATATTCATTTATTCGTTGCATTGTGGGATAGAGCTGTTATATGCACGGCTGTAGTAAGTTCTGAAGGAGGAAAACTGCATTATGAGAGATTCAGCAATATAAATAATAAATCAATAGTCCGATTTTGATGAATTCCATTTAGAAACAACGGTCTCATAGATTAGGTCAGTCATACATAGTAAATTGAATGCCAACTACTATCTACTCAATATTCTTGATTATAGCTGGCGTTACTTAACTATTGAAATATTTACAATTGCAATAAATTAAAGGCCTATACCAGGAACGCATCCGATCAATGATAATAAAATTCCCAGTACGGAACGTTCAATTAATTTAAAAAACATTCGTTAATTTTATTAATGCGCACAAACTTAAATCTACGATCACTTTGGAGATGTGATCGCGAACGCCTTCTCATTTTCGAAATTAGCAAATGAATAAAAAACAGTTGCCAACCGCCAACAGAGTGGACAAGATAAAGAAATATACGGAGAGGTGCCTGCGTTCGAGGGTCCAGATAACACCATTAACGCGGGGAGGCTGGTGAACAAAACAATAGAAAGGGACGCTATTATTACCTCATTTCCAAAACAGTTAACAATCCAAAAATCTACACCGGAAAATGTTCTTTATTTAAAAGCAACTAACGTCCCAAACCAAAACAAGGAATTTATTAACATAAGACTTAAAGCTACTGAGCAAAACGATGGTACAATGAAGGAGCAAAAGGGACAATACACGATGGTATTGATAGCGGAATGAGTGGAGTAAGTTTTTCTCAGCCACCCAGCCAGCAACATAATTAATGATGTTCGTGTTGGGGACGAATTTATAAATTCGCTTTATTTCGTATTTATACATGTGTGATATTGCTGATAGAATATCTACCAAAATGCGACATTATTAGCAAAATAAAAAATTAGTATTTTTGATAAAGATTTATGATATCATGCTAAATAAGATTAAATGCACTGACTGCTAATACGAACCAAAATATCAAATGTTAACAAAGATTTGTGATAAGCATAAACACCAAAACATGCACAGTAAATGTTGGTTATAAAAATGTAAAATGAATTATTAATAGCATCAGTAAAAGTAACCCTAGGAATGCTATTTACTTATAACTTAGGTAGTATTTTATTATCAACAACAAGACAGCAATAACATTAAACAAAATAATACCTAATTCAAAACACAATTAAAACGAAACTCAAAAATTTGACGCCGATATTGACAATGACAGATAAGTGTTTAATGACTGACCGACATTTTTACCATCTCTAGTACTTTATTGTCAAAGATGACGGTCTAGCCCATAAGAAATACTAAATAATATAAAAAAGTCTTAATAATAAATTTAAGATTATTACAAACAAAAACAAAAAGCGTTTTACTAATTTGACAAAATCTATTCTAAAGAAGAGAAACTATAATAAACTGCAATACAAAACACTTCCTACTAGATTAAGTTTTTGCAATATTAAAACTAACTGCTTTGAAACTACGAGGTTCGATAAGAAAATAAGTAACAGAATTCACGCCGTACTATAATAGAAATCCAATTTTGCTATCAAAGTAACACCATCTTAGTCGAACAATCCATAGGTCGCTTCTAACAATGTTTCTAGAATTTCATAAAGCTAAATGATGAATTCAAAAACTATTAGGCGAATTTTTCATACAACAGCACAACAATATTAAGCAAAACGGGTAAAACATACAGGCCAGTTTCTAGACCACGGGATTTTATTGGAGAGACGGGACGTCATTTAAGGGGGAAGACAGGCGACTCCCGCTCCAGCTCGTACTTGGTGGAAAGGTTAGCCATTGCTATTAAATGCGGCAATACAGCAAATGTCTTGGGCATCTTTGTATCAGGTTGTTAGGTGTTCTCAGATTTAGGATTCTTGACTGGATTTTTAACTGATTTAATCCGGATAAGATTTTAATTTTATTAGTTATTTTATAACACGGTATTTGTTTTATTTAGTAGGTACATATGTTCCTATTAGAATTATCTGCAATTGGTGAAACAAGTCGTAACGTTACATTTAATATTGTTGCTATCTTAACTGCCTTCAAATTCCTTTCTCGCAATAAATAAAGTAAATCATACTACGGATCGCGAATGTGAAAGAGCATTTATTTGCTTCGAATATAATAATGGCATATTTAGTGTGCGATATCAGTTAATACGGAGAGGTTGGCATAAATCGGCGCAGGCGCAATCTAACATCAGTTGTTCGCCCCGCCCCCCCGCAAGTAACTCACTGCTATCTCCCCGAATATTGTTAATCAGTGTATCATTAGCTTGTAGTACGACACTCAGACCAGTTGGCTGAAAGAAAATAAAGCATAACATTTGCTTTATCACAGAGAATTTTATTTTAGAGTTAATTACTATATTTATTCTTTGAAGGTCTGTTTTTTCATCACCTGTAAAGGTTATTTTAAGTAAGTAATACCAGCTTTATTTTTCCGTATAGTTCATAGCCATTGCAGGCAGATTTCTTTGTAGTTATAACCTTTACTGTCTTATGCGGCGAATATCTTAGAGATGTGAGTGGTAACATTGTGTAGTGTAACCTAAGCTTTTTGATTTTGAGGAAAATTTATCAAAACCAAAAAGTTGCCTAGTAAGTATGTATCGCAACCATCGCCGCTGGGAGCGTGTACGGACGATAGCTCCATAGCGCACTGATATAGATAAGTAACAGGGAGACGCTGCTACAAATACTAAAACTAAATATTCTCCCATGTTTTTCTCGGCTAAGAATATAATAATATAATATTTAGAAAATTACATAGAAAATTGAATTGGAATTATCTACCTATAGTAGGTATGCCTATATTTTTAAATAACACTAAATTTAAATAAGATGCACTTTTTCATTGCCTTAACGTACGAGTTTCACGTGTTAATTCCAGACTTAATAAAATCAACTGCCTACAAACAAGTATTTAATGTTCATAGTCCTTCAAGCCGGAATTTAAAAGTATTGCTTTGCAAGCCTAGACGTTATCAATAACTTACAGCTATAATAAATCAATACACTTGTTTAGGGATATTTTAACTTGAACTGTTAAGATCCATACAATATATATAATTGCTAGAAACGAAAGAAATCTAATTTGACCTGATATTAGAGCAAAATATGGTTCATAAATGCCAAAGGTTTCCAACAGTCAGTCCTCGGCCCGCCCACTAAGCAATAAAGTATTTGCAAGTGATACAAGACTTACAATCGGAACTTGGATCGGGTTTGCCTTAACCTTATAAATACGCTATTTATTTCTGGAAATCTGCCGGTAATCAGCGCCAGGTTTAATGTTACAATTCTAAGAAAAGAATGCCAGTATCGCTATCGCTTAGTACAATTAAATTTACAAAATGATACCTAACTTTTGTAAATGACTCATTTTATTTAGTCTGACCTTTAGCCCGCGTATTTCTCGTATAAATAACATTACCGATTTGTGCGTAAGAAAGTATACCGTCGGTCTCAAAAGATCATATTATTAACATGACAAAGTTCAGCGGTTTACCCGTGAAAATACATGACGTTAAAGTTTGTAATAGTTAGTATGAATATGTACTGCGCTAATACTAAGAATTCAGGTCTGGTCATGGTTATGCTATTGACTATTGATTAATTACGAACATTTTAAAGGTTTTTAAAACTACATTTATTTATGTCATAGGTTGCCTTGCTGATTTTGCCAAATAAATCTTGAGAAAGAAACAGGTGTAACTCTTATAGAAAGAAACAGTAAAAAAAAACAAATTCATCATCAAATTATTAAGTGTAATTTTTTGGTTTTTGATTTAGAACATTTATTAATAATCACGTCAGGCATTGCCAAATACTTAAAATTGTGGAAACTCCTTACCAGACGCACTTAAAGTTCATATAAAATTATATTAACTTTAAGGATGTACCTTAAAGATCATCGTTCACCGTTTCAGTACAGCCTATGAAGACTGAAAAAGTGTGTGAACACGTCACGGTAGTACCTAATTATAGTTTAGGTATACTAGTGGAAATTCCGCTGCTGGTTTAATGAGGTTCTGTTTCTTCATATTTTGTAAAGGATACTCACAGTATGTGCTTACAGTAGCCAGAAGGCAACAAGCCCCGCGCTGTAACATGTCGGGGCCACATGTAGCAGATGCCTTATACGTAAAAGGATGGAAATTGTGCGTGCACTTAAACGGAATGAAATACTTACATTTTAAAATGTTCAGCTGGAAGAATGTAATAGTAATTATTGACACACTATTAGCTATCGAAGACATGTAAGAAGAAAACGGTAATCAAAATATCTGAGAAAAAGCAAGAGTTGAACTTGCACTGTCTTCAAATACTATGTAAAAATACACACAACAATGGAAATGTATTATGTAGTTGTTATCTAAGCACTTTTGATATGCGTATATGAATTACAAATGCTTACTATAAATCGGTTAATCTAGCAGACATATTTCAAAACAAAACTTGCATACGTTACAAGAAACATATTGTAAATCATTACAGGACGTGCCAATGCCTCCTTCTTTACTTACAAACCGATAAGGCAATAAAATTCATTCACACGTTCGTCAATTTAATAGATGCCTTATTAAAAACGCACCGCACGAATTCAATCGATGCACTTTAGTCGATTCAAATCGATTTATTTATCGATGTTTGCGATTCAAATTAATATTGGCAGGTGCGTTAATGCGTTGACTTTGTTTTACCTAAATATTTCGAATATTTAAATTTATTCATGTTCTATTTGTGAATGTTAATTCCTTGTTTCCTTGCAATCGTATGATTTATTTCTAATAGATGTGTACAAATTCGATTACCGTTTAGTGTATATAGATACCAATATTTGTTTGTAACTTTAAGTTTACGGCCTAGAGTTAATGGCTTTGGTTAAGTAACTGTAGTTTAATAGGTTTAATCAGATGTCGTTTGATTTTACTCTAGAATCAATACATATTTATGAAGTTATTAAAATCTTACATAAACGTATGACAAAATACGCTGAGAATAAGACAGAATATGTAATTGAATAAGAAAGAACCTAAAATCATCTATCGCATATGCTATGATACGATCGCAGATCGATGATGTACCAATGGCCTAACTCTCACTGATATTTTTCTGACATTTTTGAGTTTCTAAAACATAATATGTCACAGATCACAGAAAATATGTCTTTCAGATCATGACCACATCATTGAAATAAAACTGTATTAGAACAGATTTTATCACGGTTTATTTTAGATATTCGCGTAAATTTAAGAACATACATGACCACATCATTCAGGATTTGCGCAATACTGCAATTGCAAAAGATTCCAGGTCTTCAAAATCGTGCAGAATAATATGAGGAAACCTATTTAACCGTAACTGCAAATAAACGAACAGCTAACGTCCACCTGTAAGTGTCAGATCTCGTGGGAACGGTTCCCTAATTACCAGGGCTGCAACGGATCTAATTCGCGGACTGCGTGCGCAAGCGCCGGTATACTCTCACGCATGCATTGTCTTCGGTAATTGCCGATCCTGTTCAATTTGTTGTTCCCCGCACTCTGATTCCTTTAAGTGGCTATACTCAATTGCTAAATAAATCGCATGCATACGATACTATTTCTCATACATTGTTAAATGTTAATGGGATGGAATGCGGGTATGTTGTTTTGTCGCATTTTCTTTATTTGCTAGCTATGATGCTGAGGCTTATATTATTAAGGATTTTATTTTTAGAATATGCTTTATAGAAATCAGATGGTATAGTATGCATATATTAAGATGCAGGTGTGATAATGTGCAACGTGCCGCCGAACCCGTATCATGATTTATTCATCCGAAGCATACTTAATATTAATCATGCCTGCGCGAAAGCTAGAGTAATTTAGTAGATTTCATAAATCACGTCACAGCTACGATTGGCAAATGATATAATTAAGATAAATGCAAGTATCTACACCATCACATTTTAAGGGATATTAAGGCTATAAACCGCTTCGCATTTACGGTAAATTCCATGAATGCATGAAATTACAATAGACGCACCATATTGGTGCGGAAAGCAGAAACGCTACGTTAGGTGCGCAAGCGCAGGGCGGTATGCCTGCAGGCAGCTGATGAAGACATCACGGGGCGGCTCGCCAATTGATTAGTCGCGCGACGACCGTCGAAGTGTGTGGATATGTTATTATGCGACGTTAGACACGCGGCCCCGTTACAAAGAGGATGTTAGAACGTATGCGGATCATGGTAATTCACCTACTCTCATTTTGCGTCAATTTAAAACAGAAAGTAATTCCAAATCTAGCCGTTTCAGTATTTTATACCTTCATATATCACAGTTTTATAGCATTTCTATTTAACAGGTCAAGTACAACAAGCGCTTTATAAATATGGTAATGAACAAACATAAAATTCAGTCCATACCTACTAAAATATACTCTCAACAAACTGTAAATAATCTCAGCAAATCACATAAAGAGTCCAGTACTAAATGAAGTAGCGTTTAGTATTGACCGATTCACAGTTAATTCACAAAGATAAAGGGCTTTAAAGGGCCCATTTAGTTCAACCTCTATTATAAACTATGAAACTTTAACAGAAGTGGGAACGGCACAGCCAAAGTTATAAACTTATACAACTAGCTAAGGTAACAGTTCAATAGGGAATTATTGCTCGAATTATGGAGTCTAATCGATAGTTACACGCAGTTGAGGATAGCCATAGAAAGTGCGTCAGTCGCGGCGGGAACCTTTACGTAATTAAGCCTTTAAGGATGGATAATTAAGGGGTGCACAAACGAACAATATTTTGCAACGACAGAATGGTAATAAGCTAACTTTCCTTGGATGTAGGAAAAGCCATTGCATCAATATGCATAGTACGGTAATCTAAAGAGTCGATATTGTTTAACCTTTAAGGAGTTTGTCATGTAAATACAGTGTACAATGTTAGTAATTGACAGGACCTCGTTAACATGATTAGTAGGACGCACAGTTATGGAATTTGAAACAGATAAGAAGTATTTTAGCATACTATATATAGGTACACAGTTTGTAATGTGCATAAACTTTTTGATAATGATATCAAACGCAATGAAAATTTTATTCAGATACTTGTTTAGTAACACCGAACAAAATTTAGAGGCTTTTAAATTGTAATGGCACGGTAAACGAGACCGGCTACTCTATTTTATTTCATTATTATCTTTCCATTTACTAATTTACTGAATACTAGCTACCGTACGCGGCTTCGCCCGAGTGGTCAAAAGAAGTCCCCTTTCTTAGTTCATCCCTATGCATCATACGAAACTCTAGACCCAGCGGTTTTGGCCGTCAGACAGTTTTTTTATGACGGGTCGGTGGCATGGTCGGGAAGATATTTGCTTTTTACGCCTCAATGGGTTCGATTCCCACCAGAGACAAACAGTAGTAAGTATATATGTATATAGTATATACACAACACAGTCACAGTCAACGATTGAATTTCTGATAGACAGGTACTTTACTTGTATTGCTGTAAGTACTCGATGATTTAACACTATAAATTAAATGAGATCAATGTATCACATGCCAATTAAGATTATTTTTGGAAGGCGAATACTTCAAGTTTAAATGCCCATTCTTTGAGAGTGTCGACTAGGTTTATTTTTTTATAATAGATATAAAAATTAACAGCCCTGATGTAAGTGTATTATTCCTAGGTTATCATTATTTGTATTTCATACAACTTGAAGTTGGCGTGTCTCAAACCATTTGCCGTACGCACGGCAGGCGTATGCCCCCAGGTCCTGAACGCTGGAAAACATCCACCAACGCGTATTAATTGCCCACATAAATGATTTTAATGCGCTGCATTAGTCTGGACACTTAATAAAGTTTACTTTTATGAGAACATTGAGTGAATTATGTTATTAGTTAATAATAATTCTTGTCCTAGCCGTATTCTGGTATAGCGGTCAGTCTGTGCCAGCCAAGTACGCAGGACATAAATCTCACTTCAACTCATTTTAGTGTCCCACTGCTGGGCACGGGTCTTCTCTCAACTATCCTACAAGTTGAGAAAGTTTTAGGCCTTAATCCACACACGCTGCACAAATGTATGCGCAAACACAGGTGTACCAACTCGCAGAGTTCAATGGGTGGAAGAACTTCCTCTTTACGGCGGCACGGGGTTGTCACTCCACAAATTTTTTGACTACTACTTACTACGGAACACTACTGAGAAATTACAATGTCATAATAATGTTTTATGGTCCGGATTATTTACACTTTTTGGTCCGACATTTTTGGATTCCAAATACATAACTATTTATTTGTCTATTTTAGAGATCAAAAAATTTATAAGCTGCATCATATGGCCACGGTTATGTACACATGTGTAAAATACGGTGTAGAATGATTTTCCGTACAAAATATGTAGGTAAACGTGCAACATTTCACGAATATTTTGTTTCAATAACGTAAAAAAACTTAAAACGAAAAAGACTGAAACGCTAGGATTTAAAATCTAAAATAAATCGATAAAATCCGTCATAAAATAGTTTTATTTCAACGTTAAAAATATCTCATTAAATTATCAATGCTAGTGTTAAGTAGATATCATAATTATTATTAACATGTCGAAATACCAATAAGGTTTGACCTCAGACACAATAACTTCGATGACTCATATTCTTCAGTCAACTGTAGACAAGGTATTTTATGTTCATACTAAACAGTATGTAAGTACATTGTCATACACGTCCTGTTACTTACATTACGCTTTTATCGTTAATTGACAAGCAATTTAACTCACAATCTGACGTATCCTTGTTAGCCAATCCGCCAGTCAATCACCCAACAAATTATAAGACATACTAAAGGTCGTAATGTTTTAACGAGAAAAATATCCATATATTAACGCATACATATTGCTTATGCATTAAAATAAATTCCCTTGCAAAATCACTGAGTTTATTACATAAGCACTAATAATAAACAAGGGCCAATCGGTATAAATTAAGCGGCGGTCGACAGGCGTATTTACACCGACGTCTGTGCATATTGAAACTAAATCATTTCAACGTGACCCGAGCAATTGGTATACCTACATTACCTACCATTGAAATAAGACTCATGAAAATTCATGTCACAAATTCCATTGCTGTTCTTATGCAAAACTGTTATAAACGTCATTCTAAACCCGCAATGTACTAGTATCTAAACTAAGTTAATTGTACTTTAGCAGCGAAACGCTGTAATAAAATATAACACCACTAATGATGTTTGATTAAAAACTAATTTATTATTTGTAAATTATGTATCCGGCTTGAGGCTTGTTTGTAATTTTTAATTTATTTGATTTAGATATCACGCTTTCAGTTCGCGTTCAGTAAGATCGTAATCGATAAATATCTCGATGGATATCTCGATTGTTCATTAAAAACGTTTAATAACATGACAAGAAAATTGGCATTATTGGCGAACATTTATCGCGCCGTGTAATTAATTAGAACACCGATTGTATCAGATTATGCAGTTTTTTGAACCAATAAATTAAATATATGTAGCAAGTTTTACAGACAATGGGATTAGCCCCAGGTCTACTTATTCATTTTTTTACATTCATCAGTAATTACTATCAATTGATAAATGTAAACTGTACTATTTAGGTACTATATGTGTACCAGATTGTAATAGCATTTGAAGCGCTAATTCCTCATCTTTAACACATCTTTACTCAAAAACTCTCGGTTGCGGTTGCTCTCGCTTCTTTTTGTGTTGTGCCTTCAAGTCATAAAGCCGTTGTTGCTCAGCGATAATATAGGGCGGATGGGAAAACCCTTTACAAACTGAGAGGGTGCAATCGGCTTCTTATTCTAAATAATTTTCCACCGGGAGTATTTCCGGATCTCTGTTTTCTTTTGTAAAAATAATGTCAATTTTGCTTTATTTCAATTTACAACAACAACTCTGTAACGCAGCACTCGTATGAAGTACGGATTTCACCCTATTAGTTTGTGGAGGGCGGTCCCTTCCACCTGGTATAGCGTTCTATCAATGATCGAATTTTATAATCAGTCCAGTACCTTTTGAGTTCATTCTTTGCAAAACATTAGTGCGTGTTGACTAGTAAGTGCCTAAGCATCTAAGTACAGCAGCAGGTCGTTTTCGTGATAGATGCCGCCCTATAATGTCGAAAGATTTATTTAAGATATTTAGCAATAAAAAATAATAAACAATAATTCGAATAGTTTAACTAAGTGCCCATTAAACTTCTGAACAAATCTATTGCTCTTGACCTCCCAATAACTAGTCTGGTATAACTTCCAAAAAGTAAACGTAACATTCCCATACTCAATCATAAATAATAAAGTGTATGCAGTAATTATAACACTGTTCACTATCTAAACAAACTAGCAACCCTCCATGCTTTGCTAGAGGATCTTATTTTGTAGTCGTTTTAATAGATATAAAATCATTATTATTACCATTAAATCTGAAGGTTTCACCAAATTCCAGAAATCTTGCAAGACTTTCTGTAAGATTTCTTGAAAGCGAATAATTATCATCATCAGGCGGTTTAGTCTACAGCTGGATACAAATCTCACATTAAGCCCGCCACTGAATACGATTTTTGGATATTCTCATTAAGCTTTTGCTGAACGGATACCATACCAACAATGCTATAGTAGGACGTTTTTAGACGAGATGGAGTGACAATCTCAGTAAACAGTTTAACAGTACAAGTCGCAATCGTTGTAATGTCTAATACTTCTAGGTTGTATGATGGCGACTCTGAAGCACTCAAAATATAGCCAATTTTCAAATTTAAGTTTAACGTATTGTGAAGGTGTGAAGTGCAAGGATAACTACTTACCCTGAAGTTTACTATGGTATTACAAACAAACAAAACTATATACATTAATAATATTAATATTAGTATAGACATAGTGCGGTGACGTGTGGCCGGTATGCCGTAGGGCGCGGCAAGTCAAGGCGAGGGGTCATTGAGAGAAAGGCGCGCCTAATGTCTGTGTTAATTTCATACTTTACTTATTACAGCTGTTATATTTATTATGTTATGGGTTGACTTACGCCTGTGGCTTTGCTACTATATTGCTTCAGAGATAAAAGCTTTTAGTCTATAACTCGTGTTACTGAAATATTAAACCAGATGTTTTCATTGCAAATGATTACCAGTAGGGTAATGCATGTTGCATATATTACTGATTATGAAAGCTAGTGTATTAAACCCTATTTTTTTATGATAGGCTTGCGCTTGACTACAATTTACCTGATGTTAAGCAATGATAGAGTCTACGATGGAACGCGCCTGTCTAATATAATGACTCACTCGTGATAACGAATGATTTTCAGTAAGCTGTTAGCAGTAGAATGAGTAGAATGCTAAGTAGTTTTGTTCTTTGTTGTTTATTTTTTGAATGACATCAATAAATACATAATAAAAATTAACGTTGGTAAAATGATAGCTGTAGATGTAATCAAAGGGGGTAATATAAATTCATAGGAAAAGCCTTAACAAAGAGGTGATCGCGAAATTAGATCATTTCCTGTACATAACTACTAAATAAATGTTAACTGTAGCAGATCAAAAGCTTATAACAGCTGCAATATATCCATCATGTAATAAGAACATCAATCACTTTACAAAATGCTATTATCCGACTAATATTGATCGCAGCGAATTGCCTAGCTTTACTACTAATTCGCGTGATATTATAAATTAACGGCATATCATTTACCTCATTATACTTAATTGGCAAGGATTGGGAGCCTCAAATGAAAATAAATTACCCCTTCGCTTTCCATACACACGTCTACAAACACTAAATCAGGTGTTTATAGTTAAGACAAGATTATATCTAGATAATCAGTTGATCTGCATTAAAACAGACGGTTAGAGGTGAGTATATCTGAGCTGTTGTGAGGTAAGCCTGCAATTGTTGGGATGAATCGTTTTTAGCAGTAATTGGTAGTGTTTGTAAAGTCAAGTTGTAGAAACGTTAAACTGCTGTGTCGCAAAAGCCAATAAATGATTATAAAATAGTTTTGTAACCAGATAATTGACGTTATCAGACGACTGATTGAAGTTTAATGTAAACATTAATATAATTTTGTTTTGACTTCTAGATCTGTTTGTCACGACTGTTTCTATTCACCAATTAATTGTTACCCTCTCTTTTCAATTCCAGAAAAATCTTTAACCGTAACACCGACTAGATACCCACTAAACATAGCTTTATTCAAATATTGTATGAAATTAATCGTCAAAAGTTTGCGGGGTATTCGGGAAGATAGCTAATTTTGATTGGTTCACTAAAATTCTTATCCTTGAACGAACCAATCAGAAATAGCTTGTGGTCGCATCGTATGTAGTAATACGACATAAGTTAGGCGAGCACAGGGGCCCAGCTATCCGGTGTCTAAAGGTATCTGGTCGGTGACCACAAAAAAAAGAATAGAACATGTGTGATAGTGTAATGTGTAATATTTTTTATAAATTTAAATTATTGTGTATTAATGTATTTTTAAACTAGCTACAACTCAGGCTTTACCGTTGAATGAAATGGCGCATTCAATTTGGCACATTTAATAAATACGAGTATGGTGAAGAAGCGTATACATACATTTATATTAAATTAGAAATCTAGGTACACATATCTTAGATATAAATTGAACGGAGACTAGATCTCACAGTCAAACCACTTACGTGGTTTTGTGGGACACAGATTTTATTTTATGTAAACTGATGTAATGGTAATAAATAATAAAATAATTATATTCTTTTGCTTATGGTTAGTCTGTTATCAAACTGAAAAGAGGTTGAAAACCAAGTAAAACTACGACCACTACTAATTATAAAATCGTCATTAAGCTTGAAAGGCGTGGCATCGCCCGCGCCAATTACAAACCATATTATTAGTGATATTTGTTAGTAACAGAATATTAATCAATATAATGTATTTCAAATTTTAATCTTAGCCACGGTTTGCTGCGAATTAATCAATACTAAACGCCATTATGTTACACGGCTGTCGGTACAGTTTCAAGTTGTTGCTAAAGTACTAATAATAATTAAGTTATAATTAAACAGGAATAACTTAAGATAGATAACTTAGATTTCATATTACGTTTAGATTTTCATAATTTTATTAATAATATTGAGAATAGATCAAATAATGGTCATAATATGCTGATTTTACGTTAGATAAAAAAAAACCTATTGTACAAATAATGGGAATGGATCTACTACTGATATAAAATTACCAAAAAAAAACACTTATAAAAAAATCCTGTATAAAATTATTTTTGTTGTCCTTCCGCGGGCCAACTGTTATTGGAGATTTTTTTTACACACATGCAGTTTTTAATTAAAATTGAATTTTTTATCTAATTCTAATAATACATCTTTTTGTGATGCTTGCACATTACAAACAAAGCTATGATATTCATTTATAAGAATAAGTTAATGGTAGGTTATTTATTTTCATTATTAGGTTTTACATCTATTGAAAATATTTGTTGTATCCTTATTTATAGGTATAATATGTATTTTGTGTCTAAAGCGATCTTAAGTTACTAAAATACAGGAAACTCTAGGGCATGCGTGTATGCAGAGCTTACGCGCATTACTGGCCGCACGTAGAGCGGCGTAAGCTCGCGAAGTTCGGCCAGCTGTTGACATTGTGCTTTGATCCACATTCAATACCAGTTCGGTCAGTCTATGTATTGTAGCGTATTCACGATCTTGCTATGGATTTTAGTAAGTTCACGCTTTTAATGGAATGATAGTAGTTTCTTTTTTTTTTGCAAAAATGCTAACGATTTTATTTATGACTGAAATGAGCATGCGGGTTCGCTCGCGTTATACTTTGAGGGTCGCAATTGGAGAACAATAACTATGTACCTAATTTCATTTCACCTAAGTAATGAAACAAAAGTGAAAATAAAGGACGGAAATGTAAGCGAAAGCATTTATTGGTATCTAATAACAAAAATAGAGATAAAAAAAGAGTATGTGCTATTCCGTTCTAACGGTGTAATATAGAATTGTCTCATTATCCTAGCGTACTATTTACAACACGAGAAATGATAGACCGATATTTATAATGTTTAATTTCTCGGATTTATCTCTAACACGAACAGTAGAGTAAATATTTAAAAGATTTTTTTACGCAATTTTCCAATCACTCATAATATAGAAGCCTTGAAACTGGTGGATTTTTAAAGACAATAGGTTAACAGTTTTCTATTAGTATATCAGTTACCGTGTTAATTGAGTGTAGATTTAAACGCAATAGCTACATAATTAAACAGTGTTCTCATATAAATAACACCTTCAATAATTATACAGTGACCGTAGATTGACTAGCTAATAAGTCTATAAATCGTAAACTTATTACTAAATAAATAGTACTAGTATCATGATATTGAGTTTTGTACAACGTTTAGTTTAAATATTATGAAATGCTTGACATAGTCCGCGCATTTTAACAATATAACTTATTTAAGTTAATATTTTAACATAAAACTCAAGTTGAGAGACAATTAACTTCGTTTATTGCGCAAAAATTGTAGTTGATTTTGTGCAGTCGGGTGAAAATTAGGATTTATCCTCTCAGGTAAGATATACTTTTACTGAAATGTCACTGTAACGGCAGATTTCTATAATATTTAATCAGTTATATTTGGTCCTTCGAGCCGGATTATGGCATGAATATTACAGAACTAGCCTACGCCTACGAGGCTTCGCGTTGAGCCTCTTCTCACTACCTTGAATATTCATGCTGTATCTTGGATTGACATTGACATTATAAAGGATTTATCCACATCTCCAAAAACTATAACGCATTCTGGTGATAAGTGTATAGCAGTAGAAGTTTCGTTGATTAGATTCGAGTATTTAGTGTATCAAATACAACTGACTAAGTCTATCTGGAGAGACCTGACGACTGAGCAAGGAAAACGACTGCCACCGCGGGCGTTAAGATCATTAAGGACTTGATGCTATAGAAAGTTAGGTACAATGTTTTATGTTTTTTGATAGTAATAGATAGTAGAATTTCTATACACTATAGTGAACTGTCTATAGGTAACATAGAGCAGTTATAATTTAGTTAGTCAAACAAAACGTTGTAGTTGTATTAGTCATATGGTCTATTGTCCATAGCTGTCGTTCGCGCCGCTTTATCTTAATTGACTGCATTGATTCGGTGGCGCAATTCTCACCAACTTAACTTTGCGTATAACCAAACCTATAGCCTCTATCATTTATTATCAAAACACATTTTACCAACAGCATATACAAATTGGTAATAACGCACGCGCCAATCTGGACCATCACTGTGTAAAATTTTGATTGTCGAAATATCAATCTTATGTTAACAACAATAAAGTGTTAATTTGTAGGTGTAAAGGATAATAATGGTGGTTAAGGCATTGTGTATAACGCCTGAGGGGACAGGTTATGTCACAGTTGTGTCTTGTTCAACATGTCTGGTAGGAAAGTAACAAGGATATTAGATATTATCGCTACAAGGAATTTGATTGAAGTTCAGGGGGCAGGCTTTGAATTGTTGATCAATTTTAGTCCGCAAATTACTAAGTCATTGTGAACTAGTGCTATTAATTTTTGTAATTAATTGATCGGGTAAAATGTGGGTTGGTTATTGTAGTCTACACCTTTAGGTTATATAGACTTTAGTTACGTAATTTACTGTTTGTTACTATGCGGATCTGATAATGCAATTTTTTTTTGTTTAATTCCTTAAGTAGGAAGCATCAAAAATAACCTTGAAGTGTCCCAGGATGGAGTAAAGGGCCCCGATTTTCGCAAGAATCGGGGCTCTAGTCTTCTTATAACTATGTGATCCTTAATGTGTGTGTCTTTTTATATTATCTGTAGTTTAGAGAAGCACTACCTAAGTAATTTTAAATTTCTAGACGCTAGCAGTATTTTAATAAAAATCTACAGGTTTCTTCGTCTTTATAGACCTACTACTTAGATGTAACTCGCTTGTTAATTCAGTTTTACTAATAATCACCAATTACGGAATTGAGCAAAGGCCAGTCTTGACTAACTTTATGCACTAGGTACAAACGATGTTCTAAGTACTAAATGATGCTATAATTAATAATGTTATTCGATCATTAGACTATTTCCATTTATGGTAATTGATTTAATTTAAAGATTTTAGATTCAAACATTAATAATGTATTAGTTTACCTAGTTTTAATTGCAGACTCCTTTGATATGTATATCAATTCCGATTTATGTGATGGTACTTAACTATCTACCTACTTGAATTAAAAGATTAACATTACACAAACTTAACGCTCAAGTCTGTATCGCTTGAAGGTGTAGGCAGAGGTGATATGACCATACCAAATCAAAGACATTTAGCTAAGTAGTTATTTTTTTATCCTGTAATAGGCTTGCGCTTGACTTGACCACAACTAGGATGTTGTTATGCAATGATGCAGTTTACGATGTAACGCGCTCACCCAGCAAATGCCGATTTACTCGTGAAGACAGGCAGATTATAGCCATCTCGGGAAACATCGATGCCGGTAGCGAATTCCACAACTTGGCAGTTCGCATATTAACAGTGGTTACATTAAATTAAACACTACCAATTAATTATCCTTGAATTAACCCTGTCTGTCATGTTTTCACGCCAGAACTACTCAACCGATTTGGATAAAATTTGGTATAGAAATAGTTTGAGACCCGGGGAAGGACATGGGTTGTTTTTATTAGACTGTGCATAAAAGAGGTTAATGGTTTAGCGCGATAATCGACATACGCGCGGGCGGAACCGCGGGCGAAATGCTAATTTTCTATTCTACAAACTTAGATCAAGATAGGAGTCTTCACACACGGAAGATGACGTCACTCGATAGAACACATGTTAGTTGCATAGAAAACCTTTAATTACCATAACATATTTATAGGTGGTGTCCAACAATAATTCAATCGGCACATAATAAGGTCACGGTGCAACCTAAACCTTTAACTGATTACTATTCTATACTCGGAATGAACATTAATCAATCTGTATCTATGTATTGATTGGAAATTGTATTTTATTTCGATTTATTATTTGATTGTAATGGCTAAACATGAACTTGAGTACATAATTATTATATATTCTTGTAAACAAGTCTCAGTGGCCTATTCATATATTTTTAACCACCATCGGTACGCGTTTCATCAACGTGGCGAAAATACGCGGCGCTAATGTTCGGTGTGATAGCGTTCTTATTTACAGAAGTCTTGAGAGAGAATTAGAAAAAAAAGCCACGCTGGATCGTTTTAACGAAAAATATAGGTACATACGAGTACATACTAAACGCTTGAAGTAGGAAATATGACCTACTCCTGGCCTTGCTAGCGAAATATGTATGACATTCATCTCTTCCTTACTTTAGGAAATAATACCTAAACGCGTGCTGTTTCCTTTTGTGTTTATGCCTAAACTAACATGATTCTGCTCGAGAAACGTTGACGCAGGCTTAACAAAAAAGAAACAAACAATTTTTTAACTTAACTCTAACTTAACCGCTCTCTTCAAAGTGCTTAAAAGATAGCTCTGAATCACCCTTAAGTCAAATGCCAGACACGTAGCATTTAGCAAAACGTACTTCCAAGATATTTTTAAATGCACAGCCCACTTTCCCAGACTTCGTGCAACTTTACTTTGCGTTTACCCACAAAGGGCAACTATTTTTCAAAGACAGATAACGTCCAGAACACGATAGCTGAAGTAAAGAGCTGTCTTATTAGACTTTCGTCCGCTGTTTTGAAGACCACCGTAGTTGGTTTTGTTCATACGTCATATTTGCTGTACATGTAACATTTGTCAGTGCTTCTAAATGTTTAGATTATGTGCAGAATACATTTGTTTAAAGTTGAATTCGTACGGACTATGGACCTTTTTTAATATAGGTATGTACACAATTATAATACCAGCAAATGCTTCGACAAAACAAATTTGTAACAAGTTTTGCAGGAAGAACCATAATTGTCTTCTGTATATTATGTACTAGTTTTCCGCCCGCGGCTTCGCCCGCGGATGTTGGTTATCGCGCTAGACCATTAATCCCTTTTTTCGCAGTCGGATAAAACTATCCTTTACGGGTCTCGAACAATCTTCATACAAAATTAGTTCAGTAGTGTAGAAGTGTAAGCAACATTTTGAAATCGTCAAGCGCCCATAGGTATATCCATAAATCAATAGGCGTTTCTTAAAAATACTACGGCTCTTAGACCATACTTATAAGAAATGAAATTTAAATTTCGAATTCTATTCGTAGCATTGAGTTATCAAACATGTCATTGTGTCAAAATAAAAAGTAATTTAGATCAAAATTACGAAGGAGTTATGATATCAACTTTCAAGAAAATCACCCTCAGAATAATTTCTCAGGCTTTGCCCGCTTAATATTAGGATGAAAATAAAAAAAATTTAAGAAATAAAAAACACGTATTTCATTATTTGTTTTGAGCTTTATTTATACCAAATTTGAAGGAAATCGGACCAAGGACTAAACAGTTATGGAATATTTAATTTTTCCAAATAAACTCATTTAACACCCTCACCGGGGGTAGTTTTGGAAAAATAAAAAACACGTGTTTCATGATTTTTTTTAAGGTATATGTGTGCCAAATTTGGAGTGAATCCGACTTGAGACTATACAGATAATGAGAAATTTTAATTTTTACCAATAAAACTCATTATCCACACCTCATAGGGGTAATTATGGAAAAATAAAAAACCCGTATCTCATTATTTGTCTTAAGGTTTATGTGTACCGAATTTTAAATGAATAGGACCAAGGAATAAAAAGTTGCATACAAACTTCACCCCTCTATTCAACCCGCTTAGGGGATGATTTTTGAAAATATTGTTAGCCTATGTCCGATTCCAGGGTATACACTACCTACATTTCAAATTTCAATAAAATCGGTTGAGCGGTTATGGAGATACGCGGTAACAAACCTTCACACACACACACACACACACTTACTTTCGCATTTATAATATTAGTAGGATAGGATTGTAATGTCTTTTTGCTCAATTTTTTACTGCGTTTCTCAGGAAGAGCTGGTAAGATTCAATATGATTGTCCGTTGTTTCTTACAACCGACAATACGGGGATACTATAGTGTCAAACAACACAATAAATTTCTCAAAAATAATAATAAAACATAAAAGACGCCGTACAAAATGTTTACAGTACGCAATTTTTCTTTACTCTTAAAAAGTTACTTCTTTTACATCTATGAAGTTTTCACTCTAAGGCGTCGTTTGGTGAAGAATTGAATTACGAAAATAATATAAATAAACAAGCTATAATAACAGCACAACAAATATTAGGAACATAAGAATCACTGTATTAGCGGTCGGAACACTGAATATGAGCCTTTCTCATACATTTGTTACAAAGCTATTGTTAGAATATCATAGCAAACGGCTGCTCATTTATAATAGGACATATTTGGACAGCAGATGACGTGTAATAAATAAACCTATACAATTCGAACCGAAACTCCTTTTAACTTTAAGTTGGGCATTACGACTTTAGTTTAAAAGGTTTTCTTCAGGATATTTAAATAGGTTTGAATGGTTTTCTCTAGTTTAAAGAAATTATAATATGCTTTACAGACGCTTTCACACCAGAATTGACTGCAATGACGTTTCTTGATGACTGTAATAAATACTATCTACGCTGTATCAAAAACCAATTTTAGATAACTACGAGTAAATACGACATAAAAGCTAATACTGTCTCAGTAGTCCAGTGGTAAGCATATTCGCTTAGTAACTGCGAGGCCCCGCGAATTCGATTACCGGGTCGAGCAAAAAGAAAACAAGCTCGAAGTTTGGAACTATGCCCGAAGAACGGCAATAGGCACGCCCCATATTATGTAATGGGACCTAAACATAGCCGTGATATTCACCTGTGCCTACGCCTTCGGGTAATACAGGCGTGACGCTATGCTACGTTATATTGTAAATACGATACTACGCTTGGAGTCTCTGATAAAATCCACAATGAGGAAATGCGGAAAAAACCCGTCATCACTGACACCTATCAAAATTAAACGTGGTATAAAATGAAATCAAATTTAAATATTATGCTTTATATTTTTAAGACGCGAGTCTACATATAATTTCTTTTCCTACCGTGCAGTGAATGACTGGCAATTAATGAGAAACACTGCCAAAAAACTCTGTAGTTTCATACATCAATATACATATATCATTCATAGCAATATATCATTCGCAAGTGTTTGTATTGCAATATTGTAATAACCATACAGGCATTCGACATCTCGTAATATGTTTCAAATAGACCCATTATGAGTATTATCCGTTATTGAGCATATAATGATGTAAGAAAGTCTTCGGAACTGTTCGTAAGACTAATTTAGCAAAATAAAGGCCCGTACGTTTTGAGATAGGAAGATTAAGTTACTTTAGTATAGTGAATGTAATTATAGTAATAGTATGTCTACGAAATACTTATGATACTAATCTAGGTAGATACAGTCCAGGTGGTTGGCAGAAAACATCATAGATACTGTAGGTATTTAACGACTACAGAATATTTTAACTTGGAGTAACTCCTTTTTCAAAACGTTTTAAAATACGAAACTCATAACCACTAAGAAGTGGAAGATCAAATTTTGTTACAGTGCATCATCATTTCCCTTGCCTTTTTCCAATTTCTATTGTCTCACCTACTAGAATTTAACGATTGCCATCTGACCTCAAAACCCAAAGGGAACCAGTAGCTCTTAGGGAACCAGTAGAAGTACATATTGTATTAATTGTATTTTTCTTTTCAAACTCTTTCATTTGATACCCATATTGTAAGGTTTGGAAAACTACAAGTCGCAATTTTGTACCGTCCGCCTTATTGGATTCAAAATGGAGGCATTTATAAAATCTTGTATTGTCATCACAACTAACCGTGTAGGTACTTATATGCAAAATTTCAGCTTCAGTTCATAGCTTAAGTGGAAGTGGTTCAAATATTGATTGCAAGATTCCAGGACATACATGCATACACGTGAAGTTAAAGAAAAGCTTATGAAAAAGTTTCTAGGTGTTGTATTTCCCCAGTCAGTTGCCGTATTATGAGTGTTTAGAACAATTGTGATTCCGTTGAAAGAAAGGGATGCGGTTATTTATACAATATTATACATCCGCATCACTTTCTTTCAACGTAATCACAATCGTTTACTCCAGCAGGTATGTAACTTCAATTCTGAACACATTAAACTACCTTTACCATAAGAGTAATAACGAATACAGAGGCTGGCAGAGGCTTCTTGATCTACAATCAGTTATTTTTCCTTTTTTGGCAGGGTTTGGACCTAGCAGCCCTAGTAATTATAAGTACGTAGATACCGATCAGATAAGTATAATTTAATAAGTACATACATAGGTACCTTAACTAGAGCAGGTAATAAAATAGCTATGACCAAATCAAGTCCACTCACTTTAAGAGGCTCCTATAGACATGACAATGGCACTAAAAGCCATCAAGGATAAGCTACAACTGTCATTGTATAGTTTGTCGCAGCCGCGATCACTTCGATGCGTATCTAACGCTTAGTTATGTTATAACGGGTTGACCAATTAGCTTAATGAAGTAGGGCTGTTAGGCAACTCAGGAATTCTTTATTCTATCGAAGGTACCACTTCAACTGAATGACATTAGGTACAAGACCTTATTACTGTTATCTATGTAAAAGTTTTTGAGAGGACGTATGGATGGATTTGTGTGCGTGGGATATTATTTAACAGAAAATAAGTTGAAATGGAAATCGGTGTACATACGCGATACATAGATGTAGCTAAATCCTGAATCAACATAATACACGTAGGGTACTTTTATGGGTATTTTATTATAAGTGACAATGTATCGAGTCACAGACGTCACGTACAGTCTACAAGACCTTTTCTCGCTTGTAACCAGCTATTTCGATAGCATAGGGCTAGGCCGTTTGGTGACGTGTACCCTTTTGCCTGGTGGGAGAAGCTCGTTTAGCATCAGTTAGGGACCACGAAAGCCGCGAGGGTACATCCTAACTATTTTCACTGGTACACTCCTAAACAGATTTTTATTTACTTAACTTTTATCTTTTTTATTGAATTTTAAATTATCGAATTTCAAGGTCTGGAATCTAAATACTACTTAGACAGCCCTACGCAAGAGTAACTACTTTCAAATCGATGTATTGATTCAGAATTCGTTATTTAGTTCGCCGCTACCCGGATTAATGAATAGAATCTATAAATTGCAAGTGGATCAGTATAATCGCAGCGATGTAATCGGATCGCATCGATTACTCGATTTATAACGATCTTAAGGTTTCCTCTTTTTAATCGATTGATCTTGTAATCTGGATATTTGTTTTGATCAGATATTATGCACCGGTGCTGGAATCTTAATTGTAGGGTTTTAGGGATGGGCAAACGATGTAGCACGTAATGCGTGCGTGTTTATTCGTATCTATAAGATATGTACTAAAGCATTTTTTCTTATTTAGCTCGGTCTCATACCACCAACTTTCTGATGTTTCTATGCTGAGAAATTAGAAAAGCCCTAACATTATTTTTGGCTTGGTTTGGAATTTGAACCTCAACGTAAAAAAGCGAACTCGTTTCCTCTGAAGCTGTCAATATCACGTATGTCACTTACCTTTGTCTTTTATAGCAGTCACCGCATGAGGAACTCCAAGCCAGGGACTAGGTAAGTCCAGGAATACTGCATCAGCTTTCCCATTCAAATGTTCACCAAATCCATCAGCTAATACATCTCGTTGTTTAGCCTAGAATTATATAAGGTTTATTATTGTTTACTGGTAAAATAATATTAAAAGAAGAATGTTAAGCAAAGGAATTTAGTCTTAAAGGCAACCGCTGAGCTGCCTTTAATGGACACTTTACTTTTTTTTTAAGATGCAAGTCTACATAAAAATAGTCGAATTTCTTTTTATACCGTGCAGTGTTAGTTATTATACTAGCAAATCCTGTGAAACACTGCCAAAAAACACAGTAGGCTTTTCTTTTTTTTAAGTAAAGTACTTTAATATTCATTAAGGCACAAATCTGAAAATAGTGCGAAAATAGGGATAGAATTAATTTCTTTTCGCTGTAGGTATTTAAATAAATAATTAATTACAATAAAGGCAAATAGATTTTACTCAATAATAAATTTAAGTTACAGAAACTTACTGTAACAAAATCAGCTAATCCATGTGATTCAAACTCTTCCTGCGCTATCTTTGCTCTATTCTCATGGAAATCAAAAGTGTGGACATGGCCATGAGGTCTCACTCGTCTAATTAGAGCATGAGTGAGAGAACCACTTCCAGTACCTAGGACATAGATACAATACAATACAAATAAAATACATGTTCATTATGAGAATATTATGAGCCAATGAGATGATTAATCTCAATTATTAATAAAATTATACAATAATATATTTTAGACCTATGTGTTGTACATAAATATAAGTAGAATTTTTATAAATATTTTTGCACTTCTGGTTAAAATCTCAAGAAGAGGCTTCATTTTATTTTTAGTAATTTTTTATAGTCAGCTTTTTACAAAAACACCAACAAAGGAAAATTGATCACTCGATGTTTATGCTTCATATTTTTGCCCTATAGCTTAGAGAAGACATTCTTTTTTGGAAGATATTGTGGGTAAATATTTACAGATACCTTGAATTCCCATGAAGTGACTTTACTAGTGATTTTTTGTAAAACAACATCATAGGAAACTCAGTCACTCAGGTATTAAATGTAAATTACTACCTTGTTCGTATAGTGGTAAGCATGTCCACTTATTAATAGGTCTACCAGGCTCGAATACAGGGTCGAGCACCTTTCTAATAAACTTAGAAAAATCTAAGTAGCAGCTCAATGTTGAGAATTGTGCCTAATGAATGTCTATAGGTCTGCCCTCTAAAGTTAGAAGACCTAAACATAGCCTGTAATTGTAGTTGATATTCACCTAAGGCTAGAACATCAGGTACTCTTGCTTTACTTAAAATTAATACAGGTATATTACTGCATGAGCCCTACTTGTATTTAGTAGTAAGTACCTGCTTCCACAACAACAGATCCCGGCACCAGGTCTAGCTGCAACATTATCATGCTGATATCTGGAGTGTAGATAATTTGTGTTCTGTGTGGCAGCGTTAAGGACCAAAGTTCTGGTGTTGGTTGCAACACATGACCCCAGCCTTTTGATAGTTCTACCTGAGATAAGAAAGGGTTTATTTAGCTGTACTGCATCACCTGGATCAGCTCATTCCAACCTATAATTATCACAGACCACTGGCAATATAAAGCGTACTAGAATTACTTCTCGAGCTGGGTTGGAACTTTGACGATTTATTCTATGGTTAGTAATGGTGATCATATTAGTTCTTTCGGTTTATGCACGGGGACTGAAAAGCGGGTGAAGCTGGCACAGTGTGATATTTATTTAGTATGCATTTAGTAATAAAAGCCTGAACTATGCTAGCCTGTAAAAAACTTAGAAGAATTATAACAGGTAAAAGCTGAATGGTGCAATGCATGCTGACCAGGCAATTTCTGGAAAGGCTCGACTGGCTATCCACAATGGCGTGTTGGTACCTACTTTTATGTTTGGAAGTGAATGATTAATAATGTGGGGTAACTCGGTCGATGTGGACAGAGTTTTTAAAATACAAAAACGTTGCATTAGAGTAATGAATAAAGCATGGTATTTAGATAGCTGTAAACCGCTTTTTAAAAAATGTAACATTCTTCCACCTCCATGTATGTATATTAGAGATATATGCGTATTCACTAAAAACCACATGCATTACTTTATACTACGTAGTGAAGTTTTGTCACGGCAAAAAAGAGCAAAATTTTGCAATCTCTTATACCAACCACCATGTCATAAAGATTTATATAAGAAAAATGTATTTAATATGTGTTTAGTAATTTATAACAAAATACCTAATGAGCTTAAACTGTTACATGGAAATTTGTTCAGGACAAAATTTACTAACTGGCTTCAGAGTAAATGTTTTTATAGTGTCAAGGAATTTATGGATTTTAATTTATGAATAGATAGGGGATTGGTACCATTTTGACTTAAAATATTGACACATTGTTATTTATTGTTACTATTTAATTGTTGTAATTTTAATTATGTTGTGTAGTAGTTAATAATAATAATTCATTTTAATAATTTTAATAATATGTTTTAATAATTTTAATAATTTGTTTTAATAATTTTAATACAAATATGTTTTATTAATATTAATAATAATTTGCACGCTTGCTCGCATGCAGGATACAATGACTTTTATGGACATAAGATCTGACCCTGTAAAAAATTTAATGTATTCTTAGCAAATAAATAATTGATTTGATTTGATTTGATTATTATTAGAATAATAGATATTTACACCCAGACTCGACACAAACACAAATGTTCATCACTAATGTTTGTCTCGGGTGGGAATCGAACCCACGACCTGCGGCGTCAAAAGCAAGTATCTTACCGACCACGCCAATGCACTCTCTATGAAGTGTGTGGTGTAGCTCTGAATGATAGATTGAGGAATAAAGTAATTAGAGAACACTGTTGAATGAAGGTATAGTGATAAAGGTGGGAAAAAGCAGGCTTAGGTGGTTTGGTCATGTGAAGAGAATAGATGATAGACGATTGACGAAAGGTATATACATATCAGAGGTGAGTGGAAACACAATGAGAGGACACCCTGGGAGGACATTCGTGGATCTCATCAGTGATGTCCTTCAAAAGGGACAGGTGCGTAGCATTTACAACCGCCGTGCATCTATGACCAGATGTAGTGAGACTAAGGAAGAATGTTTAGATAGTAGCGAAGGCGCTTTATAGTCATAGCATAGCCATGGGTAAAAGGCGCAATTGTATGTATATATGTAAAACGCCTAGAAGGATTTTGCAGATTAATTAATAACACTGGTAGCAAATTTATGTAATACGCGAATAGGTAACAAATATTATTAGGTTATAGGAAAGTGTTTATCCAATGGATAAAATTATTTTTGCTGCTACATTACACAATTATTAAACTTACTCGGCTCCCATACTCTGATCCAATAAGAGTTTTGACTTTCAAGGCACCAAAAGGAGTTTGGAAAATGTTTTCAACCATTTCACCTTTTTTATTTTTTATTTCACGGCAAACATCTATCGCATACAAATTGTTGCTAAGATATAAAATCACTGTGTCCCCTTCATCTATCTTATCTTTATATGCTTTAAAACTCATTTTATGTTTATTTAAAAATGTTTTAAAATTCTGCAATGCAAAGTTTGTAAACAAACCACGAGGAGGTAATACAAATAATTGCGTTTAGTTTATATCGTACATGTTTATTGTTTTAAGTGAAACTATTGCTTTGTTATTATAATTAAATAACATGTCCCATAAAATACATTTGTCTTATTTTGAACTTGGATCTCATTAAATTAATTATTTAGTTGTTTAAATAAGCTAACTAAACTTATTTGACAACCAGTTTATTCTCAATTACTTGTTTTTGACGAAAGTAATTGGCCAAAGTCGAGACGTTGTAAATGAGCCAATGAAAATATAGAAAATGGAAACATGAGAACAAAATAATGTGTCTACTAGCTGTCTGCGTCTGTCTGTCAATGTCAGCAGTGAGTGACTGTCAGCATCGTGTCAAGAAGTTATATCGTAGTGATTCTTTACACTGTTTGGGTTTACTTTTTGATAAAAGTAGGAGTTTCTTTTAAGAAATGAAACTGTATTATTAAACAGAAACGTTAAAAATGCAGTAGTGAATTAAACAATTTCACCATAAGCTTAATCTTATTTCAAGAATATGGATGCGTCGAAAGTAACGAGTAAGACCAGCTCATTGAAGGCTTTGATCCTCAAAGCTTGGAGGGAGCGATGGACCGACATACAATGGGGCATAAATATCAAGACTATCCTTCCGAGAGGAGTAAGTGGAGACCTATACAACCTAGCTGACTGCATTCTTCAACAGGCCATGGTTGGGTGCAGCGCCAACCAGTTGGTTATCTCATATTTAAAGCATTCTCTGGCTTCTCACCTCGTATCATACGCCGCTGTGCTGCAGAGAATATCTAAATTTGACGCATTCCACAAACCGCATTGTATCTTGAGCCTACTTGAGTTTTTGGATGACTTTCTTGATGGTGTGACATGTAGGGGCAAAATGGAGGAAGAAGTTTTATCATATGCTGTATCTTCAGTCATTCTATGGCTATTACAAGTATATCATTATTCACTAAGCAAGTATCCATCATCGAATCCCATTCAAAGTCAAGAATTGTTAGAAAAATCAACTTCACTGTTAAATTCTATTGTGAATACTGATTTTCTGTTAGCTATGTTCTATTTAGCAAAACAAAACGATCCAAATGAATACACTGAGGTTACTAAGAAGTGTCAAGAAATTACTGCTTTTATGATGATGAATACACAGTTTAAAGCTCCAGCTACTATCCACGAAACATTGCAAAAGATATGCAACATGGATATTGATAAGATAGCACCCCTAAATGCAAAACCAGAGACTGTAACACATTGCCTACAAGCTTTGATTGCTATCAATATATTAGCGAACCCTAGTGCTGATATGCAGCAACTATCTGGCCAATTACTTATGATCCAAAGAATTAAAGGGTATTCTCTTTCAAGATTGTACTGTGAGTTAATAAGAGCATGCTTTATTTCATTAAATGATTCAAGCAAAGATGCCTTAAAGCAGTCTTTGTGGGCTGCTTTCACATTTCTCAAGATACCTCAAGTAATACATCACTTACACAATATCTGTGGCACTAAAAACAAAGATAACGAATACTCCATTGAGTTAGTTGAAGGATTTGAAAAATTACTGCAATCTTCACCTCTGTTAGATATTGTTGATACTAAGAATTCTTGTAACAGTGTAATATCTTTGCTTGAACCTTTAGTAAAATTGAATGTGGTATCTGAAAGTCATTTAGCATACTTCAGACAGAAGCGAGAGAATAGAGAGCTTAAACTTCAGAAGCTTGAACCGACCGGTCTGCAAGGGTCAGTGCCTTCTTTTATTACCCGAGCTGAGCCTACTTTGACAGGTATTTTAAAGACCATGGGAGGGGATTTCCATAAAACACAGGAGTCTTTGTATGCAATGCTGTGCCAGATTGTGGGAGGTACAACTTTAGATACTATACTTGCTGTAGCTACTGTTGAAGGAAAGTTGAAGCTGTTTGTCTCAAGACTATCCAAATTCAATGAATTTGCTTTACTCGGAGCCAGTGAGAAGGGAGCTCCCATTACAAAGGTACATACTTTTGATATTTCCTTTTTGATTCTCTGCTCAATTGTCCAAGACTATGGAGCTGATGCTGTTCTTGAAGAGAATGGGGACTCCTTTTTTGATAAATGGGTAAAAGAATGTATGGTATACCAGGGAGTCCACAAATCCCCTGATCAAATCCTACAAAAATGTGATACTCAATTAGTAGATATATTTATTCACCACTTGAGTGCTCCTGACTTTGATTTTAAAAATACAAACATTAAACCTCAAGATTTATGTATGAATGTCAGTGGAGTGATAAAAGAAGTTTTATTTGCTTGGGAACAAGGCTCACTTTCTCTTGCAGAAGTTAAGTGTATGTTAGATTCTTTAAGACAGAAAATGGCGTCATTAGCTGTGTGTGCTTCAGTGTGGTTATGTTCATACATAAATGTGGTTCATCAAGATGCAATTATGAAACCTGTTAACATGGTTCAACTGTTTTTGACTCCTCCAAGTGAAGCAGAGCTAACACAACTAGACAATTTCAAAGAAAGAGCATTTTTAATGGGTCAGATAATAAAGAAACTGCAATATGACATCAATCCACCCTCTGTACCTAAATCAAAAACAATATCTTTGTCCCACAATATAATTTCTAGACAACCAATATTAGAACAGTTGCAAAGTGTTTGGGAGGATATCAAGACAAGAGGTTACCTTCATATTGATGCAACACATATTGTTGAGAGCCTTCTCAACACAACTGGTCCAGTTTGGTTTGTCATAAATTTAGTGAAAGAGACATTGAAATTTCGCTACCAGGAAGATCTGGACAGATCTGTTGACATTGTTCTTGCGATGTTCCACTTAGATATTGAGAAGTGTACTGAAGCTCTCTTACAACATGTCTTACCTCAATACTTATACAGTGCCAAACTATGTGATGATCTTGTAGAACCACAGTCCAGTGTTTTGGCGAAACTTGCAGTCTACAGTATTTACGCGGCTCTTGAACACAGTAATGCCATTAAATCCCAGCCATCTCGAAAACGTCGTCATGATGATTCAGAGGAATTAGATTCATTGGCGTCATCTAAACTAAGGAGATTGAATGATAATTCTTCTGATGGAACTGTGTATTACTCTCAAGGGCAAAATACGTCGGGTATAACGTTGAAAGAGCCTTTACAATCGGCTTTGGAAACATTGTTTATCTCATTTTCACAACTGGCGGGAAAAAACGGCGATGTTACTCCTCAAACTGATTTTGTTTTGCAATTTCTTGGGTTTTTAGTGCAATGTGGTCAGGATAGGGCACATTTAGTGTTGCAAAAAATGCCCAGTGAATTAGTTCCGACGTTAATACGGTGTCTTCCGGACAGTTTCAATATAAGTTTGATACTCAGGCTGTATGATTTATCCACTCCGTACGGTCGCAAAGATACTGCTAGAGATCTCTGTCTTATGAGAAATATGCGTCTTAGACCAGAATGATTTGTATTTTAAATATAAGTAAGATAAATAGTTATTTGTCATTTAATTTGATATTAAATTAAATAAATCAAACTACATAATATAAATTCCGTATTTCACTTATTCTATGTGTAGGTCTTAGATGTCAAAAGTAACTTAACATATTCGTTCCAATGTTCCATCACTTTAATCCTTTTGTGTCCTAATGTTTGGCACCGATCCTCTCAACTATCTTACAAGTTGAGAAAAAGTGTAGGCCTTAATCCACCCACTCAGGCCAAGTGGTTTGGTGGACGTAGGTAACATGTTATCGAATGATGTTTGTATTTTGAATCATGCCGGTTTCCTCACGATGTTTTCCTTCACCGATATTGAGCAGCGACGATGAAATAATGTACATAAACAGGTATGGGCTCAACCGGGAATCGAACCCGCGACCTTATATTTCATAGGCGAGGCTGACAACACTACGCCACCGCTGCTCTATTCGATAAACCTTCATAATGGTTTTGAGTTTCGTAGGTGTCACAGGAATTACCTAATTAATAAATACTTACTAATATCATAAATGCGAAAGCAACTGTCCGTCGCGGTTTCACGCCAGAACGTCTGAACTGTATGGAGGTAGGTTGAGACCCGGGGAAGGACATAGGGATAGTTTTTATCCAACTTCGCTAAAAGAGGTTTGAATGGTTTAGCGTGATAACGTTTGCGGTCGCTTTCGTGACGCGTTCAGAAGGTTAGGTCCTAGATGACTTACTTGATGATTTTGCGTGTAAGTCGAGTGTGGTAAAGAAAACTAATGTTTTTTAAGTTCATAATCTGTACTTCGATAACTCAATCAACAATAGAATGATCATAAATTAAAACTAGTTACATACATCTCCTGCTGCAAATACTTCATTTTTACAGACGCTTAAAATTATTTTGTACAATAGATCTTAGCTTTAAATGGACGAAAGATAAAGGCAAACACTATGTAAATGTAATTACAACCATTTATCGTACCTATGCTGACAGGTACGTACCTATTATTAGGATTTATAAATGTTACGTGAGATCCCATATTTCAGTTTCATAAGGGGTCGGTAAAAATTAGGGCGCATGCAGTCCACATATCGATCCGATAAACAGGTCCGTTAATTAATAGCGTATATATGCATGAGCGAGTTCACACACATATTTACAGTTTTCCGGATCCAGTAATACTGATCCAACAAAATATGCAGCAGTCCATTTTACAGGGTCCGTTTAAACCTATACGTTATTGGCGTACCTACGCTGATATAGTTCACAAACATGAAAGTATTCTGGATTTAGCGGAAAATCCTGATAAACGGAAACATTGGTCTGTTTTGTAGGGTTTTGTAAATTTCACAACATTGCAATCATTGGTTTTCCTGTTGGTACAGACATTCATATTTACAATGTTTATTATAACAGTACAGTAGCAGCGCGGGGTGCGGTCTGTTATGTGAATATTACCTCCAGTAGCGACGGATCCGTTAAAAAGGATCCTTATAAACGGACGTTCTATGTGTACGCGCCCTTATCTCGGTAGGCAGGTACCTACTCGGTAGACAATTTGAAGTGAAGAGTCGCCAAACTTACTTTTTAATACGAGGCAGATATACAAATTTCAGCGACGACCTCAGATCTCAGATGTCACATGCAGAAATAAGCATAGCAACGTGAATAGGGATATTATTATCTGTTATGCTATTACATACAGATTTTAAAATTGCTTAAACGGACGGCAAACATGTTACAAATTGGAGGGAATCTTACAATAATATATTAAATATTTATAAAATAACACATTTAACATACTTATATAAATGTTCACATTAAATGTGAACATTACCTACCTAATACTTTTTCGTATTTAGACAATATAGTTTAATACTTATCATTATATTGTACAAAGAACTGAGTATGTACAAATATTCTAGCATTATACAAAATAATATTAACACAAAGATCACAGGAGAGTTCCAGAGCTTTTCTAAAATTAATAAAATCTATTATTACAAGGTAACAAATTAATTAACTATTTCATGAAATACTTTGAATTTATCTATAGTTATAACGCAGGCTTTTTAGCGTCCGGCGAATCAGGATGTGGATGGTCTAGAACAATGAGAAAAGGATTATGTTAATATATTTTATTCCCCAGTTTTATCAGGTGTAGTTTCAGTTGCATGCTGCCGCGCATTTATCTCGCCTTATTTATGTATCTGCAATCTCCGCACTTCGAAACAGATTCCAACTATCTCAAGATACGAAATATTGGTTCGCACAGATAGGGGCAACTGAAAATTGCACTCATTCTATTCAAATATAGTACCTACTCACCAATTTGCCTTCGAAGTATATCTTCCCTAACAGCGTTGTACGGCGGCGGTGGATTACTGACCCTCACTGGTAAACTTAATCTATTAGGATTGGAGTTTTCATCTATCGAGTTCTCCGCGTTATTCGCAAAAGTTCTTTGACTTCTATTCCATGTTTGTTGATAGGAACTTTCTGTGGTTACTGTGTTACATCTATTGTTAGTATGAGGAACATATTGTTCAGGCGACCAGTCGAATACGAAGGTATGACTATAGTTGTGTGTGTACGCTGTGGGTGTCCCTGAAGGAGTAGGCGGTGTAGTTGTGACGTAAGGACTTAGATCTTGGTGACAAACATCAGGCACTTTTTGTAGAGCAGACTCTGACCACGTGGGACTAGGGTTCCATTGGTCGACCATTTCTGTTTCTGTTATGTTAAAGTTTTTGGAGCCTGGTCTTCTGCTAGCAATGGAACTTGCAGATACTGCTACTAAAGTATCGCCTCCCGATGTTACTGTCGAAGGCGTGCAACGAGGAGATATGTTTAAAATAGGGGTGTTTGGTGTGTTTGGTTTGTCATCAGCAGTTTTTCCTTTCCGTTTCGCGTTGGGTTGAATTCTGGTATCCTCTATCCGAATATTCTGGTATCTGGAAGAAAAAGCTAAAGTTACACATGCGGAATTTCATTCAGCTTAACAAACTAAAATGTTTGTAAAAGACTTAAGTACTAGGTGTGTTGTACCTATGTCTTACATTCTTAAAATAGCACAGGTATTTGATAGACAGCATGAGGTCAGAGCGTAATTAACAAGATTGTTTCTAGGTCACATCTGATTTGTAAACATTGCATTGTAACATATATGCAGATTGACTATCATTTTAAAATTAATTGGAAAACTATGTTTCGCTTAGTTAACGCATCTTCTCTGTTCATCTTTTGCTCAACCGGAATCGTGATATGAACCCCAAAAAAGGTTTCGATTGGTCCTATTTAACAGTTAGTTACTAATCTAACAACATTCTAAGTGTTAATTTGGGCTCGGGAAGACAAAAATATTATACCTGTTCTCTTGAAGCGAGACGGAGTAATCCACGGGACCATTATCGAGTCTTTCATACGCGTAATGCATAGGGGCGAGGTGTGTTGGAACTTGTGGTATATGAGGTTGTATGCCAGGGTTTGGCATCATCACTGGTTGGTTCCCGTTGAGGCACACTGGTGGTGTAGGCGCGTACTGCATTGGTGGGTAAACTGGGATATCAGGAGGAGGAGGCCCGTACATTCGCGTGGCTGCTTCGTACGCGAGGCCGTAGTGAAGCTTGGACTGAACTGCATAGTAGTGGTAGAGCCAAGGGTTTGCTTTCATAACTGTTGCTTCTTGTTCACTGTTGACAAAAAAGCGGTTTAATTGTTTAGTTTATCTTGGACAAAATCTCTTGATACGCTTATGTGAGGTTACCGACATCTTCTGGGATTCTTATATAGGGTACCTAGCAGTGACGAATAGTGTAAAATCTGATAAAGGGAAGTCGGAGCAAAAAAGTTCTAACTTAAGAAAATAATATTTCTTCAATACCGTCACCGATGTGTCTATGGAGATCACCACCTTCATAGGTATTTATTTTTGATGCAATCAAAACGAGGCGTTATAGGCGAAATTTTAATGAAGCAAACGATATGTATAAATCAATTCCTAAAGAGAAGCCGATTGGCATCGGCTTGTATGGACTCTTAGCCTTATTAATCTTTAAATTGCTTGTATTTCTGCGACAAAAAAATGATTATTTGTTCTATTTTCATCTGTTGCAATTCCATATTTGTTGTGAATATATTTTATCGATTCGTAGTTTTTCTATGTCGGGTAATAAGGGAACGACTTGAATTTTAATCAAGCGCTTAAACAGTTATGTTATAAAATAAATCGTCACTTTCCTACCTGCGTATCTATAAGTTACTAACTATGTATCTACCTGTTTTTCTACGGAAACTTACTTCTCATTATAAGATAAAACAATAACAAACTACCAGTGCCTACTTAAATATGCCATGATATTTAAATATACACCATAATATCAGCAACAGACAGCCGCTAGAACCTTGAACTCGAAATAGACAGTTAATTTATGAGAAACAAGAATAATTAAAATAGACTTTATACAGTTTGCATATAACTTGAAAGAATGCATTTAGATGACGATATTGTTACAAGATTTACCCATTAGTTTCTTCAGTGGAGACCACTAAACATTAATGTTTATTTTAGTGCTATTACCTCCTTTTGTGTTGCTTGCTATTAATAACGTGGGTAATACTTTGTTCCATTACACTAATCTGTGATAGCGACATTAAATTCAACTAGCACCTAAAGTATTTACGTTATAAGGTTCCTCACAAATACCTTGTTGAAATTGTTAAGTTCAGTGTTTTGAGATTCCTCGATAACAGTTTTGCATCAACAGACCCAGGTATTTCAAGTTTTCATACCTAATTAGATACAGTGATTACTTAAGTACGTTCAAGTTGCATTCTTCATTGGTTGAAGGTATTAGTGTGGTATTAGTAAAGGTATTTAAGTACCTACTACGCTGGGATTTACCTATTTAAATTAAATTGACACCTGTCTAAAACCTCTGAATATCGAATATTTGGAACAATAATAACTGATATCCTTTAACTGTAATGCAATGCAGTGCTTACATAATTTTTTAATTTACTGCACTTGAAATATCTACTAATGAGGTACCTAGCTAGGTATAGATGTAACCGCTTTTTGTTTCTCGTTAACCAAATATTGCGAGTTGCAATACGCGGCAGGTAGGTAGGTAGCCCTTATCCTGCCATACATCTCTGATTGTAGTTAGACGAAATGAGCAACGCTAAATGAACAGTATAATGAGTGAGTAAAGTGAGGTAAATACGTATTGAATTTGTAGCTAATGTAACCTTTTGGAGAGTTCAGTTAACGTTTGTTTGCAACCTTTAAGATAGTGGAGGAAAATGTCACATAGTTGGTCTCTTGGACCCATATACGTACAGACGAGTGGAAAACTGATTAAATTTGTCTTTAGAATTAACTTTTCGCCTCAGCAGCGGGTTATAATAAGCATAACATTAGAAAGTTATGCTCTTGCATATAAAGGCTTTTAAAGGGTTCTTAGACCAAAAATTATCAGGATTAGCAGACAACTTCAGGTAGGCGTGAACAATCGGGTAAGAAGACGGTATTTCAATAAAACAACTACAGCAAATATCACTTCACCCCATCTCTCGATAGCACAATCATGAATTCTAACAGGTAATTACATATCGTTAAGATTACGTTGGATTAAATAGTAACGTTCACCGAGCACGTTACTGCATCTGCACCACCGGACGCCACAACGGTTCAACACGCAATGTCAGCCATTCTAAGATGGCCGCTTCACCCGCGCTCGGTGTTCATTCATTCGTTCATAATGACATTCTCGAGTGACAGGTGACTTCAAATACGGGCGCGATGACAGTATAAAATGACAGCCGATGCATTGAGAAGTAGATGTGCCAACACATATATTTTGCAGATTCATTTTATTTATGATAAACATCTTTTTTAAATGCCTAATAGATAATGCGATGATGTAATTTAAATTCTCGTATCAAGAATACGTAACTTATGTGTCTATACACTTATCCAAAATAATAACGGACGTTTGAAACATCAAATGTGTCAACGCTATTTTAAAACATTACCACCCACTTCATTGTTGACACTTCATTGCAGATGCTACACGAATAAGGTGGAGGTTTTATTATACGGATGAAACATCAATCAAAAAAATTAATCTTTAAAAACCAATTGAAATCATAAAACCTATTCATTTAGCTAGTCTGTGAGATATAGATAGGCTTTGTTCGTTTAGTTAGTTCCTACTTAGGTACCTTGCTGGATTGGGCAGACGAGGGCAACTTCCTAGAGATATTAGATAATCTGTGGTACTGGGTCTGTACTAAATTGTATCGAATATCCTTTGTGCCAATATGGATTCCTATGTATGTACCTATAGAAGTCTTCACAGTGCGATATAGGTAAAAGAGATCGGTTCGACCGTCCTCAGACGGCTCACTGAAAAAGTTCGGTGAACCAATAAAGGCCCTTCCGACTAATTGGGTTAGGTCTTCCGCAATAAAAAAACTTAAGGACCTAAAAGAGATGAAAATCAATGAGGGCGTCATACGGAACGAAAACATTTAGTTCCCGAGTTCCACACTTTTATGTCGGAATGTAGTTTTAACAAATGTCATTCTGTAATTGTAGAATGACATTGTTTGCTACATTCTTTGATTCAGTTAAGAGCATAATTATCCTCTAAAATGAGGTCTAGTAAAATCGAAAGTTTTGAGGTTATGTTAGGTTAGGTTCCCGGGGTCCTCTTTCTTCTTGTGCTATTTATTAAATCTAGCATTGATTTACCTATATGTGTAATATAGGTATGTATGTACATACACCTATACGTAGCTTCTACCCACGGCTTCGCCCGCGTGGTAGTTATTGGGATAAAAAGTACCCTATGTGTTAATCCAGACCATACTATTAATAGCTATTTTAGCACATTAACACACATGGTTATCTGGTCCCAAGCTAAGCAGAGCTTGAGTTATAGAAACTAGATAACTGATATATAGGTTTTACTATCTACTATATTTTTGTACTTCCTTTACTATTATTTTTTATGTACCTTTGTGAGAACATAAAAAATAACAAAAAGGGACTTCTATACGTTCTTACAAACTTTCGCGTTTATAATAATTAAGTGGGATATAAAGTATTTAAAACTAGGTAAATTATTTTTTTAAAGTTATGTACTGGATATCACTATTTCGTTGAATGCGACTGTACATCAAAGTAGATAATATGTGGTTGGACGGCGACAAATAGGTTCTACATTTGCTTGTAAGTACTTTTCAAATCAAAGAGCACAGATAAAACCCTATGCTCATGTTTACACGATTGCATTAATAAACTTGACCTTCTGAACTGAGCTGATTTATTGCATGGTTGTTTATTTTATTTATGCTAAAAGCCTTATTATATTGTACGCTAGACGAGATATCTAAGAAACAGTAGGTAAATTATGCACATTAGCAATCATTTATGATACTACAATGTATTTATTAAGCTTTAATAATGTTAATATTTTCTTACGTTCAATTTTATTGACGTATCAGATAGCTAATTTCGTCCCACTGTGGTGTATGTGTCTGTTCTCAACTAATTTAAAACCTCTTAAAAGCATTCAACCTAATTTAAAATACAATTTTGAGTACGTCGAGATTTATATTTTAACTATGCTTAGTGTATTGTTGTTGTAATCCTCAAATATTTCATTTTATGACGTAATAATACCAGTTTGCCTATCATGTTTCCTTCAAGGAATTTGATTCAGATTTTTTTATTGAATATCTGCTTAGGTTCTAGTACCAGGAGCTGTTCTTTATCTTCCTTACTTTCTGCAGTAGAACCCTGGAGTATCTAAGATACCAAGATTCTTTCACATCTTCATGGCTAGGATTGTTTTTCTTCGAGTTCATAATAAAGTGCTTGTTATGCATAACCAAGTTAATGGAATGTTGGAAACCAGCGTATCCGTCCGTGTTCTCAGTTCCCGCCAATTTGTGCGTCGCGAACCGAACGCATAAATCTCGGCGACATGACGTAGGCGGCGGACATGTTGACAATTTGCTGTCGTTTGCCGTATCATAGCACATACTAAAAGGTGTTTTCCACAGAACTACATAGAGCAGTCAATCCGCCCTTGAATGAGAAGAAGAGTGTGAGCGTTTTTAACGTAGTATCAGAGGGCTAAATAAATTTAATTTCAGAATTAAGTAACGAACCTAATCGCACCATTAAAAAATAAAATAAAATTAGTGCATACACACCTAAAATGACTATGCGGTACTAACAAATATTAAAATTAACGAAATTATAACAAAATGTCAACGTATGAGTTGTTGCCCTCACGCTAAGTTTGTATTGAATCGAATAAACCTCACCATAAAGGCATTTATAATAAGAGCATAAGAGGGTGGAAGGTTTGCTGTTCTGTGGTGTTTTCAAACAAGCGTAAAATTAGCTCACATAATACATCAGCTCGCAATTCTTTTCACAGTACATTATAATTCTATAAATTCGCGTGCGCAAAAAGAGTTTGCTTTTATAAGCAGTTTTTGTGTCTAAAAGTAGGTACTTAATGAACCAATTAAATCCAGAATAGGTAGTTATTTATTTTTCGCGAGAAAAAATAAATCGGACAGTATGAAAAGGTAACCTATGAATTAACATATCACATAGCCAAGTACACGCCTGATTTTACCAAAGGCGTTCGCAGAGGTAAATAGAACTCTACATTTAACATACAATGTATGTTTGTCTAAGTTACGATCCTAATTATCTATATTTAAGTAAGTAGGTATGTATTTGCAAAAGAAAAGTATTGCACGAGTATTATGTAATATAATACTCAAAGTGGTAAAATAAAAAAAAAAAAATCTAATTTTAAGTTATTGGGTAGTTATTATATTAGAATTATATTTAAAATAAGTTTTTTTTTTGTTTAATTATTATTATTCTTAAGTTGTTATTATATATAAGTAGTAGTACCTAACAACCCGAAACACAGGTTCCACCTAGTTCGGGTTAAATTGTAATTATTAGCTTAATTTAACTATTTTTATTGATTTATGAATGTACAGTGACCACTTGATTTGAATAAAATTTTATTTATTATTTTATTATTATTATAATATTATAAGTTATCTAGTTTCCATAGTACATACGGCTACGTATCAGGCTATGCAATTCCAGTATAAGCTGACCTATCTTTGTACAAAAATCCTATACATAGCGACATCAGCTTATAATGGTTTTGTATAACTCGATGTGTAGTCGTGTGTGCCAGCTTTGCTTGGTTTGCAAATGAAACATTTAACAGGTTTTCTCGACCTCACAATTATTAGTGAATGCTGGAGTATGGTTCTAGAAACCAGAAATGATTGGTTATCGATAAAAATAGGTGAATATATAGTAGATAGTATGAAGTAAAGCTTAGGACGCCATTAAATCTGTTACTCACGTAAGGCGGGCTCATTATTAAAAGTTACAGTACATTTGTCAGTGGAGAGCACGAAGTAACATGAGTAGGTTGCGCAAGCGCATCACCGCAGAAACGTGACAAATGACGCAATCCCGTGAACAATGCAACTGAGCTTGTGAGCTCACGGGATTTATGCCACCACCATATTAAAGGTATTTGGCACAATTTATATTATTAAACGGTCATAAACCCCGCCACCTTTTAGTTTCTTTGTACGAAGTGTGCCCTATGTTTGCTTCATTTCTACATACTTAGTACTAACACGCCTTTTACCATGGTAGGGCAGAGACTATAGCCACCTGTTATGATCTTAACATACTTCCTCGGCTTCACTAAGACGTCACTTCAACTCTTTTTAATATCCCACCGGTGGGCACGGGTCTTCTCTGAACTATCTTACAAGCCGAGAGAGTTAAGGCCTTAATCCACACATGCTGGCCAATTGCGGTTTTGTGGATGTTACATGTCCTCATTAGTTCTTAGACACACCGGTTTCTTCACGATGTTTTCCTTCACCGATATTGAGCACCTGCGATGAAACAATTGACACAAAGATGCGTGTACAGAACCGGGAATCGAACCTGTGACCTTTTATTTCTAAGGCGAGGGCCGTAGGTACTGCTGCGCCACCCCTGCTCTGAGACATTATACTACATACTTTTAAACGTATCTTATTATTTCAGTGTACAAAAGTAAGCAGAATGTAAAATGTACATATATCACTAAGTATTAACTGTATGTCCTTGGTACAACAGCTAACTTTTCGTAACCTATTATTATATACATTATTACAGCAGTTAACTAAAACGTATATTATTATGCATTTAAAGTCTTTGGAACTACATACATAAGTACGTACCTACATTTATTAACCTGTGTCCTTTTACTTCACTACTCTACCTGTGTATATGGATTCAGACTAAAATTATTTGCAGTTAGTGATTAAAAAACTGAAGACTGCACGAGAACTAGATCTGAGAAATTTAAAGTGTAAAGGATCATACCTATCATTTTTGCTAAGCATTCCTATATGTACCTAGATAGTTACTAGGTAGGTACCTGCACTAACACTAGGAGGATATTTGTGTTTTTAAAACGGCACAGTCAATGACTACCTATTTAAAACTACCTACTTCCAGAATAGGTAGGTATAACCCTAATCTAGACTTAGTCACCAGCACCCTTTGTGTCGACTCAGGTCAACTGGACTGTCACCCACTCACCCATTGAAATTAATTTAGATTTACTATCGCCTACCGGATTAATATGAATTGCCGTGTCACTGTAGGTTGTGCATAATGACTTTGTTCACGCCGATCATTATCTTGACGCCTAATCCGGGCTGTTGAATGGTTTGCGTTAAATGTTTGTAGAAAGGTGAATTTTGATGTTATCTTAATTACGACCGAAGGTAATAAAGAATTAACATACAGGGTTGAATAGGTATTGCTGGAATGCCTTGCACTCAGCCGATCTTACATTTTTCTCTTCCATTTTAATTTTGTATAGTATGGTACACTTTTTAGGCTGGAGTTTGGCTTTGCTCCCTCAAATATATAGATCTGGCACAAAACTGCATGTTTAGGTCCTATATTTGGTTGCATTCTTAAAATGCTCTAAGGTGTCTCATTAAAAATAAATCGTTGACTATTTTGAAGTGAAAACTTCTTTAGCGGCGTTGAGCACTTTTTCTGTAATGGGTATAAAATCTTAAACTCGCGTCAGGACACGTGACCTGATCGAAAAAGCGTAAGACGGATGGAGACGCAGGGCGCTTGCGCGAATGTTCGTGTATGTTACAGCGTGCCACGCGCATCCATGGATGGTGACAGAAAACAGTTAAATTTTTGATGTAATATAAATTGCCATGTTTGTGTACGATAGCGCAATAAATGAATATTGTATTCTACCACATAAATGATAGTACTTTTATACTGATAAAGCAATTGGTGCAAAATTATTCCCTAACCATTCCAAAATATCAAACATGCTCAACGTTAATAATCAAGTTTTCACTTCTGCCGGCACTCCCGGAGTGCAACCCGGCGTTTTTTTTTACTTTTGTGGTTTTAGTTGTATAAATGTACTAAGTATGCGTTTAAACAAAGGTTTCCCCAACCAAGACCTCGAGCACAAAATTAGCAGCAGTTTTCGTTATTTTAGTGCTATAAAGTATCGCTGGTTGCGTCGGCTCCATCGATCAAAAGCGGCGCTTGTTAAACACCGTTTCTCACATCACAACAATGGCGTACTGCGGGCATATTTCAAGCATCCCGATAGCAACATCGGGCCGCGGATCGGAGCCGAGCTCCAGGACTATAAATCACCCCCTTACAATATTTATTCTCGAGAACCTACACTACGAAATCTAAGTATCGTTCGAGTTGTACTCGATAATAAAGAATAGTCTAGTAATAATGAAGAGCTAGGGTCTAGAGATCATATTTTCTTACTGAAGCAATGATTTAACAGGCTTATGTAGCCTCTATATGTTCGACTGTGAATCAAAGAAGAGTTAAGCTTTATACTGTTATCAACATCCATAATAACATAAGGCACCCTAGATATACTAGCCTACTTGGTCTAGAACTAAAATACTCCTTCTAAAGTCGTCCCAAATGTTCTTTGAAAATTAGTCCTATTTGTTTACCAAAATGCCAAATTCATGTCCTACTCTGTTGAATTATTGTGAAACTTAATTGAAGCCAAGCTTATGAGGATTATAGGTCCTGTCTTTTGTTCTGATAGTGGCACTTACTCAGCTCTTGTGTCATACAAATAGGTACATATAATATTGGTTCCTTTAAAAGTTATTAAAATTGGCGATGTAATGTACGAGTACCTAGTAAACAAAATGCGAACAAAACAAAACAAAAGTTACCTTGTATAGATGAAAATATTAACGGTGAAAAGCTACGTTCATTTTTAAACGACTTTCAATAAAGGAGGAGGTTTCTCAATTCGACCGTATATAGGCTATGCTTTTTTATCTATTCAGATTTACCTATTCTTTATTACCTCTTTGATTACTGATGCGAAAAAATAATAATAAACAGTAAACACTACTTTTGTGACAGTGTAGGTACCTTTGTGTGTGTGTATTAGATGAAATTAAGAGTCAATCGGTATATTGGGCGGGCACGTCCCATCGTAGACTACATTATTGCTTAACATCAGGTAAGTTATAGTCAAGCGCAAGCCTATTACAGAATAAAAAAAAATACGTAATAGATTTTAACTAGGCTATCCAATCAGGTAAAGTAAACAAAATTGAGTGTAATTAGGCCGCTAAAATTGTATTGATTATGATTGTAACTATTAACGCCAATTAACAAACTATGGAAGTAGAGGTTGACTCATAAGGCCATAAAATGGACTGTCTTTGAAAAAAAGAGGTATGTAATTTAAATGTTAAAAATTCGATATGCACAAAAAACGATTCGGTAAGTTTATTCGAAATAATCGATATCTAAATTGAAGGATCATTGTATCGATTATGCTATCAAAAGATGTATTACTTTTCTTATTAACCTTAGTGTCAGATTTTTTAATAGTTTGCGTCGATAATGTATTTTGAATTCATTTATTCAAGGTGCAGGACCTTAAGACGGAAGTTTTTAGTATTCTATCATTCTGTATTTTATCAGTCACTGAAAATATTAAGTCTCGTTTCATAATAGTAATAATACATTTATTTCAGATCATTTCAATCTACATAGATTCACACGGCTACATATCAAGCTATAAATTTCCAGTAAAAGCTAATCTCGCTTTTTATAAGATTTTCGTAAAACGAAAGGTCAGCTTATACTGGAAACGTATAGCTTGATGTGTTGACGTGTGTACTTTGTTAGTAATGTTATTTTTTTTTTTTTTTTTTTTTTTTTTAAAACACACACGTTCATCTGGTCCCAAGCTAAGCAGAGCTTGTGTTATGGTAACCAGATAACTGGTATAATATAATACTATACATATAATACTTTTCTTTTGTAAATATATACTTATAATAGATATTTACACCCAGACTCGACACAAACACAAAATGTTCATCATTAATGTTTGTCTCGGGTGGGAATCGAACCCACGACCTGCGGCGTGAAAAGCAAGTATCTTACCAACCACGCCACCGGCCCGTCAATGTAATCTTGTTATTGTAATCTTATTCCGTTATTGTAATCTTCTAATATATAAAATTTCCATGTCACAATGTTTGTTACCGTACTCCTCCGAAACGGCTTCACCGATTTTTACCAAATTTTATATGCGTATTCAGTAGGTCTGAGAATCAGCTACTATATATTTTTTATACCCCTAAGTGATAAGGGTTGTTCACCCTTAAATTTGTTTTTATTTTTGGACGACATTTTTCGTTGTTTTGTATATTGTGGCATTAAAAAATACATACGTATTACATTAGTAATACGTGGTACGAAGTTCGCTAGGGCAGCTAGTTATTTCAAAAAGAGTAAGTATTTCAATTATTTAGGTATTTATTGAGATATAACTACACATAGGTAGGTATTTATCCCATAGCCACCTTGCTATATGTGTTTGGATGGAGCAATCAACTGATGAAAGTGAATATCTAAGTACCTATTCAACTAAGAAAAAAGGAAAATAGGAAACTCACTAGAAAATATGAAAATAGGTAGACATCGAGCGATCACCGGCATGATTTTCCCTATTAAATTCGAATTCGAGTGTTCGAATTCAAATACGTAGTTCGTTCATAGTAAGGGTCTGTTTCCAGCGCAGTACAACGTCATCTAGTATTGATATCTCAATAGGGAAGTTGGTAAGTGACCGCATTAAGTTATAGCAGACATTTTTCAAAGTCAGCTACAAGATTATCGAATTGGTTAATATAGTGTGCTCAATTAGTTGGTAAGACCTGGTTTTCTTGGGGTTTAGATATGATTAAGTTAGGCCTGCCCTAAATTTATTACTTACGTATCTTTTAATGTCTTTGTGTAAGGTTTAGAATTCCGTGTTTAACTAGGTTTTACTTTGATACCCCTCGACACCTAATTCTTAGAAGGATGCGGGTCCCAAAATATTTAAAAAATATAGTTCCTTAGAAACAGAAAATTGGTACGTCTAAATAAAAGATTTTTTAAAATATATGAACCGACTTCAATATTTCAATAATAACTCAAAATCCACTTAGCCCGTTTTTATAAATTTAAATAGGTCCACCTGGAAACTGTACTCTTTGTAAACAAAGAACGAATTAACAAGATCGAATTAGAATTGGCTGAATTATCGCGTACCATTCCTACCTACAAAAAACAACTCAAAGTGCAATTAAAGTTTATCGATGATGTGGTCTACGAAATAAAACATTGACTGACTCATAATTACGAGTGAATTTTGGTGAAAACGTGGTTGTGGAATGGCCATGAAATTTTACTGGAACAAGTATACCGACAGGCTCATCGCTCATCAGTGTCGCCACTCAAAGAAATTTACTACAAGTAGTAGAACATCCTGTAGACAGTTAAACAAGGCATTCCAAAAATCTTCGTTCGACGTAGCCAACCAACCAAGGTATTCTACCTTGTAAAATTATCTCCAATTATAGTTTAATTCATAATTACGGACCGCACTGTAATCATAATTGGTTCTGGAGGAACAACGCGTACTTAGCGATAAATATCGTACTGTATAGTGTTGGTTTACATGATATCGCTGGAAGGGTTAACAACTTGTTAACGGATATTATTATTAATTTTGAATAAAAACAACAGACAGTTTCATAACAAGTTTGTATTTTCAATTGATTTTGAGGCTGAAATATTTATAGTCAACAAAGATTGTATGTAGCAGATTGTGTACATTAGGTACGTCGCGTTTAGAATATGATGAATCTAGAAAAGGTAATTCAGCAATATAAAGAATACGTAACAAATCAATAGAAGACATCAGATATTTATTTTAATTCAGAATTATTTCAGGACTACCGCTGGAGGATATTCCCCAATAAAAAAACTTGTACAAAAAGACTACCTAATAGGAAGACTTGAACATAAATTACATTGATTAATAAAGGCAAAAATGATTTATATTTTGATATTTTTTGCTATCTAGATACTAAAGTGTTGTTCAATAACGTTATTTGATTAATTAAAATCATTGACTAAATACATTTGCAAAAGTCAAAGTCAATTTTTATTTTTTATCTAGAACTCGTTGACCTCTGTAAATTCAAACAAGAGTTTAGTTAATCAAAGATTTACTAGTTACTTATTTTAATTATGAATAGGTACTACCTTCCTACTAAAATAAAACATTCGTGTAAAAACTGGCGTTCTAGCCACCGTTATTTGCAAAGTTGAAACTTAATATTTACAGAAAATAATAATAATAATAATAGACTACATCATTGCTTATCATCAAGCAAGTTGTAGTCAAGCGCCAGCCTATCGAAGAATAAAAAAGAAACAGAAAATTAGTGCAAACAAAAATAGAACGCCAAGAAGATCTAAGAGTACGCAGGGGTTATACCATTTATGGGATAAGAATACAGAGTACTATTAACGGTCTTATTCATAAAAATCTTATAAGACTCTTAGTTAAAATCGACTTTGTCTCTTTCTTACTAGGGTAAATGCCAAGATGACAGATACAAACAAACGAATTATAAACCTATTTTAGCTGTAATGAGCTGAGACGTTCCGAATACGGGGTAAGAGTTTTGAGGAGTTATTTCTACCTCTGGCACTAGTACACCTTATTCTAGCTAGCCTATTCGGTCCCGCTGCCGGGCCAAGGCTTTTTCAGACAGCACCCATCTTCTGTAGCTAGCGACCTCTAACGGATTCTATTTAAGGATCCAGTTTCCCACCATATTTTTCTCCGTTGATCTTATTTAAATGTACTTAGTACCAAATGTAATGTACCGAAGGTATAGCTATTACGAGTTCTTGTTATTAATATCTGGAACGAATAAGTACTCGCTCAAATGTAAGAAGATAATTTAATCAGAACTAACCAGCAAATATGAAAAGCTATGATAAGGATAAAAAGTCTGTAGAAATGTACAATATACTCATTCTGATCAAATGATCCCACAAGCACTCGACTCAATTTAACACACATAACCAAGTAAACTAACAACATAATCGCATAAAATTGCGCGTTTGACGTTCATATACGAAGATGAAGTGATTCCAGGCTCGATTGGCGCTCGATTGCTCAGCCTAACTATTAATGGGTAATAGACCTGTGTAGAGGGGCTTTTACGTGCTATGTTTGAATTATGATGTTTGTGGGTAATGATGTTAAGGCACTCTCAACATGTGTGAGATACGTCCAACTCTCTCAAAGATCTTTATAAAAACTGTCGGTAGGAAAGAAAGACAGAATATTTGTCACCTCATTGATTTTGTCTAAGTAGTAGAATGTATGTACTATGTGAAATGGAATATTCTCCTTTAAATTCTTACGATCCTGTTAATACCTTTACTTTGTTATCCTACATACTAAGTTATTGTTTAGATTTAACCTAAAGTTTATAATAAGACTTCTTAAGTTTTGAAAACTCAACATAGAAAAATATTTCATTATAAGTAACATATTTGGATGTTTGTTAAATTAATATAAAAGGTTAATCAAATATCAGAAGTGGGAATACAGTTATTATTGTTTGGTTCACTGACCTTAAAACTTGATTAGTACAGACGATCACAGGTCGCTGGGAGTTCTCCAAGTTATCCTTGAGCTGCAGTACTGCGTGAACCCAGAGAAACTGGCCAGATCGACGCTGGAGTCGTAATAGAGCTATACAGGATCGTTCTTGCTCTGATTGTGTTACTGTTGGTAAAATAATTTAATTAAGTAGGTGTATATCATTTTGCATATTATCTTTCCATACTAGTGTAAACAAGAATAAGAGAACAAAAATACGGTTTAAACCAAAATAAAAACAACATACTTAAAGGAGAGGTCAAAAGTGGGCTAGAATTTTGAACACCAATGTGATATACCTTATTGGAAAGCTTATTTAATAAGCTGTTAGAATTTAACTAAACACGAATTTTAGGAGCAACCATTTTTGTAAAAATCTAAAAAATGTAATAGAAAAACAAAACGCACATTACCTTTAATTATCCGTTTCCTAAGCAGTATAAATATTGCAATCACGTCAACAATTGCATTCTGTTACAGTACTTTTCTCTTGTAATATTATTCTAGCTGTAGCTTAATGTAATTATGACGAAAAATATTTGTTATCTTATTAGTGTAATAACAAAACGCGTGGAAAGAAATATAATTACGGGAAACGTCATGATGTCATTGTCATTGATCAGTTTGATTGACAGCGTCGAAATAATTTTGATTTTTTTGGTTGCTCAATTGACATTTGACCATGGAGTTGCCAATTGCAATAATCATAATATTGCATTAAGGATTCTTATTTTCAATTTCAATTTTTAAAAAAACGGGGGGGTGTAAAATTATTTTAAATACACCAAAAAATTTAATTAATTATGCTCTATTAACCTATGTAACTCAGATTGCTGTTCAAATTTACAATTATTTTAATCCCAGGCTCTATACATTTTTTGAACGTCTCCTTTATAATCATCGTAATTACGAACCATCTTTTTTTAAACCGATTATTTTTAAAAGTGCAAAAGTTTTCTTAAACGCGTCATATCTTTGGAACTGTTTGGTGGATTTAAAGAATTCTCTTTGCTCGGGATAGCTTAGGATTTGTTTAGTCCTGACGATGACATCGCGATAAGATAATATTGCACCCGAGTCGAATATAACATATATACGTCGTCACATCGTCAGTCTGTGCATGATATCAGCCAGTCAGAGAGTGGTCAGCTCTAAATAAACCTATCATAATTATTTTGTGGCCAAAGGGACCGCCAAATATTAACTTCGAGTTTATAGTGTTAGTATAACATTGTTAATGGCAGTATCTATGGGCTTTGCTTACGATTTATTTAGCTCTCAGCGTATCAAATGACAATGAGTAATAAACTAGAACTTCTAGCAACGGGTATCAAGTATAGGTGTAGTTAATATAGGTACATAAAATTCTAGTACTTATGGGTGGATAGGTATTGTTTACAGAATTAGAGTTGCTTACCATATAAAGTCAAATTTAGGTCTTATGGTCACAATCATACATATTTTGCCTGTCTTGTCGTTAGTGTCCCTATGCACTACGAACCTACTTAGTCGGCTTAGTTATGTTAGAAACCGCAAAAGTAAAACACTTCTTAAGAGTTGAACTAGACACCTGTCATAAAGGAAAGACCCCCAATATTTTCCAAAGAAGCTGTCATCATCATCAAAAGTGTTCAAATTTTGTTTACGTTTTTACATATTTTACGTTTTAGACTCAATTAGATTTTTTAAAATACAACTAAAATATCCTATCCATAAAATGCGAAGCAAAAAATAATGTATTCATTACATTTTGACGTGCATCAACAATAACAAAAATCAATAACAGACACAATCAAAGTTACCGCTAAATCAAACCAAATATAATATCCAAAGGTCACCGCACACAGGCAAGCCCCGTCCTTGTCATTACCGATTATCGAATCATTCGAATGATGACTCGCTGCATTGCCAAGTACGATTTCGTTTCAACAAACTTACTTAGTCGATCTATCATTCGATTTCATATCTTATGACGTAGCGACAGCAAATCATTTTGGATTTAGTAGTCTTGGGTATACATTTGCAGAAGAGTAATAAGGGTTAATGCTAGGCGATTTGTACAATCTCGACTGTTGGTTTAGACTAGAGAAGATTGAAGACTAAACTACACTATATTTATTTCTCTACGTATGGTGTATGTGTTTAGCTAAAGTGGGTTTGATTTGCGAGCTGTATTCGAAGTCTGCCTACGCGCACCGTAACGAATGACATAATGGTATGAATGGGAATTGCAGTAATTAATTTTCATTCTAACGAGTCATACAAATTACTTAAGCGTAACCTTTTAAGTTGTTAAATAAATTTCGCACGATGCAATTCATTGCTCCGTTTTTAACCCTGATTTTGATGCGGATTCTATTATTTATATAATAACAATTAAATTGTACCTATATATTACCATACATGTCATATATTTTATTCTTTGATTTGGTTATGTATAGAGAGTGTAAAGCATCTGAAAGTGTTCCAATTTTGAATTTGCCAAGTTTGTCAAGCGTAAAGTCACGAATTTATAGCGTACTTAAAATTTCGAACACTTTATGGTTCAGATGATAGGGTTGGAAATTCTTTACAATTTTGAACAGCATTTAATCGCTCACGTCGAGGAACCGGGGTAAAGGCGTTCACACACGAACGTCACGTCTTGGTCGCGTCTACTTTCTCTAACGTGTGGGGTTGACGTAGATAAGTTTGCGTTAAACGCTTTTGTATTGTCGTAGGTTATCGAGGGATCGCGATGTGCTTGATAGTCGATTGTCATCTTTAAGCAACATTGGTTTTGCAACTTTGCAGTACCTAGGTAGTTACAATGGTCTCTGTTATTCCCAGTTGTTTTAACCGACTTCGAAAAGGAGGAAGTTATAAATTCTGATGTTTATTTTTTTATTTTCATTCGGCTACGACAAAGCGACCTACAGTACTTTGTAAAAAGTTTTTTTCATAGAATTTGTTCTTGTAGGGATTTACTATCTAAAAGTGAAATGTCTATAGCTTGATTAACTTTAAGAAAAGATGATTGAAAGGTTAACATATGAATAAGAATTGTACTTACTTAACCGGTGTTTGCTCTGTGCTTCTTTGATGCAATCTGGATGAAGGAGGTGGTACCAGCTCACTCCGTGTAGTGAATTTCGCTCCCAGCCCAAGTGCCATTCGCTACTGGATAAAAAAAATCACGTTATATTTTCTGGGGACTTGTTTAATCTATACAAAAGCTATACTTGGTAAGTGAGATGTTATAGTTAAGTAAAATAACTATGAGTGAGGTTTCGGAGTGGCGGTAACGGCTTCGCCTTTGAAATAAATCTATAGTCGCGGGTTCAATGTCAGTTCATGCCTACACATCTTTGTGTGAATTGTTTCATTGTCAGTGCCCAATATCGGTGAAATCGGCATATATTAGAACTTAATATGAGACATCCACCAACCCGCACTTGATTAAAGTGTGTGGGGATTAATGCCTAAACTTTTTCAACTCACAAGATAGTAGAGAGAAGACACATGGCCAGCAGTGGGTACTTAAAAGGGTTGAAGTTAGGTCTTGAGATACCTACACAAATGCTTTACGAAAATAATTTCACCACCTTTCTAATATAGTCAGTATACGTAGGTACTCGTACGATCGTATTACCGTATACCTACATTCATAAATGGAGCTAATGTAAATAAAAAAGTAAATAATAAAAAATAATTTTCGATGCAGTTACATTTCCATTATTACATTTTTTTATCAATCTCACATGTGACTAGCGTAATGTGTAACGTGCTATAAAGAACTCCGTTACAACAAGCATGTCCACTTTTTGTAAAAATAAAAAGAAACCTTTTGAAACTAGTAAACTGACAAAAGTAGTAAAGTCTCCAGTCGTGACTTAAATATTACATTGAAAGGACAAGTCGATAGACTGTATCTAACTGTAGATATTTTAAAATATGACAAAATAATTGAAAGTAAAATACAACTACTTATTAATAGGTTTATAACACCTGCAATCACTGCAACTACTCGTAAAACCCATTAAGTTCCTAATTACAGTATTAAAAACAAAGATATGTATCAAATATTTTTCAAAATAGACAAGCCTTTTTGTATTTAAAGATAAACATAATGAGTTAATAATATCCATCAGAAGGTTGTCAATGACCCAATTGTCAGAAACTCTTATCTTGAAGTGTTTGTAATAGAAGTTGAGACAAATGCAAACATAAATGTGATTACAATAGGCATAACAACAATAAATAAATTAAAAATAAATGATATTAAAGTAGGTTCTTGCTCGGCTGAAAAGTTAAAAATAATAAAATAATAAAAAATCTTTATTGACGAAAGTACACAGTAATAATATTGTACTATCTTTGGCTCCCAAACTAAGCGAAGCTTGTACGATGGGAGCCATGGAGTGCAAACTAAACTGAAAAACAGGTATATAAAACAAAACTAATATCAAAACAGAAAAATTAATATTAATATTAAAAGAAATTTAGAAAAAAAAAGTAAAAAGATGTAAAAAAAAATTACGTGCGTGTGCGTGTGTGTGTGTGTGTGTGTGTGTGTGTGTGTGTGTGTGTGTGTGTGTGTGTGTGTGTGTGTGTGTGTGTGTGTGTGTGTGTGTGTGTGTGTGTGTGTGTGTGTGTGTGTGTGTGTGTGTGTGTGTGTGTGTGTGTTGTGGGTGGGTGTGAGTGTGTGTGAGTGTGTGTGAGTGTGTGTGTGTGTGTGTGTGTGTGTGTGTGTGTGTGTGTGTGTGTGTGTGTGTTTGAGTGTGTGTGTTTGGATTTGTGTTTAGATTAAGAGTAAGGCTTCAACTGACTCATAAGTTAAGTTCGCTAACCACTTTGATAAAATAGATTTTAGTTTATGATTGTTAAGTTGAATGATATTTGTGTTAAGAGTTTTGTTAACTGTGTTATACAAGTGAATGCTTATTATATTTTGGTGTCTCTTTGCTATCATAGTTCTGTGTTTGGTCATACTCAATAAGTTCGTACAGGAGCGTTGACTTTTCACGAAATTAGCATGATGAGGGATTGAGGTATGTTTACGTAAGTTAAAACTTACTCCCTTTTAAAACGTCAAAATAATTTACAAATTCGATGTATTTGAATTATTTTATTGGGTAGATACTTATAAATAAATTCATGGTAAATGCCACATTGATGTAATTAAAATAAAAAAAACTGAATAAATAGATACCATAAAATAGTCTTACTTTACCCCTGTTTAAGTAAATATTCAACCTTTTCCAAAAAAAACAATTTATCTATGTCGAATATTACCTATTTTAGTGGCTGTTCATGCCTATTTTGTTGAAAAAGCGACCCTACTAGAAGTTTGTCCGATGCAGTTAAAAAAAATCTGAGGCAAAATAAGATAACTTTTAAAGGAGGCTTGAAAAATACACTACTTAAAGGTATTTGAACTTACGCATGAGGTTAGAACGCGCAGTGTCATCGCAAGAAATTACTTGATTAGTTTATATTTCTAACTCAAAATTAAAATTATGTTTAATAAATGTAGCAGCCCGAAGTTTGCCCATGCCAATACTTTTGTTTTATAGGCGTAAGCGAGCGCTAGGCTATGTTCTAAACACATAATTTATTACAACCTGTACAAGAAAATATTAACATAAGTGTGACGTGCTCATTGAAAACCGCATTATGTCGCTACCGACAGTATAATAATATTCACACACAGTACTATAAAGAGTAGACATGGCAAAATCGTGCGAGATGTTTCAGATATAAATAATAGCACAGTTTATGGCGTACACACATCTGTGAGTTAATTAATTGGATATCATCACGCATTAGTGACGCAATGGTTTGCGTTTACTATAGAATTAAGTAGGTACCAATTTGTGTACATATATGGATGTACATAAAGTGTTTATGTTATGCAATGATGCTTTTCAAAGATACGGTTACGGTTACGGTTTTATTCATAATAATGTCAAAAGACTTTTTAGTTAAAATGGACTTTGTCTCTTTCTTGCTAGTGTGAATGTCAAGATGACAGACAAAGACAAACAAATTATAAACCTATTTTAGCTAGAATGAGATTAAAATACGTTTATGAATACGTGGGTTATAATAATATAGAAACTAAATATATAAATAGTAACAAAATATATGCCCGCTACATCTGTATGTATCCCCGCTAACTCTTAACTCTCATTGTTTAACTTAAAGGTTTAATAAAGTTTTTTCAGGAAGGTTTGGGTATGATTTGTTATTAGTTACAATTTGTTTAACCCCGTGTCTGTTTTGCTGGTATTAAAGAGTATTAAAACTAGGAGATCGTGCCTACATATTTCAATCCTAGCCTTAGATTTCAAGTGTTTTGCTAATGAATTGCGCAGTCTTTAAAGGTAAGTAGGTAGGTCTGACTGATTTAAAGCATAGTTTACACTGAAATTTAGTGAAACGAATTTAAAATAAAATTGTATGACTTGAAGTTAGATGAACTATAGATGGTTTACTAGTATTCAAGTAAAATGCTGTAAAAGTGACTTTAACTTGACCCACATATAGAATAGTTAATAGTATGGGCTAATCCAATGCGCTATTTAAAATGTGTGTTAATAGATTCGTAATTTTAGGTCTCTACCTACTTGTCTTTAAAGGTTCCGTATCCGAAGAGCACCAATGGACCTATTACTAAAGCCTCAGCTGCTGTCAGTCCATCCCTGTCTGTCAGCAGGATATATTGTAACAGTGTGAGGCAAAGAGTTAAAACTTATGTTACTAAGACCTGCCTACTCCCTGAAACACTTTGGTATATACCTGCTAGATAAGGCTCAGTGTCCGGTGGTGTAAACTGAGCTTAACACAAAGTTCTACAGGAGCTTGTAACATTGTCATTGTATGCAAAGCCTGTCCGCTTCCGAGCAGGTGACAGTCTGTTTACATTTCAACACCACGCATTATACGATATAACGCGGAAATATCGATAGAAAGGAGAAACATACTGCATATTAATTTTATTGATAATGGCGTCGTGATTGAGGCCTCTGAGATCATAAAAGGGCTGAAGATGTTTAGCATTTAAATAGCAGTTTATTATATTTATAGTTTATTTACTTATGTAAATATTACGTCACATAACACAGCGCTCATGTCTGTTAATCCTAAAGGAGTAAGCAGGGGAGAATGTCACCCACATTTTGCTGACTAAGTTTCGGTTGAGCTTATATTTAGCACAAAGCCGAGAGAATTTTCTAAGTAACTATATTAGAAATGATTTTTGTCTGATCTGGATGTTATTTTATACTTACTATTTTGTATACTTGCTTTTTGCCCGCATGACCTACATTTAATGTCACGTCCAATTGTAGACTAAAAAATAGCTTATATCCTTCCTCATTAAACGGACTATCTAACAATGCAAGAATGTTTCAATTTAGTTCACCCAAACAAACGAACTCTTCAGCTTTATAATATTAGTATAGATTATGTGTGGCTAAACATTATTTTTCTACGTTGAGAATCGACAAAAATACAGACAGGTCCTATTTACTCAACTGCGCCTAAAGGAGGGTTATGTTTTTCGAGTGTACGGTGCCCAAGGATTTTCCCATTTGTATTTTTACTACAAAATGGTGATTCTTTGATTTATTTATTCTTTGTATATAAATATTGTATTTCAAAAGACAGTTGCATACAATCTGTTTGTTTACCCATCTCTTCACATTGCATACACAAGTGGGCATATTATTTCATGCCATTGAAACGGTGACGATGCATGAATATGAAACGTCTCAATAGAGATGTTGAGTGTGATGGACAGTAGTCTGTACGTAGTAGCTATTGTTTATTGTGTTTAAGCCTTGAACCAGTGAGTATATGTTTGTAAGATGGTTGTCAATAACACGCAAAGACAAAACAAAAGCAAATATTCTGTTTCACTTTTTAGAAGAAGAAGATGAAAGAAAAAAAACATTTATTTGACACAAGCGTTACTAATATTATAAATGCGAAAGTAACTCGGCCTGTCTGTCTATTCTTCCACGCTAAAACTACTGAACCGATTAGGATAAAATTTGGTCCGAAGATAAGTGGAAACCCGAGGAAGAAGATAGTTTATCCGACTACGCAAATAGAGGTTAATGGTTTAGCGCGATAACCGACATACGCGCGGGTGGAGCCGCGAGCAAAAAGCTAGTAACAAATAAAAAAACACATGTAAAAAGAAAAATAAAACAACTAAGAAGAAATAACAAATAGTAAACAGTGCGACCCATAGTGTAAAGTTATAAGGGTCATTCCATTCACCGTATTTTGGCCTTTAGCCGAAAGATATAATGTGGATAGCAACTGATATTAAAATTTGTCCCCTTAGGAAGGATTCTTATAGGATGGCAAGTCTATAAAGGGCAGTTCTCATTTTAAATTAGTTCCTTCTGTAAACATCTTGTAAATCTAGTCATAAATGCGTTTTTATAGTATGGTTCTTGAATAAACGGCGACACTGTTTTAATCAAACATTTGTCAACAGACAGCGATATGGGGATAATAACTGTATTTGTAACTGAGTGTCCTAAAGACTGCACATAGTTTTGACTTTAATGGTGTTTTTATTGCTCAATGGTAAATAAGTAGTGGGTAGTAAGTTACCAATAGGTAAGGTATCTGTAAGTACTCACTTGGTGTCAATGTGTAGTATCTTCATGTCCATGGCGTGCACGGTGGTGAAAACGTTGGTGGCGCCGTGAACGACGCACTCACGGGTTTCTGGCATCGCGAGCGGAGTGCAAACCGCCAGGAACACAGGCTCATTGCGGCTGCATAGCGGCAGGTACGACACGTAGTGACCACGGACCAGGATCACCTAGAAACAATAAGTAATGTTAGACAGGCAAATTATTATAATCAGCAGCACCTATGTCACTAAGCATGGGGATGTTCATGGCAGAACATAGCCATTAGCATCCATCAGAATCTCGCAAATTTTACAATGCCATCAGTTGTACACCCCATGGCGAGCCGGCCGACGCTACCACGCCCAGTACGTGGTCTCCCTCGAGAACCTTTCCACCTCATCCTTTTATTTATAGGTTCTGTGAACAGTGTGGCCCATCCACTTCCTTTTTTTAACTTGCTAACTTTGATTGCTAGACCATGACTTGGTTATTCAGATTTTCTAATTGTGAATCCTACCGCGTAGAAAAACTCTAGGCACAATGCATCTTTTCATAGCCCGTTGACTGGAAAAATAAGATGACTTATATTACCTGTTAGTTTTAAACAACACTTTTGTTCCAATATTTCTTCGTATTTTATTTTATTTTGATTTGATCGTCTAAATTCAACTAAGAGGTATTTAATCATGATTTTGACCGTCTTTTGATATTAATTTTTTATCAAATAACAAATGACTGGTTGGATGCAAAAGGGGGTTTATGTTTTGCGCAAATTAAATTAATTAAAATCATAGACTAAATTTAAATTGCAAGCCAAACTTTTTGATGGCTTTATATGTTTACACATTCATACAGTAATTACTGAGCAAGTAATCACGACGATATAAAAGTAAATTAGGTACTTACAAAACGTTTATTTAATTACATAAGTAGTTATCCTAGTCTGCCACAATATACCGGTATTATTTACTATTTTTCCTGTATTCAACGTCGTCGGCGGCTCAAACGCTATCGAAAGTGCAATCGAGGTTGAGCTAAAAAGCATTTTATTACAATTGACACCAGCAAAGGCGTGGTGGTATGACATTCTCAAAAGTTTTAACTACAATAGGATAGGATCTACACAATAGTTCACAGTTCACGTTGCAATCTTCGATCCGGATTCAATCGGCCTTGGACGATATTACATTGTATTGTATTGATGTGGATTTAGTTTAGAAATATGTTGCCTCTATGTCTGCATATAAGCCTTGATAGGTATGATGTAAGTTTGTATATAAAAATCTTATGTCTTTGTATACCTACGTACCTACTACAATTTCTCTCAGATAGTAGAAGGAAGATACCCGTTATCGAACGAGTGGACTGTAGATGATGTACACACTTAATATTATTAATATTTATAAAATAATAATTACTTAACAATAAACACAGAGAAGAGAAAGCAACTTGTCTTTTACAAAAAAATAAATTTCATAAAAAAGAGGTGGCGTTCCAACCAGTCGCCAATAATACCTATAGGCGGAAAAAAGGATAAATATATACACCTAAAGGGTTTTTAGCTTCTAGGAAGGCATTAAAGGTGTATAATTAATCATTACTACCTACTTCTAGTAAGTATCGCCTCACGGCGTGAGGGGTAGAAAGCCTCAAAGCAAGACCACAAAAGCGCTGGAAAAATGGCGTGAATAAGGTCGCCTCCTGATAGATACGAGAAGGCCTACAGTACCTAAGTATACATATATTCCACAAAAAAGTTGCACAAAAACTATGATCTACTTAACAACAGATTATATTTAAATGATGCTTCTAGGTCAGATGTTATCAGAAATTACACGTGAGTATGAGTATTTTTTTTTAAACAGATTAAGTATGTGACCAGGTGATATTTTTTATTTTACTTTATTTAATAAAAAATATTTTACATTGTGTCTAACTTAAAATTATTTATAGTAATGTCATAGATTTACATTGAAAAAAAATAATCAAATAAAAATCATTAAACAGTGTGACTCATCAAGGATGTCCAATGTGGAGATTGCTTAGTAAACTCCATCAGTACCTACCGGAGGCGACCCACGGCACTGATTATCAGCTATGTCCACATTTCCACAGTTTGACGCCTAGAGCCAATGTTGTCAAAAGACCAAACCAGGATAATGTAAGAATTAAAAAAAATCTCAGCACCAGCCTCTTATACTTTAAAAAACAACTTTCTCATAGTTGACACTTAAAATCTCATAATCCATTAATATTTCCCACATTAAGTACGACACAGTCAGGAGATTAATAGGTAACAACAAAAAATGTAATACTGATTGGTTACGTCAACGAGTCCGCCCACCGAACAAAATGTAACGATAGATCAGCCGGATACGATTGAGATTATCGCGCAGACGATACGCCCAAATGTGTGGTCGAGACCTAAGTCATTAACGCCGAGCGGGAAAACTTTTAGGTGACTATTTTTAATTTTTTTCTATTCTTCGTATATAATTAGACCGTGTTGTGCAGAAATGTATCAATCCTCAAGAACACAATATTATAATTGGAGTCTTCAATAAATCAATAAATCTGCTTTACATTTTCGGATTTGTACCTACGAACATAATTTCATTCGTTTTAAGTACGTAATCGTTTTGGCAGGACGGTTTCACTTCAACACTTTTTAGTGTCCCACAGCTGGGCACGGGTCTTCTCTGAACTATCTTACGAGTTGAGAGAGTTAAGGCTATAATCCACACACGCTGGCTTCCTCAAATGACTAGACATTCTAGAATTCTTAGACAAGCCGGTTTTCTCACAATGTTTTCCTTCACCGATATTGAGCAACGAAGTTGAAACAATCCACACAAAGATGTGTGGGCACGACTGGTAATCGAATCCGCGACCTTATATTTCTAGGGTGAGGCCCGTACCGCTGCGCCACCGCGGCTCAAGCAATGTTTAGAAGGTGAAAAATATTAGGTACGAATTTCGCCGGGACAGCTAGTTACTTTATGTGAACAAAATATTTAGCTGATTATGGTTTTCGACTCCATCTTGAACTATCGACTAAAGGGAAAAAAGAAACGAAAAGCAATATTTCGCTTTCACTTATATTTTAAAAGAAATGTTTAATAATACAAGTTATTCACTATAGGACAATCAATCGTGACTTATTATCTGTTGCATAGAACCAAATCCATCAGAACTATACCGGCTGGAGTCAACAATGAACCACTTTCTATTCAGATAATGTACTCGTGACCAATAGTGGCTTATGTGGATCAAACAACTTTTTGGCACCAATCAGCAAATTAACTGAAAGTAATTAATTTATAAACTTTAAAACTCTCACGTTGCATTATTAAAATCCATTAAATTAGTGGAACTTGTACGAAACATCCAGTCAAACCAAACCAAATGGAACCGGAACTTGACGGAAAAATGTTACATATTGTATTAAAAAGATAATAATATTTATTATAGCGAGAATTTATTAATCACAAATAATCTAAATTATATGTAGGTAGTAAGTATTATATTTGACGTACCATTACTACTAATTAAAATTATTTTTTAACCAAATCGTAGAGACTTTTAAAACTGTAACTTCATTAGAATTGTGCAAAGTTGAGCAATAAAATCTTATTTCATCTTAAGGAGAGTGCGTAAATTGCCCGTTCTTTAAAATGTAAGTAGTATTTAGTTTGTACCTATACCTATTTATTTGGTATAAAAAGTCTAGTAAGGAAAGTAACTAGGTATTCCAAACGTCTAATCCAGTAATGGTTTCTAAACTCTACCTCTCTGTGCCTCGCTATTTCAACATCAATAATCGTTTAGTGTATAGAAATTCAAATCTCTGCACTCTAATCATACAATAATAATAAATATATAGTTAGGACTATAGCAAAATTTATATGTTGGTGTGCCAAAAGTCAAGAGTCGAGTAAAAATCTTCCTCTACCACCGTCATCAACGGAGCTCTTTTGCTCTGTAAGTTAGGTAACCACTATAGTTTAAGCCCTATGGATACTGAAGCTTGTCTATAGACCGACCGTTTAACTCGCGTATCGCCTATCGCTAAAATTCTGACTCCTCAAGCTGCACAGACAGTGATGATGATTTAAGCGATATGGATGTGAATAGAATGGTAATATGAGTGACGAATAGTCTTACATTACTTTTATTTATGGTTAAATAATTCTTTAAGAGATTTAATTAATGTTTTATGACTTTGTACCTCAGATGGCGATACGCGAGTTAAACGGTCGTTCTATAGTAACTATATAAAATATGCGAAATTGCGCGCGAAGAAACATAAAAACATACGATTTGAATTTTCCCTTTAAAGTTGGTTAAAAATACAGCCATTTAAAGTAAAGATTTCAGATTTACTTTCTATCAGAAGGATGAGGATTCAAAATAGGGTGAGGAAAATGAAGAGTGGTAAGTTGGGCGTGACTAGACGCTTAGTTGTGACTGTAGGTTGCTATTGGCTGATTTTGATTGACAGATTATGATAACACTTAATTATGCAAGTCAATCTTGCATAATTACGTTACGAACAGAAGTTATAATTTCTAGAAACTGTGGCAAGTTTTACTTAATGTGTATGTTTTTTTATATATATGTATTATGTAAAATAGTTTCATGTATAAAAACAATGTGGTATTCCACCTTCATACCTAATACACACGCTATGTTGTAATAAGTTAAATATACAATATTTTGGCGTACATAGAGAATTATGTTCAAGTAAGTTTAAGGGAAATCAAGGGATTCGACGTTGTAATGAAATAAAAAATACTAAATTGCATCTTGTGACTTAATTTTTGTTGCAGCAAGTCGCATAGGTATGATTTCCACTGTCAATCGTTGTGATGCTTGGCAGGATATTATAAATTTATGAAACTTGAAAAACATTGAATAAAACTATCACAAATTAAAAAAATGCCTCTAACAATTAGATATGTATTCATTGAAGCTATTAAATTATTAGCCGAAAAGAAAAACACAAGTGTCTGGTATTGTTTATCAACGTCTGAGGGCAACGATTAGCTACCACGAACCGTCTGGTCAGAAGAATCACGCTCTCGTGTGGAAGTCACGAGTCGTGACGTCACATGTTCTTTTTTCAAACTGATCCTTTGTAACGGTCTGCGCACGCGCCGTTTGTCGTGTGCGGCTCGAGTATTTTATTATATTAGCGTTGATTGATTAGAATTAAATCGATTGTTGTGATAAAGTTTGACCGATGTGGCTTTATTAATTTCTGGGTGTCACGATTGGGTGGTTTACTAAGTTGTACTACTAACAATGCTATCAGTTTGATATGAGTGTCGTCGTGTTGTGATATGAAAATTATGTTGATATAGAAGTACTTTTGATTGGATTAGAGATTGCTTTATGAATTGAGAAATGAGCGTGTTGGGTGATGGATCTAGTTGATAGACAATCAAAGAGAGCAGTTTATGAAATTTACTTAAATAATTTCATCATATTATGTCGTGTGGTCTCTAGCTTTGAATAGACCACCACATGGATTATTATAGATATAACAAAAGTCAGGTATAACTGTCCAAGCTCCTTAGCACTAACGCCAAATTTCGTAGGTACCTACCTATCTAGGTAGGTACCTATCTACAAAACGGTCATACAACCAATACCGATGTACGGTTATGTAACTTGGTTACTTACACAAAAAGGAGAAAATAAACAACAAGAGAATCCTCATAACAGAATGAAAGGTCCTGGTAGTCCTGGAAAGTCCGTCACAAAATTTTAGGCCCGGAGCAGAGACCTGACGGAACATTTCGAGTTTGGGAAATGACAAAATTGAAGTCCTTGTGGCATTTCCTAATATCATTGGAGAAGCGAAAGCGCACCGACTCCGTTGGTTCGGCCATATTGTGAGAATAGGAGAGGATCGCAACGTAAAGAGAGCATAGTTAGTCGACTACGGAGCGACGCACAGTAGCTCGACCAAGACCAAGGCACGCCTTCAATCCAGCAACTGGCGAGAAGATGCCAAGGATCGCGGATAATAGGGAAATCTCTTATAGGAGGCCAAGACACATTATGGGTTGTTGAGGCAACGGAGTAAGTATGTGGGACTGAAGGTAAGTAGCGTAGTCACGTATTTTGTTCAGTGGCGTGCTTTAGGAGTGCCCTGTGCCCAGCAGTGGACTAAAATAAGTACAAATTGATGATAATGAGCATAAAAATTGTAAATATGTAAATTAAAACGATAGATACAAATTGCTTTCCATAGCACATTATACTACAGCTAGACATTTCTAATCTGATTCTTCACAGTATATCAATGACTGTAAACGGAATACTTCTGTATATAATACGCAAAAACTTTATACAAAATTATGCGGAATCTGTAATAGTTACTAAGAATATACTAGGCGGAATACTTGGTTACTTTTGTACGTAACTTATAATATTCACACCAAAGTCCATAGCATAGAGTCGAGGCGACTGCAAAGTTATTCAAATTAACTCTGTTAACCATTTTCCGTTGCACTGTAACATTCTAAATACACCGCAAGCGGTCAGAGTTCTGCGTTCTTGTTATCACTAGCCTATGTCATATCCAGTTGTATAAAGTGTCAAATTTGCGTTATCACACATTGAGCGAATACGAGTGAATACAAAGCTACTGCATAGATTGCAAGTGAAGATGTAATGTCATGAATGCGCAAAAAGTAAGTACCAATTTAAACTTCATAAATATTTTCTCATCTATTTTCTACAATTTCATGCTTAGTCCGGCTAACACGCCTTCGAATTTAGTTCAAATTTTGAGAAACTATTGAGGACTAACTTCCGCCCACGGCTTCACCCACGTGGTACTTATTGAGATAAAAAGTAGCCTATATATTAATCCAGACTATAACCTATCTCTGTTCCGAATTTCATCCAATTCAGTCTGGCACAGTAACAAACATACTACCATACATGCCGACAGCTGGAATTGACCAATCTCTATCGTGTAACCATGCCTCCAAAACATTGCATAGTATACCAAAGAACGCTGACTCTAAACACGGAACTCTTGACTGTAGCTCTCTGTCTGATCGGCGTCAAAGTCGTCGTTAGTCCGGGAGATGCATTTATTTATGAAATGTAAATTCATCTGATTGTAATAACAAAACTGGAGCCACTGCTCTCTATATTAAGATGTATTATTTGCATACGTACATTGTGAGAACGTGTGACTGTGATTGTCTGTTTGTCGAACGTTATGTGCGCTGCCAACTGACTTGTTTGATTTATTAAGACATTCTTCTTTGACTTCTTTTTGACTTTTTACCGTTGTCTTAGACTATTTTATTTACTACGTCCGTTTTAAATCTTGTACGACCCTTTTTACTAAATTTATTGTTGCTTTAGAATATTTATACATCTCAATCCTACTCGACTAGTGCCATTCAGGAAGAGTAAAAATTTGTCTCTCAATTGTTTCTTAACTTTCTAACAGTCAATTATCGTATGTGATACTAAGTTACATAGCTCAAAACTACTACACAATAATATACTCTATAGATAGCAGCCGTAGTTTTGAAATCTTCAACTAGGAATTCGCTAATTACACTTAAGCAAAAATTGCTCAGACACTGAACGTAATTGGAGCGAACCAGTCGAATATTAGTCTTTAAACATACTAGCATCACCACTAATAGCCAGTTAGTAGATTTAAACTTTCTATTATGATTAAGTGTGCACAGACCCTGTAATTTAGTAAATTAATTCACACTTTAATTTGGCTTCACTCAGCAGCGGTTCAGAGTTCAAAACTTGCGTAACGTTTAGTTTTAAGCAATATTTTAATTGGACGATCATTTTGCTCCACACTAGCTCCAAATATTAGGTTTGCATAATGTTAATTGCAGTAATTGGATCGTTAATGATGAAATTGATTAAAAATATGGAAAACGACAGTTTGTTTTATTAGCATAGATGATCACAATATTAATAATTGCTTTTTTTCAATATACCTAAAATGTTGAGCAAAACTACCAAAACTTAGGCTATCTACCGCTATTTTCACCCAAGGCGTCTACGCAACACATGCCGTCTGTCCTCCGCAATTCAGTCACTTCATTTTGATCGTGGTCAGAAATAATTTCATTTTCTTTGACGTCCTTTGACGGTAGTGGACCTACGGGCCAAGTATTAGGATTTACTCTTTAAAGAAATATACTGTTCGATAACTTATACTGTACGATAAAAACTCTAACATTGCTATTTGCCGGAAGAAGCACTAAATGATATTTAAAACTCAATAAAAATAACTACAACAGTTTAATAACGAATAATAACATAACACTAGCAGAGGTCATCTAAAGAAATCTGACAACACGATATTTTACCGCCAATAATTACCTACAAATTGCATTACACATTATCATTCATATCAATTACAATGGGAAATCGGTATTGAATGATACATAAAACATATTAACCTATTGAGCAAAAACCCTCATACAGAGACATATCATTTATACGTGTTCTCACGGACTCTATAAAAATCTAGTACCGGTCATTACTTGTGCCTCTTGAACTGACACGTAGGTATATTAATTCCAATAATGACGGCCGAATGAGGCTTCTTTCGTCACAGGCCGTATAGAAAACATCAAATACATATAATTAGAGGTATCTATAAACTACGGTAATTGTGATTCCTCATCTTTAATTACGAAGGCCGGTATAGAAGGTTGCTTGTGAAATATATTTTGTTTTTTGGACATGTATTGACATACTAATAAAGGATGATGTAGCGATAGTACTAATTAACTTGATAATTTATGGTTTAAATATTCGTACGGTAAAAGTTGTTTTGGGTAATTTCACAAATTGCGCGTACTAGGTGAATCGTCAGCAATTATTTCTCGAATATGTATGTGTGATGTAAAATACTATTTAATACATTTGATCTTGCATTTTTATGTAGAATTAAATTTAAATATAAATTCATGTAATGTTGTAGGTACTAAATATACTAATAAATTAATCATGCTTAATTAGAATTTATAAATAGACACAACATGCACCCTGTGTTAGGGCGGAGCAAAATGTGCGTAATTTAAAACCTAGTTTTTCAAGTAACTCTATCCTTATGAAAATATGTTTATCTGGGTCTTATGTATTGTAATGTACGAGAAAGTAGTAATAAATAAGAATTTCAAACATAAAAAATGGCCACAGAAAACCACAAGATATCGATAATTAACTTATATTCACTTCGAAATTATAAAACTCTATAGCCCTTTAGTGTAAATAGGTCAACTCTCAAAAATATATTCTGTCGAGTTATTTAATGCCAGGTATCCATACGTCAGTAATCGCTACATAATCGCCTTACATTCCAACCCAACAAAACATCAGCTCTGAACATCATTACCAATGACAAAAGAACCTTGTGCAACTACTTAATACCTTGTACTGACTGCAAAATAATATTCTTTCTGAACAATCGATAACTACTATTTTAAAAGAAAATAAATGAAAGGAATCAAGTGCTTTTTTGAACTATTTAAAAACATTGCTGTTGTCTTAGTTGATTTTTTGTTACAAATTCTGCTAGAGCAATTAAAAATAATTTTGAATTTGTTAAGTATTATTAATTCCCAAAGATTTTAAAAGTAAATGAATTAATTTATATTTATTTTGTTCTTAATGCTATTTTTATCTCGGATGATATATTATTATACTGATCTGAATATAAATTATAATGCCAATATGTGGTTTTTTTGTACTAATATTATTTTCTATATTGTTTGCAATAAAATAATTGTATTTATTCTAGACAGAACTTTTGATTCCATTTAAAAGTTATACCTATACCATACATACCAAAATTGTTATTTTTATAATTGTGCTCTATATTTTGTCGCTAACCGTACCGATCGGTTTCACGGTAACCTTATTCCGTATTACAATAATGGCTCTGATCATTTCTGAGCATATTTCTTGCAAAACGACGTTACAACTGTATTGTTTAATGCCTAATGATGTTCAAATGTTGTAGATATTGTTTGAAAGTCGAAGGAAATTGCTTATTGTAACAGTAAATACAATACTTTATAATTATTAGTAACTCTTGCTATAACTTTTTTTCTATAACTGTGATAAGAAAATAGAAACATGTGAGATATCTGTGGAACATCTTTGTCGTCACTTGCTGACTAAATTAACATTGGTATCTATCCAGTATGGTCAGTAAGTGTACAAAAATATGTTTGTTTTCTTCACCTAGGTATTCAAAGGTCAGCATTTCCGTCAAAGTAATTTATAAACTACGTTTTTGTGGAGTATAGGAGTACGGAAAAATATGTAAATTTTTCCGTCTAGCTCGTTTACTCACCAAAAACTTTCCTTTGTCTAATCATCTTCTAGCAAGAATTAAAATGTTTCATGCTCAGGGGCATTAAAGTAACTATTGATGTAGCGCGAGAACCCTGAGTATTCAACGAGACTGTGGTAGAAGCATAGGGTTCTTTATGTAGTATGTGGGTAGAAGACTATGGATTGATTGCCGTCAAGTGATTAAATACTCTTTGGTCAAATTGTTGTCAAATAAAATGTATAGGTCAAATAAACATTTGTTAAAAAATAATAATTTATTGCAAACAAAATTAAACATAATATCTAATCAAATGAAACGTAACTAACTAAATATATATGATTTGGAATAACTTAAGTTCTTAAAGCAGGCATGAAGTTTGTATCTATAATATTATTTCTCCAGATTTCTACCCAGCTTTGTACAGTAGATGTAAATATTCCTGAATTTGTTTACATAGCTGATCATTTGACCGCCGAAGAATGTCGCAGACTTTTTGCAGCTTTGCATTTCATATCATACAAATCAACAGTCATACGTACTGCAGAGAAACTTGTACCTAAAGACGTGCCTTGTGTGAAACTTCTTATTAAGTGGAATAGCGGTAATAAGAAATGGGAGGGTAAAGGGAAGAGTCATGTTGAAATAGAAAAAAGGTTGAGAGAAATTGGTAGAAGAGATTTAGCTGATTGGTTGGGCAAAGCTGTGTTCCAGCAATTGAGTGAAGATGTGAATCAAACGTTAACAAATACACCTTTATTGCAAAGCAATAGAAGCGTAATTACAAAGAAATTACTAATTGATACAGAGCATAATAATGACGACTGGACAGCTCTTGATACTATACTTTGGGTATCGTTAATAGCATTAATAATTGGTATTTTTGTAACATTCTGTCGAATATTACAATCTGCTTTTAATTTTGCTCGGAACAATAAGTGTAAGAATGAAGAAATGATGGATTTATTAAATATAGAATCCATTGATAGTGACGAAGACACGGTTTATGAATATAAAAACTTTAAAGAAAAAGACTCAAGTTGCAGTCCTAATCAGAAGAAAAGATCGATAAAAAGTGACAACGGCATCAATATAAAGTAAAAATAGTTCAAGGAATTTTTCAATAAATGCAAATAACAAATTCGATTTACGCAAAATCACGCTACGACTTATTTTAAAGAGAATTAAATAACAACAAAAAGGGACTACGGTATTTAAGTATGAAAAATGACTAAAGTGAATATCATAAAATACTGTAAAGGACAATATTTGAAAAAGAACTTGAATCTCTGTTTTGTACTTAGTTAATAACTAAATGGCTTAAAGAAAATAGAACATAATATATTTTTTTGAGAAAGAGTTTATCCTTTGTTGTTATAAAACTAACAAAATTATCCATCTCTATCAATTAACGTTAATTCCTCGAATCAAAGCCAACCTGTCGCTAACAAGCAATGTGTGCGCGTACGCAGCCATCGGCCGTGTCATCGCGCAGACTCCGATAAGCCTCATTAGCGTTCTTAACTTCATCAATTGATACCATTAACTCGGGATATCGGACGCTAATGGTAGCTTTAGCTGTGCTACTGAAATCTAGAGGCACAAATGGAGAGGAAAATATCAAATGGCTACAGAACAAGTAACACTTAAAATAATGGTGAAGTAAACGGCAATAGGGTCGCACGTTTAACTTCCAATACAAATGTACTCGTAGATGTAACCGCTATTCGGCTTTTAGCGGAAACATATACCTATAAATACAAATGAAAGATATTTGACAGTGACGTGCAATTATTTGGTACGGTGAAGGAAAACATCGTGAGGAAACCGGCATGTCTAAGAACTAATCATTCGAGGATATGTGACATCCACCAACCTGCACTTGGTCAGCGTGTGTGGATTAAGGCCTAAACTCTCTCAACTCGTCAGATAGTTGAGAGAAGACCCGTGCCTAACAGTTGGACACTAGAAAGGGTTGCAGCGAGCAATTACTTTATTTTTCACCTATATAAGTGGAAGCAAAAAGTCTAATGGTATTATTCATAAAAATCTTATAAGACTCTTTAGTGAAAAAGGACTTTCTCTTTCTTACCAGTATAAATGTCAAGATGGCAAACGAATCACAAACCTATTTTAGCTATAATGAACGAATAATACGTTTATGAATATGGGGGTAAATCTAGTACCTAGTTTTTAAGATTTACGCAAATATTACACATTGAAATAAAACTACTTTATAGGGGATTTTATCGCGGATTAATTTAGATTTTTATATGCCGACGTTTCAGTCTTTACAGACTTCATAGTCAACATCGAACTACTAAATCTAATTTGTAATTAAAAACTTAAAAAATCCCGACGCGAGGTTTTCGACCTAGCTAACAAAAATCTATTACTTAGGCCTTTGAATAACCTTATCAGAATAAGTGCATCGGTCCGTTACATTTTTAACAGCCTTTTTTAACACTGGTTAAAAATTATTGATAGGTAGTGGTTACTAGGTAAATTGTTTAACTTTCTTCATAGATACAGAAGAGAATCTTATTCATAGGTATAGACTCCTATGAATAAGATAGTGTAACAGCAGTTGAAGTCAATAAGCAGCCGAGTCAATAAATACTTTTACTAGAACTTTACTATTAATATCGTTCTGTCTATGTGACCGCCTAGGTATAAATTAATGCTTATTCGATACGACGCAAGCCTCTAGGCGAAACACTGAATGCAACAGTACGACACGAATAATTTTGAAAATACTATTAAAGTTACGCCTACATGTTTGTGTGGCCCTATGTTAATCTGATAAGTACTTAGTAAATCTAATGCAATAAACGTCTTAATTACAGTCAAATTAAAAAGTATATTGACTGGGCGTAGTAGTCAGTGATTCTGACTGCTAAGCCAGAGGTCGTGGGTTCGATTCCCACTCAGGACAAATCTTTGTGTGATGAACAAAATTTTTTGTTCTGTGTCTGGGTGTAATTCGTCTATTATGTATGTATTTATATAAAAAAGTGTATTTAAGTAGTATATTATTTCCTGGTACCCATTGCTTAGTTAGGGACTAGATGCGCTGGGTGAAAATATTATAATTGTTATTGTATTATTCTATTCCATTAAATAACACCATTGTGTTGGAAAGCAAATTTAATCTGGCTATAAAGATATCTACGTAGGTAGATATTACAATTATGCATAGCATCCCGCCTTTATTTTGAGACCATCAAAAAGTACAGCTAGCCAACGCTAACGAGAGGGGAAAAAAATATTTAATATGTATTTGTATCCAACCTCCTTCTACTTTTAGCAGACAGCCGTTAGCCATTTTTATTGTGTACTAGCTTCCGCCCAGTGCTTCGCCCACGTGGTTCTTATTGGGATAGAAAGTAACCTATGTGTTAATCCGAACCATAATCTATCTCTGTGCTAAATTTCATCCAATTTCGGCCAGTAGTTTTTGCGTGAAAGAGTAACAAACGTAATATTCTTACAAACTTTCGCGTTTATAATAATTACGTTGGTTGATAATAGTTTGTGTATGAAGCCTTATTACACTGCCAATATCTCACCGAAAATCATAAGTAATCACGAGTGAATCGGGACGTTTAGCTGACGCATCCCATCTTAGACTACATTATTGCTTAACATCAGGCAAGTTCTAGTCAAGATCAAACCTATTTCCAAATTTAAAAAAAATTGTACTGTCTTAGATTTACGCGAATATCACACATTGAAATAAAACTACTACACAGGTCCTTGTCAAAGAAAACCGGTTCCTACCAAGAATGATCCGCGAAGCTATTGAAAATAAAAAACATCCTAATTTTAACAGAGAAAATGGTTGGAATATACCACCAGCTTGGGACCCAGTGCTTAATTTACTTGTACCAAAACCCAAGCAAAATCAACTCAGAATTCAAGACACTGTGAGCTCAGTTTGCTTAAATCGGAACGCAACTTAAATATTAATGTTTGAAGGTAGTCAGTAATAATTGTGATTAATATTTTTTGGACGTCAAATATCTCAGTCCACCCGTGAACATGAAGTCTGAAAAGACTTTGAAACGTCGGGATCTAAAATCTAAAATAAACCGCGATAAAATCCGTTAAAAAGTAGTTTTATTTTAAAAATTACCTTATATTTGAGACTTGAATAAAAATTACTAAATACCAAACTATCGTTGTTATATATTAGGAAATATGATTAATGACTATTATAACAAGTTCAAACTAAAATGCACAAACACGTCAATACATAATCCACTACAAATCCTCTGACAAACGCAACTAAGCCGGATCAGGGCCCAACACTTTAACAAATAGGTCCAGAACGCACGTGCACTTAATTCATTGCCTACACTGTACACACAGATAGTTCGCATTTATTATTTCAAGTGTTTTAGTACTTTCCAGTAATACTAATATCTTGCCACTTAGTGTGGGAGGGAAATGGAGTAATATTTATTTATTACCAGCGACCCAGCTAAGTTTCACACAAGTAAATTATAAGTTTGTATTAAACTTTCCTTGAAAAATTATCTAGCTAGTGGTGAAAATTGCATGTTAATGCGTTTAGTAATAATTGTTTTTTTTAATGAATATTTGTAATATGAAAGGCAGACAGACATATACATAAGTTACGCAGAATATATAAGTTATTAAGACTAATAATAGAAGGAATACGGGGAAGGGGAAGAAGGAAGATGAGCTGGCTTGATAACATAAAGAACTGGACAAAAATCAAAGACGCGGCCACACTCGCTAGACTGGCTAAGAATAGAAAGGACTTTGCAAAGGCAGCCAACGACGCGACGCCCGTTAGGGCATGGTAGCAGAAGAAGAAAAATATGAAAGGACTGGCACCGACCTCAAAAAAGTAGTTGGTGTATGAACCTATTAAGGAGGACATACGATTATGCTTTTAATTGGATTTTATTAACGGTATAAATGATTATTTCACCTTTCTGATATTTTTTAAAGTAGTCTTATTTATTTAGTCAGTAAGTTATAGGGATAATTGACTTCTTTTGTTTTTTTAATTAAGGAAAAGGAAAGACTTTCCTATAGTTGTTAAAAAATACTAATTATTTATTGCTTTTGTAATTAAGTTTTAAAAATTCATTTCCGTTTTTAGCGGAACTCCACCATTTCAAAAGATGCGGTTTTTCTCACGATCTTTTGTAGGCAATAACTGCACATGCAATTAAAAACCTTAAAGTTTAGATGATCAAAGTTATATTTGTTTACAAACGCAGGTAACATGCTGTGGGCTATTCTTAAAAGTGTTAACTGGCTTTTAATATAAGCTCTCGTTATAACTCATCAGATAAGGCTGATTATTGTTGATCAGATGATTTTGTTACTACATTATAATTACTATAAATATACTGTGTGTTTCATTTATGTATTGATGGTTTGGTAATTAATTTTTAAGATATTTTACAAGTTATTTTATATTTAATTTTATTTCTTAACTAGTTTTCCGCCCGCGGCTTCGCCCGCGGATGTCGGTTATCGCGCTAAACCATTAATCTCTTTTTCGTCGGATGAAACTATCTTTTCCCGGGTCTCGAACTATCTCCATACAAAATTAGTTCAGTAGTGTAGGCGTGTAAGCAACATAATGAAATCGGCAAGCCTCCATAGGCATATCCATAAATCAATAGGGGTTTCTTATAAAATACTACGGCTCTTAGACCATAATGTAAGTTTTTCATTTAATATCCAAGAACAAATAAAATTTAAATTTCGAATTCTAATAATCGGACTGAGTTATCAAACGTCATTGTGTTAATATAAAAAGTAATTTAGCTAAAAAGCACGAAGGAGTATTGATATCAACTTCAAAGAAAATCTCCCTCAGAATAATTTCTCAGGCATTGCCCGCCTAGTATTAGGATGAAAATAAAAAAAAATTAAAAAATAAAAAACACGTGTTTCATTATTTGTTTTGAGCTTTATTTATACCAAATTTGAAGGAAATCGGACCAAGGACTAAACAGTTATGGAATATTTAATTTTTCCAAATAAACTCATTTAACACCCCCACAGGGGGTAGTTTTGGAAAAATAAAAAACACGTATTTCATGATTTCTTTTAAGGTATATGTGTGCTAAATTTGGAGTGAACCGGACTTGAGACTATACAGATCGAGAGAAAATTTAATTTTTACCAATAAAACTCATTGTCCACACCTCAAAGGGGTAATTATGGAAAAATAAAAAACCCGTATCTCATTATTTGTTTTAAGGTTTACGTGTACCGAATTTTAAATGAATAGAACCAAGGAATAAAAAGATGCATACAAATTTCACCCCTCTATTTAACCCTCTTAGGGGATGATTTTTGAAAATATTGTTAGCCTATGTCCGATTCTAGGGTATACACTACCTACATTTCAAATTTCAATAAAATCGGTTAAGCGGTTATGGAGATACACGGTAACAAACCTTCACACACACACACGCACTTACTTTCGCATTTATAATATTAGTAGGATAGGATAGGATACCTTGTTAGAAGTAATTTAAAAATGTAGAATTTGTATGTTTATTTAAGACAAAAGATATTTTATTTAAACAGAAGTCTTTGTTTTAAAGCAACATATTTAGTTTTACTATGTATAGTTTTTGTTCAAGGATCTATAAAGTCTCTACATTCTACTAAACAAAACAAAATCCTGTCTCAGCGGACCTCTTTTAATCCATCTTACTGCCAAATTACATCATTTTATATCAAGTAGTTTTTTAGTATTTGTGATGCATACGTTAGTTTTGGTTTCAATTTAACCAACTTCGAAAAAGGAAGATGAGGATGATATAATTTGAAGCCGTGGCAAGTGAATACTAAAGGAACCTTGTTTTGTGTTTTACTTGGTACCGACTTCAAAGTATTGGCAATACTTATATTTCTAATTAATTAAATCGAGTTACGAATTACTATAAGCTAAGGAAATTTATTTTTTATTTTATTAGTTTCCTTTTTAATGTAGGTTTTTTATTGTTAAAATTTATCTGTTCTAAGTAGGTAACATTGAACTAAGTATATCGTCTAAAATAAGATTGAATAAAGTATTCTGACGCGTGATCATCCAATTACAAGCATGTAAGTTGAGTGTATCGAAGCTCATCAATTTGTCAGTCAGTCCATAACCTTTTTATACGCACATTTTATATTCACTTAAACATTTTGAAAGTAAACTAGTTAATTATGTTCTCATAAATTTTGTTTGTAATATTTTATGAAACAGGGTTTGAAGGCGGACGGGTCAGTATTGATTGATGTAATGATTAAAATTAAAGTGTTATTTCGGTGTTAGATTTACAATGTTTAATTAAGATTTTTGCCCTTTATTTGAGAAGTGTGCGACAGGTATTCATGGTCGTATTAGCACAGAGTAGGCTAGTTATGCATGTCGGCATGTCTAAGAACTAATATACCATTCGAGGATATGTGACATCCACCAACCGCACTTAGCCAGCGTGTGTGGATTAAGGCCTAAACACTCTCAATTCGTAAGATTGTTAAGAGGAGACCAGTGCCCAGCAGTGGGACACTAAATGGGTTGAAGTGAAGAAGTGAAGTAAAGACTAGTTAAAATGGGATAGTTACTCCATCTAAAAACTGTAAATAACTTGAGATAAAAAATTCATGATCATATGTGCCGATCTCATCATATTGGCAACTTTAATATTGCTACCTTTTTAACATTCGGTCGCCGCGGGACTGTGTTGATGGGTTGTGTCGACGGTATGGCAGCTTTGATGCTTGACGGCGCTATAAAAACAAAATGCATATCTCGCTAGTACAACTTAAAAGTCTTGTTGTATCTTACCTTTTGATCTCCAAATCGCATTTGTCTTCTAGCATTTCTCGCAACATTCATTCTACAAAGGAACACCCTGTCTTCGCCATCAGTGGGTGCCCGTGACAGCTCGGTTCTGACCGCTTGCTGGTCTTGTTTGTCAATCACGTCATAAACGCTGTCACCGTGGATCAAAAGGTCTTCCTGTAAAAGAGAAGACAGTTTAACCAGGTAGACAAAAATGTATGAGATGATACCTACTAACAATATAAAAATTGAGGATCGTCTAAACACCTAGAATAGTTTAGAATGATATTTACTATAGTAAGTATACAGCTAAATTGTATTCCCGAGAATACTGCCGACAAACTGCAATGCAATGCAATGTTTGGCAGAAGAATGTTTTATGAAATATGTACTGTTGCTTATAAATAAATAAATTTAAAAAAAGTTTGAAAATGTTGAAAACAACACAATAAAGGTAGGTAAAGCAAGTTTTCGCTACGATTCATCCACAACTATTCACAAAATAATACACCTAGGCGGAAACAGAGAGGTAAGGTGGCGGGCCTGCGATTAAAATAATATGCTTTGCGGTTAAGCCTTTGATGAAAATGTCGAGGTAATCTCGGTAAGTATACGCCTCTTTAAAAATAAAAGCATTTGCTTTGACTCTGTGGCGACGCGCTGTTGCCGCAATTAGCATTCTTAGTGCCTTTCTTTTGTTACAAACAATGATGTTTTAAGTAAAAAGCTGAAGATATGTCACTAATAGAGCACTTCTGCCGCTAATAACTTGGTCATTTGGGGCATAATGGGGGAGTTTTGCTCACGTTTCATACGAAAATCGGCTACTGCGCAGTCGACACAACATGAATAGATGGCGGTCGGTGCCCAATCAGGTCAGAAAATATAATTTGGTACCTACAAAATCATTGAAAAATAAGTACCAACTTTTATGGGACTTAACCCACCACCGCTGTCCCGCGACTCCTACTCCTGTAAGCCAGGATCAACAGCGGAGGCGCCGTGAAGGGACTTGGGATTTGAACCAGGCCAAGTCCCGGGACACCTAAACAGTCTTGGATCCCGCCTAAATTTAATCAGAAAGATAATAGGACGAGTTTGAAAGTAACACAGTCTACTACAAAATCATAGTTAGAATGGGAATATAGCATAAATTAATATATTATTGAAATGAAATAAAAGCATTCTTTAATTTTTAGAGAAGCTGTCTAAATGACCTGGTAACTACTAAGAAACTTTAAATAAATAGTAATAAATATGTAGGTAATAAATTGTATTTATCTCCGCAGCCCGAGATGCGAGTAGGTACATTGCGTAGCTATCTTCTTTCCCTCAAAAGCTATTACACAACCATTAATTTACTTTTAACCCTAACTTCCAAACTGCCAGCTTCTTGACCCGAGCTCAGCAAGGTCAATAATATTGTACTGGATTTTCTACGTCAGTATAAACAAATTTCAATTAACCTCGGATAGCTTTAATAACTTTAATTAAATCATATTTCTTGAGTAAAGTACAGAAAATTTTCTCGAAATTGCTTGTGTTGCGTTTTGTTGTAGGGTTGTCTGTCTAAGACTATAAAAGTGAGACATTTGTTTAAAACATTTGTTTTATAAGTTTAAAGTGTGAATAACCTGAATTTCATTAATTACAAAAAATTTAAAATTATATAATTATTATTAAATGAACGTTGAATAAATACTTCAAATTTTTAAAGTATTCTAAAAATAGGACGTTTTGACTCCGTGAATTTGAAGTTTCTAACTAGTGTGATGCTAAATTATTGTTGTAGGTGTTAAAATTAAATACAATTTACAAGCTATTTGTAAAAGCAAAAATTCACAAAAATGATTGGTATCAAAAATCATCTAAAATATACATTTTAACAGAATTCTACATATTAACTATTAAAAAAAAAACTTAAAAAGAAAAGTTTTTAAAACTTTAAAACGGCCTCTGTAGCACCCCTGAGCTGACGTCATGGCGCGTCACACCGCCCCTCCCACCTGTCGCGAACGTTCGCGTTAAGACATAATTGTGCGCGCGCGCATCGCCCACGCGCCGCTGGGGGGTAAAGCAAAATATTGTAATAGCCGTATAAAGCGATCATATTTGTATTCTTATTTGTGGTAATAAAAGTACGGTGTTATTTTCCATTTACTTGTGTACAAATATTTTAATTGATGTATCTATTAAAGGCATGTCTTATAAAACCTTAGGCTGGTAGCTTAGGTTTGTAATATGTAAAAAAAACAACCAACAAATTTAAATAAAACAATTTCGCTATAGACTTCATGGGAACAAAAATAGAACTTTGCAAATCCGTTTAAACGGAGGGATGCTTGAACGAACATAATATAATACTAAAATAAATACGAATGAAACCCCCTCATATATAAAATCTGTTAAAGATAATACGTTGTCCGCACTTTATGTTGGTTTTATACTTATTATTGAAACTTTTACTAGCTACCATGTTTGTAATAATAATAATATAATATTTTCACACATACACATAGCGCCATCTAGTCCTAAAATAAGCAATTATATTTACTTATGTTATGGGTACTAGAAACGGATAGACTACCTAGATTTTTTTTTGTAAATACATACAACTAGGCACAATAGATAAATAACAACCAGGCACAGAAAAAACAATCTTGCTCATTAAACAAAGATTTGTCCTGTAGGAATTTGTAGGAATCAAACCCATGACCTTCGGCCACCAAGCCAGTCAATTTACTATTTCTTTAATAGTACCTGTGTACCTTCTCATTACTTTAAGTTTCTAATCTTTCTTAATTAATCTAAAAAAATACTGTAAAATAATATTAACTGCTGTAACAAATAATATCGTAGGTTTTACCCACAATATATTTTTTACAAACAAAAGTTAATGTGCTTGACCACCAACATAGCTCGAAAGTTTTCCTATGGATTAAGAGAAATTAAGTTAATCGCAGGTTTACAATGTAGATAATTGCTGCAGGCTGTACGCCCATGTTGACGTACAATATATATACATATATGAAGAAAAGAGCAAAAGACAAAAGCCAATACGCACGAGAATAAATGTGGAGGCAGTAAAAGAATCCTTTTATTTTAGGCATCTAAATAATACATATCTTTAGTTATATAGCTGGTGTAATAATCTTGGAGGTCTAAATACTTCTTGTTCAAGCATCAAGAGAAAGCCATCATAAAGAAAAACAAAGCACGCCTAAATTTCGTAGTCTTAACGACTGCATGCTCGTCATGATCACCAATGTAAGTGCAAATATGAGGGTTAAGCCTACGGAGGTTCACTGTGGAGGTTCACATAACACGCGTTCACTGGTCTTGTTTGAATATTAATTTGAAAATTAGAAGAAGATGTTGTAAGAAGTATTGAGAGAAAAACGTTCAAAGAGAAGGTATGCACCATTACATATTTTTTTCCATAGGCATAGGTAGAGACATCTGCTACAATCTAAACACAAATATGACTACATTAATCTAAATATACATGTACTGTGGTTTGTGAGTGCATAGCACTCGTCACTGATCACCCCACAACACAGATGAGATCAGAGAATGTCTATTTTAGGGCATCCCCTTTCAGCCTTTTCATTTACCTCCACCTTGTATAATATATAAAATTTCCATGTCACAATGTTAGTTACCGTACTCCTCCAAAACGGCTTGACCGATTCTTATGAAATTTTTTATGCATATTCAGTAGGTCTGAGAATCGGCTACTATCTATTTTTCATACCCCTAAGTAATAAGGGTTGTTCACCCTTATTTTTTTAATTTTTATACGAAATTTTTCATTTTTATTTTTGTATAATGTGGCACTAAAATACATACGTATTACATTAGTAATACGCGGTACGAAGTTTGATGGGGCAGCTAGTATAATATATCTTTCATCAATCGTCTATAATCCATCCTCTCCACATTCTAAGAAATATAGATAATGAATTTGTCTTGAGTAGTCTTGCCCACATACATCGCGAGGTCACGAATATTTTGGTCGCAGCTTTACTTGTAGGTACTGAGATCAATTTTGGATTGAAATTTTTTATACTATCACTTACAAGTGTTCATATCGATATCAAATGATGACTCGATTAATCAATCGAGACATGTATTCATTTGTATCGTAATTAGGGTGTGTGTTTTCGATTGTGAATCATTAATCTACATATCCGGAGGCTTGTTTGTTTGTAACATGTGTTAGTAGCTATGAGAAAGTGATGTGCCAAGGTTGGGTACTTAATTATAGATTTAGTCATATAAAATAATAATAAATAACATACTGCAAACTTTTTAATAATCTAGTTTTGAAAACTTGTGTAATAATTATAACAGATTATTATGATGAAACCTAAATAAACGGTATCATTCAATCCAAAAACAATTTTGTCAAATATGCAAGATTATTAGGTAAATAAATACTTACATCAAAATCACATTATGTTATAATAGTTAAACATATTATGTCAATGTATTACAATTCCTGTTTTTTCGTTTGTCGAGTTGGTCCAGATCCGGTTACGAAACCAGATCGAGCAAAAGTATATTTTTAATAAACTTAGCCTCGCCTAACTCAACTAACTATTTCAGCCTTCTGTCATTTTTAAATGACAATACTCGTAGGCAAACGTCAAGCGCGAATCCTTATCTGCGCAAAAAGAAGGTAGTCTTTTGGCGCGATAACCGACGTACACGCGGGCGAAGCCGCTGTCGGAAAACTAGTTTTGAATATTTCGAGTATGTTTGGGCAGCAACTGGAAAAAGTACATTTCGTTCTTATAAAATACCATTCGTTAGGACGAAACTACAAAAATCTTAGAAGATCATTAAATTTAACCAACCTATGTATGAACTATTTACATTACAATATGTAGTTGTTAATAAACAAATTAAATACCTAATAATGTACCAAATAAATATTTACCTGTTTTTTTATCTTCATAATGAATTTCACAACCTATTTTAGATAAACTTTGTAGTTTATACCAAATTAACTCTCAATTGTTCAGTAAACTAATAAAATAACTGGTGATTGGACATCCTTAGTCCATTAAATGTCAATATTTTAACAAGCTCTTGAAGTAATCTATTCTAAAAAATCTAGAACAATCTATCGAGAGAATATTTCACCGTAAATAATATTAATCAAGATTAGATAAATCTATAGTTTATCAATCAAATGATACCTACACAATTTCTTCAAAGTATTGTAATTAGCGAATGAAACCTGTATTTTTAAACAATATCGCAATATTTTATAGGTGTTAAAAGCAATTTATAACTTAACAATGGATTGTATTCACATTGAAAATTATTTTGCCTCTGGGTTTCAATAAAGTTGCCTGCAAACAGCAAAAAACTTTCGATACTCAAGCATCGAAAGTTTCGATGCTTGAGAGAGAATGTCACACAGTTGCAAGCATTGTTATTCAAATTACTCGTGTATACCACAGATCATCAAAAACCTCTACGGCGGGCGGGCGGTTGGCTTTTATGTGGTGTGTACCAAATTTCATTCATTTATTATTTTCATTTCTTTTCCTTCCAATTATTCCTCCCGATATACATTGTTAATTGATTAAAAGCTTGTACCTAATATCTATTTAAGTAGGTACTTCAAGTTTATAACGGTATCTACCCTTTTGTTCAAATTAACAGAGAAAATTCTCCTACTGTGCTTTAAATTGCACTCCTAAGGAAATGTACCGAGTGCCACAATAAGATCGATACATAGAAATCAATTCCGAAAATCTCACAATCGGCTATAACTGGAGCAGAATATCGCTGTATCATCATAACGGGGTCTATCACAACTGAGATATCAATAACTATGTATTGACGTATAATAAAATAATGACATTGATTAAAATGCCGAGTTCCAAAAAAAAAACTACTTGTAAAATATAAATTTTCAGAGCGCAGTGAAGCCAACCGGGTTTTGTCAAACAAAATTTTAGTAACAATCTGTATTAGTGTTTCGTAGAAACCTAATTAACAATAGTTTGGTCCGTAACTTGAATAAATTTTCATTAAATAACAGAGCAAAGATTTAGGTAAGTGAATTAAGAAAGTAGTTAGTAGTTAAGTTACCAAACATCAAATTCCGCCACCCTCTCTGGCGATTGCATGCTCTGTGTTACCTGTACAGGTAACATTACTACTTACTACTATTTTTTATGATTTTTTTTCTTATACATTTTTTAGTTTATTGTATGTAAAATTAATTTACGTACGTAAGTATAAGTTAATATACAGAGATCTTAGTATCTAAGTTCAGTAAACTGCGATGAAACATAAAAAAATATCCAATAGAGTAATTAAAAATTATCGCATGTCTCTTAAATCAGTGAAATCAAAATGGTACAAATATTTCCAACAGTTACTACCGCACATAATTCAATGGGCCCACCGCGGCGTCGAACCCAGTATTAATGCTGTAAAATAAACAGAATCCACAAGTAATGAACGCTCGTGTTCTTTATTTATTATCTACGTTCATTGAGAGCGAAAACACATTTGTAATACAAAATAGCTTTATTTGAACCAACGGTTACCAACTGTTGTAAGTTGCGAACGAGCTTTCTATTCAGATTATTGTTTCTTAGTGAAATTGTATTGTGTTGTACCAAGTAACAATGCTGAAGTAGTTATTATTAAATGTTACTTACATAATAATATAACTTAAGTTTCTAAAGCTTAAAAGGAAAATGCCTAGAAAATAATTTTCGATTTTCCGGCTTTTTACTTGCTAGTAAAAAGCGTCAGCGGTCACGGAGTGGTATCGCCCTCGTCTTTGATATATAAGGTCGTAAGTTCGATTCTCGGTCGTGCCTACACATCGTCATGTGAATTATTTCATCGTGGTTACTCAATATTAGTAGCCAAACATCGTGAAAAAAACCGGAATGTCTAAAACAAATCATTTTAAGACCTGTGACATCCATTAACTCGCACTTGGCCAGCGTGCGTGTAAACTCTTTTAAGTTGTAATTTGATTGAGAGAACATCCGTGCTCAGCAATACCAAACTAAAAATAGTTGAAGTAATGGTTACTATTCTTTCAACCTTAATGCCAAGGAAGTTTGCTTTTTTGTGCGTATTGTTGTAAATTTCTATACTATCTTACGGGCTCTGACTACCTTATTCACACCCAAGAACGTAAAATTTATTAGGTAATTTGCGTACTTTAGACATTTTATAAGGTGTAATCCGCAAGTTTCAGATATTAATCAATTCTTATTTTATAGAAGAACACAAAATTGAGGGCTGTTGCTTAGATAAATATGTAAGTGTCTACAATAAAAATCGAATCTTACTTAATCTGTCTGATGTAATTCACTTTACTCTAAATTTATGTTCCAATAACATAGTCAGGTGGTTATGTCGGAGTGAAATCGTGCGGTACAGATTTTAGCACATAATTTACAGTCTCCTGCCCAATAGTGGACGATTTATGACTGCCCACGGCTATCACATGGTGTAATCCAATAGAACTTACGATTTTACTGCACAATTATATGACTATATGTGTAAGTATGTATCTGTAGTAGGTATTAATGTACCTGTGCGTTTTGTTTAAGATGCTTAAGTTTGAAGAGCGTTTCCTGAAGAATTTTTAGACTCTGCTTTTCTTTTGAAATTTGCTACGTCTTCGAACTCGCGTCTGTAACTAACTTTCTTATGTCTTGAGGTGGTTGGAAGCAAAATCCTCACCGAGAAATGGGACTTTAAAGAAATATTACTTTACTTTGTTAATATATTGGCATATTGAAGTGTTATTTGTGTAATGGATCTAAGTTCTACTAGAGTTCTATCAGATTTCTAAGAGAGCGTATCACTGGAAGCCGTAAAAGATTTTCAAATGATAGTTTAAAATAAAACTCTTTGCTTTTCAAGTTTTCCTTCACCGTTATTCAACAATGGTAAAAAAAAACCAAAAGTAAAGACTAAAATGTTCTTTCTGCACCATTGGATACACAAGAGTAGGTCATAGATTAGTTCAGTACGTTACACTAAAGGACAGAGTAATGTATGTACATACTTTTCAGGGAAGATGATGTTTAGTAGAAGTTTTATAAACCTACCCGAAGTTGTAGGAAGTCTATAAAACCCAAAATTGTACGCAGACATTAATTTTGTCTACATAATTCTAGCTACGGTTAATGGTTTGATCTCATGTTGAATTTTGACTACTCACATCACTTCAACCCTTTTTAGTGTCCTATTGCTGGGCAAGGGTCGTCTCTCAACTATCTTACGAGTTGAGACAGTTTAGGCCTTAATCCACACTCGCTGGCCAAGTGCGATTTGGTGGATGTTACATGTCCTTGAATGATTAGTTCTTGGACACGCCTGTTTCCTCACGATGTATTTCTTCACCGATATTAAGCAGCGGCAATGTAACTATTCATACAAAGATGTGTGGGCACGACTGGGAATCGGACCCGCGACGTTATATTTCTAAGGCGAGGCCAGTACCGATGCGGCACCGCTGCTACACACTCCTACTTACCTACATAATACGTCATAAAATAAATTAGATCACAGTTGGGCAGTGGATTGGTCAAATCTGCTGCCGAACCGACAATCGCTGGGGTAAACAAGTTCCTGAGTGGAGACAACGAATTGGCAAACGTAGCGTAGGACGCCCGAAGACCGAATGGAGTGACGATCTCATCAGGGCAACCGGCAAGAACTGGATGGGAAAAGCCGATCGTGCTCAGTGGCGTGCTTAAGCAGTGGACTAGAACAGACTGATGATAAATTAGATCATCTGATACAAAACGTATCTTTAGGGCAGAGTATATACCTCACTTTGGAAGAAGTTTTATATCAATCACTATAGAACTGACAACTAACATTTAAATCCTCGATAACAATTGACATTAACTACATATCATCGAGAGTGTGAAATCATTTCAGTACTTCAGATGAAATCACAAAAGGGCGAATACAATAGTAATGATAAATACCATATTGCTTAAGGCATAGGCGCGGTAAGAGCCATTCCTTAGTTTAAGTACCAATTTATAAAGACCTACCCTACCTCCCCAAGACTATACATATGAAGATAAAACTACGGGAAGGTAAGGTTTTGAGGAAGGTCCTTTTGAATTGGTCAGTTTTGTTGCCTAAGTATTTAATATGAGGATCGATAAATCGATACAGTGGTTAGCGACGAAGTGCATTGTCTGGCATTATCATTATATTGTTCAGTTTGCATATTGAATTGTGCGTTCTTCTATTGTTTATTGGCTAATTTTGATCTACGTGTGCGGCGCATGTGAGATATGATTACCGACCGAATAAAATCTCATTTCAATGAACCGTAATGTGTATGATTATAGCGGAAGTCTTGTTTCAATTGGAACTAAAAGCATGTAGAGGTCGAAGCGGTAAGCAATAAAATCAATAAGGATATTAATTTGGTGTTTGGTTTTAGAATATGAAACAAAAACTGCATACCTAATCAAACAAAAGAATGTCAGATATCTTAGAATTTTATTATGGATTTATTTTTCAATAGACAAACTTTATTTTCATCATCATCATTAGGCCACTGATGGACATGGGCCTCTCCCAAAGCACACCACTGAGCACGACCCGCGGCTTCTGTCATCCAGCTCTTATCCGCCATCTTGCAGAGACCGTCTAGACACTCCAACTAGTCCACCTAGTCGGAGGGTGTCTCACACTACTTTTACCAATCCGTGGTCCGCAACCAAGAACTAATTCACATCAACTCGTTTGCAGTTTAAGATTTATTTAAAATTTTCAATTTTTGACAATTCATGCAAAAATTTCATCAGTGTCCGCCATTTATCATTTGTCTTTTTACACCATCAAGGCGAATTGAGGGGAAATGGCGTCCTAGAACCTAGTTTTTTAGTTGTAAGCTAAAAGTTTGTATACATATTAAATGGTAATGGAAACCATAATAGACAGTGTTTTAGTTTTTTACTACTAATCTTTTAAAAGATTACTTATAAAATTATTTAAATTTGATACTGGCAAAATTTCTTATTATTTATGCATTAGTAATAATTCAAATATGAATATTTTAATAAACAATCAGGCTTCCAAATTAATTAAATTCTGACAAATAAACGTGTATAAACTAACAATAATATTTACTAAAAATGGTATTCATTTATAAGAAAATAAATATTAGGTTGCGTCACCTTCGTCCGTGGGTGTAAACCTTTAATTGAATCCCCACACGTAGTCCCCGGGTAGTGCAAATCAGGTGACAATCAACTGGTGGTAGGCTTCGGCCGTGGTTAGTGACCACCCACCAGACAAAGCCACAACGCCAAACGGTCTTGGCGTGTTCCGGTGCAATGTCTGGTGACACCATGCAGAGAGAATGGGTCGGAATTGTTGCTGCTTAAAGGTTTCTAACCTTCATTCGTAATCACGAGTGAATCGGTACAATGGACTGGCGCGTTCCATCGTAGACTACATCATTGCTAAACATCAGACAAGTTGTAGTCAAGCGCCAGCCTATCGAAGTATAAAAATAATAATAATAATTAATATAACTTTAAATTGCGTTTATTTGTTAGGTTTTAAATGAAACCATCTGTTTGGTTTCGACTAACCCATTAGGAACTCACGTTTATTCCTACGTACTTAGTATAATCAATTTAAAGCCTAAAATTATTATAAATCAAATGCAAATAATTATTAAATTATTTGCATTTAATAACGTTTGAATATACTATCATCATTAATCTTCCATCTGACTTTAAGTTTACTATTCATAAAAACAATTGACTGTGTTTGAGTAGGTCAAGCAGATTTCAGAAAGATAATGCCAAACGACTGGATAATATTGGTTGAGTCTGATGGCATTTAAGTGTAAATCAGTTAACTGTCTAAGCTGTAGCACCATCAAATATAGTAAAAAATTCAAAATAAAAAGGTAACTAAACCTACTAAGACTATATACTTTTAAACTTTTGCGATGCATTATTTATATTTATCAACGGAGCTATTTCGCTGGATCAGTATGTTTGCGACCACGACCGTTGCAACCCGTGTCGAAACGTAAAACCAAATTAAAGTTGAGCGCGTAAATTGCCCGTTATGATAAATATAAATACTACTAAGACTATTTTGGAATTGCACATGCACATAAAATTCTCGTTTGTCTTTGTCTATCAACCTGACATTTATACTAGTAAGAAAGAGACGAAGCCCATTTTAACTAAAGAGTCTTATAAGATTTTTATGAAAAAGACTAGTTAGTATTTTTTCTGACCACTGCAGTACGTGTTTTCAATTAGTATCATGTCGAACCTAAGATACATACGATAAATGTGTAATAGCAAATATGGGACACGGCCAATCAGAAACCCATCAAATCCATAACAAATCGGTCTTTGTAGCACCATGAATGTTATAAAATATTACCAAACAAACTAGAAAGGCCATGTGATCCATTTATTAAAAGCCAATTAAGCTTCAAAATGATCTGATAAGTGCTCTAATAGTAAATTACAGAGTATCTAAGTGAGGATTAGATAATGAGTGCTTTGTTTGACATTTCCATAATAAATTATAAACAATGTGAGTACAGTTAGGACACACCTACGCATCAATTTGATCTCAAAGCCTTAATAACGATATCAGCATTGAGTTAGGGTTCCGTACAGGTTTTACAATGTTTTGAAGTCAATATTTAAAAAAAAGTTAGACCGGTGGATCATAAAACGTGACAGAAGCGTCGTGGACTGTAGGATTCTGAGTTAACTGGTCCCTAAAGACAACTACTTCGAAGGCGGCAACTAAAATTATTTTTATTTCAGCAATGTAGCTTACGTACCTACGGTGTACGTTAAGTGACATAAATATGACCAAGTATAGAACTTGTAACTAGTACATATTAGTATAAAAATCACTTAATGTTAATAACTCATTTTGCTAACAACACAACGAACTTTGCGTTCAATAAAATATAGAAGATAATAATTAATAAAAATAAATGATTTTTTAAATAAACACACGTCGCTTCTTCGTGTGAAGAGTGTACTATCTCAAAATAAGTACTAAATTGAATTTTACGATCATAAATATAGGGTAGGTATTCCTGATTGTTCTCAAAACAATAGACAAAAATCTTGGTTCAATAATCGTCGCTAGATATCGTATTTAAAAAATCAGTCAAATCAAGTTCTGCTATACTATGTTAGACCTTTGAAGTGCTCTCCTGTAGATTCGTATATTTGTACATTGTGAGATTATACACTTCACGTGAAGGAGCTAGTTATTCACGCATATTATAGGTACAACTGTGCATAATACACTCGTACAAAGAGACGCATGGACGCTTTTTAGCTAAAGTACGATGTCTGCCAGTTCTTACATACTATTATCAACGTATCTATAAGAAATTTGTTTGAGTTAGAATTATTGAAAATTTAATGATGTCAATAATAAAACAAACTGTCAAATTGAAAAAATAAATACTAAATAAATACTATGTGTGAATAATAAATTGTCCTTAGTACTTAACAGGCAAAATTAATGAGAAATGGAGTTTTTAGACGTCGAAAATTTAGTTAGTTTTACTGTAACTGGACTTACTACTTCAAATTTTAAAATATTTTTCCATAAGTACACAGAAATGTTTTAGCTTGTTATTTTTAAGACGAATATGTTGATGGTATTGTTATATTTAATTTGAATCGATTTTAATGTTGATGACCACAAAAACTGTTCTGTAATTTTCCTATCGGGACTAATTACGAGTAAAATAATGATACAGAATCCTGTACAGTACTCTACTTAAACCCAACTAAAGAATTCGAAACTAGATATTTGGATTAAGTACTTACTACGTCTATAGTCTTATCATTAATCTTAATTGTAGAATAACAATAAAATATTGCTCGGAGGTTTGTCTCATCTTGTTAAAAATTGCTCTTTATCTATAAGTGCTTAAGGTGTATTTTAGATTTTTTGTAAAGATAATAATAGTTGGTATCGATCGTTACATTACTGCTCATAAGAACGGTATCGTGGGAATTCTAGCTATGGATGAGTTATGGCCAAAAGATGGACTTAGGATTACTTTAGTTGTGTGATAAAGAATCTAAGTATTAGCCTTTATTAACTGTTAATGCTGTTATTTTTGTAAAAGATTTATTTGCAATAAAATATGATGGTGATAAAGGTGTTATTTAGATTACAAGTAGAGCCTTCACATATGTAATTAATACAAAATAACATGCTAATTTATGCTGATATTATAAAGCAGAAGAGCTTGTACAGTTGAACGCGTTAATGTTATGGTCCGATTTGAAAAATTCCGATTTGAAAAATTCTTGGACTGTTAGATGATTGAGGAAGGCTAGAACAGACTTGTTATTCTACTGTAAGGTAGTTCTAAAAAAAACAGGCAGGGAAGTTTTCGAATTGTACTTACCTCTGGTATAACAAACGACACAAATTGTAGTAGGTACAATGTATATGTATTTGTTAGGTATTACACTGAATTGCAAATGATAACCTTGCTCGTTATTTAAAGAGGCTTGCTCATTATGCTGCCGGATCTTCTCAATGAAGGCCTCGCTCTGATTCAGAGGCCGTAGTTTGAAAGTGACGTATACAAGTAAAATCATTAGGGCTTTTAAATATCTAAAGGTCAGGACGCACTTAAAGGATCAACGGGCTTGAGAGCTGAGGCGGTGCCTTAGCTTACAATTGGAAAGTTTGTTGGTTCGAAAAGTCGACGCAATGTTTGAACCAATTAATCTAGAAGACTAAAGTTTAAGAAGGCTCGTAAAGATATATGAGAGCAGCCACAGATCGTGCTTAGCGACGTGTATTAGAAGAGAGCTATGTTCCACAATAGACTAAAATATCGATGATAGTTTTAGAGAGATTAGAATCTGAACAATAAGAAAACTGAAAAATTATCTTAACAATTCTGTCGTCACTAATAATTATTATAAAGCTGAAAAGTTTAGGGGCTTATTGGTCTGATTTAAAACATTCTTGCTCTGTTAGATAGTCCATTTATTGAGAAAGGCTGTAGACTACTTTATTCCACTGCAGGGCATGATATAAAAAAAGTCGCATGGGCGAAGCCTTTAGGCTACTGCAAAGTTAATTCGAAATACAGCAACATGACCGGTTGTTTTAATATTTGTTAGACAGAAACTCTGCAGTAGTAAGGTGACTTTTATTTTACTGAGCTGAATCTTTTTTTCCAGTTGATATCATTTATGGATTTCTCCCCCTAAGAGGTTGCGGCGGCGTAGAGGTAAGTGTGTCTCCCAAATATTATCCACTAAAAATTTCGGCCTTTAGCTCTTTTCGCTCTTTGGCAATACTGCCAGGATGTGGAAATTACATCTGCATTCACCCTAGACCCTTTCGCAACTCTACTGACCTAAGTAATGACAATAGGCGTAAGCCTATAACTTTACAACACAGTATCAAGGTTTCTCTTTTGCGTGTCACTTTTGAACATTAATCATGATTTAATTGAGTGTCAAGTAGTAACCGTAGTAATTGATAGTGAGTTTAGTTATGATTAGCCCGTCAGCATATTAACGAAATGATATATTTTTATTTGCCACGGTATTTGAAATTAATAAAGAGAGTATCGCAGTTTTAGGGTGATCATCCACTGAGGTATTCACGGAGCTTATTAGAGTGCAATTTAACGAAACTATCAAAATAAAATATTTATTATTTTTATCTTGAGATCTAACCGTAAAATTCGCAAAATTAAACTTGAAAAACAATGTGCATTTGAATACTACTAAAAAGTAACAATAAATATGTATTTTTTGTATAATAGGTACTTATTTTTTGTCCATAGTGTAACTCTAAAAATAACCCGCGACGCATATTTAGGCTAAAAACCGTCTCAGGCACATCAGTTTTCGAATTAAATAAAAAAAAACCACGTCAAAATTTCTTTATCAATTAGGCACTATTAGCAAAAAATACATGTATACACAGAGACACGCGTCAAACTTATAACACCCGTTCTTGTCGGGTGTTAAAATGACAACAACGGGCTTGAAAATAAAAATATATTTACCGGTGCCTAAAGATGACATTGACGCTAATACTTCGTATAATACTAAAAATACTCTTTTCTCCTGTTCATACAAAAATGTTAATCTAAATAAAGAAAATAAAGGTATTTGTATATATTTGTATTGGAAACCCGGAAGTAACAAATAATATTGTAATCAACCCTAGACCACAGTTAAGTTAAAAAACATATTTACAGAAACTTTCAGTGGGATCTTAAACAATTTACGAAGTACATTAAGAAATACATTCATAATTTTTTGAGGCAAATACCGGGTTACACTTAACTCTGGTCCACTTCAGTGGAAAAGCACCTTAATGTATACTGCTGATTTCATTTATTATTCTTTGTGGGAAGCAGGATATGTTATAAATTATTATTATAATTAAATTAGGCTGTCGGTGACGTTGGTTACCTAGAAGTGTGGGTTGCGAGCATATATTGTGTTGGTACTAACAAATTTAATTTATATAATAAATTTGTATTGAAGTGTCACAGCTTACATCCAATTGTTATTTTTTGATCATTTTATACAAGGTCAACCGGCAAGGGTATATCATGCCATAAATTTTGCGTTATTTGAGCCATATGGAATGGTAATATGACGTTTAAAATAAATCAATTAAAAGAAAAGAACTTCTATAAAATGAAATTTTTATGTTTCAATTTAATTTCTTAGATACTTAACCCTAACTTTTGAAGAGACCGTCAATTGTCATTCATTTGCCACATCTTTTATTAGTCAAAGAGAGTTTGGAAAAATAAATTCTATTAGTTAGATGCATAACATTTCGTATACCTAATGATTTTTTGGGTTTAAAATAAAAATAATGTTTCTATATGCATACATCGGGTGAAAAAATATGAACTTTTTTCTATGTTTTCTTTCTTGGCAAGGGAAGGTTCTTCCGACGAACATGTCCAAACACAATCAGAGTTGTTTCAAACAAAACTAAATTCTAATTACAAAAAGCTTTATCATTACCCGGATACTATCGGTACAGCTATTTAATATTTAATCCGTAATGACATCTGACAGTCTCTCACAGAGCGGTCAAAACAGAGCCGCGGATGCATTTGAGTGAAAAAATATTAAGATAAGGCATGTTCTTTGGTTTGCCGACACCCAGTTGTGGCTATTAATCACAATTTAAACATATTGACTGGCAATCATTATGTATGGTAGCTACTTTTCACGCGGAACAACCGCTAAAATATTGTCTACGGGATGTTAAAATTTCGATTTAGGTTATTTAAAATATTTTCAAGTTTTTTTATGGAAAACAGACAGGAACTGTAATGACTGTTTTTGATACTAGTTTCTGTTAATTTTATCTAGCCTATGTACCTATATAATGTATATATAGTAAAGTGATTAAGTTCAGCAGTTGGACATTCTATGAGTTAAAGTGAATTAATTTCGGTATAACGTCATGACCTCCAGGTCAATTTTTGTATTTCCGAGTATAAAGTCATTCGGAATTCGAATTAAAAAAACCACCAAAATGTACGGAGCCCTAGCATTTTTTTTGAAAAATAAAAACGAATTAAGGAAAGATTTAAAAAATGAAGTCACTTTTAAAAAACCGTATTTAATAATAATATACTTGTTTAAGGATTATTCGATTTGTTTACTTAAATTCATTACATAATTTTAATTGTCAATGGAATTAATAATAACTTATTCCCATTTTGCAAACAGTCTATATATTCACATATATGGCGGCCGCGGCAAACAATAAAACACATTGATTAATTTGAGTGCGCTAGCGCACCCAACGAGGAACTATTTGGGGTCAGATAAAGTACTAGACCTACAGCGATGGAACAAAAACTGAAAGTCGACTTTGGTAACTCAAAATGGCAAAAGTCAAATTACAGTTACAAAATCTACTGACTAAATTATCTTATTTCTGCTATTAAACTTCTTTTTAACATATTAAATGATAAATAACTTAATTAAGTATAATAAAATTTTAATATAATTTGTAGATAAAACTATAAATGAAGTCCGTAACTAATATAATCTATTTCTTTTAAATTTGCGTGTGCACTTACCATCGAATGTCCCAAGTACTCCGCCGCGTTGTCTGATATGTAAAGTAACTTGCCGTTTTGTGTCATCATCATCAGAAATCCGTTCAGGGCCTGGAAGAGAACGAACCGTTAAGATAATTATTACCATCGACACTCGGTGAAATATTGCCTACTTTCTTTATAACATATTATATTGTTATTACTAGCTACCTGTCTCTACATTACATTGGTGCAAGCAGATACAGGATGTATGTAATTTTTCTCAAACAGACTTATCCATCAAACTGATAGCGAAAATTGTATCAAAACTCGTTGCGAGGATATACAGCAAAACACAGAAAACGTCCTTATTTTTTGGGATTTATGTTAGGAGATAAGAGAATATAAATATATTAATAAATGTTTATTGAATGTAATATGAGATATAATTTATCTATGAGCAAATATAAAATACAAATAAGCGAAACTATTAACGCATTTTTAGGACCTTTTGATCAAGATTCTGTGCAAAATGCTTCCCTGTAATGCATATCCAGACCAACAGTAGGCGCGACTAAACATTGTATCGTAAAATAAATACCATCTTGATTATAAAGTATGCAAGACAAAGCTTATCGCCCCTTTAGGGAGTGAAGTGCAAACTACCAAGTTTATGCGACAATCTCTCGATTGTGGCGTTATGATCGCGATTGTGCTGCGTTTAATTTATATTGTTCATAACTCAGGGATATCGCTATGGAAATTAGACCGCATAATGCAGATTGTAGGTACCAAAATAGTTATAAAGGGTACCTATATCTAATGTTATTATGTATGGAATGCGAGCAAATGTTTCGAGTACCGTTAGTTTCATGAGATTTGAAACGTTTACGTTTGGTTTATTGTGATTTCTAGTACTATAGACCGACCGTTTAACTCGCGTATCGCCTATCGCCAAGATTCTGACTCCTCAAGCTGCAGAGACAGTGATGATGATTCAAGCGATATGGATATTAGTGACAAATAGTCTTACATTACTTTTATCTGTGGTTAAATAATTCTTTTTAGAGATTTAATTAATATTTTATGACTTTGTACCTCAGATGGCGATACGCGAGTTAAACGGTCGGCCTATAATACTAATAGTAACATCTAATCAACTAAATAATTACTAATACCTTTGAAACTAGTTTTCATAGAAAACCGCATTAAAATCGGTTATCGGTTAACCGTTACAAATATGCATGTAAGAAACATCAGAAGTTATGGAAACAGAACCCAGAGCTCTTTCACTCCTAAAATTTTGCTTCCTCTGGGCTTGAGGGTTTTAACTAATACTATAATTAAACTGGTAGAAGTTGCACTAACTGGGCATTTTGAGCTGCAGAAACACCTATTTAAAATACGACTAGCAAAAAATCCCGCTAACTAGAATGTTGAGGAAACCATGAAGCACATACTGTTCGAGTGCAACTCACTGGCACGAATCTTGATGAATACGGAGACTTCATGTGTTCCCGAAATAGCAGCAATCATGCACAAGCTATGCGGAAAAAGAATACTTGAGGCTTCAAAGTATCAAGGGTAGGCACAGAAAATCCCATTGGGTTGATGTGGTCTGGGTCTACCAGCCCCATTGATATTATAAGATGCCACAAAATTGTAATTAACCCAAAATGGACACACTTCAAACTAAAATTCCCTTTTTTATTGGGGGATCAATAAAGTATCTTAAATGTTAATACCTACCTTTGTGTAAGTTTCTATTGAAATGCGTCCTTATTTATATCTAAATTATAATGGGATAATAATAATAATATATTGGGACATCAACAGACACGGTCATCTGATCCCAAACTAAACAGAGCTTGTACCATGGAAACCAGATAACTAGTAATATACTACATATAACACTTTTTTCTTGTAACATACTTAAGTATAGATAATTACACCCAGACTCAAGACAAACAAACGTATTCATCACAGAAATGTCTGACTTGGGTGGGAATCGAATCGTCGCGTCGATCTGACGGCATGACGGGCCGGTGGCGTGGTCGGTAAGTTTTGACTCGTTTTGATTATTAATAGCCTGTTCTTACGTAAATTATTTATTTTTATACTACTGTTCATAGCATTACTTTAGTTGCTACAATGAACTAATCTACTTATGACCACAGTGATAATATAACTTTGACGTCTAGTCAGTATGACGTCAAACACTATTTAGTTATGACGTGCAAAGTAGGTATTGTACGTTGCTATTAGTTGTAGAGTTATAATTGTTGAATGTACGTAAGTAGGTGTAATAGTTTAAATTATCCATACCAACTTATTTTACGTAATCTAAGCTTGTTTTATAATTTACTAGCGGACCCCGCAGACGTCGTCCTGCCCGGTAAAGCAGTGCCACCTACTGGGGCCGAAAATAGATTACGACCGATTCTCAGACTTACCGAATCGGTTAAGCTGTTTCTAAGATTTTTTTTTCTTTGCGTATGAACCATCTTTGTACTTCAAGGAGTATTTTAAAAAAACAGTTAGCTAAATCGGTTCAGCCGTTCTCGAGTTATGCGCTTACCAACTGATTTTTCGATTCATTCATTTCATTTTTTCATTTCTTTTTTATCATTCAATTTTTTTTGTTATTAACCTCACGGAGCCCAAGACCTTTCCAACGAATGCAAAACCATGGAAATCGGTTGGTGCGTTCTGGAGTTATAGCGTCAGGAAGGAAAACTCGACTTATTTTTATATAGTAGAATAATCCAGCTAGCACTCGGGTGATATAGGTACGTAAGAAACATATATTTAAAAAAATATAAAACCGCCGACTTTGCCAAGAGCCATTTTGATCACTTTAGGTTTGAAATAAAAAACAAACGCATCAAAATTGGTACGTCTGTTTTTGTTTTTCAAGGCAACAAACTTCTTCACAGATACACCCGTTACACATATAATATCACTCTTTTTTTTCGCGGGTTAGAAATAAGTTCCATCTGATGGCATTGAATATGAGACTCACTATTATCTACGCCACCGAACACTAATATTAGTTAGAAAGGTGTGGTATGGGAGCATTATCCACCTCTGCCTACACCTTAGTTAAAGTTAAGCTTGTGTGTAAAATGTTCATTGGTTACGACCCGGTTAATATGAAAAATAGCTTCCAACTTATGATTAAAACCCAAGAATTAAATATAATAAGTGGTTGCCGCTAACCACACCCCTCTAATACAGCCTTACGCAATCATACAAATACATTTTGCATCCTTCTCTCACACACTAAGACGTAATAAGTGAAACAGAGAACAAAGATGTTGCATTCAAATAATCGGTAAATGTGAAACGAAGCGTGGGAAAACTTTGGAAGGTTATAACTAATTTAGGGTTAGTACGGGGTTGGTTATAATTAAAGTTAGTTCCTAAGTACCGAAATACTGAATATTTTCAATATAATTATCCTATTTTAGTCCAACACTAAGCAAGAGGATTATCTAGAGCTAAAATATGATACGTTGTAGGTGCACTAACTAGGCACTTTGGACTTCTACCTACTGGACACTTACCTACCACAGAGCACAATGACATACTGCGAATATCTGACTCACTGACGTGAAAACACTTAAATGCATTAAAGGTGGACCGTGTGTCCCCGAGTACCTGTGGTGATGGATAAGCTGTGCGGAGGTAGAGTACTTGGGACTTCTTAGTAGATGACTGGTCTCTGAGGTGCTCTCAGAGCCTTAAGGGACTCGACCAGGACTAATATTAGACTGTTAGAAGGTGCAATAAGTGTATTAAAATATGTAGGTACTTTTCAAAAACTCTAACATAACATTTGCAGAGGTAGATGCTTCCTTGTAGGGAAAAATGAAGGAGGGTGAGTGATTGGTCTATCAGCGGTTTTCGGACACATAAACCCGGAGTTATCTGAGGTTTCCTATTAGGGAAATCCTTATAAGGCAATTCATAATCTAGGCTTTGTACTTCTCTTCCCGCTTTTTTTCACACAAACGACTAGTTGACTATAATGGTAAGTTGGTAGAAATATGTACTTACTTTAGAGAAACCGAAATTGAGGGTTGTGGTTGGTTGTTGGTTGATCTCGAATCGTTTGAATACTGTAACAAAAGAAAATTATAAGTTTAGACATTAAGTTAGAATCATATCATATCACTAGAATACTAATACTTCAATGGCATGCATTGAAGTATTAGTCCCACTATAAGATACGGGTCTTTTCTCATCTATCATAAGAGTAAAGAGAATTAGCCTCAATCCACACATGCTGGCCAAGTGCGAGTTGTTGGATGTCACATGTCTTCGAATTATTAGTTCTTAAACATGCCGATTTCATAACGATGTTTTCCTTCACTGATATTGAACAGCGGCGATAAAACAATTCACATAAAGATGTGTGACTACGACGGGGATCGAACCTTGTATTTCAGACGAGACTGATACAGTTAGTCAATTAGACTGCATTTAATCTAACGTTATAATATTCTCGTGTAATAATGTTCTCAAAATAGTCGTGAAGCTCTACCTATACCAGACAGATAATAGGAGTTAGCAAGTTAAAATGTCCACTTAAATCCAAAATGGAAAACAGCAATGGCAATAGCTTGGTACAGTTAAAATATTTTTTAATCTTACATATACAAATCTAAAGAAAAGCTCATTTGTATCATCAAAATCGATAAAAGACGATGAGTATATATGAATCTACTTTTACATCGCCACAAGTGTACGAACAATCGATAATTTGGAGCAGCTCTAGTAACTGATACTCATCTCTATTGAGTCTCAATGCTGAGTATTGTGCAGTTACTCAACAATCTATCACTATCACTCATAACTATTGTGAAACCTTTCTTAAGCACGATAAAAAATTACGACACTTCGAGAATGTGATTTTAAATAGCACGTTACACTAATGACACTTAAAATAAACGAGTTATTTATTGTTGGTTGTATACCAAATTTAGTTTAAGAAAATTACTCGACAAATGCCCTACACATACTTGCTATTTGCTATTAAATGAGAAGTTTGACAGAAAATTTGGTAAGTCTTTTCAGGGTGCCGTTTCTGATCCTGGCTTACAAGAGTAGCAGAGATGGGATTGTGGTTGTGGGTTACGTCCCATAAAAAAGAAAAAAAAATGTTGGTAAACGACTTACAGAAAATTAGTTAGACATTAGTTTTATTGTTAAAAAAGTATTTTAATAGTAAATTTTATTATTAAAAAATCAAAAGTAATTATAGGTCAGTAAACTCTAAGTTTTTTATTAGATTCAAATACTAATTCGTTTTAGTTTGTTGACTACATTACTTAAAAGGTACTTTTTATCCTAGTACACACGGCTACACATCAAGCTATACATTTCGATTATAAGCTGATCTCGCATTGTATAAGATTTTTGTAAAGCCAGAGGTCAGGTTATACTGGAATGTATAGCTTTATGTGAAGCCGTGTGTACTAGGTGTCCCCCTGAGGTAGTAACAAATAAAATGCTTGTACAAAGGAATTAATTTTGAAATTACCAATACATTTAATAAAAAGAGCAATTATATTTTAGACACAACGCTGCGACAAGAATATAGCAAAGTGAAGCTAATTGTTTTGTACATATATTTAATCAATATAATTTTCTTCTACAATTCGTGCACATTACTATCACAATCATCCACACAATTAATCGATTACGCAATTTAATTGATCAGATATAAACTAATCACTAAATAGTTGTGACACTGCTTTTATATTAAAATCGATGTCATTGCGCACTTAGGGGACACTATTCGTAATTAATCGATAGTATCGATCCATACTTTCTCGGCCGGCGGCCGGGAAGCATCGATAAACAATAAACGAGAGCCCGATTATATCGATAAAGTTATCTTTGGAATAATTCCCGACTCTAATGGCCTGCCTCTCATAGGGGATTTACACTTTCTAAACTATCTTAAAGGGGGTTTGGAGCATGGATTAGAATATTGATAAGCTTGGCTTGTGCAGGATTGTTAAATGTTATGATACCAAAATAAGTAGTACATATTTAACCGGGTCCGTCCGTGGTCCGTGGGTGGATTTGACTGGTTCGTGCAGCTGTGGGGCACTAATACCGGCCTCGCCTAAGAAATATAGGTTCGATTCCCGTTTATGCCCATATATGTTTAAGTAAATTGTTTCATCGCCGCTGCTCAATATCGGTGATGGACAACATCGTGAGGAAACCGTCATGTCTAAGAACTAATTATTCGAGGACATGTCACATCCAACAACCTTCACTCACCCAGCGTGTGTGGATTAAGGCTTTCTCAACTCGTAAGTTAATACAAAGACTCGTGCCCAGCAGTGAGACACTAAAAAGGGTTGAAGTGAATCTGACACATTTTGGATCCAGACCGACTTCATTTTTAAGATTTTACTTTTGATGATAAACGTTTAACTTTAAGAGGTTTTAACTTTATTTAACACTAATTTCTAGGATTCAAATGGAAGTTTTATTCGAACAGTCTCTGAGCCATACTCCTCATGCTCAGAGAGCACAATGTATTATTTTGCAATAAGTAACCTCCTACTTCTAAGATAAGTAATTACTGCGAAAATATCGCCCTTTTCAATGAATTACTATTTATTCATGTATAATTGTGGGCATTAGCGCGGCTGACAGAACCATCGCTCTTGTCTCCAGACATCTGCTAATGTTTGACTATCACATCATTCTGTTTTTAGTTTGTGGTTAAAGCTATTTAGTTAAAACAGGAGAATGACCAAAAACTGTATTAAGTATCCTTTAATAATGTATTAGAAAATAAATAAAGCCAAAGAAATATTTATTTTTAATTCATTCATTACACACGATATTCACAAAAGTTTAAATAACTTATGCTTATGTAGTCGAAAATATTTCGATTTTTTCAGTCGTTGGTGTTGGTGCTCTTTGGGATCTTCCTACCTCTGTTGCAAATGGCTTGATAGCATACACACATGTACGGTAATTACATAGTGTACCTTTGTATAAAAATAATATAATAATTGTCAGGAAATCTATCGTAACTGAATAGCAATCTCTTACTTTGAATAGTTCAAAGATTGTTATAAGTCTTGTATACCTTGTCCTTGTCTTGTCTGAGATCATACCCAGACTTCTTGGAAAGGTTAATTCACCTAAAGTGAAGCGCAAGCACTAGTATATTAATAAAACTATATCATTTTAAGTGTCAAATGAGAACCACCCAATTAATCAAGTAACCTATTAACTAACAATATTAATAAGTAGTACTTAATTAACTGTTAGATGGATGGTATGAAACTTGCTCAAATTTTACGTACTATGAATATAATAGCTGTTGCCTCTGGCTGTTTTATACCCAGGGTTGTCACTGTTGCCAAAAGATTTGTTTAGAGATCCTTAATAAAAATTCCAAGTTACCAAAGCTATAACTTTTATTTTATTACAAATTCATCAACATTATGTTTTGAAATAAAACTACTTTATAACAGATTTTGTCGCGGTTTATTTTAGATTTCAGCTCCTGACGTTTCAAAGTCTTTTCAGTGTGTAATATTCGCGTAAATCTAAGGAAATACTAACATTATGGCTATTTTAGTCTACTGCTAGCTATTAGATCAAAACCACAATAGTAACCAAGATCTTCGGCTCCACTCATTCATCTGTTAGCAATTCCATTAGTTCCTTTTAGCCTTTTCAGCCCTCTTTGGCTTGTAGCAGTCCACAAATAAATGAAGCAGCGAACAAAAATCTGGTTTGTAAAAAAAGTTAATTATTTACAACTATTTAGTTTCCAACGGGCCAGTGGCGTTGTCGGTAAGATACTTGCTTTTCACGCCGCAGGTCGTTGGTTCGATTACCACCAGAGACAACCATTAGTGATGAACATTTGTGTTTGTGTCGAGTCTGGGTGTAAATATCTATTATAAGTATATATTTACAAAAGAAAGTATTATATGTATAGTATATACCAGTAATCTGGTTTCCATAACACATGCTCTGCTTAGCTTGGGACTACAATCAGATGACCGTGTGTGTTAATGTCCCAAAATAAAAAAATAAACTGCTGGGCAAGAGCCTTCTCTAGACTATTTTAACAGTTGAAAGAAGACTTGTTTGTAAATTTCATTTCATTTGAGTAAATTAATTATGAAAGTTTGGATTGTGACAACCCTACAATTAGTTGATTGTTGACTAACTGATTCAAATGAGAAGTGCATTTATTAAAAAGGGTAACAGTTTTACAAATTGTTTTGTTTCATTTAGTTAATGTTTACATGAAAAGTACTGGTCAAGGTAATTAAATATCACATATAAGCCTGGCTTTTAAGTAATTAACTCGAGTTTACATTTATACTAAAATTATAAGCTTCATTATTAGGTATTCCGAATAACTAACTAACTAAAGACGTGTATAGTTCACTACATTGAATATAATTGCAAGTCATCATTCTATTTCAAATGGTTTGACCATTTTGAATCCATTTTTTTATTTAACTTCAAGATGTGTTTTAAGACTGCCTCGGTGGTCCAATGGCGTTTCCGCTTAATAATCGCTAGGTCTTGGGTTCGATTCCCGGGTCAAGCAATAATAATTTTCTAATATAACTACTTAGAGACTCTTAATTACACCCTGAACTTTGAAATTGTGCCCGATGAATGGCAATAGGCTCGCCCCCTATTATGTACGGGACCTAAATATAAACGGCCAAAACTTCGTAATATTAACCTCTGCCTACACCTTCGGGTAATACAGGCGTGATAAACTTAATAAAATATATTACAGTTAAAAAAATTAGATCTACACACAATTTTTTAACATGAAAATCAGTATAACACATCTTAATAAAAGTTTAAATAACCAATCAATTCTTTCTCAACACCCAAAACCCATAACTTCATATAACCAGACCATAAACGCCATAAAAATGTACGTTCCACGGACTTCATAAATATTGCTGCACGTGCCTTCTGATAGTGAACTAATTAATTATCAATACGACAGTCCATTCACTCATTGGAAAAACCACTTCCATCCTTTCAAAATAAGGTTCAGTTTGGGTTTTAATAGAAGCACTCTGGTATAGTCGGTGTATCAGTTATTTAAGCCACCCGTGGGCTTCGGCTTGGCTATAACTGCCATTTGTGATAAGATCCGGAACTCAATAGTCTATTTCTTATAGAGTTTTCTATTATAGCTAGATATAATTGTAGAGTAGGTATTATACTATGATGTTATAGAACATTTTATGCAGACTACTTATTTTAGTTTACTGACAGACATTTTTTTTAATTCTAGGTTGTTTACAATAGTTTTTAATCTTTTGATATTTTAATATTTATCAACACTGTGTACTTCAAAATGGAAAGCTTTAGGAAGTAGATACTTATATAAATAAACTAGCGGTCCGCCCCAGCTTCGCCCGGGTCTTTAACCCACTCAACAATTTACAAAAAATGTGATAAATAAAGAACCGTTCAACCGATTTTGTGCAAACTTCACATAAACCATCTACTAAATAGTCCAAACAATGCCTAAACATTTAGTTTGAATTGGTAAGCCCGCTTTTGAATTAAAAAAATAAAACGAAAAGTGGCATTGATTTTTACATATACTCTAGGAACTTATTAACCCACTGGTAATTATGTTAACTAATAATTAACTGGTGTTAGGCTTCGGCCGTGGATAGTGACCACCCACCAGACAAAGCTGCACCGCTAAGTGGCCTTGCTGTGTTCCGATGTGTCTGGTGACACCATTTAAAAGGTAGGGTAGGGTCAAATTATTGCTTCTTTTATGATTTCTAACCATATGGAGCCTCCTTCCACTGCCACCTTCTCACCGAAAATCATTCGTAATGAAGAGTGAAGCGGTATAGTAGGTAAGCGCGTCTCATTGTAGACTACATTATTCCTTAACATCAGGCTCGACGTGATGTCACGCGACAGTTTAACATTATTCTTGATTATGTAAAAGAAGGAAAAATTATATTCTACAATATTTTTACTAGATTGCCAAGGAATTTCGTTTTTTGTGCTTATTATCCAAATTTTGTGCTTATTATCCAAATGATTGTTTACATGAATGCGGTTCAGCCGCATGCGGTACACGTCAGTATGTGCAGTATGCCGCAAAAGTGCGTTGAGATATTCGGTTTCATATAAAAATCGAAATACGGCATAATACAGTTCGGCATAGATTCTTTTCATAAACCCAAGGGTTTTTAAATTCAAAATGGTGGTCTAAAATATAAAAGACGGCTAGCAAAATCGAAATATTCTAAACCTATTCTTCTTTCTAGTATTAACCACTTACTAGCCATAACTGAATAAAAAAAATATATTAATACTTAAACTTCAAATTCCTCAAGAAATAAAGTGGAGTATTTATTTTAAAGGCCGGTTCGCAGGTGGCTGGCTAAATTGAGATGTTCGTTAGTTCGTAATGGTATGTATCTCGTCAATCTCGGCCAGTTATTTCTGTCGCCCACTGCTGGGATTGCGGACTGCTTTTTAATAAAGTACCTATATTGTTAAGTACGTTTGTTAGTGGATGTTTTGATGAAATAAGTGATAGGAATAGTTTGTCGTTACGTAAATATATAATAAAATATTTTTTTTAATCTTAAAATAAATAATGAAACGTTTATGAGAAAAATAATGTAGAAAAGTAGCTCAGTAAATAGGGTTTCTTCCTCAATGCAAGATTTTTTCAAATCGGACCAGTAGTCCCTGAGATGTAGCGCGTTCAAACAAACAAACTCTTTAGCTTTATAATATTAGGTATAGTATAGATAACAATGGGACATTTTTTTATTGAAGCTATCGCTATTTGTGGACAGACATGTTCATGTACACAAATATGTGTCTTGGGTGAAAATCAAACCCACGGGCTGAGGCGTGAAAACAAATTGCTATAAATGGTTTTCAAGAGTCCTTACGCATTTATGTGATTTTTTTTACCTAATTTGGAATCGTGTGTATATCCTACTAATATTAAACACGCGAAAGTTTGTAAGAATGTATAGATGTTTGTTACTCTTTCACGCAAAAACTACTGGATGGGTTTGAATGAAATTTAGTACAGAGATACATTATGATATGGATTAATAGGGAACTTTTTATCCAAATAAGTACCACGCGGGGGTCGTGGGCGGGTGTTTAAAATCATATCATACTTCTTATCATAGGTCCGTTTTAAGTAATGTAAGTTATTCCTAACTTACGATTACGTTACGATTTAAGGGCAAAGCTGGATGAATACTTTGACACCCGATATAAAACTCACAATTTTAGGACCATTAGTCTCCATTACCGCATCTCTGGGCAAGTAAAGAGTACCCCACTTATGCAAATCCAGTCAATTACTAGAAGGAAACCTTGCTCCACGTGCGGATCGTGCCGAACCATTTCGGGTTGCTTGACTCTATTGTCCGTCAATTGCGATTAAGTGAAATGCAGTCTTAATTATATATGATTAAGATATCATTTCCTTTTCATTCTATTAATAACTTAGCTATTAATAAATAGCTTCTTTGTAGGTATTTTTTAGGAATTATCAAGCTCCTAAAAATTTTGATAAAAATTTGATGCACTAAATCGACCTCTGAAATATAAGGTCACATGTTTGATCACTAGTCGTGCCCACACATCTTTGTGAGAACTGTTTTATCGCCGCTGCTCAGTAGCGATTAAGGAAAATATCGAAGTACTAATTATTCGATTGTGACATCCACCAATGCGCACTTGGCCAGCTTGTTGGATTAAGGCCTGGACTCCCTCAACTTGTAAAATAATACATAGGTATATTATTCTGAGACATTAACACACACGGTCATTTGATGCCATGCTAAGCAGAGCTTGTGTCATGGAAACCAGATAACTGATATACTATACATACTTATACTACTTTTCTTTTGTAAATATATACTTACACTCAGATAAATTACACTCAGACACAAGACAAACAGACATGTTCATCACACAAATGCCTGTCTTGGGTAGGAATCGAAACCACGACCTGCGCCGTGAAAAGCAAGTGTCTTACCGACCACGCCACAGGCCCGCCTTATTAGTATCGGTAAACTCTGGGATTATTAGGCTCGTATATCCAACGAGTAATTTTAAAACTAAACACATTAACAAAGTAAATTAATTACTAAATTTAACTCAGTAGTTAAATAATTGTTTTGCCTTGTGCTTCAAAAAGTTTGAGTAAACATATTGTCAGTATTACAAAACATTAAACGCCTTGTAAGGTCGCCTTCACACCGGCTGTCTAGTGTCTACGGCGCAATTAACGCTTTACACGTGTCAAAGTAATTAGCTTGTCATGTTTACAGTTCGTGTGAAGACACCTCAATGTCTAACGAGTCTTCAAGATGTCGATGAAGGTGTGGGAGAAAATTTTATGTTAGAATTTGTGTATGTAAATGTAGTTATAAAAAAATCGGAAAGAAATTCCGGTGGAAAATGATTCTAATTAAGTAGCTGGATGCAACCTCTCAGTTTGTGGAGGGCTGTCACTATCTCTCCTAGCCATTTTTCCTACTACGGTGGCCAGTTTAAGTTAGCCAGGTGCAGGAGATATTAAAGTGCATAAGTGCAGATGTACTCTATTCTCTTCCCCCTTAATCCCTATCTAAATCACTTCAGCTTTTAAATAAAGAAAACAATATCAAAATAGGTTCATTCGTTTAAGAGTTACGTTACAATAAACTTCTACACGGATACGTTAATTTTATATTATCCCCCTTTTGCGTTGTGTGTTAATCATAGTGATAGATCCATCTCTCGTAAGATTTAGTATTCTTGGTCAAATCCTAATGTCGGGGGGTGTGATTCTGGTTTGTAGTCTGTGCCGCCACCCTTCTACAGCTCTCTTCATCTTGCGCCATATGGACTAATATTTACAATAAGGATTTTGTTGCTCTTGAATGGTGTGTGTCTAGTGTAGACCGGACCCTGCCTCTCTGTCCTTCAATGCATGTAAGTGAAGATTCAGTAAAAATATGTAATAATCATGCGTTACGGCTATTTCTATGTCAAGGAGCGCTAATTACTTCAAAATTCGTTGACTATAATCAATCTAACACGCAGGTATGTAATTTAATATTTTACCATCAAATTAAAAACGATAAAATTCCCTTGACATTTCGATTTTTTAATAAAAAATAAACATTTCTAGAAACCTTATTCAACATTCAAATAAACAATATTTATACGCACATGTTATTTTAATCGATACAATATGTTACAATCGATATAAATACGGGTCACTCGATTTATAAATCAAACTCGAAATCGATTTCAACAAGTGGCTATTAATTAAGTTGTAGTTAGATTAGAAATTAGATAGAGTAACAGCTGGGCGTTACAAAGTTTAATATATGGGACCTATTATTAAAATTATCTGACCAGTCAGTGTGAAGCAGTGAAATCCACTGCTTTAGTATAAAACTATTGTTATTAGAAGAAATAAAGTCCCCAAAATTTATTTGGTGGTATAAAAACTTGTGCAGAACAGGCATAATGGAAGCGCGTTGATGTCTTTTCTATTGACCTCAGTAAGAAATGTGCGAAGAGTGCAAAATAAACTTAATGAATATAATTTTTTCTTTGGAATATTTTCGAAATTAACATTCATGCATGAAAAATATTTTTTTTTATTACATAATATTTGTTTTGTAATATATATTAGATTAATCTTAAACGTTCTAACGCTGATTAGCTGTCAATATTGACAAATAAAAATTACATCGTAGTACCTTTATGAAATACGATATTCTTTTTCATTAATCTAGTCACCAATACACGTCACTCGATGATTAAGTCATCAATTTTAATTATGATACATTCGCAATAGTAATGACTGAATGTCTAAAATTTGAACAAGCGGGCGTGATTAATACTAGTTGATTGTCAAACTAACATGATTTTTGCAATCGTTAACTTGACAACTTGACAAAATTTCAGTATTGTTAATTATACTGAAATTTTGTCAAGTTGACATTAACGATTGATCACGTGAACATCCCTTTATCTCAAGTTAGGGTGGTATTACTTAATTTACATAAACTGGAGCAGCGTCTGATGACGTTGTGTTAATTGTTGATGATATCTGTATTAGTTCATATTGACGACCTCGGTAGTCGAGCGGTGTGAGCCGTTCGATTGGGTTATACTGTGCCCGGGAGGTCGCGGGTTCAATTCCCGCCCCTGACAATATTTGTGTAACAACAAAAAATTGTTTCGGTGTCTGGTTGGTTGAGGGACTACCCTCCGTGCCTCGGAGAGCACGTTAAGCCGTCGTTCCCGGTTGTCATCTATAAGTCAGAAGCCAATATAATCTGACACCTGGTCTAACCATCTCGGCGACTGGTTCCCTACGGGTTTCAAGGTCTGATGGCAGTCGCTCATATAATTCTGATAGCTAACCGCATCAGGTTAGACTGAGAGCCAACCCCAATAGAAATGGGAAAAAGGCAAGGGGAATGATGATGATCTGTATTAGTTCATATTATACTGACGTCCTGAGACGTCGACGTTCATTCACTGCTTAAATGAAACGACGTGAATAAAGTATGTACTTAGAAAGGGAGCGAACCATCTTAAATTATTGCAAAAAATATGGACGCGATGTTGCTCTAGAAATTTGAGAGGATCTTGGCAACCCGAAAGATACTAAGTTTAGAAGGACCAAGTGGTACTCATTTTTGTACTTACATAGACCACAACATAATTAAGCCGACCGTAGATAGCCTGCATAAGTCTTGAAGACACATGTCTTAGCCAAGCATCTCATTGGATTGACTGGGTGGTTTGGTGACGTACAAAGGTACCACGTTTAGGTAATAACTAGCTACGGCACAAATGGGATAAGATAGCTGCCATAACTACAACCCTCTCAACAGGATGACTTTATGGTGATTGGAATACAAAACGGGTACCCGTACCTAACTATGGAAATCGGAGACAGCGCGGCAAGAGACAGTGCTGCTCTCAATGTCACTGTGGTCACAAGAGACCTCAAAACATTGCTAAAAAGCACTAAAATTTAGTTCAAAACACCAAACGACATTTGGTATTCTGAAAACGTCAGACGAATCTGATTTTGACTTGACATCACTAAAACAATGATTAGTAACTATATTCTTTTTGAACCTAAATATAACTCGTTGTTATAGCAAAGAACAGTTTAGGAAATGTCCCCGCTAAAATAAATAAAAGCGAAAGTTTAATTTGGAAAGGTAAACAACAAAACTGTTAGCAATGTTTCATTTAATTACACTATTTTATGCTCCTATGAATGACGTGTGATATAATGTGTACAAGTTTACACAGAGTAATGGTTAATCAAATTGACCGGTTCCAATAAATTCTTCATTTACTATCACTTCTACCCTTTTTAGTCTCCCATGCCGGGCACGAGCCTTCTCACAACTATATTACGAGTTGAGAGAGTTAAGGGCTTAATCCACATACGCTGGCCAAATGGTGGTGGATGTCACATGTCCCCGAATGATTAGTTGTTAGACGTGCCGGTTTCTTCACGATGTTTTCTTTCACCGATATTGAGCAGCGGAGATAAAATAATTCACACAAAGATGTGGCACAACCTAAAATCCAACCCGCAACCTTATATTTCTAAGACGAGGTCCGTATCGCTGCCACACGCTGCACTTTATTATTTTACGTTTAATCGTTTATTGGTTTATTGTTACTACAGTTAAAAAAAACAAAGTTCAAGATAAACTATTCATGTTATGACGTCATAATTGAAAGCCGTGTGCGTTTAACCTGCTGTCAATCATCTCTCAACAGTTATAGCAATTGATTACTTTGCTGAAGTACATTTACATAATATTATTTATTTTTGACATCTGTAATACAAATCCATTAATATTTTAAAATTAAATGAATAAATAATGGGATAGAGACATAATCTTTCTAGAAATTTTAATTTAAAGACTGCAATACATAAAATATTATTTTCCCTTCTACAATTCAATAAGCATAGTAAAGGACTCCCTCCACTATATATAGCGGCAATTCCAGAATCCTTATTTCCCTACTTAAATAAATGCGAAAATAACTCTGTTTGCCTATCGCGCTTTCATGCTGAAATACAGACCCGGGTTTAATAAAATTTGGTATAGAGATAGTTTGAGATCCGGGAAGGATATAAAACAGTTTTTATTCGCGTACACAAAAATAAGTTAATGGTTTAGCGCGATAACCTCTGTCGGAAAGCTAGTCATTCATAAAGACTGGAAGCGACAAATATAATAGAAGTCAAGAAGAGAGTCTTGGGACGCCACGCTGCGCTGTTAAAAATGTTCTTTCTATTATTTCTTTCTATTCTTTCTTTCTTTGTATGTCCAACAACATTAAATCAAACCAAAATTAATCTTCTCCTACAAAAGGTAAATCAGAGTGTTTCGGAGGTACTTAAAAGCCAAATTTAGGGCTATGTTTAGTCATGATAAGTTTAAAATTATAGTAGGAAACGTAAAAACGTTAAGCAAAATTTGTATTTAAAATGTGTAAGATTTTTAACCCCCGACGCATAAACCACTGCGTGTCATAAGTGTGACTGTCTGTGGCATCGGAGTTCCAGAACGGATTTTGAATTTGTTTTTTTTTTAAGAAAGGTGAAGAACGTATTAAAAAAAAACTAGGATCGTTCACAATAAAAACTTTAAATAATAATCAAAACATTATGTTTACATCGATATCCTAGTCTGAAATAACACTTCCGCAAACTACAACACCTATTATGCACCTTATAAATTAAAAAATAAGAACTGTTTTTGTATAAAACTTTAGTTTCACTGTAGAGTATAGGTACCTATTGATGGAACCACTACCGGTTATACTGACCTTTTGATCGAAGCTAAATAATATTATTTTTTGCATTAAAACAATTGAAAGTGAGATCGGTACTTATTCTGAGGTCAGTGTGAATGAATAGATGAACAAGATTTTTTGTTGTTGCATATCTTACTTTGTTTTAAAGATATCTACATATATTGATGTTTTTGTTTAAGTAAACTTTTGAAAGTCCCTGAACTGCAAATAAAAAATATTTTGTGGTTATTACAGAACGTTTTAAAAGCACATTAATACCTAACGCCAATCGAAAATTGAATTTATATCGGAATTCTAAAAGTACTAATTAATTAATGTATTTCATTAACAACCACGACATAAACAGCATGGTACAAAAAAAATCGATTTCTTGTTGAATTGCTTTTTTATGAAATTATGTAAAATAAAAACTATCTTGTATTTGTATTTATTTTGTATTATGTATAATTGACGAATACACATTGCATAATTATACTTTAAGTAGGTACCATAACTTACCTGATGCTAGCAATGATGTGGTCTACGAGGGAACGCGATTCTCAGCATAGAGATTTAATTGTAATGATTATACAAGTGATTTTCAGTTAAAGGTGGTATTGGAATAAGTCTCATCCATATGGAAACTATAAAGGGACTAGGTACTAATCTAACCCGCTTTCGCAAATGGTAACTATAATTCAGTGTTAGTAAATTGTGTAATTGTATAGTAATGGTACACCTAATTCATAGTAAGTTGTAATCGATTTTATAAAATAATACTTTTTTAGCAACGTCACAATACTTAGAACAGTTTGTGTTAAATCGTGATAGGTTATTCAGTCTGATCCAGTCAAGATAATTTTGCTAAACAGCTTCAAGTAACATTTCTTTAATAGCCTAGTAGTGTCCGTAAACTCTTAATTATGCTGTCATTTTACATTATAAACGAAATTGAAAGAATACGATACCTACCTATTTAGAGTCAGCACTTATCTGACGGAAGTTGCATCGCGTATTATCAGTCGCGTGGCGCCAGAACAGACTAAAAAAAATCAATTGTTGTTCGTTAGTCTCGTCAAAACTCGAGAACGGCTAAAAAGACTTATCCCATCTTGGTCTTGAAATGTTTATGGAGGTCTAGAGAAGGTTTAAAAGGTGAGATAAATTCGAATAATTGCCGGGAAAACCCTAAAAACAGCAGTCGATTCAGGCAGTGCGAAGTCTGCCGAGTCAGCTAGTATATAATAAAACATTTACCCTAACAAACTTAACCAATAATGCGTTACAATCGTGCATATAGTAAGAGTATATAAGTATTATATGTATAGTATATACCAGTACCCCCTGATCCCCTAAAACCAGAGTGTCCGGCAACGTCCTGAGCCGAGGTTCGACCCACATGGGGAGCGCTCATGGCAGTTGCCACAGTATTTATCGCTTCAACCGTCCTCAGATGGCTCACCGAAAAAGTCCGGTGAACCAATAGAAATCCTTCAAGCTAATTGGGTTAGGTCACCCGTAAAAAAAAGTATATACCAGTTATCTGGTTTTCATAACTCAAGCTCTGCTTAGCTTGGGACCAGATGACCGTGTTTTAATGTCCTCGAATATTTATTTATTTATTTATAGAGCGTCTGTTCGGTTCCTATCGACGCATTCAGACGACTTAAGAGTGGTATATATCTGACGAACGCACTAACGCATCATCTATTGGGTGTGAAATGTTGAATTTGTCTAATCTAGTGCTACGTGACCGATATGTACCTACCCATTGACCGAATAGACTCGTCTGATAATACGTTCGACGAATCTTCCATCAGACATGTGCCGGTCTTTAAAGTAAAGTAATATCCTTTTTCCGTCTTTCCAACGTGGGTCTATCTAGAGAAAAGAGAGTTAAAACTTAATCCACACTCACAGAAAAAGTGAGAATTGGTAAATGTCATAATCTCCTAACATGTTTTTTAAAACAACACAATTTACACCCGAGTAATCTTTAACATAATAGCCAATATATTGTAAATTTTTCCACTGCCTAGCTTTGGGCAAGAGTATAAATATTACTTCGCAACTTATTACATCTGTTGTCTACATCAAACATATTTCAACTATTCGAGTGACCATTGTTTCGAATCATAAACGTGTGTTGAAATCGATTGTATCAATCGATACGAGTATCAATATTAACAATTATTTCCGACCTCACTCAAGGCACTTACGTATGTAGTTCGAAGACAATTAAATTAATTAAGAATGTTGTTAATCTACACTAGATTTATTGAGATCACTCTACTGCGTAATCTTTTCATCTAATAACAGTTTGTATGTGGCTGAATTTACTATTTACTCGCTTCTACTTTTGCTGTTTCTATCTTCGTACTTGGATGAAAAGTAGCCCATGAGCTTTATCAAGGACAAGTTTGTTCATGCATGGAGTACTGCTCGGATCAGCTAAAGTCAGTCAGCTAAATACCTACTCGAAACGTTGGAGTCTATTGAAAGGCGAGCCAAGTGGCTCATTGGCAACGAATCCCTCGTCAAGGCTAAATAACAAAACCTCGAGCATCGTCGCATAGTTGTACGTCTTTCGGTCTTTTATCGGATATACTTTGGAGAGTGTGCGATGGAATTACACAATGTTACTCCCCCATCTTCGTTCTTTCATCGGACAAGTAGCATCCAATTTTATAGTACACTACTGGCATGTATGTTTTTCGATAGCTATAATCTGCCTGTCTTCAAGTCACGAGTGAGTCGGTAGTAACTGGGTAAGCGCGTTTCATCGTAGACTGCATCAATGATACACATCAGGCAAGTTGTGATCAAGCGCAAGGCTATTAAAGGAAAAAAAGCCTTTAAAGTACTCCAGACTATAATAAATGTGCCAATCGTCTGATTCCATCTTGTAGTTATGCGTTGAAGAATAACAAACATCCATACACACTTTCTCATTTATATTATTAGTAGGAAGTTAGGTTTAATTGCTAAATTCAAATTTTCGTCTGTGTGTTCACGTGCCTGTAGCTTCTAAATGGTTACGCACAAACCCGAGAGTAATCTTTTTATATTAGAAAATTGGCTTGCGCTAGACCGCAACTTGCTCAATGTTAACAACGCGCCTGCTGTATGTATTTAATCAATCGTGATTCGAATGATTTTTGATGAGTCTGTGGCAGTGGAATGAGGCTCTATACGTCATATAGGAGCAACAATTACGAACCACTCTCTCAAAAGGGGTTACCAGAGATAGCATGCGGGAGGCTATTTCTAGTAAGTGATCACTTAATAACGCCAAAGCCTACTACCACTTTATTGTCACCTGAATGCACCACCCGAAACCCACGACTGGAGAATTTAGATTGAATTGTTATGTCATCGCTTAAGTTCGTACTACCCCTTATGTGACGTATGTCGGAAGTTACAATAAAATTTAAATTTATTAATAATATAACATTAAATTATTCACACTTGACACGGGAAAAATAGTCTCCATCGACTCCATTGCCGAAAGAAAAAAAAGATAAACAATGAATATCAATTAAAATATTGTGCCGAACTTCCGGCGTAGCTAAGAAACATTTCGGTTACATCAACTAAAAAAAAACTACATCAAAATCTGTCTAATAATTTAAGCGTTACTAGATAAAACAGACACACAAATCAACTTTATAACACCCCACTTTTTTGTCGGGTGTTAACAGCTGTTAGCTGTTTCTGTTCTCATCTAGTGTGATAAATTTCATTTTTAAACGACTTCACTTTTGATTTCTATTACAGTCGTATGACTGCGTGATAGTGATCAAAAGTGAACATGTATAGCTATAAATCTCTGCTTATGATATGAATAGAACCCCGATTGTTTGAACCTTGACCTAAAATTTGTTAACCTCACAGTGCCTAATACTAAACCGGTTTGATAAGACTTAAGGTGCAATTGATGCTAACAGAAAATACAATTGGATTTGCCTAATTTCGTTTTTTTCTGTGTTTTGTAAAAACATTGGACAAGATTGAGATGCTGTCATCAAAAGTACTACTCAATTTAGTTCAATCTACTAAATCCTAATGCAGGTATTGAAGTTGAAAGCTAGAAGAGCAAAAATAATAGGTACGCAATACCTAAAGGGCCTTTTTCATAAAAAAGTTATAAGACTCTTTAGTTAAAATGGACTTCGTCTCTTTCTTACTAGTATAAATGTCAAAATGACAGACAAAAACAAACAAATCATAAACATATTTAAGTTATAATGAGCTTAAAATACGTTTATGAATACGGAGGAAAGCTTTTTCCTGAAAAAACATTTAAATTGATTTATTTAACATTATTACACACGTTTAGTTTTTGGTTTTTTCTATTTTCATACAGGGTGGAAAGGACAGCCCTCCACAAATTGAAAAGATGCATACAGCTCCTTAATTAAAATCGTTTTCCACTGGAAAAAATTTCCGGTGGTTTTATTTTGTTAATTTTGTTTTATTTTTATTTACAATTACTACTTTTTCCGCACCACCGATTAAATGAAAGATAGCTAAAACAAAATATCCATTAATACTTCAGTTTAAGAAACGATACGCGAAATGACGATGAAGAGTGCGCTTGGTGGTAAGCACTAACCCAATAGTAGAAAAGTTGGCTGTTCGCTATTAGGGTTTCCTTAAGGCAACGATACATTCCGTGTAAGGTAACAAAACAAAGTACTATTATTGGATACCCATAAAGTTCCAGAACTAATATTATGTAGCGATCATCTCAGTATGATGTACAGATTTCACCCTATCAGTTTGTGGAGGGGGGTTTCTTCCACCCGACTCATATTATTGGAAATAGTCTCACCAATACTTCAAATCATAGGAACCGGCTTTAACCTATCAACGGCTACTCAGAAAACACTAAAATATTTCAATATAATAATCGTGGTCTATTTACTTGCTATCCACAGCTGCTTACTTGTAACAAGTTACTATGTAATTTCTACCTGTTTTAAAATTCAAATGATATGGTAATGTGACATAGCACCGCGGACACTAATTGGATTAACGTATACAAACTACTTATGTAATGTATATTGAGTGTTAACTGATAACGTCAAGCGCTAATTTCGTATAATATAACGATAATGATAAATAGTTGTAATAAATATTATAAATGATTTATATAATTCAATGATATCACGGTGAACTTGCTATTTTGGTACCTGCTTAACATTATAGATTCGGTTCTAGATTATTATCGTTAACCAACGATGGTTGATGCAACACTGCTAATGTAAAAGTTTCTAATTGTATCTTTCTTTTATTAATAAATAAATAACAAATGACCTATTTTAGTTGACAGTGTTGTTGCTACCCGCGCTACAGTTAAAAACGAAACCTAAAATAGTTGTATTATATTGTTAAATAAATTTATTGATTATGTAAATACATAAATTGGTTTTCATACATTACGTCCTTATTATCCGAAGATGTAGGCAGAGATAAGTATCACCCACTTAACGCCTTATGTATTTAAATCACATTATAGGTACCCATGGAGAATAATGATACCGGTAGTATTCATTGTAAACAAAACTTTTAATAGGAAATTAATTTTTAAACAACGTGCAAGCAGTTTTGTGTAACCGTTAATTATTTTGCATTAAATATAGGCAAAGCAATATAGGTATCGAGCTGCAATCGCGATATGATAAGGTCACGACGAGTAGTTAATTTATTAATAAATAATATGACTACACCTTATGTATGTACTATTAAGTTGTAAAAAATATGCACAGTTCAAGGGTCAATCGTCTAACCAACACTATTTTAAATTTAAATAGAAACCAAAAGTAGCGCTCGCACAAAATATCAAACCACAGACAAAAATATTATTTTAAAATATATGGAAAAGTGATTTATGTAGAAAACTTAATTTATGTATGTAGTTACATACAGCTACCTACCTAAGTAACGCGCTAGGGTACCACTAGCTTGTACACTATTCATATACACGGACATGAACATACCGTCTAACTAATAGCACCTCTTTGTTTCGTCGAAATTTAATAAAATATGTTCGTAGCTAAATATTTGACTCCAACATGTCTAATCTTACTCGAACGACAATATGATTTTCGGTTCAAGTTCAGTTATTTTATATACAAACGCGAAGGGAACTTTGTATTAAAATACGTGCCTAGTGTTAAATAAATGCAACATTAAAAAAAGGCATTTCCAAACTAAACTATATTTTTAAGTCTGTTTAAGACATTTATTATTTTAGTTTTGATTTACAAATTATTAAATTATTAATATTTCTAATAGAAATTACAATTCAAATAACGTGTGGAGACGCTAGGGACATGGGGTACGGGTGCGCGAGCTCTTTACCGCACCATTTCGAATCTTTTGGTGGATAGAACACGCGACAAGAAGGCTGGCCTACACTTAGGCCAAAGATTGAGCGTTGCCATTCAACGTGGTAATGCCAGCCTTCTTGGTACGCTACCAACCGACATTGATACGAAGGAGTTTTTTGACCCCCAGCTTTAGATATTTTTTATAAGTTCTATTTTATATTTACTTTTTTAGGCTAAGTTAGTGCGTAGGTATTTTTTCTGGTACCTAATATCTTCTTTATGTTGTATACTCCCAAATTGTTAATGTTTTTGTTGATAGAGGTTGATATTTATAATAAACTAGTTTTCCGCCCGCGGCTTCGCCCGCGGATGTCGGTTATCGCGCTAAACCATTAATCTCTTTTTTTGCAGTCGGATAAAACTATCTTTTCCCGGGTCTCGAACTATCTCCATACAAAATTAGTTTAGTAGTGTAGGCGTGTAAGCAACATTTTGAAATCGACAAGCCCCCATAGGCATATCCATAAATCTATAGGGATTTTAAAAAAATACTACGGCTCTTAGACCATAATGTAAGTTTTTCATTCAAATACTAAGAGCAACTAAAATTTAAATTTCGAATTCTATTCATCGCAAAGAGTTATCAAACATGTCATTGTGTCAAAATAAAAAGTAATTTAGACCAAAATCACGAAAGAATATTGATATCAACTTTGAAGAAAATCACACTCAGAATAATTTCGCAGGCTTCGCCCCCTTAGTATTATGATAATAATATTTAATAACGTTTATTATAAATACTTTAATTTAAATATTCATGAGAGATAACATTTAAATAACGTAATCAACGTAATCGTTGACAATGAATATAACAATATTGACTATTAACAGTAAACAGTTGAAATAATAACTTACATTATTGTTGCATTAAGCTTCGGTTTTACATCAGTTTTATTGCCCATAAAACTGACGCTTAAGTGTCTAAACGAGATATTTCCTTTTTACTGTACATATTAAGGACTTTTATTCACTGTGAAACTACGACACTGACTGATTTCAGAAATAAAACTATTCATATTAAAAGTCAAAATGACTAAGTTTTTTTAGTGCGTCTTGTAGATTCTTCAAAAACATTGGACAGGTAACTTTTCTTTCTTTAAGAAATAAAAAATATAGGTACAAAAGCCAAAGTATCGCTTTACGTCACATTCTACATTCACGGAGTAATTTTAGTGATTGTGAAGTACGGTATTTTATTAAATTTACGCTAATATCACACATTGATATAAAACTACTTTAGAACGGATTTTATCGAGGTTTATTTTAGATTTTTAAATCCCCGAAGTTTTAAAGACTTTTCAGATTTCATGGTCACGGATGGACTGAAGTATTTGACGTCCAAATTCTTTAATCACAACTATTACTTGCTTCCTACAACCATAATTTTATACAAGTTGCGTTCCGATTTAAGCAAACTGCGCTGACTGTGTTTTGAATTCTTAGTGGATTTTGCTTAGGTTTTGGAACAAGTAAATAAAGCACTGGGTTCCAAGCAAAGGGGTATATTCCAATAATTTTCTCTGTTGAAATTAGGATGTTTTTAATTTCAATAGTCTTGCGGATAATTCTTGGTGAACCGGTGTTCTGACGAGTACCTGTGTTTTATTATATTTCAGGTAATCAGATCATGACGTATCTAAAGAACAATTCATACCATTCATTTATCAGAGTATATTATATTTACTGATTCTTAAAGACATAAAATACATGTCTAATCTATACGAACTTTACGAAGCTAAATAGTTAGTTTGTTTGGACCAAATTGGTCCAGTATTCCCTAAGATTACTACTGGTCCAATTTGAAAAAATATATATTGCACTGTTGGATTGGATAGCCCATTTATTGAGGACGGCTATAGTACTTTTATTCTCACTGTTTGAAATGATTTAAAATGTAGGTCGAAAAATAAAGGCGATACATTTAGCAAAAGTGTCGCGTAACATTGAATACACAGAGTAGGTTAAGATAAAGATAAAGATCATTTATTCGCTATAACATGTGTAAAAATAATGTTCCGTCTATTTCCAGACATGCAAATATCATAAAAATAATTAAAATGGAACTATGTCAAACGTAAATTATGTCAATAATAAAATTTATATGTCATATTTGTATCTAACAATAAATTAATGTTATGGTTATGTGTTCCATAACTCACCACCGCAATCACGCCAATGCTGCTCCTGTAAGCTAGGAATAACCGCGGTGCCGTGTATCGGGATTTTAACCCAGCCAAGTCCAGGGACACCTAAACAGTCTTTCTTGTATAAAACATCGTGAGTAATGTCTAAGAGCTAATTATCCAGGGATATGTAACATCCCCTAAACCGCACTTGGCCAGCGAATGTGGATTAAGGTTTAAACTCTCAATTCGTACTTAAGATAGTAGAGTGATAGTCCGTCCCAGCAGTGGGACACTAAAAAAGGTTAAGGCGAGGTTAAATGGCTTTGGTTAATTAAAGTTGGTGCTGTGAGGTTCTCGTATAACCCTAATACATTCCATAATCAGTTAAATTCTTCGGCATTCAAACACGTCGGTTGCAAACACCTCGTAATATTAATATATTATTATTCAAATGATTTATGTACACCTGATGATCGAATAGGAACTTTGATCAGATAACAGATAACCTAGAGGCGTTGAATATTTGTGCATAAATATTTCTAAACTCTTAAAAAATTGTAAATTAATATTATATTTTGATTTATGCTGAAATGCCTTCATTATAATGTTTCAATATTTTAAACTTATGTCGGCTGTCCAAGCAGGTGTTATATGCAATGATTCATCATGTTATTAAGATATACAGGGTGGTTTTTAACGCAATAACTCGGATATATTTCACCAATTCCAAACATGATACTTATCGTAAATAATTTTTATATTTATTTGTTTTCACTATTTTTATCCATAACTAGCTACTGCTGCCCGTGCATATTTCTAAACAGTGGTGTAGCTTAGGTGTTATAACATTTTGTAAACTTTCTCCTACATTTTTTGTTTCTATTCAGAACCTTTGTTTTCTTAATAAAGAACAAATTAAAAAGAAATGAAACCAAATCGATCAGTCGATTAAAAATGATGGCTTTTTACGTATACCTTTGTTTTTATTTAGCTATATGTGACATTTACGTAACTGTATTGGAAAATGAGATCAGGGATCACGATAGAGATCACCCTGTATGGATCAGTTAGTATGACTTACTCCAAAATTACACATAGGAGGTAGAATGATATCCTAAGATTCATCATCAATTTTAATAACAAGAAAAACAACATTCATAGACATAAACCTAGAAAATAGTTATTGCTGTAGGTATTAAGCATCTTAAACAATTGCTAGCCTAGAAATATTCTAGCTGCGGTAATTGCACAACAGTTGAGCATCAACGTATCATTATGCGCCGGCGCAGGGAGGTACCAACACTTAGCGGCACATTATCGGCGTATAGCAATTGTTTGTACGTTTGCTGAAACAATTGTATTGTAATTAGAAATAATTATCGTAGGTAAGACTAGTGACGTAGTACTTTGCTTATTATTTATCTATGAATAGTGCAACTATCTATAGAATACGTACTATAAATAAATCAATACAGATTTCTTTGATGTCTGTCAATTTGGCGCCGCGCTCATACAATTTACCAAATCATTATTTTTTCACCCTCTTGTAAGAATCATCGAGAACGGTGTGCGAGTGAGAGAGCAAGTGAGGAACTGAATTTGTGAGAGAGTGAGCGACAGAATGCGCGTGATTATTTGCAGAGCTACCTTAATGTCATTTTTTTATAAAAGCTTTATTAAACTGTACGTGTATCTTAAATGTATTCTTTGTATCTTTGTATGTATGTCTTTTAATGAATCAATCAAATCAGCTTGTGGTCGGATGATATGTAGTGGTACAACATGTTAGACGAGTGCTATGCGGTGTATATAGATATCAAGTCAGGGTGTCAGATATAATAATAATAATCACACTCACTTCAACCCTTTATAGTATCCCACTGCTGGGCACGGGTCTTCTTTCAACCATCTTATAAGTTGAGAGTTAAGGCCTTAATCCACACATGCTGGCCAAGTGCGGGTTGGTGGATGTCACATGTCCTCGAATGATTATTTCTTAGACATGCCGGTTTCCTCACGATGTTTTCCTTCACCGATATTGAGCAGCGGAGATGAAACAATTCACACAAAGTTCAAAAAGTTTTACATAGTACATTTTACTCAACAGATACATACAATTTGGTTTTTATGTTTAGTAAGGTACAGCGCTTTATTTCATTACGTGTTTTACTATGTAAGCCAAAACATGATAAACCCTATCACTTAAACTAGGATGAACCTGTATCTTAAGTGATAGTGTTAGGCCATTTATTTCAGTAAGTTTTAATTTCACACTGTATGTTTAAAATCCAAAATATTATATTTTAGATGCAAATTTCTATATGTCGGAGAAGTCATTAGTACGGTAGCATACTTGACAGCGAGGCGGCAGCGCGTCGGGTCGACACGCTCGACAGAGTCTAGCCTGAGGTCCGCACGGGCGACGAGTGGGGATTGTCGCTACACGAACTGTGTGCCCCAGTTCTCTACAGACGTCCGTGCGACCAACATCGGTCTAGGAACTGTCTTACCACTCGTTGTATTAGTTTTACATTTCGTAACAAATTAATAGTGTGATTAAGTTAACTTTGCTGCTCGTAACCACACCCACTCAATAAGTTTTCTGGCGATGACTATCCCTCTGATCGGCCCCCTGTACCGAAATCAGAATCGGGATAAAGGAGCAGACAAACCATCACCTAACTGAAACTACGCAACGCCGTGAAAAATAAAATGACGGGAGTGGTGACAGCTGGCGACGTGAACAAAAGGACGCATCTCTACCCGGTGCCCTAATGGAAGTGGAGGTGTCGAGGTTTCACGCTGCAAGCGACACGTGAGGGTCGACGTGTGCGTGGTTGATCCATCGGGACGAACTTTTAAACATCAAGGTCAGTCGTTCTTTTTCTATTAAGATTCCGGTGCCGAGTGTTCACTCGTTAAAGAGAGTAAACGTAGTGGTAAGAGTACAAATGTTGTAACCTTAAAGGGTCAGTCAAGCATACTTGGCATTGTTTAAATTATTTGTTTTGTTGAAATCGATAATTTAATCGAGATTTTATTGTACGTTATGCCTGATGTAGTGATATTTATTTACGAAGTGATATGATATTAGGCCGCGAAGTATTGTTGCAAGGTTTTATTGTTAGTATGACCGCGACTCATTTTAAAATTTGAAAAGTTCACGATATAACGATTGTAATTTACAATTATCAGTGAGTACCACCGAACTGTTTAATAATAATGATTTACCCTCGATAAATTGTTTTACCGTTGTTGACAATAACGTTTCGCGAGAACATAAATTGGCTATTGTCTATGTGTTGTTTCGTTATTTAGATTATTTAATAACTGGTATGTTGCTAACATGACCAACTACAGGTGAGCTTGTTTTTTTCGCTTAGTTGAACCTTATTTGGTTGCTCAAAAATGACCGTATCGTTTTAGTGCGGAAGAAAGAAAAACGATCGTGAGCGTGTAGATGAGTTATTGCGTGCAAATATTATTTCACTGGGTAATTTAACTTTTCACTATAGCTAATCTAAGACAGTTTATAGGCTTAGTCGCATACTTCAGACAGTTAGACTGCTGAGATCCAGTCTCTTAGGGAGGCCATGGTTGAGGGCTTCAACTTATCTCTCAAAGCTGTTTCCGACTGGGGTGACGCCAATCTAGTCAAGTGTAGTGCTGCTAAAACCCAGGCGTGTCTATTCTCTGCTAAAAAAAAAATAATGCCATTTTAATTGGCTCCTACTTTTTAAGGTGTATCCGTGCCTATTACAGTCCACCTTGAGCTTCTTGGCGTTAATATGACTTTGACCTTTAATTGGCCCGTAAATTGAGCCCATGGCTCAACTAGCTGCCAAAAAGCTAGGTGTCCTCGCGAGAACGTCAGTACTTCACGCCAAAACAGATGCTCAAGCTATATCAAGCACAAGTTCACTCATGCATAGAGTACTGCTCGCATCTTTAGGATGGGTCAGCTAAATACCAACTCAAGGCATTGGAGTCTATAGAAAGGCGAGCCAAGAGTCTTATTAGCCACGAGTCCCTCGTCAAGGATGAATTGCGGGGCCTCGAGTCGCCGCATGGTAGCTGGTCTTTCGGTCTTTTACCGGACACACTTCGGAAAGTGTGCGTTAGGATTACGCAGTCTTATTCCCCCATCCCCGTTCTTCCACTGGACAAGTGGAGGTGCGGCTGTGCGCCGCCGTTATATGGTGGAAATTCCAGGGGTACGCACAAAGCGCTTTGTTTCCACTTTCACTGTGCGAACTGCCGGGTTGTGGGGTTCGCTGCCGGCATCAATGTTTTTCGATAGCTATAATCTGCCGGTCTTCAAGTCACGAGCGAATCGGTATTTACTGGGTAGGCGGGTTCCGTCGTGGACTGCTTCACTGCTTTACATCGGGCGGGTTGTGGTCAAGCGCAAGACTATTTTAAGATAATAATAAAAAAAAAGGTTTGTGACAAATTTTGGACCCCTCTATAAATTAACTTGTGATAAAATTCTTTTTTTTTTCTTGGCAACAGCGCCACGAGTACATTAAGAAAGAAGTAATTCATGACGATTTACGCAATATAGATAGGGCCGCATTCTATGAAAACAAAGTAAATTCGACAAGATAAAGGTAAAGGTCAATAATTTTTCAATGGGAGAGTTTGTTTTGAGTATGAACAAGTAGTGTGATCATACAAAGTTAGATCCCAAATTTAAAGGACCGTCCGAGGTCATAGAAGTTTTTGACAGTGACCGTTATAATTTAAAAGCACTACATTGTAACCGTACCTACAAATACGCACATGAAAGCTTGCAAAAAAAAAAGAAATCCGGTGAATCAAAGTATAACTGACGAAATTGAGGTAGAGTAAAGTAGTCGTGATGATGACGACGAGATTGTTTAAGCTTGCATAATGATTGGACCGTACCGGAGGTTGTCGTGTAGCCGTAGCTCAGTAGAAATCGGCATCTACTACATTGTAGTAGTCCGTGAGTACGCGGTAGTGCAGTCAACTCCGGCAGAGGTCGGGTTTCTTGGGAAACCGTGAGTCCAGGAGAGACTCGGCGTTCCCGTGGGGGTTCGCATAAAGTTGAGTAACTGGAGGTTACTGGGCTATGTGTAGCCAATGGTCATATGCAGAGCTTAAATTAGTTTACTTATTGTAAGTGATTGTCTCTTGTGTGAGAGTGTAAGTTTTAGTAGTCAGTTGTGCTTTGAGTTTCTGATTTTGATGTTGAAGCGATTTGACTGAATAAGTGATATTGATTGTTCATTGATTTTTGGTAATCAGGTTTCCTTAATCTAATAAAAATAAAGTTTAGAGTACTGTTAAATTTGGGGATTTCTGGAAATCTTTATCTTTATCTTTGTCTAAAGCCAGGAACTTGTTCCTTCTAGTTTAGTAGGCCAGGCGTGACTGAACTATGTGATACTGTGTGTTGAATATTGTTTCAGAATAACACACAGAGACGTGTGTCTCGCAGGATGGCCGTGTCGGAGAAGTCATTAGTACGGTAGCATACTTGACAGCGAGGCGGCAGCGCGTCGGGTCGACACGCTCGACAGAGTCTAGCCTGAGGTCCGCACGGGCGACGAGTGGGGATTGTCGCTACACGAACTGTGTGCCCCAGTTCTCTACAGACGTCCGTGCGACCAACATCGGTCTAGGAACTGTCTTACCACTCGTTGTATTAGTTTTACATTTCGTAACAAATTAATAGTGTGATTAAGTTAACTTTGCTGCTCGTAACCACACCCACTCAATAAGTTTTCTGGCGATGACTATCCCTCTGATCGGCCCCCTGTACCGAAATATAGATATGAGTGCCTATCACGTAAAATTATAAATTCATATTGAAGATTAATACAGAACAATAAAATTAGTGGTTACAAACTAAAAATAATTTCAATAATTAGTTTTTGAACAAAAGTGGCAGTTTCTAGCTTCCAACAAGGTTATTGATAAATCTTAAATCATTATTACATCATTAATATAATTATTCAATGAGTTAGGGAGTTGCTTGCCCCTGGCCTTATGCCAGGGTCTGTCGTCAGTACTAAACTACTATTTTATAGAAATATAAGAAAACAGTAGTATGTAATAGTTAAGAGTACTTCATTTAAAAAAGAAGATTTAAAAAAGAATGTCTTTCTCAGTAGTTGCCAGTCATTCACTGCGCGGTAGGAAAAGAAATTGCACCAAGTATATTTAGGTAGATTCGCCTCTCAAAAAAAATAAAGCATATTTTCATTTCATTCCAGTAGATTTTCAATTAGATTCCTCTTTCAGGCTATTAGTTCCGGTAATGTAAATTCTATAAAAACGTTAAAACTCTAATTCAAACTTTAAGTTGTTGTTGCCTAATGGTTTAAATGTGACCTCTTCTCTGTTTGACAACAAAATTAAACCATGAATAAAATATAATTGTAATATAAGAAAATCCATGGCTATCAGTGCGACATTAAAAACTGTTAAAGTAATGTGTGTGTTTTTGTGGTATGTGTAATATTTTAAGGCCTAAACTCTTTAAACTATTAAAAAAATATGAGCCCAGCCAGTGAAATATGCAGGGTTGTTACTTCTAATAGAAATAAAATACAATACCTCCAAAACATTCGTTTAAAACGCAATATAAAGGCTTTATAACATTGAACAAATTAAAAAAATAGATTGATCGACACATTGTAATTACGAGTAATTATGTTGTACCAATAAATGTATATTATTATTTCTTAAAGCAGAGGTCAAGAGGCTCAGACAATAGCCAGCGGCTGACTCGAGATCGGCAGTCAATGGCTGCCGTGAGGTCGTGGGTTCAAATCTTTACTTACGTATAGTATTGGTATATGACTTATGTTTTACAACAAATGTTTTAAGAATTCATTCATACTGTGCATATTTAGGTGAATAAATAATAATATGGTTAGAGAATATTTGCAATGAACTACCATTACTAAAAGAAATAGTAGAATGTGAGCTTGGTTCATCTAAGTTTCTAATCCTCTTGTGACAGTGCTTAGGTTTAGGTGAGTTATACGTAGTAGGATCTAAAGATTCTAGGAAGATAGAATATGTTTAATTATCCCTACTATCCCTACTAATATTATAAATGCGAAAGTAACTCTGTCTGTCTGTTACGCTTTCCCGCTTAAACTACTGAACCGATTTAGATGAAATTGGGTATGGAGGTAGTTTGAGACCCGAGAAAGGACAAAGGATAGTTTTTATCCGACAGCACAAAAAGAAGGTAATGTTTTGGCGCGATAACCGACATACGCGCGGGCGAAGCCGCTGTTGGAAAGCTAATATTATTTATAAAAAAGAAATTGACTAACATATTAACACAAAGTCTACACCGCTGGGTCTAGAGTCTTCAATTTGGCATATTAGGTTCCGTATGAAGTCTAAAGCTGTTAAGAAAGGATTTCTCATACCACGCCGGTTAAGGGGGTAAACTGAGGACCAAGGGTGCGAAACCGCGGGTGGAATCTAGTTCTACTATAATGATTTATACCACTATTTAGTATTAAGTAACTACCAAGTAATATTATAGTACATATTAAAAACGCCGCGTGTCTTTATAAATCATCGCGAACACACGTAAACTCAAAAACAATTGAACTGATTTTTATGCAGATTTTACTGCAAATGTTTTTGTAAATTTATCTAATCTAAATAAGTTAGATAAATTTACAGCAAGATTTATTAATAGGTATATTTTTAAAGTACCTACCTACAGCGTGCAAAGTGAGTTTTTTTAAACGAATTTGTTACCCACTGTAGATAAATTATTTTTGATTAATATTTTTTGTGTAACTATTTGTATGTATTAAAATTAAAGTGCTGTTGACTGCTACTCAATAATAACCTGTATATATACGTACAAAAACCTGAACACTAAAAAGCGAAACAAGTTAAAAAGGGATTCCCAACTACTGTAAAATTAACATTGAAATCAAAGCGTAGGTACCAATCAGTACATTATATCGGCATAACAAAACACAAACTGATCTGCAAGACGTTAATTAGCTATAAGAAAGCACCATATCCCTAGTTCCCATGCAAGGTATGTTCAGGTATGCAAAAATTGTTGAGAAAATATCCCGATGCGTGCTCGATAATTTGAAGGGCGTAATACCAGCATTTAGACGGATAACTCTGTATTGTAATGTATACGGTATTACCCGTAGTGGCATATTGAAGCATCAGAAAGACCAATTAGAGAACAAAGTAAGAAAACGGCTTTGTTAATGTAAAACTACAGGTATAACTTTGCATCACATTTTTGGCAATTCGATTTGAACTTTAAGAAGTAGGTATCGGTGCAAAGTTAAGTTGTTTTAAAAATCCGTTATAAAATATTCTGAACAAACAGTTAATGATTAACGCAATTTTCTTTTACGCGATGACCACTGATAAGATGTGTATTTTTTTCACAAAGATACTTTGCTTTTTGGATTCTTTATTTAAATATTTGATACCTTATATGTTTGAAGCGGATAAATTCGGGGAGGAAGCTAGTCAAAATTAATCAGTTAACCTTTAAAAAACCAATAATAGTAATTGATATTGAACTAAAGATTGTTTAACTATTATTTTTTATTCTAGGTATAAATTTTTACGACCTATCATTGGCATAAACTGTAGAGATCGGCGTATTCGACAGCAATAAAACAACGTGGTTCTAACTATGGTTTAAGGCCTTACCGAGTAGCAAAATCATATGCAAAACTCGATTCCCACGATCCGTAGACAATCGAACGTTTATCGAGTTGTCGGACCCCTATTCTTTATCGATTTATTCTTCTCAAAATAGAGGAATTTTTGACAAATATTTATCTCGACTTTTGTAATAGTAACTGTGCAAGACTGTAGGCGTCGCCGAGGCCGACCGAGAAAAAGATGGCGGGATGATCTAGATGCATTCGATATTGGATGGCCAGAGGTCGCGGGAGACTGGACAAAATGGAAGAATTTGGGGGAGGCCTTTGCTTAGCAGTGGGACAATATAGGCTAAAAAAAAAACTGTTAATGTAAGTATACCGTGAAACATCTTGTTTATTTTTCTTTAAAAAAGTTTTTGCTAAAATAAAGAAATTTTGCATGTATGCAACAATGGCCTCTAAACTCGTACCTACCACGGAATGACGTAAGATAGGCCTAAATAAATAAATAAATGTGCCAAAGATGACCTATATTATTGAAAAAGCTAATTTAGCAAAATTTTCGACGCCCAATGTTACTTTTAGGCCAAAATGAGCATTTGACGATACCAAAAGAATTTTCTTACATCTTCGATGATTTAATCCAAAAAAACTACTTAAATCCTACATTATTAAGTGATCATAAATCATTCCTATTACCAATGCAAGTTGCTTTTTAATAAGAATAATTATATAAAGTTAGTAATCATTTAATATGTATTAAAGTTCAATTTATGCTTACGCGGTTGATCAAAGATACACGCAAAGGTGTTATAAATCAAACAAAATTGCCTCAGAAATCGATTCATTTAAATCAATCAATGTTTTACATAGTAAAATCGATACCGTTATCATAAATCGATCAGTGTTTAAATGTTTATCTTTGACAAATTAAGCTATTCCGCTTTATCTTAATCGATTCTGTTAGCGATAAAAAATGCTGCTAGTTATACCTAATAGTAATAACACCTCAAAATGCGATTTAAATATACTGTTATTTCGTTATTTGTGAATATTATAGTTACTAGAATGTCGGATAGAATCAAGGCGGACCTTGTTTGATCTTTGTAAATCTGTAGGTAAATGAAAAGATGAAATTTAAAAAAAAAAACGGAAATTTAAAAAATATATTTTCGTATGGATAGCTGAGCTAATCATTCTACGAAGCCTATGCTGAGCTTTGCTTGTGAGAGTGCACATCGATAGTGAGTAGGTGAGACGTCAGCCTAGAGCGCGACGCGTTTAAAACACTGCTTTTTGATGATAGGCCTGACGCCCGGTGCACACAAATGCAAAGCTTATCACAAACCTCAAGGACTGTACCTATTTGACACAAATTTTGCTTTGTGCAGAGTTCGTTAGATTCGGTGTATGTATTTTACACGTATTTTTTAAAATTTAATCAGTAGGTTCATATAAAATAGTGACATGGCACGGATGAAATGTACCTAACATACGCAAAACAAGTCGGTAGTCCCAACGAAATCCCAACAATCCGGCTTACATGACACATGTAAAGAGGAATACATTGTTTAAGGGTTAACGCTTATTTATAAGGGTCATTCAGTACTGCACGCAGCACGCACGAGTCTTTTAAATGTCGCCTACATATCTACTATATTGATATGACTGTGTTACAAAGGTATATTTGAATTTACGCAGTTAATAATCAAAAATCAATCCATATTACGAAAATTTCAAAAGAATCTCCAAAGTTTTGGGAGACAGAATAAGGGACATTGACATTATGTAAATATAATGTTTTAAGGAACCCCAACGTTTTTCATCACTGCAAAGAACTGAAACAGCATGTCACGTGTAAAGTGGTATACATGCGAGATGTAAGAAGGTTGCAAGAGTGCTGCGTTCATTAGGTATTCTACTATGTATTTTGTTATCATTAAAGGATTTGTCACAGTGAATGTTTTCTATGATTTGCGGCCAGGACTCCGATTATCACGATTTTATCACAATTAAAACCTAATGAAATCTACGTATTATGTCAATTTTCTATAGATTACTCGTTGCAAGCCGTGCATTGAGTGGTACATTTGTCTAACGTGACATTCGTAGAATGCGAAAATTCGTTTTCAATCTACATTCACCAATTTTTACAAAATGTGTCGAGTCCGAGATACATCTAAAGCGAGAGAATTTGGGTCCTGATAACAAACCATTGAATGCATCCAGTGTGACAAATCCTTTGATGAAAACAGCGATTCAATTCCCAAAAGTCTTGCAACTTTGCCTCATCATGTATGAACAACTATGGCTGCGTTAATTTTGACCTGACCACAGAAAACAGAAAGCATTCAGTGTGACAAAACTTTGGATGGAAACTCTTACTTTTTCAATTGAGAGTTATGTATTCATGCTTTAGAAAAAATACCGTTATTTAGTCGTCAATATAATTGCCATTCACTAATTACTAAAACTTTAATGAATTTCGACTAATTTACACACCATTAAAATAATCGGTTTCCAATCAAATCGATACTAAGATGGCGCCAAAATAAAGACATTTTACTTTTTAAATTAAGGCAATGACCCCGCATTCTGAATTCAAATTCCTTTTCCATGTGAACCTGGCTGGCGTGCAGTACGGGCGTGTCGCGATCCCAAAGATCCCTGAAGGCACCATTAGGCCCAGTAACTATCAGTCGGTAGCAGTCCAGGACCGCTAATTTTCTCTAATTTTCCTATCAAAACCGAGACGTTATTGTTTTTTATGCCGACAGTAGCGGACTAACTGTTACGATCGTGAGAACAATCGGTTGTTACATAATTGTTCACTTTTTGCGATTTTTTTGTACATTTCAAGGCTATACTTTGATATTTGCGTGTGGTGTGAAATTCGGCCTTGTGCTAATGCGTTTAATCGAGCTTGAAGGAGAGATTCTGAACTGTACACGTTATGATATGGCGTACGTATAGATATATACAAAGGCCGGATTTTAGAAGTATCGAAGGTCAATTGATATTATGTTGTTCACAAGTTTTGGGAATTTGAGGTCAAAAGAATTGTAAGATTTTGCTAATTTTATACTATGCATACAATGTGGGACCATTGAGTGATGAAAGGGCTAAAATTGTAAAGCACTGACGTAAAACAATTGAAATTACTTTATGCGTCTGAATTAAGTAATGTGTAGCTAAGTGCTAAACATTTTTACACAGTTGAAAGTTTAGCGAAACTTATAAATACACTTTCCTTAAGACTGTATTTAGATTTTAGTTTATATCTTCTGCATGCTTGTGGTGGCGTACAAAGCCAATACTATATAGGTTATCTTGTAAAATTTTCTCTAATTATTACCCTATTTCTGCGCAGTCAAATGAAAACTATGTCTTCCTCGGTTTGCAAAATCCAATTTCATCTAAGTACGTCCAGCGTTTGTAACTAAAACAGCCAACAGACATAGTAATTTAGTTATGTAATAATATTATTTAGTATTTATAATAATACTATTCTAAATATTAGTTATTATATCCCACGTTCATGTACAACAGTAACTATATTAAAATAAGCTTAAGATTTGAATTCAAGGAGTGGCGGTCACGGTTTAACTTACGTATTAATTTGAACACGGTTTGTTAGTGATGCATACTACGCTTGTCAGCACCACCTTAGTAAGTTAAATCTTAGCAAATGGCTATTAATGCTTAAATATAATGGATTCTAAGCATAAGTGTCTAAATACGTCTAATAACATTTTGAATGTAAGAGTACTGCACAATAGTTAGACGTCACTTTAAACTACGCTAAAGTTCTTTTGTAATACAAAAGTTAGACGTGATAATCCTGATATCCTTAATGAAGTAAAGGCACTGTTGTAATGCCATTTTATGTACAAGAATGTAACCTCTGATTCGATCTGTGTGTGTTTATTCAATGCTGCTAGCAATTTTGAGTTATAGTCTATTAAGCATTCGATCCCTTCTTGCTTACTTTTAATAAAAGCCTTTTCTTTCATAAAAAGGTAGCGAGTAGAGCCTACCTTACTTTACTAATGCCTTATCCACTAAAATTAAAAATAGTAAAATGTTTCCAAATATTTATCTATCTATTGCATCTGTTGCAGGTCTTTTCAAGGTCTGGTAAATTAATAAAGATCCCTCTGGATAATTTGAAAGGCCTTTCACAAAAGATACTGTCCGGGATGCTTCCACTTACCTTGTTGAAAGTAGTTGGACTTTCTGACGTATACGCAGACAAGGGCCATGAGCTGCAGCTGTGAGAGTCTCTGCCTCGTGGACGGAGGCAAAGGCAAGAGATCGCGAAGGTTTGCTATCTCTGCGTTTATCAGGTCTCGACGGAGCTTGCTGGCACCTTTCGTTGATTTGCCTTGGTCGAACCTAGGCAAAAAAAAATACAATCTAAGTAACCACAGATATTTAAACGGCTTCGTTGTAAACACTTTCAATTTTCAAGCGTCGACCGGGTAGAAAAATTGTCTCTTTGCAACATTAAGACGATGACGAGTTATTAAACTTTGAAAATTCATCAGGTGAAACTACCTTGTCACGGGTGTGTCACCTGTGGTTCCCGTGACACCCTGGTTGGGGTGCGCGAAGGAACACCCGGAGTTTTTACTTCGGGATGCATAAAGGATTTCCCCCCGGTAAACAAATTAAAGGGTAAAACAACTTGAAAAGTAAGTACCCAAATTGTTTATAAGTTGTTACTATATGAATTTAAAGTTATTTAAAATTTCTACCACAGTAAAACATAAACATAGGTACCTATTAATATAAAATTTGATTAAATTTGTCTCATTTTTATACCCTTTAGCACTTAAAATTGTTAAATCGTATTCTCAATTCATTCAACAAATTAGTTGTTTGGTAAATATGTATGAAATGCGGAATATTTCCTAAAGGTGTGTTCACCTTGAAACGTAATTGAAGTAATAGCCAAACAGAGGTCATAGGTAAGTGTAAGCAATCGTATTGGTTTTAAAATACTGATTTCAACATTTTTTTGCGTAGTTTACTTGTTAGTTAAAACGTAGTATTGGACTCGGTTTGAAAATATAGGTTGCGGATGATAACCCAGGTGGCTTTTTGTGTACTGTATACTCAACATGTTGTGTGACATCATTTCTGCTTAAGAAACATACTTATTTAGAACATACAATTCAATAAAATACAATTGGACAGCAAAAAGGCCTAACTGAATAACAATCTCAACACTAACCTCATTATAGAACTAAACTAACTAATGCCTAACCTGAACTAATGCGTCAAAAAATTCTGCCCCATCGTTATCATCCGTTAACGTACTCAGAAAGCAAGTAGCATTTGCTGCTGAATATCAGTGGAGAATAACATTATAAGGAAAAACAATCAAGGAAAGCTGACAGCTGCTGACTCGCACTTGACCAGCGTGAGTGGTCAAGAAGATCTATAGGCACTAAAGGTTCGTTACTGTACTTTTAAGTAGGTTTCCTTTAAATTAATACCATGGGTTAGATTTAATTCGTTTTAATGTTATCATATCACCTATAGCTGTTAATTATCGTTATTATTTGCTGTTTCACGGGCTGGTGGCTTGGTCGGTAAGGTTGTGCTTTTCACGCCGCAGGTCGTGGGTTCGATTCCCACCCAAGTCAGACATTTGTGTGATAAACACGTCTGTTTATCTTGAGTCTGGGCGTAATTATTTACATATATTTAAGTATGTATTTAAAAGAAAAGAATTAAGTAGTATATCACCAGTTATCTGGTTTCCATAGTAGCTACAAGATTTGCTTGGTTTGGAATCCAGATGGCCGTGTGTGTTAATGTTCCACTATATTCTTTTTATTATTTAATTGTTTTACGCATTAAGCAAAATATCATTTTGTATGGAACTGTAAACACATCGCGGCAGGAGTCATGTCAGAACGCGCCCTCTGTTCGGTAAGATGTGTGGCTTGACCTTTGACACCCATAAGCTGTCCATCTAAATATTCTACGGCTCTTGTTGCTAATGGGTAAGCAATGTTCTTGCCTGTGGCTGTCATCTTAACAGTTAGTAGTAATTGTAAGTAAATTATTAAAGTGCAGTAAAACACTTTGTTATAATTTATACTACAGATCTATCAAAGTATTTAATATAGGTAGGTACAGGAAATCTTTTAACCAGTGCGTAAACTTTAAGAAAATAAACTAAAACAAATTATAATAAACACTTAACCCCTGATTCATAAAAGTCTTATTAAACTTATTATAGATAAAATAGGTTTATAATTTGAATGTCTTTGTCTGTCATATTGACATTTATACTAGTAAGAAAGAGACAAAATCCATTTTAACTATTGAGTCTTATCATTAATTATTTATAAATGAGACCGTTATATTTTATATGTCTTAGTACTTACTAAAATTGGAGTAACTGCTAACGAAAAAAATATGAAAGATGACTGTACGGTCACCGCCGCTGCCATCGTATCAGCTGTGCGCTCGCTAGGGTCATTGCCGCTAATTTTACACAGCGCGCTTTCATTCATACTATTGCTAATAGATCGTTCATAATTTGCTGATTTTATGTGGAATAAATAAAATTTATAGATGTGTTGTTCTATTTACTAATACGGAACCAGGCACCAAAAAACGAAAAATCATGTGTGTGTGATAAACTATAGGCCGACCGTTTAACTCGCGTATCGCCATCTGAGGTACCAAGTCATAAAACATTAATTAAATCTCTTAAAGAACTATTTAACCACAGATAAAAGTAATGTAAGACTATTCGTCACTAATATCCATATCGCTTGAATCATCATCACTGTCTGTGCAGCTTGAGGAGTCAGAATCTTGGCGATAGGCGATACGCGAGTTAAACGGTCGGCCTATAGATATTTATATCACTAGTATAACATATTAAACTAATATACAGATATATAATACTTTACTTATCACCACCACATGTGGTTTGGGTATTTAGTGCAAAAGCAAAACCGCTGGTTGTCAGAAAAATACCGGGGTGTTAACTAAGAAAACTTTTTTGGGTCAATACCTACATATGCAGTGGGACCTATAAAAGGTTTCCCCTCGAAATCAAAGGTTTTTTTACTTTTTTACTTTCCATGTGTGTCAGTTCCTATCAGTTACTTGTTACTGAAGAATAAATGTATAAAAATGTAAAAGTTGCTGAATTATTTCATGGAACTGAACAAAAATGTTATTGTGAAGGTGCCTCGTCAATATAAAGAAGAGAAATCGAGCGGGCAAGGGATCTCTTATTAGCTAATATAAGAGAGCACGCGATGCGCCCGCCCTGCTTTTAGTTGGTGTATACCACTTTGATCCCGCAGTTGTAACTTCTTTTACCTACGTATACGTGTATGTCGCACGAAAAGCTATTTATTTTTTTAATTAAAAAAAATTGGTTGCCTGTAAATTCGGTATACGGGCGAAAGTTTTACGTGACAACGACTTTGAGTGGTAAAATAATTTTAATGTGAATATTCATTCGTATAGTAGGAAGAAGGATGAAACATAGTTGAGTGGGAGAGAGACGCAAGGCATTCGGCGGGCCTCTCTCTCGTTCGGTGACTTATCGTAACGTTACCGAGCGTTACACTTTTTCATAAGTGCCTCCCAGCCGCAACCTAATTTAAGACGTTGTCACGTCAAAATATTTACTTCATTAATTACTCAATAATATCTTATGTGAGTGAACAATTAATTAAACAAACATACATAAAATATGAAAAATGACGAGCCAGTGGCATGGTCGATACGTTACTTTGCTTTTCAGGTCGTGAGTTCGTTTCCCAAGAAAGACTGATATTTGTGCGCATAAACATGTTCATTTGTTTTAAAACTGGGTGTAATTATTTATTATTAGCATTTATTTAAAAAATAAGAAGTATGTTAAGTATATCAGTTATTTAGTTTCTATAGTACAAGTTCTGTTTTGTTTGGATCCAGATAGTCGTGTGAGTTAATATCCCAGTGTGTACAGTTTACATAATTATATTATGGTTACATATAATAATTTTCTATTTTGACTGTTGATTGGATGACATTATCGCTAAAATCTAAAGAATAATGGAAATTACCAATTTTAATGTAGCACGTTATTTACAATGACAACTTTTACTTAGAAATGTTTTCTATAAATAAAAGCCAAATATTACCAATATTAAGAGGTGTATGAAATGTGAATATATTGATCAACAGCGTGCAACATTACGGTTACAATAAGAATACACCATTGACTCATGTGTATCGTGGGAACGAGATACATTACCGGCAGCTCGGGTCTAACTCCTAACCTATTTATAGGTATACAGATCTGCAGTTTTGTGCTTTGGCGGAAACTCCGTGATCGAGAACAAAGGGTATTGAAAAGCTGTAAAGTACAGGCTACAAAAAAATGTTGATTGTTGATGTAAATTGGCTAACAAGTTCGCCATTTTTAACACAAAAGTTACTTTATTATTCTAAAACATCAAAAGCAACCATAAACTTGCAAGCTTGCATGATATTCAGTAATAAAAATTTAATAAATTAATAACTAACTGCTGAATTGAATATCTTTTCATCAATATATTTTTTTTATGAATTTGATGTTAGCAGCCACAGCCCTTGGCTTTTATTTGATTCTTAACAGTCTAAATAGATTTTTCTTTAGTAGGAGTAACTAATTCACCAAATATTGAATAATAAATTTATTTAAAATGAATTCAATTTTAAAATGACTTTGCAAAAAATGAATTGGATTTGTTAAGGTATTTGGATTTTGTAAAATGTCATTTAATACTCTTAGTATTAGATTCAGACTAAGCTTTTTTTTTTAAAGTTAAAAAAGAAATTGAGGATTTTTTTTAAGAGTCATCAATTAGGTCACATACTTCCTCTATAAGAGATGAACTTAAATTTGTGTAGGTGTTGGAATAAATAAGGTTGAAATATGTAAGTTACTTAACATGTATAGTATTATTATAATAAGTAACTGTAGTCAGGAAAATCTATTCATGTTATTACATTGGAATTTTTGCATTAAGTTGCCGCAACAAGTTTTGGTGCTGTATGAATATAATTTCCTGTGAAAACTTAGCCTGTTTTCCCACGGTACACGCCGTTACAAAGCCAGATTATAATTTAGACAATTTTCCAATATCAGCTCCCGTATGGTGTAAGTTACACACTTCGATATTTCTCATTAAAATATATTTTGATTCAACATACTGTCCCGGAATAAAACGATGAGGAACATGTTTTTGACGCATTCATTTCGGTTAGTGTTGAGGTTCGGTGAAGGAAAACATCGTGAGGAAACCGGCATATCTAAGACCTAATCATTAGAGGAAATTTGACATCCACCAACTCGCACTTGGCCGGCGTGTGTGGATTAAAGCCTAAACTCTCTCAACTTGTAAGATAGTTGAGAGAAGACCCGTGCCTAGCAGTGGAATAACAAAAAGGGTTGAAGTGAGTGTTGAGGTTGTTATTCAGTTAGGTCAGTTTTCTTGTCCAATTATATCCTTATGTTGCAAATATGTGTACTTTTTTACATACCAGCATAATGTTCGGCTAAAACGACCTAATCTGTCAAGTGTACAACCTATGAAATAAGCACCTATAAATAAATCTAGTAGAAGATATAAAAAACAGCTTTGGTAAACCACTATCTTGATATTTAAATTTATTTTCCAAACGAATTAACCAAGTAACTAAGGAAACTAGAATTTCTCTTAAATCATTCACTGCACTGAAATATCTAAAATCTTAAATCTTGCTATACCCTAATCGGGTCTCATGTTGAAACTTTGTAACTTATTGTTAAACATCTGTACCTACACATGAATGCAATAAACGCTTTGACTTTGACTTTGAAATACTTAAAGGCTGTTATAAAATAATTACAGCTGGAAACCACAGCGATGGGACGGAGAAAGACATTATTCTTTGAAACACGAAACGATCAAGAATAAATATCAGTAGAGTTAAAAGGTAGGTATCAGCGAACAAAACTGACTGTGATACTGATATTAGCAATGTTTGCCTTACAGTTTATAACTCGGACCTCACGCAAAGGGTAGCCCATAGAAACCACAACAGCGTATCAGTACTATGCTACACGCCACTCGCATTACCTGTAAGGATCTATACCTATCTCGTTCAGTGCCCTATAAATTCTAATACCATGTTAGTGCATAGAAAGGTTTACAACCAACATATTATCCTGCTTTGATTTTCATAGATTTATTTTATGTGTTGTCGGTAGGTTTTTGGTTTGACCCCTTAAGAGGGTAATGTATGAGTGTAGGTTTGTTATAGGTTTACTTAGAATGTATTCTACTTACTTGAGTGTGTTGCAATCATATTATACACAAATCTAGGAGTGTTGTGCGAATGTTTGTATATATTTGTCAGTAAAGTAATCTAAACGTAAACAACAGATTATTGAGAATTATGGAAAGGAAGAAATTGCAGAAATAATCAGTAAGCTTTGTGCTTGAGCAGGTGAACTGTCATTCCACACTATCACAAAGTTAAATACAAAGTATCGTATTTAACCTTATGATAGAGAGGAATAAAATGGATTTTGAATCATCTTCAGAGAAAAGTACAGAATTTTTAATGTCGTCGTTGAAACATAAGTATTTAATTGATAAACATAAACTCCTTGCTCCTTCTCCTTTTACGGAATCAAATAAACAGCACCCTGAGGTGGTTACTATATTTTAACTATCTGCATACCATCTCAAAATTGGAAACGCGATTTAGCCGTAATAAATAAAAAGGCAGACGAACTTTGAAGAAGAAAACTGGAGTCCTTATACCAAGGTTTGAAACACAAGTAGTTAACCAATTGTTAAATATAATAAATAATGAATAAATTGCTGATAAAACTGACGCTCCTAACATAAAATTACTGTCTTGCTGTCAATATTCCGTATTGACTGGTCACTCTACATAATGACAAGTTTATAACAGTCCTAGAAACAGCCAAGCCCTTAAGGGATAAGCAAAACGTTGGCTTATTTAAGGGCTGCAAGATCTTTAATTATTTTCTGTAACTACACAATTTAGGTACACTCGTGTTATGTGTGCAAATTTTTACAAATGTATCTTGACAAACGGTGGGGTGACGATCTGCGAAAACAGCCGGTAGAAGCTGAATGCAACAAGCCAAAGACAGGTTAAAATGGCGTTTATTGGAAGAACCCTAGCGGTGGATTGGAAAAGACCGATGATAACGATGAAAATTTGACAATTACTGCCACAATGGCTTTTCGATAAAATGTCGACCTTATTCCAATACGGGGTTTATCAACAAGCTCGGCCTCCGCTTAGCCCTTCATAATTTTGCAATACTTTCGGTCTTCTATGATTTTATTAATTAGTAAAAAAAATAATGCGTTTTAAAATGTGGAAGAAATATACAATTTGTTGCACAGTGGTAACCCTAGAATATGTATTCCTTGAAAGTTTTGTGACATTTGCATGTCTCAGGTTATGGGTTAAGTATTTATAAACTGTTTCCTAGTTCCGATTACGATAGCGAAATCATGGTGGATATCTAAAGCAAACAAAAATTCAGTTACCCCTAATAATTTTCAGTATCTAAGATATTTGAATAATGAATACAGATATAATTAATTTTAAAATTAGATTTAATTACTTTTTAAATTTGTTACTAAATAGGTAAATATCTACGTAAAGATTACACTTTAAAAAATGATGCCAATGATAACGAAATCTTCAAAATGAAATAAGACCTCGTTTTATAACCATACTAGTTTTCCGCCCGCGGCTTCGCCCGCGGATGTCGGTTATCGCGCTAAACCATTAATCTCTTTTTCGTCGGATGAAACTATCTTTTCCCGGGTCTCGAACTATCTCCATACAAAATTAGTTCAGTAGTGTAGGCGTGTAAGCAACATAATGAAATCGGCAAGCCTCCATAGGCATATCCATAAATCAATAGAGGTTTCTTATAAAATACTACGGCTCTTAGACCATAATGTAAGTTTTTCATTTAATATCCAAGAACAAATAAAATTTAAATTTCGAATTCTAATAATCGGACTGAGTTATCAAACGTCATTGTGTCAATATAAAAAGTAATTTAGCTAAAAAGCACGCAAGCATATCAACTTCAAAGAAAATCTCCCTCAGAATAATTTCTCAGGCATTGCCCGCTTAGTATTAGGATGAAAATAAAAAATATTGAAAAAATAAAAAACACGTGTTTCAGTATTTGTTTTGAGCTTTATTTATATCAAATTTGAAGGAAATCGGACCAAGGACTAAACAGTTATAGAATATTTAATTTTTCCAAATAAACTCATTTAACACCCCCACAGGGAGTAGTTTTGAAAAAATAAAAAACACGTGTTTCATGATTTCTTTTAAGGTATATGTGTGCTAAATTTGGAGTGAATCGGACTTAAGACTATACAGATCCAGAGAAACTTTAATTTTTACCAATAAAACTCATTGTCCACACCTCAAAGGGGTAATTATGGAAAAATAAAAAACCCGTATCTCATTATTTGTTTTAAGGTTTATGTGTACCGAATTTTAAATGAATAGGACCAAGGAATAAAAAGATGCATACAAACTTCACCCCTCTTTTTAACCCTCTTAGGGGATGATTTTTGAAAATATTGTTAGCCTATGTCCGATTCTAGAGTATACACTACCTACATTTCAAATTTCAATAAAATCGGTTGAGCGGTTATGGAGATACACGGTAACAAACCTTCACACACACACACACGCACTTACTTTCGCATTTATAATATTAGTAGGATAGGATAGGATAGGATAGGATATAAGTGAAACATCGAAAATAGATAAACGACGTATTAGCGTTCCGTAGCTCGAAAAGCATATTCTATCTAAGAGTTGAGGGAGCAGTATAAATCCAACTGGGGTTCAAACTTGTCCACGGAATACGTAACGCAACGCTTTAGTCAATAAATACTGTGCAGTACTAGAAAGATACATAACGCCCAACAAAATCTTTAATTAGCAATAAGGGTGACAGAGGTCAAAGACAAGTGACAAGCGACTGCGTTAGCACGTGGCGCGTCGTAATTAGCACACGGCGTACAAATGAGTCCACTATTGTTGGAGTTCGGTGACCAGGCGCGATGTTCAGCTTTAGCAGCAACACAAATACGCACATTTGTGACATTTTCTGAAAAGGAACTGCCTTGGATTTACATGGTAAAAAAAAAAAAATGGTTTACTGTAATAATCCTTTTAGGCATTTACCTTTAATAGACATTTGTCGAACAAAAATGGCAATTTCTTTTGTTTTTCAATGACATACGCCATTTTTTTCGATATTTGCGCCCTTTAGACATTTATCTTTAATAGGCAAATGTCGAACCGACCGCAGAGACTGGTGAGACAGGCCGACCGACACGACCGATGTAATATTAGGCACAGGACTTACGGCTCATTGTGCTCTCCATGGCCTCTAGACAAAAGTACATAGCGAAGCGATGAACAAAATGTATGGGATTCGCTTAAATCTTCGAAATGTCACGTACAAAACTTTCGCTTCGATATGAAATTTGTTTAGAAGTCCAGGACAGTTTACTGATACCACCAATGTTTCCATTTCATATTCCTACCGGCTCCTTAAAATTATGAAGAGGGCGCTTTTAATTTTAAATAAGTACATTATTACCTATTTATACATGCAGGTGCAGTTTAATAGGGTTTATTAAGCATAACTGGTATAAGAAATCGAATCTCTTAAGAGCTTAAAATTAAAACAAATTGAATTCAATCCCATCTAATCAATACTTGCTCGTAAAGTATCAGGGCTCATTACTCAGTGCCTGACAAGTAGGCTATAATCGAAGATTAAAATTATCTGTCAGTTAATGACCGGCGCCGGTTATTTAGCGCCCCCTAGCGAAACAATTCGATTATAATTGTTTTTCACGCTTTGTTTAAGTTATTGAAATAAATCTTTTGTTTAAAGCTGTTTATTTTCGTGATTATTAAGCGTTGAATTGAGAAATTATGGACTTCAGTTGCACTTTTAAATTAAATAGACAAATAGTCTTAGCTCTATTTTATAAATACCAAACTGCCTAGTTGGTTCAGTGGCTAGCGTCTTTATTAAATTACCCGGGATTCGACCCCTTGATCTACTTAGGTCATTAGGTCGAAACCCCGGACAACCTATCTTCGACAGGCTGGTGCTTGATTACAAGTTGCCTGATGTTAAGCAATGATGTATTCTACGATGAAACGCGCCAGCCCAGTACACCGATTCACTCATGGTAACGAATGATTATCGGTGAGAAGGTGGCAGTGGAATGCCACCTTCATATGGTTAGAAACCTAAAAGGAGTAACAATTCCGACCCAGATTCACCAGAAATCGCACCGGAACGCGGCAAGGCAGCTTGGCGGTGCGGCTTAGTCTGGTGGGTGGTCACTAACGACGCCGAAGTATACCACCAATAAAAAAGCAATAATCATAATGCTTTTTCTCTATTACGTATAGGTCCTAGACATAGCCGGCTAAAAGTATAGGTTTGATATTTAACTTTGCTTACACCGGGTTATTTACACGTGAGCACTATGTATATGTATATTTTCTTAACTTAATTTATATGTATACATGTACACATGTACTTTGGAAGCTATGATTAAACTTAAACATACAATAGGATCTCGAGTCATACACAAAAAACGATATACATTTGTGACTCTATAGGTAGGTACTACAATAGCGTATGACTGTAGTAAGTAGTGTTAACCCGCGGAATTGCCTGCGTAAATACTTGCTCTTGTTATTCTGCTTCTAATGTACATTACGAGACCAATTAACAAACCCAAAATGCTTTTAGCTTATAGTTGAATATCCGTTTTAATCTGCGCATTTATCCCCGTCTATTCTATTAATATATCCCAGGACCAATTTGTTAACATACCTATTTATGTTATTACTGTACAAATTTGAACTATAGGCCGACCGTTTAACTTGCGTATCGTCATCTGACGTACAAAGTCATAACACATTAATTAAATCTCATAAAGAAATATTTAACCACAGATAAAAGTAATGTAAGACTATTCGTCACTAATATCCATATCGCTGTAATCATCATCACTGTCTGTGCAGCTTGAGGAGTCAGAATCTTGGCGATAGGCGATACACGAGTTAAACGGTCGGTCTATAGTTATAGTCATTAGCTGACTTTGACATCAAATCTGGACAAACATAAAAACATATATGTAATGTTGGTACAGACACGGTTACTTTATAATTTTATTTATAATAGAGATCAAAAGAACGATTGCCTTTGTAGGCAACAAACAGTATACGCATTTGGCATAACAAAGCTTTTTGTTAAACGACCTTGAGTTGATGATCAGGAAACGTTCGGAGAATCTCAGGGAAGTAATTAGGGGCACTAGGTAATACTGTGATAAATGGTTAAAGAAATTATTGTATTTCAAATGTCTATGTGGTAAGTTATGCAAATACTTTAAAGAGTTTGCGTTTACTTAATGTTTTTAAAGCCATGTATGAGGAGTTATTTTGATCTTATACTTATCCAGCATTCTTGGATGAGCGCAAGTCCGTTCTAAGTAATGCGTGGCCCACTCTATCCATACCGAGCACCACAACTCCATGGGGTGTTATGTATGACAGAAGTTACATTGCAAGTGCGTCTGCACTTCACTTTGAAATGTAACTTCTCTCGAATATAGTTTTCAGAGTAATTTTATACGCAATTAACTTTGATTGTCCGCCCAGGCCCAGGAAGGACTCCCATGATTGCACGATAAACATTATACCTACACTCTGCTCTCTAGCAAAGTTACAGACAGACGCAGAATTTTTTTTATTTGCTTTTTTTTACGGGCAAATTACCTATTTTCAAAAAGATTTTATCGCCGTTTAATAAGGTTTCAAGTATCACATTTCAACTGCTTTTTCTTGTCTTCTTGTGACGAACGTAACCGTATGTAAATGTAATTATGACTAATGTATATTTTGACGTGACAACGTCTTAAATTAGGTTGCAGCTGGGAGGCACTTATGAAAAAGTGTAACGCTCGGTAACGTTACGATGAGTCACCGAACGAGAGAGAGGCCCGCCGAATGCCTTGCGTCTCTCTCCCACTCAACTATGTTTCATCCTTCTTCCTACTATACGAATGAATATTCACATTAAAATTATTTTACCACTCAAAGTCGTTGTCACGTAAAACTTTCGCCCGTATACCGAATTTACAGGCAACCAATTTTTTTTTTATTACATACCTATGTCACTGTGTAACAGGAACTCCCTAACAAAAATAAGTATAGTTCATAGCAACAGAATAACATCTATTGTTGAACTAGTCGTAATCTGTCACCTATTATAACTCCTGACTTGAACATCATACACATTATATTTAATTGGTTCAACTCGTCTGCTTTACAATGTTCATAACCTACCTGGTTTTTATAGCTGTTCCTAATATAATATGTCTACGCCCTAGATTTTGTTTGGTTACTACAAAAACACTTAAGTGCATTCATACCCAATATCATCGTGGTTCGGTGGTAATGTGACTACTCTATAGTGTAAATCTAAGTATGAATTATTGAATAAAACTTTTCATAGGTGCTGATTTCGGCAACGGTAAGCTTCTTCTGATCATCTTCCGGTGTGTCCTTAGATGGCTGATGTTCCCAATTTTGGCCGTGAAATTCATTAGACAAATGCTGCTTGTGAGGATCATCATCTATGTAATTATAAATTATGTTAGAAGACTTTAAGGCTCTTTTAACTATACCTGCAGCATTGTCATCCAGCACGACGATGCGGCTAGTCTGATATAATTTTACAAAAAACATTAGTTTAATATGTTACGTACTAAATTTATTTTCTTTATTGTGATTAATTTTGAAATTGTTCTTCTTTTAGGTCTTCTTGTCTAATTAAAATATGCGCAGTCCTTGATAGTATAATTTCGTAGTATGTAGGTTTATGTGAAATAGTTACGGATAAGTCATTTATCCGCATTAATGAAGGTATCTGTCAGTAAAAGTAAATTATTTCATAGAAAAAGATCTTCTTCATAAATAGGTTAAATTTATTTCCCTACCGTGAAGTTAAGACTTAGCAACTACTGAGAAACGCTAAAAATTCAGTAAGCTTTTATCTCTTTTGAATGAAATACATAACTATATCCATTATTACATTTTATTTAGTAATTCCAAGCGTTTTTTTTTTCAGTTACATAGTCTGAAATAGTAGTTAGGCACCTACAAAAGACTTCTATAATAATTATTCGATTGTCTCTACGAAATATATTTTCGCAATCCAGTTTCAACTTAAAAGTAAGTGTAAGCATCAATATGACTGACAAGCTATTAAGTGGTGCTTTTGGAGTTTTTTATTTGAAATGTGACTAGTATCTAGATCGAGTAAAAGGCAGGGGTCAAACCAGTAATTGATAGGTTATTGCGTCTACAAGAAATATGTTGGTTACGTACGATATATTTTTAATTAGGTCTTAAGATTCAATCTCTTAATTATTTTAAGTTATACATACAGTAACTAACGTTTCGCCTTGACATACTGGATCTAGATTATCTTATCTTATTACTATTTTTTGACAACAACTACTAAATTCAAATCGAAATGTCAATGGCGGCGTGGTCGATAAGATACTTGCTTTTCACGCCGCAAGTCGTAGATTGGATTCCCGTCTGAGACACATTTGTTTGTTTCGAGTCTGGGTATACCTAACTGTCTATTAAAGGCAAGTAGAGCCTAATTATCTATTAAAGAAAAGTAGTATTAGGTATGTTTCAATTATCAGATTTCCATAACACAAGCTCTGATTAGCTTGGGATGATGACCGTGTGTGTTAATGTCCTACAATATTATTATTATTATTCAATAATAATAGTAATATTAAATGTATAGCTGCTTTAAGTTGTCTTGCTTGGTTATCTTTGTTCTAATTTAAACACTGACACTCGAGAGTGCGATATTATTAAATATGAATCGGTTCATACCGGAACTTGATTTAATAGTCGATGTTATTGAATCCTCATAATTTATAGCTGTTTGCATTCGTGGGAACGTGTTCTGAGGTACTGATCACACCGTTAACTATTTATCTAGTTTCTAGCTCTTTGATTTGTGAAGATGAACTCACGGATCTAATGATGTCTATTACACGTATATAGAGAAAACCAGAGATAAAGTTAAAGATTTGAAAAAATCTGCCACTAGCTGTGAAGTTAAGCTTTTAGCCCCGATCTAAAAAGACGTACGAGCAGAAAAAAACTTCACCCGTGTTCCAAAGATAGCAAAAGAATCAATTTTTGTACGTATTACCTATTTTTTTTCCTATAATAGGTTTGTACTTGGCCACAACTTGCCTGATGTGAAGCAATGTTGCAGTCTACGATGGAACGCGCTTACCTAATAAATAACGATTCACTCGTGACTTGAAGACAAGTAGATTATTTTATAAAAGTTACGCGAATGTCAGTTTTCAATTTAAATTAATTAGTTTTTTTCAGTTTTGTACGTTTTTTTACTAACTAATGCTCGGTCTAAATAAATCTCAAGATTGGTTCTAATTAGTAACAGAATATTTTGATTTACGAAATCATTAAAACATTAATACTTGTACATATTTAAGATTAATAACCGCAAGTTCCCAGGTTCGATTCCCGAGTTAAACAAAAATACATTGCCAGTGTTCATCACAGTGCCAACGTCGGTTTGTGTCTGGCAAACGCCAATAGGTTCGCCCTAAACGCATGTATAAGACGAACACCTACACCTTCTAGTAATTTAAAGGCGTAAGCAAGCGCTATATTATGAACATTAATTAAATATATTTCTTCTATTCAAAGCGATGACCTAAATTAATTCCCATACGTATAATGAATAGAAACAAAAACAGAAGTCGGCTAAACAAAGCGTTTTCTCGAAGAGCTGAATCTATCAATTAAGGCTTAGCTTTGGCGTGAGTGGACTTTTGATTGATCCATCAATAAGTACATAAATCCATTACGTTAATACGCATGCGCCTGTTAATTGTGTATTTTCTACGGCTGTCAGTCTCGACGACTTAAGATCGTTTGAAAATGCTCCATGTGGGTACTGTTGGGAACAAAAGTGGTTTAGTGTTACAAAGTTGCGGAGAATGAAACGGTTACTTTATTTCATTTTTAGCTATGAGTTTTATAAATTCAGCTGAAATTCAGAAACTTTATCGCTTTAAAAAAAGACATATGCGTATTTCAAACATTCATGTTCGTATCTTGTATACACGTTGTTTAACAATAGCTCTTATACCTAAAGATGTCATGTCAATCGGATAAAAACATTAATAACTTATGTATTTTAACTGTACCTAGGTATCTGCCGGTATAGATATTTTGTACTAGCTTTCCGACAGCGGCCCGCGTGTATGTCGGTTATAGCCCCAAAACATTACCTTCTTTTTGCGCAGTCGGGTAAAAACTATTCTATGGCCTTTTTGGGGTCTCAAACTACCTCCATACCCAATTTCATTCAAATCGGTTTAGTAGTTTAGGCGTGAAAGCAGCACAGACAGACAGACAGAGTTACTTTCGCATTTATAATATTAGTAAGGATGTTAGATTTAGACAGTTAATTACGATTTTAAAATTAAATCCGTTGAAACAGGTTTAAAAATAAAGGACCAATATTTTTATAAACGGCCTCTGTGATCGATTGTACTTTTGTATACTCGAATTGGGCAATTAAATTAATGTGAAAGTTTATTTGAATCTTGAATAGATGTAACCTATAAGTGGTCGTTTAGACCTGGGTGGCGCAATATCGAAGTTCTGATTGTTGCTTGTTGTTACGGTATTGATACTAAAAGCGAAACCAAACCCAGCTATAAAACCCAATTATAAGATTTGCCAAGAATTTTATTTTATCCTAATTAATTTAATAGATACATTTAAACTTGATTGGATATATGTAAATAAGTTAAATCTAAAGCAAAAGGCGACTTGATTTTGTGATTTTGGGCACGAATGTACTCATAAATAAAATATTAAAAAAAAATAATAGTACATTATTTTGGACTGATCTTTAACAGGGTTACTACAAAAATGCTTAAGAACTATGTTAGTCCAGGTTAATTACAATAAAATTATTTTTCTAATTTCTGTTTACCGATCTATAATATGCCTGTCTTCAATTCACGAGCGAGTAAGTATTTACTGGGCAAGTGCATTTCATCGTGGACTACATCATTGCTTAACAACAGGCATGTTGTGATCAAGAGCAATTAAAGGATTAAAAATTTGGACTGTTCTATTTCGTTAAATAAACAATAACTACCTACATAATTATAAAATGTCCATTTGGGATTGTTGCTTTTTGATAAACGCTCAAAATTTGTCTAAATGTAATGTCAGTTTGTCAAACGACTTAAAAGAAATGCATGCCATTTCCTTTAAGTCGTTTGACAAGCTGACATATATTATTCAAACAAATGTTTTGTCTCGGTTGGGAATCGAACCCACGACCTGCAGCGTGAAAAGCAAGTATCTTACCGACCACGCCACCGGCCCGTCTATCTAGATGCACAAAGGATTGCCCCCCGCCAAACAAAAAAAAGGCAAAAAAAAAACATTGCTTAAAATCAGGCAAGTTAAAGTCAAGCGCCTATTGCAGAATAAAAAAGAACCTACTTCAATAAAATAGCAGAGGAATAAACTTGTCCAACTGGGTATGTAGGTAATTGAAGTTATTTGATACGTGTAATATAATCAAGTTAATCTATGTTAATAATTGACTATATATTAGGCAGATATAAGACTAGTGAAAGAATGATTAAGATTGGTCCAGTAGTTTTTAAGTTTTCATATTCATAACAAACAAAATAATAATTTCTCTGTATATTATTAGTGAAGGTGTAAAGAAGTTCATTTACAAATTACACATATGCCAAATTAATGACCCAATACAACAAAAGCTAATTAAAATCGTTGTTCCATTGCATTATACGGTGTAATGAGTTTAGTTTAACACAATAGTTTTAATTAGATGGTGTTCATTAATATGCTATCGTGTCAAAACTCACTGTGTATCGGACTGTCAACTAAATGTCAATGATGTGTCGGTGTCCCAATGATATGGGCCGGTTGTGTAATGGTAGTACAGCCAAGAGCATATCTTTTAAAAGAATTTGATTGAAATAAAACTATTTTCTAACGGATATCATTGCAGTCTATTTTAGGTTTTATGTCCCGACGTTTCAAAGTCTTACAAATCTAAAATAAAACGCAATAAAATCCTCTAACAAAAGTAGTTTAAAATATTTTTTTTATCCTAATATAGGCTTGCGCTTGACCACATCTTGTCTGATGTGAAGCAATGATGCGGTCTACGATGGAACGCGCTTACCTAGTAAAATACGAAGGGTTAGGCTCTATGTCTTTTGACTTGGATTTAAATACCTACTTCCGAATAAGATATTTATGTACAAAATCATACGAAAATGAAAATGAAAATGACCTAATTATTGTGGCCCCTAGTGTAACTTACGATTTTTATCTTTTCCTTGTAAGATATAATAATGTAACAAAACATAACATAGCATCTCGGCTGTATTACCTGAAGGTGTAGGCAGAGGTGAGCTTAGTTCCAATACGTAATAGGGGACGAGCCTATTGCCGTAAGATTCTCTATGTATACCTATTAGAAAAGTCTTTTTACTTGACCTGGAAATCAAACCCAGCACCTCGCGGTTATTAAGTGGACACGCTTACTACTGGACCACTGCGGCAGTTAGTTATAATAAAAAAAATAGTTAAAAATACATAAGAAAAAGATTTTAAAATCGGGGTCTTATTCCACCCGTGCATTGCAAGCGCAGGCAGTTTGTTTAAATAGTATAGTTTTGTATTATCTGTGGTTTAAATAATAAAAATCTTTGTTACTTGAATTTAATAAAATAAATATACATTTTTCTATCAACTGTACACTGTGGGCCAAGCAAACCTGCGCCCGATGATCGGCTTACGTCGTATCAACTGGTCCATCGATGTCTGTCCACGTGCCCGGATTAAAAGGCCCGTGTGACATGTGATTGTACACTTATTTGTACACGCAGTGTATGATTAATGGCTCAGTGGTACTGGTAACGGGATTGAATAGTAATGATGGGACGATATCAATACTGAACCTACTTTGTTGCTTACTACAAACTACATTTGTATGCTTTTTATTCGACTTCGAAAAGGACGCATTAGAGTTTGTTCTCCGTCTAAAACGAATTTGAATCATTCATAATTAGTTCGCACGTCAACACTTTTTCAGTGTTCTATTGCTGGGCATGGGTAGTCTCTTAACTCGTAAAGTAGTTGAGAGAAAACCGTGCCCATTTAGGCTTTAATCAACTCACGCTGGCCAAATGCGTGTTGGTGGATGTCTCGTGTCTTCGAATCATTAGTTCAGAGCAGCGGCGATGAAACAATTCACACAGGGTGAGCGAAGCAAAGTGCACGACCGGGAATCAATCCGCGAGTTTATATTTCGGGCGGCTGAAATTCGCTGCTCTAGTCCAAGCAGGGTTTATTCCAAATAGTCCTATTTTTTAAAACGTGTTTTTTCCTAAAGTTTTTTATACTATTTTTATTTCGGATATTTATATTGGATATAGGTATACCCGAACAAACATTAAAAAATATAAGCATGGATCTGTAATAAGTATTTTTAAATATATGTTTTGGGGACTGAGTCACCTTTGTCCGTTGGAGTGCACCTAATATCTGAATCCTAGTGCAATTCAGGAGACAATAAACTGGTGGTAGGATTTGCCGTGGTTAGAGATCATCCACCAGACAAAGCACAATACCAAGTGGCCTTGCCATGTTCTGGTACGATGTCTGATGACACCATTTAAGAGGGTGGGTTAGAGTTGTTGCTCTTTTATAGTTTTAACCAAATGAAGCCTCATTCCATAACTATCTTCTTCCCGAAAATCATCCGTTATCTGTATTGAATCGCAGGTGGCTAACGTTTGTCTTTCTGACATAATATCAGAATAAAAAAAACATCTAAATTGACAATCTATTTTTGTAGTTCGTTAAAAATAGGCTTGCACTCGCCACATCTTGCCTGATGTTAAACGATGATTACATATGTTAAACCGTTGTACTACCACTTCGTAATTGGTTTAACATGAGTAATTGTAAAAAAAATATTGGCAGAGAACTTTAAAAGGCCCAATTGAAAATATGCACATAAAAAAACGATACAAAATAAGGTTACTCAACTTTTTGCTTTACTTTCTGTAATAGATGTCGTCCAATATAATTTTAGAATGCTTTAGTAAATACTTTTGAACAATACGGGCAAGTCATCGTGGGGCCTAATATAAATAGCGAGCATTAAACGAAACGATAGTTACTGTACACTGCAGTGCATAGAAATCGGTGTTTTTTTTTTAATTTACTGCTTCTCTTCAGGTTAGAGTAGACTAAAATATCAACGTCTTTGGCCTGCAATTTTTTTTTTTTTTTAACTTAAAATAGGCTTGCGCTTGACCACAACTTGCCTGATGTGAAGCAATGATGCAGTCTACAATGGTACGCGCTTACCCAGTAAATACCGATTCACTCGTGACTTGAAGACCGGCAGATTGTAGCTATCGGGAAACATAGATGCCGGCAGCGGGTTCCACAATTTGGCAGTTCGCACGATGAAAGTGGAGGCAAAGCGCTTTGTACGTACCCGTGGAATTTCCACCATATAACGGTGGCGCATAGCCGTACCTCTACTTGTCCGATGGAAGAACGGGGATGGGGGAATAAGATTGTGTAATTCCAACGCACACTCTCCAAAGTGTATCCGGTAAAAGACCGAAAGACTAGCAACTGTGCGGCGATGCTCGAGGCTTTGCAATTTAGCCTTGACGAATGATTCGTTGCCAATAAGCCTCTTGGCTCGTCTTTTTATAGACTCCAACGCCTCGAGTTGGTATTTAGCTGACCCATCCCAAAGATGCGAGCAGTACTCCATGCATGAGCGAACTTGAGCTTGGTATAGCTCAAGCATCTGTTTTGGCGTGAAGTACTGACGCACCTTCGCGAGGACACCTAGCTTTTTGGCAGCTAGTTGAGCCTTAGACTCAATGTACGGGCCAAAATTGAGGGTTTAAGTCAAATTGACGCCAAGAAGCTCAAGGTGGTCTGTAATAGGTACGGATACACCTTGAAAAGTAGGAGCCAATTGAAATGGCCTTTTTTAAATAAATGCACAATTATAGCGTTCGTGGGGTGCTGAGGGAAACACTCATTAATAGTTATAAAACAAACTATATTGTTTTTACACAACAACAGAAATACAGTCACAAACACAATTAATACAAACGTCCAAGCTAACCTATAAAACTCTCTCTCTCACTGAAAACCACCGGCGAATTGGCGCGAACCCCCGCGCACCGACTACCCCGTGAATACCCCGCGTGCACCTGTATAATGTTGCCGCGTAATGTCGGTAGTAATCGGAGGCTTAGTGTTGCCACACGCTATACACTCCCCCTCGAGTTCTAGAGAACGTCCCCGCTCATGAACTCGCACACATGAAACCGTACATACAGGACAGACATGTTTTCGAGGACGTCCTTTCTGACGTTTCGGTACTACGGGATGAGGAGGCGAACTATCTCGGTTATGAAACCTAGTAAGATCTGATACATGATATTTACCTAAAATATTCTCAGGACTGTCTAGGTTCGCGATGAGATAAGACGTAGGACTCGCTCTTTTTACAATCATATAAGGACCGTCCTTCTTTGGCACAAACTTTGCAGTTATGTTTTTAGCAGCATTGCTTAGAACATGTGACTTAAGGAGTACCTGGTCTCCAACCTCAAATGCTTCGGCAGGCGATCTTGACTTATCGGCACATTCCTTACGCCTATCCTGCTGTGCTTCGACTCTTTCTCTTACAGTGATGAAAGAATTGACGAAATCCTTTAGATAAGGTGTGATTTGCGGGACGAAATTATCTTTATTTAGAATAGACCGAATATCATGTTGTACGTCGATCGGCGATCTAAGTTCCCTGGCAAACGTTAAATATGCTGGAGATGCACCAGTGGTTTGACAAATTGCGGAATTCATGGCAAACCTTACAGCGGGCAGATGCTGTGGCCACGAAGAGTGGTCAGTATTGACCAGACGAGACAACTGCAACTTTAAATCTCTGTTTTTACGTTCCGCTGGATTAGCTGACGGATGATAAAAAGGTAATAACTCTTGGCTTATGCCTAAAATAAACATACATTGCTGCATGACAGCTGACACAAATTGGACGCCATTGTCAGATACAATGCGTCGAGGAAATCCGTAACGGAGAAAAAATTCTTCAATCAAAATGCGAGCGCACGCTTCTGAAGTTGCCTCTCTCAAAGCGTAAAGCTCAACCCAACGGGAGGCGGTATCTTCTACTAATAATATCCACCGTTCTCCGTTACTTCCTACGGGAAGCGGGCCAAACAAGTCCATAGCCAACACTTCTCCCCTTTGATGTAAAACCGGCGTCTGTAATAAACCTGACGGCTTTTTGTTAGAAGACTTATACCGCTGACAAGTGGCGCAGGTTTTAATATATTCCGTAATAGCCCTACGCATACCTGGAAAATAGAAACCTTGAGAGACTCGGTTGTATGTTCTGTCTATTCCATGATGACCAGCTATATTGGAGTCATGACATTCCTTCAAGATGTCCAACCGGAGAGAACTAGGAACTACAAGCTGTGGCTCTTCATTATCTACATCCGGATTATACCTATACAAAACGCCTTGTTGTATGAAGTACCCTCTTTCAGACCAACGCTTTATACCTACAGACTGAGCGTCAGATGTATCCTCCAAATCACTAATGATTTTCTTCAGCTCAGGGTCATCGAGTTGCGCACGACGAAGATCCGTGGCACTTCTAGCAGGTAAGTCTATAACGACAGCGCAAACTCCACACTGATCTTTAGTATCGTCCCTACAAGTTGGACGACTTAGAGTATCGGCAATGACATTCGCCTTTCCAGGCGTATATTGAAATTGGATGTTAAAGCATTGCAACTTTAATGCCCATCGAACGAGTCTACCAGACGGTGATTTTAGGGTAAGAAGCCACTTTAACGGCTGATGATCGCTACCTATTATAACTTCGTGTCCTTCTATGTAGCCCCTAAAGCGTTCTACCGCCCAGACGACAGCAAGAGCCTCACGCTCTGTCGTACTGTAGTTTTTCTCGGCAGGAGTAAGTAGACGGCTAGCGTACTCTATGGGTCGTTCATCCTTACCATCGCCTTGTAACAGCACCGCTCCAACGGCATAGTTGCTAGCGTCTGTCCTCAACACAAAAGGCTTACTATAATCTGCTTGGATAAGAATCGGGGACATAGATAGCCGCTTTTTAAGTTCTTGAAAGGCATTTTCTTGATCTCTGTCCCACAACCAAGGCTGATTCTTTTTTAGCAGTCGTGTTAAAGGCTCAGCAACAGCTGAAAAATTTGGGATAAACTTCCTAAACCAAGAACACGTCTGTAGAAAGGTTCTTAGATGACGCAACGACGAAGGAGCCTTCATGTCTAGAACTGCACGAACCTTGTCATCATCTGGCAACACACCGTCTTGGGTGATGACATGACCAAGATACTTTACCTGGTTTCGTGCAAATACACATTTTTCTCTATTCGCGCGTAACTTGAACAAACGTAACCTTTCAAAGACAGCACGTAAGTCTGCAATATGCTTCTCGAAGCTTCCTTCTGTAATAACTAGTAAATCGTCTTGGTAAGCGAGAAGGGTTACATCCTTGAGTGAAGCACCTGTACGAAGCCTATCTATTAGACGCTGAAAGGTTGAAGGCGCATTTTTGAGACCGAAAGGCATTCGCTTAAAGCGATATGTCCCAAATGGCGTCAGAAACGCAGTTTTGTCCCTATCTTGCTCTCGTACACTAACTTGCCAAAACCCACTTCGCATATCGATTGTACTCATGAAAGAGTGCTTTTTTGTTGACTGAACAAGCTCATCTATCAACGGCATTGGATAGACATCAGTTTTTGTTACCGAATTGAGCTTTCTGTAGTCTACACAAAACCTTACCGAACCATTTTTCTTAGGAATGAGGAGCGCCATGCAGATTCACACTCTTCAACAATATCATCTGCTAGCATTTTATCTAACTCTACCCGCATAACCTCTTTCTTGGCTGGTGTCAACCTATATGGAGGAACGGCAATGGGGGGGTGATCCCCGGTGTCGATAATATGCTCAGCAAAAGGAGTCGCGTCTCCCCCTGGCTCAAAGATGTCCTTATGTTCTATGAGAAGGCGTGCAAGAACCTCACGCTGATTACTATTAATTGATGTCGCCTCATCATCGCGCAGCACTTCAACTGCGGAACACAAAGACGCAGGTGACATCTTTTCAAATTGCATCTCAAACTTTTCATCGCTATTGTCGGCAAAGTGCCAGCGACTATCACCAAAGTTAAATACAAGATTGAATATAGTAAGAAAATCTATACCTAGCAAGCTTTCGTTATTATCTGCTTCAGGAAAAATTAAAAAATTTATCACTCTAGTTTTATGTTGGAGTGTCACCTTCACCTCTGTGGTTAGTACATTCATCTCCCTACTTACACCATCCGCTAACCTAACAATTTGTGTTGACGGAAATAACGGGTGTCCTAACTTAAGTAGGAGAGCGTAGAGCGTGTGACCAGCAATACAGCTTTTAGCGGCGGTATCCACTAAAGCAGTCCCACAATACCCTAGAATGTTTATATTTAACACAGGACGACAAAAAGGTGCATTATTGCTTACTTTATCAACATACTCACAACTATTGTAATTCAATTTACAATCGTAAAAACTAGACACACATGTGTTTAACTTATCGACATTACTTTCACAAAGATAAGTCATACTACCATTTAAATGTGATACATTAGTACAGACATTTGTGTTACGAACGTTATTGTTACCAACAGTACAGTCAAAACACTCACCAACGGCGCGCGAAGGGTTACCTTGCCTCGACGCAGGCGTTTTAGTGTTAACTCGCGGCTGCGCGGTGCGGCCAGCGGCGTGCGCGCCTGCAGCGGTGCTCGAAGTCGGGCTGAGCGGGCGGCCACGCCCGCGCGGGCGCGCGGGCTGCACGGGTCGCACGCGTACTACGCGCTGCGCTGTGACCGCGCTGCTGTCGCGCTCACTGTAACTGCTAGTAGATGTACTTTTCTGTTGTAACGCAATGTTTAAAGAGTAAAATGACTGCTGACCACTCGGCGAACAGTTTTTACACTTTGATTTGATAACATTTGCGGCACCACAGCCGTAACACTTTAATTCACTTTCCGACTTTAAATAACTATCACTATTATTACATTTACCATTAATACGCTTCAATTTCTCACATAACTCTTTGCGGTGACCTAATCGCTTGCAATACGAACAAAAAGGTTTCTTCCCTTTGACGGTAGACTCGGCGTGTGCCGCACCGGCACTTGACGGCGAATCGGCGACCTTAGTTGGTACTACAATAGGTAAATCCCGCGATGGCGACGACAGCGTTGTGCGCTTGTTGCCAAGGGCTTGTGATTTTGATTGAACGGTACTAGATGATCGTATGCCGGTTTCCAAGAGAGAGTCTTCGATAATGCGACACTTGAAAAGTAGCTCTTCGAAGGTATTGACGCTTTCTCTGGTCACGCGATTTCGAATATGCGGACTTAGGAGACCGTACGCCATGTCCAACTGCACTTTTTCGGAAAGATCGTCCTTAGGAAGCTTTGACAATAGTGCACGTACCATGGCAATAAACAAGTCGGTATGTTCCTCTTCCTGGGACAAACTGAAAAGTTTCTTGTAGACTCGATGAGGCGGGTCACGCACACCGAACGCACCTTCTATTTGTGTAAGCGCTTCTGACCACGAGCTAGTGGATCGCTTCACACCTTGCCACCAAACTGCAGCGGGCCCCTCCAATAACATTGAGAATCCCCTCAGTGCATTTTCGTCGGAAATATTTAGGCAGTCTTTGTACGTAACGATCGCATCTATAAAATTCTCCAGCGACTCGTGCTCGTGTCCGCTATAACGAGTTGTACATTTCGCAAAATTTCCGTTCGCACTGCAACTACTTGCCTGAAGAGTCTCGGAGTGGCCAGGTTGTGACATTGGAGTTGACGATCGTACCTGATTTAGTAACTCCTGGCAAAACTGGCTCTGTGTTTGTTGGATTGTTGCGATAAAACTTGCAAGTGTTTCCTGGGACATGGTAATGTTCTCAGAATCAGCGTCCTCCGCTGAACGTGTTCTAGGCATCTTGAACACGGGTTCGAAGAGAATAGTTAAACCCCTACGGTCACTTTCGTGATCGTTGTAAGAACTTACTACAATACCACTTTGTTCAGTAGCAAGACACACACACACGTTGGGCAGCCACTTATAGCGTTCGTGGGGTGCTGAGGGAAACACTCATTAATAGTTATAAAACAAACTATATTGTTTTTACACAACAACAGAAATACAGTCACAAACACAATTAATACAAACGTCCAAGCTAACCTATAAAACTCTCTCTCTCACTGAAAACCACCGGCGAATTGGCGCGAACCCCCGCGCACCGACTACCCCGTGAATACCCCGCGTGCACCTGTATAATGTTGCCGCGTAATGTCGGTAGTAATCGGAGGCTTAGTGTTGCCACACGCTATACAATTCATTAATTTTACTCTGGGATCAGCATATGTGATATTAGAATCATTTAGCACTGTAATATGCACGACCTGGAATTTAAACACGGAGCTACGCGTTTTATTGGTACCTACCAACCACTGAACCAACGAGATAGTCAATAAATATAATTAACACTCTGTTAATTAATACTGCAGACCATGTAGACATAAATTATACCAAATTTATGGGTAATAAACACACATACATCTAATATTTAAATAAGATCGTTTTGCATTTTTAATAAGGTTCTTAATATAAGTTATATTAGAAAAGATAATTTTTATTAATGTTTTAGCTGTATATCCGCGGACCACCAACAAGTTATTTCAGTTATCGCGGAGAAAACATTAACCTCCCTTTGAGCAATCGGATAAAAACTATCCTTCGTCTTTCCTGTGTCTCATATTTTAAATGAAATGTTTTTTTTTAACGGTACAAGCCTAAGAAACTACTTTGGTCATTATTAAATTAGTAAGTAAAAAGAAAAATATAGTCATGATTTACAATGTCTTGAGAAAATGACACTTCTGATACCTTATTCTATATCTGCATTGGTGGTTCAGTGGAACGCTTGTTCGATTTCTGGGTCGAGTAAATAAATAAAAAATTTCGTAATAGATATACTAAGAACTAAGAAACAGTAGCAGCTCGAAGTTTGGAATTGTACCCAATGAACAGCAATAGGTTCGCTCTTTTTTATGCATGGGACACTAGCTGCACCAGCGAACTTCGTAGCACGGAATTCTCACCTTTTTAACCTTCTCTAAAATTGTTGAATTACTAATATTGCTATTAAAAAAAGGGGTGGGTGGTAAAGAGGTGAAAATGTAGGTACCTTATCAAAAAATAAATAATATCCGAAAGTAAAAATAAAAAAATTTGGTTAGAACACCCTTTTCACATATACGTATGAAAAAGATGAGATTAAGACTGATTCTCAGACCAACCGAATATAGATAAAAATTCATAAAAATCGGTCAAGCCGTTTCGAAGGAATTTGGTTACAAACACCGCGACACGAGAATTTTATATATTAGACTAGCAAACCCGGCGAACTCCGTTTCGCCACCAGATGGCTTCGTTTTATGTAACATTTTCCCGCTCTTCTGTTAAAATTTTTCCTAAATTTTCTTTACTATAAACCCCACGGAGCCCGAGACCTTTCCAACGAATGCAAAACCGTGGAAATCGGTTCGTGCGTTCTGGAGTTACAGCGTCCGGAAGTCGACTTATTTTTATATAGTAGATTGTCTGTGCCGTCTTCAGGTAAAACATGTGTGACGCTATATTATGTTATAATAGGCATCAGCTTATGTCAGCGTTTACTGAACAATGTCAACGTCTGACGCTGATTGGTCACACTGTTTACTTTTTTTACGTATATTTTTTATTTCTTCTTCTTCCTATAATTATGGCCTCTGCAGAATTTTTTCCGCAATTTTTCCAATGTAAAGTTTAAATAATTATACGAGCTCTTAAAAGATTAGGTAGTAGTATAAATACTAAAAAATTGCAACGTTCTAAAACGCCATAATCATATTCAGAGATTTGATTTTATGTGTCCTATTTGCGTCACATAAATGTCTTTTCTCTATTTTTTCTAATTTTCTTGATACAGATAATAGATTCAGAGATTCAGAGGGTTAAAAACAGCATTTCGTAGATAACCAATAAAAATGGCCAGCAGTGTACACGAACATATAACCAGTAATGGCCTTACGCACATTACGTTATTTGAGTGGTTTGTACCGAACAAAAAATACATAAAGACAATTTAAGTTATGCGTGGAACGTACGACGTAGGGCACTACACAATTTATACAATTACAGCCATTTCTCTTAAAAATATGAATATCGGGGACGGATAACATATGATTAAATCGACATTGCTTAGAACATCTACCAAATACTAGTGTGTAGTATACTAGACATTTATCGAACAAAACTGGCGATTTCTTTTGTTTTTCAATGACATCCGCCATTTTGTTTAGACATTTGTCTGTAATAGACAAGAAGAAATCGCCATTTTTGTTTGACAAATGCCTATTAGAGATAGGCAAATGTCAAACAAAAATGTGAATAATGTCTAAAGCGTCAGAATCGGGGCCCTGGAGTGGGACAGTAAATATTTTAATCTTAAAATTTGCATTTTTCCGTAACAACATAATTAAACCTAACACATCCTACTACATACTCTACTGCTTCAATGCATGGTCCTGTGGTAAGTGTGTTCGCTTAATAACCGCGAGGTCCCGAGTTCGATACAGGTCGAGAAAAAAGACTTCTAATATACTTGGAGAATCTTAATTGCATCAGTAGGATTTGTGCCTGATGAACGGCAATAAGCTTTCTTACTTTCTTTACGTATGGGACTTAAACATAGCCGGCGATAAAGTGAAATCAGGTGATATTTACCTCTGCCTACACTCTTGGGTAACATAGTTGTGATGTTATGTTATGTTACATCCTACTAATATTATAAATTCGGAAATTTATAGGTTTGGATGTGTGTGTGGGTGTAAGTGTTTGTTACTCTGTCACGCAAAAACTGCCCGACAGATTTGAATGTAATTTGGCATAGAGATAGACTATTGTCTGAATTAGCGCATGGGCTACTTTAAATCCTAATGCCTACCACGCGGGCGAAGCCTGAATGTAGTATCTGTTGCACTCGAAGATAGGCTGAGATGTAACTCACGATTTTACTCGATTTGTTCTACCTATGAACCACCACATTACCATAACATATTTTAATCGTTGAGCCACTAAACGTCATATTAATTTTAGTAGAAATATACATTATTGTGCGGGTAGTCAGTTTAATTCATGCGATTTATATTACTCTACCGACGTTGGTAAGCCACAAAGTAGATTAACAATTGAAATGTGTCAACGTACATCGCAAGATATTTATATTATCTGTTAGAAACAATAAACTAATAAAGCAACTATATCAATAATAAATTATATTAAAAATTACAATAATAAAGCCTTATTACATCCGTCATATTAACATTACAGTATACATTATTATATTTATCACACTTCTACGTCAGGACATGTTGGCGCCGAAAGCAAACACTAATGATTTACATCAATATAATGGACGACGCAACCTTTTTAAATATTGAGAAACAGGTTGACGATGTGTGATTTGTGAACTGTTAGGATCAACTAGCATATAGGCCGACCGTTTAACTCGCGTATCGCCTATCGCCAAGATTCTGACTCCTCAAGTTGCACAGGCAGTGATGATGATTCAAGCGATATGGATATTAGTGACGAATAGTCTTACATTACTTTTATCTGTGGTTAAATAGTTCTTTATGAAACTTAATTAATGTGTTTTTACTATGTACCTACGAGTTAAACGGTCGGCCTATAGGTACCAGTAGCGAAGGGTGGAAGTCTGAAAAAGGGAAGCCGGAGCAAAGCAAAATAATATCTGTTCACTACCGTCACCGATCGTTCTTAAACTTGATGCTATACTTGTTTTTGTTGTTATTTAAACCTTTTAGGCGTTACATAATATATTATTAAGTACATATGATATTGAACATTCTCTAAAGGAAAGCCGATGGGAAAGGGCTTGTATGGACTCTTTGCCACTAATAGGCACGTATCATGCCATTAATCACCACCTACCTGTTTATAGAAATATATTATTAAATATATAGAGATAATGAGATAGAAGTAAAGTATAATCGAAGAAAGAGACGGAGAAAGAATTAAATTTTATTCCATTAAAATGTTTTTTTAATTATACTTTCAGTATTTCATGAAGATAAAATAGCGGGCACTATCTTCTATCCTAATTATATAAAAGTAGAAACTGACGAACCGAAGTATTTTACATAGAGATATTTTTTGTTTTTTTTTATTATATTTTATTTGTGTATATAAAGGCATAATTTGGTTATCTAAGAGCGCGTCTCGCTGATAAAATTTAACGGTCCTATTAAAAAAAAATCATTAAAACCTCTTTAGTTAAAATGGACTTTGTCTCTTTCTTACTAATACAAATATCAAGATGATAGATAAAGACAAACGAATTTAACTATTCTGTAAAATATAACAATGTACAGCCTGCTGGGTCTAGAGACTCCAAATTAGGCACATAGGTTTCTTATGAGGTCTAGGGGTGCGCTAAGAAAGGATTTTTCAAAACTAATCTTCTAAGGGTCTGATACGGATTACGCGGGAGACGTCGCGGGCGTAAGCTAGTCGTGTTTAATATCTCAGAACAGGATGCTAAATAACAATAGATACTGCTTCTCAATGAAATTTCACAACTATAAAAATAGCTGAAATATAGTTTTTAAGTAAACTTCAGCGTTGGCAAGTGACGCAGATTTGATTAGCAACTACGTCACGGCTTTAGATGAAGACTACATTTTTTATCCTATAAATAGGCTTACGCGTAACCAAAACTTGCCTGTTGTTATGCGATGATGTAGTCTAATGTCTAATACGACATTTAGGTACTTACACTACTTCGTTGGTCCAATAAAAACCGGATTCACAAACATACCACTTTTCGAGTCAAAAGAAAATTAAATACGTTTTAATAAGTACAAAGAAAATCTTAGTAGCACATAGCTGGTAATTGTGGTCTTGGCCGGACGTGTCCACACATCTTTGTGTGAATTGTTGTGCATCATCGCCGCTGCTCAATATCAGTGGAGGAAAACATCGTGGGGAATCCGGTATGTCTAAGAAGCAATCATTAGAGGACCCGGACTTAGCCAGCGTGTGTGGATTAAGGCCTAAACTCTCTCAACTTGTAAGATAGTTAAGAGAAGACCCAAGCCCAGCAATGGGACACTAAAAGGGGTGAAGTGACCTATAGAACAAAATAAAATACGACATTAAAACATCCTAAAATATTTCTAAAAATTAGGTTTAAAAATTTATATCAAGTCATTTTTTTAGTCAAATTATATCTTGGTAAAGTATAAAATGAATTCTGTGGATTCAATTTAGCAGGCTATTCTAAATCCTACGTCATGAAATTACGTGCGATGAATTCTGTACATAGCAACTTCAATTGACGCAAGCAAGTCATTATCCTGTTGAAAAATTCATTGTTCAGATTAAATCATGCAAGACAAAGTTGTATGATTCCTAATTTAAGTGATTTAAAAGGAATTCAAGTTTTAATAGCATTGTACTAGCACCGTTTTGTTCACTAGCTCCTTAGTTACGGTAAATTTGTGCAACACAAGCATTACCAATTTTAAAATCACATATCTACAAATAATTCATAAATATAAGTACGTACATTTCTTTCTGTCACGTCAGTGATGCTCGGTGATGTAGGCAGAAGTGATGTTGAGTTAATAATGTAAAAAATTATAGTGAATCGGTCAGATACCTATGTACACTAGTTAGAAATTAGACTTGGTCAATGGTCACATTTGCGATTCAACGGTACTTTGTGCTAAACAATTCCGTCACTATCTCGTAGTCTACGTATGTAATAACTTAATTCAGTCCTATTTCATACTCATTAAGACATGCGAAAATGTCACGACATTGTCTTTAGTGCGTATTGTTCACGAATTATCACGATGTCACGATTTTTTTTAACACGTGACTACCATAGGACATGCTTTGCCACGTGTTTTGAACGAAATTAAAAACTTTCTTCCCATAAAAGTTTCTCTTTAAGTGGAGTTTTATCTGTGTTTAATGTTTAAAGTAAGAAGGATTGGTCAGAAAATTAATAAGCTCAGTTTTATAGCTTCTGCTAATACTTTCACTCCTAAGATTTCACCAATGATTAGACAGATACATGATGTGTGCTGATTTTCCTCTGCAACTGTGCGAAGGAGAGGCGGGTTGCTTCTCTTTTACGGGACTTAACACGCCACGGCAATCCCGCTACTGCTAATCCCGTAAGCCAGGATCAACAGCGGCACCGTGAAGAGACTCGGGATTTGAACCTGGCCAAGTTCCGGGGCACCTACACTGTGTTGGATCCCACACAAATTTAATCAGAAAGATAGAAAAAGATAGAAAGATGAAAAGATAGTTTGTCCACTTGCCTCCAGGCAAGGCGGTAGACAGCATAGAGATAAAGGAAAGGTTTAAAGTGCCTCATCAAAATTGACTAAGCACAAAACGGGTATTGTATTATAAAGGGACCTATTAGAGCTGGTTTCAATAATAGTTATGGCAAAATCGTTTGAGAGGCGGGTGGTTAGTAAATTATAATGTAAATACCTGGTAAACATGTTGACTTGAGGAGTAGGTCGTGTGTATAGGCACGCTCAGGTCGGCGTCCCTCCGCGCCCAAAGCGTTGTCATCATTGGCGACACGCCGACTGCGTCACCTTACCCTCGCGTCACACCTGGGAAAAGAATTAAGGAGTTAAGATATTGGCAGAGCAGGCAATACAAAAAGCTTTTTAAACATTGTGCAATTTTTTTGGTGGATCTGGAGCAGTAGTAAAACACATAGCCAATAATTGCTTAATACATTGTTTTAATTTCTGTATTCGAAATAAATTCCACAAATTATGGATGGATATACGTAAGGTCCCGCCTCCCTGCGTAAAATTAAACAATCAGGGGTCAACGAATCGCATCCGCATAGCTGATACGGCCGGGTGACAGAAATATCAGTAAATATAAATAGTAAACATCTTTTGTTAGCGATAACTTTATTTTTTGTACTAAGACATAAAAATAAAAAATATGTGATTATTAAAATCTGGCTAAGTTTAAGTCAAAAAGATTGCCTTTATATTGGTTCTTTGAAAAGTCTAGTAGGTTAATATAAAAGTCTGGTGAATTAGAAATTCAAGGAAGTCTAGATTTAGAGAAGTCATATTTTATATATGCCCCTTTAGTTCAGAGCAACAATTATGGCAAAGTAACATGGCATACCGCTGATGCTTTAAATAACAGAAGGTTTAGACTAGTAAAGTATTATATTATCTGTCGTTTAGACAAAGGGACATCACCCACATTAAAATATGTGAATGGTAATGATTTTGATGTAGATCTATCTACAGTTTATTTTTGTTCAGCTTATTAACATATAACATACCTCTAAAAAATCTGCAGCCAATATCAAATCAACTCTTAATACACACGTACATAATACACACCTGCTAAACCAAATCGAGTGGCTATAGGTCAAACTAACAACGAGTCCACCAAATACGGTAACACATATGGACCATAAAACAAAGATGGTATGCTAAATGTTGTTCATTAGCAAGTTTTTACCACATTATGCCAATCATTGGCAGGCGCCAGAAAGTGCCAGACAAGGGCATGGGAGGAGCGTTAATTATTGACATAGCTATTTATGGCAACTGGTCATAAAATGCTAACAAGTCATCGCCTTTTATGTGGTGACGAATGATTGATGTGTTCTAATGTATATAAAGTTTTATCAGTAGATACCTAACGAAAGAAATTTTTTTTTCTAAATTAAATACTTTACCTAGCAATTAAATTAATATTTTTTACTTTGGAGGAAGCGTTTTAATTGTTTTACTAAGTTATAAATCATTTCCAAAAATCCTATTTCATTCAAACGAAACGGGCCGGTGGCGGGGTTGGTAAATTGCTTGCTTTTCACGCCGCAGGTCGTGAGTTCGATTCCCACCCGAGACAAACATTAGTGATGAACATTTGTGTTTGTGTCGAGTCTGGGTGTAAATATCTATTATAAATATATATTTACAGAAGAAAAGTATTTTAAGTACAGTATATAACCGTTATCTAGTTTCCATAACATAAGCTCTACTTAGCTTGGGACCAGAATATTTATTTATTAAAAAAATACTTTTTATGTATCGGGAGATCGGGAGCAGGATTGTCACGACGTTTTAAGGTGCTCTTCGAGATATGTATAGGGATTCCAACACTTTTATTAGTCTGCGGTGTGGGATTCAAACATGAAGAAAGAAACCACTTATTACACGATTTTAACTAACGTAGTGAAGCAACGTCGATGGAGATAAACCCACCAAAAATTAGCAATGGTACAAACTGTACCTACGTTTAAACGAAAGTGTTCTGTCTGAGTTCTTATATCGAATCGCATAAAAGGTCTTACCAGCTCAATTATAAAATTTTACAACAAGCTAATACAACAAAACCGAGCCATATTGCTTTTCATGATACCCAATTATTTTTATCTTTTTAATGCGTACCTTTTAAGCACATTTTTCAAGGCAAACAAATTACGGTTTTCAAAGCTCCGATAATTTGGTTCGATGTGTAGTAAAAACGGTTTATTAGAGTGATTACATCCACTTCGGTCAAGTGATTGGACATATTTTTAGTATGTAATCTTTTGTTAATATTGGTTAAAGGAATGTAATTGATGTCGTTAAACGCCTTGTTATGAAGATATTTATAAATTGTTCTTTTATGCAGTACATTTGAAGGATTTTAACAATTTGATGTTCCGTGGTGGTTGGTAAGATACTTGCTTTTTACGCCGCAGGTCGTGGGTTCAATTCCCACACAAGTTAGACATTTGTGTGATGAACACGTCTGTTTGTCTTGAGTCTGGGTGTAATTATCTATATTTAAGTATGTTTTTGCAAAAGAAAAGTATTATATGTAGTAAAGGTATTACCAGTTATCTGGTTTCCATAGTACAAGCTCTGCTTAGTTTGGGATCAGATAACCGAGTGTGTTAATGTCCCACTATATTATTATTATTATATTTTTATTATCTGGTTGCCATAGTACAAGCTTAGTATACGAAAAAAAGATATACGATGAAACACCCCTGCCCTGTATACCGATTCACCAGTGATTACAAATGGTTTTCGGTCAGAAGGTAGAATGAGGCTCCATGTAGTTAAAAACCATGAAGAAGCAACAATTGAGACCCACTCTCTCAAATGGTGTAAAGGCGTCACACTTCGCCCGGCTGGAAGATCTTTCCTTTTCACTGGAGGATTAATACCACCCGATCCTCGAGTCACCTCCACACTCTGGTCGCGCGGCGGTAACGAAGACATTGGTCACATATAAGCACCACATTGAACCTACCTCTGATATATTCGTTTCTAACTTTTTCCAATACTAATGTTCTTGATATATTTCTACTATTATTAACGCCAAAATTTGTGGAGAAGGATGAATTTGCTACTTTCTCACATCAAAACTCAACCAATTTAAAAATAATTCGGTACATATGTGGTTATCATTTGTACTCAAGTAATTTGTATAACTGCAATGCTTAGGATTAATTCCGTGACTCACGTGGACGAAGCCGAGAGCGGAAGCCAGTTCAATATAAAAATCACTTTCGCACACTACTAAAGAAACAATATGAGAAACTACAGATTCTGTAGCCACTTACAAATCGAATAAAACAAACATACATATTCTATTATGGAGATTTGTTGTCCTCGTCGCACCAACAACAACAGACAGAGAGGGGGATAGTGGTTGAAATGTCGTAGGTCATTAGGTCCTTACCATGTAGGGCTAGCAATATGCCAATATGGTAGGAGCCGTGACTTTTATACGAAGTTATATTGGTCCTAACAATAGGTTAAGGAACAAGATTTAAGCTAAAAGCGTAGATGACCCGACTCTAGAGATGACTTTGATAGTGGAATAATGTTGAAATTAATTGTTTTAGAGAAAGTTATTGGTTTTGTTTCTTAGAACTGAATGTGTAGTAGGAACTACTTACATACCCATTGTTAGGAAACTCTATATGGGAGATTTTCGTTTTCGTTGTAGCTTGGAACGGTTGATTACCAAATACCTATAAATGACATTTTAGTTATAAAATAGACTTCCTTGATAGTATTATTTGGTTAGTAACTTTCGTATATTAAGTTGAGAGAGTTTAATCCACACAGGATAAAGACGTTGTAACAATTTTACATGAAGATACACGACCTTTAAGAATTTTAAAGCTGAGTCAACTACCTACCACTACGAAAATACTGCTAGTATTCCCATACATGCAGTATTGTCAAATAATGTACATAACACACTGCTCACGCCTGTATTTTGTCAGCTACGTTTAGGTTTCAAACCCAGGGGATGAGCCTATTGCCGTTCACCTGGAACAACTCCAAACTTCAAGCTGCTCTAAGATTTTCAATACATTATTATATTCGAAAAGAGTTTGTGCTTGACTCAGGACCTTAATTTTATGTGAACACATCAGTGGACCATCGAGTTTTTATTTAATTTTTTTATTTTTAAAAGGGAGTTTTACGCGTTGCGTATACCACTCCTATCGTATCCTAAACAATTATTTACTAACAAATATGGGCTAGGTATTTAAACAAAATCTTTGGACCCAACTAGTAGGTTGAGACAAAATTTTATGATACATGCATACAGTTGAAAAGTTCAGTGACCTCTCCTATATAACCATGTAATGAGTACAGAAATAATTCATAACACAGCTAGCGCAGTGACAAAAATTAATAACCGTACAGTACAAGAAACAGAGGTTCGTCATACAAAACTCATCCAGAATGTCGATTCAAATTATGATAAGGTGGAGTGAATTAGTTCTGGTAGAGCATAATGACTAACGATTAGAATGATCGGAGTAAGAATTAATGTATTTTGGAGAAGGTGTTTTGATTAGAATGCCAAATATATATAATGCGTGTTATAATTTCATAAAGTTTTAAAAATATAATTAAGTACAAAAAATCGTTTTTTAATTACAACTAAAGATAGCAGGAAGTGTTAGTTGAATTTTAGGTAGTAAATTATTTCTACATACTTATAATTAACGAACGATTCTTGAATTTACATATTAATATATTCAGGATATTAGTACCACCCACAGCAACTATTTCTATAAAATTATTGTGAAAATAGAATATTTCTTTCACAGACACAATAATCTAGCTTTTTTGGAAAATACTCTGGAATTCGAATCCATGTTAAAACGCAGTAGGTTTGTATTTTGGATAAGACCACATAGAGGCCGAATAAAATGTTTTTTATTTTACAGTAGATTCATTTGTCGAATCGATTGTTTTTTTTTAATATTAAAGAGGGATGCTACCCTTTTTATATTTTTTAGAAAAAACAAACAAAAAGTCAATAAAACGAATCTGCCTCATATGGCATATACATTCGGCCTCTATGTTGTCATATCCAAAATACATACCTACTGCGTTTCATAGCTCAATGTAACGGATGTAGAAGCGCGGTGAATGATGCGACGTATCTCGAATGGGTTCACAAAACATGTTGCCTTGATATGCAAGACGAAGTGTTTTGTTATACTCGTAATGCTATACTTGACCGAATTCTTTTAACAAACTCTCGATCCTTTTCCGTTGGTTTTGGCGAACACAAAGAGTGTGTAGTTCCACCTTATAAAAGGAATTCAATCTATTTATTTAACACCATATCTCGGAAAATACTTGACCTAGATGAAATTCGGCAGCAGGTAAATTAAAAGGAAAAACTTCGTTAAGACTTAAGCCCCTAGCCAAAGTCACAAAGCGAAGCTATTACGAAAAATCGAAACTAACAAAACACGACAATCAAGTAACAATAAAAAAATCACGTGACAATCTCAATCTTAAAAACAATCAATGTCAATCAATCAATGTTTTCGGTCTTTCGATTTTGCTTTACCAATTGACTTTAGCTAGGCTCCCTGGATAATAAGAAACTCCTTTGTTGAAAACAGAGAAGTATAATGAGGGTGATTAGTCAAAACTATATTAGTAAAGTATTGTAATTAAGCAGCTTAACCACGTATCATGAAAGGCTAGCATATATTTCTCAATATTTAGACTAAGCTCTCACACTGATGCGATTATTTTTTTTATCGAATTAGTAAGAATTCTCTCATGAATTCGCTCTTACACATAGTATGATTTTAACACCCTGAGCCTCTTCACATGACATGTGATTTGAATAAAAGGCTCCTGGCTTAAAGGAATAACAGTGAATGTAGTATGTAGTAGCGGTTTTAATCCTAAAGGAAAATCCTTTGAATATCATTTTAACAGTCACAAAACAATACTTAAAAATGTTCAAACAAAGCAAAGACCACCTGCATCCAACCCTAAGTAACCGCTAAGTGGTGGTGTTAATTCGGTTGCTACTTGCACACCCTGTATATAAACAGTCCTTCAAGCCCGCTAATGTGGGTGTTAAGATTCGGGGCCAAATATTTGTGGACCGCACTGTTTTTGGATGGGTGTAAGTTACATACAGGTGCTTCTGAATTTCTTCTTATTTTTTTTAGTCTAGTACCACTTAATAAAGGAAGCATTAAGTTAAGTGAGTTCCCTAAAGGGTGACTCATGTAGAACTCTTGATGATGTCTACCACGTACTAATGGATTGTATTAAATATGATGAAGAGAGAAGGTCTTTGATGAACAAATACAGACTCAATTTATATAATGTTAAGGTATTTATTAATATCTTAGCTAGGCCACATATGGCTTTAGACTTATTTATTAGATATGTTTATCAAAAATCTCATACCTTTATTACTTAGTAGTTTTGTTTGTAATAAGTTAAATTACGATGAGGCTGCCATATTACTTCGTAATAAAAGCCTTTAAATAAATAAAGATTAAGAGAAGTATATAAGCATTAAGTTAACTGTATTTATTCTATAACTAGCTAACTCGACAGACGCTGTCCTGTAATTATGATTTTTTAAAATACATAAAAACTCTAACACAATAAGGTAAAAACTACATTATGGTCGGTAAGTTATTAATTTTTTTACCTATGCAAAATTGAGTTTACATTTTAATCGAAATAGAACGAAAGTTTGTTCATATTTCTGCTAAAGCAATAGTAGATTTTTTAACAACACCCAGCGTCGTATTGTTGGAGCTGCGGAAGGGGGATGCCGCTACACAATGTGTAGAGAAACTTCTCTTTCGCGCAATAATAGTCCTAACTATACAGTGTCATAATACCGCAGAGGTCAATATATCCAAAAATTTCATTAAATATACGCATCTCGTTCATCTTATCACTAAAATCTATGATAAGGTTCCTTGAATAGATATAAATATCTCTTATAATTTCAGAGTCACCTATTCTTACTGAACCATATAACAAAATTCACTGTAAAGTAGGTATTCTTTATTATGAGTAGCTACTTACTAGTTAGGTTAGGTTAGATTTATTACATTTATTAATTGATTATCATGTCAACTAACTCGCTCTAGCAATTGTATGCACAGTTAAATAAAGCAATTCAGACATCATCATCTCACACTAGCGTCATACCTGTATTACTCAAAGACGTAGGTGGAATTAAATATTACCCACTTTTTGCCGGCCATATTAAGGTCCCATACGTAATAGGGAGCAAGCCTATTGACGTTCATCGGGTCCAATCCCAAACTTTAAGCTGCAACTAAGATCCTATAAGTATATTAGAAACGTCTTTTTTGCTCGACCTGGGAATTGGTAATTTTTTTATTTTTTTTATTCTGCGACAGGCTGGCGCTTAACTACAACTTGCCTGATGTTAAACAATAATTTAGTCTACGATGGAACGCGCCAGCCTAGTATACCGATTCACTCGTGATTACGAATGATTATCGGTGAGAAGGTGGCAGTAGAATGAGCCTCCATATAGTTAGAAACCATAGAGGACAACAATTCCGCCAGACATCGCACCGGAACACGGCAAGGCCGCTTGGCGGAGCGGCTTTGTCTGGTGGGTGGTCACTAACCACGGCCAAAGCCTACCACCAGTTGATTGTCACCTTATTTGCACCACCCGGGGACCACGTGTGGGGGATTCAATTAAAGGTGTACACCCACGGACGAGGGTGACTCAGCCCCCAAAAACGTTATTATGCGAACACATACCACTGCACCACCGAAGCAGTTTACACTTACCTAAAGTAGAGTGATGGTAGTGTCTATATGTATCTGGTCGGTGGTGGTAGTAAACAGGTGATGCTATATAAAAACACTTACTGATTCAACAAAGATAAGATTTACTCATTGCGCAGGTGAGTAAGCGTTCCAACGTAGAATCATGTTTCATAATTCCCATGCACAGATAATATTAAGTGATGATCTAAACTACGATCAAGATTACAACCTCATTGGTATTAAATATAGATAATAGTAGTGATTACTTTTAATATATGAAACAGATTTTTATTTTCAAACTAATTAATATCATAGTGACTCATAATATCGATTTTGCAAGTTATTTTGTCCGACACTAAGTTCATTATTATCGGTATTGTTGTGCTATCAACTTAACTTGTAGTAATTATTTCAAAAATAGCTACTGACGTTCGATAGGCCGTCTCATTGTGATGCATCTGAGAAAAGGAATCACATGGAGAGAACTAAAAAAAAAGTTGAATAAAAAAGTAAACGAGATGCGCCCGCGTACGCCAAGATCTCGGTCATGCGGGAGCCGACTTCTTTTGTTTCCAACCTCGAATCAGCCAGTCTCGAATCTAGATGCTGTTTTCAATTGTTTTTTTCTTTTTCCCTCTATGGCTTTTTCTTTATTGTCTCAGTGCTGGTTGAATAAAAAAAATAAAAATCCGGTGGCTTATGGGTCTCCATTGATATGCGACGTTCGAATTGAAATTTAAATATTTGCTCGCATCCGCGACGGTTTCATCTTGGGTATTTTGTTTTCGAAAGGATCTTTGTGTTTCCATCTTAATATTTTATTATGTTATTCAAAAAATAGCATGAGTATACATTTAAATAGTTTTTTATAAATATATTTTTTAAGGAAGGTAAGTGCTATCGAAAGATACAAGATTTTAAAATTGAAAAAGAAATAAATTATTATTACGTAGCAGAAAACTGATTGGTTATAAACCTTACTTAGACTATTATAAACCTTTTTGGTAAATCAGAGTTTAACTAAATGGTCAGTGTTTTTCATGCCTTAACTTAGATAATTGACTGGAGTTTCTTGACCACTTGAAAGTAAAAACAGCATCAAACCTTTTTTCGTATCCACAACAAACCAATGCAAAACGAATTTATTACATAGCACGGTTTGACGTTCACATTTTTTATTCGCAACGCTACATTTCTATTTGACATTATTGTTAACCTTGTAACTAAATTTGAGACAGAGTTTGAGTGACTTGAATGAACTTAGGTGATAAAAGTCAGATCTATATCTTAGTTTTGACTTTGTCAGGTTACATATAACCCACTTAAGCTTACAATAACTGTAATTGATTAATGTCTTACTAATTACTAAGCAACAGTCGGTTCCTACCGCTTGTAGTTTGAAGGTATTAGACGGTTATACCTAATTAATAGAAAGGCTTAAAGTTGGGTGGACATTGCACGTTTTTTTTGTATGGAATAACAACATCAATACGGATGGGCCGGTGGCGTGGTCGGTAAGATACTTCCTTTTCACGCCGCAGGTCGTGGGTTCGATTCCCACCCGAGACAAACATTAATGATGAATATTTGTGTTTGTGTCGAGTCTGGGTGTAAATATCTATATATTTACAAAAGAAAAGTATTAATGTAAAGTATAGTATATACCAGTTATCTGGTTTCCATAACACAAGCTCTGCTTAGCTTGGGACCAGATGACCGTGTGTGTTAATGTCCCAGAATATTTATTTATTTATTTAATATAATATAGGTACTTAGATACTATTAGTTGCAACTCGTAGTTTGGAATTGTGCCTGTTGAACGGCCATCGGCTGGGACGTTTTTTTTATTACGTATGGGACTCAAATATAGCTGTCGAAAAGTAAGTGATATTCATATACCTTTAAGTAATACAGGTGTGATGCTATGTTTTAAACCAGGATCGACAGTACACGTGATGAGATTCTGAATGTTGAAACGCGGGAAGTCCTACACCTATACTGTTTTGAATCCCGTACGAATTTCATTCGAAAGATATTTATGGAAGGTTAAGTTGAAAGATATATTTATTCACAAACCTTCTTAAGTAAAAAACGCATAGGCTAAGAATGCTAACTTATTTATGTTTTTTGTATCTGTCATGCGATTATAGAGTGTTATAAATAAATAAAGGAATTGCATTTTTTTAGCTATTCTCAGCTTAAAATTCGTTTAAGGCGTAAACACCAACTAAACATAATTTAATTAAAATATTGTATGAAGTTGTAATCGTTCAAAGTGGGGGAAAGATAGCTAATTTTGATTGGTTTATTCAAGTTCTTGTCCTTGAACGAACCAATTAAAACTCGTTTTTAATCGGATGATATGTAGGGTACTACATGAATTATTAGAATTATGTATTAATTAGAATGCGGGGGCCCAGCTATTCGGTGTCTATAGGTATCTGGTCGGTGGGCGTAAATGATTTAGATAAGTAATGATTCCTTTAATTACGTTTCAGCAACATATTTGTTTCAAAAATCGTACTTTTTTAATTCGTTATTTACAAGTTTGTAAGTGACATTGAACTTAAACTGATAAATCAATTTCTTGGTCTATACTTAACAATTTGACGGTTTACTCTGTTGCTGGTTTATTGAACGAAATACTTCTTTATTTGGTTAGATTTTACAGACGTTGCCTAGGACAACTAGTAATCGATTCAAAGCCAAAATAGCGTAACACGATTTTGATTTGCAAATAAATTGAATAAACTTTTTCATTGCTATTTATAACTATAAATAGTTGTTGCATGATAAAGAAGATACGCTGTGCGTTAAAATTTAGGTATTTTTAAATTTAAAGCCCACTAATCTTATAAATGCGAAAGTTTTTGAGGATATTTCCAATTATGCACAATGATAGATTAGTCTGGAATAACACTTAGGCCATTTTTTATCCTAATGCCATACAAGCGAAGCTTCGAGCGGATGTAGGTTTGGTAATAAGTAAGTACTTAACAAGTACATCTATCATATTTGAGATGAATATGGCTCGGTGATGTGGTGATAGCAATTGAATCAAGAGTTCACTAGGTTTAAAAAAATGGGCTATTGACTTTTTGTCACAGAAAATTAATAATAGTTCAAGTTCAGGGTTAGGAAAGTTACTATAGTAACATAACGGTGAACGGCAATAATCTTAAAAGTGGTCCTTCTAATGTTGCTGTCGATCTTCTAATCTGGCATACAGAAGTAGTTTTGGAAGTACCGTGTGCGGGTTTAGAATTATGCCCCTTACATATTTTACCTACCTTTGGTATTAACGGATTTATTTATTCGATCTTGCAACCTAACAGATATAATAACATCCCAATTTCTTACAAGATTAGTGAAGTATTTAACAATAAAATGAGTTTTGCTTGATAATATTGCACCTGCGCGTCACATTCTATATAGTCATATTAATTATAACGATTATAGTAATAATTAGATGTCAATTAAATAGTATTGAATTAAACTAGAATTAATGGACGCCCCCTAAAACGAAATAGGTAGCTGAAATATATTAGTTACTAAAAAAATATACTTTTAACAATCTCAATTCTGCAGCTTAAATCAACTTATTTTAAATTGAACATTTACAGTTGGTAAGTAAGTAGTAATAAAGCTAACAGTAAAACAAGATAGTTCAAACTCCTCAATAAAACAAATACAAATGAATTTTTCATGAATCATCCGTTTTTAAATTAATCAACTGCTAAACGCTTAACAAATATTAGCTATCATTATATTTGTTTTAATTTAACACAAATCTTCGCCACACTTATGTTTTGGAACTGAGATAACAGATCATTTGATCAGACATATCCGGTTAAAACCAGTTTCTGTATCGTAGCCATTATTAGCCGCAATGTCCGATTGTTGAGCCACTCAATAGCCTATCAATTTTGGTAAGGTTATACGTTATTGTGTTTCCAGAGAGTTTAAAAACAAAAGACCATTGGTCCTACCCGTTATGACATAAGGAGCCAAAACAAACACTCACGGCAGAACTGATCCATAATTTTAAAGGCGCTCAGCGGGCTATGGTAAGGGCTGTGCTTGGAGCCTCTCTTAAGGACCGAATACGCAATGAAGTAATACGAGAGAGAACTAATATAATCGACATACCCCACCGGATTTGTATGCTGATGTGGCAGAGGGTCGGCCATATCTGCTGCTGAACTGACAACCGCTGGAGAAAACGAGTTCATGTGTGGAGACCAAAAATCGGCGAACGTAGCAAAGGACTCCATACTAAGTGGAGTGACGATCTCAACGGGGCGGTTAAAAGAGCTGGATGAGAAATTAAAAGCCATGGATAGTGTTCAGTGGCGTGCTTTAGGAGAAACCTGTCTTCAGCAGTGGACTAGAATAGGCTGATGATGATGATGATAATGATACATTATTACGAGGGTTGACTTTTTTTATTGTGCTATATCATACAATTCGTATCTATCTATAAATTTACGTGAAAAAGGTGACCTTCACTACTAAGTGGCTTGACGCTAGAAATCTCATAAGTTTGATGAGAGTACGTATGCAAAGGAAATATTTATTTTACAGTAAAATGCCTAGTATAAAACTAATTTAAAAAATTACTCCACTTGAAAAAAGATACAGTCTGTTACACAACAGATTTTACAATTGGGATCGCATAAAATTAAACAGTAACAACGGATAGACTCTGAGATCCTAGCTAAGTTTCAGAGCAACCTATGTTAAAGTCCGTCAGTCTTAATTCCCACATAATAAATACAATCGTTGGAATAAAACAAACATTTTTAAAAAACTTTGACGTCTAATTTGACCATAATATTTTCCCTATGTTTTTATTAATTAATGACTTGTAGTTAGTTTGCCTTTACTTTTTACACAACCTCAATCCAACAGAAATCCAATCAGCGCTGACTGTATTTGTTTTTATCAATGCTACAATTAAATTGTTAATAAAAAAATCTAATAACTATAGAAAATACACAACTTAGGTATTTACAATAAAATAAAGTAGTATTTAAAACAGCCAAAACAATATATCATTCAACAAATATTTGTTTAGATGTGAACTTTTTTTGCTATGATAAAAAAGAAATTAGTGTCCGTTCACGGCTTAAATTTACAACTAGATTTATGAGTTTGTTAATTTGAATATAAAGTATTAAAGTTAATGAACGATAAGAATAATAATATGTTTTCCGTTGGCGTCAGTGATGTTTATGTTTTGGTAAAACAAATTACTTATATCAAACTAGAGAGTGATCTCACTCGTATTTTCAAGGAGTTTTTAAATAGACAAGTACAAGTTTAGCTATTGTAAGATAGGCTCAAAATAGTATGAGTCAACACGACAGAGAGCGGTTAAAAGGCTTATAAGTGTGGTACTGACATAGAAATAAAAAAAGGTCAGAGATTAATTCAGACAAATGTTGATGAAGCTTTGGATAAGCTAAAAGAAAGAAGGAGTTAGCTAAATAAAATAGAGAACAGAAGAAATAGGCTGTTGGGGTACTTAATACGACATGACATGGGTGGGCATGGGTCTTCTCTCAACTATCTTACACGTTGAGCGAGTTTAGGTCTTAATTCATACATGCTGGCCAAGTGCGGGTTGATAGATGTCACATGTCCTCGGATCCCTCACGATGTTCTATACCGATATTGAGCTGCGGCGATGAAACGAACAATTTACACAAAGATGTGTGAACACGACTGGGTATCGAACTCGCAACCTTATATTTTAAACTCGAGGCTGATAGTGCTGAACCAACGCTGCTCTCAAGACATGACATAACATACTTACTACACGACATACCAATTTATAAAAATATGTACGAAGGCATAGTAAAAGGAAAGAGAGACAGATGCAGACCAAAAAGAAATTATAGAAAGCAGAAAACGAATAAAGCAAAAGTCATCTCGCATCAAAACGTCAAGAAAAAAGAAGGAAAAAACATAGCCCTGAAACATATGATGAAGAGTCTCTTCGAAGAAAAAAAACTTGTAGAACCTAGTTAACGTTAAATAAAATATTAAACGACCTTTAACAAAAGATAAACTTTTTCGCTTGTAAGCATTTGGATGCGTCATTTATTTGACCTATTAAATAACATGGCAGCAAAAAATAGTTGAATAGACTAACTTATGGTTAGCAGTTGAATATGCTAGACTTGAAGACGTGTGTAGTGATGTGCCAAGTATCATTTTCAGGACATCGATATTGATTATTTATGATCGACAAGCATATGGATTGTAAGATATCAATATAAACATTTTTTTAATTTTTGTAGAGTCATTTTTGTAATAATGCTATATATAAGCTTTTTGCGGCCTCATAGTCTTTTCTTTGATCTTCCAAGAAAACGATTACTATTGTATAACTGTGAAGGAAAAAATCGTGAAGAAGCCAATTATTCTTGTGTTAATATCTTAGAGCTAATGATTCAAGGACATGTGACATCAACCAACCCGCTACGTGGATTAAGGTCTAAACTTTCTCAACTCTTAAGATAGTTGAGAGGACACTCGTGCCCAGCTGTGGGATACTAAACAGGGTTGAAGAAAACGAAAGGCTACCTATACTCTAGTAGCCAGCTGAATGACCGCGACCACCGCCTCCCACTTGACTTGGGCAGAATTGTCGATACCGACTTATTGCCGAAAAACAAATTATTGCACCCTATACTTAATTTATATTTTCGGCATCGATAACAGGAAAATTGCTTGAAGAATAATAAAATATTGATAGTTGTTCGGTACAGCTCTATAATTTTTTGTTTCAATTAAGTTACTGCACTAACCTATTATCATTGATTAATGTAAAAACGTACACTGCAAATGGCTTACGGTTGAGATGATTTTTAGAACTTATCTTCTGTCTCAAATGTTTGAGTAAAGGTTTAGCAGACAGTTTAAAAAGAAATATGGTCTTAGAATTGCAGCTTATATAAATGTTTGAAAACAAAAGATCGCTAGTATCATGACTAAATTTTATGTATGTAGTTACTAAGTTACATGAATATAACAAGAGTGGTAGAATGTTCCTCAAACCGTAAAAAGGAACCTTCTCTCTTTGTCTCTGTGTTGCCCATATATATTAGAAATGCGTAGAGATACCTACTCAATAAACTCAAACGTCTAAATCGCATTGACAGGGTCTCATTGAGTACCATTGTTGATCCCGGCTTACAATTAATGTCGTAACGAAGTTGTACCTAGGGACAGGCGCATTGCAAAAAGCCTAGAGGGGCGTGCAAATTACCAGAGTCGAACTATGAACATTTTCAAGAGCACAGGCACAGAGCGCATAAAGCTATCTGCGGTGGTTTACAGAAGTAGCAGTTAGGTTTGTGTTTGGTTTTAAGAAAATTCACATATCGCAAAACTTATTTGGTACTTTCTTGATTTAGAATGATGAGGTTTGGCAACAGGCAAGGTAAAATGTGCTATGTATAGGCACAATTTTAGTAGTTACATCATAAACTAATCCTCGTGTGCGAATTCAAATTGCTCTTACATACATAGTTTTCTGCTTTTGTTATACCTACTGAAGGAAAAGTTAGTCATCAAGTGTGCAGTTACTTTAATACGGTACATATAAGTATAGGTCTTTCACGTTCAGGTGTATTATTTTCTACAATAAGGACCAGATTTAACAGTGCTGGGCAGCGGTTAGTTAAAACTTTTTTAAGACTAGGAAATTTGCATGGGCGGAACAGGGTGTTAAATTAAATAAAATATTTCGATGACCTTTCTCGATAGTGTTCCATGAGATTTAGAAATTCTGCAAGGTTAATTATGTACTTGACCTTGTACAGAAATAATGGAGCAAGATCTACCTACTGTTTGAACTATTACTGTGGTTTAACTATGATTAATGACACTAAGCTCTATATTGAAGTTGGTATTAGTTTGTTTGGTTAAACAATATAAGGATGTGGAATTTTTTCGTGAAATGTTATTCTCATTGCACAATTTAATAATGTGTAATTAGAAAGACATGTCTTGGTATTATTTTTTTTAAGTTGTTTAAATCATTTTGTTGTTTGATTGTAATTATCTGTTATGAGTAGGTATGTACTAAAAAAAGAGAAGTAGTATATGTATAGCGTATTAGTTATTTGGTTTCCATGGCACATGTGAAGCTTAGTATCGGATCAGGTAACCATTTGTGTTAATGTCCAAGAATATTATTATTGTAATTAATGTAATTTGAATGTAATGTAAATTGAAAAAAATCTAATTTGTTAATATGTTTTTATTATTATGTATAATTTTATTCGTTTTTTGGATAATTTGGTGTAAAATACTAAAATAAATAAAATTTAAAAAGTAGCCACATAATATTAGTAACACTGTTAGATACACTTTTAGCTTTACGAAAATTTCAGAGAAGAGGAAAGCAAGTGTAAGTTTGTGTCATGTAGTGCAAAAATTTACTGAAAATAACAAAGTGCATCGGAATACCAGTAGTAGGCGTGTTCGCTTAATAACCGCAAGGTCTCGGGTTCGATTCCCGGGTCAAGAATAAAAGGCTTTTCTTATATAGGTACCTAGACTAGCTTCCGCCCATGGCTTCGCCCGCGTGGTACTTATTGGGATGAATAGTATCTTATGTGTAAATTCAGACCATAATCTATCTCTGTGCTAAATTTCATCTAATTCCATCCAGTGGTTTTTGCGTAAAAGAGTAACAAACGTCCATAAATTCTTAAAAACTTTCGCGTTTATAGTATTAACAGTATAATCTTATTTGCAGCTCAAAGTTTGCAATTGTGGTTAATAAACTGCAATAGGCGCTATCTATTAAGTAAGAGAACTAAATATAGTCAGCGAAAAGTGGGTGGTATTCACTTCTGCCTACACCTCCGAGTAATACAGGGTGCCGCTATGTTTGTATGTAAAATAAAAATAAACTTTACTCCAAACACATTAGTTGTTAGGTGCACCTAATACCTACTATCCATAAAGAGATGCGATAAAATTCCATTAAAATTACCATAACGTTGTAATTTGGCAAAAACTCGTAGGAGTCGCAAAAATATAACATTATTATTGCCTCTTTCTATGCTCATCTGTTTGCTGCAAACAAAACGTAAAACTAAAATTATAACCCCAAAAATATATATTCAACAACAATAGGTACTATGCTATCATTTACTAAAAGTCATTTATATCATTCACAGATAACGCTAAACCTGATGCAAATATGCTATTAATCCTTACCGATATCGGTCAAACTGGAGAAATCCTTGCAATAGACACACAAATATCCCAAAACATAAAGTCAAATACTAAATGTGTCAAACACAATTTATCAGTTATCACCAATCAGTTTACACACACTTATGCTAGTTATATGCTCGCCCTTGGAACCACTGAAGAAAATTAAGCGGACCTAGAAAATGTTTAGCACTGAATTCGGAACACTGTGTGTAAATATTTGTATACCTTACAAGGGCTTTTAAATCATAATACAGTCACATCACCTAAAAATAATAACAGTACAAAAACTTAAGTAAGATCTATAGCAAAACAATTGAAAGTCATCCGTTCCATATTTGTTTTTTTTTTAAGTAAATTTTGCAAACGCGTTCCGAGTTTGAATTCGGAACTGTCAACGGTTGACAGCGCGCACGCGCACGTAGAACGAGCGTGCTAAGTGCACGGGCATCGGCGCCACACTGCGTTCGCGCGCTTTTCTACCTATGAAACCTTCGCTCACAGCCTCCAAGTAGAACTATACGTATTAGAACTGTCGATGATTCAAAAAGATTTTCTCACGGAAAGGACTCTTGATATGTAGATCGGTCTGTCCACAGCCTAACGGTTCACTACATCATCGTTGACTGATGTTGATGACTCGGATTATGAGTTTTGTTTTTAATTTTGACGGGTTAGAGTAGTTTATTTTTGAAGTGGGATTATTTTGTTGAGTTGAATGCTGGTGTTATGGACCGTGTTGAATTGAGCGAGGTTTTGTGTTGAAGCAGTGTCAATGAAAATGTATTGTAATTTGTTGTGTTGTGAGTTTGAATGCGAGCACGTGTTGCGTTAACACGTTGGGAATCAAGTTTTGTACTAGAAAGTGATTTTTGTGCATGTTGATAGTTTATTTTTTATATTACATTCGTATTTTTTCCTATAATAGGCTTGTGCTTGACAACAATGTGCTTATTGTTAAGTAATAATGCGATCTACGATGAAACGCACTTACCCAGTAAACACTGATTCACTTGTGTTTTGAAGATATACGAGTAGCATGTGTTTATTAGGTTAATTGCAAGTCGGGATTGGGAAGGGTTTCATACGATTTTATTATTTAAAGTTATTTAACAGCAACACGGGTTGTCAACTCTAAACATCATAACCTTCTGCCCATTACGATTTGTGATACACAACTCGGTATCATACAGGTGGATAGTGGAAACTTGGCAGAATTCCGTCAGCATCCTTCGAGTATCGGACCCCAATATTTATTGAATGCATCTACTTAATTGAAAAACCTTCAAAATGTATAGCTGCATTATTTAGCTACTGCTAACACTGAAATAATTAAAATTGGCCTCAAAATTAGGCCGTTAGGTCTACTTTTGTAAGTTAGCATCTAGAGTTATTGAGTTGTAGATTAGCACGAACAAGAATAAGAACTCATTCGTAAATAAAAAAAATGAAAATTAATTAAAAATAAAAATTTAAGTTAAATAAAAACGTAAACTTAACGGAATTAAAGTAAAGGAATTTCAAAAATGTTGAGACCATTTACAAGCCTTTTACAGGCCAAGTGCATACAATACAATTTATTATAATATTAGTTAATGTGCAGTGGCGATGAAGCGGTATCGAACCTGGTTTTGAAATATAGGTCCTGGGTTCGATTTTGGGGCCTACACATCTCCCTGGTAATTGCTTTATAAAGTTATTTAACTTAAGTAAAATGTTAGAGGACATGAGACACCCACCAACTCGCATTATCTTCCGTGTGTGGATTTAGACCCAATCTCTTTCAATTAATAAAATAATGTTATATAGTAGTTAAAAAATTCCTAGCAGTGGGACACTAAAAGTTTACTACGATTTCCTTCCAAGCTTCAAAAACCTAAGTGAAAAGATAATTATGATTATGAAACATAGGAGCATAATATTATTGTTATGAAATTGAAATTACTGTAACTTTTCACGAGTCACATATGCCTTCAAATTTCATAAGTAACTTAAAGTATCAAACAGTTTCATGTTGCCAAGACAAAGTAGTTCTAATTTTTACATCCAATATAAAAGACATCAACGCGTTTCCAAACGTAACGCAACGAGAATGTTTCGAAATTGGTACTAAAACCGTTATTATACTAACAATTGTTGTTTCTTTTCAAAATCGTATTGCCTTTGTAATGAAAAGTTTATTATTCAATGTTTTTAATTGAAAAGAAAAAAATCACGAAATATTACCAATTTCGTGACAATAACTCTACAAATATTTCCAATCGGTTGCTCTGACGGGTGACTTTGATAGTTGTCAAAATTAAACATCACGTGTTCCTAAATTATCACCCTGATAATAGGTTGCCTTGATAATTTTACAAGCGTTGCGTCATTGACTGTCAACTGACGATATGAAAAAAAATGCTGGCGCGAGCGAGACAACAATAGGGTGTTAGCTGCGTCGCGTTGTCATTTCCACTTCAAATCGAGCAGTCGTCACGGATCACTGCGAAAGCCGGCCCATTGCAACACTACACCGAGAAACTATAGCGGTCTCTTTCTCGCGCACTGATACAGTGCAACAAATTTTCACAGAAAGGGATACAAAGAGGCGCATTTTTTGGATAATTGTTTAGTTTTTGTGAAATATAGATCAAATTTAAAATAATATGTCATTGACCCTAAGTTCCGATAAATAGAGCCGGTTGTAAAAATGGTAAAAAGTGTCAGTTGTGTGAAAATTTGAGTAAAAACTGTTATAAAATATACTTTACTCAAGAACTTTGTCAGCACAAATCACGCCATATCAAATGGTGTTTATTTCAGAGAAAAATTTTTTTTTTTATACAATCTCATAGGTTAAATGAATCAGTTACTATGACTGAGATAATGAGCTGCAATAGTGCAAAGCTCTGTGCGAATTCATGTAATTTTACCCTTATTTTTGGTCTACTTCAACCGAGTTTTGGGGGAAAGCCAATCTGGTTTTTCTTAATAGTAATTAAATAAATCAGCGGTAATTAGTATAAATTTAGTACACTTTAACATTCTTGGAACATTTAACACAGGAGGTGTTCGCATACGCAACTTCTAGTACTAAATTGTTTCTGCCAGTATTTGGGGGAGGCGAGGCAACTAATACCTATAACACACATGTAAAAGTTGAAGAATCATTACAAATACACACGAAAATAAAAGCTACACATGAACACGAAACATGAATAGTTTACGCATACAAACAGTTCATGCTCCTCGGCAAAAGGGAACTTTACTAAGTTAATACACTATCTATTGCGGTTTATGAGAACTCTATCGCTGAGACTGGGGAGGCTTAGTACATACCTAGTAGGGCCCTATTGGTACCATTAGAGTAAATAACTACCCTTTATTGTCCCACTGCTGTTCTTTTTTTATTCTACGATAAGCTGGCGCTTGACTACGACTGGCCTGATGTTAAGCAATGATGTAGTATACGATGGAACACGCCAGCCCAGTATACCAATTCACGCGTGATTATGAATGATTATAGGTGAGAAGGTGGCAGTAGAATGGGCTTCCTTATGGTTAGAAACCTTAAAGGAGCAACAATTCCGACCCATCCTCTCTGCATGGTGTCACCAGACATCGCACCGGAGCACGGCAAGGCCCCTTGGCGGTGCGGCTTTGTCTGGTGGGTGGTCACTAACCATGGCCGAAGCCTACCACCAGTTGATTGTCACCTGATTTGCACCACCCGGGGACCACGTGTAAGGTTTCAATTAAAGGTTATTACACCCACGGATGAAGGTGACTCAGCCCCCAAAGCTGTTCACGAGTTAGTCTCAATGATCTTAAGAGGTGAGAGAGTTTAAGTAGTAATTCACACACGTTGGCTAAGTGCCGGTCCTCCAAAATTTAAATTATAAGACATACCAGCTTTCCCACGATATGGTGCGGTGGAATCAATTCACACAAAGATCTGGGATCAAACCTGCGACCTAAAGGTCAAAACCAAGTCCTACCACTGCACCATTGCGCGCTTGTCTTAGTTTGTAATTGACTAAAAATTGCCTGATGTTAAGCAATGATGAGGTCTACGATAGAACGCGCTTACCTAATATACTGACACACTCATGATGACGAATATCTTTTGGTGTAAAGTGAGGCTCCATAAGATAAAAACCATTAAGGAGCAACAATTTCATCCCGCTTTCTCAGATGATGTCCTTGAACCCCGCACCGAAACATGGCAAGGCCGCTTGGCAATGCGACTTTGTCTGGTGGGTGGTCACTAACCACGGCTGATCCCTACCACCAGATTATTGTCACCTAATTTGCATCACCAGGGGACCACGTGTGGGATTGAGATTGAAGGTATACTGCGAATGAAGGCAACTCAGTCCTGTAAAGCCTTTCGGGTATGGAGCCCTACTTTTCTCGATAATAGTATAAATATAAATATAGGTCAGTTCGATCATAGATGATTTTTCAAATTATTTTTATACACATACAAACAGCGCCATCTAGTCACATACTAAGCAATTATATTTGCTTGTAATAATGGTACTAGGAACGAATACATCACTTATTTTTTATTTTGGTAAATACACACAAATTATAGACAAATTACACCAGACATAGAACAAAGAATCAAGCTCATCACACATAGATTTGTCCTGGGTAGGAATCGAACCCATGACCTTCGGTTTAGCAGTCAGGGTCAATAACCACTACGCCACCAGGCCAGTCAGTGAAGGTTATCAAAATTAATAAATTGTAATCAAACATTACCTATAATACCTCGGATAGCTTTAAAGTATTGCAGGTAGGTTCACACCAGTAAAAGATTAGAAACCTAATCCTTTGGTTGATCTTTAGCTGGCAATAGTTCCTACCTTTAGTTTACAAAAACACTGATGGTGATATACAGCATGTTGTATGTTTATGTACCCAACAACAACAATATCATCATTCTCATTCTCATTTTGATTTTATTTTTGAAACAAGATTGTTTTTTTATTTAGTTCCTGTACTATCGTATTAGATGTCCCTCATCTGTAATGATAGATGTTAGTATTATATTAATAAATAAATATTAAGTTATATAAATGTATACATTTTTTTCTTGCTTACCTTGCTAGTTTTTCGTGGATGTCACATGCCCTCGAATACTTATATAATTTTATTTGGGTAACGGTATTGAAACAATTCACACAAAGATGTGTGGGTATGTCCGGGGATCGAAAGCGCGACCTTATATTTCAAAAGCGAGGCAGATACCGCTTCACCAATGCTATCATAATAAGGCAAAATCCACAGAACAAATCTTACTGATGAATAACAAAAACCATACCTACTTATTTATAAATTTCCTAGTTTTAAAAAGAACATTACAAACTTCATCAGTTGTTGACTCACCCTGTACATGATTGGGCATCGTGCAAAGGTCGGCGGGCGCTGACCGGGGATTCTCACGCCCGTTGCCATGGCAACCGATACTCAACCATATCAACGATTTTGAGCGTAATTTGTAGCCCTGTGTTGCTACGAGATTTACAGCGGAATAGATAGTACTTGGAAAAGTGGAGTAGGAACTAAGAAAGGTTGGGTTACGTCAGAAAGTGGTAGTTACGTTACAATTTTATGCTGTTTTAACTGATTTCAATAGCAATGAAGGGGTAAAGGCGTTTGTTCTATAATAGTAGGTAGCTATACTTAAATGTATATTACTTAGGGTGAAATGGCGTTTCTACTATAGCTTATGGTGAATTATGAAGATTAAAGTAGGTCCATATATTCTTGTAGGTACGCAACTAAAAGAAAATAATTGAATTTCGTTAAAATGCTATTACATTTGATGCCATTAGATAAAATTACAGAGATGACCGAACGAATTAGAGCGCGAAGCTAAAAACCGTTCGAGATGACGACGTACTGTGGATGCCCTCTGCCCCATCCAGGGGACATAGGACTTTAAGCCAAGTCAAGTACCTAAATCAGGTAACCTAACTAACCACAGGATTAAACATTGAAATAAAACTACTTTTTAACGGATTTTTTTTTGTTCCTACCAAGAATGATCCGTGAAGCTATTGAAATTAAAAAACATCCTAATTTTAACAGAGAAAATGGTTGGAATATACCACCAGCTTGGGACCCAGTGCTTAATTTATTTGTACCAAAACCCAAGCAAAATCAACTCAGAATTCAAGACACTGTGAGCTCAGTTTGCTTAAATCGGAACGCAACTTAAATATTAATGTTTGAAGGTAGTCAGTAATAATTGTGATTAATATTTTTGGACGTCAAATACCTCAGTCCACCCGTGAACATGAAGTCTGAAAAGACTTTGAAACGTCGGGATCTAAAATCTAAAATAAACCGCGATAAAATCCGTTAAAAAGTAGTTTTATTTCAATGTGTGATATTGGCGTAAATCTAAGACAGTACCACAGGATTAAACTTAACTGTTTGGTCATCACTTTAAAACCAACCTGAACCAAATACAAATACAAATAGGTACAATATTGATATTAGATATCAAGCAATAATACGTATTGTCTAAAGATACAGATAAACCAAATTAGTAGAGCACTTTTTTTGAATTTAGGCGCAGTCTCACCAATTACTGATAAGTTTCGAATGGCTGTTATGTAATAAAGAAAAATCTTGTGAATAATCTATTCGACAGTTACCAGCAACTGATGAAACCGGCGCTTATTTATAAACAAACCCTCAAGCTATTTAAACATTAAAACAATTAGTAAACAACAATCATTAACTCTATTAACATCTAACAAAAAAGTGTAATAAAGCTACCGTGAAATTAATTATAATTAAGATGGCGGCGGTGACGCATAGCTACCACCTACCGAAGTGTGACAGTTACGTGCCTCGAACGCCTGGCGCGCCACCTGGATGCCAACCAATTAGACACGAGAAAAAAGTTCCGTAAAAAGAGGTTGATTTCGAATTCTATGAATGTGTTGAATAGTTTAGATGATCAAGAATTTTAAAGTATTGATAGAATTTAGTAAAAAGTGGATACTGACTGTGACTGTATCTATACTATACAAAAGTTAATTCATAATTCATTTATTGCGCCACAACATTACATTTCATAATTGGCATGTCAGATTACAATAAAATAAAATCAATTAAAAAAAATCTTAATAATTAAAAAGGTTAGGTTGATATACAAAATACTTGCCTTGTTTAAGTATTAATTATGCTAAGAATTGGTCATTAGGTTAATATGACAAACCTTAATTTTTTTAAATGTATTATAAAAGAAGAATGAAGTATGTTTAGACCGAAGCAAGTGGCGCGCTATAGTCTCTGCCTACCACCATGGGAAAAAGGCGTGATTCATGTATATAGGTCTGTATGTATTATAGAAGAAACTGACTGACTGACATATCAAGCACAGCTCAAATCGCTGGGTCTAGAGTCTAGAGACTCCTAATTTGGCACATAGGTTCCATTAAAGGTCTAGACATGTATCATGAAATGATTTTTCAAAACTCATCTCCTAAAGGGCTGAAATGCGGACCACGTGGGCTAAGCCCTGGGCGGAAGCTCGCACGATATGCAAATAATATTAAAGAAGAAAAAATATGAAATAAATGCCTACTTACTACTTGTAGATGTTAGAGTGTAGATTAATATATTTATGGAATGTAAATAAATGTGTTTCAAACATGGAGGCTACTTTGGGTTGAATAAGAAAATAAAAAAAAATAAGATAATCAGATTTTTTAATTGCATTGTGAGACATATCAAACAAGATTCTTATGAGTGATTAAGATAGATCATCATAATAATTATCTACACAGTTTTCATGTTGTTTGAGAAAACTGATGATAGTTGAATATTCCCCCTTATCTCCAAAACTGCGGGGCCTAAAACTATACAAATACCTGAATATTAGAGGAAAATCTATGTCTAGAGTATATATAGTCTGGGAGCTGGTGTATATTTTTGGGCACGTGTTTTAGCCACACTGAAAACTTGTTTAATATCTTGTATTGTATCTAAAACTTTTGTAATATACCTGTGCAAGTCTCGGAAATAATTACTATAATCTAAATTTTATTGTGATGTAATGAGTCAATCGTTTTCCTCTTACTGACTTTCTACTAAAATAATAATCTAAATATATCATACTCATCTTCTAAATATAAAGAAAAATCCTACTTACATATCAACTCAGAGTCCAAACCGCTGGGTCTAGAGACTAGACAAAATTTGCACATAGGTCTAGGTCTAGGTCTGCACTAAGAAAGGATTATGCAAAATTCACTCCCCTAAAGGGATGCAACGGCAACTTCGGGGGCGAATCTGCGGAATCTAGTAATGAATATAAAGAATAACAGTCTTATGCCAAAAATGTTATAAGACTCTTTAGTTAAAATGGACTTTGTCTCTTTCTTACTAGTATAAATGTCAAGATGAGAGACAAAGACAAACGAATTATAAACCTATTTTAATTACATTGAGATTATATGACGTTTATGAATGTGGGGGTAAATCATTAAGTAGATACCTATGTTTAGCTTTATTATCACTTCAATCTTTTTAGTATCCCACGGCTGGACACGGGTCTTCTCTAAAATATCTTACGAGTTGAGAGAGTTTAGGTCTTATTCCACACACGCTAGCTAAGTGCGGGTTGGTGGATGTCACATGTCCTCGAATTATTAGTTCTTAGACATGCCGGTTTCCTCACGATGTTTTCCTTCCCCGATATTGAGCAGCGGCGATGAAACAATTTACACAAAGATGGGCACGATTGGGAATCGAACCCGTGACCTTATATTTCCAAGGCATGAACCATACCGCTGCGCCACCGCTGCTCTTAGTTAGATGATGACAATGAATTTTAAAAATACTGAACTGAATTCCTTACCACAGAATAAGATCTTCACTTCCGAAATTCTTAAAATACCAACGCGTTTTCAACTAAATCGATACGATGCGTTCAATCCGTTGTTAAAAGTAAACCAGTTTATAAAGACCCATCATGTACCGAAGAAATATATTTAAAAACGTGTGAATTCAATGTTGTTAGAGGTTAAATTAAAATGGACAACAGGATTACAAAAAAGGATGATCAATAGACTACTTTTCTCTGATAACTTTTTTATCCCATAGATAAATAATAGACTAATAATAATGCCATAAAGTTAATGTTTTTAAAGATGTTTTTATGGCGTTTAACTATGTGTTATGTGTTACGTTGCATTGCACCTACAAAGGGCTAATATTGGTTTAGAAATTGTATCACCGACCTCATCTCACGTTAACCCAGGGCACGGGTCTTCTTTCAACTATATTACGAGTTGAGAGAGTTTAGGCCTTAATCGACACTCGCTGGTCAAGTGCGGGTTGGTGGATGTCACATGTTTTTGAATAATTAGGTTCCTCAAGTTTTTTTTATAACCGTTATATAAGATGTTGAGTAGCGGCAATGAAACAAGAAAATGTGTGGTGGGCACGATAGGGGATGAAAACCGTGACCCTATATTTCTAAGGCGAGGCATATACCGCTGCGCCATTGCTGCTTCACATATCACCCTACTGTTGGAAGGTTATGGAGATATTTCCCCATTATTCCCCAGTATTGCCGAACTTTAAGATGAAATTTGTTTTTCATTATTAGAAAAGTAATTTGACTCGACCTAGGTTTTGAATCTGCGGTTATTAATATCGTTTACCACTAAACCAACGCAACAATGTAGTTAAATCATAATATACACTTATAAGATTTCAATTTAGTATCCAACAAAATAAATCGGGTAATCTCAGGTAAAACAGAATAATGTCGGTGGCAGAAAAGGCACGCGCCCACTGAATTGTTTTATTCCACACCAAAGCATTCGACACACACGTATGCAGACCAATAAAACATACGAGATACCGTAGTGATGTGCTTCGATTTTCTGAATCTATCGATTTGTATATAATATTTTCTTCGATTTACTCAAATTTAAAGATAATAATAAAGTTAACTATCCATTTTTAAGTAGGTATTTACAAAAAAAAAAATTATACTTACGTAGTATATTACCAGTTATCTAGTTTCAGTAGTTTTGCCAGGGTAAGCCTGTTCGCCTATCAAATAAAAGACTTTTCTATTATACCTAAAGAATCTTAGTTGCAGATCCAACTTTGGGATTGTGTCCAATGAACGGCAACAATACTACGTATGGGACGAGTACGTAACCGGCGTAAAGTATGTGATATTTACCTCTGCCTACTCCTTTAGGTCATACAGACGTAATGGTATGTTTATATATTTTCCTATGAATAAGAAAGAACTGTCAGCACCACAGATCATCAAAATCCTTTACACCGGGTGGTTGCTCTTTGGTCAGAACAAACTTTAACACTTATAACATTGATACGGGAATTTTAATGAAAAAAAGATTCCATGTACCAAATACATAAAAAAATTCTATCTATATATATAAAAATGAATCCCTATTTCCCTTGGTCACGGCATCACGCGAGAACGGCTGGATCGATTTCGCTAATTATTTATTTTAGAATATTCCTTGAAGTACGAGGATGGTTCTTACGCAGAGAAAAATTACCGTTTGACCGATTTTTATGGTATCTTATTTCTATATTCGATAGGTCTGTACGGTCGTAACCTATTTTCAGACCCGGTAAATGGCACTGCTTTACAGGGCAAGACGACGTCTCCGGGGTCCGCTATTAACTAATATTTTTTGATTATGTACGTAAAAATTACCAATAGGTACGAAAAATATTTCAATTGTTTAAAAGACGGACTAAATATAAAAATAATAGTCATCTTCCTTTCGGTCTACATCTCTATTCCGATGGTTCGCATAACACCGCGTACACATCCTTCGCGTTACGCATCTTCTTTCCATTTCCTCAGTATTACAATAGCTTTTTATATCGACGGTTGAAAAACAATGACTACCAAGAATTTTATCATATGAGATTGAAACTTTTTTTTGTATGGGTTAACGTTTGTGGAATTTTTGGTTTTAAACATAGATTTTAAGTTGCAGGCACTATAAAATAATAAGTAGAATTTTCAAAGTATATAGAATATCACTTTGTATAAGTTACTTATGTAATGGTCAACTTAAAACGAAATACATCTACTCCCGCTTACTAGCGCAGTTTGATATCCTTTTTCTTAATTTTTTTACAAGTCTACGTTTCTATTGAACTCTACGTTTGTGTATTTATGGTTCAAATTTTGTAACTAGTTAGAACCACTTGTCGATGACATAATAAGTTTTTACGGAGTGTCGATGAAATTAATAATACATTGTAAGTACCTACCTTAGATCTAATTAAAAGATGAAATCGTTAGATGGCCATAGGAGCTCCCAAAACTAAACGAAATAAATCCATCGAGTTTAGACTCATTTACGTCATCGTTGTAAATACTTTGGTGCCACATGACATCCAGGGCCTAAAGAAATATTTATTCTTACTAATCCTTCATGGCGGGGGATCCCCGCCCTGTATGGGCACAGAGCAGGGGGTATGTGGGACTCCAACTGGTTACCCGAACTAAAACCCCCCGGGTGTTTCTTCGCGCATCGTAGCCAGGGTGTCACGGGATCCACAAATAACACAACCGCATTACCCTGAATACTGGCTCACCTTTTCAAGCGAGCCCCGTCACGTAGTTTGGGAGACATGACTACCTAACTTATTAGCGTGGAGGGCAGCTTGTTTTATATACTGGTCGGGTTATCAAATCCCATTATACCAAGAAGAGGGTTCTGACATTTTCTAAAACTCAGCAATAATTGGTGATATGACACTTTCGTGCCTCGGAGAGCATGCTATCCCACCGGAATCTTGAAAGTGAAAGAGATGCAGAGTGCACCTGTGTTTGCAACAATTTGTACTAACAATACTGTACTGTACTGATAACTGGTTAGTTACCTAGTTGAAATCCTACAGCTAGGGGTGACTATTTTTATTACTTTAATAATAAATTTATGGCCTCAATCATTCAAAATCTTATGAAACTCTTTAGTTAAGATGTCTGTGTCTCTTACTAGTACAAATGTCAAGATAACAGACAAAGACAAACGAATTATAAATCTATTTCAGCTATAATGACCTAATGAGACGTTTATGAATACGGGGGTTACTTTTATACCCAGCTGTAGGATAAAAAGTAGCGTCAGGGTAAAAAGTAGTAGCGGTAGGATAAAAAGTAGTGTCACGAGACAATTTTATGTCAAACACAAACCTAATTTTTTTGTTCTTTTCAAACTTACGTTATAGTTTCGCTATGTTCCTTTGTCTAGGAGCCCAGTACTTTCTAAGATTATCGCGTTTAACCAAACAAACGAACAAATTCACTCAGTTTTGTAGTATTAGTATAAATTCTTACTATACTATAGGAAATGTAACAATTTATACTTATATAGGTACTATTTTACATTATAATTTATAAAGTAAGTAGGTAACACATAGGTAGGTTTCTAATCTGTCATCATTTTGTAGTCTATATTCAAGCACCTCATAAAATGTTAAAGGTATACCTTTAAGCATGTCCGATGGTAATTTTATTTAAAGCAAACCCTTTACGTCCCAATTTTTGCGAGCAAAGGTTTGATAAGAAGAAATTACTGATATTATGCGACGTAACACACCTACAAACTGAGCCTTGTTTAAGGAAAACAATACGGGAAGTTATTTCGGTACATAATTTTTTAATCCCAAATTTTGCCTTGCTTTTAAATAGAGTAAATAAATAGCTGTTATAAACTAGCTTCCGCCCACGGCTCGCCCGCGTGTTACTTATTGGTAGAAAAGCCTATGTGTTAATTCAGACCATAATCTATCTTTGTGCTAAATTTCATCCAATTCCGTCCAGTACTTTTTATGTGAAAGAGTAACAAACACCTATACAATCTTACAAATTTCGTGTTTATAATATTAGTAGGATTAGCTAGTGCTATTTGAGACCATAATCAATCTCTGTGCTAAATTTCATCCAAATCCGTTCAGTAGTGTTCACATTTACTTAAATATTAAGTATTAGTAGGAAGTAAAATAAGATTCTATCTGATGTTATACTTAAGTTTTGAATTACGCCACAGGACCGATTTTGTGAACGACTCAACGCGTGGCCTTGAGTTTAGTATTAACTTGTACAAAATCTGTCATAAAAAATCAATGGAAATATCGGCAGCCTTAATCCACTCCTACTGGCTTTGTGCAAATGAAAATTTCACATAAGTATCAAACTAATTTAATTAACATGTCAACAGTGTACGCATAAACATTATAAAGTACTAGCGGACCCTGCAGACGTCGTTCAGCCCGGTAAAGCAGTACCATCTACCGGGTCTCAGACCTACCGAATATAACCACCCAAATAAACCGCAGTAGTTTAAGTCATAATTACCGTTTTTCCCTAGGCTTTCCTTTTATAATAGGTATTTAAGCCGGTTTTGGACTTAGAACTCTTAATCTTCTTCTCTCGGACGGCTTCTTTCTTTCTAATTTTTCGTTCTAATTTTTTTATTAAAAACATACATTACGTAAAAACATTCTTCGTACTTCAAGGAACATTAAAAGAAAAGAATTAGTGAAATCGGTTCAGCTGTTCACGTGTGATGGCGTGACCAATGAAAATCGAAATTTTTCTATTTATTTTCAATTTTTCTCTACGTAAAAACCATCCTCGTACTTCAAAAAAAATACTAAAAAATGAATTAGTGAAATTCATTCAGCCGTTTTCGAGTTTTGCGCTTACCAACACATTTAGTGACTCATTTTTATTTTAAAGATTGGCGTGGAAGACTATGAAACAATGACTACTTAATTCATTTTGAAATTTATAATAGTTTGTTGTGGAATTTTATCAAGTAACTTCGATAAAAGCTTTTTTTGATTGGTAAAGAAAGAACCCGTGTGTTTTCATCAGTGGACGCGTTCCGGCTACACCGGCCGTGCTTAACTTTACGACTAAAACGTTATGGCCATTGAAATTTAGATGTTAGCCAGTGTAAGTGAATTTTATTACGAGAATATTACAAGAATTATGGTGCGCTATTTATCTTTAATAACTACAAGTAAGATATAACAATCACAGTTATATTTCACTAATTTACTGTACTGTAAGTAATAACCAGTAAATTGGCAAAATATAACGGATTTAGTTACTTACAGAAACAACGTAAATAAACAATTATTATTAATATATTAAGTTATAATTGAAGTGGTAGTTACAGGCAATAATTTAACATCAACAACACACAACAACAACATTAACAACAGCGGTGGTGCAAGAGTATCGAATTCGCCTTTGAAATATAAAACCGCGGGTTAGATCCCCCGTCGTGCCCACAGACCTTTGTAAAAAAGAACATCGTGAGGAAACCGGCATGTCTAAGAGCTAATCATTCGAGAACATTGACATACACCAAACCGCAATTGGTCAGCGTGATGTATAAGGCCTAAACTCTCTCAACTCCAAAGATAGTTTAGAGTAGATCCGTAAATAGGTACTCAACAGTAGGTCACTAAAAATACTTGAAGTGAATGATTAAGCAACTAATTTAGTCTTACCTACTTTTATAACAGGACAAGATTCTTGTTGCGACAGTTGTCACCTATTATCATCAAGCTTATTTTAGTATTGTCTTAGATTTACGCGATTATCACACATTGAAATAAAACTACTTTTTAACGGATTTTATTGCGGTTTATTTATTTTTTTTTGTTTTTCCACCCGTGAACATGAAGTCTTAAAAGACTTTGAAACGTCGGGATCTAAAACTTAAAATAAACCGCGATAAAATCCTTTCAAAAGTAGTTTTATTTCAAGCTTACTTTAGTTCTATTGTTTCTTTATTTTATAACGGGACAAGATTCTAGTTGTGGCAGTTGCTACTTACTAGCATCAATTTATTTTAGTTCAATTTTGAACATCGGCCTTTTTCTGAACATACATACACGCTACAGCACGATATGGCCTTTTGGTTTTCGAGCGATTCGGGGCGGAGAGGGCTCGCGAACACGTCGCAGATGCACAGCTTCGTTGCAATTTCGTGGCAAATAACCAATGTTTTTTTTGTGGATGACCTAACCCTATCGACCGGAAGGGTCTTTATTGATTCACTGGACTTTTTCGGTGAGCCGACCGAGGACGGTCGAACCGATCAAGTACTGTGGCAACTGCCATGAGGGCTCCCCATGTGGGACGAATCAACGTTTTCGTGGATAATTGTATGCAACAAAAATGCGCTACTATTCGCGGCATACTCGGTGCGCGTTCGCAACGAATTCGGTACCCAACCGCTGCGTGTTCGTTAAACGCCTGCAACTTATTAGTGGCTAGCCCGTTCCGCTCTCAGCCGCTCGCAAACCGCTTATATGATAAGATCCTTACTTACCGTAGCATGTTCGCTTAGTAGCCGCAAGGGCTTCGATTCCCGGGTCGAGCAAAAGGACTTTCCTAATAAACTTAGAGAATCTTAGTTGCGGCTCGAAGTTTGTTGAGCCCGATGAAGCGCAATAGGCCTGCCCTATACTACGTATGGGACTTAAATATAGACGTCGAAAAGTGAGTGACACTCATCTCTGCCTACTCACTTCACTTCAACCCTTTTTAATGTCTGGGGCACGGGTCTTCTCCCAAGTATCTTACGAGTTGAGAGAGTTTAGGCCTTAATTCCCACACGCTGGCTAAGTGCGGGTTGGTGGATGTCACATGTCCTCAAATGATTAGTTCTTAGACATGCCGGTTTCCTCACAATGTTTTCCTTTACCGATATTGAGCAGCGGTGACGATAGAATTCACACAAAGATATTTGGGCACGACCAGGAATAGTTCCCGGGGATTTATATTTCAAAGACGAGGCCGATACCGTTAACCCACGGCTGCCTCTACGGTAATATAGGCATGACACTATGACGATAGCTCGTCAAGGGCATCATCACTCTATCTTGCCTGAGAGCTATCAAACTTCTATCTACACTAATATTATAAAGAGGTAAAATTTTTGAGGGTGAAGGTGGTAAACTCAATATTATATTCAATTCAATTTATTTGCGAAAAAATGAGTATGTTGAAATAAAACTACTTTTTAACGGATTTTATCGCTGTTTATTTTAAATTTTAGAACCCGACGTTTCAAAGTCTTTTCAGACTTCATGTTCACGGGTGGACTGAGGTATTTGACGTCCAATAATATTAATCACAATTATTACTGACTACCTTCAAACATTAATATTTAAGTTGCGTTCCAATTTAAGCAAACTGAGCTCACAGTGTCTTGAATTCTGAGTTGATTTTGCTTGGGTTGGGATCTAAAATCTAAAATAAACCGCGATAAAATCCGTTATAAAGTAGTTTTATTTCAATGTGTGATATTCGCGTAAATCTAATAAACAATATTAAAATGGGTAAGTACAAAAGATGTAATAGCATTTAGCTAGGTGTCACCATTATTCAGCTTCATTTAAGCATGCAAATTCACTCTACTACAATAATTTCATCAGCAATTTATATAATTATGTCCAACATTACTATACTAAAAATAATACTCACAATATTTACGGCATATAAATGCGAAAGTAACTCTGTCTGTCTGTCTGTCACGATTTCACGCCAAAACTACTGAACCGTTTGGATGAAATTTTGTATGTAGATAAGTAGTTTGAGACCTGGGCCCCTATTCTCGTGCTCTAGACATTTATTTCTAATAGACACATGTCGAAAATAAATGGCAAATGTCATTAGTTTTTAAAGACAATCGGAATTCTTTTCGATATTTGTCTATTAGAGATAAATGCATAAAGTGCTAGAGTCAGGGTCCTGAGGTACTTTAGCGCGACAACCGACATACGCACGTGCGGAGCCATGGGTAAAAAGCTAGTAGGCTATATATAGGTATTATCCTTAAACTACGCGGGCAAAACCGCGTGCGAAAACTATTTCATTAAAGCTACAAAAACAATAAATATCGTTGATTTATAATGTACTATTTTTACAAGTGCGAGGTGTTTGGCCCTCAGTAAACAATGTAAATATTCGATATGTCCGTCCGGGGATCGAACGGGTGGGCTTGTTACGGGATACGTAATGAGTGGCCGAGAGTTCATTAGCGGCATCGCACTGAAAGCAACTCCGGCGCACCCTATGCATCTTGTATGAGACACCCGGAGTGTAGGGTTATTCCGCAATGCTTTGTATTTTAACAAGAAATTGATTTATTTTCGCAATATTTTAGTAGTTTTTCCCTGATGCAATCATATCGGCGCTTCATTATACTTATCAACAGTTAACGGAGCTCTTTCTCTGGATCAGTCTCCTAGCGACCACGACCGGTGCAACCCGTGTTGAAACGTAAAGCCAAATTAAAGATGAGCGCGTTAATTGCCCATTATACCGGTAATTATGTTTACTGGTAACTAACTGGTGGTAAGCTTCGGCCGTGGTTAGTGACCACCCACCAAACAAAGCAGCACTGCCAAGCGACCTTACCGTATTCCGATCCCATGTGTTGTGACACCATTTAAGAGAGTGGGTCGGAATTTTGCTCCTTTGTGGTTTCTGACCATATAGAGACTTATTCCACTGCCACCTCGTGATTACGAATGATTATTCGTGAGAAGGTGGCAGTGGAATGAGCCTCCTTAAGGTTAGAAACCTTAAAGGAGCAACAATTTTCCACCCTCTCTTCATGTGCGGCTTTGTCTGGTGGACGAAGGTGGCCTACGGACTAAGGTGACTCAGCCCGATTTTAGATCCCGAAGTTTCAAAGTCTTTTCAGACTTCATGTTCACGGGTGGACTAAGGTAATTCACGTCCAAAAATATTAATCACAATTATTACTGACTACCTACAAATATTATTATATAAGTTGCGTTCCGATTTAAGGAAACTGAGCTTACAATGTCTTGAATTCTGAATTGATTTTGCTTGCGTTTTAGTACAAGTAAATTAAGCACTTGGTCCCAAGCTGGTGGTATATTCCAACCATTTTCTCTGTTAAAATTTTGATTTTTTTTTAATTTCAATAGTTTCGCTGTTCATTCTTGGTAGGAACCGGTTTTCTTTGACAAGAACCTGTGTTTTATCAAAGCTCAAGTAATGGTTAGCTGACGTAAAACATCAACGCTCTACGAAATCTGCAGTGTGTGAACATACTCAAAAATGCCCAAACAATACATGTCCTTGTTGACGTCTTCCTGCTTGGCGAGCACGGAGCCCTCTGCCCAATCTAAAAAATCAACAAGAAATATTGAAGGTGCTAGCTTAAGTAGAATATCCCTGCAGCGGTGTGAGCCAGTTAGTTTGCGATGTATTGCGTATTGTGCTACAAATTGATTGGATTCGTCACAAGGCACCGCTTCGCGCCTGTCACCTTGTAGAACGACAGCTGGAACAAAGTTACGAGCACCACTGTTCTGTAGATTTTCACACATATAAGGATCTTATATTTCACACAAGCAATGTACTATCCATATACGAATACTTAAGTTGATACCTACCTTGAAAATGTCTCTTAAATTGGTTACTAAAATATGGGTTTTTGCCACATAAATAATACTTAACTACCTACTGCCATTTTTGAATTAAATCAGAACATCTTTTTATCAGACTTGGTTGTTCATTGCCTCGCACAAACCGCAGCTCTGTTTTATTTTAATCCTTTATGAGAGGAGCTCTTACTTTAAATTTTTTTTTCTCTACTTTCTTTCTGCATTCTCCCCTTTCCTAATTCTCCCCACTATTTTAAGGTCGCAATACCTATTCGCATACATACTCCTACACCTGGAAACGTTATAGAAGATGTTTTTTTTTACAAAATACCGATGATTTGCCAGTACGTTTTCTGCAAGCCGCGTAACATCGTTTCTAAAAGTGAATAATCTTACTTGTTACTTAAATCATTAACTAGCTTTCACCCGTGGTTTCGCTCAAAGTACTTATGTAAAGTACATGTGTTATTCCAAAATGTTATAATCTATCTTTGTTCCAAATTTCATTCAAATCCGTACAGTCGTTTTTGCGTGAAAAAGTAACAAACTTTTTTTTTTATTTGGCTCCCAAAGTAAGCGAAGCTTGTACGATGGGAGCCATGGAGTGCAAACAAAAATGAAAAACAGGTATATAAAACAAAACTAACATCAAAACAGAAAAATAGAATATTAAAAGAAATTTAGAAACTTTGCATTTATAATATTAGTAAGAGTAAGAAGTACCTACCTAAGATAAGATAAGAAGGTGGGTCGAAATTGTTGCTCCTTTATGGTTTCTAACCGTGTAGAGCTTCATTCTACTGTCACCTTCTCACCGAAAATCATTCGTAATCACGAGTGAATTGGTATATTGGGCAGGCGCGTCTCATCGTAGACTGCATCGTTGCCTAAAATCAGGCAAGTTCTTAGTCAAGCGCAAGCCTATTTCAGAATAAAAAAATATAAAGATGCGAATGTTTTATGGATGTATGGATGTTTGTTAATCATTCACACAAAAACAACTGCATGGGTTTCGATGAAATTTGGCACAGAGAAACTACAATCTATTATGGAATAGCACAAATGTTTATAATAATACCACGCGGGCGAAGCTGCAGGCGGAAGCTAGTTAGGTTCTACAAGGAAAATCCTTTGTCCATTGTAGGACAATACAGGCTTAACCCGCTACTATAAACTCAATAATAAACAACATACTTTTACTTTACAGAACAATGTCAACTGATCACGTTTTCGACGACAATGCAATGGTAGCGCATTCAATAAATAAAGACAAAAATGATCAGGATTGTTGTAGATGAGAACGAACAATATTTATGAGTACTGCACGGGATCGAACCGGTGACCTCTGGCTACTGGACCGGCGCTGGGGGTCTTGACGTAAAAATAAGGTCCGCAATCTTTTTAATGTATTAAGTTATGACTGCTAATGTCCTTCTTTTCAGGAAGGACTCAGGACAATTATGGTATACAGCTTATGGAAAGCTTGATATGTAACTGTATTGTATGTGCGACTCCCTAAGGGTACCCGATAAAACCCCCCGTGTGTTCCGTCTCACGCCTACGCCAGGGGTCGCTGAAACACGCGATACTTCCGCAACATCCGACTGGTCGCTAATGTCAGGCAATTTAAACCCCTCTTTTTTCTGTATGCTGTCACCCGCTTCGCTAAATTCGTGCAGGATCTAATAAGGTTTTAGTGTCTGAGGTCTTAACCGGGTTCTAACCTGGAGTCTCATAACGGGGCCACTGTTGATCCCGGCTTACAGGAGTAACAGTAGCGGGACTGCGGTGGTGGGTTAAGTCCCATTAAAAAAACACAACGAACAAAAATATACCGTCACGCCTGTGTTATCCGAAGGTGTAAGCAGAGGTGAATATCACCCACTTTTCGCGGGCTATTTTTAAGTTCCATACGTAATTATCGAGGCAAGAAAATGTGTAGCCGAGTTTACTAATCCTGAACCAGATCTTTCATTATTTTGTCCAACCTGGGGTTAGTACCCAATACTTTACGAATCAAACACACTTATCACTAGCCTCATAAAGCAGATAAATTAATCCAGCCAATATAAAACATTGATCCAAATGTATTGATACTAGATTGTTAGTCTGTAAATCACATCATGCTGATCACCTCGAATGATAAAATTATCACAACTAAATGACGTCATAGCCATGGGATTATTCATAATTATAGGTTTCTATTGCATTTGCATCTAGTATCGACAATTATTTACAAGATAACATGCGAATGGTACATATCACTGCAGCGAATCAATCGTTTAATTGTATTTCTAGTATTCCACCCGCGGCTTTGCCTGCATAGATGTGAGAATTTTGCTGCGAAGGAACAGCTCGCTCTAGTCTCGAATCAAATATTATTATGACTTGCCTTTTAGTCAAAAATACTAATGGAGCTAAAACATCATTTCTCTCTGCTCACCTTCGAATGATGCCGTGAGCTCTATTTTTATTTATAACAAACTGCTTAGGTGGCCCTTATAAGTTGTAAGCGATTTCCTTCCTATATTTTATAGATTTTGTGTCTCCATTGGCGTCTACTGCGTTTCCGGACCTAATTGAAAAAATATTTGGCTATGTAATATTTTTTGTGCTTCTTCTTATACAAAATCTTCATTTTGTATTTTATTACATGTTAATTATAATAAGATATCGTTATTAAAAGGAAATGACCCTAAATCACATTAATTAATTACACCGTTTTAATTGAGAGATTGATCATCCGATAACGGTAAGTAAATTATGAGAAAACTGGCAGGTACAAGTTACTTTGAAAGTTTAATAAGCAGTATGATCACATTGTTTAATTGTTGGATTCACTGTGGTAAGATTCCCTATACGAATCCTATAATCCGCGAACGGCGGCACAAACTCGTACAATAACGTATAGGTCAACCTACCAAAATTAATAGGTCATAGAGTGTCTCAACAATTAAACAATCTCATCGAACATAGGTACTTCTTCTTGCGTAGGTAATCGTTTTTATTGAAATTCTTGCAAATCATCTTCGTCAAAACGGTTTCAGACCAGCGTATAGTTTAAACGCAAATATTAGCCAAACCCGCTTATACCTGCACTTAGTTTCGTGATTTATAAAACCAAACACGCCTACGCTAAACTTTAGTCTTATTAATCTATGGCTAAACGGACAGTAATTAACGCTCTTAGTGACAGTAATTAACGTGACTGCGTGCTACGAATATGGACTGTGCTCTTCCTTCTAAATCTGTCTAGCTGCGCATCTTTCTCGCACAGCTACCTCGCGCTCCGTTTTCTCGCATCGCATCAGTGGAAACGGTCACATAATTTCCTAACTTGGATCTATTGTCACAGCACAGCTGCAAAGCACATAATACCTGGATAACAAGCACACTAGCGCGTATACGCTTCTACACACACGTATATAACTAAACACACAATAAAACGCAAATCTGAAACCGCTATTAAACTTTTCATCTGCGGGTCTTATAGGAAATATACACAAGGAAAATTTGTTTTTGTATAAATAATACAACAATAAGGATATTAATTCTACGATTTGGATTTCCTGAGATAGTTCAATTGTTTTAATCGTGATTCGTCGTAATCAAGCACTTAGTAATCAATAAACCCAAGATATCAACAGTAATATGACGTAAGAATCATGAGCGAATTGTGAGAAATAAGGCACAAATGACTTTATTAAAACCAAACAGATTTCTTTGTAAAACATCTATGACGTCTAAACATTTAGAAGAATTGTATTTAAAAATACAGAGATTTTTTATTTTTAAACAAGCTATTGCTCACTTCGGTTGCACATTTTTTCTCATAATCAGAACCATACCTTGACAAAAAAAAACATTACACAAAAACCCGCGCCGTGAGAATTGATTTTTATTCGACATTTGCACCAACACATTTAGTAAATCATTTATTTAATGTTGTTTGTTTTGATTTTATACTAGGTACATTATGCACTTCACATAAATTTTGCCCTTATAATTTAAATACCTACAATATTCTAGCTTCTCCACGCGACTTCATCCACGTAATATACTTACTACATCTTCTACTTTAAGCATAATTACAAGATACTTGTTACATTTCTTTCTGGTATAAAAACTGCAAATGTTCAACCTAGTATAAATTACTTGTGTGCTAAATCTAAATCTGTTTAATTAAACCCTCTTCCTGGAGAAAGTATCTTGTGTAACTAGTTTTTTCAAAATACACACAATTTCTTGCATTTATAATGATAGTAGGGTCTATGGAATCAAAGGTCATAACTATTTTTATACAACAATTATGTTCTATACAAGAAAACGACCCTAGTTTTATTTGATTAAGTAACCTAAACTAATATGATTTAATTTACAATATCCGATTACGAAACAGACTCATAAATTCAAATCTTATAAAACTAAGAAAATCAAACCGCGCGAGCTTGTACAATAAGGAAATAAACGACCACAGGCAAAGATTTTAGATTGAAACATATCGACACAAATACTCAGGTGCCTTTAAAGGCTTTCGCTGTATAAAAACCACCTCAAGTAATAAATTATAACCAACTAAAACACTGTACGTACGGTACAACCGTTCGCATAACAAAAAACACTAAAACGTAATGAGTAACAAAACAACACGATAAATTTATCCTTAAAGAGGTGTTATAATTAATGTTTCCGAGTTAAAAGGATGACCGTAAACGGCTGGTTAATTTCTTAACCCTTTGTGCGGCAATGTCATAATTTGTATGAAGACAAATATTATGTGCACACAACTAAAGTGCAATACCGTTTCTTTTATTTTTATAAGCATTTGAGACTGTATTGTGTGCTATATGTATGAAAGTAACTTATTTAAGTGTGCATTTTTGTGGATCTAACTATTTGACTAATTTGATTTAATTTGCTACTGAAAAATCTAAATATCATTCCTAAAGTCTATGTCGATACGGAATGCTTTTAAAATGCAATTAAATATTCGAAGTAATAAACTAATATTCACATAATAACTTAACAAAAGATCAGAGACTCCAACTGTCAATATAAACAACGTCTTGCACTTTTCGCTCGCTAAATCGTGTGCGCTTTAGTTTACAATAGATCTACAAGTAAATCTGAACACAATAAACTGTTGAACAGCGTTGAAACCATAAAATTGTATGTCCCAACGTCTTAGTTAGCCATTTATTTATGTGTAGCTGTGAAAAAGTAACTGCGTAGTGTTATGGACCCGGCGTGTGCATTTCAAGTGTTAACTAACTCTCTATTCAACGTTGGTGATTATTTATTAATGTCCACTATCACAGTTTATGTGGGTACATTGAGGCAAGATGTGCTGAACGCTGAGAACTTGTGGAGTAATATTTTGTTTCAGTGGAGGTAATGTTACAAAGTACCTACTCACTAAATAACTCTTTCTAGACGGAAATTGTACAACTATTTAGGTGGGAAAGTTTGTGAGGACGTTTGTTAGCTTCAGGAAAAAAGGTTTCAACTGATTCCGATGATTTTACACTTGTAGTTAATTTCTAAGAGATTCTCTTAATATAAGGGTCTGTTAATATCTGACGGAAGAAGAGGAGTCGCGCGTGTCATCTATTGTAGCGCATTTTACGCTGGACGCTCTATAATTTATCTAAGTATGAAAGGTTTTACTATACATATATTTGTTAATTCCAGCGTTACGCGACCGCGACCTAAAGACACATGAATGAAGTCACAGGCCTAATCCTTACTTAATAATATAAATGCGAAAGTAACTCTGTCTGTGTGTCTCGATTACACCCCAAAATTATTCAACCGAATTGGATGAAATTTGGTATGGTTTTTATTTGACTGCGCAAAATAGGTTAATGGTTTAGCGCGATGACGGACATAAGCGCGGGTGGAGCTGCGAAAGCTAGTTACATACATACGCCTCAGAAAAAACTTCTAGAGGGATGGAGTTTTTTAATTACTACTTCAGAGATGGAAGAACCTATGTTCAAATAAGGTAGTATAGTGATTTTGAGTAGCTTTAAAGGTGGCCGGTATAATACCAATGACAGCGATTTTCTCATATCCTGATATGAAGACTCCCCACTAAGATTTTATCATCAGAACTTATTATAACCCTACAGAGTTTATTATAAGTCAACAAAACACTACCTTTAAAGGGTAATTTGTTTTCAGTAAGTACCAGAAGGTGAGTTAATACATTATAGCATTAACACAATTTATAAATTCTTTGGGTTGGTCAATTGAGTGGAGTGGGAGCTCGAGCCATAATTAAATTTGTACTCAGGGCACGTCATTGAGGTTGCTCAATGTTTGGTTGTTGCGTCAAACTTTTAACACCCCTATTTTCCGTAAGGGGTTAAAAAACTAAGTGACAACTCTGAGGTATAACGTAATGTTTTAATGGAAGTGGCATTCGCGCGAATTTTAAATGCGATGGACCACAGTAATTTTCTTAAACTGTGGTATTAAGATCAGGTTTAACTACGTCGAAATCAATTTTGAACAGTTATTGAACTTAATATTAAATTATGTATGAACTAAATCTGAGACATGCTCTATTCATAGCCCATTTACTATAACAATCTACAATGGAAACCGTTCAAAATTGGACAGTTTATTATCATTTACGCAAATTCTATTATCTATGGATAATAATATTAATAATATCTATTATAATGAAGGTAGTGTTTGGAGTTCAGCATTTGAGATACGATTGAAAAGCAGTCTTTATTATACTAAATTACTAGGTAGGATGTAGGTGTTTCCTGGGTTGGTCACTTATTGTTATTAATACAAAAATAATTCCGTCTTTTCATTGGCTATTCATGCTACCCCTTAAACGATTAGAATTATAAAACTAATTTAAAAAACTAACTCGACTTCAAAAAAGGTTAAAATATTTCTTTAGTGTGTGACATACCAAATGAAAGAACTCAGAAAGATATTTTTTCTGTAATTTTAATGGTGATATTTTTGAATTTATTTGGGAAATTAGACGAAATTTTACCATACCCACCTCCCTATCTCCGAAACTACTAGGCCTATACCGTTGATAACATCCAACTAAAACCATAAGTGTGTCTCCTGCTAAATAGGTTCATACGCCAAGTACTTTTTGAGGTCGGTGCCAGCCCTTGAACTGTAAGTTTCGTTACATTTTAATTCACGGATTTAAATTAATTGGTAGTCTTTTTAAACTATAAATACCCTTATATGTACTACAAAATCACGTTAGAGATAAGCATAATACTCAACGGATGATGCAACGAGTCGTCGATAACAATCAACATCTTATGTGGATCTCATTAATCTCTCGTTTTCAATCGACATACTCTATTCTTTTCGACGACATATGTCGAAAAAAGAGAGCTGTACCCCTGTACCTCGACAAACCGATGGGAGTTGATGATATTGCTCTTATAAGTATGTACATACTTATAAGAGCAATATCATCTAACTACATCATCATATCATCTAAGTACATCAATGCTAGTCCGACATAAGTAAGTCAAATTCGACGTCGACTTCTCCGACATACTGTACTTCGACCAATATTAGGGATGGGTGAACTCTTACTAAACCAAGTTCGATAACCAACGTATGAAGTAAAATGGGTTATAACAATAATTTAGCAAGCCTTAAAATTTATAACCCAGACACTATGTTGCACTGATAAGCGTTTTAATCTGAACTATGCCCCTGCAAAGGCAAAGCTGCTTACATTTTAGGCTAGATCAAAGATAATGCACTTTAATAATAATGCTATAAACTGTCATAGCACAAGAACAATAACTATAAACTTGCAATTATGTGCATTGACCCTTCGTACTTCCTCGTACTTTCGTACATAAATAATAATTAACTTAGTAACTAGCAATAAAAAAAAGTTTTAACAAATATCTACTTCTGATTTGATTGACCTTTCACAATTTAATTCTTCAAACAAAACAAAAATAGCAAATTCATTGAAGTATTATAATAATGAAGTTGGTTCTATGTCTATACGAACACACATAAAATAAGAATATCCTATTTGATAAACTTTTTGAAATTAGTTGAAAATTTGGAATTATAAAATAGAAAAAAAAATACATAAAAACTTATACCCTCCTGGCCGTTTTTCTGGCTATGGCGGCTAGTCTAAGCTGACTAGACACAGGAGATGTTGTAGTGCACAAGTGTTTGCGCAAACACAAGTGCACACTCCATTCCCTTTACTGTCATAGTCCGGTGGGACACGACCGGTGAAAGTGTGGGCACTGGACCGACGACTTGACGTGCTTTCCAAGGCACGGGGGTAAAACACCTCAAATTTCTGGCTCCTAGAGCTGAAAAAATAGAAAATTCGCTATAGTGGTCTGACGCGGGATCTGAACCCGCGAACCTAGAGGCTAGAGGTGAACATGCTATTCCTTTTACTACCGAGGCACTTGACATTTGAAGGTTCAATGCACTTTATTGCAAGTTGGTCGCAAAGCATAAATGCCAAATATTCCATATTAATGTAGGCTTGAAGCATGGCGAGTGGTCTCTCTAAATTAAGACATAAAACCTATATGCTTAGTCTTGAAACGTGACCTATCGAGACCCTTAACTAGGCGTAAGTACAGGCTGGTACAACATCCTTTATAATATTATTCTTCATTTAACTTAAGGGTGCAACCGTTGTCGATGCAGCTTATGAATTTTGTTTCCATTTGGCTCAATCTAGAGCAGCTTCTTTCACCACCATATACGATATGACACCAACCAATGACTTTTCTTTGTTTGGTTCTGGTCCTTTATCCTTGGCCTTCCTCTTCCACAGTTTCCTTCTATGTTTCCCTCTAAAATGTTTTATGTGATAATATTTCAAAAATAGCTCTGTCTTTCCTTCCTCTGTCCATGCTATCCCTAAAACTATTAAAATGAAATTTGATGTAGAAATGTTCGTTCCTAGAATTCAATGTAAAGTCTGGTGATGGTCTTTGTTTACAGTTGAGTAAAACTTTGCCTATGTCCATCCCTAGACTTTAGATTTATTTCAGGGTACGGATAAAAGGCATAAATTGAGCTGATAGTACTTGTACCTACCTGAAAAATGAAATATAACCTAAATAAAATGTAAATTCACTATAAACTAAGTTTTAGGAATGTTGTAGGAAGCCATAAAAACTGTGTACGAATAAACGTGTTAAGATCCGGCTCGAAGGACCATCACATTAAAAAATAAGTCATGGAACTTAAGAATAGATAAAAAAGCTACATTTTAGCGTTTGCAAAATATCGCTGCAATTTATTTATAAATGTATAAAATAGTATCAAATCTCCGACAGCCGTTTCGCCTTTAAATAAATAATTTTATTATGTAAACACTTTTCTTTCCGATGATACAGTAGCAAGACTGGCGGTGGCTATGCTGACGGCAGATACAATTTTATGTCACTTTGACGATGTTATCAATGTTAATGCAGCAACTCCTACTAGAAATACAAGGATCGCGATCTTAACCAACTCTACTCAGAAACTCAGTGTTGTAACGTAACAACCTATAGAGAGACAGACTGGTTCTGTCCGATATAAGTTACTTAAACTTAACTTTACATTTTGAAATAAAACAAACCTAAATGTAAGAGTATCTACTGGCTTTAGTGAAAATTGCATTAATTTTTTTACAAATAAATATTTTTTACCAAAAAGCTGCTCAGAAAGTTAAATGCAAGCTCTGATTCCCAAACTGACGTGAGCTGTGTGCTGGAAATCAGTTTCTTCCCAGTTAGAGGTTAGGTTAGTTAGGCGAACAAGCGTTCATGGGTTCGCGGTTGTGTCACTTGTGGATACCGAGGCCCATTGGTTAAAATGTGCGAGGAACACTAGGGGGGTTTTAGTTGGTACCCTTCGGAACTCACACATACCCTCTCTGGTGACACCATTTGAGAGAGTGGGTTAGAATCGTTGCTCCTTTATGGTTTCTTACCATACGGAGGATATTCCAGAGGATATTGAAATTATTCCACTGCCACCTTCTCGCAGAAAATCATTCGCAATCACGAGTGAATCGGTATATTGGGCAGGCGCGTCACATTGTAGACCACTACAACATTGCTTGACATCCGGGCACCGATTCTGGCGCTTTAGAAAATTAATGTCTAAGACATTTGTCGAATAAAAATGGCGTTTTATTTTGTTTTTCATGTATATCCGCCATTTTTGTTAGACAAATGTAGAATCGGGGCCCAAGCAAATTGAAGTCAAGTGCAAGCCTGTTTCAGAATAAAAAATAAAAAAGCACCATAGATTTTAATTCAGGTCGTTATAACTATTTATTCGAGTTTTATATCTTAACTACCTCAGATTAAAGATAGAATATTTTACGTAAAACATTTTTACAGGACAAGAGTCAGGACAACAACATTCAATTTAGTTATAACAATCGTCGGCTCGTCTGTGGGTGATAAAATTTTATTGTGTAAACCCACTTAACCTGTGACGTGTAGTCGCAACGAAACAGAGGCACTTAGTCCTAATAGTCACATCGTTATTGTAAATACTGAATTGATTTTATATGCAGAGAATTTTGCGAAGAATATTCAAGTAGAAGAAGTTTTTAATGAGAGCTTTAGGGGAACTTTTATGACTATAAATTTATCGATGTGTAAAGTAGTTTTATTTTAGTGGGATATTTTTAGTATGGCGCAACTGTATCAGCCTCGCCCTTGAAATATAAGGTCACGGGTTCGATCCCCGGCCGTGTCCACAAATTTTTGTGTGAATTCTTTCATCGCCGCTGCCTAATAGTAAGGAAGCCGGCATTCAATTCACTTCAACTCTTTTTAGTATCCTACTGCTGGGCACGGGTCTTCTCTCAACTACCTTACGAGAGAGTTTTAGTTGTAAATTTACGCGAATATCACAACTTAAATATTATAATGTTTGTACGTAGTAACAATAGTAAGTAGCAATTAATAGTTAAAGACAGACATTAAGTAAATATTAATGAAAGTTGCTTACTGTAACCATAACTCACTTTTAGTCAAATGGATCACACCTCCCGCTTGTACGGGTTAATTGTATGCATGCCTTGGATTGGAGCCATGAAAAGCTCGGTATGTTTCTCGGAAACCCCTTTATAAATGCGGTTCACAAAAAGTAATGTAATGTTGCCAGGATTACACGTAACAAGCGAGTGAGCAAGAAAGCAAAATGAAAGACACGAAATATATTGCATAATTTTTAACGATCATCAGAGAACTTTTTTACGGATGACCTAACCTAATAAAGAAGGGCCTTTGTCAAGCTGATCAGGTAATAACAACTTGAGCCTTGAGGGGACCCGATGTGGGGACGAACGAACGAACGAATTCCAGAGATCGGGTTATAGAGTCAACTTTTTTTATCGCGATAGCGCAGTCGGGTACTGACCGTAACCATAATCCTCCGAGGGACCTGTGGGGGCGTCACGTCCCACGGTGACGTGGGCCATATCTGTATTTGATGAAAATTATTATTTACACCTATAATATTCAAACCTAAATGAAACAAATGTAGAGGCACTATACGTAGTATCTAACACGCGACCTATATTTGAAAGCAGTGATAGACACCACTGCACCACCGGAAGATTGGTCCAGCGGAACGAAAACGTGAGTTTTATGGCCCGTTCTTATTTGATTTAACCCGGTAGCTCCTAGTGCGAACAGTAGACCTATGAACAATAGTGATATATCGTTAAATCGCCAATCAAATGATTACAATCGTATTATCAAAGACAAAATATGGAGAGTTTTAGTTATGGAATACTATTACAGTAAATGCTTACAAGAGACCATCAATTTACAAATTGCTATGCAATTAGTTGAATTATTATGAATCTTGTAAACGATGTTTAAGCATTTAGGAGGTTTCGGGGTCGATTAATTAATCTAGCTAGGTTAATGTTTAGAAAACGTCAAGAAAAACGTCGAGCAAAGCTTATGGCTTTGCTTGGTGTTTTTTTTTGACCTGTTATGCCAGGTAGTTATTGGAAATAGTAAGTGTTTAGTCGTAATCGTTAGCCAATCATTTGCTGACAAGCCTATGATGAGACATTATAATGTTACAGTGTATGAGTAAAGTATGCGCGCATTCTCTATTCTGCTAGGACGGGTAGATCGTCTGATGAGAGACTGTCTGACAACGGACTACGATAACCCCATTGCCAACGAGGCTGAAATAGTATTTTAAATCAAAGTCACAGGTGAAACTTCACTTTTAAACAAGAGAACACATACTCGTAACAACAGCGCAGTTTATAAAACACTTTGAACCTAACAGTTAGGTTATTATTTTCACGGTTTCTCATCCCTGTCAGGGCAGATTACGTGTGGCCCGCAGGAACAGTAATTGCGATTATTATGTTAGCCCTAACGAGGTGTCCGTTGTTTTCTCTGTAATCGAAGACCGACGCTCTGTAGTTTAGAATGTGTTATGGTCCTCAATCTAAGATAATGTGTGTCTCGAATGTGAAAACTGTTGGAATAGTGTACAAACGTTGGTGTATAGTTGTATGTATACATTGTGTGGCCTAGAACCGGGGCTAATATTAAAAAGAAAGACTACAGTATCAGTCTTTTTTAGGATTTAAGTTAACCAAAACCCATGCAAAGAACAATATAAGAATTTAAGTTATGATTCATATTAATTGTATTATTGTATTATTTCGACAGCCGTTGGGGTAAAAGAGTTCTTGTGTGTAGACCACGTATTGACAAACGTAGCGTAGGACGCCCACAGACTAGGTGGAGTGATCTTTGCAAGGTGGCTAGTAAGAGCTGGATGTGAGTAGCCGCGGATCGGGATCATTGGCGTGTTTTAGGATAGGCCTATGTCCAGCTGTGGACTAGTATAGGCTGATGATGATGTAGATGTATTATTGCAAAACGATTTTATCGCTAACGTTGTCAGTGTGGTGGTACAGGGGATAATGAAAACCTTACCACTATTGCATTGATTCCATTACATTGAATTTACAGTTAAATTTCTTGAAAAAATCAAAAAGTAATTTTTTGATCCATGATCTGTAGTGAGAAAGCCAATATATGTATAACATTATTATGACTTTTTCCAAGAAGGAAGCTATCCAAATGTACTTATTTTTTGGCAGTAAAATATACTTGATACTAGATATTTTGTGGAATAAAGTAGCTATTGCAATAAGTATGCATTACCGTACATTGGTAAACTCAGAGCATCGGATGGTTAACTAAATTGTTTCATATCATAAATGCAATTCTACGCTATTTAAAGGCTTGTTGCACCAACAAGCGAAGCGAAATTTATCTCTTTATTACACCGTGGTTACTGATTTATGTGAAGTTTAGTTTAACCGTAGAGTGATTTATGTTATTTTACTTACACTGAATTCTAATACACAATTAGTAATAGAATTAGGTCCAGATATTTATCATATAGATACCTACTTTACTAGCTTTCTGCCTGCCGCCACTCCGTCCGCCAGTACCTACCTACAGATGTCGTTTATCCTACAAAAACATTTCCGCGATTAGTTTTAGATTTAAATTATATTTTAATTAGGTTCAGCGGTATAAGGCCACACTGGCATGCAGACAGAGTCATTTTCTCATTTATAATACTAGTATAAGATATGATTGGGATGGATGTGTTCAAGATGTTGATTCTTCGTACTAGCCTAATTTGGATATCACATGCAGAAAAAGTTCAGGATTAAACATCCTTCTTATGCTTTACCTCTTTATTAATGAGCACCGGCGATAGAATAAACATTGAATGGGTTAGGGTTCAAGCCAATTCAACTGAATACTTTACAGGCACCATTATTTAAGTGATAACTGTCAACTCTGTAATAGATCAAGACCAAAATTTTTGTCCAAAGAATTCAAGTCAGACATTTGTGTGATGAACATGTCACGTACCTCATCCCCTGTTCCTCGCGTTCTTACGGCCCTAAACCACTTTGTGAAAGCCAATCCAAACTGCGATATTTTTGCAGATTAACTAAGAATATTAATGTGCACATGCCTGAGTTTCTGTGAATCACAGCTATAGGCCGACCGTTTAACTCGCGTATTGCCTATCGCCAAGATTCAGACTCCTCAAGCTGCACAGACAGTGATGATGATTCAAGCGATATGGATATTAATGACGAATAATCTTACATTACTTTTATCTGTGGTAAAACAGTTCTTAAAGAGATTTAAATATTGTTTTCTGACTTTGTACCTCAGATGGCGATACGCGAGTTAAACGGTCGGCCTATAGTATAAGTTTTTTTTTTATATTTTCATTTTTAATACCATTCATATTTTATATTCACTTTGTTTTCGTTTATTCATATTCTTGTATTTTTTATGTATATTTTTCATTATATAAGCTCTGCTTAGTTTGGGATCAGATGGCCGTGTTGTTAATGTCCTACTATATTAAATATATCTCTGCTTGCTATTGGAATCAACACCTAACTATACAATCACAATACAATAATGGTAAGCGTATCAGCCGACAAGCACAATTGCAAGCATTACTGTAATACAACCGTCGTAATGCATTTTATATTGTTTATTGTTGAGGGGAATACAGTGTCCGCCATTTTGTACAAGAAGGTAGGTAGTTTATGTGTGCATTTAGTTTTGTGCAATTCAAGACAGTTTCATACGATTACCTATGTTTTGGAGGTTGCCTCGTTAGCCTAACTCGTTGCAGTAAAGGATAGAGTTAGCCTATTGTCATATAGGTCGCGGGTTCAAATCAGGAAGTTTGTGGTGAGACATCCTCGTATCTCGAAGAAAACGTAGTAAACCTACAATTCACTGACATTCATTGAGAAAGGAAGACGTTATATGTTTAACTGTATGTATTCTGTATGTATGTGTGATTACCAATTTTACTGTCCAGTTTGAACCGATTTTGTAAAACCTGTTTTTCTCTGTAGCCTCTTACAGTAATCACAGTGTGTAGTTAGCGAAGTAGTCAGGACAAGAATAAATAAATATTCATAGTTCAAGGAACATAAAAATAAACAGCGATACGTTCTCTTCAAACACCTGACAGTCCCATTACCGCGAACTATCACTGCACACTGTGCGAGCGTAAATATCGGAGAAAATGTAAACCCCGTTTCACACATACATTTACATTTACTACCTTTTATGTAAGTTGTACCGAATTGTTTTTAGTATTTATTAAGAAATTTCATTCACACTAAGCTCCGCCCCCAAATTCGAAAAGACCTAGGTTTATAACTTTTTTTTCATCATTAAGTACCTAACTATAATAGAAGATTCTAATAGTATTCTTTTACTATTAGAATCCTCTATTATAATTAGGTTAGGTTAGTAGTAGTAATTTCTGTAGTTTCGTATCCTATTTAATTCAAACAAACAAATTTACAAAGAAGCGTAGATTTAATTATTTAGTGAGTTGACCATTTTTAACAACGAAATTATTTCACACAGCTTACAGCAAATAGAGCAAACTGGCAGAAATTGATGTTCAACGAGGCAACGTCTTTACAGGCTTTTCTCATAATAACAAATACAAACTTTACCTCTTTCTACAATTCTCCCCGTCTTTTTTTATTATATACTTACGGTTGAATGTGTGTTTGAATATTGATATTCGACCAGCAAAAATGTGCGCGGACTGCTAATTTTATACACATTGTCTTTATCCAGCAGAGGACTAGAATAGGCTTATAGTTAGTTTTCTATTATTTAAGAATTATTTATTCATGCAAATAGAATATTCTAGAGTAATATTTCGTACCAGTATATACCGGGCTTTATCTCGGCGCTAACTGACAAGCAATTAAATAATGCGCCAAGTGTTCACACTAAATTCAATATCTCGCAGCTAGGCAACTCTTTTAGATCGACGAGCATTATGATTCTGGTACCCCTACCATTTGCTTGTTTCAGTTAATATAAGTCTGGTAATTATTAGTTTATTATTAAAAAAAAAAATTATTTATTGTTACGAGAAAAAGTAATTTGCCGAATTTATGCAGACTCACGTCCATGTCCATTGTCCATATTTGGACCTACCTACTGTATTTTTTTCAAAAGTTGAATAAGACTCTTCCCGTGACCTTCTGGCTGGCGTGGCTGGCCTTCATCTCGGTCAAAGAATTAGCATTGCCATACAACGTGGCAATGCTGCCAGCCTTCTGGACATATTCTCCCAAGGCCTCGATTCGTAGGAATTTAATGACGCCTTTTCTAGTTTTTAAGGTAGAATTTTAGAATTAGTTTATTTATTTTATTTTATGTAAAAACTTCGTCGTCGCTTGACGAGGGATCTATATCTATCATATGCTGCCCAACAGTGGATTAATAAATAGTCTAGCCCTCCTCAATAAATGGTCAAACTATCAGTGCAAGTTTTTTTTTAAATGGACCAATATCCCATGAGATTAGCGCATTCGATCAAAGAAACAAACAGCTTTATAATATTGAAATTGAATTAAATAGGGTTGAAGTGATATACTTATAATTTTAATTGTCATTTGCATAAAAGTTTATCATATAGGTACATAATATTGTAGTCTAATAAAAAATGAGTTCTGTGGGAACAAATAGTAGGTACGCACTATACTGATCTTTATTTTCGATTGCAATAATATCTTGAAGTAACTTAGCCTCCTTTGTTGTCTTAGACAGTTTCCAGGGGAGCTAATTGAATGTCTGTGAGGTGAAGTTTTTTTTATCCTAAAATAGGCTTGCGCTTGAGCACAACTTGCTTGATGTGAAACAATGATGCAGTCTACGATGGAACGCGCTTACACAGTAAATACCGATTCACTCATGACTTGATGACCCGGCAGATTATAGCTATCAGGAAACATAGATGCCGGCGGCGAATTCCACAACTTGGCAGTTCGCACTATGAAAGTGGGAGCAAAAGCAAAGTAGGTTTTTTATATTTGCACTACATTTTTATCTATTAAACTTTATCGCCCTATTGGATTGTTTATCATTAGGTAATTAGAACATTTTTTATTAATTAGGTACTCGTATTAATTAGGGAAAAAAGGAAATACAAAACTTATTAAGTTTTGGCTTAGTATTGGAACATTATTTATTTAGGCAAGTTATGTTACCTATGTATGATCGTTGCTTTACATCAGGCAAGTTTTGGTCAAGTTTTGGCTTTTCTAGAGTGAATAAGATAGAAGAAGATCCAGCGAAAGAGCTCCGTTGATGACGGCGGCCTTAGCTTTTTCGCTGGATCAGTCTGCTTGCGACCACGACAGGTACAACCCGTGTCGAAACGTAAAGCCAAATTAAAGGTGAGCGCGTTAATTGCCCGTTTTGATAAATATATATATTTAATAATGCAACGCAAAAGTTTAAAAGTAAATAAGATAGCAAAGCAAACTGACAGAATAGTCATCTACCGACCTTTTTTCTTATTCACTTTATTCTTGTCTATTTCATTATTATTATTGTATTGTAATAATAAATAAATAAATTTCTGGGTGTACTCTTTTTTTATACTATGCGTCTCCTTGAGCGTTTCTTCTTTTTTATGTTCGAGCGGAGTGTGAGCGGTCAGTGATTAAAAAAAATAAAAATAAGATTGTTGTGAGTGAATGTTAGTAAATTTATTGACCTGGTGACGTAGCAGTTAGTGACTGTAAGGGCTAAATCGAATATCGTAGGTTCGATACCCTCCCAGGACAAATCTTTTTGTGATGAGCATGATTGTTTATTCTATATGTGGGTGTAATTTATCTATACTATGTGTGTATTTACAAAAAAAAAATGTATTTATGTAATGTACCTATCCGTTCCTAGTACCCATAACACCAGCAAATATAATTGCTTAATTTGGAACTAGATGGCGCTGTGTGTATGTGTGAAAATACCGTACCTATATTATTATTAAGTTTTTAAAGCAAATCTCAGAGCAGCTAACCTTTGGAATATGGTGATCTGTAAAGCAAATGCATAACTCACAAAAATTACCATTACTCAAAATGGCGGGCGGAGAGAAAGCGCAAACTCTCACATCATTGTTTATATACCTCTATGGAAGGTAGAGGTGAGGAGGACTATCTTATATGGGGACAAGTTGAAAAAGTGTTCAGCTGTAAGCTTTAAGTAACAGGTTAAAAACCTTCCAGAATGGCGCTAGCGTAGCAACAGTGTAGGGTATGAATGTAGCAGTTGTAGACGGATTGAAGTGTGCCGAGTTAATAAATTTATTATTTTTGTTAACAAAAGTACCTAGTTAGCAACAGTATGCAATAACATAACGAAGCGGGAGCTGTTATTTGCTTGTTTACTTTTCTATCTTACTCTAATTACTTTTGGCGTCGTTTTTAAAATTTACCATGATGAGATTGTAGCGCCATCCTAATTTAACACATTTCGACGGATACTTTTTCATACACAGAGATACCTCCTTACCTCTCCCCTCCATGCTTACCTTACAGAATACTACAAGCAGTGGAATAAATTTTGATTGTGTTCCTAGGTGCAGGTAATATAACCTGTCCCCGTTGACATCTAAAGGGTTGACAAGGTCTCTAATGCTGCAGACCAGACGGTGAATACCTAACATTAGGGGGGCCGTTTGTTTGCTAATTTAAGGGTTAAAAAAAACAACTTATCACTTAGTACACATCACATTTTATTTCAATAATTCCATTTATATTTTTTAAATACAACAGTTATATAGTTGAATGGTTTTATTAATGATCTCAATATCACCTACAATGAGAAACACATATAACATTTTAGGTAACCAAACAAACCAACAATGATTGTACATAATAACAATAATTTAAATATCTATCTACGGGTTTAAAATGTAGTAAGTAAAGGTTAAACATTTTCCATACCAACTATGATTTACAATTTTACGTTTACTATTGTAATTTCCAACTCATCATGACTAAATATAACTCTAATTTTGGCTTATATAGCGGCGAATTCAATAATATTATAAATTTAATAGCGTAGTTAAAACCTTTTTTGCTAAATTAATTGTAATGGACTGTTTGATTGGCTAAATCCACCTATATCTAGACACTGCATAGCTTGGCCCCAACGCTCATCTAGCTTATGTCGTACCACATAATCCGACCTCAAGTTATTTTTGATTGGTTTGTATAAACTGAAGAACTTTAACGAACCAATCAGAAATAACTGTCATCCTCGATACCCCGCCAACTTTTGGCGATAAAATTTTCATACAATATTTGAATAATGAGATGTCTATTATGTATCTAGCCGACGGCTAAAACAAAGTTAATATTACTTACTAGCTGTTTCGACGAACTTCATATCGCGTATTACTCGCCTTTTAAACCTTAGTTAGACCTCTACGAATATTAAAAAAAAAAACAGTTAAAGTTCAGTGATTCTCCAATTTTAGTGAGGCAAAAACGTCAATTGTTTATGATAGAATTAAGTAAGCCTAAGTTATGACTATTTTAAGTCATAATGAGTCACAACTGAGAACGATTAATGACGAGAATTTGTATGGAAAACATTATAACCTTAAAAAATCAATGCGCAGTTTGATACTTGCTGCCTTATTAGCGTGAATTGATTACATGATGACGTCATAATTCTTTTAATTTTAATCCCGCATACATTAACTTCTGCATTTAAATAAACTCTGATTTATGTACTTATTGTACTATTTACAAACATAAACATTGTAATATTGTGCCTACCTATAAATATTAAAGATCGTTGTGAATACATTTAAATTTGCAAAGAAGTATTTATTACGTAGCGTGTTTCATAGATTTATAGAATACCACAACCCACTGGGGCATTAAGTTTGGGAAAGATACTTATTACATGAAAATTTTAAGGTACAAATAGACATGCTTATGAAATATAGTGCATATAAGCGAGCCTGAAACGAGCATAAATACTTTTGAATATGCTAATGGTGAATAGTCATAATTTTCAGTACGCTTAGTTTAAACACACGTCTGTACACACGGCTACACATCAAATTATGCATTTCCAGTATAAGCTGACATCTAGTTCGAGAGGTCAGCTTATACTGGAAATGCATAATTTGATGTGTAGCCGTGTGTACAAGCTTATATTGTTTATACTTATTAGCATACTTAATGCTTACATTGAACATGAAAAGAAAAAAAATGTTTTTTTTTTATTTAAAAGTAATTGTATGTTACCGACGTGTGCTTAATTTGAGCATTATGAGCTTTTAATACATATACTTTTATGCTCGCTTAATTTGGGCATATTTTAAGTACCTATCTACGCTCGGATTGAACATACCTACATATAAGTATGCATGTAGGTATTATACCTAAATATTATATTTAATATTTTCCTTAGTTTCAGCATACTTAGTCAAAAGTCTGCTATTAAAGTTGTCTATTACAACAATCAAGCATTTTTTGCCAATAATGAGCATGTCTGAAGGTACCTTTGGTATAAGTAGTATTTTATGAAATACCTTTTTTACTTTTATAGAATATAATATTTTCTACAGTGTATATAATAGAATTTTGTCTTATATTCCCTCTTAAGTCTTGTAGTAAGAATTCGACTAGGTTGTAAAGACAAGCGATTAGCACAACAACACCAAAGTCAAACATTTATAATTATTTAATTATTAATTATATAATTCAAATTCTCATTTTCATATCACACTCGTGTTTTATACAAAAACTAATATTGTCTGGCACCGTGCTTGGTAACTGCTTACAATTTCACAATATATTAACCATAGTCATTGGTCGCCTTTAGTCTCAGTAAATAAGTTGTCACTTTTAGTTTACCTTTAGGCTTCAGATTGAAACCAGCGTCGAGCAAAAAGTTTAATACCACTTTTCTAGTTGATACTATAGAAAGATCTCAATATCAGTCCGAAGTAGTGAATAGTGACCCCTATTACGTATAAACATAGTCTGTAAAATTTGGACAATATTAGAGACACAGCGCACCGGCACACTCGGTTCAACAGTTATTATATACTTCTAAACTTTCGCGTTGCATTATTAATATTTATATTTATCATAACGGGCAATTAACGCGCTCATCTTTAATTTGGCTTTACGTTTCGACACGGATTGCACCGATCGTGGTCGCAAGCAGACTGATCTAGCGAAAGAGCTCCGTTGATGACGGCGGCCGTAGAACAACATTTTCTCTAAATATCGTCATTTTTAAATTTTTAATATAATTTAACTATTGTTAGGGACCCTACACACTACACTCACTATGTTGTTGGACGATAAGGCCTTCCCGATACAATTACTACATATTTTGTATTTTATTTGGTTAATGTCGGCCGAGTGGCCCGTTTGTCCTAAATTATGTGGGATGGCATTCAGTTTCACATTACTTGTTTCGATTTTGCCGACCGGTTGTGCCGATTAATGACTAATGCTTATATATGTAGCACCCCTTTAAAGTTATTATGACATAATGTTTGTAAACGATTTTTCTACATACCTATCCACAAATCTTCATCGGCAAGCTCAGGCAATCACAAATTACAAGACCATGTTACCCAATTAAGTATAGTTATTCCCATTTAAAAATTGTGACATTCTTCTACTATAAAGTTAATACCGACACTACATTTTAAAACTGTAAGCATTTACAGTTTTCATTCACCCCACAGTCCAATTAATAGGTTAAAATGTATATTTAATATATAATTGCCCCAAAATAATTGCTACCAATAAACATAAATAATTATATTATATATAACTACATGATAGGCTAGTTTCCAAAAAAACGTTAAATATTTTTTTGATTTCTTCAAAATTGTATATTTCTTGCATTTCAAAATCACAATTTAATTGTGACTGAAACTTGGCGATGTAACTCGAATGACGTCACTAATTGCGAAACAAATAACAAATTATCTTATAATTTTGAAAGTGAAGCACCATGCCATTACGCCACAATTTCTGATGGCGTTCAAGTTCACGTGACTGAATCTCTGTTACGGAAAATAATTATCTTTGTTTAATATGTAGGTACAGTTCAAACTATTCTAGTATCTCCTGATAGTATCTTCAAAGTATCTCCTTAGTAGTATTTCCTTATAGTATCTTCAGATTAACTTCAAAGTATCGTTTAAAAACTTAAACGCGATCTATTTTATTTCCTATTCTGTCTGTTAATCCGTGGACAATGATGTGGGTTTTACCAATTTATTTTACATTTTTACAGTATTTCCGTAACTAACTGTTTGTTTTTACCTTAAAAATAAATAAAGAAAATCTATTGGACCTTTAACTATCTCAATTATTTTAGATGGAAACTAACCTATTAATTATAGCTAAATAATAATTAAGATTATTACTTATTTAAGGCAAATAATTGACTTCTAAAGACGCTACAGATTTACTGGACTTTCCCTTTTTCATAAATTTATTTGACAAATGCACATGTTTGTTTCTTTTGTTAAAATATTAATTTAAAAACAAAAAAAATCATATCGTAGGTAAAAAATTAACAATAATTCATTAATTATTATTACACAAGAGGTAAATATTATTTTAATTAATTATAAAAATATAATTTCACAAGATCATTTAAAGAATAATACAACAAATTGAAGCAATATTTGTAAATAAGTTGATACCTATCTACATTATATTGAACACTCAAAGACTTTTTATTAAACGTGTGACATTATTCAAAAAAGTTGAAATTCCTTAAGTAAGAATATCAGATGAATATTAATTATTCGCGACTATTTTACATTATAATCAGAGATCATTTTAATTAGACAAACTCACCCTTTTCTCAAAATAAATTTGACCTTGAAATCTATGTTAACTAATTCTAGCGAAATAGGCCTAAATCGTTCGAGCACTTCAGTTAATCACAAAACAGTTTACTGTCTTCTTATAATACTTATCAGAAATTGCACTTTCTTTTTGATTCGACTTTATATTAGAAATAAGCATTTTTTTGCAATAATTATATTGTTTTTTACATACACACAGCGCCATCTAGTCCCAAATTAAGCAATTATATTTGCTTTACGAAGTTATAGGTACTAGGAACTGACCCAACTACTTTTTTTTAAATACATACATATTATAGGTAATTTACACCCAGACACAGAACATAAAATCATACTCATCACACAAAGATAAGTCTTGGGTGAGAATCAAACCCACGACCTCAGGCTTAGCAGTTAGTGTCACTAATCATTACGCCAACAGGCCAGTCAAATATTGCGCTGAGTTACTAAATTTGACTAAAATATTTTCTACAAGGCACGCAATAAACTATAGTAGGTCACTCCTTGTAATGAATACATTACCTACATTATTATCTTTTTTGGCTCGTAATAATGTTATATTGAGCTGACAAGTAGCATAAATACCGCTAAACAAGATAACAAAAGTTTTTTAAAATAATGAAGTAAATTTATATTTAACAATAATTATGTAATTTTTACCTAAAAAATAACTACATATTTTACCACAGAAAAGTTATCTTCTTGTAAGTATGACTTGAAACCCACCATTGGATGAAAATCAGACTAATTAGTACAAAAATTGTCCTGAAAATAATAAATTATGTATTATTTTTATAACCCACATTTATACATTTACTATTCATGTCTAGTGCAAGAAATGACAAAAAATATTTTGAAGTACTCGTATCTGAGTAAGACTTTTTTCTACTTTGGTGGCATTTTTCTGGATTCATGTATAATGTTAGGTAATGTTGTGAAATCATTGTGGAAAAATTATGAAATTCGGTGTAGGTATTGTTAACTCTACGTGTCTGATGTGATCAAATTGGTCAACAATACCGTGAACAGTGTGTATCCATAACATTCATGGCCAATACGACATGCAAGTTTTGTTAATTTGTGTTTGTAGTGTTGAAAAAATATAATAGGTAAGTGAAGAAACAAATGATGTGTCGCTTTTCTTTTCGAATGAACAAAAAAAAATAACCGACGACGATGCTATTCACCTAAAATCAATTGCAGTAGTAAGAAATGAACAATATCACACTAAGTATAATACAATAACACTATAACTACGTCAACACAACATTGGATAGCATAACTACAATACTGCTATTACGAACTAAAGGACACATAATGTAAGTAATCCAAATTTACCAACTATAAATAGTTATGTATCAGACTCATGGTAGGAAAGACACTAAATAAAGAAAAACACTTATTAAATATACAACCTCTGCTAACTTGTAAATATTAATGATGGTTATAAGTTGGTAAACTTAGATTTACCAAGATCAACAGAAAGATCAAAATCAGACAGAAGTCAACTTACAGTTGTTCAATTTTGGTGGCATAGTACTATTTTCACGAGGGGGCATCACACTCGTTGCCACCGGAGTGCCCCGGTACCGAACTAACCAAACATTTGTTTAATGTTATCACCTGAAAACAGCGGAAAGCACAACATAGGGCCCAAAGCAGCTACCCTCTACGTAACCCACAGGACAGGAGGTGAGAGAGATGAAGTTAAATGAAGTAATGGTTAAAAATAGTTTTCGTATAACGTATACAAAAGGAAAAATGTTTGAAGAAAAGTTCAAACAAACATATTTATTTATCACTGAGGTCTGTCACTCCAGTATTCTACTCCACCCGAAATAGGGGGTTTATTATGTTGCAGATAATAAAATGTCATCATCAATCTACACTCATTTAAAATTAGATTCAATAAGTCAATCATAAAGTTAACATTTGCTCAATGATAAACAAGGTTGCCAAAACCAGACACCTTTTATCCCAAAAGCCAATACACTTGAATTTAAAACTCATTTTAAAAGCTACTCCCAATTTTCATTTAACTTCGAGAAACAGTAGACCACATAACACAAGTGATAAGGATAATAGACAGAGGTAACAAGGAAGCTGAGGATGCAGTCACAGAATTTGGAAGAACAGATAATACTCGTAAGCCAATAGTGCTAGTATTTTAGCGTGTACATCTAGAACATAATTTTTACAACATCTAGAGGAATTTAGACAATGGACTCCAATACAATCAATCTAAAGCCAATAATGGTGTTGGTACATACGTAGGAAGGAATAAACAGATAAAACTTGACAAAAGCTGTCATAGATTTCGACCATATACAATGTGTAGATAGAAATATGTAGATCATAAAATAACTTTTTATATTCAAATGAAGTTACGTTCAATCCCAATTCTATATCATGTTTGTTTTTAGGATAGTACTAATTTGATAAAAAATTAAGGTACCTACTAAGAGTTATCTGATAGGCCGTCATTATACATTTTATTATTATCAAGTTTCACCTTTTGCTTCGCATACACACAACATATATTTCTAGCATTGACTGCGCTAAGCTTCACTTGACGACATCAATTTGTGTTTTTAATTTGTGTCAAAACTTACCAAACAGTACGCCTATTATAACAATTCCAATCACTCCCATTATTATCATCATCTGTAAATATTTAAAACAAAATTTAAATATTATTAGAAATATCGTAATATTAGCATATTACGATATTTCTATATAAACAGCAAATCCGGTTTAAGATTTTGGAAGGCAGTTGATTTTGTAATCTAAACATAAAATTCTACCTTAAGATTTTGAAGCCAGAATTTATTCTTCAAACTTTTTGCCTGCTGTTCAAACTGTGACGCACCTTGCTGAAGTGCATCTACAAAAAGAAACATTCAGATATTCATAAAGGCATAAGGAACGCGGGGTCCATTCCTTTGATGAATTCTTATTTTTACCTGCTCTGTCATCCAGTTCCGATAATTTCGCATCCCTGTCCAAAACTTTGTCCATGTTTGTCTTCATTATGTCCACCACCTTAAATACCAGAAACATTGATTATATGATATAATCCAAATTGAAATCATTCTCTTAATCTCCTTTTTGTCTAATCCTGAGTTTATGAAGTGTCTTCAATAAGTGGTCCCATTTATTTATTTTGTATAGCGTTCATTTCAGTTTTACTTATTTATGTTTTAATTAAGGTGTGGTTATCTATTATAAGTAAATATTTACAAAAGAAAAGTAGTATATGTTTACCAGTTATCTTGTTTCCTTAACACAAGTTCGGCTTAGCTTGGAACAATGAGCGTTAATGTCTTAGAATATTTAAATATAATAATCATTTTGTAAGTTACTTCTGTAATTTCTCAAAGGAGTAGAAAACATTGATTTTGAATACCTCATCTACTTGAGCTTGCGTCTGTTGCAGCCTCCTCTGTGCCGCAATCTGTTGAGGAGTGCGTGGTCCTCCAATGATCTCTCCATCAGGTCCTGTTTCTGGCTGTGCTGGAGCCAAACCACCAGGAGTACCTCCTTCAGGTGCAGCCCTGAAATCATATAACTTAATTGCTTAGTACCAGAAATCAATTTTGTTTCTTAAATACAAATTATGAGATCACAAGCAATTACTATAATATTTTCTAATATAACAACTAAAATATGCCATATTAGTTCTGGGAAATAAGAAAAGATCCTATAATAAAGAAGAGCGCACCCAAGACTTAGCAAAGAGCGTCAAAACCTTGGGTTTCAATATGCTACCATTTAGAAAAGAATGCTTTTTCTGACAAGAGCAACGCCTAGTCACTAGGTCCTAGTGTACTTATTTATATTATATCAATTGGAAACTAATTACACCTTCTATTTTCAAATATCTAAATTAATATTGCACTTGAAAACAGATTAGTAAACACAATGGAAATATATGATTCAACCAAGATCCGTCTGATACTAACCATAGCAATGGTTCTTGATCGCCACTACCCTTCATCACAGACGTAAATTCAGTACAAAATTACGGAAACTAGTGACAAACTTGAACCGTCTTTACCTTGGCATTATCGACTTTATGTATAATGCACAACACTGTCATTAATTCCATATAATTGTATGTTCGCTAATGGCGATGCGAATCGATACGAAAATGGCATGACGCCAACAAACGTCACTGCTTGGCAAGGCAATTGGGGCATAACGCTGGAGAATTCATATCATTCTGATTGATAAGCAGAGGAATAGGCAACTATTTTAAATAGTGTACATGTGAAAGAAATAGTGGTAGATGTCACATATCCTTGAATTTTCAGTATTTTCTCACGCCATTTTTCCTGATGTTAAGAATGGCAATGAAACAATTTACACAAAGATTTGTGGGTACGACTCAAGTTTGAACTGGTGACGTATGTTTTAAAATTGAGGCCCTTACCGCTGCTCTATAGCCACTTACATTAGGAACTCAGAACAGCAATCGAGTTTCTAAACAGGCTTATGTAGATAGAACTCACTTCGTATAATAATTCCAACACAAATGTAAGGATCAGAATGATGACCCTAAATTAATAATTTTTCGTAAAAAACATCTCTGTTACATCAGCATTCGAATAAAAAAAGTCAATAAAATCGGTCCATCTGTGAAGGCTCCAAGCGGCCACAAACTTTTAGACAGACAGACAAATACACGGATCAAACTTGTAAAACCATTTTTTGTCGGGAGTCAAATAGCCTACGATAATGTCTAGTAAAAGCAGTTAGTAACTTCAGCATTATGAAGGAAACAATATTGAAATGACTAAGCATCGCATGTTTAACTATAACTAAATCTATGTTAATAACTGGCTCACCTTATTAATGTAGTAAAGCCTCGCCTTTTTAATGTGAAAAGGTAAATCTAGTTTGCTTTGGGTGTTAACTACTCAATAAAATTGAAGCAACTCTTGGAGAAACTGTCTCGGAACCAAACACTCAAACTAGCAAGCTGGGTGATAAACTTTATACTATCTCAACTCTTTAAGATAGTTGAGTGAAGACTCGTGTCCCACAGTGCAACGCTAATGTGCTGATTTTAACTGTTCTTTTTATTATATTACAGACCAAATAATGTTAAAGGAATAAAAATGAGTACGTTCATGTAAGATACCAGGAGACATAACAATATTTAGGTATGTAAATTTTGCAATGACGACTTCAAATTCATTTAAATGAATAAATGGTCAATACTCCGCAATTGTAAAAAGGATATGAAAGGAACAAAAAGTCAATTAAATACCCTTTAGTGTTAAAAGTGTGTCCCAGCTGGGCACGGGTCTTCTCGCAATTATCTTAAGAAATGACTGAGTTTACACCTAAATCCACACACGCCGGCAAACTAATAGTTGGTGAAAATCACTAATGATTAATTTATATGAAAAAAGCAATTTTTTTCATATTCAACTAATAGACAAAGACAATGACAAAAGAATCTCTACAATAAAAATAAAATCATAAACTATAATAAAATAACGTAATTTTTTTACTTAACAAAACTTATAATTACAAATTCAATTTTTTTTTTGTAAATACTTGACTCGTTAAAGTAACAAATAATAATAAAATGAATTCAACTCACATTGTACTTATTCTTCACTCACTGAAAAGCTGCGAAAATATAATTTTACAGGGCTTGGTACAGACGAGCTTTCACGAGCTTTAATGCCGCAAAGTGACTGAAGCGGCCGCAGTAACATCGCACACAAAATTTCTTCGGTAAGCTTTATAAGTCACGTTAATTTTATTGATATGATGGGTTTATGTCCTAATTTGTTATTGACTGTGTACTTTCTTCCAAATTCAAAAGTTATTAAAATCTAAGTACTGATTAAAAGAAAAAGTTATTTGTGAAACCACCAAGTAAATAAGAATTACGTAATAAAATTTACATTAGTGCATAATATTATGAATTATAAATAAATATGCATTAAAGATGAAAAAAAATGTTATGGGTACTCGTTCTACGTTTGCACTGGTAACAGTGGCAAGTAGTACCACGTTCATTTAAATGAAACGAATATTTGAAAAAAAAGCTCGATTGACTTTTGTCGCCGCATGTACTCCACCCGTACTCAGTGCGCATGCGCGGCACTGCGTGTTTGCACCCCCATTGATCTCGCCCACTCGTGGTATAGGTCCGGGGAAGGGTGCATGTGTCTCAATGAATGCATTTATGCAATCTTTAAATATGGCTCTTTACAAGAGAAACCTTTGATTGTACGCAGTTTAAAATTAATTTATATTTTAGACGAATGATACTAATGTAAATGAAAATTGGCACTGAGATAGGGTATAGTATTTTTACGAGAACGAAGTTGCTGATAAACTGCTTTGTCATCAAGTTGGTAGATGGTACAAGTATTTAAAGCCCAATGCGTACTCAGCAGTATCTAAAACCAGACCAAAATACATTTAACAATGATTCGATTGAATCATATAAAATATCTAAAAAGTATGTCAACAATTTAGAATCAGATATCTAAATTAACTGGTTGAATCGGCTTTCTATTATTAATGGTAGTGTAAGATAATGAAAATAGGATATTTCAAGAAGGATTTAATCAAAAAGGTCAAATATGTAAAGTTCTTAATACTTATTTACGTCAAAAACAAACATTGTCTTGTATTAATTAAGGTCGGTGTTATTAAGTGAAAAATAAGGTAACTATTAAATTCTTAGGACTTTGTAAGAACTAAGACCAATATTTAAATGTCCACGTGACCATACACTGTCATGCAATAAATCACCAACCATTAAATCCATACAAATCCATCAAATGATAAATACATTAAATATAAATTTTATAAGGCCATTAAAATTAGGGCGGTCGGGCCGCGAGCAAATTGTTGTGAGCGTCGGCTTCGTACAAAGAACGCCGGCTAATCAATTGCTTTGGCCCGCACCAACTCTTGCGCACCTCACACAGGAAAACATAATGGTGCAACTGTAAAAACTTAAAATTTAAGGAAATTAGTCCAATGTTCTTAATTGTAAAAGTATGTCATTGGATGTAAAATCTACATAAGTTCATATATTTTAGAAATTTTCCAATTGTTTTTTAAGTGTTTTGAATTTAAATGCAATTGTAACTTAAAAACATTTAATAATGCACTTCTTAAAAATTATAAGATGTAACTGACAATTATTGACTTAAAAAACAAAAATATTCGGGTGCTTAGTAATAAACAAAGTTTATTACTAGCTTAGTATTAGTTTAGGCTAATTCAGGATAAAACAAAAAACTTTCAAATCCCATCGTTTTAAAACTAAGTCATGATAAAATACTCTTGTTGACTAAACATTTGATTCGCGTAAAACAAGAATACCCCAACTTTTGTAAAAACTTGATTTTTGTAAAACTCGACTTACGTCCTATTTTTTCTTAGGAAAACATCATACAGTACCACTGTGGTACCACAGTGCCGGCTCTTCATTTATTTTATTAGCCAGACTCCGCGAGGCATCGTAACTCACTCTTCTAACGCATTTATTTATTTCAACCATTGCTTTAATTACGTAGACTTAAGAATTAACGAGCGTCAATCCATGGGACTGCACAGTGCGATTCGATACCCGCCTTTGTTTTAGAAGTGTATAAATAATGGCGCTGCAGTGGGACCATGGTGGTACCATTTGTAAGGCTTTGCCAGATTGTATGGGAGTTTTCAGGTTTTTGACTAACATCATTAAGTAAGTTCGTATAATATTCATATATTTTCTGATATTTCTGTCATAAATCTGATATTTATAAACAGACTTGCTGCTCCATCAAACTTCATACCGAGTATTTTTCTCTTTTAAACTGTCCTTAGAATTGAATGATTACTACTTTAAGACCAAAATAAGCTACATTGGTTCAGTCGTTCTCAAGTTTTAGCATTACAATATCCGTCAATTATTTTTTCTAAAAAGAAATTTGTTAAATTTTGAAACAGGTTATACTTAAAATATAATGTCAATATAACCTGTTTCAAAGTTTGTGCATTTTTTGATTTATTTTTTGTTTGTAAAAAAACTAGTGCATTTCACATTGCGCGTTTTTACCATTCTATAAATATTAAATTACTTAATTTTCACCGGAAAAAACTAACAACCATTGGAAGCACTTTTACGGTAATACTTAGATATATATAGATATTTACATTTTGCAACCAAAACTGCACCTTTTCAAACAAACCAAAAACCAAATAATAAACGTGAAATTCACGTGACATCAAATTTAAACCAGAAATAACTAGTTTTGCCAAAATAAACTTCAGGTTGTTCGTTATCAACTCACGAACTGATAAATACAAAGCGAACAAATCAATTTGTATTCAAGTGTTATATTTTAAATCTTAACAACTAAGATGGTTACTAACAGTTAAACAGTTTTAAAATACAAAATAATATGAATTACACTACTAGAACAATTATTAGTGTTAACTTGATTTTATACATAACTACGCAATGAAAGTTAAAATAAATCTAGCTCAAAATTCTATTAACCGACAGTAGGAGAGAAGATGAAGTTTGCGGAAAAAGGCCTAAACTATAGCTGTGAAAAAAGCATGTAGTCTAAGGCCTAAACTACGGTCTGGAGACAGTTACTGTCCTTGAGCTAGTAAGTACCTATCATAGAATAAAAGTTGCGAGAATTTAGGCTTTAGTCCAGACACAGGTCTAGTTCTAGTTTATAGAGGTCGTCCAATCCAAGTCAACGTACTTACGTTTTTACGTACAAGTAGCTTTTTGATCAAATATGTATTTTCCCGCATCAGCATATCTTCAGCAAAAATTCCTTCCTAAAACGTTGCTTAATCATTAGCCTTACATGCAAAGACTTCATGGAAATATCGTTTAGATTTTGTAATTTTTAGTCTTTCCAACGAACTGTAAAAAGCCTAACGATTCTTTGGACTTTCTTAATGACCCTTGAGACCACTTGCATCCGACTAACATTGTGGTAATACTACGTAAGAAACAACAGCGGGTACTACCGACATTCTATCAACAATTAGCCCACTTAACCTGCAACTAGGCGCTGTAAACAAATCCCTGCTTTGTCCACCTCGTTAACATGGCGTAGCTAAGTGCTGGCCGATCCTTGTTAACGTTTTAGGATAACAAGGCGACCGCACTGTTTACCTAGTACAGTGTATACAAGAAGGTAGCGCCTTCGTACTAGGTATATAAAGTATCGACTGTGGAGATAGCGGGAGAGGTAGCGATAACATCTATATATATAAAAATGAAACCCGTTTTCCGTTGTCACGACATCACGCGTGAACGGCTGGACCGATTTCGCTAATTCTTTTTTTAAAATATTCCTTTAAGAACGAGGATGGTTCTTACGCAGAGAAAAATTAAAAAAAAAAAGAAAATTTAGAAAGCGAAGAAGTGCCGAAAACCGGGTTAGATACCTATTATTTATTATTGGTTATATTCGGTAGGTCTGACACCCGGTAGATGGCACTGCTTTACCGGGCAGAACGACGTCTGCCGGGTCCGCTAGTAACAAATAAAATTCAAACCAGAAAATATAGTGTTTCTTTTATAGATATACTAGCTGCCCCGGCGAACTTCGTACCGCGTATTTTTTACCTTTAAATTACTAATATCGCTATTCAAAAATAGGGGTTGGTGGTACGGTGAAAATTTAGGGTTGTATGTAATTTTTAATGCCACATTATAATAAATATTTGTAAAAAAAAGTCAGGGGTGGACAATTCTTGTCACTTAGGGGGTATGAAAAATAGATAGTAGCCGATTCTCAGACCTACTGAATATGCATATAAAAATCGGTAAAGCCGTTTCGGAGGACCGTTTCGGTTATGTTAACTAACACTGTGACACGAGAATTTTATATAATAGATGACGGAATTATGCAGAAATAAACGAACATCCAAATCGAATGCCTACTCTTTTTCAAATCGGTTTAAAAAGTCAAGTTTGAATAGGACTCACATAGTATGACTTTATATTATTTATTCTATTTTGTGTATTTGTCGCTGTAACTGCAATAGCAATATATCTTCTGTGAAAACAACTGCAAATACGCAGACAGACAGAAGGAAATGGTAACCTTAGTGATAGTCGGCAGCCCTTGGGTATGAAACCAAATTAGATCTTCTTTAAAATTTCATCGCTAAATCTAATTCTAATGTATAGGTAATGACAAACTTAATCGACATTATAATCGAAAACGATTGTCATTTACATTTAATTACAATAATAGCGCTGCAATTAACCTCATCGGCACCGTAGCTTATTTCAGTCGACTGATACAAATACACATCTTAATTTGTCGTTACCAACTTACATGGTAATGCTGATATGCTGAAATTTTATTAAAGGCCTTAAAATGATATTTTTGAAGAATACTATTATACTACTTTTTTATATTTTTCGAAAGATAATCCAAAAGTGTAAAGACGGATTTATCAAAAAAATTGTAAAGGCTTGCCTTACTAGACATAACTGGGTAGGATAATAACTGTAGATAAGTAAGCACTTGTGAAAAATATTATAGGTGAAAATAACAGTTGAAATAAAATCATAGTTCCGGTAGAACTTTTTCAGAGACCACTTTTTTATGTGGCCCACGTACTATTAAGTCGTAAATCGCTATAATTATTGTACTGGGAGGTACCGACAAAAGTTTGTAAATGTATCCTTCCTTAAACAGTCCTTAGCCTATTTCTTAAACCACACATCATGACGCAAATTACAAAACTTTGTAGTGTATTTAACTGAAAATTACCATATTGTGAATTTAATCTTGTAATAAGCATACCAGTTCAATATACTTACTCTGTATTTGAGATTGACGGAAAATTATTGTTTTTAGGATTACCAATGATATGCAGTTTGTGAACATCGCTTCCGTGCATTATTTGACATAACCTTTCCATTGGGACATCTCTCTATTGACAAAGTGGTAACCGGATTACAAGCCCGACCTCATATGGCAATATGACAGATCCTAGTCATATTCTATCCTTCTCTAATTTCATTGGTTAGAATAGTACATAAATATTATTGAATTTTAACACGTAAAGTAGTGTCACCTGTGGTCAGTTAAAAGTCAAATTTCGGCATTTTCCTCAAACTGTATTATCACTTATATGGTAATAGGTACGAGTGCGCGCGCGCCGACATCTGTACAAACATACGCACACGCAAGCATTCGTATATTTACTTGAAACTGGAACTGTATCAAATATGTGTGATGTGTGTTCTTTATTATTTGTGTTTAAAATATACGTTTTTTTAAGTTTCCGACTAAAATAAATATGACATGCTCTTTAAGCGTACATTAGATGTTTTTAACCGCCTTAAAAAGGGAGGTTCTTGTTAGATTGTTTTAAGATACTTATGAGTCTCTCCTAAACCACGATCTTCAGCTAATTTTATCCACCTAAACCAACCTTGCAAAAACTTAAAAGATCCTACTGGTTCAAATTGCTATGTGTTTACCAGTCTCACTGATAAGATAATAAACTGTGTCCAAACTTTCGCCTGTATTATCCGAAGGTGTAAGCAGAGGCGAATATCACTCACTTTTCACTGTCTATTGTCATTCGTAATAGGGGGCGCGACTGTTGCGGTTCATGGGGGACAATTCCAAATATCGAGCTGCAACTAAAATTCTTTAAGTATACTAAAAGTCTAATCCCGGGAATCGATTCCATCTCGTAGTTATTAAATTAACATGCATACCATTACACCGCCAAGGCGTTTTATCAATTTCGTTTAAACCATAATAGATACCTAAGTTTTACCTACAATGGTACACAATTATTGTACTAATCTATTATCACTCTTTATTACTAGGTGATAATGCAATCTTTAATTTACTATTAACCTTTACTAAAGGTTAACCTAGTAAACGAAATGCCTAGGTGTGCTAATCAAAACTATAAACATTCATTAATTTAACAAATCTAATCTTACTTTGTAACTGAAAGCTTACACTTAACAAAACGGACAGTAATGGTGTTAAGTTATTTAAACTTATCGCTGTACACCGTTGTAGATAGTTACTACATCAATAGACGTGGTATCGAAGGTCCAACTTTCATAGTATTGTCTTAGACGCGAATATCACACATTGAAATAAAACTACTTTTTAACGGATTTTATATCCCGACGTTTCAAAGTCTTTTCAGACTTCATGTTCACGGGTGGACTGAGGTATTTGACGTCTAAAAATATTAATCATAATTATTACTGATTACCTCCAAACATTAATATTTAAGTTGCGTTCCGATTTAAGCAAACTGAGCTCACAGTGTCTTGAATTCTGAGTTGATTTTGCTTGGGTTTTGGTACAAGTAAAAACTTTGAAACTTCCGGATCTAAAATCTAAAATAAACCGCGATAAAATTCGTTAAAAAGTAGTTTTATTTCAAGGCAGCTTTCAATCAAGTGAGTGTATAAGACATGATTGAAATATTGAATCCGTATTTATGGGATAGTAATTCCGTACTGAGGAAGTTGGTGGTGCAATTCTCTCGTACTTTAGAAAGCAAGTTAAGCCGTTGGCCCTACGTCCGATTTCTTACCGATGATATCAGTCTGCTGGCTCATCGAACTCTGTGAGCGAGTGAATTAAGAATATATCCGTATTTGTGCACATGCAAATGGATCAATGCTGAGTTACCTTCGTCCGTGGGTATACACCTTTATTTGAATCCCCACACGTGGTTTCCGGGTAGAGTAAATCAGGTGACTGAACTAGTGTTAGGCTTCGACCGTGGTCAGCGACCACCCACTAGACAAAGCTGCACCGCCAGGCGGCCTTGTCATGTTAGAATGCGATGTCTGGTGACACCATGCAGAGAGGGTGGGTCGGAAATATTGCTCCTTTAGAGTATCTTACCATAAAGTGTCTCATTCCACTGTCACCTTCTCACCGAAAATCATTCGTAATCACGGGTGAATCGGTATTATGGGCTGGCGCCTTCCATCGTAGACTGCATCATTGCTTAACATCAGGCAAGTTGTTGTCAAGCGCAGCCTATTTCAGAATAAAAAAATACCTTAACTTATAAATGGTGCTGTTAGACCCAGAGCACTTCGACCCAACTGGATCTTTTGTGCTTAAAAAACCACCTTCTTCGCAGGCCTGTAAGACAACAGCTCTACACAGTCTATTATCAGTTGTGTGCACCATATAGATGAGTATCCACCTACACACCTGTAATGTATGTAGGTACTTAGGTATGTTGGTGTCACCTTCTCATAATTATTAAAGTTTAGAAGGTAGTTGTAACTACTTTTGCGTCTGTGTGCGCTGTCTTTCCCTCAGTTGGAATATACGTGTAATGATAATAGCATCGTTTTATTGCACTGCGATATCCCGGCATTCCTGTGCTCCCGAATACTTCAACACCCAAAGACAATCCTCGGTTAATGCAGGACTCCGACTCGCAATTTAGACATTAATCTCGAACTTGACATATGTCGAAAAAAATTGGCGAATGTCAATTGAAAATTATTTTTGGTATTCTTAGAATGTCACGTGAGGTAAGTCCACTTAACGCACGACATGCAACGGATAGTCATAAACGGGTAGCAAGCATGAGATTTGAATTGACATTCGCCATTTTTACGACATAGGTAGAGTTCGAGATAAATTTCTAAAGCGCCAGAATCGGAGTACAGGCCTAATGCGAATATTGGGCACTAAAAAACTGGTTTACTTATAGTGATAGGTGATATTGGATTATGTAACTAGATAGGATTATAGTATCAGACTGACAACGAACTCTACTACTACCACACTGTTATCAACAGAAAAAAGTGCAATCACAGCGCATTTCGGATTTCAATAAACACAAAGTAAATTTAGATATTATTTATTATTTGAACGTGGATTCAGCGGCCGCTGCTTCATATTTACACACCTCCATTTTCACGTGTCGATACTCTGTAAATAACAATGTTACGTATGTACCTATTTGCGAAATATTACTTATTACTATTGACAACAAAGTGCTTGAAATATATCAAACGTAAGAAATACGTATATAATATAATAATTTAAAAATTATTGCGCAATATTTATCATTTGCATGGACACATAAAAAATGGAGTTACGTGGTTTGCAACTTAAGTCGATGCTTAAGTCGCAAACCACGTAACTCCATTTTTTCCTAAATCAACATTTTGCTGAACGCTATCTAATAGAAAAACTCTTAAAGACACCAAAAAATCCGTTAGTTTAAAAGTATTAAATACAAACAATCATCGAACAAGTTTTCATACTATTTCGTTAAAGTTCTAGATGTCTACTGTAAAATTTTGGGCGAAGGAGTTACGTGGTTTTCGGCTTAAGCCAACGATAGGTACCTAATCTTACTATTGTATGTGACCAATTTCAATATAGCAAGGTAAATAAATAAACGTTCTTTGGGTAATAGATTAATTAAAACGTATTTCTAATGGGTCTAACCTTAAAACAAAAATTTCGATCAACGCTATTTCTGTAAACCAAGCACCATCGTATTTTGTTCGTGTTTTGATTTTTATATAAAGTTTAGTATAGATGTTAAAAGTTAAGTAGAGAGTACCTTTCATATTAGTGAATAGATAATATGTAATATGTTTGTGTGCCGCCTGAAAATTTTGTCCCTGGCAGCCGTCCATGTCGCCAGCCCACACGTCGCTAAAGCCAAGATCGATATTGACCCATGCAAAAATGATCCTTAGGTTTACCTTTTATGTACGAACGTACGCAAAGTTTCTAATTTCTTTATCTAGTTTAATATGTACTTACGTTTTTTCTCGTCACAGTTGTACTCAAATAAATCGCAATTATCAGTAAACATCCGTGTTATACCGAGCGAGTCTTGTCCACAAATCATCACGAAGTCATGTTGACATTGATCCGCCATTTTACAGAAGTTGATAACCTGTGGAATAACATTAAATAAGTGTACACATTTAAGACTGCGATATATAACCTTCATAAATTCGGCAATAAAATATTAAATCTCAAAACTTATTCAACAATCTTTTCACCGGTTCAAGAGGAAAGAAGTAATCTTCTGCTTCTATTTCAACGTGGGTCCAAACTTCTGTAGCGAGACCAAATATTAGTAAGCCTGAAATACGTTAAAACATTTTTAATATCTCATTCAATAATAACTTGTTAACTCGTTTTTCTCACTACTTAGTCCTGTGATGTCGAAAATAACCGACAACGGTTTAAGAGTTCAACATTAAAAATGTCAAATATTTTTTCTATTGAGAATGTAATATATTTATTTTAAATTTCTAATTTAAAAGTTTTTATATAAAATACTAGAGTAATACTTATTGATTGCATCACTGAACCTTTTGTAAGCCATGATAGATAGCGATAGGTTGAGTAATTACTGTTTGTAAAAAAGCTATTTAGTTACTAAATATTTATATTGAAATTATGTTTGTTAGAACTCACTGGTGATCGTTTTTCTAAATATCATAGCGTTGTACACAATAGGCTTACTGAACAATAATGATCTTGCCGAGCGTCTATTGTTTACTTGAGAAAACCAAAACTAAGCTGTTGGGACAGGAAATTATGAAATAACATTCTGTCTTAAAATTAATGGGACATTCCGATGTTTACAGGAATGCTAAACATTCGGCGATTCGTGCAATTAAATTCTACTGAAATATTAACGTGCAGCTTTATTTATTCTAGGTATACTTCGGTTAAATAAGTCGGCAAGCAAGCATACCGCCCACCTGAAGGTAAGCGGTCACACCTGAGGCACTACCGCGTGTTACCGACAGACATTGCCTAACTTTATCACTCTCTGGAACACAACCGATGATAAGTGATGTAGGGTGGGTTCCTCTCAGCATGTTGTACTACCACCCACATTTGATTTTTTTAATTCAGCTAATCTATACCTTACTAATATTATAAATGCAAAAGTAAGTTTGTTTGTTACGCTTTCACGCAAAAACTACTGAACCGATTTGGATGAAATTGGGTATGGAGGTAGTTTGAGACCCGAGAAAGGACATAGGATAGTTTTTATCCGACTGCGCAAAAAGAAGGGAATGTTTTGGCGCGATAACCGACATACACGCGGGCGAAGCCGCGGGCGGAAAGCTAATGAATTATAGAAAAACATTTCTTATAAGCACTTACCTTTATGTCAATAATACCAAATTGTACATTGTATGCGTTATTTTCAAAACATCAAAAATGTTTAGAACCCCAGATTTAGCTTTTGCGTGAACCTGGAACAATAACTTGATCTAGTTTATAGAACAATATTGGTATTAGTATATTCATAGGATATTATTGTCTATGCAGTCCTTTCAGTAGCATGTGGGTTAGCGTGTCAAAGATATTTGTATATTGTATTTGTAAGTAATTACTGTTGAATCTTTATATCAATGATTGAGTGTGGTGTTAATTGAGTCTTACAAATTTAAGAGGTTGTTAGCCATGAATAATCGCTAAGTATAAATAAACTGTAGTTTTAAAGCAATAATTTGCATAAAGCCTAAATTCTTAAATATGCTATTCTTACAGTTTTTTTCTATGAACCAGACAGCGCGCACGTTATCGCATCGTATGTTAGGTACTGTACTCGGAAGAATTTTTGAAAGTTTACTTTTTCTTGGTGGAAAATTAAAATCGCTCAAACATTTTTTTTTCTTGTGTTTAGTTTTCGATACCAAGTTTCTTAGCAAAGTTTGACAGATTAATTAACACCTTATATAACGTTTTACATTACAAAATCGATAAACAAGCATAATAAGGCAACTGTAGCCGATGGACCCTCGCAACAACAGAGGCAACAATCCTGCTTGTTAATTTTTTAAATATTGACAAGCAGCAACAGTTATTAGCAGTGATCGGAGTAGGGAGATAGATTTACAGTAATTGATGTCAAACGTATATATTAATATGGATAAGACATAGTTTCCTGAATTTCGAATTTATTACTCATTTCGGGACATAAATCGTGTAGCTTGCAATTTGTTTCATAAAAGTTCTGTTTAAGTCGTCTTCTGTAATTTTATGTAGGTAATGGGAAATGAAAACATTTATTATTATTATTACATAGAGGTACAGATGAGAAACGTATCAATGCTTTTAACGCAATGCTTCATGCGCTAGTAGCATAGATGACCAGCATTATATGCTAAAAAATAGATATGTGTGGTGTTTTAATGTCTGAAGTAGAAGTCCAACAAAATATAAAATATTTGGCTATGATAAATATAAGTTAAAATGATAAAAATCGATCATTTTTCACTGATCAAACAGAGTTTTTAGTGTTTTCCTTATCGTATATTCATCCCTGTTCCGTTTTCAGTAATTCCGGAACAATAGCATGTCCATGTTATGATATCATGGCGCAAGTACAAAAAATCCATCTAGCTACTCTGATCACTGGTTATTAGGCACAGTATATTAGGCAGGCACCTTCCATCGTAAACTACATCATTGCGCAAATTAAAGCAAAAAAATCGCTGATCCTTACCTCTCTTGCTATAATAGCTCCTTTATTGTACATCTTCTTCTTCTAGTGTTTCTCCACTACTCGAGGTTGGCCATCAGCTCTTCTTCTCCTGTGCACAGCGGAATAGTTATTCTGTACTGCCTACCTGTCCATTACCAAACTATTCTTAACCAAGACTTCTTGCGTCTACAGCGTTTGCCTTTAAAACAGCTAATATTTTGTTTTGTTACAGATAGCTTTATACTATTTGTGAAAATTATGCTAGTACGCTGCCATTTACCAAACTATCTACCTACACCATCGGTAAAACCCTTTTTAAAAGATATTACACGCATAACGCCACGCCTGTACCTCCGAAGAATTAACCCTGCCTAAATATTACCCACTTTTCGCCGGTTATGTTTAGACCCCATACGCGAGCCTAGGGCACCATTTTAAACTTGAGCTGCAACTATGGTACTCTAAGTATGTTAAAAAAGTATGTTTGCTCGACACGGGAGTTGAACCGGGGTCTCATAGTTATTAAAAAAACACTCTTACCACTGGTCCACCGCTAGATTATTTAATTATTGACGTTGTTATTTAAGCTTTATTTTTACATACTACGAAATGAAGTCGATTCTCCTGTCTCTACACGATAAATTCCAAAACTGCTGAACCGACTTTTATAAAGTTTTTACCAAGTGATCCATGAGGAAGGTTACGTACCTACCTAGAAAGTTCCAAAACAGGAAATCCAATTTTGATACTGTTTTTGGGAGAGTTTTTAGCTAAAATATATGAGTTGGGCGTTATTAAATTTCAATTAAGAAGTTACTAAATTTGTGAATTGCTAGTGGTTGTGTAATAAAAAGCGTTTTTTAAACTTCTAGAACAAAGTGGAACAATTCTGCTTACTATCGGAAAGTTGTGTTCATGATACGATACCAGTCTGTGGGAAGATGGGTGAAGACAAAAGAACTTTCCTAGACCTCTGCGACATGCTCGAATATGCCTGTGATACTAATCAAAGTAATTATTTTAATAATACTCGTAATAAAGTTAATAAAAGAGTCTATAGTTGAAACCAAGAATACCATTTTTTCTTGGTTTTAATTGCAAACTCATTTGAAGTATTAAAATTAAAATAACATTAACATAACATTTCGTGAAGTTCATCCACATTACACTGCTTATGGTAAGCCCCCATATATAAAAGCGAGACTAGGAATGATTTTAAGATACAAAAATCAATATTCTATGTATCATAAAACATTGGATCTTATTTTTTTCTTTTACTGAATTAATAAAAAAAATCTCAGATAAGCATCAAAGTTAAGGAGCGGGAGATTTTTACAACATAATCACTTTAGTAACAATTCTTAAAAAACTAACTAATTTGTCTATTTTATGTGACCATAAATTAAATTCTGTTTTTTTTTTCAGTTTATACTCACGTTGATGATATGCCTGGCTGTCCAGTTCACAAATCTTAAGATTACGCATTTTTTGCAACATAATCAAAAATATTGAAGTACTGTATTTTAAATTATACCTACATGAATTAAAAAAAGGTTTTTTTATTATACTGATAGCTGAGAAGAAATTATGAACGACATCGGCCTCACAATAATCAAGATGACTGTTATTTTTTTATCTGAATAATATTTTTTTTTAAATATTGGACATGTATTTTTTACTGCCCTATTCAATATGAAATGTCGAAAGATTGAGCCTTGATGTCTACCTATCAACATCGGGGTCCTATGAAATCTAAAATAAACCGCGATAAAATCCGATACAAAGTAGTTTTATTTCATTGTATGATATTAGCGTAAACATGTTATTATTATTCAACAGAATAGTAATTCTGTTGTCATAAAATTTGCTAAGCTTACCCAAAAAACAATAAAAAAATCTTACTTAAAAAAAATCCTACTTAATACCTATTATAAACACGAAAGTTTAAAAGAATGTATGGATATTAGTTACTCTTTCACGCAGTAACTACTCGACGGATTAGATTAAATTTAGCACAGAGATAGATTATGGTCTGGATTAACACATCGGCTACTTTTTATCCCAATAAGTAGGTACCACGCGGGTGAAGCCGTGGGTAGCTGGTATCTTATAATAATTTTTTCACAATTAGTTACTACACACAGCGCCATCTAGACCCAAATTAAGCAATTACATTTTTATACATACAATATAAATACTAAAGTACTAGGAACTGATATACTACTTTTTTTTTTAATACATATATATTAAAAATAAATTAGGTACACTAAGACACAGAACAAGCAATCGTGCTCATCACACAAAAGTTTGTCCCTAGTGGGAATGGGCTTAGCAGTCAGAGCCACTACCTAATCCCTAGCCAACAGGCCAGTCAAATAGTCAAGAGTCTGGTTTTCGTAAAAACGGCTAATGTAAGTTTGTAAAAATAATGTTATAAATTATCCTTGCGCTATTAATAAACTTCCATCATCTGCATTAATCAGAATTTTATTGCACCACAAATTACAATTCCACATCAGACATACAACTTTTTAGCAGAAAAAGAATCTTTACTTAAATATGTGTTTAAGTATCATTACGGTAATGTTCTTCAACCTGACCTGCGATCGTTGGAAAGAGATGGATGTATTAAAGGTAACTGTGGTGTAAAAGAGATGTAAATAGTCGAAGGTTGACCGGGTAACAGGTTGGAGCAGACAGAATAAGTATAGCGAACGCCAGTAACGTACCAGATCGGCGCATCTTAGATACCGGCACGAAAATAAGAGGCATTAAAATGGACGCAGAACAAAATAAGTTAACAGACTAATTATAGTGGAAATGTTATCTTTGTTTATAAAAGAATTAAGGATAATAATAATAATGTGGCGGCTAGTCTAAGCTGACTAGCCGCACTCAGGAGATATAGTGCACATGTGTGTGCGCAATCACGAAAGCACTCTTTATTCCCTTGACTTTAAGAGTCTGGTGGGACGGATTGACCAACATGACCAGTTAAAGATCGGGCGCCGGACCGACGGCTTTACGTGCTCTCCTTTACACGGGGGTATCACACCACAACTTTCTGACTCCGGACTAGTGCTGAGAAGTTAGAAATGTTTCAACAATATTTAGGTCTGCCGCGGGATTTCAACCCGCGACTCTAGAGGCTAGAGGCGATCACGCTTACATCTAAGCCACCGAGGTAGTCGAATTAGGGATAAGTATAATATTATCTCACTTCAACCATTTTTAGTTTACCACTGGTGAGCCCGGGTCTTTTCTCAACTACCCTACGAATTGAGAGAGTTTAGGCCTTTATCCACACACGCTGGCTAAGTGCGTGTTGATGAATGTCACATTGCCTCGAATCATTAGTTCTTAGTGGTATAAGTACTTTTTGGTGATCCTACTAAGATGGTAAACAAACATAGGTACGGCCTTAGAACATTTAACACAGGAACTGTTATGCGCAAGCGTTCCCCTCTGCCGATTGCCGAACAGTTTGTATGCATAAACACTGTTCATGTTTTGTGTTTTTAAAGACGCCTCAACTTTGCCTCCCCCAAAAACTAGCAAAGACAATTTACTACTAAAGTTGCGTAAACAGTGCCTGTGTTAAATTTTCTAAAGGTACGGCCCACCTTTCACCGTAGTGTTTGGAAGCTTGCAACACCAAAGTCTACTCATTTATATAGAACTCATTTTTTTAAACATCAGATTGCTAAAGTTCGAGTGTGTGAGGCCGTACTTTCTGTCAGTGGCAAGAAGTGCGATAATAGAACATAGCCGTAGGCATCAAGTCAAACACTTCCACTACACATTGCTCGTTATAAGCAGGAGAATACAAAAATTACGCAAAGCAGACCAACAAGAGACGTGCAAAATCACGAAGAGATATCATTTTACGGTCAGAGTTGTTAGTGAGATGAACGAAAAATAAAAAAATGCCAAATTTACAAGAGATATACGAAACGACTTCACTGTTTTAACAAATACTCAAAACCTGCTCGATCAATTTTGATAACAATTAAAAGAATACCCTCTGAAACAAAAAAGTAATTATCAACATCGAAAACCTAATAATTGGAGAAATAATCGCCTAATATACATTAAAAAAAAACAATCGAATTAAGAACCTCATACTTCATTATAATTCGCTTGGAAATAATAACAAAACTAATAAAATAATAGAAATAACACTTTGTTCTAACGGATTTATATCCCGCTTTATTTTAGATTTTATAACCCGACGTTTCAGTCTGTAAAATAGTTTTATTTCAATGTGTGATATTCGTATAAATTTAAGAAAATAAGAAATGAACTAAAATAAAATACCACATCTTCTAATATAACCCTGTTACTATAGGATTACAACGTTTATTAATTAGGAAATAAAAACAAAATAATCGCATTAACAGTGAAACTAGAACTGGTAACAAAATTAACAAACGTCAATTAATATTAATTATTTATTTAATAACATATCCAATTATCATTAATAAAAACAAAATAACAATATTTTATAATAATATAGATATTGAAAAAAAGTTGTAATTCGAGTTAAAGCTCTGTGTAACCGGTCCATAAGCTCGTGAGAAAGCTACAATTTGAACAAGCCATAATTAGCGAGTGGAGCTTTAAATCACGGGTAGTGGATACCCACCCTGCGCGAGCGCCGATTCGACCGATTAGAGCGATTTAAGGTCAGGTTTTGAACAGGTGGAATCGTAAGGTCAAGGATATTAAAAGAAAAATATTGTACATGTTTTTGAGATGTCTATGTCACAATAAGATAGTTATAATTTTATATCACTAAGGATATAATTATGTGCCGGGATATATTTAAATTAAAAGCGGTTAATTACTATCTTACTAGGAATATAACTACATATGACACGGTCGCAATTTATCATATGATTATCTGACTTAACTAGCCTAGTGAAATAGCTTCATTTTTTGAGAGTCCTATTGTGTAATCAATCAAATGTAGCTCTCTGCTCTGCACTTTTTGGTAATAAAGGCGCTATGTTTACTTTATTCTGACGGGCCGGTGGCGTGGTCGGTAAGATACTTGCTTTTCACGCCGCAGGACGTTGGTTCGATTCCCACCCGAGACAAACATTTGTTTAAATATGTCTGTTTGTCTTGTGTCTGGGTGTAATTATCTATATTTAAGTATATATTTACAAAAAAAAAGTATTATATGTAGTATATTACCAGTTATCTGGTTTCCATAGTACAAGCTCTGCTTAGTTTGGGATCAGATGACCGTATGTGTTAATGTCCCACTATATTATTATTATTATTATTATTCTAAATTTGTTGAGTGGTAGATATTTTAAGTTAATAAAAATCTCGTGGTCGAAGTGCACTAGCTCTTTTGTTTGCGGAGCCCGGGCAGGTAAACAGGACGCCGACAATCACGCCATCTGCACGCCACGCCCCGCAACCCGGGATCGAACCCAGGGCTGCCTAACTGGGCCACTTGACATGGCATGACCTTTCAATTATGACGATTTACAAAGGTCCTAACGATTTTAGTAATTTGTCGATAAAACGCTACAACCATTTAGTTCTTATGGTATTTATTAGTATTCTCTGTACTCTTGAGATAGTTGAGAGAGTTTAGGATTTACAAAGTGCGGGCTACTGTTGATTTCTTAAGAATATCCTGAATTGTGGCTACTTCACTCTAAAGTTCTTCCTACTCATAGGATTTTACCTGTTTTACGGAGTAATAAATATATGCGAGAAGCAACATTTAAAGGCGTTACGATTTTGTAAACAGTTGCGGGAAAAATTAGTTACCAACCGCACTTTTTTTTCAGGTATCGCTTACCATGCTTTTATTCAAATTTGATGTATTTATTAGACTTTTCTCTGTGTTTAGTTGGAATAATATAATATCTATTCAATTAAATGTATTCTGAGAAAATTATCTCCTGAGAAGACATAATTCACCTTTACACAATAATTTGATTGAAAACATTCAGAGGCTCCCGAAAAAAAATCGTTAAAACTTTTAATCTTTCCCATTCTAATCTAATCATAGCGCAAAGGAACCAAATCGCACCGCCATGAAAACCTAATATAAACCCATAATCAAGATGAATCATACCAAATTTGAATATTCCGTGAAACTTCTATTAGCCAAAATTGAGCTAAATCAAAAGTTAGTAATCCTAAACCGACCTTTGTAATCTTTCAATTTTGTTTCTTCAAATAAAATTGGTATTGAGCAACCCTATTGTTAAAAATGAATCTTAAGTGCGGTCCATTTTACTTACGTTGTAACTAACGGCTTGAGTTAAAATTATAAAAATAAAATATCTTACTACAGAAGATTGATTGGAAGTGTTTGTCTGTCAGTAAATAGTGAAGTGTATTACCAAGTTGTTTTATAATTGTTTAATACATTAAAGAAGACTAAGAGTACTTAGTAATAATTAGCAAAAATGGTTTAAATGTTTACGCATTAAATATTTATATTGTAACCAAGATTTTTATCACACGTACGTTACGTTACACTTAAGACACTTGGAACATTTTGTGTGTCAACGAATTTCAAAGTCATTTTTTAGCTAGCATCATCTGTGAAATTACATTTTGTAGGTCTCACCTATCACCTGGACTATTTTTAATGTCCCACTGCTGGACGGGTCTTCTCTCAACTATTTTACGAGTTGAGAGAGTTAGGGCACACATGATGACCATGGGCTGGTAGTTTGTGGGTCTAATTAGTCTTAAATATGTTTGTACAGCTACCAACAATAGTGGATAGATGCTGAACTTATTTATATGTAGAGAAACTTCGTTCTAACTTATTACACCTCCAGTCCAGAAGGCACGTCTCACGTTATTAAATACGTGAATTCTCTCATTTAAATAAACTTAATATGAGAAAAATACTAAAGATTCGTCACAGAAATCGCAGGTGAAGCGTAGTGTTGCACAAAAGGAACAAAGTTGTTTCAAGTTCCGATATAAATAAACATTATACGTCAGAAACGGTCTTAACACTTCAAAAATTGTTTAGTGTAATTTTTAATAACAAAATTATAGGTTACAATGAATTTTACTCAATTAGAAGTCCTATTTACAACAATGGAGACGAGTGAATCCTAAGTTTTTATGAAAACACCCACAGTCAAAGATTTATGAGATTATCGGTTTTCCTAATCTGCTTTAAGTTTGTTAACAGATTCAAAAATTAGCCAAATCTACCTGTAATATTCTTGATGTAGGTGTGATATTCATTCATACAAGAAGTTAACCCTGCAGGCTAATTGGGTCCTAGGTAAACCTGGGTCATTTGGCCATGTGTGATGCCTACCAAACAAAGTCTACCACGAATAAGTGTAGCTTATTTAACGCCAGGCAAGGAGAGATCCCTTTCCTGATGAGAGTGAGTTGTATGATTTTGACCTGTAAGGAAACAACTGAGATTTGAATAAAAGAGTATTCATACCATTTCTTATGTTATTCCTCAGGTACTTACTATAAAATTAACAACATTTAAAAAACAATAACCTCGCTAAACATACGCAATATCATCTCAATCTCGGCTGCACGATGCTATCTTAACGACCTGTTTAGTGAAAAAGGACTGACAAAATCGGAGCACCACCCTACGCTACGGACGATTCCCGGTAAAGGTACAGTCGACTACAAAAAATTGATAACACACACTGTAAAAGTGTCTAGAGTTCAAGTTATATGCAACCTTTCAACCGCATCGTCAAAAATCATTATGAAAACATTTTTTGTTTTGTCCTTCAGATAGATAAATAAAAAATATTGCACACGTATTTTTCTTATTTTTGTGTGATTAAAGATTACGGCGATACGTCCAAGCGAAATCTCGAATGACGTCACGCTTAGTTAAGTTTTATACTTCTGTATGACGTAGCGCACTTCGAAGTTTAATGCGTTATCATATTTCAAAGATTAAACAAAAAATAGGTGTCTAACATTTTTTATAATCTTACTGACCGACTAATTAATATATGATTTTTTTATACCTTGTCGTGATCTCTATTGCCGTGGCTGTGACCCTTGAGCACAAAAATAGGGAATATTTAATTAAATAATAGGGAAATTTTGCAAATATGGGTAGTATAGGGGATACTACCCATATTTGCAAATAATCATAATATTCTGATTCTTACTAATCACATCACGAAACATTATTATCACTAAACCAATTCTTTTAGTTCTTTACAGCCTAGTACTTAATGTTGTCGATTATTCAAGGGCTCTTTTACTACCGTCCGTAAGTTTTCAATTATTTTACTTACAGTACCTATGATAGTAATCACGTGTCCTAATAACAGTGTCGGGTCCTTTGTCTATTGTTTACATTAGGGTGGCTCACTACGTGGTTTCGGTGGTCATGCCGGCCTCTTTGCTGAGACCTCCCTGCTGTTATTGTTAAATACGTCGTCATTCTGATAACTATACAGCGGGTTTGATACTCTGATCAAAGGTGACCACCGAATCTGAACTTTATTTATTATAAAAAGTAAATGAATAATGAAAAATGTTAATTAAAATATGTAATTGCAAATAAATCCTGCTAAGAAAAAAATACCTAAGTATCGTTAACTATAGATACTATAGTGAATTAAAAGGTAAGGGGCCTGTAGTAGTTAAGCCAAGTCAGTAAGTAGTTAAGTCGCTGCTAAATGCAACTGGCCTTCAAAAAATGTGTTACATTTTTTCTTAGAAGATCGACACCAGTATTGACTTCCAAACAACTGGAAAAAATAAACACATAACACAAACAGCCTGTAGGTGAACGAAGGGTGCGCGCGCGCTTTTGTCGGCGCACTACGCACGTGGCGCAGTTTAGCCTGCGCGTGAGTCGCGCGCTAATGACGCAATGTCACTCGTCTCCTAGTCGCCGAACAGGCCGGACGTGTCTATGAATCTATGAATTATAGCCTGAAGACAAGGTGATAAACGTTTTGAATGGAAGCATATTGTTTTGAAGTAGACACCGACAAGACACCTGGGAGTTCCGAAGGAAATCCGATGATGAATATTTAGACGTCCATGGCCTGCTTGAACTGGTTAGATATCTACCTCATGTTAGATTCTCTTGGTTTTTAATCAAATAAACAATATATTAGTCAAAGCGTTAGGTTGTTGAAAATAGGTTTAATGATGCAACTTTCTACTTTTGAATGCTGATGTGAACTCTAAGTACTCTAAGACCCCGACCTGACTAAGGACCATCTCGTTAATTTTAGCATTTTAGTTCTATAAGACAATCTAAAAAGTGTTTCAAGGTAAGTTAATATTACAAAATGTAAATCTAGATATCTATTGAATATTCACTAGTTATTTCACAAAATACTAACCACATACCCTGTTTGTACTTTAACTCTTATTTACGACATATTGAAGGTGTTTATCACCTTTGATGTGTTACAGAACGCCGACTACTGTTAACTAAGTACCCAGTACTGTTATGGGAAGGCAACTGACCTTTTAGCAAGTATAGACAATATTTACAAATATTTATTTTTGTAATCTACGTTTGGCAAGTGCTCTTCGGGTTGGAAATTCAACTAACTATTAGTTACAAACTTAAGCACCAAAAAAGGCGCATGATTAACGCCGAGTTGCGGAAAAACAATGCGGAAAAACCCGCTAAAATTTACTTTTAATAATAAGTAACCACCACGTATGAAATAGCACCGCTCATATTTAGTAGGAGACATTTATTAAAAATAAATATAAATTTAATGTCGTTCAGCGAACTATGGAAAGAGCTGTGCTCGGAGTTTCTCTGAAGGATCGAATACCAGAATCAGAGTGATATAGCCCACCGGATAAGTAAGCAGAAGTGGCGGTGGGCCGATCATATCTGCCGCAGAATCGACAACCGTTGGGGTAAACAAATACTTAAGTGGAGACCATGGATTGGCAAACGTAGCGTAGGACGCCCTCGGGCTAGGTAGAGTGACGATCTCTGCAAGGTGGCTGGTAACAGCTGTATGAGAGTAGCTGTGGACTTAAATAGGCTGATAATGTAGTAGTTGCTAGAAAACTATTAAAAACTTGGTAAGAAAATAATTTAAATATTAAGTTACCTATAACTTTGTTACCCTCTCATAATAAAAATTGTACTCCTGCTTGCTCGATTCAGCCTGCAGATTTTACGCAGTAGTTTCACCAGTTACCATCATCGTTTTCCTTAGTAGTTTTTTCACCAACACAAAGCCTAGCTAGGTACATAAATTTCATACGAATTCGCGTTTATGCAAACTTTTTTGATTAAGTTAAAAATGCACCCCAAGCTATCAATTATAATTATGGATACATATTAGGTACATTGATACTTACACTTTTAAATTTGCATTAGGTACATTTCTGTAAAAAAAAATCAATAGAAATGTTTAAACAAATTCACACAATTTCACAGTCTAAATCGCGATGAGTCATCTTCGAACAACTTAAGCCATATCTTGCCAAAAGCTATGTTCCCACATTTACCTTTCGATGTACAGATTACCTTGTTTATCCGCGTAACACGGCAGCGAGCCGCAGGCGTCCCATCTCAAACTTTTATTTTAAAATAACAGGCGACGTTTTAATTGATTCTGAAACTTTATTTAAAACTATTGGCAGTAATTTTTTTACTAGTAAGTGACTAAAGCCATATCGGTTTTATTTAGTGAGAATAAATAAATTTTTCTGCATAAATATAGGTAATGTAGGTTCATTTGGGCACCATAAAACGTCCCGTCATTGTTTACGCACTAGATAGAGTGCTAAATAGCCTTCGTATATGTGTTATAATGAGCTAATTTCATAAGATAAATAATAAAAAATACATTTAATTTTTAATCATTAAACAATTTACTGCTTTACAACTAAATAACAATCATCATAAATTAAGTGTGAGCCGCAACTCCTAATTTAAGCTCACTTTGTCCAACAATTTGCAAGCACCTGCTAAATACTCCCACACTCGTATAAATTAAACACATTACATACACATGGCAGAACAAACCAGCGAATCTCAACCACTCATTAAAATCTAATTAACATTAGCAATCTAGATGCGCTTGCGCACCCCACCTATACGGCAAATCCCGCGCCACAAATCGACTCTTATTACGACAATATCAATAACTGTCATTGCGCCCAATCATTATAGTTTCTTCTCGTTTACGCGAAACAACAGTAATTACTCGACCATTACCTACATCTCTTTCGAACTCATTAATCTACAACAGAGTCGGTAACGAACAACTCTTTCCATTTCTTTCGTGCGAAACGACCGACAGTACTGAGAAAAACGCGCCGTACAAATATACGTCTGTCTCGCTTCCACTCACAGTGAGCTCGGTACTGTAAATAAAACCTTAAAAGAATACTTTTTGGGTAAACGTACACAGTTACATTTCCAAAATGACAAGACTAAAGTGTATGGAAAATATAAATTTGGAACAGACCCCATCGTGCGTAAGGATTCGTTAAAGCTCTTGCGCGCACATGATTTGACGTAAAAAAGAAAATAAGGCTCGCGGGAAAGAGAGGCTCTGTTGCTTTTTATAGTCGTTGTCCCGGTGCGCCGGCGCACGGAAGTATCGGAGCTTCAGGATCGAGCCTTAATCTCATTCTAATAAAAAGCTCACGCACAAATGACGCGTTTACATTAGATGCAAATTAAGTGTAATATTTTTATAGTATTTATCAAGTGACTGAATTAAATAAAACAGAGCACGTGTATTTTATTGTTAATTTTAATATAGCAATAAATAATAATTGATTTGTGAAATAGTTTGAAGGATGTTTATTGGTTAACATTTTAATTTCGATGTTGATGGTGTGTGGTCGCGTTTTATCTTTAATTTTAAAATGCATTGATTGCACATAAGTGTGACAAGTGATATAAGTAGTAACTTTGGAGTTATATTTATTTTATCAAGATGTTTTTAAGGTGTGTATTATTTTTAATAGTATTTTATATAATATTCGGACACATTACGCGTACTTACTGTTTTCTTGAAAAAAACATTCATTTAATTCATGCATCGTTTAACCAATACAACCGTTATTAAAAAAGGTCAGTCAAATCGGTTAACCTTTTTTGGTTTTGTTGTTAGGAAAACCGTAATTTATTTTTATTTTGAACGAAAAACACGCTTACAGAATTCAGTGATTTGATTTTGTAACATTCAAACTCTTTGGTAAACGTATAAGAATTTTTTTTTCAAACAAGTAGTTAATGAAAAATATTTACATTTATTAACACAAATTACAAGTATGGCAAGTTATGGTCAAGCGCAAGCATAGTAGATAAATTAACATAAACCCGATTTTTTAATTATTTATGTTATTAAATTTTTCTTGTTGACTGCAGTATGTATAAGATAAAATTACATCTATTCACATTTTATCAACCCCCGACATATAGGAGGTGTTATAAGTATGACGTATCTATAGTGTCCATTATGGAGCACTTATTTTTATGTGACTTTAGTAAAATTCAAGTATTTTTGGAGTCGTACACTCATTTCACTGCTGCATTTTACTGCGATCTTCAACGGCTACATTTTTTTAAATTATACATTTTTTTTAAATAAATATTATCAATAATCAGCGACTCTAATGGCCGAAAGTGTAACTAATTTATATATCATACTAACTTGCGCCCACGGCTTCGCCTGCGTGGTACTTATTGGGATAAAGAGTAGCCTATGTCTTAATCTAGACCAAAATCTTTCTCTGTGCCAAATTTCATCCATTTCGTTCAGTACTTTATGCGTGAAAGATAAGCACAGACACATCCATATATTCAAACAAACTTATAATATTATATTAAGTTATGAGTTAGCCATGTGTTTAACTGTTCATATAATGTTTAACGCTAAACATTCATTGATCTAGCCAAACCACTATACGATGTCACCAGTTGATATTTTCCAGTTCATGAAATGGAACCATTTTATGAAATATTAAGCCACATTATAAAATGATCAATTCTACTATCTGGCTACGAAAAAATCTATACAGTACGCAAGTTTTGGGCATCATAGCATGTGAAATAATGGATCGATTTTGGAGCGGTTATCTGAATTTAACAACTAATTAGAGATGGTTCTTAGCTAAGTCGAGAGTTTAGTTTTTTATTGTTATTAATTCACTAACGACCCGCCCAGGCATCGTACGGGTAGCAGGGGTAAATTATACACATAAACATGTAGGTGTGAGTAAGATAGACAATACCCATTGACATCTAAAGGCAACGCACAAGTGATACCTGTGGTATTACAAGTGTATATACCTAACTTATGGTCAACGCTTATCTCCAGGTATGCCTTATGCTTGCTAGCTGATTTGGTTGTAAAAAATTATTTACTTTTAACATGGGTATAGGTACATACGAATACCTGCACGGTACACGGCATGGCACCATAATTAGGCAACCTTGTATAATATAATATAGTAATACATGCTCTAAGATTTAGAGAAAATTAACACATAACATTGTGTTGTGCCTTTACTACCTGAAGGTGTAGCAGAGGTAAAATTCACCCACTTTTCACCAGCTATGTTTGGATCCCATACGTAATAGGGGCCAAACCTATTACCATTCATCGAGCACAATTCCAAACTTCGAACTTCAACTAAGATTCTCTAAGTAAATTAAAAAAAAGGTTTTGTTCGAACCCGGAACCTCGCGGCTATTAACCGAATGCGTTTACCACTGGATCACCTAGGCAGTTAAACCAAGTGAATTAAAATTATTTATATTATTTATGCACTTATTTGCACATCAAATAAGTACTTACAAAGCAAAGTTTTCGCAAACCAATTTCCTTTGTGAAAATGAAAACGTTTTAACATTGTAACTTCTGAAACTAAGTTCCTTTTATAACTTACATGCTAATCATTAGTTTTCATCTTTGTTTCTCACAAAACTCTACAAAATACAGCCAGTTATAGATGCTAAATATACAGAGCTAAAGGTGTTTATTGCGTATATTAATTTAGATATGTTGACGAAGTTGCTTGTTGTACGCACTCAAGTTAGGTAATGTGTATTGTAGTGTAACCTTGTATGGCAATATATTTGACTCTAAGTATTACGTAGTTTGTGATGTCTCTATTGGTCTTCTGCAGTGTATTTAGAATATAATAACTGATATCAAACGTGACACACGTGGTTCATACGACCATTGTGTGATGTACTAAAATACTAAGAGACCAGGAAATAAATAAACTGCCGAGGAAAACATTTATTTACAATTGACAAGAAAATTAAATTTACGCTTAGTTTAGATAGGTAATAGATTCTTAGATACTTATTCTTACCCTTTTTTTATTAACGTAAGATTGTCACGTGAGATTTCGAAGGAGAATGTCAATCCATACATTGTGTTAATTTCAATCTTTCGTTATCGCTTCGTTATGTAATTTGTCTAGAGACGTAGGATCCAAACGTAATACGAGGTGAGTCTATTACTATTTATCGGACAAAACTCCTAATTAGAGCTCCTTCACAGATTTTTCTACATTAGATTTCTTTTTATACGATCCAGGATGCGTCCCGGGATACTGCGCTTACCAATGAAGCATTGAGGCAATGGCCTTTACATATTATAAGCACATATGTAGGTAAGGCAACAAGCAGTTACCTACACGAATAATATTAACCTTCTACAGCAATAAATCAAAGTAAACAAAAGACATTATATCTAATTACTTATCAAACAACAGAACTAAAACAATTGAAGGTTTCACATTTACACAATTTACAGATTGTTACAGTTTTGTACTTCCTAGTTGATATCTATGAAAATCTTATAGTAGTTTCCTTTATTTCCCAATTATTAGCCAAACGCAGACTAAATAGTCGAAGAAAAAATATCTTTCTAAATTATCTCTGAAACATTCTAAATCCAAAATTAATATGAAAATCTATGCCCATTAAGTAATTGGAATTTAAAATATTCGTAATCATTCAAATTGCGAATTTTAGAGGTGTTAATAGAGAGGTATGCTAGAAAGTCAAATGGAAACTTTGTGCAGAATACCTACCTACTGTTTAATAAAGGGAAAACCCGCAACAACGACAGTGTAAGCACAGAATAAATATGAGTGATAGATATGGGGTTCTAAAGGGGTTTTTTTATTTATAAAAAACAAAATAAAAACCAGACAAGTTGTCAGATAAGCACTATCACAAAGTACCTAAGTAGCGCAGCGCTGTGTATTTCGTGTGGTGGTAGATTCAAACTAAGTAGGTACAAAAAATTTATATAACCTTTATAACTCTCAAACACTCAACTATATAGATAGCATATCATGGCTATGTGACTTCGAGGATAAGATATGTAATTATATTTTGGGAAAATGCTCCTTACGTTATGGACTACTTAAAGCACAGTAAGATTAAAAGAAGTGATAACTGCAAAGCTCATTACAAAATTCTAAAGATATTATCTTTGACGAGTTATAATATTTACGAAGTAGCTATAAATGTCCAATGACACCCTGAACACTATGTACATGAAACGAGCGCTCATAGGTCACATACATTAAAATTTAGAAACAATGTAAAAACTACTGTCTACCAGAATAGCATATTTGATATTGCACCCAAAATTAGTTACAGACTGCCAATATAAATTTTAAAGTGTGCCAATTTTAACAATTTCAAGTTACGATTATTTAATTTTAATATTGACGTGACATACTATTCTATTTATTATTTCTTAAATAATCCTATCCTATCCTATCCTATCCTACTAATATTATAAATGCGAAAGTAAGTGTGTGTGTGTGTGTGAAGGTTTGTTACCGCGTATCTCCATAACCGCTCAACCGATTTTATTGAAATTTGAAATGTAGGTAGTGTATACCCTGGAATCGGACATAGGCTAACAATATTTTCAAAAATCATTCCCTAAGCGGGTTGAATAGAGGGGTGAAGTTTGTATGCAACTTTTTATTCCTTGGTCCTATTCATTTAAAATTCGGTACACATAAACCTTAAGACAAATAATGAGATACGGGTTTTTTATTTTTCCATAATTACCCCTATGAGGTGTGGATAATGAGCTTTATTGGTAAAAATTAAAATTTCTCATTCTCTGTATAGTCTCAAGTCCGATTCACTCCAAATTTGGCACACATATACCTTAAAAAAAATCATGAAACACGTGTTTTTTATTTTTCCAAAACTACCCCCGGTGAGGGTGTTAAATGAGTTTATTTGGAAAAATTAAATATTCCATAACTGTTTAGTCCTTGGTCCGATTTCCTTCAAATTTGGTATAAATAAAGCTCAAAACAAATAATGAAATACGTGTTTTTTATTTTTTCAAATTTTTTTATTTTCATCCTAATATTAAGCAAAGCAAAGCCTGAGAAATTATTCTGAGGGTGATTTTCTTCAAAGTTGATATCGTAACTCCTTCGTAATTTTGATCTAAATTACTTTTTATTTTGACACAATGACATGTTTGATAACTCAATGCTACGAATAGAATTCGAAATTTAAATTTCATTTCTTATAAGTATGGTCTAAGAGCCGTAGTATTTTTAAGAAACGCCTATTGATTTATGGATATACCTATGGGCGCTTGACGATTTCAAAATGTTGCTTACACTTCTACACTACTGAACTAATTTTGTATGAAGATTGTTCGAGACCCGTAAAGGATAGTTTTATCCGACTGCGAAAAAAGGGATTAATGGTCTAGCGCGATAACCAACATCCGCGGGCGAAGCCGCGGGCGGAAAACTAGTGACAAATATAAATAAAAAAGCTGAAATGTATCAAATTGACATATTAATATCCCCGAAAGTTTAATTAAATCCCTCAAATTAGATATTCTTAAACTGTGCCAATTTTTGTGTTTCAATGAACTTCAAAGTGTACGCAATATTCTAGTTATATTTGGTTAATATTCTAGTGACGCTTGTAATGTAATTCTAAATTTAAGTTAACAATGTTTAGTACGCCACACAACAGAACACAGTAGTACATTATTTATTTTGTAACATATTATTTACTTGTGTTTCACATAAATAAATTGAAATTAAAATTGAAATTGAACTATATTGCTACATCCTGCGTTGAACAAAGACATACCCTTACACCAGATGTCCAATAACGTATTACGGAATTTAGTCGGTCGACATAGAAAACTTACCGTGAAGTGTTCACGTTACACGCAGTATGTAAGGAATGCACTTTTTGTGCTCCGCCTCGTAAACGATTTTACAGACACATTCTTGATTTGGTATATTAAAAAAAAATACCGACGGGTATTATGGAATTAAGTAAAAAATATAGTTTGGTTATGATAAACCTTTAGAGTCGGCAACGTGCCTGGTGCCTCTGATGTTGCAAATATTCTTAAGCTACAGTGATCACTACTATTAGATGGACCGTATACCATCTGCCAACAGAATAGTATAACTTATGATTGCTTACTTATTGTCAGTTCTACCTTTTTTAGTGTCCCACTATTGGTTATATTTCTTCCAAATTCTCTCAACTAGTAAGATAGTTGAGATAATTTGAGCTTTAATGCATTTTTTGGGTTTTAACAGAGTTTAGGCCTCAATTGTTTAAAAAAAATATTATAAAGGTACATAACCATATTAGAACTTAAACTTAGTACTTAAACTTAATACTTATGTTCACAACATAAAGATTACGACTTTAAAACTATGTGCTCAAGTTCTATTTCATTTGAATTTACATAGTTACTTAAGTTAGGCAGAGGTAACTATCATTATCGCCCCAACATTTATTTTGTGAATAGCCATTACTAATAATTCTATGGTCCAACTTCTTCCCCTGTTCTATTTTTAACCATCTTCGACTTTTAAGTATGTTTTTAAACTAATCCGAATTAGTCGACTCTTTTTTAAGTTTCATTTTTATTTACACACAAAATATTTGAATTTTTTTAACGTTTTGTAGATTGTAAATCTAAATTCTTTGACTAACTTATTATTCTTGATAATCAATGATGACCTTTGTATACATATCCAGTAGATAGATTTACAAGCATCTAAAATGTTTGTATGACTTCCGAAAATCAATAAAACAGAGGTCATTTATAACCAAAACATAGGTTAACCTTCATACTGACATACGCAATACATGGTACACTAGTCCCGTCATCACCTGAGAACATACATCTGAAACGATTAATCATTTCTTACAAACGATCATCAAAAACAAACAATTGATTCGAAATCAATCGAATTAATAGCACTGGTTGTTCCCACAATCATACTTAAGGTTGGTTTGAAAAAAGAACAGAAAAAGCCTAATCACTCAAATAAAAGTAAGTTTTATATACAGGCTGTGGCAAGTCAACAATATATCTCGATCTAATATTCGATTATTTAAATAAATTTTATTACAGCTATAAAAAACTAAATTGTTATAAAAATTAAGTAATCTTAGATTAGTACATTAAGAACTAACTATTTTAAAATTTGAAATTCGTAATAATAATATTCTAAAACATTTAATCACGCGGTCATCTTGTTCCAAGCTAAACAGAGTTTGTTATATTAGCTAATAGGTACTTATAAAAATATTATTTATGCGAATTCCATAATATATGCACTTTTAATTAATTTATTAAGACATTACGATTGCCATATGCCTAATGAAGTCTTATATAGCAGTCTGAGCCTAGTAGCCAGTATTCAGCCGTGTCGTTCCCATTATACACCCCAAACAATTAGGATGAATTGGCACTTTCTGACTGCACGTGCATCATCTCCGTCTTCATGCTCACTCTTGGTGAAATCGAGGTCTAATGTGCTGTTATTTATTTAAAAAGGTATTTCAGACTTCGAACACTCTGTATAAAAGGACTCCCAGTTGAGATGAAAGAGCCGCTCGTAGTGCCGCGTCGGGTGCGCACACGCATGTTAACATGCTGCCCTCGGACGGAAAGACACTTCCTTAAAATACTCTTTTATTTTATCAGCAATATAATATATTAAAATTAATCCTTTTACTCTTGATTCTTCTAGTTTGACATTTATTTTATTTCTTTATTACATTTATTTATTTCTTTCATTGTCAGCACTAATCAATTAGGTTGCTATATTGTTATATTATTATCTATATCTTTAATATCTTTATTGTATAATAAGCATACTTTTCCTTTTCTCATTTTTGCTACTTGATCCTTTAGGTAAATCAGTAGATTTTTTCTCGTCGATGGATTTTAGAAAGGTTAAATTCACAATTTGATCTACTTTTGAATTGGTTTTATTAGTGCAACTTTTTTATGTATTATCTTGTCCAATCAATATGTGAAAACATACGTGTAAGTACTAAGGGTACCTACTTTGGTAACTTTGATAATGATATCAAAAAAATCTCACAATAAGGGTTAACCCTTGTATTCATAATCATCTTTTAAGCTCATTATAGCTAAAATAGGTTTATAATTTTTTGTCTTTTTCTGTCGTTTTGACATTAATACCAGTAAGAAAGAGACAAATTAATTTTAACTAAAGAGTCTTATATGATTTTAATAAATAAGACTGTAAGAATAAATCAAAAATAACCATACTTTAACAAAATAAGGAAATTATCTTTCTCACACACCACTTGCCGCTATAACTTTTACGAATATATTGCAATTAATTCACAATGCGTGTTATAATGGAGTTTATCTGTACATCCTGCCCGTGCGTTTATTGCATAAAACATGCGCTTTCATTGATATTACTCTTTTTATTAAAATGACAGTATTTATAGTTCCGTTCTGGCATAGCATTGAGAAGGTGAAAATAAAAAGCTTACCTAACATGTTATTTAAACTAACTAAAATGATATTTTAGTAAGTTTTTTTTTACTCTGTTGATATCCATAGATATGCTACAAACTCTCAGGCTTCAATCTCGATTGTGCGAAGTATTTATTGGGTTATTGAAACAGAATAATTTTAGTTGTATTGTTGTGTTGTGTTAAAAAATCGATTTTTTAAATTCTGAAATAGGCTTTCATTTGACCACAACTTACAGATAAGTAGACTACGGCCCTGCACTGTACTTGCAGTTATCGTCATTTTTGAGATTTTCAGTTTTTTGTACAAAAATGATCTATTAGGGCACTAATCTGTATAAAAAAATATATTTTCAGTTTTTTTTTACTATAAACATGTCTTTTTGTTTAAAGCGAAACGCAGTACTTGCACAAAAAAAATGTTTACCGCATTTATCTCGAAACCGCCATTTTGCAAGTACTGCGTTCACATTTAGGAGAGTAGTACACTACACTAGACCACAGTCTAGGATGGAACGCGTAATAACCAGTAATGGTTTTCGGTGAAAATTAAGGTGGTAGTAACTTCATAAAGGAGTCACAATTCCGGCCTTCACACCCTCTCAAATGGTGTCATCAGACATCGCACCGAAATACAGCAAGGCTGCTTCAGCGTGCGCTTATGTTTAGTGGGTGGTAACACTGGTTCTAACCACGGTCGTAATCTACCATCAGTATATTGTCACCGGGTTTGCACCACTCGGGGACCATGTGTCCCAATACCTGGTCTCCGAGTGGTGCAAACCCGGTTTCAGATTGAAAGGACCCCACGTGTAGGTATAGGTGACACAGCAACAAAATAAAGTCGAACAGAAATATTTAGTGGTAGTTACATATCTAAACTAACGAATGCATGGTGCTTTCTGCCTAATTGGATATGGATTTGTGCCTATTCACTTATGCCTGACCTTCTGTACACATTTGAGTACTCGACGTTATAGATAAAAAGCAACTTATTTATGGTTATTATTGGTTTTATAAGGTAAATAAAAAAATACAAACCTAAAAAAAGCTATGTCTAAGTAATAATGTTATTAATAATTTTAACTCACGGGGTCACGGGTTTGAATCCCGTGTTGCCGGACTAAAATGAGTGTTGAGTCTTTTACTGATTTCTCAACACTAAGTAAGTGTCTCCCGAGCCTTTAAAAGCATGTAAATCCGTCGGTCTTGCGCCCGATTTTTCACCGGTCGTCGTGTCAATCAGTCCGTTACAACGGACTATTAAAGTGAATGAAATAAAGAGTACACTTTGCCTACACACTTGTGCACTATAATATTTCCCGTGTGCCAGGCTACTCAGCTTAGACTGGCAGCCGTATCCGCAAATTAAACCGCTAGGAGAGAGATTGATATTACTAATAATCGTTTCATTTTATCAATCAACGAATGAGCTATATTTATGATTTAATTTGTACACAGATTCGAGCCCACAAAATCAACTAAAGGGGCCAGCAAAATGCGCCGGGATCTCATCAACGCAGAGATCTCAAACTTGAGAGACCTTCTGCCACTGCCGCCGTCAACACGGCAAAGGCTCTCACAACTGCAGCTTATGGCACTGGTCTGCGTGTATGTGAGGAAAATGAATTATTTCCAACAAGGTTGGTAAAATTTGACTAGTTTACTACAAATTATTAATACAAACCAACAAGAAAATTTATTAAAATAAAATTGATCTAAATTAGAAATTTACACCCGTATTCATAAACGTGTAATGAGCTCACTATAACTAAAATACGTGTATAATTCGTTTGTCTTTATCTGTCATCCTGACATATACTAGTAAGAAAGAGACAAAGACCATTTGAACTAAAGAGTCCAATAAGATTTTCATTAATAAAACCGTAAATCTGTAGATATCCTACGCTACTTTCTAGAACAAAAAAAAATTGCTTAACTGTAGAATTATTATTTAAAATAATCATATAATAACCAAGAAAATCCTCTCCTCCTCTATTTAAAATTATGTATTATGCAGTAATAACATGTTCTAGCAAACAAATCCCATACGATTAACCATCCAAATTTATCAGAATCATTACCTACTTAAATTTTATTATCTGTTGAATCCTGGCCATGATTCAAAAATTACATTCAATTTTTGTTAATATTTTATTTAGTATTGTCTTAGATTTACGCGAATATCACACGTCGGGATCAAAAATCTAAAATAAACCGCGATAAAATCCGTTAAAAAGTAGTTTTATTTCAAAATATTTTATTTGTTTCACATTAAAAGAAACCCTGTAGTTAAAAATACAACAAGTACAATACCCAAAAAGCTATCTATAAATAACATCGACGCTATGTGACCGCAGTCTAGTTCGCGTTTAAAGTCAAGATCATTGAAATTGTCTACTTTCAATATTAGTCATCGTTGCAGAATGTTCCCTGCGTACGACTAGTACAACCTTAGATCAAATAGATTGGCTTGATCAATGAAGTTAATCCGATTTGATATGTCCGTGATCACTTACATTAACATAATAATAATGACGAATAAATATACTCAAGTTGATATCAGCCATGCCCAAGTTATTTTGTGCAATGATATAATGATAAATGCAATTAAGGTAAAAATACAAGTTACAATATAAAGGAACCTATTGCTGTTAATGATTTACTTAAAATAAGCAGTTTTTATTAGTACCATTAGTCAGAAATTCAAATATTGAGCAATGATATTAATAAAATTTATGGAAGTTGAAAGTTATGGAAATGATAATCCGTGTACTTTAAGTATATAATAAAAAAAGTATTACAAAAACAAAACAGTAATTTCACTGACATTGACAATGTATAAATAGCATTTTTGAAAAATCGTAGATGTTTAAATCGGGAAGTCTCGAGTAAGAATCCTACGAACAGACTTCTTGTGTTTTCTTATGATTAAAAAAAGCATACAATCAAAACTTGGTTAACCAGGTATTTCCTATAAAGTAATATTAATTACCTAATGTCTATTCTAATTAAGTCCGTTGCAAATTACTACAAACAGCTTATCTTTCTATAAAAGCTAGATTCATATATTAAAACTATCCCAGTACCAAATAGAGGAGCAAAAAATTAAATAAGACATTTTTGGAACAAGAAATATCTTTTAAGTACCTCACCTACAAAAAACTTAAGTATCTAGAACTAAGCATACAAAAACGGTTAACAAAGAAACAAATCCCCATCAAAGCCTAATTGCCAATTATAGAAACAGAAAAAAAGTTATATTCTAATTCAATACTAAGTAGATGAAACTAAACAGAAATACTAAAAGAAGTGTTGTATCCTTTGTTCACTAAACGGTAGCTGTAAATAGCACACGAGTCGAATTTTACCGTGGGAAACAACTGCCAATCGGAGAACTAAACTAATTTGTAATTTATCTCACTGTAATAGCCAATCACAACAGTAATTTAACTAACTACACGTTGTTTGGTGGCAAATAATCTCAATGTCTTCAATGAAATCAATGGTAAAATTGAGATTCAAACTTTAAATGTACATAAAACTTTTGTATTAAGAATATAATATTTAGAATTCGATATAGCTACTGCTAAAAGTTTTGTGTTAAATGTTTTTATTTTATAAATAATAAGAATATATAGTTAGATTTCTAATATCGTCGAAAACGGGTAGGTAAACACGGGAAGATAATTATGAAGATTTTTAGACGGTATTTATTTAGCTTAATTTTGAGATAGTTGTTTAATTTTCTTGTCATTTGTATTATTAATTTGTTGTAAATTAAAGTGTAAATCACTTAGCTGTAATATTGAAGAAAAATAAATAATAAAGCCGAAAAACAAGCGCTAAAAGAAACATAACCAATGAAATTATTTTATGGTATGCTTATGTTTTAAGTACACATCAAATCAACGATTTTATAACCCGCTAAATGATCGTCAAGAATCATTATCGAGTTACCTTTTACAACCACTGTTATTTGCTTGGCAATTTTTAGAAAATAATCTGTCATTTTCATTTTTGGAGTCTGTATATTTTACATTTTGTTTTAAAAATTTGTGCTAAATAAATTGTGCTGCACAGATGTTTATACCATAAGAATATTACATAATAATTATAAACACATCCATATAAAAAAAATTAAAAGAAGTAAATATTGTAAAAATTATGCTCTACTCTGAAAAGCGCTTACCCAGTAAATACCGATTCACTCATGACTTAAAGACAGGCAGATTATAAAATTTTATTAAAAAATATTGACTTAAAAATAGGTCAAATTGTTTTGTATTTACACATTATTTATGATTTCTAATCTTGTACCTACATCATCTTTGAAGACAGTTACTTACCCATTCCCAACAAAATCGTGCGCTGACAAGTCCTCTTCATTTCCATGTAAGATTTCCCCAGTAAATTCTCATGGCCCAAATCTTTGGCTATACTCATCACGTCCTATGTTATCCTACATCTTTCTGACATCGTCCCCAAACTTTTTGTCAGCTCACCTTCAGTCACGAAAAGGCATATTAAGACGTTTAAAATGCATTTAGTTCGCTATCTTATCTACGGTTGCTATTACTTCACCCATAATACCGTCTTTCTTTCTGTTTTAGTGTTTAAAAGTCACGACTTCAGCTATCAGTATCAAGAACAACCGACTCCTACACCTAATATTGGATTTTCAAAGGTTTGTATTGTATTTTTCAAGTTTACGACCGTTTGAAGTGAACACATAAACTAAGTTTACAATGTATTTTCAGGCGATGAATGGTTTTATTATGATGATGACACAGAACGGAAAATTGTTATACATATCGGAAAACGCGGCAGAGTACTTGGGACATTCAATGGTAAGTTATAGCTTGAAAAACTATGTATACTTAAATTTATTTTTTATTTAAAAACATAATTCAAATGATCATTAAAATCTCTTTTAGGAAGATCTATTAATACACGGTGATAGTGTTTACGATATAATAGATAGGCAAGATCATCAAACAGTCCAAATGGAGTTAAATAGGGGGAGCAATGGAGAGACTGAAAACATACCAAAGAATAGACACTTCTTCTGTAGAATGAACGTTTCAAGAAATGCGAGAAGACAAATGAGATTTGGGGACCAAAAAGTATGTAGTTTTTGCTTTATATTTTGTGAGTTTATTTTGTGAAGCACGATTGTCTTTTATTTGGAGTATTTTCGTTTGACCGTCGAGTTTTGATCATAGGTAGTGTTGGTCCGTGGTCACTACGTGTCGTACCTACCACTGTGCAGCCGCAATGAGCCGGTGTTTTTGGCGGTGTGCACTCCACTTGCAATGCCAGAGACCCGTGAGTGCGTTGTTCATGGCGCTACCAACGTTTTTACCACCGTGCACGCCATGGACATGAAGATACTACACATTGACACCAAGTTAGTACCTACTACCTACCCTGTACATACAAGTATTATTGCTATTAACTCGTGTTATTAAACTAAGTTTACTTTGATGAAAATATACTCCAAACTTTTATTTAGAGTTGAATAGATAGTAGTTTTAATTAAATATGGTTTGCACAAAGATTAGTTTTATACCTGTTTAATAAAAGTTTAGGCACTAAAGCATTCCGAAATCAGACATAAAAATGGTACAGACTAAAAATAAGTAGGAACTACATGACAGATATTTTAACAATCGTAGATGAATGGTATACTCGACTAATAAAAAGACAATCTATTTGATGAATCCATTGAACAAAGTGCTAACAGAATAGATAACCTTTTAGCATCGTGCAGTGTCGCTGAAAGCAGCAAAAAGTTTCCGAACACTTTTAAGTAAAACAGACAAAAACAATGTTAAGGCTTCGCCAAACAGAAAACGTATTTTCGCACGTCAAGACTGTAAAGCGTTTCAAATTTATTTTGTACTGAAAATGTCTAAAATTTATAAACAATCCGAGTATCGCTCTGTCACGCCGTCTTGTCAGAATAAGGACGCGTTAACAGGGTCTACAATTCGTCTGCACCATAGATTTTATTGACCAATATTTTTTGTTGTAATTTTTCATCAAAGACTCTAGGTAATAGGATAGTAAATCTGACGTCTAAGCAACGTTATTTTGATGGTAAACATTAAAAAATTTGCATGTGAGATTGGAATTTCACTCAGAGATAAACTAAATTTGGTCTCGCGGTCTTTACCACACAATAATATTAGTCAATACAACGCTAATCCAGGCCCTCTAGACAAATTACAAAGCGAAGCATTTACGAAAAATTGAAAAGAAAATCCATGGAACTGACATTAGATTGTTAGGTGACATTTTGAAGGCGAGTGTCGTTCCCATAAATTTTGTTGTTTTTGATCTTTCGTTATTCATATCTACTAACAATATCCATCTCTAAATTTTATGTTATTTGTTTATTATGCTTTGTGATAGATATTTTATGTTCTTTTTGCATTTAAATTTAGATTTTTTTTTCTTATATCCTTTTATATGTTCCCAGTCATGACATTATGTTTTCTCTAACCTTGACATTGGCAGAATCATCGTTGTCACAATAGAGTCATAACTATCAAAGTTGAAGTTGATCTTTCGTTACAACTTTGTTGTGTTATTTGCTTAAGGGCCCAGGATCTTTAGCGCATTGACACAAGCTATCGCGCGTTCTATTTGAATGTCTAAGAAAATGCCAGAGCGACGCCTGTAGGTATTAACGATAGACTACCAATTTATCGGATAGCGGTAATTTTAATCTAGTTTGAGACTAAGATTAATTGATAGGAGGTCGACACGAGTTCATTTAAAATAAATCCTTTCGTTAAACGAGATATTTTAACTCACTTTTGACGGTAAATTAATAAAACTAAACTGATTTTGTAATCATGGATTAATAGTTTCTTTTTAATTATTAATTAATTTTGAAGTGATTCATCTTTTTTAATTAATTGTAGTGAAAGTTATAATGTAACTCTGTTAGTGTAACTGAGCTGATTTTGACACACAGATTAGATACAAATGTTGATACACAGATGATGCACGCATTCACTGTTATTTCAGATTTTAAGGTGTATGTTATACCTTTAAATATTTGTGACACTAAAAGAGGTTTTATTTATTCTTTCATTTTTATCCTGGCATTGCAAATTAAGTAAGCTAATTAAAAAATAAAATAAAAAACAAATGAATTAATAGAATTTCAAATTTGGTAAAAGGTGAATAAATAAAACTAGTTTTTTTATCGCGGTTTATTTTAGATTTTATATCCCGACGTTTCAAAGTATTTTCTGACTTAATGGACATGGGAAAAGAATAACAGAAATTACTATTTGGTACAAGTTGTAATGAAATCGATTTTGTCAACTAGCTTTTTCCCGCAACGTCGTCTAGGTGATAATGCTACAGATAGTATACCCACCAAGGGAATAGGTACTTTACATGTGAATAAAACTTCAACAAGGTCCATATATTCGTTTTGTTGTAAATACAATACAGATCCATCTATCTATCCCGATTTTACTTCCCTTCAACCTTCAACTCTTCCTATCAACTATCTGAAGAGTTGAGAGAATTTGTGACTTAATCCACTCCCTCTGGCCAAATGCGGTTTGGTGGTTATCACATGTACCTACTCGAATTTTTGGATATTGAGCGGTGGCAATAAAACAATTCACACAAATATGTTTGGGTACAACCGGGGATCGAACCCGCGACCTTATATTTCACAGGCGAGGCCGTTACCACTGCACCTCCGCTACTCATCTAACCTATCAAACTTCCGCATCTATGAAAAAGGTAGAATTTTGTTTTTAATTTTAAATATTTGTTGCAGTGGTGAATGGTATCTTGGATGGAAGAAATCAGAGTTAACAGACGTCTCCTGGTACCAACTCATCCATTGGGACAGTTTACGAGAGGCTCAGAGTAAACATAGATTAAGTAAGTACCTACATAATAACGGCCTACTTATTTTAAAATATAAAATACAATATAAAAATGTTATTATTACCGCACCTCTTTAAGGTATTGCACACCATTTTTTCATACAAACGGGAGTGTCGTCTAATGACGTTTTGCAAATAACTTGTGAAAAAAATCGGTGCGGTGTAGCTCTAAATTTTTTTGACAGATCAAAGTGTTGTACAACAGAAATTTTACAAATACCGCACTATGACGTTATGCTCTAGAATCGAATTTTAGCTGGACGTTGTTAAACGTTGTTTCAGTGCACGCACGTCATGTGTGACGTTATAATATGCGATTGATCGCATCAACGTGTTAATACAAACAGCGCCATCTAGCCCCTTACTAAGCAATTGTCTTTGCTTGGGTTATGGGTACTAGAAACTGTTTTTTTTTTGTATACATACATTTATAGATAAATGACACCCAGACACAGCACAAACAATCATGCTCGTCACTCAAAGATTTGTTTTGGGTCGGTGTCGAACCCACTCCCCAATCGAATCGAATCAGGATCACTAACCACTACGGCAACAGGCCAGAGTGTGTTCTTAGAAGTACGAGAGGTCAACACACTATATTGCCAGTCAGCATAAACTATAATATCAAATTACTTTTAATTATTTAAGTGCATCAAAAACTTAACAAGCTAATTTATTTGGAATCACGACCGTTCACTTTTTATTGATCTCGATAGGTCAATATTCTGCACCTAACCTATTATAGTAATTCAGTCTTCAGACTAACACTTATTAAATGTTAACAAAAATTACAAATTAGATTCATGCCACTGAATAATAAAGTTGTTTGTATAGCTTTGATTATGATGATTAAATAACTACTCAGAGTAACTTCGGGTATAAAGGCACATGCTAAGCTCATGCACATCTTAGGAATAAAACACAACATGTATATGATAAATCAGTTTTTATTGGTTTTATCAGTTCTTTCGACTTAATAGCAATCGAAAATTATAAATTTGAGGTCATTTACCACGTAACATAACTTTAACAATATAAATAATAATATAGTGGGACAATTAACACTCAGGGCTATCTGACCCCAAACTAAGCAGAGCTTGTACTATGGAAACGAGATAACTGGTAATATACTACTTAAAATACAATTCTTTTGTAAATAGATACTAATATAAATAGATAATTACGCCTAGACACAAGTCAAACAGACATGTTAATTACACAAATGTCTGTCTTGGGTGGGAATCGAACTCGCGATCTTATATTTCTAAGGCGAGGCTCGTATCGCTGCGCCACCACCGCCATCTGTTGAGCTGTTACGTGGAAATAAGGAAATTTACGAACATTCAAACGTAGAAGATTTGCGAGAAAAACATAACGCTTTCTTAATAGTCATGTAAAAAGTATCCCTCAGTGTAAATAGTATTATTACTCGTATAATATGAACCCTTGGAAATAATTTTTTGTCTTATTACACAAGTGTCATTGAAGTGATATGTTTTTCGCGCGTATCATAATATATTTAAGTACCTATGTTTTGTAAATTTCTTTATTACTACGTACCTATCTCTAAAACAGCTAAATGGATTGTGACAAGTAAGATATTATTAGGTACATTAGTATCTTGTTAAAAAAAATGGCTGAGTTTCTATGAGTACGCTAAATTGTAATTCGTAAATATTTTTTTAGATAAACCTATCAAAATGAAGGTTTTAAAAGGAAATTACTGAATTATATATAAGTTGGGTATAAATGTCATCAGAAATAATAAATACAGTTCTAAGTGCATTGCAGTCGTGTTTTTTATTTTCAAATTCTAGCTGCTTGTTTAGATACATTATTTAACTTACTGAGTATGTCTTTGGGATAAGAAAATAGTGAATCATTGTTGTCACTTAGCCACGCCTCTTGACCAATTAGATTATAGTAAATTAGGAAGCTGTTGTCACATTGACCAGTTGAAGTAGCCTTTTAGACAGCACGGACGTGTTTTTTGGTAAAACCCCACCCAAATAAAACATTATATTGCTGCCAGCAACTCAACTCTTAAACATGCCGTAGACAAGAAATGAAAATGCCGTAACAAGACCTGAAAATGCCGTAACAAGACATGAAAATGCCGTAACAACGTGGTTAGGAAAGAAAAAAATGTTGATAGCAAAATTATTTACAGTTGCACCGATGAGTCAGGTCATCAAAAAAATTAGCTATTATTTTTTAATTCATATTCATTGTTACAGTAACACAATCGGAGCAAGACAAATGTTGCATCTTACTAGTAAAGTTGCAACAACGAAGTGGTCAGTTCATTTGGGTACATGTGGTATTTCAAGTCAAAGATGCTGCGGATACACCTCGACAGTTCATTATAGCTACTAACCAAGTGTTAAGGTAACTTGCTACTTTTACCACATTTGTTACAGTTTTATAACTCCGTAACTTGAACGGTAAAAATCTTTATAATTTATTTATTTATTAATGTTCGCCGACAATTGATATTACCCTTTCAAGTTTTTAATAGCTAAAATAGATTTATTATGGTTTAACTATAACGGTTAATAAGATTTTCATGAAGCATTTACGGATCGGTAAACACCGCATAGACTAATCAATAAAAAAAATAAAAACAGGATACAATTTAACTTAAACTAGAATATTAAAATTCTTCAGAAACGTTATCTGTGGGTCATCGACCAATCACAATGGAAGATCGTTATTGTGTCTTATTTTATAGATAACTTATAAATTTAAAAAAGATTTCTTTGGTTTGACTTTATAAGATCACTTTGTTGTCCGTCCGTCTACTTGTCTGTAAAGATCCTTTATTTTTGGAACCCATGGAGGTATCAAACAGACATGTTCATCACACAAATATTTGTCTCGGGTGGGGATCGAAACCACGACCTGCGGCGTGAAAAGCAAGTATCTTACCGACCACGCCACCGGCTATACCTATCTAAGTTATGCTTCGATTTATAACCTATGAACATATTGAACAATAGATGTTAATAAAAGTTAAGTTAGACACTGGCCAAATCTAAATATATAAAAATGAAACCCGTTTTCCGTTGTCACGACATCACGCGTGAACGGCTGGACCGAATTCGCGAATTCTTTTTTTTAAATATTCCTTTAAGTACGAGGATGGTTCTTACAAAGAGAAAAATTAAAAAAAAAGAAAATTTAGAAAGCGAAGAAGTGCCGAAAGCCGGGTTAGATACCTATTATTTATTATTGGTTATATTCGGTAGGTCTGAGACCCGGTAGATGGCACTGCTTTAGCGGGCAGAACGACGTCTGCCGGGTCCTCTAGTAGTCTATAAATAATTATGTAATCAATCTCTAAAGAAAACATATTTTTTTCTTTAATAGGTGGATAGATAATTAAGGAGGATATTTTTTTAATTAATTACACTTAGTTTTTTATAAATAATAAACTACATTTTCTTGAAACGTAAGCGTCAGTTAATTATCTATGATCGATGTCCGTTTAGGAATTAAAGACTTGTAATTGCATATTTCTGTTCACAAAACTAACAGTTCATGACAAAAATTACACTTGACAGGCATAAAACTAATAGTTACTATCAAAGTAACAGAGTCTATACAATCCATCAAAAACTAAATATAATTTAACTACCATCTGACATTTTAAAGTCGAAACTGACATTTAACAAACCAACATTTTTAAATGTTACTAAAACGAACAATGAATTGCGTCGCGTCTGTTTCTACGAGTATGTAGCCATGTTCGCGATCGCGCATTTTCATGTGACTGGCTATTTATTGCCAACAAGAGGGGGTACATCTGAATGGCGTCGATTTAGGCCATCTCAACGAGACTGGTTGCCTTCGAGGCTAGGCTTATGAGATATAAGGTCGCGGTTTCGGTCCCCGGTCATGCTCACACATCTTTGTGTGCTTCATCGCCACTGCTCAATATCAGTGAAGGAAAGCATCGTGAAGAAACCGGTATGTCTAAGAACTAATCATTCGATGACATGTGAAATCCACTCAATGTGTGATCACTCAGTGTGCTGATCAAGGCCTAAACCTCTCTCAACTCGTGAGATAGTGGTGAGAATACTCGTGCCCAGCAGTGGGGCACCAAAAAGTGTTGAATTGAATTACAAAGTATTGTTACTGTATGCAACTTTCATAATTCGAAGTGAATATAATACGAATTCTGTGCCCAAACATTCGGACGGCACTCACTGAAAAGTTAATTTGAACGGAGTAAGATAATATTGCAGAAGTTCATAATATACCCTTTTCCACAGCGAAGAAGAAGCTACTATAATGCTGGCTAACTCATGGTTATACCAATACTATGGTTACCAGAACCAGCCCTGCGGGATGTTAGACCCTCGGTGCCAGAAGTTCTTCAGACGAGATCAATGTTACCAAGACCCATACCAAGAGTACCCGTATATCGAAAACACGGAGATGGAGTACAGTGGTAGCTACCATGTGTCCTCGTATGTACATCCTAAAGCTGTTGAAGAATACGGGTGCGAGAGAGTGTTTACGGATCGAGGGCCTGTTGATTATTCGACGCATTCTCCGCAGTCTACCATTAGTGAAGAAAGGTAAGTTGTTATAGGTACTAGTTAGTTAGTGACCAGACCACCCACCAGACAAAGCCGCACCGCCAGGCGGCCTTGCCATGTTTCTTTGCGATATCTGGAGACATCATTCAAGACGGTAGGCCAGAATTGTTGCTCCTTCATAGTTTTTACCAAACGCAATGATGTAGTCACGATGGGACACGCCCGCCCAATATACCGCTTCACTCGTGATTACGAATGATTTTCGGTGAGAAGGGGGCAGTGGAATGAGGCTCCATTTGGTAACATCAATCAAGTTGGAGTTAAGCATAAAGTTATTTCAGATTTATAAAATTAGGTACCTACTTACTAAATTAGGTACCTATTATAAATACGAGTTGGTTACAATATATATAGCTATGTAGCTCCGAGGTCGAGTACCATCGGGCACGATTCAAAAATTCTGGCTACGATTCTCTAAGTATATTAGAAAAGTCTTTTTGCCCGATCCGGGATAAGAATCGGACCTGCGAGGCAGTACCAAGTTTGAAATAAACCAATATAAATGAATAACTTGGCAAGATTTTTTAAATGTTCTTTATGTATCATATCATATGTATTTTGATTGCTGAGCCATTTAACGTTACATTAATTTTGATAAGATTATACGTTATTGTGCTGGTTTAAATTCATACGATTTGTATTACTCTACCAATGTTGGTTGACCACAAAGTGGTTCAACAGTTAAAATATGTCATCGAACTTATCTAAATGTTCAACATTTTAAGTAGGTGTCAATCAAGGCATAAAAAATATAAACCAATATAAAAATAATACCAATTTTGCAGAAATACAGCATAAATTTATTAGCAGCATAAAAATGTTATGCTAAACTTTTCACACAATTTACTTTGTAAACCAACGAATAGATTCAGTCGATATACTTAAATAAAAAACAAACATCACAAGGTCAGATTTACAATTTGTAGCCGTCATGTCACACTGTCCGAAGAACATAAATAATAGTCCCAGATCCCAGGCTTGCCAGACGCCTCTTTATTACTATTATTTTTTAATATTTTTTAATACGTCAGATCAATAAAAAAATATTGGACACGTATTTTTCTATTTGTTATGTACTAAAATAAAGTAATAAAAAAAATTGTAACAAATATAACTAAAAAACGCCGATTTCCTAGGAAACTATTATTCCTCTCATTATTTTTATGTAAAAGCATCTAAATTTTACTCAATATTATTAATAAGTAATGACTTCTACCACGCCACCGGCCCGTCAAATAAATGTACCTAAAAGGCTGAAAGCACTGTCGTGTTGGAACTCAATGTTTGTTTTGCCCAAGATATAAGCTTGAAGGCTTCCGAAGGTTTTTAGACTAAAAATATCAAGATTAGCAGACAACACTAGGTAGGCGTGAATAATCGGGTAAGAAGACGGTATTTCAATAAAATAACTACAGCAAATATCACTTCACCCCCATCTCTCGATAGCACAATCATGAATTCTAACAGGTAATTACAGATCGTTAAGATTACGTTGGATTGAACAGTAACGTTCACCGAGCACGTTATTGCATCTGCACTACCGGACGCCACAACGGTTCAACACGCAATGTCAGCCATTCTAAGATGGCCGCTTCACCCGCGCTCGGTGTTCATTATTTCGTTCATAATGACATTCTCGAGTGACAGGTGACTTCAAAGACGGACGTGATGATAGTATAAAATGACAGCCGATGCATTGAGAAGTAGATGTGCCAACAAGCTAGTTTTTAAAAAACTCATTCAAAAGCAAACGCATTCTTGGGCCAGTACAATCAATACTCTCCGACAGTTTCTGTCGTCACAATACAGTACAAAACGTTTCATCCTACTAATACTATAAGCATAAAAGTTTGTATTGATGCATGTTTATATATGTGAAAATGTGTTGCTCTATCACGCAAAAACTAGGAGACAAAATTAGATGAAATTTTGTCACAGAGATAAATTATAGTCTAGATTAGTACATAGTACATACTACTTCTAACCTAATAAAATGCGGTAGAAGCCACGGGCGAGCTAGTACCGCATAATATAAGTAGAGTCTGGCAGGCATGTGATCTTTGCCTATAAGAAAATCACCGCCCGAGCCGTCCGTCTGCGTAATTTGACACCTTTCATTACCATATTTATTGTAAGTCGTTATTGCTAGTGTTATTTTGCCGTCTATCAAAACTATCTTCACCTTTATTTCTATAGATACAAAGCTGAAAATAGAACAACATGGCTTAAATAATTGTAGATTTTAAATTGTTAATGCAAACCAAATATGAACCGCCAACTCAAAAAGGATTTAATTTTGATGTGAGAGGGTATTTGATGCAACTCAGTATTGGGATTGACGTAGAACCTTGTTTATAATTGAAATTATATGAGAAACCTTTTAGTGCCCAATATTCTTTGGCAGTTCTGCATCAGATTTCTATTACATGTTCAACACGTTATTTTTTATTATTTGTTTTTTTTTTACAAAAACTCACAAAATATCTACTTAGGTATAGTAGAGCACTGATTGCAGATAAGCACGAAAGAAAAAAAATAGGGCAATATCAGTAATTTATGGATGATCTTTTCTTAATAAGATCAAAGAAAGCGCGCGGTGTAAAGATAGCGGTAGTGAGGGTCACTGACCACACAGTTGATACCGCGGCGAGAGAGCGACTGTACCCTTAGCGATATTTTTTTTTTTGTATTAAGGCATGCCAAAATCTAAAATACATGTTATTAAAAAAAAAAAATTATTAGCTCAAAGTATAAGCACTGGTTTAAACGTTTTCCTGCATATTATAATGTTACATTTAAACATTACCTACATAAATATTTGATTTGAAGCATCTGTCTATCAAGATCTTCACCTCAACCTACCTACCTTTGGCTAATAAAGATGTGAGCGCTATGCGCTATAATAATATAATCTTCAATAAGTATACTCGTATTAGTTGCCAATAGCTTACTCTAAACTACATTTACTAAACTTTAATGTCTAACACGGATATCGTGAGATCGACTTAGACATGTTACTATTTTGTGGTTTACCACAATAGTTGCACCAGGTTCGATTAAAAGCTACGTTCCTATTAAACAAGACTACTTTATAACATTTACTGGGAACCCGCCCCTGCTCTGCATTCGTGCAAGTTGATACAAATTACAATAAACAAAATTAAAATAATTAAACAACCGAGGCACACATTTGCATAAATGTGTTTAAGAAAATGCTTTTCGTTCTAATTCAGATGAGCATTAACTAATTTCAATTGGCTTCCGTCTTCTTGACTATAGTTACACTTCAACTTTGTTTTTTAGTGTCCCACTGCCAGGCACTGGTCTTCTCTCAACTATGTTTCAAGTTGAGAAAGTTTTAGGCCTTAATCCACACATGCTGGCCCAGTGTGAGATTGTGGATATTATATGTTGTCGAATGATTATTTCTTAGACAGGCCGGCTTGCTCACAATGTTTTCCTTCACCAATATTGAGCAACGGCGATGAAACAATTCACACTAAGATTTTAAAGACGAGACCGATATTATTGCGATCTTCACCGCTGTTTCACTAAGGGTTTAACATTAATTAAAGTTTCTTTTTGCTCTAGGTCACCCCACCACTACGACCCACCTCCAGATATAATTGTGAACAGTAATATGTACATGTATACACATCCTGGCAAACGGGCCTATTATGAACAGTATCCTAGAGTCAATTACCACGTACAAGAACCATACGCCAGCACTTCAGTTGAAAGTAAGTATCAACCTACATAAGTACCTAGGAAATATTAGTTCTGTGACCTATAATAAGATAGTAGGAACCCAGCAAACAAATATATTATTTAACTTGATTTGTGTTTACTATTTAGATATGTGACACCAGAATTGACACTTAATTTACATATTTTTTTCGATAACAAAACGTTACAAAGTTAAAATTATTTACGTAACTTTTATATTATTTTATATATGTTTGTGTAATTCTACAAAATTAATTAAAGTTTCTCGTCAATTGTATTATCAATTTACCCTAAAATTTAGAAATATAAATATTTTTACTTCATCAGGTACAGAATACCCAAGTCCAAAGCGAATGCGGCTTGCACCTCCATCTTTAACTCTAGAAGAAACTGATGGTATGGACCGATGGAATCCGAGCCCACCCTGGTCCGACACTACCCTAAAACTACCAGAGTACGCCCAGCGCTTCACATACAATCCTATGATACCAATGCAACCTGAACGGGCTATGGTGACTTAAATCTTAGTCTAGGTACAGTTAGCTACAAAACTTGAATAAGAGATTCAAAATTGCAAAACATTTTGGCACTAAAAGATTAACTTTAAGTCCTGTGACGAGAGGAGAAAGTAAACTTGTCATAAATAGTTTACAATGAACAGTCATACGACACTTATTGATGGAACCTTTTAGTGTTCGTTTTTAATCAACTTTTGTAGCTAACTGTACAAGGTTGTTTGATGAGAAGTCCCCTTGAGCAGAATCTCGCTCTCAGAACATATCATAAGTCTATTAAGTTAATGGTTATTCAACAAATAAAAATAAAAAAGATTGTATTTATCGAGCATTAATGAAAAACTGGCGAACAAAACGAAATTACGGTGTTAGTCAAAATATGTTTTTATATTTTGAGATAAACAAATATACGGCCTATAAAAAAAACAAAAAAGCTCGTAGATTCGATCATAATAGAAGTGGAGTGAATGGATGAATGAATGAACGAACGAACAATTGTACGAACGGAATGAACGAATAAAATAATTAATGCATGGATAGATGGATGGACCAGAATAGAATTATTGAAAGGAATGAAATGGTAATACAGTTTGTGTCAATCAGTTTTTACTGCTCCTATAACATTTTATTTAATTTATTTATATAAACCGTTTTGTTCCTTAGTTTCTCAAAAACTCAGTAACTAACTTAAAAAGTTGGTTTGCAGTATTACGAGATTTATTGAGGCTTAAATGCAATTGATAGTGTATTTCTTTATATTAAGTGTCTTATAAGTATGTTATAAAGCTGCTCAATTTTCAAAATTATACTCATAAATATGTCTATTTACCTATGTCCGTCCTAACTAATGTGATCTAAATCGTTTCTTTTAGATAATTTTACAGCCTTTTTTCGGAACAATGATTCACGATAATATCTTACTGAATTCTGAATTCTGAGTTAAAATTCTATCGGAATAAGGCTTTCTATTACTTTGGTTATTCCATTTTATTTTGTATTTTTATTAAATCTAATGGTTTCATTCTTCTATTTTCAACTTTTTAAACCATTGAGATAAAAAGTACAATGTAAAGATTATAAATGTTGTAATTCAAAATATAGTTTTCACTAAAGTTCCGTTTCTTTCCTAAATGCTTTTACAATTGTAAAATACTTTTATTAGTTTAGTGCTCAAATACGTTTGCAGTATTTTAGTTTTATTTACATAAGTTACTGTAGTTAACTAGTTTTTATATAGATGTATTGGAATACGGTTCCGTCCAAATATGTTTTCATTCCAAAGGAATAGTTAGGTGTATTTTTGTAAATAAACTGTAAGAGTAGCGGCATTTATGTAAATAATAAGTTAATTTTATTTTCATAGTACTTAATTAAAGTTATAATAAAGAATTAATAAGTTGCTAATTTGGGTGTTATTCAATTCTCCAATATAACCATACACCTATTCCTCCTTACTCCACGAAATCTAAAAAGTGTAAAATTTAATATTTGAATACTTTTTATAATCTACTTGGTTCCGCCCACGGCTTTTCCCTTGTAGAATTAGAATAAAAAGGAGCCTATGTCCTTTCTCAGGCTGTGGACTATCTCTGTGACCAATTTTATTTGAATAAGTTCAGTAGCTCAGATAGTTACTTTCGCATCTAAATAACACTAGCGACCTGCCTTCCTCATGGATCACTGTATATTGTTGAAAACCGCATGAAAATGTGTTTAATAGTTTTTGTGTTTATCGCTAACAGACAGCCAAATTAAGTCACTTCCGACTTAATTTTATGCTATGTAGTAAAGACGAAGAAAAGATTTGGCACATCTCTGATACGGGTCAGGGAGATTTTTCTTCTTTCTTCTCTTACTTAATCATATTAAGTACCTAATTGCTCACTGATACTTATTTAGCCTCTTTCAAGGCAAGCCTATATCTTATATCATAACAAATCTTAGTCTCTTAGGAGTCACACACAAAAGTAACAATGCTGGAAGAGGAGGCTTCCTGGAGGGCTAGTCTCCTTCTGCGAGGAAATTAAGCCTTAACCTTTTTTGAGGAACTAGCGCTTTAAAAAAAGGTTTAATGAACTTCAATTGAATCCCCCAAGGTTAGTTAGCACTTTAATTACGATGCCAGTCTTCAAAAAAAGATCAAGCTTTAAAAAATGTGCAAGCCTAAAAAAACTTGCTTGACTTGACTTGCCTAGAATCCCTGTTTTACAAGTCTACCTTTTAAAAATACTATAAATTTAGGGCTTTTTTATGTTAACACACACGGTCATCTGATCCCAAACTAAGCAGAGCTTGTACTATGGAACTGGTAATATACTACTTAATATTTTTCTTTTGTGAATACATAATTAAATGTAGATTATTACACCCAGACTCAAGACAAACACAAATGTTTGACTTGGGTGGGAATCGAACCCACGACCTGCAGCGTGAAAAGCAAGCCTCTTATCATCCACGCCACCAGCCCGTCAAAGGCCTTGAGCTTTACCATTAGTACCAAGGTAACAACCGCAATATGGTATTGTGTCAATCTAACAATGCACGTAATTAAGTATGCAACCGATTAATTACATCCACATAACACAGCAACAAATTTCTACGAACAATGTTACTTAAACGCGGTCAAAATTCAAACTCAAAGACAAATTATGTGGGCAATGCAGAACTCGCAATGCCACCCATTAGCTCTTCCAGTACTTGCATAAGTTACACGAATTATATTTAAATGTCTAATGCGTGCAATTTACATTAAGGAACAAGCGTTCAACTTCTTAATAGATGTAATACGCTTAACAAACAACCATTGTAAGAGGAGCTGTGAAGAGACTGAAGTGCTCTGCTGATCCGACGTGTGAGTTACGGCGGGAGAGGTCTAGGTAGAGTGGCGGCGCTGTAGCTGTCAATCAGGTAAAGTTAAGCCCGATAACTTGTGGCAAAGTCATAAGCGATATGTAACCTTCGTTTTCAATTTGTGAAACGTTGAATAAGTGTGTTGCGAGACGTATTAGTTACTAGATACTAGCGACCCGGCCGCGCGGCCCAGCTTAGCACAAGTCCAACATAATGAATTTATAGATATAGCAAGTACAGAGTAAACTACGAAAGGTACAAAACAAAAATATCAAAATTACATTCATTAATCCGTAACAAATAGATTCAAATGTTACTAGCCTTCCACCCACTCGCATGTCGGTTATCCTGCAAAATCATTAACCTACTTTGACATTGTTATAGGTACTAATAGTTGGATAAAAACTATCCTATGTCCTATCCTGGATCTCAAACTATTTATCAAAATAGTTTAGACGTGAAAGAGTAACAGACAGACAAAGTACTTTCGCTTTTATATTAGTAGGGAGGGATATACTATATTATACTAATATTGTTAGAATAATACAATATATTCTGAGACATAAATTATTATGACATTTTTAAGTGTCGTCACAATGGATGTGAAAACTCTTAAGAGTTAAGAGAGACTTTTAGCATAAACGCTTTCGCCTTTAACTTGTGACACAAAAGCTATAGTAAAACTTTGATCCATTGTTATTTCAAGCCAGTCTGAGTGTAGCTAATGAATTATGGATATCTAGACTTTATACGTGATACTAGGGTACATCCTAACCTAACCTGGAATATAACCAGGTTCACAAAATGTAGAGTACATTTCTATACACAAATCAAATGCCACATTTATTTCAATAAAAATACAATGGACAACAAAAATTACTTAACTGAGTAAAAATCTCTAAACTAACAATAAATGAAACATCAATTTTATTTAGCAAATTTTTTCCTCTCATTACTGAAATAAACATTTATTTTTTATCTTTGAAAATTAAATATTGTATTATCAGTGCTTAAATTAAGAATTAAACTAACTAATGCCTAAACTTTTTTTTAACCTAATGCTTCACAACTTCTTCCGCATCAGGCTAGCCAGCATTGCCGCGTTGGATAGCAGTTACTGATCCTTTGCTCGAGATACAAACCAGCCTTTCAACCAGCCGTCTCATTTTATATTTTGTCCTAGAACTTCAAGTTATAAATTGCGTCGTGTAAAAGTGACGTTGTTTATGATAGTGGTTGCACATTTTGTGTACCAAGTTATGTTATGATTGTTTGAATATCAAGATGTGGGTGATGAATTCATTTATAGAATTAATAATGGTAATCGTATCGTGGAAGGCATTATTAAGTGCTAGTTTATTTTCTAAGCATAATAACTTGTATTGATAGATCAAATCTCTCTCATGTTTAATCAATCGTTATAAGTACCTACCTAAGTACCAATTATACTGCCTTTCTTATATTTATAACCTTATATTGGTCCACCGAACTTTACCCTTCTAAGAAGGTATGTGGTGTAATTATTTTCTTGTTTACGCTTTAATTCTACCTTCTCATTTTACTTCTACCCATTTTAGTATTCCACTGCCGAGGCACAGGTATTTTCCCAACTATCATACGAATTGAGAGAATACGCTAGATAAGTGCGGATTAGTGGATAGCAAATGTTCTCGAATGATTATTTCTTAGCAGTAACTGGCAGAATCTTAACGATGTTTTGCTTTACTGATATTAAACACCGGCGATGAAACAATTCAGACAAAGATGTTTAGACACAACCAGTTTCAAGAGCAGACCATCCTTGAGTACTGCGCGACAGACAAATGTCAATTCAGTTTTATAATTAAAAAAGATTAATAATATAAATAATAATAGATAATAATATTACTCTGAAATACCATATTTTCTTCTTTGTTTTTCACAGCTTATAGATAGCTCTTGCATACAAGCCATACCTAATCCTACACAAACTGTACAGTTAATCAAACAGTTCATCAAATAGTTGTCAATTCCCTTCAAGTCCACATTAGCAAACAGTTTATTTCAGTAACTAATTATACGTAAGCTGTAATATCGAGCTGTATTGAACCTAATGGTTCTTTACTGCATAAAACATTGCCTATCTTCACTTCGCATTAGCTAACTCGTTAGTGGAAAACAAATTAATAAATTATACCTTAGTAAGGCTTTCAGATCACACAGCGCGTGGGAAATGAAGTTAGCGGTTAATTTATTTAAATGGACCGTAAATAACATACGTGGTCAGTAATAAAAAGATCAACGGTGTTTTATTGCTAATCCCAAAATATTAAGATCGCTTTATTCGTTAAGTATGTTGACCGCAAACTACACAAAAAGAAATTTGCAATACGAAGTTTGCTCGGCCAGTTCGAAATTTTTACTACATCAGAATATTAAAGTAATACATATTGATTTTGAAACACACTTTAGATACTTATTGTAATGAAATTGATACTAAAAATATTGAAAACATGCTTAGTATATCTACTACTACAAACGAAATGCTCATGCCTGATTTAAGTTTTATCGGAACCGAAAAAACGAGTACCTAAGGAAAAATTCCAAAATTGTTTCATACATTAAAAGTAGAGCAACTTTTAATGTATGAAACAATTTTGGAATTTTTACAGATATCTAGTGGTCCCGGGGAAATTCGTACCAAGTATTTCTCACCTTTAATAACCCTGTTTGGGCTTACATGATTACGTCAATTTATTTTATAAAAATAATACTAGGTGTGTCCTCTTTTTGACATAGTATTGACTTTAATTTTAATGGCCATAGACATGGTTTGAACTCATACAAACGATTGACTGCAATTCACACTCGAGAACATGATCCTTGAAACTAACTAATCCGTCTAATTTTTTTTTATTAATTACTAGTGGATCCCGCAGACGTCGGTAAAGCAGTGCCACCTGCCGGGTATAATAGAATACGACCTACATATAAGGTTTCATAAAAATCGGTCAAGCTGTTTCGGAGGAGATTTCTTAATTTTTCTCTGCGTAAAAACTAACCTCGTACTTCAAGAAATATTCTAAAAAAAAATTTACGAAATCGGTTCAGCCGATCTCGAGTTATGCGCTTACCAACACATTTTGCGATTCATTTTTATATTATAGATTATATTATTAATATTTTAATTTTTTTTTAAAGGTATATATTTAAATAGCTTATTCTGATAATTACCTAATTGAAGTTGATAACAGAAAAAACATTTATTTACAACTTAAGTAATACAATTAACAAAAATATTAATTTTTCTTCGGCAGTGCCACCTGCCGGGTATAATAGAATACGACCTACATATAAGGTTTCATAAAAATCGGTCAAGCTGTTTCGGAGGAGATTTTTTAATTTTTCTCTGAGTAAAAACTAACCTCGTACTTCAAGAAATATTCTAAAAAAAAATTTACGAAATCGGTTCAGCCGATCTCGAGTTATGCGCTTACCAACACATTTTGCGATTCATTTTTATATTATAGACTAGCGGCCCGTCCCAGCTTTGCCCGGGTAGCTTCAGCCCACTCAACAATTTCCATAAAATGTGATAACAATAGCAGCGCCATCTATTGATTACTTACTCAACCCAGTCGAAAGGTATCGACATCTGTTAGAATCATTTGGAGTTAACAGATAATTGTGACTGTCAAATAATAACAGACAAATAATTAGCAATAAATTAAAATTGCGACTATAATTTGAGATTTAAACTATCCTATCTCTCAAGTTGGATCGAACTGCACATGGTGTGCGAATTTTATTATAATCGGTTAAGTGGTTTAGGAGTCCATTGAGGACAAACATTGTGACACGAGATTTATATATATTAAGAAGAGAAGATTATTAATTTTTAAATAATTTTTTTTTAAAGTATATATTTAAATAGCTTATTCTGATAATTACCTAATTGAATTTGATAACAGAAAAAACATTTATTTACAACTTAAGTAATACAATTAACAAGAAAAATTAATAAAATATCTAAAATCTATCTTGAAAATATATATCTATATCAAGCTATATCTGAATTAACCTAAAAATACATTAAAATTTATCTAAATAACTTTCTTAGCTTTTAGATATAGGTTTCAGTTTTTATATACTTAGATAGTTATTTAGTTATTTAAAGTTGATAACTGTTTATTATGAGCTATTCAGAGTACATAGTATGCAATTATCGTAAATTCATTAGGTACCCATCTGCCTACTTGTATATACTTTAAAAATAATTAGTTTTCAATAAAAGAGTTAGTCAAACTTGAAATTATCAATGATTTGATAGTTCTTTTTTTATCTTTATTTTTAAAAAGGACATTTACGGAGCGTTTGCTAGTCCCATCGTATCCTAAACAATTATCTATTAACAAAAATGTGCGTGGTATAATAATATTTGATAGTTAAGTTGCGGTATGGCTCTGAATGAATGTAACACGAGAGCAGCCAAGACAAGTAGAACTGCAAATTGCGTGTTTTGATTCTTCAACCTGAAACATTCATTCCAACCAACAGAAACAACTGAACAGATTTTATTCACCTGTAACAACATTGTCAACACTCGACCTTCAAAACTATATCTAAACTATATTTCATTATCATTCGGCCATTTTCTTTTAACACCCATAAACTTCAATGTAGCTAAGTAACAATAACTCAACACTGTCAGATAAAAATGTATTAAAATACTGTTTACGAGTCACATAACACCACTGATAAATATTCATGCAAATATACATCCTGGATTCGGTAGAAAAAGGAAAATAACAACGCGGATGGATTATTATCGTATCAATGGGAATTTATAGAGTATTAACTATAATAGTTTTTATGGATAAGTGTGTTTGTTTGTTTGTTAGTTATATATACTAGTTTTTGTACCTACCTTTATCATGTTTAGTATGCTTAATGTAACATGAGAATAATACGCTATGCCCCTCAATCATAACAATAAGTAGGTACATTCTAAATTACATCAATTATAAATTTTATTGTACTTTCCGCGCATGTTAAAATAAAAAACTTTATTTCGGACTTTTTTTAACATGAAGTCTGAAGAGACTTTGAAACTTCGGGATATAAATTAAAATAAACCACGTAATAAAATACGTTGTAAAGTAATTTGAGTATGGTATTCGCATAAATTTAAGAAAAAACTTTCTGTGGATGTTTATGTCATAGATACAAGTTACTTTCCAATTCCGTGGTTCATAATAATATGTACATTTTTGGGTCTTACCAGATTTTGGAAGCCGAAATATAAACACTACAGTAACCTGAGGTATGTATTTGGACGATTTTAAGTTGACTCCTTTCTCCATAAAAAGAAAATATGTAAAAAAAATTAAGTAGGTACTTCAATTTCGATAAGACAACAATGAGAAGGATATGTACCAACTTTTTAACAGGAGGTTTTTCAGAGGACACGCCAAACTTATAGTTTGACATGTAATACTGATGTCTGTGTACAAATTTGTGGCACATAACGCTTACAAATGCACTGATTTTAAAACAGTATTGGTTAAAAACCTAAAGAGCTTGACATAGTTCACAGCGTGGTCGAGTTTAAATGTCTTTTTAATTAATAACTAGTAAGACTGTTATAAACTAACCCCCATATTCATAAACGTCTTATTATAGCTAAAATAGGTTTATAATTCGTTTATCTTTGTCTGTTATCTTAACATTTATACTAGTAAGAAAGAGACAAAGTCCATTTTAACTAAAGAGTCTTATAAGATTTTATAAATAAGACCGTAAGAGAAAAGGGGTTACAGGCCTAAATGCGCAGCTAACAATTTATGTACATCATATTTTATGGGAATTCGAAGTATATGACGAGCGAAGCCACTGGTTTCATCTAGCTCGTTATAATTCTGTCGGCTTTTACTGTGAATGTGTTAGGAAGTGGGAAAAAGTGAGCGCACTTAGAAAAACCTATGCGTTTGTATGGAATACGAGATTGGAATAAAAAAGGTAATAAGTTTTATTATAATACCTAAGTATTCTTATTAGGTATCATATCGCCGCAGGAATGAGATATCCGGTTTTCTTAGTTCTACATACTTGAGGAACTGTTGCACAGGAAGACTGAATATACTAGGTACTTTTCTTGTAGGTACCTTACAGATATGATTGGCCTGTGGCGTGGTCGGTAAGATGCTTGCTTTTCACGCCGCAGGTTGTCACTCTTAAGTCAAACATTTATTTATGTGATGAACATGTCTGTTTGTCTTGTGTCTGGGTGTAATTATCTACCTATATTTAATTATGTATTTACAAAAGAAGAGTATAAAATGTAGTATATTACCAGTTATTTGGTTTCCATAGTACAAGCTCTGCTTAGTTTGGGATCAGATGGCCATGTGTGTTAATGTTCCACTAATTATTATTATATTATTACTTGCAATAAAATGCGTTGTCCTGTCAGGCATCAAGCAGTTTAAACTAGTTTTAAACTTTTTATGACAGATTTTTTAATTCGTTTTTAAGTTACCTACGTACTGCCTCGGTGGTCCAGTGGTATGTACGTGTTCCTTTACCGCGAGGTCCCTAGTTCGGTTTCCGGGTCAAGTAAAAAGTCTTTTTCTAATACACAATAATTTCTAGACTGGACTGGTGGCGTAGTGGTTAGCGACCCTGACTGCTACGGCAAAGGTCATGGGTTCGATTCCCACCCAAGACAAATCTTTGTGTGATGAGCACGACTTTTTCTCTGTGTCTAGGTGTAACTTATGTAATATATGTGTGTATTTACAAAAAAAATGTACTTAATAAGTATTATATTTGTACCTAGTACCCACAACACAAGCAAATATAATTGCTTAATTTGGGACTAGATGACGTTGTGTATAAGTGAAAATATTATTATCATTATTATATTATAAAATAGGTACTTAGAAAACCTTAGCAGCAGCTCGAAGTTTAAACTTAACTAACCTAACCTTACCTAATCTGTTAAGAATATTAATTAACAAGTCACTTAAATCCTTTTTAGTGTCCCACTGCTGGGCACGGGTCTTCTCTCTACTATCTTACGAGCTGGGAGACTTTAGGCTTTAATCCGTTGGTGGATGTCAGACATGCCGCTTTCCTTACGATGTTTTCCTTCACCGATATTGAGCAGTGGCGATGAAACAATTATCACAAAGATTTGTGGGCTTGACTTGGAATCGAACACGCGATCTTATCATAAGGCGAGGCCCGTACCTCTGCGCCACCGCTGTTCGGCCTTCACTAATCAAACTAACAAGTATTCATACATAATTCAATCTATTACTGAGCATCAAAAATACATTAAATAATGAGGTAATTTTTATTCCAAAATCACATAAAAAATAAAAAAAAGAACCAAAATGCTCATAATAATTATTATAATTAGGGCGCAAAATGCAGTCTTTAACTCACGTAGGTGTCAACAGCGCATACCAATTGGATTACCATCAAAGAAGACGATTCTTTTATTCGTGTTAATCGAAATGATGCCGATATTGAAAACAATCGACAGGGTAGCGCACGACTCTACAGCTTTATAATAGGGATGTGACAATGATAAAATTGTTTAAAAATACATCGATGTTAAACGGATTAGTACTTATGAGTAAGTTTTATTTAGATACCAAATGTTAAAAAATCTTATTAGAAAATATATATGTAATATAGATAAGTACGTAAAAATCCTACATTTCTCATGATCCGGATATATAGTCAATGCCTTGTTGGTATCTAGTCTTGGATATTCATTAACTCTGTTTAAAAAAAAATAGAATTTAGAACAAACATTTCTCATCTACAGTGACGTCCAAGCATAGTTGTTTTGTAATTTCGTTAAGTCTAAAATAGAACACCTTTGATGAATATTGTCGTAGAAATAATAATTAATTAAATATTCTGGGACATTAACACACACGGTCATCTGGTCCTAAGCTAAGCAGAGTTTATGTTATGGAAACCAGATAACTTTTCTTTCGTAAATATACTTAAATTAATAATAATAATATAGTGGGACACTAACACACACAGCCATCTGATCCCAAACTAAGCAGAGCTTGTACTGTGGAAACCAGATAACTGGTAATATACTACATATAATACTTTTCTTTTTTAAATGTATACTTAATATTGATAATTACACTCAGACACAAGACAAACATACATATTTAAACAAATGTTTGTCTCGGTTGGGAATCGAACCCACGACCTACGGCGTGAAAAGCAAGTATCTTACCGACCACGCCACCTGCCCGTCATATATAATAGATAATTACACCCAGACTCAAATTTTCAGAGTGTGTGTAACTACCCACCTATTAATTTACATCAGTAGAGCTAAAACGCTGTAATTCAAAAAGATTAGGCGTACTTTTACAATATATAGGTAACGAAGAATCACATCTGTTTTACCCTAAGATGTAGGCAGACGTGAATATCACCCAGTTTTCGCTGGCTATATTTAGATCCCATACATAATAAGGGCTGATCCTATTGCCGTTCATCGGGTACAATTTCAAACTTCGAGCTACAATTAAGATTCTCTAAAGTATATTCGAAAATTTGAACCTCGCAGTTATTAAACGAACACCACCACCAAGGCAGTTAACTTTTGTTTTATTCAATCAAACCAAGATATCGATATCGATAAACCGTATATAAACAGAAATATCGTTATGGATTCATTAGCACGCACGATTTTCATGTCACTTGCCACGTGTTCACTGCCTATACACGACTTCAGCTTATACCCTGAATTAGAAATAAGTAAAACAATATTATTCATTTTTACCCTTTTCCAATTCTAATTGTTCAAACGCACGCATTTACAACACGTGCCAAGAAGCTCAACTGAATTTAAATTATTTTAAATTTAGAAATATCGATTAAATTACAAAGGGGTGTGATAACGGTATCACGATAATATCGATATTTGGGTGGTACCGTTAAACAATCGAATTAGTTTCGGCGGCTTTTTGATAATCCAGTTCGGAGGATACATCGAAAGGAAGGAAGAATACCAAGATACATCGATAAGACTTACAAAGGTAACGCTCCTCAGCTGCGTTAAACAATGAACCGATTTGTTGATATTAACAGTTAAATAACGGAAATATTAATAATGGTTATACGAATCAATACCATCAATAGTAAGTAGGTACCTCAATGCTACGATGATCAGTAAAATTACACGTAAATTAATTTTACATTATGTGTGTGTATATCGACGTAAGAAAACGTTTAAGCTGTAAGTAGTACGAATGGTGTAACTAGACTAAATACACAGCTAGATTCAGATTTTTTTTCTGCGTCGAATGGTCTGGGTTTCATATCGCTACAACGACAATAATTTTGAATATAGGGTGTAATTTTGACAAGTTTACGTGTTCAATTTGCTGTAAGTCTCTTAAAAAAACAGTGTTTCAACACTTTTTTACTTACAGCAAAAGTGCGGTTTATTAATTAACATCAGATATAACTTACATCATGTGAAAAGATTACTTACAGCATTCTTTTGGGGTGCGAATTTAACACAAGATTACTTACAGTATATTACCACAAAGTTACAGCACTGATGATGTTTTAAAAAAAATATAATACTTAGAAAATAAGAAAAACTTGAGAGGTGTCAAGGGACACCCGGATGGACGGAATGATATTGTGGATGAATATCTTCTGTAACACCTAACGTGAAAAAATATATATTTGTTTATGCATGACCAGTAATAATGCCAGTGCTTAACCGCAGGACAGGCCTCGTGAGCCTGTTAACCTGCAAGCTAGTTATAAGTCACAGTTTATTACATATCCATTTGAACGGCAAGGACAGGATTGGTTCTAGACCTACTGCGATGTTCGCTGAACCTTGCCTTGTCAGTTCGTCTGCAGCGTCGTTGCCTCTCGAGCTACAAAAAAAAATACTATGGTCCTTGATCCATTTCAGTATTATGCAGTTTAGAGTGCAAGCTACTGTAAGTGCTTGACGACATTCATATATTAATCCTGATGCAATGTAGTGCAGCTTTAAAGGGACTCCAGTAAGCAGTAACAATACCTATACGTGTAATATCTTTAGAGGATATCCTGGTGCCAATCAAAGATCCCACAAACTTGCAAATTACATATATATCTAAAAAGGGATGTTACAATTGCGGTGGTTCGAGGCAAGAGAGATGACTTTACAATATTTTATTAACTAAACTCGAATACGCCTGCTAAAACTTATTAGCAATAGTTTTTTCTACATAATTTCAAAATTTTATAAAAGGCGCTAAGACTGAACAATACGCGGTGATTACTGTCATCGCTTATACGTATTTTTACTGCTTTACCTCCCTGGTAGAGATTTCCTTTGTTGCCATTATGATTCCCATGCATTTTGCTTGAAATATGGTGCTTTGATCCCAGTGGTGCTGAGATGTGAATGTTTAGTTCATCCAAGAATAGAAATCGGAAGAAAGAAACAAATTATCGTGCAACCTGTTGTACCTAGGCATGCCATTCTTTGCAGGCGTTGTAGTTAGGCTGCGTAGTGGTAAGTGTGGTACGTTTCCATCATACTACAGCTCCGTAGCAGGTCATTGGGGTCTGATAACCGGCTGTAGAGCCACAGTGTTATCATGGGGCAAAGACCCCACTTCTTTCCATTTTACGTCCATTTTATTGCTTAAGTGCTTGCTCTAATTAGTTAACTATCAAGTATTACTTGACCTCTGCTTTAGTTTAGCTCTGTGCCGAAGAGTTTTGGTAGCCAGTAGCTGCCAAAGTTTCGCTTGTTTGTGATAGTAACTAGTTGTGTTTAATTAGGGTTTACTGTAATTGTTTTTGTGCGCACCAGCGCTGTTAGGATAACTAGGTCATTGGCGTAGCCCACAGTGTAGTCATGGTTGTTGTTAAGTGTTGTGACCATGTCGTTAATGTTCTACAATAGTGGTAAGATAACTCCTCTGGTCCCCACTATTTAGTCTCCGCTGTCACTATGTTGTTGGCGCGTTAATGGGGTAAAGGAAACGTTTCATAGTAATTTTGTATCATCATATCTATGATTACTGCTACCTGTTTTTCAATATCGTCAATTGACTGTAGCCTCTCTACAGGTGTGAGTTGAAAGAATCTTCGGTGGAGGTTTATGCAGCACTGCGCTCGGTCGTCGCAGGTTGTTTTTGGGCGCAGTGGTTGTCATGTTGGCTTCAAGGTCAATCAAGAGCCATCTATAATTGGAGCAAGATGCTTCCGGTAAGACCCGCCAGTCGATTATGTCTGACGTAACCTCCTCTGTTATAAGCGTTAGATGGTTTAAGACATGAGAAAATAAAATACTTATATACTATACTTCGATGCCGGTTTGGCCTAGTTATGAAATAACATAAAAAGTATTATCTATTTTTTATAACAAAAATAATAAAACAACACAAGTAGGGTAGATGTAAAAATGATCAATATTGTACACTGATTTGCTTACCTGCAGCATAACAAGTCACACAGCTTAGTAACAGTTTGCGGGGAATACAATAGTTGTTTACTAAGGCCTATATAACACAGTTATAAAAATGCAGATGAATAGCAAAAACACAAATCTCATGCAAACAACATGCTAGATAAATCGCGACAGGCACTTACAGTAGATTATAAGTTCACAACCTATATTATGTAATTTAATATTGAAAAATCCTTCAGATCTAGTATCGTTCTTACTCGTCTTGTAACGAAGGTGAGCTCAAATCCTCTGTTCAGTAGCTTTATGTTAGTCGTCAGTAAGTATTGAATTAGTAATTTACCCCATTCGTTAGTGCTGTTTATACCAGATAAGGCGCGTTGGAGTAATGTTTCGCGTTTCAATAATGAGTTTTAACCCGATCTATTCGCAGTACCTCACCAACAGGTTAAGTGTAGTGTGACACGAGATACAAAATATGTAGGTACCCAGTTTTGCCAAGACTCACGTTGGGTTGTGATAAAAGCTTAATTAACAAAGAACAAAAAATAAGTAATTATGCCAGGGATTTATTTTATTTTATTGGGGCAAGACAGCAAACAACATTTTTAGTCATAGTAATAAACAAACTAGTAAATTTACAGCATTTTATTTGTACCACACATGCAAACAATTCTTTATTTAAACCAATTATGTGTTATCAGTGTTATTTAGAGTAATAACTAAAAGAAAGGAAACTAAGAATTCTTACATCTCTTGAATAGTACGTAATTTTTTAAATATTTCAAGCATTTCACTTCAACCCATTTTAGTGTCCCACCACTGGGCACGGGTCTTCTTTTAACTATCTTATGAATTGAAAGAGTTTAGGCCGTAATCCACACGCGCTGGCTAAGTGCGGGTTGGTGGATGTCACAATGTCCTCGAATTATTAGTTAATAGACATGCCGGTTTCCTCACGATGTTTTCATTCACCGATATTGAGCAGCGGAAATAAAACAATTCACACAAAGATGTGTGGGCACGACCAAGATTCGAACCCGCGACCTTATTTTTCTAAGGCGAGACCCGTACCGCTGCGCCACCGCTGTTCTACAGCATTTCAAATGTCTGGAAATAAACGAAACCTAGCCATCTCCATAGAAGTTATTAACTACTTACGACGTTCTTTAGATGAAAATGAAAAGTCAATTGTTGTAAGTAGTGAAAAGCCTACTTCTAATAACCTTAACAAATATATTTTCATTGCTATTCATGATTATTATTATAACAAAACTGTGTTCCAAAAATCATCTTTCTATCACTGATATTGAAAAAGATTTTTTTCTAACTTAATTAAAGTTTTTTGGCTCTGGTGAAAAGTTGGGTTTTAGCTACTTACAGCAAATACGTTTTCTTGCATCGATACCTATGCCTAAGTCTTAGAACAGCGGTCGCGCAGCGTTATCGGCCTCCCCTAATACAATAGCGCGGGTTCGATACTTGGTAGTGTTCAGACACCTTTGTGTAAATTATTTCCTCGCCTCTGCAAAATTGTGAGGAAACCGGCATATCTAAGAACGAGGACATATGACATCATATCATTCGAGGACATATGACATCCACCAACCCTCACTTGGCCAGTATGTGTGGTTTTAAAGCTTGAACTTTGTCAACTTGTGAGATAGTTAAAAGAAGATCCGATCCCATCAGTGGGACACTTAAAAAGGTTGAAGTGACGCCTAATGTAGGTCCAGAACTAAACCTAAAAGTCTGAACTAGCCACGTTATTGTCCAACAAGCTGTTTGTTTCTTAAGTAATAATCGTCACCCGCATACGCACTCGCACTCGCACTCGCACTCCCCTTCCCACTCGAACTCGCACTCGCACTCGCACCCCCACACCCACGCCCCCTCCCACACACACTCGCACTCCCACTCGCACTCCCACCCCCATACGCACTCGCACTCGCACTCGCACTCCCAAGGATGGTTTGGTTAGTCATGGATGGTAGTAATTTTGATGATTCACCGGTGCCGTTTCCATTCGCACCGGGAAGGCTCGTAAGCTGTGTCTCATTGAAAACCAATGGCGGTAGGTTACTGCAATTGTTATATGAAATTTTAGCATAACCTGGAATCATAAAAATATTAAAAATACTGTTATACTTGTACAATAAAAAATAAGGATAAAATTGAAACCGAAATTAATAATAATAATATTCTGGAACATTAACATAAGGATCGTTTCGGAAAAAACATCACTAATGTAACTTAGTGTGTTCAGTAAGTAATTCAATTATTATGTATGTTTAACTCATGATACCTACGAATGTTGTGTTTACATTATGATATACCTAGCTAAATAATTGTGGAAATTATTAGTTTTAAGAATGTTAAGTTGATAGTGAGCCAAATAAACAAAATAGAAACAAAATTAACCTTCACGGTCACCTGATTCCATACTAAACAGTGCTATGTCATGGAAATCAGATAACTGGTATACTAAAAATACTACCTACTACTTTTCTATTCTAAATACATACTAACACTCAGATCAAGACAAACAGACATGTTCATCACACAAATGTCTGTTTGGCTGGAAATTGAACCCACATCCGGCGGCGTGAAAAGTAAATGTCTTACCGACCACGCCACCGCACCAGTCCGTAATTTAACAAGAAAGATACCTAATTAGAGGAATTCAAAAGTTGTATGAAAACTTATACAAAGCAGCACAAAAAAACGTAATACGAACTGGTGTTGAAGAGGCAATTGTACTCCATTAGGTCGCACACGTCTATGAATCGTCTAAGGGAGCCATTGTAAGCCCCGCATCTTTCCAAACCATCGTGAACGCACGCCCTTGCTAAATAGCATGGCTGAAATTGACGAAAAATAATAGCAGTGCCTTAAAGCTTATGTGGAAATTATAATCGTTTTAAGTCCTGTTTGTGTAATATTCAAGATAACTGCTTTGCCCGCGTGATATTAGGATAAAGGAGGACATTCGCTGATCTCATCGGTGACCAACCAGTATGACGAACTGAACAGTAAAGAAAAGATGTATGAACCTCAGTAAGGCTAAGGAAGTATGCTGAGATCGTAGCAAGTAGCGCTCTATAATCTCTGATTACCCCTATAGGAAAAAGCATGCTTGTACCTACGTATGTATATTGGAATAAAAGATAAATTCCAGACTAGTTATAATCTATCTCTGTGCCAAATGATTTAAATCCATCCGGTTGTTTTTGTTTTATTATAGAAGGTAAAACTTACAGATAACTGACACAAAAAATAAAAACTAAGGTAATAAGAAGGCTAATTACAAGTTCTCACTTATAAAATCTATTAATCTAGTAAAATTACAGATACAATACAACAATTAATGTATCTATACAAAAACCACTAAAGACTAGAAACATATTTTAATGCATTGCTCATTAAGCTCATTAACCTTTTATTGTGTACCGGGGTGAAATCCTATAAGGATTCCCCGCCCTGTATGGACGCGGGGCGGGGGGTATGTGGGACTCTATACTGGTTACCCGAACTAAAACCCCGGATGTTCGTTCGCGTATCTCTGCCAGGGTGTCACGGGAACCACAAGTGACACATCCGTGACAAAGCTCTTTAACCTGGAAATACTATTATTAAAGAAGTCTAAATCCTGTTGTTGTTGATGTTACATGACTCTGTTCATTGTATTGTGCTTCAAACTCAATTTGAAAAATTAATTTGAATGAATTTGAGATTTTTTTTTGTGGAAGATGTAAATTGTCCTCAACTATTGCTGGAGCTACTGGTATAACTTGAGCGACAAAACGGTGGGCTATGCAAATAACGCAAATATCAAGCGATAACAGCTAATGCGAAGGCAGCCTTAATAAAAAGGTTGGTTAAATATGTACCCTTAATAATAGATTCGTATTTGTATCAGCAATACTTACAACATTGGCTTCTGGATGGTACACGTTGTTAAATAATAGAATTACTGCAAAAATAATACATAGTTTGAACAAGCAATTAGCATGCATTTATTTTGTTAGATAATAACAATATTATTACATATAACAACCATAATAACTAAATACTTAATAGGTTTACTTACCTAAACCTAAATCTGTTAAAAGTTTTAAATCTTTACTGAAAGGAAAGATTATGGAATGCATTTTGAAGTTAATATTGTGAGAATTTATAAAGCCTTCTACCATCAGCCACTAGTAAGTACAATACAATCGATAGAGTATTTTATTTGCAATTATTGTTTTTATTTTCATGGTGATTTTATAGTCAGGGTTCCGTCGTTGAAGGGTATTAAGCCTGTCCTGTTTGTCAGTACGTCTGTTTCGATATCCCATTAATAATAAAAAGGAAGTTGGTAGTTGACTTAAGAATCAAGGTATCACAAAAATGTCTAAGTAGGTAACTCTTTATTTATTTATTTATTTATCAAATGGTACAGTTACAGAACACAGATCAATTAGTCATTATAAAAAAAGCTTTTTACATAGTAACATTTCTAAATCTGCACTCCAATTACAGCTGTACACAGCTTCCAATATTTATACAGTTTGAGAGTGTAAGTGAAGGTAAGGAAAGAAACAAAGAAGTTAAATGTAATGTAAATTCCTACTACAGAAGTAGTTTTGAAAATTCCATACCTATAATATGTATTACTAGCGCAATAAAATCGACCATCAGTTATAATAAAAGTTCAGTTTCAAAAATGTACAAGCAGCGGGTCTAATTAACAAAAACCGACTTCAAAAACAAAAAATTATAAAATAACTTAATTAAGATTAAATTTAATACACCTCTTATGCAAACGTAATACTTTTAATTTTATTAAAATCCTATAATTTTTTAATGGGTTTTCAGAGTAGGTAGGTAATAAATCAACATCTTTAGCTGCTTTCACTTCAAATAAATATTTAACAGATTATTTAGACAAAAATAGCAGTTTTTGTAGTATTCTTTGATATGATTAAAGTTTTTGACTTAGATTAAAATATTTTGATAAATAAGTGTGAAGCCTACGGAATTCGAGGCACAGCTTTGAACTGGATAAAAAGTAGTATTACTGACCATCAGCAATGTATTGAAATAAAAAAGCTAATAAACACCTCGTTAATAATTCATATAGATCTATCTATAAAATAAATGACTGTGGTGTTCCCCAAGGCAGCGTATTAGGGCCTTTTTATTTTTAATCTATATAAATGACTTACCCAATAACCTAAATAACAAATGTGTGCTTTTTTCTTAGAACATTTCTGTAATAATGCCTAATAATAAACAGCTAATATATAGCTATATAACACATGAATCCAATGTAAATAATACAGTAAAATCCGTACTAAATTGGATGCAATGCAACTAAATAATCTTAATGCAAATATAGAAAACTAAACTTACAAAATTTCGCACATACATTCATTTAAAATAGGAGAACAATGTATCAAGGAAAATAATACAACTTTTGTAATTGAAAAGCTCACATTAACAATATTTATTGTAAGGAAATATTTTTTTTTGTTTACCTAATTACCAAAAAACTTAAGAGAACTTCTACTACATAAAATCAAAACAAAGTTAAAGAAATGGCTGATACACAGCTGTTTTTATAGTGTAAACGAATATTTAAAGAAAAGGTCGACCGAGTTTTGCTTGTTTTTTTTTTATAAAAGTACCTATATATAATCTTCTTTGGGGGCTCCCAGTAATCTCGTAAAAAGAAGGAATAAAAAAAATAAAAAAATCGGGATCTTATGGCTTTATGAGCGCCTAATCTCCCACCTGAACTATTTTAGCATTATATAGTTATTATTTGCAGTTCAGTTTAAAGTTATTATAATTATATTGTAGCAGTTTTTCATTGCCTCTAAAAACACGAATGAAACGACGATTTTTAAATATTAAACCTAGCTATATCTTAAAAGAAAAATCTTAGCATAATCGGTGTACATACATAAAGACGTCCTTAATCACGACATCGGTGTACTACATAAAGAGAATGAAAGGATGCCTGGTGTAGCATCCTTTTTGATCGTTGAAAATTGTTTAATTTTCAACAGTCAAAAATTATGTTACACCAGAATATGTATCAATACAAAGCTAACAAGCCCAATCTCATTTGGTTTATCTTGTTCATTCGGTACAGAATTTCCTGAAACCAAAATTTGTGTCCATCATCAGACCGTCTCAGTTGATGCTGATACACACGAATCACAGTTCAGTGAGTGGTCATATTTTAAATTCCAATAGTCATATACACACACTTAAAATGATATAACAGCTTTTGAATAAGGTGGTATTAGAGAAAGATAAGTAAAATAGATTCAACAGTAAACTTAACAAATGGTAAAAGAAGTTGGATTAAAAAGGAGTAGTTTTAACTAAACAACAACTCTTTACGTTACGTCGCGGTATCGATGACCAAGTACCTACGTTATAAAAGGAAATATCAAAAGAAAAAAGGGAAGAGAGAGCTGTAGTTAAATTAAAGCTTAAGTGCGTGTTATGAAATAGGAGACATAGGAACTGGTCAAGATAGGTGGAACAAAAATAAGTAATAATTAGTTGGGTTCACAAAATGAAAAAAATAAATTCTACGATATTTATTGGCTTTTTATTATAATACTAACTAAAAGGACTCAAAATCAAAATTAAATATAGTTAATAATATTAATTACCAATTTACAAAATTTAAACTAACCACGTAGGAACTAGGTCTTAAACAAAACATAGTAAACCATTAACTATATAAAATATGCTATGTTTATTATAGTTTTGTAGATTTTAACAACTTTCATTCTCCTCAAATTATTTTAAGGGAAGTCCTCAAATACGATTACGTATGTCGTTGAGTATTTGTAGGGTGCCAGGCTTCAGCCTAGACTTACCCGGCTTTTTTGGCTTATGAGTTCTCTTTGTCTTCTCTATACGATTCTTTAGAGTTTCCGCTTCATTATTCAATGTATCGTTACCATTGGTTACAGAAGGCTTAATAAGGGTGAGTGAAGTGGTAAGTTTTTCCGATTTATTTAAATGCTTAAATGTCAAAAAAGGCAGAATAAACTGTCCTACCTGCCATAAAGCCAGTTGGTCAACATTCTTACTAGTGCATGTATCCCACCCTCATTCCCATACACACTCGCACTCCCACTCGCTCTCCCACTCCCACTCACACTCGCACTCGCACTCGCAGTCCCTTGAAGGATGGTTTGGTTAGTCATGGATGGTAGTAATATTTTTGATGATTCACCGGCGCCGTTTCTATTCGCACCGGGAAGGCTCTTAAGCTGTGTCTCATTGAAAATCAATGGCGGTAGGTTACTGCAATTGTTATATGAAATTTTAGCGTAACCTGGAATCATAAAAATATTAAAAATACTGTAATACTTGTACAATAAAAAAATAAGGATAAAATTGAAACGGAAATTAATAATAATAATATTCTGGGACATTAACACAAGGATCGTTTCGGAAAAACATCACTAATGTAACATAGTGTGTTCAGTGAGTAATTAAATTATTATGTACTAGTGGCCCGCCCCGGCTTCGCACGGGTAGATAAATTAACATCATAAATTTTATCACACTTTTGGCAGACTTTCAATGCTTAGATAGAACACTCGATCAAATCTGCTTTGGCAAAACCAATAATCAAATCAGTAATTAGTTTAATAGCTATGGTGCCGCAATCTTTACTAATATTATAAAGCTGAAGAGTTTGTTTGGCACTGCGGACTTTTTTGTAGATATTTATAGCCTCTATAAAACTGTAGTACATCACTTTGCTCTAATGTCAATAGTTTACGCAGCGTACGCGATATAATGATTTTCTTCGTCATGTTTTTCACACCTTAGGTTACATTATCGAAGTATTCATACGGATCCCTAATTTTTTTTAACATAACATATAGCCTATTTTACTCAGTAGATATGTAGCTTTCTAATGGTGAAAGAATTTTTTGAAATCGGTCTAGTAGTTTTTGAACCTATTCGTTACAAACAAACAAATAAACAATCAAATCTTTCCTCTTTATTATATTAAGTATAGATGTTTATCTCATTATACCTACGAATGGTATGTTTACATTATTATATAGCTAAATAATTGTGGAAATTATTAGTTTCAAGAATGTTAAGTTGTTGGTGAACCAAATAAACAAAATAGAAACAAAATTAACCTTCACGGTCACCTGATTCCATACTAAGCAGTGCTATGTCATGGAAATCAGATAACTGGTATACTAAGAATACTACCTACTACTTTTCTTTTCTAAATACATACTAACACTCAGATCAAGACAAACACACATGTTCATTACACAAATAAATGTCTGTTTGGCTGGAAATTGAACCCACATCCGGCGGCGTGAAAAGCAAATGTCTAACCGATCACGCCACCACCGGCCCGTGAAAAAAAATAACAATATAGTGGCACATTAACTAAACAGAGTTTGAGCTATGGAAACCAGATAACCGCGTTGATATACTCCATATAATACATTTCTTTTGTAAATACATACTTAAATATAGATAAATAATTACACCCAGACTCAAGACAAACAGACGTGTTCATCACTCAAATGTCCGTTTGGCACGACCTGCGGCGTGAAAAGCAAATGTCTTACCGACCACGCCACCGCACCGGTCCGTAATTTAACAAGAAAGATGCCTAATCAAAGAAATTCAAAATTTTTATGAAAACTTATAAGAAAGCAGGACAAAAAAACGTAATACGAACTGGTGTTGAAGAGGCAATTGTACTCCAATAGGTCGCACACGTCTATGAATCGTCTAAGGGAGCCATTGTAAGCCCCGCATCTTTCCAAACCATCGTGAACGCACGCCCTTGCTAAATAGCATAGCTGAAATTCACGAAAAAATATTGCAGTGCCTTAAAGCTTAAGTGGAAATTATAATCGTTTTAAGTCCTGTTTGTGTAATATTCAAGATAACTGCTTTTCCCGCGTGATATTAGGATAAAGGAGGACATTCGCTGATCTCATCGGTGACCAACCGCCGTGTATGTATGACCAGATGAATGTCAGTAAGGCTGAGGAAGTATGTTAATATCGTAGCAAGTGGCGCTCCATAATCTCTGCCTACCCCTTTGGGAAAATGGCATGATTGTACCTATGTATATATATATTAAGATAAAAGATAAATTCCAGACTATAATCTATCTCTGTGCCAAATGATTTTAATTCATCCGGTAGTTTTTGTTTTATCATAGAAGGTAAAACTTACAGATGATTGACACAAAAAATAGAAACTAAGGTAATAAGAAGGCTATTATTACAAGTTTTCACTTATAAAATCTATTACATCTAGAAAAAATTACAGATACAATACAATAATTAATGTATCTATACAAAAACCACTAAAGACTACAAAATTATTTTAACGCATTGCTCATCAAGCTCATTAGACTTTTTTTGTGTACCGGGGGGAAATCCTATAAAGATCCCCCCGCCCGGTATGGGCGTAGGGCGGGGAGTATGTGGGACTCCATACTGGTTACCCGAACTAAAACCCCGGATGTTCCTTCGCGTATCTCTGCCAGGGTGTCACGGGAACCACAAGTGACACATCCGTGACAAAGCTCTTTAACCTGGAAATACTATTATTAAAGAAGTCTAAATCCTGTTGTTGTTGATGTTACATGACTCTGTTCATTGTATTGTGCTTCAAACTCAATTTGAAAAATGAATTTGAATGAATTTGAAATTTTTTTGCGTGAAAGATGTAGACTGTCCTCAACTATTGCTGGAGCTACTGGTATAACTTGAACGACAAAACGGTGGGCTACGCAAATAATGCAAATATCAAGCGATAACAGCTAATGCGAAGGCAGCCTTAATAAAAAGGTTGGATACAACGTTGGTTGGATCATTGGTTGGTTGGTTGGTACCCTTAATAATAGATTCGTGTTTGTATCAGCAATACTTACAACATTGGCTTCTGGATGGTACACGTTGTTAAATAATAGAATTACTGCAAAAATAATACATAGTTATTTGTACCTATACATACGTAGATAATAACCTCATAAATCTAAGCCTATCTATAAGGACAAGCAATTAGCATGCATTTATTTTGTTAGATAATAAATATATTATTACATATAACAACCATAATAATTAAATACTTAATAGGTGTACTTACCTAAACCTAAATTAGTTAAAAGTTTTAAATCTTTACTGTAAGGAAAGATTATGGAATGCATTTTGAAGTAAATATTGTGAGAATTTATAAAGCCTTCTACCATCAGCCACTAATAAGTACAATACAATCGATAGAGTATTTTATTTGCAATTGTTGTATTTATTTTCATGGTGATTTTATAGTCAGAGTTCCGTCGTTGAAGGGTATTAAGCCTGTCCTGTTTGTCAGTACGTCTGTTTCGATACCCCATTAATAATAAAAAGTAGTTGGTAGTTGACTTAAAAATTAAGGTATCACAAAATTGTCTAATTAGGTAACTCTTTATTAACAAAGAAGTTAAATGTAATGAAAATTCCTACTGCAGAATATGTATTACTATCGCAATAAAATTGACCATCAGTCATAACAAAAGTTCCGTTTCAAAAACTAATAAACAAAAACCGACTTCAAAAACAAAAAAGTATAAAATAACTTAATTAAGATTAAATTTAATACACCTCTTATGCAAACGAACTACTTTTAATGTTATTAAAATCCTATTATTTTTTTAATGGGTTTTCAGAGTCAACATCTATAGCTGCTTTCACTTCAAATAAATAATTAGCAGATTATTTAGACAAAAATAGCAGTTGTAGTAGTTTTCTTTGATATGATTAAGGTTTTTGACGTAGATTACAATAATTTGATAAATAAGTGTGAAGCCTACGGAATTCGAGGCACAGCTTTAAACTGGATCAAAAGTTATATTACTGACCATCAGCAATGTATTGAAATAAAGAAGCTAATAATCACCTCGTTAATAATTCATATAGATCTATCTATAAAACAAATAACTGTGGTGTTCCCCAAGGCAGCGTATTAGGCCCTTTTTATTTTTAATCCATATAAATGACTTACCCAATAACCTAAATAACAAAAGTGTGCTATTTTCTTATGACATTTCTGTAATAATGCCTAATAATAAACAGCTAATATATAGCTATTTATCACATGAATCCAATGTAAATAATACAGTAAAATCCGTACTAAATTGAATGCAATGCAACTAAGAACGATAGCAAATCTAGAGATCCAAACAAAGTAGTAATATCTTATTGTAGAGCTAGCCTCAGTGAAAATAATATTTATACACTTAAATAAATATGTTATAAATGACCAAAAAACTTAAGAGAACTTCTACTACACAAATTCAAAACAAAGTTAAAGAAATGGCTGATACACAGCTGTTTTTATAGTGTAAATGAATATTTAAAGTAAAGGTTCTTTTTGAAAAGTACCTATATATAATCTTCTTTTGGGGCTCCCAGTAATTTCGCAAAAGAAGGAATAAAAAAAATAATAAATCGGGATCATAAAGCTTTATGAGCGCCCAATCTCCCAACTGAACTATTTTAACATTATATAGTTATTATTAGCTGTTCAGTTTATAGTTATTATTATTATATTGTATCAGTTTTTCATTGCCTCAAAACACTAATAAAACATGTTTTTTAAATATGAAAAAACCTAGCTAGATCGACAAAGAAAAATCATAGCATAATAGCTAATCGGTGTACATACATAAAGACGTCCTTCTCCTGAAGTCGGTAAAAAGGTTTTGTTTTTAACCGACTTCAGGAGAATGAAAGGATGCCTGGTATAGCATCATTAAACAATTAAACAATTTTCAACGATCAAAAATGATGCTACACCAGGATATGTATCAATACAAAGCTAATAAGCCCAATCTCGATTGGTTTATCTTGTTCATTCGGTACAGAATTTCCTGAAACCAAAATTTGAGTCCATCATCAGACCGTCTCAGTTGATGCTGATACACACGAATCACAGTTCAGTGAGTGGTCATATTTTAGATTCCAATAGTCATATACACACACTTAAAATTATATAAAAGCTTTTGAATAAGGTGGTATTAGAGAAAGATAAGTAAAATAGATTCAATAGTAAACTTAACAAATGGTAAAAGAAGTTGGATTAAAAAGGAGTAGTTTTAACTAAACAACAACTCTTTACGTTACGTCGCGGTATCGATGACCAAGTACCTACGTTATAAAAGGAAATATGAAAAGAAAAAAGGGAAGAGAGAGCTGTAGTTAAATTAAAGCTTAAGTGCGTGTTATGAAAAAGGAGACATAGGAACTGGTCAAGATAGGTGGAACAAAAATAAGTAATAATTAGTTGGGTTCACAAAATGAAATAAATAAATTCTACGATATTTATTGGCTTTTTATTATAATACTAACTAAAAGGACTCAAAATCAAATATAGTTAATAATATTAAGTACCAATTTACAAAATTTCAAACTAACCACGTAGGAACTAGGTCTTAAACAAAACATAGTAAACCAATAACAATATAAAATATGCTATGTTTATTATAGTTTTGTAGATTTTAACAACTTTCATTCTCCTCAAATTATTTTAAGGAAAGTCTTCAAATACGATTACGTATGTTGAGTATATGTAGAGAGCCAGGCTTCAGCCTAGACTTACCCGGCTTATTTGGCTTTTGAGTTCTCTTTGTTTTCTCTATTCGATTCTTTAGATTTTCCGCTTCATTATTCAATGTATCGTTACCATTGGTTACAGAAGGCTTAGTAAGGATGAGTGAAGTGGAAAGATTTTCCGATTTATTTAAATCCTTCAATGTCAAAAACGGCAGATTTAACAGTCCCGCGTGCCATAAAGCCAGTTGGTCAACATTTTTACTATTAGATGCAGGAGGGTCAGTTTTCTCTGATGAATTCCAGTGAATAGTTATCGGTGTCGATTTAAGCGTGACTGGTTGCACTAGTTTTGATGATTTGCCTGTTGCGTTACTTTTAGTATCATAAAGGCGGGTACAGACTGCTGCAACGCAACATGCAATGCAACACGAAACGAGCATTGCATCAGTGTAGACGCGGGGCGCGCACAACGTGCGCACGAACCGCGCATGTACCTACTCACATCTGTTTCCGAGATGCGCGCGAACGGATCGCTCAGTCTGCAAAAGAACACGCAAAGGAATGGATCGTGACGACCAATTGCGGGCTCTGATGATAGTCAGTGCTTCATTATTAATAGTGAATCATGTGATAAAACGCAGAAGACATCGACGTTGGTGGCGTACAGAGTTGTATAGTCAGAGAGCTGGTGCAAAACTAATGGCCGATATGAGATTAACTGGACAATTTCAAAATTTCTTAAGGATGAGTCCAACGACATTTGAAGATCTACTCAGATTAGTCGGACCAAGAATTTTTCGGAATCGCACACAGTTAAGGGCTCCAATTTCAATCCAAGACAGACTGGCAATAACACTTCGTTTTTTAGCTAGTGGTGACTCTTACACAAGTTTACAGTATACCTTCAGAGTATCAAAACAAGCCATAAGTGGCATTATTACAGAAGTATGCTCCGCCATAATTGAGGAATTAAAAGATTATATCAAGGTAAGTTTTATTCTTAATAAGTCAATTAAAGAACAGTATTATCACATCAAATCATTAAAGTCGTCATAGGATTGGTTAGATTCTAGTGACGTTACAGACGATGGCTGTTGGTTCATATATTCTTCGTTCCTTGCCGTGGTATAGCCATAGCGTCCGGCTTGATTTGTATCTGGAGTTTGCGCGGAAGGCGAGGGACGATTAAATCCGGAAGTTCCAGGACGATTAACATATCCGGTCAGATCCACATAATCTTGTCCTTTCTTCTGTGATGCATAATAGGATTCTTGGTATGAACTGGGGTAGTTATCCTGCTGTCGATATGATGATTCATAATAACCTCTGTCAGCCTTCATCAAAATTTCAAAAATTCCATGTTCGACCGAATTCCTGGTTTGAAGGGAATAAGTATTCATTTTAGCTGATATATAGGAAGCGAAAGTTGTAGTTAAATCTGGAGCGCCTGAATTTCCCAACTTATTGGCAGTAGTTTGTAATATGCCCACTACATCGGCCAGTACACTGCTGCTTTCATCTTTTTTTGCTTGTTTAGCTCGCGTAGGTTCATACCGTGTACGTGGAGTAGCAAATTCGTTCTGCAGATTTTCTTCATTAATCGGTTGTTGAACCGCCTCCTGAAAAACATAAAAATAATTTATAACTGTAGGTCCCATCTCTTGATATAAACTACTAGATAGTAGATATAACTCTCCAGGAAGGTAGGTATCGTGGCACCGATGGACAAATGTCGAAACGACTAAATATTTAGTTCGTTTTTTAGTCTAGTTCAATATAGCTAGCAATAAAATCAAGAGATGCTCACTATAATGGCACCTCAAAAATTGTCACCAGCGAGTGTTGGGCTACTAAGTACAATGACTGTCTCGTACCCATAAATTTAATAAAAGTTTTTTGTTTTAGCTTCCAACGACAGAAGAAACTTGGTTGAACATAAGCAAACAGTTTGAAGAGAAGTGGAATTTTCCACACTGTTTAGGGGCACTGGACGGAAAACATGTTGTGCTTGAGGCACCTATCAAAAGTGGAACTGAATTCTACAACTATAAAAACTTCTTTAGCATCGTTCTTTTTGCTTTGGTTGACGCCGATTATAATTTTCTATTTGTAGATGTGGGATGCCAAGGAAGGATTTCAGATGGTGGCATCTTTAAAGATACAAAACTCTGTGAAATGATAGAAGATCGTACAATAAACCTTCCATCACCTGATTCACTCCCACGTAGACATATTCCAATACCATATTTCTTTGTGGGTGATAGTGCCTTTGCTTTAAGTGAAAATCTGATGAAACCATATGCTGGGGCACATCCAAAAGGCACTTCAAAGAGAGTATTCAACTACAGGCTAAGCAGAGCCAGAAGAACTGTTGAAAATGCATTTGGTATCATATCGTCTGTCTTTAGAGTTCTCAGAAAACCAATGCTTTTACAGCCTGATAAAGCTGAGCTAGTGGTTATGGCAATTGTCCTTTTACATAATTATTTGAGACGTCACTCTAGAAATACATATATGAATGACACTGAAGGTGAAGTTACGAATGAAGACACACGTAGGCAAAATAATGAAGATATGAGATCACTACTACCTATGAGAAATATTCCTCGACGATCGCCTGCACATTTGAATGCGTTAAGAGATGAGCTCTCCGATTATTTTATGAAAGAAGGGAAGGTTCATTGGCAAGACAGATGTTCGTAAAAGAATCAATCCAGTTTTACTTACCGTGTTCGTTCTCTTTCTCGGTTTGTTACGGTTGTCCAAGAACTTCAAAGAATCAAAGGCAAACCATCGACTTTTGTATGTCTCCGAGGCACCTGAAAAAATAAAATAATAATCATGAAAAAAATTAAATAAAAAACATAATTCAGTCAGTTTTAAACATAGTTGTTTTTAAGTAAACTTGACTAATAATAATTAATAATATTTAATAAATAATTTGTGATTTCAATCCATTAAAATATTGTAGTTGTTGTCAAAGTTGTCATTTTGTAGAGAAAAAAGCCAATTTCAATATTAGTCGGCTATGCCAATTTACATTTCAATACACAAACATTTTTGCGGTTTCCAACCTACGATTGTACTAAGAATAAAGTATATGAATAAATAATAAATAGTAAATTATTATTATTTATTTACCTTTTCCTGTTCCTTTCGATTTCTTTTCCTTCGCTTTTTCACGACGGTAGGATGATAAAATACTAATCATTTTACTGTAACATTTTTCTTGTGTTGTTTCCATCAAATTAGCAATTTCCATCCATGCATCCTCTTTAAAATGTTTTTTATAAAAATTCTCATGTTGTGGATTCCACAAAATTTCCTTTGATCTGTACACTTCAATTAATTGAAGCACTTTTTCTTCACTCCACGTAAATGTAACCGCCTCCTCCGCCGCAGTAGCGTCGTCTTGTTCCATGTTCGCGCGCGTCTAGCCGTACACACCACACAACCTGTCCACACTGACGCTCCGCGCATACTGCGCGCCTCTTTGTGTTCGGGGGAAAAAACCGACAAATTTCGGGTCGCTACGCGCAAGAGTTGCAACAATCTGTTCGTGCGCGTAGTAGACGCGGTTCGTGCGCGCAAGGCGTCTACACTATGGGAATTCTGTTACTTTACATGATACATTGCAGCAATGTGGACGTCAAATTCTTGCATTGCATGTTGCATTACATGTTACATTGCACCAATGTGTACCCGGCTTAAGAGGCAAGGCTCTCCATATATTTGTTAACTTGAAGCAAATTCGGATTAATAGTAGCAGGAATAAAATAAGGCAGATCCGGCTTTATTAACAGTGCCTCGTTGAAGACTAATGGTGGAAGGTGAGTGCAATTTTTGTATGATGTTTTAGCGTAACCTAAAACCATAAATAACAAATATTATACGTATAATTATAATAAAAAACTTTACATATTTTGACTTAATCCTTATATCAGTATTGCTGAAAGTTCTTATGATGAGCATGTGTGTCTAAACGTACCGGATAAGTACGTATCGCAGTTATTGGCCGTGCCGAACGGCCGGACGAACCTTCTGCGTAAAGCACCGATAACGCGTGCCTTACATAATACTTAACACGGTCGCGGAGAGGGTACATTTATTTTCATGTTCTCTGAATGAGTTCACAAAAGTTACTTTGCATGAGTTGTGTTATAAATAATATAATAAGTACCTATTGTTAAAATATACGCTAACGATTTGGGGCAACCTGTAATGTTAGTTATGTTGTGAATGAATAAATAAATAAATGTATTTAAATGCATATTCATAATTGGATATGATTGAAATATTTGATTATGTTTTATACAATGTGTATCGACTAATAATAAATAATATTAATAATGATGATAATATACTATCTCAGAAATATACAGACAATGGATGACAATTTTATAAAAGCATTATTATATAATAAAATTTAGTCAAAAGTATTCTATCCTGGTATTATTTTACCTTGGGATACTTCCCGTACATGAGGTCAAAGTCGTGAACCACTTTAAAATCACCAATTTGTAATTACCTATTTTTTCTGTTTTTTTACTTGTCCTATTGTGGCAAATAAGTTTTGACATGTTAAATCACACCATAAACTGATTCTTGACTGTACTAACACAATGATTTTCGTAAAATTAAAATATTACCAGGATTCGGTTATCAGTATGCCATAATTTGTTTAATTACAAGTAAAGAAATAGATGGATTCAATCAGAATCCAAATTCTATCGTCTAACCGCTATGGTATGTCTTATCAAAACCAAAACATGAAATAAGCATGATGATTAAGTTGAGAAAAACCGACTCTACGAATATGGTTCTCAATACACACCTGACTCTCTAGACAAATTCATAACGAAGCGACAAGGAAAGATCGAAACGAACAAAATGTATGGAATTGACGACTCCGACTACTGTATTTACGACATTTTGAAGGTCAAACCCATACATTTTGTTTTTTTTTTATATTTCGTTACCATTTCGCTATGTAAGTTGTCTAGGGCCCAGAGCAAAAAATTGCCCCAACCAACCTAGGACTGTGGAGAGTTATAATGTTCTCTGACTCACACTTGGTGTAGATTAAACGAGAAAGACCCGTGCCCAGTAATGGGACACTAAAGAGTTGAAACGATGTACAGGATGGAGGATTCTGGTGATTTGTGTGATACACCTATTACAAGTTTAGTTTATTGAATGTGTAATCAACAGGTATAATACTAACTGGCTCTGAAAAGGCAATTGTACTCAAGTAAGTCGCAGAAGTCTATGAATCGTCTTAGAGTACCCTCCTGATCACCGCATCTCTCCACACCATCGTGTATGCAAATCGTTGCTAAATAGCACGCCTGAAATTTGCAAAAATGCTTTCTAAATTATCTCAATTTAAGTGGTTCATTTAAATAATCATTTTATACTTTTAATGAGGTTACAATGTATATTAGTTTGTGTGGAATCTTGCGACTTATTTTTATTTAGGTATCCTCAAACAATTCTCAAATTTTGAATATCTACACGTTTAGTAAGGATGATCGCTCGCATGCTCGCAATTAAAATATTACAAAAGACTAGAAGATAAAATCACTTAAATTTATATCAGTTTGACAGGTGTCAACAGAATTGCGATTCAATGCATGGTTAGCTGTGTGGCGTAAATCCAACATGGCGGAACACCCAACATGGCGAACTAGTTATTTTAAATACACTTCTAAAATATGGGCACCAAATGAAAGGGCTTACTGAGATTAACTCAAGAATAGTGTCATTACTATCTTTATGATCATTAAAATAAAACCTTATTTAAAAATATTTTTACTTTTATTATACATAGTCTGCTTAATTATACTGTGAGGATAATTTAACAGATAGCAAATAATTATTTATAAAATTGTTCTTTATATTGTTAAGTTCGTACTATACACCGTGACTTTTAAATGGTTGCTTATATGTGACTAAGTTATTTTTACTATTTTTTTTTTTATATTGACTCTACTTCCAAAACATTATCATTTCGTCGCGGGAAAGCAACGATTTAAAAGTCACGGTGTATAATCGCTGTCGTAATACTTACATAATCAGCATCCAAATAGCATACATGGTAACCCAATATAATTACTGTAAAAAACAAATAATTTTACATCGTGAGATTCCGTTTTTATATTTTGAGGTACGGAACCTCAAAATATACCTACATACAACCGTGCTTAACACTTTTTTAAAAGCTATAGTGATACAACACGAGCACTTATGTCTATTACAATTAAAATTAACAATCCTTACCCAAAGGATAAAAAGTTAAGTACATTCCGAAGTTAATAGGTACTGTGAATACAAAAAAATCCTACAGTAAGTCACCGACATAATAAAGTTATAGCACTTGATTTTCTATTGATTTTGTTTTCATAGCGATTTTATGGTTACAGTTCCGTTTGAAAATTGCGAAAGTCTCTTGAATTGGTAACCTGAACTGGCTTGTGGCCGACCATTTTTACCGCAGAAATAAATACTGTTGAGATTTTATCGCGGTTTATTTTAGATTTTAGATCCCGACATTTCAAAGTCTTTTCAGACTTCATGTTCACGGGTGGAAGTGAACATGAAGTCTGAAAAGACTTTGAAACGTCGGGATCTAAAATCTAAAATAAACCGCGATAAAATCCGTTAAAAGTAGTTTTATTTCAATGTGTGATATTCGCGTAAATCTAAGACAATGCTGTTGAAGTAAATGAATTCCTATGAGGAGACCATGAATTTTTAGACGTAGCTTTGGTCAGACTCGGTGGAGTGACGATCTTTGCAATATGGTAGGCTAGGCTTGAGCAGCGGTGGCGCAGTGGTACGGGCCTCGCCTTAGAAAAATAAGGTCACGCCCACACATTTTTGTGTGAATTGTTTCATCTCCGCTGCTCAATATCGGTGAGGGAAAACATTGTGAGGAAACCGGCATGTCTAAGAACTAACCATTCGAGAACATGTGACATCCACCAACCCGCACTTGGCCAGCGTGTGTGGATTAAGGCCTAAACTCTCAAAACTCATAAAATAGTTGATAGAAGACCCATGCCCAGCAGTGAGAAACTAAAAAAAAAGACGGGTTGCACTCCGGGAGTGCCGGCAGAAGTGAAAACTTGATTATTAACGTTGAGCATGTTTGATATTTTGGAATGGTTAGGGAATAATTTTGCACCAATTGCTTTATCAGTATAAAAGTACTATCATTTATGTGGTAGAATACAATATTCATTTATTGCGCTATCGTACACAAACATGACAATTTATATTACATTAAAAATTTAACACTTTAAAACTATTACAATTATTTTACATTAAAAAGTTTATCTCTTTTTTTTCACAACAATGTGATCACTACACAGACGGTCGAGCCATCAGCTGTCACCATCCATGGATGCGCGTGGCACGCTGTAACATACACGAACATTCGCGCAAGCGCCCTGCGCTGCCTAAACGAAACAGTAGGCCCAGGCATACATTTTCGCCGCGCCATAGAGAGGGGATAGCTGTCTACTCTCCATCCGTCTTACGCTTTTTCGATCAGGTCACGTGTCCTGACGCGAGTTTAAGATTTTATACCCATTACAGAAAAAGTGCTCAACGCCGCTAAAGAAGTTTTCACTTCAAAAAGGGTTGAAGTGACGGCTATGCTGGATGAGAGTAGCCACGGGTCATGACAGGTTGCGTGTTTTAGGACAAGCCTATAACCAGCAGTGCACTAAAATACCTGATCATTATGTTGATAAATATTAATTTTCAAACGCAATAAAATCGATATAGCATTTTGTTTGAAATTGTTTATTGTTTCCATTGCAATTTTATTGTTTCAACAATACTTATTACTATTACCAATACACATTATTTTTGACATCAATAACAAAGTACCTACATTACACGTTGAATAGTTACAAAAATAAATTTTAAATTAGATCTTAAAAAGCCTCGCCACCACTGTTAAACATTTTAAAAGTTAGAAATCTCATTCAATGTTTATTGTAGTTGTACATATTTTAAACTTATTTACTTTTGTCGAACCAATAACAAGAGTAAAAAAATATGGAGTAAGTGAAATTATTTATGCTGAACAGGCGTTGTTGTCAGAGATATGCCTCCAAATCGTATTAAGATTATTTATGTAACCAGGAATCACACTATACCTACTTACTAAGCAGGATTCTGGAGTACGAAAATTAACCAAACAAATATTGCACACGTATTTTTAACTTGATCAAACCAATAAAATTATAAATACAGCGGTTACAGATTTATTTACATTACATTTATTGTAACTCGACCTAATTTATTCGACAGGAAAATTAGCCTAATTTAATAACAATTTCAAAATTAAACTTAATAAATTAATACGCTAAAGTAATGCGTTGAGAATTTCTTTTACTAATAGGGCTAGCCTTAGAAAAATTGTGCAACAAGTAGCTTCTTTCTTCCATGGGGTTAGTTGTATAAATATTCTGGCGCGAATCGATGGTATGTCATTAGTCATTACTGCCATGGAGGATAGGGATTCAGTTGGTGTAGAATGCGCATTGGAAGGCGCAACACTGCGAGGCAAGTGGGTGCTACTGCCATTTGCAATGTAAAAAACAAACTTAATTTTTTTTATAGATACCTTGCTTAGACGCTAATGGATGTTCACATGACAAAAAACGTATTTGTGGGATCGACTCTTCTACTAAAGAAATACGATGGTTTTTGGATCGGTGTGATATAATAGAGTTCAACTGTGAATATAAAAGAAGTGAGTAGTGCAGAACAATAGTTCAAGAAGTTGATGATGACCTCCAAGTTACCTACCTAGAACAGTAAACGGCAAATACTAAAGCCAAACGAAGCGTGGTAGGGAAGAAGACATGATGTGCAGTTAAGACCGTTGGCTTAGTTATTTGCCGGTCATTGCTTATACTACAGTATTTAATATCTTTTTCAGAATTTCAAAGGACAAAGAAAGAGATTTGCAGTAAAATACCACAAATCTAAAAGTAGGTAATTGTGTCCTATTTAATTTTTGAAACAATGTTAATTCGCTATTCTGTTAACTTAACAGACGCCAAAAATCGCTACAATTGCTTAAATTTGTATCGGTTTGACAAGTCCAACCTAAATTTTAACGTCTCTTGTGACAACAGAATTTCGAGCAATAAGTAACGACAATATACAATGAGTATTTATATAATAATAAACTTACTAGATCGATAATGTCCTAATAAGAGAATGTGTAATGAAAGCTACAGACACAAAAAAACTACCGATATGTATAGCAAAACTAAAATCAATGCAAATCTAACATAATCAACACTGCTTACGCTTCAACCCCTTTCAGTGTCCCACTGCTAAGCATGGGGTTGTCTCTCAACTGTCTTACAAGATGACAGAGTTTATGCCTTAACCCACAAACGCTGGCCAAGCGCGGGTTGGTGGATGTCACATGTCCTCGTATGATTAGTTCTTAGACATGCCGGTTTCCTCACTATGTTTTCCTTCACTTATATTGAGCAGCGCAGAGACAAAGATGTGTGGCACGACCGAGAAGCGAACCCGCGACCTTATATTTCTAAGGCGTAGCCCGTACCGCTGCGCCACCGCTGCTCACGTAATCAACAATGATGGATAAATAACAGAAAGACATAAACGGTCAAAATGTAGTAATTATTATTAAGGCTACATGAATTTCACTTTTCTAATAATCAATATTTTTATTTGAACATGTGGACTCCTAATTATTTTATTTTTCTTTCTAGATAGTTAGTTCACGTGAAAAATAATAAGTCAGCATTCGTCGGCAGTAATATAATGCGATTAAAAATTAATAAATATTTATTCATTGAGGCTTCACTTTTTATCTTTTAAATAAGCACCTTCTATAAGAGGGGGAGGATCATTTTCAGTCAAAAGTTCTCTTAGAAATAAGTTTTGAGCCAATCTTCCGTATCTTGTGACGTTCTTACTTAGCCGCACTAGAGGACTTTCTTGTGGTACACCTATATTTCTATCAATATTATAATTACTTCTTCTATAACTTTCTTCGTGAGGTACTTTTTTTCCAGCTATTTTAAGTCTTTCTGTGGTTTGGTTAACTAGCACCATTACTTCTTGCAATGTTTCGCTAAATTTTGCTATGGATTGGAGCAAATGTTCCAATGCTTGAGAGTGTTGCACCAACTTATCTTCAACGAACTCTTTAAAATCAGTTATTTCTTTTCTTGATACTTCACGTTTTTTTATTTTCTGAAATCGTAATAGGTATAAATTTTATAACTCGCCTATATCTAATACTGTTTGCTTTGGTTTAACTTACCGAGCTGATCAGTTTCAATGGTCCTTTAAAGTCTCCTTTCCAGTTTTCTGTAGAGTTCAAATCGGATTGGACAGTCGTAACCAGGAACGCAATAGCTAAAAATATACATCACCAAAGATAATTTCAAAAACATGTGTAACACGTATCATTTTATTTAATCGCAGTTCTTGGATAAACATTATGGCCTATAGTCTCCTCACATGCATAACCTATCATATATATGTTTCATTAGTTTTCTTAGTAATTCACTTTGTAAATTTCTTTAGGATAACTGATAATTAGTTAATCAATATTGACTTAGTTTCCTTTTATCTCGTATATTTTTTATTCTAAAACCCCTATTTAAATAACTCGAGTATTAACCACGGTAATTTGTTTAATTATGACCACAAATCTGTGAATACTGTGTTAATTTATATTAAAAAAGCCTCCTCACCAATAACTAAGGGCTTCATGATGTGTACTTGAGTATCAAGGCACTTCACCAAGTGGGTCGGCTCGCGTACTTGCTCTACTTATACTTTTAGTAATTGACTACTATAACCGAATGGTTTTGATCGTGGCACTCCCTACTTTAAGTTTTTATTTACTCACGTTATATTATAATATCTACATACATATGTTTTGAGTTCTTAAATTATTTCATCTTTTTAATCTTTGGACCTGTGCAAACATTTCATAGCAAAAATCAGCCGAATCGGTTTAGCCCTTTTATAGATTTAGCATGATGTCAATTCACTTTTATTACCTGGAATACCAAGTTCGGTTTTTTTTTTTTAATTATGTTAATGGGCTCCCAGTAATAGTTATTTTTTCACAAAAGAATTAATTAAACAAAAAAGCACAAAATTCATCCGGATTCGGAACAAGACCACCTGGTTACGAGATCACCAAATTTACTGTCTCAGCTACATAATATTTAAATTTATTGCGAAATTTGCTTTCGTATTCTAATGATATTGTAGCAGATTTTTACTGCCTTAAAATACGAATAAACGACGTTTTTCAAAAAGAGTACTAGCTAGATTGGTTTATCGCCCCCGAATTCCTTTGCATACTAAATTTCATGAAAATCGTTGGAGACGTTTGCGATATTCAGATTATTTAAATACTTATATTATATATGTACAAAAAATTTGCTCGTAGAAGTAGGTATTAGTAAAGAATAAAGTCAGTAAGAAGCGAAACTTTACTGCATTACAATTGGGTACGGGTCTTCTCTCAACTATCTATAACTATTATATTAAAGATTATACTTAGTTTTAGGCCTTAATCGACACACGCTGGCCAAGAGTAGGTTTGCAGATATCACATGTCAATAGAATTGCCTGACTATACCAAAAAATAACGCCGGAAAATCTTGTCACCTTAAAAATACATTAAACCTTAACACCTTAACAGGTATCAAATCCATTTGCAATTACTTACGTCACTGTAATGATTTATTGCTATAAGGCACATTTTTAAATTAGCAAAATTGACACGCCTTTCTAATGTAGGTACCTAATTACACTATCGATCTCATTATACATGCCTCCATCTTACTATACATAGCTTTATCTTTACTTTTATGGATTATTTGGAGACATTTCGGAGAGCGTGCTTAGCATTATATTTCCCTATCTCATTTCTTTCGGCTGGATAGATGTACTCCTCCGGTATATTGTGTATGTGAATATTCCATGGTACGCACTTTGCTTAAACTTACTTTGGGATGAGGTGACTGACACAACCGAGATGAGGAATGACGCAGGATGCATCACGGGGTCTCCCAGAGTCACGGGTGCTTCACCACTATTTTCCTGATTTCTTCCTGATAATTTAGAAAAGCCCCAACAAATTTGTTTATAAATTTGGACCATATTTCATTCGTCACAAACAATTGACAAGTTTTTATTAGTATTGTCTTAGATTTACGCGAATATCACACATTGAAATAAAACTACTTTTTAACGGATTAACTTAGAAGCATCTCTTTCACTTCAGCTTTCAAATGAAAAATCTTAATAAAATTGGTCCGTCAGTTAAGTCAGGCAGGCAACAAACTTGGACACAGATACACGTGTAAATTTTAGAACACCCTTCTTTTTTGTCGGAGTTAAAAAGCCGCTACGTGGAAATCAGAACGCATTTGTCAGAACGTTAAAAACATCGATGCTTTTCTTCAACATCAATCCCTACAAAAAAAATATGCTTTATAATGAGTTCTAGGAATATCTAAGTTAATAATATGACTAGACAGTATATTTCAGTCGTTGACTCACACCTACGCACCAAACGATTTCTCTGAAACAGTATATGAAGCCGTATTCACCAGTATAATATGATACGTCGATGTAAATAAGATAAAGAAGGGGTTTATACAAACATGAGTAGTTAGAGGTCAAATTAAACTGGTGGAGGACACCCACGCTGGCGCCGTTAATATTCTTATTTATTGAAGCTTAGTCATCTGAAGCATGTAAGGGTCGATCGAATGTCTTTTGGGAACAGTTGAGCAGCTGAATAAAACGATTTCGAACTAGGATGTTTTTGAGTACTTGTATAAAAATTTCCACAGGTGGGTATAAAGTATAGTAGCTCCTTTAACTTAGGGGTTACAACCAAAAACGATTCGACTTTGGATTTATCTTTATATTCTATTGGATTCTGTATTCAAACATAATCGAAATTTGTACTCCCAAACGAATCGAATCACAAATTGAGATTGTTACGTCTAGTATTATCAGCATCGTTGTATTAGAAATATCGAACCCGCGAGGATCGATTCCCGGTCGTGCCGACACATCTTTGTGTGAATTGTTTTATCTCCGCTGCCCAATAACGGCATGTCTAAGAACTAAATTCAAGGACATGTGACATCCACCACATCCATTGTGTGCTAGCCAAGTGCGGGTGCACTTGGCTAGCTTGTGTGGATTAAGGCCTAAACTCTCTCAGCTCGTAAGATAGTTGATAGAAGACCCGTGCCCAGCAGTGGGACACTGATAAAAAATTGAAGTGTGCTTTTTATTCCTTTAATTATATTTTGTATTTCGATAAAGTGTTTTTGTATTAGGTTAGTTTCTATGCGAACCACAGCTCGCTCGTGCGCTCGTGTTGATGTCACTCAAGACGGCAGATTGATAAACTGACTTAAAATTCGATTGATCCTGAACTTGATGCTGTCGGTTGTAAGCCAGCATAATAGTTATATTGCATCTAAAGGCTCGCTAAAATGCGATTTGTCAAAGGAAATCTTACTATATCAAACTTTTAGATGCGTTAGCTAGCTTAGGAGCTTAGGAGTTTCATTATTGAAAATAATAATCGAAACGTGAGCACCAAATTAAAGGTGATCGCGTTAATTACGTTGAAATTATGATTAATTAATCAATCTGTTTATTCGAAAATAGTTTCGAATTATTTTGCTAGTTAAAAGTACTTTTGACCAGTTTAAAATTTTAACTGCAACACATACAAAATAATGGAGTCATAATTAGTAACCTATAGTTTACAAATTGACCTCGGTTACTAGGAATTCAGGATGTTTAACAAAACATGAAGACAATAGATAATGTTCTAGCTGAAATAGGTAAACGATACAGAAAATTGTCATTGCTTAAACATCTTTCAACTGAACAAGTTAAATCTACGATGTCAACTGTAACAAATATTTTAGGTGAGTATGTAATAGGTATAATTTTAATAATCCGTTTGATAAAACCCTATAAAGTTTTTTTTAAATCGAACTATGTAGGAGTTATGTTAGACTCTCTACAAATCAAACGAGACTGCCTAATCCAAATCAAGGTTTCACTGTTTAAGTAAACGAAGGTAGTAACGAAAGGCCGAAAAAAATCAAATGAAAAGAAATACGTAGTATGTAGGTGGTATTTGTGACACTGGGGGCTGAGTCACCTTCGACCGTGAGAGTGCACGTTTGATATGATTACGTCGTCCCCGGGTGGTACAAATTAGGTGACAATAAACTGGTAACAACCGGCAATAACTGGTGGTAAGCTACAGCCGTGGTTAGTCACCAATATAAAATTGCACCGCCAAGCAGCTTTGCCGTGTTCCGATGCGAGATCTGGTGACACCATTTAAAAGGGTAGCTTGGAATTGATGCTGCTGTATGGTTACTAACAATATGGAACATCATTCTACTGCCACCTTCTCGTAATCTCGTAATCACGAGTGATATTGGGTAGGCGCGTTCCATAGTAGACTACATCATTGCTTAGCATCAGGTAAGTTGTAGTCAACCACAAGCCTATTGCAGAATAAAAAACCCATATAACGTTATACCAAAATGTCTGTCTTATTTAAGTTGAAACACAAAACGTTACACAAAACAAAAATTAATCTTCAGCATAATTCTATAAAGTATTCCTAATTTAATATTTTCAGTGTTGTGTCTGGTCTCGGCGTTAGTAGCCGCCCACGGGCCCCCAAAGGAACGAGATAATGAAGACATTGCTATGGGCCGGAAGGTAAAAAAAGTAATTTCAATTTTCTATCTCGTTACTTATTTATTATAATTTTGTAGCTCGAAAATTAAAATTAGGTTTTTGAATTGAAAATGGTTGGCACACAATATGCAATTGTTGTAAATTGAGGCATTTCAAGGCAATTATGAACGGAGAGACAAAGATCCCTAGACAGTATCGGGGAACCGGATGATGGAATACGAATTTTTATATGGATAGATGTTAAAAATAATAATCCATTACAAAAATAATATGCCTAGAAATAATACAGAGCAGAGGGTTTTCGTTCTGTCTTATAAATTACGTGTTCTACTGCAAGCGAGCGCGTAAGCAAGCATGTAATTTTCATTGCATAGTATCACTAGCACTAAGGCTTGTTTGTGGTATTTTTGAACGGTTTTATTTAGCTTGCCTTGTTGGTTGTTGTTAATGTTGTAGATGGGTCAAATCTAGTAACTGAAATTTTGGAGGTATCCGGCGACTAGGACCGCAATAAACTCGGACCGCGGTCCCAGTTGTCGGATCTATTTAATTTTAATATTTTTCTTCCTGCAACTGGGACCGTAAATAAATGAATACAAATATCGATTATTGAAGCCAAAATCAGTACAGACAACAAAAAAAATCTAAGTAATAATTATAGAAAATTGATTAAAAAGTATTATTAATTTATTTAGATATCATTTACTTAACCTAGACATGAATATATTCCATGCGCTTAGTAATAGATTATGCACTGTTTTATTACGTAAAAACGGAGTGAAATAATCTATTACTAAGCGCATGGAATATATTCATGTCTAGGTTATGTAAATGATATCCCAATAAATTAATAGTAGTTTTTAATCAATTTTCTTTAATTATTACTTAGAAATTTTTCGTTGTTGTCTGTACTGATTTTGGCTTCAACAATAGATTTTTGTATTCATTTATTTAAGATCCTAGTTGCCGGAAGAAAAATATTAAAATTAAATAGATCCGGCAACTGGGACCGCGGTCCGAGTTTATTGCGGTCCTAGTCGCCGGATTCTTCAAATTTTGCACGCAATCTTAAATCCTGTGACAATACGTAGAAATTTAATGTCCAATCCAAGATGGCCGCCGCTATAAGATTGCGCATCACCAATTTTCTTGTAAACCTATCCGTATGGGTATTAAATGAAAGGTCTTTATTTAGAAAACTCATTTTTTTATTATTATTATTTTCAACATAGAAACTTTTTTAGTAGTTATTGATTCACAATTCTTCATACATAATGACATACTGTTGCTCTTGCAATAGGACTCGTAATTTTTACGACAAAACTTGTACTCGTTACAATATGTATATTTTTGTTTAGACTGGCGCTAAATGGTGTGGCATGGCAAAAGTGTGTAACCACGATCGTGTACCTATTTGTGGGCTGAGCCACGCTGGGGACATCATGGGCTTCCGAGACCTTTGCGATATGTTTGACTACAACTGTATCAGAAGACGAAGTACGTACACTGACTAGAAATTTCCCATTATGGCCATCCCAGAATGGGCCATTTACACGAAGACAGTAGCCGGGACAGGACAGTAAAACCGGATAACAAACAATTAAAAATTATACTGCATTAGATCGTCCTCAAGACAGTTGTTCCCGTTTACACGATGCTTTAAATTAGTGGCTTGCTGTTCTGTCTTACAGCCCTGTCCTGGGAATTGTCCTCGTGTGAATGGCTCATAAGGGGAGACGATATATACAACGATGATATAAAACAATCAATCATAGTTCCAAACTTCGTGTACGTTCAATATTTTGCGAGCCTATCAATATCAGAAAGTTTGACATGCTCACCAAAAGCTATTTATGAACGGACTTTAGCAATTACAAAACAAGAACAAAGTCCTCGGCTCTACCCGACCAATGACCCATCAACTCTGTCAATGTCGGAAATGTGCGAGAGACATACTCAGTACTCGTTTCTTGAAAAAAAACCAGACAAAGCCTAATTGTAATTTTAACGTACCTAATTTAAAATGACAAATTTGTCATTTTAAATTAGGTACGTTAAAATTACGATTAGGCTTTGTCTGGTTTAACGTACGTCGTAGCTTCGTGACGGCTAGATACGTAGATACTATAAAGATCTAATTTTATGAATTAGCTTATTTCAATTTCGTTCACAGTCATTTGTCATCAATGTTTAATGTATTTCTTATTAATATATTCCAGATTATAAGCAAACCGCTTGCCCGGAGGACAAATCCCTGCTCACTGTATCCCGCAGGCCTACAAGCAGTTACTTTGATGATTAATCAATATAATTAAGTCAATCTTCATATTTAACCCATTCTACGTGTAGATTGTTCATTCATTAAATAAACGTGTATTTCAATATTTTTTTCATTATTTAAGCATATCCTTTACTGGTGTTTTCTTCTTCAATCTATGCTCCGCACATTAGCTTGTAATTGAATCACAGATTGACATGCGGCATTAATCATTTGCTTTCAAGAAGTAAGGAATATGTTCTAGGTCTAAATACCACAACCTAGCCAATGTTACAAGTTCATAATTCGAAAAGTACCTTTGCTATGATACCTGTCATGGGCGCCATGGGTGTAAGCTCCCTTACACCCATGGCGCTCAAAACTTTAACTTTTTATTACGAGATTCCACTGCATGCGCATGTATCTTATTAATTTTTGACCAAAAGTTTGTTTACAAAATTTTCAATGTCGTATTAGTCAAATTACATTTTTATACATCCGAAATTCAAATTAATTTTTTTAACAATGGTTATACGGATGTATGGAAACTAATGAGTTAAACCCTTTAGGGCTAGAATTGACTAAAATTCTCTACTAGGCATATCTCCATTCCATTACTAATTGCAGCAACCGTCATCATTGTCTAAGACCACAGAGCTAACCGCCCTTTTGAGGGTTTTGATAATGTGTCGAGAATTTTGATGATCTTTATTTGTGACCCTAGTGGTTTATGCCCTGCGCTGTTTTATCCGAAAGATCTTGAAATTTTAAACAATCCTGGATATTGGTTAATAGTAATTAAAAAACTTTTTGCATGCATGACTTTCATCATATGGCCAATTCATAAATGCTATAACTTTAATGGTTCATAATTCATATTAATAAGCTAAAAATAGTCTAAAGTGGTTTGTTCTTTAGTAAATTGAGATGGAGCTAAATAAAAAATGACTATATAAATAATTAATTATTGCTCGTGTTTTCTAAATAGCGCTCATACAATTGTTAGGTCATCTAGATCTTATTATTACATCAAAATACATAAATAATTAGTAACTCATCCTGGCTTTGCAACGGTGCAATAATCTTCTATACATCCAAAATCCATTTGATTTACTCTAAAAAATTAGCTTTCCTGTTGAATTGAACCTATCTATTTCAGTACTTTGTAGGTGTCTTATGAATTTACAGTTTTCAGTACAGAGGATGTATTAAAGCAAATATCCTGCCATTGTTACTTACCCAGCATTTAGCTTGTTGGTTCTATTTCGTACAAACGCTTAGAACGTAAACTGGTGTTTATAATAAAAGCTGCGATGTTTGCTATCACAACTAAATTGTTGTTATTTTTAATACTAATATTGTATAGTGAGGGACATATAGTTGGTGACAAAGGTCAACTGGTAAGTATTGACAACGAACATGAAGACAGACCGCATTACTTTAAAATGACTAGATAAACTAATATAGATCTCGGTGATCTAGTGGCAAGTTTAAATACGAGTAACTGTGGGTTCGATCTAAAGACTTTTCTCATTTACTTTGAAAAGCAGCTCGAAGTTTGGAATTGCGCCTTTTAAACAGCAAGGCTCGCCCCCTATTACGTTCGGGACTAAACATTACGACGAAAACGTCGACGTCTGCCTACACTTTCAGGCATTACAGGCGTGAGTGGTGTTATCGTTGCAGCTAGTTCTATTAATTTAATTATTCTGTATTTTTAGACCAGTTCTTACACCAACTTCTAGATACTTACGATCAGATTTTGTCCTTATTCATAAAACCTTTTTTTATAATGGGACTTAACCCACCACCGCAATACTGCTATTCCTGTAAGCCAGGATCAACGGCAGCGCCGTGAAGAGACCCGAATTGAACCCGACCAAGTCCCGGGACACCTAAACTGTCTGGGAGCCGGGTTGGATTTTTAACAATATCTAACTTTGCAACTAAATCCTAATAACTGGATTTAGCTGCAAAGTTAAATAGTCCACTTCCCCTCAGCTAAAGCGGGAGAACTCATAGAGAAAAAATAAAAGGTTTAAATTACGTCGACAAAATGGACTAAAACCTTTTAAGACTGTCCGACTTGCAATTTATTTTGTACTTTAAGTTTTTCCTTATTCCAATAATCTGAACATCTTATTGAAAAAAATATATAATAGGAGCTAAAATCTCATTTATAGGGCCTATATTAAAATGATCTTTGTTTCAGTCAGAACTGAAGAAAATATGCGAACACGCGTACTCGTGTTTTCACGATACCGTCATAATATGTGGGAAATCAGTAAATGAAGCCCGGACTTTCTTGGATCTTTGTGATTTGTACGAGTACTCCTGTGAATATAATATGAGTAAATATTCCAAATATCGTTAGTTACTAGCTTTCCAACCGCAGCCCCGCCCGCACCTATTACGATTATCGCGCTAAACTAATAACCCCTACTGCGCAGTCGTATAAAAATCCTATGTCCTTCGCTGGGTTTCAAACTATCTGCATACCAAATTTCATTCTAATCGGTTTTGTTGTTTTGGCGTGAAGTCGCGAAAGACAGACATTTCATCATAGACTGTATCATTTCTTAACAACAGGAAGTTGTGGTTAAGCGCAAGCGTTTTACAGAATTAAAAAAAAACAGAGTTACTTTCGCATTTTTAAAATATTAGTAAGGCAGTAAGGATAGTAATAATCGACGAAGGTAAACCCACGACACTACTCTAATATTGGAGTGTATTAAGCCATTCCAGGTCAGCCCATTCGAAAGTGCTCGCAAATGTTACGATACCCAAAAACTGACGGATTACATTTATTACGTACATGAGTAAAATTTCACATTTTTTACAATACTACTATTTGCGGAATTCGTTTCCTTACAACATCCAGTAGGTACGACAGTGGTTAGGAGTGAAGCTGTGCGGAACTTATTCCTGTGTTGAAGCACTATGCTATGTGCGAGCTATTGTGGATTTATGCGCTTTGAGCGCTAATGCACGGTCCGAGTACCGAACCCTTCAGTTGGAATTGTGGTATTGCAGCTATGTCCGTTGAGGCTTCGTGCCAAGGTCCTGAGTGATCAGTGTCGATGATAACGTGTGTGATAGAATATGTATTTACTTTCTCTTTTGTGACCAGTCTAATTTTTCAGTTTTCAGACACGTGAAAGAAGAAGAGGGTATTTGTCCAAACCCCAGAATGTTAGGCACAGGAGTTGGATAGTATTATTTTCATGAACATGCAGTGGGGTTCCTACTACTTTATTAAATAAATCACTTTTGCCTATTTTTATTTTACTCTATAATGACTCCTACAAACAGTGCCGCAAGCACAGCCCGCCGGCTTTTGCCGAACGGCTAGTGCCAGCGGCTTTTGCCGGGCGTTTATGCCTGTGTTAGGCAATGCCGGAGGCTTTGTAACCCGCCGGGCTCACCGCGACTTGGCGACCGTTATTGCTTGGCGGAAAGGCCGGCGGCACTCTGTGTCATAAAACAGGTAGGTATAAAAGAAGGCTTTACAGCTATGTGTTTTATGAGCTAGCCGACTACCGAAAACAATTGTTCCAGCGTAAATAAAATCGTACATACTATTTAATTTTGTTTCCAATTTTATGAAAACTATAAACTTCAATACTAAACCAAGTTTCTGTAGCAATAAACTGGACTAGTCAGAAATGTACGTATTCAGAATGAACAGCGCGCTATAATGAATCGAAATGTTTGTTTTATTAGGTATGATATTTTTATTACTTTAAAAGCAAATGTATAAAAGATCTACAGTGAACTGTTTAGAAAAGAAAGGGTAACCAAACGCAGTGATAATGACAATTTCTTCACGGTAGAAGACGAGAGTTGTTAGAGAATAGATTAAATGAGGTAGCTATTAGTTATATGTCTAGCAGTGGAGTAAGCTATCTATTGTCTTGGTTTATGCCAAAGTTTATGTTGTTGTAAGGCAAACTAGAAGCAAGATAATTAAGTAAATACCTAGTAAGTAGTCCCTTTGCGTTACAGCTTTCATCATACAACTCATAACTTCAGCCAAATGTCACAGCGAAACAATGAAAGTAAGTCATTTTGATAAACCTTGTTGCATTTTCGCTTGAAAGGTATCATTAGATTCATCTTAGTCGTGACAGTGACACTGGGTAAATGAAGAAGAAGAAAAATGCCGCCAAATTATAGTCTCAATAAAATAATAAATGGTAATATTTGTTATTATATATTATATATATAAATTTCAACGGTGCTAATGAAAAAATAATACCCAAAAATACATATAACTTATGTGTTTCATGCAGTTTAGAATATGAAATAAGAGTAAAATACAAAATAAACATATTTTCTTCTTTAAAATATCGTTTCAGTTTTTAATACAATTACGTTGGCAGATATTGCCGCAGTCGGGTTTGTTTTTTTTTAAATAATTAAATGTTGTTACATAATTTAGAACGAAGAAGAATGCAAGGTGGCGGATCTGTGTGTTCACGACAAAGTACCGATGTGTGCAATCGACTCGTGCGGTGAAATGAGAACGTTTATAGACACCTGCGATATGCACGAGTTCAACTGTGACAGCAAGAAAGGTACAGTTTTACTTAATAAATAGTCTCTTGTATAGAATAGATTCTGCTACGTATACTGTCATTTCTCTCTTAACTCGTACGATAGTTGAGAGAAGACTCATGCCCAGTAGTGGGAGACTAAAAAGGGTTGAAGTAATAGTGAAGTGATGCAGTTATTTGACCCTATGGTGCCATGGTTTTTAGGGTTCCGTAGTAAACTAGGAATCTCCGAAGTCTTTCATCAGGTCAAAACATTTCTTCTGTTGGACCAAAGAGTACTCCCAAACTTTCAAGCTCCTTTCAAACAAAAAAGAAGTTTCAAAATCAAAACAACATGCTTATATACAATCAAACATGGAATGTCTCCTTTTTTCAGAAGCCGGTTAAAAACTGAACACCCCTCCACTAAACGTTTTTTTTTATTTGTTTTTTACCTATAATTGGCTTGCGCTTGACCACAACTTGCCTGATGTAAAGCAATGTTGCAGTCTACGATGGAACGCACTTAACCAAAATATACCTATTCACTCGTGACTTGAAGACAGGCAGATTATAGCTATCGGGAAACAGAGATTTTTATGAATAAGACAGTTAGAATTTACGATTTTATGTAAACTCAACCCCAACGCAAGAAATTTTAGAAGAATTTGAGGTAGGAACGAAAATGAAACTTTGTTATGAACTGACTGCGGGTTGAGGGACCGTTAGATGTAGTTTAATTAATTAGTATTGAACACTCTTTTTTTCTCACCACTCCCCACTTTCTCAACTCTCCCCCCTTTTACCTTTTCTTACGAGTGCCTCTATCTCATTTTTTTAGCGTAATTTCATTATAATTCCTACCAGTAGACTCAATCTTTTCTTTTTTCTTTTTTTTTAATATGGGCACAGTCTGAAATAAATGACATTTTATTTATTTACTTATAAACAAAATAAGAACAAATATAAGTAGTATAGATAGCGTATTGGTGACATAAGTAGTAGATAGCGTATTGGCGACATAAGTAGTATAGATAGCGTATTGGCGACATAAGTAGTATAGATAGCGTATTGGCGACATAAGTAGTATAGATAGTGTATTAGCGACATTTTAAAAGCGAAGGGCATTCACTCTGTTATTTACTCACGTACTACAAAATCTCGGAAAATACAACATCCTAGATTTGAAAATAAGATCAGAGGCGGAGTAAGAAAGGATTTCAAGATGTTCGTCCACAACGGGGAAGACTACTTATTAGTAAAATTCACATAGTCAACGCTAAGCTGCGCGGCGGAAAGCTAGGTTTTAATGGTTAGATACATGAATAAATTAAATTTTGTTTTCTAATCAGTTAACTTATACCTAACTTTTGACAGATTTTAAACAGAGACCAATCCATGAATGCTGGGTCACCTGCAAGAGAGGGCGTTCCTTCAAAAAGCCCGAATTTAGAACAGACTGCAACATTAATTCTAAAACTAGATCATAAAATTAATACGTTAAAACGTTGCTTATTTTTTATTTTAATAATCCTTTATTAACTGATAGGAACTCTGGAGACAGTGTATTACACAGATACCTACACTATCACAGTTGGGGCGTCTGCATACGCCCCAGCTGAGATATTGACTGCGGAATCCACAGGTACATACTAAGCGACTTGCGTCCACGTTTTAATGTGTGAACTGCCAAATAGTGGAATTCACTCAGCGAGTGGGGTACCCTCTTACCTTCCCTCTGCGGTGACAGACAGTGCTGTCCCTGTCTAATCACAGAAACCACTTCGAGAAACACACACTTAATAATAATACTTTCACATCGTCATCATATCGAATTGTGCAGCGTGTCACCTTACGTGTAGGCAAATCCACACACGCTAGCCAAGTGCAGGTTGGTAGTTGTCACATGTCCTCGAATGATTTGTTCTTGGACACGCCGGTTTGCTCACAATGTTTTCCTTCGCCGATATTGTGCAGCGGCGATGAAACGTTTCACACGTGATGTGTGAGCACGCCTGGGAATAGAACCTGCGACCTTATAATTCAAAGGCGATACTGAGCCTGCTGCGCCACTGCTGCTCACTCACTCAATGTAAGTGTTGTTTCATCGTCAACTTTATGTACCAACATATTTTTATGACGACACTCAAAAATACCCAGCCCCGAACAATTGGCACTACCTGCAATGTATCTGCAGCCCTCGTGCCACGGTAGAACTCGTACTCGTAAATATACCGATACTTCATGTTTTACATTGTGCATAATATGCGACGCTAAAGAAAAAATAATAAGGAAAAAGCAAATGAATGACTGTTTTCAAAATTCAAATTTACTAACTATATGAATTCATAAATTTGAATTTGGAATTATTAACCAAAGAGGAAATCAAATCAAATCAAATCGCTAATTTCATATGTAAGGAACTACTAATGCTCCGGTACACAATTGATACCTACATCTATAAGGAAGCAATTAATTCCAACTCTAGGTACGTGCCGTAAAGTTAAACAAAACAAGTCCGAACGCTCACACAGCAAGATATGAAGCAATCTTTACCTACTAAGTGTTACAAGTGTTAATTTGTTCTATGCCTACAACAAACAAAAAACGATGCTTGGGCTCGACCCCGGAACCATATTATTATTAAAGGCAAGTTCGATAACGTTGCGCCAAAACTGCTTGATATTCGCACTAACTACATTAAATACTTCGCAACAACAATAAAATATCAGCAAACTCATAAAATAATGCAGTTTCGCAAGATATCAACTCATAGGTACAAACGGATAAAGTCACTGAAACGTGTCAAAATGTACTTCCAATGCATTAAACAATGAAACAATATATTTTCTGTGTAGTTTTCTTGGTTGCTTTTAAGGAAATAGAGTGTCACGTGGATAGCGTTAAGGTAACTTTTTAATACATTTTTCTAAGCAAAGGAATAATCCTTAAGCAACACACTATGCGGCACGGCCTTCTCTCAAGAGTTTAGGACTTCATCTCACATACTTCCCAAGTGTTGGTAGTAAGATATCAAACGTTCGAAGTTCTTAGATATACCGATATTCTCACGAAGTTTTCCTTTACCGATATTGTGCAATGGTGATGAACCAAATAACTTAAAGTTGTGTCACACGAGCTCGAACCCACAATCTGTATTTCCAAGCCAAGGACGTCACCGCTACATCACTAATGCGTCACAATTAACCGAGGCTGCTAATAACCGTCATCTACTTGCGTGGAGTTTGTTAACATAGGCGTGAGATATACATATTTATAGAGTTCCCAATTTCTTCTACCTTTTCCAAAGGCTCTTTGACCTTTTCTTTAATCATAGGCAAAGGCTCAATGTGGCTAATCTTCTTGTTGCGTTCTTGGAAGACAAAGAGGAAGAAATGATTTATGTTACTTAAGGGCCGTTTTACCAGTTGTTATTAAAATTCTAGATTTTTATCGAACTTATTAATTACTAGCTTTCCGACAGCGGCTTCCCCGCGTGTATGTCGGTTATTGCACCAAAACATTACCTTCTTTTTGCGCAGTCGGATAAAAACTATCCTATGTCCTTTCTCGGGTCTCAAACTACCTCCATACCCAATTTCATCCAAATCGGTTCAGTAGTTTAAGCGGGAAAGCGTAACAGACAGACAGACAGAGTTACTTTCGCATTTATAATACTAGTAGGGAAGTAGGGATAATAGCTATATTAGACAAATTAAATCTAAAAAGACTTATTTTTAAATAGTTAGATACCGTTAAATTTTATCAGGCAGCCATCGTAAACTGTGTTAGCAACTGCAGAAACAGCCGATAAGTTTCATTATAAGTTTATTCTCAACCGACTTCTGAAAGTAGGAGTGTCTCAATTCGATTGAATATTATTTTTTGTGTTTGTTACCTATCCAATTTCTACGATTTTTTTTTAGTTTGAGAGCTGGTGCATCTCATGTGGTCCCTTTTAAATTTAGTCGAGATCTGACTAGTAGTTTTTGAGCTATGTCGAAAGAAGCGTCATTAGTCACACTAGGCACCTGCGGCCTGCCAAAAATATAAAAGCAATTATCCGAAACGCATAATTATACGTTTGAAGTCGGTTTTGTGTTTTGTTGGAAAAATAATTATCTAATCAATGGTTAGTTGATTCCTATTGTGTTTCAAAGCAAGTAACTTATTTAGTGTTAATACTGATTCTATCTTTCAGTTAAAAGAAGAGTGCAACATAGCAGATATCTGCCGACACGATCAGGTACCGATGTGTGGCATCGACTCCTGTGGTGAAATGAGGACGTTTATTGACACATGTGACATGCATGAGTTTAACTGTGATAGTAAGAAAGGTTAGACATCATTATTTTATCCGAAGGTATAATTGATTGTTAGCGCCTGAATAATTTATTTGATTATGAGTAAAAACCGTGGAGCCGCAAACGTTATTTCAGGCTTTACCTAATAAGTTAGTCGCTCTGAGTCTTGGTCTAATCTATGACTACTAAAGTAGATATAACCAAAGAGAATATAATTAGTTTATCAGAAATCAATAGGAATCGTGGTGTTTTTAGGATGCTGAGTCACCTTCATCCATGGGTGTGCACTAAATCAGGTGACAATAGAAAGGTGGCTTGTGGCTGTGGTGATCACCCACAACACAGCCGCACCACCAAACGGACTTGCCGTGTTCCGGTTAGATGTCTGGTGACACCATTTAAAAAATGTCGGGTCGAAATTGTTGCTTTTTTGTGGTTGCTAACCATATGGAGCCTCATTCCACTGCCACCTTCTCACATGGCTGTATAGTATACCGATATTGAATTACCGTGCGTTGAAACGATTTTGCCTGTAATTATTACTGGAACCAGCTATAATAGATCGCTTTAGATTACATTACCCGCGGTGCTCAGTTCATTTTTATGAGTCAATATCAAACCTCTTTTTTCTCTATGCTGTCTCCCGTTTTGCCTGGAGAGGACAATCTAACTTCGTGAAAGACAAAAATTCGTGCGGGATCCAAGACAGTTTAGGTGTCCCGGGACTTGGCCGGGTTCAGAGTCCGAGTCTAGTCACGCCGCTGCCAATCCTGGCTTACAAGAGTAATAGTGCTGGGATTGGGGTGGAGGGTGAAGTCCCATAAAAGAAAAAAAATGCCACCTTCTCACTGAAATCATTCGCAATCACGAGTGAATCAGTATATTGGGCAGGCGCGTCCCATTGTAGACTACATCATTGTTTAAGATCAGGCAATATGTAGTCTGAAGTACACGTACGTGACGTTAAACCATGAGGTTTTATTGAGTTAACCGGGCACGGCTGCTTAAAGCCGGAGACCTTGCAGGATCTCACTCGGCCGGGCCGAAAAGGGGATACTCACATACCCCTCGTCCTACGTCCACTCGGGACGAGGGCATGCGTGAAGCATTTCCCCAGCTAAATAAAAAGGCTTCAAGATATCAACCTAGACTAGACTAATAGCTAAACTTTAGGTATTACAAAGCAGTTTCTCTACAAATACAAACTTACCATTTTGGTTGCCTAAATTTTTCTATTTTTCTAGTCGCAAGAAATGTACTTTAAGATTATATCTAATCGTAGAGACTAACAAAGTTATTTGATGACGCACGCAGACAGTTCATGTCAACAACCTTGCTCTAAAATACCGAGTTCGGAGTCATACTTAGTTCTTTCTCTTCAATGCTTGATTTGCTGTTCAATCTACAAAACCCTTTGTAAAATTGTCTCTTATTATTTATTCATTTTGGAATATAATATTATATCCATTTATTACCAACAGCCAATAACTAAGTATTTACACTAAAGTAGTAAATTTCCATTCTGTAAAAATCATTTGGTCTACCTTATCTTTATCTTTGGCTCGGCCCCTTAATTTAGGACCTAAACATAGCCGACAAAAAGCGTATGATATTCACCTCTGCCTACACCTTTGGGTAATACAGATATGAGCGGTATGTTGTGTGGCTTTATTGATTCTTGGTGAAGTGTGTCAGAGGAATAATATAGAGTTTTTATAACGCCTACCTAAATCGTAACCGCAAAGAAAAAAATATGTTACGTTACCAAACTGTAATTATGTAAATTACCTAAATAAAGTTTTGTAATACAAATAATTAACACATTAGGAACGTGTGAAGAAATAGCTAAATATGTATTTTTATTTAAACTTAAATTTAAGTGGGTAACTATTTCAAGATCTTTTTAATGATAAAAATAATGTCTGCTTATTACCCGACCAAAACTAGTGTGTTGTAATAATCTGCGAATTAGTACGCAATTAGGTAGTAACCAAAGAAAGATAAATAAGTAAGTTTTGTCTTGTCTTTCTTTTTTTGACGTGACAACGTCTTAAATTAGGTTGCGGCTGGGAGGCACATATGAAAAAGTGTAACGCTCGGTAACGTTACGATGAGTCACCGAACAAGAGAGAGGCCCGCCGAATGCCTTGCGTCTCTCTCCCACTCAACTATGTTTCATCCTTCTTCCTACTATACGAATGAATATTCACATTAAAATTATTTTACCACTCAAAGTCGTTGTCACGTAAAACTTTCGCCCGTATACCGAATTTACAGGCAACCAATTTTTTTAGTCTTATTTAGGGAGGTACTTTTATACTGTAATCAAAAAAATACGGAAACACATTGTGCAAAAATGTTTTGCGATGTAAGGAATATAACAGTTTTTACTAAGTTAGGCTATCATCGCCCATAAACACTAATGATATTTATTTTTATTTATTTTAAAGAAGCGAAAAAAATCTCAATATTTATTTTATAAACTAACTAGTTTGATTTTCATACCCAGGATTCATACCTTTAAATCTTTGCTTTTAAAATTTTCAGATTTCGTCCAAAAACCTGCACACGAATGTTGGGTCACATGCAAAAGGGGAAGAAGTTTCAAAAAGCCGGAATTCAGAACAGATTGCGACATCAATAAGAATCTAGTTTAAACAAAACAACTGTAGTCAAAGAGTAATTAATATATTGAACAATAACTTACTAAGTGTACTTATTGTTCGAGATCACAGTTCTTTACTAACACTATTTGGAGTAATTAATACAGTATGTTACATAACAAAGGGCGTTCATTTAAACAATCTACACTATTTATATTAAAATAATAAAATCATAAGAAAAATATAGCGTTAAGAAAAAAAATGAAATTAAATTGAAGTTCACAAAGACCCTGTTTAAAATCACAATCCACTATTTTCTCTCGGATAGTATCTAGCGTTGTCACTCTTCCACTCTTCCTGATTGATAGAAAAGTGCGCATTATAAGGGGTGTTTCTTTTTCTTATCCGTTTATTATATATTTATTTTAGTAGTTAATTATTTCTTTAGGTCGGAATTTTAGTTTTAGTAACTTTAGGTGCTGTATTATTGGGTTAACGGGAACGCATTTTGCTAATTAACGTACTGTATTTTACGTTTAGGCTAACCGGTTCACCTTAATACTAATAATAATAATAATAATCTAGATATTTTTCTATAAATATTTAACTGTTGTAAATACACAGATCCAAAGCATTCAGTGCTGATACACTATACACTATAAACTAAGCAGAACGTTCATACTATGGAAACCAGTTAACTGATACACTACATAAACTACTTTTTTGCTAATACATACTTATGTACAGATTATTACACCCAGGCTCAAGATAGACATGTTCATGACCACAAATGTCTGTCCGTCTCATAGGAAAATTACACAGCAAAGCTTTATCGAAAGATTGAAAAGTACAAAATGCAGGTTCCTATTGGAATTTACATTCAACTTCGAAATGGCACGTGACAATCCACAAACTTCCGTTATCGCTATGTAATTTGTCTAGAGGACATGCGACGTGAAAATCAAAAAAATATCTTAAGATTATGGCAACTGGGCCGTTAAACTAGAGTTTTGCTGGAATTATACACATATGACATGTGAATTTTATTAACATACTTTAACATCTATTTCTAGCTTATATTTAAGATATCTACCCTGCCGCGACAACATATTTCTATAATATAAATAATCAAATTAAAATATAGGTTTACATTTATTTACAAGTCTTAAAAACTATGGACTATAGACTATTATACAACAATATGTTATGATATGTTATACATTAAACTAAATTGTACCGTGCAACAAAACTAATAATTGTACAGTCCATAAACATATCTACAATTCTTACAAAATATAAACACAAAATAAATATGATAACGAGCATTTTACCGCACACTATTTTATACTTACACAATATAGGTAATAAATATCTCAATATAACACTAAAAACATATAAAAAAAATTAACCTATTGACCTACTGCCCTATTGAAATTCTACTTCACAATGTCTATCGAAAATAAATGTAATCACAAAACATAATAAGTATCTCCTCAGGCATACAGTCGTCATACTCATAAGAAGATAAATATTTAAAAAAACATTTGACTATAAAATATGTACTAGTTAAAAATAGTTGTAACTATTTTCTTTCTCTAATGTCTGTCCAAAAATCCAGCATTTTTAACAATATGATATATTCTTTGCCGAGGGATCTTTTCAGCTTCTCTTTCGATGACTTGCATTTCTTTATCAGTAAACCAAGATTCATTAGCGAGTCCCGCAGCTATACTGGGATTGTCGTAGAAGTCTCTAGATTTTAGCAAACTTCTTGGTAGTAAAGACTCACTAGCTGCGTTCAGTTCCACTGCTGGGTGAGGGTAGATTGCTGAAGGTTGTGAGTATTGGATGCCAGTAGGTTGGAACGGATCGCTACCGAAGAAAAGACCAGGCCGCGCGGACACAACCGCGATCACGGAGAGCAGAATGACCAGGAAACGCATTTTTACCTGGAATTTAAAAATAAAAATATTAGAAGACATTAGAGAAATTTCCTCACCAACCAGAATTCCATGGTTTGGAAAAATACATACAGCATTCCCACGCCTAAGTGAGCGCAAGCTTACAGACTGCTATTTTCCAACTTGAACAGATTTATATTTTTACCAGATTTCAAAAAAGTATAAATTAAGAATTTATCATTACGCCTGGATATGCCCTTAAAAGTAAAAACTGTGCTGCTTAAAAGTAATGAGTGTCATAACGAAAAAGTAGGTTATAAATTTTAAATCTATTTATTACTTTTGTACTTTTTTTGCGGGGAGGAAATATTTTATGGGTCCCTCCGCCCCGTGTTGGTACTGGGCAGGGGTATGTGGGACTCCCAAAGGGCACCCACTAAAACCCCTTGATGTTTCGTAGCCCATTTATACCAGGGGGTCATGGAATCTACATGTAACATTTTGATTATTTGTTCTGTCAAAGCATTCTTGATTGAGTGTTCTTTCTGAGCATGGAAAAACTGTTAAAAAAGTACAGTGTACAGTGTATAAGTAATATTAAATTTTTTGTCTATTTATGCGAGCCGCTATTTTGATCACACGGTTAAAAGGTACCTATACAATTTGTTAAAAGTACTTATGTATATACCTATATAAAAATTAATTGCTGTTCGTTAGTCTCGCTATAACTCGAGAACGGGTGCACTGATTTGACTAATTTAAACAAGTCTAAGGACAGTTATATAGTGAGAAATACGCGGTATGAAGTTCGCCGGGACAGCTAGTTAAGAATAATTTTAACCTTGGAAAGGTAACCTTGGTAAGTACTATAACTTTTAATAAATACTTCAAAAACCCTATATTTAGACTTAACCAACCAAAATTAATGCTCTCGGTTTAGGACAGCTCACTAACATCTGATTACTTTGGCCAAAGATTACAGCCTTTTCTATATTATACCGTCGACATAATTTTTAAGGTCATGTGGACCAATTTGTAACTGTCATTTTAGATGACATAGATTACATATTACATCATAAAAACAATAGCATTGCAATAAAATTTAATTAATTATAAAGTATTAGGTAATTATCTGAAAATATAGTTTACGAAACAATATGGTCATTATTTTTTTTCTGTTGCAACAAGAACTGTAGATTAAAATGTACGTAACATTTTAATGTACAATTCTTATAAAATAAAACTTATCAGATTTACAGGCACTGCCTCAACAGGTTAGATGAAGAAGAAGACGACGATAACAAAAAATTGATACTTATAATATTGGTGATTTACTAGTTTTCTTTTTTTACATAACCGAATATCGCAAAGCCTGATGTCACGCTTATGGCCAGTCTTAAATTACACCATCAAAGCTTATCTTATGAATTATATAAGTATTTTGTTATAATTTACAGCAATAAATACCATAATATTTTTATACGATCTTTTGATTTTTATTTCCAAGATTTATAGCAATCGGCTAAAGGTGTAATGAAAATAATAAACAGCAATTCGTAGTATTGCGTATAGGGCCTGTAGCACCTTGAGCAGAATACATAAAAACATCGATGAAGACAGACTTCGTGAAGACTTTGCATGTCGAAAGTATTAGGTAGTCAGCATAGTAGCATACATAGCGTGCACGCCTGTCCTACTTTAGGTGTAGGCAAAGAAGAATATTACCCACTTTTCGGCGGTTATAAAGTGTCATAATAACGGGCGAACCTATTGCCGTTCAACGGGCAAATTTCAAACTTCGATCAGAAACACTGGACCGAAGCAGATATCAAAGTAAATTAGATATTTGGTCCTAGATGGCTGCAGCCCTCAAACATCGTGTTTGCCTCTTCTCCCTGGCCCTGTTTATGTCACTGTACACATGAAATGACTAGAACTTGTGCACGGGTTATACAATGAGTGGCCTACAAGGTTCAGGTTTAAAATCATTTATTCTTATACGAAACCAGGGGTTTTACTAGTAAAAAAGAGACAAAGTCCATTTTAACTAAAGAGTTTTATTTGTATTTATGAATAAGACCGTAAGAATTTAAAATTACGATTTAAAATCAGTGTATTACTGAAAAGCAATATTGCTCACGTTGTCAATCTCGTGGTCCAGGGAATAATTAATGAAAAACGAAGGAACTCGATTGAGTTTAGAGGACCTATTGCATTGTTTGCATTACATTGAATTTACGATTAAGTTTTTTAGAGAAATAAATAAGTAAAGTTTTTATTTTAAATCGTTGGGACTTTAATAATTTAATTACTAGTGACCAATAGAGCATCCATGTTTAATATTATCCCTGATTCTAGGGCACACTGTATAAGTTAAAGGAAAATGTTATTCGTACGAAATATATGAATGAATTATTCATACTTACAAACTTGAATGAGCACAAATTGAAGTTCTATCAATTTGTAATTATTTGGAACAACTTAATGTAAATACAAACTGTGAGAAGACGTTACTAAGTAAACTCAGGGGCAACAAGTCTGTTTACTTACAAAGTACCGAGATCTAATTGAAATAATGCAAATTTATTTAATTAATTGTAATAAACGTTTGTGTAGATGTACCTTCTTATTAAATGCCAACACGAGTAGAATATTCTTTTAAATTTTAACATACGAGTATAATTTTAATGCTCATAATAAAGTTAGTAATCACTTGCTAAAGACACTTCCGTCCTTTAAAAAAAAATTGTAGGGATTTTTTTATTGTATTACGTCAAATAACTAGTTACCACACACTAAAACACACTCCACGTTTTTTTACAAAACACTATAAATACGCTAAATTCACTTACAAAGTAGATAGGCACGCGAACACAAGCGCCTGCGCAACGTCACTGCGCGCGCGCACTCTATGCAACCAATTTATAAGTGAGTTGGTAACCTTCTGGCTGCTTCCGGGACAACCAAACACATGGGATTGTCACATACCACCATGTTCCTGATAAATGTCGGATAGCTCATTCACAAGTATTGTCTTTGTCATTTGACATAAAATAAGAAATTGACAAAACTTGTAAATAAGCTATTCGAAACTTATCAGCAACTTGTAAAACTCACTATTAGGATTCCTTATTGTTTGGTGGAAAACTTCATGTCTGTGCAACACGTCATGTGGTATTGCAGTAACTTTTAGACTCCAGTAAAGCCAAAATAGCAGTTAGCAACAGCCTTAACTAAGTATCTACCACAGAACATAGACATAACTAGTAAACTATGTCTGATGTTAATCACTACGTACGTGGGGCATACTGAAAGTTTCTGGAACTGGTCACTTACGACAAATATATTTTTTAATTTATTTATTGTAAGTGGCCAGTTCACAGCCATAGCAGAATTTGAAAATGGATCTCTCATTGACCACATTATTTTTAAATTTACGAGACTGTCATTTCTTTTTTCAATTTAGCGGGGTTCAGAGAATTGTGTGTCGCTATTTAATGAAACTAACTCGTGTCATTTTCACTCATTTTTTTACGATTTTCGCTGTGACTTTAGTCAGACAGTTGCCTAACTAAGACTTCAACCTACGTCTAATGACTAAGCCCCATCTCGTAGGCTCAGTGTATTCGTGGTTCGGAAAAATTAGAAGTGGACGAGATTATCTCCATGATATGTAGGTACGTGAAGGTCGCCGTTAACTGGGGTTATAATGCGTCCGCCCATTCCGCTAAAAGAACGAATGCGTATTTGAAGGCTTTAAACGTGGAAATAATGACGCATCCGCCGTACAGTCCGGACCTCGCGCCTTGCAACTTCTCATTACTACCAAAAATAATAGATAAACTTAGAGGTTTACGGTTCTCTAGCCCAGAAGCGGCCGTGAATGCATTCCAAGAAGCCGTAGAAGAGGTCTCTACCGAAGATTGGACCCACTGCTTCCCACAACGGTAGTAACGAATGAAAAAATGTGTGAATTCGAAGGAATATACTTTGAAAAACAATAAATTAATCATAAACATCTAATTTATCAGAATCCAGAATTATTATTATTATTATTCTTTTTCCTCGTTGAACAGTTGGTCAACTCATTAAACAAAATTATTAAAATAAATTTAAAAGTAGAAAGTAGTAGACGTTCATACAATTTACTCACCTTTACTACCCCTAAAAAGCCAAAGCGGGACGCTAATATCAATATGCGAAAAAGTAAGATTTAAAAAATATATATCAAGCTACCTATATACATGTAATTCAAATTTTCTGTTAGCGTTATCATATTACAATGTTCAATTTAGTGTCTTCAGCTATTACGAATTGCATTTAGAACCTTCGCAAGGCGTAGACCCACGCCATTAAACACTTTTTTCGGTAATCAAAATGCAACATAGGTCAAAAAACTAGAGTGACTGGCCTTCTGTTATCTTCCGGATCAAGTGACTTACTAGGAATGTTAACTTATTTATTTTTGTATAAATTATATACAACTACTTGAACCACAATCAGATTATTAGAAGCAACATGATCTGGTAAACATTTTAACGCTAAGTAATTAGGTACAGTCAGCTTCTAAACTTGATTAACACATTCAATATTACGAAACATCTTAAAACTAAACGATTTCATAAAAAGGTGTCGTAACGAGAGGAGAAAATAAGCTTGTTATTAGTAGTTTGTGAACAGTTACAAGACAAATATTTTTGATTTTTTTTCTGTAAGTAGTTTTTAGTAAAGAATCTTTTTATAATTTTTTGTAGCTGTCTATACAAGAGCTAGTAAATATATGTACAAATAAGTTGATTGGGCTTTATGAAGCTCAAACGGCTGGGGCAAGTAAAGACGCGGGCTACATGCGAATGCGGGCATTTATCCTGTTTTACGTGATAGTGTCTTCACTCGCTCAAGTAAGCTTGCGCGAGCGGCTCGTATCAGGACCCACATGCTTGAGTCGCTAGACCCGCGGTCTTATGATCGTTTGCACGATGCATTTGACATGCTCACATGCCTCATGCTACAGGCATTGTGTACAAGCGACCTTAGTTACTTTAACATTACAATATATGAAAAAAAAATTTTTTAAGTAAATCCTAACGAGTTACTACGAGTAACAAAAAAATATAAACAAGCATTATTCTCAGCATTAAGTTGTAAATAGTTACCAATTTAGCCATTTCATTAATGTTTGTGTGGCAAAAAATTGCATAATCCTGCACGCTTTACTGCCCTTCAAAAAAACTAATATAATTCAACAATGATTATGCGAAATTAGGTAACTCAGTCATGTGATCAGTGGCATTCAAAATACGAGGTAATCGGTATTACAATCATAATAACCAAAATTTGCTAATCGTCTCTGACTCTGTCTAGAGGTAGTGTTTTCCTTAAAACGAAGGTCGAACAAATAAAATGCAATTTTGAATTATCATACGTTTATGTCCAACGAGCAACACGGGCCACCTATGTTGCTCTATATTTGTGTCCAATGAAAACTAGGCTGATACCTTTGTTCGAAATAAAAACGATATTTAAGCCGTCAGGTAAATAAAAAAATATTTAACATATTTATTGAATAACATTTTTAAAGTTTAAGTTAAGAGTTTCATAAATCATAACTAAGTAAAAACTGTATTTCATAATATTTCCGATGAACTCAATCTTATCAAAAGAAATAATAATAAAAACAGTGATTACTTAATTAATTTTTAAGGCCTAGGTAATCGCCAAAACCAAAGTCAGCGTCATAGAATTCTTTCGCACCAAGATCCGAGGTAATGTGCCCTGTGAAAACTGGTACTCATAGGTGCTCATAGTATTCCTTAACTGAGAAGTAGGAGGGCCCGCCCTCTTACGGTAATATCGATGTCTGGTCACAGGAAGAGACGCTTTGATTTCAGCTAAATTAAATTTTTAATTTATTGTCTCATTACGAAAGAGCTATACACAACCATTTTACATGGACCATCAGCTTTATACTCAGTTAAAACTACAAGATATCCTTTCAAATATGTAACATAATGCATGAGCACGTAATTCTATACAACGCCTCCAGTTTCCACAATATTAATTTATCAATGCCTTTGGGTCGAGACAAGTAACCCAGTTAAGTTGTGTACAATCAGGCAGAATTAGCCGTTTGCCTTGCGACGATGCCCCAGGCGTTCATTTCCGCACTACAGCTTCCGACAATATGATCTAAGTATATACAATATCGGTAATCGTAAATAGGCTTGTTGATTAGTTGATAAACTTGTTGATTTTAATCAATACGATTATGATATTACAATTAATCACTATTGCAAACGTGATTGAGAATCTACTTCAATAAGAGGCACGATTTGATTTTATTGTAGATTGACTCAGCAATTTTGTGCTCAGCTTTGAACATGAGTCCTATGTTTGGTTGTCGGTTTTTTCTACACAACCTTTATGTGTAGGAACTAAAGAAGGAAGGAACCTAATCCTTTTATCGCCGCCGCGCCGCTGCAATCATCGGTGAAGACATCCAGCAATATACAAAGGATCAGGTCCAAAAACTTTATACGCTAACTCTTCTGAAAACCCGTGACAAGAAAAGAGACACTAAAAGGGTTTCGTCCTACATCTTCCCTTGATAGTTTTAACAACACAAAAACCATGTAATTAGGATTTACAGAAACCCAGAAACACAGAAATATTCGCAAATTCAATCGAAACATTGATTTTGTTTTATTAAATCATTGACAGTAAATATACCTATAGATAATATTGAACCAATTCAAGATTTATTTTTGTCTACAAGTAGCAACAACGTAGTAATTTCCGAAACATGTTTCCTGCTTCATTTCTCATAACAAGTTACATCCGTGAATGACTTGCGGTGCCTACATTTTGTGACAAGTTTGATTAGTTATTACGTAGCAGAAATAATTTGATAGCTTACCAACTTTGCCAGAATTCTCAAATTAACTTTAATTATTCGGATGTAGAACGAACTTTGAATCAATCAATTGTTGTTAAACATTTAAATACGAGATTGACTAATTTATTTCGTCCTGCCACATGAAAAGATAATTTTTTCATTTGCTGCCGCCATCCACAGTAGATTCCTACTCCATACTTTAGGTTTTGCATAATGTCATAACAAAGCCGTATTCATTACAAAGTTATCACGCGTATCTTCGGCCGAATCACGATTGCTTCGTTGGTTCGTACGGGCTACATCATATTCAAAAATCATGTAGCCCGTACGAACCAATAAACGACTAAAAAACCAATAAAAAATCACGATTAACTAATTAATATACCAGAGACATTACAAGATTATGTCACAGTATAACTATTGTTTATGTGACGGATCCTCATTGAGGCAAGTCGTTGACTCTCATGAAACACATCTGTTGGCTCGTGTCCAACTTGGAACACTATTTACGATAACTACAACCTTATTTCTGTGTTTGGCCAAATTTAAACTATGATAAAATATAATTGAGTAAAGGTCAGTATAATAAGGAAGGACTGGATATGAATATCATAGAATTAATACCGCACTTTTCATCCATATTTATAGTACAAGTGTTAGACCTTCTAAAGTTATCGTCTAAACCCATACCAAATAATCAAAAGTAACACTTTCAAAAAATTTAAATTATTTTTAGGCCTAATTAGCACGAAGAGACTGAAGAGTGTAGTTCCTCGTTGGAGAGGCTAGAGAAAGCTGTGATGCACTACAAATAAAAAACCCTAATCATAATACTTATGAAGTTCCGACACAATGATTATTAAATTTATAAACAAGGCGAATTTATATTTAACTTGACCGGTTTAGTACCGTAAACCATTTAACCTACATTGCAAAATGCTATGTTACTATGCGATGTAGATAGAGTGTGTCCTTCAGAGCGCATCTCTACGTGACTCAAATTAACTAGAGCTGTCGTAATGCTTAACAATTTGGTTTAAACTAACAACTCTTTGAGAAATCAGCAAAAGTTGAAATTATTGTGAAATATTGAAGAACTATGTAAGTAATACTGTTCTTTATTTTGTACCGTACCTATTATGGATATCCATCAAGATAATCTTTTAATGTTAAGTGGTTAATTATAAGGATAAAGTATTACAGTCATAAAACCCTAAAATGATTGTACAGTTTGATGTCATCACAACACGACACACAAGAATCAAGGCAAAGAAGGAATTAAACATTGTTAATTTTCGCAGAAATTTTTAAATAGATATTTATTTTCTTAAAGAACTAGGTGTATAAGTAAGAGCATTTAGGTTTAATTCAAGTGGATTATAATACTTCAGATTCCAAAAAAATCGATATTAGTTTGGCCTCTGACCCTAATGGTTTTATTTTCACGCTTCCAGATCATACATCCAAGGATCGTGACTAATAAGGATGCCAGACTGGCCTTGATATTTGTCTAAACCTTCTTACTTAAATTTATTCATTGTATCACACGCAAACAATAAAGTACCATCACAATCAGTTACAAGATCTACAGCTGATCACGACGCTACATTAAAAGAACAAAGTCTTCATTATAAAGGCTACCTACAGCTCCAACCTTTACTAAAGCATTATGGGAATATCACTACTTAACTTTGCTTTGTTAAAACCGGACTATTTCAATGCCACGAAAGATAAATCTACTGTTTATTGTATTTACTTAACACAAACGTGAAAGTAGGACTGTCTGTGCATTTATCCCTAACAGATAAACTAATATACAACGCAGCTACAATACCTACTACATAAATTAATCGTACACTCAAGCAAAACCATGAACGGAATCGTAGTTAATAAGAAGAACTGCATTTAACCGTATTGTGCAAATAATCTCACGAGTTAAAAGCTTATTTTAGTTGTTAATGTTTTAATGTCAAACATTTTAGTAATCTACATTAACATTTAAAGTGAAATTGATGCGATCAACCGGAACATTATGAGACCGGTTGAATAGATGTTTGGGATCCCTTCACGCAACAGCCGTTTTGAAAACTACATGACGCGTCACACTAGGATCGCAGGATCTCTCTCTCAGTATAAAGAAATGTACAACGCTAACTAAATACGCGTTTTTGAAACACCTTTCTTACACTAAATTCCCATATTAATTCGCGTCTTTTAAATTTCTGACAATTGAACATCGAAATCCAACGTTAAAAAAATTATAGAAGTATCATCGAAGATAATGTTACAATCAATAAAATTAATTTGAAAAATTAATACGACTTCAAAAAAGTTTGAAGTAATAATTACACTGCTGCTAAAATTGAAATAAAAGCATATGTGTGTCTCCTCATAAATAGGCTCACACGCAAAGTATTTTTTAGATGTCATAATTTGTAAAACAACACCCATAATTTAAAGTAAATGAACAAAAATCTCAATTTTATGTCTGTATCTCAAAACTGCTGAACCAATTTTAATGCGACTTTAGTGTACCTATCCCTAAGTTGGAAAAAAAAATCTAGGGGCTGATTTTAGAGTAATCGCGAGACAAACAAACATACATACACTTAAAATTGTTATTAAAAAATAATCCTAATATTGCAGAATAATAATATTGTAGAATTATTGTGTTAGTGTAACTACAACAATTTAAAATTGCAATCGCCTCTCTAAAATTGTTCTCGCCTATTTTGCTGTGCCCGACAGGGTCCGTAATGATCTAATCCAATGTAATTTACCATCTATGTACACATTATGGAAATGCAATAAATGATTGAGTATTGAGTATTAAAAAAAACAAAAAAAAATCCTAAATAAACTTGGTATATGTGATTAGAAGCCCACGTAGACCGTCCTCTGCGAATTTGGCGCAATTCCGACAGTAAATCTTACATACAGGTCGAATTGATAACCTCTCTTTTTTAAGTCGGCTAAAGAATACTAAAACATGACTTCAGTGAAATAGATCAGTTCCTTGCCTTCTTTGACCGTATTTGCGCAAAAACATATATTTCTGCTTTGCTATTGGAGAAGCTTTTTTTGGGAAATGTGTGGTATGCCGTAGAATTTTAACATCTCCAAATCTTTCTTTGAGTATTTGAAAAAAGTCTCTAGTTTCGGTTTCGGGAGTGGATTCCCAAGTAGAAGGCACAAAACAACCTTCTGGGTAGCATAAACGTTTTGGATCTGTTGTAGAATTTTCTGGAATTGTTGTAGCAGCAATAGAAGTCGTAGTAATAGTAGTCGTAGTAGTAGTAGTCGTCGTTGTTGTAGTAGTAATAGGTGTAGTAGTAATAGTAGGTGTGGTGGTAGTAGTGGGTATATTGATTGTAGTAGTAAGTGTAGTAGTAGTACTAGGTGTAGTAGTAGTAGTAGTACTAGGTGTAGTAGTAGTAGTACTAGGTGTAGTAGTAGTAGTACTAGGTGTAGTAGTAGTAGTACTAGGTGCAGTAGTAGTAGTAAGTGTAGTAGTCGTACTAGGTGTAGTAGTAGTACTAGGTGTAGTAGTAGTAGTACTAGGTGTAGTAGTAGTAGTAGTAGTAGTAGTAGTAGTAGTAGTAGTAGTACTGGGTGTAGTAGTAGTACTAGGTGTAGTAGTCGTACTAGGTGTAGTAGTAGTAGTAGTACTGGGTGTAGTAGTAGTAGTACTAGGTGTAGTAGTCGTACTAGGTGTGGTACTAGAACTAAGTGTAGGAGTAGTAGTACTACTAGTTTCTTCCGGAGTTGATATTGTAGTTACAGTGGATGAAGAGTCAGTAGTTATTAGACTTTCAGTAGTTTCTTGTGTGCTAGACTCAGTAGTCATTGGTGAGGTAGTTTCAACAGTATTTGATTGTGCTTGTTTTGTAACTGTGATTTTTTTGTTATTTTGAGTACACTCTTTAGAACATTGTTGTACTTCAGCCATATGATATACTGAAATAAATAATCAAAAATGTATGAAAATCATTTCTTACTAAAATAAATTATGTATTTCACTATTTTATGCTTTTCAAACACGGTTTCATAGTATATGACATCAAAATTTTTCTAAAAGCATTGACATAAAATTAACTTAGTGTTTCCAGTATTTTCTTTACTCACATTCACCATTGTCGCAATTATATTCATGCATATCACATTCATCTAGAAATAGTCTGAAAGTATCGTTTCCTTGTCCACATACTGGGACCCAACTGTGATTACACGTGTATGCTAAATAGCATTCAGTAGGAGACTGTAAAGCAAAAACATAATTACTCTCTTATGGGAAAAGTATAATATTAATAAGTTAACTAGAGGTGGCGCAGCGGTACGGGTCTCGCCTTTGGAATATAAGGTCGCGGGTTCAAATCCCAGTCGTGTCACTCATCTTTGTGTGAATTGTTTAATCTCCACTGCTCAATATCGGTAAAAGAAAATGTCATGAAGAAACCGGCATGTCGAAGGACTAATCATTCGAGGACATGTGACATCCACCAACCCGCTCTTGGTCAGCGTGTCTGGATTAAGGCCTAAACTTTCTCAAGAAGAACCGTGCTCAGCAGTGGTACACTAAAAGGGTTGACGTGAAGTTAACTTGTAGAATCCAACTCGTTCTGTTATCATCATTATCAGCCTGTTTTAGTCCACTGCCAGACATAAGCCTCTCTTTAAACAAGATCCCCGACTACTCTCATCCAGCTCTTACCACCTTGCAAGGATCGACATTCTTCTTTTCTGAGGGCATTATTCGCCCTGTTCTTTGTTATAATTTTAAGAATCAGTCTGTTTTGGTGTCCTATAGCTTGGCCGAGCTCAAACACCTGGGCAAGCGATGGTGGATTTAAAAAATACAGGGAAGATATTTTTTTTATATTTCCCTTCCCATTTTTCCCTTTATTGAAAACAATCCTTGTAAATAAACATACGAAAAATATTTAAAAAAATTGTTTACGTATACTATAAGCTAAAGACAATTAAATAATGATCATACCGACAAAAAATGTTGAGTAGATAGTGAAACAAAGATAAAAATAACTGAAAAGAAAATAAGGACTTTTAATAAGTTAAAATTTTCTGAATGTAGCAATTATATTCTGCAGTTAAAATTATAAGTTTAAAAACTAACGGTCTCATTCATAAAAATTTTTTAATCTTTACTTAAAATGGACTTTGTCCCTTTCTTACTAATATAATTGTCAAGATGACAGACATAGACAAAGGAATTATAAACCTATTTTACCTATAAAAAGCTTATAAGACGTTTATGCAGCGGTAGCGCAGCGGTACGGGCCTCGCCTTAGAAAAATAAGGTCGTGGGTTCGAATCCTGGTCGTGTCCACACATCTTTGTGTGAATTGTTTCATCTCCGCTGCTCAATATCGGTGAAAGAAAATATCGTGAGGAAACCAGCATGTCTAAGAACTAATCATTCAAGGGCATGTGACATCCACCAACCCGCACTTGGCCAGCGTGTGTGGATTAAGCCCTAAACTTTATTGTGTTGAAGTGAAGACGTTTATGAATACGGAGGTTGATGTAAAATATAATAAATTAATTTAACTTACCAAAAGGTATAAAAACATTAAGTATCATCGGTTAACCACTAAAATGTATTAACATGATTAAACTGTTAAATTTTAACGAAAACTACATATTTCTCAATCATATCAAATTTTTCTATAAAAATAATTTGTAAGTAAATATATATTTACGTAACTAGCATCCACAATAACAGTCTAACTATAATATTCTTTTTATTAGTAACTATAATAAAAGGTTTATTGTTTTTGTTTCAATACTTTTATTTTGAACACCTATATTGTACACCAGACATGCTAACTCCACCTGCACATACTCGTGTTTGAATTCAAATAACCACTAAATGTATTATGTAGGAAGTTAGATAGGAAACCTGTACCAAAGTCATAGCTGCCAATATACAAACTTTTTCGTGTGTACACAGACCTAAATTTTTGTCTAAGATGTAGTTATACAGCCTTCACGCAATGCTAGACACCAGACACGTCATTAGTCGATCGATGTGTTATGAGATGGAAATGGTGTGATAGACAAGAAGCAAAAGAGATATTTCGAGCCCTAAACCACTTCAACATTTTCTCCTAAGATAATAACTGACCTGACATCTTATTTGCTGCTTGTTGTTACACTATGGGAGGGGTGAGTTGGAGAAGGTGCCTCTTCTTCAGCTCACTCCTCACATAATGTAACTAGAAGTAGCACACAGGCAGTTCAAAGTATGTAGAGCTAAGTAGTTGTACTAGTCGTATCTAAAGCACAAGCTGGATTGGCAGTACTAGTACTAGCACATGCTGGAGTGGTAGTGCTAGGAGTCGTTCCAGGGCTAGGTGTAGGAGTGGTAGGACTAGTCGAAGTTTTTGTACTATCTACATTTGTAGTAGTACTAGTCGTAGTTGTTGTACTATCTACAGTTGTTGTACTACTAGTTTCTGCAGGCGTTGATATTGTTGTTACAGTTGATGAAGGACTTGATTGTTGATTGGTAGCTGTGATTTTTCTGCTAGTTTGTGTACATTCTTTGGCACATTGTTGGATGTCAGCAGTCTGGTACACTGAAATTAATACAACATCAAAAGCGTATGCAGGTACTAACTTACATACATACATATCTTATCCTATTTATACGTAATCTGTTATAAAACATATATTAGTTTTTATCAACGTAGCCTCATCTTATTTCATCCTATTTTTAAACCACCTGTTTTTTGTTTTAAGGTTAACCTTGTTAGGTATTTATCAGATCTTCAGCATTTTTTTACTTACATCCGCCATAGTCGCAGTTATATTCATGCCTATCACATTCATCTAGAAAAAGTCTGAAAGTATCGTTCTCTTTTCCACATATAGGGACCCAGGTGTGATTGCAGATATTTGCTAAATAGCATTCAGTTTGAGGCTACAAAAAGAACTTAATAATTACCTGCCTACTTTAGAGCAAGCTTATAAATAAATTAAGTGTATCGTGGGTCTAATCTTGGTTGGAAAGTGATTTTTTTTAAATTTCTTGCTACGTAACTTAGCAGGACCTTATCAAAAATCTTTAAATAAGTAATATTAACACGTTACTGTCTCAATGATCTGTCAATCTCACAAGTGTTTGCATTCAATATATTATTATGTACGTAACTTTACAGCCGTATGGAAGCCTGGTAGTAAATAATTGTGCCACTAGTGGTGACTAGGGGCGCATGAACAGTAAGTTAGTATCTAGTAAGTTAATAAGATATTATACCCCCTACCAATATAAGATGCTGAGTTGATAATGAAACTAAAACAAAAACTGAAACAAAAATAAGAATTTATGAATGCTAATGTGAGTACGAAAAAGTATTTCTATTCAGTGTTTTGGAGCAGCGGTGGTGCAGCGTTACGGGCCTCGCCTTAGAAAAATAAGTTCGCGGGTTCGAATACTGGTCGTGCACATCTTTGTGTGAATTCTTCATCTCCGCTGCTCAAAATCGGTGAAGGAAAACATCGTGAGGAAACCGGCATGTCTAAGAACTAATCATTCAAGGACATGTGACATCCACCAACCTGCACTTGGCTAGCATGTGTGGATTAAGGCCTAAACCCTCTCAACTCATAAGATATTTGACCCGTGCCCAACAGTGGGAAACAAAAAAGGTTTGAAGCGAATTGGTGCCTAAAATGCATAAATTAATATTACTTACTAAAAGGTGTAAAAACTTCAATTATCATTGATTAACCCATAAAATCCATTTGCATAGATAACAATTTATTCGTAAATGTTAAATTATTACAACAACTACCAGTAGGTCGTTGTAACTGTTACTCAAATTATATCTGCAGGTAATATAGAAACAAGTTGTTAGAAAATATTTTTTTAACCAATACCTTGCTATGAACGGGTAAGGTAATTCTACGTAATGTCGCACCAGTTTTATTAGAGCAATAAAGGTGTGTTTATTGTTTCTATTTGCTTTATTTATTTATTTTGATTTGGTGCATTTAACGCCATACACATAGTTACTATAGAATATTAAATTCAATAACCTTTTGTAACTAGTTATGCACGATGAACGCTGTATTCGAAATTCAAAATCAATAAGTCGCGAATTAATGCAGATAATAAAATAAATTAAAAGGTACGTATAGTTAATTTTCATCGTTGTATGGCACATTTATTATTTATTATTATTATATTATTATTTAGGTGCATCAAATCGTGAGTACAAACATGACGGACAAGTTAAATTATTTAAATTTCATCTTCAACTATAGGCCGACCGTTTAACTCGCGTATCGCCATCTGAGGTACAAAGTCATAAAACATAAATAAAATCTCTTTAAGAACTATTTAACCACAGATAAAAGTAATGTAAGACTATTCGTCACTAATATCCATATCGCTTGAATCATCATCACTGTCTGTGCAGCTATCTATGAATTAGATTAGGCAACGGACACTTTCTTCGATCCAGGTTCATCAACATCATTATCTGAAGTTCATGGTGAATCCTATTCCTTTTTAATAGGATGTTTAGAAGATGAACATTTGATTAACAGCCCAAAAAAAGTGTATTGATATCAGTCTTAACCTCGTGTCAAGGGTAAACAGTGAACTTGTTGGATGTTACAACATTTCGTTCATTGACAATGTTTAAAAGATTCAAGAAGTATTAAAGGTCAAGAACTAAGCACACGTAAACATACTTACCAATAGTTCTTGGAAACTTAGAATGCTACTAATACTAATGAGCCCTTAAATGATGTCATTCCTCTTTTAAAGTTACTCAGACCGTAAGTACACGGCATATTTTAAAACCGCGGAAGACGCGCAGATGACTCGCATTAAACGCACTTCAAACGAGATTACGGTAAAGATTATTTCAACGTCTACAAACCGACTTAGCGAAGCGATAGCGAAAGATAAAAAATAACAGATTTAATGGTAAATATTGTAATGAAGAGTAATTTGTCTAGAGCCACAGGGTCCCTAGACAAAGGGACTTAGCGAAACGATAACGAAAATTCGAAAAGAACAGATTTTATGGATTGACATTCACCTACGAAAAGTCACGTTACAAATCCCATATATTTTGTTATAAACACGATAAACGGGACAACGTGACAGCGAAGCGATAACGAAAGATCGATAAAAACAAAATGTATGGGATCGACATAAAATTGTCACGTGACTTTTCGAAGGTGAATGTCAATCCATAAAATCTGTTCTTTTCGAATTTTCGTTATCGGTTCGCTAAGTCCCTTTGTCTAGGGACCCAGTGGCTCTAGACAAATTACTCTCTATGACCGCTATTGATATCTCCTACAAGGTAATATCCTAAGATAGTATCCTAATAATTACACATAATTACATCATAGAGAATAATAAAGTCACTAGTAACACCTGACACAGCTCGTTCACCTCGATCTGACATTGACTGCGCACGCGCTGCACTTGGTACTAATTTTCTTCCGCAACCTATCAGTTTCCGTTATTAATTCTAAGTTCATTAGCAGATTAGGGCCTTCCTATTTGAATTTTTTTATGGTGTTCCGGACTTAAATTAGCGGATATTTATCGATATTTGTCTTTTTTTTAACCGACTCCAAAAAGGATGACATTATCAGTTTAGATTTTTATATTTATTCGGGGACGATAAGCATGATAACAAGGTGTGAAAAATCGTATATAAAAAATGTTAAACACATATTTTTCTATTTATCATTGAAATTAAACAAATATAAAGATATAACGTATTGAGGTAATGAATTGGCACTGAGCTACGTCATACAGAGGTATATAACTTACCTAGGCATGACGTCATTCGAGATTACGTATCACCGTAATCTCTAATCACACAAAAAACAAAAAGATGTGTCCGATATTTTTAATTTATTTGATGGACGAAACGAGAAAATACTGTCGTGATTGCTATTCCGTCAATATTTGTTTTGTTTGTAGGAAAGAATTCGGGAAATGGCCCCATTTCAAACCTCTGGATTAAATGTGCTTTAGGTAAGCACAGTGTTCAATCAGTATATCGCAACAAGATAAACAATAACTAATAATAATAATAGTCATCTGATCACAGATCAGAGCTTGTACTATGGCTACTAGATAACTGGTAATATACTACATATAATACTTTTCTTTTGTAAATACATACTTAAATATAGATAATTACACACAGACACAAGACCAACAGACATATTCATCACACAAATGTTTGACTTGGGTGGGAATCGAACCTACCACATGTGGCGTGAAAAGCAAGCATTTTACCGACCACCCACCAGCCCGTCAAATGATATTGATAGTAGATAAATTGTTACGTGGTACAAATTTATACAAAAAAGGCTCAGGAAATCATAATGTCCACAACACAGAGCAACCAGAGGATGCGTTTTATCGATCAGTAATCCAAAACAATGACGCAAATATTCAACGCTAATGAATTTGTTTTACTGTTACAAAAACCCTCCATTAGATAACAACAGCATATACCTGAGGTCCTAGTGCTAGGAACGAGTGTTTTATCAGGTATCTTAGCTGTCTTCACTTCAGCCCTTTTTAGAGTACCACAGCTGGGCACGTGGACATGGCTCTTCTCTCAACTATCTTACGAGTTGAGACAGTTTAGACCTTAACCCACACTCGCTGGCCAAGTGCAGATTGTTAATTGTTACATGTACTCGAATGATTAGTTCTTAGACATACCGATTTCCTCATGGTGTTTCTAATGATGAAACAATTCACACAAATATATGTAGGCACGACCGGGAATCGAACTCACGACGTTACATTTCTAAGGCGAGGCCAGTAGGTATCAAGCTATACATTTCCAGAATAAGCTGACCTCTCTTTATACGGAAGTCTTATACAATGCGAGATCAGCTTATACTGGATATGATTAGCTTGATGTTTAGCCGTGTGTACCGCTGTTTTTAGCTGTCTACCAATGTGGTATTAAGTCAACGAGGTCCTTAAACATTCTATAAATCCATAACTAGCTACCAGGACGGGATCCCCCGTTCCTGTTTCACCCCATTAGGGATTGAATTTTTTTAAAATCCTTTCGTAGTGCATACTTAGACCTCATATGAAACCTATGTTCTAAATTTGGAGTCGGTTTGGACTGTGTGTTGATATCAGTCAGTCAGTTTCTTCTTTTATACACACGGTACACTAGCTGCTGACGTTATAGTAATCATAAAGAGGCATATAATTGTTAAATAACTAATATCGCTATTAAAACATAGAGGTGGGTGGTAAAAAGGTGAAAATTAAGGGTTGTTGGTGGACCACCTTTATCACTAATAGACGTAGGTATGAAAATAGATTACGACCGATTCTTAAACCAACCAAATATAGATATAAAATTTCATAAAAATCGGTCAAGCAGTTTAGGAGGTAGTTGGTTACAAACAACGCGAATTTTATATATTAGATTTAGAAGAAGAAGAAGCTTATACCTAATAATACATCTTAAACCTTGCTATAGTAAGAATGTCTTTGTCAATACTTTAACGAACCTCAGGCAGTTAATGTCCACCAAACCAATTGTCGTACTACTTTACAGCCTCTTTAAACTTTACAAGAAAGTAATGAAAACCAAACAGCCTTTATGTTGTACGTAGTCACCTAATACATTATGCACAACCCTTAATACAGTGCAAATTTTCCTAAAGACTTGACTTGATTAACCTTTCAGATTTCAAGCTTGTTTAATTACGTTTTCCTCTGAAACAAATACCTCTGATGTTGAAAGGTATTAGACATTTCCAGAGAAATTTACTTTAATAACAAAGGTCCATCCCACGCGCATTTCGCCTACATTCTATTTAATATACCTACCTACTTTGTTAGAAAAGATTTCATTGGAAAATAGTTATAAAATTGAGAAGTAGGTAATTGCTCGCTTTTCAAAGGAGTTTGATGTTAATATTATTTAGAAAATTATACCAATTAGGCAAAACAATGTGGACTGTACCATGTCTTTCTCATTACGTAACTCCCACGTACCAACGAGGATTGATTTTTGTTACCGTCCCACCTATAAAGCGCGCATGCGCCAATGACTTGACGCACACTCCCTTGCTTAACTCTGACACACAGGCGCACCCCTCAATTTTCAGACCAATTGATTTTCAACTGTAAAGATAAATGTTTAACGTTCAGTTTTCTCTATAGGTGTGTACAGTTGATATTTTTAGACATTACATACCTTTTAAAGAGAGCACAGGCGCGCCCTCTTTCATACAAATCGGAAAAGCTTGTCGCGGAAGGTTTTCCACGTTCTGTCTATATATTGTGAAAATATCCACATTTTACACCACAATTTCGGTATATTTTAGAACAATTCGTACTCAAAATATATCTGAGTGTTAATATTATAAAGTTGGGGTAGTTTTAGGGCGTTTTATTATATAAGGTGTAACTAAAAATAGATATCTGTCCGAACCTCCTCGGAATCTGCGTAGAGGATTCCATTCATAAATTACATTCATTTCGAATCGGGCAGTGCGGTGATAAAGTACTGGTGAATGACAATATCGTGGTGAAAAAGTGCTATTGTTGATCAATAACTGAGCTCAGTTCTTGGTTTGTGAGGCAATTTAAAAGGAAAGAAAGAAAATGTGAGTACACTTTCTACCATTTTGAGCTTAATCATTGATTGTCTCTATACCCACCATACCTAACTAAAGAATGCTGAGCGTCCAGCGTTATCCATCGTTTATCTGCTGTATTATAATACAATATTGTCAGAATCTTTTTGCGATGATGCATAAACTCTGTTCAAATTCTGGCCATTGTTTGCCTTTACTAGTAATAAAATGTTTAGAATAATACAACGGGACGATGACGGCGTACGTTATGCGTAAAGAAGAAAAATCAATCAATCAATCTAGAAAAATAAAGATAAACAAATTTCTTCCATGCAACGATTGCAACGAAAACCCAACGTCAGTTTTTACGCTGCGATCTACCTATGGCTTCTTCTTAGTAACTATGTAGTGTACTTAATTTGCCTAATGGTACTTAAATGAATACGGTAAGTCCGTAGGTATAGGTTTTCCAGGAATATTTGCTAACGCAACCCTTACCTACATTATGTTGTGATATGACACTCAATAAGTCTCTGACATTTTAGTTTATCGACCGCTTTCTTTATACCGGTGACATTTGACAGGCCGGTGGCGTGGTCGGTAAGATACTTGCTTTTCACGCAGCAGGTCGTGGGTTCGATTCCCACACAAGTCAGACATTTGTGTGATGAACACGTCTGTTTGTCTTGAGTCTGGGTATAATTATCTATATTTAAGTATGTATTTACAAAAAAAAAGTATTATATGTAGTATATTACCAGTTATCTGGTTTTCATAGTACAAGCTCTGCTTAGTTTGGGATCAGATGACCGTGTGTGTTAATGCCCCTGTATATTATTATTATTATTATTTAAAAAGGGCTTTTCATATCTTCGTTGGAATTTTCCATGCAGTTTTTCTAAAAATATTTCGGAAGAAGAAGCTTCTGAAGATATCTATTTAGATAACAAGAGATGTATATCGTAAAGGAATGCCTTCGTCGCTGACCTTTCTTTACAAATATTTTATACTAATAATATGATTGTTGAACTGAATATCAGCCACAGTCAGAAAGTCATAAAGTGCTATGCTGTGTGTGTAGACGGCATAGCACTTTATGACTTTCTCGAATTCCCTCCACTCTGCTCGGTCAAGAGATATCTTCTTATTTTTTTTTTGAGTTCCATTTATCTTATAACCTTAAGGTTATCATACTTCTCTTCATTCTTCACTGGAGTCTTCCTAGTTTATGCTTAATTTTCTGCGAGAGTGGCTTATGATATATAAGTATTATCTGAATATTCTCACGGTTAAGTAAACAGTCTTCTTCATTATTTCTAACAGCTTCTATCATAAAATTTTCAACAAAACCTACTAAAAGTAGGTAGACTTGTGAAGGATGAACAACGATGTTTTCTTAAAGTCAGTTAACGCAATATAACCCGACCTCGGGTTAACCCTTACGTACTTTCGTGTAGGTACAACCTCTACTTTATTTACCCTGTACTTTGTATTAAAATTTCAAACACGAGCGAGGCAAAGTTTGGATCATGCGGGCTTTGTAGCAACGTAGATGTTATCGGCTTCGGCTTTCAATGTTATAACAGGCTGGCATTGTTGGAAAAGTAGCTATCTAGTCTCGTAACTATATACCTGTTTTTACCAGTGGATATACTATTATGAAGTAATTTGCAGAACATTACAACCATCATAAAGCGAATCAAAACCAACCTTTTCGCACCTAACCAGTAGAGTTATAAACAGGTAAAGTGAATATAGGACCTTGAGCATAAACTAAAATTATTTTCGCTAAACCCTATGACCTCAAATTTTAGTTTTATCTTAAGGCAGGACTAAGTAACTCCAAAGTATTCGTGACAGCACTACATTACTACAAAGCATGCGTAGCTCGAAGGATACGAATACATCGTAGTACCGTAGTACTACAATGTATAGCAGGTCTACGGTACTACAAAGTTTTCTTAATACGACTACATTAGTACAAAGTATTCGTAGCTGGAATACGGTACTACGATGTATTCGTAGCAGGACTACGGTGCTACGAAGTTTTCATAACGAGACTCCATTACTACGAAGTATTCGTGGCTAGACTAAGGCAAGGCAAAGCTAACGTACTCCGAAGTATTCGTTTTAGGACGTATAGGATTTCCGTAAAACAAAAGGTCAGCTTTTGGTAGAAAGGTAAAGCTTGTTGTGTAGCCATGTGTACTATGAAGTTTTCACTATGAAGTATTATTGTAGCTAGACTATATCACTTCGAAGTTTTCATAGCAGAACTACATTATTACGAAATATTCGTAGCAGGAATACGGTACTACAGCAAAACTAGGTTACCACGACATCTCCTAAGCCGCAAAATCATATTTGTCGGAACTGAAAAGTCTAGTTAACAAAAAACAATTCATAGTGTAGTGTGTACACGAATAGTGTGTTTTTATTCCACAATTTGTATGTTTTCAGTCTTTAATACTATGAGATATGAAGAAAATGCACAACAACATCATTCGCAAAACCTTAAACCCACCAAAGCTAACTCAAACGAACAAGTAATTAAAAACAAACAACGACAATTGTTTAACATTCTCAAAGTTTTATCGGAATAATAACTCAACAGTATTGCCTACCCATTCAAAAATGAACTCTATTAAATAAGCAATTGAGTTTACAAAGCTATGCAGACCTATATAAATTATCAATAATCCTTATCAAGTGATTTTGCTTTAACCCTTTTAGTATCCCACTGATGGGCATGGGTCTTCTCTCAACTGTCTTACGAGTTGACAGAATATATAATCCACACACGATTATCAAGTACGGGTTAGTGGATCAAGTGACTTAATTAAGCTTATTATCACAAATAGGCAGTCAACCTCTTGGTAGTAGATAGATTGACACAATTATAAGCTGGGATTTGAACATGGATTTCATAGAATTTAGAATACTTAACATTAAATTATGTAAGTAGGTACCTCACTAGACTTCGTCAAAGTCATATATTTTTGGGAATTTTCCAATATTATCTAGACAAGTGTCATAATTTTTAAATAAGGCACGCCTTACTTGTTAAGCAAGACTAGGTCTGCTGTCTGTCGAAATCATGGGCTCAGAATTTTTTCGCTACATAACAATCAATTAGATTCTGCCATTGCCAACCGACATGATACAAGGTTCATAGAATTTTGTTACTAAAATGTACAGTAAACCACGTAAACCAAAGCAGCACTTGTGTTAACACAGGTACAAACAAACATACCTGATGAAATACAAACAATACGTCTCCGAGCGGTGAACAAATACAACGCTAGATTGAAATTGGTTGACAACATATTTTTAATAAGAACAGTGGTGGAGCAGCATTGGCATTGCCTTAGAAATATATAAGGTCGCGGGTTCAATCCCGGTCGTGCCCATACATCTTTGTGTGAAATGTTTCATCACTACTGCTCAATGTCGGTAAATGACAACATTGCGAGGAAATCGGCATGTCTAAAATTAATCATTCGACGACATGTAACATTAACCAAACCGGACTTGGCCAGCGGATTAAGGCCTAAACTCTCTCAACTCGTAAGATAGTTGATTGAGTTTAAGACCCGTGCCCAGCAGTGAGACTCTTAAAAGACTCTCTGTTGATATTTTTATCACTTTTAAAGCCAAATTGACCAACAAACAATGGACTCCGCACCCACAAGTAAGATAGAACAGCAACCAAGTAGGCAGATTATAGAAAAATAAAACCGGTCAAGTGCGAGTCTGACCCAGACATAAAGGGTTCCGTCCCATTTTTAGGCATTTTTACGTTTTATAATTTGACTGATTTCAAGTTGTTAATGATATTTTTTCTTTCAAATTCATAATAATTTAAACAGCTAAAGTGATTTTTTTACGAATCAACGAACAACGGTTTAGCTTGTAGAGGGGGCACTTGAGTTTAACTAAATTTACAGGATAAAAACTTTATATTTTTACATTTCTACCTGCAAATTCTGCTACAAGCTTTTCTTTCTGTATGAACTTAATAACTGTTATATTAAATTTATTATTTAAGATATCTTACTAATTGGACATAGGTACCTACATCCTTGTTGATCCGCTTTCTTGTTTCAGTATAATGGATTTTCGGTAATAGTAGCCGATATTATTCGACAGAGTAGGTATAAAAGGAACAATTTGTTCCTTTTAAACTTTACCTATGTTAAATCTTAAAGTAGCAGTTTCTGAACGACGTAACAAATAAAGTTAAATTAAACCAATTTCCTAGTCTTTATTATGAGTAATTAGTGATCATATGAAAATATTTTCAATGTCTTGCGCTTCACTGCCACTTGCCTGATGTTAAGCAATGATGCAAACCACGATGGAACGCTCCAACCTAGTACATATACCGATTCACTCGTGATTACGAATGATTATCGGTGAGAAGATGGTAGTGGAATGAGACTCTCTATGGTTTAAATACCTTATAGAAGCAACTATTCGGATCCATCCTTTCTGCATGGTTTCACTAGACACCATTCGTCATTTGTTTGGTTAAACGCTCTTATTTCAGGGACTACTGGTCCGATTTGAAAAATTCTTGCATTGTTAGATAGCTCATTTATTGAGGAAGGCTATAGATTACTCTTTATCCCACTGCTGGGCACGAGTCAAAGTGAAGGTCAAGCTGGTGAAACTACTGGCGGAAAGCTAGTACGTCATAAAATTCTTCGTAGAGAAGTTGTTCTAGAACGCTGAAAGTTACAAACTGGGCACTAAAATGAGCAGACTAACAATAATGTGAAATTTTATGGGTTTCAAGAACTTCGAAAACCTACAAAGTATCGGTTCGGCGTATTAAGTAGAAAAAAGGACTCGATAAACAAGAAAAATGCGAGTAATTTTTAATGTTTCAGCTTTTATTGCCTATAAACGAAATTTTTGTAGGCATTTGTATTGACCGTAATACCTTATGTTTGGTTTGCTCATACAAGGGTTCGGTCGTGTTTTATTTCAGAGTTTGTTTTAACTTGTCCTTTTACCTTTCAGAGTTTTACATATTCTGTGGTATAGAAAGGAGATTGAAAGTTTTACATAATTTTAATTATTTTTCAAAATGGCTACACACGATAAAACTTCAATAAAGCTTGGACTTTAACTATAACTTGAAAAAATAAAAGTGTTTTCTCTTTACACCAGATTTTGACAGTCTTGTTTGCTGTATAAAATCACTACAGGAGATCTTATAACCACGTGAACATAACGAGCGATTGTGTGTCGTGAATCGAAATTTAAAAAAATTAAAACTAAATTTAAAACTATTTTTTTTTTCTTTCCCTCTAATTAAGTTTAAACTAATTTCACAAACACACAAAAAACACAGTTTATTAAACACAGTGTCTATGTACGTTGTCTTTTGTCATGCTGTGTACACATGCTTTGGAATACCGTTTTGGACTAAACCTTTGTAGCATGCTCTTTTGTATTTGTAATTGGACTGTATTCTGTTTTGTGTGCCAAATAAATAAATAAATAAATAAATAAAACACGGGCAACAACACATTTTAGTAATTATTTTATAGTGTACTTATTTTAATCTATAACTTAACCAAATTATTCCAAATATCTCCATATATTTTCATATATTTTACACGTGCCACAATTCCACGTGCAAAAAACATTGGGGATTATGTGAGTGTAATTATATCATTTCCCCAACCTATTTGCTATCGTTAGCCTACATGATTGTGATAAACTTTTCCACGCGTTTTCCTGTGTACCTACCGTTATTTTCCACTCGATCTTACACAGTATAATATGATTTTGTTTAACCTTTTTTGACGTGATAACGTCTTTAAAATCGTTTTAGTCGGGTGACATGTTCAGAAACTTGTGTCACACCAAAACCTCACGAGCGCGATCGCAGGTATAACGAGAGAGAGACGGACCGATCTCCCGTCTCATCTCGAGAGCTGCCAGTCATTCCGTGAAACTTGTCACGCGGAATCCTCACGAGCGGAGGCTGGCATAGCGTTCGAGTGAGTGGACCGATCTTCCGTCTCTCTCACTCTAGCGGCATACAAATTTGAAAAAATTGTTATCTTCATTAATTCCTTACTTCCCAAAAACTTATATCACCAATAAGACGTTATCACGTACCTAAACATCTCGATCGTAAACCTACTTTACAAACAACCAATTTTTTTTATGGTAATATTGAACAAACATATCTGTAATATCAAAGACTAACTAATCTAATTATGTATTAAATTACTAGCTTTCCGCCCGCGCCTCGTCCGCGCTTATGTCGGTTATCGTGCTAAACCATAAATATAACCTCTTTGTGTCGGATAAAAACTATCCTATATCCTTGCCCGGGTCTCAAACTTTTCCATACCAAATTACATCTAAATCGGTTTGTTAGTTTTAGTGTGAAAGCACGACAAAACAGAGTTACTTTCGCGTGTAATATTAAGTAGGTAAGGATTGAGATCTAGCTATCTATTTCAAATGTAGGTGTTAAATTATAAACGTGATATGTAATTGTTATTCAAATGTAATTTATTTATTTAACTTTTAAAGTAAGTAGTGTCGGTAATGTTATTACCGAGAAAATACTGTACATAGTTACTATACGTATTATTATTTTTCTTCACAGCAGATTTTTATGATATTCTATGCTAAATTTGACCACATTACGCCAAAGAACAGAATAGAACTTTAAACAAAACCATTTTTAATACACTTTATTAAGAATTCTGATCAAAATTTTTCCTTTGACCAACCTTGGATCCTAACATAATGGCTCTTACCTAAATATTATTAATATAATCGTCTCGTAATATAGGGCGACGGAAGGAGGTCTGGCGCCAGGCGGCGATGGGGACATGCCGGTGGGCGGCCCCAAGACGCCGCAACAGATAGCCGCCCAGCGCCGCCTGCAGCAGACACAGGCACAAGTCGATGAGGTAAGCTAGCTTTCCACATGTTACGCTTATAAAAAAATCTATATATTTTACTCATTTAACGCGAACTATGGCATACCTAACTGATATAATATTTTGACTTAAAAAATAAATCTGCTTACGAGCAAAAGTGACCTACAAATTAATGTTGACCATCATCATCACCTCTTTGTATCTTAATCTAGGTGTATATACATTTTGTTTCCTTTGTTGAAGCTGATTTATTTACTAAAATTATTGTATAGTCTGATCGAACGATTGCCGTATCGAGCTGTAGCATAAGTAGCGCCCACGTAGCGACTCTGTGACGCCAAAGTCTTCCGATGTCTATATTTAGCAAAGAGATTAATACCTATATAATAATTTAGTCTCTGATATTTAGCTTTATATCTGCCTTCATTTAGACTAAATTTCGGCCAAAATTTATAATAATCGACTGTGAAATATTAGTAACCTACATTTATTTCTATTGCTATGCATACGATCCAGGTTTTAAAAAAGGTTAAGACACTCAATGAACTATCAAATAAAGAGTAGGGTTATACACGATCTTATTAGCTTAAAATGTGTCCACCCTAATATAATAAACCTAAAACAGTTGGTTTTTAACTGGACCGATCTATTTACTCTTTTATCTTGTATGAAAATTTCAACACTGCACTGCCATGTTGGTAAGCGTGTTCGCATAATAGACGTGAGGTCCCGGGTTCGACTCCCGGGTCGAGCAATATGACTTTTCTAATATATTTAGAGAATCTTAGTTGCGGCAAAATTACGTATGGGATCAAAAGCATAGTGGTCGCAAAGTGGGTGATATTCGCCTCTGCCTACACCTCGGATAAAACAGGCGTGAGCGCTACGTTAATAGCAATACCCAACGGCGGTTTTTAGAAAACTTTCTCTAACAAGATACGTGCAAGATTACATGGAGTTAATAATATTTTAATGAGCTCCCCTTAGGCTTAAGATCAAGGTCTTGGACCCGAGCCTTGTAAATATTTAATTTCAAATTCAGCATCGAACCAAGTTAACAACGCAACTTTGAGTAAATTTTAATAAAGGGTCTACGATATGATGTTCTCAGTCTGTGATAGACACCTAAACACAAATATCTATAAAGAATTGTTGAGCAAACATATCTACTTGCATTATATTTGTAAGTAAATTGAAAAAGAGAAGTTATATACATCTGACGCCAATAATAGAATCTGTTTTCAAATAACGAGTCGACATGGTTTAAAGCAAAGAGTAAAAATCCTGTAGGTACTTTGAAGTTACCACAGATAATTTAATAGTTATTACTATTAAAAAACTCACACATCCTAACTAGACAAATCAAATTTAGCCTCGCGTCTTCGTTTTCAGGGTAGATACGAAGTAGTTGTAGTTATAAATCTATGGTTTGGATAAATACATATTGTATAGCCGAGTTAAAGTCTGACGTCATGATATACATACTAACGATTTTGTTGACGTCATGTGTGATATATTATCTACCACAGACTGCTTAGAGACTGTCTACGGATGACAGTTTCAGCTTTTACGTGGGTGGGAGACTGATATGATTTTTGATTCAGTAAATCAACATATTGTTCACGCCTCTTTTATAAGAACGCCCAGGCAGAAGTGAATATCTACTGTTTCGAATAAAACATCGTCAGGAAATCGGTATGTCAGAGTAAAAAAATTGAAGACGTGTAGCGTGTGTGGATTAAGGCCTAAACTTTAACTCGCTCAACTTTTTAGTGGAGAGAAGACCTGTGTCGTGTAAAACAAGCATTACTTTTTGCTTTTTATCTAATAGTGAACATAATTCTATTACAGGTAGTGGATATAATGAAGACAAACGTGGAAAAGGTGTTGGAGAGAGATCAAAAACTCTCAGAACTTGATGATAGAGCAGGTAAGTTGTCATACCTACCAGTGGCATACAAACCGATACCAATCGGTTTCCCTTTAGGAATTGATTATAAATCGTTTACGTCATTAAAATTATGTAACGCCTAAGAGTTTTTAATAGCATCAAAAATAAGTACCCTTTAAGTATAAGAAGGTGGTGGTCGCTATAGAAACATAGGTGACAGTATTGAAGGGGTATTATTTTCTTAAGTAAGAACTTTTTTGCTCCGGCTTCCCTTTTGCAGATTTCCACCCTTCACCACTGATACTTACTCATAATTCTTGGATCTGGACCTCTTTTAATCTGTTTCAACAAAAGACTGAATAAATAAATACATAAATTAATTAAGTTCTCAAATGTATCTGCGGCTTATTTAAGGTACGGTCAATTAACTCTTTTCATACCCAAATTTATTACATGCTTACACAAGCACAAAGTCGTAGATAAGGAACGCCACGATGTATAGTTAGTTAGTTAGTTTCATTGATATTTGAATGTGTCTATCTATTATATAAAATTCTCGTGTCACAGTTTTCGTTGCCATACTCCTCCGAAACGGCTTGACCGATTCTTATGAAATTTTTTATGCATATTCAGTAGGTCTGAGAATCGGCTACTATCTATTTTTCATACCCCTAAGTGAATTTTTTTTTATAAATACGCGGTACGGATTTCGCTGGGGCAGCTAGTTGTTTAATAATTTTTACAATAACTGAAAAATCACTTAGCCGGTTTCGAAAAAAGTTAAATGGGACCATAAAGAAGAAGCCCTTTGGAACAATAACAGACTTTTTAAATCGCTGTAGGAGTCTTGGCTTAATCGGTGAACATACATAGCGCAATTGTTTAATTGACGATTTCACAGATTATCCATGCAATGATTACTATACTACATTTTTTTCTTAGACAAACTTGATCTCTATCAATTGAAAAACAATAATAAAATATTCCATTCTGATTTTCATTTCAATATTCCGATTTTGGACACGCGAAGACACAAAAAAAATTATAGATAAGGATTTAAATTCTATGTCATAAGTAGAATCAAATCCCTTTTCCATTGTTAATTGGTTTATTTGTTTACAGACGCTCTTCAGCAGGGAGCATCACAATTTGAACAACAGGCTGGCAAACTGAAAAGCAAATTCTGGCTGCAAAACCTTAAGGTAAACACAAGCTTGCCCTCGTGACCTACATTTTATATCAAACCCAGCAGTGTAATAAAAAGTACATACCTATAGCCTTGCTCAATAAACAGGCGATCTAACAGTGCAAGAATTTTTCAAATTGGACCAGTAGTCCCTGAGATTAGCGGGTTCAACTAAACAAACTCTTCAGGTTTAAGTGTAAAATGTAGTATAGATGTGCCCTCAACAATGTTATAAGTAAACGTGGCAGTACCTAACGCTGTCTATCTGTCTTGTCTATTCGTGGCTGAATTGCTGAACCGACTTTCTTTAAAATATGGACATGAGTTGGTACCTCCTTTTTAGGTAACTACGCCGAAAAAGAATCAGCGCTATCCTCTACGACTCTACGTAGAGGATAGCGTCACTTATTACCGCCTTAGGTCGCAGATACAAACCCGCACTGGACCAAAATGGATGTACCAACTTTTCTAATTTCTCAGAAGTACGTAGAGCTCTTAAGCCATCGTTCCTTAGTCCGATCTCTCACATTCTTCGCGTGTCTGTCAATCCTGGCCACCTGGATCCATTACAACAACTTGTTCAATATTATTGCTCTTTTATAGACATATTGCAATAGCCAACCACATGTTGAGCTAAGGATCTGTTTTACCATAGAAAATAATATCCAAGTAATAGTAGATTTATGTATGTAACATTGTTTTAATTTCTTTTGCAGATGATGATCATCGCAGCTGTTATTGGAATTATCATCTTGGCTCTAATCATCGGTAAGTTATCGACTTTTAAGTAATACTGATTCGAATTAGTGAAATCACTTTTCAGACTAACCATCTCATTATTTTCAACATTTTTCAGCCAACTTTGTGTGAACAACTTCGGTAAACAACGTTTCATTTAGAAGTTACCTGTTAATATTAATACATTATATAACGTATGTTGTTTATTTTAATCTATAAGGGTGATATCCCGAAGCGGGGTGCAGAAAGTAGCTGCCGATAGCATGTGCGGCGGGCCAAAAAAATTAAATAGCTTTTGACGGCTGCGTATCAACCAAAATGAAAAATGTTTTTGTTTTTTTAATTTTTATTTAAAATTGTTGACCTGTCAAATCAACGCCATCTTACTGGCATGTCTAATGGTGTATTCTAATTAAAAAAAAAAGTTATGTAATTATGTTATTTCAAACAAATTGTGCCTTTTGTTTTATATAGCCACAACAAGCGTAACAAGCAACTTATCATTTAGTACCTATCTTTTTATTTTATAATAATGTATCGATATTGATATTATTCTTCATTCGGCTGGCTGCACTTGCTATCTGCTACTGCTTTCTGCAGCCAATTTCGGAATAACCCCTTTAAAATTAGCATAATTTGTTATGTGGGCATTATGTTGTTGTTGTATTTTGCTTTATCTGTATAACGTGGTGCATCGTCTGTGGTATCATGTTCTATCAAAAAAACTCTCAAAAAAAGAGTATGGTTCTGATAAGTCTATTATCTTCTGTGTTTCTTCTGTAACTCTGGAATTGCACTTAAAACTAAACAACTTCTTCGTTCCGGAAAATTATTTATAATAGATACCATACTAATAGATAAACCGCTTGATAAACCATAAACTTAATGTCTATTGCATCCGAGATGCTTGCTCCTTTTCCAACGCATATTATATTATCTATTAAGTATCTATTAAGATTTTTAATTAAAATTTAAGTACCTGATTACTAAAAATATTTTTAATTAATTAGTAGCAACCCGCCCCAGCTTTGCACGGGTGGTGTGTGTGTTTCCAGTACATTTTTTACTATTTTTCTACTGATATTTTCTTTGAACAATAAAGATTATCCGTTTCAATGCAGTCGTTTGGAAAATTATACAGATATATTACATCTCGAAAAACATTTTTTTATTTATATTGATGAAACAGTGATTGTACCAAAACTACCCATCTATTTATAAGCTTTATAACAACTGTATAACGGCTTTGAGCTTTCAGCTTTATTATAACATCAATTATTACTCTTCGGTGTCGAACGTTTTATTTATAAATAATATTTCTTCTCAAAATTTCATTCTGAAAAATGACCATTCTTTCTTGTATTACACACATACATAGCATTACGCCTGTAATCACCCGAAGGTGTAGGCAGAGGTGAATATCACCCTCTTTTCGCCGAAGTGTATGATATCGAGTATAATAATATGTCTAAATAATATATTAAAATATTTATAACTATTTACCAGTGGCGAAGAGTAAAAATCTGAAAAAGGAAAGCCGGATCAAAAACGTTCTTTTATAGAAAATTATATCTTTTCAATACCGTCACCTATGTTCCTATGGTGAGCACCACCTTTATATTATGAGTATTTTTAATGCTATTTAAAACTCTTAGGTGTTACATAGTTTCAATGAAGTACCTAAACAATATTATTTAAAAAAAATACAAGTCAAGAAGAAAATTTTTCCTGTTTTTTTTGTTTATTATGTAAATTCGCCTACAATAAGATATTTATAAGCCGTTGACAACAACGGCATCAATCGAAGCCAGCGGAAAATTTATATCTTTGTGAGATGATTTTTTTAATAAACATTTTTTCATTTTTTTATTTAATCTATTTATAAAGGGAAGCCGATTGGAATCGGCGTGTATGGACTCTTCGCCACTGCTACTTACACAGTTATATTCTACTTGTGTGATGTTTTGTCTGCGTTATATCAATATAATATAACCGCACAACGCTGTGTCAATCTGTAACACTAAATTGCTAATATTACATTAAAAGTTTTTTCTTTTAATAATATGGTTTAATGTTTTCAGGTCTGTAAACCATCTGCGAGGAAGATCGAGGCTGAGGTATGACAGAGTAAGTATTATTATAATCTTTGAAGAAACAAGCAGAACTAGTACACACGGCTCTGTGTAAGCTGATCTCTCATCTAATAGGATTCTCGTACAACGAGAGATAGATCAGCTTATACTGGAACTGTATAGCTTGATACGTAGCCATGTGTACTATGGAAACCAAAAAACTGGTACCCATGGCTCTACACATCAAGCAATACATTTCCAGTATAACCTGACCTCTCGTTGTACGAAAATCATATACAATGGGAGATCAGCTTATAATGGAAAAATATAGCTTGATGTGTAGGTTTGTGTACCTACTACATAACACTACTCGCTAGATCGCTACTAGATTGCTGTAATGCAACACACAAAATAAAATGTAATAGATAAAAGTACCTACTTCATTTAAAAGGAGATAAAAGCCTATTGAGTTTTTAGCAGTGTTTCTCAGTAGTTGCGACGTCGTCGTGGTGAAATAAGCAGTTCGCGAATCCTTGTGGTTACTTATACATACTTCATCATCATCAGCCTGGGCACGTTCACTGCTGGATATAGGCCTCCCCTGTAGAACGACACGGCGATCGGTTGCCGACCGTTAGCATCCAATTCAATTTTAACAATGTCGTCACTACACCTTGTTGTGGGCCGGCCAATGACGCTACGGCGCCCATTATACGTTGTTTTAATTTTTATCCTTCACAATACATAAACTAAGCAAATTATGGACGATCTATTCGTAAAAATATTGATGAAATCACGCGGCATAAAATTAGCAGTCAGTGACCTTAGCGAGTGCACAGCTGATGCGATAGCGCAAGGTGATAGCTAGTACTATCAGTATCAATAGTAAATATCTGCCGTTATAGATTACCTACTTCATATTTTGTACTAAGACATATAAAAAAAATCGTGTATATTTTGTTTATGTTCGTGTTCTAAAAGTTTGCGCTCTGGTTAATTTTTTTTCGTATAAACTCTAAACCTATTTACGAAAGTGAATTAAAAAAATCATTGTCTATAGATATTAAAACTGTAAAAATTCTTTCAGGTAATTAAACATCATAGCTGCCGTTACAACTGAAGAATAACTTTAGAACATTTTATTTTTTCTAGTTTTAGTGTTGTTATAAATGTCCTCTGGATAATATCACCAAAATATATCTGATGTTTGCCTCCAATATCAACTTTCCTATCAATTTTGTACCTACCTTATCATGAAATCACACGTCTTGAGACTTGATTTCTTTTATATCACGAAAGCTTTGATAAATACGAAATCTAGTATTTTTAGATGATCTTTCTTTGTTAAAATGTTTACCACAGAAAATAATGTTTGCTATTTCTTACTTATATAAGATTTATCATGATATCAATAATATCTGGAGTACCTATTTACCTGACTTACCTGTAACAGAACCTATATAACTTATTTTTCTTTATCAAAAAATATACTCTTGTGCAAATATCATTCCATTTTGGACCAAATTTCGTAAAGTACTCAACAATATTATTTTGTTATATATGTTCATTGTTAATCTTTTGTAAATCCTCTATCTATATTGTTTTAAAATTTACTGTCCTTTTGAATCCTACAACACTTTATAGATGTTATATAATTATATATTTACATATAAATCGATCCATTTAAAATGGACGATGGGGGCTGACTTCAAATGTTTTGATTATACCCAAACAGTTTTATAGCGTAGTGTTGGGCCCACATTAGCACTACAGCGATTTAGTTAATTATAACATATTTTAGTTTTAATTATAATCGCTTACGTAGGTGTAATCTGTATAACCGTGATTTAATCGAAACGAAAATTTGTACTTATTCGATTGTTGTTTGATTGTAAAATTAATTAGAGTACCTAATAAGAACAGCTATCTTGCGTTTTTACAAAACTATAATCGTAACTAGCCGATATTTTAAAAATATATAATCTATCCTGTATAACTAATAAAATAATGCATAAAATATCTTTTTACTGTGTGTGTACTATTGTAAGTAAAACAGCTTTTGTAGTTAGAAATTGTAAAAATTCACACTAGGTAATTAGATGTTTCAAAAAAATAACTACTTTATCACTCATCAAATTAAGTACATACATAATATTATTATAAGTAGGTACTCGGGGTGAAGTTTTAGAAGTGGTCTCTACCATTTATTACTTGGCAACGTGTTACCTAATACCTACTAAACAAGTGAATTGTAGATACCTACCGAATACTTCTACTTAGGCAAACGAAGTAAATTACCGTAGTTTTTTAGAACACAGCCTCTATTTAAACCGTAGACACTTCTTTATATCAGGTATTTTATCCGTGGTATTACCAGTCTAAAATTTCACCTTGTTTATTAGTTATATACTTAGATAACTGTTATAATTTTATTTTTGTATTAATTTTTAGTTTATATATTATTCATAGAAAAGGCATTAAAAACTTCCTACAATACTTTAAACGGATAGGTAAGTAAAGAAAATAAATAAAGCAAAATAAATAAATATTCTGGGACAAAAAATGCAAAAAAATGCTGGAACATAGTAGCCACTCTGAAACCTAATTGATTTTCTTGGTTTCATTTATTGATTTTAGATTTATTGTTGACTGATTTTGTCAGACTTACCGATCAAAATGTCCTATCCACATATCTACCCAAAATATCGATTACCGACGATGTTCAGTATTCATTAATTGCATTTTATCTTATTTTCTCGATAGGGGGAATACTAGATCTGTAAGTTTAACGTTGCCAGTGCTGAAATATTAAATTCCTCCCACAGTTTTACTTGATTAAGTAATAATAACGCCTGAATAACAAGACAATTGTGCACTAGATTATGCTATTGACAGAAAATTTTAGTCATCTAACCGTAGATATGAAATAATATTCCGGCAGTGGCGACTATATTAAAATTCACTGTAAGGTAAAAGAAAAATACACCAGAAATATGTTAAAGAGTTAGATTATGCCAGCTCTAACCCGGGTAAACCGAACAGTGTACACAAAAAAAGTAAAAAAGAAAAAAACATTTCTCGGGTTACGGAAAACCAGAAACTAAAAAAACTATTATAATTTTTGTAACGAATTTTGTAGTGATTTATGGCAGCTGTAAAGCATCTGAAACGTCGAAATATAAAATAAAAACTATAATAAACCATGAAAAATCCGTTACAATATGGTTTTATTTCAAGTATAATTTTGCTTAAATATTTATATGGAAAAATAAAACCTGTGTCGCTTTATCCTGGGGCTGGCGTTATAGTTAGTAATTGTTGGCTAAACTTATAGCGTTGTTTAAAAGTTATAGTCACCAATAAAGCTATTTACGTTAAACAACATTAGTAGTAAAGCCATAGCATAAGCATTGTGGTCATAATATGTATTAAAATAAAATAAAAATGTTGTAACTCAGTGTGTATTTATTTTCACCAAACTTTTTAAAAACGAATTATTATTTTTATTTTTTTTTTGTACCCAGCAACAAAAGGTTTATATTTGCCACTGGAGTTTATCTACGCTACATATTATCAGGACGTGTCGTCGCTATTACTCTGCTGTTTAGGTTTATGTACCTACAGTCAGCTACAAAAGTTGATCACCTAACAGATTCAATTACAAAACATCTTAAGTACTTAACGCAAAAACAAAACTACAAATAAGTGTCGTTTGGCAGTCTACGCTTATTAGTAGTCTTTTAGTGTATGATGTTTAGAAATATAGAATCTGTTTATCAACTTTTGTAGCTGACTGTACGTTTGGCTGCCTGCCTCTTGGGCAAGCGTGTGACAGGAGGACTCCCAAGAAGGATTATACTACTCTCTAAGATTGAAAAAGATCTTGAAATTTGTGCAATGCTTACCTACATAGACATATAAAAAACAAGGAATCAAAATTAGCACCTTTTAAAATTCTGGAAAATATTGGTACGGACCCTGTCTTCTGATCACAAAACAGATACGAGATCTGTGAGCATTACTAGTAAGTCTGTGGATACGAGTCAGCGGTGCCGAAACGAATGAAAATAACAGTGACATACATATTTGTATTTAAATCCATTTTATCCCGCTTGAAGGATTTTGTAAACTGTCTGAGAAGTTGGTACTATTTATGAGTTATTATTTCGGTACTAATGAACTGGGCCCGAAACCGATAAATTTATAAGTTAACGTGCGTTTCACCTAGGAGTTAAATTTCAAAACACTGTAAAACCAAGTTCTACACTTGGCTGTCATGGGTGTATGTCACTGTCAGACTGTCACCTGCGGATTGTTAGTTGATAATTGACATTTTTATCAAAATAAGTACGTGTTGGTTGGTCTTCAATTTATTATCAATTAACTGAATTAACTCAAAAAATTATTGAAATTGAATAAAAACACTCTAGAAAGGTATTTCATATTTTTTTAATCTTATTATACTACTTATATTATTACGTTGTTTTTTGTTACAAGATAGAACTTTATTTTTATTTCGCAACATTTGCTAATCATATCAAAAGTTTTGCACAACATTTTTTCGCCACATAAAACGAGGTAAGTTCTCATATTTTTCTGTAAATTAAATTTATAATTAAAATAATACATATTTGAATGTTATTATCCCTAGACAATGATCGAGTTACCACGTATTACGAGAGCTCTAAGAGCCCACACACAACTCGATAAAGTTCGCAACTTGAAACCCAGTACTGATCCAACCAAACCTACTCAAGTAAGGAAGAAAACTGTTCAAAGGTAAATACTCAGTAAATGTATAAACCTTTATTAGTAAACACATTTTTATTTAGGAACTTTATGTTCATTAAAAACACCTATGTTGGTTTAAAATAATATAATTTATTTTCTATAGGTATAAGTTTCTCACCCCATAAACTGAGTGTACAGTAGATAGTATAGCTGTGCATACACCTTTGCACACACTTGTGTAATATTATATCTCCTGTGTCATAGCTAAAATACGGCTAGCAAGAGTTTATATATTTTTATGATGCATTAACATAAGTATTCTTATTATCAATGTGCATGTATTTTTTACCTTATGGTCTGGACACAGCACAATTTAGTTTTACATCAAGTGGGCTTCATTCACAAGGTATTTAATACCATACTTGGTTTTCAGATTCAAAACCTTCTCAGATATCTATAACTTCATCAAAGACAATGAGCCTGACTCCTCAGAAATGTTAAAACTCCTGCTCCAACTCAAAGAAACATGTAAACTCCTCACCGGTGATGCACCAGATGATGTAATAGAGGATGCAACTGTACTTAGTTTGAGAATGTTTTTAGATCAAGATATTGTGATGCTCAAGCATTTAACTCAGCTGAGAACAATGTTTGGAACAGTTTTGAATACAACTGCTAATAAGATTTGTGAGGTAAGTTGACGCCTCGATGAACTTAGCACTGAATATTCCTCACCTTTTATACCATTCTCGGACTTGTATGAGTACTTCAAGAACAAAATTATTGAAAAAGTGGGGGATGCTTACCTCTGCCTACACCTTCAGGCGGTAATACAGGCGTGATGCTATCTTATGTGTCTCAATGCAAACATCGACCTAGAGAGTATTTTCTTTTTTCAGATAGTTACTAAAATATCAGAGCAAATAAAAGAAGAAACTAAACAGTATATAAAAACAGAGGAAGCAGATAATAAAGAGAATATAAAATTATGGGGCGATCATATCCAATGCCACTTCATACCTTATAAACCTGCTAAAAAGCCTCTTGCTAAGTTAACTAGCAAACCAGCACTGGCCAGTGCCTTTGTGACTGATTTCTCCATGAAATATGATAAACAGAGTGTTAAAGAGAATAATGTAGCTATAAAACTTCCAAAGGCCCCACCTGAACCTAAGGTAAATGATTTGATTCAGGCACTAATAATTTTTTTGCCAAACAAAATTCTAGATTAACTGTTACTAGAGCTTTCATAGTTCGTGATAACTATTTTGGTTGCAACTTGAGTGATATATTATTATAATACCACATGTATTTAATTGTAAATCTCCAGAACTCACTATTTTCAACAATGACAGTCAAACAATTAAAGAAGTTTATAAAGATGCACTTAAAGTGTAAAAACTGTAACGTCCTTCAACGAGCATCATATAAAATTGTGTGGATTAAAATAAATCAGATTATGTTAAACAGAAGCCTTTCTTTATACTCATACTTTTGATATTATTATACTCATATTATCATTACAGTTTGGCAAATCCTGGTTAGAAGTCAAAGTCAAAGAGCTCTATGAAGACACATCAGGCATCTCTAGCACAGACATTTTACAATCTATAATAACTTTCCTGAACTCCCCTCGGAGTAATGATGAACTACAGAATGACATGTTTGAGTTACTTGGCTTCGACAAGTTTGAGTTTATACAAGAAATATTAGAACACAGGCAGGATATTATTAACAGTTTGAAAGCACCGCCACCAGGACCTTCATTATCGGAAAGTAAGTTAAGTAAATTTCATTTAGAGCCTGAATAGTGTTTGACCAGAATGTGTTGGACTGTATCTGACTGATAGCACTGCAGTTGTTATATGAACATGCATGATCTCAACATACTGTTTCAGTACACCATACATACTGAGATATACCACATGTGGTATACCTCATACCAGTCTGACGCTAGTAAGGTCAGTCTCTTAGATCTGAATAGTATGCCTGAAGGTACCTGTAAGTGTTGACCAAGGTAAATGTTACCCACATTCCTTTAACTATAATTAGGTTCATGTAATTTATGATTGTCTAAATAAAGCGTATCACATCAATAATAGTAGTAGATATGATTCTGACTACCAAAAACGATTAGGTTTTTGAATTTGTTTCTCTATTTGAACGTAATCAAAATGCGTACTCCCGACTGCTGCTCGGTTGTGCGTTAACTTAGTGTGGTTTAAAAGGTGACAGATTGATACTGAAGAGTAAGTCGACTGACTTGTGCAACCATTTGTATATTTTGTAGTATAAGATACAGGCTTAGCTGTGTTTAAATTAATCATCTGTTTCCAGTTGCTGCCAACCTTCCTGAAAACAAAATGCCCCAGTACCTCTGCCAAGTATCAGTACTATCTGAACAAGAGAAGATGCTGGCTAAACTAGTGAGAAAAGAAGAGAAGAAAGCTAAAAACAGAAGAATAGAAGAGGATGATGAAGATCAAGAAATAAATATTTCACAAATGAGGGCTAAACGGTAATTATTTGGTACATTGATAGTTTTCAAAGATTTGTGAAATATAAGCACTGACCTCAATTAACAGATGTAAAATATTATTTTTCACATTTTAGAAGTTGGTTCTTTTTTTCTTTAATTTTTTTATAGATTTATATGGCACAAAAACTAGCTTGACAAAAATGTATTTACTTGCCCCTGTATTCATAAACGTCTTACAGGTTCATTATAGCTAAAATAGGTTTAAAATTCGTTTATCTTTGTCTGTCATCTTGACATTTATACTAGTAAGAAAGAGACAAACTCCATTTTAACTAAAGCGTCTTATAAGATTTTTATGAATAAGACAGATAAATTATAAATCTGCATACACCTATAATGAAGGTGTATCCAAACTCCTTTAGGTGTATTATGTTCATACTTTAATGTTACAGGTTATCAGAACTTTCAAAACCTGTTGTACCATTTTCTACTTCCAAATCAGCCAGCAACATAGATCCAATACTTCAGAAGATCTCATACTTCCAAACCAAAGTGCAGTACCCAAATGTGTATGACTCATCTTTGGATGCCAAGAATTCTGCTGGTAATTAGCTATCTTATTTGTGAATACATAGTAAGGTTACAAGAAGTATGGTTATCTTTACTGAAGAATTTCTTGTTTGACAATATCGTTAATTTGAATATATATTTTATAGCAGCGTTATTGAAATTAGCGACAGTTTAGCTATCGATAGTTGACCTTGAAAAATAGTCCATAGCGCGAATAGTCCTATCGAAACTATCGAAATGTTGTTGTAGTATCGATAGCATCGATAGTGAAAATTAAGCAATACTATTTAAAGCTCATGATACTATCGTTATTCGATACTATTGATAATATTGCATCAAAATAGTCGATACTATCGACGACCTATCGACGCGTTTCAATAGTATCGATAGTTTTAATATAGTATCTATCGACATATTAATATAGAAACTATCGTCAAACGTTCATTCGATAGTATCGATACTATCGAACTTAAGCAATTGTACCTATGGATAGTTCCGATAGGACTATTGATAGAGTAACTGATTTTGAAGGCCACAATAGTATCACGATACTATCTATAGACTATCGTTATGCTATTTTATATTATTTGCAAGCCGTAATATTTATAATGAATGATCGTAGAACAACTTTATTCTATTTATTTTATCGCTAAAATATCGCCTGAAGGGATTTTCTGGGTTGGAAAACGAGGGCTTGTGCACCGCGGTCTTGCCTTGCACAGTCAATTTTTATCAACTTTTGACCTCACCGCCGTAATACTCTGACATCAATATTAGTAATTCAAACTATACTTTACGTTTAGATATAAAATTGTCTAAAATATGCTCATTTTGCAGGCTTTGTTTCGGGTCTTAAATTAATACTACCTCCGGACACAGAAAGGAAGGACACTAAAGAGTATGAGGAAGTAATAATACCTAAAAATAAACCGGCACCTCTAGAGATAGGCAACAAAAGAGTTCCTGTTGCAGAACTAGACGAGGTTCGTATAACACTATGTTCTTATAAACTTACTTAACTTCTTGACTATATGTACTTTATCGCAAGATGTGTTATAAGTTTGTATGAATAAGGTTATACTTTGGTATTGTATTATTTATTAAAATATTGTCAAAACCTCAAAATATTTCTTAAAGAGTTATCTGACTACTGAAAAATATATTTCTTTTTCAGATCGGACAAATGGCATTTGAAAACATAAAAGAGTTGAACCGAATCCAGTCAGTGGTGTTCCAAACAGCATACAATACTAATGAAAATCTACTGATCTGTGCTCCCACTGGCGCGGGGAAAACTAACATAGCTCTGTTAACTGTTGTGCACCAGATAAAACAACATATTGAGAATAATGTTATTATGAAGAATAAGTTTAAGGTAAAAACACTGTTGATGTTGTCTGACTGATTTCGGTCATGGCGACGGCTCTCCTATTTCTGTTGTGGACTCGCATGTGGTATATGTAGCCAATCTTGCATATTGTGAGAATGTGAGCACGCCGTTACAATATTTATGTATGACAGCTTCCTACACTACATTTGTCAAGATGCGGTCTTTACTCAATATCTATGGCGAGTTCTTACTATGAACCGCAAATAAAACGGGCACTGTCTGTCTCTTTCTACTCGTTCCCTGAGCAAAAGAGACGGACAGTGTTTGCAACATGCAACTGTTATGTAACTAAAAGAAATAAATATTGTTTTAGATAATATACATAGCACCAATGAAAGCATTAGCTTCGGAAATGACGGCGAGTTTCGGCAAGCGTCTCCGTGGGCTTGGTATAGCCGTTCGCGAGTTAACAGGTGACATGAAACTCACAAAAACTGAAGTACAACAAACACAGATGATTGTGACTACGCCGGAGAAATGGGATGTTGTGACTAGGAAGGGTGCCAGTAAGTATAGAATAATTCTGACCCACAGCTCTATCTAAGTGATTATAAAATTATTCAATTGGACTTAAGACAGGAATTAATAGTAAAATTTATTGTATTAGGTAGGGATTTATAAAAGTCATTTAAGTAGTAACACGAAAATATACTTTGTCTTTAAAAAATATTAGGTCTTACTTAGCTTCCCTGGATTCATCATTAGCAACCTATTGGATTCCACTGCTAGGCGTACCTAAAATATAGGTATACACATACATACCCCCTCCTTCAACGCCATAATTTCGAATTCGTTGATGTCCCTGTGACGGTGGCAGTGAACAATCCATAGGTTTCCGGCATCTATAACACACCATTAAGCACAATCTGATTGCATTGCTAGCAAGAATATAAGTCGTCCCAAAAGTCTAAGTACCCTCTTAACCTGCGTTTGATTTTTTAAAACTTTTAACCCTCATTATACCCTCTAGAGGTGAGATTTTAATAACTTATACCTTACAGCGGACACTGAACTAGCGTCAATAGTGAAACTGTTGATCATTGATGAGGTACATCTATTGCACGGTGACCGAGGTCCTATAGTAGAAGCGATTGTCGCTAGGACGCTCCGACAAGTGGAGTCTACACAGAACATGATACGAATAGTCGGGCTGTCTGCAACGTTGCCTAATTACGTAGATGTCGCTAGGTAAGATATTATTAAATCTTATAAAGGCAAACTGACAAACAGTTGGCACGGTAGATTTTGGCGATTCGTGGAGGCCATTTTAGTTTGATGACATCAGTCGAATCTTTTATTTATTATTCAGGAACTTATGGATGGCTCGACAAGTATTAAATTACTCAATAGCGGTTTCAAATTGACGTATATTTTGCAGGTGTACGGTCGTAATGGCATACCTCTTATACGCTTAGTTTTATTCATTGCCTTGCTGGCTCAGAGTAATGTGCGGTCGCGGGAAATTACATTTCTAATATAATTATAAAAATCTTAGCTGGCACAAATGTTGAAATTTGTGTTGAAACTTGCAGATTTTTGCGTGTAAACCCAAATATCGGCCTGTTTTACTTCGATTCACGGTTTCGTCCAGTCCCGTTAGAACAACAGTTTATCGGGGTAAAGGAGATAGGCAGCGGCGGTGGCGCTCATCTTAGACAGGTAAAAATAAAAAAATAAAACGCGAAAGCTTGTTTAGATGTGTGGATGTTTGTGACTCTCACGCAAAGAAGTAGTATGAAAATTAGAACATATCACCGTTCTAAAAAAATGATTGTTTAAATCTATCTAGATTATACTCTATGATAGGTCATAGGCTATTTTTATGCTAATACCACGCGGGCGAAGCCGCATGTGAAGGCTATAATATATTCATAGTGATGAAAAAACTTTCAATTTAATCTGTTATTTATTTTTGAATTCTATCATATAGCATACGATGACGATGCATTAACCTATATAGTTGTCCATTTCTGGACAAGGTCTCTCCCAATAAGTTTTTACTATGTCATCGGCATATCGCATTCCACTACTGTCGGCAATCTTTCGCAGATCGTCATTCCACCTAGCTGGAAATCCTACACTACACTTGCCTAGTAGCTTATTTTATATTTTGGCGAACCCATAGGGTTGCGATAATCAGATCCACACCCTTATTCATGCATCTCCATAGGACATAAAATTACACCACATACAGCTAATCAATATTTTAATGATTCTAGCACCTCCCTCATCGCAAATATTAACAAAATGTTTGGATGGACACGGATGCCTTTTTGTGAGAACAAATTTGGATTGCACACACTGCTTGTTTACCCAACCGACCTCACAAAAAGGCACTCACTTGAAATGTCAGTCACTTGTGATAGGATGTCAGGATACAATTATCCTGACATCCTATCACAAGTGACTGACATTTAACCGTCTGTTAAGGCAATAGATTGCTACGTCTAAAGGCTACTTGCTGCGACATTTAAGAATGTTTCATTTCCAGATACAAACAATGAATGAAATATGCTACGATAAAGCGATAGAAATGGTACAAAAGGGACACCAAGTAATGGTGTTTGTACACGCACGTAACGCCACGCACCAGACTGCTATGATCCTTAAAGAAATCGCTCAAAAGAAAGGTCACACGCAGTACTTCGAGCCAGAGGATAGTGGCGGTTTCCTTAAAGCTAAGAAATCGATTAGCAGCAGCCCAAATAAACAGCTTTCTGAGTTATTTAACTCGGGTTTCGCATGCCATCATGCTGGTATGCTGAGAAGTGATAGGTATGAAGTGTTATTTAATAGTAATAATGGACATAACCTAACCTAACCTAGGCAAAGATTATATTAAAGAAACCAGATTAAATCCAAAACCACATAATATTTGGAAGAAAACTTACTTATATCACACATATAATACTATACTGGTACTTATATACAGATAATTACACCCAGACTCACGCAAACAGAGATGTTCATGAACACAAATGTCTGTCCTAGTTGGGTCGGTGTAATCGAACCCACGATCGCAAAAAAGCAAGCGTCTCACCGACTACGCCAGCTAATTTGTTAGAGAATTCTAAAGTCATAAAATTCTACGGAAGATCGCTAAGCAGTAATAGTTCGCGCATAAAATAGCTTGTGACTTCCAAATTCCTTACAGAGCAATCTTATTTTCTAAAAATATATATAAATACGTTGATTTTATAATAATGATCTCAAATTATGGCTGGGTACTTATTCAAAAGGCTGAAAAAAAAGTTTACCGCCTGTTCACTTTGAATACTTAATTTTATTTGTTACAGAAACATGGTTGAAAAATATTTTGCAGAAGGCTACATTAAAGTGTTAGTTTGCACTTCAACTTTAGCTTGGGGAGTCAACTTGCCCGCTCACGCAGTGATAATTAGAGTAAGATTTTCAATAACTACTGATTAGATGTTATAAATTTTCAGCCTTGTCTTAATGCTAAAAGAGGCTAGATCTCTCTTCTTGTATATTCGATATTTTAAAATCATCTTCCACTTCCAGGGTACAGAGATCTACGACCAAAGCCACGGTACATTCGTAGACCTCAGCATACTAGACGTGCTACAGATCTTTGGACGCGCTGGTCGCCCACAGTTCGATACATCTGGAACCGGCATTATAATCACCACTCATGATAAACTAACGCACTATTTGAAATCTATGACGAATCAATTCCCTATTGAGAGTAACTTTATTAATTTGCTAGCGGATAATTTGAACGCAGAGGTAAGTTTTTAAATCTTACTTATGGCCAGAATCGCAGTCTAATGAAATGCTCGTTATTTTACGATTTTATTCAAATCTCAAATTCAATCTTGTTCCAATAGAACAGCAGGCATATAATAAAAACTTTTCGATTTTCGAGATAACTTTATAAACTGTTGTAATGTCATCGGTCCTTGAAAAGTGTGAAAAATTAATCTGCCGTTTTAGAATGAGTAAAATCGCGTTCGGAGATTCCGTTACAAACGTACAAGTGAAGCTAATAAAAGCGTGTTAAAAAGCAATTGAAATGACCGGCAAAATCCAACATTTGCTCATTACATACATGTCAGAACTTATCATAACATGACGGTATATTATAAAATGGTATTTTTCAGGTCGCCCTTGGTACCGTAACAAATATCGATGAGGCTGTTGAATGGCTTAGTTACACGTATCTTTTCGTCAGAATGAGAATCAATCCTCAGGTAATTTGGATATCATTTCATAATTTGCGATCTTGTATGTACAGTTTGCTTTCAACGAAAATTTCTGCCACTTACGCTGAGGCTATGTATTGGTTCCTTCTGCAACATTAATCGTCAGATAGCCATATTATTGCTGACAAACTTAATAGTTTAAAAAGAAATTATACTTAGCATGCATAAAACTGACAGGTTATGGGCCCAGTGGTTCTAAAAATGAAATATGTTCTGTTCAGGTGTACGGGTTAACATATAGTGACGTACAAGAAGAACCTATGTTAGAAACTAAACGACGGGAGTTAATCACTGCAGCCGCTATGCAACTAGACAACACTCATATGATTAGATACAACGAAAGAACTGGACATCTTAATATTACTGGTAAACATAACAGTCATTTATATATATTTTTTCTTTAGCCTATATTATCCCACTGCTGAGCAAAGGCCTCCCCCAAATTCTTCCATTTTGTCCGGTCTCCCGCGACCTCTGGCCATTCAATATCGAATGCATCCAGATCATCCCGCCATCTTTTTCTCGGCGACGGCTACCGTCTTGCGGCACCCAGTGTGTGGCTATTAGGGCCAATCTCTCTGGCTGCATCTGACACAAATGGCCAGCCCACTCCCACTTTAACTTGGCCGTCTTGTGGCCCACATCTATTACGCCAGTTTTTTGACGAATCTCGACATTGGGGACTCTGTCTTGACGTTTGATGCCAAGGATACTGTTTTTGATGCCATTTATGTTACGCATGTATTACCGTTAAACTGATAAACGTTAGTATAACACTTTTTATTCCCTTTCTATTTGCATGTAATTTCGTTTGAATTGAGTACGGCAAAAATATTGAATGACTGACCGATATATCAACGCTCAACCCAAACCGTTGGGTCTAGAGAGTCCAAATTTGGCACATAGGTTTTTTATTTCTAGGGTTGCACTAAGAAAGAATTTTTAGAAACTACCCTAAGGAGGTGAAACGAAAACCACGCTGACGCAGCCGCGAGTGGAAGCTAGTTTGTTATAATTATGTGTAATGTGTAAATACGAATGAGTAATTATCTTAATTTTTTATAGATTTGGGCCGCACTGCAAGTCACTACTACATAACGTGTGAAACTATGGAAGTGTTCAACACAATGGTCCGCAAATCTATGACACAAGGATACATACTGGAAATGTTAACAAGATGTTCCGACTTCCAACAGCTTAAAGTAAATTACTTTTCTTAAATTTATAATGAAGTTAAATACAATTTTTATTGTCTTTGTCTTTGGTTAAACTCCTTAAGCCTAGACTAATTTTAACAAAGTTGATACTCTATGGATCTGGAAAGTTTTCTATTAGATTGGTCAATGTAGTCAACGCTACTTTCGAACTTAAGGTCCATTAATATAATTGCAAAATAAAAATAATATTATTTACACTTAAAAATGTCTCGAGAATTATCTGGGATCATTAGTGTACTACAGTTTACTATAACGAAAGGTCATTTACCACGAAATCATCGAAACTACTAGACCTAAGACCATAAAATTCGCCGCGAAGGTAGACTAGTAGGGCGATTCTATTTAGAAAGGAATTTAGTATATTCCTCCGTAAAGAAGTAGAATGGGGAGGAATCAGGCAAAAAAATCCACGCAATGGATTAAACAATCCATACTAGCTTCCTTTTTTAACCGTCTGTGAATTGGCTCTAGGTTCGAAAAGAAGAACTCTCAGAACTATGGCTACTCAAAGACCAGTACTGTGAATTGAGGATCGAAGATCCTCCAGAGGATATACATTGGAAGATTAATATACTGCTGCAGACTTATTTATCGAGGGGTCGCGTCAATGGATCCTCTTTACAGTCAGATCTCAATTATATCAGTCAGGTATGTTGAATAAAGTATAAACTGCTAGAAACCATGTTCTATTCTCTCGAAACATAGGATATTGTGACCAATTCAAACTAGATTTATGGTTGACAAAAGTAGATGAAATTTTATTTACTTACTATCAGAATTCCTTACTATGTGCATGAAATAGCTGCCACTAAAAATACTGTTAAAACTCTTCAACTCATATTACAATTTTGTTATTATTAATTACTACTCAATAGAAGAGATCCCGCTTTTGATATAAAACGGATAATGCGACTATTTCATAGAGGTGTGCCTCTTGACTTCTTTGTAAACAAATATGTTCAAATTAGTATTTGTAATACAGTCAAAATTCCATTGCATACTATCCCATATGCATGTTGCTTTCTATGCGATGGGAGGATCAAATCTTACTAATATTATAAATGTTAAAGTTTGTGTCAATGTATGAATGTGTTTAGGTGGACGGATTTGACGAAATTTGTCACAGATATATATTTCGGTACAGGGGGCCGATCAGAAGGATAGTCCTCGCCAGAAAACTTATTGAGTGGGTATGGTTACGAGCAGCAAACAAAGTTAACTTAATCACACTATTAATTTGTTACGAAATGTAAAAATAATACAACGAGTGGTAAGACAGTTCCTAGACCGATGTTGGTCACACGGACGTCTGTAGAGAACTGAGGTCAGTTCGTGTAGCGACAATCCCCACTCTATGCCCGTGCGGACCTCAGGGTAGACTCTGTCGAAGCGTGTCGACACGACGCGCTGCCGCCTCGCTGGCAAGTCTGCTACCGCACTAATGACTTCTCCGACATATATTATAGTGTGAAATAGCACAACACATAAGCTAGGTACTATTTATCCTATGTGCTAATGTGGCAATTAAAAACGGTCACTTACAGAACGCAGTACGTATTGTTCGAGCTTTATTCGAGATAACATTACGCAAGAACAACGCATACATGGCCGGGTTATACCTTAAAATGGCCAAAATGATGGAACTACAGCAATGGGACTTCTATTCAGATATGAGACAATTCAACTGTTTTACTATAGAAACGTTGAAACATATTGAGTATCCAATGCTAAAGCCTGATCAGATACGAGATATGGATTGGAAGGAATTAGGTATGTGCGATTATTCTTCATTTAAATATATATCTTACTCTAAATAGTGACAGAATATATCATCCCAAGATTATTTGAAGAGATAACTTCAAAGAACACTTTAGTCCTCTCTCAAATTATGATTAATATGGACTGCATATTGGACAAGGAAATAAGTAAAATACGCTGGATTTTATAAAATGAAACAGAGCATTTGCATACAAAAGTTTAGTGTTGCCAACATATGTAAATTACAGTAAAAATGTTATAAAATTGTGTTGGGTTGCCAACAACGACCCGCGCCTACACACACCCAGCTCTTATCATCAGTCACTTAGATATCCTCACTCCACCTAGTCCGAAAACGTCCAATCCTCCAAAAAAATCTGAATAAGTAACATGTCTATTACCATTTTATACCCGAAAAACTTTTAGCCTGATTCATAAAAAAATTATGAAACACTTTAGTTATAATGGACTTTGTCTCTTTCTTACTAGTATAAATGCCAAGATGACAGACAAACGAATTATAAACCAATTTTAGCTATAATGAGATTATAAGACGTTTATGAATACGGGGGTTAAAGTATAACGGCGTAGTAGTAACTATTTAACAATACTTAGCTCAAGAACTCACAATAATTCAAGAATAACCACAATATGTAGGTAGTAGGCTTTTGATGTGAAATATGTGGTTTCAGCCACAACAGTTAGATATGCAACATAAAATCACAGTACACACACAGATTACTCGTACGTTTAGAATACAACAATAAATCACGCCACACGAAGTGATGATAGTGCCATTAGCCTTAAGATGGCTATAGTCTTTTTATAACATGTCTTTTAAAGTTGTTCAGTTAAACGTTACCTTTTGGTTTCAGGTGATTTAATACGTAATCCTAAAAATGCACGCCACTTAAAGAAATGCGCTGAAGAATTCCCTCTACTAGAAATGGAAGCCAGTTTACATCCTATAACCCGTACTGTGCTCAGAATAAGACTTACTATAACACCTAATTTCAAGTAAGTCTACTTACGTAGTTTTTTTTCGAAAAGCTTCTATTGTCTAACCGAAATTTTTCGATATATTTTATATTATATTTTAACACTTTTTTGTTTAAAGATGGAACGACAAATACCACGGCAAAGCACCGGAGGCGTTCTGGATATGGGTGGAGGACCCTGAATCTGATATCATGTATTACCACGAATACTTCCTCATTACTAAGAAGCAGGTAAAATATAAACATAAATAATTGTAGAATAGACAAACATGATACTAGAGCAATAGTAAAAGATATGATTGAATTTTGTTCGTATCGCAGTAGGCACATCTTCCTTCGTTGTGACGAGGGGAGAAAAACGTAATTAGTGGTTTATCTAAATATATAAAAGAAGAATCTGACTGACTGACATATCAACGCAGAACCCAAACCGCTGGGTTTGGAGACCACGAATTTGGCACATAGGCCTTATGGAGTCTAGGGGTGCACTAAGAAAGGATTTTTCAAAACTCATCCTTTAAGGGGGTGAAACGGGGTTCCACCAATAACAAATAAAAAAATATGATAAAGGGTTCATAAAGATCTGTCACTTGGCTAATTTTTATCCTAACACCACGCGGGCGAAGCCGCGGGCGGAAGCTAGTAATTATATTTTAAAATAAAGTTTCTCCTGAAAGCATAATAATATGTAGTGAAATTTTTCCAGGTGATAACTAATGAGCCCCAAGAATTAGTGATTACAATACCTATCAGTGAGCCACTACCACCCCAGTACTACATTAGAGCCACATCAGAAAGGTAGTGTACCTACTTAATAACATTTATTTAAGGGAGCAATCGAACTTTCCAACGCTTCTTATTATCTCTCTGATTAAAATGGGACTTAGCCGGGTTTAAATCCCAAGTCAGTTGATCCTGGCCTATAGGAGTTGGAGTGGCGGGATACCGATGATGGGTTAATAATAATAATCCCAACATTTACATTCAAGGACTCATAGTGCCTCTTATTATAATTTAGCTCGAAAATCATTGGAATCCGAATGCACACAAATATTGTTACAACTAAATACCAACAGTTTGACGACAAAAATTCAATGTTAAGAAACCAACTAGGTATTCTGAAGTATTGTGTTGCCTCGGTGGTTCAGAAAAAATACTTTTCTAATACGCTTAGAGAATCTCAGTTGCAGATCGAAGTTTGAAATTGTGCCCGATGAACGGCAATAGGCTCACTCCCTATTACATATGAACCTAAAAATTCCCGGCGAAATGTGGGTGGTATTCACCTCTGCTGCCGTATTATGAGCGTTTAAATCAATGATGATTCCAATCAAAGAACAGGGATACGTAGTATGTTCTTATATTTACGTGAATATCACACATTGTAATAAATCTACTTTATAACGGTTGGTCGAATGGTCACTGGACTATGAAGTCTGACATCTAAAATATACCGCGATAAAATCCGTTCTAAAGTAGTTTTATTTCAAAAGGGATGCAGTTATACAATGCGTATATTCGCATCCCTTTCTTTCAATGGAATCACAGTATCTTTAAACACTCAAAATATGACACTTTTTTACATCTTCCGGTAATACAGGCTTAATACTATGCATAACTTTATTTGTAGATGGCTAGGCTCAGAAAGTGTTTTGCCACTTACATTCCAACATTTGATTCTACCAGAAACACATCCACCTCATACTGGTAAGATATTTTAAATTCCTTCTTAACATTTTATTTAAGTAGTTAGTGGATTTAATTTCAGTCTATCAAAGTCTACAAACCACGACAAAATGGATATTAAATTTTACATGAAACTCAACGACCAGTGTTCTAAAATGTTGTTTTCTTATGGGGTATATTAAAAAAATACAACATATTTTTTAATTAGGTAGTTATAGTCTGTACCCCAAGTACAGAATATATCTTCACTCATGCAAACTGAGGCTAATCCCTTTTTCTACTATCGCCCTTTGTATACGAATCGTAAGCTGAGAACAGCTACACGTCCTTTTCTTTATGGCAATATAATCACATGACAGGGACATCATATGAATAAGCTATTCTTAGCTCTAGCTTAGTTTAGAAGTTGTTACTTGTATATTTATAGAAATTGTGTTTTATAGTAGCAACATAGTGGGTGGGGATTCACTAATTCCTATTCTAAAACTAGTTATAACATTCAATAATTTTCCAACAGATCTTCTAGAACTCCAACCGCTTCCAGTAACAGCACTAAACAACCCTTCATACGAAATGCTATACAACTTTAGCCACTTTAACCCAATACAAACACAAATATTCCACTGTTTGTACCATACTGATCACAACGTGTTGCTCGGAGCTCCTACAGGATCTGGCAAGACTATTGTAGCTGAAGTCGCTATGTTCAGAGTGTTTAACGAGTATCCGGGATGTAAGGTATGTTATAGTTAACCTTATCAAAGTTTCAGACAATCGGCTAAGAGACGGAGGCCAGCTACTTTATATATTTTGTTCTGCTAGCGAGCTAAATATAAGGAAATTTAAAAGATTGTCATCCCCCTCTACGAATGACAAGATAAGTTTACCAAAATAAGGTTCTGAAGTTCTGTTTTTCATGTACGCGTTAAGTAATTTCACTGCACTGGTTAAACTTGTTAGAAGCGGAATTTTTCATGGTAGTTATATAGGTATATTAAGACCTAACAGTTCAGTACGCCTATAGGTATGAAAGCAAGGTGTGAACGGAACGACAAGCTGTAAAAAGTAATTAGAATTATTACTTTTAGGTGGTTTACATTGCCCCATTGAAAGCTCTTGTAAAGGAAAGAATAAAAGACTGGAAAATACGCCTGGAAGAGAAACTTGGTAAAAAGGTCGTCGAATTAACAGGTGCGTATACAACTTCTTTAAAATACCAAATTTGTTAAAAAATCAACCTTATATCAACTTTTGTAAAATACAAATTCCTTTTAGGTGACGTAAGTCCGGATATTAGAGCAATTCGCAGTTCACACGTTATAGTAACTACTCCGGAGAAATGGGACGGCATCAGTAGATCTTGGCAGACTAGGAACTATGTTCAAGATGTGGCGCTTATAGTTATAGACGAAATACATCTGTTGGGTGAGGATAGAGGCCCTGTGTTGGAGGTTATTGTGTCTAGGTAAGGAATGTCGTTAGCATTCTGATTACTGAAACATTTTACCGGCATAAAAACTGCCATAATGTTAACCATGTGTGCACAATATCAATCGAATCCATTCAGCCATATTACGGTAAAAAAATAACAAACATATTAACCCCCTATTCATAAACATCATATAATAACTAAAATAGGTTTATAATTCGATGTCTTTGTCGGTCATCCTGACATTTATACTAGTAAGAAAGAGACAAAATCCATTTTAACTACAGAGGTCTAATTTATTCTTTACAGAACTAACTTCATAGAATCCCACACGTCACGCAGACTGCGTATTATTGGTCTTTCCACTGCGCTAGCGAATGCCAAAGATCTCGCAAACTGGCTGAATATCGGTGAAATGGGATTATACAACTTTAGGCCTTCAGTACGTCCTGTTCCTTTAGAGGTAAGGTTCAATATTCTTCAATTTGTAGTTCTGAAGCGTTATTTCCGCAACTGAAGCCTGTTTAGCGTAATTTATATGCCGTCACCATTTCTAGCCCAGTTCCAAAAGCAATGGCATCAGAGCCTTCGTGTGTACAATGGCTTTCTGGTTCGTTGGATTTCTATCCGTCTAAACCACGCCTACAAAGTTATGTATTGCAAACATAAGCTATGTTCTTAAGGCTCCAAAGGTCCCAACGAAACTCCGTGTACCCCCAACGAAACCCCGTAAACCCCGTGTATAAATGTTCAGGTGAAAAGCAGACTCGCACTTGGCTGTTTTTTATTTAAACAATTACGTACCTAGGTCCATATATCCGGCCACCCAGGTCGTCACTACTGCCCTCGTATGATGACTATGAACAAGCCAACCTTCCAAGCGATAAGAACACATTCGCCGTGCGCACCTGCACTGGTATTCGTGTCTAGTAGACGACAGACAAGGTAAGAATTAAGAAAATATTCTACTTGTAGTACATAATAACTAGCTTCTAACCATCAACGCTAAAGACATAGTAAAACAAAATATTGTGGTATGTATGACTCCAAAAAAATCTGTTGCCGTAACAAATTTAATTTTTCTATATCACTTGACCAGTACGCTAGCACTCACATACAACGCTACTTTTCGTATACACAATTTGAGAATCTGATTTGTTCAGAATCACCAGCTTATTCAATTTTTTTTTCACTTTACATTACATATTCGTCCTGTCACTCTGTTGACAAGGACAGATAATGTAAGATATATATATTTTTTTTCATTTTTTTTTAGATTAACCGCTTTAGATCTCATAGCATATTTGGCAGCGGAAGATAATCCCAAACAGTGGTTACACATGCAAGAATCTGAGATGGAACAAATATTAGCCAATATCAGGGAATCTAACCTGAAGCTGACGCTGGCTTTCGGCATCGGTATCCACCACGCTGGGTTGCACGAAAGAGATAGAACTACTGTTGAGGAGTTGTTCATAAATCAGAAAATTCAGGTACGTTATTTCCTACATAAATAAAAAAATCTGTTTAAAAATTATAGTTTCTTCCCATATTTGGTTCCGTGGTATTTGCCATGATTCACAAGTTTATTAATTCAAATCCTCGGATCCGTTTCAAGGAAATATGAAACATTTTTATGGTTTTCTAACTGAATGATCTTAATTGAAATTTGTGTTGACTTGTTATTAAAATATAACTGGTGAAACTTAGATGATATGTACCTCTGCTTACATCTACGCATATCTCGATCGTGAGCTATGATTGTTTTTTTATGTTTATATGTATAGTATAGGGTGACTGGTAATAATCGTGTGAAATATGGTAATAGGATATTGTAATTTTTTGATCTGATGATTTTTAATAAATTATTGTCTTTTTTTTTAAATATTCTTTAAAAAATACTTGGTAATCATGATGATTGGAATCATACTGCTTACAATAAATGGTTGACCCCATAATGTTATTATTTATTTCGCAGGTACTAATTTGCACGGCGACTCTAGCATGGGGTGTGAACTTTCCCGCTCATTTAGTTGTGATCAAAGGTACGGAATATTACGACGGCAAGCAAAAGAGATACGTAGATATGCCTATAACTGATGTGTTGCAAATGATGGGTAGAGCTGGAAGACCTCAGGTAAGTAATCATACAAATAGAATAAGTATTTTTTATAATTCTAACCAACTAACTTCAGCATTATAATTCTACTTTTTAACCCTCGACAAAAAATAGCAATGTTCAATTTGACGCGTGTATCTATGTACATGTTTGTTACCATTGCCACATAGCGTCTAAATGGATAAATGATTTAAATGCGTTTTTTATTCGAAAGCTGTAGTGATAGAAATGGTTCTTAGTTAGGTTTAAAAAATTTATTTTATTTATTATTTTCTTAATTCTTTTTTTTTTAAGAATATTATTTGACAATATTTTTTTAGATTTCTATCGTGTGGCTTTTGCTGTCTGATATGTAAACTACCAATCGTTATTATTTCATACCTGTCGTATATCGCATCACTGGCGGAAATCTTTCATAGCATTAAATTTACGTTTTAGTATGACAATGAGGGGGTAGCAGTTGTGTTAGTACATGATCAAAAGAAGAATTTCTACAAGAAGTTCTTGTACGAGCCTTTCCCAGTGGAGTCCAGTCTTCTTGATGTACTGCCAGATCATTTGAACGCTGAAATTGTTGCTGGTATGTTAAAATTACATATTTTTTGTGGTTTTTGCGCAGATTGAACAGTTCATATTTTCACGGAGGTTTCATTCCTATTCTGGCTACAAAAACAAACCATTAAGCACCTTGTACGTTCAGGAGTATAATATTAGGAAAGTTTTGATGTCTGTATCGAACTCACATTCCCGTTTTTATAACAGGCACTGTCCATACCAAACAAGACATCCTAGACTACATGACGTGGACATATTTCTTCCGGCGACTGCTAAAGAATCCTTCATACTACAACTTGGAGAGCGTGGAGCCACAGGATGTCAACTTTTATCTGTCCAACTTAGTGCAGTGTTCGTTGGACGCTTTGGCACGAGCTAATTGTGTGGAAATTGAAGAGGTACTTTTCTCCTTTTTGTGTATCTTGTAAACAATAGGGATGAGGACAAGGTATGTAAAATCATATTTTATATTTAAATTCTGTGAGTAAGATTATGAAAAAATGTGAGAATAAGAATATGTTTATTTGCAAATGTGGGTAGTACATAATTTATCTTGTTAAACCAATTTACATCAGTATTGAAAGCCTCTGTTTAAACATGCGCGCGCGCATATGAGTTACTCTACCGTGACGTACTTTCGGTCCTATATATAGTGTAACAAAATTAGACATGTATTTATTGCTTTATCATTTAAATAAAACAAAATTATGGTAGATATAGCGCATTAAAGTTAAGAAGTGAGAGTGCGCTACGTCATACCTCTTTAAAAAACTTACTTAGGTGTCTTAGGTAACTTTAGACGTCATTCGAGATTTCGAGGTATATTTTCATTCCATTTTAGTGTCTTCGCCAAAGTAATGTAATATCCTAGAATCAGAAGTTTGAGTAGTTTTTGCTAAGGTTAAGTTGATGTGTAGCCGTGTGTACAATGTGCTATAAGATATTTTGAGTGTTTTTTATTTTTTACAAAAATATTTCTTAATATGATTGCTGTTATTTTAGCTAGTAATCAATTCCTGTAACATGAGGTGAACGAGTTGTAATGTTAACACTGTTTTAATTCTTTGGTGAATAGCCGTTAGTTGGTAACTCAAAGACAGCTTTACCAATTGTTTTTAAAATCAAAGGTTCATATATAAAGAAAATTTGTAATAGATTAGTAGGCTAATTCACATAAATCCTTGACGCGCCGATCAACTTGTGGTGCAGAATTGTTTAGCTGTTGTAATTCAATTCAATTTTTATTTTTGTCCGTTGTGGAAGGTTACCACAATTTAGTCAGTATCTAGTTTGGAGTTGTCAGTTAGTATAAAGAAGTCCGATAGATAAGGGTAAGAAAATAGAAATACAGAAAAAGCGGATATACTATTATGTTAAGCTGTCATATCTAGTCTAAAGCGCTCGCGTGACACAAACTTGTCGCGAACGTATATGACAATGGTCGTCAAAATTATGAGAATACGAAAAGCGCTGTTTTTAACTTATTTAATTCCATGAATTAAGCTTAAAGAAATTGGAGCGAAGACCATTGCACTAATAATATACAATAATCTTACCAGGACCAACGCACAGTTCACTTCACATGGATGGGCCGTATCGCGTCCTACTACTACTTATCGTACAAGACCATGGCACACTTCGCACAGAACCTACACAGCAATATGGACACTGATGAGCTGTTGAGGGTGCTTGCGGACAGCGATGAATATTCCACCTTGCCTGTGAGACATAATGAGGATATACTTAATGGGTATGTTTAGAAGTACTACTTTTGATTTTGTCTCCACCACACTCTTTCGTTGTTGCATAATATGTACGTACGGATGGTATCAGTACAAAATACGATGTAGGTATTAGACGCAATATTACGATGAAGACTACTTAAATCCAAACATCTATTTAACCATCTCACTGACTTTCTCTTCTCCACACAACCTCCATTACCACAATATTACAGCAGGAACGTGTAGCGCCATCTCTTGGCTTTCATAAATATTGAACTATGCATTTTTATTTTCAGTGAACTATCCCAACAATGTCGCCTGCCAGTCGATGCTTTAAGCTTAGACTCGTCCAACGTGAAAGCCTTCTTACTGCTCCAAGCACATATGACACGCGTTCAGTTACCGAACACTGATTATCTGACTGATACTAAATCTGTACTAGATCAGACTATCAGGATTATTCAAGTGAGTCTTAGTCATAATAATCTCATCCTAGCTAGCTCAGTTGACTAGTGTGCAGTACATAAGAGCTATAATAGTTCACAAGTATGTGCGCAAACACAACGTCCGCAGCTATTAACAATGTCGTAACTACAAGACACAACGCTAGTCTTCATTACGGCCTAATAAAGATTAATGCTTAATGGGACGCTCTTTATACTTCAGACTTTAATTATCCCTAAAAAGCGATTTGATCTACGATAGCGATTATTTTGATATTTGAAACTTTGTGAGGTCATAAGTTTTATAGGTTTTTAATAACCTTAGGTGCAATAAATCGAAAATCGCCAAAATGTAGTTCCGACTTTGTTAATAGCTGCGGTTGACGTGTGTACAGTCTATTCCAAATATAATAATAGTGTGCTGGAAAGAGTACCCCAACAGGGCCCCGATTCTTGCTTTTTAGACATTTAACTCTTAATAGACAAATGTCTAAAAAATTATGAATGAAATCCTTACTTTATCTTCGACATATATCTATTAGAGTCAAATGTCTAAGGTGCGAGAATCGCAGCCCAGGACTGGCAATAGACCAATCACAGGACCGATACTTTAACAGTCTTTTTAGTCTGACGCTAGATTTGAACCGAAGAACTTATTGGACTTTTTTCTTAAGGATTTCTCACCAACAATTTTTCAAACCAGAGACCAGTCTTGAAATACGCAGTATTGAACCAACAGTTTTACTTATATCTTATAATCAAATATTTAAAGTGTTATTTTTTTCAGGCAATGATAGACACTTCAGCAGAAAACGGCTGGCTATCAGTATGTTTATCCTGTCAAATCCTGATGCAGAGCATAATCCAAGCGCGTTGGCCGTTAGACTCATCTCTCACAACTTTGCCGCATATAGATTCCCAACACCTATACATATTCTCGAATATGACTAAAGACACTAACAAGCCCTGCACTGTATTGAATGGACTTAAAATTACTTGTATGAGGAATTATGAATTGCTTGCTAAGTATATGAGACGAGAGTTTGATGAGAATCAAATTGAACAAATACATAAAGTAAGTTTTTTATCTATAACTTAAGGCATTGTTCAGACCAAACGGATTGTCTGCTGCAGACTGAGCGTGCGCTACGCGGTTTATCAGGTTTTGATATATATATATATATATATATATATATATATATATATATATAGATATATATATATATATATATATATATATATATATATATATATATATATATATATATATATTTGCATCCCGGTATACCTGTTGCGTCATATATGGCGATTTTTACCGATGATGCTGCGTCCGACTGACTTGTTGCGTCTTATATACGGACGCAAGATTGACCATCCCTCAAATTCAGCCAGAAGTCATGTAAAGGTTAGTACAATGGCTGGGTGAAATATTGGCATGGACGTTATTTTGTCACCGGAGTGCTTTTCGCCGTATTCTTTAGTTCCGCTGCTTGGCGCGCGAATTTTTGAGGTCGCGCCTGTGCGCCGTATATTTTTGGCGTATATTCAATATTTTTTTTACGTATAACACGCCGATAATGTGGTTTCTGTATATAATAAAAGTTTTTATCAATTCTAATGTGTGATTTAATTGCGTCACACAAAACTACATCTTCCCGAGGAGACGTGCGGGTGAAAGCGGTGAGGGGGGCGGACACTCTAATCTATTGTGCACTCGTTCAAAGTTTCAAACATCGCACGCGCTAAACGTAAGAAGCGAATACGCATGGTAAACACGACATTTATTGGCAATTCATTACCTACACTTTTTTTCATTTTTTAAGTAACTGACAATATAATAAGAACTTTTCAGTGAAGCGAATTGCAGTTTAAATCATTTGTAATCTGAATATTTTACTTATTATTAATAATTTTATTACTTTGCTTCTAATATTATTAATGCAAAAGTTTGTATGGATATTTTGGATGTTTGGAGATGTGTGGATGTTTGTTACTCTTTCACGTAAAAACTACTGGATGGATGAAATTTGGGACAAAGATAGATTGAAAATTGGAATAGCATATTATGTGCTATTTTTTGTTATTTTGCCTTTACAAATCTTTAAATAATAAATCCCTATTTTTCTTGACCAGAAAAAACATTTTGCTTGTTACAGCAAAAATCTAATCAATCTGGCCAATCGTTTTTATTATTTTTTTGATTATTTTATACACTCATATTTGAGCTAAGCTCGCCTATGTATGTGTGACATGTGTTGTTTCCTATATGTAAGTGTTTAATTACTGTATAAAAACATAAGTACGTGTTTTCCTGGATCGGTTCATGCACAAAGTATTTTTTAGAATTGGTACCAGCAAACCCCGCATTAAAATATCACTTGCCTAATTTTACTGCTCAATTTTAAGTACATAACAATAGTAACCTAAGAATTCATTATACCCCTATTAAACAAGTACCTTGTAATTCTACGTGTCCGTTAGGAGCTGAAATAGGGCCAATAAGTATCAAAATGGAGCCCCCATATTATGGCCGAAATTTACGAGATTTTTTATATTTCACAAAATTTGATTTTCAATTTTAAATTAAAAAAATATCCACACATAGAATGAGTACCAATTAAATTGTGTCAATTAAGTGGTAAATAATTAAATTTTAACTGGCACTTAGATAAAGTTATGAACATAAAAAAGTACTTTAAAAAATTAACCCGACTTCAAATATGTAAAAGTTAAAAAAAGAGTAAAATAATAATAATTTATGCAGTTAATAAATCCAATTCAAAATATGATTATAATAATTCCACCTAAAAATAATCATACACCAAATAGTTTTTTGAGGTCGTCAGCCCTTGACCAAATAGATTTTCATTCATGGATAATTATTAAGTGATGGTCTTTTTGAAAACTTACGTCAACCTCATTTTTCATAATCTGATATATAAAATTCTTGTGTCACATTGTTACATAACTCCGCCGAAATGGCTTGACCAATTCTAATGAAATTTTGTAGGTTACAATTATGATAATGTTTTAATTCAGAGCTGGAAAAAAAACTATTCGGTGTATAAACCTTTTTAGGAGGACATACAATTGTTTAGAATTGGATTTATTAACTGTACAAGTTATTATTTCACGGTTTTCGTATATGACTACCTCGTGGTGTTCCTATGAGGTCTTGGACTGCTCCTCTATCAAAATTTATTGTCATTGTGTCCACACTGATAACTAGGAGTGTGGTTGGTTTTATCAGTTCTCTCGCCTATTTGTGCCAGTATATCCCTCGCCTGTGAGAACGGCGTCTGGTGTTAAGTGGCTTCGTGAAGTATTACTGTTTTGTTTTTTACTCCTACCAGGCGATAGTCTATATTCTCCAATCTAAGTACGGGAAAAGACATTCGATTTTTGCGCTTGATAGTAGGCTTTGTGGTACTACCATTTAGGAGAAAGGCGAGGCCGGGTGATACTGCAACTCTATTTGCTGGTTTGGAATTACAAAAGCTGATGCCAAACCTTTCCCTTAGGTTGTTCATGAAGAGAGGGATGGGCCTCAGCCTTATACCCGGTACTCCTTTTTCGGAAATATTCAGCAGATATTAGATATTCCCAGTGCTAGTTTGTATAGCAGGGGGTCTCTTTCGGAGTCTGCCTATCTTCTCTGTTTCATATTCTTACGACTAGTAGCGTACTGTTCCGCTTAATAGCCGCTTTAAATTCTCTTTCGGCGAATTTTAATTTAATTAAAGAATTCTGGCCGTATATTGTTGGCGGCTATTATTTCTTACATCGGGTTATATCAGTGTTGACTACATATTCTAGGTCCTGCCGTGCTGCCCCATATCTCGGGCAATCAAATCGGTTTCTTCCTTTTCCGGATCGCATTCACACGCCAGGCTATCCTTTAAGTGGAAGCGGTACAAGTATTCGGCTATTACTCCGTGTCCCGTCTGTATTTGCACTTGTGTTGGGGCCCATTTGGTCGTACGGGTTAAACTGTACGCTTTGAGAATGGATGGTAGGAATTCCCTTGTGACTATCCCTGTGCTGGAGGTAGTGTATCGGTCCTGCCATTTTTGGATAGAGTCCACTTTTTGAAGGCCATTGCGTGTGGGTGGTCAAAACTTGGCTTTTGTAGTAGTTCTAATGATGACCTTGAGTCGCTCAAGATGTTAGTGAATAGAACGTACACCACTGGCTTTGATCATTTGTGTTGCCCTAAACTTCTTACAGAGTTCTGATTGGAAAACTGTGCGTGCTGGATGTAGAGAAAACGTAGCTTTATACCTCTTCTGTCCCTCTTTCCCCCATATGAAGGCGGCACCGACTTTGTTCTCGATTTTGTTTCCGTCAGTGTATATGTGTGGGCTGCTGAGTATTTTTCTACAAAGTCTGGGTTGAGATCTTCGAGAAGTATATAGTCCGTTTCTACAAGTTTCGCTGGATGTGGTTTGCTTTTTGGTTTCACTTTATCTTCCAACCGATTGTTAGGTAGCAGGTAGTCAGATGTTATCCCTCTATTTGCCTCCTGGATCCGAAGAAGGACGAAAGGAAGGAAGGAAGCTGGCCAAAAAAAGTGAGAGCTGATGTCAGTGAGACTGTTCTGTATGATCTACAAACTTTTTGTGCGAAACCTCGCTGAATAGCGTTAAGGTTGTTTTTGACAGTTTCCAGTTCCGTAGCCTTGTTCCCGTTTGCGGCATACATCAGTATGGTTTCAATGACTGCTACGTAAATTGTGCGAGTGATCTCGGAGTTTAGGCCATTGTCGTGCACGCTAGTTTCTTGTATATGTTCGTTGCTTTTTTGCTCGTTTGTACTATGTGGGGTACAAAGGTGAGCCTGTGATCTATTATGAGGCCTAGCAATTTTATCTTCTTTACTAGTTCTAGCCTTGCTCCGGCTAATTGTATGGTTGAGATGGTGAACTTCAACTTCCTCGTCAACAGCATCACTTTGATCTTGTGTGATGCGAAGTTGAGTTTGTTTTCTATTCCCTATCTTACAGCAGTGTTGAGTGCCGAGATGGCCTTTTCTTCAAGGCTTATTCCTGCTGCATCCGAAATCACTAAAATTACGTCGTCCGCGAACGCTTAACAGTATATCCCCTCTTCGGACAAGTCATTTAAAAGTGAGTCTAGTATGACATGCCAAAAGTTTGGGCCTCTATGGAGCTTTGCACACAATCTTTGTTAGCCCCTTCTCGTACTTCTTTCTGGCGTAATAAACTTGATTGCAATAAATTTAATAGAGAGTAGAAATCTCAATAAATGTAGGTATGATCATGGAAAATAATGCCACCATGATATAAAACCTCCATTGACAGTTCTCAAACAAATACCTAGAATAAAATAATTAATTCATTCCATTCCTTTGTCAATAGTAAAAATCATTCTTGACAACCCGTCATCATAATTGTTAACCTAAAAATAATTCGTCGCAACATCAATGGTGGTAATAATGACGTTACGAAAAATAACGAAATGAGAATAAAACATGTACACTACAGGCTTGTTTGTGAGCATAATATATTACCACTAATTTTACAACTTGAACCCGATATAAAATAAAAGTTTATAGAAAATGCGAGAAAATATTTAATGTGCTTTTTCGAATAAAATAATCTGTTGTTGCAAATGATATTTTTGGTGACAAAATTTGGAGAACGATGAAAAGTCACTTACAACTGACGAACTAACGATTAAGGGGCTCCTCGACGATGTGCGTGGATGGATTTATGTCTCGTTCAGAAATATTTTGTCTATGAAATCTTTTTAAACTGACACTGTTGCGAGTAATGACTATTACTTTGTGACAAAACTTTGATTGATTATTATCTCATAAATATTTTAATATTAATCAGCTACCTGTTATTATACAATGTGAAATTAATTAATAAGCGATAAATTGTTAGTCTAGATATACATTCAAAATTAAATATTTTGTATACACATGGAAGCCCAAGTCGGAATGTGAGGAAAATGATATATAAAAGATAAAATAAACTAAAAATAACCTGCTTTTAATTGGCAACCTTTAAAATAACACGAAATACATTGTAAATACAAATTATAATAAGTTTAATGATGTAAAATAGGCAATCAAAGCGCCGAAAGCGTTTTTTAGCCCGTTTCCAAGAAACACCCAGGTACATATGTATGTATCGGTACAACAGTTAGGAGGAAGCAACAAACTTAACAGTTTATGGCGTGCATACAAAAATAATATACGGTACTGACATAATCTCAAATATAGTAAGAAGTCATTTAATTAGTAGAATGCATGGAATAAATATAGTACAATATACGGTATCAATATATCCATACATTTAGATGGATGTAGGAAAAACGATGAAATGCATGGAATAAATATAGTACAATATACGGTATCAATATATCCATAGATTTAGATGGATGTAGGAAAAACGATTAAATGCATGGAATAAATACAAAAATATACAATGTGTCACATGATTTCCATCGACAACGGACGCAAAAAACCAGCGAGAATTATTTCAAATTGAATATCTACATTTCGTATCTAATCAAAATTTCTCGCCGACAATGGAATTCACATGACAAAAATGTAGCTATATTCACACGAATAACAATTAAAAAGTCATTGGAAATGGTAGACGCCGTAGGATTCGACTTTGAAAAGACGCAACAAGTCTAAGGCGATTTAAATATATATATATATATATATATATATATATATATATTTAACTTTTTTATATATTTGTCGGCGAACCTATAGGGTTGGGATCATCAGATACACCCCCTTTTTCAAGCGTCTTGATGGGGCACGAAATAATAGAAAGCTAATCAAAATCTTTTTTAATGATTTTAGCAACTCCCTAATAGCGATGGAAACGGGTGCCTTTTTGTGAGATCAAATATGGTTTGCACACACCATGTGGTCGCCCAACCGACCTCATAGATATTGTCCCCCGACGTAACAATGATATAGATGTCTTGTGAGTTTGACAACTGACAGGAAGAATATCACAAGTGACATCTCACCGTCAGTTTGATACCTTACGTTACGTGCTGTATCATATTTATGCTCACAGTCGGCTCTTTAAAGTAAATGACAGTTCACGCTTGACGTCATTAGACTAAACGACACATTCTAAACCTTTCGATACCCGCCTTACTTTTTGAATTGATTGGTTGAGCGTTTCTTAACTTTAAATTACCTACAAATTTAATGAAAACCGCTTCCTATCTTAGAACCATTTCAATCGCTTTTTTTATTTGAATAAAAAAACGCATCAAAATCGGTCCATCTATTTAGGCGCTACGAGAAACCAAATTAACTCATAGATGCACGTCAAACTGATGACACTAATTATTATGTTTTAATTATTGGTATTTTCTATATTAGAGATAGAAAATAGGCAATCTTTGACGATCATTCTAATCATTTTCTAGAAACACTTTCTGTACTAACACTATAATATTTTAGGCAATATGCGACCTACCCACACTGGATATAAAGATCATAATCCGAGGGCTATGGTTTGACTCTGATCAGGAACAAGATAAGCCAGTTCGACAACCATTTTCCAGAGATACGTGGATGCCGCTACATGCCAATCAGGTATTTTACACTACAACTATAAGAATGTTTGTTTTACAAGCGATCAAAACTCCTATTAATTCAACAATTAATGTGTCGAATAACCACATCGAACCTCTTCCAAAACACCAAACTATATTATACAGAATTTAAACCCGAATTACACTAAATACAGTAGCGAGTTCGGAATTCAGTCAGAGCTAAATGGCGCCTAAACATCGACACGTGAGCACAGTTAAATTAGCAGTCGGAACGACACGACAGATACGTCACACTGAACTAGCTATAAAACGGTTTTTACTGTACTGACCAACATAACAACCAACCGAAGACACAAGATCGCTACTGTACGTATTGACGTGTTAATCTGAGTGATTTTTAATGGCTTCTTTTACCCTACAGCCAGTGGCGTAGCGTGCCTTGGCGGGGCCCCTTATAAAATTTAGTTTTGAGGGCCCTTATGAAGTGTAAAAATTTCTCACGCTGCTCTCCTTTTTTTATCATCGTATGTATTTGTAAATGACTTAAACGGAGAAATCCCACCACCCTCGATAACCGATATAGTGTGTTACCAACTTTTGAATGCATGATTTACGCGGGAAAAAAAAATGCTTTTATGACTTTTGTTATTTTTAAAATAAATAAAAAAATTGGGAAGTTTTTATTAATTTTAGCTATTTTTTTGCCCTTATAGTTGATACGGAAGTAGCTACACCCTACCCACAGGTTATCTGTAATGACTAATGTTTGTTTCTAGGAATACACACTACTGCTACAACTACAACGGCGCGGTGGCAGTCCAAATAACGTATTATGTCCACGGTTCCCTCGCTCTAAGAACGAAGGCTGGTTCATAACACTCGGTACCATTGACAACGGAGAACTACATGCGTTGAAACGAGTACCACCTAAAGGAACTGCACCGGTGACGTTTTATACGCCTGCTAATAAAGGTAAGCAACACTATCAAAATACTTCTAGTATATCAAGCCTCAAATTTAATACGAATCTAAAAAAAGCACAATATGCGATCACTACTCACTTTGGTATACCCTAAGTATACCCTCTAAGAGCATTTAATAAAAATAATATAATTATAATATTTATACGGCCTTATTCCTAAAAATTTTATAAGACTCTTTAGTTAAAATGGAGTATGTCTCTTTCTTACTAGTATAATTGTCAAGATGACAGACAAAGACAAACAATTTATAAACCTATTTTAGCTATAATGAGCTTATAATACGTTTATGAATACGGGGGATAGTATTTAGTTAGATTTAATGTATTTGTTGATAGTGTTATATTTTTTATAGGCCTTGTAGCCTGAAATAAATGGTTGTTATTATTATTATTTAACACGGGAGGTACTATGCGTAACTTCTAGTATTAAATTGTATCTGCCAGTTTTTGGGGGAAACGAACGTACAGCACACATTTAAAATTGAAATGCACACGTAAATAAAAGCTACACACAAACACAAGACATGAACAGTTTTGCATACAAACTGTTCATGTATGAACCTCGGCAGAGGGGAACGCGCGTAATACTAGTTACGTGTGAAATTTTCTAAGGGTATACCGTCGTAGGCGATTATATTGTTGAATTTATCATTGTATTCTCCTAACCGACAGCCGGATAGCTCGAGATCATTCTTTAGCTACTCTTATCCAGCTCTGACCTAGTCGTCACGTCTCCTAGTCTGCAGGCGTCATACGCAACGTTAGCCAATCATAATTTACTTACAGGAATAGTTAAGAGAAGTAAGGGCATAACGCCCTACGCCCTCAGACAAGATGGAGTAATAATTATAATAATTCAATGTGGATTTTTTTGGTTGCAGGTCGCATAATCTACACGATATATGTAATGAGCGACAGTTATATGGGGCTAGATCAGCAGTATGACCTGCAGATTGAAATAATAGATCCTTTACCTGAAGAGAATACTGACAGGGAATACAACGTCGATAAAACTCTTTATGAATAAACCATAATATATTTTATACACATACTTAAATGCAATTTATGTAAATAAAATATTTATTTTATATAACATTTTTTTCAATTACAATATCTTGGTAAATCTATATTCTATGTAAATTCCTTATAGGCTGCGTTTCCACCGGATTTTCTTGATCTAATATGCGTCTAGATTAATTAATTTCAATGAATCTATATATATATATAAATGAAACCCGTTTTCCGTTGTCACGACTTAGCATAATATCGGCTTCACTGATTTGGCTAATTCATTTTTTAGAATGTTCCTTGAAGTACGAGGATAGTTCTTACGCAAAAAAAATAAAAAAAAAATCAACCTCTTCAGAAACGGCTTGACCAATTCGGTAGGTCTGAGAATCAGTCTTAATCTATTTTCGGACCCGGTAGGTGGTACTGCTTTACCGGGCAGGACGACGTCTGCGGGGTCCGCTAGTAACAATATAAAATCGGTAAGCTCCCACAAACATGTCCATGAATCTATGGGGATTCATAAAAAAACAGCTTACTAAGGCCTAAACTCTCTTAACTCTTAAGATAATTGAGAGAAGACCCGTGCCCAGCAGTGGGATACTATAAAGGGTTGAAGTGTAAGTGTACATCATAATAGATTTTCACACCGGTGAAGATCGATGTTCTACGGTCTCCCCTATCATATTACATATCATTAACCTTTATTTTCCTGTAGTTTTTATCAGACTGCGAAAAAAAGAGGCTAATGGTTTAGCGCAATAACCGAAGCACGTGCGGTCAGAGCCGCGGGAAGAAAACTAGTATTAAATAAATAATGATTATACTGAACTGTGAGTCTATTTGAAATGGATACAAAAAGGTCAGGAGTTATCCTAAACATTCGACGAAATTGGGTTAAATAACAACTGAATATATCATAAACATTCATAATTTATTATTTACATTAGGTACTTTACAGTACAGTAACTATTTAATTATTTATTATTATGACAAAACAACAGTAATGCAAAATAAATTTCTATTACTTCTTTACATAGACAATAAATTCACACCTATACACAATCATGGCACAACATTAATTAGGTATAAGAAACAATTTTTATTTTATCTTTTCTCTTCTAGCCAATTGAGAGTGAAACAAAGCAAACTATTCTAATAAGAATTTTAAGGGATTTGTAACAATATTACCTATTTATCTAGTTATATTTCTATTAAATAAATCTCCTTAAAGTAGAAAATTTAATTTAAAAATGAAGTAGAATTCGACTATTCTCATACAAATACCTAATTAAAATAGTTATGTAGTGTTAAATGGTGTAGAATGTTGTATTACTTGTCACAAAAGAAGCCAGTTGTTAACACAGGTGTTTTAGCATATGATGCTGACTTCTGTTAACATGATTGATATAAAATTCTTTATTTTCACTTATTAACTTACTTATACAACTATGGTCTTAATTATCTTAAGCAGCTATTATTCAACAATTACCTTACCTACTACAGAAGACGAATATTAACAGCCCTCTTTGACTCTCCCAATTAACTATGGCCTATTTTACTATTTTTTAACGCAATAGACGGGAAATATCAGTCAGGACTTCAGTACCCTTAGCATGAGTTCATCAAAACGAAAAAGTTTTCAAATACTATCCTGAACTTATCAAAATGTGTGTTCAAATTATTTCTTTTCATACAAATCATTCAATAAAAACAATTTAATGCCCTAAATAGCATCAAATAAATTGGAAATAGAATAGGTAAAACGAGCAGGATTTTTTTACATTGTAACTTTTTATCTTGACAGTCTTATGACAGTTTTCAAAAACTTTTTTCATATTGGTAACTCATACTAAGTGTACAGAGTATGACCATGAGAAACTGACATGCTGACTTTTCCTTTCCTCATTGTGTTCCATTCTGCTAGGTTTTGCTGGCTTTTAAACCCTCCCTTTGCCTCAAAAACAATATCCCGGCATCGCCCATAGTATGTAGACTACTAAGACTACACTTTGAGATGAAGTAGTTGATGCGATACAATATAATAATAATGAATCGTAAGCAAAGTTGGCTGTTAGTGTATTATAACTGGCAAAGTTCACAGCTGCAACTTGCAAACAGATCTTTTTAATACAAGAACTATTAAATAATATTAAATTCTCCTTAGTTGATACAAAAATATTTTTAAATTTTTAAAACAAGATTGATTTAAAGAAAATGTCTAAACTACTAAATATACACATAAGTACAATTAGGACAAGCTTAGATCTTTGGTTAGAACACTCAAACAATATCAAATATTGTTTGAGCGTCTGCATCATGTTATTTTCTCTTTCTGTTCTCATACTCAATGGCTCGTGCTTCAGACAAAATCTGCCGTTCTCTATTCAAAATACCATTCAACTGATCTGTAAATGCATCAAAGGAAAACTTGGATTCAAACCTCTTTAGCCCTGCATCACCAAGTCTGGTTGCTAAATCAGGATTTGAAATCAATCTACTCATAGCCTTAGCAAACTCTTTGCTGTTTGGCTCACACAAGAAACCAGTAACATCATTGACAACAGTTTCTGTAGGCCCACCACTGTTCACAGCAATTACTGGTTTTCTAAAGAACATTGCTTCTAAAGGAACTATGCCAAAATGTTCATTGGATGGAGTATACACTAATGCTCTGCAATTATACAATAATGATACTTTCTCATCATCTTTGGGAGATTTCATAAAGGTTACTTTGTCTTCAATATCCAATTCTGAAGCTAGGTCTGTTAGTTCAATATAGTGTTCCATATTTTCCAAATTAATTGGATCAAAACCTCCTGCCATAATTAAATGCACTCTATCCCAATCTGATTCATTCAAAATGTGTTTTAAATGCTCCATTGCTTTCAAGGCTAGTTGCAAATTCTTTTTCCTTTCATATCTGTTTATAGATAAAAACACAAACTTATCTGACCCCACAGGAACTATCTCTTTTAAGGGTTTTGGTACTGTCTGTCTGAAATACTCAGTGTTTATTGAAGGGTAACAGATATCAGGTATATCTTTAATCTTTTGAAATGCATCCTGATACACTCTAGCTGTATATTTGCTATTAACTAGCACCTTATCAGCTTGTGCAGTAGACAGCTCCTCTAACCAATTAAGTGGGGCTCTATATAACTTCTTAAGTAACCCGCCTTCAGAGGTCAAAAGTTTATCTGGATGGTGACAGAAGAAAACTATTCTAAATGGCCCTCTAGCTAACTTAAGGAAAGGAATACACAAAGATATCAAGTCGCAGAATATAAGAGTGGGCTCTTCCGCAGGAATTACGTACCACGACATGTAGATAGCTGCATAAACCATGCGGACATAGGCACACGCCGCTTTGAATCTACCGAATATAGAACGCGGTATCCAATCACCTACAACGGTCACAGGGAACGTACCGTCTCTTGTCTCAGCGAAACAGTGCGAAGGATCATGGTGGTTCGTGTAAAACGCGACTTCATGTCCTTTATTTTTGAAAGCCAATGCTGCATCTACGACTAATCTTTCTGCGCCTCCAATACCCAAGTCTGGGTGAAGAAATATTATTTTAACCATCGTAGCACTGGTACGTTAGTCGAAAATCATTTAAGTTTGTATTTCTTCAAATGAAATCCAAAAACCCGTATTAGTTAACAAAGAAATTGCAATATTTCCGATTTGAGAGAGACGAGAACACCACGCACTTACGACGTATGTAAATAATAACAGCAGACAGCAATCAATCAGAAAACGTCATATACGTCATTAAGATGACAGGCAGGCAGGAGGAATCGATCGCCGTCTGTCGCCGCCGTCATTTTTACAAGTCATCACAGACTACTAAGAGAACGTAGCGGTTCAAGTCATTCATTCAGTCAGAGAGCTACAGATTAATTAAAAAAATTAGGCACTGTAGGGCACAGACTACTCAGTGAACCTAACTGCAGGGGGAGTATGAACTCTACACGTCCAGTATAAGCTGACCGTTCGTTATACAGAAACCCTATACAATGCGAGATCAGCTTATAATGGAAAGGGTAGCTGTTTGTACATTAGGGTGAGCACGAAGTTTTCTACTCTCGTCTTCCGATATCGTCGCGTCGTAATATTTACGCGTATTTTTGTATGGAAAATGAACAGATAGCGTTGTGCTTTTCCATACAAAACTACGATTTGACGTTACGACAATATCGAAAGACAAGAGTAAAAAACTTCGTGCTCATCCTAATGTACAAACAGCTACCCTTTCCATTATAAGCTGATCTCGCATTGTATAGGGTTTCTGTATAACGAACGGTCAGCTTATACTGGACGTGTAGAGCTTGATGTGTAGCCGTGTGTACGGTCAGCACGAACTTTTTCTACTCTCGCCTTTCGATATCATCTATTTTTTTTCATTTTCAATACAAAAATACCCTTAAGACATTACGACGATATCGCGAGAAAAAGTTCATGATCACCCTGCAGCAGTCTACTCTACTAGTATTGTAATATCTCTTTATTAGTGTGTATAGTAAGCTAGTAGGCTAATTTTAATATTTCTAATAAATTTTCTCGAGAGACATTGGAGGCACTTCCCATTGTTGTGTTGGATTAGGGCATTACTGACGCTGGAGCAGTACCTAATATAACCCTAATCCAACATTACTAAAAGCTAAGAGCATAGGTATGACGTTTCTATGAACAGCATTAACCACATAATAATATGTAGATTATTTAAATGTTTTATTTACCTGTTCTGTTTTGCTTTAATAAGGTGCTCTAAGTTGTAACTAAAACAAAACAAGTCCTATAGTTTCATTTGGCAGACTATTTAAGTTTTTATTGTTACATGTGATTTATTAAAAGAATGTTGGCATTTTTTTCACATTAAAAGACCTCTCAGAATGGAATGAATTTTAATATTATATCTAGTAGAATTATAATTCCTCTTTCCTTTCTATCTTTACCAAGTCAACCACAAAGGTGAGAGTTGCAGATTTTGGTATCTTGGGTGGGGCACCAGCCTCTCCATATGCCAATTCAGGGGGTATCACTAGCTTCCGTTGTTCCCCTTCACACATGCCAATCAACCCTTGATCCCAACCTTTAATCACTTGCCCACTTCCAAGAGTGAATGTTAGTGGGGTGCCACGTGAAATGGAAGTATCAAATTCTGTGCCATCATCTAATGTACCCTGAAAAAAGAATTATGATCTGATCATTTGCCAGGTTTTATGTACAATCTCTTGGTAAAGGACTAAAATAGAATACCAAAGTACATTCACAATAAAATTATTTAGATAAAAAAATTTAATACCAACCGTGTAATGCATATGGAGTAAATCACCCTTTTTACTTTTAGTGGGGCATTCACTAGGCCGTTTCTTCACTCCGATTTGAAGCTTTTTAACCGACGAATTACCAATAACAACGTGTGATATTACACTCATAAATATCAACAGAAAGAGAGCCACTTTGCAAAGAGTTATGACTGCAGGCTTCATTATGATTTTTGTCTAGGTATCTATTACTTATGTATGATATATTTGTTCGCTTATTATTTGTTCAGTTTTTATATTATCTTCATTTATTAACCACTGCGAATTATGTAGTTATTATTCTTCTATGAATATATTGAAAAACGAAATCCAATTACATTAGTCCACCGCACAGTTGTGCAGTGTGTGGTGCAGTACGGCCAGTGTTGCCAGACCAGAATTTCAAAATCCAGGAAATAATATAATAGAAAAAAATCAGGAGATTGATCTGAAAAATCAGGAAATGAATAGAATACTTATTTATTTTTTGCAATGTTCTTACAAAAAAAATTGGTTGCCTGTAAAGTCGGTATACGGACGAAAGTTTTACGTGACAACGACTTTGAGTGGTAAAATAATTTTAATGTGAATATTCATTCGTATAGTAGGAAGAAGGATGAAATAATAGTAACAATTTAAAACATTTATTTATACAAAGAATTATATTTAAAACATTAATTTATACAAAGAATCTCGCTCTTAGGCGGGCTAACTGTGCTCGAATGGAAGGGACGCGTGCCTTTCACTTTTTATGTCTGTCTCTCTCGCTCTTAGGCGGGCTAACCATGCCCGAGTGGAAGGGACGCGTGCCTCTCACTCGCTCTCATTGTGAGCGCATAACGTGAGCGGAGCGTAACGCAGTTTTTTGAAGTGTCACCCGGCAAACCAATTTATAAGACGTTGTCACGTCAATAACTTATATTTTTCATTCATTTGACTTTTTAGCGTTGTTTTTAAAAGTTAAAACAATTTTTATATTTCAGTACATTTTTAGTCCTAATACCAGCAATAACTCAATTAATTTCTCTATTTGACAGTGGCGGGACTATTTTTACAAATTAATTTAACATAAATTAATTTGTATAAATAGTCTTTAATGCCACTGCGGGACTTTATTAAAAGCTTGCAATTGTAAAACGTCTTTTATCTCCAGTTGTTGCATACAAAAACTAAACGACCTCCTGTAACATCAAAATTTTAAATGTCTACAATAACATGTCAAATAGTACCGCAAAAGATTACTATATAAATTAGTCGCGGAGCATTGCCGCGCAGCTTTAAGTTCTTTCCCATATGCATGCACATTAATACAAAATGATCTTTAAGAATCGGCGATAGATAGGTACAGTATGCATTGCAATATCATGCTTTTTGAAGTTATACTTCTTTAGGCGCGTTATGAAAGGCGAAAAAATTATGACAGTGAAATTTTAAGATGCGCGCGCATCTGTGACACAAAATTAACAGTATGAAGCTGTCTGCTTATTTAATGATGCCAAAGAAGTATAACTTCTCACGCGCGTACATAAGTACACGCACGCATTTTTTTTAATTACTTACACTTTCCTGAATTCGATTACAGTATTACATTGAGTGTTAACTTCGTAAACTAAATCTTTTCTATTGAAAATTAGTAGGTAGGTCAGTCTTAAGACTCAAACGTTTTTTTTATGCACAGATCTTACACTATAGACACACCTAAAACTTTTATTTTATAACTCAAATATCAGGAGATTTATCAATAAAATCAGTAGAACAGGAGAAACTCACACAAACAGGAAATCTCCCAATAAATCAGGAGGTCTGGCAACACTGAGTACAGCCTCAGACACTTGTCAGTTCTGCTGTCACTGTCACTAATTCTTTTAAAATAAAGTTATCCATACTACTAATCTTTAAAAACTTATATACTTATTTAAACTTGACACTGGCAAAATTGCGGAATAATTTCTGCAGAGGCCATAATTAAAAGAAGAAGAAGAAAGTTATCCATTCACAGTGGGTCATCTGTTAAGTTCCTTTCCGAAATCCAACATTGGCTGGCTTGGCCGTAAGCGTTTTTATGTTGGCAACAATACGCATCTGTCACTTGTCAGGAAGACTGACCGGCTACTGCGGCTGTCAGTGTATTTTTTTAAAGCAAGGCATGCATTAAAAGCGAAGTTGCAAAATAAATAAACAAAACATGAAATTGCGTCTATTATTCAATTAATTATTATTGATTATTACAGGTCTCATAATGAATACAGAGAAGTATCAACCGAGCGATAAATTTAAGAAGTTTTTATTAAATAGGGTCACTGTCACAAATAACGTTCTAAAATATGTTGAGAATTGTTTGGTCACTGAAGACGAAGCTGCGAAATATTCTCTGCACAAAGTTATGGTAAGTAACAACAATTACGGTTACTCCACCCTACTACCAGTATAGTAATAACCCAATAGTGTCCCACTGCTGGGTAAGGGTCTTCTCAACACCATCATAAGTTTAGGCCTAAAACCACACAATATTGCAATATACTGTATTATAACAATTCACAAAAAACCATGACTGGTGATTAAACTTGCTACCTAATATTACATAGCTGAGGCTGATACCATTATAATACCATAAATAGTCAAATGAATGGTTTGATTCCCACCCTAGACAAACATTTGTTTAAACATGTCTGTTTGTCTTGTGTCTGGGTGTAATTATCTATATTTAAGTACATACAAAAGACAAGTATTACATGTAATATATTACCAGTTATCTGGTTTCCATACTACAAGCTCTGCTTAGGTTGGGATCAGATGACTGTGTGTGTTAATGTCCCACTATATTATTATTACTATTAATGTTGTGCATGTATGTAACTAGATGTGCCTTGTAATAACTGTTTAATAAAAATAAAGTAAAATCTATTTCAGATACACAACTGGCCAGACAGTTTATTACAACTCTTTGACACCATAAGTACCTACTTCTCAACAAGTTTCGTACCTGTAAACTGTGTAGTACAAGGAGATCTTACTACATTTTATGTAGAAAACCTTAGTTTAGTTTCGAAGATTATAAAATTTGACTTTATGTTCCCACATAATCGGAATATGTTCAACGTAGATATATTGATGAATGATAAAACATCTTTAGAACTCTTTGGGCACTTGGTATCAATTGATGACATTGTAACTTCTGTAGTAAGCAAGAGATTTGGTGAGAATTGTGAATTGGATTTGTCTAATTTTTGTAATGAAACAGGTAATAATTTTTTAAATATTTAAACCACTACTTCCTACTAATTTTCATTTTTATGAATAGCTCTAATTCATAAAAATGAAAAGCAGTATGTAATTGTATGTAACATTGTCCATGTGATAATCAAATAACACCCTGTGGGGACATGAAAGGTATAAGGTTTGTGTGTGAAATTTCATACAAATCTATTGAACCATCTTCCTGTACGACAGTTTGTGGAGACTGGAGGATCAGGTAGTAGTGACGATCCAGTGAGAATGGAAGAACTCCTAGCTGATTAGGTGTTATGCCAGGTGACTGTGGTCCTTTAACTGTTCTTGTTGGGAACCTGTATATATGCCAATAATCAGCGAAACTTTATTGTAGAATCCAATAATTGCTACATAATTCTCTTGAGTAGCATTAGGTATGTGTCAATAAATGTTGAGAGTACCAAACATACATGCTCACAAATTGACAGTTATAATAATTGTAATAAGATAATTTTGAGTGACATTTATCTACATCTTTGACTAAAACAAGTGTTAGCAATATGTTATTTGTTGGCCTGTCATTTGGTTGAGTAAATATTTGTAGCCTGTCATTTGGTTTATGATAATATTGATAGCCTTGTAATATTAATTGTCAGTGTTTGGTATTAATTTGTTGGTGTTTGGTTGAGAATTTGTCTTATTTTCAGAATTTACCAGAAATAAAATATGTTTCTATAAGTTATCCTTGCTGGCTTCATTTAAAATATTGATGCTAAGAATGGGAAGAGATACAAAATCATTGAATCTAAGCTATAATGATTTGACGTGAGTATTTACTTTTCAAAAATAATTGCTTTAATAATTATAGATATCGTTTCATTTCAATAATCATTTCAAAAATTCATAAAATTATTAATTATACCTAGTATCAAAGCCTAAGTAGAAGGGTGGATCGAAAAAAAAAATTGTTTTTTTCTTAGCATGGGGGTAGAATTTGTAGCTTATAAAAAAAAAAATCAAAAAAAAAATTTTTTTTGCAACATTTAGAGATAGCCCACTCGTTTTTTTTCTGTCAAAAATCGTGGAAAACATGAAAAAATAATTGAATATGATTTTTTTTCACTTACCTTTTATTTCAATACAGAAAAAAGGGCTGCTTAATTCTTTATTTTTCACTAAAGTTACTAAAATAATATGAAAAAATTTTTTTTGACTTCTGATTTCCATTTGGCTAAAGACAGAATTAGAATAAGTCCATTTGATCCATTATTTTATTAAAAAACGAGTGGGCTATCTCTAAATGTTGCGAAAAAAAAATTTTTTTTTGAAAAACGTTTTTTTTATATGCTACAAATTCTACCCCCCCCGCTAAGAAAAAAAAAATTTTTTTTTCGATCTACCCTACTAAGTAGTATAAGTAATTAATAAGTAACTCTATCTTAAAGGCGGTCTTATTCATAAAAATCCTTTAACCCTTTAGTTAAAATGGACTTTGTCCCTTTCTTACTAGTATAAATGTCAAGATGGCAGACAAACACAACCAAATTATAAACCTATTATAGCTAGAATGAGCTTATCTTAATATATATAAATCTCGTGTCACAATGTTTGTCCTCGATGGACTCCTAAACCACATAACCGATTATAATAAAATTCGCACACCATGTGCAGTTCGATCCAACTTGAGAGATAGGATAGTTTAAATCTCAAATTATAGTCGCAATTTTAATTTATTGCTAATTATTTGTCTGTTATTATTTGACAGTCACAATTATCTGTTAACTACAAATGATTCTAACAGATGTCGATACCTTTCGACTGGGTTGAGTAAGTAATCAATAGATGGCGCTGCTATGGTTATCACATTTTATGGAAATTGTTGAGTGGGCTGAAGCTACCCGGGCGAAGCTGGGACGGGCCGCTAGTATGACCTTTATGAATAGGGGGTATTGGTTTAAAACTTAATAATTAGCCTGTATTTAAGTGTTCTATATTATGTGTTCTTACAGTCAAACACCAGTGGAAATATTGAACTTTTTCATCAAAGCTGATTTAACTGAAGTCAATTTAAGTAACAATAATGTAAGTTTTGTTAAAAAAATACTTTCTAAATCATATGATTTATATAATACAAATAGAAAAGAAAATGACGAAACTGCCCCATAGGTTGAGTTCACAGTGAGAACAGTGAGATCCTGAGTTTGAATCCTGGGTCGATCAAAAAGGTTTTTCGGATAATACAGACATCTTTACATAGTATAAAATGAAGTCATTTCTGTTGCTGATAGACTCTAAAACTAGTGAACGGATTTTCATGCAGTTTTCACCAATAAACAGGTACAAATTATACATCTAAACATTCCCCATTTAGATGTATAAGTTGTACCTGTGCAAAGCCAAATCAAAATATATTTTCAGTTTTTACATTGTGTGAACATCTATTAAGCTTTTATTATTTGTAGATAGCAGCAATATCAGATTTGATACGTTTAACTAGCAAGATAGAGAAGCTTTGGATAGAAGGGAACCCATTGTGTGAAGACATTGACCCTGTTACTTACATGAAAAATGTACTTACAAAGTTTCCGAGGCTTACAGAACTGGTAAATACATAAATCTATATGAAACAAAGAAAGAAAAAACACGCATGGTTGTTTTTTTTTTTGTTGCGTGTGGCCTATCCCAATCAGCCGGAAAGTTCTTTATTGGTTCACTGGACTTTTACGGTCAGCCGTCTGAGGACGGTCGAACCGATCAAGTACTGTGGCAACTGCCATGAGAGCTCCCCATGTGGGGATAAACCTCGGCTCAGGACGTTGCCGGACACTCTAATTTTAAGGGATCGGGGGGCGGCAGTCGTTATGAAACATTTATGTTTATATTTTCTGACAAAGATAACCACAGATTTGCGTCCAGATCATTGGTTAGTCCCGAGCGGAGATGGCGGGACGAATTAGATTAATTTATGGACAATTAGATAGAGGTGTCACAAGCTTGCTTTGCCTAGAAGGCGTTAGATGTGCCCTTTACCCAGCAGTAGGATTATCCGGGCTAGTATTAGTGATAATATATTGTTTTGTTATCTATATCATAATTTTAATAATATTTTAGGATGGAGTGAAATTAAATGAAAATGGTGTGTTACCAAGTATCAGGAACTATATGTCGAATCCAGGAGACAAGTTTAAGTCGATTGTGAACAAATTTTTGACATTGTACTTCACTCACTACGATTCTAATAACCGGCAAGATAATATCCGACCATTTTATAGTGATGGGGCAAAATTAACTATATCCAGTGATATTACTCGCAACACAAGTAAGTAACATCATCACCATCAGTCTAGCAGTATTATGTTATTTATATTTTTATATATTTTCAATGGGCTTAGTTGCCTGAATCAAATAAATAAATAATTAGCCTCTCTGAGCCTACTAGACGAGTAGGTATGTGTAAGAGATGCCTACCTATTATTGTGCAAGATAAGCGAGCGTAACAATTTTTGACGGTTGTAATGAAAATTGAAACCATAAACACAAAAAATGCGATTGCGAATTTTTTTTTAGGCAATAAAGAAATAAACGCAAGCGAAGCCACAGAGTTACGCTAGTTAGATAAAATGTAGCCTATGTGCTATTCCGGACTATAATCTATCTCTGTGCCAAATCCATTGAATAATTTTAGTCGTATTTATTTCCTTTAATATTGCGGAATCAATTAAAATTTGCTCAGCATTCGATGAAACTAATATAGAGCTAAATCCCTGGACCACGCACGCACCATCCACGACAGTGGATTGTACTGGGTGTAGCTGTAGACATATTGCTATTAAAATCTTAATCGCTTATTGTTGAAGTCTAATAATAACAATTTCTTACTTTAAATTGTTCACGCTTATTTTGCTGTACCCGACAGGCTCCATAATGATCCAGTTCAATGTTATAAATTTACTATCTACGATAAATTTACTATGTACACAGTACACAATATATCAAAATAACATGTACTATTTTGTATCTGTGATTTATTGTCTATGTTGTGCTCTATTAATATACTATTCATTGCCTGTATGTGTGACTTTATGTTAATATTTTGAAATAAATTATAATGTAATTAAATTTTCCAGCTCGAAAAGACAGAAAAATAGCAAAACACAATCAACACGCACGTAATATATTACCATATAACTCATCGAAGAAGCTAGATGCTAAATGTTATATCACTGGATTTCTGATAGCCAAGATCCTCGGCTCCATGCCTCCTACTGTACACGACCCGTCCACGTTCACAGTAGACGTAGTTATACATGATGTGAGTCGCACACATTTCATTATACTAGCTTTTCCGCCTGCGAGTTCGCACGTCCCTCCCATTTGCACTGGCGGAATATTTCAGTTATTATTTATAAACGTCTTATAAGCTTATTATCGCTAATCCAGTATAATCTGACCTCTCGTTGTACGGAAATCCGATACAATGCGAGATAAATTTATAGTGGAAATGTATAGCTTGATGTGTTGCTGTGTGTACAAAGTAGCCATGTATGCACAAAATTTCATTTGAATCCTTTTTTTGCTTATAATTTTTCTGATGATAGGCAATGATTCGGTCTACGATAGAATTCAGATAAATCAGATTTATAATTTACACGAATTGCTTATCATAAAACGTTAGCATATTTAAAAAAAATACTTAGCGATATATCATATTAAAGAATATTGAATTTTGAAAAATTAATATATTAACACCTGTATAACCATAAAGAAGCAATAACTCCGACACACTCTTCTTGACAATGTTGTCACCCCGGCCCGGGCTCTTGGTCTATGAGGCTTTGTTAGGTGGTCATTAGCCACGGCTGAAGTCCGCCACCAGTTAATTGTCATCCGATTTGCACCACACTTTGTACCATGTGTGGGGATTCAGTTATACAATGCTTATTCATTTTTAAAGTTAAACACATCGCTACTTTGCTTACAATCAGAACATCAAATCTTGTGGGAGTGTAGTCTTTGGGAGAGCAAAAGCAAGAGCAATGCAAAAACAAAACAAAAAATTTCATCAAATAATTTAAAAAAAAAATTAAGGTTTGTTAAAAAAAAATTAACAACACTTATCACTTACGGGTATGAAAAATAGATAGTAGCCAATTCTCAGACCTACAGAATACGCATATAAAATTAGGTAAAAATCGGTAAAGCCGTTTCGGAGGAGTACGGTAACAAACATTGTGACATGGAAATTTTATAATAGATATTAGTAGGAAATATCATTAACTTCAACCCTTAGTGTCCTACTATATTACGAGTTAGGAGAGTTTAGGCGTAAATCTGCGTGGATTAAAGGCGTAGACTCTCCCAACTCGCTCCCAATTAATAGTTCTTAGACATGCCCGTTTCCTCACGATGTTTCGCGACCTTATATTTCAAAGGAGAGGCAGTACCGCGGCGCTATCGCTACTCTAGTAGTAAGTAGTAGGAAATGTGATGCTAGCTATATTTGCACATGGTTTGTATTTAATGTTGAATGTTGTGTGTTGCAGGGAAATAAAATAATGTTAATAGTAGATGGAATTTTCAAGCTTGAAAACAAAACGTCTAAAAGATCATACGTATATCAATTCAGAAGAACTTTTATATTAAAACAAGTTACGAAAAATGAAAATAGCACATTATTGTTGATAACCAACGACATGTATACCTTTCGGTTTGCTACCGATGAACAAAAAGAAAATAGTTTTAATGTAAGTACATATTGAAAAATGAAAAAATGTTTGTTGTACTAATTATTACATTGAATCATTATACAATAGTACAATAGTAATTGCCCGAGTTGGGAGACTCCGCTCTTCCGTGATGTGTACATATTTTTTTTTAATTTTAGTGTGTCGGCATGCAAGTTGCCTATGAGTGTACGCGCCACGCGTTTCTGTGTGTGTGTTTACCTCAGCCTACATTCGGGTATAGAAGCGTGACGCTATGTATGAATCACTTGTGTGTTAAATAAAATTGATATTGAGTCTGATAGGAAAAACCTCCTTGCGTTATAGTTTCAATCCTAAACGAAAAATGTTTGCTGTTCGAAACTTGAAACGAAATTCACTTAGACGGATTCACATTCAAAATGCTTTTACAGTGTATTCATAAACGTCTTAGCTAATTATAGCTAAAGTAGGTTTATAATTCGTACATTTATACTAGTAAGAAAGAGAAAGCCAATTTTAACTAAAGAGTCATAAGATTTTTATGATAAGACCGTTTATGTCTCTCGGCAAACTTCGTATTTCTATGACACACGAGTTACAAGTGTACTATAAACATCGAGTGTAAGTGTGTCAAAGACACTGTAGGTTACGTGACTGTCTGCCTGTTAAATTAAAAAAAAAACTATACAAATGTGTTTTTTTTCAGAAACCGATAAGAAACTTGAACTCACTAGTCCTCATACAGCCCACGCCTGATGAAGCTGAGACTATTTGTCAAGTGTTGCAACATATCACACAATTGAAGAAGTCTGAGGTGGAACTGTAAGTATTTTTTTTATAAATATATTCACCTTACCTTCAACCTTCCTTAGATCTCTATAAATAAATATAAATATAGTGGGACATTAACATACACGGCCGTCTGATCCCAAACTAAGCAGAGCTTGTACTATGGAAACCAGATAACTGGTAATATACTACTTAAAATACTTTTCTTTTGTAAATATATACTTAAATAGATAATTACACCCAGACGCAAGACAAACATATTTAAACATTTGTTTGTCACGGGTGGGAATCGAACCCACGACCTGCGGCGTGAAAAGCTAGTATCTTATCGACCACGCCCCAGGCCCGTGAATGAATCAATAATCAGCTAAATCGGTTTAGCGACTCTAGTTTTATCAAGACCGATTACGTCATTTAATCCTTACTAGTATTATAAATGCGAAAGTAACTGTCTGTCGCGCTTTTACGCTAAAACTACTGAACCTATTTGGATAAAATTTGGTATGGAGATAGTTTGAGATCCGGAGAAGAACTTAGGATAGTTTTTATCCGACTGCGTAAAAGGAGGTTAATAGTTAAGCTCGATAGCTTCATTGCTTAACAACACGTAAGTTGTGGTCAAACGCAAGCGTGGGATAAAAATATAGGCGCGGGCGGAAAGCTAGTTTTCCATAGAAAAGATTTCAAATTTACATTTAGGTCCCGTCCGTAAATTACCGAAATCATCCCGAGGGAATGTGCTATCGGGATTGTGGCTTATTATCTCTGTACCTTCGATCCAATCTACGCGCCGCGCCGTTCTGATGTTATCAAGGAACAAACGTCAATTCGTACATGCTTTCGTAAAAAACGATACAAAAGCATGGAGCTGCGTTAGAGTTCGCATTTTCGTGCGTATTTTTACGCGCCAATTTATTTGAAGCTAACTTTTTTATAAAATTTTTTTTCAGGCGGCTGAAATTCCACAACTGGAATGTTAGCGAAACTTTAAATGAGATCATAACAGACTTGAGGCAAAATAAAATAATGCCTGAGCTGTTCCTTGATGACGATTTCTCTGATATTTCATCGCTGCTTGATGAAATCGATTAAACTAATACAATAAAAAAATATTATAAGTTCGCGATAGTTTAATTTTATTTTGTGACAAAAATAAAGGATGTCATATCCCTTAATTTCAAACCAAACACCAACAAATAACAATCCTAACCTTTGACATATTATTATATTATTTCACACCGTTTGACCGTATATGTATTTCCTGAAGATATAGGCAGGCAAAGATAGGTACCTGACATGTTTATTATATTGTACAACAAGAACAAATTATATCGTGGTCCCACCCTATCACGGACTACTGTATATAACGATTACATCCGGGACATCACAAAATCGAATAACGAGAAAGAGTTTCTTAACTACGATAATCGAGGCCGGAGGAGATCCGTCGGACAAAACCGCTAGTGTCCACTATGCTGATATTGTAGCTGTCAAAAAAAAATTTTTGCTGTCAATGTCATCTTTCACGTATGAAACGTTAATGTCATCAAATATCATTTTGCTTGCTTGTTTTGCAACCAACAGGTTCTCTTAGTAGTCTGTGCAACCAACAAAAGTAAATTAAAGTGTAAATTAAAATTGAATACCTACTAGAAACATGTCAAACAATCCAATGGGACAAGCGCCGAACATGCCTTCTATAGGAAATATGGGGCAGGGCAATATTCAGTATGTAAATAACCCTCACCAAAGTCCTCAGTTGGCATCAACCTCTATACAGGGGTCACCATCACAGCATAGTCCCATGGGAACTCAGCAAAGCGCTAAAGCTAACACTAGTGGAGGTGGAGACCAAACAATGCAGGTAACACAAGATATTTGAGTAAAGTTCCTTACTTTGGAAAGTACATTTACATTTTGATTTAAATACCGTGTTCCTTAATAGTATATCTACGATAGGTAGTGTCGATTTAAGTACAATTTGTTTGAGATTTAATTGTATTTTTTTTATTTCAATGATAAAACTACAGCTCCGTGCCTCGGAGAGCACGTTAAGCCGTCGGTCCCGGTTGTCATTTAACACATCTATGACAATCGTTACATGTAGTCAGAAGCCAATATAATCTGACACCTGGTCTAACTATCTCGGCTACCGGTTCCCTATGGGATTTTAGGTCTGATGGCAGTCGCTTGTATAATTCTGGTAGCTAGACGCATTAAGTTTCGACTGGGAGCCGACCATAATAGATATGGGAAAAAGGCAAGGGAGATGATGATGATGAAACTACAGCTTAGTATCGCTTATTGTTATATATTCACTATTAATATTTACAAAAGAGTAATACTATATGGATAGTTCTACAAGCCTTAAAATTCAATTGGTTATCTTAAAATAGTTATGTTTCTAGCTTGTAGTCTTGCTTAGTCCAATTATTACTTAACAAGCCTAATAGCGTACATTTCACCATTTTATAAGAAACAACCAATTTATTCAATTGCAACAGTCTAAATAGATTTTCTTTAGGTGTATTTTTAAACTTGGAAAACTCTAAACAAGTAGGATAGAGTTATCCATATTTATGCACTTTATCTGATTTAAATACTGCCAACATAAGAAAAATGGGTGCTTAAATCATTGTTTTGTAACTGAATTATATATATTGTTACAATCAGTAAAAGATGCTTTAGATAATGTTAAAATCTCGGTTACAAAAAAACATCAGATGTGGTTTTTATTACATATAATAGCAGTATATTGGTATTATAATGTGAGGATAATGATAAATGATGTAAAGCTGGCTATATAGCAATTGATTATTTATTGACATCATAATAGTCAGTATTCAAATAATATAATTTGACTACTATTATGATTTTTAACTTAAATTTCTTACAGTAGTACTAGCGTCAAAAAAATCTTATGATATTCCACTGCTGGTAATAGGTCTTATCTCAAATATCTTAAGCGAGTTTATACCTTAATTTTTTTATTTTAATTTTCATATTAAATTTTAGCTATTAAGTCGACCACGTTTACAAGAGCTGGTACGAGAGGTTGATCCCACAGTACAACTGGATGAGGAAGTGGAAGAAATGTTGCTACAGCTTGCCGATGATTTTATTGACACTACGTTGAACGCTGCGTGTGCTCTTGCAAAGCACCGGCATGCACCAAGCGTAGAATTGAGAGATGTTCAATTGCATTTAGGTAATTTATTGCTTTATTTCAATATGACACTGTCAATTCAGCTAGAATAGGCTGTTGCACAAATAATGGCAATAAAAAAACAAAAATTCATATGTTAATCTAAATATATAAAAGAAGAAACTGACTGACTGACATATCAACGCAGAGCCCAAACCGCTGGGTCTGGAGACTCTAAATTTGTCACATAGGTTTCTTATGGGGTCTAGGGGTGCACTAAGAAAGGATTTTTCAAAACTCACCCTTTAAGGGGGTAAAACGGGGTTTCAAAGTTTGTATGGAGAAACAAGATTAGTGAGACCAATTTCGCGGGCGAGGCCGCGGGCGGAAGCTAGTGTAATTATAAATTTATATGTGTATAAGGTTCTTAGTTGGGCTTAAAAAAAAATTAATTACTTCCAGTGCTTAATGTGCATGCATGGTATGGTTATTATAGATTTATTTGTTTGTATGTATAAATTTACTAGTAAATAATGATCTATACAGGTTTCATACCATTGAATTTTATAAAAGTTAGTGAATCATCCCAACAAAAAATGCTTCATTTTTATCTTTCACTCCCAGAACGCCAATGGAACATGTGGATACCAGGTTTTGGTAATGACGAACTACGGCCATACAAACGCGCCGCTGTTACAGAAGCACATCGGCAGCGCATGGCACTCATCAGGAAGACTATCAAAAAGTATTAATCTGTGAACTAATAAATTAGGTTCAGTATTATGTTATTGAAAAACGAGTACTGTTACATTGGGTTATGTAGTACCAAATACTAGGAAGATGCCTCACAACCCTACCAAAAAGGCAGTAAATAGGCCTGAAGTGTAAAGCCCATACTTTCCACACATACCGGCATAATGTAAAGTCACATTTTGTCTTTAAAGTTTTGTTTTTATTTTATTTCTGAAATAGGCTTCCGCTTGACTACAACTTGCCTGATGTTAAGCAATGATGTAGTCTACGTTGGAACGCATCAACCTTAGTATATCGATTTACTCGTGATTACGAATTACTTTTCGGTGAGAAGGTGGCAGTGGAATGTGTCTCCACAAAGTGATAACGGTGATAAACCATGAAGAAGCAACAATTCTGTCCTACACCCTCTGCATGGTGTCACCAGACATCGCACTGAAACACGCCAAGGCTGCTTTCCAGTGTGCCTTGTCTGGTGGGTAGTCACTAACCAGGGCTGAAGCCAACCACCAGTTGACGCATGATTTTCACCAACCGGGCCCCACTTCTGTGGATTCAATTAAAGGTAGGCACCCTCTGACGAAGGTGACAGCACTGACAGCCCCCAATTAGTACTGTAACATGCAGATTTTCTCCATTTATTATGATTGGTGGTAGCATGAACGACGTACTTAGTAAAATTCGTAAGCCTCGTATGTGTACCCCCTACCCTCGTTTACTTCCGAAGATGACTGTGTTTGTATGTAAAGCAAGTTGTTTTAAAACTGTTATGTAAAGCTCAAAATTAGTAATTATTTATGTGAAAAAAAGGTAATTTAAATCTAAGTAATCTATGCCATTAGAGTTAGGCTAATAATAAATGACAAGGTTTATTGAAGACTTTTTTGTACCTACTAAATATTGTTACAAAATTATTCTTAATTAATAATTATTTATTACTAAAATGTGTTGAAATCTATCTCCAAATACATTTTTATTCCGTCGTGTATTTCTAGTACTTATTTTATAGCTAAGTATTATCGCCAGGTTTTAGGTAATCAGTGTGTTTTCTAACCTTTACTATTGTGTCAACGTAAAAGTAATTTTTTTGACAATAATTATTTCCTTTAGCCATCAGGTGGAGTACTGCAAAATTTCATGCAATTTCGCAGTAACACCCACTTTTTCGACTATGTAAAAAATCAACTAGGCGCTCCTGTGCACGTATTACGTGTTATCTATCCTCGCTACCGAGTAAACTATCCTTTTTGTTAAGATTGTTTAACTACTTGTCATTAGAGGCGCTAAGACTTGATTGCATTCAAATGTAGGTACAGTTTACCATACTCGGTAGCGAGAATAGTAAACTCGTAAAACTGCCCCTTTTACGAGTTTACTATTCTCGCTACAGAGTTCCTTTTGTAATAACCAGAGATCGGAGTAGGTAGAGCTATTTTGTGTACTTGCCATACGTAAGAATAATACTGATATCCCGGGATTTGCTTTTTAAGTAGAAAAATAATAAAAAGCTATTTACGCCTTAGGGAGTAATATAAGAATATACTTTTTCTCCGAAAGGTAAATATAATGAACGGTTTAAGGATAAGTAGTAATATGAATTATAATGATTAAAATCTCAGAGTATCAACCGAAATCCCATAGAATATCCATTTTAACATCAATGTTTGCTGTCAAAGAATCTAAATAGCTCTACCTACTCCGATCAGTGGTTATAACAGTATAAGTTTCATACTGTTGCCACCAAGCGCTGTTGGATTATTATTATTTCACTAAGAATTAAGAAGTTACCTACATTTCGTTAGCCTAGAGATGTCATTCCAAGATGATTTTGATTTGTATGTCGTAAATAATAGCTAATAAATATTTATATACATATTTGGTTGTTTTTTTTTATTCGCGATATATAAATGAAAATTGCTAAAAAATAAAAGACTGCATACTTACGTAATTTAAAATGTTTAAAGAATTCACTTTTTTTTAAGTTAATCTATCCAAACTTTATGATGATACCTAGTGCAAGGAACATAATACTCTCTACCCACAGTACCTAGTTAGTTGCCTTATGTTTTGTTTGCTAGGATAGGTGCTTTTCGTGGTGTGTACGATTTTGTTGATATATTTTTGTCATCATATATTTTCCAACATGTCAAGTTTCATAGATTATTAACCTCATATTTGTCGCATAGGTATATATGCAGTGCCGGATTAACCACCTAGCTAGCAAAAGTAGAATTTGCTGCAGGCCTCGCGTATACGAACCTCCAAACATTAAAACTTCCTAAGACTAGTAAATAGTTCTGCTCAGAGAACAATAGTTAAAGCACAGGTAAAAGGAAGTAACAACTGTTAATATGAGGCATATTACAGAGAGCTGCTTGCTCAATAGCTAGATAAATTTAATCTAAAGAAAATGTTTGACGATGTACTATCTACGAAGATTAACCTTGAGCCCATAGCAAAATGGACAACATAATTTGCTACGGGCCTTACGCTAGTTGAATCCGGCATATGCGACAAATGTTTGTCTCCCCAGACTCTGTTTCGCATTTATGCGATCTTAATTTTCAATTCATTGCACTTACACATATTTTCCTTACGAAAATATGAGGGTCAAGCAGCGTCACAGGCATGGCATTGACGGGGCGGTTAAAAGCAGTAATTAAAACAAATCTTATTACGTGCTACTACACTTTATTTATTCGAAAACAATATGACATGATAATATTTTAAATATTAACACGAAAAACCACATTGAAATCGTTATTATCACTTACATATAAATATTACGCTTCATTCACATAATACATGCTAAACAATACTGATGAAAACAAAAACAATCACAGACTAATGTAATGTAATTCTGAAGAAAAGTTTAATGAAAAACATAGACGTTATTATAATAGTTACGTAGGTCAGTTATATTCCCAGGGTACTTTAATTATGGTTATATCAAATCTACTATACTCTATATACTATAAACCTGATTTGAAAAATTATGTTTAAATCTAACACGAAAACCGTTGTTGCGTGGTGGAAAATACTATGGTACACACAGCTATACATCAATCTATTTATTTATTTTACAATAAATATGACAAAGCGCCAATTACAATTATTGCTAAGTAATAACTTTAAAAATAATATAAGAACAGTAATAATATTCTTTTATACATTCTCACAGTATTCCTGACACGCTGATATCTCCTCCTCCATACCTTTCCAGCATAAGCTGATCTCGCATTGTATAAGATTTCCCTACAACGAGAGGTCAGCTTACACAGGTAACGTATAGCTTGATGTGTAGCCGTGTGTACTACACAGTAAAGTTACAGACTCGGAAAATGACTTAATATTACCTACGCAAAATTGAAGATATGTAAATATGACAAAAACATGATTTGGAATGTAAATAACATCAAACCAAAAATTATAGGAAGTGTTAGTATTTGAAACCATACAGTACGGACTTACAAGCGTAAAAAATGTGCTTAATAAAATCAATTAACTTAGGTCTACTGTGCAGTGCAAAGTTATATTTACGTAAGTCACATAAGAAAATAAAAAGTAGGTATTTATTTAAAATAAAACTGCTTCACTGCTGATTTTATAGCGACTAATTTTAGATTTTATACCGTGGTTATCTCAAAGGAACTTCAAGTTGGCTATTGGCGAGAGGGTACCATGAATCGCAGAAAGCGGCGAAGACTTACGAGCTAAGACATGCGACGGTATCCTGACGTTTTTGGATGCTTTTCAGGCAAGTGTGCAGTCTGTAAAGCATCCCAAGCGTAAGGATATAAAATCCAAAATAATCCGCAATGAAATCCGTTATAATAAGTTTTATTTCAATGTAACATTCACGTAAATACAAGAAAACTATTAAGTAGTAATAAGTCATAATTAGCAGCTAAAATTAATTAAGTACCTATTTAATACCATCTAAGTCATAGCGATGCCACGTCCATACCATTTATCATTCACAATCTAAACATCTTGTCAGCATTTTATTTAGAACTCAAAGATAAGCTCTTATCTATTGCATTGATAAAGCCTTTACAGCAGTCACTAAAATCTATAAAAGATCACAATTTTTATATTTTTATGAGTGCTATTATATGATTTAATTTTGTCTATTATAAATATTAGGAATTATATTACTGCTATATTGATTTATTTTGACTAATAATGGCTATCTTTATATTCAGTGTCATAATCGTAATAAAATCTTTAAAAGTAATATCGATAACCTATAAGTAGCATTACAGCTAATCTCAATACTTTTTAACATTTTAACAGATTAAAAATAATATAAGAAGACTTATCATGATTATTAAATGATGGGCTGTAGGTAATGGTCGTATCGTGATCAAAGATTTATTATTTTATTTTATTTAATGCAAAGTTTAAAAAAGGATATTTAGAATTCTTTATAAGGGTGTTTGGCTCGGGCTGCTTGGACCTTATAAGCCTTTCCTAAGATTCTTGTCTCTATAATACGACCGCAGCTATTAATAATGTCGGAAGTACAAAAATGCTACTTTTCAATACAGCCTAATAAAGTTTGATGCTTAATGGGACGCTCTTAACTTCGGACTCTAAAAACACTATGAGAGCGAATATTTTGAAATTTGAAACTGCGAGGTCTTTGTATATAGGTAATTTAAATCCTTAAGGTGCAATAAAACGAAAAACCCCAAATGTAGTCCCAACATTCTTAATAGCTACGGTCGAATCTCTTCAATCGTATTCTTAATAAAATTATATAAATAAAAATAACCTCCGAGGTGGCCAACCTGTACTCTTAGTACATAGAAAGATTCCTATCTAGAATAAATATTAACCCCCTTATTCATAAACGCCTTGTAAGCATATGGCTAAAATAGGTATAAATTTTGTTTGTCTTTGTCTGCCATCATGATATTTATACTAGTAAGAAAGAGATAACATCCATTTTAACTAAAGAGGTTTATAAGATTTTTATGAATAAGGCCGTAAGTAGGTACCTACATAAGTTTAATGTCAATTTTAAAAGTAAAATTAAGTACGTAGGTAGGTACATTTGTTTAACGATATCCAATCCAACAATTCATTAATTTTTTTTTAATTAATTTTATTAAAAAATTAGAATAGAAGTAACTATAGTTCATAATACTTAGGTACTTTTTTTTCAATAATAAACGACCCATAGAGACAGTAAAAAAATTTAATTACTGTTATATACTTACTTATTTTTCCTTAGTTAATAAAGACAGCTAAAAATTCCTATTAAAATGATTACACAATCACTAAACATTGATGTTATTAGCTAGACACTGCGATTGTATTGTTGTTTTTAGGCGCCAATTTCAAAAGCCAATGAATTAAATTTCGACCATACGTTTCAACATGTATGGGTCTACGGCGTGCTCCAATTTTCCATCATACAAATTTATGCATTGCACGCTGCTTCGCCCTTTCCAGGTATGTAGAGATGATCAGATGGGTACACCTTCTGCCAGTGTAGAGATTTAGACTTGATGGTAACTGGTTCCTGTAAAAAAAATTGCATTGAATCTCCAAGTAGTTTTAATTTTAACTTTTTTGTAACGATTGTCTTTTGTTTGACTGCCCTCCGCCAAATTGCCTTTCCCGATATCACCGACTGGATCTGGTCGGTGCTAAACGGACACACAGAGACATACGACTTATTGGGTCGTTCTAAATCAACCTTAGACGAGAGGGTCAAGTTCAAGAACTGCGGTTTACTATTGAATGGTGTCAAAAACCGGTTATTGTGAGTTAGTCTCACACACGAGAAGCTCCACACAGGTTAATTTGTTGATATGCACGTATATACGGAGGGAGGGGGGTTATTTATGTCCACATGAGTCGACCCCCCCCCCGTGCGTGCTTATTGTTGACTACTGGTAGATAGAAAGTCTAAATAAATAGTCTTATTTGCCGCTAAAATTTCAAGTCTACCTATTACGCTGAGATATACTGCCCGCTGACTGACAGATATGACAGCGGGAGACTGAGTAATAGGGTTAAAACGGCACCCTTCGGGCACAGAATCCTAAGTACTGGTGGCTAGAATTGATACAGCCAATACATTATACATTTTGTCAGTAGGTAAACTAATTAAAACAAGTCGTTCTAATAGACTACGAATGTATTGAAATAAATAATGAATAGCAACTTAGCTATGTACCGGACGACGCATACATTATAAATTATTAATAATACAAGTGCGCAGCATTTTTCAATTAAATTATCTTTAAAATAATCGTATCGTATGAACCGTCCGCCGCGTTTACAAACTAGTCGATAATTTCGCAGACCTCGCAAGCGGTTCCATGGTGTAATGGTTAGCACTCTGGACTTTGAATCCAGCGATCCGAGTTCAAATCTCGGTGGAACCTGCAATTACTTTTATACGTTTTTATATATTTTTAGTGAATTTAGATAGTTTATAGACAAAAATTGTATTTTTATTGTGATATTTTTGCATTTTTGAATATATTTTTTGTGCAAGTTTATTTTTCAGATCCAGTTTTTGTATAAACCGCAACACATTTTTTTAAATAAAGAACAATGAGATTATATTGTTAATAAACAAATTTACAAAAAAAAATAACTGACTTAAGTCGGTATAAAGTATTATAAAAAATTGGACTACTAATACACATTATTATTTGAAAAATTTGCTCTAACACACCGTAATTAGATATCCATACAAATTTAATAACAGCTTTAAAAATATACGAACAGACTTCAATGTTTTTAAAATAACTCAAAATTCGATAAGTACACAGATTTAAAAAAAAAATTAAATGTGACCTGAAAAGTACAGCCTTAAATAACAAATTTATCAAAATCGATTTATAATTGGCCAAATTATCGCGTAGGTAACATACAAACAAAAAAACAGTCGAATTTAGAAACTCCTTCTTATTGAAGACGGTTGAAAAATTATATCCTGCCTGTTTCTCCGTAGATAGCTACCATGTCAATTGTGTCATTTAGCATTCTAGGAAAAAATTGGATCATTTTCACAAAAATAAATTTCTTTGAGAAGATAATCAAGCTATTTCGTATGCAAAAGGCACCATTGTTTTGCTACGTAACGTATAATATGTTATGTTTGATTGATTATGATTACATATAAATTCAAGTCAAGGCACATTCAATGTTAGACTAGAACTAGACTGCATAAAAAGATCAATAGTTCAGAACAATAAATTGGTACGACCTAGCACTGCGCACATTTTACCTACCATAAAGTTCGACTAGATAGGGACCGAATATTTTTCTCCCACCTAGTATAATTACCATAAGTTATAATACGTTATGTAAGCAAGCGTATTATAAAATTTCAGACTATCTAACGGATAAAAACGCTTGGAATTAAGTCACTCTAATTCAACACAATAAACAAACAAAATGTAATAGATATAAGTACTTCATTTAAAAAAGAAAAAAGCCTACTGAGTTTTTTGACAGTGTTTCTCAGTAGTTGCCAGTCATTCACTGCACGGTAGGAAAAGAAATTGGACTATTTTTAAGTAGACTCTCAAAAAAATAAAGCATATTTTAATAACATTACATGAGATTTTGACATCGACTTAGTGACTCTATGGATCCACACCGCGGTTTACTTCTGTGAAGCAACCGTGCAACAGAACAAAGTTATCTAACAGTTTGTAACTTTTGTGGTTACTTGTTCTTATTTGTTGAATGTTCTTCGCATCGATACCACCAATCACATAAATTGACTGTTAAACACTTGGAAACATTGTTCGGCGGTTGGACGCACATCCCTACTAATATTATAAATGCGAAAGTAACTCTGAGAGAAGATAATGTTTTGGCGCGATAACCGACATACACGCGGGCGAAGCCGCTGTCGGAAAGCTAGTAAAATATAAACACTAGAATTGATAACCTTCGCTTTTTGAAGTTCGGTTAAAAATAAATTAGGTAGATGTTTTTACAGTGCTTGCGAAAGTACACAAGTTGCACAATTTACAAAGCCACTTCAAAGCCAAATTGTGCCTGCAGGTAGGTACATTCTCAAACACCATTAGTCAACGGGATGTCTATATCGCTCGGACAAATGCCAAGAGAAGCGAGCTTATCTAATTTAGATTAGTCACCCACACACAGATACGATAGTTAGGTATAAAATTACTAACATGTAAGCCGTAGAGCTAGTCATAACAACAAGACAGGTGACGCTATGGCTAGGTCGTTTTTTGTAATTTTAGACTGTGGTTCTAGTAAAAACTGTGTTGATTTCCATCACGTATCTAATAATGATAAGTATAAATTTAGAAATACAGTATATTTTTTTTACTTTAGATATTACTTAGCAAATGAAGCAAATATCTCTGTCTGATTAGGGAAAGAACCTGTGTTATCGATGTATTGATAATTCGATAAACAAATGTAAACTACTTATAGGTATCTACAGTGTAGCTTAACAAGTATTGATTATTATGACATTTATCGCCTTCTGAAGTGCACTGTTATAATTAAGACCTTTACTATAATGCAACTAATCAATCGTGCAAGATGCATTAGTGTATGATGCACAAATCAGTGAGATTTATCTGTTACTACCTGCGATTCTGAGTAGATTATAGAAAGCATCGTAAGGGAGCGTCAAAAGGTCCTAGTTTCTATTTAGGCATATCAATTTCAAAATAAGTCATAATACTTTAAGCCCATTAGTCGATCAGCCAATAACCTTTGCGGGAGTGGTCTTTGGCACAGTAAACGTGACATTACGCCCCACAACGTGCAAGCAATATCTAGGGCGGTATATTATATCGATCTGGTTGCAACCGTTGCTAATTTCCGTGCGTTCAATTTCCCTTTAGATTGCATTACTTGTGGTCTATTGTACATTTTCTGAACTATTCCTCACTCTGCTTAGAGGAAAGGTGACACTTTCCAATTTCTGCTTAAATTTGTTCGGGATTTTAGATAGTTTAGGGTTTCCGAAAATTGACTAGGTTTCAATATCCGAGTCTTATTACGGGCGTCATTGTCGATCCTGGTTAGCAGAAACAGCAGTGGCGGGATTGTTATGGTTGTTACCGTAGTGCCTCATAAAAATATTTACAAAACGTCCACTCTTACAAACTACTTACTACATCGTAGTTCGGCAATTTCCTAAAGCAAAGTGTTTAAGATGAGTAAATTTAGAACAATGAATCATTCTTCTTCTATCAATATCTAAACATATGATAATTAGGTTACGTGTGGTATTCATTTTATGTTCGTGGAAACTAGGTATCAGGTATCTATTGTTAGTTTTTCACGATACACGCAAGTGATCAATGAAAAAATCTTACGTCACAAGTCTATTGTCTGCTTGCCTGAACACAATTTGTTTAACAGTTATTAGCCCGCGATGGCTTTATAGCAGATTATATTCTGCTTAACTATACCATTTATTAGTCTTTTTCTTAATTCTTTACTGTACATGAAAACATTTACTCACCCAATTTATTAATAGAAAACAACACATGTAAAAAGACGAGCTTCAATAAAATATGAAAATAGAAACATAGAGGAAAAATATTATAAAGTACTTACTTTGGCAATAAGTTTTCCATCATCTCCAATCAGAAATTCTTCCAATCCGAAAACAAGTGGCGAGGCATTCCCGAGATGGAAAATTCTAGAAGAAGTTCCACGTGTCACTCTGAACTCTATTGTTTTTGCCATGAGGACGTTAGTGATCATGTACACAGACTTTTTTCCTTTGAGATCTGGAAATAAAAACCTCGTTACTAAAACAATAAATTCAGTGGCACGGTCGTTTATCTTCTATGGATAGTTCTTACACTTAGGAGGTGTTGATAACAAACCTTTGTTGTTTTCTACGTCTAAATAGATGTTGTTGACGAGATCTTTGCCTTTGGGAATAGTGGTTCTTGTGAAGTTTACCATGATCACTCGTACCTTGTTTTTGATGGATTCATCTTGTAAAGTTATCTAAAACAAAAATAAAACAATGTTAAGACTCAGAATTTGAGGTACAGGAACTAAGTTTAAAATAAAATGGAAAATTCCGACCTATTTTAATTTGGGTGGCCACCCAAATTGGTGCATGGCCATGCACGTTAGTTCTGGATGCTCGCGTTGCTTGGCACGCGCGCATGTGTGCACATATTAGATTTTATAGCATCGTTGCGCTTATAATCTTTTTTTTAGATCGTTTGAAGTTGCGCTAAATATAGTACACTTTGAATTATTTCTAGATGCTAGCAGTAGAGCAACATTTTATACAAAATTTTGATGTAAAACATCAGACGCAATCTGTTACAGAGTTAATCAATAGGTCTAATTACTTTTGAATAATTTACATTGTTTTATTAGGACGTCAATACTAGCTTCTGTCTACAAATTCGTGCGAAATACTAAAAGCATATTCTGAGACATACACAAGGTTTATGTGTTGCCCTAGGTAATGAGAGTACAAATTCGTTCAGCCATTTATAATATTAACGCACACGGCCTGATCTATAACTAGTAATTACTAATTTAGAGTGATATACATAACAATATGTGCTACATATACAATAGTAATATATATCCATCCTAACAAACTTTCGCGTTTTAGTAGTAGTCAAATTTGCAAAGATTTCATGAGAACTGTGGGAACATTTTGATTAATATGGTAGGTAGATAAATTAACACTAAATATTTGAATAACAGATAATCATCAACGTTCTATTAGCAGAATTAAAAAAAAAATACGGTTCTCTCCATAGATTTATTACATTGTTAAAATAGCGTAGTGACGCGAGATAATGATTTAGTTTTTTTTTTTGTCTAATGCTCACACACAACGCAAACAATTATCTTTAATTTCTATTTATTTATTTGGACAAGCAGTAGTTAAAATATTGAATTAAATCTAAATGAACTAGCACCAATATTTAACTACCATGCATAACATTAAAAGTAGTTAAAAAAAAAAATACATAACACTTGACTAGTAAAATACGTAAATTACTTGCTATAAAAAATAAAATAATTATTACAAAACATAATTATTTATGTAGGGAAACCAGAGATGAAAACACATATTTAATATAAATTTTTAATAGACATAAATAATATTGTTTATCCCTTTCTGTTTAGTTGAATTGCCACATAAGATTTTTTTTTCTCACTCGCACGTTTTGGTAGTCTTTACGGAGTTATATTTTAAGTCTATGGTTCTCTCTCATTCGAATAAGATTCCGGACATTGACCTAGCTAGACGATTGTATAATAGGTAGTTTTTTAGCCAGATTAACAGGAACTTGCCATGTGTAGTGCTTTCTTGCGTCATCAGAATTATTATTATAAAACAAAACATTATCTTCACCGTGAGGTCCTGACTGGGTTGGAATGCAGTACTATTTGAATTTCTAACATATACAAGGAACAATCTTTACCAAATGGTCCACTTAAAATTTTACCTATCTATCCTTTAACAACCCTCGTATAAATTCTATTCTAGCTAATTTTATAAACTTAAAAATGTAATCCTTCCCAAATCCTATCCTGGTTTTATCATCTGGGCTAAATTAAATTGTTTTAATGTTTAATAAGTTTCTCTAACTTTGGTATTGGCAAATGGTCTAACGCCGAGCCATTATTAAAAATTATTATTATATTTCCTACAAAAACGATAAAATGCAACGTAATAGGAACGTTATTTTACCTACTGAAGTTAAGTAAATATTTGCTATTACTGTTTGCTACCAATGTTGTAAGTACCTATGTGAATTTATATAACTTACGAATGAATGAATCATGAACCCAACAAGTATTTTAAAAATTAAATAGTTTTTAATAGAATACGAACCAACTTCAATATTTTTACATAACTCATACGCTTAACCGATTTTGATAAATTTTAAATGGTACCACCAGAATTATAGTATACCTACCTATACCTATTGGCGGAATTATCGCGTAACATACAATAAAATAGTAAATAAAAATAGTATCTATAATAAAACATACAGTCGAATCTACATCTTCATCATCATCTTCTTCATACATCTTGGAAGTCGGTTGATTAAATTCGTAATCCGACCCTTAAGTCATTTAGCACCAAATATCCGCCATGTTTTAAAAAGATTAATCTATAACACTTGGGTCTATGAGACAAATACCACGATGCTTTAACTATCGCACTTGTCTTGTCACACAAATCGCATCGATCCAGCCGTACGGAAACATATAGAAAATTACTAATACCTACAAGATACGCACGAAAAACATTACTCCTCCTTGGCAGTCGAGTTGAAAAGGAGATCTGAGTAAAATTATTTCACAGAAACCAAAAACCACTCAGCTTGTTTTTTAGAAATCTGACAAGCAAAGTGGCCATAAAAACGATAGATGCCATTATGATTAATAGCGTAAAAAAATAAGGAAAACGACGCTTTGTTTGCGCGCATAATAACTGTTGTTCAGTCATTGTGGCGAAGTAGGTACGAAGTCTGTAACATTATTCAGGAAGTTTAATATTGCCATATTAAGGAGTTTTTAAACTACACTGTACACTAGTTTGGCATTCATTATTTTCGTTTCGGAAGTCATGTCTAATAAACCTGAAGGGCTCTTATTGGTTCGTCGGACTTTTCAGCGAGCCGTTAAAAAAAGATCGATTCGACAAAGTAACTATTTACCTAACAACAACCATGAGTGCTTTGCATGTGGTGAGGAACATCGGTGGCATCTCGCGAGATAAGACTACTACTTAGTGGAAGACTTATCTGTAACGTGACATTCTGAGAATACGAAAATAAATTTTCAATCCACTTAAATTTTTTTTGACATAATATGTCAAGTTAGAGATAAATGTCTTAAGCGTGAGAATCGGGGTCTGGAGTATAGGGGTCCGACCCCGATACTCGCGCGTTAGACATTTATCTCTAATAGACAAAATGACAAATGTCAAAAAAAATGGCGGAAGTAATTGAAAACTAATGACATCCGCCATTTTTTTTCTACATTTGTCTATTAGAAATAAATGTCTAAAGCGCGAGAATCGGTGCCCCAGGACGTTGTCATCTGCATAGTATTCTCTTGGACTATTTGTTGACGCTCTGCCTACTCGAAGGTGTTGGTCGGTTATGAAACAGTGCAGTGGCAATAGTGTACTTTTCAATACAAAGAATAATTCTTATAAATATCCGTTGACGTTTTATTTAACAAACAAAAATAGAAGATCAGTAGTCTTTAGATCTGTTATTTTTGTTTCGTACCTAAATATTTAAACTTGATACAAGCCAGCAAGTCTTTTAAATAATGATAACAATTTTTATTTGGCATTTTTCTATAACGTTATAAACCTGGCATGGCATTATGAGCAGACTTCCAGAATATTTTTATCAGCCACGTGGTAGAGGGTAAAATGGCGCGAATATGACTAAGCTCACGTACGCGCGTGCTAAAGTATGCAACGTGTTTTAGCAGATATTAACACAGGCAGTTCAATAACAGCAGCATCTGGGACTATATTTATGGTGTCTGCAAAGTTTCAGTTATAATAATAAATTATGAGTGAAGTTTTTCATTTGCTTAATTATTATACAAATGTAAAACTTAACTAATACGGGAGGGTAAAGGTAGAGGTGAATGATGCTTACATTTAACCTACCAATTATGCCATGTTTAGGTTTCAGCAGAGAAGGCAGTCTACCTATCTATTTTAATTACATTTGAATTCAAGGTTTCCATAGGATTAGAGCAGTTGTGAGGTTTATACTTAACAAGAAATAGCAGATTCTATTAATTATTGGAGTGGTGAGTGCAAGATGTTTACCTGTCTACGCTTTCAGGTAATACAGGGGCATCAGGGGAGCTAAATGTGCTATGTTATGTTAAATCATTCCAGGTACTTAGCCTACTTTAAGTACTTAGTCTTCTGAGTGGAGTAGTTTGAGTAGATTCTATCCTTAAAATGATTTAACTAATTCTTGATTATTCAAATAGTTGTATGGATGAGCAACCATTTTACAGTCTATTTACCTCAAGTCCAACATACTTATAATTACAATCAATTAAAACATATGCTAATTACTTGGTTAACATTTGTGTCCTCTAACTGTACTAATAAAATAAAAGTGACTCAAATAAAATATTTAAATACTTGTTTTGTTATGCATCCTTTGTATTAGTTTTGTGCCACAAGTAATTTGCATGTGCCAAGACAATAAGTAGTTAGTTGTTTTTCAAATGTGGAATATAAAATATCAACAAATTCTGCTAACAGTAATAAATATTATCTTTGGTCAAAGCCAAAATACATAGTATGAAATTAAATGTAGATATGTCAATGTTCTACTAGAAAAAAAAAAACAAAAGAAAAGGGCACATTCAAATGGCTCCATCTCAGAATAACACACTTTCAGAGAAATCGCTTATTTTCTAATCCATCAACCTGATGAAAATGCCTGAACAAAATAATCAACCATACTGATAATTGAAATCAGTATGATACTTGAAAAAAAAGCCTTGTTAGTTCTTGCAAAGAGATATGGCTGTATTAATGAGATAATAGAACGGAATCACATCTGTATAAAGCCACATTTTATAAGACACCAAAAAACTAACTAGAACACAGCACTATATGAAAAAACTTAAAAGAAACTAATAATAATATATTTGTCTTCTGATAACCAGTTGTCCCATCTATAGTGTTTATGTCTAACCATGTAACAAAAACATTTTTTTCTCATTAATGACTTCATTCACAATTTTATCGTTTTCATGTGAATAATAGGTACTCACAAACAAATTTTTAATATCCACATTTTTAATGTCTATGAACAAATGTTTCATTACTTCTCATCAGAATTAGCAAAATTAATTGTTAACAATGTTATCAGGCTCCTGGCCAGGACATACCAAGGTCATGTAACACACATCTAATGTTATGCAAACCATGAATGATACATAATATTCGATTGCAATACTATTAAATAAGTTAACATTTCATAAACATTTGAATAGATTACCTTAACGCTTTCGTGAGGGAATTTGAACTCAGTGTCTTGGAAATCTCCTGCTTCCAACCATTTCACATAATCGGAATCAGATTTCTCTTTATTGACGCTGTTTATGAGTTCCCCGAGTGGTGTAAACATTTTACCGTTAGTTTGTTTCTCATTTGGAACGAATAACGAAGTAACTTTGTATAAATCTGCCTCGGTTATATGCGGTATGCAAACCAATTGACTGCTTCCGATTTCAATTTCGATTTCGTCTCTTATAAATGGCCAGGCATCCTCCAACTTCAATGATTTCAAGGTATCTAAACTCACATCTTTACGGATCTCATGGGAGTAGAGAGATTTCACAACGACTTTTAATTTTTTCGGCATTTTAAAATTTCAATATTTCACAACAAGCACACAACAACTTCGATCAGCTGTCAAACGACGACTGATTTTTTTTCATTCAAGGTTCAAACAAAACAGTAAGTAAGTAAACACCCATAGACCGAGATAGAAATAGCAATCAATACAAATAGTCCTTATGAGTAAAGGAGACGACATTCCATGTTGCCATTTTCCACATAATACTTTCCTAATTTGGCTGATAGAAAAATAATGATTAACTTTTTTTTGGATAATCTTATAAATTCAAAGAAATTTTAAGAATCGTTTAATAAGTAATAATTTATTTTTAAATACGGTCATATTTTCCGCTAAACTGCAAGCAAGTGCAACACTAGTAGTCATCACACAAGCACGCATTTTCCACGCGGAAAATGCGTGGTTTAGAACGCGTCCGGCTGATGGCAATAAAGGATCATCGTACGATTTATAAAAACTAGCGGTTACCTACACTAATTATATTTTTAGATATTTTTATGTTTGCTAGTATTTCCAAGCCAATTAATTATTTTTAAGACAGAGGCAGAGTTCCATGGCCAAACTTCCTAGGATTTCCACAGCTTCATTGCAGCACTAGATATAGCATATTAAAATACAGAGCTAAACGAAATCACGTTTATTATGTTGTAAAGTAGGTATCTAATGGATAGAGTACACAGGTCATCACCATTAATAAGCAAGAAATAAAAAGTTGAATCATATTTAAAATTATGTATAATACTCATAAGCTTAATACAGACCTTTTTAAACATTTAAAATCATGTAAATAATGAGATTTCTAAGAAATAAGTATCACTAGGTTAAATAATTCCAAAATTACAATTTGATTTTTGTTACTGACATGGAATGTGTATCAGCAAGTGCCTCTCTTAGTAAACCAGAATATTAATAACTATCGATACAATTCAAGCTTCTTAAATTATTGATAAAATTCTTACGATTATATAGGTTTTGGATTAGCTAAGAAGTTATTTGTTTAACATAAAACTAAAACATCATAAATTAACCCTAGATCATAGTGCTGATTATAACATATTTAGCTTTATGAATAACCATATTGTGATGTGTGATATTTTTTTTATAGTTCCTGGCAGTTATAAATATGTTACAAATATTTAGTGCATAATTATCTTAATGTTTAGCAAACACTGGTGTAAAAAGGGAAAGCATACAACAATAATTTTAAGCCTTACAATAAACAAAAAGGTACTTATGGATAAAAGATCTTATCTGACTATGATTGTCTATTGTTTCAGTGCATAATGCCCGCCATTGTTCTTTTGAATAGTAAAGCTAGTCCTGCTGCCCTAACATGGTGTATTATAATCATTGATAAAGATTCCATTCAGACATGACATATAAACTAAACTGGGATGTGGGCTTAATATTTTGTTAATTTTTTATTTTATTTTTGGATGACAATAAATAGATAACATTCCAGCCATACTTTTATTTGCTTCATAAATAATTAGGACAGCAAACCTAGCTTTGCCAAATGAGTAAATATATGATTTGTATATTTTAGTTCATTTTTTATGAATATTTGGAGTAGTTGACTGAAAAACTGATGATGCTGACATAAGATTCTCAATGTATTGCCCTAAGACTTGGTTTTCAGAGCGCAGTTTCAGATTCTCTTCCTTAACAGAGTCCACTCTTTGAGAGAGATCTGTAAAACAGATATTAAAGCAGTTTAGTTTTACATTAAATACAAATATAATAATATTTTTTTATGTAGTAAGTATGAAAAAACACTTGACAGACTTAAATTTGTATCAACTCAGGGTTCATTTTAATTAATATACAAAGTACTTGGATAAATTATCATGTAATTTGATATAAAAACTAAAGTACTCTACATACCATCTAAAGTATTTTGTAATTCCAACACTTGTGATATTAACCGCGCCTTTTCTTCTTGTTCGTCAATTCCGGAATCTGGCTCAAAACTCGGTGGCCCATTCAAGCCAGGGCTAGAAGAACCCCCAGTGTAGGAACTGGGTAATGAGTCCATCGAGCGACCATGATCCAAGTGATTGTTCTCTAGGTCGTCATTTATTATCACTTGCGGGTCATCATCAGCTAATGGAATGTTATCGTCGTTGCACTTCTGCATATTTAATACTAATTTGCAGATGTAGAAAAGTTATAATTACAGTCAAAATGGATTTCTTGCTGTACCTATCGATTTCGTTTTGATGGTGTGACGATTGTTTTGATTTTTTTTTGACAGCTGTGTGACTGAATGAATATTTAACTCCATTGACAGTTAAACAATCATTCACTCACTACTCATTCATTCCTCGTTGCGTCTCAAATAATGTCATGATATGAAAGCCGTGTGCCGTCGGACTGTGCGTCGGACATATTCGGTGGCCAAGTCCAGAAGTGAGTCCTATGCATTAGATTTGATGCTGATTTGATACATCTGTCAAATCAGTGTCAAACACAGACCTAGCAAAAAAGCTGTCAAAAATATTGTGATGGTTGGACTAACTGGTCTCTTACAAGTGCTTTTTCTATAAATTACGCTAAATATTATTCGATCTGTATACGGCAACTAAATAACGTTCTTTACTATAATGGCGCAGGCTATAAGGTTAACCATTGAAATATTAAACACTGCTAAATGGATCGTAAGGAGAGGTTAGAATGTTCATAATAATACTTTTCTGGGTGCTTCCAATACCCTAAAAACGCTTTGTATAAAAGCACATACAGTGTATGTTAATGTTAATGACTGTTAAATAATTCTTAAATATCGAATGTAGGTTCATACTACTATTGTCAATTAAAATAGGGTTTTCTTCATTCAGATCGCAGGACTTTCTCGTCTCTACCTCAAGTAACTGAACAGGTTCAACAAAAGAAACCCAAAACAGAGTCCCGACTGCGTATGAATAGTCGTAATCCTAACTTAGCCTTGAGACATGTATACCCAGAGTTTTTGCCTGATCCCAAGCCTGAATGGAGAAACAGTCTCCGTGAGAAACTTGAAAGAGCTGATATGTTGAAGCGACGAGTACATGTTGATATTCCTGAGTTCTATGTTGGTAAGTAAGATAGTTAACCTTGTGAGTGCTTTCTTCCTTGTAAATACTTAAATTTAAGACAATGATTTTAACAATGACAACTTCGGTAGTCGAGCGGTGTAAGCCATCCCATTGGGCTATATTGGGCCCGGGAGGTCGCGGGTTCGATTCCCGCCCCGGAGAATATTTGTGTAACAACAAATATTTGTTTCGGTGTCTGGTTGGTTGAGGGACTACCCTCCGTGCCTGGGAGAGCATGTTAAGCCGTCGGTCACGGTTGTCATTTAACACATCTACGACAATCGTTACATGTAGTCAGAAGCCAATATAATCTGACACCTGGACTAACCTTCTCGGTTACTGGTTCCTTACAGGTTTTGAGGTCTGATGGCAGTCGCTCGTATAATTCTGGTAGCTAGCCACTTCAGGTTAGACTGGGAGCCGACCCTAATAGAAATGGGAAAAAACACAAGAGGAATGATGATGATTTTAACAATGACGTTTTAATTATTTTATACTTAGATAATCTCAGTTGAATTTGAAGTTAAGAATTGTGCCTGATGAACATGAATAGTATCAATAGTATGTATGGAACCTAAACATAGCTAGCGAAGAGAGTGTGTTATTCACCTCTACCTATACCTTTTGGTAATGCAGGCGTGACGCTGTTTATGATGTAAATTTTAAAAGATATGGCGTAAAACAAAATGTGTTAAGCTCACAGTATGTTAAACTTTGTCTACACACTTCAAGTACCAAGTGTAATGTAGGTGTTGTTTAATTATGTATGTATTATTATAACAGAATATCTATTTAAATAACTTTCCAGGTTCAATTTTAGCAGTAACAGTGGCTGATCCTCATGCTCAAGGCAAAACTAATAGATTCGTTGGCATTTGTATTGAGCGCAAGGGATGTGGTCTGCGGGCTGAGTTCACTTTGAGAAATGTTGTTGATCATCTTGGAGTGGAGGTGAGGCCTTTAAAGTTATGGTTAAATAATATATTCTTATATTAGGACTATCAATTTATAAGTTACCCAGATAGGTATTTCAATTTATAAATTGTAAACATTTTAGCGAGAAAAGTGATTTACAAAGGGATCTTGTTAAACTTATAAACTTTCTTTTAAAGCTCAGATTTATTTGATTTATGTATAAGGATGCTGCTTATAAGCTTAATCTGGAGTTGTTCTCGTTTAGCTGAAGGTGTCAGACCTTTAGTAAATAAAGGTTCTTGAATGGAGACCTCTCATTGACTGCCTAACTGACTCAAAGGGTGGTTTGCCTTTGCCATGACCTGGAGTAAATTAATCCTTTTAAAAAAAATTACATTCAGTTTTGCTATTTTCAGGTTCGATATGATCTTTACGATCCAACTGTGCAGAACATACAAGTTCTACGACTGGAGAAACGTCTTGATGACAAATTGTACTATCTCAGGGATGCTTTGCCAGAATACAGTACCTTCCCTTTTGATATGGACCCTGAGATATTACCTGAAGGTACACCAGTGCCGGTAAATCCAGTACAGGTTGGTATTTTAAGTGTATTTTACACCACACTTGTTTAAACCTATTTTATAATACATTGGCTATCTAAAATCTCCTCCTAGCTGTATTTCAACTACTAATCTAACTAGGTGTTATAAATGCCTCTCCAAGGTATATCTCTACCAATTTCCTGTCTATGAACAGCTGAGGAATTAACTAACGGCCGCACTCAGAGATGTCAATTAACACTAAGTATGATTAAATAGTGTAAAAACCCATACAAAAATTAGCATTAAATGCTAGATTAAAGTTAATAGATGTCTCTGAGTGCGGCAGTAAGTCATTATTTTTGGTCCTCCCTTCCTTAATGGCTAGAGGCAAATATTCAATACTCAATAACTTTATTACTTTACCATAACTAAGTAGATGCTTAGGTGGCAGGTGCTTATTTTAATATAATCATTATGGACCCTGTCGGGCACAGCAAAAGTGTTAGAGAAATTCACTACAATAGTGTACAATGTCTCTTAAACTAGCAAATTATTATTATAGATATACGTGCCTAGGTCACTAGGCTGGTTAATGTACCATTCCTGTAATTCGTATAATAAAGAATCGTTTTCAAAAGGTATAAAGATAAAATTAGTACCTCTGACCTATGCAAGAAGGCAGTCAAGTTAGTCACATACACACTATTATACTAACTTTTGCTAAACATTTCCAGGTGAAACTGAAGCCTAGACCTTGGCTAGAAAGATGGGAGAGGCAAGAGCTGAAAGGTGTTGCGAATATAGAGGAATATCTTAAAGAGAAAGATCGTGTTAGAAGAAAACTGAGGGCTACACCATGGGAGAAATACGACCTTATGAAGCAGTATAGGTAATATGTGTACATTACACTGTTTCAACCCCTAACACAAAAACGACGGGGTGTTATATATAAGTTTGACGTATCTGTGTGTGTCTGGATGTGGCGTTGTAGTTTCCTAACACATAAACCGATTTTAATTTTTTTTTGAATAACCCAAATGTATTCTATCGGGTATTCTTAACTAAAAAAATTCAAGGTCAGGGGTTATTGAACTTTTAATCTAGTGTTATTGATAATAATGTGAAAACATTTGCTTAAATAGTAGCCCCTTGTGAGTACCTGCACTTGCGTCTATTGTTGGAAATTACGAATAAACATGCAAGTCAAGTAGCAAAAATAATCTTTGACTAAAGGCTTTGATGTAAATTGCCAAATTCACGTGGGTGTGTATGCTGTATAATCTAATTTTTTTTAGAATTTAAGTGGTTTCACACCAGAGCCCCTTGATATTTTTGCATGCTGTATAAAATGTTTTTCTTTTGTTTTCACAGAAAAACAATACCAACAGAAGATCAGAATGCGATTTGGGCTGAAGTGAATAACCAGCTACAGCAGTTACAGCTAACTCGCAAGAAGACCTTCAGGAAACGCACGTTTAGCACGCCTAAGACACAGCTTGGCTAATAAGTGCCGTTTATAGATGTATAGTTTATTAAAATTAGGACAAGGTGCTTTTGTTTTATTGACCCATGTAAAAACTTTCCAAAGTTAATCATATTCCCGAGTAAAGTACGGATGCAATGGCAAAATGCTATGAAATAGGAAGCATTTTTACCGTATTACAGCCATACTATAATATTATATTATCTGTGACCGTACCATTATTAAAAAAATACCAAATTAATGGTCAGTTGACCCCGTTCGTCAGATTTTTTTACAGAGTAATACTATAAATCAGGTCAGGTTACATACTTTGTGGCTTTACTGTCTTTAAATTGTAAAAATAAAAATTACCGACGACCTCGACAGCCTTAACAAAACGCAACTGATCTGTCAAAATATGTTCAAGTTACTACATAGATGGCGGTGTCTGCCCCAATCAAGTTATAAATTAAAATCTTTACTTTATTAGCTATTACAAAATAGTTCTTATGCCCTGCACTTAGATTTCATATTCCCTAAGACTAGTAGGTGTAGGTACAGAAATCTCTTGCAAGCGCTGTGGGGTTGTGTTGCTGTGCATGAGCCTTTGAAATAATAAAAATAGTAGTGTTCTAACTTAGTATTCTCTTCAGTTTCTATGTAAATAACGAAAAGTGAATAAGACTCGTTAATTGTGCAGTTTCAGTGAAGTGTTGTGTACTTTTTTCCAAGTTTTAAAGTCGGCAACTATTGCAAACTGCATGTTGCACATTACACCTGTCGCCCGGTAAGAAATTTGTTAATATCTTGCAAAAACTAGACCTTTAAAAGAAGTGCTAAAGTACCTAATTACAGAATAAGTCAGGCTTCTGATTTAATCTGAATTTTTGATAGAAGCCGTAGATTTGATTATTGTAAAGTTGCATTGCGATGCACTATGCAGTTAGCCTTGATTTTATCGATTATGTGTGACATGGCGCATTAAAACTGGTTACTTGATATAAACAAACGACAAATGACTAATGAACTCTCATTAATAACAAAAGAGCATGTGTTCTTTTATTATTTATGAACTTTGTTAGATACTAGTTATAGTACTTAAACTTAGTTTATGTGTAAGGGACATTATTACCTAATAAGAGTATTTTTAATAACTTAAAGTTAAGTAACCAGCAGTTTTTGTGGTTCAAGTTCAAAATAGTAATAATCAGTAGCACAGCTATACCAAACTTTAACAAACTTTTTATTTGGCTTCTACAAAGGTTGAACTTAAGTTATTTGACCAACATGGAAAACCCTTGTTTCTGTCTAAAGTACATACCCACTTGCAAAATTAAAAGATCACATAAAAAGGTCAATAAATTAACTTTTTTAAGTATTTCTTAAATCCTATTTGTATTATGTATCATTTTGTAAAACAAAAATTATTGGAAATTTATAATTAAATTATTTTTCTAACATGTTCTGCTAATTTGTCAGAGTGTAGAATATAAATAGCCAATGTAAGATATAGATTCTGTCATGTCATAAAAGTTTCAAATAGTAATTGTAGACGTCTACTGGAAGGCAATTTGTTTATTAATTAATTAATAAATTAAAATCTTTATTTTGCTGACAGTATTGTAAGTTAGTATCTAACAGTACCTATAACATAATTGTAGAACACTTTTGTACTCAATAGATTCTATCTGTACCCTTAGTAAGAGTTGTCAATGTGAAAAAAGTTTTTGAATACTATCAGTAACATGCGAAGATGTTGAGTTGAAATACAGAACTATCTACAAATTGTTGTACTTACTGTATTTCTAATTAATTTTATTCTATTTCTAGCATTCTACTTCCAAAAAATGAATTTGAAACAGCATTAAGACAGGTTTAAGAGAGCATTCGAAAACTTTTTGTATGGGTGTACTTCTACTAAATTCTTAGAATACAATGTCAATAGTAGTATTATCTTCCTAATAATTTAGACAACATTATTTTGCACACATAGCCATATTATTTGTAAAGCGAATTCACCCATAAAAGTTCTACCTAGGTTAAAATTTATAACTTATTTACCTGGGTCTGGTAGTTTTGCTGATGGAGTTAATAAGGTGCTAATTTTAGTGAGATAGAGTGAAAAAACTTTGCTTTGTCCAATGGGTTGCCCTACTGCGGATGCGTCTCTACCTTACAGAATACACACAGTTTAATAACAGTGGATGTGTTACTATGTTAAAGTAAAGTAGTCAGTGCCTGCGACATCCCTCGGTCCAAAGGCAAAGTGACATAAAGCAATAACAAGAATAAAACATATGGAATTGACATTCACCATTGAAAAATCATGTGACAATTTTATGTGACTCCCATAAATTTTGTTCTTTTTGATCTTTCATTATCACTTTGCTATGTAACTAGTCAAGAGGCCTCAGGGTTGCAGGTTTCTATAGGCCATAGGCTATGGTGACCATTATGCATCAAGTGTTATGTTCTTTGCTGACTTGGTAGCATTAAATAAAAATCAAATTCTTTTTAGCTAGTATAAGCGTAAAAAAATATATATAAAAAAACCTTATAGGTAGTCAAAATGCGTATTAAACGCAAAACCTCTTTCTAAATCCATTGTTACGACTCGGCAGGTGTACGTATAAAATGGGAGTGTCCTTTCATTCATACATGTTGTATTTTACAACCTGAAGGCGTGTACGTTCGTGTACGAGGTCGTCAACCGATAATCCAATCACTAATGACTACACTTGCCACTCAAAAGGAATGTACCTACCTAACGCTACTTACTTTAGACTAATCGAAATTGTGTTCTGAAGATTGCTATCAGATTCTGAAGGTAATAGGTACCTTTGGAACTTAGAAAGGTGGTTAGTGGTTACATACATTTAGACTGTAGCCGTTTTTGCCATAGGATAGTGGTACAGAGGCTAACGAATCCAACTTGCCACCATAATAATAATAATAATAATAATACCTCAAACCTAAACCATCACTCCTCTTTTACCCTTTAAGTTTGTGAGACACAATATTGAGTTACAAAAATTTTGAGTCTCTAGACCCAACAGTTTGGGTTGTGTCAGTCAGTTTCTTCTTATAAAATATTTAGAAAAAAGTTTGTTAAAATGCACGAATCTGGATGGAACTGGGTAATTTTCCAATTATGTACTTAGAAGATTCTTGATTTTTAAATTGTGATAGCTATTCATTAAAGTATTGTCTTACAAAGTGTATTTAGGTATTTTCTAGTAAGACATAGTCTCAGATAAATGTAAATAACTTAAAACATTTTTTATTTGTTTAGGTTTAAGAAATCCTGAAGAATTTCCTCAATGCTGTCCACTACATCTCCTTTTTTCCTGAGTTCCTTGGGAGCTGTTGAAGAAGTCCTTTCCTACTTCCAGTCCAGCCCAATCAAGCTAAAATTATTATGACTGCAAAAACTGTTTCCCGCTACAGTCCGCTGATCATTGCATAGTGTGTGTGTGCACATAGATTGTGTAGGTTGGGACGGCGTCAGCCTAGAGAGTGACGCGTGCTTTCCTTGGTTTAAAACGGTTTACACTGCTGTATTGAGTGTTGCGATCTGCTTTCTGAAATCTCTATAAGAGTGCCCTATAATTATCCTAGATGCAGACTTACAGACACTTTCCGCATCAAACCTGCAAAAACTAACTTAGGCACAAATTCTCCGATCTCGCGCATATGCCGTACTTACAATGAACACAATAGTCAAATCGAGAACCTTGATATATTCCACGATGCTCATAAGAACTTCATTAACAAAATTTGTTCAATGTATTCATAATGCTGGCAGTGATTTTATCAATTTAAACCTCCAGCTATTAAAAGTCAGTAGGTAAATGTATCATTTGTTTTTGTCCACCATCAATTCTATTTCAACGTAGTATAATAAACTATAGTTAATCTTAGCTGTTCACAATTATTATTGTAGTATTTGTTTTACATTATGCATGTTTTATGAATTTTCATCCTTGTTTTATATTCATGTCTAAGCTTGTTCAATTTTAATATGGATTTTTTTTTTTGCACGCGATCTTAAAATAAATGTTGAATGTGCCTGTTAATTGTATACATATCAGTGCGGAGTCCTTGATATAAAATTGTAAATTTCTAATATGTTTACTGTTGGCACATCATAATGAAATAAATAAATAAATAAATAAATACACTGCTTTTTGACAATGTGCGTGCATGCGCGATGCAACTCATAGAAATGATCACTGACAAATGCATAGCTCAGCTCAGACCTCGCTGACTGTACCTATGTATCCCTTCATCCATTGACCTTGTTGCATTTATTAATAGTTTGCCTTTGTACCTATATTTCTTTCGTATTATTTATTAGTACTGTTTTACTATTATCCAGAAAAATATAAAGCTATCAAAATAATTCATAGTAAATTGTATTTAATTTACTTTTTAATGAGCAATAATAATAAAGAGCATAAAACTTACAGATGACCCATGTTTCTTTTGTCTATGAAACGTGCAAGTTACACAAACGGAAGACACGGGAAGTAGCGCTATAAAATCTATATGGCGTTGTAAAACCGTAGCTAGAACATCAAGACACCTGATAAAGTGTCACTATTTGCTATTACAAGATCACTAATTATAAACAGAGTTTGAATGGATACAGATGTGAAGCATTCTTAATTACAGTGTATTGAAAAGAAAATCTCTAACATTTTAATTAATCTTTGATACTTACCTGAGTACTTACTTGAGTTCTGATCCTTGATTACTAGTTTGTTTAGGGCATATTAATCAATAGTTATATATCTTTTAACTCCGATTTTTTTTTACATTTTGACAGTCAAGTTATGGAAAATCTGTCAATACGTGAAAATATTTGTTTAGATGAATTTTATTACATTAATTATACAATTGGTATTATACAATATTACAATATTATATAATATACAATATTATGGGTATATAATACCCATAATATTGTATAAATTGGTCTCTATGTGGGCAGGCATTATCTTTCTACCATATTGAATAGGAAAATGATTTTTTTTTCTCAATCTTTATATTTATTCTATAGTATGTATTATGAAGTCCAAATTCGTAATGTATTTAGTAAGGTTAGGTTTTAAATTAGTGTAGATACATTTATTTACAATCAAGGCAATTGAAAAAGAAAAAGTACCTAACTGAATAAAAATCTTAACAAACCTAAATAAAGAAAAGTATATATTTTATACACGTTTTAACGAACTCCGTCAAGGATATTGTGGACTGAAAAAGATTTTACTTAATTTTGCTTTCCATTCAGCTGCAATCCTGCATATTTACCTACACGTTATAATTTTTTTATAAATTAACGAGAAGCTTACTAGCTGTGAGTACCTTCACTATTCCATAATCTACGCATTTTGTGTCATACACTTTACTGAAAAATGTACACATTCAGATTTGGGCTTTGACATAGTAATTTCAATAATGTCTAAATGATTTATCCATAAAAAAATTGCTTGTCAGATCCCATAAATCACCGCTACATAGGTATAAATATGTATAGTTAGCGTTCCACCTGAGGTTTCGCCCGCATCACCAAAACTTTATGCCCAGCTGTGGGTAAAAAGCAGCCTTAGCCTTCCTCAATAAATGGGACATCTAACAGTTACGATTAGAGCATTCAACCAAGCAATTAAACACTCAAGATTGAAGCTAGCAAACACTCTTGAGTTCTCAAATATTAGCATATAAATACGCTAGTACATACCAACTCATAGTGGTATAAAAAGTCATAATGTAAGTTAATTAGCTAAATCCACTGCCTAAAAAACAAAAGAAAAAATAATTAAAACCAAACATTTGGAGTTCTATTCCAACAGCGATTTTGTAATCATTGCGTAACAGTTTCGATTAGCAAACCATTAGACCAAAGACAGATACCGTTGTATATGCATCACTGTTCATGGAACAATAAATCCAAGTTAGTTTACCTAATAGAATCTCTAGAATTAAGCATTTTGCGTGGGATGGATTTCATCTCCATACCATGTACTGAAATAGTTCAAAACCGGAATAATTTATACCCTAAACACGCCTGCCGGGGTAAAAATAATTTGCCTACGTACCTACATATTATGGAATGCTTTGCGTGCTGCCCGAAGCAAAAATTCTAGCATGACAAGGTAGGTAATTTTGATGATTTTTATGTTTAGTATATGTGTTTCATCGGACAAGTAGAGACACGGCTATGTGCCATCGATATTGATAGATACCATGGGTACGCACACGCATGCTCCCACTTCTATTGTGCGAACTGCCAAGTTGTGGTACTCGCTGGTCGGTATCCCTGTTTCTCGTCCTTACTATCTTTACTATATTATATATTTATATATATTATATTATTATATTATATCCCTACTAATATTATAAATGCGAAAGTAACTCTGTCTGTCTGTCTGTTACGCTTTCACGCCTAAACTACTGGACCGATTTGGATGAAATTGGGTATGGAGGTAGTTTGAGACCCGAAAAAGGACATACGATAGTTTTTTCCGACTGCGCAAAAAGAAGGTAATGTTTTGGCGCGATAACCGACATACACGCGGGCGAAGCCGCCGTCGGAAAGCGAGTAGCTATATACAAGTGAATCAGTATTAACTGGGTAAGCGCTTTCCATCGTAGACCCTATCGTTGCTTAACATCACGCATAACTTGCGTGCTGCTGCTGTAATCAAGCTCGAGCCTATTTAAGAATTTAAAAAGTACTCCAAATTTATCTTACATGTACGAGCCGCTTCAGTTTATCTACATGAAATATCCCTAAATTAACTCTAGATTACACTTCCTCTTATCAGATAACCAAGTTTTGTCATGTTAAAATATTTAGGTCAGCGTAAGAAGCCATACGTGATACATGTCCGTAAAACGATAATAACAGGTCGGCGACCTTCCGTCTGGGCTGGTCAATTTAGAAACTATCCGATCCCGTGCCCTACGAGTTTCTGTACCACTTTCTAAGCTTAATTACTAGCCTTTTCTAGCTCTTGTTTGATACTACACATTGTCGATGTGTTCCGTGTCACTATCGTGATTTGAAAAGTATTTAACGTCATAAATACTTTATTTTTAAATTATAATCTTCAAAATTATTATATTTAAATTTGTGCAAGTTACAAAAAGCAAAAAGGTAACCTGTTTCCGCCCGGGATCGAACCGGGGACCTTGTGCGTGTGAAGCACACGTGATAACCGCTACACTACGGAAACGATATGCTCTTGGGTGAAATTATTGACCAGTAGTAGGATACTAACGTTGATTGGTATAATACATCGGTCGGGGAGAATTTTTTTTATTTTGAGAGTCGGCCTGTGCTGGATTAACTTCATACATACACTAACTTTTGTATACACTGGAGGTCTACTAGGATAATTAAACAACTTTTTGAGTACATCATGACAATACGAAATCACTACACTACCAATGTGGTAATTAAAATCCATCAACAAATTAGTCTCGCGCGGCTCGAAATTGACGTGTTGTACACAAAGAAAAAGCTAATCGCAACAATGGCTTCAGACAAAGGGATCATCTGCAGTCGATCAATACAATGTGATGAGTCATTGAAACATGAAGGGCTGAATACTAATGTTTTGTAGCGCCTGTTAATTATTTAATAGTAAATAAATGGGAAATGGCTTAGTAATAATAAATAAATACACAAAGACAAGTTTGTTTACAACATTAAGTTACAATTGACAAGAAAAAAAAATGTCATCTATACACTAAAGTAGGAACTAAACTAACTAAAGCTTCCTCTGAATATGCACATGTTTAGTAACAACACCAGTTTGAAGTCATAAAAAAAAAATTTTTTTTTCAACGTACACTTGATTTGTAATTTTTGTTGTTGTTCTGTGGGAGGGAACAGATAAGATAAGCGCAAGCGCGCGACGCGTCGTGAGATCTCCAAACAAATATGTACATCAAAAAATAATTAATTTAGCATTGTACAACAACAATGCAAGGTCTCAAATAAAAATCATTATTATTAAATTGAAAATTGACTGATCGGGTAATATTTGCGAAACCATAATAAATTATAGAACTCTGCTTGCACTACACCAAGGCTAATGTTCTCAATAATATTATATTACGGACTTTTAAGTGATTTTACTAATTAATTTCAATCAAAACCAACTATTATGGTTTAATTTGACGGGATAATTGCCTATTTTTGTTTTTTATTTGAACTTTAACTTGACCTGTAATCAAAATTATTTTTTGTAATTAGGCTTGGGAATGTACTGCAGTAGGTAACGTAAAATTCATTTCAAGGATACCATAAAATTACAAAATTAACTGACTTCAAAAAAGAAGATGTTTTAAATTTTGTTGTGTTTTTTTTATGATTGTTGTTAGACACATACTTAGATTAACTTATTTTATTAAACATCATCTTTTAGTACCTAGTCCGTGCATCGAAATCCTCCAAAGGGCCCGGCGGTTGCCTGCTCTGTGGTTGTTTGGAAAGAACTCAGTCATAATTACATTTTATTTTTGGTTTTCAAGAGGTAATTAACGTCGTTATAACCGACTTCAAAGGAGTTTGACGGGCCGGTGGCGTGGTCGGTAAGATACTTGCTTTTCACGCCGCAGGTCGTGGGTTCGACTCCCACCCGAGACAAACATTAGTGATGAACATTTCTGTTTGTGTCGAGTCTGGGTGTAAATATCTATTATATGTATATATTTACAAAAGAAAAGTATTATATGTATAGTATATACCAGTTATTTGGTTTCCATAACACAAGCTCTGCTTAGCTTGGGACCAGATGACCGTGTGTGTAAATGTCCCAGAATATTTATTTATTTATTTATTTAGTTTATGTTTTTTATGTATGTTCATCTATTAATTGAAAACTGATCCCATTTTAAAAATATTTATTTTTTTCGTTCCATTTGAATTTTATCGAAATTGGTTTTTGAAAAATCAAACACAATGAAACTTTTAAGTATCATCGATGACATTTTCGTTTACTCCAAAACATTATTGAAGTCTAGTAGGTAGGTGCCATATTTCGTATTTTGTACGCAATTATTTTTGTAAAACATTTTTGGAATGTAAGATAGGTACTTACTTTTGTTTGATTTCGGGCATGGAACATAAGTTGCTGGTTGTTCTTTGAATAATATTGATACTGCAAGGCCAGTTCTTAACAATGACATTTTGTATTTAAAACAAGCTCATTACACACTGTAGGTATGGCACGTGTTTGTTACGTAAACTTGAGTAATTGTTCTATTATTAATAAGTTGCGACATTTATGACAGGAACTCATTCTTAATTTGAATTTCAGTGTAGCAAAAAATGGTACCTACCAACTCGTATGCTTACACTGTAACCTAATTCCTGGAGGCAAGGCAATAAACTTAGGCAACTTTAGGTCAATAAACTCCTTTCTTCTTTGGGTATAACGAAATCCCTGTAAGTTGGTACCTATAGACTTTTCAAAACGCGTACATAAGTATCGTTTTACAGCATTACCTTATCTACGTAATCTCGTAATCTTCTAAGAAGTATAGATTAAAACTTCCGCCAGTAAATAATGATGAAAATCGATAAATGTTAAACAGTTTTAGAGATTATTTAGATATTAAACACATTTTATCTTCTTAATAACAGGTCAGCAGATACCGACAAAACGTGAGAGTAACCCTTATAAGATTTTTTTTGTATACATTACTAGCTTCCGCCCGCAGCTTCGCCCGCGAAATTGGTCTCTAATCTTGTTTCTCCATACAAACTTTGGAACCCCGTTTCACCCCCTCAAAGGGTGAGTTTTGAAAAATCCTTTCTTAGTGCACCCCTAGACCCCATAAGGAACCTATCTGCCAAATTTAGAGTCTCCAGACCCAGCGGTTTGGGCTCTGCGTTGATATGTCAGTCAGTCAGTTTCTTCTTTTATATATTTAAATTATTATACATGAAAATCTATTAATCAGTTCGCAAGTTTTTTCAGTGGTTCTGGAATAATAATAGTAATAGAAAATTCTAATATCAGCAAACCATGGATGATCAATTCGTAATGTAATATTGATGAAAGCGCATGGCGTAAAATTAGCGGTCAGTGACCCTAGCGAACCCACAGCTGATACGGTGGCACACTGGTGACAGTAGTATCAGTATCAATAGTAAACATTTGTTAGTTAGCGACTACTTAATATTATACGTGTCTATTAAAATTTGTATAAATTTATTTTCTCAAAGTTTGCTAACTGGTTAAAAAGTTTACTTGTAGGTATATAGCACTTTTCTAATTTGGGAAGTGCGTTGAGTATCTAGTACTTGTTATGACTTAATGGTTCGCGTGTCTAAGCGATAAAATATTGCATGTTTATGAGTCGTAAATATCACGTGACCCGGGCCACCATAATCTCGGTATGGGGTAATATTTTCGGAGGGGTGTTTGGGTATCATTGACCTTTTTACGCGCATTTGCTTCCTTGTTAATATCTATTAAGTTTTTGATAAGCAACGCCCATGTTTTGTTTTATTTTTAGGTATGTAATTAAATTCTAACCACGGCTAAGCTGACAAGTCGTAGGACAACGAATGTAATTATGAATACCGTCCGTGCGTAAATTAGGGAAAAATATATTCGTGGTACCGATTCCCATTTGTCGATTCCTAAAATATATTGGGAATAGATAAATCTGATAAGAATTCCAGTAATTTCTGAAGTGCACTAACATTTTACAATTTAGAATAGAACAAGGTTAAAATTTAGCTAAATATCCTCAGTGCCTACGAGTTGTCTATGCGAAAAAAGTTTTAGAATAAGTACTATCATGAACTTATCAAGACATTATGTTAAAACGTCAACAAATCTACAAGAATAATAATATGTTTATTTGCAAATATGGGTAGTACTACATATTAAGTGGTGTAACAAAATTAATCAAGTTCGACTTTTTCTTTTTACCAAAAGGCGTGCAATATTTAAAAACTGGTCCGATAAAAATTCATCCACACTGTAATAAGTTTTCTCCATTAACAATTTACGCAGTCTCTTTTTAAAATTGATAACACTTGACTTTTCCAACAACTCGGTAACTTATTATAGATAATAGGTGCCATGCAAAAGACACCTTTACAAATTAATTTACTTCTGTTTCCAATCCATTTTATCCTATTTCTAGCATTGCAGTTTCTTTCTATTAAACGTTTGGAACGAATAAAAATAAATTTGAAAACTGATGTTGTCATATTATTCGAAAACTTTTTTCGTATTCATGAACTCGTAACTCTTTTTTAATATTTAAGGTTATCATTATTTTTGTTGTATCCCGCAACGATATAATTTGGGCAATTACCCCAATATGCCACATATGGGATGGGGACTTGAAATAATGTTTATCAATCAAGATGGAGGATGTAGAAAATGATAACAGGTTTGGTTTATTATGAGACATTCTGTGATGTATTGTCGTGTGTTATTCCTCATGTAAGATAGAGATGTGAGCAAATATCAACAAGCATAGCGTCGTGTTCAGAGAAAGTTGGCGCAATCGTGGAGCGCTTATGAAGTCACAACCATTTTTGAAAATCTAAAAGACTTAAATGCCTTAGTTTGGAATACTTATGATTGTTATCGTCGTATTATACCGTTTCTTTATGTTCTGCGAACTTAATCGTATCATTTTAGGCAGTGTTATGTAAGACCATTGTTATTTAGATCGATCAAATCATGATTTTCGTATTTTGCGGATGGTATCTTCAGGATGGGCGTGGTGTTGCGGAATTACTAATGTTATAGAAATCTGTTAGGATAATGGAGTCGTGTTCTATATTATGTAACAAATAGGATGCGCTTTTTTACGTAGGTACATTTTGACTACTTAGCTAAGCGTGTCCAGTACAAACTGCTTGCCAGTTTTACTTTCAATGCTTGCAAATAAAATGTTTAAGAGTACATGTACGTACATATATCTGTTGTGAAACCATCTTATTTGCTTCTGGTTAATCGTACTGTTAATCCCCATCATCTTTCCGAATGATGTTCGCTCACATCGTGATTAGCACTTGCGCATATCTCGTTTCTCAGGCAAAGAAACAAGGCAGGTTTGTGTAGGTAATCCAGAATGCGTCTTCGCCCGAAGACGCATTCTGGCTTACCTACACAAACAGGTCCGGAGATTCCGGAAGCTTATAGTTAAAGCCTTTTAACTATAAGCTTCCGGAATCTCCGGACCTGAAAAACAGAAAGAGAACAGAATTGCTTCCGGGTAAAATTCAGGATCAGGCCCCCTGATCCTTTGTAGTCGTTGCGGGAACAATTCAAATAATTGTTTGAGAATCTGTTTGAATCAGGGCTCGTCCGAGGCCGTGTTTCTTCGGTTACGGGCAATTTTGGAAGCATAAAGATCAGGCCATAGACTTAAAAAAACTGTATAGACAACGCAACTCCCGGGTCGAGGTCACAGTGACACGGTTACACGAGGCGCCGGTGTAGTATCAAATTGACGGCAAAAACTCTAATCAAATGAAATAGGCACTTGTACTTCATTTCCCACGATGTAATATTGAATCTAAGTATTCATTTGTCAAATATAACATGAGCTATCGTAAATATTTTCTCAAATACTAATAGGGTTCTTGTTAAATTGGTTGGTAGGTGTTTGTCCGTTTTTATGCGTGATTGCTTACTCGGCGGGAGTCGTTAAGCTGGACAGTTTGTTTACAGATCAAGGTACTCGAGTTTAAAAATAAAAGTAATGTAGAGTTACAAATGCATACGAGTAAACGAAGTGTTTACTTAGTAATAATTTTAGTTGGAATTCAGTGGGGTATAATAACTTCAGCTAATTTAATAGTAGCACGATCAATTTGTTAATTTGGTAATATTAAAAAATGTTTACGCAGTCTCAGGTACAAGTCCTTGGTCTAGCCACAGATAATATAATACCTACTCTACTAGGTCTAACAAAAAGTGGAAGTTGCTAAAAGCTAAGCTGCTATTGGATGTTGTTACTTACAGTAAAATAGTAAGTACATTTTTAATTTGCAATGTTTTTCATTTTTATTAGCGCTATCATAAATACCTACATACTAACTATAGCCTATACATTACATACAAGGTTGAAAAAATTGGGCCCTCAGCGGAAGTACTTTAAAGCTATAAGATATTATTTTACATAAAAGAGTCGTAGAAAATAGTTTTTTTTTTCTTTTCTTAAATTAATTTAAAATAGGTTTCCTTTTAGGCCTATCGATTTTTTTCGCTCTGTAGGTATACATAAAAACCAAAAGTTACTCAGTTTATGATTTTGTGTTGAGAAGTGAGCCTAGGTACAGTTGTTTAACGTCTATTAAATTTGAATTCTGAGCTTCAAATTAATAACATTGAAAGCGAGCAATCGATAGTAATCGAATATATCTGGCTCATAAATCGATATCTAAAGCATTCTAAATTCAATTTAGTCAAACACTATTTACCTTCCGATATTGTACCAATTAAGTGTTGCCAGATTGACAGAGGAAAGCAACTGGGAACAAGGAATGACGGCGAAAGTGGAATATTCGCTCGCTCACTTTGTATACAATATAGAAATAATGACCATTGGTTAGTCCCACCCAAATGTCAATTTATGTGGTTTAATATTATACTAAGTGGCTATTTGTTTTATCTGTTCTATGCTAAGTTAGGGCTAAATTGTACTACGCATTTCATTCCGATTATGATGACTTTCTATTGTTATTGTTTACGTTTGCTTTGCTTTGAATCTATCTTATTTTGGAAGTACCTCAGATTTTTTTGAAATCTTACTAACTTTGTCGGATAGGTTAAGTCAAAGCAATTTTTTTTACCGAGGCATACGAATCAGAAAACCTAGTTTGAATTTAGAGACCAACACGGTAGCGTTAACTTGTCGTCATCATAAACGTCTATTTCTGTGCCAAAAATAGTTTCCTGTAGTAATTGACCACGCCGCGGATAAAATTTCATACATTTGCACGTTTACGCGACCGGTTAAAAACCTATACAAGGCCCGTAGAGAGATCAAAGTAATTATCTACCTATTTACAATATTGACAAGAGTAGCCAGCCCTCAAACATTTTTTCAGTTAGGTACATCAAACATGTACTTAGAAAATAGACTTTAGTAAACTTAAGTAATCTAATCACTAAAAGAGAATAAAGATCTTTAAACCGAAATGTGATTAAATCGTCAAATATCCTTTTAAATTATAACATAGAATTTTGACAGCTTGGTAAACCATAACACACTTTGAATAGAAAGTTAACAGCCCAGGAAGGGGCATTAATGACCGATAATGGCTTAATTTTTAATCAAACCGTAACCGTACACGACAAGGCGCTATTAGCGCGGGTAATACCATTTATGCGCCTTACTTTATGGTTAACGATCTCCGATCGTAAGAGATCTTAATTCATTTAAATGTACCATTACGAATGCGCACTATTTGGTTTCTATTAAATATTCATTCGAATAATTACTAATTAAAAAGGTGGGTTACTAATAAATTATTTACTGCAATTGTTTCGATAGAATCCAAAACCTTGCAATTAAAGAAGATAGGATGGTAGAAAGGTAAGAAGGTCCTATCAGAGGTGTGTAACTTTTTTTCATTTCTAATTATTTAGCAAACGGGACATTCTGAGAAAGAATCATTTTGCCACGAGTAGACATTTTGCGAGTCTACTGCTAAAATATCTGCTGCTCATCATAGGATGGATGGATGGTTCGATTCACCAAAGTGCCTAAACTGTTCAGGATGAAATATCATGGTTAATAACTGTAAGTAGGTAACTACTATGAGCTTACTAGATGCTTGCTGTTCTCGACGGGACAAAACTATGGACCGAAACTAGATTGTCGCAAGGAAATCATTATAATATCTCTCGCACCTAATGCGATAAAAATAAAAATTACATAACATTCGTAAATTATTCTAAACATCAAACTTAGTTCAAAAAATGCGCTCAAAAGACAGGTGATCATTACAAGTCATTAAGACGATGATGACCAAAGGGTTTACAAGTTACAATGAAATCGTGACTTGAAATTCTTGGTGTAATGACTTGGCTATTAGTTCGAGGAATTTAACAATTTCTTTACTTTTTAAAGAGTGGCTGCGTATTGATATAACTTTTATCTAATCTGTGGTAAAGAAATCTAGTTAGTTATACTGACATTAGGGGTGTGACCACAATATTTAAGTGCGAGGAAATAACCTACCTAACCATAAAGCATTTTAAAGTTATAGTAATGATGCAGATAAGTAAGTAGAGTACTATACATACCTACTACTTTACTAAAATTCGTTATCTAGTTATTTAGCTTAGATTATTTTTTTGTGGTGCTGAATTCCTATGTAAATGGTAATCAACCATAGATTTAATCTATAATATAAAAATGAATCGCAAAATGTATTGGTAAACGTATAACTCGAGAAAGGCTGAACCGATTTCGCTAATTCTTTTTTTAGAATATTCCTTAAAGTACGAGGATGTTTTTCTTCACCGAAGATAAGCAGCGGCGATGTAACAATTCACACAAAGATGTGTGGACGCGCCTGGGAATCGAACCTGCGATATTATATTTCAAAGGCGAGGTCGATATCTGCTCCACCGGATGACACCTATTCTTTAAATTCACCACTGGACGTATTATATTATCTGTGATGTGACTGCACGTAATTTTTACCAAAAAGTTTAATAATATGACTGCAAAGTGTGGTAAGTATTCATTTTATAAAAAAAAAATCCTAATTGATGGTTCCAATAACTTCCCAAAAACAATTACCTTAGCAATTACGTAATAGCTTATGTCATTGTCCCCATTAGGGGAGGTAATATTGAATAGCCCGCAGTAAAACCTTCACGACATTATCAGTCATGGATCTTTAGTGAGTGTTTTTGTCCCCTGTCGACCCAGGGTGTCATTTGTGGCATTAAATAACAACATTCCCAAGATTTGTGGGGCCATACTTCCTAATAAACAGTATTATTATTGTAAGTTAACTCAAGCGGTTGTGCATCCTCGTCTTTGAAGTATAAGGTCGCGGGTTCGGCCCCCGGTAGTGCCCACATTTTTTATTCATCCCTGCTGCTCAATATCAGTGAAGGAAAACATCGTAAAGAAACCGGCATATCTAAGAACTAATCATTCGAGGATGTTCACAAACTCGCGCTTTGCTAGCGTGTGTGGATTAAGGCTTAAACTCTCTCAACTCGTAAGATAATAGAGACCCTGTGGGACACTTAAAAAGTGTTGAAGTGAGACTCGGTCCGCCAATTTAAATCCGATTTTGATGTTTTAGCATGTAAAACCGACTCATTGTTACCCAGTTCTGGAAATTAGGATAATTAGAGGGATCATTCGCGCATTTTAAAATTCTAGCCGTCTTCAAGAAAACGCGGCTTTTGTAAGCTGTGTTCGAGAATACTATTGTCAATGATGAAATAAAAAATGATGAACAATGATGCCAGATAATTAATACACTATTTCAATGCAATTTTATTACTATTACGATTAAAGCTCTGAGTATTTTGCGATTTTATCATTCATTACGTATTTACTTTAGCAATACCAGTGAATGCGAGTGGGCAATGAACTGTAAAATCGTTAAGAAATTGTAAAATCCTTTTCAAAGCTTTTTCTGAAATGGTCCCATTTAAATTTGAAGTCGTTTATTATTTTAATTTTTTGTTTAATGTTATTAAATTACTCTGGGGTTCGTTGATTGAGATTCTGTCCGGTAACGCTAATGGGCTATTTACACGAGGAAAATAGCCGGGACAGGACTCGTAAGACAGGGCAGTAAGTATCTAAAAAAATAGGGACAACGTCTTGAGTAAAATCCAATGCAGTGTATTTTTAATGGCTTGCTGTCCTGCCTATTGTCCTCGTATAAATGGCCCCATACCATTAATAAAGGAAAGTAATGGTGTGTTTATTCATTACACAGATGTTTAGGCGGTGCCGGATTTAGCAAGCGCGGGGCATGTAGCAAATCATATTGTGGGGCCCTTTATCTGCTATGGGCATTAAGTAAAAGCGGTTAATTTTAGTACTACCTACCAAGATAGTTTAACTCCTAGATATTTTTTATCTCAGGAATATGTTTTGTTTTAACAAGTTATAAAAAACCTGTCAAGACATAAAAAATATCTTTACATATTTATCTAGCTTTTAAGCAATCAGCTCTTTGTAATATGCCACATATTAACATGTGTCACTTGCGTGTCACTTTAATAGTGTACTCTGAAAAGAATACTTACTAAAACCTAGTTTTCATATTTGGAGGTAGAGCAGGGCTGGCGCAGCGGTACGGGCCTCGCCTTAGAAAAATAAGGTCGCGGGTTCGAATCCCGGTCGTTCCCACACATCTTTGTGTGAATTGTTTCATCTCTGCTGCTCAATATCGGTGAAGGAAAACATCGTGAGGAAACCGGCATGTCTAAGAACTAATCATTCGAGGACATGTGACATCCACCAACCCGGACTTGGCCAGCATGTGTGGATTAAGGCCTAAACTCTCTCAACTCATAAGATAGTTGAGAGAAGACCCGTGCCCAGCAGTGGGACACTATAAAGGGTTGAAGTGATATTTGGAGGTTCGTTTACACGGGGCCCGTAACAAATGCTACTTTTGCTACGTAGTTAATCCGGCACTGTGTTTAGGTATAGGATTTCAGAACTGAAACAAAATGACTTTGTTTGATGTTGCCCTCTTTACATCGTAAAACTATTGCTGAATACCCGTTAGAAGAAAACAGGTGTTTAAACAATATTATTGTGCTAGAATTTTACTTGTTTTGGTACCAATTTGTAGGCAGAGTATTGTATTGTTTGTTGTATTTAATGAGGCCGTTGGTTCAATGATTGAATTGAACGACCTTTGCGAATGATACAGGTAATACAAAGTCCTTATTCTTGTTAGGTTTCAGTAATATACCTAGAGTCAGAGTCGAGTATCTTCAGTATCTACTTCTACGACATTAATGGGTCATTTACAGGAGGACTATAGCATAAAGAAGCATCGTGTAAATAAGGACGACTGTCTTGAGGACAATCCAATGCAGTGTATATTTTAGTGGCTTGCTGTTCTGTCTTACTGTCTTGTCCCGGCTATTGTCCTCGTGTAAGTGGCCCATAACAGCATTTGAAAAAAAAAACTAAAAGGACGTAGGTAGTGCCATAGATAAATATGTATCTATGGTAGTGCTTACTTTTTCAGTTAAAAAGTAGTTGGCAGTTGATTCTTTAACGACTTCTGTTAAATTTGTTTTTATTCCGTTTTTCCATTATTCTATCTTGTTTTGCAGGAATTTTTGGAATCTGCATTTTTCGTAGATACTGGATTTTACTTCGTAATAATTGTAAGTTGAATTTTAAGTTAATTCGGAAACTGTACTTTACTATTACTAAGTACTAGGTACTTAGCATTATCAAAGTTGCGGTGCTAGCTAGAACAAGATAAAACGGTTCTTTCGCCACAAAAGGTCTTATAAAACGGTTGTTCTAATGCAAATGGTGATTACCTTTATTGTATCTAAACTTTCTCAATTGTGTTTCTAGGATACTGTATTAAGTAGGCAGTATTTACTGATACCTCCATTATTCGTACAAGTCGAATGGTTTTTATATTCTACTAGTTTCTGGACCGCGGCTCCGCCCGCGCTTATGTCGGTTATCGTGCTAGCAGTAACCTCCTTTTGCGCAGTCGAATAAAAACTGTCCTTAAACCTAACATTTCATTCAAATCTGTTAGTTTTAGTAGACAGACAGACAGAGTTACTTAGGTTCTGCGTGATATATTTGAACGCATCCTGGGAATTATAATAATATCGGGGTAAAAGTACTCTAATGTTATTTAATCTACTGTTATTTCTGGTAATGTTTATAGAATTTCATTTATATAGGTACCTACGTTCAGCTGTTTTGTTTCGACAGAGTGACATGACATAATATGCGAAGAAGTGGATAATCTAACTTTCAATTTCTTTCTATTATCTTTCTAATTAAATCGTACGGCATCCGAGACAGTTTACTTAGATGATGAGACTTGTCCGGGTTCAAATCCCGAGTCTCTTCACGGCGCCGCTGTTGATTATGGCTTACAGGATTGCGAAAAAAAAACAAATTATATATTAAAATATCCAATTTTTATTATATTAAGTTAAATCGCTTTTTTATAATAGGAAGTAGGATCAAATGTATCTATGTTTAATCCTAAGAAAAAAAACAAAGAAAAGTTAAATAAAATTTAAAACGTAAAATACTAATATAAGAAAACGTGAAAGTTATTTTAATGCCGTGTGAATCAGCTTAGGATGACACCGTCCACTCTTTATGTGTGAGAACTGGATATTTAGAAGTAAATCGGATGTCCTCACTACTAATATCCGTATCGATACCACTTCTGATATAAATATTAGGTTTTATTAATACAACACGATTACAACTCCATAAATTAATCAACTTAATCACTATCCAATTAATAATATCCTACTATACTGAGTACTCAATCATTTATTGCATTCCACAATGTGTATACATATGTGGTAAATTATAAAATATACCAATCGGAATGAGAACCTCCTCTTGAAGTCATTAAAAATTCGATCATTATGGACCCTGCCGAGCACAGCAAATTAAAAAAATTAGATAGATATAAAACAGGTAGGCTATTTTTATCCTTTATTAGGCTTGCGCTTGACCGCAACTTACCTGATGTGAAGCAATAATGTAGTCTACGATGGAACGTGCTTACTCAGTAAATACCGATACACTCGTGCGAAGACAGGCAGATTATAGCTATCGGGAAACATAGATGCCGGCAGCGAATTCCACAACTTGGCAGTTTGCACAATATAAGTGGATAAGGTAAACGTATTATGCCGCAGCGCGTAACCTATTGTTGGGATCTGTTGCTTAAACTGACAGTTAGATGTTACTTATAATAGCATTTAGCCTGTCAGTTGTCAAACTCACAGAACGTCAAACGTCAATGTCACTGCAGGTTGCTTGTCTGTGATTAAAAATACTTTTCATTATGACGTCAGCTGGGTGAGCACGCGGTGTGCGCAAACCAAATTTGATCTCACAAAAAGGCATCGGTTTCCATCCAAACATTTTGTGTCTATTTCTGATTGGGGAGGTGCTACAATCAATAACAACAAAGATATTGTTTAGCTTTCTGTGGTGTATTTTGTGTATCTAATGATCGCAACCGCCGTTCTGGGTTCGCCGAAATATAAAGTATGGTTGTACATGTATTTTCTCGTGTAAGGTACTCGCCTATTTCTATGTAAATTGTGGATTGTTTGTAAATTCTTATTGTTTCAAAGGGGAATACAAAATATTTCTCACTTTTAAGATTGTAATTTTAAGGTGGTTCTTTTTTCTTAGATTTTATTTTTGTTTCTTTTTTAAACAACAATTCCTTTTTTTAAAGGACGCAAAATTAATTTTAATCCAAGTTATGAAGTAATTCTAATTTAGCAAACGAACAAGACAAGTTATATAATGATAAAAAGCCTTTAGTAAATGGTAGCACAGTTTAACTTGCCAACGTCATGGATGCTCAATTTATCTTGTGGCAAACTGCAAATGTCAATTGAGAGAAATTGTTGCCTATCTAATTAGAGAAATGGATCTGCGGTTGCGCGGATATTGAAGGAAATATGTGTCTGCAAGCAAGAGCGAGTTATTCTCATGTTAAATGTATAAGGGTCGATCGATTTAATCCTCTTACGACTTCTAACTTTCGTAATTTACAGTTTGGTTTTTTTTTACTAGAAAATGGTTAAGTTCTTTTTTCATTATCATCGTTTCATCTTACGGCTCATTCACACAGGGCCCGTTATTCTTGATTCATAACGGATGGACAATCAAGGAATCATATTTTTTTACGATTCGACAAAATATTCGAATTTACGTTCACATTGGTAATTCAGTGTTTAGGGAAGGATAAACTTTTAGCGGATCCGTAATAATTCACTATTCGCGATTTATGATGAATTTGTTTTTCAAAAGACGAGACGTGATAAAAGACGTGTCCGCCATTATTCACATTTTAGCTTTTATTTCCATGTGCATTTCTTAAGACACTTACATGTGTGCGTGTATACGTGGTTGTCGCCTCCCCCAAAAACTAGCAGAAACTAGTACTAAAAGTTGCGCCTCCCGAGTTAAATTTTCTAAGCATAAAAGTTTGAATATTAATTTCTAAGCAATCACTTATCCAGAATTATGCATTGAGTCCAACAGTTATTTCGGTTCTCATGCTAATATTTACTTTGAATGGGATTCTGTGAAATCAATAGGTTTGAAAATCAAGCAAGTTGGAATTTTAATGGATTTTATTTTCATATTTTACTGTTAGTGTGCAAAATAATATTATTAAACTCCCATAATATGAACGGTACAGTTGACATAGTGCTGGTTTTCCCTTTATGATTCTAACGATGGGCTTCACATAGTGTGCTTTGAATAGTTAACCTACTTCAAAGAGTATGTTCTTATATTGCACGACACAAAAACTGAAGTAGTTAAGTTTTCTAGACTTTTGTCATTCGACATTAATACAAATAAAGCTTTTGCTCTATTTGTATTAATATCGAATGATTAAAACGACTCCTTTCAACAGATATATTAATTTATTTTTAGTACATATTTTTTTCATCTGCCACATCAGAATGCCTTTAGAAAATTATACTTTAGCAAACCATTAGATTCGTTATAAATTTTATGAATAAACCCGTTAGGCCGTCTTTTCTGCCGTATTCCTAGTGGAATTAAAGTAACTACACGGTTGGTGGTTATTTAGACTTTATTAGAGGTTATCAATACAGTACAGTTATCCGCTCGGCTCTTGTCGACTTACCGTGATCGGAAAATTAAATGCACTTTGGCATTTATGATGTGGGTAATTAAGGAATGATTTCGCTGCAACGTAATACACCAAAACAGATAAAACGATGTATATTTCTTTGGGTATTTTTTTTAGTCACTTTACTTCATTAATTAAAATTACTTTGGCGGTAAGGTTCTCTATAGGTAGTCTGTGGTCTTTGGCGTCCACAGTCTTTGACAAAGATTCTGCCTACTTTACATGAAAGAGACAGTGCAATTAAAAAAAAATGTGTTGTACGGTAGGCTGGAACCACAGATCATCGAAATCGTCTGTTTAAGTTTTATGAAGTGGTTAGGCTTACCTACAACACTTCAACCCACTGTTGGGCACGCTCAATTATCTTACGAGTTGAGAGTTTAGGCTTTAATCCAAACACGCAGGATGTCACATGTCCTCGTAAGATTAGTTCTAGACATGCCGGTTTCTTTACGATGTTTTCCTACACTGATATTGAGCAGCGGCGATGTAACAATTCACACAAAGATGTGTGGGCACGACCGGAAAGCGAACCCGCGACCTTAAATTTCTAAGGCGAGGCCCGTACCGCTGCGCCCTCGCTGCTCTGCTACTGCGCAGGGTTAAAAAAGCATAGGTAATATTAATATTTTGAAAATCACCAACGAACAAAAAATACACAGAATAGTAAACAATTAAGTACATAAACTTAATTATTAATTTCTATTCATGTTGATATGACTTGTTGCAGATTGCTTCCCCAATCTCGACAGTGTTAAGTTTGGAGTTATCAGTCAGAATTGGTGTCAGATAAAGTGTTTGCAACTATTTGCATTAAAATCTCGAATTTGCATTGAAATTTCATAATGTCATAATAGCTGTCATTCTGGTGATGATGCAAATCCAACCGATTTCGCTTAACCTTGAAATGAGTTCTGTTAAGAACCTATGCAATGGACATAGAGCTACACCCTTCCCCGCCCCTACCTAGTATCTATGGCAAATAGAGAGCGATAGGTCGTCTCCGTCTTTACCTAGAACTTCATAAATTTTAATGAATATTATCAGAAAAAGTCATGAGGATATTGAACCTAGTAAAAAAGTAGTTTAAACTGTCAACAGTCATGTAATTAATGTCTGCCCAATTTTCGGTTCCACGCTGTACTAGGTTCCGGATTTCCATTTTGCAGAAACCTTGTTTTGGTTACGTACTTACTCTACTATATTTGGTTTTAATGTATATCAGAAGTTTTTTGTTTACAACAAAACAAAAGCAATTATAACTTTCAGTCGAAAAAGAAAAACAAATTTATCATTCATTCGTTCTAGGTTCGTTCTTTTTAATCTTCGTTTGATTTACGATGTTTTTTGAAGCATGTATTTTTGACGTTTGACAGACTTTCCCTGCATTTAACGTCCCTTTAAATACCCATAAAACACTTCAATTTGTCACTTATTTTGTCATAAAAGCCTGTTTCTTTAAGGTTGAGACCGATGTCGGTGCAGCTGACGAATCTATTTCCGTGTAGCTCGATCTATAGCAGCTTCTTTCACATAGTATTGTCTTAGATTTACGCGAATATCACACATTGAAATAAAACTACTTTTTAACGGATTTTATCGCGGTTTATTTTAGATTTTAGATCCCGACGTTTCAAAGTCTTTTCAGACTTCATGTTCACGGGTGGACTGAGATATTTGACGTCCAAAAATATTAATCACAATTATTACTGACTACCTTCAAACATTAATATTTAAGTTGCGTTCCGATTTAAGCAAACTGAGCTCACAGTGTCTTGAATTCTGAGTTGATTTTGCTTGGGTTTTGGTACAAGTAAATTAAGCACTGGGTCCCAAGCTGGTGGTATATTCCAACCATTTTCTCTGTAAATATTAATGTTTGAAGGTAGTCAGTAATAATTGTGATTAATATTTTTGGACGTCAAATATCTCAGTCCACCCGTGAACATGAAGTCTGAAAAGACTTTGAAACGTCGGGATCTAAAATCTAAAATAAACCGCGATAAAATCCGTTAAAAAGTAGTTTTATTTCAGCTTCTTTCACCTCCCTATACGACATGACATCAACTTCTTCCTTAATTTGGTTCATATAGCTTATCCTTGGCCTTTCTCTTCCACGCTTTCTTTCTATCTTCCCCTCTAAGATGTTTTTCATAAAGGGGTCATGTCGTATGAGGCCCATCATCCTTCTATTCAATATTTCATTTTATAATAGATCATTCATCTATTCATGTCTTTGAATTCGTTATTTCGATTTCTATATGTTAACTTATGATTGCATCGTGACTGCGACCGATTTATGGTTTTGCACTGACCGATAGCCAGAGGACTTAAATTCTATGTCAACTTAAGTTTCCCCTTTATTTCTGTGTCATTTTAGTTTCCTATGGCTAATATAAACTGCTGTTATAATACATATGTACTGTGGGTACTGTCTACTTTCTTTTGATAGAATTTATACATATTACTTTGTTCTGTATAATTCACCACATCAGCCTTATGCTAGAAAGAGGCTTTTTTCGGAATAGGATCGTTATAGTTTCGGCATAGGTTGCCTAAAAACTGCGTGTAACTGTTTATAGTGAAAACATAAGAACCAACAGTATGTTCAATATCGGGCCCTGATCAGCGATTTGTTACGCGTTTCTATCAATAACTACTTTGCTGGTCGTTCAGTGGAACACTTCCTGTTAGATAGCTCAATGTGACCATATATCATGATTAAATGACCTGGTTAAATAGATAGATGGTTGTAATAAAATCGACATTGAAGCTTAAGCCGACGACGATGATGAAAATGATGCCCGTGATGCCGGTCTCAATCCAGATGCACATGGTGCAATACTTCACCTGGTTGTCTTCCGAGAAAAAATATCATGTAGCTGACATAACATTAGCCATCATAACTGTATTTTATCATCAGTAGGGCCTATTATAATTTTCTATCTTTATACGTTACCCATACAAACATATACAAGTTTGATAGTGAGTATTTCTTTAAACATAGGTATACTATTGTGAAAAAAACACAAGTGAAACAATAAAATATAACAGTCCGGTTTGTAACAAAATTATTTATCTAAATTTTAAGAAGAAATATAAAAAGGAAAATTAATTCTGCTGTTGAAATATGTAAGTTGTAGATAATGACGCAAGGATTTTTCACTTTTCGGAAAAGACCTTGTATTTTTTTTTAATACCAAGGCGTCGGATCAAAAAATTCTTTCTTCAAAATCGTCTCCGTTACCAACGTCGTCAATGAACACTGCTAATGCTTAGATCTCAGTTATTGGTACCGGTTCAAGTGATTTGGAAATACATGTAGATACATGTATTTCCAAATCACTATGTTTCATAGGACGCCTTTACTCATTATAAGTAATTATGTTTATAAACCTTAATGTTGTCTTGTAATATTGCGTAGGTGCAGTAAAAATGTGTATGTAGGTAGTTAGATTATTAGGGCCTTTGTTTTCTTTTCTCATTCAATTTGTTGTTTTGTAACTAGGTTGGTATTATTGGCCAATTATTTTGGATAGGTACTTAATTTCAATGATGGAGGTCACAGCGATATTTTTCGCTGTATGGGCACCCCAACTGCGAAGGTGCCGTCCACCCTACAGAATAAACGCAGTGTAATAACTTTTGGTTGTGTTCTTCAGTGTGACTAAGTGAGTAAGGTAGTCACGCCCGTAGACACCTACAATTTTGAAAACGCGCGAATCATGCCTCTGGTGCTGCAAGCGTCTATATGCTACAGTGACCGTTCACTAGGGTTGCCATTCGTCCGAGTTGTCCCGGATTTGTCCTAGTTTATTTTTAGCTTATCCAGGTTTTGTTTTCAAGACAAAGTATAGGTATTATTAATTTGTTTTATTTTAAGAATTTTTTTTTTAACTTTTTAGTAAAACAATTTGTAACAAACTGTAACAAGTTTATGTTTTGTTAATAAATGACTAAATTTAATTTTAAGTCTAAAAACAAATAACAGTGATTTAAAAATGTTTTAACTGTTTTTTAGTTTTATTTTAATGTGTATTCGCGTAAGTAAATGTTTAAAAAAACCTGTTAACATATCCGAATTTGGGTCTCTAATTTCCACGCGTTTTTCCCGGTTACCAAATTTTTGAAATAGCAACCCTTTCGTTTACTAGCAGGTGGGTCAATAAGGTTAGGTGGAGAGACAAATCATGGGCCATTTACACGAGAAAAATAGCCGGGATAGGACTAAGACGGTACAACAAGCCACTAAACGCATAGTGTAAATCAACAACTGTCTTGAGGACAAATCAATGCAGTACATTTTTTTTGTAGCTGCTGTCTTCTGCCGGTTACTGTCCTCGTGTAAATGGCCCATTAGCATGAGAATTTACCGCAGCCTTTCCTGTTTCATCCTACGTTTATTAAAAGAGAATACAGCTGGACGATTAAATAGAAAGCGCTAAGCACATGTTTGCTCTAATACAAATTATACTACACGTAGTATGTGCGACATTCTTGTACTCCGCTGCCTGCAGCAATCATCTTCGTGTCATAACTCATAGGCGACAATTATACCTACCGGTAGTAATGTGAAACCTCCTTTTCCTGTATATAATTTCTTTCCTAGTTTAAAAAATTAAAATTTCGTTCTTGTTTGAGATCCTATGACTCTTACTGGACAGTTATGAATCTTTTTTAAAACGTACTGGGTTTACTAACTGTGCTATTTATTATTAAATGCCTGGGAAGACCTGGGTAAGAAATATGGACACGCATGTAGTTTATACAGAGTGACTGGTAATGAGTGTAAAATACGTATATTATGATAACAAATAACTTACCTTTCGCAAATTTTTAGGAGGAACTTCTTTTTGGTTTAGTAATGACGATGATAAGAAGTAGTGGGGCGTAGAGTAAAGAAGGAAGAGGTAACGCATCGCAGCGGGGCAGGGGTGCGTCTCACGCTGCCTTGGTAACGATCGTCGTCTCTACTGCGCGTCTCATTACTAATTAGGGTATTTAATTTCAAAAAATACCACCAAAAGAAAATTTATTTAGAAAAGTTTTTTGTAATCATGAGCGCTACCAAAAGGTAAAACATTTTACATTAATTTGGGTGAATGGCACCCTGTAGAACTTAGAACAACAATGCATTTTTATAAAGTCGCGTTCGAAAGCTACTAAATTCTAAGCGTAATGTGGACACAATGTGGCCCACATTCTAGACTTGTTGACACAGATGTTAGTCAAGGACTTTATGTGTTTGCATGTACATAGTTTGTATTGTAGTCAAACGTCATTTTCACCGTGTACCCATTAAATCACACCACTATGGATTAAGTGCTAATCTTACAAAATTTACACGGAAAGTGGTATTCGCAACTTCTAGTAGGTACTACTAAATTGCTTCTGACAGTTTTTGGGGGAGGCGAGTTAACTAAGTAGAGCACACATGGAAAAGATGAAGCGTCTTTATGCATGCACACGTAAATAATAGCTACACACAAACACAAAACATGAATAGTTTATGCATACAAAGTATGGGTACTTACCAGTGGCGAAAGATGGAAGTCTGAAAGCAAATAAGTTCTTACTTAGGAAAATAATGTCTCTTCACTACCGTCACCGACAGTTTTTACACGTTCTTATTTATGTTGCTATTTAAAACTTAGGCGTTACATTTAAGTATGTGTGATATTGACCAATTCCTAAAGGGAAGCCGATGGAAATCGGCTTGTGTGGACTCTTCGCCACTGGCACTTACAAACTGTTCATGATCCTCGGCAGAGGGGAACGCATGGGCATAGCAGTTCCTGTGTTAATCGTTTTAATCAGCTAATAAGAACTAGATGCAAATACCTTTAGTCTCTCACTACTGGCTCCCGTCCCAGTCTTGTACCGTCCAGGTCTTCTCCGAACTATCCTTTTCTCCGAACTATCCTTAAACCACACACGCTGGTCAAGTGCGGGTTGTTGGATGTTACATGAATGTCCTCGATTGGTTTCCTTCACCTTGAATAGCGGCAATGAATTTATTTACACAAATATGTGTGTGGGCACGACCGCCTGATACCGGTGCGCCACTGCAGCTCGCACACCTTATGTTTGTAATGAAATCCTAATATGTACTAACTTATTCATTTATCAATGTAAGTTGTTTATCATTCCCTGTCATGAAATAGATGGTCTTTGTATACTAAACGGCAGTGGTGTAGATAGTTACTTAAAATTGTAATCCACACGGCAATGGTGTCGTTGACCATACCAATACTATTTTCACCTTAGCTTAGGTGTGTCAATGTTTAAGTTTTTGAGAAGTGAAACTGTGCAAATGTTCTGTGAATCTGGGTAAATGTTGACTAAGTTTTTAACCCTTTATGTCCTCTTATATTTCGGTGAGTAAACCTACTATCTTCCCTGCTATATACCTAAATAACAGCAAAAATTTTTGGGGATGGATACTTTACATCATGCACGACCAGAAAAAAAACGAACGACAAATTTTTAATTTTTGCCCACATATAAGCACCTATCTAAATTAACACAATACAAATTTTATGCTAAAAACTTGTTTAATAAAAGTTTGTGACAAAATTGAAAAGGGTGGGTCGGAATTGTTTCTTACCATCTGGAGCCTCATTCCACTGCCACCTTCTCACCGAAAATCTTTCGTAGTCATGAGTGAATCGGTATACCTATTGGGCAAGTGAGTCCTATCGTAGACTACATCAGGCAGGTTGTATATAGTCAAGCGCAAGCCTATTTTAAAATGAAAAAAGTTACAATATTGTAATCAGTAAATCAGGATTATCGGGCGTTTGCTTTTTACACGCAGTTCCTAGTTAGTTTAGTTATTGAATGCTCTTAGGTCACAAAAGGTCACAAATTTCATTATAGATACCAGTAAGTCGATAGCTTGCAGTTCTTTAAAACGAAAGTGAATAAGTGGAGACGCTTTATGATTCAGCCTTATCTCTAATAATTCGGTGAAACCTACTAGATTTCTAGATTTGCAAGATCAATAAGACTTTTAAAACGCAGAGCATTGTGTGTTCAGATTTCAGATATCGATCAAAGAGTAAAGAAAAGGAGTCTTGCGCACACACTGTTCAGTGTTCACCTTCAGACGATGGTATACTTCGATACTATTGTTTCTCTGTATTGTGAATAATTTAGAGAGTTTATTCGACATGTTTATAATTAGCCTTTAGCCTACTATCTTAGTCAATAGCTTTCCGCTCGCAGCTATGTCCGCGCGTATGTCGGTTACCGCGCAAAATCATTAACCTCTTTTAGAGCAGTCGGATAAAAACTATCCTATATCTTTTCCCGGGTCTCAAACTAGCTCCGTACCAAATTTCATCCAAATAGGTTGAGTAGTTTTGGCGTGAAAGCGCGACGGGCGGAGTTACTTTTGCATTCATAATATTATTAAGAAAGTAAGTAAGGATTTGTGCGCATTTCTTTGCAGGTGTGGATGTCACATGTCCTCGGATGATTAATTCTTAGACATGCCGGTTTGCTCACGATGCTTTTCTTCACCGATATCGAGCAGCGGCGATGAAACAATCACACAAAGTCACACACTTAGTATTTACATAAACAGAAAACAATGTTTATAAATGAATAAATAGCTATAGCTATAGTTAATAATCGTTGTTAATGACTTCGTGTTGTATTAATTACCACAGCTGTGTCGTAGGCCAACGAGTTGCCAATTGGAGCTTATAATTGCAATTACATCGCTAGGGTTGTAGTTATAAAAGGGATTTAAATTAACTAAGAATATTGAAGTAAGAAACATGCAAGAATATAAAAAATCTTGAACAACAAACATGCTAATCCTCCTTATAAACATAGTTTTAAACTTTTATACTTTCGGGTATACTTCGGGTATACTTTTAAACTTTAACAAACTTAACTTTCGGGTATAATTACTTTCCGTATACATACTTTCGTAACTTTTGGGTATACTTTTAAACTTTCGGGTATTTATATTTATCATAACGGGCAATTAACGCGCTCACCTTTAATTTGGCTTTACGTTTCGACACGGGTTGCATCGGTAGTGGTCGCAAGCAGACTGATCCATCGAAAGATCTCGTTGTCGATACGTAAAGCCAAATTAAAGGTGAGCGCGTTAATTGCCCGTTATGGTAAATATAATGCTAATTCTACTTACTATTATAAAATCCACATTATGTTAGAAGCTTTGATAAATTAAGAAAATAGTCTTTTTTTATTGATCTACGGTTAGAAAGCTTTGAAATAAAACTACTTATTAACCGATTTTATCGCAGTTTATTTCAATGTGTGATATTCGCGTAAATCTAAGACAATACTATGTTAGAAGGCTTATTTTAAATTTTTTGACTATGTAATAGATATTTGTAAGTACTTCTTTTTAAAGGAGATAAAAGCATTCTGAGTTTTTCTTTGTAGTTGCCACGTCGTTCACTGTACGGTAGGAAAACAAATTGACAATTGTATGTAGAGCCTATCTCCAAAAATAAAAAATATTTTCATTTGATTTCATATTAATTGCGAAAGTTTGTAACGATGCGATCGGTATGTTACTCTTATTCCAATGTAACTATGTCTAAAGTTGTTCGGGTGAATTACACACGTTGTTTGTTATTTGAATTTAATTAAGGGGTTAAGATTTAGGAGTAGAGTACATTTATTCCTTAGGAATTAACGTGGGTTTGCTACACTACATACTTTTTGTTCATCGGGTATAAAATTAGTAGAGAACAGCCCTGAAATGGCTTAAATTGCGCTGTTAACGTAACTTCAATCCGAGTCCGACAGACGCCAGACATATTCGAAGGTACTTCATAGTACAGATAGACTAGCTTTACGACCGCGGTTATCGCGGTGTCGGTTATTGCACTAAACTATTAACCTGTTTTTGCACAGTTGGTTAAAAACTGTCCTTTTTCCTTCCCCGGGTCTAAAACTATCTTCATAAAAATTTTCAAACAATTTCATCCGGATTGGTATCGTGGTTTTGCCGTAATAGCGCGACAGACAGATACTTTCGCATTTATAAGTAATACTAGCTGCCTCAGCGAACTTCGTACCGCGTATTTATTAAAAAAAAATCACTTAGGGGTATGAAAAATAGATAGTAGCCGATTCTCAGACCTACTGAATATGCATAAAAAATTTCATAAGAATCGGTCAAGCCGTTTTGGAGGAGTTCGATTACGCACCCCGTGACACGAGAATTTTATATATTAGATTAAGAATAGAGGCTCATAGTTCATACCGCTCGACTACAGAGAATAATAAAATTAATGAACATACATATTTAGTAGTACCTATTTATTAATTTTTAACCTCCGACGAAAGGGTTGTTTTAAGTTAAGTTTAAGTACTTATATCTAGGTGGTCGTATTTTGTGGTGCAAGTACTTACTTCCTACTCGTGTGTTAGTGGTAAATGTGGTTCAGTTAAATGTTACGAATTGCGCAACTGTAGTGCAGCTATGGGACATCGGATTAACTGTGTCATATCTATACTTACTATCGCAATTTAGTTCATGCACTTTGTGCACCAACTCTGCTCCATCTTCAACCGCTGTAGTGATTGTTAAATGCTTTTGAAGCTCCAAAATCCTTGGAATCCATCCTCAGTCGTCCAATAAATGGTACATTATACTCATTCTTTAAAATGAATTAATTCTTTTAAAATAAATTCATAATTTAATAACCACTAATCTTGACCCAAGTTAGACCATTGTGTGATGAACGTCTGTTTCTCTTGAGTCTGGGTTTAATTATCTTTATTTAAGTATGTATTTACAATTGAAAAGAATGTTGTAGTATATTACCAGTTATCTATCTGGTTTCCATAGTACAAGCTCTGAATGATTTGGGATCAGATGGCCGTGTGTGTTAATGTTACATTATATTATTATCATTACTATCTTTAATTTTTTTAACTGAGAACACCTCTGACTAATTCACCTTTCAAGCGAATAAGTATCAAAATCGGTTCATCCGTTCGGGAGCTACGATGCCACAGACAGACACGTCAAACTTACCTATAACACCCCGTCGTTTATGCGGCAGGGGTTAAAAATTTAGTTTATTCTTAATTCTTTAAAAAAAAATTATTTGAGTTTCAGGGCTGAATACTTAATTTCTTTTTATGCTTTTGTTTGTTTACTCAGGCACTATTGGTAGGTTACTGATAGATATAATTTGTAACGAATTCCATTAAAGTTGATGTACGACGTTCTATAATAATCTGACGAGGGAACGGCATATCTCGTTAGCTCCCGTAGTGAACAGCATATATTTCAAATTATGAATCTGTAGCAAATGTGTGTCCAACGCCGTGTTTAGAGTAATAAACAAGCATTTCTGTAACTAAATCAGGCAATGTACATCAAAGAAAGTGTTTTGTTTTCATTAGCGCTGGCTTGAACTGGTATTCTCGTAAGCTCAGAATACCTTCAGCAAATTAATAAAACACTTAAAAGGGATGTTCTAAAATAGTCTGGGTGTTGGCTGGATGCCAGCGTTTGGGTCATCTCTTATTATAATGCAGTAGTTGTTTTAAAGCTACGTATTTTGTTCATTTCATTATGATGTGTTCAAGACAGATGCATGTTTTGAAACAGTAATGTAATAAGGCATTAAAAAGAAACGTATGTTTCCGCTGCGTTGATTTTATATAATGGCTTCCGTAGGATTAGTTACTGGCATAGATCATAAATACTATAATGTAGAAGATGAAGTAACTATATTAAATGAGTATCTAATTGTTGTTTTTTTTTCAGGTGCAAACCGAATGACAGATAAAATGGATTAAAGCACGGTAAGTTTCATGACATTTATACAGCATTGTTATAGACTCCAAAAAGTTATTCTTAATTCGAATGTAAGACTATTTTTAACCGACTTAAAATAGTAGATTTTTTTTTGTTTAAGCATAACTGCCGGATTTTATATTTCAATTATAAGTCGGGATATTTGTTACTAACATTTTCTATGATGTTTTCTTTATCACTCGATTAAGTAAATTTTTTTGAAGGGTGATACTATTGTAATTTAAAACTGTTTGTGTGTAGGTTTATAAAAAAATAGAGTTATTTAAATAGAACCTTATTAGCATTTGCTCTAGATTCAGATTGAGTAATTGACATTTACATAATGAAGATTTCTCATGAATAGCCCTGCGTATAAACAATGAAGTCGTAAGGTTTATGGTTCAATGAGTGCGATGCGATTGTCACTCATTTTCCGCTCCGCAAATTACGGCTGTCTGCAGACGAGCAAGCTAGCTACACTGACGAAATAAGTTGATGTGGACCACTAGCACGAGTACTTGCGGGCTTTTGTAGATTGGTCCTTACATCAAAATATTTACCCCCGTATTCATAAACGTATTTTAAGCTCATTATAGCTAAAATAAGTTTATATTTCGTTTGTCTTTGTCTGTCATCTTGACATTTATATTAGTAAGAACGAGACAAAGTCCATTTTAAATAAAGAGTCTTATAACTTTTTTAAGAATAAGGCCATTAGATTATAATTATTGTCAGTAGGTATTTTTTGAGCAATAAAAACACAATAGTTTAGACAAAGCAACATAGCGACATTTACTAAATCTATACTTGCTAAAACATTGCATTGCGTTAAACATGCGACTTATTACAAATGACAAATTTCTATGCACCATGTTGACATTTATAAGATGTGCATTTTGCAAACTGTATATGTGTACTCATCGTAAGTGTTTGGTATCAAGTTATCTCTGTATTCTTACATAGTTTTACTATTACTCTCTCAACCCTAAAGATAGTTTTAAAAGAAGACCCTTGTCCACAGCCCAGCCACTGGTAGTGCAGTAGCAGTGACTGTAAACTGTCATTTTACTTAAACACAGTTTTATACAAACACTGTGTACTAATTAAAATTGCAGTAATATTCTAGAATATACTCAACACTTGCCGCGTATTTTTAACCGACTTCCAAAAAATACAGAAGTTATATTATTATGTTCCACTATGTACTTACCTTTTTTTTAATATATGTACAGCGATATTTTCTTGGCACGGACATCAAATGATAACAAATACTTCTTGAATATTTCTAATTAACTAAATCACAATACGAATTACTATATGCTAAGCAAAAATATTTTTTACTTTTTTTAGTTTCCTTCTTGAAGTCGGTTTTATTTTTTACTTCCAATGCATACTTGCTTGACTGAAATTCAAATAATTTGGCAGCTACTTACTCGGTATGCGACCGTCTTACGGTGTCTTAGATGACTTTCATATCATTATCACGGTTATTGTGGAAAATGACTTAGATACCTCAGTGGGAATTATTGTATTGTATGACAATTACTTTATTCATGCTCGGGTTCGTAATGAAGCCATTAACCGAGGGCCCGGATAGTTTGAACAATTTTAGTTATGAAAACAAAAACTTTATTTTGGTAGAGTCAATGTTTTGTGGAAATTATGATCAAATTTTTTAATGTTATAATATTTTTTCGTTATTATTTCCTTATTTTATACTATACAATTATTTTTAAACTTAAAAAAGAAACAAGCCTTTGCCTACACTTAAATAATAAATGTTTTTTCAATCGAAAATAATTTCTGGAAATGGTATCTAGTCAAATTCGAAAAAAGGTAAACAGCATCGATCGACTTTCTGATTAATAAACAAAATAAAGAATGGAATTGGAATGGAATCGAATACTGAAGGATATGATATTATATCATTAACAATGGCGACTGCTACTAGGTATTTATATCGTGATGTGGGATATAAAATTACAAATGTTTTAAGTAGATAATTATTTAAAAATATTTGTTTTAGTTCTCCCTTAATTAACATCATGTTAAAATGTGGCTCCTGTTGATCTATTTATGTTTTAGCATTTCCGCACTTTCGAATGCACCGTAAAAACTGAACTACTTTTCAGTAAGATGTCGGTGACATGGGAATGCTTTTAAGTTGTTTATTTACGCTGAAACTGTCTACCACTGTTACTGCCTTCGTTATACTTATAACACAAATAAATAATAATTGAGAAATTGAGACACATTTTTCGGCTAATTTCAAGCTCAAAAACAAAAGTTAATCTGACAAGTAATAGTTGCAATGGTTTCATTTCGTAATGGCGCGAAAAATTTGCAGAAAACCTGTTTACAACGACACAATTGAAAATTAAGTTGTCAACTGTTTAGTTACGGCTTTAAAAAATTGTGTTACCTAGATAAAATATTTATTACTTTTACTGTTTTTAAGCTAGTAGGTAATATTATTGCTTTTTTTAGCGAATAGTTTAAAGACCTACTTATATCGAAACGAAAGGTTCGTGCATTAATGTAAACTATTCAAAGTATCGTATAGTTCCTGAGGACAATACTGAATGGCCTTGTATAGCTATTTGTGTCGGTTCAATGAACTGCTCCAAATTAAGACGAAATACAAAAGAATTGGAAACATAGATTCAATATTAGATTGGATTCGATTAGAATTGTGCTGTTTGTTGAGGTTTTGTACGAAAATGATGGGTTGTTTTTTTTTAAGAAAAGTTGAACACAAATCAGCAATCACATACGCGCGCTCTTGAGGGCTATCCTCCAGTAGTATCCAGTCCCATTTGAAGGACATCATCCTTGAGATTAGAGAATGTCTTTCTAGGGCGTCCTTTCCCAGTGTTTTCGGTCGCCTTAAACCTTTCGTACCTACTCTTTTGTCAAATACTGTTACCTAACCTAATAATTTAAAGATACGGAAGCTTGTATTTTTGGAGGCGTAGCAAACGTATGCAATTAAACTTGGATCATTTACCTTTCAATTGTCTATCAAGTACCTACTCAATGTATAAATGCTACAAAGCCAACTCAGTGATTGATTATGAATTACTATTTAAACTAACGTGTTCATGCAGGGAGCAATGCCTTTGGGTATATTCATACAAAGGGCAATTATGTTCCTACCGGTTCCAAACTGACGATGAATATGGATGCTTCCGTAGGTGTCAGTACTATGATTATGATGTAACTGTGCCCGATAGCAGAGCGGGATTAAGAAATAGTACCTAATGGCATGGCATTTCTTAATTTGTTTTAATCGTTCATTTCTTTGCTTGTATAGGCGTGAATGCATATGACCTTTTTGCTGGTGGTAAACTCGGTAAGACTCGGTTACAATAAAATTACCTAGTATCAAAATAGGACTTCCTGCCGTGAGCCGTGAGCTACCCTCAATTTCATAAATAAATTAATGAATATACCTACTTCATTTATTGATTTATGTTAGGTTAGGTTAGTCATTTGTGTAGTCTAATTGTCTTTATGTTGTAAAAAAATGTATTATATCTTCTTATCGTATGTACTTTTTCCATTAGTCAGGTCTTACGGGAACCAAAAGATTTTAAATAAATTAAAGACCATTGAATTTGCTAGGTCCATAAATTCAAAGTCGCTCAGCGAGTTATGGAAAGGGCTATGCTCGGAGTCTCTGAAGGATCAAATACGCAATGAAGTGATCCGACAGAGAACTATGGTAATCGACATAGCCCACCGGATTAGTAAGCTGAAGAACTGGATGAGAAGCCGCGGATTATGCTCAGTGGCCTTCTGTAGGAGAGAACAGCAGTGGACTAGAATAGGCTGATGATGATGATGATGATGAAACTGCTAGTTTCTACTTAGAATAAATTAACCAATAAGTACTATACTTTAATACTATAAATGCGAAAGTAATTCGGTCTGTCTGTCTGTTCCACTTTCACGCCAAAACTACTGAACCGATTTACATAACATTCGGTATAGAGATGGTTTGAGACCCGGGAAAGGACATGGGGTAATTTTTATCCGGCTGCGAAAAAAGACGTCAATCGTTTAGCGCCATAACGGCCATACGCGCCGCCGGATCTAGTATTATTATATTATCTGTGCAAATTCTGACTTAAAGGTACTATGGATTGTTTGACATATTATTATGAGTATCTTATGTATTAACAATACCTATAGATATGCTGAATTATTGTTGCATTTTGATATATCTATATAGTATCCCAAATTCTAACTGTACCCCAAGTAGTCACTACTCACAAGTCATAAAAGCGACAGGAGCGTGGGAGGGACTGGCTGCATTTGCATGGAACTGTCATCAGAGCGCATTGACAACTATGGTCGATGTCAGTAGGCGATGATTGTCATTATAGCGTCTTCCGTGTGTGAAGTGTGTTAAAGAAATAACTGAAATAACATTATTGTTGGGAATATGATTAGGTACATGATGTATGGTCTACCGCATACCTGCTGTGGTCTTGACGGTGGCGATTACAGTATTGTGTTACTTAGTCGGTTACTTATGTGCTATTTAGCAACATGTTGAGTAACAATTTTTGTAATTATTGTCATTATTTTCATTAATTGTATTAACTCATTATTATTATTCTCGCCTCCACATTTATTAATGATTGATATTATAAGAGTTATTGTATTTCTTATTGTATATTTTTTATAATTTTTGATATTGTTGTTATTTTATTATTTAATTTAAAATTATAATTGATATTTGTATATTATTAATAACTAAATTTGTAAACTTGTTAAAGTAGGTATGAAGAAGTGCATGCTGTGGCTTCCTTTAATTGGAGGAGCACACCTGTATGTAGACCTGTATGCAGGTACCACGAAGGCAAAGTTGTGTGTATCCTCTGTTGGAAGCCCTAAATAAATAAATAAAATAAAAAATAAATAAACAATGGTAGTTCTATTCTACTTAATGTATTACTATAGAAATTCAAACAAACTTACAAGTGCACTTGTAAGTTGTAATACACATTATGATCTTTTTCGCCCAACGGGCCGTGGAGAGAGCTATGTCCAGAGTTTTTTTGCAAATCCGCAGATGATCTAAATTCTAAAGTCACCGACATACCGATCAAAGTGGGCAAGTTGAAGTGGCAGTGGGCAGGCCATATCGCCCGTAGAACCGATAATCGCTGTGGTATAAATGTTATAGAGTTGAGACCACGTAATTGTCGACGCAACGTGGGCCGGCTCATCGCAAGGTGGACTGAAGACATTATTAAAATTTCGGGAAGCCAATGGATGTTAACGGTCAGCAATCGATCGCTGTGGTGTTCTAAAGGGGAGGCCTATGTCCAGCTGTGGACGTCCCCAGGCTGATTATGATGAGGTATCCCACTACACTCTTACGTTAACTTATTATTTCTGCAATGCAATTACGATATACTCGGCTTCAAAATATAAGGTCGCAGGTTCGATCCCTGGTCATGCTCACACATCTTTGTGGGAATTATTTGATCGCCGCTGCTCAATATCAGTGAAACAAAACTTCGTGAACTGATCATTGTAGGACATATTGCGACATCTTAAAAAACCGGACTTAGTCAGCGTATGGATAAAGGCCTAAACTCTCTCAACTCTTAAGATAATTGAGAGAAGACACTAAAGGGTTGTTTGGCAGTCTTAACCACGCCCATGTCTTACTAGTTATGATTTTTAGTTAGTGTTGTTTAAAACACTTAACGGACTGTTATCTACTGACTACAGCTGGGACTGACAGCTAAACCTGTCCTTGAAAAGAAATTCCACTCTTGCCTTTTCACTTTCTCTCTTAAAAATTATGTTTACGGATGGGTTACGCCACAAATTAAGCAGATATCGAATCTTCCCAACATCAACTCCAAAATTAAGCCTCTAGAACTTGTATTTGCTCCTTGGATCGGAACTAATGCGTATTTAATGCTCGTGTTTGGCTCGCATTCCTTTAGATAGCACTGCATTTGGTATTTCACTAGTTTCTTATAAGTTGCGGTTCGTTAGCTGGTTATATCTTTCAGATTTGTGGGAATAATACCATACTTAGATTTAACGAGATAGACGATATTATGATACAGCCAATTTCTAGAATGGGTATCCTTACATAGACTGTCACCTACGTTTCGTCAGGTATTAAAGTACTTATGCGCAAACTATTAGAAAATAAAACTAAACAATTTTTAATAAATACGTGTTTTTAATTTTGATATGTATTAAAAGTAAAAAATTAAGTAATCAGTAACAAAAGATATTTACTATTAATACTAAGAGTAACGTCAATTTCTCGCCGCGCCGCCGTATCAGCTGTCGCTAGGGTCAATGACCGCTAATTTTACGCCACGCGCTTTTGTCGATATTATTACGTCCATAATTTGCTAATTTAATGCTAATTTAATTTAAGACATAAAAAAACGTACTGAATAATTAATAGAAATTGTTCTATTACTGATACAGACCAATAAATTGCGTACTAGATAAAAAGTTTTACTGTATCGATGAGTCTTTTTCGGTTCAACAAAAATTTTAAAAATATTATTGTAATACTAAAACTGCCTCTGTGGTAACTGGTAAGCGTGTTCATTTAATAACCGCGACGTCCCTGGTGGAGCAAAAATACGTTACTTCTAATACCTATATACTTAGAGAATCTAAGTTGTAGTTCGAAGTTTGAAATTGTATCCGATGAACGGCAATTAGCTCGCTAATACGTATGGCACCAAAACATAACCGGCGAATAGTCGGTGATATTCACCTGTGCTTACACCTTCGGGTAATACAGGTGTGATGCTATGTTATGTTCCTACTAAAAACCAGTCTAAACTAGTTTCATAAAGGTATATTTCACATAAACTATTCTTGCCATTTCCATATGTATAGAACGAGTTACGAACAGATTATTATGGCATGCAACCTTCTTTTATTTTCTTTTACAAGAACTAGCTTCAATGGATGCGCCTTTCGCCGACCAATAAAAAGTCTTGTATCAATTGCATCTTATCTTACTAATATTATAAATGCGAAAGTAAGTGTGTGTGTGTGAAGGTTTGTTACCGCGTATCTCCATAACCGCTCAACCGATTTTAATGAACTTTGAAATGTAGGTAATGTATACCCTAGAATAGGACATAGGCTAACAATATTTCCAAAAATCATCCCTTAAGAGGGTTAAATAGAGGGGTGAAGTTTGTATGCAACTTTTTATTCCTTGGTCCTATTCATTTAAAATTCGGTACACATAAACCTTAAGAAAAATAATGAGATACGGGTTTTTTATTTTTCCATAATTACCCCTATGAGGTGTGGATAATGAGTTTTAATGGTAAAAATTAAAGTTTCTCTGTATCTGTATAGTGTGAAGTCCGATCCACTCCAAATTCGGCACACATATACCTTAAAAGAAATCATGAAACACGTGTTTTTTATTTTTCCAAAACTACCCCCGGTGGGGGTGTTTAATGAGTTTTTTTGGAAATACTAAATATTCCATAACTGTTTAGTCCTTGGTCCGATTCACTTCAAATTCGGTATAAATAAAGCTTAAAACAAATAATGAAACACGTGTTTTTTATTTTTCCAATTTTTTTTATTTTTATCCTAATATTACGCGGGAGAAACCTGCGCAATTATTCTGAGTTTGATTTTCTTCAAAGTTGATATCAATACTCCTTCGTGCTTTTTAGCTAAATTACTTTTTATTTTGACACAATGACGTTTGATAACTCAGACCGATTATTAGAATTCGAAATTTAAATATTATATCTTCTTAAATATTGAATGAAAAACTTACAATGATCATGGTCTAAGAGACGTAGTATTTTTTAAGAAACCCCTATAGATTTATGGATATACCTATGGGTGCTTGCCGATTTCAAAATGTTGCTTACACGCCTACACTACTGAACTAATTTTGTATGGAGATAGTTCGAGACCCGGGAAAGGAAAGTTTTATTCGACTGCGAAAAAAGAGATTAATGGTTTAGCGCGATAACCGACATCCGCGGGCGAAGCCGCGGGCGGAAAACTAGTAGTACATATTGCGAACTTGTCCCACTTGATTCTATCAGGGTATAAACACCATACTCGTATTTCTAAAAGAGATTAGAATTTCCTAGAATAACTAAGGAGTAGGTAGACAGGTAGGTACTTCCTTTCTAAAGTCCGAAAAATCTAGCATTTTATTTTCATCATCATCATCATCATCATCATCACCATCGTCCTAAAGTAGTTACGCCACTAGACACGACCCGCGGCTTTTCTCATCCAGTTCTTGCCGGCCGCCTGCTGAGATCGTCACTTCATCCGGTCTGAGGGCGTCCTACGCTACGATTGCTAATTCGTGGTCTCCACTCGAGAACTCGTTTACCCCAGCGGTTGTCAGTTCTGCGGCAGATATGACCGGTTCACTGCCACTTCAGCCTACTGAGCCGGTGGGCTACGTCGATTATTTTATTTTCATTACATAATATTTTTTATTTTATTTACATTTTTTTTATTTAGGTACACTTATTTGAAAGCAGATTCATAATGATTATTACAGAAATAAATATGACAGTGATTCGCATTAAGCCATGTCATGTTATCACTTCACGGTAGGAAATTCTTGCTATGAAGATAAATAATTATTTTCGTTTTGAATGACCCGATATAAGAAGTAAAATGCTATGTATCTAATTTCCTTTTTTTTGTATAATGTAATTGCTGAATTATATCTGCAGATGACATTAAAAGTAATAGCAGTTGTGTATTCTGGACAGCCTGCTAATAATTTATGTTAATGCAATAATGCAGTTGGGCTGCATGTCGTCTTATTAGTGAATGCCACCTACATTATGCGAATGGCTCAGCCTAGTTCTGCAGCATTCCTGGCTAGGCGGGATAATACTGTATTATAGATAAATATGCCAAGCCTACATTACAACATTAACACGTAAGAAACATAAAGTGCTTGTAAAATTAAAATATGCAGTGTAGAATTATAGTTTTGGGTAGCATTTTTGCTATGAAATTTTCTTTCTAAATTTTTCTTCTTTCAATTTTTCAACTTACTGTACCTACTTCAAGGAATATAAAAAAAAAATAAGCGAAATCAGTCCAACCGTTCACGCGTGATCGCGTGACCAAGGGAAATAGGGATTCATTTTTAAATAAATAAGGAGATTTGGCAATAATAATTGCTATTGCAATATTTTTTTTTTGCTTCATTCAAAAAGTTTTAATTTCATGTAGGTACTACCATACCGCTGTAAAACCCTAAATTGTTTCTCTTTTACGCGGTAATACTAGTTGTTGAAATATTGATTGTGATGGCGAAAGTGTAATAAAATTTGGATTTTCACGTTTTGTCCATAAATAGAACACGATCTAAAACGAATAGCTGCTATAAATTGCTGTTCCTGACGTATGTTTTACGAGTAAATATGTCAGATCCATGGATATTTGCCTCAAATCAAATAGAATTTCGCTAGAGAAATCGTTGATGAATGGTTGTCTGAACATACAGAGCTTGAAGTCTAAAGCCTTAAACTAGATAAGTCTAGATTTCAAGGTAGGTATGCTTTAGAAGTTGCAGGCTGCACTTTTGCTGCAAACACTTTTTGAATTACCAAAACTACCTTGTAAAAGAGATAAAATAGAAAAAAAAACGTTTTGCGACAGGTGTGCATTATGATATTATTATGACCGATGACCTTAGCTTCAACCCTTTTTAGTGTCCCACTACTGGGCACGGGTCTTCTCTGAACTATCTTATGAGTTGAGAGAGTTTAGGCCTTAACCTACACACGCTGGCCAAGTGCGGGTTGGTGGATGTCACATGTCTTCGGATGATTAGTTCTTAGACATGCCGGTTTCCTCACGATGTTGTCCTTCACCGATATTGAGCAGCGGATATGGAACAATTCACACAAAGATGTGTGGGCACGACCAGGATTCGGACCCGCGACCTTATTTTTCTAAGGCGAGGCCCGTACCGCTGCGCCATCGCTGACCGATGACCTTACGCATGATAAAATCAATAAAAAAGCCTTTTATTCCATGCATTGACATTATTAATTATACAGTTGACAGTATAATTAGTTATTACTTAAAAGCACATTTTGTTGTTTAAATAATAATAATACATTTCGGATATTGCACATTTATTATGCGAAAGGTGCATTTGAGTACGGCGCGGCGCCTTCTGCGACTGAACCGTCCTACGTACCTATTGTTATACCAGAATCATACATCAATACGTACAACTGAACTTAGAACCTTTTCCTTTTAAAGATCGGCTAAAAATCGTAATTAACAGCGGAAAAGTATTTTCGTTTCAAAATGTATTTTTTTTTGTTCGTATCTTTTTATTAGGTACTTTTTGAAAAAAAAAATAGTACATTCTTTTATAAACACTCAACGTATGGCTAGCCAATTAGCTTCCCACCTTACTACCTAAAAAGCCTTTTAAGAGTTGTTTATTATCTAGATAACATTTTTTGTGTTTTATGCTCAAAAAAATATAACGCTAATTAAGATATAACTCCGTAACTAATTACCATGACATAAGCCTAAAACAATACAACACAAAAACTGCTTAGCTGTATGGTACTTACAGACCTTGAAAATAATTGTCTATATATTTTTATTCTAGCACCAAAATCATGCAGTACCTACCGTGTAATCTTATGCGAACTCTGTTCTAATGAATCTAAATTTAAAATTTAGCGGAAGTGCAATGGAGCGCAGTATCGTTGGCATGAAATTTCAAGACAAGAGCCCCATTTTGAAACGCGAAAAATTTGCGTTACATTTGAGCCACAAGACCACTAAGTTAACGTGCAGTAGGCTGGCCATTTGTGTCGAATGTAGACAAGTAATAACAAGATAGATAACATTGGAGGAAGCCTTTATCAGCTTTTGGACAGCAAAAAAAGAAAATGACACCGCCCACTTATCTCTATCGCTTCAGCTTTTATAGAAAACCAGATCAAAATCAGACTATTGACTTTAACTTTTAGGGTGAACTCACATAGAAATACAACAGCTAAAATAATTACAGACAAAAAAAGCTAGGTTGCTGTATTGTGCTATAGAGCTAGAAAATGATTTAGTGTATATTATTTTTCGATCAGTCAGTGCCATGTCTTAAACGAACTTAGTTGTAATAATAACCTATGTACCTATTGAATTCAAATTAACTTTTTACAAATGCTTCCTTGGTACGTACGGTGCGGGCTAGCTCCAACACCATCCAGTACCCTTAGCACGAAAAACTCTTGTACCTATACTATGCGTTTCAAATAAGAATAGGATTGGAAATCCGCCATCTTGGACTGGTATGCGCAACAACTTCACATTTTTTAGTACAGTTAGCAAAAGTGTTTGTTTGATATTATAATCACATCTAGATGAAAAAAAATGCGTATATCTTATTGCCTTTTGAGTAAGATTGGACATTTGAAGTCGAATATTTCGATACGAACATATTTTATTAACTTCCGACGACAAAAATCCGAGTTATAAGTTAAAACGTGTGTTTTTATGCGTGTATATGAATTTGTGTGCAAGTTTTTGGTATCCTAGCGCATAAATTTACTTAGGTAGGTAGATGCAGTGTAACTACATACTTGTGTAAAGTTTTTAAATAAGTCACTTTTCAATACAATTCAAAATAATATTATTGTCTGTGGTTTGACATTTTGTGCTGGCGCTACTTTTGCTTGGTTTTTGTTATGAAGTTAGCCGCGAGTCCAGTCCTATTCTTATTTGAAACGCATAGTAGTAATCGTATTCATTTACCATACCATAACTACTACGATATAAATTTGGTAGCATGAAACTATAACTGAACATGATTGCTAGCAGGCTTGACTGTCCGTGCCTATATACGTAAATGTTATGTACATGTCACAGCAAATACAAATAAAAATAACAAAAAGAACCAGCATAGTATTATATTATCTGTGGTCTTACCACAGATAATATAATACTATACTAGTAATTAAGACTAACCCCCCTTAGATTAAGTTTTCCAACAAATATGAGTGTAATTTTTAAAACTTGAAATAAATGGTAATATTATTATTATTATACTACCTATCTATACTGTATGTACAAGAATAATTAACCAAATAGCTACTCGATTATACAAAACATAAAATAGGAAACACTTTCAATTCTCGGCCAGCTTGTTATTAATCCAGCTCCCAACATAATTCATCTGAGCAACCTCGCAAATCCTATTAACATTTCCTTGTACAAATACGGAATAAAATATTTGCAACGACAGACTTACAAATCTGACACAGTAATAGAATACATAGTGGCGATGGATATTGAAGGTTTCTACTGGAAACTATGTGACACGATAGTGGTTGTTTAGTCCAAAAAACAAATGTTCGTTCATTACTATCGAATAGACTATCACACCGTATTCATAAAAGTTTTTTAAGGTCATTATAGCTAAAATAGGTTTATAATTCGTTTGTCTTTATCTGTCATCTAGATATTTATACTAGTAAGAAAGAGGCAAAGTCTATTTTCACTATAGAGTTATAAGATTTTTATGAATAAGGCCGTTTGTTTACCAGTTTGCTCCTTTAGATTTACTTTAAAGATGAATTGTGAGGATTGTCGATGACCCTAGGCGTACAAGCCGTTAGGCCTAGTACCTTTGAGTCTGAGGAGAGCCTCGTCTTTGCGTGTGTTCCACCCAAGTTATTTCTTTTTTCCACGGTCCTAACGCTTGTATAGCGGACTGTGTTCAATGGATTTGCTTGACTTGATGCCCACGGCTACATTCATCGTAACTCTCGCCACCGACAGGGAGTTCACCCTGAAAATTCATCGAGGCTTTGCAATCTCGTTACAGTTCACGGTAAACTCTACGAGATTGCAAAGGGTTTTAGAGTAGTTCTCATTTGTGGCTTCAACCGGCATTGTCATTTGGCGCCGTGGGCGGAAACTAGTTGGACCTACAAACTTATTGTGACTATGAATTCCACAACCACCCTCAGTTTCCATGCGAATAGATAAATAAAAAGATTAAGAGAAGTGCAGACAGGTTCTATTATAATCAAATATTGCTTTCTCATCGCCTACGCGTATTGTCCTAACAGTTATTTATTAAACTAAACTTGTCTATTTGTCTCGCTAACACTTTCTATGTTCCCGTCTAAATACTGTGACTAACCAACAACCAATGAGTTGCCATTTGTATGAAATTATTATGTTAAATAAATCTAAGGGTCGGCGAGGATATTTTATTAGGCGGCACACTAGTCACACACTAGGCAAAGAATGCGAGCGGGATTCGTGAGTATGCGCTAGACACACACCGTAGTTATTCAAAATACTACACGAACCTAATTCACTAGGGCCACCGGAAGCAGAGGAACGCGACTGCGCGTTACTCCGCGCGTATTTTAGTAAGTAGCCTTTCGCATGTAGTCGCTTCGATGTTCTTCAGGAATTTATTGTTGTGTAATTAATTTTAGATAATATTTCAAGGAAAACAAGGTAGATAATAGTTAGACGCTCGCCCTTAAGCTGAGAATAGCTCAACATAGTTTTCCTTCTTTATGACACCTTAAAATCACATGATACTGATATAGTTTGTACGCAAGAGGGGTAAGTCTTAGTCTGGGTCGTTACGAGTTAGCCAATAACGTCTTTGAAAACTATCTATATTGATAACTAGTTATTGGTAGGTAACTGCTATTTCTATCTTTCATATGTGAACTTTGTACGTAGGATAACGTTTTTCTGCCATAGAGAGCTAGTAAAATTAGTTTCGTTTCGTTTACTTTATTACGTTATTGTGTTCGCGTAACGCAAAAGCAAATAACGCGTTCTCGCGCGGCGAACGCGTTATTTGCTAATTAGTTATCAAGCTATTGTAGTACCGAATATACTATTACTTATTTCGGCTGTATAACCGCTATTGATACCAGTATGGTGCGTAACGTCCATCGCTAGTAGAACTAAGTTTTTATTAAAACGGCGACTATACCATAGGTAAAAAAGTATGTACTCGTATAATGTAAGTGAGTATAACTTAGCTGATTGAGTATAGCCATTGCGCTGCAAAACGCACACACGCTAGCCAAATGCGGGGTTTTTTTTAATCTAAAATAGGCTTGCGCTTGATCACAACTTGCCTGATGTTAAGCAATGATGCAGTCTGCGATGGAACGCGCTTACCCAGTAAATACCGATTCAATCTTGACTTGAAGACCACTAGATTATAGCTATCGGGAAACATAGATGCCGGCAGCAAATTCCACAATTTGACAGTTCGCACAATGAAAGTCAAAGCATAGCGCTTTATGCGTACCCCTGGAATTTCCACGTTCGTGACGGTTACATGTCCTCAAATGTTTCTAGAATATGCTGATTTCCTCATTACAATTTTCGTCACAAGCATCTTTGCTTCTTAAGTATTAATATAAAAAGTTAATTTTCTAACGCCAATAAGTTTGAAACGATGTGAAGTGTGAATGAAGCATTATAAAGTCTATTTCGCTAAACGGTTCAACATAGAGTTAACTACAAGTAATAAGGTTTAATGTGCTAGTGTATTAACGGGGCTATTTCATGGAGGTATTTACGAAGTAATAGGTTTTTGTCAAGTATCGACTGAACGTTATCAAGTTAAACGATACCTTGATATTGTAAAATTACCTTTAAATAATTATTGCCAACACTATACGTTTTATGTCGAAGTTACCAAAAGGCGTTTCACTGTTTTCACTTTCGCTTCAACCCTTTTTAGTGTCCCACTCCAGGGCACGGGTCCTCTCTCAACTATCTTACGAGTTGAGAGAGTTTAGGCCTTAACCCACACGCTCTCCAAGTGCGGGTTGGTGGATGTCACATGTCCTCGAATGATTAGTTCTTAGATATGTCGGTTTCCTCACAATGTTTTCCTTCACCGATATTGAGTAGCGGCGATGAAACAATTCACACAAAGATGTGTGGGCGCGGCTGGGAATCGAACCCGCGACCTTATATTTCAAAGGCGAGGCTAATACCACTGCGATACCACTGCTCACTGACAAAACCGATTTTGATGTAATTTTGTCAAATTTTGAAAGCTGATGATCAAGTTGGTGTACTTAAAAAATGTGGTGTTAATGCCAATCTGATGGAGTCGGTAAGTCACAGGAATTCATAAATGACGCATATAAACTCAACTTAATGGGCTTCTTCTTCTTCTTCTTCTTTTAATATTAGCTTAATATTCACAAACAACATGTGTCATGTTCTTACAGTTAGATTTTTTTATTGTTACGTTTATTTATAATAATAATAATAATATAGTGGGACATTAACACACACGGTCATCTGGTCCCAAGCTAAGCAGAGCTTGTGTTATGGAAACCAGATAACTGGTATAATAATATAATACTTTTCTTTTGTAAATATATACTTATAATAGATATTTACACCAAGACTCGACACAAACACAAATGTTCACACTAATGTTTGACTCGGGTGGGAATCGAACCCACGACCTGCGGCGTGAAAAGCAAGTAGGTATCTTACCTGTACCCAAAGGTGTAGGCAGAGGTGAATATCGCCTACTTTTCGCCATCCATGTTTAGATACCATACGTAATATAACATTTGCATTTCTATTGTCGTTGATCGGGCACAATTTCAAACTTGGTGCTGCATCTAAGATTCTTTAAGTATATTGGAAGTGCATTTGGCTTGACCCGGAAATTGAACCCGAGACCTCGCGGTTATTAAGCGAACACGCTTACCACTGGACTACAGAAGCAGAAAGTATGGTTTGAAAATACTTTTACTTTATTTCCTAGATAATAGAGAGAAGATTCGTGCGCAATAGTGGGACCCTAATTTTTTTTTATATTTTATTCTTCAATAGGCTGGCGCTTGACTGCAACTTGCTTGATGTTAAGCAATGATGTAGTCTACGATGGAACGCGCCAGCCCAGTGTAGCGATTCACTCGGGATTAGGAATGATTATCGGTGAGAAGGTGGCAGTGGAATGAGCATCCTTAAGGTTAGAAACCTTAAAGGAGCAACAATTCCGACCCACCCTCTCTGCATGGTGTCACCTGACATCGTACCGGAACACGGCAAGGCAAGGTCATTATTGCATCATAACGACACACGTATAAGCAGGTCTTGTATATCAGATTCCAATTTAACTTCTTCTTAAAGTAGGCTCACCTATCTTTATGTGTCATCTGCCAGTAGGCTTTACTTACACAATCGAGATTGATAGCTATTACTTCAAACGCAAGTAGGAGTTCAATAGTGACATACCCACAATGATTATTTAACCTTCATTTTTGTATTGAACTTTCTTACAACATCTTTTATGTCAAGGAGATACTACAATCAGAACTGTATTTTGAATACATTCTATTATTTTAGTAAAGCGATGTCAGGCAGAGATTAAAGATCAAGATTAAGTAATTGATATTATTACTCATTAACATAATAAAGCTGAAGATTTTTTGTTTGTTTGACCGCGCTCATCTCAGGGACTACTGATCCGATTAGGAAGGTTGTACCTCAGTTTATTCCATTCCATTAGCTGGGCATGATATAAAATGTAGGTCATCCGGGCGAAGCCGCTAGCCGTCGGTAAAATAGTCCATAAAGAACAAAACTAAGTAATAGTAATATGAACTATATGGCATAGCTTATAGCAGTATTGTTAGAGCTGCGTAAAAGGGATGCCGCTATACAATGTGTAGAACAACATCTCTTTCGTGCAACTGGAATAATATTATATACGGTGTTATAGTACGGTTGCATGAAAGAGGATTCTATCATACAAAATAAATTAACAATAGTATTTTTTTTTGGACTAATTCCAACATTATGATGTAAATGTAAAATAATTCGACACTCGGTCGATAATGTATCGGGCTATTGCTGCAAACTATCCATTTTTACTCAGAGAAGAGAGTGTGCGTTGGAATTACATAATCCCAATCCACATCACCGAAATTTGATGAAATTTGTAGAGGCACAGAAATGCAATATTTCATGGGTGCGCAAAGGACTTTGCTTGACTGGTTCTATTGGTGATCTCTATTTCCCAAAAGTCATAATCTGTCTTCAAGTTACGAGTGAATCGTTAACTTTACGGTTACTGGGTAAGCGCGTTCTAAAAGACCACATTTAGCATTTTAAAAAACCTTATCAAATGTCAAATGTAATATTGTAGGTAGTTTTCTAATCTGCTATTGTCGTAGATATAGGTTTCAAGCCCGAATTTAAGTTTGTATAGGACAATAGCTTTTCCGTAACTAATTTGCAAACAAACGTGTTCATTGACAGCTTTCAGTGAGCTATCTCGCTATTTACAAGCTAAAATTTCGCGACGGAACATATAAATTGTTTTCTAGGTTTATGAGTTAGTACTTAGTGATTTAGCGTTCAGTCACTAAGTTAACTATCGATCTCTACGATTTTCTTTTATGATAAGCCTAAGGCTTAGGTTAAAACCTAACCTAACGTAACCCACCACCGCAATCCTGCGTTCCAGTAATAATTATCTCAAAATCAGTTTAACGCACGGAAATTAGTACCGTTTGCAAAAAGATCGGTACAATTGGACAACACAGTGATTAACCTCGATCCACGGTCTCGCTAAACGCTCGCGAACTGATGGAAACTAGAAAAGGTGAAGCTCCATGTTTACCAAGAGATGTGTGACGTGAGTCTCTCACAAGAGATAGGTACTAACTTTAGATGTTTCTTATGGAAAAAAACTCTCGCTATCTTAGCTTGTTTCTGTCTTTCGACCTCCTTTTCTAGCTGTTCTAAATGTTTCTCTCTATTCCATGACTAAACACCAGCTTTAGAGAAAAAAAAATTGGTTGCCTGTAAATTCGGTATACGGGCGAAAGTTTTACGTGACAACGACTTTGAGTGGTAAAATAATTTTAATGTGAATATTCATTCGTATAGTAGGAAGAAGGATGAAACATAGTTGAGTGGGAGAGAGACGCAAGGCATTCGGCGGGCCTCTCTCTCGTTCGGTGACTCATCGTAACGTTACCGAGCGTTACACTTTTTCATAAGTGCCTCCCAGCCGCAACCTAATTTAAGACGTTGTCACGTCAAAAAAGCTTAAAATGTAGCCTTTGTTCTGTTTCAGACTACATATGTCCAATATACTTATCTCTGTGCTACATATTTTCCTCTCTCAACGTAATTGAGTGATAAAAATTGATCTACTCTATCTAAATTTAACATTTCTAGCACCTACTTAGTAGGTTTTTTACTCACCAGACACATGATACTTTCAGCATTGTCATGCGAAGTTGTGCATGATCCGTGATTTCACCATTATTTGACATAACGGACTGGTTTCATTGTTTCATGCAGCCAATAAACATAATAAAAACGTCACGCTCATAGTTTACGGACGTTCAAATGTGGGTACTGAGATTTATCGGGACTTGATACTATCTGTCTTTGCTTACGTAACTCAGGATTTAGGAGACAGATTATGTTGCTTCTTTTGCAATAATACGTTAACTGTGTTCAAAAGAATTACGATTTTAACTGGATTTTTGATTGAACTTTACGGAATGAAATCAACTACATTAATTGCTTTTGGTAAGGTATTTATTAACTAAAACCATAACGAAATACTTAATCTCGTGGGAAAGTTACACATATTTATAGTAAGTAATAAATATCTAGCACTTTCTGCGTAACATTTTATGAAGTACAATTAATACGTCGGTACAATAGGACATATGTTATTGTGAACTTATTATGAGTTTTTATACTAATAGATTTCCGTGAAAGAAAGGGATGTGGTTATACAGTGCGTATATTTGCATCCCTTTCTTTTTACGGAATTAATTTGCTTTAAACACTCATAATACGTCACTAGTTTATGTAACATTCGAATGGTTCGCCTTAGGAGGTTCACGACTTTGCGTTATGTGCTCTCACCAAACTGCGATTTGTGCACAGATTCGTATCTACACTCTAGATCCCGCCTGCGAATTTATCCGCGTTGAAAACGGAAAGTATCCTGTCGAAGTCAAAATAATTTATTTTAACAGACTTAAAGAAGAGGTTCTTAATTCGGATATTTATTTATGTTTGTACGTTAGACAAATATGAAAAAGCATTCTTTTGTTTGAAAGAGGTTTATTCGTGAATTATTGTACCTAGTTCTTCGTTTAAAAAAATCCTATAGAAAATTCTACATGGAAACGTTAATTTCATTGCCTATTGTGCAGTGAATTTCTTAGTACCTAGCGACTGTGAAACAGGTATCAGTATTGCTAGGATGAAGCATACCCATGTCCAACAGAGGATTGTTAATATTTGCAATAGGCCGATGATGATGAGCCAAATTTTATCCAAATTTGATGAAAAATCGTATATTTACCCTTTATTCAGGCATTCATCCTCAAATAATCTTTTCTATAACATCCATGGGTTCTTTGGTTTTTGTTACTTAAATTAGATACATGGAAAGTCTAATCAAAATCTATTCACGTCCTTCTGTGATTAGTGGCTGACAGATTTGGTAGGTTTATGTAAATAGTTGCTTCTTCGCTTACACTGTTTAAATTATTCTCTTTATGGTTATACGTACTATATTGTCAGCTTATGTTTCGTTTTTAAATATTATTTTAACAATCGCAGTTAATGAGTTCATTTATATTCCATTTCATTTCCAGACCAATGCAATGGAGGAATGAACGATGGTGGAATGAATTGGATTTTACAGATATTTAACACTGAGTAACTTCCCACTCTCGTCTACTTCTATCGTTCGAGACTTTTAATTCTAACCATTAAATATCGAACGAAAGCGTTTAGATCGTCCATCTTTGTATTCTAGTACCTCAGTGATATTTTTTTCTGGATTATACCAATTGCCAGCTGCAGTCCAAAGAACAGAGCTAGTAATTATTTCAAATTATCTATTGAAATTTATGACATTATGAAATTCCTAAGGGCCTACCGAACACTATTTAAGTACATATATCTATAGCTTTACGATTTAAAACACTTGTCTCTTCCATAAAATTTAAAACATAATCGTCTTCTTGCAATAAAATGTAATGCACGTGTTGGTAATGCCGAAGGGCTCTATAAAATAAAACTTTCGCTGTTATCAAAATCGTCTATTAAATTATGTAATGAGAAGTAAAATTAATCTACGGATCGATTTATCTTAGTTATGGGTTCGCGTGCGGGCAATAAACGATTTCGACAAATTGATTGGTTTATATCTATGCAATGTTTTGATCATTAGTAATTTTAAGAGAAATATAAGGTCGCGGGTTCGATACCCACACATATCTTTTTGTGAATTGTTTCATCACCGACGAAGGAAAACATCGTGAGGAAACCAGCATAAGATTTAATCATGCTAAGACATGTGACATCAACCAACCGGCTCTTAGCCCGTGTGGTGTGTGGATTAATGCAAAAACTCCGTGACCGTCAGTGGCAGGACACTAAAAAGGATTTTTATGTTGAAGTAAATGTTTGGTTAAATAGCAATGATAACCTATTTTAACTAGGTTCTAGATAGGTATAGTAATACAATCCCCAAAACAAGCGGTATTTATATCAGGACAGAATGCAACGATTCATTAAATTATACGTACGTACGTAAAGCAAAAAACTTATTACCCCTTTAGAATAATGCGTATGTGGTGGTGGAGTATCTAATTTGGCACACTTGAAATATGTATGAAAACGTGCAAAAAGCTAACATTTTTTGTAACACGCATTTGAAATACGAATAAAATAAATTAAAAAATATATTTATGATAAAAAGTCAGTTGCTAAACTGAGTAAAGGTCAAATTTCTAGCACTAAACGACCAAGTTAAGACAGATCACAATCACAACCGTACGCTACCGAAGCTTGTCATATCACCGTATTTATATTGTCACTTTCGTTCTATGGCTGTCGTAAACTGAAACACCACAAACATGATAATAGAAAGTGATTACTGTCATATTTCGTAATACATTTACGATTACTTTGGCATATGTCTGCTACAAGTGCGCGTTTAAGTGGTGTTTGTGTCACTTCAAGTGTTATGTAGTCATAAGAATAAATAAAACAACCTATAGACAAACTACCGGCGTCACACGGGTAGATATCGGTATTAGACAAAAATTGTAATAACTATACCTAAATTTTAACACACTATTGAATACGTACTCAATCCAGTCAACAGATATTGCCATCTGTTAGAATCGTTTGGAGCTAACTGATAATTGTGAGTGTCAAATAATAGACAAATAATTTGCAATACAATAATATTGCGACTATAAATTGAGATGTAAGCTATACCATCTTTCAAGTTGGATCAAATTGCACACAGTATGCAAATCAAATTTGAAGTCGGTTTAGTAATTTACGAGTCCATTGTGGACAAACAACGTGACACGTAATTTTTATATATAAAGATTATGAGAACAAAAAATGTACGCCGACATCCAGTGATCTATACAAAGAGTGACTAAAGCAACCTTTACAACAACTAGTACTTCTCCAATACAAAAATTGACAAATCCTAAGAAGATTTCAGGATTACCGCATAATTATTTAATCTAAATTAAGTAGGTAATCAATCACACACACTAGTGAAAAAGTACCGAGTTAAGCTTGGGGGGTTAATATTAATTATCTTAGATTTATAATAGGAGGAGTTAGTTATTTGCTTTCCAACTCCTTGTATTATATTTCTGATTGAATTCGTGGGATCCCAGACAGTTTAATGTCCCGGGATTTGGACTAGTTTTTAAAAGCAAGCCATGGGCCCCGATTCTAGCGCTTTAGACATTTATCTAACAAAAATGGCGATTTCTTTTGTTTTTTAATGACATCCGCAATTTTTTCGTAATTTTTCAACTTAAGATAAATGTCTAAAGCGCCAGAATCGGGGCCCTGGCCTCTTCAAATGCCTTGGATTTGCCCGACTCACGCACTTTAGACAATTATCTCAAACTCGACATAATATGTCGAAAAAAATGGCGAATGTCGATTGAAAACTAATTATCGTAATCTCAGAATGTCACGTTAGAGATAAGTCTACCACTCAATGCACAACATGTAACGAGTAGTATACGTATAGCAATGGATGGACTTCAGTGGATTTTATTAGTTTTCAATCGAAACAATTTTTTTACCTTTGCACCAGGTATGAGAGGGTGTGTGAGTCCGTTGCCTTCCACCTTGGTTCGTGGGTTGATCACCTTTAATTGATTCCCCACACGTGGTCCCCGGGTGGTGAAAATCAACTGGTGGTAGGCTTCTGCCGTGGTTATTGACTACCAACCAGACAAAGCCGTACCGCCAAGCGGCCTTGCCGTGTTCCGGTGTGATGTCTGGTGACACCATGCAGTGAGGGTGGGTCGGAATTGTTGCTCCTTTAAGGTTTCTAAACTTAAGGAGTTTCATTCCACTGCCACCTTCATTGATAATATCATTCGTAATTATGAGTGAATCAGTATACTGGGCTGGCGCTTTCAATCGTAGACTACATCATTGCTTAACATCAGGCAAGTTGTTGTCAAGTGCCAGCCTATCGAAGAATAAAAAAGAAATTCGCCATATGTTGAGTTCGAGATAAAGCTCTAAAAGCGCGGGTCTGGGTCCTATTGATGATGGGTTTAGTTCGATTGAAAAAAGTGAATGCCCACTGAAGAGCCCAAAAGTTGAGTAACTGTTAAGGTATATCATCCTTTATTCCATTTTTAAATTATGAAGGACCACACACCTAAATCACAGTTTATTATTCTAAATTTGTTTTGCTCATATAATTTATTACTGTTTATTCCCGAATATAGGTGACGCATAAAGGAAGTCATTAATCTAAATTCTAAAATAGTTTCACCAGTTAACGACAAATTGGGCATCGTGGTGAAACCCTGCCATTTTTCAGATTTTTCTATTCTCGTCACGTGTCTTTCGCAATGGGCCTTTGGATTCTTATTTTAATGAGTTCAATGACTTCTTATTAACATAATGTATTATGAATACATAATTTGCTTACCTAAATTGAAATATTTCGCACCTAAATTAAAGAGTGAACAACGATTTTGAAATTAAAATTGGTAGATTGCTAGATTTACGTCATTTAGATTTTTTCCGTCATGTCGACCTCGGTTTCGTTCACTTCGTCCAGAGGTCGAAGCTGGAAGTATTTCTTAAGTAGAAAAATCCTTAGTCGCAGGTCTAAGTGGGGTATTGTGCTCGATGAATGGCAATAGGGTCGATATAAACATAGTAGAATATTCACCTCGGCCTGCACCTACACGGGTAATACAACCATGTCTACCTACCTTTTTTGAAGAATCTAGCTAGTAGTGCTCTGTCTTTAAGAATATCGAGGATATGTTTTCTTTGCAATTTTTTCGATGTTCTTTAGTTTTGTTAGCTTAATTTAGTTTAATGAACATGTGTGCTGTTTTGAATGCAAGCGTAAGAAAAAAAGCGCTATTCCTAACACGCTATACGTCTCAAGTGACTCATTAGAGTTATTCTTCCAAATTAGTGCGGTGCTTGTTATTTTTGAGTGGAATTTCTAACTGCTATTTGCTTTGATTAAACATTTTGTTGTGATTTCATGCGATTGTATTACTGGTATAAAATGCTTGTTTAGATTAATCAGGTGGTTTTAATTAATTATGACTGCACTGAATTGATACTTCTTATTTGTTTTGTTCATTATTGTCATGACAAAGTTTTTGTCAGAAAGTACTTATGTTAGGTACTTCAACAAAATATATTTACATAAATAATAACAACCAAGATTACCTACGTAATACATAACTAAAACTAACTTACAAATTAAAAAAGCCTAAATAAATATACTATGAAATTAATCCAAGGTGCCCAAGTTGCTGGCTGCATTGCCACATTGAATAGCATAACCTTTGCACCAGGTATGAGAGGGTGTGTGAGTCCGTTGCCTTCTCCCTTAAGCGACGCCCCTTAAAGGAGTACTTATTAAAAGGTACCAATTTTTTAAAATATCGAGGAATAGAATACCGATTAAATATTAGCATTTTTCGTTAGCTATTGTTTGGTCTCTGACACATGACGTTTTATGCTTAAGTAGGTAATACATGGACGGGCCGGTGGAGTGGTCAGTTCGATTCCCACCCAAAACAAACATTAGTGATGAACATTTGTGCTTAATAAAAAAAATTGTTTTATTATGCCTCATAAAAGTCATTTAAAATGCACAAAATTAAGACAACCCCTTTAACCCCACAAGATACTTGTGTTTATGTCGAGTCTAGGTGTAAATATCTATTATATGTATACATTTAGAAAAGAAAAGTATTATATGTATAGTATATACCAGTTACCTGGTTTCCATAACACGAGTTCTGCTTAGCTTGTGACCAGATGACCGCGTGTGTTAATGTCCCAGAATATTTATTAATTTATTTATTTATATTTTTTATACTTATTTATGTAGGCAATAATAACTGTTTATTACTGTTTCACTGAAGGACTGTTCTTTGTTATTATTAAGATGAAGGAAGTGGGATGGGTTTTTTACTGTTTTGGTATGTCTATCATTTGACAAGAGGCAAACCGTTCCAACGCGGAAGTCCCTCTAATTGGCGATGATAAATTCCATGGACGTTTCGTCACCCAAAATCATGGCAGGCATACGTGGCAGTTTGTGGAACTCGTGGCAGTTCCTCTAAAGCCCAAACTAGGCTGACTATGATTGATTGATAGTCTTGAAACAATACTAATGCAATGTTTTTGGTGCTAATTGATGATCGATATTTATATTTCTTCATCTATTTATTCATTGTAAGACAAGTGACCATTAATTTAACAACCCATTATGGATATTTAACAACATTTGATAGGCATTTACATTCGATCATGTTACGTAATTTAATAAAGTTAATGCAATGATTTAAGCATCATAATTACATTAAAGGTTCTTTTAAACATCGCAGTCACTTTATTCATATTAAAAAATGAATTGCTTTTCTGTTAGGACAGAATTATCGTTTTTGTTTACTATGAGTAACTTCCATTTGTAACCAAACACGAAAGGAAAACGAAACTGTAATATGTAGAAAGTATCCCAAAGGGAAATTGTTACAGTGAAGTACTAGGTTCCATTTAGTAAACTGTATGTGTGCAATATTTCATCCGAATCCATTAAGTCGTTTTTCTGTGAAAGAGTAACAAAGAAATTCACAAAATTTTCCATTTATATTAGTGGTAGAATGTTGAAGGCATCACAATCAGCCTGTATGTGTTTGTACCGCACAGCAAGACATGTTACCAGCAGTATCTGTCTCTTTCTAATGATCCCTGAGCGATAGAGAAGAACATACTTGCAACATGTTTTGTTAGTCCACTACTAAATATGCCTTTTCTAAACTAACTATTATATACGCTACTGCTTGCAATTGCTTAATCAAGCTCTTTTCAGCCGCCACATGAAATCTACACAATCATATAAACTTTTTAAATTTGGTGAAAACCTGTTTTCTACCACAAATCACCCAAATTTCGTGGAGCGAATTTAATGTTTTTTCTACTAAATGTTATGTTAAAAAGAACAGGTTTCTCTATAAAACCCTAAAGATTTATAGGGAAGCTTAAGAAATTTGTCCAATTTATGGAAATGCCCGTCTAATCATGGTTTTAACTCTGCGATGTGTTAGCTACTGTAATAGCTTTCAGAGTCTGTTTTCCATCTTCCGCGTTCTTTAATTGATTCTATTTTCGTATTACTTTCATTTATAGTACGTTTGGATTACATATATGTTCACTAAATACTAGGTTTACGGCTTTCTGGTAGTTAAGTCATATTTTTAGCCTTATTATTAAAGTTATTGCTAATATAAAAAGTTACCTTTTCCTACTCAGTAAAAAGAGTAATTGAATTGAATCAATTTACTTACCAGCTGAACTACTGCTAATAACTGTATAATTGTTTTCTTTTTTCGTGATTTCTTATATTCATTTTAGCATTCGGGGAGGCAACAAATCAAAAGTCCAACAAATCAAAGATAAATAGGTTTATCAATCCGACCTTTAAATTACTACTACCGTAAGCCCGACCATTCAAGTCAAAAATTTCGCTATTGTATTTTTAACTAATCTAAAAACACAGATATTTACGAAATTAATAACATATTTACCGTCGTAATAATTGTCCAGTCGTTTGAAAGCACTTGGTGAAACATAGATACAAGCAAGATAAGCGCAAAGAACTAACCCTTTCTTGGCAGTTGGGTAAAAATCAATTCATTCAGCTAACCTAAGAAACTTTCGCGCTATAGTAAATGATTACTCATCAAGTTTCTATATGACTAGTATTTACGATAACTGTTTACTATTTTTGATGTGCCAAAAATATATCACGTTATGTAATTTACTCTCACTATACTCATAAAAGCATCAAATTCGTTTTGGTATATCACCATCACAAGCCATGTGTCAGTTCCCAAAATTATTATGATGACTGTGCAGACACCTCATAAGTAATTTTTGTGCTATGTTTCTGTGAATGATCACCAAAATTGTTGTAAGTAATTATTATTTCAGTGGATCAATTACTGTCCATGTTTCTCCAGCTTTTTTAGGTTCTGTGATTTTTTGTGCTTTTTAATTACGTAAGGGAAATGCAATAACTGTGTCATTATTACTATCAACTCTTGTAGTCTTCGATTGAACATGGCACTCCATTGAGTATGGTTCAAGCTACTCTTGTCCAGTACTTTTCAGTCACTTTGCAAAAATCATTTATCTGTTTCTTAAATATAGTGCATTATTGCTTAGTTTGGGATCAGATGACCTTGTGTGTTCATGTCCCACTATATTATTCACCGATCTTCGGTTTTCCTTTAAGATCTTACCCATTATGTTTTGTAGCAAATAGACTTGTTCACTGCTAGTTCATCTTATATGCTCAATTAATGTTTGCAAATTTCATTAATGTCACCCACTTTACCATCTTGAAATTTACGATTTCTGAAGAAGATAAATCTGTAGATAAATTGCCGGACATATCAGCTACCAATCTTAAACGTGAAATGGTACAATCATAATCGATATACACATTTGATACAGACAGTAGTGAGACAAGATCTCGATTCGTTCACTGGACGGTGTACCCCACTGAGCATTAACCATTAATCTTCATCGATTTTAGATAATTCCCAATTTCTCGAGAAAGCGGCCCAAATAGGAGTCTTGTGCCTTGGGCGTGTACCACAATAACCGATGTTCAGCATTGTTTAAGCTCCGGGCTTTATCAACTATTGTTGATAATGCAGTGCCCATAGTTGTCTTTAGTGATGGATAGCTTCTGATAAAACCTCTAACAACAGCTGTAGGAACTGTTAATAATACCCATTTAATGGTGAATCTGACCTAGTAATTGAAGAATTCATAAATTACCTTATGAAAGACAGCTAATAGTTTTGTATTTCTTCAATTTATGAACCAGTGTCAGTGTTTCACAACTAACATACGACGACGGTCAGAATTAATATCGTAGTAAAGAAACTGGCATATATTAGAACTGAAATACATTAACTACTATTGAATTTTTTATAAGTTCTAAGCCATGAAGTTTCATTTATAGTTTAATATCACTGAGCCTAGAAATCTGTGACAATTTAATAAGCACGGGGTCTTTTCTCAACTATCTTAGTTACTACACTTGGGCCTTATTCTATTTCAGAATGCGGGTTAGTGGCTGTCACATATCCTCGAATGTATAGTTCTAAGATATGTCGGTTTCCTCATCATGTTTCCTGTGAGCGGAATGACAATAAAAACAGTGAATCATTAGTACAACTTCCCATTCTATTTGGGCTGGAGAAATGGCCACTGTCAAATATGGACGTTAGGCTAACAATCAACAATGGGTGTTCCTAGACTGATGGATGTTTGACCATTACATGACAAAGATGTCTTGCTAGCATGTGCCGGATATAATGTAATAGTTAGAAACTTTGTTCTGAAGAATTAATAGTTTATACTTATAACTGAAGTGATTTGTTACGTTGTCCGCCGACTTCTAATGGTGCTAACTTTCAATTTTCTTTTGCTTAAACGTATGTTTGTTGACACTGGTTTGACCTCTTTGGTTAATGATGATTGGTACCTACTCTTGTAATTGTTAAGTAATTCTAACATTTTTTACTGATTTAGTTGAAGTAGTAAACAAACTATCAATTAGCTTTCCGCTGTCATAGATCTCTTCTTATGTTTTTAATCCAGACATGCTGGCCTAACATATTTTGGCGGATGTAACATGAGCTAGTCCTTCAACCGTAGCATCCACTCAAAAAGTGGCTCACTGCCACTTTAGCTGGCTAATCCTGTGGGCTATGACGATTACTCTAGTTCTCTTTCGGATCACTTCATTGCCTATTCGATTCTGTAGAGAGACTTAGTACCTATAGCCCTTTCTCGCTGAGCGACCTTGCCTCTCTTAACGACTTAAATGACATGTTATGTTTCATAATTACATTATATATCTACTCTTGCAAATAAGCGACTTAAAATAACTCGATTAGTAATCGATTAACTTTTCCTTTACCGATTGGATGTTAAGTTATGTTAATTTAACTAATTTAATACACAATCTCTGTACAACTACAGGTTCAGCTAATAGTGTCGAGGTTACCTTGGTGACACAAGTGACAACTAAGCATTGTATTGATAAAGCATGGTGAAACTGTACCATGGTTCTAAACATGAAGAACAACTTGTCAAAGCGTTAGCTAATAGACCAACTAGATATATTAATTTTAATGATTAGCTAAAGTTAGGGTGGTGAGCTCATGATTGTATTTCCTGAAAATGTAGGCAGGGGTGAATATCACCAACCTATTGCTAGCAATGTTAGGTGAGAAAGTTAGAAGTTAGTTCATGTTAGTTAGTTGCCGTTCATCGTGCATAATTTCCAATTTCTGACACTAAGATTTTATTTAGGGTATGATAAATATCTTGCTCGACCCGTGCTTCGTATTTGAACTAGCGATGTTAAGAACTCGAGTCTTTAAGTCCTACATTTTGAACTCGACTGACAAATGACAGGACTCGACTCATTACAATAAGACTCCCAAGACTAGAGAACACGAGTCTATATGAGCTCATAAGCGCAAGATGAGACTCGAGTCTTTTTTAGCGCTCGAGTCCTTTTTACGGGCGAGTCGCGCTCGAGATCTATTCCGTTTGGAGTTCCTTTTTAATACGTTTTAGACATAGCTCTTTTTAAGGTTCGAGTTCTATTTTAGCGCTCGAGTCTTTATGAAAAGACTGAAGCTCGGCTCGACTCAAGACTGAGTGCAGGGTTATTAAGAGGATGCGCTTGATACTACTTCAAGGAAGGTACACACACGCTACTAGGCTCATACCACAAAACAGCTTAGCCTTTAGATAGTGATGGTGCCATCGAATTATATGATGCCGGACGGAGTCGAGCCCAATTAGGAAATTATTAAATCTGTGACTATAGAGGAAATCTTAATAACGTTGAAATTTTCAAATTTCGACGATTAGGTGATCACTAGTATATTATATAACACAAACATCCTTTATTGCATCATTTGACCTGGGATTTTATTAATCCTGTAGTGCACCCATAGAAAAAAAAATTGAAGTCTCCTAGACCTAGACCTAGCGGTGTGGGCTTTGCGTGGATATGTACGTGAGTCAGTCGGACAGGTTCTTTTTTTATTAATTAAAAAGTTTATGAATTCTTTGACCTAGCTAAGAATTGTCCCGATCACTTCAGCTACATAAAGAAAACTTAAGACCTCATCAAATTCTTGTCCTTTCCTTAGCGTTACCATGACAAAAACTAAAACACAGAAACACAAACATACAGATGCACGTCAATTTTATAACTTCTCTGTTGTTCGTCAGGTGTTAAGTCCCAAAACATTTGACTATCTGATGTCAATTTCATACATTTTCTTCTTTTCGATCGATTCCTTCACTTCAACCCTTTTTGGTGTCCCACTGCTGGGCACGGGTCTTCTCTCAACTATCGTATGAGTTGAGAGAGTTTAGGCCTTAATCCACACACGCTGGCCAAGTATGAGTTGGTGGATGTCACATGTCCTCGAATGATTAGTTCTTAGACATGCCGGTTTCCTCACGATGTTTTCCTTCACCGTTATTGACCAGCGGAGATGAAACAATTCACACAAAGATGTGTGGGCACGACCAGGATTCGAACCCGCGACCTTATTTTTCTTATCGATATGTTATTTGTCTAGAGGCGGTAAACATTTATTCTTAGTTTTTTTAACCAATACACAGAGAGAATCATGAGTAAGATTTGTGTGTATAGTGTCTAGTGCATTTATCTCCGTTTCCGGAGTTAAATCAAAGGCGTTTAGTATCATAAATAAATATAATCTTATGAAAAAATAAACATTCCATAAAGTTATATAAGTTATTCCACATCGTTACTTTTAAAATACTTTCAAATACCGTTTACAAAACAATTTAAATTTAAACAGATGTATTCAAAGTACTGTCCTCAAAACTATCTGCGTAAGTTGACAGGTGAAATGACAGTATGGTTGACGAACAAATGTAAGATTCGCTGCGGTTTACAACATACTATGATTGTGTAACTTTAGTGTAGTTTTGTTAAGTTGTATTGGCGCCTGCAAACTTACAGTATTAACCACTTTAATAAAATATGACTTATCCTATTTTGAGATTATTTAATGAACATTATAAAGTAAGTAATGAGCTTAGCTCAGGCCTTTTCGCGTGTGTAATAAAGACAAAGTAATTCACACACGTAAACCAAGTGCGAGTTGGTGGATGTCATAAGTATGTTCTTAGACCTTTTAAAAGCTTCATATTCCTACAACTTGTAGCTCCACCGATGTTGTTCAGTAGCCCTATTCACGTAAATTCAAACGACTCAAAAGTCGTTTGCGTTCAGAAGTTGTTCTAGTCAAGTTTGGTGAAGAAGACGAAGAAGAAGAAGAAAAGAAAGTGTGTGCGTAGGATGTCAAGTCGGTGTTTCATTTAGTGTTCTCTCCCCCGTGAAGAACGATCGGTGACGGTAGTGAAGAGATATTATTTTCTTAAGTGCAAGAGGAGGGTGGTGTGAACACTACACAGTATTAAAATAGAAGTAGGTACCGGGAATGGAGAAGTAGTAAAGTGTCTTATATATTAACTTACCCACTTATCTATACCAAATCGGTGAGCAGTTACACCGCCAAGCATTCACCTAATATCTATCGCATAGAGAGTAACGCCCAGATTATCCTACCTACCTAATATTAAACTATTATGGGTTCCTAGGGGATTCAATAAGTAAAACTATGATAAAAGGTGGATTAGCCACGCACACGACCGCTCTACTTGCATCTCGTAAATTGATCTACTAATTCGCCAGCGGACGTCTAACTCGCACGGGGTCCAGCGATATATTGATTTAAATGGTTACAGTTGATACAGACAAAGAACATTATATAATCATAAAACATCATAGACAACAATCATTCAGTCGAACAGCTCTGCGACGTTGATCCGGTCCAAACTCGACAACATAATTATGTAAGAACTTTTTTGCTCCGGCTTCCCTTCTTGAGATTTTCACCCTTCGCCACTGATAGGTACAAGTAATTTTAGCTAACAGGAAGAATATTTTCTACTCGTCTCTTCTAGTACAGGCATATTATAACATAGTTAGTGTGTAAATACATTTTTATAATTTATGTTGCGTATTAACGCTTCTCATTTCATCAATAATTCATTAAGAGCTAGGAATAGAACAGGACAAATAGCAACACGAGTAAAAAAGCTAGACCTGCGCACACGCAAAGCAAGTAGATAACCTTGCCTTGCGGTTATACGGAGACGCAGTATGAAAAATGTAGTAAGGTTGTCATAATATACGTTAACATACTTTACATGATGCGTAAAATATTATAATCATATCTACGAATTATGCCATTGTCTACATTATTGTTTAGTTATTTATTTGAAAATCATAATAAGTTATAGTAATAAATAATAAAAAAAGCTCTTAGCCGTTTTCCGGCATCAGCTCTCGGCGGCTGAGCTCTGCCCATTGGTGAAATCCTTGTGAAAATCAGTGCGAAAATATATTTGAGATAATTGCGAAAATATATTACATAAACGCGAGTGTTTGAAATATAAGGTCGCTGGTTCGATCCCCAGTCGTAGCCACACAACTTTGTGTGAAATGTTTCATCACGGCTGCTCAATATTGGTGAAGGAAAACATTGTGAAGGAAACCGGCATGTCTTAAGAACTAATCATTCGAAGACATTTGATATCCACCAAGCTGCTCTTGACCAGCGTGTGTAGGTTATGGCCTACACTGAAGTAAGTACACTGTCTCAACTCGTAAGTCTTACGAGTCAACTTGCAGTGAGACACTAAAAAGGGGTAAAGTGACATATCTGTGACTCACTATTGTATATACTCTATGGTTTTGCACAGAAATTGATTGTCCACAGATAATATTATGATAATAATTTTGCGTCCACACTTGACCGGCAGCCATAGTCGCGTAAAATATACAACTCCGTTACGATAGAGTGACTTCATGAATATTAAATAACGTTAAGAATATGTATTTGAATTTTAAAATAGTTTTTACTAAGGATATTATGATTAAATATAAGATAGCAAAAACGTAGGACAGAGAATAGGTGTTACAAGTTGCAGCAAAATAAGAATATATAATTAACTGATTAATGTTAATTGTAGGGGTAACTTCCAACAAAATGCTTTCCACCCGTGAACATGAAGTCTAAAAAGACTTTGAAACGTCGGGATCTAAAATCTAAAATAAACCGCGATAAAATCCGTTAAAAAGAAGTTTTATTTCAAAATGCTTAAAAATAAAATGAAAATAAATAATGCTATATTAGTAATGAGAAAAGTGGAGGCAAGAAGAGGAGCGCCGCCCCGGCGCAGCGGTACGAGCCTCGCTTTGAATTATAAGGTGGCGGGTTAGATTCCCAGTCGTGCCCACATCATTGTGTGATTGTTTCATCTCCGCTGCTTAATATCGGTGAAGGAAACCGGCATGTCTAATAACTAATTATTCGACAACATGTGACATCCACCAACCCGCACTTGGCCAGCGTGTGTGGATTAAGATTTTATCTCTCTCAACTCGTAAGATAGTTGAGAGAACACATGTGGCCCCTAAGTAGAACACTAAAAAGGGTTGAAGAAAAACAAAAAGTTTGACTTTTATACTGTATTTACGTATGTAATAAAAGTCTTGTGCTTATACACTTAAAACGAAGCGTATGCGACGTATAGTTCGTAAAAAAAATTCACCATCTTTGGTTAAAATGTCAAATTTTATATTATTATTCCGGTATGGTATACTAATACTGACCTATAAATACCATTATTCATAATAAAATTTACAAACAAAATGTCGTTATTATCTTGGAATGTAGTTAGCACATGGCTTACCTCTTGGTTGTTGCTTGTTGTTGTTGACATTTAAAGTGCTCAAAATAGTTTTACCCATAGACTTACCCCGTATATGAAAACGTCTTATAAGCTCATTACAGCTAAAGTTTATAATTCGTTTGTCTTTGTCTGTCATCTTGATATTTATCTAATATGAAAGAGATGTCCATATTAACTAAAGAGTCTTATAAGATTTTTATAACACCGTTAAAATTCTGATACGATACCAAATTTCTTTGTCATGTTGCGAGTTTTAAAAATAGTATTATGAATGTAATGTGATCAACAGAGAACATCATCAGATAACATTAGCTTAAAACATAAATGGTTCAAAATGTCAACACTTCAAACGATTAACAAAAGTGAATAACACTTCCAAAAAATTTTGTTTAGAATGTTCCCACCAGTTAAGTTTGCCTTTAAAATAGGCAATTCTAAATAGAATTTAATGAAACTCATTATGTAGTTTAGAAACAACCTTCAGCCGCCGAATAAACCCGGCATTAATATCAATCCATTCATAAAGGAGCCACTAGCTGCTGTATTAGGACAAAAGCAATGCTATTTCAGACTTCGAGTATAATTTATCTCCAATTTTCATCCAAATCTGTCCAGTAGTTTTTGCTTGAAAAAGTAACAATCATACATCCACACATACACGTCACATCCATACAAACTTTTACACAAATACACACGTCAAAAATAACACCCCTCTTTTATGTCAGCAGGTAAAATACAGCTTTCATTTGAGTCACCTTCGCTCTCTTTCAGTTTAGTTGAGTTGCTGCATAAGCAGTTCTCACTCGACCCGTTTGGTCGTCTTTACAGATTAATATTATAGTCTATGGTTTCACCTGTGCCATTACTTAGCTTCGCAATATGAGCGACACCTGCTGTGTCTGTTGTTTTAGCAGATGATAATAATTATAACCAATTTATAGGAAGCCATGTGTACATAACTAAATATAAAAAGGATGAATGAACAAAAAATAAAAATAACTCGAGCTATGAAACAAATTTATAGCTTAACATGAAACAGCTGATGAAAAAGAACATAAGTTATAAAAAACAAAGAACCGTCTGATGAATGTCACTTACATTAATTAAAAAAACGTGAACGCCTTTAAATATAAAGAGAATCTGAAAAGAATAATCTTATAATGACTTAATACCTAAAGGAATATTGTAAAAGAACCATTCAATTGAAGTGATTTGAATAGAACATGAACATATTGGTTTGAGGATATTACATCAGAGTACCATCGCTATTCATAGAAACGTGAAAGTCAAATAGAAAAAGGTATTTTTTAGGATAAAGATCAAATTAATTGAACCGTAGCTAGAGAATTTACTAAATGTGCGCAAAACTAGATAATAATTGGGAATTTGAATTGAATCAAGATGTTACAATTTTTGTGAAACTTTTTGTTTCGGTAGTGAGTAAACTAGGTCGATATCGTGCGAGATATTGTGGTAATAAACCTCTTTTTTGAAATGTCATTATTATAACGACTTAACTAATGATTCCAGATTTGACAACGCATCGACGAACTTGTGCAAATTTTGTGGAAAATATTTCGCATTGAAACAATATGATTATTCAAGGACATTTTAGAACTTTTATGTATTGAATAATTTTGATGTTTCGAAGTAATTATTTGATCCCGACTGTTCATGTGTGACTTGAGAATATTTTGATCAAAGTACGGTTTTTTATTTGGGTTTTTGTTAAGGAAAGCAATTTGTCTTTATTTTGCCATTATTAAATAACTAAGACCACCGTCACGGATGATGTACCAAACAATAGACAATCATGTCTAAATTGATTCATAGTTCACTCGCTTCAATGCAAAAGGAAGACAATGATTTTTAATCAAGGTTCCTAAATAATTCAATAAGACAATGACAAGTTTTTATGGCATTTTGTGGTGAATGTGCAATATCATGATTATTTTTGGAGTGAACTATGGGAGCTTAAGGTAACTTTCTATAGTTTAAACTTATTGTTATACCCTCATGGCGTCTGTAGACATAATTGCTAGCTGATGCTAATGAGCTGGTCTCAGTTGTGGTATTTTGTCGTAGCTAGTCACCACCAAATTAGCCTGTCCTTTTCAAACGTTATGCCTGGTTTAGCCATAAATAGGTGTCTAGTTGACAGTGCTCATTGAGCCATGAATAACTGCCGTTCTCATTTGCTGACTGCACATGTACCTACCATCGTCTTTATTGCACCAGGTGAAATAAAATAACTACATAGACGAACATATCAGTTCTATTTAATTTTAAAGGTAAATATTAACTTAGGAATGTGGTTTTATCTATATCAGGTGCCAAATTAAACGCTTCAAGTAATCTTACGTGTGAAGTACATATATTTCTTAACGTATTTATCTAGCCCTTTTAATTTTTTTGTTAACTAAGAATGCTTATCATTATCACAGGCATTTTTATGTTTCAAATTTAAACTATGTATGTTATCTTGCGTTATTTGATCCTTGATTAGATTATTTTCACCATTGGTTGTTGCAATATCTACCTAAGTAACTTCTTAGACAGTTGACAAAGAAGTGCTGTAAGCATTTCTAACTAAATCCTGTTATTTACAGGTCACTATCGTTGATGTGTTGCCGGCATTAAAATAACATGGTGAACACTTTCTCAGGCTACGACTAACAGTTTGAATACATTATATCTATACGTTTATCTCTGTATTTGTAATAAAACAAAGATGTTTTAACCGACTCCAAAAGCCAGGTTATAAATTAAATGATGATTACGCGCAATCCTTTTTGTTCCGAAATAAATTATTTATTGGAATTTGAAGTCACTTTTTTTAATTACAATTTTTATATGAATGAAAAAATTTATAAGGAATAACATATTAGTTCAAGTTACGTTATTTATTACAAATCTAAAGTGCAATGCGTACCTAATGCATTTTGAATTTGTGACTGTTTTAAAATGCCTTGAATTATTACTTCTCATGCCGTTTTGGTTCTATCCAGGACTTGTGTGCTTCCTATACGAATTATAGGCAATTTTTGTTCGAACATAGCACGAACCATACTGTCTTAACATCGTCGTAACAACAGGAAGCGTGTCTCACGTAAGTTTAACGGTGTTTAGATCACGACACGGTACTTCTATTGTGTTGACGTAATGGTTACCTGCATGCGATCCAATTGAACTTGTATCAGTTATGTGTCTATCTTTTTGTGTTACGTACTTCTTGTTACGTTATGAACTGGTTTTTAATTGATAGCTACCGTTTGACGTTAATTGAATGAAAATATCTTTTAAATCGTGGTTATTATCCCCCTTACTTATGAACGAATCTTAAAAGAACGAAGCTGAAAATAGATAAAATACGTATTGTCTTTTTCATCTTGACATTTTGAAATCACATGACAGTGCCAAAACATAGAGAAGCTATTTTAAACTTAAGTTTCGTTTCTAAGTAGGGTGTAGTTGTTTTGGTTTGTACTTTTTCTAATTAACATTGGAATCTGCTTATAAAAATTAATTAGGTTCTGCTTATTATATTTATTTGTCAATGTAAAAATTACGCCTTGCACGTCATTGACTTTTTTATCTGTACCTACAACTATATGCTACTTTAATAGCACTTTGAACACCGACTTCATAACCTTGACCCTACAATGCGCGGGCGCCGCCGCCGCCGCAAACCGCTGCATTTGTGTTATGCCATAGTAGCTATAGCGGTATTAAAACTTAGCTTTAACCAAAAATAGCTGATAATGCTCACTGCGAAATTGCTGTGTACTACGATATAAATTCACCAATCGCAAGATTTGCAAGCGAGCTTTAGAGTGCAGTCAGTGAGAATGTGGGTCTAGCCTACAAGCAGCTAAAATCTTTTGATATATTTACGTGTAGATATTTTCAAGCTATATATTAAAAGATGTTTATTTCTTAGCCGACTTGCACTAAATTCCATAACTGATTATAATGCTGACGTCAAAAACCCTAAAGGCAACAATTTAGGCACTATGACGGCATCTACATCAGCTTTAGACATTCTGTATTACCATAATTGTAACCTTATACTGTTTAAACTTTACTGTATTTGAGCAATGCTCACGCCGAGTAGGTGATTCCGTAAACATGGTACTAATTAACAGATTATTATCGTTCCTACACCTAACGAATAGGGCTTTGTTTACTAACAACCTTTGAAGTAATGTTAGCAAAGAAATGTTTGTAGATAATATTGCAAGCAAACATACAATACTACTTACTAAAGAGGGCGATGAGTAATCATTTTGTATTGAAATCACTACAAACAGTAGCCTGTTCTAAAATTTCTCAAATTCTGGGGAATTGGGTTAATATGGTATTAAATGATATATCAAGTTTGGTGTAGTAATGCATGTAGTTAAATCAATATGGTTGTCTATTATGGCTTCTTTGAGTATGATGTTTTGTATGGTTTGTTTCATAATGCATTTTACTGTTATAATAACATGCTTAGCCATTCTTACAGGCGTTAGTTGAGGTAAGCCTACTTATTAAATTTTTCGAATCACATCAATACGATCATTACGCTTTCCGGTACACAATTTTGACTTGTAAGTTGGTCTAATTATACGTATGTATATAAAATTGTTTACTGACTTTTTAACATGTTCTATTCTTATACAAATATATCATCAGAATTCGTAACTTTTTATAGGACGACAAATAACTTTTTGGTCTTATACGAATAGTTATAATTTTGTCCGATTTGATGGTAAGTTTAAGGCTATTTGTAGTTATTTCAATTTTTCAATCCTTTTTAGATGCTATATCTACCTTAGTAACAGTGAATATATTTTAATCCACACATAACTTACAACTCTTCCAATCCATTTTTTTTAACCTAGCTATCTTGATACATGTCTAGAAATAAAAACTACTATTTATAAACACGCATCTAAACTATAGACGAGTAATAACAACATAGGTTGTCATCAACATGCAGGCTATAATTTGAAATAGCCGATCATCGCAGCGTGTAAAACAAGCAAAACGAATATATAGTATGTTGCCGAGAGACGCATTAGATGCATCAGTGTGGTCGTATAGAATAAGAAGTTTAATTATAGAAACGACTATAATGAAACTATTCGATGAATCAAGCACTTTAATAAATACTGTTGTTACATTCGTCAATATTTTATTTCGCATGAACAATCCTACTTTTATAAACTACTAATTAATTAATCCTAATACTACTTAATCCTACTTAATCATTATTTAATCCTACTTTTATTCCTATAAACTATCCTATGGATAGTTTATAGGAATGGCTGGTTGGATATTTGTTATTTTATCAAGAAAAAACGGCTCACGGAAAATTTGGCGTAGGTATAACTTTTAGCCAGGTACTTTCGATTGAGATTGATACCCTTGAGATACTTTCGATTCATCATGCGAATGAAGTCCTCGTAGGAAATGTTTTTATGATAAAGCAATTCAACTATCCGTATTGTTGGTTTATTTTTCGTAAATTGCACTACAATGAAAATGTTAAAATACTACAAATATTGTATTTTCAATTATCAAATCACAAGTATCTCTTCATTAGGGTTTTCAGTGGTTTTTAGTGGGTAAATTAAAACCAGTTTTATTGTGCAAATTAAGTTAGATAGGATAATGAAACTCATTTTATGGAATAAGTTACATTAAAAGTAACTACTAAATAAAATGAAACAGAGATTTATTATTCTCATTTAATAAAGGAGAATGGTTATAAACACATACATTAATAGTTCTAGATGTTAATCTAAAGATTATTCGATTAACTTAGTTGGCTGTATTAGAGATGTTCTCATGTCAGTCAAATCTAGTCGTGTAGAGAGATTTGATTGCATTATAATTTAGTGCTCATTTCCAAGTTTGTGAAATGCTTTTGTTTGTTCGTAAGACCGCATTTCTGTTTTTGAATTCACTTCTTTGTCTTTGTCGTCGTGTTTTGGACATTTTGGTCGAGATTTGGTTTTTAAATTGAAATAACTTTGAGTTATTATTGAAACGGATTCTAGAAATGTTTGTCTATATAGTAGGTAAGATTTTAGAAACAATTCCTCTAAAATCTATATGTATAAAAATGAAACCCGTTTTCCGTTGTCACGACATCACGCGTGAACTGCTGGACCGATTTCGCTAATTCTTTTTTTTAAATATTCCTTTAAGTACGAGGATGGTTCTTACGCAGAGAAAAATTAAAAAAAAAGTAAATTTAGAAAGCGAAGAAGTACCGAAAACCGGGTTAGATACCTATTATTTATTGTTGTTTATATTCGGTAGGTCTGAGACCCGGTAGATGGCACTGCTTTACCGGGCAGAACGACGTCTACCGGGTCCGCTAGTAATAATATAATTTATAAATATTCGTGTCCACTTTTTAGTGACTGGTATTTCTTTTTGACTATTGATGTAAAAATCTGACAAAAAGTGTTTGTTGAAGATGAGTTCTGTGTAAGAAAACATTATAATATACCATATTATGTATGCAGAACAAACTAAGCAAGGGATTTAAAAGAAGCGCTTCTCAAATAAAAGAATTCATTGGAACAGTATCTTTTTTAGTATACTACCGGTTACATCTTATCGTTTTGGTTGGGCGCCTTGTGTGTTTTATTCTTTTATCGGTCTGCCTGTTTCATTTATGAGTGTTATATGTAATCTAGTGTACATTATATATTTATTTATTGTAGGTACCTTTTCTTGGAAATCTTGATCTAATCTTCTGAGTCCCAGAATGTCATGTCATGTATAGCATATGTAGTTTTAGACAATTGTCGACAACGAACATAGTCATAAAGGCCCAAAGAAAATTGTTAAAATCAAAGACCTTACGGGAAGATGTTAGACGTCCCTTTGAATTTGTTTTATTTTATTTGTATTAGTTTGGCTTTGGACTTTTCTCAATTAACATCAATAATCTCATATCACATCAAAACAACATTTTGGAGAGAAAACGGGATATACCTAGTTGGTAAAATTAATGAAGTTGTTAGCAAGTGTTAACATTTCTCACTGAAACACATATTTTAGTGTCACATTCTAAATATAGGAAATTTCTTCACATAAATTATACTTTAAGCTTCTGTTCTCCGTCTATGTTTTGTTTCCGAGTCTTGTCCGCTATAATTTAATAATGTCGCATTAAATCAAGATCTTTAGATCAGTTCCGTTTTAGGAATATCTACAACTACATATCTTAGTTGTTTGAACAGTTGTTATTTCCGTATTAGGATCAACTAACGGATTTATATTTACTATGTTGTCGTTTTGTGCAACATTGACACAATTCTAACCCATACTGACTTATTATCTATTTCGATGGCAGAAAACTTAGCTTAAACTGCATAATCGTTACGTGCGTGAATGAATGTCATGCTTTAAGAGCCTTGCCCCGTAACTTCTTCATGTGTGTTACCTGCAACTTTATTTGCGACTTTATAAGTAAACAGTTAAAAATTTTTGTTTTGATGCAGTCAAAGTGTGATGTGAGGTGCAGCTGCAATTTAGTCGGGTAAAAGTTTGAAGTCCATTTGGTTCGGTTAGCGCGTCGCGTGGTTGCGCACCATAGCGCCTCAGTTTGCTCGCGCTGCCGGCGCAGCTCACTCGTGTGTTTCGAGTTATCGCTGCTGTAATCGTAAACCGACTTACCCATACAAATTGGGAACATTTCCGATCGCTAAAGTCGTTGTCAGTTTTAGGCAAACGATTTCGCGACCGCCTAAATTCGCACTGCGATTTGGCAGTGCAATTACATTTGTACTTCACTCTGTTACGCCTGTCTTAACAGATAACTGTGAGGAAACGTGCTTTCAGTGTTGCGGCGTCAGGATTGAGGATTGTGCTTTATCAGTGCTGTGGAATGGAGCATGTGTTTAGTGTAGTGTGCTAATTTTGCTGTTTTGTTCAAGACCGATACGATTCATTGAACGCGAAACAAACAGTGGTTTTGTTTATGTGACCACCGGAGTATTGATACGCTGTCCCCCCTGTCCAGAGCTTGATTTATGGTAAGTGGTATGGTTTACCCTTTGTAGCATTAAATTTTACAGTTGGCACAACTCTTGTTTCAGTTTGATATTTAAGTTTAGGTTGTAACAAAATTAGGTAAAAACATTCTTTGATTACATTAAGTTGAGCATGTCGCGCCGGTTTTACAAACGAAGGACGGCACACGTTACGCTATAAGAATTTGATTAAGTCAATGTCAACTTGTTTGAAGTTCCGTTAAAGGCTATCCCCTCCTATCAACTGCCTGACCGTTGAGTCAGGTTTAAATTGTAGACAAATTTTGGTGTACCAGACGGAAGTATAAATGACTATGACATTGAAACCGTGAAGAAGAAAGTGACATTAATAAGATGATTACCAAACTAGCACGCATATTCATCACGCCGACATGGCAGTGTAAAAGCTTACAGATTTGATATTAATTAATAAAGAGAATGATTCGACAATTTCGATAGTGGGTCGAGCTGTTTATTAATTGCGAATCAGTGCGAACAGGCGGACTCGCCATTGTAAGCGAAATAAACTGGTACTTGTGAAATCCGTTCACTTTTAATGTTAGTCTTATCATATTCAGACGAAGATAGAAGTGAATAACTGTTGCTAAATTAATCAATGTCAAGACAAAGCTAGTAAGTTGTTAAACCATAGAACGTTTTACAGCTATCCATTTGATTCTATCTCAATATTATTAAGAATTACAATCGCGCGATCCTTTAATATTTTATGCTGTTTTTTTTATGCTTCACTTGCCCAATTACAGGACATAATTATTTATAAATTATACATTCGTTTACCTGTCCTTTTCTATCAGTGACAGTTTTTATAATCAGTCTATCAATGTATCAGTAGATGCTATTCATACACATTTTGATATACATAGGTCTATGTATATCAAAATGTGTTTTGATTTCTAAATCAAAGAGATATATTCTGCTGTGTCGACAGTCTAACATAAGTTATTTGTTAAACGATGCCCTAGAGAGTTTGACCTAGGCACAGATTGAATTTCTGTAGTCACATTGGTTTCTCACACCGCGACCCTTGCGTCACGATTGTAGCAAATATTATGAATCGTGATTTTCCTATTTGTATCTATTTCATTATTTAATCTTGCCTATACCATAACTTTAACTTCTTAACTTACTGTTTTAATGTTAAATTTAATGTTTGTTGATTGTGGTTGTAGTAAATCGTAATATATCATCTACAGAAAACAATAAATTTATATATTATTAGAAATGTATTTTATAGCTTTCTTAATTTTTGAAATGTATGATTGAGACGTTTATCCGAAGACGAACTAACGTGACATATTTATCTATTAGTTAATGTACCAATTTATGTTTTCCGTTTAATCTACAGATAAATCTACCCCTAATTATCAATTATTTTTGTGAATTAGATTTCCTACATCATAATTTAAGGCTAATTTGCAATTCCAAGGTTTGCTTAGCTGGTCACTTCCTTCTGAGCTAGAAATTCATGGTTATTCTTGTTTATGTCTAACTTGAGCTATTTATTGGATCACGTTGTCGGTGTCAGGTTTTATATTATTATGATTCTATTTATTGACACGTGATGGAATTATATAAATTCAAGTTTATCGTCAGCAACTATTTTAATTAAGTTGTAGATATTTATCCATTAGATTGATAATCTTTATATTTATTTGTATAATATTGTGTAGGTTTTGTACTTCAACCTTTTACTACTCACTATTATGGCCACTACTATAAAATATTGTTGTGATGCAGAAAGTGGGAATTAAGTTTAAATTTGTTATTCAAAAATTGTTTGGTGTCAGACACGGTTTACAATTTTATAACAGTAAATATGATTTTCTTTGCATATACTGTTCCGTTGATGGGCTAAAATCCCTCCAAGGTAGCCTTTATAGTAAAATTACTGGACAAAGGGCTCCTCTAACATCCCTGTCTTCTCGTCAGTCGCCCGCGATTTTTTCCCAATCTATATTAAATGCGTCAAGATCTTATCGTCATATTCTCCTTGGTCTGCCACGACAACATCTACAATCTTGCGGCACCCAATGAGTGTAGGTGCTGCAAGTACATAAAATTGATTATAACTTATTTATTCAAATGACTTTGTATTCTTATTCTTGAACTGCGGGAAACCTCTTACAATAATTGAATACTTATTTAAATGCTAAACGAGAGGCAACAATTTATTTTATGCTTTGGACATTGATATAACTTTTGTAGTTAAGCCAGTTATAGGTATTTTATATGAATGGAAATAGTTGTATATTCATGTATAGGATTACTATGCGCTATAAACTTTGATCGAATTGCTATCGTAACTTTCGAATGGCAAGATAAAATTTTGTTTTATTTTAAAGATAGACTGATGTAATAATGTCTTGAAAAGTATCATAATTATCAGCCTGGAGATATCAACAGCTGGTTATAGACCTGCAAATTTGTACTCATCAGCCCTTCTCGTGGTGGGCTTGCTAATTGGAATACGCGCAATGCTTTTTCGTGTTTTAACTCCCGAGGGGTGGGTGAAAAAGAGAGGTGTTATAAGTATGACGTGTGTATCTGCGTCTGTGTATTTGTGTACAAGTTTATTGTCACGTGACGCCTATACGGATGGACTAATTTTGATGTTTTTTTTTGCTCGAACGTTGAAGTGATCTCGATTGTTCTTGGTACGCTAATTTAGGTGTCGGGAGTGTTATAATTTTTTTATTGTACAGTTATATAAAATTGTATCTGCAGCTTTCCTTAATTATTGTTGTTTATATGAGTGAAAACCAAATCAAAAACCGTTGCGTAGTTTAGAAGTAGTAAGCGAAGGAACAAACGGACACACGATTAAATATCGAGTGTTTTATACTATCTAGAGATTTTAGAAAAAGTTACGTGTCCGTAATTTCCATTGAGTTTCTAATCAACTTTACTCATCACTAATTAAACTTTGTGAAAGTAAACGAGTAAACATGTGATATACTCATTAATTTGTGTAAGTATTACATGTTCAAATTATTTTTAAATTTACAATAGAATAGAATAGAATAGAATAGAATCTCTTTATTTGTTGAATGTATAGGTATCTACATAACATATTGTGGTCATAAAAATAATAAAACTAGAAACACTATGTTTTGTCATTTAGACGTACAAATAAATATAATGTGATAATAAATTAATTATACCTAGTAATAAAATCTTTCATGTTTAAATTTTACAATACTTCATGATCACTAGCCCCTTAGGTTTTGCTATGTCCTAGAAGTTAGTCATTTTTTAGTCATAACGAATTTCAGCTAGTCTTATTGAAATATTAAGAATTTTCATGATAAGTGAATTCCCAGAACGTATACCTTATGTCACTCCAACCCTGTTTTAGAGTCCCACTGCTGGGCACTGGTCTTCTCTTAACTATCTTACGAGTTGAGTGACTTTAGGCCTTAATTCACACACGCTGGCCAACTGCGGCTTGGTGGATGTCACATGTCCTCAAATGATTCTTAGACATGCCAGTTTCCTCAAGATGCTTTCTTACACTGATATTGAGCAGCGGAGATGACACTATTCACACAAAATTGTGTAGGCACGACTGAGAATCGAATCCGCGACCTTATATTTCCAAGGCGATGCCCGTACCACTGCGCCACCACTGCTTAATGTACTGTTATGCTTATTCATTCGATCTTTAAATATACCTCCTAGATATACAGTTAAAGTTAACTAGAAGATACACTATTTTTAATTGTACAATTTGTTGTATTCTTTCCCCCGTATTCATAAACGAAAATTCGTTCGTCTTTGTCTGACATTTATACTAGTAAGAACGAGACAAAGGCGATTTTAATTAAAGAATTTCATAATTTTTTTATGAATAAGGCCATTAATTTTATTGAATTAATTTATATTAATTAAAAATCGATTAACCACATTAATTGCGACCATATCGCGACTGTGGTAACAGTTTCAATTATTGCGTTATCTTTACTGATTTTTGACAGTTTATTATGTTTTTTTATCGTAATTGAAGTAGTCATTTTCATATTATGGTTATGTCGTTAATCGCGGGAAGACATTGCCATCGTCTTTTAACTATCTTAACATTAAGAGATAGTTTTGCCCCGTATAACTTTACTAGAATTTATAGGCCATTGAGCAGCTCAACTATGAACTTATGGATTCTGTATAAAAATATAGAAAGTCATAAATTCATAAAGAAGAGATATTTGGTTTCCATGAAAATCTGAACCCTTAGTACGACTTGTCAATGCGAACTAAGGTTTTCGAATACCATTGCAAAAACATGTCAAGAAGTGGAGTTAAATTACAAAACTATCTACAAATTGTTTTACCTAGTCTTATTTCCAATTTATTTTATTCCATTGAAAAATTTTGAACATTTTTCGTATTGACGAACTCGTTCTAGGGGTACTAATAGAAACAATTGTGCAGAAACCTATCTATCATTAAGTGTGAAATGAAAATCGTGTAACGGTACAGTCAGCAACGTAAACCAATAGAAGGAATCTAGTTCATTTCCTTTTAAGAATATAATCGTGTTTAGATCGTAATTAGTGTCGGTTTATTTTTTCCATTTTACTGGAAAAAAGTTTAACTGTATGTAGGTATTTATTTATACTCACACATTTCAAGAAAATTCTATTGGAAAAGCTGTGCTTTTTTGCCTTACCATTTGCTTTCCATGTAATTGTCATACTATACTAGCAACCCGACCCGTCTTTGTAAGATTAGTAGAAGTATGGAAGCCTTTCTCATTAAGATCTGTGTCCATTTGTGAATACCGTATAAAAATCAGTTCAGTGCCTATACATATACAGACGCGACGGAGGACTTTTTTATTATAATATTATGTAATTTTTACCAATTGTCTTCCTTTTGTAATATGTTCATAAGAAATTAAAATGTTTACTTAATTTTATTTTGGCTATTATTTAATTTATATAGAACTAGCGGCCCGCCCCAGCTTCGCCCGGATAGCTTCAACCCACTCAACAATTTACAAAAAATGTGATAAATAAAGAACCGCTCAACCGATTTTGCAAACTTCAAATAAACCATCTACTAAATAGTCCAAACAATGCCTAAACATTTTGTTTGAATAGGTAAGCCCGTTTTTGAGTTATAAAATTACAACGAAAATTGGCATTGATTTTTATTTAAATAGATTATGGATATATTATTAGGTGTTTAATTTACGACATTGATTGTACAGCAATGTCTGTAGAATGTCGACACTAAATCAAACTTATCTATTTTCTCGTTACATGTTTTATGGTTATGGTGTTAAATAAATATATTTAACGGCTTTCTGCACCACCGTGACCCCATTTAGTAATGTTTCATTGGTACGTGAATTGATTTACGTAGGTTAGTATTTTGTTTAAGTATTTTTTCCATAGATGTTAACATTAATTGATGTTAATCGATTTATGAGTTTTGAGATCTATTTTGAGTCAGTTGCTTTGTTACCTACATTTATTACAAGTTTTGATAAACATTTTATAAACTGAATTATTTGACGAAAATTTTGTTTTATAACGATGAAGAGTCATACTAAATTATTGACGATAAAAAGAAAATTTGTGAGGAAATTTTTGTCTATGGCAGGATCCTAATAGTTATGTAAAGTTCATAAAGCAAAGCACTTGATATCGACTATAGAAATCTGATATAGGAGTTCATACTATGTATTTGTAACTATTGATACGTAAACTGATCTAACTGTACATTACGGACTTATTCATAAAATATATAACATATCTAAAGGCTCGCTAAAGTATGATTTTTATAGCGTTCATTATGATTTTAGTTGTAATTTAATATCTAACAATATTAAAAGCCTAATGAGGATTGACATCAGGTACATTTCGATTGACATTCATTACATTACATTATATACCTAAATACGTACGTAATTTTATACTGGTAACAAATAAGAAAGTATTTCAAGGATGAATCGAAGTGATAGATAACGGAAGATCAATCGGAACAATTAATGTATGGAATTGACTTAAGATTGTTACGTGACATTTCGAAAGTAAATGTCAATCCCTATTTTGTTTTTTTTTCGTTATCACTTCGATGTGATTCGTATGGAAACTATGGAACCAATGTAATGTAGTCGACATAGCCCACCTTAGCTAGCTGAAGTGTTGTAGAACCGAGATAAGCTCAACGAACGACCCAATAAACATTGAACAATTTTGACTTTAGTAATGAATGATATATGATATCATCAAATTTTTTACTTACTATCAAATGACATTACCAAATGAAACCAGTTCTATTAATCTACATACATCTATTAAAAAGATTTGAATATAATACCTTCGGTCCTAATTTGTATGATTGTAATCTTAGATACTTGTCGTCAGTTGGCATTGAAAACACGCCCTTATTGATACTGAATGACATCAACGGTAGCTTGTCATTAAAATGAACCTATATCTATGGGTACCTACGTAATATTAGATATTTTACTAATGTAGCTAATCTAGCAGGTTAATAATAATAAAGAAGTTAAAAGCAACTTTACACCGAAGACGAAGGATGGTAGGCCATCTCATACGACAATACTTCTTTATTAACATCTTAGAAGGGAACATAGAAGGAAAGCGTGGAAGAAGGCCAAGTTTAAGGGACGTGAACCAAAAAAGGAAATGGTTGATGTCATGTTGTGTAGGGAGGTGAAAGAAGCTGCTCTAGATTGAGCTAAATGGAAGAGATTCATCAGCTGCACCGACAAGGGGGATAATCTAAGGTGGTTATAAACCAATATGTATAAAATTTCTACTAATACTCGTATAACTTTTGTCAGTACAATTCAAAAGTACAGTGTGTGTGTGTGTTTAATAGATAAAATAATGAAAATCGGTTTGGTATTTTTTGTAATTTGAAGTATTCAATGTTCTCATGCTCACCGTAGAAGTGTAGGTACTTTAAAACCAAATAACTTTATCTTTAGTTGGCAAAGGTCAAGATAATTTTTAAAATTGTGTTCTTACGAACCATCTCACTATAATTAAAGTACCTATCTGTATGTATGTACGAGTATGTAGCACGGAAATCATTCTCACAAGAAAGACATTATCATAAAATAAACAATGGCGCCGATTCTCTTGTTCAATGACCTAACCAAGATTGAATCGCTACCTATATTCTACAGGCATATTTTAACAGGCATATTCTCCTTAGTTGTTCACTCTTGACAGAGTGGTCAACTTGTTTTCACTTCAACCCTTTTTAGTGTCCTACTGCTGGGTACCTACGGGACTTTCAACTATGTTATAAGTTGAGAGAGTTTATGCCTTAATCCACACACGCTGCCAAATGCGAGTTTCGCGGATGTCACAAGTCCTCGAATGATTAGTTCTTAGACATGCCGGTTTCCTCACGATGTTTTACTTCACCAATATTGAGTAGCGGAGATGAAAAAATTCACACAAAGATGTGTGGGCACGACCAGGATTCGAACCAGCGACCTTATTTTTCTAAGGCGAGGCCCGTACAGCTCGTACTGCTGTACTGCTCAACTAGCACTGCTCAGTAACAACGTTGTCTTATCTCTGGCATATGCAGCCCTATGATAGCTTTGAACTGAGTTTCGAGATGTCAAAACAACTCACTGTGTTTTAGTCGACATATTTTGAAAGCACCATCAAAACATGCAGAAACGCTAGACATAAACTGATTTGACGTCTCAAACTTAATTTTCTAGCGCTGTCTGTAAAAGATAGCGATTCTCTAATGTTGCTCTGGTTTTAAAACAAGAGAATCGACGTCACCAACATAAGCTAAACAATGAACATTTGAAAATAAGGCTTAAAGGTGCCTTTTGTATCTGTTACGGTATTAAGTGTTGGATATTTACATAGGCTTTGAATATTTATGTGTTACTACATAATGTGGTTACGGAATCGTGTACTTTATACGGTTTTTCTTACTTTAGATCTCCGTAAGTCTAATTTATTATTAGACAATATACGTACTACGTAGAATAGTGTCTAAAATCCCAATGGAATTTATTGAGTCTAAAATATATTTGTGATTCTACCGAAACTGATGTGATTCGAATTATGATTTAATGTAAGATGTCGTTATAGTACCTATGTAAAAATTACATTTAGTCTAGTAAGTGGGTACTGATGTCTACTCAGTGTTCTGTTGTCAAACATTGGTGTCGACCAAGACCTGAGTTAGACTTGTTACCGAACATAATTAACATTTTAAATCCTAATTTCACTTCAACCCATTTTACTGTCCCACTGTTGGGCACGGGTCTTCTCTCATTTATCTTACGAGTTGAGAGGTTAGGCCTTCATCCACACACGCTGACTAAGTGCGGGTTGGTGGAGGTCACATGTCCTCGAATGATCAGTTCTTAGACGTGCTGGTTTCCTCACGATGTTTTCCTTCATCAATATTGAGCAGCAGCGATGTAAAAATTCACACAAAGATGTGTGGGCACTACAGGGAATCGAACCTGCGAGCGCGATGTCTAATTCCGCTCTGCCCCTAATCTTAATTTTTTAATATTAATTTGTTTGCCGTGGTGGTTTTCTTTGGAAATACGATGGAGTGTGTTGCCTATGCCCGGCGACCGCGGTCCATACTGTTCTTGGTTGGGAACTTGTGCTAATCGTATAAATAAATAAATATTCTAGGACATTAACACACACGGTCGTCTGGTCCCATGCTAAGCAGAGCTTGTTTTATGGAAACCAAATAACTGTTATACATATATTATACATATAATACTTTTCTTTTGTAAATAAATACGTATAATAGATATTTACACCCAGACTTGACACAAACACAAATGTTCATCATTAATGTTTGTCTCGGATGGGAATCGAACCCACGACCTGCGGCGTGAAAAGCAAGTATCTTACCGACCACGCCACCGGCCCGTCACTCGTGGATGAAACATTGCTTGTGCGATTCAGGAGCCTTTGCAATCTCTCTTGAGTGGCGATAGGTATGTGACGCCACACTTGAAATCTATCAAGACATACCTACAGACCTATCCAACCTGTAATTATAAAATTAATAAGTAAATAATTAAACCATTACAAAAACTGAAGATTAAAGAAAGCTATCTACGACTAGTTTTCTTTATTATCTTGCAATAAAATATTAAATATTCATAACCGCTGGACAGGAACGCCTCGCCGCATTTCCCTTTCCGCCCATGTAAGCTCTTCATTGTAATCATACGTTGCGATGGCTGACCGTGAATCATGCAGTATTGTGACAAATGCGCAAGATGCGCCTGCGCAAAGGAAATGTGAGACGGGGTATGATAATCCGAAATATATTCCCATATATCTATCATATATATCATCTACTAGATACATTGCTATTGCTTTGGACAATGCTAAAAATCAGTTTTTTATGTATGTATGTATCTTTAATATCAAATTTCACAACATTACAATATTTCATTACCCCACAAAACTGTTAAAACTCCTGTGGGTCGCCTTTAATAGGTAGTACTCATAGCGTTAACTGAGCAATGTCCATGTTTGACACTGATGGACCACGCTTATTATCTTGTTTTTTCTTTTTTTTCTGTTTTTGTTTTTTTTTTTAATTTTTTACATGTGTATTTTTTATTTAATGTGTGTGTCTCGTTTGTCAAATAAGTATGTTTCTTTCTACTCTTTAATATTGTCAAACAATGAATGCAGAGGTCCTCATTCATAAAACATCAGTTTTGTAACCGTTAAAATGAAGTTATTTGCCAATTATTACGGCATCTACAACTATATCGAACTCTAAAACTATATCGCAATTTAGTTATAAGATTTTGTTACTGTAAGATTAGATTTGATAGCGGTCAGAATTGCCGGAAATATGTGGCTATTGCTAATGTATCGCTATCTGTACATTAAAATATGTCTATTAGTGAAATTATTTTCCTTATAGAATGAAAACCCATGATATATGGAATTTATTATTATTTATAATAATTCAAGTGTGGGTGCATAGTACCGTGGTAGCAAATAACTTTTGTTCTGCTTTTGAAATATCTAAATTGAACCGATTAAGATAAACGTTGGTGTAAAGATAGTTTAAATACAGGTAAATTTTACTGACTGTGCAAAAGGAAGTAAACACCATTCGAGCCAACGTAAAGTTAGTGTTAAATAGTCAATCTATATTTTTCTAATGTTTGCATATACACCCGTTTGTGTTGAAGATAGATAATGAGAAAAATAATTAAAAAAATTATTGTATGTACATACCTATTTTATTATGAAATAATACTATCCAAATCTCTACTAATATTATAAAGCTGAAGAGTTTGTTTGATTGTACGCGCTAGTCTGTGGGACTACAGGTCCGATTTAAAAAATTCTTACACTGTTAGATAGCCCATTTACGGCGGAAGACTATTATGCTATTTTCATTCCGAACTGGCCATGATAAAAAATTGAAATGTAATTCACGCTGGCGGAACGCTAATATTATGTAAACCGCCAAATAATAACAAAAAACTTTTTTTTTTCAGTATCAAATGTGAGGAGAGAATTTAGTAATGTATGTTAAACTAGTAAATTTTGTTCTGTGTGTACCAACACATAGAGTACGATTGAATAAATGATGTAAAACGACTATAAAAAGTAAATAAAATATGTAGTCAGGTACTTGCGTAGTATTACGTGTTATGATGCCTATTTCCTCAATTTCTGATGTTGTAAATATACAACTTTATATTGTATATTGATTGTATTGTAATTTTGATTTTAAGTAATCACTCTGATCAAGTCTCATTAATATTAACGAGACCTTTACTCGTGTGTAGCTTCCGCGCGCGCGCCGCGTGGTATTAGGATAAAAGTGGCATGGGTGCTATTCCAGATTATAATCTAGCTATTTCAGACTAAAATCTATATCAAACCCATCCAGTTGTTTTTGCGTGAATGAGTAACGAACTTTCACACCTACACACATCCATACAAATCTTCGCATTTATTTAAAAAATAAGTAAGAAGATTTCTTAGAACAGAGATCTTCGTCATTGACGTTGTTTCTAGAATGATTAGTATCTATGCATCAAGAGTATAGACTAGGCTAGGACTTAGGATAGCCGTAGTCACTCTATGGACTATACATTCTATGCCTTAAGTGTATTTTATTTTATCTACATAAAGTGTTTTTTTTTTCTAGGCATAATTTTAAGTGTTTTAGCTTACGGAGGCAGAATAATTATAGTGAACTACTATTTTAGGTCGTGAAGCGATAAACTTGTTAAGTGTGCAGCTAAAACACAAATTATTTAGTCGACATATCAATGGCGTCATGCTTTATAATTATAACAAATCTTCGGAAAACAACTTACGTAAATACGTTTTGTACTTTAAATAATTATTAGGTATGCAAATAATGCATCATGGATGTCCGTTTGCATCGGTGTCAACGAAGTGAATGAGACGCAATACAATAATGGCCATTAAATCTATTCCAAGTTCAACTGTCTCGCCCTTTTCCGGTGCGCGTGCGCATTGCGCATGCAATGACACCAGGAATATTGACTTTACTATAGTTAGCAATCTAGCCTACCTGTAGAAGAATTAAATTAATTTGATCCTTCTGAATTTCAATTTGTCTACATTTTTACCCAGGCCACCTAAAGGCAATTCTAATTTATTTAACAGCAAATTGTGCCATATGTGTTGAATTCAAGTAATAAATAAATAAAATAAAATAAATATTCTGCGATATTCCCACACCCAGCCCACCTAATGGGAATTCTAATTCTTTTAACAACAAATTGTGCCTTAAGTGTTGAATTCAAGTAATAAATAAATAAAATAAAACAAATATTCTGGGACACACACACGGTCATCTGGTCCCAAGCTAAGCAGAGCTTGTTATGGAAACCAGATAACTGGTATATGCTAAACATATAATACTTTTCTTTTGTAAACATATACTTATAATAGATATTTACACCCAGAATCGACACGAACACAAGTGTTCATTTCATCACTAATGTTTGTCTCGGGTGGGAATCGAACCCACGACCTGTGGCGTGAAAAGCAAGCCCGTCAAAATACTCGTAATAAATTGTTTGTGAGCTGAATTTCTTCGAAACGCAGTCAGTGCTTTTAGCTATACAGCACAAAATAATAACAATAGCACATTTAAAATAAAACTACTTTTTAACGGATTTTATCGCGGTTTATTTTAGATTTTTATTTTTTTTATTTTTTAACGTCGGGATATAAAATCTAAAATAAACCGCGATAAAATCCTTTAGAAAGTAGTTTTATTTCAATGTGTGATATTCGCGTAAATCTAAGACAATACTACCTAATAGCACATTTTATTAGAAAATGTACAATTTCAAGTTGTTTGAAAAACTAATGATCCATTAGCCGTTTAATTAGTTAAGTTGTGTCTCAATTAGAATCTAGTTACATTACGTGCATGACAAATGCTATCAACGCCATTATTTCGGCTTCTCAACGTAACGAAATAGTTTGTTTTATTTGTTACTAACTTTTACCCGTGTCTCCTCCAAGGGCTCCAAGTGAAGAATCCCAAGAGGGGAAAAAAGTACTATATGCTAAGACTACTACTACATGCTAACTTTCGTGTGGAAAAGGTCACAAAATGGTTTGACCGTTTTGACGTGTAGAGTATAAATATCATCTATCTATACATCCTCACAAACTTTCACATCTGTAACAGTAACGAATTAGTAGGAACCATTTGAATTTTGTTCTTTAGATTTTATGGAAATATCTTAATATAAGTTAAAATTTAGATCTGAGTCTAAAATTTCATAAAATTTTTAAAACAATGATTTTTTAGTACCTAACAAAGTGAATAGTTTAATAAAATAACATGAATTAAAATGTACTGTAGGTATATAAGCCTCATCATAATCCACTGTGCAACATCTTTTTCTTGTTCTAGTGCCTCTCCGCTAGTGGAGTTTGGCCATCAGCTTTTAGAAACTCATCTTCTCCTGTGCACAGCCGAATAGTTGTACTGCGCTGGTTCCTGGATATTTCTTAACCACAACTTACACGTCCACCAGAGCGTCGTTTGCCTATTAACTTGCCCATCATGATCAGTTGAATAAGTTCCTATCTTTCTTGTTTGAGCTGTTGTACGGTTGGTCATAGGATATAGGCCTCTCCATAAACACGACATCTCCCCTTTCTTCGGCTCGTCCCATCCAACTTCTTGTTGGTTCATAAACCCTGTCACATTCTTGTCCGTCGGTGAGCAATTTTTAAGAAAAGATGTTTTTCTCTGACATTCCATGCCTTTGGTTCTAAAATTGATGAGAAATTCAATATTCACAACCGTCAATGAGACGGATATTCGGTAATCAAATTAATACCGACTGAAAGGTGCAATAAATGCACCATCGTTGTACAAAGTTGCATTTGAATACCCGTGATTCATCGTCAAAGTTCTTGGAAAAATGTTGTCGGAAAAGCGACTCAATTGAATAATAATTATGTAGCGCATATTGTATTTATGTATGTATCTTTGTTATCAAGTTTCAGAACATCAACATATTTCATTGCGCCCAAAACTGTTCTCACATTCTCACAGTTGGTCTGTGGGTACAGACATTAACAATGGTTAAGACAGTGAGTAAAATTTAAAAAAAAATATTGGTTTACTTAAACACAAACAGCTAAATAAAAATTGTATAATTGTATTTTTTATGTTTCTTCTTTTTTTTGTTGTGATGTATTATGATTTTAATCATGTATGTCTTTAATGATGTAATTTGCTTGCAGTTATAATGAATGCGAAATGAATTTGACCCATTGGGAGTTACAAGTTGACAAGTGTATTTGATGTTTTTTTTACTTTGAGACTAAACAAAAATCATTTTTAAATAGAAAAAGACTGCTTAACAACGACAAACAAAATGTCGTTGACTTTAAAACAGTCTCGTTGCTTCGGTGGTCCAATGGTCTGCGAATTCGCCTAACCGGTCCCGGATTCCAATGCCGGGTCGTGCAGAAATATTTTCTAATATTTTTAAAAATGTTAGAAGTCAGGAATTATGTTCGATAAACAACAACAGGTTTTCTCTCAACTATCTTACGAGTTGAGAAGTTAAGCCTTAATCCACACACGTTGGCCAAATGCGGGTTGGTTGAGAAGACCCGTGCCCAACAGTGGAACGCTAAAAAGGGTTGAAGTGAACAACAACAGTCTCACCCCCTACTTACTTTCAGTTTTATTTTAGTTTTATGTAAACAATTCAGCATAAGTTTCATATATTTTTGAAATAACATAAAGAGGTCTAAATTGTGTTTTTTATGTTAGGTTGGTTTAATTAAAAGCATTATAAAATGTTGCTATTAGTTATAATACAGATATGTAAGTGATAATTAATGTATTATGTAATTAGCGATCTTGACACATTTATGTTTAAACCAAAATTGTATTTTACTATAGTTAATTATTAAAAATGTAATTGTATAACATTGTAGGTAATATGATAAGAAAAAATATAGCTGATAATTAATGGGGTCTTTACCCTGTTTGGATTTAGCATTGTTAATTTGAAACAATATATTTATGATAGCAATCTAACACGCACTTTCCCAGTCCCACTACGTCAATACGAAAAAAGATTTTGAATATGTTCAATCTTTAACTGGTCAAAATGCGTTTTGAATTCAAATTTTTAAATTCAAATTTAAATAAAATGCTAGAAATAGAATAAAATCTATTGGAAATAATTCAGTACCTATAAGTCATTTTTCTTCTCAATTGATTATCAAACATGTTGTAAATAAATATACTACCTGCTGGCATTCTAGCCACAGACCGTCCCTGTAGGTTTTTGATGATCTGTTAATTGTAACTTATTATCTTAACAGGATTCGAAACTTTTTTTGATATTGACAACTGGTACCTACTAAGAGTACAGACCTCCACTTCTAGATAGTTTAGAGATGATTGGTGATGATGATTAACTAAAGGGTTGCTGTTACTGTCTCTATAACTGATATGGAGTTGTAAGCGTGACAGCGAGGAGGGCTGGCTCGCCCCCTTTTACACCTTCAGATAATACGTGAGGGCTATATTTTTTTATTTGATTGACTCGCAATTAGTATGATTACGAATGATTTTTGGTGAGAAAGTGGCAGTGGATTGAGGTTCCTTATAGTTAGAAACCATAAAAAAGCAACAATACCGATTCACCCTCTTGAATTGTGTCACCAGACATCGCACCGCAACACGGTGGTCACTGGCCTAAACCTATCACCAGTTTTTTGTCATCTGATTTGCACCACCAGGGAACTACGTGTGGGGATTCATTTAAAGATGTACACCCACGGACGAAGGTGTCTCAGCCCCCAAAAATCTTATGTTAAAATATTTTGTCACAAAGAAACAATGTCTATTAATAAACGATCAACATAACTTTCATAACAGATAACTCCGACCTCTGATAATAATGTTGTCCACATAGTAATCTCTACGATTAAATCAATCTAGTAACCCATAGTAATGGGACTCTCACTTTCTTTAATGATTTATGTTGCCCATTGGCTGCTATTATACTCATTTTCACTTACGCATTATCCCGCCAGGGGGTCTTGGTTATGCTCACAACTAAGTCACACTATACAAAATTAGCGTATCATTAAAGACCACGGTTTTACCGTTTATGAGCCATTTACACGAGAACAATATCCGGAACAGGAGAGTAGGCCACTAGAAAATACACTGATTTGATTGTCCTCAAGACGTTGTCCCCATTTACCTACACGGTGTATTTTTTGTGACTTTCTGTCCTGTCTTACTGTTCTTACAGTATAGAGCCCTTCAAAAATTGGATAATAAGGTTTCTAAAGGGTCAAGAAGCCGCTAGTAATGCTTCTGGTATTACGCTTACGCTGAACGCTTACCACTGGGTGTCCAATTTGCCAACGTACATACATACAATTACACCTTTTGCCCATGTGGGTAGGAAGAGACTTATAAATCGCTACTTACTACAATCTAAACATACCTCCTCACTAATGTTATGATATTATGATACATGCACGGCGGTTGTGAGTGCTACGCACCTGTCACATTTGAAGGTCATCAACGATTAGATCAGCAAATGTCCTCCTAGGGCGTCCTCTCCCCCCAGCGTTTGCACTCACCTCCACCGTGTAGGTATATACCTTTCGTCAATCTTCTTATCATCTATCCTCTCCAACATTTTCTTTGGAATTCATTTTACGCGATTTACATGAACGAAGCAGTCCCTTATTATCTCCCTGATTAAATTCGTGCGGGACCTAAGACAGGTTAAGTGTCCAGTCCCGGGACTGGGTTCATGATTACGAATACTGCTGGCTGAGGCTTTAGATAAGTCACAATAATATTTTTGGTCTGGCAAGGCGTCGGGACTCGAAACAGCGCCGTCGACTACTAGAGACGACACATTTATTCCTACTAATGTTACAAATGTGAAAGTAACTCTGTGTGTTACGCTTTCACGCCTAAACTACTGAACCGATTTGGATGAAATTTAGTATATAGATAGTTTGATATCCGGGGAAAAACAGAATAGTGTTTTAACGAAAAAAGAGGACAATGGTTTTGAGAGATAACAGACATACGTGCGAGTTGAAAGCTAGTGTACTTAATATAGTAGTTACGTACTATCTATTTTGTTTACTAGACCCTCTGTGGTAGGTACTAGACGAGAAAGCTGGACTCGTGCTTTATATAATTGGTGCGATCAATACCTTTACTTTCGTTACATAAATTTTAAATGTCAAGATTGTCGCAGGGAGTACGGTGACGTAATCCGTCAATCAGTTCAATTTCAGTACATTTCTGCATAAACAATGATGGCTGCGGCGTGGGCGGGAAAATTCTTAACTCGGGAATATATTAAACACATTACGAATACATACACAATTACACATTACCCGTCAAGATAATTTCAGTTTTTATTTAAGTTCAAATGCAAAGAAAAACTGCAAACAATTTTTGTTCTATTTCCAATTTATTTTATTGTATGTTTGGCATTTTTTTCCGTTTATCAAAATTAAATGTTTTGAATTTAAAAAAAGAATTTGTAATTTGATAAGTTTATGATATTATTCGACTACTTTTTTCGAATTAGTATATAGGAGTTATACGAGGAGTACAGGCGTATAAAATGAAAATGAGTCCACTGAAACACTTAAACGTAAATTAATTGGCCCTTGGTTTATTCAATATTTAGCATTAGGCTAGTGTACAGCTGTCACTTCCAGTTTGGGATAAATTACAGCGGATATAGCCAATTCTCGGCCACAGTATAACTGCTTTCAAGATTTCATGTAGATACTGTATACTTAACTGAACAGCTCCATTCTCACGCAATTGTTAAAATATATTTACTTATTATATTTAACTGCTTCGTTGGTCCCGTATAGAGCACAAAGGCATTTCTAATGTAGAGTATTTTTAGTAGAGCTGCTCCAAGCCTTTTATGTCCCAGTAAATTTAATAAAACACGCTGATTGTTTTCCATATAAACTGAATTCACAAAATATTGGTAACGGTACTAAGGAAATCCCACTAAATATTATGAATATGAGAAAACTCCAAGACGAAATTGTACGAAATTCAGCACAGAGATAGATACATAAGGGTTAGTCTGGAAAAACACATAGGTAGTCTATTTATCGAAGACAGTGACATGGCGCTATTTAGGGAGACCTATGTCTAGCTGTGGACTGCCATAGCCTGATGATGATGATGAATGAATAATCATTGTTCTAAAAATCCCTCTAATAACAGATCAGCCCTTTCATTTCTTCTTCTCTCTCTTTAGAAGGGTTGAATCTATCTATTGTCTCGTATGTATAATTAACATAAAAATATCCATACTTAGATATGACGTGTATTATTATCATCACTCAATGCCACGCTACAATCAAACATGATAACATCACGAAAACTTGGTCAGCTTATCAATACACTCATCTGTGGTAACGTATTACTAATATTATAAAACTGAAGAGTTTGTTTGGTTGAACGCTAACGGACTACTGGTTCGATTTGATAAATTCTTGCACTGTTAGATAGCTCATTTATTGAAGAAGGTTATAGGCTACATTTTATCCAACTGCTGGGCATGAAAAATGTAAATCACTCAGGCGTAGCCGCTGCCGGCGAAAAGCTAGTTTTTAATAGATAACTATGCTAACTTTTCAGAATCAGCAATCAATCAATCAAAAACGAACTAAAAACTTGTTCAAAAATATTTATTTCAATATTGTCTCGGATTTTGATGCAGTTTATGTGCCGGTTAGTCTAGTTAGCTATGTGGGTAGGTAATCTTTTGTCAAACTTAACTGTATTATACCAAGTTGTTAATTAAGCGTAGGCCTAATCATTGGCACGATTTATATTTCCGTTTTACATTAAACTAACTTCAATATGACGAGTTTAAACTCTTACGTGCTTCGTTATTCTTACTTAGCTGTTTAATTTTCAAACAAATGACAAAAGTTATGAACTTACTGTAGTTTTATGAGGAGTCTAAACACGCCGACTTCTAATCGAACATTTAAAGTAGGTAGGTGCTACATTACATAATAATAGTAATGTACGTTGTCCACGTAGAGCATGTCCGAAGAGCACCTGCGAGAAAAGCACCTAGGCTAGTCCATGAAGAACACCTATAATATTTTTAGCAAGTGCATCCACGAAGAGGATTCAAATTTATTTTCACATTTGGTCCACGAAGAGCACCTACAACTCAGCAGACTAGTGCTAATATGTACCCATGCAACATGACACAGCACTCACCCCTGTATTATCCGAAGGTGTAGGCAGACGTTAATGTCAACTACGTTTTGCCGGCCATGTTTATTTCTCATACGAAATACGGACGAGCCTATTGCCACTACTACATTATTTCGAGCCGCTACTACATAAAAACATCTATTTGCTTGACCTGGGATTCGAAATAGCGAATATAGAATCGCCGCTCTATTATTTGACTAATACCCATTAATAGGTATAGTATTGTAATATATTGAAATGAGTGTTTAGTACAAGGAATATGAATATTTCACCCTAATATAACATCACTAATTCAAACACGGGACTCTGCGGTTAGCAAACACGATTATCCAGTTGTTGGTCCAGTGACCAACAAGGCATTTAGTCAGTACAAAGAGTCTGATTTAATGATACAAAGTTGGATTTGAAAATAATAAACGATTTTAAAATTAGTTCAAATGAATTAGTTAATTTGAGTCTAGCTAGGTCTCACAGCATTTAACACGGGAAGTGTTCTAAAGAGGAACTTCCTAGTATTGAATTGTTTCTGCCATATTTTGGGGGAGGCGAGGTAATCACGTAGAGCACACATGTAAAACTTGAAGTGTCTTTACAAATGCAGACGTAAATAAAAGCTACACACAAACACAAAACATGAACAGTTTATGCGTACAAACTGTTCATGTACCTCGGCAGAAGGGAACGTGTGCAATACCAATTCCGTGTATTTTTTTAAAGACGGTTTATGAAAGGCACGTTCATATTTTATTACTAGGCATTGCTTACTAAACGTTTTCCGTTATACATAGTTTTGAATTGTATATTTCTAAGTATTTTGTTGTTTAAATACTACTTATTCATTAACAATAGTAATACATGTGTAAAATTACGGAGTAAGCAGTAATAATAGTTCTTAGTAATGTATAATTGTATATTGTAACAGCACCTAGATTAAGTAATAATATTATAATAATTATAATAGTTGTTATACTTCAAGGTGAATATACACTACGTGTTGTTGTATTAAGGAACAGACTTATGATTTGTTAAAAAGATACGAAACAGTTCTAGGAAAACTTTTCCAAAAGCGGTATTTTTATGGGACCTTCTTGAGTCCAGCGATATTAGTTTACGCACCTGGGCACTTTAGTCTATACGGCCAGCTCGTGGCGAGGCCCGCCGGTGATTTTGCAATTTTAGTGAGCTTATAGATGCTGTAGTTCTAAAGAAGAGGTAACATACAATTGCAAGTCTATTAAAGAAAAAGAAGTACGGCCCGGTGGCGTGATCGGTAAAATGCTTGCTTTTCCCGCCGCAGCGCAGGTCAAACATTCGTGTGATGAACATGTCTGTTTGTCTTGTGTCTGGGTGTAATTATGTATATTTAAGTATGTATTTACAAAAGAAAAGTATTATTAAAAGTATTATATGTATTACCAGTTATCTGGTTTCCATAATACAAGCTCTGCTTAGTTTGGGATTAGATGACTGTGTGTGTTAATGTCCCACTATTATTATTATTTTAATGAAATAAAACTATAACGATGATTTTATATCCCGGCGTTTCGAAGTCTTTTCAGACTCACAGAGGGACTAAGGTATTTGACGTCCCAACTTATTACAATTATTACGGAGAAACAATATATTTAAGTTATGTTCTGATTTAAGCAAACTGAGCGCACAGTGTCTTCAATTCTGCTTACGTTTTGGTTTTGAGCTCAGTTTAATCAAATTGGAACGTATAAAACGCCTCAGAATGATAAGTATGTTGGTATTGAAAAGTTCTTGAGTGGAGACTGCAGACGGCTGATGTAGCGTAGGACGTCCGACTAGGTGGAATGACGATCTCTTTGAGGTGGCTGGTAAGAGCTGGATAAGAGTAGCCGTGGATCATGTTTAGTTGTTAAGTGGAGAATAATTAGAGCGACTAAAGAACACTATTAAGAAACTTAAATGTTTAGTTAAGTAAAGTTTTTGTAGGCCGCTTCAAATAAATGCATTCACTGGTAGGTATATTCAGGTAGATATGTAAATTTATACTGTAGTAAGTGCTAATTACCAACAGAAAAATAATTACTGACACAGAAAACTGTTAATTCCAATTTAAATATTCTTGGTTGACTGTCCTAAATTCTTATGCACTAAATCTTTCAAAAAAATTTAATTTCTGCCTCCAACACAACTTATTTGACATGAACCGTTCTTTTAAAGTTTATAATTTCATTCATTTGTTCTCATTAACCGAAATACATGTTAAACCGTTTTCATCTATTCTCACACATAATTCAAATCTTTATAATTAGTGGTTTTCACACGTAGGTGCATGTTTCATTCATTCATTCAATTCATTCACTCGTGTCATTTTTAAACAGGTTAATGCTTGTGCAAGTTGTCAAATATAGTTAATTAACGATAGTTTACTCTAAACAGTATTTTACAACCAGTTGTAATAGTAAACGTGTAAATAACGATGTCACGATAATATACCTACTCGTACATTTGGGTTCAGTAACCAATCTTAACGGGTTATTAAAGGGATGGGCACTGCGGTTTCCGATTTCCATTCTCATTCATCCGTTAACTGGCATACAAACCTTGAAATGGGTAAATGTTCTTAGGAAATATTAAGTGCACAGTGCAACATTAGGAAACTGTTCTTGGAAGATGATTATTCCCAAGTTCATTAATGTAGTTTTTTCGATATAGCTTAACTAATTTTTAGATTTCGAATAAGAATAAGTTTTAAATGATTCAAATAATTTATACTATATTCTATTTACGGTAGTCAAGTTCTTTATTTTGCGACAAATATTAAATCAGACTTTCGAAAGTAGACTTTAAATTAGAGTACTTCGTATTATTAAATCTTTGGTTTACTCTTTGACGACAAACATTGACGCATCAAATAACACCACGGTGTCGCTGCGTGTGAAATTTCTAATTAAGCAAGATTGTGTTGTTGACCATTTATAGCATGGAACAGACGCAAGGATGATGGTCCGTTAATGTGTTAGATGTTACATTAGGCTGCGTTCCAACCAGAGGTAAGAGAAAACTATCTAATAGGGCAAGTGACAGTACTCTTCCCTAAATTTGTGGTAACGGGTCTAATAAGCCTTAAATCGTGAATAGAGTAAGAACCCGGCACAATACGTTGTGTTATTTGTTGTTACTGCTTAATCATCATAAATTATCTAGTGATAGACACGTGAATCGAATTATAACACGGCACAACGCTATGTTCTTGCTGCTAATAATGCCCCCGGAAAAATATGAGGCATCTAGAAATTTTTTGAACCGACAGTTGTGTATAAATAAGGCCTATTTATAATAAGTCTTAGGATACCTAGTTGAGATAAGTCTTGTTCGTAGCATGAATACGTTATTACATTGTTACATTAGCTTTTCGGATTAGAAGACTATGAAGGCAATGGAATTGTTACTTTTTTTCGCTTTATAGCACTACTCTGGTGGAAACGTAGCCTTAAAGCTGCACCAATGGCGGATCTTGTTTTCGTTATAATTGGACATTGCGTTCCTACATCACTGATTTAATGGATTGCTTGTGATTTCAAAATGGCATTTTATCTAGTTATACGGTTGTTTTATGATGATCGAAGTGCGTGAATACCATGTGAAAATGATGTTTTTTTTTATCTGACATTTTAATTTGGTGTCAAGTGTCATCAATTTTGTTAACAGTTGAGAGACGATTCATATTCCAATTTGTTAATTTTATTTCGAGATTTTATGTTTTGATTAGCCTTTTCATCAACATAAATTTTATTCGTGTTTCAATTGAGTTAAATTGACCTTTTTAACTTATGTCAATGATTTTTTGTAAAAATAAGGAAAATTTTAGTAGTAGTGCAGTCGGGAACCTAAACAACTATGTAGCCTTTAAAATATGAGTAATATTTACCTCAACTTACGGCTTGGAGTAATGCAGACGTAAGTGCTGTTTATGTAATAATTTACTGTGGTATGTCTTCTCTGTATACTTCTTTCTTCAACCCCATTTAGTGTGCCACTGCTGGGCACGGGTCTTCTATCAACTACGAGTATCTAATTAATTCGCCACAAAATAGTCATACTCTACTACTCAACTAGGATAATTTTTTAGACCTAACTTTATTAGGCCACTTACAAGTACTCTTCTAGTTTATTTATGTACCTTGGTGCGGTGGTTGCTGTTGCCTACACGTGGGTTTACGAAGGTCTGTTAGTGTACGCTGTAGGTAACAGATGCGCTCTTCCAACCAGACCAGCCATGGTGTCTGCTGGAGTCTGCGCTCTATGCCTTCTAAATGTTGTTGGAAGTTTACTTTCGAGCCGTTTCGTGAATAAACTATAAATAAGCATGTTACGAGTTGAGAGAGTTTAGGCTTCTCTTTATGTAATTACATAATTAATTATGTTTAAATTAAATAAACAATCGTATTTAATATCAACTCGTTGTTTAGTATCAAGCGGCAGTCTTGTTTATGTTTGATTGACGTTTAAAGAGAAAACATTGATATATTAAACTACAGAAAGTTAAAGTTATTGACCTACTTGGTTAAAAGACATGTTATCTTTTTCAATCTGTATCAATACCGGGAACAAATCCGGCTGGGAAAGCCTGAGAAATGATGTGGGAAATTACAGATACTAAACTATTAACAAGTTGACGTGAACTATGATTGATGATATTATGTTATAAAGTGAAATATGAATGAAAATGAAAGAAGATAATGTTATATAATGAATCCAGTGGTGGAAATAAGATGGTTTTTATGAAAAATCAGATTTATTTCGCACTGAAATTTGATTTGGTCGCTGTTATGTGTTCTATGTAGATATGACAAATATCTGTTTACACTTCAGCGATTATCAAATCACTTTACAGACATAAGTTAGTTAGTTTTTAGTAGTCCCTCAATAAGATTATAAAAAAGTGTTAGACACGTATTTTTTGACACGTATTTTAGTAGTGTTGATGTGTTACTTAGTGACTCTTGTTAGTGTTTGTTAGTATGGACTATCTAGATTGATTTTAAGGTATAGGCCTCCCCCAGTCTTTTCCATGCCTCTATATTTTTGCCTAGAATTATTCAGTCTTCGGGTCCTGTCAGCTGCTCTATATCATATGCCCATCTCATAATGAGCCTGACGACGCTCCTTTTCCTGCTGGCCATCCATTGTGTGGATTCCAAGGTCCAATCTCTTGTGTGGTGGGATCATAAGGATAGTATATATTTTTAAATTTTCAATGGGATGCATATCTCAACACACTGTATCGGAATAGCAATGGCTTTTTATATTCTTCTTCCTTCCTATCCAAATTTTATTAGTTTACACTTATGTTTACCGCCCGAGTGGTCGTACCCGTTTTATATTTTATGTATTGGTTTACACATTACACGTAAGTGTACTCCATTTTATGAAGCACGTAAATATGAATGCTTTGCGGTTGTTTTTATTAATACCATCTATCAATGTCAGTACGTGTGGTGGATAGAATTTATTGTTAAGTGTAATATAAATCTATTTGTGTGCTTCCTGGTGTGCTTCAAATATTAGATTTAGTTCCTATATTTCTTTTGGAAAAAAATTAGGGACTCTGTAGAATCTGGGAGTATGCGAAGATATGGTTTAAGATAAAACGCAGTTACGCAGTAAATACCGACTCATTGGTGACTTGAAGACAAGATTAGTTGTACGTAAATTGTCTTCTTAGTTAATATAATTATTTCAGACTAATTTCCCCTGGTTTCTCTCATATGTTTAGACAGTTTATTAAACTTTTAGACTATTTCCGTGTGTTCAAACGATTTTCCCATAATAATTACTAGAACCAGCTGTAATATGTCCTCTTAGATCACATTATCCGTGGTGCCTGGTCCATTTTGCTAAGGAAATTGAACATCTTCTTTTTTCTAAGCTGTCTCCCGCTTTGCTTGGATTTCTTCCACAATATAACTTTCCAACTCGTCCTATTATCTTTGGGATTAAATTTGTGCGGGATCCAAGACAGTTCAGGTGTCCCGGGACTTGTCGGGTTCAAATCCAAGTCTCTACACGACGCCGATGTCGATCCTGGTGTACCTATAGGAGTAGAAGTGGGATTGCGGTTGTGGGTTAAGTTCTATACAAAAATAAATGTTGAGACGGTATAGTAAGTATGTATTTGAGTATTTAAACTATAACAATCATAAAGCTTAACGCTACCGGGAACTGAACGGGTGATCATTGTGTGACCACCCAGCGAACGCACTAGACCGCAGAGGTCGTTTGTGCCGCTTCAGAAAACAGCTACAATTATAAAACCTGGCCTTGGTGCCATCTTCGTTGCGGTAATATCATAAAACACATAATATTTAAACACTTTTTTTACATTCAGGTAGTATAAATAATCGTCAACAGACAATTACAGTCAGTTAAAAGACTTCAATAATAAATCTGTCGCACTTAAAAGTAGACGAATATTAAAAAAAATCAAGGAACAAAGCAATACTAGTCGAGCCTATTCTGCTGTGTTTCTACGAAGAATTCTATTTTATATGTCCGAGGGCCATAATCAGATAAAAAAATATTCAAACAAACAACAACACAACTTCGAATTATATTCTTTCAATAAAAATCTTTTCACAATTGACAGTCATCGGCAAACAACCGAACATAGAACCTGAATAAATAGCTCAAAGCGGGAAATGTCACAGGCAGAAACTAGTATAACATTAAAGAAGAATTGGAAAGTACACTTATTGTGTTCAAAGTTCAAATTAGAAGGTGTTAAAATCTTGCCTTTTCTCTGGGACTAATATCATGTACTTGTTAAATGAAATGTTTTAAAATCTCACTAATATGCCACATTAGCTATTGACGGCTATTGACAGCTAAAAGTGGTAATAATACTCAAAATAGGTCCCAGCTGGAACAAGATAGGCTTAATTATGCTGATCTCTATTTTCTCTATGCTGTCTCCCGCTTTGCCTGGAGGGATCAAACCATCGACCAAGTACCTACTTTATGAACAAAACGCAATTCCACAATGTTATACTGAATACTGATAATTTTAGTATTAACCATTCATAGAAGTGTTACTTTCATTGATAACTGTCCAGCTTGTATGAATGACAATGTTTTTTTGGCCACAAGTCACAAGAAACGTGAGCCACTTACTCCCATTCAGAGGTTTTTTTCTTTATTCGTTTTGTGTAGTTGGTAGTACTTGCATTGTACTTTGTGAAACAGCAGGTGATAAATATTGCTTAAGTAATACATCATGAGGTATTTAAAGCCAATTACTGTAATATATAGACGTTTTACGTCAAAGCGCAGTTTCTTTGAGATATTATTAGTTAGTTCGTGGTTTCTGCCTTTTAGTCTTCGTCTTGCATGTAGCGTGCCAACATGAAATGTGCCTAGTATTAATTATTCAAGCGTAACTTCCTACCGACCTCATTCATGTATTGTTTAACACCTCCGTAATTCTGTAAACTAGTGCATTAAACAGGTCAAGTGCAGTTTATACACGCATTATTGTTCGCTACATTCAATAACAGCGTATGTTTTTGTTATTTATTTGTACAGTCATCAGTATCAGCCTATTTTAGTCTATTGCTGGACATAGGCTTCTATTAAACTACGCTACTGAGCACAATCCACGTTTCTTGCTAGTCTCCCTGCTGAATTCGTCACAGTGACGGCCTGTCGTAACTAGCAAATTGTTAGTTCCCCTTGCCCTGCTGTTACCGTGACAGCGCGGATGCTTGAGAGCCTCGTCTGATCAGTAAGATGCACCGCTGATGAAACAACACCAAAGCCAGTTACCAAGCATGCGATCAAATCCATTTGATCGGTCTAGTTTGACAGGCTAACTTGCTAACTCTTATTACACTGTGCTAAAAATTAAATCGACTGTCGAGAAATTGAACAGCATTAAGATAAGTGTAGTAAGCACTTCAGATGTGTGAGCCTTAAAGACAATTCCGATAACTGAGTTTAAAATATCCAGTGTTTATCATTGTAACCTATACTGAATTTGATTGATTTTATCTAAATTTGTTGCCATAACAATCTTATTCATAAGAGGGGGTTTCCGGCAACATCGCGTGTGGTTTGCAGAAACTAGGTACTAATCTGATGCGATCAGATCTATTTGCGAATGTAATTTGTCTAGAATTTTGGATGAAAGGATGTGATTTATTAGCTGTGATTTGCACGTAGTTCAGAATTTATTTAGTGTAATCATTCATTCATCATACTTTTCTCCAGTCTTACAATTCCTAACATTTGTGAGCCTAAAGTAAGATTAGTTTTCACGTAAAATAAATAGTGTAGATTGCACAGTTATTGCCATGATTTATTTAGTACTAATATTAAAAAGCCTCAAGATATGTGATATTAAAAGCAACTGTTATTTTTTTCAAACAAACTTACACATAATTACATCTGTATTATACAGCTTCAAAAGGCTGAGATTTCTCTGCTTTCATAAATCTCACAATTTAGTTCCGTTGCCCTATGTTTAGTTAAAAGTTCATCGGATCTGTGCCATCTTTTCGATAGCGAAAGTGAATCCGCATTGAAATAATTTTCGCGGTAATATTGTTCACAGCGTGAGTCTTTAGGTAATCACTGTAGCGAAATGTTACTCTGAATAACTCTATAGGGAAATAATAAATAATAATCTTATTCCCCGTTCCCGTTCTTTCATCGGACAAGTAGAGGCTCGGCTTTGCGCTACCGATATATGGAGGCAATTCCACGGGTACAAATACACTAAAATATGCTTTGCTATTTTTACGCAGCCAATTATTATTGGCGGAGAAGAGAAGAAGAAGAGAAGAATTTGTTATTATTGGCGGTTGCCAATGGCAAATGGCGATCTACAATTCTGCGGCAGAATCGGTATCACAATAATGTGTTTACACATAATGAATATATAAAACTAAATGCAAATCTCGCATCAAAATCGATCCATCTGTTTAGTAGACCCTTAGACAGATCACGTTTTTGACAAAGTAATGCTTTGAAGAATCACTTAATTTGACTAATCGCGAATTTGGCAAATTAAGCTTATAACTTGTGTAGAATCTAGGATTTCATTTAACCAATCAAGAATTTGACGAGTGCCTGCGTAATCCTAATAAATCCTTGCCTTGGAAAAAAAACTGTGTACAGACGCATACGTCAATTGTATAATACCCTTCACTCGTCACTCCAGGAGCCATCCGCAGGAGTCACAATAGCAGCGCCATGTGCCAGTCTAATCACACAAAATAGGCGCACATACGAGACATTGAATTGCGGAAAATAAGCCCGCTTCAAGCTATAACCTTCCTTTTCGTCAGGGGTTAAAATACTAGTAACAGCTACCGTTTAATTAATAACATAAAACAACTTTCGTGATGTGAGTACTTACAGATATGGCGTTGTTGATAATAATCGAAAGTGTTACCAGAATTATCTCGATCGAATGAGACCGGTTCGATTGAATGAATACCGCAAGGTTCGGTCTATTTTGTGAACGGGTAATGAAAGTGAAATTCGCAACATTGTTTCGGAACACTTGTCAGCATTTGGTGCTGAAAGAAAACAAACAAAATGTGCTTAAGTTGTTATATGATTAATGTTGATTATTTTATATTAAATGAAATTGTTTATGAAATACCCTAGCTAAAAACCGTAGGACCTTTTTCTTTTCTTTTTTTTATCCTATAATAGGTTTGCGCTTGACCACAACTTGCCTGATGTGAAGCAATGTTGCAGTCTACGATGGAACACGCTTACCTAATAAATACCGATTCACTCGTGACTTGAAGACAGGTAGATTATAGTTATCGGGAAACAGAGATGCCGGCAACGAATTCCACAGCTCCTAGCTGAAAATCAGGAGGTCTTATTCAGTCCCTTCCATTCAGTGACCTTAAAGGTTACGATGTAACGAAATTATATACAGAACTCCTCAAACTTATATGTTTTTCGTTCGAGTTTTAAAATTGTTGATTTTTTAGGAAAACACCGACAATGATGAGACAATTTTTTTTCGTACGAAGTGACGGCGATTTCTAGTTACACAATAAACTTAATGAACAGTTCTATTAAATAGAAGTAACGGGCTGTTATATATTGAACAGTTCCTTCGTTAACTAAATTAATATGTAGTATCACGAAATTACAGGTATGGATTTGCAAAGAAATAGCGGTAAACCTTGACCTAGTAGTAACTTACTGTTCGTAGGTCTATTATAAAAACTATCACTCATAAATTCTATCGCCATTCGCCACGTTTTATTTTATCTTTTGTATTGTTTTGTTTTGATTACTTTGCCATTAAGTATTATAATTTATTTAATAGGTTTATTAAACTATTTATTTTAGCGTGTCTCGTAGTGAAATAACACGAATAAAATAATAACAATCTAATACCCCTTGACGGTATCGACCTAAAAACGACTTTCTAGTAATAAAGATAAGAAATTAAGGCAATCTAAAGAGAACGACTAATACAATCGAAAATTATGAAGATTGGCGTAAGTGGAACACCAAGTGAGGTATTGTATGGTGTTCAATGATGAAACATGTATCAATCAAAAATAGTTTTTATTTTTGGTACAATAAGGTTGATATTGGTGTGTAAGAATAGTATTGTAACACTTCTGGATCGATTCTAGATTCTTTTCTGTTGATTCTGTTTGTTCATTGTGCAAATGTAGGTTTCAGTTAGAGGCTTTCGAGTTGTAATGAGAAATTAGGTTTAAAACACTTTTTTGCTGTAGGCATACTGCTGGTTTTAATAATGGAAATAAATGCTATATCATTAAAAAAGGTCTACCTATTACTGCTTCAATAGTCCAGTGTGTTCGCTTAGTAACCGCGAAGTCCTCCTCAGAATCGCGATGAGCAAAGAGGTTCTGTTCGATTTTTCGACAAGTAGATATTATAAAAAAAAATTGCAGCAGCTCAACGTTAACAAACTGAGAATTGGGCTCAATATTTATAGTAGTCTGCTTTTATGACAAGCTGGATTAATTATGGCTTTATTTTCTACTAGACTATCTATCCGACCACGGCATCGCTCGTAGAACGTACATTGACATAAAAAGCCATAATAAGTGGGCTATCGAACAGTGCAATAATTTTTCTAATCGGACCAGTAGTCCCTGAGCTTAGCGCGTTCAACCTGACAAACTCCTTAGCATTAGATTATATTTGTTTAAATTAAAGTCTACTGACTCACGTCACATAGTCAATGGAAATACTATTAAAGAAGCCAATTCCAAACAACCTTAGTTACACACGTGATCCCCGGGTGATGCAAATCAGATGAGAATAGACTGGTACTAGGCTTCGGACGTGGTTAGTGACAACCCACCAGACAAAGCCGTACCATCAAGCGGCCTTGCCGAGTTCCGGTGCGATGTCTGGAGACACGATGCAGAGAGAGTGGATTGAAATTGTTGCTCCTTTACGGTTTTTAACTATATGGAGGCTTTTCCCACTGCCATCTTCTCATTGAAAATCCTTCATAATCACGAGTGAATCGGTGTACCTACTGGGCTGGCGGATTCCATTGTGGACTGCATTGTTGTTTTACATCAGGCAAGTTGTAGTAAGGCCCACAACCAATTTGTTTGCCCGATTTTGTGACCAACTCAGGGACTACGCGTGGCCTTCAGTTTAGTATTGAGTTGCATAAAATCGGTGGAAAAATCGGTCGTGTGCGGGCAGCGTCAAGTGCAAGCCGATTTTTGATAAAAAAATCTTCCACTCTTTGAGCTATATATAATGATAATAATAATAGTAATATAGTGGGACATTAACACGGCCATCGGGTCCCAAACTAAGCAGAGAAACTATGGAAACCAGATAACTGGTAATATACTACATATAATACTTTTCTTTACTTATATACTTCAATATAGATAATTACACCCAGACTCAAGACAAAAGATATGTTCATCACACAAACGTCTCACTTATGTGGAAATCGAACCTACGATCTGCGGCGTGAAAAGCAAGTATCATACCGACCACGCTATCGGTCCGTCGATACATCCAGTATTATCTTAATCTAAATGTATAAAATAAGAAACTGACTGACTGACTGACTGACATATCAACACAGAGCCCAAACCGCTGGGTCTGGAAACTCCAAATTTGGCATATAGGTTCCTTATGGGGTCTAGGGGTGCACTAAGAAAGGATTTTTCAAAACTCATCCTTTGATGGGGTGAAACGGGGTTCCAAAGGTTGTATGGAGAAACAAAATTAGTGAGATCAATTTAGCGGGCGGAAGCTAGTAGTCGATATATCTGTACAATTTTAGAATAATAGATTACAAAGTTAAACACAAATAAATGAAACACATTACTTATTGCAGTTACCTGTTAATGCTAACCTATATTTCTTATCAAACCGGCTAACCATGTCGTAATATATTTGTTGCTTTAAAACGTTCTCACGACACCGAGAATTGATAGAATTGATTCTATTTAATGGTACCAAGTTCCAAAGTAAGATTGAATCAGTCACGGTGGGTTTTTGTTTGTAAAGCTAACTGCTGGTTGCTAATAGATTTGTTGTTAAGCAGTTAAAGCAAAGATTAGTTTATTTTGGAAATATCTTTAAATCAAATTGAAGGTTTTCAAGTGAAGGTCACGTTTATAACTATTATTCAACGCAAGAGATTCTCAATTTGTTATTTTTTTGTGTGTTCACAGCTCAGACAATATTATTTTATGGTTTCTTTTAAACATATCTACTAAAACACAACACGATGTCGTTTGTTATCCTATAATACCTAGTCTTGCGCTTGACCATAATTTTCCTGTTTTCAACAATGATGCAGTCTACGATCTACGCTTCCGCTACGAGTAAATATCGATTCACTCTTGACTTGAAAACATGCAGATTATATGTTCTGAAACATGCCGGTTTGCTCGCGTTTTCCTTCAGCTATGAAATAATTCACACAAAGAGGGCACGATCGGGCATCGAACCCGTGACCTTATATTTTAAAAAAGATGATACCGCTGCGCTACCGCTGCTCGGACACACAAAGACTCAGTAGGTATATGTATAACATACATAGGAGGAACAGTGCTGGGATTGCGGTGGAAGGTTAAGTACCATTAAAAAAGCAAAATAAATAGATCACGTTAAGCCGTCGTTCCCAGTTGTTATTTAACACATCTATGACAATCGTTACATGTAGTCAGAAGCTAATATAATTTGAAACCTGGTCTAACCATCTCGGCTACTAGTTCCCTACGGGTTTCGCGGTCTGATGGCAGTCGCTCGTATAATTCTGGTAGCTAGCCGCATTAGGTTAGACTGGGAACCGACCCCAATAGAAACGGGAATATATAAGGCAATAATAGGCAATAATAAGGCAAGGGGAATGATGACGACAAGTAATCTATAACTGTTACTTGATAAAATCTAGATTAATCTATTTCAGCTTGTTTTAGCTATGTAGGTTCTTTGTTTCATTTATTTATCAAAAATTCTTTTCTGTCACCTCTAGCATGTCGTGAAACTCTGTTATTAGCTTAGTATATAAATAATGTAAATGTGATCAGCCGAGGCTGGTTGCATATTTTAATAGTGATAATTGTAAAAAAGATGTTGAGTTTCCAAATAATAAGTAAAGAAAACTAGGATGAAGTTGCGATAATGAACATTACTGGTATATTGTTGTAAACGCATTAGAATTGATAAGAAAAATATTTACTACACCGTAACAAATACCGTGACTTTCTCGCTAGATTGACATGATTTCATTCTAAGTAGTTTATTGAATTGTTTCCTACTGTATGGTCAAATTATAGTTTTAATTGTTACACTTATGAATTCAATATATAAGCAAGTATATTTCGAAAACATCCCAAAGTAGCATGCTACCGGTATCTTCTCAGTAGTTAGACTGTAACAGAGTGGTTGTAATCGTCATGTAGTATTTGAAGGGGGAGGTTGGATACGCCTCATGATGTCTCGCCTACTCCAAGTTTTCCTCTTTGTTACTTGTATAGAATAGCTTATTTGCTATTCCAGGCAGTCTATCACTTGTCAAATTATATTTAGAAATGTACTTGGCACCTAGACATGTTATATAGCGAAGCGATAACGAAAGATCGAAAGAGTAAAATTTGGAATGTCACGTGACAATCTTATGTAAATTTCATACATTTCGTCCATTTCGATCTTTCGTTCAACCGTCGTGGGATAATGAGTAACCCCTGAATCGCTCTACCGAAACAAGGAAACACTCCGTCTCTATGATGAGTAGAAAGAGACAGACAAACAAGATTTGTTGTGCGGTGCAAACGCACAGTAACTAACATAGATACATCCGAACTTTTGTATTCGACACCTTGGAGTGAAAACTTAAATTATTACTAATAACTTAAAAAAAATATGAAAAATATCATTTTACAGCATGCGGCTTTTTCTACCTCCTGAAAAGTTACTTCTTTTACACTTACCAGGGTTTTACTCTTAAGCGTCGATTTATGTTTTAAGACTATAAATAAACAGATAATATTTGCTTAGTGAAAACTATTATTTAACCACTCACTCAGATCTGAGTGGATTCCATTACGGTTCTGACTCGGTAAGATTTAATCTTGATTCTTAGTGAGAAATTAAATGATCAGTCAGTCAGATGATTGCCTCAGGCGCCGAGTAATTAGCTGTAAGCTGTCTTACTTATTGAAACAGACTGATTTATTGTAGGCCTTTTATAAGGCTTTGTTTAGTGTGTAGAGAAAATAAATTAAAAGCAAATAAAAGTGGAAGTTAAATGCAGTATTTATCTAATCAAAGGTCACGTCAATCCTTTTTGTTTCCCACTGCTAAGCACGGGTCTTCTCATCAAACTATCTTACGAGTTAAGAGAGTTTTAGGCCTTATCCACACACGCTGGCCAAGTGGTGGATGTCACTTATCCTTGAATGATTAGTTCTTAGACAATCCGGTTTCCTCACGATGTTTTCCTTCACCGATATTGAGCAGCGGAGATGAAACAACTCACACAAAGATGTGTGGGCACGCTTGGGATTCGAATCCGCTACCTTAAATGTCTAAGGCGGAAGATTAGGTAACTATCAATGTTTAATTTTTATATCCATGTGAAAGTAATTAGAAATGGGACGGGATAATGGTGGTGGGTTTGTTTCCCAAATGTTTCGGTTTAGGTGTCAATCAAGGCAGATCCATTTTAATAAAGACTCCATTGAATTCGAAAGCGAAAATTGTGTATTTTCCGACTCTACCAACAAACATTCAATGTAAAAAAGTTGAAATGGACTTGCTGAATTGTTGAGAACAGAGCAACTATCTCTTTGTTGGTAGAAAAGCAAAGTTTAACAAATGACTTTACCACGGATTGGCAAACGTAGCGAAGGACACACTCAGACTTGGTGGAGTGACGTTCTCTGCAGGATGGCTGATGGTTGGTAGAAGCTGGATGTGAGTAGCAGCGGATCGTACTCAGTAAGGTGGCCTAGGCACAGCTGTAAACTAAAATGGGCTAATTAAGATTACGAACCAGGTTTAAGACAAAATACTTTATAAACTCTTGAATTTTCGCGTTACATTATTAATATTTATCATAACGGGCAATTAACGCGCTCACCTTTAATTTGGCTTTCCGTTTCGACACAGGTTGCACCGGTCGTGGTCGCAAGCAGACTACCTTAATCATAATCTTACAAGCGATAATTAACCTTAACGGCTAAAGTCAACATGTACTGCGCACGCAATAACTATGATTAGGTAGTTATTGAAGTGAGAGTGTTTCTATTAACAGCCAAGTTGCAGGTCCTAACCTATGAGGTGAGACATGGCATAATTGCAGTTCACAGTCCAATGACAGTATACCTGCTATTGCTTAAGAAATACGCGCTTTGTTGGGGCTAATTGCTGTCATTTAAGGTGTTGTGTTAACAGAGACGTGCTTATGTAATTTATCTACTGTAGATAAATCCTAATTATCCAAAGGTATAGGCAGAGGTTACAATGGATACAGCACACGTTTTGTGAGTTCACGTATTTTTCAGCAATTTAGTCAATGACTTAGAACATTTAACAAGGAAGTGTTATACGTGACTTCTAGCACTAAATTTTTCTGCCCGTTTTTGGGACGAGGTTTTTTCATACTTTTTGTAAGTATGAAAAATGTTGAAGCTCCTTTACAAATGCACACCCAAATAAACGCATACAAACAGCAGTACCTCGGCTGAGGGGAACGCGTACGCATAACAGTTTCTGTGTTGAATCTTCTACGGTCAGTGATAACTATTGTACCCATGCCGAGTGAAAAAATAAGAGCCGCCTCACCCAGCTCAAACTCAAACCGAAAACCGAAACCGAAACCGAAAATTTGAACACAAAAGTGAATTATTTTAACCACTTAAATTTTTATTTTTACAAATTTTTTGGCTTGCACTATTTAATTTAGTTAAAAAAGACGGATGTATACCTACACACGCGAATAATAATAATAATTAATAAAAATAACAGAAAATATTTCTGGCAAAAAAAAATATCTATTTATTTAAGGAGTTTCGTCACAATTGGCGATGCCACTCCGATAATTTTTACAATGAACATAATTTAACACAGTGTAATAAAATACATACTTATAAGTATAGCTTCTATGGCAACTTCTTCTTTTTAATGCGTGAGCAAAAAAAATTGTCGTTAAAATTAAATTTAGCTCTGTTGACTAATGAGTTTGAAGATGGACTCCAGAATATTATTAGATCAGTCGCGCCGGAAGACCGACTCAACACCTTCTGACAAGTGACTGGCTAAACATGGTAATGACGGAAGATTAAGAGACCATACATCATTCCAGTCACGAGGGTTTCTTCTTAACTAAGTACTAATCACTTCCTCTATACTCCTTTTGAGGAGTTATAAGGAGTTCAAAAGGAAAGTGGAAATAAGTATACGTGGATCAGCAATGTTTTTGTTTTGTGCGTCAGATAATTTATGTTTTTAATTTATGGCTTTTGTAGCCAATAACCACAACTCTACCAGTGTCCGTCGGTAGGCAGATAAATTTAAAATATTGGACAGGTGTTTTCCTCTTTTTTTGTGACCAAGATTACGGCGATACGATCAAGCGAAATCTCGAATGACGTCACACCTAGGTAAGTTTTATACAGAGGTATGACGTAGCGCTCTCCCATTCGATAACTTTATTGCGTTATATCATAATATTGTTGCATTTCAATGATAAAGCAAAAAATACTTGTAGGTATGTCTAACATCCTTTTATAATCTTTCTGACGATTTTTATAACTTGTCGTTATGCCTATTAAATATTGTTTAAAGAAAGAAAGAACTGGTTTCTGGCTTTTGAAAGTTATTAAACTATAAATATAATTAAGTACTAATGGTTCTAGAGAGTCTAGATTCATCTTGATAAAGTAGATTTCTTATTAATTGCTTACTCAATGGAGTGTTTGTATATTTATAAAAATTTTAGTTAACAATCGAAGTTATAGTCTGTCTTTGTTATTTTAACGATAAATATAACAGTGGTATTCACATAATAAAGTTTAATTTATACGAATACAACTGTCCGCCCGCGCGTAAATCGGTTATCGCGCTAAAACATTAACCTCTTTTTGCGCAGTTGTATAAAAAGTTTCCTGTCTTTTCCCGGGTCTCAAACTCTATCTCCATACCGAATTTCATCCAAATCAGTTCAATAGTTTTAGCGTGAAAGCACGTCAGACAGACAAAGTTACTTCTGCATTTATAGTATTAGTAAGGATAAACTTCAAATCTTTAAAACGGTAAAATATTAATATATTCCTAATATTTTACCGTCTAATTAGGATTAGATAAGATTTTAAAGTTATGCACTTGATTAGAATCATCTTGCAGAACTAAACTTCTTGAAATTCCAATATTTACTGTACCTAATTTACAATTTATTGATGAAGTTGCTTAGTTTGAATGGCAGTCAAATTATGCTCGATTCCAATTAATATCGATTTCACTGTTGAATTGGTTTTTATTGCTTTGACGCTTTCTTTTCACGTGGTTTATGTTCAACATTTTATTTTACGTTCTTCGATAGATCAACAGGGCCGGAGTTTACACCTTTTTTAACTCAGAATTCAAGACACTGTGAGCTCAGTTTGCTTAAATCGGAACGCAACTTAAATATTAATGTTTGAAGGTAGTCAGTAATAATTGTAATTAATATTTTTGGACGTCAAATACCTCAGTCCACCCGTGAACATGAAGTCTGAAAAGACTGAGACGTCGGGATTTAAAATCTAAAATAAACCGCGATAAAATCCGTTAAAAAGTAGTTTTATTTCAATTGACACTTTAAATTAATCCTAAATACGTACCTAAAATTTCGTCAGAGGTTTCCTTTTAGCGATTAAACCGAATAATATTCGTCAAAAGACTCGCAAAATTTAAGTATGTAAATGTATATATCGTTTAAAAAAAAAGTGTTATGATGTCCTAAGCGCGTCAAAGAAATGATCCTTGTCTACGTTCATCTTATACTATTTTAATTTGGATGAGGATGATAAGAAAAAAAAAAGTAGGTAGTATGAAGACGTCGATATATTATCTAATAGAGCCTCTATTAGATAATATTTTATTCAAAGATAATTAAACAAGCAGCTATAATTTGCAAATCAAGAATACGACTGCAATTCACTTAAAATCTGCTTATTTATTATTCCTAATGACATTTAAAAACAAATGTATTTTTGGAATCTCAATTTAAAAGCCTTCAGTTTGATACCCAACTCGATAGGATTGGTAAAAAAAATATTAACAACCTGCCATTTAGCGTAAAAAATACGGATTTTTTTTTTAACAAGCCCTACTTAAGAAAACTTGGGTTGTTCAGACAAATCTAATAAGTACCTTGTCGCAATCCATTTAGTTGTTTGGGAGATACGTGGTAAAAAGAAATTTACAGACATACACGCATACATGGAAATGAAAAATCACTTCCTTCTCTTATATGTATAAGAGAAGGAAGTGATTTTTCGCTAGTAGGTTACGCGCGATAAATCACTTCCTTGACAGTTACAAAAAGATTCAACTTCAATAAATGACACTAATCGAGTGATAGAGTTGTGTAATTTCTTTGTGATGTTTTACAACAGTAATCTGTGAAGTTTGTATCTATTACATAATCAGTGGCGTCATTGTAAACATGAGAAAAACTTTGTTCACGTTTGTACCGCCTGGCGTTAATAAAAAAACTAGTTGCACTATGCATAGCATAGAACTAGTTCAGCTAGAGAGGACAATGTCAAATAATTTTTTTTCAAGGCGCAAATCATGCAAAAAGAATCAAAGGAGACGTTCAAAAAATGTATAGAGCCTGGGATTAAAATAATTGTAAATTTGAACAGCAATCTGAGTTACATAGGTTAATAGAGCATAATTAATTAAATTTTTTGGTGTATTTAAAATAATTTTACACCCCCCCGTTTTTTTAAAAATTGAAATTGAAAATAAGAATCCTTAATGCAATATTATGATTATTGCAATTGGCAACCCCATGGTCAAATGTCAATTGAGCAACCAAAAAAATCAAAATTATTTCGACGCTGTCAATCAAACTGATCAATGACAATGACATCATGACGTTTCCCGTAATTATATTTTTTTCCACGCGTTTTGTTATTACACTAATAAGATAACAAATATTTTTCGTCATAATTACATTAAGCTGCAGCTAGAATAATATTACAAGAGAAAAGTACTGTAACAGAATGCAATTGTTGACGTGATTGCAATATTTATACTGCTTAGGAAACGGATAATTAAAGGTAATGTGCGTTTTGTTTTTCTATTACATTTTTTTTATTTTTACAAAAATGGTTGCTCCTAAATTTCGTGTTTAGTTAAATTCTAACAGCTTATTAAATAAACTTTCCAATGAGGTATATCACATTGGTGTTCAAAATTCTAGCCCACTTTTGACCTCTCCTTTCGAACCTATTCTTAATCGACTTCTGGAAAAAAGGAAAAGGAAGGAGATAATTTGTTGTATGTTTTTTTCCACGTATTCGCCGATTACTCTGTCAATTATCTGTTTATATTATAATAAATTATTTGTTTATTTGAAAGATGATCTCAAAACAATTAATCATCATCATCAGTCTCGGGAAGACATAGGCCTCCCTTTAAAACCCCCAGCGAAATTCAATAAAGTCATCCCGCAAAATAATGTCATCCGTCACCTCGTGACGGACCTGACGACGCTGCGGCGACCATTGCGCGGTCTTCACTCGAGAACCTTTATACCCCAGCGGTTATCGGTTCTACAAGGGATGTGGCCTGCCCATTGTACACTTTGCTCGCAATATTGGTGACTTTAATTCTTCTGCGGATTTTCTCATTGCGTAGGTATATAAAATTATTATGTTCCTATCTCTATGGACTTGGTCTAAAAATAAAGTTTAATTTAATTTAGAAACAATTACTCAACTTTACATAGTTAAAATATGTAAATCTTATTTTTTACTTTTTCGAAGGTGGTTATTAATTTTTTTCAAAATATGTTTTGAATATTTTTTAAATTGAAAGCTGGTGCTTCCCATTTGGTCAATATCTAACTAGTGTTTCAGTTATAGTACAAGAAGACGTTACATTTTTTTGTTGCTTTTAATTTTGTGATGATGTGTATTTCTACCTAAGATAGAGAAATACTCGTTTTTACTACTTCTAGCATTTAACACAAATAAAATGCGAATCTAAGGTGTGCTATCGTAACACTTTCGCAAGCTAATCCACTAACTGTCCGTGCAGGGAACTGTGTGAACTTTAGGCGCAGGCGCAAGCAATTGGTAATACTTTAGTGCAATAAGATCAGTTAGGTTGACAGGGTTACAGCCGCAGGCCACGTTAGAACTGTAACGCAATAACTGGGTAAACAGTTTAATCTATACTGATATTACAAAGCTGAAGAGTTTGTTTTATTGGTTGAAATACTAGACCGATTAAAAAAAAACATGTATTGTTAGATAGCCCATTTATTGAGGAAGGCTATAGACTACTCTTTTTCCCTTAACTGGGCATGATATATAATGTAGTTCACGCACGCGGAACCGCGATATATTTGTAATTAAGGGACAATCTCCGAAAGTAATTATCTGCTGATTTGTCTCTGGTAGAAACCTGTACCCGAGCCGAACAAGTGATTGGAGGGTACCAATAGCCGCTACGAAGTTTTCTCGCATTTTATATGTATTTTTGGTTGAACTGTTAAATGTGTTATCGGGCAGATGAAGTGTATTTTTGCCATAAGTTAAGATGTTCTTTGTCAGTAATTAAAATAATATACTGTTGGACCCCTGCGAGTCGGATGTCCGCTGGCGAATCAAGAGACCAACTTTTTACGCCAAGTAGAGCGTTCGTGTGCGCGGCTAACGTACTTTTTATCTGGTTTTACTTACTGAATCCCCTAGGACACCACAACAGTTAATAATCGGGTAGGTAGGGGAACCTGGGCGTTACTGTTGAGACGATGGAAATTAGGCAAATACTTATCAGTGTAACTACTCACCGTCATCGATTTTGTGGACCTATAGTTTCCCCGTTCATCGAACCTACTTCGTATTGAGGGTTCCTCTCGTTTGAGCTCCCTCTTATTTATGTGTGTGCTTCTGGCATATATGTATTTTGTAAATACCTAATATAATTTATATTCAGCTCTGAATTAGCAGTTCCGTGATTTCATATAACACCAGGAAACCTCTATAAAACCTTAATTATTAACGAGGTGATAAAGAAAATGTGTCAAACAGAAATTAATTTGATTGCGTCGAGATTACAGGCTTATAAGGCCGGAGGACAAGAGTGCCACTCCTGCGCAGTTGCTCCACAGGTGATTACTTTCACCTGTGTGTTTAGACATAGATAATGCTAAGATAGATCGAATTCATTAAGTTTAAGTACCGCAGAACATTTTTAGATTAATATCTGCACAAAAAAATATATAGGTATACATAATTATTTATCCAGTTTTTTTTTTATAATTAAATTTTTGTAATAAGATTATTTAATTAGGTTTTAAAGAATTCATATTTTGAGAGGAAAAGGTTGTTCATAGGTAAGTTAAACTTTCAGATTTTGGACAGTTTTCGATTTCAGTGTTATTCATTAAAATAATAAAAGGCACTCCAAATTATACCTTTTAAAGTTGTTTTAACCCCGACAAAGAAAGAGGAGTGTAGTATTGACGCTGCTGTCTGTGTCAGGTTTGTTATCTGTTTGCGTCTTAATGGATGGACCGATTTTAAACAAATTATTTTATTCGAAAGCTGAAGTGACAGAGATGGTTCTAAGATAAAAAATATGCGTCTGGGTTATCGAATTTTTAAATTTGAGTTACCTATTACTTTTTATCCTGGCTTTGTGCAGGCTATCAATTCCGATCTTTTTGTTTCTTTTTCTAAAATATTTACGTAGTATTTTTTATTTAGGTGTTTAATTTTGCACATAATATATGACAATATTGTTGTTTAGATGTCATTGTTAACAAAATAGTCACAACTTTCTTGGTTCTATGAATCCAGTCTTTAGTAGGCGTAAACAGGCTGTCATCAATATGGATGCCTACATTAAGAGTGGTATTATCTCTTAAGATTATTATCACAGATTGTGTTGTCTACTATTATCGAGTTTATCTTTGAGTTCATCTGTTTTACTAGAATTTTATCTATATTATCGGACAAAGGAGTTAGTTGTTAGTTTTCTCTTTGATTGCTTTTTAATAAAACGTTTTGTTAAGCATTTTTTAGAAACAGCATATGAATAGCCCTATTAAAACTGGCCCACAAATAAAAACTCTTCGTCAGTTAAAAAGTTTTCAATATCTTTAAAAGCCTAGCTAAGAGAGAGAGAGAGAGAGATATGAGAGAAGATATAGGTATTATATCCTCTATGTGATAAGGACTAAATTGTAGAATATTTATTATTTTCTCAAATACTACTTTATAACGGATTTTATCTCGGTTTATTTTAAATTTTATATGCCGACGTTTCAAAGTCTTTTCAGACTTCATGGTCAACTTATTACCTAATATTTTTTTTTGTTCTTTTTCTCTCAGAATTCAAGACACTGAGCTCAGTTTGCTTACATTGGAATGAAAATTTAATAATATAATGTTTGTAAGCAGTCAGTAATAAAATCTGAATTATTAAGTCATTCCCCCCGTAACAATGAAGTCTGTAAGACTTTGAAACGATGGGATATAAAAACTAAAATAAACCGCGACAAAATCCGTTATAAGGTAGTTTTCTTTCAATATTTATTAATATAATATTTTTGAAATATTTATTATACCGCGCCCGATCTTTCACCGGTCGTGTCGGTCAGTTGATCCCGTCCCAGAGAGAATAGAGAGTTCCTTGCGTATGCGCACACGCTTGTGCGCTGTAATTGGTCATTATCTCGAGGACAATAGCCGGGACAGGACAGTAATACGGGAGGTCAAGTAACTAAAAAAATCACTGCATTAGATTGTCCTTAAGACAGTTGTCTCTATTTACACGATGCTTTTTAGTGGCTTTCTGTCCTGGGAGACAGGGATTGGATAGTCAGACAGGACAGGTAGCCACTAAAAAGTACGGCTAGGAGTAGTATTATCAATTAGACAGTCAAATAATGGTCTTAAACAGTATGTCAATCAGTCTTCTAGATAATCTGTTAGTGACAGATATTTTCTAACATTAAAAGGAGGTAATTCAACCACCTGAGAACTTATCTTGTTTTAACTAACTGCGGAAATTCAATTTAAATGATAAAGTGAGTCAATTTCCTTCAATTAAATTTTATTTAATCATATCTTGTTATTTAAGTACCTACTAAGAGATATGTCAAGTTATTGATGCATGTGTAGCAAATGGTGACGTAGTTTTCAAGTATAGTTTTAGTTAATACCTTACTTGTTTCCGCCCGCGTGAAACCATAGTTATACTAGGATAAAATGTACCAAAGGTAAGCATGTACTGTCATAACTAGGTCCTACGATTTCACTATCCAGAGATCTTTAATTACCTAAAACGAGAGTGGACTGTATACATATTGATGTGTAATAGAAAATTGAAATATAATAACAACAATAAGTCTGCCCGCCCACGACCAATTTTGTGACCGACTCAACGCATGGCCTTGAGTTTTGTATTGAGTTGCACAAAATCGCTCATAAAATCGGTAGGAAAAATCGGTAGTGTTCGGGACGCGTTAGTGTCGTGTGTGGCGCTTTTATGCAGTGCTTTTAAGGCAAAACGCCCGCCCGCTGTGCCCGCGCAATTCGCATGTGATGCATCGACAATTTTACAAAAAAAAAGATTCTTTTTTTATCAGTATCTTTTTCATTGATTGGTTCGTTCAACGACAAGGACTTGGGAGAAACCAATCAAATTTAGCTATATTTTCCGACACCTAGTTTGCTTCTGACACCTACCGATTGGGTTACAATTTCATAGAGATTTATGTATGTCTACCTAGTATGTCGAATCGGTGTCGATAATACAATATTGTTATGTCATGATACTGATGATGATGCGAATCCAACCGATTTCGGTTAAAGCGACCGCTTTCCCTCCTATTTTTCTTATAAACCTATTTTAGCTATAACTGATCTTCCTAATTGTTTGAATCTATAAAACAAATGAATCTCTTGACCTTAGATATATTATTAAGATTAATATGTCCAAATACAAGGCACCTACAAATTTATTAACCATTGAGTCATCCAAATATGCAGCCGATTACAATTGTTATGAGTGTTGACCGTGAATACTCACGTAATTTGCATTTAGTTTGGTTTTAATTGGACAATAATAAACAGTAACAACAATGCCACAAATTTTGAGAGTGCAAGGACGTAAATTTGATGTTTTGTAAAGACGTTTTTTTAAAAAAAAAATCAAACAAGAATTATTGAAGCAATCACGGATTTTATTGAAGGGCCATCCAATCCAATCCTCCCACATAAATGTTCTAGTTAAAAATATGTGTTAGCATATTCACTTCTCAATACATCAGCTATCATTTTATACTGTCATCGCGTCCGTCATTGAAGTTAGCTGTCACTTAAAAATGTCAATATGAACGAACGAATGAACACCGAGCACGGGTGAAGAGGGCATCTTAGAAGGGCTGACTTTGTGTCGGAGCGTTAAGTCGTCGGGAAGTGCGCATGCAACCACGTGCTCGGTGGACGTTACGCTTTAATTCAATGTAATCTTAGCGATCTGTAATCTAGTAGAATTAATGATGTTGCTATCGAGAGATCGGTGGATATCTGTCTCGGGTGGGAATCAAACCCACGACCTGCGGCGTAAAAAGCAATTAAGTATCTTACCCACCACGCCACCGGTCCGTCAATGTTAATGTTCAGAGCAAGTTGATAGATAATACACTAGGTACGTACCTAATCTAATTTAAATAATAACTTTAAAAAATATATATGTAGTTCAAAACCTGCTCAGCCGATTCTGATAAAATTTAAATGGGACCAAATGGAAACTATACTCAAATATCGATATCAGAAAAAATAAGGGTATCCTACAGTAACAACCACACATATGACTAGTCCAGGTCAAAACCAGTTAGATTGGTTGCCCATATACGTTCTAAGCAAACGTTTTAGCGGTTTAAAACAAAGGGGCTTTTGTTTGCAGTGTAAAGATCAGGGAAGTAATTGGTCTTACAGTAAATGTAATATTAAACTTGACGCTTAGAAATTGCATAATAATTTTAGATTCATTTAATTTTAAATGTCGATGTTTATGATAGTAATATTCTATAACATTAACTAACACGTTAGTCGTTAATGTTACGTACCTATGTTTAGGAATGACATTTTTCATATAAACAGATTAATTAAGGTAGGGTTCCTTACGACCAATGACGTACGTCATTGTTTACGACTGATGCATGCTTGTGTTGCTAACATCGGTCGATACTCCATAAAATATTAGTCGTTAGTTACTTTCTACGTAGGTATGTAAGATAACTGGTAATTATTTAGGCAGTGCAAAATACTTTAGTGCTCATCAGTACCAAAAACTGTCCCGAAGAAACTTCTTTTAAATAAATTCGAACAGCGAATTTAATTTGATAAAAAAATTCTACTGTCGACGATCTATACCAAGGCGTAAGAGACGTACAGCGCGACTCGCCCCATGGCCCGTCACCTCCCGCCTACTGCGCCTACTGCGCGGCTCAATATAAAATAATGTATTTAATAAAAAAATGCACCAAAAAGTTTCTTTAGCAAAGTTATTTTAAATAAATCATAAGCAATACCACGTCGAAAAGTATTTTACACTTATTATAGTCACCCTATAGAGAGCCAAACAGCGTTGCGACTCCGACAGAAAGACGTTTGTCGTAAGTCGCATTGCACAGGATTCAACAAACAGTAATTAAAATATCTATGATAAAAAATACTCTTTAGTGACCTAGTGGCTCTTAGTCTAGGTAAGTACGTCTACTCGCAAAAAATGCTGTAGCCAATTTGGGTTTGGCCTCAATTAATCCAAAAAAATGGCAATAGGCTCTCGTAGTACTAAAAAACTGACGCAATCTCAACTTTTCAATTCACTTTCAATTTACCTTCTAAAATTAGACTAAAGGGAAATTACTTTGTTTATAATTATAGGTTTCATTTGCACTTCATAGACAAGTAATAGATCTGTTTTGTCGATAATTCTCTATGCTCAAATAATAATAGTCTTAAATTGAAACTATGATTGATCGCCTGCCGTTTAAAAAGTTATACATCTTCCAAATTATATATTACTCTGCAAACTTTCTAGCTTCTTATATTTTAACAAAAACATCGCAACATTGATAGCTTTCACGGTTCGCCTGAGATTTTGTTTTTAAGAAATACCGAAATTAATGTGTATAATATAATAATCTGCAAAGGATTCAAAGATGTTAAGTATTCACTGTAAACACGTTTATCAGTTACAAGTTTTCATAACACGCGATTTACAATTTTGCGGAAAATTTAATCTTATAGTAAGAAAGCGTTTAATAATATCTAAGTAGACCACTGTTTTACCTTTGGTAGCTAAACTTATGGCCTAAATATAAGAAGCATTTTAATTTCACCTGTCCATGTATTTGTAATAACATATGTGCCAAATTCTTGTTTCCCAGAAATCAATGAATGGCACATTTGTTTGGTTCTCGTGACAATACAACTAAATGCCGCCATTTTGAAACCAATATTGCGAATTTTAATTTCCAGATTTATTCCTTTTACGAGTATGGTTTATCAAACAAAAAGGCTGTAACATTGGTAAACATCAGGCGAGTTGCTAAGCGCAAGCCTGTTGCATAGTAAAAAAAAGATTTTTTTTTTAACTGACTTCAGGAGTAGGTTCTCAATTCGATCGGTATAATTTTTAAGTATGTTTACTAAAGCAAGGATTTTTTCATTTATATGGCTACTTTTACTGGCTTACTTTTTAATCCTTTTATCATCTCCTTGGAATACACGTAAACACAGTCGTGTTACTCTTTGTTCTAGGAATTCTTTTACGAACGAAGTCGCGGGCAGAGCCAAGTGGCTCATAAAAACTCCGCCTCCACGATTCTCGTCTAGTACATACGCTTAGCCACTTGTGTGATTATTTTGAAGATAATAGCTATGATAAATGAGTGTTGTTATGTCCGTCTGAGAAAGCAGCCGGAAGCCGCGTGTGGCCTGAAGGAAGACAATCTGTTACTATCTATTTATCTAACGTGCGGAAATATCACTTTCAGTAGGTACCTACCTATGTGTACCAATCACATAGGGTATGTAAAGTACTATATAAATAATATTATTATTTACTGGGTAAGCGCGTTCCATCGTAGACTACACCATTGCTTTACGCCAGGCAAGTTGTGGTCAAGCGCTAGCCTATTTTAGGATAAAAAAATGAATCGTTTTTCTTTGACGGCTATATTATATTTCTTAGTCTCAACATTTAATTATTAAGTATCTATTTTAGGTAAGCCATTAATTAATGTAGGCACCTATAATAAGGTGAAATTAAGGGTGCTGAATGTGCTTCGCACGTGCTCATTGCCATGATGTCATAGAGAATGAGCTAAGATTACTTTATCCAAACATTTCTAATTGTTTGTATTTTTTTCTTGTTTCAGGTAAGCCGAAGTCAAATGTTCTGTAATGCGGTAAGCGCTGAGTTTTATTTTAAAAATATTTTTACTTGTTCATTAAAATCATAAAATATTAACTTAACTGTAGGCTTTCTACAATCTACATTTTGATTTACAAAAATGGTTGCCCCGGCAACTTCGTTCCGGCAACCCGTGTCTAAAATTTTTCGCTTAAGTTTGCTACTCACGAGTAAAATCGTAATCTCACTAGCATTGGGTTCTAAATGGTAATAAACCATTTTTAGTAATATTTTGTCCATATCGTGCTTAATACAGAAGCCATCACATACTATGACCTTCGCAATCGAGTGGTGAGGTAATCGAGAATCGAGATGCAACATCGAGTTAGGTAATTGATGTAATCAAGAAATCGAGCTAGATTCACTCGAATAGTCGATTCTAATTGGTCCAGCTAACCGTTTCTTCATAATTACCGTGGCAAAATCGAACATGCTCTAGATTAATCGATATCGATTGATCGCGGACAGCTGTCGATTTGTTCTGAATTTGAAATTTATTTGTTTTTAATTATTTTATGGGCATTTAAAATCTTTTACGATTTTCTAAAGTAACAAGAATATCTACATATGAGAAGTGCTGGCGCAGCGGTATCGTTATCGCCTTTAAAATTATAAGGTCGCAGGTTCGATTCACGGTTGTGCTCACACGTTTGTGTGACTTTTTTCATTTCCGCTGCTCAATATCGGTGACGAAAATCATCATGAGGAAACCTGCATATCTAAGCAATAATCATTCAAATACCTACATGTGCCATCCAGTAGTCCGCTCTTGGCCAGCGTGTGTGGGTTAAGGCCTAAACTCTTTCAATTCGTAAGATAGTTGAGAAAAAACCCGTGCCCACCTGTGAGACACTAAAAAGGATTGAAGTGAACTGATCCACCTACATACATGGTACTAAAATGCGTCTCTGGTTTAGTGATACGTAAGCATGTTTGAATCCCGGGTCAAGCAAAACGACTAAGCATTAGCAGCGCCAAGTTTGGAATTATGTCCGATGAACCTAATCAGCCAAATGTGATTTTCACTTCTGCCTACCACCTTCGGGTAATATAGTCGTAAGTGCATAGTTACAGCTAATACTGAGCTAGGTATAGTAACAGAACCGGTCTAGAACCTGACTAACACCAGTATCCCACGGTGTTATTGACTAAAACTTGTTTCAACTGAATCTGAGTTTGTAAATAGATTTTATTTAGACTTTTATTATTATATTAAATAACGAAAAACACGAACAGATTTAATATTTTTTTAAAAACCCAAATCCCGCTCGTACGGTTTTGATTAAATTTTAATGGGACCATTCAGAAAGACATTTAAACAAAAAAGAATCATCAAAATCGATCCATAATAATCCATTGGCGGGTGATTATTACAACAAATTAAAAAAAACAGTCGAATCTAAAAATATCTGTCCAGCTGATCTTCTCCATCTTTCTCCAATTCCACTTTTCAAATGCCTCTAACGTCTCCCTGCTTACCATCCTTTTTTTATTGTTTACCGTGGGGAAAACCTTTGGTGGATTCCCCGCCCTGCGCCTATCCAGGGTATGTGGGACTCCAGATGGTTACCCGAACTAAAACCCCCTGGGCTATCCTTCGGCTATCTTGGCCAGGCGGTCACGGGAACCACAAATGACAACCGCGACCCCCTGAATGCTGGCTCGCTCTTTCAGGCGAGCCTTGTCACATGGTGTGGAAGGGGTGCTGAGTGGCCCGCACGCCTCCGTCAAGTGCTGTTAATCATACCTACCATATATCACACTTTTCACCATTTTCATACAATACAATTCCATACACCACAAACATACATCACATAACTTCTTCACTTATTCATCACATTATTATTATATTTATTTTTTACGGTTTAATTTTTATTTTATGGTATTATTTTTATGAACTATTATATTATTACTATGTCGAAAGAGACTGGACCCTGCAACACAGGGTATCCTAGAGCTGGGCCCAGTGTCATTAACATTCTACTGAACTTTAATATGAAATAAATAAATTTTATATTTTGTATTTGTATTAGATATATTTATTTACAAAGTTAATGTACGATATAGTATCGGAAGAAGCAATTAGTAGCTAATTCAAAGCCTACTAACCTATTGCCATTAAACTTCTAACAGCTTTCTTCGTGGGAGAGTTGTTATTTTAGATTCGCAAGAGTCATACAATCCTTCACTTTTTTTTTGCTGCAGATTTTTTTACTAAATCTATAATATTACTTTTATCCCTATAATATTATGCATGCGAAAGTATATAAAAAAAGAGTTATTTATCAGACCTATCTTTAAATATCACTTATTAACCTACTGCCAAACTGCATAGCGGTTTGGATTAGGGCGTAAACTCTATCTACTCGTAAGATTATTGAGAGAAGACCCGTGCCCAGCAGTGGGACACTGGGGTAGTTTTCGGCTGCGGCAACCAATCTCAGCTGACTAGCCAGGTACACAGGAGATAATAATAATAATAATATTCTGAACATTAACACACACGGCCATCTGGTCCCAAGCTAAGCAGAGCTTGTGTTATCGAAACCAGATAACTGGTATATTATATATACATATAGTACTTTTCTTTTGTAAATATATACTTATAATAGATATTTACACCCACACTCGACACAAACACAAATGTTCATCACACTAATGTTTGTCTCGGGTGGGAATCGAACCCACGACCTGCGGCGGGAAAAGCAAGTATCTAACCGACCACGCCACCGGCCCGTCATAAATATAGTATGTGCACTAGTCTGTGCGCAAACACAAGCGCACTCTCTATTCTCTACATACTCATAGTCCGGTGGGACGGTTTGATCGACACGACCGGTGAAAGAGAGGGCGCAGTACCGAAGGCTTTACGTGTTCTTCGAGGCACAGGGGTATCACACCACGAACGTCCTGACTCCGGACTAGTGAGAAGTTAGAAAGGTGTCAACACACTTTGGTCTGGCGCGGGATCCGAACCCGCGGACCCCAGTCTAGAGGCGAACACGCTATCCTCTGAGCTACCGAGGCAGTCAATGACAACAGTATAGTGAGATTATAAAGTCATTATATGACTGTCTGACACGTGCACTTTCTCAGCATTCTTATGACAAATGTTTGCGGATTTTTCGCATCGCGTCGCTTCTTGGAACCCCGTGTGAAAACTATATCATAACATAATAATGTGAAATTGGATCAAGTTCAATGTAGGGCATTAGTGTTTCAGCTTTCATGTGTATTCTAAAGTTTTTTTTATTATTATTTTAAATGCGATTATTGTTTTTATTTCCTTTTTGTAATAGGCTTGCGCTTGACTACAACTTGCCTGATGTTAAACTATGATGTAAGTTGAGATGCGAAAAATTTCGTTGAGTAAGGGTTTGTCTTTACTTGTGCGTTAAATCTCTCATAAAAAGACGGGTCGTAACAACAATTTTTCTTAATTCTAAACCATTGATTATTCCGAGTCATTACACGTTTTGTTGTTTAACTACTTTCAAGCATTAAAATCTAACTGCTCATTATTATTCTGCGTACTTCTGTAACGGTTAGGCCAATAAGTAGGCGAACAACGTAGCGACATTGTTACGGTGATTTCTGAACAACCATCAATTGTTACTCATAAATGTAGTCATTTAGGAAAACATTGCATCGCTTTACTGCCTGACCTCGGACCACAGCTATAGATATACAAGCTAAAGCAGTAGTTCCACTTAAACGAATCGTTAAAGTTAAATCGGGTTTTAAGAAAAAAAAATACGGTGAAATATCGTAGCGGACAGGGAAGTGGCGCTTATTGAAAGCGGAACTACTGCTTTAACTGTGCCATAAAGACGGCGGGCGGGGCTAATAGCGATTAATTTTGTTCACGATCCGCACTCGCTTCAGCTTCAACAGTTAAAACAAACGACTGCTATTACCACTTCAAATTACGATTCTGTTCATTACGCACTTATTTTAATAATAGTAAGTAGTATTTAATTGGACTTTTCGCGGTCTCTTTGCTATTCAACAACGGCTCTCTTGTGTGTGGACTCGCAAGAGAGGTTTCTATTTCGCTGTCTTACTTCGTAAGTTGTCTGCTATTATTCTTTACTCATTGGCCCATCATTTGGAAGGTCTGCCTGCCTCTTTTTCTCGTTTAGCCCTTATGATAACTATGTAGAATTACTCATGTGTCAGCGGTTGAACTGCAAATCCGTTAGTCGCGCCGCCCGCTTCCATGGTTATTCCAATTTCTATGCATTTTGGATCATTCAAACGAATAGAATACATTTTATCTATTTGTAATTAGGTTGCGTTCGTAATTTTCGAAGAATTGAATAGAATGTTTGAGTAAGAGGTTTACGTCATTCATACAGGATATCCGATTGGTTTGCCTTATCAATGTTGCCGAATATTTTATAGGTATGTTTGGTAAAATTAGTCATTATTGTCACTAGCACATATCCCTTATGCCAAAACCTATCTATGAAGTCCGAAATTATATTTTTTGGATTTGTTTATAGGGTTCTCTCAAGTGTCGCTAGAATTCGTTGATTATTGAGATGGCGATAGACGAAAAAGGGAAACCCTAAAGACAGATGAAAGAGGAATACAAGAGGAGGCACTGGCTAGATGCCTCGGTAGTCCAGTGGTAAGCGCGCTCGCTTAATAACCGCGAAGTCCACCCTTCGATTCCCGGGTCGAGCAAAAATACTTTTGTAAACATGTACTTAAAGGATCTTAGTTGCAGCTTGAAGTTTGTAATTGTGCCGGATGAACGGCAATATCGTCCCCTATTACTTATGGGACCTAAACATAACCGAATAAAAGTGGGTGACACCTATTCACCTTTGCCTACATCTTCTGGTAACACAGGCGTGATGCTTTCTTATGTTATTTACCTACTGGGTTACATGGATATTAATTGGAGTGATTAGTGACAGAAATTGTATTGTGCGATTTAGGATTGCATATGAAAATGGCGGATGTCGTTGCCACAGATTATTAATAAGTTTAAGTATAATCTTATCGTATATGACGGACCGGTGCGTGGCGTGGTCGGTAAGACGCTTGCTTTTCACGCCGCAGGTCGTGGGTCGATTCCCACCCAAGTCAAACATTTGTCTGATGAACATGTCTGTTTGTCTTGTGTCTGAGTGTTATTATCTATATTCCAGTATGTATTTACAAATTATCGTCTCTAGTATATTACCTTCTGTAGTAATCTGGTTTCCATAGTACCTACATTTCATTTCATTTCATTTATTTATTCAAAAAACAATTGTCATTGTGTTTGAAATTACAATTTGATGTAAGCTAAATTACACTTATTAAATATTTTCACATGATCAACATAAAAAAAATCAAGCAAGCTCTGCTTAGTTTGGGATCAGTAGATTGTGTGTGTTAAAGTCCCACCATATAATCTCAATTCAAAAGTTCTTGCTTACAAATATAAAAAAACACAATTTAAGACATTTATGACAGTTTGTTACACTTAATTATTGTTTTATTACCTACTATTGTGTTAAAAAGGTGTAGAGTTCTCGTATCGCTATTCGCTCTAGAAATCTTTTGACAGCTCGTCTTTGTTTACAGAGTGTGTCAGTGTTAGATGTCTTTTGTTGCGAAGGTGGTTGACATTGTGAAGTATACCTTTTGTTTTCACTAATAGAAGATTCAAGTTTCGGTATGCGTAGTTGTCTTTTTATGAGAACCCACCACCGCACTGCTCACCAGACGCTAAAGTGCAGTAACCGCAAAATAAGATTGCGAGCAAACGCCATTAAAAGTTAAGAATTTGATATAAAAGAGTAAAACTGTAAATAAAAACTAACTAAATTGTCCGAGAAAAAAATTAGTTAATTCATCAGAAACCTTATGAAACCCGCTTTCAGAATTACTAATAAAACGAAAAATATTCCAAGGGCTATTACAGCACTTTAGTGTCTGGTGGGCAGTGCAACTCCGACACTGCTACTCCAGTAAGCCAGGATCGACATCTACGCCGTGAAGAGACTCGAAATTTGAACCCGGTCAAGTCCCGGGATAACTAAAACTGTGTTGGATCCCGCACGAATTTTATTAATAAAGATAATAGAAGTAGTTCGAAACTAAGATCGTCCACTTCTCTCCTTAGTTAGTCTTTTGGCAACGTGTTGAAATTTTACGTTTAGTTCGTAACATTTTTTTTATTCTTCGATAGGCTGGCGCTTGACAACCACTTGCCTGATGTTAAGCAATGATGCAGTCCACGATGAAACGGCGTAGGCCTAGGCCTACCTTTTGGCGGCCTAGTATACCGATTCACTCATAGTCACGAATGATTATCGGTGAGAAGGTGGCAGTAGAATGAGCCTCTATATGGTTAGAAACTTTAAAGGAGCAACAATTCCGACCCACCCTCTCACACCCGTGTCTCATCGCACCGGACCACGGCAAGGCCGCTTGGCGGTGCGGCTTTGTCTGGTGGGTGTTCACTAACCACGGCCAAAGCCTACCATCAGTTTATTGTCACCTGTTTTGCACCACCCACGGACGAAGGTGACTCAGCCCCCATAGATAGCATAGATTCAGGATACTGTTAGGTATCAGCGGCGAAGGGTGTAAGTCTGAAAAAGGGAAGCCGGAGCAAAAAAATTCTGCCTTAGGTAAATAATATCTGTTCACTACCGTCATCGATCGTTCTTACACTTGATGCTATACTTATTTTTGTTGCGATTTAAAACTTTTAGGCGTTACATAATATATTATTAAGTACGTGTGATACTGATCATTCCCTAAAGGGAAGCCGATGGGAATCGGGAATGGACTTTTCGCCACTGTTTGTATAGAAACTATTTTGGAACTATACTTACCATTACAATCCTGCCATCGTTATTATTATGCATGTACATTATATTAAAGACACATAACCCTTGACACAACAAACAGTCGTGCTCATCACACAAAGATTTGTCCTGAGTGGGAATCAAACCCACGACCTTCGCCTTAGCAGTCAGGGTCACTAATTACTACGCCACCAGGCCAGTCAAGTCAGTCAGTTTCATTAGCTTTCAATCGACCTTTGATATGTTTTTCGACATATTATGTCTAGTTCGAGATCTAGTGAATACCAAATGAAAATTTGTTTAGTTAATTTTGTAATTATATGTTATATTTTGACTTATTTATAGGTAATAAAAAGACTTTTCTAACATACTTAGATAATCTTAGTTGCAACTCGAAGTTTGGAATTGTGCCCGATGACAGGCAATAGATTCGCCCCCATAGCCTCTAGCCGGCGAAAAATGGGTGATATTCTCCTCTGCCTACACATTCGGGTAATACAGGCGTGACGCTATGTTATTTATATTATACATTTTTCTGTTGTTTGTTTGAGAATTGAGTACCTCCTCTTTTTTTAAGGCGGTCAAAAAGAAATATATTAATTACCGTTGCAGGTACAATTTAATAGGTTTGGCTCCCATACGCCAAGCGTCTGCAACCCTACTTCCTACTAATATGTATTATGTTTCTTTCAAAACACACAGCGTTGGTTGAAGAAGCTGTCTTAAATTTTGCCTTGATTTAAAGAAAAGTATGTAGAACTCACCAGTTTCCATAGTCTGTGGGGTTACCTTTTGTTCTTTCACTGAAGCAGTAGATCGCTGACATCCATAATTTCAGCGGTCTGTCATCTGTCACTCATAGCGTCAAAAAATTTTGCCGCGAGCGTATGGAAAATTTTTCTCTCGTAGTTTTTAATTGAAAGTAATACATTTTTATGTGTTAAGTGAGTAATTAATAGTCTCACATTAAGTGTATTTTGCGTTTTTGATAATGAGTAATCATATCGGTGTGATAAAGAGCAAAAGCTCTCATAATGAGGTTACCGGTGCATTCACCGCCAATCGGTGGAAACCGAACTCCATTCTGAAGTTAATGGAGAGGAAGAAGGCACCGCGCCCCTACAGCCAAAAAATAATAATATAAAGGTCTTGTTTATATCTCATTAAGCACCCACGCTTCAACAATTTGATGAATCAAGTAAGTTTTATTTTTGGTTACATGATACAATTTTTTCTGTAAATTACTGATATAATTCAGAATTTTATTCAAGAAAATTGTAACCCTTTTATTGCTAGTACAGTTAAGATGCATTACTGTCTTTTACACAACCCAGTAGGGTCTAAACAGAATGAAATTTTACAACCAGGTATTTTAGTGTTGAATATAATCATATCATCATCCCTAAAACTAAGATAGTATGTCTTGAGGTAATAAGACAACTGCACCAGTTTAATTCTCTGGCATGGAAAAGAAACTGCTGCTATAGTAATGCTTAGCTGTACCTGATGTACTCAATTACATCATTTTAATCAATTACTACAAGTACATCACTTTAATTAGACCACATACAGTCATGTCACTGTTAAAGACCACATACAGCCTGTGCTGATGGAGTTTTAGCCAGGTAGACTAAGTTACTTGGGAAGGGCTGTAAGGACTCATTGATTGGGCTGCGGCGAACCCAAAGAAATATTCCCTCACTCCTTTTGGGAGAGTTACTACTTAGTTTAAGCAAAATTATTCTATTCTCAAGTCCTTTGAAAATAATATTAAGCAAATAGTATGTTACAGAACAAGTGAATATATAAGAAACCAGATTATAAGAGATAGATATTCAAAAGTTACGGTGACTTTAATAGATTTTAATATATTATACCCAGTTAGACACTAATAAATTTAAAGTTTGCTACAGAAATATTTAATTCTTCCTTTACAAAAACTAATAAGATTCTTAATCCAAAACTGATCAAAGTTCAGATCATAAACGGCAATGCCATGGTTCAGATTTTAGCAAAAGCCATCCAAAGGATCATAGTAATAAAAATAAAGTAATAGTCATATAGCTTGGTAATTAAGATTATTCAAATAAATTAAAGATTATTTTTAAAATATTTATAATAGAAGTTATAAGTATAACAATTAAATAAAAAGACAGAATGAGATGTGGTTATTTGCCACACTACCCTTTGCCTTTTCAGCATTACATTGCTTTGTAGTGGTACCAAACTCGGTGGCACAGATGTTGCGCACCTGTGGTCTCCAGATTTATGTTTTAATGGACAATTGTTTGTTAGTACACCAGGATTAGTCAATTCCTAGGTCTTATGTTACTGACTGTAGTATTTGTGACAAAGCTGGGGTGGCAAGTTAATTCTAGTCCCCACTCAGGAGATAAACTACTTACGCCTTCTTTGGAACACTGTTACCAATGGCTATGCTCTCTAAAAAGTGAATTTTAAAGATATTATTACAAAGTCAAATTTATTTTGTTACCATGACCACTCCAAGGGTCCATAAAGTATAAGCAGGGCAGACCGTCACAGAAGGTTGCTCCACTGGTTTGCCTACAGTTTATGTGGTGGCAAGAGGCCTTAGACCACAGTTTAGTTCTGCTATATGAGAGGCGTGTAACGCACTAGTTGACCACAGACACTGCAGACCCAAGGTGGAGATCCCACATAAGCAGACTACTCCTGTCAGGAGCTTGGCAACAATACCAGAAAGCATGGCATTTGAAAGAATGAAAGAAATGTTTGCCGTATTATGCAGCAGAAAACAGCCTAACAGCCAGTCATAAGGGTGCATACAGTTAAATTCGATAGAACAACAGAACACTGGTTGGGTGTTTGAGAAACAAGCTAAACATGGTTATAAGGGCTCTTAAACCTGACTTGCAAACTGATAAAGCTAAGAAATCAGCTGAATATTAAAGACTACCCGACATTTGCTATGATGTTATGCCAAATTTGAATTGTCTTTGTGTGAGTTTCTAAAACTTAAAATGGAGTGCTTACAAACTTTCTTGAAAACATACAGACTTGTGATGTCCTGTCAGGCAAAAACAACTGCATAAAGTGTTGTTCACTCGCACTCTTTGGTCGTCTTTGATATTCTAAGTATCACCCTATCAGCGGCTTACCTCTCGGGGAGGTATATGGCATAGCCAACCGCTTATTGAGGAAAAGAAACTTGCCGGAATGGCACCTCTTGCCCCCGGCCTCGGAGGCTATACTTAAAGGTGGGGCGTCCCCGACGTAGACGTTTTCGCGTCCAAAGTGTCGGCCGCTGTGCGACATTACGTCATTTGGGACTGAAATGATGGCTTGGCTATTCTGCGATACATTTAATCGATAGTGGCAATATCGACTAGCAACAGTACCCTCCACCCAGTCATATACCTCGAATGTTTAATAATTTGAGCTCAGCTGAAGGAGCCTACATATATGACCCCCCACTAAACTCAGTCTCGAAAGTCTAGACAAGAGCAGTTAGAGCTGATACAGCATCAATTAGAAAATCGTATAAACTCGACGACAGGCAGTGTCCTTCACAGATCGCCAACCTGTAATTTGCAAAGTTGGGGGGGGGGGGGGGGGGGGGTGAGCACTCATGATGCCCAATAGAGAGAGCTATTAAGTAGCAGTTGAATAAGATTTATATTTATTATAAAGCAGATCATGATGTAATATTTATGGTATAAATCATTGGTTTCAAAGATTTAGTTAGGATTTTAACCAAACTATACTTAGTTGAGGATATAGTTTAAAGCACCACTGGGTTAAGATATATCTACATACTGTGAAATAAATACATAAAGAATTTATATTCTAAAAACCTTTTTACCAGTGCAATATCTTTTTATATTGAACCACTACCTACAAGAAGCTAAAACCATTACCTAGAAAAACACCTCTAAGGGATACAAAATTTCTTCTTAACTGGCTTGACTTAAAATATGATTTAAATTATATAGCACAAGTGTGTGTCGAAACACTCTTCCCTTTGACTATCAGATTCCGATGAATACATCTTGTGATAATTCTAGAAGTATAGTATTATTTATTAAGTATTGTTTTAGCATCAGGCAGATATTTGATGACCTAACATTGCTAGATATTTTACAAGAACATAGGGTATCCATAATAATACTTATGGAAGAGCAATAAAGATATTGAGTATTAGATTGTAACTTAGTACATGATTGTTACTTAAAATACTGATCCTGCTGCTTACTGATCCTAATCTTTGTCCAGTTAAACACAGCCAAGTACTCTTCAAGTCAATTTCAATCAAATTTTCGTGCACAGAAGAGAACAAGCTGATAGAATAATAAGTTTATTTATTACAGTAATATGAGTTGCTAATCCTGATACAAAGACCCTGTCCATTAGATCCATCCCTATCTATAATTGTTCAGATCCATCTTTTAAGATGTTAATACAAATCACCTCCATATATTATATAATCTGTGAGAGCATCAAAGAATTAGCGGTTCTTGACTGATTGACTTGAATTGACTCTAGAAGGAATAACTATTGAGATAGTGAATACAGGAGACTGGAAATGTTTTCAATTCAATTAATTAGTATCAACCATTGGTCATGTGCATTTTAACTTTAGTTATTACAAATTTAATCCAAATAAGCCATCCATATAATTTTACAAATAATAAAATAACATTTTAGCTTAATAAAATGTTTCAAACATTGGCAATAATTAATAACATAGCAATAGTACTACTAAAGAATTAATGAATTTGATATAAATTTGGGAATTAATAATAATAATAATAAATAATAATAAGAATTAATAATAATTCCGTGAAAATGCATTCTCAGAAATTTTTACTGTTATGGAGTAATAGGGAGAAAAAGATCCTGGACCAAGATTTACTTTATATTAACTTTTCTCAAGTTTAAACAAATATACAGGCTTGTATTTTAATATCAATAGGCAGATTATGTCTTAATTAATCTGATTGCACTCAGAGATTTTTAAATTTTTAGTTGATTAACTTTTAGTAAGACTGTTAATAATAAATTGATTGCTTGAATAATTATGAAGATAATAATTATCTTAAATATCATTCATTTTCCTTAGCTTTGGATGTTATTATTGTTATTTTTTTTTTTGAATGCCGAGTGTTGACTGGAATGTTATGTTCAATAATTTGAAATAGATAACAGGAATCTGTTAATAATATTAAACAAGAAAATGAGCAATTTCACATGGTAGATTAAAATAGACTAAGATTCCTTTATTCTTTATTAATAATCTTTGACTTTATTTCAGTACAAATGGATACAGACAATATTCATTTATTCCATACATGCTTAATTCACATAGCGTCCACATCTTTTGGATGTTCTTTCACCAGCAGATATCAAACAGGTCTTCAACCAACGCTGTGTGTTTTGAAAGAAACATAATAGAACTGTTTTGCATTACAACAAAACAGATATTATGTTAAATGAAAAACACACAGCGTTGCAGCAAGGTGCTTGCCGGTGAGTTTTGAAGACTTCTATGAGTGACAGATGACAGACCGCTGAAATTATGGATGTCAGCGATCTACTGCTTCAGTGAAAGAACAAAAGGTAACCACAGACTATGGAAACTGGTGAGTTCTACATACTTTTCTTTAAATCAAGGCAAAATTTAAGACAGCTTCTTCAACCAACGCTGTGTGTTTTTCATTTAACATAATATCTGTTTTGTTGTAATGCAAAACAGTTCTATTATAAACGAGAAAGTTTGTAAGAATAACGTTTGTTTGTAAGTTTGTTTGTTTTATGGATGTATAAATGCATAGTGGTTTGTTACTCTTTCACGCAAATACGAATTTGGACGGAATGGGATGAAATTTGGCACAAACACAGATTATGGTCTGGATTAACACATAGGTTAAATTTTATTCCATTAAGTACCACGAGGGAGAAGTCGTGGGCGGAAGCTAGTTGTCTATTAAGAGCTTCGTTTCAACATGAATGAATAATTATCATAAAATTAGTACTCAATTTAGTTGTAACAAGATGAAATGTTCGTTTGTTCGAAGATAACAATTTAACTAGACGTCTCGTATTGTCATTGTACGATATCAAGAACGAGGCCTTGAATTCTGCAATACTTATACTGATGCAAGATTTCGACAGTGCTATACGGCGCTGTTTTAGATTTCATTTGATTATTGACAGATTAATATTTTAGAATTTAAAGCAAGTTTGGTTATGTGGAGAGATTGGATAATAGACGATTGACGAAAGGCAAAGCAAGGCACGGCAAGGCATCTATATTTCCCGATAGCTGCAATCAGCCGGTCTTCAAGTCACGAGTGAATCGGTATTTACTGGGTAAGCGCATTCCATCGTAGACTGCATCATTGCTTCACATCAGGCAAGTTGTGGTTAAGCGCAAGCCTATTTTAGATAAAAAAAATACACGGAAGTGAGTGAAAACGCTAGGACAGGACGCCCTTGTAGTACATTCGCTGATCTCATCGGTGATGTCCTTTAAAAGGGACAGGTGCGTAGCACTCACAACCGCCGTTAATGTATGACCAGATGTATAAACATTAGTGAGGCTAAGGAAGTATGTTTAGATGAGAAATGGCGAATGATGCAAATGGCGCTCTAGTCTCTGCCTACCGTCATGGGAAAAAGGTATTTTGCAATAGGCCGACCGTTTAATTCGCGTATCGCCATCTGAGGTACAAAGTCATAAAACATTAATGAAATCTCTTAAAGAACTATTTAACCACAGATAAAATTAATGTAAGACTATTCGTCACTAATACCCATAGCGCTTGAATTATCATTACTGTCTGTACAGCTTGAGGCGGCGGCGTCAGAATCTTGGCGATAGGCGATACGCGAGTTAAACGGTCGGCCTATAGTTAACGTAGTAGGAATAAATTAATGTTTATTTTATTGATTTGTTGAAAACTTTAAAAACCTACAGATCCACTGATCAGCGAGGATATTAATCATATGTTCTCAAATAAAACATCGAAAATTTATCCTTATACTGTCACATTTGAAACATATGTCATGGCCCATGGCAACTTTTTTCCTTTCTAAACTGTAATTAGTACAAAACTTTGATTTTATGTCATAGCATTTAGGCGAGGTCTTTTGTTAATATTTTCACTTAATGTAAAAAACAATACGAATGTGAGAAGAAGTCACTTAAGGACTTCACGTATTGGTTAGTTATGTATTTGTGGTAACTGGTAACTGAAGTCGGTTTCGTTAGAATATAATAAATCGAAAGGGTGCCAAACAGTCGCATATCTGGCCTCATAATGTTGTCATCAGATTACAACATGCGGCCAGCGGGTGACTCACGCACGATCAGCCTCGTGAATCGGGTTATAAACGCCCTTTAATACCTACATTTTGTTTGGCAGATCGCACATGGACATGACAGACATCACTTTTTTCTTTGCGATATTGATGTACAATTCAAACAATAGATTATAGCTATCTTTTAATTTCTGCATGTTGCCTGCAACGAATTATTTTATTTACACTCTATTGTTTAAAGTTTATCCACACTAGGTACTATCCTACTAATTTTACAAATGCTAAAGTTTGTATGGATATATGTTTGTTAATCTTTCACGCCAAAACTACTAGGCGGTATTGGATGAAATTTGTCACAGAGATAGATTATGGTCTAGATTAGCACATAGGCTACTTTTTATCCCAATAAGTACCACGCGGGCGAAGCTGTGAGGGGAATCAAGTCAGTCCTAAGTATAAGTAGCTGACGGATAAAACCGATTAAAAAGTATGGTCTTATTCATAAAATTCTTTTAAGATTCTTTGGTTAAAATTGACTTTGTCTTTTCCTTACTAGTATACCAAGATGACAGACAAAGACAAACGAATTATAAACCTATTATCGCTATAATGAGCTTATAAGACGTTTATGAATATGGGGATTACATTATATTAATTTATTTTTCAAAAGAATCGCTTACGATGTTCATAACATAACTTTTGAACACAATAACAACGTTAACCTGCATGTTTTGCTTACATTTACTTCTTTAGTTATCACGTTACTTAATAAACGCGAGCTATTGTGTGGGCTTGCTACACAACTGTAGGTAACGAAATGGGATTGAGTCATGAGATAATGTTGTTAAAATGTATCAATTTTGTGTCATGGTACATTGAACTAAGATGTAGTTGATTATTGTTTTATTTTTATTTTTATTTCTTAATTTTTATTTTGACGTAGTCTACGATGGAACGCGCCAGCCTAGTGTACCGATTTACTCGTGATTACGAATGATTTTCGGTGAGAAGATAACTGTAAATGAGCCTCCATAACTTTAGAATCCATAAAGGAGCAAAATTTCCGACACACCCTCTCTACATGGTGTCATCAGACATCGCACCGGAACACAGCAAGGCCGCTTGGCGGTGCGGTTTTGTTTGGTGGGTGGCCACTAACCACGGTCGAAGCTTACCAACAGTTTATTGTCACCTGTGTTCGTGATGAACACAAGAAAATAACTTGTAATTTTGATTTAGCTTGTATTAGTAGAATTGATTTAAATTGACAAATAGTGACCGTTGTTGTTTAGTGTTCGTAAAGGTGTGTAGTGTCACTGGTGGGGGTGGTCGACAGAGGCGCTGGTGTAGAATGTATGTGGAGTATTGTGATTGGTGGAGTGTTTGACTCGATACATTATAAATTAAATAACACCTTAGGATAAAGGTGCTAAGGTTGTCGATGCGGGAAATCTGGCGTCGACACCTGTTTTGCACCACCCGGGGACCACGTGTCGGGATTCAATTATAGGTGCACACCCACGGACGAAGGCCTTTCTTTCTTACCCTTTTCTCATGGAAGAGTAGAAAGAGACAGACAGTGCTCGCAACCACAGATAATAATTATTATCCTAGTCACAACACAACCCCTAGCAGCCCAATATTTTGTTGAGCGATACAAACGCACAGTAAGGCATGTTACCTCTCCGCTTCAAACAGAATACAAAGTGTGCAAAATGATTTTTAATGCATGACGAATTCTTGCTTACCGCCATTGTTACGTGGGATTATGCTGATCGTAAATTTTTTGTTTCACTTGTAAAACTTATTGCGGATATCATAAATGCTTCTGATTTATAAAAAAAAAAATTTAATATATTTTTATATTCAAAATTAATTTTGCGTTATAGTCAAAACTAACCTTGGTTTTTTTTTAAATGTATGGATCTTGCCTGTGTAAAAAGTTATCTTGCTTGAATCTTCTTGTTGTCTTGATTAATTTTCTTTATGTAGTCGTCTAAATCCTAGATAGATACGCAATACGAAGTTCGCCGTTTCAGCTTGTAATTAATATTTTTTGCTACAAAACAATGTTAATAATAATAATAATGTTAAACAATGTTCTACAAATATCGATAATTTAAAAAAAGAATGAGACCCTTTACCTGGTTAACAACTATATCGATCATATACCTACATACATACATAATGTTACGCATGTATTACCTGGAGGTAGGCAGAGGTAAATATCACCCACGTTTAGATCCCACACGTAATAGAGGGCGAGCCTACAGTTAATAAATAAAGAATCCTAAAAATCGTTCTATTCTTTTTAGCTTTACGATTTCAAAAACTTCTACACATATAGGTACACAGGTTTAAAGAAATACACTTAAAACTTATAACACCCGTCTTTTTGTAGGGGAGTAAAGTACTGGTTCTGTCCCTTATGTTTGATATCATCCTACACTTTGCTGGTTATTAAAGTTTATTTTTTTTTACTATAACGATTTTAGTGTTTTTATTTGAGTCCTGTAGAATAATAAAAGTTATAAGATTACACAATTCATAATTCACGGAACTGTTTGTCCAAACATTCCGTGTCTAACAGATTACCATAAAAAACCGATTGTAACGCCATAGCAGCTAATTTCGGATTCGACAGCTGTTTTGCGTGAGACTTAGCAGTAATCTAATATCACGCAAGTCCTTGTCGAATATTGGAACTTAAGAATACGATATTGTTTGTGCGTTTTTTTTTTTGCAATGTTTAGATCTAACTTTTGAGACCGCACCACGAGTAGATACCGAATGTCCTAAGAAAATTTGAAGTCTGCATTTATAAATGAAGTTAAATTCAAATATGTTTTATTATTTTGAGACGCGAGTCTAAATAAAAATAGTCCAATTTCTTTTCCTACCGTGCAGTTATTGACTGGCAACTACTGAGAAATACTGCCAAAAAACTCAGTAAGTTTTACATTACATTATTGTATTACATTTTGTTTATTTAATGTGTTGTATTAAACCGACTTATTTCCATAGATAGTCTGAAATTTCTTGGCAAATAACCCAAAAATATGTGCCCTAAAATGGGTTGAAACGAACGTAAAAGTGCAATAAAACGAAAATTGCCTAAATGTAGTTCCGACTTTGTTAATAACTACGGTCGTTACGATGTATGAGCATAAATTAATCCAAGCGCTCTATAGTCTGAGCTACTCTTTTTTCCCAAGGCAGCACCAACAGATAATCAAAATCCTCCTCTCTTGGCGGTTGGCTGCTCTGTGACAACGCCCATGAAAAAATAATCTGACGCTTAGTCGTCTAGTTTTGTCTAAATCTGACAAACTTTATTTTGTATCAACAGCTTAAAATTTGTAAAAATTCGTTAATTATCTCTATTATGAAATATTCACATTCATGTCAGGCGCAGTCTTAAAAGCAACTGTTTTTATAGCCTATAGAATTAGTAGGATTCCAATGAAGGTTAATAATCCTCATTCGTAGTCTGTTGCTTTTCTAACTCATGATGTCTTACATTTTATCACATTCTCACTGTCTATTGTGATTCAGACTTGATGTCACTAATATTGTAAATGTAAAGTAAGTATGTTTATCTGTAGGCTTCTCACGCTTAAACTGCAAAATCGATTTCCATATGATTTTGTAACAAATTTAGTTAATTTATACTTTATGCGTCGTACCTATTTAATTGAACCTAGTTCGATTGAATTACTGGGGTGATTTTGATATAATTTATTATTCGACTAAAACGCTGTTTAAATATAAAATACACAATTAATTTTACACTGTTACAATAACACTTAGAATTAACACTGGTAAATAAGAAGGGTTCATAAAATTATTTTCTTCAAAGGTTATAACAATGTTTAATAATTAAAATGGTTATCGAGCTCGGTCGCTGCTGTGTGATCGCAAACTGTTTGCGCAGCTTAGAACACTAGGAGAGAACATACCTACGAAAGAAGTAAAGGACATACGACTACTTTTCATCCGATTGCGCAAAAGTAATGGATTAGTTTTGTGCTAAAAATACGAAATAAGCGCAGGCAAATATGCGGATGAAAAGTTAAAAGTTGATGCTATGTCTGTTTCTTTCATTGCATCTACAAAATCACGCAACAGATTTGGATACAGTTTTTATTAAAAGGGATGTTAACGAAAATGCTTTTCGAAAGTGGGTCTCTAAAAAAAATAAAAGATTCAAGCAATTTGCAATATTATTCAATATTTATTATTATGAAAAGCAAGTTGATTTGTGCGATCAAAATAACTTAAATCTTGAAAGGTTCAATATAGAAAACCAAATGCTACTTCAAATGTTTCAACTTTGGAAGGGAGCGTCAATTTGTATTTAGTGAGGGTTAAACTCCATTTATCGTAATTTCCTGGTAAAGGTTGTTCCCCTACGGTTGCTTCCGTAGTCTCTTGTAGAAAACGCATTCGAAAAATGCAACATTCAATTATTCATACCATAGTGAATTGAAATCTGTCTCCTGCGGTTTTTAAAGGTCATTATTATCAGAAAAATGTCGTGCTATGAGATTTTTAAACCGTTGAATTTTTGGAAACGTTTTGATTGAAACATTTAAGTTTGCCTTACGAAAAAACAGTCTATGGATATCTATCACTTTTGCTAAATGTAGTTATGCAGTTGATGAGGCAATCATGTAGTTTATTATCATTATTATGATAGTATAAATGTGATTCAGGTTTAAAAACCTATGTCATTTAGCCGCTTCTCGTTTATTGAGGTAGTTATTTACAAGTTTTTTTATATTACTTAATAGGTATAATTAAATCGCTAAAGTTATATACTTTTTAATGTAGGTTGATAAAATAAAAAAAGGGCCCCTGTACTCTCAATAATCAAAGGTTTTCTTTTTGGATCGTTTAATCAGTAATTTTAATCTTTACTCATTCCAAATAAGTTTAAGTAGTTCCTTAATTAAAAGTGATACGATCGTGGGAATACACTGTAGATTCCTTTGACTAGAGGCCCTAAAGATTGATACTTTAATTATCTTACTAGCTCTTCATTTCTTCAGAGGTTTTAGGAAGGACAAAAATAGTTTTGGTGGTTATCTAACTTTAGCTTTCTGGCATATAAGTATTAATATTGTCCTTAGTACCATTTAAAAGTAAGTAAAGGAAATCATCTCAAAATGGCGTGATTCACCACCTATAAATTCCCATATAATATTTTGGTGACTTAAACATTTAAAAAGATAATTGTATTTGTAATCATAAGCTGCTCTTACATCATACCACTGAGCAGGATGTGGTAGGATTTCGTCAATACGAAAAATGTTTTGGAATACTGTCAGAACTGTCATCCAGCTCTAGCCAACCGCCTTACAAAGGTCTGAAAGAGTGTCATTCTCGTGATTATAAGATTTATAAATTCTTCTCTTTCATCATTGTGTTACAATCTTCATTCCATATTTTAGTCTCGGTGCGTAGCTCGATTAGATTTGGGGCGTATCATTATAAAGCCTTGGATTCCTTCATATTTTGTTTTTTGTGCGCCCGTCGCTGGTCCAGGATTCGTCTTGGTTACAAGTGTTACGATTGTTATCTATACAGGATGTTGTTTTAGTAGCACCAACTTTAGACTTTGTTAAGTTAGGAATAATAACGCTTTATAGTAGCTTGCTTTGATGTTTGTTCGAGTCTCATCCTAACATTTTGTTTTTACTATGAAATGACAATAAGCAAGAACTACTGAAGTAATTTTGAAAAATTTGTACCTACTAAGTACCTACACAAATAATACTTTTACTAACTCATAGGATAGCTTTTATTCTAATTAGATTCCTTAAAAAGTTTTTAGTGTTATTTTTCTTAGTCGTAACTCCTGCTATTATTATTATTAGTATCTCTCTGTAAGAAGTCATCCTGCTGGACTCATATACATTAGGGTGCTCTCACTGGAGGACTTGATTTGGTCGTTCCGTCATGGTTCGGTATGGGTGACAATTTTCAGTTTCAGTACAGACAATTTTGTGACTTTAAAAAGGTTATGGTCACATCTACTCAAAAATCGGAGGCGAACGGGTAGTACAAACTTGCGTAAAATATGTGGAAAAACTACATCAGTTCAACGTTTACATACACAAACGGAGATGGAAGACTACAAGTAGTCACTAACAATAATGAACAGGTTATTCGTGTCGAAGACATAGCAGGAGAAAAATGGCATACAATTACCAACGACAGGAAACAGTGGACAAAAATGGAGGAGGCCTTTACCCTACAGAGGGGTTCTCATTCATCAGATGTTAATTCAAATTCTACTTGATACATAATAATATAATACACACCTACTTATAATACTTGATTTAATAAATAAATATAAATTGAATAATAATAATTAAATTTATGATTATGTCAATATTATTTACTTGAAAACATAAAAAAATCTTTTTGTTTATACACTAATATTATCAATCAATTCGGTATTAGAATTTAGTTAAATATTTGATTGTCAACTGCATGTAAAGAATGAGTAACAATGAAAGGCTTATTTATAATTTGTTCGTGATGTTACCATAGCTTCTTTCCTAAAGTCTGATATGGAATTGTAATAATAAAGTTTACCGTTAAGCTATAAATTATCAATTAGGCATTACACGGTTCTCCTAACTTGGTGTTATCTAGATGGGCATCTTAATTGGCTCCATGGTACGGAGGAAAGTTATCTGCCAATTTTATACGTTTGCAATGACCTTAGCAATATGTAGTCATTAGTAGTGACATGGTTCACATAGTATTTTCTTAGATATACGCGAATATCACACATTGAAATAAAACTACTTTATAACGGATTTTATCGCGGTATATTTTAGATTTTAGATTCCGACGTTTCAAAATCTTTTCAGACTTCACGGTTACAGGTAGACTGGGGTATTTACGTCCAAAAATATTAATCACAATTATTACTGACTACCAACAAACATTATTATTTAAGTTGCGTTCCGATTTAAGCAAACTGAGCTCACAGTGTCTTGTTGATTTTTTTTGGGTTTTGGTTCTAGTAAATTAAGCACTGGGTCCCAAGCTGGTGGTATATTCCAACCATGTCCTCTGTTAAAATTAGGCTGTTTTTTAATTTCTAACAGCTTCGCGGTTCATTCTTGGTAGGAACCGGTTTTCTTTGACAAGAACCTGTGTTTTATCAAATCTCAGGTAATGGTTGGGGCCTTTTTGAGTATGTTCACACATTGCAGATTTCGTAGAGCGTTGAAGTTTTACGTCAGCTATGTGTTCTTTTACATGGTTTCTTCGTGCTGATTGGTTAGGTAATAATATGGATGACCTTTTTTTTGTTTCTTACAAACTTTTGCGTTAATAATATGACAGATAATAATAATATAATTCTCGCGTTAATATTACTGACTGCTAAGCCGGAGGTCGTCGGTTCGATTCTCATCCAGGACAAATCTTTGTGAGATCAACACGATTGTTTGTTCTGTGTCTGGGTGTAATTTATCTATATCATGTATGTATTTAAGTATTATATCCGTTCCTAGTGTCCATAACACAGGCAAATATAATTGCTTAATTTGGGACTAGATGACACTCTGTGTATGTGTGAAAATATTATTATTATTATTACTATTTAGTAGGATAGTAGGATGGGACGAATACAAGTCTTCCTGTTTTAAAATCGATTAAATAATTTGGAGGTGATTCGATATCAAAGTTTGTCAGCAGTTAGATAAACCGTCCATTTTGTAATAATATGAACATGCTGTATATCGTTCGGAGTATCCTATCTACGGTGCATAGAATCCTTTGATCAGTTACATAATTACGCTATTGTGGGAAGTGACGTGACTTGTGCGTGAGGGACCGGCGCAGGCGCAAGTCCCTATTTAATGTTATCCTGACGATGCCTTCTTAATGAACGATGATTTTTCTGTTACTACGCTCGTTTTACTTATTGCTTTGTTTTTTAACTCCAGACAAAAAAGAAGATTGTATAACTTTATAAATATAATGCGTGTATCTGTGTACATAGAAGCTAAACGGGCATTAAGCACGCAGAAGATGTAACAGTGCACATTTGTGTGCGCAAACATAGATGCATTATCTAGCCCTTTCACTCCCAGAGTTCGGTGTCGCGCTGACCGCAATGATCGGTGAAAAAGGGCACAGGACCGACGGCCAAATCACCAGCTACCTGACCAGAAACTGCTAGAAATTAGAAAAGATATTCGATTTTTTTTTCGGATCTACTCAATTAGCTGGAAGTGCCTTTAATTGTTTCACCGGATTTTTTCGGTGAGCCGTCCGAAGACGGTCAGGTCGATAGAAAGGTCCTAACATGTTGTATTGTTTTAATATCAGCCAATATCAGATATGTCTCACGAGGAGTCTGAAGTATCTTGGAAATTCAGATCATAATTATACCTTTATTAACTAGTAATTTTGTTATAAATAGTTACTGGAAAATATAGCGTTTAACAGATTATAAACCACTTTGAAGATCATAATCTTTTTAATTTTCTATTCAATTTACCTGAACATTACGCTATCGTTATAATTTAGGAGTAGTTTCACTTTTATTGTGATGGAAAAGCATTGAACCCTTTCTCTTGTCAGCTAATACACTATTGTCTATGGGAATTTTGCCAAAATACCTTTTATCATATAACAAACGTTCATTAAGTTATCTTTAGTGTATGACATTAGATGAAAGTAACACCTTTATCTGATAACATTATGACATGTGTCTATGGTAGAGGCGGAAGCGAGTGTTAGGTATGTTAGTAATTTAGTAAATAGTAAAATAACGAAAGTGCCTTAACTTCAAATTCGAATCTTTTGGGAATCGAAGATCTGTAACTCTTTAAATCTCTATAACCTTGTAATCAAAACCTCCAAGATATTTTTTTGCATAGTATTTGTCTTAGGTACTTTAATTACAATAATAATAATAGTTTTTTAAAATTAGCATTAGAAAAAAGAAGGTTAAGTAAACTTATTGAACGTATTTTCTATTGACTTTGGTTTTGCGCTAATAAAAAGCATGAATACATGTTTAAAATTAAAATATATTTATGCACGATAAATTTTAATTTTATACCACACCTGAACTTCTAACACCGGAGGCCAAGCTCGCACTTAACAAAACCCTTTGTAGAGTCAGTGGCCATTGTCTGAGTCCATGGGAAAGGGTTATGAATACCATGTATCATACCATTAACATCGGCATTATGTTTTAGTAAACAAACTGAACAAGATTTATAATTGAGAGCGATGAGATCGCAGTGAGAGCTATTAGATTGTTAATGTTGATGAGTTGAGAATATGTTGAGAATATATCAATAATTATCTATCTAGTGAATATTATTCTATGAATGAATATGTTGCCTTCCTAAACACTATCTACTAAACGAATTTATCATCATCAGCCTGGAGACATCCATTGCGGGACATAGGCCTCCCCTTTAGAACGCCACAGCGATCTGTTGCCGGCCGGTAGCATCCGTCGGCTTCCCGACATTTTATCAATGTCATCAGTCGACCTTGTTCAATGTCATGGTCCCCGGGACCATGAAGTCTGAAAAGACTCAGACGTCATGATATAATATCTACAATAAACCGCGATAAAATCCGTTTTGAAGTAGTTTTATTTCAATGTATTTACGGACTTATGTCCGTAAATACATTGAAATAAAACTACTGTAAAACGATGTAGGTATGTTTTAAATTAGGTGACAAAATATTTGATCAGAATCATCAGAAGAAAAAAGTTGCGTTTAAATTAAGAGCTATACTCTGTCAATCTAAGATATTTGAGAAAAAGGCCGATTTGCTTTATATTATTTCCCGGAATAGGCTCATACGACTCTAAGGAACTGTCATATTTAACCCAATAACTAGATACGTCTTTTGATAACTAGCATAACAAGATTTCTATCATATCCAGCTGTCGGATAAAATGTAGGTAGTCTTCCCCATTATATGGGCTATCTAACAGTGCAAGAATTTTTCAGATCGAACCTATAGTCCCTGAGATTAGCGCGTTCAACCAAACAAACTTTACAAAGTCATAAAACATTAATTAAATCTCATAGAGGACTATTTAACCACAGATAAAAGTAATGTCAGACTATTCGCCACTAATATCCATATCGCTTTAATCATCATTACTGTCTGTGCAACTTGAGGAGTCAGAATCTTGGCGATAGGCGATACGCGAGTGAAACGGTCTATCTATAGCTTGTCTAATAAGCTCATTAAAGCTAAAATAGGTTAATAATTCGTTTGTCTATGTCTATCATCTCGACATATATAAAGAATATATACAAGTAAGAAAGAGACAAACTCCATTTAAACTAAAGAGTCTTAAAAGATTTTTATGAATAAGACCGTATAATTTTCGAGTACTTACTTAATGTAAAACTTATTTTAGCAATTGAATTAAACGTGTATTATTTAGAAATAGTTTAGTAGTATTATAATAATAAATATTATTGTTTGGTTTTTACTATTTGAGTAGGTATTGTTCTGTCATTTCGTAAAAAACTAACACAAAAAATTTAGATTAATACTCTTTTAAGACGCTTATGTACTTAGTGTTTTTGTTAAGTCTAATGAGTTTTGTATAAATTAACTTAATTTTACGAATAATATTTCAGTTACCAGGTAATAAAGATGATTATTCTGTCTGAATTGGGTTACGAGTACAAATTTGTATTTATTTTTGTTAGTTTTCAGTAGTAATTTAATGTGGAAGAGAAACTTAAAATCATGCTATTACTAATTCCTATGCAAACGTTTGTGAGGATGGCTAGATAGATTTTTCTTACTCTTTTACATCAATATGGCTAATGGATTCAGAAAAAAATTACACACTTGTAACTTAAGAGGTCCTTTATTTATATTCAGGCAAAGATTTCCCTTGCGATACAGTATATCACCAGGAAGAAGGCTCATGATCATAAAAAATAACAGATGCGTGAGCGAGCGAGTTTTAGCGGCTCAAAAACGTCTTATTAGGATCTTTTATTTTAAGTCCGTGTGACCACAGTATGGTATTATATAAAGTAGTATGTATATTATATTACTATGTATATTAGAAGGGTAGCTATCCCTTTTAGTCATGTGCTTATTTCTTCTTTAGTACTATAGCTTTCTGCTAGTTGTTTTTCTGTCCGTTGAGCGGGATCACATTTTAATTTCTCTTACTGTGAACGTGACCCACCTTCATCATTGGTTTTAGTTTTATTACAAACTGAACCGGAAAGGCAATTTTTGAAACCAGACATTCTATTCTTCAGGACATTATTAATGAACATGTCAAGTCAGAACTTAATTTGCATTACTTATATTTTAATACGACAATTGAATTGCAAAATTAAAAAAAAATGGTGTTTAATAATAGCTGTTTTTCTGATCTCTCTTTGACCTAATAAAAGGTGTGACAAATGAATGACAATTGGCGATATCTTTAAAAGTTAGGGTTGTATAAAAAAATAAATTGAAAAATAATATTTTTATTTGGAAAGGTCTTTTTTTCTTAATTGATTTATTAAAATTTAAATGTTGCAACACTATTGCATATGGCTCAAATAACGTAAAATTTAAGGTATGACGGCGGTAAAACAAGCTGTCTTACGGTTTCATACCTATTTAAGTATAGGTACTCAAAGATAAATATAGCCTACATTTCACCAGATATGGGAAGAATGTGTATGAAAGACCAGGCTTTGAAAGAGCTGATATGATTTTTACTCACAAAAATATGACAGTTCTACGAAATCAATTTTTGTGTTCGTAGTACTGTCATATTTTTGTGAATACTAGTATCCAGTGTTGCTTATTAAAAAAATAAATTAAACTGTGGTAGTTTAAAGGTAAGTAAAAAAAAATCATATCGGCTCTATCAAAGCTGTCTCTTTCTTGTCTTTTTGTTCTTTACTAACTGATTGTTTACTAGAAAGAAACATGATTCATCTTGAGAATGATGCGTGTATTTGTAATCTATTTAGGCGATCAATGCAAATATGGTTACGATTGATGTATTGTGATAGGTTCAGAATTTGAGATGAATATCATTTGACAGGTGGAATTTATGCTCTCTACATGACTGTTTTCTTTTAGGATAAGCGCCGTGGGAAGAGCTGTGGTCAAATGGTGTTACGATTAGTAGCCGCATCGTGACTGCCTTCTTGAAATAGAGGTTAGCGTGTTAGCCTCCGGCTGTTCAGGTCGCGGGTTCAAACCTCGCGTCGGGCTAAATAGAGTATTGAGGTTTGGATCGGGTTAGCGTTATACTACATTGTGTCCAAGTATCGACTATCGAAATCAACTCAGATTGTAGGTACTTGACTTAAAGGTTGTTAACTTGGGGGCTGAGTCACCTTCATCCGTGGGTGGTGCAAATCAAGTGACAATCAACTGGTGGAAGGCTTCGGCCGCGGTTAGTGACCACCCACCAGACAAAGCCGCACCGTCAAGCGGCCTTGCCGTGTTCCGGTGCGATGTCTGGTGATGCCATGCAGTGAGGGTGGGTCGGAATTGTTGTTGCTTTAAGGTTTCTAACCTTAAAGAGGCTCATTCCACTGCCACTTTCTCACCATAATCATTCGTAATCATGAGTGAATCGGTATACTGGGCTGGCTCGTTCCATCGTAGACTACGTCATTGCTTAACAACAGGCAAGTTGTAGTCAAGCGCCAGTCTATCGAAGAATAAAAAAAACCTAGATACGGCTTGACTCAAATCTCAGGACCAACCAAATACTCAACAGATACTTATTGGACTTTTCTTAAAGAAATCTCACGTCAGCAGCTCTAATCTATCTACCTAAATACATATCTAATACCTAATAAACGAGCAATTGTTGTGTACCTTTATATGTGTACAAAATCACAGTTATGCACTTACTTGTTTGAGAAGGTAATGCAATAATAAGCAGTGTCGTATGTCTCTGATTAATTGGAAACGCCACGCGGAAACGAAACCAATTCAACAATATGCATTGTGCATTGAAAGCGATCGTTAGGTATTTGCAACGTTGCACTTTGAGGACTAAGTTGTCTGTTGTATTGTTCACTGTATGAACTAAACTACAATTATGTGTAGCAGACCCTAGCGAAAAGGTTCGCTGTATTAACTAAAACCACTGTAGGGTACCTATTTTTATGTAGCTGTACTGACAATGTTCACTGAGTCTATGCGTCGATATGTCAGTCAGTCAATCAGTCCGTCGCGCGTCGCGTCGGTCAGTCTCTTCTTTCGTATATTTGTATCCGTTATTCTAATTATCAATAGTCAAATACAATGAAATTTTTGCGCATTCATCGTATTTTATCCGACTGCTTCGGTGACCAGGGTCTGAATAAAATTCCAGGTCGAGCAAAGAAAAAGAATCTTTTTTCTGATGTTCGGAATTGTGAACTATGAACGGCAATAGACCTATTTCATATGCAAAATATGGTTGACATTTAGCTCTGCTTACACCTTTCCGTGAGCGGAATGTTTTTCAGACTTAAAAGTGACCTTTTTATTCTATAATAGGCTTGCACTGGACCACAACTTGTCTGTTGGTAAAGAATGATGCAGTTTACGATGAAACGCGCTTACCAAGTAAATACCGATTAACTCGTGATAGGCAGATTATAGCTGTCAGAAAACATAGATGCAGGTAGCGAATTCAACTTGGCAATTCGCACAAAGTGGAAGCAAAGCGTTTTGTACATACCCGTGGAATTTTCACCATATATCTTCTATGTTATGTACCTCCTCTTTCTTCTATGTACGGTTTAGATTTGATATATACAAGGATTTGATATACATAGATGATAGTAGTACGGCTGGGTTATGTAAGTATTCATGTGATCCTACTGTTATTAGTTTAACTGTATGTCACAAATAGCGTTTTGAGAAAGCGAGCAAAACTATATTTACTTGAAGCAACTAAGTATCTATACAAAGAGACATGTGCATGTCAATATTTATAACTTACTTTCAGTGCGTGTTGAATTATTTGTCCAAATAAAAAGTGCTACAGTAAGCATAGGCTTTACTGATTATTTAATATCTCATTGTTTTACTTATACTGTGACTTATTGGTAAAAGTAAACGGAAATAGAAATAAATAGTTTTCAAAATCAATCCAATCAATCCTTATTTTACACAAAAAGGAAAAAAAAAATTGTGAGTTTTCTGTCACATTTTTCTTTTTTCGACTTGGCTAACGACTTTTTTTCGACTGGGAATAGAAACCGCGACCTTATATTTCGCTGCTTTACACACATACTAGTTAGCAAAAAACGGATTTATGTAGGGTGATGTACATCATCCTACATATATCCGTTGTCCGTACGGACATAGACAAAAGAGAGAAAGTAGATTCTACTTTTAGCATTAATAGGTCTATAACCAGCGGGGGCTTGTCGCAAATTTGTCGCATAAATCAGTAAATAAGTGTGAAATTGTAAAAGGAAAATTGCTACTTTCAATCATGCGCAGGCGGCGGCAGTCGCCCTTGGGTGACGTTCGGAAACAATTGATTTCAGAGAAAGTATTTATGTTTATGTAGTTTAAACTAGATTTTAACCATGGCTCTGTCCACTTGGGAAACATTACCGAAGTTATTTTATAACTAAAATTTATTCATTTATTGTAACTACTGAAGCCAAGAACAGCCTGGATCACTAATTCAGCTTTTAAAGAGAAACCGCATCGAAATCAGCGTTATTATTCCACAATCTTCTATATAGATACAGACACACGTTAAACTTATAAGTCCTATAACACCTCTCTTTTTCAGGCGTGATGAAATTAAAGCCGTCTTAATTTAATGGCGTGCTCACATGCCACCAATGTGCGAGAACATTTATACAAAAACATGCCTAGATACGTAACATACGAGCCCACGACATACTCCAGCCCTCGTATGTCAATGGTATTTTAAAAGGACAATATTTATGGTTACTGCCCAAACATAGTATAAAACACGAAATTTCTGCCTAGTGTATTTTGTACTTTACATTAATTGAAATTCGCGCTTGCTTTTTGCCTATTGCCATTTAAAAATGAAAAATGAATTAGGATGTAGAGTTTTTTCTTTCTCCGCTTTGTAAAGTTTTACCCTTCATTATAACAATAAACTTAACACAGAAAATAACAAAAAAATATAGCAGTAACTCTAATAACTATTAACATTTACAGTATCAAATAAAATTTTAAAAGCAGAACGCGTCGTCGTTGTTGATATGTTAAAAAAATGGCGTTGCCTACAGCACAACACAGGAGCGGAATTTGAGGGGAATTTACAGGGGTAGCGGGCGGGCGGTGTCTCAACTTATCACGCACGGGTAGTACATAGGTATTGTCAGAGATCCGGTGTGCTCTAGCCTTAAATCGAGTATTAAGTTCAATTATTTCATAACATACAATTTTAGGTAAACAACTTACTGCCTTCCGTATTGCTTATTACATAAAGTGATAGTCATCGACGATCAAAATGGCTGTTAATGCATAACTTGAGACCCTATATGGAAAAGAAAACGATCTTTACATACTTTTGTTGTTCATATTATCGGAGTAGTTAATTAATTTAATTAAAAAACCTTGTTATAACCAGGTACCCAATTTGTGCAGTAAATTGACTCCTGTAGTTTTCGCCGCTTTTTCTTTTTATCATTTGCTTGATGTTAAGCGATGATATTTGTGGTCCTGTGGCCTAGTGCAGTTGCAGTTAAGTTTCGATCAGAACAGCCCTTTTCGTACTCTCGTAATTTTGACAACCGCTGAGAATACGCTTGCGTCAAGGTCGCGTCACGCGAGCGCTTTAGCGTGTATGTTATTTGTATGGCAATCACAAGAATACCATTTTGCACTAAGACGTAGGTAAACTTAATTGAAACTGCACCGCAAATTGATCGGCGCGTCTAGAAATTACCAGTTTATCAGCTGATTCGCATCATCCGAGGACAAACAGGCTAGCATTAGACAAAGAAATAGTTTATTACGCTCTTGCAGGAAGATATGTGGCTTTCGAATTAAAAAATAACTCTTGAAGTGTTACCGTTAATGTTTCTCAAATAAATATTACTCATTCAAGGCCCGGAAATTAGCATACCCCATGGCGCATGCCTCTTTGTGACGCATACAGTTTAAACCCCTCAAAATCTAAACTTAAAACCAAATGGGAAACTATTTATCAACTATTTAAGTATACAAGTTGTAACAGATTTAATTTAATTAATTTGTGTGCCTGCCTCTTAAGCTTTATTTGATAGGAAGCAACATGAAAATCAAAAGTAGGTTCATGTCATAACCTTAATAATAACAACTTGCCCACTTCCGAGTTACTCTTACTTTTAAACAATTAAAAAAGTGCGTTAACAGCCAAATAATTACGAAATCACGTAAAAGGCAGTTATCAGAACGGTTTACATAAGTACCTAGGTAAGTACTTATTGCCTTTGGTTCACACTCCAGAAACAGGCACATGAAAACAGTGTTTTTTTACGTAAATAAAACAACTGTATGACAGATTTTTATCACGACGATTCAAAGTTTTTACGATTAATTACAATTATTACGAATTATGCCGTTTGGCAAAAGCCTTAAAGTCTATCTGATATTACTAACTTAGCTGTTCTAGTGCAAACGGATTAAGTAATGATGAGGGTGATATAGTCTTTTAAATCGACTTATTTTTTAACTGTTTTTTTTCATTTTTCCAGGATCGACCGGCAAAAAACCACGCGGGAACGAAAAAAGGGACTGAAAATCAAAATGTGACCACCGAAATAGCAACGAAACATAAAAGCACACTACAAATTCATGAGTCTTACAAGATTACATGATTTTAACAATATTTATTGTAATTATAATTTAGATAACGAATCTAGTCGCCATAGCACTATTTAACGAAGCAATTAAGACTTTAAACTAAGGGAACAAGTTGAATATTGAACACTGGAGTACAAACTGAATATTGCTGAAACAGTACAAACGACGGGAGCACTATTATTGATTTGTGAATAAATTGAATATTTAGAAGTTCCAAGACACTACGCACACGATGACTACAAGTAAGTTTATATTCAAATACTTTTCATACCCCTCCCTTGGTACTTGCTTTTATTTTCTCAACATTTCTTTTTTTCTTGACTTCAAAGAAAAAGATTTTGATAAAAAGTATTTTTTATTTATGACCAAAGATATACATGCTTACCTACCATAGGTACTACTAAGTAATAGAGGATTATATTTCTATGATTCATATTAGAGAATAGGGAAAAATGACCTTTGTTTTGGTAGTGTTACTTAACTTATTTGACCCATAAGAGACAATTAACGCAACCCCGTTTATTAGATTAAACAAGATTCCAGATTTTCCTATAACTTACTGATAACTACTCCTAACCTTCAATAATCTGTGTATTAATTGAAAAAAGAAAAAATATTTATTTAATATAAATATATAACGAATGATTATTTTATAATTTCAGGTTTCGAACACTCTTCAATGAAGAGTAGCTTTTCGCTATCTTCATTGAGAAGTGCGCCAGCGCCACCTGGTGGCCGCTGCGAACAACTCGAGCGGCCTTACCACAGTCTTACTAAAAAGAGGTGGGTATTTATTTTATTTTATGCCTGAATATACCTACGAAAAAGTCCAGACTGAAGAGCGACTTCAAAAGCAGAACTCCAATAGTTGACATTTCAATCTAGTCTGAGCTGGGTCGGTTATTTGTACCCTGAGTAAACGTAGCGTAGGACGCTCGCAAACTTGGTAGAGTAGCGATTTTAGTATACTGGCTGGCACGAAGGATGAGTGTAGCCGCGGATTAAAAAGAAAGGCATACTTTAGGAGAGTTCCGTGTCCAAGCTTGATGAAATCCAGAACTAACTAAACTAGTTTTAGATAAAGCCGCCTACATCCAAGAAAATATTACCTATCCTGAAAGCAAATGGTGCCTTTTTTTAGCTTGTGCTGTCCCACTGCTGGCCAAAAGCCTCCCCCATAGCCTTCCAACTTTCTCTATTGCACGCCTGGTTCATCAAGGCAAGTTTATATGTGTTTAATCAAAAACGACCCATTACAAACCCGATAGAACTATTAAGGTAGACCACCACACAGCTATAGAATCCGCGACCCTATTCTACTAGACCGCCGATTAAGGAGCAGTGCTCGAGGGGACCATGAGCTCCAGTCGGCGAGGCGCCCTCAGGTCTGAAGTAGTGCGGGGCGCATACACTTTTTGGTTGCAACAAACGAGCCCAGATCGTCACTCCGTCGATTTCGTAGTCTTCCTCGGAGATGATGACCGTCTTTTGGAATCTACTGCGTCGAGATCCGAGCCCATTTATACCGATGCTTACGACAGATGTGACTAACCCAATCCCATTTCGAAAATTCCAATATCTGTGCAAAATAGTTTTGTTAATCAAATTTAAAATGATTTCCAGAAAGGAGCCGTGTCGTGAAGCATGGCGTCGAAGCTGGGGCTCTGCAGCGAGCGGCGGGAGTATTGCCGACGATCTCTGGCCGCTGCTGCAGCATCACTACGACTATATCATGGACAACCAGATCATTGACACCTGCAGGGTAAATATTACTTCATACGTCACACACACGCCACACAATGCGCTTTGATCGTAGACCACAACATCTTTAATCTTTATTTAGTGTCCTACTGCTGGACACGGGTCTTCTTTCAACTATCTTACGAGTTGAGAGAGTTTACCTTAATCCACACACGCTGGCCAAGTGCGGGTTGGTGGATGTAACATGTCCTCGAATAATTAATTCTTAGATGTATCGGTTTGCTATTGATGTTTTTTCCCACTGACATTGAGCAGCGGCGATGAAACAATTCATTCAAAGATGTGGACACAACCGGGATCGAACCCGCGACCTTATATTTCAATCGAGAGGCCTATACCGCTGCGATACCGCTACTCATCGTCGCTAAGCAACCAGTAAATTATGGTCAAACGCAAGCTTATTTCAGAACAAAACAAAATATAGAAATGTTGTCGAAAATTTAAATTTAATTCTAAGTCACCTGAATACTTCAGACATAAATGAAATAGCGAAGCTATAAAAAATATCGAAAATAAGAAAATGTATGGAATTGACTTAAGATAGTCACGTGACTTTTCGGAGACTAATGTCAAACACACACACTTTGTTCTTTTCGATCTTTCGTTACGACTTCGCTATGTCAGAGAGCCCAGATTTCCATACATTTCAATAGAATGATTTGGCTATGTAATTGGCAAAGTCGGCATGGCGATTTCGCCGGTTACATTAGCCATAGTGAGGGGGTTGATTTAATGGTACATTCACTTTTATATTACAAGAGCTTAGTTTGTGTTGGTGTAAAGATACAATTTTATCCAATTTTCGCTCTCCATTGCGATCCTGTACCTCTTTAAACTATATGACAACAACCTTCTCTTTTAACTGACTGATATAGTTAATTCTCGCACTTCCTCTTTCTTGTTCTCCTTTTATATTTCCTTCTATGATGTTCTTTAGGAAACTGTCATGTCTTAAAAGGAGTCCAATCATATTAATGTGCCATGTACCATGACATATTTTAAATGTTGAGTCACTCACCGTCATATTAATTTTAGTAAGATTGGGTTGAATAACGTGTGTGAATAACAAATTAATTACTCATTTTTTCATTTTTTTTTCAGGAAGCCAATGGCGAGTTACTGTCACATCCCACCATCCACAACGGAGGGCCACGTCTGTTGAACCCTACTACAGGGTTCAACCGGCAATGGTCGCTCAACCAACTCATCTCGGAGTACAGCGAGCTCGTCCAATGGCTGATACACGTGCAAGAGGAAATATACTCCAGTACTGAAAATTTGACTAGCAGAAAACTTCGACTGGTGAGGAATATGAGAGTTCTTTTTGTTCATAATCGACAGCTCCACAATTTCACCTTCTGGCAAGTGACACTGAAACCGTAGTTGGTACCTACAGTTTCAGTCTGATATGCCTATCCATCCACCTATTATTTATTTAGGTTGTGGCATAGAAACGGCAGTTGTCAAGGACAGTAAAGACTGCTGCCTTTTTCTGGTAGATGATTGCCTCGGCACGCTCGCTTCGCTTGCGTGTATGGTCAATAAAAGTCTAACCTAACCTAACCCACAGCTATTTCACTAAACTTAATCTAGTAATATAAATATATCACTAAACTTGTATCGTTTTATAACTATATTCCTAGTAGATAGTAATGAATCGCTTTAATAATACTCGAGTTAACATAGTTATGTTACGGTATATAATAATATCCCTAGGGATATAACTATATTACGGCTTGATCTATCTTACTGCGACATATATAATTATATATATACATTTTGACAATGAATTGTCAAAATGTATGCAACACAACTTTCGAACGATTGCATAAAATCCAATAATTCTTGTTTGTTCTTTTCTTTATTGTCAAGGACAAGGTTTATGTACAGATCATTAAAAAAATACGTAAATATTTATAAAATCGGGTACTTAAAACTTAAACTTACTTTTTCTTCCGCGCGAAGCTCGGGCGGGCAACTAGTTTAAAATTATTATAACATTCCACGTTATGTAATAAGGCGTTATAAAATTTCAAACTGTAACTAATAAAAAGGCTTGGAATTAAGTTGCTCTTATAATGCAACATACTAAACTAAATGCTACTAAATTTAAAAGCGATAAAAACCTACTTCGTTTTAGCAGTGTTTCTCAGTAGTACGTAGCACGTATATCTAAATCTGTGTTGCCACGTCATTCACTGCACGGTAGGAAACGAAATTGAACATATTCAAATCGAAGCTCTTTCTTCACGAATATATATGATTTTGACTTTGACTTTAGTTAGTACTTCGCATGAACAGAGATATTATGATATTATGAACAGAGAGATATATGCCTCTCCTGAAGTACGCCACTGAGCACGATCCGCGGCTTTTCTCATCCCCTTCTTGCCGGCCGGCCTGCTGAGATCGTCACTGACTGATAAGGGTGTCCTACGCTACGTTTGCCAATTCGTGGTCTCCACTCAAGAACTCGTTTACCTCAGCGGTTGTCAGTTCTGCGGCAGATATGACCGGCCCACTGTAACTTCAGCTTACTAATTATTACATTTCTAAAATTTCGTGTTTTCTGTTCACAGAGTCGAATGACAGAGCTGGTGTCAGTAGAGCCCCGGCGGACCAAGTTCATTGAGCAGGCTAACGCTATACTCGAACGTATACCAGAAGCTAGTGGCGAAGTAAGTTTACAGAGAGCATGACAATGGCATAAACTATTAGAAAATAGCAAAAGGTACAACAAAGTTGACGACTCTCTTTTGAACCCTTTGTAGTGTCCCACTGCGGGGCGTGGGTTTTTTCTCAACTATCTAACGAGTTGAGAGAGTATAGGCCTACATCCACTCACTCTGACAAGTGCGGATTGGTGGATATCACATGTCCTCGAATGGTTGGTTCTTCGACATGATGGTGTCTTCACGATGCTTCCTTCACCGATATTGAGTAGGGGCAATGAAACAATTCACCCAAAGACGTGAGGACACGACCTGGTATAAATCCCGCGACCTTTTATTTCAAAGGCGAAGGTGATACCGCTGCTTTCCCAACTAAATATATAGTAAACTGTTAAAAATAAACTGGTTTTGAATTTGAGGCTATAATGTGACAAACGAGTAAAGCTTAAAAAATTACATATTAAAGTAGTCAGTTAGCGCTAATTCTCAAACATGACTGTTTGGAATTGAAGACTGATGGGTAAACTTATTAAGATTTCATGTAAGGTATTGGTGGATCATTATAATCGATTATTTGTTTTCCAGGTGACTTGGCGTATAGATCATTTGAATCATAAATGGGAAAGTCTCCGTCTGCTACTTAGTCCTGAGCAGCAGCACCGTGAAGGCGAAAGTCCCGACACACTTGGTTAGTCTATAAATTATTAGCATAATATTTACCAAAAGTTTAAATATACCTAGCCCTTTACGCGTTAATGAAATCATTGTAAACAGCGCCATCTATTAGTGAGGTAACAAATGAACTGAAGCTTCGATATTAGTTATAACCAGCACCGCTAGATGGCATTATTAAGTACACTACATTAATAAATGCCTGCTTAGTTTACCTAACATAAAAAAAATATTACTAAGGATAAATAAACAATAAAAAGTTTACATAGTTTCATAATTTTTTAAATAGTCTATGCGACATATTCTACGTGTTGAAATAGAACTACTTTTTAACGGATTTTATCGCGGTTTATTTTAGATTTTAGATCCCGACGTTTCAAAGTCTGAAAAGACTTTTTGGAGGTAGTCAGTAATAATTGTGATTAATATTTATGGACGTCAAATACCTCAGTCCACGTGTGAACATGAAGTCTGAAAAGACTTTGAAACGTCGGGATCTAAAATCTAAAATAAACCGCGATAAAATCCGTTAAAAAGTAGTTTTATTTCAATGTGTGTATTCGCGTAAATCTAAGACAATACTATATTCTACGTGTTTGTTTTTAAGATACAATCATTTTAAACGTTTTCTATTTATGTAACAGACACGGGCCATGAGCTGCGCTGCCTCCGTCGCTGGCTTCACTGTATGGAGGGTCGTCTACCGCCACCATCGTTAGCGGCTGCCCGGGGCGCGTCTTACCTCGAGCTGAGGAGGAAACTCAGCGAGTATAAGGTAGGTGCTATTATTACTTGAAAAATGCGTTGTTATCTATAAGTACATACAACCTGAGCCGGAAAGGCTGTACTGTACTTGAAACCATACATTCTTCAGGTCATTAGTAATGACTATGTGAAGTCAAAAATTAATTTGCTTTATATTTTGATACGATTTTTGATGTGCTAAATATTTTTAAAACTTTCTTGTCCCGCAACCCTAATCTCTTTGACCTAATAAATGAGGATATAAATGAATTACAAGTGACAGTCTCTTCAAAAGTTAGGGTTGTCTAAAAATATATTTTATTTTATTCTTATTTTCTAATTTATGTTTTAAAATTTAAACGCCACAATAATATTGCTTAAGGCTCAAATAACGTAGAGTTTAAGGCACGATACGGCTTTTCCGGTTGACTCTGTCTATATCTTATTGAATATAAATATCATTATATCATTATTGTTGAAAGATGTGGTAATGTTTTAACCTGGAAGATGTTTGCAAACGTTATCATGATTTGAATTAACATAGGCAGCGATTGTTAACTAAGATTGGAGCGACCGTTCTAAGCACAATTTAGTGGAACTACTGTTGAAAATTTAGTTTTGCTCTAGTTACCCTTATTTAGGGTGGGGAAGGTTCGTACATTTTATACTGCATAGTATGTAAGTGCTACAAATGCTAAAATATTTCTTTCTTTTTTTTCTAGATAGAACTTCTTAACTATCAATCAGTTGGTAGTTTTAACACAGATAATATAATACTATGATTTAACAAAATTGAATGTCATTTTTTCTAGTAAGAAAAGTTACTGTATTTAAATAATTTTACATATGAATGATGTTTCAAAAGCACTGAGGCTAGTCCCACAACCAAAGAGACACCGAAACAAATCTTTGTTGTTACACAAAGATTGTCCGGGGCGGGTATCGAATCCAAGTATTGCCCAATCGCGCGGCTTACACCGCTCGACTACAGAGGTCGTCGATGGTCACAGGAATTATGGACAATTATTTCTATAAATTATTCTTTGGCGCGCAGCGCTACGGGCCTCGCCTTAGAAATATAAGGTCCCAGATTCGATTCCCAGTCGTGCCTACACATATTTGTTGGAATTGTTTCATCGCCGCTGCTTTATATCGGAGAAGGAAAACATCGTGAAGAAACCGGCATGTCTATGAACTAATCATTCAAGGACATGTGACATCCACCAACCCGCAATTGGCCAGCGTGTGTGGATTAAGGTCAATTCGTAAGACAGTTGAGGGAAGACCTGTGCCCAGCAGTAGCACATCTAAAAGGGTTGAAGTGACGTGATTTCTTTAAACTGATAATCGCTGGAGTAATTTAGAAGATGCCCTCCAGCTTGGTAGAGTGATAATCTGCGAAAGAGTCTGGAGATCTGGTAGTAGATGGATGCGACAAGCCGAGGACAGGGTGAAACGGCGCTTATTGGGAGAGACCTATGTCCAGCAGTGGACTGCTATAGACCGATGATGATGATGATGATTTCTATTATCGAATTACACACGAATTTGGAGATTTTTACTTAGCACCTGGAGACTAAAAACCAAAACAAAATAAATTTTACTAAAAGAATATTACATCAGTATCACACAGCGCATATCCCACAGTATATTAACATTGTTCATCCATTGCTGTTTTCGTTCGCGTCTTCGTGACATGTCGAACACGATTCAATGATAACAATAAATCAGCCAGCGATGGAAAGATGCCCTTAATTAGGTTCGGCGTTCGTGAGCAAAACATCGCTTAAAAGGAGCTCTTTAGAATAACTGCTGCTTATTCAAATTCATCCTTATAATTTAAAGTTAAGGTACAATTTGATTAAACTAAAGATTCTTATGTTTAACATGAAGTGTTAGGGCCAAATAATTTATGAGCATATATTTTTCAGTCATAGATAGCTTGTAGAATTTGTAGTAAATTATGGCGATTGTGGAAAGTTAGATCAGTTGTAATCATGTTGTAATAATGTGAGAGAAAACAACAGTGGGTTAGCCATGTCTATTCAACTGGTATATCCTTCATCATCATCATCGTCATCAGCCTGTCCTACACGATCTCAGTGACTGCACGATCCGCGGCTACTCTCATCCAGCTCTTGCAAAGATCATCACACCATCTAGTCTGAAGGTGTCCTACGCTACGTTTGCCAATCGGTGGTCTCCACTCAAGAATTCGTTTACCCTAACGGTTGTTGGTTCTGCGGCAGATATGACCGGCCCACTGCCACTTCAGCTGACTACTCCGGTGAGCTATGTCGAATACTCTGGTTCTGTCGGATCACTTCCTCTCTAATTCTTATTAATATTCTTACTAATCCTACCATCCTACTAATATTATAAATGCGAAATTAAGTATGTTTGTGTATGAGTGTGAGAATGTTTGTTACCACGTATCTCTAATAACCACACCGCCGATTTTAATGAAATTTGAAATGTAGATACCTAGTGTAAACACTAGAATAGGACATAGGCTGATAATATTTTCAAAAATCATCCGTTAAGAGGTGTAAATAGAAATAAACTAATTAACTAATAAACTTTGTATGAAACTTTTTATTCCTTGGTCCTATTCACTGAAAACTCGGTACACATAAACCTTCAGACAAATAATGAAACACTGTGTTTTTTATTTTCCCAAAACTACCCCCAGGGAGTGTGTAAAATTAGTGTTGTTTGAAAAAAAAATAAGTTTCTAAAAAATTAAAGTTTCTGCATAATCCTTGGTCGGATTCATTTTAAATTTGGTATAATTAAAGCCTAAAACAAATAACAAAAACACACGTGTCTTTTTATTTTTTCAAAAACTACCCCCAGAAAATAGGGTAAAATAAGTTAATATTATGAATATGAAAGTTTGTACGGATGTATTTAAATGGAGGTTTCTTACTCTCACACAAATACTGTTGGACGAATTTGGATCTAATTCGGCACAGAGATTGATTGTAGTATAGAACAGCTCAAAGGCATTTTTTTCCTATTGCTACGCTGTCGATGCCGCGGGCTGAGGCTACTATTATAAATGCGTAAGTAACTCTGTCTGTCTGTCGTGCTTTCACGTTATTTATTAATTACTAAACCTATTTGGATAAAATTTGGTATCGAGATAGTTTAAAATCCGGGGAAGAATAGAAGAGCGGGCGGAAAGCTAGTCGCTTATAAATTTCACTGAACATGTAACTTGAACGTAATAAATATCTTACTTATAATACTTTCATATTTTAATTATTTACTACCTACACGGTAGAGCCTACTTTGATACTCTCAGAAGATCCAAAGTGATAAATACGTATCAATACTATTATTAAAACTAAAGTACCAACACTTAGTCAAAGGTCATCAGATCATTTATAGATCATTTATCTGGGACTGTACAAATTGCTGTAGGTATATCTGATTTTAATTCTACATAGAGAGATGGTTTTGCGTTCAACTTTCATTTGTTTTCTAGCGCTTATCAGACAAATGGTAGTTCAATCAAACGGGGCAGCTTGGTGACCTCATAAGGCCTTAAGTAACCCGGAGAAGATTTACACTATACCGCTTTCTCACTAAAGACTATACAAAGTGCAAACAAAATGTCTGATAGACAAAGTCTCTGCCTAAGTCACGTGTTCATTTACATAAAAGGTACACTCCCACGGACGAAGGTGACTCAGCCCCCATGGTGTTTTACAAACAAGGTAGACTCCTTCTAACCAGCTAAAGCAGGACTGTCTCCATGGTAACACATAATTTTGTTGTCATCGAAGATACACAAGTATGTACACAAGTATGTATAGATACTTGTATAGATACTTGTATACATACTTGTGTAAGTGTGTGAGAAAAAACATTCTAATTTTAACAGAGAAAATGGTTGGAATATACCACCAGCTTGGGACCCAGTGCTTAATTTACTTGTACCAAAACCCAAGCAAAATCAACTCAGAATTCAAGACACTGTGAGCTCAGTTTGCTTAAATCGGAACGCAACTTAAATATTAATGTTTGGAGGTAGTCAGTAATAATTGTGATTAATATTTTTGGACGTCAAATACCTCAGTCCACCCGTGAACATGAAGTCTAAAAAGAATTTGATACGTCGGGATCTAAAATCTAAATTAATTATACTGCGATTAAATCCGTTAAAAAGTAGTTTTATTTCAATGTTAGAAATTGGTTTAGCTTCAATGATTAGACCTACACAGAGTACAGCTAGTGAAATAAAAGCTTGTAAAATCAAAGAAGGTCGGAGTTAAGAATTTATAGCATGGCTCTTCAAATCTAACTAATAGAGAATCTAAATACCCATATCTCCGTATATACTTAGCGTACTTGGCTATTTGTAGGAAGAGACTATTATTAGAATCAGTACTCAGTTCGAGGGAAACGCAAAAGTAAAAGATCTTACCTAAGGGATCATTAACTCGATTGATGGCTCCAAATAACAGCTGGTCACAATTGACGGGCAGAGGTTAATTCTTCCGTCGTGCGATTTGCAATGGAAAGTTGCCGCGAAATTGACTGCACATTAGTCAAACGAGATAATCTGAATCAGGTCTTCCTTGATGCTATGATTAAGAGGAATTATTGATGGAACCTACTAGGAATCTTCCTTTTAGCTTTTGTATAATATAGTTTCATTTGGACATTGCTGAAAATCAGTGCTGTGGGTCGCCTCTAGTAGGCACTCACGGTGTTTACTGAGCTTAAATCTGTTTCTATTTATGTTTTTTTCTCATTCCATGTGTTTTTTTTATCATTTGATTCTGTGTGTCCTGTCTTTGTCAAATAATGTTTTTTCTTTCTTTCTTTTTTTGTTATTTGCACCATAAGTTACTTTACACATCTATTATCGCAGTCAAAATCTAATGCGTAAGAGATTATGTCTGAATGAATTCACCGGTCCAACCTTGTAAAGGCAGCAACATACTAATTCCAAAAAATTATTTTCTATTTGAATTCTAGCCCTAGGTGCACTTTGCATCACTTCAACCCCTGGTCTTCTCTTAACTGTGTAACGAGTTAAGAGAGTTTAGGCCCTAATCCACACGCTGCTTGCCAAGTGCGGGTTGGTGGATGTCACATGTTCTCTAATGATTAGTTCTTAGACTTGCCAGTTTCCTTACGCTGTCTTCCTTCACAGTTTGCACGTTGCATAACGCATAAACTTTTTTATTTAGGTAAAGAAACTAATTTTCGTCCAGAGGTCATAGAATCTGCCTAACACCTGAAACAGGCAAAAGACAGATATTAGTAGTATCATTTAATTTTTCACTTCGACCCTTTTAGTGTTTAGTTTTTAACTATCTTACGAGTTGAAAGAATTTAGGTCTTCTATTCAAATTTCTAAGAATTTTCACAAGACGTGTGGGTACGACCGGGAATCGAACTCATGACGTTATATTTCTAAAGTGAGGCCCGTACCGCTGCTCTGTAGTTGCATGGGTAGCAGTAATATAAATAAATTTATACTTTTACGAGTCGGTAATATGAATGAAATCTTAATTTACGTTCAAAGTCATCAAAGGGACAAAAATATAACCAGACGCTCGTGCTGTTCATTGACGACTTCCTTACACTGAATATATAGTAAAAATGTTTACTAACAATATTTTTATGACTTTTTATCAAGTTTGTTACATAGGGGTGCCGATGAGATACTATCCGTTCGTTTAGTTAGGTAACAAACAGCAAGTAACTACCTATTCCTAATTGTCTACCGTTGTTACGAACTGTAAAATGCGTAAATTATTTCCTTTTGTTAACAGGCATACACTGTAGGCCAAGTAAAGTAAGCACTAGTGTTTTTGTTCTCACAAAAGAGACGGAATGGGTTTCCATACGCGCTTCAGGCAAAATCCATAAATATTGTAAGTATATTGGCCAGTGTCTGGGACGTACAATGTCTTACCTATGTTCCGTAGTTTGCTAAAAATGACTGTGCATTAAATGGTATGCTGATTGGTTCTTTTTAATTACAAAAATGTACTACAATATTAATAAGATAGCAAGAATTAACTTATTATTATTCAGAGCAGTGCAGCGGTTGCAAATATAGGTCACGGGTTCTGTGATAGAACATGCCCACGGTTTATGTGCATAGTTTCTCTATCGGCCAGTTTCTTAGACTAAGTGTAGTTGTAATCTCTGCAAGGTGACTGGTAAGAACTGGATGAGTGTCGCCGCGAATCGTATTCAGTGGCGTGCTTTGTTGGAGGGTTATAACCAGCAGTGGACTACATCTACACTTATTTGCTATAGAATTATGTTTTTAAGTCTTATCTTGGTATTAGGACATCCCAATACGAATTATCATCACTTCTATGTTATAATTGAGGTAATGGGCTAACTTTATTAGTATCTCCACATCGAGCGTACCATTAATATTGCCTAAGAGTAAAAGCAGTTAAACGTCAAGATAAACCAAGTAGAAATTATTCTTACTTAACTCATTAAAGCATTATGAAATGAAATCGAGATAAATAGTTTCTGCATGCAAGTTTTAGACGTGAACTAATTTCGCGTTATTCAGCGTTAGTAAGTAATCTAACATGGTAAGCGTAAGGCAATAATAACCTGACCGAGACAGACCGCTTTACTACGATGATTAACTAAAAAAATGTTTACAATTTTATGAGATACTAGCGGACCCGGCAGACGTCGTTCTGCCCGGTAAAGCAGTGCCATCTGGCGGGTCTCAGACCTACCGAATATAACCAAAACTAAATAATAGGTATCTAACCCGGTTATCGGCACTTCTTCGCTTTCTAAATTTTCTTTTTTTTTTAATTTTTCTCTGCGTAAGAACCATCCTCGTACTTAAAGAAATACTTTAAAAAAATAATTAGTGAAATCGGTCCAGCCGTTCACGCGTGATATCGTGACAACGGAAAACGGGTTTCATTTTTATATATATAGATAGATAGATAAAAAGATTACATAAAATCATCAATTTTTTCCCTACCGTGACTTAAATAACGTGGCTGCTATCAAGACGCGTATGGTATAGCGTAAAAATAATACCAGTTATGTGAAACAGAGTTTACAGGTCATAAGAAGTGTAAAATTTTCTGGAAGACCTTTTCCCCAGTCGTGGATAAGTATAGGCTAGTTATAAAAACATATTCGATAGTAATGAATTTTATGCGGTCATAATTGATACAGGTGCATTTTCTTTGGCGGGCAGTGTAATTGATTTATGGATTGATTGCTAACTTGGGCTCGGAAGCTTTCGGGGAGCTTCGGTAGCTTTCGCTCCCGCAGGCAATACGCTCTTTTTGATGATGTGCGTGCGCGCAAGATTAATGTGAGTGAGGATGGAATTGATGTATGTATGTTAATGTTACGTTTATTATACTCGTGTCTTTGCTATAAAATGTTATGATATTGAATTTACTACCTTGTTCTAGATACTTAGAAGGTAGTTTAGATCTCTTTCTCTCCTCATTGAAATGTAAGTGAATTATCTTAGGTAGGATGGGATCACAAGTAAAAAGGTGCAAAAAGTACGTAGAAAGGTGGAAGGTGGAAAGATGATGGTTGGATATGTTACAAGTTGACCATACAGTAAAGCTGCCCGCCCACAGGCTTGTATGTAATAGATCATGGCCGTACTTTGGAAAAAACAGTTGACAAAAATAGGCTTATGAAAATTTTATATAAATGAACAGCGATTTTTGAGTAAAGAATTTGATCTTGGTTTCTAATCATATGGAGCTATTCCACTGCCAGCTTTCCACCGAAAATCATTTATAAATCAATCGGTATATTGGGCTGGCGCGTTCCATCGTAGACTATATCATTGCTTACCATCAGTCAAGATGTAGTCTAGCGCTAGCCTATTTCAGAATAAAAAAATAAGATTATTGTGTTTCAGTTATGTATTTAGATACTAAATATATTACATCATGTTATGAGTATATAATTTATCAATTTACGGATTTATACTGATTTGTAATACATGAAGTTCTAAATATCGTGACATTTAAGAGGAAATCAGAAGTTAGCTAACATTCTACTGAACCTTAATATGAAATAAATAAATGTTGTATTGTAGTATTTCAAATTTTGTACTTTTTGTATTTGTATTTGATACTATACTAGATTCTTATCTATACCGGGTGGACGATCGGCACGTGAAATCAGTTCAGGAACTTTGCGCTCCCAATAATCGTGCTTTGTTCTGTACCTTATACGGAATGTATTGTTACCTTAGGGAAACCCTAATAGCGAATGGCCAACCTTTCCACTATCACATGCTCTCGCGCCAAGTCATTCCAAGGATCGTTCCTTAATCGTTTATTGCTGTCTCTCATCTTAATTGCGTACAGAGTAGTAATTGTAAATTGAAATAAAACAAAATTAACAAATAAATGTGTTTTATTACGAAAAAAAATGATCTTGGAAAAATTTCCGGTAGGAAATGATTCTAATTAAGGAGCTAAATGCACCCTCTCAGTTTCTCTCCCACACTGTATAAAAAAATAAAGCCCTTTTTTTCTATGGTCCGCATGTGACCGCATCGAATTTGATATTTTTGTGCGCCAAGTAAAGGTTTACTGTGAAAAAAAAAACACATACGGAAAAGTTTTTAAAGTCTGGCGCTCGATAGTCTCTGCTTACCTCCATGGGAAGAACGTATTTGTATGTATGATGTATGTAATGATCAGAGACCAATAAAATGTATTGTGAATACAGAGTTGTAGAGTTTTCAAGTAAATTTTGTTATGGCTACAGTAACAAAAGCATGATTTCCCAACTTGTAATTTGCAATGTGGCACGTAGTTCCCCGACTAAAGTACAGCCTTCAACAATAAAGTAAACAATGTTTACAATGGTTTACATGTTGCTCTTAGAATACTGTGCTTTAACTAAAGTTTGTAAAGAGCTATCATTTTGCATTTCGTTATCTTAACAAGTATCGGAAATCTTAAAAGGATGTAAATTCAGGGGTGTAATATGTATGAAACTATTTTTTCCTCCAAATATATGAAAGTAAATTAATTTATGCTCAAATTTTTTGATTGCGTTTCTTGGAAACAATGAACAATCTGGCTGGAAAGAGTTATCAACATCTGTTACAGTAACATATCGCTCCGCGGAAATAAATCGCCAAAATTAGTTAAACCGGAGCGATTCGCGCAACAGTGTATTGAGTGTTTAAGTTAGTGCCCGAGTCACGTTATACGTTGTGAAAAAAGTCTTAGCTGCATAGGCCATCCTCCTAAGACCCTAAAGTCTGTTTATTACACCTCCAGACAGCGGTGAGCCACTCAAGCCGTATAAAATTTTTCAGCACGCTGTTTTTTCATTTTCCTAAAAATATATTAATCACCGTTACCTATATGGTGGAAATTCCACGGGCACGCACAAAACGCTTTCCTTCCACTTTTATTGTGCGAACTGCCAAGTTGTGGAATTCGTTGCCGGCATCTCTGTTTCCCGATAGCTTTAATCTACCTGTCTTCAAGTCACGAGTGAATCGGTATTTATTAGGTAAGCGTGTTCCATCGTAGCCTGCAACATTGCTTCACATCAGGCAAGTTGTGGTCAAGCGCTAGCCTGTTATAGGAAAAAAAATGATTATTTTTACACTTACGAGATATTTACTCTAAAGCGTCGATATCGGGAAGCAAACCAAGCCATGTCTTGGCATTTATTAACCAGCTCTTGTCAGTGTGTGTAAATAAGGTTTTGACTTTTTCAACTCTTAAAATGCCTATAGCTTTCAACCAGTTGTAAATTAGGTTTCGAGCCGTTAGCAGTTAAAATAGTTTACCTAAGAGATTAAGAGTCTATTTGCTTTCCATTTTCTTGAAACAGATCTGAAACATGATTAACTTCAATTAAAGACACTTTATGCCTTAACGTGCCTCAAGCAAGTAAGCCTACGCCAGAGTACTTGACTCTGGAACTACATAGATACGTCTAAGATAATTGTTATTTTCGTGTTGCCTTCCACAATAGAGTCATAAAACTTCCTTAACTACACCTGTAGCGTTGCGTGCTAATCTTTTCAAAGATTTAGAAAGCCCGCGAAAGTAGTCCGGTACGCAAGTGCTGATAGCATAATGTTGCAAAAATCTACACAACAACCTGCAAGTGTGCGTTTTATACAAAATATTAAGACATTAGATAACACTAACACGCCTTTAAAGTGGATTGTATGATTTGAATTTGTTTGTGGTAATGGTAGGAAGGAATACGCAAAACAATTGACGTCTAGTTTGTACAGTAGTATCGATCATACCCTGTGCTCATGTATTGATCATCTCAATGTAATGTACGGATTTTATAGCCCGACCGTTTAACTCGCGTATCGCCTATCGCCAAGATTCTGAGTCCTCAAGCTGCACAGACAGTGATGATGATTCAAGCGATATGGATATTAGTGACGAATAGTCTTACATTACTTTTATCTGTGGTTAAATAGTTCTTTATGAGATTTAATTAATGTCTTATGACTTTGTATTTCAGACGCGAGTTGAACGGTCGGCCTATAATAGATAAATTACACCCAGACACAGAACGAACAATCGTGCTTTTCACACAATGATTTGTCCTGGGTGGGAATCGAACCCACGACCTCCGGCTTAGCAGTCAGGGTCACTAACCACTGCGCCACCAGGCCAGTTAAATTGTTATTCAGTTAAGCCCTTTTTCTTGTCCAATTGTGAATTTATTTTGTAAATAAATGCATTTCAAAGTACTAAACATCTATATTCCTGAACAAATTTGTTTAACTTTCGATCTTTGTTAACTGTCTGTAACTAGTTTAATTTTAACGGTGGTTTCATTAATTAATTAAACTTTCACACGATTTACGCCTTGTTCGATTAACTTACGTTTCCAATAATTTACTATTGTTTGTTCTCACTTATACCCTTTTTATGACCTACTTATGGGCACGGGTCTCTCTTAACTTCCTAACAAGTTGAGAGAGTTTAGGCCTTAATCTACACACGCTGGCCAAGTGCGGCTTGGTGGTAGTCACATATCCTTGGATAATTAATCTTGGACATGCCGTTATTTTCTTTCACCAATGTGAAGCAGCGGTGATGAAACAGTTTACACAAATATGTATGGGCACGACCAGGGTTCGAACCTGCGACTTTATCAAAGCTGAGGTCTATACCGCCGCGCCACCGCTGCTGCTTTCTCATTCCATAGTTACACTATCTACCCAGGCGAACTTCGTATCGCGTATTTCTAACTTTTAATCTTTACTCACTTCAACCCTTTTTAGTGTCCCACTGCTAGACACGGGTCTTCTCTCAACTATCTTACGAGTTGAGGGAGTTTAGACCTTAATCCACACACGCTGGAAAAGTGCGGCTTGATGGATGTCACATGTCATCAAATGATTTGTTCTTACACATGCCGGTTTCCTCACGATGTTTTCCTTCACCGATTGAGCAGCGACGATGTAACAATTTACACAAAGATGTGTGGGCAAGACCGGGAATCGAACCCGCGGCCTTATATTTCTAAGGCAAGGCCTTTTGTATAAATTACAGGCAAAAAGGAACGTAAGGATTATACTCTGTGGTTAGAAGTAAGATTAAATCTGACATTTATCAAGTATGATATTGACATAACTAAAGCTTAAGTAATTACTAATTGCCGTCTGCACCTGTTAATTAGTGGCGAAATTATATTAAACTAAACTACTTTGATTAAACGGTATTTTCTCTAAATATAAGAAAAAACTACCGATACGTTAATAAAATATTTTCTATCGGATTATGAAGAAAACATTTCGGATTTATTGTAAAATACGGTTTCAATACGAACTTTTCAACTGAATTCAAAAATGGATTAATTCAAATTTAAATGCAATGACAGATGTCAGTCGCAATATTCATACAGTCAATCACTCTTTTAGTGACGGGTATCTGTCAATGTGAACAGACTAAAAATACTACACTGTTGACGTATCTATGACAGTTGACAGATACTTGTCACTAGAACAAATCGAATAAAATAACTAAGTACGCGATTAAAATAATATAATATTAGTCTTACAATAGTGATCAAAGTGGGCAAGTTGAAGTGGCAGTGGGCAGCTGCTGGGGTATAAAGGTTCTCGGGTGGAGGCCATGCAATGGTCGCCGCAGCGCCGTGGACTGATGACATTGTTAAAATTGCGGGAAACCGATGGATGCTAACGGCCAGCAACCGATCGCTGTGGTGTTCTAAAGAGGAGGCCCATACCCAGCAGTGGACGTCCCCAGGTTGATAATAATGATGACGATATTAAAAAAAACTATTAGTCGATAGTTAATTTTTAGTAAAAAGCCTGAACCAAGCTTAATTTACGTTTTAGAATAAGGACGTATTACGTTAACATTAATTAATTACTTGCCTTTACTTATAAATACAACCACTTGTATTTTATCTTAACTCAAAGCATTTTCTATTAATGCTCGTTATGTTGTATTATCAGTTGCAACCATAAATTTTCTAGCACTATTCACCACTCCATGGTTTTTAGTTATCTCGATCTATATTAGCGACTCCATATTTCAAAGCTTATACAACAAGGCTTCCAACGGTTGCAAACTAGCGTTTTATAGAAGCATATTAGCGCGTTTTTTTAACCGCGTTGAAGGTACCCAGTTATAGTCAGCGCGCAACTGTTAGTCGTCTTGAGTATATGAGTGGCAAAACGGGAGAGATAGACAAACGTTATAAACTCAATCTGCTCTAGACCTCTGTAAGATGCTGTCCTTAGCCGTGGCCAATAAATATATTGTGCCAATAACGTTACAGACACTCATCGCTTTTGCTCTCCGTAATTTGTGTTTTACTGTACGCGCAGCAATAACCTCACGTGCGTACACGTATTCTGTTATTATGAACCACATTAATATCTTATTTTAATAATAAGTCCAAACCCGAACCGATTTAGATTGAATTTAAATGGGACTATCTGAAAAGTAGGATTTAAAAACTAATAATCAAAATCCACCTATAATTGGCGGAATTATCGCGTACGTAACATACCTACAGTCGAATTGAGAATTCTTTTTGAAATTGGTTGAAAATGAACACGCGCGTTATAAACGCGTACGCCGAAGTGACCGTATAAACGCAAGTCTGAAACTACTCCAAAGCTTAAGAAAGTTCTAGTAATAACTGGGAGAACTTTAATTGATTATAATTGTATACGCAGTTCAGGAAACAGCGTTTGATTGGGTTTATGCTTCAGGTAACATAGTTATTAATTTAAACGGACTACAGTAAGATGCTTTGGTTTATTAGCTGTATTTCTTGTTTGTTGTTATAATTACCGACTTGAGATTGTTCAGTTAAGATCGCCATGTCATTGTTCACTATAAGCTGCATACACGGTTATTTACCCTTAATGACGATAAGACGGAAAATTTAGTTAAGATCATAACATAATAATAATAATATTTTCAGCCATACATACAGCGGCATCTAGTTCCAAATTAAGCAATTATAATATTTGCTTGATATGGATACTAGGAATAAAGATTTTTATTTAAAAAATTATTTATTTATTATAGATAAATTACACCCAGACCCAGAATAAATAATCGTGCTCATCACACAAAGATTTGTCCTGGGTGATAATCGAATCTACGGCCTTCGGCGTAGCAGTCAGGGTGACTAACCACTGCGCCACCAGGCCAGTCAGTCTATTATAAAGTTGTAGTTTATATATAATGATGTTTTCATTCATAGATTTAAAAAATGAGTCTTAAATATTTTTACTTTATTGTTAACCTTTGTAGTATTTGAAATTTTACCACTAGCGTACCATTTTAGGGATGGGTCGTTCGGATACAGGCTTGCCTAGTGTGAAGAACACTAATAAATCTGTATAATTTTAAGTAATGTTGATAATTATACTTTTAGCAAAAGTAGCATATTTTGACCCCAGACCGTGTGGAGCCGTGTCAAGCGCTGGTTAATAATACTCTACGAGATGAAGTTAAATCTGTTAAATATGTGTTAATTATTTAATTTATTATTTAAGCAACGTATAATTTATATCAGACATAAATGACCATTGACTATGGACTATTCATAATCTTCGAGTCTTAATAGTTTCCCACGAACGGCTTTGCCCGCGTGACATTAATTTTAGACATGCATAGTTGGGATAAAAAGTACCCCATAGCTTTTCTCAATAAATGGGCTATCTAACAGTGCAAGTTTTTCAAATCGTCCAGCAGCCCCTGAGATGAGCGCGTTCAACCAAATAAAAAATCTTTAGCTTTGTTTAATAAGTAAATTCGCCTAGATTATGATAGTTATTAAATGTCGTTGGCGACGACCGAAACTTTTAATTAAAAAAAATTATCATTCCCGGCACCCATAGTACTTACCTACAGGCCAAGACTAGTTTGGGGCCACCGGAAGATTTGAAAATTTTCATTGTTATAATATAGGTATAGATTAGTATAAATTAGCAGCTCGAAAATGAGAATTGTACCCGATGGACGGCAAAAAACTTGCCCTCTATTCTAAGGAGACCGAAACTTAGTCAGCGAATTGTGGATGGTATTTACTTCTGCCTACACCTTCGAGTAATACAGACGTAGCGGTTTGTTGCCTTATTTTGTCTAAAAATTGCCGTGATTTTAAGTTTTGCTGACCATAACACGCAATTGCTTTAGTTATGGTCAACGGTTAAATTGGCTTCACTGTTTTTTGTAGTAAGCCCTTCCAATGAAAAAAAAATAAACAAGTAGAAGTAGATAGTTGTACTTGAGTAAAGGGCTTTCACAAAACAATTGGTTTTTAGTGAAATTAGGGCACCATTTCAAATCAAGGTTTTATAGAACGTTCGATGTTAAAAATTCTGGTATAAAATTGTAAATTTCTATTCTGTTATGAAGTGTGAATGCAACAGAAAAGATTATTTTTAATTTGGCACCATTTGAGAATCTACAGAAGAATTACATTTTTATTTTATTCTTCGACAGGCTGGCGCTTGACTACAACTTGCCTGATGTTAAGCAATGATGTAGTCTACGATGGAACGCGCCAGCCTAGTATGCCGATTCACTCATGATTACGAATGATTTTATCGGTGAGAAGGTGGCAGTAGAATGAGCCTCTATATGGTTAGAAATCATAAAGGGCAACAATTCCGACCCACCCTCTCTGCATGCTGTCACCAGACATCGCACCAGAACACGGCAAGGCCGCTTGGCGGTGCGGCTTTGTCTGGTGGGTGGTCACTAACCACGGCCGAAGATAGTATTTAGTAGATATAATCTCTATTGTATGTATGTAAAAATGAATTGACCGTTGTTTTTAACGCTAAATAAAACTCGAGAACGGTTGAATAATTTGGCTGATTTTGGTCATAAAGTACTAACAGAAGTCTAAGAGAGGTTTAGAACTTTAAGCAGCTAGTTACTAATAATGTTGAATGCCTTTATTATTTCAGTTAAGCATTCGTCAAAATAAGGTTACATGGTATATCTCCTAATTTAGACAGTTATGGTGTCCGCGAGATAGCCCAGTTTAAATCCTGACTGTCTCATTCATAAAAATCTTATATAGGCCTCTTATTTAGTTAAAATGGACTTTGTCTCTTTTTTACTAGTATAAATGTCTAGATAATAGACAAAGACAAATGAATTAAAAACCTAATTTAGTTATAATGAGCAAGACGTTTATGAATATTGGGGTGTTTCTACAGGCCGCTGTTGATCCTCGCTTACCAGAATTGTGGCGGTGGGGTTAGGTGCTAAGAAAATTTAATACGGAACTGTTATTACTCGCGTACGACTTACTTAGCTCGCCGAGCTACATGAACATTTTTATGCATAATCTGTTCATGTTTTGTGTTTGTGTGTAGCTTTTATTTACGTGTGCATTTGTAAAGACACTTCAACTTTTACATAAGTGCTGTACGTGGCTACTTCGCCTCCCCAGAAAACTGGCAGAAATTATTTAGTATGTACTAGAAGTTGCGTATAAAACCATCTCCCCTGTGCTCTAAGGCAATGCTCATAACTTCGTTTCATTGTCCAGAAGACTCCTCACTCATTTTTTAAAAGTAGACTTATAATCTGTTTGAATAATTCTAAATCGATTTTTATCGACCTACTAACCTTAGTTTTATCGATACCAGGACAATCGTTGGGCAAGGTCGGGACCCTTCAGCAAATTTCCGGTGACAACAATTGCTTGAGTTTCCTGTCACGCCTGTATTTATTCACTTTTACGATTTACAACATCGACATTTGTATTGGTTAATCCGGTTATATTGGGTTAGGGTATTAAATTGGTTTGTTAATGATTTATTATCCCCTACTTCGCATGGATCATCATTTCACTTCAGGCCTTTTTAAAAGCTTTTAATTAACTTCACGTAGATGTATCTTTGCATGTGTCTCCTGGAATCTTGCAATAAATATTTCACCAACTTCTACTTACGCTATCGAGCTGAAATTTTGCATACTCGTTTAGTTTTGATGACAATAAAGACGTCATAAATGCCGCCATTTTGATTACAATATAGAGGACGGTACAAAATGGCGACTTATCGTTTTCATAACAAACCCTACAATATCATCTAATGAAAGAGCTTTAAAAAGAAATAGATACAATTACTACAAGATTGGTTAAAAATAACCTTTGTTTATTTTTAAATAAAAGTCATAGCTATCTACAAAATCTAATACCGCAAGTAGACACAATGCATTTCCATTCAGCATTGAATTCTGAGTTAATTATATTTTACATACAGAATTACATCTAATTTGAGTCTGATTATCGTCAGATCTGACATAAATAGCCAGTCGACTGTGATTTGTGACAATTTTCCGTTATTTAAAATAGGAACGTGCGCACACGCAGCACCGGTATGTCACATAGACATGCTCCAGTGACGATCACCGTTGTTTATAATGTATCTAAAGAAACGGGCGAGAAACATGGCGTAGTATATTCCTTGAACATAGCTTAAAAGTTACACTTTGGCAGTTATTGCAATGAAAGTGGAAGCAATTATTCGTGCGCACTCTGGAATAGATACACTTCATATTTTTTTTCTATGGCAATAGCCAGTAGGCACCAAGTACGAAGTATTAACGTAAGTAAAAATGCTTCAACTATATTTAGTTAATTTTTCATCTGCCTACACCTCCGATTAAAACAAGTGTGTTGTTAGGGTTTTCATTTTCAACCAATACCTTTAGTAAAAAAAAAACCATCATAGATTAAACAAAAAGTGATGTTGCTTTTCCCACTTTAAATTATTGATTCAGTGTTCATTGTTCAACGCTACAGGTGAACACAAAATACAGTGTTTATAGATGGAGTCCACAATCAGATTGTCGAGTGTAATTTGTAAAGTGGTTGTCATGTTTCCGTGTAAGTGTTACTTAAAGCCTTAGAAAATTTTACATGGAACTGGTATTGCGCGCATTCCCCTCTGCCGAGGTACATGAAGAGGGGGTATGCATAAACTGTTCATGTTGTGTGTAGCTTTTATTTATGTGTGCATTTTTAAAGACGCTTCACATTTTACCTGTGCTGCCCACCAGACACTAAAGTGCAGTAACAGGTAGGTAAGGCGGTGCAGTAATTCGCGCCAAAATAGTAAATGGCCAATAATAAATTCATTTTTAAGGATATATTCTTTTTTATTGTTAACTAGCGGACCCGGCAGACGTCGTTCTGCCCGGTAAAGCAGTGCCATCTACCGGGTCTCAGACCTACCGAATCTAACCAATAATAAATAATAGGTATCTAACCTGGTTTCCGGCACAACATCGCTTTCTAAATTTTCTTTTTTTTAATTTTTCTCTGCGTAAGAACCATCCTCGTACTTAAAGGAATATTTAAAAAAGAATTAGCGAAATCGGTCCAGCCGTTCACGCGTGATGTCGTGACAACGGAAAACGGGTTTCATTTTTATATATATAGATACGTGTGAACCTACGCCTATAGAACATTTCTGCATTCATTTTTTTTGTTTATACATCTGCTTATTTTTTATATCAAGTTCTTATCTTTAAATGGCGTTTGCTCGCAATGGTTATTTTGCGGCTACTGTACTTTAGTGTCTGGTGGGCAGTGTGTGCTGTACATGGTTACCTTGTCTCACCTAAAATCTGGCACAATAGTACTAGAAGTTGCGGGTAACACCTCCCGCGTTAAATGCTCTAAGCTTACAGCACTTTAGCCTGCGACCTTGTTGCTTTCTCCTTATCTGTTGTCTTCTTGATTATAGAGTTTGACTTAATCGTAATTATTGGGATTTTCAATAATATTGATGCAAGGTATTGAATTTTCACTTTTCTGCTTGTATGCATGGTGTCTGCTAACTGCATTGCCGAGTCTTATTAACATTAGAAAAATTCGTAAAGTTTACTTTGCAGTTTTATACAAAGGAGAGATTTTGTCCGTGGTGCTTAGTCCCTTTTGATGAGGTAATTTTAAACCTCTCCTTATTTCTATGTGCTGTCTAACGGTTTGCCTGGAGGGAAGTGGACAATCTAACTTCCAACTCATAGTATTATCTTTCTGATTACATTCGTGCGGGATCCAAGTCAGTTTTAGGTGTTTTGGGACCTGGCCGGCTTTAAATCCCGAGTCGCTATTGCGATATTGATTTTGAATGCTGAAAGGATGGTTATAGTAAGTTATTTTACCTGTAACAAGTGACCATTATGTTCACACAAAGTGTACGACTAATGTAGTAGCTGTTAACAACTTTTTATTCCAATAAAGATTATTAATTTCTTTAAACTAGTATTAAAAACAAAAAAGGGAAAAAATTATATTTATCCATATCAAGTTTAAGTTAAAAATGTAAATTTTGACATTTTAGCCTTATATTCAGGAACTATTCGTAATACAGTTGCATAGTCCAACTTTCACATTATTATGATTTCATCAAGAATAACCAACAATCTTAAAAGCTTATCAGGAAATCAGTAATATTTATGTAAATGTTACTTAGAAACCTAACCCGTCGTGACTTCAAGATCATTAGTTTTAATTTACAAGTTGTTGCATTGTGAACTATCTTTATCTTAATAGACTTCATTCTTCGCTACGAAAATCTAAATTGTTAGATTTAATAAATAGAACAATAAAAATGTAGTAAAAATTTAAAATAAAAAATCCTGCGCAGACACTTTGACAGGGCTTAGACCAAAACAAAATGGCGGGCCAAAATGGCGTCTTTCGTCCACGTCGGTGATTTTAAATATTTATCTGACACAGACAAAATTGTGGAATTAATTCTGTAGAGGTCATTAGTTAAAATATTATAATATTAATGTATTACGTCATTATGAAGTAAAAACTGTAGACATTTGTATTGTCATTATTTTCTGATTACATATAAAAAGTAAAATAAAAATCTGTTCGATATTTTTTAATAATCTACCAGTTGGACTATGAATTAAAATGTGGCCTACATTTTAATTCATAGTCCAACTGGTATTATATCTCCAAGTCTTGCCTATTATACAATGAATGCTATTTAATAATTAGATAAATATAAACTACATAGTTGTGTTGTACAAAACCTAAAATTGGTTTAGATTGTCTTGTCAAACTTCCTTCTTTTTAGTGTTCAAATAATAAACACTGACTTATAGATCACATAGACCTACTCCGTTACTATTCAATAAGATGCTTACAAATTTTCGTATTCGTTTTTAGGTTTATACTAAAACTAGCTGCCCCAGCGAACTTCGTACCGCGTATTTATAAATAAAAAAAATTAGGGGTATGAAAAATAGATAGTAGCCGATTCTCAGACCTACTGAATACGCTTAAAAAATTTGGTAAAAATCGGTAAAGCCGTTTCGGAGGAGTACGGTAACAAACAATTTAAATTTTATATAATAGATAATCATGTGATAGGTACTTATTTGACGAGTTATATTTTGTTTTTCTTTTTTTTATTACTAGCTAAAATAGTATCACTTTCTGGAAAAACCATTTCTGGTCAAATTGAATGTCTAATTTGTGTATTTTCAACGATAATACAGTAAGGTACTAACTATGAAACCGTTCATGAGGAATTAACACCATTCAAATAGAATATAACCGGATAAAATGCAAAAAGAAATCCTGTAATGTTTTGGTGCAAAATTTGGTGCTACATCATGATATATGATAGTTTTTATTTAGTACAAAGTAATTATTTATATTTAAAAGCAGTAGTATTGAAGCTCTCTACGCATCGTTTCGGAGTATACCCTCTGTAAAGTTAATTAAAAACAAAATCAGATAGATCTAGATTACATTAAATCGCGTGATAGTGCAGATTAAACTAGTTTGTATGTAACTATCTGGTAATATTCAATCTATGCTATCAGATTGTAGCTACGTGCTATTGGATACAAGCCTTTCATTCTTATGCAAAAATGTCTTACAATGGTAGAGCCTTTTCTTAACTATACTCATATTTAAATTTGTTGTAGCTATTCTGCAGTTATCTAAATATTTTTAATTGACTTTAAGAAAGGTGGTCCTGTATTTGACCCGTATCTCGTATGTTTGTGTGTATCACCCATTTTAGTTATAATGAGCTTAAAACGTTTATGAATACGGGGGTCGGGTTTTGGTTATTATTACGAGACTTAATCAACTTTGTACAGTCGAGTTCATAAATATGTGAGCAACAGTACTGTATAAATCTGTAAACAGGTTGAACATCGAAAATATATGAACGGTTGGCCCTATCATATTTATCTGAACATGCCATCAATTATATGTAAACAACTGCAAGGTTGCAAATATTAGTACTTACCAGGGCTATTGTTTGTGTGAATGGAACATAGGGTAAATGAAATAATGCAATTATTAATAACACGAGGATAGTGTACGCACACTCTACCACTTGCTCTGGTAAAGAATAAAATAATTGTTTTAACATGTACTTCATAAATATCTCTACAAAAAAGACAAATTTGAAATTTTGGTACTTGAAAACACATAAAAGAATTACTTCCTCCCAGATAAACAACCTGGCTCTTTAGTCTGGGCGTTACGTCATGGATATGTCATATAAAATAGCACCGTTTAACAGTCTGTCTCTTTCATTTCGGTCTATATGTCATATGTCGGCTATGGCTTTATTATTATATTTACAGAATGCAATATTCTGTGTACCTATTTTTGCTGTTTTCGATTTACGCTCCATTTCAAAGAGGTTTGATTCCTAAATTCGAGCTCAAAATTACCGTTTATGGTCACCTGTAGTTTGCATATGATATTTCTTTTCGGTGTTTGTCATGTTTCAATATTCGAAAGCTGTTTGGTTTGTTTAGATAATATTATGTATCAGCCTCTGTCTGCTTATTTATATCTACTTGTAAAAAAACGCTTGTTATTTATTAACTTCCACTTGATGCAATAATTTTTGAAACCCTTGAACTTCCAGTGACTTACATGTTATTGAAGGCTTGTTCAGATAATTATATAGTACAACTGTTTATCTATTTTTTATGTTTAATCCGTTCAGACATTTATTTACTCTTTCATGTAAAATATAGGTACCTATATTTTTGAAACCTTGGTGATGCTCATATCTAATGAACTCGACTGTACAGTTTCCAATAGTAATCATAAATACGTATAGGTAGGTCTTCAAATCTGTTAGTCTCCTTGCTAAATATCTAAAATAGGTCCTTGAATTATTAAATCGTCATTAAATTAAATGAATTAATAATGAAATGCATATTCATTTCAACCCTTTTTAAAAAAAAAAAAAAAAGTTAAGAGAGTTTAGGACTTAATCCACACACGCTGGCGAAGTGCGGGATCGTGGATGTCACATGTCCTCGAATGATTAGTTCTTAGACGGTTTCCTCACGATGTTTTCCTTCGCCGATATTGAGCAGCGGAGATGGAACAATTCACACAAAGACGTGACCAGGAATCGAACCCGCGACCTTTTTTTTTTTTGTTTTTTGCCGGGGGAAATCCTTTATGGATCCCCCCGCCCTGTAGGGCGCAGGGCGGGGGGTATGTGGGACTGCGTGAAGCGCTTACCCTAACTAAAACCCCCCGGGTGTTCCATCGCGCATCTTGGCCAGGGGGTCACGGGAACCACAGGTGACACAACCGCGACCCCCTGGATGCTGGCCCGCGTACGAGCCCCTTCTCGAATGTGGGAGGGGGAAGATCAAAACACTCCCCTCCACACAAGTCAGCTGGGGCGCGCGCGGAACACACGCGCGCGCCTCCGTCATGTGCCTGCGTGGTTGGACGGCGGGCCGCCCTACCTGCCGCCCCGCTGGCACGGGTGTTAAGGATCGGACCGGGATGCTGGAGCCCCATTACTGGCACTCCATCAGCCCGGCCCGATTATTCTTCGCCGTGCACTTGCGTGCACGGCCTCCAGATTGTGCCGTCCGCGCGGCCACGACCGGAGCGGGACGAGGCAACTCGTCATCCGATCGCGCCACGCGCCCGGCACCCTCCCTGGGTGTTTTCAAGGGACCTGCCTCCCCACAGGCCCCCCACCCCACCATGTGTTTGTCGGGCAAGCCGGCTGCCGCGCACACTGCGCAGCGCGGCTTACCCGAGCACTCATTGGCCCTGTGGCCAGGGTTACCGCAGCGGAAACATAAACCGCTGCGGTCCACCTCGGCCCCGCAGGCGCTCGCCACGTGCCCCAGAACGAGGCAGCGGTAGCAACTGAGGGGCTTCTCCTTTAGGGCCGTGACACTGGCCACGACCCAGCCCACCTGGATGGATCCACCTTTCAAAATCTCGACGGCTGACGTGGCGGGGAGGCCTGGAGACCTCAAAGGTCGTCTTGCCGAGGGAGCTCCGCAGTCCCTCCTCCAACTTCCTCGCCTTATTCACGCAGTCCGGACCCCCGACCTCGATCAACCGAGCGCCCGTGATCGTTCTCCTGATCCGGACGCTCTCGATGTCGATCGAGGCCAGGTCGACCTTACTCCTCGCCCTGGCTAGAGCGACGGAGTAGGTGATTCCCTTCTCCACCGCCGACGGTAGCAGCTTGACCTGCACCGCAGCGGTGGAGGGGGCCCGAACTGCCACTTTCTCTTTTTTATTTCCCCCCTTTTTCCCCTACTTTTCTTTTTCCTGACCGTCTTCCACTCTTCCGAGCTCCTCTCGGTGGGAGTGGAAGCGGCAGGAGCCACCTCTTCAGGCTTCCTCTCTTTTTTCTTTTTCCTCCCTCCTTTACTTTCTCCCTTCTTCTTTTTTGCAGCGTGGGGGGCAGATGTTGTGCCCCCCGTGGCCGGCGTAGCCGCCACCGCGGCAAAGGAGGGGGCAGAACCCCTCGACGCCAGCGGTGGCCGCAACAGTCTGTTTTCGAGGGACGAGAAGCGAGCACTAAGGCTCGCTAACTCGTCCCTAACCGACCATGCCTCCGTCCTCCACTCATCCAGGCGGATGTTGAGTCGCTCCTGAAGGATTTTATTCTGCTCCCTCAGGAGGACATTCTCCTCCCGGATGCGTTCAGCGAACCCGTGGTGGAAGACGAGATAGTCTGCCACATCCAGGATCGCCTCACGCACCCCAACGTCCGCCATATATTTTCTCCCTATCCTGCGGATGAGGCGGGCACCTTCCTCATAGGACCGCCACATTTTATCGTCCTCATCCGCATCATCCATCTCCATCCCGGCGTCGTCCTCCTCTCTCCCCGACGCCGGGACACCACTCTTTCTTCCCCCCCCTTTTTATTACCCTTCTCCACACCCGCGGCTACCGCGGATGGAGGACCATGACTGTTGCCCCCCCCCAGAGTACGAGGAGGGCGGCCGGTGCCCGTGCCAGAGGATATACACTCTGATCCGGGCACCGGGTCCGATTGCTCCCCGGCCCGCTTAGCGGACCGGGTACGGACCTGGGGACACATTGCAGCGATAGACATTTCCATCCTTCAAAGTGGGGACATAACCGGTCCCCAGCGGTTTTGGTGATTTTTTAGAGAGGTTTTCTTCCTCGCAGTCCGAAGACCCCCGTCCCCGACAAGTCGGGATTACGGGACCGGGCCGAACGGTGGTCTGTACCAGAACCATGCCCACCGCCTGCGTCGCCACAAGCGGCGAGCCCGTCGCCCCGGATTTCCTACTCCTGTGCAGCCCACCAGGGCCGCACCAGCCCCATCCGCTGCCACCTCTGATGAACAGAGGCGGCAGCGGAGAAACCCGCCGTGGCCCTGAAAAGGGCCGTTGGTGTCGGACCTTTGGCAACTAGAGATGGAGACCCCTTGCGGGGAGTTCATCTCTAGTACCCAGGATGCACCGGCCGCTAACGGTTGCCCTTTCCCCCGGATAGAAGTATCAGAGGGAAACTGCAACCGCGCGGCACACGAGGAGGTAGTCCGACCTGACACCCCATCGAACCCGCGACCTTACCGCTGCTCATAATTATGCATATTACAAATCCAAAATTTGTCGAATCCTATAAAAAAAGCTAGTTTGATTTGTATCTAATTAAATATTGCAGTAGCAACTTCTGTATATAATATGTATGTACCTGTACATAGTTTGTTGTCGTGTCTGTGTCTCATGTTGTGTCGTGACAGACTTGGTAGTGTGAATTACATATCGGCTGTGCAATCGTCATTTACTACACCTACTGGTGCTGGTGGTGTATACGGTTCATTAGAATAAATAGTCTGGGTTTTCTTGTTTGTTTCAATTAAGTATTTATGTTTTAGTTTTCTTTTAAATCGTATTAAATTTATTTTTATCTGTTATTGCTTAGTTTCTGATAATTCCTTTGAATTGAGCTATATCTTTTGTTTTTGTCTTATCAAGTTATGAGTGCCCATCGTGTAGTGTATCTGTGATTTTGTTATGTAAATCTAGACAGGACTGAAAGAATTAGACTTTGAGCTGATCTCTAAATGAATCTAAATCGTTTTAAATCCGATAAATGGCGTTAATAGAAGACCAAGACTGTCAGGTATTATAAGTAACTACAATATACTTATTTAAGCCGCCTATAGTTATGAAGTTTAAATTAATTAAAGTAATTAAATTAATTATTATTTTTTTAATTTAATTTTTATTATCTACAGATAATAAAAAAGAAATGGAGACTTGGAGGTTATTTCATTTTTTTAAGTTATTCATTTATAATGGCGAAACATTCATCCAGAGATCAAGGCTTCACTCCTATGTACGGTTTTTAGATAGTTATGACGTCACGAACCCCTACTTCTAAATTTTAATTGGATTGATAAGATTACTGTTTTATTGAACTTTTATAGGCAAAAAAGCTGTGTCCAATATTTTTAGAAGGTTTTTTACGGTTGTAATTGAATTTCAACGTTTTTAGTCCAAAATCATGCTTATTACCTACTAGCTATCCGCCGGCGGCTTCGCTCGTGTGACCTGCATTTATATCATGCCCAGCTGTGGGATAAAAAGTAGCTTATAGCCACCCTCAATAAATGTGCTACCTAACAGTGCCAGAATTGTCGAAATCAGACCAGTAGTCCCTGAGATAAGCGCGTTGAAACAAACTGTTTAGCTTTATAATGTTAGTTTAGATGTGGTAGTAAAAAATAGTAAATGCATTTCAAGAACCGGTTTAAACAGTGACTATTAGTTAAATGTTTAAATCCAAGCTTTCGTATTGTCCTAACAAGTAAACAGTACTGTTTTCTCTTACCTTCTTTAACACGATATGTAAATGGAGTTGAACGGTTCAATGTGGCTTCCTAGTGATTGTCCTCTATATATTTATCTCTAGATTTCGCCCCAGCTTCGCCATCGTGGTGTTAGATAAAATTAGCCAGTGTGCTATTCCAAACTATAATCTAACTCTGTGCCAAATTTCATCCAAATCTATCCAATAGTTTTTGCGTTAAAAAGTAACAAACATCTACACATACACACAGCCATACAAACTTTCGCATTTATATTATTAGTGGGAGTAGGAATCGGAGGCAAGAGAAGGAGTAGGACGTAAGAATAAGAAGTAGGAGTAGGAAATAGGATTGAAAGTTAGAAGGATAGGATACATTTAAGTCAAATGAAAAGAGGTTTTGTTTAATTTTTTACATGCTTCTGATGTTTTTCCTATCTTGTAGTATGTTTTTGTGAGCAGTGGTGGCACAGCGGTTCGGCCAGAACAAAGAAGTACGGGTAGAAATATAAGGTCGCGTTCGATTCCTGCTCGTGCCCACACATCTTTGTATCAATTGTTTCATCTCCGCTACCTAATATCGATGAAGGAAAACATCGTGAGGAAACCGGCATGTCTAAGAACTAAAAATTCGAAGACGTGAAATCCACCAACCCGCACTTGGCCAGCGTGTGTGGATTAAGGCCTAGATTCTCTCAACTAGTTAAGATAAGAGACGACCCGTGCCTAGCAGTGGGACACCAAAAAGGGTTGAAGTTATTGTAGGAACCGGTAGGTATTGTAACACGTGTTTTTAGATTGATGTTTTTAAAATAAAGCGAACTATTGGAGTCACATTAATTTGCAGTTAAATTTTTTATTAAATTACTGTTTAGAGACTAGACTTACGTTCGCGTTAAAGCTGCACGCCCGTGACCGATTTTTAAGACCGATTTTGTGACCGACTCAACGTGTGTCCTTTAGTTTCGAGTTGCACAAAATCGCCCAAAAAATCGTTGAGTAGGTAAATCACCTGTGTGCGGGCATAATGTATGTCACCATCATAATTAGTCTGTCTTACAACGCCGACATACCTATCCTAAACGTCTACATTAACTGACAACGATCCGTTATATCATATCATCGTACATATGACATAGCGAGTTGAATTTACATACTTGACATTTATTTTACTATATAATGATTGCGTTATTATTATTTCATCCACGTGTATGTTAAATATGAAGTTTTTGATAAGATCAACTGTTATTGTGACTGGCTTTCTTAAATTTTATGACGATTTTATATTACGGTACTGTACGTGATATTTTTATTTACATCGCGAAATTCTGTTACGTATTTCTACTGAACTTGCCCGCTGCTTCGCCTGCGTAGTCCCTGTCTCACCTCCTTACAGGGTGGGTTTTGAAAAATTCTTAGTATACCCTTAGACCTCATACGGAACCGATGTACCAAATTTGGTGTCTCCAGACTCAGCGGTTTGAGCTGTGCGTTGATGTCAGTCAGTTTTTTCTTTTATAAACCTATTAAAAAAGATAGCTTCGGTTTCCGAGTCCTAGAGAACATAATGCTGACCTTAGAACATTTAACACGGGAAGTGTTATACGCAACTTTTAGTACTAAAAGTTCAGCATACTTTTGTATGCTCACGCACATTAACAAAAATTTGAAGCGTCTTTACAAAATTAAATGCACACTTAAATAAAATCTATACACAGACATAAAACATGAACAGTTTGTGCATACAAACTTTTTAAACATACACTGTACTTCTAAGCTTAATGAGCTTGTATTAAACTGTTTATCTTAGGAAAATCTGTGTTACAAACTAGAGATTACTTATCAATGTTTCGAAGGTTGATTAGGTAAAACTCTTACTTGGTGTTTGTAACAATGCATGTCACAGGAGGAAAGTGGTTGCCCTCCACCTTTGATGTCTTCCACCTCGGGGTGTCTGCCAATTTTATTATACAGGGCTGCCTAGAATAAATTCTAGTTATTTTATTTGTAGTTGGATTTAGAATTGGAGATAAATCTCTTAGAGATCGTAGCTACCTATAGCTTTGAAATTAAGACATTTAAGGGTCTTCCTCTTAAAATGTCTTTGGTTTTTGAAGTACGAAACCATAAAAAAATATTTTTTTTTTATGAAAAATTCCCTAAATGATAATGCAATTTGTTCGTTCAATCAAGTACTGCTTTACATATCTTTGACTGGTTTCCTAGACTTTCTAACAGAGCTCAAAGATGGCTCACAGCCGGTGGCCCCAAATAGAGAAATAATGCTACAAAATTTTGTTGTGTCATTCATAAGTATGGGGTGTTTCGTGAGTTGCATCCGATTAAATAAAGTACTTTGTATGAAGTACATTTAAACAGGACGAGGCTGTTAATAGTGAAAATTGTGGCATTCAAATAGTGCGTGGACAACTAAACACTTTGCATTGTGGAGCAGTAAATGTTTTGTCTATTGTTAGATTGTTACACCTTTTAGTTTTATTGTTGAAGCTAAAAGTTGTTCTATTAAAATAATCTACTTATGTATTTGGAAATAGGCTTAAGCAGAGTAAAAAATCTGCTATCACAAATAATTTGGAAAGTAATAATTGATTAATAAAAATTAGTATGTAAAAAAAACAACGATATAATTAAAATTATTAAATAATTATATATTTTTGACGTGATAACGTCTTTAAAATCGTTTTAGTCGGGTGACATGTTCAGAAACTTGTGTCACACCAAAACCTCACGAGCGCGATCGCAGGTATAACGAGAGAGAGACGGACCGATCTCCCGTCTCATCTCGAGCGCTGCCAGTCATTCCGTGAAACTTGTCACGCGGAATCCTCACGAGCGGAGGCTGGCATAGCGTTCGAGTGAGTGGACCGATCTTCCGTCTCTCTCACTCTAGCGGCAACAATATTAATTCCTTACTTCCCAAAAACTTATATCACCAATAAGACGTTATCACGTAAACATCTCGATCGTAAACCTACTTTACAAACAACCAATTTTTTTTTTAATATTCTTAATTATAATCTCTAAAAATGCGGAAATATTTTTGACGAATTAGTTTAGGTTACATATTGGTTTAGTTCTTTATTTAGGTTATTGTAGAAATATTATACTGATTAAGAAAATATTTATGTCAACCTTTCTGTTATTAAAACAATATGTCAATTTATTTTTAATCTATATAAATGTTTCTCTGATTTAAATAGTATGAAGCTATATAAGTTTCGTCTGTATAATTCTTCGTAAACTTCGTTTAAATCTCACAAAGAATGGAAATAAAGTTTTTACTAATAAAAAGAACAGAGAAAAAAGGACCAAGGAATTTTTTTGTGTAAAATGCTACTAAGAGGCTAGGGTAGATCGCTATTACGCATTATATATTGTTTATAAAACCAAGTAATTAATTAATATAAAAACCAAACCTTTTATGTCAGATCTCGTCTGTTTATACATTCAAGCCGTTCTGTGCCTTTATTATGGAATTTCTAATGTCTACTTAGCCTTAGAAGTGCTGTACTGCCGTCACATCGAAAAAGGGCACATCTGAATTATTTTTGTAACTAAGTTATTGATATCATCTGAATCGCTATCTTTTACTGATTCCAACTATGTTAATAACTTCATTACGAAAAAAAATGTCAGATGTGCTCTTTATCCTTATCACAGCAGTGTACTGTATGGATATCATAAAAACCCCACTCTACAATACCAAGTATATAAATGTCATAATAGGCAACCCTAAGTAAGATATCTAGCCTGTTTCCACGTTTGCATACAATTTGTTACGTTGCATCGCAATCTGCTGAGAAATCAAAACAATAGACGATTGTCATGTTTCGATTGTGCGAACTGCTATGACAAATGTGTAATTATTCTCTGAAGAGAAATGATGTCTTTGTGGACCGTTCATTATGTCACAGCTAACGCGTTTCTCTACAAATTTTATTGCTACTCTTATGTTGGTATTATCTTAAATACCTACTATAATTCTTCTTAATATCACCTTCGTCCGTGGGTGACCTTTAATTGAATCCCCACACGTGTAGTGGTAAGTGACTACCCACCAGACAAAGCCACACCGCCAAGCGGCCTTGCCGTGTTCCGGTGCGATGTCTGGTGACACCATGCAGAGAGGGTGCGTCGGAATTGTTGCTCCTTTAAGGTTTCTAACCATATGGAGGCTCATTCTACTGCCACCTTCTCACCGATAATAATTCGTAATCACGAGTGAATCTGTATACTGGGCTGGCGCGTTCCATCGTTCATCATTTCGTAACATCAGGCAAGTTGTAGTCAAGCGCCAGCCTATCGAAGAATAAAATAAAAAAAAATCCTTATGATACAGGGCAACCAACATACAGCTCTTGTAACATTAATGTGATATCAAATTCAATAGATTCTAATCTATCCTGGGTTTAATGTTAAACGTGACGGTCTGACATCTGGTAGAGTACTAACCAAAATTAAATAGCAAAGAATCGTTTGTACCCACAAAGATGACGATGATTTAGATATCGACCTCTGCTATAACTTTCGGTTAATTCAGGCGTGAGTTCTTATTTGACTGTATTTACTGTTACACGAACTAACAAGACATCACATATCAAATCACAAATCACCATACTTAGCAGTTATCACTAAGTCAAAACTATTTTCTAGATAATTTTAACCACACGAATCTGCATCACGGATCTGGAATTATTCCGCGACCTTCCGACCCTCACGTGAGTGCTAATATCGCGAAATGTACTATTGAGTAAGGGGTATTATACACTTATTTCGGTTCGGCACTATTGAACCAAGGACTAGGAAAAAAATAAATCACATGCAGTGCCGTACAGGCAACTTGGCTACAGTAGTAAAAAGCAACTGGCATAAGATAATATTTAGAGATGTAATGAAGTGACAGATAAAGATATCGAAGACACTGCGAAGTGGGGGAGAAAGAGCAGAAAAGCTGACCCTCTAATATATTGTGGGATGATGGTTGGACGTCCAGTAGAGCCCAATTATCAAACAAACATCATTAATAACAATTTGGTTTTGTAGAAATTTTCGCCAGTGCCAGTGGTATCTTTAGAATACCAATTTTGTTTGCTTCTGATGTTGAATTGTGAATTGACGGGCCGTTGGCGTGGTCGGTAAGGTACTTGCTTTTCACGCCGCAGGTTGTGGGTTCGATTCCTACCCAAGTCAGGCATTTGTGTGATAAATATGTCCATTTGTCTTGAGTCTGGGTGTAATTTATCTATATTTAAGTCTATATTTACAAAAGAAAAGTATTGTAATATGTAGTATAATAGGTATCAGTTATCTGGTTTCCATAGTACAAGCTCTGCTTAGTTTAGGATGAGATGACCGTGTGTGTTAATGTCCTACTATATTAAAAAAAAATGTGCCAATTTTGACTTTTGATTATACCAGCATTTGTAAAGAGACGTATATCTCGCAATCAGGGGCTCTCACTCTATATTGATAAGCGAGAAAAATGTTCTCGAGCTTTCACCTACTTCAAATTGGCACAAATTGATTACAGTTGTGCCGATTAAAGTCGGTCGAATTAGTGAATAGGCTCACTAACAAAACGAGATTGAAGAGATAGGAATTCGTGATACGAATTACAATAATACAACCTATCATACTAGTGTTATCACCTTATTTAGTTTGTAATTTGTGTATTACTGGACTTATTTTTAACTACTAGATATCTTTAGATATAAAAATGAATCCTTATTTCCCTTGGTCACGCCATCACGCCTGAACGGGTGGACCGATTAATCTAATTCTTTTTTTAGAATATTCCTTAAAGTACGAGGATGGTTCTTCAGAGAAAAATTAAAAAAAACAAAAACAATCTCCTCCTCCTCCTCCTCGAATACGAATATTCGATAGGCCTGAGAATCGGTCGTAATCTATTTTCGAACCCGGTAGGTGGCACTGCTTTACCGGGCAGGACGACAGCTGCGGGGTCCGCTAGTTGCCTTATAATTATATTATGTACGTGTACGTTATAGTTCATTTTTGGAACACCTGAATTTGAAAATAGAAATTATGTTAAGTTCCTGTTTTTAATGGAAGAGATATGTCAACATTACTTTTTGTGGAAGTAAATGCACCATCACTGTTCTGTCACTGCAATACCTGTTTGCCAGGATCTACAGCGACACACCTAAAGGGTAATGAAACTCCAGACACCCCAGCTAAATTATAACACTATAAACAAATACAATATAAAATATCTAATTTTTCAAGCTGCTTCATGAGTGTGTTGCGCGTTGTGAGGTGTCGGACTTCGGAAGCGCCGCGCCGCGCCTGTACAGGACGCCTTTCGGCCAAAATTTCTCATAAAAATGCCGTCTTAGCATATTTTGATAGGCACCAACGTCTGAGTACAGATTTTGAGTTGCCAGTGTTGCCATAAATTGCGTTTCTAGTAACCATAACCAAGTCCATCGGCTCTAAGCCATGCAGATTGAACGTGACAACGCAATAGGTACTAGTCTGCAACAAAATTCTCACATACCTACTAAATATATTACTTTATTTGTACAAAAAATTTATTATTAAGATGTGACGTCATACACGAGTGTCTAGGTTTCCGATTACCTCATTGCGAACGAATAAACAAAAACGACACACTTTAAAGCTATTATGGAACTATTTGAACTGTATAAACTGACCACAAAATAAACAAAATAAGTATTGAACTAGGTTTGTCCATTTAAAATGTCGATACTGCTTCAAATTATCTATTGGGTATCCAAATTTTATTTCCTACTAAATATTCATTACCAATTTTCGTTCAATTCGATTTAAACGCTTACGCATTACTTCATGGGGTGTTTAAAATTGTTTTTGATACAGTTACAAACATGTTGGCTACTACCCTAATTTGCTTGCGTTACAAAACTATCTACGTCAAAATTTCTACTGATATTATAAACGTCAAAGTTTGTACTCTGACTGTTACTCTCACGCAATTAACTACAAGACGGATTTGGATGAAATTTGGCACAGAGAGATAGATTATGATCTGGATTATCACATAGGCTTCTACTTCTCTTCCAGATTACTTAATATAAAAAGGGTAGTACGAGAGTAAAGATTTTTCTGGGTTAAAAATGAGGAGATTTATTTTTTAAACAAAATCCTGTTTTATGACAGTTTTTAAATTAATTTATTTTTGTAGGTTACAAAATGTGAAACTTAATTTTCTGAATTTAATAGTACACTATCGATAAGGGACATATGTAAGTACACGATTTAATAATTACTTTCATTGTTTCAGGTACGTTGGGTAACTGTTTCGCTACACTGCTTATGGTGTGTACACGAAAAGCTTTTAAGGTTCGTGCACAATACAGCGTTGCATAGAAATGAGGTAAATGTTCTATGACTTAGACGCGGAAGTTAGGTAAATAATTCTAGATTTGGAAGCGTTGCGAAGTAAACAATAGTTGTTTATCGATCGATAGATTATTGTTTGGAAACCTGCATAAATATAACATAAGATTTATTTATTTTCCACAAAGTGGAATAAAAATTGTAAGATAGAAAGGTACGTCACGTAGGTCTAAGGATCGATTGGAGCCTAAACTAGGGATACCCTGTATTTAAGGTCTTCAGGACACTCACCCGCAGTTTGAGTTTTATGTGCACATACATATGTAATACGTGTGTACGGGACTATGTGATAATGAAGTAAAAATCGCCCACAACATAATGTTAGATAGTCTTCAATTTTTCAAGAAAGAATTTCGCTCAAAGATAAGAAATAAAAATGTTTATAAGGTGAGTAGTAGTTTCAGATGTAAGCAGATTAAAATATACCTACACACATTGAACAAAATATCTCTATTATAATAAAACAATCATAATAAACTTAATTGTACTGATTAATTCACTGTTTTATCCATAAAAATCTTATAAGCTTCTACAGTTAAATTGAATTTTGTTTGTTTTTAGTATAAATGTCAAGATGACAAATAATTACAAACGACTAATAAACCTATTATAGGTACTATATTTTTATTTATTATTACATTTATTATTTTTATATAATTTTTTACAGTTTAAGTAACTTAAATCTATTACAAACTTACTCACTAAACTTAAGGTTTGATTGCGAGACGCGTTCTCAACTTAATCTACTTATACTACTTATACCTTTAAATTCTAAATACACAAATAAAATATATAAAAAAACAAAAAACATCTCTAAGCAAAATACTCGTACCTACACACTTTTTTTATACTAATAATATGGAGATTGTGTGTCTAACTGCGCAGTATTCAATCTTCTATTTTAAATACTTATTTTCAACTTTGGATGCTGTCTTAACAAATCTATGTCATTAAATATTTTAGGAACTATACATTTATTTGTTCTATGCCAACAGTAATTTGACACTTTTGGTTTAATTAGTTTTCTTCTTCTTAATTATCTTCTTATTCTAAACTTAGAAAAGAAGAAACTGACTGCATGACATATCAAGTACAGCCCAAAAAAAATGTTTTTTTTTTTTTGTAATCACTGGGTCAGAAAATCTTAGTGACGGACTAATTCTCTCTCCTTTTTCATACCTTGTCGCCATCCGTATTACACTGTAGTGTGCCTATACCCTAATTACATTCAGTTCGATGTCATTACACGACTGTGTACAGTTAAACAAAGGTACGATTGTACGCACATTGACAGTGACAGGTAATGTTATTGTGTATTCGGACCATGTTTACTGATACCAATACCACTGTAGTTCTGATTGTAATACTTAGATAGTACGCTCTCAATTTGTAGGGCACGCGTTGTAGTCCATAGGACAGCACGCTTTTATATACAACTAGCTCTCCGACAGAGGCTTCGCCCGCGTGTATGTCGGTTATCGCACCAAAACATTACCTTCTTTTTGCGCAGTCGGATAAAAACTATCCTATGTCCTTTCTCGGGTCTCAAACTACCTGCATACCCAATTTCATCCAAATCAGTTCAGTAGTTTAAGCGGGAAAGCGTAACTGTTTAGCAGAGTTATAATACCAAGATAAAAGTTCTTATAAAATTGGTTTATTGCAAGAGTTGTATAATTAACAAAATAGATGCGCACACCGCGCTGTTAGCTTAGTTAGATTTTTAGGTAGGTGTCCACGGGGTGCGGGGTGCGAGCGGCTTGTCCGCCGCCTGCGTTCCTCTTCACGCGCCGCCGTTAGTGCGCGCAACATCCTCCGCCCCCTTGAGAATTTAATTCTCAAGGCTATCCACTATTCCTTCTAGAATACAGAGCTTATGCACGGGGCGCTTGACAACGCCACCCCTGGCAATAACTTCTGCAACTCTTGCGACTCCGTCCGCGCCATGATGAAGTGAAGATATCCTGCCCATTGGCCAACACATAGGCGGTGAAGCTTCCATGATCAGTACAAGGTCTCCAATGTTGAGGGCTCGTTGTTTTAACTGCCATTTAGTTCTTTGTTGAAGAGTTGCTAAGTAGTCTTTAGTCCACCGGTTCCAGAAGTGGTGCCTTAAATTTTCTAAGAGCTGGTACCGGTTCACACTCGTTCGGTGTGTGACAGGCGAAGGTAGTGAGGTCAAAGCTCGACCCACAAGGAAGTGCCCAGGCGTAAGAGGATTTAGATCCGACGGATCGGTTGACATTGCCGTTAGGGGACGCGAATTCATGACTGCCTCTATTTGCGAAAACAGCGTATAGAGTTCTTCAAAAGTTAAGCTACAGTTACCAGATATACGCTTAAGGTGAAACTTTGCCGTTTTAACACCGGCCTCCCAGATACCGCCGAAATGCGGTGCGTATGGAGGAGAGAATTTAAAATAAATACCTTCGTTGCTTGCAAATTCGTAGATAGAATTTTTACACGTTTTAAACAGTCTGCCCAACTCGCCACTGGCGCCTACAAAATTTTTTCCATTGTCACAATAGACAGTGTGTGGCCTTCCGCGACGAGAGATGAACCTGCGCAGGCACAGAATAAATGCGTTGCTACTTAGGTCGCTGACCACTTCTAAGTGTACAGCCTTCGTGCTAAAACATACAAATATACATAAATAACATTTAGAAGTTTTTGCGCCCCGACCCTTTCGGTTTAGAATTAAAAAGGGCCCGGCGAAGTCAGTGCCACAGGTCTCAAATGGCAAGGCTGGAGTAACTCGTGGCTTGGGCAGATTACCCATAATGGGGTTTAAAGGTTTAGCTGTAAATCTTTGACAACGAATACATTTTCGACGAGTAGCTGTGGCTAGTACCTTCCCACCTATTGGCCAGAATTGCTCCCGGATGCTACTTAAAAGTTGCTGAGGACCTGTGTGTAGAAGACGCAAGTGTTCCCTTTCAAAGAGAAGTCGCGTGAATGGGTGGTTTGTATCTAACAAAATTTGATGTTTTTTGTCATACGTGACGAAAGGTGCGTTGTCGATACGACCACCGACACGCAGGACGCCTTCTCTGTCTAGAAAAGGGTTTAAAGAGACTAACCGTGATTTTCGGTTAACTTCGTTAGTAGTTTTTAGAGTGTTAATTTCATCAGCAAATGTCTCAGCTTGGGAGGCTTTAGCGAGGAATATAAGTGATCTGTTCAGTTCAGACAAGGTAAGTTCACCATTTAATTTAGTGTTCGTTTTTCTTATATTATGAATAAACCTCAGTATATAAGCAAATATTCTTTGTAGTTTATAGAGTTTAGAGTATTTATCAAATGGTATTATATTATAAGATTGTATTTTAGTATTTAAAGTTATTTTTGTTTCAGGCAAAGGCATAGGAACGTATTTAGACTGTGGCCACTCCGATTCAGACTTAGAGAGAAAGGACGGACCATGCCACCAAAGAGTGTTACCAGGAAGAAGATGGGGTTGTATACCCCTAGACGCAATATCAGCGGGATTCAAATCAGTAGGTACATGTCGCCATGTATTTTTATCAGTTAATTCATTGATCTGTTCGACCCGATTAGAAATAAAAGTTTTCAGAGTTCTAGATTGTGTATGCAACCAACCTAGAACGATCATAGAATCTGTCCAGAATACTGAACGGGAGATCTTAGTTTTTAGAGAGTTTAGTACCTTTTTATGTAGTTTAGCACCAAGTAAAGCGCCTAACAACTCTAAGCGAGGGATTGTTTCTGTCTTCAAAGGGGCGACTCGAGTTTTGGCACACAGTAGATTAACTGAAACATCACCCAGATTATTAATAGATTTTAAGTACAACGCCGCACTTACGGCATCTTGTGAAGCATCCGTGAAACAATGCACCTCAACATAGATAGGAGATTTACAAATACAATGTCTAGGTATTTGAATATCAGCAAAATATCTATTATCATTATAAAAGTTAATCCAAGCAGTTTTAATGTCTATTGGGACTTCATCATCCCAGTCTAGTTTTAGTAACCACAATTTTTGCAGTATAATTTTGTGGAAAATAGTACAAGCTGACAACAGCCCTAGTGGGTCAAAGATTCTGCAAGAATTTGACAATATCGAGCGTTTAGTTACTTTAGAAATATTATGAGCCTCAACAGAGTAGTGCAGAGTATCAGAATTAGGAGTCCACTTTAACCCTAATACAGAAGACTGTTTACTGAAGTCTTGAGAGTGATTAGTGACAGGAATGTCATCGAGTATGCTAGTACAATTAGTTCGAAGTTTTCGCAACGGAAAACAACCCTCAGAAAGTTTTTGAATAACACCTTTAACAGTAGCCTTCAAGGCCGAAGAAGAGTCAGAACCTGTATTTAGGTCATCTACGTAGAAATCATGTTTTATAGTATCAGCAACAGCTGTATCTGTACACTCGGTTGCAAGTTGTAAAAGACATCGAGTACTAAGATGTGGAGCACAAGCTGTCCCATATGTTACAGTGTTAAGTTGTAGGATTCTTAATGGTTGACCTTCATTGTCCCTCCAGAGAATAAGCTGCAGTTGACGTTGGGAGTGATCGACCATAATTTGTCTATACATTTTTTGAATGTCACCTGTAACAACATAGGCATGTTGACGAAACCGCAGTAAGATAGACATGAGGTCATCTTGGACTACAGGTCCTACAAATTGGATGTCATTGAGTGATTTATTAGAGGTAGTTTTACAGGAGGCATCAAAGACAACTCGAAGCGGAGTGGTTTCGCTACTCTCGCGAATTACAGCGTGATGGGGAATAAAATATCCAAAACTTGGACGGCTTATTTCAGTCAGGTGCCCCAACGACTCGTATTCTTTTATAAAGTTGGTGTAGTCTACTTTGAAGTTAGATTTTTTCAGTCTTTTTTCTAGACTATAGAATCGCCGTTCTGCGATATGAAAAGAGTCCCCTAAAGCATCCTCAGGGGTTTCGCGAAAGGGAAGTTTTACAGAGAACCTTCCATCTTGTAAGCGGACAGTATTAGCAATGAAATGACTTTCACAGTATTCTTCATCATAAGTTAATTTAGATTTAGTTGGGATAGTAGGTATACTTTCAATTTCCCAGAATTTAGCTATAGAATCTTTAATTTCTTGACAAAAATTAGAATGAGTAGTAGATATAGGATTCTGACCTGTTGGCCCTGACACAAGCCAACCAAGTTTTGAACTTTGAAGAGCAGGTTTATTTTTTCCTAATTTAATATGCTTAGATTCAACAATTTCCCAGAATACATCCGCCCCTAATAATATATCAACTTCAGAGGGACGATAGAAGCTTGGGTCTGCTAGTTGTATATAATCTGGAATATTTAGTCGTGATAAGTCTACCTCAACACTCGGCATTCTACCAGTAATTTCTGGTATAACAAGACAAGACACATTAACGTGAAAAGAATTTATTCTAGATTTTAAGTGCACACCACACATTTTAGTAGTATTAGTTAGTTTATTATTTATACCAGCTATTGATATATTAGTTTTAGAACAAGTAAGATTTAATTTTTTATGTAATTTTTCAGATATAAAAGAAGACTGGCTTCCACAATCGAGAAGAACCCTAGTTGGGTGAACACACCCAGTTTTATCATCAACCAATTCTACCTCTGCCGTACATAAAAGAACTTGGCCCATTGTTGTAGTAGACAGAGAAGAACGGAGCCCAAGACCAGAAATATCATCAATGGGGATAGTGACAGTTGACACCTGAGAAGGCACAGTTTCATTAGGAGTAGGTGTCACACTAGGATTACCTATAGGTAAGTGTGTAGTATAAGTATTTGCATTTGATTTGTGTAGTAATAAGTTATGCCTTTTGTTGCAGAATCGACAAGGAGTATGTTTGCATTTAGAAGAGAGATGACCAGGCCTAAGACAGATTAGACACAGCTTGTGCCTTGAAACTTCATTCATTCGGTCATCGACAGACATGGCTTTAAATTTATCACATTTGTAAACTAAATGATCCTGTGAACATATAACGCATTTTAAACTATAAGTGTTAGAAGAAGAAATAAAAGATTTAGTGAATTTATTTTCCTTAGAATATGCTTGATAAGGTTTATCAGGCTTAGTGTTATTATTTTTACTATACTGCAGGGTTTCCAAAACATCAGCACGATTTCGCAAGAACTCATAAAACTGTTCAACAGTGGGAGAAGAAGTCAATTTACTCCTATGCTCTTCCCATTTCTGACCTGTGGCGCCATCTAGTTTCGTAGCCATGATATACACAATTATAGTGTCCCAATAAGACGTAGCGCGTAGGTTCATTTAACGTATTCAAGGCTCGTAGATTTTTAGAATAATAATCTATCATATAACGAAGTGACTTATAAGTTTCTTTAGAAATAGAATTAAAATCGAAAAGTGCCTTTAAGAGGTTGTTTACTAAGATCCTGTTGTTGTCGAAACGATTAACAAGTAAACTCCACGCTAAGTTATAATTATTAGTAGTAAACTCAACAGATTTAATAACATTAGATGCGCCACCTTCTAGTGAAGACCGTAAGTAGTGGAACTTATTAATGTCTGGAATAGAGTTATTTTTGTTTATTAATGAGTCAAAAGTGTCTCTAAATTCCATCCACTTAAGGTAACTTCCATCAAAGGTAGGCAACTGAATAGTAGGAAGTTTTATATTAGAGTTTAATTTGGAGTGGTTACACTCATAAGATGAGCCGGAATGAGACTTATCTGGTGCCTTGCATGATGTGACACTATCTAGTATAGTTTGAGCTAGAGCAATGTTGGTACAAAACTCATTTTCAGTTTTTTCATTTTCATCCAACTGATCAATTGATATACACTCAATTTTATTTTTTAGTTCATCAAATTCACCAAATAAATCTCTGAACCGTGATAATTTTAGTTCCAGCTCTACAGTTAATAATTTAGTAAATTCCTTCGACTCAATATGTTTAACAGTTTCTAAATATTTAGAAAAAGTAGTTATTCTTGCACGTATAGAAGCACGTTGCTGAATAAGTGGTTTTAATTGACTATCCATAGTTAAATATTACTTAAATAACACAAGACAAGATATCTACTAGCTCAGTGAAAGTTGACAGACTGATCAAAAACAGTAAAGTATTAATAGTAATTGAATAGTCAAACCATGCGGGCCGCACGAGTTACGACCACTGGAGGCGCTCCGTAGGCCTTCACGGGACAGCAATTTGCGAGCAACGTAGGCACAGGTTAGCGCCTGCGCTCGGCGGCGGCGGCACGGCGCGGCGTAGGCGGCGGCGAGTCGCGACCACGACGCAGTCGTATAATACGTTTCGGTGAGAACCGGGAGGCAGTTGTTATAACACGGCGAATCTGGAATTGTTAGGGGGTTCCGTAAGCGATGCACAAAGCGTCATAAAATTTTAGTAGGTGGACAGTAGAACAGGAGTTTACAGTTAGGTAGTGACAAGATATCTGACAAAATAGACCAACAAACCGAAAACAGACAAAGTAGTGCTTAGTATATAGATAAGTAGGCAGTCTAGATCACACGGAATCTAGAATTTAGCAGTAAGTTTTCAGGATAACATTTAAACAAAGTAGTACTTGTATATAGAATAGGACGTATAGGTCTAACAGGACCTAGAATTTAGGAATAGTACATAATACCTATGTATTTAGAGAGCTTAAGTAGACAGGCTTTTAGTAGACAGGCTATTTCAGGGACAAGACATTATATCGCAAATTGCGTTGAAGCGGGCAGTGCACATAATAGGTTTATAGATAGAAAACATCTTGCAAGTTGCAATTAGAAAGCAGAAAACAAATACATACGTGGCGTTTTTCATGATCACTAACAAACACTTAGGTTTTAATTAGGCACTTATTACATATACTAAAACTGGTTACACTTCCCTGTTGGCCAAACCTCAACCAAACCACGTTCAAAGCAGTGCCACTTGTAGCTTCAATCCAATCCTCCTTTCTTCCTTTCGAGTTTGTAGATAGGTTATTGTTGTTCACGTTGTCACAACCAGCATGGCCGCGTGGCGCCGATTTTGCCACCAACGCTCAGACGACAGCAACCAGAAGATTCCGGATTCAGTATCACGTCGGGGTCACCAAAATGTTTAGCAGAGTTATAATACCAAGATAAAAGTTCTTATAAAATTGGTTTATTGCAAGAGTTGTATAATTAACAAAATAGATGCGCACACCGCGCTGTTAGCTTAGTTAGATTCTTAGGTAGGTGTCCACGGGGTGCGGGGTGCGAGCGGCTTGTCCGCCGCCTGCGTTCCTCTTCACGCGCCGCCGTTAGTGCGCGCAACAGTAACAGACAGACAGAGTTACTTTCGCATTTATACTACTTTCTGTAAGCGACTTTTTTTTAATATCTTAAATTTTCTTAGTGCCTTCGCCCCGATTCTGGCGCTTTAGACATTTATTTCCAATAGCCATTTGTCTAACAAAAATTACGATTTCTTTTGTTTTATAATAATATCCCCCATTTTTTCGACGCTTACCCGCTAGAAATAGATATCTAAAGCGCGTAAATATCGAAAAAAATGTCAGATGTCATTGAAAAACAAAATAAATCGCCATTTTAATCGCACTAGTGTTTTACCAGAATCTGGTGTATCGCCGCACTTGAATTTTATATTTTATACTTGTTGTGGTGCATCACAAATACTGAGGAGTAAAGCTTGCGTCTGACCGCATTCCGGTCGGATGTTAGTGCGTTCAGGCTCTCATACGATTTTTTTCGAAAGTGCTGCGTTTTCTAATGAGCTTGATATGGGATTTGTCAGACAATATATTTTAATATTTTAAAATAAAGTGTTATTTGACCACATAATACCATTATTAACTAATAATAATTAGCTAATGATGTAGTAAACAATGTACGAGTATGTATTTAAATATGAAATTTGAACATACCAACTGGTAAACTAGTACTAAAGCCACTCGCTTGATTTGAAATAGATGTTTACCATTAATCAAAAAGGGTGTTGCGTCCTACGGACTATAGGCCTGTGCTTTGTTTGATAAAAATCTAATTATAACACAGTGTTTTGATTAATTTCGAACTCCTATGGTCTCGTTTAGGGCGAAATGGATTGGATTTAAGTACTTCGGTGTTACGAAAATCGTTTTAAATTGGAAGGTCGGAGTTGATTAAAGCTATTTATTTGGCAATGAATGTTTTGTTTAATTCCACGCCTTAAATGGTGAAACTATTGTGTTGAAACCTTTGAGCATTTACTAGATATGTACTTCGAGACAGTTGATACATGGTTTCGGGGATAGCATATTTGCCTCTAGTCATGAAGTCGCAATTTCAGGTACCCACGTTGTTGATTTAAATAAAAAAATTAATTGTCGTAAGTGTTTTGTGTACATTATAAAATATGATTATGAATTAAATACAGATTCCATCATAGTCCTTATTTACACAAAACAATTGTAACACATTTACATAAACAATTTATAAATAGGAATCAACAACACAGACGATTTAACTCAAATATTTCAGATTAATAATTTAATATTTTATTACAATTTTTATCACTTACTATTTTTTATTGATTATTATTTTAGATAATTATTTATTTAGTACAGATTTCTATGCATATGGCCTAAGATTTTGCAAAACATTTGTATTACGAAATTTATTGATTTTTATTCAAAACCGCCGTCTTAAATACCTACTTATTTGAACTTACTTGAAGTGCTTGAACTGTGATAGTTAGGTACATGGCGCCGCGGACGTCTTTGTAGGTATTTATGTAGTAACTGTAGTACATACATCACTTTGCCCTAATGTCAGTAGTTTCCGCAGCGTACGCGATGTAATGATTTTTTTTCGTTATTTTTTTCACACGGATCCCTGATAATTTTATCATAAATATAGCCTATGTTACTCAGAAAGAATTTTCAAAGTCGGTCCAGCAGTTTTTGAACCTATTCGTAACAAAGAAACAAACAAACAATAAAATCTTTCCTCTTTATAATTTGTATAGAAGTACAGATATAGATATGGAATTAAGGATTATCCTCATATATTCGGGTTTCTTCATAGTTCACTTCAACCTTTTTTAATGTCCCACTGCCGGGCACAGGCCTTCTCTCAGCTATCTTACGAGATGAGAGTTTATGCTTTCATCCACACACGCTGGCCAAATGCGGGTTGATGGATGTCCATGTCCTCGAATGATTGGTCCTTAGACATGCCGGTTTCCTCACGATATTTTCCTTCACCAATATTGACCAGTGGTGAATTCACACAAAGATGTGGCAGCACGACTGGGAATCGAACCCGCCACCTTATAATTTCTAAGGCGAGGTTCATACCGCTGCGCTAACGCTGTTCTTTTATTCTATTCTAATAAACATAATAATTCAGTAAATAAACTCAAGGTTTACATAGTAATTAATGCACCTTACGGAACAGGGAACGGGAGTGCAGCCTGTTTACATGTACACTTTATAGCCGGAAGCAAGCTTCTACTACGTAATTAAATGTATGTACTAGTGATAAGAAAGTTTATGTTACACTGTGACTTATGTGTGTCTGTGACTTCGTCCGCATTAGGCTGCCCGCCCACGACCTATTTTTAATGACAGATTTTGTCAACTGATTTGACTCTCACACTGAACTTTAAACAGGGCCCAGGATTTTGCGTAGAACCTTTGGTTCTATTATGAGAAGTTTATTCTCCTCTTTTTGTGTAAATGTCAAGTGACATTATGTAATCCAGGTATTAAACAAAATAGTCGTTTTGCCCTAAAGTTTTACAAATGAAGTATATTTGTATTTTTTTATAAGCAATATCATTTTAATAGAGTAATGAAATTTTTAATTACTTCTACTAGCGACATCGTTTGTGTCGACATTACAAAATATAATTTGTATTGTGTCTAATATTTTTTTATGATTCCACACAAACCTTACAATTTCTATGGATAACAATTATGCTAAGTAACCTAGGTAGTAATCTTTTTCTCAATAAGATTTCATCAAAATCTGGCTAGTAGTTTATGATAGAGTATGGATATTTATGCAACCAAACGTTTTTTTTTAATAAGCTGGCGCTTGACTACAACTTACCTGATGTTAAGCAATGATGTAGTCTACGATAGCACGCGCCAGCCCAATGTACCGATTCACTCGTGATTGCAAATGCTTTTATATTAGCAACAAAATATCGCCCTATTAGGCTTTCAACTTTCGTTATTCTAGCATAGATTTAATGATTGAAACGGAATTTGATAATTATGTGGGTAATGTGGCGTTGGAGGTTATCAGATGAATACAATTTTTATAATAATCGGGTCAGTGGTTTAGCTGTGAAAAGTCAACGAAGAGACCGTGTAACTTTTAAACATTCAGAAACGAGTTTCTTGTTTGATAAGTACTTTGAGTTATATTTTATCAAATTGGGTACAGTATTTTCGTAAATTTAGGCAAATATTACACGTAGACATAACCTCAATAATTAAGTACTATTTGTTTGTATTTGTAGGTTAGGACATTTTAATTAACATAATTTTTAAGTAAGTAATGTCAGCCCGTTTATCGAGTACTACTCCAAACATTGAGCTGCATGTAAGATCCTATAAGTATATTAGAAAAGTCTTTTGGCTCGACGCGAGAATCGAACCCGGGTACTCGAGGTTATTATGCGAGCACGGTTATCACAGGACCACCGAGGCAGCTCCGATAAAACCGTTGTAAATAAGTTTTATTCCAAGTGGCTACAATATGTTGTCGAAATTTGGTTTTCTGGATTACCAAAGATTATCTTTATCACATCATACTATCGGTGTATTGAACATATGTTTACTTTCGCAGATTACAGGCAGAGGCTTACATATTATTATTTTATTAAACGCAGAGTTCCCTCAAAAGCTAACGATAACTCCCACTTGGCGCGTTACGTTCGGTTGACGATTTATGCCCGGTTCCTATATCAAAAAAACGCCTCGTTTTGGCAACGGATGTTAACATTTTCTACCTACGGTCATCCAAATCTGTTCCTATAAAAAACGTCCCGTTGTGAACATTACCCAAGGTGTATTACTAACGGATGGGAGGGCTAACTACTACGGGCCGTAAACTTAAAGTATGGAAATTTTGAAAACGGTGTTCCTATAAGAAAGAGGGCCAGTCTTACCTGCGGATGCTACCCACCGGTAGCCGTAAAAAAAAACTTGTGGAACGCCAGTTAACGCCCCGTTGGTTGGAGGATGGAAACGGAAGGTTACGTTTACTAATGACGGAAGTTTGATAATTATAGGAACCGGGCATTAGTGGTCCAAAGTGTAAATTTATTACGTAGGTTAACACGAAGAAAGTCGATAACGAAACTGAAAGTTCCAACTTATTCTCTCAATTAGGCAAATAAAGCGTGTTAATAAAATTTAATTAATTTCATGTGCATCAGTGTAACTATTTTTTTTTTTTGCAGTATTTAGCTATTTTTCGAGGTGTTTATTTATTTTGGTGTCAATATTTTATATGGGTGGTTATAATTTTGTTAAACAGTTTTGGTTTGGTAGAATACTGTTGTATGCCATTTGTGTAACTTTGTATCAAACAAACTTGCACAAAAGTGCGTTGACTTTCCAATGGTCAATCAAGACTTGCCGATATCCTCATTATATTTTACGTCACAATAAAATCACAAAGGTGTTCGTACACCTTTGTGATGTAATTTAGGATCAAAGTTGCGGCTCTAAACCATGATTCCACAACTGCAGTTTTTAACTTTTAAACAGCAACTTTGAAATAAACCTACTATCTCTTCTACACTGCTGCTGATCGATTCGATCGGTCACACCGGTTCGTTTCCCTCATTTTATAGAATCTATTTAATCGATGACGGGTGTTCATAATATAGGGTGGGCTTGATCGTCCGTATGTTTGTAAAAGGCAGCGTGTGTGGGTTAGATTAGCTTCAAGCGTGAGTTTATGTTTAGTCTAAGTAAATTAAAAACTTAACAACCGCAGTTAAAGTTACAATTTTAACCGACTATTTTCAACTATCTTAAGGAGAAATGTTTGTTACCTAATATCTTCGTTATAATTGAACCGTTTTCTATGTTTGAAAACTGGTCCTCCTTGTGTGGTCCCATTCAAAGTTTATCAAGATCTGTCCAGTAGTTTTTGAGCTATGTCGACAGAAGCGTCATTGTTTACGCCAAGCGCCTGCGGCTCGCAAAATTATAAGAGTAATAATAATTGTCCTAAACGCATAATTCTAGGTACATACGTTTGAAGTCCGTTTTGTGTTTCTGGTGCAAAAAAAGTACAGCATTTTTTTTTAAATGTTAAAGCTACCCAATTTGCTTTTTCTGTAAACAATGAACGGAGGTGAAACTAAAATTGCATAATTCTGTTTTTTTGACAAAATAAAGCAAAATGAGAATAAAACAAAAAGGTTTTAATCCAATTACCGCGAAGGTTCTATTCTTAATTACTAGTGAAGCGTAAACCGCATTTTATCGCTTTCATGGTTCCGTCCGACTGTTATGTAGCACCTACACTATGAATTAACACACCGTTTTCCGGATTTCCCACTGTATCGACATCATTATCGACCTATTCATAAGACTTCTTTAATTTACTCTTGAATAGACTGAACAGGATTCACAGCAACTCTAGATACAGTTCTTACACCAGCTTACGGATGTGAAAAAATTATAATCGAGTAAAAAAAATATTTTTTAATAATAAACCTAATTTTATTGAAAGATTTCGATTATTAATTAATCGATTTATTGTTTGATTAAACATTAATATTAGAAAAAAACATATTTTGTGATAACAGCATGATATCGTCGACCAGGGAGAAAATGACTAGCAAAATTATTTGGAGGCTCTGAAATTTTTGAATTTCGAAAAGAATCGATGTTGTGAAAAAATATATTTTGTTTCTAAAAATCGAATTTTGATTTTATATTTACACATACCTTTCAGAGATCGTCACTCGCTACTTAATCTGAGGGCGTCCTACGCCACATTTTCCAATCCGTAGTCTCCACTCAAGAACTCGGTTACTTCATATTTTACCAATCATTATCATTATTAAATTTTTCGTAACTAAGCCAATAATTCCATCACCATATTCTGGTTTAAGGTAAACCCATAAATCTCGAACATTCCTAAAGCAGGGAATTACGCGAATTACCTGTAGGCTATACACCATGTGAAACTGCATTGTTGTTAAGCAAGGAATTGTTATCTTCGATAAATCGCTTGAAATCTATTTGGAACTAGGAATCGCTTGGAGGCAAGATTTTCTTGAAATACACTGCCTATGCGCAAGTGATTGACTGTTGTTTTGAATTGCTGAATTATGTCTTAATTTTCTAGTTTCTAGTTTATTGATAACATTACTATAGGCCGACCGTTTAACTCGCGTATCACGTATTTATCTATTATTACAATATCATAACATTCATTCAGTTAAATCAATTTGATGTTACAATTTTCCAATATTTCTCTATAAAAACTAAACATCAATGGGTCTAATACCGGCTACCGTGAAAAATATATGTGTATGAAAGAATTTTTGTAAATCTTTTACTCCAAAACGTAGTCAATTAAATTTAAATATGGCACACAGTTTGCTACTGGACTATCATTAATTGATATAAGTGATCATCACATAGGTAAGTATATGAATTTGGGGGAGTTCTGGTAGTTTATTTATTTTCTGTTGTTCATGAAAAGTATTATCATTTTAACGGCCGCGAATCTAAATGACGTCACGGAATCGTAAAAATTTGTAGATACGAGTATATCCACTGAAATTATAAGTGCAACAGTTGATAATGTAGATAAGATCAGTAGGACTGCTCCTAATATAGACTTCCCTTTATCACTCAACACTGCTGTCTGTTATGTAAAATATAACGTATTGCTTTCTATTCCAAACTAACGAATCGAGATAAAGATTTGTAATTGTTAAGTAACACTTTTCTTTTGTTCAAATAATTGGCTAACAGTTTTCCGGCAGTGTATGATTAATTCTGATTTGTGTCTGTTTCCTTACTCGTTATTACTTGCCTTCTTGGTTACATACAAGCTTAAATCTATTTCACTTTAACAAGATAGATTAGTACAGATGCAATGAATATATTCATGTTAGGTATGCGTAATAAGAATCTACGAGTTGTCAATACAAAAAAAAAATGAAATAACTTTTGAAGTTAAAATGCAAATAAATCTACAAATTATTTTGCCTATCCTATTTCGAATTAATTTTATACTATTTCTTTCATTTTAACTGCTTTTCATAGAATATTTATGATCTAAAAAAAATTATAAATGAATTTTGACAAGTTCGCACCCTACAATACTGCCCACTAGACACTAAAGTGCACTAACCGCAAAATAACGATTGCGAGCGTTTGCCATTTAAAGTTAAGAATTTGATATAAAAAATAAACAGATGTATAAACAAAAAAAATTGAATGCAGAAATGTTCTATAGGTGTAGGTTCACACGTCTTAACAATAAAAAAAATATATCCTTTTAAATTAATTTATTATTGGCCATTTACTAGTTTGGCACGAATTACTGCTCCGCCTTACCTAACTATTATTGCACTTTAGTGTCTGGTGGGCAGAATAGTATTCGATAGTTCAAGATTTTGACGTATTGACAAATTGTTAGTAGGGTTTCATTTATTAGTTTATATTAGGATGCGAGATTAGGTAAAGCGAATATAGAATCCCCCCTCCTCCCGTTATTTGATTCTTACCGTGTAATAGGTATGAATGTATATGACTTTGTGAACATATTCAGTAACGAATATGAATACCTAACCCTAATATAACATCCCTAATAGATAGCGACGTCTCATAAAAATATAGTCACTTAGTTTTATCATGTTCTTGATTCGTTTACTTTATCGTACTTTAATAGATTTTATTAAATTTTATTTATTTAGGGACATTAAACCACCTAACCATAAATAAATAAAATAATTATAAAATAAAAAGTATTTTCTCTTGAAAGAATAATCAACAAAAGCAATAGATGCAATTAGATTATATTATTTATGTACCTTTATCCAATATCTTATCTCTTCTGCAGTTACTATCTTAAACGTTTCTTCGTTCCTTAAACCTCTATAATTAAACTTCAATTGTACAGCTGATAAATGATTGAGAGCAGCGACAGCGCAGCGATATCGGCATCGCATTTGAATTATACGGTCGCGGGTTCGATTCCCGGTAGTGCACACACATTTTTATGTGAATTGTTTCATCACCACTGCCCAATATCGGTGAAGGAAAACATCATAAAGAAATTGGCATGTCTAAGAACTAATTGTTCGAGGACATGTGACATCCACCAACTCGCACTTGGCCGGCGTGTGTGGATCAAGGACTAAACTCTACCAACTCGTAAGTTAGTTAAAAGAAGACCCGGGCCTAGCAGTTGGACACTAAAAAGATTGAAGTGATACTTCTCATCACTTCATCCTTAGTTACGTCATCACTTTTATTAGCCTTTTAGATCTAAATTTTACGTACTTTTAATCGCCTATTCTGAGCAAAATTCTCAGGGTTGAAGTAATGTTTCTCATCACTTCAACCTTCAGATACTTCGTCACTTTTAGCTTTAAGACCTCCATTTTACGCCCATCGTGATCAAAATTTTCAGCAGTACACTATAGTCAACTCCATTTTGTTATAACGTAATATTTTCAATTAAGTAAGTTACTAATGTTGTGCTGTTAACATTAATCTTAAACGTTTGTAACAGTTATAGCAGTGTGGGTAGCAGTGGGTGTTGTTGAGGCTTTATTCTCACGGAAACAAACCTAAAATATGGATGGGACAGACATTTTGTTACGCTAATTTGTTTCATCTTTCAGTTAGGTGATTATGCTGAGGTTAGATTACATTACCTGTTGATTGATGGTGAAGAATTTAAGATTTATTAGCATAATTATGTTATAAATTAAACAAGTGATGTAATTATAATATTAATTTTATTATACGTGTGGGATGCTCTCCAGCTGGGTGAAGTGACGTTTTGCGTTAAGTCTAGCTTAAGTTAGATACAAGCCTTAAGCCGGATACCAACGAAGAAGGATCGGACCGGTTGTCTAAATTACTGCGTACTCTTGTACCTACTTGTATTCCACTCTCAAATCATCATCATCAGCACCATCACCTCCTCTCCTTTAGAAAGCTACAGCGATCGGTTGCCGGCCGTCATACTTCGTCTTCCCGCATTTACAACAATATCATCAGTTCACCTTGTGGCGGGCCAGCAGACGCTGCCGCGCCCAAAGCGTGGTCTCCACCTAAAACCCTTATTTCCCAGCGCTCATCGGTTCTACGAGCGATGCGGCTTTCTCATTTCCACCTTTAACTTGCCCACTTTTATCGCTATGAAGCGTCGGTGAGATTAGTTCTTGTGCGGATCACCAACAAATAACCAAGCGAAAAATGCTAAGCGAGCAGAAAAACTTGAAATGAATTCTTTAAGTTACGATCTAAAGCAAATGTACCATTATTTTGGTTCGTAGGACCATGCATTTATTAACTGTTTTAACCCCCATGTGTATTTATGTAATGTTTCTTGCCTTGTTGAACCTAAACGGATGGATTTGTTTTGATGAGGTTTATTTAATTTAAAAGCTAAAATGATCAAGATGGTTCTAACCTGGTCATGTGTCCATAAAACTTTCAATTTAAAGTTATCGCACATTGCTCTTTCGCGATTGTTATTTTCAAACCAATTTATCTTCTATAATTCTCATTTTAAGTAACACTACCGTTTAAATGATGGTAAATAAATCATTCTACCAGGTTATTCGCTTCATCTATATTCAACAAGCCGCGAAGCTTACAATTTACCATTTAGGAAATAGCTTAGAAAGTAACAATTTCCATACATCAAGTATCTTAGCACATCCAATATCTGCGGAAGCTACAAGTTACGCAACGAGGAAGCTAACTAACTAATAATTGTAACTAGATATAAATGAAGATAACGTCTAAAATATTAGTACCAATAATATTTTCACCCACACAGCGCCATCTAGTCCCAAATTAAGCAATTATTACTATATTTGCTTGTGTGGGTACTAGGAACTGATACTCTATTATACTTAGATGTATATCTGTGTTTGAAAATATAGTAAAGAAACTAGCAGGTCTGAAGTAAAATTTCGGCTTTTAAACTGTTTTAGTGAAACACGAAAGGATTGTTACAGTTGTTGCTAACTGTATGCTGTATCTCTGTTTAAGGAAGCTAGTGTTTCCTTTGATATATTAGCACAATGCACAGGTGTTCAATGTAAATTAGAGGCTTAACGCAGCAATCGATATAACGGTTCTGTGTACATTTCTATGTTTTGATTATCTAACACTGTCACCTGTAAAATACAGTCTGCGACTTATTGCACATGTGATTAAGGTGTCTTTCTGTTATGTACTAAATATAATTTTAAAATTATATTCTACACCGACCCTCAAACTTCAGACTCCCAAAGTACCTACTCTATATTCGTATCGTGCATTTGTTTTGACGACAAAATGGTAGGTTTTTAGTCTTTTGCCACAGATTTTAAATAATTTATTTGTTGAAATAAAACTACTCTATACCCGATATTATCGCGGCTTAATTTAGATTTTTATATCCTGACGTTACATAGTATTTTCTGAGTTCATGATCACGGGTGGAAGACTGAAACGGGATATAAGAATCCAAATTAAACCGCGATAAAATCCGTTATAAAGTAGTTTTATTTCTATTTGTGATATTCGCGTACATCTAAGAAATTACTATTTTATTTCTGTTTGGATCACATACGTAATAGACGGCGAGCCTGTTGCCGTTTATCGAACACCATTGCGAACTTCGAGCTGCTTCTTATATTTTTCTATAGGTACTAGAAACGCCTGGATCAGTGATTTGAACCTGATCTTGCGATTAATGGGATAACCTTACAACTTCAGAACTTTGTAGCTGAATGCGGATTACTAGTAATCCCAAGACTTTTTAGTTTATCTTCAAATTTTGAATGTAGGATATGAACAGATTTTGAATCATGAAATTTTTTTATTATTGTCATGAAGTCATTTTATTTCACTTTGTGCATATACTGATAAATAAAGGCGACGTTTTAATATCCGACTAAGAAAAAGGAAGGGAAGAATTTATTTGATAATTTCATTAAATTCATTATCTATCCTTATCCTACCTATTGTATTTTTTAAGGACAAAGGTGTACTTTATGGCGGCTGCCCAAGCATAGTATCAAAGACAACATTTCTATCCACACTGGGTACCAACTTTACACTCGACCTATTCAAAATTAATGCCTGATGGTTGCCATTTGTCATTTAAAAATAACAGTAGTACAGAAATAGAAAGTTAAGTTTTTTGATTTTGCAGGACGAGGCTATAGCTTAAATAGCTAAACCATTCACGATTTGTGATACAGACGTTTTCTCAAACCTTTATTATACTTAATGTAACTTGCGCAAGGGCGCGATCAGTCCCATTAAAAATCAATTACTCGTTTCCTTTGGTCGGAAATGTAGCGACAAAGAACAGCTTTTCATTTCAAGACCATTGTTCTGTGTGCTTTGTGAAGGCAAACGTGACTGCTATAGGAATTCTGTTTATGGGTATTAAATGAGTGGAATTTAGAAATCAAAAACATATTTCAGTGCTCAGATTAAATAAACAAGCTATACTTATAAAATAAACCATAAAAGTTTGTTTGAACGCGTTAATCTCTTGACGGTTCAGTTGGCTTGGTGGGTAAGCTACCTGCCTTTTACGCTGCTGGTTGTGGTTCCGATTCCTACTCAGAACTGACATTTGGTGCCTAAACATATTGGCTGTTTGTCTTCAGTCTGGGGAATTATCCAAGTATGTATTTACAAAAGAAAAACCGTATATAATTAGTCCTATAATATATGTAAACATCTTATTATTAACATTATACATGCTTGACTAGTCACTACTTGGTAATTTTTTTGCGTTTGGTACCTCACATAATGTAATAGAATACTTTTGATGTGACAAAATTTGCACCCAAAGCGGGGCTAGTGTATCGAATAAAGCGTCTGTAGTATGGAATGGGTTATTTTCAGTCGCATTCTTCAGCTTATTTTAGGTCCGACTCAATATAGAGTAGCAAAACAAAATGGAAATAACTGAGCAATTTATTCTCGGTTAATTTTCACCTTGTAGTTGGGGAGGCAGAGAGAGGATTAAAGGATTCATTCGAAATCATACAATCGTAAACAATAGAGAATACCTTCCCTACCTTTTACATCAAATCTTGACTCTAAATTTAATCGCGTCTGTAGGTTAACCGATCAAAATATGTTAGGTAAAAATGCTTTAATTCGGATTGATCGTGCCAAAATGAGAGTATCATCTATTATGAGTCATTAACACGAAGACAGTAAAGTAAGACAGGCCAGCAAGCCGTTAGAAAATACACTGCATTGGATTGTCCTCAAGACAGTTGTCCCTATTTACACTATGATTTTTAGCGGCTTTTTGTCCTCGTGTTAATGGTCATTAGAGTGACACTATAAAAAAAAAAGTGGTATATCTCCTTCCTTAGTAAAAAAGTTTATAAACATATGTATCCATGAAATCATAGGTCTCCACGATCTTCACGTAAATCCACAATGTTGTCGTCTCTCCTATCATAAAACTCAGTGTTTTTGTCTTATGTTTAATAATTTATGAAATTCATGAATATAACAAATAGCTGTCACATTTTTTCTTCTGAGAATTGTTGCTCGTTTAATTCTGTCTGTATGGATTCTGTCAGATGTTAAACATATAAATAATATTTATATGTTTAACATCTGATCCTACTCCAAAAACAAATTAATCATAACTTGTTACTATCTTGTCGGTATCAAATAGTGAAACCTTCAAGTATTTAGTTCATGTTCTAAAGGGCCAAGTGATAGTTCGTCAGTACGTTCGGCAATCGGCCCTCATTATACTCGAACCAGATTTATGTTAAAGTATCAATCTTTGTGTTGAGAGTACTTTCTTTGTTGTTAAGAAGTACATAAATTGAGTTGTCTGTTACCTTTTGCCTTTTACTTTATGCATTGTATTGATCTGTTCACGCAAATGTATTCATCCGTGAAACAAGGTTTACATACAATTTTGAAGATATATACTTACATAGAATTCCGCCTTTTTTGCGAAGAGGTAGGCAAAGACTATAAACCACCACTTGCTACGATATAAACATACTTCCTTAGCCTCACTAATCTTAAAGATGTCCTTCAATGTCTTAATCTTTGTTCTATCATTCTGCTAACTGTGGAAGAACTAAAACTTTTTCGATTATAAATTGTACAAACTGTTAAAAATTTACTAAACTGTTAGTACATGTTTTATTTTAATATTTCACTTCTCATAAATGATATTGCAATATCTCTACGAATGGCAGCAATACACATAATCTGTCAGCTAAAATTGATGCAATGAAGTCTGACGACAGATATCTTGTGTGCGTGTAAATTCAAAAACTACTTTATTCATTGCCATTATTTCCAACAATTGGCATTTTTTTGTTACAAAAAGAAATCTTGATAAGTATTGTCCAATTTGAAGGGTCATTTGCGATGTATTCGGCGTGTTGATGGTCATTTAGTTCATAGATGATTCGGGTGTCCTACACAATATGTAATGCATTGTAGTGAAAGTTTATTTGATCGCCAATTATGATTTTCTCTCGCGCACAATCTACGCGACATTTTCTTTATCTTTTTGTAATGGTTGCTTGAATGATTTCGTCATTTTTCTCACATTAAATATCATTCAATCCATTATGTGGGACAGAATTAACTGAATCTCTTGTTTTCATATTGTTCAACACGCCTTCTAAATAGGTTGAGAGTAAATGGATTTTGGATGACTAAAACAACGTGTTTGAGTCTTATTAGGTATATCAGTCAGATCACCTTTTTTGTCAGATATATTAATATGCAGGTAGTATAATCCTTTCATGATTACATTGCGGTTAATTTTTACAAGTTGGTCAATATCCTGAAAGTAATTGATATTTAACATTTAGCAGCCATAAAGTTTTATTATTTAGGTCAAACATGGTCTTAATATTAAGATCGCGTTATCAAAAACCAATCAGTGGTGCTAAATAAATATTTATTTATCATTTCTGGTGTTATGCCATTCGATTTAATAGACAATTGAACGTATATAACAGTTCTTATGCTGAGTCGATCGATGTTTTGAATTGTTATTACTGTTTCATAACAAACATTTATATTTATTTATTTTATTTGAGGACGTTACGTTTTTATATTATGTATTGTCCACCTAGTTTTCAAGATCTAATTGCATATTATTCTTGTTTTTTATTTATAATAAATGTTAAATAATCTCGACGAATCTGATATATTTTTGCATAACTCTCTCTGAATCCAAAATGAAGTGTCGCGAGATGTGGTTGATAACAACAACCAAAGATCTTTTTAGATAGCTAATGTGAATTGAGGTAAAAATCGTGATATATTAGTTATAGTGCTTAAGATTACACTTGCTTATATAAGATTAGAATCCCTCATAGATTTTAACTGGCCTTGAGCTTGATAATACTATTGCATTGCTATTTGCATCTTTTCCCCATCCATATGTATTTGGGTTTCCGAGAATATTTGTTACTTCATTGCAAAGTTTACTGCCTGTCTCGTGCCACTCGTTCCGCTCAACGCGTTCTTATAACAAAAATAGAAAAAAATTTGAACGAATATTTAACTTTCGTCAAGTAAAAAAGTCCTGCCAAATACCTACAAAACAATCGCCCCATTCCTCTCTGGCTAATGCTCGAAATCTATTCACGTCGCTGTAAAGTTTATCCTAAGATAAGGCTCGAACTATGTTGCTTGTTGTCTCGTTCGCGCCTAGTGGATTTGTAAACAAAGAGGGAGATAGCGATGTAGGGTGCTCCGCATGGCCGTTGATGTTTAGTTTGAAACGGAATAATGGAACAGTTTGCGAGTCGCCGGCTCTGCGCACGGCCGACTGACGCAGGCAGTTAGTTGCGCTCAACTCGGAGAATTTACTTTTAACTTTTTGAACTGTTTTTCTATCTAACGTTTCAACAAGTGCCTGATATTTGGATGTGTTAGTGAATGCATGTAATGCTGTATTTGAAGAACTAAAATCAAATGAAAACTAACAAACGCCGTGTGGATTTTCAACAACTTCTTGAAAATTTGTGTCTTTTTGGTATATAAAAATGCATAATTATGTTACGGTTTGCAGTTTTATATAATTTCTTTGTTAACTGTATTTTGCTGAAGCACGTTTCTGCCTGTGTATTGGCACGAGCCTTTAATAATAATAGTGCACCAAACCAGTTTGCGAGTGTGGTTTGGCTGTGGTTATCCTGACTTTTATGCGGGCGTCTTGTGAACGAATTTCGTCGTGTTTGTTGGATTCTAGCAAAGGCACCTTCAGTTATTTTAAGGAAAATTAATGATTTATTGTTATGCACCTTATCATAATCTATATAGATAGGTGCAATATGTCATTGTAATCTGTTATCATTCAAGCCTTGTTATTTTTCCGTTAGACTGATTCACCTTGACCGATCAATACGATCTCAATGCACATAGACAGACTTTCTGTTTCAAGGTTAGGAATCCTGATCTCACCTTGTTCATCTACAAACATTAACAATAATTAACATAGTTGCTCATTTAAGTCTTAAAATAATGTCGTTTGTTTAGCCTAAACTTGACCAGCCAGTTGTTCAAATGCCCCTGCTACAGTTTTAAAAACAACAAATTGTAATATTATTTATAAAACAGTACTTAATTGCAGTTAAGTGCACATAACTAGTGTAAACATCGTATCACTCTTTGAGCCGTCCTACTGAAGCTCTTAACTAAGTCTTCAAATAAATATAATTCGATGTTTATACATCGAATTATATATTTTAAGACTTAGTCACCTATGAATCGTCATGTTGTCTGCTATTATTGTGTTAGTACAGATCGGTTCACGAGTCATTTTCTTGTCAGGCACTTGCTTTACGCTTGACTTCACTTTTATACGTGATTTCATTGGCCATTTTTTACAACTTGTCAGCATGAATTCTCTTATCTAACAGAAACTTGCAATCTACTTTAAAATTGCCCAATTCTTCTTTAGCAATTGTCGAGTTTTTGCTTATTTTCGATTACAATTATACTGGTTCTAAACTGACACTTCCTCTGACTCACAGCGTATGTATCGAAACTGTAAGTACCATCAGTTGTGTAACTGAAAAGTGGCAAGTGTCCAACTTGTCACGTGAAAATGTATTACTTCCTCAAAAGAAAGCGAAAAAGATCATTGAACTTTTCAGACTGTTTATCAGTTCTTTCATTTGTATCAAACGCTGAAGACAGTTTTTGTGTTATAATTAAGAATCACCGAGCTGCATACTAAATATTAGAGAAATTAAATTAACACCAGCAAATGTTGCTGATGATTCATCTTGAGTTTCATGTGTCTCATTTTCTGCTTTGTTAACCGATCGTTGACTTTAAAATGTTATGTTATGACAGTTGCCAATTATTTAGCTTTTAAACATTTTACTTATTATTCGTGAAACAATTATTCTCAACAATTTTTAAACTTAATTGCTTAATTTTTATGACTGTGAGTTTAAAAATATGTAGGTCGTCTAAGCAGATGACTACTTTTACGAGCAGTTTGTGGTGTTACGTACGCAGTCTCCATTTTTATGCGTTTCTTTTGTTTTAATTTTACCTTATGGCTTTTTATTTCGTTTTGTTACTTCATATTTTTGGACGACCCTTAATATTATAAAAACCTTTCCTTTTAAATATACCAATTAATAAGAACACAACTTGGGTAATAAAATATGTATCTTGACCCCATACTGGTTTATATTAACACTATACTTTATTTCTTAAATTCAAAGTCGTAAGGCTGAATTTAAAATATCACAATATGCCCGCATGAGATCATTTTTAAGGACAAGAACCGTTAGTAACGATGTCCCTAAATGTTCAAATTCTTTCTATGGACACAGTAGTATGGATACCTACTTAATAAAAAATGAATGCTTTGACTTTTCTATGCATGACAAATAATCTTGAGATAGTAATATTTTTGTATACCAAAATGACATTTTAATTAAATTTTATTTAGACGAACAATATAACGAAGTGACCTGCAAAAAGTGCTCTTACTTATTAATAAGAAAATTAAAAATATTTTTGAGATATTTATATCTACAAATAGCAAGAAAATTCGTATAATTCTATATTGGATCACCATTGACACTGGGAAACGATCTTGGACGGAGTATTCTACGTCACACCTGATAATACAAAATATAAGGTAAGTCTTACATTTAACAACCAATAAATATTTTAAAGTCCTTCAAAAGGTAAAACGAGACAGAGACTCAAAGTTAGAATTAGCACAAGATTCACAGAACGGAATCAGTTTTATATAGGAATATGCTTGTAATGAAATGAATTCGTGTAATAGCCAATATAATGCCGGTTTTTACCATAAAATCAACATTTTAGGTGCATCAAAAAACTGTAGTGAAAGAATTAACTGCTATATATTTGCAAGATGACAATTTCCTGTGACATAACGCAAGAGAACCAAATACTTTTCTCTTGAAGCCGAGCACACGACAACAAACAAATGCCAATCATTCCAGATTGTATTCCTTTCATACAAGCGTATGAATTTTCTATTACAGCCCATCTTCAATTTATAAATTGATCTGCTATCAATACCAAATTGGCCACACCATCAAACGTATGTAATTTATTTTCGGAGCATGTGTGCCTCTTTATGGTACTTTCTTTGACACGCCTTGTGAAATGATTGCCCTAAAATGGTTGGTCCATCTGTTGGCAACGACCGAAGTAGAATGATTGGCAGGTAATGGTAAAATTTTGGACATTACTTTCATACTTTTGCTGATTTTTGAGATGATTTTCGAACTTTTTTAGGTCTTTTAAGAAACTTATGATGGGCAAAATAACGATAGCAATTATGTTGAAACCAATCCATGGGTTTTATTTTCTTTCATTGAGGCAGTTTAATGTGCTACTACTAAACAATTTAAAAATAGAAAACCTTTTAACGATCGCGATTATATTGTAAATTTTTACGATTATTCAAATTGCCCTATAGATCGTTAATTGGTAGTACGTTACAATTAAATCGATTAGTACGGTACCTATTTCCAGTGAAAACGGTGTTCGATTTTTGTCTGTGTATAAGTACCTGTAGTAACTTTACACAGTTATTTATTGACTAACATATCAATGACCAGTAGTTGCGCAGCGTAGAAATATAAGGTAGCGGGTTCGAATCCTAGTCGCGCCTACACATCTTTGTGTGAATGTTTCATCTCCGCTGCTTAATATCGGTGAAGGAAAACATCTTGAGGAAACCGGCATGTGTATGAGCTAATCATTCGAGGGCATGCGACATTCACCAACCCGCACTTGGCCAGCGTGTGTTGATTAAGGCTTAAACACTCTCAACTCGTAAGATAGTTGAGAGAAGCAGTGAGAAGAGAACCGTGAGCAGTGAGACACTAAAAGGGTTAACGTGATATCAAGATAAGGAAGGAATATTACCCAGATTATAGCTAATTTATCTGCAATTCTTGAATGAAGTGCGTGCAAACATCCGTGGTATATATTAGAAAAGTAAAAACAGAAGTTACCGGATTTCCAAAACTGTAAATTCTTTAATAATGTCTTTGAAATGCATATAACTCCGCTACTAACTACTTGGAAGTTTGTCAAATATTGTTTATTAATAACGGATGTTTAAATTCCGTTCCGCTGAAAAGCTATTTCCATTTCATTTCTTCCGACCCTTATTTATAAAACGATTCATCCTGTTTTTTTACTATTAATTGACTACGTCCTAGGAATAAAAGAATTTTGTTAACATTTATTACCTACATGATTATTTATTCAATTTACATAACTTTTATTTGCTTATCTACCGGTTGCATTATCATCATGTATAGAAAAATGGTTCCAATTAAAACTTTTACCAAAACCAATTTCCATTAACAGCGGATGAAAATTCAAATAAACACATTGGGAAGTTTAGTTAATGCGCGTGCGCACGTTTCGGCCCGGATCCGGCTTGCAACGTTCTCTTTACGCCCTAGTTCGTTCGTTTAGTTAGATTCAGTTTTATTTTTGATCTTTTTTTTTGTTTTTGATTCATTCTACTACCGATTTTACCTTTTTAATTTGGGAGGTCGTGATTCTATTACGCATGAATAATTTATCCAAAAATAAAACCATAATTATGTGATGTTAAAGTCAAGTCGTGTATTTTTAAAGTTTACAACGTTGTGAATAACGTACATAATACTGTATTAAATTTAATGTAAGTATCTCTTGCATATAATAGCCTTCATGCACATGTAGGAAATGATACCAAAATCTCTAAGCAACAACAGTATTCTACTTCAGCTGACCGCGCATAATTCATAGACGCTATTGAGTCACCTACACAGCTAAAAAGCGTTCAACAATGCAAGGCATCACACTAAATGTAATTTGAATGTACCGTTAGTCAGTTTCAGTCACTTGGCATCCAGACTAGGTCAGTTTTTGTCGACAATGCGCCTAATGACGATTTCAGGCCGGTTCGGTCATTGCAGGCATTTACGATAACTTTTGCCTGTTGTTGTCCATATAACACTCTATAAATAGTGCTATTCATGACAAACATCACCATAGCCTACATTCAACGTAAATTTTCCTATTCGCTTTATAATTTTAATCAAATCGATAGTCTTCGATATCGATTTATCCATAACGATTTTTATGTCGATCTCAAAATAATGTAACATTTATCGTTTCAATACAATCAATATTAATGTTTGTATGTCATCATCAATGACTGCAGACCCAGAGTTTATTTCCTTTCGTTGGCAGAGCATTTAAATTTAATAACTGATTTTATATGCATGATTGCATCAAACTAAATAGTGAAATAAAAACTACCTGCCCGTATTAAAAGGCTTTTATTATGACCAGTAAAGTTTTTATGTATGATTTTCAGCGCTGTGAATTGTAAAATATTTATGTGTTCTATTTAAATCCATGTCATCTAGGTTCATTTTAACATTTTCATATAGTTAACAAAGCAGATATTATTTTCGTATTAGATCTTTGTTCGTCTTCTTAGCCCAATCAGGAAATATTTATCATAAACACATGATGTCTACTTTCACAAGTAGCTGTTAAATTTTGATGATTTGTCACCTAAATTATCACAATTCTGAACTCGAATACAGCAAACATCTGAAGCAAGGACATAACCATTTTCTCAATTTTTTCAGTAACCAGTTAATTATCCAAGAAATTATTTTTAATGTTTTGACAGTATGTAAAATATCAGTCGAAATAGTCAGGCCAAATTCTTCATGTCTGACTCTTAGCAGTCCAGAGTAAGAAATAATGTAAACAAAGGAACGGCTATCCCTTAGGATGGGTTTTAAAAGCTTTTCGGAGGTCCGATTTCAATGTTTAACACGATAAACTATTTTTTTGTAAGGTTATTCAAGAGACTTAAGGTTTATTTGAATTGAAAAGAAAAGCTGTGATATTTCTCGTAACTACCAATATTTGACTAACTCAAATTTATTATTCATACATAGCAAATTCGGTCAACTAGAAAATGAATTTCAATCTCACCTTGCTACCATTGCTTTCGAAATTATTTGTCGCTAAAATATAGGTTTGGCTGTTTGAACAGTAAATAGAAACACAGCGCCTTATCATAAGCAATCAAAACACCGTCGTTCCCGATTTGTGACCTACAAACAAACACACGGAAGACTGAACATTTTTATGAGGAGTCTAGTTAGTTTTACCATTATAGTAGCAACTGATATGCTGTTTTATTTAACCAGAATTGATAGCTGGTCGATAAACTATAGTTTTATTTGTATACAAGGATGTTTCAATCGTTAAGACAGATGTTAATATTATTGTAGTGGTTAATTTCTCTCAAATAACTAAATTTACTCTTACTTATCACCTGCCGATTTAACAAATGCTATATCTTAAGAGTATCTACCTTAGGTACCTTACAAAATGCGACTAGCAATCATCCCGCAATGAATGGTATTGGTAACCACTCCAATTTAGCAGTTACAATAATTAAGTCATTAACTATTCAAAGACTTACTCCATCTAGAACAGCTTATTATACTTAGCTTTCGTGAAGGTCAAAGAGGCGTTAGCTAGAAAAATTGTTGCAATTTGGAATTTTATCTCACAACATCAGCATAATTCGTACACTCCACAGTTTCACACTTAATTTCATCACCACTGTGTTTAATATACCGTACCGCAAAACTATTTTCGTGTTCTCTATCTATATCTCGCTTCTGACTATGATCTGAGTAAATGCGTGATTCAGCTCAGCATTATAACAAAACAGGGTTAAGTTCACACAGCCTTCTATTTTTACCTTGCTTAAGATTGCGTGACTACGAAATCGGTTAACATTAATTAAGGCTTTCTGTGCACAAATACTAAGCGAACGTTTATCCGCTAATCACCCGATTTTCTTAGACAAAGTTGTATGTTTGAGTCGTGAACGTCAGATTTTTATGCTGGTAAACTTCATAACTAGTTAGACTATTTACAACTGTAATTCTAAACGTTAAAACACGATTTAAGGAAGGACTAGGTACGATAGGAATTAACAGTTTTACTTACTATTTGAGATAATATACAAATAGTATTTTAAATATTTTTTTTATTATGAATGCATTCTTATTAATGTTGGTTTAGAGTTTGATATATTTGGTAATTTTAAAAGAGTTGTTGACATCAGATCAAACATCGTGTTTACTAGCAAAACTCTTAACAAAATATTTGTGGGAATTTCTTTCCACGAAAGCTTGTGAAATGCGGCGTCATGTGATACAATACAAATATTGGCATATCTCATCCTATAATCCGTTACGAATTTTCAAATCAACGGTAAATTCAATTGTACACAGTGTTGGTAAGTAAACTTAAATCACGGAAAGTACTCATTACTTTGGTTTGAAAGTGTGAAGGGCTTTCTATGTGCCTTATATTTTGTTTTGTTCTTTGTTTCAAATAGACGCGTTATAATGTAGCAACGTTGCGTAGGCGTTTTTGTATTGAATATCCGAAACCATCCTTGTGAAGCAACTTTCCACTCCCTTCGTGTTGAGTTTATTCATGATGACCGATGATTTGAATAGTAATGTTGTTTTGGTCTTGTAAAATAACAGCTCTTTTGTTTATCTCTATACTATACAAAGCAATCACAATACATGATTGTGATGTATGTTTATGGCGACTGTTTTTGTTTGTTCCAATATAATCTTCATTTAGAATTATGCTAAGAGTAAGACCTTAATTCTTTTGTCTTGCAGCTTCAATATCAATATGGGACTTTACCGTTTCTTTTGAACTATTATTAAACACTGAATTCAGTTTAAAACAACATAGTTTACAAATTTTTAGTGAGTTTTCTTTATCGTATCAGTTTCAATTATCTATCCAACTTTCTGTTTCACAATAAAATATCGTAGTTCCATCGATAGGATCAACTCTATCTATTTTTGTTTGCTTATTTAAATAAATCTATCGTAAGCTGTCGAACCTAACGTGGTGGACAAGTTAATGGTTTCCTCGGTTATTAGGTTGTTTGTCAGTATAAAGTTTCCTGTTACGATGCGTTCTAAATAGTCTTCTTTTAATTATATTTATACGAAACTAAACTACAAATTGAACGCAATCTCTTTATGTTTACTACCTAATTTGGAGCAATGATTAAAAGGTCTTAAGTGCGTTAGGATTTGTGGATCTTAAATTATTAAGAGGAAGATTTAATGTCATTTATTATTTTACTTTATTTATGCAAACATGTTAAAAAAAATTAACTGACTGATAACGCACTGCCCAAACCGCTGAGTCTTGAGACTACAAATTTAGCACAAAGGTTTCGTGTAAGTTCTAGGGGTGCACTAAGAAAGATTTTAAAAAACGGGCGAAGCCACGGTTGGAAGCTAGTGTCACATAAAATGAAAATCGTCAAGATACTTGTCGGAACTAGTACTTCATTACTCATAGCTCTCATCGCGTCCTATAATCAGCTTATTTCTATAGATAGAGCTTATATTAAACGCCAAGAGCACTACAATAACTCCAGTACCCATAAAATCTAACTAGAGAGCTGCGTAAAGTGTTAGCTCAGCGTTTGCCCAGTCATTATTATGTTAGCAATTTTAGTGAAAACACTTAGTTTTGATGAAATTACCGGTTACTGATTTATAACTTGTTGGAAAGATTGTAATGTAGCAGGCATTTGCCGGAGTTATCAATTTTCATCGTTAACATGTACATTTAGTTGATCATTTGAATTTTCTTGGTTATTAAAGCTGTTGTAATTACGTGTGATTTAATTTTCTGATATGCGGTGTTCACTGAGTCTGTTGATGTGTTCTGCGCTATGAGTGTGTTGATAACATTCTTAGTAACTTGTTAGTATAACTTTACCACACTGAAATATCAAATCGTATTGTAATTAATATTAGTTATAATTACAATTTTTTCTTTTGTTTTGGTCATAATTTGAAACCAAACTTATTTGTTTTTCATTATTATTACATAAATTTTGTGATATGAGCTGTTTAGGATATAGCATATTGAATGAATTAGGTCTACCTATAAATAAATTTAATATCTGATTTCTGACGTAAATCAGATACGCAGTGAAATTGTCATTTTCACTTTCGAAACCACAGGTTACTTGTTACATAAATAATTTCCTCGTGTTGTTCAACCGATTAACATTAAAGGCCATGTACCGAGTTGTCCTTATTACAAGGGTCTTAAATATTAATACAATGGTAACCTTTTATTAATGGCCTAACACACTTTTGTATTAATTATTGTGTAGTGTCATTTTTAATGCTGTTTCAAAATTTAATGAGATCAATTTGTTTTGAGATTCTGTGTTTTCATGACTCAGGGAATCCTAGTGTAGAGGCTAGTGCACTGTAAAACCTATTGTTATCTATTTTGTTTGGTTAGTAAATTGATCTATATTTATTTGTATTTTTTTATAGAATCGTCGAAATCTCTGATGTGATTAGACATTTTGTGTAATGATTAAGTTTACAGACATAATCAGATAATGTTACTATTTCTTCATCCTATCCTATGGCTGTATTTCATTTGCTTTGTGAGTAACAGTGTTTCTTGTGTAATATAACTAAAGTTTCCTATGCCTGTGTAGGCTGTAATGACTCTTCACCAAATATGCACTAAAGTTGTGTTAGACAAATCGATAATATCTACGTTCCTTTGATAAATGCTTATGATTAAGTACACATATTATGGATGTTCGTCTATTGATTTCACCAATAAGTTGAAAAACCAGAAAGTGTTTTGTATTATGTGTGAGGCCGCATTTAAATTTTACTGTCACGTTTAACGTAGTTTGACGCGCCTCTGTGTACAAGAACTTTGTGTTGGCTACTAAAGAAAAAAGGATGAGATGGCCAAGATTAACTACATGACTAAGAAAAAACAGAAGGTTGCCGTCAAGTTGTATAAGGAGGTAAAGGGGATCGCAATGGAGAAAGAGAACTGGAGGAAGTTGCTTAAGTACATCGGCATTGACCGACAAGACCTAAGCTCTAACAATAAAAACCCTATCAACCCTAATCTTCGAAGCCCACCTTATTAGTGCTGTAGATGATAGCTTTTAGCAAATTAGTAGTTTGAGAAGAGAGTTGTTTTTCAAGACGATTTTGGCTTACACCTAGTTGCACTATAGTAAAATCTATTCATATGTTCCTACATAAGCTATAATAATGTATAATTAATCTTTTGACAAGCACTCTCATGCAACTAAGATTTCTACGTCAGTTTAATTAAAGTCTTATCCGATCGTTTGAATGGGTTTCATACGAGCATTCAGGTTGTATGTAATTCCTAATTAGAGGCTGAATAGATGATTATATTGTGTGGGACGAGCTTTGTCTCTTTGTGCGAAATTCAATGAGTTAGATCGATAACGGTTCAGCCAGTGTCGAGAAATTGATATGTTGGTTACGTGCACGTACAAGTTCATTTGTATAGGAAACAGCGTGTTCGCCTTTAACCATTGCAACATTGCAATGGGTTGAAATCCCACCTCGGACTAAATGTTGGGGGTTTTTTTTGAGTTTCGTAAAGTAAATATAGAACCCTAATAGATGACTCCATTTTGTCTCTTTCATAATCAGAAACAGAACTGATTGAATTGACTAATAATTGATAGACTTATTCAAATTGGTGACCTTAAGGCATAAAAAATAAAATATTAAATAAAATATTAACAAAAAAAAGAATTTAAAAAATTTATAAAATATTCTACATTGAATGCCATATTTTGTGGGTAGTAATGTTAACTAGTAATTAAAAAAATAAAGTTGATAGTGCGTATAGTTTAGTCTTCACAATTAATTTTCTCTTCGCGTTTCTCTAATGTTTATTAAATTCTCAATCAATTAATTAAAATGATTGGATCGTAAATATATAAATTAGTATTCGTAGGTAAATGAGGTTATCGTAATTATTTTGGATTAATTATAAATAATAGTTGTACCATTAAATATAATTAAATACATTGGTTATCTCTATTAGTTTATTTTTTTTGGAGAGTTACTTCCGTGATACTTTTTAATTACGTTAATATTTATTTTTGAAGATTTTCAATGGAACTAATTTTATTTTCAACTATTTGCCTTCGCTTTTCTTATAAAACCTTTCTGAACAATCCCATTGCAGCAATTATTCCTATATTTATTATTCTCCTTATCACAGGTTACCTAATAACCTAGCTAGGAGTACACTACCTTACCAAACATTATAATGTAGTTTTTTTGTACACTAAACTTATTTCTGTAAATTATTTTTAAGTATGTACTACATGCTTTTGCTTAATAAAGAAATATTATTATTGTTAATTTATGTGTCCCAGGATCGACTGCAGGACCAATTTATTTAAAACCTATTTTTATTTTTATTTTCCTTTAGTTAACCTTTAACCTTGTCAAAAATCAATTGCTGTGCCGTGAGGTGCGCTTAATCCTAAAATTTACCTATCGAATCGATAAAATATTACTACAATGAATAGGTAAATGCAATAGATGAAAATGGAACAAAAATTTCATTGTTTTTATCGCATAATACGACACGGCCGCTGGGGAACTCATATTTGTCGCATATATCGGCTAACCTGGTGGCGTAGTGGTTAGTGATCCTGACTGCTAAGCCGGGGGTCCTGGGTTCGATTCCCACCCAGGAAAAATCTAATGCGCACGAGTGTTTGTTCTGTGTCTGGATGAAATTCATCTGTAATATGTATGTATTTACAAAAAAAATATATTTAAGTATTATATCCGTTTCTAGTACCCATAACACAAGCAAATATAATTAGGACTAAATGCCGCTGTGTGTATGTGTGAAAATATTATTATTATTATTATATATGCAACATAGACAGTTATCAGGTTAACAAAAATAATAGAATAATTGCTATGTAAATAAGTCATTAATCCCGCGATTAAATCAAGATTTTCTTCGTTCTGTGTTATCCAAGCCAAACAAGATATGAAGTCATAGAGTATATAAATACTCATAATCTAACAAGTTTCTAAAGCAGAAGCTTTATTTATCACCTCAGTTATCATGTACATAATGACTTAAGACTAATTAATGAGAAAATCATGTTACTTTCAACTTATAACTGCTGTGCGATTTCTAATCGGGTCTTTAGATCCCTTATATGTGATATACCCACATATGTATACGTACCATGACATATTTTAATCGTAGTGCCACTCAGCGTTATATTAATTTTGGTAAGATAATAATAATATTCTTGGACATCTGATCCCAAGCTAAGCAGAACTTGTGTTATGGAAACCAGATTGGTACATACTATAGTATACCTTTAGTATGTACTTTCTCATGTAAATACATATCTAAATCTATCTGAAAAAGGGTAAACGGAACAAAAAGTTCATATTTATGAAAATAATGTCTTTTCAATTCCGTCACCGATGATTCTATGGTGACCACCACCTTTATCTTATATCTTTAAATGAGCAATTCTTGTATATAATAGGAATCTCGGAATCGGGTCCAACGATTTTCATAAAAATTTGTATATAGGGGGTTTCGGGGGCTATACCTAAATCGATCTAGCTAGGAATCATTTTTAGAAAATGTCATTAAAAAAAAATACCGAGCATAGCTCGGTCATCCATATTATCGGTTATTATTATTAATATTATTACTAGCCCGGATCATCCCACTGCTGGGCAAAGGCCTCCCCTAACACCTTCCAAGCGTCGCGGTCTTGTGCCACCTCCATCCAATTATACAAGAATTTATCGATTTCGTCCCGCCATCTCCGTCTCGGTCTACCGCGACGCCTCCTCCTTGAATCTGGATGCCAGTCTGTGGCTATCTTTGACCACAGCTCGTTTGCCATACGGCAAATATGGCCAGCCCAATCCCACTTCAACTTAGAGGCTTTCCGAGCTTTCCGAGCTATACCTTTATATTATAGGTACTTATTTTTGATACTATTTAAAACTGCTAGGTGTTACATAGTTTTACTAATAAACGATATTAATCGATTCATAAAGGAAAACCGATTGGAATCGGCTCTTCGGAATTCGGAATTGAATGGACTCTTCGGCACTGCTACTTATAATAATGACACCCAGACTCAAGACAAACAGACATGTTCATCACTCAAATGTCTGTCTCTGGTGGGAATCGAAACCAAGACCGTTAAAAGCAAGTATCTTACCGACTATTCCATCGACGGGCCTTCAAATCCAAATCCTGTAGGAACACTACGCCTAGTTCGGCTCAGATACATACCGTTTACTGTTCTAGGTGTAAACTTCTTAGGTTATATTAATCTTGTTCAGGGAAAGCAATTTCCACTAGATAAACTCGGCCAGACAAAGGAAGTGCAGTCGACCGGCAAGTTATTATACCCTGATACTGTAGGCTTCAAGTATTTTATAAGGAATGTTAGTAACGTCAACATTGTTCAAGAGGTGTCCAGTTAATTTCTGTCGAAATGCTGTAAATTGTATGGTGAGAGAGCAGCGGTGGCGGTATGGGATTTTGAAACGGTCTTTTATTAATTGATCTACAAGTCGGACTAGTCACTACATAGGATAAAACAAAGTCGCTTTTTCTGTCCCTATGCATGCTTAGATCTTTAAAACTACGCAACGGATTTTGATGTGGTTTTTTTAATAGATAGAGTGATTCCAAAGGAAGGTTTATAAGTATAACACATTGCACCCGTGCGAAGCTGGGGCGGGTCGCTAGTAATTAATGCATTAAAAGTAAAATAGGTTTTTGTAAAATACGCTTATAGACCGCATTATTCTCAGCAAGTCCTTACATTTCATATCCATATTGTATGACAAAAAACTAATCCATCTTGGTTATTCCACCATAATGGATTTAGAATGACGTCATACAGCTAACCATGCATTGTCATCCAAACTGAAGGTGTATATAAAAAATTAACATAAACAGTTGAAGATATCTGCTTCAAAATTGAGTTGCAAGATGCCACCTGAATTAAAATACATTGCCTCGTGATTTTAAGCTTTTTTTGGGAATTAACCCACCGCCGCACTGCCACAAGGTTTAATAAAGCCAGGATCAACAGCAGCGCCGTCAAGAGATTCGGAAATTGAACCCGGCTAAGTCCCGGAACACCTAAACAATCTTGGATCTCGCACGATTTCATCAGAAACATAACAAGAGGAGTTGGAAAGTTAGATTGTTTACTTCTATCCAGGCAAAACGATTATTTTTTGTTCTATTATGCATACGAAATAAAGGAAAACCGCATGTAATTTCAAAAATAGAATCTTGTTTAAATCACTTATAACCTCGTTACTGTAGACTGAGCTGGAAGTAAACATTTTGCTTTTGTTTTTTTTTTCTGTTCTTGAATGACTTTGTATCCGGCATTAGGAAGCAGAACTAATGAGGTTTAATAAAACGTTCTATATATAAAATGGGCGACAACTTGTCTATAGATACGGTATCGAACAATGAGTTTTTGTTTTTTATCTAATAAATGCAATGATAAGCTTATTTTACAAAGTCTACATTTTTTTTTTATTGTAAACATGAGTTTTTTTACTATCATCTGATTCCGTTGCTACATGATACAATAATCATAGTCTCAATTGAGTTGCTGTGGCAACATTTTAGTTTGAATGTTGGCCATAACATAACATTGATTTTAGTGTGAAGATGTTTTTGTAATTATTCGTATCAGGAGAAATTGTTTTTTTTGTACTGACAATATCATTACCTGTCTGGGGTGTTTACTGTTGGAATGTCACCCTAGCACACTCTTTGGGAAGATGATAAAATTTTATTTTTAGTCCACCTTTAAGATTTTAAAATATTGGACAAGTGTCTATTTTTTATACGTAATCGATAAATAAAGGCGATACCACAGATAATATAATTGAGCCAAAGTGGCACGTTCAATGATTTTAGTTATTATGAAGCAGTTTATTTTCGTATAAACACTACACTGTGTAAATAGTTAAGTATCTTCCCAAAATTCTATCTTGCGTCATTGTTAAAATTCTATTGGCTTGTCAATGGATAGGTAGATAACTGAAGTGTCAATGAAACTGATATTATGACAGGTCATTGACCCATTTGTCAAGCTGCCCATCAAAGTACTGGTTGAATAACATTCGTTCAGCTTGGTCGCGGGCGAGACAAGAAGTGTCAGTTTGTCCAAAAGGATCACTTAAGCAAACTGTAACAACCATGGCTGTTCCTAGTATAGGTTTTGTGTAATTGCCTACTTTGTAAACAATAATGTTTGTAGGTAGACAGTAATAATTGTGATTAATATTTTTGTCAAATTAAATACCTCAGTCCCAATCAACAACGACGGGAACTAAAATCTAAAATAAACCGCGATAAAATCCGTTAAAAAATAGTTTTATTTCAATGTGTGATATTCGCGTAAATCTAAGACAATACTAAATAATGTTTGTTATTATAAAGTTAAAGTTAACTACAAGTAAGCGCGATTTTGATTTCTGGGTCGAGCAAAAATTTCTATTATATTTAAAGAATCTTAGTTGCAGTTCGATGTTTGGAATTCTACCCGAAGAACAGTAGGTAATAGGCTCACGTCCTGTTTGGTAGGATTTAAACATGGTGAATAGTGGGTGATATTTACCTCTGCCTGCACCTTCTGATGCTATGTTATAATAAGTAATTATCTCTAAAAATTGTATCCTATCTTGTTTCAGGTACGTTAAGTTTTGAACTTCTGACACGTCAACTGAATAAGCACAAGTTTTGTAAGTGGCTATTATTTAAAGAATACCATATAGACGGGCCGGTGCGGTGGCGTGGTCGGTAAAATACTTGCGTTTCACGCCACAGGTCGGGGGTGCGATTCCCACTCGAGACAAACTTTTGTGTGATGAACAAGTCTGTTTGTGTCGAATCTAGGCGTAAATATGTATTATAAGCATATATTTACCAAAGAAAAGTATTTTAAGTGTAGTATATACCAGTTATCTGGTTTCCATAACACAAGCTCTGCTTAGCTTGGGACCAGATGACCGTGTGTGTTAATGTCCTAGAATATTTATTTATTTATATTATGTGAAGGCTTAGCACCTTAAACGCAATACACATTGAGCCCGCCGCGCCGCCGACAAAGTCCGGCGACACAACCCGGCGGCCTGTATGAAAAGAATCTTGTCGGCAACATGAGCCCGCGCGTGTTACCCGCCGACATGTTGGCGGCTTGGGTACGCTTGCGCTCAGTTGCCCGGCGACCGCGACGCTCAACCTGTAATGAACCACACAACCTTTATCGACACGCGGCAATCATTGACTGCAAAATAAATTTCCTATCTCAAGCCGCCGACATGCCGCCGACCAAATTTTCCGACTTGTAATAAGTGAAGCCGCCAACTAGATCGCCGACAAAAAGTTGTCGACATAATGTCGGCGGCCCGGCGGGCTCAATGTGTATTGCGCTTTAGGATTTCTATAACCACTATGTTTTAATATGGAAGTGTACATTTTACAAGAAGATCACTACAAGGGCTTAAAGCATAAGCCTTTTTTAATTCTCGGCGTCAAACACTTAGCGCAGTTCGATAAGCAAAATCACGGACAACTTCGGTGACAGTGCCATAATGCAAAAGGATAGCATAATTTACTTAAAGCCTAAGCGCTTGTGAACGCCAGACCTTCGCCATTTTATTAAAGCTGAAACTTTGTTAGCGCATGCTCCCAACACAGGTAAGAACGATGGATTCATAAAAAAGTTTGAGTCATCATGGTCTTTGGCCGGTAAACGTTATTAAAAGTGTGTAACATGAATTTATCAAACTTTATAGTGTTGTTTTTGGTAATCCTTTAGTCAGACGCTTAATATCATGGCAACCCCTTTGCCAGACAGCCTTATCCTTAGTCATACACAATAAGAAGTTAAAGTTGTTGCCACGATGCAATGCGATGTCAAGTTTCTGGCGATGAATGACGTGATTCTTTATAATATTCTGAAGGAAATACCAAAAATTCACACTTATTAATTTGATGAATCCATGTTACACACTTTTATTACAGTTTACCGGCTAAAGCTACGATAACCCAAACTTAATAATGGGATCGTTCTTGCCTGTGTTGGGAGCATGCGCCGACAAACTTTCAGATTTTAAAAGCTTTTAAAATGACGAAAGTCTGGCCTCACAGGCTCTAGCTCTTTAAACATTTGCAATTTAAATTTTACCATTATTTCACTCACTTGAACTTTATTTAGTGTCCCACTGCTAGACGGAGGTCTCCTCTCAAGTATCTTATAACTTGAGAGAGTTGAGGCTTACATCCACACACTCTGGACAAGTGCGGGTGGTGGATGTCACATGTCCTCGATGATTACTCACGATGTTTTCCTTCACCGATGTTGAGCAGCAGCGATGTAACAATTCACACAAAGGTACGACTAGGAATCGAACCGATAACCTTATATTTCTAAGGAGAAACCCGCTGCCACCGCTGCTCTACCATTATTTACTTACTTAGTATTCTTTCGTTTCGTTAGGAGCATGTGTGTTTAGATGTAAGTAAGAAGGGTGTTTCACTGCAACAAAACTAGTTTTATCGTAAACAACACATTTTATGACTGAGTTACATTTAGATCTAATCGTGGTAGATAACCGCACCCATTGTTAGGCATTAGCGTATTGGGAAACATTTGTAACTGTAGCTTAAATGTAGGTGTGATTGTAATGCTTTTGATGGGTTCAACGTGAACTGTTTGATGTTTTAACCGACTTCTTAAAGGAGTTAGCCCCTTATTCATAAACGTCTTATTTATATGTCGTTCATGAATAAGGGAAAAAAAGTACGACCTCTGTAGTCGAGCGGTTTAAACGGTTCGATTAGGTATACTGTGCTAGATTAGGTGTATTGTGACAATCTTTGTGAAACAAAGATTTGTTTCGGTGTCTGGTTGGATGAGGAACTATCCTCCGTGCCTCGAGGAGCATGTTAAGCCGTCGGTCCCGGTTGTCTTTAACACAACTATGACAATCGTTACATGTAGTCAGAAGCCTAATATAATCTGACACCTGGTCTAACCATCTCTGCTACTGGTTCCTTACGGGTTTCGAGGACTGTTGACAGTCGCTCGTATAATTCTGGTAGCTAGTCGCATCAGGTTAGTCTGGGAGCGACCTCAATAGAAATGCGAAAAAGGCAAGGGGAATGATGATGATTTATAAACGTCTTATAAGCTCGCTATAGCTAAAATAGGTTTATAATTCGTTTGTCTTGGTCTGTCATCTTGACATTTATACTAGTTAGAAAGAGACAAAGTCCATTTTAAAGAAAGATTCATAAATGATTTTTATGAATAAGACCGTTAATTTCTCGAAACCTAATCACTCTTATTTTCAACCTTTAAAATTACAATGGCTTCCACCGTTGTACTATTTACGTGATAATTTTACATATTTTACAAATTCAGTACACACTTACAAACTTACGTTGTAAATAATAATAATAATAATAATAAAATTTATTAAATTCAAGTCGTCATTTTACATATCAATCGGAAACAGTTATAGTAAGCTAGTATAATTACATTATTACCCGAACTAGGTGGAACCTGTGTTTCGGGGTTGTTACCACTACATAATAATAACGTAAGAATAATAATGATTACACAAAAATAATAACTTTTTTAAATATAATTCTAATATAATAAGATACCCAATCACTTAAAATTAGATTTTTTTTTTTATGTATAAAATAAAATAATATAATATTTTGAATAATCCGACAAAAATATGTTACATTTGATTAACCTTAAACTATATAAATCTAATGTCATATAGATCTAATTTTTTGTACAAATAGGGCCCTAGGAAGCAGAAAAACTGCTAGGAAGTATTTTGAAAATATAAATTAATTTACGTATTCTAGTAAGTAGGTCAATATGATTACGGTAATTGAGGTTATTGTCAAGTGTAATACCTAGATATTTAATTGAATCAGTTTTATTCCAAAGTGGGGCAGACGCATGCGGAGTCAGCACTAAAACGACAGTTGTTATTGTGCGCCAATATGTTATTGGTAATAGGTATGTAGTTAATTAGGTAATAACTGTATGTTATTGTTCCGCATCGGTGTCAACCGCGTAGGTACCAATAAGCCCGTTTCGAAGTTCTAATCTGCATAGATCATTTATATGGATCAGGAACAATCAGGAACAACGTAGGCTCGAGTATACTGTACTAACTATATTTGATGTATAGCGCCCTTAGGCGCCCTCATAATCAATAGAGTTCATGTATTTTTCCTCGGCATATTTTCGCGCTGGACACATTTCATCTCCAGTTTTGTGTTCGCTGGGTTTTTTAAATCTTTTGCACGTGGCGCAAGTAGGAGGAGCAGCTTTTTTCTCACATTCACTCATAGAATGTCCTAGGTCTCCACAGTGGCCACAAGTGGGGGAGGTTTCACGACAAAACTTAGCTGCAAAAATTAGCGACAAAATGGTGTAAAGTAAACGTCCTTAAATATTAGTTCTTGTTATTTTCTCTCACGGGTCGTGGGAAGTCGGGATCCGATGAAATGAGATCTCCTCACGATTGTTTACCGACGCTATAACACATTGTTACATATTAAAATGTCGTATCAACCAGTTGATATTAAATTGTGTTCCTTGTTGACGGTGGTTCAATATTAATAATAATAATAATATAGTGGGACAATAACACACACGCTCATCTGATTCCAAATTAAGCAGAGCTTGTACTATGGAAACCAGATAACTGGTAATATACTACAATAATACTTTTCTTTTGTAAATACATACTTAAATATAGATAATTACACCCAGACACAAGACAAACAGACATATTTACGACACGAATATATGACTTGGGTGGGATGACAGAAGATGTATATGCTTCGGCCGTGGTTAGTTACCACCCACCAGACAAAGCCGCACCACCAAACGGCCTTGCTGTGTTCTGGTGCGATATCTAGTGACACCATGCAGAGAGGGTGGGTCGGAATAGTTACTCCTTTAAGGTTTCTAACCATATGTAGGCTTATTCCACTGCCACCTTCTTATCGATAATCATTCGTAATCACGAGTGAATCGGTATACTGACTACATCATTGCTTCACTTCAACCCTTTTTAGTGTCCCACTACTGGGCACTGGTCTTGTCCCAACTATCTTACAAGTTGAGAGAGTTTAGACCTTAATCCACACACGCTGGCCAAGTGCAGGTTGGTGGATGTCACATGTCTTCGAATGATTAGTTCTTGGACTGCCGGTTTCCTCTTGATGTTTTCCTTCACCGATATTGAGCAGCAGCGATGTAACAATACACACAAAGATGTGTGGGCACGACTGGGAATCCGCGACCTTATATTTCAAAGGCGAGGCCAATACTGCTACGCCACCGCTACGCATGCATCATTGCTTAACATTAGGCAAGTTGTAGTCAAGCGGCAGCCTATCGGTGAATAAAAAAAAGATGTTTTATATACAAAACGATAGACCACAAAATTGCGATAGTTTTTTAAAACACATCGAATTTAATATTCGTGGATCAAATCCTGCTAATTCCCGGATTAAATGTAGAAAGAAGCATAAGTATATTTATTTAATTATATATGATGCTTTGAGACAGTAATTAAACAGCATTGTTATGCAATACAATTTATTAGAATTTACTGTCTCTTGATTAAACTTAATTTAATTAACACGTTTCACGATAAGTTAAATTATTTTTTGTTTGGATACCGCCGTTGCCTTGCCCGCATGAAATTTGAATAGGCTTTTGTATGAAATTACTCCGTTCCCTATGGTTACGTTACAGATTAGCGCGTAGAGTATAACGTAGTAATACTGGAATGATGATTTTGATTTTGATTTATTCCTATTAAATTAATGAACAGAAACATTGTTTCCTTACTATTTCACAGTAAATGTATACATAAGATTCTTGCTACATTCAATATTGCACCTTAAGACGTGCTAAATAGGTTCTTCTTTCTATTAGTCGCTTCAAAATAATAATAATTACGCAATATTAAAGTATTCTCTGCTGTAACGGGAGATGTGAAAGTTTCAGACTTACTTTATTACAAGCCACAAATGCGATCTTCATTTGTTTTACATTTTGGTCCAACCTTTTTTGTATAATAATTTGAATATAGAATGTCAAAAGACAAGAAGCCGATCCGTGTATGGCTTTATGGCAGATTGTCTATGGCTAGATAACTGATTGTCAGAATTTTTCATTAAGACATTTGACAATCAATATGATTGTCAAATGTCAAAATTATGTTTTACAAAACATCTGGATATTAAAAATATGCCTATTTACAAATATATTTTTCCTTACTGCCGATATACAAACTTTTCCTCATTATACTAAAACATGGATAACCTGAATTTGTAACCTCAAGTAACTTATTATGAATATTTAAACTAATTGTAATTCCGTTGAAAGAAAGGGATGCAGTTGTTATTATTTTTATTATAACCGCGTCCCCTGCAACGGAATTAAAATTCTTTAAACAATGATAATTGGGTCATCCCAATTATCATTGTTTAAAGAATTTGATAAGGTATTGATAAGGTATGAAAAATCGTGTTTTAATTAGTCCGTCAGTAAGAATACAAAAAAAAATTAAACACGTATTTTTTGCTTTATCATTGAAATGAAACAATATTCCTACAAAGGTATAAAACTTACAGCGTGACGTCATTCGAGATTTCGCTTGGAAGTATTACCGTAAGCTCTAATTGCACCAAGAAAAATACCTGTCCAATATTTTTAATTTATCTGTTGGCGCATCTACTTCTCAATGCGTCAGCTGTCATTTTATACTGTCATCGCGTCCGTCTTTGAAGTCATCTGTCACTCGAAAATGTCATTTTGAACCAACGAAGGAACACCGAGTACGGGTGAAGCGGCCATCTTAGTATGGCTGACACTGTGTGTTGGACCGTTGTGTCGGGAAGTGCAGATGCAATAACGTGCTCGGTGAACGTTACAATTTAATCCAACGTAATCTTAACGATCTGTAATTAACTGGTAGAATTCATGATTGTGCTATTGAGAGATTGGGGTGAAGTGATATTTGCCGTAGTTATTTTATTGAAATACCGTTTTCTTACCCGATTATTCACACCTACCTAAAGTTGTCTGCTAATCCTGGTATTTTTAGTCTAAAACCTTCAAAAGCCTTCACATCTATCAGACGAGCTAAAAAAGTAGTCGTCATACAACAGCGGCAGTTTGATTACAGGGCAACATGTGACGCATCTTACTGTAGCAATAGTTGTACTATTTTAGGAAGTTCTATTTTAAATTAAATGAACCGTAACGGTACAAGGTACCTGTAGAGTAGGGTAACTAGTTAATGAGGTCCTACCGGAAGAGGATGGAAGAATTACAAACTTCCTTTAATGCTGTTTATATCCGTTCTTTTCTTTTTTTTTTATAAATACTGAAGCTAGATTTTAAATAATAAAATAAAATAATTGTTTAAATTCTATATTTATAGTTATTATTATAATTATATTATTAATCATTACTTACCAAAAAAAATATTAAAAAAATACCAGTGGCCTTAGTAGCCTTGCCTTAGTAGTCCCGGATTTGGAACTTTGGTTAAGTAATAAATAGGTACCAACTATGCATTGAGTTTATATGCGAAAAGGAATGCGATTTTTGTTTCATGGGAAAATAGTTTTTAACGATATATAATATCGGTGAATGAAAACATCCTGAGGAAACTGGCATGTCTACGAAATAATCACTCAAGGTAATGTGACGTCCTCCAACCTGCAACTGGCCAGCGTGTGTGGATTAAGGCCTGAACTCTCTCAAGTCGTAACATAGTTGAGAGAAGATCCATACTCAGCTAAAGAACACTAAAAAGGGTTGAAGTGGTTGTGGAGCACAGGCATTCAATAATCGGCCCTTATTTATTTTTAAACTAGCGACCCGCCCCAGCTACGCACGGGTGCAATGTGTTATACTTATAAACCTTCCTCTGGAATCACTATACCTATCTATTAAAAAAACCGCATCAAAATCCGTTGCATAGTTTTAAAAATCTAAGCATAGGTACATAGGGACATAGGTACGGAAAAAGCGACTTTGTTTTATACTATGTAGTGATTAATTTTCAATGATTTGATTTGGATTTCCAACAAAGAATCATATGCTTTAATTTTAATCTTTTTTTTTATTTTATTCTTAAATACGCTTCTCTTGACTCTTGCCCACACAGGAGTCCATGCGATTCTTCAATCCTTCAATCCTTTTTAGTGTCCCACTGCTGGGCACGGGTCTCCTCTCAAGTATCTTACGAGTTGGGAGAGTTTAGGCCTAAATCCACACAACATGACATGACATTAGGCATGCCGGTTTCTTTGGTATTAACTTGACCACTTAGCATACACTTGCAAACCATGTGTTTGTATTAAGTCACAATTAAGTCCGGAAATGCGTAAGCGCCGATTTCCTTTAACTCGATCGATAAGAGTCATATTTAACACGTAATATCCTTGCCAGTGATGTAATAAAGTAATGTGTTAGTTATAGATAATAGGTACTATGTTTGTAATTAATATCTTTATACATACCGCCTGTATAACCACTTTTCGTCGGTTATGTTTAGGTCCTATGCGTAATAGGGGCGAGCCTATTGCCATTGGGCACAATTCCAAGCTTTGAACTGCAATTAAAATTCTAAGTAAACTAGGAAATGCCTTTTACTCGACCCGGGATATAGTTTGAAGAACTTTGAATCGCTGCGCAAAAATAATGCGCAAAACAGTGGCTTGAAAACGCGATTATAACATTAGTGCGAAAAACATTTAGTTAAATTCGTGCGAAGGTGAATATACCCGTTAAACATACAGTTACAGAGCACAGACGTTGAAATTAGTTATTATTAAAATGTACCTGTTGCATATCTCTGTCGTATTTAATTATATCCAATTAAAAAGGGTAGGTATCAAAGAAACATTTCCTATCTCTGAGTACATGTATGAGGGTTAAATGGGTTGATTTGTATACCTAAACTTACTACATAACAATTGTGCAGCAGCTGGTCCTAGTGCCCTAATTCACGTAATTTTTTGATGCGCCGATCAAGCTGCGTTGCAGTTGCGATCAAGTTGTGATGCAGTTGCACTTAAGTTTTCGTCTTAGTGCACAATGGTATTCATAGAATTGTTTAGCTGTCATATCTAGTCTAAAGCGCTCGCGTTACGCGAACTTGACGCGACGTATCTGGCAGCGGTTGTCAAAATTACGAGAATCCAAAAAGGGCAGTTTGATCGAAACTTAACTGCAACTGAACTTATTTAATTACGTGAATTAGCCTACAGGTGCTAAATAAAACTGCATACGTATTTAGTTTTAGTCGACTGTATTATTTAATACAGTGATAAAATAGTGATAAAAAATGAACTAAGATTATGAACTTGTTTCCTGTGCAATAGTTAAACGGTGACTGGCACACACCGTCGACTTTATGGCCCAATAGGAGCCAGTAAAAACGTGCTAAGCCTGTGCTATAATAAACATAGTCTATGGTTTACATGTGAGCAAAAAACAATAGTAATAAGTAGAATTATATAATATTATTATATAAATAAAATCTGTAATTAATTTGAAACTAAAACCGCGGCCGACGCAGTTTAACACTTAATTTCTGGTCGCTGCCATCTCGATATTATTTGAGCCTAAGAACCTGTGTAGCAGTCTTCTTTTATTTTCTGTTCATTGCACTTTTCAGTCCTCTTCTGGGTCTACTTCAACATTTTTTTATTTATTTTTTATTTTGGTATATAAAGTAATCGCTAACGAAAGATGTTTACTATTGATACTGATATTTCTGTCACCTGAGATCACGACGCTGTATCAGCTGTGCGCTCGCTAGGGTCAGTGACCGCTAATTTTACGCTGCGTGCTTAAATCGCTGAATTTATATTGATTAAAGAAATTAAAAATATGTATTAAACAATTAACACACTGTATACTACGCTACGCTTTGTACTTGATTTCATTGATAATAGTTAAACTCCATAATTTGCATAGTAAACTTAATATGGGCACAGGTAATTTCAAAGCGAGTGTGAATGAGTTACAGTGCACTTGAACTAATTAAATGTTCGCACACACCTGCAAATTAATGATCGTAAAAACCCTTAATCATTTATGGTGTATGATTCAACGTTTCGTTTACTTAACATTAGTTCATCCTGTCATAATTATTCTTAAATGCATACATTATGTAGTGTTTCTTTTTTTTAATGTCGCTCGTAAATTGTCGGAGATCAAGATCAGTACATATAGAGATCTAAATTCTATGATGTAGTTTTACTAATTTAGGCTAGCATTGAATTGTATTGCTATTGAATCTATTATAATGACAAGTAATAGAGTTAATGGTGTTATGTTCCGGCTAGTGGGCTTGTTATGTTATAAATGTTATAATCCATTTGACATTAATCGTGTTTATGGCGCGAATTACGGTATATTATGTCCTATTTCTAGTCAATCATCTATTTTATATAATCGTGTTCTATTATGTTCTATTATAAGATAGGTACTTACATTTTTTTGTCATATATTCTGGACTGGTTCTTTGGATCTCTTAATTTTACGGCAATCTGAAATTGTAGAGCAAGTTGTTCATGTTAGTCAAATCTATAAATTACCGTTTCTACAGATGATCAATACTTGAGATGTTTATTGTCATCAAGTCATGGGGTTCTTTGTGTGGGTATTTTCAATAAGACTACCACTAATATAGGAAGATCGAAGAGTTTTTTTCCTTTATGCATACCGAATGAAAGGGAAAAAATGTTTTCTGTATTAATATTCGGTACATTACATGTTAACTGCCATGAATCCTGCACAGATTAGCACGGGCTGCAGTATGACCACAATTAGGTATATTTCTCTGATATTGATCTATGTATTGCCAAGTAAACTTGGGAATTTATACATGTAAATACAATTTAATGTGTCAATTAATTAATCTGCCAATCTTTGCTAAGGTACTTGTAATCGATAAATAAACATAACACAAAAAAAATTGTGACTTTCGTCTAAGAAAAAGTGATCTGTAATAAATATTTCGGGGACAGTACCTAAAGTACGATGCGATTGCGCGCGCGCTGTCTGTTTTATAGAAAGGTACCGTACAGATAGCATATTTGATAATTATTTTAAAATTATTGAATATCATTAAAACTTTAGCGTATTTAAAAGAAATACTTTGCGAATATTCATGAAATAATATACAACACCTTAAATTTTAAAAACTTAATTTATTAACACCTTGTATACTTCTTAGACCAGGGATGGCGAATCAATGGAAGGTGTGTCATTAATGGCACGTGGCACGATATTTTGGGCACGCCAGCTATCACAAATTATGTAAAATGAATTAGGTAGTTTTGAGTTTGATAGTAAAAGTATGTATTTTACGGTGTTAAAATTATTTGATGGCACGTCTAATGACCTCATTAATTTTTTTTTGGATACAAATGGCACGTTGCCACTTTGGTACAAAAAGGTTTGCAATCCCTGTCTTAAACTAAATAAATGAATCCTATTCTTATAAAAAGCATAATAAATCCATAAACACAATCGCGTAGTGTTTATTACAGTAATATCAAAAAATAGGTCATAATTAGAGCTTCCATTAGTGAAGTCAACGAACTCTACCGTGTCCTACTTAAGGGACACCCCTCGAATCAAGGCGTGATAATTGTTCTTCTAATTCCTAAGTTCACCAACCTTTAACCGAAGGTTATAGTACTAAACAACTGCTTTTATTACCAGAACTGCATGCTATAAAATCTCATTCTGATTTGTAAACACGTGCACGTTTCTTTAGTATTTATTTTTTGAGAGGGAACGAATAGTTGAACGTCATTTGTTTTTGACACCCCTGTTATTTATTGTTGTGTCACTTATAAAGAAATAGGGGTGCCAAAGAAAAGTAATTTTATAACGGGAAATAATAGGAATTTAAATTAGTGCCTGTCATTAAAATATTTATAACACAAAGCGTTTGCGCCTATATTCCCTGAAGGTGTAAACTGAGTTGAATATCTACCATGTTTAGCCAGCTATGCTTATTTAGGTCCTATATGAAGAAAGGGGGATCATCGCCGTTCATCGGTTACAATCATCATACTCTTCGTAGTAGATCTTTGTTCAAAATAAATTGAAAGTATATTAATGATATAATCAGCTTCAAATTTAGACGTTCATACTCTTTACGGATGGTTTGTAAAATTACTGTCTTGTTTGAAGGGGGTTTATTTGGAAACTCTCCCATTACAATGTGAAGTAGGTTTTTTGTAAAATTGTTGCTTTTTTTGTATTTATCAAACATTTCAAATTATCGCTGTCAGTCGTTGACAAGTCTTTATATTGCCCGCCTACGGCATCTAACGCTGCAGTGTGAACAAGGTATGAGCGGATGTTTTTAGTATTCACAATGTGACATTTGTGTACAAAAAACATTACAAAATCAACAACACGTCCGGTGTCTCGGAAATTTTATGCAAAATAAAGTTTCAAATATAATTTAAACAAGAATGTAACTTAAAGACATGATTTTAAAGCATAATTTATTTATTTTTACCTCGTAATGATAAAAAATTATATCCCGACACGCCTTTAAAAACCTAGCAAAACGATATCTCGATCACTTACAATTATTAGCTTACAATTAAAGAAAACGGCTTTTTTACTACAAATTTGTACAGATACATCCATCCAGCTTAAACAGCACCTATTTTTAGTAATAGAGATAGTTAAAAAAACTAAATTGAGTAAAAAAGTAGAGCCTGCGCTTGAGTTATTGCTCTAAATCTTAAGCCCATGTAGATGGCTCGTATAGACCGAGACAGATCTTAGTTTTGAGTACGCGCTAAAGATATCACTTGACCAGTCGATTATTATTATATTGTAAAATTAGTCTCTGCAGAAATAATCTCACAATTTTACCAGTGACAAGTTTAAATAAGTATACAAGCTTTTAAAGGATTAGTAGTTGAAAAACGCTGTCGACCTAAAGCGCCAATTTTTCAAGTTGATTGTATTAAGTTTGAATTTATAAAATAAGTGTCATCTCAAGCGCGTAGGTACTCTAAACTGATATCTATCAATAAATACCGGCCCTAGTGCCTAATGCTATAACGCTTATTAAAAACTAATAGCAACCATAACCGTACAATAATTAGGGCTGAAAACCCTCCCGCGTGTTAAAGAGCTATAAATACAGAGAAAGCTAATGAAAAAAAGGTTCATTCGCCCTGACCTTTTTAACCTTGTAACTTTACTGAGAAATCTACTGTCAAACGAACTAGAACTCGCTAATGGTTTAATCGTTACAGTAACAGCGGGTCTGCTTCTACAGTTTTATGGTTTAGTTTTATTTACCCGAGTGGAATTCATGTCATATTGCCAGAACATAGGCATCGAGTAGTTACTGTTAATTCAAGTGTGCAAATTTCATCAAAATTCTGTTTGTTATTAATGTTATTATTGCGTGACAGAGTAGCAAACATTCATATGACATAAAAGTGGGATGCTATAAAATTGACGTATTTATTTGTCTGTATATCTGTGCGCATGTTTACAGTATCGTAGTGCTTAAACAAATGATTTGATTATGATGCAGTTCATTATTCAAAAGCAAGTTGCTCCTTAGCTGAATTTTAAGTAAATCTGCCTAATTATGCGTTGTGATTTTCAAATTTTCCCTTTTTGCCTTTTGCTTCACTACTCTTTTTCTATCAGCCTATACTATAAAGCTTCATAGAGTTTATTACTCTATGATTTGTAAGGTTACATTAAATTAAAGAACACATAAATCTAAATTAGTATCAGTTGTAACCAATTAGAAAGCTTTCGAGATTCTTTGTTCAAGACGCGTGCGCAGGTGACTATTTATCATTGACTATAACAAACGCGTTTGGTTTTTGTTTGTGTAGTATATCCACCAGTGTTGTTGGAAATAGGATTTCTGTGATTAAAAAAAATATAAATAAGGGAAATGCTTTTTCCCCTAGTTATTATTAATAAAGAGATGTGACGTGTAAGGGCCTGCATTCATTCAGCAAAGGAAGCTGATGCTGATAATGCTAAAAGAGAAATCTTGCATGTTACTATTAAACACTTAAAAAATAATGTGTGAAATATATTATTATAACGTGGGTTAAACGAAACCCACTAGCACAAATATTGTAGGTTTAGTGAGTAAGTAACAAAATAGAAATTGTCGATAAAATGTTGATAAACTCCCGACGCGTTTCGTGTACGATAAAAGAGGCTGATTACGAAAATAATAGGTACGCCGACGGCCCTTTCCTTTTTATATCAAAAACTAATTGCACTGTCAAAAATAATGGCGCCAGAAAGCTGTATATGATGAAGAGATTGTGGGTGTTAAATTACAGATACTGCAATTTTACTCTTGTGATAATCAAATTGTGAAATTTTAATTCAATGGCATATAATTGTATAAGGGTTTTTGAGTTTTCACCTTGTAACGAGATTATAATTCCGAATATTTCGGTGTTTGTGATTCTGAATTCTGAATCAACTCGTACAGGAAATTTTCAAGGAAGTCTTAATGATAAACTATGAATTGATTTGTAATATTTATTGATCCTTAAACTAATTTAATTATGACTGTTGTAAATAGTTCCAAACAAACGTCTTTCCAAAAAATATTGACTTTGATGCATCAACGTCAAGCTATCAAGCTTAAGAGTATATTGATCGACATAATAGATATAGTACAAGAAAGTAATTTAACTTCGATGAAACATATTGGTTTACTCATCGCTCCAATTCATTCGAAGATAGCCAAATCTCCTAACGATATAGATTCTAAAAATACCGAATGTAGTGACTTAGTAGTTCTGAGAAAGGAAACTGTCCTTCCATTAGCGTTTCCTTTTGGGAATAGTCAACACACATCAGTCAAATTTCATTATGCGGAAATATAAATTTAGCTCCGGCCTCTGATCCGTAAAACAACGGTGACAGTATTCCAAATAATTCCGTATTTTTAAAGGAATAGATAAATAAACTGATTGACGAATTGGTGAAAAACTATATTTAATTAAAAGATAAAATTGTTGTGTATTCCTAAACAATGGACTAAACGTTATAACTTCATATTTATGTTAAACACGAAATAGATAAAGCTTCAGCAATTAAAGGTTATCATATTTTTTCAATAACGATAGCGGATACACATGAAACAACCATGGTGCATCATGCAGCATATTGTGTGCATGTGTTGATGAAACTAAGTATTCAGTATAAATATGAATACAGAAATTCTAATTTGTTTGTTTAGGCACTTACTTTTAGTACAGAACACTGATTCTAGTTTTTCAGTAAACATTGAATGATGTTTCATTTAAAAACATTTGGTTAATTGTTGCATTGTCTTCTTGTTCTAATAAACTGTAGTCCGTTTTTAAAACTACTAATCTTTTATTATTGCCATTTTCTTGCAGTTATCTTTGTATAATCTTGTAAAGTGTTAAAGATAAGAAATTTTGGATTCAATTAGATACAGAAAATAGTCAGATAATTTGACTTACTGCAGTAAAACTGCAGCTGTGGTAACTTAAACTAATTGTACTCATGTTAATAATAACTTGACCCGTTTAACGTACAGGATGGATGGTTACGTCTATTTAAAGTTACTCTTGACCATTGTTTTGGTTTTAAATAGTTTTGAATTGTTAGTGAAATGGATAATGTTCTTGCTTGCAATTTTAAAAGAAAATTGGAAAGCAATACTGATAACGATGGTCCTATTATATCAATACTACCTACTTAAGTTTCGGGATAACCAGTGAACCTAGATTAATAAAACAAACAAAGAAGAAATGTAACACAATGAAGGATTTAAATAAAGCTATTGTAATCTCCAATAATCCCTAACTAATATAATGATTTGGCGAAGAGACGATAACATTACTTACATCGTAGGTACAGACACAGTGACTTATTGTTTATATGTGTATTATGACTAAACTTGATCAAATAATTAAGTCACAATAACCAAATGATGAAATTTCAAAAGGATGACGATGTATAAACTGTTTTAATTACAAAACAACAATATGACTTGCTAATTCACGTGCCTCTTAATAATAGTTAGGTGTTACCTAATAGGAAGTAATCTCGCATGTTCATTAACACTTTTACTAAGCTTTTTACAATTAACTCAAAACTGTCAGGCTCATTCATTCTTTTTACTTCAGCATACGTAATTAAAATCATTAATGTATCATATTATCACTTTGTTTGAGTCTCGTTCTTTGTCTTCGGTCTTTAGGAATTATTGGTCACTACAAATTACGATACCTATAAATATTACATATGAAACGAATAATAATAATTCAAAAGACTTTAATTTTAACATCTGTCTATTTATCTATATAGACATCAACATAAAATCTAGTGGGATAACTAGATGGGCCTTTCACAGAGGTGAAGAAACAACGAAAATTTTTCGGTAAATAACCAGCTCCAAATTTAAATTGGACCATTAATTTGGAACATAAACCTTTTTACGTAAAAAAAATTTGCTAATCCGTCTGTATATACAAAGAGATAGGTCCATACAAATCCAAAAAGAAATATAAAAACAATTGAATTGATAATCTCCTTTTGAATTGGATGCCTAAACTAATGTTGTACTACATAAATATTAAGTTACGCTATTGTTTCAAGGAGCTGAATCTAATATATAATATACTCGTACTTAGTAGAATTTATTTATTGCATACGTGACACAGTTCAGGTTTCACACCTCAGAGTTGATGACGTCACGATTTCACCTTTGTTCATTTCTATATCTTTGTCTGGTGAATAATGTTCATACGTTTATTTATATGACATTTGTTAAAATTGAAGGCTATCAATTTTTTTTTCTAAATTATGATGACAAATCCCAATAACGTCACGTAAAACGGTAGATCTGCTGAAATTAAATTGATGCATTTTTTGTTTTTACGAATAAATTATGGATGAAGGATGAAGTTGATAATGTTACATCTACTACCGTGAAATATAGTCACTGATATACATACTTTTAATGTTACTATTAATTCTTCTGAGAACGTAAATGTTTTCTTGCTTGTTGCAAATAACCCTATGTTCTGACAGACAAATCTAACTCTATCTAGAATCATAGCTTCAGCTTATACGTACATTAATTCAACTTTAAAATAACATGTTAATTATAACTACTAAAATTGAAGATAATTTTGCCTTGAGGCGTACTGTTGATGGATGTGAATTAACAAATGACATATGAAAGTTGACATGTGATCCTTAAATACTCATGAATTAGATAATATACTGTCATGATTATAATTTATTGCAACTCATATATTAGCTAACTGTAACATGGTAATAGTTTATTCGATGAATCAGAGAAAGAAATCAAACGAACAAACAGATAATTTAATTTATTTTGCAGCAATTCTGTAAAACTTACTCGAATTGTAGAATTTTGATGTGTGTATTTACTTACACCATCTAATTCAAAAACTGCCTTCTTTTTCATATCGTTGATTTGTTAGATTTGGATAATGATCAAAATTTTGAACAAACTATAAAGATTTTTCGAAATTATTAATTTCTTACCAATTTTCACATTGTACATTTTGTAGATCTACTTTTTAACAGCTCTGAGTTTCTTAAAAAATCGCCTGCTTGACCGGTATAGTGTCTATACAAAATTAAGGTAATATAGTTCATGTTTTCGCTAGAATATGTAATTTTCCTGTATTACTTGCATACCGCATTCCCCTTATATCTACTATGGACATTATCAGCGATATCGGATTCATATCAGCATAATGTGATAGGCACGTATCATGCCGACCTGCTTACTGCATATTTATGTACATTTACTTCCCAAATAAAGTACTTTTTTCTTCTAGGGTTTTAACAGCTACTTTAGTGCCAATTAATAAAATAAAAAACTGTGATTTTTAGGTGTCAGCTATGAATTACCGGATTATTGTTTTCAAAATCTTGATTATTTTCTAAAATTATATTTTATAAGTGTAAGTAACTTAAAAGACCAACAATATTGATGCATAATTGAAAGAAGTTCCAACACCACATTACAATAAACACTTGACTACTGCATTTCAAAATTTTAATTACAAATATGTAATTCTATTTAACATATTCAAAAGCGTGAATAAAACCGTTAGGTACTCATTTGAATTCGATTCGAATGTGACGCAATCAGAAAGATCTTGATGATCCCGACCGTGGGAGGTGACACATCTGGCGCTCACTCTTGTTATTATATCCATCTAGGAAACTAACGACTTATTATACGGGTTAATTTAATAAAGAGATGGTTCTTACGGAACAGAATACATATTTGGTTAGAGCTAACGAGTCAAGTTTGCATTTAGATGTCATTATTCGGAGGTAGACTAGAAATTTTGACTAGCTGATACAATCTGTTTGAACTGTCCTGGAATATTTTTACATGTGTGATTATGACAGGTGCCAATTTAATTAAATATTACGGTTTCAAGTTATTCCAGTTTCTATCTACGATCTTTGTGCTTACTTTTATAACAGGTTTGTTAATATTTTTAATTCTCTCTTCTTTGTTTCAGGTATGATTTGTCTCGTCTCGACTCTTCTACTTTAATAACAGGTTAGAATTTATGCTCGTGAAGACATATTTTGACACTTCTTAAAAATTTGTTGTTATGAATCTTTTCACTAAATTTGTGTTGATCTAAATTACAACAATTTCTCACTAGAAACTGTCGACACTTTGATTGATAAGATTTTCTCATATCTCCGCTTTTTCAACGGAGAAAGGGCTCTAATTTTTTTAGTCACAGTCTATTTTAGTCTCGACGGAATACCCAGTGTGACGTTTTCCCAGAGTTATTTATTTATCCTAGTGTCACGTGTCCAATTACAATGAATCGTGGTTGCTACTCAGCAGTGTGGTTCTGAGACAGACTGTCACACCGACGCGTTATTTAATTACGACGACTAATTGTGTGTAACATGAGAAACTAAACGTCATTTAATTTTATTCAACAAAACTATTTTTTGCTCCTAAATCGAAATACAGAGTTTTATTAGGCTTTAAATTGAAGTAGGTACCACATATTTTTAATTCACGTCTCGTCTTCTTGGTGGACTCCATTGTGATGCTCTCCATTTTAATAGGAACATACCCTTAGTATGGGCCTAATATGGAACTTTCCGTCAATCTTGCGTCTTTTAAGGCATCTTATCGTTTCCACGCACTGTTTTCTTTGGTGGTTAGGAAACAACGCGTGGAAACTGTAGGTTATAAATAATTCACAAGTCGCCAACACAACTTTAGTGGGTTATAGTAATTTGAAAAATTACTAATAAAATTAAATTTAAATTTTATAATGTTAATAATGATTTGTTATAATCGTGTACAGAATATTTATTACATAATTATAAGCTACAGTAATTACCACATCATTATACCTTGGTAAGCCATAATCCACGGCATTCGATATACCACAATCATTACTTACATTGACAACTTGATCTTATCGTTGATAGTTACAAAACAAACGTGAATCCACTGCACGGTCAATTAATTCGTAGTAACATAAATTTTCGCGGGGGCTTCGGTGTGACTCCTACTCACGAAATAAATCGTCTCTTCTAACAATACTTGACAGCTATATTTTATTCGGAACCTTTATCTAGATTGGCCTGAAGGCCTGTGAAGCCATCTTTCTCTATTTGTATGTCAATACGCATTATTATTATCTCTAGATTGCTCGTTAAATGGAAATATATTTAATATACTGTGTTAGCGAATGTGACACCTAGAGATTTTAGATTAAGAATCTGAAAGATGAAATCTATTAGTTAATGATTCTACAAATGAAAGCTGAAGCGATTGACTTAGTACAAGCATATTATTTGCGTTAACATTTGTATGTATGTAATATCAAAACCGATATTAACGAAACTACCCAATTAACTTTATAGCTTAAATGAAAAGCGATCAAAGTAAAAACCAACGGAGCAATATCATCAACAAAATGTTCTTAAAGCAAAAGCTACGGTATACAATTTAGTTGTAATATCGTAATTAGCAAACATTGCTCTTATTTTAACGATTTATGATTATGTAGTTAAAGTAATAGCTGTAATTGAAATCAATAAAGAGAAAGTTTATCTGATTATTTGATTAATTTGTGACAAGGCCGTGGAATGGAAACTAGAAACTAAAACAACTATGATTGTTTCTAGGGCAGCACAAAAGCCCATAAAGTGTAAATAACATTCATTGATTGATCAAGAACCATTGATTAATTCCTATCTAACACACCAATTAAGTCACGCGATGATTAACTTAACCGTATTTTTATGTGAAATAAACTTTAACTTAAATACACGAAAGCGAACTTTCGTAAAAAAGTAAGTACCTAATAAATAAGTAATAATAAACGTCGTTGTTATGTTTGGCATAGCATAATCTACAAATTCTATCTATAGGTGTTTTATGCTTAAATTAGTTTAGTACACCTGAAGCGGAGAAAATGTGGTTGGTAGTCATGCATAAATCTATCAATCGATGTCAGTAGACAAATTAGAGCGGAAGAAACTAGCTTTATCTGAAGGGTCATCTTGCCACTCACTAGGTTACGCGAACATGTCCATTGTGCTAACGAACTCTTTTTTAAGATCATCAGATAAAGAACACACATCTAAGTGCACTTAGAAGATATTCGATGAATTGTAACTTTAGATAATCTTAATTATTCCCTTCAATTAAAGTAAAGGTTTTTGTTGAGTTCATAACCAAAATTACACAATACCGGATTAAGATGGTAATCACTTTGATTGAGTTCTAAAGTGCGTAATCGTAGAGCGTTACGTTTATCTTTTACAATCTTTTTGTTAGTCAAACTTTCGTTTTTGCATAAAATATTGCTTTGTAATAAAATTTTATAGCCTTATCACTTCTATCATTTCCATCTACTACTCATTTTTATCAATATGGTTGCCTACATACCTATAAGTATTATTACAAAATGTCTTAATACTTTACTGTAATAAAGATTAAATACCATAGTACATTATGTACTAGACATCCAGCTAAATCTAATTTCTCATTCCGTATTTCCAATTATACTTGTTAGGTAAACCATCATGATTCTGTTGCGTTGTAATGTGTAGTGAATTAACCTCAAATCTTGACAGATTGCAAATTTTACTACTTCGAACAGTTTCACAGACCTTTGTTGTTTGGCGGTTTCTTACGAAATCGATTGTACTTGATCCACTTTGAGATTAACCTACTCAATAAATAACTAAACATTATTGTTTTCGTCACTATTGATGATTGCTGTTTTATCAATAGGTAATGTAGCATGTGTAGTGTAAATTTTTGACCTGATTTCTTCCATCTGTCCATTCCATTGTCTTCCATCTTATACCCAACCTTTACCAAATTACTTTATTTTTGATTTCTTATTGATATATTGATTGTATATTTTATTTTAACAAAAACCACTTAGGTATACTTTCATACACATTTTTGGTTTCTTTCCACATGCTTTACTTATAAATCGGTAAGTTGTTCTATTGTATTCTTCAGCCGTTCAGTAAAAACAGTTTAAGCTAAAAAACGTTTAACGTTCATCTTATGGTTTTCGATCTATTGATGCAAAGTAACGAAGCTAAAGCTTCTCTACATAAGCGCCATACCTGTATCACTATTATTACCGAGATACAATTTGTTGGTGAACAGTTAAGTGACACTTTTTTACGGTTTGCTTAATTAAAAATAAGCTTACCCATAAGAATCGTTAACTGGGTAACAGTATCTTAACTTTTAGATGTTTTGTGTGTGCTTGTCATAGTTTTATAAAGACATCAATTCGCACGTTACTTGACGATATCTCAAAATCAACTAGCTGGGTTTAACCCTTTTCTAGATTAAATACGGCAGTATTAGTAATCATCTTCTTTAGAAATACCTTATTTTTAAGGCTTATCTCATTTTAAATAGAATACTGTTATCAAGCCGGTTATGTTAGTGATGAATAGGCTTTCCACTGCAATCAGTTTCATATGATTGATCTGGCAGATAAAACCTCTCTTGGTTTCGATGATTTATCGTGAATATGAGCCGTAACTTAGGTGTTTCTATTGGGTGGTATATATTACAATAAGCCAAACGGTACAATAACGAGTACAAACAATCATTTAATAGTAAACCTTGTCTATCACTTTATGGAATTGAAATAAGACCATAGAAAATCACATTTAATTTTATGATTCGAGATAAAATCAGTTCAAATACGCAGTATGACCGCATATTTTGTTTTTATAGCTATTACTCTAAGAACTGCTAGTCTTACATTACAATCTGCCGTGATCGCTTAGAGCATACTAATTTCATACAATTCTTAATCAATAACACTATAGTAATATCTAAGCACTACTATTACCTTATCGTTAAATTCCAAATAGGTATAATATTAATCATGGTACTAATAAATGTGAAAGTTTACGGAAACTGTACCAAGTATATTATGATACTTAGTTACCCCGGTCATATTAACTCACTTTTGTTTTAGCCTTTATTTATTGTATCCGTAATATGGAACTGTTTTTTGTCCCAATAAAGACAAATAAAATAAGCAAGAAGGTTTTAGAGTGGATACTTCGTGTTAGGCGCCGATGTCGACGTAGTATCCAACGGTTTGCCACGAGGTGTCCAATAATATTGCCAAATTTGTAAAAATTCGATAGATGATAAAGGCCGGCAAGGCGGCAACCCATCGTTATGGCGTTCTAAAGAAGATTCCAATGAGAATAATGTGTTGCCATATTTACTACCCCATGGGGCGGTACATCTGAATGACGTCGACATAGGCCAGCTCAACGGAACTGGTTTCCATAGAGGAGAGGGACCCCAAAGATGCCAATGTCCCGCTTTAAACATTGATGGTCTTATTCATAAAAACTTTGTAAGACTCTTTAGTTAAAATTGACTTTCTTATTAGTATAAATGTCAAGATAACAGACAAAGACAAACTTTTTATAAACCTATTTTAGTTATAATGAGCTTAAATACTTTTATGAATACCCGCTGTATATTATTATATACTTACCGTATATATACAGCGGGACGTTATCGTACTCCTTTGTAAATTGCGGACAAATGAAGAGTTTATGCACAAGAGTGATTCAGTAATTATACTATTGCCACGTCTTAAACTTAACAAGCAGATAGCTAACTGAACATTACCATGAAATTACCTTGCAGTCTATTATTGTTGGGCGGAGATTTAAAGCATATAAAATATTACCAGCATAAATGTGTTCCAGTACAAATATGTGAAGCTTGTTATTAAAAGCAAACGAGTATTTTTATTTCAATATTTATGTACTTGCTCACACGCAGTCAATTGACCTAATTTTGTGCAGTAACATTTGGTTTTAGGTTTGTTAACAGCAATTTTAGCCGTTCATATTAATTTGTAAGTAACACACTTCAAAAGTCTGGTTAGATGCTGATATATCTCTAAAGATGCAGCACTAATGGCGAAAAGGAGAGGAATTACTCAAAAATTACCCATGTTAAAGAATGTATTGATAAAGGCATTAAAAATAATAGTAATATTTCGTAATATAAACATGAAAATAAAAAAGAATAAGCGTCCTACTATTCTTACTTCTCAAAGCGCACAGACAAATAAATAGGTCAATGCCGATGAATTTATAGAAACCACTCAAGAAGTTTTATCACAGATATTTTAAACATGTGCTACCGAAGAACATAATAACATTTCAGTTAATGTAACTAGTTAACTATTGAGTGTAGCCATACCAACAGTTAATTGAAGAGGTAATGAAATAACAGATTGTAATAACAATCTGTCTAGCGCCATTAGATTAGTATAACATTCTACTTAAAGTTTTGATCAGCTATGATTATATGTTTTAGTAACAAAAAGCTCTATAAATTGTGCAATTCGTTAATACATTAGGTATCCTACAAAATTGACGTGATATAACAAATCAATCATATAAAATTACATCAGGTTACAATAATATCTTCTGTTCAGACAATTGGTATTTTCTATGTGAAGTAGGACATTCTATAAATTAAACCGCGCGTGAGACGGTCATTTTTAAGAAGCCCAAGGTCGCTGGAAACGTTCCAGATTTTATTTTATTTTCATATTAAATTTATGAGAGTTGAAAGTACTTTGAGTGAAGCGAAGGGCTGTTGTTAATACTAAGGAACTCTATAATTCACATAAAAGTGATAGTCAATATCGAAATGACTTTAAATGTAATATTCTTGTTTAAAATTAAACACTTTTTAGCGGTTTTTACTACCATTTTCATATCTTAATAATAAATCTAAGTCCGACATTTCCTCTTTAACAATACTTAACTTACCTTAATATGTTTATTACTTAGTTTCATTTCGTTTTCTAACTATCAAAGCCGGTTGTTACATTCTAAATTAAAGAAATTTATTTTTCTAAAATCATATACAGATATAAGTACTGCAATCATTGATGATACCTTTTTTTTTTTGTTTACCGAAGGGAAACCCTTATGGATCCCATACTGGTTATGGTTATGGTATATGGGACTCCATACTGGTTACCCGAACTAAAACCTCCCAGGTGTTCCTTCGCGCATCTTAGCCAGAGTGTCACAGGAACTACAAGTGACAACCGCGACGAATGATAGCAATACCTACTATAATACTATATTTTAAGTGGCAGTTCTAATGATTATTAAACCGATGTTAATATTGATTTGATTAATGTTTACAATATTGTACAAAACGAAAGCCATGAGACTTTATAACCTACATAACTATTGACCGAAAAACTATTAACTAATACGAAAATGACATAACCTTTGTAATTTATACTACGACTTCGATAATTCACAGACAATATCACATTGACCTTAAGGAAATGTTTGATTGTGATCGATGAGTTTAGAAAAGTGAATTATTTGACTTGCATAATGACTGATTGACAACTACAGGATATTACAAATGAGGAAATAATGATCGATCAGTCATAGAAGTTAAGAAAAACAAGGTGTGGGTAAGATATTGAAGTTCAGTTATAGTAAGACAATCATTCGTAATTCGAGTGAATCGGTATACTGAGCTGGCGTAGATTACATCTCATCAGGCAAGTTGTAGTCTAGCGCCAGCCTATCTAAGAATTAAAAAAATAAGATTCCAGACGAAAAAATATCCGTAGTAATGTAAACAAGCGGAGTTACGGTTTTTACAGATATATTTGTAAAAATAGCAATGTAAAGAAAGTCGGCTTAAGTATGAGCAGAAAAAGTGGCTGTTATAAAAACACACTTAGGTAAATACATATGTCTATATTCCTGTTAGTAAATATCTATTAACCTAAATAAATAGTAGTTTTTGTACTAAACTATCTAACCAATCGTCTAACTAATTGGACAGGATTACGAATGATGTAAAAAGTATCAAATAAAGATTTGCACTGTTTTTATTTATTCTAGGTATATCTAGATTGGTTGAAATGTTTACTACTGGATAATAAAATTTATTGATTACTTTATTAAGTATTAGGTAACAAAGATCTACACACTACTAGATCTTCACATTTTTGTACCAAAATCTTTAAATTATATTGTTACAGTCATTTCTAACTATCAATCTTTAATGCGACTACAACAACGAATCCAAATACATTTTCTTACCGTAAAATCGTTTAATTTATATCATTTTTCGATGTTATTAAAATCTACAAAAGTCATCAACAACTAATGTTGCATAAATCTAAAAGTCATTGATGATAATAACCCTTGTTAGAAAACACTTACACAACTTGACACTTGAACTGTGGAGGTTAGTAACATTCAAATCCATTTGTCGAGTACTCACATATGACTCGCTTCAATTATACAAGTATTAATAAATATTACACCTAAAGCCTTATCCACAATGACCGATTTTATCTTGAAACCGAATCGAATAAATGTCAACCACTTTCATCATAGTAAGGATGGAAAACAGCTTTCCTTTTTATTTTATCAGTTATAACTTCATAAACTTAAATATTGGAAAAAACTATATTGTTTCTTTTATTACTATCTTAAGGCCTATAAATGAAGTTGTACAGCTTACATTAACATTATAAATATTAACTATTGATAACATTTTGGTCATTGTTAAATTTACTTTTTGAAGCCCACGCATATTTAATATTTCCAGTAGCATACACGCTAGTAAAATCTTCGCTTTATATTGAGGCTGCCACTTAAAAACGTCAAATTAATCTCACCTCACTTTCACTATAAATTCACTTATATAGCACTATTTGTTAAGTTACGCACCCATGATTGATAGTTAATTTTAGATTGATTATCTCGTGTCACTATTTTAAAGACCTCGTCTTTTCCATCATGTCAGTATTACTCATTTGGATTTAAATTGATTTCGAGTGCCTGTGCTATTAATTTTGATATAATCTTGATTCCGATTTATGGTCTCACAAACTTTCGCGGATGAAACTATGTCTACTCTATGACCATTGTCTATTTGACGTTATTTATCTCGCACCAATATTATACAAGATGTTTTGTAATATTCCTTAAAGGAGAGGTCAAAAGTGGGCTAGAATTTTGAACACCAATGTGATATACCTCATTGGAAAGCTTATTTAATAAGCTGTTAGAATTTAACTAAATACGAATTTTAGGAGCAACCATTTTTGTAAAAATCAAAAAAATGTAATAGTAAAACAAAACGCACATTACCTTTAATTATCCGTTTCCTAAGCAGTATAAATATTGCAATCACGTCAATAATTGCATTCTGTTACAGTACTTTTCTCTTGTAATATTATTCTAGCTGCAGCTTAATGTAATTATGACGAAAAATATTTGTTATCTTATTAGTGTAATAACAAAACGCGTGGAAAAAAATATAATTACGGGAAACGTCATGATGTCATTGTCATTGATCAGTTTGATTGACAGCGTCGAAATAATTTTGATTTTTTTGGTTGCTCAATTGTCATTTGACCATGGGGTTGCCAATTGCAATAATCATAATATTGCATTAAGGATTCTTATTTTCAATTTCAATTTTTTTAAAAACGGGGGGGTGTAAAATTATTTTAAATACACCAAAAAATTTAATTAATTATGCTCTATTAACCTATGTAACTCAGATTGCTGTTCAAATTTACAATTATTTTAATCCCAGGCTCTATACATTTTTTGAACGTCTCCTTTCTTTCTTATAATTTCTTTCTGTAGATCTATTTCTATATCTTGCTCTACTATTAAAACGCAGTCACCTAATCCTGATAGTTTAGCTATCACAAATGAATGCATCCTATCTTTAGCATTTACAAGATCTTCTAAAGTTTATAGCTAATTGTTGTGCCTTCGTAAACTGTAGATCTCTTATTTATAATATTGAATAGCTCGTTAGTTACTTCAGACTATAAAATTGAGAGATTACCAGCATTTTTAGTGCCTATAAATCTTACAGTTTAACAGCTTATTACATGGTTTCCAAGGTTTGCTATATGAATGTTATTTGAATTGGTGATTATTATGTGTACAGATTTATTTCCATTTCCTTTTGTTAAGTTACTAGTAGCAGGTGGCTCTATTGTCATAATGCACAGACAATAGTCTGTGCATAACGAGTCTTTTATAATATTTAGCTGTTATTAGTGACAGTATTGTTTGCAGAATATCTAATGACAAAATTATCTTTACAAATGTGAATAAAATTTTGAAAGTTCCCGTTAAGACCGTTGCATCATCAAACCCAAGATCGTTAATGTTTTGTTTAAATCAGTATAGTGCTGCATTATGCTGGTAATTTGTAACTTTTAGCTTTATACCAATTATGCCTTTTTTGTGCATCAGTTTTGGGTCATGCCTCCAAATTTCTCAAAAGTAGTTTGAAGTTGGGATTTATACTTGATGAACACTGGTTTGCCCACTTTTACGAGTGGGACCTAAACGTTGTCAATGTTCCCTTTAATCAACACCTTCGTCAGCTATGTTACTGAAGAAGAATAAGAAGAAGAATAAGAATAATTTATTTTCATAACAAGTATACAAATAAAATTTACATGCGGTTCCTAAACTAGAACTATGTCTGTATCTTAGGAACCAGAGACGCGTTTACATAGAACACTAAGTTATACATGCAAGAGGATACATTTAGTTAACAAAAAATAGACATGATAAGATAAAAGAAATAAAACAAAAAACAATACATTCATAACAAAAGGAGAACCGAGTGTGAATGTGTGTAGTGTAATGTGTTTGGAGTAAGTGTATGCAAGGATGTGTGTATACTAACATATTACTTAGATTAATTAGCCAGTAAGGCTTCCGTGTCTGAAAATCCATAGTGCTGACTTTTGATTGACGTTTACCAGATTAAGAAAGCCGAATAAGTTTCGTTGCACTGAACTGTTCAGATTTAATACATTCAATCAGAATTGGTGTAATGTTTTCAGAAAAATTACACAGGTTCCAGCTTGTTACAATCAACTGTGAAAATTACGTACTTACTTCAGAGAACAAAATCACGGTCATTTTTTGTCTACCTCTTTGTAATGCTCACGCGCCTAGGACCTCGAGGTTTTTGTAAGTTGATGTAAAGATATTATACATAATAATATGTACAAATTGTTGCGATTTGAAAATTGTGTATGATTTATTGTATTTTTACGCTTAATTCAGCTCATGCACGACATTGTCCATGTAAATTAAATTCTGTTTTTGTTAAGATTCAATATTAATGTGTAAATTATTTCCATGACTTTCAGACGACATATTATTTTTAAATCGGTGCCAAATATAGACAAAATAGTTGGATGGGGATAACTTCGGTTATTTAGTTAAGAGAAGCAAGGTATCAAAATAAATTGGCGTGGTATAAATTGAAAACTACATGCGGCCACTGTAAAGTTTCTTAATATTTGCATAAACTTTTCCACCCGTCTTTTGCTACATTTAATTCAAATTGAAATCGCTTTCGTTATTCTCATAAATCACAGTAATAAACGTTATTATAACAGCATTAGTTAAAGATATTGAAATTATATTTGCTCTCTTATGAATAAGAAAGTACATGAAATGCTGAGCCATTTTGTATAGCATCATAAATCATGCATGTCGATTTTCTGGTTACATGACTTACATGACCAGTTTTCACTCTTATTCGTACAGTATAAGCCTATGCAATACCCCTTTTTATAGCTATTAAGAAGATACTTTCTTTGGCAAGCGGTACTGTGACTTTCTTGAAACTGTTTATTTATTTCGTTACCGTCTCTAAAACTCAAAGCCTTTTATTTCTCTTGGCTTTTAGATAGTACCATACTTGGGGACAACATTAAGTTATCAGTAACTGAACAACGGTGGCTGAGCAGCGGTGACGCAGTGGTACGGGCCTCGCCTTAGAAATAATCCTAGTCGAACATCATCATTCTTTCCACACATCTTTGTGTGAATTGTTTCATCGCTGCGCCGGTGCTCAATATCGGTGAAGGAAAAACATCGTGAGGAAACCGGCATGTGTAAGAACTAATCATTTGAGGACATGTGGCCAGCGTGTATGGATTAAGGCCTAAATTAAGCCTCAACTAGTAAGATAGTTGAGAGAACACCCGTGCCCAGCAGTGGGCCACTAAAAAGGGTTGAAGTGAAATGAGAAGTGAACTGAACATGAAATATCCACCCTAGTTTAGGAAATATGAAATTTGAAAAATGTATCGCGTTGTGTGAATTGTTAAGTCTGTCATTGAATTAAAACATGTCGCATGTTTGTTTATTGGCATTCTTCTATCAACAAAAATGTTTGTTTAAAATTCAATGAAATCAATCATCATCTACAATTACATTTTGTCGAGGTGTGTCAGTTATTTATTCATTATTCACGCATTTATAAGTGTCACTTATTTGTTCTAAATATTTAGTCTTTAGTTTTTAAAACGAGATTGAATTAAATCTGTGGTCTGAAGTAACATCTGTCGCTCTTTGTTTTTCCATTTTTTGCTAAGGAGACTTGCAAGGTGTGATAACACCTGCATAAGCGGTTGTAAAAGCCTGTTAAGTATTTCGAACTGATTATAAACCTTATGACGCATAACAGTAAGATTAGTTTTGTTTAATTTGTTTAAAATTTGAATGCTGTTATTTTTACCATGCACTCCAAAGACGATTTATTCTTGAGTAACATTAGTAGTGTATTATTCATTCTATTCAGAGTTTAAGTAAGGAATAATGGTGAGATCGTGACTTCCAATAAATAAATACATAGTACGTAGAATGTTGATGGGGTACAATGGTTGTTGATCAATATTTAATTAGATGACTTGGAATGTACAAGATATAAGTACCATAAGTAACATAAGACTTAAGTTTTAATAAATATACAGCGATTCTCATTAAAATAGAAATTTTGTGCTTATATGTAACCAAAACCTTGAAACTAAAGTTTAAGTAAGAAACTCTTAAGTAGTTATAAAACAAATAAAAACTAAAATAGTGAAGTCAATAAATCGTAACATATAAAGATCAAGGGTAAAGATTTTCTTTCATGAAAATATACGTTGCTGAACGGTTTCACTCGTCACTTTAATCAATACTTATATGATCGCCAGTTGTCCACAGTTGCACAATCCAGTCAATTTGTACACAAATTATATGCTGTACATATGAAATTGCTATACTGAGAATGTGGTAGTTAGCATCGACTAGCCCGAGGCGATCTAATGTGTAGCTAATTTGAGAAAGTGAACGATTTAGAAAGAGTTTGACTAATAGATCTGTTGACATGCAATTTAACGATCAGATGATACGCGAATTAGAGATTCTAATAGGTATAAGACTTTTATAAACAGAGTTTACAAGTTACCACATTAGCTGGTTCTTCTGTCAACTACCTTACAGGTAGAGAGAGTTTAGGCCTCAATCCACACACGTTGGCTAAGTGCGGGTTGGTGGATGTTACATGTCCTCGAATGATTAGTTATTAGACATGCCGGTTTCCTCACGATGTTGTCCTTCACCGATATTGTCCTTCACCGATATTGACCAGCGGCGATGAATCCATGACTTTATATTTCAGAGGCTCTGTTTGTTCTTTACTGGTTCTAAATTATGATGGTTTAATACAAACGATTTCAAGAAATGTAACGATTTCTCTTGATGGCGAATCAACCATTTCTTTTTAGTCTACGTGAAGATAGTAGTGCTTTAAAATATTATTCTCACTTGCTCCATCAAAAATAGGTATCAGTTAAGTTAAATGGTTCAGGTTTTGCTCGGTCGTGATTGTGAATCTTTTGTTCGTAGCACCGAAGGCTATGTTGAATGCTACACGCAAAAAATGAGGTCGTATTCGTTTCGCTTAGCGCTTCCTAAATGTGTTCGAATTGATTTTAAATTTTAGGCCATAATTCCATTGGTTTTAGATATATTATCTTATAAACTGTGATTTCATAATTTGTCGGTATACTTAACGACGTATTCACAATCTCGTACGTAATTATGAAGTTAAACAAAACGATAGACGTACCGTCGCCAGCACAAATAAAGTGGCGATACAATCAGTACCCTTAGTACGAGTTCAAGATTAGGAAAAAAAAAAATTGTCAAAATGTGTTTTCAAATTCGTTTCTTTTGTTGAAAACATTTGTTAAAAAGAAAATTAAATTGCTAGAAATAGAATAAAATGGATTGGCAACAGAACAGGTAAAATAGTTTGTAGATTTAATTGCATTTTAACTTATTATCGTGACATGTTACTGATATTATTCGAAAACTTTTTTCGTATTGACAACTCGTACTAAGGGTACTGAATTCACTGTGTTTGTGAGTCAAAAGTTAAAAATCGTTGAGGAAGGACTGACAGACCAGTGATTGCAAGTTTGCTAAAAAAAAATCAAAAATCGATTTAAGTTATATTTGAAAAACACTTTAAAAGCTTAGATACTTTGAAAAACGATATAAATTGAAATCCATTGTTAACTTTTACAATATTTCTTAGGCATTTTATTTATGCTGTAGTGTCACGATTCCGTTGATTGAAAACTTAAAAATATTGCATGGTACGGAATCGTAAATCCCGTATTTCTTTCATATCTATTGATTTTATTTCTACTACATATTTCAATCGCCCTACTGTTCATTTACTATCAACAATATCTTGTAGACTTAAAAATTGATTGTATCGCCTTTGATCTTGTTAAGATCAGTAACTTTTCAAGTAATTTAATCTACTTGATCTCGACTAGTAGCACAGTCTGGTGTGAAACCAACGTCAATTTTTACGGTCGTTGCGCGTTGACACAAATTGTAACTGTTATTAATTGGTATAAAATCAATAAATTCATAACAAAGATGTGAAACTTGCAATTAAGAACTTTGCATACATAAAAAATAGTTAATTAAGAACTGAAAGGCCAAAATAAAACAAAATTTAGACGACTGTTAATTTACCTACATAACAAAAAAGAAAGTTTCAGTAAATAAAAATAATGAAGAAAGATGGAATCAGAGCGATCACTTTGAAAGTGATACTTGCATTAATGTTACAATTACCTGCGTTCCATTTATTCCATTATCGTCGGATGAAAATGATAGATGTAATACAAATTTACAAATTAGACATATGTTATGTAATAAGGCTTTTCACGGCAGCGATGTTCATCAATACGTTATTACCTCTTATTTTGTTACACAATCTGTAATTTAAAGGCGTGGATCGTACGATACTGACGCCTGTCAGTCTAATTATAAAATGAGAAGCCTTCTATCTATTGCCTAAGGTTCCGTGTTGCATAGCTTTAAAAATAAATATTTATCTACCATTTTAGTTCTGTATTAAGCGTGACTGAAACTAGTGTGTTGTTTATTTTAGGTATGTTCTATTTAAACTGATTTAATTTTATTTGTTCATTAAAATTGTTTGCTTCAATCGTATGCCTTTTGATGTTCTAATTAGGTATGATGCAATTTTTGTGGTTATGTCTTTTCTTTGTGATTGTGTCTTTGCTATGCCATGAGTATCTGATCATGTAAATATCTTGTGATAAGTTTAGTTTTGTATGAGTCTTCCTAGAGGTAAGTAGCAAGTGGTAATTTTCCACTACATACAATTCGAGAACGTTTTGACCCTCCTGAATAATTCTATTTCGTATTGTTTGTCTTGCAGCAGTGCGCTTTTAACCTGAATTTTAAACTGTGTACAAAGATTTGTACCTACAAGTGTTCCTGCAATAATGGCAAAAGAAACTAGCTAACTTGAGTAATGCAATAAAATGTGTTAATGTTTGTCAAGTTGATTTACCTACAAATAAAAAAAAGAGATACAATCTTCACTAGGATTACCTTGCTTTAATTAAGATGGTTAACAAGTAATTAACGTAAAAGAGATAGTAATTTGATGGTGATGAAATGTATGATTAATGGCTGTGTACCTAATACTGGTTTAGTTGATTCTGATGAAAAAAATCGATAAGCATGTGTCTCAATTTCTGCCTAATTGATTCGAAATACGTTTACAGAGAAAGTTATTGAATACATACTGGTTGAAAGCGTTTCTTTCTTAAAATACGAACTGGTCATGTACCGTGTAATGTGTATTTGGTAACGGACTCTGTAAATGCCAGCTGGTTACTATTTTAAATCAATTAGTGTTTTAATAATGGACTACACTTATTTAATGGTTTTTGATATGATAATGTTGTAAGTCAGGATCGACAGCGGCACACGTGACTCGAGTTTTGATCCCATGCAAGCCCCGGGACATCTGAATTGTAACAGATTTGGCACGAATTTGATAAGAAAGATAATAAGAGGAGTTGGAATGTTACACTATCCATTTCACTCCAAGCAAAGCTGGAGACAGCATTTAAAAAAGTAAAGCTTAAAATTGCCTCATTAAAATGAACCAGTGCTTGGTCCATTGATGTCCACGGGTAATGGGCTTAAAGAATAGCAGTAATGGGATTGTGGTGGTTGGTTAAGTCCTAAAAAATACTATTAGGCAAAAAAATGTTTGTTGGACAAAATTAAATGATCATCACTTCTAATCTCTGGACCTGTCTGGTCATTATAATGATAGTTATATCGGTAAGTGTGACCGAAGATTTGGCTATGAAAGTAGGGCAGGATTATATTACACCACGAGCAAAGCCGGGCGAACCTCTATTTTAATATATTGAAAAAGAAAGTGCTCGTAAAATATCAACAGGTTACTAACAACAAAAAACGTGAAGCATTTTTTGCTCATATAAAGGAAATTTAATATGACCACTCAAGTTTAAGTTCATTTAACTTGCTATGTAACCAAATACGACACGGATTTTAAAAAGGATATCTGATTTTACATTCAACTAATTTTCGTGTGATTTTCGTATAACGATCTTGATTAAAAATGAATAGTCTTAGATCTTGTAACCGCTTTCGTCTATCGACCGATGTAATATATTTGGCAAACTTTTTATATTTGTTTTTAAGTTGTCGTTAGGGATTTTACTATCTAATGACAGGTGATATCGATATTGAAGAGGAAGCTTACATATCAGAACATCGTCACCATTCAAAAATTCAACTTATTATTTCTATTTGACATTAATAAATGACAATAGGAAAACGTCTGGCGCTAATATCTAATATGACATGTAAAAAAAACGTTTTGCTCAGTAATATGGCGTCTTAGAACGTCGCAGACATTAAAGTTTTTTTGCTACCTACTAATCTTTTAAAAGTTTTGTAAAGTTTTGTTTTTTTTTTCTTTTTTTTTTGAATAATTTAATGATAGTTTTAATGTAACTTATCGCAACAGACCACTGAAGTTTTATCAGTTTTTTACTACAAATCTTTGAAAAGCTTGTTTATTTATTTAAACTTTACGTTGTGGAATAATTTCTGCAGAGGCCATAATTAAAAAGAAGAAAGTACGCTGTGCAGAAAAGTCATTTTATACTATGTTTGGGCAACAACCGTGATATACATTTTATCCTTTTAAAATAAAAAAATAAAAAGAACGAGAATATTATTATTTATCACGGTTTATCTTTGATTTTATATCTTGACGGTTCAGTCTTTTTAGTCAGAAAACATTTTAAACATAATTTGTGAATGGTCAAAGGATTTTAATACAATATTTTAGTACTTATTTTATACAGTTTTAATTGTTATGACTGGTTAAATAAAGCAATAAATTGAAAATGTCAATACTGACTACTTTTAGTCGGATCGAGAAAATTGTTCTAAAAAACATTATATCCAAAAAAAACGCTGTAAAAAGTATTTATAGACTTGTTGAGCATGACAAAGCGATGACGTAACTGATTTATCGTTTCCATTTAATTTTTTCACTTGCAACATCGTCAAGGCCACGTCAATGACCGTCAGTGTTGCTAGTTACGAACCTAATTTAATATTATTATTACGTAGGTACTTCTAACAATAGATCAGGCGGAGTCTTAATTTTTTTGTGTTGGCAATGATATACTTCTTATGGTTATTAATATACGGCTAACTAATAGAGGTTATTATTATTAGTTATGGTTGTTGGGAACTATACAAGGTCTTTTTTAATATATCTGTTTTTAATAACTCTATTAAAAACCTATATCTACGTCCCAAATAGTTTTTCTCTTTCTACTCTTCCCTTAACGATAGTTATGGGTTACGCCAAGGAGTCAACTAAACCATAGAGTAGTTATAGTTTGGAGTGAGCTTATTTTCCGCAACTCGACGACGTCTCGCATATGTGCCTATTTTGCGTGATTGGACTAGACGTCGCCATTACCAGCCCAGCTCCAGGGGGAATCCTAGCAGACCTTTATGTTGCTGACGGCTTCCTGGAGTGATCTCGGCGATATGAGGTGTTCTGCTCTGGGCAACAAGTGACTACAAGGGTGGCTGTTAATTCCTCCTCCATACATACTCTGCACAAAAGCCAGTCTGTGAAACCTATGGTGAAAAGATGCTTTATGTTATAATGCCGGTGATTAGGCGTAGATGGGGCCTTGCGAGCCATGGTGTAGTCACGTAATAAAAGAATCATGGTTTTGCCACACGATTCGCTGATTACTCAGTAGTTTTTATTCCGTTATTTAGAACAATGGAACTAGTTACAAATATTCGCAAGTTTGGCTCTCATCAGACGACCACTAAATTGTTTTTGTCCTCTAGTAGCAGAATCCATTTAATCATTTTCAATGTACAGGAATTTATACTTTATGTAATAGGAAATAGACATATATTTCTATTAATTTTGAGATTACTTTTTTTTTGGGTATGGTATTCAGGATTAAGCAGCATGTGGATGGACTTTTATAGTCTGTCTTATAAGTGTTAGACTCCTCATATGATTGGTATTGGTTGGTACGTGACTGTGAAGAGGGTGTGATTTTAGTACAAGGTCGATGTCGTACCCTACACTCAGTAATGTTGCATGTCTTAGGACATGAAATCTTAATCTTAATATTACAAATGCGAAAGTTTTTAAGAATGTATGTTTGTTACTCTTTCGTGCAAAAACTTAACTTACTTATTTTAACTACCTACCTAAAGAGTGTTATGATTTTATGAATAAAACCGAAGGATTATTTTTTAATTCTATTATCTTTGTTTACAGGTAAGCAAATTCTGGGTTTGCGCAGATCTCGTCAACGTTATAAAAGTTTCTTTGGAAAAACTTAAATAAGGTAACTAACAGTTTACTACTATCTAAAACAATCAGATAAATAAATGCTTTGATAAATGTGAGTTAATATTCACGTACATCTATAGGTACTATACTAATATTATAAAGCTGAAGAGTTTGTTTGTTTGAACGAGCTAATCTTAGAAACTACTGGTCCGATTTGAAAAATTCTTGCTACTTTTTATCCCACTGCTGGGCATGATATATAGTTCACGCGGGCGTAGCCGCGGCGGAAAGCTAGTACAAGATAAAATTCAGTAAACCCTACGTCTTTATAGAACACTAGCTTCCCCATTTAACTTGGTACCGCGTATTACTAATGTAATGCGTATTTTTTTTAATGCCACATTATACAAAAATAAAAACGAAAAATTTCTTCCAAAAATTAAAAAAAAAATTAAGGGTGAACAACCCTTATCACTAAGGGGTATGAAAAATAGATAGTAGCCGATTCTCAGACCTACTGAATATGCATAAAAATTTTCATAAGAATCGGTCAAGCCGTTTCGGAGGAGTACGGTAACTAACATTGTGACATGCAAATTTTATTTAATAGATGAACATTATGTTTCCTACTTCGTTAAATACCAACATTATCACAAGGGACCATTTACCAAAATAATAAGTACACAGTTTATAGATAAACAAACAATTAATAATTAATAATTATTAATAATAATAACAGTTAATAAAAAACAATTCATAAATTTGTAACATTCGCTATATACAGTATGCTAATTAATTCATAAATTTGTAACATTCGCTATATACAGTATGCTAATTAACAAAAGGCGTTCCCATTAACCCGTGTTAATATGAAATGAAATCAAAACATGCTCTAAATTTTTTTGGTTATACAAGTCTACATAAAAATAGTCCCATCTCTTTTCCTACCGTGCAGTGGAAACAAACTAAACACTGCCGAAAAACTCAGAAGGCAGTTTTTCTTCAGTTCTTTTCTTTTTTAAATGTACTTAAATCTGTTACATTTTGTATAGTGTGTTGTATTAGAGCGACATAATGCCAAGCATTTTTATCCGTTAGATAGTCTGAAATTTTATAATACGCTTTTTACACAACGTAGATTTATACATGAGAAATAGATACAAAAAATAATATTCCCACTTAAAAGAAAAAAAATTGATACGAGTAACACAATATTAAGATAAACGGATACGAAAAAAACACTTATATGGCGCACTGTTCTATCAATGACGAAAAACAGAAGAATGAAAACGCTGGATACTATCCGTACCACTATTTTAATTTTCATCAGGATTTTTGAAAACTTCAATACAATTTTAAAAATTAAAATTAATTTTTCTGTCGCAACATTTTTATTTTGATATTTTGTATTTTAATATGTTAATGATGTAGATTGACGGGTTTAAGGGAAAGCCCTTTGTTAATTAACATTTTGTATGATTCATTCTGCGTTATATTATGTGATTTCACATAACGTTACTTTTTATAACGTTTTGTTTTAAAACATCCATCCTCACAAACCTTTTTTGTTTGTACGAAATCAATGCTGATAACTAAATATAATAAACTCGAAACGAAACGTATTGTACAATTCCGAGTCGCGTGAGTAATTACTCGTACTAACCATTAGTTCTAGAGTTCATCGAGATAGGGAGACTGTGATTAATTGTATTTACCATCCCTACTTTTAAAAATATTGATCAGAAATCTTTATAAATAGCAGTGTTACGATTGTTACTTTTGATGCTTAAGCTAATTACTGTCAGGCGAGAATATTTTCGTTCATTATCATCATAATGAGCCTGGGGACGTTCACTGCTGGACAAAGGTCTCCTCTTCAGAACGCTGCGGCGATAGGTTGCCGTTCGTTAGGATCCATCGGCTTCCTGCAATTTTCACTACATCAGTCCACGTTGTACCGGGCCAGCCGATTCTGTGGCGTACATAGCGTGGTCTCCACTCGAGAACCTTTATTCAACAGTTATCGATTCTACAAGCTATGTGGTCTACTGCCACTTCTACTTGCTCACTTTGATCGCTGTGTTTGTGACTTTAGTTCTTCATCATAGCCTGTTGAGCGAACTTGAGCTTGTTTATAAGGCCAGAATTTTAATTCGCCTTTGAAATTTTAATCCTAATTTTGAGTTGGAAATAACAAACGCTATTGACACTTCTACTCGAGTTCGTAATTCCATTCATTTCCGTACAAAATTATCATTTGATATTGGACCATAGTAAAAAAAATGTCGTGTTCCATTTAAATTTAATTTCTAACCTATATACGTTCATAATAGTGACTGAAAATTTGCTTACATAGTGGTGTAAGCAAATTTTCAAGGTTGCAAAGTCGTTGTTAAACTGAATGAATGCATTGGCCATTTTGTTTCCATTCCGCAAAACGTCTTTATTAGAAAACTAGGTCGACAAAGGATAAGCCAATGTTGTTGCATAATACAGGATTACCCTTATTGCCTGTTTTGTAAGGGATTACCCTAAATTTGACGATAGTAACGTAATATGTAATGAACATTGCTTATACTTAAGTAATTTAAAAAAAGGAATTTGTCTTTCTACAAAATTCTCTTTGTCTTTGCCTTTCTACAAATTTCCTGTAGGTATACCGGTACAGATCTAAATATATAAAAGAGGAAACTGACTGACTGACTGATATATCGACGCAGAGCCCAAATCGCTGGTTCTGGAGACTATAAATTTGGCACATTTTGGTTCTTTATGGGGTCTAAGGGTGCACTAAGAAAGGATTTTTCAAAACTCACCCTTTAAGGGGGTGAAACGGGGTTCCAAAGTTTGTATGGAGAAACATGATTAGTGAGATCACTTTCGTGGGCAAAGGCGCGGGTGGAAGCTAGTACTAGTATGAAATCGGTACAGTCATTTTGACGTGACAACTTGACAGATTATTACACTGTAACACTTATTGCATTACTCTAAAAGTATGGATTACTATGTATTGTCTGTAGAAATATTTTGCTTAACGTTTCTATACCACTAAAGTCTATTGCATTTATCAATAAATACATATTTAGGACATTCCCGATAATCTGTTACAGCAACATAGTTAGCTACAAAATTTATAAGGGCCTGACTTCTATTAACCATTTGCGCCGAAAGGACATAAATAAAACGATTTTAGAAACTGATACGAATGAATTGTTTACTCGTTCGGGGCTATGTCACGAACTGTCCAGCCTTGGCGTGCATTTATTCAGCTGCGCCTGCGCACCTAATGCAACGCAATTAACACTAAATGAATTGTTTAGCATACCAACGTTACTTGAAATTAATACTTTGAAAGGTTTAGACAAAACAATTGTATATGGTTTCAAAATTTAACTGTACTATTGTTTTAATCACGTTTTATTAAATGTAATCAAACAAATATTAAATGTATTTTACTGTTTAACTTTTTAAAATTATATTTGTAATTAATTAACGTTAATTGGCTAATTACACAACAAGACAGCACGAAAGTATTATTCTTCAGTTGAAATAGCGATGTCATTTCTGTTAAATTCGTTCAATTGTAAGATCCGGTGGTCATTGACCACTTAAATGAACCCTTCAAGGGTAGGATAACATAGGCAAGGCAACCAAGTTACTCAAGAAAATATTTTGTTATCATCGTTATTTTAGATCGTAAATATTATTTTTGAGCCAATTTTTTTTATTCAATTACAGACAAAGAAAAGCAAAGCCCCTTTCCCACCGCATCTGTCAAAAACATCTTTTCATGGTGTTTTTAGCAATAGTTGATATTTTATTTTTCAGTTCTTTGCACCCGTAAAAAGTAGGGCAGTTCGTTTTAAAGCTTGTACCACTTAAAATGTTCTAATTTCCAAATATCTCATGCTTATTGAGTTGAAGGCTACGTTCGTATGACACGGTTCGTTTGTTTGACCTGCCTCGCGACCTAGTACCTTATTATTTTTATCGATTGCTTTTCCAACTAATTGTGAATCGATTTCCAGTTCCGCTTTCGCTATCGCCTTATTTTCTGTTCTTTATTTTTCTTAGACCCTAATGGTTTTTGCTTTATTTTTGTAGATATTTTATTACATTTAGTAAAAACGTCATTTACATTCTGACCATTAAACATTGCTTATAAGTTACGCGACAGACATAATATCTATTCTATTGTCATCACGGCCACATAAGTATGGTTTCTTTTATTTTACAGGCTTCGCAAAAATACGTAGTAAGAGAGACGTTTATTTCATTTGATTTCTATTGAAGCCTTTAGCTATCAATACCTATTTAAAGTCACAATTTGTTTCGTGTGTAAACTATAGCATTAGCATTGCAAACGTAGCATGGCGTAGCATTGAAGTGACAATCTCTAGAAGGTGGCTAGTAAGCAAAACAAGAGAGCTGGATGACAATATTTATGGATCATGTTCAGTGGTGTGCTTTAAGAGATGCATATTTCCAGCAGTATGTTAAAACTGGCTGATGATTATTATTTCCTTATAAATCAAACCGATACCTACCACTTACATCTATCAACAAACCCATTCATTACAATAATTTTATAGTTCAAATGTGCTTCCGTTCAATTTAATACGGGTCATTTTGTAGGTCCCTCCTCACTCTGTATTGTGCATGCATCTGTTCCCATTACGGCTACGTCACTTGACAGATGTCCAATCAATAGCGATGTTTGTTCAATATGTAATTCAGTATTCAAATTGAAGGCTATGTTATTTGATACATTAGATAAACTTTTTAAATATATGCTTTAACACAACACTCTAAAATTCAAATTATGTAACAAACACTCACAACATTAAAAACAAAATCCGCTTAGTTTTTGCAGTGTTTCTCAGTACCTGTCACATCATTAACTACAAAGTACACACTAGGGAAAAACGGATTTTAAGTAATTCAACTCTTGTTTCTTTGAAATAAAAATGTTTTCAATTTAAATAATCCATTAATTAATTTATTAACAACAATACGTCACAATTTTATTGTTATTAAAGGTAGATATTACTCGCAATTCTGTTCTGACAAAAGACGCCAAAAATTGCTAAAATCGTAAATTTGTATTGGTTTGACACGAACCCCAAATTTAGCGTTCCTTGTGTCGACAAAATTGCAAGCATTAGCTTTTCTTCTATAATAATATACGGTGCAAAGAAACAAACTAGAGCGTAAATTATATTACTATAGCAGCAATAAAAATGTTTTTTGAACAAATCGAGATAAAAATCTATCCAATAGAGCCACATCCGGTGTGGTCCTCTGAGCCAGACATCACCACTCTGCACTCACTATATCAATCATTTAGTCATACACTATCTTATCTTGTACAATATGTCCCATTTCTTGTACAAAACATAAGATAACACTGATATTTTGCTTTTAATTTTTTTTTTGATTACTACTATACTTTAAAGATATATAAACTTTATTTGTGCGTTCAAATTTACTTTCAGTAAATGCATTTCTTTTAATTCATTAATCATCTTCAACTTCAGATTGCACATTTTGCTTGTCATCATATTTCATTGTTAATAAATATTTATTGTCTGTTGTGCAATGTTTATATTTTTTAATCATTTATTACCGCTTCTGTAACTAGTTATGTCATTGGGCACTTTAGTTTTGGTGATACTTTTTTATTATTTAATATTAAGTTTATTACTACTCTTCTTGGGTATATAATTATCACCTTTACTGATTCATATTATGAGATAATCGGGTTATTTTTCTTTGGTATTCTCAATTGAAATACTTTTTGTATGACCAGTGTTTACTTCTTTCAATGTTCCCAAAATGGTCGCCTTGTTAAGTAGCAACATGCTGGATAAGAAAACAGCTCGAATCATTAGATACCAAACACCTACTATATTAATGCACGTCTCGTATGTCGTAATGAATAAAAAGTTCATTGTAATGATGTGGGTAGAGGAACATAAACACGCACTCAACGTTCTACTACTACTGATTAGACATGGGGTCGGGCCGGATGAGACGCTTTATTATCTTGCGATGATTGAATTTTTGGATAGACTACGAACAAATTCAGAGAATGTAATTAGAATTTAAGTTGGTGTTTTATCTTCTAAAAAAAACAAGAGCCTTAAAAGATTAAAGATATCTCTGGGATAGCTATTAAGATTGTTGTAATAAGTAGTTATACAATCTTATTAGTCTTTATAAGGCGATGAGATAAATGTGCTACATCAACTTTATAAGACTAATCTAATACTAAATCCACCGTTAAATTAATGGTTGAAATTAATACTTAAGTGAACCTGGAAATAATTATGATATGATTAATCAAACTGACATTAGAAATGATAATTGCGGAATATCAGCCAATTAGTATTTTATATGAAATATCATGTTGCTTCCGAGGTCTGTTGTGCTTGTAACTTTAGCTTTTGCTAATTTTGTTAATTTGATAGCTTCATTTCAAATGTGTTCGTTATTTTAATGTTATTTGAAATTGCACATAATAAACATTTTAGTCTCACATTTTTACCACACTTCTTTATCAAGTACTTCTTTCTCTTTTAAACTTTTTTCAGTGGTCAGGCTTTGACGTTCTATTTCCATTAAATCAAAGCGAAACAAAATTATAGTAAAATATTTTTGGATACTCTAAATTTATTCAAGTTCTATTGAATTGGTAAATTTAAAGCATAGTAAAATAAGTTCTCTGGGCATATGTTTCTCTGTGATATCGTCATAAATATACTGTTTCCGTCGACCGCGATGCAGGGTTGTGTATATTGGATAAACAATTGCTTAAAAGAGGGTGGTCCGTAGAGATCAGGGTTAAATTTTAAATATAGTTTTTTGTGTGTTTTATACGACGGGATGTTTGATACTCGTAGTTCAGAAAGTTTCACTTCTTTTCATGATATATTTTTAAACTGTAATATCTTACTGTTTAAAAATATTTTAATATTAGTTCGAACTAGTTTTAAAATATCTTTCCGAGAAACCATCTTCTTGTTCTAAGCCCCTCAACCGTGTTAGTTAGGCGTACCTAAACTAACTGAGCTATTTAATAGCTTGTAGAACACAGGAAATGTGGAATTACTATTACTAGAATTCTGAATGAGTTTAGTTCCTTGTATTCAATTTCTTCTTATCTTTGTTTTATCTCTGAGATCTAGCATCGTTTGCTTTTACTTACAACTTGTATTTACCAATAGCAATAACAGTCTAATACAATACTTCTTAATACAAAAAATCTCTAACATGATCTCTCGTAACGTCAGTTATCTTTATTTAACCAAAAACATATAAAACTATGTCAATGACCATCAAACCAAAATTGAAATTAATTTCAACAACAATACGTATCCTCACCAGTAGAATACCGCTAATTAAAATCCCATCACTTAAAACATAGTAAAAGAAAATCATTACCATACAAACGATGTGAAATACGTCCGCTTTGGCTAGCCAAACCATTAATTAAGCTGTATGTGTAATCAAGGTCGCCATTTCCTACTGCTTGTAATGATAGTCTAAGCTAACACTTAAAAATGAATCCTATAAAACGTACAAAAGATACAATTAATCAGAAATTTAAGTTTTAAATTATCTTTTTGATGTTGGCTTTGAAAACAGGAATAATTAATAACTAACGATTTTCTAAATTTTGAAATTAAAATTTCGGTGTTTGGTGACCATAATTTACAGGATTTTCTCACGTTTTTAAAATACGACTGTGTCATTCAACAAACTGAAACCTTGCAGTTGTAATTAATGTTTCTTATTATTAATCCTGCCCGTATGTAATTACATCTGTCAACAAATTAGTTGCATTGATTTTTGCGCATTGACCTTTAATTTTATCGAGGTCTCAAAATTGCAATGCAGTTGCTAATTTCCTTCTTCAAATCATTCTGTTTTTTTAAACATTTAGTAAATTATTAATACCTTTCTCAATAACTGTCTTGTGCGACTCAGTCATGTTACATACCATAAGAAACCTCATCTAAATAATGACTCGTGAATCTAGGATAGTCAGCTTGACGTAGCTTCTTATCTTAATTAACATCTTGCTGATTATGCACCTTTATAATATACATAATTATCTGAATCACAATAAGTTTAGGGTTTATAATACCTGGATTATGATTTCTTTAGTAATCATGCTTAATTTTAACATCGTTTTTATTGCTTACTTTTTTAGCTAATAAAACAAATATTGTTTAACATCCCAAGGTTTCTTTAGTTTCCGCTTCCTCAACAATTTTACAATAGCTTAACGAACTTCGTGACCGGCCGACGGGACAGGCCGACGCGCACCGCGCCGCCCGTTGATTGCTAACTGTGGTGCGCACGCGCCGCTAACGCGTTCACGTAAATCATTGGAACGAGGATTTTGTTCACGACACGATGCTTGTTTACTTTGATATGAAAATAATTGAAAATTAATGTCCTTTCCTCTCGTGGCACTATTACATTATTAATTACCCCGTAAGTACTTATCTACCAATAGAGTTAGGATTTTCTAAATGACGTATACAGTGGATTTCTATGACCGTTTTACTTATTGTGAATGTTCTTACAAACGGTATCTCTCAAATTGGACAATCAATAAGAAATTAAATTATTTCCTCCGTGTAATACTCATTTATTTTAGGTTAATCATTTTTTATTCTAATCTATCAATAGAAGTGTCGTATATTACACACTCTTTAATAATCTCATTCTGTATCTGTCTGTCAGAATCACACACAGTAGTCACTTTCCAGTTACAAATTGTCAACAGATAAGTATCGGGGATTATAAATCGTATTATTTCACACTTTTATCTTAATGAGTAAGACAACTTTATTTATGTGTATGGCAACTTAGTGCATAATCCTGTTTGACTAGTTAATTTTAGTTTGAGAAATCTATCAAAGATAGATCTAGTGCGATACTTTTAGATATCAAAACTGGTTTGGAAAATTATATTTGTTGCATAATATTTGTTATCAGAATAATCTTCTGTTTTAGTAGTTGACAAAGTTTGATTAACTTTGTGTCATCTACATCTTTCACCTTGTATTTTATCTTAGTCTTTTCCATTTCTTAATTTGAGGCCAGTATTATTCTTTATTTCTATATTAGTATTTTTCTATTATTTGTACAATACTAACAATTGTTTCTAAGTCAAACAATGATGTTACTAATCTTAAACCAGATGTGAAAACCTACTAACGTTGAATTCTTGTTTTTCTTATAAATACATTTAAATCGGCATTAAATAAAAAACTCGTTAATGAAATCTTACTTTATAAAGTCGAATCTGAAACAAGACGATTACATTGTCAGTATTGAGCTTAATATAGCAGTAAACTCCCAACAATCAGCTCAATGTGGTTTTTAAACAAGTGTTAGTCAAAGAAGTACAATAATTCAATGTTTTAACTGCATGCAACTTGATTAGAAATAATTTGTTACATTTGGTTCCAGTTATATTAGCTACCAAAACAGTAAAACTCACACGTCTCTATCATAAACGATAATTTTATAGTAACGGGTGATGATTACGTTACATAACCGTTGAGCTAATTATAATCTCAACTACTTTACGCACATTTTTGTTTTAAATTGTATAATATTATACGTCATACCGTTACAATAAGGGGTTGTTGAAGAGTTAGATGTTACAGTTATAACTTCTGAAGATATGGTCAGTAATTTTAAATTGAATAAGCAAGTGCAATTAACACATAATTACTGTAATATGTAGTAAGAGAATCAGTTTAGTATTTATAAAAGATATTTATTCATGTTGGGAGCTGGCCACTAACAAGAATGATCTGAAATTAAAAGTACACGCAAAATTATTCATTCATGATATTAAACCAAAGGTAACTACGAAAGAGTTGGTACAGCAAAAAGTATTTTTTGACGTGATAACGTCTTTAAAATCGTTTTAGTCGGGTGACATGTTCAGAAACTTGTGTCACACCAAAACCTCACGAGTGCGATCGCAGGTATAACGAGAGAGAGACGGACCGATCTCCCGTCTCATCTCGAGCGCTGCCAGTCATTCCGTGAAACTTGTCACGCGGAATCCTCACGAGCGGAGGCTGGCATAGCGTTCGAGTGAGTGGACGGATCTTCCGTCTCTCTCACTCTAGCGGCAACAATATTAATTCCTTACTTCCCAAAAACTTATATCACCAATAAGACGTTATCACGTAAACATCTCGATCGTAAACCTACTTTACAAACAACCAATTTTTTTATTTAAAAAAAAATTCAGTATTTGACGTGATATGTTTATTTACAAGAACGATGCACTGTAATTGAAATTGATTACTACTTTCCTTAAGCCATATATCTATCTTTGACATGCCGGAAGGAAAGTTAATTACGTAGTTATTAAACCTAATGCAAGTTAATTTACCAATAATCCGTATGATCTTACAGTCACAATGGGAGACCCTAAGACTCTTAACGTATCCGCACAACGTGATGCATGTAATGCATAAATCGATTCTAACGCGAATTCGATTCTTAATTCTAATAAGTCGTATAGATTTATCGATGCGGTAATAATAAAATCGATAGTACATTGTCCTATCGGACGATAAATCATGTAACAATGTTGCATTAAATATTGTAAGCTTGACTTTGCGAGTGTTATGTCTGTCGGCTTTTGTTTGTTGTTTAACTGCAAATGTTACAAATATTGCTTTGTTTAGTTTAATTTTGAATGTTTTATCGTGTTGTGTATTGATAATTTAGTTGTTATTCTCTGAATGCCTCTGAATTTATGACCACAAGTATATTTTAAATTCATTCTGCTTACTTTCGCTATATCCAGGGTTTGCTCCGCAATTTAAACTAAAATTACAGTAATTCCAAGTAATATTTGTGCACAAGTAAACACTACTGAAATTTAATGAAGGCGTAGCGTAGTGAAATTATTTTAAATGTACAAGTTGTATTATTGCCCAGGTGGAACAAGCCTTTTGTATAATTATGTGAATAATTCTCACACACTGTACCTACGCAGTCAAAATTGAATTTAAAAATTGACCTTAATTATTAGGAACTCAAATTATTTCGTATCCCATGTTAATAACATCACTTTCCATTGTATGTAACATCCCAATTGGTTTCCACTTTACTTAAAGTTACATAACTCAATAAATTATGCTTTTATTTTGTACGACACTTTCACCTTTCATGTGAACCCATTCGCTTCATATTGACATGTAATTATATTGTAATGGGCGTTAATATTCTTTCTTTGACCTATCACCTCTATGTACCTGCAGAACTAATGCGTCTTAATTACTTTTACTCTCTTTTTTTACCATTTCTATTTCACCGTTTACATAATGTGACATCATGCGTATCATTAGCTAAGATGTCTTAAGAATTTTTGTTTTAGTTATATGTTTTTAGTTATTCTCTGTCAATATTAGAGAAGAATATAATTTTGGATTAATAAAGTAAGGTAGAGCCTTGTTTTATTTTTTGAACTAACTACATTTGCATGTATGTACTAATTGCATCCACTGCAAAATAATGACTCCAAAAATATAATATCACACAGTACCAGCAACATCTCGGTAACCCTACTGAAGCGGTAATAGATTTATTACCAGTTCCTGATGTGGCACTTGACGTGAACAATGATAGACAGCGAGAAAGTGTTCAAGCTATTACTCCAGAGCCGTAATGCTGTTGGAATGACGTACATCATTAGGCTCAGGTAGTGGTCATTGTAGCAGGAATCGAGTTAGATTTAATCGATTCTGATATCGATAAAGGCTGGCGGTGTCATTGGTTGAATATTCTCTGATTGTGGCCACTTAAACTATAATATTAATATAAATATTGTTTAGTTTATTTATTTAAATGCATGCTGAAACATCTAAACACATCATTTTACGTCTTCAACATTTTTCATCACTTCGAAGTAGAATTTCGTAGCAATAAATTTTTCAACAAGTAATGGGTAGGTACATAAAGCACGCAAATAATGCCTTATTCTTAATTTTTTTTTATTCAATAATTGCAGACGTAAGTAAAGACAGCAATCTTAATTCAAACTTATCATAAAACTTAACAAGATCTTTCATAAATTACACTCAACAACAGCGCCCTTAATTTTCTACGTCCTAGATAAATCGAGCACCATTGTAGGCCATTTCATAACGAAGCTTTATTGATTCCTCAATCGATATTTTATCTCGAATTACAACTACACCCTTATCGGCGGCGTTCAGAAAGGATAATCGAGTACCATTCGATTCTACATCGTATTCAGGTTACTTATCTCTGATTGACTTATCTCTTCTTTATTTTACTTCGTAATTTAGTTTGTAGGTTTATAAGACCTGCTTTTCATGGCTTTTACAAAAGTCATAAGTGTAATTCATATGTGTTTTTTAAAATTTTTGGATCACTTCGCTTCAACCCTTTTTAGTGTCCCACTGCTGGGCACGGGTCTTCTCTTAACTATTTTACTAGTTGAGAAAGTTTTAGGCCTTAATCCACACACGCTAGCCAAGTGCGGGTTGGTGGATGTCACATGTCCTCCAATTATTAGTTCTTAGACATGCCGATGTTTTCCTTCACCGATATTGAGCAGCGGCGAATAAACAATTCACACAAAGATGTGTTGGCACGACTGGTATTCGAACCCACGACCTTATATTTCTAAGGCGAGGCCCGTACCACTGCGCCACCGCTGCCCTAAAGTTTTTGGATATTGAGTTATTATTATACTTTAACGGCATCAAAACGACAAAATATTGTACGTGTAATAAACAGTTTTATTAGCTAATGTTAGTAATTTTATATCAGTGTTATCTGACATAGAATCGTACACAGCTTCAGTCACGCAATTGTTTTTGATTACAGTAACAATGTGGCCTACAAATTTGTCTCTGCTAAGATTAGTCACAGTCCCATTGTATGAACGTAAATTAGACTTATCACACTGGCATATGACAATGCAAATTAACTAACAATAGCTTTTACAACACCATGATGGCTAAACAATAAGGAGTTTAACTTAGCTCAACTTTCATATAAAAGCTTAACTAAACTATGATTATCGATTAAACCAGTATGATGTGTCGGCGGTTAAATAAATTTGTTGCTAGACATATTCTTTTGAAGTTGGAAAGAAGGAAGATCAAAAGGTTGTTAAAAACTGGTTGATATAGTTAGATGTAGTGGTGGTATCTATTATTATGCGTAAAGATGTAACGTGAAAGAACTAGAAAAATAAGTTAAATGGATATTAAAATGTGAACACGAAAAAAAAATGAAAATTCAAGATCATCAGACGCTATAAACACAGCGAGTAGCAATCGTAGTATGAGATAATGTATACAATTCATAAGACCAAGATTCTTATAGAAAGAAGACTAAACTGGTTGACAAACAATAATGTTTGCGGATGCAATTTTCTCAGTATCGAGACCACGTGAGTGTACCGTTATGTCGGTTCGTTTCCACGTTTACAATCATCACATATTATGCATTTACTAAAACCACATAAATGTAGGTTAATTTGCCTTCATATACCTTCTGATCTGTGCTCAATTACTACAAGTTTAAAGCTACACTTACCTATGCTTCTATACTAATGCTTAGAGTTAGTTTGTGTCATAGTGGTGATTTTTCAATAAAGTACTTTGACCCCTCAGTAGTCGCTATGCGAAAGGAGGATACTTATAAGTAAAACAAGCGTAGTGACTTGAAAACTTTAAAACCAATTATGATCTTTGTCACAAAATATGGTTGGTCATCGTTGATTTTCACTGAAAAGTAAACGCTCTTTACTGCTATATTGCACAAACTATTGATTATTTCAGTGTTTAAAAATTGCTTTATTATTCAAATCTATATGCCTTTTAATGCTTTTGCTTCTTACCGTCGCAATTTTATTTTAAACTACGATTTCTGAAGTCATAACATAAACTTCAAACGATGCTACATTTTTTATGATCTTGTTAACAAGCAACAATATTTCGTTCGCTAATATCTATTTGGACGTAAGTCTGTCAAGGACGCACATCGCTAATTAATACAAATAGGTCAATGACACAACCAGAACCAGAAACAACTACTTCTTGTAGTACATAAATTAATAGATAAATGACTCATACGTTCTGTGATCTCATTTGTATTGTACCTTGTAGACTGGTAGCTAAGTAATAAAAAACATTTCCTTTAAACAATTTCAAACAAGATTATTAATGCTAACACAATTTTGCAATTGAGAATGTAGGATACGTGTATAACTTCCTTTATGTTAACTGGATGGTATACAATTTCCACAATGAATCTAGGACAGTACTCCAAAGGGAATTTCAGCCTCATTTAAATGTCTTGTTAGCGAAACCTTGAACAAACCAATTTAAATATATTTGTTCTAATATGATTGAGCTATAAAATAGTTATTTTATTCTCTTTTCACGAGTTTCTCTGGATTTTGTTTAGCCAATCAAGCCATGGCCAAGGCCATGAGCCATGGACGCGGATTCGCGTTTGTGTGGTGGTCCATGTTGTGCTATGAGCTACAACAATGAATTAGGGTAATAAATTTCATCCAAAGCGAAGAATGGACGAAGTTTTCTACTAACTAATCCATAGTTATATTATGTATTTTATGTTCGCTACTGAAGGTTGTTTAACATATCTTGTGTGCACAGATTCTGCTATATTATAAAACACAAAAGTTAATTTAACAAACCAAGGTCATTGTTTTTAAGTTTCTGCTAGATTAAATTGCGTTTTAACATACTCGCACTAAAGCCTTGCTTCCTAGTTCTGTACTTCTGACGTCATCTTTGTTTGCTTTACTAAAAGTTATTTTATCATCTATTGCTATTGCAATATTATGTATATTTATTAATACTCAATTGCTTTATCATCACTTCAACTGTGGGCACCTCTAGCAATCGACTAGAAATCACAAGTTTAAGTAGTTATTTTGCAAACTTCCGTAACTTAAGTATCTCTTTTGCATTTAAACACGATTTGAACAAATATCTCGCGGTAACAGCGATAACAGATAATGCTGTAAATTTTGCTGTTGTTTCCTTGACTTATAAGTATGGTAAATCTAAACGCCCTTTGGTCTGCAGTTTGCATAACCACTTAATCTCAGTCTTGTGCATCTGATTGCATAATGTTGCATATTTGCTGTTTTGCATCGATCAATTTGAATTCATGGTGAATTTGCAATTGAAAATATTGCTCAATTCGTTTGTTTATTGACGTCATAATTTAGAATCTCGGTTACTCCTCCTCCTCCCACTCGTATTTCGGGTAAAGAACTTGTAAATCTCTGAAATTGCTTCAAAGTGCTCACTTGAATAACGCATATGAGCTAAATAGTTAAATATGTTTGCAAAATAGGTCAAACGGAATTAACCATTTGAATCCTCAGTAACAAGACAGTAGTGTTTGCTGAAGTAATTTATAGTCACATAATCTGTAGTTTATTAGATTTTACATCTTAATTTGTATCTACGAGTATCAAGGCGTTTAAATAAACTAATGGTATTGAGTCCACAAACGGTTAACATCTTCTGAATTGGATAGAGATAACATGTTCTAATAAGTGGAACGGGCTTGTGGCTTGACATTGTTACGATGCAGTAAACTCCGTTTCGAATCATTGTATTTGTTTTACTATGAAGCGTATTTTTCATTAATAGAATGTTATTTTCACCTGTAATTAGTATTGGTGTAGCCTGTAATAGTTAGTTGCGTTTTAAAAACACAACAGCTGAAGAAAGTATATAAACTATAGTACTCAAGGTTAGTATTAAGACAAGGTTGAAAAAGTATAATTAATATTTATAAATAAAAAAGGAAACGGATTTCAGCAATTATATTCGACAAATTATGTCAGACTTCAAATAAACTTTAAAAAACATCCGTAGTCTCATTTGATATCATAAGTTATTAATAGGAAGGTAGAAAATTCTATATTAAAAGCAGTTAACCACGGGTATAAAAGATAGCTTTCTATCTTCCCTGAGGCTAATAGCTTCTTAAAGGAAGTGTCAGTTTTGAACAATGAGAGCCTATCTAACATTGACCCGAAGTTTAGCCCGCAGCTGTATAAGACAGTAGCCGCTCACATTTTACTGTTAATAACGGATCTTAATTTGCGAAACTGCAAACATTTTTAACTAACAAAGTCATTAGAGTTTAAAAGAAACATTAAGTATTGCGAAAGAAGTGATAATTACTTTTTAGTTGCAAAAAATATCAAATACTCCGAAAAGTAATGGGTAATACAAATATTATTATCAAAACTATTTAAAGCATTTAAAAATTTGAGATAATAACTATTGATCATGCAAAAGTAGCAGACTACTTTTTTGACTAGCAGACTACTTTTTTGAAGTCTGTTACAAAATGTTTTTTACATATCACATTGTAGGAGCCGCGTCCCTTTTGATACGTTTGAACGATGCGCGTACGCACGTGGGTCGCACTACTGAACGTAAACGCTAATAAAGTGTGGGAGGATGATGATTGAACATCATTTTATTTTCATTTGGGGTGAATAACCTGGTTCTATTTACTTCATAACTGCCTTCATGATGTGGTTGAGTGTGATAATTAAGTATTGAGTTCTTAAAATTTTTGTGTAGGTTGACCAGTGGCTTTGATTGACGTTTTAGTCAGAGTATACTAGTTTTTCTGTTAACTGATTGGGTTGGTTAGGTTGTATTATCTTACTACTATAATAAACGCCAGAGTTTGTGGAGATAGAAAATTGGGTGAGGATCTTTTACCTTTACACCGAAACTATTCATGAATGTAATATAATTTACAAAATAAGCATTGGCCCTACATTTTGCACTCTATTACTTACTATACATATAGCAAATCTTACATTCAACAGTGTTAATCGATAATGTAATAGTGCTATCCAAAAGTGTAAAAAATCAAAACTACAGCAACCCATAAATAGCAACACTACGAAATTCACGGTTATCATCATATAAATTCCAATAAATGAATGCGAAAGAAGTCTAGGCAATGACCGTCGCTAAGAATTCTGCTGTGTTGAAAAACGGGCAATTAAGCAATTGTTTACAGTTCCGTACGCGTTACTGAATACAGATAACATTCCATTGATTCATTATATAGTATGAAACATGCAATCGTGAGACGTAAACTATCCAAAGTATGGACCAATGTACAATTTTCAAAACCTTCAATACCAGATGAAGCTGAGGCGTCACAAAACTAACGTCCTGATTTCTGAATCTCTTCGACGATTAGCATATTCCTTAAAATAGCTTCCTGACTAGAACAGTTGACACCGGGATCACCGGGCATCACACTTAGTCCAGCCGGAAGTTTTTTTCTTTTTTACTGGTCGATCACTACCTACTAGATATGATTAGGCTATTTTTAGAAATGGCTGGATTAGTTCCCCCTATGGCCCAGTAAAAGCGTGAATTTGTTCCATATTCGATGTGTAGAGCAAAATGTTCCAGTAATCAATCCAAGAGCTTTGACGCTTCTGTTAAATAGATTACTTCGAGACGAACTAACGATAAAGTAGTATTCGTAATATTTGGTATTTTGCAAGGTGTTTTAATAAGCCAGTCAATCAAAAGTGTTACCAATGTTAAGTTGAATTAGTAAGTACCGCTTATGGCCACCATAATTATATTTTGTAACAATACTAAACTAGCAAAGTACAAAACCTTTTGTTCTTGAGTAACTTTCAAGGCCCGATCTCAAATGGTTATTAAAATCTGGTTCATTCCGCTCAACACACTTGTCTAACCTGACCATGGAACAAAGTGGAAGGCGTCGTGACTAATGATTTTGTGGTATATCGCATTTTAGCTTAGCGGTTCTATGAATAAAAACGAACTTGAGTGCGCTATGTACTTCAAAATCTCAGGACTCGCCAGCCGTCGCTATTTCTTTTGCAAGGCTAACGATGAACATAATTGCTACAGTTCTTTGTTCATCCATCTGTCAGTTTTTTATGCAAATTGCTGTTTCCTTTAGCCAAAGGTTTTTTCTTGAGCACTTCAACAATAAACGTAAGATCTTTGCCATTTTTAACGAGTTTCAAAAAAGAAGTTTTAAATTCGGATTGTTATAAATACGTTTATTTGTTGTTATTTTATGTTTGTTCAGGCGTAACTTAGACGGATCTTTTTTAAATAATAGTTTATTTCACATTGCCCCTTTTAATTTGAAACCTGTTTTTTATGTTAAAATATGATATATTATTTTTATAACTTAATGCTAATTATATTTTACTATCATCCCTATTATTTTGGCATTTGTCCCCAAATACATTATTGGTTTATATTACGTCCATATTATCGTAGTTTTCATTAATAGTTTCTAAATCATGTTTATTCCCATTCTAATTATGATCTAGACAGAATCGCATATTGTGACTGATGGGTACTTGAAACTATTACGTTTAGTGTTGTAAAATTTCATTATATTGCCCACTTCACTTTACGCTTTCAATCTCAATAAAAGGTGGTTTGTAATATAATAACACAGTAGCTAATAATATAACTCCATAGTACGACCTTACTCACTACACCATTACAGCAGCAATTTTTTCATCCATCCATCTTGCAATTTACCGATGTTGCCAACCGCAATAATTGTTAGTTACATAATAACCAGTGGTTAGAACATGGTGATTTACATTAACACTACTTCCATTATTACTGAAGTATGACTTTCGTTTAATACATCAAAAGAAACACTATGAGATGATTTCTTGACAAGTTATCAATTACGCATGATAAAAATAAGTGGTAGGTGGACTCAGTTAAAGTTTACTTTTTCTTTTTAAACTTGAGAAATCTTTCTAAAGGTATCTTCGGGTACTGGCTTTGAAAAATTGGCATTGGATAGTTTATATTGCACATGCATGAAGGTTCAAATCACACTGCCGCAGAGAAACCGTTGATATTCCCGTATGAATATTCCCCATCTTTAAAATACAAATCTGCAATTACAATCTTACATTTCGTTGCGAGACGCTTCGACTCTGTAGCAGTGTGAGTTGATCTTGAATTGGTACGCTAAAATATCCCCTGTCTGCTTAGCTTGTCAGCCACCCCAAATTGGCCACCATAGACCGAATATGGTTACAAAGATTTGCATATTACAGGTGTTAGTCATGTTTTCTTAGTTTTCAATCTTATAGCCCTAGTTTTGTTATTAACTTTTTTATCTGGCAGGTAACTTAGGCTTATACAATTTAATAGTAAATTTATCATGAACAGTCGCTCTATTTTTGAATTATCTTTATGTTTAAGCCATGTATTAAACACATTGCCTAAAACAAACCGGGTAAATACATCTTCACAAAACAAATTTTCAAATGCTTCCGTGTTTATTAAAATCATTGTTTTCAAAACTCAACAAAAAACTTGACGGATATAATTTCTTTTTACACATAACTCAAAGAACTGTTCAAAACCAATCGAATAAAAGTGCCATTGAAAATATAGGTTCTACATTCCTCTATTAGCCTATTGTTTGAACAATACATTCCATCGCAACTGGCGCGGCTATTGGGAAATATTTCTCGTCGTATTCACAATGTTTCCTATACATCTCCATTTTATTTCAAAAAGAGTTGTTAATGCCAGAAACAAATAGAACAATTCTAGCATTGGTTATATACAATTACAATCGTGCTTGAAAACGGTTGTAGGCTCTTGAACTCTGAGGGGTCAAACATCTGCAAATATTATATCGATGTTTTACTAACAATGTATTTGTTTTTTGTTACAGGTAAATTTTAACGCACTGTTACTACCGTGAATGAAACGGTCCTGTTATAAGTAAGGGATATATGCTTTATTTTGATCAAAACATTAATTTATTTAACAGTACGCGTAATGAAAGAACCTTTAGTTAAAATTGAAGAGAGATCGCATCTTTATTAGATGGATAAGTTTATTTGAAAGTATATGTGTTGACTTAGGAAATTTTTTGAATTAAATTAAATCCCACCTGATGCAAGACTAATCCTAAAATTTCCTTGTAAACTACACTGAAATAAGCAGTGTTTTGTAAAACTAACCATGCGCAATTTATTATACTGAAGCCAAGAGAGGCTATAAAACTTATCAGATTAGTTCGGTGCGTTGCACCTAGTGCTTCTGTTTCATAATTGCAACTCATGTTCATAATTCGTTCAATATAAGCTAAAACTTAAACGACTTGTATGATTTCTACATTTACAAGATCTTTTAAGAGCCATAAGCTTCATTATGCATAATCTCTCTTCCGCTCCTTAAGTAGCTGACATTTTACATATCTATTAGCATTGACATTAATGTTTTGCATTCATTATACAGATTGATATTAAGTTGCAACACTTACATATTTCGTCATTTGTTGTCATGTCAGTTGTGAAGTGAGTTATTTGCTGATTAGTGTGTGAATTTAGGCTTATACTCTCTCAACTCCTATGATTTTTTGGCACAAAATTCGTGTCTAGTAACATTATGAACTTATCGAATCGTTCGTGAAATCTTCATAAGTATAAAGCCATCAGCCAACCTTTACTGACTTTTTAAACTTTTACTTGATAATAACAAAACAAACAACATTAGTTCGCTCAACCACTTTCTTCTAAATCAGCTGAGATTTGATCAAGAAAGTGATATTATAGCTTAATCTGACAAAAATAATAATGCGCATGACAAACATGTAAAACAAGTAACTTTAGACAATGAAGTTAGAAATAATAATGAATGTGAAGTGAAATACTAAGTTTGTAGTAGTGTAATCTGGCCACAATGACCACGGGCTTGATACAGCCGCAAATCATAGTAATAATAACCGACTAGCATATGCTAGATGCATTGCTGTAATAGAGCAATAGCTAGAGCCTGCAGTGAATTATTTTATACCCGTCATTATCTTTCAGAATGATTATACTGTGTAGGTTGGTACCTAGCACAGATTTGCCAATAATTCAAGTAAGTATTATAAACCTTAAATGTGTGCTATTTAAAATATGTCCAACTAAAAGTCAAGCTCAGCTTCAAAAAAATCAATACCTACAGGCATGATAGTTGCTGTAATAACTATACCAAATATACAAATAGAGATATTGCATATTATTATTTTAGTTATAACTCTTCTTATATTTCTTTTTTTGTAGTTTAGGATATCAGATCTAAAAGTGAACACTTCTGAAGTCAACAATATAATATACTTTAACTTTGGGTTTATCCACGACATCATAGCAATCCTTAATCTACTTTTTGCCATAAATTCGGTTACTGCTAGGGCATATTTAAATTTAATAACTTTAATATCCCTCAAGTATATAAGTTAGTTGTGAAACTTTATGTATAAGATAGTGCAGCTGTTTATTAAGCAACTACGATCACTGCGTGGTCGGTTCGATAACTTGTGCCACACAGCTGTTGCCATTGTAATTAGCTTTGCATATTACATATGACACAGAAGTCGGTATTCTTTGTATTGCTGAATATCTTTGAGAGGGATAATTTTAAATTGAGTCGTCTCATTTACGTTTAAAATTTTAGCGCCTATAAATCGCTAATCTGTCGCATAGTAGATTTTATATTAGAAAGTTGATATAAAATTTTCTTTTCACGCCGTAGTAATACCATCTAATTTTAATTTCATTAAAGTAATTTATCATTCGTTCGTCGCTTATTTTTTTAAATAATTGCTGACGTGTAGAACGCCGAACTTAAAAACAAAAAAATGTAGTTTTCATATTAGCACGTAGAATAGGCAATTTACACTATGAATCTACAACCGATACCATAAAAGGAGTCCTAAGATGCGTTCATTCACAATCGTGAGTCACTCGCCAATTTGAATGCAATTTGAATACAAATCTTAGGATAGCAATCACTACAACACCGATTTCGTAACATTATGGTAATTATGGTAGGTCATTAGTATATGATGCTTTTAATACGTGTTATGTTAGAATATGAAAACATCATTTTCTGTAGATACAGATGGGATGTTTATTGACAATTTAACTAATGGCTATTGTATTTTCACAAAGAATTGGATCTAGAGTGGAAATACTTGAAAATTGCTATACGCACGTTGCGTTGAACTTTTATCGGCCAACGTTGGCAAAAATATTTTGATAATTATTATTAGTTTTAAGTTACAATCTATGTTATTATAACACTTATTTTAGTTACAGTCGAACTTTTTAACCTGTAAACTAGCAAAAGAAGAAAACGGGTGTATTCAGTTCACTGGGTCATAATCTTTCAATATAAATGTTAAATGTAAAATATAACCGTATAGATTTATTACAATCAATTAGTCAACATAAATGTTTTTCTACAAGCCTTGTACTAGTTAATGAGATTAATAATTAGGATCATAAAAAGGCTAACAAGATCAGTTGTAACAGTATTACTTTTACTGTTATAACAATTATATTAAACAGACAAGGATGCAATGAAATGCCTCTTCCACCTAAATCAAAGAACCAGTTTTAGGAAACTAGATTAATCATACTCAAGTTGAGCGATCGAAAAACATGCAAATTATAACGTAATAGTTCTGATTCTTATAATTCCTGAAGGTGTAAGCAATGGTTAATGTCAATAATCTCTGGAAATCTATTAGTTAGTTTAAAATTATTCGCAAACTAAATACACACACATATTAAATTGAAAATAAAGGAATAATCCTCGTCTTACTAACTAACCCAAACCTTTAAGTGGAAAATTGAAATTGACATTATAATCCTGCTTTGCTTCTAGAAAAAAATTAAACGAAAATTCGTTTATTGATTCTTCAGACCAAATTATTAATCAAATTCATTTTTCTTTATTCGGTTGTAATTTTTTTCCCTCCATATTTCATAAAGTTTATTTTTCCGTTACGTTAAAGTACAGTTCCTAGATATAAAAACAAAAATAAGATTAATAATAATTAAAAATCCAGGCAATTATCTTTAAAATCGCTACTTCCCCGACTGCTTTTTTAATTTGTGTCGAGAGCATCAGTTTTGCAAGACCTTTTTATGAGTCATTACAATTTTGTAAACTAACATCAAGCTGCGGTTTCTGGTAGTTTCAACAAACCAATGTTACTTTTAATTCTTAATTCTCATTGCATTTTCGAAACTTATGCAGTATAGTTAAGTAAATTTTGTTTCCAAATATGGCTGACTTTGCAACATTTAAAACCCATCATGAAGTTTATTGAAGTGGTTTTCGAGTTCTCGAGTATTAAGATTTTCTATTTGAGTAAAATACTTTGCATAAGTCGAAAACAGGATACCTACAGAGGTAACCTTCCTTTTTCATGAAAAGAGGTTCTGGCTAGATGATAAAGGAAGGTCGCTGATGAGTTTGGCAGTGTGCAACGAATGGGAAAAATGGCGTTTAGTATTTCTACTATATTTTCACGATGTTTCCATCGATCGCGCAACATCATCACGTAAATGTTTTTGCAGATCTCATCGGCCCCATTACGTCAATCTGTGATAGCGATTTCATGGTGCCATTCATCCATGGCTCATTTGATTTACCTAATGCGCTTGTTACTGGTAGTATTACGTACCTGCTCGCAGTTACAATTGGTCATGCCGTTCCTTCTGAACTGTTTTGCAATTCACAATGGTTGTCTTCAACACCATGCGTGTGATTTAACTTTCAAAGTTTTTATATAATGTACGCACTTTAATACAACTGGGTCTTCCATTTCAATTAAACTTATTCCATCTTCAGATTTTGTCAGCAACCAACACTTTAATATTACTAAGACTTCTGAGGATACTTATTATTTCTTGTTCTTTAATTAATTTCTTAGATGCTGACAATTACCTGTAATTATTTCTACAGCTCCACAATTTCTTTATGGGACTACAAATGGGTGTTGTTTTTATGTACATTTTTCTGCGTCTCCGTCGTTTATCCAATCACAACACAAGGTATTAACCATACAAGGTTACCTGTAATGGCAGTATTATATGAATCTAACTTAATTCTCGCCAATTACACGGCACACGGTGCTGTGGGAAGCAGAGATGGGGTTATTCGCCATTCGCGGGATACCTACTAAAATACTTAGGTTCTGAGAATCATGTAAATACGTAACGGAACTTTGGTATCGTTCATCAATCTTGTTGTTTATTGTTAACCTTATGCGGCTTTGTTTTAGATCTTGTAATAAGTTTGATACACATAATGATGGCGTCGCTTGAATTACTTGTCGAATAAGTTAGGTAAGAACCCATCTACGTTCTTTTACTGACTACGCGAAATCTTATTTAAAGCATCTTCAGATTTTAGAGATAATTCTCGCTAACTCAATGAGGGTTCATGAATGAAATACATATATCCTTAAATCTGTAATATTATGAAATAATAGTTTCCTTCATCTATTATTGAGCACAATGTTTAAACCCCCACTTGTCGATTAGGAACGGATTCGATTCGAAAGATCATACAAAACACACCAACTCTAAATCAAGACCTAAATGTAATGAAGTAGGTAATGTTGGCTAATGGTATTTCCTTATTCGTTGTGCTAAGTGACAAATAGGTAATATAATGATACATAATGAGCGAGATTGTATATTATAGATACCTAAGTAGAAGAATGACTATAGTAAGAATTTTTAATACCTAATTATTACTAGAAAATTTCTACTAAGAATTTTTCATATATTTTATTTTTTGCAACAATTTTTGTTAGTCCTACAGTAATTTGCTTTATTATTGAAATTCTCCAAAGGGTTCATCATGGCTCCTTGTATTTCTAGTAGTTCCTAGTTTAGGGTTTTAACAGTCATTAGTATAACTTGTAGTAATAGTAGTACTCATCATAATGTACAAATGAAAATTTGCATACTCTATGAGTGCCGTGCTATTTGGCCAGTAATTAGGTATCAAGAAGTGTCAATTTCCTGTCACTAGCACTCGCCTAACTAGATTAACAGTAAAATCTAAAAACTATACTTGAAGAAAATTGCGTTGTTGACTATCCGGTCTTACGTCCTTATGTGTTGACATAGGCAATAGGCTCTGTAGTGTAACGGCACTTTTTAAATTGATTTCTCTGGCATTTGATTCATCTTTAAGCGGCTCTTCAAAGACCTCTTCTAAACATGTGACTATTTCACCAATGACAGTATAATTGTACTTGATTGATCTTCCTACGTACTTTTGCGGTCATCTAGGTTGTTAATGTTTAATTATTGGGTGTTAGCTAATCAATCTTTATGTGACTTTGTCTAGAGGCCCTGAAGCGTTATAAAATCGCTTTCTATTGTTTGACAGGACGTCTTATTATGGTCAGCTTTTTATTTTGAGCAAATTCAGTCCATTGTTTAAAATTGCTAAAGGATGAAGTTTGTTATTAACTTGTCCCTATCTGACCTACAATCCAAATATTTGTTGAATATAAATCTTCATTAAACTAATGGTCCCGAGAAAATACAATAAGCTAATTCATCGGATAGTAAAGCCAAGGACATTCGCAAACAATATACTTTGAACTATGTAGTTAGTTACAAAAGCTATAAATTGATAGGTGTAAATATAATTAAGCCACGGTTTTTACAAATGCAAACTAATGGTAATAATGTAAAATTAACTGAAGGCAAACTGTGCCTTCTCCAAACAACATCAAGCGAACCCTTTGTTTTAGGTGTCCCGTCAATTTTTTTAAATTACGTAACAAAAATAATATAAAGATACTTTGTGTATTTATACACAAACCATTTGTATAACAAATGCACGTGTGTTTTTTATTAGAACCCTTTAAAAAATCATCGATCCTTGCACCGCCATTGACCGCATGCGCACCTCAATGTTTGCAGAAACGCGGGCAATCGCATATTTCTTAACATTCGGTTATTTCCGTCTTACTTCGGCTAAATCCGTCGGCTGCGGACGATGACTCCGCATGCTAGACCTTGGCATAAACTTGACGTGTGCACCTCAATCAAGCAATGTGCAATTTTATTGCCTTGACACAAAGCTTGTTTGAATAACCAATTAAAGTTGTGTTAATTCCGTGTCGGGATACAAGGAACGGAAATGGTTTACCTAACTGCTAAACGAATTTAAGGCGTATTGTTAGTTTGCAATATGATAAATTTAATTGCCTTGAAAGGTTTAGGAGAGCAGAGGAAAACATTATTATCCTTTTTGTAAATTTCAACTGCTTTCCTTTTTACTTGGAGAGAAGGAAAACTTAGCTTCCAGAGTCTTTTGGTTATCTTTCTGGTGAATTTGTATGGGACCCAAAATAGTTTTGGTGTCCTTAGCCTAGACTGGGTTCCGCTACACCGAGAACCAATTTCCTCTTCTTCACGATCCTTGGCTTACAAGAGTATCATTGCCGGGATTATGGTAAAAATACAAGCTTGAAATCAAAAGACTGCTGAAATTTTTTACCGAGTAGTAACGTAAGAAAAATACCTCCATCTTATAACATACTGTTTATTAAGTATTGACCTTAGATAAATTAGCACTTAAGATCGTTTGTATTTCTGTTTGACCTTACATTCACAAAACTGAATAGACACTTCGGTATAATGTCATAATTATGTTTGCTATGTAAAGTTTATAATTTTGAGTTTATAACATCACTTAACATAGTCTTAGATAGGTAAAGTTTACTACTTACAAAATATTTGCTCAGAATTCTTAGAAGAATTCAGAAGTAGTGTCTGATAATGGTTTCACGTGCATTGTATCTTAATGGCTTATAAGAATACAATTGCAACATAATCTATACAAAAATAACAGTAATAATTGTACTCTATAGATTTGTAAATTGCATACAAAACAGGATTTACTAGTCTGCCACTAGTTCGAACATTGACCAACAAAGACACGCACCCTGTTATTTCGTGCTATTTTGAATTTGTAACACGCACGTGCTTTTACAATTTGATTTTAATTACACTTTTTTGTTATAACGATTTTCAATTGTTTTATTTTCTGACATGCCTTTTTCTCATATTGGTAGGCAGTGACAATAAAACCTGCTACTATCTTATCACACTTCTTTGGCTTTAGTTTTGTTCATTCATCTATATCATTTTCTCTAATAAACTGTTTTGATTTTTCTAAAAATCAGTCATTTGACGTTACAGATTTTTGGGTAACTACGTACTTAGTTTACATTCGAAGTTTCTTAATAATTCAAAGCTAAATGTGACCTTAAGCTATTTTTACATCCGTGTTTAAATTTCTAGAAGCGACTGCGGCCTTGTTACTAGTTAGTATGTACATTCATATAATGATTGCTATCATGTTAACGAAAAGCCTCAATTATCTTGTCTGTCCGAAATTAAGTGTGCCTACCACGTGCTCTGTTATATACCCTAATAATAACTTATTATAATTTGATTTGAATTCTTTGCCATTATATTTTTTTACTTTAGCAAGAGTATCTCATTTCGTTTTCTAAATTTGTTAACTGACGTAAGTAACTACACTTTTTTAAAAATTTTAGATTGAATTGATAATCTATTACATTATTTTCTTCGACATCCACTTTTTATTAAGCCAATATTACTAAACATTCGTCTTATTACAATGTTATAACTATTTTATTTATCCAGTAGATAATTGCAAATGCATCACACTAACTTAAGATGTTTTTTAATTTATTAAGCAAAAACTGTTCAATGGATATTTGCTGGATTAATTCTTATAATATGGTTTCTTTTGATGAAGTCGCGAGGGGTGAAAAGTTTTAGTAATGTGTACAATTGGTTGAATCCGTACTAATGACAAAAGCAGTTCTAAATAAAGTTAGAAATCTAGAACCGACAGACTTCCTAAAACAAAACAATGGAACGTTCAACATGTGTCAATTATTAAGATAGAACACGTCAGATTTTGGGTCAAACATAAAGCGAAATGATTTCGACACAATTGTTCCAAGTCTTGTGTACATGACGTATCGCAATAGGCAATAATGACATAAAGACAATCATTATTGTCAGTACAATGGTATAGGAAACGGATTTAAATGTTGTTATGTCAAAAATAAATAGGTATGAACCATAGACGTGTCAATTATGAAGTAATAGAAATACTTTTGATATAGACTTCATTGAATGAAATATAGAGTTCTTTTACTTTTAACTGACAATAACAATTATTATTTGAGAGATACATATATCAAATAAAACATAACAAATAAACAATACAGTGTTATAAATCTGGTAATAAAACTTGCTGTAAATACTTACACTATACAAAAGGCAGAAAAAACAATGAGGACTGAGCCCCGATTTAGCGCTTTAGGCATTATCTCTAATAGACAAATGTCGAAAAAAATCATGAATAACATGAGAAACGTAATTGAAAAACAAAATATATCGCCATTTTTGTTCGACATGTGTAGTAAGATCAAAGTTGTACAAGTCAGAAGACAAAGAATAGAGAACTATAACTATTAAAGAGGTGTAGTAACACGTGCATGCTCTTACTAATTCAGAAGCACGAAAAGTGTTTCAAAATCTTGACATAACTTTAACGTCGTGACTTCTATAAGCGCAATAAGAACTTCCAAAATTGTGCAACTCCATTCAGTTTTATCGACATGGAAAACTGATTTAACATGGCCCCATAGTATTATGGGTCGATGAACACAAGTCATCATTGTTTACTGCAAGATTTTTTCAATGCTATTTGAGAATGTACCTTATTTTTGAAATGTTAAGGTGATTACTCGAGATTTGATGGAACGATAAAATTGAATTAGATATGGTGTTTAAATCACCAGTAATAGAATTAAATGCAGTGGTAACTGTTACAACAGTTATTGTTTAGTTTTGATGTTTAATTTTATTTTTGAAGATATTTTAACCATTCACTTAGCACATTGTTAATAATTACATGCTTCCTAAATAGTAGCTACAATTATTTAGCTCTGAGTCATATCTTTTTCATAACGATTGTTTTCTTCACGATTATTGACTGCTGATGTTAGGACAAAAGTACATTGTAGTGCCTACTGTGGGTTTGAAGGCCACTAAATGTGTTTCTAGTAAAATATATCAACTAATCTACGTTTTTACTGTGATAACTTTTCTTATACCATCGAAATCTAGACTAAAACAAGTAACAGTAACGTTGGATAAGTATTTAGGTAACATTGCGAGTGTGCTTTATCTTTATAGCCAGAAGATTACATTAGTTACTGTTTCGCAACGAAAACATTGTAACACAATTCTGCAAGGTATTTTAATGTTCTTAGAAAATATTTCAATGGTTGTTATGTTTAATATTCTGCTTTATTACAATATGAGTTAAATATTCAGTTCGGGGTTCATTCATCGGTTTGACTAGTAGTTTCAGATGGACAAAGCGATTATAAACCAACAAAACCTTGCTTTTCATATCGGCAACAATATGGAAATAACTTAAGTTAGAATTATAAACTTAAGTATATTTGTGTTTGGGTACACTCGTAAAATAATATCTCCAAAGACTAAAAGCACTATGATTACAGAGCATAATAATTGCACTTCACACGTAGTAAACAAATCGTATAACATCGACATCATCGGCTCTTTCAATCTGAGACCACATATTTATCATTTGGACGTTTGAATGGAGGTTTAACACTACAAGTCGACATATCACGATATTCATCGAGAAAATGTCAAATGACATAGCAAGTGCCTTCACTTGATGACCCTTAGTATTGCGAAGAGGATGACAATTCCCAGAATGCAAATAAACTTGTAAATATTGTTATGAATAAAATTGTTAGAATATACATATTATTATATAGTGTTGATACTGCTGATAGCTGATAGCTGACATGCTGCATACGAAGAACTAAGAGTTCTAAGAATTCCAAGTACCTATATGACTTAGTTTATTATGCGATGTAGTTTAAAAATGTAATAGATCTCACAAATTGTTTATAAATTCTGGATTATTACAATCTTATCTTCAGAAATATCTAGTTTGAATTGTATTTGGTTATGCCTTTTTTATTACTAAACAAAATAAAATAATTATTATATTCTATATTTATTTACATACCATGCCATCACTAATGTGGTAAACTGCAATTTTATGGAATCCGTATTGTATGGGAATCGTGAATAGGTAGAATTGCGTTTGTGTGGTATAAAGCATATACCAATAAAACTTTTATTCGCTTAACCAATAGCTTTTTCATTTTTGTTACAAAACAGATCCTACGCTCTCCAAATTACGATCTTATTACTTATCTTACGATTAGAATTAAGTAACAATAATAGAAAACTTTCTCATTCCTCAACAGTAATATCGATTTCTCATGCAATTGGAATCGTTACGATGTCCAACTATGTCGATATATTTGTAATTTGGTATGTAATCGATGCATCTATCTCCGATTGTAATTTATGTGAGATACCATTTCTATTTCCTATTATTCTTAAAGGACATTTTGTTTTCTGCCATCACGACTATGATTTCTTTGAATTTTAATGATGCTTTACTGGTTTGAATTCTACGTGCTGTATGTTTTTATTCTGTGATGTTTCACTTGGTCAATCATTGTATAGGTAACTTGTATGATGCAGTGCTGCCTCATATTGTCAAGTTAATTAAAACTATGCATTTTTAACATCTGCTCAATAATACTTTATGAATTATACCTGCTCTAATTGATTAATGTCACTTGAATTGTCTTTGTAGTAAGTTCCATTAACAATATCATAAATAAGTGTTTCTGTCTAAGAATTTTTTATAATATTTCCTTATTAGTGTATATCTTAAAATTATTATTCCCACGTTAAACCGGTCCAACTTTGATAAACCAAATATGGTACTCATAACTATGCAACTAAAGAGATCAAATCTATAACTATTTATCTTATTAAGAAGCTGTTACTACAGCCGACATGCATCAAGACGACATCTTGTTAACAGATAACCAACGAACGATAGATCTTATCTTAATGCCATGATCCTGTTGCTTAATGGCTACTTACTTACATTTCTGGTGTTAATAAGGTTCAAAATGATTTTACATGTCTTGCTATCCTAGATGGAAGTGCACCTCAGGTAAAGGATTAGCACTGGCATCCCACGGGGCAATGCTGCCAGAAACTGGGTACATCTGCGGAAGACCTCGATGCGTTAGAATATTTTAGAAATGAGAAGATTTACTATTCTGATTAAATGAAGTTAATTTCACAGAAATAATTGAGTTGATCCAGATATTTTACGTCAGGCTTCTAGTTTAGTTTTGTCAGCCAAAACAACTAATCATATTCTAGAAGAATCACATTCTGCAGAAAGTATACAATAGGTTGTTAGGGGGAATAACTTAACGGTTTACTGTCGGTAAATTCTATTTGCAGCAAAAATCTAATTTAAAATTTTAGTTTGACGTTGAACAATCAACTATGGAGGAAGGAAATAGAAATAACTCAGTGAATGTATCAAAATTTTACTTTTTCCTTTTGTAAAATCAGCGGTATCTACTGTCATAGTACGCCGCGCGCGCGCGACTTCCATAGCACGTTCCGCCCTTTGTTCGATTTTCTTTTTTTTTCATCCAGTTCTTTGATTTCTTGTACCAACGGTATTGTTAACTTTGATTAGTTGGTCTTCGCTCTCTCGCCGCTTATTGTGTAAACTTGAATACCTTTTTTGTAAAAGATTAGGGCTGCGGTGTCTTTATACTATTGGTACTGCGAGGTACTGCATTACGCAAAGAACTTTCGTATCAAATACAATCTTGTTTGTTATGAGATCCGCATTCTTATTTTGATGAGTATCTATTTTGTTATTGTGTTTTACAAAAGTTGTGTTTTGTCATTTTACACTATCACCTTATATTTATGTTTTATTGGAAGTAGAATCATTATATGTATTGCCCTCTTTAAATTCGATAAGCGTCAAAAGTTCCAAAGTTCTCTGTACTGTTTACAGTTTTTATTTTGTTTTTCTTTTATAGAGATCACATTATCCTTAAGATGAGGTATTTTTCAATTACGTACAAACTTAACGTGCTAGCGCAATGTATGTCCAAAGCTAACAATTAACTAATTGGCTATTTCATTTTGATTGGGTATGGAAAATTATATTATTGATTATATTGTTTTAGGTATTGCAACGGGACGTGGAATGCCACGGTCGGATCGTGAGCTCTGTGGTGCGGCTGTGCGGCAGCGGCGACGCGGTACGTGCGCTTGAGCGGCGCTGGCACCTCCTCTACCTGAGAGCTATCGAGTGGCAGTGTCATCTCGAAGCCTGTCTCACCAAGATTGATAATCAGGTAACACATTTTTTGATTACTTTTAGCACCATGTTACTCTAGGCTACTCTTTACGTAATTACCAACGTGGTATGTATTTGAATGACTGGTAAATGAGTCTCCTGTACTATGTCTAAGTCAAATAATATTTAATTTCACATAAAATCGTCAATTTCTTTTTCTACTGTTCGGGGCAATGAATAACGTAGATACAGCGGTGCTAGATTTCGATATAACCCATAAATTAAATTCCTCCACAATTTAACCATAACCTACCATAACATCTTCTTTTAATTATGGCCTCTGCAGAAATTATTCCGCAATTCTGCCAATGTCAAGTTTAAATAAGTATATAAGTTTTTAAAGAATACTAGTACGAGTAAAAAACTAAAAAACTGCGACGTTTTAAGACGCCATTTTTCTCCCTTTATCCCCTCCTACCTTAACATATTTCTCCATATATGTCAAAAGGCTAGTCAACAAATTCACTGCGGTCCGCAATTCTCACAATAGCCTAATCACCCACCCGCTGTTAAGTGCAAACATCGCGAATTCCGGGTGAGAATTGATTCACCCCACGTATTGTGTAATTGAACTAAACGACCCTTGTGTCAACAATAATAATTTAAATCGTCGACGAAACAAGGAGTGTTAACATAAAAGTTTGCCGTGCGTATATCTGTGTATCTGTGACATAATACAAAATAGTTTATTTGCAGTAACAAATATTTTTACAAATAAATATATTGTAATTGGTTGGAGCTTCCTTTCAAGCAAGTTTGTGGAATCGTAGAGCTTAAACGAATGAACCTATTTTGGTGTGCTTAGCTAGGTCACAAAGTATAACGGTCGAACAAAATGTTTTAACAAAGAAAATCTTAGAAGTAGCTCGGTATTGTGGATTATGTCCGATGGATAACTAAAGATCGGCAGCCTACGTATGACACCTAAACATAATCAAAAAAATATGGATGATATTTACCACCTTACACTTGCGGGTAAAATACCTGTTACCCGAAAGTATGTTCAAAGACTCTCGAATTTGAAATTGATGTTTAATGTTATTATGGTTTTTTTATAGCTAAATACTTTTAATACTTTTAATAAAAAGGTAGATGGCGCTGCCGTCATGTAAACATCGGCTCCGTATTAACTAATTGTTTAAAAATAATAAAAACAAATACTAAGCTGTAAAAGTGAATTAATTGTGACTATAAGGACCCAGTGAAACTATACTATCGTTTTCCTCGCGTATATGTCGCCAGAACAGTTAAATAAAACCCAAAAAGTGAAGTGTGAATAAATAGTTCTTACAGACACTTTATAGTGCACAAACACTTGTGGTAAACAAAAAGTGAAGTTATTTGCAAAAAGAAACCTTAAAATTACTCATATTCAACCCCCTAATGTGAAAATATATGCATCTATTAAAATTATTGACAGTTGTGAATCGTACACATGAGTCACAAGTAACGACTGTTTAAAATTTTAAAAATCTTAACTGCAAGACTATAACAGTTAAATTCACAAGAATACATCATACAAGTGTAGCTCGTTGTTACTGCATTCGATTGAAGTTGCTAACGTTTGACGAAACCAGGATCGAATCCCACCACCGACATATCTTTTTGTAGATTCAAAATATGTATTATCATTACAATTATAATATTTTGATCTATCGCTAAAGTTACCAAAATTCTGGTGAAATAATCTAAATTTAAAATACAATAATTATTAAGTACCTACCTACATTCAAGATAACGCAAATTTATATACATTAAAATCAACGCCATCTATTGACACATCTAAGTAACACAATTACGTGTATTGACCTCTTAACTAGAACAATGACAACTAAAACCAATACAAATAGTACGAATAGTGGCCGCAAGATGGCGATACTAGTACCATGTTTTATATGTAAAAAATCAGTTGATATAAAAAATACTGCAATGTGTTCAATCTGCAAAAATAGATTCGAACCAGATTGTGATGGCTATCCGGAACAAACTTACCGCCTGATGAACCAAGAATCGAAAAAGAACTGGAAATGCCATTTATGTACACAGAAAAATCTCAAAAGCAGAAAAGCTACAAACATCAATGAGTCTAACATCACTACACGGAAGAAAAAATCAAACAAAACTACTACAGAACCCACCATTGTAACGCCAGAACCAGTACTTCAAGAAGAGGGTGACCCAGAGACCTACTCGACGTCCAATATTACTGACTCTCAGATACTTACAGATCTTGAAATCTCACAGGAATTGAACTATACGCCCAGTAAACTATCTAGGAGTATGGACAGCACAATGACAGAGTTACTATGTATACCCGAGATGAAAGAAAGTATCTCTATACTCACTGGTAAGCTAGAAACTACCGAAACCGAGTTGGAGAACACTATACTTGAAAATAATGAATTAAAAAGACAGGTACAAAAATTAAATGATGAACTGAAACTGTTAAAGACACTCTGCAATACTGCTTCCATAACTGAATGCAATTTATACAACAGTGCAAAAAAGAAGAAACGTTCGTTGACATGCTATAATGCTTCTACCTCTCCTTCTTCTTTGCCATTGACCACAGACTTCGGATACACTAACAACTCTATGATAACCTCTTTACAACAAGAAATTACCAACCTACAACAAAAATTAGAAACCGCCAAACAAGAAATCGATTTCCTTACTAAACAAATAGAGATTTTGACACAATCCATCCAATGTGGAACACATATGAAACCAATGACTGCACCTTCAAAAAACACACATGGACGCCGTAAAATGTATACAAAAAAGAATAAAATGTGTATTATCAGTACCAATAAGACTAATAATATACTAACAATTGCTGAAAAAACCTTTCCGACCTATAATTTATGTCACTATCTGTATACTAACGGTGGTATTGACCAACTATTTAATAATCTAGATGAAAAGCTGTCAAAATTACTGAAAATCTTAATAAAAAAAATAAAATTGTATCAATATTTTTAGATATGTCCAAGGCCTTTGATTTTGTAAATCACAAATTATTATTAAACAAACTTGAAAAATATGGTATTCGGGGAAAAGCATTAGATTGGCTCAAAAACTACCTAGAAAATCGGTTGCAATGTGTAGAAATATGCTGCAGGTCTGGAAAGTATCTTACTTCTGTAAGATCAGAATTTAAATTAATGAACCATTCCGGAGTTCCGCAGGGGAGTATTCTCGGCCCACTTCTCTTTCTATTATACATAAATGACTTACCTAACGTGACTGAACATAACTGTATTTTATACGCTGATGACATTACTTTAATTATAGAGGATAAAGCTGAAAATAAAAACAATATCGAGCTCAAGACAAACATGGCATTAAAAAAAATTATCGACTGGCTAGACTGCAATAATTTACAAATTAACATAAAAAAAACGAAAATGATACAATATCAGACCTACAATAGCGAACCTATTCCACTTAATATTAATTATAATAATAATAGTGTAGATGAGGTAGACGCTACAACTTTTCTAGGAGTCGTGATCGATAAGCATTGCAATTGGAAAGAACACATTGCAAATCTTTGCATTAGTTTAGACAGATTCATCTACGCGTTGTACCGTTTAAGACAAGTGTCGAATTTAAAAACCGCATTAAATGCATATCATGGCTATGTCTCCTCAAAACTGAGGTATGCTCTTATAATATGGGGTAACTCGGTAGATGCAAACAGAGCATTTATCATACAAAAAAAATGTATTCGAGCAATATGTGGACTACAACAAACAGACAGCTGTAAACCGTATTTCAAACAACTTAATATACTACCACTACCTAGTCTATATATATATGAAATTTGTATTTTTGTCCGAAAACATCCACATCTTTTCGATAAGCACAATGATGTAGTGGTTAGGCCAGGTCGACATGTTCACAAATTATTAATACCTAAACAGAGAGTCAAAGTATTTAGTAAAAATGTATTTTGCATGGCGATACATATATATAACAAATTACCAAATAGTTTTAAAGAAAATAGTTCATTAAATATGTTTAAAAATAAACTATTTAAATTATTATTAGAAAAATGTTTTTATAGTGTAACAGAGTTTCTAGAAGCGAAAGAATTGTAATTATTTATATCTTAATAATGTTCTTACCTATTTGTTCTTTGACATTATAACTTTTAGCATAAAATTAATGACATAACCTAAAACATTTGTACGCCAATTACTTGGCAGAATATGGCTAGCTACTGATTGTTAATGAGACCTTGTATACCCATATTGAGACAAATAAATTTTTATTATTATTATTATGTATGTCTTTTCTTATCTCGGAGCTATGTAGCTCCGGACTTTTGGAAGGCGTGCGTGGGGCCGAAGCCAACACGTAGAGGCCCGTTAGACAATTTTGCTCTAAATGTAATGTGGCACCAACCGACGATTATCCCTGTTCGCACCATATAGGTACACCCAAGGACAATCCCCGGTTAGAGCAGGACTATTGCAGAATATAGGAACTATAATCTAGGTTATGGTGGTGGGTGCTAGTGGATTAGGTAATTAGGACTACGGATGGACTATGGCCCCTGCCTGACCAATGTAAATTAACACGGATAAAATGGCAGGGGGTGACTCGCCCACTCAACTTATTATTATTATTTTTTTTTTTTTATTCTAGGCAGTTTCTCACGCTCTTTTAGTTAAATCTTTTTCGTAAGTTTGGAAAGTTTATTCAATTCACTACTTTACTACTAGACTTTCTTGTATACTTTGATGAAACAAAAAAGCCGTAGAGAGGTAGGTGTCTATAAGGGTACTATGACTGTGTGTATTCTGAGAGGTGAAGCGACCACTAGTCGGCTGCCCTAAGTTGTAAAAAAATTCCCTGTCCTCTTCTTACTACAACTTGTAACTAGTGGACAATCCCACTTTCCAACCTCCTATTATCTTTCTGGATTAAATTCGTGCGGGATCCAAGTCAGATAGGTGTCCCGGGACTTGGCCGGATTCAAATCCCGAGGTGGGTTAAGAGCCAAAACACATAATCGCGTTGCGGCGCCGCACCGCAAGAATCGGCAGCGCAACGCTCGTAGTGGTAGTACATTTTGTTCTATGTAGAGGCGGGCGGCACTGCCGATTCTTGCGGTGCGGCGCGCGCCGCAACGCGAGTATGTGTTTTGGCTCTTAGTACTAAAAAACTAATAAATGCGGCACAATTAAATCGATACGTCATTACAATTATTACTTTGCGTGATTCCAATAGCCATTATGTGTAAAAAAAATGTAAAAAAAACTCGTATTTTAATTTTACGTTTGCGATCTTAGCAAAAACTTGTGTATCTACCGGTGGCAAATGGTGGAAACTTGAAATAGGGAAGACTGAGCAAAAAAAATACTAGTATTTCTTAGTTACATACGCCGACTTTCAAACATACTAAGTTTAGACTGCATTTTTGATGCTATTCAAAACTTTTAGGCGTTACTTAATTATTTAAATAAGCACGTTATATAGACCAATTCCTAAAAGGAAACCGGTAGGAATTTTGTTATATGTATGGACTCTTCGCCACTGCAATCTACCCATTTTGTTATATTTATCATTGTAACCTCTTTGTCAATGGTATAAGGATTATTATTGCAATTCGTGTTTGTGTTATCTGGGACACAGGGGGAAAGAGTCACGTGTTCCATCTCTAGCGTATTAATTTATTTAACTTGTACTTTTGTTATGACACTAGTTGCTAGGACACTACCCATTTATTAAAAATAGACACAGTTATGACTCGGGTCCTCGTCGAAGGGTTAATTTATATAATTTTGTGGCGTGCTATAAATATCTATGGGATTTCTAAACGACTTTTATTGGTCATAAATAAATTTTGTAATGCGTTTAGTTAGTTATGAATGGAAATTATTTTGAATATGAAATACTTTATAGAGGTTTTTATTATATTTGATTTTGTAGCGTGTGATCATCCATTTTTACCCGACTGCGCCAGAAGGAGGGTTATATTTTTTTATGTGTATGTATGTATGCATATTTGTTTGGCACGCTTTAGAACCTAAACGGTTTGTCAGATCTGAGCTTGACAGGCATCATTAGATTCGTATTAGTCGTGAGAGTGACACTGGATACATCAAAATAATGAAAAAATATAAATAAGATTTTTCGCGCCAAATCAGTTCTCCATACTATGAAGTCGGCAAATTTTGACGCAGTCCGGGTTTTGTTCTTTTAAATAATTTTGCTTGTTATATAATCTAGTTCATTGGTTTTAGTAAAATATATTGCTATATTATCTAAATTTTATTAAATTCTCCTTGTTGGTAACAGTTACGTACACTATGCTTTGATATAAGCATATATTTGTATCGCATGGGTAACCAAAAACAAATGATACCGTCACTACGATTACAAGACAGACACGATTGCTCTCCAATATCTGCTGATGTGTTAATTACAAAAAAAAAGATAGATCATGTTTTGTAAGATACGCCTAAACCAATGGGCATAGTTCTCGGGAAAAACCAAAAAAGAAAGAAGTCCAAAGAACGAGAATGTGTAACTTACCTATATTTGTAGAAAAATGTTCAGTACGTTTAGGGTCTTAAATAAGTAAGGCATTCATTATGCATTTGCTTATTTTATCTATATCTCTTCCAGGGTGGTTTCTCAGCAGACGCAGCAAGTGACAGTGACGACGAACCAGCGCTCAAACAGCCGCGGCTCAGCAGAAAGGGCTCGCCGCGACGACAGCGTACACCAGTCAACGCGCGACGCAGAGACAGCTCGCAGGATAGCCGACAGTCCGCCTCCGAGGTACGTAGCCGGTTCGAAAGACCAAAAAGTGTAGGGCTTTTGACATTTCTAAAGAAGTGTGATGCGTATTATGCGAAATATGTAAGAGGATAGTTAATTATTGTACTTATAATAGATACTTCACTTGAAAAAGGCACTTAGTATAAATATATCAATCAGTCCACGGCCAAACGAACTAATTCTTGTTTGAGTTCTTAAGTGTAGTGAAATGGTGTTGACCATAAATTGGGTGGACACCGGCCATGGATTGCCAAACAAAGCTTAAGACGCTCTTAGGCTAAGTGAAGTGACCATCTCTGCACGGTGGCTTCAGGCTTGCAAGACCTGAGTATAACTAGCCACGAAACGTACTGAGTATGTAATATTGTCTTAGATTTACGCGAATATCACACATTGAAATAAAACTACTTTTTAACGGATTTTATCGCGGTTTATTTTAGATTTTAGATCCCGACGTTTCAAAGTCTTTTCAGACTTCATGTTCAGTCCACCCGTGAATCGGATCACCGATTAGTAAGAGCAACACTACTCTTAAGTCATCCAGTAAAGAGCAGAAAAACCTACACAGCACCATCTAATATCCTCAAGACAGAAATAGAAATCGAAAACTACATTAAAAATCTACAAACACACACAGAAAATATAGAAACTGACTGTATTGATATACAAACATACTACAATATCCTGGAAAGAGGCATAACAGAGAGCTTAAAATACAAAACCAGTACTCAGCGTCCCCAACAAAATATTCTATCCAATGACACAATTCAACTTGTTAAAAGGCGCACAGAACTACTACACACAAAAAATAAAACCAAAGATATGAAAAAAGAACTCAGTAGAATTTACAAACAGACTAACAGGTCAATCCGTAAGGACTACAACAGACACAGATACGAGATTATTTCAAAAAACATCATAAAATTTAGAAGTGCCAAAAAAGCACTCAAAGAATTAACTACACACAAATCATGGATTCAAAAACTGGAGCATAACTGCTCACTCGAAACAAAATCTAGAAAAGATGTTATAAATCATGCCACAAATTTCTACAGAAACTTATACAGGAAACAAAATAACACTGAAAAGATAACGCAAACAACATACATTGACAAGCCGGACTGCATCAAACCAATTGAAGACTCTGAAGTTTATGAACATATAAAAAAGCTGAAGACAGAGAAGAGTCCTGGACCAGATGGTTTATGCAATGAGGCCCTAAAAATAGGAGCACCTATTTTAACACGCCACTTTACGCAATTTTTCAATAAGATACTAGATGAAGAAAAAGTACCAAAACAATGGTGTACATCAGATATAATTTTACTCTTCAAAAAAGGAAGTGCCTTAGACATAGGGAATTATAGACCTATAAGCTTACTGGCAAGTACATACAAACTATTCTCATCTATAATTTTAAAAAGAATAGCCAACGACATTGATAAGCAGCAACCAAAGGAACAAGCAGGATTCCGATCCAACTTTAGCACAATGGACCACATACAGACATTAGAACAGGTTATAGAAAAATACAGAGAATACAACAGACCTCTGTATGTGGCATTCATCGACTACAGCAAAGCTTTTGACAGCATCAGTCACAGTTCAATCTGGAATGCATTACAACAATCAAATATTAGTTACAAATACATCAATATATTAAAATACATCTATACAAACAGCAAGAGTAGAGTGAAATTAGAAAATAGAGGAGACGAAATAAAGATAGAACGAGGAGTAAGACAGGGAGATCCTCTTTCCCCGAAGCTGTTTATAGCAGTACTTGAAAATATTTTTCAAAAACTTGACTGGAAAAACCGGGGAGTACACATAAACGGCCAATATTTAAACCATCTGAGGTTCGCTGATGACATTGTTATAATTGCAGAAACTGCCAAAGACCTAGAGGAAATGATGAGATCACTGGACAACGAAAGCTCCAAAATCGGCCTTGAAATGAATGTAAGTAAAACAAAGATATTAACCAACAATCGCGAACGCCCGATAGTGATTAAAGGCAACAATATAGAATATGTTAGCGAATACATCTACTTAGGGAAGCAAATCTCATTCAAAACTTCAAGCAATGAAGAAGAAGTTACAAGAAGAATCAACGCAACTTGGAAGAAATTCTGGGCATTAAAAGAAATCCTAAAAGGGAACTACAGCTTGCACATGAAAAGGACAATATTTGATACATGCCTATTACCCTGCTTGTTGTATGGCTGCCAAACTTGGAAATTTACAAACAAAATAAAACAAAAAATCAAATACAGTCAAACAGCAATGGAACGGAGCATGTTGAAAATTAGAAGAATACATAAAATCAAGAACGAAAACATTCGTCGAAAAACCAAACTTACCGATGCTCTCAGGCACGCACTCACACTTAAGTGGAGATGGGCCGGACACATCTCACGCTATCAAGACAAAAGATGGACCATCGAAGTCACACGATGGCAGGGACCAACGGGTAAAAGGAATGTTGGTCGACAATTAAGACGGTGGGCTGATGACATAATAAACGTAGCAGGAAACGACTGGATAAAGACAGGCAAGGACAGGAAGTCATGGAAAAGGATGGAGGAGGCCTTTACCCAAACAGGGGTCCAAACCTCATAAAACATAACACTTACTAACATTAATTATAAGTATCTTTTTTTTATAAATTTAAGCATTAACCTACTAACAAACACTGTAATATATTAATGTAAGCGAGATTTGGAATAAAAGGGCTTTATTATTATTATTATTATTATTATTGAAGATGATGCACACTTGCTATAGCCCTACGTTCATTTATTTCTAGGAGGAACAAGAATATGCAATAACTTACAAGTGGCGCGGCTTCGGGTCGGATTGCGAGTCAGAGTTTGAGCGAGGGCGCCTGAACATGGCTGATGAGAGGCGCGTGCCCGGCGCCGACGACATGGGCCTTAAGGAAATGGACCAAACTGTGCCTGTTAATAGTGACCAGATCGATGGTAAGTACCTACCAAGATACAGACTATAGAGAACATAGCTTTCCAACTTTAATAGTAGGTACGATATCTGCTGCTTAAGTGAACGTTTTGAAAGTATTGGCAAGCGTGGGTTTTGTGCCTTTTCTCGTATCGCCTGTCTTTCTGTTCATCACTTCTACTCTCTTTCTTGTCTTACGGTATCACATGCTTGCTACACTGTCAAAATACTTCATGGCAATGATATAGATTTTATAAAACTTTGACTTTTATCATTCCACTGCCGAGAACGACGTATCTATTCTTTACTATCTCAAGAGTTTAGGATTAACCTTACGGACAAAGGCCACCAAATTATATAAACTGACATAAACTGGCAATGTGACGTACATATCGACGAATAGTTTTAGAACTAGTTCTGTCACGATGTTGTTGTTTTAATAATTATACAATAAGCATTACTTATAAACAATGCACTATTGTTACTTATTATACTCGTATTTACAAAACTAAATCACAACAAACAAATGTATGGAATAAAACCATTGTACAAATACTTACAGGCCTCGGAATACATAACACAACTATTGAGGAAAAATCTAAATCGCCGTCAGTTGTAAAGAGGAAAAAGCCAGTGGACACATCGAAATTCAATCAAACGGACAGAAAATCTAAACACCTTGCCACTTTTTACTTTAAACACCACGACACTGATTCAGACAGACAAATGATTGAAACAGAAAAGTCACAAGAAGAATCTTCAGAAGAAGAATGGACGTATGTTGGTGGTGTTAAAATTGGGAACGAAGATTCTACTGATATTATGACGTCATCCGTTGAAATCCAATGTGAACTGCCTATTGATGAGAAAAAAGAAGCACCTCCATCTCCAAAGCAGAAACTAGAATCTTCTACGCCTGATTTGTTAAGAGTAGAAAGTACGAGATGTAAGGATATAGAAAGATTGGTGAATCAGGCTGAAGAGTTGGTGCAGAAACAAGCGCTGTCGAAAAAGAAGGGGTCTAGAAGTTTTAAGCCGTTGTCTTTCGAGGAAGAAGGAAAGACTGTCAGTAGAAACAAGATGTCTAGAATAAAGGAATGGTTGAATCAGAGCACCGATGGAAAGAGTGATAATAACCAGGTAAGTGCCGGGTGATTGATATCGATAGAGATACAGCTGTAGATTTAGAATGGCATGAAATTCCCTTTTATTACTCTTTCTTTGAACACTGTTAGTGGATTTTCACGGTCTAACATAACCTGTAGCTTCACAGCAGCATTGCCAGAAATAAATTAAAATAAGCTGATAATCTTTTATTGATTTTTTTAAGACAGTTGAACGTAGTTATTCGAAATAAGATTTAATTTATATTAGGCATCTAACAATCCGCAGAGCGTGGCGCCTTTATATCTATCAGAAATTTAAAAAAATCCCATAATATGTTGACTGAATATACCTGTTGAATGTCTCGTCACTAGTCTCTGTCTGAAAAATTTATGTAACTTCTAATTTTACATTTCCAGGGTACAGAAAGCTACGACGCTTCTGGTGAATACACGACAGAAAGTGAAGTGGACACCTCCTTAACTTCTGAAGAAAGAAACATTCATTCCTCAATGGATATGAGCACTTCTACCTGCACAGTCACACCAACACACCACGCCAAGGTAAAATAGACTTAGTTGCTTTGTATTAAAGCTGTGTTCTGTATATTAACTTCCATGTGTTACATGTTTACCGGGAATATTTTGTGTAAATGTTAATTTAGGCTTTTGTCGATCTAATTTTCGTAAAACATCGTATAATTTCTTTGAACGTGTAACTAATTACTTAAACTGTAATTTTTTTTAAATTTTTACTTAACCCAAATGCTACAAATTTTTCAATAAGCAAAAATATTGTTTTAAATGTTCATATTTTAAGCCGCCTTTTAAGTCTTGCGATGCATAGGCATAACTCGTAATCCTTAACAATCCTTATTTCGCGGACATTGGTGTGGGTTACACTTTTAGTTAGTTTCTTTTTGTGTTTTAGTCTTTATTGTAACCGTAATGTGTAACTGTTTTATTAAAGAAAAATAAATAAAATAAAATCCTCAATATAAGTTACTTCTAAATAGGTATCTCAGGAACGAACTTGATCGTGTCAAGGAGGTCTTATCAAATCATAACTACTTCACAGCACTTTGTACATAACAAAAGGTTGAGGAAACCCTATTTTACACAGGTACAACTCAGAAAGAAGCGGGGAGGCAACAGCGCAAGGCCTTGGTCAGTTTCCTGCTTGTCGCAACTTAGCGGCGCAGGCGCATCTCTCGTGGCCACGCCAACCGCTGACGTCACAGCCATGTCGCACAACATGTCGATATCCGAATCGGCATTAAACACACTCGCTTCGCCGCAAAGAGTCACGCCTGCTAACTCTAATTCCAAACTTCGTGGCAGTTCCACTACTGTTCAGGTATTGCTAACATGGGGCAAATGTTCACTTGTAATTAATTTTTCATGCTTCTAGCTTAGCAAATAAGTTTTTGTTACGTGGCACTTAAAACATAAAACTTTTGGATTCTATGAGCAGTCGTGTATTTACAAGAGAAACGTAAGGTTTTTGTAACTCCCTCAATAAGAAAGTTTTGTGAGCTAAAGAAAAGATCGTACAAGGCAGTTGTATTGCCTTTCCTGGGGTCCCTGGGAAATTTGGTAGATGTTCTGAATTTTCCAACTCGCTATTCAGCATAGTTAACTATGTATGAACACTGTTAGTTAAGAAAAAAATCAAGTCAAAAATCAAAAAGTGAGATTTACTCGATAGAGAAAACTCATAATTCACTGATATTAATTAGGGTGATGAAAGGCTAATGTCCTGCGTCCTTAACAGGGTCACGTGTCAAGCACTAACACGATGACAGAAGCATGTACGTCGTGCGTCGAAGCAAGCGATAAGCAATGCTGGTTGCGTCGCAAGCGACTGAAATTGCGTCGGTCCAACACCGCGGCCAGACGCGAGCGGCTCGTCAAGTCGCTCTCGTTCTGCGGACGACTGAGCCCAGAGATAGATGATAAGCACGAGAGGAGCGCGGCTAGTGACCCAGCTACGAGTAGAAAGAGCAGGTAAACCTAAACATAGTTTAACAATATGAGGGCTTTAGTAACAACCAATGAAGGTGGGCTGAGTCACCTTCGTGGGTGTACACCTTTAATTGAATCCCCACACGTGTGACAATCAACTGGTGGTAGGCTTCGGCCGTGGTTAGTGACCACCCACCAGACAAAGCCGCACCGCCAAGCGGCTTTGCCGTGTTCCGGTGCGATGTCTGATGACACCATGCAGAGAGGGTGGGTTGGCATTGTTGCTCCTTTTTCCTTTCTAATCATATGGGGTCTCATTCCACTGCCACCTTCTCACCGATAATCATTCGGAATTACGAGTGAATCGGTATACTGGGCTGACGCGTTCCATCCTAGACTAAATCATTGCTTAACATCAGGCAAGTTGTAGTCAAGCGCCAACCTGTCGTAGAGTAAAAAAAAATGTAGTAGCAGATTTAGGATAATCGTCTGGCCGCTGATTTGAGAAATTGCACCAGTCATTTTAGGAAACTGCAGAAAAGTTATAATGCTAGTGAAAATTAATAGTAATAAAACGTTTGTCTCCAGATTTGATACAACATCCACATCAGGCAACGATAGTGACGAGGAACAATTTAAACAGCAGCTCGCCGCCATCGCTCACTTGCGCAAGAGCATCGAAAAGACACACATCTCCACTCGGGAGCCCGATAGTGCCATTCCAGAACAAAACGAACCAGATTCTGTAGCTCCCAGCTTCAAGCTCGGGCCAGCTGGAGGTCCTGTCAGGCCTAGATTGGCTAGAAGTCTTGAACGAGAGAGGAACTTCATTGCTCTGAGTTTAGGGGACCCGAGTAGAATGTGGGACTTGTCGATCGATAAAGATTCGGATGTGGACAAAAGTATGACGGCTGGCACTGAAGAGCATAGTTCATTTTCGGAGCAAGCTTGGGACTTTTATCAGGTAAGATCTTGATATTATACTACCTCGTATTCTATATGCATTTACACAAATTCATTTCAACCATCTACATACATATCTTTTTATTTGTCAACAGGAGAAATACAATTCGGAACCTTACTCCGAGGCCCCAGACTCTGACGCTGCGCGACGCCTACTCGAGTTCGGCGACGACTACCGAGCGTTCCTGGACTCTCAGTCGGACTGCTGCTCCAGCCTGTCGGCGCAGCCCGAGCACGACCAGAGCCCGAGCGGCACGCGGCGCCGCCGCCCTCCCTCCGACACCTCCCGCGAGCGGAGCCTGCCCCGCTACAAACGACCCACCAGAAACTCCCCCGTCGAAACTCCCGCCAGAAAACCCAGAAAGTCGATGTCGAGCGCCGAGCGGAAAAAGTCGCTCCTCGACAGCCTCGAACGCTCCCGGAACAACACCAGCATCGAGAGCGGAGACGGGATCCGACGACGACGACCGTCGGAGAGCGAGAGGAAAAACAGCAAAAGGTCACCGGAGTTCGACCTTCTCAACGTGCAAGCTCGGAGACGTCACAGTTCGAACGTGACCAGCGACGAAATCAACAGCTCGCTCGAGTACACCGAGGTGAACAACCGGCCCGACATCCTCGACTCGCTCGGTCGGCGGCGGAGGGACGGGGAGACGGAGCTGCAGAAGGTCGCGTCGACGGAGTCGCGGCGTCGCTCCACGGAGAGCGGCGACTCGGAGGAGTCGGCGTCCAGCCCGCGCAAGCACGGGCGCCGAGCGCGCGACGACGGCGGCGACGCGGGCGAGGCGCGCGCGCTGCTGCGGCGCTCGGCCGCGGCGCTGGACGCGGCGGCGGCGCTGGTGGCGCGGCACGACGCGGAGCCCGACCTGCTGCACCCGTTCACCTACGTAAGCCCCCATTCTACCTGCTCGGTGCACGCGTGCGCAGAGCGCCGCCCGTGCCTGCGCGCGCGCCTGGCGCTGGCCGTGGCCGCGCTGTCCGTGCTCGTCATTGTGTACGTGCACATCCAGTGACGCGACTCGTATTTATTCGTACGTGTGTAAGTACCCGAGTCCGCTGCGATCGTCGGAGACCTCGCTCGCTCGTGACGCTTGCGTCTGATGCGAGGTGTTTAGGGCTATGGAGCCGCGACGAACTCTTGTAAACTTTCCGATATATTTACGTATAGTGTGAATAGTTGTATAAAGTTAATTGTCGATTACGTACAAAAGGGCATTTGTAGTTTTTAATCTATAGATGCTGAAGTGTTGTGCTGTCCGACGATCGCAGTGCGCATACTGAAATAAATACTAACTTATTAATTTATTTACTTACTTTTATGACAGTTTCACATTAAAGTTAGTTAATTTTTGCTCAAATACATAGTGAATTTTTCATTCTCATTTGTCATGGCTACGATTGTCACTGAAACTGTCATAACTGAAAAGACAATCGAAAGTCCTTTCCTAAGTGTATGTTTCCTTTTCTACTAACATAACTTACCGTTTGTTGTGTGATTGTGATTGTGTAGTTTTTTACTAACTGCCTGTTTTTTGTTTTATTTTTTCCTTTTTATAACCGTCCTCATCTCTTTGGTGGTGATAACATGGTGCTAGGTAGTCGAAACAGATCAATATAACAAAAACTGTCTATCTGTTGATTATTTAGTCTTTAAGATAGGTGCTGAGGTACTGATTGCTTTATTCGCAGTAACTTAAATGCGAAACGACTGAAAATACTTGAAATGTCAACTTGACAGATGTCATATTTGACGTTTTCGAGACAGTTCAGAAAGGGAATCATAAATTCGCTCAACAATTTATATTATGTACTGGTACCTCGTTATTAAATAACGTGATTCTTGTCATTGAGTGATATATTTACTTAATTAGTATAATTTTGTTATTAATCTAGTAAATGGTTGTAATTTATGAATGAGTTATTAATTATCAAAGATCGAAATAGGTAGGGTTTTATTATAGCCTCTTTAATGTTGGCTAAATATGGATTCCATCACTTTTATGACAATAAAAAATATCCAGCACCACAAAAGTTAAAATTTTAAGCAAGTTTTAAAGAAAATCAATTCAATCAATTTATGGCCACCCTTTTGATAAAGATTATTAAAAAGTTCAGAGTATACATGCTACAAATATCTCGACTAATTAGCAATTATCATATCACCAAAATTAAATGCATGACTTTTGTTGGGCTTAGTACACGTCTCCATATTTTTCCAACATGGGAAAAACATTTTCCTAAAGCTTTCTCCACACATGTAACGTAGCTAGCATCAGTACGCTGCGTACTGCTAGTTGCCAGACCAGTATAAATTTCGTCTTTTTTTTGGTCAGCGTAGTCATTTTTAATGTCAAAACATTCCAATCTCCATAGAAGTAGATTTAATATGGCGTTTTAATGCTTTTGAAAGGAAAGGCGTTGTCTAAGCTAGCTAGGTTTGTTTAGCTGTGCATTCTGTGTGGTAAAGGCTTTAAATGCTACCAATTCTGATCTAGATTATTACATGACAATATACTTAATATCTCATCTTGTAAATGTTTGACTGAACTCCACAGCATCTCAATGTAGTTATGCTCATATTAATGTTATGTCGAATAGGGATAGGTTGTTAATTGATCTTATTTTTTACAAAATGTTAAAAAATCCAAGTGATCTTTGTAAATAAATGGTTTGAAAAATAAATGCTAAATTATAAAAATAATTTTGGAGTTTCAGTCAATTAACACCCTACTCTCAAAAACTGATATCCTAGTAACAAACTAAGTGTAATCGACTTGTGAACTAATTCAGCAGGGACCCAAATCCTAAATTTTCTTTTCATGCAGTTGGCCTTATCTGCTTTTCTAATATATGTTTGGCATTTAGTTCTTAAAAGCTTTGGGTTTTGCATTACAAATTAATTGAACCTGCTGAAAATTAAGCTATGTTTACACTCACGTAATACTCGGCGTACTACGCACATACATAATCTGCCAAAATATTGACCGCAAACAACGCCACCTGTGGGACAGTATAAATGGACAGGTTATATTGTGTAACGTCAATGTTGCCAGTATAAACATAGCTTAAATAGGATAGTTAGATGCATGCTAATTAAACTATAAGAGTACTTGCACTGCTAGAAAATACAAAACGTGTGAAGCAGAAATTGATGGACTTAAAAGTGAGTTAGTTTGTAATTATTAATTTTAATTTGATACCACAACCTACCTACATAATTGTGAAAATATCTAAGTTCTTAAGAAATTGAATATGCATTCAGAATAGTTGTTTATTTAGTGACATAAATTCCTTTAGTTAACGTGAGCTGTTGACCTATTCGTTACGAAATTCTATTGTCAATTAATTTCAGTTATTCAGGTAAATTTACTTTTAGATTTATTCATTTTACAAATCATACTTGGATATTAAAATTTTATAGCTTTACCATTATATGTTGATATTTAGGTACGTTGGAAGTTAATTTTATTTGCAAACGAGGTTATTTTTCGTTGCACAGACGGAGATAGTAACCCAGTGCCGAGAAAACATCAACATGTTGGACGCTGCCTTAGCGAGCTGCACCCTATCACCGTCGATACAACGGGACATTCGAGGTTAGTAATTAATTAATACAAAATATATAAACGAACTTCGTCTTTTGTAGAATTAAACAAGCTACTGAATGCATGGTGCCCAGTAAACCGACATATAAGTACGTTTAGAACAACCACTTCAAAATTATTGAAAACCATGTTATCAAAAATCAAGTTGTTTTTTTTTATGTAGCGTGTGTTGTACTAGGAAAACGCCGCCTTATACTTACAGGGGTAGGGGGCGAAGGGTTGCAATCCAGGCGAGTGTCAACTTATCGCAAACGAAATAAATATTCGTCGTAAACAGTATTATTTCCGAATTATTTCACACAAACTTGCCATTTACTGGTTAAGTATCATTCTTGAGACGCGAATCTACATAAAATTCTCAATTTTGAATCTTGCAGGAATTGACGTGGCTTTGATGTCTTGGTTTTATTTACCTCACTGACTACGGCAATGTGTTATAGGGTCATAATAGCTAAAATAGGCAGCACTTAAACTCGGTATCTTCCTCAGAGGGCCTTGTATATATACCTATAAATTGCATGGGTTACCTGGTTCTGCCCTTTCTAATAGTGAAAAGTTATCAGTTGTTATAATATTGTTGGGTCTGGTGACAGAAAAATTAACTATGTCAGACAAGATGCTATTAATAGAATGTTTTTTGTGACAGGTCACACCAATTTAATGTCAATTAGCCAACTAATCCAATTCTAGCACAACGTGGTGTCCAAAAAGTTGGCGATTTTTTTTAGTAAATTCACAACCACAAAATCTTCGACAAAAATGAGACAACATGCAATTGCATTATGAACGCAGTTGCTAACATAAATATCTTGTTTCATGCAAAAATTATGTTCAGGTTGGACGACAACCGCAGATTCTCAGGTTTCGACCGGTTCTCGATCGAATGTTTGCGATTGTCCAATCTCTGTATGAATCAAGGTTAACTACCGTATGCGGAGTTTCGGATGTCATGTGTTTTTTTATAGGTAAAAGTTTTTTCTTTGCAAATTGCATGCAATGGTTTCCGACGGCGGGTAAGAAATGTTATTCATGTTTAAATTGTAGGTGTGTACTTGATATTTTTACTTTTGAAGTTCATACGGGCCGGTGGCGTGGTCGGTAAGATACATGCTTTTCACGCCGCAGGTCGTGGGTTCGATTCCCACCCGAGACAAACATTTGTTTAAATATGTCTGTTTGTCTTGTGTCTGGGTGTAATTATCTATATTTAAGTATATATTTACAAAAGAAAAGTATTATATGTAATATATTACCAGATATCTGGTTTCCATAGTACAAGCTCTGCTTAGTTTGGGATCAGATGACCATGTGTGTTAATGTCCCACCATATTATTATTATTATTATATTATACCTTGTGTTTATAGCGTGTTTGCCACAGTTTGTGGTCTTGGGTTCCAATGCTCGAACTGTGGAGGGGAGTTCTTAGTACTAGAATGAAGTTCGAATTTGTATCCCTCTTTTCTGTTTGAATCTGACTATGACTGTCAAAACGGGTAGTGTTATAAATCTATACCTTAATTAAGTTATTGGATGACCTGTATGATAACTTCAACAATACGACATATCTATCACCTCCCTGTTAAATCGTGACACTCTCGTGACAGACCTAATAGATTCCTAGGAGCGGTGACACATAAGTGACACGCGATACATCGATCTTAGCCTGTTTCGGCTAACTTTACATATCTATGTATAAATTTGCACTTCCACTAACATTTAAATGAGATCTCTATTTTATTATTAGGAAACCTAAACATAATATATTATTATAAATTAAACTACCGATTCTGTACGCACCTCTGTCAAATTGTGCACCTAGGTACTTACCTATTGTGTCAGCCCTATTGGAATCAAAGAATCCACGCCCATACGTTTGTTTCAATCTATTTATTATTTTAAACTAAAATGGCACTGTCACTAACATAAATAAATGACATATCTTTCATCTTCGAGAACTAAAAATATTTGATACCATAGTTATACAAAATGACCTACTTAATTGTTGTTCTCAGTCCTGTCAATCCGTGTCTTCTAGTGACAGCCCTATTAGAATCCCGGAAGCGGCGACACGCACAGATCGTACTGCCCGTTCGTTCGTCTCAATCTATTTCTGCCAACGAAAGCGGAACGGCTCTCGCTCACCGAAAGTGTGGACACTCTTGCATTTTGCACTAACTGTGAATGTGTAAGTTCTAACTAATTTACAGTTAGTGCAAACCTAGACTCAAGGTTATTTAATTGTGCCTACGTACATTAATAAGTATATTAGATAAACATAGCACTAATATCTGTATTACCCGCCGACTATGTTTAGGTCTTATACTTATTAGATTGCACTTTAATTATCTACGACGATTAAACTAAATAGTATATAAAATAAAAACTTTTTTGATTATAATAAATTGGATGACTAATTAATCCTACACGGATGCCAGAAGCAAGTAGTGTTTTATTTTATAACTGTATATTAAACAGGTGCATCCTGAATACTCAACTTTCTACCGTACGTATTACATTTTAAAATAGGAACCACTCTAAATTCTGTTTTTAAAACTGTAACCATAGATAACAACACAGATAACAAAATATAAATTAAAACGTTTTATAAATAAATACATAATTAGCTAAAAATATACTATCAACAAGTAACCCCTACGCATCAGGCAGACGTATTTTGTTTTCTTTGTGATTTGTATCCTAAAATAAATATTATTTTAGACTACAGCTGGTAGAGCTTGTGAGAGTTTAGGCTTTATATCTTTAACAGTAAAGACGGATTTAGAACAAGGGATTTTTTAATATTTTAACCCCAAAATCCACATTACAATACTACACAGTATAACTGCAATTCAGACAAACCAAACTAGATAATTCATACAATTTACTTAATTAGTATGTAAGTGGATGCTTTATTAATACCTATTCTTGGCTGCTGTTTTCATTAATATTTTTGGAAGTCAAATACCTCAGTCCACCCGTGACCATGAAGTCTGAAAAGACTGAAACGTCGGGATCTAAAAGATACCGTGACAAAATCCGTTATAAAGTAGTTTTATTTCTATGTGTGATATTCGCGTAAATCTAAGAAAATGCTATGTCAGATACTTTTTAATTCCCAAAGTGTATCTGTGTACATGTTTGTTATTGTTATCCTGTAGCTAAACGGATGGACCAATTTTTATGCGGTTTTATTATTCGAATGCTGAATTGATTGAGATGGTTTTCAAGTAGATTTAAAAATAGAGACGTCGCGTATGTGGTGTCATAATTTATTTAATTTAAAGTTATATTTATATCTCTAAGTATGTACCAACTTTTGCCTTCAAGGTTAAACACACATCAACTAATAAATCCTACTAATATAACCGTTTGTAAGAATGTATGGATGGATGTATGTTTGTTACTCTCACACAAAAACTACTAGACGGAATTGGATGAAATTTGGCACAGAGATAGATTATGGACTGAATTCACACAGTAACTTTTTATTCTAAAAGTACCACGCGGGCGAAGCCGTTGGCGGAAGCTAGTGGTACCATATTTTTGAACAAAATACTGCACATTACACAATGAAGGTGTTAATCATTGTAACTGACAGAACAGATTTTTATTGACTATCATAACACTAGTTCATGAGATCATACGTCTAGATTGCTAGATAAATAACTATTTTAAGTGTCTATGAAGTAAAATACTTTATTATTAGTTAAGTGTTACTCAAGGATATAAGACGTTTGGTGAAGAAGTGATTTAATTTTATCAAGATGGTGGTCAAAATAATTATTGTAATTGTGCGGGATTTGAAGAAAATACATCGCAAAAGTAAGTAGGAAATACGAAATAGGTTTATTTTATTTATTTTATAGCTGCCGCCCACGACTGCGCCCAGGTGGTACTTATTGGAATGAAAATTAGTCTATGTGTTAATTCAGACTATAATCTAGCTCTGTGCCAAATTTTATCCAATTCCGTACCGTCGTTATTGCGTAAAAGACTAGATAACAATCGTACATCCATACATCCAGACATAAAGTTTGTAAGAATGTATATTATTACAAACGTGCGCGTTTATAATATTAGTAGGAAGTAAGATTAGTAGGTAGCTGCCGCGTTTTGTTTTGAAATAAAAGGTGTTTTCTACGTTATGATGTCAGATTTCGGTACCATAATTCGCGTTCAAATACAACTTAACTAAACTTATTCTAACAGTATTTACAGTGGTTGATTCTGTGGCTAATTTTACCAGCCCATTGCCACTTCAGTTTACTAGTGTAGCAGGCTAACAAACTACATTATATTGTGTGCAAGATTTCAACTAAGTATATGCAGTTCTACTGCTAGAGTTATAAACATTCTCACAAACATTTTCATTTATAACAGTAGGAAATGATATTGTAGGTCGCTCTTTGTGTTTTTCTTCTGAATCAGACCCCCTTTCCTCTGACCTATAAAGTCATCGATAACAATACTTACATTTCATAATGCGACATAAATTAGTTAAGTAAGTCAACCAATCTAATTTTACTTCGAGAAACTGTGTCAAAGAATCAATAGATCATTAAATCTTCCGTCACGCTCCAGCTGTGAGTTTCATTCTATAACTTTAGCTTTGCTCCTGTTTGTATTCTTGAGACTACCGATTTAAGTCATTTCCCCTTGGCTAGAATTTGACTTATACTGACAAAAAATACATTAACTTTACAATAAAATAAAAATATTTAAAGTATGGAGCGTGATGAATACATTTAACACTGATATGTTAAATACTGACCCATGGAAAAGTTCTTGAACAAACAATAACTTAAATATTTATAGAACCAGATAAGGTACACATTTATCTTTCTCAGAGGTACTCTTTGGCATTTAACATTCTGAATTTAAATCAGGTGGAAAGAAAGAAAAACATTCATTTGACAAAGACAGGACACACAGAATCAAATAAAATAAAATACATGAAAAGAGAAAAAGAACATTATGCAAACAAGAAAAAAGGAGAAGAAAAAACAAACAAAAAAAACCGTACCAACCGTATTTCTTAAATCCTGGACCTAAAAATAATCCTAATTTTAAAGATTATTTATTTATAACAGTTAATGTAGATGTAACTTCAGACAAGGTTATGTAACACAAAATGGCGGGGGCGGTGCATTCATTGGCAATGTTTGCAATGGCAACGACATTGTATCGTCGCATTATTTTATTGTTGGGCATCACAACGGCCCGTAAATTTGGTAGGGTTATACGAATCATAAGAGTTCAAACCGCAAACTCGCGCAATCCTACTATTCTACAAATCATCTTTTTATAAAATAAATGAATTGATGATTGTGTCTAATTTTGGTCTTCATATAATCATACAACTCAAAGGAAGGTGTGAAAGGTTCACTTCAACCGTTTTTTTTTTAGTGTCCCACAGCTGGGCACGGGTCTTCTCTCAGCTATCTTACTAGTTGAGAGAGTTTAGGCCTTAATCCACACACGCTGGCCAAGTGCGGGTTGGTGGATGTCACATGTCCTCGAATGATAAGTTCTTAGACATGCCGGTTTCCTCACGATGTTTTCCTTCACCGATATTGAGCAGCGGCGATGAAATAATTCACACAAAGATGTGTGGGCACGACTGGGATTCGAACCCGCGACCTTATATTCGCCGGGGAAGCTAAAATAATATTATTATTACTGTGATAGTATGTTACTCTTTTACGGGAAAACTTAACGAATGAAATTTTGGTTACATTTCCTTTATTACCCGAATTGACATACAGACTTCTTTTTATCCCGGTATTATTTCCTTAGGAAATTTTCCATATACTCGTATATATGTATGTACATAATGCGAATGAAAACGCGGGCAAAAGCTAATCAGGTATAATCTTACCAAAATTGAAAAGTCACTAACTGGCTTAACAATTAAACAACTACATCGTACATACAGTAATACAGACTTGATATTTGCACAGCTAATAGACGAAGTCAGCGTTATGTAGGTAGATATGTATATCTGTTTTGTGTTTAAAGAACAACTTTACAGGCGTCTGTATTTACCCATTGTGGGTAGAAATACATAGAATCTTAGGTACTCCAGATCGTTACACATAATTAACCCTAACCCCCGTATTCGTAAACGTATTTAAGCTCATTATAGCTAAAATAGGTTTATAATTCGTTTGTCTTTGTCTGTCATTTTGACATTTATACTAGTAAGAAAGAGACGAAGTCCATTTTAACGAAAGAGTCTTATATATTTTTTTATGAATAAGGCCGATAGTTTTTAGCATACCTAGTTGCAAACATTGTTAATCTTAGAAGCATTTAGAAGCACACCACAGACAAATTTGTTTTTAACCACCATCAATAAAGAAATTCTTTAGAAAATTTATAGATACTCAGGGAAATTCAAGTTTTTTTTATTTTTTTCCGTCATTAGTCCATAATTATGTACAATGGACATATTTGCAACATTCGTTGTTGTTCAAAAGAGGTTTGTTCCAAAATAATCTCATTCAAACTAGAAACTTGAAGTCAGTTGTATTGTAAAACCTTTTTTTATTAGAAAAGAGGTTTGCTTTCAGTGCAATTAGTTCAAATAATTACAAATGCTACATTTTTCTAATATCATTAAATATTAACAGCCACAGAGACTATTAATTTAATGCCCTGCGTTTACCGAAATATCTATGGAATTGCTACAAATAATTGCTCGTTAAGTACAAGTTCGACCATTAGCTGTCAAAGGGATAATCATTAGGAATGCAGTTTGACTGCGTCAGTAGAAGGGAAGCTAATTACAATGATAACCACGTAGCGAAGCACCGCTAAACTATAATCATTGTCATACAAATTAGCTCTTTAATTAGATTTTATTTAACTGCTCGTTCTATTTCACTCTATTACATTAACTGTAGTATATTTTTCTATATAAAGTACCTTAAATAAGATTTTCTACATATTTTCCATATTTTCAACCGACTTCAAAGAGGAGGTCCTAAATTTAATTGTATTTTTTTTAGTTTGTATGTTACGCGTAATTCCGCGAAATTAAGAATCGATTTTGTTAATTCTTCTTTTGTTACAAAGGGCAGGTATACTTTTTTGGACCCATTTAAATTTTATCAAAGGGTTATTTTTATTGTAAAGTCAGTTCTTATTTGTTATAAAGGGCTGTTCTACAGAGTAATTAAATTTCCCTTTTGAAAATTTTGCTTTTTAATGCTTGCACCTCCACTAATCTTCTTTCTATATATCTATTCGTTTGTCGTTTAGTTGACTGGTTTATGAACATAATTTCTATTACCAATATAACAACAAATACTTGATACTAAAAATCTAGGCTTTATGTTTTTCGAAACATGTTTTTTAAGAGAACCTTTGGTGAATTACATAAAATAGTTTAGTTAACTACTCGTTTCATCCTTTGTTTGTTCTCTTTCTATTGTTTGATTATGAAAGTTAGTGGTACTTACAAACAAACACATTATGCACATATGAGAACCTTTACTGTTTTTGCAGCACTGGGATACTTGACCATTGTTTGCTGATTCAATTATAATTTCATCATTATCTCTAAAATTTATACCTAAAGCAAAGTCGGTGTTTACGTTATATTTTTGTAAGATATTTTCTACAAAAATAGTTAATTACATAGAGTATAATGAATAAGGTTGAGGTTCTTAATATTTTAGATACACAGTATTTTTTTCACATTGGCTCTAATATATAGATTGTAGACTTTGATTGTTATTATGTTGCTCACCTAATTGCGTTTCAACCTTTTGTTTTGCGTCAAATACAATGGATGTCTTTTGATCTTTGATGCCCATTAATTCATACCCGATACTTTTTGCATACCTATGTGTAGGTGCTGTCCAATGCTATCATTCGACAGAAACACTGTTAAGTTTATCAAGCGCTTTATTTTCAATATAGAATGATTGGTTGTTAAATTGCTGCGTGGTGTTCATCGCTTCAAGCCGCTGCAAAGTATTCCTCAGCTACTCTTCAACAGTATGTCTCTCGGTATTATGGGCGATGCACGTCGTCGTCACAGCGCGTAATATTTTCTGTTTACACGAGTTATTATTTGTTTTCCAATGTTTGAAAAGTGACAATTTCTAAACAATATTCGTCTATATTGTTAGGTTTTATCTTGGTTTTTATTATAATCTTCATTCTTAACTTTGTTATTAAGTTTTTTTATTATTTTTAATAGCGGATGAACACGAAGTTTACTTTTGTTGTCAGTGTATTGCAATGGTGCCCTAATTTTGTTTGATGTTGGTGCAGAATGACAGTATAACAGTAATTTCATAGTAGGTACGGGTATAATGAGCATTTGTATTCGTGGAATGGCCTTGGCTAGCTACTGTTTATACTGCCAGCTGTGAAAACGTCGCGGAAATTGTTTCCTCATACATTTTATGTTCGGTTACTGGTTTTATTAGCTCTATATCGATAACATACCTACTTTTATTGTTTAATTTGGTTCAAATTTTCTTACATCATCTTTCTCATTTTTTTGTATCATCATTACCAATTTTCATTCGAAATTAACTATTTCGTTAAAACTCCAGAACAATGGTAAGACTCTTTGGAAATATTAATTGAAAAAAAATCTTCCAAAAACTTTACCAGGTTAAAAAGTTTAGAATCATTAATTTGTGATTTGTTTGAAAATAAAGATTTATTTATTTTCAATCTGCTTTCATAAACCATGTCAAAAAATTGTGTTAGATGTTTTTTTTTATGTAAATTAGAATGACTTGATCTATTGCTATTCTTTTCTACTATGTATGTATTCTAGGTTGTTATTCTACTTTTATTATTATTTCTAGATCACTTCTCAGAATTGAACAGAAATTCTAATATGTGTATCTTAAGGATTTATAAATAGTGATGGCATTTTTTTTATTAGGTATTTTTCAATTTAGAGCGATCTTAGGTCTATTGAAAATCTGCTCTGAAGTTTCATTGAATTGCTACTTTAGTTAGTTTTATATTCTCTAAACAAGCAATACCATCACAATCATCAGTACATAACATTTATTTACTTTTACTTAACAATTATTTGTTACAAAGTATCTTTGTCACCTCTACTAAGCATTGAATTATCGTAAATACTTAGGCACTTAAGTTAATTATTCAAATATCTTCGTGTCATAAACTATTTACAAAAGTTTGTATAACTTGTTTCTTCACAAATTAGATAATCACTCTCGTATGTTAATTCTACGTAAATGTTAAACATGTTTGGAATGTTTTTGGAAAACAAATAACGATAGAAACTAAGTTTAAGCTTCGTTCTGGGTGCAACAAAATCTTTGCAGCTTAATCAGTAGGTACCAACTCATTTAGTTTACGAAAAATTTGGAAATATACCGGGGAATCCGGGGCCTCGCTGTTATAAATCGATCTCGCTTACCGCCAGACTAAAGGGACAGTTTGAAAAATAGGAAAATTATGCGGCAATTCTGTAAATTTGCGGCTGTATTCATAAAACGTATAATTTACTAGCTTTCCGCCCGCGCGTATTTTGATATCGTGCTAAACCCCTTGTTGCGCAGTCGGGTAAAAACTAGCCTATGTCCTTCCTCGGGTCTCAAACTATCTTCATAAAACATTTCATAGAAATTGGTTCATTAGTTATGGCGTCAAAGCAACAAACAGACTTTCGCATTTATAATAAGTACTTAAAAAGGACCTACATCTAAAGGTAGGGGAGAGTAGGGTAATGGGAGTCAGCGGGCAATGGGAGTCACCCACACCACCACGAAACACAACATGAGACCGACGCGTAAACAGCGTCCTCAGCCCCCGCTTCGGGCCCCCGCGCAGCCACGAACGGCTCGTGCCAGTCCGCTCACGCGCCACTGAGAAATGACCGTGTTTTGTTTTTGCGCTCCGCTGATGTAATTTTTCGTAAATACAAATTAGAAGGTAAGTACCAAATATCTTGCAGTATGCGGTTATGACATTTACACTTACTTAGTTAGACGTTTCAAATTGTGATGTGCAGTTCAGATTATATCAGTGTATTAAAGTTTTTTTTTATTTTTATTTTTTACTCATTAGTGTAGTTGTGGGTAATGAGAGTCAGGTGACTCCCATTACCCACAAGTGATTACTATTGCCCGCAACTGTGCGTTGCTGTTGAATCATGTTTTTATTATTTATTTCTAGATGCCGAAAGTACGCGTCAGGACAACTGAAAAGGCTTCCTGGTCTTCTGATAGCCTAAATAAAGCTATACGGCTCATTGATGGCGGTTCTTCTATAAGAAATGCTGCTAAAGTAATGGGAATCCCTTTTTCAAGCCTTCAGAAGAGGATAAAAAAAGGTTCTACCTTAGCACCACATCTAGGACGATTCACTGTCTTTAGTCGTGAGCAAGAAGCCGAGCTAGCGAACTTGGTGAAGAAAATGGCAAATATTTTCTATGGTTGTACTGCTAATCAAATCAGAAGAGTCGCTTTCGAATATGCTGAAAAATTAAATGTGAAGCATAATTTTAGTCAAGCTTCAAAAATGGCTGGACGTGATTGGTTGCATGCTTTTATGGCTCGAAATAACATTTCTATTAGAAAACCGGAAGCGACCAGCATAAATAGAATCACGGCCTTTAACAAAACAGAGGTAAGTCTGTTCTTTGAGCTACTTGGGCAGCTGATGGAAAAACACAAATTCGTCCAAAAAAATATTTATAATTGCGATGAAACCGGTATTTCAACGGTTCAAACACCGGGAAAAATTTTAGCTGCAAAAGGTCAGAAGAGAGTAGGATCTATTACCAGTTGGGAGAGAGGAAAAAACATCACCTTGTTGTGTGCTATGAGCAGTGCTGGGGGGTACATTCCACCTATGTTTATCTTCCCTAGAAAAAGGATGACTCCACTACTTGAGAAGGATGGTCCAGCAGGCGCGCTTTACAAATGTTCAGACAACGGATGGATCAACGAGCATCTCTTTCTTGAATGGTTGGCGCATTTTAAACAGCACGCTAAACCGTCTGCAGATGAACCCATCCTTTTAATACTAGACAACCATGCTAGTCACATTTCTCTTTCCGTCTACGAATATTGCAAGTCCAATCACATTCATATGTTGTCTCTGCCACCACACACGTCTCATAGAATGCAGCCTCTTGACGTTTCTTTTTTTGGCCCACTCAAAATGGCATACAAAAAAGAATGTGACTTGTTTTTGAAAAGCCATCTAGCAGAAAAGATAACCCCTTACGACGTAGCGTCCTTGGTGAGGAAAGCATTTAATAATGTTGCTTCTATTAGTAAAGGAGAATCGGGGTTTAGATCAACTGGAATATTTCCACTAAATCCGGATGTATTCACAGAAGAAGATTTTCTCGCTGCAGAAACTCTCCAATCTGAGACCGTTGTAATCGAAGACTGCAATGAATCTCTCGCAGCTGCCTGTGTGATTCCCAGTACATCAAAAGAAGACTCACCAGTTCCGAGCACGTCAACACAAATTGTTTCACTAGATCTTATGATGTCTAACCAAGAAGTCCTTGATTCTGAATCAGATGTTGTACCACAAGTTCCTGGCACGCCTAATCAATCTAGTGTATTGCATGATTTAATAAAAATGCCCGAGAAAGCATCTGTTATTAAAACAAGACAGGGCCGAAAGAAGCAACACGCTACAATTTTAACTTCAACGCCACAAAAAGAAAATCTGTTAGAAAAGGAAATTAAAAAAATGAAGAAAAAAGGAGGTAAAGAAAAAGAGAAAACATGGAAAGGTAAAGGACAAGGAAAAAAGACTAGAGTACAGAAGAAGGGTCCTGAAAAGGCAAAGCGCCAAGTATTACAAGAACAGAACGAAACTTCTGTATCAGATGTTGGCACTGACGACTTATGCCAGGACGATGAGGATGATGACGCAGAAGATGCTGGGAACAGATGCCTAGTATGCAACGAATTCGGAAGAAACAACGAGCTGTGGTACAGGTGTACCTCGTGTGGACTATGGGCTCACGCGGAGTGCACTGGATGGGAGTCAGCTGAAGGTTATGTTTGCGACGTATGCTAGATTTTATTTGACTCCAATTGCCCCCAGGGTGATCACCATTACCCCTACGTTGGTGTAATGGGAGTCAAATCTGTTTTTTTTTTAAACTCTTATAATTTCCAAAGTTGACTGCCAAAGTGACTGAAATTGATCTCTTATGTTAGTTTAATAAGCAAATTATGTTTATACGCAGTTATAATAAATACTTTCTTTTTAATTAAAATTTTATTTGAGTTCTCGCTTAAGTGACCCCCATTACCCTCTTTTACCCTACTCTTTGTTAAACCATACTTTACCGAGTCTTTAGATTTATGATGGGGTTAGTATTTAGGCATGCATTAAATAAAATCTTTAAATATTTATTATAATAAAATGCCTAAGTTTAATAGGTATTACCTGTGCATACACTAATCATAGCAAATCTAATTGATTCTAAATGCAACTCAATTAAAAATTTTAAACAAATAGGTAAGTTCAACCAATGATAATCAAACCGGACCAGAAGTAAATAAATAAATTTTGTAGTCATTAGGTAACATTCATTGTTAAAGGTTGTGCAAGAAATTTCTCTTTTTAAAATACATAACTTGTTTCTATAATTGAGTATTAGTTTCTATGACAAAATGATCTGAGAATTTAACACTTTTACCGAACAAAATTTGAATTTCTCTCAACATAATGTACCGATATGCAATAGGCATAGTGGTAATTCACTTGGTAGCTTAATCTGTGCGCGAGTACTCAGTTCTAATTCTAGGTCAAGCAAAAGACTTTTCTAATATACAATAATGTTTTATTCGTTCAATGTTGTATTGGAATTTCTACCATTTTTACCACTTCCAGTAAATGCGTATGATTCGGTGTTTTCATTCGTACCCCTCTGTGTGTGATAATGATCTTGATTGTAAATAAATCTATTTTTAATGGAGTAACAAGAAACCATTTTTGTTGCGCTCCCAAGTCATTTATTAATACTTATTCTTTTATAGAAATTTTCCAAGCATTGTTACTGTTTGATGGTATTTACTTACATAAGTATCCACTGTGATACACGCACGCTTAAAAATCAATAAAAATTGATATTAATAAGTAAGGTTATTCATTTTTTTAACAAAATGACCGATTATATGCGACGATGATCAAATAGACACTATTATTATTGAGGTTATTCGTGTAATACTAATAAGTTGGTTAATTAAGAATTATATCGCAGTATACAACGTAGGTACTAACTTAGCCTAAGATAAATAAATAGGTATAAAATAGAGCATATAAAAGTAATCTAAATCTGGGCGTATTACTGGTTATTCATTGATTTTGAATGTCCTTTATACACAAAGTCATAATTAATTATTTTAAGTACAAATAATAACAATAGGTATCTTCTAAGTAAATTAAAACTGCAAAAACGCAATTTTAACCTTGCATAAACATCAAGACACCTACTTACTGTTATTCTAAAAACAATCTTATTAATTATAATAAAAACTAATTAATTTACAAAGCTTATTATTTTGTTCCGTACACCAGTTGCATAATGTGCAATTTGAACGTGTTTCAGCCAAAATTATGCTCGCACAGTTTAAATTAGGACTTTGCTCCTCTTAAAAGATTCATTTTTTTGTTTCTAAGAACATAAGTTCTTAGAAACAAAAACATTAATCTTTAAAGTTGTAGGTATAAACCTACCTACAACTTTAGTTTAATAATTACTGCGTACAGAGATGTACGTCACCTTCACAAAAACTAATATTTGTAGGTGTTCTGTTAATATATAATTTAAAATGAGTATTATTAGGTAGGTATGTTTAATCATATTTCATTATTATAACCATAAATAATATATCTTTGAGTTTAGCGATAGTCAAGGTTAGTACTTATTTAGTATACTCTCCTAGTTATTTAGTGACATGTTTCAACGATTTGTAATGTCTTAATTGTTGAGAATAGGTCTAGGGACAGTTTGGTTTACTTTTTTATTATAACTTTGATAAAAACAATATTATAGTATCCAAATTCTTTAACTCTACCTATATTTGACGGGCGGGTGGCGTGGTCAGTAAGATACTTGCTTTTCACGCCGCAGGTCATGGGTTCGAATTCCACCCAAGTTAGACATTTGTGTGATGAACCAACGCACACAGCTTTTCTGCATGCTGTGAAAGTTTTACGGCTGAATTTATTTACTTTCGTTCATAAAACCACATTGTTAAATTAATTGTTATAGGTAGAAAATACTATAGTTACAAAAACGTTACTGGAAAAGATTACAGGGTTCTGTTACTTAATTATGGTGTAGTTAAACGGTCTTGTAGAGATTGGCAACTGCAAACCAATATTTAGTTCTCCTCTTTAAAAAATAAGGTAGAATTAGCTTTATAAGTGCTGTTGTAACTTAAAATATTTAACACAGAACTGGTATGCCCTTGGTTACCCTCTGCCAAGGTAATGAACAGTTTGTACGCATAAACTGTTCATGTTTTGTGTTTGTGTGCAGCTTTGTACGTGTGCATTTGTAAATACGCTTCAACTTTTACATGTGTGCTGTACGCTGTTACCTCCCCTCCCCCAAACAGACAGAAAAAAAATGTACTAGAAACAGCGTATAACACCTCCCGTGTTTATTGCTCTAAGTGTTGTAATAACCAATAGGAGAAAAAATGATTAGGTTGAAATAAAATTACTTTATAACGGATTTTATCGCGGTTTATTTTAGATCTTAGGTCCCGACGTTTTAAAGTCTTTGAAAGACTAAAATCCGTTATAAAGTAGTTTTATTTCAATCTGTGATATTCGCGTAAATCTAAGACAATACTAAATGTTTAGGTACTACTTTAGGGTAGCCTCAGAAAAATTTATTGTAAGTTTCAATAAGTAACTATCGATAAATAGAGAAAATTGTAACCCAAATTGCCTAAATACAATTTGTTTCTAAAGTGGATACTGCCATTTCAGTAGCACTGACATGCCTAACATGTTCTTACTCTCCGTTTTACATGGATATTTCATAGCCATATTTTATATTCAAACTCTCAGAGCGTAGTATTTCTGTTTTACACACGTAGCTGAGAATTTCTCGAAAATATTGGTGGCAGTTTTTAGCTATCCAATAGCCATAGGTACTGTTCTACTGCTAGGCAAAAGTCCCTCTCAACGTTTTCCATCTTCTGTCGCCCGCCATTCTTACTCAAATTACTATGTCAAATAACTATTGGTATTGTTGAAAAGGTATTATTTGTAATGTTGTTATTATTAAAGCTTATTAAATGTTGAAGCCCTAACAGCCTCGATGAAACTGGTTTTCTAAAGAATTGAAGGTCAATACTCCATCGTTAGCAATGTAAGTCATCTTATGAGATCAGACGGACACTCCTTTGTGCCCCTCCCTCCTTTTATAGATTTGATGGATTATTCATAAAGACACGTGCCTAGGTTTATGTTAATCTTAGTTTGAATCTGTTTTAAAAATAGAGTCTTCCTCAGTTTTACTTCATCAGGGATGCCCAAAACTAGATTAGAGTTAAAGTGACATTATGAACTTTCCACTAGCTGAGTACGAATCTTATATAGAGAATATTCAATTAATTAATTATCTCTAATTAAGTTTGTATTTACAAAAGAAAAGTATTATTATGTATGTAGTATATTAGCAGTTATCTGATTTCCATAGTACAAGCTCTGCTTAGTATGGGATAAGATGGCCGTGTGTGTTATTGTCTCAAGATATTATTATTATCATGTTAAAATAACCTGGAGTTAATCAGCCCCAATTAATGTATCGTTATAAAAATTTAAGCAAAACTATCAAAACGTTAGTAACTCATTCTATTAAACTGTTTTTAATATTATCTTTTAATTTAATTACCAATTCTTGAGTAAAAGTAATTATGCTCGTAAAACTGTTTATAATTTTATTCACGTGCAATAAAACCAATCCACCAATTAATACATTTACAGTTGCAACAATTTCAATTAAGATTGTATCGTTAAATTCGTATTCTTAATTAGAACTAATAAAATAGTCTGAAACTTGATTCAAATATCGTTCATAAATAATTTTATCTAGATTTTTAGTTATAAATTTTCTATTTTAAATAACGATACAATTTACACATTTTTATATCTTTTTCTAGAAACCCACATAGTTTATATTAAAATCTTTGCAATTTATTTTATTCTTCGTGTTTCATACGATTCCGTTACTTTTACAGCCAATTTTCATACTACGCCCGTCTACATTAAATTTGTTTTAATTCTTTTTAAAGCTAAAAATTGCTTTTGTTAAACAATTATATGTTCAAATCTATCAATTATTTATCTGATTCCTGTGGTTTTAAATTGATAGTAAAAATAAAAGTGCATTAGATATAATTATTTTTATAAACACCTTTTTTAGAGTAGGTAGGTATAGTAACTACATAGAAGAATTTTCCATTTCCATCGTTGTAAATAGATTGGAGAGCCAAGCAAAGGAAAGTGGCCAAGACCCGTTTAATCATACGAGTGTCCACATGTGACAATTTCACTTCTACAATTTCTTATTGAACTAAGTATTAGTAGGTATTACTATCTACATAGAAATTAAACTTTTCTTTAGCCAGTATGAATCAACGTCTTACTGCAGGGCACGTGTCTTTTCTACTCTGTGTAACCTTATTCCTAAATGAAGTTCTAACACTTTTATGTGGACAAATAACTCAACCTTTTTACCTGAAGGTGGTAACTTTGCAAATCCTTAGAACTTCTTGATACCATCCTTCTTACCAATTAAATAGTCTAATGAAATAATGCTTGCGATGGCGTTGCTAAACTCACAACCGCCATTTTCATTCGGAACATTCTTTTCAATATACCTACCGTAATGCCAGATCCATGAGAAGTAGCAAATCAGTATTAGGTTATGATGCGGCAGAATTATTGCTCCCAAAGCGAAGCGACCATTTGGTAGTTCCATTATTCTTTTATTACATAACCTTTGTCTATACTTGTTACAGAGTATCCGTTAATTCTACTTGGTATAGAGCGGACACTCGTTCGCCTTAAGAACAGTTACTTTTCTCTGATATATTACTGTAACAGGTTGTGATGAACTTAATAGAACATTATTCTCTTTTTATTAAGTCATTTTGGCTTTTGTATCTTCATTCACCTTTATTGTATCACTAGCAGATAATCCCGTCAGATTGTCTTGGCTTAATGCTGGTATTTAGTCATCATGCTAATAACAAAAATATGTTTTATTGTCTTTATAATTAGCCTTGTAACACAAAGGCCCCGATATATTCCATGTAAAATCACATAGATAATTTAGATTCTAAATAATTTTAGCTTTAGGACCGTCTGTGAATTGATCACAACAAACCCAACAGCCACTTAAGCATAATAATATAGTACAAGGTACAAACATGAAAATAAAAGGCATTGAAAAGACCGGTCGTAAATCGAAAAGTAGCTGTTGAATATTTTTTAAAACACTTTCAATGCCACAATGAAATCGCTCCACTTAAAACTTATCATTATGTAAAAGTTAAAATAAGAAAACAAGGCAAAGGTTATATTTATGTACAACAAATAAAAACAAATGTTTACAAAGAAAAATCTTGCTCAAACCATTATGACGTCATATGTCATTATATCTTGGGGAAAGTAGTAAAGAACTGACGTAACTTAAATTCTCAGGTCTCGTGTTCATCCATTAAAGTTGACATAACTACAATCGTATCAATGGATTCCATCAATTTGATAATTTCTGCTTTATCATCAGAATCTGTGTTAGATCATTATTTTAGACCTTAACTATACCGAAGTTTATCAACCTTATTTAATTCTTTTTGTGTTTGTTTTGCTAGGAGTAATATCTACTGCATTAATGATTAATGTAACAAATAAAGTGATTCTCGCAAATTTTGACTGCCAAAATGACCTAAAGTGATATAAAGTTATGTAAAATGAAATGTTATTTAATATTGCTCCGACTTCAAAGACTTTATTTTAGCGACAGATTTAAAAATAGCAGTACCTAACTCAGTGAAAGTGATGGATTAACACAGTGTACGTTTCAATACAAGTGACAAGTTTATCAAAATGAATTTATCAGTCGCATCGACAGCTTCCAATGAGGACGTTGGTGAGTAACAATAATTAACGGTTATGATATAACTAATACAAAATTTACGTAACACAATTACATAATTTAGAAGTTGTAAGTAGATTTAGTTGGACTTGTTTCGCTCTTCTAATAGGAAATAAGCAAACAGTCATACCAACAGTTAATTAATCCAACGACTTTGTAGGCCTTTAAATACTTGATTTGGCCAGAGACTTAAAGCCTCCAAAATGGCATATCGCATTGTCATCTATCATGTTCTGTAGCCAATCTGTTAGCAATACAAACAATGATAAAAAAACATATTGTCAATGATTGGTAAGTGTGTGCAAATAAATTTGTGAAATATTGTGTTTCTGCAACAATGGAAATATTGCAAAAACCAATTATTGAACCTTCATGTTTTACATCGATCAATAGCAAAATTGTTGGTGAAGTCACTGCTCCTACAAACTAGACATGGAGGAATGAAGATGATGATTTTGATTTTCATATCTTTAAACTGGTTGTGTCTGTTTGTCGTGGCCTATGTGCAACATCTTCTCAATAATTAGTTACATTAGTACTGCTAACATAAGGTGACATAATATATTACTCATGCTTCAGACTTCAATGGTATCTTTCAAAACATCAACAATCCTTGGTATTACCAGACGATTAACTCTCAAAACCTTTATAAATACAGAGCCAAGGTGTATGATGCGAAACATGATACAAGTTCGCCTACACTACACCTACACTGTTAGATACTTCGCCATTTTCTCTTATTATATTTGCATCCCTAATAAATTTGTCCTTACGCCTACTCCACTAAATTATACTTGCGAATTATGGGAGGATGAATTAACATTGCAGCATAATTTAAAATTCAAATCATGTGAGAACTGAGTCTAAACACCTTCATTAATCAACACCTCGGTTTTTAGAAACAGATTCTTTTTTGGTGATTGTAGTCCGACCTTTCCCTATGTCTCTATGTGTTATATGCGATTCTAAATATTGTACCTCAATTATTTTTAATGTAAAATCTTCATTCCCAACGGGGTTTTCTTCGACCGCAACGTTTTTTTATTATATTTGATGATTTTCACCTTTTTCTTTCTTCCAAATGTAAACAGGTCAGTCGTGCTCCGACACAGAATGTGTGGTATCTACTTCCGTAACATTCATTTTAAAATAAATATTCGAAAATGTTACGATCATTAAGCATTCTCGAAATTTTGTTTCAAATATCATGTGTTTGTAAACAACAACTAATTATGTCTACAAACGAATTTATGTCAATAGTAACTAATAATATTATTTTATCTTTAACTTAATACTGATTAAATGCGATTTCTCCTTCTTTTTATGTTAATAGATTAAGATAAATATGTAAATTCATTAGTAAAGTCAAGTTAGAAAATAATTATATAGTGGGCGTTTGACGCCTAATGGGTCATAATTATTATTGATGTTAATACAACTTCACCGCTTTTAATATCATAACATGAGCAGTCCAATTGAATATTATTTAAGTAAGTACAGAAATATATAGGTATCTGCTTGTTCCAATAGATTGCTGTAAATAAACCCCTTTTGCCACATTTCGTTCAAATTAATCCCATAAATTTACGCTAAATACTTATTGATCAATTCTTTAAATACTTCCGAAACCCCATTCATCTTGATGTTTACAGCTTTTTTTCATCCAAAAGCCAAATAATGCAGGATTAGTCTATAATTAGCGGAGAAAAGTTTTCTATAGGTCATTTTGTAATCTTCAACTGCAACTTGTTTCTCATCTGTTGTGCAACAGCTGGCAATATCTAACAGTTGTTACCAACATAATTGCCAAGAATTATATAGACTCTGATGATAGTTTGTGCAATCTTTCAATCCTCAATCAATAAAATACCTGCACCTAAATTAGCAGTTTATTCAAGCGAAATAGGCACATTCTGCTTATAATCAGTTGCAAAAACTAAGCCTGCCTAAAACTAAAGTATGAGCATGCTTTAGATAACCACTTTTGGTTACATATCTGTTTGTTTTACCTTCACATTCTTTGGAAGAGGAAGTTTCATTTGTAAACAATTGTTAAGTAAATAGTGAAGTAGTAAAAGTAGTTCTTAACAGAATATTGCATAACTCACCAAAATAATCACAGTACAATATCAATAACAGTACTACTGACGTTCATTCATTATAATATCTTACGTGACTCAACAAAATATTATACAATTATTATGATTTGATTCACGCAATAAGTTTCGGGGTTTCGGCTTCGTTATTTAGGGTTACCGACGTTTTGACATCACTAATGTTCTTTAATTAGTATGTAAAACGTTAGTGTGATTGAACTATGCCAAACACATGAGCGAAGACGCTTTAAATGCATATTTTCTATTCTTAGGATTAGATTTGTATGTTTCAGTGAGGAGGTGGCTTTAATAGCTGCATCTGTTAACTTATTATCTATTTTAGTATTAACTGCAAGATATTTTGCAAGAATCTTACGTTTTGTTGTACTAAGTTCATTCTAATATTTAGCTATTAAATCTTTATAATAACATCAAATATATTATTTTCAATGTTATTATAGATGTCTTTAGTTTTTAATCTTTTACCGTATTAAATTTTCTTTAGGCATATTTCTCTATTAGGTGTTTTATTTCTTATCGCTACCGCAAGGCCGCTAGAAGCTAGACGCTATTTATTACTTGCAATACGGTCAAGACCTCGATAACCTTTCATATCAAATTAACTACGCTTGTTAATTTATTTGTCATCGTTTAACTGAATATTACGGTCAGTTTCGCGATTTATGTCTTCATATTAAGATATCTTTATTAAAATTTGTTCCTATTTTGCTCCGTTTACTAAGTTCTGTGTTCTTGTGACTTTGCCATTTTTAACACACATATTTGTTTTGAGATAGATCTCTGTTATCTTGTTAAAATCGTCTTACTATTTGCAAATACTAATGTAATTTCCATTCAAATTCAATACGACAGTGCTGAGATTATTTTATTTGTACCTATTTACATTGTTCTTACATAGTACGTGTATAAGTATTTTATAGATCTCAATATCTCCAGTTGGGTCACCTTGGATTCGTTCTCGCTGCATTGTCATTGCAGTCGTGCGGTTGCAAACACTAAAGATACAAAGCATTTTTTCCTTCGACCCATTTTTACCTATACTTTGTCTATCTACCGTTAGTTTTCCGTCTATCACTTCATACAATCGTAAATTACACCTTATGACGTTCACAATAGAAGCATTTTAAATTGTCTGCCAGAAGCTTGACAAAGTTAAATTTGCATTTGATGAAATAGTTTATCGTCCGTGTCTATTCGTTAGTCATCGCACCCACCAAGTTTATCGACATCTAATTCGGCTGTTTATTAGTAAAACGTGAAAATATTGTTCGTTAAAATCTTGTGTTTAGTTTAAACATTTAGTTTGGTGGTTGTGAATATCGGGCTCAGTTTGCAATAGATGTCTGATGTATCTAGTGAAGTCGGTGCTCTTGGCAATGTTTGTTAGTTCGTTGCGGTGCTCAGACGTGCAATACGACCTTGGTGCCTCGTTGACTGCATCTAGTTGACACTGCTGACAGCTTAATGGATTGCTCGTTTCAATATCCAGGTATAAGATGTTCTTAATAATAATATTCTTTTCTTCATCTCATTCAGTAATACTATTATAACTTCATATCTTATCATAATTTGTCTTGTAAATTGATGATTGATAAGCCCTATTTAGATTTCGCAGAATTAGTTTTGATATTGATTTTTGGTAATGGAATGATAATAATCTGATAGATGTCCTATTACAGTTATTCCGGTATTTAATATATCTATTGTAATATCGGTATTACGATATTGATCTTGAAAACTTGTTGGATTGATCTCATTAGCATATAATAATCGTACATAAGATTAAGATTCCATAAAGACCGCGACGGAGGTGCGTATACGCATCGTAATCGATTGCTTACCATACATTTGCTTTCACTTTGGGATACAACTTTCATGTTTATTAAGTATTCGTTATACAAAGCAAAGAATGATCAAAGAACAATTTTAAAAGTGATTTTTGTCGCAATAAGTCAGATTCATCAATTTACTTAGTACCTAGGTACCTACCTAATATTTTACTTAGGAACATAACTATATTAATAATTACTATAGTATTATTGTGTCTAAAATAATAATGTAGAACTAAACAAATAATGATAGCGACAAGAAACATATTTAGCTATTCAACCTAATTTCCTGCAACTGCTTATATAGTACCTACCTATTGACATTTGGACGTCATATTTAGGAACTAATATCTAAACCGTCTACGATTACAATACCAAGTATAACCTTGTTTGTTGCAAACTATTTACTCACTTTCTTACCTTTGCTTTACCTTTAGTATTTGTCGCCTTTGTCGAAATAGGAACTATAGCATTATAAATGTTAGTTAAAATATTTCGAAACGAAATATATTTTCTGTAAAACGTCTTTTAAAAAGAAAGTTGTAACTGATCATAAAACAGTGGCGGAGGACGTTTTTACGACTCTAAAGCATAGGCATGCCGCTGTTGAGGAAGGAATTCTAAAATAAGACCTAAATATGCAAATACGCAGCAGTGGTCTTGTTTTAAAGGGGTTCGCAGTCACATAGGAAGCTGTAATGACAACGGATAGAATGTATTTGACTCACAAATTGCCATCCGTTCGAACGCAAAATTGTTTGCTTCATATTTCAATATTGGTCGTGATTTTCTGTCTTCATTGTTTTAAGCTAATGAATTCATCAATATATCTTGTACTTACGTATTTAAAAAAACTGTATTTCATTGATTTCAGTAATAGGCAGGGTAAATATCTACATAGTTAATACCTAAAACAAATGTGGTTGAGTTACCTTACCAACCTTATTTCGATATAACCTCATATTAAAGTAGGTTCCCAAGTTTGACTCAACATAACAAAATTAAACACGTAATAAAGTCGTTTCTGTCTTTATGCATGAAAATAATTACACAATAATATCTTCTTAATATATATAAATCTCGTGTCACAATGTTTGTCCTCAATGGACTCCTAAACCACTTAACCGATTATAATAAAATTCGCACACCATGTGCAGTTCGATCCAACTTGAGAGATAGGATAGTTTAAATCTCAAATTATAGTCGCAATTTTAATTTATTGCTAATTATTTGTCTGTTATTATTTGACAGTCACAATTATCTGTTAACTCCAAATGATTCTAACAGATGTCGATACCTTTCGACTGGGTTGAGTAAGTAATCAATAGATGGCGCTGCTATGGTTATCACATTTTATGGAAATTGTTGAGTGGGCTGAAGCTACCCGGGCGAAGCTGGGACGGGCCGCTAGTGTATTTATAAGTCTATAAGTTGTAAATTAACCCCCGTATTCATAAACGTATTTTATGCTCTCTATATCTAAAATAGGTTTATAATTCGTTTGTCTTTGTCTGTCATCTTGACATGTATACTAGTAAGAAAGAGACAAAAACGATTTTAATTAAAGATTTTTATAAGATTTTTATGAATAAGACCGTAAATGTTTTGGTATATACCACCAAATTAACCCCTATATAGGGAAAATGTAATGTAACAGAAATAGGAAGCGATATAAACAGATGTCTGGTGAACTTATAGCAAATTGGCGACAAGTTCATGAAGCCAATGACATTCAGAACGCTATTTCGGCGCAAGCGCATACTGTACTAAATCTATTCAAATTTACGAATGGTTTACGACTGACTGTTCCTGCTTGTGCCACGGAGTTTGAGTTTATTTCTTTCTTCAAAAATCTATCAATATTTAATAACAATAACTCTCTTAACTCGTAAGATAGTTGAGAGAAGACCCGTGCCCAGCAGTGGGACACTAAAAAGGATTAAAGTGAAAACACTACTGTCTTATTTATTCGCTTGTGGTACTTACATTTCCACTGATTTCAGATTTTATTAATATCATATATGCATACTATGACATTACATGACTATGAGCTCATTATAGCTAAAATAGGTTTATACTCGGTTTGTCTTCGTCTGTCATCTTGACATTTACATTAGTAAAAAACAGACAGTCTATTTTAATTAAAGAGTCTTATAAGATTTTTATGAACAAGACCGTATTTCATTCTAAGTAGAGTAAAAGGTACTATTAAGCACCTCCCTTAAATTTATATGTATCAGATAGTTACTAAATGAGAAAAATTTACGAAATGGAATGCGTATTCCAGAGCAATATTTTACTAAAAGTCGAAGAATGTTTATGACAAACCTTAGCCTCGTACTACCGAGTGGTATTTTAAAAGGACAAAATGTACGGTATTTATGGTTGCAGCTGCCCAAACATAGTCACAGTCTGTGACTATGAGTAAGAGAACCTTGAAAATAGTTTAAAATAATTAATTTAATTTTTTTTTAATAGTTTAGTTTTTTTTCTTTCTTTTTCATTTTTTTTTCTTTCGAAATACACTTGACATATTCGAAATTCGCGCCTGACGTTTGCTGAAACATATTGTCATGTAAAAATGACAGATGTCAAAAATTGGAAGTTTAATTTTTCTGTGAGCAGGACGGGATATGTAACTTTACAGAGGTTTAATGAATCCTACTCAATGTAAAACACCTAATAATACCTAATACTTACTGATACAATTTTATTTGAGTCCCTGCACGTTCTTATCGCAGATATGTTTTCTGAATTGAAAGTCTAGCATTATCGCAGTGGCTACTTTCTTTTTCAAATAGGCAATAACTTTAATGTATTTTCCAATCACAGTTAAATTAGTAGTTTTCTTCTTACGTAAATTGCGTATTATTTAATCCTACTTGAATATTAACTGCATAATGTTAAATTATACGCCTTTTAACATCAATTTGTGTCGGCTTGCTTATAAGATGTTTATTTCATTTGATTTATTAGCCTTCATTGCCTAATAATTATGTTTTTGTTTATAAAACTTTTAGTTGTAGTCACGATTACGATTGAATTTTTGAAGTAACATACGTGCTATCTTAAGTACCTAGATAACTCTTGTAAACATTACTTTTACATTATAAAATAAAACTATTTTTAATGGACATTATAGCAGTTTACTTTAGTTTTTATATTGATACGTTTTAGATTTTTACAGCTTTTATAAACACGTAAGATTTTCGGAGTTAGGACATCACTTAGGGATGCCCTAATTCCGCAAGCATCCGAAACTTATCGGGATATAAAAACTGTGATAAAATCCGATATAAAATACTATAATTTTAATGTGTAATCTAATAATTTAGTAGAGTACCTAAGTCTAATCAGGTATCTATTACATTTTAGTATTTATTAAAAATAAATAACAAGTTTCTAGTTAAAATCTTAATGTTATCGCTCAGTTCACTTACGGTAGTTGCACATTTTCAAATATAATCATATCAAGCATACCAATTTCCTGTATGATTGCAATCTTGCCGTTACAAATTAGTTTCCCTTCCTTTAGAACTGGATTTCTTTGATGACTTATGTAATATCACAATTTATAGCTTTTATCTTGTTTAATAACTGTTATTTATGTTGTATTTTGATACTGTTATTTCCTAACTGTTTTTAAAAGGATGCTGTTATTAAAATATGAGTTGTCTTGTTAAAAATAAACACTAACCGACAATACGAAAATATTTCTCGTTGGTCATAAATAAGTAGGTTATAGTTATAAGTTCATCACATAAGAGATTTAGTGTAATAGATGACCTAAACTTTTTAACTAACTTTAAAAAGGAGGAGCGGTTCAATTCGGATGTTTATTCGTAGCTAACACTGACATCTCTGAGTTATTTAGCTCTTGGCACTTGGAAATGACATAATGAGTAGGTAGGTACCAATAAGTCTAAATTACCACCTGGCAAAGTACCAGTCTGTTGCACATTAGCCTACTGGCTGATGCTGACACCGACCTACATTACGTAGCATAAGCGCTTGCGCATCACAATCGTAAGAAAAGTTGACATTGTACCTACTATTCAAGTTGAGTTTGCTTTATTTTTACTTTCCTTCAGCTTATTCACGCCCTAAAATTTCAAACAACACACCGCGAAATAAACTTAGTTGTGTTGAGAAAAATGTATAGTACCTAGGTAAATTAGCATCAACGGGTCCTAATTGGACAATTTATCCTAAAAACTTACACGAAATGGTTACAGATAAGTGTTGAATCGCCAAATACTACGCAGTTTTTAACTACCTACTTTTAGATTAAAAAGTACTCCCACTTAACACCCTGGCCACGAAACACGTCGTCGGACGGCGCGGCTGACGATTAGGTATGCAGTTCATTGCCCACTCGCGTTCACTTGTCTTTAGACACTGCTTAAGCAAATACGCAATGAACGATGAAATCGCAAACCGCGCCGCCCGACGCCGTCTCCCGTGGCTAGGGCGTAAAGTTTATAAAAATCGCGTTTAAATCGTTTAATGTTGTTTATCGACAACCTACATTTCTTTTTCCACTTGGCAAATGCAGTGCAGTGAAATTTACCTACCTATCTACTTGTATATGTTAGGAAATCGTTTGATCTACGCCGTTCTACTTATTTTATATGCTTGTATAATTAAGATCTAGCAATCTGTTGGCAATATGTTTATTTACCTAACTTTAATGTTCAACTTGTCAATTAAATTCGCCTTAAATAATCTAAGTCATATCTGGTAACAAATCTAAACAAAGTACATTAAGAAATCATGCAGGTACATTATATGTTTACCTACCTACCTATAGCTCGTTAAATATACTATACTAGCGACCCGCCCCAGCTTCGCACGGGTGCAATGTGTTATACTACTTATAAACCTTCCTCTGGAATCACTCTATCTATTAAAAAAAACCGCATCAAAATCAATTGCGTAGTTTTAAAAATCTAAGCATACATAGGACATAGGGACAGGAATGCGACTTTGTTTTACACTATGTAGTGATATACTATATACTAAAAGGCTAGATAAATAGGCAAAACAATCTCTTGATATCTCAGTTTTTAAATTTAATAGGTTAATTTTAATTTAATAAAATTTGTGACCTCCAATTTCATTCTCTTTTAAGTTTGAAAAACATCTGAGTCATCATGAGTCTATTTCCGGGTAAATATTATGCACGGGTATCATATGGATAAAAATTAGATATCTACAGAATAAGAGCAGCGGTGGCGCAGCGGTACGGGCTTCGCATTAGAAAAATAAGGTCGCGGGTTAGAATCCTGGTCGAGCCCACACATCTTTGTGTGAATTGTTTCATCTCCGCTGCTAAATATCGGTGAAGGAAAACATCGTGAGGAAACCGGCATGTCTAAAACCTAATCATTCAAGGACATGTGACATCCACCAACCCGCACTTAGCCAGCGTCTGTGGATTAAGGCTTAAACTCTCTCAACTCATAAGATAGTTGCGAAAATACCCGTGCCACTAAAAAGGGTTGAAGAGAAAACCCTGTCTACATGTGAATCCAGATAAAAATCGGGTAGATGTATTATCAGGACTATCATGTAGGTTAGTATGTAATTTTTTGCGTATAGCAGTTTTGCTCTGAAACAGTAAAAATTAAAGATACCTACCTACATCCTCACAAACTTTCTCATTTATTATAGTCTTAGAATTATTTTAAATACTAAAAGCCGTTTGTTTTGTCCACAGCTGTTTCAGCGAGATGGTCAGCACTCCGTGCAGCAGCTACCCGTCGTGGTGGTGCGCGCCGACTGCGCAGAGAAATGGCGGCGCTCAGAGCCAATCTTGACGAGATCTGCGAGCCTGGTGAAGGCGCACCGCAGCCTCATACCAGGGCACAGTTGCATAGAAGAATCGAGGAATTGAAGGTTTCAACAATTCAAAACTAATTTAAACAAGTATAACCTGAAAGTATATGAGATATGATAAGAGGAACAACCCGAATACCTTAAAAACAACTGCAGTCTACGAGTCTTTTATACCTTCGTTAACTTACCTCTGAACTTCTGACTGAAGTTTTGAACCGTGTCTTTTAAAAATTAATAATAATAAATTAATTAATTAATATTTTACTACGTGGTAGTGCTCATGATTAGAAAAAACTTTCATAAAGATACTTTTATTTTGAACAACTTTTTTTTATTAAATTCACATTTTTATTGGTTTGGTCTTGGCCTTAGTCGTCAAAAAAGTATTCCACACTAATTATGAAGTCACCTTATCATACATTAAATAGTTAAACTTAGTATTATATATTATCTGTGGTTAAACCATAGAGGGATAACATGCTTACAGATAACAACACAACCCTTTAGTATCCCACTCTTAATCTAAATTAACTTAACTGTTTAGAGAGTTTATGCCTTAAATCCACTTACGCTAATTAATTGCGGTCGGTGGATAACACGTGTACCTAATTAACTAAATATTACATAAATAGTAATCTGTTTATTGGAATCCTATTCCACCTAAATAGTTTCAACGAAAAAAATATTCTATTTCCTTTCTGCTTTATGTTTACAGGACCGTCTCTCTCGGTTGCTAGAATGCAAAGTGTCAATGCTAAAACTGACAGTATCAGTGCGACGTACTTTGGGAGAAATGGAGTCGGACGATGGCGGACTGGCGACGGATCTTTCTGCACTCTTAGCTGCTTGGGACGATGCCCATCAAAGGTAAGTAATATTATATAATCTATCTAATAATAATCAGAATCTAATAAGATTTATTCTAGGATGCTTTCAAAATGAAGTAGTGGGCCTGACGTCCGTGATAATTCGTGCATACATTTCATTCATGGTGTTATTTATTTATTTTTTAGAATTTCCAAGTGTTGATAGTTTCGTAACTAGATTTCACAAAGTATTCGTTTGTTACAGGACATCAAACGAGCTGCTCTCATTGGAAAAAGCAGTATGCGCGTGGGCAGAATGGGAAAGTGCTTTACGAGAGCTACAGGGTGCTCTACGAGGGGACCTTGCTACGTTAGAAGCTCTAAGAGACAGGGGCACTGCAGTTGGCGACCAGACTGAGGTAGCAGCACAGATAAGGCAATTAGCTGCCTCGCTTGTTGATAAAAAGAAGGTTTGTTGAATAACATAAGCAGTTATCGATAATATCATAGAATTAAAAGATATCGATGGTCTAATTATATAAATCAGTCTGCATAAAAACCTGCGGATGTGCTAATTAGAAACGGATGAAGTAATATGTATTCTTTAAGTTCTTCCATTTTAAAATTATCGTTGACCTTTTAATGAATAGGTACCTACCTAGCTATCGATCTATACTAGGCGCCTTTGTAAGGTTATATCTATAAGTTTTTTGATAGTGTCCTTATTTCAGTTGCTATTATAGCAACATTATACTTGAATAAAAACGACAATGACTTTAAAATTAACACTTTTGCGTTTCCTTTAATCCAGTCTGTAACGGTAAGAAAGGGGTAGATACATAAAAAAAATAGACAGCAACACATATCATATTACACATTTACGGTCTTTTTCATAAAAATCATTTAAGACTCTAGTTAAAATGGACTTTGTCTCTTTCTTACTAATAGAAATGTCAAAATGACAGACAGAGACGAATTATAAACCTATTTTAGCTATGGTAAGCTTATGAGACGTATATGTATACGGGGGATATAATATTAAAAATCTCATTCTGCCTACAGGGTGGTTCGACATGCGATTCATTGTCGGACTCAGGAATCTCCGATGGTGACAGCGAAGGCGCAGGAAGACGCGCACGACGTCTTAGCGCGTTACGCGAACTTGCGCGACGCTTACAAGCGGCACTTGCGCACAACTCACCTGCGCAAAGAGCCATTGCTAAGGTAAAAACATTTATGATATTAGGTACCTAAGACAACAAATCTTACTTGATATTAAGATGTACATATAAGCGAAGCCAAAGAAAGATCACGTAACCTGTCCAAGTATTATGAACCATCAAAAGAAGTAATGATTATAAAACATTATAATTTATTATCTTTACATAATGTAACCACCTGCCTCATTAATCCTCAAGTAGAATATTCAATCGATCTTAATACTAGCCGATGTATTACTCGATGGGGAAATCGATAAAAAAGGTTTCATAAAACTTAGCCATCTGGATTTAAGTCCCAAAATCTTTTTGTTAGTGTTTCAATAAAATACTTTAATAAAAATATGTTATTTCAGCGTATGGAACAAACGGAAAATGAAGTCCGCATCCTACAAGAGTCGTGTCGGGTTTTGGTGGAACAAAGCATTCCCGATCTGAAAATCGAGGAAGAAAAGTAAGTTGAATTATAAATTATGAAATTTTGACAATTTTATAAATATTATATATTGTGACTTCATCACTAAATAAAATATTTTAAGGTGAAAAAGGCAAAAACGTACTGTAGTCACAAAAAAAAAACATTAAGGTTCTTAGAGCGGTTAACTCTTTGGAAGAAAGGAGCTACTTTTTTAGAACTCATTTTTTCGGAACTCCACAAATGAACTCGCTTACCCCAACGGTTATTTCTGCAAAACAGTCCTCAGTACCCCTAGTACGTCTTTGTCAATACAAAAAGAATTCATTAACTAGAATAATAATAATAATTACCTAGAAGTAACTATAAATTGCAAAATGCGAATTGAAAATGTACAAAATAAAATAATTAGTAGTTTTTTTGGCATTGAAATTTATTATCTTGATTGGTTTTTAACAGTATTTTTTTTCGTATTGAAAACTTGTACTAAGGGTACTGAACTTCTTTTACCCAAAGTAAAACGATTTTTTTTTCAGCAGAGACAACGGCATCACCTCCATTGGAAGCAAGACAGGTTCTGGGGATCCAGACTACAGTCCTCGTGGTGGATGGGTCTGGCGTGTCCTTCGCTCTTCCCTGCCTATTCAACTCTGCCTTGTAGCCTTACTCCTCGCCGCCTGGCTTGTGGAAAGACCCAGATGCTGTGATGCCTTAAACTCTTTGGCTCAAACATTGACTCCCCAACTACGCTATGTCAGAGGTCCACCTCCTGTTTGAAGTAACCATCTTAATAATATTGAGAGAATTATAACTAGCTTACAGCTAGAAATGGGAGTTAAGGCAATAAAGCTATGACTGGTAAAGAACAGTCTACGTTAGGTAGAAAGGAATTAAAGTATTGCACTTAGGTGCTTCTCCTATTGAAGACTTTATGACCTTGGGAATATGTCTACATTCAGCTAGAAAAGAGACTTTATTACTAAGTACTAAGATCTATTTTGCCAATTAAAGTATGAAAACGTCTATATACGTTTCGGGAGAATGTTAAGCTGTGTATAGCTAAAGAGAGCCTTAAGTATTAGCACTAAGGTGCATTTTGCCAACAGTATTCAAGGCTGGAGTGGAGTTTGTAATAGGCCTTTGTAAAGGCGGTAGTTTGCGTGTAGCAATAATTTTATTTGTTTACTAACTATTGTTAGAACGTGAGGTTTGATTGACGTTACTAACATAGTGTTAGTGAAAAGTGTATGAGTAACAAAACGGTTAATATAGATCAATTCAAGTTGTATGGCGTCACGTTAGCATAGAATGAGACAGAAGATAAATTGCTTACCAGAGGTTCGCAGTGTGAAGGGGAAGATGTAACGTTACTCACACATTGATATAACTTTCTTTGCATGAGTAATGAGCTTCACACTTTTATTTGCAAATAAATGTGTTTGTGTGTGTGTCAAAATAGCAAACAAATGAATTCCGAAGCGCCATATCACTTGAAATGTTCCAGATGATTCCATTTTAAAGAAAGTATGACTTGATTCGAATGACTGGTTTTATTTGCTCACAGCAAAAGTTCAAAATAAAAAAGTGTTCCAAAAATATCATCTGTATCAGATGACGTTTAAACTAGTTAGTCTATTGTTTAGATTAAATTTACTTATTACCATCGACGAGATATCTAAAAGACACCACTATTCAAATATTGTATGAAATTGTTAACGTCAAAAGTTGGCGGGATATCGGGGAAGTTTGTTAAGTTTGATTGGTTCGTACCTTGAACAAATCAATCAAAATTAGCTTAAGGTTGGATTATATGTTGTGGTATAAGGTATGACATAAGTGTCTAGTAGGTACCTTGTGGGTGCTGATTACTAACAATTTGACAAAAGTTTTATAAGTTTTCACGTAGAATAGAAGCATGCCTATTTTAGTACAATTATTCTAAGTTACTTAAATAGGTAAGAATGCGCTGTATAACAGATATTCTATCGATCATAATATTTTATCTATAAAGTTCAGTTCAAAGCAAGAGTTCATTTTAGACCCAAGCGCGATGATGTTGAAACCACTACGAAAGTGCCACAATAAAAATTGGCAGTAGCGTTTTCAGGAACTACAACTCTAATAATTCATGTTACCCAAAGTGGTACTAAATAAGCAGTTTTAAAAGTATCTTCGAAAACAAGACCATAATTGTTTGGCGTGGTCAACAATGGTACATATTAATTATTGCACAACACAGTGGTATACATTCGCGCCAAGTAAACGGAATGTAATGACAGTAGAGTCTTAAAATTGAATTTTTAGCGTTGGCAACACTGATCATTCGTCAATCGTTTGCCAGGTCTCTAGTTAACTCTTGCGTTGCGCAAATTCAAAATATTATACAATTAAAAAAAACATAAGAATTCTTTAATTTTCTGAAGTACCTAGTCTGTAAGAGTAGTTGTTTTGTTCAGTCAAGTACCTTTTTGTCATTTAGGTTTTCTGTCAGAAGTCATGTGACATAATGTTTTTTTTAAACAATATCATTTCTTTTATAAACATTCTTGTGGCCTTGTAATACTACTTAACCTTCAATTTAGCATTTATACGTATTCTATTATGAACGAGGTTCAGTTCATATAATAATATTATGTATACGATGACATTCACTAGATGGCAGTACTGAGGTAAGAGGTTAAAAGTTAACACGACGCGATACTTGAGGCTTCATAATATCAAGGGAAGGCACAAAAGAACCCACTGGGTCAAAAAGCTTTAGGTCTCCCAGCCTCATAAATAAGACAAGATACCCGTACACTATTTCAACTTTGGTTTTAGCCTTACTCGTAAAGAGTCGTGAGTCGTAACCAATGTAACGGGTTCGTCAGAAATAGATTTATTAATTGCACTATCGTATGCTATTTATAAACAATAGCCACATAAGAAATACGTTTGGGTGTCTTAATAACCTAAACATAATTTCATGAACATACTTTTTAGAAGCATGCTATATTTTTCTGATTTATTAATATGATAGAGGACCATAAATGCAACAGTAGCGCTATCTAGTGAAGCAATCATTTCAAAAAGTCTGTGTGTCATTTATAAAAAAGCCGCTAACATAATTTATTAAGTACCAACATAAAAAAATAGTTTTTAAGCTTACTCTCTCCACCGTAAATAGATTCATTCATTTTTGTAATGTTACAATTATTTTATCAACTTAATTCAAATTTAGTTAGCCTGTTAGACTATTTTTTCAGTATAAATGACAATTTTAAAGATCTGTTTCTGAATATTTTTAGTAATTAAAAAATAGTCAAGAATGTATGAGTTGAGTCTGATCAAGTACTTCACTATAGCCACCCAACAAGTAAACTCCCCCTTAAACCATACCAAGAATCTATTAAAACACTGGATGTAGCATCTAGAACAAATTGTTGAAGACAAGTTCATTCACCCTAGATATGTATATTTATCCCTCTCACACTTTACCATGCAACCAACCAGAAACAGAAATCAAGAGAGTAAGAGGTATCTAGTTCAAGGTCATATTTCTTGTCATCAATAATTTGTTTTTGGCGATATAATCACTGTATTAATATAAGATTCTTGACCCTTACTAATAAACGAAAGGAATAAAGAAAAAAATTAAAAATGTTTACTGTACAAATACTGCAGGTATGCTAAGATTATCTAATTTACTGTTTGTTACTGTAAATGATTTCAGTGTCATAAAAGAGACAAAGAAAAAACATACAAGAATACTTTCAGTTAGCTCTCCTTTTATTAGCAAGAGTTTTGTTTTTTTTAATATCAACGCAGTTTATGACCAATATAAAAAAATAAACAAATATGATATCAACCATGTTGAAATTGAATATGGCATGAATTCAATACGTTATGAATAAAAAAAAATTGCAAAATTCATAAAATTACTGTTATTTATTTATAATTATAAATTATAATTTCTATTTCTATTGATATGTAAGTATATTTTGTTGATTGTTTTATAAAAATTAACTATCAAATTATGTTTGTTTTCAAAATGGTGACATATTAATATTCTATAATACTTCTCTCAAATTCAAATTTGATTGTTCAAAAATATTTTTTTATTATTACATAAACGAAAAAAAATTATACAGAAATTAATGTAAAACGCTTGGGATTTAAATAAAATTTACAAAATTATGTGTGGCGCATTCTTGTAATGAATGTAATATTAGTATGTAAGTACACTCTCCCTGTGGTTTGTTTTCATAAAAATCACAGTACTTTTTCCTACTTATGTAGGATTTTTTTTATAAACCACAGCGAAAGTACTGACAAACTTTTTAATAAGGCAGCTGTGCCCTTAGTAGTGTGTCATATTTCTTTTAGTTTTAAATTTTAGTTTAACTAGATAATTAAAAGAAAATAGACATGCTGTATGAATGCATTTAATTTTTTCTTTAAAAGCGAGATGGAGCGTTATATTAATCGATTGCATAGGTATGTTGGCTTTTGGAATGGAAATAAATAAAATGAATTTATGAAGTTGTTTTATTATAAGCAGGAATTAACTTAATAGGTAGTTGTTTATAATTCAAATCTAATGGTTTTCCTAGGTAGGTTACTATCTTTTTACTTACTTATTTTTTACGCTATTTCATTGAGTACCGTACAGGACGGCAAATTTTGATAAATCAAGAAAAGGAAAATACGGTACGCTCTAATAACGCAAAAACTAAACCTGGGTCTCTGAGCACAACTACATGCAACGAGAAACACACATTTGTGATCACAGTTAGATATTTACAGTCAATGATAGAAAAGGACAGAGATAGGGACCCACACAGTGTGCAAGCGAAATCACGATAGCCGTTCTGTTTGACATTGCGGTAGCGAAAAAACCCGCTAAATAGTAAATACTATGATGGGCGAAGCGTGTGCGTTGCCATTGTCTTTCACGTCTCTTTTGCATTATCTATCTCACTCTCATATACATGGCGTAGCAAACAACAATTTAAGTAATAATTTATGAGGAACTAAGATTTTTTACTGTACTTCCGCGTGATAAATAATCCCGTCTGGCTTATTTTTGTTTCTTGAGTAATTATGACATTTATTAAACACGCAAGAAGACATCAGATTCGTCTTTAAGCACAAAACCAAAAATTAATGAGCTGTGTCAACATGCATCGTCTACTGGATAGTCTACGTGTGACTGCGTGTCGGTGAGTCCATTGGACTCATTTTATAAGGACCCCGCGCTGTGTACTAGTGGCATATCTTTTTTTATTTTATCTAAGGCGGCAAATGTGTAAATCCGCCGCCGGAGAGCGTGTTATATTAAATTATTAGTTAGGTATGTAGGTATGTGGCATCCATCATTATGCCCATATTGGATACTGGATACTACATATTTTGTATTTACCTGTGCGCTATTTCAACAATATTGCAGTGTAGTCCTTATTCGTAAATAGGATTACTTTTGTTTACATACACACCTTAAATTTAGCGGGCTAGATTTTTGCGTCTTGCGTCTGACTAAAAAAAGCTTTTAAAGTATATTGGCTAACCCAATTTGCAAGACATAGACTTCTTTATAAGTAATACCAACATAAGAAAAAAGGTTCTCTGTAGAAACGTTTCCACCATTTTGTTTGATAAGAATTGAAGTTTCCGGTTAGGGACGAGCATAAAAAATGGTTATCGAATCGAAATATCTAAAATAAAAAATAAAAATTAATTATTTTATCATAAGTGCCGACTGCCAGTAGATTACAAAAAAATATACAAATTAAACATTGTATTTGAAAGTTTAAACGATTTCATTTTACATAATTGTTTGATTGATGGTACACCTGACTAGACCTCTCGTTTTACGAAAATCCTATACAATGCGAGATCAGCATATAGAAATATATAGCTTGATGTGTAAACGTGTGTACAAACGATTCGATTATTGATTATTTACGTATCAAACCACAGACAATTTTGCTTATCTCATTTCGGAGAACGATCATGAAAATCAAACATACGCTTCTTTCTACGTGCCTGCCTTCTGTGTCCTAGTGATATGCCGATTCGATTATTCTATTAACCACAAGTTAAACTCAGTTTTATGCAATCAATATCTGTGCAATAGAAACTTGAAGGTTTAGTTTTGTTTTTGAATTGCACAAGGTGTGTGATGTTAATGTGAATTTGGTACGTAATTAATATCATAGTAGGAAGAAGACTTACGTTAATTTTGTTAGACAATTTTTGAGTTCTTTCATAATTCGATCAACAGACATCAAATTCCTAAGAGTTGCATTGCGAAGACCTCATACCTTAGAGCAAATGAAAGTAAAACAGCAAAGTTACTGGTTTATGTGGTGAATACTATTTATCGTTTAAAAATAATTAAAATACCTATTAATGTAACTATGTATAAAGGTAGTTTAAAAAAATGTATTCGTAATTAAAATATACTCAAAATGTCATGTTATTTTAGATAGATTAAGAAGCAGCTCAATATTGTAACAAATTCTACTTTAAAAATGGGCTTAATTTATAAAGAAGAATTAATTAGAAGTGCGGTTCTGAAATTTATTTTTCTCATAATTTATATTAATAGTTTATTAAATTTTAAATATAATAAATAATTGATTGAATTCGATTCTGTAAAAGCTGATAATCGATTTTACACCACTACTGCCCCCTCCCTTTTTGTGTTGTATTTCCGGTTAATTTTGCAAGTGCGTGCACGTGTCCTTTGGCTGGTAAATGATTTTCCAGATTTATTACTGTGTTTTTGATTAACAAAGTGAATTAAATTATTAAGGTGTCGTGTGGATTTAAGTAAAATAAATAAGGTATAAAGAAATTGTGTATCTACTCGATTATATTAATTTTAGCCGGCCCTATTAAGCGAGGTACTCCGAGGTAGCCATATTGTGTCGCGTTGAAAGCAAGCTTCCCTGCGTAATTGTGCTTAGGGATTGCGTGTTTTCTTATTATGCCTTGTGGGTAAATATATAGTTTAGAATTATCTGCATCTTGTGGTTTGTTTACGGTTGTGGAATATAATTTGTGGGTAATCGATATGGCTCAATTCAGTTTCCGCCTGACACAAATTTATTCGAATTGAATAAAAACTCATATTGTGTAACTTGGATTAGCTGATATTTGATTACATTCCAATTCATAAGTTTTAGGAGCCTACTTGATGCATACATATTATGCAAAACCAATACACGTTTTTCTTGCGCTAGACAAATAACCTGTGAACATTTTGCTTATTTCTATGTAACCTAATAAAGTGATGTTTATTTACCACGTTTTAGAAAATGGTGGGGTCTCGCGTGTATGTTGGCGGGCTTCCCTTCGGTGTAAGAGATAGAGACTTGGAGAAGTTCTTCAAAGGTTTTGGCAGAATAAGAGACATCCTCATCAAAAATGGCTACGGTTTTGTGGTAAGTTATTGATCAAACACATATCCTTATCCTGCTTGATCAAAAAACTCAACCTCCAATTTCTGCCTAGTCATTTTTAAATGACTGATTGTCATACTTCAGGTTTGAATTTCGAATATTGTGTCAAGTATAAAATACACTGAGTATAAAATAAGTCCTTACGTCCTATTAAAATACCATTTGGTAAGATAAGGTTATGAAAGACAGTTAATCTATGTCCAGAAATAAACTCTGCACAACATAAGTATGAAATCAAAGGTATGACAGCAGTTTTTCTCTATGCTGAAGTTTCTAAGTTCCATTTAACATTTTAATCTGTAGAAAACAGATTACTACACTAGACTACTAGCTAAACATACACACAAAAACATGACCCTGGTCGTTCTCAAACTCTTAAATGTAATGTAATGTCATGTCGATTGCTATAGACTTCTCATTGCATGTTGTGCATTGAGTGGTAGACTTATCTCTAACATGACATTCTGAGAATATGAAAATTAGTTTTCAATAAACATATGCTAGTTTTTGGGAGTTCGATAGTGAGCTAAATGTCTAGTGGGATAGCTATATGTGGAGCCCATGTTCTAGATAGTTGTAAACCTCTCTTTGAAAATCTGAAAATCTAACGCTACTGTGCCTGTACATTTACAAGATATTGAACTTTGTAAAAAAAAATTATAATTTTTTGAAAGACAGGAATACAAGGAAAAAGTCCAAGTACACCATAAAGATAAGTTTAGATTACCCACCATAAAGCTAAAACTGTGTAATAGAAACTTTTATTTCAAGCCTATAATTATTTTTAATCATTTACCAAATACTCTTCAGGACTTACCATTTTCATTATTTAGAAATTTGTTATTTAAAATATATTATATACACAAAAAAAAATACTATCCATTTAATGAATATTTAGAGGATTTAAATAAATCAATAGGACCTCGAATGAATTTACCAAAATAATGTATCTATCTTAAATGACATAAATTAAAAATAATATTATCTCTTTGATAATTGTATGCCGTTTATGGCAGGATATGTTTTAAACTGTGGATTAGTAGATTAAGTATATCATCTTTTGTTTTTACCATATTCCAGCAAATAAATGTATTTGATTTGAGAATCGGGGTCCTTATAGCAAATTATGGTTATCTCTCATTCGAGAATGACTAAAAAGAGATAGTGCATGCGACACATTTTACTTAGCCAGCAAATAAGTTATCAATTATTCACAGGAATTTGAAGATTATCGAGATGCAGATGATGCAGTATATGAATTAAATGGCAAAGAATTACTTGGAGAAAGGTGAGACATATTTTTTTATTTATTTTACATGGAATGTTGGGAGTTTAGTTTAAATACACCATCAAATCTTTTTTGATGTATAAACAAAAAACATTCTAATTATTATCTGTTAATTGCCTAAATTTCGTTTTGACTTATAATTTCTTTCACTCACATGATAATGCTTGAAATTTATAATAGTATTATGCAATGTCTTACGCACCACATAAGAAGTTCTAGAGGTTAAGAAGTAAATTAGAATTGAATATTGGGATGCATTATAGTAAAAATAGTTGTAATGTGTATCACTTGTCAAAATTACTTGTCTTATGTGACTCTTCACATATTAAACTGCCGTCAATGACTTACAGGAGCAGCAGTTGCAAAACTTAAAGTTAATTTTTATGTTGGTCACATCCTACTGTAATGTATCCAATGTTGTCAACAGTGCAATAAGTTTACTTTGTGTTTACAATGTAGATTATAGATTTTTATTGATTTTGTATCTTGGAATTTATCTGTATATGATATTTTATCATTTATGTAATACCTATGTAGAACTTAATTAACCTTTCCTTTTATTAATATACTTTTTTTTATCAGCCGGCTCCACTGGAGTGTATGAAGTGATAACTGTATGAGTGTTAATATGAAGTTTTGTTTGAAATGAATGATGATCAGTGCTTTGTCTTAATTTACATGCCAATAGGTTTGCTGTTTGATGTTGTGTTATCTGTGTTATATGATGTATGTTCGTGAAGAGTGGAAGATAGCCAGGCGAATAGGTCTACCACCATACAAACCAAAATTTTTATGAAAAATATGCATGTTATATTGAGTTACAAAAATTGTTAAGATATTTGATGTGCTTGAGGTCATTAAAATTATTAAATACATCAGTAATCCATCTGGCAATAGATCTGTATCGCTTCATATTTTATCTCATAAACTGACTTGTGATGATGATCTTGTATCTAGCAATAGTGTAACCTTGCATCCATACATACAAACACTGTTTACATAGGAATAACGTCTCCAATGTTGTAAACTTGCAAGTTAAAAGATGCAGATCCATTGTAGATAAGAAAAACATTTCGTTTTGACCTCAAGTTTGAGTTCATATACACAAGTCAACAAGGGTGCCACTTGCAGTCGTGACCAACAAGGCAAAGCAACTTCCAGTGTGGCGAGTGTTGCAGTCGTTTAGCCTGTCGATTGTGTATATGATCCGTAAGTGTGGTGGTGGTAACGGTGCGGGTGTCGAGGAGTGGCGGCGACTGAGCTAACGAGTGCGGGTGTCGCAGGGTGGTGGTGGAGCCGGCGCGGGGCATCGACCGCAGCGCCGACCGCTACCGGCGCGACCGGCACTACGAGCGCGACCGGGGCCGCGGCTCGCGCTACGAGTGAGTGTCGTGTCGTGTGTTGTAGGGTGTCGGTGGAGCGCGCGCGCGGCATGCCCAGGGGCTCCGACCGCTGGCGCAACCGGGACCAGCCGCCGCCGCCGCGCCGTCCGCCGCCCAGGCACCAGCCGTCTGTATACACATATACACACACATCCGTCCAACACACTTCTCCCCAATCCATAATAGGCTTGTGCTTGATCACTAGTTGCCTGATATCGAGCGATGATGGATCACACTTCTAGTAAATCTCGAGCCACTTGCCAACAATTAACATTTGACTGCTGTCTAGCATGTAGTGTAGATCCACAAATAAATTTTATACATTTTCACACAGTTGTGTTGTTCATCCCAAAGACTAGTACAGCACTAAACTATTAGTTTCAAAGTCAAACGTTTCAGTACTATTGGTCATTTGGTCTGTATTTTAGCTATTTATTTTGGCTGTTAAGTGTTGAATATTCTTTTAAACATTTTTACCTTTTAGTTTCCTCTAACTTGGTCTAATATTTTATTTACATGACAATTACACGTGTATTCAGCCCGAACGAAGTCCTTGTAATACGCCTTGCCAATACAATTACAGATATACATAAAAAGTTTTTACATAACCCTTTTGTAATCCAGTTCTACAGTAGCGTCGCATTTGTATTACCATGCTTTTTTTTCTAGGTATTGCATATTAGCTAAGTAGTAATTTAAATATAGTGAAAATTATGTAGTTATTTTACTTACAACACCAACTTGATTTAGTATTAAAGAGTCCTAAGTAGTTACAAGCCACTAATTTAATAATATACCTTACACTGCTTGTAGAAAATAATAAGATTCAATAAGATAGTTTATAGAACACCCATGCCCAGCGGTGGGACACTAAAAAGAGTTGAAGTGATGTAGGTCAAAAGTATAAACACAGTTCTGAAATTGTCTGTATTAATAATATTCAGTCAGTACTACTTTATTATCACTGTATTTGTTATTGCAGGCGATATCAGTAAGTAGAACCACATACCGATAATATTATCAATTCCAAGTTTATAGTAATATTCCTAGTAACTGATAAACTATGAATATCACATGTATATTTGCTTAATCCCCCTCAAAACATGTGACTACTGCCCTGGCTTTGACGTTTTAATCAGAGTATACTATTCTTGGTTGATCTAGTTTAGATCCCGATACCTTAATTGGCAAACCAGCTAACTCCATTTGAGTAAATCTGTCAGGAGCGACTTAAACCTTCATTCAAAATAATTTCTTGTAGACACTTGTGACAAAATGTTCTCTTGCGAAATCATCGTTGTTATAAATCACGCCCAGTAAAAAAAAACTTGACTAACAGTGGAGCTGGTCGGTTTGTCAATCTACAATTTTATTGTAGTTTTATAACCCAGCTATAACCCCAATAAAACGTCATTATGCGAATAACAGTATTATATGTTTTACAGTGACTACAATTATAGATATGGACCACCAACGCGCACCGAGTATCGACTAGTCGTCGAAAATCTGTCTAGCCGCATTAGCTGGCAGGTAAGACCTTAGCGGGATGTATCTGCCATCATCATCCCATCATTATCACCCAGGGATATGGACCACTTCGATCTGTAGAGGGCCGCCACGGTACGTTAGAGGGACTTCGCCACTGGACCTATCGCTCGACCGACCTCACTACACACGGCTCTTTGGACTTATTCGGATGGCGCAGACCTGAAATTAATGGAACTTAAATGGACACACCAGTTTGAAGAAGGCACATTTAAGTGAAAGCAATTGAAACCAATGAGAGAAGAGAAACACAATGGACACTGCCAAGTCGATGGAACACAGACGTTGATCGGAACCCTATCCAGCCTAGACGAATCAAGGACCATGGGACATGCCAAGCTCTACTTACTTCTTTACTAATCAAAACGTAAAGACAATTTATAGTAACATAATAACTTTAACTTAGCTTAACCTATATAGTAAAATTCAGTCAGTCTATTATCAATATACATAGATAGCATTCATTAATCTAAAACAGTATTTTTTATACAAGTGTTGACAAACTTCGAGCTTTATAGATAATTTTTAAAAACAACAGAAGGTGGCGTACTGTGGCCTGAGTCCTCGATGTAGCGCTGTGTGCGATGTGGTCTGAGGCGATGTTAGGATTGGTCCGGCCAGGCGGAGCCGTCCGCGCCATCCAGCCGCGCCCACTGGCCCCCGTAAAGGTAATGTCGATAGGGGGGCACAGACAACAGGAGCCGTATCTCGTTATGTGCATTCTCCCATTTAAATTCATTATTTCATTGTTTCTTTAAGTTTATGACATACAATGTCAATGTTAGTGACCTGACAGGTTCACTAACAAGGACAGGGTATATTCATTAATTGGTAGGTCTTCTACTTATGCTGAAACAGCTTTTCGTATGTGGAATTTGAGTGGTATCATTGTGTAAATTGGGTGCTACAGCAGAAAGCGAAGATAGGAAAGAGGCACCTGGTGCAACCGTGACCGCTAAAGATGGATGTGGAATTCCAAGTATAGCAGTTGAAAACCAATGTTGGAAATGTGTGGAACTCCTGATGAGAAAACACTGTCAAACAACTTGATTAATTGGCTCTATCAATGTCCAGACTGATGAAATGCAACCCAACAACAAGGAAAGTCCACAGAAGGATTATCTCAATGATGGAGAGCATTAGCCGATATTAAGTTGAGCTGGAGATGCCACACCAGAGACTGAACAACCAACCGATAGAATGAAGCGTGTGGAAGCAGACTATAAGTGGATGATAACCTAAGCCTAACAGATGCCGCGACGGATAAAGAGTGTCTTTCATAGAAGAAATGCCTTGCAGCTACTTGGAAACATTCGGAAACGCTCCCTTAGAAGCGGCAACACATAACATCTAGTCAATGATTACCAAAAAACGGTTGATTTCAATATTACTAGAAGGATATTTCAAACAGCTGTAGAAATCCTTGTTTGAAATTTACTGGGATTTATCATACAGTTTAATGTTACTATTTAATAGTTATAGTTTGTCTTATCCGATTTTAATATTCCATGGCAATATAAAAATATCGTTCACTAGACTTCCGCCCGCGGCGCATATCTAGGTTCACGCAATCACGCAAAACTAATTTAAAAATAGGAAATCGTTTGTCTTTATTTAACTGTTTCCATATCAATTTTTATCATAATCAGTTTGCTGGTTTAAACGTGATAAGGTAACAAACAGTTACTTTCGTATTTAAAAGAGGTATTATTGTATGAATTCTTAGACATTCTTATTCTTAAAGAATAATTTTATCAATTCACGATAGCTAGATATTTATTGAAATCGACCGCAACACGTACGAAAATGCTGTTTCAAGCAAACTTTTAGTTTCATCTTTTATTTGACTATGAAAATCGTACCGATGGCCTACACTTGACATTATTTTGAAGTATTGGTAATATTTTTACAATTTTTTTTTTTACATTCTTACGTAAAGCAATAATAACTTTTTCCGATACTTCATAATAATAGTATAGGACACCTAATCACACAAACAATTAAGCATATAATGTTATACTATAGTTAACATCAAAAGTCTCATAACAAACCTATTCCAGAAACATCTTTGCACAATCATATTACTATTAACATTTCACCAACTAAGCAAATAGCTTTCTTTTAAGTGCAATTTAGATTGACCTTCTCTAGATTTATATTTTTATGATCAATATGGGAAAAATGTGGATGCTGAACAAAATTCAATTTTATTTGTTCAAGCTTCCCCTATTGAAGAAAATTACTCAAAGGACTTGTTATCGACTTTTGACATACAATTAAATATGTTAGAGAAACTTTTTCAAAGGTCTTTTTATGATGATATCGTATTTTTACCATCTTTCGGGGCTGAGAACTGTGATGCCAAATTAAATTCTGATGATAACTTTGAAAAAGTTTCCAATATTATTTTTGTCTGCTATGATTAATTTTATGTTGTTTTGCAGGACTTAAAAGATTATATGCGTCAGGCGGGTGAAGTAACCTACGCTGACGCTCATAAACAGCATAGAAATGAGGGGTATGTATAACTTTAACATTGTATGTAATAAGTAGTAAATTATTGCCGACCACTCATACGTCGTTTTTTAGATATAGAATAACAATGATAATTTTCAGCAACCTTGATAAAAGATAGTGAATATAATATTATGTACCTATGGATTATATTACTGTCATTATTCAGGTGCATAATTTTCGATAAAATAGTATAAGATCTTGAAAATAGTCTTAACCCTTAATGATGATACTATATCTTTACCATCTTTCGGGGCTGAAAGCTCTTGCTGATAAATTTCCAACTGACTCACCTCTTTAGACAAACATAAATATTACAATTAGTTCCAATTATTAATCCCAATGTGCGTGATTTAGGGTTGTTGAATTCGCCACTCACTCTGACATGAAAGCAGCTATCGAGAAGTTGGATGGTACCGAGTTGAATGGTCGTCGCATTCGTCTGGTGGAAGCCCGGCGAGGGTCTCGTCGCCGTACTAGATCCTCTTCAAGCCGTAGTCGCAGCCGCTCCAAGGACAGGCGCCGCAGCCGATCTAGGTAGGAATCAATTCAACTATCCAAACATTAAAGAAATTACTATGAGTCAAGTTTCCAGAATTTTCTAGCAGATCATACTTTTGAAAGATGTATACATAGAAAAAATACAGTAAAATTCGCTATGCCATCATAGACAAAATGGCCGTCGATTCGCTTGTCACAAAATGGCGACACGTTCATTGACGTTCTATTGAAGTACTGTCATTGCTAAGCCAACGTTATCTAATCTGTTATCAACATTCAGTATAAATAAAATGAAATGATGATACTATATTTTTACCATCTTTCGGGGCTGAAAGCTCTTGCTGATAAAATTTCAACTGATTGACAATAACCTAAAACCTGACACATGATAACTGTAACCCGTTATTATGAACATTAAAGTCCGCACTGTGACAGGTCGCGTAGTCGTTCCCGCTCCAAGTCTCGACCGAAGAGCAAGAGTCCCGCTGCGAAATCCCGCTCCAGGTCTCGTTCGAAGTGAGTATTTACAACTTAGCTATTGAGACCTTGCTATGCCACTTCCCCAACCAGATTTTGGTAGAACAGATGTCAAAATCACATCAAAAAATCAAATTGCTATCAACTTCACTGTTGTGCATTTGGAACAGATATTCTACAAAATATGCCTAAAAGTTAAAAGAAAGGCATAGCAAGGTCTCTGTAAAATTCAAAAATTCATTTACAATTTTGTATTGTACAATATTTCTTCATTTGCATTCCAAATTTATTGCAAAACAAAGCAGAATATATGACTTAAATAAAATAATTATATAGCTTTTGTAAATAGTATGGGCTCTAAAATTATGCATTTACCTACAATTACTACATAACCAAGTAGTCCTATTGTGATATGTAGCCACATTCTCTTACAAATATCTGCCTGCATGCAATAGTTTCTTTCTCAATATACTCCCAAGCCAATATATACTTGATATAGTAACATTAGCATGTAACATGTATAATAATTAACCTAGTATTCATTTGGCTAGGTGTGTTATTACTTGCGCTGAGCAAAATATGATGCTGTAAGTACTTAGTTAATAAAACTTATTGTTGCTCGATTGTTAGTAGTACATATTTACGTGCTGCAATCTCTAATAAAGCTGGATTTATACTAATGTAATAATATTCTTTTCTTTGTTTACAAGATTTTAATTTCTTGGTATAAACACAGTTTTAGTGATTGCTATGTGTTAGTTGTTACATGTGGCACAAAATGCAACTTTACATAAGTATTTTGTGTTTGAAAGTATAAACAATGGTTTGCCATTACCATTATTTATGCTTCTAAATGTTAGTAGACAAAACTAAAGCTAGCTACGATTGTGGCGTTCGATCGTATAGAGATCGCAGTCGGTCGAAGTCGCGGTCGGCGTCGCGTAGATCGGACCGTCGCTCGGCGTCTCGTAGAAACGACCGACGCTCCAAGTCGCCGCGCCGATCCGCTGAACGCAATGGAAACAAGTCCCGCTCGCGCTCTAGATCTCCTATTGCTGCCACCAAGTAAGTTACCGTGTGCATTCAATTGTAAGTCTGACAGTTTTGCAAATAATGAGATTATATTTGGTCTTAGTATGGTTCTACCTTTATAGGTCGACCATATAAAGTATTTGCACTTTAATCACGTAAGTCTGGCATCGCACTGCTTTTATTTAGTCACCCGGTGTTATAAACCAGAGCTATAAAACCCATTCAGCTGAATGCTTGCTCACGTAGAACGCGCGGACGCAGCAGTTGTAGTGGCGAGCTAGTGAGCATCTAGCAATAAATATTAACTTGTTAAACTTCGAGGGAATCTATCTAGCCGCTAGTTCGACGTCGACACACAAACATCTCATGCGTGTGATATTGCCGCAACAGCGCCGCGTGCTTTTAATACTAGAAACACTAGCGTGTGTAAACTATAAAGAACAAAATCTAAACGTAATCTCGTTAGTAGAAGCAATGCTGTCAGATTGTGTTACCGAACTCATTGGCATCACTCTTTAACAAATTTACTAACTTGAAGAAAATTGATTGCACATAATTAATACATTATTAACTCGAACCATGTATTTCCTCTGCTACATGAAGAAACCCTGTCCAAAGGTGAGAGTTGTTATTAAAATGTTTAATGTTGTTAGCAGTGAAACATTCTTTTCTCGTTGTTTTTTTTTCCTTTTTTTTCTGCATGTCTAACAAGCTTTTTGTATACCTATTAACTATTCTTATTCGTGTAATGGCCACCACCTTTGCCATACGCCACGCAACCATTTAATTTAACAAATCATATGACTAAATGTTATAAAAATATATTCAAATAATTATTACTATATTACTGATTCCTACAATGTTTATAACTCATTTACTAATAAAATTTAAGATGCTCTGTTTCTTACGACGGCAGTGTAAATATGACCAGCCCGAATTATACTGCCTTGTCCTAATTTTAACCTTCTAACTTTTTATCTAGGCAGCGGTCGCGTTCTCGCAGCAAAGAAGCATCGCCAAAACGTGAGGAAGAACGTCGTCAGACCAAATCGCGTTCCCGATCCCGTTCTCGATCTCGTTCGGGATCCCGCGACCGGTCCGTGTCCCGGGACCGCTCACAATCCCGCTCCCGTTCCCGCTCACCTCGTCAGAACGGCGACGCTCAAGACCGGAACAGTACAGACCGTTCGCCTCGTAGCGGCGATTAAATACTTTAGCTTAATTTACTATTTAGGTTTAGTTGTTCATAAGATTTACTTAGTCGTGGCTTCAATGATTTTATATGTATATGGTTTTCATACGTCAAAGTTACTAAAACAACTGCTCTTGGTGTATTTTTATTAATGTATAACTAGGTCGTCTATGTGACATTTTTGCAAACAGAAGTACAATATTTTGCAACTGTATTTTATGTTAATGGCGTAATGAAGTCACGATTTGTATTATAAGATTTTTAAATGTGCACCGTGTTGATGTTTTGTGTCGCACGTGCTTTAGTTGGTCTTTGTCTGTAGTCATAAGTAACCTGGCTAAAAATATTAGTTGAAATTTTCTAAACTAAAGTATAATGATATGTCTGTACTGTCACCAATGGCGAACGTAGGATTTCTTCCAAAATCTAAGTGAGTAACAGATTACTACACGATCGCTACTTAATAATAGTTATAAATAAGTGGTAGAATTGTTTAGTTGTATTAATTTGGGTTATGTTTTCATTATGAATTTGTCATGCAGATATTTTTGATTTGCCGCTTTTATTCGGCGTTTTGTCTCGTTAGTCATACTATAAGAGCAACAAATGGGAAGAATAGTAAAAATAAGTTACAAAAATCTAAGATTTTGAATTATGGACTCATTATTTTGTACATGAACGCATTTGTTGTCAGTATAGTGCTTAGCAAACATGACGTTAACAAAAATGACAGAATTTTTTCAATTGTTTACCTATTTGTAGGTAAGTTTAAAATATCTCTTAAGCATTTTCGAGACTTGTCCTCGATAGGCTAGCAATCGAGGTATTTTGTAAATAGTAATATTTTAATTAATAACCAAATAATAAATAAGCTATACTTTATGTATGTACCGTGTTTCTTGTATTTCAGTTTTATATTTCACTTTCGAGATAATAAAATTTAGGTACTTCAAGCTGACATTGTTTTATTTTCTTAGAAGCGTACAGTCCATCAAATCTAAGAAGTACCGTTTGACAGTTCTTAACGTAGTACATTTAGAATTTTATTTTTCGTATAAAAATTGTTTGTTATGTTAAAATAAAAATAGCTTCATAATTCAATTATTTTACAGGAAAGCTAATAAAATAAGTGAGAATTACGCCTCTATAAAGCTAATTTAATAGAAAACAGAGAAACGTCAAAGGTACTTAGATTTGTTTAATTGTTATAGGTTGACTAGGTGCTAAAAACGATGCGTGACGTGGCGCGCATGCGCTCGGTGGTAAGGTCTAACCAACATCGTCAAAATCCTCCACCGGGCGATTTACTGCTTTGTGGTATAATCCCATTGTGGATAGGTTTGGTTGTTCGCTATTAGGGTTTCCATAAAGGTAATGATATATTCTGGTTATGTTTGGAAATGGACTATTTTATAATTTAGTTCCTGAACTAAGTTCATGTACCGATCATCAAAGTATGTTAGACTGATGACTGATCATGTTGTAATCCATAGATTTAATAATTCTTGTTAGTCTTATAAAGTATCCCAGCATACTTACGAGTACATACATCCTATACTAAACTACGATAGTTGACAGAAGTCCCGTACCCTGTCCTACCCCTTAGACACTGCTTTATAAATCAAGGCGCTGAAAGTACCCTGTTACTTTGTGGAGGGCTGTCCCCTTTACCCTGGATCCTATACAGTCCGTACTTACAAACGCATGCGTTTATAATGATAGTAGAATAGCATGGGAAATGGTATCTATACTGCATACACGGCCTTCGATCCCAAACTAAGCAGAGCTTGTAATATAGAGACCAGATAACTAATATTATACTGCATATAAAATACTTTTCATTTGTAATTACATACTTTATGATAGATAATTACACCCAGACTAGACAAACAGACATGTTCATCACACGGATGTCTGACTTGGGGTGTGGGAATCGACCTAACGAAATAATACTAACGCTGTCCGATCTCAGAGATTATATCTGGCCTAGTTAAGGTACCTACCGACCGATAAGAACAGGGTTTTAAATCAAATGACTGAAGTAATTTTTTGTAAACAATTGTTTATTATTAACATTTTATTTCTCGTTTGCATCCACTGCAATAATTACACGTCATCACAAACGATATAAGTATGACTTTTATTGTTAGGATTTATCTTTATGGAATTATCGGTTACAGCTCCCTCTAAATACTTTCATTTTTCTTTTGAAACGTTTGATCTATGTGAATATACCAAAAGGTAACAATGGCGTTATTTCTGATAGCATAAACTAAAATTCTTTATCGCCCATTCTCTTAAAGTCACTTGGTTATTTAATGCTTTTATTAAAATGAGATGAAAATTAAATGTGGCTTTAAGTTTAATCTGTGCCATCAGATTTTCCACCAATTTATTATACTAAGATAGATAATAAAAAGATAATCTTAAGTACTCTGTCCTCCCGGACGAAACATAGAACAATCACTGGTTTTACATGCAAAATAAACGATAAGAAAAAATATATAGCGAAAATTAAAAATAAGATTCATAGTTAAAAGCTACTTAGCTAAGAAATGGAATGATTTGAAACTTTATCTTTCAGTATACTCACACTCACACACAGGCAATACATTCATGATTTAATAAAATGTGTCCAAAATAACATAAGTCAATTGTAAACATAGGTCAAAAAATAGTTACACAATGATTTTTGTTCATAAAAAATTGAAGAAATTCACAATAATAATTATAAGTAATGATACGCTGTAGTTATAATAAATTAATTAAAAATACTGTCATTTTATTGTTTGGAATGAAGAAATCATAATTTTGACATAATAATAATATAATTAGTTACAGTAATCTCAAAAAGAAAAATGAAAGGGCACACTGTGATCAATTAAGTACAAAAATTATGATTCTATTTTAGTACATTTTGTGTTCATTTATTTCCTCATAATTTAAACTTATTTGTCATCTTAAAAAATTAAATACAAGAGAATTATTATTGATCATCAGTCTATTCATATTTTTACAATTTTGTCGATTTAACCTTTAATTCTACGTTCTGTCCAAAAGGCAACATAAGAGATTATAATACCTTTCATGTACCGCGCAACACAAACACAGTCATCATAAAAATGTAATTTAACGTAAATTATTTTATAACGTGATTCGTAGTCGTCACGTCACACATTCGACGTCGATATATGTGACGCGACAAGGGGCGAATCTAAAACACAACATCATATGCATTTCAAGAACTGTACCTATTAAAATAAATAAGTTAAAACGATCAGTTATTTGGTCCTATGTTGCCTAATGGCGCCGTTTATATTGTCTCAGTACTCTTACAAAAGTAATGGAGAATATACTTACAATACTAAAACTTACGCTTTATACACAATGACTTAGGTTTCGACAATTTGTTTCTATAAGTACTGAAGTTAATTTTAACCTATGGACTAATTACGTGCGTGAATGTTAAGGCGTTGTAATAAGTAAGCGACTAGCGCGACGCGAGAATCGAAGCGCGATGCGATCCGAAAATATCAATCGCTGTACCCTTATGGACAATCGATGACGAGATCGGAATTTTTTGAGTCGAGCCGCGTCACGTCGTTGCGTCGCGTTTGTCGCTCACCTAGGACAACGGGTTAGCGACGAGTGCTCGCGAGCGGCGACCGAGCTCACGCTCGATCGCCGCTCGGGCGCTCGCGCTTCAGGAACGTTGATATCCTGCTAACAGATCTACAACCAGGGTGCGGAAGTTAACAGAATCAAAAAAAAATCTACGTCGATTTTCAAGAAAACCTGAACAAGATTTTTCACGGGTGAAATTCACTATAATAATCATAGGAACAAACGACAACAATTAGTCAATCACAAAAAATATAAATCAAATAAAACTGATAGACGCCTCATTCGCGTCGCTACTATTAATTACAATACAAAGTTCGTCGGAGCGGTGTGTGTTGTGGTGTGTAGTGTAATGTGTTGTATGGTGTATGTTGGTTGTGTAACGCACGGTTTGGCATGTTGCGCCGGCGCAGGGACCGACTGCGCCTGCTGGAGATCGAAGCCGCGCGGCCCTCGCGGCGCCGCCCGCGATCGTCCCGCCGGTAGGTACTATTTACAGGGGCGTACGAATCGCTCTCTTAAATAAATACATCGGAACGCTTAAAACTAGCCGTTTATACAGGGTCACTTTACACTTTACGCTATATTTACACGCGGCGCACAGCCCTAATTTCGCACTAGCGTCCGTTGTGAATAAATAAGTTAACGTCCGTCCGGTCGCGCGGACACTACACTTGCGTCGCGTACGTGGGCGGCAAGCAGTGGTCGTCCAGCACGTACACCCCCCCGCCCTCCAGCGCCCGTTTCACTAGCGACGTATCGCTGCAACAACAGAGAACATCGGTCAAGGGACGGGACGACAAAATAACAGAATAATGCAATACAACACAGGAAGGGCAGACGTCAGTGGATCGATCGAGATATCTACCTGTTGGCGCAGTAGGCGGAGTCCCCGGAGACGCGCGAGAGTCTCGGGTCGAGCGCGGCGAGCAGGCGCGCGTTCTCAGTGTTGAGCGTCTTGCGCTTGCAGTCCTCGGCCGCCTGGTTGTGGGCGTTCTGACACTCGGGCTGCGGCGCGTCACACTTGCCCCACGTGTTGCGGATGACGCGCGGCGCGCCGCTCGCGTTGGCCGCGTTCTGCGCGCGCACGCGCTCGTCGTGCGCGCGCGCGCGGCGCCGGCGCAGCGCCAGCGCCGCGGCCGCCGCCAGCAGCGCGGCCAGCGGCACGCCCGCGGCGGCGCACGCGATGCCCGCCACCTGCCGCGCCGACAGCCGCGCCTCGCCCACGCGCCGCGCGCTGTCCGCCGGCGCGCGCGCCAGCGCCGCCAGCGACACGCCGCACGCGCGCCCGCCCCACCCCTCCGCGCACGTGCAGCCCCACCCGTCCACGCGGTCGCGACACGTGCCCCCGTTGCGGCACGGCGACGACGCGCACTCGTCCACGTCCACGCTGCAGTCCTTGCCGGCGAACCCGGGTCTACATCGGCACTCGTAGTCGTTGTCCAGGGCGACGCACTCGCCGCCGTTCGCGCAGGGCTTCGTGAGACACAAGTCGACGCGCGTTTCGCAGCGCGAGCCCACGTAGCCGGGCGCGCACTGGCAGCGCTGTCCGTCGACCAGGTCGACGCAGGTGCCGCCGTGCTCGCACACGACGCCGGCGCAGTCGTCCACGTCGATCTCGCACCGTTCGCCGCGGAAACCGGTTCGACAGACGCAGCGGAAGGAGTCCCCGGAGCGCGTGCAGGTGGCGCCGTTCCGGCACGGCGCGGACGCGCAGGGGTCGGCCTCGACGGCGCAGTCGGTGCCCGCGTACCCGACGGGGCACGCGCACACGTACCCGGCGCCACGCGGCTCGCACACCCCACCGTTGCGACAGGGCCGGTCGGCGCAGGTGAGGCGGCGCAGCTCGCAGCGCGCGCCCTCGTACCCCGAGGGACACGCGCACGCCAGCTCGCCGCCGTCGTCGGGCACGCACGCGCCGCCGTTGAGGCACGGCCGCACGGAGCAGGACTGCAGCGACTTCTCGCAGTCGGAGCCGGTGTACTCGGGCGGACACACGCACGTGTAGCTGCCCTGGCCGGTGTTGTGGCAGGTGCCGCCGTTGCGACAGGGCCGGTGGTTGGTGCAGTAGTTGAGGTCCTGGTTGCAGAACAACCCGCCCCACCCCTCCTCGCAGTTGCAGTCCCAGGGCCGCGAGCACGTGCCGTGTACGCACCCCGGATGCCGCTCGCACTGGTCGCACAGCTCGCCCACCCAGCCCGAATGACAACTGTAATAAAAAGAATTTCACCGTCAGTAAATTATGTGAAGAATTAACGAAACGTAAAAAATGTTATATTGAAGGCGACGAGCAACGACATGAATGATTCAGAAGTTCGAGGAGGTAACGTTTAGTAGGGAGGTGTGAAGTGGGTACTCACATGCACTCGTCGGGCTTGAGGCAGTGGCCGTGCTCCGCGTCGCAGCCGGGCAAGCAGCGCGCTGCAACAAAAGAATACGTTAGTTAGCACAGTGCGAAGACAAAGCGACCGGACGTTAATGGATTTCTTAACTAATTGTAAAGAGGGAGCACAGTCGCCGGGACGATAACCCTTCACAGTCGGATTCCGTGTGCAGTTTCTCTGTAAAGGACATGGCTAGTGCAACAAAGAGAGAGGTTCGTTAGCGCAGGGCCGCGGGCGAGGTCGCGCGCACACATTTATCTTCACTCATATGCAGTAACTACAAACCGAATCCTCTCTGAACTTCGTAACCTGCATTAAATTAGAACTTAACGCGCGTCGAACAGGCAGTATCTCTGTAATTATTTTAAACTTATGACGACGATAAAGAAGAGTGAGTACCGTATTTTGCGCACGCTGCGTTGAATTCGTATGTTACATATCGTTAACTTTCGTAATACCGTATGTATGCGCTATACATCGAACTTTACCCTATTTTAGCCTGTGTTACATGAGCTTCGTTTACTTCCGAGAGGTAAAAGTTCATTGCTGTGTGTACAGGTAACGTGTTCGTGTTTACAGAAGGCTTAGCGGTAATGTATGTTCGAGGTTAAGAAAAATTGTTGTTAAATAAGAAGTGTGGCGCGGAGTCGTATCGGTCGGGTGCGCATGGGCAAGTTATCGGAGCGAATACAAAGGGGGCAGATAGCGCGGGGAGCCTAACCGTCGCTCGACCGTTACTACTATTCCCCTAACTCACTAGATAAATACTAGACGCCATCTTGCTCGTAACTTTCATTCCCTATCCGAATGCTAATGTAAACTGGCTTATTCTGTTTTTAATTTTAATGAGGAAGTGATTCCAGCGATGCATCGACTTAGCACAGAGATTTCCTGAGCTAATCTCGGGAAGAAGATTAGCATTCCGCCAGTCGCTCCCTCCCAGACTATCTAAACACCCAGGCGAGCAAGTAAGTCCCCTTAAATGGATCAGGATCTCGCGCTAATCGGCTTAAGTCGCTCTTTAGCGAATTGGCAAACAGACAGAGCAAAGCTGTGTTTAAGTAGTGGAGAGATAATTTATTCAGGTTTAATCCGCTTTCACGAACGCTTCACACTTTCGCGTGTAAAATAAATTGTTTTTGACAAAAAATTCTCATGAACCTACTGTCGGCAATTGCTATGAATTATTAATAAACTTTTATGGGGCTTTATAAGACGTACATAATTGTTAAAAAATCCAGGCGCCGGTGCGGCCCGTCAGATCAGATCAAAGAGTCTCGAGTGGAGTCAGCAGTGCTATGCACTACAGAAGCACTCACACTTATCTTGACCCTCGAACTGAGGTATACGGTAGTAAAAATTACACTCCAAACCTAATTTAGAGCGTGAGTGGGCACGAAAGCGCCGCGGGGAGGATGTTTTACAGAACTCCTTGAAGAGTCATTAATTATTATCAATGAACATGCACGGTATCGATTCGTAACGAAAGACTGTTGTGCCGCACTGCGACCAAGGTCTTCCCGTAACCCTGGCCTTCGCGGCCAGGTAACTGGCGACAAAAACGCTATCTTTCTCTACGAATCTTCTCACATGTGGCCCGCAAATATTTGATTATATCCCTTACATCTGCTCTTACCCGAAACAGATATTAGGTGCGCGTGGGATTCGCGATACAACACAGAAGGTAATATTCGTGAGAACTTTACTCTCGTTAACAATTAGGCGAAATTAAGCAGCAATAAACGGTTCCTTTCGCAATGTTTACCCTATCATTAAGCAGGAGAGCTGGCCGGTGGATAATGCAGCGGGACATGCAAATAAGTTTTGGGATCGTTAAGCGTTCCCAGAAGGCAAGATACCGTTTGGCAGATGCGAGCCAGGTTTCGTGACACGGTCAAGTACAGAGTTTATTTCGATTGGTGTTCTTCAGCTCTCGTAGCTCTCGTATAAAGGTGTTTTTGACCCGGTTCGTGGCATCTGTGTTGCTGCGCCGAGCGCTGTGTGCGTGTGCGAACATACAGCGTTGTTTTCATTACATTATAGCCGCTTCTCTCGCTTTTACATTTTCGTAATCGTCGATACAAACTCGGTTGATAGGGTTGCCGAGACTTTTATTGCCGTGCGTTTGTGTAACCTATCGCTTAGGTTCGCGATAATATAGCTCCTTTCACACGTTCTCCTTTGGAAATACTTTAAATAGTATTTTTTGTTTGCGCATTACTTGCGTTTCTGTCGATCACTCGCGGTCCAGCCGTTTGTTTATTTTTCCAGAAAATTGTGATTTCGTGGTTATCCTGTCGCGTGGAGGCTGCGGTGGAGTAGGCAGCCCTGCGCGGGAGCGGGACATAGGCGCTTGTTGTCTCTGTCTAGCGCGTTTTTTGCGGCGCCGGAGTGTGGGAACGCGGCGGCAGGTGGGGCTTGCCGAGATTGCGACGCGACATCCGCCCGCCACAATGCATCTCGCGAAGACGCACGGCTTTGTTTCACAATACGCGATATTCTTACGTATGTAAGGACGCGGAGTAGGTAGGTACTACATATTACTACATGTAGAGGTATATTTATTAGAAATCATCGACATTATAGATTGGTAAGTGTTGATCGCGCCTCGCTAGTGATCTGCATCCGTTGCTATTGTTTACAAAGTGATCAGTATCGTTGGAACGCAAACAACCACGGGATGGTCGCACGATACAACACGTAGACTAACAATATCACATACAAACTTCACAGATTCCTTCGTTTTATTTGAACGACATAAAATATTATGATGTCATTGAAATCAATTAGACCATTATAGTGCCGTTAATGTTAGCCGGTTTCAAATTTATTGCTGCAGAGTAATTATTTTCTTATATACTATAATATGCAGATAAATTACACGTTCGTAATTAATCTTTGGGATGTAAGAGCAATGTCTTGTTAATTAAAGAAATAACTGTTAGTTTAACCAATGAGAACAATCTTACATTAAATAATAAACCTATAACTCCATGTTATTACAGAGGTTTTTGACCATGATATGAATGGGTACTTAACATGGATTCAAAAATTTCGTGAGATAATGATGTCAGGTATAAAAAATATCAAAACTAATTAACACCAAAAAACACAATTTAATATTCCATTACAGATATAAACGCGTCAAATGAAATTACATTAAAAGTAACAAAACATTGTTGCTAAGTGTTTTATTTTTATTAATTTAAAATTAGAACTATAATAATTTTTTTTTATATTACCAAGTCGACCTCTATGGTAAACTATTTAAAGGCCAAGTGACACTTTAGTTCATGCTACAAAATTTGGTGCCGACAAAATAACGATTTACGATTGTCATTGAGAAATTGTTTTTAATTCATATTTTTTATTACATCTTGTGCTTTTTTTATAACCAACGAGGAGTGTCAGTGAATTCCAGTTACATCACGTTTCTATGCGTTAATTATGTTTATTAGAGGATGTATTAGTTGTTAGTTTAATGAGGAAGAGTGAATTGTGGGGCGCTCTATATAAAAAATGTGATAGAAATTTGGGACATATGACTAAGCTATGTTTTGTCTTTAATTGTACGGTGTGAACACGGCCTACAAAAACGTACAACAAACAATTAATACAAAAAAAAATTAAAACTTATTTTTTTATTTTTGTCACGGCATCATGCATGGCATCTTAGTAGCAAGCCTATTTTAAAATAAAAAAATAAATAAAAAAGTAAACTTACGTTTTGAGCAATAATCGCCAGCCCAGCCCGGTTTGCAGACAATCTCTCCAGCAGGTGAGCAGGTGTAATGTCCGAAGGCGTCATCTCGCGGCCTGCAGAGCACTTCGCACCCGGAGCCGTAGTAATGCGGGGCACACGTCACACGGTAAGAGAGTCTTAGATGAGCATCACCAGGTCCTCCCCACCGTTGTTCTTCGTCTATCCAGGGGCCTCCTACATCCGCTATGCTTTGTTTCGTCATGCGGGCAATTAGAGTATCTGGAAAAGACATATAACAATTTATAGATGGCTTTATTATAAGTTGGTAATTTCTGTGGCACGTACATTATTCGACTTTAATAAATAATTTACTATGAAAAATAGTTTTACACTTCTGACGTGTGTATCTGTACAAATTAGTAGCATCGTAGCGCTTAAACGAATTAACCTATTTTTACGAGCTTTTATTTACATAAAAGCTAAAGTGAGTCAGAGCTTAGGAGCCTAGGAGCTTAGTCACTAGCTTAGCTTAACTTACAGATGCCAGAGATTTTAATAAATTTTAAATGAATGCATTTTTCGGCCAAGATTTGAGCAAACGTTTAGTCAAATCTATGCCGAAGCACGCAGCTTGACAGCACATTACATAACGAACTGAAATGACGTCGCAGAGCAAAAAAATCAACTGCAGATGGCCTTAATGCCAGGTAGTCAGGTGAGCCTATATAACTATTTATGAATAATTGAAACAAATGCACTCGATTATATCTATGAATTTTAGAACAACTTGGAATACTAAACTGAGTATAGTTATGTGTCTAAGAAATATTTCTTAAAAGGTGCACGATAAGCTTCTTTTTATATTTATCACATTAGATGGGATAGGCATGTGAATAGGCTTTTAATTGAAAATTTTAAATATGGAATGTATCGAACACTACACTCTCGACTTTGGAAAAGGCCTAAAGCCGGGCTTTAAAAAAAAAAACCACTACACTCACACATGTAAATGGGGCGTTACAGGTAACTTTTTAATCGGAAGCGATATCGAAAGCAGTATTATCTACATCCCATAAGTAGTCGAGACAATTAATAAAAATGCGTATAAAACACACAAATATTTGTTTATCATCGTGGGAAAGGGTTATAGAAGTAAATTGACCTGTTAACGTCAACTGTTTGGAGCCCGCATTGGACCGTGAGATTTCATTGTTCCCAAGCGTGATTCACTGTTTTGATTCGTCGCCGGCGCCCGTTGCGATTGATTAATAGTTTTTAGTTTTTTTAACTACTTTATAAAACACTTTACTTATGAACCATTATGTTATTAAAGTATCAATTCTCAGACCAGTTACCAGACCTGTCCCAAGTCCCTTTAAAGGGAAATAGAATTACGTAAGTAATCGCAAAAAGTAGTCCGCGAAAAGTACCCATTGCTTGTTTGAAAAACTGCCAGTCCATTCATCAAAGCCAGTATAGACTCTGGTCTGTATAGGGTTGTCATAAAAATGTTTACATTAATAGCAAAACCAAAATACAATCACTCTGTAAACATCGGAATCCAAAACTAATTTAATTTATCTGATTCGTTTAAAAATAGAATACACAGAACTCTTTCAAACTTCGAAACAATTTGGACTATCAAATTAAAGTTCCATAAAAGGAACACACCAGTCATCACGGTGAGAAAACATTTTTTGTCAGTGGCCAGTCCTAGTTTTGGCTGTTAACGCGGCAGCCCTAGCTAAGAAATCTCAGCGCGTCGACCAGTTTCTACCTTTATTTATTTCTCGTCGTGTATGGCCACTTTTTACTCTTGTTGGCTCGATGGTACATTCCTAAGCCGGTAATCCCGACAGCAGATAAAATTAAACCAGACGCGAAACAAAATTAAAAGGTACATTATAAAAACGATCGATCCCGACTAATTTTGTGGCGTATGGCGTAGGTACCTATTGTTCCTTTTGTTTCGAGTGTCAGTGTTAAAAAGGTTGGTAATAAGAAAGATATGTTATCTGTGATCTACGATGAGCAACGAGCCGGTTAAATTCTGAGTAGTTTGAGCGTCTCATAGTGCAACTAGAATGTTAAACGGGTCACAGTTCACTGACTTATCCTATGCAGTCCCGATGCGCGCGGATACTGCGTAAATGCCACGCTTTGCATATTATTGTTTTTAATGTTCCACTTGAATGACAATATGTACGGAATTACAACATAAACATGGTCTTGTTATGGGCGGACTACGTGTATATTGGATCTTTAATGTATTGCAGAATATGCACGCACCAGACATCACGGACCGAACATAAAATAAATCTAATGCACGCAAAATTGAATCTTTCAACAAATTAAAACTTACATTTGGTATGAGAGATTTGGCGGTGAATTTTAAAGATTTGGTGAATATTTTCGTAACAATAATTGCGTCGACTTTGCGGGAATAAAGCGTAAGGCACGTCTGCTATGGCGTGTAAGCTTACAAAGATGGTATCTCAACAATAAATCTAGAAGATAAAACGTATGCTACGCCGGTTGTGTACTAACGAAAACAATCACACAGAAATATCAATTCATTTCGATCTTGCTTTCATTCCTATTAAATAGTATGAGTTATTTTACTAACATCAACTTTATTTTCTAAAAGTATTCAAATAGAAGTGAATTATGCAGGATATTATGGTATGTGCAGTTCGGAAGGAATTAGAAAAATGATGTGTGGGAAACAACGCCAGCGAAGTGCAGTGTAATTTAGTTCAAATGTGCACTCGAGAATTATGGCAACCGTGCACTTTAGCGCAAGGGCTGTCCGCCGAGCAAAATTACGACGCAACTACCTTTGTACAAGAAAAACAATTGTAAAAGAAACAAAAACAAATGGAGACCTAAGTATTACAAAAAACATAATTAGGTCTTACAAACTTTCGAATAGGCAATTTATAGGAAAATTGCGCTGTCCGTATACTCGTCTTTGTATCTTATCCGAACGATATGTTCTCCAGAAATGACCCTTCAAATTACAGCCATCATCCTAATTCGACGGCGTAACGATATTAAATGAAGGTGTACCCTACTATCGGGTCTATTAATGTAATTCCAATTTACAAATAAATAACACATTTAAAGAAGGATGAAGCAGCATCGGGTACGTGCCTCGCCGCCGCCGCTGCGCCAGATAACATGTAATTATGGACCCAGAGGTCAACAAATAAAACGAGAATAAATCCGAACGGCAAATCCCAATAAGCAAAATAAAAGAAAGCGAAATAACCGATAATTTGAATCGGCTACGCTATCGGAGGCGGACGCCGGCGATTTGGGATGACTGAAACGCGATTTTAGGGAAGTGAGAGATGCACGATCACGCAAAGCTTCCGCTGCGGCTGTTATGATCGATTGATCGGTAATCAAAGCACCGGATGCACTCGGGTCTGTTCTATAACATACTATGTAGTTCTTGAACTTTCAAATGAAGGCGAGCAATAAGCAGCAAGGTTCGCCGTCCGTTTTCTGCAGGTGAAGCCTACATTGAGCTACGTGTCGATTTCCACTCGGTTCTTATTCCGACACCTGTCCAGCCCGCCGCGCCGCCGGTCGGCGCATGGCTGGCCGGTTTGCCGCTCTGTGGGAATCTACATCCCGTCAATGGGCCGTCTTACACAAACGACGCGCTACTTTTGTTTATAAAACTGTCCACTTCTAACTCTCAACAAATATTTCAACGAGAAGTGGTCTTGGAGACGTCGCCTCTTACACTTGATAAATAAATTCATCCTCTTAAAGTTGAAGTGCTTCGAGTGTCCAAATTAAAGAAGTTTCACTTTGTGTAAAGTTTTGGAATCGTAAACAATGTTTATGAAATCGCGAACATTGTCGTTCCGCCTCAAGGATTGTGTGCATGTTAAAATTCTAGGCGTTCAACTTGCGAGCTAACTATCGTGAAAGCCAATTAGCTGACTAATCAGAAAGAGACGCGAGAGCCCTGGGAACCGCACACGGGCCGCGCTACCGAGGTAGTAATGAATTAACTAATAATGCACGGTCGGATAGCGAGATAAGCAGCCGTCACAACATAACTGTATCGATAATCGCATCTCGGTCGTGTAATGTCAGGCGGCGGGCAGTAGCATGCCCCGCGGCCCGGGGCTGTACGCCGGCCGACAGCAGCCTACACGAGCAATTACCTCTTCCAATGTCTTATCTTAGTATTCACACGCTCTTTTTCCCCCATTTTCACCTGATACGGTTGTAAAATTAAGTAGTGCAATAATCGTAAACAGCGCGGCCGAGAGCGACGGAAAAGTAAACAAAGCGTAGGATGAGACATTAGGAGTGTGCCCACCTATTATCTGAGAGCATGTGCTGAGCATCTGTCGACAGCGCTTCCTGAGAGAGCCACGACGCCTGTTACATCATAAATCGAGCCTTCCGGACCATCTTCCGTGGCTTTTTCATTACGCTCAAGCCCTACAACGACGAAAGATGAAGTGTAAACTAAAAAATTCTCCGACTTCCCTCAGAGGTGTATTTTTTAGTATCCAGTAAGTAAACAATGCCTCGTATCGGCCCGTTAGTAAGCCCAGGTGCGGCCCGGCCGCCTCGGGCGCTATACAAAAGATTTCAGTGAAGGAACGAGCGACAACATCAGAATTGCCATCGACTATTGTTAAAACATATTTGTTTAGAACAAGAATCTCTTTATTCATCACCATGAACGAGCGATTCTCAATGCGTCTGCGTGTTTATCTATGATATATTGGATTCTAGGAGTCGTTCGTGTGTCGCCATTATTCAGTGTCTTGTGCATAAACTCAAAGTAAGCACAAGTAAGGGTTCGCGACAATGACTTAGCTACTACAATGGGGTGTTGCTTTCGATGCAGCTGTTCGATTTAGGAATTAAATAAAACCGAATGTGATTTAATTAAGCATTAGCCCGGTGAGTCGATAGTGAGTGAACACAAACGGTGTGCGTGTAACCTGTTATTATGGTTGATTAGATTTCTGTTGTAACATTTCTCGGTAGTGAGACGGCGCCGCCCATCGCTCCCGAGCCGTATTAAAAATATACCCGTCCTCTAAACTCTAAGCTATCCACTTCGGCTGCTAATGATTTTCGGTAAACCGGCCCGTAGACACACCTCGCCGTATCTCAAATCTCCTAAGTAAATCACCCGTGTTTTTTGTGCTTTGGTCAGGAGTAGTAATTATTTCGGTCAGAGTGCAGCACACCAATATGAAAATCTAATTAAGAAATGGGCGTAAACGGTCAGTTTTCGCGTCCGATATTTTTATTTCGATTTTGAAAATGGAATTGGGCTGTTTGAAATTCGGCAGATATGATAGTGCTTTGTTTTTTCGTGTACCGAGGAGCATATCGATGCACGCGGCGTATTATCACGATGATGTATTTACGAGGCGGGCGGTTACAATTCATTCGGAATCGTTTTTTCGGTCACGCCACGTCGCATGTAAGACATAAACTGTCGATTCTTTATTGAGCATTTAGGCTTCTCGTGATATCAAACGAAACAAAACTTAACCAATCGATTATTATAAATGATAACCATCTAAATTATATTCAAGCACATGGCGTAGCTTTTATATGGTTTTGCGGGTACGATGGCGTGTCAAATCCGAATGTTTTTAAAGGTTGCGCCTCGAACTATGTAGGTAACCAATTTGCCTATATTTCGTAAGTAATTTTCATAGCGCGACGTCTAGCTGCCGGTCAACGGCCATCGGAATACATTAGAACATTTCTACTAAATTTTCGTCCTACAGAAGGCTGAGTTTATTAGAATAGCGAGCGCATTGCGAAGCAACTCACGCGCAACGCCGCGTGCTCAGAACACCAATCAGCCACACCATGGGAACATTTTTGTCTTCCACAATATGATAATATGAGCATTCAAATATACATACTGTCCGTTAAATGCACGATAAACACCCAGAATTACAGTGAAACCTGAATGCGAGTGAGTCGTGACCGACGTGATTTGAATTTTACAAGCTGACGAAGATTTTCATGACCCTTTTTATCATAATTGTATTATATATGAAAGAGACTTACCATCAGATCTTGATGTTTCGTTGGTGTCATGCCACGCTTCCACTATGAGCGAAAAGGTGCCCTGCAACATAAATAAACACGTTACAAATTAGGTACAAACAAACTTACAAGACATCTGTATCATCATATCCATCAACGTAAATTTTGCAAAAAATTTAAACAACTACTTATTCTAAGGGTCAGCTTTGGCATTAATTTATTTTTATAAACTTCAGTAAATTGTAAGTAAAACTTTGAATGTAGGTAAAACAAGGGCAGCGTTATGATCTATCAGCTTAACCGACTTATCGACGCATAACTTTTAAAGTTTCTAATTAACTAGTGACCTCAAATATTAATCCTCAATCTTAGCCAGGTGCTTTTTACGTAGCTACATCATGTCGTTTTATGTTCTTACGGCATTTCCACGATGCCAGTGCAGAGTCTTAAATGCGCACATTAATATATTTTGACCTGCTTTCATACTTTCACACAGTCATACGTTTTACTTAGTCTTAAGTATGTTTCGTAATGATAAATAGTCTTTAATCTAACATAACTAGATATTCCTGATTGTACTAAAATAATCAACGTACATCTTTGCCGAGAAACCTTTATAATATGGGCGCGGCAGTTGAGAATTTCAAATATTTCCTTTACCATACTACAATGTTAATAACTAACGAGTGTAAATTAACAGCATGATAGACAGGTGAACCCGGGAGCAGATGCCAGCGAAATAGTTTCAATATCAAGCTAAAAATATACTTGTTACGAGCGCAATAAGGTAATAACTCCCGCTAGCTAGCATTTACAAATGGGATCATGTTAAATGTAGGTACTCCTATAAAAAATAGTAACGAGTACGTATCTGATATCGAGCTATTGACTCTAGTCGATGTTTACATAAGGAGGCGAAACGGCAGTCGAAAATCGATTAAATTTTGATAACACCGCGTGTCAACACCTTCAAGGCGCCTGCAAAGGAACTCATCAATGGACTACGTTATCAAGTTCCGTTCATGCAAAAATGTGTACGTTACTGGGAAATGGGGTTTCTCTCAGACGTATTGCCATCGGTAAAACCGGTCGCCTCAAACTGAATACTATAGTCTGCGCGCAAGTGTTAGTCACCTTATGTTAGCAATGAGATGGCGAGTGTGATTAACAAGAAGTAAAAGATGTTTCAGGTTAAGTTGCCCTAAAATTCATGTCTGCCCTAAAATATCTCATTTGCGTTTTGTTAATCACACCTTCTTTATTTATTTATTCACTGAGGTGGCTAGACTTACGTGCAGATTATACTAGCCTCCCATCGATACAGGAGCCAAGAGTTCCAAAACTTTAATCTATAAAAACAGTTTAATTGATGTGAGTCAGAGTAGAATTACTCAAACTAGCATCAAAACGTAAATAAAGTACTAAAGTAGTTAAACTAGAAACAGTTGTGAGAACCGCCGATGAACTGAAGGCAACTGGAAACGCGACCCAGATATGACACACAGATCGAATGTAAAACTTCTTAAACTAGCTATGATTAAAGTAATTTGGTGAAACGAGATGTTTCAAAAATGAAATTCATTGACAAAATGTTCGTAACCACTTTTGGTATTCTTAGATAAGACAAAACGAGTTTTAATGATGTTAATTAATTCACATTAGCGAATGGAGTACGATGGAGATGTAAAGCTTGGAGTAGAATCTGTGAAGGATTATAATTACAATAAGCAAGACGGGTCAGGCGCAGCTGCGCCGGATACGAAGGGTCACTTGCTTAACTACCTCATTTCATCAGCCACCTCTTAACGAGTGATTCAGTTATTCCTGACAGATGTGAGATGTCGCCTGTCTTTAATTAAGCCTATGAATGAAAATAGTATTTGCATAACACGAACAATAGCGATCATTTGCATAGATGATACCGGGACAGCTAACAATGATTTTATTGTCGGATGGAAATCAATACGAGAAATCCGTTTCACAAGACGATCATACAAAAAACAGCATTTCCCGTTGCTTTTTACTTGATATCTTAATTAAACTTTCATTACGTTGTCGGGTATTGACGAATTTGTAATAAGTTACGTTAAATACTTAGACAACACAAGCGGACGTGTCATCGTCCCGCTTTGAATACTAAACAAGTGGTGAGTACTGAACGAATTTAAACCTTATACGATAGTACAGAATCATTATCACTGTTTGAAATAAGGATTTATCGCTTTCCAACATAAGCGAAGGATGGTTGTCAAAATATATTAATATGATGATTGTTGCGTGCACCCGATCAAATATGGCATGTTGTACGTTGTATTGATTTGTTAATCGGGTATGGAGAACGCATTTCGGTCAGCTGTGGCCGGTCGTAAGTATATGCCAGTTCCCACGGCAGTGACTTCAGCCGGACCATAAAAAGCGGCCGACGTGTACGTGCACTGTGCAGCCTTAACCAACGTGTCGAGTTCGCTATACGGTATACTTTTAGTTGCTGAAACTAGTTACTCAGACCAATCGGCAATTAAGGAAACATAATATAAAACCGTACAGCCTGTTTTATTTAGTAAATTCCAAATTGGTTATAGTCTATCGGGTTTTGGTTAATTCTGCACCTTTTATTACCTGCTACATTTATAGTTAAGAACGGATTAATGAAATGGACCATTACGAATTGCGTTGTTCAAAAATTTTTAACACAGATGGCAGTGAATCGTGCATTTGGAAATGTTCATTTGATGCGTTAAATCGTATTAAGGAACGTATTGATATCAGGGATGGAATGATTAGATTTTTTGATTTAATCGTTTTATGAGGTACCAAAAGGCAGGTCCGGATGGAATTCCACCTTATGTGATTAAAGATTGTCGAATGATTTTGGAAGGTCCTCTGCTTCACATATACAACTTATGTCTTATGGAAGGTCAGTATCCCGACGTATGGAAAACCACCAGAGTGATTCCTATACCTAAAGGTGGGGTTGGTTTGGAGGTAACCGGTTATCGTCCAGTAGCGGTGCTGTCTGCGATCGCTAAAGTTTTTGAGTCTATATTCTATAAGTACTCAGTTAACAAATGCTCAACATGGTTTCCGACCAGATCGAAGCACTGGAAGTAACTTAATGTCTTTTATGATATATGTAACGCCGTCTATTGACGCTGGAATACAGGTAGACTCTGCATATCTCGATTTTCAAAAAGCATTTGACGTTGTCGATAATGATGTGCTTTTGACCAAATTCGCAGCGATAGGCTTTACTCCACAGCTTTTAACCTTTTTTGCGAGTTACTTGCGCGATCGCAAGCAGTATGTGGACTATGTAGGGTACGAGTCTGACTCATATGTTACATATTCTGGAGTAAATCAGGGTAGCACTCTCGGGCCCTTGGCATTCAACATAATGATTAATGACCTTCCTACTGTTGTGGAGAACTCAAATTGTTTATTATTCGCGGACGACCTCAAGTTGTATCGATCAGTATCAGATATAACAGACTGCCAAGGGTTGCAGCGGGATATTGCCAGGGTTGCACAGTGGAGTCGGGACAACAGAATGCAGTTCAACTTAGCGAAATGTAACATCTTATCGTACTCACGCGCGCATACACACCTGACCTATTCATACGAAATGGATGGCGAGGTAATGTCGCGAGTTTCCCATATACGTGATCTAGGGGTAGAAATGGTTTCGGAGTTGACATTCAAAAAGCATATAAAACATATCTGTGCAAAATCCTATAAAAAACTTGGGTTTATTTTAAGAAGTTGTAGGGGTTTTAATGATCCTATGATCATAAGACTTCTATATAATGCACTCGTGCGCAGCCATTTGGAGACGAACTCTATGATTTGGAATCCCCATGAGGCTAAATATAATCTCATGGTGGAAAAAATCCAAAACAAATTCACTCGATCATTGTACCACCATTTATACGGCGTGTATCCATAATATCCGTTAATGTACCCCAGTTTGTTCGTCATAGGCATGGTTGGGTACACCAGACTGGAGGTTCGCAGGCTGGTCGCTCTAGTGATGTACGTACTGCGCGTGCTGCGTGGGGACCTGCACCACCCGGAGGTGCTCGCGGAGCTGCGGTTGTGCGCACCGGACGGGTGCGTGGTCGCTCGCCGCCGCCCTCCCACACTAGCCTGTCCAGTTTCTAGGACAAACCTTATGAAATTTTCTCCTCTCGCACGAGCTATTACATTGATTAATACAATGTCTAAAAATATTGATATTTTTCACAGTAGCCTGACGGAGTGCACAAAAAGCGTGGCAAATTACATAGAAGTTTTAGGATCTAAAAACAATTAATACTTACCTACGTACCATCATTATTAATATTATTATTTATAGAAAAAAAAGAAATTGTAACATCGAATTGGTTAGCTGTAAGGATGTTATAATACTGTAATAATAAATAAATAAATAAAATAAAAATAAATAAAAGAGGCTTCTACCGAAGCTGGTTTGAACATTAAGTTATTAATTAGAGAGCCAAGGAAGGATACGTGGGAAAGTATTTGCTGTTGTATTTTTTGTTTGTGCCATGTGTTTGGGATTTAGGAACAAAAGATGATTAAGGTGTTCAGGCAAGTCTTCGGCCAAATGTTGAGCTTATTGTTAAGTTTATTGTCTAGAGCAGCCATTTTGAAATGGCACAGATGTTTCTCTTGTTTGCTGATTTGGTAATGGCTTAAGGTTTTACGATGGACAACGATTGAAAGTAACTACACGTGTCTCGTTCTGAAGTAAACTGTACTAGGCACCGACGTGAATAAAATGGAACAAGGTCGCAGTCTACGGTTTCGGTCAATAATAAAGGTTGGTACAATATCGGTGGTATTTATACAAAACATCACAAAAAGACAGCGCCGTAGTTAATTCCCCAGTATCGTCTCGAGAAAATATTTGGAACACAAACACTCCGGCAAGTGGAAGACTCGTGATTTCATATTTCACACTTTGCTATGTGGTAACGTGGCTTGAGACAGGTTTTTTTTCACTTACCCAAGTCATAAAGCCTGTCATTTTAAAAGGAATCTTAACTGAACGCAAAAAAGTCGAATATTCAATTGTTATTAGTGATTAACCGAATCGATTTGTAAATTGAACGCTGTCGTTGATATGTAGACAGGTCGAAGTTACCTTGTACAATACGTCAAATTAAAAAAGGTATGCAAATTTTTGTCTGGCCGATAAATATATGGTACTCGTAACTCGTTTATTATTAAAAACGTTTCAAGCGCATTTATTTATTAATGCTTTTAATTAACTTTATCTCGTAAGGTGCGTTGACCTGATGAATCATACTCTAATACGGGAAGTATTAGAGCTTTTCTCTAAGTAATTATAAAAGGTACTATATGCGGTGTCCACGATTCCGGACAGCGATTAAAATAGGTGCTTGTAGACCGTGTGAACAGGAGATTTCCTGTAGTGCATTTAGGTCGACAGTTTATTGGCGATATGGCGCACATACGAGTGAGTGCATTCTGTTAGAATTTTAAGCAGTTTCGTAGTAACACAACGGGGTATTGGCTGGTACTGCACGTTAGTAATGTGGTTGTATACCACAGACAACTTCTTTTAAATGTAAAAAGTATTTATTTAAAGAAGTCGATTAACCAACCAGCCAGAATAATAAACAAATGCGAAGTCTTTACAAAGTTATAATAAGGTTTTAATTACTAAACTTTTTAATTCTTGTGTTCGTACCTTCACCTTGTTTATACTTTTTTATGAAGATGTAACGTATGATCTAATAAGATTTTGGCACATTTCCAACAAACTAATGTAAGATTTATGACCTAACACTTAACGTGTGAATTCATAAACTTATTAATATTTCAACAATACAATAAGCTGTCGCTTATTCTTTTTACGGAACTTACAAGCTTCTACAACAAAGCTTAATTAAAACATGTCTCATTAAAGATAGGCATGCAAATTTTGAAGTTACTGCTTAATGATCAGACCAATAAAAATGTTTAAACCAATAAAAAGTGTTAAACATTTTCACACGCCAATCATAAATAATAACCATTAAATTGGTGGTATAATAAAGTTCCAGTGTTGCCACAGTAACGTCGAGAAAGTAAACATCGGTGTTACCACCGCGGTCGAATTAACCGATCGTTTATTAGACCGACATTAAGAAAGGATTAATTGCCGTACCGGAACATTAAAACTCGAAAGTCAGTCTTAATTTAAAAGAAATGTTATACTTTATGTGACGATTCACGAAACGCAGCTAGGAAACATTAAGACGGAGGTAACAACTTTTTTTACCGCTAACGACCGGTCTTACGAGCCACGAAATAAGTCAGACATTAACAATTTATTGCCCTCAATTACAATCATCGCGAAAAAAGTCACTCGGCTAAAGAATTCCAAGCTTTGAATCTGAGCCGAAGTGAAAAGGGTTGCCTTAATTTTCACATGGCATTGGAGGCATTCGCGCCGAATCACTAACCGTGGCCCGCCGCTGAAGAATTCCAAAAATGAAAATGTCGGCCATAAACAACAGAACGATTTGAATGAAGTTTAAGAATTAAAAAATAAACAATCGAGATAACAAATTTTGTCAGACATCTGTGGTCGACCTCCGATCTACCGTGATAAAACCTTGAGAAGGGTACGATGAAACCGAAACCGCACTAAAACAAATAATCAACAGATCTTTTCATCCGGATTTTATGATGACGCGTTTAACCTCACACAAGTCTCGACATGATCTCTTGGTGGTAAATTAAAAAAATATATAAATTAACATAAAAGCAAGCAAGAACCAATAGACGATCGCTAGATGAGTAATACTAATATTAGCTTATTAAAAAATGTAGCAGGTTTAGGCATATTAGTGAACATCTGGAAAAGTGTTACAAATGCCAAATTAATCGATGCGAAATCGTGTGAATAACTTAAAACAACATTTCAAAGACTGTTGCATGATTTTATCAAATGTTATTAATTTTCTGATAAATAAGGAATCTTGTACCTATTATTCATTATGTCTCTTTTTTCACCATGCAGACTGATCGGCCTCTGACATGTTATACTAATATTATTACATCCATGGAAATAGGTACGTCTTACAGTTCCTCACATACTAAATAATGTCGACGATTTATTTCAAAGTTGAGGATACCAGTGGGACATGAGCGAGTCACTGTTCCTAGAAAATGTGCGCGTGTGATGAATAAAGACCGCGAGGAATTTTATCATTGCAGATTTGAGGGCTCGCGGTGCCCTAACGTAGACTGTACGTGAGAAATTTACAAGCAACAATACCTAGGTACATTGAGCTGATCTAAGGGTGTTTCGATAGTGACATAATTGCCAACAGACACAAAATACGACACTGATACCACAGATACTCTAAATAAATATTTCTACAGTCGAATTGGTTAATTTGCGATTTAATTGTAACAAAAACGAGCGATCGCCTTCTTCGATTCTAAATCGAACGCTTTGAACAACTTTATTAACAGCAGTAAAAGTTAGAGACATAGTTAAAACGTCAGAATTTGACCGTAAACGAACACTCATTTGTGAAGTGTTTTCTTAGCGCAGAAATAACAAATCCTGGTTAAGTTTTATTGTCTGCTGTTGTGATGAGCGTATTTCTTTTTCTGTTAACGACTTTACATTATTTAGTAAGTTTATTTGACTTTGAATTTTGATGGGACTATTATTGTAGCACTCGAAGATAATTGACATATTCTGAATTGTAGAAAGGTTTATTTAGGCGGATTAGTTGGAAGCAGCGAGGCCAGTTAATTGATAGGTTGCTGAATACCTGTGCACTGGCTCTGAACAATGCAACTTGAGTAATTAACACGCCCCGATTGTTTAAATTTGAAACTTATGAAATCGCGTTACAAGTGGTATTGTAATAGCACGCATTACTTGCAGTAACTCTTCAAGACTACTTTCAAGTGGAATTTCTTTCGCGATTGTTTTTTTTTAAACTTTAATTGCTGTTCGGGAAGGAAAGAGATAAAAGATGTTCAGGAACATACGAAGCATTCCTTAGCAGCGGCGTAGTATAATAAAAGAAGCGGATGTAGGGGTAAGTATTTTAAGAGGATCCCGATGCGAGCGGATTGAAATAAAGGAAATTATTAAGAGCTCTCTTCACGACAAAAACTTAGTAGACGGAAGTTCCAACTATGGTTTTATAAAGCGACTGACGGTCATATCGTGTTTCATTATGAAGTAATAAGTTGTTGATGCGTGCAAAGGATTTACATTTTCCGAAGTGGTAAGTTATATAAGCCGGTCGGGCAAACAATATGCGGGCCGCGTAACCGATTACGATTCAAACTTAATTACCACTGATTTGTGAGTTCCTCAGTTTGAAGTGTTAGTTTTTCAACGCACTGCGTATTTTTAATTACTTTCTAATGTAGATGTTCTGTATGGAACGTAAAGCGGAAAGTTCACACGCGACAATGGTTCAAGAACGGCATTTGATGACGATGCCATGCGTTACCGTACTATTGTTTTGAAATTCGAATCGAACTTACGTCACTACATACAACGTTAATTTCTGAGAATGACACCTGCACGATTTAAATTAAATTTGATTACATTTAGCAGTAAAATTATATAGGTATTAATAAAAGAGGTACATATCTTCTAAGAAAGTGAAAAATAAAAATTATGCATATACATACATAAAAGTTAACAATAAGCAGTACGTCTTTGTATTAGAAGTCTATTTCAAGTGATCTAGACGTATGTTTATCTCAAAATTTTTTTTTTTTTTTCATAGTGTCACTTTTGGTTTCAAAGTGCGTAGTCGAGAAATCGGGGTCCAGGTATAAAATAAGCTTTTCAGCCACAACAAGCTAGTTAGTAAGCAGAAGAATTTCCATACTTTCATTTGACTGCGTTATTTAGAGCGTGAAACTACTTTACGAAACATGCAAAATAAGTAACAATCTCTAGAATTAGTTACGCCGTTGCTTATTCTACTTGTTCCACAATAAAGACGTATGTTTCTTCACTGAACGACACAAATACATTTATCAACGTACATAAGTTATTTCCCTTTAAAATGTTAGACAATGTTAACTAGTGTTAACTAATGAAACTCGAGTTAATGACTAGAATGTTTAGAATAGAACTTTTCGCATCGTTGGTCACAGAAAAGTTGTTACGCTGTTTTAGTTAACCCTTGTTATGTAAAATCACAGACATGTTATTTATTAAATCTTTTATTTTATTTTTCTTCTTTCTTAATTTTTTCTTTTTATTTTTGTATTATTTTTAGTTGTGGCACGGCTGGCAAAGGTGAATTATTTAATTACCTTACTTCCTTAAGAATCTCTTTGTCTATTGGTAAAAGTCACTTGACAATCCGATCAGTACTTTTTGAGATCATCGCGAACTTGGCAGAGACGTGGCGGAGGATTGTTTTTATAATTCGCAGTGGTGTGTAGTGATCGCGGTTTGTTAAAAGATAGGTAGTAATTTATAGCAACAAATCTTTTTGAAGTAAGAAAGTTCAACGGAATTCGAAGAACTTCCTTTCGTTGATTAATTCATTCGAGTTATATACGCGCGAATAGTAGGGGGTCGGCTCTGCACATTTGTGGGAAAATGACTTGCAAATATTTGTAAATTGTAGCTCCTTCAAATAGCCAGAATATTTTACACTTCCTTTAATTCACACAGGTTTTAATATATGATTCAGTACATACAATTAGTCATCAAAATATTTCCCATTTTTTTGACACAGATTATTTATTTGTGTCAGATAGACAAATACCTATTTGAGATTTAAGATAAAACACAATGCGTCGATGAGTAATAACTAATAACACGCAACACAATACGGATCTAAGTGAATCCATAAAAAGTATAGTTCACGGTCAGCGCAGGCGCAGAGTAATGAGAGGCGCGCGTCGGCGCTCGCAACGAACATGCGCGGAAATACACTTTGACATTTTGCCATGACTACTGACTTGAAGCCCTAGGCAGGTGTTTTTCGACCCATTCAATTGCATAAGAGCAGTATTTTTAAAACTGCACAAATAACGGTACACGCGATGAATAGGCTCGTTCATGCCTTAGGGTGTTACACCCCTGACATTAAAGCGAATTGACCTTTCTCCGTATGATGCATATTAACCGCGGAGCGTGCTGAGACACTCATAATCCGGTCCTCACCTCTCTTGACATCCGGACTAACGGGTATTAACAGCGAATAAGATTTGTGATTTACAAACAAAATTGTTGCCCGCCCCACCACACAAACGAGATTTCTTCTCCGAGTGAGCCATCTCTTTCATAAACGTTTGATGTATCGTTTCTATGCATCGTTAGCTTACGCTGTATAATACTTGTAATTTCACTGTGTAGTCAGTAATATTAATAAGCTCAAGACTCGTGACCCATTATCATACAGGTCAAATCTCTTTACGACTCGATTTATTTTCAGATCAGATAAAGTTCGGATGCAATAGAGTTTTAAATTACTTCAACGGGGTAGATTATACCGGCCCTTTAGCGTATCGAGAGTGGCTCTGGTATCAGGTTTCAAAATATTGTGACGATGACCACAGACAATTTGAGTAAATTAAAAGTTAAATCGGAAAATCAGGCGTCAGCGTCTCGGAGCGGAGCCCGTTCACCTGCCAGGCCGGTCACGAAGGCAGCGTGCGGAACGTACTATATCTACGTAAGTACTACCTCTATATCTAAGTACCTATATATTTATAGTAATATTTTACGCTGTACAGGCTATATGTATAGTTATTCGAGCGCGATATGCCTCGTAAAACAGGTGCTTCTCTGGCCGACGATGACCTCATTGTGAGAAAAAATCCAAGTCATATCTAAGCAATAATGGAAGCATATTGTGTTGTTCAAACGAAGTGCAACCAACTGTATCTGCATCGATAAAGAATAACGTATGCCACACATCCTGAATGAAGTCTTTAGGGTTTTCTGACATATGGAATCGTGTCATATGTATGACGTTTCGCTTATCGACAGGAGAAAGATGTGACGGCATATGGCGTAAAATCCGAAACGTCAACAGCCAGCTTAACCTGTCACTTTTGAAATTTGATAGATTAGAACTATTCCGCGCGCTACTTTCGCTCAATTGATCGCATGTCAACACATGGCTTGCAATAGAGAGCTCATGTGAATTTAAACAGGAAATTTCAATTTAGTACCAATTCATTCGGAATCATAGTAGCGGTCGCCGGACGCACATCACTATCCGAAAAAAAAAGTTTAGAATTACTGGTATGTTCAGTTGATCGGTTTTACCTGAACTGTGCAGTAATTTTGAGTAACAAATGTCACGTTTTCTCCAGATGGTCAAAGCTTGTGCAAGCGGTCGAGCTAGGAGCGATTGTTTACTCAAACATTACGAGACGGTACGACATTTGAAGCGGGCCGCTAAATAAAATACAAATAACGCTCGAGACCTCTGCTAGGTCCACACGCGGCCTAAGTAAACCATAGACAATTGACGCCAGCGAAATAACCGTAACTAAGCTCCAATTAAGTCGTCCGTTATCCTTGGATTCGAGATACTTAGATCTAAGCGCGGTCTGTAAATAAATAACATGTAATTACAATATCGAATCACGATCCCGACCTCCTAGCTCTAATTGCCGGTGAAGATGAGACCGCAGCCACGACGAAGGCTACTCGAAGAACATTTAATAACATACAACTGCTCGAATGCACCGCGACTTCATAATTAATTAAAGATGAACCATTGAACGATGTAATCCTCCCACGCCGCCGCTCGTTAAACCTTCAAGTATTCTTATCGTCATCGCTTCTGTCAAATTTGAATATAGAATTCCTTAATTTCTTTTTTACTATTATTTATAGCGAGTGAGATGGCTGATGGCTCACACAGGTCTCCGCGTGGATTATTGGAATTTGAACGTTTGTTACATCTACAGCGTTGATTTATTGATGTAGGGTTGCTACTTAATGCTTCTTTTACGACGTATTGATTTTACTGTTAGCTACAAAATTAATGAGCTGTTGTTATGTACTAAAGTTTAATATTGATACACATGCACTGACTGTTGATTTCTGTTTGTGTTAAATACCTGATTAATACGAATAATAATAACTTATTTGAGAATTACTCACCGGCCACGTAAAGTCGAAAGGGAACACGATGGGATTGCTAAATCCTTGCACATGAAGGTTGGGTACATCCAAAGAGTTACCGCCCAACACGGGCGTAGTAATGTCACCGAAGGTACATGGTGACGTTGTATCGATGTTTGCTTGATAAATCTTTAGGCACACACGGAATTTAGTTCTGCACGGCGCCGAACACGGCGCATCACTATTTAAGGAACCATCACAGCACTGTCCACTACTTAACCTACCTAATGAGTTCGTAAAACTTTTTATTCTAAGTTCGAAGGAACCAGACGTCAGCACCTGAAAAAGAAAGAATTTTATGTAGTTGTTATAACATACAAAAGTAAAATAAACAACGAAAGATTAAGTAAGTCAATATATCAATATCAGTATGACATTGTCAACAAACTGGGAATACAGCTTTCGTCGCCCATAAGATGTAATCTTCAAACAGAACTATTTGCACAACTGTCCGATCGATCCCGTCGAGACATTAACGGTTTTACTGGACATGCTACATGTAGGTCGTTCAAAAATGGGGTTGTAAGTAGTAGGGGCGAACGTGACACCCCTAGTGAGAATTGAATTTCGAACGATACCGACGAAATGAATTTATTTTAAAAATCGAATATAAAAAAAAATATTTGGCTCCCGCTTTGTTTTAAACGACCTAAATTTTAGAAAAAAGGTTAGAGAACAGAGATCCATTTTTAATGATTTAAATAACGTTGTTGATAGATAGACGTCAAAAGAACGACATTTAACCATTTTTTAGTGTTGTGTTGTATGAATAGTAGCTGGTTTTTGTAGACCTCCAGGGTGCTCAACCCTTCATATTAATGGAATGCAGTTAAAAGTGGGGTTAAAATTTTATAAGGACAGTGAGTTCTTAAAATATGTACGCATTTTACTACAACAGTATTTTATTTCATATGATTTTTTTTTATAACTAAAGCGAGATTATAAAATTATTATAGATTTACTTATGTTAAAAAGTTATCCTGTTTTGTAAGGCATCGGAAGGAAGTGGTACGTATTAAATATGGCGGCATGTCGTCGAAGTATATTTATTTGATTATTTATGACTAGTAAGTAGATATTTAAGGACAACATTTTAGGCTGTCATTAAAAGTAGTCGTGATTTGAATAATTAATAACTACTAATAGGATATTAAGGCCGAAGAGTAATTCAAAATGGTTCAGAATTGTTTCAAATGTAAATTAACGGAGTACCTATTTTTAATAAACATGTTATGGGGATGTACGGAAGAAATGATTAAGTTAATAAATGAATTAATAATAACATGCAAAGGGCGTTTTCTTAAGAGGGGCTTGGGGCTCTCCAAAAAAGGTATATTAAGGTGTTTGAAGAGTCGGCAACGAGTGATGCCTCTGGTGTTGCAAGCGTCCGTACGTTACGATGTCCTCTTATTAATAGACAAGCTATAAATGCTTGTTTGCCAACTCAAATAAATAAAACAGTTAAGAAAAGTAGACACTACGATTTTATAAGAAAACTTATTTCAACAATAATCTTTACACAGTATAAAATGAATTCGCTTACGCTGTATGTTCGCCATAAACTCTCTGAACGGATTTGCATGCAGTTTTCACCAATAGACAGAGTGATCTATGAGGAAGGTTTAGGTGTTGGTATAATTTGTACCCGTACGAAGCCGGGGCGGGTCGCTAGTAATTATTATAACCCCTTCCTAATAAACGACTAGTATCTAACATCTGATTTATGTATGGTCGCTTTGAAATTCTTACAAAATGTTACAAAGAAAAAAATAGTTATTCAAATATTATAGAAGTACCTACGTTATATTAACATAGTTTTCAAAGATCATTGTTACAACACTATGGAACCCGGTCCGAAATAAATAATTTTTATTTTATTTTTAAATAAATCTTATGACCGTCAACATAATGATGATGATTGACAAAATGGATAGGTATATCTTCAGAAGTTAGACTAACTATTTTCCCACGTATGACCTTCAATTTAATATGTCAAGACAGAGAGAACAATAATCCATTCAACGTTATCTCACTCCCGGTGTCTATCAAGACGTCAAAGTCAGCCCCCGTTTAAACAGAACTGCAATAAAAAAATACACCAGACTTCAACTAACTTCCTGTGACATAAACCTACGTTATGAAAACGCAAATCGTGTTTCCCTCTCTTTCTATTGTTACTAGTAAAACAAGGACACAGACAACTCTCTTCACACATCCACGTGGTTGTCAGGTAGGAGCGGATCCGAAAAAAAACGAACTAAAAAAGATACGCACCACTCTAAACATCCCTTTTTTGTCGGTGTATTGTTTAGAAAATGAGTTAGTAGCTAACATTGTGATGAATTGTGGTTTACTGTTGAGGAGACAGATATTTATACTTTTTTTTATTAAGTTTTAATTTTACTGTAAAAAGGTTAACTTATAAAATTAGACTTTTTGGTGGAGATACACTAGGTTTTACAAGGGCGTATATTCGATTTCGATTAAAAAAAATTAAAAGAACGACGAAAAGAATGGATTCCAAATTTAAATCGGAAACCCCTACTATTGGTCAAATCTAGGCCAACAATTAAAGTACTGTTAATAAATTAAGATGCGTTCATTCTTGTCAATGACTGCGTAAATTACGGAACAAAAAAGTAGTTTAAAAAAATAAACGGGATACGAGCGGTTCGCCTCTAGCCCGAGGCTGGTAACACTAACAATTAAATAATACTTACTGGACTACCGAATAAGTTAAGTTTTATTATGTCTTTAGGCGGATTTGACGCGATGACTGACTGATTGATGTTCAAGTTGTATTTAAATCGAGCGCCAGTTATGTCTGTAGGTACTCTTTATTTATTGCTACTGAAAACAAAATGGCGACATTTCAAAATCAGTGATTATGTTATAAGAAAGGGTTAATAAACTAACCAAAGAGCATATAGCATTTATTTATGAATCCAATCTAAATCTTTTAATTAACCGAATTATTTATATAACAACTTAACGTAAAGGCACTCAAGTAAATCGTGAACATCAACCTTACTTTTTTTTTAAGAAAGCACGCTTATTAATTGCGTTGAGCACTTGAGCATCATCCGAACCGTACAAATTGATTTGAATACCTAATCGTCGATCTCGCAATAACATTTCAGTTAATATAGAGATACATTAATACTTTTTATATTAATGTGCTAGAATCACGATCTTCATACGTCCATATGAAATTACCGCGTCAAAATGATTTAGGTACAACATTAAAGAAATTGATGTAGAAGGTTGTAGGCAGAGGTGATTATTAGTATCATTGCACTAGTTTGGGAAGAAATGCTGTTTCCGTCACGGGGTAACAGTACCCCTATTACAAGTTCGTCGTTACTATCTTGAACTTGTCAAAATTTGTTCTAAAATTTTTTTTCTTCATTAAAAATGTTTGATAAAGAGAAAATAAAATGCTAAAAATAAAATAAGATAAATTCGTAACAGAATACGTAAAATAATTTGTAGATTTTTTGCAATTTAACTTATTATATTGGCAGGTTAATGACAATATTCGAAAACTTTTTTACTAAGGGTACCGGTTTTGAACATAGATTTGGTTACAAGATGGTTACCAAGGTACAGATACTAAGGAGTAATAATTCGAATGGTATTGTAAGGCAACAGAATAAACACTCGTCCAAGCAGGTTGAACGCAGTTTAAAAATAACACAAATAATGAAACAGGGGAATGTTTTTCATCTCAACAGTTATACACACGCGAAATGTGTTAAAATAAACACCCAAACAGAGTCTTTTAATAGCGCGACGATGCTCGCAATTCCATATTCAAATTTTATTTTTGGTATGTATGATTTATTTTTTATTCAGCCAGTCTTAATGAGGTGCGTACCTACTCAGAGAATTTTACTACAATACATGTTGTTAAAACATGGCGCGTTTATAAATAGTACGTATTATTGCAGTTGCAAAAAAACCGATTACCTAATTTAGCACTAGCAGCTGATGAATGAAGGCTGTCACTAATTGGTTTTCTGACCTGACTTTTCACAGAACTTAAGTTTCAATGTCGTATTGTGTAGAGGGGACGCCACGGGCTCACAAAGGGCGTTCCGTTTCACAGAACGTCTTTAGAGCAAAATAAACGGCGTCTTTTATACCGATATTTAGTCGCGCGACAATGTGATCTCCTTTGTGTCGATTCTCTGGCAGCTGTGCCGACACAAAAGAAACATACGATCTAAGTCTGGAATTCGAAATTAACGGAGAATCATGAGCATGGAGCGTAATAGGCCCCGTAGATTGCCTGGAACGTATATGGAAAGCGCATAATAAGGTATTTTGCGGTTATTTAAACGTGTTGCACAAGCGAATTGAGATTTCGTGCGTTGGTGTACGGAGCGCTATGATCGGAGTCGTGTACTCTCTAATATCGTAAACCAGATCTTCTTGCTTGAATTGCTATTAGGATTAGTTGCGTGAACCGCTCGCTGAACATAACATATGGGAACTAGGTACTAAACGAACAGGTACTAGGTACTGAACAGGGGGCACCGAAACTATCGAATAAAAAACTTATCATCAAATTACATAAAATTCATGGAAATGCTAAAAGTTTAGGTATTATTAAACAATAAGAAAACAATATAAAGTAGGTACTAGGCGTTCATGGTTTTACTTACCCAATCGCAACCCATTTTGGTACACAGTAATTTCTTAATTGACGCCCACAAAGTCACAATTAACCAATTTACTTTAGCAAAATAAGCGAAGGTATATTCATATCTGTCATCTTCAGCACCTTAACTTTCTACCCACATTTAAATAGAAGCTAACTAACTCATCACTTAACTATGCCTGAAGCTACATCCTACACAGTTACATTATCGCTGACACATTTACCCAATTTAGAATTTAATAATTTGCGCTGACAACACTAAACAATAGAACCTTAAATTAAGGTTACTGGCAGAAATACGCGGCATCCGATAAATTACGAAATTCGAATTTAGAATACGTGTGTACGATATAACTTGGATATACCCTAATGTCGTTTGTTGCGCATTCATTCCGTAATAGGATTAAATTATTCAGTCATTCACAAATACCTTTCTCGATTTTACTCGTATTGTTATCGAATTTAACGAGTCACAGCATCGATCATTCATTATAGTTTGATTTACAACAAGAAACAGATCATTCATGTTTTTCTAGACAATCCTTTTACATTTCTTCTCTACCAGTTTGGCGACATTGCGTAATCTCATCAATGGTCCTGGCATCCTCTTGCTTTTTACGAATAACACAAGAATCAATTAAACGTATCAGAGATGCAGTAAAAAAAGTTATAACATTTAATAATGGCCGTATTTAGCGATTTATAATAAATGCTGTCATTTATTAATAATCCGGCCAGTTATTAAGACATACCTACCGTCTATTTAAGATTTACTTGTAATGCAACGATCGTACGTTAGGGCCATACAGCCTTTAATAGGTGCAGTATAGTGCCTAATTCTGGCAAATGGCCAAGTTAAAAGGCAGTTTAATTAATATCTGTAAACTATCGTTATGAGTAGTACTAATATTTAAACGTAAATAGATATGTCACATAACCTATCATCGTGTTTTTGTAGTAGTTTTTTTCTTTATGGCAAGACAATGCTGGCGTTTGTGCCACAAACAAAAACTAAGAAAGCTATTACATAATTTTCCAGCTTAATGGGAGATTTTAGAACTCGAAATAGGTATGTTTAGGGTTAAATGGTGCATCATCGGGTAGTTTTGTACACTTTTCTCTCAAATGTCATAAGATATTAAATAGTAATACGTTGACCTAGTGCAGGTTGTTGGTTAACACTATAATAGTAAGTCTCTGAATATACAGGAGACTTGACTGGTTTGGAACTAAGAAAAAATACATACTTTTAAAAGTCAGTTAAATAAGACACATTGCCTAAACATATAACTAACAATCAGCGGCGTACATCACAATGAGACGAAAACTTGAAGTTTCACATAGTTAAGCAGTTAACAGCGACGATTACAAAGATTTCGTATAATCTCACATAATTGAGTCGGTTCTCATAGAACAAAAACCGTTTTGGACAATGGACGAAATTATAACAGGGTTAAAGAGCTACCGTTAAGGAGTTTCACATATTTATATGGTTATTGCACTAACATTTATGACCTTATTTAAATAAATTACAGTACCCAATAAAACTTATTAAAACAGTAAAAATTACTATAAAAGCAAGTTTTTATTTGATCACCGAATTTAGCTCAATACCAACATGTCAAGCCATCAATTAAAATTTGTGTGCCCAAGCTCGTGAAAACGCAGATGTTAGTGCGCAAGTAACCATTATTAACAAGCACCTGCTCTCGCTCGGACTGTATTAACGGGGTTGCCAGTTTTAAATGATCAACTTCCTTTATTTTATTTTTTTATTTACTTGATTTTGTTTCATTAGTGTGAATCTAGTTTTAATAGACGAGTTTGAACGTTTACACGTAAGACACGTACAAGTACACACCTAGATAGGTTTAACAGATTATATCACAAATCGTAACGCAATCATAAGTAACGTTCCATGCGAGCTATGACATGCTATGTCCTAGTTATGCGACAGGTAGACGCCGAGCGTAATCAAGAATACGTTATAGAATGTAGGTACCAATAATATTGCAATAAAAATACTTATAATACTAATGACCATACAAGACTCAAAATAAGGATAAACGGATGTTAATAATAATATAATAAGTTAATAAGCCTATCTGAATAATATCTTGAAGATAAACACAAGCTTACCAACCTTCAGTGAATTATTTATTTGAAATTGGAAATTATAATGTTGCGGTTTTAGGGCAGACGTGTTTCCGACGCCGCTTCCGATCGAGTCGGTACTGTGTGCATCACGCGATCGATTTGAACGCATTCGAATGCAGACGAATTAGCTACTGTCTTGCACGTGGGCAAAAAGTATAATCGAAACATCGATTCCTCCGGATGTAAGCAGTATCAAGTTGACCGATCCTGGACAATTACATCAATGCACGGTGGTCACGTAGGCCCTGGGCAAGATAAACCAGTCCTGCGGGGTGCGCTAAATACCGCTTTTTTATGAAACAACGCGACTTCATTCATAATGTATTATAGCGCCTTGAAAACCCACTCGTGCGCACACATGCGAACTAATAATATAGCGCAAATCGCGTATGGCAGAGTAGAACACAGCAAAGAGCTTACAATGCGTATACCTAAGTATGTATTTATATTTAATTACTAAACCTGAACAGTGAGTTAAATAACAGACTTGTAATTTACGGTTAAGTGCACAAAAATCGTTGAATCGATTCTTAACATCGATTAGTGTTGGACTTAGCTTTTCAATTTTTTTTAACTCAAATGTTACAAAATAATACAAATGTGTTTTAGGGTTGTTACGGTGTATGCGAATACATTAGGGTTTCGTACTGTGCGCATACGCATTGCATTAGGGAATAAGTTCCCCCGTGTAATGATATCGGAGACCGGTAACGATGCGGGAGAACAAAGTCACCAGTTATCGATTATTTTGTGTTGTGGGGTCTTTTACGTGTTGTTTTAATACAATTATTTTTGCTGGTACACACACACAGCTGCAGGTACCTACCTACTTACTGCTAAAGTTAAAATCGTTACAATTAAAGTTAACTATATAGTATTCGTTTTTAGGGCTCAAATTCTTAATTGTTTTTTAAAACCTGAAATTTTAACAACTTTGTTTGATATCGATTATAGAAAGTATCGATTTATATTGTTGAGGTTTACTACTTTTAATGACTATTAACGTGCTGTTAATGAAAACCTAATCGAAGGTAAAGTAAATAAATATTGGTTATCCGTGCCCTACGATTGAAAGGGTTGTTTGTTACCAAGCTACATGGAATTGATTGATAAGTTCCTTTATAGGAAGAACGAGGAAAATTCGGCTCAATCAATTTTAGATTTATCGATAAACTAACAAGGTATGACGACTTAGCGATAAGGAACATGAACGTTTGTGAACTTCACATGTCAGATCCTAGTTAACTACGGCTAGAACCCTTACCTTGGTGTAGGACAACCTTGACCGGTTAAAGGGCGATGACCTTTTGTCTATAACTAGGTACGCAAACTTAGATACTTAACTACACATTTTAAATAAACACTGAAAGTTTGTCATTCTCTTCAGAACTTTCGTCGTGAGTTGTTTATTTACGTTCAGTTTTACAGCACTATTATAGGCGCCTACTTCGATTAGCGCCGGTCAGTAAACAGTTAAAGGGTTCTGTCGTGTAAACTAGATCGGACTACTAACCCTGCCCGAAATACCCCGCGCCTTGAGTCGTCTGGAAGAGTTATTCCTGTCTCCGGTGCATGCAGTTAGTCGCGAAAGCGTGTCGTCTGGACTTGAAACTACATCAAAGCCTCGGAATGCATCTAATTTTAAAACGAAGAGGCTCGCGACCTAGCTGACCCCGCGCGGCGGCATTAAAACCTGAACTTTCTTTATAACTATGTAGGTACCTATGTTTGCTTGGTAAACGTATTGGACACACACAGGCGCGTCTTCCACTCGGGCCGGTCACGACTCCGACCGGCGAGCTCGGTAACCTACACTACACCCTCGTCCCGACTATCCAGGACGATCAGCTAGACCGAGCGCGGTGCGCACAGCTCTCGTGGGAAAGTGAAGATCGTGTACCGACCGGCCTCGCACCACACTCACCGGTTTGCATTTAACTTGTTTATATCGAACGATGCGAACCATCACTTTAGTTTGAGATTACACTTATGCGAAACGTAAACAAATGGGGTTTCAGTCGCGGTTTTGGGTGTCGATGTCTCTGTACCTGGGGTAGAAACCCTAGCAGGGCGATGAGCACCGCAGGGGCGCGCATACTGGCGCGTCCGTGCTAGCGGCGCCGGGGCATACGTCGGGACCGGGGCCCGGTCGTCAGCAGTCGAAGTCAGATCCGCAGTAATCCATCACTTGCACAGAATGCACTGAGTGTTTCACTGCTAGTCACACAACACAAGAATCAGGGTGTCACTGGTCGCTCATGAGATACGGCAAACTGGTCGCGTCGCGGATTCGTTCACTACGTTCGAAACGCGCGCGTCGCGTGGTGTGTAATGCGAGAGCCCTAACTACGTGTTACCGCGACGGCGCGTGACGGCGGACTGGAGGGCGGGCGGCGGCGGCAGCGGTGCGGGCAGCGCGCACCTGGCGGTGGAGCCGCGATGTACGCCAAGAGATGGCGCTGCGCGGCGCATCTGCCGCCGACGAGAGGCTCCGCACCCCCCTCGCTGACCCCGCGGGTGTCTGCGCGCAACACACTGCCATCAGACCAGAAAATACACGGAAAACAGCTCATGAACTAAAAGCTAGCTAACACGTGCCCCTTTGTAAAAAGTTTGGTGATACAATATGTAACTACAACATGGCTACAGCAATAAAGGTTTTGTTGTTTATTTTACTCACAGTACGAGTGAGTGTGTAATTATGATAATTAATTAGGAAGTACTTTAACTATTTATTAAAAAGTAGGTAACCTACCTGTCCCTCGAATATAAATGAATAATAAATAATAATAATGAACTCTTGTGTATTATTATTATAATCCGTGAAGATTAACTATTGAATTACAATATTTACCTACTAGGTATTACCATGATTTAAGTTTTTATGATGGGTGTTGATGTTGTTATAGTAAATTAGGTAGGTATAAAAATGTGGTGTTTACAAAAATGTCCAAATACTGCGAAACATATTTTTTTTGTCATCGGTAAATTATCATAATGTTGAAAACTAACTGCGTACTTTAATGTTGTTTAAATATTTAATTAGTTAATTAAAATTAAAACTTTCATTAAGTACATTATAAACCTGGGAATGTGCTAATTAAAGTTTATCTCGGCTTGTAAAAATTAAGTTTATATACTAAGATCTGCTGAGATAACAACAATGTACCTACCTAGATACAATGCTGAATGTTGCGAAATTTCTAATTGCAGTCTTTTGTTTCAAAATTATTTAATGTGCTATAAAAATAAGCATTACCTATGCATAAAATAGCATATTGAGTTATAAATATAATTCAGCGTCAATTAATTAATTTCTATGCATTAAAGCGGCGGAGGTGCAGCGGGCGGGATCGGTATCGCCTTTGAAATATAAGGTCACGGGTTCGATCCCCGGTCGTGTACACACATCTTAGCGTCAACTGTTTCATCGCCGCTGCTCAATATCGGTGAAGGAAAACATTGTGAGGAAACCGCCATGTCTAAGAACTAATTAATCGAGGACATGTGACATCCAAACCCGCACTTGGATGCAGTATGGATTAAGGCTTAAGTGGGAAACAAGGTTTGAAGTGATAAATACCTACCCACCTGCTTAATACTTTGTTTTCCATTTAAATCAACTGACTCTGTAGACCAGTGGAAAGCGCGTTAGCTAAATGTCCGGGTTCGATTCCCGGGCCGATTTTTTAACATTAGAAAATCTTAAATGCAGCTCGAAAATGAACGGTAATAGGCTCGCTCCCTTAAATATAGTTAATAAGTAAACATCTACCATGTTTTTACATTATGTTACAAAATTTAAACGAGACTGTTTAGGAAAAGAAAAGTTAATAAAGTTCATAAATGGTTTAAAATTAAAAAAAATCAAGAAAATAATAAAATATAAATACAGGTGCCCGCAGCGAATTCCACAACTTGGCAGTTCGCACAATAAAAGTATAAAAAAAAGTATAAAAATCTTTATTTCTTAAAATTTTACATTTCCTTCAGGATCACCTTAGCCTCCACACTAGGTATCCCCTGTGTCGTGGACACGTGGGTCCTTTCCACCGCTGCACCACTGATGCTCAATTAAAAAATAAATATACGAAAGAGAAATGAATTGCTTAAAAATACTAATTTCTGAATTACCGAGCAACAATGTCTAATTACCTAGTAACTAATTAATTTTTAAAAGTAGCAAACAACACACTATTTACTAACAATATCACACAGTAAAAACTCAATTACGCTTAATTGGTCTAGAACTTTCAGTTCATTTAGTAACTTTGTAGTTTTAGTATTAGATGCTTAGAATATTTAACACAAGTGTTATTCGAGTATTAAATTGTTATGCCAGTTTTTGGGGAAGGCGAGGTAACCACGTACAGTACACTACATACAAATGTAAAGTTAGGATGTTTTTTAATTTCAATAGCTTTGCGGATCATTCTTGGTAGGACATCCTAATTTTAACAGAGAAAACGGTTGGAATATACCGCCAGTTTGGGACCCAATGCTTAATTTACTTGTACCAAAACCCAAGCAAAATCAACTCAGCATTCAAGACACTGTGAGCTCAGTTTGCTTAAATCGGAACGCAACTTAAATATTAATGTTTGGAGGTAGTCAGTAATAATTGTGATTATTTTTGGACGTCAAATACTTCAACCCACCCGTGAACATGAAGTTTGAAAAGACTTTGAAACGTCGGGTTCTAAAATCTAAAATAAACCGCGATAAAATCCGTTAAAAAGTAGTTTTATTAAAATGTATACACGTAAATAAAAGCTACACATAACATAAAACATACACAATTTATGCATACAAACTGTTCTTGTATCTCGGCAGAGCGGAACGCTTAGAGAATTTAACACGGGAGGTGTTATACGCAACTTATAGTATTGGTGTTTCTGCCAGTTTTTGGGAATGACGAGGTAACCAATTACAGCACACATGTAAAAGTTGAAGCGTCTTTACAAATGTACACGTAAATAAGACCTACACCCGCATTGGACCCGGCCAAGTCCTGGCACACCTAAACTGTCTTGGATCCCACACAAATGTAATCAGAAATATAATAGGAGAAGATGGAAAGTAAGGTTGTCCACTTCACTCCAGGCTAAGTAATTTCACAAGACCATAAAATAGTATTATATTTATCTTCTATGACAGGATCCGATGTGTCCTAATTTTGGTGAAAAGTTTTCTTTAATCTAGCTTTTATCGTGATCTGATTTGAACCTAGATATCGATATTGTCACAGATTTGGACCCAGGACATACCGATATCCGTAAACAATAGACACACTATTGTTTCATTACAACTATTCAGTGTTTGTGAAGAAAAACATTGTTTGAAAACATGTTTTAGAACAAAATATTTGAAGTATTCTGACATCCGTCATGCGCACTTGACTAACGTGCCAAATCCAATGGACCATTTTCACGAGGACAATTGTCGGGATAGGATATGGTACCTAACTCGATAATAAATAAATAAACTGTAAATAATGGACTTAGTGATTTCTTGAATTGGATCACCTTTTTTTTGCGGATGACCTAACCCAATCGGCCGTAAGGGCCTTTATTGGCTCACCGAACTTTTTCGGTGAGCCGCCCGAGGACGGACGGTCGAATCGATAATTGGATCACCTGTACATTTGTAACCTTTTAATCATAAATGTGACTTGGACGTTATATGCGACAGACAATGATTTTTGTAGTCTACTAGTAGTATTTATCTCGATGGCGACAAATGTATTCGTTTTTTTTTTATTTATTTTTTCCATTTTTATCCATTAGGACTACCTATTCATTGTTGCAGGCTACCTGTATTTTATTGATTCGGCGCCGGAGGAAATGCAATTGATTTTGCCAGGGAGGTAAAAAGGATTACCTAACTTAATATTTGCATAACCATTGCGATTATTCGTGTTAGATTATAATATTAATATAGCCCACCAATCAGTGATTCTGCGCCTCCCACGCACACGCCTCTTCCTATAAACTGTAAACTTTCATGAACTATGATTCATAGGGTAGATATTTAAATCCTTTCCTTAATTATAAAGCTAGAGTAGGTAGGCAAGTATCTTACTAATGGAATCTAAGGAAATCAAAAGCGAAAATGTATTTGTAGATACTTTACTAATAGACCTACTTAATCCTCATTCACACGAGGTAGTTTTTTTTCATGTTTCGTTATTTATTTTGTGACGGATCAGTAGACAGTTCATCTAAGACTGAACACTGAATCACAAAACGAATGTGAACATCAATCCTGATATTTTGAGGATTCGTGAAGACTGATGATTCCGCATGCAATGCGAACGTCCATCCGTCATGTCGTATCGTGTTTTTGACGAATCGGCAATGACGGATCCCATGTTGCGCGAAATTATGTCCTTCATTAAATCAGACTAGGTAACTACTCATAATATCAGATCAACGAAAGTTTCACACATGCTAATCTGTGAAACTTTCTGCTTAATTTTGGTTCAGGTCAGGTTAGGTCATCATCATCACCATCAGCCTATTCTTGTCCCCAGCTGGATATAGGCCTCTCCTAAAGCACGCCATTGAGCACGTTCCGCGGCTTTTCTCGTCCAGTTCTTGCCGGCCGCCCTGCTGAGATCGTCACTCTATCTAGTCTGAGGCGTTCTACGCTACGTTTGCCAATTCGTAATTTCCAGTCGGATTAGTAAGCTGAAGTGACAGTGGGCCGGTCATATCTACCGCAGAACCGACAACCGCTGGGGTAAAGTTGTTGAGTGGTTCAATGTATAGTTATAATTTATTAATAACCTAAAAAAATACGAACCCAATACCAATTCATTGGTCAAGACGAACGAAAAACTCAATGTTAATAAGAAAATGGTTAATAAATAAGAAAATGTTGTTATTTTAAATAACTAAGTACAAACAAGCAATTAGGCAAGTAAAATTTAGTAGTTTAACAATGTATAAGTAGGTAATGTGCCTTGACTTTTTTGAAAGTAGTTTATTAGTTCGAGAAGTTTCCTTTTGTTTAACAATAATTATTAGTTTCCTTCATACTACAATTAGGTACATAAATACTTTTAACTTTACGGAAATGACTGGAATTTTTGGCTGCACCTACCTATTTACCCACCGATAAATACTAAGTTATTATATACTAACGACCCACCCCGGCTTCGTACGGGTACAAATTATGCACCTAAATCACTCATCATAAATCACTCATCATCTGTTTATTGGTGAAAATCGCATGAAAATCCGTTCAGTAGTTTTTGAGTTTATCGCTAACAGACAGCGGAAGCGACTTAGTTTTAAGTTATTTAATGATGTTAAGTTTGAATTTAGTTATGTTATTGTCACTATTCTAATATAGTATAGTCCATATCCTTCAGTATATCTTGCAGTAGAGTTTCCAAAAGACCTATCCAATTATTCGCAATATGACGCATTAATATCTAACGGATAGCACCGATCTAGTGAGGACGAACCTTGGCTCTTGATGTTGCCGAGCCACTCAATATTTTGGGGATTGGGCTATTGACTAAAATCAAGGTTAAGGTACCATCGCATTGTCTTACTGTACCTGTCCTCCTGTACACACGGCTACACATGATGCTACACATTTTCAGTATAAACTGACCTCTCGTTGTACGGAAATCCTATTCAATGCGAGATCAGCTTATACTGGAAATGTATAGCTTGATGTGTAGCCGTGCGTACTGACTGACTAATAGGGGTGGGTGTCACTTTTCAGATATAATTACTCGACTTAAGTAGTTTGAGAATATGCAATTTGACATTACAATAAGAAGCCACCGGTTTCTCTTACATACCTAGTTAATCGCGTGAAAACATTATCCTCTTTCGCTATCTGCCAACGAAATTCTCTAATGTTAAAAATAACTCAATACCAAAGGAGACGTTCAAAAAATGTATAGAGCCTGGGATTAAAATAATCGTAAATTTGAACAGCAATCTGAGTTACATAGGTTAATAGAGCATAATTAATTAATTTTTTTGGTGTATTTAAAATAATTTTACACCCCCCCGTTTTTTTTTAAATTGAAATTGAAAATAAGAATCCTTAATGCAATATTATGATTATTGCAATTGGCAACCCCATGGTCAAATGTCAATTGAGCAACCAAAAAAATCAAAATTATTTCGACGCTGTCAATCAAACTGATCAATGACAATGACATCATGACGTTTCTCGTAATTATATTTTTTTCCACGCGTTTTGTTATTACACTAATAAGATAACAAATATTTTTCGTCATCATTACATTAAGCTGCAGCTAGAATAATATTACAAGAGAAAAGTACTGTAACAGAATGCAATTATTGACGTGATTGCAATATTTATACTGCTTAGGAAACGGATAATTAAAGGTAATGTGCGTTTTGTTTTTCTATTACATTTTTTTGATTTTTACAAAAATGGTTGCTCCTAAAATTCGTGTTTAGTTAAATTATAACAGCTTATTGAATAAGCTTTCCAATGAGGTATATCACATTGGTGTTCAAAATTCTAGCCCACTTTTGACCTCTCCTTTAATCAAAATTGTTATACACTGAAAGATTTATTTTTATATTAAACTTTGCGCGGGTTGAGTAGGCTTCTTGTAAGGTTAAATATTAAAATCGTTGTATGTTTTTGTAGGTTAGTATGTTAGATATAAACGATGTTAATTTACCCACGAATTATTTGCCCCTTTTTCATGCAGGAAATATAAATCCTTCAATCAAACCACACCTAATCAATGAATCAGCTAGTTTTAATCACGAAATGTATGTAATTGTTTATTTATATTGCTATCAAGTTACCTTGACCTACAGTTGCGGAATCTTTTATGCGTTATCATTTAAGAACAATTGAATATAAAAAGATCTGACACACTAAGGAATAATGTTTCGGATGCCCTCTGTTCAGTTTGCCCCTCATAGCTATTTTTACTGAGTTATATTGGCTAACTCTTTTCCGTGGGTTAACCTGCCCTGGTGTTACCTATACTCTGTGTTTGCATTCAGATTGGCTATAACTTTCAAGCGAAAAGCAAAGGGTCAGAAGGAAAAAACAGGTACTTTGAACTGTACTTTTTAAGGGACTTAAACCACCACGGCAATCCTGCAACTGCTGCTCCTGTAAGCCAAGATCAAGCGATTTAATCCCAACCAAGTCCCGGGACACCTAAACTGTCTTGGATCCCGCAGGAATTCAATCAGAAACCTCATAGGAGTTGGAAAATTACAAATAACTATAAATTACTTAATTAAAGATTCTTGAAACTGAAATCTCCACTGAAAATTTAAGCTTATTTAATTTTCATGTCATGGCCAATAGAGGTGCGATGGGCGTGGTTGTATAGGTGTGTTTGTATTCTTTGTTTGACTATTAAACTACACTAATGTTATTGTTCTCTCGCACGCCATTATTGACAATAGCTCAGCGAATTAAATAAGTGATAATAAATGGGCGGGTTTAATTAATTGATTGTACTTTCGCTTTCATTGTTTGCTTGTGTAATAGAATAGGCAAATCTTGTTAACAATTCTAGTATAATATGTATTTTTTTTAGGATAACCTATCCGATAAGGGGTTTCATTGGTTCAAGTTTTTTCTTGTATATCTATGTACCTATATTAATACATAAGAATCTCGGATATATAATGTAATAGTATTAAGTTACATATTATGTAAAAATTTAAATAAATAAGAAATTAAGGTACGGAGTTTTAGGTGATGATAAATCGATCTATACCTATTCAATTGGGCTTGAAACAAATTTTAAACAAAGAAAATTACATTTCTCATCCAAGTTGATTGATATTAAAGATGGCCGACCGATGACAAAATGTTAAGGCTCCCTGAATGAGGCATAGTTAGGTTTTATTTTCAGGAAGTAGGTAGCTAATATCACTAGCTGGTTTTAGGTATAAAAAATTACTGCGGAAACTGATCGGTTATTTCACAGACTGACAGCGTGTTTATTTATTTGACAGTTTATTTGATTTCTTTTTTTTAGGTGACCCTATTCAAGGCCTCTAATGGTTCACCGGATTTATTCAGCGAGCCGTTAAACAGCTCGGACAAGTACCTATTTGGCAATTTTGTCTTTGAATATACTTAAAGGTCGTGGTTCAAATTCCAAGTAGCGGATTTACGTTTTACATATAAATTTTTCATAAATATTCCAAGCGCATCGCAGCGGTTAAACATATTTACCGATTTTTTTTTAAGTTAAAGCGATCAAGACGGTTCCTACCTAACTTTATCTGGTGACACGCTTGTTTAACGGTCATTATCTTGGTCTTGTGTGTCGAAATACTTAGTTCCTCCTTTATCTATACTTAGTTTCTATCCATATGGAGCTTTATTCCACTACCTTCTCATCGAAAATCACTCGTAATTACGAGTGAATCAGTATATTGGGCAGACGCGTTCCATCGCAGACTACATCATTGCTGATACAAAGACCTAGGTCAGAGGGTTCAATAATGTTTGAATTCATATTTATTGACACTTGTATTAATAACAATATTTTATAGATATTTAACAATAGGGGGTATGTACATGGCTACCTCAATATTTTCAATTACATAATTAAATCGCACAATGCTTATTGACAGTTTATGAAGAAAGTAGGTACACTCGTGCGCAGACAATTTCATTACCTCATTGTCTCTTTGACATTTCTATACGTCACCCTGACATTCTTACCATCTTACTTTGGCAGTTCACATGTCTCTTAAACCAATGAAATAAAAGTGATTTTAGCTTATTGTTGTGTAAACATCTTTGTAATTTATTGACGTAGGAATTGATTCGATGAACTTGAGGTAATTTTATGACGAGCGATAGTAAATTGAAATTATTTTGTACTTTGTATGTTAAGCGTGGTAATTTAGGAAAGTGTTCCCATGACATGACTAATATTTTAAATATTTGCAAGTACTTAATAGTAAGTACCTAAGTAAGCCCACGTATGGATGTTTTGAATTATTTTTCTGATTTACAGGATTAAAAGTGGCGGGATTTTGGTGGAGGGTTAGGCCTAAAAAAAGAAGTTTTTTGTAAAGTGAAGTGAAAAAGTACAGTGGAGAATAGAGGTAGTGCCACGATATGGGAGTCGGTGGTTGTGAACTTTGGACTGTGTATGCTCAATAAATACTTCTTCTACGTCTATAGTAGTTTCCTTACAATCTCGTAACAGTAGGTATATAAACTGGCCTGGTGGCGTAGTAGTTAGTGAATCTGACTGCTAAACGGACGGTCGTGGGTTCGATTCCCACCAAGGACAAATCTTTGTGTGATGAGCACGAGTGTTTGTTCTCTCTGGTTATAATATATCTACAAAAAAATGTATTTAAGTATTATATCCGTTAATAGTACTCATAACACAAGCAAATATAATTGTTTAATTTGGGTCTAGATTACGCTGTGTGTGTGTGTGAAAATATTAATATTATTATTATTATTATACTATTAGAAAAGTCTTTTTGGTCGTTCTGGGATTGGGACCCGGAACATAGCAGATATTAAACTTATATGGTTATAATAGTCCAATGAGGTTGTTTACTACTTACCTAATACCTTGATAACCTATAAATAGATACCTAAGGCTTCATCGTACTAGGTCGCCCGATACCTACCATGAGTCCAGTAATTCGAATTCCAACCAGGGGAAATTCATACCATTTAAAAATACGTTACGTATACCTGATATAAAAAATGGCAGTTACAGGGACTGCCGATAGAAGTGAAAACTGTGAACCCATCCAAAGAGCGGCTAAAGAAGTTTTCACTACAAAAACTAATAATAATTTCATCACAATCGATTACCAACCATAATCTGTAACAAATTTACGCAGTTTCTTTAAATTCACTTACAATAAAAATAAATAAACCACTTAGAAATCTTTCCCAAGGAACATATATAAAAACCTCAATAATATTTTCTCGCAAAATCGATACTTAGAACGATAAATCGATACTTAAAACAATAAAGGATGCAACAAATCGAATTGAGATTTCGATTCGCGAAAGTGCGCGATTACCTCGCCTCCGTTTCAGTGCTTACGCATTCTGACTCAAGAATGCAGGATTACACAACTAAGCGTTCACTCGATTCACTTGCAATAGCTGTACTTATGCTAATATACTCATTTGATTATCGTGGTATTATTTGAAACGCATCATTTTGGTTAGGTAATTCTGTTTAGATGTTTACCGACTAAACATATCGATGTTCAGTAGATTTTGTCTCGATTATTTAGTATACCTACTGTCGCGTTGGTCCAGTACCTAATCCATGATAGAGCAAAAATACTGCTGGTCCTTGTAAGTAACTATGATAAGTAAAGGAGAGAGACGAACTAGCAAATGTACCGTAGGATACCCTCAGACTAGGTGGAGTAGTAGGTGGAGTGGCGATCTTTGCAAGGTGGCCGGTAAGAGCTGGATGAGCGCAGGTAGTGCTCAATGGCGCGCTATAGGAGACAACGATGTGCACAGTGGACTTAAGTATGATGGCTGATGATGACAAGTTATAAGAGATATGCCTCATTAGTCAAGTGGTAAGCGTTTCCGCATAAAGAATACTAGATTCTAAATAACACATTAGGTAAGCATTGAAAACAATGTCCTATTCATACTTCTATTATGTACCTACGGAAGATCTTTTGCCATGACGGAAAGGAATGGAAAAGATCTATATATCATAATTAGTTGAATTAAATTTACGTCTTGTTTTTATTTTTAATAGTTAATAGGATAATAAAAGATTAATACGGACTCTCCTTTTAAAGTTAGCTAACTTGTAAAGCAGTAAGTAGATACGTACCTATCAATGATTACAAAATCAGGGTTCATTTAGATATTTTAGTATGTAGTATTAACAGGTTAGGTTACCTAAGAGTTTGATCATCTGCCACATTGATTACTGAATTTGTGGAGAACGTTAACTGTTACCCAATAACAGGTGTTATTAACACGTTTAATGTAGTTTTAACATGAACGATCAAATTTTAACGGTTTGAGTTTTATGAACCAAATTTTAGCTTTCATGAGATATTTTTAGCAATTATTCGGCTTACCTAAGCTATCGTTTTTTTAAACTTACTTTAACCTAACCTAACGGGATTTAAGAATTAACTCAATGTCCCCCTAAAATTTCCAATGATTGCAATAATGATTTTTTTGTACAAACAATAAACTAGAAATGGGAACATTACGAGAAACATTACTCTTTCAAAAAAAATCATGAATGTAATTCTAAATATTTGAATTAATACTCCTTTTTGTAATCTGATAAAATGAAATTGCTCTAAGCTTGCAAAACACCTAAAACTCATTCGTAAACTGACAAAAAATTGAATATACATATTTATTTCTCGCCAAGTGACGTAAATCGAATTAAAAATGGCAACATAGTTGTAAATTCGTGAGAATTGTTGCAAACCCAGTTAGTAATTAATCAGTTTTTGGTTGTTTCAAAATACCTTGCGTTTTGGTTTGAAATAACTACGGTTGTATTATGAATATTAAAATGCACGCATCAGTTAAAACCCGTTACGATTTTTATCTAAGGCTAATGATGGTTACATCTGCTGATTTGATTAATATACTTTATTGCGTAATTTAAAATAATTAATTCATTTAAATTAATTGGTAATGAGTTTGTGGTTTGGTCTGCACATTTTTAGTCAGTGACGGCAATGACGGATCCCATGTTGCGCGAAATTATGTCCTTCATTAAATCAGACTAGGTAACTACTCATAATATCAGATCAACGAAAGTTTCACACATGCTAATCTGTGAAACTTTCTGCTTAATTTTGGTTCAGGTCAGGTTAGGTCATCATCATCACCATCAGCCTATTCTTGTCCCCAGCTGGATATAGGCCTCTCCTAAAGCACGCCATTGAGCACGTTCCGCGGCTTTTCTCGTCCAGTTCTTGCCGGCCGCCCTGCTGAGATCGTCACTCTATCTAGTCTGAGGCGTTCTACGCTACGTTTGCCAATTCGTAATTTCCAGTCGGATTAGTAAGCTGAAGTGACAGTGGGCCGGTCATATCTACCGCAGAACCGACAACCGCTGGGGTAAAGTTGTTGAGTGGTTCAATGTATAGTTATAATTTATTAATAACCTAAAAAAATACGAACCCAATACCAATTCATTGGTCAAGACGAACGAAAAACTCAATGTTAATAAGAAAATGGTTAATAAATAAGAAAATGTTGTTATTTTAAATAACTAAGTACAAACAAGCAATTAGGCAAGTAAAATTTAGTAGTTTAACAATGTATAAGTAGGTAATGTGCCTTGACTTTTTTGAAAGTAGTTTATTAGTTCGAGAAGTTTCCTTTTGTTTAACAATAATTATTAGTTTCCTTCATACTACAATTAGGTACATAAATACTTTTAACTTTACGGAAATGACTGGAATTTTTGGCTGCACCTACCTATTTACCCACCGATAAATACTAAGTTATTATATACTAACGACCCACCCCGGCTTCGTACGGGTACAAATTATGCACCTAAATCACTCATCATAAATCACTCATCATCTGTTTATTGGTGAAAATCGCATGAAAATCCGTTCAGTAGTTTTTGAGTTTATCGCTAACAGACAGCGGAAGCGACTTAGTTTTAAGTTATTTAATGATGTTAAGTTTGAATTTAGTTATGTTATTGTCACTATTCTAATATAGTATAGTCCATATCCTTCAGTATATCTTGCAGTAGAGTTTCCAAAAGACCTATCCAATTATTCGCAATATGACGCATTAATATCTAACGGATAGCACCGATCTAGTGAGGACGAACCTTGGCTCTTGATGTTGCCGAGCCACTCAATATTTTGGGGATTGGGCTATTGACTAAAATCAAGGTTAAGGTACCATCGCATTGTCTTACTGTACCTGTCCTCCTGTACACACGGCTACACATGATGCTACACATTTTCAGTATAAACTGACCTCTCGTTGTACGGAAATCCTATTCAATGCGAGATCAGCTTATACTGGAAATGTATAGCTTGATGTGTAGCCGTGCGTACTGACTGACTAATAGGGGTGGGTGTCACTTTTCAGATATAATTACTCGACTTAAGTAGTTTGAGAATATGCAATTTGACATTACAATAAGAAGCCACCGGTTTCTCTTACATACCTAGTTAATCGCGTGAAAACATTATCCTCTTTCGCTATCTGCCAACGAAATTCTCTAATGTTAAAAATAACTCAATACCAAAGGAGACGTTCAAAAAATGTATAGAGCCTGGGATTAAAATAATCGTAAATTTGAACAGCAATCTGAGTTACATAGGTTAATAGAGCATAATTAATTAATTTTTTTGGTGTATTTAAAATAATTTTACACCCCCCCGTTTTTTTTTAAATTGAAATTGAAAATAAGAATCCTTAATGCAATATTATGATTATTGCAATTGGCAACCCCATGGTCAAATGTCAATTGAGCAACCAAAAAAATCAAAATTATTTCGACGCTGTCAATCAAACTGATCAATGACAATGACATCATGACGTTTCTCGTAATTATATTTTTTTCCACGCGTTTTGTTATTACACTAATAAGATAACAAATATTTTTCGTCATCATTACATTAAGCTGCAGCTAGAATAATATTACAAGAGAAAAGTACTGTAACAGAATGCAATTATTGACGTGATTGCAATATTTATACTGCTTAGGAAACGGATAATTAAAGGTAATGTGCGTTTTGTTTTTCTATTACATTTTTTTGATTTTTACAAAAATGGTTGCTCCTAAAATTCGTGTTTAGTTAAATTATAACAGCTTATTGAATAAGCTTTCCAATGAGGTATATCACATTGGTGTTCAAAATTCTAGCCCACTTTTGACCTCTCCTTTAATCAAAATTGTTATACACTGAAAGATTTATTTTTATATTAAACTTTGCGCGGGTTGAGTAGGCTTCTTGTAAGGTTAAATATTAAAATCGTTGTATGTTTTTGTAGGTTAGTATGTTAGATATAAACGATGTTAATTTACCCACGAATTATTTGCCCCTTTTTCATGCAGGAAATATAAATCCTTCAATCAAACCACACCTAATCAATGAATCAGCTAGTTTTAATCACGAAATGTATGTAATTGTTTATTTATATTGCTATCAAGTTACCTTGACCTACAGTTGCGGAATCTTTTATGCGTTATCATTTAAGAACAATTGAATATAAAAAGATCTGACACACTAAGGAATAATGTTTCGGATGCCCTCTGTTCAGTTTGCCCCTCATAGCTATTTTTACTGAGTTATATTGGCTAACTCTTTTCCGTGGGTTAACCTGCCCTGGTGTTACCTATACTCTGTGTTTGCATTCAGATTGGCTATAACTTTCAAGCGAAAAGCAAAGGGTCAGAAGGAAAAAACAGGTACTTTGAACTGTACTTTTTAAGGGACTTAAACCACCACGGCAATCCTGCAACTGCTGCTCCTGTAAGCCAAGATCAAGCGATTTAATCCCAACCAAGTCCCGGGACACCTAAACTGTCTTGGATCCCGCAGGAATTCAATCAGAAACCTCATAGGAGTTGGAAAATTACAAATAACTATAAATTACTTAATTAAAGATTCTTGAAACTGAAATCTCCACTGAAAATTTAAGCTTATTTAATTTTCATGTCATGGCCAATAGAGGTGCGATGGGCGTGGTTGTATAGGTGTGTTTGTATTCTTTGTTTGACTATTAAACTACACTAATGTTATTGTTCTCTCGCACGCCATTATTGACAATAGCTCAGCGAATTAAATAAGTGATAATAAATGGGCGGGTTTAATTAATTGATTGTACTTTCGCTTTCATTGTTTGCTTGTGTAATAGAATAGGCAAATCTTGTTAACAATTCTAGTATAATATGTATTTTTTTTAGGATAACCTATCCGATAAGGGGTTTCATTGGTTCAAGTTTTTTCTTGTATATCTATGTACCTATATTAATACATAAGAATCTCGGATATATAATGTAATAGTATTAAGTTACATATTATGTAAAAATTTAAATAAATAAGAAATTAAGGTACGGAGTTTTAGGTGATGATAAATCGATCTATACCTATTCAATTGGGCTTGAAACAAATTTTAAACAAAGAAAATTACATTTCTCATCCAAGTTGATTGATATTAAAGATGGCCGACCGATGACAAAATGTTAAGGCTCCCTGAATGAGGCATAGTTAGGTTTTATTTTCAGGAAGTAGGTAGCTAATATCACTAGCTGGTTTTAGGTATAAAAAATTACTGCGGAAACTGATCGGTTATTTCACAGACTGACAGCGTGTTTATTTATTTGACAGTTTATTTGATTTCTTTTTTTTAGGTGACCCTATTCAAGGCCTCTAATGGTTCACCGGATTTATTCAGCGAGCCGTTAAACAGCTCGGACAAGTACCTATTTGGCAATTTTGTCTTTGAATATACTTAAAGGTCGTGGTTCAAATTCCAAGTAGCGGATTTACGTTTTACATATAAATTTTTCATAAATATTCCAAGCGCATCGCAGCGGTTAAACATATTTACCGATTTTTTTTTAAGTTAAAGCGATCAAGACGGTTCCTACCTAACTTTATCTGGTGACACGCTTGTTTAACGGTCATTATCTTGGTCTTGTGTGTCGAAATACTTAGTTCCTCCTTTATCTATACTTAGTTTCTATCCATATGGAGCTTTATTCCACTACCTTCTCATCGAAAATCACTCGTAATTACGAGTGAATCAGTATATTGGGCAGACGCGTTCCATCGCAGACTACATCATTGCTGATACAAAGACCTAGGTCAGAGGGTTCAATAATGTTTGAATTCATATTTATTGACACTTGTATTAATAACAATATTTTATAGATATTTAACAATAGGGGGTATGTACATGGCTACCTCAATATTTTCAATTACATAATTAAATCGCACAATGCTTATTGACAGTTTATGAAGAAAGTAGGTACACTCGTGCGCAGACAATTTCATTACCTCATTGTCTCTTTGACATTTCTATACGTCACCCTGACATTCTTACCATCTTACTTTGGCAGTTCACATGTCTCTTAAACCAATGAAATAAAAGTGATTTTAGCTTATTGTTGTGTAAACATCTTTGTAATTTATTGACGTAGGAATTGATTCGATGAACTTGAGGTAATTTTATGACGAGCGATAGTAAATTGAAATTATTTTGTACTTTGTATGTTAAGCGTGGTAATTTAGGAAAGTGTTCCCATGACATGACTAATATTTTAAATATTTGCAAGTACTTAATAGTAAGTACCTAAGTAAGCCCACGTATGGATGTTTTGAATTATTTTTCTGATTTACAGGATTAAAAGTGGCGGGATTTTGGTGGAGGGTTAGGCCTAAAAAAAGAAGTTTTTTGTAAAGTGAAGTGAAAAAGTACAGTGGAGAATAGAGGTAGTGCCACGATATGGGAGTCGGTGGTTGTGAACTTTGGACTGTGTATGCTCAATAAATACTTCTTCTACGTCTATAGTAGTTTCCTTACAATCTCGTAACAGTAGGTATATAAACTGGCCTGGTGGCGTAGTAGTTAGTGAATCTGACTGCTAAACGGACGGTCGTGGGTTCGATTCCCACCAAGGACAAATCTTTGTGTGATGAGCACGAGTGTTTGTTCTCTCTGGTTATAATATATCTACAAAAAAATGTATTTAAGTATTATATCCGTTAATAGTACTCATAACACAAGCAAATATAATTGTTTAATTTGGGTCTAGATTACGCTGTGTGTGTGTGTGAAAATATTAATATTATTATTATTATTATACTATTAGAAAAGTCTTTTTGGTCGTTCTGGGATTGGGACCCGGAACATAGCAGATATTAAACTTATATGGTTATAATAGTCCAATGAGGTTGTTTACTACTTACCTAATACCTTGATAACCTATAAATAGATACCTAAGGCTTCATCGTACTAGGTCGCCCGATACCTACCATGAGTCCAGTAATTCGAATTCCAACCAGGGGAAATTCATACCATTTAAAAATACGTTACGTATACCTGATATAAAAAATGGCAGTTACAGGGACTGCCGATAGAAGTGAAAACTGTGAACCCATCCAAAGAGCGGCTAAAGAAGTTTTCACTACAAAAACTAATAATAATTTCATCACAATCGATTACCAACCATAATCTGTAACAAATTTACGCAGTTTCTTTAAATTCACTTACAATAAAAATAAATAAACCACTTAGAAATCTTTCCCAAGGAACATATATAAAAACCTCAATAATATTTTCTCGCAAAATCGATACTTAGAACGATAAATCGATACTTAAAACAATAAAGGATGCAACAAATCGAATTGAGATTTCGATTCGCGAAAGTGCGCGATTACCTCGCCTCCGTTTCAGTGCTTACGCATTCTGACTCAAGAATGCAGGATTACACAACTAAGCGTTCACTCGATTCACTTGCAATAGCTGTACTTATGCTAATATACTCATTTGATTATCGTGGTATTATTTGAAACGCATCATTTTGGTTAGGTAATTCTGTTTAGATGTTTACCGACTAAACATATCGATGTTCAGTAGATTTTGTCTCGATTATTTAGTATACCTACTGTCGCGTTGGTCCAGTACCTAATCCATGATAGAGCAAAAATACTGCTGGTCCTTGTAAGTAACTATGATAAGTAAAGGAGAGAGACGAACTAGCAAATGTACCGTAGGATACCCTCAGACTAGGTGGAGTAGTAGGTGGAGTGGCGATCTTTGCAAGGTGGCCGGTAAGAGCTGGATGAGCGCAGGTAGTGCTCAATGGCGCGCTATAGGAGACAACGATGTGCACAGTGGACTTAAGTATGATGGCTGATGATGACAAGTTATAAGAGATATGCCTCATTAGTCAAGTGGTAAGCGTTTCCGCATAAAGAATACTAGATTCTAAATAACACATTAGGTAAGCATTGAAAACAATGTCCTATTCATACTTCTATTATGTACCTACGGAAGATCTTTTGCCATGACGGAAAGGAATGGAAAAGATCTATATATCATAATTAGTTGAATTAAATTTACGTCTTGTTTTTATTTTTAATAGTTAATAGGATAATAAAAGATTAATACGGACTCTCCTTTTAAAGTTAGCTAACTTGTAAAGCAGTAAGTAGATACGTACCTATCAATGATTACAAAATCAGGGTTCATTTAGATATTTTAGTATGTAGTATTAACAGGTTAGGTTACCTAAGAGTTTGATCATCTGCCACATTGATTACTGAATTTGTGGAGAACGTTAACTGTTACCCAATAACAGGTGTTATTAACACGTTTAATGTAGTTTTAACATGAACGATCAAATTTTAACGGTTTGAGTTTTATGAACCAAATTTTAGCTTTCATGAGATATTTTTAGCAATTATTCGGCTTACCTAAGCTATCGTTTTTTTAAACTTACTTTAACCTAACCTAACGGGATTTAAGAATTAACTCAATGTCCCCCTAAAATTTCCAATGATTGCAATAATGATTTTTTTGTACAAACAATAAACTAGAAATGGGAACATTACGAGAAACATTACTCTTTCAAAAAAAATCATGAATGTAATTCTAAATATTTGAATTAATACTCCTTTTTGTAATCTGATAAAATGAAATTGCTCTAAGCTTGCAAAACACCTAAAACTCATTCGTAAACTGACAAAAAATTGAATATACATATTTATTTCTCGCCAAGTGACGTAAATCGAATTAAAAATGGCAACATAGTTGTAAATTCGTGAGAATTGTTGCAAACCCAGTTAGTAATTAATCAGTTTTTGGTTGTTTCAAAATACCTTGCGTTTTGGTTTGAAATAACTACGGTTGTATTATGAATATTAAAATGCACGCATCAGTTAAAACCCGTTACGATTTTTATCTAAGGCTAATGATGGTTACATCTGCTGATTTGATTAATATACTTTATTGCGTAATTTAAAATAATTAATTCATTTAAATTAATTGGTAATGAGTTTGTGGTTTGGTCTGCACATTTTTAGTCAGTTTCATGATTTAATCTTCGTTTCACAAATGTGTTTCACAAGTTTTCAAGCGTTTTTGAGATTTACATCTTGTTCGAAAACGACTTCGTGAAATAAGGTACGGCATGAAACTGAAAAGTATAAAAGAAACGTAATAGAGTAGGACAGAACCATTAGGGAGGTGTCTCCAGCTTACAGTGTAATAACTTTTAGTTACAGCACTCACACACGGCGGGAGCATGTCAACACGTAAAAGGTCGGCAACGCGAATTATGCTTTTGGTGTTGAAAGCGTCCATAGACTACAGTGAACACTTACCATCAGATGGGCTGTAAGCTTATGCCAGCTTATTAGTATGTATATGAACAACGTAAGTAGGTGGTACATTATTCAATGTTAAAATTAGCAACTTTGTAGGGATGTAAATGAATTTTAAATGTAACTATGTAGGTACTTACCTACCAGAATTATTGGTACTTAGTTTAAAAGGGTGCTATGTTACATATGTAATGATAATAGTAGGGCTATAAACTTACCCCCGTGTTCATAAACATCTTTTAAGCTCATTATAGCTAAAATAGGTTTATAATTCGTTTGTCTTTGTCTGACATCTTGACATTTATACTAGTGAGAAAGAGACAAAGTCCATTTTAACTAAAGAGTTTTATAACATTTTCTTAAATGAGACCGTTAATGTTTTGGAAAATACTTATCACATTATACTTATCACATTAAAAATAAAGTGTAAAGATTACGCAGGTGTTGCGGATGGCGATGTTACTTAAGTTATATTTATCTGCTTATGAATGTAATTGTCATCATCGTATCCCTCGCCTTTTTGCCATTTCTATTGGGGTCGGCTCCCAGTCTGACTTGATGCGGCTGGAGCGACTGTCATTAGACCTCAGAACCCTTATTTAACCAATAGCCGAGATGGTTAGACCTGGTGTTAGATTATAATAAGTTTCTGACTACTAGTAACATTGTGATAGAAGTTTTAAATGACAACCGGGAAGGGTTAACGTGTTCTCCGAGGTACGAAGGGTAGTTCCTCAACCAACTAGACACCAAAATAAATCAAGTTGTAACACAAAGATTATCCGGGGCAGGAATCAAGCCTGCTACCTCTCGAGTGAAGTATACCTAGCCCAATCGGACAGCTTACAGCGCTCGACTATAGAGGTCGCTTAAAATTTAATATGTAATGTAAGTGTATTAATAAAAATATATTATTATAGGTTTTATGCTGACTAACTGAAGGAACCTGAAGTAACCGCTGGTTGTAGCTTAAATTGTACCTTAAATTGGAAGGTTTTGTAGGTGAAGACCTAATTTCCGTGTAATAAAGGATTTGGAGGCTGACCTTCTTCCATGGGAGTGCACCTTTTTATCTGAACACGTGGTCCTCTAGTGGTGCAAATCAGGTGACAATCAATCAACTGCTACCTAATTATGTATACTGGTAATTAACCGCTGCTATTTGTCGGGGACACATGAGGCCATATTCATCAGGAGTAGAGCGGTCCATCCTAATGCATAAAAAAGAGTCTTATTAAGATTTACTTCTTAAGACTGTTTTGTCTGTAGTGAGCAGTGTGCACTTACTCTAAGAAATTGTATGGAGTCTGTTGTCCAAGCGGGTAAAGCCGCGGGTGCAAAACTAGTTAGAATAAAGATGCAACTTCCCATAACTCTTGACGACTCGCTTTTACTTATACCAGTTCATGTGGTATTTATAACTCGGTACTGTGCCGGAAATTATAACCAGTTTTCACATCGATTCTATGTACGCAGTATCGATACTTGTTATATCGGTAATATCGATGGTAAGTATAGGTGCATCGCAAGAACTCTGAGGTCAAGGTTTTATATTCGATTGTAGAAGAATGTTCTGATACTAACATATGTTATTACAATAAAGGAGCTGTGGTAGCGCATATCGACTTCGCCTTTGAAATTTACGGCATTTTTGTGTTTTTTTTTTATTCTTGAATAGGCTGGCGCTTGACTACAACTTACCTGATATAAGCAATGATGGGACGCGCCAGCCCAATGTACCGATTCACTCGTGATTACGAATGACTTTTGGTGAGAAGGTGGCAGTGAAATGAGGCTCCATAAGGTTGAAACCATAAAGGAGCAACAATTTCGACCCACCTTCTTAAATGGTGTCACCAGACATCGCACTGACGGTTGAAGTGATTAAAATAATATGACTTTTTTTTAAATAGTTTCCGACTGAGGCGTGGAGGTTTGGAAAGAGATCAATCTTTTTGTCGATGTCCTGAATCAACCCAAAGAACTTTTGTTGGTTTATTCACCGGACTTTTAACTAGATTTGCGAGATTTTTGTCTGTGGCGCAAGTATTTCCGAAGGAAAGTATTGTAAGTTTTTCTTTATTTATAGTATTAACTAGGTATGAGTGTACAAAATCTTCTTAAAAATTGTGTAGCATTTTTTCGAGAGCCACAGCAACACATCGCAGCAACAAAACAAAATATGCCTATATAATATACAGAATGAAAAAAATATCAATGAGTTCTGAAGGCAAAGTAAAACACTTTAGTGTTAGGCACGTTACGAGTTATTGCAATCGTTATTGCAGCCAATACCGTCAATAACTATCTATTATAAGAACTAATTATTAGCTCATTTTCGACTATAGTCGAACTGTATTCGTAGAATACCCGTTTTCTGCCAATAGAGAGTTAGTAAAATTGGTTTTGTTTGGTCATAATCTAGTAATAACCATCTAGTCGGTAGGTCACTTTTACGTTATTGGTGTAGCGAGGTGTTAGATCTCGCGCGGCTAACTCTCTATTAGCTAAGAACTAGTTATCAAAATAAATAGTTGTAATTGATACTGGCTGTAAAACCGCTGTTGATAACTATTTATAGTGCGTAACATCTATCGCAAGTGTTGAAGAAATTTTCAGATAAAAAACAACAATTATACATTTAAAAAGTTTTAGTTGCTACTTGTTTACATAAGCAATTAATATATGATTCAACATTCATCCAAAGTTGTTTGAACATTCGTGAGAATGTCACATATTGTATCAAATTAAACAGAGTTCAAATTAAAGATCTTATCACATTCAGACAGATGCATAATATAGCGATAATTGATTTCGACATATCTGTAAAGTCTGTATAAAAGGTGGATTAGTGACAAATGTTAGAGGCGTTACATTTGTAGCTCAAATATAAATTTACCATCCCATCTTGTTGTTATGGAAAGTTACACGCCATTATTTATTACCCCATTTTAATCAACTATACTTTTCAACTGTTTCGTGGATCTCTTGGTTAGTTTGTTAGCTAAATAACTGTGGTAATTCAAAAATGCGAAAATTTGTATGGATGTGTGTAGGTGTGGATGTTTGTTACGCTTAACGCATAAACTACTGGACGGATTTCGATGAAATTTGGCACAGATATACAAGATTATAATCTAGAACATTTGCATCTTTTTGTTCTAATAGCAATCGAGAAGAGCTGCGAAAGCTAGAACGTTTAAAATTTACTTATAATAATGTATCTGCTTGTAAGTGGGATTGTGAGAGATGCGTCTATCGCATCGTTCTGACGCCTTCTATTACTAGAATTGTTTCATAGCCGAAAAAATGGTATTCATCTTCACATAATACTGGCATAAGCGCTATGTCAGAAAAATAAGGACGCGTGTTCGAATCCTGGTCGTACCCACACATCTTTGTGTGAATTGTTTCATCTCCGCTGCTCAATATCGGTGAAGTAAAACCACGTGAGGAAACCGGCATGTCTAAGAACTAATCATTCGAGGACATGTGACATCCATCAACCCGCACTTGGCCAGCGTGTGTGGATTAAGGCCTAAACTCTCTCAACTTGTAGGATAGTTGAGAGAAGACCCGTGCCCAGCAGTGGGACACTAAAAAGGGTTGAAGTGAAGCGCCATGTATGTATGTCTGTAACACTTACTACCAACACGTAATATTAAAAAAAAGTATTATACGTAGTATATTATCAGTTATCTGGTTTCCATAGTACAAGCTCTGCTTAGTTTGGGATCAGATGGCCGTGTGTGTTAATGTCCCACTATATTAATAATATAATAAGTCTTACCCCTACATAATGTCCGACCATATTATTCTTATCCTCCTTGAACGAAAGAATCCAAATTAGCTTTCCTCTCCGATACTTTGTCAATTTTGACGATTACAAATTCATACAATATTTGGACAACGTGGTGTCTAGGAGGTATATAGTCGGTGGTCTGTCACGAACCTTTAAATTAGTGTCCCACTGCTTGGCATAGGTCTTCTCTCAACTATCTTCATAACAGTTAACAGTTTCGGCCTTGGGTAATCCACAAATGTCATGTATGGTTGAGTCTGTCTCTTGGTCAATCGCGTTAGTAAACTTGCTATACGAGTATTGCATTATTACGTTCACAATACAGGTGTTAAAATAATGTGTTAAATAACGTGTTATATATTATTGAATTAATAGTTTATTACTTAAGTTACCTAATAACTACTATATTTTTAAATGTTCTTCATTTATGTAATTTTTAACATCGTTTTTGTAACTGACAACCTTATATTTCAATTATAAACACATTGAAACTAATAAAGCGAATTATTGTTCGAACATAATTTTATTGGCACGAAATAAAAGAATATCTGCTTTAAAGCTATATAAAGTAAAAAGTAGTGAAAGAAGTAAATAATCTCAACTTTGTATGAATAGTAAAACAAAAGAAAAGAACGATTTTTAATTGACTAATAAAATTATTATATTTTAACTAATTTTTAATTAGGAAGGTATTGCAGTCGATAATTTCCTAAATGCAAGGTTAATTGAAAAAAATAAATATTATAAAAAAGTAACAATTTCAAGTGTTTACAGCAATAGATCTGGTAATTTCATGCTTTTTGATTAGGACTGATCCCGCCACCGCAATCTCCCCACTGCTCCTGCCAGCCAGGATCAAAAGTGGCACTGTGAAGAGTACTCAGGATTTGAGTTCATGTCCGTCATGGCCAAGTTATGGGACACGCATTGAGGGTGGGTTGGAATGCTCCTTTAAGGTTTCTAAACTTAAGGAGGCCCATTCCACTGCCACCTTCTCACCGATAACCATTCGTAATCAGTAATCACGAGTGAATCAGTACACTGGGCTGGCGCGTTCCATCGTAGACTACATCATTGCTTAACATCAGGCAAGTTGTAGTCAAGCGCCAGCCTATTGAAGAATAAAAAAAACACCTAAACTGTGTGGGATCCTGCACGAATTTAATCAGAAAGATAATAGGAGTTGGAAACTTAGAACCGGTTTACAAGAACAGCAGTGCTAAAGGAAAAAAAATGACTAAGTAGTAGGTACTTACTTAGTTTCATGTTGTTGTTTTAATTCAAGATTTGATTATTACTTATTAGGTTAAATTTCAAGACTAATTATTTTTCGAAATACTTTCAACAATTAATTGAGGAACTGTAATTAATTATAATAAGTCCAATTTGCGGAATATATTTTATAAATTAATTATTTTTAATTGGATTAAAACATATCTGACGAAATTTGGTTTATGTTATATCTCTGGCAACACCTTTACGTATTTTAATTAATATATTATTGCATTCGATTTATTTATCCAACCAAATTGAATAAAAATAAACAATTTTAAAACTTAACGTTTAAGTAATTGGCTGTAGATTAGAGGTCACATATTCCAGCCTTTTATTAATTTTTATTAACTAAAATTAAATGGTTTGCCTCCATTAGTCGTATCGCAATGAGATAAATTCACTGTATAACAATAGGCTAACTCTTGACACTCGATCGTTTTTAAAATTTTATATTGAGTTCGAGAACGTGCTTTGTGCGTCTTAAATGCATACTAAGGTTTATTTTGAAACGGATTACAATAAAGAGGAAGGTTTGAAATCGGAAGAAGAAAAATGGCGTCTTAGAACGTCACAGTTTTTTTTAGATTTTTACCACTTATCTTTTAAAAGCTTGTTTACTTATTTAATGATAGTTTTAATGTAATAACCGTACAAGACCACTGAAGTTTTATTAGTTCTTTACTACTAATCTTTAAAAACTTATATACTTATTGAAACTTGGCAAAATTGCGGAATAATTTCTGCAGAGGCTATAATTAAAAGAAGAAGAAGAAGAAGAATAAAGAGGAATTAGAGAGATATTTTAATTTAATAAAGTTAATATTTACCTACAGATGGAATTAATATTAAATTGGTATTAGGATCGAGAGTTAAGAGTAGGTGTTTATTCAAAATAAATAAATTACTTCAGATAGCATTGCCCGCGTTTGCCCTACATTTTGTAACATGAACTTTAAGTAATTGTAATAAAAGATAATTTAGAATGCTAGATTGTTTACAGTTCTTCTGAATAAGTTCCCATTAGTTTATGCCTAAGTTTTAACTGTAATAGATATAATTAAGAAACGATACATCTTTTTTAATTTGTTAGCAAATCGCATAATAAATGGGACATCAAGTAATATATATTAAGTACCGTCTATAATGTAACGTTCAGTTCAAATATCACAGTAGAATTATCTGGCAACGTCAGTCGAGGTTTGATCCCACATGGGGTGATTAAACTGTCTGTGGTCTTTCACAGCTGGCCAAACCCCTAGTTTCCACTGGCGAAACATGCACACGAAAACAAGTTGCAAGTATTATCTATCTCTATCACCTAGAGATGAGTAGAAAGAGAAAACACTACGCTTGTTATCATGTTTTGTTGTGCAATGCAAACACCCTGTTATAAACGAGCTCAAAGTCGCTCAACGGACCATGGCGAGAGCTATGCTCGAAATATTTTTGCTTGATTAGATCCTCAAAGTTCAAGTGGCAGTGGGCAGGGCAGATCGCTCGTAGACCGGATAACCACTGGGGAATGAAGGTTCTCGAGTGGAGACCTCTCAATCGTGGAGACCACGTCAGCTGGCTCGCCACAAGGTGGACTGATGACATGGTTAAAATTGCGGGAAGCCGATGGATGCTCACAACCGGCAAGTGATCGCTGTGGCGTACTAAAGGGGAGGCTTTTGTTCAGCATTGGACTTCCTCACGCAACAAGATTTAAGGCACGACCGTATGGGATGGGACGACGGTAGACTTATAGCTACAGTATTTTAGCTTTCTAGTCATCGTAGTTCACCGGCGAGTCTTAAAAAGGGATAAAAGTTAAGGTACGGTAAAGTACCTACGGTAAGGTTAAAATTCTACTCTCTGTACGACATTATTACATCTTTGTTGAAAGTATATCTAATTACATTACACTAAGATCAACTCACAATTGAACCAATGGCCGTCTGTCCTAATTTACATATGATTTCCGTGTGCATTAATTAGATAATAATTAAGTGTGTTTAGTACAGGTGGTTAAACAGCTTGTAGGTGACTCTACTTATTTAGTAGTCCTATGTACTCATTTGAACTTGCGTGTTTTGGAGAAAAAAATAAATAAAAAACTCAAACAGCTTTCGAAAACATATTTATTTTTCAAGCTGCAGGTTGTGGATTGGATTCCCACCCGACAAACATTTGTGTGCATGAACTGTTTATTTATATAATATGGACTACCAACAGCTTCTATGTATAACAATTCAATGGTACACACTAGTCTTAGACTTGCATAGTCGCCAATAATAGGTGATCCAACATTTATTGCATTTTCATTGTTTATGTTGAGTTTGGATGTAATACAAAACTATTATAAGCTGATCTCTAGTTGTACAAAAATCCTATACAAAGCTACAATGCAATCAGCTTATACTGGAAAGGTATAGCTTGATGTGAAGCCGTGTGTTCCTAAGCAGTTCAAGCTCTGCTAGATCATATAATTGTGTGTGATGTCTATCGACCAGCAATTGTGATTCCGTTGAAAGAAATGGATGCGGTTATACATGTATATCCGCCTTGGCAACCCGAAATTAACTTGCGCTTGACTACAACTTGCCTGATGTTTAGCAATGACGTAGTCTACGATGCGACGCGCCCGCCCAATATACCGATACACTCGTGATTACAAATGATTTTGGGTGGGAAGGCGGCCGTGAAATGAGGCTCCATATGGTTAGAAACCATAAAGTAGCAAAAATTCTGACCCACCCTCTCTACATGGTGTCACCAGCCATCGCAACGGAAAATGGCGAGGCCGCTTGGCGATGCGGCTTTGTCTAGTCACTAACCACGGCTGAAGCCTACCACCAGTTAATTACCAGTAAACATAATTACTAGTTGATTGATTGTCACCTGATTTGCACCACCCGTGGACAGACAACATGGACTCCAGATAAAAGGTACAGACAACAAGGTTCTAGCAATAATCCAATTGATACTTGACAAGAGATTTAACAGGCGACTAGTAAATTTTTGCGTAAATCAGCAGATCAGCGTTGTTAGTAAGTTTCTTCTATAATAAATTTAAATTTACTAACAAACAAGGAACATACTTTCCACGAACCAAACACTGAAGTAATTACAGCAAGCTGCAAGCAAACGTTTAATTTGCAAACTTGCCATCTGTCAAATTATCATAATTAACCAGGACCGGATTTAGTGATCGTCCAGGGCCCACTTTCTTAGGGTTCTATCGCGCATTAATTACCTGATGCGTCGTACCTATGGCTGTAGAAAGCTGACCCCGGGCACCGGGTCATCCTTGGCATTGAAAATGTTTAGATATGTTTGAGATAGGACTTGCTGTGTCATCTATACTTACTTTACTAGCTCCCCCCGCAGCTTCGCCCGCGTGGTATTAGGATAAGAAATAGCATTATTAGGAGCTATTTTAGACTATACGAGGTTAAGGAGATAGTAGGTACATTAGATTATTCCCAGCAACTAATTCGACCAGTACCCCAAATCACCACAGCAGCGCAGCGTCACAAAATTTACAAAATAATGTTTTTTTTATGTTTTGTCGTCTATTAAGTAGTCAGTGTTTTTAATGCTGTAAACAGTTGGACCAATTTTGATGTGGTTTACTTTCGAAAGCTACATAAGCTTTCGAAAATAAACCCTAAAAAAACCAAATATTTTTTTTAAACACAGCACGGAGATGGTGCTGATGGTAATAAAAAAAATTGCGTTGGAGATTATTACAATTTAAAATTAGAATTACTAAATTCTCGCGAAAAACGTCGTGGACGTAGTTTGAAGATTATAATCTATTAGAAATGCCAAACAAACCGTTGAATATGACAATTCTTACGATCCGATATAATCTACAACGAAATATAAACAGCCATAAGTTCTTAATTAAAATGTCGTTAATCGTTTAAATGTTTCATAATTCATTAATTTTTCTACATTAACTTGATCACAACTATTTGAAATGGTAAGTTATACGTTAAATTTCAACAATCAACCTTGTTGCAGTAACTTTAAAGTTTAAATTCAACTGGGTTTTAGTTTATATATATGTAAATATATTATTGTTTTACTGATTTTGTAATTAATATTACAGAACCTAATTTGCTATTACTTCCATTTCAACCCTTTTTCTACTGTCCCACATCTGAGCACGGGTCTTTTCCTAACTATGTTACAAGTTGAGAGAGTTTAGGCCTTAACGTTAGCCAAGTGCAGGTTGGTGGTTGTCACATGTCCTCCAAGGATTAGTTCTTAGAAACGCCGGCTTTCTCACGATGTTTTCCTTTACTGATGTTGAGCTGCAGCGATGGAACAATTCACACAAAGACGTGTGGGCACGACCGGGGATGGAACCCACGATCTTATATTTCAAAGACGAGGCGGATACTGCTGCGCTACCGCTGATCCACTAATGCTCTATCTAATTTAGAGGCAGAAACTTAATCTTCTTCGGTTATTTAGCGGTTGTTATAATTGATGAGTTTCGGTTTAGTGTTGGTTTTATTTAATTAATTATATGATAGTATCGTAGATCATTAGATTAGAACGAACTAGGCAGTATTTAACTCCATTAATATTTAATAGGATAGATTTTATTAGAAGTACAAAGAAAGGAATAACCAAGGCTACCTTAAAGAAAATACTGAAAAATGTGATTTTTAAAACACAATAAATATCAAGATATTATAAAAGATTATAAATATTATATGTGTGTATATCTGTATGTATGTAAGCATTAGGTACTAGTAGTAGGTACTTATAAAATATCAATAATAATTTAACAAGAGCGCCTCTCTCGCCAACAAACAGTTTTACAGTTTGGCGGGATATAATATTAAATAAATAAATAAAGTCCCAAGCTAAGCAGAGCTTGTGTTATGGAAACCATAACACAAGCATATATATATATATATATATATATATATATATATATATATATATATATATATATATATATATATATATATATATATATATATATATATATATATATATATATGCAAGATGTGTTACTAAAGAAATTAAAGATAACTCCAGAGTTAATAAAACCAAACAATAAACCTTGATTAGGTACACCATAGATACATAAATAACTTTATTCCAGTAATTTGATCCCCTGGGACGTTTTCGGTATTATATCAGGATAAAATCGAGGGCAGAAGCTAGTCATTATCCATGACATACTTAATGGTAGTCTTGTCAACATCATTAAAGGAAACCAAGAAATTACTTGTTTATTTCCAAAGGAGTGGCGCCCCATATATTCTGTTGAAATGATTCAATCAAACGAATTATCATTTGATCTGGTCTGTTTATTTCATAGAGGATTATATTACAGGTAATTTTGACCACATTCTACTTAGAGTATTTAACAGGGGAGGTGTTATACGCAACTTCTGGTACTACGAGTATATTGTTTCTGCCGGTTTTTGAGGAGGCGAGGTAACCACGTACAGGGCCCCAATTCTGGCGCTTTAGACATTTAAATCTAATAGACCAATATCGAAGATAAATTAAGGAATACATTATTTTTTTGAATTTTTTTCGACATTTGTCTATTAGAGATAAACGTCTAAAGCGTGAAATCGGGGCCCTGTACACATGTAAAAGTTGAAGCGTGTTTACAAATGCACACGCAAATAAAAGCTACACACAAACACGAAACATGGACAGTATATGCATATAGAAACGGGATACAGAGGGAACGCACGCAATACCAGTTCCATGTTAAATTTTCTATGGCATTTTATCTAAGACTACTTTTATCTTTTATCTCGGTTCTTATTAGTGATAACTTATTCTAATATCACCTTAATATATTAGACGATCTTGTGTTTTGTTTGGTCCAGTGCTGTGTCCATATAGGTAACTGCGAGGTCCCTGGTTTGGAGTCGTTTTTCACCATCACGACTAAGTTATTGGACGACGTATTCTTGTCTGGTGGGTGGTAACTGGCCGCTGCTGAAGCTACCAGATAGTACAGAAATTTAATTCACGTAATTTCTGACGCGCCGATCAAATTGTGGTGGAGTTGCAATCAAGTTTACGTCTTAGTGCAAAATTGTATTCTTGTAATGGCTTAGCTGACATATCTAGTGTAAGGCGCTCATGTGACGCGAACTTGACGCGAGCGTATCTGACAGCAGTTGTCAAAATTACGAGAGTACTAAAAGAACTGTTTTGATCAAAACTTAACTGCGACTGCACTGCAAAACTGTACTTATTTAATCACGTGAATTAACCTAGGTGCCGTACTATGAGTGTTTAAAGCGATTATGTTTCCGTTGCAAGAAAGGGATGCGGTTATACTATGCGTATATTCGCATTCCTTTCTTTTAACTTAATAATAATGCTTTAAACTCTTTACAATACGACTCCAGTAAGCTACAAAAGTGGGTTAACAGATTCAATATTACAAAACGTCTTAACAATAGAAGATTCAAACTGAGAATAAAACAAAATTGAAATTTGAAATGTGATAAACAGACAGATTTATATTCGCATTTAAAATATTAAGTTGGGATATGATTCGAAAAGAAAAAGTAAGACAAAAACTAATCAATTGACCACACGCATAAAAATATTAAACATAGATCAGTAGGGTAATTCTCGTAATCAAAAAAGTACAGTTGCAGTTATGTTTCGATCAAAACAGCCTTTTTCGTAGTCTCGTAATTTTGACAACCGCTGTCAGATACGCTCGCGTCAAGTTCGCGTCACGCGAGCGCTTTAGATTAGATATGACAGCTAAACAATTACAAGAATGACAATGTGCACTAAGACGTAAATTTAATTGCAACCGCACCTCAACTTGATCAGCGCGTCAAGAAATTACGTGAATTAGCCTACAGATTCAAATAATGTCAATATTATACCATATAAATATGATCTAATTTTGTGAGCAAAGGAAGTCGTTAACATTCTCTAGTTTCCCTGAACTTTACATATTGTAAGCCTTGATATAATATCCTCGCTTAAGATTTAATGATTAAGTTAATAGCTCTGTGAAAGAATCGGTAATATAAATATTGAACTTAACATGGATTTAACGAATCACCGAATACTACAGAGTCAAGGTTTCGGATTATGAAACAAGTTGTCCAAAAATTGACCTTAAATATAGTTTTAGATATATTTTGGGGCAAGCTTTGGCAATCTGTTGTGGCGATTAAAGAATCGAGTAGTTACAACTTGACCGTATAAAATTAATAGCACCAAGCTACACAAACCCAGTGCCCCCCCGATCCCCTAAAAAACTAGAGTGTCCGGCAACGTCCTGAGCCGAGGTTCGTCCCCACATGGGAAGCCCTCATGGCAGTTGCCACAGTACTTGATCGGTTCGACCGTCCTCGGACGGCTCACCGAAAAAGTCCGGTGAACCAATAGAGGCCCTTCCGGCTAATTGGGTTGGGTCATCAGCAAAAAAAAAAGCAAACCCAGTATAAGCTGATCTCGCATTGTATAGAATTTCCGTACAACGGGAGGTCAGCTTGTACAAGATTTTTATAGCTTGATGTTTAGCCGTGTGTACATATTACCGCTTTGCCATCGGCCCTCGTTTATTAACACTATCATTAACTTGTCAAGGTAATAAGTTGATAAAACAAATATCTACAATATTTTTCACCTATTATAGGGATTTACAAAAAGTTTCATTCTGTTTCTTGCACTACATTTACATTTTAATAACCGTTTTTAACGAAAAAAAATATTTCGTATTGATAAACTCATACTAGAGGGAGTATTGAGGTACTTTTTATCTCGTTGATATTTTAGAAATCATCTTAAGACACCTGTACCGCGTTTCTCTTTAGCAATAAGACGGAAAAAGTGCCTAACACACACTTTCTTCAATAAATATAAAATTGTATTAAATTCCGTTAGAAACCTCACATATTTGTGAATCAAGTAGCATTGCTTAAAGATAACTATCAATAAAACAATTTAGAAATGACGTACTGGAAATGAAACTGGAACAGTAAATAGATTAAATGTGGACCAATTTACTTGGAAACTTGTTTGGCATTTATAATTCTGTTACTTTGGTAAAATGTAATAACATATTTTATACATAGTATTTTCTTAGATTTACGCGAATATCACACATTGGAATAAAACTATTTTATAACGGATTTCATAGCGGTTTATTTTAGATTTTTGATCCCGACGTCTTAAAGTCTTTTCAGACTTCAAAGTCACTTCTTCACGGGTCAGTCCACCTGCGATAAAATCCGTTAAAAATAGCTTTATTTCAATATCTTATACACTTCTAAGCCATTTTTAAAATTAAATGAACAATTGTTTGGAAACTGTTGCTGTTGATAGAATGTTACCTTTCGCCATTTTTTATGATCGGCTCGATCTTCCTCAGACGGTTCACCGGAAAAGCCGGGTGAACCAATAAAGACTTCCGGAAAATTTGGTTATGACAACACTCTTCAACCCTTTCTAGTGTCCCACAGCTGGGCACAGGTCTCCTCTCAACTATCTTATGAGTTGAGAGAGTTCAGGCCTTAATTCACACACTCTGGCCAAGTGCGGGTTGGTGGATATCACATGTCCTTGAATGATTAGTTCTTAGACATGCCCGTTTGCTCACGATGTTTTCCTTCCCCGATATTAAGCAGCGAAGTTGAAACAATTCACACACGACCAGGACTCGAACCAGCGACCTTATTTTTCTAAGGCGAGGCCCGTACCGCTGCGCCAGAAATGCGTAGTAAAATCATTAAATCTTATTTATAAACGTCTTTGCTGTTTATAATATGTTTGTCTTTGTCTGTCATCATGACATTAATACTAGTAAGAAAGAGACAAAATCCATTTTAATCGTAGAGGCTTATAAGAGTTTTTATGAATAAGACCGTAAAACAATAACTAAACCATTTTAGACATTAGTTGAAAGAATGTCGGTTCTTCCATCGATTATCTTAATATCTGAATACAAGTTTATCAATATATAATGTAATAAAATTGTCTGTGTGTTGTTATATGAGATACATTTTACACATTGTGACGAATTGAGAGTCGTTTAAGATGGCTACGGTTTGATGGTGTAAGAACTGTAACTTTGTTGGTATACACTGGGTGATTTTTAACCGACTTCTAAAAAAAGCGGACGAAAAACGGAACGAAACGTTAATTTGGGTTTAAGATGTTTGACAACGTTTTTAACCGATTTCCAAATCAGAAGTACCAAAAAATATAAAATATTTATTAAATATTTACTGCTTACCTGAATCAAAATACGAATTAAGTACTATTTCTTTTTTAGTTTCCTGTTTATAGTAGGTTTTTTAAATGATGATCATATAAAGTTCTACCAAACTTATAGGAAAGACTTTTTACCATGGTATCATATAAAGTTGGATATTACCCACATTTCATACTAAATAGAGGGCTAGTCAATTATCATTCAACGAGCTGGTAAGATACTTGACAACTTTTTGCTTGACTGGACCTTAAATTAACATACCTACCACTGACTTGACGGCAATCAATCAATTAATCAAATTTATTTGTGAAACATAGGTGTACAACTGTACATACATAGGTCTTATAGCAATAACAAAATAGTTCCCTATGTTTCACCATTAAGGCATAAAAATTTTAAAAGAAAAGTAAGTAATAAATAATACACTCTAACTTAGGTTTAACAATGAACAAATTACTAAAAAAAAACATTAATAGGTAGGGAAGTTGTCATTAAAAAAATCACCTATCGAATAATAGCATCTGTCAACTAACAGTTTAAATAGTGCCTTTTATAATTTAACTAGAAGTACATTTTTTATTGCATTTTATTATATGTATGTATATTCATCAACGCAGTTTTACATTTAGTTAGCTGCAGTTAGCGGGTTCACGTTTGTTCATAGTTTTAGTTGTACCAAAAAACAACAATTTTATTATCTAACAAACTTAGGGTCTTTGTAACCATTTGCATACCAGCAAATCGTGTTTCAACAACAACAAGATTAGTTATATCGCGACCCCAAATAGTATGTAGGGTTGTACACACCTGTCAGAATCAGCCCGTGTGTCACCGCCACGTGTCCGATTCGCGTGTAGACAGGCGATCGTAAAGGCACGCATTTTAACTATTAATAATAAATATCTAATTGGAACGTGTGCCGGTGTAACTGGCCATTTTATTGTTATTATTGAGGAATCGGGCCAAGTTGAGTTCGGTAAAAGGGGTGTGGATTCCGCAGCTGTCAGCCTTAAAGTTTTGGTACAATTTATCTGTGATAGGGTAACACTATGCTCAAGAACCTTACAATAAAACACTGTCTAAAACTAATAAAAAATTGTTGAAGAGAATTTCATTCATCTAGTTAATTTTCTTGTCCCTCTCACACTTTAATATTATAACCGGCTAGATAGAGACACGAAATATAAGAGGTTTCAAACGCATAGGTTGTCTTTTTAAAGTTTAAGATGCAGTGTACAATGATTAAATAAACTTCTTGGCTATGCTCCTCGTATTGTTCAGAGAGGACAACATCACCGCAGTGCGAGAAATCAAGCATTCCTATAGCAAAATTTTGGGTTTTCTGAGTTCTATCAAAGACTTCCAATAAAATTTTTAACTAACTCAACCTGATAAATACGAGACCTTTCGTTCGACATTGGGAATATAATATCGGCTGGGTTTACCTACTAATTTTTGCCTATACTAACTTTATAAAAATAAAGGTTTAAGTAATATATACCTATGAAACGAAATGGTATAAAAAAATAAACCAAAAAAGGTTTTTATTTTTTAAGGATCTCTGAATCATAGGCCGTCTGATGTAAAATAGTGAATTGCTCTTATTTTTATTGATACCAACCCGTCTATCGTGTGATACTGTTTATAATTGTCTCGTTATTACGTTTATGACGGAACAACTCTAACTTAATTAATTAATTTAACGCATTCTTTAGCTAAATGCCGGTTAATTTGGTTATACATATTAGGTTTGTGTTCACGAACATCTTACCGCATATCAACCGTATGAACCGTATTTAAATTTAACTTAATTTTGTTTTAAATCGAATTCCATGTTTAAATTTAAAATGTCAGGAAGATAACAATACGGGAAGATAAAAATAAATAAAACTTATTATAAAAATTGTGTATTCGAAATTCAAATTTTAATTTTTGTATGGCGTTGGCCCTTAAGTTTTACACACGTAACATTCAAATGATGAATTTATTTCCACAGATTAGCATACGGACTAAAATGTTGATCACTTTCGTTACTTAGATGTCGAGATCGGTTGATTAATTGCGGATGATACTGCTAATTAGTCTCATCTCAGCTTTGTTAAACCGACGTAATGCAGTCCGTTACATTAATATTGGCTTACGAAATAATTTTGTTACTTTCGGCGCGGCGCGGCGGCGTAGTAAGTTTTATTGCCCACATATAAAAAAGTTCAATTATAAGAAAAAAGGTGTGAAAAAGTAAGTTAAAAAAAGTTATTGTTATACTATAGCTTTTAGTAGTTTTTCACATTAGTGACTTTTTCACTTCAAGCCTTTTTTGGTGTCCCACCGCTGGGCACGTCTTCTCTCTACTATCTTGGGATCAAGAGTCAACGGTACCTACTGCAGGAGAACATGGTTACAAAAACAATCGAATTGAGAAGCTTCTCCGATGCGATTTACGTATTCGGTATAAAAAGTTGAATTGAATCTTCATAAAGGCCAATTTTCATAGGTTCGATATTTGAATAAAAACTTTTTTCTCACTGTTGTGACTTATGACATTGCCTACTTAGAAACAAAAAACGCTGAGTGAAATCGCAAGTGGGTGTAATTAATTAGTCCTAAGATACACGAAAGAATTCTCATTAGTAAATCATTCTTGTCAGTATTTGCGCAATATTATGATCTTTATTGATTATTTTTTTAAGCGGCATCATAATTATTTTGATTAATCAGTTATAAATAACGTCGGTTCAAAGGACGGCACTGATATACTAATAAATCATTTTCAAGTGGGTGGGAGATCAATAACATTTTTGTTTTATTTTAGAGGTGATTTTATTATTTTCTTTTTCGAAAAATATGTTTGTACCTATGTGTGTTTTAAGCATAAGCAGCGAAGTTATAGAAATAAACTTTGTTTACGATCTATGGTCTGTCACAACGCAGAATTGAAGAGCGTCGTTATAATATACTTTAAAGATAAACATTTATTTCAATCTGTGATAGTTGCGTAAATTTAAGAAAATACTTTTATTTAACATTTTTAACTATTACTTGGTCAGCGTGTGCGAAGGTCTAAACTCGCGCTACATAAAAAAAATCATTCGCCTCAATATTTTTGGGTATGAACCTTTTTTAAATGAAAAAAGGACAAGTGAAACCTTTTTAATGGCATTTGCAACCTGCCAGTCATATCACGTTTGAACTTCGAACGATCAAAAACCTTTTTATCAATCTCAAAAACATTTTTTTCGTCAATTTTGACCAGATATCGAAGACGAAAAAAATACGATGTTATTTCCATTTTTTGACTTTAACCAGTTAAGAATAAGGTACAGTTTTCTTTGTGCATGGAAGTCAGATGTGATTGTATGAAACAGGTGTGCAGGCAACAGGTGATTTTGTGACCGCTAATATATTAGCTACGGGATCTATATCGACGGTCGACATATTGCTTATATCGAAACAAATTATTATTAACAAATTAGAACCTTATTTACATAGCCATAAGAACTGATTTGGCGTGATAATTGTTGACAGATGGTATATTTACCTATGTAAAAATGTATTGTATGTAATTGAGGATTTATGTATGCAGTGATTGTATTTGGGAATGTTTGTGATACATAAGATATTTAGTAGGTACGTCCTTGGTCTAGTAGCCCTATTAAGTGCAGTACCTATTAGCTTTTAGTAGAATGGTTTTGATTGAATTTAGAGATTATCGAAGTATTACATCTTTGCCTTTAAGTAGGCTTATTAGCTTTTGGTACAATTGTTTGAAATTGTTCAGAAAATAATGTCTTTTATGACAAGTGACATGGGCGGATGCGTCAATGCTGCAATACAACCTCAAAATTTGAATAGAGAAAAAGAAAATAATTTGTTTACTAAACAGTTGTCAATAACTCTCGTAAAAAAATATAATGAAACGTATTCAATCTGACGTTTGATTGTCTATGATCAGAACTTAAAACTAGCGTCGCTGTTCTAAATTAGAATAATTTCAAACATTATTTTAAATTTAACAAGTTTTGTCATAAAAATTTAGCTCATGTCATTCATGTTTATTTAAAATAACATTTTGTTAGGTATTTAATTAAAAATGAATACAGCACAGACTCTCGAAAACATGCAACTGAGATATGAATAATCAATCGAAAAATTGTTCTGGATTAGGACCAGGGACGTTTTTTACCACATATTCATACAGAAATTTTATAACTTAAATGTCAAATGCCACCCAAACTGTGTGGTCCTTCGATGGTTATTGATAACGTGTATTTTGGACCGCAACAAATTAAAATCGTTTAATTTTAGCGATGCGACCTTCCACCACTAAACACGACAACGCGGCCACGATGTAACCAATGATTTCGTAGTACGTTGCGCGCTTGTTTGTTAGCACAACCTACTTTAGTCTGTTGCTGGACATAGACTCTCCTAAAGCACAGCATTAATACGATTCACGGTTTTAATAAAGGGGAATAGGTTCAAATCCCACATTAAAGGACAAAATTAATGTTTTTATTATTTTTCGATATGTTTTAGTACAAAAATGAATTATTCGCTAATTACTAACGAAATAGGTTTACGCCGCCGCCACTGTATCAGCTGTGCGCTCGATGGGGTCACCGACCGCTAATTTTACCGCCGCGCGCTTTCATCGATATTTGCTAATTTTATGTACAATGTCAATATGGACGGCGTAGTACGCAATGTACTGTAAACTTGCGAAGTGATCGCGGAATTCTAAGTTTCATTTTGTAATAAGGATGGTAAATTGATGTGGGTGCAGGCAATACAAATCTTTGATATTTTCCGTTTATTAACGCGTTTCTGCATTTTATGCCGTCGCTGTAATTATGTATAGTGCGTAGGTTATTCTGTAGGTACTAATAAATATACAGGGTACATAATAAATCTAAAAGCTTGTAATAATTTAATAGTTATGCCCGACTGTCTTCTAGATCTATCTCTGTACCAAATTTTATCCAAATCCGTCCATTAGTTTTTGCGTGAAAGAGTAACAAACATCCATCCATTAAACTTTCATATTTACAATATTAGTTAGATAAATTTTTCATTTTATGTTTTTGAACTTTTTTTATGCCTACTGATCTGTATTTTTTTTAATTATATCCTTACTGACATAGTATACGTACGACGTATTTTTAGTCTATAGACATACGTAGGTAGATAATTATTATACCTATTCGTTTAAATTTAATAATCAAGAAAATTACTAGGTATTTATTTACCTACTTAAATTTGAACGAAAATGCTAATTCTTTTTCAAGCTAAAGTCATAATAGCCATTTTAATTTCTCTAAGAAATTGCTTTTATTTGGAAACACAATTGTCCTACGGTGAGATAAATCACTTGACTGCTAAAGCAAAATAATTAATTCACTTCTTGTCACTTTTTAAAATATATTCTGTCTACAGTGTTTGACAGTGATTCTGTTAAACGTCAAGTTAAAAAAGACAGTGCAACATTAATTTCAGAAAAATATTAAATATTTATTCCATCATTTACTTACTACTCAGGATGATTCAAAAACATGTTTCATTCTATCGACCTTATACAAATATTTCGCAACAAAAAAAATATCGACATATCCACATCCTGTTTCAATGAAGGTCTAATTACACGAACATCAAATCGGAAGTTAATCATTTAAACATGGTATATATTGTTAAAAAAATCTGGTGTTTGTTAGTTAATCATTAGTATCGTGGTTGGTGGAGTTGGGCCTTTGTCTATGACCTGACCTAATGGCCGGGAGAGTATTTGACGGTAAACCTTTATAGAAATGACATACGTTAGAAATTAAATTAAATTTTCGAATAGAATCGATTTTTTAAATCGAAAGCGGTGTTTATTTTTTATTATACTTTGCGTTCCGAAACAGCTGTAAGGATAAGTATGATTTTAAACCCACGAAAGACGGGTGTAAATCTATGTAAGTACTAGTTTGTTAACTCATAGCGCTTAAATGGATCGACTTATTTTGATATGGTTTTTGTACCCATATATTATGGTAATTTTAAACCTCTCTGGACGGAACTGGAAGTGGACTATCTAACTATCCAACTCCTCCTATTATCTTTCTGATTAAATTCTTGCGGGATCCAAGACAGTTGTGCCGGGACAGAAGGGAATCATCGCGAGGAAACCGGCATTTCTAAGAACTTATCATTCGAGGACATGTGTAGCGATAAAATCCGTTACAAAATAGATTTATTTTAAAGTGTGATGTTCGCGTAAATTTAAGAAAAAACCAGACAATATAATTTTATAATTTATTCGTCTAGTCTAAATCCTCAAAATATAATTACCAACTAAACAGTCAGTAATAAACAGTTAATTATAATGTTATGGAAATGTACCCTATGTATAACCAGGTAATTTATTTCCCCGTTGAAATCTTGGCGAATCTAACAGCCCGTGCCACAAGACAGGTTGGAATGTTCCAACGGAAAGTAGCTGCCCATCTTCATTGGAAAGTGTGCCCAGATACACGGAGAAGTAGGTTAGGGTTGTCACCTACTGTGTACAAATATATTATGCGTTTCAAATAAGAATAGGACTGGACTCGCGGCTAATTTCATACCAATAACCAAGCAAAAGTAGCGCCAGCACAAAATATCAAACCGCAGACATTAATATTTTTTTTTAAATGTTTGGAAAAGTGCTTGATGTAAAAAAAATACTTAGGTATGTAGCTACATACAGATACCTACCTAAGTAAATTTACGCACTAGGATGCCACAAACTTGTACACAAATACATAAACACGGATATTGGACACACGTTTTAACTTAATAAGTTAAAACGTGTGTATATATCCGTGTTTTTTTCGTCCGATGTTAATAAAATATGTTCGTACCATTTTTTACTTCATCTAGATGTGATTATTGTATCAAACAAACATATTTGCTCACTGTACTAAAAAATGTGAAGTCGTTGCGCATTCCGGTCCAAGATGGCGGATGTCCAGTCCTAGTCTTATTTAAAACGCATAGTACGACCAAGTGCCAACACCTCCTAAGTTGAAAATTAGTGAACCCAGTGAACGGTTAAAATGAGTTTTATGACACAATAAGTTGATCTTTTTTCCTAGATTACTATTTTCAATACTTACGAGATATTGCAGCTTCACCATCGAAATACGTTAATTAACATACTGTACATACTGTAAAACGCAGTGGGAGATTTTGATTAAGAATTTAATATAGATAGTGATTTAATACTAAGGAGAATATTTTACGGGTGGCAGCCCTAAATAATCGCAAGCTAAGGTTCGCGCAAATGTAAGCGTGTTCTATAGTTTGGTTGGTACTTAATATTAAATGTGCTGAATATAATAAAATAGGTTTTATAGATTGTTGTTAAAATAAATAAAAAAAACGATAAATAGTCTGCCCGTGATCATGAAGTTTAAATAGACTGAAACGTCGATGTAATAAGATTTAAAATAAACCGCGATAAAATCCATTTTATAGAAGTTTTATTTCAATAATTAATTGTGTCAAATTATTTCGATCTTGTATAATACAATTTTTTTTATGATACCATAGTAGGCTTGCGCTTGACCACAACATGCATCATGTGAAGCAATGATATAGTCTACGATGGAACGCGCTTACCCAGTAAATACCGATTCACTCGTGACTTGAAGACAGGCATATTATAGGCATATATTTATAGCTATTCGCACAGTAAAAGTATTATTTAGCTTTTCTTTGCTGCTAAGATAATATTATGTAGTGGTCCATTTTTAGGGGATAAAAATTAGAAAAATAATTATTATACCTAAAGCTTGTTTTAGTTAGTTTTGTATAGTGATTAATGATCTTAATAATAAGTATGTCAAATAAAAACAATTTGTGAGATCAATTACCTAAGGTGCTTAGATAAAAATCGCGAGGGCCAGGGTTCGGTTACCAGGTCGAGCAAATGATCGATAAACTGCAATTGCCATTACGTAAGGGTCCTTAAAATAGCCTTCGAAAAGTTGGTGATATTCACCTCTGCCGATACCTTCGGGTAATACGGGTGTGATGATTTATGCTACCTATCTATACCTAACTATAAATAACTTATATATAACTTCTTTACTGCAATGAACAACAAGGTATACCTACTAAGGAAATCCTTCACGGTATAATACCTACTAAATTATCATTATATTGCAATGAATCAAGGTAAAGTACATTACATCATCTCATGATCTCAGGGCGCCTGAATCACTAGGTATAAAGTTAATGATATACACTTAGTAGACATAACAATAGTCATTATAGGCCGACCGTTTAACTCGCGTATCGCCATCTGAGGTAAAAAGTCATAAAACATTAATTAAATCTCATATAGAACTATTTAACCATAGATAAAAGTAATGTAAGACTATTCGTCACTAATATCCCTATCGCTTGAATCATCATCACTGTCTATGCAGCTGAAGGAGTCAGAATCTTGGCGATAGGCGATACGCGAGTTAAACGGTCGGCCTATAGTCAGTAATAATTGTGATTAATATTTATGGATGTCAAACACCTCAAGACTTCATGGTTAAAGGTGGACCCGTTAACCATGAAGTCTAAAAAGACTTTGAAACTTCGGAATCTAAAATCTAAAATACTCCGTGATAAAATCCGTTATAAAGTAGTTTTATTTCAATGTATGATATTCGCGTAAATCTAAAACAAACACCTTTACATATGTGATCTGTCTAACAATCGCTTGCAAAAGCACATCATACCGTTATTTCTGCACAAAATGATTATTTTATCAAGTTCCATCGCTCCGTTCTGGTGTTTAACCTTCCTAGGTTACAGTTTGAACACTAAATGTAGTGTATTACGTATTATAACATTATGTGCCGCTAGTAACCAAACGCTGGAACTAAATACTACTCATGTAAAATACAACTATACTTGTTACACGAGTAAGTGTGAAAGTTTGTAAGAATGAATCGAAACGAATGTATATTTATAACTCTTTCAATTAAACAATTATTAAACGTAAGGGTAGATATGGTTATGACAGATATTATTAATAAATTTAAAATATTTTGAAAATATCTCGATATTACTTTTGGTGGTAAAAACAAAAAAAAATAGAACAATTTTATTTTATCATACTTTATAATGGATTTTATCGCGGTTTATTTTAGATTTTTTATCCCGATTTTAATGTATTTTCAGACTTCGTGTTCACGGGGGCCTGAGGTATTTGATGTGCCAACTCGACTACCTATAAATATTATATTATTTAAGTTGCGTTCCGAAAAGACTTAGAAATGTCTGGATACAAAATCTAAAATAAACCGCAATAAAATCCGCTGTAAAGTAGTTTTATTTCAATCTGTGATAACCGTGTAAATTTAAGAAAATACAATTTGATTTATCTTTAAATTGTGGATTACGAAAGACAAAATATCGGTATGCAAACGAGTCATTTAAAGAACCACCTTTTGATTACGGTCCGTTTATCAAAACTTCTAACAAATATAACCTCGTAAGACTCCATGACCTACTAAGTAATAATAATAATAAAAGTATTTTGACATAATATTTAATCTTTATTTTAAGTTTTAATAAACGTATTATACTCAAAAATTTAGAATATATTTTTGCACGACAAAATTTATGACAAATTTTATGTCTAATGTTAAACACATTAAACAATCAAAGTCTGGGCTGTCAATATTTGAACCACCGCCGCCGCCGCGCCGCTGCCGTCTCCTAAGCCGCTATGCGCTCGATGGCTACTACAATATAATTACAAAATATGCCGTTCGGCAAAAGCCGGCAGGCTGTGCCGCCGGCACGTAGGAGTCCTAATTTCATAGTCTATTGAACTATTTCTTTTCCCTACTCTGTGGTTTACATAAGTATAAATGTACTGCTTAAATTATCGATAAGTTTTCTTATCTATCGGAAAATCAGAATGTTGATTTGGTTCCACACATGCACATAATAAGTACCTACGTGAGGTGTGGAAAACGGAGAAGAGTTTCACCATAATTTCAAATAATTTAAACTTTCATTGAATATGAAACCATAATGACTCACAACCCGTGAGATCTCAATGAATCACTTGGAAGTTGTAATACTAACTAGAAATCAAATGTCAGTTTAGATGTTTTTTCTAGCATTGTCGGCCTGTTAACTAGTAATAAGATGCAGTCAATTTACTAAAGCCTGGGTACATCACTGACGAAACCAAATTCAGTATTTTGATTGACCGCAAATACAATTTTTTAATTTTAAAATTAGCACATAAGTACATGATATAATTCACTAGACAAAATAATTCGAAATCAAATATAGAATGGACCAAAAAAAAGTGCTTTCTCATCTTTCTTGCAAATAATAATAATAATATAAATAAATTATCTATAATTAATTATTATCTAATTAATTCCTAATTATTTAATTAATTATTATTTCGGAGTTTGGTAAGTATTGTTCAAATGGCGGGCGGTACTCTCCGTCTAATAGAGATCTTTAAACGTTCATACATTTTTTATTTCTAAAAATATTTAAAAGCCCGACGTATGTGAGACAAAAAAGTCTAATCCTGAGATTTTTTAATAAGAGTTTCAGTACGAAGCTTGGACAACGATGAGGCGAGGTTGTGGTTCCTAAATATGAAAGTAAATAGTACCTACCTAATTAGTTATTATTTTGTAATTACGGCTAGAAAATTATTTATTGGATTCAATCGCGTTTGATTTCGTTTAATGTCAATCCATCATCTTAAAATCGACAATAGCACAGCGTATGATTGTGTTGTGGTTCACATAAGATCTAAATTAGATCAAGAAATTTGAAAAAAAAAAAAATTAAATGAACAAAAAGCACAGAATAACGAAAAGAAAATAAAAGTTTTACTACCTAACAATGGCGAAGGATGAAAATTTAAAAAAAGGGAAACCGGAGCAAAAATTCTACCGTCACGTAGCGACCACCACCTTTATATTATTGTTACTTATTTTTTATACTATTTAAAAGTATTCCTTATTCATAAAAAAGTTATAAGACTCTTTAGTTAAAATGGACTTCAACCCTTTCTTATTAGTATAAATGTCAAGATGACAGACAAAGACAAACGAATTATAAACCTATTTTAACTTTAATGAGCTTAAAATACGTTTCTAAATACGGGCGTAATCTATATTGTATAGAGACTCTGCTGATCCAACAAAACTGTCATATGATCTGTCGATGTACCGACGGATCTTTGCAGACATACAAAAAAAAGGAAGTAAGGTGACACAATATAAACACGGATATCCTTTATATACCTATGATAGCAGGATAGACTTTCGTACTAAACAAAATGTCTCCGTTTTGCAGCAAGTATATGTAGAGTTCAAAAACCTCAATAATTGCTTCCTGTGAGAATGGTATTAAAAACTGACTAAATACCAATGCACAGGACCATCGGTTCCGACTAATAGTTGTTCGACCTGTTTGCCACAATCTATAATGTAAAAACTTTGAGGAGTTTGTATTGATAATTAAATCAGAAACTTTGATACGAAAGTCATGATTTCGGAGTACTTTTATCGTACAGTCCAGCAAATACTATCGTTATCTTGTTAACGAGCTATTTTACTTATCCTCCTCATGCTTGTCTTCAAGTCACGAGTGGATCGGTATTTACTGGGTAGCATCACATACCTAACGCCACTCAAGAGAATAGCCATCCTGAATCGCACAAGCAAAGTTTCACTGACGATTAGCATATATACAACTTCCCGACAAGAACAGACGGGGAAGAAACCGCGGTCGCCGGGCATCACAACTCCCCCGGCTGGAATATCTTCCCTTTTCACTGGAGGGTCTCTACCACCCGATCTTATCGGTTCGACCGTCCTCGGACGGCTCACCGAAAAAGTCCGGTGAACCGATAAAGGCCCTTTCGGCTAATTGGGTTAGGTCATCCGCAAAAAAGAACCACCCGGTCCAGTCAAAGAGTAAGTACGTACTTCAATTACTTACTCTAATGAACTATGACATTGTACTAAGTACATAATCATATAGGCATTTGCTACTTGTACTCGTGTAGGAAAAAAGTAACAAAAAAATCAGAAACCTGTTCGCAAAAAAGTAAGTAGGGGCTAGTAATCCCTATTTTAACCTAGTACAAGTGCATGAAAAACCATAACCTTTCCATGGCAGTAGAATAACCATACCAATTACGTTCAATACTATTGTGAAACAATTCAGCCAACATTTTTAAACACGTAATAAAAAAACTTTAATTTAAATAGGTAACGTCTCGAGGTTGAGTCAGTTTCCCATGGCCTCATGGTGACTCAGAATTGACATAGAATTCTTGTAATCATCGTGAAAACGTGAACGAACACGTTCGCGGATTTGTGAGACGGTAAGACGAATAGGAGGAATGTTAAGTGAGACGTCGTAAATAGGAACTTTAATCTCTTGATTAATCTCTTTAATCGGCAGTTTTGATCGACCGCATGAAAAATTAACTACTTATACATGTTACTAATATTATATTACTAATACCCACTAGGTAAGTAGTTTGGTAAGCGTATCATTGGGCTCATAAAAAAATCATGGTTTTTTTTTCAAATTCAGAGACATGTTTAATTTCTCATTAATATTTTATTTTTTACAACTTCATACAATCTCATACACACAGACATACATTGTTCTGTACATTATTCCGAATAACTATTACCTACTAATAACTCTTTTCAAAATCTTCAAATAGTTTACAAATATTTTTGTAACGCCAAACCTTTTTCATAAATATTTTTTTTGGTATATTAAAAAAAAATCCGAATTCGATTGACGATTTTTAAATCGCGGCATTTTACATCTTGACGTTACGCCACAATTTCATCACAAAACGAATAAAATAGAATCAATTAATTATAACATTATCAGTAGCTGAAAAATCTTTGATATTTTGTTCAAAACATTAGCTCGACGGTAAAATAATCAAAGCAAAAAGGCCTTACTTTTTCCATCTGTTTATTAAAAACTCTTTAGTTGTTTTCATACTTATTGTTCTCTATTGTCTAAAAAATATTCTAAATCAGTAATAAAACATCTGCAAATGTCTTAAACCTTAACACATGTGTGGTTCCTTGAAATATTAGTTCTTTAAAGATTAGTAAGACTCCGAATTAGCCAGGTAAATGCAAAACAATTATTTGTAAACAATGGCTAAACTTTCAAACTAGCACATCTGGTCTGGATTTTGAATTTGGAACATCTGTGCCATTTTTTTTAATCTAGCAGGCATAGACAAGTTGTTTATTGTTTCTGTGTTCACGAAAATAGGTTTGTTTTGTTAATTGTTAACTTTGATATTGTTATATGTTACTGCCAACATGTATTTGATTTTGAATAGTTCTTAATAAATAAGTACCTACAGTCCATCAAATCTAAGAGGTACCGTTTGACGTTTCACTGTTTTCTATTAAATTAGCTTAATAAAGGCGTAATTCACACTATTTTTATTAGCTTTCCTGTAAAATAATTGAATTATGAAGCTATTTTTATTTTAACATAACATAAACAATTTTCATACAAAAAATTAAATTCTAAATGTACTACGTTTAGAACTGTCACACGGTACGTCTTAGATTTGATGGACTTTACATTAGCTGCGCGCCAAGCCCGTACTACAAACAAAAAGGAGACAGTGATTTAGAAAATTTAACACGGAATTGGAATCGCGCGCGTTCCCCTTTGCCGAGGTAAGTATTTACATGAACAGTTTATATGCATAAACTTTTACCATATAGGCCGACCGTTTAACTCGCGTATCGCCATCTGAGGTACAAAGTCATAAAACATTAATTAAATCTCATAAAGAACTATTTAACCACAGATAAATGTAATGTAAGTCTATTCGTCACTAATATCCATATCGCTTGAATCATCATCACTGTCTGTGCAGCTTGAAGAGTCAGAATCTTGGCGATAGGCGATACGCGAGTTAAACAGTCGGCCTATAATAAATATTGCATTAATTTCTTGCAGTAACTAAGATTTTCTAAGTGACTACGTACATTAGAAAAATCTTTTTTATTCGACCCGGGAATTGTACCCAGTCCTCGAGGATATTAAGCGAAAACGCTTACCACTGGACCACCGAGGCAAACAAACAAACAAAAATACCAGTAGGTAACTATCAGATGATGATGTAAAGGTCAGGTTGAACGTGTCGGGAACCGAACCCGCTACTGCTATCGCGCATACTAACGAATCGTGTCTCACGAGGTATCGAACTAACGGAATAACTAAACTCATCCTGACTAGATAAAGACTGAAAACTTGGATGTATTCACTAAACTATTTCTTAGCCCCCATCAAACAATATAGGTTCGTTACTCGGTCTTACCCACACATCTATGTGTAAATTAATAAAAAAAATGTTTCATATCGGTGCAGTAAAGCATCGTGAAGACACCGGCATGTCGACATGCTGTGTGTACCTACATAGTAATAGCTAGGTATTAAAAATTTTCAATTTAGAGCAGCGATGGCGCAGCGGTACGAGCCTCGCCTTAGAAAAATAAGGTCGCGGGTTCGAATCCTGGTCGTGCCCACACATCTTTGTGTGAATTGTTTCATCTCCACTGCTCTATATCGGTGAAGGAAAACATCGTGAGGAAACCGGCATTTCTAAGAAATAATCATTCGAGGACATGTGACATCCACCAAACCGCACTTGGCCAGCGTGTGTGGATTAAGGCCTAAACTCTCTCAACTTGTAATATAGTTAAGGAAGACCCGTGCACAGCCGTGGGACACTAAAAAGGGTTGAAGTGATGAAGAAACGATTTACTAAATTAATAATAATATAATATTCTGGGACATTGACACACACAGTCATCTGGTCCCAAGCTAAGCAGAGCTTGTGTTATGGAAACCAGATAACTGGTATATACTATACGTATAATACTTTTCTTTTGTAAATAAATACTTAAAATAGATATTCACACCCAGACTCGACACAAACACAAATGTTCATCACTAATGTTTGTCTCCACCTGCGACGTGAAAAGCAAGAATCTTACTGACCACGCCACCGGCCCGTCAATTATTTTCATACATAGGATCTCGCGTGTAACAAGTTGCTTTTTTCTTCCATGATTACGCCTATAATACCTGAAAGTGTAGGCAGAAGAGAATATCACCCAATTTTCGCCGGCTACGTTCATGGGACACAATGATGATGATTATCGTCGGTTTAATTTTGTTGGAATTGAAAGTAGAGTATATCCGTCGTTTAGCGAAATGCGGAAACTGTTGCACAGCAGATGATGAGCAGCTGTGTGGAGATAGTTAGTAAGGTGCAAAGCAAGTGACTACAGCACAATCTATGTAACCTAAATACATTAATCTTTAATTACTCATGGTTTATTTATAATTCTTATTTAAATATAATACTAAAAATAATTCTAATTTGCTATTGTATAATTACTATTATTTTGAAATAACATACACATGATTATATTAAATTTTATAAGGAGTAAATAATTCGGTGAGCCGTCCTGAAGACGGCCGAGCCGATCAAATAGATACTATGACAGTAGCCTTGAGGGCTCCTCATGTGAGGACGAACCTCAGCTTAGGACGCGACGTTGCTGGACAACTCTACATTTGGAGAATCGGGCCGTAAATTCATTTATTTACAATATAAAGATACAATTGGACAAGAAGAAACACCTAATGCTAATGTAAAATTTATTTGTAAAAATATCTAAAACTGGGCGTCAAAAAACTCCTCCGCGTCGATGTCAGTTGGTAGCGAACCAAGGGGGCTGACAGCGTTGCCACGTATACAACTGTGTTGATTGGCATCCGTGCGTGATATTACTACATATAAATCAGTCCACTTGATTGGCTCTTTGATTATCGCAATAAAATCTTGATTGTTTTAATCACTTATTTCAGTAAACATATTTGCCTCTTCGCTTCATTAGCATCCACATTTTTTATTATTCGCAAGTTATATCTAATTCGAAATAAATAATACTTGTCCAATAGCCTACCGAAATGTAGAAATGTCTAAAAAAATAAATGACAACTACATTCCTTGCAGCGAACTTGTTTTTAAGGCTTCGTTTACTGAATCTAGGCTCTTTGATATATTTTTAATGATAAGTGTCATGATATTTTTATGACAAATATTTTAGTTGCCTACGTTTCAATTTATAATGTTCCATACATGTACATTTAAATAAATATTTAGAAATAATATCATACCATTTATTTCTCACAAATACATAATACAATTTTGAATAGAATAGAATAGAATAGAATAGGTCTTTAATTGCTACGAATGTAGGTATACAATTCAGATGGTAAAATTTCAAGGAGTCCAAGTACATTCTGCCTTAAACTAGCATGCAAAATTTAAAGAAAATTTGAAGAAAATTTATCTACGTAAATTAGAATCCTAAATAAGAAAAAAAAATTGCTTGAAAAATAGAAATATGTACATAATGCTTTGGTTCGTTATACCTACATGTTAATATTCAGGTTGTTATTCAGTTTTTTGTTAACCTCAATATTATAGCGTAAGTATATGTACATTTTACAACAAATTGACAAAAAAATTAACCAAATAACAATATTAAAATTAGGTTGAATAAAGAACTAGGTAATTTAACTAATATCTAACCAACTAACTAACTTATGCCTTGGAAAAAATCTTCCGCATCGTTATCTTCCGGGAACTTCCAAAAGGCTGACAGCACCGAGTTGGATGGCATGTTAACAACTGTAAACAAAATTAATTATTGAATTATTAAATGGTTTTTGCTAAATGCAGAAATTACTTGTATATTGAAATAAAACTACTTTTTAACGGATTTTATCGCGGTTTATTTTAGATTTTAGATCCCGACGTTTCAAAGTCTTTTCAGACTTCATGTTCACGGGTGGACTGAGATATTTGACGTCCAAAAATATTAATCACAATTATTACTGACTACCTTCAAACATTAATATTTAAGTTGCGTTCCGATTTAAGAAACTTTGAAACGTCGGGATCTAAAATCTAAAATAAACCGCGATAAAATCCGTTAAAAAGTAGTTTTATTTCAATGTGTGATATTCGCGTAAATCTAAGACAATACTATTACTTGTATAGTCCAATTCGCAATATTTTTTGTAATACAAGATAATAATAAATATAATTTGAAATTAGCATTGCTTTCGTAACAAAAAAAACCATTAGTAGGTAAGTAAAATAGTCACACATATCCTTATTTTGTCAGTAAGTATCTAATAACGTATTTACCTCAAAACAGGAGCTCAAATCTGAGTCTGTAAGCTCAAATATTCAACTAAGTAGTTTTATAAACCTAAAATGTGCTCAGATTACATTTGATTAAGTTCTTATAGTACCTATTCTCATTTTATTATATATTAGTCACGATATTAATGCTCTATCGATATAAATGGTCTATCTTCAAAGCAAAATTTTACGAATGACACTGATCTGGTAATCAGACGTTTATAATTTAAACATCGATTTTTCGTAAGCTGATACAAGTGCATAGTGACTTCACTTGGTCAACTAATGTCTTTCAACCGTTGGAATACCTGTCAAAGATGGTGGACGATAAAAACATAAAAAAAATGAAGTAGCTCATAAAAAAATATATGAAATTTAAATAGCAAAAGCATCATTTAGACCTGTGCAAGTTTGTTACGCTTTTGAACGCTTGTGTTCTTCTGAAGCTATACCATATTGATCACATCAGGTTTCAACCGAAAATCTTTCATCAAATTCAGTCCTTTCGTTTAAGTATACCTACGATACACACTCGACATTTACCTAATACACCTTATACACTTGACTCAATGTAGTATGTCTCATTATTAAAATTATGATTATGTATAGTGAGTCAACTTATCATATTTAAACAGAATTTAACTTTATATCAATAATTATAATACAAAACTATTTTTATAAATATTAATATTTGTTTTTAATGAATTATTAAAACAAAATTGCATTAAATCGTAGATTCGATATTACGACGTATAAAAATGTAAGTGGTAGTTGATCCATTTTAAATATACAAATAATCAATGTATACTAATATATCTACAATAACTCATAAATTAATAAAAATATATTTAATTTACTTTACTCCCTTAATAGATTTTATTATATTTAATTCAATTTAATTGGCATAATTACCTTAATTGAATTAGCATTTTAAATAAAACCATTCTCCCGTCTTTTCGACGCCCTGTAAATTATTAGAATTATAGTTGACTCAGTATACTTAGGAGCCATCGATATGTCATCATGATGTCAGATAGATACTTCCACGTTAGACAGAGAGGCCTATAGACAACTAGATGCTCGTAGTTTGCATTTCATTCATACAAAAGCGAAAAATGCATGCTGCGTGCCGGTTTTCTCAATGGCAGCAATTTTTTTCGGTTCTGTGCTAAATAAATATTGACAGTTTAACATAACTGATGAGAGATTGAGACTTAAATATCGGTCTATCTCACATGCGGAACGCAATCAGCCATCTATAAATTTCTTTGTATACGACCTACGCTTATACCCCTCTTTTTGAAAGAAAGATTTTTCACCTCCACACGTCAGGTAGTTCTTTTTTATCTTTATTCTTAAAAGGAACTTATAACAGTCCCATCGTATCCTAAACAATTATCTATTAACAAATATGGGCTAGATATTTGAACAAAATCTTTGCATCACAACTAGTTGGTTGAGGCAAAATTTTAAGATACATGTCTATATCGACTTTGTTAAAGTTTAAGTCCTTGATTAACTTGTTTCTACTTGCCTCGAATTGGACATTGGAAACATGGAACTCCGCATTGCTTACAATAACTGTCGGTTAAAAAAACGGTGATATTGGGCCTAAACAAGTTTAATTGAGGTAATAATATAAATAGCTGATATTTGTAGTATCTGTACTGTGTGGTAACAGGTATTTGAACGAATTTTAGTACATGCTAATAATGGTTTTATAGAAATGAGAAGACCTCGATTTTATTTGGATTTATACAAATTTAAACGGTTTTATTGATTCCAAAGTAATGTGGTCTAACCACATTATTTCGAAATCAATGAAATGCAGTTTAGTTTATAGCTGTTTTTATTCTAAAATAGGCTTGCGCTTGGCCTGCCTGTTGATATGTGATGCCAGCAGCGGTGGCGGAGCGGTATCGGCCTCGGCTTTGTAATAAACGGTCGCTAATTCGATCCCCGGTCGTGCCCACAAATCTTTGTGTGAATTGCTTCATATCAGTGAAGGAAAACATCGGTAGGAAGTCGGCATGTCTAAGACCTAAACATTCGAGGACTTGAGACATCCACCAACTTGCACTTGTCCAGCGTGTGTGGATTAAGGTCTAAACTCTCTCTACTAAGATAGTTAAGAGAAGACCTATGCCCAGCAGTGGGACACTTCTTATTGAAATATATTTTCTTTGTCCTTTATTCGTGTATTAGGAGTCAAACTGTAATGTAAATAAATAAATAAATAGTTGAATAGTTAAAGCATTCCTAAACGTGCGACCTTTAAGGCCGGGTCTATAGCGGGTCACGGCGCTCGCGCCACGTTTTGTGCTAACTTCGTTTGTATAGTTACTTTCCTAGTAAATCAACTTTTGCCTGCGATTGTATTTTCTAATATTGGTATCAAAAATCTTCCTTTGGTTCCCTACGGGTTTCGAGGTCTGATGGCAGTCGCTCGTATAATTCTAATAGCTAGCAACATCAGGTTGGACTGGGAGCCGACCCCAATAGAAATGGGGAAAAGGCAAGGGAATGATGGTATCTAAAATCCTCAGTTTATTCTAGTGCACACTTCTCTATATAACCATCTTATTTGTATCGAATCCTGCGCAGTGCCTCTATTTATATTAAAAAATATAGATTATTTTGTTACGTAGAGGAGTTTTGAGGACACAATAATTTGTATGGAAGGAAATATAAAATCTCAAAACAAAACGCTATTAAACAAATATATGAATGACTATGTTGTGTAGATCATATTATCCATCATTATTGAACTAGGACCTATGATCATACCGTGTTTAGGATAAAATACACGCATCGTTTATAAAAAAAACCTACATGGACATGAAAGCATGTAAAAATGTACAATTATTTTTGATATTACCCACTGTACACGACTACACATCAAGTTATACATTTCCAGTGTAAGCTGATCTCGCGTTGTATAGAATGTCCGTACAACGAGAGGTCAGCGTATACTGAATTACGGCCGGTGGTGGCGTGGTTGGCTAGATACTTGATTTTCACGCTGCAGGTCGTAGGTTCCATTCCCACACAAATCAGACATTTGTGTGATGAACACCTCTATTTGAAGAAAAGTATTGTATGTAGTATGATTTCCATAGCAAGCACTGCTTAGTTTGGGATCAGATGGCCGTGTGTTAATGTCCCACTGTATTATTATTATTATTATTTTAATAGGCTACCGAGAAACAACTATAAAGAGGCAAAGATTTGTCTTCATGCGCAGGTCCCTTTATAATCTGTGTCATCGGTTTAGAAGGTAAAATGTCACGAACTACGATCGTCTTAAACCTTATTCTCTAACAAATCCATACGATATTTATTTTTTTTTTACTTTATTTCAAAAATAAATTTCCTTATACCCATGATCAGCATGGCGTTTAGTATACCTAAGCCAGTCCCAAAACAGTTACGTAGGCCATCAAGCTGTTGTCTTTTTCTAAGAAGTTAACATAAATAAAATAATTTGCAATAGATATGGTGTTACAGGTTTTATGGTGTTAAGTTTCGTGTTAAGTTCTCTAAGAGTATGCCAAAGATCTAAATTCCGTAACAACTACCTTCACCTGACCTAGCTTGATTTGTGGATTATTTATGTGTTGTTTTAGTAAACAGGACTATTTAGGCTATCTACATTTTGTTGTGTTTTGGAGGCATCATGGGAAATTCAAAATAATGAATTAGTCTTATAGTACTTCCTAGATCAGTTTAGTTAGCTAATGTTTAACTAGTGAACTAAGATAAAATGAAATGTCACACTTACAGTTATCTTTGCAGGATAATCCTAATGCGATAGTGTAGCTAGTACCAGCAAATTAATTCAATAATAAATATATTTCTTTTATTACAAAAAACATTTACATATAATGCTCGTATAATAAAGCCCGCCCAGCGCTGTACCCGGCCTGTGCCCATCCTGGCTGCATTCCCTCTTTGAATGTCGATTGCCAGTCTTTGCACAAGGTACGATGCGGCCTTATTCTACATCCTATTTCCTCAATAAAGCGTTTCGCTTCCAAACTCCAACAACCCATCGTCTTCACCGCGAAAGGAATAAACTGATACTTGGTCTGTATAAAACAAAGTCGCCTTTTTTGTCCCATTGTCCCTATGTATGCTTAGATCTTTAAAACTACGCAACGGATTTTGATGCGGATTTTTTAATAGATAGAGTGATTCCAGAGGAAGGTTAACAGAAGGTTATAAGTATAACACATTGAACCCGTGCGAAGCTGGGGCGGGTTGCTAGTAAATCATAAATTGTGTCATTATGCCCAAATTCCTTACATTTTGGTTATCCTACAAGTGTCAGATTCAATTGGAAGGTTGATAATGAGCGGACCAGTTAGATTTGTCGTGTCCAAGGCAAGGAATTGTAAATAATTCGAATGTAGTTTATACCAAGCGTTTAGTGCAAAGAAGCGTTCTTTGTTTACTCTCGTTAAGAAACTATTTAGACCATATTACAAATGATTTGACCACATTCTTTATACTAAGTTTAAATCTTGGATTAATTTTCTTCATAAAGAGTAAATATCTGGTTTGTGACGTGAGCTTCAATAGAGTGTACAACTAGTTAAGAATAAATTCTGTTGCTAGCAACAGTTGGTGTAAAGATCAAAGCAATATTGGGATTTTGCACCCACTTCAAAATTTTATTACAATGTGTCACTTTAACCTTTTTAGTGTCCCACTGGGCATAGGTTCATTCAACTATCTTACGAAGAGTTAAAGCCTTTATCCACACCAAGCCCAAGTGCGGGTTGGTGGATGTAACATGTCCATGTCATGTTTTAAATTTTTTAATTTTAATTTAATTTTCATTGATTTTATTTTTATGAAGATAGTTTTATTAATTAAAATATTTTTAGATAGTCCGTTTAGGTCTTATAAACTGAGAATTCATAATTCTGTTTTTTTTACAAAGATGCAATATTTTTTAATTCGTTTTTTTTTTAATAAATAAAACTACAAAAGTTATAATTCGCATACATAATGACACTTTACAATAATTATGTAGTCAATAAACCACCAAATATAACTAAAACCACAAAGTTGAACAATAAATTGAAATCTATCTAGACGTTATGGCATTATTGTTGGTATCGCCAGCCATACAGTCGCCGGTGAAATACCTTACAAAGTGTCACAATAACCTCAATTCGACTTGTTTTGTATTGGAAGTTTCACATAACTTTACTCGTAGCTTTTATCACATTTGAATTGGGTATTTCTTAACAAACACTGATATAAAAATTTAATACCCTCTTGACAAGGGTATTATTGTAGACACACCACAGTTATTAAAGATATAATAGACTCAATAGCCAAAGAAAAGTAAAATAAAGGTAATAAAGTAGGTATAATACATAATTTGGACTAAATTGTCATTAAATATGTCTTCAGTGTCATTATTACACACCTTCCATATTATTTTATTACTAAGCGCTTTGCCAAGTTGTGGAATTCGCGACCGGCATCTCTGTTTCCTGATAGCTACTATCTGCCTGTCTTCAAGTCACAAGTGAATCGATATTTACTGAGTAAGAGAGTTCCATCGTAGACTACACATTGCTTAACAACAGGTAAGTTGTGGTTAAACGCAAGCCCATTATAGGATATTTTTTTTAAAGTTGTGAGACATGGAAATACCTGTTTCATATTTAGTTTAGGTATTTTAAGTAGCAATTATTACTCATAATTGTGACAATCTCACATTTATCTGCCCACAAACAAAATGGCCGAAAAAATTAAAAAGTTATAAGATAAATAGTTCTGATTTTTTTATTACTTTTTTTATTTAGTGTCGAGACTCTTCCGTTTTTAAATATCATTTTTTAATTTATGTATCTTTTGTAAATTGTATACTCTCTCTTCATATCTAAAAGATTAACGGACGTTTAAAGTTTAACGCATCATCTCTAAGATTGGTTAGATCTTGTCATTCGGTAAAATCGATACGTGTAATCGATTCAGATTTACGATTCTTTTTATTCGATAAAAGATTGAAAGTCCCGCTTAACGCTTTGTGGTTAAATATATTCAGTTTTGTTTTAATGTGTTGGATTTGATTACACCGTCAGATAAGTTATGATAATGAAGATTTGTGGTTTTTAATTGTTAGTTAAACTGTGGATTTAGAGTTAAATAATGTTATTTACGATAGTACTTCCTACACTAGGTATGTAGTTTGTAAAGTGCGATATAAAAGGGAAGAGATTCATTGACGGCGACACATGGAGCAGCGCCTCGCCTCGCCTTAGAATATAAGGTCGCGGGTTCGATTCCCAGACATATTAGTGTGAATTGATTCATCGCAGCTGCCCAATATCGGTAAAAAAAATCGAGTTTTGAGTATTACGTTGTATGGACATTACCTATACAGACATTACACGTCAAATTATAACACCATGTAAATCGATGGGGGTTTAAAACAATTCCAATCAGTTACAAAAGTACATTCAAACTCAAGGTGGTTGTAATATCTACCAGCATAACTTGCCATCTGTTGATCAGGCGGCCATATTGTCCAGTTATGGCTAAAAAAGAAAGACCATAGACAATAGGGCGCGAGATTTATATTCTAACATCTGGCTGTTACCTGGTCACACCTAGCGGCCGAACTTTTTTTTTAATTCAATTAAGTGGAGGTCAGTTGAAATTTAGTTCGTGGTAATAATTTTATAATGCCCGTATTTTGGTAAGCAATAGGATAATTTTTAAAATTATTATTTAAATGATAACTTACCAACTTTATACGAACTTATAACTGATTAATATTTTTCACATTTGACACTAAATGAATAGGAAATATGTCAAAATATGAAAAATACTTATGCTATATGTGTAAGGACTTTTATTGGAACAATATTGAATAATTGTAATTCAACCTGTTCTCAGTTAGACAAAATATCTTATATCTTTAAATGAGCAAATCTTGTATATATATTTATATATAATTGGAATCTCGGAATCGGCTCCAACGATTTTCATAAAATTTAGTATATAGGGGGTTTCGGGGGCGATAAATCGATCTAGCTAGGAATCATTTTTAGAAAATGTCATTAAATTTTAATTAAACAAAACAATAGCCATGTCCTATATAAAATATTAGCTGTGCCATAAAAAAATACCTTTTTGCTTTTATTCTCAAGTATGCCTAATTTCATACTCTATAGATATATGCCCGAGACATATTTATAAAATACATAATTTATTGAACATTAAAATAAAACTACTTTTTATCGGATTTTATCGCGGTTTATTTTAGATTTTAGATCCCGATGTTTCTAAGTCTTTTCAGACTTCATGTTCAAGAAGAAAGAAGACAAGAAGACTAACTTAACACTAGAACTATAAATAGTTAAAAAGACTATGTCCTGTCAAAATGAGTAGTATAAAAATTGTTTATGCTATTCTAAGTGACACAAATAAACATCACGTGACTTAATAGCTTGATGTCAAATAAACGAAGGTACATATTATTATGTTTATATTCAGTGTCTTCCCAATAAAGGCACTTGCCTGTATCCTATTTATAGTATTGCAAGTCTAAGGATAAGATATTATATTCAATTCATTACGTTAAGGTGTCCATAGATAGGGTGACAAAACGTCACTTAAAAATATAATATTCTCGTTTCATATTTGACAGTTGCAAACACTCTATAATTAAAATACTCTTCGCAACGATGTACCTAAATGAGAACATTTATTATTATTTAAATTTTATATTTATCTATTAGATACTTTTATTAAAAATGAAAATAAAATATTGTTTATTCATTCAGAAGTTGTTTCTCTACAGCTAGTGATTAAAGTATCCTTCTAAGTAATGACGGAGACTCAGAGATTTATTAGTCACGTATTGACAATGAAATTGAAATGACATATTGAGTAAAAATGTGCAAATATTTTTTTATTTATACTTTTGGTATTGCAAGAGTAGAAATTGTGAAAATATCAATGGGACCACAATTCTTGGTTACTCTACTATTATGGCCATATTAGTTAATGCGCATACGCACAGTAACATTTGTAGTTTGTTTGTTTGTTCAGTTATAATGTCACATACATTTTTATGTAAATAACTGTATAAAGACCAGTTTAATGTTTATCAATTGTGTCGTTATATGCTTTACGCATTTATTAAAGAAAAACATTAATTATTGTAATTAACTTATTAAAAAAAAAAAGATAGCCACAGACTGGCATCCAGACCCAAGGAGGAGGCGTCGCGGTAGACCGAGAAGGAGATGGCGGGACGAAATAGATAGATTCTCAGATAATTGGATGGAGGTGGCACAAGACCGCGACGCCTGGAAGGTGTTAGGGGAGGCCTTTGCCCAGCAGTGGGATGATCCGGGCTAATAATAATAATAATAATAATAACTTATTAAAATAACTGCCTCCTGTATGCGTGTTTGTTTTCTTATTTAATGAATTATCTAATAGATGTAGTCTAATACAATATTTCAGGGTGCGAAAAACAGAATTCTATTTAGTATATTCTGGAGATTTTATAAAATATAGGTTTATTTTTTGCTTTTAGGAATCAATAAAAAATACTGAGTTAAATATTAATTTCATAAAAATATATATTTACTAGCTGCCCCAGCGAACTTCGTACCGCGCAAAATTGTGAATCTAAACCATTCCCAGATCCCCTTGAACACACACAAAAAATTTCATAAAATCGGTCCAGTCGTTTAGGAGGAGTTCAGTCACATACACACGCACACAAGAAATATATATATTAAGATTTACAACATAAACATAATACAATAACTGAATAACAATCTCAACACTTACCTAAAAATATAGAACTATACTATCTGCTTAATGCCTAACTTAACTAATGCGTTAATCGGTTCGACCGTCCTCGGACGGCTCACCGAAAAGTCCGGTGAACCAATAAAGGCCCTGGTATGGCAATGATAATTCTTAAATCGAGATGTAGGTCAGCTCTCACGGCAAGAGTCTATAAGGCTTAACTCTATCAACTCTTAAAATATTTAAGGAGACCCGACCCCAACATCTGGATGTCAAACAGCTGCTTTTTTAAAAACCCTTATAAAAACAAAAAAAAGTAAAACACTAATAATCTACAAAATAAATAGGAGAAAATTACTCAATGAACTGTAATTATAATAAATTAGTTATTTTAACTTTAGATAAACAAATAGCTGGTATTTATCATGATATAACTAACCAGATGCTGTTTTACCGCCACCGGTTACTAAACCAACCGTTTGATCACTAACCATCTGGATAAATGTTAAACTCTATGTTTAAATAACTAAATGAAAAAATCTAGTTGAGAACCATCAAGAATAGATAATAATATTGTCTGTGATCAAGACACTTCAGTTTTCGAAGAAATAAAAATGCATCAAAATTAGTCCTATTATTTAGGAAAAAAGTTGTACACAGAACACGCGTCAAATTTAGAACATCCCTTTTTTGTCGAAGGTTAAAATACCTCATGCACTTTACCATAAAAATCGGTTTAACAATATTTCTGTCTTCAAACCACGAGTGCATTAGCATTTAATAGTTAAGTTTCTATCGTAGACCAATTATCAATTAACACATGCAAGTTGATGGTCAAGCGCGAGTCTCTTGTAGAAAATAATAGTTTAAGTGCTCCGGGGCCACTAAATGGTACATTGATTTATTAGTACACAGGTCCAACTTAAAATACCTTAAAATAACTTTTTCATCGGTTCAATAACTATTTCATAATTAAGAGGTTTGTGAATGTGTTGTCCGTTAAACAATTTAGTAAAATATGCTATCGCATGTCGCAAATGTTGCGTTATTTTACATAATAACATTGTTATTTTAATAGCAGTTAACGTAATGGAATAATTGGCTATAATTAATCTTTGCTAAATTAAAACACCAATTCAATTTATAGTAGACGTTTTCTTAATAGATCTTCCCCCGTATTCATAAACGTCCTATACACTCATTATAGCTAATATAGGTTTATAATTCGTTAGTCTTTGTCTGTCATCTTGACATTTATACTAGTGAGAAAGAGACAAAGTCCATTTTAACTAAAGAGTCTTAGATACTTATGAATAAGGCTGTTTCTTTTATCTAAGAGACATATTAACACTAGCAAACATTGTCAATCGACTTCGAAAACAACTAGCTTCTCAATTCGGCTGGCATCACTTCAACCCTTTTGTGTGTATCACTACTGGGCACGGGTCACCTCTGAATTATTTTATGAGTTGAGAGAGTTTAGGCCTTAATCCTGGCCAAGTGCGGGTTGGTGAATGTTACATGTCCTCGAATGATTAGTTCTTAGACATGCCGGTTTCCTCACGATGTTTTCCTTCGGCGATATTATGTCCGGAAAAAATTGCGAATGTTGATTGAAAACTAATGAAATCCACATGGTGTCAATTAATATTTATAATTATCATAACGGGCAACCTTTAATTTGCATTTACGTTTCGAAACGGGTTGTTTTGTTTTGGTCTGCTTGCGACCACGACGGGTGCAACCCGTGTCGAAACGTAAAACCAAATTAAAGGTGAGCGCGTTAATTCCCCGTTATGATAAATATAAATATTAATAATGCAACGCGAAAGTTTAAAAGTATTTTATTATGGTGTCAATTGGTATAGACTACTCGTTGCATGTCGTGGGTTGAGATAGACTTATGTCAAACATGACATTCTGAGAATATGATTTTTTCTTTAATATTTTCTTTTATCAACATATGACGAGGTCGAGATTGTTTAAACGCGAAAATCGAAATCCAGATATTTGATGATAATGTGGATGATAGAACACCCTTTATCAGTAAAGGTTAATCGGGTTCAAGCTCAATCTACGACACCTGAGCATCAGCCACGCGACATGCTTAGCATATGTTGTAGTGTACACAGGCTGACATACGAACTATGCAGATGATTACAGTTTTTATTGATATACTTGTAAGGCATCAGCATCAGATTATCAGTTGGTAAAGTAGGTGCTGGAAATTACAGCACTTATAGATATACTAGTTTACGGCCCGCGGCTTCGCCCGCGCGTATGTCGGTTATAGCGCTAAACCATTAACCTCTTTTTTCGCAGTGGGATAAAACTATCCTTTCCCGGGTCTCGAACTATCTCCACACAAAATTAGGTAGTAGGAGTGTAAGCAACATTTTGAAATCGGCAAGCTCTAATGCATTTTTATAAATATATATGGGTTTCATAAAAAATATGTCTAACTTGGTTGTCACACCGGTGAAGATCGATTTTCTACGGCTCTTAGACCATAATGTAAGTTTTTCATTCAAATAACCAAGAACAAGTAAAGTTTAAATTTCGAATTTTATTCGTATCATTGAGTTATCAAACATGTCATTGTGTCACAATAAAAAAATAATTTAGATCAAAATGACGAAGGAGTATTGATATTAATTTTGAAGAAAATCACCCTCAGAATAATTTCGCAGGCTTTGCCCGTTTAGTATTGGGATAAAAATAAAAAAAAAATGAAAAAATAAAAAAAAACACGGTTGAGTGGTTATGGAGATACGCGGTAACAAACCTTCACACACACACACACACACTTACTTTCGCATTTATAATATTAGTAGGATAGGATAGGGTAGGGTATGTTTTTAACGACTAGGAATCGAACCCGCGACCTTATATTTATATGGCGAGGCCGGTACCGCTGCGCCACCGCTGCTCGTTAATTACAATAAAACATGTAAATTAGGGTTAGTAAAATATTTTTTACTACCTAATGCTTATAAAGAGACTAATCAAGTGACAAGACAACATTCGTATGTATAAACACATGACGTGTTGATATCATTAAAAAAGTGAATAAAAAAAAAACTCGGAACAGATGACACCTGCCGATTCGAAGGTGTAGATTCACAGAGGCCGAAATTTGCCCCTTCTATCACACTTAATTACTAAGTGTTTAGTACGCAGTGGAACATTGGCTAGGAGTGAGGCTATATTGAACTCATTTCCGTGTTGAAGCAAGGCTATGTACCTACAAGTTATTGTGGAAAGCTCTTTTTAGATTACGGTGTACTATTGTGCTTTTATAGCAAACTAGCTTTCCGACAGCGACTTCGCCCGCGTGTATGTCGGTTATCGCGCCGAAACATTACCTTCTTTTTGCGCAGTCGGATAAAAACTATCCTATGTCTCGGGTCTCAAACTACCTCCATACTCAATTTCATCCAAATCGGTTCAGTAGTTTAAGCGGGAAAGCGTAACAGACAGACAGACAGAGTTACTTTCGCATTTATAATATTAGTAGGGATAAGGGCATAATGCTATAGGTATTGTATAACATGGCGTTCACATTACGCGATATAATGTTCCGCCCAATACTTCGCCCGCGTGGTACTTATTGGGATAAGTAACCTATGTGTTAATCCAGACCATAATCTATGTCTATACTAAATTTCATCCAATTCCGTCCAGTAGTTTTTGCGTGAAAGGGCAACAAACGTCCATACATTGTTACAAACTTTCACGTTTATAAAATTAGTAGGATTACGTATTAATAATAAAAACTTTACATTTACAGCTTTCTCAGAAAAAAAACATGTACACTCAAAAAAAAAAATATTTTGTTTGCACATGAGTTTCTTTTTATTTCTTTAAAAAGCCTTTGAATACAATCCTTAGCTTTTCACAGAGGTTTTAGTTAAAAAGATGCGCTTAACAGATGCAGGCTGTGTACTATCAAAGATCCCGGCTGTAAGTCAATGAGACACCTAACGGGTTATATGACATCTGCTGGCCCTGATTTTGTGGTCCAATTCAGAAGCGGTCGCGACTTACGTTACACGGTTTTTTATTTATTAAAGACATATAGCGACAATAACTTTAGATTTATGACAAATATAAACATGTTTTAGAAAAATTAAAGGAATTGTTCATCTTTACATCATACACGTATCTCTAAAAAATCAGTCAATCACAACTCACATGACTATAAACACATTTAAAATAATTGTTAAATCTACATTATGTAGACTGTATAACTAATAAAAACGCTTGGTAATAACTCATTCTGATACAACACACTAAACAAAATGTAGTAGACATTATCTAAGTATTTGAGATAAAAACTAACTGAGTTTTAACAGTGTCAGTACTCACCACGATTTTAGTGTTCGATAGGAAAATAAATTTTATGTTTTTATGTTGAAGATCTTCATTTTATTTTTTACTTTTACATGCCCAAGATTGTGTTTTCATAATCTCCAACCTTATGGTCTCATAATCCTATACGTGTTACTTAAGAAGCATCTTAAACCAACTTTTTTCTGAATAAGCCGCATGGCCTCACTAATTCATATTTAATCTCTTTTATGGTCTCACTGATCACCAGTGAATTTTGAAAATCCGTCCAATTTACGGAAGTATAAACAAACAAGAATTTTATTTAAAAAGCCTTCTTTGTTTATTCAGTCGGTTCAAAACTGCATGATGCTCAAGATACTTCGCTGAAGCGTTTGTACTTGGACCAACCAGTAAAACGTCAAACATAGCAAGGTGCGTTGACAAGTTAAGAGAAGAAAGGTGTACCAAAGATCCTGTGGGAAACTAAACTGCTGCAGTGTTTATTTGTCAAAGGAAGGAAGGATGTATGAATATGTGCAGGTTTCATTTCCTGACAACTTACTGTTAGGTGGAATAAGCAAAAAATATTGATAATGTTTCTGCTTATTCCGATAATTGAGATATTTTGTTCGAGCTTATATTATTAAAACATTTACTATGAAAACAATGATTGTCTAACCTTTTTGGAAACTTGTTTTTAAAAATATATATTCGAATTATAAATTAGGCGTTTATAATTTGAAGTTAGAAAAAAAACAATGGACAACATTTTTTTTCATACTATACTGGCTAGCTAAATGATGTGCATACATGTATATTAAAATGCCTTTAGCAAGGAGGTTGTATAGACTTTTGCTGTCGCATCACATACATACATTTAAAATATGTATAATAATGGTTCTAGATACGGTTATGTAGGCTTGGCTTCCTGTATCGGTAATTTTGTCTACAAAAACTGTTATATGTACCTAATTAATGTTGATTTACAATCGCTTTATTTAAAAGTAGTCAGAATTGACTGATAAAAGGCCCACTCAATCTGTTATGTTGTATTCTAGCTGATAAGAACGAGTATTTAAATAAAAACCACACTAACTTTTATCCAAATAAAGTATTTATAAATAATTAAAATACTTAAATAAAGTAGTTACGCTACATATTGTGTTCCAGCCTTTAATTTTTACTTTTTAGTCGCAAAAACGCAACGCCAAAAAAGTGCGGATATTCTAAAAATACGTAAACAGATATCACAAACATATTGTTAGATCAGCTGCCTGTCGTTGTAATTTGATAAATTGCTCAAAAACTGCTCAGAAAACATTGAGAAATCGCAAAAAACAATACACATGCGACACTAATCACTAGCTGACGATTTTTAAGAACGGATGTAAAATTTTAAAAACCGAACGGAAATTGGCGCCTTTTTATACTAAGCTACTTTAAAATTCTTATTTCAAACCAAGAAGGTTGGTTTTCGAAAAGAATTCATCTAAAACATTGACGAGGTTGACTAAAACATAAATGAACAAAAAAATACTAGTTCTTAATTTTTGTAGGTCAACTTTTTGCTATCAATTTAGTATGCAGATGTAGAGGCTTTAAAAATACACGCTTCCGAGATATGGCAGATGTACAAAATGGGACCTTGAAGATGTTTGGCGAAAAAAAATAGTAACACCTTTTGCTTTGAGTCCGTCAGGCGTTTTTTTTTATCTTTTTTTAAGATGCTCTTGTGATACGCTTAAAAGATGCCAGTGTTTTGGGTTGTCTTATTTTTTAAATCGCTTAGCACTTACATATTTTTGGGTCTTACCTAAACATACTTCTGTGTTACAAAAAAAAAACTTTGACGTGACAGAAGTTTACGAATGGCATGCTATTTTCGAAATTTGTTGGTAAGTAATATATGGTAGGTTATATTATTTAAGGTAACCTATAGTTTGAAAACTCATGATACATTTTTGCTAACTTATTACTGTAGACCAATCCTAGTCATATACCGGCTACGGCGGCCAGTCTAAGCTGTCTAGCCACACAAGAGATATTGTAGTGCACAAGTGTGTACGTAAACAAGCGCACTCTATCTACCGACACGACCGGTGAAAGAATGGGCGCAGGACCGACGGCTTTACTTGCTCTCTAAGGTACGGGGGCATCTCACCGCCAACTAGGCTTTGCTTAGCCATGGGACATAAAATAATAATACAGTTTAACAATCACGGACATCTGGTCCCAAGCTAAGCAGAGCTTTTGTGGAAAGAATATACCTAACTGGTATATAAAGTCTTTAAATGTCTCGATAACACTATTGCCTCAAAAACTCAATACTTCATCACATATGTTGCTTCCCAATGACAATAATTGTCATCTAAACACATGGTTTTATAATAACGGGTTCAAAATATTCCCATACAAGTTTACCTCAGGCGATCGCCACGCGTCCGTAGTCCGAAGACACACGACCTCTACCGAAAATTTACGAAGACACTCCCAAAATATTTCAACACAGAAAACTAGACTTTAGCAAAAATATATAAGGTTCAGATTTAGTTGTATTAAAAGTAATGGTTAGCAGATGTACTTCAGTTTAGAAGTATCATTATGAAGTTTTTTTTTTTCTTAAGACATGCATTGAGGTTTACAGGTAAACAATATTCTGAGCAGATGTGTTCGCTGGGCCATTCCTAGTCTTCCGGTAAAATACTTAAGATTATGTTTATAATTACTGTTTTTTCCGGTCCCAATGCAAAACTAACCGGTGTACAGTTAATATGCGTTTTAAGAAATATACATTTAAATTAAGGTGAATAAGATAAGGCTTGAGAAGTTTCGTAAAAGTTTTTTCACCTGACGTAAGAGATGCGATTAAAATTTTTACTTTTTTGGTGATAATTAACTATGTGAAAATGTAATAAATATTGAAAATTGTTATGTCACTAACACCGCCGATTGAAGACCGATAGGCCCGACCCTATTTCTCGCACTTTGGACATTTATCTCGAATGCGACATATGTCGAAAAAAATGACGACTGTCGATTGATAACTAATTACTTTTCGTATTCTCAAATTGTCACGATAAAGATACCTAAATAAATTATTTGACATAATAATATGTCGCGAAGATATAGGTAGGTACCTGATTTTTTAAGAGCACTTGGCTGTATGGGGCATTTTGCTACTGATATTACCTCTACCTATAATTATATGTAGGAACTTTTCCAAACCTTGATAAATGATAAAACCTGTGCCATTTCATGCTTAATAACTCCCAAACTTTTTGTTTCAAAACCTTTTTTATTATTATTTTTTAATTTGGGCGCCAAAAACTTCGTTTTTTTTTCTTGGCACGTACCAAATGTTACAAGATGGCAGATGTGAAGATCGCGAATTTGTTTCTTGAGCAGACAGATGCTGTACAAACGATTTTTAACAAAATGTCGACCAAAAACGTATTGAATAATTTTGTGCAACCATTCGCTTTAACTTAATTACCCGTTGTTTGATTGTAGAATGGAATATGTATTTTATGCATTAGGAATAAGGTTTAATATAGTGTGGGTATATAGCTGGTAATTTTCGGTACTCGTTTAGCACCTGACTTTGATACTGTACTGTACAATTTATACAAAGTTGCACTGTTTGTCGGTAAAAAGGCGATTTCTTAAGTCCATTATGTTTAATTATAGCTATTGTACTGACTGAATAGATCTACATTCAATACAACTTCACTTTGAACATAAGATTGAAAAAAGGACCTCGTTTTAAAGTGTTGCATGTGACACTTTTTGGCATTTATAAGGATGATTTGTGCTAGACCGGGGCTTCCCCGGAGCGTGCCCCGTACGTGGCCCGAACGGGGCACGGATTTTAAACTATACATTTTGTATGAAACAGTTCATATTACACAGTGCTTTATCTATCATTTCTCGTCCGAGCTCGTCTACTAACAATTGTTTGGGTATCGGACCCGGCCTCGGCCCGTCCCGGACACGGCCGGATGTAATATAAATCATCAAATCAAGCTGAATGTAAGTTATACATATCGTCGGAATTGCGCCAATTTCACTGAAGACATTCTACTTGTATGGGTTAAGTCTCGGGATTTTTCAATAACTAGCTATGAGATTGCAAGGATTCGCGGTATATTTTACATAAACTGCGGAATCTAAAATCTAAAATATTACCACGATAAAATCCGTTATAAAGTGGTTTTATTTCAATGTGTGATATTCGCCTAAATCTGAGAAAATACTATGTTAAAATCGCATATAAATCGGTTCAACCGTTTTAGAAAAGGAATCATTTTTAGAAAATGTCATTTAAAAAAAATACCGAGCAAAGCTCGGTCATTCAGATATTATATCATTATGGGTGACGTTTCCGAGATTTCCGAGGGCGTAGATTACAAAAATGATTTATGATCATTTTTGTTTTGGATAACCAATATGGGGATGACATTTTGCAAAAAATAGTCCAACGAGGGTGGAGATTACTATATACATATTTTTAGTTTCTATCATGACGAAAGTATTTTTTTAATAGTCATATAATTTTATATAGCTGCGGGCAGAAGCGCTATGAATTAGTCATTAAAGAAATTTGAAAATGGAGTTCCAAATCGATACATTTCGATTCTAACTGTCAATCGATAGTGCCGATCACGTTATCGATAAGAGATCTTAATGACTTAAATTCGTATATCGTCAGAGCAACCATGTTCACAGATTACAATGGTGAAAATACCACTGTGCCATTAATTTGTATGTAAATATGTAAATAATGTCAAAACAGGAATTGATGGAGATTAATCTGTTTGAAAAGAGGAGTCACGTGATGTACGTAGTAGGTCAAGTGGTGTTTTATTAACCTTCGACGAAAAAGGAGTGTTATATTTGAAATATATATTTTTGGAACGAAGTTCTTTATCGCGCGTTGGTAAAGGGGGCTAGACGGAAAAAATTCTTACGAAAAGTTGTCACGACACTTTTTGCTATAGTAAGGTATTGTAGGCTGTGCGGCGTGCGGATGTTTCTCTCTCTCTCTCTCTCTCTCTCTCTCTCTCTCTCTCTCTCTCTCTCTCTCTCTCTCTCTCTCTCTCTCTCTCTCTCTCTCTCTCCCTCTCTCTCTCTCCCCCTCTTTCTCTCTCCCTCTCTCGACATAGAGATAGAGAAAAAAATAATAATAAAAAAAACAATAATTATTATAACTTAAAAAATAAAATTTTTATTACAATTCCTCCATTAATTAATTGAAAGGAACTTCGTTCCGTACGGGTGTCCCTTGACACCTCTCAAGTTTTTTATTCTGAAATAGGATTGCGCTTGACTACCACTTGCCTGATACCTAGCAATGATGTAGTCTACGATGGAACGCGTCAGCCCAGTATACTTATTCACTGGCACAATCCGCACTTGACCAGCGAGTGTGGATTACCCGTGGTGCTTAGTCCATTTTGATAAGGCAATTTGAACCACTCTGTTTCTCTATGCTGTCCCGCTTTTCCTGAAGGGATGTGGGCAAGCTAACTTGGCAACTCCTATTACCTTTCTGATTAAATTCATGCGGGAATCAAGACAGATTAGGTGACCCGGGACTTGGCCGGGTTCAAAACCAGATTCTCTTCACAGTGTCGCTGTCGATCCTGGCTTACAGGTAAAGCAGTGGCGGGATTGCGGTGGTGGGTTAGGTAAGTCCGAACTTGTTAAGACCTAGCAACATGCCTTAATCTAGAAAAGTGTAGGTTAGTTCCAAGCCGTTGTTCTCGAATGTTGAGTTCTAAGATTTTTTTTGCGGATGACCTAACCCAATTAGCCGGAAGGGACTCTATTGGTTCACCGGACTTTTTCGGTGAGCCGTCCGAGGACGGTCGAACCAATGAGTTCTAAGACATGCTAGTTTATTTTTGAACTCATGACTCATGCCGCAACGCCAAGCGGCTTTGCCGTGTTCCGGTGCGATGTCTGGTGACACCATGCAGAGGGTGGGTTGGGATTGTTGCTCCGAGGTTCATTCCACTGCCACTTTTTCATCGAAAATCATTCGTAATCACGAGTGACTCGGTACACTAGACTGGCGCGTTCCATCATAAACTACATCATTGCTTAACATCAGGCAAGTTGTAGTCAAGCGCCCGCCTATCGAAGAATAAGAAAGAAAATATCACATTAAGTTGATTATTTCTATGTTAGTTTTAGTTAGTTCATATTTTTTATAGGTTTCAATGTATACCTGTTCTTTTACGAAGTTCTCGAACGGTGTCTACTGAATATCTAATTATTTCTTTATCACTTTTTGCAACGCAAGAGTTACTTCTTTATATATCCTTTTTCAGATCCTTAAACGGTGGAGGTTCTAATTAGTATGCATAATTCTTATCATTAACTTTTTGCACATCATGTAACTAGTAGACATAAAACTAGTTAAGCTATTGTTATTTTTTCACATTACAACTTGTTATGCTACTAAATACCTATATTCTAATAGATTTTTTTTTAATATAGGTATTGGACTAGTGGGACATTAACACACACGGTCATCTGATCCCAAACTAAGCAGAGCTTGTACTATGGAAACCAGATGACTGGTAATAATAATATACTACTTAAAATACTTTTCTTTTGTAAATATATACTTAAATATAGATAATTACACCCAGACACAAGACAAATAGACATATTTATACGAATGTTTGTCTCGGGTGGGAATCGAACCCACGACCAACGGCGTGAAAAGCAAGTATCTTACCAACCACGCCACGGGCCCATCAGATTTTTTTAGATTCACCATGAATCTACTTAAGTATTTTCTTTAAGAATACTTAGATACACTGACTGCCATGGTCAGGGATAAATTAGAATAATAGGTGATTTTTTTTTACATAATCATAAATAATATTTACACATGCCATAGTACATGTACATGCAGCGGTGGCGCAGCGGTATCGGACTCGCCTTTAAAATATAAGGTGATGGGTTCGATCCCCGGTCAAGTTCACACTTATTAAATTTGTGTGAATTGTTTCATCCCCGCTACTTAATATCACGAGATAACTTGCATCATGTCTAAGAACTGTGTGTTGATTAAGGACTAAACTCTCTCAACTCGTAAGATAGTTTAGAAAAGAACCGTGCCCATTAGTAAGACTCTAAAAAGGGTTGAAGTGAAGTGAGGTGCCGTGGTCGAGACACTTGCTTTTCACACCGCTGGTCGTGGATTCGATTCACACCCGAGATAGACTTTTGTGTGATGAACATGTCTGTTTGTCTTGAGTCTGGGTGTAAGTAAATCAGGTTATCTGGTTTCCATAACACAAGCTCTGCTTTGACCAGATGACCGTGTGTGTTAATGTCCGAGAATATTATTATTATTGTACTTTATTTCTCAGTGTATTTAAGGAATGAGTTTTTTCAAAATTGACATCCGTAAGCGGTCTTTCACCTCGTAATTCAATCGTCTTAATTACATTTTGCAGGAAACGTGAGATTGTTTGTTAAATTAATTATTATAGTACAAATAAAATTTAAGTCTGCAAGTAATTTACCTCGAATTAAGCGTACAAAGCAGGTGATTTCGACAAGAACTGGTTGTGGACAAAAAATATGTAAAGTTCAAAGTTCTAGTGTTTGTTTTTTTTTGTTAATTTTCGAGGTCGTTGTTGAGTTCAGGTTGATATAAAGTTTTTATAGACTTATTTGTACCATTTTTTGACATAGGTACAATAATATAACTATAGTGATTTAACCAAATTTTTGTATCGATATAGGTATAAAATATATAGAGCAGCGGTGGCGCAGTGGTACGGGCCTCGCCTTAGAAATATAAGGTCACGGGTTCGAATCCCAGTCGTGCTCACACATTTTTGTGTGAATTGTTTCATCGCCGCTGCTCAATATCGGTAAAGGAAAACATCGTGAGGAAACCGACATGTCTAACAACTAATAATAATAGTGGAATCCACCAACCCACCCTTGACCAGCGTGTGTGGATTAAGGCCTAAACTCTCTCAACTAATAATATAGTGGAGAGAAGACCCGTGCCCAGCAGTGGGACACTAAAAAGGATTGAAAATACATTGTGTACCTATAGAAAAAGTTATGTTATAGTATAGGTGTACAGTCTAAAGAACTCTTGTGGTGAAGGCTTACCTACGTGGTTAAAAGTTAGAATTAGTGACTAGAAATAATCAGTCATTGCGTGTAATAAATAAAATAGCTTCTTTATTAACATTCAAATGAAAGATACAAAGCTTTACAAGCTCATTTGTCCTAAAGCTCATTATGAACACTATGTAACCTATCTTATATGGCAACTTATGTCTATATAATGTTACCTCTCTGTGTTAATATGGTTGTATTATATATTCCATAATGAATAAATCATATTTATGTAGGTATGTAATTATGTTGGTATATATCCTATTAAGAATCCTTACTATATCTACTAATATTATAAATGCGAAAGTAACCCTGTCTGTATGTCTGTTACGCTTTCCCGCTTAAACTACTGAACCGATTTGGATGAAATTGGGTATGGAGGTAGTTTGAGACCCGAGAAAGGACATAGGATAGTTTTTATCCGACTGCGCAAAAAGAAGGTAATGTTTGAGGTTTTGGGGGCTGAGTCACCTTCGACTGTGGGAGTGCACCTATTATCTGAATCCCTTAAACGTGTTATCCGGGTGGTGCAAATCAGATGACAATCAACTGGTAAATAATAATGTTTACTTACTGGTAATCAACTGGTGGTAGGTTTCGGCCGTGGTTAGTGACCACCCACCAGACAAAGCCGTACCGCCAAGCGGCTTTGCTGTGTTCCGGCGCGATGTCTGGTGACACCATTTAAAAAGGTGGGTCAGGATTGTTGCTCCTTTATGGTTTCTAACCGCATGGAGTCTCATTCCAGTGCCACCTTCCAACCGAAAATCATTCATATCGCGAGTGAATCGGTATATTGGGCGAGCGCGTCCCATCATGGACTACATCATTGCTAACATCAGGCATGTTGTAGTCAAGCGCAAGTCTATTTCAGAATAAAAAAATAAACTAGAAATAAATTCTTCAACGTACCCAGAAGGTTAGCGGCATTACCGTATGGCAATGTTGGCAATGGGATGGTAATATTGATTCTTCGCCCTAGATACAAGTCAGCCTTCTGAACATTTATCCGTTGATTTCTAAAAAAGCAAAAAATCTTAAAGTATTTTGAAATTACAATAAGTGTTATGTATAAAGTCCTTAATAGACGCTTCGGTGAGTCATCTTTGTCTCGTCTTGCGTTTGCGCAACTCACACAGCCGCTAATACACACTAACATAAATTTAGAATGCACTGACTTAACGAATAAAACCACGTAGATTACTGCGCGCGCTATGTGTATTAAAAACAAGGTTCAGAATATAACAAGCAATGCAATTCAAATTTGACTTTGAACTGTTTTGTTACTTTTTAGGGTTCTGTACACAAATAATGTCATGGGGGGCCTATTAATAAGCCGGAGTTGTCCGTCTCTTTGTAATGGTATAGTAGGAATTTTATTCACTTTCTTATAAAATATGGAAGCTATCAATTCGGGTGGAAAAAAAATCTTTACGTTTTATTTAAATGATTTGCAATATTTATTTTTTTATTCTTCGATAGGCGCTGGAGCTTGACTACAACTTGCCTGATATTAAGCAATGATGTAGAATACGATGGAACGCGCCAGCCCAGTATACCGATTCACTCGTCATTATTTTTTTTAGTTTGAACATAACATAACATATTTTTGTTTTCAAATGGTTTTACTTTTAGTAAAAGTTGATATTTTGTAAAAAAAAAAAAACATTTTATTTTTTCATAATAATTATGACTACATTTATGAACGGAGATGAAGGCAAAGAAATGTGTTTAATCTTTCGTAGGTAGTTTTCTTAGTTTTTCCCTACCCCTGAGGAAAAATGCGTCATTTTATTATCAGTGTGTCATTTTTGTAATTCCATTAATAGAAAAAAGTGAAAAAAGATGGTGACTGTCAAAATGTTTGCTATGATGTTATGACAAGTTCTTATAAAAGAATGAAATTTATATTATTATGTACGCCGCGACGTATGTATAACGCGACGCGATGCGACCAAACGCAACAGCAAGATGATACGGAACTCGTTGTATTTGAGTCCGACACACACTTGACAGTTTTTTTTTTAATACGGATGTCAGTAAACTTAGAAGAGTTAAGCACCTGTTTACATATGAATGTGGTGTTACTTGGTTGTTATGTGTGGTTTAATAGAGACATCCCAGCGTGCTTTTTGTTATAGGAACTTGTAAACACTTTAAGCTTGTTTTTATGGTCAACTTATGTTTTAGTGTTTCTTTGTTTCTCATAACATTACACAGCGCTCACGCTTTTATTACCTGAAGGTGTAGGTAGAGCTGAATATCACCCTAATAGATAAGATGACTTAATTCTATATTTTAGTTGTTCATATAGATTGTTTGATAATATTGGACACGAAATTTTTTTTTTCTTTTTTTTTCTTCATTGAGCCAAAGTGTCCGTAACGTCACAAAGTAGTTTCTAGTTATTTTGACGTAAAGTAAGTACTCAAAAGCTTTATTCTGATTTATCTGAGTATTTCCATATCAATTCGTTAAAGCAAACAATTAAGTGTGTTTTTAATAATCTACAAGACGGTCTACATAGAATTTTGATTATCGTTCCTATTCTGCTAAGCACAGACTCAACCCTTTAATTAGATTAGATTAAAGGCAAGGGAAATGAATGAAGGCACATCGGCACCATTTATTTACTACAGTCCATCAAATCTAAGAAGTACTGTTTGACAGTTCTAAATGTCATTTAGAATTTTATTTTTTGTATGACAATTGTTTATGTTATGTTAATATAAAAATAGCTTCATAATTCAATTATTTTACAGGAAAGCTAATAAAAATAGTGTGGATTACGCCTCTATAAAGCTAATTTAATAGAAAACAGTGAAACGTCAAACGGTACTTCTTAGATTTGATTGACTATAAGTAATAATAAACGATACTTTGTTATTCCAAATAACTTTAAATCATAATCAATGTATAATTTCAATTATAAATCAATAAGTGTAGGCGGTTTTGTAACTAAATCTAAGGTCCTATAGATGTAATCTAAGGCTCAAGTTTCACAGACTAGTAAATGTAAGCTTCGGTGAACCTTGAGACAGTGCTGTAAATGGATATTATTAGATCAAGAATTAATTATTGTAAAGAGAGTATCATATTGTGCAACTGTACCATCTTGGGGTAAATTATTTATTATTATTATAGATGTTTAAGACTTCTAATATTATCTTTAAAAGTGAGATGGATGTAGGATTTTATCATTTTATATATCTTTAAAATATACATAAAGATCTTATTATCTTTGTAACCCTTTATTTTTACCCGAAGGTGTAAACAGCGGAGTATATCACGAACTTTTAGCGACTGTTCAGGTCCTAAATAAAAGAAAGGACTAGCCTATTGTTATTCAATAGACAAAATTTCAAACTTCGGATTGTAACTAAGATTTTCCAGGTATGTTAGAAGTCTTATGCTCGACCCGGAAATCGAACCCGGATATTAATACACACTCAAGATAAACAGACCATATGTTCATCACACAAATATCTGTCTTGGCTGGGCATCGAACCACGACAAGCGGCGTGAAAAGCAAGTACTTTACCGACCACGATCGATCTTCTTATTGACGTCCCGCGATACTTACATATGTCGCAGTAAGATAGATCAAACCGTAATATAGTTATATCCCTAGGGATATAACTATATTACGGCTTGATCTATCTTACTGCGACACATATAAAGTTAAAAAGCTTTATATTACCGCTTCTTCGCAAACATGAGTCACCATTACCCCTCATACCTTGCGAAATCGAAAGTACGGGCCGGTGCGGTGGCGTGGTCGGTAATATACTTGCTTTTCACACCGCAGGTCCTAAGTTCGATTCCCACCCGAGACAAACATTTGTTTGGATATGTCTGTTTGTCTTGTCTGGGTGTAATTATCTATATTTAAGTATGTATTTACAAAAGAAAAGTATTATATGTGTTGAAAACCCAAGCAAAATCAACTCAGAATTCAAGACACTGTGAGCTCAGTTTGCTTAAATCGGAACGCAACTTAAATATTAATGTTTGAAGGTAGTCAGTAGTAATTGTGATTAATATTTTTTGGACGTCAAATATCTCAGTCCACCCGTGAACATGAAGTCTGAAAAGACTTTGAAACGTCGGGTTTTAAAATCTAAAATAAACCGCGATAAAATCCGTTAAAAAGTAGTTTTATTTTAATGTGTGATATTCGCGTAAATCTAAGACAATACTAGTATTATATGTATTATATTACCAATTATCTGGTTTTCATAGTACAAGCTTTGCTTAGTTTGGGATCGGATGGCCGTGTATGTTAATGTCCCACTATATTATTATTATTATTCCAAAAGCATACAATTATCATCTGACGTAACACGTGAGAAAATCTGGACGAGCAAACAGGTGGTAAAATGGATGACTTATCGTTTTTGTTTCAAGACCTTTATGACAAAAAATACTTCCGCAATAGATTACCAATATTCAATACCCATTGTTTCTTTATAAAAAATAATTATAGACCGAGATCCAGAGGACGTATTAAGGAGACTAGATTAATGGTCAAGCTTGTCCCATCTGGACCGCAAATAAAAAGGGTCAGTTAAAAAATCTTCAATAACTTCAAAATAAAGACTAAATTAAGGGATATTTATTTAAGTTACATTTTTATTTTATTATGTTTTTAAAATATTTATTTTCATAAAGCTAAGTCAGGTACTTTTGAATATATTGTAACCACTAGTATAGATTATATTAGCTGTAATATGATATAATATCTTAGACAACCCTATCAAAAATAATAATAATAATAATAATACGAAAATTTTTATTTTGTAGGGGTTGATCTTTTTTTTGGTAATTGATTTTTAAAAATTTAAACATCGTCGTCACAATAATATTGCATATGGCTCAAATAACGTAGAATTTAAAGCATGATATAGCCTAGGTTCATTCTGGATATTCTCAGTTTAATAAATTATTTAAATGTTCTGAAAAAAACTTTGCAAGTCTCTTCATAATACTTTTTAAGCATCTAGTGGAGGTGTTTTTATGTTTTTAAGTCTCTTACACTTTAAAGTATTTTGTCGTACTGTTACTTGTGTCATAATATGTATTTTCGAACAGTTCAAATTAATTTCTGTAGAAGTGAAAATGAAAATTTAATATATTCCGGTGATGACAGAGTACCTTTCTCAAATATTATTTAATATATAATAATTGTTCTGATCTTATTTATCAAACTTTGTTGCCCGTAGATGGTATGGGCTCTTTGTCTATAACTCAATACATCACACAACCCAACAAACAAGTATATGATTAATAGTAACCATCAGATTGCAGGATGAAGGTTATACTTGACAGATCGCTGTGAGCACTCTGCCTCTATTTAAATAGATACCAAATTAATAGTTACGTAGCGCTCATACTTGTATAACTCAAAGGTGTATGCAGAAGTTAATATCACCAACTTATCACCTATGTTAAGCTTAGCCCAGCGGTATTGGTCTCGCCTTTGAAAAAAGTGAGTGATTAAGTGAATTGTTTCCTAGCCGCTGCTTAATATCAATTTAAAAAAACATCTTGAGGAAACGAATTATTCAAGGACATGTAACATTCACCAACCCGCACTTGGCCAGCGTGTGTGGATTAATACCACTCTCTCTACTCGTAAGATAGTTGAGAAAAGGCCCGTGCCCAGCTGTGGGACACTAAAAAGGGTTGCAGTGAGCGTGTCATTGCATAACAAATACTAATACTAGAATTTAAGCTCAATTGTTACTAACAAATATGGATGTAAAAAAAAAATCTGAAATAAATATATAATATTGTTATTACATCTATATATATATAAAAATGAAACCCGTTTTCCGTTGTCACGACATCACGCGTGAACGGCTGGACCGATTTCGCTAATTCTTTTTTTAAAATATCTCTTTAAGTACGAGGATGGTTCTTACGCAGAGAAAAATTAAAAAAAAAGAAAATTTAGAAAGCGAAGAAGTGCCGAAAACCGAATTAGATACCTAGTATTTATTATTCGTTATATTCGGTAGGTCTGAGACCCGGTAGATGGCACTGCTTTACCGGGCAGAACGACGTCTGCCGGGTCCGCTAGTATTATAAAACTTCTAATCTAATTGGTGAGTTATGCAATGACACAAACATAATTTCTCCCACATTCAACAACTTTAACATAATCTCAGCTAACGAAGATCAAAACACAATTAAGATAACATACATTCAATAATAAGAAAGTAGATAAAGGTTCGGTAGCCTCAGTTGTCCATTGGCATGTTTGTATTAATTACTGTGAAGTTCTGGGCTCAAATACCAAGTCGCGCAAAAGTCGTTTTTTTATAGAAATCATAGTATTTTTTCAAAAAACGAATCAGATTCAATGTTATCACTAACTCAAAACCCGTCCAACCGATTTTAATAAAATTTGAAACAAAAATAGATATCAAAATCGATATAAAATTAGCGGAATTATTAAATAACATCATCATCTTTGTCGTTTCGTGGCTTGCTACAGTGGCCGTGGTCACGTTGAGTCATCCACATCGGTTATAGGCGGACACAGATCGCACGATCGCGTAACACATACAAAAAGAAACCATTCAACCGAATTAAGAACCTCTTTCTTTCTGAAGTCGGTTGAAGAACAAGTTAAAATATAGGACATGTGACATCCACCAACCCGCATTTAGACAGCATTTTTGCATTAAGGCCTAAACTCTCTCAATTCGTAAGATAGTTAAGAGAAGACCCGTGCCCAGCAGTGGGACACTAAAAAGGGTTGAAGTGAGCTAGCATCGTCAAATTAGTATTGTGTATTGAACACAAGTTAAATAGGTCGGTTAATATGTTCAAGTCAATGTAGGTACTTACTATTTAGGTAAAGTACCTTTTAGTATGTAATTTTAAATTTAGAACATTCAACAAAGGAGTTTTTATTCCGAAGCCCTCAACGTAATCTAAGTAAAAGGCTGCAAAATTGGACTATTGCATCCACTATGTTCCGACAGACGATTATACATGGCATATCCGACTTCGTTCCCACGGCGGCACCAAACGAGTTATTATTAAAACCTACACAACAATCCAGAGCAATATCAACTATACTCACTACTATTACAGTCCATTTTAGATTAACATCACCAAGATCTACATTACTCACCTGTTAATCTAATTTAAATTTTAATAATGGAGGTTAAGGTTTAAAATTGTTTGTCTATAAGATCGAAGAAGCTGGCCACAAGAGAACAATTTGAAATTCGTATTTGGAATCGTCGGTGAAGGATTTTAAGTCCTCTCTCTGTTGTTAAAGAGTTGTTTAAGTAGCGGTTAAATTTTGTTTTATAGTGCATTGAACATATTAATTGTGTCAGTACCTGAGTAAGTTTGAATGGAATGATGACTATAGATAAATAAAACTGTACTCAGTGCCATCAATATATTTGGAGATTATAAGAGTGTAGAGCAGCGGTGACGCAGCGGTACGAGCCTCGCCTTAAAAAAATAAGGTCGCGGGTTCGAATCCTGGTAGTGCCCACACATCTTTGTGTGAATTGTTTCATCTCCGCTGCTCAATATCGGTGAAGGAAAACATCGCGAGGAAACCGGGTGGCATGTCTAAGAACTAATCATTCGAGGACATATGACATCCACCAACACGCACTTGGCCAGCGTTTGTGGATTAAGGCCCAAACTCTCTCTACTCATAAGATAGTTGAGAGAAGACCCGTGCCGTGACACTATAAAGGGTTGAAGTGATATTAAGAGTGTATAATTACTGTTTCATATAACATTTTCTTAAATTCACTAAAATGTCACACATTGCAAAAATGCAGGTACCTAATCGTTAAAGAACACAAATTGTTACCAAGAATGATCCGCGAGGTTATTTAAATTAAAAAACTCCTAATTTCAATAGAAAAAATATCTGGAATATACCACCTTCTTGAGATTCAGTGCTTAATTTACTTGTACACACGGCTGAACATCAAGCTATAAATTTCCAGTATAAGCTGATCTCGTATTGTATAGGATTTCTGTACAACGAGAGGTCAGATTATACTGGAAATGTTTAAAAATGTTCAAAAATAAGGAGTAACAATCCAAGCAAAATCGACTTAGAATTCAAGACACTGTGAGCTTAGTTTGCGCAACTTAATTAATTTATAATGTTTGTAGGTAGTACCTCAGTAATATTATATCCTACTAATCTTATCTTATCTTATCTTATCTTATCCTACTAATATTATAAATGCGAAAGTAAGTGTGTGTGTGTGAAGGTTTGTTACCGCGTATCTCCATAACCGCTCAACCGATTTTATTGAAATTTGAAATGTAGGTAGTGTATACCCTAGAATCGGACATAGGCTAACAATATTTTCAAAAATCATCCCTTAAGAGGGTTAAATAGAGGGGTGAAGTTAGTATGCAACTTTTTATTCCTTGGTCCTATTCATTTAAAATTCGGTACACATAAACCTTAAGACAAATAATGAGATACGGGTTTTTTATTTTTCCATAATTACCCCCATGAGGTGTGGAAAATGAGATTTATTGGTAAAAAATAAAGTTTCTCTGGATCTGTGTAGTCTCAAGTCCGATTCACTCCAAATTTGGCACACATATACCTTAAAAGAAATCATGAAACACGTGTTTTTTATTTTTCCAAAACTACCCCCTGTGGGGGTGTTAAATGAGTTTATTTGGAAAAATTAAATATTCCATAACTGTTTAGTCCTTAGTCCGATTTCCTTCAAATTTGGTATAAATAAAGCTCAAAACAAATAATGAAACACGTGTTTTTTATTTTTTCATTTTTTTTTATTTTTATCCTAATACTAAGCGGGCAAAGCTTGAGAAATTATTCTGAGGGTGATTTTCTTCAAAGTTGATATCATAACTCCTTCGTAATTTTGATCTAAATTACTTTTTATTTTGACACAATGACATGTTTGATAACTCAATGCTACGAATAGAATTCGAAATTTAAATTTCATTTCTTATAAGTATGGTCTAAGAGCCGTAGTATTTTTAAGAAACGCCTATTAATTTATGGATATATACCTATGGGCGCTTGACGATGTCAAAATGTTGCTTACACTCCTACACTACTGAACTAATTTTGTATGGAGATTGTTCGAGACCCGGAAAAGGATAGTTTTATCCGACTGCGAAAAAAGGGATTAATGGTCTAGCACGATAACCAACATCCGCGGGCGAAGCCGCGGGCGGAAAACTAGTAATATTATAAATGCGAAAGTAAGTGTGTGTGTGTGTGTGTGTGAAGGTTTGTTACCGCGTATCTCCATAACCGCTCAACCAATGTTTATGAAATTTGAAACGTAGGTAGAGTATACCCTAGAATAGGACATAGGCTAATAATATTTCCAAAAATCATCCCCTAAGAGGGTTAAATACAGGGGTGAAGTTTGTATGCAACTTTTTATTCCTTGGTCCTATTCATTTAAAATTCGGTACACATAAACCTTATGACAAATAATGAGATACGGGTTTTTTATTTTTCCATAATTACCCCCTTGGGGTGTGGAAAATGAGTTTTATTGGTAAATATTAAAGTTTCTCTGGATCTTTTTAGTCTCAAGTCCGATTCACTCCAAATTCGGCACACATATACTTTAAAAGAAATCATAAAACACGTATTTTTTATTTTTCCAAAACTACCCCCAGGGAGGGTGTAAAATGAGTTTTCTTGGAAAAATTAAATATTCCAGAACTGTTTAGTCCTTGGTCCGATTCACTTCAAATTCGGTATAAATATAGTTTAAAACAAATAATGAAACACGTGTTTTTTATTTTTCCAATTTTTTTTATCTTTATCCTAATATTACGCGGGTGAAGCCGGTGAAATTATTCTGAGGGAGATTTTCTTTGAAGTTGATATCAATACTCCTTCGTGCTTTTTAGCTAAATTACTTTTTATTTTGACACAATGACGTTTGATAACTCAGTCCGATTATTAGAATTCGAAATTTAAATTTTATTTGTTCTTGGATATTAAATGAAAAACTTACATTATGGTCTAAGAGCCGTAGTATTTTATAAGAAACCCCTATAGATTTATGGATATGCCTATGGAGGCTTGCCGATTTCAATATGTTGCTTACCTACACGCCTACACTACTGAACTAATTTTGTATGGAGATAGTTCGAGACTCGGGAAAAGATAGTTTTATCCGACTGCGAAAAAGAGATTAATGGTTTAGCGCGATAACCGACATCCGCGGGCGAAGCCGCGGGCGGAAAACTAGTAGTATAATATATTTATTGCATCTAACAAGGAAATTTCCAAAAAAATTTTGCTTACAGGCTATTTAGGTACAAAATTATTAAAAGCTCCTTGTGAGAGTCTGGAGTCTGAACTAGGTCGAAACCACACAGATCTCCAGGCTCTCTCCGGATTCTTGACATACTTTACTTACATAAGTTTGGATGTCAAATACCTCAGGCCACCCGTGACTATGAAGTCTGAAAAGACTTTGAAACGTCGGGATATAACAATCTAAATTAAACCGAAAAAAAATTCGTTGTAAAGTAGTTTTATTTCAGTGTATTTCCTAATTAAATATGCTAGTACTCATAGCGCTCATGCCTATGCCTAGCCTATGGTGGAGGTAGAAGTGAAATTACCCATTTTTCACCGGCTATGTGCAGATTCCGTAATAGGGTCAAGCCTTGCAATTCATTGGGAACAATTCCAAACTGAGTTCTGCAACCAAGATCTTCTGAGTATATTAGAAGTTGTTTTGCTTGACCCAGGAATCGGATACGCTTGCACTTGACTTAATTTGAAGAATAATATTCCATATTTCGTTACCCGTACTAATATGTGTAAAATTAAAATGTTTTGTTGTAATCACTTCTAAATATGTAAAACAATGAAAAATATATTCATTAGTTATCTTAACTGTAGGTACTGATGAGTGCAGATAGTTGATTTAATAGAAACCTTAGATCCTACACTGTTTTTTTTTATTCTTCGATAGGCTGGCGCTTGACTACAACTTGCCTGATGTTAAGCAATGATGTAGTCTACGATGGACCGCGCCAGCCCAGTGTACCGATTCACTTGTGATTACGAATGATTGTCGGTGAGAAGGTGACAGTGGAATGAGCCTCCTTAATGTTAGAAACCTTAAAGGGGCAACTCTACCTGTATGAGATATACAATTGTTTACAATTATAAGATCTGTAAACCCTCAAGTATCCTCTCAATAACAGAGTCGTTGACATTATTAAATAAAATGACTCAACAATTTTGAGTTTATATAAAATTAATGACCCATTAGTGTTTATGGGGTTGGACCGTTCTCAAACATGTTAAGAGTTGAGAGAGGCTTATCCACACACTCGGATGTAGCAAAATAGTGGGTGTCATATTTTCTCAAATCCACTAAGATTTGAATAAAATGCTATACCCACTAACCTAGATTAGCTCTCAACGCCCACAATTTCAACCCCCGTTTATGAGCAACACTTAAATGTGTTTCGAGCTCAACCCCCAGGCATAGAACATGGACTTTTGTTTTTAAATGTTTTTTATCTACGCTTACCCTCAATGGACAGTCAAACACAAAACTAATACAAATAGGCCTTCAATGTTTTCGTTTTTGTTTAGATATGTCCACAAATAACTGTCATATTACATATATCACTAGCTTCCGCCTCCGTTTCACCCCTTTAGGGGTGAGTTATGAAAAATCCATTCTTGGGGCACCCCTAGACCTTATATATAACCTTTGAAGTCTTTAGACTCAGCGGTTTAGTCTGGGCGTTGATATGTCAGTCAATCGATTTCTCAACATCATATACCTATTTATTTAAAGATTTATTCCTTTAAGATCCTATTTTTAATATCTGTTTCAGATATTGTTGAAAAATCTATTTCCTATTTATAATTTATCATTTCTCACGAATATCTAAATATTGATGTCACTTCATTCACCTTGATTTAAGATTAATATAATATATTATGATAGATAATATGCAATGGTCATTTTTTGTCAATTTATCTTTGATAATTTACCCACTAGCTTAACCAATGTTTAACTATTAATTAATTTATCATAGTTATAAATATCAAAGTTTAAATCAGATTTTCAACTGAAGTAAGTTCTGTGATATTTAACAGTTGAGTTACTGTTGTGTTTTTGAGTAATTTGCTTTGTTGGATTAACATATAATGAATGAAAATTAACCTTTAAAATAGGTACCTACGTACATTTAAGGTTATATTCAGGGACAATTATATTAATGTAATTTTGTTGTGATATGCTGATTTGCTGTCATAACATTTATTAATGGTGTAATAAATTTTGTCAGAAGTTTGATAATCTTTGTAATTATATTATTGGAGTAGGCTGACTAGTAGGGTAGGAAGACTGCCTCGTAGGTGTAGAGGCTAATCCCTACACCAAAAAGAGTGTTGGTACTTTAGAGTACTAGTCCGCAGTAAGTTGTTTTAGCAAATAAAGGGACTATAGTCGTCAATTCTATTTATAAATCAGCCTCTTTTGAACCCTGAACTTCTGAAAGAATTAATAATACCTAACATAAGAGTTATGCCTAAACAAACAAAAAAAAACTTGAGCGGCGTCAAGGGACACCGGGATGGAACGAAGTTCCTTTCGATTAGTTAGTGAAGGAATTGTAATAAAATTTGATTTTTTTTAAGTTTTAGTTATATTTTTTTATTAATATTTTTTCTATCTCTAGAGCGAGAGAGAGACAGAGAAACATGCGCACGCCGCACATCTTACAATAGCTTACCATAGCAAAAAGTGTCGTGAAAACTATTCGTAAGAATTTTTTCCGTCTAGCCCCCTTTCACAACGCGCGATAAGGAACTTCGTTCCAATATAAACGCCATTAAATTTAAACATACAATAAAAAAAACTGAAAATAAAACTTCAGCCTTTGTAAAGACGGTTAATACAGACTTGCTTATTATTATCAGGTCACTTTACACAGTAGGTATATTATGTACAATCGGTGAAAGGGTTCACACGATATACTGCATACGGCCTCAACACTGCCAAATCCAAGATTCCTATCAGATCACCAATCCTCAAATCCACGAAATCGCGCGTTTACCAAACGGTAACACCGTGAAACATTGCATACATAATTTTGGCAAATTATTCACCAAGTTTCTCAGAATCTTTCCGTTTCTGTCATTCTCGAATACGTGACATGAAGGAAAAACATCGTTTCTCATGTGTTTAGTTTGGAATGACCATGAAACATAGTGACAGGCGGCGCGACCAGACATTTTGTTGTTGAGTTTATAACTGACTGGTATGTAGTACTTCATCGGTCGTCCGTTTTCAGACGGCTAATTGTCGTAAACCAATAAAGGCACTTCCAGCTAATTGGACTGGACGAGGACGAGGGCGTCACTTAACATCAGCAGAGGGTGCAACACTGGGTCGTTGTAGCGTACGCAGATAGGCTACTAATGGGCCTCCCCGCACGGGTCTCACCCGGTAGGGCCGCACGGCGTGAAGAAACGCTCCCTCGTGCACTGACACCCTCCACCAAACAAGAGCTCCTGAACGTACACGTTATGGCTGCAGACCTGTCTCCTATCGGGGGAAGCACCACCTACGAGACAGGCTGCCGAAGCAGTCCCCGCCCAAGGACCTGCTCGTGGTAATGGGCAGCGATGGACTATCTCTGTCAAGGGGCAAAACCTGTCTTGAAAATGACTCCTCCACCCCCGTGGCCCGTGAGACGGTAAGAATTAAGTCAGCTGTAAAAAAAAGCTCACTTATGCTCAAGATTCGTCGTAGTTAAAATGTCCGGAGATAGAACTGTGCTGGGATTGTCGATTTTATTAAATTATTGTTTAGTTAAGGGACAGAACCCAGCGACTGCAACGAATTTTAAGCTCCTTGTTGTCACATTATGTTATGAATTGTTTCGTTACGAAAGTCAATATCCAATTTTGAATAAATCGAGCGCGAAATCGCTCGTCGCTTCGTTCATCACTGTATGTCGTGACTCAGTAGTAATAAGACTATGTTTTACTGTCGATCTATTATAGTTACGTATGGTAATTGCTTAATCGCTGTCAGAATACTTAAAACTTAACTAACTTATTTGAGGTTAACGTTTGAACAATATCCTGGAGGTGTTAATCTTCTTTTGAGGACACCGGAGACGTAGCTATGCCGTTATTAGTTAAGTTATTGTTGAAATTATTGCAGTTTTAGTGTTTGTTTAATGGATGTTTGTTTCATAAGAAGATTGGATATAAAATTCTGCGCTAGTTGGCTGGTTATAGGAGTAAATAAATATTACACAGAAATAAAATGAATTTGTTAGAAATTTTTCGCACGTATTTTAATGACCATACATGTACTAAATATTATACAAATCTGTTCAATCATTGTCGCAAAAGAGTGACAAACTTCCAACGAAAACAATACAAATGTTTAAAATTCTATAGACATTCCTTGAGTAAATGTTGAGCGTATTTTTTCATCGCTCGACGCTCTGTAACAAATCACTATATCTAATTCTTAAAGGAAGACACCCAGAGTTTCTAGGTCTTGATAAATATCAGATTGATTAGGGTAATAAAATCGTTGAAGTACTTGATACTGTCACTTCACTTCAACCCTTTTTAGTGTCCCACTGCTGGGCACGGGTCTTCTCTCAACTATCTTATGAGTTAAGAGAATTTAGGCCTTAATCTACACACGCTGGCCAAGTGCGGGTTGGTGGATGTCACATGTCCTCGAATGATTAGTTCTTAGGCATGCCGGTTTCCTCGCGATGTTACTATACTGATATTGAGCAGCGGCGATGAAACAATTCACACAAAGATGTGTGGACACGACCAGGGATAGAACGCGCGATCTTATATATCAAAAGCGAAGCCGATACCGTTGCGCTACCGCTGCTCTACCATTGATATAATTAAGGCTAATTACCTTCTAGTTGAACAAATTAATTGGCTAGTACAGCTAGTCCCGCACTATTAACTGATCTTATGAAATAATGTTCATCTTATGGCGAATAATATATGCAAATCGTCCGTTTACGCACGATAAAGGGTTTAATAAGTTGTCTGTAATATTTAAGGATGCCATCAAAGAGTTAAATAAAATTATTATTTATCTTAGAAGATAACAAAAAAACTTTAGTAAAAGATAATACAATTGACTAGGAAAAATTGACTTAACTGAATAACTAACTCAATATAAGACGGGCCGGTGGCGTGGTCGGTAAGATACTTGCTTTTCGCGCCGAAGGTCGTGGGTTCGATTCCCACCCGAGACAAACATTAGTGATAAACATTTGTTTGTGTCGAGTCTGTGTGTAAATATCTATTCTAAGTATATATTTACAAAAGAAAAGTATTATAATTATTATTATTGAATATTTCGTACAACCCTAACTGGTTAACCTTGGTTTTAATGGGAGTGATTTATATCGCGGTTATTATTAAGATGCGATGTCTTGGAAACAATACGATGCTACAAGACTGGAGTGCAGATATACATAAATATATTTAATTTACTACGTACAGGAGTGAATGATATCTGTGGCGTGGTCGGTAAGGTGGCTTTTCACGCCATAGGTTCAATGTTGACGTTGTGGGAACCCATAATACACCCTGTGTCATGAATATGTCTGTTAGTCTTGAGTCTGGATGTAATTAAGTATGTATTTAGAATGTAGTATTTAAGTAGTTAGTTGTAGACTTTTTTCTGACAATCAGGCAAATAGACCGGTTCGTCAGTGTCAACAATTTAGAATAATCTGTGTATTTAAGTTTTGTAACAACAATGTCTGAATAAAGGCTTATATTACTATAGGACTTTTATCATTTAGTTTTGACAGGCCGGTGGTGTGGTCGGTAAGACACTTTCTTTTCACGCCGCAGGTCGTGGGTTCGGTTTTCACCCGAGACAGAAATTTTGTGTGATGAACATGTCTGTTTGTTTCGAGGGGTGTATTTATGTAATAAGTATATTATTTACAAAATAATAGTAGTTTAAGTATAGTATATATCAGTTATCTGGTTTCCATAACACGAGCTCTGCTTAGCTTGGGATCAGATGTCCGTGTGTGTTAATGTCCCAGAATATTATTCAAGATAATCTTTAGTTCGGTATTATAGAAAGAGTCGAGTTAAATTTTAACAACAAATATAGCTACATACCTGAATTACCCGAAGGTCTAGGCAGAGGTGAATTTCGCCCATTTTCGCAGACAATATTATTTAGGTGCCATACGTAGGTATAGAAGGCGAGCTTGTGTAGGTACGTTCATTGCGCTCATTTCCCAACATCGAGAAGCTGCAACTGTGTTTCTCTATGTCTATTTTTTTTATTTTTTATATCTCGACAATTAACCTAAACTAATCTAATTAGTTATAAAACTACAAATCTGATAGCAATGATTATTTTTGTTACTGTATAAAATACATTACGGTTAACACAAAAGATTTATGGCTGTAAACAAGTCTTTTTACAAAGAAAAGTAATTAAAATGTTTAAATGATGTTTAGCAAACTGAAATGTGGTTAAAACAACAGTTATTTTACTGGTCTAGACAAATTGACGCTCACAGATAAATTTCACCAGTTTTAAAACAATGTTTACTATTAATCAGACGATTTGCACCAAATTGCCGAAGCATAATCGGTGACTCACGCACTGCGCACCCTTAATCTATTATCCGGTGAACTAGACATATTTTACTGTACTCTGAGTGAGTATACTAAAAAAGCATTGCACAGAATGTGTTACAATAACTAGTTTAATGTAAAATATTTGCAACAACATCGCATTGGGTCATCCTGTAATGATATTTGTTTTGTAGATAAAAAAACAGATATTATAAAGATGTGGGATGTCATTGTCATTGTCCACAGCTGGATATAAGGCTACTCTAATTCAGCTCTTACCAGCCACTTTGCAAAGATCGTCACTTCACCTAGTCTGAGGGCGTGTTACGCTACGCTTGCCAATTCGTGGTTTCCGGTAAAAAAAATGGTGCGGTGGCGCAACGGCCACGTCATGGAAAACATCGTGAGGAAACCGGCATGTCTAAGAGCTAATCATTCAAGGACATGTAACATCCACTTTCCTGCGCTTAGCCAGCGTAAACTCTCTCAACTCTTAAGATAGTTGTGAGAAGCCACGAGCCCTAAAACACTAATTAGGGTTGAAGGGAAATGTTCCCTTATGTGTTACAAGGAGGTCTAAAGGCAGAATGGTAATCATTTATTCATCATAAACGTGAGGTTTTCATGTTTGTGAAGTTGGGCCTTAATAACTGTATTTGATAACGTGTCTCACATATAGGTGCAAAGTGCGAAAGTGAACAGTTAAAGTGTACAGGTAATTAAAATATTATGTTGCAATTAACAGTTTTTAGTACAATGTTGGGAAAGTACTAAGTGCCTACAAAACTCTTACGGTTTTATTCATAAAAAAGTTATAAGACTCTTTAGTTAAAATGGACTTTGTCTCTTTCTTACTAGTATAAATGTAAAGATGATAGACAAAGATAAACGAATTATAAACCTATTTTAGCTATAATGAGCATAAAATACGTTTATAAATACAGGGGTTACTGTTTTATTCATAAAAATCTTATAAGGAATTGAGACCATAAAGTCTGATAAGACTTTGAAACGTCAGAATTTAAAATCTAAAATAAACCGCGATAAAATCCGTTGTAAAATAGTTTTATTTAAAAAAGTAGGCAATTAAAAATAAGTGTAAAAAATTATCTCCAAGTATCCATCAAAAAATATTTTCCAACATCAAATTTATCTCAAAATCGGAAGTCTTTTACCGCACGTGCCAAATTGCTGTTTCAAACGAACATACATACAGTCAAGTGCCACTATCCCTATCTGCTCTTTATCACGTAGGTAGGGAATATGTAATTTTGAAGTGATTTTAACGACGTAATTTGTATACATTTTTGCAGACACTTGTAGTAGCTGAGTGCTACAGGGACTAATGGTACTTTAACTGCACTTTTAGATCACGTCTGGTACCATAAATGCTCTTAATTTTAAGTGTCCTTTACAGAAAACGGTTAGCTAATTCAGGTAACTAAATAAATTCGGTTGCAGTGCAGTTGACGGGCCGAGACAAACGTTTGTTTAAATATGTCTGTTTGTCTTGTGTTTGGGTGTAATTATCTACCTATAGTTAATTAAGTATTTATATAAAAAAGAAAAGTATTATATGTAGTATACTACCAGTTATCTGGTTTCCATAGTACAAGCTCTGCTTAGTTTGGGGATCAGATTTTATTAGTTATTGTTTATTATTAGTGCAAGTTAAGTTTCGATCAAAACTGTCCTCTTCGTACTCTCGTACTCTTGACAACCGCTGTCAGATACGCTCGCAGTTATTTATGACAGTTACAAGAATGGATACCATTTTGCAGTAAGACGTAGGTACCTAAACCTAATTGCAACTGCAACGCAACTTGATCGGTGCGTCAAGAAACGTGAATTAGCCTACTGATCTTTTTTAGGATCCCGTGTTTCAAAAGCGAAAAACCGGGACCAATATCACAGACAGTTACTTTATGTAGTATCAATGTGTCTGGTTGTCTATCTCCTGAGACAATTTTTGTTAGGACCGCGAGACAGTATTAAATAAAATTACCAAATAAAAATGGTATTGTCTTAGATTTACGCGAATATCACACATTGAAATAAAACTACTTTTTAACGGATTTTATCGCGGTTTATTTTAGATTTTAGATCCCGACGTTTCAAAGTCTTTTCAGACTTCATGTTCACGGGTGAACATGAAGTCTGATCAGTTCAGTCATGAAGTTAGTTAGTTAGTTAGTCGGGATCTAAAATGTAAAATAAACCGCGATAAAATCCGTTAAAAAGTAGTTTTATTTCAAATAAAAATGGTCTGTAATCGCAGTTTTTACTGAAAATTTTGCATTTTTCACTGCTGGGATCGTTGCCACATCGTTGGTTGATCGTTGGTTGTCACATGTCCTCGAATTCTCGGTTCTTAGACATGCTAGTCAAAACTGATAAAACCGATGAAACAATGGAAAACACAAAAGGGTCAAATTATTTACACCTAAAATCGGAGAGCAGGGCCTTGATTCTCGTGCTTTAGAAATTTATCTCTAATAGACATTTGTCCAAAATAAATAAATGAATAATAAATAAATATTCTGGGACATTAACACACGGTCATCTGGTCCCAAACTTGAGCTTGTGTTATGGAAACTAGATAACTGGTATATACTATACTTAAAATAATTTTCTTTTCTAAATATATACTTATAATAGATATTTACACTCAGACTCTACACAAACACAAATGTTCATCACTAATGTTTGTCTCGGGTGGGAATCGAACCCACGACCTGCGGCGTGAAAAGCAAGTATCTTACCGACCACGCCACGTTTTACAATGATATCTGCCATTTTTTCGACATTTGTCTACTAGAGATAAAGCGCGCAAATGTCGAAAAAAAAAAGCGGAAGTCATAATAAGCAGAGCTTGTGCTATGGAAACCAGATAACTGATATATTATACATACTTTTGTAAGTACATAATTATAATAGATAATTACACCCAGACTCAAGCCAAACAGACATGTTCATCACACAAATGTCTGACTTGAGCGGGACCAGACCCGCGCCGTGAAAAGCAAGTATCTTACTGACCACGCCACCGGCCCGTCAAATACTAATAGTTAAAAAAATATTAAATATGAAGATAATTTAATAATGATAATTAGATACTATTTGTCTTACCATATTATTATACTCAATAAAAATAAAAATCAGTATATCGATGGCTGCTACGTAAATAATCGTATCCCACATTTTCACCATTTTTACTTTTTAGCGTTTTCTAATTGACCTCAGAGACTACTATTAAATGTGTAAATTTGAAAGTAAAAAAATCTGAAATAATGAATTTAGATTTCGCTTTTCTATCGTATGTTGTTTCCGGATGCGGCGTAATTAATGGTATTTACTCTGGCAACATTATACGGAGGAGAAGTGAGCAGGCGCAACGATGCGCTGTGTGACGTATGTATCACTTGCCGGTTAGTACGTTGACCGTGCGCAAGTTCCCGCCTAAATTGTGTGTATGAGTAACTGTGTAATTTTTGACTGTTTTCATTAAGAATGAGTAATTTGCAACTAAAAAATTACAAAAAGAAATATTCACGAGCACAAAAGCTTTGTGATATTGCTTGTGGATCGGTCCTGAATGGCGATAATAGTGAGGTTATACAAAACAATGAAGAGAATGACTGTATTTCAAGCAATTACATTGAAAACAGATTATTGGGTAAGTTATTAGTATGCTTTATTATACATTTGTACGTGTTTATATAATTATTTATTAATTTTTATAAAAGATATCCATAAAATCAATTAAAACTATGGTTAATAATACATACGATTATGTTCGTCGTTCTATTCTTTTAAAATTATACCTTATGTGATACAAACGATGTTTTACGTTGCTTCTTAAAAAAAGTTTTTAATCTTATCTAATACATACGACTTTTTACTTAGTTCATAAAAAAAAGTTTACTATCGTATTTATAACATAACCTATTTTACGTCGCTCAATCTAGTACCGTATCTAAAGATACGGTAGTTTACGTGAATTTCATAATAATTTTTGGTATCTTATATTAGCCTTGTTATGTTACAGAGTCACCATTACCACCTGGGGCTGACTTAATGGAAATTTCAGCACTAGCTGAGATTATGGGCAATGATTTTTAACTGACACCACCAACACTCACGACTTGCGATGATGGTTATTATGATGTATTTTACAATTTAGTATTAGTTTACGTATACATTTCATTTGTAGAGGGGGTGGTGCTAATTTTTTGTGTGGTAATGTATTATTTGGCTTTCAGATGAAGAATTGCTCGAAATTATTGCTACTTCGCCAAATAGGAAACAACTTGATGCTACTGTAACTAACATAACACCTCACCCGACGTCTCCCAGCTGCTCTATTAACCATTTAGATATTGATTGCACTAACGATTTCTGTCCCTATTTTATTGGTGCTAATACTCTACAAGAACCGCTATCTCAGCTTTCCACTTTTTCCGGCTATTCAACAGCTCAAGTAAATACGCCAATGTCTAATTCTTCAGTTATGTGTGACTCTCCAGTTTCTAGAACTAGAAGAACTCAAACTAGAAGAGATAAAGGCAACATTCGGAGAAAGCATGTAGACGAATGGATAGACACGAAAAGAAAAACCGAAAAAAATCTTGAAACCACCCTGTAATTGTCGCATGAAATGTTATGACAAAATTTCAAATGATCAAAGAAATAACATTTTTAAAGCTTTTTGGGAAATAGGTAATCATCAAAAACAATGGACTTTCATATCACACTTAGTTAGTAAAAATATCAAGAGAAGAGTTTATACTGATGTTGAATCTCGACGTAAACATACAATTAAATATAAACTACCCTTACCTTTCAGTAGAAGGTAAACTGTACTGAAATTCAGTACGTTTAGTACGAGAAATAAGTGTATTTTATTATAAGCGTAGGTTCTATGAATTTCACGATATTTGACGTTGGTAATAAGTTAGCCACTTGCTACATGTGGCATGAGGGAGAAGGAAAAAGAGGAGCAAACGAAGTGGCCAGTTGCTTAGCGGATTTTATAGAAAAAGGTGTGCAAGCAGGGGCAGTGGAGTTTCGATTTTGGTCTGACAATTGTACAGGCCAAAATCGGAACCGCATCGTGTTCTCTGCGTATATGTTTTTGGCACAAAAATATAATATTACCATAAAACATACCTTCTGGGAAAAAGGACACACGCAACAAGAAGGAGATAGTGTGCATGCACTTATAGAGAAGCGTTCAAAGAATAAATTAATTTACAAGCCATTTGAATGGTTCACATTAGTACGGTGGGCTAAAACAGAAAACAGCCCGTATAAAGTTATTGATATGGATCATACAAGCTTTTTCGACTTGAAGTCCACATTGCAAGGAAAATATTGGGCAAAAAAATTGCAGGGAAATACGGTTCAGTGGTTAAAAATTAAAGAGCTTAAAGTACTCGCTGAGCAACCGGATAACCTTTTATATAAATATAATCTGAACGAAGAAGAGTACATGACAATTGTTACAAGAATTAATACTAGACGTCGACAACAAAACAGTATTTCTATAAACCCACTTTACCATAATTCATTACCCATATCACAAGCCAAAAAAAAAAGATTTGATTAGTCTTTGCACTAGCGGTGTTATACCACCAATTCACCACAATTTTTATAAAAACCTCCGGGTAGAGCCTTCATCCTCTCAAAATATGAATGAAACAGATTCAGAGTAAGTGTAGATACTGTTTATAAATATTTTCATAAGAAATACCGATTGTTCCTCGTGAAAGTTCCTAGTAAAGTTAAAATAAGCTACTTAAAAGATCGACTGACGTAAATATGTGTGATTCTAATTCATTATAATTAAAATCTAAAATGTTGATGCTAGTTCATAACATTTATAAAATATCTAAAATTTGTAATGGTTCTAAATATTATTGTGATTTTAATAGTTTTGATTTTATAATTTTTAGTAAAGAAGAAGATATTGTTATTTTTGCTACGAATTGTTTTTGTTTGTAAAATAAATTTTAATATTATTTTTAGTAAAGAGTATTTTGATTTTGAAAAAGATTTAATTGTGTTTTTGCTTGTTTTTGTTAGAAAAAGAAATTATAAATAATATTATTTTAGTAAAGAGTATTTTGATTTTGAAGAAGGTTTTATGTTCTTTTTCCTTAGAATTGTTTTTGTTTCTAAAAGGAAATGACCAATTGTGCGTTAAGAAATACACCTAATTTATAATAAACAAACTGAATATGTTTAAGTTGTGCTTTTATTTTCGTGTTATTTTAGGATAAAACGTGTATGTAATTAAAAAGCGAAAAATTAATATTTGAATAGAATTTTCCTACTTAATCATCAGATAGACTACTAAAATAAGTACGCTATGCACCAAGTAAAACATCGTATGTGTAAGGTACATCAAACTTTTGCTTCATTGTGGTAGTGTAGACTACCGTATGTTTTACATACGACATTTTTATGTTTTATTATGGAGACGTAAAAAAACGTAATTATCACATACCATTTTTTCACTTAACGTTTATACGAAGTAAAAAATCGTAACTGCAATATCTGGAAATTCATCAATAAATAGTATTTCATTCTTATTCCATCTTGTAAATTTCTATGTTATCTATGAGTGTTACAAATTTCAAAAGAATAACTTTAAATTTAACGATGCAGTGAAAGAAAACATCTTTAAAGCTCTGTCCTGTAAAGTTTACATTTCAGACATACGATTATTTACGTAGGAGCCATCGATATTATGACGTTGACAAGGCTACGTATGTAAGAGAGTCACGTCGGCGACGATCCCACGACAATCCCACGATTATTGGTGATGGTGACGCATAGCTGCCATGAATATGCGTCAGTCGCGTTATACCACTAGAATTTGAATAGCTTTTAGTGTTCCGTAGGTACATCACGTGAGCAGTAGTGACGAAGGGGTACGGGCCTAGCCCAAAAATATAAGGTCGTAGGTTCGATTGCCGGTCGTGCCCACGCATCTTTGTGTGAATTTTTTCATTGCCACTGCTCAATATCGGTGAAAGAAAACATCGTGAGGAAACCGGCATGTCTACGAATTACGAACAATTTACACAAAGATGTGAGGGCACGACTTGGAATCGAACCCGCGACCTTATATTTCAAAGACGAGGCAGATACCGCTGCGCCACAGCTGCTCTCAACAGGATAACCTAATACAAGTAATGATGTAATTGACTGGCTTGGTAGCGTAGTGGTTAGTGAACCAGACTGCTACACCGGAGGTCGTGTATTCGATTCCGATCCATGATAAATCTTTGTATGATGAGCATGTTCAGTTTCTGGGTGTATATCTATAAAATATAAATGTATTTACAAAAGAAAAGCATATTCAAGACACCTGGTTTTCATAATAGTGGCTCTGCTGCTTAGCGTGGTATCAGATAATAATAAATAAATAAATAAATCAACCGGAGCTATTAATAAAGTCGAAACTACATTTTGGCGATTTTCGTTTTATTGCAGATATTAAAATATCGCACAATTAAAAAAAATCGCTGTAATAGCTTTTTTTTACAGTTATTAAATTGGAAGTCCTAAGTGCGTCCCATTACGCTTAAAACTTTATTAGACTGTACTTGCTGAAAAGTAGCGTTTATGTAGTTCCAACATTGTTAATAGTTGCGGTCGAAATATTCTCATACACGGTCATCTGATCCCAAGCTAAGCAGAGCTTGTACTATGCACACCAAATAACTGGTAATATACATATAATACCTACCTACTTTTCTTTAAATACATACATTTATTAAACTAGTGGACCCCGCAGACGTCCTGCCCGGTAAAGCAGTGCCACCGACTGGGTCCGAAAATAGATTATTATGACTGATTCTCAGACTCACCGAATATAGATTTTATAAAAATCTTCAAGTCGTTTCGAAGGTTTTTTTAAATTTTCTCTGCATAAGAACCATCCTCGTGTAGCAAGGAATATTGTAAATAAAGAATTAGTGAAATCGGTCCAGCCGTTCACGCGTCATGGCGTGACCAAGGGAAATAAAATAATTACACCCAGACTCAAGACATACAGACATGTTCATCACACAAATGTCTGACTTGAAAAGCGGCCTGAAAGGGAAGTATCTTACCGACCACGTCACTGGCCCTTAATCAATTTTATACATAAAATTCGAATTTGGATGTTATTTCATCATAAGATAAATACGCCTTAATATAAATACTAACCTCTGTATTTCATAATCGTCTTATAAGCTCATTATAGCTAAAATAGGTTTATAATTCGTTTGTCTTTGTCTGTCATCGTGCCATTTATACTAGTAAAAAAGAGACAAAGTCCATTTTAAATTAAGAATCTAAGATTTTTATGAATAATACCGTAAGTCTATAAAACTATTTATTGGCAACCTCTTTAAGTATTAAACCAATAATTCAATAAATAAGTCAAAATATTTGGACCATGAAATCGCTTAATGGTTATAAATAAATCAAAAACTTCGTTGGCTGATAAGTGTGGACTAATTTTAATGAAAGGTGCGAATGTAGCTTGAATAACCAGTAAAGTTTTATTATAAGTTACCTACTGTAAAAATTAACTAACATACCAATAAAGTAATTAAGCTTGAAAATGTTTATAAATAACACGAGATTTATTTGTAACTAGCTGCCCCAACGAACTTCGTACCGCGTATTACTAATTTCGCTATTAAAAATAGGGGTTGGTGATAGAAAGGTGAAAATTTAGGGTTGTATGTATTTTTTAATGCCACATATAAAAAAATAAAATCAAAATATTTTTTTTTGGGGTGAACACCACTTATCAAAAAATAGATAATAGCCGATTCTCAGACTTACTGAATATGCATAAAAATTTCATAAGAATCGGTCAAGCCTTTTTCGGAGGAGTAAGTATGGGAACAAACATTGTAACACGAGAATTTTATATTTATTAGATATTTTAACACTAAAACTTTCAACTTAATTATTAAATCTTCCCATTTCTCTATCACTAAAAAGGGTTGAAGTGTAAGCCACCAGGCCTAGGTACAACTGGACCACGGAAGAAGCTTAATTAAATTAATTAAAAATAAATGTAACCCCTTCTTTTACGAATACGCTTAACAAGCAGAAGTGTTATTATTATTAAACCTGATCTAATGACATAAGATTATCTAAACACAATAAACATTTGAGTGAGACTCGTTTTATTGTGGACGTTCATTTGTTTATCAATACACGGCGTATTGAGTGTGTTATGTTTTTGTTTTTTGTTTTAAATACCTTATTTGTTTTATTGAAATTGTTTTTGATTGTAGCAATGTGTGTCAATGGACAATTGTTGTATAGTGTTGGGAATAATAATATCAAACGCGTAGGTATAGTCGTAGTTCATTATTACAGTTCCAAGGCTTGAATAATATACAGACTTATTAGCAAGTAGGTAGAGCTATTTAGGTTCATTGACCGCAAAGATTGATATTAATATGGATATACCACGGGATTTCAACTGATACTCCGGGATTCTATATTCTTACATTCGTTAAGGCGTAAATAGCATTTCATTATTTTTGTTCTTAAAAAGGAAATCCCGGGATCGGGGATATCCATATTTTCTTACAAATGGCAAGTACACAAAATAGCTCTAGCTACTCCGATCTATGCTTATTAGACTTTTTAGCTTATGTACATAGAATTGTTTTGTCTTTTCTTCTTCTGTATATGATTGTAACAATACTCAATATACTTACAATGACGTAAGATAGAACATTGAAAACTAGTTTTCTGCCCGTGGCTTTGCCCGCTTGATTTACATTTATATCATGCCCAGCAGTTGGTTTAAAGTAGCCTATAACCTTCCTCAATATAGCTATCTAACAGTCCAAGAATTTTGCAAGTCGGACCAGTAGTAGTTCCTGAGATTAGTTTTTAACAAATCCAACCTTCATTGTTCCACCTTTTTTCATTCCTGGCCACTCTTACATTTCTTTCTTCGTTAAAAATCATATAAATAAATCTTTCTAAATACAAAATTATTCATGATTATTCCGGAAAATTTTGTCTTAGATTTACGCGAACATCACACATTGAAATAAAACTACTTTTTAACGGATTTTATTGCGGTTTATTTATTTATTATTTTACGTTCTTTTTCTTTTCTTTTCACCCGTGAACATGAAGTCTGAAAAGACTTTGAAACGTCGGGATGTAAAATCTAAAATAAACCGCGATAAAATCCGTTAAAAAGTAGTTTTATTTCAATATTCCGGATATCTTTTTTTACCAAAGCTTCTTTACAACTCTCAAAACGTGATCTCGTGTTTTATTATTTTATTTTGTAATTTTAATTTATTATTATAATTTTTGTACTCAAACATAAGTACTAAAGCTAAATCCAAAGTGATTACTATTTATTTCTACCGCAACCTACTCTCAATCTGCGGATCTAAGATACTACCTTCTACCGTCTCAAATTCAACCAAAAAAAACTCTTTAGCTTTTTAATATTAGTATAGTCTGTAGAAAATGTGTTAGACCGTCTACTTGATTTGTTTATTATTACTTAATACATGTGAAAACTTGTAATTGACCATTTTCTAATCTGACTTATAAAAACCTGTAAACTACTTTATTATTTGGTATCTATAAATTGTATGAAATTGTAATCTTCAAAAGATGGCGGGGTATACGGGAAGGTAGCTAATTTTGATTGGTTCGTTCAATTTCTTTTCCTTTAACGAACATTATCTGTGGTCGGATGATGTGTAGTCCTTTATAATAAAATAGACGAGCGCGGAGGTCTAATATTACGGTTTCTACTCTACTTTCTATAGGTATGTGGTCGGTGGTCTACACGAATTAATTACACAAAATACCACACTAGACTTTATTAGTTTTAAATGTAAGCTAAATTCTTCAAATATGTAAACCCACACAATTTACTTATTTGTCTGCAATTAGACCTTCTATCACCTTATTTATACAATCATTGTTCAATATTTGAATATAAATAAATGAAGATCAGTTTGAATGTTTTTGAATATAACAATTAAATAGTTATTCAATTGTTTTAAGAAGATGAAACGATTCGATATCAAATATTCGGTCAGAAATGATAGAATCCTTAGGTATTACCACAGATAATTATAATACTATTTTCTATTTTCAGTTATATTATAATAGTGTTACTTACTTTTGTAATAACTGGCAAATCCTTATAATGAATAAGTTATGTGGTCCGATGTAATAGTAGTCTAATAAGTATTGATTTTAAAAGAATTAGACTAAGCCATTTCCACCTGGCATGTAATCTATGATGGAAAGCGCTTAGCAAGTAAATCGATTCGCTCGTGACTTGAAGATTGACAGATTATAGGTAACTATAGGGAAACAGAGATGCCGCGAGGCAGCGGATTCCACAACTTAGTTCCCACAATAAAAGTGGAAGCGTACCTAACGCTCAAAGCGCTTAGCTTCCACGTTTGTAGGTACAACACCTCTTCCTGTAGAATTTCCACTATATATGACAATATATGGCGCATTTTCTGGGTATCTACATGATAACATATTACAATTGACTAGAAGGACGCGTTTTATCAAAATTGGCACACGATCACATTCCAACTTCTATTATCATTCTGACTAAATTCATGCGGGATCCAAGACAGTTTAGGTGTCCCGGGACTGTGTCGGATTTCAAAATCCTGGCCTCTTGACGCGCTCCGCTGTCGATGCTGGCTTACTAAGAGAAAGCAGTGATGAAAAAGAAATTACACACATTAAACCTTAACAAATTCGTTATGCATAATTATCAAATTAATTTAAATACATAATTCAAAATTTGTCACTTGCTATTACAATTTTGAATTTTATTAAATTACTACTTAATAAATTAATATTATTTTAATACAATTTGAATTATTCAATTACTAGTTAAGTTAAATAAAGAAGGCGTATTATTATTATTTACCCTTATGTAACTTTAAGTACTCTCAGCTAGTATTCAAGCGATGCAGGCGAGAGATAGCGTCACAGAATTTGATCAATTAATAAACCATTCCATATCATTTCTCAGTATTTGAACAGAAAATGTTTCCTCCATATTGCATTGTTATAACATTCATTAGATAGCAACTAAATACTAAGACGTAAAAGACAACGATCTTTAGGATACATCAGCGAACACTACAAATATCTCTTATCTCTGTTGTTCATATAAATAGTCTAAGCGTTGGAGTAGGATGGAACATGGCCTACGTTTGATCCAATACTGCATTGTTTCATGCAATTGGCGATTTCCTCTTTTAAGTAGGAATGCGAGATTATAGATAGGAAATTATGTTGGTACAAAACATTTTGATGGGTTGATGGTATCTTAATATCGAGTAGATTCAAAGGAAAAGTGTTTTGAATAGATGGAAATTATGTTTTTCATTTAAGTTATGCTTTGTATCTTAGAAAGAACTATTGCGATCGGAATGTTAGTTTTGGAATTATGACTGGTTAAACTGAACTAATTAACTAACTGATTTTTGGGGGCTGAGTCACCTTCGTCCGTGGGTGTACACCGTTAATTGAATTTACACACGTGGCCCCCGGGTGGTGCAAATCAGGTGACAATCAACTGGTGGTAGGCTTCGGCCGTGGTTAGTGACCAGACAAAGCTACACCGCCAAGCGACCTTGCCGTGTTCCGGTGCGATGTCTGGTGACACCATGCAGAGAGGGTGGGTTGGAATTGTTGCTCCTTTAAGGTTTCTAACCATATGGAGGCTCATTCCACTGCCACCTTCTCACCGATAATCATTCGTAATCACGAGTGAATCGGTATACTGGGGTACATTCCATCATAGACTTCAATGTAGTTAAGCGCCAGCTTATCGAAGAATATAAAAAAAACCTTTATATTTAGGACATTGACAACTGAGTATTGACTCTACAATAACACTATTTTGCATATGACAGCTTCAAATTAATAAGATGTTTTTCTATGTCAGTTAAATAATCTACTTTTAAAAATAAATTGACGGATATGTCCTGTTAAAACTCGAGAACCGCTGAACCGATTTTTTTTGTTTTATTTGGCAGCTAGGTAATGACCAATAATATTTTTAAGAATTTTAATTTTGGAAAATGATCTAGGTAGGTCTAACCTAACCTAACCTAACCTTTTTTTTTTTCGGGGGGAAATCCTTTATGGATCCCCTCGCCCTGAGTGGGAGCAGGGCAGGGGGTATGTAGGATTCCCTAAGGGTACCCACTAAAACCCCCCGGGTGTTCCATCCCACACTTAAGTCAGGGGTCGCGGGAACTTGTGATACTTCCGCAACCCCCGGCTAGTGGTGGCCCGTTTTGTGGACCTCTTCACGTCAGGGGGAGGTACCCCCTGCAACATCATTAGGGACGCGCGTGGAACACTTCGCGCCGCCGCCTTGGGTCCTGATATATGGGGGACGATGGACGCACCCTAATCCATCGCCCCTGGACCTATTTAAGGGGGCTGGAAGAGGGCATTGTCCCTCCGCCGACGCCCGGTGCGTCTTCTGCGAATCGGGTGAGGGGGCAAGATCTCCCTCTCCCGTTCCGCAGCCTCCTTCTGCGATATGACTGTTTCGCAGAAGGATACCACCGCGTCCCAGGACTCCTCGCTGCCGACCATCGAACATATAATGGCCGGCAACGAGAGATCTCTGCCTACTTCTGAAATGAGGGCACGGCGCGGCTCCTCCCAAGCGGTACACTCTACAAGTGTATGCTGCGCCGTGTCCTCCCGGCAGTCGACGCAGTGGTGGCACCGCGCGTCCGGCTCCCTGTTTATGCGACACAGATACTTTCCAAAGCAACCATGCCCAGAAAGCATCTGAACCTAACCTAACAGTAAATTGGAGTTGAAAAAAACAACATGAGAGCCCTTATCTCTAGCCTTTGACCAGACTAGAATAGACACCTTTTTTTAAATTAATTGACAGTAAATTTCATGAAGAAGTTTAACATAATTATATCGGCACGATAAGGATAACCTTGGCGTGCTCGTCTATAAAGACATTGCACCATTCGCACCCACTGCAAAGCAAGAGCGGTCACTATAGATTAATATTATATTAGTCAATTCATCAATGCTTTTGTCTCTTCTAAGCGCTTCATCGCCCCTAAATTAATAGTGCGCACGTGCGCTCGCGCACCCCTAGTTCCGATTAACGAGTACTTCCTATCACCCTTTAGTAAATTTTAATCGATTTTATTCTTAATAGCTAATAAATCAGATAACAAAGCTTACAAAATATTAAACTTGACGTTAACAGTTTTAGTTTTTGGTGTAAGGGGATGTCCGTTATTTTTTAACGAGCAGTGCTGACAGAGAAGGAGGAAGCATGTAAAAAATCCTTGTCCTCGTCCTTGATATAGGAGTACTGAGCTTGCGTGATCCTTTTATAAAAAAAATCTGACTCTACATTTAATTATCAATCAGACCTCGAAACCCGTAGGGAACCAGTAGCCGAGATGGTTAGACCAGGTGTCAGATTATATTGTCATAGATGTGTTTAATAACAACCGGGACCAATGGCTTAATGTGCTCTCCGAGGCACGGAGGGTAGTTCCTCTACCAACCAGACACCGAAACAAATAAGATAAGATAATCTAATGTCAGTAATAATAAATAAAATTTATTAAACATACACAAAAACCTTAATTAGCTTACCTAAGCTCTGTGTGGAGCCGCAGCTAATGCCGTAGCAGGTGAAAATCAACCGATCCTTGAATACATTCAGAAGACTGCTAAAAGTGGAGCGGAGTTATGCTTGTGCAGAGGCCGAATGGGCGAAAAAATAGTCAGTACATGCCTTCGCGAACATCCCGGATGCTTTGCACCTCCATGACAGTCCCAAGAGTATCCTGAATGCATTATTTTATAAGACCCGCAGGTTGCTGTATGCCCGACCAGAAACAGGCCCGAGAAGGTGGCGTGCTCTGTTTCTGCGCGCACCTTCAAGGAAGGGGATGTTGTTGGACATCTTCCTTTCACGCACGTCACTACCATTTTGGAGTGGTTTTAACCCGCCGGTCGTTCGGGTAATGCGAAAGCGATACTGCAGCTTGTCCAGTGTTTGGTAGAGGAACACCGGGGGGCTTTAGTGAGTAAACTTCTTCGGAGTCTCACATACCCACTGTGTCACGCCCTGATGCAGTGGAACCTATAAAAGGTTTCCTCTCAAAAAAAGGTAGCTGTAAGCCCGCCGAGTGTAACGGAAGATTATTAAATTACATTAAGACAACAAAATCTAACTATCAAAAATATTCCATGGATAAAAGTCAAACAATCATCTCTAATGGTTACATGCTGAGGCTGCCAACTGAAATCTCTTTCAGGGCACCTGTTTGTTTTGCAAAATTGAAATAAAATTTTGACTACACGTCGATATTATATTAACTAGTTATTCATGATTAAAGCAAGGGCGGCAGCTATACTAAAAAAATCATTTTCCGGTGTTATGCCAACTAACCTAGCAATGGTTGCTCGCGCGCACGTGCTTTCTGTTCATACACCCTATTCATTCGGTTCCTTATAAACCGTGACTATCGATTGGTAACAGATCGGAACTGATGAACCAGGAAATAAAATTGATAATTACATATCAAAAATTCGTAACTATTTTAGCACGCTTCGTAACTAAAATAACTATGAAGGTTTGGTTAACTTTGGTTATTGACAATGTCGGCAACTAGAACACAAATCTATACTTTTATGGTAGGTATGTTGCGTGTAATATCCCAAAAAATTCCTAACATAAAAAAAAATATTCGGAAGCTCTTGTAAACCAAGTTATGACTCTTCTGATTAGGGAGAGAGTATTGAGTACTTATGTATATTTATTTACAATATAAAGATACAATGGACAAGAAAAATGACTGATTAACAATCCCTAAATCTACACTAATATTATGAAGAAGAATGATTTGATTGTAAAGAAAACTTCAAAAAATACTTCTGCACCCACAATAACTTTCCTACTCCCGTTATATTCCTGATTAAATTCGTGCGGAATCCAATACAGTGCATCGGTTCGACGGACGGACTTCTCACCGAAAAAGTCCGGCGAACCAATAGAGGCCCTTCCGGCTAATTGGGTTCCCGGGACTTGGCCGTGTTCAATTCAAATCCCGAGTCTCTTCACGGCGCCGCTGTCGATCCTGGCTTACGGGATTAGCAGTTGCGGGATTGCGGTTAAATAAACAAAATGTGCAGTATTATTGTAATATTTTCTAATACTTGTACAGATAGAGGAATGATATTTCTTAGTAAATGTCACTTAACAATCGTGATCTTTTGTTGCAATAGTTTTGTGATTTGTGTTTTCGTAATAGGCGACATTTTTATAATGAGCGAATCAAATCAATGATTTGGTTCGTTGTAGAATGTCGTAAAGTAAAGGTCAATAAACAATGTTTCCTGTACCCTTAGTAACAGTTGTCAGTACGAAAAAAAGTTTTCGAATCATGAACCTGTCAAGATAATAAGTTGTAATGCACATAAATCTACAAACCATTTTACCTATTCTGTTGTCAATCCATTTTATTCTATTTCGTTTGAAGTAATGTTTTGAGTAAAAGAAATGAACTTGAAAATGCATTTTGACAAGTTCAAGTTAGTATTCGTACACTTTTTTCGTAATGTTGAACTTGTACTAAGGGTACTGGGCCAGGACAAAGTTACAGCGAAGCGGTAACGAAAGATCTAGAAGGATAAAATGTATCGGATTGACATTCATTTTTGAAATGACACGTGACAATCATAAGCCACACTCATACATTTTGTTCTTTTGTTTTGTTACCGTTCGCTATGTAATTTGTCTATCAGCCCAGTTCAGAGTTCCGAACCATTTTTTTAATTCTTTTAAAGGCTGGCGCTTGACTACAATTTGCCTGATGATAAGCAATGATGTAGTCTACGATGAATACTAGCCCAGTATACCGATTTACTCGTGATTACGAATGATTATCGGTGAGAAGGTGGCAGAGGAATAAGCCTCCATATGGCTAGAAACCTTAAAGGGGCAACAATTCTGACCCACCCTCTATGCATGGTGTCACCAGACATCGCACCGGAACACGGCACGGCTGCTTGGCGGTTCGGCTTTGTCTGGTGGGTGGTCATTAACCACGGCCGAAGCCTACCATCAGTTGATTGTCACCTGATTTACCACGCAGAGACCACGTGTGGGGGATTCAATTAAAGGTTACACACACGGACGAAGGTGACTCAGCTCCCAAAACCCAGAGTTAGAGTTTAAATGCCTATAGATAAGGTGACGGTATATTTCCATAAACTATCGATCAGTTTATCGATCTACTTTGTCTATGATTGGCATTGAAACAGTCGTGACTGCAGCCCACTTGTGACTCTATGGTTAAGTTAAAATATGTGTACACTGCAACTCGGAGGCGTTAGTACCTAAATAAATATTATTATCATACAATAACTTTTTACAATTGACGATACTTCTATGGGTGTATCACTATGAGCATAGCCGACAGCTCGATAGCCTATGATGGGAAGCTAAACAATACGGAGCTAAGGACAACAACTAAGGCTTTTGAAATTCGAATCCCGGTACACACATGAAGCTATACATTTCCAGTATCAGCTGATCTCACATTGTATAGTAGTACTGTCCAACAAGAGGTTAGCTTAAACTGGAAATGTATAGGTTGGTGTATGGCCTTGTGTACCTACATAGTAATAGCTAGGTATTAAAAAATTTCAATTTAGAGCAGCGGTGGCGCAGCGGTATGAGCCTCGACTTAGAAAAATAAGGTCGCGGGTTAGAATCCTGGTCGTGCCCACACATCTTTGTGTGAATTGTTTCATTTCCGCTGCTCAAGATCGGTGAAGGAAAACATCGTGAGGAAACCGGCATGTCTAAGAACTAATCATTCGAGGACATGTGACATCCACCAACCCGCACTTGGCCAGCGTGTGTGGATTAAGGCCTAAACTCTCTCAACTCATAAGATAGTTGAGAGAAGACCCGTGCCCAGCAGTGAGACACTAAAAAGGGTTGAGGTGAAATTAAAAATTTTCAATGAAACATTTAATGTGACCACTTCACTTAAACTGTAGAATAAAACACGGCATCTAAATCGGTCCACACGTTTAGGCGCTACGATTCAACAAAATTGTTTACATGTGGTTAGACTTATAACGTTATAACACCTCTCTTTTTTGTTGGGAGCTAAAAAGCAACCCTTTACACCTCAACAGCAATACTTAATTGGGTCATTATCAACGTTAACCCCAACAGAACATAGAAAGGGTTAGCAGATGTATGATTTTGGACATGCCCAAATATAAGCTTTGTTCATTTAATTGGATCTTTATTTTATTTCATTCAAACAGCTGTCCATTAATTACATTTAAATTATGAATGACTTATTTTTTATTAGATATTATTTGAATTAAGAATTACTTATTTTTTGTTTTCTACGATTTCAGCTTTAAACAAATAGTTTGACTCGAATTTTATTTATTTTAATAAATATGTTGGGCATTAATTACATTTAAATTTAGAATAGATTTTTCTTTCGCAGTTCGTTTACTATAAATTATAAATATTATCATATTTTTTGTACATTTTCAGTGGCTTTTGCATAATTATTTCAGCAACAATCAAATCGTCTTTTATTTTATGGCTTATTATTATGTAATTTGTGATAATCAAAGTCAAATTAAACCAATTAAACTTTAAAAACAAAGTTAACGTGTATTTATTTAGAAAAACTATTAACCCAGATTTGTTTTTAAATACCTGGGTAGGTACACTTAGCTAATCATGTTAAAGGTGTGGCTGTAATAAGTACTTCGAAGGATGGGCAGGGCTGAAGTGTTAGTTACTAGTGCGAATTGTAACTTAAACTTATTTTACCATCTTCATTACAACTGCTTCAGTCGACCAGTGGTAAGCGTGTTTTTAATAATCACGAGGTCCCGAGTTCGAATCCCGGGTCGAGCAAAAAATCTTAGTACCATCTTGATTGTAGATTGTATTTTGGCGTAGCTACCGCCACCCCAGTCGCAGGAGGAATCCTAGCAGACTCTTCACGTTGACGACGGCGGTTTCTTAGTTATTTATAAAACATTAAAGTCAAGTCAGTTCTATTTTTTTTAAAGCTAGATACTATAGACGCTAGATACTATAGATACTATAAAAACTATGTGCCTCGGAGAGCACGTTAAGCCGTCGGTCCCGGATGTCATTTAACACATCTATGACAATCGTTGCATGTAGTCAGGAGCCAATATAATCTGACACCTGGTCTAACCATCTCGGCTACTGGTTCCCTACGGGTTTCGAGGTCTGATGGCAGTCGCTCGTATAATTCTCGTAGCTAGCCGCATCAGGTTAGACTGGGAGCCAACCCCAATAGAAATGGGAAAAAGGCAAGGGGAATGATGATGACTATAGAAACCAAGATGGTAATTTCCCTAATAATCGCTATAATGGAGATTTTTCTATGAACAAATAATTGCATAATAATGCCCTTAAAAGTAAATAGAAACGGCGCAAGGGCATCATACGGATGCGCAATGCATACCTACCTCGTTCAAGTTTAACAGTAAACACTTATTTATTACTGTTTTAATTATCTTTTGGCAATTAATATTGGTAATGAATTTAATGAATGTTATTTTTGCGCTGTTAATCATGAAATGGCAGTAAAAATGAAAATGAAAATGAAAAGGCCTTAGGTCTTTAGGACTTAATCCACACACGCTGGTCAAGTGCGGATTGGTGGATGTCACATGTCCTCGAATGATTAGTTCTTAGACATGCCGGTTTCCTCACGATGTTTTTTTTCACCGATTTTGAGCAGTGGCGATGAAACAATTCACTCAAAGATGTGTGGGCACGACAGGTAATCGAACCCGCGACCTTATACATATTTCAAAGACGAGGTGGATACCGCTGTCGCCACTCAATTACATTTAATTTAATTTCATATTATTATCGTCAGAATTTTTATGGAAACCACAGATAATAAAATACTACCTAAATATTTCTAAGTAATGCCAGTGGGCATTGTCCTTTAAACTAACTTTTATTGTTAATTTCTAGTTTTATTAATGACAGCAGAATTTTTCAGCTTAATTTAAATCAATTAAGTATAATTGAAAATAATTAGATTCTCTTTAAAGTAACACTTAATGTAAAATCACAGACGATTAAGTTACTAACTCAATATTAAGTTATTATTAAGTTAATTATGAAGACTTAACATAATTAGAATTGTAAAAAAACTCTTATGTTTTTATTTAATTTTATTATATTATGATTAATTGTGATCGTTCTTAGCAACTGTTAAGTTCAATCACCTTTTGCCAAAATAACTTAATTTTAACTTATTTACCTACTTAATAATGAACTGCCAATGCTATGGGTGGGTCGGAATTGTTGCTCCTTTATGGTTTCTTTATAGGGGCTCATTCCACTGCAACCTTCTCACCGATAATCATTCGTAATCACGAGTAAATCAGTATACTGGGCTGGCGTGTTCCATCGTAGACTACATTTTTGCTTAACATCAGGCAAGTTGTAGTCAAGCGCGAGCCTATCGAAAAATCTACTACTAATATTAAGTATACTGCAACCTTTTCACCGAAAATCATTCGTAATCACGAGTGAATCAGTACATTGAGCAGGCGCGTTTCATCGTAATTTACATAATTGCCTAACATTAGTCAAGTTGTAGTCAAGAATAAGCAAATTAAAATTAATTAATTAGTTAATTAACTAATTATTTGTTTATTGCTGAATATACAACGCACAAAGCGCTTTGCTTCCACTTCTATTGTGCGAACTGCCAAGTTGTGGAATTCGTTGCCGGCATCTCTGTTTACCGATAGCTATAATCTACCTGTCTTCAAGTTACGAGTGAATCGGTATTTATTAGGTAGGCGCGTTCCATCGTAGACTGCAACATTGCTTCACATCAAGCAAGTTGTGGACTTTTATAGAATAAAAAAAAATATATAAAAAAACTAACAGATCTTAGCCCTAGACAAATTACAAAGCGAAGCGTTAGCGAAAGATCTAAATGAACAAAATAACATATGATTGTTACGTGACATTTCGAAGGTGAATGTTATTCCCATACATTTTGTTCTTTCCGATCTGTCGTTAACGCTTCGTTATGTAAGTTGTCTAGGTTGAAATACCTATAGACACTGTGTGTAGCCAAAGACAGTGTGAAATGGCACTTATTGGTGATGGTGATGAAAATTGGTTAGTCGCTTTAGATTCCCTTAAAGACAAGAGTTTGTAAAGAAATCACAAATCATTATACTTATTTATCGTCTAATATGAAGAGTGACTAATAATAATATAATAATATAGTGGGACATAAACACACACGGTCATCTGATCCCAAACTAAGCAGAGCTTGTACTATGGAAACCAGATAACTGGTAATATACTACATATAATACTTTTCTTTTGTAAATACATACTTAAATATAGATAATTACACCCAGACTCAAGACAAATAGACGTGTAGGTATATCACACAAATGTCTGACTTGGTGGGAATCGAACCCACGATCTGCGGCGTGAAAAGCAAGTATCTTACCGACCACGCCACCCACTGGTCAAAGTAAATAAGTGCAATAAAATGGCGTATTTTCATTAACTTTTGCGAAACGGTATTTACTAATTGTTCACTGTTGTAAATAACATTTTTGTATAATTAATACGTTGCTCGTATACGTGCTGTTAAGGTACTTGTACACTAAAGTGATATATGCCGAGCGTCACTAGGCCTGGCAGTTACGTAATTTCAGTCATCGAATCAAAAAGTTGGCGCACCTATTCTAAAATATTTCAATAAATAGTTTTATTTTTAGATATCAAATACTATGCTATCAAGTAATGAAAAGCAAAGAAAATTACCAATATAAGTTAAAGACGTCATTCGCCTTGCCTTTTTCGTATATCTATTGGGGTCGGCTCCCAGTCTAATCTGATGCGGCTAGCTACCAGAATTATACGAGCGACTGTCATCAGACCTCAAAACCCATAGAGAACCAGTAGCCGAAATGGTTAGACCAGGTGTCAGATTATATTGGCTTCTGACTACATGTAACGATTGTCATAGATGTGTTAAATGACAACCGGGGACCGACGGCTTAACGTGCTCTCGTGGCAAGGAGGGTAGTCCCTTAACCAACCAAACACCGAAACAATTTTTTGTTATTACACAAACATTGTCCGGGGCGGGAACCGAACTCGCTACCTCCCGGGCACAGTATAACCCAATTGGACGGCTTACACCACTCGACTACCAAGGTCGTCGGTAAAAATGTGTTCTGTTTGTGTTTTGTTTACTGATATAATATTAGCAAGGAGCTCTTATGTAGAGGTTACAAGCGTAAACAAATGTTGCCCTATCGTTTTAATCTAAAGTTTAAACTATAACAATAGGTAAGTACACTTGACCGAGTCGGCAAATATTTGGGTTCTTAACATTAGCCTATTAGGTTAAGTGTGTAATCACCTTAAGCGCACGCGCATGTGTGGTGCGCGCGTGCGAACTGATGTAAGTACGATTTCTCAGTTCTTGGTACACAAGGAAAATACCAGACTTCCAACATTCTTTATCAAGGATTTTTACAATTATTACTGATTTATATTACCTACAGAATAATAATTATTATTATATTATCAGTTGCCAATGCGGTAAAAAATTATAATTGATTAACTTCGTCCCGCGGTTACGTAGGCCAACGTTATTTTACGATTGAAAGTAGCCTATGTGATATTCCAGATTATAATTTATACCTATGCCAAATTTCATCAAAATCCGTTCAGTATTTTTTAAGTGGTAACAAACACCCACGCCTCCAAAATACATACAAACTTTCGCAATGGTAATATTTAGAAGGCTGCTGACGCTAAGGACCTAGAACAGGTCCTTAGTGTCAGCAGCCCACGTTCGCATAGTTTTATTTTTCATTATCATTATTAATTTTTAGCAGAGGTGGTGTTCGTAAGATAGTTGATAGAAGACCCGTACCCAGTAATGGGACACTAAAAAGGGTTGAAGTGATTATTATTAATTTTATTGCATAATAAGTCACTTAATTGAACCACAAAGTACTTTAATTTACTAATAACTGTTCGCAACATGTCTCGATGTGCAGTTAATACGCACAGTTACTTCCTTACCTAACTGTGATTGTGTTTTTATCTCAAGGATCATTACGAAAGAACCACCAGACCGCGACCGGGGTGGAGTCCGTGAAAGTGGCTTATGTAAACCGTTGCGAAGACACTCAGTTATTTGAATATCAGGCATGGAGTAACTGATGCACTTGCTTTTTGTAATACCTGGTTGGTGCAATTGTTACCACCTATGTTACTTGTAACTTTTACTTGCAAGTTGACTAAATTTTAATGCATGCTAAATTCTCGACACTGGTGACACAGGACCTGAAAAATAAATATAAATATTCTGGGACATCAACACACACGGTCATCTGGTCCCAAGCTAAGCAGAGCTTGTGTTATGGAAACTAGATAACTGGTATATACTATACATATAATACTTTTCTATTGTAAATATATACTTATAATAGATATTTACATCCAGACTCGACACAAACACAAATATTCATCACTAATGTTTGTCTCGGGTGGGAATCGAACCCACGACCTGCAGCGTGAAAAGCAAGTATCTTACCGACCACGCCACCACCGGCCCGTCAGATCTTGGCACGAAGCCTCAACGGACATAGCCACAATACCACTTCCATTTGAAGGGTTCAACAAAACAAAGAATCTCGGTGCGGGCCTCGCCTTAGATTTAGAAGGTCGCGGGTTCGATTCCCGCCCGAGCACACTCATCTTTGTGTTAATTGTAACATCGATGCTCAATATCGATGAAGGAAAACATCGTGAGGAAACCGGCATTTCTAAGAACTAATAACTCGAGGACATGTGTTTTTTTTCGCATTTGACTAGCGTGTGTGATTAAAGCCTAAACTCTCTCAACTCGTAAGTTAGTTGACAGAAGACCCATGCCCAGCTGTGGGACAATAGTGACGTCACGAGAAAATAACAAACTTATAGGTAGATATTCACATTCGAAATGTCACGAGACCATCTTATGTCAGTCCCATACATTTCGTTTTTTTTTCGATCTATCTTTATCGTTTCGCTATTTAACTTTGTCTACGGGCCCAGAAATCATCAAATCTACTTAATTTAAGGTTCCGTACCTACTGAGTAATATAACCACGGAATGCATATTAAGTAGACTGATGATCATAACAGTATAGTTGACTACAACTAGAAGAGAATAGCAGCGGATCGGGTTTCTAGTGTAGTTTAGAAGAGTCCTAGTTCCAGGAGTGGATTAAATAAGATGCTTATGCACCCGGGATCTGCATGTAACAAAAAGTGAAGTTCTAAAGACACCTACGGTTTTTTTTTTTTTTTTTTTTTGCCTGAAGCCTGAAGGGCCTCTATTGGTTCACCGGACTTTTTCGGTGAGCCGTCCGAGGACGGTCGAACCGATAGACACCTACGGTCTACAGTTGAGTAATTATTCAAACGGCATGTGACCGGTGACAGCTACATATCGCGACATAACAATTTTCTCTACAATTTGACGCGACGCGCTGATTGCACCTGTGATGCTTGTGTTTCTGTAACTGTCTGTTCCGCATTCAGACAGTGAAACGGGGAACTTTATGATAGGTAATTTCTATAAAGTCTATTAGGATCTAATTTATATCTACCTTTAAGCCTGCAGTTTGTAATCATCATCATCATCATCATCAGCCTATCCTAGTTCACTGCTGGACATAGGCCTCTCCAAAAGCACGCCACTGAGCACGATCCGCGGCCACTCTCATCCAACTCTTACCAGCCACCTTGCAAAGATCGTCACTACACCTAGTCTGAGGGCGTCCTGCGCTACGTTTGCCAATACGTGGTCTCCACTCACGAACTCGCTTACCCCAACGGCTGTTAGTTCTGCGGCAGATATGACCGGCCCACTGCCACTTCAGCTTACTAATCCGGTCCTATCAGCTTGCAGTCTGTAATACCGTTTTCTTATTATTGGCTTGCGCTTGACTATAACTTCCGTGATGTTAAGCAATGAATTTTTCTACGCTGGGACGCGCCTACCCAATATACTGATTTACTCGTGATTACCAATGATTATCGGTGAGAAGGTGGCAGTGGAGTGTGAAACCAACCATAAAGGAGCTATAATTCCGATCCACCCTCTTAAATGGTGTCACCAGATATCCCACCAGAACACGACAAGGCCGCTAGGCGGTGCAGCTTTGATTGGTGGGTGGTCACTAACCACAGTCGAAGCCTGCAAGCTGATAATTACCAGTAAACATAATTACTAGTTGACTGTCACCTGATTTGCACTACCAGGGGACTACTCGTGAGGATTCAGATAAAAAGTGCACTTCCACGGACGAAGGTGACTCAGCCCCCTGATTCTGGCAGCATTTATATGCAGCCCCATCTTATGAATCACGTCGGTCTTTAAGAATCCTTTCTTCTAGATAGGTAGTAGGTACTTTAGTTCTTCCGCCTAGTTGACATCAGACGTGACCAGAAGACTGGATAGTATCTAGGGCAAAGAAACAGTATTACCATCCGAGGCTAGATTGTTATATGGATTAACACATTTACTACGTTTTATCCCAATTAGTACCAGGCGGGCGAAGTCGTAGGCGGAAGTTAGTGTAATAAAAGATACGAGCGAATAATATTAACACTTCTTTAGCAGATGTGTTGCAATCTAGTTATCTAAATTTAATTTAATTTTCTAAGCGTTATCTATGCCTTCTATATCATTTTGGTAGGTGTCATTAAATTTTATTACAGCTATTTGTAGCCTAAACTAAATTTATACAGGTTTTTAATAGGCACTAACAGGAAAGAAAGTATTTTTTTTTATATTCAGTTACTTTTAGTAGTAGATACTAATTGGTGTGTTGTTAGGCTTAGCGACAAATGAAAGTCGTATTTGTGTAAACATCTTCGTTAATTTAAACAAAAATTGTTTGTAATAGTTGTTTGTTAGCCTAGATTTTAAGTGTGTTCATAATTATATTTTGTTACTAGTGACCCGCCCCGGCTTCGCACGGGTAGATATCGGTATGACACAATAAAAAATATGATCATATATTTTATCACCCTCTTTGCATACTTTCCATGTTCCGAACACTCACGCAGCTTTTTCTTACTCATGTCGTATTAAGTAATTAGGAAATTTAACAAAAGTTCGATGTGCTTTTAATTGTGGGAAAACAGCGTTAATGTACATTCTTTTCTCCAATTGTTAGCAAAAAATTACAAATTTTCGAGTTACCTACACTATTTTTTAACATTTTTTCTAATGATTTAATCGTCTACACCTTTAATTTGATGTAGATACGTCTTTTAGTACTATTACCACAGTAAATGTATAAGCTTAAACAGTAGTTTTACTCAGACGTGTCATGGAATGTCAACTATCGCTCAAAAGGTTAGGGTTCTACTATAGGGTTTTAAGACTTTCAATAATTGGTTGTAGTAGTAGAAACAAATCCACATGTTGAATCTTAATAAAGCGACTATCACTTAGGACCCCCATACTAAGTTATATTTTTATAACGTTAACGAAGACCGAAAAATCCACACATCTTTTTCTTTTCCTTGACTTTGTCTCTTCTTAAGGGTAAAGTGAATTATTGTGAAGGGAAAGCGCGCTGGTTTGATGACTTAACTCGATTAGGCAGTTTGTTTCAAGTCGAACTACTGCTTTAATTCAATATCTACTGTGCTATTAATAAGTATTCAGATTGTAATCTAACATGAATATCAAATTATCCAACATACTACATTAAGTATTTGTATTCTCGAGAATTTGTTAAATCCATTACCAAATACGAATACCTGGTAATACCGTTAGCAAAAACTTGGAAAAATATTTATAATTAATTATTAATAATTATGACTTCCTTAATTATCTTTTGTAATATATGAGAAGGTTGCTACTTCAATTAGTGCATAATTTAAATGTTAATTCAAACATTAATCAAAGTTTTTAATAAAATTATTGTTATTTTGTATACCTATGCTATTGTGATTTGAAAATGAAAGGTTAAGTGTGAATTCCGGGTCAAAGTAGTTTTACTTAATTAAAATTAGTTCAGTAATTTCCGAGTTACGAACGAATAATGAAATAAATAAACAACAGACGAACATACGACTACTTCATTTAAATTTAACTAGATCTGAGTTTCGTTGCGTTTCATTGTCAATAATTTCTCATTATTTCCCTCCCAATCTAACCTGTTGCGGCTAGCTACCAGAATTATATGAGCGACAGCCATCAGACATCGAAACCCGTAGGGACCCAGTAGGCGAGTTGAACCAGTAGACCAGCTGTCAGATTATATTAGGCTTCCAACTATATGTAACGATTGGCAAAGATGTTTTAAGTGACAACCGGGACCGGCCGCTTGAACGTGCTCTCCGAGACACGAAGAAGAGTCCCTCAACAAACAAGACACCGAAACAAATCTTTGTTATCTATTGTTTGACATAAAGATTGTCCAATCCAACCTCCGACCTCCTGTGTACGTACAGTACCTACCTATAGCCCAATAGAACACCTTACACAATCGACTGCAAAGGTCGTCTACGATTCATTGATGATATAAAAAAAATCCCTGCTATGATTTTGACATGCGACAGGGTCTGTTGGAGAAAGGCTTTTCCCATTAAGCGCCTATTCACCCTGTCTACCGCTTCTCGCATCCCGCCACTGCCATCAACCTTTCGCAAAATTGGATATATGACTGGATCTTCGAATAACTTTATTGACTTGACCATTTTCTATTAAGCTTACCAAAGAAGTCCAGTGATCCAATTAAAGCTTATTAAAGCTCTTTATAAATATCTATTTAAGAACTAGCTGTCCTGGTGAACTTATTGTCGCGTATTTTTCACTTTTCGGTACGGATATTTTTTTTTAACAAATTCTGCCAAATGGGTTCAGCGGTTCTCGAGTTTTAGCAATATAAACATTCATCAATTAATTTTTATGTACAAAAGATGTGTGTAATGCCTAAAAACAACGATTTAAAAACTGACTATATCGAAACCAAGTAAGAAATGTGTTTAAATTCATTCTCTAATGTAATAGTAGGTGAACATATAACCATTAGGTACCTACAAATGACCACGAAACATCCTCTTTTCTATAATAGACCCCACGCGCTCATGACACCCATTTTAAAATGAACTCTTCACCATTCCATAAACCCTGGTATTTAACGGTGTTTAAAAGCTCATGTTATGGTGGTTAGTTTATGGTAATGTAAGTGTGGCTGCCGTGGTTTGCCCGTTCCGGTAGGGTACCATGATATATGAGATGGTTTTTGTACTGCTTGACCTACGGATAAGTAAGAATAAAAGATGTTCTCTACTTATGCTTGTGTGGGTATCATTGTTTCAAGGTTCTAGGTGTTTGAACGGTGACGGACAGTTACAGTTGATATTCGAGGACATAATGTGACATCCAAAGCGCACGTGGTATGCTCTCAATTATTGCTTGTTAGCATCTGGAATTTATAATCCGATTGTTTGGTAACATTTACAGGGTAGTTAAATATTAAATATAATATATAATCAGGGTACATCATGGTTTAGCAACAGGCAAATTGTGGTCAAGCGCAACCCCATTAAAGGATTAAAAAAAAACGTATAAACTAAAAATTAGTCTAGAAACAGATGGGCAGTGTCCAATCATTTTATTAGTAAAACTGAACGTTTAAACATAGTGTGGTAATAAATAAAAATAGGTATTGTACTAGGTTGCTAGTACAATATCTATTTTTATTACTAAATTTATTAGATTTCTACATTTAACTGCTAAATCTATCGAACTGAATTTAAAGATTCCTTGCACACACGAATATTGAAGATATTACTTCACGCTCTAGACATATGCATTTTGAGTAAGGAGGGCTAATATCCTATCCGAATTTTAATCTGAGAATAGGTGAATATGTTTGGTCCTTTTCTTTTTCATGACATTTCAAATCACCATGAGAGTGACAATACATACCCAACGCTATATGTCGTTATGGTATGGGTGTGATTGGTAATTTTTATTAGGTTTTTATTAATACTAATAAGCGAACGAAACTTTACAAATTAATGTGACGTTAACTTTACTAATGTTATTTTTAGTAACGTTTCAAGTTAGAAAGACCCTACATAACTTTGTAATGTAAATATTTAATAGTGTAACGAAATAGGTAACTGGTTTACCTAGTACCAACATAAAAAATAACAGTAAAATAAAAGTAATTAGAGAATAATTTCGGCGTGTAAATTAAGGTTTATGTTTACATTGTCTGACGGTGTGCGTCTAATGTGTTGTAAATTACTTTGCTTGTGAAACATACAAACAAAACAGCCTACACTTGTAATAGTTGGAGGTGTAGGTAGAGGTGAATATTACCAACGTTACACACAAGCTCACTAGACAACAGGTCCTCATTTCAAGATGCTAAAGAATAGCATTTTTCCTCGACATGGGATCCGAACATGGTACCTCATCTCTTGGCGACATGGGTGTTTCAACAGATCTTTATTTGGAGATACTATTACGATATTTTTATATTGGTTTTATTGTTAATACCTTCAAGCTTTCCGCCATTGGCTCCTCCCACGTACGTATATTCTATCAATAACCGCTTTTTGCGCAGTCAGTGAATACTATCCAATGTCTTTTTCCGGGTCTCAAATTATCTTCATACCAAAATTTATCCAAATCGATTCAATAGTTTTGACATGGAATCGCGATAGACAGAGTTACTTTCACATTATTATGATATTAGGAATGACCTATACTTTCAGTGCTTTCTTTAAATAAAAGTATATTACAATATAATGTTCCAGGATTAGTAGATAATAATATACATTTGCTTGACAGTAACTACAATTTGACAGTTGAACTCTAGCGCACTTCTTTAGCCCCGAGGCGCATGCGCTCACTCTCTGGAAGAGCGCACACGTCACGCTACTAGTACACCACGCCCGTCGCGTGCGCATCTTACACACACACACGCGCACACACACGCACGTTCCTCCTGATATCTACATAAATTTTATTGTACAGGGAATCAGGAGGTATTAAAGGGGTATAAAATGGTAAGAAAATTATTCCATTACCTACATGTAAGGGGTTGTAAATTATCAAATATGTCAGTTTTTGTATTTTTCGATGATCGTTACAAAGGCAGGGCGAAACTAGTGCATTTAATTATGCGTTAGCGGACTCAAACATTAAGTACGGTTTGGGTGCGTATGGACTTACATTTCCTGCACATCTAAATAAAATTAATGATTTACAAATGAGGCTACTAAAATTATATATATATATTTTTTTAAATAATAATTATAATAAACTTCAAAATTTTCAATGTTTTATTAGAATAATTTAATAACTTGGAACATAAAATTGAACGAAAACGTACGTACCCAACCAGTTTAGCTACAAAAAGAAGACTCGCTGTACCAAAAACAAACAATTATTATGGTAAACGTAGGTACTAGAAAATACATAGTACCGACACTAAGTAATGAGTTACCTGTTGATTTGTTGTCAAACATCACAACGAAAAATCAATTTAAATGGGTTTTAAACCTTTCTCTATGTCCATAGAAGTGCATGGTGATTATTTGTATACCTAAGCTTAATTAATAGTAATAAATAGAATTAGATATCAGTAAGTATGTTAACAATTAAATCTGTACTTAATTAGTTTCAAACGAGAACTGCTGCCGACAAACTGTTATGCAGTTTGGCAGAATAGTAGTTAAGTAACATGTATGTAGATTTTGAGCAAATAAATAAAAAAAATAAAATAAAAAAAGTTACTTCAAAAATGTTGTTTTTGGAAAGTTGTTTGAAAACAAGTCCCGACGCATATTAGAACGACGCATTTAGCTAAGAACCATCTCTGTCACTTCAGCTTTCGAATAAACAACCGCATCAAAATCAGTCCATCCAATAAGGCGTTAGATGGCAACAAACATGTACACATTACACCTCTCTTTTATGTAGAGTGTTTTTAACTAAGAACGTATCGGCATTTCTTTAATCTAAAGTTACATCACAGTTAACACACTTATCATGTATGTTTATATGTTCACATAACTAGGTTTCTTAATAAGTTTGTTATTAAGTTATTGTTTGAGTAACTTTAATTAAATTTCGACTTATTATAATTTAAATACGGTGGCATAAATTAACCTACGTATTATGAAATAAGTGTCCTCTTTTGTAATCCATACTTATAGCATAAGTACTTTTTTTAAGGCTTTTGTAGCTAGTTGTTGCCACAATCCTGACAGTGTCCGTCAGTGCGAAATTACAGTTAAGAGCGAAAATGTGGAAGGTGAAGTGATGTAGGTAGAAAAACGTGAAAGATTAGTTAATTACAGTTATATCTTATTGATTTCAATAAATTTACAAAATACTTAAATGTATAATTGCAGGGAAAAGAAAGAAAAGTACACATTTGAAAGAAGTAGGACGAGGAAAGCATAAGTTCTTAATTCAACATGAATTTTTGATTAAAAAACAATATTTTTAAAATACAGCTGTCATACGGAAAAAGGGCGCAAATTGCATTTTTTTTGTCGTTATTAAGAAATATTGTCGCAATCAGTTAAAAATACTTGTGTTATTTTATTTTGCAGATGACTATTAATTAGCCGAAAGGGCCTATATTGGTTCACCGGACTGGCAACATGGCAACCGTGGCAACTGCCATCAGGGCTCTCTATGTAGGGACGAAGCTCAGCTCTGGACGTTGCTAGACACTAGTTTTGGGGGATCGGTGATATTTCGCGATCGCACAGTTCGGTCCTGACCGCTAGTGTCCCACTGGGCACGGGTCTTACGAGTTGAGAGAGTTGCATTTATTTTTGTAGTAATTGTGTTGTAAACATTGTCGCAATTAGTAAAAAATATTGATACCGAAATGGATATATAGCTGTGATCAAGCGACCTTACCACTGGACCAACCAGGTATTTATTTCAAAGTACATTTAGTGCTAACATTGAGTGAACTCTTAATCTTTAACTTTTAAGATTAATATGCAAATTAAAGCTACTAGTAACTTAAGTTATGCATAGTTCTCATACTTAAATAACTTAAAACAATAGCTTTAACTAAATTTCTTATCACATACTTTATTTAAAGTTTTATACAATCAAGTTTATGATATAAAGCGAAGGGTAAGCAGAATGAATATGTATAACCTTAATTAATGTTGGTTAGTGTCAGCACAGAACTATCTCTGTAGACACTGTTGGAGATTGTAATATTTCTGTTTTGTTTACGATGTAGAAATCGCATTATCAGTCGATTTATACTATAATTTAATCGATTTTTATGCCAGGTGGAAGGGACCGCCCTAAAAAACTGATAGGGTGAAATCATATTGTGATAATCGGTACATAAAATTCAGGAACTTTATGGGTGTCTAATTATCGTGCTTTGTTTTGTTAACTTACACGCAAAACAAAAACCAGGCAAATCCTAATAGCGAACGGCTAACCTTGTCACTATGGAGTTAGTCCTTACCACCAAGCGCACGCGCACCACGTCATATCATGCATCGTTCCTTAAACTAATGCATTGATAGATGTTTTCTTTTACTTGTTTTTTATTCCAATCAAGTTCATAGTACAGAATAGTACTTAATTGTAATTTTCTAATTCATCAATTTTTTATCAAAAAATATCTTAATTTTTTTGGTGGGAAATGATTCTACATAATTAAGAATTCGAATGCACCCTCTTAGTTTGTGGAGGGCAATCCCTTCCACCCTCAGCTTCTTCTCCACATAGCTCAAAGCATTTTTGTTGAATAAAAGTCATTATTCAGTGAAGGAACTCTAAGTTGAATTAAAGAATATTATTGTTATTATCTCAATATTTTTGTGTAATTTATAATTATTATTTTAGTTTTCATTGTAATGTGTCTTTTATAGTTGCATGGTATTTATAGTTTCTTTTTTTATAATTTATATTAATTTTATTCATTATGTTATCTACATATCAAACACAATGTTGATGTTATTAATAAATGAATAAATAAACAAATAGTTTTTGTTTGACAGAGTTACAAACTTCGACACATCCATACAAAATTTCGCATTCATAATGTTAGTAAAGTAGATAAGTTGTCTAAATAACAACTAGTCTGTATGATTGATGAGTTAATGAAAGGCTTCCAGTTCACTGCTGGGCTTAGGAAAGGGCTCAATTATCTTTTGAAAGGTTAGGTCTTAGCTCAAACGTGTAATTAGGAAAACGTTCACAGTGAAACATAATTTGCGGCTCTTTATGTAAAAGGTAGAGAGATTGCATTGAATTAAATAATTTGTTATGTTAGGGCTCAAGATAAATTACATAGCGAAAACTAACGACCGCTCGACGACCTTGGTAGTCGAGAGGTGTAAGACTTACGATAGCTAATCGTTCGAGGACATGTGACATCCACCAACCCGCACTTAGTCAGCGTGTGTGGATTACGGCATAAACTCTGTCAACCCGTTTAATAGCTGAGAGATGAACCGGGCTCAGCAGTGGGATACTAAAAACAGGGTTGAAGTGATTACTTATAATGTTAGAGACGATATACAGGGGAAACTGACGAGTAGTCAAGCGGTGTTGTAAGGCGTCCGATTGGGCTATATTGTGCCCGGGAGGTCGCGGGTTCGATTCCCGCCACGGACAATATTTGTGTAACAACAAAGATTTGTTTCGGTGTCTGCTTGGCTGAGGAGCTACCCTCCGAGCACGTTAAGCCGTCGGTCCCGGACGTTATTTAACATATCTATGACAATCTTTACATGTCAGAAGCCAATATAATATGACACCTGGTCTAGCCATCTCGGCTACTGGCTCCTTATGGGTTTCTAGGTCTGATGGCGCTCGCTCGCATAACTCTGGTAGCTAGCCGCATCAGGTTAGACTGGGAGCCGACCACAATAGAAATGGGAAAAAGGCAAGGGGAATGATGGTGATTCTAATTCATAACTTTGCTGTAGCTGTTGACAAACTACAACTCTGTAGTAGGTACAAAACGTCACGTGACATTTCAAAGATGAATATCCATCCCTAATAGCACCCTTGTTTCACCACAGGCTGACTCAGCAAAAATAAAGAGTTGCAATTTGACGGGCCGGTGGCGTGGACGGTAAGATACTTGCTTTTCACGCCGCAGGTCGTGGGTTCGATTCCCATTGAGACAAACATTTGTTTAAATATGTCTGTTTGTCTTGTGTCTGGGTGTAATTATCTATAAATAAGTATATATTTACAAAAGAAAAGTATTATATGTAGTATATTACCAGTTATCTGGTTTCCATAGTACAAGCTCTGCTTAGTTTGAGATCAGATGGCCGTGTGTGTTAATGTCCCACTATATTATTATTATTATAATTCGGACGTATACCTACAGCTATAGACACCTTTGAAGAGAAGATCCCCTTTCGGTCGTCCGAATCGTCGCTTCCGTCACGAGACCCTAAAAATAGTTATCAATCATCAAACCAAACAGTTATTTTATTAAATATCTTGCTTGATAATAATAAAAAAGATCAACTTAGCAGTTGTAAAAGTGAAGATGAGTGATCTTTATAACTTAATGCAACTTATGTAAAGCTAAAGTGAGCGTCGAAAGTATTTGATCGGAAGATTACTATTTACAACCTTATTTATATGTAAATATATTATACAAGCTTTTGCTTAAGGTTTCGCTTGTGAATCTTCAGTTACTGTCGGGTGCTGAGTCATCTACGTCCGTGGGTGTACACCTATAATGAAATCCCCTCACGTAGTTCCCGGGTGGTTAAAATCAGGTGACAATCAACTAGTGGTAGGCTTAGGCCGTGGGTAGTAACCACCCATCAGACAAAGCCGCACCACCAAGCGACCTTGCCGTGTTCCGGTAACCATTCGTTTACTGATAATCATTCGTAATCACGAGTGTTGGCGCGTTCCATCGTAGACTACATACTTGCTTAATATTAGGTAAGTTGTAGTCAAGCGCCAGCCTATCAAAAAACAGTTGATGTTAATGAAACATACAGACTGACACAAGAAACTTGTAAAAATATATATGGGCATGTATTTGGTTCGTGAGTTGGAAAGTAAACTGGGTTATGTTTGTTGCACGATTCATAATAAGAAGATGAACATTAGATAGTTCTTAGTTACATATTTAGATACGCTTAAAGAGTGACTACGGACTTCGTCTCTCGTATACAATCGAGTTTTTAAATTTTTTTTTAATTCTGAAATAGGTTTGTGTTTGGCTACAACTTGCCTGATGTTAAACAGTGATGCAGTATATGATGGAACGCGCCTGTCCAATATACCAACTCACTCGTAATCTCGTGAAATTCGAAACTATGAAGTAGTACCAATTCCGACCCACCCTCTTATATGGTGTCACTAAATAATACTAAATATCTCACGGGAGGACGGCAAGGTCATCCTTGCGGCCTTGTCTGGAAGGTACCAACCACGATCGAAGCCTACCACCAGTTTATCGTCACCTGATTTGCACAACCCGGGGACGAAGGTGACTGAGCCCTCAAAACTGCATGCCATGAACTCTGAATAGAAACAGCCTGAATAATAAGGTGAAGCTAATAAAGTAGTAACCGCAATGCTATACATTACCAAGATAATTTACTCAACGTCATATTCAGGAGTTATGTATGATAGAATTGCGTGATTTAATGAAAATATCACGTCTGTGTGATAACCTGGTCTATATAGCAACTAGAGCGAGTATTGTTTGTTAAAACGAATAACTATATAGTTACTGAAACTTTTACACAGTTGTTAATTTATTGATATGTCAGATAATGCAATAAATTTGTAACTAGTCTAACTACCTTGGTTATATTGTACAAATGCAAAAACGTTTTCCTTATTATGCACAGTAGCGTAAAAAGATCTTCGGCCCGTTTATAGAAAAAAAAATAGGCGATTACTCAACCTAATATGCGTTTCAAATAAGAATATGACTGGATACGAGGCTAACTTCATACTAAAAACCATGCAAAAGTAGCGTCAACACGAAATATCAAACCATAAACAATAATATTATTTTAAAATGTATGGAAAAGTGATTTATGTACAAAAAAATACTTAGGCATCTAGCTACATTCAGCTACCTATCTAAGTCAAATGCGACCAATTTATGCACAAATATAAAAACACTGATATAAACACACGTTTTAACTAATAACACCGCTTTTTTTCGTTCGAAGTTAACAAAATATGTTCGTTCCTAAATATTCGACTCGAAATTTCCAATTTCACTGGGACGTCAATAAGATATACGCATTTTAATTTTTTTATTCATCTAGATGTGATAATTATATCAAACAAACATTTTTGCCCACCGTACTGAAAAATGTGAAGTTGTTGCGCATTCCGGTCCAAGATGGCGGATTTCCAGTCCTGTTCATATTTGAAACGCATAGTATATTCATATATTTTTAAACCTAATATACATAATGCATATTCTCTGGTTGGTTATCAACTAAACTGAAAATTAGACATTAACGTAAACTAGATTAGAGATGTCTAGTTACGCTTGTTTGTTAACTTTATTCCTTCCTTATTTGTTAGCCATTACCACCTACAAATGTGTGTTTCATTCGAATCAGTTTAATTTTACCGTGACATGCAATAATAATACTGTTTGTAACTAATATATTGGAATTTCTAAATCCACAGGCAGTAACAAACTGTTAATTGCTTTTCTTTAATCGTAATTATATTTGAAAAATTATTTCGTAGTACACCCTTAGAGCCAAAACACATACCTAGGTACTCGCGTTGCGGCGTTGCACCGCAAGAATCGGCAGCGCAACGCTCGTAGTGCTAGTACATTTTGTTCATGTATGTAGAGGCGGGCGGCACTGCCGATTCTTGAGGTGCGGCGCCGCAACGCGAGTATGTGTTTTGGCTATTAGACCTGATACGGAACCTATGTGCCAAATCTTGAGTCTCTAAACCCAGTAGTTTAGACATTCGTTGATATGTCAGCCAGTCAGCTTCTTCTTTTATATATTTAGCCGAAGAATTTGTGTTTGTTAAGCTGTATGCCTGGTGATCCTTGACGGGCCGGTGGCGTGGTCGGTAAGATACTTGCTTTTCACGCCGCAGGTCATGGGTTCGAGACAAACATTAGTGATGAAAACATTTGTGTTTGTGTCGAGTCTGGCTGTAAATATCTATTATAAGTATATATTTACAAAAGAAAAGTATTATATGTATAGTATATACCAGTTATCTGGTTTCCATAACACAAGCTCTGCTTAGCTTGGGACCAGATGACTGTGTGTGTTAATGTCCCAGAATATTTATTTATTTATTTATCTGTAACACGGGTTCACACCTACTTCAGACACAAGTCCTCGCTTGATTACTACATGCATTGTAAAACAGCTCATTTTGATGTATTATGTTATTTTGTGAGAAAAATAAACTGATATTATTATTATTATTTAAGACATCAATGCAGGGGTGGCGCAGCGGTACGATTCCCGGTGGCGCCTACAGATATTTAAGTAAATTGTTACATCGCAGGTACTCAATATCGTTGAAGGAAAACATCGTGAGGTAAACCGGTATGTCTAAAAACTAATAATTCGAAAATATTTAGTACTAAAAAGGAAGACATCATTTTCTCGTTCCAATATATCAAATATCCCCTAACAATACTAAAATATAATAAAACCCAACGACATGTCACTTCCTCCCGAAATACCCTTTAGATATAAAAAAAAAACTTAAACAATATACCTGTGGTCACTTATAACTGGGCTAACTCAACCAGAACATAACCTTACCATTTAATTTTCAACCCTAAAACTAAGTGGTTAAGGATGAAATTACAACGTGTTAGAAACACAGTAGAAACAGTGGGGTTCAGAATAATGTCTTGAGTTTAAATTACAAGATATACTCAAGTTTTATTATCGTATTTCCGACTTTTGAAGTCCAAGTTTTAATTGGACGATTAATTGTGTACCTTCATAGTATTCTTAAACCACAGTAAGATTCAAAAGTTCTCCGCAATGAATTTTTTTAATTCTTAAACTTACTCATATATAGTATTATATTATCTGTGCTCATATTAATAATGACGACCTCGGTAGTTGAGCGGTGTAATCCGTCCGATTGGGCTATATTGTGCCCGGGAGGTCGCGGGTTCGATTCCCGCCCGGACAATATTTGTGTAACATCAAATTTGTTTTTGGTATCTGGTTGGTTGAGGGACTACCCTCCGTGCCTCGGAGAGCACGTGAAGCCGTCGTTCCCGGTTGTTATTTAACACATCTATGACAATCGTTACATGTAGTCAGAAGCCAATATAATCTCGGCTACTGGTTCCCTACGGGTTTCGAGGTCTGATGGTAGTCGCTCGTATAATTTGGTAGCTAGCCGCATAAGGTTAGACTGAGAGCCAACCCTAATAGAAATGGGAAAAAGGCAAGGGGAATGATGATGACTCATATTAAGTAGGTAGTGTCTGTTTTGAAGGTCAGGATAGATAGCTGAAAAGATTTAGATTAAATCCGGCACTTGGTACCACTGCTTCGATGGTCCAGGTAACACCAGGTCCCGGGTTCGATTCCCGGGTTGAGCAAAAATAGTTTTTTAATATACTTAGAGGATCTTAGTTGCAGCTCGAAGTTTAAACAATTTTTTTAAACTTCGATATGCAACTAATATCACTTGTAGGACCTAAACATAGCCAGCGAAAAGTGGGTAATATTCACAAATGCACCTTCAGATAATACAGGCGTAATGAAGATAGTTTTTGCCTTTTTGCCTGACTGCGAAAAAGGAGGGTAAAGGCACGGAACAGGTAATGGATTTGCGTGATGTGATAGTTAACATACCTATGCGCAGGCGCATGATGGAAACCGCGGGTTTAAAGCTCGTAATAAATAAATTTGACCCTAAAGGTTAGGGTCAAGGTGAATTAAATGATAAAAAGTTTGAATAATTAAAATTGTTGTTTGTTACACATTTCATAGTTAATTATATTTAATTATGTAAATTTATGTTAATTATAAATATTTTACAGTATTACAGATTGCCTTACGTTAAGCAATGATGGCAATGATGTTTACGATGGAACGCGCCCGCCCAATATACCGATTCACTCGTGATTACGAATAATTTTCGGTGGGAATGTGGCAGTCTTAAATGGTGTCACCAGACATCGCACCGGAACACGGCAAGCTCGCTTGGCGGTGTGGCTGTTTGGTGGGTGGTCACTAACCACGGCCGAAGCCTACCACCAGTAATGATGAAAAATATTATTTACCTACTACATTAGCAATAGTTATTTATTACTTGAAGCTAATCTTTCAAGGACATGTGACATCCACCAACCCGCATTTGATCAGCGAGTGTGGATTAAGGCCTAAACTCTCGTCTCGTGAGACAACTGAGAGAAGACCCGTGCAGTAGGACACTAAAAAGGGTTGAAGCGATGTATTTATTTACAAAAGAAAAGTATTTAAGTAGTATATTACCAGTTATCTGGATTCCATAGTACAAGCTCTGCTTAGTTTGGGATCAGATGGCCGTGTGTGTTAATGTAATATAAATAAGTATGTACTTACTTGATCAGAGATATTCATTAAGCATAATAGAACACCATAGATAACATTCTTACAACAAACAACAAAAAGAGTATTTATTAGAACCGAGCTAATTACCGCATAATTTAAGAAACTACCAATTTCAATTAATATCAAACTGAGCTTTAAGAAATAAAATCTAAGCTATAAGAAACAATGTCTTACCATTAAGCTTTTTAGCTGGATAAAAGAAAAATACAGTTATAGTAATTTGAACTCTATTTTTAGTTGAATAAGTTTAAAATTGTATTATATAGTTAAGCTGGATGTTTGTTAAGGGATAGATCAACCCTACCGTTCCAGTAAAGGCACATACAGTAATGAGCAGGTACCACAGTTAGTAATCTTGAGACTTCGCATCATATTGTAATTAATAATATAGTATGTAGAGTTTTGGTTGTGGAAATCTTAAATATATATGATTCTGTAATGCTGAACGAATAAAATTGTATTTAAATATGTAGATTCAATTTTCATTCAACTTTGTGGAGGTTTAAGATTTAGTCCCTTGTAATGATTTTGCTATATCACGCAGACGCACTCGCGTAAGCTAGTGGTATTGTATGGCAATTAATTAAATTAATTTGCTGTTACCTAAAGAGTCCATAATTGTTACATATTATTATAAAAACTACCATCAAAAAAACATTGTGGAATATGCAAAGGTTCGGTTTATTTGTAATCACCTTTCACTTAAACCATTTTAAGTGTCCCAATACTGGACACAGGTCTTCTCTCAACTATCTCACGAGTTGAAAGAGTTTAGGCCTTAATCTACACACGCTGGCCAAGTGTAGGTTAGAGGATATCACATCTCCTCAAATGATTAGATTTAAAATATGCAGGTTTCCTCACGATGTATTCTTTGACCGATATTGAGCAGCGGCGATAAAACAATTCACACAACGATGTGTTAGCATAACCGGGAATCGAACCGGCGATTTTATATTTCAAAGGCGAGGCCAATACCGCTGCGCCACCGCTGTTGTTGTCATAGTGAACATTGATTACATCTTGTAGAAACCTGAAAAAAAATGTTTGTAGTTCCTGTTTTTAAGTAAAAAAATGAATGATATTAATAATGATAATATTTTTGGCACCTCGCTAAAGTCCTAGGTAATAACTTGAGATTTATTGTTAGCCACGACACAGACTGTACCTAGTGTGACTAATATAGTGAATTATTGTTATGTACCTATAAATGGATTGCAATAAAACTTTTTGAACTTGTTAGAATCGGAGTCTATATAACAACAGGTCTGTTAACAAACCGGCCGATTTAGAGTACAATTCTAAGGTGAGTCGTAATTTAATTTCCAAAGTGTTAATTACTTGGGAATATTGTTAGATTCTTGTGGAACATCTGGGTATGTTGACTGAAGGCGTATTTGCTTACACTTTGTGGCCTGATGGGTTAGAATAAAACTCTGAGGGATAAAGGCATTTTGTTTTTTTTTATTCTGTAATAGCCTTGCGCTTGACCACAACTAGCCTGTTGTTAAGATAGAAAAAAAAACATTAATTTGACAGAGACAGGACACACAGAATCTAATGATAAAAAACACATAAAAAGAGAGAAAAAAAAACAAATGAAAACAGATAAGAAAAAAAATAAAAACAAAGAGTAAGTGTGACCCTTTAGTGTCAAACATGGACATTGCTCAGTAAACGCTGTGAGTGCCTACTAGAGGCGACACACAGCATTTTCAGCACCATCCATATTCCCACAGTGTGACGCTAGATGCCAAGGTTGCCAAAAGACCAAACCTACATGTCTAATAAAATTGTAATTTGCATGTATTTACGAGACAGAAAAAAAACAAATGTTCATCTAAATATTATACCATTACATAAGCAATTAGGCAGTCTATGATGAAACGCGCTTACCCAGTAAATACCGATTCACTCGTGACTTGAAGACAGGCAGATTATAGCTATCAAACAGTATTAAACGTTTGACAGCTATCGCGATACAGAGATGCCGGTAGCGAATTCGACTACATGGCACTTCGCACAGTAAAAGTGGAAGCAAAGCGTTTTGTGCGTACCCGTGGGATTTCCACTCAACTGCGCTGTCGTCTCTACTACGCGGCTCAATATAATAAAGAGAATTTAATAACAAAAACTTTCTTCGAGAAAGTTATTTCAAAATCATGAGCACTTACTTACACGTGGAATTTTACACTAATAATATTATACCAGTCAACCTGTGCATGAACTGGAATTGAACTTGCTTATGCGAACCTGGGATCAGCGGTAGCACAGCGGTACTTACGGGCCTTGCCTTAGAAATATAAGGACGCGCGTTCGATTCCCGGTCGTGCCCACATATCTTTATGTGACTTGTTACATCACCGCTGCTCAATATAGGTGAAGGAAAACATCGTATGTAAACCGGCATGTCTAAGAACTAATCATTCGAGGACATGTGACATCTACTAACCCGCACTTGGCCAGCGCGTGTGGATTGAGGCCTAATCTCTCTCAACTCGAAAGATAATTATAATAATAATAAAATAAATAATAAATATTTTGAGACATGAACACACACGGTAATCTGGTCCCAAGCTAAGCAGAGCTTGTGTTATGGAAACCAGATAACTGGTATATACTATACATATAATACTTTTCTTTTGTAAATATATACTTATAATAGATATTTACACCCAGACTCGACACAAACATAAATGGTTATCACTTATGTTTGTCTCGGGTGGGAATCGAACCCACGACCTGCGGCGTGAAAAGCAAGTATCTTACCGACCACGCCACCGGCCCGTCAATAATACAGTGGGACATTAACACACACGGTATCTGATCCCAAACTAAGCAGAGCTTGTACTATGGAAACCAGATAACTGGTAATATACTACATGTAATACTTTTCTTTTGTAAATATGTACTTAAATATTAATAGTTGAAAGAAGACCCGTGCCCAGTAGTGGGACACTGTAAAGGGTTGAAGTGAAGTGAACCTAATTTCAATTTACCGCTGTACTAGTTCATCGCCGTCATCTGTGATTGTAATTCACTATGTTCATTAGGTACATATCTAATTTGCATTTGATAGTCAATTCGAACCACGTGTTTAATGGCGCCATCTACCGTCGTGAGTGTTCAATGCATGTTTAGAATGTTATAATTAAATACCAAATCGAGTGCCATGCCCAGTGCCTGGTTCAGTAGTGACATCAGCCGAAAACTCGCTGTTACTGTTCACATATATATACTCAGAACAGGGCCCCGATTCTCGAGTTTTATCTAATATATAAAATTCTCGTGTCACGGTGTGCGTAATCGAACTCCTCCGAAACGGCTCCACCGATTCTTATGAATTTTTTTATGCATATTCAGTAGGTCTGAGAATCGGCTACTATCTATTTTTCATACCCATAAGTGATTTTTTTTTAAATAAATACGCGGTACGAAGTTCCCTGGGGCAGCTAGTCTATTATATAAAATTCTCGTGTCACGGTGTGCGTAATCGAACTCCTCCGAAACGGCTCCACCGATTCTTATGAAATTTTTTATGCATATTCAGTAGGTCTGAGAATCGGCTACTATCTATTTTTCATACCCCTAAGTGAATTTTTTTTTAATAAGTACGCGGTACGAAGTTCGCTGGCGCAGCTAGTATAGATATAAAATTTCCATGTCACAATGTTTGTTACCGTACTCCTCCGAAACGGCTTTACCGATTTTTACCAAATTTTATATGCGTATTCAGTAGGTCTGAGAATCGACTACTATCTATTTTTCATACCCCTAAGTGATAAGGGTTGTTCACCGTTAATTTTTTTTAGCAAAACAAGTTCGCTAGGGCAGCTAGTAGAGATATAACTCTAATTTATTTATGCTAAATAAAGATTTTCATTCAGATTTTTTTATTACGAACTAATTGCAGTTCGAGAAATATATAAAATACCTGTCACTTTAATTTAACTAATAACCTTGAACTTAACCCTTTGTCCATTCGCATTATACCACCTTGGTACTGTACATTGGCACTCCGCACAAAACTTTCCGTCTCTTTCTACTCATACCTGAGTGATAAAGATACATAGTGGCAAGTGGCAACATATTTTCTTGTGCAACAAATTTCAACAATTCAACATATTTTTAACATTATTAACGCAATAAAAATAAAATAAAAAACATTCACCCTAGTTCCGGTACATTTGAATTAAGAATAAAATTTAAAAATATGACTTCGAAATTCAAAATAATGGAATCATCAACTGGAGCGTGTTCTATTTTCTAATTAGTAACTTACTTCCGCGCGCGACTTCGCCTGCCTGAGTACAGGTTAAGGGGATGTTTTAAAGGGATAAAAAGTACCTACCCTATGTAAATAAACTACATGTTGTAAAATTTCATCCAACACCTTTTCCTATTTTTTTTTTTTTATTTTCATATAGATATACTTATACACGTGGTATTAGGAATATTCTAGACTATCTATATTATTAGACCTAAATTTCTTTCAATTCCGTCGACTAGTTTTTGCGTTAAACGGTAACAAATATTTAAAAAAAACACATGAAACAAATGAAGATAGTGATAATTTTTAAATTTTGGTTTTTTTTTTCCGTTAGTGCTCAACTTTCCAACTTCGTCTGTATTGATCATACATATCATAGTAATGTAATGCCTATGAACTACTTCTTTAAGGACTATTTAACACTGAAGAAAATAAAAAACTGTACTACCTGAGATTAGTGCGTTCATCCAAACATACTCTTTTACTTTATAATATTAGTAGATATAGATATTAGATTCGGTGGCAGGTGGCAGTCAAACGTCATGATTAAGGGGTAATTTATACCCCCATTAAGAATTTCACGGGTTAGGGTTAGGTCAGTTTAAATTTATAGTAACAGAAGCTATCGAAAGTAGATCTTAGTTTATTGATATAATATAAAAGCAGATGTTTTAATGATTCTGAATAACTTTGTTAATTTAATCTTCTATTATACTAATTAAACCTTGAAAATAAAGTTATACCTATCATAAAAAAGTAATTAAACACTAAAAAGAATCGGAAATAGATTAATTTTGCAAATCCGTATAGCTTATGCCTGAACTTAAACAAAAATAAATAAATAGTTTAATTGAGAACTCTTTGAAATCGGTTAAAAAAAGTAAATTTACTAAAAATGCAACAACAAAATTTATTTTAAGAATTACCGTATATTTTTTTAATGTAGTTATTGGTGAAAAAGAGTTTTTGTAACAGCAAGTCATCAGTTAATATAGTAATTAAACGGCCTAAGGAAGTCACTTCCGTAGTGCCTACACTAAAATTGCTTTTTTTTTTTCAAAATTTACCAAAATTTGTGAAATACATATAAAATTTGGGACTGAATAACAATATTACATACATCATGCTAAGATTTTATAATAAACTGCTACTGATAATAATTATAATTAATTAATTGTTTTTGAATCAAAAAACGCTGGCTTGAAAAGTGAATCTCAATAAAAAACAAATAAGTCAGCATTCAAAATAAATTCGATTTTTTATAAGGATGTTCCGGTGTTCGATATGTTCGAAATTTAAACAAATTACTGCGTCTTTCGTGCCATAAATTCCTAAGCCCAAATTCACCAACATCAATACGACTGTTAACCTACGAAGTACTATAAATTCTTTAAGAATATACTGTGTTTAACTGTAAACCTCTGATTTAGTTGTTGGTTAACCTGGACCGAAGCCTTGACCGACCGATGCTACCAATTTAAATAAAGGATTCATACTTCCTGCGGCCACGCGTCGCCAAACGCGTAATATTCAAATTAGTGACCCTTTTGTTATTGGAAACGGTCTAAAATGAATAATACGCCGTATTTCTTCATTATTTTCATTTTTGGTAGTCCTGCTAAAAACCTAGAAGAGAAATGAAAAAGAACACAGATACGTGCCGGTTTCCCCATTGTCATTACTAGAACGCAGTATTCCGCCACGTATGAATACGAAGTTTAAAAAAATTAAGATTATTATATTATTATTCATAATTTATTATTAACAATGGTGTTTGTGTATAATTCATCTGTTCTATCCGTGCGAAGTCGGGTTAACTAGCTAGTTATAACTTATTAACTTTTATGTATTACCTAAAAAACTAAAGAATATTTTATATCATTATATAAACATAAACACCTTAACTTCAGCCCACCCCAGGTATCTCATTAACCGTCTCAATAGTTTTTATATCGATCAATGTTCCGTTAATAATGAGATCGTTCTTTACACAATTTAATTCTCAGTAGGAGTTTTTTTTTTTTTTTTTTTTTTTTAATGGCTCGGTTGTAGACTTCTCAGTAGGAGTTTCTACGTTTAAATACTACTTCCGGTACCAACGGTTAGTCAATAAAACAACTTTTTAAATAAAATAAAAACGTTTTACTGATTATATATTTAAGTTTAGGCTTTGCTTCGGCCTAAAACTGTCTAAAAGTTTCTAATTTATGTTAGACACAGTTATTATTGAAAGGAAAAGTTTCCGGCTGATCGCATCCAGCCACTGCCAGCTATATTTCGCAGATCGTCACTCCACGGACGCGGTCTCCTCTCAGAACTTGCTTGCTGTTTTTTATTCTCAAATATGTAAGTTTGCGCATGGCTACAACCTGAGCCTGTCTGATGTTAAGCAATTATGTAGATACAGATTCACTCGTGATTACGAATGATTTTCGGTGCGAAGTTAGCAGTGGAATGAAGATCCATATAGGTAGTTAGAAACTATAAAGGAGCAACAATTCCGACCTACCCTTTTAAATGGTGTCACCAGTCATCTCGGCAAGGCTGCTTAGGAGCAACAATTCCCTCCCATCTTCTTAAATGGCGTCACCAGAGATGACTGGTGACACCAGCATGAACACGGCAAGGCTGCTTGGCGGTGCGGCTTTGTCTGGGTGGTTACTAAGCTGGGTCGAAGCCTGCTATCAGTTTATTATCACATGATTTGTACTACGGACGAAAGTGACTCAGTCTACAAAACTCGACGGATTTCGGTTAAAAAATATTTCCTACCTTCTATTTATAAATACAAAAATTTATGCAGGTATCGGTTCTGATGTTTGAAATTATTTATAATTAATTGAATCATTTCATTCACTCGATAAACATTCGAAATTGAATGAAATGGAATAATTAAAACAATTAGGTCATCGTTTATTGATTTTAGTAGAAATTATTGAATGTCATTTTATCTTTATGAGATACTGATCTTTTTGATTTAAATTTGCTGAAATTGTATCGCATTTTTTTAAATTTGCAATTTGTAGTCTAAGATCTCAGACTCACTAAAGTTACGTTATTTTAAACTAGAGTTGAGCAGCGGTGGCCCAGCAGTATCGGCCTGGCCTTTGAAATGTAAGGTCGCGGGTTCGATTCCCAGTTGTGCCTACACATCTTTGTGTGAATTGTTTCATCACTACCGCTCAATATCGGTGAAGAAAAACATCGTGAAGAAACCGGCATGTCTAAGAAATATTTATTCGATGACTTAAGAAACTCTCTGAACTCGTAAGATAGTTGAGAGAAGACCAGTGCCCAGCAGAGGTACACTAAAAGGGTCGAAGTGAAAACTAGAGTTAACATAACACATAAAATGACATAGCGTCCCGCCTGTAGTACTCGAAGGTACACCTTCGAGTAGTTCACCTGCCTACAGGCAGAGGTAAATATCACTCACTTTTCGCCGGCTATGTTTTAGGTTGTACCCGTTATTGGGGGCTGACTACCGGACCTCGCAGACGTCGTCGTGCCCGGTAAAGCAGTGCCACCTACCGGGTCCGAAAATAGATTACGACCGATTCTTAGATCTATCGAATATAGAGTGACGCGCTCACCTTTTGTTAGGCTTTTAGTTTCGAAACGGGCTTTGTGTGTCTGCCTGAACCACGACCCACGAACAACGTCTAACACCTCCCGTGTTAAATACTCTAAGACTAATAAGTTATATAAAAACATGACGTACAACAAGCAACCTCTGCTCTTAGTCTATGTGAAAAAGCTGATGTTAATTTATATACTTAATCAAAATAGTTTTAATGTCGAATGCATTTTTATGTAACAATTAGCGGATTGCTTCCCACGGCCGCCATTTCTGTTATTTGCCGCCATTTTATTGACCTATTATATAAAGTTGCGAAAAGGATGCCACCTACTTGCATTCATTATTTAAATTATAACTACTACTATATTGATGTTCTGCTATTAGTCTTTAATAATATTATAAATCTGTAAGTTGATTTGTTTGAAATAAAACATAGAAGTCTTTTCAGACTTCATGGTCACTAAAGGACTGGGGATTTGACGTCCCAACTTATTAATCAAACATAAACATTAAATAATATTATTTAAGTTGCGTTCCGATTTAAGCAAACTGAGCTCACAGTGTCTTGAATTCTGAGTGGATTTTACTTGGGTTTTGATACAAGTAAATTAAGCACTGCTGCTGAAATTAGGATGTATTTTAATTTTAATAACCTTGTGGGTCATCTTTAGTAGGAATCTGTGTTCTTTAACGAGTATCTGTGTATTATCAAATCTTAGGTAAAAAATTCAGGTGTTTATTTGGATGTGTATTACCTACTCGTACATTAAAAAATATTATTGATTTGGTTGTTTGTTTTAAGGCGATAATCTCAGGGACTACTGGTCCGATTTGAAAAACTGTTGCACTGTTAGATAGACCATTTATCGAGAAAGGCTACTTTTTATCTCACTGCTGTTCATAAAATAAAATGTAGGTCACGTGGATATATTATTATTATTATTAGCCCGGATCATCCCACTGCTGGGCAAAGGCCTCCCCTAACACCTTCCAGGCGTCGCGGTCTTGTACCACCTCCATCCAATTATCTGAGAATCTATCTATTTCGTCTCGCCATCTCCTTCTCGGTCTCCCGCGACGCCTTCTCCTTGGGTTTGGTAATATTATTTAATTTTGTGAAAAGAATCGTAGGTTTTCTAACTTGTTACAAACGTTAAATAAACTTTTTTTTTATTAACTTAAGCATTTTTTCAATCACAACAACAATTAACCCAATGGGTTATTAGTTCACGTGACTTTTAAGGCGAGCTCTTGAAGAGGAATGAAACTGATCAAATACTATGACAACTACCTTGAGGGCTCCCCATGTGAGGCCGGACCACGGCTCAGGACGTCGGCAGCCGAACAACTCTAGATTAGACTAGATCTAGAAGTGCGTGTTGTTGTAAACTGATAAAAAAAATATATTTCCTTACTAATAAATATTACTAGCTTTACAACCCGCGCCCGCGCCTATATAGGTTATCGCGCTTAACTAATAGTGCGCAGTAAAATAAAAACTATCATATAACCTTCCCTGGGTCTCAAACTATCTCCATACCGAATAACATCGAAACTGGTTAAATAGTTTTGGCGTGTAAGTGCGACAGGCAGACAGAATGACTTTTGCATTTATTATAAATAAATATTTTCGGACATAAACACAACGGTCATCTGGTCCCAAGCTAAGCAGAGCTTGTGTTATGGAAACCAGATAACTGGTATATACTATACATATAATACTTTTCTTTTGTAAATATATACTTATAATAGATATTTACACCCAGACTCGACACAAACACAAATGTTCATCACTAATGTTTGTCTCGGGTGGGAATCGAACCTACGACCTGCGGCGTGAAAAGCATCTTACCGACCACGCCACCGGCCCGTCAATTATAATAGGTATTAGTAAGGATTACTAAACTATTTGATAAGCCGCTAGTATCTACATATTTCACAAGTTTGTTATAACGTAGGCGTGGAGATACACATTAAATATCCTTAACCAAAGTAAACGTTGCATAAAATTAGCCGCAAGCGTTGAAATTGTAAAATACATGATTGATAACGCGGTAGATAGCGTCGCGTGCTTAGGAGGACGACTATGTTGGAATTATATGGATACGACCATTATACGAAAGAACGAGAAGAAAGATTAGAGTATAACGTTGTTATTCATAAAAATCTAATAAGACTTTTTAGTTAAAATGGACTTTGTTTCTTTCTTAATAGTATAAATGTCAAAATGACCGACAAAGACAAACGAATTATAAACCTATTTTAGCTATAATGAGCTTATAAGACGTTTATGAATACGAGGATTAATATTTTTGTAACAAAACACAAAACCGACTTCACACGTAGGTACCTAGAATTATGCGTTTAGGACAATTGCCAATGGCTCTTACGATTTAGGCAGGCTACAGGCACTTGGCGTATTCAATGACGTTTCTTTTGACATACATAGTTTAAAAAATACTTATCAGAGATGATTGTCTAAGTAGTAATTATTACTAGATAGATTAATAATACAGACAAATCGAGTAGAAACCTATGTCCGCTTTACCATATACTCTCCCAAAAGCGGGGAAGAAGTGAGATAGTTAGATCTGGTGTCAGATGATATTAGGCTTCTGACCTCCTGTAACGATTGTCATAGACGTTTTAATGACAACCGGTACCGACGGCGTAACGGATGTTAGCCACTCAACCAACCAAACACCGAAACAAGTCTTAATTGTTACACAAAGATTTTTCGGAACCGGAATCGAACCTGCGACTTCATAGGCGTAGCTCGACACTGCTCGACTACCGAGGTCTTCTTATATGACACTTGATAATTAGGTACAAAATATAAATAAGCGGTTCTTTTAAGCTTTGTTTATAAGTAAGGGGATATGGAATATCCATACTATGATATCGTAGTCTAGCCGGTCCAGTCGCACATCGGTGCCCATCCAATTATCATATCGACTTTCTCCTGAGGTTACGTTAGATGGCAGGTGACTGCACCGTGTCTAGTCTTGATTTGAAACGTGCCACATGTACATACTTCTTAACCTACTTTTAAGATTTCAATAATATTACCAATAACTAGCCAAGCTGATTTTTAAATAACTTACTAGTTTAAAATTATTCGTTTGTTATCGAATTAGGATTTATTTCCACTTCACTTTCCTTACAACTTCACTTTTTCTGTGGAGTTTTTACCTTTTATTTGAATTCCCTCAAGTCCCCAGGTGGTGCAAATCAGGTGAAAATCAACTGGTAATTATGTTTACGGGTAATTAACTGGTGGTAGGCTTCGGCCGTGGTTAGTGACCACCCATCAGACAAAGCTGCACCGCCAAGCGGCCTAGCCGTGTTCCGGTGCGATGTCTTGTGACACCATTTAAGAGGGTGGGTCGAATTGTTGCTCCTTTATGGTTTCAATCTTAAGGAGGCTCATTTCACTGCCACCTTCTCACCGAAAGTGATTCTCACGAGTGAATAGGTACATTGGGCTGGCGCGTCCCATCGTAGACTACATTGCTTAACATCAGGTAAGTTGTAGTCAAACGCCCGCCTATTCAAGAATAAAAAATAATGAATAAACCTACATCCTTCTGTTTACAATAAGTATAGTTTGTTTAGTCTATCACTGCGTGGGGTCTTCTTTATGTTTTAATTATGCATCTAATTATAAATAAATATACGGTAGAGATCTTAATTAATTGGCCCAAAAAAACACGAGATTCGTCGCGGCTGGATTTTGTTTTTACGATTGTGTGTAGAGTAGCGTCTTCATGTCTCTCAGCTGGGTATGGATCTGCTCTCTTTTAGGTTAATTCTTAAAGTTTAATAACTTTAGCCTTCTTATTAATAAACAATTGACGGGCCGGTGGCGTAGTTGGTAAGATACTTGCTTTTCACGCCGCAGTTGTTTGTAAACATTAGTGATGAACATTTGTGTTTGTGTCGAGCCTGGGTGTAAATATCTATTATAAGTTTAAATTTACAAAAGAAACGCAATATATGTATAGTAATATCAGTTATCAGGTTTCCATAACACAAGCTCTGCTTAGCTTGGGACCAGATGACCGTGTGTGTTAATGTCCCAGAATATTTATTTATTTCATTAGTAAGGTGTGGATAGCTATGTTTTGTCTCTGCCAAATGATTTAAAAGTGTCATATAAAAGAAAAAGACAAAACATGGATTAGCTATTCACCCCTTTCACTTCAACCCTTTTTTGTGTCCCACTCCTAGGCACGGGTCTTCTATCAACTATCTTATCAGTTGAGAGAGTTCAGGACATAATCCACACACGCTGGCCAAGTGCGGGTTGTGGATGTCACATGTCCTCGAATTAGATCTTAGACATGTCGGTTTCCTCACGATGGTTTCCTTCACCGATATGGAGCAGCGGCGATGTAACAAATCACACAAAGATGTATGTGCGCGACTAGGAATCGAACCCGCTACCTTATATTTCTAAGGCAAGGCCCGTACCGCTGCGCCACCGCTGCTCCGGACGTACCTTACTCTTCGTTTATTAATAATGGGGTAAATGATGTTCTACTTTGTACTGGAATATTAGAGGAAAACTTTTTAACCCGTGAAATGTTAGGAATTTAATCTAAATCCAAAGTATTTTTTTGGTATTTTTTTTATGTGTAATTCACGGAAAGTTGATCTTATTATGGGTCAATTACCTAAATCTTGTTTTGACTTACAATTTACTTTAAAGAAACCGCATATAATGTGCATAAGACGTTCGAGATGGTAACCAGTACGCATTTTCTTTTGTGATTCTGTATAAGTTCACGTCACTTCAACCCATATTAGTGTCCCACTGCTGGGCGCGCATCTTCCCTCAACTTTCTAACGAGTTGAGAGAGTTTAGGCTATAATCCACACACGTCATAATCACTAAAAATTACTTTGTGAACGTGACGTCACGCGATACTTTGGTTCAATGCCATTATTTAAATTGTGTTCAATATTTTCGTACAACATACAAAACGAACTAAAAATAAAATTCATCTTGCCTATTACGATTTTTTTTGAGTTTAACTATTTTAAGTATTAGCATATATTTAAGCTTGAAGAATAGCAGTTAAAAGCAGTAGTTAATATTTGTGAATTCATTTCCTTAAACCACACATCGTTGTAACATCAATAACACAACCTAAGTACAGATAAATTGAATAAACTACATAAGTATTGTAGAATTCTTAGTCTTCATAAGTATTGTAGAATATCAGAACTAAAATTTTAATGACATTATTGTGACAACCACCAATCCGTATTTGACCAGCGTGTGGATTTTACAAGAAATCAGGAGTTTTAAAGACAAATGAGAGTGAAGTTGTACGTGCCATGTACACATTTTTTTAGGTTCGTACAAAAAATATTTTTTTTATATTTCACGCATTATTTGCAACCTAACTAGGTACTTTTAGTTGTCACTTAACCTGCAATAAGTGTTAATATGTCAATATTTATTAATCAATTAAAATACGACTGAGACACTTAATTTAGCTTTCAGATAGCAAATAAACTTTACTTTTCTTTTACTTTGTTGTTTGGTGTTTACAATAACTACCGATATTCCGTCAACGATTTGAAAACCCCAACAGAACTCGTACTTAGTTGTAGGACACTAAGGTCCAAATTTAAAGAAAGATCTCTTTTGAGTACGAGCTTGAGGTTACAGTTGAGATGACAGTAAAGATTGTTGATTTTAGAAAAAGCAACCTTCACCTCAACTGTAACCTCAAGATCATATTAAGATCTGTTTAAAAATACGAGCCTAAAAGGCGGTTACTTCATATGTATGCACTGATTAAACAACGATGTATTTTCTAACTGCATTACATTCACACTCATTTCCATCTAACATCTTGTGCACATTACCAAAATTAATCTCAAATCTAAGCAAAGCTTAGATCTAAGCAAACAGTTTAAGTTAAACAAACTTGCTATAAATTGTTAACATGATTAACTTAACTTAGGCACAACATTAACTTACACTACCTTAGAGTTGAAACATTTTTACAAATAGCTTAGTTTTTTTTAGGTAGGAGTATGAATCTAAGAAAAATCTAAAAAATTATTAAATAAGTTAAAATGTTTTATTTGTAGTTTTATTTTGTATTTTTGTTTTTGTTTTTTTTATGATAAATGAAATGAAGTGAACAAAATTGGAAAAAAATCTTTTTAATTTTATTCACTTCATTTCAAATATCTTTTTACGTTAGTGTGTGGCAATCAAAAGATGTTAAGTTATGAATAAAAAAGATAAAGTATATAAATCTGATCAAGAAATATTTTATAAATATAAAAATAATAAAAATGAAATAAGTATAAAAATACTAATTATAATAATAAACATCGTTTCAAGCCTTTTTATTGTCCCACTGCTGGGCACGGGTGTTCTCTCAACTATCTTACGAGTTGAGAGCCTAGCCTAGTATACGCCTTAATCTACGTACGCTGCACTGGCCAAGTGCGGGTTGGTGGATGTCACATGTCCTTGAATGATTAGTTTTACACATGCCGGTTTCCTCGCGATGTTTTCCTTCATCGATATTTTGCAGCGCCGCTGGTGGGACAATTTACACAAAGATGTGTGAGCACGACTGCGCCACCGCTGCTCTAAAATACAATTAATTATGAACCTAACTAATAATTGTTTATACAAATTAATATTTATATTACAAGAACACTTTCGGCAAAGTTTTTAAAGTGAGTTTAGGTAATACTTAATGATTGATTTAAATGACAGATGTTTCAATTTTTATAAAAGTTACCTGACTAATTAGGATGTTTTGCAAATTAAATTGTATAATATTACTAAAACATTAAATAGCGTTAACTTAATTAGGTACCGTAGCTTATGTTAGGTACCAAGTGGAGAACCATACAAAAAGCATGATTAAATTTTAATAAATGCATACATTTATAATTTTTCAAACATTAATTAATATCAACTGCCAACTAATCGTATTCATTTAATAAATGCTAGGTCCCGGGTCGGACAAAAAACATTCATAGTAAAAATAAAGTGTTTGTGCTGTTTTCACCAACAGATAGAGTGATCCATGATGGTTTAGCTATATAATTTGTACCATGCGAAACCGGGACGGGTTGCTAGTTAAGCATCTAGTTGTTCCCTAACATTAGGCACCATACATAAACAGTCACTAATATTACCCGGAAGCAGCTGTGGCGCAGCGGTATCAGCCTCGCCTTTGAAATATAAGGTCGCGGGTTCGATTCCTGGTCGTGCCCATACATCTTTGTGTGAATTGCTTCATCTCCGCTGCTCAATATCGATGAAGGGAAACATCGTGAGGAAACCGGCATGTCTAAGAAGTAATCATTCGAGGACATGTGACATCGACTAACCCCCGCACTTGGCTAGTGTGTGGATTAAGGTCTAAACTCTCTCAATCCGTAAGACAGTTGACAGTTTATTATTTATATCTTAATATACTAACCTATATTTTCTTAAATTAAGCATAAAATTAATGACATGACCTAAAACTTTTGTACCCCAATTACTTGGTAGAATATAGCTAGCTACTGAGACCTTAATGAGACCTTCTATACCCATATTGAGACAAACAAATTATTATTATTATTATTATTATTATTATTATTATTATTATTATTATTGTTAACCCTTTTTTAGTAGGACACTAAAAAGGATTGAATCGAATTGATGTGTATGACCCATCTGCGTTACTTAATCTTTAGTAGTTATTGATAACTAATAAATTCCGTAGTTGTTGATACAACAAGTTAAAGTTTGACCGTCAGTTCGTTACATTTAGTGTGTACCGTGAACTAATTATGATTAATTATTTGTCCATTGAACTTTGTAGAAAGGTGTCAGCAAATGTAATGGGCGGTCATTCACACCTACCTACCACCTACTTACCACCTAGGTACTTAGTGTTGGGGGAAGCTTAACCAGTTTTAAGTATTATTAAAAAAAATATATAAAATACTAGTTATCCCGTCTCACCTTTGTCCCGGTGGTGTAATTGTGGTGACAGCGGTATAAAAATTTTTCAATAATATTCTCAAATCTACCGAATGTACACGGTGCACCGGAAAAGATATCTAATGCTAAAAATTCTAAGTTACTTGAGCCATATGCAATTGTATTTTGAATTTTAAATTTTAATAAATCCTTACTAATATTATAAATGCGAAAGTAACTCTGTCTGTCTGTCTGTTACGCATTCCCGCTTAAACTACTGAACGGATTTGGATAAAACTTAGTATGGAGGTAGTTTGAGACCCGAGAAAGGACATAGGATAGTTTTTATACGACTGCGCAAAAAGAAGGTGATGTTTTGGCGCGATAACCGACATACACGCGGGCGAAGCCGCTGTCGGAAAGCTAGTCAATTATAAAATATAATAACCCTCCTACAAATTCAAATATAGATTTTCAATATATTTTCTTTTACCACTCAAACTTTTGAAGAGACCGCCATTTGTCACATCTTTTATTAGGGTTGCGTGCGCGACACAAATTTTTTGCAAAAACCTAGCACGTCTAAAATTGTATCAAGATATACCTAATGCAAATTAATTTCTGACTTCACATAGACATTTGTAATGACTTACAGAACTTCAAGGCCCCGATTCTAGAGCTTTAGACAATTATCTATAAACGACATCTGTCGAAGAAAAATGGCGACTTCTTTTGTTTTTCAATGCTATCCCCCAGTTTTTCAACCTGTGTCTATTAGAGATAAATGTCTAAAGTGCGCAAATGTCGAAAAAAATGAGGGATGTCATTGAAAAACAAACTGTCTGAAGAGCGCGAATCAGGGCCCTGGTTTTAAGTATGTTATAGCTTTTCCGGTTCAGGTTGTATATTTCCTATATAACGAAGCAAATCTATTAACTGCTACAGAAATGGGTCAGATCAATACCACCCACATTATAGGACACCGGAACAGTAACTTGATATCGTTAATTTTGAAGCAAATAATATTAATATCGCCTTCATCGCCTTCAATGTCATCCCTTAAAAAAGGTAAGGTTCCATTGGAAGCATCTATTATGTTACTAGCGGCCGCCCGCGACTTCGTCCGGGTGGATTTCGGTTTTTTTCGCAATTAAAGTTATGCCTAGTTAGTTAAGCCTATGTTCTTTCTGAGGGTCTAAAGATTGTTTGTGCCAAGTTTCATCAATATCGGTTGAGAGGTTTAAGCGGGAAAGCGTAACAGACAGACAGAGTTACTTTAGCATTTATAATATTAGTAGGGATAGGGATTATATATGTACCTACACTAGGCAGAGCAGCGATGGCGCAGCGGTACATCGGTTAACGCGCTAAACCACTAACCTCTTTTGCGCAGTCGGCGGGAAAGACATAGGATAGTAACTAACCTATGTCCAACAAGTCGAAATAATGTATGTATTTTAACCATTGTAATAGCGATGTGTCTGAATAAAGACTTATATTATTACCATAATATAAAAAATCTTTGCTTTTACGGTGTCGAGCATAAAATAAATTAACTTTTATAACTTATTCTACTTTTTGTACATAGAAAAGTTCAAAATGTTGAATAAGTTGCTAGTTCATCGCTTAGAATAGCACCTCACCCTTATCTCTCACAAAAACTGATTGATCCACTTTCAATCACAATACACATAATTTTAGTCAGGTATTGACATCAACACATTATATTACAATACTGTACATTGCTTACTTGCTTCAGATTTTCGTGCAAGCATGCAGGATTTTTTTTAACCAATGCGAATTTTTTTTGTGTTCTGCGTCACTAATAGTATACTTTTCCTATAATTCTTCAAATTGTTTTTTTATTTGTCATGAAATCAGGAGCTTATAGATGATCTATTATAATTAAAGTGCGCGCTGTAAAATAAGCGGTTAGTCACCCTAGCAAGCGCACAGCTGATACGGAGAGATACACACTGCTACACAAAATAATAATAATAAATAAAAAACATTTATTTGCCAAATAAAAGGGAACAATTAAACATTTTGTTAAGGTTAAATTAAGACAAAATTACATTTTGTTATTACCTACTATTCGAAAATGTTTTGCTAGCGAGCTTCACACTAGGTCGAGCCTGTCTCGTGAAGCTTCGGAGTGGTTTACCAAAATACACAATTTCTAGATCATTAGCACAAAATGTAAATAAAGATAATGTATTAATTAATTGTAGGTGTTAGAATAATAATTTAATTTAATAATAAAATAATTAATAACATGCGTGTGTTAGGGCGTATGCGTGTGCGTGTGCGCTCGCGCGTTTGTGCGTGCGCGCGCGCGCGCGCGTGTGTGTGTGTGTGTGTGTGTGTGTGTGTGTGTGTGTGTGTGTGTGTGTGTGTGTGTGTGTGTGTGAGTGTGTGTGTGTGTGTGTGTGTGAGTGTGTGTGTGTGTGTGTGTGTGTGTGTGTGTGTGTGTGTGTGTGTGTGTGTGTGTGTGTGTGAGAGAGAGTATGCGTGTGGGTGTGTGTGTGTATGTGAGAGTGAGTGTAGTGTGGTAGAGTATGATATTATGATCCTATTCTTACAAGAGATTCAGTGTCAGAGTATGATCGGGAAGATAGCCACAGGAACACTATTTTTTTAGCTTCTTTAGTGGTGCAAGTTTTTATGTTACAAGATTTTACCACGGTGTTATAAATGAATCTTAACATAAATTCTTGCATGTGTTTTGCGAATGCGGTCTTGACTGGAACCAATGGACATCTGTATACCCGTCGTCTTACGAGGTCAGAATATTCTGGTGCTTGTCTTATTATATTGTGCTGTTTTAGAACTATTCTTAGTATATAAAGCTGTCTAACATTGAGGACTTTAGCTGTTTCGTACAACTGGTTTGCTATACATTTCCAGTATATGCTTATTCTCGCGTTGTGACGACCTCGGATTGGGTTATACTGTGCCCGGGAGGTCGCGGGTTCGATTCCCGCCCCGGACAATATTTGTGTAACAGCAAAAATTTGTTTCGGTGTCTGGTTGGTTGAGGGACTACCCTCCTTGCCTCGTAGAGCACGTTAAGTCGTCTGTCCCGGTTGTCATTTAACACATCTATGACAATCGTTACATGTAGTCAGAAGCCAAAATAATCTGAGACCTGGTCTACCTAACTATCTCGGCTACTGGTTCCATGGGTTTCGAGGTCTGATAGCCGCATCAGGTTAGACTGGGAGCCGACTCCAATAGAAATGGGAGAAAGACAAGGCGAATGATGCTTATTCTCGCATTGTATAGGGTTTCCGTACAACGAGAGGTCAGCTTATACTAGATTTCTATACCTTGATGTGTACAATCAGTATCAATAGTAAGTTAGTATCGTTAGCGATTACTTCATTTTTAGTAATGAAACATATCAGAATATATTAAAATTTATTTATTTCTTCAAAAATTGTGCAGTAGTTAAAATTGTTCCTATAAACAGTAGCCAGCGATGTATATCAAACATAAATACATTGTGAATTTACAATAGAAAGTGTAATTTGATATTAAAAGGATATCCGTGGGGCGCGAATATTTGTACAAATGTCATACCTGTGCGGATGTGACGTTTTGTGAGAGTGTCATCTTTGGCAGAAAGAACGTAACATTATGCTCGACACAAACATCATCTGGGACGGTGCATTATACCGATCTTATTGCAATCGATGATAACACGCACCGATTTTTCCATAATTATTACTGGAAACAGAATCATCATACCTTCAACCCTTTTTAGTGTCCCACTGCTGGGCACGGGTCTTCTCTCAGCTATCTTACTAGTTGAGAGAGTTTAGGCCTTAATCCACACACGCTGGCCAAGAGCGGGTTGGTGGATGTCACATGTCCTCGAATGATTAGTTCTTAGACATGCCGGTTTCCTCACGATGTTTTCCTTTACTGATATTGAGCAACGGCGATGAAACAATTCACACAAAGATGTGTGGGCACGACTGGGATTCGAACCCGCAACCTTATGTTTCTATAGCGGGGCCCGTACCACTGCGCCACCGCTGAATCCGCTCCCCAGAATAGGTCCCCTTTAATTACCTTGACTATGGTTCTTGGTGAATTTCGAATAAGTATTTTTTTTAACCTCTCCATTCTAGTCCTTCACTTAACTTGGAGGGAAATGGACATACAAACTTTTTGACCTCTACAATATTTTTAGTTTAATTCATGTGAAATTCAAGACAGTTTGTTACTCCTCTATTGTTTCTAACTATATGGAGGCCCATTCCACTACCACTTTCTCACCAAAAATCATTCGTAATCACGAGTGAATCGGTACACTGAGCTGGCGCGTTCCATCGTAGAATGCATCATTGCTTATCATCAGGCAAATTATAGTCAAGCGCAAGCCTGTTTCAGAATAATAAAAGAAAGTTTAGGTGTCCCGGGACTTATAATCCGAAACCGTCTTTTCACGTGCGTTGCTGTCGATCCTGGGTTACAAGAGTAGCTGTGGTGGGACTGTTGTGGTGTTCGGTCCCTATAAAGACATAAAATACATTGCTTGGTGGATCCAGCATTTTTGTAGAAACATTATAACGGTAGCCAGCAATGTATAGTAAATATATTGAAATTGTGACCAATTGTGACTTTGTAATAGAAAGTGTAATCTGATATTAAAAGGATATCCGAGGGGTGCGAATATTTGTACAATTTTTATACCTGTGGATATCGCGGATATATCGTGGATGTGGGTCGGATGTAAAGTGACATTTATATTGACGGTGTAAAATAGTTTAGTGTTACTAAAAAGGTTCGTACTTTCACTTAGTAGGAGTTGTGATTACGAAAAAAGTTTTCAAAAACGAGATAAGATAATGAGTTAAAATAATAATAGGTATAACGACACCTTTTTTGGGAGAAGAATGTCGTCTTAGGACGGTGGAGTTAGTTATTTTTGTTTAGTAAAAGCTTGTATAGTTATTAAGATAGACACTAGCAAATTGCGGAATTGTTTCTGCAAAGGTCATAAGTTAAATATGATGATAAAGAGGTCTTTTTTAACCATAAATATATTAATTGAAAATGTTGGAGAAGTATTTTTCTTTATTTGTCGTGACCTAAAGATTTATGGTGATACGTTCAGTAAAATCTCAAATGGGTTTAAATTTGTGGGTGACTTAACCCAATTAGCCGGAAGGGCCCTAATTAGCCGAAAGGGCCTCCTAAATGGCGTTACACCTAGGTCAGTTTTATACCTCTGTATGACGTAGCGCACTCCCACACCATAACTGATTGACTCCATGACTGATGGGCCGCGCCGGTGGCTTGGTCGGTAAGATACTTGCTTTTCACGCCGCAGGTCGAGGGTTCGATGCCCACCCAAGTCAGACATTTGTGTGATGAATATGTCTGTTTGTCTTGAGTATGGGCGTAAATATTTATTGTAAGTAAATATTTACAAAAGAAAAGTATTATATGTAATAGTATATACCAGTTATCTGGTTTCCTTAACACAAGCTCTGCTTAGCTTGAGACCAGATGTCCGTGGGTGTTAATGTCACAGAATATAAAAAAATGGCTATTGAATTAAACAGAAAGAGATATCAAATAAATGCTAATGCAATCAGAGCCTCATTGGACTGTCACCTTCTCACAGAAAATCATTCGTAACCACGAGGGAATCGGTATTTTGGGCAGGCGTGTCCCATTGTAAACTACATCGTTGCTTAACATCAGGCAAGTAGTAGTCAAGCGCAAGACCATACACAATAAAAAAAACTGTTTCGTGAGATCTATCTCAGAATAAAATGTCTGGCAACGTCCTGAGCTGTTCTTCCCCACATGGGGAGCTCCCATAACAGTTGTCAAGCACTTCATTATTTGCACCACCGCTGCTCGATACTGCTCGTCGACCGCTGATAGATTATTTAGATCAAAGAAACTAAAATAATAATATACTAAATATTAATATTACGTGCATACTTCCAATATTTTCAGCTCCTGTCTTTCCAAATAAAATAGGTACTTAGTAGTTCTTGAAGTTTAATTAAATAATGAAAGAGTCGCTAAAAATAACCCAACAAGACATACTGTTTTCATAAATCATTCTTATATGCCAAAGATTTCAAGTACTTACCTCACTTAAAAGAAGAGGGCTTATTCTGAGAATCGAGATTAAAAATATCTTTGGGAATAATTACAACTAGAATTAAATACAATAAAGAATAAAATATAACAACATAACAGCATCACACCTGTATTACCTGAAGGTGTAGGCAGCGGTGAATATCACCTACTTTTCGCTGGCTATATTAAAGTCTCATACGTAATAGGTTCGAGCCTATTGCCTTCCATCAGGCTTCCACCAAACTGGAACTAAAATTCTCTAAATACTATTAGAAAAGGTTTTTTGATCGATCTGGGACTTCGCGATTTTAAAGCGAACACGCTTATCACTGCACATCAGAGGCACAATATTAGTATAAAGTTTACCCAATCGAAATGTTTGTATCGTTTCAATACCGTTCATCAGAATACTCCCCCAATCCTGGTTATTTTAAGTAACCCTTTTATACGGGAATTATGTTCATTAAATATGTTTTTTTTATAATTTTTCTATTTTCATTTAGAGCATATGGTCTCATTGTGGCAGTCGCAACCCTATCAGGAAGTTGAAAAAGTTAAGTTCCTTGTGAGGTTATTGTTTTGTAGTTAACGGTTCATTACAGTTTGATAAAGTGGGTTAAATATTAGTATTTAGTATGTTTTAGTTTCTTTGATCTAATCTATACTTTTTTACTCGACTGCACCAGAAGGAGGAATATGTTTGTCGAGTGCATGTATGAGCAGCGGTGGCGCAGCGGTACGGGCCTCGCCTTAGAAATATAAGGTCGCGGGTTCGAATCCCAGTCGTGCCCACACATCTTTGTGTGAATTGTTTCATCTCCGCTGTTCATCGGTGAAGGAAAACATCGTGAGTAAACCGGCATGTCAAAGAACTAATCATTCGAGGATATGTGACAACCCGCACTTGCACTTGTGTGGATTAAGGCCTAAACTCTCTCAACTCATTCACTCAAAAATTGTAAAGAAATAACGAGTGAATCGGTATATTGGGTAGGCGCGTCAGGCACTACATCATTGCTTAACCTCAGACAAGTTATAGTCAAGCGTAGGCCTACAGAATCATCATCATTATCAGCCTATTCTAGTCCACTGCTGGACATAGGCCTCTCCTAAAGCACGCCACTGAGCACGAACAGAGGTTTTTCTCATCCAGTTCTTTCCGGCTGCCTGCTGAGATCGTCACTCCACCAGTCTGAGGTCCTACGCTACGTTTGTCAATTCGTGGTCTCCACTCAAGTACTTACAGGATATTTCAGAATAAACAAGCAAAATTATGATATGTGACATCCACCAACCCGCACTTGGCCAGCGTGTGTGGATTAAGGCCTAAACTCTTTCAACAGTTGAGAGAAGACCCGTGCCCAACAGTGGAACACTAAAATGGGATGAAGTGATGTATATTTTTTCATAATATTGATGTACCTTGAAATTAAACTAAGTACTTTTTAACGAATTTTACCCCGTTTTATTTAGATTTAAAATCCCGACGTTTCAATGTCTTTTCAGACTTCATGTTCACGAGTGGACTGAGGTATTTGACGTCCAAAAATATTAATCGTAATTATTACTGACTATCTACCAACATTACTATTTAAGTTTATTATTATTTTTATTTGAAACGTTGGGATCTAAAATCTAAAATAAACCGCGATAAAATCCGTTAAAAAGTAGTTTTATTTCAATGTGTACTATTCGCGTAAATCTAAGACAATACTAAGATCATTCTTATTTCTAATTTTAACATTATGTGTGTCGCATATTTTCTTAAGTCATCTGTAAGTAAAACCTCTTTTCTAATACCTTACAAGATTAAAAAATTGGTTCTTACATAGAAATTAACTTATTTACTAAACTTATTAATACTGCATTAAGGCAGATCGTACACAGAATATTAAATTACATTTTTTTCCCAATATCCATCACAAAATCTAATATTTCGCCTACTCACGGATCTTCTCACAAAAAGAAATCTGTCAGCGCAGATGTTCAGTTTTTTACAACAAAACGGAAACGGAAAGACAAGGAACACATCCTGTCTCTTTCTTACTATATTTCGTCTCTTTCTACGTCTTCCTATAGTTTGGGAAGTAACGTGGCACAGATTGTTGGTCCATCTGCCACCTGCTTTACAACTGACGGTCATATGCTTGCAATTAGAAAAAAGATTAAAAAACAAATCGTATTTTGGCAATTCTTGGAACTAGTATTACAAAAGTTTCTTTGAGTAAAAAAATAAATAAGAACCGTTTAATAATAATAATAATAAATATTCTGGGACATTAACACACACGGTCATCTGGTCCCAAGCTAAGCAGAGCTTGTACTATGGAAACCAGATAACTGATATACTACATATAATACCTTTCTTTTGTAATTATATACTTTAATATCGATAATTACACCCAGACACAAGACAAACAGACATGTGGGAATCAAACCCACGACCTGCGGCGTGAAAAGCAAGCATCTTACCGACCACGCCACCGGCACGTCAAAATTTAATGCGTTGTGCCAAAGAGATTATAAACCTGTACATACCTTAAACGACGGACCTCAATAAACGAACATCTCCAGTATCTTGAGAGTCCCAAAAATTGTTACAAACAATATATTTTTCAAGTAAGACCGTATTTAAGCGATTCTAATTTTTACAGTGAAATAACAAAAAGAAAATTGAAAACTTTTGTCCGTAGTTATAGGGTATTTTATCAACTGTTTTTAAAAGTTAAGAGTAGTTAATTGAAAACCCCCATTACGGAAACGACTTTTAAACTTTTAATAGCTAAATTATTTTTATAATTTCTTCTTTGTCTGTCATCTTGACATTTGAATCTGTAACAAAGTGATGAAAACCATTTCAACTCCATAGTTGAAATGGATGGTTGAATGGTTTATAAGTCTTTTATGAATAAGGGAGTTAAGATTTTTACTTAATTCACTTACAGTCACTTAATTTGACGTCTATCGTAATAGTTTATTCGTGGGATTGGCAACAGAGCCTTCAGCCGTCGACTGTCGTACGTAGCTATTACCACAGATAATATAATACTTTTTATTAATTAAATGAATTAATTGACTGAACTTTCCTTCAGGTTTCTGACGCATGAATCTTTATGAAGATATGCCATCTTCTCGCTGAAAATCATTCGTAATCATGACTGAATCGGTAAATTAGGCAGGCGCGTTCCATCTTAGACCACACCATTGCTTAACATCAAGCAAATAATAATCAAGCGCAAGCCTATTCTAGATTAAAAATAAAATTACTGTCTAAGTTTGTATGGTTGCGTGGATGAATTTTTGATACAATTTCACGCAAAAACTACTGAACGGATTTGGATGAAATTTGGCGCAGAGTTAGATATAAGTATTTATTTACAAAAGAAAAGTATTATATGTATAGTATATACCAGTTATCTGGTTTCCATAACACAAGCTCTGCTTAGTTTGGGACCAGATGACCGTGTGTGTTAATGTCCCACAATATTATTATTTTTATTATAGTCTGAAATATTGTATAGGCTACTTTTTATTATAATACAACGCAGTCACACTACAATTGTCCCAGCGTAAGGTAACCTTGTGATAATGGCTCATTCAAATCGCCTGACCTTTAAAGCTACCATCAGCTATGCTAATTTGAACCTTATTGCATTGTAATTGATATGACATAATGATAACACAGTAATGAAACGATCAATCTGCGGGTCGTTGACCTCATCTATCACTGATATCAGATGAGACAGATCTGTTTGCTTATGTCGCTCCCACGGGATGAAACTAACTTCAAATTCCTTTGGAATTCATAAAATAAAACCTACCTAAAATAAAAACCTATTTTTTAAGTGAAGATGGCTCTGCGAATATTTCCTCTACGGCCAGCAGCTCGACTAGGCAGAGGTGAATATTACTCACTTTTCGCTGGCTATTTAGGTCCCATACGTAATAGGGGCGAGCCCATTGTCGTTCATCAGACAAAATTCCAAACTTCGAGGTTCAATGACTCTCTAAGTCTATTAGAAGTCTTTTTGCTCCACCCAAGAGTCGAACCCGAGACCTCTACCGAGGCAGTAAGAAAAACTACAAGGAAAGAGTTTTAAAATAAACAGAGTTGTTTAAAATATACGTATAATTAACAATATTAAATCCATGTGATGTGTTTAACGAAGTTAAAATACTTCAGAATCAAGTGAACCCCTTTACAGATGTAAATCATAAAGTAAAGGGGAAGGATTAACATATGATTTATGTTTTATGATTCATAACATAAAGTTAAGCTAATTATAGAAAATTTTCGTTGTTTGGAATTTGTTTTTTAAAGAAACTGGAAATAAATAAAGAGGTTTTTGAATTTATTAAATGTGAGTAGATACGCAAGAAGAAAAGTTTATTAAAAATAATTTAAAAAAAAAACATCTGCCAACATAATGAAGCGCGAAAAATCTTTTTATTTTTTTTTCAGAATTTTGATGTACCCTGTGCCACTCTCACGACTACGACTCCTTTTGGCGCAGTCGAGTAAAAAGGGACGCCTAGTATGAGATCGTCAATACGGAAAAAGATTTCGAATAGTGTCTTATACTTATCAAAATGCAATTTATTTTAATATTGCAAAATATTGTTTTTCTAACCAAACTTACGATCAAACAAAAAGAAATGCTAGAAATTGAATAAAATTAAATGAAAATAATTTGTAGATATTCCCCATTGCTCAAGGCGAAAATCATTGAGACCTCTTTTTCTACAACTTCAAAAAAAAATTAATGTGGTTTACTCGAGGTACCCTTGCGTAATCACAGAAAAAATATTATTTTAAAAGTCATAATAACATACATACCGATCTCACCTGTATTACTCAAAGGTGTAGGCAGAGGTGAATATTCACCGGATAAGTTTATGATACGTAATAAGAGACGACCCTATTACCATTCCGTAAAATTTTCATAATGTTAATTTTATTTTTATTATTATAAAGTTTATTATAATCATTCTATTTTCAAAGTTTCTATCGCAGCCATTCTTTTTATTTTTAATCATATTATGTTGTTGTTTTGTATTTTTTATTTTATTTAGTATTGACATTTTGTTTTTCTTATTATATTATTATTATTGTTTTCAATTAGCTCTATTTCAAACACAATGTATTTTTGTTAATGAATAAGATGTTTTGGCAGCGTGTCAGCGTACAACAGTAGACCTACGTTTACATTTATCTATTTGTATAAATAAAACAAATAAATAGATGCCTACACAATAACCTTAGAATTGTGATCTAATGGCGCTAGTGAATCATGTATAATGTTACACGATTATCGTAATTATTTAATGGCGTGCATCTTTAGTACCGACAAGGTTAACTTATTGCATTTTATATATTTATTATATGAACAAATATTTATAGTTTCCATAGATTTTCCTGACACATAAACAGTGTAGTATTATTAAATTTGCGTGATTTTATTGGAATTCGCCAGAACGTCCATGCCAGCTAAATATACGAAAGCTTTGTTGACGCATCGAAGTTGACGGTATGGAATCGGCATCAGCGTAAACTAACGATTACGTCAACAAAAATAACTTGTAATTGATATTGTTTCCCTCTAAAGGTACTTCCCTACTTTCCCACTTACACGACTCCGCTCCCACCCGACAAAAGGAATAATTTAAATAACTCTAGATATTTCATTGGCAACAAAAATGAGAGCTGTCTTGATGTTAGCGAGACACCTCATAGTCAGCAGCAGCAGCGAGAGCTTACCGCCGCCATCAGACTGTTTCGTAGTAGATGCCTCTATTACCGCGAGTTGCAAGTAAGATATAGCCAAAAAAGCATGAAAAGCAAAAGCGGGTGCCTGTTAGCTGTCGCCGCGAAGACAGCAGCGACAGTGAGCAGTCGCTTAAGTGGTGATGCTGGATGGGAGCGATGTTAGAACAGTGTCGTGTAAGTAGGCTATGACCTTAACTTTGACCAGCTGCTAGATATTTTAAGACAATATTAATTGGTAATAAAGTGAAACCTGCAAACCAAACTCTAAATCACTTTAAAATAAAGTTTCCGACCACCTTACAAACATAAAACAGAATTGGACAGATAAAAAAACAATAAATAAAAATGTTTGCACATGTATCACATATTGCGTTCGTTTTCACCCTTCGCACCTGTTCGGTGTGATTTTGTAGGGCCCCAACGATTTTATAATTTCGACTGCCCTGTATTTTATAAATAAATATTTTATTTAATTTTTTTATGGAAACCTAAAACTGCGTTTCACGTAATATAAACGCAATTTTAGCTTTCCATAGATAAAATAAAATTGAACAAATTTAAATTTCGAAGAGGAGGAGGAGAGCTTTAAGAGAGGCCTATGTCCAGCAGTGGACTAGGATAGGCTGATGATGATGAAATTTTGCAGAGTTTTACCTATATTCAAGCGTAGATATGTATACCATTTCAATATTTACATAATGACGTGAAGATAATACTTAATAATGTTTTTAAGGTATGGTTTGCTAGTAGAAAACTCATAAAATATGTTTCAGTTAAGCTCCGTTTCGTATTTATAAATTGTCCTTGTTAATGTTTTTAAAACTTAAAAACTACTTATATCACTTCAGACTTTCAATAAAGAATACCGACTCAAAATCGGTCCATTCATTTAAGCAAAACAAGGCAACAAACTCGTACACAGATACATTGATGCGCACTTAAAAGAAAACAACATTTTTTTTTCTGAAATAAAAACAATCATAAACTGATTGACCAACATACACAAGTTACATAACCGTAACCCCTACTTAGAAATATTTAAATAAAGAACATAAAAAGTCGATAATAAAATAACCGAAGAAGGGATGATTTTAAAAATAAAAATTAAAAACATTGAAGGTGAGGGATGCGCTGTTTCCTGCCATCGCAACGGGTTGTTCCAGATTTCCGGTAATACCACCTGGCAGGACTGCAGGAGACTTAAGAACCCTATCTTTTGTATGAATACCCCTTGATTTAGAGGGAATCTTTACCCCTTTCTTTAGTATTTTGTTATATATAGTAACTACTAGTATTTTGTTTGTCTGTTTATAAAACGACTCACTAATTTAACCTTAGTATTTTCTTAAATTTACTCGAATATCACTCATTGAAATAAAACTACTTTATAACGGATTTTATTTTTAAGTTAACCTTGTCATTCACTGCACGGTAGAATAAGTAATTTGACGTCTCAAAAATATTAAAATAATTTGACTTTTATTTTATTTATGACGCAGTTTCATTAGGATTTCATATGAGTTACGTTTATTGCGGTTATATTTAACAAGAAGGTACTAAAATTAATTGCAACCTTTATTGAAAGATAGCACAATCTGCGTTTTCAGATCCTCCATTAGAAGAATTAAGAAAACCCACGCGCTTGCCTTAGTTAAGCCGCCATTTTTTATTTATCTAGTCTGTTGTGTGTTCTATTTTGAAATTGTCACGATGCTATCAAAGAAGTTTGCATGCTGTTTAAACTTTTTTATCAGTTTTTTCTTTTTTGTTTTTTTCTCCGCATATGGCAGAATGTGTTATTTTCGGGTTAGCATGTGCCATTCGCAAGAAGGTGATGTCATAAAATTATTTTCGGTTTTCAGTTTTCGGTAGGGTTAATGCAATATGTGTGTCTTGTGAAATATGTGTCATCTTGTTTCTTGTTTATGTCTGGATATATTTTATGGGACTTAGACTTTGCTTTGTAGTTAATATTAAATGGATATATAAATAAACACGTGACGATACAAATTAAATTTTTTATTTTTATTTTTCGGCAACTGAGTCGTTTTCGGCTATTCTGCCCGTTTAAGGTCTTCTAGATTGTCACTATACCTACTTTAAATTACCCTTGTAAGGTTTACCCATTTTTTGTCTGCCACTCGTAGAGATAACTTTAATTGTAATTAGAAATTTGTGTTAAAACTTAAACTTTCTATAATTAACGTATATTAAAATGTAGTTACACACGTTTGTATTACTAAAACTAATGATTTACAAGCAACAAGCGGTTTCAGTAGGCGGTACGAAGTTCGCTATTTGTCTCTACTGCTTGACCATAGAAAGGTAAGTACACTATATTTGCGAGTTTATGTGTCCACAAATAATCATACCAGCCTAATAAACCTACACGAAATTATAAGGTTAATCAATGCAAACATACTTTTCATCAACTCGATTAGTTTAGATAACACTCGTAATATGCTCATATAGAAAATAATTACCGTTCAACAAGCTTTTGATAAAAAGTATTCGCCAAAATTAACTGCAGCAAGTTGACTTAACCTTAATAAAAACCGTTTACATTTGTGCATAATGATTATAAATCATGACTGCGCGCTAACATCGCAAACCGAGTGCGGGTTTTGTTTGATTTCAAATTTAAAATATAAAGTGATTTTATAACACTTTAAGGGCGCTATCTCACTGGTGTTGTCGTTGATAATACCGAAGAAATACCAATGCTGTAAAAACGTTATTGCGGTTGCAGCGTAAATTGTTGGCTTTTGCTGTTTGGTAATTTCAGAGACTTTCAGCCGCAACGGCAAGCAGCCTTGCCGTGATCCAGTGTGACGTCTGGTGACACAATTGAAGAGGGCGAGTAGGAATTGTTGATCCTTTATGATTCCTAACCATATGGAGCCACTCATTCTACTGCCAACTTCTCTCTGAAAATTATTGTAATCACGACTGAGTCGGAATTGTGCAGGCGCGTCCCATCGTAGTTTACATCATTGCTTATCATCATCATACAAGTTATAGTCACACACACAGAAAAAATAAAGATTACTTTTAAATGAAGAAGCACCAGAAAAAATACTGTAAGTGATAAGTGATGGTTTAGAAAATTGAAAACATTATAAAGAATTATAAATTAAAAAACTCTGAACTGTAAATTTAAAAAAAAGCATAATGAAGCCTATACCTACTATTTATTGATCTATCAAAATTACATTTAAAAAATTGTTTACTTAAAAAAACATTGAATACACGTCAAATTTACAACTAATTTTGTCGCGGTTTAAAAAGAGATTGTAATCATACTAGTATTAAGGTATATGTTAAAAAATCTATAAGTTGATGTTCCTATAGATATTTGTTTGTTTTACCCACCACTCTTAATCCTGGCGTTAAGATACTATATTTGAACCCCGCCCAGCAGTCCCAGGCTACCAGAACTGTCTTGGATCCCGCACGAATGTAATCAGAAAAATAGATCATATCCGCATAGATATAACTCGCATATGCATGCACGCTAGTGTGTAACCACCTTTAATTAGATAAACGAATAAAATGATTCACCACAAAAGAAATCTTCACCAGACGGATAGTATTACATTTGAATGTGAATGTTATTAAAAAGGTAAAAAATAGTGTTTATAGCTAATTTGACTGAGACAGATGTGTTGTCGGCTAATGGAACGGGCGCGTGAGTGAAAGTGACGACATGTTTTGCACTCCGACCCGACCTACAAAGGCGGCATTATTCTGAGAGATTATATATAGATTTTTAAATACTATTTTTCGGACCGTATCTAATCTGCAAGATGACTTTTCAGAAAATACATATTTTTTTAAATACTGTCATAGGCTTGCGCATGACCATAACTTGCCTGATATAGCAATGATGTAGTCCACGATGAAACGCGCTTACCCAGTAACCGATCACTGGTGACTCAAAGGCAGGCAGATTATAACTAATGGGAAACAAATACCGGCAGCGAATTCCACAATTTGGTAGGACATGATAAAAGTGCAAAGCGCTTTGTGCGTACCGTAACCGCGAGGTCCCAAGGACTTTTCTAATATACGGAGTCTTAGTTGCAGCTCGAAGGTTGGAATTGGGCCCGATAAACAGCAATAAGCTCGCGCCCTATTACGTAAAAGCCGGTGAAAAGTGGGTGATTTTCACCTCTGTCTACACCTTCAGGTAATACAGGTGTTAGGTATGTTAAACATGATATTAGTCAATCGTCGGATCGCGGATGTAAAATGCAGTTAAAATAACCATTATAATATTTTATAGGTACCTATATCAATCAAATACCTCCACAATTAGATTATGTAGGTACTAGAGATGATCAAGTGTTCGTATGAAATCGATTTTGAATTCTTGCGGTTATCGATCTTGAGTTTTTGGAACATCGATTAATTTTTTTTCGACTAGAGAAAGGTAGGAAAAGTAGGTGTCGGAGCTAATGCAAAAAATATTAATGGTAGAAACTTAAATATTAATGGTAGTGATAGTAGTTTGTTAATTTTGATAAGCCCTGTAATGTTACATTGCATGCAGCGTGCTGTTACATCCCTATTTTCTATATCAATATGCTGAATTGCAGTATTAATCGAATGTCATCAGCTCAACACTGAAATTCAGCATTTAATCAATATAAAAAGCCTAATATTTTCGAAAGTAATGGTAATCTATATATGTATATAAAAATGAAACCCGTTTTCCGTTGTCACGACATCACGCGTGAACGGGTGGACCGATTTCGCTAATTCTTTTTTCAAAATATTCCTTTAAGTACGAGGATGGTTCTTACGCAGAGAAAAATAAAAAAAAAAAAAATTTAGAAAGCGAAGAAGTGCCGAAAACCGGGTTAGATACCTATTATTTATTACTGGTTATATTCGGTAGGTCTGAGACCTGGTAGATGGCACTGCTTTACCGGGCAGAACGACGTCTGCCGGGTCCGCTAGTAATTAATAATTAATTAAGTAATGGAACGCTCCAGCCCAGTATACCGATTCACTCGTAATAACGAATGATTATCGGTGAGAAAGAGGCAGTGGAATGAGCCCCCCTATGGTTAGAAACCAAAAAGGAGCAACAATGCCGACCTACCCTTTCTGCATGGTATCTCCAGACATCACACCGGAACACGGCAAGGCCGCTTGGCGGTGCGGCTTTGTCTGGTGGGTGGTCACTAACCACGGCCGAAGTCTATCACCAGTTGAAATACTTATTGTACTGTAATAGTTTGTAATACTTGTTGTACTGTTGTTGATACTGAAAAAAGATTTATTATATTTCAAACTAGCTTTCCGCCGCCACTTCGCGTACAAAAAGTAGCCTAAAGCCTTCCTCAATAAATGTGTTATCTCACATCGCAAGATTTTTAGAAATGGGACCAGTACATAGTCCAGTAGTCCCTAATAATAGCGCGTACAAACAAACTGTTCAGCTTTATGATAATAAGTATAGATTTTACATAACTGTTTTAGAAAACTCATACAATGCCTTCTGCAGCTGAATCGTTAATTTTTCTATGACACTGAGATGTAGGTACACTTGCACATAACACGCACATTAAAGACATATAACGAACCTTAATAACCATGGTAAAATAATTTACGTTTTATTTCATACAATTTACTCTATAACTTTGTTCAGCAGTAACTATTTCAATGGTTTTGATTACTCAAATAACTGAAACGAATCAACAAAGTTTCGAAAAACTGCACTTTATTGTTGCCATAAATAAATCGATTCTTCATAAATGACCCAGTAACAAACAAACACATTTTTCTTTTTTTTCTTTATTGGCGCAGCGGTACGGGCCTCGCCTTAGAAAAATAAGGTCGCGGGTTCGAATCCTGGTCGTGCCCACACATCTTTGTGTGAATTGTGTCATCTCCGCAGGTCAACATCGGTGAAGGAAAACATCGCGAGGAAACCGGCATGTCCAAGAACTAATCATTTACGGACATGTGACATCCACCAACCCGCACTTGGTCAGCGTGTGTGGATTAAGGCCTAAACTCTCTCAACTCATAAGATAGTTGAGAGAAGAGCCGTGCCCAACAGTGGGACACTAAAAAAGGGTTGAAGTGAAAGTGAATTTTTAAGATGAATTCCAGAATACAGATTCAATGCTGGTTCATGCGACACTTGTATAAGTTTCAAACTGTTTTTTCTTTTTTAATTAAATTAAAAAACTACGGACACGGTCATCGTCTCCGAGGAAAACCGCGGAAACGATGGTGCGATGATCTAAGCTCGTTTGTAGTTACTTGGACGGAAGCTAACGATAGGGACAGTAGGAAGGCGATGGGGGAGGCTTTTGCCCAGCAGTGGGACATTACAGGCTATAAAAAAAATACAGGTACATTTTGAAGATTTTAATACATATAGCAAATTAAAGCAAAATCAACTCAGAATTCAAGACACTGTGAGCTCAGTTTGCTTAAATCGGAACGCAACTTAAATATTAATGTTTGAAGGTAGTCAGTAATAATTGTGATTAATATTTTTGGACGTCAAATATCTCAGTCCACCCGTGAACATGAAGTCTGAAAAGACTTTGAAACGTCGGGATCTAAAATCTAAAATAAACCGCGATAAAATCCGTTAAAAAGTAGTTTTATTTCAACCTATTGGCATACTTTGTATATGATTTTATTGTCTTGAATTCTTGTAAATAACATGCGCTTACGTCTGTATTACCCGAAGGTTTTATCAGATATTTCCAATCATACAGTAATTATAGAGTAGGGTTTATTTATAGTGTCCAAATAGCAGTAGAACACTGGCTCCTAAGTCACAGGTATTCCTAGTTTAGGAGTCAGGGTCCCAACTTTTTAACCGACTTCTAAAAGGAGGAGGTTATCAATTCGACTGTATGTTTTTTTATGTTTGTTACCTCAGAACTTTCGAATGGGTGAACCGATTTTGGTAATTTTTTTTTTAGTTGAAAGCTGATGCTTCCCCTGTGGTCCCATTTCAGTTTGGTTTAGTTCTGAGAATGGCATCCATGAAGTCGGTTTTTTTTGTTAATATTTTAACTTAATATTATGTGTCCAATTATTGTGAAATCTAAATAGACAATAAGATACTGTATGGTTTTTGTATCAATAAAGTATTATATATGTGTAGGCAGAGGTGAATATCACATATCACCCCACATTTCGATGGCTATACTTAGGTCCCATACACGGATAAGTTACTTTATGATCCCTTTTTTTTTCAACCCGAAATTCGGAATCAAGACTTCCGTTATTAATACTACTGAACCAAGAAACGGTATTTTTTTTATTATAATTTTAGTCAATTTGTTTATTTAAAAATTTAACTGTCAAACGTTTTTTTGATAGCTCAAGATGCGCTATAGCCTAATTTTATAAAACCGCGCTCATTTAACGATTCGTGATTGATGAACGAATCTTTAATAGTATTAGCTTTATTGTGTAAGTTAACTGTTGTTTAACCTCGAAATTATGTTACGCTGAACATAGTGCCAGCGAATGGTAACGCATGTTTTAGTACTTTGTAATCCGTCAAACATTTTGAAGATGTAACAGTTCGCTGTTACATCTCCAGAATGTTTGCCTGAAAGTTGGTAAAAAATGCTTAAAATTGAAATTTATTGAATTCGGATCGGATTTTTTAAAACTTAATACAGACGTCTACCGAATTTCCTCAATATGTGTGATAGTAACCTACATTTCTTTTTTAAAAGGTCATGGAAAGAATTAAATAGAGGCTAATTCCCACACCCACTTAATGTTATGCTATACTGTGACCTTATATTGTCCGTAGAGTGGAGGCCTGGTGATCCCTAACACAGGTTAACTATAACCTAGTTTGGACGCCAGTCTCCCACCTCATAATAATACTGCACCTTATAATTTTCTTGTACTTTGTAATATGTGTGGGAGAAAATAAAGATATATTATTATTATTATTATTAATTGTAAATATTCCAAACTAGATTCCAACTGCGGCTTCACCCCCGTCGTACCCATTTCATCCCCTTAGGGGATGACTTTCGAACCCATAGTTTGGTCTTCTTCTTTGAATACACATACGCTGGCCAAATGCGAGTAGGAAGTGTCACGTGTCCTCGAATGTTTTCTTTCGTTAGAGAGCAGAGGCGTAAAGACAATTCACACAAAGATGTGTGCACACGACGTAACACTATACCCAGCTTTATTTGATATGTAATGATGCTGTCATTTTGTTTGGTAAGTGTTCAGGAGAATGTAATTTTAACGAGAACATATTTATCAAACGGTTCGATTAGTTTATTCTATTTCGATTACATTGATATAATTTTTTAACTGTTTACTAATCGAATTTGGACACGATGATGAATAATTTGTCGATTTCTGCTGTGATAGTTAATCATAGCGCCTTATTCTAAAACTATATTTAGTTTCGACTTATTGGTAGGTCAATTCCTGGTATTTAACATGCTCTGGCTAACCTGACATCTGGTTTTGTTTGGAATTAGTCCCCAAGTCGAATTCCATCTACTGTGCAGGCCAGTTTTAACTCAGGTATAACATTAGCAGGCAATATTAGCAGGTAGTGTAGTGCCTTCGAATGCCAATGAAAAAATGAAAATTATTTTTTTTCGAGGGGATTCGAAGGAAGTTATATGTCTATTTTTAATTTTCAGTGTTCCAAATCTTAACCAAAACTACCTAATAATTACTACTACAAATTTTGTTCTAAATCTGAAAACAAAACTATACCGGAAACTCCATTCAATCGACCATTTCATTCATAGAATTATTAACCACATTAAAATGACCTCTGTGTAGCACACTTTAAGCATTTTTATATCAAAACCTCTATAAGATCAAAACTTTGATAGGTCTAAGTAAACTGGTTCTTAATACTTGCGCGAAGGCGTGGTTTTTTAAATTTTGAATTTAGAACTTCCGATTCGTCCTTTTGACAAAGAAGGTTTTAATGCACATGTGTGAAACACGTGCTATATTTGATTCAGTTTTTCTAACTCTAATTTTATTATAGAGATTTTATTTATAATTGGAATAGTATGGATGAGACGTATTTTCTGAAGAAAATTAACATTGTTAAATAAAAGTAGCTTGTTGACTTTTAATTTATTAATGTTTCTATTTTTAAATAAACATCGTGTTTCCAGCCAGCTGAAAAAAATTCTATATTTTGTCGAAACAAAAATGTACTGTATTATTATTTTTTAAGTATTAATCAAGAGCAAAATAATATAAGATCGAGTAATACCGAAAAATACTCTTGCATCTACGATTGTATTTTTCGGTAAAATGCTTATTTATTAGGTATCACCATAACCGCTACTTCCCAGACTTTGTATACAATTTTCAAACGGAAATCTAAACACAATCGGTCCATTATTAAAGATGATTCTGCAAACATATACAACAAAAGGTATATACGACCGAACATAGAATCTCCATGAATCTCCATAATTTTCATTAAATTTTTTCATAACATATACGACAATAGCTACTTTCTTTAAAAATATTATACATATTTCTTATAATAATCACAATAAATTTTTGTAATAAGAAGGTCCCTTCTAACCACAACGTAATTGAGACCAACTTGTTCATGTGAGCCATAAGCCTAGTGGCTGCACTTGGTTGACAAAAAAAACAAGAAATAAAAAAACGGTGCACTTCCTTGTTTTTGTGACAGCAGCTGTGGAAGCACGTGCCTTGAGACCACACCATAGATTAAATAACATTGTAATAAGGATTTGATAAACATTTTAATTTTGATACAGACGTGTATACTGAGTATAAGAATTTTCAACAGACTTCAAAATAAAGGAGGTCGTCAATTCAGATGTTTATAGTTTATAATTTTTTTTATGTATTGTATTACATATTTCATGCCCCAGACCTAAAAAAGACTTGTTGTTTTTTTTTTATTCTTCGATAGGCTGGCGCTTGACTACAACTTGCCTGATGTTAAGCAATGATGTAGTCTACGATGGAACGCGCCAGGCCAGTGTACCGATTCACTCGTGATTACGAATGATTATCGGTGAGAAGGTGCCAGTGGAATGAGCCTCCTTAAGGTTAGAAACCTTAAAGGAGCAACAATTCCGACCCACCCTCTCTGCATGGTGTCACCAGACATCGCACCAGAACACGGCAAGGCCGCTTGGTGGTGCGGCTTTGTCTGGTGGGTGGTCACTAACCACGGCCGAAGCCTACCACCAGTTCATTGTCACCTGATTCGCACCACCCGGGGACCACGTGTGGGGATTCAATTAAAGGTTTACACCCACGGACGAAGGTGACTCAGCCCCCACGTTTCAGTTTCCACGTTCGATCTGCACTGATAAATTCATAGACGTATATTGTGCCGACCTGTCATTCGAAAACAGTTATTATTATTATTTTTTACTATGGATGGGCTTGCGCTTGACTACAACTTGATGTAGTCTACAATGGGATGCGCCTGCCCAAGATACCGATTCACTCGAGATTACGAATGATTTTCGGTGAGAAGCAGTGTAGGTAGTGGCAGTGGAATGAGGCTCCACTAGGCTCTGAGGTAACATTAGCATTAATTTCATATCTCTTTCTCTTCAGTTCATTAGCCATTATAAGATTCTTCTCCCTCGCACACTTTCGTCCTAAATATTCTAGGTCCAGGGATAAATCTCATGTGCTCCTTGTTGATTGCTCTCTCGTATCTACTAAAAAGTATGTAGGTAACTACATTTTAAAACAATTTTAATTTAACAACAAACTATTGCATACTTCTACATTCACAAGTACGTAGTTTGCATAATCTGTACAATTTTAACGTGTTAATTGCGTTCACAATTACATATTTCTAAATAATTGTCGACTATACAACGTTATGGGAATTTGCCGAGGTCGTGCATTTGTAACATCTCACACATATTAAATACTTAACAAAGAGTATTTAATTTTACATCGGTTCTAAAATTGAGCATAAAAAAATATAATGAAAAGAGGTGCGTCAAAAAGATATGTATTTATTATCTATATTTTGTTTTGTTGCATTATTAATTTAAGCTGAAAACTGAAAAAAAAGCAACCGATATTCAGATTTTGATATCGGTTAAGGTTGACTTTATGAAAGTGTTGGTTAAAATTTAAGTAGGTATCTATCCATACTAATTAAATAGACTCGCTTCTGCACGCAACTTCGTCGACGCTATACAAGACACATTTAATACTTTTCTATACTACAGTTTATTACCAGTTATCTGATTTGCGTAGTACAATCTCTGCGTAGTTTGGGATCAGATGACCGTGTGTGTTAATGTCCCACTATATTATTATTATGATATTATTATTATCTATTTGCTCGACCCGGGAATAGAACACACTTACCACTGGACCATTCAGGGCGGTAGAGGCAGTAGTGTGTCCATCCAAAAAAGTTGTAACTTTATAATACACTGTATAGTGGAACATTAACACACGCCATCTGATCCCAAACTAAGCAGAGCTTGTACTATGGAAACCAGATAACTGGTAATATACTACATATAATACTTTTCTTTTGTAAATATAATATACTTAAATAAAAATAATTACACCCAGAGTCAAGACAAACAGACGTGTTCATCACACCAATGTCTGACTTGTGTAGGAATCGAACACACGACCTGCGGCGTGAAAAGCAAGTATCGTACCGACCTGTTTGCTCTCCTAATTTACAACATAATAATATTTATTTACCAAACGTGCATGCGGGCATTGCGGGCTGTGTCAAATTCGGTTTTTCGCAATAAACAATACCTACACATGCAACGCTTTTTGCTAAAAAATGGAATGAAAACCAATCGCGTCGTCCAAAAAAGTGAACATAATATGGGATTCGGATACCTCTCTCGTTTGGTAAAGGTGACTATAGCTATTGGATAATTTTGATACTTGAAATAAAACTACCTTTTAACGGATTTTATCGCGGTTTATTTTAGATTTTAAATCCCGACGTTTCAATCTTTTCAGACTTCATGGTCACGGGTAAACATGAAGTCTGAAACACTTGCGAAAAGACGTGAATATCACACTTTTATTTAAAACTAGCGGACCCGGCAGACGTCGTTCTGCCCGGTAAAGCAGTGCCATCTACCGGGTCTCAGACCTACCGAATATAACCAATAATAAATAATAGGTATCTACCCGGTTTTCGGCACGTCTTCGTTTTCTAAATTTTCTTTTTTTTTAATTTTTCTCTGCGTAAGAACCATCCTCGTACTTAAAGGAATATTTAAAAAAAGAATTAGCAAAATCGGTCCAGCCGTTCTCGCGTGATGTCGTGACCACGGAAAACGGGTTTCATTTTTATATATATAGATGTGTGATATTCCACATAAAGCCCTAATGGCAACTACCATGAGGGCTCCACATGTGGGGACGAACCTCGGCTCAGGACGTTGCCGGACACTAGTTTTTTGGGGGATCGGGGGGCATTTCGCGTTCGCGCGGTCCGGTCCTGACCGGAACCGTAATCGACTAGGGGCACACACACACACACACACACTGGCTGCATTACCTCTTAAAATGGCGATGGCCAGCCTTATAAAGAAATTATTTTGATTTTTGTATAAAGTATCAACTCCACCCAATCCTACTACACACAATGACAACGACGACATCGACACTATCCCACATGTTTTGATTTTTTACCAAATATCTGTGGAATATTTTTTGAAAATCCATTAAAAAGTGGATCTATAAATCATTTACCATCTGCTCCGCTTCAGGCATTCATCATTATAAATAAAAAAATAGTGTTTGTCCCGCAGCGATCTGATTTGAAAATAATTGCGTATGAGCAGCTTATTCATTAAAATTATTGCAAAAAATGTATATTATGATTGACATGCCGCATGTTCATACTTTTTTAAATACTAGCTTCCCGAACGCGGCTCCGCCCGCACGTGTCGGTTATATTATGGCGCTAAATCATTAACCTCTCTTTGCGCAGTCAGATAAAAACTATCGTATGTCCTTCCTCGGGTCGCAAACTATCTTCATATCAAATTTCATCCACATTACTACAGTAGTTTTAGTTCAGTAGTAGACAAGGATAATACGAGTATTAGTAAATTATACCTACGCTATTTGTAAGGATGGCTTTTTAAAAGGAACCCAATTGACTTCAATGTTTTAGCAGTAACTCAAAACCCGACCTAATTTAATTTAATTTAATACTATAAATTGGCATGTTATTATTACTATAATTATTATATTTAATATGACTACGTAGAATGTGACGCGCAGGTGTAATCTTATCAAATAAAATCTTAACAATTTCATTGTTTTATAATTAACTGGTCTTGTAAGCGGTTTGGATGTTGTTGTCTGTTAGCTTGTAAGATGTGAATGTATAAATAAATAAATAAATAAAACGATTTGGATAAAATTGAAACTGGACCACTTGGAAAGAAAAAAATGTTTTTAACAAAATCCATTACCGCCATTTGGGCCATTTGGCGAAATCATCGCGTGACATACTTACTTCGTACATACAAACAAAACTTATAGTTAAATTGGAACCTTCTTTTTGAAATCAGTTGAAAATGACGAAATGCGAAAGTGTGTGATAGCGGATGTTTGTTACTCTTTCACATAATAACTACTGGACGGAATTGGATGAAATTTAGCACAGAGATAGATTATAGTCGACATTAACACATAAGCTACTTTTTATCCCAACAAATCGGACGAAACCGTGGGCAGAAGCTAGTTTATAAATATTTATGTGAATAAAATACCGATTTACTTGAAGACAAAGCTACTAACGACTATGAACGAACTATGCAATAAGATTAGTATTTTTAACAATTTCAAACGACCGTTTCGCTAGTTGGCCGGAATTGTGCAATTTGACAGGTAAATTGGCCAATTTGACAGTTTAGGGGACAATGCCATTGGTGATAAATCAAAAGATAATTATAGTCTGAAGACGAAACACTTATAATTTTCTGTCTTTGGTAAAAATAGTTTGATACTTTTGGTAGTTATAAATTGAGTAATTTGAAGATTTATAGATTCTATTTTGTTAGAAAATATGTGACGGACCCGTGGCGTGGTCTGTAAGATACTTGCTTTTCACGCTGCAGGTCGTGGGTTCAATTCCCACACAAGTCAGACATACATATGTGTGATGAACACGTCTGTTTGTCTTGAGTCTGGGTGTAATTATCTATTTAAGTATGTATGTATTAACAAAAGAAAAGTATTAAATGTAGTATGTTACTAGTTATCTGGTTTCCATAGTACAAGTTCTGCTTAGTTTGGGATCAGATGACCGTGTGTGATAAGGTCCAAATATATTATTATTATTTATAATTTGTTGGCAAACGTAACGGAAGACGCTCTCAGACTAGGTGGAGTGATGATCTTTGTAAGGTGGCTGGTAAGAGCTGGATGAGAGTAGCCGCGGGTCGGATTAAACAGTATAAAATTACGATTATAAAAAAAGAATTTAGAAAATTATGCAACAGTTACAATTACTTACCTAATTCATAACTACATATGAGAGTATAGGACCTGAACGAAACCGTCAAAATATAAGTGATACTAAGCTCTGCCTACTCTGAAAACCACTATACAGTTACATTGTATTAATATATTTATAATTTAAATAGAAATAGTTAATGAATTACACAATTAGCTCAGGTACCATAAAGTAATATTTTTAGTACTTGTTGATGATTGATGTTTTGTTTGTTTAATATATTTAAAAAAAGAGTTTCTTTTTAATTTTAATCATAGTTTTCTGCATTCCTTTTTCAAGTTATTTAAAAGGTTGGCTGGCTAAATAGAAAAGAGGCCGGTTAATCAATTTAGCAAAAGTTTGTTTGTTTAATATAAAAAAAACAGTTTCTTTTTAATTTTAACCATATTTTTCTGCATTCCTTTTTCAAGTTATTTAAAAAGTTGGCTGGCTAAATAGAAAAGAGGCCGGTTAATCAATTTAGCAAAAGAGGTTGTCTACTGTGGTGTGTTTCATTTACATAACCCAGCAAAGTTCAGTGTGTCAGTAGTGTAATACCACCCTCAAATTATTCGACACCCTTCATAATACTCCGGGGAAAATTGACCCACATGTGACATGATTATTAACTACACCCTCAAGCATAGTCGCCATTCGGTTCGGGTTTGGTTGCAACAAATAATAAATAAGATAGCTAAGTTAAAATTTTTAGTCTGTTAAAATGGTACTTATTATGTAACTTTAACTAACATTTCTTTATTTTTTTAAATTATATTTTGAAATAGCTAGTAACCATCAGGATTACTTCGGCTTTTAGTAAAATTAGGCAAATCTTTTAGGCACTACATAGCATACGTAATAAAAGTACAGTGAATACGTAAATAAAACTTATACCAGATCTTTTTTTATCGCAGAAGACAGTGGAATAGGATTATTTTGATAAATTACTATAAAAACTTCAGGAAATCCACAAATGCCGCTAGCTTAAATAAAAAAAATCATTTGAGTTGCGGTTACACTTCTCCCTCTAGTTATGCACCAGGCATCAGAGCCACAACCGCTAAACATAAGCACCTTGTTATTTTAATTCCAAATTACTAAAATACCTAACCAAATAATATGTACCTAAATCGATTATCTTTGCTCTCGAACATCGTAAAGCACGAATCGATTGACTAATCGAATAAACTAATCGTAGGAATGCCAAGATGGCGAATAACTATTAAATTAGCGCGTAACATTGATAATAATGATGGACCATATTAAATCTGCTATCCGTCAATGGAGGTGAATAGGGTGACCATGATTTATGTACATATATGAACAGTTATTGTTTTATTGTGAATACTAATTCTTAAATCCACAGTTTAAACATTCTATATATAGTAACTTTTTAATTATTCTTGTTCTAAAGAAAAAAAATTCAAAGAGTTTAAAACAAATAAAAAAGCTTATTTAATTAAAGATTATATTTAAGTTTCAAGCGACGTTTTAAATATCAATAACAAAAGTGATTGCTTTCCTTAATAATAATGCCCAATAATTTTGTTGCACAAGAAAAACTCAAGTCAAACGCAGGAGATAGTATATTGTGCAAATGTGTGTGCAAACACGGATGCATCTACTATTTCCTTCATTCTCAGAATCTAAATAAGTTTGATGGACACGATTGGTAAGTGACCGGGGCGATACTAACAGTTTATCGTGCTCTCTTTCTGTCGAATAATTGCAAACTCTTATTGGTATTGGTCCATTGCGATATTTGACAACGGCTAGACAGTAGTTGGCAACAGTAATATACACTGGACCGCAAAAAAGGAGGTCGGTTAAAAGAACTTTAAAATCTTCAAAAGTACTTTGCCTATCTTATTGAAATAAAGACTTTTTTAAATAATAAATATAATGCATTATATTTTATAGAGCTGCGATAGGGCTACAGTACGGGTCTCGTCTTAGATACCTAAAGAAGGTCGTGGATTCAGTTCGGTACCCACATATCTTTGTGTGAATTATTTCATCGCCGCTGCTCAATATCGGAGAAGGAAAACAACGTGAGGAAACCGGCATGTCTAAGAACTAACCATTCAAGGATATATGACATCCACCAACTTGCACTTGAAGCCTTAATACGGCTTCAAATTCTCTTAACTCGTAAGATAGTTGAGAGAAACCCCGTGTCTAGGTGTAGGACACTAAAAAGGTTTGAAGTGATATTTTTTATTATATGCTATTTTTTTTCATAAACCTACTTCTGAAGATATTGATAATTTTAACCTAACCTAACTGACTCTTTTTGCAATCCAGTGTAGTTTATTATCCTAAATTTTTCATATTTCTTAGGTACCCTATTCCAATCCTAAGAAACCATTGTAAAATATAAATTATTACAACACCATACAGTCCCAACATTACATTCACTATACAGGCAGATGGACATGTGACATTTTTATTATAGCGAATTGTTTCTCACGATTATAATACAATTTTAAGTTAATTTGCGTGAATATGTCTTATTTACGCTACGAGGTCGCTTGAACCAATCTCTACAATAATTTGGTATAATGTCAGTCCGTAATTTAATTGAGAAGTTTATCTTACTCAGAGCTATTTTACATGATTGCTAAAGTATGTAAATGTTCAAATGTTTATCCTTACTCTTCTAGGCAGGTATAGAGATATACTTACTATCTACTATAGTTTTATGCATTCATTTTTCAAGTAATTTAAAAGGCTGACTGGCTGTCTAGAAAAGAGGCCGGTTAATCAATTTAGCAAAAGTGGTTATCTCCTGTGGTGTGTTTCATTTACATAACCCAGCAAAGTTCAGTGTGTCAGTAGTGTAATACCACCCCCAAATTATTCGACACCCTTCTTAATACTCCGGGGAAAATTGACCCACATGTGACATAATTCTTAACTACACTCTCAAGCATTGTCGCCATTCGGTTAAGGTTTGGTTGCAACAAATAATAAATAATATAGCTAAGTTAATATTTTTTCCTTAATCTTAATCTTCTAGGCAGGTATAGAGATAGTCCCTCGCCCGCTGATCCACCCCACCTCGATGCGACCAGCGGGGAGCGGAATTGAGGAATTCTGCTCTCTGCATTGCACAGGTCCGCCGTCGAAGAGTCCCGAAAACCCTCCCGGGACGTAATAACACGTAGGAGCCTGCCTCGGTGGGCTCCCACTGGCGGGGTCGCGGTTGTGTCTTTATGGATCCCGTGTCCCCGCTGAGCGTGGTTGCTGGAGTCGGTGGAGTTTAGTGGGTATGGCCCCGCGCAGGTCGCCTTCGGCCTTGCGCTGCATGGGGTGGCTGCGGCCATAAACGAGTCCTACATAACCACGCCTCGTCCTCTGCAAAAAGGCAGGGTATGCGTCATGAGTTCTCCATCGAAAAAAAAATAAAAAATATAGGTATAGAGATAGTAAGTACCTACAGTAAGTTTTCTAGGACATTCCTTTTAGAACGAGAATGGTTCTTACGTAGAGTAAAATTTAAAAAAATTGCCTGATGAAGGCGAACAACACTTTTCTATACTTCCATGCAAACGGTTCGTTCGTACTTAAGTGTATTTTTATACAACATCATCGCATCCGCCCCATCTTCGCACGGGTGCAATGTGTTATACTTACTTACAAACCTTCCTCTGGAATCACTCTATTTATTAAAAAAAAACCGCATTAAAATTCGTTGCGTAGCTTCAAAGATCTAAGCATAGGGACAGAAAAAGCGACTTTGTTTTATACTATGTAGTGATATCTATTAAAGGTAAATTACACCCAGACGGATCATAATTACACAAAGATTTGTTCTGGGTGAGAATCGAACCCACAACCTCCGGCTTAGCAGTTAGGGTCATTAACCACTACAAAGTAAGTAAGTAATGTTTATTCAGATAGTAAGTAGTTCCAAGTTATTACTAAACTATAACACATTCGCCTGAACTTGGTTGCCCTGTGAGCCAATATCGGTGAAGGAAAACATTGTGAGGAAACCGGCATGTCCAAGACAGTTAAATACTGATATACACACGAAATGTAGGTGGTTAATTAATATTTCAGATACTAATTATTCCTCGATTTCTGTAGTCGAGCAGTGTAAGTAGTTTGATTGGGTTATAGGTACTGTGCACTAGGTCGCAGGTTCAATTCCCGCACCGGACATTCTATATGTAACAACAAAGATTGGTTTTGGTGAGATGGTTTGTTGAGGGAATACCCTCCGTGCCTCGGAGAGCACGTTAAACCGTCGGTCCCGATTGTCATTTAAAACATCTATTATAATGGTTACAGGTAGCCAGAAGCCTAATATAATCTGACACCTGGTCTAACCATCTCGGCTACTGGTTCACTACGGGTTTCGAGGTCTGATGGCAGTCGCTCGTATAATTCTGGTAGCTAGCCGCATCAGGTTAGACTAGGAGCCGACTACAATTGTGCAGGGGCCCGCAGAGGCGGGCCATCACCAGCCGAGGTTTGCGGAAGTATCTCATGTTCTCGTGACCCTTGGCGTAGGTGTGAGATGGAACACCCAAGGGGTTTTAGTGGGTACCCTTAAGGTGTCCCACATACCCCCCACCCTACGCCCACTTAGGGCAGGGGGATCAATTAAGGATTTCCCTTCGGAAAAAAAGGAGCCGACTACAATAGAAATGAGATAAGGGCAAGGGAAATGATAAACGATATTTACATTTAATTGGTAACGCGGATGAAATCGCGGTAGGAAGCTAGTATTTTTCGAAAGACGTAAACTAAACGACATTCAACCTCAATTACACAAGACTTCAAAACTTTCGTTCATAAAAACAGTTACCTATAGAAATATAATACGTATCAAACAATCGTTTACGGTTTAATTCTTAAACTACTATGCGAACGGCAATAAAATAATGAAATTCACACTCAAAATTTGTTTTAGTAATTAATATTTATAGCAAAATATTAACACAAGTGAAAGCGATGTGAAAAAAAATGGAGTTTCACCAAACACTCGTAACAATAAGATATTAAATTTAATTGTTAAATATTTGGTGAAATATTTTTGACCGTATCTAATATTATTAAGTGAAAACTGGGTGAAGTCATAACTTTTTATGATTTTCTTTCTATTGTAATAAGTAATCTAAGAACCGTGGTTTTTCATAACCACAGTTATATCTTCTAAATATATAAAAGAAGAAAGTGACTGACTGACTGACATATCAACTCAGAACCTAAACCGCTGGGTCTGGCGACTCCAAATTTGGCACATAGGTTCCTTATAGAGTCTAGGGGTGCACTAAGAAAGGATTTTTCAAAACTCACCCTTTAAGGGGGTGTAACGGGGTTCCACCATATCAAATAAAAAAATATGATAAGGGGTTCTTATAGATCTGTCACTTGGCTAATTTTTATCCTAACACCACGCGGGCTAAGCCGCGGGCGGAAGCTAGTTATCTATAGTATTGTAACTCGGCATTATCCTTGAAAATAATTACCTACAGCCAACGGTATTTCAGTTTCAGCTATCTACTTGAGACAATATCAATAACTGTGCTGTCCTGTGTTTAGTTAACTATGCATAGTATAAGTGGAGGTGTAAACGAGGAAACCCTCAATCAGAAGTAGGTTCGGTGAACGGAGAAACTATAGGTAAAATGGAAAACAACCGCACAATAACGTATAACCGTACCAAAATTAAAATGACTCTGAGTTGCTTAACAATTAAAATATGTCATGGTACTTAAAAAGCATTTTTTTTTCAGAAACATCTTTATTTCTGAACATTGAAGAATTGAAACTGCGTAAATACACAATAAATCACGTATCAATACACATTTACATAATTATTCATAAATTTACTATGACTAGGATATGGGAAGTTGGTTATGGCAGAAATAAACAAACCGGTACGTTGAACTTTACCCCGCTATTGTGCCTTTTGCGGCGATGTCGACTACATTTTTCAGCAACAAAAGAAAAACATGGATATACCAAAAAAACATTTTCATTTTTAAATATCCCCGCGAATGAGTAGGTAGGTGGCCCAAAAATATCGACATTATATGTAGGTAATATCACTGCTCATTATTAAACGTAGTTACCTATAGTATTATGAGCAGCGGTGGGGCATTCGAATCAGCCTCATATTTAAAATATGAGGTCACCGAGTCGATCCCCGGTCGTGCCCAGACATATTAGTAAGAAATGTTTCATGACCGGTGCTCAATATCGGTGAAAAAACCATCGTGAGGAAACCAGCTAAGAACTCTAATCATTCAAGGACGTGTGACATTCACCAACACGCACTTGGCCAGCGTGTATGGATTAAGGTATAAACTCTCAACCCGTAAGATAGTTTAGAGAACTGTTCGTGCTGATTGATGTGTTTTATGTAGCCGATAACCAATAATAGATATTAAGAGGTTGATGATGTACTCATGCTTTTAACAACTAGCTAGATTCTAGACAATAAGGTTCCTGTAAAAAAAACTCTGTTTCAAACCTAGTTGAAGCCTAATACCGAACCTTTTGCTTGGTGTATATCTAGACTATGTTTTATTTAAAATTATGAGCTAGTAAATGATGATGATGATGATGTTTGTAACTTTGTATCCCGTAGTGGATGTGATAAAAAAATAGAATAATTACTTAAGTTTTTATCCAAATATGATACGACAGTAGGTCCATACAATTCTAACATTACCATCTCAGCTCAGCAGGCAGCCGCAATAAATCGCTGCTCGTATTGTTGGCAGAACGACGACGGGACGGCAGCGTGACGTCACGCCATTGACTACTTATCGATTACAGCTACTGAACAATTATTGGGAATATTTATCTTTTTCAGTGGAGTTCATAGGGGAAAAAAAGGTAAAAAGATGTTAAGAATCATTTGCAGATTCGATAATATTTTGGCGAATATGGTTTCTCAATACTGCTTACCAACTTATCTAGATGATAAAATCTAATAAACTTCAAAATAATATTAGGGAAATGACTAATAACATATTTAAAATAACTATAAAATCTACGTTATGTGTGAATGCGTATTATAAAATTTCAGACTATGTAACGGATAAAAACGCTTGGAATTAAGTCGCTCTAATTCAACACACTGAACAAACAAAATGTAATAGATATAAGTACTTCATTTAAAAAAGAAAAAAGCCTACTGAGTTTTTTGTCAGTGTTTCTCAGTAGTTGCCAGTCATTCACTGCACGGTAGGAAAAAAAATTGGACTTTACTTATGCAGACTCGCGTCTCAAAAAAAATAAAGCATATTTTGATTTTGATGAGAAAGTTTCTAAAGAGAATGTATGTTACTCTATCACGACAAATAACAGAATTCGGATGAATTCCAATACATATGTATCTGTATCCTAGACTAGCTTCTGCCCGAAGGTTCGACGGCGTGGTTTTAGGATAAAAAGGGGCCTTTAAGTGCAGTCCATAAGAATATGGTTTAAAGAGTGACAAATATCCATTCACACATCTATAGATAATATTAGTATTTCTTTTTGAGTTGGTATTACTTAAAACCTACATGCTCATAGTTTAATAACCGCAACAAGATGTTTAGTTTTCGTATTCATACATTATAAACTTTACAAAGATTTAAAATAAATGAAGTCCCGCTATGTTTAGGGAATGTGCTTTTTACTTTTGACTAAAAGTTTACTAATAAATAATTGAAAATTTATCTATTTATGTCCAAACTGGCTTAACTTATAATCTACTGAAATAAAACATTAATAATTGAATTTATAATTCCTTTGCAATTTGAAACGTCAAACGGAATTCTTAAAAAACGGCTCAACAGTCCCCTGTCTCCCCTTTGTTAAAGAGAATATATTTATTCATCTGTCATCTGATTCCTTTGAACTTAATCTCTTCCAATTGTGAATATACAATAGTAATTCTATACAGCATGTTAATCTGTACGTATGTTAATAATCTATCAAGTTTGAACCTTAAGATATGTGAATTAAGTCTTTTTATCATTGGTGGAGATTTAAGGGGTTGTTTTTTTAATGTATTTTCTTAATCATGTTAGATAGCCATTTGTTTAATGATAAGTTGATTTTTAATAGGAATTGTTGAATAACGGTGAAACAAAACGTCATTATATAGCCTCCTCCTTGGATCTGGACCTCATTTTGAACCTAAAATGCAAGTCACAGATAGGTACAGATGTAGCACTGGTAAGATTGTCATAAAGAGGGTTCCTGTAAAAAAGTCTGGTAAAAATTTGGGACTAAAAATTCATAGATGTGATTTTGCACTATGCACCAATAGCATTTGACAGGTTTACGCGAAATGATCACTAAAAACAAATAAAAAAAACAGTAAAAAAATGTTTTTTTTATAATTGCTTTCTTTATGAAGGGAAGAAATAACTAATTGACCTTGTTGGGAAACGTAACTTGCGAAATTTATGATTATGAAAAAATAAAATTCACTTACATATCTACTATTTTTACGGATTTTTTTGTTTATTAACATTCTAATTAAACATTAATATTTATAATCTATATCTATTTAAATATATAGGAGTTCACAGCCCTACTAAGTGGGCTAATCGCAAACTAGGCTGAGAATGGGTCCATGAGTTGGCGGATGGCCAAGCACTAGTGCTCAGTACCCCGTTGTGAGACAATAGAGGGCAATACTGCATTGCTGGAATGTTTACTAAAACCCATTTTAACCAACATTGAAAACCGTTAATTATAGTGAGTAATAGCTCAATGGAGTAATCCGACAGAAAACCAATGTAATAAAAAAAATATTCTGGGACATTAACACACACGGTCATCTGGTCCCAAGTTAAGCAGAGCTTGTGTTATGGAAACCAGATAACTGGTATATACTATGCATATAATACTTTTCTTTTGTAAATATATACATATAATAGATATTTACACACAGACTCGACACAAACACAAATGTACATCACTAATGTTTGTCTCGGGTGGGAATCGAACCCACGACCTGCGGCGTGAAAAGCAACTATCTTACCGACTACGCCACCGGCCCGTCAAACGACATAGCTCACCGGATTAGTAAACTGAAGTGGCAGTGGCCGGTTATATCTGCGCAGAACAACTGCTGAGGTAAACGAGTTCTTGAGTGGAGACCACGGATCGGCAAACGTATCGTAGGACGCCCTCAGACTAGGTGGAGTGACGATCTTTGCAAGAGCTGGTAAGAGCTGGATGTGAGTAGCCGCAGATCGTGCTCAGCAGTGTGCTTTGGGAGATACCTATATCCAGCAGTGGACTAAATTAGGTTGTTGGTGATGATTTTCTCTATATTGCCTGTTCATTATCACATTCTTAATAAAATATAGGTATCCATAGAGGCTATAGGAAAGTAAACGATTAGTGACTTACTGCTAAACAGATTTTTCGCTTCCCGATCGTTGCGTTGCTCAATATCGGTGAAGGAAAACATTGTGAGGAAACCGACATGTAAAAAAAAACTAATCATCCCAGGACATGTGACATCCAACACTAGCAAGCCTAAACTCTCTCAACTCATAATATAGTTGAGAGAAGACCTGTGCCCAGCTGTGGGACACTAAAACGGCTTGAAGTGAAGTGAGGTGAGAATAAATAAATTTAATACTGACACAAAGAAGTTTTTTTCCTTTTTTTGAAGTCGGTTAAAAATCATTCGGTTGAAACAACCCAGTGCGCAAGTAAAACAAAATCAAAACGTGTATGACAGGTGGTTGTGGCACAGTGATAGGGGAGAGGGCAGTGGGTTCGGTGCCGGACAGATGCGGGCTGTTGCGCACCTCGTTACCTGTGCCTGTTTGTTCAATAATAATATACAAGTAATGCTGTGGTTTGTTTGTGGATTAAAAGTAACTTATAACATGATGTAAAATGTCTTTTTGCAAAATCTGCGAATTTAGAATGAAACTGGATGGACTTTTCAATGAAAGTGAATGCAGTGTAGGTAATTTTTTTGACTCAAACAGATGACTTATATTAAAAATAATCTAAGAAACATGCTTTAGTACAATTAAAATTAACCAAAATCTTATATTATAAGTATGTATTTACAAAAGAAAAGTATTATATGTATAGTATATACCAGTTATCTGGTTTCCATAACACAAGCTCTGCTTAGCTTGGGACCAGATGAACGTGTGTGTTGATATTTAATTATTTATTTATTTATTTATTGTATTACCATTGGTCTTCAACGAGTGTGCAAAATTTCAAATGACTCTTGACTTTTTGAAGTGGTTAGAAATCGCGTTCGAAGATATCGCGACAAACATATTATTATATGTGTAGTTAATAAAAGCGAGTTTAAAATTGCGTTTTTGTTTGCCTCAGCCTTATGAGGATCGATCTATTACCTCTAGTACATCTCTGACATCAATAACCCGTGTTTCTTGATCCATGTCCTCGAATGTTTAATTCCAAGCAATGCTGGTCTTCATGATGGTTTACCTTACTGATGATTGTTTTATTACTTACTAGCGACCCGCTGTAGCTTTGCACGGGTGCAAATTATACACCTAAACCTTCCTCATGGATCACTGTATTTATTGATGAAACTCGCACAAGAATCTGTTGAATAGTTTTTGAGTTTATCGCTAACAGACAACGGATACAACTTCATTTTATACTATGTAACAAAGACAATTAGATGTAAATTTTGCGTTTGCAATGTACCTAAGCACAAAAATGCGTTAACTAACCACATCCCATCAGAAACCTCTAAAATTATCAGTGTTTCTCTACTATATTATGCATTTATAATACTCGTACACATAAACCTTCCTCTTGAATCACTCTATCTGATAAAAAACCGCATGATAATTGGTTGCCTAGTTTTAAAGATTTAAGCATACATAGGGACAGACAGAAGAAAACGACTTTCTTTTATATTATGCAGTGAAGATATAGGTACCTAAGTTGATTTTTAACTTATGGTATAATACCTAAAGTAATTAATACCCTTGTTTTGCCGCCAAAACATAAACATTACAAGTTGAGTACTAATCCTAGATCTTTGTTATGATATAAAAACTGTTATGACGGCACTATCTGTAGAACATATTAAATAGGGCTTTCGCAATAATCAAACTGAATTGGTATCACTACCCGTACGCAGTAAGATGAGGCCTGTAGATTAATTGACGTAATTAAATAAGTTCAGTTGCAGTTAAGTTTTGACCAAACCAGCTCGTTTCATACTCTCGTAATTTTGACAACCGCTGTCAGATACGCACGCGTCAAGTTCGCGTCGTGCGAGCGCTTTAGCGTATGTGTTGTGTTATCTATATGACCATTACAAGAACGCTATTTTGCACTGAGACGTGAACTTAGATGCAACTGCACCGTAACTTGATCGGCCCGTCAAGAAATTATGTGAATTAGCCTACTAGGGCGGTGACGTTACAAACAAAAAACATCACAAGTTTCCATCCGTGACTTCATCTCCGCAATTTTTTTTAATTCCATACAGGTTCTTCTTAGTGCCTGATGAATAGGTAGGTAAACACAACAGTTTGTTTAGTTTTTCGTTTTCAAAAAAGTCTAAAACTTTTAATATGACATTTTTCTTTTCATTATGTTCATTCTTTAAAGTTTTACGCTTCATTATAACAATAAACTTAACACAAAAAAATAAAAATATACCAAAAAATTATGTGTTATTCCAGACTGCGCGTGTTATTCTATTTATGCGCCAAATTTCATCCAAATCCGTTAGTTTTTGCGTGAAAGAGTAACAAATATACATACAGACTTTGGCATTTATAATATTTGTCGAATACTAATAATTTGGTAATCGCCAAGAACTGGATAAGAATGACGCGAATCGTGCTCAGTGGTGTACTTTAAGAGAGGCCTATGTTTAGCAGTAGACTAGAAAAGGATGATGATGATGATGATGGTGATGATAAAGATGATGATAATGACGATGATGATAATGATGATGATGAATAATACGGCCTACCTGATGGTAAACTTTCACTGGACCCTATGGACACTTTTAGTCACACCCAGGAACGCAACCAAAAGTTATTCAACAAGTACTCTTCCTTAGTACGAACTGTATTTGCTTTGTAGGGGCCAACCCTGGTCATGACCTACGTCGACATTGCACACCATACGACTAGACAGCTAAACGTATAATTAAAGGCAACAGTGACAGATTGATACAGCAAAAACGTTATTAAATTATTTGATCTGATACACTGTTCCAACGATTGAGCTACACTGTGAATATTTGTTATTAAAATGAGTATTATTATTAAATATTTATTGTGTTTCATAAAAAGTTTGCAACACTACACTTACACTGTGAATTTTTGTTATTAAATTAGGAGTATTATTATTAAATATAAATTTTGTTTCATAAAAAGTTTGCAACACTACACTTACACTGTGAATTTTTTGTTATTAAAATGAGTATTATTATTTGTTTATTTTGTTTCTTAAAAAGTTTGCAAAACCCATAGTTAAATAAAAATGTTTACGAGTTAAAACAACTTAGTTATAAGAATTTTGATAGAATTAATAAAAAGTTACTGTTGTTTCTATTTATTCTGGTATGTAATTAGATAATGATGTGAACTTAACCTGACTTTGGTCAGTAAAAAGGTTTGCTTTATACTTTAAATATTTAGTTTAGGATATTTATACTTTTTTTAAGATCACCCTTGCAAGATTAGGTTCGTGTTAATATAAGCCATATTAACACGAACCTAATCTTGCAAGGGTGATCTCTATAAATAGTTTACCTTGCCTAATTATTTACGAATATGTCACTTGACTTTTTATTTTGAATGTCATTCATTATTAACCTAAAAATGCCTACTGGCAAAGAAGTTTAATGAAAAAAAAATAGGAACACCTTTTTTAACAATGAAAATACATCAACGAAATAAAAATAAGAAAATTAATATAGGTATACTAAGTTAAGTTAAGCGCAGTTAAGTTAAGTAAGAGCAGCGGTGCCGCAGCGGTACGGACCTCGCCTTAGATTTATAAGGTCGCGGGTTCGCTTCCCAGTCGTACCCATTTGTAACATCGCCGCTGCTCAATATCGGTGAAGGAAAACATCCTGAGGAAACCGGGATTTCTAAGAACTAATCATTCGAGGACATGTGACATCCACCAACCCGCACTTGGCCAGCGTGTGTGAATTAAGGCCTAAACTCTCTAACTCGTACGATAGTTGAACCTTTTAGTGTCCCACTGCTGGGCACGGGTCTCCTACCCGTGCCCAGCAGTGGGACACTAAAAGGGTTGACGACGGTGACGACTAAATTAAGTACTTATGTAAATAAATATATTGTGGAAAGGTATAACTGCAGCGTTTACAACAGACTCAAACAGAAAAATAAACAAAATGTTTGATATGAAACATAAAACTGAATAAAATTTTAGTAACTCCTTTATTGGATATATTTCTGATTTAATATATGAGCAGACACTGCCCCATATAATTATCTGGACTATTAAAGTGACATTTATGTATTACTAGCGACCTGCCCCAGCTTCGCACGGGTGCAATGTGTTATACTTATAAACCTTCCTCTGGAATCACTCTATGTATTAAAAAAACCGCATCAAAAGCCGTTGCGTAGTTTTATAGATCTAAGCATACATATGGACATAGGGACAGAAAAGGCGACTTTGTTTTATACTATGTAGTGATTTGTACCTAAAAAATATGGAGATAATAACCCATTCTTTTAATATCAATATTGAATGGCACTAAATAATACAGTTTTATAACAGACTGGCTTAGTGGCATAGTGGTTAGTGACCCTGACTGCTAAGCCGGAGGTCGTAAGTTCGTAGATGTGTTAAATGACAACCGGAATCGACGGCTTAACGTGCTCTCCGAGGCACGGAGGGTAGGCCCTCAACCAACCAGACACCGAAACAAATTTTTGTTGTTACGCAAATATTGTTCGGAGCGGGAATCGAACCCGCGACCTCCCGGGTACAGTATTATCCAATCGGACGACTTACACCGCTCGACTACCGAGGTCATCAAGGGTTGTAGGTGTTAGGTGAGGCCTTTGCCCAGCTGTGGGATAATCCGGGCTTATAATGATAATAATACCATCGCTTACCATCAAGCAATTTGTGATCAAACTCAGGTCTATTTTTGAAGAAAAAAATTAGACAAGTTTTCATAGCAGCTAATTGTTTTCTGAAATTAAATTTTTCCTAGGATGCGCAGGCTCCGTGATCTCCCGACCACCGTCACCTTGATTTATTTTCTTCTTCTAACCAAAAATACCACCAATAGTACCTATGGTGTTTGTTTAGCAAAACATTATCAACACTTTGCTTATCTTGTTATCAGATCCACGATTCAATATGTTATAGACCAAGATCCGGAGACCTTAATTCTAACATGACTCATAAAATGTAAAATAAAACGCCTAACGCAGAAACGAGATGATTTTTATAAATCACAGTTAAAATCATTTTAATTACTTTTCGCTTCGATAAATATATAACATCCCACTTTTTAGTCGGAAGACAAAAACAGAGGTGTTTTCTTGGTACTTTAAATGATTGTAACCTTAATACCTACCTTATAAAAACAGTTATTTGTTATAGAAATATGTAATTCATAATTCATTTATTGCGCAACAACATTACATTACGCAACAGGCATTACATTTGCGCTTGACCACCACTTACAATTTTAAAAGAAATAAAATAATTATAAGTAGGCACGCATTCCTACTGCTGCTGCTGCTGTACTATCAACTATCCAACGAGTAGAGAGAGTTTAAGCCTTAATCCACACACACACACTATCCAAGTGCTGGTTTGTGGTTGTCACAATATGTCCTCAAATAATTAGTTCTTAGATATACCGGTTTCCTCCCTATGTTTTCCTTCACCGGTATTTAGCACCGTATATAGTTAAAGCTGCAAAAGCATTGGGTCGGCTAAATTAACATTAAATATGTTTTTTTTCTATAATTATTTTTTTAAGACTACCTCCATATTTGCTTTTATACAACAACAGTATCGCGAGTTTTAATGGCGTTTTTTTTTATATTTCGCATTTAAAATCAGAACGCGATATAAAGACGACGCCAAAAACAACGCACTTGTACAGCACAATAAAAATAAGCAACTCAAGTTTCACATATGCGGGATCCTAGTCTATAAAGAGCGTCGTGATGTCCTGACCTCTGCAGACATAACTTAGGTACCAGGTAACCGGTAAACAGAGAATTCGAAGTATTTACCGTGCAACATATACCTACCAAAGTACAGCGATGACTTAGAATTATTTAGGTTGTAGAGACAATTACTAATTCTGTATCCAGGAAATTCAAAGATCTATTTTCCTTAAATATGGTTATATTAAACTTGAATTAATAAACAGAGTAAGGATTCCCAAAAACCATTTAATTCACTAGTTGTTAAATCTCTAAACTACTACAATAATAATCTGCCATAGTAGAAAAATCATTTGGAGATGACATTCATTCCTTTTTCAAAACTATAAACCATAGACACCTCTACGGCCTTATTCATAAAAAAAATAGAAATATAGACTTAAAATAGACTTTGTCTATTTCTTACCAGTATAAATATCAAGATGACAGACAAAGACAAACGAATTTGACGGGCCGGTGGCGTGGTCGGTAAGATGCTTGCTTTTCACGCCGCAGGTCGTGGGTTCGATTCCCACCCGAGACAAACATTTGTGATGAACATTTGTGTTTGTGTCGAGTCTGGGTGTAAATATCTATTATAAGTATCTATATATTTACAAAAGAAAAGTATTATATGTATAGTATATACCAGTTATCTGGTTTCCATAACACAAGCTCTGCTTAGCTTGGGACCAGGTGATCGTGTGTGTTAATGTCCCAGAATATTTATTTATTTAATTATAAATAAACCTATTTTAGCTATAGTAAGCTTAAATACGTTATGAATATAGGGGTTAATATTTATTCCCAATACAAAGGTGTTACATCTAAGTAACTAATTGGAACAGTTATGTGTATCGGCCTTGCCTTTTAAATTCGCAGATTTGACAGCGAGGCGAGAAGTCATTAGACTTCTCCGACATGTATTTTAATTATTTAAGTGTACTTAGTACTTTTTATAGCGTACTGCCTTTTAATGGGACCTAATCCACCACCTTAATCGCACGATTGCTACTCCTGTAAGCCAGGATCGACAACGGCTCGGGATTTGAACCTGGCCAAGTTCCAGGTATCTTGTAAACTGTCTTGAATCCTGCATGAATTTAATCACGAAGAAGGAGGAGTTGGAAAGTTACATTATCAAGTTGCCTGCAGGCAAAACGAGAGACAGCATAGAGAAAAAATTAAGGTTTAAAATTTCCTCATGAAAATAGACTAAGCACCACGGGTCATGTAATCTAAGGGGACCTATCATAGGTGATTCCAGTATTATGATGATAGCAAATGATTATAGCAAAATCGTTTGAACCCACGGAAATTAGCACCCGGTTGCAACAAGATCGGTGTTATATGTTTACCGCTCCAGATAATATTTGTACATTACACACTGAGCAACGATGGCGCAGCGGTACGGGCCTCGCCTTAGAAAAATAAGCTCGCGGGTTCGCATCCTGGTCGTGCCCACACATCTTTGTGTGAATTGTTTCATCTCCGCTGCTCAATATCGGTGAAGAAAAACATCGTGAGGAAACCGGCATGTCTAAGAACTAATCATTCGAAGACATGTGACATCCACCGACCCGCATTTGGCCAGCGTGTGTGGATTAAGGCTTAAACTCTCTCAACTCATAAGATAGTTGAGAGAAGCCCCGTCCCCAGCGGTAGGACACTAAAAAGGGTTGAAGCTATTACACACTGGTTGTCTGTAAGAATTTCCACTAAGTATCAGCATTTAGCATAATTTTCATCACTACAATATGCGATGACGTCTAAATAATTTAAATGTTTGTTTGTCCACATCCGATTGTTCATTGTTTTTCATTTTGTTTACACAACATGGCGTTCCAAGATGGCGTCGGTGCAGTAATGACGTAAGCCTGTGACGTCACATTCTTTGCACACTTAATGGTAAATGCATAGACAAGTTGTGTTAGACATTGTTCCTTATTTATTAAGTTCATGATCATCATTAATAGCCCATTTTAGATATAAAGGCCTTTTTAAAGCCCACCAATCTCCTGCACTCACGATCTGCGACTACTCTCATCCAGCTCTTGAACATGACAGCATTATATGTTTCATTCGTGGTTAATCCATGGTATTTATTCTTAGACCAATTTATTATGAAATACTCACAGTTAGGTTTTTTGAGCCTCTCCACGTTGACCATGCCACGCAACTTACAAAGACTGTCACTGCGCCAAATTTGAGTGCGTCCATTTGTAGAGACAGACACTGCTTCTCATTGTTAGTTCACCTATTAATTATCATTATTTATTGGACACATCGACTGGATACCTACTGGACATCACTTTAATCATAAAGTGTACTAGCTTCCGCCCACGAAATTGATCTCATTAATCTCGTTTCTCCATACAAACTTTGGAACCCCGTTTCACCCCCTTAAAGGGTGAGTTTTGAAAATTCCTTTCTTAGTGCCCCCTAGACCCTATAAGGAACCTATGTGCCAAATTTAGAGTCTCCAGACCCAGCGGTTTGGGCTCTGCGTTGATATGTCAGCCAGTCAGTTTCTTCTTTTATATATTTAGATGAAATTATTGTAATCATCGAGATAAATATGAGAAACAATTCTCCAAAATACGTAGCCACATGCGAGTTCAAAGACATAGCTTTGAAAGTGACACATTATCTAATAATTATCTTTATTTATTGAACACACCGACTGGATACGTAATGGATATCACTTCATTCATATCATGTATGAAATTCATTGTAATCGTCAAAATCGTTCGTTCTTGTCCTTGAAAGAACTTGTGGTCAGACGATATGTAGTGGTACATCAGAAGTTAGGTAAGCGCGGGGACCCGTCTCTAGTGGTCTACTGGTCGGTGATTGAACAAAACAATATTATGATTGTGCATGTAAAAGCAGTGTCTTTCAATAATCTAGTCTGTGTACTCGACGCGTGCGCCACTAAAAGATTAATATTCCTATATTTTTAGATACCAAAAAATGTGTGTAAATTGATTCATTATCACTAACTGTGACTAATGTCAACTTGCAAGAATAAAAACACATTTATTTGAAAGTGTTTGAGAGTTTTAAATTATGTTTTACGTCCATAAATTAGTAGGTGACGTTAGCAGACGTTTAGAATTATGATGTTCAAGCTTTGCAACAATAATAGTTATTTAAAAAGCATGCTTGCATGGTTTGGTCATGTGGAGAGGATGGATGATAGACGATTGACGATTGACACGGCGGAGGTGAGTGGAAACGCTACGAGAGGAAGCCATCGGAGGACATTCGCTGCTCTCATCGGTGATATCCTTCGAATGGGACAGGTGTGTAGCAATCACAACCGCTGTGCATGTATAACCAGATGTATGAACATGTGAGGCTAAGGAAGTATGTTTAGATCGTAGCAAGTTTCTATCAGACATTTCAATTCAATTCGGTCGGATATACGCAATACCTCAAAATATAAAAGATCAAACAGTGAAAAAAGTTGTTTGAAAAAAAATTGAAATTATGGCCGATTGAATAATCGTATTATTCTATTACTGAACTAAATAGCCATATTAATAAAAAATAAGCATATTATTAATTGTTGACATTTAATATTGTTATTACTTAGTGGTTTAATTTAATTATTCCAAGTATTTGTATGTCACAATGTGACTAAATGTAGATGTCATAAGTAAATTGTAACTACTTAACAAACAAATCTATCTATCTAACATATTGAAATAAAACTACTTTTTCTATCTATCTAATTCAATTTATTTGCGAAAAATGGGTATTTACAAAAAATGTTACAGTAAAAGTGTTCACTCTCTCAACAACAACAATTGAATAATTCTAAATTAAAATTGTAATAGTCCCGACGACGCGTAAATTTATTAACCTAGCCATCTTCGCCTTTTCACTATTCAGATAAAAACTCATCAAAATCGGTGCATCTGTTTAAGCGCTACGTAGCAAAGAACTGCATACATACACGCATGACACTTTATAACACGCCTTTTTTGTAGAGCATTAAAAAATAAGATCAACAAAATCGCTGGTCGCGTCGCTCAATATTGTGTTGTGAGCCGAGCTGTAGGTCTTCGTAACAATATTTATTGCTCATTTGCTTGAATTATGTGCTCGTAATTATAGAATGCAATATGCAAATAAGTTTCATATAATTAATAGATGTTGCCAAAACCTTCAGCATGTCTGTGTAATCTTATACTAAAATGATTATCGAGGTAATACAGCCGGTTAACTTTCAAGAGAATTTAAGTACAGAGGTACTTGTTTTCGCCTGCAGCTTCGTCAAATACACAATCAGCCGCACCTGGCATCTACCGGTAGATGGCCTAACCTGACTCAGTGCAGGACTACAATCCTATGCGGCATGGTCTGTACAAGACCCGTAGGACCCCAGCTTTAGGCGCAGTCTAGGTATTACCACTACTTATTGCTCGACCACAAGTTAATTTTGATTGGTCCATTCAAGGACAGGAACTTGAACGAACAATCAAAATTCCTATCTTCCCCCGATACCTTGTAATTTCATACAATACTAGGTTCCGCCCGCGGCTTCGCCCGCGAAATTGATCTCGCTAATCTTGTTTTCCATACAAACTTTGGAACCCCGTTTCACCCCCTTAAAGGGTGAGTTTTGAAAAATCCTTTCTTAGTGCACCCCTAGACCTCATAAGAAACCTAAGTGCCAAAGGAGAGGTCAAAAGTGGGATAGAATTTTGAACACTAATGTGATATACCTCATTGGAAAGCTTATTTGATAAGCTGTTAGAATTTAACTAAACACGAATTGTAGGAGCACCCATTTTTGTAAAAATCTAAAAATGTAATAGAAAAACAAAACGCACATTACCTTTAATTATCTGTTTCCTGAGCAGTATAAATATTGCAATCACGTCAATAATTTCATTCTATTAAAGTACTTTTCTCTGGAATTATTATTCTAGCTGCAGTTTAATGTAATCATGACGAAAAATATTAGTTATTTTATTAGTGTAATAACAAAACGCGTGGAAAAAATATAATTACGGGAAACGTCATGATGTCATTGTCATTGATCAGTTTGATTGACAGCGTTCTAAATAATTTTAATTTTTTTGGTTGCTCAATTGTCATTTGGCCATGGGGTTGCCAATAGCAATAATCTTAATATTGCATTAAGGATTCTTATTTTCAATTTCAATTTTTTTAAAAACGGGAGGGTGTAAAATTATTTTAAATACACCAAAAAATTTAGTTAATTATGCTCTATTAACCTATGTAACTCAGATTGCTGTTCAAATTTACAATTATTTTAATCCCAGGCTCTATACATTTTTTGAACGTCTCCTTTGGAGTCTCCAGACCCAGCAGTTTGGGCTCTGCGTTGATATGTCAGTCAGTCAGTCAGTTTCTTCTTTTATATATTTAGATTTTAAGAAAGTGGCCAAGCTTTTTTTTAATTGAGCCCACCACCGCGATCTCGCTACCGCTGCTCCTGTAAGTCAGGATCAACAGCGGCGCCGTGGAGAAGCTCGAGATTTGAATCTGGGGCCTCCACCAACCCACACTTAGTCAGCATGTGTGGATTAAGGCCAAAACTCTCTAACTCGCCAGATAATTAACAGAAGACCTGTGCCTAGCAGTGGGATACTAAAAAGGGTTGAAGCTATGTTCCGGGACACCTAAACAGTCTTGGAGCCCGCACGACTTTGATCAGAAAGATATTAGGAGGAGTTGGAGCAAACAGCTGTCAACTTTAAACGGACCGTAGGTATCCTTCCATCATCGAACTCCTAACAACCCAAAACAGATAAAATCTCTGATAATAAAGCTATCAGCACACCAGACATTGGCAGCTGCCTGTCATAACAACTTTTGTTAGCCGGAATAAAGGTGTTTACACACAAAAGTGCGTTTCTGCACAACACTATCTAATTGTTCCATCTTTTTATCCGATTGTTAACGAATTAAATTCATTGCCTATTGTGGAAAGGACTGGTGAGCACAAAAGTGTTGAATTTGTGTTAGTTTATTGTTAGATCAATATTTATTTATGTGCTTTGTGCGGTAACTAAATAAAAGAAAAGGATTTTGATCAAATTAATAGTAGTAATTATGGCTAGAAAAGTATTTTAAAGATTTTATTTTTTGTATTTTAATTAAACGCAAAACTATTATAGGTTAAAAAAAATCTAATAGATATGAAAATAATTCGCCTGTAAAAAAGCAAGCATTTTGAACTTGGCACCTTAGTGTTTCTCTAACGAGTTAACCAGCGACTTACCGAGACTTGGCACGGATAGGAAAGGTGAGTTATACCAAACATGATAAATCTCTCGGTGAGTCTAGAATCTTTTTGGGATAATTGCGAACATTCAGACGCGGTAAGGAGTTTATTTTAAAAAACGTAGGTACCAAGTTAAAAATTATAAAATGTACTGTGCTGTAACTAGACTCTTTTCTTTATTAGTTTTCTACATGACTGTACCTGACGAAGTTTTAATACAGATATTACGTTTTTATTCACATAGTCCATGATTTGCAATCTTCTTGCCTCAGCAACATAGTTATTTATAAACCAGTTAAAATTATGATAAAAACAGCAGTTGGGTCGATAACATCAACATTATTTATAGAATATTACATTATAATAACCGAGTTAAGTTTAAAATAAGCCTCTTAATTAAGTTATACTGTAATCTATCGATCGATTGTTAAGTAATTTTATTGTTAGTCCAACGATTAATTAAAATTAAGTTGCATGTAAAATTTAAACACAGCGTGTGTTGTAAAACATGTGTTTTCTACTTTGTATTAATTTGTATGCAACAATTTAGGTACTTTTTTCAAACTTGGTCTACGATTGAACACGCTTACCCAGTATATTCAGATTCAGAGAGATTTTCAGTTATGTGGAAGAGGAATTTAGACCATGATAAAACCATAATAGAACATAATGGTTTCACCAGATCACGACAAATTCGCTTGGTCAAACACGGCCAAATCCCCTCTTCGACCCTTTTTTAGTGTCCCACTGCTGGGAATAGGTCTTCTTGTACTATCCTACAAGTTGAGAGAGTTTAGGCCTTAATCCACACACGCTGGCCAAGAGGTGTCACATGTCCTCGAATGATTAGTTTTTAGACATACCGGTTAATTTTTTTAGGACTTAGCCCACCAGCGCAATCCCTCCACTGGTATGTCTTGTAAGCCAGGATCGACAGCACCTTGATGAGACTCGGAATTTGAACCCCACCAACTCCTGGAACACCTAAAACTCTCTTGGATCCCGCACAAATTTCTTTGAAAGGTATTAAGAGGAGTTTGAAAGTAATACGGTCCACTTCCTTCCAGACAAATAATAATATAGATAATAATAATAATATAGAGGGACATCTGATCACAAACTAAGCATAGCTTGTACGATGGAAACCAGATAACTGGTAATATACTTCATATAATACTAAGTATTCTTTTGTAAACACATACTTAAATATAGATAATTACACCCAGACTTAAGACAAACAGATGTGTTCATCACACAAATGTGTGACTTGTGTGGGAATCGAACCCACGACCTGTGGCGTGAAAAGCGAGTATCTTACCGACCACGCCACCCGCCCGTCGGGAGTTAGCACATAGAAAAAAGAGGTTTAAATTGAGTCAATTCAAAATGGAATAAGCACCACGGATACAATTTAAGGCAGGTACTCTTAAACTGCTTTCTAACCTATGGCAAAATAGATTGAACACACGGAAATTAGTACTGAGTCTATGTGATATACCGCACCACGTGCCGGTTTCTTCTCGATGTTCTACTTCACTGACATTGAGCAGCGGTGATGAAATAATTTAAAGATGTGTGGGCACAACTGAGGATCGAACCCACGACCTTATATTTCAAAGGCGAGGCGGATACCTGCTTTATCCTACCACCGGTATATTATCACCTTATTAGCAACTCTGTACCACGTGACTCTGTCCCTAAAAAGTATAATGCAAAACGACATATTTTAAGTTTTAAGTTGATGTTCAAAGGCCTCTAAAGGTTCTATGCATTAATGTAGCAGTAAAATGGTTGTAGAAGTCATTAGGAAAAGAATCATAGAATGGTTAGGGGGGAGAGGGGGGGTAGTTCCCATAAAGCACGTTGTTAGTGCGGCCACCCGCCAGAACGTAATGTAGGAAGTCACCAGTTACCTGGTGTTATGAACACGAGAGTCAATTGGACATTATACTATTACGAACTTTAGTCAGCTCTTCGCGATACTAGCGCCATCTATCGGATCCGATAATTGTAATCTGTAATAAAACTGTCTGATTTAAATCTGTAATAACACTCATGGATTTTTTTATCAGCAACAATTTTAACGAAGATTCGTAATCGAGATGTTAAATGATATGTCATACTTAGGGGGCGTCCTCCGTCACATTAATTGTGTGTGTTTGAGTGTTAACGTGTCTTCGAAACAAATCTCACTCTCATAATCTCAGATAGGGAAGGGGTGGGTCTCAGCAAATTTCACGTAATTTTTAAAACAAGTCTAAAAAAAATTAAGCAAAATTTGATTTTTTTTTCATCCTTCTTCTTCTTCTTCCTACATACTGCAAGTTGGCCCTCAGCTCTTGGAATCTCATCCTCTCCCGTGCACAGTGGAATAGTGGTTCTGCACTGGCTACTCCTGTCCATTCCCGGATGTTTCTAAGCTATGACTTCTTATGTCTACCCCCGCGGCGGTTGCGCATCATTATATTGTTTCATTAGTCTCGAGTTTTTTACTATAATAATCTAATAAAAATCTTAAGTAAGATTAGGGAGTGGTAGAGGATCCGAATTGCACCATGGGGGAAGAGCCTCATATAATTAATGGACGGCCCTTTTATCCATTTGTAAAATTAAAAATACTATCTACTAATATTATATACGCGGAAGTTTGTAAGAATGTATGGATGTTTGTTACTCTTTAACGCAAAAACTACTGGATAGAATTGGATGAAACTTGGCATAGAGATAAATTATAGTATGGATTAACCCGTAGGCTATTTATCCCAACAAGTTCCACACAAGCGAAGCCGTGGGCCAAAACTAGTGCTGAATATTTGAATTTTAGCAAAGAAAACCAATATTTTGTATCAGTATTAAATGTCACTTGTGCTCCTAAGCACAGTCCGTCACGCATCGTGCTTTTCTTGATACACGCTTCAAGAAACCCGACGTTATGCGCCTGCGTCTGTTGCATACTGTCTTCTACATTATAATATGATGTTCACTATACTCCGTAGCGCTAACACCTGATTATCCGAAGGAGTAGGCAGAGCAGAATATCACACATCACTCACTTTTCGCCGGCTTTGGGCCCAATACGTAGGTAAGCCTATTGCCGTTCAAAGGACACAATTCCAAACTCCGAGCTGCAACTAAGATTGTTTAAGTACTTATGTACATATTAAAAAAAGTAATTTAGCTCGACCCGGAAATCGAAGCCGGAACCTCGTGGTTGTAATGGTGGGCCTAGAAGACCTGCACCTAAAATCAGCATCAAACACATCTATACAAAGTTGAAGAGATTGTTTGGTTAAACGCTAATCTCAGGTACCTACTACTGGTCCGATTTAAAAAATTCTTACACTAGATAGTCCATTTTTATCCCACTGCTGGACATGATTATAAACTAGGTCACGCGGGTAAAGACGGAATCTAGTTTTTATAATAACTTGCACGAAGCATTTGTAATAATAATAAAGGAGACGTTCAAAAAATGTATAGAGCCTGGGATTAAAATAATTGTAAATTTGAACAGCAATCTGAGTTACATAGGTTAATAGAGCATAATTAATTAAATTTTTTGGTGTATTTAAAATAATTTTACACCCCCCCGTTTTTTAAAAAATTGAAATTGAAAATAAGAATCCTGAATGCAATATTATGATTATTGCAATTGGCAACCCCATGGTCAAATGACAATTGAGCAACCAAAAAAATCAAAATTATTTCGACGCTGTCCATCAAACTGATCAATGACAATGACATCATGACGTTTCTTGTAATTATATTTTTTTCCACGCGTTTTGTTATTACACTAATAAGATAACAAATATTTTTCGTCATAATTACATTAAGCTGCAGCTAGAATAATATTACAAGAGAAAAGTACTGTAACAGAATGCAATTATTGACGTGATTGCAATATTTATACTGCTTAGGAAACGGATAATTAAAGGTAATGTGCGTTTTGTTTTTCTATTACATTTTTTTGATTTTTACAAAAATGGTTGCTCCTAAAATTCGTGTTTAGTTAAATTCTAACAGCTTATTAAATAAGCTTTCCAATGAGGTATATCACATTGGTGTTCAAAATTCTAGCCCACTTTTGACCTCTCCTTTCTGATTACTGAAACAAGAACAGAATTAAGCTGATCAACTTATAACATCCTACAGATTTCTCTTACATTTGCTTAACTAAAAAGTAGTAAGTACATAACTAGAAAAAATATTTGAGTGTGTGTCTGCTTGACCTCGTGGCAGTCATAGGGTGCATTATCTCGCACGAGGCGCGAGCGTGGCGCGTGCGCACACCACGTGGACATCTAGCTGTAGTGATGGGGAGGTGTTATCGATAAAGTTCGATAGTGATCATTTTACCAAGAAATTGTGAACAAACAATCTCGCGTTTTTCTAATGGGGGAGGCAGGGATTATAGAGCGCTAGTTGCTACGATCTAAATATACTTAGCCTAATTATTATTCATAAATCTGGTCATAAATACTCGACGGTTGCGAGTAATCTGTCCCTTTTGAAAGATATAACGATAATAATATATCCTCCTAGAGCGCCCTCTCACAAGGTTTCTACTCACCTTCGCCTTGCATACACCGTCGTAAAAGTTGACCAGATGTTGCCTAGTAAGGAAAAGTTTGGCACGTACATTTTTAACATTTATTCATATTTTTTATTGCACACAATACACTTACATACAATTTATAAATAGGAAACAACAATGTACACAGACGACTTTAATTCAAATAAATAAGTTACAATAATTTGTTTTTACAGAGGCAAATTAGTTGATTTTTTTATTTTAGAATTTACTGAAACCTTTATTTATAGAGAATAGAGTTAATTGTAACCGTAATTATTAATTTCATTTAACTTTAGGTAACTATTTAATAGAGAAAGTGCAATTTTATTCTAATTTACATAACCTGATTAGGTTCGCACAGCTTTTGGACGAAGACATCAGAAGTAAAAATCTATAATCATCTAATTCATTGTTCACTAGAAGTGAATAAAAAAAAAATGTGACTGTGGGTACCCGTAATGCTTTCACCTGTAACCCTTCTTCACAAAAACTAATTTAGACTGACTTCAAAGAGGCGGGTCTCTTCAACTATCACTGTGATGGTTCCGCCAATTATAGATCGATTTTGATCATATTTTCTTTATTTGTCTTAGCTTTCTAGTGGTCTTGTTTAAATTTCATCAAAATCGGTGAAGAGGTGTATCAGTTATTGTTGTTTTTTAAAAGCAATTATAAGTATCGATATTTGTGCCTCTACGATGCATCTATGTCCCATCCTTAAATTTATCGATAGAGCGGGGATCGGGTAAACACGCGGAGGGGTACCTAACCTTGATGTAGCAGCTGCGAGGTGATCACCTGCCAGTCGCCATATTGACTTTACACAAACAAGTACTACGCAAAACATCCCATTTTTTGTATTAATAAAAATTTCGACAATTTCATTTTAAAGATCATTTTATGACATTTATTGATTACTGTCGATGTTTTTGATACAACACTTCTGCGTTGATGATATTTTTATATTTCATTTACTTATTCAATTACCTATCGATATTTTTTATATGAATGATGAAGTCAAATTAAATACTTCTTATGATACCTACTTATTTTATGTTTCAGCATAAAATTCACCTGAGTTAAATATTTTATTAACACAATATTGGATAGAATAGATTGCCCTATCGTGAGGCACTGGAATTCAGTGCTTGGATCCAGAGTTGCCCTATAGGTACTTTGTTAAATAATGTTACTAACATAGCTACCTATAAGTAACTTACTAACAATAATGGATGTACTCTGGTTTAAATAAATAATAATTAATTACATTTAAAAGCTAACATATTTTGTAAAAGTTATTTAAAACTTATTTCATTTCGTTTTATCTAAAAGTAATTTGCCGATATTAATATAGTGAATGAATTTATAGAATAAACATTTATTTCCTGAGTAATACCAGAAGTAAATGATTCAGTACTTTTAAGGTCTGAACCACTCGGAACACATTTTGTTTTTAAATTCTGAGGAATAACACTTTTAATACCAATAAACAAAACAAAATTAACTTGAACAAGTCTTACCAAGAAGGTTGCACATATTAAGCACGAGTGGAGACAATGTCAAAATCTAATGTTCCAAATTTAAATTGAATGCAAGAAACACCTTGCCAGCCACAAAAAACAGAGCTTAATGCGAAAGACAGGTGTTTCCTTTAATAACTAAAAACTCGCTCTACAGTCAAAATGTCCGCTATAATCGAGATTAAAACAAATTCGCTTACCGAAGATTTAAATTTCGAACATTAAGTAGGTAGGTAGGTACGTATTTTGGCCATGCAAAAACATTGATCAATTGAGAGACCATTAACTTTTTGTTACCTATTAAGTGATACCTTAACCTTATTAACTGTTTAACTGTTATTTTAAATGTAATTTTTTTCCTACTTCGTATCACTTTTTTAACCGTAATTCAAGAATAGGTATATTTCATTATTCTATTTTCGTTTAGTTCATTGTCCCGGAAATACCTCTAATAATGTAGTCAAAATAATCTATATAACGTAACATACATTTGAAGTCATGTGTTATACTATTTTTATGTTGCGACCTTGTGAAAACTGTTGAAATAGTTTTCCCGGAAATTCTATGAATCTGTAGGTATTCAAATCTTTTCAATGGCATTTCCGTTGTTCAACAAACAAATGATTTATTGATATTCTTGTTAGAACATGATTAATAGTGGAAGAAGTTATTTATCGAAGAATGGCGTTTGTAATATTAAGATTGTATAAATATTATTAATTCTTTACACTTTGTTGAACTACATAACAATATATGTTTATTTGTATGGCATTATAATTAAAGTTGTAGAGCAAATTACTTTTGTATGCACGATTAGTTTATGTAATCTGTGAATAATTAAATGTTAGAAATCAATTAACTGTAAATGAATCAGTAAATCAAGGCCTGTAAGTACATTTAAAAACGATATTTCATATTCTGTAGACTTTATCAGACTCAAGCGTAAACTGTCTACATTCTAAAAATAATTAAAACGAAACAAGCCTTAATAAAACTATAGCAACCTCACAAATAAACTAAGTCTAGGCCAAGGCTAATAAATTATGGTTATATCTCCATACACTTTCAAATCATCAAATCATTTGACAGAAATAGTGACAAAGTCTTAGCTATTTTCAGCTGTCCGATTTTTTAGCAAGCTTACCTTTTTTGAGAGTAGGTACTGAAACTTTAAAACAAATGACGTCGCAAACACAGGGATACCAACTTGCAATATCTAGAATTACAATGTTCGGTTTTTGAAATTGAAAAAGACCACATTTTGTAAACATACGCAGCGCAGCACATAGAAGCTAACTGCTTCAGTAAGTTTAATCAATACTCTATGGTGTAATACTTAACCGAACTTCTTAAGAACGTTACAAACTTTTTTCTTTAAACCTTTTTACGGAAGGGTTAAGCAGCTGTAAGGAGCAGATGCTCAAAATTAATGATTTGGCTACTGTAACATAGAGTAAGAATGTTTTTTTTTAAGATTTCACGGTTCTATACTGTTAATTTTTAAAGTAAGCACGTAAGTAGTTGAAAAAAGATTCGAAGTGAAATAATATTGTGATTTTTTCGTAAGGACATCTTTGTATTTAAAACTAAGTACCTACACTATTTTCGTTGTAATTATGTGCGAGTGAGTTAACAGCAATTTTATATGTTTTTATTCTGGCACAAGAAAAACCTAAAAAGCCAATCTCACCGCCGCCGCGCCGAGCCGCCCGCAATCTTATATGAACCGGTGTAACATACAACTAAATATTTGAAGACTTGTGACTTCCACCAACCTGCACTTAGCGTGTGTGGATTAAGGCCTTAACTCGTTCATCTCGAGGAAATAGCTAAAGTCTACTGCAGAATACTATTACATTATTGTTACTTACACTTATGTCATGTTTGACACACACATTGTTAACTTTTTGTTTAATTTTATTAAAGTAGTTTATTTTTTATTTTCTTTTTTTAAGTATTTTTATTTGTTACTTGATTTTGTGTGTCCTGTTTGTTTAATTAATGTTGTTTTATTTCTTTACTTTACGAACTACTTACACATCTTTTACTTAAAAATAATACTCATCATACTCGGATATTTGAGTAGGTAAATTTGCCTAGAAAACTTTTTGGACTTCAAACTATTTGTGAATGGTAGAGTAAATCTAAAAAGGGACCTCAAAGGAAAATAATTGATTTCGAGTAAATCGCAATTAAAGTTCTGAGTTGCAATGAGTTTCGCCTGGAGTGCGATTCACTAAAAAAAAGCTGCGGCACTTAAAATTATATTTTTACGAGAAGTTAATACGAAAAAAGTTTTCGAATAACTACTGTCAGAAACATGTCAAAATATTAAGTTAAAATACAAAACTATCTACAAATGATTTTACCTAGTTTATTTCCAATCATTTTATTCTATTTCTAGTATTTTACTTCCATAATAATTAATGATTTCAATCAAGGAATTTCATTGGCATTTTGACAGGTTCAAGAAAATATTCTTTTTTTTTTGCTGATGACCTAACCGGCCGGATGGGCCTCTATTAGTTCACCGGACTGTTTCGGTGAGCCGTCCGAGGACGGTCGAACCGATCAAGGACTGTGGCAACTGCCATGAGGGCTCCCCATGTGGGGACGAACCTCGGCTCAGGCCGTTGCCGGACACTAGTTTTTTAGGGGATCGGGGGGGCAAGAAAATATTCGAAACCTTTTTTCGTATTGACAAACTCGTAGTAGATTAGACTTATAGGTATAAAGCAAACAAAGCTGAAAAATTCAGATTCTAAATCTGTGGTTTTTCAGCTTTCTTTGTTCTAATGTTTGTTGTCACTTGTTGGTAATGGTACTCCAAAATAATTATGTAAAATATTTATTTAAGGAGATACTTTTTCTGAATATAGTATAGTCTTACATTACTTTTATCTGTGGTTAAATAGTTCTATATGAGATTTAATTAATGTTTAATGACTTTGTACCTCAGATGGCGATACGCGAGTTAAACGGTCGGCCTATAAATCAAAATACGAATTAATTCATTTTTTTAATTCAATTTATTTGCGAAGAAATGGGTATGTAGAAAAGATGTTACAGTATTTACCTAGGTGTCACTATTATTCAACTTAATTTAGGCAAAACTACTACTTGCTTTGTGCTAAGTAAATTTTCTTTCTAAAGTTTTTTTTCAGTACTTACTAAGATACCAAAGTGAAAAATTAATTCGTCTTTAATAAGATTTATTTAAGTATTTTTTTCTCTTTGCACAAACATTTACATAAGTTTTATTAAAAATTAACCTAACGCTAACCACAATGAAACAAGGATTGACCTATTAATAAAGAACTATGAACAACAAGGTAGATATTAACTACGACCTTGTAGGAAAGCGAGTTTATTAAAGACTTGTTTCGTAAAATAAAAGAGTACGGAATGTGACAGCTGCTTTACAGGAAAAGTCAAGATGAAAGTCATTGTCTGATGATATGTCTCCATTTTTTTTAGTATAAAGTCGGCATTAAGCACCTGATGATAATAGCAGAGGTGGCGCAACGTTATCGATTTGAAATATAAGGTCGCAGGTTCGATTCCCGGTCGTGCCTACACATCTTTGTGTGAATTGTTTCATCTCCGCTGCTCAATATCTACAAAGGAAAACATCGTTAGGGAACCGACATGCCTAAAAACTAATCCTTCGAGGACATGTGAAATCCACCAACGCGCACTTGGCCAGCGTGTGTGGATGAAGGCCTAAACCCTTCTGAACTCGTAAGATAGTAGACACTAAAAAGGTTGAAGTGATAAGTGGTCGTAGCTTAAGGACGCTAGCGACACCAGAGGCGTGTTGCCAACATTTCATTTATTAGGTCAACCAATAGTAATTATTGAAGGAGTCACAGCATGCATAAAGTTTATAAATAGATAATAATAGATTTATAATAGTTTACAAACATATATTTTATTATAACAGGCCTTGACTCTTTCAACTCGTAGTAAGATAGTTAAGAGACCCGTGCCCAGCACTGGGACACTCAAACTGCTGTCACTTCACTTTATTTAAGTATGGGCAGCATCTCAAGAAAACATATACCCGGAATAAAGAGAACCTACCTTATATTTGTCCTTTTCTTACTTATGACAGTTTTAAATCATTAGACAGTGACAAAACATAGCTTAGTTATTCATAACTGAGACCCTTTCTTTTACTATTTTTTGCAGTTTTTAATAGACCAAAAAGATGAATATTTATGTTCTCATAAACAACACCACACGTAACCAAGAAGAAATTTGCCACTTAAAATTATGGTTATAAGGTATGCGCTCAGACCTATAATAAGTGAGCGGTCCTGCGCGTGCGCACACCGCACCTGTCCGGTATAACGGGACGCCATGTTGACGGTATTGCCAGTAATTAAAATAAAAATTAAAAAAATGTTAAAAATTCCTGTTTATTTTATCAAGTTACTAAGTAAATGATGGTTTTAAAATCTCAGGTGGAGCCAGTTGATAAGACACAGCTGGTTATTTCTTGTGTTTTTTTTTTGTTCGAATGAAGTTTAACGAAACAAGAATAATGGAGGTTATCCGACAAAGAAATAGAGAGATATAGTGCAAAGGATCAGCTAGCTGAAGTGGCAGAGGGTTGGCCATATCTGTCGAAGAACGATTACCGCTGGGGAAAGCAAGTTCTTGAGTAGAGGACGCCCTCCAGGTGGAGTGACGATCTGCGAAAGATAGTGGGCAGTGGCTTGATGCGATTCTTGATTCGATTCTCAAAGTCTATTAAAAATTACTCCATCCAAATTGATAAAAATCTTTCAACCAAAACAGTACATACAAACACCCTCAAAATTTGTCACAGGACCTCTCAAACTACCCGTATTATCCAACATTGGCCATTGTTTGTGCGCAAGATTTGATCAAATGTTGGTGGGTGGTCTACCACGTGTTACCCCTAGCTTCCGGGATCATGTTTGAGGTTTTATACTTCGCTTGAGTGATATGGAATCGGTTTATCAGTATTGTAATTTATTGATGGAAGTATGGAAAAAATGCATGGATTTTAAGTTCATTACCAAATGCGTGTCTGATTTAATAAAAAATGATCTAAATATATCCCTAAAATTCTTAGCTGCCTAGATCTTCTATCTGTTTTAAGAGTTAAGATAATTTTAAAAACCAATTTTTAAAATTTATGTCAATTAGTTCTATATTCTTGAAATTTGAGCTCTAAGATATGTTATTTTTTTCATAATGTTCACCAGTATAAAAACGAAATTTAAACACTAATAAAATGAACATGATAAGTGTACTTAGTTATATAGCTTAAATTCAAGATGGCGCCCATTACCACGCAATCACAAACAAATTAAAGGATTCCCACTGTAATTAATACCAATACTAATTAATTAAGATAAGGGAGGCATCCTGCATTCTTAGTAACAAGATTATCATAATTGTTCCTCAATTATAATTATGTCTACGTTTAGATAAAAATCCTTTTACGAAAGCGATACAAAATTAGAATACAAAATAGTTTAGATGTGAGATCATAAGAAATTAAATTACACAGATAATTAAATAAATAAAAAATGTTATAATTCATGACATTCTGAGACTCTATGGAGGTTGTATATCAACAGTAAGGTCGGTAAGTATTTCTGTACTAGTTACCGTTGATATACAATCTCCATGGAGTTCCGGAATTTCAAGCATCACAACCTAATTATTATTTTATTGTTATTTGTTTAATTTTTTATGTAATTTTGTACAAAAAATTAAACTTACGAGTATAAAAGGAGTACTTATTGTATTGTAATTGTACTTATAAAAGGAGGTGCAAACAAGAAGAACCCCCAACCAGAAGTAGATTCGGTAAATGAATGAAGGAGGAACTGTAGGTGAAGTGTCAAGATAGTCTTTTTATTAATGAATGATGAATGAATCGTTTTAAACGGTAACGCCAAGGTTAATCTTCCTGCTCCAGTATGTAACTGTTACGGGGTCCGACCGTCGACGTCTCTCAAGTTGGTCTCTTGATCTGCCAGCGGACGTCTGACTCACACAGAGCATATTTTTGTTTTTTTTTTTTAATCTTTATTTATTTAGAGGCTTTTATTACAAAGTAATATGGCAGCCCCATCGTAACTTAATCTATTACAAACAATACTAAAGCACACAGAGCATCATAACACATTTATTCACCCGAAGCGCCATGTTGTCAACTGTCAGTCATCAACTGTCGTCTACCAATGATTCGGTCCAACTCAGTATAGCCTACAATTAATATTTCTGAAAACTTTTTATCAAACCCAATGTCTAAACCATCCTGTGACTAATAAAAAAATTACCTTTGATTTGCAGCCTAAATTTTGCAGCTGTTTTTTATATCAATATTGATGGAATGTAAAATACTTAACAGTGTAGGTACCTACTGGAATATTCTGAACAATTTTAAACCTTAAACCAGTAGTTAGGGTTTAAGTAGACAAAAAAAATCTACTAAATGACCTAGTAACCATATCCAAACCGCGGCAGCTGCAACAAAATATACATTTCACAAAATTCCCGAAAATCACGTGCAACACCAAACTTTTTTTTAACCAAGGTGTCTACTTGCTCGCGCGCGATTTTTTTCAAAGCACGTGCCCATTTTTTGTGGCTTCCTTATGCTGGTGCCATACATCTGTCGTAGCAAGCTGTGGTTTTGGGTGTTACCCGACTAAATTGGAAATGTACCTGCGTATATAAAGTTACATTTCAAAGTCGCCTTTTCAATTTGATTGGTTATATAATTTGCAACTGATGCTGTTTCTTCTACCTGTTGGACATCTGGTGTTATGGTGTTTCGAAAATAGAACGCTAAAATGCAGCCGTCTTCGAATTTGGCTAAGATTGGCACGAACTTCCGCCAAATACCTATTTCCGGTTAATGTAAAATGTTAAGTTAATAATGTCTCATATGGTAGATAGGTTCGAAAGACTAATGACTAAATTTCAGGAAGCAATTTTTCAATTATCGGAAATTGGAATTAGACTTCAGAAAAAAGTAAACATTAAGTAAAGGTACATTCATATGTTAAACTTTTTTTACTTATTACTGTTAAGCAAATTTTACACCCTAAAGGTCTTATTCATAAAAATCATAGACCTCTTTAGTTAAAATGGACTTTGTTTTTTTTTTACTAGAATAATTGTCAAGATGACAGACGAAGACACACGAATTATAAACCTATTTTAGCTATATTCAGCTTAGACTTTTATGAATACGGGGTTCAGAGATTTACACACCATTTTAACCGACTTCTAAAAAAAGGAAGAGGTCATATGTTTGGAATCTTAACTGCAATTGATTTTTATAAGTACTTATAAGATTTAGAGGGTAACACCATCCATCAACCCATCACAAAACCCAAACCGTTTGGCCTACAGCTGACCTTACCACAATAGCACAAAATATAAACCGTTATGCAACTAAACAGATTCTCTATGGGTTCTAAGACGCATCCTGTGACCCACAATGCTTCATAAAGATCATATAAAGATACGATAGGGTTGTCAAAAATATACACACGCTTATAGTAGGTACTTGATATTGTTAAAACTGTGAAAACTCACTAAATAAATTTAAAAAGTCAATTTTTGAGATATATTGATCGCTGTTATCTCAGGAATAATTAAATTTTCAACCGACTTAAAAAAGTACATTTTTGTATGTACGCGATAAATCCGCTCTTTATTGACGGGCGGGTGACGTGGTCGGTAAGATACTTGCTTTTCACGCCGCAGGTCGTGGGTTCGATTCCCACCCGAGACAAACATTAGTGTGATGAACATTTGTGTTTGTGTCGAGTCTGGGTGTAAATATCTATTATGAGTATATATTTACAAAAGAAAAGTATTATATGTATTTATATACCAGTTATCTGGTTTCCATATCACAAGCTCTGCTTAGCTTGGGACCAGATGGCCGTGTGTGTTAATGTCCCAGAATATTATTATTATTATTATACATAGCTTGATTATGATAACTTTTTTTTTCAAACCTAGACAATATATACTTTCGATATGGTCCCGTTTTTATTCAAAATTAATTTAATCAAAATGGGTTGTTCGTATTTTTTTTAGAAGGCTATTATTACAGTCATAGTATGGAAAATCTGTCAATACGTCAAAACTATATTCCTTATAAATATTGAAATTACATATCCGGTCTCAATCCGGTCTAAATTTGGTAAGTAAATAATCTAAATTCTAGACTAGACTATAAACTACATAATTTTTTTAACAAAACTAAATTCGTAGAAGTACTAAAATAAATAAGAATGGTTATTATTAGAAATCTGTGTGGTTTGGAAAAAAATATATGAAAAAGAAAATATTGGACAACCCTAGCTCTAACAAACAGTTGATGTGGACGACCATTGTCCCAGCGCGATATAATCGATCTTATATCGAGAAAAAATGATTCGATTCAGAGTTATCGAGTTAAATTCAATGAATACGATTGTAATGCTATATTAGATTAGTTTATACCTAAATAAAACATAGTAGTGTTATTGTTATACAAAATAATGCTCTATCAACAACCAGAAGCTAGTAAAAGCATTTAAAATAATTGTTGAAAATTTAATAAAACTTTAATAAAAAAGGAAAGATGAGAATTAAAACTTGTTCAATTTAAAAGAAATATCAAATATTCTATATAACATTTTTTACAAAAAATTATAGCAAAATAACTTATCAGATTAGTGAGCTGAAATGGTAATTGGCCAATAATATTTGCTGCAGATCCAAAAGACAACCTCCATGAACTAGCAAATGTAGCTAAACGCCCTCAGACTAGGTAGAGTGGCAATCTCTGCAAGATAGCCAGTTAAAGCTGGATGATAACGTGCGTAAAGAGAGATAGAGTCTAGAAGAGAATTAAAGTAACTATGGACTAAAGTAAGCTTCTAAGGCCGTTCCAATTTTTAATCTCTAACAATTTCATAGATTTACCCAGTAGTCATAAATGTATTTTAAGTTCATTATAGCTAAAAGAGATTTATAATTCGTTTGTGTTTGTCTGTCATCTTGACATTTATGCAAATAAGAAAGAGACTAAATCCATTATAACTAAAGAGTCTTATAAGGATAAGACCGTTTAAAACACTATCAACCGCCCGCACTTGCCTTCGCTTAGATATCTTATGAGCGAGAGAATATTACCGGCCTTATTCATAAAAAAGTTATAAGAATCTTTAGTTAAAATAGACTTTGTCTCTTTCTTAATACTACAAATGTCAATATGCTAGACAAAGACAAACGAATAATTCTATTTTAGCTATAATGAGCTTAAAATATGTTTATTAATACGGGGGTAAATGTACTACATAGGGAGAGAGAATGCTTTCAACTTGGTCTAAAGTTGAGTTCAAACCAGAACTCATTAAACTTAAGGATACCATCAAACCCTTATCCTTTAAGCTACTGTTGCTCATTTTTAATTATCATTAGATTAAATTAATGATCATTAAAATTCCCCAGGAGTAATATTAATAAAGAGGACAGTTATAATAAACTAAAGGATACATTAAGCAATTAATCGCCCAAAAAGGATGTTATCATTTCATCGAGAGAAAAAAACACAAAAAAATGAAAAAATGTAGATTTATCAACCGTTTTAGTTACAGAAAAACCTTATAATAGTTTAATATGATTTCATTTTAACATTATGTCATCAAACATATAGTTTTAGTATAATCCAGAGGTAAAAAAACCTATAAATATCAAGATGGTCATTAATAAATTTTTACTCCAGATACCAACAAACACACATACGGGCATGCTCTCCTAACTAACACATATTATGTCTTACCTTTACAAATTGTCCAACAACAAGCTAATTTGGATAGGTCCGTTAGAGAAAAATATTACGAAAGAACGCTTGAAATATTTAAGTAGGCCACCACACACTAAGAACCGCGAACCTATTCTACGTGACCTCCGATCAGGGAGCAGTGCTCGAAGGGACCACGAGCTCCGGTCAGCGCTGAAGCAGAGAAGGGGGCATACAAGCTATAATGATGTATAGGCCGACCGTTTAACTCGCGTATCGCCTATCGCCAAGATTCTAACTCCTCAAGCTGCACAGACAGTGATGATGATTCAAACGATATGGATATTAGTGACGAATAGTCTTACATTACTTTTATCTGTGGTTAAATAGTTCTTTACGAGATTTAAATTAATGTTTTATGGCTTTATACCTCAGATGGCGATACGCGAGTTAAACGCTATAATGTAATTAATGATTTAATGAACTTTATTCAGCACTTAGGTATTAACATACATTTGTACCTGTCAAGATTATAATATTCAATTTCACTTATTGTTTATTTTGTATATACACCCCCAAATAGTTAATATGTACTATATAAAAATAACAAATGTTATATAAATTTTATACAATATCATATCATATTCTCCGACACCCCGTAACATTTTTGATGATTACAATTCCTTACAATATTTGAAGAAAGTGGCGTCTTGTAAGTATCTAGTCGGTATCTACGCCAAACAAGCAACCTTTTTAAATTCCAAACCACAACACATTAAAATATTCCCTATCTTCAAACACATAAACAATAATTCCTTTACAAATACCTATTATTACCACAAACCATATTGAGATAGCAATACTTTACGACAATTTACAACCAGAAAACCGCGCACCACTGTAATTTAAACCTTATTAATTCGCAACACGGTTATATTTGTTTAGAATGGTAATTTTGTGATGATTTAAGATGTAATAGCGTTTTAATAGAGTGAACTAAAATCGTCCTTGCTTTGTCCCATTGTTTGCATGGTATTCATACAAAAGATTGCATTCTATTTCTCAAGTAAGTATTGTCTGTGTCTTCCCTTGAAGTTTTGATATATTGTACTGCCACCTGGTGGTTTTTATTCAAAAACTTTACATTAATTTGAAATAAACATCTCTTACTGGTTAATGTATTTGTATTAATATTTTTTTTCTATCAAAAACTAATATCGCTATGAAATTGATTTGATCGCGGTTTTTACTCAAAAACTACATTTATTTCAAGAAACTTTCATAACTTTTTTAAATATATATGAAATAAACTTACTGACTGACATATCAGCTCAAATATTTTCACTATAAAAGGATTTTGCAAAGTCTCCCCATAAGGGTGAGACAGCGACCTCGCGGCCGAAGCTGCGGGCGCTAGTAGGTAGGTAATTGATATCTTAATATATATATTTCTTGTGTGCGTGTGTGTGACTGAACTCCTCCTAAACGACTGGACCGATTTTGATGAAATTTTTTGTGTGTGTTCAAGGGGATCTGGGAATGGTTTAGATTCACAATTTTGCGCGGTACGAAGTTCGCTGGGGCAGCTAGTAAATATATATTTTTTCTTTTTTCTATCAAAACTAGTTACAAATTAATATATCTTTGAAACTTATACAAAATTAGTTACTTTATAGTGGATTTTATTTCGGTTTATTTTAGATTTCATATCCCGACATTTTGGGTGCTTTACAGCTCAACGATCGTGGGGGAAATAATGTTTAAGACGTCCCATTTTGTTGATTAAAATTGTTACCGACTACTTAGTAACTTTAGTTATATAAATAAACACACTGAGTTTTTTTATATTTATTTATTCTCAGTCAGTTTTGGTACAAGTAGAGATCCCTACCAGATGGTATACTTACCATCCCCGTTCTGCCATCGTAAATACAAGTAGAGGTACGGCTATGCGCCACCGTTATATGGTGGAAATTCCACGGGTACGCACAATACGCTTTGCTTCCACTTTTATTGTGCGAACTGCCAAGTTGTGGAATTCGTTGCCGGCATCTGTGTTTCCCGATAGCTATAATCTACCTGTCTTCAAGTCACGAGTGAATCGGTATTTATTGGGTAGGCGCGTTCCATCGTAGACTGCAACATTGCTTCACATCAGGCAGGTTGTGATCAAGAGCAAACCTATTATAGAATAAAAAAATACTCCAGGCGCTTTCAGTATTAAAATTAAAATTTTTGCTTGCGAAATAATTCGTCCATGTCTTCTAATTTATTTTTAATCAGCCATTAAACCCAATCAACCTCAAACTATACATAACCTTCTTATCTTGATACAAATAAGGTTCAAAGTCCTTAGAACAGTCAATAATCCGGAACATTTCGTGACTGGGGTCATTTCTTTCCAGTGATTTAACGTTAAATCTAACGTTAAACGCTATTTATCGATGTTACACACTATACCATGCCATTCATTAATATAGCACACGACAAACTGCTATAACATTATTTAGGGTTCCGTATTGTAGATTGACCAAATAACCAATCACTTCAATCCTTTTTTCGTGTCCGATTGCAGGACACAGGTCTTCTTTCAACTATCTTACGCGTTGAGAGAGTTTAGGCCAAGTGCGGGTAGGTGAATGTCACATGTCCGCCAATTATTAGTTCTTAGACATGCCGGTTTCCTCACGATGTTTTCTTTCACCGATATTGAGCAGCAGCGATGTAATAATTCAAACAAAGATGTGTGGGCGCAACTGGGAATCTCATAACAGTTGTCAAGCATTTGATTGGTAAACTATGTAATGACTCACCAATAAAGTCCGCTGGATCAGAAAAATCTTTCTTTATAGTTTTCTGTGATCAATGAATAAAATAATCCTACTAATATTATAAACGCGAAAGTTTGTAAGAATGTATGGATGTTTGCGACTCTTTCACGCAAAAAGTACTGGATGTAATTGGATGACATTTCGCATAGAGATAGATTATGAGCATAGACTAAATTTTATCTCAAAAAATACCACGTGGGCGAAGCCGTAGGCGGAAGCTAGTTTTAAATAAAGCAATATTAACCGAAATAGGAACCAATTTCCTTCTATATTAAGAGAAGGTAGCAAGTGTACTCAGGCCTCATCCATTACCTGTGGAGCCTATTGGTGACTGGTGGAAACATGAAAATTTTAGTGGTTTTTGAGTTTATCGCAAACAGACAACAAAAGCGACTTCATTTTATACCAAGTAAAGATAAATTTAAAGAACCCTATACAGAACCACACGTTACTAAAACAAAATCGTACTTAACGTAACCAATACGAATTCGATATACCAATTGATACAGTTTTTATAAACGATTTTTTTAACGGTCCTATGTAACGTTATTTCAAAATATACTCATGTTTCTTGTTATTTTAATGTACATGAACTTTGTTACAAAATCCAAGTATATGTGTTACAAGTTACGAGATGTTAGCAAATAGTTATTCTGTCACTTTTACTAGTAATGAATAATTCTGTACGCCACACGGAAGAATTTTTGATAGACCAAATATGAACTATGGTATACTAAGAAAAATCTGAGTAGCGGCTTGAAGTTACGATTTGTATCCGATGTATCTATCACTAATAGAACCTAAATACGGGCAGCGAAATGTATGTGATATTAATCTCTGCCACTCTCTTATCTTTAAAAATAAAGGAGAGCCGGCAAGGGAAAATATTCACTTAGTAAAAAGAGGAATAAACCTCATCTCAAGGCTGTTGAAAAGGAGTTTTGACATCAACACGTTTTAAAAAGAAAATATAATCTACGTTGCTAGGTTCAAATATTTTTTCACTATTCTATTTTCAAGTCGTCTTTGTCTAATGTTAAACTTCGTAAATTTTGTTTTATTATAACTATTTCTGCTTTTGATATATTTTATCAAAGGTTTGTCCCTATGCATAGATCGAACCATAAACAAAGTTAAGGAAAGTTTTTTCAAACACTCAGGAAATGTTGAGTTTTCGAACTCTAGAAGATTACTGATTGATAAGTGACATGGAGACACGAATACGAGCATTGGAGAGGCATTGATAGCTATCAGAAAAGTTTACGATTAGAATTCTGAATCAACTCATTAGGCTAACAAATCGCACGACTTTTCTATAAAACTAAATCGTTCAAATGCCACCTTTCTTTCCACCACCGTCAACCGTACATTTACATAGGTAGGTACTTCTACTTTCTTTTTTTCCGCATTGTACGAACATTGACAGAATGACAACAATTATTGCAACAGTCACTAATTTATGAATAAACTAAAAAGTCATCTAAATCATGTGACGTTTGATAGAAATTGCAAAGCAAAGACTATTGACAAGCAAATCACTAAATGCTGGTCGTCGTGTTCTATTTTTGAAATTCAATTAATTTTAAACAAAAACATCAATTCATTCTTCATATTTTTTTTAATTGAGATAATTCTGCTACTATTTCATAAGACTTTTGTAAATAATTGTAAAAAAAAATTACATATTTCGCAATAAAATTTTCGTGTTAGAAAATGTTCATAATAATTATGTTATTGAATAAGTTGCTAGCTGATTTTAAAACTCATAACACAAAAAAAACTGAAAATCAAAACGAATCAGAACAGAGTAGAACCTCTATTCTATTCATAATAAAAATATTTTTGAACTGTCATTTAAGAAAAAAATATTGACAGACAGTCAATGCGCTTCATCAAGAATAAAGTTGAAATTAAACTATTGTAATAATTTGTCATTGCAGTTTCCTTTATACACATCTATTACCTTCTTTTAAACCTTCAAATGTAACTTTCGAAAGGTTTTTTGCGTAACTCAGGTAAACGAGCACGTGTGCGAAGATTTTACTCCCACGATCTTTGCGCAATCGTAAGAAAAGATTTTTTAGATTGGTAATCCTTATGAAAAAAAAATTGCAAGGCACACGTGTTACCTTGGGAATCAGCTGATTTCGACAAGTTCATTGATTTATAGAATTGAACCTTATTTTTATGTGCATTATGTTCATTTTAGAATAATTTGATAAAATCAATGAAAAGGGGTCTTACTTCAACAAATTTTTACTTAACAATCTGTATGAGGAATTATTATTTGCCTAGTTTCCGCCCACATAGCATCCTAAACTAGTAAACGAGATATTGACTTGCCAGTTTCATAAAAATTCAGCCATCACTCATAAAATACCCTGACATAACATAGCGTAACGTACAAAGCGCTTTGCTTCCACTTTTTCTGTGCGAACTGCCAAGTTGTGGAATTCGTTGCCGGCATCTTTGTTTTCTGATAGCTATAATCTAACTGTCACGACTGAATCGGTATTTATTGGGTAAATGCGTTCCATCGTAGACTGCAACATTGCTTCACATCAGGCAAGTTGTGGTCAAGCGCTAACCTATTATAGGATAAAAAAAAACACCTTTATTACCCGAAGATGTAGACAGAGGTTCAATTTTCGCCGGCTATGTCTAGGTTCTATACGTAATAGGAATCGAACCTATTGCCGTTCATCGGGCACAATTCTAAACTTCGAGCTGCAACTAAGATTTAGGTCGTGGGTTCGATTTCCACCCGGACAGACATTTGTGTGATGAACATATTATTATCTCTTTGTCTCGAGTCTTGGTGTAATTATCTATTATATGTATATATTTACAAAAAAAAGTAGTCTAGGTGGGTATATTGAATTATCTGGTTTCCATAACACAAACTCTGTTTAGCAAGTCTGCTGCTCTGGTCCCAAGCTAAGCAGAGCTTGTGTTATGGTAACCAGATAACTGGTATAGGTATACTATACTTAAACTATTTTTTTTGTAAATACGTACTTAAATACTTACCTATCGTAATTACACCCAGACTAGAGACAGGCATATGTTCATCACACAAATGTCTGTCTCGAGTGGGATTCGAACCCACGTCCTACGCCGTGAAAATCATCTTACCGACCACGCCACTGTTTCGTCAATAAATTATTATTAATATTACCTAGTTTAACTCAGCTACCCGTAGTCTTGAATAACTTAAATAGACTTATATAACTCCCTTGATACTTTAACAGTATAATTTTCGCAGACTAAGTAAGAGAACTATTATCAAGACGCGCCAGGCACAACTTTGCATCCTAAATACTACTTAGTGCTGCAAAGCCTTTTAACTTAGTATAAACTTAGCTTTCAAGTTTATGTTAAGTTAAATTAATTTTTCTAAAGCCCATTAGGCGGATTTACTGAATAGTTATTAATGAGACAAAAACAAAGGGTATTAAAGTTTCAAATTTGTATCTGTGTACGCGGCTACACATAAAGCTATACATTTCCAGGTTAAGCCGATCTCGCGTTGGATTTCCGATTCCCATCGAATTCCCATTGGATTTCGAAATGTTCAATATCACACGTAAGTACATAACAATATGTTATGTAACGCCTAAAAGTTTTAAATAGCAACAAAAATAAGTAAAGCATCAAGTGTAAGAACGATCGGTGACGGTAATGAAGAGATAGATATTATATTCCTAAGTAAGAACATTTTTGCTCCGGCATCCCTTTTTCAGACTTCCACCCTTCTCCACTGGAGGTTAGCTTATACTGGATTTGTTTAGCTTGATGTGTAAAAAGTCCATAGGCCATTTTGATGAAGCCATTTAAACCTATCTTTTTCTATGCTGTCTCCCGCTTTGCCTGAGGGTTTTACGGCGCCGCTGTTGAACCTGGCTCAGGTACTTACAGGACTAGCCGTGGCGGGATTGGTGTGGTGAGTTAAAGCCCATTAAAATAAAAAGCGCCTAAACGCTTAAACCGATTTTGAACGGATAAAGCAATTTGTTTAAGTAAGAAAACTGAAGTAATGGAGATGGTTCACTGTTCTTAGGTAGGTTATTTTTTTATCCTATAGGTTTGGGCTTGCCTACACCATGCCTGTTGCTAAGCAATGTTATGGTCAACGATGCAACGTCTCATCCTTATCATCATCAGCCTGGGGGACATAACTACACTGCTGGACATAGGCCTCCCATTTAGAACGCCACAGCGATCGGTTGCCGGCCGGTAGCATCCGTCGGCTTATGTCATCAGTACACCTTGTAGCGGGCTGGCTGACGCTGCGGCGCCCATAGCGTAGGTATCATCTAATTCAAGATAATATAAATAAATGCAAAAGTAACTCTGTCTGTCTGTCGTGCTTTCACGCCAAAACTACTGTACCGATTTGAATAAAGTTTGGTATGGGGATAGTTTTAGACCTGGGAAAGGACAAAATATAGGTTTTATCCGGCTGCGCATAATGAGGTTAATGATTTTGAACAACGCTGCAGACAGAAAGCTAGTTGTTTCTAGGCGAACATCAAACTAGTACACAGATACACGCGACAAACCTATAACACTCCCCTTTTTTATCGACGGTTAAACACTCAAAGTCATAATTACATCGACATAAATCTTGAACGTACTGTTGGATCTCACAAAGGTTCTACAAGTTTCTTAAATTTTTTCTAAGATTTTACCAAAACCAGATAGAGATAGGAATATCCTTGCTAGAAAGAGACAGAGGTAGGATCGATTTAACTAAAGCAGCTGCTGTTTTGCCAGGTAGCTATATATGGCTTAGAATCCAAGGGTGTTTTAAAAAGGATTTTTTAAGAGAAAAAAGGAGAGGTCAAAAGTGGGCTAGAATTTTGAACACCAATGTGATATACCTCATTGGAAAGCTTATTTAATAAGCTGTTAGAATTTAACTAAACACGAATTTTAGGAGCAACCATTTTTGTAAAAATCAAAAAAATGTAATAGAAAAACAAAACGCACATTACCTTTAATTATCCGTTTCCTAAGCAGTATAAATATTGCAATCACGTCAATAATTGCATTCTGTTACAGTACTTTTCTCTTGTAATATTATTCTAGCTGCAGCTTAATGTAATTATGACGAAAAATATTTCTTATCTTATTAGTGTAATAACAAAACGCGTGGAAAAAAATATAATTACGGGAAACGTCATGATGTCATTGTCATTGATTAGTTTGATTGACAGCGTCGAAATAATTTTGATTTCTTTGGTTGCTCAATTGTCATTTGACCATGGGGTTGCCAATTGCAATAATCATAATATTGCATTATGGATTCTTATTTTCAATTTCAATTTTTTAAAAAACGGGGGGGTGTAAAATTATTTTAAATACACCAAAAAATTTAATTAATTATGCTCTATTAACCTATGTAACTCAGATTGCTGTTCAAATTTACAATTATTTTAATCCCAGGCTCTATACATTTTTTGAACGTCTCCTTTAAAATACTTATGATAATAAGGAAAGGGTCAAATAGTCTGAAAGCAGCTGTTGACATACATATATGTGAATAATTAGCTTCAAGCTTTAAACCTCGCGGTTCTCGCAATTAGACATTTATCTCTAATAGACATTTGTCTAACAAAAATGTCGATTTCTTTTATTTTACAATGACATCCGCCATTTTTTTCACTTTATACATTTATCTCTAACTAGCTTTCCGACAGCGGCTTCGCCCGCGTGTGTGTCGGTTATCGCGCCAAAACATTGCCTTATTTTTGAGCAGTCGGATAAAAACTATCCTATGTCCTTTCTTGGGTCTCAAAATACCTCCATACCCAATTTCATCCAAATCGGTTAAGTAGTTTAAGCGGGAAAGCGTAACAGACAGACAGACAGAGTTACTTTCGCATTTATAATATTAGTAGGCATAGTAGGGATAGATAAATGCTTCACCGTTATTAAGCAAAAACGCCTATCACTAGACCATCATTTAAACATAAACAATGAAAAGAGACGTTCAAAAAATGTATAGAGCCTGGGATTAAAATAATTGTAAATTTGAACAGCAATCTGAGTTACATATTATTATGTTAATAGAGCATAATTAATTAAATTTTTTGATGTATTTAAAATAATTTTACACCCCCCGTTTTTTTTTAATTAAAATTGAAAATAAGAATCCTTAATGCAATATTATGATTATTGCAATTGGCAACCCCATGGCCAAATGACAATTGAGCAACCAAAAAAATTAATTATTTAGAACGCTGTCAATCAAACTGATCAATGACAATGACATCATGACGTTTCCCGTAATTATATTTTTTTCCACGCGTTTTGTTATTACACTAATAAGATAACAAATATTTTTCATCATAATTACATTAAACTGCAGCTAGAATAATATTACAAGAAAAAATTGGTTGCCTGTAAATTCGGTATACGGGCGAAAGTTTTACGTGACAACGACTTTGAGTGGTAAAATAATTTTAATGTGAATATTCATTCGTATAGTAGGAAGAAGGATGAAACATAGTTGAGTGGGAGAGAGACGCAAGGCATTCGGCGGGCCTCTCTCTCGTTCGGTGACTCATCGTAACGTTACCGAGCGTTACACTTTTTCATAAGTGCCTCCCAGCCGCAACCTAATTTAAGACGTTGTCACGTCAAAACTGTTCTAAGATTTATTACACACGCTTATTTAAATAAAAATGTTTATCATTCAACGTTTTAGTTAAAAGACTTTGTTGCTTTGTGACAATATTTTGAATAGTCCACAAAATTTACGATTGTACTGAGTATTATTTTCAGTGGAATAAATTTATGTAATAAAAAACATATTTTTTAGATACTTTTGTCGATTTCATGTTCAAACATCACTTCTGGATTAAGTCTAAAACCGACGAAATAATTAATGATTCACGTCAACCCATTTTGTGTCCCACTGCTGGGCACGGGTCTCCTCTCAACTATCTTACGAGTTGAGAGAGTTTAGGCCTTAATCCACACACGCTGGCCAAGTTCGGGTTGGTGGATGTCACATGTCGTCGAATGATTATTTCTTAGACATGCCGGTTTCCTCACGATGTTTTCCTTCACCGATATTGAGCAGCGGTGATGAAACAATTCACACAAAGATGTGTGGGCACGACCAGGATTCGAACCCGCGACCTTATATTTCTAAGGCGAGGCCCGTACCGCTGCGCCACCGCTGCTCGAAATAATTAATAATGATTTAGTAGATTCTTAAAATGTACCTTATTAAGATCTATAATAATTTGTTAAGAATAGATCACATTATGATTATTTGAACATCTTTTTATTCTTTGACAAAAAAGAGGAGTGTTTACGTTTGACTCGTATATCCTCGTGTTATTCCAAAGCTGAAGTGTAATATGCTTCGGGAGTTAATAATTTTTAAATTATTTTTTCTAATGATCTAACGAAAACAAATGTAGCTTGCTATAATTATTATTAATGAAATGTCAAAAAAGTTTATGTAAATCACGATGTAGCAAAGTTATGTTCAAAATGGCGCAATTTTAAATCACAACTTTACTGCGAAAACGAAGCTACTGTTATAAAATATGTAATGTTCTATGAGAAAACAATAATAATCTGACACCTGGTCTAACCATCTCGGCTACTGGTTCCCTTCGCGTTTCGAGGTCTGATGGCAGTCGCTCGTATAATTCTGGTAGCTAGCCGCATCAGGTTAGACTGAGAGCCGACCACAATAGAAATGGGAAAAAGGCAAGGAGAATGATGATGATGTTCTATGAGAAAATACTCCACTGACAATAAGAACTGAGAATAACTTTCAACAGCAACTTAAACAATGCAGAAACAGGTGTTGCTAATATTAATCTATCATCGAAAGCTAATTGTAATTGCAATAATAATTAATTACAGCCTTTTGAATCGATTAGTGAATTAAACGATACAGATTACGAATAAGTACGTGATGTTAATTAATTTGCTTCAAACGAAAACACGAATAAAGGATTCATAATTACAATCAATAAAATGATTGATATTAAGAAAGTAGAAGTCATTAGACATCAATCGAAGACACTTTCTAAGACGTCGTCAACAAAAGAAAATGCTTTAAACGTTATACGTTATTGTAATTGAAAATGGCTACGATAAATAAATCAAGCTGTCCATTTCGCAATACGTCATAATTCTTATCACTACGGAAGCTTGGGATTCAAACAACATCTACCAATCACGTTAGACCATCTGCCGCGAAGCGCGTGCGCAGCGAACTGCGTTTACGTGTGTGGGTCTTTTGGATTTTTTTTTTGCGTCTATACGTGAATCTATTCCTTTGTATATTCGTCTAAGATTTGGCAGATGGCACGTGCTTAGTTCTTACTTCTTTTCGTGCATCTGTCGTTTCTTGGTCCATTTTTTTTAATCTTCGGATTTTTTCTGATTTTCCTCGAGCATGTGTCGCGGTATCTGGGATGCAAATATGACGTTTTTGTTGAAAAAAAAACCTAGTGGATTTAATTCGGTGCATATGGCGTTTGAAAAAATAAATCGTTTTACAAGTGCTTTGTTATGTCGCGGGACATCTGCGCGCACCTTATTGCACCTTGGTAGTGATATGCATCGATTCCTTAGAAATGTAAGTAATTGGATAGTTTACTATGTGAAAGAGTAAAAAGTTTATGATTTTTAGCCATATTGTCTGAAGAAAGCCTAGCCTATGTATTTAATTATAAAATTTCTACATCCAAATTACATTTTGGTCATTTTGTTCTTCTCTGAATGAAAGAGAGAACTAATCTTCTTGATTAAATCGCGCGGAATCCAAGACCGCTTAGGTGACCTTCAATCTGAATCGGGTGGTGCAAATCATGTAACAATAAATTAGTGATAAACTTCGTAGGTTTCGGCTGAGGTAATGTCCATTCTTTTCATCGTAGACTACATCATTGCTTAAGATCAGGTAAGTGGTCAAGCTCAGGCCTATTCCAGATTTAAAAAAAATGCATCCGCAGTCCATCTATCCTCAACTCAGGCTTTTTGTGACTTAACACACCACTGCAATCCCGCCACTGCGACTGTAAGCCAGGATCGACAACGCCGTTACAAGACTCAGGAATTGAACCCGGCCAAGTTCCGAGACTTATACACCGTCTTAGGTACGAATTTAATCCTACAGGTAATAGGAGTTGGACACTTAGATTGTCCAAAAGTTAAAATTGCCTTATTAAAACGGATAGAGCACCGCGGCTAATGTAATTCTCACCAACTCAGGCTTACAGAAAATCCAGGTATTCAGTAAAAGTCGTAAGTATTTTTACATACTCCAAAAATGTTGCCAATTTATGTAAAAAATTGCCATTTGCACTCTTGCTTCATCAGCACTAAATTTTATTTAAATAATGAGCGACATAAATATAAGTTAAAAGTCGAAAATTATACCGTAAATAATTATTATGTTATAAACTTTAGCTTTAAATTATAAACGTTCCTTACATTATTCGATGTTATTATAACCTGTAAGACTAAGTAGGTAACAGGAAAGACTACCCAACGGAAATCACTCCCCTTATGAAACTAAACACCAAGGTCATAATGCACCTTCCTAACCTGAACGAACAGGAAGTAGATATAAAACGATTGCGCAAAAACCCCGCCAAATCTCATCTGCTCACTTCCGCCGGATACGGAACCGGCTGCATGTAAAAACAACACAGGTTGTATACCGCGTCTTTATGGTAAGGTTTGTACTTGGAACGCAGGTGAGTGGTTGATTTCATTTAACCCCCCCACAAAAAGGGTGTTATTAGTTTAACGTGTGTATCTGTTTAAAGCACTTAAAATAATGAACTTGTTTGCACATCCTCTTCTCGATACGTCAGCTGTCATTTTGTACTGTCATCGTGACCGCCTTTGAAGTCAGCTGTCACTCGAAAAAGTCAGCATGAACGAACACCGATCACGGACGAGTGAAGCGGCCATCTTAGAAGAGCTTTACTACGAAGAGCTTTGACGTTTATACTAGTAAGAAAGAAACAAAGTCCATTTTAACTAAAGAGTATAAGATTTTTATGAATAAAATCGTTAAGTTTTATATGATGAATACAAAAATAATTGGGTTTGATTGTCGCGCTTAACTCGCTATATCGATTTTGATATTTTTTTCCAACTTGACCATCGCATTGGGTAACATAATGCAACTTATGGTCGCACAACCCTTTGATAAAAAAAACTTGTCTTCAGTGTAGTATTAAATTAAATACTTATTTAATGTTCAATGTCTACGTAAAAAATGTATTGTAATGTTGTGGTGAAGTGGTAATGGTGACGGGTGCGCACGCGACATTACCTTAATGCCTTGTGGCATGCTTAATAAGGCTCTACTCTTGTTCCTACTTTTGTTCGGGTGATCTACGAGTTAAATCTTCTAAATATATAAAAGAAAAAACTGACTGACTGACATATCAACGCAGAGCCCAAACCGCTGGGTTTGGAGACTCTAAATTTGACACATAGGTTCCCTAGGGGGTCTAGGGGTGCACTAAGAAAGGTTTTTTCAAAACTCACCCTTTAAGGGGGTTAAACGGGGTTCCAAAGTTTGTATGGAGAAACAAGATTAATGAGATCAATTTCGCGGGCGAAGCTACGGGCGGAAGCTAGTTAAAACATAATTTAACTGCAACCACTACAGTACTGATAGTTAAACTGTATTATTATATATTAGCTAATTCGTTGGCTAGTAAGGATATCCGTTAAAAAATTTCATGGATATGACTTTAGAATCAAAGATTTTTAATCTATTTCAGATATAAAAAAATCAAATTTTGTAAAGCATATACCTATTAGATACTTACTAAGTAAACTACGAGTATGTACCGTCCTTACCTATTTATCTACTTATAATCATTCACACGATACATATGGCTTGGTAATTCTTTTTAGTGCTATTAAAATCAACATATAGTAAAAAAAAACTCAAGAAATAACTACCTAATAAACAAAAACTGTAAGATCTACCTAATTAAATTTACTTTTACATACACACTAATATTATCGAAATTGTATCGTTACGAAAAATACCCTTAGTAGGCCTTTCGATAAGAAAAACACAATTCTTAAAAAGTAGTTTCATGCTCATAAATATAGTACACCTAATTTTACTTGCTCTGAGTATAAGCAACTGTTTCGATCGATGTTATCTCGATACTAAAATTTAAATAAGATTTGAAGGTGTGTAAGTAATTTGGATGCTAATGTACGTTTCAGCTGCTTCGTAATGTTGAAACGTGGAACTGAGTTATAAAATTATATAAAACTTGAACAACTGTGTACTAAAACATTTCGTAAGGAAAATCTAATAGAGTTTTTATGCTAATAAAACCTCCTTTAGATTAGATATGTCCTTTCCCCATAGGACATGGTCCCAAAAAGAAGGTTTATGTCTAAACTTTTTAGAAAGTGTTTGGCTGTATATTCATCAAATTTCTTCGTCGATTTTTGTTACAATTTCATTTTCGGTTGTAGAGGTTATGAAAAGAGTAGATCCGTAAAAAACCGAGTGCTTTAGACGTATAGTTAAAGTTGGAAGGGTTTTTTAAGCCTTTTTCTATCAAAGATGCCCATTTTGACAAAAAAATGTTGCTACATCGATTTACGAATAAACCGAAAAAGTTAATTCCATAATAATATATAAATCTTAAGCGAGAACCATGACTTCGGCAAACATCACAAGAAAAACAGAGAAACAGTAGGAACTAGGTACTTCAATTTATTCGAGAAAACGTGACATCCTCCGCCATTTTTAAAATGACGTTCTAAAATTAAACACCTATTGAAATCGATATGACCTAAACGTGGATTTGAAAAAAGAACAAACGACACAGCGGAAGTACCTACTTTTATACCTTGTCTTTTATTTATAAAACTTAAGCAATCATTTGAAAAAAGAACTGACGATCGGAAGTAATGTCTAATTTTTTTATATAAATTAAGGCAGGTTTCACAGATTCCGGTGGTCGCGTTACTTGACATAATCGAATAAAGAACTGCCGCGAGTTTAACCAAAGAGGTCTTTAAACTTATTTAGAATGAACTCGAAATCTGTACGTGACAACGTTAAGGTAAATTGACCGAATTACGTAGTGTGATTTTTTGGTTAACCCACAGGTTTTTATGGACATTATAGAATTTTAAGCTCGCGGTAGGTTGTTTTTTTGCTGGATTAAGTCTCTAGGCTATGCTTCAAATTATAGATCATTGATTTTTTAGAAATAAACGAATATAATAAGGTTCTTTGCTATGAAAAAATGGGGCATCGCGTTGATGTCTATAATGATCATAACCCTTCATCGATCGTGATGCAACTGGAAGAAAAAAATAAATTACCGCTTCGTGATTCTACCACTTAATAATCGTAGTATACACGGTATCTCACGACTACTTTAAAAATAAAACTTATAAGGTGAACAAACCAGTTGTATGCTACCATCAAATTTAATGACCAAGAGAAAAGGATGCTTTTTTGAACAAATATTTGGAAACAAAATCTATTCTTAAAATAACAGAAAAATTTGCTGTAACTAGACGCCTGTCACTCAGTTAAGCAAAAATGTATTGGAAATATCGCGATTTCAACAACATGTGACGAGTTACAAAAAATTCTGTAGTAGCTTATTATCGAAATAAAATATTCTGTACTAATTAAACCTGTGCAAAATGTCATCTAAATCAAAACTTTTAATAGTAAAATAGGGTAACAAAATTTCACTCATCCTTAACTACAAAACAACATACTTTTACTAATACTTACGTCCCTAATAGTACAACAATGCTAAATGATAATTAGGTATATTCACGATATATTTCAAATGTGACTTTAAAATGGTATTGTAACCATAATAAAGAAATCGGAGCAAACGATGGCCCGATAGGTCCATTCGAAAAAAGAACGCAGTGATTTTTTATCGAATGCTGCGAACGGCCAGCAGGTGTAATACACAATGAGGATTTGAAAAAAGAGTTCTGAACAGAAGGCCTTTTTCCCACGCCCCTGTCGATAACTTTTGAATTTCGAATGTGGTGTGTTAATTGTAATCTTAATACTTTGTATGAGAGAGAGTATCCTTGGTTTGTTAGTTTTGATCGTATGAAGACAATTTTGCAGTAATCTGCCAATAAAAACTAAATCCTGATACGCGATAAAAATTGCTGATTGATTATTCATTAGTCATTTCGAATAGTAGTATATGCATAATATAATAGGAAAAGTGATTCCAATCTTTTTCGCTCGCAGAAAATTGTAAATAATGGTTTCATAATACTGTTGGTGAATTTGTTGCGGCGTATTTTTGTTTTCAAAGTAAATTCAATATAATATGGCCACAGTTCTCGCGAATTGGTCACATCCCGTTACTAAAGTGTCATTTTCCAGACAAATAAACAGTTGAACAAAAATGTCATTTGCACGTACGGCAGTTACACAGTTGGTGTTTACATTCCAATAAGAAGTTCGTAAAGTGATCGGCCTCTGACCACCTGTCACACCGTAACGCTCGTATTACAAAACTGTCTAACGACAGTATTTATTTTTTTCAACTGGAGCTAGACTTCGCAAAAATTGCAGAACTAATTTACACAAGTTAAACCCTGATAATAGTTACTCTTATGAAGAAGGCCATTTTTTTTAAGTTTTCATCACTTTAATGTCATCATTTATTTAAAATCATAGAGTGCATTTCAATTTATTAGTACTTACATAGTAGGTACTATATAGAATTTTCATTAAAATAATGTTCATATTATGTGTAGATTTCTTGACTGTCTTGCATAGGCCTGCTTGTGGTTTCTGATTGTCTTTCTCGGTGCTTTTTGTATGGTACTAAAGCATTAAAGCTATAAGAATCAATGAGCCTTGTGAGCCCTGTTATGTGTATGTACTTCCAGGAGATGCATCTAAATGCAACATGTTCTAGTTGTAAAGTGCTGTAATATTCATTTATTAAAAAACGAAACACAAGTGCCCTTTCTCTTGTTACAGTTCGGTGTGAGAGCGAGCGGTGTGCTGAGACGACATCTTGTACATGACGAGGCCCTGACATTTGGCGACCGACGCAAAAACCGCACGGGACGGGTGCTCTATCGCATTTCACCGTTATGTTGCCTCATTGTTTCAATTACCGCGCTGTTTACATTCATGCTCTAACTCCGCACTATTTTGTTATTTAATAGCTATTGATACCGCTGCCACGCAATGTTCTTTTGTTTTTATTTTGAGTGTTCTTATTACAAATCTTGGTTTTTGTTCTGTTTCTTATTTTGACCAGCCCCAGCTTCGCACGGGTGCAATGTGTTATACTTATAAACCTTCCTCTGAAATCACTCTATCTATTAAAAAAAACCGCATCTAAATTCGTTGCGTACTTTTAAAGATCTAAGCATACATAGGGACATATTGACAGAAAAAGCGACTTTGTTTTATACTATGTATTGATTTTAGTATCAAACCTCCTTTGTTGCAACCTTTGAAAATGGAACTCCAATGCATGAGAACATGGTTGTCAATATTTTAATTTGCTTTTTAAAATGCAATAATGGAATATTTATTTTACTATAATACTTTCCACCGAGTTTAGTACATTTAATATTAGGTTTCTTTAAGGGTGTCAAATAGTGAAGAACCACTTACAGATTTTTAATTCAATAATCACGGACGGATATGTAAAGGCAAGTTATTATATTAAAAGCAAAGTAGCTAGGTAGGAACATCGAAAAATTCCACCGCAATAGGTTCGTGACGATCTCTTATTGGTTTAAATGTGATCTTGTTAGATAAGATTTACAACTGATGATATTGAATGGAACTCAACGCTTCGTGTTCGTTTATCGAAAGGACAAGCGGATCTGTACTACGCTATTCTGATTGGGAAACCTCCTTTGTTATTCTGTCAGCCTGGTATTCGAATAATACTATCCGGCGTGCAGGTGCTGTGAACACGAGTGGGATCTTTTCTACGCTATATTATCATGAATTTTTGTAAACTTCCTTTGCCATTCTGTGAGCCTAGTACTTAAACGCACCTATTGTCTGGTTCTGGAAGTACAAACTAGAATAACCTGGATTTGTGTTAAGCTATACTGATTATGAAACCTTTTTTATTCTGAAAGCCTGGTACTCGAATGTACCAAACTATCTGCTTTTGGAAGTGCAAACTAGGATAACCTTTTCTGAGAATGAAAATTAAAAATCAAAATTTTAGTCAGTCTTCTAAATTATTAAAAAATATCAGACATTCAGACAGTGTGTAATTTTGATTTTACGAAATAATATAAAAATACTGAGATACGTCATGATGACTAAAATCTACTTGAACGTGACGACAACCGACACTTTGGCTCAATGTAATGACCTTTATTTTTTGATTACTTACATGAAAAGAGAACAAATATATGTGTCCAATACTCTCGAACAATCTACAAGTCGGATTATAAAAGAAAATTAAGTCATCTTACCCAATAACTTCCCTTTAAACAGTTGGTAAACCTCCTTTGTCATTCTGTCAGCCTGGTACTCAAATGTACTACTTACCATATTCTTCTATGCTCTACCGATTGTTTTTTTGTTTTGTTCACAGAACTCCTGGATAGGTTATCTATTTGGGTAGAAAAGTTGCTTGTAAGTACAAAATGTAATGATCATTTATCATTATTAAATAATTGAATGTACCCATCAAACTGGCAGATGAAATGTGAGTCTGATTAAAGGAACAAAAATGACTACTTTTACCTTAAAGGCATTTTATTATCTCTGTATAAGTAACAATCATCACTTATTTTAGTACTGTCTAGCGCCATCTGCCGGTCCGACCCGTTATTTTAATGCGCACAAAAGTATTTTGAAGAAAAAATGAGTATTTTATTTAAAACTAGCGGCCCGTCCCAGCTTCGCCCGGGTAGCTTCAGCCCACTCAACAATTTCCATAAAATGTGATAACCATAGCAGCGCCATCTATTGATAACTTACTCAACCCAGTCGAAAGGTATCGACATCTGTAAGAATCATTTGGAGTTAACAGATAATTGTGACTGTCAAATAAAAACAGACATAATTTGAGATTTAAACTATCCTATCTCTCAAGTTGGATCGAACTGCACATGGTGTGCGAATTTTATTATAATCGGTTAAGTGCTTTAGGAGTCCATTGAGGACAAACATTGTGACACGAGATTTATATATATTAAGATATGTAACCTTGTTAAAACAAAAAAAAATCACAACTACCTACCTGTATTCATTCAAAGGTGTAAGCAAAGGTCATTAGTAGGTTGGTGCCGATTAGATATCCCTTTTCAAATATTGTATGAAATCGTAATCGACAAAATTTGGCGGGGAATCGGGGAAAATAACTAATTTTGATTGGTTCGTTTAAGTTCTTGTCCTTGAACGAACCAATTATAATTAACTTGTGGAATGATAGGTATGTAGTGGAAGGACTTATGTTAGAGCGTCCAGAGCGAGGGGTCAGTATCTTGTAGTGGTTGGGATCAACCGATTTATCATCACCAAAAGTAAACATCATCAAACTGATTTTACTAGATAATTGTAAGCACATTACTACGATTTACCTTATCAATGGATACCCTCCTCGGCTTTGCTAGGTTGAATAAGAGCCTGAAAGCACTACCGTCCGACTGGAATGCGGCCAGAATGCAAACGGTACACCAATACGAAAAAAGTTTTCTTGAAAGTAAAGTATACTCGTGAACCCGTCAGAATGCTATTTCAAAATAAATTCTTTTTATTTATTTATTTTTATTTTATTTTATTTTATTTGAATAACTAACAAATGATTATTACATGAAATAAGTAGTTTATACAAAGATTGGACCGCTGTGTTCATTTAGCTATAGGTAACCACAGCTAAAATTAGTAATAACTTGCTTCAATTGACAATAAATAGGTATATTATTATGTACATTAATACACAGAACTAAGTACCTACTTAGAAATATTCATAACTATTTTGCTGCAGTTTAGACCTAATGTGTAAGCGATTTTTTTCTTGAATTGGGACATCTTGTCCCCAAATATATCTAAATGTAACAGGCGGGAAAGATCGTTCTTTTATTGAAATCATTAGTTAAAAAGGAAGGAATAGAAAACAATTATTAATTGGAAGTAAACTAGGTAAAATAATTTGTAGATAGTCTGGTATTTCAACTCAATATCTTGATATTACCACAGATAATATAATACTATTTAGTAATAGAACACGAAAACAATTTTAGTGTTGAACTCGTACTAAGGTAACGCACGCAAGTTAGTTGAGATCATGCATCATCATCATTCCCCTCGCCTTTTTCCCATTTCTATTGGGGTCGGCTCTCAGTCTAACCTGATGCGGCTAGCTACCAGAATTATACGAGCGACTGCCATCAGACCTCGAAACCCGTAGGGAACCAGTAGCCGAGACGGTTAGACCAGGTGTCAGATTATATTGGATTCTGACTACATGTAACGATTGTCATAGATGTGTTAAATGACAACCGGGACCGACGGCTTAACGTGCTCTCCGAGGCACGGAGGGTAGTCCCTCGACCAACCAGACACCGAAACAATTTTTTGTTGTTACTACAACCGAGGTCGTCTTAGTTGAGATCATGCGTTTCATAAAAAAAATTAAGTGCAACCAGAAGTAGAAGAAGTCAGAGGCAGAAGCCGCATTCCGATCAAACGTTGACCTACCTTCTTTAGTTAAAGGTACTGTATTAAATAAAATCTGATAGGTGTTTTAATAAAAATTAGCTCAGAAACACGTACGAACGTTGCTTCAAGTAGAGATGTATTTTACAGAATTCCTAGGCGTCTATAAATATAACATTAGAGAGCATTCAGCCGTTTCAGAGATAGAACCGAAATAGACCTAAGTACAGTACTTAAAATAACAGTGGAAACAATTTAATTTTGTAGCAACCGTTTCTTCAAATCAAAGTAGCTCGCTATTTAAAGACGTACGGTCTTATCCATAAAAATCTTATAGTACTCTTTAGTTAAAACGGGCTTTGTCTCTTTCTTACTAGTATAAATGTGAAGATGACAGACAAAGACAAGAATTATAAACCTATTTTAGCGATAATGGGCTTATAAGACGTTTATGCACGGGGGTTAACCTACAGATATCAACTTCTTCAACTGATCATGATGGGTAAGGTGATGTGCAAACGTCGCGCTGGTAGATGTAAAAAATCATGGATAAGAAACATGAGAAGCGGTGGCATGGCGGAGCGGTACCTCTCGTTGTACGGAATCCTATACAATGCGAGATCACCTTATACTGGACATGGATAGCTTGTTGTGTAGCTGTGAGTACAAGTAAATAAATACACAAAAGACAGCTGCATAATTTAATAGATAATTAATATAAGTAAGTATCTAACAATACATAAAATGTGAGTCACAAAAAAATATTTCAGATTCAAAAGTTTGGTAACATTATATTTTGATCAACAGGTGACGTGTTGAGCTGTTTAATGAACCAATCTTAAACTTGTGTTAAATACTGGTGCGTGTTGTCGCACATTAGGGTTCCGTACCAAATGTGTGAAGTGAAGTGGACAGTGTAACTTTCCAACTCCTCTTATTAAATTTCTAATTAAATTCGTGCGTGAAGACAGTGCAGGTCCCGGGACTTGGCCGAGTAAAAATCCCGAGTCTCTTGACGGTTTCGCTGTTGATCCTGGCTTGCATGGGCTACAATGGGTGATGGGTTAATTTACGTAGCATTAAATATGAATATAAATTCTGTCCAACTTATACTATATCTCTTTTTCTCTTGAGTCTGGATGGATTATCTTTTTGTATTTTTTATTTAAATTTATCTGGTATTTATAGGAAAATTTATTAATTTTCCAGGATATTATGAATTTTTTGAAAATTTGTACACGTAAGAAATCTCACAGTTTAAAATCCAATTTAAATATCTCCAGATGACGGATAAACGAACACATACCTCAGTAGCAGCAATATACATAGTTTTTAGCCATACAAAACCTCATAGATTTTTTAAATTTTCGCTAAAATTGTTATATGGAACCTCGTTCTACTTGCACCTACTTACCGAAAATCACTCTTATTTATATGTGATAGGTACTAGGTAAGCGCGTTCCATCGTAAACCACTATATTACGTAACATAACGCAAGTTATGGTCAAGTGATAGGTTAATTTCTAGGTTGAAGCGAAGCTCTTAAACGAATCGACATGATTATTCGGTTTTCTTTATTTTATAGCTGAGGTGCTAGAGATGGTTGTTAGCTAAGTTTAAAAAAAAATGATTTATTGTATCTCTATATTGTTCACTTAAGCCTAGATGAGTCAACTCCAGTAAGTATGGTTAAACTTATGTTGGAGTTGGCTCGCTTCTTCCATTTAATAAAGTTTAGAAATATGGAACAAAATATAATTTTTTGGCACGGAACCCTGAAAACGAATTATTAGTAATTAGAAAAGGTAATCAAAGCAATGTGCTTTAAACTATTTAACACGTGGCGTGCAACAGGTGGAAATGTAACATATTAAGAAACACAGGAAATTTGTAAGAAATCATACAAAATATTCGTAGGATTTCTTAAAAAAGTTTGGATAGATGGATGAATGCGTATCACGTAAGTACCCGCCACAACGGCTTAACCGATTAAAAATCATTTATTCACTAGAAATGTGGTCCATGAAGGTGGTCGTAATAAGGTATTTTTGCAAAATTTAAGAAAACTGCTGTCTGTATAGATGCATTTTTATGTTCAACCTACTTATTAAGTACGTTTCATATTTTTAATTATGTAGTACCAATCGATAGACGCGAGATTTTGGCGGGAGCGGCCAGACCTGCGCGCCTAGTATGGTCTCCACCTGCACGCGACACCTGCCGTACCTACATCTGAAACAGATGCGGATTAGTGATGGACCTTGCTATTCATCTTAGATATCGATAGTTTGCTGAACATAATATTAAAATAAACACCTTAATACCAATTTACAAACAGCTAAAAAAAATGAAGCAGTTTTGAAAAGGACCTACAGATTTATGGTATAAGTCCAGGGTATCACAGAATTCTCAAGTAATTTAAAGTATATTTGAGACACGGGATGATAAAACCTCAGAGTAAATTTTAAAGGATCAGGTATGTGATGCAACCACGCATGTCTATAACTAATGTGTAAGACCAGATGTATAAACTATAATTAAGATTAGTAATATGGATATAATAAAAATAATAGTTCGAAACAGGTGGCAATGTATGGATCTATCTGCTTTAGAAATAGACATGAAAGTAATGTATCAGATGTTAAAGATTAATTACGTTTAGGTAAAGTTTAAGTAAGTACTTTCTTAATATATGTGTTAGTTGGTTTTTCCATAAAACTAGATAATTTCCATATGTCTTTATTTAAGGAAGTAAACTGTAGGCTATATGAAGTTCTTTTTTACGTGGTCAACATAATTTATTTTTAACTAGTAAAATATTTATGGGAATAAAAAGGAAATAATTATGTATGTATAAAGAGTAATCCAGTATGGCGTGAAGTAACTGGTAATGGTTTATTTAAAATTTGTACGACAATATTCTCGCCTACACCTAATTTGCATAGATATTTACTTAGATATGAAATTCTTGAATAAAACCATGGTTTGCCATTTAATTATTTAATCATGGTATTCAAATGTAGTAATGATAAAGCTGTGCCACGTGTGTATTTTAAACAAGTATGGTGTGGGATTTTAAGGCAAGCATAAAATTTGAATGAAATATTTAGCAACCAAGGACATACTACCAGACATTTGTAGAAATAGTAGTTATTAAGTGTTTTCGGAAAGCAAATTTAACAAATTTTAAAGACACACCATTTTTTTGTGTCTATGTTAGATCATAGATAGATAGATTAGTTAAAAACATTAGGTATTCAAAACATTTACAAAATGCTGTGTGTGTATATGTACGTACTTGATAAGTATATACATATACATACAGAGCATTTTGCCTTTTACTTTCTTTGTCATTATTAGTATCGTAAATAAACTAATTGTAGTCAGTAAGTTCAAGAACTAAATTATCGACAGCCATTTTATCGATATTACCACCTTTTTTCCTACTTCTCGCGCATCTTAACACTTGACGAATGCGCTTTAAGCAGCGCAAACTGGGCTAATTACTACGTTTACTAGACGTTCGCATTTCACTCAGCGATTCAGCGGCTGTAATTCCATGAACACGATTGATTAATTGTGAAAAGAGGTTTAAATGTAAGGAGTAAATTGTTTTTTTTTTTAATTAATAGCCAAGACAGGTTACATACATTGTTCCTATTTTAATGCAAGAAGTTTAGCATAATATTGTAAACTTTTTAGTATTTAAACATTACAATTGAGGAGCTGGCGAACAGAACCGGACTTGTCCACTACTATTCAAAAGATGTTTTTTTTTCGAATCGTGATGTCTTGACCTAGTTTCGTCGATCCCTGTTAATATTTTCACCCAAAACCGGCTAGAAGTAGGCTAAAAAAGGCTTAAAAAACTAAATTTTCATACAAAACCGGACTAGTCCAATATCCAATTAGTCTCCTTCATATACTGATATTAGTTTTTTAGCTACCGTGTAAAATTTATTTTCGTGGACTAATCCGGTTTTGTTCGCCAGCTCCTCAATTATAGAGCAGCTATTAATGGTTCTCTATGTGACAAGTGACGGATAAGTTTATATTTACAGGATAAGTTGAGAAATACTTAAGACTAATACAAAAACAATGTACCAAAAAGCCTGCTTAGCTAACGCCAACCTCCTTTACCAAATCATAATAATATATCATCCAGCCAAACTTTAGTCAGTTTCATGTAAAATATAAGTCCGTAAATGTGCACAAGTGTGATATATAACTAAGTCAAAATTGACGACACACCGGTGGTGGCGTGGTCGGTAAGATACTTGCTTTTCACGCCGCAGGTCGTGGATTAGATTTCCACACAAGTCAGACTTTCATGTTCTTTTGTCTTGAGTGTAGGTGTAATTATCTATAATAAGTAAATATTTACAAAAGAAAAGTATTTTAAGTAGTATATTATGAGTTATCTGATTTCCATAGTACAAGCTCTGCTTAATTTCGGATCAGATGGCCGTGTGTGTTAATGTCCCACTATATTATTATTACATCTCTTTTCGCGTTTCTGTCAAAAACTTTTTTTAAATTGAGTACATTACTTAAACAAACTAGTTGCAAATAATCATAATATAATATTAATAATCACTTGACGAATGATAAAATGTACAAGAAACTGTTCTCTCAATCCATGTTTTTGTTTTGTGCTCTATATAGCATCATACAAAGTATCTTCATTATCTATAATCGGTCAAACATTTATTTATTTCGACACATTTGTAGCATGTGTTTCTATTTTTGTCGCATGTTTTTGAAATGAGAAGCGCGATACGCTGTGTGCATCACAATGACGTAAGTTATTCAGTATTGCCAGTCCAAATAAGGAAAAATTATGAGGAGTTTTATTAGAGTCATAAACTGATGTTAAAATTAAGATCAGTTGATACAAAAATGTTAAATACATCAGGTGTATGTATAGTACCTTGCTGTAGGTAGTCAAGGTTATCTTTCTAAAAGTACTTGCTTTACCTTTAATTGTTCATTGACTGGATGACATTCGAAATTCAATAAAAGTATTTTGAATTCGGAATTGGGTTTGGCGGGGAGATTGGGAACAAGTTAATGGTTTTGGATAATATGCGTTGTAAATAAGAATAGGACTGGACTCGCGGCTAACTTCATACCAAAAACCACGCAAAAGTAACGTCAGCACTTTAATTTTAATATTAAACCACAGATCATAATATTATTTTAAAATGTATGGAAAAGTGATTTACTTAAGCTGTACACGTAGGTATTTTTTTCTAATTTACTTAGGTAGCTGTATACCTACCTAAGTAAATTTACGTTTCGTCGAAGTTAATAAAATATGTTCCAATCTCAATATTAGACTCCAATAGGTAATAAGGTAAATGCATTTTTATTTTTATTTTCACTTAGATGTGATGGTTATATCGAACAAACATTTTTGCCCACCGTGCCGAAAAGTATAAAATAGTTAAGCATTTAATCCAAGATGGCGGATTTCCGGATCGAGTAAAAAACATTTTCTAATATACTTAGACAATCTTAGTCGCAGCTCGATGAGCAATAAGCTCAAAAATTGCCGGCGAAAAGTCTCTACCTGCACCTTCGGGTAATACAGACGTAATGCAATGTTATGTAGTATAGTCGGGCGCTAGGCGCACGGTAATTGGTATTTAGCCAAGCGCTTAAAGAGTTGATTTTGTATCGAAAGGCGCTACAAAAAGGTCGTAGGCAACTTGACTTGGCTCTATGGTTAGAACTCACCTATTAAAAATTGTTGAAAAAAATGCCATCAGCTTATTATTTTATTACATATGAATGACAGATGCATTTAAACAAAACTTTTTTTCTCATGATAGTGTCGATGGCGGGTTGATACGAATTCCATTTATGTCACATCCAGTTATAAATATACAGTACTTATTAACAAAACTAGATCTTTAAAACTTCCGAGCGAGGATACTTAGCTATTCTGTACCTTTTTTTTATTAAAAAATATCGCACACAGACACTGCCTTCTCTCTACTCTGATGTCTTAAAAGTTGAGAGACAGGAAGAAAGAGTTTACATCGAATAGGTTAGCGTATTCTCAGTAGACCCATTTTTTTATTCTTCGATAGGTTGGCGCTTGACCAGAACTTGCCTGATGTTAAGCAATGATGTAGTCTACGATGGGACACGCTAGCCCAGTATACCGATTCACTCGTGATTACGAATGCTTATCGGTGAGTAGGTGGCAGTGGCATGAGTCTCCTTAAGGTTAAAAACCTTAAAGGAGCAACAATTCCGACCCACCCTGTCTGCATGGTGTCACCAGACATCGCACCGGAACACGGCAAGGCCGCTTGGCCGTGCGGCTTTGTCTGGTGGGTGGCCACTAACCACGGCCGAAGCCTACCACCAGTTAATTGTCACCTGATTTGCACCACCCGGGGACCACGTGTGGGGATTCAAATAAAGGTTGATACCCACGGACAAAGGTGACTCAGCCCCCAAAACTAGTTTCAGTTAACATTTAAAACATTTCCGTATCAAATGTATTTACTGTCATCAATATTTATTCAAGTGAAAATTTGTCCAAACATTAGCGAAACAATAGGAGTTCATTGAGTTGATCAAGTTTGCTACGTCCAAATGTTTGGTGAAATGTAATGTCTTACTTATTAATTGATGTTTAAAGAATTTAATAGGTCACAATTGTTTGTTTAGCTGGAAAATGTTTCCAACACACTTGTTGAATAACATTAGCATTGACTGGCCTGGTGGCGTAGTGGTTAGTGACCCTAACTGTGACGCCGAAGGACGTAGAGTTCGATTTGTTCTGTGTCTGGGTGTAATTTATCTATAACTAGCGACCCGCCCCAGCTTCGCCCGGGTAGCTTCAGCCCACTCAACAATTTACAAAAAATGTGATAAATAAAGAACCGCTCAACCGATTTTGTGCAAACTTCACATAAACCATCTACTAAACAGTCCGAAATGCCTAAACATTTGGTTTGAATAGGTAAGCCCGTTTTTGAGTTATAAAATTACAACGAAAAGTGGCATTGATTTTTATATACATATAGATAAGTATGGTTTTACAAAAAAAACGTATTTAAGCACTATATCCGTTCCTAGTAGCTTACCCATCTACATGGCTTTCTGCACAAACGTATAACAGTCCCACTGCCCCAGAGCCGTTTCCCTTATAAATACGAGTATCCTCCTACAAAATAAACCAAATGTGGACATATTTTTTGATCCGCCTGGTGTAATGAAAAAAAATGTTTATAGTTGGCTAAATAAAAGTAACTTAAGTTTAGGAAATTGTTAATTTTAATTATAATAAAATATGTTGTGTAGTTTATGATTACTTAGTAAATAGTTATTAGTATAAAATATAAGTGTCTTGGTGTATACTGTTAACTTATATTTTTATGAATAAAAGATTGATTGATTGATTGAATAACACAAGCTAATATAATTTCTTAATTTGGGACTAGAAGGCGCTGTATGTATGTACGAAAATATTAGTATTATATTAAAGGTAGGCCGAAGCCTACCACCTGTTAATTGCCAGTAAACATAATTACCAGTTGATTGTCACCTGATTTGCACCACCCGGGGACCACGTGTGGGGATTCAGATGAAAGGAAATTTTGTATTGAATTTTGCATTGTACAGGAGAGGTCAGCTTATACTGTACCTATTTGTATAGCTTTATGTGTATCCGTGTGTACACGTGTATAAAACTTAATATTTGTACAAACTCATATAATCTATTAGTATTATTACCGCACTTCCGATGATACGGTAGATAAATAATTTGGCATAACCACAATAAAATTGGGACAAACTTTGGCGCCAATCGTATTTATCATTTTTATGGTTGTTTGTCCAAGTTTACCTAACTACTACTAAAATGTTCAAAATATTGCCAAACCCAATGTACTTCAAACATGCAGCATTAATTTTCACACAATTTCGACGTAGCAATTACTAATTAAAACACACACAAACACCACATTATGCACCAGAAATACGGTTCGTTAGTTTAACATTGTTCAACAAGATTATCCTAAAGATTATTGCGAATTATAAAATGTTTTCACATTGAAACATACATTGTATTACTAAAATTAAGTATGTTAATTTTAGTTTAGCAACCCCTTTACCATACTAAAAAAATGACTCCTTTATGTCACTATTACACCTACTCTATTAATTTGGGCTTGAGAAAGAAAATGTCGTTTTTCATACATGTCGATCAATATTAAAGATGGCGGATATGACCCAACTGATGACAAAACGTCATATTTTAATATAAAATTCGATGTATCTGTTGTTTATAATTAAGTAATTAGAAGGTTACGTATTAAAATTTTTGTTTGTTATGATTTTATGTCACGGCTTCCTGAATACGGTATAGACACGGTGATTCTTAAAACATGTCACTCATCACGTTCCGCGGCTTCTCTCATCCAGTTTTTACCAGCCACATTGCAGAGATCGTCATTAATCTAGTCTGAGGGCGTTCTGCACTATTCATTCCTTCATTTATTTCAGTCACTATGCTTGCAAATCCGATGTCTCCTCTGAAGAACTTCGTTTACTCCAATAATCTTTGGTTGTTCACACCTAAACCGCTGAAACAATTCAAATGAAATTGGTTATGCAAATGAATAAAAACTTGGAGGATAGTCACTAACTACTTTCTAACAGTTTGCGCATAAGTTGGGTAAAATTTCATGTAAAATTGTTCGAAATATAAAAAAATGTTCTAAGTCGATGTTAAGTTTGATACGAGTGCCCATCGCGTGATTACCATTATCCGGGACCATCAAGATCGCACAAATCTTTACAATTACTGAATTAACACGCAGTGTGGTTTCAAATGTGGGGAACATTTCAACCATGTAAGGTATAATATTCTGTCCTTATGAACCTAATTAAAAATTTTGCACATCCTGTCCTTTACAAGCGCGATAAAACCACCATATTTAATAACTGAAGACTCAACCCCTATTTCTAACTGTTGCTGCTACAATGTATGAGGGGGTGCAAACGAGGGCAAGGCCTAATCAGAAATAGGTTCGATGAACGGAGAAACTTTAAGTAATGTGTCAGAGTGGTCTTTTATATTAACTTAGTTATTGGTTATGCAAAATCGGTGGGTCGATATTGGCTCACCTAAAGTTCTTTACCCGAAATTGTTCTTCCTAAAAATTTTCATATTAAAGTTTTCATTCATACTATTTGTAGTGCTACCGGCGATGCTCATAACACTGATGTTAATATTATCATTAATGTAAATATATTTAAACTCATACTGTTTTTTATCATAACGCTTATATCCCTAAACATACTCACCATATGATTTACTCAGTGGCGTAGCATAGTGGGGGCGGCAGGGGCGGCCCGCCCCGGGCGGCACATTTTAGGGGGCGGCAAAATTTCACAATATATAATAAAAATATTTGAACCATTTCATATTTTTAACGCAACTTCAAAGGACCGATTGAAAAGAGCATGGAATTTTTCATTACTTATTCTGTAACGGATTCGGGGAATCCCCTTTCTTTGAATGATATTTTGTAGCGACTGCTGGCAACACCGTCTACGACTTGCGGGGATTCCCCGTATTTTATTTAATGCTTGGATTGTTTATGGCTAACAAAACAACAGCGAGAATGACTGACGAATGTGTGATGCTATAGACATTGATGGTGCAATTAAAGACTTTGCTCTTAAAAAAAGTAGACGTATAAATTTACTTTGACGTCTACTTTTTTTAAGAGCAAAGTCTTTTATTATAATAGTATAGTTCTAGTTTTTATTAAAAATTTATTTGCGTTTTATATTCAATTCTCCAATTATTTAATTTTGTCAATCTGACGATCGACAGCTGTACCTAATCTGCGGTGATAAGTATTGTACAGTCGAGCTCACATCAAGCTATACACTCGCAGTTCAAGTTTCGATCTTATGCGTTTGTTAATAAGAATGGTGCAAAGTCCAAAGTGTATAGGTTGACGCGTTCTTGAGTGTACCTGTTATAAAAATGTATCAATCCTACTAATATTATAAATGCGAAAGTAAGTGTGTGTGTGTGTGTGAAGGTTTGTTACCACGTAACTCCATAACCGCTCAACCAATGTTAATGAACTTTGAAACGTAGGTAGTATATACCCTAGAATAGGACATAGGCTAATAATATTTCCAAAAATCATCCCCTAAGAGGGTTAAATAGAGGGGTGAAGTTTGTATGCAACTTTTTACTCCTTGGTCCTATTAATTTAAAATTCGGTACACATAAACCTTAAGACAAATAATGAGATACGGGTTTTTTATTTTTCCATAATTACCCCCATGGGGTGTGGAAAATGAGTTTTAATGGTAAAAATTAAAGTTTCTCTGGATCTGCATAGTCTCAAGTCCGATTCACTCCAAATTCGGCACACATAAACCCTAAAAGAAATCATGAAACACGTGTTTTTTATTTTTCCAAAACTACCCCCAGGAAGAGTGTAAAATGAGTTTTTTTGGAAATACTAAATATTGCAGAACTGTTTAGTCCTTGGTCCGATTCACTTCAAATTGGGTATACATAAAGCTTAAAACAAATAATGAGACACGTGTTTTTTATTTTTCCATTTTTTTTTATTTTTACCAGGGGCGTAGCTACCGCCGTATTTGCCGTATCAATTATACGGGGCCCCGGGCCACGGGGGCCCCCAAAGTGTGTAAAGAAAAAGAATAAAAACAAAAACTAAAATCATCATCAGCCATAAATGATTTAATAAATCAATTTGCCGAAAAAAAGGCAAGGAGAGTGAATATTTAAAATTCGATTTTTATTTGTAAAATGGGTAAATTATGTGATAAATAAATATTTCTTCTCACAATATTTTTTTTCTTTTGTGAAAATTCTTTACCTCCATATAAGGGCCTCCAAAATTTTTTTTATATGGAGCCCCGACAAGGCACGCTACGCCACTGATTTTTACCCTAATACTACGTGGGAGAAGCCTGCGAAATTATTCTGAGTGCGATTTTCTTCGAAGTTGATATCAATACTCTTTCGTGCTTTTGATTTAAATTACTCTTTATTTTGACACAATGACATGTTTGAATGCGATGATTAGAATTCGAAATTTAAATTTTATTTCTTCATATAGGTATGGTCTAAGAGCCGTAGTATTTTTTCAGAAACACCTATTGATTTATGGATATACCTATGGGGGCTTGCCGATTTCAAAATGTTGCTTACACTCCTACACTACTGAACTAATTTTGTATGTAGATAGTTAGAGACCCGCTAAAGTATAGTTTTATCCGACTGCGAAAAAAAGGATTACTGGTCTAGCGCGATAACCGACATCCGCGGGCGAAGCTGCGGGCGGAAAACTAGTGTATAATAAAGATGATTGTAAAACTTAGATAAACTTTTTTATTTAAATGTATGTTATTTAATGTATAGTATACATTAAATTGAAATATCTAAATAAGAGGGCGGCAAAATTGTCTTCCGCCCCGGGCGGCCGACACCCACGCTACGCCGCTGGATTTACTGAGTCTAAATTCACTCCATTAAAAACTTGGCCTGTGAACTGACACTGTGAACATGGACCGATTCGATTTTGGCACTCTTCAACCTCTACCACTACATGGCATAGTATAAAAGATGGTTATGTTGAGAAAATATAGGAAAACAAATAAAAGTATAATAGATGTTTATTGCTACTGACATTATGAAGTTGAATGCTTCGGAATTATTAACATTAGAGAAAAAGTAATTAGGAATTATGATTGTTAGGATGAAAAATGTTAGGAAGAACATTTTTGGATTTCCAATTACCGGAGTTGAAATTTTAAGTGAACTTTGGCGCACCCAAAATGGGTGAGTAGTTTACAATGTTAACTACCTACCTAAAACCCATCGTTTAAACAGTAACGCCTTGACTATCCTAACTACCCCAGTATAAAACTGTTATGGGGCGTCCTAGCGGGATTCAGTAAGTAAATCCAAGATATAAGGTGGGTTAACCGTGCACACAACCGCTATAAGTTTAGCGTCTCAAGTTGATTCGCCTGCAGACGTCTGAATAGCACAGGGTTCAACAGTACCTATATTAATAAAAGACAAAAAACATTAAACATACTCTTAAATCTATACATAGACTACACTTCATTCGCTCTTTTTTTGAGCCGAACAGCGCTGCGGTGTCTACTGTCAGACTTGACGTCAGACGTTGATTCGGTCCAAACTCACTATGACCGATAACAAAAATTTGCTCAATAAAATTATTTTGTGTCAGTTTTGTGTATATCTTTCAAAAAAAATCACGTTATTCTTCGCCAGAAACTCGTCGTGGCAACACCTTGCCAGATACGCTTAAAGTTCATATTTAATTATATTATGGACTTTAATGGGTTGTCACTTGTCAAGATTATAAGTGTCTGGCGAGGAATGACGTGATTCTGTATGATATCGTTAGGGAAATATTAAAAAAAAAAACAATAAAATAATTAATTTGTGTTATTACTCATCTTTAGTACCGTTTACCGGCCAACGCCACTGTGATCAAAACATCTTATATGTGTTGTAAGCATACGCCTTAGAACATTTAACAGGGAAATGTTGTACGCAACTTGTAGAACAGAATTTTTGTACCAGATTTTGCGAGACGCCTCTCGCAAAATCTGGTAGAAAAAATGAATGACGTGATTCTGTATAATATCGTTATGGAAATAAAAAAACAATAATTAAATTAATTTATGTTATTACCCATCTTTAGTACCGTTTACCGGCCAACGCCACTGTGATCAAAACATCTTATATGTGTTGTAAGCATACGCCTTAGAACATTTAACAGGGAAGTATTTTACGCAACTTGTAGAACTAAATTGTTTTTACCAGATTTTGCGGGAGGCGAGGTAACCACGTACAGCACACTTTTAAATGCTCACGCACACTAACAAAAAGTTTACAGCGTCTTTACAAATGCACAAATTACGAAGGTGGCAGCCGGAGGATCGAAAAAAAACCGAAAATGATTTTAAAATATTAATTTATTGTAATAAAGTTACAATTAAAACTAGACTTAAACCTAGACTCGGACGATGATAGTAGCGAAGTGAGTTTCCTTAGTTTCTACAAATTCCACAACGGTAAGGACACGGGGCGCGGGGGCCAGCGTCAGTGGGATCGTATTCAGGTTACCCAAGACACGAGGCGGCGGCACTAAGCGTCGACCCAGCAAACGGATGATTGACGTCAATAGCAACCATGTCGCTTTTCAGCGGTTTCAGTGTAGGCAGAGTCCGTAACACAAACGTAAATAAAATCTACACACAAGCACAAAACATAAACAGTTTATGCATACAAACATGAACACATGTACCTCGGCAGAGCGGAACTCTAGCATAACTGTTTCTGTCTTAAATTTTCTAAGGCTTGCGCTGTCAAACTTGCTTTTTTTAAAACCACGAAGATCTGGCGTTCACAGGCTCTTAGGATATTATGTTGACAGGAAAAGGGAAAGTAATTGTCCATTGGAATTAATTACTCTTTATGTATGTGGTAGTTAATTACACGTAATAGTCGTGTAAGTCCAACACAATTACTTTTACTTGTGATTTAGTGCGCGCGAATTAAATACTTACGGCCTTATTCATAAAAAAAGTTGTAAGACTCTTTAGTTTAAATGGACTTTGTCTCTTTCTTACTAGTATAAATGTCAAGATGACAGACAAAGACAAACGAATCATAAACCTATTTTAGCTATAATGAGCTTAAAATACGTATAAGCATTATTTTCTCATGGTTTTATTTGTGTTACAGAGAAAGTTTTAATTGTCAAATATAAATGACAACATTAGCCATTTTATTTCACATGATAGGCTCATAAGGTCAAAGAAGCCAGAGCTAAAAAATGAGAATCAAAACATCTAACATGACATTTGCTGAGATTTGATACTATTATTCACCAATGATGTAATCCACGATGCAACGCGCCTGCCCAATATACCGACTCACTCAATTCTTTTTTTATCTTTCTTCAAATAATAATTGTACCAACTTATGACGACCTGTTTTTCAAAAGCAGGTTGTATTGACGTTACATTTGCTATCTCTTTTTTTTTAATCGAATTGCTCTATAAATGTCGACTCACTTGCACTCATGGGTCATTTAAAATATTGTAGGTCTATGACAATACCTTTTGAAACTGCTTACGTCGCTAAAGTTTTAATAATTATAAACACCAGCAGTACTTAATAACATCCTTATTTTTGCAATTGGACAAAAAAAGTTGCAACAGACAATTGAAGCGTTCATTTTAACTGTGACTGTCTTTTATAGCAAAAAAACAGTTAAAAAAACTTAATCTGTAAATAACAACTTAATGACGTGAATTGTGACAGTTGTAAAGGTCACTCCTTGATTGATTAACGGCGTGATGAAGAGATCTACCTTTGCCTATTTATTTAGCAATTTTAAAAAGTAAAAAAAAACTTTTTCGTACTACGACGATACAGGCTGATGTCTTTTGGACGTGTCAGTTGAATGGCATTTTTTTTCTGTCTTTTTTTCTTTAACCGTTCATGTTTCCTGTTTGTATGTAGCTTTTATTTACATAGTTATCTCGGCTCCCTCAAAAACTGACAGAAACAATTACAAATTAGTTAATAGAGAGTCCTAGGTACTTGATTCACCACGTCGCGTCGCGATGTCGTTAATCTAAAGAGGTCGTTGACGTGTCGTAATATTTTTCTTTATTCAAAAAGACGTTTGAGAATCAATTAATTTTCATATCTGTCTTGCACAGTTAATCTTTAAGACATTTTGCGTTACGCATTGCGAATTGTGGCGGGTATCCAGTATCTTTGAGAGTTATATCTATACATATAAAGATGACATATACGATAATATCTTATACCTGTGAAAAGATACACCAAACATAATAATAAACATGTTTGAATTAACCTTTACCTGATTTCCATCCATAGTGTACTGATAAAATCTAGGTAAAACATTTACTTACTTATAACTTAACATAATTGACTTTTGGCTGTGTATTTTAAACTATATACACCGTTTATCATGTCTTCAAAATATTGTGAGTATGTACAGGATGTTTCACAAAATCTAAAGACGAAAGCCCGCGGACGAAAAATCCGAAACGTGGACAACACTCACGATAAAACAGATCCATAAAAAAGTCACTCCGGAAAGGACTACGCTCCGGAGTATCTTCGAAGGATCGAACAAAAAAGTAAAGTAGTCGACATCGACATAGCGCACCGAATTAGCAAAATAGAGTGGCAGAGCCGAGAACTATTGAAGTAAACGAATTCTCGAGTGATTGACAAATGCTGCGTAGAAAGCCCTTGGGCTAGGTGAAGTGACGATCTCAGCAAGGTAGCTAATAAGAGCTGGATGAGATACCTTCGAAGGTTTCTTTTTTTACAATTTTTAAACACCATTTATATTTAGACGTTCCGGGCCCCTCTAAAAATTAGTGTGATATAAATTAGTTTATGTTAAAAAAAATATCAGCCTGTAGATAACCAAGCAGTAATGTGGTATCAGTGATAAAATCACGCGACCTATCACCACGATCTCTGTACTTTATGACGTTTAAACTAAGGGCCTGCTATTATCATTAACTAATTTTAATTACATTAATCCTTAATAATTTTGCGTGAGTCTCAGATGAAAAATTTGTTTACTTATTTTACCATTGCAGTTTAAAGTTCAATAAAATCAAAATTAATACCCATAAGGGCAATCAAAAGTTATTTTAACCCTATTTAATCGTTATATGCCGAATAAATAATTTAATTTCAGTCTTAAAAGAGGTTTTTAGTATTTCAAAAATACTACAATCAAGGGATATAAAATCTACTAAATTAATAATATTCAAAATAAGAACACGTAGGTGTATCTACATTTTGTTTCCCACAGATAACAAAAATCATGATTCAACTATTTTTTACAGATTAAAAACTCAATTAACTGTCATAAAATTGTTCTGAGCAGCCTTTAATTAGAGGTTGTATATCTGATCGTAATCTTTTTGATAATGAAACAATTTCTCGGCACCCCAGTTAGTTCAGATAGGGGGCGTGGTGATTTCCGGCGTGTTATCACTTCCGGTCGGGAGCTAGTCAGTGTTTAATTAAGAATAACTTGGGATGATAAGATTTACACAAAAAATGTTATCTGTTGATTCAAAGAATGAAAGTTTGGATATTGATAAGGTTTGAGAGAAACAGTTTATTTAATAGTTCTCTAATAGTCTTATTTAATAGCTCAATCTAAAGGTAAATGGTAACTGTAAAGCAAAGATTTGTCTGAATGAAGACCTTACAAAATGTACCAAAAGTCCATGAGTTCTATTCTGCCACTGCCCAATATCGGTAAAAAGAAAACATCTACCAACATGCACTTAACAACGAATGTGGATTTACGCTTAACTCTCAACTCTTCAGATTGTTGAGAAAAGACTCATCACCAACTGTGGGGCTATAAAGTTACTTTAAATTGGTCCTATTAAAGCAAATGCTCAAAAAGTCAATTAATTAACCATTTATTGACTACCAATGGTCACTTTGCATTCGAAATTAGAACTTTTCAGTTTGACAACAAGTTTTAACCACCACTAAATGAAAAAAAAATGTGTGTCCCAAAGACAAGTGTCAGTTATTTTTTTTAATAATTTTAATGTAGAGGTTTGTCTAATGCATATTAGCTTTCTGCATTTCTTATTTCTTTTTCACAATACCTAATTACCTACGTTAAATATACAAAACATACTGATAGCGGACAGGATGGATGCAGCAGTTTTTCGGAGGTTCACCGAGCTGCTAATTCTAGGTGTACCTCGGTGAGCTGAAGATGGTAGGATGCATTAATTTGTCTCGTCTTTAGTTTTTAACCTGCTAATTTACTACCTAAGTTATTTAGTTACTAGCCGACGGGCCGGTGGCGTGGTCGGTAAGATACTTGGTTTTTACGCCGCAGGTCGTGGGTTCGATTCCCACCCGAGACAAACATTTGTTTAAATATGTTTGTTTGTCTTTTGTCTGGGTGTAATTATCTATATTTAAGTATATATTTACAAAAAAAAAAAGTATTATATGTAGTATATTACCAGTTATCTGGTTTCCATAGTACAAGCTCTGCTTAGTTTGGGATCAGATGACTGTGTGTGTTAAAGTCCCACTATATTATTATTATTATTATTTATCTACTAACCCAATATGGATGTGCTGATTTCAGTGTAAGCGTTTATATGCTCTTTGGTGCTGATTGTCCGATTTTTTTTTTCATACTCCACTGTACGTTGTTTTCGTACTAAGGGGTACGTACGAAGTTTTTGCTCTACTTAGTATAGTTTGCATACACGATTAACAGTTGTTGAACTTGCGTTTAAGTGCTTTAGTTACCTTGACCTTTTCAGTAATACGCCTACTAAACAATTATTTTTTGTGACTATTATTGATTTAACTAAATACTGTGTAGGTGTACTTACGGAAGTGAACCTGATTGGGCTTGCAACAAACATCATTATAATCGTGAGATAAAACAATAACTGCGTCGTTAGTTTAGTAACTGCGACGTTTTTGGTTCGCATCCTAGGTCGAGTAAAATATATCTAATAGAAAAAAGTTGGAGAGCTATGGGGCACAGTGATGAAATAACTTTTGGTTGTGCGTGTGTGAGTATGGTAGCCAGTGATCACTTCGACATCCCAACGGTCGGCAACGGGTGAGTGATACCTGTTGCACGCGTTCATAACATGCGATGACTACTATCAGGTGGCCCCTTGTTTGCTGATTTGGAAGAAAAATAAACGTATAAGTTTGAATTTGTACCCGTTGAATGTAACACTTTCTCCTCGGGCTGGACCACAACTAGCTGGTTGTTGAGCGATGACGTGGCCTACGATGAAACTCGCGTACCCAGTAATTGCCGATTCACTTGTGACTTGAAGACTGATAAATTAAGCTTATCAAAACGAATTGACAATTACAAAAGTTCCTAATACCTATAGTTCTAAAAAGTTTAAACAGAAGTACCACAGTCTATATAACTCGTCCTTACAGTCGGTCAACGGGATAGGAGCGAGCCCGAGTAGCCATACATTGTAGGTACTCGGGACATGCCATTAAGGGTTGACTCATTGTTGTTGCGTCAAGATTATAACACCCCTCTTTTTCGTCACAGGTTAAAAAAGTAATTTACAATCCTGTGACATGACGAATGTCTAAATCAAGGGTGCCCAACACAATTTTGTAGAGGGACTAGTTTAATATTTTTGTAAACATATGAGCCAAAATGAATATTTAAATGTATACTATTAATTTAATTATATTCTAGGTAAAGAAATACAACGGGATTCGGTTTTGCTAATTATTTTAATTCATATTTGTATTAGGTAAACTTAAGTACTTCCATATTTTGATGTGGGCCTTACACCAATACGCAGGCCGCATAGTGGCCCAGAGCCGTAATGTTTTGGATCTAACTCAGTTCGCCGGACTTTTTCGAATCGATCGAGGACTATAACAACTTCCTTGAGAGCTTCCCATGTGGGGACGATTCTTGTCACAAGACGTTGCCGGAAATCTGTAGGTTTAGACCAGTCCAGTCTAGTTGGACCACTAAATGCACTGGACCACTGAAAGCTTTCTTACGCTGTGGTTGTAGTCTACGTACGAAACAGAAAAACAAAACAGAACAACAGTGAACAGAAATATGATACTGTGCAGACAGCAATGAACAAAAGTTTTATTACAACCATAATACTAGTTACACACGTACCCGGCAACAGTTTTTAGTTACTTTTTAACTACAATACATTGAACATATAAAGTTACACACTTTTGTACTGTTCAATGTTGGTACTTAGCTCTATTTGTTTGGTTATTCGATTCTAAATAAAATTGATTAACTAACTAGTAATATAATATTAATTATTATTATATTTTCACATATACATACAGCGCCATCGGGTCCCAAATTTAGAAATTATATTTGCTTGTGTTATGGGTAGGTACTAGGATCGTAGGAACGAATAAACTGCATATATACATTTAAACTAACTAAACATTTTAACTTATTAACTTATTCTTATAAAAGCTACCAGCTTCCGCCCGCGGCTTTGCGCGAGTGGTATTAGAACAAAAGTAACCTATGTATAATCAGACTATAATCTATCTCTGTGGCAAATTTCATCCAAAAACGTCCATTGGTTTTTGAGAGAAGGAGTAACAGACATCCACATAAACTTTCGTATTTTTATTAAGTAAGTTTAGGACGGTGTAAGAACGCTTTAGTGGTCCCCACTGCTGGGCACGGGTCTCCTCTCAAGTATTTCAAAAGTTGAGAGAGTTTAGACTTTAATTGACACACGCTGGTCAAGTATGGGTTAGCGATATGTCATATAACCTCAAACGGTTAGTTCTTAATATGAATATCTCACGATGTTACCGTAAACAATACAGACAAAAGTGTGTGTATATTTAGAAATAGAACCTATGACTTTTAAAAATCAAATAAGTATGATTCTTATTCAAAAAATATTTTTTGTATAATTTTACGGATTAAACAGAATATTCGTTTTTTATAAATAAATAAATAATAAAATAAAAACCGTTTATTGCCAAAAGATTACAAACAAAAACCATAGACAACGGACTTCGAACTAGAAACGTGTCCTGTGTATCAGTGGCGAAGATTTCATACAAGTCGATTCAAATCAGCTTCCCTTTAGGAATTGATTAATATCGTTTACTTAATTAAAATTATGTAACGCCAAAGAGTTTTAAATAGCATCAAAAATAAGTACCTATAATATGAAGGTGGTGGTCGCCATAGAAACATCGGTGACGGTATTTTATAGATAATATTTTCGTAAGAACTTTTTTTGATCCGGCTTCGCTTTTTCAGATTTCCACCTTTCGCCACTGCTGTATTTTGATGGTTTTGTACCCAGAAGACATATGTCTGAGTACGATATTTATAATTGAACATTTATTATTCTAAAATTTTTGATTAAAGCAATATTAATGTCTGTACTATTTTGTCCCAATACATAATTCAAGCAGTAGTATACAACTAGCGACATCTATCGGCGAGTAGCGAAACTGCTGTTTACTTTTTGTTTATTTTTTTATTTTTAGTAGTATGTTTTATTTTTATTTTTTAAATGGGTTTTTTACATTATTATTTATTATTTTATTTATTTCTATTAGGAGGGCCAACAGACAACACATTTTATAGTAAGCAAATTTGATTAACAATTTAGCTAATTACAAGCCAACTCATGTTACAAAATTATAAGAAATTTATTAGTTACTTGAATTTGTGAGTCCCGTGTGTGTCAAATAAATGTTTCTTCCTTTCTTTCTAAATAACCTGAAGGTCTAGGCAGTGAATAACACTCACATTTTATACTTAAAAAATCATAGTTACTTTACAGCCCGAAGTTTGGAATTGTTCCCGCTGAATATCAGCCGTTCATCAGTTATGTTTAGATCCATAGGGCGAACCTATTGCTATTCGTCGGGTCCATAAAAAACCCTTTTTACTCGATACGGGAATCGAGGTCGCTCGCGGATACTAAGCAATCACGCTCACCATTGAGCTATTGAGGCAGCCAATATTGAAAAAAAATATTTACAAATCCTTTAAAATTTTTTCTACGATTAGTACTTTTAATCTCATATCGGGTTCCTCGGGGACTTGGCCTAGAGGTAATGAGTTACTCGGGGAACAACCCGATTACTCTATGCACGAGGAATCACTGCGCTCATTAATGAAGAAACGACGCCAAGAAAACGAGTTAGCAATAAACACGTTCCGCTTATAATAACATAATAATACAAAATTCACATCACACTTCACCGCCGCCATTAACCAACCCTTCGCTTTAAAAAAAAACATCCGAATTCAAAAATTCAAACTTATCTGACCATTACCAACGGTTATTTTTTTTACGACAAATTGTTATTTTGTCGTTAGGTTGTAAAAGACGGGTGTAAAGGGGTAGCGTCGTGACCAAATTACTTTCCCTTGAAAAATCCTGTGAGTTTTTGTAGTTATTCAAAAAGGAACCAATCAATCTTACTCAATCTTACTATCTTACTGTCATATTCTACGCAACAGTTTGAATAGATGGAAGTACTGGAGGGAATTGGATGAAGATTATAGTCTGGAATAGCATAGTATACTTTTTATTATTAGCGTTGTATTTGTTTTGTCAAACATTCTACTCTATGAAACTACCGTTTCGTAACGAAACAAACTTTTTAAATGAAAGTAAGAATTTAATTAATTAGCATATGAATATTTTTTTTACAATAATCACAAGTGTTCGCAAGGCGAATAGCCTTTACCTATGTATTTTCAAATACAGGTATCTACCTATTTTTTAAATAATCTACATGGTTAGGGACACATTTAATGTCTGCAGAAAATCTCCGTACTTACAATAAAAAAAATATTCATTCGCAGTTAAATTCCCATATAATACTTTAAACTCAATAATATTTATCAGTTAATAAAATACAGACACTTAAGTGCATAATTTATGACTATTAGCAAAAAAAATACTAATTTCATTCTATTCTTAACAACATTAACAACACTGAAGTAGAGGTACGGCTATGCACCACCGTTATAAGGTGGAAATTCTACGGGCACGCACAAAGCGCTTTACTTCCACTTTTACTGTGCGAACTGCCAAGTCGCGGAATTCGTTGGCGGCAACTATATTTCCCGATAGCTATAATCTGCCTGTCTTCAATTCACAAGTGAATCGGTATTCACTGGGTAAGCGTGTTACATCGTAGACCGCATCATGACTTCACATCAGGCAAGTTGTGGTCAAGCGCAAGCCTATTATAGGATAAAATAAACAACATTTTAACATCAGGATTCGCCGTGAAGAGACTCGAGATTTGTATAGGCCAAGTCCCGGAATACCTAAAACTGTCTTGGATCCCGCATGTATTTAAAATTAGAAAGTCAGAAAATTAGAGTGAGTATAAATGTTATATAAAATTATTTTTAATTGTAATGTTAATATTTTTAGCATAAACCCATCCATCCAAGGATTCGATCGAAATAATTTCTTTTTGTCACTTGTAACGGATAAAATATTTTATAAACCGTTCATGAATCATATTTGAGTAGAGCTTAATTAACTCCCTAAATTGAGACTCCAAATTAAAAACTTAGGTAAAACCTTTGCATATTTCGGAGACTTAGACTTGGTCCTTCAAGAGTTGTCATCCATGTACCTACTTGGATCAGAAATGTCGTCATAATCAGAATAGTGAAGAGAAACGGTGGCGCAGCGGTATATGCCTCACTTTGAAGTATATGGTTGCAGTTCGATCCCCGTCGAGCCCACACATCTTTGTGTGAATATTTCTTCATCGCTACTTAATATCGATGAAGGAAAACATCGTGAGGAAACTGATATGTCTAAGAACTAATCAATCGAGGAGATTTAACATCCACTAACCCGCACTTGGCCAGCGTGTGTAGATTAATGCCTAAACTCTCTTAACTCATAAGATAGTTGAGAGAAAACTCGTGCTAAGCCTCAGAAGAGTTTTTATGTTTTTACTCAAGGCATACTTTTATCGTGTGCTTTTAATATGCAGACAACAACAAATTCGACCATATCATCATCATCATCAGTCCACCTGGACATTGGCCTCTACAAGAACTGGATGAGAAAAGCCTCGGATCGTGATCACTGGCGTACTTTAGGAAAGTTAACAGATTATCAAACGATTCCGTTAAAACTTGTCTAACGAACAGCATAGGTACTTTTTCAAAGGTAAAACTCCTTCCGCTAACCTCATGTGTCGTAAAATTAAAAAAAAGAAGCAAGGTGTCATCAAAATACAATCATTAAACAACGTGTCACGGTGTGGCCAGCACGTGCTCTCTAACAACACAATGTATTTAACATACGCCGTGATGCAAGGCTAATAAAATAATGCGTATGCGCCGGTTACTCAACAGGGACGGATTTAGACTAACAGATACTACAGTAGACACTATGGTATCTGTTATTGGATTAGTTATAGTTATATGTAAATTAAATTTCATTAAAACATAAAATATTAAATTTTTAGCGGACTCAAATTTATTCCTAAATATAGAATAACTTAAAATTTAAGAAACTACAACATATTAAAAAATAGAGCGTTACAAAATTTCTCCAAATCGAGGCCTTGAAGGAATGTGTCCAAAAGGCTGGCAAACAGGATAATTTGAAACTTTAAGTTAGAACTTTAAGAAAACAGTAACAAGTTGGACCATCGAATTCGATCTAGAGGCCGTTTATCCATTTTAACGCACTTGGTGGAACTGGATGGAAAAATTATTTACCATAACTTTAAACACAACAACAACTGTAACAAAATCTGGGTAAATAGACATAAATACTAATATTTTATACCACAAAAACGTTGTATTCGGTCCATGTGCAACGTAGTCAACCTGACTTCGTGTAGAACTCTCTTTGAAAAACCTTTTATGTTTTTATAAGTATTTAAAATTCCCGGTAAAATTAAGGAACTACCGATGAGTCGTTTTCAAAAGGTTTTGCATAGGCGGTTAGTCGGAAACTCTTTTTATTCACTCAAAGAATTTTACGACTGTAAATATACATAACTGTTTCAACTATGTAGTTACTTTTAAGTATTACATTTTGCACGTCGTTATTTAATGATTATATATCCTCAGCTCCTATCGTAATATCTGTAACACCTTTGTAACCATATTTGACGGCCCGGTGGCATGGTCGGCAAAATACTTGCTTTTCACGGCACAGGTCGTGGGTTATATTCCAACCCGAGACCCGAGATGTATTTGCAAAAGAAAAGTATGTAGTATATTACCAGTTATCTAGTCTCCATAGTACAAGCTCTGCTTAGTTTGGGATCAGATGACCGTGTGTGATAATCCACTAATATTATCTATTATATTATTAGTATTATTATTATTTAAAGCAAATAAATCTTTGAATCTTGATACCACAACAAAGTAGGTACCAATTTAAAACAATACTTTTTATGACCCTTAACAACTGCCATGAGAGCTACCTCGTGGGGACGAACCTTGACTCAGAACATTGTTGGACTAGGCTGAAGCACTTTAATATAACACTTTATTTAATTCAAGGCTCTAAATCCGGCCCCTACTCAGGTAAGGGGCAGCGGTCTAACAGCGGGTGTCGTTACACTACAATAGAACGGAACACGAAGGTGTTAGATGTGCTCAACCCTTTATCTAGCCGACATATGCTATTTCCTGGGACCACAATGACATTGTGTAACAGTTAAAGTATTGCGAATAGTTTAAGGACGTTGTGAAGTGTTTATTTCATCCTTTATGTTGCTAGCTTCTGTGTCAATTTAATTACCTACATAAATAACGCCCACCCCATCACCCGAAGGTGCAGGCAGAAGTGATTAGGATCCACGTTTTCCCAGCTATTTTTCGGTGACTTACGAAACAGAGGGAGTGTCTAATGCCGTTCACTCACATATCCCAGCTTCGAGCCACATTCTTTATTACAATGAAATTGTACTATAATATAAACTTCTTATTGCTCGAACTAATCCCTGGTCAAGCAGACGAAGTCTTGGAAGTCAACGCAGAACAACTATTCCGCTGTGCACAGGACAGGAAGAGTTTCCAAGAGCTGATGGCCAACCTCCAGTAGTGGAGAGGCTCCAGAAGAAGAAGAAGACTCTTGTAGGTACCAATATTGTAGCTTTTTAAATTACTTCAAATGAAACCATCAACTACCGCATGCAACGGTGCATATTTGTTACCTGAAAGGTGCGCATACGTCAAATGCGCAATGTCAAACAAAAATCTGCGCAAGAGCACATTTTGACGCAAATTCAAAGCATTGTGTATTCAGGAAACTGTTGTAAAGCAGAGATTTAATGGACAAATGTGTTTTGAACGGATTGTTAGTTTTGTATTCGGTAGTAAATTAGAATGACTGTTGCGAACTTATATTTCGTACCATTTGTCATTCCTTCCAGGTGATGCTACAGACTGTAGACATAATGCTTGGAAACGAAAACCAAATTTCTATTTAGTGCAACATTTCGATGATTATTAAAAAATATAGGTATATTTACGAGTTTACAGTAACTGTGGTAGTAGGTTATATTTTACACAATAATAAACCCTATCTCTTAAACTAGGTATTCATGTATATAAAGAGGCAGTGGTCGGTTTTTGATTTTATTTTTAGTGCAACCTAAGAATGACTTAGTGTTGGTTCAGTGTGTTTGTGTGTAAGTGTATGCGTGTGTGTGTGAGTGAGAGAAAGAATATGTAAGTGTGGGAGCAAGTGAGTGAGCGAGTGAGTGAGTGAGTGCATGTGCGTGTGGGTGTTGAAAACCTAATGATTGATAATTAATACAAAGGGAAGGTTAGCAATAAGACCAAGGGGTAGTTATTTTTTACCTCTGCCTACATATGCGTATATGTCTTGTCTTATTGCTGACAATGAATCTTTTCTCAAATCTACATTCGTTGCCAAGCGCACTTGGCAACGAATGTAGATTTGAGATTCAATATCACGTTATTTTATTAAATTTTCCTTAAATCTAGCGGGTTGGTCGGTCCCTATACATATAATTGTATGTTAGCAATCAAACTTCATAATTAATCTCAGAATATTACATTTGGTTAACTTTATTTTGATTTCCTTGGTTTCCCATATAGTTCTAGTTATAGCCAATAAAATATAAATATGAAAATACTTATATCAGGCGGATATATACAGTCTAATGGACTTGCTCGTTACGAGTTTTAATTATAATGCTTGTGCGCACTGCTAGCGGCAATATAGCTAGTATAGCTTGGGCTCATTTAGGTGCATAAAAACTCGATCAGTATTTTGGCAAAGTTTTTTTATTTTTTTATTCTTCGATAGGCTGGCGCTTGAATACAACTTGCCTGATGTTAAGCAATGATGTAGTCTACGATGGAACGCGCCAGCCCAGTATACCGATTCACTCGTGATTACGCACCGGAACTCGGCAAGGCCGCTTGGCGGTGTGGCTTTGTCTGGTGGGTGGTCACTGACCACGGCCGAAGTCTACCACCAGTTAATTGTCACCTGATTTGTACCACCCGGGGACCACGTGTTGGGATTCAATTAAAGGTGTACACCCACGGACGAAGGTGACTCAGCCCCCAAAAGTATAAGTACTTATATGTGTATTCATTACAAGCTCTGTATTCTAAGAAAAACATTACTGGTTTAATCTACATTGCACTTTTCCCACAAATTTATAAGTTTACTTAATTTAGTAATAATTGAATAAAAACAAATTTTAATCGACTTATTATATAATATACTAGCTACAGATTCCGATTTAAATTCTAGGAAGAGTAAGAAATTATTTTTTTATCAGAAAATGGAAGGCTATGGGGGAGTCTATGGCCAAGCAGTGGGACACTACAAGCTATTAAAAAAAACAGAAAATCTATGTTTCTACTGATTTTGATTAAAGGTACGTCGATAGTCTGAACTCAAGAGCATGCATTATACCAGACGTAGTAACTAACCAAAGCTATTTTGAGTTAAAATTCCTTTAAAACTTGTTTGTTTATTTTAATATCAATTCCTAATTATTTTAAAAATACATTTGGTGGCGTAGTGGTTTTTGACTCTCACTGCAAAGGCGAAGGTCGTGGGTTCGATTCCCACCCAGAACAAATGTTTGTGTGATGAGCATGACGTTCTGTATATGGGTGTAATTTATCTATTACTAGCTGACCCGGCAGACTTTGTACTGCCTCAATCAACTGCTGTTTTTAGGGTTTTCCCGGCAATTATCTGAAATTTTCTCACCTTTTAAACCTTCCCTATCCACAAACATTTTAAAACTAAGATAAGATAAATCCGTTCAGCCGTTCTCGAGTTTTAGCGAGACTAACGAACAGCAATTGATTTTTATATTTAAAGATAGTTATGTATTTATTTACATAAAATGTATTTAAATATCCCTTCCTATAACACAAGTAAATATAATTGCTTACTAGATTGTCACGCAAGCATAGCCGCAGTATATCGCTAGCGAATGCATCGACCTCGATCGCGCTTGACGACCGGCCGCCGCCGCAAACGCTGACTCCGCGCAACGTGCAGCTGCGGCCAGCAAGACGACACCGCAACTTACGCCACATGGATTTTTCCACACATTCTTTGTTCGATCGCCGACTTAGATACTAACTTAGTTTTATAATAATTGTAACAGTTCACTTAATTAAATCTTTTGCAAATAAATTGATTTTTTTTGCATCTTCTGCTGCCGCTACATATAACTGGCGCAGTCGGTAGGATTAGCTAGGGAATTAGCCTGTGCAACGATCCTGAAACTCCTGTAGCAGTAGTGAAGAGAATCCAGACATCGATTCGGCAACAAAAATCAATTATGCTGTAAGTACCTTGAATCTTTCAAGTCCTTACTTATTCTATTCCTAGTCTATTCTTATACTGATCATAATTTTGTGTGTAATATCTTTTTGTGTAACTTTTAATTATTTTATTTTATTATCTGTGTGTGTAATTTCTTTTTATGTTCTATAACAGCTTTCAAAATTTTTCACCCACGAGATAATCGTAGCTCTAGTGTAGATAGGTCCTCTAGATCGTCTAGTAGGTCTTCTAGGCTCAGTGTATTTGACGATTATAGGTTTTCCTCAAGGTCTAAGATGGCACAAGATAATATAGATGCTATTTATAAGTCATTAAGAATGGTGCCGGAGTTTGACGGCAACCCTCATGTATTGACGCGTTTTATTAAAATATGCGACCAACTGGTTATTACTCACTTTAACACTGCACCGGGTCATGAACTGGATAATTTAGCCCTTATAAATGGCATCTTAAATAAGGTTACCGGTTCTGCGGCAAGGTTGATAAATTCAAGTGGTATCGCCGATAACTGGAACGGTATACGTAACGCGCTCATTAACAATTTCGCTGACCATCGTGATGAGACCGCTTTGTATAATGATTTATCTTTGCAAACCCAAGGGTCTTCAACCCCACAAGAATTTTATGAACGGTGCCAAAATTTATTCAGCACCGTTATGACATACGTCACTTTGCATGAATCTGTGCCCACTACAATCGAGGCAAAGCGAGAACTCTATAAGAAACTTACTTTACAGTGTTACTTGCGTGGTTAAAAAGACCCCTTAGGCTCACGAGTACGCTGCATGCGACCTGAGTCTATGGAAAAGGCATTAGAGTTCGTTCAAGACGAGTTAAATACCTTATACATGCAACAACGTACTGAAAATGGCTCTAATAAAAAAGAAGTCCAACAGTCATTTAGCAGTAATTTTAACTTGCCTTTAAACAATTTTGTACCAAGACCCTCCGTAGATAATATGCCTGGGCCTTCGAAACAACCAATATTTAATCTTCCTGGTTCATCTCGACCACAGCCAATGTATAATTTGAATAGTGGCTGGAGACCCAGTTTGCCTCAATACGCTCAGCCACGTGGCCCATCTCGGACTCAACAGATGTTCCGTGCGCCGCCTCCAAATTATAATCTACAGAATAATGCCTTTAGATTACCGAATAGACCACAGCAACAACCCTTTCAAAATTTTAATAACACACCCCGTCCCATGAGTGGTGTTAGCCACTACGTGACCAAACCACTACCTATGAATGGTCGTGATTGGCGTAACTTTGTCAATCCCCCGCCGAGTAACTACTTCAAAACTCGCGAGGTTAATTTAAATGAAACTAATTTCAATTATGAATATGAACCATGCTATGAGAATGATCCATCTTATTGTGACTATTATTACGATTATAATGCTTACGAACCATGTACTGATTTAAACTGGGAGCAATACTCTTATTCTGAATCTCCCGTCGTTGAGGAATTAGAATCTAATGCTGCTGTTAATGATGAAAATTTTACCAAGGTTCCGAAATCAGAAAAGCCAAAATAGAAGTTAATTTCCAAATTCAAAGACAGCTAGGTTATATTCAAATACAAAACCCTCCATTAAAATTTCTCATTGACACCGGAGCTAATCAATCGTTTATAACTCCTCAGGCTGTAGAAAAGTATTTTTCAAATATCCCTCTTAATTACGATCCGTTCGAAGTAACTAATATTCATGCTGTTAGCAAAAATGATTTTTCTATAACTTTGCCATGCTTTCCTGAGTTTGGAGAAAAGGATAACATAACTTTATTCATCTATAACTTTCACAGCTACTTTGATGGTTTGATAGGTTTTGATTTACTTGATGCTTGGGATTCTAATATCGATCTTAAAAATAAAAAGATCAAAACCCGTAGCGCTGAAATACCTATTGAAATGTATGATTCGCGTAGTACCAACTTATATGAGGAAATTATGCCTGCAAACTCTTCTAAATTAGTTAGATTGCCCATAAATTCACAAGATGGAGACGTTTTCGTTCCAGACCAAGTCATATGTAATTGTCTTATTGCTGATTGTTTTACTAGAGTAAAAAATAATCGCGGTTGGGTACAACTAAGTAACACATCGAATAATGACGTAATTTTTTCAATGGACCGTCCAATTTCAGCAGAAATACTTAATGTTGAGTGCGAACGCACTGAGAACTTTTCGCATCGCACACAACAGGTTTTATCGCGCCTTCGGACCGAACACTTAAACCCCGAAGAATTAGTTAATTTAAAGACATTGTGCGCCCGATACTCGGATGTGTTTTACCTAGAAGGAGAACCTTTAAGTTTTACTAACAAAGTCAAACACAAAATTAGGACTACTGATGAAATTCCTATTCATGTTAAAAGTTACAGGTATCCATATATTCACAAACAAGAAGTTAGGGATCAAATTGGCAAAATGCTCGAGCAAAATATAATAAGGCCTTCAGATTCTGCATGGAGCTCACCCATCTGGGTGGTCCCAAAAAAAACCGACGCCTCTGGTAAAACCAAATGGCGCATAGTAATAGACTTTCGTAAAGTTAATGAAAAAACTATCGATGACAAATATCCTATTCCAAACATCTCAGATATATTAGACAAATTAGGAAAATGCCAATATTTTAGTACGCTTGATTTAGCTAGCGGCTTTTATCAAGTAGAATTAGACCCTGCTGATATTCATAAAACTGCTTTTAACGTTGAAAACGGCCATTACGAGTTTTTAAGAATGCCTATGGGTCTTAAAAATGGCCCGGCAACTTTCCAACGAGTAATGGACAATGTCCTTAAAGACCTACAGGATATTTGTCTAGTATATTTGGATGACGTCATCGTATTTAGTACATCGCTCCAGGAGCACATGGTCAATTTGGAAAAGGTCCTAAAAAAGTTAAGAGAATCTAATTTCAAGGTTCAGATGGACAAATCTAAGTTCTTGAAATTAGAAACACAGTTTCTGGGTCATGTAGTTAGCAAAGATGGTGTCAAACCGAACCCTGATAAGATAAGCGTTATTAAAAATTATCCGTTGCCAAAAACCCCAACCGAAATTAAGAGATTTTTAGGTCTACTTGGTTATTACCGAAAGTTTATACCAGATTTTGCACGTTTAACGAAGCCTCTTACGCAATGTTTAAAAAAAGGTTCTAAAATAGTTTGTGATCAAAAATATATAGATTGTTTCGAACATTGTAAAACTTTATTAACAAATGACCCAATTTTGCAATACCCGGATTTTAGTAAAGAGTTCCTTTTAACCACGGATGCCTCTAATGTAGCAGTTGGGGCCGTTTTATCCCAAGGCTGTATTGGTTCCGACAAGCCAATAGCATATGCATCGAGAACACTAAATTCTAGCGAACTTAATTATAGCACCATAGAAAAAGAACTGCTTGCAATAGTGTGGGCGACTAAGTATTTTAGACCGTATCTCTTTGGCAGAAAATTTAAAATCCTTACTGACCACAAGCCTTTGCAATGGGTAATGAATCTAAAAGAGCCCAATTCACGACTTACAAGATGGCGTTTAAAGTTAAGTGAGTATGATTTCATAGTTGAATATAAACAGGGACGACTTAACACGAACGTTGATGCTTTGTCACGTATTGAAATTAATAATGATGAAATTAGTTCAATAATTGTAAATCCATCCGAAATAGATCCAACTTTAGACAATTCTAGAACAGTTACAGCATCCAATCCGGCAGACGAATCTAGAACCTTAACAGTACATACCGAAACTGAAAACCCCATCTTAGAAGTTCCAATCACTGATGAGCCCTTAAATAAATTTTCTAAACAATTAATTTTAACAGTTGTAGGTGACTTTAAGAGTAAACCGGTTGTAACAAAACCTTTTGATACTCATACACGCACATCAGTTCAGTTATCTGAATCTAACCTCGAAGAGGACACAATAAACGCTATTAAGGAATATGTTCACCCCAAAATTAAAACAGGCTTATTGATTAACCCTCCTTTGGCTATGTATACTATAATTCCAATTATACAAAGAACTTTTAAAAATTCATCTATGAATCTTATGTTAACTAAATTAGAATTAGAAAATGTTAAAGAATATTTAAGGCAACAAGAAATGATTAATAAATATCATGAGGGTAAAACTAACCACAGGGGCATTAACGAATGCTACTTAGCTCTTTCGCATAAATATTTTTGGCCAAAAATGCGAGAACATATCGCGAAATTTATAAATGAATGTACTGTTTGTGGTCAGGCTAAATACGATCGTAATCCCGTGAATCCTCGATTTTGTTTAGTACCTCCATCAAGTAAACCATTTGAATTAGTCCACGTGGATATTTTAACAATACAAAGTGAAAAGTTTTTAACAGTAGTTGATGCTTTCTCTAAATATGCACAAGCCTATTACTTACGTGATGGAACAGCAATTAGTGTAGTTCAGGCGATACTAAAATATTGCACTCACCATGGCATACCCTTAACAATAGTAACGGATAATGGTCCTGAGTTTACGAATCAGTTAATCGCAGAGTTCGTAAGGTTACATAAAATCCAACATCATAAAATAGCGCCTCATACGCCAAATGAGAATGGAATCGTTGAGAGGTTTCATTCAACAATTTTAGAGCATTTGAGAATATTAAAAATCGAGCATAAAAATGAATCTATATTGAATCTAATGCCCTATGCCCTTTTGGCCTATAATAGTACCATTCACAGTTTCACAAGATGTAGACCGATTGACGTAATAACTGGGCACTTTGACCCACGCGACCCTCTTGATATAGATTTAACTTCTTATTTATTACAACAGTATATGTCCGAACATAAAAATAAAATGAGTACAGCTTACCAGATTATCCAAGAGTCTAGTATGGCTCACCGTAAAGAGATAATAGACAATCGAAATAAGTCTCGTGAAACTGAGAAAGAGTATCAACCAGAGCAACAGATATTTGTTAAAAATCCACTTGCATCTCGGCAGAAAATAGCACCACGCTTTACCCATGACGTTGTCATGGCTAACCTCCCTATACACATTTACACTAAAAAGAAACGCGGGCCTATTGCCAAATCTAGATTAAAAAGAATTCCTAAAAGTGCCCAATTGTTGCAGGCCTCTACTAATTCTTCAACTGCTCATGAAAACGGCTCTAACGCAGGAGATAAAGCTTGAAAATCTTGATGATGGCCCCGGTATAATGCCCTTTAAACTAGGTCCCTGTTATATAACATCCCACTACCATTCATTTTTACATTACCTAAATCTTGAAGAATTACAGGATACTATTTTAAATGTCCATAGCCAATTAAATTCATTCGGACCCGATTTTGACGACAAAACCTTGTCCTTGTTTAAACCACATCTTAACTACTTAAATCAAAAATTAGAATTTATACTAGAACAACTGCAGTCATTCGAGATAAACCGTAACAAAAGAGGTCTTATAGATGGTCTCGGATCCGTTGTCAAAAGTATCACCGGTAACCTTGACTACACGGACGCAGAGCGTTATGATAAAATAATTAAATCTCTCAAGGATAATGACAACATGCTGTTAAACGAGTTTAACGACCATGTTAGTCTGACCAAGGACTGGATGGCTCAGCATTCTAGTGTAATAGATAGTATTGTAGCTAATCAGAACAAATTAATAGAAATTGTTAAAAATATAAGCACTATAGTTAGTGATCAAGATTCGGTTAGGTACGCGCATTTAGCTCAGATGATTTTTATAGTTAGTGACAACATAGACATTTTATCCCAAGAGATTTCTAACTTGCAAAATGTCTTAGCTTTCATTCGAACTTCAACAGCACACCATGCTGTAATAAGCTCTAAATCCATCAAATCTATAATTCATAAGTTGCGAGATATTTATGGAAATAATAGAGTACTAGATTTAGCTATTCGCGAGTATTTCGATGTAATACAGTTAGGTTCATATTATGTAAAAAATGAAGTAGTTATCGTTTATAAATTTCCCATAATTTTCGCCCAGATTTATGATCTGTATAAGATTTCCATAGTCCCTAATAAAAAACATGAAATATTAACCCCTCCTTTCCCATTCCTGGCTACCCATTTGAAAGATTTCAAGTACATAGAGGCAGAATGCCCGAAGACCAGTAAAGGGTATCTATGTGAAGAGATACACAACGTGCATAGCCGAACTTCTGAAGACTGCATCCAAACTTTTATCACCACGCAACAAAGGATTCCTGAATGCCGCCCGACAGTCGCATCGCTTCAGAAACCAGCATTCGAAAAACTTGATGATCGCCACTACACGATAAACTTCCCAGCTCCAACAAAGATACGATTATCCTGCGGTCAAGACTTCTACAAGATAGTTCAAGGCAGTTACTTCGTAGTTATCCCACGAGACTGTTACCTGGAAACAACCGATTTTACAATTCTTAACTCAAACGATCGCATAAGAGGACAAGCACTGAAGCTAATAGACACGCCTAAAGAAGACACCTATCTAACATCGTTGCCAGAATTCAAGCTCAATTCAATTAATTTGGATCATCTGCACGCCGTCAACACTAAGATATCGCTACAGCCTCCGAAACATCTCCCGAGTACCTCAGATAACAGTATATACCACACTACTATACCGATGTACATAATACTGACAGGCGCATCCGCATTAATTGCTGGTCTAGCGTATCGAAGATACCGCCTTAAACAAGTGAAGCAGAACTCCTCCAATAGTAACCAAATTGAGCTTCCTACAATATATGCTACCCCGAGTGCCAGAATCAATCCAGATAATCTCCCAGCGCAATTCACGACAAGTGTCTTCAATACGCGCTGTTCTAAGGGGGGAGGTGTCACGCAAGCATAGCCGCAGTATATCGCTAGCGAATGCATCGACCTCGATCGCGCTTGACGACCGGCCGCCGCCGCAAACGCTGACTCCGCGCAACGTGCAGCTGCGGCCAGCAAGACGACACCGCAACTTACGCCACATGGATTTTTCCACACATTCTTTGTTCGATCGCCGACTTAGATACTAACTTAGTTTTATAATAATTGTAACAGTTCACTTAATTAAATCTTTTGCAAATAAATTGATTTTTTTTGCATCTTCTGCTGCCGCTACATATAACTAGATGTCGCTGTGTGTATGTGTGAAAATATTATTATTATTACATTTAACACAGTTTTATATCTTACTTATATCTTTCAGTGTGAAACATTCTTAAGGGCAAGGACTGCGATGACCCGAAAACGCACGAGACCATTTTCATCGACATGACTATATATCAAACTAACTACCTATGAATAAATATGAGCAGTTTAGTATAAATAAACACACATACTTACTAATAAACGTCTAATAAGTTCTTTAACTATCGTATCACGAAATATGATGAAACTTTTTATGATAAATAGTACTAATGATGTAATATCATGTAATATAAACAAGTAATTTTTGACTCTTTGATCCAGTATGTCCATTAACGCAAGCCGGGTTCGAAACTGGCCTCTAGACAAAAAAATATGTATGTATTAACAAAAGAAAGATAGCATATAATATTATCTATAGTATACCAGTTATCTGGCTTCTACAACACAAGCTGTAGGGTCAGATGTGTTTATCCCAGAATATTGTATTTTCTGAGATTTACGCGAATATCGCATATTGAAATAAAACTTCATGGTCACGGGCCTGAAAAGAAGTCTGGAAAGACTTTGAAACATCGGGATCTCAAATTTAAAATATTCCAGAATATTATTATTAACTTGTCTTCTCTGAGTGCGGCAGTTAGAACTGATACATTAAAAAAAATATTTTACCTAGGTGTGTTCTTCCCTGACATCATAATCAGAAGTGGGTTATATTGTAACTTTGTGTCTAATTACTAAAACCCTACTATTTAAATATTGCAACTTAAAAGGAAACTCCGAACACAACAATAATATATTGTAAATTTGAAACTGAAAATAAACTTTTTGTACTTTTTTTTTGTATTTTGTATTGTGCATTATAATCACAACAGGTTTAGATATGAGAAATTGTCACATAACTCACATACAACAAAATCTATATAATTAACAATCTAACTAATCAGTATGCTCGTGTGGACATTAAGACGCGTGCGCGAGCGCATCGCTGTCAATACGCGTGACTTTTAATTATGTATAAATAAATAATTTTTATTTTAAACTACCAAACGGCCGCGACATCGTCTGCGTTAGATACTGTGTATAATAATTATTATCTCACGTCTTTATTACTCGAAAGTGTAGTCAGAGGTGAAAATCAACTACTTTTCGCTGTTTGTGTCCCATAGGTACCTACGTAATAAAGTGCGAATGTATTGCGTGAGGATCATCGGGTACAATTCGTAATTCGAAATTACGAATTGTACCCGTTTGTGTGTTGTTGTTAAAATTTTAAAGTAACTACATTTAGACAATAATAACTATATTATTATCTAAATGTAGTTAAGTTATTAATAAGTATTTTGGTAAGGTTGACCACGGTTATTAAACGGACACAACACAGGATTAACAGTTATTAAATCAAACGAAATTACTTTATTCAATCAGATGGCATGATCAATTATGGTTAGTTTTACTAGTCGTTATAAAATTGTTATAAAAAATCCAAATATTGCATTGTACAACAATTATTGTGTAAGTGTAATGACAACAATCTATCTCTCTCTTAAAATTGTTCACGCCTATTTTGATGTACCCGACAGGGTCCATAATAATCTAATCCAATGTAATTTACCATCCAAAGAAAGAAAGAAAGGGACACCCGGATGGAACGAAGTTCCTTTCGATTAATTAGTGAAGGAATTGTAATAAAATTTTATTTTTTTAAGTTATAATAGAGAGAGAGAGAGAGAGAGAGAGACAGACAGACAGACAGACAAACATGCGCACCCCGCACAGCTTACAATAGCTTACTATAGCAAAAAGTGTCGTGACAACTTTTCGTAAGAATTTTTTCCGCCTAGCCCCCTTACACAACGCGCGATAAGGAACTTCGTTCCAACATTTAATTGACAGAGACAAGACACACAGAATCAAATATTAATAAAAAACACAAAAAAGAGAGAGAAACAAAAACAAATGAAAACAGATATGAAAAAAATAAAAACAAAGAGTAAGTGTGACCCTTTAGTGTCAAACATGGACATTGCTCAGTAAACGCTGTGAGTACCTACTAGAGGCGACCCACAGCACTGATTTTCAGCAATGTCCATATTCTCACAGTGTGACGCGAGTATGCACACATTATGGAATGCAATAAATAATTGAGTTTAGAGTATTGAAGACATTGAAATAAAACTACTTTTTAACGGATTTTATCGCGGTTTATTTTAGATTTCAGATCCCGACGTTTTATTTCAATGTGTGATATTCGCGTAAATATAATACAATACTACGAGTATACTGAAGACATTATTAGATAAGTATATTGTACCGGCAGAGCTCTGTATGTATTTTGAGTATAATTAACACACAGTGTAGAAAGACTGGCAAATTCCTTGAATAACGTCAACTTGACTTCAACCGAGCAACCCTGACAGCCAACGCTCTACGTTAATATTCAATATCCTCGTTGTCGTAAAAAAGTAAAAAAAAAATTTAAAATTAATATGGTTACCACCAACGTTAATTATTACACATTCTATGAAACCAAACCTATCTATTAACATATATAAGTTATTGTCACGGCGGGTAAGGCACGCGACACACGCACTGTGCACACGACACGTGTGCTCGTGTCCTTATGTCGTGATGCGTGCCACAAGTATTGTTTTACTACTAATTTTGATGTTATTGTTATTTGTATACGTTTTATTAAGAAGCTATGATGTTTATTGTCTACAGGATATACGGTTTCTTTGATATTTTAATAAGGGCTTTAAAAAATAACAGATTTTTTGATAAAAGTACTTTTTATAAAATATAATATATAATAATATAATATAGTAATATTATTATACGTAATTGACTGCCTCCGCTTTTTTGCTGATGACCTAACCCAATTAGTCGGAAGAGTCTTTATTGGTTCACCGGACCTTTTCAGTGAGCCGTCCCAAGACGATCGAACCGATAGGCAGCCACCGCCTTTTTATTTTTGCTGATGACCTAACCCAATTAGCCGGAAGGGCCTCTATTGGTTCACCGGACTTTTTCGGTGAGCCGTCCGAGGACGGTCGAACCCATGGCAGCCACCGCGAAATTTCTCGCCTTTTAAACCTTCCTTGGTCCTGTAATCCTGTATGAACGTTTCCAACCAAATACAGGGTCCTGCGCATCGAAATAGACCAGTTCCGTTGAAGTTGACGTCGACGAAATTCCCTTGATCATGTATCGGCCTCGCTTTTGGAATATAAGGTCGCGGGTTCGATCTCCAGTCGTACCCTTGTGTGAATTGTTTCATCGCCGCTGGTCAATATCGGTGAAAAAAAACATCTTAAGAAACCGGCATGTCATTCGAGATTTGACATCTACCAACCCGCACTTAGCCAGCGTGTAGGTATGGATTAAAGTCTTTACTTTTTTACTATTTTTCAACCTTTTTAGTGCCCTACTCCTCAGTCTTCGCTCAGCCATCTTACGAGTTGAGAGGGTTTAAGATAGGATTCAGGTTTAAACTCTCTCAACTCGTAAGATAGTTGAGAGAAGAACCATGCAGCAGTGGGCCACTAAATTGCCTCTGTAATAGGGGTAAACTTAACTCTATTGCAAATTACCAAGCATAAATCACAATGCACTTGCAGCAAATAAAAACAAAATTTAAATACAATGTGAACTACATTTCCTTCAATAAATTATTCAATGGACTACAAATTATTTGGTAAAATGGAACTGTACGGTGTTTTTCCATTAGAGCAAATGCACAGCAAACTCGAGGAGTTAGGCATTATATTGTTGTTAATATTGTTCGCCAATAGGCAGGCAAAGGTTTTGATCATACAGCCTTGTCTTATTTTTATTTTCTTTCTTAGGCATTATAAAAATGACAACAACGACCGACCATAGACACTAGATAATAGAATTAAACATTCATAGACACACTCACGATGTAGCGTGGAAAAAGAAACATTTTATATTGTAATAATAATATATATAATAATAATATAATCTATAATATAATCTAATACTCTTGCGAACCAGTTTTCTTACTCTCGTAATTTTGACAACCGCTGTCAGATACGCTCGCGTCAAGTTCGCGTCACGCGAGCGCTTTAGATTAGATATCACAGCTAAACATTTATAAGAATACCATTTTGCAATAAGACGAAAATTTAATAGTAACTGCACCGCTACTTGATCGGCGCGTGAAGAAATTACGTGAATTACGGCACAGGATCAACAACAGCGCGCGTGAAGATACACGGGATTTGAATCAATCCAGCCAAGTCCCAAGTATCTAAACTACCTTTGATCCCGTAAAAATTTAATCAGAAACTTAATGGGAGGAATTGGAAAGTTAGATAGTCCACTTCCCCCCAAGCAAAGCGGGAGACAGCATAAAGAATTAAACCTAGGTTTAGGTTCAAAACCTATTAGGATCTATTAGAGCTGGTTCTAGTAATAATTATAGCAAAATCGTTTGAACGCATGGAAATCAGCACCGGTTGTAACAAGATCAGTATAATATACATTTGTGTTCATGTGACTAACATACATGTGACCATTCCTTACTTGATCAGTGTGTGTGGATTGAGGCGTAAACACTCAACTCCTAAGATAGTTGAGAGAAGACCCGTGCCCAACAGGACACTTAATATTGTTAAGGTTAAGACTGTCTTGTGTCTAGTATGCGCTCGCACTTATTTTAAGTACTTATGTAGAAGATACAACCTACATTCTAATGGAGTTACTGAAAATGTCTAAAGGTCGACGTCGCGTCGATAGATATATGCAATAAATTTTAAAGGTAGATTGCCAAATAGATTCCCAGTCCGCGTCGTTGGAAACGTCTAAATGTAATGCCTTAATATTAAGCAGTTTGCAAGTGAAAAAACGTTTCACCAACAGATAGGTGTCGACTTTAGACCTTAGGAACCACCGTAAGTTACGACACCGATTCGGCGACACCCACAGAGTATATAATCATTTACGTGTGACACCTAACGCTAAGGACCAAGCAACTCACTTTAAAGATTTTGACAGCCGCGCAAATATTCACATTGAAATGTCAAAAACACATGCCACAGATTGGTGAGATTGATGAGAGATGCAAGCCTACAACTTAATAGATACAGAAATCCATAGACAATTTTTAAAAATTCAAACATTTCTATAAATGAAAATTCTGTGAAACAAAAGTAATTTCTTAGGCGGCGCCTTACATTAGGCAATACGTACCTTTACTTAGTACATTAGTGAAAACGGGCAGAATTATTTGTTTAAATATGTATTAAACAAATAATTACAGAGTAGTGACGTTAGAACCATCGCTTTGTCTCTGTGAGGTTTTAACCCCCGACGAAAAAGGTGTTATAAGTTTTACGTGCAATTATATCTATGTTTGTTATAGTTTGTTACCTCGCCTCGTTATATCTAAACAATTAGACCAATTTTGATGTATTTTTTTATTCGAAAGCTGAAGTAATCGAAATGGTTCTTAAATTTCCCTCAAAAATCGGTGACGGTAGTGAAGAGATTTTTGCTCGTCCTTTTTCAGAGCTTCACCCTTCGCCAATGCTAGCTATCTAAAGCAGACAAAGTCGTGCGCAGGAGCTTGCTGTGTTAATAATATTTACACTTATTTACCTACATCATGTATCTCCCAAACAAGCGGAAGAAATCGTAAATCGCAACATCCCTTATACGAAGAAATGTCGAAATAAAAGGTTTTACCCTCACCTTATTCATCTTTTTAGAAATGAACCTTATTTTTACTGGATAAGGTCCACATTCTAAAACGAATATACTCAAATGCAAGAAATATGTTTGTATGTATAGATGTTAAATATTTAAGTTAATTAGGTGTGACATCAATCAAAGGTACGGGAGTTGGCATGTGTTGAGTGTCACTACAAAGTGTTGTCATCTGACATTTTACAACACAGATTATAAATGTATTTCTTATTCCTGCATCCCAGGAAGCTAAAATGTTATATTCACTGTACAATGAGTTAATTTTATTTAAAAACAGACAAGTAATATAAATGTTAAAACTTATGTATCCATGTAATCCTTACGGGACTGACATGTTCTATGAGAACAAAGTCCCATTAAATAAATGAGATTTAAAAAAAAAAAATGTATTTCAACTGTAGTATATTTTTTTAACTAAAGTCACTGACATAGCAATCAAAGTGAGCAAGCTGAAGTGGCAGTGGGCAGGCCACATCGCTCGTAGAACCGATAACTGCTGGGGCATAAAGGTTCTCGAGTTGATTGAGACCATACAAATGGCGCCGCAGCGTCGGCCAGTCCGCTACAAAGTGGGTTGATGACTTAGAGATAGACCGATTAACTCGCGTATCGCCTTTCGCCAAGATTCTGACTCCTCAAGCTGCACAGACAGTGATGATGATTCAAGCGATATGTATATTCGTGATGAATAGTCTTACATTACTTTTATCTGTGGTTAAAAAGTTCTTTATGAGATTTAATTTTATGACTTTGTACCTCAGATGGCGATACGCGAGTTAAACGGTCGGCCTATAGTTAAAATTGTGGGAAGCCGATGAATGCTAACGGCCGGCAACCGATCGCTGTGGCGTTCTAAACGGGAGGTCTATGTCCAGCAGTGGACGTCCCTAGGTTAATGATGATATTTATTGATGATCTATCCAATTAGCCTAAAGTCTGTATTGGTTCACCGGAATTTTTCGTCGAGCCGTCCGAATACGGTTGAGCTGATCAAATAATTGACAACTTCTCATTCTCTTCTCAGGACGTTGCTTGTTGACCCAATTGGCCTTTATTGGTTCACTGGATCGATAAAGTAATATAACAACTGCATTGAGGGCTCCACGTGTGGGGACGAACCTCGGTTCAGGGCGTTGTCGGTCAATTCTAGATTAAGGGTCTGTTGACTAGGGTCAACTCAGGGCATTACCATACATTTTATTTTTTTATGGATACCGTAGAACAATGAGGATTCCCGGGTCGAGCAAAAAGACTTTTCTAATTTACTTAGAGAATCTTAGTTGCAGGTAAAAGTTTGGAATTGTGGCCGATGAACAGCAATTGGCTCGCCCTCTATTACATACGGGACATAGCTGGCTAAAAGTGGGTGACATTCACTTCTGCATACACCTTCTGGCAACAAACCGTAGTAAATATCAATTGTTCCAATAAATTAAAAGTTACGATGTCACAATCTTGTACACAGATACATAGACATAGAAATACACGCTTCAAATCAAAAAATATTAAAGACGGCCAAGGTTCCAGTTAGAAGTTTATATGGCAAATAAACATAACAAAAAGAGATAGCACATCGCGTCAAAGCCTTCGTTCTAGATTGACAAGTCACAGGGAGGCACATTTCGAATGAAAATATTTTTTATTTATTATGTGCCATACCAACACTAAAGGCTCACGCAAGAACAAATTCAAAGTATCACATCTCAACAATTTTAACTTGGAATGCATAAAACACCCCTATTTATCGCCAGGGGCTAATAAGTAACCTAAACATAAATCTCCCACACACGAGTAAACTATACATCTAAATCTTGCCATTCACCAACATTTGACAATATTTACGACCAATAAACAGTTCACACGTCCGTATTTAAATTATTTAAATTACGAACACGACACAATTAGGTAAGCGCGCGCAAAAATATGGACGCAGTCTGTGGTAAATGGTTTTCATATTGAATCTGTAACATAGACAGAATTTAACTTCGTAACTTACCTACTACTAATAATGGTCACATAAAATTTTAGACATTTTACAAGGAAAATACATGAAAAATATTACGATAAAAATAATTTGCAAAATTAACATGATAATTATAGTTTAAAATCCAAAAATGACAAAAAATGTGATAATAGAAACGAAAGAAGAGGCATTATGGTCTGTGAGATTTTAGCCTGTTCTCAAGGAGGAATTAAAAATATTGTGTTTTTTAGATATGCGGCATATGACGGATGTTAAATTTTCTAAGCACACAGATGAAGTAGCAACCGGAGTTAACATTACCACAGATAATATAATACTATACTAGTTATTACGTAATATTAAAATTGCAACAGTACTTTAAATAGCAGGTAATATCAAAATATCAATCAATGAAAGGCGCATCTTCATGCAACATCGTCTGAACATAGACTCCATTGTTCATTTGAACTATTGCCTTTTACCAATGTACAGTCACCTACAAAGTTTATAATAATATTTTCCCACATACACACAGCGCAGCGCCATCTAGTCCTAAATTTATTTGCTTGTGTTAAGGGTGGTTTTTTTTTGTAATTACTTAAGTATAATGTATATATTATAGATAAATTACACCCAGACACAAAAACAGTCATGCTCATCACACAAAGATTTATTCTGGGTGGGAACGGGAATCGACCTCCGGCTCAGCAGTCAGGGTTACTTACAACTACAACTAAGCCAACAGGCCTGTTGATTAACATATTTAATACTAGCTTTCCGACAGCCGCTTCGCCCGCGTGTATGTCGGTTATCGCGCCAAAACATTACCTTCTTTTTGCGCAGTCGGATAAAAACTATCCTATGTCCTTTTTCAGGTCTCAAACTACCTCCATACCCAATTTTATCCAAATCGGTTCAGTAGTTTAGGCGTGAAAGCAACACAGACAGAGTTACTTTCGCATTTATAATATTAGTAAGGATTACACATCTTTACACTAAAAGATTTCATAAATAAGTTTCGCCTGACTGTTTATTGTAAATTACAAATAGTTGACAAACTTATGTACCTTCACCTTTCGGGATCTTTTAGTATTAATAATGATAATATTATAATAATAAAGAGCCGATACGTCACGCGGGCAAAGGCGCAGCGGAAAGCTAGTATTTAAAATAAGATGTAGGTATACTTAAGACATTTTTTTATAATATTGAATATCTTAATCAACTTTTGTATTTGACTGTATATAGTGTAAAGTGTTTAAAGACACAGAATATTAAATAGTACTTACTAGATATTAGTATGTCGTAATAAGTCTTGAGTAGACTAGGTATATGACTCTTGTAGCCATGATTAGAGGAAAAATACTACAAATTAATTAATAATAATATTAAAGAAATAAATTAGTAATTCATTTATTCAGTAACTGTAATTTTAAATGTTGTAAAGAGACGAAATCCCTGTCAGCCATATTAGTTTACCTGTTATCTGTGGTGTGATGTCATACTGGTCGAATACAATAATGCAAGACACCAAATTTTCTTCTTTATGTACCGAAAGCATGCTTAAATTCCTATGACGTCACACCATAGCTGTCAGGAAGGTTTCAAAGTATGTACTTACTTAAAAACAGTTTTATTAAAAACTAGTTGCCGTACTCACCTTTTAAACCTTCCTTGGACATTTCAATAGCAAACTCATCTAAATCGCTTCAATCGTTCTCGAGTTTTAACCATAGGTATAAACATACCTACGTCAATTCATTTTTATAATATGAGATAAATGTAGCCATTTTTTACATTCATGTGTACATGTGGCCAACATTGGTTTCTATACTTCTGAAAATAATCATTTATTGCGCCACAATTTGATCATAATATTTGTATCCTGTGGTTGTGCTTATCATATATTTACCTACTCTAAAAAACTCAGATTCGCGAAAATAACATTAAAACGTACAGAGGTAGGTACTTTAAGTAAAAACTAAGGCAAAGGCCCCCCCCAACGCGACGCCATCTTCCATATCCTCCTGTGACCAGCGACCTCTGGTCATACTATATCAAATGCATCCAGATCGTCCCGCCATCTTTATCTCCGTCTGCCTCGGCCTGATAGTTCTATAATTATAAAAAATTTAAACATCTGCATCAACCTCACATAAGCTCTCCTTGCACCATCCACATTATGTAAAGACAATTCGTTCAACAATATTAAACAAATCTAAATCACGTGTTACAGTGTTACCACAGCTGCATATTAGCTGGAGTCAAAAAATTACTCACGCGTAATGCCAAAACATTCATATTACTTAAAAACCAACCACAAACCGTCGAAAAACGCGATTTTTCACACTCCAAAAACAAATATGTGGGGCGTACAAAACTGTTTTTTTTACCGCATCTACGAATACTGCTATTAATTCATATTAGCGTTCTATTTGTGGTTTGAGTTTCAAAATTCGAATGGTACCTATCTAATTTTAAAATATTTAACTCTGATTGGTAGTTTAAAAGCAAATTTAAAAAATACGAGTATGTAAGTAAATCAAAAGAGTCTTAATAGCAATTACTCTATGGTACAGGTAGAGGTATACACGCGATTGGTGTACAATGTAAAGAGGTCTCGTGTCGCATCGAAGACGCTGTCGATGCTATCTCTACGCTCGGGATTCCACTGTAGTCTAGCATTTGTGTATTGGCATAAATTTCAGTATTAAAATAAAATATTGAGAAAGAAGATTGGGTTACAAGGAGGACCAATACCACTTAATGTCACTCCAGAAAATTACAATCTAAGTACTTTCCTATTTCTACGCTTACAATTTACTTGCCCCCCAACTGATTCAAATCTGATACAAAACGCATAGAGATTTACTGATCGTTCCGCGTTCTGCCATCCTGCATTTTAAAAATATAACAACGCGAAATTTTGTAAGAATGTATGGATGTCTGGATGTATGGATGTATGTTTTTTACTCTTTCATGCGAAATACTTGATGAACGCAAGGTATGAGAAATCGTATTTAAATTAATCCGTCAGTAAGATTAAAAATCAATGTTAGACAGGTATTTTTTGCTTTATCATTGAAATGAAACAATATTATGATAAAAACGCATCAAAGTTGTGTAGTGAGAGTGCGTTACGTCATACATAGGTATAAAAATTACATAAGCGTGACGTCATTCAAGATTTAATCACACAAAAAATACGTCCATTATTTTTAATTTATATCAACAAAACAAAAAAAATTCGTCTTCCCTATTATTGAATGAATTTAACACAGAGATAGATTTTAACCGTGGGCGGAACTGCCAAGTTGTGGAATTCGCTACCGGCATCTCTGTTTCCTGATAGCTATAATCTGCCTATCTTCAAGTCACGAGTGAATCGGTATTTACTGGGTAAGCGCGTTTCATCGTAGACTGCATCCTTGCTTAACAACAGACTGAGGTCAAGCGCAAGCCTATTACAGAATAATAAAAAAAGCTAGTTTATCATAATAATTTTCGCGCCTTTTCTTCACATGCCACTTGTCACAACTAGAACCACGTTTCCTTTGAACCCGCGGATATCGAATAGTTTGTGGAGTCTCCTCGCTAGAAACTCTTAACATAATTCAGCCAACAATAGATAGAACGTAGTGCTGTAGTCACGCGCAGTGCATAATGCATAATAAAGTGATTAAACTACCGATTGAGAGGTAAAACGTTTTGTTTTGAGAGAGCCGTAAATAAAAGTCAGCAGAATGTTGGCAGATTAAGCTTTGAAGCTGTATTTTTTCCGTGATATTTCGGATGAATAATAAAAAATAATAATTTCGAAATTATTTTAAATACTATATTTTTTTATCACAGTTTATTTTACTGTCCAAGGTAAATACAAAAATCATAGACACAAATTATGCTGGTGTCTATGAATTTCGTCTGTGTCTATGGTTACATTTTATGAGCCAAGAAAACATAATTAAATTTACCTAATAAAAGTAATCTTATTAACAGTTCTGATTAGTTAGGTCGAAAAGAAATCTGTGTAGATAACATAGCACTCACCCCTGTATTACCCGAAATATGTAGGCAGAGGTAAAATCACCCACTTTTCGCCGTCTATGTTTAGACCCCTTACATAATAAGGGGGGCTATTGCCGTTCATCGGAAATAATTCCAAATTTTGATTCTGCATTAAAGTTTTTCTAATAGCATATTAGAAAATATTTTTGTTCGACCCGCAAATCGGACACGGGACCTCGCGGCTATTAAGACCTTACTTTTAGACCACCGAGGCTGTGTAGACAAAAAATTTAAATAATCTTTGCTTGACTTACAAAAGTTTAATGATATCTACACAAAAGATAGAAAAAAATTAATGTCAATAAGCTATTTCGATAGCGACTAAATTAAATCACAGTAAAAACCAACGGAACTAAATTATTACGCATTTTATCACATTTTTGTCTAAAAACAATTATTATAAAAAAAAACATCTCATTCACTATCCCAGCATGCGTCGCCATAAAATATCAATTAATAATTGTCTATGCGTAATAAATAAATATCATAGACACACGGTGTTAGAATGTCGGTGTAGCTAGCATTATTTATGGTCAACTGGCCAGCATTTGTGTAATGCATAATAACTAAACATATAATAAATAAAGAGTATGTCACTTGTTTTGTGTAACTTGTTCAAGTACAGGTTGCAGTGTGTTTCATGTGTGTATCAAGGAATTAAAGAAACTTTACAATAATATATATAAGTACTAATAATAATCCATAGAAATTACACACATTGCTAAATAATGAATTCAATAACGGTGAAAAGCCTCGAAAATAATAGTTTATAAAGCTCGAAAGAATTTCTGTATTTGTTCTCTACATCAGAACAGTTAAACAAGTAGGTAGGTACTAACTAAAAAAAAAAAAAAAAATTGACATGTATGTAAGTTCCTTATCGCGCGTTGTGAAAGGGGGCTAGACGGAAAAAATTCTTACGAAAAGTTGTCACGACACTTTTTGCTATAGTACCTAAGCTATTGTAAGCTGTGCGGCGTGCGCATGTTTCTGTCTGTCTGTCTATCTCTCTCTCTCTCTCTCTCTCTCTCTCTCTCTCTAGAGAAAGAAAAAAAAATCATAACTTAAATAAAAAATGACAATTCACTAATTAATCGAAAGGAACTTCGTTCCATCCGGGTGTTCCTTGACACCTCTCAAGTTTTTTTATTTTTTTATTTCTTACTTCGTTCGCCTCGGCACGTGCATTGAATTGATAAGTTTTGTAATGAAAATATTAATCACTCGTAGTTAGATTAACTTTACAACTCGTTAATTGAAAAGTTGATTACCCTACGTACTGTCTGTTTATTATTTAAGGTAAATAGTTTTTATATTAGTTAAGTATAATATTACATTAAAACCTATACATATAATGAGAATGACACCGACCGACGTGTCAATGACACGTCGAGTTTCGAAAAAAAGCCCGCTCCAGAGGTTTGAATTAATTTGTTTTTAGTCTTTATCACTAAATACCGATGGCTTGACTTCAAAAGTAGGTCACAAATCCAAATTATAATATTCTTTAATGAAAGCGTTTAAAGATTTATATTAATGTAGGTTTTATTAAAAAAAACTAGTTTAGTCGTTTAAAATAAAACAAAACATAACCTTAAAATAAAAATTCCTAGTTCGAAGTATTCTATTTCCTCTCACAATATAGAACCAATTTCGACCATATTATTTCAGATGGATCAGATGAACGTGTGTGTTAGATAATGTCCCAGAATATTATTACTATTTCGTAATACTAAATAACTAAATAAATCATTTAAATTCACGCTATCGCAAGAGGGCGCGCGCTCGTGATGTTTGCGTTAATGCGCGGATTAGCGCATGCGGATGTCACATGCTGACAGATTCATCCGAATTTGGTGAATAAATAAATTGCTATGTACAAAAATATAATAAACAGATGAAAAAGAATCATTGATGTGTTTTTATGGATAGCCCGACTAATAGTAGATGCAACTTATTAATTTCTAGATTTTAGTACCTACTTACCTCCAGCCGGCCTGGATAAGCAGGGCCGGATTTAGGGGAGAGCAACCGAGATCATAGCCTCGGGCCTCCACAAAAAAGAGACCTACACGAACATGATTATTGTGGGCCAGGGGGCCTCCACTCCTTTGTTGCCTCGTGACCTCCAGACAATTGTGGATAGGTACCTCCGCCTGTCTATTCTTATGTATCTATGGCCTGACTAAATAAGTATAACTTTTGGTTGTGTTCTTGGGTGTATGGGACTGTCTCCATGAGCGAGAGTGTTGCGGCTATATTATCGTCGTGTGACGTATTTCTATAAACTCTCTGAGGGGCTATCGTGGGACGCGTCTCCACAAACAAAAAAATCGCGAAACAAAATATATGGGCAAGAACGGGGATTGAACACGCGACCTTATTTTTCAAAGGCGAGGTTGGTACTGCTGCGCCACCGCTGCTCATACATAAAATATGAAATATTATAGAATATTTTATAACATTATGAAACTTAATACTCGACAAACATTACAGATTACAATCACATTCAACAAAAGAGGCAAGGCATTCCCAAATCCATCGCAACACGCGTTAATTCGCTAATAAAGTTGTACGTGACGAACAAACATACACTTTTACTTAGCTATTGCACAATAGATGTGCAAACAATCATTTTATATTGTGACATTTTATTATGAGCAGATGTTGGAAAAATAATTTATAACGGATTTTATCGCGGTTAATCGAAGTCTTTTCAGACTTCATGGTCACGGGTGGACTGAGGTATTTGACGTTCGACGAAAATATAAAAAAATAATTAAGAAATTACTAGCCCCCGTATTCATAAACGTTATGTAGGCTCATCATACCCAAAATAGGTTTATAATTCGTTTGTCTTTGTCTGTCTTCTTGGCATTTATACTTATAAGAAAGAGACAAAGTCCATTTTAACTAAAGAGTCTTTTATGATTTTTATTAATAAGACCGTAGATATCTAGATTACAAATATTACTGATATTTATTATTATCATTGATCACTGAGAAGTTTTAATCACGTTAATGTAACACACACGGTCATCTGATCCCTAAATTAACGGGACCTTGTACTGTGGAAATCATTTAACTGACATCGTCTGAAACTACTTTCCTTTTGTAATACATATTAGTAATAGATAATTACACCGAGAATCAAGACAAACAGACATGGTTGTCACACAAATGTCTGTCTTAAGTGGGAATCGACCCACGACCTGCGGCGTGAAAAGCAAATATCTTACGCCACCGGCCCGTTAAATTATTGTCTCCTATAACACAAAGGCTACTTTTTATCCTAAACACCATAAGCGTTTATTACAAACAGTCCACCAGATGCTGTCCAGAACTTTCTTTGAAACATAATCTCACCACAACTACTGTTGTAAGCCAGGATCGACAGCAGCGCCCATGAAGAGACTCGGGATTTGATCCCCGCCAAGTCCCAAGACTCCCAAATTAAAGCGATTTATCTGAGTATGTTTTCATTAATTTGTAAAAGCAAATAATATTTGTTTAATAAGTTTATAATAAAAATGAATCACTAAATGTGTTGTTAAACAAAACTCGAGAACGGCTGAACCGATTTCGCTAATTTTTTTCTCAGAATATTTCTTGAAGTACGAGGTTGATTCGTGCGCACAGAAAAATTAAAAAAATACTCCTCGGAAATGGCTTAACCGATTTTTAAGAAATCTTTTATCTGTAGTCGGTAGGTCTGATAGCTCGTAATCTATTTTCGTACCCGGTAGGTGGCACTGCTTCACCGGGCAGGAAGACCTCTGCGGGGTCCGCTAGTTTTTTAATAAAATTTTGATCTTAATGAAATTTTGCATAATGTAGTTTAGTATCTAGATAAGTATAAGGGTAATTTTAATCTGAATGAATTCGCGGGTGAAAGTAAGTTTATAATAAAAACACATTTCGTATTCAAGACAAACTAATTTTATGTAGGTCACAGATGATTTGTGAAGTTGTAATTTCACTTGTGTTACGTTATACCTACGTGATTCTATGATGAGAGTATTTCGCAATCATATGATCTCTATATATGGCTTGTTATATAGAGGCCATGTTGTTGCGATATGTTCAAAACCTACGAACAAATAGGTCACTAACATAGGTAAGCTTCGGCCGTGGTTAGTGACCACCCATCAGACAAAGCCGCTCCGCCAAGCGGCCTTGCCGTGTTCCAGTGCAATGTCTGGTGACACCATAAAAAGAGGGTGGGTCGGAATTGTTGTCCTTTAATTTTCTAGCCATATGGAGGCTCATTCCACTTCACCTTCTCACCGATAATCATTCGTAATCACGAGTGAATCGGTATACTAGGCTGGCGCGTTCCATCGTAGACTACATCATTGCTTAACGTCAGGCAAGTTGTAGTCAAACACCAGCCTAGCGCAGAATAAAAAAAATCTTGTAAACTACCCTAACTACCCTAGGAAGATGCATCGGTAGCGCAGCTGTAAGTATGGACGGGATCTCTTGTTTCACCTAATTTTTTTTATCCTAATTTAATTTGGCATAATGAATTACGGTTAGGTTAGGTTAAGTTATATGTATATTTTTTATCATAACAATAACATAACATAATTGCTTTACCGCATAATATTTCTTTAAGCATAAATATCATTTATTAGGCTAGTTATTTTTGCCCTAGTTTTCGTAGGCATAAAGTTGTATGGCATATTCGTAATAGTTATTAGGCATAAAAGTCAGAGTGAGCAGAAAGACAGCAACCCTGAATCGCACAAGCGAAGTTTCACCGACTATTAGCATAGCTCAACTTCCCAACAAGAACAGTTGGAGTAGAAGGCGGGCCATCACTAGCCAGGGGTTGCGGAAGTATCACATGTTCCCCCGACCCCTGGCTTAAGTGTGGGATGGAACACCCGGGGGTTTTAGTGGGTACCCTTAGGGAGTCACACATACAGGGGGTATGCGGGCCCTGCGCCCACTCAGGGCGGGGGGATCCATAAAGGATTTTCTCCCGAAAAAAAAGGAGACCGCAGTCGCCGGGCATCACACGTCTGGCCTGAAGATCATTGCTTTTCACTGAATGTTTACTAATACCAGATGGTTGGGTGTTTAAATCGGGGTAATCAGTTTAGAGCCTCTCTCAACTCTTAAACTAGTTTAGAGAAGAGCCGCGCCCCTCTATGGGACATTAAAAAGGGTTTAATGAAGTGATAGGTATACCAAACAGTCCGGCGGAGATACCCTTCCCATTGCTGCGACGGTCTGTAGGTAGTTATTATAATGTAAAAGTAATTTAATACAAATATTATTTCGAATAAAAACAGAATTCCGACATTAAATAATTCAACACTAATACCATTAAACAAAACCACCAAATGTAGTAATTAATTAACATTTCAGAATTCAGTACATAATAAGACGGAGTTCACAAACAATTAACTGCGTGTTTATTATTCTGTTTAAAAAATATTTAATTAAAAATTAAAATTATTTGAACCCGTCTCGAGACTATCACGGTTACTTCAGCTTTCAAATAAAAAAATCCATCGTAGCGCTGCGATACCTCAAAATTGTAGGTCACACAGAGACACGAGTGAAGTAGTATTACACCTGCCCATCGACTAAATACATACTAGACATCACATTATTCAAAAATGTATGTAATTGTAATCGTCAAAAGTTGTCTGGATATCGGGGCTCATAGCAAATTTTGATGGTTTCATTCAAGTTCTTGTCCTTGAACAAACCAATCATAATTAGTTTGTTGTTTATTGGTTGAACAATATGTAGTGGTAAGACATAAGTTAGGCGACCGCGGGGGTCCAGCTATACGGTGTTAATACGTAGTCGGTGTGTGCCTCTCCCAAACCAAACCCTGAATCCGCATCTGGAAAAAAGAGAATCGTTACAATGTATTTCGTATTTTTTTTTGACGGGCCGGTGGCTTGGTCGGTAAGATGCTTGCTTTTCTCGCTGCAGGTCGTGGGTTTGATTCCCACCCAACATTTGTGTGATAAACATGTCTGTTTGTCTTTCATTTGGATGAAATTACTTATGTTTAAGTAGGTATGTATTTACAAAAGAAAAGTATTTTCAACCGACTTCAAAAAGAAGGAGGTTCTCAATTCGACTGTATGTTTTTTTATGTTTGTTACCTACTTAATATCTTTGTTATACGTGAACCGATTTCTATGATTCTTTTTTTGTTGGCAAGTAAATGCTTCCGTGTGGTCCCATTTAATTTTGATCACGATCTGACCAGTAGTTATTGAGCTATGTCGAAAGAAGCGTCATTGTTTACGCTAAGCGCGCAGCCTTCCAAAATTATTAGTGCAATTGCCCTAAACGCATAATACTAGGTACCTACAGTTGAAGTCGGTTTTGTGTTGTTGTCGCAAAAAGAATTATAGCTTCGTCGGATGTTGATAGCTTATCGGCTATCATCAGAAAGCGTACAGCATCCCTGTTGCAGCAGGTGCGGGGCGACTCCAACAGCCTCCTGAAGACAGTAGCGGGGAGATTGGATGTGGACAGTGCCATTATGAGGCACTGGACCCGCATCCATCTAATAAAGGACACGGCATTATCGGTAAATCGATTTGTATAGCAATGTATGTACCTACTTATTACTAACATAGTTTGTAAGATCATTGTTACCTACACTATGGATACCGGTCCGAAATAAATGATTTTTATTTATATAGAAGTAGTATATTACCAGTTATCTGGTTTCCATAGTACAAGCTCTGCTTAATTTGGGATCAGATAGCCGTGTGTGTTAATGTCCCACTGTATTATTGTTATTTTATTGTGGTAACAAGGTATATTATAATTTGGTTTTATTAAATCGAATGTTTACAAATTAAAAATTAGATTAAATGTTGGTGTAGTTGTACATAAATTCCCGCCACATGTTAAAGTTCGCGTGACAAAAACATATAGCCGACCGCCACAGCATGGTGGGTCAGTGACCCCGCCTGAAATAGGCAACCTTGACCGCTACTCGCCCTGGTTTCCACCACGGGGTGGGACTGGGAACATCGCACGGACTTCTCAATTATTGATATTTTTTTGTTAATACGTTTATTAAAATACTTTACTACGGTCAAATGCAATCATTAGATCAGAAATTGGGAAGGATGTCAGTCAAATTATTTTAGATTAGATTAGATTATTAGTAGCCTACTATTCAAAATTCTGTGACTGACTTTTGTAACCAACGCTAAATGAAAATGTGTCGTATCGTTCATATTTGTTTTCTTTGTATTCTTAATTTAAATTAAAATTTTGAGTAGACCAGGTACAGTCTCTTCATTTTTTTATCAAATTCTAATTTCAATCAAAACAATCAATACCAAAGATATTTTTCTTTATGCTATACAACCTCCACATAGAATATTTCATTCTGATTTCTGATTTCGAAGAGCTGTATTCTGAGTGCTTTTCATTGAAATTCATTGAGATTAGACCGCCTCTCGCTCGGCTTTCAGGCGCCTTGCATTACTTACTTTGTGTTTATCTGTTTGAAATTATTTTATTATGATGATTTACTCTCACTACAGGATCAAAACGAATGAAAGCTATGAATGAATGAATTACGAGATCTTACAGTAAGTTTAGATTGCGATAAAGTGGGAATTTGATTGGCTTACGAGGAATTTCATGGAGTCTGGGTTCCGTTACTTGTAATTTTATGAAATCAATAAATCTACGTGTACTTACTTTTTTTATATCGGGGTGTTTGAGAACCAAACCTTAGACATTTATGTATTTACCCCATAGAAATCTACGTATGGATTGCTGGTAGAAAATTCATATTTGAATTAAGTCTGTGTGTCTCGAATGTGTTGTTTTCTATTTATAAATTGTCTATGTAAGCGTTTTGTAATAAGTAACCTGGAAGCTTTCTCTCATGTAATAAAATATAGGCCAATATTTCAAACCCGAAACCATTTTTTTGGTTCACTGAATTGCCAAGTTATAGAACTTGCTGCCAGCATTTCTGTTTCCTGATAACTATAATCTGGGTGCCTTTTAGGTACAAGCACAAATAGTATCTAATAGGTATTATAGTAAGAGCTGGATGAGAGTGGCCGCGGATCGTGGCGATCAGTGGCGTGCTTTAGGAGAGGCCTATGTCCAGCAGTGGACTAGGATAGGCTGATGATGATGTAATATAGTACTATACTATCGGTATTTACCAACTGGGTGACTCTGGGTAAGTACCTAATCCTGTGCCATTTTACACAACATCATCAAGGGAAGTTGAGAGCAAGCGGAACTTTTAGATTGAAAAAAAAACGATTAAGTACGTACCTACTAAATTAAACAAAATATCGCTAAAACAATTAAAAGTCGATAAAAACAAAGCCGTGGACATGTCAAGACTTGCTTGCGGTGGTCGCACGTGGCTCTGCTCCCACGGTCCGCGGGGGGCGCCACCGGAGCTCGCCATTTTTTAGGGACGCGACCTCCTCAGATTTTCGGAGACAAACAAACAAATGCTTTTGTTAATAACAAGTTCTTTGTTACACATGATAACTAAACATTTACGTACAAATAATAACTAAATAATGAATCATTAATTCATTCATGATCGCCATAATCTTAAACGATTTTTAAGCACAATTTAACTTAAATAGGTTTAAAATATTTTTATGAATGAGGCCGGATGCTTTAAGGTCTAATTAAATAAGAATTTAACTAAATACCATTTTCTATTTAATAAAAATGAATCACTAAATGTGTTGGTCGGCGCAAATCTCGAGAACGGCTGAACCAATTTCTCTAATTCTTATTTTAGAATACTCCTTGAAGCACGAGGATGGTTCTTACGCAGAAAAAAATTAAAAAAAAAAACTTTACCGAAACGCTTTGACCGATTGTTATGAAAACTTGTATCTACATTCAGTAGGTCTGAGATTCGGTCGTAATCTATTTTTGGACCCGGTAGGTGACACTTCTTTACCGGGCAGGGTGACGTCTGCGTGGTCCGCTAGTTTTAAATAAAAATATCTTGCTGTCAAACATTCGATGTTGTAAATTTGGGATGAATCGGTATATTGGGCAGGCGCGTTCCATCATAGATTACATCATCGCTTAGTTGTAGTCAAGCGCAATCCTATAGCAGAATAAAAAAAATTGTCCTTGAATGAACCAAATCAGCTATTTTCCCTGATACCGCAAACTTTAGATGATTATAATTTTTCATTTTAATTTTCAATAATAATTGAATGAAGTGATGTCGAGAAGGTATTTAGTCGGTGGAATATCTACTATGTATTTTGCTAGATCGATACTTTATTCTAACATTCGTAGAAACGTCTGGGTTACAAAAACAAGGAAATATTAGGAAGAACCAATCAAACTTCTGTGTATTTCTCAACTTCAAATCTAACTAAACAGACACTAAATTACTACTAACCCCTTTTAATTTAATAGTTTAATTAAACCGTTAAATCTATTGGTAAATATGTTCATAATTCTAAGGTAATTCATTATTCTAAATATATGGTTTCACAGGCTTACAGTTTTTGACGTGACAACGTCTTATAAATTGGTTTGCCGGGTGACACTTCAAGAAACTGCGTTACGCTCCGCTCACGTTATGCGCTCACAATGAGAGCGAGTGAGAGGCACGCGTCCCTTCCACTCGGGCATGGTTAGCCCGCCTAAGAGCGAGAGAGACAGACATAAAAAGTGAAAGGCACGCGTCCCTTCCACTCGAACACAGTTAGCCCGCCTAAGAGCGAGATTCTTTGTATAAATTAATGTTTTAAATATAATTCTTTGTATAAATAAATGTTTTAAATTGTTACTATTATTTCATCCTTCTTCCTACTATACGAATGAATATTCATATTTTTTTTTTTTTTTAATTAAACACTACGCTCTGTCACACACTGGGACATTTAGTAGCTGGTTGGTTGGTGTCTGTAATGGCATGCTCGGAATATGACCTGGGTCACATCCTACTTTACTTCATTATGATTTAAGTATGTCCTGGGGTATTTTTCGTTTTAGTCTACGAGGTGCGTGGTTTTCCTTCATCAAGACTTTTGCTAAGCGGTTTGGGTGGTTTGTGATCCTCTCTTTATAGGTTTTTGTATGTCGTAGAATTTCTTGTTTGACAGTATGAACTTGAAGGTCGTGATGGAGCTGTTCGTTTGTCACATACCAGGGAGCGTTAGTTACCATTCGCAGCATTTTGTTCTGGAATCTTTGCACTATTTCAATGTTGGAGTGAGAGGCTGTCCCCCATAATTGGATACCATAGGTCCAGATTGGTTTTAGTATTGCTTTGTACAAAAGAAGTTTATTGCACATTGATAGTTGTGACCGGCGCCCTATTAACCAATAGTATTTCCGTATTTGCAATCCCAATTGTTTTCGTTTGGTGAAGATATGTTTTTGCCACGTTAGTCGCTTGTCCAGGTGTTATCCTAAATACCTGACATGGTCTGCTCGGGGAATCTCGAGATTGTTGAGCGTTACCGGTGGACATGTACCCTTTTTCAAAGTGAAGGTGACATTTACGGACTTAGTTTCGTTTGCCTTGATACGCCATTTCTTAAGCCAGTTTGAGATGTTATTTATTCCTTTCTGTAGAATTTTCGAGGCAACTGATGGGTCCTCATGAGAGGACATAATTGCTGTATCATCTGCGAAGGTTCCAGTTGTTATGCAGTCTGATGTTGGTAGGTCTGAAGTATAGATCAAGTAGAGTATCGGTCCTAAGACGCTACCTTGAGGGACTCCAGCATTAATATTATAAAGGCCTGAGGAAGCCTCACCTTGGTTGACCAGGAAATATCTGTCTTCTAAGAAGGATTTCAATATGTAATAGACGTAGTTGGGGAACAAAGATTTTATTTTGAATAGTAATCCTTCATGCCATACTCTATCAAAGGCTTGTGATATGTCAAGAAAGACACTCGCACAATACTTTTTAGCTTCAAAGGACTTGTCTATTTCGTTTATTAACCTATGCACTTGGTCTATGGTGGCGTGCTTTTGGCGAAAACCGAATTGATGGTCAGGTATCAGTCCTTGTTGTTCAACTAAAGGCATAATACGTTGTAGTATTAACGTTTCGAGTATCTTCGACGGTATGGGTAACAAACTTATAGGCCGATATGACTTTGGATCCTCAGCTTTTTTATCTGGTTTTAGCAACATGATTATTTGTGCAACTTTCCACTGCGGAGGAATATATTGAAGTCTAGCTATGGCGTTATAAATTTCAGTAATCATTGCTATCCCAGAGTCAGGTAGTTCTTGTAGGATTTTATTGGTAATAAGGTCGTACCCTGGTGTTTTCTTTGAATTGGCTTTTTCTATTACTTTTTTGACCTCTTTCGTTGTAAATCTCATAGGCGAATGTTCATCTGTTTTTGAGGCTTTCAGGTATTCTGTTACTGTCTTCTCGTGTTCAGGTAGGCCTTCGTAGGGATGAGGTTGGAAAACATTTGATAGGTGCTCAGCAAACGTATTGGCTTTTTCTTGGTCACTACGTGCCCAAGAATTATCTACCTTTCTCAGGGGTGGGAACGTTGATGCCGGTCGCTTAATGTTTCTTGTTGCTTTCCAGAGAGAATAATCAGTATCTGAGGTGGCATCAAGATCCTCAAGATATGCTTGGAATCCAGCGTTTTGATCTTGATCAAGGATGTGCTTAAGTTCTTTTATTTTGTGGTTTAATTGTTTTTTTGTGTCAGGGCATCTGTTTTGTTGCCACAATTTGCGAAGATTTCTTTTTTCACTAATTTTGTCAAGTATGTTTGGCGGTACGTATTGCTCTGTTGATTTATGTTGAACTATTGGAGTCGAATTCCAAGCCGCACTCTGAATACTAGTGGTAAAAAATTCAATAGCATTTGCAATGTCGTTTTTCGTCTGAAGTGCAATTGGTGCGCCGAGAGTTTCATCTATGAGAATACGGAACAGGTCCCAGTTAGTCCTTTTATTGTGCAATGTACATTTTTTGGTTGTTTCTGTAACATTCGCCCCAATTTCCACAAAAATAGGAGAGTGATCCGATGATAGATCCCAGCAACTATAGCAAGAAATTTTGTTTTTTGATATACCTTTGGTGATACAAAAGTCAATGATGTCTGGTATTATACCTTTGTCAGAAGGCCAGTATGTGGGTTGTCCTGTTGTAATTACGTTCTTATTGCCTGCCTGTACGCTCTTAAAAAGTTCGCGGCCTCTTGGTAGGGTTAATCTGGAGCCCCAAAAAGTATGTTTGGCATTGTAATCGCCCCCCGCTATGAAACGATTGCCAAGAGATCTGAAGTAATCATTGAATTGTTCTTCTTTAATAGTGTGTCTTGGTGGGCAGTAAAGCGCTGATACTGTAACAGTACTTATCCAGTCGTACACAACTATACTCGTGGCTTGAATATAGTCCTTTTGATATGATTGTGATTGGTCATACTTTATGTTGGATCTGATGAGAATAGCTGATCCACCGTGTGCTTTACCATCTGGGTGCATCGTATGGTATAATGTGTAGTTGGGGATTTTGAAGTAACTCTTAGTTGTAAATATTAAATATTCACATTAAAATTATTTTACCACTCAAAGTCGTTGTCACGTAAAACTTTCGCCCGTATACCGACTTTACAGGCAACCAATTTTTTCTTCAAGAAACGTAAACATTTAATAAGTATCCTTTTTAAAAATACATGTAGCGCCTCTATTATCTAGTAGAAGAACTATAGGCCGACCGCTTAACTCGCGTATCGCCTATCGCTAAATTTCTGACTACTCAAGCTGCACAGACAGTGATGATGATTCAAGCGATATGGATATTAGTGACAAATAGTCTTACATTACTTTTATCTGTGGTTAAATAGTTCTTTATGAGATTTAATTAATGTTTTATGACTTTGTACCTCAGATGGGTCGGCCTATAATTATTAAACTACAAATTTGTTTGAAGCTAAAATCGTCTACATAAAAATACGTGTAGCGCCATCTATTATCCAGTAGATGAACTAAATAGTAGACGATAAATTTCACGGATGCGGTGCCGTGGTACTTGCCATTATTTTTTTACTTTTTTATTAATTCAATGATAAAAAAGTTTGTAATATAAATGTGAAAAATATTTTTTTGTATAAATGCCTAAATAATTGTTTATCTTGACCTACTTAGGCGGAGAAATAAGTAAGTAAGTAACATTCAAGCTTTTTTATAACTGATTTTGGTTCCTCATGACTAAATATAGTCCTAACTTAGGTTTTCTAACTGGGCGTTTTCACTGCACAAAAAAAACATAATACAAGCATAGTCTTATCTCTTTCTACTCATCTCTAAACGATAGAGATAAATAGTGCTTGCAACATGTTTTCTTGTGCAGTGGAAACTAGGGTACAATAACAAGGCCCTCAATGTACGTACCTACGTATGTACTTTACTTTTACTTTACTTTAACCCTTTTTGTACTTTACTTTAACCCTTGTCCCACAGCTGAGCACGGGTCTTCATCGGATCAACTCGTCAGATAGTTGAAAGAGTTTAGCCCTTAATCCACACACGCTGCCTGGCCAAGTGCGGTTTGGTGGATGTCACATGTCCTCGAATGATTAGTCTTTAGACATGCCGTTTGCCTCACGATGTTTTCCTTAGCCCTTTCAGACCTACCAAACACGATTGTGACGGTAGTTCAAAGCAAATTTTTTTATAGTAATTAATAAGATATCTAAACGGGCCCAGCACCGCTCGTTTGTGACGATTGGGTTTTTTCTGTGAGTGCAAGCCAGATAGGTTAATAACACTCTGGCAAATAGATTTATACTCGTTCATTTCCATCACTACGCGGGCGCCGACTCTCCGCACGTAAGTAAACTTTGTTATTCCAAAAATAGTTAAATATCAAATATTGTTATTTAGCCTTTTAGATTAAAGATTTATTTATTTAAAATCATAAAATTTAACGTATATTTGTAGGTATTTTTAATCAAAATCTGTTTGTAAAATCATCCGTCACGATTGTATCATACTGGTCTGAAGGATATACGTCCACTCATAGGAGTAGGAGATGGTGAAGATGAAATTGAAGGGATTTTAGGTCAATCTGGCTGAGGAGACTTCGACATCGACAAAGATGATAGCTTCGTCCCTTTTGAAGACCTGAATTCTAGTGAATCTGTACCCGAACAGCAGTTCGAAGAGGTAAGAAGACCTCCTCAGTGCCAGGGTAAACGGCTGAAAAGGAGATTCAGAGGCAAGAATTACCTCAAGAAAATGAACTACCACAATCTCCAGCTCAGTACTTCCTAGAGTATTTTACAGATGATCTTCTTGAGAAAATTTCTGATGCGACGTCGCAATGCTACATTGCAGAGAAAGGCCTAAGCACCCAAATTGTTCACCTAGTGCAATAAAAAAGTTATTTGGAGTACATAACATGATGAGCATAGTCACTTGACTATTCCATCATTCCATGTACTCCAAAAAACTTGAATCAACAAACATGCGCATGAGAGAATAGAGAGAATATACTGGGATCAACAACTCAGATATGAACCAATAACTAAGGCCATGTTACGGGAGCGATTTTTTTTAATACAATTTAATTTTCATGTCGTAGATTACAATAGCCTAAGCGAGGACTAAAAGAGAGCAAACAAATTGTGCTACAGATATTTGACGTTATTAGAAATCGCTGTCTTCAACTACCTCATAACTGTTTTAAGTACTCCATCGATGAAGTATGAGCACGGAGAAGCAGTATTTACCTAACAAACCTTTATTTTGCAATTATTTTAATAAAGATTGTTTAAAACTTATTTTATTTTACAAAAACGAAACTAGTTACAATGGTTAGTACACATGTAATGGGGATCTGTTGAATACAATTGTGAGCGTCACGATTGTGACGATTCAACTATTAGGCCTACCTTGATACAATTGTACGCCCCCTGAAAAAGCAAGATGGCGGCCTGAAATTCCTGAAATCTCGTAACTACCAGTTTCACAAAAACATAACGAGTATAAATCAATATTCATTTTATTATTAACTTAATAGGTTCCCGTTTGGGTCTGAAAGGGTTAGAATAGATTTTTCACCATTCATTTTTATTAATCGTCTTTAAAATTCCTTTTACATAAGTTCTAGGTAACTTTATAATTATAATAGATATTCGTCATATCTATTATAATAGTATTATATTATCTGTGTATTATATGGGAAAAAAATAATAATAATCGTATTTTAATTAGTTCGTCAGTAAGATAATAAAAAAAATGTTAGATACACGTCGACGCCCTAAAGGAATAAACCGGTAATCGCAAAATAAAATTTACCAGGAAAAAAGATTTAGTGTTATAAGTATATCTTTTTAACAAAAGGTAATTAATTATGACAACTAAATTATATGATGTGGTACCTAATTTTAACTATTAAATTTTATAGTTAGAGTCTAATTAATTAAATATACACAGAATTAGTTATTAAATAAAATACATATTACCAAAAAGTAACATCATTACGATCGTGGTAGGTAATAGGTATCTACTATCTACATCTATTATATAAAATTTCCATGTCACAATGTTTCTTACCGTACACCTCCGAAACGGCTTTGCCGATTCTTACGAAAATTTTTATGCATATTCAGTAGGTCTGAGAATCGGCTACTATCTATTTTTCATACACCTAAGTGATAAGGGTTGTTCACCCTTAATTTTTTTTTAATTTTTACTTGAAATTTTTTGTTTTACCAATCTATCAGTAATACGCGGAACGAAGTTCGCTGGGGCAACTAGTATTAATATTAGTTGCTAGGAAAAAACTGAACTCTACAACTCTAGGAATCCTATTGTGTAGTCCAGAGAAACTGTGTTTATATAGCTTGTAAGTGAAAATTGTAACTTCACACTAATAAATAAAAAGAAACATATTCTTATTCTTTATTGTACACAAAACACTTACAACGATTATTAAATAGGAAACAGGCACATGTACGTAGGCGAACTTAATTCAAATGTGAATTTTCTACCAGCAAACCAAAATAAATAAAAAATATTATTACTAAATTATTATTGCCAATATTTTAGTTAATATAATTGTGATGCAACCAACTTATAACCATAAATAAACCATATTAACAATAAATACAACAACCAAATCAAACGCGAGAAACATTATGATCACTTTGGTTATTTTGAGCGCGGTGCTTGACGCAAATAGCACCAGAGGAAACTGTTGGTATTTGACAAGAGCATCTTCTGTTGGCGCCGGCCCTTCTGTGAATTGTTTAAATACATATATGGAAATAAAAGGTTTCTACTGATTAATTAATACGGCCTAAACCGACCGTTTTTTTAATTTTTAGTTTATTTTATAAGTGCACAAAACTCTATGGATTTGTGATACAGGCCGGTGACAAGATTTATAGTTTTTTTTAGTTTTTAGATTATTCTTTGTATATTTTTCTGACGTTTATAATAATCAATTTCTGCGGCGGCTATTGCCACGATTTTTTCTCATGGATTATACTCTCTTATTTTTTTTAAATTCCAAAATACGCTTGCGCTTGACCACAACTTGCCTGATGTGAAGCCACAAAGTAGTCTACGATGGAACGCGCTAATCTAGTAAATAACGATTCACCCGACAGGCATTATAGGTATATAATAATATAATATAGTGGGACATTAACACACACGCACGGTCATCTGATCCCAAACTAAGCAGAGCTTGTACTATGGAAAACAGATAACTTGTAATATACTACTAATACTTTTCTTTTGTAAATACATACTTAAACATAAATAATTACACCCAGATACAAGACAAACAGACATGTTCGTCACACAAATGTTTAACTTGGGTGTAAATCGAACCCACGACCTGCGGCGAGAAAAGCAAGCATCTTACCGACCACGCCACACCGGCCCATTGTATTGTCTTCAAGACATTCGTCCGTATTTGCACGATGCTTTTTAGTGGCTTTCTGTCCTGCCTTACTGTCCTATCCTGACTATTGTCCTCGTGTCACGTCCATTAGGCTATGTTGTACCATGTATCACGAAAACATAATGGATACGAAAAAAATTCAAAGTTTGTATGAAAAATGTATTCATTATACATAGTATAAAACAAAGTCGCTTTCTCTGTCCCTATGTCCGTATATACATAGCTTATATCTTAAAACTACGCAACGGATTTTGATGCGGTTTTTTTAAATAGAGTGATTCCAGAGGAAGTTTTATAAGTATAACACATTGCACCCGTGCGAAGCTAGGGTGGGTCGCTAGTAAAATACTAAAGTTAATACATATTTTCAATTTCAATTTCAATACTTTGTGTTCTACAATGTTAATTACTTAAGGTGTTCAGTATAACAATTTTAGGTATCAATTGTGGACCCCGTCGGGCACAGCAATATGTAGGAGAGAGGAGGAAGTTCGCATAAATTAATTCAAATTCAAATTCAAATTCAAATTATTTATTTCTTTGCAAACATGGGTGATACATACATAGATGTTATAAAAAAAATAAAGATAGACAGATCTCCATGTTTCGCCGTCACATGGGCATGCAAAATCTTAAGTAGGTTGTAATATTACATACCTACATCAAAAAAAAAATAAGAGGTTTATTATTAAATTATTACAAATGTCCACTAGAAAAAAAAATTAAAATGTCGCAAAATTATAAGGTTGATGTCAATTTAAAACAGTAAATACTTATGTAGGTTACATTACAAAATACATTTATGTCATAAAATAATGTCAATAGGTAATAGTCTAAGTCAAATAATACATGAAATTAGTTAATAATTGCAAATTAATAATAGATGGGATTATAATATGAACATTAAAATTTATTTTACCGACTGTACGGGTTTCCTTCCAAAAAATCATTTACACTATAATAAGCTTGTTCAATTAGAAATTCCTTTAATTTCTGCTTAAACAAATGTAGGTTATTAGTATTAGTAATGCAACTGGGTAATTTGTTGTAAACTTTAGTTGTCATACAATATACACTAGATTTCATTAGTGCTGAATTACTGGGTATACTCCTAATTTTATTTTTATATCTAGCACTATTTAGTGTGTCATACATGTGAATATTATTTTTGACAAATATAGCAATTTCGTAAATATATAGACATGGCACAGTGAGAATTTTTAGTTCTTTGAAGTGAGGAAGACAACTGTCTGTTCTTTTTAAGTTACGTATTGCACGTATGCACTTTTTTTGGGCTTTGAATACCATTTCCCATTTCGTTGAATTTCCCCAAAAAATAATACCGTATCTTAGTGTGGATGCCACGTATGCATGGTAAGCAGTCATTACTGTAGATAAATTTACTACCTTTATAAGCATGTAAAGCATAAATGAAAAAGTATTTAATTTCATACATACAGTATCTACATGCGTTTTCCAATTTAAGTTACAGTCAATGTTCAGACCTAAGAACTTTACGGCTTCAACTTCGTTAATTGCAGTGCCATTATAATTAATATTAAGGTTTGTAGTTGGTTTTGATCTATTTCTAAAGACTATAAAATTAGTTTTCTGTAGATTAATTAGAAGATTATTAGATTTCAACCATTTGACAATATTTATTAATGAAGAGTTAATATCATTTTGAAGTGAGGAGTACTGTTTGTTACAAAATACTGCTGTACTGTCATCTGCGAATAAGTACATAGGAAAGTCGATTACTCTAGGGAAGTCATTAATATAAATTAAGAATAATAAAGGACCTAATACACTGCCTTGAGGCACTCCATATGACAATTCCCTATAGTTTGAAATATGATCAATTTCTTGTTTATTAATTAAACAAAATTCTGTTATACATGTAGCTTGTTTCCTATTGGATAAGTATGACATGATAAGATCCAATGCGTTTCCCCTAATACCGTGTGCATAAAGCTTCTGTTTTAGAATTTCGTGATCCACATAGTCAAACGCCTTAGTTAAATCCATAAATAATGCGCAAACAGGAACTTTTTTATCAACGCTAGTTGTAACTGTTCTTAAAAAATTGAAAATTGCTTTGTTAATATTTTTACCCTTCCTAAATCCCATTTGCTCTTCAGCTAATAGATTAAACTTTTCCAGGAAGTTATTCAGACAGTTATAAATTATTTTTTCTAATATCTTAGAAAATACCGGGATAAGTGCAATAGGTCTATAACACGACATGTTTGCCTTATCTCCCTTTTTAAACAGTGGCTTGACTATGGTTTTCTTTAAAATACTAGGAAAAAATCCTTGTTGAATGCAAAGATTGTAAATATGGCAAAGTACTGGACTTATTTCATGTTTCACTTGTTTTATTATTTTAGTCGATATTTCGTCAAACCCAGTGCTGTTTGTATTTTTAAGCGAACCTATTATTTTGGATATGTCTAATGGAGTAACAGGATTAATAAATATTGAGGTATTATGATTGTGTGTCAATTTAAATTTGTTAGAGTTGTTATCAGGTGTCAGAGGTTTTACTTGGTCAATATAGAAATTATTGAATTTATGAGATATGTCAATAGGGTCGGTAAATGTTACTCCGTCAATATTAATTTGTGTGATATAATATTTAGGAATTCTGGTTTTCGTTTTATTTATTACATCCCAGGTAGCTTTCGATTTATTAGAAGCTGTATTTATATAGTGATTGTTTTGACATTTTTGTGTTTGTTTAATTATCCGATTTAGACGTGTAGAGAACATTTTAAACTTAATTTTATCATCTTCGTTTTTTGTTTTCCTGTACGTCCATAACATGGCACGTTTTTTTATAGAACATTTTCTTAAGCCCGTACTTAGCCATTTTGGGCGTTTTTGCAACGAAATTTTGATTTTTACAATTGGAAAACATAGTTTGTACAGTAAACTAAAAAATTCATGAAATTTATTAAACGCTCTTTCAGGATCATGATCGTTATAAACTTCTTTAAATGATAAGCACCTGAGGTAATTTCTAAATTTCAAAATATTTCCTGCACAGTATTTTCGTCTTTTAATAAACCAATGATCAATTTTATGGTAGCGTTTGACTGGGCAAGTTAACAATTGCGCAGTGTGATCAGACAAACCCAGGTCAAATGTATCAGTTTTTGATCCTTTAACATTAAGAATAACGTGATCAATGCAGGTGTTATTTACAAGTCTAGTAGGTGACAGTACAGACAATTCCAGGTTAAATTCTGCGAGTATATATTTATAGGTAGTTGTTACTGTATTGTTTTTAAGTAAATCTATATTAATGTCCCCACAAACAATCAATTTTTTATTCTTATAGCAAAAGCAACTTAATATGTCTCTTAATCTTTCAAAAAACGTATCTAAATCTTCTAAGTTACTCTTTGGTGGTCTGTATATACATATAATAATTATGTTATGATCTAAAAATTCAATAGCACTGCACTCAATAATATTTATAACAGAGTGTTTTACTATTGTGTCTATAACTCTATATTTAAGTCCGTTTCTTATTAAAATACAAGACCCGCCATGTCTATTTTTTCTATAACAAGAAGAAGCCAGTGAAAATGATGGCAGATTAAGGACAGAGGCATCTTGATATATCATGTTGTGTTCAGTGATGCATATTAAGTCAACGTTTATCTGTTTATTAAGTAAATGATCAATATTCACATTAAGAAGATCCAACTTACTGAGAAGACCATTTATGTTCTGATGTAAAATGGATATATACTTATGTTCGAAAAAATGTGGATTGTTTTTGAGGCGAAACTAAAGAAATGATAGTGTTGTGTAGTGTGGTGGTATCACCATTAATATTACTGCCCTCGGTTTCTGTTTGCGTATATTTATGACATTTACCGGTTTTAATGGTGTATAGTTGTTGTTGATAGTCATAGTATTTACGAGCATTATCCAAGTGCAATATTTGTCTTAATAAGGTTCGGCTTAGATTTATAGCAAAATATATATTACGGGGTAAATTCCGGCTGTAGTTCATGTCTATATATGATACATTTTTTAAATGGCTACATATAAATCTTAACTCATAATTTAATTTTGTTTTATTAAGATATTTGTTATAGGGTATTTCTGTTGCTATTATATTGGTATGCTTAAGTGATTTACACCAGTTTTCGAGATTAAATTTGAAATCACGTGGGTTACAATCATTACTTCCTGCTATAATAATCACATAGTCGTTCATTGTTAGTTGTGAGATAAGTTCCTTTTGGGAGTTTAGTACATCTTGTAATCTTGCACCTGCCTTCCAAAAGCTTGATACTGTGAATTCTGGTCCAATTAGTTTTTGTAGCAGTTCTCGAATTTTCCAGCCCTGTTGATCTGCAAGCACGATAACTTTTTTCTTCTCATCTTCTATTTTAGCGATAATTTCTGAATTTTTGGGAGTAGCAGGTTTAGGATCCATATCTGGTTTAAAGTCAATTATTGCTGTGTTATAATCAGATTCTTCAGATGGCGTGATTTGTTGAGGGATGCTATTGTCGTCGGTTAGATTAGATGTTCCCAAATTAATTAGTGAAGAAGTAGGTTTGATAGGAGTTGCCAAACGTTCTGTTTTTCTCTTTTTGTGCTTACGGATTGATGACGGTGTTAAAGTATTTGAAGTTGTTAGTTGCATTTTTTTATAAGTTTCAATCACTTTGTTGCATTTCTCCAAGTCAGCTTTTAATTGTAAGTTCTCACAATTCAAATTTTCAATTTCTTGATGTGCACTTTGTAACTCCATTGTAAGCCTTTTTACTGTGTCATTAAGATCTATAACAGTCTGACTATCGTTTAAAGAAGTGTTTGGTAGGCTCATCATAGTAGCATCGAAAAGGCTTGTGTTTGAGTGTGAGAGGTTTTGAAGCGAGCTTGATATATGTCGTTTTCGTAATGTTATATTTTCAGTTTCCATTATAAAATTAAGTTTAGTAGCAGTAACAATGGTTAAGAGGGCGATTATCGTCGCTAGTAGTAATAGGTACTTTTTGCACTTTTGTATTTTAAAACGCCCATCTCTATTTGCAACACTTCTTTTACTGTCCTGTCAATAGACTCATAAGGTCGAAGTAGCCAAAAAGGGTATATAAAAAAATGAAGTCCTGTCAATTTCACGTTGACAACTTGTGCCAAAAACTGTCAGGATATGTCAGATGAGGTTGACAGATGTGATATATTATAATAGGTTATTGGAGGTAGTTTCACAAACAGATTATACTTTGGTTACAGATTTTAGTTGTTTTTTGGCACTAAACCGTTAAATATTGGAAAGTAAACAGTAACACAATTTAATGAACACTAGGTCTTCACTTTAGTAATAGTACTAGTGCACAAAACACTGATTAGACACTAAATTTTCAAAATTATTACGGCATAGGTTCTATACGTAACGATTTTATGACAAAATAGTTCTGTATTTTATTTCCCTAGGCAAGATTGTGTGTATGAGTAGATAGTGTGTACTTTATATGTAGCTACTTATTGGATATATTAAATTAGAATAAATACATTCTGCCTGATGGCATGCAAAATTTTAAACTTAAATACTAAGAACTGTTTAAATACTGTTTCTAATATGTTTATAAAGTAATACAAAATAAATAAAGATATGGTTACAAAATTCTAAAGACTAAATAATTTCAGTACATAATTTAAAATAAAGAAAGACAATTATATAAACAAAACAATAACCACTAAAAGGACTTGTCATTGAGATAGTCAGATACCTACATTATAATAACATTTTTGCACAAGAAATTTCTTAAGTGTGGTCTTAAAAGTTACCATAGGTAGCTCTTTAATTCTTTGCGGTAACTGTATATAATAGGCATATAATATATTGTAGGTATATAATATATTGTATTGTTGGAGATTGCTGCTCGGAACGAAGAAGAATGAATGAAGCGTTCAAATGTTCAGTATAAAAGAGCGGTCACCAGAGGCTGAAGGCCCATTCGTATTTGAATTGTCGCGATACCGTTATGCTGTGCTAACGTAACTAGTGTTGTAATACCCATTTATTCTGTGTAAATTATAATTATCTGCAATTTTGATTGATGTCTCATTATTTTTTAATAAATTTCCCTTCTGATTGCTAAAATCAGAAGTGGGATTCTTACTTCTTACGTCCACTTCTTTATTTTTTGAGGTATTTTTCGATCTAGTTACGTCTGCGCAGAAAATTTCTGTAACCTGGTTTTACGTAAACTCGGTAAGTAAGTGGTGACAAAATGGCGGCAAGTAAGTGTAATTAAGCGCATGTGAAAAGTCTGTGAGTCAAGCGCTTAAGCGGGCGAGGAGGCGCGGTGCGGCGCGCTGGCGCTCCTCTTCGTGGTAAGGTAACCACAGGTGCCGCTGACCGGCTCTGATACCGCTCCGATGTGGCTTCGCGGTTCGCTTGGTGCGCGCCTATCAATATGGCGTGAGGCGGCGCGCGGCATGTCGTGCCACTGTGTTTGGCGCCTAAATCTATTGGGCATGGATCATAAAAGGTTACGTAATTAACTCAATAATTTTAATTCTATTGCTGACAATTATATTGTTGTAGTCAATGCTCGTATGAATTATATTCGCTGATCCAGTGAGCCTTATTAAGCCCCAAATCATTTTTGTAGATGGTTTGAACGCTTAATGACATTTATTTTATTCACGTTCAAATGTGGACAACAGTTGGACACGCCCAGTGTGTCCCATGCATCATAACCTAGCGAAATATTTATTAATTTAGACCTATGTCTTTGAAAGAAAACCTAAGCACAAAGTAATGTTCCTTGAGAATCAAAGTAGGTCATTGTGTAAGTCGATAACCAAAATAAATTTATAATGACGGTAGATGAACAAATTGTTGCACTTTTGCCTTTGTTCATTTCTTACCTTTGTTCATTTAAATTAGCAACAGAGTTAATACTCGTGTTGAGATAGTTTTACATGGTAATTTTATTTGGATCTATGGCTTAAATAGAACCATGTATTGTTTTGTGCCTGTTTGCTGTGTGTGATTATGTTACAGGCAATGTTCGTTGGGTGCCCATGAGTGACTCTGTGTACTATGGCTATGGTGTACGTGTTGCGGGTAACAATGTGGCAAGCACTGCGGCAACGGTGGTGGCCAGACCACTGTGGCTAAGGAGCTGGTGAGAACGGTGGCAACCATCGACCCTCTTCAATGGCAGTGACTATCGTTGCTGCGAGAGGATGCGTAATCGGCCACGGGTCTGATTTCCCTCACAGTCCAAAGGGGTGATAACAATTTTATTACTACTTAGTATGTGCTGTGGTCATCATGCCCATGACGCCACATTGTGACCAACCTGACTGATCATTTGAGTGTAAATAGGAATAAATAATGATTTGTGTATTGCCACATGTTTGTGCACAATGGTCAGCATGGCCAAGTGTCTACTTGGAGGTTATAAATATTTTGGTGTACGTGGTAACAGTAGTGGCGCAACGGTCTTCGCCTTATAAAGTTCGCGGGTTCGATCCCCGGTCGTGCCTAAGATGTGTTCTTTGTTTAAATTGTTTCATCGCTGTTGCGTAATATCGGTGAAAGAAAACATCATGAGGAAACCCGCATGTCTAGGAATTAATCATTCCAATCCGCATTTGGCCAGTGTGTGTTGTTTAATGCCTAAACTCTTTCAATTCGTCAAAAATATAATTATGACAACACTGATGTCCAACAATGGAACACTAAAAAGGTTAGTTTGTTGTACCTACCCACTGCTTTACAGTGTAAAGAGATTTTCGAAAATATTCGCACGGGTTTAATTTTAATGCCCCAATTGTTGATTGTAAATGTGCGAATAATGTGCTGCAGATTGGAGGATAATCCGAACTTGGTCATTAATGTTTCTAACGAACATTTCTCAGTTGACAGGAAAGCTGGACCTAGGCATGTGTCGGTCAGTACACTAAGTGGTCGCGGCCGAGGCGAAGTACCTACACGGTGCCATGTTGATGCGACGTGACGGGGTGAGTGGTGCCTAATGACGCACAATGCGTCCAGGGACACAATATCTGATATTCCCTCTGTACTACAAACTACCTATTATGTTGTTCGCTCTTCTGTCGGCTACCATCCTTTCATAAACATCGACTATAGCTTAAAGTTTAGGTACACGTCACACACTCACTTAGTGCTCATATTCTGAGTTGTGTAGTGGATGGTTGCTGACAGTCTAGTCTAGTGAGCAACACGTAGACCGAACAAAAAAGTGGTAGGTATGTGTTGATCCAAGGTATAAGTATCTACCTACATATTAAAATTTACCTAAATCGGTCTAGCCGTTTGTGTAAAGAATTAACAAACATACTTACGCACTCACAAACTTTTGCCTTTATAACATTAATGTGATAACTCGAATATATTTTTTGGTTCAATAGATACCCATGTTGGTCTCTGGGAAGCGGTCGCTCCGTAACCATCGGGCATTGGGGTGAATGAACTCTCCAAGGGTGTCAGGGTGACACATTGACTTGTAGTGTCAGTCTCTGGCTATGTTATTTTCAGAAAAATACCTGAGTAAGCCTTCGCTCAACGTATGAGGACACAGTCGAACTACAACTCGTTACGGTGTGGTATTAGGGTGACCTGGTCGCACTGTATTAGTCTCTGGAATAATTCCATTGAGCGTCAGTGTAGTTTCTGGATGTATCCCTATTTACTGCATACTAACGTATATTATGATCACTATTTCTACTTCATTTCCTGTGTCGATCTCCGAAGCGATTTCTGTTGAGCATCGGTCATCTTTATTACGCTGCGGTATTAGGGTGACCTGGTCGCGCTGTATAAGTCTCTGGGATAATTCCATTGAGCATCGGTGTCGTTTCTGGATGTATCCCTATTTACTGCATACCTACTAACGCATTTTATGATCATAATTTTCACTTTTATTGTGTCAGTCTCCGAAGTAATTTCGTTGAGCATCAGTCATGTTTATTACGCTACGCTCTGGTATTAGGGTGACCTGGTCGCGCTGTATAAGTCTCTGGAATAATTCCATGGAGCCTCGGTGTCGTTTCTGGATGTATCCCTATTTATCTACTGCATTTCACGATCATAATTTTTACTTCTATTCTGTGTCAGTCTCCGAAGCAATTTCGTCGAGCATCAGTCATGTTTATTACGCTACGCTGTGGTATTAGGGTGACCTGGGCGCACTGTATTAGTCTCTGGAGTAACTTCCATAGAGCGTCGGTGTCGTTTCTGGATGTATCCCTATTTACCTGCTGCACACACGCATTTTATCATGATTTGATCATGATTCTCACTTCTTTTCCTGTATGTGTCTCCGAAGTTATTTCCGTTACGCGTCAGGTTCATCTTTAAAGTAACTTAATTAAATTTCAACTTTTAATACATTCTGACCTATAGCTGATAATAAGCGGCTGAGTAAAAAGTACCCAACATCCATTGCTAATTTTGTAAGTCTTTGATGTGTTACATGTAGATTAGATACTGTTGTTAGTTCATTCATGGATTGTTGGTATTTGATACTTACTAAATTAGCATACGTCAGCGTAACATGTTAACATGATGTTTAAATATTAAACAGGTTACAACGTGGATCAAGGCAGCTTACGGTGGTGTTTTCCTAGACCACTACTGCTGCAGCTCTGCAGGCTGAGACGCCTGCTGCCTCAACGACTGAGCGTGTATTCAGCTTAGCGGGCCTGATGTCTGCTGCTGTGTGCGCTCGCGTGCAACCAGCTCTGCGGACCTGAGGTGTCTGCTACTGCGCGCGCTTGTGTGCGGCCGAACCTGCGGTCCTGAGGTGCTATGAGGCTGCTTAAGCGGCCGGCTTTACAAGACGAGACGCCTGCTGCTGCTGCAATTACTCGCGCAGCCTATCTGAGCACCCCAAGTTTTAAGAGACCCCATCTGCATTGTGCCTTACTTCCCATTTATTTATTTATTTTTTGCGGGTTTGGCTGGAGCTTCTCTCTTATTATCCCTACATAGCTAGCTTCTAGCTATGTTGTTTCGCTGATGTTCATTATCTGTATCGGTGAACATTGGCGACAATAACGCCCTACTGTATTAGACCTTTTTTAAACGGGCTAACTTAATAGTGATGTCGTGCACCCACACCCGCCTTAGATCATGCGGTTTGAGACAGTTGCACGACAGTCTACTCTTCTTACTTTTAAAAAAAAATATTTTTGGCCCATCCTTGCTGCTGATGTAAGAGTGCAAGCTTGCGTCGGTAGTGAGGATCCCGAATTTTATTTTTGGAGCAATTAAAACAAAAAGGACCCTTAGAAGGTTTTGGAACATTATGGATTAAGTATGTTTCTATATGTGCAGAAGGTGAACTGGTTGATGGTAACTCTGATGCCTCTTTTGAGTGACCAAACGCTCGAGGACGCCTGCAGTCTCTGTGGCTGCGTGTGCAACAAGCTCTGCAGGGTTGAACGCCTGCTGATGAAGCTGTCTGCGAGTGCAGCCTACTCGCCGAGCCCCGAGGCGCCTCCTGCAGCGTGCTTCGGTTTGAAGATTGGTGATACATTCCATGAAGGATGGGTTTGCATATTCAGTTTAAAAACGATTTATCTTCCTTCGTTTAAAGAGACGTATGTCGGTAGTATTGGCGTGAGGTTGTAACAAGCTTAGCATTTACTAAGTAAGAACAAAAAATAAAAACTAAAATAGGTATGTGTTTCTCCCTAAAGTGTAACAGAATTTTTAGTAGAAATGTAGCCGTATACTTTCATCTTACTAATCAATAGTCATAGGTTCGACCTTGAATCCTGTAAAGGATTTGTGTGAGTAGCAAGTCTTATAAGTCCGAATGTTACTTCTTTGTAATAGATCTGACCGATGGCTGACGATAAAAAGCTGAACAAAACACTTAGCATAGATTGCTATTTTTGTGACCGTAAAATATGTTGTGTGTGGATTTTTCGCTTGGGGGGTTAACGTCGTTAACACCGCGAGCGAGTCTGTTATTGACAGGTGCAGTTGCATGACAACAGTTGGAGCGGTTTCGCGCTGATGCAGACGCTGCGGGACTGCGTGATTGGTGCTCTTGCTGCTGCCGCTGCCCGGACGAGAAGTGGAAGAACCTGACGAGGACGTCAGGGCGTCAGGAGAGGCCGTGTTGGAGATTGCTGCTCGGAACGAAGAAGAATGAATGAAGCGTTCAAATGTTCAGTATAAAAGAGCGGTCACCAGAGGCTGAAGGCCCATTCGTATTTGAATTGTCGCGATACCGTTATGCTGTGCTAACGTAACTAGTGTTGTAATACCCATTTATTCTGTGTAAATTATAATTATCTGCAATTTTGATTGATGTCTCATTATTTTTTAATAAATTTCCCTTCTGATTGCTAAAAGTATATATTGTAATAATTTATAATATTATGTATAGAAGTATAGATATATACTTGGGTCAATATCAACAACGTGCTTTTTTTTTCAATTTTGGTGGCAAAACTTTTTCTTCAATTTTCGTGAAATGTAAGGACCTGGTATAAAAATAAAAATTCAAAGCTAAAATAATCTTCAAGAGGTCTAAGAATATCTCGATAACTTTTAGAGATATTTTAGTTTAAAGTGTAGTGTGGCCACCAAAATTGAAAATCACCCACCAAAATTGAAAGTGCCCACCAAAATTGAAAATCAATGGCACCAAAATTGAATTTTTCTGTCATCTTCAATCTCACTAACAAAACTTCATGTAATGAATCTCACAAGTTTTCGGGAATTATCAACTTTCATCTATAACTACTAATCTGTACTAACATTATAGAGAGAAAAGATTTGTATTTTTGTATGTAACGACTGGTGGCAATACGGTCTTTACCATAAGTGCACACGAGGCTCGTGCCCAGGGCCCCCATTCTCAAGGGGCCCCGAAGGACTGACAATTTCTCTCACACATTTATTCTGAATACTTTTTCGTCAGGCACATCACAGTTTTTTTCACAAAACAGTAATAGCTCAAAAAGAAATAAGGGAAAAAATTACATTTAGAGAAACAAATAAGCCGAGGGATTATTCAGTCTCATCCCCGCAAGACAAAAGTACCTCTGAATATCACTAGGAAAAAGAGGTTACGTGTGATGAAAACGACAAACACACATTAGATGCGGAACCGTCGACTTCAAGCTACTTATTACTAATAATAATAAAGCCTGTTCCGAACAGTTGTGATTGATAAAACTAAAAAACATAAAAATTAAAAACTACACTAAATATACAAAATTTCTATGATTTCGGTGTGCCTTATGGCTAAGGCCTTCTCCAACCGTTGCCACTGCTTCCTGTCTGTCGTCACTCTTATCCAAAGAGGTCCTACGGTCAATTCAAGGTCATCTTCCCATCTTCTTGTTTTGCTAACTGTCACCTCTTTGCTCCTTTCTTCCTTATAGCAGCAGAGCATAAGTCTCGTCCACCTCCATTTGAGTTTGCTAATATGTGACAGTATGTCTGTTAATTTGGTTTTGCGCCTGATACTTATAATTTTATCCATTAGTTTCAAACCCAGCATGCTCCTTTCCATGGTTCTCTGGCAACTTGCTAGTTTGTTCCTATCGTGTTTTGTCAAAGCCCAGGTTTCACATCCTTAAGTGATACAGGTTATTATGCAGGTATCAAAGATCTTCTTCTTGATTTTTATGCCCAGTACCTTGTTTATAATGACTTCTTTTAAGGCGCAATACTTTTATCATTCCGTCACAATTCTTTTATCTATTTCATTGGGCATTTGGTCAAGCTACATACTTTGAATTAATAACTGCAAGCTTAGAGAATGTATGTGTCTCCTGACCCTGATACTTACTGTGGTGACATTTTACCGGAAGAAGTCCGTGATATTTGAATTCGAAAAGGGCCAGAGTTTTACTAAAATAAAAATAGTGACTTCTTCGAAACTTCTACAAGTTTTCTAGATTCAAATGGTAAAACGAAAACTAATACTTGAGTAAAATATTTTATTTGTTAATTGACGAATAAGGAGTCTTTAGAAAGAAAATGGCTCCTTTATTCACCACTAAATAAATCTGTATACTGTTATTGCTGCCGTCTATTTAATACCATTACTGGTTCTGGACATAATTGAAGTTCTCCTAATGGATATAAAGATTGGAAGCATATAAGTAGGTAACTTATTGATAGAGCATAAGAGCAGAGTACAGCTCAGGGAATTTATGATGAATTATGTTGCAGCAATAAAAACTACTAGACGAACAGAAAATAACTACCCGTTGGAAGAATGTGCTTAAGAGGATTGTTGAAGTACCTAGTGAAATTGTTGGCTTCAAGAGATCTTGCTATTCGTAGTGGTAATGAGAGATTAGGATCTAATATCTAATAAATAATAAATGGTCCTACTTAGTAAAAAAATGTTATTATAATTCGCTTTTTAACTGTCCAAAAGGGAAAAACGCCACCAAAGCCACCAAAATTGAGCCACCAAAATTGGAACCAGACATAAAAAAATCTTTTAAAATAAGGGATTTAAGTAACAATTAAATTAGTATCACTGATTAAATGCATAACCCAAATCACTACGTATAACGTGTAGCTTACTGTTAAAATACTTTTAAATTAACAGCAAATCGATCCACCAAAATTGAACATTTCTTGTCCCCCTTGCCACTCAAGATGATATTTTCGTTTTTAACGGGAAATCACAGCACTAATCAAACACCTTCTACGCGCAAGTGCCGGCGCACGACTGAGAGATGTTAAATCATAAAACGCGATTGATCGCATACGTACGTAACTTCACGTTAAAGTTAGTTGAACAAGTGCCAACAAATTTTTGATATTTGCTTGGACAAAATTTGATTGAGTATCCAGTGCCTTTAAATTTAATTTTCTAATATGGTTTCATTGTTTTCAGATAATGTGTCTTATGCATATACTAACGAAATCGTTTATTTTGTATTGTATCTTAGATTGTGACTTAGGTGAGTGCAATTGTATCAAAAAATGGAACTGGGACAAGCCACCAAACTTGAATTTTCAGGCGATTCTTTTTTTCCTGATTACTTATACACACTTATAAAAAAAACTTATGTGGCCCTAATTGCACCAAGTTACGTAGTTCACTACAAAAAAAAATCAAAAACATCCTATAATTTAACACCTCGATTCTCAACGTGGACACGTAAAATTTGCCGCTGGGATATTCACCCACTTCAAATATTTAATTGCCGACGTAATATCTAATAGACACTAATTAATATAATATTATAGTACCTAAACTAATAAGAGATAGTTAACAACACTGGATATAGTTACAGAGGCCCCTCATACGGGTCTTCTATCGGAATCATTCAACATTTTATGTAACGTCACTAGCTATGATGCAACTAATATCACCTGATTGGTATGAATGTAATGCAACAGGGTTGCCAGTTATGAAAATATTAACAACTAGCGGACCCGGCAGACGTCGTTCTGCCCGGCAGTGCCATCTACCGGGTGTCAGACCTACCGAATATAACCAATAATAAATAATAGGTATCTAAACCGGTTTTCGGCACTTCTTCGCTTTCTAAATTTTCTTTTCTTTTTTTTTTCTCTGCGTAAGAACCATCCTCGTACTTAAAGGAATATTTTTAAAAAAGAATTAGCGAAATCGGTCCAGCCGTTCACGCGTGATGTCGTGACAACGGAAAACGGGTTTCATTTTTATATATATAGATTATTGAAAATATTGAAAGAAAACTACTTTTTAACGGAGTTTATCGCGGATTATTTCTTTCTTACTTACTTAAAGAATCTTGGTTGAAGAATTGTGCCCGATGAACGTAAATAGGTTTGCCCCTATTACGTATGGGACTTAAACATAGCCGGCGAAAAGTAAGTGATATTCACCTCTGCCTACACCTGGGTAATACAGGCGGGACTCATGTTATGTTAATTAGGTACTTAATTAATTGGACAAATCCAATACCCAATAATAGGACGTTAAATGATTGTAATTTTATTTAAAAATAAATGTTAGTATAATTACCTAATTAGCGTGGCACAACCCTACATAGACAACTGCACATCACAATCGCTATGCGCCAGCGCAGTAGTGTGCACCGTCGACTGTTGCATCACTGATTTTTAGCATTCCTCATAAACTTAACTAAATCATTATAATATTATATATACAGTATATTTTCATTTATTTATATAAATTTATATACTTTGCTGCATATAAAATTCTACTAAAATTATTTTAAGATTCCCTGAAAAGTACATATGTAAATAATAATGTTTATATTAAATTAGGAAGAGGGGTTAATTTTAACACTTAGCTTTAATAAACTTTTTAAATATAAAAAAATACAGAGGAACCTTCATGACCAACGTCACAATAGACGCTTATGGTTATTTAAATAAAGTAAATAAAAAAAAATGTTTTTGAAGTGAAAATTTCTTTAGCGGCGTTGAGCACTTTTTCTGTAATGGGTATAAAATATTAAACTCGCGTCAGGACACGTGACCTGATCGAAAAAGCGTAAGACGGATGGAGAGTAGACAGCTATCCCCTCTATACGGCGCGGCGAAAATGTATGCCTGGGCCTACTGTTTCGTTTAGGCAGCGCAGGGCGCTTGCGCGAATGTTCGTGTATGTTACAGCGTGCCACGCGCATCCATGGATGGTGACAGCTGATGGCTCGACCGTCTGTGTAGTGATCATATTGTTGTGTATTCGTAAAATTCGTGCCGTATTCTAATATAAATTGTCATGTTTGTGTACGATAGCGCAATAAATGAATATTGTATTCTACCACATAAATGATAGTACTTTTATACTGATAAAGCAATTGGTGCAAAATTATTCCCTAACCATTCCAAAATATCAAACATGCTCAACGTTAATAATCAAGTTTTCACTTCTGCCGGCACTCCCGGAGTGCAACCCGTTTTTTTTTTTTATTTGAAGCTATGGTTGCCACAATTAAAAAAAAATAGAACAAATCGCACTGACATTTCACACACGAAGAATAGGCATTATTCTGAATCATTATTTTCATTCTAAACCTAAGTTAGTACATCTACCATTGTTACCTACTCGCATAAAACATAATATTACATAATAGAAATAGAAAACCAAATTCTATCCCAAAATTACTTGTATGAAGGCCTCAGACAGTTAAATTACTGGCCATTCTTGTTACTTTACAAAAGAGCTTCTATTCAAAACGAGAACACTAATTTCTTCCCGCCAAATTTTCACTCAGCATATTAACCATTTTAACAATTCTTATATTACACAACTTTCAGTTGAACAACGATTTGTTTAAGAAAATGATTGTTTAGCAGTTAACCATCCGATTTGTTGGTAAAATTGAGCTTTAATGATATACTAACCAAATTGAGCGTGACACGCCGTGACACAATAGACGTAATTGAGTCATTTGTGACAGACAGACAGACAGTCTCGCCCAAAAGATTGTAGAGGCCACTATAATGCGAATAGGTATAGTAAAATTTAACTTCATATTTTCATCATACTGAAAAAAAAATACTACTATATAAATGTCACTTATGCCCGAACGGTGAATCGCCTTTAGAATTTATGGTCGATAGTACGATACTCTTTCGTACCCACACATCTTTGTGTGAACTGTTTCATCGCCGCTGCTTAATATCGGTAAAGGAAAACATCATTAGCAAACCGGTCAAGAACTAATCATTTGAGGATATGTTACATCCACTAACCCGCACTTGGCCAGCGTGTGTGGATTAAGGCATAAACTCGCAATCTTATAAAATCACCTGTCAAGGCCTACTTTAGTTTCTTTTCCAAACGTTCCAGCCATTGAGTTATTTTATTTGACCCTCTATCTTAGTCCATACGTGCTACGTGGCCTGCCCAATTCTACTTTTGTTGCAGTAGTTTAGAGCAACGAAAATATAAACATCTCTAAAAGAACCTTGTTTTTTTGAAGATGGTTAAAAGGCGTTCGTATTAACGCATCGCGGTTTAGTGTTATCTTCATGCTAAATTAACAATGTTGTTGTTTCTTACGTAATGCTATTAAAAAAACACCAGGCGCATAATGCGTGTGCGAACCACGAAGTTCTTAGTAAGTAATTAAGAAGTCGGTTAAAAATCACGATCATACTTCGATCAAAAAATGGAGAAAAGCTTGATAAAAGTAATTAGGTACATGATTATTTCCCTCGCCTTTTTCCCATTTCGATACAGGTCGGCTCCCAGTCTAATCTAATGCGGATAGGTACCAGAATTAAACGAGCGACGGCCATCAGACCCAGAAACCTGTTAAGAACCAGTAGCCGAGATGATTAGACCAGGTGTCAGATTATAACCAACCAGACACCGAAACAAAAATTTATTGTTACACAAATGACCTCCCGGGTACAGTATACACCAAGGAGTTTCTTTCTTCCATGGCATAGGCTATACCAGGTTGCCATCTCAAACTTTGAATTACCAGGGCATTTCGGTTTAAAACCATGACTATATTAAGAGCAGTAGGTATCTAATTGTTATATGCACTCAAAACAAGGTCAACAAAACCAGGGCCCAGTGAAACGATTGGAGATCGTTTTCAGTAGTTACGCGCCAATTTATAACATAGGTGCTTAACAGAACTCTTTAAAAACTCAGGACAATACTTAGAAACTATCCAGGAGATCCCAGGATACACGAAAAAGCAGGAATATCCTGGGAAAACTGGACGGTTGGCAATCCAACGCCATGCCTATACCATGTAAGTAATAATAACGATAAATGTTTTTTAATTAATAATAATAATGTAATAATAATATTCCAGGACATTAACACACACGGTCATCTGGTCCCAAGCTAAGCAGAGCTTGTGTTATGGAAACCAGATAACTGGTATATACTATACATATAATACTTTTCTTTTGTAAATATATACATATAATAGATATTTACACCCAGACTCGACTCAAACACAAATGTTCATCACTAATGTTTGTCTCGGGTGGGAATCGAACCCACAACCTGCGGCGTGAAAAGCAAGTATCTTACCGACCACGCAGAGATACACACACACAGATACACTACAGAGATCGTCATAAGGTAAGTACATATTTAATCGACTTCCACTCCTAAATGCGCAAAATAATTTACGCAAACAAATTCAGCAGACTTTGAAATTAGGGTCCTACCTACTGAATTCACTGAAAAGCATTTCGCACGGTGTTTAACAAGCGATAAATTCGCACAAACCTCAATAGCATTGTATAGTACCGTCGAATCGGTTTGTATTGTTGATATAATACACCTTCAGATAAATTGTAGGTATTGTATAAAGCCAATGGTCTGATAAATAAGTCTGTCAATTGTCTGTGTCATTGGTACAGTAGGTAAACGTCTAGAAAGTCCCGGGATCGATTCCCAGTCAAACAGAGCTAAGGCTCAGTGCTTGCAGAAAAAATAACATCAGTTCAGGGCCCCGATTCACGCGCTTGAGACATTTAACTCTAATAGACATTTTCATGTCATTTCATGTTTTTTCGACATAATTGTCTATTGGAGATAAAGTACTTAAAGTTCCCGAATTTCTTGAACTTGTCAAAATAGGTTTTCGATTTCTTTTTCTTTCAAAACGTTCGTTCAATTAAAAAGAAAATAAAATTAATTGGAAATAGAATAGGTCAAATATTTTGAGTACTTATTCGAAAACTTTTTTCGTTTAGACCTCTTTTTTTCTCTTCGAGTTGTGATTGGATGGACATGTCATTACATATTTTGGTGCGAAACTGTTGTGTTTGTGGTGCATAAGTTGTCAACAAACACAGAAAAACAAGGTACAGTTAGTGTACTTCTGTAATCGAACTGGAAAATACAATGAAATCCAGATTAAGCGGTGCAACGGTCGCCTTTTGGCTCATCATCAACTTTTGCTTATTTTTGTCCACTGCTAGACATGACCTCTCCTAAAGGTGTAAGTTCGTAGCCGACTGTCAGCAGCAGCAGACGACGTGTTGGTTGCAGCGGAATGTTTTCATAAAAACACATCTAGTAGATACCAATAGTGTCAAAATGGTGACAGGCAGATGAATAAAAATATCACCTACTTTTCACTGGCTTTGTTTTATGTCCAATACATAATAGTAGTGAGCTTATTGCTGTTCAACTGTATGTAACTAGATTTTCTTATTAAAAATAGATCGTTTAACTCGCGTACCGCCATCTGAGGTACAAAGTCATAAAACATTAATTAAATCTCATAAAAAACTATTTAACCACAGATAAAAGTAATGTAATACTATTCGCCACTAATATCCATATTGCTTGAACCATCACTGTCTGTGCAGCTTGAGGAGGAGAATCTTGTCGATACGCGAGTTAAACGGTCTATCTATAGATTGCCTTTTTTTCAGTGTTTTTAATTAATTTAATATTTTATTGTAATTTCTGCTATTGACTGCCTAAATGTTTGTGCTTTACCAAAGTCTAGCAATAAAGAATACAATGTAAATGACCCGTAAAGCGCAGTAAGGTGCGGTCAGTGGCCGGATGAGTGACCGCTTGTAGTAATTTCGTGCTCCGCAGGAGACGATAAACATCGGTCCAAGATTAAACACCAGTTCACTAAGCCTTCAGTATCTGCTTATTGGTAAATACCTATTTATAGATTCCATTAAAAAAAAACTCGGTAGGAAAAGCCAGTTCCTTAGAAAAATAGTTGAAAAAAAGTTGCTTCTTTATTCCAACGCCTGTACTGTAACAAGTAGTTTCTTTCCTCCGTGGCCTGTACTGTAACAAGTAGTTTCTTCCTTCCATGGTCTGTACTGTAACAAATAGTTTCTTCCTTCCATGGCCTGTACTTTATATTATAAGTGTATATTTACAAAAGAAAAGTATTATATGCATAGTATATTTTGGGTTCCATAACACAAGCTCTGCTCAGCTTGGGACCAGATGACCGTGTGTGTTAATGTCCCTGAATATTTATTTATTTATTTAATGTTTATGCCATTACGTTCAATAAACTTATTTCTATTTATTTTTTATTTTATTTTATTTACAACTAGTTATGACAAAAATACGTATAGTCAAGTTAACCAACTTGATTCATACATGGTTAAGTAATGTTTCGCACCAGTAACTTAATTAACACATGCGAAAACATACAAGTAATGACGAAACTTAAAACACGGTAAGTATTTTGTGATTCAATGTCCCAAGTGACTCGGAACATATATTTTTATTATTGCGTTTAATTAGTGATGCCAGCAGTGGTACAGGCCTCGCCCTTGAAATCGCGGGTTCGATCCCCGGGTATGTCTAAAACCAAAACAATTCGAAATATGACGTCTACCGACACGCACTTCGATTAGGGCTAAACCTAAACTCTCTCAACTCTTAAGATAGTTCCCGTGCCCAGCAGTGAAAAACTATTTTTTTTTTAATTCCTAAATTGACTGGCGCTTGACTGCAACTTGTCTGATGTTAACAAATGATGTAGTCTACGATGGGATGCGTCAAATAATAATAATAATAATTAGATTTTACGTTACCTTTTATTTATAACACAAAGTTTTACTTACATACATATTTATACTACTAGTACAAAGAACGGACAAATTTGTAAACCATACTTACTTATTTAAGGCCGTAGACATATTGAAATAAACTATTTTATCACGAATTTTGTCTCGGTTTATTTTAAATTTAAAATAAAAAAAGAATAAGAAATCTGAAAATAATCCGCGATAAAATCCGTTATAAAATATTTTTATTTCAATGTGTGATATTCGCGTTAATTTAAGAAAATGCCATAGACATATCGTACAAGTTTAATTAGGTACTGCCTTTTAATGTGCAGTTTCATGAATTTATTTTATTATTTAATAATATTTTAAATAAAATAATAATTGTAAATTAAATGTATTTTTATTTGTTTGAATTTTTTTAAATATAATTAGATATAAACTCGGCGCTAAATTCCCGTCTCCTTGAACAATAAATTTCTCACTATAACTTCAATAAATATTTTTTTGAATAATGTAACATCAATTTATTTACTTTATTCGTGTTGTATTTTGACATTATACTTCATTAACCCAGGATTACAGACTTAACCCTTTCTAATTCGGTTTGTTAGATATTTATAAAATTAACCTTAAGTTTAACTTATTCTTGATTGCAATTCCAATCACACGCTGGCCAAGTACCTACGGTTTGATGAAAATCACATGTCCTCGAACGATAAGTTCTTACAAAATGTGAAAAAAACCAACCGGGGACTGGACCCAAGACCTGATATTTTAACTCGTAAAATAGTTAAGAGAAGTCCTATGACCAGCGATAAGATACTAAAAAGTGTTGTAGTGAAATATATGGAAGAAATATAGAGCAGCGGTGGCGCAGCGGTACGGCCTCACCTTAAAAATATAAAGTCGTGGGTTCGATTCCCGGTCGTGCCCACGTATAATTGTGTGAATTGTTCATCGCCGCTGTTCAATTTCGGTGAAGGAAAACATAGTGAGGAAACCGGCATGTCTAAGAACTAATCATTGTAGGACATGTGACATTCACCAACCCGCACTTGGTGTGTGGATTAAGGCTTTAACTCTTTCAACTCGTAAAATAGTTGAGAGAATATCTGTGCCCAGCAGTGGGACTCTAAAAAGGGTTGAAGTGAAGTGATATGGAAGTGCTTCACTACGTCAATCATCTCAAAAAAATTAAATAGATTTTCATACCCTTTTCAGGTTTTCATGATTTAGATATTTTTTCGAGGAATATTTATAAAAATATATCTTGCTGCAGCTTTTTAAAGTAGGGGCGGGTCGCTAGAAATACGTAAGCGCACTTTATACATAGTTTACGAAGTAAACTACAACATACGTGACCTTGACCCGCTGCTTACAAATAAATTCTCTTACAAACGACCTTACACAAAAGTGGGGATGTACCTACACCTTTATTATAGAATTTACATTCATTATTACCCCATACCGTCTTAATAACTCTTAATGATATTTACACGTGTCAAAATACCAATTAAAACAGCTATAAAATCATAATAATGTGCTTGAATAAAATCGCAACATATATCTACTAATCGCGTTACAGAGATTACACCTTAAATCCTTGAAGTGTTGTTTAATCACTGCGAAATTAAATATTATTTAGACACCAGTGAACATTCGTGTAACAGGTCTTGAGTGCAACACTAGTGTGCGTTGCGAAAAGTGTAAAATGTCGTTGTATCGACAGCATGTGTTTGTGGTGTTGTGTGCCTGTATTTATGGCAGTTGGCAGTTACTACCTTTGCGTAAGTTTTTTTTTAATATCACAATTTAAACGTAATTAAACAAACCTTTTTGAAATGCAACAGATACCTAAGATTTTTTTTTAATGTCTACTACAGGGCAAAAAGCCCAATGCCTCATTCTAAATTGACATCTAAAACAAATCGTACTTAAAATTTAGAATTTAGAATGAATTAATTAATTAATTACCATAATCGGCACAGTAATTATGAGTTAGTTCAAAAATTCTTGTAGTCATACCTACAGATTTATTTACAAATTGAAATTTTCCAAAAATTTCTTACCTTCATTGCAAAAAAGTATACTTTTTAACTTCGGAATAACTTCGTACCTGCACTATAGGCATCTCATATCGCACAAAAAAATGACCTCGAAAGAGCCGACTTCAATCAAACTCGAAAAAAGAATCAGGGGCCATCTGATCCCAAATTTGTACATATGAAAGAGTTATGCCCAAAGTGCTTTGCTTCCACTATTACTGTGCGGACTGCCAAGTTGTGGAATTCGCTGCCGGCATCTCTGTTTCCGATTGCTATAATCTACATGTCTTCAAGTCACAAGTGAATTAAAATTTACTGGGTAAGCGCATTCCATCGTAGACTACATCATTGCTTAACAACAGGCGAATTGTGGTCAAGCGCAAGCCCATTAAAGGATAAAAATAAAATTCTCGCTTCGATAACCTCCTCCGTTTCTAAGTTGGGTAAATATCTAGCGAGTGCATTTACTCCATTGCAGTAACAGGTATCGTAACCTCATCTTACATAAATAACCAGAATAACAGTACAGTGTACAGGTAAAACATATTGTGAAACTTGTTTAGTGCGTTCTACACACAATACTGCATTAAACGATGTAGCTCACGACAGCAAAACCAGAAAGTGTAGGCAAAGGTGTAATTGATACCAACATTATACCTACGTGCAATACTAATAACTAGCGGACCCCGCAGACGTCGTACTGCCCGGTAAAGCAGTGCCACCTACCGGGTCCGAAAATAGATTAAGACTGATTCTCAGACCTACCGAATTGGTCAAGCCGTTTCTGAGGAGGTTGATTATTTTTATTTTTTTTTGCGTAAGAACCATCTTCGTACTTCAATTAACAATCTTAAAAAAAGAATTAGCCAAATCGGTCAAGCCGTTTTCATGCTATGTCGTGACAACGGAAAACGTGTTTCCATTTTTATATTATAGATGTAGAAGAAAAAAGCATTTTTACATAATTCCAATGATCTCAAAACTGGCTTTTAGTGAGATACCGCTTTTGCAATTAGTATGGCAGTATAGTACCTATTGTAGTTTTGGGAGATGACTCATTTTTGTCCGTGGGAGTTCACCTTTGAACTGAATCCCCTCACGTGGTGCAAATCAGGTGACAATAAACTAGTAAAACAAATGGTAATGACTGGTGGTAAGTTTCGGCCATGGTAAGTGACTACCCACCGGACAAAGCCGCACCGCTAAGCGGCCTTGCGTGTTCCGGTGTGATGGTGACACCATTGAAGAGGGTGGGTCGGAATTGTTGCTCCTTTATGTTTACTAACCAAATGAAGCCTCATTCTACTACCACCTTCTCATCGAAAATCATTCGTGACCACGAATGAATTCGTATATTGGGCAGGCGCATTCCATCGTAGACTACATTATTGCTTAACATTAAGAATGTTGTAGTTAATAAGCTCAAACCTATTGGAGAATAAAAATAAGTAAATTATGTTATCTGTGGTTTTCCAAATTGTTTACAGAACCACCCTGCATTCATTGGGCCCAAATCTATCAGTAGTTATATAAAACATTAGAAACAGCTAATAAGTACTTCAAATTTAAATTTGGTATAGGACCATTTCGGTAAAAATTCCTCATGTACAAAATAAAATAGTCGTCATTAAAAAGATTGCAATTAAATTTTTTATTTTTAAGTGCGAACAAACTATATTCGACACATTCGAATTAATAACCTTCTTTCTAAAGTATCTCGAGAACTAGATACTTGACCTATGTGGCAGAAAGATAGGATATAAGTAGGAGAGATCTGCTTAGAAAAGAATTTTTAATTTTTATTCTGGACTACAACTTGACTGATGTTAGTCTACGATGGATTCTAAGATTTTCCCCAAATAGAGGTCGATTCCAGTCGTGTAGGCCACATAGAAAAAATCCCAGGCCGAAGGCTCTAGTCTTTTATATTTTCAAATAACACAACCATTTTTGATGTTTAAAAAATTTTATAAACTCGCAAAATCGTTGAATATTTCACCTTTGCTTAGATTTCATATTAAGAGCTAAGCAAACTTGAGTTAATTATGAGAGTTGTGAAAGATTAGGAAACTACGATAAAATAGGACATTTAAGTATTTAAGGTTTGGTCTCTAGATCAACGACGCGATCTTCAGCGCGCCAATCGCGATTGCGTTTTGCAAAAACTTTAAACACCCACCTATTTAGAAATACGTGAGCTGTCAGTTTGTTTAAAACGTCTATAAACGAACCAGGACCCAGAATCTCGCGCTTTAGATATTTATCTCGAACTCGACAAATGTCGGAAAAAAATGGCGAATGATTTCAGTTGTGAGGTTGTGACTAGGTATTCGTTACAAGTGGTGCGCATATTGGTAGACTTATCTCTAACATGACATCACACGAAAATTAATTATCAATCGACATTCGTCATTTTTTTGACATAACTAATTATTATGTCAAGTTCGAGATAAAGAAGAAGAGTCTACTCCTGATGAATATGGCCTCATGTGTCTCCGACAAATAGCAGCGGTCGTGGATAAGCTGTGCGGAGAAAGAATACCTGAGGCTTTAAAACATAAATGGGATACACAAAAGATCCAGCTGGGGCCCCTGTTCAGTTATAATTCTACTAATATTATAAACGCGAAAGGTTGTAAGAATGTATGGATGTTTGTTAGTCTTTCACGCAAAAACTACTCGACGGAATTGGATGAAATTTAGAACAGAAATTGATTATGGTCTGGATTAACGCATAGGCTATTTTTTATCCCAATAAGTGCCACGCGGGTGAAGCCGTGGGCGGAAGCTAGTATTAGTACACGTGTCACAAATCCACCCTTCATCCTTCCACCTTTTCTCGTTCCTAGCCACTAATACGGTTCTTTTTTAATTTAAATCTTTTCAAATTCAAAATTATATTCTACTATTTTGATATAATATGTATATGAATATCTTTACTCTTAGTAGTCTGTGATCTTTACCAGCAGACTCACAGACTACAGAGAACCTAAAGCAGTCTGGATGTGAACTTGAAACCTAACGGACCACTGGATCACGTGCCCTTCATTTATCACTATTTTTCTTTACTAAAGTACTAAAACCTCATTTTAAAGTGATTATTTTAATTTCAATACTCCTCTCTACTTGTGCGGGTCTAGATACTACCCACTACTGTCTCATATCATAGATTTAGCCCCGTATTCATAAACTTTTTTTATGCTCATTATAGCTAAAATAGGTTTATAATTCGTTCGTCTTTGTCTGTTATCTTGACATTTATACTATTAAGAAAGAGACAAAGTTCATTTTAACTAAAGAGTTCTTTAAGATTTTTATGAATAAGGCCATTAGTATATCTTAAATGATGTAAAATCACTACCTAGTATAAATCAAAGTCGCTTTTTCTGTCCCTATGTCCCTATGTATGTTTAGATCTTTAAAACTACGTAAAGGATTTTGATGCGGTTTTTTTTTGTTAGAGTGATTCCAGAGGAAGGTTTATAAGTACAACACATTGCACCCATGCGAAGCTGGGGCAGGTCGCTAGTTTGATAATAAAGATACATACTTATGTACATACAGTATAGATTCCTAAATCGATGACCATGTCGGTATGTCTCTGTACATTTAGGTAGCAATCTCAAAGCAGTTATCGTTCCACGCCCTTGATGCAACGGTTTTTTATTACCGCGGCTTTTAACCTCCGACAAAAAAGAGGGGTGTTATCAGTTTAACGCTAAGCTAGCCGCATCAGGTTAGACTGGGAGCCGATCCCAATAGAAATAGGAAAAAGGCAAGGGGAATGATGATGACATCAATAAAGATATTTAACTATCGACCTACAATAGTAGCTAATAGCAGATGTAAAAAAAATTATGATGTACGTTCAGGATGCCCTACTAAATTTGACCTATGATGATGCAGAGAAGTTATTACTAATATTTAAGTGAATAAGTTTTTATATTATAACTATTTACTACTTAGTTGTATTAGAGTTAGTATTATAAGGTTATGAAATGTGTTTAAAAAATAAAAATAAATTGAAATGTGTTATTAATATTTAATTTACTACTTTGCACTTTAGTGATTATTAAAACATTGTTTGCCTTTTATGCCTGAAACACAAGGCAACCTAGTTCAGGCGAATGTATTATACTCTACCTATTATAAAAAAACCTGTATTCTAATATATTAATTGTAACTACTTACTTGCTATATGAATAAACTTTATTTTACTTTACTTTAATTTACTTAATAATGCACCGTTTTCGCGAGGACAGTAGCAGTGATAGGACTGTAAGACTTGAAAATACACTACATTGGATCGTCCTGAAGACAGTTGTCCGTATTTACACGATAATAATAATATAGTGGGACATTAACACACACGGTCATCTGATCCCAAACTAAGCAGAGCTTAAACTATGGAAACCAGATAACTGGTAATATACTACTTAAAGTGCTTTTCTTTTGTAAATACATACTTAATTATAGATAATTACACCCAGACACAAGACAAACAGACATATTTAAACAAATTTTTGTCTCGGGTGGGAATCGAACCTACGACCTGCGTCGTGAAAAGCAAGTAGTTTACCGACCACGCCACCGGCCCGTCATGATGATGTCCGTGATGCTTTTTGGTGGCTTTTTCCTGTCTTACTGGTCTGTCTCGGCTATTTTCAGATGCAGATACCTACTATTATAACTGAGAGTGGCGAAGAGCCCATACAAGCCGATTCCTATCCGCTTCCCATTAGAAAATGGTCAATATCACACGTACTTAATATATTATGTAACGCCTAAAAGTTTTAACTAGCAACAAAAATAAGTATAGCATCAAGTGTAAGAACGATCGGTGACGGTAGTGAAGAGATATTATTTTCTTAAGTAAGAAGTTTTTTGCTCCGGCTTCCCTTTTTCATTCCATCCGTCGCACTGATAACTACATAAACCCTTTTTAAAATGTCTAAACAACTAAACTAATAGTGAAAACCGTACAAAAATCAATAAGTTCCAAAAACATAAGATCATCGCGCATAAAAATAGGAACTATAGGCCGACCGTTTAACTCGCGTATCGCCTATCGCCAAGATTCTGACTCCTCAAGCTGCACAGACAGTGATGATGATTCAAGCGATATGGATATTGGTGACAAATAGACATTACTTTCATCTGTTTTAAAATAGTTCTCTATGAGATTTAATTTAATGTTTTATCACTTTGTACCTCAGATGGCGATACGCGTGTTAAACGGTCGGCCTATAAATCTTAGATGCTTTTGACGTGACAACGTCTTATAAATTGGTTTGCCGGGTGACACTTCAAGAAACTGCGTTACGCTCCGCTCACGTTATGCGCTCACAATGAGAGCGAGTGAGAGGCACGCGTCCCTTCCACTCGGGCATGGTTAGCCCGCCTAAGAGCGAGAGAGACAGACATAAAAAGTGAAAGGCACGCGTCCCTTCCACTCGAGCACAGTTAGCCCGCCTAAGAGCGAGATTCTTTGTATAAATTAATGTTTTAATTATAATTCTTTGTATAAATAAATGTTTTGAATTGTTACTATTATTTCATCCTTCTTCCAACTATACGAATGAATATTCACATTAAAATTATTTTACCACTCAAAGTCGTTGTCACGTAAAACTTTCTCCCGTATACCGACTTTACAGGCAACCAATTTTTTTTATACTTACATGATTTTGAAGGCCCAACAAAAAAATGGGTGGGGTATTAAGTTTGATGCGTGAATACAAGTTTGTACGTAGCGCATAAACAGATGGACCGATCTTGATGCTTTATTTCCTAAATAAAAGGTGAAATTTATCTAGGTTTATAAAAATATTTAAGCGTCGGAGTTTATTAATTTTATAATTTAGAGTTGTGGAGTGATTTTGAAACTCACTTCAACCCTTTCTTTAGTGTCCCTCTGCTGGGCACCAGTTTTCCCCCAACTATCTTTCGAGTTAAGAGAGTTCAGGTTTTAATCCACAAACGCTGGCCAAGTGTGGGTTGGTAGATGTCACATGTCCTTGAATGATTAGTTCTTAGACCGGTTTCCTCACGATTTATTCCTTCACCGATATTGAGCAGCGGTGATGAATTTCACAAAAAGATTTGTGGGCACGACTGGCGGTCGAACCCGCAACCTTTTATTTCAAGGGCGAGGCTAAAACTGCTGCGCCACTGCTGTTCTAAGTAAAAGTACTACCTTACTAATATTATCTATCCCTTTCTTTCAGCGGACTACATCCATCCATGTTCAGAGCTAACCGACGAATGCTTCACCAAAGCCACATTGGACGCCATCCCTGGGATAGTGAAAGGTATCCCAGAAGCTGGGATGCCGTCGCTAGATCCCTTGCACCTGGTGAAGAATGTGAGCATGACGCTCCCGGGGAATCTGAAGATGACCTTCCATAACGCGAAGCTTGTTGGTTTGAGGACCTGCATCCCAGATAAAGTGTCGTAAGTAACGTTTTTTTGTCCCATATTCGCTTTCACGCCGCGGCTCCGCCCACCACGTGAAGTTGGTTTCTATCAAACATTTCTTTGAATATGTCTGTTTGTCTTGTGTCTGGGTGTAATTAAGTATATATTTACAAAAGAAAATTATTATATGTAGTATATTACCAGTTATCAGATTTCCATAGTACAAGCTCTGCTTAGTTTGGGATCAGATGACCGTGTGTGTTAATGTCCCACGGTCCCACTATATTATAATGATAACGTATGATTTTCGGTGAGATGGTGGCGCTGGAATGAGGCTCCATATGGTTAGTAACCATAAAGGAGCAACCACTCTCTTCAATGATGTCACCAGACATCGCGCCGTTTTTTCTGGTGGGTGATCACTAACCACAGCCGGAGCGTACCACCAGTTACAAAATCTGAAACCCTTTACCTACGCCACTGTCTCCTGGCTGACTTGCAAGTTCAAGCTTACAAACAAGCTTACAAAAGCTTACAAGCTGTGGTGGAATTATCATAATTCAACCACATCTGCTCTGTCCTCATAAACTTCAACTACAAGTTGTGTAATCAGTAAATAAGTCAGTGTGTTTAATCCCAAAAAACGCGATATTGTTATAAAGGTTGTTAATAATATATACTTAATAGCTATAAAGCTTAAATAAAAATATTTTGGAACATTAATAATAATAATAATAATTTTTTATTAGGTTAAAAAGGTACAGCATGAGATTAAAACTAACTATAAAATAAAAACAGAGTTATGTGTATACCTGAACTAGGGTGAAACCCTGTGTCTCAGGCTAATAGTGCTTAAAATGTGTATAGTACATATTACAAAAATTATCAATATTATAAAAGTTATCATATAATTAAGTTTATATAATCTAATATATATATTTACTTATTTTACCAACTCTTATTTACTAACTAATAACATTTCTTCTGTAGAAGTATATGTTTGTTCTATAAGGTATTTAAATAATAATTCCTTACATCTAAATTGATTTAAACTGTAAATACTTATTTCTTTGTTAATTCTTTTATATAAAAATGGGCCTAAAAATGAGAAAAATCGCTTTATGAAAGCATGTCGGGGTGGCGCGTTTGTAGTACAGACTATATCTTTCCGTCTCTTGTTAGTAGTGTCGACATTGTAAGCTTGCATACTGTGCTGTTTTAGTATTATGTGCAAAATGAACAGTTGTCGAACAGTCAGCACGTTGCAGGACCTATAAAGAAGTTGTGTGGGGAAGAAAAAGGGATGGAAGTTAGCTACTTTTAATAGAGCTCTTGGAACTCGTTCTAGGGGAAGCATAATTGTTTTTAGTGCTCCTCCCCATGATGTAATACAATACTGAATTACAGATTGGCATAAGGCCATATAAACTTGTCGAATTATTTTGAAATTTGCAACACACCGAAGTTTCTTAAATATGAATATCATTCTGCGTAGTCGGGTAATTAAATTTTCTATATGTTGTCTGAAAGAGAGTAAATCGTCAATTATTATTCCTAGGTATTTTAATGTGCCTGTCCGAGAGATGGTAGGACAACTACACGTACTGACACTGGGATTGCGACATAGATGCGCGTATAATTCGTGGTTAGTGGCAATTTGCTGTGGCGTGCGTAAAGCAAAGTGAATAAATTTAGTCTTGTCAGCATTAAGTGTTAGTAAATTGCGTTGAAGCCAATTAGTCACCATATCAAAACCTGACTGTGCACAATGGTATAGTTCGCTGTTTTTTTTCGCTGAAAAAATAAGCGCCGTGTCGTCAGCGTATGATATAATTTTTCCGTTTTCTAGATTTAAGCTGAAGAGGTCATTTATGTAGATTAGAAACAAAATAGGTCCTAAAATGCTTCCTTGGGGCACGCCAAATTTTGGGATTTCCTGATCTTCGCTGGTGATGTTATCGATCCTAACACATTGACACCGGTGGTCTAGGTAGTCTGCAAAGAGTTTTAGTTGATTACCTCTTATTCCTAGAGCCTCCAATTTGGTCAAAAGTGTGGAAACGGAAACGGTATCAAATGCCTTTGCTAAATCAAGGAATATCCCTAGGGTCTGGTGGCCCTTATCGAGTTCTTGGCTAATATAGTCGGTTAGGTCATGTACTGCGTCGGCTGTGGATATCTTGGCTCTAAAACCAAACTGCATAGGTGAGAGGAGGTTATTATTTTCAAGGTATTTTGTAAGTCTGTTATAAATAATTCGTTCTAAAATTTTTGAAATTGAAGGGAGTAATGATATCGGTCTATTATTAGTCAAAAGATTTTTGTTTCCTGATTTGTAGATGGGTATAACTACTGCCTTTTTTAGACAGTTTGGGAAAATCCCTTTTGTGAGACATAGTTGAAATATGTGCTTTAGAGGTGGAATAAATATGTCCCTAAATTGTTTAAGTATCTTATTACTTATACTATCCCAGCCGACCGCACAGTCATCTTTTAGTCCTGTAATTATGCGTCCGATTTCTTGTTCATCAGTGTCTAGCAATGCAAAAGATTTACTACTAATTTGGGGCGGAAGTCTGTTTATTCCAGAACACTGAAATTGAATTTTTTCAGCCAGGTTTTTTCCTACGTTTACAAAAAAGTTGTTAATGTTGTTAGTAGCCAAACTGGGTGTAGAGTCAATGAGCAGTAGGCCCGAATTTGAGTCGCGCTGTTTTGAGGAATAGGTCATTGATTTTATTTGTTTCCAAAGGTACTTACTGTTATTGCCTGCCCTGGTTAATTCATTCCGTTCGTAAGAGATTTTTAATTTCCTTAAGAGACTGTTACAGAAGTTTCTGTATCTCTTGTAGGTCTGTAAAAATGTTGCATTTTCAGGAAAGCGCTTGGTTTGCTGATGCAATTTATCTCGATTTCTAATACACCGAATGAGTCCAGGAGTAATCCAGGGTTTAATATTATATGTTTTCTTATTTATTGGGGTAATAACGGTGTTATGCAATATTGCCTGTTGGACATTTTTTATTAAATACGACATTGACATATTAGCGTCATCGGTTTTATAAATTGGACTAAGATCGATATTGCGTAAGTCATACTCGAGTTTGTTTATGTTTAGTTTAGACTTTGTGTGTGGACGATTTTGCTTTGGCAGCGTTATATTTAGGGTTAGTAGGACAGCGTGATGGTCAGTAATAGTGGAATTAGTAACAAGTGTAATGTGGGGCAGGTTCGATTTAATTATCATGTGATCTAGACAGGATCCGCTTTGGTGGGTTGGTAAATGATGAGATGGCAAGAGCCCATGGTATGAGCAAATATTGAGGTAATCTTGTGTATTAGCTGTACACAGTTCAGATTTGATGTTAATATTTATGTCACCTGTTAGTAAAATATTAGTAAAGGATGCTAATGAGTTGAGTAATGCATTAAGAGAGTTGTGAAATGGTTCAAGGTTTCTGAAGGAAGGGGATCTATACACTGCAAGGATTGCAATTGTTGTACCAATTTTTATTGTCAGACAATTGCAGCCCTGCACTGACGGTTCCTCGACTGTGACATTCAAAGTCTCCTTAGTATATACCACTACCCCATCATTTTGGTTACTATTTATTTTGCTGTACTGTAATCTATATCCTGGTATTAATGGAATATTGTCGAGTCGATTTAATAACCAGCATTCGGTTAAAACTATCACGTCGCAAGTATAATTAAGTCTACTTAGAAAAACGTTAAAACTGTCTATGTTTTTATGAATGCTACGTATATTTTGGGTTAATACGGTTAGTGACTTATGATAGCCAGAGAGATATTGTCTGCAGTCTTCAACCTCACACGATTTTGACTCTGTTTGGAAAGTATGGTCGATGTCTGCTAACAAATTAATATCCATATTATGAAGAAAAACTAAAAAACTACCTATTTATAAAATTAAAATATAAAAACAAAAATTAAAAATAAAGTGCTAGGATGAATTTAATATGCGGCGCCCTAGGCGCCCTCATAGTCAATAGAGTTAATGTACCTATATTCGGCAGCTTTCTTGGCTGGACAGTCCGCGTCTCCCGTCTGGTGATTACTTGGCTTTTTGAAACGCAGACAAGTCGCGCATTTCGCTGCTTCTATCTTATCCATCCTTAATATCTTATCCATCTTCAGAACTTGCCTGATGTTAAACAACGATGTATTTACCAATTCACTATGATTAAGGTGAAAATGGAGGAGGCTTCATATCTAGCTAAGTATGATAAAAATCATAAACCCTTCATACACTCCATGGACAACTCGCTGATATTTACGACAATTTTTCCATTCCAAAGTTGATTAGTTAGTCAAAGGGCGTTTCAACACGACAGACATGCGACAGCACGATTGCGCAAATTCGTCCTTAGCGAGAAATACGAGAACTGTGTCAGAGGTAACTTGCCTCACTATAACCCGACTTAAGGAAAAACGTTTCTATACAAACTTCACTAGTGCTGGTACTACAGTGGTACTTATCATGACTAATTTTCGCTTCTGTAATAGCGATGATGACTAATTTTTGCTATGTCCGTTTGATATACAAATTAAAAATATTGGGCACGTATTTTTTCTTCCTTTGTGTGGTTAAAGATTACGGGGATACGTCCAAGCGAAATCTCGAATGACATCACACTTAGGTACCTAAGTTTCATACTTCTGTATGACGTAGCGGATTCTCACTACACAACTTCTTAATATTGTTTCATTTTAATGATAAAACAAAAATATGTGTCTAAACTTTTTTATAATCTTACTGACGTAATTTAAATATGATTTTTCACACAATATTAAAATTTGTGAAATTTCAGTTCAAACAGCATGAAAGTCAATACAAAATTTATGTTGAGATTTTCGATACCTACAATATATTCCAACGCTGCTCGGCACGGCCTGGGTCCGGCCGTTATGCCCCCATTCCGGGTTGCCCCCGGCCGGTATGCCCCAACATTGAAAAATTTGTTATTCCGGTTTGCCCCCGGCCGCGTTGCCCCCTTAGTTTCTCTTTTTGTCATGATATTCGATTCAGTACGGTTGAGTAGACAATTGTTAAAATAATAAATGGAAATCAAGAGTATAATCATCATGACTGATGTGTGCAGCCAATGTAGATAACAATAGATTAGGTAGATGCAGTGATGAGGGGTTGTTTACATCCGTCTACAATGTTTTAGGTGATTTTTTAAACTTCTTACTAGTGAGTAAAAGTCTTTTTCTTGTTTATATCATCTCATTAATTTACATTTATTCATCTTTATTAATTTACAGTAATGCGGTAAACTTACCAATCAAACAAAATATAGGAATTTATCATACAAAACACATAGTATAAAATAAATTAAACTGAAAAACACTTTTGTTTTCAACAGTATTTGCTCAAGCGTCTTGTTAAAAATAAAATGGAGGCAAAACGGCCGGGGGCAAACCGGAATAACAAATTTTTCAATGTGGGGGCATACCGGCCAGGGGCAACCCGGAATGGGGGCATAACGGCCGGACCCCACGGCCTTAGCTATTAATACGAAGAAGAGTCAGTTTATAATGGGCTCCAAAACAAAATCTACCCATATGACTAAATTACTAAAATTAAATTATGATGATGGTAGCTAACAAAGTCGATGGCACGCCCGAGAAGCCATAGTCCGAGATGGTCGGACCAAATCCGCTATACGCTGAACACGATGCGTTCGACGATGCCAAAGATCGACATAATGGCGCAGAATTATAAGGACAAAGATTACTCCATGCTCCTGGGATCACGATCCTCAGCTATGAGGTAATGATGCGAGGAGGATGACTAAATAGCACTAATCTAGTCAGAGCAATGAATTCTTATATCTGGGGCATATATTCACCACCTTTAAGAAGTTGTTGACTTAAGCCGAGTTCTATTTTCAAATTCCGTTGTTGTTTTTTTTTATTTATTCTAAGTGGCTAGTTCCAGAAACTTTCAGTTTTGGAAAATCTACAGCGAGGTTCGACTGTTATATAAACAACCCTTTAGAGCCACGACTGGGCACGAGTCTTCTCTCAACCATCTTAAGAGTTTAGAGTTTAGGCCTATATCAACTAAGTTCATTTTTAAGATATATAAAAAACTTCTCATGAAATAAGAAAATATTGTCAGATATTAAAAACCGACCACACATCAGTTAAAACATCGACGATTGAACGACGCAACGCGACATTTTATAATTCACGTCAATCTTTTTTAGTGTCTGGGCACAGTCCTCTCTTACCATAAAGAAGCAAAAATTCTGACCAACCCTCTTAAATGGTGTCCCCAGACATCGCACCGGAACATGGCAAGGCCGTTTGGCAGTTAAGCTGTTTCTGGTGGGTGGTCACTAACCACGGCCGAAGCCTACCACCAGTTATTACAAGTTGTTATAAGTTTACTGTCACCTGATTTGCACCATCCGCGGACCACGAACGAAGGTGACTCAGTCCCCATAAGTCTGGGTTATAACATTGCATGTATTCGTTAATCTCGAATCTAAAATCTATTTTATTCATTAATTAATTATTGCAATCTTGTGAGAATATATAGTTAATTATTTCCTTGATTTATTTATAGTGTTTACGGAAGTTTGAGATACATTTTTAAGATTGAAATTAAAATGGCAACTGTGATCAAACATGGCAAAAACAACATAAACGCGGATGTTTGTGAGAGACAAGAGTTACTAACATTAAAAAGCTGTTTGTTTGTGTCGAGTCTGGGTGTAAATATCTATTATAAGTATATATTTACAAAAGAAAAGTATTATATGTGTAGTATATAATATCAGTTATCTGGTTTCCATAACACAAGCTCTGCTTAGCTTGGGACCAGATGACCGTGTGTGTTAATGTCCTAGAGTATTTATTTATTTATTTTATTTATTATAAAGCTGTTTGTTTGTTCAAACGCGCTAATCTCAGGAACTATTGGTCCGATTTGAAAAACTCTTGCACTGTTAGACAGCCGATTAATTGAGGACGGCTATAGGCTATACTTTTCGAGCAGCGGTAGCGCAACAATACGGGCCTCGCCTTAGAAATATAAGGTCGCGGGTTCGAATGCTAGTCATGCCCACACATCTTTGTGTGAATTGTTTCATCGCCGCTGCTCAATATCGGTGAAGGAAAACATCGTGAGAAAACCGACATGTCTAAGAACTAATACTTCGAGGCCATGTTACATCCACCAATCCGCATATGGTCAGCGTGTGTGGATGAAAGCCTAAACTCTCTCAAGTTGTAAGGTAATTGAGAGAAGACCCGTGCGCAGCAGTGGGACACCAAAAGGGTTGAGACGTGATAGGCTACTTTTCATCACCGCTGCTTGGGGAAACCATTATACGTATTGATCTAAGGTTCTCTAATTACGTCTTCTCTCGCAGATTGAAATCTTACACATTCCGTAAGTAAGTAAGTACATCTTCTGTTGTAGCACATATCTCACATTATGGAGAATATTGGAAGAATAAAAGAACACTTTCTTAGTGACCACTGATAGACAGACAAATCATTTGTATATATTTATTTTGTATATATTGTACAATATATCTAAGTACATAGTATGTAATGTTAGTATGTAGGTAATACATATTTACAGTTATTTTTTGTGTACTTCTACCCATTCCACAAGTTTTCTCTACTTTAGGTTTGCTGGTAGAGAATTCATATTTGAATTAAGCTCGCCTGTGTACATTGTTGGTTCCTATTTATGAAAATTGTTTATGTAAGTGTTTTGTGTACAATAAAGAATAAGAATAACAATAAAAATATTTTTTTTTCATTAGGAACCCAAACTTATTAACCGGCAAGTGTCCTGATCTCAAGTCTTAGTAAATATTTACCCCTACACGCTAGCCAAGTGCGGGTTGGTGGATGTCACATGCCCTCGAATGATTAGTTATTAGTGCCGGTTCCCTCACAATGTTTTCCTTCACCGCCATGAGGATCGGTGACGCTACAATGCACACAAAGATGTGTGAACACGACTGGGAATTGTACTTACTGGGAATTTGTATTTATATAATTTAATTGATAATGACTCTAGACAAACAGACATGCTCATGCATACAAATGTCTGTCTTGGGTGGGAATCGAACCAACAACCAGCGGCGTGAAAAGCCTCTTAAAAAGAAATCTTATCAACCTCGCTTTTCATATGTAAATATGCTCTTTTGGGATGCGGAACTCGGAATAAAATTTAACCATGAATATAAATTAAGTACAAATAATTTTAATATACTTAATACATGGATCTATAAATTAACATTGTAACCATCCGCAAACATTGCGCAAGCGCATGCGACTCGCGTTTCTTAACCTATTACAAAATGTGAGTGGAGGCCGGTCCACCATTACAAGTATCATTATATTGGCACACTGTACTTACTACTTGGGATACTGCTAAACATTTTCATTTTATTTTATGTCTACAGTAATACAAGTTGTACTGGAAAGAGTATATTATGGTGCATTAAATTCTACATTACTTGAGCTATATGGCGTTTAAATTGTCATAAATCAATCAGCAAACGAAATATTAAGAAAAAATCAAGAAAAATATTAAATATAATTTTTCTTTTATTTTTTTAACCTGCGATAGGCTGGCGCTTGACTACAACTTACCTGATGTTAAGCAATGATGTAGTCTACGATGGAACGCGCCAGCCCAGTATACCGATTCACTCGTGATTACGAATGATTATCGGTGAGAAGGTGGCAGTGGAATGAGCCTCTTTAAGGTTAGAAACTCTAAAGTAGCAACAATTCCGGCCCACCCTCACTGCATGGTGTCACTAGACATCGCACCGGAACACGGCGTGGCCGCTTGGCGGTGCGGCTTTGTCTGGGGGGTAGTCACTAACCACGGCCGAAGCCTACCACCAGTTGATTGTCACCTGATTTCTACCACACGGGGACCACGTGTGGGGATTCAAAAAGGTCTACACCCACGGACGAAGGTTACTCAGCCCCTAATTATTTCAATTTATTTTCTTAGACAACCCTAACATTTTAAGATACTGCCAATTGAATCATTTATCACTTTTAATAAATTAGGTCAAGGAGAGTTCAGAAAACAAGTATAAGGGTTGTGAAAATTTAGCACATCAAAATCGTATCTAGATATAATGAAAATTAATTTGTGACTTTACATAGTTCATTAGTAATGACCAAGAATGTCTAGTTTATAGTTATATAACCCTAAATAAAAAATTTAATAACCTCTCATATTTTCGAACATTTTTTGTTCGATTTTCATCTATTTTTTTTGCAAACGCATCCATTGCATTAAAACAAGAATCAATACCAATACAAATTTAATAAGCATTTTTTAAAGCTAGCTAAAAACCATCTCAACATCAAAATTAGTCCAACCGTTTCTAATAAGACCCGCCCTATTCCCGAAACACATAACTGGCTTAACTGCCGCAGCAGTTAAATCAAACAAGAGAAAGAGAAACAGGAAAGTGAAAAGTCCAGAATGATTTAAAAAATCTGTTGAAAGAAAGGGATGCGGATATACGCATTGTATAGCCTCGTCCCCTTCTTTCGACGAATTCATAACCGCTTTAAACTCTCATAATACGACAGCTGATGTAATTTTATTTCAAGGTCTGATCTTGTTTGGTGTCCAGGTCTCGTCGTAGGAAGCGTACCTTTGTGTTCGACATCCACTGCAACTTCACAGTGACAGGCGAGTACAGTCTACTCGGTCGACTGCTGCTCTTCAACCTGGACACTGATGGACACGCCAAGATTAAGATATGTAAGTTTTGCCTCATTATCATCATGGTCTATTGCAGTCCACTGCTAGGTCTCTCCCAATAAGCGCCATTTCACCCTGTCTTCGGCTTGTGGCATCCCGGGTACTAGCTGGAGGGCGTCCTACACTTGTAGTCTCCACTCAAGAACTCGCTTTCCCCAGCGGTTATCAGTTCTTTGACAGATATGACCAGTCTACTGCCACTTCAGCTTGCTAATCCTTTGCACTATGTCGATAACTTTAGTTCTTTGCGGATAACCTCATTGCGGATATTATTCTTCGAAGAAACGTCAAGCATAGCGCGCTCCAAAGCACGTTGAGCGACTTTAAATTGATGTACCAGCCGCATCGTGTCCACGTTTCAGCACCGTAGGTCGTAACTGGTAGAACGCGCTGGTAAAGACTTCAGTCTTCAATTATTGTGGTAGGGGTGATGTAAAGACTAACGTAAGTTGTACCGCCACAAGTGTTCCATCTTCAGCTCCCGCGCCTGACCCAAAAGAGTGTTAAGATTTTCCCATTTCTCAGCACTAGTCAAGAGTTAGGAAGTTGGTAGTGTGATACTCCCGTGCCTTGTAGAGCATAGCAAGCTGTCGGACCTACGCCCGATCTTTCACCGGTCGTATCTCTCCGCCTCTTAAGTGGAGGGAATAGAGAGTTCCTGTGTTCACGCACACACTTATGCTCTACAATTTCTCCTGATACGTGGCTAGTCTAGCTAGACTAGCCGCAGTAGCCAAAAAGATACAAAGTGGAAGGAACCGCTCTTCAAAAACTGAGAGGGTGCATTCAGTTCATTAAGTAAAATTCTCTTCCGGATCTTGACCACCTTTCAATGTACAATTACTACTCTATACGCAGCACCCGATTGGAATGAAAGACAGCTAAAATACAACATCCATCAATGCATTAGTTTGAGGATGGATGCGTGGAATGACGTGGCGCAAGTTGCTTGGTAGGAAGGATTAACCCCTTAGTTGACAACCTGGCGGTTCGCTGTTAAAGTTTCCCTAAAGTAAAGAAACATTCCGTATAAGTTGACAAAACAAAGCACGATTATTAGATACCCATAATGTTCCTGAACTAATTTCAGGTACCGTCATCTCAGTATGATGTACAGATTTCACCATATTAGTTTGTTGAGAGCAACACCTTCCAACCGCTATAGTAAAACGGGTAAAGCACTAAAGATCCCATTGATTCGAAGCACTCTTGGTTAACCAACCACAATCAATATAAGAGTGGGGGGGGGTAATTCTTAAATTCTTTTTACTCTTAACATAGTTGAGAGAAGATCCATACCCAGCTGTAAGACACTAAACGCTTGTGACTTCTGTACTAGATAACCAGCGCATTCGTCTAGAGGTACAAGAACGTGTGGTGGTGAACGAAAACGGAGAGGGCCACTACAAGATTAACTCCTACAAGTACAAAGCTGACTACGGCACCGACTTGAAGCTAAACCTCACCAACCTCATCAGGGGGAACCCCAGAATTAGTAAGTATAGAGATAGATGAAGAGCAGAAATGGGGCAGTGGTATCGACCTCGCTTTTGATATTAAGATCGCTAGTTCGACCTCGCTGACATCTTGTGTGAATTGTTTCATCGCCGCTACTCAATATTGATGAAGGAAAACATCGTGAGGGAATCGGGGCATGTCTAAGAACTAATCTGTCAAGGACATGTGGCATCCACCAACCCGCACTTGGCTATAGTGGATGGATTAAGGCCTAAACTCTCTCAACTCGTAAGATACCTAGTTGGGGGAAAACCCGTGCCCAGATTGGGACCCTACTAAGACCCCTTATCATAGACCTAAACATAGCCCTTGAGAAGGGCTATGTTTTTTCACTTCTGCATCATATAATTTAAAAAAAAACCGAGCTAAGCTCGGGTACTAATTTAATAATATTACACGAGATCTCGTTTCGAGAGTTATAGTGACTCTGGTAAAGAAAAATATCTGGAATAATCATGAATAATTTTAAATTAAGAAAGATTTAGATCGAAGAAAGTAACGTATGATTGGCCAAGAATGAGAAAAGGTAGAAGGATGAAGGTTGGATATGTTACAATGTGATATACCTACCACTTGGCCAGCGTGTGCTTATTAAGGCCTAAACTCTCTCAACTCAAAAGATAGCCGAATGAAGACCCATAATTAGTAATGGGACACTAAAGGGTACTTTAACCCTAAATATTATTAATTATGCCATTAAAAAGACCTTATATAAATGTTTCTATTATAAAAACACTTAACGTTAATCTCACTGATAACAAAATGGCGGAATAAAATTCGTGCATCACGCTAACACACTTGAGGTTAAAATTACAGGGTATTGTAATCGTTTGACGATTACTGAGAATATTAGGGTGACCAACAGTACCTACTGTGTAGGTACAGCAATGTAAAACGCTTTACGCATGCGCTCGCCCCGGATGGGCACAGGGATTAATAATAAATGAGATTAAGGTAGGCAGGATCTGATAGGTAAATAATCTAGTAATCTAGCAATTCGCTAAAGCTTTGAAGTCACAATTTTAAAACTATAGTCGAGCAAAATGTGACATACATCCTTTTTTTGACGGGGGTAATGCTTTATGTATCCCCACCGGGCCCGGCCGCTAGAGTCCCACATACCCCTCGTATGTGGGACTCCCGTTTTTGAGGGTACTCCAACTAAAGCGGGACGGACCGGCTGTGACGGGCCGGTGACGTGTTCGGTAAGATACTTGCTTTTTACGCCGCAGGTCGTGGGTTCTATTCCCACACAAGTCAGACATTTGTGTGATGAACATGTCTGTTTGTCTTGAGTCTGGGTGTAATTATCTATATTTAAGTATGTATTTACAAAAGAAAAGTATTATATGTAGTATATTACCAGTTATCTGGTTTTTATGGTATAAGCTCTGCTTAGTTTGGAATCAGATGACCGTGTGTGTTAATGTCCCACTATATTATTATTATAATATTATTATTATTATTATGTTTTATTGTGAAGTGCAAACGCCCAGTAAGTAGTTCAGCAGCATTTTAACTGCCTACCGCGAAAACTTGAGAGGATTAACACCAGCTTTATAATTGAGTAGAAAGCGCATTCTATACCATCGGTTCGACCGTCCTCGGACGGCTCACCGAAAAAGTCCGGTGAACTAATAAAGGCCCTTCCGGCGAATTGGGTTACCGCATTCGGAGGAGGTTTGATACAAATACTGTAACACGAGAATTTTATACATTAAATGTAGGTATATCTTGGTCACCCTACTTCGCATGACAACCTAGCCACTAAACTAAGTAAACGACCTTAACCTGATGCTGTTTACTTAAATATACTAATATTAAAAAATACAATACTAAATTATTTGGTGTTCTATTAGAGTTGACCCTGTAGGAACTTACTAGAATACATAGCGCTCACGACTGTGTACGAAAGTGTAGGCAGAGGTGAAAATCACCCAATTTCTGCTTTAGGTATATTTAGGTGTCTTAAGAGGCGTGGATCATCATCATCATCATTCCCCTTGCCTTTTTCCCATTTCTATTGCGGTCGGCTCCCACTCTAACCTGATGCGGCTAGCTACCAGAATTATACGAGCTACTACCATCAGACCTCGAAACCCCTAGGGAACCAGTAGCTGAGGTGGTTAAAACAGGTGTCAGATTATATTGGCTTCTGACTACATGTAACGATTGTCATAGATGTGTTATATAACAACTGGGACTGACAGGTGAACGTGCTCTCCGAGGCACGGAGGTTAGTCCCTCAACCAACCAGACACCGAAACAAATCTTTGTTGTTACACAAATATTGTCTGGGGCGGGAATCGAACCCGCGACCTCCTGGGCACAGTATAGCCCAATCGGGCGGCTTACCTACACCGCTCGACTACCGAGGCCGTCTCTTATGAGTCGAGGATCATTCATTTTAAATTCATGTAAATAGCGTTAAATGTCACATAGTTATAAATAGAATTTATCAGCATGGTGAGCAGCGGTGGCGTATCGGAAATATAACGTCGCGGGTTCGATACCCGGTCGTACACATGTATCTTTGTGTGAATCGTGTATTCGCCGCTGCCCTCTGCTCAATATCGATGAAGGAAAGCATCGAGAGGAAACCGGCATGTCTAAAAAGTAATCATTCGAGGACATGTGACAACCACCAACCCGCACTTGGTCAGTGCGTGTGGATATGCCGAAAAACTCTCTCAACTCCCTTACAAGTTGAGAGGGTTTTAAGACCCGTGCACAGCAGTGGGATAAAAGGGTTGAAGTGATCAGTATGGTGAAACGGCCCCATAATCTCATATCAATGCATATTTTTCATACCAGGTGCCCAAGTACTGCAAGTACTGAACGCAGACTCACAAGCATTAGCCAAAGACTTCGGGGAGCCTATTCTAGATTACGCCATAGATTACGTCATGAACGTCACACAACTCTTCTTCGACGCCTACAAGTACGACCAGCTGAGCCACGTGCCTCTCTCTGAAGAGTTCTTCGAAAAGGAACCTAAAGATGACAAACTTTAAGTCCATTTTTGAATGTTATTTATGGATTGGTTATGTTGTATTTAATGTGCGTTGTAGTTTACCAAAATGCTTAGTTTTATGAAGATTATTAATTATGTACAGTCATAAAAATATGGCTGAAATTGAAATGTAATGTACTTGTGAAACAGTAAAATCCTTGTTCAAATTATGTATTAAATTAATTTACTTAGGTAATTATGTACCTACTTATCTATTAATGTAATCGAAAATTGTTAATTTGAACAGGTTAAACACGATAGCAGTGTATTTTTAATAGCGGTGTTAGGTATCCGAAAGACATCAGCCTGCCAAGGACAATGAACCTAGACGAAAAAAAAAACTTTCGAAATTCGAAAATCTGACAGATTGTAACTATAGGTACTTCAGAGAGAGAGAAAGAATTTATAGACACAAATTAATTTTAAACTAGTTTTATACCTTTGAAATTAGGTATCAACGAAATTCTCTATGTAAATAGGTACTAAAACATTAGGTTAAGACTAATTTTAGATAAGACTATATTGTAATCAACTTCGAAAATAAGTTTATTATAACACTATAGTGTAACTTGATACCTACTTAAGTATTTTATATTTAAGTAATTAAATCTTTATCATATTGTGTGTTGTATTCTTGACCAGGGGTTATTTCCTCATTGTATTATATATTTTTTTCGGAAGGACTATATGGAATGACCATATATTTATGGAAGAAAGTATTTTTTGGTTTATCAAACTTTTATGGCATATAAAATAACTAAAAAAAAGTAATAATAAAAAAAACTTTGCCCTTGTTTATGAGTCGTTTCTTTGTAAGCGCGGTTTATGTCATGATGTGTTGTTGTGCAGTCAAAACGCCCAGTAATATCAGTATCTATGCAAACCTCACTTTCTCTGAATGACCTAATTAAAATTCCCACAATTAACAATCATAACGATCCAGACAGTACGCGTCCACCTACACACTATTCGATACGATGTAACGCCCTCACTCGATTATTTACTACAAGTGTTTGCGATAGCGACTATCGGTATTAAGAAACTATAGTCAGCCTTATGATGTTTAAGTTAAATGAACAAACTTTCACATTTCAAAAATAAAATATAATGTTGAAGGACAACGAAAAAGAAGGTTGTAATTTTGACGAAAGCATCTGTGGTACCTACTTGTGGCATACCTCCTAGTACTGAATGAATGAATTGGTTTGTTTTGACTCGGTTTTCTTTATTTAAAAGATGGTTCTTAGCTTAGTATATACTTTGAATTTAATGTTATTTTTTCTAGTATAACCATCGGAATAGTACGTATATAGTATACGTACAAGAAGAATGCGCACTGTGCTGAAAAAACGAGCCGATAGGGATAGAGTTACACAGGGACATTTCGTCTCACTCTATAAGTATGTTGTACACATAAAGCTGTACATTTCCAGTATAAGCTGACCTCTCGTCGTGCGGAAATCTTATACAATGCGAGATCAGCTACTGACATAGCTTGATGTGTGGCCGTGTGTATGCTGTACGTAGTACTTACTATATTTTTTTAATGGTTTTGTACGTAGCGATTATATACTCTTTGGCTTTTGTAGCCAAATGCCACAATTCTGCTCTGCCAGTGTCCATCGCGTCGTCGGGAAATTACTAGATACAGTTGAGAGCGAAGGAACTTACTATTTCGATGAGTAGTTATAACATAATGTCAATCTATGGTAATGTAGACGTATTTGTTGTCTGTGGTTGAGCAACACGAAATTGAAAAGTAAGAAAAAGAAAAAAAAATGAGAAGCAATAAATTGAAAACTTAAATTAAGAATACTACCTACCTACCTAGTTTCGTGTGCCCAATCACGAAACGTATCGTGAAAAACAAATTTACCTTTTGAAATGTCAACAAACTGGTTTATTTGTAAGTAAACTGTATTGAGAAAGCTATTAGTTTCTGTCGACTGTAGCTTATGGCGTTCAACACACGGCAAGCGGTTTAGCAGAGTTCAGCTAAAGATGATTTTATTATTCTTAAAAACTTCTAGAGCAGCTGTGGCGCATTAGTAATGACCTCGCTTTTGAAATATAAGGTCGCGAATAGTTTCACCGTCGGTGTACAATATCCGTTAAGGAAACAGCGTGATAGTCAAGCCAAGACACGAGGTCTTATGACATCCATCAACCCGTAGCCAGCCAGCGTGTGTATCAAGGCCTAAACTCTCTCCAGTGGCACTCTAAAAGGGTTGGAATGAAAAGGCAACAACTGATGGTAAGCAGTCACCGACCACCGAGGCATATGGAAGCTTGCAACACCCGACGCATTTCTAGCGAGTTGCTAACCTTTTAGATTTCCACTGGCTACCTTACCGACACCCAAGAACTCTACCAAAAGTTATTACACTACGTGAGTTCGGCGAAATGGAGATCATTTCTTAGACAGGCTGCTCATGAAATTAATAAAATTGCTGTGATATGTGTGCAGGTACAGACGGACAGCATTTCAACTGCAACCCAGCTGCAAAGTGGCAGTTCCAGTGCAGTTATCAGAACTGCAAATCGGCCAAGTCATATAGTCCAACTGCAACATAACTGCAATAAGACTGCATTACGACGGTGCAGCCAGCTTGCAGTTGGGGCTGACAAGACTGCACGACAGCTGCAAGCGGTCTGGACATTCGGTTTGCAGTTTTAATGTAATTACACCAACTACTTCAGAACTGCCCTGGAACTGCTACTTTGCTGGTGAGTTGCAGTTGAAATGCTGTCCTTCTATACCGGCAACGTAACACATCCATCGCCCACCGACGACGCGACACTATTTAAGATTTTGCAGTTCTTCGTGAGCTCGCGAGCGGACCGCGCACTGTGTGTTCAAAGTCCTAAGTACCTATTCTACAAACACGCAATGCTAGCAATATCGTCTGATAACTTTTGAATTTTAATGTCTTATTTTATTCAACTTTCATAATAGAAAATACCTAAATCAAACAGAAAAGCTATATAAAGAGAAGACCTAATAAAATGGAATTTATTTCATGAAATGGTTGCGAAAATCATAAAGCGGACGACGAACTTGATGCAGCCAAAAATTGCGCATAAAACTAAAAAAATATTGTCATTTTAAAGTAGAAGGTCAAGTAATTTTAATGGTATATATTTATTTTGAATTTCGAATGACTTCTGAACGCAATACAACATTTAATTAGAGAACGAATAGTTAATTGCAATCGCTTTGGCGTCCGATCATTCCAATTTCAAATAATATTTTCCAGAACAAAATTAATGATAGTGGAACTGGAAAGGTTTTTTTTAATAATGTGTAACTCTACCTGCATTGGTATTTTGGGAAATTATGGCACATGAATAGATAACTCTAGGTAGGTATCTATTTGTGTGCCCTAAACCTAAATGCCAAATTTTCAAGACTTTAACAGTCATATAAATTAAGATTGTCTGTTTACCAGATCACCTTTGTTTTTACAGCCCTAGGTTACTAAGGGTCGTTAATGATAAAAATGTGTGCCATTGTCATTCAGCCATTACTCAACAGAACATTTTCGCACCCTATTAATGAGTTTAAAAATACGTCACAACGGATATATCTGCCATGGCCTACTTAATAAGGGAGTTTAAAAAAAAACCTTAGAAAGCATGTGACAATAGCATCGTTTTTAGGAAGGAGTTCTTCGTTTTTTTACTAATCCTGCCACCTCAATCCAGCACTGCTACTTCTGAAAGCCAGGATCGATAGAGGTGCGTGAAGAGACTCGGAATTTGAACCCGGCCAACCCTGGATACCTAAACTGTCTTGGATCCCACACGAATTTTATTAGAATTTGGGGGCTGAGTCGCCTTCGTCCGTGGGTGTAGACCTTTAATTGAATCCTCACACGTGGTCCCCGGCTGGTGCAAATCATGTGACAATCAACTGGTGGTAGGGTTCGGCCGTGGTTAGTGACCACCCACCAGACGAAGCCGCACCGCCAAGCGGCCTTGGTGTGTTTGGGTGCGATTGCAGTGAGGGTGGGTCGGAATTGTTGCAGCTTTAAGGTTTCTAACCTTAAAGAGGCTCATTACACTGCCACCTTCTCACCGATAATCATTCGTAATCACAAGTGAATCGATATACCTACTGGGCTGGCGCGTTCAATCGTAGACTACATCATAGCTTAACATCAGGCAAGTTGTAGTCAAGCGCCAGCCTATCGAAGAATAAAATAAAAGAATAGAAAAGTGTTCAAAAGTTACATTGTAAACTTCACTCAAAGCAAAGCGAGAGTTAGCATAGATTTTATGAAAGGTAAAAATACCTCTTCAAAATGAACTACCACCGCACCACCTACCTATTGCAATTTAAGGAACTTACAAATTTTTTAAAACCTTAACATCTCGATCACTTTTGCTAGCTTTGATCTTAGTAAACCACATCTGTCTATCCGCTTAGTACACAGACGTACAGATATACTCGTTGTTATAACACTCCTCTTTTTCATTGGGGATTAAAATTTATCTGTATACACTAAATTTAGTTCATATTAAACCAAATAGCTCTCATTAGACTATAACTTACAGCTATTATCCAACTGTGGTAATTAATTCATACACAGATACTGGTATGAATTACCTATTAATTAGTGTGAAATATTGTGCGTCCCGTGGATACAGGTAATGTGAAAAGGGATAATTAAAATTTTATGACACCCTCTACAGGTTATTTTCTTGAAACCCAAGTAAAAACCATCTAGAATACTTTAGTTTTCGAATATAAAAACTTCATTACAATCTGTTTAGATGCTACCATAGATAAATGAGATTTATCTATGATGATTCACATTAGTTATGTACACAATGACATGTCAAAATTACAACAGCCCTCTTTTTTTCAGTGATTAAAAAATAAATGGCAGCAAGCGAGACCTAGTGAATTTTACATTATTTTTTTCTGAATATTGTCAGACTCGTAAGATAGTTATGAGAAGGCCCCTCCGCCACTTTCACAGTGTCACAGCAGTAGGATACTGAAAAGGGTTGAAGTAAAGTGACTTTTTAATAATAATGATTTATTAATTTAAAAAGTTTTACACAGTACCTTTTACACAACACATTTTTACAAATTAGTGTTTGTTTAGTAGAGTACTGCACTTTATTTTTTTAAATAAACTTAAACAATTCTATCGGTGACATTACAACCCATTAGCCAGGCTCCGGGCTATTGATCTGACTAAATTTACACGAGCGCGCTAATAATTTAGCAGTTTGCAAACTAATGGGAAATCTATAATGCAGTCGCCATGCTTACTCTGTCTGCTAATTTTATGGCATTTTACCTATATTAAAAAAATTTAACGGATTTTATCGCAGTTTATTTTAGATTTAAAATCCCGACGTTTCAATATCTTTTCAGACTTCATGGTCACGGGTGACCTACAGAAAATGCTATATATTTGTAAGTATATTTTTTTGTTTATTTGTTGTTTGTCTATGGTAGATTGAAGAGGCCAGAGTGTGGCCTATTTGCATACAAACTGGGTTAACTCGGTGTTCTTAATGAAATTGATGAAGCCATAACAATTATGATTAGATCTCACAATAAACGCGTTGATATGATCGAAGATAAAATGGATTTTTTTTGTTAATCCTCAAAGGCTCGCGCTTGACCACAACTTGCCTAATGTAAAGCAATGATGTAGTCCACGATGGAACGCGATTACCCAGTAAATACCTATTCACACATGACTTGAAGACAGGCAGGCTTATACCTATCGGGAAACAGATGACGGCAGCGAATTCCACAACTTGGCAGTTCGCACAATAAAAGTGGAAGCGAAACGCTTTATGCGATCCCGTAGAATTTCTACCATAGTGTCGCATGTCACTGCTTGTCCGATGGAAGAACGGGGATGGAGGAATAAGATTATGTAATTCCAACGCACACTCTCCGAAGTGTATCCGATAAAAGACCGAAAGACTAACAACTACTATTACTACTACTATTACATAAACAATTTCATTGTACTTTAATAATTATATCTAGCCGCATTTCTGCTGTTCAATGGCATTTCTTCAAAATCCACGTTCCCATTAGTAATAACAACAGTCAACACTTAAAAATCCCCCAAATCCCTTAAAAACAGTTCGAAAATAATTCCTACTCATAACAAAATCATCAGGTAAATGAAACACACGTTCTACGTTCCATCTATTTTAAGCCAGCACGTGTAATGACATATGACACTGCATTTTTTTTTTGTGCCTTTGCTTTGATTTCACAGTAAAAAAAAGAAAAAATATGAAAGAGGATACACTTTATCTTTCGCGCGGGCGATATGTTATCGCGCTGAGAAAAGAGGTTGTCAAAGTTTTTGAATTAAAAAGTTTTTTGAAAATCGAATGTAGTATCTATTCCATTTTTGTTTTTATGTATTTACAAAAATAGTAGATTTTGTTTTTTTCAATAAAAATTGATTTCACGACTATAGTGAAATAAGTGTCAAAAATAGAGAAATTAACAAGGCCTCAGAACTGAATAGAAAATTTTATTATATATCTCTATGTGGAATATTTTCGAATAAATATATGGAAAATTTGTTAAAACGTCAAAAAACTTCTCAGATATTAGTTTTCTGGATATTAAACTGTCGGTCCTTGAGACTTTATTTCTTAAACTTTGAGAATATATTCCACCTCACCCTACTGACATGTCCTCTGGCTTGTAAAGACATCCGTCATTCTACACTCCGCGAGAACCCACCCCAAGCTTTAGTTCGCTACTTAAACATAACCATTTTACACAGACCCATAAGTTTATGTATGAATGTTGTTAGTTAGGGAGGTCAATTTATTTTGGTGTATCTGATTGGGGTGTAATGTGCCATTTCCGATGAAGATTTTAATACATCTGGGTATATTTTTTTATAGTTTTTGTAACGTATGCGATCGTGATGTCACGTTCTATTTGTTTTTTAAATTCGTACGCGAGGGGTGTTGTGATCCTCATTCTGAGTAGAGTTATTGTTTTTCTGAAAAACATAGTGTGTAGGTAAGTTTAAATAGATAGTCAAAATCAATGACGTAGCTAGGTGCCCATGCGCAAAGAAATAGCCGAACCACGGGTTCAATTTTGTGATTACGAGCTTTCCCAAGTCATTTAGATTTTCAAAAACTTGTGAAGGTGTTGAAATTTATGATTCCTCTACTGTAGGTTGCACGAAAACGTCGACGTAGTCAAATCAAATCAAAATATGTACCTAATTACCAGCCGGTAGCATGGTCGGTAAGATTGCTTTTCACGGACACCCGCAATAGGCCAGTGTGTGTGGATTAAGGCCTAAACCCTCTCAACTCGTAATAGTTGAGAGAAGACCCGTGCCCAGGTATGGAGCACTAAAAAGGGTTAAAGAACATTTTTTTTTATCGAGCAGTGAATGACGTAGAAGCTAACATTAAATGAAGTTGATTGAAAAATATGCAAAATCCCACATTAATCTTTCACAAGCCAGAATTTATCTACAGATGTGAAAATTCCTTCATTCTTCCACTTAAATCGCGCGTACTAATTGCCTACACGCCTCAGGAATGTCAGTTATTCGCAATAACGCCGGAAATGATGTTCACACTCCATACAAGGCGTTTTGTGATGATCTATGATAGCAAAAACTTCATCGCACCGTTTGTAACTCTATGATGAATGACAGGAGGAGCAGGGGTGGAAAATTGTACCATTGATTTATTTTAATGGGCGATTATAAATAGATTTCGTATTCCATAACCAGCCTGAGTTGTGTTGGGAGCCGAGTCACTTTCGTCCGTGGATGTACCTTTAATTGAATCCCCACACGTGGTCCCCGGGTGGTGCAAAGCAGGTGACAATCAACTGGTGGTAGGGTTCGGCCGTAGTTAGTGACCAACTACCAGACAAAGCCGCACCGCTAGCGGCCTTGCCATGTCCGAGTGCGATGTCCGGTGGTCCCACGTAGAGACCATAATTATAGAGACTCATTCTCACCGAAAATCAATCGTAGGTAATCACTAGTGAATCGGAATACTGAGCTGGCGCGTTCCATCGTAGACTACATCATTGATTAACATCAGGCAAGTTTTGGTCAAGCGCGAGACTAAAAATCTATTGCCCGTTCATCGGGGACAATTCCAAACCACAAGCTGCAACTAAGATTCTCTAAGTTGGTATATTAGAAAAGTCTGTGCTCGGAAGCGGTTATTAAGTTAACACGCTTAATAATCGCGCTTAACACCACTGGACCACCGGGACAGTTAGTTTATAATTAGTTAGGTTATTAGGTTAGGGAGGTTAAGGTTTTTCACTTTCTCAATGACATATATGAGACCTCGTGTAGTTTTTAGCGAAAACGAGAAAATCATACTATCAGTTTCATCCATAGAACAATAATATTCTGGGAAATAATATTCGGTCACCTGATCCCATACTAAGCAGAGCTTGTGTCATGGAAACCAGATAACTGATATACTATACATATACTTAGTACCAGTGGCGAAGAGTGGAAATTTGGTAAAGGGAAGATTGAGCAAAAAAAAAATTATAAGTATTTCTTAGTTACCTATGCCGACTTTCATTTTTTGATGCTATTTAAAACTTTTAGGCGGTACATAAATATGGAATTAAGTACGTTATATTGACCAATTCCTGAAGGGATGCCGATAGGATTCGTTTTATATGGACTCTTTGCCTAAGCGTTTATATGCTCTTTGTCTTTGCCACTACTTGGTACCAAGAACACCACATTTGCACATAACTAAGTATAGGTATATACCTATCAGCTAATTAGTGCATCACTAAATAGGCATTAAGCATTAAGGGCACATTAGTTCACCTAATGCACCCATTTCAATTCACTTGCTTCACAATACCTATATCAAACTAGCTTTCTGCTAGCGGCTTCGCCCGCGTGGCCTACATTTTATATTAACCCAGCAGTGGGATAAATGATAGCCTATAGCATTCTTCAATAAATGGGCTATTTAAAAGTGCAAGAATTTTTCAAGTCGGACCTTTTGACCCTAAAATCTGCGCGTTCAACCTAATTTTTCCTTTCAAATTATTTTGTTTTTTTAATGCACTGATCTTCTTCCTTACTTCTTTCATCTTTTACAACTAAACAATCCTCCCCCTTTGCAGTTTGAAAGTGTTTTTTTAAACCATTCACAAGTGACAGTTGACACTAATTGGTATAATAAGCACTATCCGTGACGGACCTCACACAGATGAACCGCCTCAACGCGAGTGCTGTTCAGTTATTTCTGATATTTGAGTCTAACTATGATCCTCCCTCCTGCTTAGTTGTGGCAGCTGAACTGTTTCGATGGTTGCTCGCGAGTTTCTGGGTCCGAAAGCCGTGTTTTAAAAAAAAAACTTTGAAAGACAGGTTCAGATGTAACATTCCTTTACTCTCCTTTCCTTTCCTTTACACAATCCATAAGAAATCTGGAGCAAGACCGGCGGCCGGCTTATACAGTGGAGGGAGACCGGACTAGGTAGTTAGTTCTGAGAAATTGATTGATCCCGCAACGTTTCTGGCTCGAGGCAAACATGAGGCATAATTTAGGTAATAAACATCTGGTTGAATTTGCGGCGGGAATTATCCACAATATATACTAACATTAAACATCCTACAAACTGTCTTGTTTATAGTAGTAATACCTACTTAGGGAAAAAATACTCCTAATCAGTATATTTGTATGCAATTTACGTGTAGAATTGATACCAGTATTTATTCGATGTAAGACGTGATGCTGCCGCCTGCCTCCATTATAAAGTTTTATGTAGGTACTAAGGACGTAAAAGTCGAGGACAAACGCGAACTGCATTGATGCTTGGTGCTATTTAATAATTAGCTTTTCCAATAGACTTAAGTCAGGATAGACATCGGCCCCGTGAGCCCGGCTAAGTCCCTGGACACCTAAACAGTCTTGGATGCCGCACGAATATCAGAAAGATTAATAGAAGTTGAAAAGTCAGACTATCCACTTTCCTCCAGGCAAAGCGGGAGACAGCATAGAGAAAAAAAAACTAAATAAAATTATCTATCAAAATAGACTAAGCACCACGGGTAATATCATAGACAAAGATCTAGCGAGAAAACCCTGATCCTATGGGTAATATACTTAATTTAAAGCAAGCTTTTTTGTCTCTTTTATTGGAGCTGGTTCCAGTAATAATTATGGCGAAATTGTTTGAGCGTACGGAAATTATTACCGGTTGCAACAAGATCGGTATAATGTCACCCGATTGGTGGATCGGCAAAACCTGCCAATCGCCCCACCGTCCTACGCCTTTGGTCTTCAATGTTATGGACACACAAGTAAATTAAACTCCTGAACCATGTCCGGTAATTCCACATAGTTAAAATACCTAGTAAATCGCTCGGTTACGTAGCATTCTATAATTTACATGTAAATTTTTTCATAATTCCGTTTCCAGCGTCTGAATCACGGCCCATAATGTAGTTGAAGACCCGAGTCCAGCAGTTGATTACTAAAACCATAAACACACTAAATAAACAAAATGTAATAGATATAAGTACTTCATTTAAAATAGAAAAAAAAGCCTACTGAGTTTTTTGGCAGTGTTTCTCAGTAGTTGCCAGTCATTCACTGCACGGTAGGAAAAGAAATTGGACTATTTTTAGGTAGACTCGCGTCTCAAAAAAAATAAAGCATATTTTCATTTCATTTCATGCTAAAATGAACATCAGAGAAATGTCCATGAAACATTCTCTCAAGTGAACTCATCTGATTTCAAGCCAAGGTAACCATTTGTTGACATTCTTACTTTTTTTTATATGACTTGTGAATCAATTGAAACACGGCCCAATTTTGACTTCTATAGCGGCGAATTCAGTAGAACTGCTAGGTTCTCTTAGTAGTCTGTATTAGTAGGCAATATAATTTACAACCGAAACAACGTTGATTTACCCTACCAGGTTAAAATAACAAGTAAAAAGAAAAAAATTACTTATATTATTTATTTTCAATTAATATAGTACAACTAACGTATACTTTACAATTTTACACAAATACTAGATAACAAATAAACTCCATAATCTTGTATTTATTATTATTCAACACAATGGGTAATTTTTATTCATGATCCTGTGTTATTCAGTTCATTAGGATATTTGTATGTATACTGTGGGCAGGTAATAAAAGCGTATTTGTACATTAGAATACGTTAACAAATAAATTGCACTAGAGGTGGGCTCCTCTTCCTTCTTGAGTACTACAGGTTCAGGATACCTGTAAAATAATGGAAATAAAACAAATATTAATTAATAATAACACAGCAAAATGATATTCTAAAAATAAGCTCAGAAGAAAAATAGGCTCGAACTGTTGCCGTTGATGAATGTAGATGATAATACATTTTCACCTCTGCTTATAACGATTCTTAACAGTAACCCTTTAGTGTATCTGATCTTAATTCACATATTCAACATGTTGGCTAATTGCGGGTGATTGCAGGTGACTTATACCGGCCTCGCCTTTAAAATGTGTCCGTATGTCTTTAGGTGAACTGTTCCATCAACGGTGAAAAAAAAAATCGGGAGAAAACCGTGTCTAAGAACTGATTATTCAATTACAGTGACATCCACCAACCCGTACTTGGTTAGTGTGTGTGAATTAAGGTCTAAACTCTATCAACTCTAAGATAGTTGAGAGATTAACCCGTTCTTAACAGTGGAACAGTAAAAAAAAAAAAGTTGAAAAGTGTACTTACTCCGGTAATATTCAGTATATGTTCGCACGCGGGTGTGCGTGCGAGGCGAAGGGCTAGGGCGGCGGAGCTAGCGGCACGAGGAGCGGCTCCCTCGGACGTCGCGGGCGCCGCCGAGCGCCGCGCGGCGCCGGCGCGGCGCGGAGCCGTGGCCGGCCCGGACCGCGGCGAGCCCGTGCGGCGCCGCCCGGCGCGGGGGAACTTATCGATTCTAGCGGCGCGTCGGACTCTAGGAGAGCTGCACCTGGGGGGACAGTACTTGTTTAACAGTTAGGTTTGTTGTTATCTGAGATAGCCTTTGGCTGGTATTAAATAACTGAATATGTATGAAATATTTTATGGGTGAATGGAAACAAACACAGCAGTTATGCATTTTCTTCAGCGTAAATAAAATTGAAAGACGAGTGTAAAGACTCTCATTATTTATAAACTACTTTGTAAGACACACTATCGTTCCGATTCTGAACTTCTTCTAAAGAATATTCTTAAGTTTTCAATTTAGTAGTCCAATACCAATCTTAAAAATTAAAAGGTCTGGACCAATAAAATATTGATTGCTACCTTAGCCTAGTAAAAAATAAACAAGGTCTAATTGCAAGCTAAATTGCAAGACATCCTTAATCCTTTACTAATATTATAAATGCGAAAGTAACTGTCTGCCTGTCGCGCTTTCACGCCAGAACTACCGAACCAATTTGGGCGAAATTTGGTATCCAGATACTTTGAGACCCGGAAAAGGACAACGGATAATTTTTATCCGACTGCGCCAAAAGAGGTTAATGGTTTAGCTCTATAAGCGGCATAAGAGCGGACGAAGCCGCGGTCGAAAAGCCAGTAAATAATGTATATACAAACCAGCGGCCACAGCACTAGCATTATCTCTAGGCGCGAGATCAGGTCGTCGTGCAGCATGTCGCGAGCCACGCGGACGGCCACGTCGGGCTCCACGAGATCTGCTCGCACTCCACGAACATCTCGTACTACTGCTGTATGCTGGATAAATAACACAATTAGTATAATCCGCACCAATAAAGAAACAAATCTAAAATAGCAGCACTAATCATTCCCTCTTACTCGCACTCTATCGCTTTCTTTAGTCACACACATTGATACAGAACACAAAAAAAATTTTTTTTTTAAGCAAAGAAAGAAAAAAAAAAAACATTTATTAGACACAAACAGGATACACAAAATCAAAATAAAAAAACACGTAGAAAAGAAAAAACAAACAAAACAGCTAAAAAAGAAAAACTAAGATTAGGTACGTGTGACCCATCAGTGTCAAACATGGACATTGCTCAGTAAACGCTGTGAGTGCCTACTAGAGGCGACACACAGCACTGATTTTCAGCAATGTATTTAGTATTAAGTATTAGGTTTTAAATGTTCTAGGAAAATATGGAATCTGATTTTTTCGTGTACATTTAGCACTCGATTGGCTTTATAAGTAATCTTACTTATTTATTTTAAAACAACCAAGGTCCATACAAAAAATATCATCTATCTGACCCACTTGTTTTGCTGACGGTCGAAACTGTCATTACAAGCACAACCCGCCATTTTAGATTACTTTCTAATATTCGTTCGTAAGGCACTTACGGGCTTATTCATAAAAAAATATAGACCTCTAGTTAAAATGAATTTTGTCTCTTTCTTACTAGTATAAATGTCAAGATGATAGACAAAGACAAATGAATTATGAATAAGCTTATAAGACGTTTATGAACAAGGGGAATAGTTTCTAAGATTCGTTTCTAGCGCGGGTCATACAAAGATCTTCCCTCAAAATATATATATTTTAGAATTCTTTAAATATGCTACCACTACTATTAAATTATACATACGTGTATGTGTGATGGGCGGTACATCTACAACCAGTCCGTCATCATCATCGACTTGCAACGGACTGCCGCCAGGTGACGATGACTCACGAGAACGTTTCGCTTCCACCGGCGCGGGCACCTTCACAGATTTACATTACAATAATATTTGAAGTTTGATAACGGAGTACAATATTGATAGACAATGACGTCCAGTCTTTAATGCCCGGTTCCTATAAACCAGCAGATATAGAAATGGAAGTGATTTATTACTCGCCATAATATGGACATGACTCCAAAGATTATTTACCTAGTTTATTGATTTCTTGGTGAATATTTATAAGATTTCAATAGTATTATAACAGAAACAAGTGTTCTTGTTATAGGCCGACCGTTTAACTCGCGTATCGCCTATCTTCAAAATTCTGACTCCTCAAGCTGCACAGACAGTGATGATGATTCAAGTGATATGGATATTAGTGACAAATAGTCTTACATTACTTTTATCTGTGGTTAAATAGTTCTTTATGAGATTTAATTAATGTTTTATGACTTTGTACCTCAGATGGCGATTCGCGAGTTAAACGGTCGGCCTATATACCTACTTTGATTTTCTGTTTGTTTTGGCTTACGGTTGGTATAAGTTGTTACTGTTCGTTACTAAAACGAGTTGATTTAATGATATAGTGTAGGAACCGGACAAAATTCAATAACTAAACTAAATGAAACTATTGTTATGAAACTATTGTTAAACTGCGTTATTGGATTTTTGATAGTATGTCTAACCTATCAGTTAGGTATTAAGTAAATAATGAATCGGTGGAGGGTACTTTCAGTCGGAATAAACCTGTGTCCCTATGATAACGTGTGTTTCTTTTGGTTAGACTCTCGAACATTCCAGTATATTACACTATGTTTTCAGAATTAATCTCAAATGTATTACATAGAACCACTTACAACTGACGGCAATATTCCCATCTTCCGTTTCCTCTCTCGTTCTTCCATCAGTTTTTTCTCCTCCGACTTTTGGCGGTCTATTAACAAAACCAAACAGTTAAACAGGTTTTTCTAACAGCATCATACATAGTGGACTCCTCTACCAAGGAAGTGTGATTAACTGTATCACCCAAAAGTGTAGGCAGAGGTGAATATACTACTACTACTATAATACTTTTCAGCGAACATAACAAGGGGCGAGCCTATAACCGTTCATTGGGCACAATTCCAAACTCTGAGCTGCAACTAAATAAATAAATATTCTGGGACATTAACACACACGGCCATCCGGTCCCAAGCTAAGCAGAGCTTGTGTTATGGAAACCAGATAACTGGTATATACTATATATAATACTTTTCTTTTGTAAATATATACTTATAATAGATATTTACACCCAGACTCGACACAAACACAAATTTTCATCACTAATGTTTGTCTCGGGTGGGAATCGAACCCACGACCTGCGGCGGGAAAAGCAAGTATCTTACCGACCACGCCACCGGCCCGTCTAACTAAGATTCTCTAAATATATTAGAAAAGTCTGGACGCGGTTACTAAGCGAACATGCTTAGCACTGTACCATCGAGGCAGTTGGCGCTTCATAGTCTATGCCAATATCCTTCTTGTGACTAACTGTGCGTTTGCACTGTAAGACAAAACATGATACAAGTATAGTCTTATCTCTTTCTACTCATCCCTAAGTGATAGAGATAGACAGAGCTTGCAAGTTGTTTTCTTGTAAATGTTTCGCCAGTGGAAACTAGTGGTAAGGCGTAATTGTATGATATATACTTACATTTAAGTTCTATTTCCTCGTCGTCTAACAGCAATGATACAACTTCTTTAGGTTTCAACGTGTCAGGCTTGAAGTTACCGCCGCTGATTACCATCCTTTGGATCTGTTACACAATAAATACAATATAAAGGTTTTAAGACTAATAATAGTCTCGATTCTATTGTTTATAAACTAAACCGATATTAGAGAAACACTACCTTTTACCAACAGTCCCTTAGTACAAGTTGTCAATATAATAACAGTATAGTGGGAAATTAGACACACACGGCCATCTGATCCCAAACTAAGCAGAGCTTGTGCTATGGAAACCAGATAACTGGTAATATACTATATATAATACTTTTCTTTTGTAAATACATACTTAAATATAGATAATTACACCCAGAATCAATACAAACAGACATGTTCATCACACAAAAGTCTGTCTTGGGTGGGAATCGAACTCACGACCTGCGGTGCGAAAAGCAAGTATCTTATAGACCATGCCACCGGCCCGTCAATAATATAAAAAAAGTTTTCGAATACTATCAGTAATATGTCGACTATCTACAAATCATTTTATCTAGTTTATTTCTATAAATTTTATTCCTTAGAAAATTTAACAAGGAACTGGCATTGCGCGCGTTCCCCTCTGCCGAGACATGAACAGTTTGTATGCATAAACTGTTTGTAACATGTTTGCTGAACATTTAAAAACTGATTCCAGGCTTTTGCCACCACATTGAGGTGAATAATCCTACTTTTTACTCAAAATATCATTAAAACTACTTAAACAAATTGAATCCTCACCTCACTCTTCTCCCGAGCTCTCTGCATTATCCGTTCTTCTATCGTCCCCTTGCATATAAGTCTGTATACAGTAACCTGCTTCGTTTGCCCCAGTCTATGTGCTCGGTCCATGGCCTGCTGGTCTACTGTAGGGTTCCAGTCGGAGTCGTAGAAGATAACAGTATCCGCAGCAGTAAGGTTGATGCCGAGACCTCCAGCGCGAGTGGAGAGGAGGAACACGAATATATCTGCTCGAGCCTGTACGAATAAAGAGGTTTGTGTTATACAAGAAAACTTTTTAACTAATGCCCACATTATTAGAAAATTAACAAATTGTAATAAACACGTGTTTTTACCTGACTACGAAAAAAGAGGTTAATGGTTTAGCGCAATAAATAACGGGCGGACGAAGCCGCTGTTGGAAAACTAGTGCTCAATAAATATAAGTTAGTTAATACTATGTCCTTGCCCGGGTTTCAAACTATCTCCATGCCAAATTTTATCCAAATCGGTTCCGTAGTTTTGGCGTGAAGGAGCGACAGACAGAGTTAGATACTTTTGCATTTATAATATAAGTAAGGATAAATATTGGCCACGCCTTCGAGCGCATGCGGCGGCATCCGAACGGATCGTCACATGCCGACGGATGCGTGTGCCTGTCTATCTGTCTAGTCTATCTGCTGCGTCCGCAGCTTGAATAGACTTTAAACATATTTAATATAATGTTTAATTTCGTTTATAGATTGTAAAATTCGATCTTGTCCGATGCGATGCGATTTTGTCCGTTTGATGGAGATGTAATTAATACATAAAAATCTTTTATGACTCTTTAGTTAAAATGGACTGTCGCTTTCTTACTAGTATAAATGTCAAGATGACAGACAAAAACAGACGAATTATAAACCTATTTTAGTTATAATGAGCTTATAAGACGTTTATGAATAGGGGTAAGTCAATAATTTGTTATATAATAGAAATAATGAATATAGAAGTTGACGATAGATTATGTAAGGAATAATAGATTACCTGAAAGTCGGCAACCATATCACGTCGAGCTGAAATCTTACTGGACCCGTCTAACCGCATGTATTTGTGTTTGCGATGCCACATGTATTCCTGCATAACACACGAATGGGTTAGTTAATTTTTACTTTACACAATATTTTTTTAAGATAGTTTTATACTTCACATGTAAGTTAAAACTTGGAAATAGTCTATGGTTTTAATTATTATACCGGTATCGACGTCGACTTTGAAATATAAGGTCGCGATTTTGATCGGTTAAGCTCACACATTTTTGTGTGAATTGTTTCATCGCCGGTGTTCGATATTGATGAAGGATCACATTGTGAGCAAACCGGTTTGTCTAAGAACTAATCATTCGACATGTGACATCCACCAACCCGCATTTGGCCAGCATGTGTGAATTAAGGACTAAACTGTCTCATCTAGTGAGATATTATTATTTCCATTTTGCTTCAGCTATACATGTGCTGTGCTGTGCTAAAGCTATAGCTGATAATCTTGAGAATGTGACAAACGAATTGCATACCTCCAACAAATCAATCATCTTCGTCATCTGGCTGTAGATGAGCACGCGATGACCACGCTCCTTCAGTCTCTTGAGTAACGAATCCAACGCAGTTAATTTGCCCGCGTCGCTTACTAGCTGGTTCTTATCTGTTCACAATTTAGAAAATATTAAACTTTCAATAGTATGCCTTCTGTATGATTCAAATATTAAAAGTAAGAAATAGCGCACCCTACTTGAATTTTTGATTTTGTTAGGAAGTTTTAATTCTGTACAGTTATCTATTCATGTTATAGCAGTAAGCATTTTCATCACGGTTAAATTTTTCCATCTAGCTCCTATCCGGTTAGCGTGAATGTTATTGTAAGAATATACGTGTACAGACCCGGGACTTGCAAGAAGGCCCAGCCCCACGGGGGCCTGGCGGCAGCGGTGAGCGTGTCCACCGCGCGACAGCCCTCTGCAGTCTCGCAGTGCGCGTGACGACGCGAGTGGTACGCGAAGCTGCGGGACACGGAGAACGCTTCGCGGGTACATGTACACACCTATACACAGCATTAACACTTTAAATGTCACGTCACTAATAAGAAGGATGCGCAGGAGTAATAACAATATCCTGACTACACTGGCAGATGATCCTCGTGGCCCCCTGGTGTGGCACTTCGAGCGGATGATGCACGATGTAAATAATGACAATTGCTCTTCCGGCCATCGCTAGCACAGTGTGCTTATATGTCATATAATTTTAAACATTATTCTTAGACTGTTCATTGATCTAAACTAGACTTGACTAAAATACTAAATGTAGTATTTTAGTGGCATGTTTAATCCAAAAATGACTTCAAAGAAATACCTTTGGCTGTGATGTGTATAAAAAGGCTGGTACAGGTGTAGGTACATCTTTATAAACCCTCGGATCACGCTCCTCGTGTGGCACGTGCGACAATAATGTTTCCACGGGTACTACTTCACCAGATTCTGTCTTTATCTCAGTCAACATTTCAGTCTGAAATAAAAGTTCTATTTAACATAACACATATTTCTCGAGGTGAATGCTACCTAGATTTCGTCAGTACAGTTTATGAACAATGTAACAGCGGCAAGCTTATAGACATGGGTTTTTGGTAATGTTAAAGCCTAAGAAGGCCAATATCATAATATTGAGCGAACTGCAAAGTCGTGGAATTCACTGCTGGTAACTTGCCTGATAGCTATAATCTGCCTGTCTTCAAGTCACAAGTGAATCGGTATTTACCAGGAAAGTTACATCGTAGACTGGCCCATTTGGCGAGCCTATTTGGCAAGCCTTTTTGGCGTAAGTGTATTATAGGATATATACAGTGGGACATTAACACACACGGTCATATGGTCCCAAGCTAAGCAGAGCTTGTGTTATGGAAACGAGATAACTGGTATATATACTTATAATAGATATTTACACCCAGACTCGACACAAACACAAATGTTCATCACTAATGTTTGTCTCGGGTGGGAATCGAACCCACGACCTGCGGCGTGAAAAGCAAGTATCTTACCGACCACGCCACCGGCCCCTCAAAAGAAAAAAAAATATGGCTTAACAACGTCCTATATAGGTTGAAACTGATTCCAACCACTTATTTATTTATTTATTTAATTCACATATACACGTATTACAGTAGTAAATGACCCTGTTAGGGTATAGCAAATATAATGTATTCTTTCTATAATTCTATTCTTTAAAATTTGTTATAAAATAGGTCTTTAAATAATATAATATCGCTTCTCTAATGTTATGTTTCCTTAGCCTTAATATTTATTAATAATACTTATTCTCTGAAATACGAAAGAAATGCCACTAAGCAACCCATCTAAAGGACAGCCACGTTAATTTCGCTTTACCTCGCGGTTAAGAATCAGCGAAACCTCTTTATTTGGGCTACGAGCATCTCTTTATTTAACATACTAAAACAATGATGTATGTATCAATGTTTAGTTGTAGCGAGATACAAAATAAACAGCAATAATTTGAGTATGTCAATAGTGACGCAGTTCAGCTTAGGCGCCGGCAACCGCAACTGTCATGGCGGCCATTTTCTCAACTGGCTACAAAATGGCCGTCCCGTCAAAATTAAGCTTTAAAAAGAAGTGAACTACTGTCAAAGTTTACCTGTCCCTCTTGTTCGCGTAAATTTTTTTCACGCAACGCTCTGTGCTCAATAGTTTCCGGCATATAATATATTGTTTGGTCTGCATGTGTAAAGAATGGCCCTCCTGTAATAAAAAACAATTTGTAACTAAATTACATATCTACAAAAACACTTAGTTGGTATTTGCCATTTAACGGATACTTTTCGCAATTTCGAGTTCTTACTAACACGCTTACTTACCTGGTCCAACATGGCTAATCTTTTGGCCTGTAACTCTATCAGATTACAGGCCAAAACTCTATAGGATTACCGGTGAAATTAATAAACAATGTAAAAATTAAGTATTCCTTCTCTCACCTTGAACCCACAAAGGATCGGTAAACAGTAGTTCCCTCCACATCAAAGAGTCCTCCTTCCTCTGCTGTAACACATCACCGTCGGGACAGACCCACAACATGTTCTTGACATCGCTGTAACTCGTGCCGTACTCCTGCTTAATGCCAAGCTCTTGAGTCTCCCACCAACAGCGGCGGTGACGTAGCCTGTCGTATTTCTCTAAGGACGCTTCAATGTGCTGCATTCTGGAAATCAATTAATATACCAGATTTAATTATTCCCTAGCGATATAAGTACAAATATATACACCAAAATCTTCCTCATGGATGACTCCTTGTATTGGTGAAAACGCATGAAAATCCGTTCATTTTATTCTATCTAAAGATAAAGATATTCTTACAGCCTAAAGGCTCGCTCATACTTTATGATTAGACAAAATAAATCTTACTATAACAAGCATTTATAAGTGTTTATAATAAGGTTAGTTTAAAAAAACAGGTCAATTGCAGTTTAACCTGGCATGGTGTGGTGGTTCGATAGTTTTGAATAACTAGGAGACAGTCTCTTCCATGGCTATCTGCGATTTACAGTAATTTGATACACTTATGTAATTTGAGGGACTATTTCATTTAGAGTATGTAAATATATGATAAGCAGCAGTGGCGCTGCGGTATCTGACTCGCCCTTGAAAGATGAGGTCGTAAAATCGATCCACGGTCGTGCTCATACATCTTTGTGTGAATTGTTTCATCGGAAGGAAAAAATCATGACGAAACCGGCACGTCTAATAACTCATTCGAGGACATGTGACTTCCACCAATCCACACTTGGTCAGCGTGTGTGGATTAAGGCCTAAGGTCTCTCAACTCATAAGTTAGTTGAGAGAATACTCGTCTAACAGTGGGACACTGAAAAGAGTTGAAATGATAGAACCTAAATGGTAAAATACTTACGCATAGAGCCACCCACACAACATAATCTTATACAACTCCATCGGCGATATATCCACAAACCTTGTGAACGCAAAACAAGAGTCATCGTTGTGTATATCCACCCCGATCTCCCCATTAATACTTCTATGAACATACTCAGGTACTATAATACATAGTATATTGTACAATAAATGTCGTTTGGACGGTATGAATCTTATAAGAACGCACTCTTCAGCTACTATTTTAGGTATATGGTAGTCATCGACCTGCATAGCAAAGGGCGATTTGACATCGCGCCGCTCAAAAAGCTCGGGGTGGTTGCATACCTGTTGGAAATAAAAATACCGTGTAAACTCTATACAATGTGTAACTTTTTAAGGTACTAATACTTAAAGAGCAAATGCCTATAATTATATGCAAAACATCCCGCACTGTCTCTGTGTATTCAGCAGCTTAGATCACAAGTTAAAAAAAGTTAAATCATTATATATAATAAAACTAAGTTGATAAAATGTGCGTGCCGATAAAACTTAAAAAGGAGTCCCATCACGATAAAGGGACTTATATAGTGTGATAGCCCTTTATCCCCCCTCGAACAAGAAAGTTCCCGTTTTAACCTAAAGGGTGTGTTTTTAAAGATATAAGGGCTTTTCCAACCCTTCAACTTGGAAAGTAAGTGTAGTCGCGCCATCTGTTGTCAAATAGTTGAACTTCATTCATTGTACACAATATGGACTTAAAAGAACGATTATTTGGGGCGCGAAATTTAAAATTCTCATTTCAATAAAGTCTTAAATTACATTTGTTACCATAACCCTTTATCCCCCCTCGAACAAGAAAGTTCCCGTTTTAACCTAAAGGGTGTGTTTTTAAAGATATAAGGGCTTTTCCAACCCTTCAACTTGGAAAGTAAGTGTAGTCGCGCCATCTGTTGTCAAATAGTTGAACTTCATTCATTGTACACAATATGGACTTAAAAGAACGATTATTTGGGGCGCGAAATTTAAAATTCTCATTTCAATAAAGTCTTAAATTACATTTGTTACCATAATAAAGTTATTAAATTTTGTGTATTTATACAGCAGTAGCTAACTTATATGTTGGAGTTAAAGCGATATCATTTTAGTTATTCAAATTACTTCTGAAAACATTTTAAAATTTAAGTTTTTAAATTTCGCGCCTTTACTGCGTATGCTACAGCTGCAAAACCTATTGTTACGGCGAACGATAACGTCGAGAACATTCTATACCTAGAAGGTGTGAGAAAGTAAATATTCCCAAACTTTCTTGAATATCCTAGAGCCATCTTTCTCGAATATCTTAGAGCCAACTATACACTTCATGTGTATAGTCTCCATAAAGCCAACTTTCTGGAATACCCTAGAGCCTAGCTTTCTGAATATATAAGAGCCCGGTGTCGCCCGCCAGAATTAATTCGATTTGAACAGCGGAACAAGCCACTTCGAAACGAAAAAGAAAGAAGTTACCTGTGTGAGCCTTTATTTTGAAGTATCACGTGTGAGTATTTTTAATAGTGTGTTTAATTAATTCATGATCTTGAAGTGAAGAAAAAAAAAAGTTATCTGTGAGCCTTTATTGTGAAATATTAAATGTGAGTATTTTTAATAATGTATTTAATTAATTCTAATGGTTTTTTTTTCTTTTCTTTTAATTGTAATTTCCTTAACTTTCAAGTAGTCGCGCGGCGTTGAATCGATATACTTTGGCCGTAAACAAAATATCGCGCGACCGCTTGAAGATTAAATAATTTTGTTTTCTTTGTCTCAACGTGCCCCACGTTTACGTAATAATATATTTGTCTATAAAATGTTCATTTAATTTATATTTTACAGAATATAATGCCTAGACGTAAAAGAGGTGGAGATCTTGCCAGTTCTGCAGCGAAACGGCGGAAACAAAAAGAATATCGAAGAAATGAAACGGAAGAACAGCGCGAAGCACGTTTACAAAATCAACGAACCAGAATGAGCACCCTGAGAAGCGGAAAAAGCGAAGAAAGAAGCGAAAATAAAACTATTGAAGAATCGAGAATTTTAAAAGATAATCTAACAAAGGAAGCATTCCACTACGAATCGACGAAGAAATATTACAATCATAAATATGTTGTGATCGGAAAAATGAATAACATTTGCCAATTTTGCCACGCGAAAAAATTCAGTAAAGAAACACCAGGTCTCTGTTGCATGAATGGAAAAATTCGATTACCACCACTGGAAGCACCTCCGCAGGAATTTCTACATTACATGACCGGGGAAACACCAGAATCAAAACACTTTCTTCAAAATATAAGATCATACAACTCCTGCTTTCAAATGACTTCTTTCGGTGTTACTTCGACTAACACTAATAGAGATGAATTTGAATATGTATTTTCAATTCAAGGGCAAATTTATCACAAAATAGGATCGTTACTACCAATGCCTAACGATGACTATAAATTTCTGCAAGTATATTTCATTGGAAATGAAGAACAAGAAATTGATCAACGAAGTACACATTTTAATGGATTGAAACGCGAAATAATCCAAGATGTACAGAGGATCTTACACAAATACAATCAACTGATTTACATATTCAAAACAACACTAGATCGCATGATTTCTGATGACTATAAAATTGTGATTCGAGCCGATAAAAGACCACGTGGAGAACACGAACGTAGATTTAATGCACCTCAGATAGATGAAGTCGCCATCGTAATTGTGGACAATGAAAATACAAGCCGTGACATAATTTTACAACGAAGAAGAAAAGGACTACAACGCATTGCAGAGACACACCGTTCATATGATTCTCTTCAATATCCTTTAATATTTCTGCACGGAGAGGACGGTTATCATTTCAATATAAAACAAATTCATCCTGAAACAGGCATAGAAACAAACAAAAAAGTCACTTCCAAGGAGTTCTATGCTTACCGCTTAATGATCAGAGACAATGAAATATACAATCACATTCTCAACACTCGCCGTTTATTCCAACAATTTCTGGTAGATATGTACGCAAAAATAGAAGCAGAACGGATGCTTTACATAAGACTGAATCAGAAGAAACTACGCACAGAAGAATACATCCACCTTCGAGATGCGATCATAAATGACGGCAATATTGACGATATTGGAACAATGGTAATCTTACCCTCATCATACATAGGAAGTCCAAGACATATGCACGAATATACTCAAGATGCCATGACCTACGTAAGAAAATATGGACGACCTGATCTCTTCATAACATTTACATGCAACTCATCATGGCCAGAAATCAAAGAACAACTAAAATATGGACAAACCTCTATGGATCGACACGACATAATAGCCCGAGTTTTTCGACAAAAACAAATAAGATTTATTGAAGTCATCACAAAATACCACATCTTTGGAACCGTTAGATGCTGGATGTATACAATCGAGTGGCAAAAACGAGGATTACCTCACTCACACAATCTCATATGGCTACACGATAAAATTTATCTCACGGATATCGACAAAATCATCCAAGCTGAATTTCCCAATCCACAAAAAGATCCGGAACTATACAGCATAGTAGTGAAAAACATGATTCACGGACCATGTGGACCATTAAACTTTAATGCGCCATGCATGCGTGATGGAAAATGTACAAAAAAATATCCAAAACCATACGTAGACGATACAAAAACTGAAGATGACGGCTATCCCAAATATAGAAGACGATCACCGAAAAACGGTGGTTTCACAGCAAAAATACGAATACAAGGCAGAGATGAACTGGAAATAGATAATCAATGGGTAGTACCATATAACCCACTACTTTCTAAAATGTTCCAAGCACACATAAACGTTGAATATTGCAATTCAGTAAAATCTATTAAATATATATGTAAGTACGTAAACAAAGGTAGTGATATGGCAGTATTTCAAATAGTCCAAAATAGCGAACAAAATAACAGAAATGATGAGATACTCATGTACCAAATGGGAAGATACATCAACAGTAACGAAGCAGCGTGGAGGATTTTTAGTTTTCCCATACACGAACGCGAACCAGCTGTGCAACATCTAGCAGTACATTTGGAGAATGGACAGAGAGTTTACTTCACAAAAGACTCGGCTAGAAAAATTGCAAGCGAACCACCTCAGAACACAACATTAACAGCTTTTTTCCAACTTTGCCAAACGGATCCATTCGCAAAGACGTTACTGTATGTCGACGTCCCTATTTATTATACGTGGGACAAAACAAGAAAAATTTTTCAACGACGAAAACAAGGAATGCCAGAAGAGGGTCATCCAGAAATAATGAAAACTAACACAATAGGTCGAGTATACACTGTACATCCAAACAATGCCGAATGTTTCTATCTCCGGATGTTGTTACACGAAATACGAGGACCAACAAGTTTCACAGATCTCAGGACTATTGACGGCTACCTATGCCAGACGTACAGAGAAGCATGTCAACGCTTAGGATTATTGGAAAACGATAACCACTGGGAATTAACACTACAAGAAGCCACACTCACAGCTTCAGCTGAACAAATTCGAGAGTTATTCGCCATAATTCTAACAACATGTAACCCATCAAACCCAAAACAGCTATGGGACTCTTTCAAAAGGAGTATGAGTGATGATATATTGTACCAAATCCGACAAGCTAATCCAGAACTGACTATAGAATTCAGTGACAACATCTTCAATGAAACACTCATTCGCTTAGAAGATAAATGCTTAGCAATAAATAACCGGACCTTAGTAGAACTTGGAATGCCAGCACCACAAAGAAATGCTTTCAGTATGCTAAACTACGAAATTACAAAGGAAAAAAGCTACAACGTCAATGAACTACTTGAATACATTGCTCACAATAAACCACTCCTCAATGACAATCAAAAAACAATTTACAACGTTATAATGAACCGAATAAATAACAACACTGGTGGAATTATTTACTTGGACGCACCAGGAGGCACCGGTAAAACGTTTCTAATAAATCTAATACTGGCGGAAATACGTGCTAAAAAACACATCGCACTGGCACTAGCATCATCCGGCATTGCAGCCACACTTATGGAAGGAGGACGAACTGCTCATTCTGCCTTACAACTACCGTTGAATATAGCCGAACAACAATTCCCGGTATGTAAAGTCTCAGGAGCATCTGGACGGGGTCAACTTCTAAAACAAGCTAAAATTATCTGCTGGGATGAATGCACCATGGCCCATAAAAAATCACTAGAAGCCATGGACAGAACATTACAAGAATTGCGAAAAAACTCTGAAATAATGGGAGGAGCTCTACTCATACTCTCAGGAGATTTTCGACAAACACTTCCAGTTATTCCCAAGTCAACACCAGCAGACGAGATCAATGCATGCTTAAAAAAGTCACATCTCTGGCCAGAAGTACAAATACTGCAATTAACAAAAAACATGAGGGTTGAATTATCAAAAGATGAAACAACAGCACATTTTGCTAAAATGCTTTTACAAATAGGCGAAGGTACATATCCTACTGACCAAACGACCGGTCTCATTGAACTCAATAGTGATTTCTGTAACATAGCCACTACTGAAAACGAACTAATCGACAAAATTTATCCAAATATTATTCAGAACTATACCAACGTAGAGTGGTTATTTCAAAGAGCAATTTTGGCCACTAAAAATAATATTGTTGACGATATCAATTTTAATATTCTAAAGAAAATACCTGGTGAAGAGAAAGTATATAAATCGATCGACACGATGGTAACCATTGAAGAAAGTGTCAACTTCCCTACTGAATTTCTAAACTCTTTACAAGTACCAGGAATGCCATTACACTGCCTTCGTCTGAAAATTGGATCTCCAATCATACTACTTAGAAATCTCAACTCCCCAAAACTATGTAATGGAACGAGGATGATCGTAAAACAGCTATCGAATAATATCATTGAAGCTGAACTTATTTCTGGAAAGAACAAAGGACACACAGTATTTATACCTAGAATACCACTGATCTCTTCTGAATTGCCATTTCAATTTAAAAGATTGCAGTTTCCAATTAAATTAGCCTTTAGTTTTACAATTAACAAAGCGCAAGGGCAAACTTTAAAATATTGTGGCATCAACCTCAAAGAATCCTGCTTCTCTCACGGTCAGCTTTATGTAGCTTGCTCAAGAGTAGGAAATTCGAAAAATTTATATATATATACCCCGGACAATAAAATGAAAAATGTTGTTTATAAACAAGTAGTATAAATAATGAGAAAATATAAATACATGTAAATATATATGTTTAAATATACATGTAAATATATATATCCATGATAATGTAAATACATGTAAATATATATGTTTTCAATATATATATATTTTTTACTTTTTACGTCATAGTTTATTTTTTTATTTCAACTACCACGTAACCTCATATCAACTCCCGAGCGAAGCCGGGTATTACAGCTAGTATTAACATAGATTTCGTTGTTGACAGCCCTATTTTTATCAAGTGATAAGTGTCATTGATCCTGACAAATACAACGACTCTCAAGGGTCTGAGGATACTTTGACGTCAAAGAGAGTTGCCGTTAAAAGGAGCAGCAAAAACCTGTATTAGATAGAAAAGAAATGTATTTCAGACCAGTTTTAGTAATTACATAAAACTATTATCTATACTAACAACATAAAGCTGAAGAGTTTGTTTGTTTGTTTGTTTGAACGCGCTTCTCTGAAAGTACTGGTCCGATTCGGAAAATTCTTGCACTGTTAGATAGCCCGTTTGTTGAGGAAGGCTATAGGCTACTTTTAATCCCACTGCTAGGCATGAGATGTAGTTCACGCGGGGCGTAGCGGCGGCGGAAAGCTAGTTACTAATAAGCAGCGGTAGGGCAACTATTGCAGAATATAAGAACTATTATTATTATTATTATAAATAATGATCTTACCTTTCTAAATTGCATAACTAAGTTCATGAGGTTGGACGTGAAGTTCTTATCTACATTGTGACCAGTCTCAGCGCCGACAGAGTAATGGAGAAGCTCCTCAATCTTTATCTTCTTTTTTAATGCTACAACAATATATTTGTATTACTGTCGTACTCAAGAAATGTCAATTATCTTTAATTTAATATTAAATACTCATTTGTGTATGGATTTTGACACATTGATATTTAATGATACTTAGTGGTAATTGACGACTATGAAGCAGAGTGAGGGTTAGAAGAGATGATGACTTAAATAACCAGGGGAAAGGACCGGAGTGAAGGGGAGACATACAGGTTGGTGGAGAAAGAAACAGAGTGGTGAGGAGTGGATTGAAGGGAAGTAGAGCGGAGTACCTAGTTTACTTTGAGTCTAGCATGGATGGTTATATCGGTATTTTAAAAACTTTCCTGAACATATTTTTTTCTATAGAAAAACCGATAATTAATATTGTCAAAAACAAATTAATAATTCCCGTGCAGTCATTTTCAAGTTGAAGTGTGACCAAAAGAAATAGGTATTCAATTTATTTTTAAGTATAGTTAAATTAAATTAACCTTTTACCAATATTAATTTATCATCAATCTATTAGAATGGGCTATAAACTTGTTACTGATAGATGAAAAGCTAAAATAGTTAAAATAGATTGTCTTCTCTTACTAGTATTGATATTTAATCAATATAACAGACAAAGATAAACGAAAGATAAACCTATCTTAGCTATTTTAAGTTTATAAGATCTTTATGACTAAGGGGGTTAGTACAAAAAATAATATTTTTTATATTGTAATTAGTAATAATATAATAGAACTACAGTTTACTTACCTATATACAATAATTTTTGCCTAATAGTCAATGGACAGTGCACCATAATCTCAATCTTGTCAGATAACTCATTTTCAACATCCTTCTTGATACGTCTCAACATGAACGGTTTTAAGATCATATGCAACCGTGACAAATGTTCTGTAATCAAAATAAAAAGTGACTACTCCACACCCATTTATAACCGACTTCAAAAAACTATTTGATATTTGAACCTATTACAGAGGACTAACACTAAAATGCTTTAAATTGAACTTATTAACTGTATCAATTATTATTTCCCTCTTTTCTTCTCTTAAAACTTTTTGAAGTAGGATTAATTATTAAATTAGATTTTTTGGGTGAATATAATACATTTTATAAACTTTTATTAGTTTTAAATTATCATAAATTTACACTTTCCGATTTTCATTGTTATTCGTTTTTTGTTTTTTTTTGCCGCGGAAGACAAATATACAGAGAACGTGTCCCTAGCCTCTACACATCATCCGTATATTTCTGTCACCCGCGACAAAAAAGGTTTCCCCTTAAAGTTTTACTTTATTTGCAGCAATATACACTTATGAAATAACATATAGGTACCAAATTGTTAAAGGTTTTTTACTCAAAAAGATACCAAAGAAACCTAATTAATATTATAATTAACATGTATGAAAAATAATTATACATTTTATACATACTTTCATCAATAGTGCTCTTATTTTCTGCGTGACTTTCGATGTCTTTAGAGAACCATTCGTTGAACTCCTCGTGCGAATCAAATAACGTAGGCATTATAAAATGCAGGAGCGCCCATAACTCCGCCATACTGTTTTGTATTGGTGTACCTACGATAAATAAATACGTTCACAAAACCCACTTAATTGTTTAATTTTAGAAATATTTTGATACTTTGTCAGATTTTCTGTAATACAAGATGGACTGATGACATGGTTAAAATTACGGGAAGCCGATGGATGTTAACGGCCGGCAACCGATCGCTGTGGCATTCTACCCCTTTAGAATATATAGGCCTATGTCCAGCATTAGACGTCCCTAGGCTGATGATGATGATGATGATGATGATGATGATGATGATAATGATGATGATGATGATGATGATGATGATGATGATGATGATGATGATGATGATGATGATGATAATGATGATGATGAAGATGATGCTGATGAAGATGATGATGATGATAATGATGATGATTCACTATCAAAATATCAGAAATATCTCTCGATAAAAAGAAAAAGTTAGTACTGAACAATCGGCCCTTAAATAAACAGTACTATCAATACTTTAAACTGTTTCTCAAACATTAATTTCGGTTACATTTCGGTCTTTCGAAGGGGATATGATTTATCGCAGCGCGTAACCTACATAGTTAGCAAGCTGTTGTCTAAACTGATGGTTAGATGTCATTTGCAATATTTACATGTAGCCTGTCAGTTGTCAAACTGACAAGGCGTGCTCAGGTTGCTTGTCTGTGGTTCTTTGTTATGTCAGGTGACCATCTCTATGAGGTATGTTGGCTGAGCATTCAGTGTGTGCAAACCAAATTTGATCTCAGAAAAAGGCATCCGTTTCCACCCAAACATTTTGTGAATTATTATTATTTTGCGACATTAGGTACCACACACACATACATAGGGTTACGAATGTTGCGATCATCAGATACACAAAATAACACCACAGAAAGCTAATCAATATCATTGTTAATCATTATAGCACCGCCCTATTCGAAACCCCGACATCAAAGGCTAGAGGCCAACACACTACATACCTACATTTGTAAAAATGTATTTAAAACTTACTCACCCGATAACAATAGCCTATTCCTACAACTAAACCCCAACAAAAGCTTCCATCTCATACTCGCAGAGCTTTTAATAGCCTGAGCTTCGTCTAAGATCATGTACTGCCATGAAACTCGGTTGAGGTACTTGAGATCAGATACCACAATCTGGTATGACGTCACCACTACGTGGAACGCAGCTTGCCGTGTGTGAAGGTCTTTCCGTTCCCAGAACTGACGGAGGATCCGTCTTTCGCTCGGACTGCCCCAATATGGCACCTGTAACAATCGTTAGTATAAACTGAAATTAGCCAAATAGGCACGATTAGAGGGTACAAAAATCAATATTCTATTTAATCAGTCTTGTAAATTACACCTAAAAAATATTAGACAAGTATGTATTTAGTATTTTATAAAAAAAAAGAAAACTCAGATAAATCGCACTAAACTTGCTTGCGTGACCTACAGGGTACTGCTGATGGAGACTATAGACTGATTTTTTTACTATCTATAATTTTGACTGTATTGCTATTGGTCCACGTAATCTACATAAAGTCCGTTCCACAAAAAAGAATACATAATTGTACCTCAGGAAAGCATTCTAGGACCTCTACTTTTCTTACTGTATGTGAACGATCTCCCAAAATATATATCGCAGAAATCTATTTTATTTGCAGACGACACAACAGTCATTATAAAATGTCAAAATAAAAACGACTACCTGTCAATAACTAATGATACATTATCAGATATTGGTAAATGGATGGACAACAATAATTTTAGCATTAATACAATTAAAACTAAATTGATAGAATTTAATTCTTATAAAGCAAAACAACTAAACTTAGATATTACATGTAAAGGTGAGATAATCCAGAATGTAAGCGATATAAAGTTTTTAGGATTAAATGTAGATAAACATCTAAATTGGAAAAGCCATGTTGACCTAGTATGCAAGAAATTAGACAAGTTTGTATTTGCTTTAAAAAGAGTACGACAGACTATATCTCTTGAGGCTGCCCTATCAGCATATCATGGGTATGTGTCATCGGTGCTAAGCTATGGATTAATAATGTGGGGTAACTCGGTCGATGTGGACAGAGTTTTTAAAATACAAAAACGTTGCATTAGAGTAATGAATAAAGCATGGTATTTAGATAGCTGTAAACCGCTTTTTAAAAAATGTAACATTCTTCCACTTCCATGTATGTATATTAGAGATATATGCGTATTCACTAAAAATCACATGCATTACTTTAAACTACGTAGTGAAGTTTTGTCACGGCAAAAAAGAGCAAAATTTTGCAATCTCTTATACCAACCACCATGTCATAAAGATTTATATAAGAAAAATGTATTTAATATGTGTTTAGTAATTTATAACAAAATACCTAATGAGCTTAAACTGTTACATGGAAATTTGTTCAGGACAAAATTGACTAACTGGCTTCAGAGTAAATGTTTTTATAGTGTCAAGGAATTTATGGATTTTAATTTATGAATAGATAGGGGATTGGTACCATTTTGACTTAATATATTGACACATTGTTATTTATTGTTATTATTTAATTGTTGTAATTTTAATTATGTTGTGTAGTAGTTAATAATAATAATTCATTTTAATAATTTTAATAATATGTTTTAATAATTTTAATACAAATATGTTTTAATAATATTAATAATAATTTGCACGCTTGCTCGCATGCAGGATACAATGACTTTTATGGACATAAGATCTGACCCTGTAAAAAATTTAATGTATTCTTAGCAAATAAATAATTGATTTGATTTGAACGAATATATTAACTCCCGTATTCATAAACGTCTTATAAGCTCACTAAAGCTAAAATAGGATAAGATTCATTTGCCTTTGTCTGTGATCCATTAATATTAGTAAGAAAGAGACAAAGTCCATTTTAACTAAAGAGTCTTATAAGATGAATGAGACCATAGGTATGCAGATTAAAATCAAAATAATAATTTAATTTTCTCTACAATAATCTTAGAGAACAATGAACATGAACGGGCCTTAACAATATCAAAACAAAAAAGATAAAGGCGTTGGCCCCACCCCAATTAATGGACTTTAACACTCAGTCAGTATCGGTAATGCGCGAGACATTAGTTAAAAAATAAAACAGAATATAATAAAAATACTTTATAAAACTGTAAATTTATTGCTAAAAGGAACTTTACGCTAAATGAGGGAGTGATTAACATAAACTTAATGTATGCGCCCTTTGCTGTCGGATTATACACTATGAAGTAAATCGCATATTGACTAGATCTTCAAATTGGTGTTCGATAGTATTGTATCAAACAAAAGTTAAGAAGTGTTCATTATCTCATAATCAATAACATTTCTCAGCGAACGTAACATCAAGTGACACTAGCTCAAGTTATCACCTTTAACTTTTCGATTACGTATAGAAAGGAAAAATATTGGCAATTATTGGGACTCCCGAGAGAAAAGAAAACTGTGAATTCACGAGAATTAACCCATCCAAATGCGTCTAACGCACCCTGCACACGACCGCTGCGTAAGCACCAGTCATGAGTATGTCGGTGACCCAAAAGATTTTCTCCTACAAAAAATTGCCCAGCGCGGCTAAAGAAGCTTTCACTTGAAAATAAGTGTACAATATTTTCAAGCAAATTACAAGACTGACTCAAAATTAAAACTTAGTCTCATGCTTATTCAAATATAACTTACCACTTTAAAATCCGGCACAAATCGCTGCATCTCCTGTTGCCAGTTGTGTAATGTTGATGCTGGAGAAACCACAAGGAAAGGTCCCCACACACCAAGCCTCTCCGCTACGTGACATAGAAACGCTATACACTGCACTGTCTTACCAAGACCCATTTCATCTGCTAAAATACCACTTATACCCTAGAAAAGATTACATATTTTTAAGACTGGTAGGGCCATCTAGTAACGCTAAACAGAAACTATGTAAATGAAATTGGCGACATCTATTATCGAGGAGGGTAAACTAGTATCAAGTTCATTCGATAATTGTGTAACTTGTAGAATATTCGAAATTATTATAAACACATCAACTATTTGTCTTGCAGATAATTTAATGTTACTTTAGTTTACACCGTATGCAGGGAGCCGTGAGATAAAAGGTAAACAAAACCATTAAAAACTACATACAAAATAATAGATCATAGATACTGCGAACATTTTACATTAGAACATGACATTTTGTCATAAGTCGGGTAATATCCGCTGTCTTTTGTATCGATCGACTTTATGAGAAAAGAAATTTTCTTTGTTTACATCTAGGAACAAATCTACGATGCCATTAATACACACTCGCAATAAACATGGTTAATAAAATCTCACCTGATCATACAAATTCGCTAGCCAATTCATGCCCTTCAGCTGGTAGCCTTTGAGCGTTCCTCTAAATATCGACGGCTGTTCGTGGTCGCCACGCCTCGCGTCAGTGTCAGCGCCGACGTCGACGTCACCGTCAGTGACGTCAGCATCAGTACCCTCAGCGCCGGCAGCGGCATCGAACAACTGCGTGCGCGCTCGCTCCGCTCGGAACGCTTCCCGAGCATTACGAGAAGCACGGGCTTTCATTGCTTCGCTGAATTAACAATTAACCTAGCATATTATATAAGAAATTCAATTTAATTGGTAGTTTTGATTTACTGCAGAGACCGTTTTTTAAAATAAGTTATCTTGCTCACCATAGCCTGCCAGACAACATCAACTTGTTGGTCTTAGTGAAAGGTTCAAGACCAAAGCAGGATGAAAATATAGTCAATAATGTCCTATTTTAATCAGAGAACTAATAAAATGAAATAGAAATGAGGACATTGACGGTAGAGTAGGTCTATAAATTCAACATCATTTAACAAACAATGGAGGTTGTGTTCAAAGTGTCTAACTGAACCAGACAACTCGAGAGAACAAATCTATACAGTAAATGGATTGAGTAGGCCACGGATCAACAAATGCCGATGTCTGCACGGTGGCTGGCAAGAGCTGGATGACAGTAGTCACTGATCGTACTCAGTGGTATGCTTTATTGGCTAAAAACAGGTTGATAATGTAAATATATACTTACCTATCATAATGATCAATAGCAGCAAGCCTAGGATCTCTATCCTCATCCAACTGACGTAGTATCCGATCAGCACCACAGTCCCCATCCTCTACAGAATTCAACTTGCGTTGCATAAAATGCGCATACAACTCAGTTTGTGTGATCAAAAAGTTGAGTTTGCGACGTTGCCGCTTCGCCTCCATTAGTTCTACGTCCATCTGTTAACAAGTGATTGGTTCAGATTGCATTGTTACCCTTCGGCGTTCTTAAGGTTTAAAGTTAGTTATTTAATTTTTTTAGAGCTTGGTTGACCAGTTTTTTCAGATTAAACCTATCAAGTACTTAACAACCACCATGAAGGCTGGACAACTCATAATTTTGGGAATCGGTTTAAGTAATCAAAAAGATATGTTGCCAAATACCTACAGCTTATGAGGATAGCCAACATAGCTAGAGTTATAGACAGAGATGAAATAACTAGAATCTACTGTATGTTAAGATATAATTTGTGCAGTGTAGAATCATTTAGCGCCATCTCTTAATTTTTATTGAAACTACTTTGCTGCACTGCAGAATGATCGACCAATCACTCTGCTAGCCACCAGGAAAGCAAAGTTTGCTTCAATTAATTTATATTTTATCTAGATAGATAGAATAAACCAGTAACTACGTTCACCTTTCTCTGTTCTTCAGCTTCTCTTTCCATCCGTCGTCTCGTCTCTCTCTCAGCGCGGTCGTACCGCCTCCAATACGCTTGCATTTCTCTACTCAGTCTCTTGCAACGCCATACTGTCTCTTTCATATTCTTCTGAGACTAAAATAGATAGCGAAACATTGTCAGACATGAACAATCTCTAACAAGCTTTCGAAAGTTAATATAACTAATTTAATTTACCTGCATAGCTATATGTCTCCAGTGTTTACAGCATAAAGTTGCTAATCGTTTCCTCTGTAGCATAACTTCCCTGTGTGTAGCCGTTCTAGCCCGCTGGACTTTGCCCAACTCTTTCTTGACCACTAACAGCCAGTGGCGACGTCTGCGGGCGGTTAGAGCTTCCGGACTTTTCAATGTTGATAGTTTTTTGCGGCCTCTGTAAGGAAATATAATCTACTCTCACCTATCTGGAGCACCATCAGATTTTCATACATCATGTATCAATACAAACATACATTAGTACACTCCTAGAGGTTATTCCTGCTACGGCGGCACATCTAAGCTAACTAGCCAAGTATGCAGGAGACATTAAATTCAGCATTTAAGTGTGCAAGTGTATAATCGACCCTTCACTCTTAAGAGTCCAGTGGGACGAACTGACTGACACGACCGGTAAAAGATCGGGCGCAAGGTCAACTGTTTTACGAGTTAGTGATGGGTTAATTAGTATTCACGTTAATTTTAACACGCGAATGCTGCTTCATTAGCATTTCACAAATGAAATGTAGTTAAGAAATTCTGTGAAATATGAAATAAATTCAGCACTCACTACCTACTTCTTTAGCATGCACATTACACCGACCGCGACCGGCAGCGTGCGTTATTATTATGAATTCATATTAGCAATCAGCTCAGCAATAGCAATAATAGTGCTATAACTCATGCTCATGAAATTTATATCAATTCACATTAATCTCCATCACTACTCAGAGGCAAGGGGTAACACTACACCAATTTACTGACTCCGGACTAGAGTTGAAATGAGAAAATAGTAAAGTCTCGACACTCATTTTGGTTTGGCTTGGGATTCAAATCTAATTCTAATTCTAATTACACAGTAACAGAGCAGCGGTGGCGCAGCGGTACGGTTCTCGCCTTAGAAATATAAGGTCTTAGGTTTGATTCCCGGTCGTACCCAAACATCTCTGTGGAAATTGCTTTATTGCCGCTGCTCAATATCGGTGACAGAAAACATCGTGAGGATACCGGCATGTCTAAGAACTAATCATTCGAGGACATGTGACATCCACCAGCCCACACTTGGCCAGCATGTGTGGATTAAGGCCTAAATTCTCTCAACTCGTAAGATAGTTGGGAGAAGACCCGTGCCCAGTTGTTCACTAATTCACACAAAGATGTGTGGGCACCACCGGGATCTGTTTTATTTATAATGCAAATATAATATTTACCTGACACTTGGTTTATCAGTAGCTATAGTAAGTTCTCCAGGGTCATGTTCTTCTTTTATATTACGAAGCTGCTCTTCCCAGTCCACAATTCCATCATGCTACAATACAGAAACAGTTGTTTAACAACAAATGAACATGCAACACTAATGCTATACTTTGATTTAAACTACAAAAAATTCAACTTAATAATGATTTCTAATTTGTGGTGGGAACGCGTTTTATACACATCGGTTTGTAGAATTGTTCTGTATAACACTTCTCCTCCATTTCTCACCTTGTAGACTGGTCACTTATAAAATGGGAAGCTCACACAAAATTGTCGCGGCGTTCATACCGAAAGCGTACGTTGTTTCACACAGACAGACTCGGAGAAGAAACACACATTGAAAACTGAGTTTTAGACCTAATAAAATAAAGTTTATTTTTACATATCACTTAAACATGTTAGGTTCACTCTCAATCAAAAGAAGTGACATGTCAGAATAAACCTTATTATAATAATTCAAAACTCTGTTATAAGTGCTCTTCTCTCAGCGTCAGTCTGTGTGAAATGACACTTTCCCCATATTCATAAACGTCTTATAAGCTCATTTTAGCCAAAATAGGTTTATAATTACTTTGTCTTTGTCTGACATCTTGACATTTATACTAGTAAGAAAGAGACTCAAGTCCATTTTAACTAAAGAGTCAAATAATATTTTTTATGAATAGACCATTAAAGTATTGCTTACCAGATCATTGTTATCATTTACTCTTGGATCCCTTCCAATTCGTCCCCTCCTGGACTTCTGCTGTCCTCTAGTAGATCCTCTCTCTGCAGGTCTACCACGACGTCCCCTTGTAGATGGAGCAGGTGGTACTGGTCTACTGACTCGACGTTCTGGGTACCTATCGATGGTAGATAGGAGTCCTGCACCATAGTACATGTAACGGGAATTCTGTAAGTCACAACTCTTATTAAGTAAAGCAGCAAATTTAATTTTATGACCAACATGTTTAAACTAGCTAAAAATACATAACTTTTATGAACTACACACAATAACCTTCCTTATTATGGATCTTGGTGAAATCTGGATGAAAATTTGATGTTGTTTGTGAGATCATTGCAAATGTACACACAGACAGATGCAGAGAGAGACATTGATTTAAATATTAGTGATTCTTGATGGTTTGATTCTCTATGGCAGCTGTAAGCATTTGGCATTTGCTGTATAATCAGATCTAATTTATTTTGGGGCCAACAATGGTTCAGATTTGGTGCTGACAATTAGCATGTCATTTTTCTTTCAGCATCGTTCAGATAATAAATATGGAAGGATAGATATTGTGGTGAATACCCCTATCTATACTTACTTAATATTATGAATGCGAATGTAAGTTTGTTTGTTACGCTTTCACGCAAAAACTACTGAACCGATTTGGATGAAATTGGGTATGGAGGTAGTTTGAGACCCGAGAAAGGACATAGGATAGTTTTTATCCGACTGCGCAAAAAGAAGGTAATGTTTTGGCGCGATAACCGACACACACGCGGGCGACGCCGCGGGCGGAAAGCTAGTACAATATAAACTGCATGTTTTGCAACCTTATTCTAACTAAATAAAAAAAATGTGCGTGTACTTATGTACGCGTGTGAGAAGTTATACTTCTTTGGCATCATTAAATAAGCAGACAGCTTCATACTGTTAATTTTGTGTCACAGATGCACGCGCATCTTAAAATTTCACGCAGGCAGCTTCATACTGTTAATTTTGTGTCACAGATGAGCGCGCATCTTAAAATTTCACTCTCATCATTTTTTCATAACGCAATTCAAACGCAACAATATTTTAAGTATGTACTTACTGATGGAACCCTATAATATTTCCTGGCATATTTATTGTGGAACTGCCTTTCTTTGAGCATTCCACGTATCCTCACATCCTTCCCTTCTGGACTGTCATCATCACTGCTGGACTCAGAATCAGATGACAAGAACACATTTCTGAGCCACTGCCGTTCTTCACTCACTGCACTGAAGTTGTAAAGCCTCAGGCGGTCACTTTGGAGTTCTGAAATTAAGTTTTTATTTATACTATGTAGTCCTGAGGGTTTGGAGTGGTTGGTAAGATACTTGCTTTGTGTGGAGCAGGTTGGAGTTTGCTTGCCAACCAGGACAGACATTTGTGTGCAGGAACATGTCTTTGTCTTGGTCTAAGTGAATTTTCTAATATAAGTTTATATTGACAAAAGAAACACAATATTATTTAGTATGTCAGTGATCTGATTATCACAGAATGAGTACTGTTAAGTTTAGGATCAGATGGCTGCAAAATTCATATCAAGGTTGGTTACATTACAGTAAAAGTTCCTTATTCGCGTTTTCATTATTCGCGGGTAAAAAAATTGCAACCTAGTTTCTGTATTCGCGGCTAAAAATTTCACTATTCGCGGATGCAATCGGTACCTAAACAGAAACGGATTCAGTTTCGTTTAAAGTGTCGGCGTTCTTTGAGTACTGCTGGCACGCGCCGCATCGGCGTTTACAAAGGACGTAACCGAGTGCCTTACTGGGACTAAATAAAAGCCATTCTTGAATGCCACCGTCACTATTTTGCTTTGTCTTTTGATAAATGCCGCCTTTGGCATGATTGGTGTTGTTTATGTAGTTTCAACTCTTCATTTGATGCAAATATTTTCAATGAGTAACACGGACTTCTTCTTTGTAATTAATTTAAAATTTCGAGTGGAAAAAGAAAAAATGGCTCTGACGAAAAAGAAAGAAAAAACAGTTCTGAAGAGGAAGAAGGTAGTGTTGCCACTTAAAGTAAAAAAAACAAATGCTTGAATTTAATGACCTCTTAAAAGCAGCAAAGCAAGAAAAAATTACTAAATTCTTTAAACCCTTGCCTAAATCTGACGAAAATGATTTATTTTAATTTAGAATTTAGCAATAAATTTATATTATTTTCATACATATTGGTTTCATTTTGGTACCTTGGAACGTATCCCCTATAATTCCATACTAATTACCATTCCATATTCACGGTTTCTGTATTCGCGGCATATTTACGGACCGTATACCCCGCGAATAAGGAGCTTTTACTGTATAACAACAAAGTTGTGCACAAGATTTTAATGCGAAACATTTCTTACTTGAATTAACACATTTACAATACTTTTAACTGAATGATGACAGCAATATGAAAGAATTCATGAATGAGAATAAAACAAATCTAAATTGCTTTTATCTTACAGAAAATAGACCCAAAAACCACAAGCAGGCTCAGGATATGGAAACTTAACATAGTATGTAAAAAAATACTAAATTGTTTAGAAATTTGGTTGTAAGAAAATTGGTGGGAGATTGAATTAGGTCGTAGAACTAGTCCATGTCAGAACTCAAGGACTGTAACTGAAGGTGGTGGGGAGTAAATATTCAGTTAACATGGTTAAATCTAAGACTATGTTATTTGTTAAGCCTAGTAGTGGTGCAAACTTACCTTGTTTAGTAGTCACAACTCCATGTATCATCCGATCCCCTCTGGACATCTCATTAGAGGTGGATTTGGCGTCAGAGTCATCCTCGCTCTCTGATGCTGCATCTGAGTTGAGGATCCTTTCCACCTGGCTCACGAACGGACGCACGTCAAGGGCAGCCTCCAACCTTTGTATGTGTAGGGGTCTGGCAACCTCATGTCGCTTTAGAACAGTTTTCCCCACCAATTTCTCAGACATATTCAATCCTGAAATTAAAGCCAGTAAGAAAAGTATCGAACGAGAAACGACATAGCGTGGATAATCACAGTCCGTATCACATTTTTCGCATAGAAAAAGAAACAAAACAACAACGAATTGCCAATAGCCGCAACTAAACCGCGCGTATCACACACGAATCGCAATATTTCGAATATTATTTCAAGCAATAGGGGCACTGGACAAAGTTAAACTCACTCGAATTTCGACTCCCTCGTAGTGATTACTTAACACAAAATTCCATAGCATTAACAAAATGGCGCACGAGAATATTCGACAAATCGCTGTCAATGTCGCCGCCCGAGCGGCGCAAATAACTACTCATTTCGTATTTGAGCTTGAAAAAACACAAACCCGCCATAATAGAAGTTGAATAACCAAATTATTTAAATATCTTGTCGTTAATTGGTCGATTATAGACAATATTCACTATGAGCCAACCAAAAGAATGAAACACACAAAATTGACCAATAGTCAGACAAGGTTTAAAATATAGCCTCCGATTTTGTTACTGAGAACAATGATAACACCAAGAAGCTGTCAAATATAATTCGTTCCAAAATGTTATAGGTTTTGGGTTTAAAAACAATGTATGATGGATGTTCTAAAGATCGTTCTTTCCCACTCAATGTTTAGCTTTTACTCTATCGGAATTGCAACTTTAAATCCACTGTTTAAAATGTTAACAAAATATGTATTTGTTTGCATAATTTCCTCAACTGCAAGCGATGCATGTTGCTGGCTGTTCTATATAAAGAAAGCTGCACACTGCAGCTTACCTATCACGGGTGATGCATTGAGTACTAAACTACGTTTTATTTATGTAATGGTCTTGAAATACTTTCCATATATTTTTTAAATATACATACATACTTTCACACAAATCATATCCTAACAACTAAAAAAAAAATTAAACGTTTTAAAAAAAAAAATTTTTTTTTGTTTTTTTGGTTAAACTTGGTTTTATTAAAATGTACTAAAGGCTAAAGGTATAATGTATCTGCTATTTTATATCAACGGACATCTTGGATTTATAACAAATGAATTCTCCAAATCAAGACATTTTCTTTGATGAACCTACCTACCCAAAATGAGAGGTTTGCAAGGAAATTTGTAATCGGCAATCTTATAGCGACGGCCATCTTGGATTTGTTAAAAAAATTGAATATGTATTTCTGTAGTATCATCGGATTTTTGCACGTACACTACGTGCAAAATTTCAGATGAATTGGTGGATTGGAAGGGGGTAAAATTGTCATTCATTAGATTTGTTAGACCCATCAACAACAACAAACGGGCAAGCTAAATAAAACCGTTTAAAAACAAGCACAATAAAAAACATTTGGTGCAGTCTTTCAAAAGGTACAAATGAGCACAGTTACAGACATGGAAGCCAATTTTGTTCGTACAGAAGATTGAAATCGGGCAACGGAGAAACCACTCTTTATTCGATACATTTTAATACTTTCTGACAATCTTTTGCATTCATTATAGGTAGTTTATTTTTTACTCCGGAGGAGGCTTGCGCTTTACCACAACTTGCCTAATATTAAACTGTGATGTGGTCTATGAGGGAAAGCGCTTACTCAGTTAATACCGATTCACACGTAACATCAAGACGAAGATTAAAACTATCGATAATCAATAATTATTGTGAATTAAATTTTTATTATAAATTGTATCACTGAGAAGGTAAAAGTGAAATGAGTCTCCAAATTATAGGCTAACAACAAGAACTGGCAACTATTTGAACCATAAATATATGATTTGAACGCACCCTCTCATTATACAGAATACTAAGAGAAATTACTCATCACACGAGACATCGCACCGGAACACGGCAGGGCTAGCTTTGCCTAGTGGGATGTCACTTACTTTGGCCGAAGCCTAACAGCAGTATACTATCGCCTAATTTTCAACCCCAGGGAAAACATGTAGAAAAACAGATAGAAGGCTTACTCCCACCGACGAAGGTGACTCAACTATTTAAAATTAGTTCTATTTTTCTATATAAATCCGATATATAAGAAATATTTACTCTCTCATCTAGTATTTATTAATGACAAAAAATATGTTGTAACTAAATATCATTTATTTCTTGCCGTTAATAAATAACATGAGAGTATGTATTTATTATACGGGATCTCGTACTATTAAGTCTTGCAGTAATGTACACGCTCGCTATCACGTTTGGCCTCTTGTTATCCTGATATAACGAAAAAAATCGATAGCAGTAGTGCGCATCACTAAAAAGTAGCAAGCGTCACTTGGTCTGCAGTTAGTGCCAACATAACGAATTATATGATTATTTTTTCTATTTGAATGTGAATTAGTCATTTATTTTAAAATAACAAATTCTACTGCAAAACAAAGAAATTTTCATTAATTTTTATATTTTATACGAGCACTTTATTGTATATTTCAACCTATATCTTTTATTGGACACAGTTTTGATGATAATGCATTTCCGTAATAATTTGGCAGGCAGGGAAGGGACAAGTTGGTTCCAAAATGGTGGTCGTTTGTTGTGCTTTTCAGTGATCTTTTGAATTATTTGAATTATCGGGACGATAAAGCGTAAGTTGCTGTTTTGAATTTACTGCCAAACATGTTATTTTCATTTGATACATCAAATCTTCAGATATATTCGATAGAACGTCCTGAATTGTGACCTTTAATTTTTTCAACATACAAAGGACCTCGCCAAGCAGTTCTGTAATTGCTTTCTCTAAGTTTTATTATTTACTGTATTGTCAATAGTATAATTAAAATCATTAGATATGCTATATCTTATATGCTAATTGCCTTTATATTCAATTTTGATTTTATTACGAGGGCGAAATGGTCAATAAGAAATAAGCGCGGGACGTGTGGCTTGTGTAGGACAGAATTGACGATAAAAACTTGGTTCAAAAGATCCCTAAATCTCAAATGTTACTCATCAATAGACATTCTAGAACCTAATTTGTATATTTGTTATTAGTTGAACATTGTATCATTATTTATAACCTATAAAGAAATCGCCGGGTGCGGCATGCAAAACTAGCCAAGCAAGCGACTAGCGTAATCTACAATTCTAAAAAACTTTACATTTCAGTTTTCAGATGCGCTTTTATCCACTGTCTTTCGTTTAAATCTAAATTATGGATGAAAACGAGAAACCAGGTGAAAGTATTAGTGAAGTTGGGGGTACTGGTGACACTAAAGAACCGAGTGAAACACTCGATGGTGTAAAAAGTGCGGCTGATGTGTCCGAGAGTGGTGATGGTACAGCTCAAGTGACTGATAGTGATGAAAGTGCTTATCAGAACCATGTTGATGATGTAAATGCTGAAAGTGGTAGTTTTAATGAGAAAGAGAAGGATGATGATAAGGATACAGATACTGGTAAGTTTATTTTAAGAAGTAATGTAGATCTGAACAGTTATGGCCTTATTCCTTAAATTTATAACATGTCTAAAAGCTCACTCTAGTATGATTAGACAAAGATAATCTTACTATTATTAGTTTATACTAGCTTCCGCCTACAGATCCCACTGTGTTTTAGCAAATTAGCCTATGCAATAATCCAGACCATAATCTATCTCTGTGCCAAATTTCATTCAATTCTGTCTAGTAGTTTTTGTGTGAAAGAGTTACAAACATACATTCAGACATCCACACATTCTTTCAAATGTTTGTATTTATAATATTAGTAGGAAGTAGGATTACTAAGATGGTATGACCTATGAATAGCACTAGCTTAGCTTGATTAAATAAGGAGGAGGGCTTTAAAATACCGCAGAATGGCTGGGTATGTTAAGTGTAGTGGTAAGTGATCCTGCCTGCTAAGTCAGAGGTTGTGGGTTTGATTCCCTCCTAGAACAAATGTATGTTTGATGAGCATGGTCATTTGTTCTGTGTAATTTTTCAATATCTGTGTATTTACAAAAAAAAAAGTATTTTAAGTAATATATCACTTCCTAGTATGCATAATACAAGCAAATCTAATTGCTTAATTTGGGGCTAGATGGTACTGTGTATATGTGTGCAAATATTATTATTGTATCTTATCAGCAGTGATCAGAATAGGTAGTGCAATTTGTGGGATTTCGTATCGAAATTTTAACATGGACATGCCAACTGCACGGGACTAGTATTTTAATAAGAGCTGATCTCACAAAAGAATAATTATATCATTTAAAATTGGCTAAAAGCCCTGTCTATGCCACAAATTCATTGTATATTGTTGCTATTTTTATGTTAAATTGGCCCCCATATTATTGTTGTTTATTTGAAACTCCACTAAAATTCTTACCCCCTATTCATAAACTTCATAAAGCTCATTATAGCTAAAATAGGTTTATAATTCGTTTGACTTTGTCTATCATCTTGATATTAATACTAGTAAGAAAGAGACAGTCCTTTTTAACTAAAGAGTCTTATAAGATTTTTATTATCAAGACTTTTAGAAATGATATTGTTTTTATATCAAAGGCAACCATGATAAGTGCACTAAGAAAAAAGTATTTAAAAATAGTAAGTAGGTATTTACGGGACCAATGTATTTTTTATTTCTTTCCTACATTTTACTAGCTTTCCAGCCCACACATATATAGGATATGGTGCTAAACCATTAAACTTTTTTTATGCAGTCGGATAAAAACTATCCTTCCCCAGGCCTTAACTGGCATCATACTAAATTTCATTTAAAACAGGTTAGTAGTTTTGGCGTTAAAGCACGACAGACAGAGTTACTCTAGCATTTATTATATCTGTAAGGAAGTAAAAAAAAACTTCCATTTATAATTTCTGATAAGAGAAAATGAATTTTACATGTATAGAATAATTCTGAAATCCCGCAATCCCGTGAACGTATCCATACTAATATAATGTTTGAGGTTGTTAACCCTAAATGCACTACCTATTCTGATCACTGCTTATAAGCCAGGTCCTACTGGTAAATTACCTTAGATTCCTCTGATTCCCATGCCTACACATTCTATACTCCTGAATGGTCAATGCAACATCAGAGTTTAAAATTTTACTCTCAACATCTTATGAGGAGATGCATATAAAACATCTGGTACTAGAGTATAAAGGCTCATAAGTTGTAAAGTAACCACTATTTAGTGCCCTACTACTTATTGTCAAAAAAATGGCCAATGTCAATTACAAACTAATGAAATTGCTAGTAGAGATAAATATTTAAAGTGTGAGAATCGGGGCTCAGGCATGCCTCTTCTTTAAGCTATGTTAACAGTTGAAGAAATTAAGGCCTTAACCCACACACACACACATTGGCCACGTATAGGTTTATATATGTCACAGTATGATGTTCATGTATAGTTCGAAAACATACCTGTTTCCTCACTATGCTTTCCTCCTCCTCTATTGAGCTGTAGAGATGGAAAAAATATACATATGCAGGCAAGTCCCAGGATTGAACCTGCTACCATTACAAAGCCTAGTCTAATTTCTATTTTTTTTTTAAACAGTTAAAGAGGAGGAGTCATCACAAGATACCGAAAGTACAGAAGCTAAACAAGACAACCCAGAGGAATCTGTAAGCCAAGAAGAGAGTCAGGATGATAAAGTAGAGGACAGTGATAATAAACAAACAGAGGAGTCTGACAAACTAGACAGTGATAAAAAAGATGATGATGTTGGCAAGCCTGAGTTTGAGACTGCACCTAATGTTACTTTAGATGATTCTGAAGATCATACACAGGTAAAAAATACTTGTAATACTTACTTCTGCTTGGAGCGTCCCCTGTGTGGTATTAGTATAAAAAGTGTAATATGTGTTCGAGTAGTATCGTAAACACAAAATTTAGGGATGGAGTCTGCAACAGTCATACGCTCCAAATCACGATGCAGTGGACTCCTGATGGTAGTAGTCTCTGAGGAAGACCATGGAAACGATGGTACGATGAACTAAGCTTGTTTGTCGTTACTTAGACGGAAGAAGCTAGCAACAGTTGGAAGGCTTTAGGGGAGGGTTTTGGCCCGCAGTGGGACATTACAGGCTATTAAAAAAAATGTGTTATAGTTTAAAGTTTTTCCGCAACTCATATTAGTGCGCCTATCTTGCGTGATTGGACGGCCGCCACTATTGTCAGCTCACCTCCAGAAAATTGCGTTATTCCGAACTATTATCTATCTCCATGCCATATTTTATCGAATTTTGTGCATCAGTTTTTGCATGAAAGAGAATCAAAAACCCCCCCTTAAAAATGGTATCTAAGAAATAAACAAACTTTCTAATAAATAATATATGATATGAAATTATTATTAAACAGACAAGCAGTTGTGAACTGTGTTCTTTTTACTATGTTAGACTGTTAATTTACTTCTCTTTTCTTTTTTTTTATTGTAAGAGGCAAGTCAAATATGCAAATAATTCCTAATATATGTTTCTCAGCAGTTGCCGCATCATTTACTGCACAGTAGATAAAGAAAATAAAAAAATATTATTATCATTTTACAGGCTCTTGATCCGTTTGATGCTTTGCTGAAAGATACCAGTGAGTCACAAGCAAGTAGTATTCGCGAGAAATCAAACTTGCCAGCTACTGTGAACATAGATGATGATGACGATGATCATAATGCTGATGACAGCCAAGCTGATGAAGTTACTCATGATGAAGAACAGCCTCCAGGTATATTTATGACATTATTACCTTCTTATAATTCATAATAAGTGTATTTTATAATAATACTCTAGGATATCTATTCACACACAGACATCTCATCCCGTACTAAGCAGAGCTTGTGATATGGAAACCAGATAACTGATATGCTATACATATACTACTTTTCTTTTGTAAATATATACTTAAAGACTTGTAGAACACTTCTACAGGACAAACAGACATGTTCATCACACAAATGTGTCTTGGGTGGGAATCGAACCCACAACCTGCTGCATGAAAAACAAGTGTCTTACCAACCATGCCACCAGCCAGTCAAAAAGGAAATTATAGAAAAATCTACTTAAACTAATATTATAAATTTGAAGAGTTTATTCGGCTCAACACACTGATCTCAGGGACTGGTGCTTTTTATCACAGTATTTTAAGATGCTCGAACCCGACATTTGTGGCTTGGCTGTCGTTGACCGAACTCCGCAGCTAGCTAGAAACCGAGCAGCTAATAATTAGATTCTGTAATAATTTGGCCGGGTTCAAATTTCGAGTCTTCACGGTGTCATCGTTGGCCTACAAGAGTAGCATCGGCGGGATTAAGGTGGGAATTTAAGTCCCCACTACAACTAAAATACTTGCTTTTCACGCTGCAGCTGTGTACCTAGATTTGATTCCCACCTGAGACAGACATTTCTGTACATGAATATATCTGTTTGTCTTGAGTCTGTGTTTAATTATCTATTTTCGAGCCTTTTAGTGTCCCACAGGGCACGGGTCTTCTATCAACTGTCTTACGAGTTGAGAGAGTTTAGGCCTTAATGTGGATTACACGCTGGCCAAGTGCGGGTTGGTGGATAATTATCTATTATTAGTAGATATTTACAAAAGAAAGTAGAATAATATGTATTACGTATAGTAACTGATATATTTGTCAGCTTAGCTTGTGATCAGATGACCTTGTGTGTGATTGTCTAGTGATATATTACTTGTGTCAAAGTGGACTTATTGTTAAAGATGAGCCTGGCGCAGATGAAGAGGTGTGCTTGTTGCCGGACATTGAAAGGGAAATATCGGAAGCCGACAAGGCTGCAGCTGCAAAGGTTTTAGCTGAAAAAAGAAAGCAAGCTGAAGAAGGTAAATATTATATGATGCTTTTAATAATGTCAATTTAAAAAAATATATTCATCTATTTAATTTTCGATCTGTTACTGTGCCTGATGAACGTCAATAATCTCGTTCGTATCTGACCTAAACATTACTGGTGAATTTACCTCTGCCCACACTTTTGGGTAATACATGTGTTAGCGCTATGTATGTCAACAGCTTTTAATAGTAGTTATTTTTCAGCTGCAGCTGCAGATTTAATAGCAGTACCTAAAGAAGAGAATGATGTAGCTGATGCAGACTCAAGTAAAGAAGACCAATCGGAAGCGGGAAATGAGACATTAGAAGCCGAGGCAGCACAAGGAGACACCAGCCAGGAGAATGGCAGAGGTAACATTAAAAATACTCTATCTTTGTCTATTGCGGTGTATTAAAGCTGGACAGAGAAACTAGTTGCTATTGTAAATAGTAAATGCTTGATATTTTAAAACTAAATGTTGTCAATTTCAGAGAAAGACAATGAAGAAGATGAGGCGGCTGAAATTGAAGACACGCCTGCTAACAATATAATACAAGAGATCAGTTCATTTGACAGCACTTGTGTACAGTGCAACCTAGAACTGCCTTGCACTTTCAGATTCACTAACAAAAATAAAGAAACTAATTATCTCTGTGCTCAAAAATGTTTAGACTTATTCCTAAGCACACAACTAGGTAAATATTTAGTAACATATAAAAAATATCTTATTGAAGAAATTCAACCTAGTATTTTGACATGCTCTGAATGTGAAGAGCCGAAAATGTGTTATTTCTACTACAATTATGATGGTGAACATACTAACTACTGCTCAGAAGCTTGTTTGAATAGCATGATGGCTGATGAAGTGGACAAATATGTGTTCAAACGCAAGAGAATCATTGCTGACGAGATAGATCCAATAGAAGAGAAATGTTTTGTGTGCAAAGAAAATAAACTCTGCATATTTGTTATAATTCGATATGGAGAGACGCATTATGTTTGCGATAATGTATGTGTTAAAACATTGAATCAAAAAGAAAATGGTAGGTATATGATAAAAAAAAAGCGGGCACCTAGGAAACAGCAGGTCATCCAGTCAACATCTTCTCAACCAAGCACTCCACAAAACCCTCCACATAAGACACCTCTTTTGAAATTAAAAGTAATTAGCAATGCTACTGATAAATATTTAGACGAGGCATATAAAATTAAAGCTAAAACACCTGCAATGGTCCAAGCGGCTCGTGAGGAGAGAGAACGCACTTTTTTCCGTCTTTGTACCCAATGCTCGCTCATGTTAGCATCAGAGGAAAAAATATTGACTTGGGAAACCATGGATTTCTGTGATGAAGTGTGTTTAGGAAGGTATCAGAATAAAATTGGATCGAGATGTGCAAATTGTAAAAATGCTGTGCAACATACAAGCTTAGGGAAGTATTGTGTGCGTTTTGGATTTGATATTCGTCAGTTTTGTAACTGGGCATGTCTGGAAGAGTTCAAAAAGGGACTGAAAATATGTTGTTATTGTCAGAAAGATATATCTGTTGGTCATCAAGGGTTTTTAGCGCCGGTTGGTGATAAGGGATTCAAAGACTTTTGTTCTCAAGTGTGTATGGAGAAGTTTGATCAGATGAGTAAAAATCCTGTACCCCAGCCAGTTTGGGCTAAATGTGCAGTATGTTCGTTGGACAAAGCGACATCTATAGAAGTTGAAGTTACTGAAGATGCGTCGCAAAGGCTGTGTTCGGATCCATGTTTCGCTGCGTTCAAATTCGTGAATAATATATTCCCAGGTCAGTGTTAAGTTTGTTCAAATCAGAAGTCTGTTAAAATCGGAATGTCCTCTTCATATTACTAATTAAAGTTCCATGCATAGTATTAATGATATTAACTAAACTTTAGTTGACTTGAAAAAAGGCAGACATTCATTAATCTTGCGATTTTGACCTAAAATGCTACAAGTTACTAATATAGATATTTAACTAACTCTACATTGTCAATTGAGACTGTGGCCCTGTGACATGTAAATCAGGCCCAATCTCACCTCAACTTACATCTATATACATGTCCTCTAGCTACAAAGCGAAGTTGGACGATTTCGCTTGGCATATCGGTCGACATCGCACATTGCAACCGAGGGTGGTAGCGCGAAGTTGCCAGATATGTCAAACGAAGTCTGGCAACGTCGCGTCACATCATTCGACGTCCGTGGTAACATATCGAGAGACTTGTACCCTAGTGTATCCCAGGTTTATGTAAAAGACGAAGTATTGGTGTTATAAGATCTTGTTATTTACTTTCTAGACCAATGCCGCTGGTGTAAAAAATACTTCGAGCGGAAACGAAGCAAATGTTTCACTATCTACGACGGCCCCAATGCGCAGTGCTTCTGCTCCAAGTCCTGTATGAACGTATTCATCAGCAACTCGCGGCATATAGTGCCGTGCAACTGGTGTAAAGTGAAGAAGTACAACTTCGATATGATCCGCCGCTTGCAGACCAATGGGCAGCCTGTTATGATGTGTTCGTTAAACTGTTTGAATCTCTATCAAGTATCAGTGAATGCTGTGTCGTCGAGACGGTGAGATTTTGCTATTATTAAAAACAGTCTCTCGCTTCGGGTATCCAGTCCCACCGAAGTACCGTGTCCTTTACTGATTCTTTCGTGAAAAAGCAATTTATCCAATTTAAATACATACTTTATACCATGTGATGTTTATAATGAAATAGTAATAAAGATCTATCCACACTCAAAAACGTGTCTTTCGTCAATAATAGGTATCCTATTTAGTAAATAGCTCCTTTGTCACACAGTTTCCTTTGAAAAGTTTGGTATTTCATACAAAGCCAGCAAATTTTAAGAAATTTTTTTGTTTAATGATATTGCTTTAAGACTTATAGCAACGTGCAGAAATAACGGAATTTTCCTTCTTTCCAGGATAAAATGTGACATGTGTAAAAGGTCTTCCTTGGCACAATACCATTTGACAATGTCTGATGCGACCGTCAGGAACTTTTGCAGCTATCAATGTGTTATGACTTTCCAGGTAAATAGTAGCTTATACACCTCAATACATAGATAAAATAGATTTTAAATGTAATAGATCTGGTAGATTTGATTATGGTGGAATAAGCAAAATATGGTGGGATAATCTGATTACATTTTCGGGCATTGTTTATGAATTTATGAGAGACAGGGACAGACATTTAGGACAACCAAAATGGGAAAGTAACTTAACAAATTACTGAACTAACTATACTGGTATATACTTTCATCAAATTGTTATATTCAGAAACATTTTTTAGGGTCAATACTCAAAACACACGCCTCCTTTGATGCCTGGCGAGTCTATCGACCAGCAGAAAGCGGTGCCTACTGGCGCCCCAAGACGTACTTACCCCGCTAGCAGTAAAAATAACGGAGAAACAGGTATATTACGATTTTTATTATGCTACAATAATCTTTCCAAAAGTAATGTGTTTTCATTTTCAATAACGCCTATAATGGGCAACCTTAAGTTAATTTAATAAAATAATACTCTGAATGTAGGTTGTGTGTGTACTATTTGAAAACTTCTTCAAAATTAACATTATTTTCGTCCTAACAGCAGCTAAAGGACAACAGCGAAAAGCCAGCGTCATGCCAGTAATCTCAAACGTCCAATCCCTCGCCGCTCCTCCCCCTCTCATGCCATCTACGACGCGACAGAAATCCAAGCGGCTCCTTCAACAAGCGGCTCCTCCACCCCCCGAACCTGAACCCCCACAGGCCCCTAAAACTCCTCCCCCACCCCCCAAACCCTTAACCCCGCCGCCTCCACCACCCCCTAAGATTTATAACCACGTCATTGTTAAAACATTGCCCCCTAGAGAAGTTGCTAATAAAGCTACCATGTCTAAACCTATGATGGTGTCCAAAGGAGTATCTTGCAGGCCTCATCCATGCACAAAAGAATGTCAAACTGATCCAAGCTTAGAACGGAGAGTATTGATTCCAGTTCCAGTTCCTATCTATGTCCCTGTACCGTGCGCTATGTGGTCAATTCCTTTCCCAGTGCCGGTACCTATTCCCATTCCCATTCCCACTCCAGTATTTATTCCTACTACAAGGAATTCCGCTAAAGGTATTATGAAGGAGATTAACAAGATCCATGATAAAATGCCGACGGATCCGTTCGAGGCGGAACTGTTGATGATGGCAGAGATGGTGGCTGGTGATAAGAAGAAAGACCAAAGCGATTCTGATACTGATGATGATAATGGTAGGTTTTTTAATGACAATAATCTGCATTTTGCTGACTGTATCTAAAACTAAGTTTAACTAGTTTCTCATTAAATGGGATGTTTAGATGATGTGGCAGGTTAGATGTATGTGAGTTTTGATAAGAGATTGACTGTTCAGATATTTGTTACTCAACCAGGCTGTGTAGATCATGGATTGGAAAACGTAGCGTAGGACAGCTGCATAATAGGGAAATAGACGAGATTAACCGCGATAATGATCAGTGGCATGCAAGTTGATATATATTCAGCATTGGACTAAAATAGGCTAAACATGTATCATGACTCGTCTTAACACAGTCTAAAACTATATTAATTATTAAACTGCCATTCTATTTTTATTTTGTAGAAGAAACCTTCAGCCCAGTAGGCGGAATGGATGGTAATAACGCGTTTGGTGAAGATATGCTGCAAATGGCGCTCAAAATGGCAACAGAATACGAAGACCAGCCAGTGGACCTGGAGTCTGCTATGACAGCGAACACTATCACCCCTAGCTCTCATCCTGGTATGCCTGGTAAGTTGTAGTAAATATTACAAACATTTGGTGGTTGTTTATTAATGTTAATTGAATAGTTAGTATTCAGGCACTGTTCGGACTACATGGATCGTCGGCCGCTGACTGTGAGCAGTTACGCAGATTAGTTTTCCTTATATATATTTAACTTTTCACTCTCACCAAACCGACTATACGCTATTAGGTAGTGCGTTGTTTGGTGTGAAAGACGTACACGTGCTCAATTTAAATGGGCGAAAATGAGATTTCCTAATAAAAATAAATAATATGAATAAATAAATATTCTGGGACATTAACACACACGGTCATCTGGCCCCAAGCTAAGCAGAGCTTGTGTCATGGAAACCAGATAAATGGTATATACTATACATATAATACTTTTCTTTTGTAAATATATACACCCAGACTCGACACAAACACAAATGTTCATCACTAATGTTTGTTTCGGGTGGGAATCGAACCCACGACCTGCGGCGTGAAAAGCAAGTATCTTACCGACCACGCCACCGCACCGACCCGTCAAAAGTCGAGACGTGACAGAATGGCGCTGATTTTGTTGTTTACAAAACAAACCGAAATTTAGAAAATCGTTATCTTTTAGCTATAGACAGCGCGAAAAAAGATCGTGTTTTTGTCGTGAAGGTGTAACGCAAACTGGTTTTGCGTGTAACTTTATTTATGTGCAAAGTCCTTTTCTTTTTATTTTTTACGCGATTTAAACTTTTGACGCGGTTTTCGTTCCTATACTACTTCAAAAATTAAATTACATGGGTCTTAAGGGCTTAGCTTGTGATTGTTTTAGGAGTTATCTTACAGATCGGAGGTTGTATGTAAGTATTGGCCAATTGCAGAGTGGTTCACAGGATATTTCCTTTGGGTGTTCCACAGGGAAGTATTCTGGGACCAACTCTCTTCACTTTGTACATAAACGATGTCCATGACCTGCCAATTAATAATGCCGACATTATATGTGTTGCTGACGATATGACGATTATCTTCTACGGTTCGACCTGGGGTGTTTTCCTTTGTTGCATACACTGTGTTTCAGGCTAGTTACAGAATAATCCTTTAACACTAAATACTGACTGTTTTCTTGTGCATTCACAAAACAGCTGCTTCAGCTCCAACCATTCGAACATTACATTCATTGTAATGCTAGATCATGTGACTGTAAATCATCTAAAAGAACAGAGTCTATTAAATATTTAGGTAATATTCTGGATGGTAAATTAAGTTTCAATAAGCAAATAAATGCCCTTTCCGCTCGGGTAAGAAAGGTCATTGGTGCTGTAAAGAAATTACGCAATGCATGCATGGCATGCTCACAGACACTGATAACAGTATATGTCGCACTGTCAGTCTCTCAGTACATACGTCATAACTTGCTGGGGCAGTACACCAATTGCTTTTCTTATCCAATTTGAGAGAGCACAACACTGTCTTGAAGGCGATGATGAAGAAACCGTTCTGTTACCTAATTTTAGAAGTGTACGAGAATAGTGGAGTACTGAGCGTGAGGCAGCTGTTTATATTAAAAACTTCACTTTTAAGTTCCTAGGAATATATTTGTCTCTTTTGAATGTGATTAATTAGTTAAACGTAGGGTTTACCGCTTACCTATTCCAGAAGTGCGTACCAGGGATGTTATGGATATATAATTTCGGATCCGGATATGGATATGGATATTGGTAAAATATAATATCGGTTTCGGTTACGGTTATGGATATTAAATTATTTTGGATTATCCGATAGTTTCGGTTACGGATATGGATATCCATAACAACACTGATATTTACTATAAAGTATAACCCGTACGAATTAGCTGTGCACCTCGCGCTATGACGTCATTAGGTAGCGGGAGAGGTGTCGCATTCCAGCGGAGTGCACAGTTTTCGTACGAGTGTAGTATTTAGTTAGACTCCGCCCTATCCGAAACTATCCAAAACTTTTATTTCGGATTCGGTTACCGATATTTTTTTATTTCAGATATCCGATAGTTTCGGTTACGGATGTGGATATCCATAACAACACTGGTGCATACCACCTTTGCACGGCGGTTTGGTCAGTTTATATAGACTCATACTCGTAAACACAACGCCGCGCCGTACTTATGCATTGCTTTATCAAAGATGCTACCGTTCACGAAGCCATACAAACCATTGATCACTAAATAGCTGGTTACGTTTAATTACGTTGACACGGAAAAGTTAGTTAAGATTTTATTCATAAATTAAGAAATAAGTCAAATATTTTTATTTTATACTTATCAACACTACTATTTTAAATTTATACCACTGGCATATCATTTTAGGGTTCGATCGATCGTTCGAGCGATTTATCTAAGATCGCTCTCGAAACAACCTGCATACAAAATTTCATGAAAGTCGTAAAAGCTATACATATCGTATATATGTACAAGATTTGCTCGTTAAAAGGTATTAGATTAGGTTCATTACAAAAATTTATTACATTAACGGCAGCACAAGCATCCAGCTATTAATAATTTCTATCTCGTGTCAATTTAGAAGTTTATACCTGATGACTTAACTGACACCATCAGTTTCACTTGCATTTTAGTGGAAAATTAGATAGGGGCCATCCGTAAATTACGTTACATAAATTTCATGAATTTTTGTTCCCTCCCTGTCCTTGTCACAGATGGTCACATTTGTGAGACCCCCCCCTCCCCCTCTCTAGTATGACGTCACATATTATGCTATTTTACACCTAGAAATGAAACCTAGAAAAAAATTCATGAGTGTCGCTTTCTTTTACGTAACATATTTGCAATTGCTTGATTTTAGATTCGACTTTACCTAGCACAAGCATCCAGCTATTAATAATTTCTATCTCGTGTCAATTTTGAAGTTTATACCTGATGACTTAACTGACACCATCAGTTTCACTTGCATTTTAGTGGAAAATAAGATAGGGGCCATCCTTAAACTACGTCACACAAATTTCATGAATTTTTGACCCCTCCCCATCCATGTCACAGGTGGTCACATTTGTGAGACCCCCCCCCCTCTAGTGTGACGTCACGTATTATGCTATTTTACACCTAGAAATTAAACCTACAAAAAAAATCATGAGTATCGCTTTCCTTTACGTTACTTTTATGTGCAATTGATTTTAGATTCCACTTTACCTTTAATATGGTCACCACTTTAAAACTTTTCCATAAGTTGTTACAGACCGCGAGGTCTACACTGAGCTTTGCATTTGTGTGAGTGTGCAGTGATCATTTGTGTGAGTTGAACCGCGCAAGGGACGCACCGCGCCTCAGGCCAATTGTCAAAAAGCAGTATAAACCGGCCAAAACCAAGCAAAGTACACGTCGCGCCCTAGACCGACGTCACATCCACTATCTATGTGTACTCATATATTATTATGCAAATCTAAGCGAGGAAGACGATTGAGTGACGATCTAGGCTCGTATGTCGCAACTTGGACGGACTGGGCGGCGATAGAGAAAATTTGAAGGTTATGGGGTAGGCCAGCAGATAGTACAAGCTATTTAAACAAAATGCATTATATGATTTTGACAAAGATTACCTAAATCACTCTTTTTGTTCAATTAAAACTATTTTTGTAAGTTTTGAGAAAAAAGTAAAAACGAGGTTGTTTAATCCGCGAAAGTCAATTGCCTAATGAAATAGAAATCACTGCCGGGCGCAGGCGCGGTGCGTTTGGCGGCATGTACGGCGTGTGCCCCGTAATACTACAAGAGCGAGCGACAAACAATTCAAATCTTATATTTATACATTTATAGATTTGAGACTATTTTTTATCACGTTCATTTTCAAATGTGACGTCACAAAATCTAGGACTCCCTCTCACATTCTTGTCACACACTGCCATACTTCGTCGAACCCCTTCCTCCCCCTTAATGTGTGACGTAATTTATTGATGGCCCTATATCTGTAAACTTAATTGGTAATTAATTAACTTCAATTCACACGGCAACTACCACAACACATACTTCTACCATACAACACTCTTAACCGTTTACTGAGGCAGATATTTCATAATTATTCAACCTAGAAAAGGTCACGAATTTTAGATAAATACTAAATACGTATTTTACGTAATATCGATGCGCCGCGCGCCGCCAACCGCTGTAGACCAACACGCTACTTATATGTATGCACCAAAGCCCGGCTGAGCTTGTTGTCTGACGATGTGCGCGGAGCACGAAGAGATCTAATGTGTCGTAGTCGTAGCAGTTGTAGCCGCGACTTTCAATACGATTAATTCTATATTAATAAAATCGGGTTGCCACGAGCTAGTGACATTTAATACTAAGATGCAAAAAAATTTAACATGTATGAAATAATCCTCATTGGAATCAGCCGGTGATTTCGAACAAGTATAGTCTCTCAGTTAGGGTGGGTATACTCAAAGTAACGGTCGTATTTGAAGGTTTAGAAGGCGACAGCATGCACCAGCATCACCTGATGGTTCTGGAGCAGCAACGAGCCGTGGCCGCGCTCCGTAGCTCCGCGGCGAACGTGCGCAACAAGCGCGCGCCCGCAGTGCCCGCGGCGCGACCCGCGCGCGCCAAGCGGCGCCGCGCCGACCCGCCGCCCCCGCCGCCCGAGCCGCCGCGGGAGCCCAGCGAGAAGCCCGACGCCAACATGTGTCTCAAGGTACGTACGTACACACTGCACACTGCACACTGCACACTACAAGCGGCGCCGCGCCGACCCGCCGCCCCCGCCGCCCGAGCCGCCGCGGGAGCCCAGCGAGAAGCCCGACGCCAACATGTGTCTCAAGGTACGTACGTACACACTGCACACTGCACACTGCACACTACAAGCGGCGCCGCGCCGACCCGCCGCCCCCGCCGCCCGAGCCGCCGCGGGAGCCCAGCGAGAAGCCCGACGCCAACATGTGTCTCAAGGTACGTACGTACACACTGCACACTGCACACTGCACACTACAAGCGGCGCCGCGCCGACCCGCCGCCCCCGCCGCCCGAGCCGCCGCGGGAGCCCAGCGAGAAGCCCGACGCCAACATGTGTCTCAAGGTACGTACGTACACACTGCACACTGCACACTGCACACTACAAGCGGCGCCGCGCCGACCCGCCGCCCCCGCCGCCCGAGCCGCCGCGGGAGCCCAGCGAGAAGCCCGACGCCAACATGTGTCTCAAGGTACGTACGTACACACTGCACACTGCACACTGCACACTACAAGCGGCGCCGCGCCGACCCGCCGCCCCCGCCGCCCGAGCCGCCGCGGGAGCCCAGCGAGAAGCCCGACGCCAACATGTGTCTCAAGGTACGTACGTACACACTGCACACTGCACACTGCACACTACAAGCGGCGCCGCGCCGACCCGCCGCCCCCGCCGCCCGAGCCGCCGCGGGAGCCCAGCGAGAAGCCCGACGCCAACATGTGTCTCAAGGTACGTACGTACACACTGCGCACTGCACACTGCGCACTGCATACTGCTTACTGCACACTGCGCACTGCGCACTGCACACTACACACTACAAGCGCGCGCGCGCAGTACCCGCGGCGCCGCAACACTCACTGCATTGTTTTTATACTTTACGTACTACACGTTTGTCCTATGTGAATCATATACTACATATGAATAATATTAGGAAACAGTTCTATTTTCAAAATTTAAAGTTATTTTTCCTTACTAATATAATAAAGAGGAAAGATTTGATTGTTTGTTTGTTTAACCCGAGGTGTGAAAATAATAACGAAAAAAACATTATATCGCGAATGCTGCGGAAACTATTGACATTAGAGCAAAGTGATGTGTTACAGTTTTAAAGAGGCCATAAATGTTTACAAAAAAGTCCGCGGTACCATATATCTAAATATTTTAGTTACGTTACAATAACTACTTTTCAATATGCCATTGTAACGCCGGTACAAATTAGACTCAATTATTCGTACCTTGGTATATAAATAAATTATTTAATATTCAAGGGTATATCATTACCTGTATATTAGTTTTTAAATTATTTAAATCCGACTTGCAAATGTGTCACATAATAATTTAAATACAATTTTGAATCAATAAAAACGCCAGCTGGCTATAATGTTGGTGGAAAACCCATCCGCTGACGTATTTATGTAAACGATCGGCGCTCACGCCTGGGGTCTTGACGCGGAACGTCACTGTCGCAAAATGTCATCGTGAAAAATTTGGTCACTTTATCACAATGTCACTTTCTCAAAAAGTCACTTTCTTAGAATGTCACTTTCTCAAAAATGACACTCTTAAAATGTCACTGTCTCAAAAATGTCACTTTCTTAGAATGTCACTTTCGCAAATATGTCACTTTCTTAAAATATCATTTAGTTCAGTTGTTATTATTATATCAACATAATAAATACAACGATTTATTAATTTATCCTCTAAATGCTGAATATAATGAATTATGATTTAGGGTCTGATTTAGTTTTGTTATGTACTTTATATGAAAGCAGCAAAAAAAATATCACAAAAATATTATTATTATTTTTCAAATCACATAAAATACATATCAATATTTGCATTACTTATGAGTTCGTTTTAATTAACACCACCTCGTCAAAAAAACCAATCAACTGAACTAATTGATATTTAAGAAAGTGACATTTTAGCGAAAGTGACATTGTGCTAAAGTGGCCAAATTTTTCACGATGACATTTTGCGAAAGTGACGTTCTGCATTAAGACCACGCCTGGCTTCCATACTCTACCTAGCACTGCATCAACTGACAACCTTTCCACCGACATAGAGCCAGCTGACGTTTTTATATATTCATGCATGCATGTAATCCACCATCTGACACATTTTCAAGTGAGAGGAAAACACTGAAAAAAATTTCTTTTACATTTCTATGCTGACTTTTTTTATTTTGGAATAAAAACTTTTTTGTTACGTATTTGAGAGAATGCCGCTGCCGCAATGCGTCCAGCCGATGTTTACCATGCTGCATAATACAACTATCTGAATCATGAAACAAATTAACGCTTATGAGGAAATGACTGACAAAATATACTATGTTGTTCACGGGCTATATTCTATAGGGCAAAAAATTACATCGGTCTATCCATACGTCATCATTTTCACATCTTATATTTTTTTGTTAATAGTATACATTCGGCGTGAACGCTTGGAAGCAATGGGTGATGACGAAGAACGCGGAAATAGAGAAGAGCTCATTACGACGGAAACCTTTCAAATCTGAGATACTGCAGCTGACTGCGGACGAACTTAACTATTCATTGTGCTTGTTCGTGAAGGAGGTTCGGAAGCCGAACGGCAGCGAATATGCACCCGACACAATTTATTATTTGGTTTTAGGTGAGCTACAGCAAACATTCACCCCCGACTCTCGCGGTTTAGACATTTATTTTGAATAGTGCTGGCGGCACATCGAACGGTTTGCCTGGTGGTGTAGGGAGGCTTTATGTTGTTAATGCTGTTCATTATAATAATAGATATTTAAGTCACGTGACTTTGTAATTAAACCGTTATGTTGTTTTTAGGTATTCAACAATATTTATTCGAAAACGGTAGAATAGACAACATATTTACGGATCCCTATTACGAGAAATTCACTGATTGTTTGGACGAAGTTGCGAAAAAGTTCTCAGTTTTGTACAATGACTCACGTAAGTATATTATTTTTAGTAATTAATTCCTTATTAATAAACATTACACACCTAATAACTTTTAGATGCGCAGGCGCATTTTCTAATTGCCTTTTTTCCCAATTAAAAAACATTCAATTTAATATATTATTTTGGCTGTATATGTCCGTTACTCTAAATTTTTTGTCGTCTTGTGGCATGACGTTCCTTAGGGCCTTCCCTTTGTCCAGCTGTAGACACCCAAGCTGATGATGAACAAAATGGGTGGTGTATAATATATTGTACTTTCCAGAATATATCGTAACTCGAGTGGAAGAGGAACATTTATGGGAGAGTAAGCAACTCGGCGCACACTCGCCTCACGTTTTGTTATCAACACTTATGTTTTTTAATACTAAACATTTTAATTTAGTGGTAAGTGTAACACTGATAATTAGATTTATTTTAACCCCGTATTTGGATGAATAACACTGAAAGTGTTTTAAACAAAGGTGTTGAAGCGTTTTTACTTACTCTAGAATACCGACAAGATACCTGCAGACAATGGATAACTTGGCCCTTACACTCGCCTAACTTATGTCGTCGATTCGTTCAAGGACAAGAACTTTAACGAACTAATCAAAATTTAACTACTTTTATCAATTAAAATTACATACTTATTATTTATCTATTATAAGTATATATTTACAAAAGAAAAGTAGTATATGTATAGAATATAAGTTATCTGGTTTCCATAACACAAGCTCTGCTTAGTATGGGATCGGATGACCATGTGTGTTAATGTTCCAGAATATTTTTATTTTATTAGTATACAAGCCTTACTAATATAATAAATGCAAAAGTAACTGTTGCGCTTTCACGACTAAACTACTCAACCGATTTGGATAAAATTTGGTATGGAGATAGTTTATGACTCGGGGAAGGACATAATTTTTATCCGAGTCCTCAAAAGAGGTTAATGATTTATCGCGATAGCTAACATAAGCGCGAGTGGAAAAGCTAGAATTTCAATAAAGTGGTGTCTATTAAGGAAGCATTTAGTCGGTGGTGTAGAATAAAATAAATAATGGCGAACGTCGTACCGCGTATTTCTCACCTTTTAAACTTTACTTGAATCTACATCTTTCAGGTTTGAAAACCTAAAATCGGTTCAATCGTTCTGAAGTTTTAGTGAGAAAAACTTTCATCAATTCTTGTTTATATACAGACTGTCTCAGAGTAGGTGAATCGTGAATCCAATTGTGGGACATCCTGTATATAGATTATTAACTTTCCAGACGGTGGACGAGCACATGCAGTTATCTTTCTCCCACATTATGAAGCATTGGAAACGGAATCCCAACCAACCGGGCCAAGCGAAGATACCCGGTTCTAGAAACGTATTACTACGGTTTTATCCACCACAATCAGCATTAGGTATGTATAATTTCCATATAATTTATACATTACGAGAGAGTTGAATGATTAGTTCTTAGACATGCCAGTTTCCTCGCGACGTATTCCTTCACCGATATTGAAGAATTCACACAAAGATGTCTGATCACACATCTAGAAACTGACTAGGAATCGATGCCACGATCTTATATTTCAAAGGCGAAGTCAATACCGCTGCGTCACCGCTGCTCTCATGTGTTTGTATACTGTGTAGTGTGCACGCGTTTCCAGTCCCCAAAATAAAGCTAGAAGCAAAATGCTTGGTGTGGAGAGATATGTGCTTTCAGTCGCCCTTGATTTCGAAGATAGATAATTAAATAAATATTAAGGCTAAGGAAACGAATTAGATTAACCATTAAAGAAGCGATATTTTATTAGATACCTATTTTATAACAAATTTTAAATAATATAATAAAGAAGGAATACATTATAATTGCTATACGCTAACAAAGTCATGTTCTACTGTACTACATACTATGACATGTATACGTTATACACGTAATATGTGCGATAATCTTTTCAAGATTTACTACTATTAGATAATAGAATCTTATAAGGCTCTTTAGTTATAAATTATAATGGGGTTTGTCCCTTTCTTACTAGTATAAATGTCAAGATGATAGACAAAGACAACCAAATTATAAACCTATTTTAGCTATAATGAGCTTATAAGAATGAGTTTATGAATTCGGGGGTTAATGTTTAATGTTTGATGGGCCGGTGGCGTGGTCGGTAAGATACTTGCTTTCCACGACGCAGGTCGTGGGTTCGATTCTCGTCCAAGACAGACATTTCGGTGATGAACAGGTCTGTTTGTCTTGAGTCTGGGTGTAATTATTTATATTTAAGTATTATTTGAAAAAGAAAAGTATTATTAAAGTATTAGTATATTACCAGTTATCTGGTTTCCATAGTACAAGCTCTGCTTAGTTTGGAATCAGATGGCCGTGTGTGTTAATGATTAAAAAAATGTAATACATAATTTTGTGTTTATTGCAGAAGCGAATTCAAGGAAAAAGAAAGTATATGAACAACAAGAAAATGAAGAAAATCCCTTACGTTGTCCTGTCAAATTGTATGAATTCTACATTTCTAAATGGTAAGACTTTAATTTGTGTATTTAATTATCCAAATATGTAATAATTATTGTTGTTGTATTCATGGTCTGATGTCAGATGCTCGTTTAATTCTGGTAGCTAGCCGCGTCAGGTTACACTGGGAGCAGACTTGGGAAAATGGCAAGGGAATTGATGATGCCGGTGATGGTAACGGTACTGGTCTCTTTGAACTAAACATATTTAGCAAACGTGATGGCTAAGACGTCTGTGGGTCGCTAACTGTACATTGTGCTTGCAGTCCGGAGTCCGTGCGCACGCGCAACGACGTGTTCTACTTACAACCGGAGCGGTCCTGTGTGCCCGACTCGCCCGTCTGGTACTCCACGCAGGCGCTCAGCAAGCAGGCGCTCGCCAAGATGTTGCATCGCGTTAAGATGGTCAAGGAGATTAACATCGCGCTACTCACTAGCTAAGGTAAGCTCGAGTAATGAAAGAAAACGGAATAACAAAAAACATGTATATTCACGGGCTCTGGAGGAACAAACACATTTGTCGCATAAACCTATGCAAGAAGGTTAATGTCAATGCCATGTGTCACTCACTGATGTCAGACTCTAAAAAGTGTTTATATCCTTACCTTGTTACTCTATACTATCTATCGAAAATCAGCATTATTAGACTAGTTTAAAACCCTGACGTTTCACCCCCTTAGGATGATGTCAGTGAGTCAGTTACTTTTGTATATTTAAATGACACTTTAAAATAAAAAAATGTTGTTTCAGATTGTCTTCAGCTAATCAGCTTAAATGAAAACTCAAGAAATAAATAACTGGCACACTCCTGCAGACATCGTTTTATGACGTATCGTTTATATCAGTTGGACCGCCAATACTCTGCTACCTGTTGTTATTGTGGTCACATGTATATTTTTTCTACATTGTATTACATAATATAATATCGTCAAACATTAATAATTTCAAATAGTTGACATTAGATTACTTTTTATAATGTTGCAATGTTTTAGTGATAAGTTTTGTGCGCGGGACTGTTTTATGTATAGATAAAGATACGAAAGTTATAATTTAAATCTAATTATTGTTTAATTTATCACAGCATATTCATTACTAAAAAGATCTTTAGGGTCAATCTATAAAGTGTAAATACGCCAAGCGATATAACTCGAGAATTACTGTTTTTCAATGTGTGACAAATTTTCATGAATTGACGCGTTTGGCGATGTTCCTCGGTGCCAGGAATAAATTTTATTATTACAATTGTGTAATATTCTATGAATAATATAATGTAGATGTAAGTTACAATTCCAAGTTTTAGTGGCAAATGCACTTTTGTGTTGTAGTAGTATTCATTTTCTAAATTGGGTAAGCTATATCTCTGAGATAGAATTTTTATTGAACATAATATAAGTAGTATTGTGAAAGAGTCAGATTCGTATTATATTTTACGTATAATGGCGTCAGTTGTAAGCTAGGTTTAAAGTTGTGTAAAAATGAATACTGATTCTCTAAACCTTGTTTTATTTTATTGGTCTATATTTAACTTAACATATTCTAAATGCTAAATTCATAATGCTAAATTGCAAAGCCTCTAGCACCGCCGCATAGTTGCTAGTTTTTCGGTCTTTTACCGGATACACTACGGAGAGTGTGCGTTGGAATTACACAATCTTATTCCCCCATCCCCGTTCTTCCATCGGACAAGTAGAGGTACGTCTATGCGCCACCGTTTTATGGTGGAAATTCCACGGGTACACACAAAGCGCTTTGCTGCCATTCACTCACACATTCATTGTGCGAACTGCCAAATTGTGGAATTCGCTGCCGGCATCTATGTTTCCCGATAGCTATAATCTGCCGGTCTTCAAGTCACGAGTGAATCGGTATTTACTGGGTAAGCGCGTTCCATCGTAGACTGCATCATTGCTTCACATCAGGCAAGTTGTGGTCAAGCGCAAGCCTATTTATCGCCAATGATGGACGAACGTTCCGTCATGCTTACACCTGTTTGGCTAGATAGTCGTGCTTGCGCTACAGGTTAGTCCGAATCTAATCTAATTATATTCTGTTAGGATATAATCACTATTATTATTAGCGTCAAACAAAGTGTTATCGATAGTCGTATTAGGTGGTGCATGGTGCGGCAAGCTCTATTAGCCACGCACACATTCACAAAACACGCACACTACTGTAATTTGTTTTTGGTCTCGTCTTGATCACTACATTGCCAATCTACTGTAAACGCCACTTTACATCCTAAATCTATGGTTTTGCCATTCTGATACACAATTTTTTTTTATTCTTTGTTAGGCTGGCGCTTACCACAACTTGCCTGATGTTAAGGAATGATGCAATCCGCGATGGAACGCGCCAGCCCAGTATACCGATTCACTCGTGATTACGAATGATTATCGGTGAGAAGGTGGCAGTGGAATGAGCCTCTTTAAGGTCTGACCTTAAAGGGGCAACGATTCCGACCCACCCTAACTGTATGTCACCAAACATCGCACCGGAACACGGCAAGGCCGCTTGGCGGTGCGGCTTTGTCTGGTGGGTGGTCACTAACCACAGCCGAAGCCTACCACCAGTTGATTGTCACCTGATTTGCACCACCCGGGGACCACGTGTGGGGGGATTCAATTATTAGTGTCCCACAGCTGGACACGGGTCTTCTCTCAATTATCTTACGACTTGAGAGAGTTTAGACCTTAATCCACACACGATGACCAAGTGCGGGTTGGTGGATGTCACAAGATTTCGAATGATTAGTTTTTAGACATGCCGGTTTCCTAACGATGTATTCCATCACCGATATTGAGCAGCGGCGATGAAAAAACTCGCACAAAGATGTTTCACGACCGGGCATCGAACCCGCGAACCTATATATCAAAGGCGAGACCGATACCGGTGCGCCAACGCTGCTTTTACTGCATCACAAAAATAAACACGCATGCTGCGCGGCGCTCATGATTCCACCACAGCATATAATCACCATTACGTTTTAGCTTCCACGAGAGCATGCGCGAGACGCTTCGGTTTTTTTTCAGGCGCGTAGGGGCAATTTCCTTTCAATTTCCAAAATTTCCTAATATATAAAGTGTAACGTTAGGATTGACTGAATAAAACTTGATGTTATTACTATAATCAATGTGTTATTTATTGCGTAACCAAACGTTACAATATGGTGTCAGAAGTGGGCTTCGAACTCACGCCCTCTAAGTTTGACAGACGTCTATGAACTCTGTGTGTAGGGGGACTCAAAGAGCATATAAACGCTTACGCTGAATAAATAAATAAAGGGATAAGATTATCGATATCGTCATAATGTTTTAATCGTATTTTTGTATGGTAAATGAACAGATGGTTCGTTATTCTTTTACATACAAAAACACGCTTTGACATTATGACGATATCAAAGGACCAGAGTAAAAAAAGTTCGTGCTTATCCTACTGTGCATCCTACATCTGCGCTTGCTGCGTGCCGAATCGACCGCCAGATACTCGACGAGCTTTAGCTAGATCTTATCAATCTTATCCCTTAATTTTCTGCTACAAGCGTAACGGAAAATGAAGGAACTCGTAACGAATGTGGACTAAGATATGGATAATACCATGTCCCTAGTCCAAATCAGTTACGAGCAAGAAGTGTGTACAAAGCACAGATAATTATATTATAATACTATACTAGTACAAAGTATAGACGCTCGGAGTAGATAGGAATGTCACTTTTCCGTTCCGTTCCGTGGTGCCGCTGCGCCCTGTGAAGGCGCCCTTTACACACCTTAAAAACCTTCCTTAGACTTCTACAAATATTTTCGCACCAGCGTGTCGTCTTGTCTTCGAGAGAACGTGGAAAGATTTTGCATAATGTGCCTAAATGAAAGGCACAGTCTGTCTGTAGGAGATGCTAATGAAAGGTATATAGCAACACTTAGCACGGAACCAAACCAGCAGCATTTTTTTTAAAGCAGCACTAATCAGCAGAATTCACAGTATTTACGTGGTGAATACATCTCGAATACAAACAAACTCTAGTGCGGTACTACAAACATACCAACAATACAGTGGATGATGAATGAACTGAGGAGGAAACATTATTGCCACACTAAAAAATCATGTTCATTCAATGAAAAATGATACCACAAAATCACATTGATACCAACCACACAAATCAAAATCTACTAGCGGCACGGGGCGGCAATAGAATCAACTACTCGGTTTTCTCTTTCTCACGTAATGATATGAGAGTGACCGAGATAAGAGTAGGCATTGTAGGCAACGGCACAACAATAATTATTTACTACCAATGTAGTGAGTGTGTGAGAAAATAATTTTTGTGTATTCTTTTCTTTTCAATATCTCTTAAGTAGATCGATAATTGCAAGGCCGTGTAGCAAATATTTTGTACGCAGCCCATAATCAATAGGTATTTGTCTTGTGGCATCTTCATTATTGCATATTATTTGAAATACGTAAATAAAAATATAACAGGGTCTATCTCATGTGTTGTGTAGTACAAACTTGAGAACTCAAACGATCGCCATTACGTATCTATAAATACGCTCCTAGTACTGTAGATCAAGTAGTGCGAAAGTGCCAATTCCAAATTATAGTGTGCGAAAGATTATCCGAGTGTTGTATGTAGGTTTTATGTCAAGTTTATAAAAAGAATTTGGTTTTCTTTCATTTTTGGCGGGAGCTCTGGCACGTTTTATCTCGGTTGTCTGACCAATTGTATCTGTCACCTGTCGCCCCCTGGCCTCGTCGACGCCGATATTTGTTCATGTTTCAGTGGTTTTCAGTAAAATTATCAGTGCAACAGTGAAATTCCTGGTGTGGAGTCTATGTGGACTATCGACAATGGTGCGCAATTAGGCAGGTTTGATATGGATAGTAGGCGAGCGTGTCCAAGCTACGAGGCCGGTTTCGACGCGTGCGATCCTTTGGGGTCTGTGTTTGAGTGGGGTGGTCGAGAGCCAGCGCGAATACTGAGGCGTCGATGCCGCAGTGAGGGCGTGGATCGTTCGCCATACGAGGATGCTAGTCGCGAGACACCTCGTTTGGGGGACGGCAACGTACGTTATCACCTTGCGCTGTCAAACAAGAGCCATTTCACGCTGAACGACGGCGTGCATCACTACGACCGGTTCCGGCACGAGTGCTCGCTGCCAGCCGCCCAAAACGGCGACTACGTTAATACTCAAGAGCACGATCGATACGGCAGGTGAGTCGTCACAACATAACCTATAAATTTTGGTTAGTGTCATCTTTGTATACTCTGGCGCCTTGGTTATCTATCCTTTAACAATTTCCTGAATATTACCAGCAGTAGTTATTTTCTTGATAATTCATTCATTCTGAATATGTAGTTCTACTAATATTTAAATCCATTTTTCTTCTACAGTTATCAACCAGGAATATCAAAATTTTTCCGATCGAGTCCAACCCGTCCGTTGTTAGTTACAACCTTGTCTAACACCAAAATTGACGACCATCATTTACCAAAAGTGGAAGAATTACTTGAGAAAGTTGACCAGGATATGATGGAGGTACAAATGGAGAAGCAACCATTGAAGTCAATACTCAACAAGCCTATATCTAGTGCCCCACTGCATGGGATATTAAAGAAACCAAAAAATAGGACATACCAAGAACCTAAAGTGAACCAAGAAGGTCGGAGAAGGCAAAGAGCATCTAGTGAATCTGATAATTTATATAATAGTATTCAAATGGGTTCTCCAATACCAGGATATGATAAGTAAGTGTTTATAGTTAATTGCTTACATATTTCTACTACATTTCTACTACCCAAAAGTGTATATATAATAGTGGGTGGACCTATTACTGTTCATAAAGTTTAATGGCCGACTTTGCTGTTGCTACTAAGATTTTCTAAGAAAATTGGAAATGTCTACCCAGTCGGTTTTTTAACTTACCTAGCAATTATTAGGTGATTGTGCTTACCACTACACTAATGAGATAGTCTGTAATACATAGATATCTCATTATAACATACAATATTTCCTATGTAATAATTTATTTTAATATACTGCTGTAATATTTACAATTCAGGGCATTTACATAAAATAGGAAGCACCCCTACCTATAAATTCAGTAAAATACAAATGAACTTGTAGAACAGATCCCTCAAAACATGAACAAGCCTTTGTGCATGTTAAAATACTATTCAATTATTGATTAATGAACTCAAAAGGAGGTTTAGTGTTGTACTAACAATAGAAATGACAAACAATGTATTTTGGTACTTTTGTAATCTAAAAATACTGTTAACATTATAATGAGGAAGTAAGATTTGACAAAATATATGTTTTTAGGTTATACACATGTTTTTTGGCATGTTGTTGACATCATTGGCTGAAATATATCAATACTGGTAGTTCATAATACATAATTACATATTTATCTCTTATCATTGTTAATTTAGTTTTATCTATGTTAACTAGCAAATCAGGATGGTTTATTGTCAATAACGCCTGCAAAATTTTTAAAGTGTTTTATTATAGCAAAATTATTGAGTGATGATAAAATTTAACCTAAATATAGAAAATAATTGTGAGATGATGTGAAGTGTTATCTTATGATTGATTCATGTTGAATATTTTAGAATGTCCTTACAAGAAAGGTCAAGTAACATTTTTTGGGAAATTTATCAGTTTAGAATAGTTAAAATCTATACAAATTGTGTATAATCCAAGGGTAGGTAAATATTGTGCAAAAACATGATTTATACGCCTTTTGATAAGCATGCACACATCTTGATTTGATTATAGCTTTTAATATAAAAAAAAACTTCTTAGCAGCTCAAATTCGGGAATTGTGTCTGGTAAAGGATGGTAGGCTCACCCCCTATTATGTATGTATATTCACAACCTACACTTATGTAGTGCTTGTTAATACACAACTGATTATGAATTTATTTTCAGTCGTCTAAATTACCTGTCCAATACAAAGCGAGCGAAGGACAACTCAGGATTAGGATATTCGTATGGATCTGCTAAAGCTAGTGTAGGCTACAAACAAACTTGCAAGAGCCCAACCAAAAGCCCTACAAATGGGCCTAAAGGCTACAAGAAACATCCTAAGTGTGTTTGCAAGGATTCAGTGTCATTGAAAGACAATCATGAAATGCATTTGTTGAGGACTACTGCCATCACTAATGATATGGATGCTTCTATGGATGTGGTAAGTGCTAGTGTATTTTATTACTAGTGTATTGATGGGCCGTGGCATGGTCGGTAAGATGCTTTTCATGCTGCAGGTCAGATTTGATTCCCATCCGAGACATGCATTTTTGTACATGAGCATGTCTGTTTGTCTTGAGTTCCGGTGTAATTATCTATTATATTTATGTATTTACAAAAGAAAAGTAGTATATGTATAGTATATCAGTTGTCTGATTTCCATAACACAAGCTCTGCTTAGCCTGGGATCCGATGACTGTGTCTGATAATGTCCTAAAATATTATTGACCGACATACCTAAAGACACTGCATAACCTCTTTGCTCGCCTAACTTATGTATTACCACTACATATTGTCCAGCCTCAATCCAACTTAGATTCAATCAAAATTAGAATAATTCATACAATATTTGATCAAGCCGGGGTCGAGTAGATAACTAGTCGGTGATTTAATTATATCAGTTTAGTGAGAATGGATAATGTTGAGCTTTGTTTCCAAATTAGTAGAATGCGTCCTCCTTGGGCTCGATTCTCTCGCTTTAGATATTTAACTCTAATAGACATATGTCTATTCGGGCCCAGGGCATCGATTCTTGCACTCTAGATATTTTTCGGCATTTGCGCGCTTTAGACATTTATCTTTAGTAAACATAAATGTCTAAAGCGCGAGAATGAGGCGAATATTGGTCTGAAGCCGTCAGTTCTGACAAAATATATAGTTATATATTTCAAAATTTATCAATTAATATTGGTAATAGCGATCTTTGGTCAACAACATACAATCTCTTCCTTTAATTATTTGCAGTGCTCGATTTAGAGCAGCTTCTTTCACCTCCCTATACCACATGACACCAACCTTTTCCTATATTTGGTTCATATAGCTTATCCTTGGCCTTCTTCTTCCACGCTTACCTTCATCTTCCCGTCTAAGATGTTTTACATTACATGTATGTTTTACATTACATGTACCTATAATTTTTATCCCTAAATGGTTATTAGGGCAATGTGAATGTGTCTTTATAATCTATAAAGTGTTTGGCCTATTTATGCTAAGTTTTCTGCATGCGCCATTTTACTGCAGTGGCGAAATACCACTACAGAGTAGGTTATGATACAATTAAGTACCAAGTGTTTCAACCTGCGATATCGTCTGTATGCTAGATCGAATGTATCCAAGGTTTATTAAATCCCTTAAGTCTCCCACAGCTGGGCGCGGGTTTTCTCTAAAATTTTAGTTTAAGCTTCAACCAAATACCCCATGTTTAGAAGGTTTATTACCTGCATAGAATTTGAAATCTTCTGGTATAATAATATGTCTGTTTGGTCACGCTACAGATTTGCAATAGAAAAAAAGATTACTTACTATGTAATATTTATGCTAAAATTATAATCATATAATTTACATCCTATTGATGGTTTAAAACTCTGTTAGTTTAAATACCCATCTCATTTCTCACAAATATTGACTTCACTAAATAAAGGAGTATTCAGTAAAGTTAAAATTATCATTAATTTAATTAAAAGTTACTGTTAAAGGTTAATGAAGTTCAGTTTTCACCTGTCTACTCAATATTCGTGTCTGTATATCGCATGATACGGACGCGTCAAAGTTTTTAGCGCGGTTATTACATTATGAAATGTGTTCTTTGCTAATTCCTTAGTAACTGAAAACTTTATTACGGAACTAGTTCCCGGCCGCGGCGGCGACCGCGTGGTCCTTGTTTCATCTTATAAGCTGACTTTTGAAAAATTGTTAGTTCAAATCCTAGACCTCATACAGATGCGCCAAATTTATAGTCTCTAGAAACACTAGATCTAGCGGTTTAGGCTGTGCGTTGATTAGTCAGTTACTAAAATATGTGCAGTTTTATTTGGAATTATTGCGCCCATAGTGACGTGTTCAGCTGTAGTAAAGTGTAGTTAAAGTTGATAATCCTAAAACTTAATCCTAAGTACTTTTCATTTTCCTTTTAGATAATCCTATTCGCCGTTCCACAACAAAGTTTAGCGATAGGTTTGTTACTTGGCATTTTCCTAGTAGGTACTAAGTTTGGAGCTAAATGGCAAGCGCCCTTTCAATTGCAATGCTTGTACAAAATTAGGTAACCTCAAACATTCTTACCTAAACACTTCAACCCTTTTTAGTGTCCCACTGCTGGTCACGGGTCTTCTCTCAACTATCTTACGAGTTGAGAGAGTTTAAGCTTTGGATCCACACACGCTGGCCATGTGCGGGTGGTTGGATGTCACATGTCCTCAAATGATATCTAAGAACTATCTTAGACATGGCAGTTTCCTTACGATGTTTTCGCCGATATTGAGCAGCGGCGATGTAACAATTTACACAAAGATGGTGTGGGAACGACCGGGGATCGAACCTGTGACCTTATATTTCAAAGGCGAGCACAATACCGCTGCGCCATCACAGCTCTTGACTTTTGGAATCCCTTGTGGGCCAATCAAACACATCATTGACATTGTCCTCATTATAATGAGCTTATGGCAGTCTACTGTTTTTTGGTAATACGCCGACATCTGTCTATTCCCAACAAGCGCTCCTTCAATCGAACACTTTGCAAAACACAAAATTAACCTTCATACCAAAATTACAAGTGGTTTGAAGGTAGAAAGCTTGGGTTAATTTGAATCCTTTATTGACCCGACAGCAACCTACTTTTGCTTCAGTGTGATTCGCAAACTTCGTCGCGTTTGTAGGTTTTCACACGCAGTCCTAGTTTCGCGCCGTTTCCTAAATTGCCTAATCAAAACGAATAACAAATTGCCAACTTTAATTGTAAATATGAAATGTTTGTCACAAAAAATGTTATAAAAAAGTGAATCAAGTTCAAAATGGAAGAACCCTTTGCAACAAAGAAAATTATCTATTATTTTAATTAATTTACAATAAAAAAAGTTATGCCTTCAAACCGACTGCGGATTCGAAAATATTCGAATTATAATCTAAAATGATTAAGCGCGAAAATGCTACAAGAATAGAATTTAAACCTCTTTTGAGGTCTGTAAAACGTGAAAAATCTTAGAATTAGTGATGTAAATATTTTAGTGCGAATTTTTTGGTGCAATGGACTCTGCAATAGATGTAATTACGTGTAGTCTTATATTTACAAAATGCCAAATTTACAGACGAAATAAGTGGAAATGTGGAAAGGTGTGTATTGTTACAAAAAAATATTTAACCACACTTAAGTAGTTACCCTAGTATTCATAAACGTCTTAAATGCTCATTATAGCTAATATAATTCGTTTGTCTTTGTCTGACAATTTTTTTCTTAGATAAGATAAGACTTTATTAATAATTAGTGTAGGTACCTACCACTGCTGGGCATGGGTCTAGGGAACTATCTAACGAGTTGAGAGAGTTTACGCTTTAATCCACACACGCTGGCCAAGTGCGGGTTGATGGATGTCACATATCCATGAAATTAGTTCTAAGACATGCAGATTTCCTCATAATCTTTTCCTTCACGGTTATTGAGAAGCGGCGATGAAACAATACCCAAAGATGTCTAGGCACGACCGCGGATCGAACCCGCTACCTTATAATTCAAATGCGAGGCTAATACCGCTGCGCCACCGCTGTGTTATCCGAACGTGTAGGCAGACGTCAATATCACTCACATTTCGTCGCCTAAGTACCTATTACTATTCATCTTCGAGCTTCGACTAAGATTCTAGAAGTATATTAGAAGTCTAATTGCTCGATCCGGGACTTCACGGTTATTAAACGAACACGTTTACCACTGGACTACCGAGGCAGTATATTACCGAGATAGTTATCGTGTTTACTGTCTGATAGTCTAACCCACCTTATGGCTGTGGTCACGGGACACTGGCGGCGGGCGGCGCGACTGGCGACTTTGCTGTTCATTGCCTACTCGCGTTCAGTTGTCTTTAGGCACTGCTAAAACAAATAGGCAATGAACGATGAAATCGACGTGTGAGCTGTTACGGTCACAGCGTTACACGGCTAACGAATATGTATGGAATTGTTAATATTGTTATTGTCTATAGTAGCAGACATTATTATCGCAAATTAATCTTTTATCACTTTAACTACTTATTTATAATAATTTCACAATGTTGTAGTCTCCTGAGTCATAAGAAATTCCTCTACGCCACCACTACACAATATTCACAAATACATAACCGAGCGATAAATAAGTGTTAAAACTGGAAATACCTTGGAAATGTGTCAAAGAAAAGCTTTTCGGTATCTCGGGTTTGTTATTCGGTCGTAATAATTTAGTGTTAACTGTCACAATGCAGATATAATTGGGTCCGGCCGTTATGCCCCCATTCCGGGTTGCCCCCGGCCGGTATGCCCCCACATTGAAAAATTTGTTATTCCGGTTTGCCCCCAGCCGTCTTGCCTCCATTTTATTTTTAACAAGACGCTTGAGCAAATACTGTTGAAAACAAAAGTGTTTTTCAATTTAATTTATTTTGTACTATGTGTCATTGTATGATAATTTCCTATATTTTGTTTGATTGGTAAGGTTACCACATTACTGTAAATTAATAAAGATGAATAAATATAAATGTAAATTAATGAGATGATACAAACAAAAAAGTGCCTTTTACTCACTAGTAAGAAGTTTAAAAAATCACCTAAAACATTGTAGACGGATGTAGACAACCCCTCATCACTGCATCTACCTAATGTATTGTTATCTACATTGGCTGCGCACATCAGTCATGATGATTATACTTTTAATTTCTATTTATTATTTTAACAATTGTCTACTCAACCGTACTGAATCGAATATCATGACAAAAAGAGAAACTAAGGGGGCAACGCGGCCGGGGGCAAACCGGAATAACAAATTTTTCAATGTGGGGGCATACCGGCCGGGGGCAACCCGGAATGGGGGCATAACGGCCGGACCCATATAATTTGCCAGGCTGCAGTAGGTATCTGCAATTTAGACAATTTACTCGCTGATTACATTTGGGCCCCGATTTAAGGCTCATCAGACATAATGTCGAAAATAAATAAGGATTTCATTATATTTTTGAAATTTTTACATTTATGGAGAAAATTTATTAAAATATTAACAAAAAAAAACCGACTTCATGAATGCCATTCTCAGAACTAAACCAAACTGAAATGGGACCACACGGGAAGCGTCAGCTTTCAATTAAAAAAAAATATCAAAATCGGTTCACCCATTCAAAAGTTCTGAGGTAACAAACATAAAAAAACATACAGTCGAATTGATAACCTTCTCCTTTTAGAAGTCGGTTAAAAATGCACATAAACCTACAAACTATTAATTACTTATTCTGTTTCCCATCCATTTCTAGCACTGCATTTCCTTTTTTATAAATGGTTTGTACGAAAGAAATGCTGAACTCGTACGAAGAGTACAGCTCCATTGATAAGTGTGGAACAATTAAGCTTAAATTAAAGATTTACCCTGGTATTCATAAAAGTCTTTTAAGCTCATTCTAATTAAAATAAGCTTAAAATTCGTTGGTCTTTGTCTGTCATCTTGGCATTTATACTAGTAAAAAAGAGACAAAGTCCATTTTAACTAAATAGTCACATACAATTTTTATAAATAAGACCGTCAGATATTCTTAACGACCGCGAACATCATGTTATAACTGGAGTGAAGAAAATCAATATAATAAACAGCACCGAGGTGACGAGTAATAAATTGTTTTACGATGACATGTTAACATCACTCAAATTAATTGTTTACACAACCCCATATCGCGGAAGTCGTGGATTTTTCTTATAAGATATTTTAGTGTAAATGAGTAAGTTTTTTTTATTAATATGACGTGGTTGGTGTTATGCAAGAGGTGACCAACATAATGCGTCATAGAACGGGATTGAAACTGGGTAGTGTTAGTAAGTGGCGGACGTTAAGATTATTCAAGCGTGTATTATTACGTTATGGGTGTTTTGGGAAAGGTTTGGAAGAAATTATGGCTAAATGTGAGCATAATGTTGATTATCTTATCTGACATATTAATTCTTTGTAAATAAAATTTTCAGAACTTTTAAATTGGATTGGTGTACATAACGAATACAAACACAATTCGCGTTGACGTAATAAATATGAACTTGTATGATATCTTAAGTGTCGTTTAGAAAAATATTTAATACAAACTGCCGGTAAAAGGGTTTTTACTAGGTTAAGAAACCTCGCACTAGGTGTCACTGACTTGAGGAAAACATTAAAGCACTTAGTCGTGTTCTCGTCATTATAACTATTAAACGCTAATTAGCAAACGTTTACACCGATCTCTATTTTTAAACACATTTCCTACAGTACCACACGTCTGACACATTTGGCACAATATGAAGCAATTTTTTTTGTGAAAATTCCAGTAAATCTTAAAGTCGGAAGTCTTCACGTTAAGCTTAAGCCATTTATGGGCTAAAAAATGTATAAGCGACACATTCGCAGCATCAAATCTGGATCAGATCTAGGCGAGTTCTTGACATTTTCCAGTCTGAATTAACATCAACCATATTTTTAAAATTGCATAGTTTTATATATTGAAAATCTCAGTATTGTTTAATCACTAATAGATAAACTAACCAATTCAAGTGGTCTGCTTGATAACAAGGCACGGTGGCATTCAGATTTCTTTTCGGCATCGCACAGGGACACTTTGAAAATTAGGGAGGTAGAGATTGGGGTATCATTTTCCATAAACTCACGGTGGGGGTTGGTTTTACATCAAGTACTCCTTTTAAAATGATAGCAGTTCCCAACAACAAAAGGATCTGTTATGAGAAATTGACATATTCGTTATTTAACAGTGTAGGTGTTTCTATGATAGCTGGTTCCATCTCGTCCAGACTCGTTTTATTGTCTGTTTAATTCTGTACACTTTAGATTTTATTGTGGCACAAGTTCTGGCGGTTAGCCAAATCGTACAAAATGTCAATACGATGCATTATCACTGTTACTACCGCGACGATTCCATCTCCTGCACATTTGATACAACATTATATTTAAACCTCATTAATTAAGCATAATAATTTTGTAAATGTTAAGAATACGTTAGAAGAAAGGTGGTTCGATAATTAAACTGTTGTTTTAAAACCTTGACATGTTTTGTGCGGGGTTATATTTGAAATAGAAGTTTAGTTTGTGGAAGGAATCTCATTAAGTGACGCTTAACATTGTGATAGTTGCCAAAGTAATTTGCGAGAGTACTCCTGCGGTAAATCTTTGAATTCTTTTATTTTTCTTGACCTATATCTGTGGAAGTTAATTTATTTTGTGTGCTGTGACATTTACTATTTTAACAATGTTAAATACCTTTTTCTTGTGTTTGCAAATCAGGTGTAATGGGGGTTACACATGTTCACATGTATTGTCAAACTGTAAATATAAGTCGTATATTCTATCTGTGCGTGTGCAGTGCTTAACAAAACATTTTGCGAGCTTGTCTGTCTCTTTCTGCTTATCCATGAACGATAGAGATAGTGTTTGCAACATGTTTTTTTTTTGTTTTCTAGAACGAACCAGTACCCCTAGTACAAGTTCGTCAATACGATAAATGTTTCCGAATATCTTGAACTTGTTAAAATGCTTTTTCATATAATTATTTTTCATTCAAACATTCGATTAAAAGATTATAAAAGGCTTAGATACAATGAAATGAATTGGGAATAGAAAAAGTAAAATAATTAGTAGATTTCTTTTGCATTTTAACTCACTTTTTTGACATGATGATATTATTAGAAAACTTTTTTTGTGTTGACAACTCTTACTAAAGGTACTGAGGTTAGTTTTAAAGAATATCGTTTAATGATATACATGCTTTGACTATCGCTACAATGCGATCGGTCGTGGCGTGTGTGACACCCATAATACGAAATACTACCTTACTGTTTGCACTAAATAAACACCTAATTACATTTTCTTTAATATGCGGACGTAGATAAAGTAGTTATTCTAAATGTATCATACTTTTAGAAATCGCTAAATTTTTATCAAATAAAATTGATTGTATCTTGGTTAAGTTAAAGTATTAAACATACATAATTTGATGCTACACAGAACTTTTATTCGTAAGCTATTACTCAAAGGAACTGCGCTATAAAGTGCAGAAATAATTTTCCGATTCCAACTCCAAGTTCAGGAACTTCATACATACTTTTATGAATTTTAAGAAATTATGTAACTTACTTTAGAAGTTAAATACGCTTTAACCATTAAATCAAATAGACAAAATTTGTTATATAGAGATGGTTTGAATTCTGGTGACGGATTACTTTTTAACCGACTGCACAAAATTCTTAAGCTCTCACCTTGTGCAAACAAGCTTTTCTATCATTTGCTCAATTGTTTGTCGACTGTCGATACTAAAGTTCAATACACCATATTATCTATGATGTGTCTCTAACGCATCGTTCAGACCAAACGGATTGTCGGCCGCTGACTGTAAGCGCGTTTTCCATATATTTAACTTTCCGTTGACATCGAGACCGATTATACGCCACGGCCCGTTCACGAAACTCCGCTTCGGGCGGTGCTTCTAGCGATTTTGACTTTCATCGTGTATTTGCATTAGCAGTGTATAAAAACAAGTGAACGCGAGCGAGCAATGAACCACAAAACGCTAGTTTCACCGCTCAACGCTGAATTTCGTGGTCGCACCACACCTTTATGTGGTGCGTTGTTTTTAAAGCAACAAAAAACTATTATTTTGTTATGTCATAATATACGTAGTAATGTTTGTTCCAGCCCTGTCATGAGACACCAACGCCCACATGCCCAGCGCTGAGCCCCTCGCTACCAGTGTCATCGGTGACCAACATACCGATCACCAAGAAAGCTGTCAAGACGAAGAAAAAAGTCAAGTCAAAAGCTAAAGTGGCTAAAATGAAAAGTGTTAGCAAAACTGAGTGCAGCTTAGGCGACGTAGAGGCTGAAGAGTAAGTATTACAGAATTTTAAAGCTATGGATGTATCCTATAAGGTCGCGGGTTCAATCTCCGATCGTTCCCACACTAGTTGTGTGTGAATTGTTTCATCTCCGCTGCTCAATAATGGTGAAGGAAAACATCGTGAGGAAAATGGCATGTCTAAGAACTAATCATTCGAGGACATGTGACATCCACTAATCCGCAACTGGCCAGAGTATGTGGATTAAGGCCTAAACTCTCTCAACTCATAAGATAGTTGAGAGAAGACAGCAAGCAGTAGGACACTAAAAAGGGTTGAAGTGAGGCCTCCCATAATAAGCGCCAGTTTGCCCTGTTTCCAACAGCGAGCTTCCAACATTATGCTCATGTCTTCAAAAAAGTCGTATAACGTTCATAAAAAAGTTATTATTGTATCCATTTCCTGAAACATTTGTTTTGTTTTACGAACTGAAAATTATTATAGCGAAGTATTTTTTTTTGCTCAGATAAACGATGCAAATAGATCAATGTCTTATCCTTGCATCCGATAATATATTCCTATATTTTTCCACCCACTATCTGTTGTACCCACCTGTTATCTGTCAAAATATTTGTGATTTTACTGCAGAAAAAAAATTAAATTACAGTTTTATTTTTACTACGATTTTTTTTTCGATGAATATAAGCCACTGAGCATGATCTGCGGCGACCCTCATTCAGCTCTTCCAGTAATCGTCACTTCACTTAATCTGAGGACGTCCTACACTACTTTTGCCAATCCGTGGTCTCCATTTTAACTCGTTAACCCCAGCAGTTACCCTGCTACGGCAAATATGATCGGCCCATTGTCACTTCAGACTACTAATCCGATGGGCTATGTCAATTACTCTAGTTCCTTATCGGATACTTTATTGTGTTTTCCATTCTCCAGAGACACTTGACTTCGAACGTACCTCATTGAGAGACTGAATTGATATACCAGTCCTACGATGATCCAAATACCCTATTGTAACCTTTAAGTAAGTTCCCACACGTGGTCCCCAGGTGCGAAACAGGTGACAATACATAGGTGGTAGGCTACCAGACAGCCGCACCGACAAACAGACTTGCCGTGCTCCTGTGCGATGTCTGATGACACTATGCAGAGAGTGTGGGTCGGAATTGGTGCTTCTTTGTGGTATCTAACCATATGGTGGTATCTTATTCCACTGCCACTGAATACCGAAAATCATACGTAATATTTCGCTTTGAAAAAATAATCACAACTAGTTCAGAATTAAAAAACAATCGTATTTATTCTTTTCGATATTTCGCTTTATAATTACATAGCAAACATAAGTGCATTTTTAGTGAAGTTCTAATCAGGGCCTTTTGACAAATGTGTCTAAAGCCGTGATTAGAACTTCACCACAAATGCAGTTATATAAATGTATTGAAGCACTTTGGCTGTTCTCTGGTTGGGACATGTTTTACTATACTTTTAACTTTTACTTATTACTTATTTTGTACGTATTTGTTGCAGTGGTCACAGCCGGTCGCCATCTCCCGACACCCTCCTCGACAGTTGGAAGATGGACACTGACGCTGCGATAGCGGAACTCGAGCGGCTGGAGCCGCCTATCAAGAAAGAGGATGCCAAACCTTCTGACCAGATGTTGGTCAATAACTTGTCGAACAAACTTAATGGGACAGTTGTTACTCCTAAGAAAGCCTCGTCTAAAGGTAAGAATTTATTCTATCTACAGCAGTAGCAGCACCACAGTACATATATAGCTAAATCTGCACGGAAACTAGGAAGAAATCGTTTAAAACAGCACATGTACAGAGACGCCCGCATCGACAATAATTACTGCGCAGGACCCGAACATTTGTGATGCGGGCGTCTGTGTGTGTTGTTTCGAACCATTTTTTCCTAGTTTCCTTACTGTTTTAGCTATTTGTGGTAGCAGGTAGTGAAGTTTTCGAACTCGTAGCCCACACAAGTTATTACGTAGTAATGATTCCTTCCTGGTCTATCGGTTACTGGTCTATCCAGGTATGGAAGAGATATTATAGTGCACAAGTGTGTGCATAAATATAAGTGAACTCTCTATTTCGTTCACTCTCAGAGTGCGACGCAGGATCGACGGCTTTATATGCTCTCCGAGCCACAGGAGTCACTTTCGGACTCTGGTTTAGTGCTGAGAAATTAGAAAAGTCCCAACACTTTATGGTTCGGCGCGGGGTTTAAACCTGAATATGTACAATTTTGCATGTAGTAAGAGGTATATGGCATACACAGGGTGCACCTACATCACCCTAGCTTACCATATCTTAAGACTATTGGCATTGAGTAAAGAAATAATGATCTAAAGAGCCATTCCAAAATGAGGTTTGATAGTCTAAACTATTCACTAAGGGTTCTCTTGGTAATAAATCTGGAGATTAAACCTCGTTTTGGATCATAATAGAATCCATCAAAAACTATCGAAGTTGTTGTTTGGTTTTAATAATTATTTATGTTTGATTTATTTTAATTAATTACTAGCTTCCGCCCGCAGCTTCGCCCGCGAAATTAATCTCACTAATCTTGTTTCTCCATACAAACTTTGGAACCCCATTTCACCCCCATAAAGATTTTGAAAAATCCTTTCTTAGTGCACCCCTAGACCCCATAAGGAACCTATGTGCCAAATTTAGTCTCCAGACCCAGCGGTTTGGGCTCTGCGTTGATATGTCAGTCAGTCAGTTTCTTCTTTTATATATTTAGAAGATTATATTTGAAGTAGGTCCACTCAAAAGGTAGGAATTTATTTATTTTATTATTCCAGTCCCAATAAAAGATGGTGCAGGAGACAAAAAGCTACTTAAAAAATACACACCATATGTTATGGGTAAATTGCTTTTTTTTGTGAAACACTTGTGTGTACTGTGCAGTGTTGCCAACTCTAAAAATATGTAATTCCAATAATTCTGGAATTATTAATGGTCGTTAACGATGACGCCACAATTTTGTTCTAAATGAGTAAAAATAAATTTTATCGGTGCAACGTTTTTTTATGTCGCTAAATCTACCGAGAAAAGTAATTCAAGGTATCTAAATTGGCAACACTGTTAATATATCATTTTTTCAATCATTTAATATACCACTAAGTTCTATTTGAAATATTGTTACCCTTAGACTATATAGACTTTGTTAGTTTTTGACGGATTTCAAAAAATGCAAATGTCAAACAAAATTATAATGCACAATTTTCTGCAATAATATTTTAATTAAATATTATTAGCGATATAGATCAGAGTTATTTTGATTCTAACTTTTATGCGACTTCATCTACATTTAATTTAGGATTGGTTTTTGTAACATCTAATATTTAGAACCCCAACATTTTACAAAGCGGCATGGAAGGTAATAAGTTATATCAGGGTCCTCTAGGATTTTAGTTTAGCACTAACATTCCACAGCTTTGTAAGAGTAATTAAACAACAGTTGAGGTAATGTTGTTCACAGAAAAAATTAGCAAGGAACAAATGTTTCTGACGGCTTTGCACACAACCAATCCGTTCAAACAGCTCCCGTCACGCAGAGGTTACCATTCACTTAATCTTGTCCATTAATGTAGCTTGGTAGTTATCAGTACTTTAGGTTACACAGTGAAAATTTTATAATTAGCAACCCTTACATATAATGTTTTGTCACTGTCATGTAATTTCAAAGTGTCATAAAGAAGAAAATGTCATTGTCATTGTCAATAACACCAGCAGGTTGAGTGAGACTGCAACTATGTTAAAAATTTCTGACTGTAACATATTTAGCGCGACAGTATTGGCATAAATTGAACACGAGTCGTCTCTCGTCCAATCAAAATACAACTATGTAACCAGTCGTGTAGTTTTATACTTTACTAAACTCTGTGAAGTGGTCTAACCCCACAGAGCACATTGGATAAGTGTGCCTAGACGTGTAAAAAAAATGAAAGATTATTTCACACAAACAGGACACACAATCAAACAATTTAAAAAAACACGTAACAAATGAATCAACTAAATAGGCGAAAAAGGCCGACCGTCATGATTCTGTGAGGGATTAGCCAGACTGATGGCTTAATGTGTAAACTTCCTGATTTCCTTCTAAGTGGAATTAGAAAAGTCCCAATATTCTTCAATCCCATTTATTTTTAATATAGCTTTAAAGCCCATAAGTCAAGTTTGACTAAAATAAAATAAAATATTCAATAATTTCGGTTTGTAACAAGCTCGTCTCGATTAGCGTTAAACCTTTTTTCACCGTGGAACCTCATCACGCAATCTAATAGTATCGAATTAAAGTTATTTTTTTGTGTGTTGCGTGCTTTTCCCTTAGAGTCGGTTGTTACTTTAATTTTTTTATTGTTTGTTATTTCACGGTAATGTAGTTTGTTGATGTTTAAATGGGGTCTTTGACAAACTTGTTGAGGGGTTGTATTAATGTCGATGTGTCGTGTTTTAACTAGTTTTTACTATGAATAAATGTTTGAATAAAGATTACACTCATTGATTAGCGATGTACGAGTATGTGTATCATTTATGTATGATGTACATTCACATTTTATATGCAGCTGTATGTAAAATTTGGTTATAAACCCTGAACGCACTACCGGTTTACCGGAATGCGGTGTACCGCATGCGTCTGGACTTACTTCAATTTTTATATGAAACGGCATGATCTCAACGCACTGACATTCAACCCAGTTGAATGATCCGACTGGCTGTTACCGGTCGATCGGTTATACGTTCACGCTCTAATACCTACAAGTTTTATATTGCAAATTAATGTAGTCAAATACCCTGTTAATAGGTATTTTCATATGCAGAAAGACTAACCAGTACGCCAACTTTGTGGAAATAAACGAAAAATGAAGTAATTGTAAACGGAAGATGTTTACAATTGATGCGGTCGTACTGGTTGTATGCACTGTCTTCCGCGCGCCTAGCTGTCATTAACAGCTGTACGCTCGCTAGGGTCACTGACCGCTAATTCTACGCTGCGCACTTTCATTGATATTATTACGAATAGATCTTCCATTATCAGGTGATTTTATGTCGATAAACGCATTAAACAACAGTAGAAATGTGTTCTATTACTAATACAAAACCTACAAAAAATATTGTGAACTGGTTACAAAGTTTTCCTCTATGCTAAGGGGTATCCGTTAATCACGCAACGTTAAAAAGGAGCGGACTAGAATATATAAATTCAAATTTGAATTAAGCTCGCCTGTGTACATTTGTCGTTTCCTATTTATAAATTGTATATGTACGTGTTTTGGGTACTAAAGAATAAGAATATCACAAAATTTCAAAAGTTAAATATATTCGTTTACTAAAAACCATTTGATTAATAGATCCAATGTCCTAATGATCTAATGGCTTTACTATGTATTAGTAACGATGTTTATTTAATACACTGTTTGGTTTCTATGATCATTTTAGTATTGCACTTATATTTTACTAGCGACCCGCCCCGCCTTCGCACTGGTATAAATTATACACCTAAACCTTTCTCAAGGATCACTCTTGTCTATTGGTAGAAACTGCATGAAAATCCGTTCAGTAGTTTTTAAGTTTATTTTATAGTTTATATCCTCTTATAGACGTCGCTAGGACATCACTCAAAACACATTCATAGCTACGCTCATATACATCTAACCCCGTATTCATAAACGTCATTATAAGCTCATTATAGCTAAAATAGGTTTATAATTAGTTTGTCTTTGTCTGTCATTTTGACATTTATAATAGTAAGAAAGAGACAAAGTCCATTTTAACTAAAGTCTTATAAGATTTATATGAATAAAACCGTTAGTGTAGTATATGTGGTAAAGTAGAAGTATATTGTCCGCCTTATTCCAATACAAATACCTTTTGGAATAAGGCTGTATTGCCAGAAAATGACCTTTCAATGAATTTAAGTTTTATTTTAAAAGTCATTGTGTTCTTGAGATCCGTTACTATCATAGATTCCATCAAAAATACATTAGTAAAATACTAAACTTAATTACTAATCAAAAATATTATTTCCATTTACAGAATCTCCCTTAAATCTGCCAGAATCTGTCACAAGTTGTCTTCGTACCTCACTGTTCCCTCGAGTACCTCCGTACCTCAAGTTTATAGGCCAGGAAGAGACGCCCTCCCTCAAAATACCTTTACCAATACAGAAGCACCTCAAGTGGAAACTGACCACAATAACTCCTATAGTTGTCAAGAATACTCTAACTAACTCTGGGTTCAGATTGGTGAAAAGTGAATGTGATACTGCTGAATGTCCGCAGGAAGGTAATAACCCCTTTTCTATTTAATTTACTTATTCGTAACATGTTCATGCCAGTTAAGCTGAAGAGCACGTTAAGCCGTCGGTCCCGGTTGTCATTTAACACATCTATGACAATCGTTACATGTAGTCAGAAGCCTGTGAATGTAATCTGACACCTGGTCTAACCATCTCGGCTACTGGTTCCCTACGGGTTTCTCGTATAATTCTGGTAGCTAGCCGCATCAGGTTAGACTGGGAGCCGACCCCAATAGAAATGGGAAAAGGCAAGGGGAATGATGAATGATGATCATTGTAAGAGCTACTAATATCCTTTAATTTTACATTCTGTTACAGAAACAATAGAATGGGTAGGTATATGGGGTAAACATATGAAGTCAATAATGTTCAGAGCGATCAAAGATGGTCAGAAGATGAACCACTTCCCGGGCACGTTCCAAATTGGCAGGAAGGATAGACTGTGGAGGAACTTACAGAAACTCGCTGCTAAATACGGACTCGAAGAGTTCGGTATTATGCCCAAGACTTATGTGTTGCCCCATGATTTAAAGTTACTGAAACATGACTGGGATAAATATGCGGCGAATAATGAAAAGTGGATTATCAAGCCGGTAAGTTGATTATTGAAACGTTTAAAGTTTTTTTATTTTTTTATTTTCAGTGAATCGGTATTGCTTAACATCATGCAAGCTGTAGTCCGCAGGGCCGAATTAAGGAAGTGCGGGGCCCGTGACAAATCATATTGAGAGGCCTTTGTTCGGCTATGGGCTCTTAAATAAAAGTTGTTAATTTAGTACTGAAAGATTGTCCAATAGATAGATTATTTTTATCTTAGGAATATTATTCATCTTTTAACAATGTAGTTACATAAAATCTTTCAATCCCTACTAATATTATAAATGCGAAAGTAACTTGTCTGCCTGTCTGTTACGCTTTCCCGATTTAACCTCTCAACCAATTCTGATGAAACTTGGCACAGACAGTCTTTAGACCCTGAGAAAGAACATAGGCTACCTTTTATTGCGAAAATAACCGAAATCCACGCGAACGAAGTCGCGGGCGGCCGCTAGTACATAAATAAATCTCTAGAAATTTAACTAGCTAGTGAGCAATCAGCTCTATGTAATATGCTACATATTAACAATTGCGTGTCATACCACTTTCATATTTTACTCTGAATCAGACTACTTACTAGTCTTAGGAAATTTTGGAGGTTCGTATACGCGGGGCCCTCTATTGTGCGGGGCCCGTAGCTAATGCTACTCTTGCTACGTGGTTAATCCGGCCCTGGTAGTCAGGCGCAAGCCTATTTTAGAATAAAAAAAATAGGACAAGAGGAATTCGTCATCTTAAAAAAAAACACGGGCCGGTAGAATATCGTCATCTTACGAAAAACCGTCTAGATTTTTTTTCTGTATAATTTGAGTTATATTTAATGTTCAACCTCAAATGTATAAAATTTGTTCCTGATATGTTCTCGTTCTCGGTTGTCGACAACACAGTTTTTCACATAGAATCTCAATTGTGCCTCTGGTGTTGCACTCGACCTAGGCTACAGTCCCCTTTTACGATTAGTTTTTTGCTTTTTTGCCATCTTGGTAGTATAAAAAATCGTTCCTGATGGGGAACCCCCGATTGCAGCTGTTCTCAGTTAGGTTGGAGGTTTTATTCATTCCTTTAATTTAACTAACTGCCTTAGCGAACTGCGTATCGCGTATTTCTCACCTTTTAAATCTACCTTAGACCAATTCTCGGATCCACTTAATGTATACACACAAATTTTTATAAGAATTGTTGAAGCCGTTTCGGAGTAATTTTGTTACAATCACTGTGATACCAAAATTTTATATATTAGAAACTAGCATGCGTTTGCAGCTTCGCCCGCGCAGTCCCCGTTTCACCCCCTTAGGGGTGAGTTTTGAAAAATCCTTTCTTAGTGCAGCTCTAGCTAGACCCAGCAGTTTGGGCTGTGCATTGAAAAGTCTGTCAGTCAGCCAGTTTCTTCTTTTATATACATTATTATTCATATTTTAAATATTCATATCTATTTCAGCCAGCGTCAGCCCGCGGTACTGGTATCAAAGTAGTATCGAAATGGACGCAGATCCCGAGCAAACGTCCCGTAGTGGTTCAACGATATGTATCCAAACCGTACCTCATTAACGGTAGCAAGTTCGATATCCGGTTGTATGTGTTAGTGACTTCAGTGCACCCGTTACGGATATATTTGTATAAAGACGGGTTGGCTAGGTTCGCATCAGGTGAGTTTGTTTTATAATTATCTATTGACTTTTGACATTATTATGTATTGTGCCGTAAGTCTATGACATTGTATAATTATATTGTTTTAGTATGTTACTTAGAAAATTTAACACGGAACTGTAGGTTAATTCATGTAATTAATTAAGTTCTGTCGCGGTGCAGTTGCAGTTAAGTTTCGATCAAAATAGCTCTTTTCGTATTCTTTTAATCTTGACAACCGCTGTCAGATACGCTCGCGTCATGTTCGCGTCACGCGAGCGCTTTAGCGTATTTGTTATTTAAATGAAAATTACAAGAATACCATTTTGCACTAAGACGTAAACTTGATTACAATTGCACCGCCACTTGATCGGCGCGTCAAGAAATTACGTGAATTAGGTATTGCGCGCGTTCGACTCTGCCGAAATACATGAACAGTTTGTATGCATAAACTGTTCATGTTTTTGTGTGTAGCTTTTGTTTACGAGTGGTTTTTGTTAAGACACTTCATCTTTTACATGTAAGAAGAAAAAGCATTTATTTGAAACAAACAGGACACACACAATCTATAGATCTGACGCGTATCGCCTATCGCCAAGATTCTGACTCCTCAAGCTGCACAGGCAGTGATGATGATTTAAGCGATATGGATATTAGTGACGGGTAGTTTTACATTACTTTTATCTGTGGTTAAATAGTTCTTTAAGAAATTTAATTAACGTTTTATGACTTTGTACCTTGATGGCGATACGGGAGTTAAACGATCGGCCTATAATAAAAACATTACCTCGCCTTTCCCAAATATGGCAGAAACAATATAGTACAAGAAGTTGTGTATTATAACACCTCCCCTGTTACATAATTTTGAAATTACAATATTATAATAATAATTGGTAATTATAAATGTATGTAGTGGGGCCAATTTGCATGCTTAAATGAAGCTGAATTCTGGTGACACCTGCCTACTCGTGTATCTCAGGCATTAGTCTAAACCTATTGTTGAAGTATTTTCAATATTTTTGTTGAAGTACTAGAATAAACAGCGATGCATGTATTTGTTATTAAGTTGCTAATAAACCACATGTGTGTCATAGTATTTTCTTAAATTGACGCGAATATCACATTGAAATAAGACTATTTTATAACGGATTTTGTCGAGGTTTATTTTAGATTTTACATTTTTTTTTATTCTGCGGTAGGCTGGCGCTTGACTACAACTTACCTGATGTTAAGCAATGATGTAGTCTACGATGGAACGCGCCAGCCTAGTATACCGATTCACACAAATTACTATTCATTATGAGCCTCCATATGGTTCGAAACCTAACGACAGTTAAAAGTCGTTTCAGACTTCATGGTATTTGTCGTCCAAACATATTAATCACAATTATTACTGACTACCTACAAACATTATTATTAAAATCTAAACAAAACCGTGATAAAATCCGTGATAGTGATTTCAAACACGTGTGTCACTTCGAATAACAGTCTAATTAACGTTAACCTTAACAATCTTAACACCCACTTTTCACGGGCATTACTTTGCAGAAGTTAGGTACCAATTGGGGAAAGTGTTATATATTTTGTATTCGCTATTTAGTAGGTTATTACGATTAGTGTTATAACTAAAATGGTTTCGTTTGTTCCAGTAAAATACAATGATGAATTAGGGTCACTAAACGATAGGTATATGCACCTCACAAACTACTCCATAAATAGATTGTCTAAGAACTATACTCCCAATGAAGATTTTGCTGCTTGCGAGGGCCACAAATGGTATGTTATTCTAATTTGTACGTTCCCTTAGATTATTACTATCAGTATCGTATTTGGGGCAGTGGTGGTGTAGCGGTATTTGCCTTGGCTTAATGTTAGTCGCGGTTTCGATCCCCAGTCATTCTCAGAAAACATCATGTGTATATTAAGGCCTAAATTCTCTCAAATCATAAGATACTTGAGAAAAGACCCGTGGCCAGCTGTGGGAAGTGATGTTATGTCTATAGCGAGCTCAGCTGCGAACGGCAAGCTAGTTTTTACATAAAAATTTCATGGAAAAAAACTTTTTTATCATCCCTCACTTATCTGTTTGGTACTGTAATACCAATGTTAATCGTTCCAGGACACTACAAACATTGTTCCAATATCTAAAGACTGAGAAAGGCGTAGACACAGTAGCGTTGTGGGACACTCTTAAGGACCTAGTTATAAAGACTATAATCGCAGGAGAGGCTAGCATCAGCTCCTTGACTAAAGCGAACATTACGTCTAGATATAATTGTTACGAGTTGTTTGGTATTGATGTGCTGCTGGACCAGGATCTCAAGCCTTGGCTGTTGGAGGTATTCATAATTTTAATCAGAAATTATATGACTAAGTATCCTTAACTAGTAAAGTAACAGGTTATTTATGTCCTACTACTGGACGCCGGTTTTCTACTAAGATTTGTGAAATATCTGCTTTCGTGTTTATTAAACGGTTTTATTTAGCTTGCCCTGTTTATTTATTTATTTGGGTCAAATCTAGTAATTAAAACTTGACCCCCTTCCTGTTGACGGAATGATCTGAAATTTAGTACATACCTTTAAATTTGGTGATAGTAAAATAATATGTATTCAACGTCCTTATAAATCCAAGATGGCCGCTGCCATAAGATTGGGATGATCAACAATTATTTTTTTGCAAACCTCTCAATATGGATATCAAATGAAAGCTCTTGACTTGGAAAATTCATTTAATATATATCCAAGATGGCCATTATAAATAACTGTTCGGACATTTAATAAAACCGTCTAACCTATTCAAGACGAACACTTCTAAATGAACAATAAAACACACAATTAGTTTGAAGTGAACCTAACCGCCAAAATCTCGGCAATGCTAGTCTTAAATGTCAGTTTCTATAGTAATACTCGTAAGAAAATTTAAATTTTTCGGTATTAGATAACCTTTTGTGTGCTAGTTTGACTCAAATTTGATGGTGTTTACTTAGGAGTCTGTATTCGTTGAGTTCAACAGGACCCTTTTACTAGGTCCATCCGCTGTCTGTGTCTGTTACCATGCTCATAGACCGCAAAAGTTTATGATTTTAAAACTATGTCTTTTCGATAGAGCAAAAATTATAAAATCTATCGTGTTCCTACTTCCAGGTGAACATATCACCCAGTCTGCATAGCGCGTCTCCGCTCGACATTCACGTGAAGGGTCCGCTGGTGACCAGCGTGTTGAACATCGCACAGTTCCACGTGCCCATCAAGACTAACCTCGACGTACTCTCCAAGGATAAACCGCACAAATTGGTAATGTACCACACACAGATCTTGTAGTTAGGAGTACTAAATGTTTTGTTAACATTTCAATGGTTATGTTAAGAACCAATACAGTAGCCTTAGTCCGAGTTCAACACTTCGAAAAAAGTTGTCGGATACTATCTTGAACTAGTCAAAATGCGTTTTAAAATTCATTTCTTTTGTTCATTACATTAGTTAATTGCTAGAAATAGAATAAAATGGATTGGCAACAGAATAGGTAATATAGTTTGTAGATTTATGTGCAGTTTCGCTTATTATATTGACATGTTACACACACACACACACACACACACACACACACACACACACATCGAACACTTTTTTCGTATTGACAACTCGTACTAAGGGTTCTGTAAAATATTTTATCCAGTGCGCAGGTACTTTTTTGGTGGTTCAGTATATGAACAGTATATCAGTAATTAAACACATTTCCATTAATTGCTCAAAAAATTAAGTTTTATATTCGATGTTATATCTGCATCTTAGGGACGACCTATTCGTAGGCCTGCTACAAGGTAGACTGATGAGATATGCTAACGGCCGGCAGCCGATTGCTGTGGCGTTCTAAAGGGGAGGCCTATGTCCAGCTGTGGACGTCCCCAGGCTGATGATAATGGTGTAAATGTCTCATGACAATATCATTGATTTGCCAAACGATTTGTATAGCTGCCCAATCCCCGATTTATCATGTTAGTTGTATGATGTAATGTATTTACGACATCTTACCGGTTATATTTCCAGGGTGGTCTTCCTTACGACAGTCGGTTATACACAGTGTACCTATCGAAGGAAGAGCGAGACAAACATATTATTTATACGAATATGGAAGAACGGGACATGGTAAGTTGCTACTAGAAAACTCGAACAAATTATCAAAATGTCCAGTTTGAAGCTGACAAGCACTTTTGTTCTTAATGCCACGCGGGTGAAGCTAGACTAGAAGCTTAGTACCAGGAAACTGGCCAGCTGGCAGACACTAATGTATTGTTAAAGCTGGTGGCGCTGTCTACTGTTCGATAGGACGAAGTAAATAATAGTAGATTGTAGATTGTAGCGGGCTTGGATTTCCGCAACTCGACGTCAATAACGAAAGTAAATAATAGTAGCGCCGTTTATGATCAAGTAGGGTAAACTATCGTCTAGAAACTTCTAGAAATTCTAGGCGGATTCGGGAACCTTGTATAGAAGATATAAATATATGGCCGTGAACCGCCTCGTAGTCAGTCTTAATTTGGGAAGACTGAAGAGTCTTAGTTTGGTAAGAATCGGATGCGAAAATAAGAAAAAGTTTAGAATGCAACCCTTACCCTCCCAAAGCTCATTTTAGCTAAAATAGATTTATAATTCGTTTGTCTTTGTCTTTCATCATGACATTTATACTAGTAAGATAGAGACAAAGTCCATTTTAACTAAAGAATACTATAAGATTTTTTTTTAATAAGACCGAAAGAGTTAAACGTAAAATCAAAGATTCATGTTTCAGATTGATACTAATATATATAGAGCTGAAGTTAATTTTTTTTGTTTGTTTTAACGCACTAATCTCAGGGACTACTGACATGATTTGAAAAATTCTTGCACTCTTAGGTAGCCCATTTATTGGGATAGGCTATAGGCACTTTTTATCCCACTGCTGGGCATGATATACAATTTAAGTCACTCAGGTTAAGCCACCGGCGGAAAACTCATTTATACTATACCCATCTTGTAACAGTACTATTTACAAATGAATTTCCAGTACCTTCGCGACATTCTGTCCACCCTGACCCCGGACGATGTGCGACATCTGATCCAAGCGGAGGACGAGCTGACGCAGGCGGGAGACATGGAGCGAGTGTTCCCCACGCGCAACACACACAAGTATCTCGGGTATCTAGCTGGACCTAGGTACTATAACCGGCTGTTTGATGCCTGGGAATCGAGATATGGTGTTACCAGAGATGGAGGTAAGGCACAAAGCATCCTATTTATTAATCTGTCCTAACACAGACACATTTTGACTGGCCTGGGGGCGTAGTGGTTAATGACTCTGACTGACTGCTATGCCGAAGGTCGTGGGTTCGATTGCCAACCAAGACAAATCTTTGTGTGATGAGCACCATAAGTGTTCTGTCTGGGTGTAATTTATCTATAATAGGTATGTATCTATAAAAAATGTATTTAAATATTATATCCGTTCCTAGTACCCATAACACAAGCATAATTGCTTAATTTGGGACTAGATGTCGCTGTATGTGTATGTGTTATTATGTGAAAATATTATTGATATTATTTTGGTCCATTCAAATGATTTTGCCATCCTTGTGACTGGACCAGCTCTAATAGGTCCCCTTAGATTACATAACCCATAGAGCTTAGTCCATTTTGATGAGGCAATTTAAACCTTTCTGATTCTCTACTGTCTCAAAATAAATTCAAGATAAGTTTACGTGTCCCGGGAGTTGGCTGGGTTCAAATCCCGAGTCTTCACCGCTGTTGATCCTGGCTTAAATTATTGTGAAAATCTCTATGTCATATCCCTCTAAAATATGTGTATAAACATTTTCAGGTATCGAGTTACTCCGCAACCTATGTGACATCGGCTACCACCTGGAGGTGCCTCCTGTCCCGTTGAAGGTAACTGTTAGATACTCATGCCGTGTATTACTCACGAAATTGCACAAACTACTCGCTTTTGTAACACTTTTGTTCACATTACTCAAGTTCTGGTGACGGTATTACGTTATTTATTGTTTATTTGGGGGTTTAGGTAGTTCGTGATCTTCATAATGCAGCATAAAGAAGTAAAATGGATAGGCAGTCTTGTCTGAATTGTATTAAAAACCTTAAGTAAAATATAAAGGTAAATTTTTCAAGGCTTCAGCGTGGCCAACAAAACAGTTCTACCATAACATCCTATTGATGCATCTCCATAAGCATAATATGTGACTAACTACATTTATTCTGTTCTATCAACTTTAGTCTATAATTTTAAAAATATATATATTTATATCTATATTTACAACTTTTATATGAAGATGTTATGTATGATCCCGTTTAACTCTATTGAACACAAGCTTCATACAAAAGAGCTTCATCATCATACAAGAACTAATCATTCGAGGACATGTGACATCCACCAACCCGATTTGGCCAGCGTGTGTGGATTAAAATCAAATCGTAAAATAGTTGAGAGAATAGTTGGGACGCTAAAAAGGGTTGAAGTTAAGTGATATGCAAACAATCTTCATACAAAAATTGACAAAAGTAGAAACGAGCTGTATAAGTGTGTTAATAAAGCCAAGAAATAAAATTTGCATGCAATGCCAATTTATGGTATTTTAAAAACAAGAATTAATGCATATTTATATTGCATTATGAGGATCACCAATCGGGGTATAAATTACATATATAATACATTATTTATATACCCATGATATTTTTTGTTTAGTTCACCTAATATGTATATATTTATTTATATAATATACCTTAGATATAAGATATACTATTAAGTAATATTACTCTAGTATAAATACTGCCAATAGGTAGAAAGTGGTGATATAGGATATTAGTCAAAGCATATTATCAATTGCAGGCAAGGCCTGGAGTCAGCGTGGTGAGAATTATCTTATTTCGCATGACTTTTTTAATATTCTAGTCATTCATATACCAAAAACAAGTAAACAGAAGCGTATTTTACTTTTTATTATTAAAGCATTTCTAAGTATTTCAACCGATTTGAAATTTTTTAATTAGAAGCCAGATTATTTGTATTAAAAATTTTTGTACATTCATGTTTTCGATTTTTATGAAAAATATTTAAAAAGTAGAGAACAAGGAATTAATTTGTTGGTTTTAATTTTACAAATATTTAAATCGATTTAATATATCATATTTTAAATTAATTTTTAGATTTATTTTTTGTAATTTATGATTGTTATATTCAATATTAATGACCGATTGGCTGGTTGTCAGGGCAAAGTGACAAGTGCTCTCAGGCGAGCATACTTGGGTTGTAAGAGCGTCGCTCACAGTAAGTGCGTAGAAAGACAAAACAAAAGAGAAATGTACCGAATAGAGTGGCTACGATGGAACCTCCTTGGTCATAGACAATTGGGCTATAGACAATATAGAAAAGTGTTATAGTTTTCTTTTTCGATGTTACAAAGCTAGATTTAAAAAATCGTAAAAGTTTTTAAATCCAAATGCTATAAGTATGGTCTTGAGGGATGCTATAGAAATACAGTATAAATGTTATAGTATTTTTAAATGTTACAAGCTAGATGTTATAAAAGTATCTGCTACAAGTATTTGTATCTAAAATAGCGCTAGATGTGTCAAATGTGTAGGAAAATAAAATAAATATATAGATTAGATTACTATGTAATATATTTCTAAAATACCATAGTTTAGCCAAAGATAATACTAATACTTCACAAAATAATGTTATCAATCAGATGTTATATAATAATAATAATACTATATAACATAGCATGAAATGAATAGCGGTTATGATAATTATTAATAACATTAAACTGATTAATAATATGTTATTCGATATCATGATAATTTGTCAGGTAGATTGTCAATGCTGTCTAGAAGTTTAAAAACAAATATGTAAGTAGATTTTTTGTTATAAGCTAGGCTTTGTCACAAGTATCTGTCCGTATATATTTGTGTAATGTATTTAATTGTAAATTGAAATCATTCACCCTTCAATAGTTAAACACATTATTGTGTAGAAAAAATAGATTTTTATTATAAAATCGTTATTTGTCGAAAATTTGCAAACTATATTATTTATGTAAATATTTAGTGCAAAAATATTAGATAGATAGAATAATTATTGTAATAATATTTAATAATATCTTATTTAGATTTATTAATTAATTATTATTTATTTATCATCCTTGCTATCTGCTATAACACTTCATTTAACATTATTAGATCATTTCTAACTATAGCATAATTAATATTAGCATGCTGCTTACTGCTATTTAATAATTTCGATTTATTTTTTTGCAATGCTAGACATTTGGCTAACAGTAAGTAACAAACATGTGTTTAAAGTACATATACTTTTAATTTCACAATTAGCTCCAGAGTACAAATAGTTTGTATTTAAACAAAAGAAAGATAGAATGATGATATCTGAAGTATCTTTAATTTACAACTCTGCTAGCTAGATTTTTTTAAACAGGGATACCTTTAACGTTTTTGAATGGAAATGTATGAAAAATGGTCAAAAACATTCCTTAAATAAATGTTATTTGGCTATTAAATATCGATATATTACGGTAGTAGAAAAAAATAGTATTTTCTTTATAAATGATCTTCTTTGACGTTTAAAATTACTCATAATCATAAGTTTTATACTCTTCAGTATTATTAATTTTGGAGTTTATCTGTTTATTATTTATTTCCTTTGGGCTATATTATTTTAAATTGTAACCTACCATGCACCATCGCTCGCTTCGTCTGCCAATATTCATTAATAACACCATTACTTTAAACTTTTTAATATTTGAAATACTAAAATACCATTATTTAATTCCCACTAATATTTAATAACATAAAATCATTTATTTAGCTAAACACTTAAGTCCTTCTATGACAAATTTGGTCTGACACTGAAGATTTTTCTGTCATCTATGACATTATCTGTCAATTATGACAGAAACAATATTAGTGTTTTATGTACCATTTACTCACAATTTTACTACCCTTCAACCACTAATATCGACCCAGGGCTTTAATTTTTCATTTTAAACATTAATTTAGTATTGTTTGTCTAAATTATTTTTATATAGTTTTATTTTTCATTGCCCCAATAATATCCATAAATCACCCCCCATGGCTTGTGCTACTAAATAAACTTCAATATAAACTAAGCACGACGCAACCTATTAAAGGTGGCATTTACGATTTTTTTAAATAAAGCTAAAGTGACTTTTTAAGAATTAACGTTACAAAATTAAATAATTGTTGAAAAATTACAATGTCAAAATTAAAATTTATTTTATTTATAATGCCATCTCTGATTTGCGCAGGAGTAAATGCTCTGTGATAATTGCTACATTTGTTACATAATACAAGTTATGTAATTGTAAAAATGTGTAGATAAATATATGATTTGTGACACAAGCCGTGGTTTTCGTAGTATATCATAGTAGCACAGTACTTTAGTTGCCACGTGACGTTTCGCGGACGAACGCCGACTATCTCTATATCATTTTACAAAGAGCCTAGTATAATTGCCTTATTAAACTTTGGTATTTTCTTTGTAAAATACCAAAATAGTTACTCGTAATTGTGTCAGTTTATGTTGTATTTTTAAACTTTGAAAAATTTATAAATATCCGAGACAGCGTCGTTTTTTTCACATAGTGTTCAGGTTCTACTAATATCGGTATTTTCAAAGTAGGTTGGTAATTGTGATATCGTTATCGTGGTTACATAAATCACCAATAGTGAATGAAATCGCAAAATTTAACTTTTATGTCTCACAAACAAGCGAATTATACTTCATTTTTATTGCAAATATTTTAAATGTGGCGCAATTCATACAGATTTCTGCCAAGTAGCAATTTCGTTTTGTTATATTTAACTAACGGTGCATTCGTTTAGATTGGAATAGATATCGTATTGGAATTGGAAAGGCTGCGCTGTAGCAATTCACTTACTGATCATAGTTAGTATGAACGCGGACTTAGGGTAGAGAAGTCGACGAATCGTCGTGGAGCGATCACGACAAGCGAGTGAGTAACGGTGCCCCTCCCCCTCCGCCCTCGCCGCTCCCGCTCCCCGCTCCCGCTCCCGCTCCCGCTCCCCGCTCCGTGTTGTAGCCGGCGGCGCGAGTGCTGAGCGCGTTGGATCGTTGCAGAATGATGTGGACGCGCCGCCGCCCCCCGCCTCGCAGCGCGCCTCCGTGCCCTCGCTCGCCGAGCTGGGCGGCGCCGCGCTGCCGCCCGCGCCCGCGCCCGCGCCCGCACCCCCGCCCGCGCGCCCGCCCCCGCCCGCGCCCGCGCCGCCGCCCGCGCCCGCAGCCCGCGCCTGACAAGAGCGACACCGACCTCGACGAGAACTGCACTACGCAACCGCATCGCGATGCTGACTGTGAATGACTCTACTCCGATGGTTCGGAAAACCTCTGATCGCTAGTCGATGCGGCTAGATTTAATACTGTAGCGAAAATAGCGAACAGAAACGCGTTTTAATACATTTAGCTGATTTTCAGCGTTTCTGTTCGTTCCGAACCGTCGGAAAGGTCAAAACAGCAGTTTACCTTTGACTAACCAGTAACTGTTACAAGTTTTTCTGCACTCTGTTCTGTTGTTTGAGATCTGTTGTAGTGCTCCGAGCGGCAATTGGAACTGTTTAAAAACTATGTCTATCACACTCAAAGGCATGTACAAAAAAACTTGTATTTAATAAGAATACTCTATTATTTGGTGTGTTTCGAAGGTGTAATGTCAACTTTCGACGGACGCGCCCGCCTACTGCCACGTTTACGTTAAGCTATTGGACATTTACTTAGTAACCTTCAGTTAGACCCAAAGTCAGTCTAATGTAAACGTAGGCCAACCACATTCCCGTTCGACCCGCTTCAAAGTGTTATGTAAAAATGTAAGTCGAAATAAAGAAATATTAACGGCATTTTGTAAATGTTTAGACTAGTTACGAGTATATCGGTGTTCGATGTTAGAACGTTGAGAAATTCGGCGAGACCGAGGTATTAAGAAAGATTGACAATCCTTGATAAAAAGGGTAAAAATGTATTTAAAAAAAAAAACGTAAATTTATGAAAAGTACCTACCCCGCCTCTGAGTGTATCCCTTTATTCCCATGAAAACTTGGCCGGGCCGTATGGCATACCATTCGACGCTGTTTCATAGTCAGGCCGTATGTCATGCCATTCGACTCTGTGTTTCATAACCGGGCCGTATGTACATGCCATTCGACGCTGTGTTTCATAGTCGGGACGTATGTCGTGTCATTCGACGCTTGTTTCATGGCCGGGCCGTATATCAAGCCGTTCGATGCTATGTTGACCGTGCCGTAATAACAAAGTTTTCCATAATTCCCTTAAATGTTAAATAAAATGGGAATAATGGGACTCACCATTTTTTTAGTATAAGTTTTCTGAAAGCGAAAGATGATTAAATATTAGTATAACTATTCTATTTAATGCTAAATTGTATTTATTCCTTTTGATTCAAACAGCCAAAGCTTTTAGAAGCAGTATTTTAGTCAATAAGACTGATACTATTCTTTATGCTGTGTGTTTAGAATTAGACAACCAACAATGTACTGGGAATATAAAGGTCAATGTTTAACTGACTCAAAAGTTGAGAGATTTGTTCATCAATCACACTATTCCGTTATTTTGATAATACGTAAATGCACAGATTTATTAAAATCTATCTAAAAACCACTTTGGTTACTTAGCTTTTACAAAAAACCGAAATTTGCTCATTGTGTAGCTGCTATGACACCACAAACTTGTCGTACACAGTTACACTGACGTACAGATACGCCCGTTAGACTTGTAACATACCTCTTTTTCATTGGGAGTTAAAATGGCGGAATAATGCGATCCAGATCAAAGTGTATATTTCAGAAGACATCAGTGGCGAAGAAGTATACAACACGAGTCCCATCGGCTTCCCTTTAGGAATTGGTCTAAATGTTGTACTAAATTACATATTATGTAATGCCTATAAGATTTAGCGTATAGCATCAAAAAATGCAATATATACTTACTTCTTAGTAAGTTTGAAAGTCTGCGTCTCCTTCGCCACTGATAGACATGATACCTGTGCCCAGCGGTGGGACAGGTAAAGTTGTAAAAATGAAACAGGTCCATTTTGACAAAAGTCATCGACGATACTTTTCATGACACTAAAATAAGCGCGAATATAATACTCGTAACATAATATTCTATCATAATATGTAACGCACCAAAATATAAAACACCACATTTATACTTTCTAAGTCTTAAGGTTTTTCTCGAATGTCAAAATGGGCCTTTTATTTTGTGACAACTTCAATCTTAGTTAGGGTTGTTAGTTTAATTCTTATTATGTTGTTGGTTATATAATTTGGTTGTCTTTTCAGCGCTAAAAACAATTAGTAACTACTGATATTTGTATTATGTTTAATGAGTAAAACTTTTCTAACAGTCCTGTTTTTGTAGAAACTTGTTTTAATGGATGTACAAATCATTCAAGGTGACACTTCTAAAAAAAGAGTAAATTTGCTATGAGAATTATAGTACAACTAGTTAAATTATGAGCATCAGCACAATAGTGACAATCGTCCTACGATTTCCGTGTATTGATCAACACCATTAGCCCACGCCACTGGGGTGTCATTTCAATTTTGTTTTGGAACCACACAGCATTGTCGTTTAGTAAACATAACATTGTTTTCCTAGGAAAATTAAATTTGTATAAAAATATCATCTTGAGATGATGTTTCACGACGTGTACGAAGAATAAATATCGATAAATGTGTAAGTTTTGTATTAGAACTAAATTACAGTAGTGTGGTTACTAAAAATATTACAAAATAATAATTGTAAATGACACTAGTGCGGTCCAGTGGTGGTCTCAAAACAGGGTTGAGCGATATGGTCAGATTGTTTCTGAAGTTTGCCAATGCCTCATTATTTGGCTAATCGTGCTTTACCTATGTAATTACAGTAAAAAATATAAGTAATATTTTGTTAGTTAAAAAAAAAAACTAGTAACAAGTAAATAGGGTATTTCCAAATTACAATGTGTTCATTGTATACCTAGTGTTTGCTAGAATGGCATGTGTCTGTAAGTACGTCTCCCAACCGTGTTCAATGTTAGACAATCGATTAAATCCAATGTATAGTAATTTTAATCGAATCTAGTATCGATTTGAATATCGATATGATCTTAGTTTTATATTTCTTTGAGAATCACACATTTGTTGACAATTAAATGATTTACAAATGCAATTTGTAGTTAAATTATTTTCTAGTGGAACAATAAAAATCTACACATTTCATTGTGATAACTGAGACTTCAGTTATTTTTTTTTAATTTAATTTTGTATCCGACACTAAGAGCGACAATTGTTGCTGCTTTTTTAATTGTTTTAATTTTCTACGCTCTAATTTGTACTTCTCAGACAAATACAAACGAATGTGAATTTGTTATTTTCTTTTCTTATTTTATCTTCCTTATTGACTTAATATTACGTTAATCTTATTTGGATTAAGAAAAAAATATATAAACAAAATATGCAATTGAGAAATAAAAAGGAATAGATACTTATTTATACAAGTGTACGTGAGAAAAATAGAGCATGTTTCAGATAAAGTTTAAAAAGATGTTTTTCGAATAAAAAATAAGTTTGGAGATGCCGGGGATCGAACCCGGGGCCTTTCACATGCAAAGCGAACGCTCTACCACTGAGCTACATCCCCGTATACTTGAATCCTTAAATATCGAATCACATTACACATACGAAGTCGAACTGATTACGTGAACACGTTGATTCAGTATGCACGATCAACATTAGTTTTCATATACTATGCCTCGGCCGCACTCATCGTGACAAACCGAATATTCTATCTACTTATCTATTTCGAGTATAATGCTACAACCTATTCTTTGGTAGTAAACTAACATGAAAGTATTTTGCTACCATAAAATTTTCTCCTCACCGTAGTCCACAAAGATGAAGTAACGGACGATGCATGTTTACTGTGATGTGTACCTACTTCCAGATGATTGCAACTCGGGTAGGATACGAATCACTCAATAACAGCCTACCTACCTATTTGATGCCGCAAAAAATTCCTGACCTGAATTCTGTTCGGGAGGTCGCAGGTTTGATTGCCGCCCCGGGCAATCGTTTTGTAACAATCTGGTCTACCTGGTGTAGCGACTAATTTCCGTGCCTCGGAGAGCACGTTAAACCGTCTTTCCCGGTTGTCATTTAAACAAGTTGTCAGAAGCCTAATATATTAATAATATGACTCCTGGTATAACCATCTCGGCTACTGGTTCACTACGGGTTTCGAGGTTTGATGGCAGTTGCTCGTTTAATCCTGGTAGCTAGCTGCATCAGGTTAGACTGGGCCGGCCCCATTGGAAATGGGAAAAAGGCAAGGGAAATAATGATGATTTTCAATTGCCAAAACCAACCAATTTAGCAAAATGTCAGGTTTTTGTAGATCAAGTAGGCAGGTTGTGTAACAAATAAGCTGTCAGGATTTAGTTTTTTTTACAATCTAGACACTAGATAACTATCAAATACTTCGTATAGCTTTTACCATATAAATTTATCTTTATGAATTAAACTAAAAACCATAATTATTTAGATTATTCGAACCGCTAAACATTTCAGTGCCAAGATGTCAAGAAAGTGAAAAATTTGAAATGGATATGTCTACATACTTATTAGGTCTGTTGGAAATTCCAGTTGTGTTATCCAATTCAGGATGGATTGAATAACAAAATACTAGTTTCTTGTGGTTAACTTGTAAAATTATCTGTAATTGTGTAGTACTCAAGAACATTGGTATCGATGCTAAAAAGTGTACAGGATACCTATGGTGTTACGAAGCATACACATTAAGTTTTTTCTTTCGTGTTTGATAGTTCTAAGGCGCCTACGACATGGTTAAAAACTGCAGACGCTTCAACTAGGTATTTACGGTCACCTTCCTTGATCGATGAAAGTTAATACAACGCAAAATACGGCCAAGAAGTAAGAGTTGGACTGCCTCAGAGTAGTTGCTGCCTTAGGGTATGCCAATAGGCGCACCTGTACCTACCTAGTTATTCTGGGATACACAGAATTGGACCTATAATGACGTGCACAACTCAAGATACTGTGGGTTTAGGATTTGTCGATTTAAAATAACTAGATTGGGCGTCGATTTAGCTTCAGTGCTTCACTAATTGAATCGCGGAGGCTCTGAGGAGCCAAGCCACTTCTAGGTTATTACCCAAAAGTCTACTTAATTATCTACATGAGTATAAGACAGTTTACGATTGTTATAAACGATTTTATTAAGTGTTGTTATAAAATACATAACGGGAATAGAAAATACGGTGACCATCTAACCGCAGACGGACAGCCGTCGGCATCGCCGCGCCGAGTGCGTGCGTGGTTTGTAAATTTTAATAAAATCCTAACTAGCAAGGTGACCTTGATTGGAGCGTCATTAGTCAACTAATATCAGATAGTTTATGGTTCTCAGAAAGTAATCAAGGTTCGACTAACTGGTAATTAGCTAGGTATTGTGGTAGAATAGTAGGTAGATATAGACGAAGGCAAGATAAAGGTGGAAATAAAATAGCGGTTCTCATTAAATAACATTTTTATTCGATATATCTATTTTAATAAAGAAATGCAGTTAACAAAATAAATTACCCATTAAATAACAATAATTATTGACTAGAACTAGAATAAATAAGGTAATGTTTCTTCTCATAATATATTTTTTATTAAGATCTTTTTTAATTTCGATGACGATTTTTACATTTATTGATTGCTTTACGACATTTATATTTCTCAATTTACATTCTTAATCATTTTATTGTATTATACCTACTTGCATAATATACAAGGTTTTTATGTTTACCTACTAAACTTGTAGTAGGTATATTTTTTTTAGCAAATTAGGCTAACGCAACAAACTGCCCCCGTCAATAACATAATTTACTCCAGTGATACTTTTTGCGCTACCACTCGCCAGAAATGCTATCAATGCCGCGACTTCATCCCCTTCTACAGCTTTCTTTAAAGGCATGTTCCCAACAACGTTAGCGACAAACAACGCTAACTGTTCCTCACTTAACCCAATATCCTTCAATAAATTGGTTTTCACAAATCCTGGGTTCACAGAATTCACCCGCACACCATCTCCCGCCAATTCTAAAGCTACACATTTCGTAAAATGATCGAGTGCTGCCTTTGAAATGTTATAAGCTAAAGCCATCGTGCTAGGTTTGTTGCTAGAAATACATGATACATTTACAATACAACCTTTTGTTTCTATTAATCGCGGGACAGCGAGCATGGTTAAATGATAAACGGAGCGCAGGTTTGTTGACATAACCTTGTCATAGGTTTCCATGTTTGAATTTTTTATTCCACCCATTCCTATAACACCAGCATTATTCACTAAAACATCAAGTTTTCCGTAATGTTGCACTGTTTCGTTGATTATTTTCTCCACGTCTGCATCTTCATTGAGGTCTGCGGTTATAGTGAAAGGCTTGACACCTTTAGATTTCTCACAGTAAAGAGCGATTCTCTTAAGATTTGTCTCTTTGCGGCCCACTAATACAAGTTTCGCTGATAGTTTTGACAAGTGGATGGCCGTGGCTGCACCGAGGCCGGAACTTGCACCGGTGATCAGCACTACTTTGTCGGTGAAGTCCATGGTAAATAAAAACTTGTGTAAGAAGATAATAATATGGTCGATTTCAAGGCCAAACACGATAGAGTAGAGAGACGTGTGATCAACGACGCGCCTGCGTTTAACCTACATTATTTAGTTGCCTGATAGCACATGAATTATTCTACCAAATATAACTATTTTCCTTGGTAGAATATCGGCTTAGCTGCCTACTATATTTACCATCAGATTAGGCGATAACAATAGAAAAAAAAAAACAAAAAAACAGCCTCCTTGCTCTGCAGAGTTCGGGCCAGCCCCAACAGTATATTGCAAATTATGGCCATGAGGTATGACTCGCCTATATTGAACCATTGTGTGCGTAGATGCATGTCAGCCACACAATTGGTTTCAATATAATATTGTTTAAATATTTATTAATTTATTTACTAACATAGTCCTAAGCATATTGTTACTAACATGATATGAATCTTTGTGTTCGAAATAAAATCTATTCTATTCTATTCTATTCTATTCTAAATAAATTATTGTAAATAAACAACACTGCTGGGCACGAGTCTTATCTCAATTATTATCTTAAGAATACGCTGAGAGTACGCTGACCAAGTTTCGTTTGGTGAATTTCACATGTCCTCTAGTGTTAAGTTTTGAGACATGTCAGTTTCCTAACGATGTTTTCCTTTACCTATATGATAAAATTTATGATGTTTTTTTATATATATATATTAAGAGTGTAAGCAATTGCTAAAGTCTACCAATAAGTAAAATATTTTTGTGATGGCAACATTATCTTGATTGCTTTCGTTTTTTACGTTGATGACGTAATGGCGGGCGGTGCGCGGCGTCTATAGGCACGTGATTATGTTGTTTTCAAGATTATTTGAGTTATTTGTTTTGAAGAGTAAATGGAAAATACTTAATAATGGCCATGAACATGAGATATTTTAACGTGTTTGTAACCTTCAGTGGTCTTCTCAGTTGAAATAACCCGGTATAATCGTGGAGTCGTCGTAGAACCCATACTGATCCGTACTGTTCCTTCTATTGGCTGATTATCCCTAATCCTGACTATCATTTGTATTAATCTGTTTAACTTGAACAAATTTTTAAAGGCGTTTGGTAGCTTCAGTATTAGATGAAAAAAACTGGCTAACCCAGCTCACTATTAGCGAGTTTTTTTATTTTTATTCTGTAGGCTTGCGCTTGACTACAACTTGCCTGATAATAAGCAAGGGTACCTATACTCTACGATGGAATGCGCCTGCCCAATATACCGATTTACTTGTGATAACAAATGATTTTCGGTGAGAAGGTGCCAGTGCAATGAGGCTCTAGGCATACTCTAGGTTAGAAACCATAAACAAGCAACAATTTCGAATCACCAGAAAAATATTTAAATGTAAAAGTAACTTACTTATGGTTTGTCCTTATAAGGTACCGTATCTTAAAAGGTACAAACGGAATCCATTTAGGATAACTCCTTTGTTCTCACAGGGAAGTCAGAGACTACACAGCCATAGATAGATCGTCTAACTCGCGTATCGCCTATCGCCAAGATTCGGTCTCCTCAAGCTGCACAGACAGTGATGATGATTCAAGCGATATGGATATTAGTGACGAATAGTCTTACATTACCTTTATCTGTGGTTAAATAGTTCTTTATGAGATTTAATTAATGTTTTATGACTTTTACCTCAGATGTGATACGCGAGTTAAACGGTCGGCCTATAGCTTCTGCTGTTTTAAAACATTTCCTCCCTTCATTAAAACTACCCTATGTCCTTTCTCGGGTCTCAAACTACCACCATACCCAATTTCATCCAAATCGGTTCAGTAGTTTAAGCGGGAAAGCGACAGACAGACAGAGTTACTTTCGCATTTATAATATTAGTAGGGAAGTAGGGATTATCTGTGGTTTTAAATATTTCTATTAAATATTAGTATGGGTATCTAGGCATATTCATCACGTCGTCACGACAACCCTTTTTGTGTCCACCGCTGGGCACGGCTCTCCTCTCAACTATCTTAAGAGTTGAGAGAGTTTAAGCCTTAATCCACACACGCTGGCCAAGTGCGGGTTGTGTCATGTCGTTGAATGATTAGTTCTTAGACATACCGGTTTCCTCACGATATTTTCCTTCACCGATATTGAGCTGCGGCAATGAAACAAATCACACAAATAAATATGTGGGCACGACCAGTATTCGAACCCACCTTATATTTCAAGGCGAGGCCCGTACCGCGTCACTGCGTGTCTTAGTGGAAGTTATCACTTACAGGTACTTGCAACTTGTATCAGATTTTTCTGGATTAATATTGGTTAGAAATAAGTTAAAAGGAGACTTAAATTTGAACAAAGTCGATACAGGCACGTTTCATAAAATGTTGTCACAACACAACGGTCGCGATGCAAAGACTTTGTTCAAATTTATGTCTCATATATTTTCTGTTTGTGTCGAGTCTGGGTGTAAATATCTATTATAAGTATATATTTACAAAAGAAAAGTATTATATGTATAGTATATACCAGTTATCTGGTTTCCATAACACAAGCTCTGATTAGCTTGGGACCAGATGACCGTGTGTGTTGATGTCCCAGAATATTTATTATATTTATTTATTATTATTATTTATATTTGTAGTCAGATAATTATTTTAATTATTAATTGATAGTGCATTGCATTGTAATAGTTTAGGATACGAGGGGACTGGCATACGCTGCGCGTAAAAGTCCCTTTAATTAAATAAAGAGAAAAAAAAATACAATATTGGTCTCAGATATTCCGTTTCTCTTCACAATCGGCAACAGGACCTCCAACAAGGAATCCTGTACTAATCTAGGTCCTCTATTTAGTTGTTACATAAATCTATTTTGTCATGTCGTCGTGGCTAACGGATTGGTCCGTGCGGTTCCACGGCTGACCCCGTTGACATGATTTACTGAAACTAAACTTTAATGTACAAACGTGACCGCCGATGGTATTTTATCTAGGTACCTAGTTAAATGTTTAAGTATACTGTGTATCATATACATTTATAATAATAATAATAATAATAATAATAATAAATCTTTATTGTACCAAAAAGTTGTTTACATATTTATATGCAAGCCCTGATTCCCGAACTAGCGTGAGCTGTGAGCTGGAAATCAGTTCCTTTCCAGTTAGGTGTATCATGAAGTACAAGTTTTATTATTATAATTCTATTAGTAATTAAATATATTGTGTAAGCAATTTAGAAAAGTATCTTAGACGGTAGGTATAAAACAAATAACAAATTGAATGTGAGGGTACTCAGTGCACAAATTACGCACGGGTTAAACAACAACAACGAGGTATGGTCCAAGTTGTAAGCGATACATGGTTGATATAGATTACCTTTAGTACCTATATTTTGCAATACTGTATCTGTATAATACAAAGTAGTTTACCGTGTCTGTCTGCTTATCACTACATAGTATAAAACAAAGTCGCTTTTTCTGTCCCTATGTCCCTATGTATGCTTAGATCTTTAAAACTATGTAACGGATTTAGATGCGGTTTTTTTAATAGATAGAGTGATTCCAGAGGAAGGTTTATAAGTTTAAAACATTGCACCCATGCGAAGCTGGGGCGGGTCGCTAGTGGCTTATATATGAGTTAGTAATTGTAATGAAAGCTGTGCCAAAAACTTACATATTCATAAAAATCTTAGAAGGCTCTTGAGTTAAAATGGACTTTGTCTCTTACTTGCTAGTATGAATATCAAGATGACAGACAAAGACAAACGAATTATAAACCCTATTTTAGCTATAATGAGTTTTTATGACGTTTATGAATACGGGGGTTAATCATAATATTTAAGAGCAAAAACTTTCGAGTAGAAGTGACATCCACAACACAAAATAAATTAGATGAATATTTTTTCTTTAAGCAGTCAGTCGACCACTAGTTCGCTTTCATTCGCACGATTAAATACTTTAATTTGATGACATTAGATGGTACCTTTTATAATTATCAGACAAGATATTGTCGGGGTACGATCAGGCCGTGGTACGACTTGAGCAACCTTGCCTTAGACCGTGATATTTCGAAAACTGAATTTTTTGAACCGTTCTCATTTCGGTATTTACCAATGGACATAGGTACTTCTTGGGGAAGGTTTGTTCGTATAATTTACTTTACGCTACACATGTGAAGTGTTTTTGCTCTTTTCTTCCTACACCTTCGTGCCTAAGTTGTTGAACCGATTTTGAAGTATTATGGTACTCGTAAGTAGGTATAGCACTTACTTAAAGATGGGTTTCAGGCTTCTGACGGGTTGCTGGCGATTTTGCATCAAATTTGAGAAATACAGAATAGTTAATTTAATCGCGAGTGGATACACTAGAATAATGACAAGTAATAAATCATATGGATACAGAGGTTTGAATATTAGTATGAATAGTTTTTATCTAAATTATGCCACATTCAAGGGCCGAGCCATTCGTCTTGTAGCCGCATTTCCATATAAAACATATCAATATATCAATTCGGACTCCAAATGCAATTTGTGAATGTTTCCCATAAATAACTATTTTCTATTTGACACATGGCGACCCTTGCTTTAGGCTGGCAGCGCGGTCTGTTTTCCCGCCATTATTTGACAGATGCGTTCCTTTCGTTCGGTAACTGTAAAGATTTTTCAAGCCGTCCGAAGTCGAATCAAGTGTGAAATTCAATTGCGCGCTCATAAATTTGGTAAATACCTTCTGTAACAAACTTTGAAAAATGTTGCATTTGGCGGTCTCTTCTGTACGGTAGTAGACGTTAATATATAAGGTGTAACTAACAGTTGGATTTGTAAAAAGGAACGTGAGTTTTCGTTCTGAATTTGAATTTTTCATTAACTACCGCCCTACATATTGACGTGACAACGTCTTATAAATTGGTTTGCCGGGTGACACTTCAAGAAACTGCGTTACGCTCCGCTCACGTTATGCGCTCACAATGAGAGCGAGTGAGAGGCACGCGTCCCTTCCACTCGGGCATGGTTAGCCCGCCTAAGAGCGAGAGAGACAGACATAAAAAGTGAAAGGCACGCGTCCCTTCCACTCGAGCACAGTTAGCCCGCCTAAGAGCGAGATTCTTTGTATAAATTAATGTTTTAAATATAATTCTTTGTATAAATAAATGTTTTAAATTGTTACTATTATTTCATCCTTCTTCCTACTATACGAATGAATATTCACATTAAAATTATTTTACCACTCAAAGTCGTTGTCACGTCAAACTTTCGCCCGTATACCGACTTTACAGGCAACCAATTTCTTTTTTATTCTAAGTATTTTAAATTTCTTTCTTTTTTTATTTCACAGATATCTGGTCAGAACAACGCACCTTACTCATCAGCCTATTTAAGCCTATTTATCATCGTCATCAGCCTATTTAAGTTATAGATAGATCGTTTAACTCGCGTATCGCCTATCGCCAAGATTCTGACTCCTCAAGCTGCACAGACAGTGATGATGATTCAAACGATATGGATATTAGTGACGAATACGTCTTACATTACTTTTATCTGTGGTTAAATAGTTCTATATGAGATTTAATAAATGTTTTATGACTTTGTACCTCATATGGCGATACACGAGTTAAACGGTCGGCCTATAACGTCTACCTACCTTACCTACCTACTACCTACTTACTCATTTTTCCGACTCAGACTTCCGAGAAAGGAGGAGGTTTCTCAATTCGACCGTAGGTATATATGCTTTCTTTTCTAACTTAATTGACATCAATCATCATCATTGCTTATTCCTCCTACCAGTTGTGTGTCACAATCATAGCGAATCTTTCAGATAAAGTCTGAGCATTGCATGTTTTAACAAGAATTTACTTAGAACAAAAATACTTATCTATTCAAACATTTATTCAACAAAAGTGTTTCACAACTGTGTCAATAACACATAAATCTAGTTTTGTTTTTACTCGTTCTAGAGTTATGTTACAGCGTTGGAAAATAAGGGGATGTAGCTCAGTGGTAGAGCGTTCGCTTTGCATGTGAAAGGCCCCGGGTTCAATCCCCGGCATCTCCAAGTATTTCACCAGAAATGATAATTTTGTTGAAACTATTTTATATTCCCAAAAAAGGAAAGGAAAGGAAGAAAGGAAAGGAAAGAAAGGATCAAAACTCATCATTTAAGTGTGTGAAACGGGGTCCCAAAGTTTGTATGGAGAAACAAGATTAGTGAAATCAATTTCGCGGGTGAAGCCGCGGGCGGAAGTCAGTTAGAAATATTTGTGTACAGAAATTTTAGTTTTCTATTGCTACTTATAATAAAATAAACTCCTCGCACTTGCATTTAATGCCTTATTCAGAGGTAGGCATACGGTAAACATTTGTAGCAGCATTAACAGTTTGGTAGTAAAACAAAGGTGAACTTCATTTGTGGACAGATCGAGTGTCGGTTGTACTCGTAAACTGTAGAATTACTGTTGCTAGATCAGCAGCAGTAAAAACTTTTTTACAATCAGCTTTGGGGTGAAGATAGGGATGTTTTATGTTTATCGATAAAAACAGGCTCAAACAAAACAAAAGTTAGAATTACGAACTCGATGCCTTGTAGCGTGTATATAATGTGTTTTAAAATGAGAAAGCGATGATGCGACTTTCTCAGGAAATTTTAAATACTTAAGCAGAAGTGCACTGTGGGGTTTTCGAGACATGGCACTCTTGGCAGCGCCAAATAAATGTTTTCCATAACAACTAATAAATAAATTAAACTGAGATTCATAGTGTCCCCTGTCCATTGGAGGCCAGGGTCCCTAAGCGCCTTAGGCTCACAGTAAACATCACGTTGTTACAATGGCTGATTCTGCCACAAATCTAAAGATATTTACTAATTGCTTTTGACATGGATCGAGGATGAGGGCGAAAAAATGGATGTATGGATGTTTTTAAAAAACACTATGTAATTAATTATATTTTTTTTGCTTATTTCCAAGTTACATTGTCTTTCTCCAATCAGACAGACCGTCAAAACGGACCATATATTTTTTGATAACTTTAGTAGTATGTAATATCGATAGTTGAAACTTTGACAACGTCCCCTCTCTACTCCATAACTCTTGGTCGCACCTAATTTGCATTTCTTTATTGGATCGCGACGGAATTGAGAAAAATTCTCGCGCGCTCTGTTTTAATTACTTACTGTATAATATTAACATTTCATTTGGGATCTACAACAATTCGCAATTTACTTAATAATCTTGGACCATAAATCACTCCAATGTTCAAGTTTAATGATAGACGGGCCGGTGGCGTGGTCGGTAAGATACTTGATTTCACGCCGCACGTCGTGGGTATGATTCCCACCCAAGACATATTTGTGTGATGAACATGTGTTTGTCTTGAGTCTCGGTGTAATTATCTATATTTTAGCATGTACTAGCGACCCGCCCCAGCTTCGCACGGGTGCAATGTGTTATACTTATAAACCTTCCTCTGGTATCACACTATTTATTAAAAAACCGCATCAAAATCCGTTGCATAGTTTTAAAGATCTAAGCATACATAGGGACATAGGGACAGAAAAATCGACTTGGTTTTATACTAGGTATGTAGTGATTTAAAAAAGAAAATTATTTTAAGTAGTATATTACTAGTTATCTGGTTTCCATAGTACAAGCTCTGTTTAGTTTGGGATCAGATGGCCGTGTGTGTTAATGTCCCTCTATATTATTACTATAATTACTCGGTAGCTTAGTGGTTGGAAGTGCTATTGCTTAGATAGATTCAATTTAAAATAATCTAATAGCCACAGTTAATAATAATAATATTACACATAGGACCCACAGCCTCTTAAAGTTCCAAATTAAGCAGTAACATTTGCTTGTGTTATGGGTACCAAAAATTAAAAATTAAAAAAGTTTTACTGTAGTTTAGTTACACATAAAAATAATTCACATAACCAGGAACAGTAGGAACCTACCTACTAGACAATAAACTATTTTTTTTGGTAAATACATATCTACAATTATAAATAAATTACACCCAGACAGAAGAAACAGTCATGCTCATTACACAAAGATTTGCCCTGGGTGGGAATCGAACCCACGATTTTAGTTAAATTTAGTTTAGCTGTTAGGATAAGTACACACTCTGCCAAAAGACCAGTCTTATGTACATAATATCAAGCTTTTTTCCTATAGGTGTAGGCACTTAAGCAGACAGAGTATTATATTATCTGTGGATGGGACCAAAACTAAGTCGGCAAAAGTGGGTGATATTCGTCTCTGCCTACACTTTTGGGTATAACAGGCGTAATGGTAAGATATTTTTTTTTAATCCTAAAATAGCCCTGCGCTTTACTACGACTTGCCTGATGTTAAGCAATGATGTAGTCTACGATGGGACGCGCCTGCACAATATACCAATTCATTCGTTGTTACGAATGAATCTCGGTGAGAAGGTGGCGGCGGAATGATGCTCCTTATGGTTAGAAACTATAAAGGAGCAACAATTTTGACCCAACCTCTTAAATGGTGTCACCAGACATCGCACCGGAACACGGCAAGGCCGCTTGATGGTGCAGCATTGTCTGATAGGTGGTCACTAACCGCAGCCGAAGCCTTGTAAATTACAAGTCAACTTAATTACCAGCTGATTGTCACCTCTTTTGCACCACCCGGGGGCCACGTGTGGGGATTCAGATAAAAGGTGCACTCCCACGGACGAAGGTGACTCAGTCCCCAAAAGCTATGATACTTACTCTTGCTTTTAATTTTTTTTTTCTTCTTTTACATTTATGTTTATTCTTTTCTCTTTCTGTGTTTCTTTTTTATCATTTAATTTTGTGTCCTGTCTTTCTCAAATAAATGTTTTTCTATCTTTTTCTTTCTTTCTATAGAAGACTAAGGAAACATAACTCTCAAACTAAATTCAAACACATTGCTTGAATACGTGATAAATAAAGTTAAAGTGCTACCATTGGCAATCGTCTGATTATTCGATAGATCAACTGAATGCGCCATAGATCGTAGTAACACCCCTATGCGTCGTACACAGCTACAACACCTGAATGTTTTATATACAGTGGGAGCTATCAGCTATCTATTGCCGTCAATTGAGATTCATTCCGCCATCTTGGAAAATGGTACAGAATTTTTTTGTTGCTTTTTTGTTCCGCATTGGCTTGCGCTTGAGTACAACTGCTGTTCGTTAGTCTCGCTAAAACTCGAGAACGGCTGAACGGATTTATCTTATCTTGTTATTGAAATGTTCGTGGAGGTCTAGAGAAGGTTTAAAAGGTGAGAAAAAGTTTAGGTCTCTTATTTATCGATTGAGGCAGTACAAAGTCTGCCGGGTCAGCTAGTGTTAAATAAAGTTGTAGTCGATGGTGGAAGCGCTTGCCCAAGATACCGAGCCACTCATGATTACGAATGATTGTCGATGAGGTGGCAGTAGAATTAGGCTCTATATATGGTTAGTAACCATAATAGAGCAACAATTCCGACCCACCACTTAAATAGTGTCACCGGACATCACACTGGAACACGGCAAGGCCACTGTGGGTACTTAGTTATTTATGTTTAAAAATGCGAGTTAAACGTGTTTGAGTCGTTTGGTGATGAGAATCTGGATCCGTGGGGCCCAGAAGCACGTTCACTTTTCAAGGAGTTGTAAAAACGCTGCTTTTTAATTTTTTTTATTCTGTAACAGCCTTGCGTTGGACTCAATTTGCCTGTTGTTAAGCAATGATGCAGTCTACGATGAAATGCGCTTACCCAGTAAAACACACGTGACGTGGCTTGTTTGTATCTCAGGTAAAGAATCAGTATTGCCATCCAACGCAACACTATGCTAGACTTTTGGGTACGTCGTCCGGATGCAGAATTTTAGCTTGAAAAAATGTTATCAAATGTAGTGTCCAAGATTCCTTTGACCAGTTCCATTTCTCACTTCAACTCTTTGTAGTGTCCCACTGCTGGGCACGGGTCTTCTCTCAACTATCTTATGAGTTGAGAGTTTAAAACTTAATCCACACACGCCGGCTAAGTGTGGATTATTGGATGTCACATGTCCTTAAACGATTATTCCTTAGACATGTCAGTTTCTTCACGATGTTTTCATTTACTGTTATAGAGCAGCGGCAATGTAACAATTCACACAAAGTTGTGTGGCCACGACCGGAAATCGAACCCGGTACTTTATATTTCTAAGGCGAGGCCCGTACCGCTGTGCCATTTAGTTTATCATTATTTATCTATTTGATTCAGGCAACTAGATCTGAAAAGCCCTACTAATATTATAAATGCGAAAGTAACTCTGTCTGTCTGTCTGTTACGCTTTCCCTCTTAAACTACTGAACCAATTTGGATGAAATTGGGTATGGAGGTAATTTGAGACCCGAGAAAGGACATAGGATAGTTTTTATCCGACTGTGCAGAAAGAAGGTAATGTTTTGGCGCGATAATCCGACATACACGCGGGCGAAGCCGCTGTCGGAAAGCTAGTATACATATAAAAACATATCTTATCAGCAGGTATGTTCATTTCTTACTGAATATTAGCGTCCATCGACTTCTCACAAAGGTGCTTTTTTTCTTTTATTTCATAGGTTAAATCTCGTTTAAGACTGGATTCTACTAGATTTTCTTTTGCCATTTATTATTTTTAAATCTTTAGGCTGTATTAATTAGTATAAAAATTGTTTGGAGATGCCGGGGATCGAACCCGGGGCCTTTCACATGCAAAGCGAACGCTCTACCACTGAGCTACATCCCCTTGAGAGTGTACTGCTTAAACTATAAACCTTTTGATAGGTGGGTACTTAAGTACTTACCTTTTAAACAATTGTACAAATATTAAAATACAGGTTGTACATATCGTAATAGTTATATCAATTAAAAAGTAGAGAACTGGGGGCTGAGTCACCTTCGTCCATGGGTGTAGCTTTAATTAAATCTCCACATGTAGTCCCCGGGTGGTGCAAATCAGGTGACAATCAACTGGTGGTAGGCTTCGGCCGTGGTTAGTGACCACCCCCCAGACAAAGCCGCACCGCCGCCGACTTGACGTGTTCCGGTGCGATGTCTAGTGACACCATGCAGAGAGGGTGGGTCGGAATTGTTGCTCCTATTAGGTTACTAACTCATTCCACTGCCACCGTCTCGCCGATAATCATTCGTAATCACGAGTTAATCGGTATAATGGGCTGACGCGTCCCATCGTAGACTAAATCATTGCTTAACATCAGGCAAGTTGTAGTCAAGCGCCAGCCTATCGAAGAATAAAAAAAACCAAAATATAGGCTCAGCCCGCACGTATGTCGATTATCGCGGTAAACTATTAACTTCTTTTTACGCTGTCGGATAAAAACTATCCTAGGTCCTATCCTTTCACGGGTCTAAACCGTATTTAATGAAATTTGGAGATAGCTCGTACCCGAAATGGATGCAATTTGGTATCCATTTCGGTTCAGTAGTTTTAGAGTGAAAGTGTGACAGACACAGATAGACAGACAGACAGAGTTACTTTCGCATTTATAATATTAATTAAAGATTACAGTGAACAATTATTTCTTAATTATATTTAGGAACTGGAGGTACTTAGCGTAGACTGCTGCCTTGGTCCAGTGGTAGATAAGTTTTAGCCAATTAACCTCCAGGTTCCTCCAGGTTTGAATCCCGGGTTAAACGAAAGTACGTTTCTAAAATAGATATAAACTTATCGCCACCTATTACACAATATGTGATCTGTGTAATAATCGCCTCTGCCTACACCTACGGTTAATACAGGCGTAAGCGCTTTTTTATTTACGCTATACAAAAAATATGCAGCAGCAGCGGTGGCACAGCGGTAAGGGTCTCGCCTTAAAAATATAAGGTTGCAGGTTCGATTCCCGATCGTGCCGACACATCTCTGCGTGAAATATTTCATCTAAAAAACTAATCATTTGAGGACATGTGACATCCACCACCCGCATATTTGGCCAGCGTGTGTGGATTAAGGCCTAAGCTCTCTCAACTTGTAATATAATTGAGAGACTCGTGCCCAGCTGTGGGGCACTAAAAAGGGTTGAATTGATAAAAAAAATATATTTATGAACTTTAAATTGTAAATAATACTTACCTATAATGAAAATGTGGGTGGTAATATTCATCTCTGTCTATACCCGCAAATAGAGCCGATAAATAGGTAGGTGCCACCGAAATCAGCTTTTCAGTATTCAGAGCGTCTGTTCTCGCCGATATTAAGACATAATTATCAGAAGTCGCAGCAGTAAATCATGGTTATGTCATGGGGGACTGCTCATGGCATTCCTTATGACTATAAAAATATCTCCACGCGTTAAGCTACACATTTAACCCAGTCTAATGGCAAATATCGCATATTTGACTGGACTTTTAGTAATTTTTAATAACTCGAGCGTTTTAGTTCAGAAATAGTTAAAAAAAAGTTTAGTTACTAAGTTAAGTCGTGTACTATTAACTTGCCACCCTGTATTTTAAATTCTAAATTCAAACTAAATTTTGACTGACTTTTTAATTTAGTAAAAAATTTAAGTAAACTTTATAATTGAAGTACAATTCACTTCAACCCTTTTTGGTGTCGCACAGCTGGGCACGGGTCTTCTCTTAACTATCTCACGAGTTCAGAAAGTTTTGGCCTTAATCCACACACGCTAGCCAGGTGCGGGTTGCTGGATGTCACATGACCTCGACTGATTAGTTCTTAGACATGGTTTCCTCACGATGTTTTCCTTCACCGATATTGAGCAGCGGCGATGTTACAATTCAGACAAAGATGTGTTGGCACGACTGGGAATCGAACTTGCGACCTTATTTAACTAAGGCGAGGCCCGTACCGCTGCGCCACCGCTGATTTATTGAAGTAATACGGTTTAATTGAAAAAAAACCAGTTAGGTAATGAACATTAATTCGAATTTCAAATGTCGCGCTTCATGAATTCTTTAGCTTGAGAATTCTTGATTCTATTTCTAAATTCTAATCCATTTATTTATTTTTTTATTTACGTATTTATGGTCTTGATTCTAAATCTTAATCCAATTATTTTTGTTTCTTTTTTAATTTACGTATTTTATAGTTTGAAGTGAAAGCTGACCATCAATAAATGAGTTCGTATTTCAAATGTCGCGCTTAAATGAATTTTATATCCACCCTAGTGGTTATTTTTTGTAGAAAATATTATTCTATTATACGAACACAATTTTCCACTTTACAGTGAGGAACATTCTCCATCTTGTTTCTTATCGATTTTCTGAACAACAAAGCATAAAGCGCTTCTAAATCTCTCTGACTAGCTACGTATATCAGGCGCCAATTCTGCTATATATCCTGAACAAAATTAAACCTTTCTAATATCGTTCAACCTTATGTGGAACAGATAAGGTTCAAATTTGTATGGAATTTTGAGTTGGTTGATAGAATAGGACCTCGAGTAATTCTGGGTGCTCACGTAGGCGCGCGTGACTGGCATAGCCATTGATGTTCAGTATATTGCGTTGGAAAAGCGGAAGGAAATGCGGAAAATTCAAGCTTCAGCCTGTTTTTAATATTGAAACGTAATTAGTATTTTTTTGACAAAATTCTTAGGAGGTAGGTAGCAAGTAGAAGTAGGTATGAGATGGAAAATAAATAGACAGCAAAAGTCAAAAAGTGCTTATCTATTCTACCTTATTTTTGTATCAGATGACCTATCTGCAGTTTTTACATATTGCTTAGGTACGTAAATATCATTGATTGTAAATTTGTAAATTGCATTCTAATGTATAATCTTGATTTCGGTTGCCACAGAGTACCTAGAGGTGGAGTAGAGCACACTGAGTGTATATCTACAAATTTCAGGTTTTCTGAAATAGATGTCGCTAGTAAGGCCAAAGTATTAAATACACTATCAAACCAAAGAGGTTTCTATCATTTCACTATAAAAAAAAAAGGTAAAGAAGGTTTTACACATAGAATCTATGGTTTTACACATGGAATGAAATATAGAAAAAGGTTTAAAAAGAGTTATAGAAATCTTATAAAATTTGTCTATTTTTTTTAAATTAAGTATTGAGTACATTTTACTTTGATATCTTGATACATTGCACATTGTAGGTAAAAACATAATTTGGATTGCTAGAGATTAATTAAATTACATGTGACTCCTTCATTAATTGTATTTGGTAGTTGAATGTATCTATCGTTCTTATTAATTATTGAATCAATAAATAAATGTATAAATAAAATAATAGAGTTAAATAACCTATTAACACTGTTTATCAGTAACAAAAATAGTACTATCGAAAATAATGAAACATTCACCCATTTGTCAACTTCACCCCCAGTGCGGACCACGCTCCGCGTCCGTCACGTACCCGGATCGATGCCCGCGCGTGCCTGTGTACGATAATGTCCATTAGAACATCCTTTGAATTGTAACTACTTTCAGCGACTTTACTATTCTTCAAGAAAATGTCCTAATAAGATCTTTCACTTCAACTCTTTTTAGTGCCCCACTGCTAGGCACGGGTCTTCTCTCAACTATCTCATGAATTGAAATAGATTAGGCGGCGTAATCCACACAGGCTGGCCAAGTTGGTTGGTGGATGTCACATGTCCTCGAATGATTAGTTCTTAGACATGATTACGATGTTTTCTTTCACCGATATTGAACAGCGGCATGAAACAATGCACACAAATATGTGTGAGTACGACCGGGGGTCGAACCCGCGACACTATATTTCGAAGGTGACGTCGATACTTCTGCGCTACTAAAATACTTTAACAATACACAGAGTTACCCTCGTCCATGGAAGTGCAAATTGAATTCAAATCCCTGTAGTCCTCGAGTGGTGCAAACTAAGTTATAATTAAGTTAATGATGACCACCCGTTCAGACAAATCCGCGCTGGCAAACGGTGTTCTAGGGCGCTGTCTGGTGTCTGGTGTAGAGTGACGATCTCAGCAAGGTGGCTAGTAACAGCTGGATGAGAGTAGCCCCGGGTCGTGCTTGTTAGCGTACTGTATTCTTCAACTTGATTATTACCAAAAACGGTACATCTGATTTCCATCCATCCATAAGTGATCAAGATTGACGGTTAATTTAGCCCAGCTTAACCACACTGGTTTACTATGAGGCGATTGACCCCTGTTAGCGTACTGTAGGAGAGGCCTGTGTCCAGCTGTGGAAGACAATATACTGAAGATAATGATAATAACTTTTGTTATTATACGCGTGAGTTAGGACATAATAGTGACGAAGTATTTCAACATAAAATTAAAATATTTTTTTTTTAAATCCCGCCGCGGCTTCATCCGCTTGACCTACATGTTATATCATGCCTGGCTGTAGAATTTTAGTCTATTAACCTTCCTCAATAAATAACTTATCAAACAATGCAAGAATTTTTCAAATCGTACCAGTATCACCGAGTTAAGCGCGTTTAAACAAACAACCTCTTCATTACTATAGATACCTAGTTAAAAACCACCTCGATCAGCTCTTAAATGAAAAATACGTATTAAAATTAATCTATTCCTTCAATAGCTACACAAATTGGTACACAAATACATAATATAGATGCACATATCTAGCCTTTAACACTCCTTTTTTTGTCGGGAGTTAAAAATGTTTAGCAACTTAGACATCGTTACCGTCAGCCGGTCCGTGAGCCGGTCCGTCACGTCGCCGGATCGATCCGCACGTGCCGAACACGTTTTATGGTCATTTAAGCACCGCGTAAACCCTATAAAGTTATTTAACTACAGTATTTGGTACTTCTAGTAGGAAAGTTTATGGATCAAAATTAACGTACCTTTATACTGAGTCCTGATTTTATGTCTAGACTATTTTGTATACAGTTTAGGCTAGAGTTGGTCCACTTGTAGACTAACTACGTAAGTACACTGTTTTGTACATAGATTAATATTTCTCCCCTTCGCTAGAAAAGGGTTTTCCCCAGCTAGTCGATTTTGTGATAGGTTTTTTGTGACCTATCGTCATCAGTATCTTTTTAAATTTACGCGAATATCACACTTTCAAATAAAACAATTTTATAACAGATTTTCACTCGTGACCATGAAGTCTGAAAAGACTTTGAAATGTCGGGATTTAAAATCTAAAATAAACCGCGATAAAATCCGTTATAAAATAGTTTTATTTCAATGTGCATTAATTGTTCAGTAAGTTTGTTATTATTGTTCGACATAAAATCAGTAATTATGGACGATCTATTCGTATTATAGACACGCTATTGATTAGTATCATAATGTCGATAAAAGCGCGCGGCGGAAAAATAGCGGTCAGTGACCCTAGCGAGCGCACAGCGGATACGACGGCGCGAGGGTACCGTACATTTAGTATCAATTGTAAACATCTTTTGATAGCGATCAAAAGATGTTTCATTAAAATATTTAAATTTATTCATTTATTCATTAAAATATTTAAATTGTTTATTTTCGCAAAATTTGCGCAATGGTCGAAAAAAATTTCCTGTATCACAGACATTATAATCTTGTACTAGTAATTCTACTGTGTATAGAAAAAGAAGAATAGGAATAAGGCACAAACATTAAAATACCTACAACTTATGTAAAAAAACAAAAATTAAAAAAAAAATGAACTGACTTCAATATTTTAACCATAATAAATGGAAATAAACAAAAAAATAATTATAAAAATCGATCTAAATTGGCGGTATTCGTATTATTGCGTAATAAACATAGAAAAAATATAAAAACACATACCGTCGCATTGTGAACCTCCTTTTTACGTCGAGTGAAAATGAAATTTTGACAAATTATAAGAGCAGAAAGTTCAAATCTATATGTAGGTAGACATTTTAGTTTTCTATAATACTTGATAGCTAAAGAAAAAGTCATATTATGGGCACCTGTAATATTGTAGTTACTATGCGCACCACGTCGTCAGGTAAATGGGGGTGGAGGTGGGGTAAGGAGTACTTTTTATTTCATTACCACCCCCACGTAAGTGGGTGATAGTAGTTGATATGAGAGGGGGTGAAAATTAAATGAAAACATCTTCTAAATCCTTATTTTGTTTTGTGTTAAACATATAGATATAAGTATTTTTTATACTTTTTAGTGTCTCACTCTACAGCTCGGCTCGGGTCTTCACTCAACATCGTACAGTCAACTACAAAATGATGTATCCCTGCGAGTGTCACAATTATCTCGCCAAAGAATGTGACAAACATGGTAGCCATCAAACCTGACATTAACACGTATGCGTGTAAAGAGCAATAATTATGTATCCCACTACATTTCCTCTGAAAAGTATACTTACACGCTTAATTACATCATTTTGTAAGATTAAATGGGATACATCTTTTTGTAGTTGACTGTACGAGTTGAGAGAGTTTAGGCCTTAATCCACACATGCTGGTCGACTACTTGACACACACGATCATCTAATTCCAAACTAAGGAGAGCTTGTACCGTGGAAATCAGGTAATGTACCACAAATACTATTTTTCTACTAATATAAATATTTACAGACTCAACACAAACAGACATGTTCATCATAGAAATGTTTGTCTTGGGTGGGAATCGAACCAACGACCTGCGATATAAAAAGCAACTAATCTTACCGCCACGTCTCGTGTTTTCGATATTATGTAAAAAAAATGTCGAATGTTGATTGAAAAGTAATTTTCGTATCCCAATTCTCAATTTCAAACCGATATCTAGTTATTAAGATTTTTAGGTTTATTATTAAGAAAAATTCTATATTATTTAAGAAAAATTGTTCTGCTCGACTCGGTGTTTTAACCCGAGACATCGCAGTTAGTAAACGAACATAACACTGGATCTGTGCACTCAATGTGACAGTTCGATCTCATTTCAAACAGTTCTTACCATAGATTTAATATACAATCTATGGTTCTTATGGTTCTTATAATAATCATAAAAAACCGCGCCAAAACTGAAGCTGGCCGCAAATTGTTTTAGTTCCACAAACTGTTGTTTTTGGTCAGATATTAAAAAAGACACAATGTAAGTGCTATACAATTGCAGAGCGGTGACATGTGCGTGGACAACGTGTGGGGCTATGAGATACGAGATTCAATAAAAAAATATAATCTGAAAACATGAATTTAATTTTGTAACGAAAGCGAAGTAAAAATTACAACCAATTAATATTCGATGATTTAAAAGAAACCTAAAGGTATAATTCCCAGTTTTGACAGACTGTTTTGTACATTAAAACTCTGTTACGCAAAAAATACTGGGCCAAAATTAATAAAATTTGGTACAGAGATAGATTATAGTCTGGAATAAAGTGATTTTTATCCTAAGGCGGGCGACGAATGGGCACAAGCTAGTTATGATATTATTGAAACTTCTAAAATTAACACTAGAATCGTGTTAGTGGGTACTCTCGATTAGTTTTGAGGGTTCCGTACCTCAAAAGGTAAAAACAGAACCCTAGGATGACTCCGTTGTACGTATATCCGTCCATTTGTCACATACAATTTGCTCTGGGACTAGGTAGGTACTGCTGGATTGTTACGGGACTATCTACTAGTAGACTTGACGGGCCGGTGCCGCGGTGGCACGGTCGGTAAGGCACTTGCTTTTCACCTCACCGGTCGTGGGATTGATTCAACCGAAGAGAAACATTTGTATGATGAACATGTCTATTTGTCTTGAGTGTGGGTGTAATTATCTATTTTAAGTAAAATTTACAAAAGAAAAGTAGTACTTAGGTATTGTATTCAGTTATCTGGTCCTTAAGACACAAGCTTTGCTTAGTATGGGATTAGATGACAGTGTGTTATTGTCCCAGAATCTTCTATCTTCTTCTTCTATTTAAATAAAAATCAATTGCTGTTCGTTAGTCTCGCTTTAACTCGAGAACGGATGGACTGATTTGACTAATTTTGGTCTTAAAGTATTGAAACAAGTCTAAGGACAGTTTTAATAGTGAGAAATACGTGGTATGAAGTTCGCCGGGGCAGCTATAAGCCGACCGCTTAACTCGCGTATCGCCATCTGAGCTACAAAGTCATAAAACATTAATTAAATCTCATATAGAACTATTTAACCACAGATAAAAGTAATGTAAGACTAATCGTCACTAATATCCATATCGCTTGAATCATCATCACTGTCTGTGCAGCTTGAGGAGTCAGAATCTTGGCGATAGGCGATACACGAGTTAAACGGTCGGCTTATAGTATTAATATAAGTAGTTACTCAAAATCCATACACCGTGCGAGCTACACTCGCTCTATGCGTTTTTTTATACCCTCGTGTTTAGGGGCATTCGCTAATGGCCAGCCACGCAGGGAGGTAGGTCCGAGACATTTGGACTTAGGAGAATATCATAAATCATAACACTAATCCGCACAGATGATAAATAGCTTTATATCGATTGTAGTTCCTAATGTTATGATATATTGTTTTTTGATCATTTATGTTAAAATAATTTAAGCAGGTACTAAGGTACGTAGGTATTGAATTTTGTTTTGTAGTTATACTTTTTTGCTGTTTATTAATTATTTCTGTTGTTTGAAATTAGTTTAGTTTAGTTCTATTAATTAAGGTAGTTATGTGTTTTATGGACGAAAAGGTATGAAACATCGTATTTTAATTAGTCCGTCAGTAAGATTTTAAATAGTTAATATTTTAAAAATTTAATAATATTTTTTTTAAATACAATTTCAAATTATCGTCGTAATCTTTAGATCGCACAAGAAAAAAGAAAAATACGTATCCCATATTTTTAAACAAAAAAGAAATAGAGATTAGTATAAAATTTCAGACTATTTAGTGTTGATAACAGTGTTTGTAACACAATCATAATTAACTTTCTTTTTTTTTATATTTCTTGCAGAACAAAATTTTTTAAAGAAAAAAAGTCACATTGTCATTCTTTTTGAAATGAACTAAAAATAACGCTACAGTTTCCACGGTAATAAATAAAAGTTATAGCAAAAACAAAGCCGTTACTTTCGGATTATTCTTTAAGATTTTCAAACAAAACCCGGTACCCAAAATGCCCTAAAACGATGGCGAAATAACAGCAATAAATAAAAATGGCGACAATCAAAATCTTTGTCAAAAAGGTTTAATAAGTTTCTTGATACTTGTCGATCATAGACTGTTTTTGCTACCAAAATCAACCCTAAATTCAAGGCCTTAAAAATCATTCTCCTTGACAAACTAATTATGATGAATTTTCCAACAATATTTGAGCAATTTTTTACTTAAACGTTTGAATTTTAGAGTTGATATTTGTATAGCAATAGTGAGTTGAGTTGAGATAAGTGAAGAATCGGTTTCTTAGTGTAGTTCTGATTCAGTTATTTATTTATACTAACACAACAATGTATGGCGATGAGAAAAAATTGAGATGTACGATTGCGTTTGGTGGGAAAATCGGAGAAACATTATCTTGTTTTAAATAAAATTAGATTAGATTGATTTTAAAAGTAGGCACTTTTTAAATTAAACATGAAATAAAAACATGGAATTGATTACTGACGACTATTAAAGGTTGGTTTTGTTACCGATAATATTGTTAATTGCAAAAATTGCGCAATAAAATAAAATTGGGGACACAATCTTCAAAAAATATTAGTAAAAAATAAATAAATAAATAACAATAGAACGTTTTTTATTTATTTAAAACTGTTATTGTTTTCTTACTTCTCATTTTATATTACTTATACAATATTATAGGTACCTAAATGCGAAAGAATTTATGGATGGTTGTTACTATTTTACGCAAAAAGTACTGGTAGGATTTGTATGAAATTTGGTACAGAGATAAATTATGGTCTGGAACAGCATATAGTTAGGCTACTTTTCATCTCAATTACACGCGTGCGAAGCCCCGGGCGGAGGATAGTTTAGTATAATTTTACGCCATTTCCCTTATAATATAAGGGAGACAAATGTCAAGATTAATAAATAATTAACAATGTGATTTTGATGTATAAAAATTATGATGCTTTGACGATCTATGGGTATAATATTAGCATGGATAATATAATAATGGATACTATATTAGATAATAGGCACTTAATATTGTTTGATAAAGTATTTACCACAACAGTTAGTAATTTAAAATATAACAAGTAAAAAATACACGTTTAGATTTTAATGACTGGATCAGTGTGTGTGTGTGTGTGTGAAGGTTTGTTACCACGTATCTCCATAACCGCTCAGCCAATGTAAATGAAGTTTGAAACGTAGGTAGGGTATACCCTAGAATAGGACATAGGCTTATAATATTTCCAAAAATCATCCCTTATGAGGGTTAAATAGAGGGGTGAAGATTGTATGCAACTTTTTATTCCTTGGTCCTATTCATTTAAAATTCGGTACACATAAACCTTAAGACAAATAATGAGATACGGGTTTTTTATTTTCCCATAATTAACCCCATGGGTTGTGAAAAATGAGTTTATTTGGTAAAAATTAAAGTTTCTCTGGATCTGCTTAGTCTCAAGTCCGATTTACTCCAAATTCAGCACACTTATACCTTAAAAAAATCATAAAAAACGTGTTTTTTATTTCTCCAAAACTACCCCCAGGGGGAGTGTAAAATGAACTTTTTTGGAAAAATTAAATATTCCAGAACTGTTTAGTCCTTGGTCCGATTCACTTCAAATTCGGTATAAATATAGCTTAAAACAAATCATGAAACACGTGTTTTTTTATTTTTCCAAAATTTTTTATCTTTATCCTAATACTACGCGGATGAAGCCTGAGAAATTATTCTGAGGGAGATTTTCTTTGAAGTTGATATCAATACTCCTTCGTGCTTTTTGGCTAAATTACTTTTTATTTTGACACAATGACGTTTGATAACTCAGTATGATTATTACAATTCGAAATTTATATTTTATTCTTCAATATTGAATGGAAAACTTGCAATAAGTATTGTCTAAAAGCCGTAGTACTTTTTATGAAACCACTATAGATTTATGGATATGCCTATGAGGGTTTGCCGATTTCAAAATGATGCGTGTAAGCATCATTTTGAACTACACTACTGAACTAATTTTGTATATAGATAGTTCGAGACCCGGGAAAGGATAGTTTTATCCGACTGCGAAAAAAGAGATTAATGGTTTAGCGCAATAACCGATATCCGCGGGCGAAGCCGCGGGCGGAAAAATAGTATGAGATATCGAAGTTAACTTAGTAACTAATTTCTAATAAGATATAAAAAGATTCTAAATTAGTATAGTGATTATATAAATTATTTCAGATCAAACTACATAAACCGTGAGCTGTCAAAACGTCTAGTTGACAACACTCGTAGGTACCTAAGTAGAAGGCTGGTATGTAGGCAAAGTCATCCAATGCTGTAATGCCACTAGTGAGAACGATGCGGAAAAAATTCGACGGTTTAGTTTAGAGAACTATTTACGCGAATATCGCACATTGAAATATAAGCAAACTTAAAGTTCCGATTTAAGCGGAAGGAGCTCAGTTTGCTTAAATCGGAATGCAACTTAAATAATAATGTTTGTAGGTTTTTATATTTTTAATTTTGATTAATATTTTTGGAAGTCAAATAACTCAGTCCACCCGGGACCATGAAGTCTGAAAAAACTTGGAAACGTCGGGATCTAACATCCGTTATAAAGTAGTTTTATTTCAATGAACTATTTTTAGTTTATATTTATTTATTGTGAAGCAATCAAACTTACAAAAGTAACAATGAATGCTGATTTTATTTACCTGATCGATAATTTTTGTTTGATGCAAGTAAGTAGTCTGTGGTGCAAGCACAGATAATAAAGTACTAGACATGTACGTACCTATATTTTTTGAGTACATTCTCAAAACAGAAAACAACAGACCAAAATGGTATGCAATTTACACTTTTTACAATCTATAGATACATAATTCATTTGTAAAACGATATTCATAATTAAAATACCTTTCCAATGTTAAGTATTTCAGAATATCAAAATTTGTTCATATATTTGTCACCTGCTAGTCAAGTTGTTCAATTACAACTGCACTTCTATCTACACATTGATGACTCTTATCTCATGGATGTAAGAGCTATTTTAGATAAATAATTTTGTGAACTAATACGCAGCTAATCTCTTGAAAAATATGAATGAACCGCCGGGCGGAAAACCAGGGAAGGATTATCCATAAGGCAAATTGCCCCGTGAACGCACCAAGGCACAAAAACATTTCCTCGAATTCTTTTTTGTGATAAAAAAACGAATTAAAAGTAAGAAAAAAGTAGGTAAAAAGAATCGGGACCAAAAAATTTAAGACAATTAAAAATTAATTAATTAAAATTTAATATTGTTATCTAATTGAATAAATTAACTTAATTTAATTTAATTTAAGACGAAGACTGCTGCAGCATGTTGTCCAAACCCTTGGTTCGCATAAGCTAAACATGCATAAAAATGTTTCAAATACCACCATCTCTATCGTTTAGGGATTAGTAGAAAGAGACCGATAGTGCTCACAACATTTTTAGTGAGACTATTCTACCCTGAGCACATCTCATTTGGCACTTAATAGCACCACCTCGCGGCCACAACACAAAAAATTGAGACGCATCAAAGGATTAGCCAGCGAAAAGACATTCGTCAATCAGGATAATTCTATCCAGACACAAGACAAGATACAAGGTAGACTTTCTATCTTATTATTCACATGTAGAGGTGGCCAAGTGTAAAATCCCTGATAAAAGGGATGGTCACAACGTTTAAAAAATCGCATTTTAATTAGCCTGTCAGTAAGATTATAAAAGAATGTGAGACACGCATCTTTTGCTCTCATTGAAATGAAACAATTTTATTATATAACGAATTAAAGTTATGGAGTGGGAGTGCGCTACGTTATATCTCCGCTACGTTATAACTTACTTAAGCGTGACGTCATGCGATATTTCGCTTGGACGTATAGGTCACGAAACTAAAAAAAATACGTGTCTAGTATTTATTTATTATTTTATCTGACGGATAAAACTAAAAACAATTATTATCGTTATCCATATTTCCGCTCTGTGTGTGGCGTGTGGGCGGAAATTTATATTTTTTTCAATTTGCCGTAAAATGTCTGCCCTTCTCTACTAACATGAGGTGCGTAGTGGCGACGTGAACTATAGTTGCGCGGTACAAACGACATTTTGCCTTATTGTGCAACTTTTTGTTACCGCAAAGGTACCGATTACCGAACCGTCGACTTCTAAAGCATTCGAGAGATCCCCATCGATTCTATATCGATCGAATGGAATGAAAGAACATTGTCATATACCTTGTAATTGTATATAATTGGTATTTCTGAAGAACAATGACGCCAAATTGCAGTTTGAGTGAAATAATTGCGTTATTTCTTGTTGCGCTGTCGCTTTGATGCGCCGAATGTTTTTGAGGGTATTGATTATTGTGTTGTATGATTTGTTTGGGAATGGACTATGTTTTTCATCATCTTATGAAGTAGATGGAACAAGCCACACAAAAAATTGTGCCAGTATGTAATACAAAATTCTTACAAGCTAGAAGCTACCACAGTTTAATAATTGTTCTAGTAATCTGATCATCCTTCTAATTATTGTTTTCAAATTCATCCCGGTGATTTACCGCCAATGATCAATACCTTCATAATACCATTTTCCCATCTTTCATATCTGTTTTTAGGTATTTTTTTTATATCTACGGTCCACAAAATCATTAACTTTAATGGGGCAATATATACCTACGTTTCTAAAAATTTTCTAATCACATTAGAGAAATGACTGTTAACAAATTAAAAATAATTATATTAAATGACAATAATGCCTTGGAATTAAGTCGCTCTAATACAACACACTAAATAAAATGTAATAGTCATAAGTATTTTTTTTTGTATTACTCTGGTCAACTATTCTGTGTTCCATCTTAGATGTTATATTTCCATTGCAGTTATTAGGTATTTATATCTTTAATCTTTGTCTGTTGTCGGTCATAGTGAGTTTGGACCTGATCAACGTCAGCTGTAAAGTGTGACGAGTGATATCGCAGAGCTGCTCGACTGAATGAAGTGTTGTCTATGTATAGTTTTAAGATTATGTTGAATGTATTATCTGTGTTAATTTGGTCTGGTTTACACCCCCTCTTATGTATAATAATATGTCTTCTTACTTCTAGTTCCTAAGTAAGACTAGAACTCTTTATTTGATCAGATAAACTAGATTAATTCTTGGTCCAATCTCCACCTATTCTATTTATGGTCCAACAATTATTCCCCATTAATTCGACATGAGAAATAATTCACAACAATCACTCAAGCTCAATCGTATCTCTAAATCTCACTTTTTACCGACTTTTGTGTAAAGTTAGTAATTCTCGTTTTTGTTGGCACTGTTTATGTCAACCCCCCATACTCGGTGTTTTTACGATTTATCAGAAGTTTTAATGAATGGCAATGAGGTGAAAAACAATCGCGATTTGATTTAATACTCGCCTTATCTTTGAGATGCGTATGCGCCGATTGTATCGAGTTTTATTGGTTCGTTTTTGCGGAAGTAGGCTTTGTAGTTCTGGGAAGAAAGTATTATGATTTATTGAATCTGTCAATCTTGATGGCATTTAATAAATCGTGTTTTAGAGTTATCTTAACGGCAGCTCCAAAGAATGTTCTCGATAAACCGCAATAGTTACTAACTCTCCTTTATTACGTGTAAGACCTGTATAGAGCCGGCCAAAATGTGGGTGATATTTACTTCTGTCTACACCTTACACTAAAACGTGGTGTGAGCACTGTTAAATAGAGGCAAATTTTAATTATTACTAGCCGCCCCAGCGGACTTCGTACCGCGTATTACTAATGTAATACGTCCAAAAATTAAACTTAGGGGTATGAAAAATATATAGTAGCCGATTCTCAGACCCACTGAATATGCATATAAAATTTGGTAAAAATCGGTAAAGCCATTTCGGAGGAGTACGGTAACAAACATTGTGACACGGAAATTTTATATAATAGATAATGCGAAAGTTTGTATGGGATTAAAACAAAAAAAATTAAAATGATTGTAATGAGCAGTGGTGGCGCAGCGATACGAGCCTCGCCTTAGAAATATAAGGTCGCGGGTTCGATTCCCAGCCGTGCCCACCCATCTTTGCGGGAATTGTTTCATCGCAGCTTCGCAGCTGCTTAATATCGGTGAAGGAAAACATTGAGAGGAAACAGGCATGTCTAAGAACTAATCATTCGACGACATTTGACATCCATCAACCCGCACTTGGCCAGCGGGTGTGGATTAAGGCCGAAACTCTCGACTCGTAAGATCTAAAAGGATTGACGAGAGGTAATGTTGGGGCTGTAAGGTGAATTTGAACGGAAACACAATCGAAGTAAAATGTAGTCAGTATTTAGTGTGTTGTGAAGAATCATACATAATACGACGATTAGGAGTGTAGGCGCAGATACATCACTGACGTGGATAACGGGTTTGGAAGGAAACAACTGGACGTAGAATAGTGTTGTCATCTCCAATACCAGGACGTTTCAGTTTAAAGCCAGGGCTATAGGTAATAAGAGCAGTACCTAATTGTTATATGCACTGAAAACAAGGTTTATAAAACCAGGGCCCAGTTAAACGATTGGAAATCGTTTTCAGAAGTAGGTAAGGCGCCAATTTTAAAACATTAGATCCTTCATAGATCTTTTTAAAACTCAGGACAGTGATTATGAACTATCTAGGACAGCTTAGGATACCCTAAAAAGCAGAACATGTCCCGGGTAAACAGGACGATTGGGTTGCCAACCGTCCTGTTTTCCCTGGACAGGTTGTCCCAGGGTTACCTCACGTAAAAGGAGTATTTATTGAGCACTCATGTGACTGAGTTAAGAGTTCACAAACATAGAGTCCCAAATCACGTCACTTGCACTGTATTCCCCTTCGCACAGAGTCACTTCATGAGGTTTGTTGCTCTTCCACGCAAAAACTACTTGATGGATTTGGATAAAATTTTATACAGACATAGATTATGGACTAGAATAGCACGTAGGCTTCTTTTTATCCTTAAAATACGCGGGCAAAGCTTCGGGCAGAAGCTAGGAGTTTAAAAAAGTAGATTCTTAAATTCGCAACTCACAATAAACAACTAGGTAGCTAAAGAATGGTTTCTAATTAATTTAATTGGTGCATTAATAAACTGTGAGTTTATCTGATGGGTTTAATTATCTGGTACATTAATTACATTATAATTACAGCGGACAACGACGCCACCTGTCTGTAGAATGCCGAAGAGATCGATCTGTTGTATTGATCGGTGGAGGACAGGTTTGTTACCTCTGCAATTCTGGCTTTAGAGTTTTTCGGCCCTTCGCTGCAAGAAAGTAACCCCCGTATTTATAAACGTCTTTTAAGCACATTATAGCTAAAATAGGTTTATAATTCGTCTGTCTTTATCTGTCATCTTGACATTTAAGTATACTAGTAAGAAAGAGACAAAGTCCATTTTATCTAAAGAGTCATAAACTCGTAAGATTTTTATGAATATGACCGTAAGTTTATATTAACCTGCGTACTGACTTTTAGAACTTCGGAGCATAATAATTATGCATCAAGGACATCATCAGCAGCGGTGATCATCATCCGGCTCATCAGGTGAGCAGCGGTGGCGCAGCGGTACGGACCTCGCCTTAGAAAAATAAAGTCGCGGGTTCGAATCCTGGTCGTGCCCACACATCTTTGTGTGAATTGTAACATCACCGCTGCTCCATATCGGTGAAGGAAAACATCGTGAGGAAACCGGCATGTCTAAGAACTAATCATTCGAGGACATGTGACATCCACCAACCCGCACTTGGCCAGCGTGTGTGGATTAAGGCCTAAACTCTCTCAACTCATAAAATAGTTGAGAGAAGACCCGTACCCAACAGTGGGACACTAAAAAGGGTTGAAGTGTGACATCATCATTTCCCTTGCCTTTTTTCCATTTCTATTGGGGTCGGCTCCCAGTCTAACCTGATGCGGCTAGCTACCAGAATTATACGAGAGATTGCCATCCGACCTCGAAGCCCGTACGGTACCATATTATTATATCGTAGGGTATCCGAGATGGTTAGACCAAGTATTAGACCTTTAACGATTGTCACATGTTTTAAATGACAACCGGGACCGGCGGTTTAACGTGCTTTCTGAGGCACGAAGAGTAGGCCCTCAACCTAACCAGACACCGAAACAAATCTTTTTGTAGTTTCACAAAGATTGTATGGGGCGGGAATCGAAACCGCGGCCGACCATTGCCCAATCGGGTGGCTTACACCGCTCGATTACAGAGGTCGCGGTAAATTGTCTTTCTCTGTTTTTTTTTTATTTTAAGGAGGATTTCAGAATTTGTAAGTTTACTAGCTTATCATAGCTTTTTTCTTTTATAGTAAAATTAGTGCCTAAGTAAGTAAGTATATATAATTTTATTTTATCTAAGTATTATCTAAATTATTTCCACTACACTTTTCCGACCATTTTAACCACTACATTAAACAAAGTAAAATGTTCTCTAAATCTAAAGCAATAGGATTCAATACGATTGCGAGATAGTGTTGGGAAAGTAGTGTCGGACTCAAACAATAGGCACAACGCCATCTGCCGGCGTTCATCATGAGGCGTGCGACTAAAAAATCGCGTTGAGCTCTATTGATACGACATTGACGTATTCGGGAGATCTTTAATAGGGTTGGCAAAGAAAATTTTAAAAATATTATTTAGGATTTAAAATTTAGGTTTAATATTAATACGGACTTTTGTAACAAACAAAAATTTAGTTTCCAAATGATTATTTATTATTTGGAAGCGAAATTTGAAATTGATTTTTTTTTTCTGAAAGCATAGAGTTGTTATAACGCCTAGTCGACAACACACATGACCAGGACCCTGATTATTTAGACATTTATCGAACAAAAATGGCAATGTTTTTTGTTTTCCAATGATATCCGCCATTTTTTCGACTATTGTCTATTAGACATTTGTTTAAAACGCGCAAATGTCGAAAAAATTGTAGATGTCATTATAAATGTCTAAAGCGTGGGATCGAGACCGAGAAGGCTGATTTGTATCTTGGAGAGAAGATCAGTATTGCCATACTGCTAACATTCTAAATAAAATAAAATTTTTTGCAGGCCATCAAATCTAAGAGGCACCGTTTGACGTTTCACTGTTTTATATTAAATTAGCTTTATATATATTTTTTATTAATTCACACTATTTTTATTAGATTTCCTGTAAAATAATTGAATTATGAAGCTATTTTTATTTTAACATAGCATAAACAATTTTCATACAAAAAATAAAATTCTAAATGTACTACGTTTAGAACTGTCAAACGGTACTTCTTAGATTTGATGGACTGTATAGTTTTAACTCTGTCAAAATATGTTTCTGGAAAATGTCGACAGCCGCCCGCCTCGCCAACCGCCAAGCTGCCGACTTATTAAAAAGAAACAAACAGTACCTACTTATCTTGCTGTATCTGAAGGCATAGGCATAGGCACGTGGCTGTTTTATCGGACATACTATTGGCCTGACACAACTGTTTAAAATCAACAAGACCTGTAAAAACATTTATGTATTCAGTTGTTAATTCTTACGATCTATCAAACAACAGATATGATAAATTTAATCGTTATTATATCGGGGATGTAGCTCAGTGGTAGAGCGTTCGCTTTGCATGTGAAAGGTCCCGGGTTCGATCCCCGGCATCTCCAAATTACTTATTTGTAAATTTATATGCTAATTAGCTTGTCTTCAAGACAATATGATATTAATAAATGCATGTATCAGAACTCCCTGATGTATTTCGCCGTCCACGAGATTAAAATATCATCGTATACCGAATTAATTTCATTAACTGGTGAATTTTTTTGTTACTTAACCGTAACATTTTATCTATACATATAAAAATGAAACCCGTTTTCCGTTGTCACGACATCACGCGTGAACGGCTGGACCGATTTCGCTAATTCTTTTTTTAAATATTCCTTTAAGTACGAGGATGGTTCTTACGCAAAAAAATAAAAAATAAAGAAAATTTAGAAAGCGAAGAAGTGCCGAAAACCGGTTTAGATACCTATTATTTATTATTGGTTATATTCGGTAGGTCTGAGACCCGGTAGATGGCACTGCTTTACCGGGCAGAACGACGTCTGCCGAGTCCGCTAGTAACATATAAAATAGCCTGTGTGTGTAAAGATGAAGCTTATTAATTGGTAAGGATTTTTAAAATTACTTCAGAAGTTTTAAGTTAAATCGGAACAAACAAACAATCAAATCTTTCCTTTTTTTAATATTAGTGTAGATACAGATGTACATAGAAGTGTAGATTATTCTGTTAACAACATTGTGTAACTCGTTCAAGTAGAATCTCATAAAACAAAATCACTTTTAAAAATAAATCAATGTTTAAATTTGAAGTGTCAACCCTAGAATAATATACATGGTAGAGACGCCGCCCTGACATGTTTACGGGCCAATTATTTGTATGGATTCCGTCGCAATAATGATTTCTTGCGCCCGCGCAGGCTCGCGGCCCGCTTCATATATTCCGCGCTTTTTACATTCAACGTTTTGAATTTTGATTTTACGCAACTTTGCTTTTGAGATTTATTGACGGTTTACGTAAATTGTTTCGGGTTTGGTTCCGAAATTCGTTGATTTGTTGAGAGTTCTCATAAAAGTACTCTAAAGTACCCTGTTTTAGATATGTCATTGTCAAGATCTTTGAGGTGTGTATTAAATAATAAAAGTTAACAAAACAAAGAGCGATAGCCCCTGTTGATAATATTTTTTATAACAAAAACACAAAACCGACTTCAAACGTATGTACCTAGAAGTATATGTTTAGGACATTGCTCTTATAATTTTGGCAGGACGCAGCGCTTAGCGTAAACAATGACTTGTTTCGACATAGCTCAAAAACAACTGGTCGGATCTTGATCTAATTCAAACGGGACCACACGAGAAGCACAAGCTTTGAAACAAACATAAAACAACAGATTGAAATAAAAATAAAAAATACTAAAAAATCAATAAAAAACAATAAAATAAGATAAACAAAAAAAACAATACCTATTATAAAACAATAGTCGAATTGTATACCTTCTTTTTTGAAGTCTGTGAAATAGACGCGACTTCTTTGTAAGTGGATCTGGAGGCAATAAATCTATTTAAATTAAAAACACCTAACTAAAATTTCCATAAGACCTTGGTACCAAAAATTTGTATTGAATCTTAATACGATCACTACAGCTTTCAAATGACAAATCGCATCAAAATCGGTCCAACCATTTAAGCGGTACGTTGCAACAAACTTCTGTCGCTGCTACGAAGACAAAGAAGTACCAGGTACACACATAAAACTCATACACTCATCGTTTTCGATTCATTATGTTTTATTTTGATAGAGCCTACGGTCTTATTATTCATAAAAATCTTATAATAATAATAATAATTCTTTGTTTGCCTTAAGCGTTGTATATAAAGAGGTCTTAAAACTAGTCCATGTTTCAAATACTAAGTCAATAAATTAGACATGCAAATATGATAATTAATGTCATTGTAATAATATTAAATATAATGAATACAATTGCGTCAAATTAGAAGTTAAATATCCAGTAATAACAGTTACTCATAATATTAAGTGTACCGGTTAAATATTTAAATTGTAAACATTATTGTATTGTAGTCGTCATTATATAAAGTGACTTAAATATAAACTTAATCTAAAGACAACTTGGGTACTCACCCAAGAGAAACAATAACAATCATAATTACTGGAAATAGTTAGAGGACAAACTTATATCTACTTATAAATTAAAAAGTAGCATTGGAAAAGAACAACGTTAACTTACATGGATGCTACTATGGAGATTAGGTCAATTAGGTTAATTTTATTAATCCAAATTATAATTATTTCTTTACGGAAGACTGAAATTATACGACTCATTAGTTAAAATGGACTTTGTTTCTTTTTTACTAGTATGAATTTCAAGATGACAGACAAAGACAAATGAATTATAAACCTATTTTATCTATAATGAACAAAGACGTTTAAGAATACTGCGCTAATGATATATTTATTCAAGTGTTTCTGAAAGTGATTTTATTTTATATGAGTAGTCCATTTTGTTACTGATACACAAGGGGATGTAGCTCAGTGGTAGAGCGTTCGCTTTGCATGTGAAAGGCCCCGGGTTTGATCCCCGGCATCTCCAAATTATTTATTAAATTGTTGTTTCTAATTAGTTCTAATTAGCTGGAAAAAAGAAGGGGAGAAAGAATAAAGGGTCTCTAGAGGAAAAATAACTCTTAACCGACGGTATTGTTTTGTTGATCGAATAACCTCCGTTAAAAATCGGGTTGTTATAAGTTTGACTTATGTATCTGTGTGTATTTTGTTGCATCGTAGTGCTTAAATGAACGGACCAATTTTGGTTCGGTTTATTAAAAAATAAAAATTAAAGGAAATAAAATGTTTTTTTTTATAAGCTGGATATGATTTTTCGCTAAAACATTGAGGGATATTTTTAAAGTAATTAGAGTTATTTAATTGATTTGCATAGTATTTCATTCAATTTCATTTCATTTCACTCACTCATTTATTCCATTTTCATTTCATTCTTTTAAATCGGATTAAAATAGCGTGTAGCATTGAGCATTTAACACGGGAAGTGTTTTACGCAACTTCTAGTAATGAAATTGTTGAGGGAAGGAGGTAACCACGTACAGCACACATGTAAAAGTTAAAGCGTCTTTACAAATGCACACGTAAATAAAACATACAAACACGAAACATGAACAGTTTATGCGACGAACTGTTCATGCACCTCGGCAGAGGGAAACGCGCGCAATACCAGTTCCGTGTTAAACTTTCTAAGTTTTAACCCAAAAATCAAGAGGTAGGTATTGTAAGTTAGACGCGGGTGTCTATCTGTGGACAAGTTTGTTGTCATCTAGTGCCTGAACTGATGGACCGATTTTAATGCGTTTTTTGGGCAAAAACTGAAGTGATAGAGACGGTTCGTAATCCATAAAAAATGCGTTATTAAATTTTTAAACTCAACTAATTTCAACTTCGCGTCAAGAAGGCTGGCCTACACTTAGGCCAAAGATTGAGCGTTGCCATTTCAACGTGGCAATGCTGCCAGCCTTCTTGGTACGCTACCAACCGACATTGATGCGGAGGAGTTTTTTGACGCCCAGATTTAGATATGTTTTACAAGTTCTATTTTCAATTCACTTTTTTTTTAGGCTAAGTTAGTGCGTGAGATTTTTTGCTGGTATTCAAAGTTTGTTATTCTTAAGTAAAAACTGTTTTTTGTCTTATTTCAACTAACCGATAGGTACTCATTTGATTTTTCTTTACATTAAGCTAGTTGTTTATTTATTCAAGTGTTTTAGAAATTTCGCTCTTAAGTTACTTGTTTTAAATGGTTTGCCCATTGTGTCACTGATATACAAGGGGATGTAGCTCAGTGGTAGAGCGTTCGCTTTGCATGTGAAAGGCCCCGGGTTCGATCCCCGGCATCTCCATCAGTGTTTTTTTTTCAGCTTATTAAAAAATCAACAAGCCTGTTTCTCTTTGATACCGGCGCAGTTAGTGTAGTGATGTAAAAATGCCATAACACAATTAACCATAACTAATAAAAAATATCGACTTTTATTTATTAACAGTAGGCAACTCGAAAGCCGCTCAGCTGATTTTGATAAAATTAAAATGTGTTGCTAGGCGGTGCGGCCTTGTCAGTTGGGTGGTCACTAACCACGTCCGAAGTCTACCAAAGAACTCTTAACTCTACGCTTAAACTATATTTACTCGAAGAGCCACGCTGTCAACTGTCACACGTCAACTGTGCTCTGAGGTTTATTCGGTCCAAACTCACTATCGCCCCCAACAATCATCTTGACAATGACGTACAAAGAGCATATAAACGTGATGACGTACTAAAACCCTTGCCCAGCAGTGGGATAAATCTACTGACAGGTACAGAAAACCTTAAGTACCTACTAATAATATTATGACTTCGATGAGGTACGGTGTTTTTAAATGATACGAGTAAGGTAAGGCTAAGGTATTACAATATTCGTACAGAGGCGCTAGTAACTAATTTGTTCTCAAGTCACGCGCTAGCATCGATCGGGAGCCTGAAACGTGCTACGTTACTAAATATATCGTGGAAACAGCGGTGGCAACTGTAAAACATTTTGTGAACGAATGAAACCTTTTTGGTGTGAAACTCTTTGGTTACCTAAATAAGAATTGACCACAATTTATTTAAAAAAAAATATAAATCTACACCAATGTTGTAACAACACGTCATAAGCTGCAACACTGATTTGGATAAAATTTTAATGGAGCTATCAGAACAGCATGCCTACAAATTGACACAAAAAAAATATCTAAACCAATTTAAAATTAGTGGAATAATCGCGTAAAATACTTCAAAAACGTACCTTCAGATGAATCGAGAACTTCTTTCTTTTGAATAAAGACTGCGGTCACGAAACTCTGTTTAGTAACTCTTTAGAATATTATTGGCATTGACTAACAGTCAATGGCTGTTCAAAATTAAGTTGGGGACTGAGTCACCTTCGTCCGTGAGAGTGCACCTTTTATCTGAATGGCACGTGGTCCCCGGCTGGTGGAAATCAGGTGACAATATACTGGTGGTAACTTTCGACCGTGGTTAGTGACCACCCACCAGACAAAGCCGCACCGTTTGCTATGGTCGGAATTGTTGTTTCTTTATGGTCGCTGTAAAATTGGTTATGACGACTTCCAAGACGTTTTGGTTGCATGAAGAGCAGTGTAAACCTCCAACTCGCTGCAGTCCAACCGCACTCCAGGCTCTACCATCACGTGGCAGAAACGCTCACGTGTCCTATTTTTGCTGCCATATGGTTCCCCTTATACTAGCAGCGTCCTGTCACGGTCGCCACTTCATGTTCATGATGAACACAAGAAAAGAACTAGGTTTTTTGGTTAATACTTGTATTGATATAAATAGGGATAAAATAGAAATAGTGACGTTGTGTGTAGTCGTCGTATAACTAGGTGAGTAGTGTTATTGGTGGAGGTGGCCTACATAGACGCTGTGTACAATGTATGTGGAGTGCTATGATCGGTCAAGTGTATGGCTCGATACAAATAAAATGAAGATAGCACCTAATACAAAGGTACTAAGGTCGATAGTTGGGAAATCTGGCGTCAACAATATTAAATAGAAATGATTGTTATGACCAATACCTAATGGTTGAAAATAACTAATTTGAATTTGAATTGCTAATATATACAAGTTGTGGTCAAATGCAAGCCTACTTAAGATTAAAAAAAATCAAATGATGGTTTATTTATTAATTAACCAATTTAATACTAAAAGTCAAAAAATACCTACAGCCTTGCCTTGAGCCTTGTAGAAAAGCACTTCCTACCATCGATCTGCCATACGCTTTCTGAATACCTAATACTTGGCCCTTTTTAAAGATAATATTTTGTGCTCTACGCCACTGACATAAGAACTATACTTGTTTGATAAAATATTGGATGTATTATTACTGGTGCTGGTAGCCTTCATAACTGGTCAAGGACGTCATGATGAGTAATTTTGGGAAATATGGACTTAAGATTTATTATTGGCAGGCAGGTACAAATATAAAAATGTTAGTGCGTTTAAAAAGTTTCAACACAATTTAAAAAATAAGAGAGCAATAATAAACTAAGTTGGCGCTATTAAATGGCCGTTCCTTGCCTATTTTCATTTTGAAAACAAAGTATTGACCGAAGAGGTTGTAGTAGGAACTAAAGTCATTCGACCTTTTTAGTCGTGTTTAAGTGGCCAGAAATAAAATGATGTATTATTCATAACTAGCCGATTTAAAATCAGTGTGAACCTACTACGTAGTTTCGTAGCAACTACTGCTACGACGTAGCAACGTAACTACGAACGTAAAGGGCACATTCTACGCTCAAAACTAATTTATATCTCTCACCACGCCTTCCCGCCAATCGCCTCGCCCTCCGCCTCGCCAGCCCCTCGACCGACCAATGGTATCGCCACGTTCCAAACTTAAAACGTAGTGTGGACGTATATCCGTTTCTGTCACTCACACGTTCTTTCGCACCTTCTGAGTTTGAATTAGTTTGAACTTAATTTTTTGTTCGGTGTTTGATTTTTATTATTACGAATTAGATTTAAAAAAATATCGTTTAAGTTATTTTATATCAACATAGGTATTTCATGTGAACGCCAATCTAAGAAAAACTGTATTTTACTGACTTAATTTATTAAATATTTTAACATTTTTAATTTGAAGTTTACTAAAATTTTATTTAGAATAATTTTGGTTTTTTAGTTACACAAAATATTGTAGAGACCCTTAATTCCCTTATATTAAAATTTATTAAAATAATTAATAACAATTTTTATATTAAGATATAAATCAAAGTATTAGATTTATTCACTAAAAGGGTGTGTCATAGGAAAACTTCTTAAAGTACTAAATCAGCATTAGTCTTAGATGACCATCACGAATCTCCAAAAATAAAAGACCCCTTTACTCAAAGAGTTGGTTCAAACGATGTTCTATTAGAATGGGTCTTATTATGTTGGTACTCCGCCCCTACTTGTAAAGAGTTTTATGAAAATAGGTTTTAAGTTGTCAAATGTATGCATAGACATGGTTCTTGGGTTGGGTTGTTGTTTATTGGTGGAAATATATATAAATAAAATATGTAAATAAACGTAGGCATCTAAAATCTGAAAATGAAACAACATCGTGGTCGTTTTATTATTGATAGCAAACATTAGTCTTACCTCACACGCAGTAAGTTTATCTTCACCTTTGCCTACATTGGTAGGCAAATAAAAAAAAAAGCAGATGATAAAAAATCAATTTTTAATTTTACTAATCTGTAGACATAGCAATAATTCCGCTAAGTCTCGAAAAAAAAACATCGAATTACAAAAATCCAATTAACAAAATATTCATTTCGTATCATATTTCACACAATTTTTTTTATAAAGTACAATTAGGCACAGCATTCTTTCGCCGAGTCCAGAAAGAATCAACCTTCATTTTTTTTATTTAACAGCATTGAGTCATACAAAGTTTTATATGTAAAAAATCTCAATTATTTCTAACATAGTAAATCAAAAACACCGTTACAACGCACACTTAGCAATTGTTTCTGCAATTATTACTATAATAACCAGTTTCAATGAGCCTTTAACATGTATAACCTGCGAAGTAAAATGCAAGCTGCGGGGGTCAAGATATCTGGTATGACATAGCAGTGACAGTTACTTAAATGTTATAAGGGTCAAATGTTAGAATGTAAAGCGTGTGAAAATTTGTGAGATTTTTATTATGTTACGGTATAAGTCTTGATAGGTTGGTAGTTAATTTGGCGGGAACTAACCTGTTAATCATATTAACAGCCATACCTACTTAAGTTATTACCTATATTTTTTTAAGCATTTCGGATTATTTTGCTTTTCTTGCTTTCCTAACTGTAACTACATAAGTTAGGGTACATTTTTGTATTAGTAGGAATCTACATAATATCTAATTTAGATTGGTTAATTTAATAATCTTTAGTTATATTTAAGTACATAGTACTACGAGAAATGACTACGTTAGTACTTATAATAAATCGTTTTAAAATTACTACTATTTATTCAGTTTAATTTTTATGCTAAAGTAAACTTGAGAAAATAAATGAAATCGAATTATTCCATTTTTTATCCATTAAGAGCAAGTAGGTACCTAGCTACTAACAAAGTTGATAAAATGATTTTTTTTGTTATCTTGACCTAGATTCTCAAAAAAACTGCGAATATTCTACGCGCAAACCTAATTAGGGCACACCCCATCACGAACGTGACAAACTCCCGTGTCACGTAAACCTAACCCAATTACGACGTGACGTTCAGATATTCGACAGCACGCTGCAGTCGAGCTTGTTTCGTATGCCCGCCGTGGCCGGTTCGCGCACACACGCTCGCTATCGTACACTTGTACCTCAATGACCGCTGGACCGACAGACTCGGCACACGTGTTTAGTGTTTCACCGTATTACCAAAATGCATGTAAATAGTGACACTCGCGTGACTTCAACGTGTGCGCGGGAAAAGTTTGACAGTTGATGCGCGCGCTTTGTTTTTTTTTTAATTTTTTTTACAAAGTTTATCTGTGGTACTGATATGTGAGTAGTGGAAGTTAAACTTGAAAAGTGATTAAAGTGAATGATTTTAAATAATTATTGGATTTTGATTCGGACGTGTTTTGTTGTGTAAGTTGGAAGAGTTTGAATTTGGAATTCTTTCAAATGATAGTGTAAATATTTAGGTGACTATGATTCACAAGACCACTTTAAAAAAACATCAATATAGTTTCTAGTAGTAGTAGTACGCTAACCAAACCTAATTACTTTTTAAAGTTCAACTAATTTTGAAAAAATTCGAGAAACTCTTGCGCACATGTCTAATACAAACAGCTGGTTTGCTTAACAAACACAAAAAACCTGTTAAATTGAAATCCCTTGAGGTTAAAACAACACAACGCAATTAATACTTAGTCTCTACAAACATACCGCACGACACTAATAGGCGCCGATTTGACAGTCGGAAAAATTTAATATATGCGCACACGCAGAGTAAATAAATCTCTACAGTAATATGATACTACAATAGTTTATTTGTTTATTTTGTGGTATTATGAATTCACAAAACATTTTTATGCTTTACATGTTAATGAATCATATAAAAGGTTTGAAAGATAATTAGCAAAGTTTTTTCAGTGATATAAGACATTAAAGCCGATGGTGTAGACAAAGGTCAATATCTCCCATAAGTCACCTAATATGTCTAGGTTCCATATAAAATACGGATGTAGGTAACTGCTTTTCATGGGGCACAAATCTTAATTCCAAGCTAGTACTAAAATTTTGTAACAAAAACCGTGTATCTATCAAAACACTTTCCTCTGCACCCGGTACTTAAACATTTTTTTTTTAAAACGCAAAACGTTGAGCTTTCTTTCTTCCCAAATTCTTTAGGTTCCTACCTAATATTGCTCTAAGCAGGTCGGCTACGTCATTACCTTCTTTCCTTTAAGGAAAATTAATAGATGATCAGTAGATAACTGGCTATTTACATACTTGCCTCAACATTACATATCTAATGTGAATCGCACATTAGAATATTTTTATAGTCCCGCTAAAATTGACACGCGATATTTGTTCTATACAATAAATCATTATTATTGTACGTAAAACAAATTCTATTTACTTGTCGATGATTTACGATGTTAGCCGAACTCATATTAGAAATAACACGAGCTTTGATGAAGTGCGAGAGTCGGATAGATCAAATACTACGCCGTTAGCATAATATTTGAATATCGAATGATTTATTGATTAATTGCATGCCTTGGCTATTCATTATTTAAAAAATGCTATTTATTTTTAAATTGCTAAACATTTTGAATTTCGAATAAAATTTCTAGAAACGAGGAAATATTACGTATCACGTACGTGTGTGTGTTTTTTTTTTACCGTAGTTCTAACCAATCTATTTGGTTTGGAGGCTTTGCTACTAAACAATGTGCGTTTAATAATTAAAAGCATAACAGTATTGGCTAGTGGCAAGATAAATGGTCTAAAACCTTAAAAAAAATTAAAAGTTCTCATTTCAAAGTGTCCTTGGAATCATTTTTTTTATATTACTCGTTTACCCCACTATGCTGTGGGCACTAAAGGGATGTTATGATAGATAACAATTTTAGATTTACTTGATCTTTAGACGCTTTTGGTAAAACTAGTAGAAATGGTTTTTATTTTACTAAACCTATTCTATTTTTATTTTGTAGACAAAACATAACCACAATAGTACCTAAATAAAATCTGTGATTATAAAATGAAACACCACACTGCATATGATTTTAAAATTTGAAAATGGATTTGGAACGCTTGACATAACAGTGATATTAAAAATGGGACATCATAACACAGTATTTATACTTTTCGGATAAATTCAAATTGGATTTGGAACTGGATTTAAAAGTGATAAAAATGGAACATTAGTATGTAATGATGGAACACCCTGGCGGGTTCGCATCGTCGCCGTGGGCAGCCATGTTGGGCCACGGCATGCATGGCATGATGCAGCATGAATACCCACATGCACATGCGCATCCATCGATGCCTATGGATCTTCATGTACCCCAGCCCTTCCCTTATTACCGGTGAGTTTATGTTGTTAAATACTATTAGTTATTTACTATTAGTATCTAAGTAGATACGGCAGCGGCCGATCATAATCGACTTTAACTTAATGTTACGATTTTTTTAAGAAAAATATGTAGGTAACCCAATTTCAACAAAGAAATCCTAATTGACGCCATGCTTCGGGAGTATTGATAATTTTCGTAGCCATTTTTGTGATTTTTCAGTTAAAGAAACTTAATGGCACATTGTAACGTGGGACCTCTTGCTAAAGTCGAACACACTGCCTCTAAGTCAACAGTTAACAAAACATTTATATTTTCTGTCTTTTCTCTCTTTTCATAGCTAATACCCCTTTATGGCTATAGTACGAAAACGAGTGGCGTCCTTGATGCATCGCGTGTGAGACAGAACCACCAGATTTTTGGACACCATACACGGATAGAATAGATTGCCCTGTCGTGAGGCACTGGTATTCAGTCCGTGGTCCAGAGGTCAGACCTGGATTACTAACTTAACTATTAGTATAGGTGCAGCAAGTAGGTTATTTCTTCCATGATTGGTACCTACCAGCAATTTATGGATGTACTCTGATTTAAAATAATAAATCAATGAAATAAATAGCTATTAGGCTGCCCACCCACGGTCGATATTTCTACAAATTTTGTGACCAACTCGAGGCACACACGTTCGATCGATCACAAAATCGGTCATAAAAATCGGTGGCTAAATACGCCGTGGGGGGTAGCTTTATCACTCAAGGCGAAATCTTCGTCAGTCACCTGACAGTTCCTTATGTCGTTTTACCCTGAACTCTCCAACTTGTCATAGGCTTGTCTTTGGGCCTCTAAACAAAGTCGAAACGATAACTTAGATCGAAAATAACAAAATGTATGGAATTAACATAAGTAGGTACACCAACGAAATGTCACTTGTCAATTGTATTTCAATCTATACTAATATTATAAAGCTGTAGAGTTTGTTTGTTTGTTTGTTTGAACGCGCTAATCTCAGAAACTACTGGTCCGATTTGCAAAATTCTTGCACTGTTAGATAGCCCATTTGTTGAGGAAGGCTATAGGCTACTTTTTGTCCCACTGCTGGGCATGATATTTAGTTCACGCGGGCGTAGCCGCGGCGGAAAGCTAGTTCCTTATATTTCCTCCTTATCGAATAACTTAACTGGTCATTATTATTAAGATTTATTTACCCTCCCACATTATTATTATTGGTAGTTTTTTGACGCAGAGTAATTAAACCCTAATTAATAATTATAACACTAACCAATCAGCGTAGAGGTTTGTTGTGAATTAAGGTTGAATATCGCTTGCTCGTTCAAGAGTAGTGTTACAAATATGGTTAGTTATTTGGACGGGATGTACAGGTTTTTGTATGATATCGTCGCATAGCGCACTGAGAAAATGCTGTTTGTGTTGTGACTAGGTTTATTTAATGATAGTGTTTAAATCTGATATATTTTATCTAAAGAGTAATTTTGACGTTTCACAGACAATCCGGTGGTTCAGTTGTAAGCGTGTACGCTTAATAACCACGAGGTTCCGGGTCGTGCATTAAGACTTTTCTAATATAGGTACCTACTTAGAAAATCTCCTGTTGTCTCTCCCCCCTCCCTAGTGTTATGTCACATATTTTGCAATTTTTCAACTAGAAAATGTTTTTGTGTTTTTGTTAATAGTGCAAAGTTCCTGTTTTAACACGTTGATTTCCAAATGTGAAGTCACGAAATTTAGGACCCCTCTCACCCCTTGTCACACTTCGTCGACCCCTCCAGCACCTTTAACGTGTGACGTAATTTATAGATAGTTCATAATAGGTATAACATAAATTATTATTGATAGCCTGGATCATCCCACCGCTGGGCAAAGGCCTCCCCTAACACCTTCCAGGCATCGTGAGCTCGTGTCGCCTCAATCCAATTGTCCATAAATTTATCAATTTTGTCCCGCCATGTCCATCTGGGTCCTGGGTCATCCGCGCCACCTCCTTGGATCTGTACGCCAAACTGTGGCTATTTTCGCCAACAGATTTTCGTTTGCCTTATGACAAACATGGCCAGCCCAATCATTCTTCAGCTAGAGGCTCTCCAACCTACATAAGCGATTGTGTGTGTCTTTATGCGAAATTCAGATTTACCTACTCTGTCCGTTTGTTTGACACCTAAGATACTGCGCTGCAGCGCCCATTGGCAAACCTTGAGTTTGCAAACATATACAAAGAGCTTGTGAAATATAACTTTCCAACTCTCCTGTTATCTTTCTGATTAAATTCGTGAGAGAACCAAGACAGTTCAAACGACACCGCTGTTGATCCTGGCTAACAGGAGCACCAGTGGATAGCATTGTGGGTTAAGTCCCGTAAATAATAATAATAATAACCATTTATTTCAGGCCACAAGGCCCATATAAAATAACACTATGAAGAAATACAATCCCTACTAATATAATAAATGCGAAAGTAACTCTGTCTGTCTGTCTGTTACGCTTTCCCACTTAAACTACTGAATTTGATTTGGATGAAATTGGGTAAGAAGGTAGTTTGAGCCCCTAGAAAGGACATAGGATAGTTTTTATTCGACTGCACAAAAAGAAGGTAATGTTTTGGCGCGATAACCGACATACACGCGGGCGAAGCCGCTGTCGGAAAGCTAGTATTTTATAAAAAAAAGAAAAAAAAACGTGAAAAAAACCTCTACGCGTGGCACTGACACTGGCTTTTCGCTGCGGATGACAACTGATAGTCGAATACTGGATATCCTTTTATGAATCGGTTAAAAACTAATACACCGCTATAGAATAAAGTTTAAGTAGTTTTATTTCAATGTTTGATACCATCATCTAGTCGGTAACAGACATGGCTCGTACCAGACTAGGTCTAACAAGTTCTATTACAATGTTGCTATAACATTGTAAATATTAAACATCCATAACATTTTCTTTATAATGCTCAAGGAATAATTCTTTAGAAGTATGTATTCGTAGTAAAAAGTTAATTAATCTTTGACAAATGGTTAATTATGTAACGATTAGTTACAATGTATGAACTAGCATTTAGGGTTATCCTCGATTACTGGGCGCCTGTAAAAGCCACATTTGCTCCAGGTGATACTGGCTACCTTACTATAGGAGCGGGTGTCAAGAAGAGGAACCCCCAACTAGAAGTCGGTCTGGTTAAACAGAGGTACTATAGCTATGTAATATGTCAGCAGGACGATCCGCGACTACTCTCATCCAGCTCTTACCAGCCACCTTGTAAAGGTCGTCACTCCACCTAGTCTGAGGGCATCCTACGCTACGTTTGTCAATCCGTAGTCTCCACTCAAGAACTCGTTTACCCCAACGGTTGTCGGTACTGCTATGGATATGACCGGCCCACTGCCACTTCAGCTTACTAATCCTATGAGCTATGTCGATTACTCTGATTCTCTGTCGGATTACTTCATTGAGTACCTATTCGAATCTTGAGAGAAACTCCGAGCATAGCACTTTCATAGAAGTTTTTTACCCATCTGCAGTATTTGCCCAAGGTATATACTGAAATAACCCGCGACCTTATATTTCAAAGGCGAGGCGGAAATTGCTGCGCCAGCGCAGCCCCTGCTCTTGTCACAAATGTTGTTATGTATCTATTTATTTAAAAAGGTGGTTATTCTTAGAAACGAGTGTCACAAATAGTGATGTAATTAGTTCGTCTGCTCGATTGTGTCACGATACTTTGTGTTAACATATGAATCATTTGAGTACAGTTACTTATTGAAAGAGATTTACAGCGAGGTTAGGTAACTTGTTTTGTAAATGTTTCAAATGTAGAGAGAAAGGAGATTTTTTTTTTCATACATACCTACTCACTAAATGGTAACATGTATGTCCGGTCTAGTGCGGTCATCAAATTTACGTCTTTGGCGTAATCTATGCCCGAGTTATGTGACAATTTTGTGGATAAACAAATAAATTTGCAATACAACCAAAATTGTAAAGTTATTTATTGTAAAGTTACTCATAAGTTATATAAGTACGTAAACATTGCATTTTAAAATTTTATGTTCTCATATTGAATTGAATTTTTGTAATTCCTATTGAGAATAAATGTCTTAAACCTAATATACACAGCGCCATCTAGTCCAAAATTATGGGTATTATGGGCATTTATGTAAGTCATATGGTAGTAAATACCAGATAAGAGGGGTGGCGAGCTGTGGGAGATAGCAGGTGGTTACTGGATGTGAGCAGCCGAAGACAGGGTGGAATGGCGCTTATTGGGAGAGGCCTATGCTATTAGTAGATTGCAATAAGCCGATGATGATAATGACATGATAAAGCTTGCCCTAAATTTACCTACAGCAAAACGCACTTAAGCATGCAAGACAAACGGTCCATAAGGTCCAAATAAGGACGAAGCACAATATCTTGCTAAAAGGAGAATGGGATTAAGAGCTGACCTCAAATAATTGGGTCAAGGTCTAGCTTAAAAAAGAAATTATAATAAAAAATCTTTTAAACCTTAGTCCGGTACCTACCTACTTCATAGTCAATAACCGAGCACGCTTATCTCTGGACTAACAAGAAAATCTTAGAATAGAATTTGAAATCAATCCAAAATTCAATTTAACCTTAACATTACCAATTTACAACCAGAGGATAATCTCAATCCAAGAAATCGGTTTCTTTTTTGTATCGATTTTGAATCGGACATATCGAATGACAGTGATCACATGTCGTCAGTCGCCACTAATGCGGTCTCACTCTGTAATCTTGACGTAAACACAAATCGAAATTATACAGCAAAATGGCGGCAAGGTTATCATTTGGCGCGCGTTTTCTGATCGTCACAGACTAAAATTATACTGTTAAGTTACTAAAGAAACTAATATTGTATAATTTGTAGTTAAATACGGTTTCCGATTTTGTTTCCTTTGGATTGTGAATGAATCATAAAGTTTATTAATGGCTGGCTTCCGCTAGCAACTTTGTCAATATCAACCGAAACTGGAAGACTGTAGGCAAGGTATTATTTTAGTATTCTATTCTAGTTTAAGCGGAACAAGGTTCCTTAAGGTTGAACATGATGGAACCATAAAAGAGCAACTATTTCGACCCATCCTCGCAAATGGTGTCAATCACCAGACATCACTTCTAATGAACGCAAAGCCACGGCTTTGCTTCGTAGGTGGTCATAAGCCTGCCCTCAGTTTCATTTTAGATGACGTAATTTAGTAAGAAAGTTTGAGCTTTGGGGACGGACAAGGATAATGGCTACTTTTAACTTTACTGTCCAACATAATGTAAAAAGCTAGATGAAAGAGTAAAACTATCCATCTATACATTCTCACACGCTTTCACATAAATAATTGTTATAGAGTGAGTAGCATTATATAATCCAGCCAAAACAATCCACATTTGAACTCCGGAATGCCGTTTTAACGTGGCAAAGAAAATCTAAATGAATGCGTCAGTTAAGACCGGCTGCTTCAGAAAAACTGCCCGAACATCAAGGACCGAACAACGTTCAATGATCGCGTAAACCGAATTCTTCAATATTAATTAGATATTCTGCCTTTTTGGTAAGAATTCCTTTAAGATATTGATCATACATTGCACAGTGCTACAGTAAGAATTACTAGTATGTACATCTTGCGTACTTATTCCGTTGGGTCAACGACCTAAAATGTGTCTTGGCCTCTTAGAAAAGTTTCTGGAACCTTCTGCGATCCTTGGGATCTTTTTACCAATTGCTAGCTTGAAGATACCTTATGCCTTGGTGGACCCACTGGTCGTCTCTATGGGTTAAATAATGTAGGTATGGTCTCTCTTCGCCTACGCTGCAATCCTCCCCCATTCTCACAATATGGCAGAGTCAACGGAGTCTTTGGGCTTTAGCTTCTCTCTTTCTTATTATTCTTATTCTTTATTGTACACAAAACACTTACAAATACAATTATAAATAGGAAACAACAATGTACACAGGTGAGCTTTCTTTTCTTTTTTCCCTTTCTTTCTTCTATAAAGAGGCTACAAGGTCTTCGATTTCAGTATTTATTTAAACAAAACTTCTTGCATTATATATTAGCTGCTAAACCTAACTTACTGTGACTCAGTGGGATCTTTAGTGTTTCCCCTTGGCCCATTTCAGCTGTTGTTAGATTTTTCTTCAAAAGCTAGTCACGATCATGTCACAATACAACAGTGTTACATTAAACATTTCTAGCTTTAAGAGAAAAATCCTATAGTATCTGTACTACAAAAGTACGCACAAAGTGTAGGCAGAGGTGAATATCCAGTTCCACGTGCACAATGCGTAACTAAGACTTTCTAAGTATAATGTAAAAGTACCTGGGACCTCGCTATTAAACGAAACCACTTACCGCTGGACCACTGGCAGTTTATGTCAGTACATTACTACATATTCATTTTTTTTTCGTGGTCGGTAAGATACTTGCCTTTCACGCCGCAGGTCATGGGTTCGATTCCCACTCGAGACAAACATTTGTTTATATATGTTTATTTAAGTATGTATTTACAAAAGAAAAGTATTAAATGTACTATATTACCAGTTATCTGGTTTCCATAGTACAAGCTCTGCTTAGTTTGGGATCAGATGACCGTGTGTGTTAATATCCCACTATATTATTATTATTATTATTATTATTACTCTAAAAGCTTCTCATAAAGATAATTGAATAAAATAGGAAAAAAAAAGAATTGAAATACTTTTAACTATTTCTTATAGTTAACTCCTTATTTGTGGCAATTTCATTAAGTGGTTAAACTTCTTAAAACTGACTGACATTTTCCATGAAAGGATCCTACAGAATCACCTACCGATATCATAAATTGGACACCGATACGAAAAACTGTACTATCAACAATTGGGCCTTTTAATTCCTTTTAGGGGCGGAATACACGGAGTCTTAAAGGAGAGTATAAACCGCGTGCTTTTTCGTAAGCGTTTGACCAATTGTCCATGCCTGGCCGGTATTCTATTATATGAGTTGAGAGAGTTTAGGACTTAATCCATACACGCTGGCCAAGTGCTGGTTTGTTGATGTCACATATCCTCGAATGATTAGTTTTTAGATACGTTTCCTCGCGATTTTTTCCTTTACCGATATTGAGCAGCAGCGATGAAACAATCATACAAAGATGTGTGGGCACGACTGGGAATCGAACCCGCGACCTTATATTTCTAAGGCGAGGCTCGTAGGTACCGGTGCGCCACCGTTGCTTTGTTGCCTTGTGTGACAACAGTCTTTTAGAATTTTTCACAAATTATTTTAAGGAACGAAACAATTTAAATAGAATTATCTTCATAGGATGTCTGCCGTCACATTTTTGTTACGCGTTCAATTCTGGTCTTATGACAAAGCGATCGAAAAAGCTTGAGCCTTTTAGCCATTTTTTAAGACTCGCCGCTTTATAGCGATGGCCAGAAAGCGAAAAGGCTAAATAACTCTTAAGCCCTCGACGCGGCTTATTGGACGATTCGCACGTTTTGAACTCGCACAAAACGTGCGAATCGACTCCTTTAAATAATATTTTCTTTTCTGTAGTCGATTCGCATGAAATTAATTTATTAACGCGCGAATCGTCACCTCTAAAAATATATAATATATAAACAGTGGAATACTTACTAAAAAGGGTTGAAGTGAGATGTGAGTTTAGTTAGGCAAGACATAAATTGTCTTCGACTCTGTTGTAAGTCAAGTAGTAAAATCATAAGGCTGAAACCCTAAAAAGACTGTAGTGTGTATAAGCCCTTATCAACAATCGTAAAATACGTCACAATTAGTCAGCTAAAGACTGGCTTTAAAAAAAAAAAATTCGTGTAAAAAGTTCTCAAGTCAAATTTAAGAGTCGATTTTATTTCCAAATGAGGTTTTATATGTTTTTGCGTTTAGTTTTTTTGCCGATCTGCCGATGAAATTGATTGCGTTCTGTCTAATTATCGGCAAAGATATTCCTTAATGAGGCAAGATAAGTTACACGCTACTGGTACTACGTTCGGAGTTATTTTGCCCCTAGCCTTTTGGGGGATAAATCACTTTCATTCGGAGTGCCCTTTCAATCTATGCAGATACGGAAAAGTTATTCGAAGTTGTAGAATAATTAATTAGTAGGTTTAGGTTATTGGGTAGTTATTGCATTATCATTATTTTTATTTGGGCTGTTATACATTATTAATTATTGTTATTGTATTTTTGTGTAATCATTATTATTATTCTAACGTTATTACCTATTGTATTGTATGTAGTGGTAACAACCCGAAACCCAGGTTCCGCCTATTTCGGGAAAAATGTAATTATTACCTAGTTAGTTTTAAAAACTTGTGTTGAGATGTCCTCGCAACTTTCCTAATTTATCTGAAATGAGCCGTCTTACTAAATTTAACGTTTTTTTAATGGAACTTACTCATCACCGCATTCCAGTCACTGTTATTCCTGTAAGTCAGGATCAACGGCGGGGTCGTGAAGAGATTCGGGATTTGAACCCGGCCAAGTCCCGGGACTCCTAAACTGTCTTGGATCCCACACGAATTTTATCAGAAAGATAATAGAAGGAGTTGACCTTTAACGATTGTCATAGTTGTTTTCAACAACCGGTACCGACGGCATAACGTGCTCCCCGAGGCACGTCCAGACATCGGAAAAATCTTTTCTTATTATACAAATATTGAAAGGAGTGGCTATCAAACCCGCAACCTTCTAAGCACAGTATAGCTCAATGCGGCACACACCGCTCGACCACAGAGGTCGTCACCGATCATCTAAGTATATATGGATTTCACTCTATTAGTTTGTGGAGGTAGCTGCTCATGCTTCAACCCGGTAACTATATATATGCTAATCGAAAAAACTTTGCTTGTGCGATTCAGGATAGCAACATCTCTGTTTCTACGTTACGGCATAATTCAATATGACTGACTTGTTTTCAAGTAGAATATTATGCTACAAATACATCGTCTAGTTAATTAACATTACCCTCAGCGATAAAACATACCTGTTTTACTAAAACCGCGTGTATTAACAACATAAAGCTGCGTACACACGATACAACCAGTGTCCTGTCACAACTTAATTGGTCTATAGAAATTAATTTTATTATATCGCGGCCTGTCTGTAAGATTGCCACTGAATGGCCCGATTAGTGTTAGATACTGATAATAAGGCAGCCATTCATACCTGATTATAGAGGCTTTAAGGGTCCTATAATGTTTTAAGCTGTGTATTAGAACCTGCAGCCGTACTGTAACACCGTATAGGTACTATGCGTTTCAAATAAGAATAGGACTGAAAATTCGCTATCTTGGACCAGAATGCGCAACAACTTCACATTTTTTAGTATGATGGGCAAAGATATTTAATTTTGTTCGATATATAATCATATCTAGATGAAAGAAAAAATGCGTATATCTTATTGTCATTCAAGTAAAATAGGACATTTGGAGTCACATATTTAGTTACAAACATATTTTATTAATTTTCGACAAAAAAAGCGGTGTTTTAAGTTAAAACGTATGTTTTTGTCCGTAAATATAAATTTGTGTACAAATTTGTCGCAATATTACTATCTATGGTTTGATATTTTGTGCCAACGCTACTTTTGTATGGTTTTCGGTATAAAGTTAGCCTCGAGTCCAGTCCTATTCTTATTTGAAACGCATAGTAGTATTATTATTGCTGTTGTACGAAGTTGCTCTACTTATTGTATAGCGGCATCCCTTTTCCGCTGCTCCAGCAATACAGCTCTATGCTGTTGTGGTAATAATTTTAAATTCCGAATACAGGCGGTATTCTGAATTTAAAATTGTTTTATTTTCTTTTTTCTTTTTACGCCGCAACCTGGCCACCAAGAGCGTTCCTAGACCAAAACAAAATTAACGGGTGAATGTCACATGTCCTCAGTCATGCTGACAGATGTTTTCCTTCGCCAATTTTATTTTTTTATTCAAAACGCACACACCACAGACCTTTCGTCCGTGCCGTTTTTAAACTTATATCTCATGTCCTTATTTTATATTATTAATAATGACTATGCTAGTGGGCTCCCTGATGTGGATGGGAGCATATAGTGATTAATATTTGTCCTTTTTTATTTTGCCATAGGTACTCTCTGGTGTTGCTGGGAGCTCGTACATTTTCTTTGTTCAACTGGGCTGTCTTTGAAGCGTTCTCCCTCGAGCAGCACCTTCGTTAATTTTGAGCACTGACGATTAAACAGTTAACTTAAAGATGGGTGAGAGCCAGGGTTGAATCGAGGCGAGGACGATACCTTATAACAGTTTCTCTTGAGAATCTTATTAAATGTATCCAAGAACCGCAAAACTGACGGTTCCGCGGTTAAAACAATCTGCTTGTTGACATTGTGGTAATCATTTCCCAGCTAGTCAAGTCATTTGCCCGGGAAAGTAATATCGTTTAAATTAGAAATGGAAACTACCTGGCTTTCGTTTAGTAATGACGAGGTTTAGCGGATAAGGCTTTATTATGATTAAGTATGTCTATGGTCTGTGGTCAAAGGCAAAGAAGGTTGAAAAAAAAACCACATGTTTGAATTTAGAGCATAAGACTGACTTTCTATAAGCCTGCCAAGATTGAATTACTAAAAAACTATTTAAATTCGGCACAAATTTTCTGAAAGCCTGATTTTGGGCCATGGCAAAAGATACTGGTAGGCAGTTTAATATATTTTATTACTGCAATTTTCAATAATCTTTATAAGTTTATAAAAAATGTTACTAATAAGTTCTCGATTTCCTATTAACGACCTTTTTACCTATAAGAAGAAATGTAAACTTACAAAATTCCGCGTTTCATTATCATTTATGACGCATACGTGACATAATAAGACGACATTTTTAAAAAAATATTTAATGTAAACGCACTCTATTGCTTCCCTTTTCTTAAAAAGTACCTTTACCCTCAATATAAAAAAAATAATTACTTGACGTAAGAGGTAAGCGAAGTAGTGACATTCCAGAAGGGGAATAAAAAGTGTGAATAAAAGAAATGAGCTAAAGGGATGCAGGGAATTGCGTACGGGTGAAAGAGCACCGGACTGAGCACGAAATTAGGAAAACATTCGGAATAGAAATGGTATAGAGAGGCTATTGTTACTATAGAATTTATAAATTGATTATAACCCTATAGATTGTCTGATAAAATTATTTTGTAAAAAAAAACTTTTGTTAAAAAAATTATATAGATAATTTATCATATTATTATTTATCATTTCTATTATAACGGGTTATTAAAATTATTGATTATTAATTATTGATTTAAGAAAGTAAGTCATTATTATTTGTTAAGACAGTCTCCATCTAACTAACCACAGATCATAGAGGTGGTTCGTCAATAACAATAAAAATACAATTAATTTATATGCTGTACCTACCTGTTGTATGTAGAACATTAAAAAATGTATTTATTTAATAATACTCTCTGATACATTGTTAAGAATAGTTTATGAAGGTGTTTAAGTATTCAATTTTTTTAAATAACACTAGCTATAATATTTATTTATAATGTAAATAGTGCTTATCATTGCAAACAAATATAGATATTATAATTCTAAATTAAACCTTTATTTTTTTTAGCTAGGAACACTCCCGACTATTTCACCTTTCATACAAAATCATCCATTCGAGAGCTACGATGCCACAGGCACACACAAACTGACACATCAACTTATAACACCCCGTTGTTTTTGCATCGGGACTTAAAAATACAAAATTATAAAACACAATGTCGTCTCCATATCTTTTTAGTCCTATTCACACCAAATGCAATGGGCAAGCAAATGGGATGTAAGAATTAAAAGGTGCTTGACTACTCGTCCCACAGTAACAGTGAGACTGTCCCCAACTTTATTACCTCGCTTTCCCTTATTTTCGCTTTCTAAATGCAAAATTAGGCAAATTCTGTTAAATGTTACAAGCTGTTAGTATAATTATCGACATTAGGAAAGGCACAACCCTAGCGCCAATCTTTTTTTTAATAGCCTGTAATGTCCCACTGCAAGGCAGAGGCTTCATTAAAGCCTCCCCACCTACCTTTCGAACAGCGGTGGCGCAGCGGTACGGACCTCGCCTTAGAAAAATAAGGTCGCGGGTTCGAACCCTGGTCGCGCCCACACATTTTTGTGTGAATTGTTTCATCTCCGCTGCTCAATATCGGTGAAGGAAAACATCGTGAGGAAACCGGCATGTCTAATAACTAATCATTCGAGGATGGAATGGATAAAAATGGTTAAAGAAAGATCACGTGATTAATGGACAGCCCTTACCTACATTAAAATTTAACTCTGTACTAACAATAACGTAAAAATAATTAAAAATATATCTTTACAAATCACTTGCTAATTTTACTTGTACCTTATAGAAGAGCTTATAAGGTCTAAAACTCATTGACAAATGGACAGGACATCGGTGCTCAAGTTATTTATGATCACCATTACAGGGTACATGGTATCGCGACAAATCTCACACTTTATTAACTCGAGTCTATTTGTTTGTACACTAACCTTACTGTGTGTACTCGGCTTAACGTATTCGAAATATTTATTCATGTAATATTAACCAACTTTAATAATAAATATGTGGTGTGTTTGGGCACGGGTTACATGTCCTCACGATGTTTTCCTTCACCGATATTGAGCAGCGGAGATCGAAACAAAGCATGACCAGGATTCGAACCCGCGACCTTATTTTTCTAAGGTGAGGTCCGTATACCGCTGCGCTACCGCTGCTCCTGCGCAATTGCTGCTCTTATTACATATAACAAATAACATAGTGCTCACGAATGTTTTATCCGAAGGTGTACGCAAAGGTGAATATGACCCATATTTCGCCCGACTAAATTTTTTTTTTTCTGATGACCTAACACAATCCGGAAGAGCCTCGAGATCCGAGGCCGGAAGGGCCTCTAATGGTTCACCGGACTATTTCGGTGAGCTCTCCGAGGACGGTCGAACCGACATTTAAAAAGATAATTTCTATGCGGTTTAAATAAGAATGGGACTGGAAATCCGCCATCTTGGGCCGGAATAATCAATCAAATTATTTAGTACAGTGAGCAAAAATTATCATGTGCATCTAGATGTAAAAATAATAATAAAAAAATAAATAATAAATAAATAATCTTACTGCCGATTAAGTAAGATTGGATTATGATTATTATTGATTTTGATTTTTTTTTGGAGTTAGTTTTTTTGAACATATTTAGTAACGAACATATTTTTTTAACGTCCGAAGAAAAAAAGCGGTGTTATCAGTTAAAACGTGTGTTTATATCCATGTTTATTCCATCTGTTGTATATAAGCTGTATATCTAAGTAGAGTTTTCTAAATAAATCACTTTTCCATACCTTTTAATATATTAATATTACTGTCTGTGGTTTGATATTTTGTGCTGACGCTACTTTTACTTGGTTTTTGGTATGAAGTTAATCGCGAGTCCAGACATATTCTTATTTGAAACGGATAGTACAATAGGACACAATTCCTAATTTCGTCTTTTCGCGTTCCACTAGGAGACTTAGATATAATTAAACATTTCAAACGGTAAATTTAACGAAATAAATAGTTTTTACAAACAAAATTGTTTCCCTTCTTCTACTAGTCTAGGACAAAAGAACGATAACACTTTCTCACAAATAATTTTGAATTATGAATTTGAAAAACAAAACACAACACACTTTCAATCGATTGCCGCCTTTTCTTGTAAAACTTTTTTTAACTACGTAGATTGGCACAGTCAATGAACATTTTTTAATTCTGCCACATCATTTATTAAACAAAATATTATATAATATGTTTAGGATACTAAACAGATTATATAAAATTTTAATTATTTAATGACAATATTAATTATTGTTTGTATTTAGCCTTTATAGTAATGTGTCAAAAGTGTGAGATATAAACGCGTGCCGCCCGCAGGCAGCAAACGACACCTATAGATTACGTTTGGATTCACGCTGCGACCACGCTGCGACATCGCAACGTTGTTTATTTGATCCCTTGTCTCTGGTGCATGTTTTATTTGTTAATAATTATTTTTGATATCTCATTCGGGAGAGATATTTCAATTTTATTCGTTCTATTAAATTATTTTAAATAGATGTTGTGACGTTTGAAGTAGATATGTGAAACATGTGTAATGAAATGTAAGGCTTTATTAATTATTTTTTTAAACTTCTACAACCTAATTCAATTAAATGTTTATTGAATTAACTAGCTTAAATTCACTTTGCATGAATCTGAAGTAAGTTTTCTAGAGTACCGTCTCTTTCAACTTGACGTTGGTAGAATCACTGTCAAACACGGTGACGCCAATTAAGTATTTAAAAAAGATAAGAAACAGCCAATAATTTGACGGAAGCTTTGTAGACTGTAGGATTCTGAGTTGGTTGGTCGCTTGACCCAAAGAAAAATATTTCAAAAGCGACAGCTAAAATTATTAATGTTTTTACAATATTACGTACGGTACAAAATGATATGACATGAATATAACCATAGAGTATACAACTAGTTACTAGCGCAGACTGTTACAAAAACCACAGATTATTAATAAACTTATGATGCTATCAACATAATTTTCTTGCGCTTGTAAAATGATAAACACAATAAGACTTGAGATAAACACAATGTTCATGCAGACGTCGTCTCGGGTAGGAATCGTAACCACGACCTGCGGCGTGAAAAGCAAGTATCTTACCTACTACGCCACCGGCACCGGCCCGTCAAGACTATTCGCCATATTATTATTATTTAAATCGCTCATTAATGTGTTTACAAAGTACCCCAATCAGATGTGCGTTATTTATATCGTCCATATTATCAGTCGGATAAACGAGAATGTACACTTAATTAGTACAATCTAAAGTTTATGCGACCAGATTGGGATGGTAATAAGTCCTTAGTGAAGCCGCCTAAGTGGCGTACATTGCGATTTTGTTCACGATTAGATTGTATTCATATTTATTTTGTAATGTATTAGCAACTTGCCCTGACTTTGCACAGGTGCAAATAATTATAATATTCTGTGACATTAGACATCTAATAGACAAATATCGAAAAAATGTCGGAAAACTAATGAAATCCTTATTTATTTTTGACATAATAATATGTCTATTAGAAAAGAGTTTAAAACGCGAGAATCCGCACCCTGATCCCATACTAAGCAGAGTTTATGTTATGGAGACCAGATATTTGATATAAGTACCTACTACTTAAACATACACATTTTAATTCTCTTTTGTAAATACATACTTAAATAGCCTTTTACGGCAATACTGCTGAACCAATTTGCATGATACGTCGTTGAACTATACTACGTAAGCGAATAATAGCAACTTTACAGGAAGAAGAAACAACTATATACCTAACTACGTCGACACCATGACAATTACCACCCCCCGATCCTCCAAAAGACTAGTGTCCGGCAACGTCCTGACCTGAGGTTCGTCCCCACATGGGGAGCCCTCATGGCAGTTGCCACAGTACTTGATCGGTTCGACCGTCCTCGGACGGCTCACCGAAAAAGTCCGGTGAACCAATAGAGGCCCTTCCAGCCGATTGGGTTAGGTCATCAGCAAAAAAAAAGATAATTACCTTTTAATAAATAGAGGGCAGCGGTGGCGCAGCTGTACGGACCGGGCTGAAATAACACATCTTCCGATTCTTTAGCGAATGGCATCGAAATGTCAAAACTACCAAAGGAGAGGTCAAAAGTGGGCTAGAATTTTGAACACCAATGTGATATACCTCATTGGAAAGCTTATTTAATAAGCTGTTAGAATTTAACTAAACACGAATTTTAGGAGCAACCATTTTTGTAAAAATCAAAAAAATGTAATAGAAAAACAAAACGCACATTACCTTTAATTATCCGTTTCCTAAGCAGCATAAATATTGCAATCACGTCAACAATTGCATTCTGTTACAGTACTTTTCTCTTGTAATATTATTCTAGCTGCAGCTTAATGTAATTATGACGAAAAATATTTGTTATCTTATTAGGGTAATAACAAAACGCGTGGAAAAAAATATAATTACGGGAAACGTCATGATGTCATTGTCATTGATCAGTTTGATTGACAGCGTCGAAATAATTTTGATTTTTTTGGTTGCTCAATTGTCATTTGACCATGGGGTTGCCAATTGCAATAATCATAATATTGCATTAAGGATTCTTAATTTCAATTTCAATTTTTAAAAAAACGGGGGGGTGTAAAATTATTTTAAATACACCAAAAAATTTAATTAATAATGCTCTATTAACCTATGTTACTCAGATTGCTGTTCAAATTTACAATTATTTTAATCCCAGGCTCTATACATTTTTTGAACGTCTCCTTTTGACTTACGTAGTGTAAAAACTTCAACGACGATAGGGTACTTTAACTTTTCGTTAGAATTATGTTTTTTTGAGATGGTCAATCCAAATTTTTAAATTCAAATTCATAACTACAGTACTGTCTGTGGTAGTTACCTAGGACAGCTTCAGATTCTTTGCCAGTATATGACATTGCATTTTAAAGAAGAAGTAGTGTTGCGCACTTATCTCCATAATTTTAAACGTAATCTGTCATCGGATGAATCGAATCATAATCGAACGATTTCGCCACACGCAGCCAATCAGACGCACCGATGAGATTCGATGTACAGTTTTGGATTAAAACATAAGCGGTCAGTAGAGATGGTGTAAACTGACGCGATATTTTTTTTTACAGTAATTTTACTAGTGTTTGTGTAGATAGATTTAATTTTACTAAAAATAAAGGCGAAAGATAGTAGATGATTAATATAAGTATTATTTGTTCAAGAAAAAATTAAAATGCATGATAATTTTCACCCCGGTCACGACGGTTTACTTTAGAGTATTACCTATATGGTAAGTTGGTAGTCGTCTTACTAATATTAACTACTTCTTACTAATTTAATATTATAAATGCGAAAAATTGTATTGATGTGTGGAGATGTGGATGTGTAGATGTTTGTTACTCTTTTACTCTAAAACTATTGGATGGATTTAAATGAAAATTGACACAGAGATAGATAGTCCGGAATTGCACATAGGCTACTTTTTATCCTAAGTCCGGTTTGGTAATCCACGGGTAGAAGTTAGTTGGTTTATACACTGTTTGGGATAAAGTAATTGAAAATTAAAAATAAATAATCTAAATAGTGAAGTAAGTAGTAATTCCACCTCTAATCCCGCTGTCACTTTCCTCGTGCACCATACACGTCTCAATATGTAGCCAGAAACGCGCCGCCCTGTAATTCCAATACTTACGAACATTACCCGAGGATCGCACTATTATAATGTATTAAGGAATATTATTTTATGGCTGCAACGACGCGTTATAGCCGTTTTGTAGAACGCTAAAAATACCGACCGATGTAAGCACCTTTATGGATTATCGATAATGAGAGTTTCGCATCACTAATTTTTATTTGTTAATTTGAAAAAGGAATTACATTTTGTTAAAAAAAGTATTGTTGCGAATTTTATGAATTTATTATTTTGAACGTATATTAATCTTTATTCTGATGATTCTAATTCTAAATGTTGTACCTAAGTCTATAACTTGCTTATAAATTAATGCATTTTATTGGTCTTTTAAAGAAAGCTCTTTTGTAAGGTAATTTTGACAAATTGCTCAAAATCGCTGACGTTAATTATGTACTTAACACCTCACAGCTCAACACGACGTATATGTCATATGAGGTTCGTCCCCACATGGGGAGCCCTCATGGCAGTTGCCATAGTACTTGATCGGTTCGATCCTTCTCGGACAGCTCACCGAAAAAGGCCTGTGAACCAATAAATACATTGAAATAAATCCTAATTGCCCTTCCGGCAATTAGGTTTTATTTCAATGTATTTTATACATTGAAATAAAACTACTTTTTAAACCGCGATAAAATCCGTTAAATAGTAGTTTTATTTCAATGTGTGATATTCGCGTAAATCTAAGACAATACTAAAAATATTTTATTTGATTATTTTAGTACTTATAATTTTCAATGACCTTAGTCACCACAGAAATAAATGATTAGACCCTCTAATTCTTCCAAATAAGAAACCTGTGATTAAAATTCTGCTGTCCTAAAACTAACTGCATATATGACTCATACAATTTCATACATTAAACCGGTACTGGTCATCAAATTACTTGCAACTACGTAGGCAATCTTAATAATCTAAATGTCGCAATTCGCAGTACTGTCTGGTTTTTAAGATTTGAATTAGCAGTTTAATAATAGCAATAAGACAATCAAAATACTTAGCTTTATATTATAGTAAAAGAGGCAAAGATGCTGAATGTGGATTTACTTGAGCATCACGGACTTTAAAGATTAACGGGTAATAAAGAAGGTCAAGAAGATGTGTAAGTTTTTCAGGGCTTTCTTCGAATGTGCATATTTTTAGTTTGTGAATCTCCTCAATTTTTTTAACATAACATGCACCGGTGACCAACGGATTGTTTTTAACGTTCTCTGATTATTGATATACACATATTTTTACGTGAAATAGACTTAATAAAAACTTATTCTTATACTATTTTTGTAATAATTGATAGACTTAAACCGTGCGTTTAATTTAATCTCAACTGGGGGCAAGATGTCGCTCTCGAGTATATCCCAAAGTCACCGCTTCGCCTCTCCTACCAAAATTATAAACACCATGAACAAGAAAATTTCTTCATTATTACATGCTATCATATGTATATTATTACATTTCATAAAATTTTAGCACCATAGTACAATTACGTACGTAAATACAGATACAACATAATCCATGTACAGTTGCGCTCACAAGCGTAAAGAAATTATTACTAACAACTACTTTTTCACACGATAGTTATGTTCTATGTTTAATAAGTACAGTCGTGTACAAGTGATACTTACACGGTATTTAATAGGGTTACCATACTTTTAAGTTTTAAAATAGGCTTACGTTTGACTACAAATTGCGTACGTGGTGTTAAGGGATTATCCTCATATCGTTATAATATTAGTACCGATTACTAATTAATTAATGCGAATTCGTATAAATTTCATTCGTATGCATTCATGCTAATTGACGATAATTCGCAATAATGAAATTTATGATTTTTATTAATATGAGAATTAAACAGCTGATAATTTCAGTCGCGAACGATGTCAAAGTCACGTGAAACAGAGATATAGTACCTGCGTGGCTGCGCACGACAGAGAGCGCACGGTTCCGTTCTGTATGTGCATACTAAAGAAGTAGGTATGATGCGAGTAGGAATCATTTCATATTTCACAGAATTTTGCAACTACATCTAATTTGTAAAAGATAATAAAGCATTTCTATGCTAAAATTAATGTGAATGCTATTTATCTATGACTACTGAGCAGGTGGAAGTGAAACAAGGCTCCATATGGTTGGCCATGGTGAAACCATAAATGAATAACACTATTAGCCACTTGGCAGCGAGGGTTTGTCTAGTGAGTGGTCACTAGATTTGGCCGAAGCCTACCACCAATTTATTATCGCCTGATTTGCACCACCCGTGGATCACGAGTGAGCATTAAAACTGGACGCGTACTCTCACGGCGGTGGAGGGTGACTGAGAGGTCGTCGAGGGGACGAGTAGTTCTACTCGTTATTAAGTCGTAAAGAATATAAGTCAGTTTATTGTGAATTTTATTACTTAAGTAAACACATGGTAAATGGTAGGATATTTTTAAAATATCCGTGCTCATTGTCACCCTATCATAAAATGCGCACGCGCATGGCTAGGTGTGAAAGGTTATGTCGAATGCGCTGCGGAATATGAGAATTATATCGTACTGTGATTTTATACTACAGAGTTAATTTTAGTGGGAAGTGAAGTATAGATCTTTTTAATACGTAGTTTGTGTCTCAAACGTACAGTGGATGAGATAGTGAAACCAAGACATGACTAGATTATGATATAGTTCCTGGATTCGATTCCTGTAAGTAAGTAACAATTTGTTAGGATCCACAGCTTGGTGTGGTTCTTCTCTTTTATACCTTTTTACCGAGTTCAAAATAGGAATTTTAGGTATTCGATTCGACTGTATGTTTTTTATGTTTATTACCTAATATCTTTGTTATACGTGAGCCGATTTCTATGATTTTTTGTTAGAAAGCTGGTGCTTCTCTTGTTATTAAGATTAAGATCTGACTAGTAGTTTTTGAGCTATGTCGACAGAAGCGTCATTGCTAAGCGCTAAGCGCGAGTGAGTGATCGGATCGGATGAGTTATTTGTTATGTACTCGTATATTTCATTTTGAAGTGACCACAACTGTTATTTAAAAAAATCGATCACAAAATTGTAACAACAAAACCAAAATAAAAAAAACAAAGTCTGGTGATACCCAGCGTCGCAATGAAGCGTATAATCATAAAACAGTTATTGTTTTTTTTACTTAATAAGCAGGCGGCCATTGATAGAAAATTATTGATTGCACTGCGCCGGGATTATTTTAGTTTTATCACTTTTGTGATCGCCATTACAGGTGATAAGCATTATTATTGTGGGAAAGAGACAGCTGTATAATTTGTAGAACGGTATCTCTGTCAACAAATAAGATAAAAATCCGTACTAATATGTGATAAAAAAAGAAAGCGATCGGTCTATCGCGCTTTCCCTCCAAAACTACTGAACCGATTTGGATGAAAAGTGTCATGAAAATAGTTGGGGAAGAACATAAGATAGTTTTTATCCGACTGTGCAAAAGAGGTTAATGGTTAAGCGTGAAAACTGACAAAGATTGTGCCTAGCGTAATTTAAAAATAAATAAATATTGAGTATTGAAAATCGCTTTTATTATTTGGGTCTTTGGAGTCGCTCAAAACTCTTGTATTTTAGCCGTCTGTCTGTCTGTCCGTGGCTACAAATGTCTTCTATTAATATCTACTAAAAGGCTTACTAGAATGTTTCTTGGACTTTAATGACAAAAACTTTAAAACAAGAAATTTTTTATTTTAAAATAACACCTTTTGACATATACCTTTACAAACCAAACAAAAGTGTCACTTCTAACAAAAAGAAAATAGATAGCTGCGCGTGCGCCGCCACTGCACTGTTGTTATTACACAGAAACTCAATTAGTCGCCAATTATCTCTGCAGATAAGATTAAGTTAAATATTCTAAAAGATATCTGACACCTACTTATTTAAAAGCTTTAAGTTAACTTTGAACAGCATTGTTTGGTGTAAGGCTAAAAAATATAAAATATTTATTAAAGACAACAGTGGCGATGGGTAGAAATATGAAAAAGGGAAGACCGGGGCAAATTATATGACTAGTATATCTTGGTTGAATACGCCGCCGACTTTCAAACTTAATTTTTTATTATCCTGAAATAGGCCTGTGCTTGAGTACAACTTGCCTGATGTTAATCAATGATGAAGTCTACGATGGGACGCGCCTGCCCACTATATGTACCCATTCATTCGTGATTACAAATGAATTTCGGTGAGAAGGTGGCAGTGGAATGATGCTCCTTACAGTTAGAAAACATAAAGGAGCAACAATTTCGACCCACCCTCTCAAATGGTGTAACCAGACATCGCACCGGAACACGGCAAAGCCGCTTGGCGTTGCGGCTTTGTTTGGTGGGTGGTCACCAACCACGACTGAAGCTTACCACCAGTTAATTACAAGTGAACTTAATTACCAGTTGATTGTCACCTGATTTGCACCACCCGGGGGCCACGTGCCAATTCAGATAAAAGGTGCACTCCCACGGACGAAGGTGACTCAGCCCCCAAAAACTTACTAAGAAGTACGTACTGCATTTCTGATGCTATTTAAAATTTTAAAGCATCATCATCATCGTCATCCCTTGCCTTTTTCCCATTTCTATAGTGGTCGGCTCCCAGTCTAACCTGATGCGGCTAGCTACCAGAATTATACGAGCGACTGCCATCAGACCTCGAAACCCGTACGGAACCAGTAGCCGAGATGGTTAGACCAGGTGTCAGATTATATTGGCTTCTAACTACATGTAACGATTGTCATAAACGTGTTAAATGACAACCGGGACCGACGGCTTAACGTGCTCTCCGAGGCACGGAGGGTAGTCCCTCAACCGACCAGACACCGAAACAATTTTTTGTTGTATTGTAACACAAATATTGTCCGGAGCGGGAATTGAACCCGCGACCTCCCGAGCACAGTATTCCCCAATCGGACGGCTTACACCGCTCGACTACCGAGGCCGTCATTTAAAATTTTTAAGCGTTACATAATATTTAATGAGGTACGTTATATTGACCAATTCCTAAAGGGAAGCCGGTCGGAATCGTGTTAAATGGTCTCTTCGCAACTGATAGACAGTGATATGGCTCTTTAGCATTACAATCCTTACTTTGATATTATAAATGCGAAAGTAACTGTCTGTTGCGCGTTCACGCCAAAACTACTGAAGCGATTTAGATGAAATTTGGTTTGGAGATAATTTGAGATCTGGGGAAGGACGTAGGATAGTTTTTATCCGAATGCGCAAAAAGGGGTTAATGGTTTAGCGCGATAACCGACATACGCGCGGGCGGAAAGCTAGTCAGATTAGGTACTTAAACATCATACATGGTAAACTACTTGTGTACGAAACATCTAAGAGTTCTAAAATAGTGGGTCATTAAAAAGGTTATTTAAGATGTAATAGTTAAATTACGTTATTAAATAAGGTTACACGTTATATTAATATTAATAACGCAAATAAAATTATGTGTAAGTAATAATAACGACCACCGGTGCTGCCCTCTACAATGTTATTGTAATTTTATGCAATAAACCGCGTGTGTCGCCAACGAGACAAACGTGTTCCGAATTTGAAAACTCAAATTTGGAACATGAAGACAACATGACGTCATAAATGCTGAAGTTCGAGGTTTGGTATGTAATCTTTTTATGTGACAAATGTCCGCTATATCTAATTTGATATTTTCGTAGTTTTGAATTGATAAATGGTAAGCGCGTCTATTGTAAACCACATCATCACTTAACAATACGCGACGTGAAAACAAGTACCTATATTACCGCCACGCCATTCCACCGACCCGTCTAAATTAAATGAGTACCTACTTTATTTCCTTACATCGTCATTTTAAAGCCAAGGTTATACCTTCAGGAACAAATCCATAGAATACCATACGCATTATTATACAACGTAGCAAAACTGCCAACTTTCTAGGCACATTTCCAAAGACCTAGATTCAGAGGAATTTTAAGAATCTCTATTTAATTTTGAACTTAGAATATAACCTTGCCTTGCTAATAATAACTAAAATACGTTTGTCTTTGTCAGTCATCTTGACAGTTACACTATTAAGAAAGAGACAAAATCCTGTATAAGGCTTTAAGACCGTAAGTTTATGTTCTAATGTTGTGTTACTCACGTCAAAGGAGTAATAAAATTATACATTTTACAATGAAAAGTAACGTAATATATTTTCCCTTTGCATGTTCTACATTTTGCCAAACATTCGGCGTAATTTGATCCAGTTTCGTTCACGTAGACATCAGGTGCATTCTATAGCCGTAACTTTGTTCCACGAGTTAAGGGTTAATGGTCATTAACCGTTTGTGACAGTTTCTGTGATGTTCTATGTTATTGTAATGCGTACATTGTGTTGAACATAAAGATAACCATGAAGTACTAACCTACCTAATGCCTAAACCTAGTAATATAGACCGACCGTTTGACTCGCGTATCGCCATCTGAGGTACAAAGTCATAAAACATTAATTAAATCTCATAAAGAACTATTTAACCACAGATAAAAGTATTACTTTTATCTGTGATAATAACTTTTATCTGGATAATAGTGACGAATAGTCTTATTACATTAAATGTAATAAGACTATTCGTCACTATTATCCATATCGCTTGAATCATCATCACTGTCTGTGCAGCTTGAGGAGCCAGAATCTTGGCGATAGGCGATACGCGAGTTAAACGGTCTAACTATAGTACACACGGCTACACATCAAACTATAAGTTTCCAGTATAAGCTGACATCTCGTTGTACGGAAATCCGATACAATGCGAGATCAGTTTATACTGGAATAGTATAGCTTGATTGATACACATCAAGGTATACATTTCCAGTATAACCTACACACGGCTACATAACTAGTACTAATTAAGTATTATATGATCTGTGCCTAAACTAATGTGTAAAAAAATTCTTCCGCGTCGTTATCTCCCGGGACCGTATTCAGGAGGCAGCATTACCGCGTTGGATGACAATATTATATCCTTTACCCGAGATACAAACCAGCCGTCTGGTCACGTGTGTTGTCAACTAGGCGTTTTGACAACTCTTTGAAAAGGGAACGTGCTTGGACTCCACGGACCAAGAACAGATATAATATTGATGTCATAACAATTCACAGCCCAAACCTCTGAGCTTAGAGACTACAAATTTGGCACATAAGTTCCTTGTGAGGTCTAGGGGTGCACTAAGAAAGAATTTTTCAAACTCACTCTCTAACGGGACGACACTATAGCGGCTTGCAATACAGGCTTGCTTATATAGGCTTCACTCGCAGTGCTTACTTCTTAGATGACCGGGTATGTGAGGAGTAATAAATAAATTAGTTTAATTAATTAGTTAGTATTTAGGATACTATGCTATCGCATTAGGTATGATAATTGTAATGATTGTTGTAAAGTGGTTACTAAATAAATTAATAAATAAATGTCGACAGGCACTGGCTAGGTAGTAGGTACTATGCGTTTAAAATTAGAATAAGACTGGAAATCCGCCATCTTGGACATGAATAGTTATCAACTTGACATATTAACGAAAAAAAGGGATTCGTATAAGTCTATAGACTTAAACACATGTCAAAACATGTGTATAAGTCTATGTACCTATCTGTATTTTTGTGTATAAGTGTACAAGTTTGTACTACTTACTTTTCTACTTATATCACTTTCCTATATATTTTAAACCATTGTATTCGTATAGGTGGTTTGTTATTTTGTGCTGACGCTACATTTGCTAGGATATTGGTATGAAGTTTGAAACGCATAGTATTTTATTCACACCACGGATAATATATACTAGTACCTATAAAATTCAAAATTCTATTCCGCTATTTTGTAAGATGGATGTAAAATCTTCGTCTAAAACGCGTTCGGTTTCCTCAATTTCTTTGGAAGTTGAGCATTGTTGATCAGGAATTGATAGGGTTCACTAAAAATTGATGGCTGTCATTACCAGAACATTTCCCGCGTTATAAAATGCAAAGTGTGAAACGGGTGTCAACAATTGCAGTTCTTGTAAGGGTGCTTCGCTTTCAGAGTTTTTAGATGAAAAAGTGAACAAAAACCTGCTGTTTTTGTATGTTTTGAGCGGATTTTTATTAGTTTTTGTTGTGTTGAACACTTGAAATTGACTTTAGGTACACAGGTATAGACAAAAGGAGGGGAATCGAACACGCGCCCTTATATTTCAAAGGTTCTGATACAGCTGCGCCACCGCTGCTTTATGACAACTACTTATCATTTTAGGACATGAGATATCCATCAACCTGCTTTTAGCTCGTTAGTCCGTATTGAAATGCGTCCGAAAGTTATTTAGGGCGCCATCCTGTCGTGTTCACACAAGATGGCGTAGGTATTAGCTATAACTAGTACCTATTTATCTCCAAAATCAGAAAGTGTGGATCATGAAATTAAATGTTAAAACCCACAAAGATTTTACTGTAATTATGTGACAAATAGGTAACTAAAAGACCATTACCATTTGCACAGTCATTACCACAAATGTTTTGAACTGCATACATACAATGTTCTATTGAAGTTATTGTAATTCCAGTGCGCTTTCAAGAGAACTGTTCAGTAAATCAATTTTCTGAAACAACTGGGTAATTTCACGCATGCTTATTTTTTTGCTAATTTCGGTGGTATTTTTTATTTATAGGTTTTCCGCTAAAAAAATGAACTGGTGTTCTTTTATAACACATAAGTATTCTAGATATTTAGCGGGAAACAAATAACTGCAGTTGTTTTGGAAATATAATAACCACCGAAATTGCCAACCCACCGAAATTTATAATTTTACACCGAAATTGAAATTTTTACACCGAAAGTGCAACATCACACAGAAATTGAAAATAGCAATATTTATGAAACAGTATATACAAACTACGGCTCCACTGTCAATTTCGCCGTTTGCAGCACAATGTACTGCTGCAGAGGTGGCTGGTGAAGTTAAGTAAGTATGGATAATGCAAAGGATGCAGCGGATACAGTCAAACAACGCACTCTGATGATGTATTATGTCGTCGGATGATGAAGAGGATGTAGGATGGAGAATTATATAGGTTTTAGCAAACTCTGAATTTTTTCAATAAGAACGCCTCACACTAGCATTTATCCAGGGCAGGCTTTCGATGATGTTTGACGTTACTTATCATAGCTAGTACAGCGTATTCATGTATTCCTGCAGCGATGCAGCGACAACGCAACGCAGACAACATGATGCATACGTCACTTTTTCGCAGCAGCAGCGTCTGCGCTGCGTATATGATCATCGAACGCCTACATTGGACAAACGCTAGTGCGAAGGCTCTATAAATTGAACTCAAATGGTCTTGACCTTAATATTTTGCTAAATGCTGGGGGTGATGCTAAATAAAATAAAGTTATGATGAGATCTTCGTTTACTTAATTTAACACTTAAACAAACAGAGTTTTTAAAAACAATAGATGCTTTTTGTAGGTTCATCATCATCACGATGATGACTATAAGGTTCATAATCTTCTCTTGATATAATATCTAGTAAGTTATTAAATTTAAAATCACAATAATCACAGTTGAATGGCACGTATCCTTAAAAAACGCAGAACTTCGGGTTAATTAAATATAGATAGATAAAATTTATTATAACTTGTTACAATTAAAAATTCTTTAGTCGTTAGCTACTAGGAAGGTTTTAGTAGATTAAGATCACAATATAATAACAGTTTACAAACATTATATGAATAGATAATAGACAATAGTCTATTTAAATAAAAATTAATTGCTGTTCGTCTCGCTAAAACTCGAGATCGACAGAACCGATTTGGCTGATTTTGGTCTTGAATGATTTGTGGAGGTCCAGGAAAAGTTTAAACGGTGAGAAAAATTTAGAACGGGCGAAGCCGGGTGGGTCCACTAGTATTATATAAAATTGTATTGACGCTATTCTTACATATTTAAATAAAAGTCTAATTTTTTTTTCAAATAAATATCTATAACAAATACTAAAATCAATTATTGTTTCCTAATAATGTTAATAATACTTTTATTCATAACAGTAATTTCTAACCAAGCATACACTGATGAATGGATCAGGATAATATAATACTTATTAACGCACGTCACTGGACAGCAACTTAACTTTTCATTTAACAAAACGCTTCAGAAAATCATAAACTGAATCATTTTCACGTGATAACTTAATATTTCTTGTTCTTCTTTCATAAAATGCTTTAAAATTAGCTCTGTTTACCTTTTGCTTCAATGTTCTAGCACGCGGAGTCATTTCACCCAGCGATAAATTTTTTCCTTCCTCTTTTTTCTTTCTATATCTTTCTCTATCTTTTCTTCTTACTTCTTTACCTAGTAATCTTTTTTTATTTTTTCCTTTCGTAATCTTTCAGCCAGTCTCTTTTATTGTAAAGTCTCTTCCCTTGATTGTTTTTCCTTTCGTTTTCCCATCCTAAAATCAGACAAAATTAAGAAGGTAACGCACAAAGGGTTTATAAATATTAACGATTTAATACACTCAGGTCTATTTAGCACAAGACTTTGAACAACTCTTGGAATCAAAGTCCTAAATAAAATATAATGAACCGAACTGAAAAAGTATGGTCACAGGTTACCACCCCGTTCTTCATAGATAGTTAACCACGCTAAAAAAGGACACAACCCCTTATTCGACTTATTACTACATTTCAGGTACAATACGAGTAAGGAGCTGGACATATTTTATGATCAGTCCCAGTCCCGCTTATTTACATTTTACAGTTATCAATTCATTTTAAAAACAAAAGCAATTTTATATACCTGTAGCCATATTTTTTTAGTTTGTAGTCTTGTTTACTTCATTAATTTTCACAAAATGCTTTCACCAGTGTTTTCCTTTATAAATATAAAAGTGGTACCAAGTGATGATCCCACACACTATACTATTCGACGAGAACAATTTTGTTTGATACAGGTTATAATGTTAATAGTGATCATCAATAACTTTAAAGTTTAATTATGGTTAACTGAGAATGGTGTTTTGGTTCTGTGCCATTATAATATGTGTCATAAATTGTAAAGAGCATAATTTGTAACCTTTTGGCGATTAAAAAGGGTGACCGTGAGTTTTATTGCCAGTTCTTTCTCACAGGTTCTCCTTTTGCCTTGCGAATCTGGCAGCAAATGTAAATGTAGAAGCGACTTGCAAAAATGTTACGTTGTAACTTATTTGAATAAAAACTTTGACTTTGACATAATTTGATTATTATACAAAAGTACAACGAATTGTTTACAAAAGTGTAGCATAGCACACGAAGATAATATTTATTTAAAAAAATCTCTTTTAAGTCGTACTTATATCGTACGTCGTATCTCTTTTAAGTCGTAATAATAAAATAAGTTAGTTTAATTAACCTTTGTGGGTAAAAATCTTACAGAAGTTACGTGAACCCATAGCCATTATAGTATAAATGCAATATCGGTGGCAATAAATCTACCACCGAAACCACCGTTATTGCACCACCGAAATTAGAAACATTAAGAAAAAATTGAATAAAACAAAACTGAGTGATACATTCCTCACGTGAAATGTATGATTGCTAAGGTTACCTAACAACACACAATATATTCATAAATTGTAAAATAAAAAACCACCATTCATTCATACAGTAACCCACCGAGATTGTATAATTTCGTATTCCCTCTTAGATTTTAAAAGGTACTTACGTTTTGGCGCGGAAACTGGAGAGGATCGGCCACTTCACTACTGCGCGAACGCAAGAGCACGACTGGAACTACACGTGCGTAAGAGGATAGATCGTGTAAATCGACGTGTAATACGTTGTTTATGGATTTTAACAAAACCCACCGAAATTGCACTTTAGGCGCGGACGTTCCTTAACGCAATTGTCCTGATGTCTGTATTATAGCAGAAGTAATGGAAACAAAAAATATGGTTGCTTTCTATATTCATTAATATAATTATATCAAATTAAGAACTAAATTTGCCATCATAACGGATATAAAGAGGATAATGTGCGTAAAAGGGAATCACGGACATACCACCGTTATTGAAAACTGGCATATTATAATTTTTTATTAAATTTGTTTTTAAGAGAAATGTATTTTCAGTAGTGGCTTCATATAAGCTAGTGTTCTTATTACACGAAAAAAAATTGAGTGGTCATAGATAAACGTTTTATATATAGATTTCATGCGAAGAAACTCTAAAAACGCAGGTGGTGAAATCACCCAACTGCAACATTCTCGACACATCGTTTACACGACTTCCTGTACGCGACGTTCTTGTTGCAAAAATGTTTTTGCAAATCGATCTAGATTACCAAATACATTTTTGCAACAAGAAAGTATGTTAAGTTTTGATTGGTTCGTTCAAGGATTTGAATAAACATATCTTATTTTTTTATTCTGTAATAGGCTTGCGCTTGACCACAACTGTTGTTAAGCGATGACGCAGTCTAAGATGAAATGCGCTTACCTAGTAAATACCGAAAATGACCTATCATCCCCGATACTTTGCCAACTTTTGATGATAACAATTTCATAGAATATTTGAATAATATGATGTGTATTATGTAGACATCAAGTCAGTGTTGCCTTCAAATCAAATCATTTATTCGTGATTCGCAGGTAGGTATTACAATATAGGTCTTACAATATAGTCGGTTCATGCCGTGATCAGCCTGATAGGCATACAAATTAATTATACATGAATAAAAATATAAATAGAAATGTCATTAAAATTCGTCAATAAAATTAGTCATTAATAATATTTATCACTACATTATTACAATTTGTCAATAAGAAAGTCATTGAAATAAAACTACTTTTTAACGGATTTTATCGCGGTTTATTTTAGATTTTAGATCCCGACGTTTCAAAGTTTTTTCAGACTTCATGTTCACGGGTGGAAGACTTTAAAACGTCGGGATCTAAAATCTAAAATAAACCGCAATAAAATCCGTTAAAAAGTAGTTTTATTTCAATGTGTGATATTCGCGTAAATCTAAGACAATACTAATAAGAAAGTCATTTACGCTGTAGTAGCATTTGCTTGTCAACAATTTAGTTAAATGTTAAATGTATAATGTTCAGGTTGTTGGGTCAATATTTTCAATGAATTGTGCACACCAGACACAACTAGAGCGATTTCACCAATTACTAGTCCTTTAAATATTTGAAAACGCTAAATGATGTTTCATGTAAATGTTGTGTGAAAGCATTGGAAGCGCACCTTTAGACGAGTGTCTACCGATCTACATTGTGTGTTACTGTGCGTTTGCACTGCACAACAATACATGATACAAGCATAGTCTTATCACTTTCTACTCATCTCTAAACGATAGAGATAGATAGTGCTTGCAACATGTTTTCTTGTGAATATTTCGCCATGGAAACTAGGGGAAAATAAACAGTGGAATTCTAATTCAAATTATTTATTTTTAACCATTAATGGTCATAACAATAATGTAATGTAATGGTCATAATTTATATTCAATATTACTATGCATTTAAAATAAGAATAGGACTGGACTCGCGGCTAACTTCATATCAAAAACCGAGCAAAAGTAGCGTCAGCGCAAAATATCAAACCACAAACAGTAATATTATTTTGAAATGCATGGAAAAGTGATTTATGTAAAAACTTTACTTAGGTATGTAGTTACAATGCAGCTACCTACCTAAATAAATTTTCTCGCTAGGATACCATGAACTTGTACATACCTACACAAATTCATATACTCGGATAAAACACACGTTTTAACTTTAATAATACCGCATTTTGTCGTCGGAAGTAAGTAAATGAAATATGTTCGTACCTAAATATTCGACTCCAAATTTCCAATCTTACTCAAACGGTAATAAGATACTCGCATTTTTTTACATAAAATATTTCGTCTAGATGTTATTAGGTATTATATCGAATAAACATTTTTGTTCACTGCACTAAAAATGTGAAGTTGTTGTGCATTTCAGTTCAAGATGGCGGATTTTCAATCCTATTCTTATTTGCAACGCATAGTAAACATTAAAACAATCTCAATAATTAATAAAATACATCAAAAACTAAAATAATAAGAACATGCCATTTAAGGTGCATGCTGATTTATAAGGTGTTAATTATTGGCAAACTTAACAAGGGTACTTGGTACGAAATAATTAGCATAATTACAAAAAAATTTGAGCAATTTTTTGTTTTCGACTAATAAAAAGTAATTCTATCAAGAATTCTTCCGCATACAGTAGCTAACGTATGATGCGATGCGCGCGCGCTGGCTGGTTCATAGATAGGTAAACAGTTTATCACTTCACTTCAACCCTTTTTAGAGTCCCACTGCTGGGCACGGGTTTTCTTACAACTATCTTACGATTTGAGAGAGTTTAGGCCTTAATCCACACACGCTGGCCGAGTGCGGGTTGGTGGATGTCACATGTCCTAAAATGTTTAGTTCTTAGACATGCCGGTTTACTCATGATGTTCACCGATATTGAGCAGCGGCAATGAAACAATTCACACAAAGATGTGTGGGCAGAATCGGGAACCGAACCTGCGACCTTTTATTTCGAACGAGAGGCCCACCGCATGCCGCATAGCATAAGCTGAATGTTGCATTGTTCATTGCATTATTATTCATAAAAAATATTATTAAATACTTAACCCCTTAAATTTTAAAGACTTATTATGGCCTTATTCATAAAAAAGGTTTTAAGGTTCAAGTTGATAAAAAAAATCGTTTGATTTTGTTTCAGGTATCGAGATGAAGCGCTATGCTGGTCTGAAAGGTAAACTAATTTTCATTATAAATATGGTGCCCAGCTCCATAATGACACATCATTTTAGACCGAACGAAAAAAGATTCTCAATTTACCAGTATAACTCCGTGTTGTAAAAAAAATAAATAACGTCTTAGTAGATAATTCACAGGTATTATTGAGGTTGTTGTAATTCACAGGTATTATTCACAGCGTGTGTGGATTAAGGCCTTAACTCTCTCAACTCATAAGACAGTTAAGAGAAGACCCATACCCAACAGTGGAACACAAAAAAGGGTTGTAGTGATAGTGATTGAGGTGAGTGGTACCTACCACTAGTGATGGTAAAGGTGGTTCCAATATTGGAACATGAAAATATTGGTAACCGGCGTATGTATTAAGGTTCAGAATTCGTCTTACGGGACTGATGTTCTACGAGAATAAGGTCCCATTAAAGAAACAAGATATCAAAAAGGTTCTCAATCGAAGTCCCAATTATAATCTTAAACATTTAATCCAAAGCAAACAATAGGCAACTGACCACTATAATATTTTGATCCGGATGTCACTATGCAAATATTATCTCGACCCTTCTTAATCCTTAAAGTGTGCTTGACCATTCCGGAACAATTTAGAACTACGGTAAAGGCTAGTTTTCATAGTAAAATGGACATGCATATTGAATATTGTTTGTATTACAAATTATATTTTGTCTCAACTATTAAATATGAAACGATAGGTAAAACTACCTATAACTGAAAGAAAGGAAGAAAAACATTTATTTGACTGACACAGGACACACATAATCAAATGAAAAAAAACACATGAAAAGAGATAAAAAAAATACATAGAAACAGTTAATAAAAGAAAACAATAAAAAACAAAGAGTAAGTGTGACCCATCAGTGTCAAACATGGACATTGCTCAGTAAACGCTGTGAGTGCTTACTAGAGGCGTACCACAGCACTAATTTTCAGCTATGTCCATATACAGTATGACACCAACTATAACTAGGGACAATGTATTTGCGTTTCTACAATAAACTTCCCAGTAGCAATAAAGATATGTTATTAAACAAGTTTAACAAAAATAAAAAGTGCACTGTCAAGTAGGGCTTATAAAATTTTGGACCATTTAGCGGATAAAACGGTTTGTGACCAAGCCGCTTTGTCACAACACGATAATAACTAATTTTCTTTTTTGACTTATTTTATGTAAAATTCTCAAAGAAATAAAAACATATACTTAGACTTAGACTATACTTGAGCTATTACAAAGATGTGAAGTAGTAGTAAGTCCATAAGGCTTATTAAGTAGGAGCATGTGGTCTGATAAAAATGATTAGGTACTTAATGAATTATTACATTTGTAATGTCTCAAGTATGGTGTGTTATATGTAACGAATTCCTAAAAAATTTAGAATGATACATTTAACTCTAACATAATTTATGTAACTATATACTGAATATAATGTAAATCGCATTTGAGAATTTTTTGTTCTAAAAAATATTTGTGTAATGCAGAGCACCTGCAACTTATCAGACGGTCGGGTTATAAATTCATAATTAGAATCTCTTTATACTGGCTCATCATTATCATTATCAGCCTGGGAATGTTTACTATTGGACATAGGCCTCCGCTTTTGAACACCACAGCGGTCGGGGGCCCGGTTAGCAAATTTTACAATGTCATCCGTCCACCTCGTGGAGGACCGGCCGGCCGACGCATAACTAGAGAGTAGTAGACTAGTATTGCTCTATCGATTTCCAATTTTCCATATGAGTCTTAGACAATTAATTGGCGTATAAAATCCATGGTTTGTTTCAACCAAGTGAGATACGGTGTTTCTGGAGTAACTAAGCCCAAATTTCTTGAATTATTCTTCATTGAGGGACATTTTCTCGAATCCGCTAACACGCTTAATACTGCTACGATTCCGGACTCATGGATTAAAGGGCACAGTAGAGTCGTAGTTTGGACGCTCTCACATGAATAGATAAGACGTCGGATCGTATTGTAGTCATAAAATTCACATTCTGACATCACAACCTCAATCACTTGTAATTCTTGAGCGAGTAAAGCGTTTAGTAAAGGGATTTTCTAATAGTATTTGAATTATATGAAGATGCTGGCTTACTAATAATGTCTAATATATGTCGCTTTACGACCCAATAGTGACGTATATTGAACAGAACTAAGTATTACAATAGGAAACCCTGGCAGGGTTTCCTTGATATATTACTTATATTATAAAACATTCGAAGGTATGTCTGCTTCTACCGACACTAAGCAGTGTCGTGGAAAATTCACACAAAAAGATCATAAGAAACACTTACGACTAGGGAATTGAACCTCCAACCTTTCAAAGTCGTCGCCACCACTGTTCAGTTAGAAGTAAAACCTAAGAATTTTTGAGAGTGAAACATATTGGTCAAAATGGTGATTGAGATTCAATTGGGCGAGTGTTGCATCCCTTGCGGTCACAGTACGGCTTATTTGTGGCTTAGATAACAATGGGAGCGCAATAGGGTTCCCACTTTTCAAAAATGTTTTATTCGGACACGCTTTTATTGGTTTTGTGACGGTAGTGGATAGCATCTTAGATCCGCAGATAGAGAGTAGTTAGAATTGCAATAGAAATAAACAGTAATCACTTTATAATTAGCTTTTAACCCTTTGAGACCAGTGAAAACACAAATATAATAATAAACTAACACCAGATCACGTTTCGAGAGTTGTGAAGTTAATCCCACAGACTACTAAGAGGTTAATCCGTAAAGAAAAATAGATATCTAGAATAATTATGAATAATTTTGAATTTGGAAAGATTTAAATTAAAAAAAAAAACGTAAGAGTGGTCAGGAACGAGGAAAGGTCGAAGTATGAAGGTTGGATTTGTTACAGTTTCATTTGTATGTTTACCACAGATAATATTATTCTATATTTTACATAGGTGCGAGTTTATTGCCGTTCCTGGGGCACAATTCCATTTTCCGAAAGTAGAGCTGCTATTGAGATTTTCTGAGTATATTAGAACTCTTTTTTCTCGACTCGGGTATCAAACCTGGGTCGCGGTTATTAAGTAAACACCCGTACCACTGGACTACTAACGCAGTTTTTTTATCTACTTTCCTTAAATTACACCACGAATTGTGGACAATAGTAAATTAGCTGGATTTATCGAAATAATAAAATAGGTAGGTATTATTTGATTATGGTAAGCACTTTTGGTGCCAACCCTAGCGACAGTCGGTCGGAATGGTCATCGGTTTCAAATAAATGAGGGTTACGTAGGGTTGCCTCAATAATGTTCGGGTGTGCGGTTGTTGTAAACAATTTAGGTCCGAAATATTAAACAATATTGTTGTACCTTTGAAGTTTTGGTTTGGTACAAGATATTGTTATTTTTTAAACCACAATTTCAAGTATCAAAATTATACCTACTGTCTGTACGTATCAATTTAATGGTCTAATCTTCTGCAGAGGTTTTTTTGGTCGATGGATTTATTTTTATTTTTTTAAACTGCTTCACTGTCACAGTCTAAGAAAGTAGTTACTATATCAGGTATCAGTACTTAAATCATAGAAAAAATACGTGTGAGATGACTTAGGTAGGACACGCGATTAGAATTTATTTATGTGGATAACTTTTATCGTTCCAGTTGACAAATATTTTACCGAAATAATATTTCGATATATCCAATAATTATTCAGTAGTTTCACAGATAGCTCTACTTTCAATAAAAATAAGCATTTCCATTAAAATCACTAACAAAACACAGCTGTTATGATCATCTTCCTCTCTCCTACAATTTTAAAAAAATATTTATTTTTTATACAGATTCTGACAAGGTACATGATTGTTACTCTATTTGACAATATTTTTACCCGTGCAATAAATATATTGAGTATTAATAAAAAAAAGGGTGACTGAATCGTTATTTTCGTTTCAATAACCTTTTGTGCTACTAAAATTCACATTAAGTTTATTGTATGATTTATTTAGAAAATAGTTTTAATGTCCTCTTTTAAAAAAAATCTTAAAAATCTATACGTATAAAATTCTCGTGTCGCGGTGTTTGTCACTAAACTCCTCCGAAACGGCTTGGTAAATTTTTATGAAATTTTATATCTACATTTAATAGGTCTGAGAATCGGTCGTAATCTATTTTAAGTGATAAGGGTGGTTCACCCGAATTTTTTTATTATTAGACAGATATTTTTTTTAATTTTTATACTTTTTACGGTTTGGTATTACATAAATTTAAACAACCCTAAATTTGCACCACTTTGCCACCCAAAAATAGGGATTATTTTTGAAAGAAGGTTAAAAAGGTGAGACACCCACGGTACAAAGTTCACCGGGGACCTAGTATAATATAAATAAGTTGTAATTTTATGAATCACCTGTGTTCCTTATAAATACAAGTAGCAGTAAATAATGTTTATAGTTATAATTTTAATCCCATAAAAAAGACAGGTGATATCTTCATTTATAATTATAATCTAATTTACATTATATTAAAGGCTGGAACAAATTGTCCCCATCATCGTAAGCAATGACATAAGACTCTTCTAAATGATCCGCGGCTACTCTCGTAACCAACGCCAAGTTACAGAGATCGTCCCCCCATCTTTTTTTGAGGGTAAATGCTTTAAGCATCCCCTCGCCCTAAAAGGGCATATGGGACTCCTGTTATTGGCCCCATACGGTCTCCAACTACAAGCGGCTGGGCCCATGTTACCCACTAAAACCCCTCGGGTGTTCCGTCGGACACCCTTTGTACTGGGATGCGGGATTCACATCGTCTCCACCTAGTCTGAGGGCGTATCACTTACGCTAGGTTTACCAATCTACGGTGGGAAATTACTAGTAGGTCCATGGAGTTACGAAAAGGTCCTGATTTAAACGGATAAAAAAATTGTATTTGTATTATAAAAGGGCAGATCCGTATAGATGTAATCTTTTAGAGAACTAAAATTACCAAGTCCATCGATTAGCAAAGTTAAGTGGCAATGTGCTAGTTTATTTCCACAACGATCTGTTTAATAACAAGGATAACCCGCGACAGTAAAGAATGAACCTTACAAGGCAACAGTATCATTCCCTCTTTCTCGCACGGTATTGCTGTTTTACTCACACACGTCGGTATAGCACATAAAAAAATCCATTTTAACAATGTATTCAGTATTAGGCATAGCAGTTGGTTGGCTATTTATAGGCAAATATCTTGCTTATTTATTAAAAATCAACCAATTATCATATAGGACTATTTTGTTTTGCTGCCGGTCCAAACTGTCATTAAATTGTCATGTATGAGTCGCCATTTTGGATTCGTTTCTTAACTGTCATGGGTTATACTTAACTGATCTACAGTGAAATAAAACTACATACTTTTTAACTGATTTTATCGCAGTTTATTTTAGATTTTAGATCCCGACGTTTCAAAGTCTTTTCAGACTTCATGTTCACGGGTGGTTTTATTTCAATGTGTGATATTCGCGTAAATCTAAGACAATACTATGTGATCTACAGTGCTCAAACAGAATAACCAAACACGTCGATGGTTCGACTAAAAACAATTTATTTATTAATACAGACATCCGCCTCTCTCCTAAAATTTAAATGAAATTATTTTAACATACTGTTATGATGAACTTCTTGTAATATTCTTATGCTGTGCCCACAGAATCCATAATTGTGTCAAAATTGTATAACTTTCCATCCATCTGTAACATTATAATAAAGACATTGAGTATATAGAGTAATATAAGCAAGTAGTTAATTAAGTTAGTTTGTTTAATATTAATCATATAATATGTGAGGTCCGGAGTATCTATCAGTCATAATTTCAGGTTTGAAAAATGGCGGCCATTGCAATAATTAATAATCTGCATTTAAACTTGGAATACAATTATCTCTTAATATACGCCATTAAATAACATGGGTTTTTAATTCGTCTGAACTTAATGTCATTGCACTATCCTTAAAATACTATACCATCTGTTTTTAATGTTAATATGACAAGGACTATCCAATTTGGTTTTATGAAGGTAATAGACAAGATGATAATTTTTTGGGTGCGTGCGTGTCGGTGTCGGTGTCGGTGTCGGTGTCGGTGTCGGCGTCGGCGTCGGCGTCGGCGTCGGCGTCGGCGTCGGCGTCGGCGTCGGCCTCGGCGTCGGCGTCGGCGTCGGCGTCGGCGTCGGCGTTGGCGTCGGCGTCGGTGTCGGTGTCGGTGTCGGTGTAAACATCTTTCGTTAGCGATTAATAATAATAATATTATAGTGTAACATTAACACAGCCATCCAGTAATATAAAAACGTCCTTAATTTGTTTTAGTATATTTTTCAGTTAATAGAAGAAAGAAATTAAGAAAGAAAAATATTTATTTGACAAAGACAGGCCACACAAAATCAAATGACAAAAAAACACATAGAAAGAGAGAAAAACATGAATGGAAACAGTAAAAGAAGAAAAAAATTAAATACAAAGAGTAAAGGCGGAAACACATTATTAAAACGCTACGCCACCCGATGCGACGTGATGCGTGTTGAGTCAAATCAAATTGTATTGTTTTCTATGACCAGGAACACTAGGAACATCGGATGCGACGCCATGCGAGAACACGCCTCCCGATCCAGACCTGCTAGATCGGCGTGTTGACACGTTGCGTCCCGTCGCGTTTTATTAATGTGTTTCCCATCAGTGTGAGCAGTGTCATGGACTTACTCAGTAAACGCTGTGAGTACCTACTAGAGGCGACCCACAGCACTGATTTTCAGCATCGTCCACATTCCCACAGTGTGACACCAGGCGCAATGGTTGCCAAAAGGTCAAACCTGCATAATTTGTTTATATGTATTCTGAAAAAAAGCAAATATTATCTAAACAACCAACCATTACTTATTCGTTAAAATTCACTACACAACTAATGTTAATAAAGTTAATGTTAATAATAATGTTTTCAATAATTTACTACAATATTATAAAGTGCATATCTAGTTATGAATTATTAATACTCGCCATATAAACTGTTGCGTCTTAATTACTTGAGTACTTGCCTTCCTTACATGGTATTTGATAGATTCCAATGACATTTTACAAGCCATGGGTTTCTTAACTTTTAGATAGTTATATATCCATTATATAGGGTGACTGGTAATTAGAGAGTTCCATTGCTTAGCAACAGGCACTTTGTGGTCAAGCGCAAACCTATTATGAGATAAAAACATAGTAGTAGGCGCCAATGGTGAAGGGTGGAAATCGGAAAAAGGGAAGCCGGAGCAAAAAAGGTCTTACTAAAGAAAATAATATCTCTTCAATATCTTCACTGATGTTTCTCTACCAAGGTAGCGGGGTAGCGCTTTAACTCGACCTACTCTTCATTTTTACTGTGCAGCATAAGGGGCGTCCATTAACTACGTGAGGCATTTTTGAGAATTTTTCGACCCCCCCTCCCGACTTTGTGAGATATCGTAAGATTTTCCTCAACTCCCTCTCCCCTCCCCTAATCTCACGCGAAATTCTTCAAAACTTCTGTTGTAAACGTGTTGGATTATTGAGAAAAAAATACTTTTTCTATTCTAGTATTTGTGAATATTACCGTAATTTAAAAGCACAATCATAAAATTAAATAATAAATATAAAACAAAAACCAAAAAAAAAAATTATTCTAATTCAGTCCATTGAGCCTCAATTTTACACCATTTTCTGCGAGAAAAAAAATTACGTGATATTTGCCAAGAATCCCCCTCCGCCTTGATGAGATATGGAAAGATTTAGCTTGATCCCCTCCCCCCGTAGAACACCTCGCGTAATTAATGGACGCCCCCTTATTACAAAATTGCGAATTTAATTAAAACTAAGTTTAAAAAAAAAAAACTATGAGTCAAAGGTAGGGAAGAGTGTTATGAAAGAACCAGGCTTTGAAAGAGCCGATATGATTTTTACTCACAAAAATATGACAGTTCTACAAAAACAAAATTTGTTTTTGTAGAACTGTCATATTTTTGTGAGTAATAGTTAGCCAGTGTTGCTTAGTAAAAAATAAATTAAAATATGGTAGTATGTAGGTAAGTTAGAAAAATCATATCGGCTCTTTAAAAGCCTGGCTCTTTCATACACACTCTGCACTCCCACGGACGAAGGTGACTCAGCCTCCATAGACTTAGCTGGATGTAGGCAGAGTTTAATATCAGTTTGATGCAGTGCAGTACCCAAGTAGCCCTATCATTTCGTATAAGTACTTCGCTATTTACAAAGCGGGGATATAAATTATATTTCCACAAAATTAACATTGAACGGTTGGCGCCAATGCAATGCTGTATTTATCAAAATCAATCATTACCGGTCCAGCCAAACGCCGCGAGGTTAGGGCAAGATCACACCTGAGCTCCGGGACGCGGCGCGGCAAGCTACTTCAATAGGTGCACTTCGACCTTTTTTAGTGTCTCACTGGCTGGGCACGGGTCTTCTATCAACTATCTTAAGAGTTGAGAGAGTTTAGGCCTTAATCCACACACGGTAGCCAAGTGCGGGTCGGTGGATGTCACATATCCTCAAATTAGTTCTTAGACATGCCGGAATCCTCACGATATTTTCCTTTACCGATATTAATCAGCGGCGATGTTACAATTTACACCAATATGTGGGAATCGAACCCGTGATCATATAAATGTAAGGCCACCGCTGCCTTGCAGGAATAATGCGCAATAAACGTATTCTTTGTTTTTCCTTACCGTGCCAAAAAGATAAACAAAGCTTCAGTTTTCGTGTCACTTTAGAATATCACGATTTTATCAATGAACCACACTATGTATCGACTTATAAATGTCTTAATCCATTGAGTAAACACTTTAACTATGAAATTAACTGAAAAATGTTTTAAAACAACCAGTTAAATACGAATTATTGATAAAATTCTAAACACATTCCAAAATTCATGACCACAGGTTATGCAAGGACACGGGCTGTTTGACATTTTTATACTTTTTAAATTAGAGTGTGGACATAGATTTTTATGGATTCGATAACCATAGATTTAGGAAGAACTGAGTGAATGATATCCAGTCAAATGAAAATGTGATGTTTAGATCGTACTTTAATGTAAAGTATTGTCCTAAATTATTTTATTACTGTCTTCTTTAAATATGAAAATTTTGTTTTTTAACCATGTAACTGATGCTGTGTGAAATTGAGTGCATAATAAATATAATTAGTTGTATCGTATCGTCACTCATTCAAATGTTCTAAACGATCATTTAAATAAAATCAATCTGTGCTTCCCTTGGTCACGTCATTACTTGAGAACGTTTACACCAAAATGGATAATTTATGTATCTATGTGCCTAGATTTAAAAGTTACTCAGACGCTTAAAAAATAACAGCTCTGCCTATTTTAAAAGATCTTGTCCTTAACAGTTTAATACATGGTAAGGTTGTAGTCAATTTATCGGTATTCATATAGAGCAGCGGTCGTCAAAGTGCGGCCGCAGACGATACTTCTGCGGCAACAAATAACTTCGATGCGCTTGCGTTTTCATTTTTTATAACCGCATGACTCCTCCCTCCCTAACTAACACAGAGTTCATCCCGCATTCGCATTAACCTACTCAAATTCACTATCAGATTATTGATTAATAAAAAAATTAACAAAATAGCTTGTTTGACCCCTCATCTTAATTTTGGTAACTGGCCAGAAAAAGAGAAAAAAAATTGGTTGCCTGTAAAGTTGGTATACGGGCGAAAGTTTTACGTGACAACGACTTTGAGTGGTAAAATAATTTTAATGTGAATATTCATTCGTATAGTAGGAAGAAGGATGAAATAATAGTAACAATTTAAAACATTTATTTATACAAAGAATTATATTTAAAACATTATTTATACAAAGAATCTCGCTCTTAGGCGGGCTAACTGTGCTCGAGTGGAAGGGACGCGTGCCTTTCACTTTTTATGTCTGTCTCTCTCGCTCTTAGGCGGGCTAACCATGCCCGAGTGGAAGGGACGCGTGCCTCTCACTCGCTCTCATTGTGAGCGCATAACGTGAGCGGAGCGTAACGCAGTTTCTTGAAGTGTCACCCGGCAAACCAATTTATAAGACGTTGTCACGTCAAAAATATCAAAGAAGTCGTTGAAACGTTTTTTTTAATATTTTCATATTTTTTAAACATTTATAATATTTCCTGTTTTCAACAATTTATTTGAGATACGACTGTATTATTGTATTCCAGTGTTTTATTAAATGTAAAGCTTCTTGGTTCCGAATAATGAATGATTAGAAATCTATTCAGTCACTCTTTTAACAAATCATTCAATGTATTCAATCATGGTGGCCCTACCCTAAAAATATAGTCTCTGGTTACGAGGCGGCCATATTTGTTGTTATAATATGCATCCTAAGGAAAAACAAGGTATAGTCACTTTCAATTCTAAAATAAAAATTTAATTACCCCCGACACATCTTTTTTTTAGCTATATTCAATTTTTATCACTTCAGCTTTTGAATTAAAAACTACATCTAAATCGGTCTATCGGACGGGCCGGTGGCGTGGTCGGTAAGATACTTGCTTTTCACGCCGCAGGTCATGGGTACGATTCCCACCCGAGCAGACATTTTGTATGATAAACACGTTTGTCTTGAGTCTGGGTTTAAATTATCTATATTTCAGTATGTATTTAGAAAAGAAAAGTATTATATGTAGTATATTACCAGTTATCTGGTTTCCATAGTACAAGCTCTGCTTAGTTTGGGATCAGATGACCGTGTGTGTTAATGTCCCAATATATTATTATTATTATTAATCTGTTTACGCTACCTGGCAACAAACTTGTAAATAAATGCTTGAAGGCTTTTGAAGGTTTTTAGTCTAAAAATATCAAGATTAGCAGACAACTTTAGGTAGGCGTGAATAATCGGGTAAGAAGACGGTATTTCAATAAAATAACTACAGCAAATATCACTTCACCCCCATCTCTCGATAGCACAATCATGAATTCTACCAGTTAATTACAGATCGTTAAGATTACGTTGGATTAAATAGTAACGTTCACCGAGCACGTTATTGCATCTGCACTACCGGACGCCACAACGGTTCAACGCGCAGTGTCAGCCATTCTAATATGGCCGCTTCACCCGTGCTCGGTGTTCATTCGTTCGTTCATAATGACATTTTCACCGACCGATGACCTCAAAGACGGACGCGATGACAGTATAAAATGACAGCTGATGCATTAAGAGGTAGATGTGCCAACATGCTTTTTAACTCATTTAGCGACAACAGTTCTAAAGTTGCTTCAGAGTTTAATTTTCCCTTTACTTAGAGTTATTCGTTGTTTATGAAATAAAAAAAATGATGTGGTGTCGTGGGACACCAGGGTGGAACGAAGTTCCTTCGGCTAATAAAGAAAGAGGGAGAAAGAAAAATGTATTATACACTACTCGCTTGTGTATGCGACTGTCGCGCCTGCGCACGTCTCATTTAACGGTTTTATTCCACGCATTTTTTCTTACGGTTTCACTATCACATTTTTTTCAGTTCGGTCGCGCAGCTAAATCCCTATCCCCTCCAAGCCTGCCGTAAGGAACTTCGTTCCAAAAAACAGTTATTTTTAAGCAAAAATGCCTTATATGTTAAACTTCCTACTGCTAGTGTGTAGTAACCCTTACTTGCAAATAAGTTGATCGTTTTTTTTCAAAATAAACCTCTGGTTCCGTACGTACCACTTATGTTAAATGTCCCAAACTGTTAGCAATTTGCGCAGTCTTGAGTGAGCTATAAATCTTGTTAAATTATTTTTTCATTACACTCGCTTGTGTTGGGTTAATAATCTTTTAAAGGTGTACTTAACTAAAACTGAAAGAAAACTTTAAAGAACCAAAGTCAAATCTTCAAGTTAAATTTTACAAGGAAGGGTGACTCTGACAGGCATTATGTCCTCTGTGTTAGAGCAGCGGTGGCGCAGCGGTTTCGGCCTCACCTTTAAAATATAAGGTCGCGGGTTTGAAGTTTCTTGTCTATTAGTTAAGTCCGTATACCCAGTATTATATTATTTATGTTATAACTTTCAGTATTAAATCTCTACATATAATATAAGAAATAGAATATGGCTGTAGTGTTAAAACTTGAGAATGGCTGAACCGAGTTGGGTTAAAGTAATCTTTCGAGTAAATACACAGTGCGAAGTTTGCCGTGTCAATAAGTAATGATTAGTTTTCCAATATTCCGTAACTGACGGACCAGTGTTGTAGTCGGTAAGATACTTGCTTTTCACGCCGCAGGTCATGGGTTCGATTCCCACACAAGCAGACATTTGTATGATGAACACGTCTGTTTGTCTTGAGTCTGGGTGTAATTATTTATATTTAAGTATGTATTTACAAAAGAAAAGTATTATATGTATTATATTACAAGTAATCTGGTTTCCATAGTACAAGCTCTGCTTAGTTTGGGATCAGATGACCGTGTGTGTTAATGTCCCACTGTATTATTATTATAACTATCCGTAAACCATTCAGTAATTTTATTCATTTGCTTCGACTAAAACAAACAGCATTACAACACATATAAACTAATTAGTGATGTGTTTAAAAATAAAGAAATCGATTAAAAGCCTTATTTATTTGGCCTTTACATAACTATTTACAATGTTAATAGGACTTTACTCGTAAAAACTAACTTCAACAAATATCTTAGTCAAGGGCGAGTACGTCTTGTTTTTCTAAAGTTCAGTACAGTCAGTCGTATGACGTATCTATTGTGTACTGTATTGAAACGTATGCAGTTTTATTGATGCAACCATAAGTGTGTATACCTAGTGCGGGCGAGCAAGGATTATAATAACATTTGTAAAGAGTTTCTATTTAATCCTTATATGTACTACTAAAAGCAGTACTGCAAGGAACAGGCTAAACCTTAATTTTTATAAATAATTTGGTTTTTCTTTTGCTATTTTAGCATCTAACAGGGTTTTCGTATTTGCTTGCTAGTGTTCTGAAAAATCATACTGTTACATAACTACTATTCGTGAAAACCTATTATTGGCTTACTGTTGTTTTTTAGCTACTTTTTCAGTTTGTTAAATAGCTGTTGGTTTTCCTTATCAAATAAATAAATAAATAAGATATAGCTAAATATTTCTTCTTTTTTATTGTGTTAGAAAGGATAGAAAATTTTAGCGACTCGGCCTAGATTTGCACATCTTAATCTTGCTCATGGATAACTCTGTTTATTGGAGAAAGCCGCATGAAAATCCGTTCCGTAGTGTTTGAGTATATCGTGAGAAGGCAGCGGAAGCGACTTTATTTTTTACTATTTACACTTTTTATATTGACATTATACCTAGATAGGTATAACATAGGTATACCTAGATAGGTATAATGTCAATATAAAAAGTGAAAAACCAAATTAGGAGATCCTAATTTGGTTATATTGGAAGATATTTTATTCTTTCAAACGCCAAAATATGTTGCCGTATCTTGGAAATACGTTGATTTAGATTTTATATCTCAGTTCTAATTTACCATTTCAGTTCATATTATTTGACATTAAATTGAGCGTGCTTACTCACGGAGTAAAAAATGTTTAGCAGATCGAAATTCGAACTTAAAAGAGATCTTAATGGGTATTTTTAACTTTTGATTTGTGGAACCCTAAAAGTTTAATGATTTTGACATAGTACCAGTAGACATAGTTACAGTTTCTGATAAAGAGCATAAATTACTTCAAAAGAATAATAATATAGTGGGACGTTAACACACACGCTCATCTGATCCCAAACTAAGCAGAACTTGAACTATAGAAATAGTCCATTGAAATGTTACATTTTTTAGGCCTAACCTTGCATTTTTTAGAGGACGCAATTTTATTTTTTTGATGTGTAGGGGGGGTCAGTGTAAGGCTAAAACCAAGTTTGTGGGGTCGCCACCCTTGTCCCACGGCCGCCATCTTGAAAATAGGGGTTGAAATGGTTTTTACGAGATATCTCGTAAACTATTTATTTAATAAAAAAAATTTGTTAACATTTTTTATTGCAAATTAAATTCTCTACAACTTTGGTCCAGTAACTTTTTGTCGTAAAATTATAAATAAAAAAGTTATAAGCGAAAATATTCAGAAATTTGAGAAAAAAAAATCTATTTTTCGAAATAACTTTTTTTTTATCATTTTACGAAAAAATAACATCAGATCATTTTTGTAGATCGTTTTTTAAGGAACAACTTTTATATAGAACATTTTTTCATTAAGTCAATAGCTAAGGTTTTACAGCGCCCCGAAGTGAGTACTATTTGTCAGTATTCTTAACTATACCTATAGTATACATGTATACTAATAATGTGTCATCAGTTATTTTTTTTTCTTTTTTATTCTGTTATTGTAATTTTTTTAATTATAAATTTTGCAATATTATTAAGAATTAAGTAATGACTCTTTTCCACGCCAATACAGGATTTTACAATTATTGATTTTTAAAATAATTTAGAATCTGATGGCCGTTAACAGGAATGCTGTTCAGGTAGAAAAAACCCATGTTACCGTGGGGGAATAAAAGAACAGCTGCCTGCTATTATTATTATTATTCCTAACCTCTCTTATAGTGAGAATAGCTGATTATGCTGTGTTGAAGTTGTCGTTAAACTTACATCTTTTAGTTGTGCTACATATTTCTCCACGTGCGGACATATTTTATTCTGTTTTTAATTGTTATAAATATTGTTATTTAATTCTATATAAAAGTTGTTCCTTAAAAAACGATCTACAAAAATGGTCTGATGTTATTTTTTCGTAAAATGATAAAAAAAAGTTATTTCGAATTTTTTTTCTCAAATTTCTGAATATTTTCGCTTATAACTTTTTTATTTATAGTTTTACGACAAAAAGTTACTGGACCAAAGTTGTAGAGAATTTAATTTGCAATAAAAAATGTTAACAAATTTTTTTTATTAAATAAATAGTTTACGAGATATCTCGTAAAAACCATTTCAACCCCTATTTTCAAGATGGCGGCCGTGGGACAAGGGTGGCGACCCCACAAACTTGGTTTTAGCCTTACACTAACCCCCCCTACACATCAAAAAAATAAAATTGCGTCCTCTAAAAAATGCAACCCCAAATGTAACTTTTCAATGGACTAAAACCAGATACAATACATTTCTTTTGTAAATACATCTATACTAATATTATAAAGCTGTAGAGTTTGTTTGTTTGTTTGTTTGAACGCGCTAATCTCAGAAACTACTGGTCCGATTTGCAAAATTCTTGCACTGTTAGATAGCCCATTTGTTGAGGAAGGCTATAGGCTACTTTTTGTCCCACTGCTGGGCATGATATTTAGTTCACGCGGGCGTAGCCGCGGCGGAAAGCTAGTACTAAAATATAGACAACTACACCAAGACTCAAGACAAACAGACATGCTCATCACACAAATGTCTGATTTGGGTGGGAATCGAACCCACGATCTACGGCGTGAAAAGCAAGTATCATACCGGCGTAGTCACCGGCCCGTCATAATTAAATAAAATAAATAAATATTCTGGGACATTAACACACACGGTCACCTGGTCCCAAGGTAAGCAGAGTTTGTGTTAAGGAAACCAGTTAACTAGTATATACTATACATATAATACCTTTCTTTTGTAAATATATACTTATAATAGATATTTACACCCAGACTTGACACAAAAACAAATGTTCGGGTAGGAATCGAATCCACGACCTGGGGCGTGAAAAGCAAGTATCTTACCGACCATGCCACCGGCCCGTCAACTTAATATCAATTATCAATTATTACTTATAAATATATATATTTGTAACCAGATGGCGCTGTATGTATGTGTAAAATATTATTTTTATTATTAAACATGTCTATACGTTTCCAAGTCTTCACAACCATCTTATTATGTTGCGATCAGGATGTGTTATCAGATGCTCAGAAATTAGCTGACCGCCGGCCATAACTGCAACGTTGCTGCGCGTACGCACGTTACAAGTGTTATTATAAAGAAATTGCACGTGTAGGTGAATAAATATAATTAAAACTGTACCCAGATATTTCTAGCCATATGGAGGCTCATTCTACCGCCACCTTCTTACCAATAATCATTCGTAATCACGAGATAATCGGTATACTGGGCAGGCGCGTTCCATCGTAGACTGCATCATTGCTTAACACAAGGCATGTTGTAGTCAAGCGCCAGCCTATCGAAGAATAAAAAAAATTATAGATCGGTTCCTTATTTAACACTCAATCGTTAGTTAGCGAAACTATTTGTTGCCCTTAGAACATTAAGTATGGGAAGTGTTAGACGCTACTTCTAGTACTAAGTTGTTTCTGCAGTTTTTTCAAATATTCAAAGATTATTAGCTTTAAATATGGTTACAAAGGTGTTACAGATATTACAATAGGAGCTTAGCATATTTAATCATTATATACCGACGTGCAAATTATCTATTTAAATAAAAATCAATTGCTGTTCGTTAGTCTCGCTAAAACTCTAGAACGGCTGAACTGATTTATCTTATCTTGGTCTTGAAATGTTCGTGGAGGTCTAGGGAAGGTTTAAAAGGTAAGAAAAATTCGAATAATTGCCGGGAAAACCCTAAAAACAGCAGTCGATTGAGGCAGTACGAAGTCTGCCGGGTCAGCTAGTAATACTTAAAAGTCACTACATAGTTGAAACGGTTATGTATGTTTACAGTCGTAAAATTCTTTGATTGAATAAAAAGAGTTTTCGACTAACCACCTGTGCAAAGACGTTTTGAAAACGACTTATCGGTAGTTCCTTGATTTTATCGGGAATCTTATTATTGACGGGCCGGTGGCGTGGTCGGTAAGATACTTGCTTTTCACGCCGCAGGTCTTGGGTTCGATTTCCCGTGTAAAAATCTATTATAAATATAGTATATACTTATTTACAAAAGAAAAGTATTGTATTTATAGTATATAGGTACCAGTTATCTGGTTTCCATAAAACAAGCTCTGATTAGCTTGGGACCAGATGACCGTGTGTGTTAATGTCCCAGAATATTTATTTATTTATTATATTTATACACTATCCCCGTATTCATAGACCTTTATTATATACCTTAACTACATATATTGAGGGAGGCGAGATAACCACGAACACTTTTTCAAATGCTCACACGCACTAACAAATAAGTAATTGTACTGTCTTTAAAAATGCACACGTATCTTATCTTCACAATGGGGCTGGTAACCCAGAGCACTTTGACCCAATGGGATCTTTTGTGCTTCCCCTAGATTCTATGAAGCCTCTAGTATTCTTCCTCCACATAGCCTGTCCATGACCGCTGCTATTTGTCGGGGACACATGAGGCCATATTCACTAGGAGTAGGGTGGTCCACCCCTAATGCATTCATGCGTTTTTGCACTAGAGAGTCACATTCGCACAGTATGTGCTCCATGGTTTCCTCAGCGTCTCCACATGCTAAGCAAGTGGGACTTTCTGCCAGCCCTATACAGGTGTTTCTGCAGCCCAAAGTGCCCAGTTAGTGCACCTATTTCCAGTCTGATTTTAGTCCTGGTCATGCCCCTCAGTCTCTGAGAATACCTTGGGGGCCAGTCACCTTTAAATTTCTTGGAGTGGAGGAGCCCTGGGGTTTGTTGCCATAGCTCCTTGTGTTTCTTACGGGCATATTTCTTTATCTTTTGACCGTTTCGGTCGTAACACCAATGAACGGTTCTGGGCCAAGAAATGCACATGTAAATAAAAGCTACCCACAAACACGAAATGAACGAACAATAATAATTATTAATAGTTTGTGCATAAAAACAGTTCCTGTAGTAAATGTTCTAAGTTTATTATTAATCTACCTACCACCCCTGCCTCAATAATAATCTATCTAAGTCATAATCTACCTAAACGCCTCGGTGGTCCAGTGGTAAGCTTGTGTTTAATAACCGCAAGGTCCCGAGTTCGGGAAAAAAGAATTTTTGATCAGCCCAGATCAAAAATACTTTTTTATTTTATTATGCTTATAGAATCTTAGCTGCAGCTCGAAGTTGAGAACGAATACAACCTAAACATAACGAATAAGGCCTTTGTTTGCTATTATTTGAGCCGCACAGTAGAGCAATTTTTACCATGGCGAATTACGCAAAATGGGTGCACATACAGGACGTCGAGTTGCGGAAAACAGCCCGCTTCAAATTAAATAACTACCATGGCGGTTCGAGATGCACCTCGCTCCCCGCTGGTGATGTGGAATGTCTCCTCGTATCTCTACTACACAGTTCATTATAAAATAGCGTAATTATTTAGCGTAATTAAAAATGCTTCAAATATTTTTATTTGGGAAAGATATTTGTAATCTAGCACTTTCGTGCGGTATCTAAAGAATTTTACACTTATTACCAGTCACCCTGTAACATTAAAAATACAAAGTGTAATGTCACAAGAACCATTACTTTTGTTAATTTTATCGACAACAATAAGCAAACCATAAAACAAACTTTTATTCTAGAATTTTAAATAAGAACAATGGAAGGTTATAAAAGGCTTCGTTTCTTAAATTTCTATTAAAAAAAAGAATTCGCTTCTGAATCATCGTCACCTGTCAACTTGACCAATAAACAGACACCAATGATTTATAATAAACTTAAAGATGCCTGACTAGCGTGCGCTTGGAGACACAAAACCGTTTTCTTAGGATGTTTCCTGTTTATTCTGTGACTTGCTTGACATTATATTGGAAGCGCAATTGTACAAATGACAGCTATCTCTTTTACTCACATACATATATTAGCTTTAGTCGTATTCGTTAGTGCAAGCTGTCTTTCCGTTTTTAGAGCGGGATTAGATAATAATTATTGTTCGTTACGTAACCCATCTTTGTATATAACATCATTGACACACACTTTTTCAGATCTAGAGTTCTTGTTATTCGATATACGAACAATCGAACTAGCTCTCGATTATGTTGATCGATTAATCGATTAATTCATAAAGGTTATGTTATAATCGATAGCACTCATGTTATTAATTGCTAAATTGTGTATCAATCATAATTATGGACACATGATAAACATTTTTTCCACTTTACCTAGAAGGGTGTAATTTGTTAACTTCTAGATAATTGTAGGTTTCTGTTAAAAGGTTATTTAAGAAATTATGTTAACGTTAAAAAACTCTAAAATGGTATCATTTTTTACTTTTGAAGTTATACTTCTTTAGGCGCGTTATGAAAAAATTATGAGAGTGAAATTTTAAGATGCGCGCGCATCTGTGACACAAAATTAACAGTATGAAGTTAGGCGCGTATGAAGCCGTCAAATGATGAGAGTGAAATTTTAAGATGCGCGCGCATCTGTGACACAAAATTAACAGTATGAAGCTGTCTGCTTATTTAATGATGCCAAAGAAGTATAACTTCTCACGCGCGTACATAAGTACACGCACCCATTACTTTTTTTTTAATTTTGATGATGCAATAATTCGGCCCACGAAGTTTAATAGGAACTATTGAATTAAGCAAGGTAATGTCAATGGGTTTGGGCTCATTTGCTTCGTATTAACCAACATTCCAGCGATGAGATATAAGGTCGTGGGTTCGGTCCCCGGTCATGTCCACATATATAATTGTGTGAATTGTTTCATCGCCGCTGCTCATCGAAGAATAATATAGTGAGGGTACAGGTATGTCTAAGAACTAAGTGGATTAAGGGATAAAATCTCTCAACTCTAAAATGAGATACATAGATGGGTGATCACCAACATTCTGGTGTACTCTCGTGGCTCAAGCTTTTGTTTATTTTTTTATTGATTTTGTATTATACTATTTTAAAGGCGCAACTTATAAATATATCCAGTGTTTCTCAATATAGTAAATCCATGATATAATTCAGCATTTCCCACCCGTTTTACTTTTATTGTATCGTTACAGTTGCTCGTAAAATATTATGGTCCTTTATCGACACCCATTATAAGACCCGTTTGATACATTGACGTATTGATGGGTCTCTGTTTGGGTTCATTGTCGCTGTTTGTAATGAATTCTATGTATACAGGGTGGTTGGGTTCATGGAACTCATCATCATCGTTCTGTAGTAACTAAGGCTACGACGACTAGCTTATATCCTAGACTATAAACTTCCAGAATCTCCGAATCCGAAAAACAGACACAGAACAAATTTCGATTTGTCTCTAATAGACATTTGTCGAACAGAAATGTATATTTTTTTGTTTTTCAGTGATATCTACCATTTTTCGACATTTTTCTATTAGAGATAAATGTCTGAAGCACGCAAATTTAGTATTGTCTTAGTTTTACGCGAATATCACACATTAAATCAGTTTGCTTAAATTGTAACACAACTTAAATATTAATGTTTGAAGGTAGTCAGTAATAATTGTGATTAATATTTTTGGACGTCAAATACCTCAGTCCACTCGTGAACATGAAGTCTGAAAAGACTTTAAAACGTCGGGATTTAAAATCTAAAATTAACCGCGATAAAATCCGTTAAAAAGTAGTTTTATTTCAACACGCAAATTTAGAAAAAAATAGCAGATGTAATTGAAAATCAAAAGGAATCGCTGTTTTTGTTCAATAAATGTTTATTAGAGATAAATATCTAAAGGGCGAGATAAATATTAATATATAAATAGCTAAATAATCGGGGTCCTGATCCTTTGTAAGCAACACGGGAAAAATTCAAATGATTGTTCGAGAGTTTGATTAAATCCGAATTCGTCAAAGGTCATATTTTTTTAGTCTGGGCGATTTAGGAGACTTATGGTCCGAACATAAACTGATTCATACTCAGCAGATATTTTAGTGCACATCTATGTGCGCAAACATATGTGCACTCTTTGTTCCCTTCACTCTTGGAATCCGGTGGGGTGGATCGACACAATCGTTGATAGATCAAAGTGCACAGCTAGACTTAGACGGTTACTCTGTCTACAGCTTGTCGTATCCAGAGTATGTCGTATCTTGTCGTGTCGTATTGTTGGTAATCTTTCAATATTAGACTCGGTTTTAAATAAGTCAGGTGTATTGTTTAAGGCTGTTGGTCAATAAGGGTGAAGGAAAGTGGAATATCTTTGAAGTTAGAAACGTTCGAGGACATGCGACATCCACCAAGCCTGAATTGGTCAACCTGTTTAGATAAGTCCTAAGATAGTTCAGAGAAGACCCGTATCCAGCGGTGGCACAAAAAAGGGTTGAAGTAGACACAATCGAGAAAAGACCAAGGCCGGACAATCAGAATTTACTGGGTAAACGTGTTCCATTGTAGAGTACATCGTTGCTTAACAAAAGGCAAGTTGTGGTCAAGCGCAAGCCTCATAAAGTATAACAAAAATGAGACTGTACAATATTGTTACAAACTTTATTTACTAGTACTAACTATAACATAAGTTAGTTTTGGAGCATAAGTTATTTTAGGAGCTCTGAGTTGTCTAGTATTTGTCATAAAAACTTTTAGATTAAGCGTAGTAACTTCGTCAAGTTTCTGATAACAAAAAAAAATCTGTCCATATTTCTCTACATAAGCTGCTACTATTTCAGACACCCTGTATATTAAGGCAGCAAGTACCAAGATCTTTCTTCACACTGCAATTTTTAGCATCTATTGACATTGGAATGTATCTTTGTTTCATTTGCACACTACATTATTTCAATGGAATTTCTTTTTTTAGTTTATTTACGTTCCATAGTTCTAGTATAATGTCATAAAACTTAATTTCAAACAACAATTTCAAAATATGCAGCAGATGTGTACCGAAGCGATTTTTACATAAATGGACCAATTTGCTGGCGGTAATAACAAGTTTTTATATCCGTCTCTTTCATTTCTATGTAAATTATTGTCTATCTTGCTCACTCATCGATCTCGATGGATATAAGGAGTAATAATTATATTAATTTTGCGATATGCTTATTATATCTTGATTGTATTACTTGTATTGTGTTGTTCGATAGTTTTTTTGGTGACCGTACTTGAATTATAGGGTGGAGGAGCTCCTTGTGGTTAAGTTTTACTGTTTTGTAATGTGCCATACCTAGTCCTTAATAAATATTAGGGTCAATCCACACCAGACTTAAAATATTATTGCGTAAAGATTAAGGGTCTCTTGTAAGTTGCTGATTAAATTCTTGACCACAGTTACCAATATAAAGTTATTTACCATTCACCCTATACAGGGTGACGGGTAAAAGTTGCTAGTAAAATTCTTGACCACCGTTACCAAGTTAAATAAAATAAATTTTACCGCGAAGTACTGCTCATGATTACAAACAACTTTACCAAAGAGACTGTTTCATTATTAAATTCGGTATTTTATATTGAACTGCGTATCATAGAGATTGATATACGACGATAAACGGGAAAAGAAGAGGTGACGCACCGCGGTGGGGCTCGCACCACGATCGTCGTTTGTACTACGCGACTTAATATTAAATAGCCAATTTAATAAAAAAATGTGGTTTCAAAAAACTTTTTTGTTAAAGTATTTATTTATGAGCACTAAAATGAGTGGTAAAGTTTTTAGTTTACTAGTCACTCTATGATAGAATTGCCAACCGTTCTGTTTTTCCAGGATATATCCTGAGTTTTAGGGAGTCCTGGGCTGTCGTAGACAGTTTCTAAGCATTGTCCTGAGATTTTGTTGAGTTCTGTCAATGACCTGTCTTTTATTTCTCCAATCGTTTCACTAGGCCCTGGTTTTACTAACCTTGTTTTCAGTGCATATAACAATTAGTTACTGCTCTTATCTGAAAACCTTGAAATCCTGGATTTCAAAGTTACAGATGGCAAGCCTACTCTATAAGGCCTGAACTCGCGAGTTGATTTGAGGAAATTGAGAAACTTTTAACATGGTTGAGAGAAAAAGGTAAACTAAGGGGCATAATTTCATTAAGACTTTCATTCATACATAGCTATTCTGTGTTACAGTGACGCGACCGGTCGTTTCATCGTAGTTTTCTACTGAAGTAGGTACCTACCTATGACTCATAAGCAGTGATCAGATTAGTAGCGCAATTTCATGACGAAATTTTAACATGGACATGCCAACCACTCGTGCTAATTCTATAAGTACTGGTCACACTAAAGATTAATTTCGTTTAAAATCGGCTGAAGGCCATGTATATGCGACGAATAAATAAAAAAACGTTTAAAAATGTTATTGTACATTGTTCTGCCATTTTTGCGTGGCTGAATTGGCCGCCATGTTGTAAAATTCTTAGAATATGTATATCTATTTCATAACAAAAGCAACGACGCCAACGGTTTATAGGTATACTAAGAAAAAGTATTTTAAAATAATAAAAAGTATTAACAGAACAATTTTTATTTCTTCCACACTTTTAAAATTAAAATATTAATATTAATATTATTTATTTTTAAAATTAAATACTTACTATTATTATTTCTAATACGAAAAAAATATTTTACACGCATGGAATATTTCCCAAATCCCGCAATGCTGGGGCGTATCCATACTAATATAATGTTTGAGGTCGTTAACTCTAAATTGCACTACCTATTCCGATCACTGCTCTTATGCGTTGTGACTTGACGTACCTATAATTAAAACAAAGATGGTGGCATATTTGTTCCAATTTAAAATCAATAACTACAACACTCATACAATGAAGAAAATTATCAACCGTAACCGAAGGAGTTATTCCTTATAATTACCGGTTAAAGTAGTCTCAAAGCCTTTTTACTACAAATTTTATACCATCAGATATCTTCAAAATGAACCTTACATTGATACAAATAAGACTCATAGTGTTTACAAAGTATTGTGTGATTCTCGACTTCACAAGAGTGCGTATTATTTAAAAGAAAAAAATAATAAGGCTATGTTGCTGTCGTATTGATTGGTTTCTCAGTACCGATATTTTTTCAATAATTATAATTGGAAATAAGTTGAGAATATACCAGTTTTCAGGTTTATTTGTGGAAATCTCTATTTCTGTGGAGAATTTAATTTTATGTAACTTGAACTTGATTAACATTAATTAGAACATTAACATAGGTAGTAATTTCTTAAATTTTATAATAATAATAATAATAAATTAATAAATATTCTGGGACATTAACACACACGGTCATCTGGTCCAAAGCTAAGCAGAGCTTGTGTTATGGAAACCAGATAACTGGTATATACTAGTTATCCATAATAATACTGTTATTTTGTATATACTTAAATATAGATAATTACACCCCGACACAAGACAAACAGACATATTTAAAGAGATAAACCCACGACCTGCGACGTGAAAAGCAAGTATCTTACCGACCACGCCACCGGCCCCTCAATTTACGCGAACATCATGCATTGAAATAAAACTATTTTGTGACAGATTTTATCGCGGTTCATTTTTGATTATAAAAGACATTATCATTTTTCTTTAAAATACACTCGGCTTTAATACTGGCCATATTTTTTGGTAATTATTCGATACAATTTTGTCGGCAACGTGATTGACAATACCATGTATAATGCAATATTGTAAGCTTAAACATTTTTATTTAACATTGTAGGCACTCAGAGCGTTTACTGAACAATGTCCATGTTTGACACTGATGGGTCACACTTTCTCTTCGTATTTTTTATTATTTTTTTCTTTTTTTTAATTGTTTCTATTTATATTTTTTTTTCTCTTTTCGAGTGTTTTTTATTATTTAATTCTGTGTGTCCCGTCTCTGTCTAATTAATATTTTTCTTTTTTTTCTTTCTATTTGTAGCTGGCGTGTATCAGCAAAAGGAAATGTCTGGATTATTTGCCACACGGCTATATTACGGCTTTATGTGTCCCCCATACAGCAGTGGTCTTGGACAAACTGTCCGGAAGGAGAATAACTTCTAAGTACTCATTTTAGTTTCCCAATCCTGGGCACGGGTTTGAACTATCTTACGGGTCAGTTGACATTAGAAATTAACACAAGCAATTATAATTGCTAGATTTGGGACTAGATGGCGCTGATGTCTGTAATATTATTTTTTATATCATTGACCTAAATAAAGCAATATTCCGTTTTGAGTCAAAAAATAAATTATCACGTTAGTTGTGTCACCTGCTTGCATGAATTTACGGATGGTTCTGCATGTACTCTTCATTATTTTTAGTTTATATCACGCAACGAGTTTCTGCAATTTAAAACATAGCCCAACAAATGGACAATTAAAAGTTCTTATAAACTAACACTGTTCTGTCGTCAGAAATCGTTGATCGAACGTAACAAATAACTAAATGGCAGATCCTATCCCTCCATTGTTGCATTCCCAGTTTTTGACTGCGTCGGATTCTTTGCAGAGTTCCGATACTTCGGCTCTCACTTTGGGAGTTATGGTTTTTGCGGGGAACGGAACGCGGCTCGGTGGCTTCGGCAGCAAGGATTCAGATATATTGGCAAAAGTAAAGTACCAACGGGCTTAAAGTACTTTCAGAAATATAGAACACACTTTCAAACCGCGCGGATGTGGGTTATCGCGCTAAACCATTACCATCTTTTTGTGCAGTCGGAAAAAGTCTGCCTATGTCCTTCCCCGGGTCTCAAACTACCTCCATAGCCAATTTCATCCAAAGCAGTTGAGTAGTTTTCACGAGAAAGCGCGGCAGAAAGACCGATTTACTTTCGCATTTATAATATTTGTAAGAAAGTAAGGATTGTATGGACCCTTTTTTATGTGATGTGTGTAACGTCTACATAATTGTTCTTTGTGATCGAGGTCGACACTAGAAATAAAAATTGGTTGCCTGTAAATTCGGTATACGGGCGAAAGTTTTACGTGACAACGACTTTGAGTGGTAAAATAATTTTAATGTGAATATTCATTCGTATAGTAGGAAGAAGGATGAAACATAGTTGAGTGGGAGAGAGACGCAAGGCATTCGGCGGGCCTCTCTCTCGTTCGGTGACTCATAGTAACGTTACCGAGCGTTACACTTTTTCATAAGTGCCTCCCAGCCGCAACCTAATTTAAGACGTTGTCACGTCAAAATTATTTTATAGCGTAACATACGCGTCTCTACAAAATCAGAAACTCTTTTATGGGGCAATGTATATGCTTTTACAATAAACTTCCCAGTAACAATAAACAAATTTAAAATAGATAATTAATTATAGAGTCCACACTATGTATTTTTTATAATAAACGTTACTACGAGTAGGTACCTACTCGTAGTAACTTTTTTTATAAAAAAATTTACTATTTAACGAATACTGTTTGGGGGCCAAGTAACGCTACCATAACACAACAATAATTAATTTATTCTCATATTTCATATAGAATTAAATTTGAAATAAAACTACTTTGTATAACGTTTATTTCTCTTATTTATTTTATTTTTTATTATAAAATTATTTAAATTCTTATATTAATTAAAAACATAGTATTGACTTTGACTTTGTATTTTTGAGTGAAAAGTTTTGTACATTGATTAGAAAGACTTCAAAAATATATCTTGCACAAAGTTATTTTGCTAGTGAATCATAAGCCAATATTTCGCCCTTGAAGCTTAAACAAGCTGCATTTCCAGTCGCCAACATTTTTTTAAATTCTGCTATAGGCTGGCGCTTGACCACAACTTGCCTGTTGTTAAGCAATGATGCAGTCTACGATGGAACGCGCTTACCCAGTAAATACCCATTCACTCGTGACTTGAAGACAGGCAGATTATAGCTATCGGGAAACAGAGATGCCAGTAGCGAATTCCACAACTTCGCAATTCGCACAATAAAAGTGGAGGCAAACTTTTTTGATTCGGACTATACTTTATTTAAATTACCAGCAGCATTCAAGCTGCATACTGAAGCATTCATGGCATCACCAAACGAACACAGGTGCCAAACAAGACGGTGCAAACAATCCCTTTGGAGTAAATTATTGCATAAGACTACCCTATACATTGCCATTGCAGTGAAGATCTACTACTTAATGGTTTTCAATCGTTCGGACTATTTACGGAAAGTTTGTTTATTATTTACTAGGATATAACCTTCAATTAAAAATATTATTTTTTGTCAAATTGATTGCCCGCCTGCACTACTCCAGTAGCCAGCGACCTCCATTGGCGCGCGGTAGTGTCCCGTCCGATGGATGCAAATGACATTGAAATTGCAATAATTGCATCCTCAGCGATGTTCAATTTTAAAATTATTTTCCTAACGAATACAGAGATATTAAAGTAGGTCTCCTGCATGTCACCCGTAATGACTGCGATCGAGCTACTTCGGACATCGTCGTTAGCGATCGTAACAATGCGCGAGCGCACCATTTGCATCAACTCCGTAGATTGACTGACCGACAGGTGGAAGTTTATAGAGATGCTTGTTCCGCTAGTAATTCTACATTATAGCTAATAGTGAATTAAACATTAATATATCTACAAAACAACATAACAGACATAACGCTCTCGCTTACCTATATTACCTAAAAGTGTGGGTAGAGGTCGACTGCTCGTAATTCAAGCGAGTGAGTGGGTAAGCGAGTTCGCTTAATAACAGCGTAAGTTCGATTCCCGGGTTGAGCTATTTCTATTATTACTTAGACAATCTTAGTTGAAGCTCGAAGTTAGGAATTGTGCCGGAATTATGATCGAAATATTCGAAAATGACATCCACGCGCTTATGGGGATTAAGGCTTAAATTCTATCAATTTTTAAGATAGTTGAGAGAAGATACACCTGCTGGGCACACGCGTCAGAGAGATTCCCACTATCCTACTAATATATTAAAGCGAAAGTTTGTAAAAAAATATGGATATTTTCACGCAAAACCTACTGGACGGAATTGGATGAAATTTAGAAGACCCGGGTTGAAGTGAAGGGCATAAACTACAGAATTGAGATAGATTGTAATCTGGAATAGCACATAGCGGGTAAAGCCGTGAGCAGCAGCTAGTTCTAATTAAACTTCATAACAGCAGTCTACAGGTGTCTAAATACTCAGTTTCTTAGACTTGACACTATAAACTTTAGTAATGTCAATACTTGTTCAGTTAAAAACGTCGTTTTGGACAATAAAAACGAGTAAATATATCATAATGATGGTTTGTTTTGAGTTTCGTCGATTTTAGCGTACGAATGATATTTCCGGATCATTAAGTAGGTACTCTGTTCATCAATGAAGTGATCCGACAGAGAACTAGAGTAATTGACATAGATCTCTGTAGGTATATAATATAATGTCATTTATTTCAGGCTGTACCCATATTAAAAATTGATTACAATGATTAAAAACAGAATTCAGAATTAGTTATAAAAATTTGGGGGCTGAGTCACCTTTGTCCGCGGGAGAGTACCTTTAATCTGAATCCCCACACGTGGTCCCCGGGTGGTGCGAATCAGGTGACAACTAACTGGTGGTAGGTTTCGGCCTTGGTTAGTGACCACCCACCAGACAAAGCCGCGCCGCCAAGCGGCCTAGCCGTGTTCCGGTGCGATGTTTGGTGACACCATAATGAGAGGGTGGGTCGGAACAGTTGCTACCGTATGGTCTCACCGCTCTGGACTCGCACTGCTATAGTAGCATCGGGTAACTGGTCTTGGAGGGTAACTGGCAGAATCAACAACCGCTGAGGTAAACGAGTTCTTGAGTAAAGACCATGATTGGCAAACGTAGCATAGGACGCCAGGTCTGCAAGGTGGCTGGTAAGAGCTGGATGAAAGTAGCCGCGTAGCATGCTCAGTGATGTGCTTTAGGAGAGGTCTATATCCAGCTGTTTTTTACCTAGTACTGTACTTTGGTAATATATGCTGGTTACCGGAAAATTGCTAAGATAATCATAAGGGCCCCAAGATAAAGTGATATGACGAAGCGACAACGAAACATCGGAGATCACTATGTATGGCATTGATATTCGCATTCAAAAAGTGACGAGACAATTTCATCTCATATTGTGCGAACAATTCGCATTCGAAAATGTAATATCCGGCCAGATTTGAACTTATACTGTTTAGCGACTTTACGAAGTTTACTGTCCAGTCACATTTAGAAATAATATGTATGGCATTTTTGAAAATGTATGATGTAAATGAAATTTTGTTTGTAACTATGTTCAGTAACTTATTTATTTATTTATTTATTTATGTTAACACGGTTCTATTAAACCAATTACATTAACACAAGTTCCAAAAATGTAAATTACCGACAAAATAACATCATAAACATAAATCAAATAAAATTATGTACAAGCTTATAGCTATCGGCTAACAGAGATGCTGGTAGCGAATTCCACAACTTGGCAGTTCGCACAATAAAAGTGTAGCAATGCACTTTGTGCGTATTCGTTAAATTTCCACCATGAATTAGAGGCACATTCTTCTTGTCCGATGATAGAACGGAGATGAGGTAATAAAAATAATAAATACTAAGTTCTTGCTCGAAGTGAACGGAATAGGCTCGCCCCCTAATTCGTACGGGACTTAAACATAGCCCGCGAAAAGTGCATGATATTTACCTTTTCCTTACACTTCAACCCTTTTTAGTATCCACGGCACGGGTTTTCTATCAACCATCTTCCGAATTGAGAGAGTTTAGGACTTAATCTCCATTCTCCACACGCTGGCCAAGTGCAGTTTAGTGGATGTCATATATCCTGGAATGATTAGTTCTTAAGACATACCGGTTTCCTCACGATGTTTTCCTTGACCTATATTGAGCAGCGGTGATGAAATAATTCATGCAAAGATGTGAGGACACCAGCAAGGATGAAACTCGCGACCTTAAATTTTAAAAGCGAGGCATTATATATGCTGCAGTTTCATTTCTCAATCTCGTCCATCTTTCTTCGAATATCTCGTTAGTTATTGTTATTTTTAAATACAAACAATTGTCTAAGAATAGCTGTACGTAAGTGTCTCGCAATATTTGTCATTGTGTTGTAATGTCTGTCTGTCTGTCGTTATGCTGAGATGAGAAAGAAGTGTTTTAGTTCCGCGCGGATGGACTCCGTGTATGGTGTGTGGGTTCGGTACTATTGGGTAGTAAGGGGTTGTATTTTTTATTTTGTTTTGTTTTATGTTATTGTGTTCCTGTTAAACTATAATATCTGGATGACTGAGCTTTTCTCGGTATTTTTTTTAAATGACATTTTCTAAAAATGATTCCTAACTAGATCGATTTATCGCCCCCGAAATCCCCTATATACTAAATTTTATAAAAATCGTTGGAGCCGATTCCGAGATTCCAATTATAATTCCATTTAAAGATATAAGATTCAATTTTTTTATTATTCATAAGAGCTTGTAATTAGCTATTTGTATTTTTATTTGTAGCTATTCTACGAGAAGACTTTGACTAATATGTTGTAATTTTTACATTTTTTTCGTAGATGCTTGATTTGGATTCTTTAAACCTACATTTTGCATGGATCTGATTGTAATTGTTTTTTTTAAATTTAACAAAACCAACTCTTTACGTTTAAGATTTAGTACACACAGCAAAAAACTTACCAAAATAATAAAACACTTATACATCCTTTTCAACTTTGTCACTATATTTTACAATATCCTTATAGCATCGAATTCATCATCCTTACCGCGAGCAACAGGTTTGTTTAGGCCGTCGACCGACGCTTTCACACCGACTCAGCAGAACACAAAGAGATATTGTACATATGTAAATCTCTATTATGAGGTACATTAACATGCAGATTGGTCTCCACAACTTTCAAACTGACCGGCGTAACAAATATATTATTAATTAATACAAGTTTGTTAAGATTTTGTTGTTGGTTCAACGTTGGTGTATCCTAACAAGTGTATTCCACGCATTCTGTATCGTCATGGGTCCGATTTCCACCCAAGATAGACATTTGTGTGACGAACATGTCTGTTTGTCTTGAGTCTGAGTGTTATTATCTATATATAAGTATGTATTTATAAAAGAAAAGTATTATATGTAGCAGTTGGCGAAGGGTGGAAGTCTGAAAAAGGAAGCCGGAGCAAAAAAGTTCTTACTCAAGAAAATAATATCTTTTCACTACCGTCACCGATCGTTCGTACACTTGATGCTTTACTTATTTTTGTTGCTATTTAAAACTTTTAGGCGTTACATTATATATTATTAAGTACATGTGATATTGATGATTTCCTAAAGGGAAGCCGATGGGCTGGCTTGTATGGACTCTTCGCCACTGACATGTAGTAGGTATATTATTTGGTTTCTATAATACAAGGTCTGCCTAGTATAGGATAAGATGACCGTGTGTGGTTTAATGTCCCAGAATATTATGTTAATTAATTATTATTTAAAGTTAGTTTGTAATTAGTTACCTACTTAAGTGCAGCCTACATTGTGACGTTAGGGTGAGAGCCTAGAGATCTGTCACACAGGTCCCACACCCAGTATAGACTCCAGCTCTCATATAGATATTTCTGAATCTGCCTGTAGCTCTTTTATATTACCAAACTGTATTTTTTGAGAAAAAAAAACTTTATTATTATTATTATTATTATTATATTATTAATATTATATTCGACAGACCACTTGGAGATCTCGTGGACTGTAAAAGGTTGCTATTGTCACTATTTAGTACTTTACCTATACAATTTCCTATACCCAGATGGACAAACAGATGCAAGTGCTATATATAATGGTGAGTGAGTGACGGGTATCTCGACCCCTGAATGCCTGCGCTTTGCATTTCAAATGCAGCCATTGTATGCACATTTTTACCGACTTATTACTATCTGCCGTCTGTAAGGTCAGCAAATTATTTGCACAATTTTTTTCGCAATAATTAAATTGTAAGAAATCATTCTCGACTCATCCTTAAAGAAACCCTACTAAGCTATGATTTAGCGTAGTCAGATTGCAGAAAAAATAATAATAGAAAACGACACGACTGATCGTGTCGTTTCGTTTGATTGTTCAAGACACTTTTCAGGACTAAACCTCAAGTACATATTAAGTAGGTAGTGGTTTTAATCCTAAAATAAATGCACGACACTGGTACTATCTACTAAATATAAACTAGAATCCACATCGGTGCATGTGAAGAGGATCGGATTTTTAAATCCGGTCCGATCCCAGGACTTTAAAATGATAGTAGAAGAAGATAAAATGCTATTAGTCTGACGTCACTCAATATTTCCGAATTCTTTCGTCCTGAAATAGTTACACGATCGATCGTTTTCAACATTTTTTGTTTAGTATAACCTCACAAGATATAAGAGACAGTAACAAGCTAACTTGTAAGTAGCTCTGTCTATCATTGGCTTTGAACCGCTTTAGTCTAAATTTCTCGGAGATTATCTATACTATTATGAATCTATAATTTTAAAATCTTGGGACTGACTTGACTACACTGTAAGAGAATGCAATAGTTATAGTACAATACTATCTATGTTTATGCACGATAATGGTGCAAGTTCAGTCGAAACAGCAGTAGGTTGCTCGCAACAAAATTTTAGCGAATTCAGCACAAAGATAAATTATAGTCTAGAATAGTAAATAAGCTACTTAAATCTACTTTCCACCAGCAGCTCCCCCCCCCGCGTATGTCAGTTTTGCTTAGTTAGATAAAAACTATCCTATGTCCTTTCCCGGGTCTATAACTATCTCCATACCAAATTTCATCCAAATCGGTTTAGTAGTTTTGGCATGAAAGCGCGACATACAGACAGAGCTACTTTCGCATTTATGATATTAGTAATTAATGATTAGGTAATAGTATTAAAATCCAGCTTTGTATGTTGACGGTACTTTTGTAACGAAGCCGTACGTAGTCCGGATCAAATCGTCTCGATGCGTATTTTGTTTAAATTGTGACTGATATCCTCCGTTAGGACGCTAGTGCCTAGGATAAGGGCCTGGATGAATAATGGGCTCGGGACCTACTGGTAATGTATTGATAGGCTTAATAGCCAAAGCTGGTTCATTGATTTAACTGTGTATCTAGTAAGTCATAGGATAACCGAAGGTGTAGGCAGAGGTGAATTTCACCCACTTTTCACCGGCTATTTTTGACCCTATACGTAATAGGGAGCGACCCTAGAGCCCTTAATCGGGCACAAATCCAAATTTCGAGCTCTTTTTGCTCGATTCCTAGTCATGCCTAACTTTGTGTGAACAATTTCATCGCCACATCTAAATATCGGTAAAGAAAAATACGTGAGGAAACCGACATGTCTAAGAACTAATCATTCAAGGACATGTGACATCCACCAACCCGCACTTGGCCAGCATGTGTGGATTAAGGTGTAAACTCTCTCGACTCGTAAGATAGTTGAGAGAAGACCCGTGCCCAGCTGTGAGACACTAAAAAGGGTTGAAGTGATAACACTTATGATGATAAAAGTTAGCTGTATGTGGGGATGAATCTTGTCAGGCCTTTGCCAGACAACACAAGATTTTGAGGAACGGGTCAGACTAATTCTATGAGCATTGAGCAGCCTGACTGTAAAGAAGAAAACACCTTTTTTTCCGATGGTAAACCTTCTTAAGTTAAGTCACCAAAACCCCCCGGTGTTCCTCTGCCAACCCACTTGCCAGGCCCGAAACTGCGGCCTTTGGCATTACCCGAACGATCGGCGGGTTGCGGTAGGTCACGTGCATGATAAGGAGATGTCCAATAAAATTCCCTTTCTCGAAGGTGCGCGCGGGAACACAGCACGCCAACTTCTCGGGTCTGTTTCCTGATCGAATTGCCCTATTCGCTACCCGCAAGCCACCACTAATAGAGGCAGGAGATCGTCTCATAGGCCTCTACGGCGTCTAGTGCGCCTGGCTCGACACTGAGGGTGAGTTCTGGACTCTCTCCCGTTAAGCCGCCTCTTTAGCACTCATGACTTCCTCGCAAAAAGAGGAAACTGCCGCCCAAAGCATCGTTTCTCACCATAAGGGTAACTCCACATAGAATATTAAAAATTATTAATTGCTTCCACTCTTATTGTGCAAACTGCCAAGCTGTGGAATTCGCTACCGGCATCTCTGTTTCCCGATAGCTATAATCTGCCTGTCCAGGCAAGTTGTGGTCTAGCGCAAGCCTATAACACATTTAAAACAATAACTTTTGGTTGTGTTGTGTTCCTGAGTGTAAATAAGGGAGCCAGTGCTCGTGAACTATAATGAAGTGTCGACAACGTTACAAGTGTTCTTAGGCTACAGTGATTAGGGTACTTACTATTTACCTGTGGGCAATATGCTTCAATAAGTACCTAACCACTATGTATAGCATTATAATTTATTTAATTATTTATAAAACGATAATACATTTGCCACATTAACTCATTCGAGTTTTACCGTGCATGATTATCATCCAAATAATAATTATTACTTAATTACATATCTATGTTTATGCTGTGGCAAGAACTGGATGAGAAAAGCCGCGGGTCGTGCTCAGTGCCGTACTTTAAGAGAGACCCATGTCTAACTGTGAACTAGAATAGGCTGATGATGGTGATAATCTACGTCTATGCATATTTACGATTTAGATACAAATATTACACCTAAACCTTCCTCATGGATTGACTATTGGTGAAAACAGCATGAAACAGTTCAGATGTTTTTGAGTTGATCGCGAACAGACAGCGAAAAGAAAAAAATAAATAAAATTACTTACGCTGCTAGTATGGGTATCAAACTGCTTAATACACAGTGGACTTTATCCTTTTTGAAAGATGGTTAATAAGAATGTCTTCTCATACTCCGCGGTAATGAAGGTTGACTAAACGTAATTACGTAACTTAAAGCCAACTTAAGTTACTAAGTTATTAAACTTAGTTAAAAGACTACGCTATGGGAATAACGAGTAACTTAGCTTTCAACTTATAAAACATTACTAAGTTTTAATGTGTTATGCAAATTTATTTAAGTTAATTAAGTTAGTATAACTTGTGTCGAAAAAAAATCCTCCCCTCTCTAGAAACTGCCTCGGTGGTCCACGTAAACGTGTTCGTTAATAACCGCGAAGGCCCCGGTTCGATTCCCAGGTCCAGCAAAATATTTTTCTAATATATTTAGAGAATCTTAATTGCAGCTCGAATTTTGGCATAGTGTTTTGAACGGCAACAGTCTGGCTCTACGTATATGACCTAAACGTACCAGATGTGATGTGGTTGATATTTATCTCTGCCTACACCTTTCGATAACACAGGCATGCCGCTATGTTTTAATAATATAGATTGAATAGGTGTGTGTATGTATGGACTTTTGTTACTGTTTTACGCATAACTATTACACGGAAGTGTGTTAGTACAGAATAGTGTTCTAGCAAGGACTGGTTGAATAACTACAAATAAAAAAAATATCGAAAATAAATAAATCGAAATACAATAATACATCATAAATCCGAAGCAATAAATTCTATTATATTATTTACCGCGCTATTAAAATGTGTACTTAAACCCCCATATTCATAAACGTCTTTTTTGCTCATTATAGCTAAAATAAGTTTGTAACTAATTCGTTTGTCTTTGTCTGTCATCTTCACATTTATACTAGTAAGAAAGAGACAAAGTCCATTTTAACTAAAGAGTATCATAAGATTTTTATGAATAAGGCCAATAGTTTATCCTACTTCCTATCCTACTAATATTATAAATGCGAAAGTAAGTGTGTGTGTGTGTGTGAAGGTTTGTTACCGCGTATCTCCATAACCGCTCAACCAATGTAAATGAAGTTTGAAACATAGGTAGTGTATACCCTAGAATAGGACATAGGCTAATAATATTTCCAAAAATCATCTCCTAAGAGGGTTAAATAGAGCGGTGAAGTTTGTATGCAACTTTTTATTCCTTGGTCCTATTCATTTAAAATTCGGTACACATAAACCTTAAGACAAATAATGAGATACGGGTTTTTTATTTTTCCATAATTACCCCCATGGGTGTAGAAAATGAGTTTTAATGGTAAAAATTAAAGTTTCTCTGGATCTGTTTAGTGTCAAGTCCGATTCACTCCAAATTCGACACATATAAACCTTAAAAGAAATCATGAAACACGTGTTTTTTATTTTCCCAAAACTACCCCCAGGGGGAGTGTAAAATGAGTTTTTTTGGAAATACTAAATATTGCAGAACTGTTTATTCCTTGATCCGATTCACTTCAAATTCGGTACACATAAAGCTTAAAACAAATAATGAAACACGTGTTTTTTATTTTTCCAATTTTTTTATTTTTATCCTTATATTACGCGGGAGAAGCCTGCGAAATTATTCTGAGTGTGATTTTCTTCAAAGTTGATATCAATACTCCTTCGTGCTTTTTAGCTAAATTACTTTTTATTTTGACACAATGACGTTTGATAACTCAGACCAATTATTAGAATTCGAAATTTAAATTTTATTTCTTCTTAAATATTGAATGAAAAACTTACAATAATCATGGTCTAAGAGACGTAGTATTTTTTAAGAAACCCCTATAGATTTATATATACCTACTAGCGGCCCGTCCCAGCTTCGCCCGGGTAGCTTCAGCCCACTCAACAATTTCCATAAAATGTGATAACCATAGCAGCGCCATCTATTGATTACTTACTCAACCCAGTCGAAAGGTATCGACATCTGTTAGAATCATTTGGAGTTAACAGATAATTGTGACTGTCAAATAATAACAGACAAATAATTAGCAATAAATTAAAATTGCGACTATAATTTGAGATTTAAACTATCCTATCTCTCAAGTTGGATCGAACTGCACATGGTGTGCGAATTTTATTATAATCGGTTAAGTGGTTTAGGAGTCCATTGAGGACAAACATTGTGACACGAGATTTATATATATTAAGATAAGATGGGTGCTTGCCGATTTCAAAATGTTGCTTACACGCCTACACTACTGAACTAATTTTGTATGGAGATAGTTCGAGACCCGGGAAAGGATAGTTTTATCCGACTGCGAAAAAAGAGATTAATGGTTTAGCGCGATAACCGACATCCGCGGGCGAAGCCGCGGGCGGAAAACTAGTAGTTTATAAAAACACTTTATGTGCCTAATTAATTATTATTTTATTGTTTCCCTTCCAAGTCTTAACTTAGAAAGGAAAAAATAAAATAATACATCGTCTTAACTTTCTAAGTCTTTCTCAAATGTCCAAAGTTCTTATATTTTTTGACAACTTTAAACCTAGCTAATAATCATTAAAATCGCAACAAAATTGGTGATTAGTTTAATTTAATTTTAATTTAAATAATATATATCAATACCAATAATAATTATAGTAATTAATTTTAATTTAAATAATATATATCAATACCAATAATAAAATTTATTGTATGTGCATAAAAATATTACAAAATTTAAAAAAATAAGCGACACACATAATTTAAATACTAGAAATAAGAACGATCTTGTAGCACATCATACTCGACTCCACAAAATCAGTAACTCTTTTATCGGGCAGTGTATACGTTTCTACAATAAACTTCCAAATAATATTAGGGAAATGACTATTAACAAATTTAAAATAACTATAAAATCTACGTTATGTAAGAAAGCGTATTATAAAATTTCAGACTATGTAACGGATAAAAACGCTTGGAATTAAGTCGCTCTAATTCAACACAATAAACAAACAAAATGTAATAGATATAAGTACTTCATTTAAAAAAGAAAAAAAGCCTACTGAGTTTTTTGGCAGTGTTTCTCAGTAGTTGCCAGTCATTCACTGCACGGTAGGAAAAGAAATTGGACTATTTTTAAGTAGACTCGCGTCTCAAAAAAAATAAAGCATATTTTCATTTCATTTTCATTTTCATTTCATTTCATTTCAATAATAATGTAGTATAATCTAAAAATATGGACTAAAGGTCTGATATAAGGAATTTGAATTAAATGACGAAGGTCTGGCGTTCACAGTCTCTTAGGCTACATTAGATACATTATCCAACAGAAGTATGCGTGTATCTATCATTGTTCTTTGAGTACATTAGTCACCCTCGGACAATAAAACCTACATATCTACCTTTAGGGTCGAATGTCATTTGAATCTAGTCCAGTAGGGGTGGTCAACTGTTGGTAAAGTTTTTGATTAAGGCTGCAACTGTTGGAACGAAGATTTGGAACGAAGTTCCTTATCGGATTAAGAGGTCAGACATACGCGAAACGAAGTTATTGGTTTGAAATTCATAAATTATAAGTCATTTTCGTCAGGGTTAAAAACGGCTTTTGTCTGAAACATTCTCGATGTGATAGTTCATTTCTTGAGAATGGCTATAAAGTATTTAGCTTAAGGCTACGTACCTACTATTGCTTTTCAGGTTGAAAATTAGGTGCACTAAAACGATGTACAGTAACGTTTTATTGATACTTACGGTACGAAATTGTTTTTTTTTTTTGTAAAAATAGAATATGAAAGATAAATAAGAATTTAGAGACATCCTAAAACACGTAACTGAACTATAAAACAATACTTCTACCACACAAGTCGTATCCCAGCCCTGCATACGTCTTAGCGTCCCCGTAAATCCTCATTAGTTCCCCTCACTTTACGGATCCCGGAGCGGCAGTAAAGCGACCCGCAGATATTACTATTGCATTACCCCTGACTCGCGAAGTGATTGCCGCGTTTTTTTTTGTTTTTAAATGAAGAACGACGTCAATATTGACAATAATTTTGAATTTAGATTTTATGAACGCGAGTCATTTGTTTCAAAATTAGTGATGTTCATGTTAAATGAAACAGTTTTACAAAGATTAGTTATGCAGTATTGAATCTGCTTTTACTGCAAAACAAAATAAGTAGATAAAATATCTAGTCTTATATCATACTGATCTAATAATAAATTATAATGCCTACTAATCGTTTTCCAACTACATTATCACATTTACATCAAAATCGAAATATTGTGTCCAAAAATAAATGGCGAATGTCGATTGAAAACTGATGAAATCGACTTATGATGTCGATTGCTATAGACAATTCGTAGCATGTAGTGCGTTGAGAGGTAGACTTAGCTCTATCGTGACATTCAGAGGATATGAAAACTATTTTCAATCGATAATTGCCAGTTTTTAACATTATGCCTATTTGAGGATAAATATTCAAAATGTCAAATATCGAAAGCACAAAAATCATACGCACTAATCCAGTCAGGCATTATTATTAGCAGATGAGTCCTGGATAGATTTTTTTTTTATGTTCAGAATTTAAAGGTATATTTTTAATTAATAACGTCAGAACTTAATGAAAGAAAATTAATTAACAAGTTCTCAGCTGCTTAAACTTTTGCATCTGGCGAAGTGCTAATGAGATTTTCTCGATAAGGAACCGACACACAAAACAAACATTCGTGGTTTTGGCTCCAATAACGAACGACATTTCTTCCGAAAAAAAAAAACCATACGCATGTCACTTACATAATTTGCGTGTAAATAATTGAGCGTACGCCGCTCGTTTCCCGCGCAATATTTATTATTCACGCGGTGTTGCCACTGTTGTGTCATATTATTGCCATATTGGAAAATTATTGGCTGGTTGTGCGGAGAATTTTTGTCATTTAGGCCTTTTCTTTGGAAGTTATTGTAATTTGGGTCTCTGTGGCTATAATATTGGCAAGAATTGTTTCTTTTCTTTATCAATACTAATAATTATCTAAAGCTAATAAGAATAAAAAATGTAGAAGTTTTATGTTTTTTAATAATTTTGGACGCATAAGATTATGATTATAATTATATAAACAATGAGTAAGCTAACTAAAGGTAATCTAAGTTTTGTCACTGTCAAATAATTTCAAAACGCCATAAAGGAATACATGGATTAACAGAACTAAGCCTCATCCTATTGACTCTTACAAATTTACCTCCTAGTCCTGTTCTGATTACAGGAATTGCTAAGGCCCCAAGATGATATTACTTGACGCTTAATTACATATACCAATCTAAAAATATTCAACGTTGAAATGTCGAACATTTGGTAGTTACGTCCCTAACCAGCTGTTTACAACCCCATCAGTATGACAACAAACTTCAACCGCAAGTCAGAAGTCATCTGAACATTCCTGAACACGAAATTAATGATTCATTAATAGCGCCCCAAATTACTATTGTTATTCGATTAGGGGCAGTCTCCCACACATCGGGGCGAGTTTGTAAGGGGACTCGTAAACTCGCCCAAAATTTTCCGGGGTGCGTATATGTCACTTCACTAGCACGTGAAACTTCGCGATGAGCGCAGGCCTATGCGTTCCAAATTCGAAAAGTTTCGGCAACTTTTTAAATTACGTATTTTGGCGCGTGATTGTTTTTTTTAATGTGGTGTGACAAAGTTTGTTTTTTTATCGATGACTTTTAATGGCAACATTTTCTTTAAAAAAAATCGTTTCAAATATAGAAACATCTAAAATAATCGGTAGAACCGGTAATCAATTAATTATTCGCAATGTCTGAATGTCTCCTTAAACGATTAGTTGTGGAATTTAACGTTTTCGGAAGTTTTCTTAGAAACTATCGATGTGGGGGTTCTCCGTGTTTTTGAGCGTTCGCCATTAGTTTAATGAAGATATTTGTATTGATGTGTTGAATGCATGAATAATTTTCGATAACTAAGGAGCGTCGATGTAATTAAGCGTTATAAAAAGTTTGTAGTGCGTAATGTTTCTAAATAATTGTTTTTCTAAACAATTTTTTCGTTGGACGAGTGGTAGGTAAGCGGGTTCGCATAATAAACGTGAGGTTCGAATCCCGAATCGAGCAAAATGACATTTGTAATAAATGAAAATCGTAATTGCTCGAACTTGAGAATTTGGTCCGATGAAAAGCAATATTCTCGGTCTCAATTACTTAAGGTATCTACACATAGCTGATGAAGCTGAAATTTGTCTCTGCCTACACCTTTGTAATACAGGCTGGTCAAATACAAGTTTATAGCGGCATTTTTAGAATTACGTAAGCACCTACATGATTCGTAGCATCAAATCAAAGTAAAATCGTGACACTCAATTTAAATAAATGATTGCCGCCATCCTAATCGCAGTGGGAAGCATCGATACCCACTCTACTATTCACCTCACTTAATCGATAATATTGTTAAAAAAATAATAATCCTTTTTTAAATAAATTCGCTTTATCAAAAAGGTCCTATTTCAGAGGTTGTATATATAAAAAAGAATTGATTCTATAGTTTCCATGTCGAATGTTGCCGCGCTTTGAACTGGCCGCGATTCGGAAACAATCGGTAACCGCTCCGGAATCAAATCGTGGAAAAATAAATCGATACAATTACCAGTTGTATCGATCTGTGATCGTATGATTGGTCAATTTATTTGTGGCTCGGGATGTTTTGATCCTTGAATTCTAAAAATATTACAAATAAATTAAACTAAAATAATTTAATATTATTTCGAGAATGCAAAGCGAAATAGGTTTTTTTTCTAAATCCTTGCTTTGTTTATATGGATAATCAATGGCATTTATGTACCAATTGAGGTAGAAAGAAAGAAAGAAATAAATAGTCATATGCCTAAAAGTAGGAGTTTTCGACATTATATCTAAATTCTACATATCTAGATGATATGAATCATTTAGCCTCAACGCTAAATAATGCAAGAAAAAATACGTCTCCGATTTTTTGGTAACGATACCTACATAAAACAATAGGGAGTAAAAATTTTAATATACCGATCTGTGACAAATGGCTAAATTTTAATAAGTAGTAGGTATGCAAGTATACTTATTTTAATGAACATAAAAACATTTTATAAGTTCTTCTTTTGAGATCAAGTATCAAGACGATTTATTCGAATATAACATAGTAGGTAACCCGATAGCTGCGTAAATAATCAAGTTAAATAGCATTGATAAAAAACACAAAAGTTTTGATCATTTCCTACTTGTGAGAGCTCTCTTTTTTGCTCCCTGCTTACCCCCCTTGGTGTTCCTATCATGGTTAGATAGCGGTAACAAGATACTATTTAGTCGTAGTTTTTAGTTAGAATGTACTTACAAAGAGTAACAAAGTAGGAAAAATCTATACCTTACAAAAAAGTACCCATAACACAAGTTCTACTTAATTTGGAGTCAGATAGCTGTCCCAGTATATTATTATTATATTTGCATAGTATTCGTTTCGGTTAGTTCCTCTCTAATCTAGTTTCGCTATGCACCACTCATAAAATACCTACTAAAAAGTTTCGCTACGCACGAAAATTTTCGATTCGACTTAAAAAATGGTAGGTAGGTACAGTTGGAAAGAAAAGTGTCTTCAATGTTCTTCTTTTGGAAGGAATGCCTAGCTCTTGTATTACTTGATGCATTTCAAGGATTTTTCATGGTCCACTTCGAAGAACTATGCTCAGAGGGAAGTGGACAATCCAACTTTCCAAACCCTTTTATTTATCTTTCCTTTAATCAACCTCCTGGCTGGGTAGTTTATGACCCAGAGATATAAAAGCTAGAATAGATTGAATTTGACTGTAAATGGAGATTTTGTGTGCTAACCACAGATAAATACCGCGCGAGCGAAGCGTCAAACAGAAAGAGCATTTTTTTTAAATTAATATTATCCTCAAAATATAACTATGAGTAAAAAGATATTGATCACCGATACGTACATTTTTGAAACCTAGTTATGAACCATCTCTAATAATGTATTTTGCCATTTAACACACAAATAAAAACCTGCATCATTACATGTGGGCACAAAATCTGCTGATTTTGACCTGCTGGTCAAGTTTATAATTTCTTTTTCGTTGGGGTTTAAAATATATGAGTCATCAAATGTCTGCCGCAGATTATAATATTTATTTCGCAAAAAATACAGATTAATAAAATATTTAAGTGTAATCATTTTGAATTTTGAACTAATTTAAATCTCTGCGTGGCGCATTGAGCGTGTAGTAACGACATCTATGTATACGACTAAGTGGAACTATTGTTCAATTCGATTCGTCGGATTCGGTAACTCGGTATTCGGAATCAGTCACTACTCGTTACAATGGTCAATGATGTTATTAACAAAGATGGGTTACGTATAAAGTATTATCATAGCATCAAGCCTGTATTACAAATACAATAAAAGTTTTCGACTATTTAGCATCAATTTAACATCTTACATTTTATCCAGTTAGCGGGTTGAATTATTTTTGCACAACATGCACAATTGCGCTTCAAATGTTGTACCTATCGACGCAGGTACTAAAGAGAAAACTTCATGGATAAAGAATTATTTATGCTGTGCTATTGAGATATTTTCTATTCCCTGTCCTGTTAGGATGTTTTCTATACCCTGTGCTATTAGGATGTTTTTGAGCCTACAAAAGCGCAAGTCACGCATCGAATTGTTAAATATCTTTGGTAGTGGTACTACATAGTTGGTTAGTGACGGTGCGGTGTCGCGGCACTTTGAAACTGATGGAATGCAGTTTTTGTCGTCAAAGCCGCCGAAGTGTTGACTATTACACCTATTTACATAAGGATTTCGTAATCGTAGGCAATATACAAGTTTAATGTAGGTACATAGTTAACCGTAAATAAGATGTATTATTTTATAGATACTTGATATAGGTACATACATACTTACTCTTTCTTAGATGTATTAACTCTTTTGTTATTCTTAAACAGGCTTGCGCTTAATTACAACTTTCTTGATTTTAAGCCATGATGTGGTCTACGATTGAACACACTTGCCTTGCCAAGGGTTGTTATGTGGGCATTACAAAAATTAAAACGCGAGTGCAGCGAGCACGAAGTCAAAAATGAAAAGGCCCGTGCCCATCAGTGGGAAACTAGAAAGGGCTGAAGCAAAGCAAGATAATAATGGCGAAAATAATAATGTAACGGTGAAATCTAATTACCTACAGGTATCAACAATAAATAATATTAAATTCTAACCCACGTATGTATAAACGTATTTTAAGCTCATTATAGCTTTTTTATGAATAAAGCCGTAAGAATAACTTATTAGACAGTAAAATAAACAGTGTATCTACGTCAAAATGTACGCAGTCCCTATGGTAAACTACTGTGGTCCGTACCTTGGAACTTCTTATGGTCCTTCCACTGGATTCACCGACCCGTACTGGATGTAAGTACCTATTTATTATATTGACTGGCCTGTTAGCGAAGCGAAGTGGGTTCGCTTTCCAACCAGGACAAATCTTTGTGTGATACGCATTTTTGTTTGTTGTGTGTCTGGGTGTAATTTATCTATATTATGTAAGTATTATGGTCTACAACTATGGGGTAGTGCTTGTAACTCCTCCATCATGCGCATATAAAAAAATTCAGAACATAATCCTCCGAACAATCAGTAATGTCTCTTGGTATGTGACCAATGCTGAGATCCACGAACACCTGGAAATGCTAACAGTCAGGGAAGAAGCTACCAACATCAAGACCAGATACAGGGAACGGCTAGTAGCCCACCCCAATACCCTTGCACGACAGCTGACAATTCGGAGCTATGTCAAACGCCTTAAAAAGAAAGACATCCTATGATGTAGAGAATTATGAGTAGATGTCTTCACTGGAAGACACACTCTAAGTGAGAGAAGCATGTAACAACTTTGCTTAAAGTGGATGCACTGATTGCAAATGGAGATATATTTATTAAAAAAAAATGTAAGTATTGAGCAGAGCAGCGGTGGCGCAGCGGTACGGGCCTTGCTCTAGAAATATAAGGTTTGAATCCCAGTTGTGCCCGCACATCTTTGTGTGAATTGTTTCAATTGTCATATCGGTGAAGGAAAACATCGTGAGGAAACTGGCATGTCTAAGAACTAATCATTCGAGGACATGTGCCTCCTGCCTCCTCCGTAAAGCCTGCAGTCCTGCGGCTCTTCCACCAGTCGTATCAGTCAATCCGTCTTACCTGATTCTGATAGTAATTGAAAGATGAAAGTGCACCTCTGTTTACACAGACACTTGTAAGTCAGCTTAGGCTGGCTGCCGTAGCCGGAATAATGGCTACATTAGGTAATGTTGCCATTTTCCAGCAGTTTGAAAAAACGACTTTTTAGCGGATTTTATCGCGGTTAATTTTAGAGTTTAGATCCCGACGTTTCAAAGTCTTTTCAGACTTCATGTTCACGGGTGTACTGAGGTATTTGACGTCCAAAAATATTAATCACAATTATTACTGACTACCTTTAAACATTAATATTTAAGTTGCGTTCCGATTAAGCAAACTGAGCTCTCAGTGTCATGAATTTTGAGTTGATTTTGCTTGGGATTTGGTACAAGTAAATTAAGCACTGGGTCCCAAGCTGGTGGTATATTCCAACCATTTCCTCTGTTGTTTTATTTCAATGTGTTATGTTCGCGTAAATCTAAGACAATACTAAAATTTTATAACTAGCCATTTTACTAAATAATAGCCATTTCCCGAACTCTTAACCCAAAATTCACTGTTTATTTTTCTTTGTTCTAGGAAACCATCTGTAGATGGCGTTTCGAACGCAGCTTCTGTTAATACTCGGTAAGTTCACAATCTTTATACCCGTGGCGTGGTCGGTGATATACTTGCTTTTAACGCCGCACAGGTCGTGGGTTCGATTCCCACCCAAGTCATATATTTTGTGTGATGAACACGTTTGTTTGTCTTAAATCTGGGTGTAATCTTACTAATATTATAAACGCGAAAGTTTAAAAGAATGTATGGATGTTTGTTGCTCCTTCACGCAAGAACTACTGGAGGGAATTGAATGAAATTTAGCACAGAAATAGATGATGGTCTGCGTTACACACAGGCCACTTTTCATCCCAATAAGTACCACACGGGCGAAGTAGTAGCCATATTTAAATATGAATTTACAAAAGAAAAGTATTATGGTTTCATAATACTTTTAGTACATGGTTTAACAAAAATGTTTTTAATAATAACAATAAAATTAAATAGAGAGTCAAACTAATCCCGCAGAATCTTTATTAGGTTCATAAACTCGGTGAATCAGTTGTCCAGTGATAAGCGAATCGAACCCGAAAGCGGTGTTCGCTTAATAACCGCGAGGACCCGGGTTCGATTCCGGGGTCGATCAAAAGGAATATTCTGGTATACTTAGAGAATTTTAGTTGAAGCTCGTAATTTGCAATTGTGTCCGATGAACGGCAATAGGCTCGTCCCCTATTACGTATGGGGCCCAAACATAGCCGGCGAAAAGTAAGTGATCACCTCTGCCTACACTTATAAGCTTATAGCAAAGCTGTCATTTAAAAAAAATCTAGCTAAATACTACTTATGTCCAAGACTATTGTTTTACAATTTTTAAACCGATTTAGGTGCTCAATGATCCTAATCGGTACACGACTCGATACCGCCCAAACCATGTATTCGATATACCAAATCGATTCTGCAGATCGAGTTTTTAAATAACCTCAAAATCCTCTCGATAATCCAAAATCTAAAAATGGTAATTTTTGTTCGTTGTTCTCACGAACGAAATAAAGGGTTTAGATGAAAAAAGTAAAGTTAATATAATGGTCAAGAGTATGTCGTATTTCAAAATGTGGTTCCGTAGGTAGCAATACTATTGTTTTTTAATTTACATGACAACTTGAATTTACAATACATTAATAACAATTATTAGAAAGTAAGAAAAAAAATATTTCACACAGACAGGACACACACAATAAACATTACCTATCTTTGAACCGATTTTTTTAGAAATTACTTAAATAATACTAACATAGTTTGTAAGATCATTGTTACTAACACTATGGATTCCGGTCCGTAATAAATGATTTTTATTAATTTATTTATTTAATAAATAAAAAAAACATGTAAAAAAATATATTAATAAATAAAACACTTCAGTGTCAAACATTTGCTCTTAGCATTTTAGCTACGTTACGGAATCTAAATTGACGAGGTAGGTCTGCCTACAGTGCATAATGTTCACGCTGTTACACAGTAGAAAGAAAGATTGAACCTAGGGTCTTTAGACAAAGTGACATAGAGAAACGAAAACCTAAGATCAAAACAAATAAAATGTATAGGGTTGACATTGGCCTTCGAAAATTCACGTGACAACAATGACTTCTATTATAGAAACGTCATTGCGTAACAATCTTATATCTATCTGATATATTTTGTTCTTTTCGATCTTTCGCTTCGCTATGTTTGAGAAATTAGTTTTTTTTTAAATAAATAGCCATTTTTTTAGTTGACTTTATTATAGACAAGCATTAGATTAGCACCGAAGCAAAGTGAACAATTTATGCCGGACACCTGTATCGTTTTAATAACTAACAATAAAAATTTTACCTCCAATAAACTATAAATCTGTAAGTATTTAATATTATAAAGCTAAACGAGTTTGTTTGGTTGATCGCGCTAATCTCAGTGACTACTGGACCGATTTATAATAATAATTCTTAAACTGTTAGATACCAGTCATTATTGGCTACGATAGAAAATGTCAGAAAAGTCACGCGGGCGAACCCGCTGGCTAAAAGCTAGTGTTCTTATAAAAACTTTTAATAGTTAGTAGTAAGTTGGTTACGAATAATTTCGCTACCTAATAACAGGTCGTTGATAATAGGAACCGTGCATTAGGTATCGCAAACATGCCTTTAAATCTACGTAATTTTTGCGTTTATACTTTTTACTCAAGGAACCCTAAAATTTGTTAAAAGGAGACACAAAATCCAATCACAATTACGTCGCCAAACATGTAATTTTGTTCGCTCCTGACTATACAATAAAAAGGCTGGGTAGATATCATGTCATTTGACCACAATTTCGATATCAATAAATGTTGTGCTCATTTTGATGTAACTTTTTACACTAAAGCGATATTTTTAGGTCAAACATTATCACCATCATTCCCCTTGCCTTTTTCTATTTATATTGGGGTCGGCTCCCAGTCTAACCTGATGCGGTTAGCTACCAGAATTATACTTGGAACCGGAAGTCGCTCTAATACAACACACTAAACAAATAAAATGTAAAAGATATAATAAGTACTTCATTTAAAAAAGAAAAAAGCCTACTGAGAATTTTTGGCAGTGTTTCTCAGTAGTTGCCAGTCATTCACTGCACGGTAGGAAAAGAAATTGGACTATTTTAAGTAGACTCGCGTCAAAAAAAAATAAAACATATTTTCATTTCAATTCATTACAGTTAACGTTAAATTAAATTTCAGACAACTTAAGACGTTCAAAACGGATATCTATAAGATCCTTGCCGCAATTATTGTGTTCACGATTCAAACTTAGATCCCCTTACTTAACTTCAACACCACTGAACCAGAGCAGAAAAAAATAAAAGAGAAACCTTACTAAATGTTTAGTATTCTCATCACAAGCAAAGCCAAGGCTTAAGACACTGCGGAAATAATGAAAAACCGCCACTCGGTCTAATCCCTGGACAAATTAGATCCCTCATGCTGTCCGGGTGACACGCAGTGAATTTACATCTTGATGGACTACTCTTGCAGCTTTTTCGTTCGTTAGGACAATTTCCGAACGTGTTCACTTCAACCGTTTTTAGTGTCCCACTGCTGTGCACGGGTCTTCCCTCAACTATCTTAGGCGTTGAGAGAGTTTTTTTATTCTTCGATAGGCTGGCGCTTGACTACAACTTGCCAGATGTTGTAATGATGTAGTCTACGATGGAACGCGCCAGCCCAGTATACCGACTCACTCGTGATTACGAATGATTTTATTGGTGAGAATGTGGCAGTAGAATGAGCCTCCATGAGTTTAGGCCTTAATCCACACACGCTGGCCAAGTGCGGGTTAGTAGATGTCACATGTCCTCGAATGATTAGTTCTTGGATATTCCGGTTTCCTCAGGATGTTTTCCTTCACCGATATTGAGCAGCGGCGATGTAACAATTCACACAAAGAAGTGTGGGCAAGACTGGGATCCGAACCCGCGACCTTATATTTGTAAAGTGAGGCTCGTACCGCTGCGCCACCGCTGCTCCGAAAGTTTATTCCACGTAAAAATATGTTATGCCGTTGTGTAAGACTTCTATCCTTCCATAAGGTAACATCATTAATCCAATCAATTAAATCCCCGATTTATAATTCGTAGGAACAATCGATATCTCGAAACAATAGTATCGAGTAATTACCGCATGCCTAGTAAGGAATAATAATCGTTATAGAGATCAAACCGATATATCGAGATGAATCGATTCCTTATTCGCATCCATTCTTTATTGTTATTGTTTTAATCAATTTGTATTTGCATATTATTGTTATGAGGGGTTGTTACTTGTTACCCTTTACGAGTTATTTTAAGTAATCTATGGAGACATCGCGCATCAATTGAATCGATAAAAAATACAAATAGTAATATTTTTTTCATAATCAAAGATGAAATCTTCAGTAATACATAATTTAAATGCGAATGTAACTTTGTCCACAGTTTTGACAGTGATTTTGCAAACACAACGTCAAATTGAAAAAAACTGGGACAAAAAAATGGCGTCTTAGAACGTCGCAGTTTTCTAGTTTGTTTACAACTAATCTTTTAAAAGCCTGCAGTTATACGTATTTAAACTTGACATTGGAAAAATTGTGGAATAATTCCTGCAGAGTCCATAATTAAAGGATGAAGAAGAACATTTATCTGCCATGGCCATAACAAAAAAAAAAACAAAACATTTTAAAGTATATTCTATATTTGAATTAAGCCTTTTGCCGCCAGATCAATGTCATTTGTATTTCATTTAACATTTTACAAGATAATAATTGAGCAAAATCGTGTTTAATAATAATATTTACATAGAAGGAAGAATTTTACCAACTATATCTATAAAATAAGTAAAGGAAAACTAATTTAGCCCGCTCCAGTATCTTACCAGGTGATTTTTCATAGGAAATTGCCATAAAGGAGAAACTTCCCGCCACTAGTACGCTAGTCACGTCCGAAGTAGAGCAAAAGAGATAGCACTATAGTATATCTTGTAAGGGTAAAAGAGATGTGTGTATGCGATATTTCGCGTCGGGTTAAGATGGATAACCTTTCTATTTATTAGGAACTCGAAGCGTAGTCTGATTTTGATAAGTTTTTGTAGTTCTCAGATATTATTTATTTGGTTTTGGGATTTTTATGGCTTGTTCGCGTCTGCATTTTTAAATGACATATTTTATTTAGGTAATGAGATTAAAATTGAAATAAAACTACTTTATCGACGAATATAGATCTCGACGTTTCAGTCTTTTCAGACTTCAAAGAAAAAAGAAAAGACTTTTCAGCCTTTTTGAAGTTTGTAGATCCCGACTTTTTAAAGTCTTTCCAAGACTTTGAAAAGTCGGGATCTACAATTTAAAAATATACCGTGATTAAATCCGTTATCCGTTGAAAGATCCAAGACAGTTCTTCCCGAGTCGCTTCACGGCGCCGTTGTCGATCCTGGCTTACAGAAGTAGTAATGGCTGGATTGCGGTGGTGAGTTAAGTAAAAAAAAATACCTCTACCTAACTTTTTCAGTTATTATTGGTTTGAGCGGTTATTTATTTGAATATATCTATTTATTTATGTTTTTATGATATTTAATATAAAATCTTTTAAAAAAACCTCTAAATAAAACATTTTATAAAAAGCTAAAAACACTCCTAACTAATTTACCTTTCAAACAAAAAAAGTTAATCAAAATCGTTTCATCCGTTCGGGAGCTATATTAGCTATATTTTTTCTATGGTTGAAAATAATAATACTCCAAAATGAAAAGTATTTATCATCTAACTAAACACAGACATAAAAAGACCACACAAAGCACTTACCGCCCGAAATCCAATTTTACATTCGAAATCTCTTTAAAAACATTCAAATATACCAGCGCGGTCCCTCTTTTCTATACAAATTACCATATGAATGCTTTGTATAGGATTTGTACTTTCACTAATATACACTTTGAAAGGTATAATTTTTTGATGTGTCTATGACTAATTGTAGTCTGTGTTTGTTCCTTTTGTAAGAAAAAAATGTTTTTATTGTTCTTCAATTTAAGGTTTTGCAAGAATTTAATGTCCCACTGCGGGGCACGGGTCTTCTCTCTACTATCTTACGAGTTGAGAGAGTTTAGGCCTTAATCCACACACGCTGGCCAAGTGCGGGTTGGTGGATGTCACATGTCCTCGAATAATTAATTCAAAGTCGTGACGGTTTCCTCACGATGTTTTCCTTCGCCGATATTATGCAGCGGTGATGAAACAATTCACACAAATATGCGTGCACACGACTGGGAATCGAACCCGCGGTCTTATATTTCTAAGGCGAGGCCCGTACCGCTGCGTGCGCCCCCGCTGCTCGCTGCTGAGTTATATGTAGATACTAGCTGCCCCAGCGAACTTCGTACCGCGCAAAATTGTGAATCTAAACCATTCCCAGATCCCCTTGAACACACACAAAAAATTTCATCAAAATCGGTCCAGTCGTTTGAGAGAAGTTCAGTGACATGCACACTCACAGAAGAATTATATATATAAAGATAGGTACCATATTTTTATCCCAAATTTGCGTGTCAAATGTCATCACCATTTATTTAGTTAGTGGATAATCTGTCAACAGACTGATTGACGGACATGGGTAGAACAGTTAGATTTAATATAACTATGTTATGGGAAATAACTGTCTTCCTCAAACATGGGCCCTAATTCTCGCGCTATAGACATGTAAAATATGTCCAAAAAAAATTGGCGAATTTCAATTGAAAACATGAAATCTTTTTTTTTTACATTACTAAGTATGTCTATTAGAGATAAATGACTAAAACGCGAGAATCGGGGCCTTGGAGACATGCCTCAGACGAAAAGTAAGTAGGTAATCAAAGAAAATGTCTAATTACTTTAAAGCTAATATTGATACAAATTTTCATGCAATTAGTCCGAGTTTAAATTTATTGTCTCGATTATAAAGCCCTTTGACCCCCGAGTTCAGTTTTAATTTTAAGATACCCTCTACGTTTGAATAGTATGGATCTTCCCTCTAGCATGTCAACTTTAATTTTTTGCGGGTGACCTAACGCAATCGGAAGAGCCTTTATTGGTACACCGGACTTTTTCGGTGAATTGCTCGAGAACGGTCGAACTGATCAAGTACTATGACAACTGCCTTGAGAGCTCCTCATGTGGGGACGAACCACGGCTTAGGACGTTGGCCGACAACTCTAGATTAAGAGGATGTAACTGGCTGAGTTACCACTACCGACCACTAGCTAATTTCGATCGGTTTGTTCAAGGATAAAAACTTGGAGGAACTAATAAAAATTAGTTAACTTCTCCAACACTCAGCTAACTTTTCATGATTACGATTTCATACAGTATATGAAGAAAATGGCGTCTATTAGGTATCTAGTCGTTGTTTATATCTAACTAATTAGATAGATTAGATACAGCAGTGAGACACTAAAAAAAGGGTTGAAGTGATGTATATATCTGTTTATCTTTATTAAAATTTGTGGTATTGTAGCGCTTAAACGAATAGACGGATTTTAATGATGTTTACTATGCTTTTTTAAAAGATAGTTCTTAGGTCGGAGGTTCATAAAAAAATAATTTAAAGTTATTGCTAACTTAAACAAGCATCTTGAGCGTTTTTCATATTAGGGCTAAACATAGTCATATAACAATATCTCAAAGAGAAAAATGCAAAGATTTGATATACGATTAGCACATGACATTGACATATGTCAATCCCAACCACTTTATTCTTCTAGTCCGTAGGTTAATTAAATCAGTCTTATCCATAACATTCTAACGGTTGTCACATAATTAAAACAGACTGGGTGCATTTTGTAAGTATTTTTTCTTTAGCAGTTTTAATTTGTTCACGCCGACTGTTTTGCATAACTTCTTGTGCACAAAATATTTAACAGATCCAATTACTACGCACTTGTAATATATTTGTTTGTAATTTTAATAAGAATTTGTCATTACTGTTTGAATTTGGTAAATGGAATTTTAATAGTTTATACAGCCAAGGTATTTTTAAAGAGGTTTAAATATTTCGATTGCACTTTTGAATTAGGAACGTGAAAATTGGTTGGTTGGGTAATATTTGTTTTGAGTTTACAATTTCAAAGAAGGTTGGATTGTAAGGCTAGATATAAAGTCTATGAACAATGTTGCCTTTTTTTTAATTTCACTACTTTTTCATAGCCTAAGTCTAAACATTTTAGTTACTTTTTAATTTTAATTTTTGCCGACAGGTAGGTTTAAATCGTGACGTTTACGAGTAAAAGCTACAAATTAAGTTAAAGCTTTACGAGTAAAAGCTACAAATTAAGTTAAAGGGGTAGGCAGTCTCCTACTTAAGGGGATTTTTTAATAAATCGTGAAAAACTATAAAATATTATATCTGCACTACCGTTACCAAAATTCTCTAATATCATAATCTTACATAGGAATGCTTTCACATTTCAACGAGACAACACCCTAAAAATAGTCCTCCCGAGTAACGAAACTCCTATTCAGTTACCAACCTTAATATATATACTACAAAGTCTAAAGTGGTTTGTAGCTTTATGAATAATGGTAAGCGGGGCTAGGGCTGTCCCTTTGGCTATTAGTTCCCGGATTAGTAAAGTGATCCCGGATCAAATGACCAACGCCATATTAAAACCGGGATTTCGGACAATTCATATTTCTATTTGTGTTGTGTTTTTTTCAAATGAGTTTTCTGTGTTTCAGTTAGATTTTGTGCTTTGTTTGTAATTGAGTTTTGTCAATTCTAATTCACAAACATCACCATCATTCCCCTTGCCTTTTTCCCATTTCTAATGGGGTCGGCTCCCAGTCTAACCTGATGCGGTTAGCTACCAGAATTATACGAGCGACTGCCATCAGACCTCGAAAACCCATAGGCGACCAGTAGCCGAGATGGTTAGACCAGGTGTCAGATTACATTGGCTTCTGACTACATGTAACGATTGTCATAGATGTGTTAAATGACAACCGGGACCGACGGCTTAACGTGCTCTCCGAGGCACGGAGGATAGCCCTCAACTAACCAGACACCGAAACAATTTTTTGTTGTTACACAAATATTGACCGGGGCGGGAATCGAACCCGCGACCTCCCGGGCACAGTATAGCCCAAACGGACGGCTTACACCGCTCGACTACCGAGGTCGTCTCTAATTCACAAACATGAATACAAAAATTAATTGCATAAAGTGTAATAATTAAATATTTGTGATACAAATTTAATATGACACAAAAATAGTTTTTATTTACAATAAATTAAATAAATAAATATTCTGGGACATTAACACTCACGGTCATCTGGTCCCAAGCTAAGCAGAGCTTGTGTTATGGAAACCAGATAACTGGTATATACTATACATATAATACTTTTCTTTTGTAAATATATACATATAATAGACATTTACACCCAGACTCGACACAAACAGAAATGTTTATCACTAATGTTTGTCTCGGGTGGGAATCGAACCCACGACCTGCGGCGCGAAAAGCAAGTATCTTACCGACCACGCCACCGGCCCGTCAATTGAATATTTATTACGCAATTTCTCAGATTTTTTTAATTTAATTAGGTAATATAGTAAATTATTAGGTTTAACGTCAATACGTTTGTTTTAAGAACGGTTGAACCGGTCTGATTATATTGGTTTTGAAATTTTCGTAGAAGCTCAAGGAAGGTTTAAAAGGTAAGCAATAAGGTTCATTCCACTGCCACCTTCTCACCGATAATCATTCGTAATCACGAGTGAATCGGTATACTAGGTTGGCGCGTTCCATCGTTGACTACATCATTGCTTAAAATCGGGTAAGTTGCAGTCAAGCGCCAGCCTATTGAAGAATAAAAAAAAATAAAAAATATGCAGTACAAAGTTCCCAGGGGCTTATAGTTGTAAAAAATAATAATAAATAGTGGGACATTAACACACACGGCCATCTGATTCCGAACTAAGCAGAGCATGTACTATGGAAACCAGAAAATTGGTAAAAGATTACATATAATACTTTTCTTTTATAAATACATACATAAATATAGATTACACCCAGACTCAAGACAAACAGACATATTTAAACAAATGTTTGTTGGTTTTTTGTTTTTCTGTCTCGGGTGGGAATCGAACCCACAACCTGCGGCGTGAAAAGCAAGTATCTTACCGACCACGCCACCGGCCAGTCAAAAAATAAGTTAGTACATAACATTAAAAAAAATTAACAAAATTATTTTACTCGTAAAAACTACTCAATATAAAAAAAATACATAAAGGTTCGTCTACACTTAAGTGACACCGTCTCCAATCAACCGACTTGTCGTACCCTAATTCCCTTATAAATATTCATGGCAGTCATATTGTGATGCTTTGATTAAGTATCTCAACCCGTGTTGATAAATAGTTGGTGTTGTACTTTTTCAACACTATACCCTTGCGACATAATAATAATCAATGCTACTGTAGTGCCGCTTTGTATAGATGACGAATGTCAAAAAAAAAACTAAGGATTTTTGTGTAATCCGGCTCGAAGGACCAAAATGAAAGAGACCAGGGCCCCGATTCTGGTGCTTTACACATTTATCTCTAATAGACATTTGTCTAACGAAAATGGCGATTTCTTTTGTTTTTCAATGATTCCGCCATTTTTTTGACATTTGTCTACTAGAGATAGATGTCTAAAGCGCGCAAATGTCAAAAATAAATGGCGAATGTCATTGAAAATCAAAAGAAATCGCCATTTTTGTTAGACAAATGTTTATTAGAGATAAATGTATATAGTAATCGGGGCTCTGACCTGACCTACAGGGTACGTCTGATGAAGACTAGTAAAAAGACGAAGTAGAACATAAGTTTATTTCTAAAACCGACTTTATGCTAGAGAGATGAGGATGGTTAGAATAAAGCAAAAACGAATGCACTGCCGGCTAAGTAAAGTCGCTAAGTTGCTAGATCAGCAAATCGGTGTTCGATTATATTGTGTTGAACTCTCAATATCTTGTAAGTTGACAGTAGATAGGACCATCTTAATGAAATGAACGGTGACAATCTCGCTGGCGCAAAAACGCAAGAATGCATTAGAAATGGACGGCCCTACTCCTGATGAATACGGCCTCATGTGTCCCCGATAGCTGCGGTCATGGACAAGCTGTGCGGGGGGAGGATACCTGAGGCTTCATAGTATCAAAGAGAAGCACAAAAGATCCAAATAGGTCGAAGTGCTCTGGGTCTACCAGCCCTATTTATAAGATAAGATACCTAAGTATATTAAAATTGCTTCAGCCCTCGACTTCCCAGTATAACCAGGGAACATAATTGCTTAAATATTAAGAGTTTTGGGATAAAGCCTTAGCTCTAAGAGTTTAAAAAACACAAAACGACTTCAATGTTTTAAGACTAACTCAAAACCTGCTCAAACCATTTTGATAAAATTTAAAAGGGACCACCCAGAAGGGAAACCCCCCTTTGAAACAAAATAGAATTAAATAATGACCTAGTTATCGCGTGACACATATACAAAGACAGTCAATTGAGAACTTACTTCTTTTTAAATTCGGTTAAAAATGGCTTACGCCGTCGACTTCAACGTAGTTACCTAAATTTATGTGTTTGGGACAATTGCTTTTATAATTTTGGCAGGCCGCATGCGCTTAGCGTAAACAATGACGCTTCATTCGACATAGCTCAAAAACTATCGATCAGATCTTGATCAAATTTGATTGGGACCAGACGAGAAGCACCAGCTGTCAAACAATTTTTGATTTTTTTGAATCGGTTCACGTTTAACAAAAATGATTTCAACCCTTCTAAGAAAGAAAAAAGCTACTTTTAGTTCTTTTTCAAAGGTCTTCTCTTAAATATCTTACGAATTGACAGACTTTAGGCCTTAACGCTGGCCAAGTGCGGTTTGGTGGACATCGCATATCCTCGAATGACTAGTTCTGAGACACGATGTTTTCCTTGACCTAAGTATATTGAGCAGCGGTGATGAAACAATTCAGACAAAGATATGTGGGCACGACTAGAAATGGAACCCGCGACCTTATATTACAGAATAGTAGAATTGAGAATCCCTCTTTTTAAAGTTGGTTGATAACAAAAAAACTAAATTAATTATCAACGCATGTTTGCTAAATAGCATCAATCAATCAAATAAAACAGGGGAATGAGCAAAATGTTTGATTTTAATTAACTCTATCGTTGATACGCTAATGGCTTGGTTGTCGTGTCGCACGTCAAGTTTAATCGCAGTCGCTTTGTCGTGAAGTGTGAACTCCCCCTTATTAATACCTTGTTGCTTTAGATATTAATGTTATTCATTTTAATCTGTTTTAATAATTTGGATAATGTTTAGCTTAAATTTTAACAATTATATTAAATTGCTAGAAATGCAAACAATTGTTCTGACGCTCAAAATTTAAAAATGTCTTTATTTAAAGATATTACTAAGTTAGAAAACATACTAGACCGACTTATGTAAAATAAATAATGGGGAATATCGATTGCAATTAATTGTCATCAACGGAGCTCTTTCGCTGGATCAGTATGCTTGCTACCACGACCGGTGCAACCCGTGTCGAAACGTAAAGTTAAATGAAAGTTGAGCGCGTTGCCCGTTATGACAAATATAATAGATATTAAGTCTAAGACTCACTCATGTCGATTTCATTAGTTTTTAATCAACATTTGCCATGTTTTCCGACATAATAATATGTCGAGATAAATGTCCTGGTCACCGGATGGCAAGCGATAGCCTATGAACACTTGCAACACCAGACGCATTGATCATGTGATGCCGACCCTTTGTTAACTTATTACATGTTTATTAAACTTCAACCGATTTTGCAAATTTATTTTTATATGTACTTTAATGCATAACTCTTAGATTTTTTTTATTTGGAACTAATTAAGTAAGTAGCCCTTTGGTGTAGGTAGTTACCAGTGCTGGGCACAGAGTTTCTCTCTATTATCTTAAGAGTTAAGAGTGTTTTGAGGCATATCTTCGAATGATTAGTTCTTAGACATGCCGGTTTCCTCACGATGTATTCTTTCATAATTGGCCTTCTTTAAGAGATTTCGCTAATTCCTATGATGGCATCCTATTGTTAATTGCAAGTAGAAGCAGATCTATGGGTTTTTCCAAACCCTTGATGAAATTTCTCAGATAATATTTATGTACCTGGTGGATCGGGTGGTAGTGACCCACCAGTGGAAATGGAAGATCGTCCGGTCGAAGGGGTACGCCCTGCGGCCACGGTCCCTCCCAACTGCTTTTTTTTACGGATGACCAGTAGGCTAATTCACATAAGTTCAGTTGCAGTGCAGTTTCATTTAAGTTTCGATCAAAACAGCCCTTTTCGTACTCTCGTAGTTTTGACAACCGCTGTCACATACGCTCGCGTCAAGTTCGCGTCACGCGAGCACTTTAGATTTTACAGTTACAAGAATACCATTTTGCACTAAGACGTAAACCTAATTGCAACTGCAACGCAACTTGATTGGTGCGTTAAGAAATTACGTGAATTAGCCTACTGAACCAATTAGCCGGATGGGCCTTTATTGGTTCACCGGACTTCTTCTGTGAGTCGTACGAAGACGGTAGAACCGATCCTACTGTTCTTTTTTATACGGACGACCTAACCCAATTAGCTGGAAGGACCTTTATTAATTCGTCGGACGTTTACAGTGAGTCGTCCGAAGACGGTCAAACTGATCCAACTGTTCTGGTCGGGAAGTTTCAGAATGCAGGATTCATCATCATCATCGTCAGCCTAAGAACGTCAACTGATGGACATAGGCCTCCCCCTTAGAACGCCACTGCGATCGATTTCCGGCCGTTAACATCCATCGGCTTCCCGCAATTTTAACTATGTCATCAGTCCACCTTGTAGCGGGCCGGCCGACGCTACGGCGCCCATTGCGTGGTCTCCACTCGAGAACCCTCAGAGATTCAAAATTACTGTGATGTAATGACTTTTGAGTGGATACTAGCTTAGGCACTAGGTTACACCCACGTGTTAGTAGCCCATATGTTAATCTATAATCTATCTCTGTCCTAAATTTTATCCAATTCCGACCAATAGTTTTTGCGTGAAAGAGTCACAAACTTCCATACATTCTTACAATCTTTCGCTTTTATAATATTAGTAGAATGTATCTAATACAACTAATGAAAAATCTATCACTAATACACCAAAATGTACTGGAAAATTTGTTATTCAAATACGCAAATTGGAAAATGCTAATACAAACTAGATATTCGAGGCAAGACATCAAACTTGGATAATCAAAGCGAATTCCCAACTGTGTTCATGGGCTGCAGGAAATCTTTGCGAGTACCGGTGCATACTACATAGACTAATAAAGTAGAACTGACATTTTGAAATAACTACTTACAAACTAGATTAAATAAATTTTATTAAGTGAAAACCTTGTTTTATAAACATGCTTTTATTTTATTGCGCGAAAAAGTCGTATTTTCTCAGCAAGTTTTCATCACCTTTCATTTCATACCTGAGTGCATTCAAAATAACTACTTCACCATATTGAGTTCATACTACGCTATGTTGCATGTAGAATGACGTCACACATCTGTGTGAAGGATATGTCTGTTTGTCTTTAGTCTAGGTGTATATAATTATATTAAGTATGTAATTCGAAAAGAAAAGTAGTATGTAGTATATGTATTTATCAGTTATCTTATCAGGTTCCATTAGCTCTGCTTAGCCTGGAACCAGATGACCGTGTGTGTCAATGTCTCTGTATATTTTTTTGAAGGGACGGTGGCGTGGTCTTTAATATACTTGCTTTTCACGTGTCGTGGGTTTGATTCCCACACAAGTCAGACATTTGTGTGATGAACTCGTCTGTTTGTCTTGAGTCCGGGTGTAATTATCTTTATTTAAGTATGTATTTAGAAAAGAAAAGTATTATATGTAGTATATTACCAGTTATCTGGTTTCGACGGTATAAGCTCTGCTTAGTTTGGGATCAAATGGCCGTGTGTTAATGTCCTACTTTATAATTATTATTATATTATTATCATTTGATTGACATGACATTTTGTAGGTGTACTCAATACTGTAATGTTGTAATTATTTTCAATCTCCATTATTGTTATAATGATGTTAATTTCTATTATCCAGTCACTGTTCAAACTTCCATATTTTATTTTACGTTACTCCAATTTTCTTAAGGCAAAAATCACAGCAACGAAAACACGTAGAACTCATCAATCAATATGCACATCTATTTCGATCAACTCTTTGACAAATCTTCTAGCTTTAGTTAACATATGTAGTGTAGGGGCCGATGCTATAAATAATAATTCTCCGTCGAGATAAATCGACATATGCTAATACTACCAAATTATTTATTGAGGGGCAAACGTTATCGTGCGGGGTGTGTGGGTTAAGACGTTTGGTGGTAGGTATAGTAAAAATACAGCGTAAAGCAAATTATGGGTTCTTTAGATTGTGGTAAAAGTATTGATTCATTTATTTACTTATATAATAAGTTTCACCGACATTTGTTTACATTTACCCCCGTGTTCATAAACGTATTTTAAACTCATTACAGCTAAAATAGATTTATAATTTGCTATGTCTTTGTTTGTCATTTTGGCATGTATACTAGTAAGAAAGAGACAAAGTCCATTTTAACTAAAGAGTTTTATAACTTTTTTATGAATAAGGCCGTAATTTTTTTGTATAAAAACATGTTTAAAGGTAAACACCGCATGCAGTATTATGTATGTTTTAATTTAATTGAAAATATTTAGAATATCTAGAATTTTTTTTTTTATTCTGAAGTAGGCTTGCACGTGACTACAACTTGACTGATTTTTAGCAATAAAGTAGTCTATGATGAGATGCGCCTGCCCTATATACCGATTGACGGATCACGAATGATTTTCGTTGAGAAGGTGGCAGTGGAATGGGGCTTCATATGATTTAAACCATAATAGAGCCACAATTCCATTTCGTCCTACTTATATGGTGTAACCAGACATAGCACTGGATTCACACACATTATGCTGTTGATCATCGACCATTCGACCTAATACCACAAGAACGACGGACGAATTTATAGTGTTTTATTTTGTCGGAAACTAAGTAATTCTGGACTTTTTTGTGGCGTTACATAACTAAAGTCACTTAAGAGGCAACAGTTGGGGGGACCACGGGCACGACCACGGCCGGGCATCGCACCTCGACGAAGATCTTTTCTTTACAATGAGTGTTACAACTATCCGATCCTCCAGTTACCACAGATTCAAAATGAAGATCAACAACATCGCTGTAGTGTTGTCTTAGATTTACGCGAATATCACACATTGAAATAAAACTACCGAAACGTCGAGATCTAAAATCTAAAATAAACCGCGATAAAATCCGTTAAAAAGTAATTTTATTTAAATCGCTGTAGTGATTTACCATCTTAGCTACTCTTGCGAAGGGTGAATTAGCGTCGAGGACTGTCCTTTTATCGGTGAAACGTATGACATATTATTAGAATTAGTAAGTATGTATGAAGCCATCAGCTTGTGTCGAGTTATAGTATTTTTAGTGTCCCTGCTGTGGCGTGGCCGGTAAGATACTTGCTTTTCACGCCGCAGGTCATGGGTTCGATTCCCAACCAACTCAGACATTTTTATGAGGAACATGTCGGTTTGTCTTGAGTCTGGGTGTAATTATCTACATCTAATAAGTATGTATTTACAAAACAAAAGTATACATTACCAATTATCTGGTTTCCATAGTACAAGCTCTGCTTCGTTTGGGATCAGATAGCCGTGTGTGTTTAAATATCCCACCATATTATTATCTTAAGAGTTGAGAAGCCAACCGAAATTCCTCGGCCTTCTTCTTTCAAATGTGTTCTTTTCTTTCTATTCCTTGCAGTTCTTAAGGTATTATGCAAATTTATTGAAATCAATGAGAAATTCTGATCAATCTTTCACGTTTCGCTATCCACAGCACATCCTGTTTCACATCTACGCTCTCAACTGTGATTTTGCACCGACGGACACTGGCAGAATTGGTTGCAATTGGCTACAAAAGCCATAAATTTAAAAAAAATGTACTATAATTTTTATATCTGCATATTGACTACCTAGTGCCGTCCCTACAAGCGTCACAGTCACAGCGTGCTATCAATATGTCACGCGTGACAAAGTGACTTAGATCCAATACGCAGTTGTTTTATTAAGATTATTTGTCACGTACGTGTTCCGATGCCGTATTTCTTTTGTTTTATATAACCAAATTGCTTTGGAATTGAGTTCGATTGAATTATTGATTTATTATAGGGTTGCCAACAGCCCTGTTTTCCCAGGACATGTCCTGCTTTTAAAAGGATATCCTGGACTGTCCTGGATAGTTACTAAGCATTATCCTGAAGAGTCCTGTTATGGACTTATGTTTTAAAATTGGCGCGCCACTGAAAACGATCTCCAACTATTTCACTGGGCCCTGGTTTTATTGACCTTGTTAATAAAACAATTAGGTACTGTTCATAATATAGTCGGCTTTAAACCGAAATTTCTTGATATTTCTACCTTCAAATACTGGATTTCAAAGTTTGAAGATGGCTACCCTAATTTATTCATCCACGCGCATGATGTTAGAATAAAAACAGCATAACTATGTGTTAAGCGATTGAGAGAGTATAGGTAATTGGATGATTGGTACTTACCTAAAATTAGTACTAATAGTTACTAAAATATTTAAACAACGTCATATAGATTTAAAAAAAAGTAGATTGTGTAACTTAACGATAACTTACAACAATATATCATAAACTAAGCTAACTTAAGTTAAACGGAGCGTCAACGCCGGTCCATTACAGACAAGATTTGCAGTTTTAATCAGCCAGTTATGTTAACTGCCGAATTTGCATGGCGGTAACTTATTCCGTTACATTTAACTAGTTGACTTAAGTTATGAGTACGCATAAAAGTTATTATGGGTTTGTTCATTTTAAATTGCTGTTTGGATAACTGTAATATTGTTGGTTATGACTTTTTAAAACATGAGTAGTTAAAATGTTTGTTGAGGTATTAATTCATACTATGCGTTTCAAATAACAATAGGACTGGAAATCCGCCATCTTGGAATGCGCTACAACTACACATTTTTCAGTACGGTGGACAAAAAAAATTGTTTGATATAATAATCACTACTACATTAATAAAAAATTAGAATGCGTATCTCTTATTGCTGTTCTAGTGAAATTAGAAATTTGGAGTCGAATATTTAGGTACGAACGATATTAAAACGTATGTTTATATCCGTGCTTATGTATTTGTGTATAAGATTTCCTCATCATAGCGCGTAAATTGATTTAGGCAGGAAGCTGAATGTAGCTATATACCTAACTTAATTTTTCTACATAAATCACTTTACTATACTTACATTTTAAATAATATTATTGTCTGTGGTTTGATATTTTGTACTAACGCTACTTTTGCATGGTTTTTGGTATGAAGATAGTGAGTCCAGTCCTATTCTTATTTGAAACGCATAGTACTCAGGATGATGACGAGGTATAAAAAATGTAGGTATTTTAATTAGCCCGATAGTAAGATTATAACTACAGCAGCGTCAGTTATAGTTTAAGTCGGACTTCATACCGCTGCGCCTCCGCTGCATTGATATTAAATTTAAAAAAAAAATTTAATGCGCCATATTATTAATTATAAGTTAAAATACTCATTAAAATCACCCTTTATTTCCTTTTAACATTTATTACAAAAGCAACTGTTGCTTAAACCACATTTACAGGAGTAAACGTACAAACTTAATAATAAGTAAACCAGTTTTAATCTATAATTTTTGTAATAAACATAGGTTAGAGTGGATGTCGTTAATGTATAAATAATTATCAATAATTTTAGAGCTTGGCTAATACATTAAAAAGAAATAAAACTGTAGAAAAAAACATAAACTTTAATTCATGAACTGCACATTAAAAACACCTGGTGTTTTAAAATATTAATAACTTAATTTAAACTTAATGAATATTTTTCTGGTAAATTGTCCAAGTAGGTACCTACCAAGTAAATGATAGTGTTTTTACAAGAAATTAGGTAAAGAGTGCGATAAGGAACTATTTTTTTTTTGTTAGTGGACTTGAAGTGACTATTTAACCTAAATCCACTCTTTACACACTTGCACCCACATCTACACCCCCTTTAGTGGGTGAGTTTTAGAAAATCCTTACTTACCCTTACACCTCATACGGAATCTATGTGCCTTTGAAGTCTTTAGACCCAGCGATTTGGGCTGTGCGTTGATATGTCAGTGAGATCAGATTTTCCATTTGAAATATTTATTATAAACTAAACTATTATAAACCTTTTTTGGACCTGTCCAAATATTTTAAGACCAAAATTAGCCAAATCGGATCAGTCGTTGTCGTTCTCGAGTTTTAGCGCTACAAACATCTATCAATTCATTTTTATATTAGTGATTAGCTGACCGTCCCAGCTTCTCCCGGGTGGTTGTACCCCGATGTTTGAATTTTCTTTTACGCAAACGAACTCTTGTTAATAAACACAAGTAAAAGAGATTTATTCAATTTAAAAGAAAATAAAATGGGACACACAATCAAATAAAAAACACATGTAAAAAAAATAAAAAAGTTAAAAAAAGCATCAAAAAAAGAAAAAAATAAAGAAAAGTGAACTGTGACCCGTCAGACTCGAACGTGGAAATTTCTCAGTAAACGCTGTGAATATCTATCGGAGGTGACCCACACCCAAAGCACTGATTTTCAGCAATTTGGTGCAGTCGATCCTCGATTCTCGCGCTTTAGACATTTATCTCTAATAGACATTTGTCGAACAAAAATGTCGATTTATTTTGTTTTTCAATTATATCCGTCATGTTTTCGACATTTGTTTATTAGAGAAAAAAAAAACAACAAAAAACCGCCATTTTGGTTTGAGAAACAAACCTATTACAGATAAATGTCTAAAACGCGAGAAGCACGGCCCGGTAGTTTTGCGCATCTATTCATTTTTATATATAAAAAATAATATCATTAAGGTGTACTGGTAGAACTAAAGTTCAAATAAACCTACAATTACATGACCTGGGATACAAACCTGTGCCTCACGAGTACTTGCAAATAATACAGTCACTCGGTATTTAGATAATAATCTCAGGTGAATTGTAATGCACCTTTAAGGGTTACGACACTTATTCATAGAACCTTCGAACCGATAGGTGATTCATATTTTCTTAAGGCGCAGTTACTACCTGTCAGAAGTATAAATTAAAAAAATATTGTAACCCCCGACCTACGAGATCTGTGCTCTCAAGCACAGATCTCGTAGGTCAGGGGTTTCTCTGTACATGTTTGTGATCTTCTAGCCCCCAAATGTTGGAGTGATTGATATTGTTCCTTCCGGAGATGGATAAATGATGCAAATATATCTGACTCTAAACTTATTTTAATGTACTTTTAAAACAATGACAAAATGGATGCCGGGGCCAATAGTTAGAAAAATGTGGTTGTTCTGTTCGGCGCGGACGACGCTTGCTTCGCGACAGTGCTGCCACCTCGCGCACCTCACCCAACGCACTAGTGATGTGCCACAACACATATGCTTATTTTGTAAGCTAAAGTGATCAAGAAGGTTCAGGTTCTTAAATATACTTTTTAATAAATAAAGTAATTTAAAAAAATATTGGGAAAAAAATTACCGCATTCTAAAAAGTGAAAAATATTATTACTTACGTTTGTTATTTCAGCAGCGTTGGCGCAGTGGTACGGGCCTCGCCTTATTAGGTTGCGGGTTTAAATCCTGGTCGTGCCCACACATCTTTGTATGAATAGTTTCATCGCCGCTCCTCAATATCGGTGAAGGAAAACATCGTGAGGAAACTTTTCTTTTCACTAAAAATATGAATAAAGTCAAAGAAAGTGTGGGGTTTAACACTGTGCATCTAATATTTTGCCCGATCTTCTGTAAATCTATATAAAATTCCACTAAAAACGACACCCCACGCGGTGCCTATATTAAATCTTGGAAAGTGGGGGAGAGGGCTCAAAATACCGCCTTTTATTAGTGGTAAGCCAACTATTACAATTAAAACCATAGCAATACTACTTGTCGCGACGCGACGGTTTTACTGTGATTCTTCTTTCTAGTCTTGTTCTATATCGTCTATCATCAGATCAAAAAAAAATGTTTGAGCAACTCGGAAGTATACGGCGGAGTCATTGTCGAACATATACCTACAACTGAACTAGAATCTCTTCCTTTTTTCAGTATCGAACAACGTGATACCAATATTGCACGTTACAAGCGAGTTGAAGCCTAATAATTTTTAATTTATGAGCAGTATTGCCCTTAACAATAGTTGTGAGGTCAGAATGTGAGAGCAATGAGAACCAAAACATATTCAAAGTTTATGTTATTTATGTTATTAAACTGTTAGTTAAAATATAAGGTCTACCTGATGTAATTTTGTTTCAATTTTATTCTTACCCCCTAGTTTCCACTGGCGAAACATGTAAAGAAAACATGTCTTCAAGTTACAAGTGAATCGGTATTTACTGGGTAAGCGCGTTCCATCGTAGACTGCATCATTGCTTAACAAAAAGCAAGTTGTGGTCAAGCGCAAGCCTATTAAAGGATTAAAAATGTTGCAAGCACTATCTATCTCTATTGTTTAGAGATGAATAGAAAGAGATAAGACTATGCCTGTATCATGTATTGTTGTGCAGTGCAAACACCCAGTTATGTCGCATTATTATAAGTTCAATGTTAGGTACTTTTAATTTTATTTTTTCAACAAATAAAGTAACCAAATTTCGTGACTATAATTAAAATATGCACTAGCTTCCGCCTGCGGCTTCACCCGCATGGTAGTAGAACAAGAATAGCTTATGCGCTATTCCAGACTGTAATTTATCTCCGTGAAAAATAACATCTACATAGGTCCAGTAGTTTAAGCATGAAAGAGTACTTAGACTACAATACATTATCCAAAGAAACGTACCTACTTAGTAGGAAGTAATATTTAAAAAAATTGCTTATTTATTTAGATCTTACTTATATCTACCATTGCAGGTGTAACCTAATGCAATAGATATGTTACATTATAAACTATAACAAAATTCAAATACAAAAAATAATTAAAATCATAACACACACATAAAAAATCAAAATAATATAAAACAAGGCAAACATAATAAAAAAAAACATCAATCTATTCTACTTTGTAACATAAGATACACAATAAACTCAGGTACCTACCTAATAGCGTATCTAGGCCCGGGGTCGTGTCGTATGTTGAAACTTTTTTAATTTATCAAAACTAGTCCAGGATCAGAAAAGGAGACGTTCAAAAATGTATAGAGCCTGGGATTAAAATAATTGTAAATTTGAATAACAATCTGAGTTACATAGGTTAATAGAGCATAATTATTTAAATTTTTTGGTGCTTTTAAAATAATTTTAAACCCTCCCGTTTTTTTTTAATTGAAACTGAAAATAAGAATCCTTAATGCAATATTTATGATTATTGCAATTGGCAACCCCGGCCAAATGACAATCGAGCAACCAAAAAAATTAAAATTATTTAGAACGCTGTCAATCAAATTGATCAATGACAATGACATTATGACGTTTTTCCACGCGTTTTGTTATTACACTAATAAGATAATTAATATGTTTTATCATAATTACATTAAACTGCAGCTAAAATAATATTACAAGAAAAAAGTACTTTAATACAATGCAATTATTGACATGATTGCAATATTTATACTGCTTAGGAAATGAATAATTAAAGGTAATGTGCGTTTTGTTTTTTTGTTACATTTTTTAGATTTTTACAGAAATGGGTGCTTCTAAAATTCGTATTTAGTTAAAATCTAATAGCTTATTAAATAAGCTTTCCAATGAGGTATATCACATTGGTGTTCAAAATACTATCCCACTTTTGACCTCTCCTTTGGTGTTGTGATATCCCCGTGCCTCGGAGAACACGTTAAGCCGACAGTCGTACGCCCGATCTTTCATCATTCATATCGGTCAGTCCGTCCAACTTAACTTTGAGAGAAAAGGGATGGAATGTACTTATATTCGCGCACACACTATAAATATCTTCTGGGTACCTAGTTAGTCAGCTTAGACTGATCGCTCGTAGCCGTATGTTGGTAAACATGATCCTTATTATATCTACAAATCACTTAAACTCTTTTTAGTGTCCCATTGCTTGGCACGGGTCTTCTCTCAACTATCTTGAGTTGAAAGAGTTTAAACAAGTGCGGGTTGGTGGATGTTACATGTCCTCGAATAATTAGTTCTTCTTCCAAAATTGCTCCCATACAAATTTAGTTTTATTGTAAAAAATAAAGTTTCTCTGAATGTAATGTAGTCCTAAGTCCGATTCACTCCAAATTCGGCACACATAGAACCTAAAAAAATATATGATTCACGTGTTTTTTTACCAAAACTACTTCCAGGGGGTGTGTAAAATGAGTTTTATTTAAAAAAATTAAAGTTTCAAACTATTTAGTAATTTAATATAAAAATCAATGCCACTTTTCGTTGTAATTTTATAACTCAAAAACGGGCCTACCTATTCAAACCAAATGTTTAGGCATTGTTCGGACTATTTAGTAGATGGTTTATGTGAAGTTTGCACAAAATCGGTTGAGCGGTTCTTTATTTATCACATTTTTTGTAAATTGTTAAGTGGGCTGAAGCTACCCGGGCGAAGGACATAGGATAACTAAAAAGGGTTGAAGTGAAGAATGATGTGGTTGCTAGAAACAAATCTATGTGTCTACGTCACAAGTAGACGTAGATTCTGTCGTCAGCACTCAATAAAATCACCACTGAACCCACTCTTAACTAAGGGACAGTAGTAAAAGAAAATTGGATTTTTTCCACCGCCCTTCATTGAGGATTTAATTATTGTTTTATTGCGTGTTGGGGCGTTTTTATGTTAATTCAACTCGCTTATTTGTAGATATATTTAGTAGAGCAGCGGTGGTACAGCGGTACGGGCCTCGCTCTAAAAAAAATAAGGTCGCGGGTTCGAATTTTAGTAGTGACCACAAATCTTTGCGTGAATTGTTCTATCTCTGCTAATCAATATCGGTGAAGGAAAACATTGTGAGGTAACCGGCATGTCTAAGAACTAATCACATGACATGTGATATCCACCAACACGCACTTGGCCAGCGTGTTTATCAAGGCCTAAACTCTCTCTACTCGTAAGATAGTTGAGAGAAGACCTGCACCCAGCAGTGTGTTGAAAAACCCATTAAAATGGGTTGAAGACCTTCGCCTTCGTCACCTTCGTCCGTGGGTGTACACCTTTAATTGAATCCCCACACGTGGTCCCCGGGTGGTGCAAATCAGGTGTCAATCAACTGGTGGTAGGCTTCAGCCATGGTTAGTGACCACCCACCAGACAAAGCCACTCCGCCAAGCGGCCTTGCCATTTCCGGTGCGATGTATGGTGACACCATGCAGAGAGGGTGGGTCAGAATTGTTGCTCCTTTAAGGTTTCTAACCATATTGAGGCTCAGTCAACAGTCACCTTCTCACCGATAATCATTAGTAATCACAAGTGAATCAGTATACTGGGCAGGCGCGTCCCATCGTAGACCACATCATTGCTTAACATCAGGCAAGTTGTAGTCAAGCGCCAGCCTGTCGAAGAATAAAAAAATAAAAAAGACAAATTTTAACACTCAAATTAGAATTTGAGTTAGAACTCAAAAGCTATTATCGCAAGCTCCGCAAATTCTTCTAACAGAGTGAAAAGCTGTTAACGAAAGCTCAAAGCTCGATGTTCCTCATTATACGTATTTGAGTCATTAAGGAGTTGCGAAGACGTAGTAATGACGTCATAAACTGGGGGTTAGATAGCACTCACTGGGGATTTTTCGCCTTCATTCTAAGTTGGGGTTAAGGTGCGGTTCTTTGTGCTTAGAGAGTTAAATTAGGCTTAAGTTAGGTACTTTACGAACACTTTGAACACCCTTTCAACGCGATTTGTCATAGTTATTTCACCTAATTACTCTATATCACATATGATTTTTTTTCACTCTGCAATGAGCTTGCAGCAGCGGTAGCGCAGACGTACGGGCCTCGCCTTAGAAATGTAAGGTCGCGGGTTCGATTCCCAGTCGTGTCCACACATTTTTGTGTGAATTGTTACATCAACGCTGCTGAATATCGGTGAAGGAAAACATCGCGAGGAAACCGGCATGTCCAAGAGAACTAATCATTCAAAGACATGTGACATCCATCAAACCGCAGTTGGCCAGCGTATGTGGGTTAAGGCCTAAGGTCTTTTAACTCGTAAGATAGTTGAGAGAAGACCCGTGTCCAGTAATGAGCCACCACCACCTGCGGCGTGAAAACCAATTATCTTACCGACGACGCCACCGGCCCGTGAACTTATGTATCACTTCAACCCTTTTTAGTGTCCCACAGCTGGGCACGGGTTTTATCTCAACTATCTTACTAGTTGAGAGAGTTTAGGCCTTAATCCACACACGCTGGCCAAGTGCGGGTTGGTGGATGTCACATGTCCTCGAATGATTAGTTCTTAGACATGCATGCAACATGGTTTCCTCACGATGTTTTCCTTCACCGATATTGAGCAGCGGCTATGAAACAATTCACACAAAGATGCCCGCACATCTTTGTGTGAATTGTTTCATAGCCGCCTTATATTTCTAAGACGAGGTCCGTACAACTGCGCCACCGCTGCTCCAAAACCTCTTGCTGAACTTAAGTATATACTTTACTATTATACTTTATTGTACACAATACACATATTATGTACAATTTTTATAAATAGGAAACAACAATGCACACAGGCGAGCTTAATTCAAATATGTATACTCTATTTTGCAATTTTTTAGAATTTTACCCTTGTTATACCGATGTGATATGAGTTTCAATTTTACTGTTAAGAATCTGACACATCGTTTAGATGTAGGTAAGTACTTCAATTTAATATTATTTTTTTATTTATCTAACCAAAATATCGTGAGAAAGTCGGTTTGTCGAATGCACATCAACACGTGTCGCTGATACAGACATGTGATAGGTATTATGTAGTTTTTTTAAATTCTGGAATAGTCTATTGCGCTTGACTACAACTTGCCTGATGTTAAGCAGTGATGTAACGATGGGAAGCGACCGCCCAATATACCTAACTATATGTATATTTTGGGGGCTGAGTCGCCTTCGTCCGTGGGTGTACACCTGTAATTGAATCCCCCCACGTGGTCAAATGGTGCAAATCAGGTGACAATCAACTGGTGGTAGGCTTCGGCCGTGGTTAGTGACCACCCACCAGACAAAGCCGCACCGCCAAGCGGCCTTGCCGTGTTCCGGTGCGTTGTCTGGTGACCATGCAGTGAAGGTGGGTCGGAATTGTTGCTACTATAAGGTTTCTAACCTTAATGAGGCTCATTCCATTGCCACCTTCTCACCGATAATCATTCGTAATCACGAGTGAATCGGTATGCTGGGCTAGCGCGTTCCATCGTAGACTACATCATTGCTTAACATCAGGCAAATTGTAGTTAAGCGTCAGCCTTTGATGACAAATGATTTTCGGTGGGAAGGTGGCAGTGGAATGAGGCTACATATGGTTAGAAACCATACAGAAACATTTAATATTCAGATCCACCCTCTTAAATGGCGTCAGCAGACACGGTTAACTTTTGTGTTGTTGCACTAGTGCCCTTAGTACGAGTTCGATTAACGGCAAAAGGCTTGCACCCTGTTACACAGTGTATTCTTGGTGTCTGCAAGAAAAATATATAACAAGAATTTAACAGACATCTTGAAGTAGAACAATTTCGAAAGCAAAAACGAAACAAACAAAATAAAAATATTTTCTAATCACTTCGACTCTTTTTAGTGCCCCACTGCTGGGTACGGGTCCTCTGTCAACTGTCTTACGAGTTGAGAGAGTGCAGGCCTTAATCCACACACGCTAGCCAAGTGCGGGTTGGTGGATGTCACATGTAATCTCCGACCTTATATTTCGAAGGCGAGGCCCCTAACCCTGCGCCATCATTGCTCGGTCGGTCATTTTACCGATCACCTCCGCGTTTTAAAATCTGTAATCAAACGATATTTATATTTAAATAGAAATTAATCTCACGAAAACTTTTACCTTATAAAAGTATAAAAAGTATAAAAATCTTTATTTCTTAAAATTTTACATTTCCTTAACATAGGTCATAAGTGAAAAATGTCTCATTCCTTTTTATCGTATGAACACAATGCATACAAAGTGGGATATTCAACAAAGACGTACAAAATAATAGGAAAGCACAATTTCCTAAGGTATTTTCCTATAAAGTCATGACAATGCAATCGGCCCATTATGAAAAACTGATTTCGTATCACGAGAGACCTATGAAAAACTCAAAAATCAACCTTAACACTCAGAAAATAAAGTCTATAAATTAACACAAGTAAATTATAATATGTTAAACGATTTTGAACTCTGGTATATTAAACCTAAGGTTGATTTTAATTGATTTGTTAAAAGAATTTCATCGAATTCGGTGTTGTGCGTTGTTTAGTGAAATGTGCATTCGTATAGAAAAAGGATGTCACAAAAAGGTTTTGTTATTCGATATTATACAGGGTGTGATTGTTAGCGCGATTTCGTGCGAAAAAATTTGGCGTTAGTTAACTACAGTATCGAGTAAGAAGTGCGATTTAATTGATCGATTATGGAATCGAGATGTTGAATTGGATTTTTGCATCGATGGACAAGAAGGTATGCATAGGGTTGTAACTACGCTAAAGTATGGTAAAACATTGATAGGTATTATACATTGTTTTGTCAAGATGCATTTGATTTCGAACGCAAGATCCAATCATTACGGACATCTAAATGATTCGTAATAGTGAGTCGGTTCAGTAAAGAGTTACACATGTCTAGTAGATTATAAAACCTTTGCATTAAATGGATAGTTGTAAAGGAAAATTAATAAATATTAGGATAAGTTTTCAGACGAATTAAAACAAAGAGGTTCTTAATTTGACTGTACATTTTTCTTTTTTCGTATGTATGTTACGCGATAAATTCGACAATTATATATCGATTTTCATAATTATTTTCGTATTTTAAAGGGTACATTGCAGGTAGGTGGTTCCATTAAAATGTTATTGTGAAACATTGAAGTCGGTTCGCATTTTTTTTAGAGTCGTGCGAAGCTGGGTTGGTGTTAATTTTAGTCGTGATTTTAAATATACCTTTAAATTACTCAATTGTGCCAACCCTATTGTTTGTAGTTAAAGATCATTAGTTGAAAACTCAAAGCGCATTATACAAGATGGTTCACCGGGTATTTTTGTTCACACCATATTCTATATGGCATGCACATAAATATTTGCTCAAATATAATATTAAGATGCGTACTAGTTTATGTAGGTAGTTCTTATATGGTAGTCCACTAGATAAATTACGAGTATTACGACTTATGTGGTCTGAAACTCTTGATTTACGATAAATAATCTTAAATATATAGGCATAGAGTTGTAAAGGTATAGGCTGTAGTGAAAAATAAAATGTAACCTACCGCGCATTGAAAAATCTTTTGATCCCATAAATTAAGTGTTGGGTTTTTGCTGTACCTATTTGTGTAGTTTATATATACACCAGCGGCCCACCCTGGATCACACGGGAAGTCATCCTACTAATTTATTAAAATTAAATTAAATAACATTGAGATATCTTATATAAAATACAAGAAAAAGAAACAATAGACTAATTATAAATTTCTATCTTAAAAACTAGATAAGGCGTCACGGGAAGTTATATTACGGGCAGATATAATATTTTTAACAAAATTTTAAAATTAAAAGTTTGGTAGAGTTCTGGATGCTCAGGACACTCGGTCAAGTCTGTTTTGGTAAAACAAGCAATCAACATCATTCGTTTGGAAGCTGTGATGCCGCAACAACTCACTGAAAGATAGAGACATACATATATAAATATTAGATAAACACATCAAATAATACAATTCCAGTGTAAACTGATCTCAAATTGTATAGGATTTCCGTACAGCGAGAGGTCGTTTTATAGTGGATTTTTAAATCTTGTTGTGCAGCCGTGTGTAATTGAGTAATTGATTCAATATCGTGAGGAAACCGGCATGTCTAAGAACTAATCATTCGAGGACATGTGACATCCACTAATCCGCACTTGGCCAGCGTTTGCAGATTAATACCTAAACTCTTTTCGTAACCAAATCGTAAAAGCGCTCATCAGTGGTTAACAATTAATTGTTAGTCTTTACACTATTTACTTTTAGATTTTACTATATAGTTGTTTGTTTTTGGATTTTATTATATTTAATTTAGTTTTATTTTGTCTAGATGAATGTCGTGAAACTCTGTAATTAGCTTAAGATTCATATGTAATAGCCATACTACACATATACCCATACAAAAAAGCCGTTGAGTTTCCTAATAAAAAAAAAAAAAAAAAAAAACACTCCCAACTCATAAGAATGTTGAGAGATAACCCATGCCCAGCTGTTGGACACTAAAGAGGGAGACCAGTGACGTTCCAACGGCATTTTTATTTGAATAGAATAGAATAGAATAGAAGAATAGAATCTCTTTATTTGTTGAACATAGGTACATAACATATTGTGGTCATAAAAATAATAAAACTAGAAACACTATGTTTTGTCATTTAGACGTACAAATAAATATAATTTGATAATATGGTATAATTAAAATAAAAGAAGGCTAAATAATATAAAATAAAATCATCATTAAAAAAATCTTGCAGTGAATAATAACATTTGTCTATGAGTATTTTATTTAAATATTTCTTAAAACGCATATTAGGTAAAGCTTTTAGAGTGTCAGGTAATTTATTAAAAATCTTAGGTGCAGTGCTAAAAAAACTCTTTTGTAAAAGTGCAGTATTACATTTTAAATCAATGAGTTTTTTCCTATATTGTGCCTTAGCTACCCCATCGTACTTTGTACCGTAATAACTGTGTAATTAGTTATTACGGGAACATTAACATTACGATGGAAACCACCTAAATAGATACATCTAGAATTGTGTTAGATATATAACATCATATAACCATCTCGCTGATTTTCTCTTCTCTACATTCACCTTCACATCTACCTATAGATATCTGTCCATCATAGGGCTCCCATAAAACAGTAGCATCAATACATCCCATAAAATAGCCGGCCATAAAACTGACCCCTCATACCCTTAAGGAAACTATTCAATAATTTACACAATTGATAAATAATATATGATACGGCCGCATAGTTCTGTTTTTATATGCGTTTTATTTGATGCAGTTCTCCGTAGTAACTAGTGATAGTAAGGAGGGCTCGTTGGTTATAATAATAATAATAATAATAATCATTGGTGCCACTTTACATTTAGAGTAAAATTGTCTTACGGGCCTCTACGTGTTGGCTTCGGCCCCACGCACGCCTTTTAAAAGTCCGGAGCTCCATAGCTCCGAGATAAAAAAAAGACAAACATAATAATAATAATAATATAGTGGGACATTAACACACACGGTCATCTGATCCCAAACTAAGCAGAGCTTGTACTATGGAAACCAGATAACTGGTAATATACTACATATAATACTTTTCTTTTGTAAACATATACTTAAATATAGATAATTACACCCAGACACAAGATAAACAGACATATTTAAACCAATGTTTGTCTCGGGTGGGAATCGAACCCACGACCTGCGGCGTGAAAAGCAAGTATCTTACCGACCACGCCACCGGTCCGTCAATAATAAAAATTAATAATTCTAATAAAAATTAATCACTTAATGTCTTGGTAAGCGTAAAACTCGAGAACGGCTGAATCGATTCCGCTAATTTTTATTTAGAATATTCTTTGAAGCACGAGGATGGTTTTTACGCAGAGATGTACTAAAAAAGCCCTCCGGAACGGCTTGACCGGTTTATATGAAATCTTATACGTATGTTTATTCGGTAGAGCTGAGATTCGGTCGTAATCTATTTTCGGACCATGTAGGTGGCACTGCTTTACCGGGCATGAAGACGTCTGCGGGGTCCACTAGTCTATCTTAATATATATATTTCTTGTGTGCGTGTGTATGTGACTGAACTCCTCCTAAACGACTGGACCGATTTTGATGAAATTTTTTGTGTGTGTTCAAGGGGATCTGAGAATGGTTTAGATTCACAATTTTGCGCGGTACGAAGTTCGCTGGGGCAGCTAGTATCTTTATATATATAATTCTTCTGTGAGTGTGTATGTCACTGAACTTCTCTCAAACGACTCGACCGATTTTGATGAAATTTTTTGTGTGTGTTCAAGGGGATCTGGGAATGGTTTAGATTCACAATTTTGCGCGGTACGAAGTTCGCTGGGGCAGCTAGTATCTTTATATATATAATTCTTCTGTGAGTGTGTATGTCACTGAACTTCTCTCAAACGACTCGACCGATTTTGATGAAATTTTTTGTGTGTGTTCAAGGGGATCTGGGAATGGTTTAGATTCACAATTTTGCGCCGTACGAAGTTCGCTGGGGCAGCTAGTATCTTTATATATATAATTCTTCTGTGAGTGTGTATGTCACTGAACTTCTCTCAAACGACTCGACCGATTTTGATGAAATTTTTTGTGTGTGTTCAAGGGGATCTGGGAATGGTTTAGATTCACAATTTTGCGCGGTACGAAGTTCGCTGGGGCAGCTAGTATCTTTATATATAAATTCTTCTGTGAGTGTGTATGTCACTGAACTTCTCTCAAACGACTCGACCGATTTTGATGAAATTTTTTGTGTGTGTTCAAGGGGATCTGGGAATGGTTTAGATTCATAATTTTGCGCCGTACGAAGTTCGCTGGGGCAGCTAGTATCTTTATATATATAATTCTTCTGTGAGTGTGTATGTCACTGAACTTCTCTCAAACGACTCGACCGATTTTGATGAAATTTTTTTGTGTGTGTTCAAGGGGATCTGGGAATGGTTTAGATTCACAATTTTGCGCCGTACGAAGTTCGCTGGGGCAGCTAGTATCTTTATATATATAATTCTTCTGTGAGTGTGTATGTCACTGAACTTCTCTCAAACGACTCGACCGATTTTGATGAAATTTTTTGTGTGTGTTCAAGGGGATCTGGGAATGGTTTAGATTCACAATTTTGCGCGGTACGAAGTTCGCTGGGGCAGCTAGTATCTTTATATATATAATTCTTCTGTGAGTGTGTATGTCACTGAACTTCTCTCAAACGACTCGACCGATTTTGATGAAATTTTTTGTGTGTGTTCAAGGGGATCTGGGAATGGTTTAGATTCACAATTTTGCGCCGTACGAAGTTCGCTGGGGCAGCTAGTATCTTTATAATATATAATTCTTCTGTGAGTGTGTATGTCACTGAACTTCTCTCAAACGACTCGACCGATTTTGATGAAATTTTTTGTGTGTGTTCAAGGGGATCTGGGAATGGTTTAGATTCACAATTTTGCGCGGTACGAAGTTCGCTGAGGCAGCTAGTATATACAAAAAATCAATTACTGTTCGTTAGTCTCGCTAAAACTCGAGAATGGCTGAATTGATTTATATTATCTTGTCTTGAAATGTTCGTGGAGGTCTAGGGAAGGTTTAAAAGGTGAGAAAAACAAATATTTTATTTTATTGAGAAAGTACGAAGTCTGCCGGGTCAGCTAGTTTTAAATAAAATCTTGCTTTTAAACAGAGAAGGTAATGCAAAATAGTTATTGTTAAAAATATTTACTCGATGACAGCAAATATCGATGGAACTAAAAGTTCCATTTTTTTTAAAGAATTCTTGATAATGTTAAGTACTTATTTAATATTTCTTTTTCTTTCGTGTGTTTATTTCTGTATATAATAAAATTGAATAAGACACTCCAACAATGCCCTGGATAACCCTCAAATAGAAGATCGCTTCCTTCTAATCCCTTAAACAGTAAATTCGTAGTCAATTGCTTTTGTTATTATAGCGTAAGTTATAAACTGAAGCGATTTTATACACCATGTACCTACAGTGTACACCTTCCTAATCAAAAAGCTGTGATTTCATTAAATAAATATTATGGCATAACTTGATTGTGATGAACTTACTTAATGAACACGTCATCATGTCATACCTAAGTATTTTTTTCTCTACTTTGTTTCTCTGCGTTTAGTTATGTTATTTGGGACTCTGAGTCATATTAATATGATTACTTAAATAATTGGCGAATCAATTAATTATTTAATTAGACACTGAAATAAATAAACAAGAAAATCATAAAAATCGAATTTTCACCTAATATTTTTTTTATGGTGTAACCATACTTACTTACCCCGAACCTTTGTAAATCCTTGCTAAATTTCTAAAAACCGACACTTTATACGGTACTATACTTATTCATGTAAAGGGGAGGTCAGTTAAAACAAGCAAAAAGAATAGGTAGAAACGAAAAGCAACACCACATCTAGACCAGTACATAGCAATTAAGAAAATCGCTTTCGTCTTTCACTTAAACCACTTGCAGCAACCGATTGTCTTAACCCAAAACCGTCTCATCTAAAAATGCATCAGATAGTCAACCGGCTGACTGTTATGTCTCATAAACTGACCCCGGGTAATTCCGATAGCCGTTTACGTGGCCACTGGTTATCCCAGCACTAGTGATGGGCGACTACGAACAATAATCGAGATATTCGATTACAATTTAATCGATTATTCGGAAATCAATCAATATTGTTCTGCTAACGGTTTATACAATGATTTTTGCTGAGTTAATGACGCGAAGTCTTTTTTAACTCGGGAACACGTTTTGCAGAGAATGCCTAAGTTAACTATACTAGCTAAATGTTTTCACTAGGCGTTAGATAAAAGCCAATGGTGATATAAACTCTCATTCTAAGTTCTGTAACTGTTAAAAACCAACGGCCTTATTCATAAGAAAGTTATAAGACTCTTTTATTAAAATGGACTTTGTCTCTTTCGTACTAGTATACACAGATGACAGACAAAGACCAACAAAATAAACAAGAATCGCTCAGTAACAAGATAGTATTTTTGAATAGTATTTCATATTTATTAGGAACGTTTAATTACTACGTATTTATAGGTTCTAATAACTTGTGGAGACTGGAGGATCTGGTGGTAGTGACCCTCCAGTGTTAAAGGAAGATCTTCCGGACGGGCGAGTTGACTGGGAGACCGCGGTTGTCTGCCTAACTGTTTTTGTTGGGCAGCCTCGTCGTCAATCGTCGTCGGTGAAACTTTGCTTATGCGATTCAGGATTGCTATGACGTCATGTCGCTTGAGTGGCGTTAGGTATGTGACGAAATGTGAAATTAAAATAGGAACACCATAAAAACACACCCATAACAATTCTTTTTTTTGTTTCAAAAACAAAAAAAAAAGAATTCTCAAAATCAATTTATAATTGGCGGAATTATCGCGTAAAACACCTACTTACATGCAAAAAAAGTTATACAAAAGACGAATTGAAAACCCCTCTGTTTTGAAGTCGGTTGACAATAATTATTTGCAAAACTAACGCTTAGCCATATGATTTCAGATTAATAATCGAATTAAATGATTGCGATAATCGAATCATTCAAATGCAGTAAAACAAATTATACAGTAAAGGCACATCTCTAGTTTAGAGAAGGCCTATTAAATGGTAATATCATGTCAATGGAAATAGGTTTCGATTGTTGAACCGTTGTTAGAGGCTTTTGTTAAGTTTTGGGATAATGTTCATGGTTTGTTGACTGCTTTTGGACAATAACCTGAAAGCGTTTGGTGAAAGAATTTTCTTTTTGTTATTGTCATCTTCGTTACTAGGTAGTAAATTAAGCTTTCAAGCTTTCGTGATTAATAAATTTTGAACTTATGTTTACTTGAAATAAAACTTTTCTTTATTTTGGATTTTGTATCAATAGTAATTTTATTTCAATGTGTGATATTCGCACTAAAAACAGACTTTGAGGTAGGTTAACCTCCCTTTTTAATATGTAGGTATTGTAGCTCTTAAGTTATATACATTTTTAATAATAATATTATAGTGGGGACACACGACTCGGCACGGATCAGATGGATTCCAAACTAAGCAGAGCTTATAATATGGAAACCAGATAACTGGTAATATAATACATATAATACTTTTCTTTTGCAAATACTTATTTAAATTTAGATAATTACACCCAGACTCAAGACAAACAGACGTGTTCATCACACCTGGGTGGGAATCAAACCCACGACCTGCGGCGTGAAAAGCAAATATCTTACAGACCTCGGCACAGGCCCGTCAGTTTTTATTACATTAAATTTATAAGGAGATACGTCTGCCTGAAAATTTTGAAACTAAGGAAGAGCCTATTATATTTTATTTTTTAACTACTACTGAGTGATTACTACTATGAGTTTCTTATTTATTTACCCGTTATTCGAACCCGGGACCTCGCATTTATTTAGTAAACACGTTTATCACTAGACTAATGGAGCTGTATGTCTTTAAATAATTCCATAAACATTATATGTTATCCTATAAAAAGGATTATTACTGAAACTGGATATCTTAATAGTTAGATCAGCAATTTTCTAGAAATAAAGACAAAAACTTACAATTGGTGATACTTACTTGTGATTCTTTTGCGGCGAACTTTTTGTTATTATAAGAGTCAACGGCCATTTGATAAATACGTAATACGTAGAGTAGATGGAACACAGTGTGATGAGCGGAGCGGGAGCGGGAGCGGGTTTAGCAATAACTATTTTTATGGTAATTATAAACTACACATTTTGTGAATTTTATGCACTCTAAGAATCATCATTTAAAAGTAAACTTGACGGAAACGAGACGAATTATGAATCTTGTACTCATTGTGATTTAATATTCACATTATTAAATTGTAGTGGATACAATTTTAATTTTATATTATGTATGGATGTGTAAACTGCATGGAGCTTAGTATCTAATATTTTCAACACAAATCAATTTTTTTTTATGAAATAAATGATAAAAACATGATTTATGAATCATCAACATGACTTCAAATTAAATAAAGAAAATCGTAATAAGCATATGTTACTTATATGGTTGGTCGAATGACGTCACGTATTTCACTAACGTCAACCAAGTTGCTACAAATCAACCCCAAACGATCAGTCAGGCTTTCATCCACGCTGTATCTAAAAAAATTTAGAATGAATTGAAAATAGCCTTTGTCACCAAGAAATGTTTTCAAAATAGGTCCAATATCCAATTCTATTCGTCTAAATGCTACAATGCCACAAACTTGAACACAACACATATATACACAGACAATACTAGTGCTTTTTTAAGGCTGTAGTTGTACGGCTTAAGAACCGTATTTTACTATAGCGTCTATCGTTTAAACGCTAGCGCTTCCGCTCCCCGCTAATTTGTTATCCGCTGTTACACCTCTACTAAGCTCTGGGCTGAACTATTAAAACGCATAAAAAGTGCAATTTCAATATATTGAACGTTGATTGACGGCTCCCGCTGTGCTGGTCCTGATGCCACACTTTTTACCAACGAACCGCGGTTTAGCATTTAATTAATTTTTATATGCGCCCACTGCAGGAAATACAGTGCAAAATATGCAGCTATGTATGTCCTACTGTGATTCTAATTTCCAAAAGGACTTTTCTGAATTCTCAGCAATGCCTACTCTAATGAAAAAAAACTAAAACTAAAAAGAACTAAAACTTGTTGGTGTGATGACCTCGAATCTCGAAGAACACGTAAAGCCGTCACACCCAGACACAGAACAAGATTGTGCTCATCACACAAAGATTTATCCTGAGTGTGGATCGAACCCACGACCTTATGTTTAATGTCAAAAAGTGGTTTACAATAATCTCCTTCACCATTCTCTTGATTTGTAGGTAATTTCTTTAACTTTCAGACGGGTAACGTCGCCGGCTTTCTTGATGCAATGTTTTTTTATTTGTAAATATAATTTACAAAGAGCGGCAGAGATGAAACAATTTACACAAAGATGTGTGGGCACGACCAGGATTTGAACCCGTGACTTTATATTTCTAAGGCGAGGTCCGTACCGCTGCGCCACCACCGTTCTCTATTTCTTTTTGTGTTATTTAATATTTACTAATTCACTATCGTTTAAATTATCAAAAAAATATATTAGAAAAATATTTTTACTCTATGCCACTAAACCACGTGGTATGCCACAGACCTACCTGAATATTTCAGGTTTTTCTACTTCTTAATATGGAAGCTGATATTTTTTACCGTGCCTAAAATGGAGGCGGTGTCAGACCGCCGCACTATGTGGAGATTGAGTCGGTTTCGGGTCATAAATCCATAACTTCCATGTTTTCATAGATTTGCTGCTGATTTTTTTTTGTGTATTTTTGAATAAATGTACTTTTATATAATATACAATTTATTTAATAATCATGTGTTTATTGTCTAAAAAAAAATAGTAAACTTAAAATATTGAAAAATGTTCAGAAATTTACGACTATATTTAAATAATATGACCTTAAATGCTATAATAAACACAAATTAAACTCTTTAAATTATTTCTGCTATTATTATGTACCATTACTTTTAACTAAAAAAAACACTGTATTATTCAACTAGCTCTAAAGCTTCATCTATAAGTTCCATGGACTTTTTACTAGATGGTTTTCTTAAACTTGTTATGTAAGGGTCTGAAGTATACAAAAGTGTATGTAGAACATCTTCATTTGTAGCTATTCTAGAGCATTTCCTAGCATGATGAAGTCTGAATCGTTTATAGTCTTTGTTCCTTGATTCCTGCGCATCTTCGGAAAGTTGTCCTACGGGTAACACTGAATAATGCCGAATGACGCTTTCCCCGTGAATTAGGACTTTATGGACAGATGATGGCATATAATACCACATATATTTATTAACATATCTTTGTGCTGTATCCAAAGCATACTGACCGAATTTTGTAGCATTAATAACTTTTCCACTTGACATAACTTGAAGTAAAACATAAAATCGTTTAATCAATTCCTCGTCCACACCAGTAATTTCTGCACTGCACTGATAATTTTGAAAAAATCTAGCTGTATTACCGTCATTGCTGTTACCAGTACCTTGTTTAGGTTTATCTTTATTTAAACCAAGTTCTTCTCTGAACCTTCTTTGTACATATGCCTTCTTTTGTTTTTTCAAATCTTCATTAGTTGTAGCAGACCATTTTTCAAAGCCTAGGTTATAGGATACATGTAAAATTAACCCCATAAATCGAATCCAGCAATGCAATGTCGATAACTCAAATTGATAAGCATTTTCATCAACTGGTTTATTTTGCACTTTTTCTAAATTATTCATCTCTGTTGGTCTTGCACCACAAATAGTGCATACAGCACCTGATGAAGTTTCTGACAAAACTTGAGCCACTTTCCCGTCAACCATGGTTAAAAATAATGTATGCTTAATTTCGATACCTCCTCCATTTATATTGACTAAAGTTGGTGTAAGAGCGTCCTTTTGAGCTTCAATTTCATTAACTACACTTCTTGTCTTTTCAGGTGTTGCCTTTGAAAACTCTATTAAAATGGGCCTACAAAATCTTACTGATGATAGAACAGGGTTTTGCCACACAGTTTCATTTGTGTTAATATTTACAAGTTTCAGAGGCACTAATGAAGCTATAAATAAATTTGTGTCAGAAATTAACTCACTTTCTTCAGCTAAGACTTGCTTGTATTCACTTTGTCCGCTTGAACCATCACAGCCCCATTTAGAATAAAGCATTAAATGTGTCTTGCCAACTTTGTATACACCATCAATTTGTAAATTTCTTGCAATAGTGTGATCCAGTAGATCTTGAAGTTTCACCTTTGCTTTAATATTATTAATTTCTATGCTTGATCTTGGTGGGTAGCAGTTTCCCTTTAGCTTCCTGAATTGATTTGTATGATGGAAATAATAAGCAATTCTTTGCGATTAAGTAACTCCTCATGTTTTCATACTTCACTATATACACTATATACATAATTATATCACTTTTTTTTCCATGGGCAATCCTCGTAAAATTTCGACAATGAATGCTTCTTCGGTTTCTCCTTGAGATCTCAATCCCTGAAGATATGAATTCAGTATAAAATCAAGGCCACATGTTTCAAGCAACTCCTTGTTTTTTCGTCTTTGTGTTCTATCGGAACTGTCTTCGTAGGTTTTCGAAGGGCGTCCTCGCTTTTCTGTCGATGTCGAAGGTTCAGATTCACAAGTAGGTTCTTCCAGATTCACAGTAAATATGACGTCCAACCACGCGCTATTCTTGTTTAAAAATATTTGCTTATTTCTGCCAGATTTTGTGTAACGTTGACGAAAGTTTGTAATAAGATTTTTTTGCACACTTGCTACAATCTTAGCGAGATTTGCCTCGGAAAAGTTGGTAAAATTATTCCGTATATAACTTGTTAAAGCAACCACATAATTCCCGTCACTTTCAATTAAAACAAGACATAAGTCACGTCTGGTACAGTTGAATTCACTCATTGTTGCGAGAAGGTAGATGGTTAGGTTACTACACTTTAAGTAACGACAATGACGAACGAAAAACAGTATTTAATTATTGAGTATTCAGAATCCCTATTTTATATAAAAATATTGATTTGAAACGTGTGCAAAATTGTGGTAGAAAGAACGAATTATAATTATGTGGTTATGCGGTTTACGATATGTATAATTGATAATTTATTATGTATGTGAACTAAAAAATAGTGGGAAACACTCGATACATTATCTTAACGTAACCCGCAATTAATAAAATATCACAAATAAGACCTATAATAAGCAAGTAGTCAAATAGCATCACCTACGTATTTTTAGGATTTTTTACTGTTTTATGCTATAATAGATTAACATATGTTGTGCAACGAAATTGCAACTTTTCTTTTCTTATTTTATTATAATATTAAATTTCTTATCAAATAACATAATTTACAGACCTTCGGCAAATTTCGGCAACTGTCAAAACTCTAATTGAAAGTTTCAGGTACGCAAAAATGATATGTCCCGAGATAAATATTTCTAGTAAATATATTTACACATATATAGCATTTTTATGCATACCAGTCAAAAGTACATAGTATAAGCTTTCTGTAATGGTATAATACTTGTATAGTTTTCATTGCTAGGTGGCTAGAAAATAATCATGAAAAAAAATATAAATTCAGATTGTTTTGTGATAGTTTAGGAATGATCGTGTTTAGATGATCTTTTTTATAAACCAGTACCGACCACATACATAATTTATGTATAATATAGTAGCTTAACTTCTTAGCTACAGTTTGAGGTATAATACGAGTACCTGCGCCCATTTTTACAAAATGTATTTATGGCCAGGCTCTCTTAGGCACCTCCACATAGTGCGCCGCCGTGACGCTGCGATGTGCCGTGGACATGATCCGTCATGAAAATATACCTATTTTGTATGAGAAATTGTTTTTGACGAGTTACTTATTATATTATTCTCCTGGATAAAGCAGAGCGTTGAGATCACGCGTTTACAAATAAAAATTTAAGAGCGGCCAGCGGGATGCGGTACGCAGCATTCCGGTCGGTCAAACGCTTTTAGGCTCGACCCTCTTTTGTCGCGGTTGTGTCATTTGTGGTTCCCGTGACACCCTGGCCCAAAAGCGCGAACGAACACCCTGGGGGTTTTAGTTCGGGTAACCATTGGAGTCCAATATACTCCGTCATGTAGGCGGGAGGATCCATAAAGGATTTCCTCCCGGTAAAAAAGAAGTATTCTCTCTGTAATACCCAAGTTTTTCGAATGTTGAACGCCAAAACCATAGGTGTATGTATCGGAAAACACAATAATACAATTCAATAACTTCAGTTACCCACACTTGGTTCGGGTCATCGTTATGGGGCGGTCAGTCGATCGACAAATTATGTAAAGTGTCCGGTCATTACGACCCGCCGCCTGACCGTTCTATCTTGTAGCTATGCGGATTGGAGTGTTTTGGAACTTGCTATTAAATAATAACTATAAATTGGATATTTATTGAACCCCCTATAGAATCATCATCTGGATCACTGCGTCATTTAAATAAAGTATTAAAATAAAAAAGAATACAACTAATAAAAATAATGTCTAACTGCAAAACTATTGTAAAATTATCAGAAATAAGGTGCACCTTAATATTAGCTCATTAAAAAAAAAAACGTTTTAATTTAAATAATTAAGACACATTTATGTAGCTCCATTTGTTTTGTTTGTACTGAAATGAGAATTTTATGCAACATTGACATAAAAAAATCTTTGCAATCAAATCTGTTGGTTACGCTACAAGTGCTTCACCCTTGATTTTCTGAAAACTCTACAATGATAGAGTATCTACCTAATTAGGTACTAACAGCTCGAAGAAAGTAGATCTAGGTAGGGTTGGTAGAATCTTGCCACAGAACTGCTAAAATAACATAAAATACTAATAGCTTCACCGTCATTGGTGCGTTTGGCTGCTCTTTGAGTCAAGCTAATTATTACCTGAGTCAAAGTATCAAAACCTTCCCATCCAAATAGAACTACTGAAATCGAGCTAAAACATCCACCACACGTGCGATTTACAACTGGAGATCGGGACAGTTTTATTAAGAATTACAATTATTTATTTACATTGTTTTGCCACAATGATATCTGTTTAGCACAGTGTAAGTCATAGTATCGTCTTAGATTTAAGTAAGTAAGTCGTTGCAGTAATTCTGTTTAATAGGCTCCATTTTAAATTTGCCAATCCGTGATCTTCCTGAACTCTTTCTTCAACGGATTAATACTTGTTTCATTTTTGTGGGGACATGTTAATAATTGTGTTACCTACAATGATTGGATTTAATGGAAAAAAGTTAAGCGAAATTACCTATTAATTTTGTTTCCATCGCTAGGAGAAGGATGCCCCCCACACCTGATACCGCTTTAAATATTACACCATGAGCGGGATAATAGTAATACTCACTAAACCCACAGTGCTAATTCTCACCCTCAACACACAAACTATCGAGACAGTCTGCCAATCAGATGAAGACTGTTATTTCATGCGTATGTGCAGGTACTCAGCAGGGTGAAAAACGAAAAAAAAACCCACTATCGGGTTTACCATCTTGTTGATGCCTACACCACTTAAAACTTTCACGTAATCATCATTGTAGCACTAGCCCATGTGGACTAAGGCCAACTTATGATTATCAAAATATTAAAGGAAGCCATAATTTTCAAATGACTGGTTCCAAAATTCACGCACATAACTAACTGAGCGACTTATCAAAGTAAACAACCTTGTTAGATTAGTTTCCGATATTATGCAAATCACATTATTATTCATACTGTTTTTGCAGAGGGCTCGAACCTATCGAACCCCTAATCTTCCTCCGTGTTTTACAAAATCACTCATTCATTTATAAACACCGCGTTTTATTCAAAACTGAACTTTATTTTCAGTAAATAAAGTTGTAAATAACGCCATCTATCAGTAAAGGTACCGTGGTGTTTAATAACGTTTGTCTGTACTAGATGGCGCTGGAGGCAATGCAAATATTCGATAATGTAATTTCTCGTGATGAAAAATTGGGGGTCCTGAGATCCGAAAGTATCCGATTAGGAAAACATCTGTAAGTTATTATATTATAATAGGATAAAGGTGTTGTCTTTATTATTTCTTAATGTTTATTCGATGGGATTCAAGACTTTTGTACGCTTTTTCACGTGATTGGGAAATGATGCGGGGAAATTAGATTTCTTCTGAGAAAATTGAGGAGTGAGATTTTTTTAATAACATTGCCATTAGGATTTATAGGGGAACAGGTAATCCGATACTTTATTAGTTATTGTTTTTTTTCCACAAAATGCATTACTTTCTTGTGATTCTGGGCAAATGCATAAATTTAAATTCTAGCTATTAGAACTAAATCGATTGTAGAATACCGACATAACAAATTGTAGGAAGTTAGATAGTTTAGGGGCCGAGTTACTTTCGTCCTTTAATCTGAATCCCCGTGGTCCCATAGTGGTGCAAATCAGGTAACAACTGGTAATAACTGGTGAGAGGTTTCGGCCATGGTTAGTGACCATCCACCAGACAAATTCACACTGCCAAACGGCCTTGTCGTGTTCCGGTGCGATATCTGGTATTACTATTTAAGAGAGTGGGTTGGAATTGTTACTCCTATAAGGTAACTTAACATATGAAGCCTCATTCCATTGCCGTCTTCACACCGAAAATCATTTGTAATCACGAGTGAATCGGTTTATTAGGCAGGCGCGTTCCATCGTAGTCTACTTCATTGCTTAACATCTGGTAAGTTGTAGTTAAGCGAAAACCTATTACAAAATAAAAAAAGTTTGGTAAGCACTGTTTCATCTGTGGCTATAACTAACTCCATAAAATCCGTTATATAGTAGTTTTATTCCAAATTATCACACAATTAAAGGTACTGTTGTCTCCAGAAAATCTTAATAGAGCCACTAGCGAGTCTTTTGATGTTTAAAGTTTTATAATGGCGTGCTAAGAATTTGCATTAAATTAAACTAATGTAATTTACCTTTCTGTATGTAAATTTATTGTACCAAAGATTGCTCATAATTTATTCAGCAATGCGTAAATCATTTGCAATCATCATGGAATGCAATGATTTCAGGTACAGAGGTCAAAGTTTAAAACTATCTAGCAGCCAAATCGTGAGAAGCTTCCATCAAGGAATGTAAAATTTATTTTGCACATGCCACGTAATTTAGTTATTATTATTATATAGCATAACCTTCACGCCTACATTGGTGTAAGGTGTAAGCAGCGTTTGAATAGCATTCTCGTTTTGCCTGATGCTTAGGCCACGGGTAGCTTATTGCTTTAAGGCTTAATTAAGGCCTAAACTCTCTCAACTCATACGATAGTTGAAAGAAGACCTGTGCCCAGCTGCGGGACATTATAAAGAGTTGAAGTGAAGTGTTGAAGTGAAATTTATTGTAAGTCTTATTGCTTGACCCGAGAGTCGAACTCGGGACCTCGCGGTTCCTAAGCGAACACGCTTACCACCGGACTATATACAATTTATTTATCAGTTTAGCTATTCAATCGGTAATACAATAATATTAACGTTAAACTATCGCCATCTGTTGATGACAACACTGCAACAACACACACTAATCAACTCACGTAGTGTTAATGTGTAAGTAGAGATGTCGCTAGTAGTTGTCTTATTTAATATTGTTTTAAGGAGTTCTTAAAAATTTTACGCGTTCACCTCTGCCAAGTACATGAACAGTTTGTATGCATATACTGTTCATGTTTCGTGTTTGTGTGTAGCTTTATTTACGTGTGCATCTGTAAAGATGCTTCAACTTTTAAATGACTTAAGTGCTCTCCCAGAAACTGGCAGAAACAATTTATGTAGTTCTAGAAGTTGCTTTTATGAAGAAGTTTTGTTATTTTATCGATTATAATACATCTTTATTAATATTGAAATCACTTGTTTCAGATACTATGCACAAGAGAACTGGTAATTACATATTTTTAATTTAATTTTATATGGTACGAAATAGTTTTAGATTTTCATCCCTGACAAGAAAGGTGGGTGTTTTATGTTTGTTGACTTGTATCACTTCAACTTCAACCCTTTTTAGTGTCCCACAGCTGGGCACAGGTCTTCTCTTTGCTATCTTACGAGTTGAGAGAGTTTAGGCCTTAATCCAATAAGCTGGCCAAATGTGGATTTGTGGATGTCATATGTCCTCGAATGATTAGTTCTTGGACATGCCGGTTTCCTCAAGATGTTTTCCTTCACCAATATTGAACAGCGGAGATGAAATAATTCACACAAAGATGTGTGGGCACGACTGGGAATCGAACTCATGACTTTATATTTTTAAGGCGAGGTCCGTACCGCTGTGACATCGCTGCTCTTACTGTTGACTTGTATGATGAACCGATTTTGATGTATTTTTTTTTATTAGAAAGCTGAACTGATCGAGATTAGGCTCAATTCAGTTAAAAAAAATCTAGGTGTGAGTCGGGACTGTTATTAAAGTTTAGTTTGTGGTTCTTTAAGGAGAAAGTTAACTTAATATTTATGCATGAATGTTTTTTTTTAATTAATCAGGTACAAAAGAAATGGGCCGGGTCTTTTCAGCCTATTTATGTTACAATGAAATAAATTACGAATAGGTACTTAACTACGACTACCAACTGGTTATAGTACCCCATCCTGTGGATTTGGTTAATGAAAATATAAATTAAATGTACAGATCTACTTTTAACCCAAATCTAGACAAAACAGTGAAGACCGACCGCCAGAGGGTTCATTCTTAAATTCTAGAATGTATACCTAAAGTAGTAAAATAATTGCAGCTGCCGAATCATGATTGTTTAAAGCCATTGTGATTCTGTTGGAAGAAAATGATGCGGTTATACAATGCGTATATTCGCATCCCTTTCTTTCACCGGAATCAGAATCGCTTTAAATGCTCTTAATACGCCATCCGATTGTTACAAATCCAACCTATGTCCTACCTTCCTCCTTCCTGGCCATTCTTACGTTCCTTTTTTAATTTAAATCTTTCCAAATTTAAAATTGTTTCTATTATTTATTGTTTTTATTTTTTTTTATTTTTAATTTGACCTTGAAACAGAACAGACCACTGAATCTCGTGTCCTTAATTTGTCACTATTCTACAAATATATTTGTTTCTCAAAAGTCTTTATCATCATTTCCCTTGCCTTTTTCCCATTTCTATTGGGGTCGGCTCCCAGTCTAACCTAATTCGGCTAGCTACCAGAATTATACGAGCAACAGCAATGAGACCTCGAAACCCGTAGGGAACCAGTAGCCGAGATGGTTAGACCAGGTGTCAGATTATATTGACTTCTGACTACATGTAACGATTGGCATAGATGTGTTAATTGACGATCGGGACCGACGGCTTTTCTTAATTTGTTTCTCAAAAGTATTAAAAGCTAATTCTAAATTGATTACCTACTGTTTATTTCTGCTGCAATTCTACCTATTCTGTCTGCGGGTCTAAGATACTACCTACCACCGTCTCATGATCTTTTCTTCTCCAAGTTAATTGTTGCTATAAACCTAATTTCCTAAGAATTGCAAAGAAATTTCAGGTCCGTTAAACGTTAACCCTTCCGTAGCTAATGAGCGCCGTACTTAAAGAATTAAAAGTACAGTTGGAGGGTTAAGCATTTTATGTAAAGAGACAAACAAATTGACCGTGTAGTGCTTTTTATTGGTGTTTTGTTTAGAAGTTGAGATTAGACTCTTAGTTTGAATATAATGCCAGATTTACACAAAGTAGATAACTAACTTTATAGTTTAGGAAGCAGTATGGCGCTGCTTGCTGTGAATAATGACTAATTCAATTTATTATTGTTAAGTTAACTAGGAATTTGGATAATTTGCAATTGACGGGCCGGTGGCGTGGTCGGTAATATACTTGCTTTTCACGCCGCAGGTCGTGGGTTCGATTCCCACGCGAGACAAACATTAGCGATGAACATTTCTGTGTGTCGAGTCTGGGTGTAAATATCTATTAAAAGTATATATTTACGTAAGAAAAGTATTATATGTAAAGTATATACCAGTTATCTGGTTTCCATAACACAAGCTCTGCTTAGCTTGGGACCAGATGACCGTGTGTGTTTATGTCCCAGAATATTTATTTATTTATTGTAGTAGCGAAGGGTGGAAGTCAGAAAAAAGGAAGCCGGAGCAAAAAAGTTCTTACGAGTAAATAGGAAGTTAATATCTGTTCAGTACCGTCACCGATCGTTAGTACACTTGATGCTATTACTTATTTTTGTTGCTATTTTAAACTTTAAACGTTACACAATACAGTATATTATTAAGTACGTGTGTTAATGACCATTTCCTAAAGGGAAGCCGATGGGAGTCGGCTTGTATGGACTCTTCTTCAATAGTACCTACCCATAAAATTAAAATTAATTATTAATTTTAATAATAATTACCGGCGTAACTTTGCGGAAATCTTTTGTTGAATTAGACTTAAATCTAGATCGTACCTACTATTCTGCTATTTTGCATTTAATTTTATCATCGGTCAAAAATAACTAATCAAATAAGCTATCTAGACTACCTACTTGTTTATGATATTTTGTGTTTTGTCTATGATTCTTGTATCTATGAAATTTTATTTATATAAAGTTAGTCCATTCCGGTTTGCACAAAAACGTTGTTTCAATAGGTTATTGGCCCAGTACCTTGTTATTTGAAAAAAATCGTTTACTTATGGGTTTTTTTTTGGTGCAAAAGTATAAATGTCGATGTCGGGCTACCCGTGCTCTAAAAACTAAACAAATATGAATTCTAAATTTCAATAACGTAATCTATCGTACAAAGATAGATGAATAAGCCTTGAACAATGTCTTACTGAAGTTGATAGTAAATCCCCTATTCGAGTAATTTGTTATTCTAATACAACAGTGCCCTTCGACACGAGTCATATTAGTGCAGGGTTGATTTATAGTTAGATAAAATGTCGATTTATTTCTGTATTGTTATTAATTGTTTTTAATGGCGTGTATTTTTTCTTACTAGAATTACCTGAATGACCGAGCAATAGATTTTCTCACAGTGTTACCAACATAAAAAACATGTTTTAATATCTAAAAATATTATATTGGCAACACTGTACTTCATTCTCTCGTGGTCCGTTCGTACGAATAAATTAATGTGCAGTGCATCTATTTCGTGTTTACTTAAACTCCAATATAAGTAGGTACCTTAATACAGTCCACTACAACAATAAAGGAATTCGGGCCACCAGGCAGAGTTTCCTACACACAGAAGAAAGAAAAAAATATCTACTAGATTTTTAACGGGACCACCCAACTTTCAATCTATACTATCTAAAAACTCTATACTATCTGCTCGTGTCTCCCTAGACATAACAAAGAGGGTGGGTCAGAATTTTTGCTCCTTAATGGTTTCTAACCATATGGAGCCTCATTCAACTGCCACCTTCAAAAAAGCATTTCAGTTCAAAAATTGTATGAAACTGTATGTAATGTCACAGTTTTTTCTTTATTCTATAATAGGTCTGCGCTTGACCACAATCTGCTCGATGTGAAGCAATGCTGTGCAGTCTACGATGGAACGCGCTTACCTAATAAATACCGATTCACTCGTGACTTGAAGACAGGTAGATTATAGCTATCGGGAAACAGAGATGCCGGCAACGAATTCCACACCTTGGCAGTTCGCACAATAAAAGTGGAGGCAAAGCGCTTTGTGCGTGCCCGTGGAATTTCCACCATATATCGGTGGCGCATAGCCGTAACTCTAGTTGTCCGATGGAAGAACGGGGATGGGGGAATAAGATTGTGTAATTCCAACGCACACTCTCCGAAGTGTATCCGATAAAAAACCGAAAGACTAGCAACTATGCGGCTATGCTCGAGGCTTTGCAACTTAGCCTTGACGAGGGATTCGTTGCCAATAAGCCTCTTGGCTCGCCTTTCAATAGACTCCAACGTCTAGAACTCTTACTTCTTTACGCTGACTGCTATTTTTAGTGTGTGTATGTGTGTAGTATAGTATTATATTATCTGTGATACATAACTAGTAGTGTAGCAACCCTAACACCTGCTAGACGGATTACCTGACAGCGCGGCGAAACTTCAAAGGCGAGGGCTGTCGCGCGCCGTGTGAATTTTAAGTTGTCGAAATTGAGTTTGTAAGCTTATCATCTTGATAATGTTAGGAAGAGTTACTAAAACAGTGTTAAAATAATCTCTCGCTTATCGCGATGTGGTTTAAGAGATTATAATAATAAAACAGTGAATAAGTTCCAGTTTTCTGTAGTAGGTAGTATGGTAGGTATTTAGGTAACTAAGTGTATACTTACAATTAGTTAACTTTTAGAAACATTCCTACTTATTTCCTAGACTTTTGTTAAGAAGAAACTGACTGACTGACTTAGAGACTCCAACCGACCGTGCCACAGAACTAACAACCGTTTTTTTGCGGATATTCTAAACCAATTAGCCTGAAGGGCCTTTATTGGTTCACCGGACTTTTTCGGTGAGCCGTCCGAAGACGGTCGAACCGATGACAACCGTTTGGGGCAAGCAAGCTCTTTATGCAAACGCAGCGTAAACGCTTTCAGACTAAGTGGAGTGACGATCTCTGCAAGATGGCTGGTAAGAGCTGGATGAGAAACTGTTACTCATTGTGCATAAGAATTATAATAGACTACCCAATAAGATCAAAAAGTTTCCAATAAATAAATTTAAGAGAGCATTGAGAAAGTGACGACCTCGGTAGTCAAGCGGTGTAAGCCATCCGATTGGGCTATATTGTGCCCGGAAGGTCGCGGGTTCGATTCCCGCCCCGGACAATATTTGTGTAACAACAAAAATTTGTTTCGGTGTCCGGTTGGTTGAGGGGTTACCCTCCGTGCCTCGGAGAGCACGTTAAGCCGTCGGTCCCGGTTGTCATTTAACCTATCTATGACAATCGTTAAATGTAGTCAGAAGCCAATACAATCTGACACCTAGTCAAACCATCTCAGTTACTGTTTCCCTACGGGTTTCGAGGTCTGATGGCAGTCGCTCGTATAATTCTGGTAGCTAGCCGCATTAGGTTATACTAAGAGCTGACTCCAATAGATATGGGAAAAAGGCAAGGGGAATGATGATGATTGAGAGAGTGGCTCATAGATGAATGTTTTTATTCATTAAAGGAATATTTTAATGTGTAAATTACTATGTGTATAGTTATTAATATTAAATAAACTTTAATAATGTTATTTGTTAACGACAAGATAAATGTTTCATTGAAGTTTAAAATTATAATGCCCTAACGGGTAACTAAGTTCTAAGAACCTACTATATACTATGTACATCATCAACAAAATTCTGCACTGTATCATCTGTAAGTTCACAATAAAGAATTTGAATTTTGACACTAGAAGTGGCGTGTTCAGTAGTTAACTACATACATATTTCTCATTTAATGTAAAGAAAAACAAGATAAATACTATAGTTACTCATGGTCAAAAGGATCTGGACTGGACTGGGCCGTAATAGCTAGACCAACTTTAGATGATTACAATAGGGAAGATGCTATATGTAATATTAATTAATATTTTGTGACTAAAATGTTAAATATAGTTACATAAATAATGAGTTACTGCAACGTTTTCATTACGTTGGGGGCGGCGATACAGATATTTTAAAAATGTTAAACTTTTACTTTATAAGGTTATTTAATTAAATTAAAAATATACATTTCCTTAAACAAAATGGCGTGTTTGGCAATGGGAATTTCTAACTATACGTAATTATAAATTTAAACTTTGGTGGAACGTAACGCGTTTTAAAACATCGCTCCACTGATCCGACTGTAGTGACATCATTACCGTCAAGAAAACTACTTCTACACTATACTATAATATTATAAATGCGAATGTAAGTTTGTTTGTTACGCTTTCACGCGAAAACTACTGAACCGATTTGGATGAAATTGGGTATGGAGGTAGTTTGAGACCCGAGAAAGGACATAGGATAGTTTTTATCCGACTGCGCAAAAAGAAGGTAATGTTTTGGGGCGATAACCGACACACACGCGGGCGAAGCCGCGGACGGAAAGCTAGTAGGTTATACAGGGTGTCCGTCAAGAGAACAACTAGTGATAGACCCGAGTGATGTCATTTTTAGGAGCAAAAATTTTAACTGTCATTTTGAGATAGCAATGTTTGCCAATAAATTAAAGTATTTTTATGTTTTTACACCAAAATCATTCAAAATTAAGCAAAAATAAATTTAGTGCATAAATATAGTATAATACCTATAGTGTGTTATCTCATTGAATGTATAGGGAAGCCTATACATGAGATAATTATATAAAGCAGCTTTTAGCATTAATCGGTGGTTAAACCTGACTAAATATAAATTATTTCAGGTGGTTTAATATGAGCCTTCCGAACGTGTTTTCATACAAATTGTACATAACTTAGTCTAACTTACGACTTTGTGGAATTGATTTGTTAAGTTACATTACATACTATACAATACAAAACACTAAACAAACAAAATGAATATAATTGATATAAGTACATACTTCGTTTAAAAAAGAAAAAAGCCTACTGAGATTTTGGCTGTGTTTTTCAGTAGTTGCCAGTCATTCACTGCACGGTAGGAAAAGAAATTGGACTATTTTTATGTAGACTCGCGTCTCAAAGAAATAAAGTATATATTCATTTCACACAACTGAACATAGAACTTCCTCGTTTTTGAGTAGTCGGTTAATAACAGGGTCCTCAAGAACTAATCGAGATCATTTTATCACCTATTTATGCAACATCTTAAAAAAAGAGGGCGAAAAGACATTATTTTAAATTTTCTATGACAGGGCTTTGAGAAAAATATCTTTAATGTTATTAGTAGGATCATGAAAGGTTTTTTTGAAATTATAATATTTATGAACCTGAAGTAAGAGGTGATGACATGAGCAGCGGTGGCGCAGCGGTACGGGCCTCGCCTTAGAAAATTAAGGTTGCGGATTCGAATCCTGGTCATGCCCACACATCTTTCTGTGAATGGTTTCATATCCGCTGCTCAATATCGGCGAAGGTAAACATCATGAGGAAATCGGCATGTCTAAGACCTAATCATTTGAGGACATGTGACATCCACCAACCCGCACTAGGACAGCGTGTGTGATCTAAACTCTCAACTCATAATATAGTTGAGAGAAGACCTGTGCCCAACTGTGGGACACTAAAAGGGTTGACGTAAACTATTTAACATGACGGGCCAGCAGCGTGGACGGTACTACATGCTTTTCACGCCGCAGGTCGTGGGTTCGATTTCCACCTGAGAGAGACATTTGTGTGACAAAAATGTCTGTTTGTCTTGAGTCTGGGTGTAATTACTAATTACCTATATTATGTATGTATTCACAAAAGAAAAGTGTAATAGGGTAGTACATCAGTTATCTGGATCCCATAGTATAAGTTCTGCTTAGTTTGGGATCAGATAACCGTGCGTGTTGATGTCAAAGGATATTGTGTGGAAACCGGAATGTCCAAGAACTAATCATTAGAGGACAACCCGCCCTTGGTCAGACGTTCAGACGTTTTTGATAAACACATCCATTCTGCCAAATTTTTACATTTGTAAAGCCATAGAATATAATAACTTCATGTCACCCCAATTTAAACAAAATAAAAATAATTTAAATTGTCAATTTCATCCATTGAGGCGTTTAAAACGATAGCAATAAATAAAGACGCGTACACGCAGGTGGGCGATGCTCTGGGGACTGTGTGATACCACCCTTAGCAGTAAAGAAAAAAGGATTGCCAGTTATATTATTTTTATTAGCTTGGAAGCTGTTTGGGTGATGAGGTTAATGTTGGTATAAAGGGTGTCGGAATTTAATTTTATAAATCCATTTTTGTTTTGAGTTAATTCTATTTTATGGATTCGAAAAAATATTTTTTTTATTAAAAAATAGTATTTTCTAAAACAAACTGAGACACCTTCGTCCTTTTTTTTTGCTGATGACACGTGGTCCCTGGGTGGTGAAAATCAGGTGACAATCAACTGGTAATTATGTTTACTGGCAATTAATTGGTGTTAGGCTTCGGTCGTGGTTCGTGACCACCCATTAGACAAAGCCGCACCGCCAAGCAGCTTTGCCATGTTCCAGTACGTTGCCTGGTAGCACCATTTATGAAGGTGGGTCGAAATTGCTGCTCCTTTATGGTTTCAACCATAAGGATCCTCATTTCACTGCCACCTTCTCACCGAAAGTCTATTGTAATCACGAGTGAATCGGTACATTAGGATGGCGCGTCCCATTGTAGACTACATCATTGCTAATAAAAAAAAACTAATGTAGAACAGCCCGTACTACCTTTACTTTACTAAAACTCGTTAAAGTGTGCGCAGTGGTATAGAGCAGCGGTGGCGCAGCGGTACGGACCTCGCCTAAGAAATATAAGGTCGCGGGTTCGAATCCTGGTCGTGCTCACACATCTTTGTGTAAATTGTTTCATCTTCGCTGCTCAATATCGGTGAAGGAAAACATCGTGAGGAAACCGGCATGTTTAAGAACTAATCATTCGAGGACATGTGACATCCACTAACCCGCACTTGGCCAGCGCCGATTTTCACGAATAGTATTTACTAGATTTTCAATAATCAGGGATAATACAGATTAATTTCAATCAAAATATTTCAGCACGATGTTTTTTTCATTTATTTTTAGCTTTCAATAAAAAAAATACTGAAAAATGTTGAAGATGCAATTTTTTAAATAAACACACCCTGTATAGTTAAAGCAACAAAAAGTATGTTCACTAAACCAACCTGTAGCCGCTGTATAAAAAGACAGTTACCATCTAATGACAATTTTAAACTCCCTACTTCTCGTTCTAAGCCATTTGCTCACAATATTGTTCTTAAAGCCCTCCCATTTTAAAAATACCCTCATAATCTCAATATCCTGAACACTTTATTCTACAAAAAGGTAAATCGAGAGTCTCTTTAAAATGGCCGTGTTTTACGATTGTCTCTTATTGTCTAAAGCATAGACAAGAGTTTTTATTATCTGTGCGGATTTAAAGCGGACCCTTAAGGGTTGTTACTTTTCTTGTAAGGGGTTGTAAAGGAAGGTTTACAAATGTTTTCGAGAATTGGTAATTTTTCTTATTGTTTTATAAATTTAGTCATACAAATACATTTATTTTATTCGGAAATAGGCTTGCGCTTGACTACAACTTGCCTCATGTTAAGCAACGATGTAGTCTACGATGGAACGCGCCAGACAATATACCGATTCACTCGTGATTACGAATGATTTTCGGTGAGAAAGTGGCAGTAGAATGAATCTTCATAATAATATGGTTCTTCATATAGTTAGAAACCAAAGAGTATCAATTCTGACCCGCCCTCTTAATGGTGTTTCCAGACATCGCACCGGATTTCTTATCTCAGTACTATTTTTCTAGTAGGTAATAAATAATATTATTAGAGTTCTATTGCCCTCATTTTTATTGCACCCAAAGCACATCGAGGACTACCCCTATTTTAGTAATATGTATTATTTTTATTATTATTTGACGGGCCGGTGGTGACGTCGGTGGTGATTCCCATCCAGATATTTGTGTGATGAACATGTCTGTCTATGTATTTATAAAAGAAAAGTATTTTAAGTAGTATATTACCATTTATCTGGTTTCTATAGTACAAGCTCTGCTTAGTTTGGGATTAGATGGCCGTGTGTGTTAATGTCCCATTATATTATTATTATTATAATACCCATTCATACAACGATAAATAAATGCAAATAATTTCCAACTAAAATTCCAAAGTTACTTTACTTATACACAAGTTTATATTCTATACCATAATCTTTAGTAATGTATGAAGACAACTATCACATAAATCAAATAATTTATTCAACTCAGGAATGAACCCACTACCGTTTCCTGTCAATCCGACGGCAGTTGGTAGGTAATGTACTACCTAAGTGACAAAATACATATAATTAATAAATACAGAGACATACCAAACTGCCAAACTGCCAAATTGTGGAATTCGCTGCCGGCATCTATGTTTCCCGATATCTATAATCTAGTGGTCTTCAAGTCAAGAGTGAATCGGTATTTACTGGGTAAGCGCGTTCCATCGTAGACTGCATCATTGCTTCACATCAGGCAAGTTGTGGTCAAGCGCAAGCCTAGTTTAGATTAAAAAAAACATGGGTATTACCATAGATAATTATAATACCTACTTACTAAACTTGTTTTTTCTGTTCGCATAATAACCGCGAGGTTCGGAGTACTTCCGAGTTCGATTCCCGGGTCAAACAAAAGGACTTCTAATACTTAAACTTAGAGAATCTTAGTTGCAGCACGAAGTTTGGATGAACGACAATAGGTTCGACCCTATTGCGTATGAGACTTAAACATGAACGACGAAAAGTATGTCATATGCACCTCTGCCTACACCTTCAGGTACCTAATACTGGCGTCACTTCACTTCTCTTCAACCCTTTTTAGTGGCTCACAGCTGGGCACGGGTCTTCTCTCAACTATCTTATGAGTTGACCGAGTTTAGCCTTAATCCACACACGCTGGCCAAGTATGGGTTGGTGGATTTCACATGTCCTCAAAAGATTAGTTTTTAGATATGCCGGTTTCCTCACGATGTTTTCCTTCACCGATATTGAGCAGCGGAGATGAAACAATTCACACAAAGATGTGTGGGCACGACCAGGTTCGAACCCGCGACCTTATTATTATATATATTCTAAGGCGAGGCCCGTGCCGCAGCGCCACCGCTGCTCTTTGCTGGCGAGATGCTGTGTATTACCTATTCGTTGTTTTGTGCTGTTTCTCGGATATGGAACTATGAACTCCTCTAACTATTTATTTTTTGACTATATTGGTTAGATCCAAAACAAGGTTTAGAATCTCTGCCGCTTCCTTAATATTTACTTTTACCTTCTGGCATTACTCAAAATTCACAAATAAATAAAATATGTACCAAAAAATATGCACCCACACCTAAATACGAAAATTAGCAACACCGTATTTCCTTTCGATAATACCCTATCGGAGAAATCAGGAGTTCCCCTTCAGAAACGTATTCATCATTAATATTAACCCCTATCATCCCTATAGGTACATAAATAAACATTAAAAAATGCCACCACAAAGAGTAGCCTATAAAATATTCATTTGCTTTGGTTTTTTCAACACCTCACACTTAAGTGTTGGCTTAGAAAGTTTTTTTTCTTTGCTCTCCTGAATATCATTTCCATATTTATTTAGAAAATTCGTTTGTTTATTGCTGAGACTATAAATGAAAATGTGTTTTATAATTCTTTTGGGAATTTGAGATGTGGTTTTGTATTTTCTTTTTCTGTAATTTAAACATTTTCCATTTTGTTTATTTTATAGCTAGGTACTAAATAATAATTAACAAGGTATCTATTGATCACATTTACAAGCTTTCCGCCGCCTGAGGAACGAGACCTACGTTTTATATCATGCCCAGCATTGGGATAAAAATCCTCAGTAATGAGTTAAAGAATTCACTTCAAGAATTTTTCAAATCGGGTCAGATGACTGTCAAATTTATAATCATGTGTGCCTATTGTGTCAATTTTTGAAAAAAAAATTCACTTCACGATGGTTTATAAAAGTCAAATTTACCCATGGGCTAATTTTGGGACAACATTTTAGATCTTAACCACCCATACAACTTTCTATTAACCTAAGGACTTTGAAATTCTATTTTAACATTCCATTATTATCATGAACAGCGAAAGTAGACGTCAGAAATTTTGCAGAAAACATAACATATTATTAGTATTCATAGTTCCATTACTCAAATCTTGTCCATCTCGGCATTCAGGAGATGGAGTAAGACAATATCGTCTAAATCTGACATGACAAATGATTGTTTTATTCTGACACCGGTGCTATAAGAGCTGTTACAGCCCCTTTCCTCTTCTAAACTTGTTTGGTGGCGAATCTCAAGAGGTATCTCAGTGCAGTGGCGATGTACGTCCGTATTAAAATAAGGGGATCAACGTTTTAGATGTAGGGATTTGATTTGAAGCATCAAAATTGGTATGGTTTTCATTATTTCTTACTTTTGATTGCTAGAATTTATTTATTTATTTAGATTAGCCAACGATTATCTACACCATACATGACAGTATAATCTATTAATTTAATACAGACAAAGTGTAACAATCACTTAGAAGGTAACACCGCATTCACAAAAACGGATTTAGTAAACATTATATAAAAATACTCGAATTTCAAAATGAAAACTGAATCTATATAATGTTTGTTAAGTATATTCTACTGACTGTTCACATTTTGTAAATTATAAGTCGTTAAATCTTTTGTCTCTTTTCTTTTAAAACTTTTTAGTTTAAAACTATTTAGTATATGATGATCATTATAAATACAGTTGCTTAATTTCTTAATGAAGTAATTTAAGGTTGAATTATTTTTTATTGTTTTGTGTTTCCTTTGCAATAATATCTAAGATTGTCGCTAGATGTCACTGTTACTTTTATTAAATCACGCAAGTGACATGTTCACAAAATAGCCTCAGCCTTCCAAGTAATAGATTTCATAATAACTTTGCGCAGAGGCAATATCGTAACCAATGAGGTTAATCCGAGGTGCGATTATTGCTAGTTGAAAACTTTACCAATACCCCGCCTTGTGGACGTGAAATACCGTCCGCTATGGCAATTTATGCATGGCCGTCAAGGCCTAAAATCGCTTGATACAACGCATTTCCAGTTATGACTGGAAGCTAATGTAGACTAAATGCGTTATATTGATGAAAAGAAAGTTATGCCCATTGATTACGAAGACGTCCCTTTTAAATAACTGACCAACCAAACTGGACCATTAAAAATAAAATTAAAGATGTGCATACTGCGATATTATAAGCCGAAATGCGTTTGAAACAGGCCGAAATCCGCGGAACAGCAATCAATGTAATTCGCCAGATTATTTCTCTGCAGTAGTGGCAAGGACTACAATCATACGAAGGTTTTCCTAGAACTTTGATGTAAAGTACTGTTATGAATTTTGTATAGAAATGTCCATTCTAATCTCGCTAAAGTCGGGGTAGTACCTATGATTTTTTTTAACTTTCTATTGCATTTCTTGAAATTACTGCTAAAATCTATTGATGGATAACCATTTACTGCTACCGCGAATCAGAATGAAAACGTCAAATCACCTACTACATTATTTTATAGTCATTTTATTGAAGAATGTTTGCGCCCTGAAGCATCATATGAATATTTTATATGTAATATAAAATAAATAAACTAATTAATAAGCAAATCATGATTCGCTACCGTCAACTGTCCACCTACTCAGTATGGCCGATGTGTTCTATTTTTGAAATGTGCAGTAACGGTCCTCGTGTGCGTGATCGCGTTACAATTTGAATTTTGACGTTCGGAGAAATTCGGCCGTCTAGTCTCCACCAATGAGATAGCAGGATACTACATTTGCATCGTTTCTCTTTTTATTTATATAAAATTATGAGATTTGGATTCCACTTCGTGTGTCACCGGCTCAGTTTACATAGCTACCTATGTAAATTTTTAGTTAGTGAAATTATAACTAGATGGCGCTACTAGCAAAATTAAAAGTCGCAAGTGACAATTTCTCAAGAATGGGTTGGGGTTTCATTTTTTCTTTAACCTGTAACTTTGCGCAGAGGCAATATCGTAACCAATGAGGTTAATCCGAGGTGCGATTATTGCTAGTTGAAAACTTTACCAATACCCCGCCTTGTGGACGTGAAATACCGTCCGCTATGGCAATTTTTGAATGGCCGTCAAGGCCTAAAAAGGAATTAGATACAAATTCATATATCTGGCTACTGTGGTTACTGTATCCAGGAATGTAACGGCTAATATTTTCATTCAACTTTTCAGCTTACAATAATAATAGGAATTCGGAAGGACGGGCTTTAGAGTCAAGTCGAGTGGGTTATCTCTTATGATTTGAAAGAAATGGTTTTTTTCAACCTGCGCGCTGACAAATGTAGTTGGTGAATGTCACATGTTCTCGAATGATTAGTTACAAGACTTACCAGTTTCTATAACAGTTTTTTTTACCAATATTGAACAGCGGTGATGTAATATTTCAAGTAAAGACACGTGATATATGAGTTACAAACCGATACATAGATTGATAATTTAGAAACCGAGTCCATTACAGCTGCGACTTGGACCCAACGGAGTGAAAAATGAGTTGCATACTTGGTAATTACCTGGCACCGGTGGCGCAGCGGTACGAGCCTCGCCTTAGAAATGTAAGGCCGCGGGTTCGATTCCCGGTCGTTTCTGTTCACACAAACATGTGTGTCGCCCACACATGTTTGTGTGGATTTTTACATCGCCGCTGCTCAATATCAGTGAAGGAAAACGTGGAAAGGAAACGAGGACATGTGACATCCACCAAACCGCACTTGGCCCGCGTGTGTGGATTAAGGCCTTAACTCTCTCAACTTGTAAGATAGTTGGGAGAAGACCCGTGCCCAGCAGTGGGCACTAAAAAGGGTTGAAAAGTATAATATGTTATGCTAACGATACGCTCCGACTTTGCAAGGGTGGCAAGTGAATTACACACACCATCCTCTTTCATTAAACAATCCAATAGTGTGAACCGCAGAATTAGACGATTAAAAAAACAAAATAATAATAATAAATTAATATTATTTAATAATTAGACCGTTTAACTCGCGTATCGCCTATCGCCAAGATTCTGACTCCTCAAGCTGCACAGACAGTGATGATGATTCAAGCGATATGGATATTAGTGACGAATAGTCTTACATTACTTTTATCTGTGGTTAAATAGTTCTTTATGAGATTCCATTAATGTTTTATGACTTTGTACCTCAGATGGCGATACGCGAGTTAAACGGTCGGCCTATAATCATGTATAATTAGAATTAATTTAATTTTATTGTGCGGAATTGTAGAATTTTTATCATTATGAACACTTCTCCACACATGCTCTGTGCGAAATATTTTTTCCCCGTGGCAATACGCCAGGGTCGTAGTATTTTCCATAATAATGAGAGCGATTGTACGATGAATACTTTATAATGATTGCTAATAGTCTATTTAACGTGTATTGCGATGTCCATTAGTGTTAACTTTAATGTAATTGGTGGAGTGGTCGGTAAGATACTTGCTTTTCACGCCAGGTGGGTTCGATTCCCACCCGAGACAGACATTTGTGTGATGAACATGTGATTTATTTAAAAAAGAATAAGTCTACTCAGTTTTTTGGCAGTATTTCTCAGTAGTTGCCAGTCATTCAAATCCAATGCCAGACCAAAAAGAGTGTTGAGACTTTTCTAATTCTATAGTTCTAAGCCAGGAAGTTAGTGGTGTGATGCCCCCGCGACTATGAAATCACGTTAAGCCGTCGGTCCTGTGTCCGATTTTTGACCGGTCGTGTCAGTCAATCCGTCCTATCGGACACACTTGTAAAAATCGAACAGTAGAATTGAGAGCTTCCTTTTTGAAATAAAACTTTTATAACGGATTTCATCGTGGTTTATTATAGATTTTAAATCCGGACGTTTCAAAGTCTTTTCAGACTTAATGATCACGGGTGGACAAAGTTCCTTATTTTTGAAGTCGGTTGAAAATCTTGAAACATGTTTAAGAGGCCATTAGATACGATATGCTACCGTTCTCAGAGTAGTAAATTCAACGAAGTGTCACAGTTATGGGGATTTCAATATTGTGGTTTTTGTATGGTGGTGGACAAAAGTTGAATTTAAAAACGTCATAACTAGAGAGATGAGATTGTTGGAATAATATGGACATGACCGCTCTTAACTGGGTCGGTGCGGTGGTCCAGTGGGTCGAGGTTCCCAGTTTTACTCTCGGGTCGAGTAGAAATACTTTTTTAATATTCTTAAACCAAATTAGTTGCAGTTCAAAGTTTAAAATTGAACCCGATGAACAGCAAGAACATAGCTGGTGAAAAGTTGGTGATATTCACCTCTGCTCTGCCCTGCCAGGAGTCCCGAGGGTTAACCGGGTTTCGAATCACAAGCTTCTTCACGCGAGGTGGGCTGCTACTGATCCAGACATTTAATCCATATTAGACTATTATTATGTCGAAAAAAAATGGCGATTTTATCAGTTTCCAATGACTTTTTTTGTCTAAATGTCTAGATAAATGTCAAAAGTACGAGAATCGTGGTCTTGGCTGACCTACAGGAGCAGCAGTGGCGAGAATCAGGTTTATCAGGCAACCTTTCACCAGGTTTGATATTAAAAAAAAATTCAAGCCCACCTACATCTGAATATCCATATTATTATTTCCTTAAACCTTATTAAAGTTAAGGGCGCTATCCCGTTTTGTCAACAAGCTATTGTGATGCGCAAGCGCCGTGGTTTACGACGTCGTAAATCTGCGCGCGCATTATGATCTCCAGATAGTCAACTGTCAAAACTCTCAGGTGTAGCTGCGGGAAGGGTAGGTTTTTTGTGTCTATAAATATATAGGTACCTCACGTCTGTAGTACCCGAGGGTGTAGGCAGAAGTGAAGATCACCCAATTTTCGCCGACTGTTTAGGGCCCATACGTACTTAGTACGGGCCGAGCCTCTTGCTGTTCATCAGGCACAGTTCCAAACTTCGAGCCGCAATAAGATTCTCAAAGTACCTATAATAATAATAATAATAATTAATTATATAGTGGGACATTAACACACACGGCTATCTGATCCCAAACTAAGCCGAGCTTGTACTATGGAAACCAGATTACTGGTAATATGCAGTATATTACTAAAATACTTTTCTTTTTTAAATACAGTCTTCAAGACAAACAGACGTGTTCATCACACAAATGTCTGACTAGGGTGGAAATCGAATCCACGACTTGCAGTGTGAATAGCAAGTATCTTACCGAACACGCCACCGGCCCGTCACCTATATTAGAAGTCTTTTTGCTCGACTCGAGAATGAAACCCGAAGAAATTACACCATCATAACAAATTTATTTTTTGAAGGTTTTTTGGAACTTATAAGTCAAGTTAATCTTGCGGTAATGTCGCAGTTTGTGGGTAGATCCTACGTTGTATAAACTTATGACGAAAATAATTATTATAATGAGGTTTATGATCCATTATACCTACGCAAATTCTACTAATATTACAAACGCGAAAGTTTGTAAGAATGTATGGATGTTTGTTACTCTTTCACGCAAAAACTACTGAACGGAATTGGAGGAAATTTAGCACAGAGATAGATTATGGTTTAGATTAACACATAGGCTATTTTTTGTCTCAATAAGTACCACGCAGGCGAAGCCGTGGGCGGAAGCTAGTACTATATAATGTCGTAATACTTGTAACAAATAAGATTATAACACCTACTCACTGCTCTTGTTTAGATAAAACAATTTTATCTGTCAAGGATCAGAGGTTCTTGTGCCTACACGAAACACCTACGAAATATTTGTTTACCACCAAACTTCTCTCTGCGAAAACATTCGCATACTTCAAGGAATATTCTAAAAAAATAATTAGCGACATCGTTCAGCGGTTCTCGAGTTTTGCGCTAATAGATAGACCGTTTCACTCGCGTATCGCCTATAGCCAAGATTCTGACTCGTCAAGCTGCACAGACAGTGATGATGATTCAATCGTTAGGGATATTAGTGACGAATAGTCTTACATTACTTTTATCTGTGGTTAAATAGTTCTTAATGTTTTATGACTTTGTACCTCAGATGGCGATACGCGAGTTAAAACGGTCGGCCTAAAACAACGCTGCAAGCAATTTAGTGATTCATTTTTATTATATAGATTTAGCTATAATGAGCTTATAAGACTTTTATGAATACGGAGGTAAAATTTTATAAAGCAAAAATGCATTAATGAGTAGATTTTTTATGCTGAAAAAAAAATCTGCTGTCACCAATTTCGTTAACACATTTGTTCCCAGTTTAAATGAAAGGGGAAATTACAATCACTAACACGTGCGACAAGTGTTACCTTCGCGTTGTTACAACACGCACACTGCAGAAACTCACTCACACATACACATATTTCGTGCTAACCCTTCAAACGCCTACCGAGAAATTACGTAAGCAGATACTTTTTGATCGTCATCTAAGATTTTTCTTTGAAGGAGCGAAGTTTTGGGGGTAAAATTGAATATTAATAGCGAAATTATACCTTTAGTCGTCCTTTCTCGGATTTTTATTACTTTATTAAAAGTTTTTCTTGTTAATGTGGTATAAACAAATCGTAGTTGGATTTTATATGTTCCGAGAAGAAGCAGGTATCAAAAACAGTAGCCATTTTTATTGCTTAATAGCTTGTGTTTGTTTTATATAATTTATTTTATTACAGCGTTGATTTTTGTCAGATAAAATAAATAAAGTTTTACATCGATCTGGTATTTTTGAGGTATTTTAATGAAATCAAGTCAAGGGAATCGAGAACTGCCTGTCTTCAAGTCGCGAGTGAATCGGTATTTACTAGGTAAGCGCGTTTTATCAATGACTACATCATTGCTTAACAGCAGGCAAGTTGTGGTCAAGCGCAAGCGTATTACAGAATAAAAAACTATTCATCATATTCACTATTTCGGTTTTAGCTAAAAAGTATTCGCATTACGTTAAAAACCTAATTTAATTTTTAAAATGATTTGACCAATTCGCAGCTTAGCAAAAAATCTGCGAATAATTAGAAAAAAATCACGCATTTTCTTACTTATTATCTACAAAATAGAATTAATATCCAAATTTTAAGCATGTTATGTGGATATTATTAGCTAAATTGAGTAGCTGCGCCTTTTTAAAAATTGAAAATTTTAGGAGCCTTTTAGAATAAATGGGCATACAATAAATTTTCATTTTATTTACCAGTTAAATCAATAAATTTTGTTAAAAATTAATCACAAAGGTATAAAATATAATAAATTATTGACGCCATTCTATGATTTATAAGTTTTTTTTATGGCAATAAAAGTTTTGTTTGTCCCGGATTAAGTCATATATTATTGCAAATTGCTTTCGGATAAGATCGAGGTGTTTCAAAATATTTGTCGTCTAATTTTTTTTCTTAATGTTGTGGCACAGGTGGCAGACATTGTGGGTGTAGCTTTTTTTAAAAGGTTGTATATTTAGACTAGTAGGTATAGTATTATATTACTTGTGATATTTAGTAATAGTTACTAACTAGAATTGTAGTTTATAGGTCATAAACACTAACCCCCGTATTCATAAACGTTTTAAATGCTCATTGTAGTTAATATAGGTTTATAATTCGTTAGTCTTTGACATAGAAAAAAAAGTCAAGTGTGAATCGGTATTTACTGGGTAAGCGCATTCCATCGTAGACTGCATCAATGCTTCACATCAGGCAAGTTGTGGTCAAGCGCAAGCCTATTTTAGATTTAAAAAATAGAAAAAAAAAATAAAAAAAAAGTTTATTGTAGGTACTAATAATTATTTTGATTATAAATTAGTGATTGGAGCCTCCCTTTAAGCGTTTATTGCCTGTGTTGGGCTACTTCGCTCTGTCCTGAGATTTTAAATTTATTTTTTAATTTAATTTGATCTTGACATTTATACTAGTAAGGAAGAGACCACCTCCATTTTAAATAAAGAGTCTTATAAGATTTTTATGAATAAGATCGTTAAAGTGTTAAAATGTGTACTTAACGAATTTTTTTATTGATTTCCAAACAAAATAGCATCTATATGCTAATATTATTAATATTAGCATATAGATGCTATATATTTGTTAGTTGTTATTCAAATATTTGTTTCTTTAAACAACCCCCAGCCAGTCGGTTTTTAGATTAGTAAGTCAAATTTCACTAGACGAGGTAAAGAATTACATAACTACGCGAATAGAAAAGTCTTTACTCGAATCGAATCGAACGTAGGACCTCGGTTATTAAGCGAACATGCTTACCAATGGACCACCGAGGCAAAATTAAGGAAACTAAGATCTAAGGTTAACGGTGGCGCAGCGGTTCGGAAATATAAGGTCGCGGGTTCGATTCCCGGTCGTGCCAAAACATAGTGTGTGAATTGTTACATGGCCGCTGCTCAATTTCGGTGAAGGAAAACATCGTGAGGTACTAATTATTCGAGGACATGTGACATCCACCAACTCGCACTTGGCGCAGCGTGTGTGGATTATGGCCTAAACTCTCTCAACTCGTAAGATAGTTGAGAGAAGACCTGTGCCCAGGAGTGGGACATTAAAAGGGGTTGTTGTAAAAAGCAACTGACACTTTTGTATTCTATACCCAGTTACTTTCTTAGTTCATTATTTTGTTAATAAGTTTACCGTGACATTGTAAAAAATTCACCATCTTATCGCTAAACTATGTTTATTTTCTATAATAGCCAAAGACCCTCATGTTTACTGAATAAAGTCCCTTAAACTGTGTCCAAGTTAGAAACCATTTTTCATTGGCGAGACTTAATTTCTCGCGTGTCGTTTTTCATCCCAACCCTAGACGGTATTGCAAAATAAAATGGCGTAAGTTGAAAATTCCACAAAATAAATAAATATATATTTAGTATTGTTTTTAATAGGTAAATAGATACTTAATAACTTAAGTGGAATTTATGATTAAAAATGTTTAGTATGCACCCATATTTAATACCTATCTATAATAACCATGATACATTAATTTAATAAAATAAGCTCTATCTCCTGCAATGAAGTTTTAATTTAATTTTTAGTTATTACCTTCATTACAAAAATCTCATATGTTCGTTCAAAATACAATTAAAATAAAATTGAAACCCAACTCTGACCGCCGCCGCGCGGGCCTTAAAGTGGCCAACGCACTCGCTGCAGTCTGCGCTATATTACGATGGATTTAGAATCAGGAACGATCCAGATTTAATTTAATTAATATATTTTTTGTATATACTGTCTTTTTTTAATGGGATTTAACCCACCACCGCAATCCCGCCGTTGTTACTCCTGTAAGCCAGGATCGACGACGGCGCAAGAGACTCGTGATTTGAACCCGACCAAGTCCCGGGACACCTGAACCGTCTTGAATCCCGCATGAACTTAATCAGAAAGATAATAGGAGGAGTTGGAAAGTTACATTGTCTATTTCCCTCCAGGCAATACGGGAGACAGCATAGAGAGAAAAAAAGAGAGGTTTAAAATTGCCTCATAAAAATAGACTAAGCAGCACGGGTAATGTAATCTAAGAGGACCTATCAGAGCTGATTCCAGTTATAATTAATCGTTATTTGTATAAACTGTCTATTAATCATTATTAAAAAAAAATACATTTAAAATATTATTAAAAAATAAATTAAGACCCGATTGCAAAAATACAGTTTTCAGAGTTACACCACTTTGGTTATCAAGTACATAAAGGTCGCTTCTTGTCCGTGCCCAGAATATCACGACACGCAATTTGTTTAGGGACAAAGTGATCCTTAACCCGAGTTCCTTCAACCTTAAAACATCAAGCATCTACATCATTCAGTTCAAAAAAAGGAAATATACCAACCGCTTTATTCATAAAAATCTTAAGACTCTTTAGTTCAAATGGACTTTGTCTCTTTCTAACTAGTATAAATGACAAGATGACAGACAAAGACAAACTAATTATAAACCTATTTTAGCTATAATGAGCTTATAAGACGTTTATGAATATGGGTGTTCGGATATTGGAACGAAGTTCCTTAACGCGCGTTGTGAAAGGAGGCTAGACGGAAAAAATTCTAACGAAAAGTTGTCACGACACTTTTTGCTGTATTAAGCTATTATAAGCTGTGCAGCGTGCGCATGTTAGCAAAAAAAAAAAATTGCAAAAAATATACTTTAGGAAGATAAAAAAAATCATACTTACACATATGAAAAAAAAATGAATAAAAAAAATAGCAACAAAAGCAAAAAAAAATTAAAAAAAAATTATTACAATTCCTTCACTAAATAATCGAAAGGAACTTCGTTTCATCCGGGTGTCCCTTGACACCTCTCAAGTTTTTTTATTATTATATATTTTTAAAACATAAAGTTAAAGTACAAAATATATTTTTCCTTCTGTATAAAATAACAAAACTTTATCATTTATCATTTAATCAACCCTTATAACGCGGAGAGCGAATTAAATAGCCCGCGATACAAATGGGCGCGCGACATTTCGCACCAGCTATGATTAATGTTAAACGAAATTAAAATAACTGCGATAATGTTAAATTTTATCTCACGTTTTTTATTTACGACCGTTGTGTCGTGAAGATTTCCTGTTATTTTTGGTGCTGAGTTTTGTTACTTAATGATGTTTATTTATTAATTCAAATAACACAATATAATTCACACTCACAATACGGCTGGTCCACCTGTTTAAAGTCGCTCAGCGTGCTATGGAGCGCGCTATGCTTGGCGTTTTTTTGAAGGATAAAATCCGCAATGAGGTTATCCGACAAAAAACTAAAGTTGTCGACATAGCGCAAAGGATTAGCAAGCTGAAGTGGCAGTGGGCTGGCCATATCTGTCGAGGAACTGACAATCGCTGGGGAAAGCGAGTTCTCAAATGGAGACCACGTCTTGGCAAGCGTAGTGTGGGACGCCCTCCAGCTAGGTGGAGTGACGATCTGCGAAAGATAGCCGGCAGTAGCTGGATGCGACAAGCCGAGGACAGGGTGAAATGGCACTTATTGGGAGAGGCCTATGTCCAGCTGTGGACTGCTATAGGCTGATGATGATGATGATGATGATGATGATGATGATGAATATATTTCAAATAAAGGTGGATATACACTAGAGCATTTCCTCAAGCATTTCTATGTAATGTAACATTTTTATGAATTGTATCAACAAGTAGCTCAGTTTTGTTTGTATTGAATTTTTATTAGTGAACGGGTGATACACTACAACACTTCATAGAGCGGCTCGTTGTTCTGTTACAAGTAAACGCTCTAGTCTATACTCACCTTAACACACACGTAGGCGGGTAATTCTCACGAAATCCCGAAATTCTTGTCCTTGGAGTTTATATAAAAATCCAACATAGAAATTGATGTTACTAATATTTCTATACAATCCACATAACTATACCTAAAAGTTTCACATAAGATTTTGGAGCTGTTTCAATAAATAAATAAAAAGGCAAAACCATAATGTTCCTAACAACATTCCCTCACTGTGTCCCAAGTACCAATTTTATTTACATTTATTTACCTAAAAATCACAAAAATCATTCGAATCATATTCAAGTAAGTTGGATTGTTTAAGTATATTATAAATTTATGAGATAAACCGCAATTAGCGTTATAAAGTAAAAAAAAGCGTTAAAAATTTGAATAATTATGTGTCTCACAAAAAAAAAATCATTCCCTCACACTATAAATGGCAGTGGAGTTATGAACGCATTTTAAATAAAATACGAACACTACCATTCGTTTTTGAAAGTTGACACTAATGTCAATTTATAAAAATGGCGAATTTTCTGTGATTGTGTTCGGATTTTGCGTTGCAAATTGGTTTTATTAATTTTATGGCTAAATTAAATTTTTGATCGTCATTTCATCACATGCTAAAAAACAAAAGGTAAGTACTTTAACTGATTATGAGTTGCACAGTTAAGATGGCTTTTGGGAGTAATTTCCATAAGCAAAAAATCGTTTTAAAAAGTAAGGTTATGTCACGAGTTTTTTACGGATATTCTTTATTTTGTCATTCCCTCACCATCATTCCCTCACAAAAATTTATGGTGAGGGAATAATGATATAATGAGGGAATGATGTTTGGGTGGGCTAACTGACTTTTTTTATTGTTTGCTTTTATTAACTCTTGAATTTATTGCTGCAACATTGCTGTAGGTTAAAAAATGACAAGAAAAAAGAAGATAAACAAAGAAGAAGCTAAATTAAAAAAGCAAGAATATGGCCAAAAGCGCAGGAAAAAAATTTAAGCTGATCCTGTAAAATTTGAAATACTTCGCCAAAAAGAATGAATCAAATACCTGAAAAAAAAGAAAAAGGTCAAATAAAACCTATATCCGCAATGAGTTCCCGAGAAAGAAGACAAAAAAGGAAGAACTGGAAGAAAAATACTCATTCATATAGAGACGTATCGTATGGAATGTAATACTCCATAGCCTGACGCAGCACATTACTCACGGTTTCTGCATAGGTAGAGGAATTACCAGAAGAGAAGCATACGGGCTACCATTGATAAGATGCAAAGAAGGACCGCATCTCATCCCAGTCTGCTGACTTTTACCGTCACATTCGCCGATTACCCCTAGGGCGGCGGTCGGGCGAGGGAGTTGACGGATACTGATTTGACCAGACAGTGATCTGATTTGCCTGGGTGAAGATATTGATACTGAGTAACTGTTTGGATCAGTCGTCAGCAAAAGGTCCAAGCAATAGGCTGTGTGCGAGTTAACATCTGGTACCCGTGTGGCACCACGGACTAGCTGGGTAAGATTCAATGCTAAGGCTAGCATCCGCGGTTCTCTTCCTGCATGGTCAGTGTCTAGGAAGGGGAAGAGCCACTCTTGATGGTGAGCATTGAAATCACCCATCAAAACCAATTGTGCAGAGGGGTACCTTTGTTGAGCCGCTTCTGCCGCCTCACTGAGGTATTCGGTGAGCCTGGTTGTCTCCTGATCACCGCTATGAGAATGGTAGACACAGGTATAAGGAATTTTCTCTATTCCTGTATCTACTATCACCCAAAGAGCAGAGAAGCTGCGGTCTTTGAGGTTCTGGAGACGCCGACAGCATATGTCGTCCCGGGCGTACAAACACACTCCCCGCGTGAGGTTTGAAATTGTGTTCCAGTGTGTACCCCGGATACGACAAGTACGCCACGTCTGACGGACTACCTATTTGCGTCTTCGTTAGGAACAAGAGTGACGATTTATCGGTCTCCAGATGGTGGTGGACCGGCATGAGATTAGAGTGCAAACCCCAAATATTTGCAAGGTGCAAGGTGCACTTGTAAAGAAACGGAGTGCAGCCGCTGTTAGACTCATTTCTCTTGTTGTTAATCATTTTTTGTTCTTGCGAGTGGTTTGCGGTACAGGATGGAAGTGGAATGAGGCTTTATATGGCTAACCAGCAGACACACTTCACAGGTTGTTCTCCATGCTAGTTTCCCATTGGTGTTGACCAAGGGGCAACTAGCATGGAGACCGCGTGGACGCCCAAGCCCCCCCGCGGATATCCATCGGGCCCTTTCATCCGGTCGCCAACTGGCACGATGACGCATCCTGGGATTTTTTGCTAGTTGGCGGGACAGCCTTTCACGAGTGGCTAACTCACTGCTTGGGTCTCTTACTAACTGCGGTCGGCCAGCAGTGCACCGCGCCTCGGATCCCGCTTTCCTGCAGGACCAGTTGCCCGATGCTACTATAGAAGTGCGAGTCCAGAGCGGTGAGACCATAAAATAGCAACTGCTCTGTCCCACCCTCTTATTATGGTGTCACCAAACGTGCACCAGAACACAACTAGGCCGCTTGGCGTCGCGGCATTGTTTGGTGGGTCACTTACCACGGCCGAAACCTACCACCAGTTAATTGTCACCTGATTTGCACCACCCGGGGACCACGTGTGGGGATTCAGATTGAAGGTGCTTTCCCACGGACAAAGGTGACTCAGCCCCCGAAAAGATTAAGAACAAAATTTCATTAAACAAAAAAAATACGTAAAAAAAAACTAATTTTATTTAAAAAGCTTCATGACTAGTCTGTAATAATCATTCCCTCACCTAAGTTGTCATTCCCTCACTTTGCTTGTTTTTTAATGTCCTCATAACTTTTATAAAACGCGATAATTTTTGGGACCACTACATAATTAAATTCTAGTAACATTAGTACTATCAAATTCACATAAAATAAATATCAAATTATTTCAATATTTTTTGTTATTTTAAGATAGCCGAATTTCGACATTTTGTGATAATTACCCAGGCAGAGGAGAATATATTATTATCTTATAAGCATTATGTTGCTAGTAAAATAAATGTGTAACTACAATTAATAAAAAAAGGATTGTGTGGTTTTATGAAACTACGGAAAAAGGGAAACTTATTTCACATTATAGACATTTAACTAAAAATTTTAGTAATAATATTCCATTAAGGGTATAAAAATCGCTTTATCAACCTTAATTTTATACTTGGAAAATTGGATTGATAATGGGCAATGATAAAAGTACACTGTCTCCAACTAATATTTTTAACTCTGTGTCTTAGAGTACGACATACCTAATACTTTCCCTACGCGCGACTACGTCACGCGACATACAACACACAGACGAAAAAATTTGAGACGATAATGTAATAAAAATTACACTTTAAAAATTCACTTTAACATAAATACATTTTTGTATTGATGTGTAATTTTTTTAGTCTTTTTGTTTAAATTTCCAAATAATAAATGTCTGTTTTGCATGCGGTGTTTGCCTATGGTTTGGTTATGCATTTTAGTTTTTAACTCATTCCTTGTTTAGTTAAACTTTGTAAAAATTTAATAACTGTTGGCAATCTAAATATATAGAAGAAGAAACTGACTGACTGACTGACATATCAACGCAGAGCCCAAACCGCTGTGTCTGGAGACTCCAAATTTGACACATAGGTTCCTTATGGGGTCTAGGGGTGTACAAAGAAAGGATTTTTCAAAACTCACCCTTTAAGGGGGTGAAACAGGGTTCCAAAGTTTGTATGGAGAAACAAGATTAGTAAGATCAATTTCGCGGGCGAAGCCGCGGGCGGAAGCTAGTTCTAAACAAATAAATTAATATCAGTCACTTTTCGCCGGCTATGTTTAGGTCTGTAATAAAGGGCGAGGCTACTGCAGTTCATCAAGCACAATTCCAAACTTTGGGCTGCAACGAACCTCGAATCAAGAAAATTGATTGTGTTATGGGTACCTACTAGGAACGGATATAATACTTAAATACATTTTTTTTTGTAAATACATACTTACATCACTTCAACCCTTTCTGGTGTCCCACTGCTGGGCACGGGTCTTCTCTCAACTATATTACGAGTTAAGAGAGTTTAGGCCTTAATCCACACACGCTGGCCAAGTGCGGATTGGTGGATGTCACATGTCCTCGAATGATTAGTTCTAAGACATGCCGGTTTCCTCACGATGTTTCCCTCCACCGATATTGAGCAGCGGAAATGAAACAATTCACACAAAGATGTGTGGGCGCGACCAGGATTCGAACCCGCGACCTTATTTTTCTAAGGCGAGGCCCGTACCGCTGCGCCACCACTGCTCATACATACATTTAAACCCAGACAGAACAAATAATCGTGCTCTTCACACACAGATTTGTCCTGGGTGGGAATCGAACCCACGACCTTCGGCGTAGCAGTCAAATGTTCTTACTTCACCAAATTTTACTGTTCTTTTTAATAACATCGTCGCTAACTTTTTATTAGTATTTTATTAAAAAGACAAAAAGCTTTCCTTGTTGCATTTGAAAGAATTGCAAAACGACACCCGGGGGCCTCCTAGACCCGAGTGTTGCGAAAATTCGCGAGATTTATTTGAATAAATTATTTTTCACCCACCTGCAGTGAAGGGTTGTTAAGAGAATTTATGGTTTTACATCTCAGCTCTAATGCTAGATGTTTTTTTTGAATTTTTTGGATAAAAACGTGTTTAAAATTATTATGTTAGGTACTCGGGGAATGTGATGTAAGTGCTAGCTTATCCGGAGTTCGCGTATCAGTAAAAAACCTACATGATTTATTCATTTTTTTAATTCTGTTATAGGCTTGCGCTTGACCACAACTTGTTTAGCAATGATGCAGTCTACGATGAAACGCGCTTACCCAATAAATGCCGATTCACTCGTGACTTGAAGACAGGCAGATTATATTATATTTACACGCACTAGTGAAAAATTTGTTCAACGAATTTATAAAAAAACTTAAAAAAAAAATTATAAAAAATAAAAAGTATTTTGTTAGTAAAATATTTAAGTTGTGAACAAGAAAGGTGGATAAAACATAAGTGCATGAAGACAATATCTTTTCTGATCCAAAAAAAAACTTTTATAGCTATTATTTCCGCATTAAAATGTCGTGTAGGTAGGTAAGTACCTAATAAAAAATTATTATTCAAAAATTCCTTTAAAAAGCATTAAATGAAGCGACATCATCGTCGAACAAACAATATGCGAAAGACACCTAACAGGAAATAATTTATATTCTAAAACAATATAAATTTTATACTGATTCAAGTAATAGAACCAAACTTCATTCTAAATTCTATTCTAAATCTACCAGAAAAAGTTCATTTTCCAATGAAAAATAACATTGCAAATTGAATTTGGAAAAGACAAAACGGATCTGTAAAACAAAAGACGTGTGTTCGATTTTCGATATTACATGTTTTGCGTTGAGTCCATTCGAAATGGACGTTCGTGATTGGAGATCTTGAATTTAGAATTCTATACGCGAGTACTTGATAGATCGGTGAAGGTTGGCCGTTCGAAGAGCATTTGACCAGAAAAATCGCGATACGTGGGTCATTTCAACCCACGATAGCTACGTTGGGTTAAAATGAATTCTTGGATGATATTTTCATGGTTGTAGCGTGTTTGAAGCGAAGTTGATACTTCAACTCGATGAAGTTGATGTTTACACATCTTGTTTATGATCAAAATGTTTCTCAAACGTATATAGGTACGAGTATGTATAGGCATGTATTTCTACGTCGTATTGTCACACATGTTCGATCGTCAACTGCGGTGTTTGACAAAGATAAATCCTCAAGGGAATTAAATTTATTAGTCGAACACATCGACTAATAAATAAACGCTTAGCTAAATTGTACAACAGATTTAATAAAGTAACTTATATACACAATAAAAAACTATACCAATGTAAAAAAGAAGTAACCAAATGGATCAAATCTCTTACATACGATGACACTGAGGCTCTACTAGAATAAAACTTACACACCCACACACACCCACACACAAAACACACACACACACACACACACACACACACACACACACACACACACACACACACACGCACACGCACACGCACACACTTTTTTTTTTTAATTTGTTTACTTTTACTTTTTTTTTTTTTTTTTGTTTTGTTGTTTTTCTTTTCTTACGTAGGATAATACCTAATTGCTTCACACAATACTTATTTATAAAGGGAGAGCGGAGTCTCCTAACACAAGCATTACTTGCTTAAAAGGAGGCTTCAACAACTAGTTATAAGGAACATTGTTGTGAAACAATAAAGATATTTTATTATTATTATTATTATTATTATTATTATAAATTTAATTCCCTTGAGGGACGGTCATGTATCTATCTATATGTCTCTATCTATCTAAACATAAGTGGCTTTCGCTTTTGCCTACACCTTTCGGTTTTTATTAGCGTGAGCTATGTTTGTTTACCTCTACTTGAGTCTACATGTCCTATAAACCTTATTAAGAAATAGATATTTACGAAGCAGAGAAAGACGGCTGTACATATAAATGATGTTGCCAATTCTTCTTACATATGTTTACGTATAGTAACATATTATTATGTCTATTGGTACCTACGAAGTATGTTTGCATGTCAGTCGATTGCTTTCAACTTATTGCTTACTAGCTTTCCGCCCGCGGCTTCGCCCGCGTGTATGTCGGTTATCGCGCCAAAACATTACCTTCTTTTTGCGCAGTCGGATAAAAACTATCCTATGTCCTTTCTCGGGTCTCAAACTACCTCCATACCCAATTTCATCCAAATCCGTTCAGTAGTTTTTGCGTGAAAGCGTAACAAACAAACTTACATTCGCATTTATAATATTATAGTATAGTATAGTATAGTATAGTATAGTATAGTATAGAATAGTATAGTATAGTATAGTATAGTATAGATACAACATGCACCATAAACCAACATACACCACACACCAACATACACCTCACACCTTCATACAACCCTCAAACATATAATCATAAAACACCCAATTCCATACACCACAAACATACATCACAGAACTCCTTCACTCCTTCGTCTCATTATTATTATATTACTTTTTTACGGTCTAATTTTTAATTTTTATTTTATGTTATTATTTTTATGAACTAGTCACTAGCTGACCCAACAGACTTCGTACTGCCTCAGTTCACTGTTGTTTTTAGGGGTTTCCCGGCAATTTTTCTCACATTTTAAACCTTCCCTAGACCTCCACGAACATTTCAGGACATTTCTCGAGTTTTAGCGAGACTAACGAACAGCAATTGATTTTTATTTATATAGATTACGTCGAAAGAGACTGGACCCTGCAACACAGGGTATGCTAGTGCAGGGCCCAGTGTCACTAACATTCTACTGAACCTTAACATGAAATAAAAAAATTTTTGTATGTTTTTTGTATTTATGATACCTATTCAATACTGTATTAGCACAATATGACCCGCAACACTAAAGAAAATAATCTAAAATGCTGGCACTAATCATTCTCTCTTACTCACACGTTAATGCTGTCTTTAGTCACACACGTTGGTACAGTACACAAAAAAATCTATTTTGACTGTTACATTATTACTGTTTTCGAGTCCAATTAACACTTGTTAGGCGTTCTAAATAGGTTCATATCTTGAAATAAAACTATTTTATAACGGTTTATTTTAGATATTAAATCCTGACGTTTCAGTCTTTTCAGATTTTATTGTTACGAGTAAACTGAGGTATTTGACGCCCAAACTTATTAATCACAATTGTTACTGACTATCTAAAAACATTAATTAGTCAATTATTAGCTTTCCGATTTAGGCAAGCAGAGCTCACAGTGTCTTGGATTCTGAGTGGATTTTACGCACTAGGTCCTAAGTAGGTTGTAATTCCAACCATTTTCTCTGTTGAAATTAGTATGTTTTTTTTTTAATTTCATTACCCTCGCGGATCATACTTGGTTGGAACAGATGTTCTTTGGTAACTTGCTTTTATTTATTTTAGACTATGTTAAAATTTCTCATCTATCTGAGTACCTTGTTTTGCTGACGGTCCAAACTGTCATTATAAGCCGCCATTTTCGATTCGTTAATTTATTGACGCTGGTTATACCTACTCATAATTTAAATGACATCTCAGTAAATTAGAATCGGTTTAACCGTCCTCGAACGGCTCACCGAAAAAGTCCGGTGAACCAATAAAGGGTCTTCCAGCCGATTGGGTTAGGTAATCCGCAAAAAAAACAGTTAAATATGAGCAGTTATGCCCTATTTCAGTAACAACTAACAGATTGACAACACAGATGGTCAATAATAAGTATTTCATTTGGCCAGTAGTGTGCAATGTGGAAGGGTGGAAGTCTGAAAAAGGGAAGCCGGAGCAAAAAGTTCTTACATAAGAAAATAATATCTATTCAATACCTTCTCCGATCGTTCTTACACTTGATGCTATACTTATTTTTGTTGCTATTTAAAACTTTTAGGCGTTACATAATATATTATTACTAGCTGCCCCAGCGAACTTCGTACCGCGCAAAATTGTGAATCTAAACCATTCCCAGATCCCCTTGAACACACACAAAAAATTTCATCAAAATCGGTCCAGTCGTTTAGGAGGAGTTCAGTCACATACACACGCACACAAGAAATATATATATTAAGATGTACGTGTGATATTGACAAATTTCTAAAGGGAAGCCGATGGGTATCGGCTTTTAAGGACTCTTCGCCACTGCCAGTGTGTGGATCGCTTCTGTCGCAACTTTAGTATGAGTTAATAAGTTTGTTTGTTCTAAGTAGTCGTAGTAATTTTAAACAGGTATTAATAGTTGGTACTACAATGAGATTGGATCCGAAAAAAAGTACAAATTTACTGAATGAACTGTTTCGATTTTCAAACTAAAAAGTAAAGCATTTCTCCACTCTGTTAAACAGCAAGACATTTGAACTATTTCAAAAATCGAATATCTGTGGCCTTCTTTCAACATTTGAAAAAAATTGTACGTAAGAAAGAGATGGATGACAGAAAGCATTTCGGAAGCACTCGTGCGTGGTCGTAACGGAATGACATCGATTGGAGATGACGTCGGAGCGGCCCGATGTGGATAATTTGGTGTAGCCGTTTTTCTATTTTAAATACCAATTATTGACTAACAACCAATTAAGTAAAAACTAACAACCCTTTATTGTCCCACTGCTGGGCATGGAGTTGAGTTTGGGTTTAATCCACACACGCTGGCCAAGTGGGGGTTAGTGTCACATGTCCTCGAATATCCGGGTTTTCACAATATTTTCCTTTGACGGGCCGGTGGCGTGGTCGGCAAGATACTTGCTTTTCACGCCGCAGGTCGTGGGTTCGATTCCCACCCGAGACAAACATTTGTTTAAATATGTCTGTTTGTCTTGTGTCTGGGTGTAATTATCTTTTAATAAAAGAAAAGTATTTTATGTAGTATATTACCAGTTATCTGGTTTCCATAGTACAAGCTCTGCTTAGTTTGGTATCAGATGACCGTGTGTGTTAATGTTCCATTATATTATTATTATTACTGATATTGAGTAGTGGTGAGAAAATTATTCACACAAAAATATAGCACGACAGGAGATCGAATTTGAGACGTAACGCTACTATAAATAAGTAGGAAATGAGATGAATTTATGAGAGAGAATACTGGTTTTGAATACATATTCTTGTCAAATATGAGTATATTATGTAAAGGTAATGCTAAGAACCGCAGAATCGAAAACCACTGGGATAAACAAGTACTTGAGTGGAGACCACGTATTGGCATACGTAGCGTAGGACGCCCTCAAACGAGGTCGAGTGACAATCTCAGCGGTCAGTAAGAACTGGATGAGGAAAACAACGGATCGGTTTCAGTGGTGTACTTTAGGAGAGGCCTATCCCCAGCAGTGGACTAGAATAGGCTGATAATGACCCATGACGCATACCTTGCGAACAAAGCAGTTCGAGTCCGATCCTAAAAATCTTAGCTTAAATTATTTTCTAATATATTTCGCAATCCCTTAACACCGAGCGGGTTCAAAGAAAATCTATCAACGCCTTACAAAGTAATGTCAAAGCACCTAATTCGACTTCATACTATTCAGATTTCCCGACGGTATCAATACGTGGGAGCGGGATGGAAGATATAATAACAGCAGGTGTGATAGAGACAGGTATATGGTCACGGGATGGTTTTGATGATAGCTGTACGTGCTGCGACGACCGCGTTGCTACGTGACTGCGTCTGAGATCTAATACTGTGTGAATAGTTTTGATACTTTATATAAAATGTATTTATTTTTGAACCGATTGAAATTGAAAATGATTAAATTTGACAATGATTGTAATTGAAATTTGACAATTTTAAATCACATTTTAAATTTACCAGAATTTTACTAAATAATAACAACAATAATACTCAGGGGCATTAACACACACGGTCATCTGATACCATACTAAAAAGAGCTCGTGTCATGAAAACCAGATAAATGATTTATTCTACATACATAAACTTTTCTTTCGTAAATACATACTTACAATTGCTAACTAAATAACGCCTTTTGTTCCTTTATTAGACTTGCGCTTGACCACAACTTGCTTGGCTGGTAAGAGCTGGATGAGTGTAGTCGCAGATCATGCTCAGTGGCGTGCGACTGTCTGAAAGACAAATATTTGAGAACTGAATTGAATATTCTACATACAATTGTTGTGAATGCTGGATCACCTATAATTGGCGACTATGTAAGCCTAAGACTAGTTTGCACCAATACCAATGAATTGTTTTACATAGAAGCTGTTGGCAGTCCATATTAAATAAATAAATAAACTGAACTAGTAGGGATATACCTATTGAAAAGCATAAGACCTTAACCCGTAAATTTTCTTGACTCTCTTTCTCTCTCTCTCTCCGGTCTCTATTATTTACTCCCCATGCTGTTATTATTAATGCAAGAGTGGTGACCAGTCTTGGTGATCTAGTGGTAAGTTTGTTCGCTTAGTAAACGTGGTCGAACAAAAATATTTATCTAATATATTCAAAAAATCTTAGTTACAGCTCTAAGTTTGGATTTGTGCTCGGTGAACGGTATTAACCCCTTATTACGTATGGGATCTAAACATAGCCAGCGAAAAGTGGTGATATTCAACTCTGCCTACGCCTTCTCTTTCTTTTTCTGCTTTTTATTACGGTTATAGGAACCGTAATAAAAATAATCTGAATTTGAATCTTCGTGTGATACGAAAGTGACGCAGTGAATGTGAATGCCAAATAATAATAATAAATAAATTTATATTGTGTGCGAAACATTCCCAAAATAAATACTTTTTCCTAAACTTGTATCAACTTACACAAGATAATAATGTTTTGTTCTGTTCAAACCTCCGATTTTTACTTTGTATATGTATAATTTGAGGTGATTAATTTATGTAAGTATCAAGACTACCCAAGCGTTATTGATTAACGTAAATAAGACTGCTACTATTTCGGTATTCATTCAAAGTCATTCATTGTTCTAATAGCGGTAAATTATTTGAGCTACAGGTGTTCTGGGTCTCGATACAAATTACATAGCGAAGCGATGTCGTAAGATCGAAAACTTAGAGCATATTTAACACGGGTGGTGTTATACGCCACTTCTAATATTATTATTTTTCAGCCAGTTTTTTGAGTACGAGGTAACCAGGTACAGCATACAGGTAAAAGTTTAAGCGTAAATTAAAGCTACACACAAAGACATTACCAATTAATGCATTCAAATTGCACTTTAAACTTCCTCCAGTCTTAAGGGAAGAGAGCAGCGGTGGCGCAGTGGTACGGGCCTCGCCTTAGAAATATAAGGTCGCAGATTCGAATCCCAGTCGTGCCCACACATCTTTGTGTGAATTGTTTCATCGCCGCTGATCAATATCGGTGAAGGAAAACATCGTGAGGAAACCGGCAAGTCTAAGAACTAATCGTTCGAGGACATGTGACATCCACCAACCCGCACTTGGCCAGCGTGTGTGGATTAAGGCCTAAACTCTCTCAACTAGTAAGATAGTTGAGAAAAGACCCGTGCCCAGCAGTGGCTCACTAAAAAGGGATTGAAGTGAAAGGGAAGATCTTCCGGCCGGGTGAGGTGTGATGCCCTGCGTCTGCGTTTCTCTGCCTAACTGTTCATTTTTTTTCCGGACGACCTAACCCAATTTGCCGTAAGGGCCTTTATTGGCTCACCGGACTTTTTCGGTGAGCCGTCCGAGGACGGTCGAACATCTGCCTAAGCTGCCGACGCGCCGTTCAGCGCTGATCAGCGCGTACGCGTCCCATACAAAATCGTAGCTTTCTATAAACAAACACTGCGCTGAATCATCACTTCAACCCTTTATAGTGTCCCACTGCTGGGCACGGGTCTTCTCTCAACTATCTTACGAGTTTAGAGAGTTTAGGCCTTAATCCACACACGCTGGCCAAGTGCGGGTTGGTGGATGTCACATGTCCTCGAATGGTTAGTTCTTAGACATGCCGGTTTCCTCACGATGTTTTCCTTCACCGATATTCAACAGCGGAGATGAAACAATTCACATAAAGATGTGGGGCCACGACCAGGATTCGAACCCGCGACCTTATTTTTATAAGGCGAGGCCCGTACCACTGCGCTGAATAGAGCTGAATAAATGTGCGTAGTCCTTAACTGTTCATGTCGGGCAGTTGTATATGCTAATCGTCGGTGAAACTTCGCTTGTGCGATTAAGGATTGCTATGACGTCATCTCAGTGGCGTTGAGTGTGTGAAGCCTTTGATTTCGTTTTAGAATAATGTGGTACGTGACTCCACGCAGTAAAATGATTAAAATTAAAACGCAGTTTAATCAGTTAATGTTGTACCTACGTGACATACGACATATGTATCAAGATTTATGTCAATTAAACATAGATTTGTATGAGTACATACTAAGTGTCTCAATGATCTAATACCAATAACTAATGAAATATACAATTAATATATTAATTGATAGCTTTGCGCCAGCGCAGCGGCTTCGTCCGGGTGACCTATATTTTATATCTTGCCCAGCTGTGGGATAAAGAGTGGCCTATATATTTTTTTTAATCTAAAATAGGCTTGCGCTTGACCACAACTTGCCTGATGTAAAGCAATGATGCAGCCTACGATGGAACGCGCTGAATTCCACAATTTGGCAGTTCGGAAAAGCGGAAAAAGCTTCAATTTGGCAACATAATATACAAGGGTGGGTCGGAATATTTGCTCATTTATGGTTTCTAACTTATATAGAGCCTCACTTCACTGCCATCTTCCCAGCGAAAATCATTCGTAATCACGAATGAAACGGTATTTTGAGAGCGTCTCATCGTAGACTTCAACATTGTTTAATATCAGTCAAGTACAATCCTTTTCAGAATAAAAAGTATATATAATTTAATAATAATTATATTGAGAAAAGCTCCTCAATAAATGGGCTATCTAATAGTGTAATAATTTTTCAAACCGGACTAGTAGTTCCTGAGATTAGCGCGTTTAAACAAACAAACAAACTCTTCAACATAAAACAACAAATAATATTAGTATAGATAACATAGCGCTGACTCACGCCTTTATTATCTAGCGTAGGTAGAGGTGAAAATCACCCACCGCTTCGCTGGCTATGTTTAGGCCCCATACGTAATAGGGGACGAGCCTATTGCCGTTCATCGAACACAATTCCACACTTCTAGCAACTATTAAGATATTTTTTTAAAGTTTTATTTTTAGCGTCTTGGACGATACGAGATTCGAACCGAGATAATAATAATAATATAGTGGGACATTAACACACACGGTCATCTGATTCCAAACTAAGCAGAGCTTGAACTATGGAAAACAGATAACTGGTAATATACTACATATAATACTTTTCTTTTGTAATAGATAATTAGACCCAGACACAAGACAAACAGACATATTTAAACAAATGTTTGTCTCGGGCGGGAATAGAACCCACGAACTGCGGCGTGAAAAGCAAGTATCTTACCGACCACGCCACCGGCCCGAGATCTTTTTTTAAACATTTTTAACCCCAAATAATGAAAAATAAATACACGTGATATCTTACTACACCCCCTCCCCCCTTGTGACATTTCGTGATTTTTGTCGACCCCCCCTCCTTTTAAGATTCACGTGATTAATGGACGGCCCCATAGGTGTAATATGCGGGTGAAGCCGCGGGAAGTAATCTAGTTACTTTAACTGAAGGTCTCTGACAGAAATAATGTAAAAGTCATGTTTTAAGGACTTTTAACATTATTTTTTTTCGTTTTCATTTACAAGTCACCCACAAGATTGCCCTTGTTGCTCTTCTGAGGGGTGGACCATAGCTCTACAAAGAAGATAGATTAGTCACAATTTCTAAAATAGATAATTGTTTTATAGTCGTTAGTTAATAAAAGCTACACTTCAGACTATCCGAATTCGTTGTTACACAGTTGTAAGTAAAGTCAAATTTGTTTCTTATATTAAAACATAATTCGCCTAGGTCTTTAACTAGGCCCAATATGTATGTAATGTAAACATAGCCGACAAAGTTTGCGTGATTTCATCTCTGCTTACACGGTAATACAGCCATACGCGGTTTGTTATGTTAGGTATATTATAGCGTAACCTTCTTGAAACGTAAACGTCTTATAAGCTCATTATAGTTAAAATAGATTCATCACTTCAACCCTTTTTAGTATCCCACTGCTGGGTACGGGTCTTCTCTCAACTATCTTACTAGTTGAGAGAGTTTAGGCCCTAATCCACATACGCTGGCCAATTGGGGGTTGGTGGATGTCACATGTTCCCGAATGATTAGTTCTTAGACATGCCGGTTTCCTCAAGATGTTTTCATTCACCGATATTGAGCAGCGGCGATGAAACAATGCACACGTAGATGTGTGTGCACGACTGGGAATCGAACCCGCGACCTTATATTTCTAAGGCGAGGCCCGTACCACTGCGCCACTGCTGAATTTTTTTATAATACTAGCGGACCCGGCAGACGTCGTTCTGCCCGGTAAAGCAGTGCCATCTAATGGGTCTCAGACGTACCGAATATAACCAATAATAAATAATAGGTATCTAACCCGGTTTTCGGCACTTCTTCGCTTACTAATTTTTTTTTTAATTTTTATCTGCGTAGGAACCATCCTCGTACTTAAAGGAATATTTAAAAAAAAGAATTAGTGAAATCGGTCCAGCCGCTCACGCGTGATGTCGTGACAACGAAAAACGGGTTTCATTTTTATATATATAGATTATGTAATTAATAAAAAAATGTATTATCAGTTCCTAATACCCAATAGATTAAAAATTATAAAAAATGAAACATTTATTATGCCATTAAATACAAATTCAGAATGAGGAGTCTAGTTAAATCATTAAAAAAATTAAATAATATTAAGATATATTACTATGTGCGTACTGGGCTCTAGGCAAAGTCATATGATAATAACGATAACGAAGCTCAAAAATAAATAAGGAATTGAAGTCACCTTCGTCCATCGAAGTGCACCTTTTGTCTGAATCCCTACACGTGGTCCCCGGGTGGTGCTAATCCGGTGAAAATCAATTGGTATTTATGTTTACTGGTAATTAATTAGTGGTAGCCTTCGGATGTGGCTAGTGACCACCTACCAGAAAAATCCACACCACCAAGTGGCCTTGCCCTGTTCCGGTACTACGTCTGGTGAAACTATTTAAAAGGGTGGGTCGAAATTGTTGCTCATTTATGGTTTTTAACCTTAAGGAGTTCATTTCACTGCCACCTTTTCACCGAAAATTTGTAATTCGTAATCACGAGTGAATCGCTATATTCGGCAGGCGCGTCCCATCGTAGACTACATCATTGCTTAACATCAGGCAAGTTGTAGTCAAACGAAACCCTATTGGAGAAAAAAATTACATACATCTTGTCGCGTGTCTCTCGTTTTTCATCCTATAACTACATTATTTTTTTAATCTTTGTTATTACATTGTAACTTTGTCTAGAAGCTTAGTAGGCAAGTTTATGTAACTTAGCCTAGGGGCTTAGGGAGCATCTATTCGTAAGAAGGTCTATGGTCTACCCATTGGCGCGTGCAATTGTGGGTCTGTTACGATTCTGCGCTGTCAACACGTCATAGACAGTTTTAACTTTTTATTGTTAGTCAAAATACGATAAGTAACATAACTTTTTAAAGTAACCTTTTTATTAAGCGTTATAGTAGTGCACATTGGCAAAGTTTCACAATTCATAATTCATTTATTACACCACAATATCACATTACATGATATGCATGTCAGATTACAATAAATAAAATCAATTAGAAAAATAAAATCGTAATAATTAAAAAATAAAAACTTCAATATAATTAAATTACAATAAATAAAATAATAAATCAAAATAAACAGTAGGAAAAAGAAAAAATAATTAAACAAATTACAAAAACAATTCACAATCAGCATATAGCAGTCTCCCAATAAGCGCCATTTGACCCTGCCTTCGGTTTGTCGCACCGCCATTCCACCTGGCTGGAGGGCGTCCTACGTCCTACACTACATTTGCCAAGACGTGGTCTCCACTCAAGAACTCGCTTGCCCCAGCGATTATCAGTTCTTCGACAGGTATGGCCAGCCCACTGCCACTTCTGCTTGGTTATCCTTTGCGCTATATCGACAACAAAAGTTGAGATAGACCCGTGCCCAGTAGTGGGACACTAATAAGGATTGAAATGAAAAACAGAAGTCAGATGTAACTTGTAGGATTTAAAATTTCACTTCAAGAAAAAAACACTATTCTTCAAACTATTGTTAACGGAATGCTCTAGAATCTTCTAGTAAACTCTGTCTTATTTATAAAAATCTTATAAGACTCTTTTGTCTCTTACTTACTAGTATAAATGACAAGATGACAGACAAAGACAAACGAATTATAAACCTATTTTAGCTATAATGAGCATAGGAGACGTTTATGAATACGGGGGTTAGTTCTTATACACAGTCATAAATTACTCTGTAATAACATTGACAGATGGTACAAAGAGTAAGTAAGTAAAAAAAAACAATTTACAAAAGTTAACAGACGTCGCGACGACGTTGTCGGACAAAAGTATTGCACGGGAGAAAAAATCGTATGCAAATTGTTCAAGTGAATGGTACTATGCAAGAAAAGATCGACTGAGAACGAAATAATCTGGAGTTCCTAAAAAAAAATTTTTTTTTAATAAAAATATAATATTTTTATGATTATGCGCGGTTGTTCAAGCAATTAATTACAGACGTTTAATTACAGACTTCTTACTTAAATGGATGTGTGTAAGTATTGTATGTATAAGTGTATTGTATTCTTTCAAGCAAAATCTGGCCGGCTAAGAATGAAATTTGGCACAGAGATAGATTATACGTAGTCTGGAATTTAAATAACAACATACTTAACAGCGTAGGTTGGAAATTTGGAAAAAAAGGAAAAAGCGAGTTAAATGACATGTATTTCTTAGTTACCTATATCGAAGTAAAAACTAATAAAAAGTATGTACTGCATTTTTGATCCTATTTAAATCTCTTAGGCGTTACATAATATTTAGATGATTAGGTACGTTATATTGACTAATTTATACATAGGTACTTACTGAGACTACAAAGGTAAATAATAAAATAGAACGTAGAAAAGATAAAAAAAACTGTTTCTTGTTTCATTTACTATATACTTTTAAATTTCGCGTTGCATTATTACTATTTATATTTATCATAACGGGCAATTAACGCGCTGACGTTTAAATTGGACACCGTTTCGACACGGGTTGCACCGGTCGTGGTGGCAAGCAGATATTTTCAGTTACAGCTGTTGAAATGCTTATAATAATAATTTTGGTGCAACTCACATAATGCCTTTCAAAACAAAGGTTTACACGTTTAACTTTAACACGGCCAATTGAAAAATTACCTCGTATTATTAGGTTCTGCAAATTCACCACCCTTACGAAATGCAAGAAAAAACGCCAAGGGGATGTTAATAGCACTCATTTTAAATTGCTTTAAGTCCGTCGGAAAGTGTAAAAGAAAGGGAGTTTATAAGAATTGTAAAGCACTATCTTATACTAGCTACAGACTATCTTTTTGTTGAAACTTTTAATTTAATTAAAACTCCACACGTGGCCGCGTGTGGTGCAAACCAGGTGACAATCAACTGGTGGTAGGCTTCGGCCGTGGTTAGTGGCCACCTACCAGACAAAGCCTCACCGCCAAGCGGCCTTTCCGTGTTCCGGTGCGATATCTGGTGACATCGCTCCTCATGCAGAGAGGGAGGGTCGGAATTGTTGTTCCTCTAAGGTTTCTAACCATATGGAGGCTCATTCTACTGCCACCTTCTCACCGATAAAATCATTCGTAATCACGAGTGAATCGGTATATTGAGCTGGCGTGTCTCATCGTAGACTACATCATTGCTTAACATCAGGCAAGTTGTAGTCAAGCGCCAGCCGAACGAAGAATAAAAAAAAGCTAGATTTGGAATGCTCCATACTTACCGAGCAATTTGTAAAAAATAATTAAAACCCCGTATTACTTCAAAACTTTGAAGTGTTCCTTATAGTGGAAAATAAAACTTTGGTACTATGGTGCTTTAAATCTAAGATACCATGAACATTTTCCTAAGAACATATCTCTATACGTACATATTAACGCTATAACCCAGAGGGTCGGGGCGTGAGCTGCATGCTGATGGTCCTCTCAACTAATATCCGGCTGTCGGTTTTTACTTGCTTGTTTTGACTCTGTTTCTTGGAATATTACTTATACTGTAAAAGTGGAGATGTCTATAGTTTCCAGAAAAAAAAAGTTAAACTACGTACCTACTTATCTATTCTAAACTTTCCAAAAATCGAAGGAGACGTAGGTATTTTCAGTTAATGTGATTTAACAAAATCAATTCAACACACTAAACAAACAAAATGTAATAGAAATAAGTACCTACTTTATTTAAAAAAAAACCTACTGAGTTTTTTTGGCAGTGTTTCTCAGTAGTTGCCAGTCATTCACTGCACGGTAGGAAAAGAAATTGGACTATTTTATGTAGACTCGCCTCTCAAAAAAAATAAAGCATATTTTCATTTTCATTGTCAGCAACAATTCCGACCCACCCTCTTTGCATGGTGTCACCAGACATCCCACCGGAACACGGCAAGGCCGCTTGTCGGTGTGGCTTTGTCTGGTGGGTGGTCACTAACCACGCCCGAAGCCTACCACCAGTTGATTGTCACCTGATTGATTTGCACCACCACGTGTGGGGATTCAATTAAAGGTGTACACCCACGGACGAAGGTGACTCAGCCCCCAATTTTGATGTATGTACGGAAACATAAAAATAATAAATGCACATTTTTTTTCTCTCATCGTAATCTTTTATTGGTAATGTTTATTTTAAACTAGCGGACCCCGTAGACGTCGTCCTGCTCAGTAAAGCAGTGCCACCTACCGGGTCCGATAATAGATAACGACCGATTCTCAGACTTACTGAAACTAGATATAAGATTTAATAAAAATCGGTCAAGCCGTTTTGGAGGAGTTTGGTTATTTTATATATTTTTTTTTAAAGAACCATCCTCGTACTTCAAGAAATATTCTAACAAAACACATTTAGTCATTCATTTTTATTATATAGATTTAACAAAAGAGACTACATCACACTTCACACCACAAATCAAGTGCGGAGGCTAGAATTGAAAAACAAGATTATAAGTTTTTAGAAACAATAAATTTATTTTCCTTCAACATTAAATGTGTAAGTCTTCTTCCATTTTAAAACTTGGTAAAACAAAAAATAACGCCTTATCGTCGCCACATAGTTGCTAGTCTTTCGGTCTTCTATCATACACTTCGGAGAGTGTGTGTTGGCATTAGATCAAAATCATTCAAATTAAACCGGAAATCATTCGTAATCACGAGTGAATCGGTATATTAGGCGGGCGCGTTCCATCGTGGATTACATCATTGCCTATTTCAGAATAAAAAAAAAGACAATCTTATTCCCCCATCCTCCGTTCTTTCTTTCGTTCGTTTTTTTTTCGGTGCCTTCAATGTAATAAGTATAGGGTAGAAATTTGCACTAATTTTAAACCCTTTACTTCAACCTTTATTGTGCGAACTGCGGAGTAGTGAAATTCGTTGCCGGCATCTCTGTTTCCCGTTAGCTATAATCTGCATGTCTTTAAGTCACGAGTGAATTGGAATTACTGGGTAAACGCGTTCCATCGTAGTAGTCTACGTTTTTTATCAGACAAGTAATGGTCAAGCGCAAGGCTAATAAAGGATAATTAAAAAGAAAACGTTACTCGCTAATCATGAAAAAATATAGGTACATTTATTTACAAAAACAATTTTATCAACCATAACAAGGGTTAAAAGATCATATCTTTGCCACTTAAATCTTAACCCTTTAGGGGATGTTATATTAATTTGTATACACGTGTATCAAGTTATTACACAAATTTCATCATAATTGGCCCCATATGCAAAGTTTAAGTCGACATTCTGATTTTATCTATGTTTAATACAATGGGGCTTGGGCGCGTCTTAAAACTAATTTCACCATCTAAATCAGATGTTTATTGTTTAAACGTGGGATTGTGTCATTAACCATGTGTCTAGTGCAGCGGTGACGCAGCGACCTTAGAAATAAGGGACGCGGGTTCGATTCCCGGTCATGCCCACATATCTTTGTGTCAATTGTTCCATCTCTGCTGATCTATATTGGCAAAAGAAAACATCGTGAAGAAACTGGCATGTCTAAGAACTATCTAATCATTCGAGGACATGTGATATTCACCAACCCGCACTTGGCCAGCGAATGTGGATTAAGGCCTAAGCTCTCTCAACTTTTTTTTACAACAACAAAATTTAGTTTTTCACTCTGAAATGGGCTTGCACTTGACTTCAACTTCGCAATGATGTAGTCTAAGATGGGACGCGCCTGCCCAATATACCGATTCAAAGAAAAAAAAGGGTTAAACTGTATTGATGGCTAAATGGTAACTTTAGCGTGTTGTAGTAATTCCTTACTCAATGAATAATATTTTCTTAGATTTACCCGAATATCACACATTGAAATAAAACTATTTTATAAGAGATTTAATCGCGGTTTATTTTAGATTTTAGATCCCGACATTTCAAAGTCTTTTCATACTTCATGTCCACCCGTGACCATGACTATTAAATAATAATGTTTGTAGGTAGTCAGTAATAATTGCGATATAAAGTTTGGATGTCAAATAGGTATCTCAGTCCACCCATGAGCATGAAGCCTGAAAAGACTGAAACGTCGGGAAAAATCTAAAATATACCGCGATAAAATCCGTAATAAAAAGAATTATTTCATTGGATAATATAAATTAATTAAATACCTACAACCAAGTACAACATATAAGCTAAAATGTATTCTCTAGAACACACTAAGCTCTGTTATACAATTAAAATTAGAATATCTTAATTCATATCGAAGTAATCTGGGTTGCTATCTTAATGTATGTTTGTTACCCTAATTCTGGGGTAAGTGGAGATAAAACTCCTTGTTGGATATATTAGGATAAGTGAATGTTTCTAATAATATTAACAAGTTGCATGTGTACACACGGCTACACATCCAGATATAAAAATCCAGGTTAAGACAAACATTAATGATAATGTGTTTGTGTCGAGTCTGGGTGTGAATATCTATTATAAGTACTAGCGGACCACGCAGACGTCGTCATGCTTGGTAAAGCAGTGCCACCTACAGGGTCCGAAAATAGATTACGATCGATTCTCAGACCTACCGAATATAGATACATAAAATCCTTACTAATATTGTAAATGCGAAAGTAACTCTGTCTGTCTGTCTGTGTGGCTTTCACGCCTAAACTACTGAACCGATTTAGATGAAATTGGGTATGGAGGTGGTTTGAGACCCGAGAAAGGATATAGGATAGTTTTTATCCGACTGCGCAAAAAGAAGGTAATGTTTTGGCGCGATAACCGACACACACGCGGGCGAAGCCGCTGTAGGAAAGCTAGTATTTTATAAAAATCGGTCAAGCCGTTTCGGAGGAGTTTTTTTTTCTGCGTAAGAACCATCCTCGTTTTTCAGGGAATATTCTAAAAGAAGAATTAGCGAAATTGGTTCAACCGTTCTCGAGTTTTGCGCTTACCAACACATTTTGCGATACATTTTTATATTAAAGATATATTTACAAAAGAAAAGTATTATATGTAAAGTATATACCAGTTTATCTGGTTTCCATAACACAAGCTCTGCTTAGCTTGGGACCAGATGACTGTGTGTGTTATGTCCCAGAATACTTTTTTTTAAGCTGAATCTCGTTGTACAGAAATCCTATATAATGCGAGATCAGCTTTTACTGGAAATATGTAGGTTGATGTGTAGCCGTGTACATAACACAACTAACTCACGCGTCTATTACCCGAAAGGGTAGGCAGAGGTTAATTATTCCCATTTCGTCATATTAGTAGTAAACATTTTTTTTTTCTAGTATAAGACATATGAAAAGATATACGTGTTTATTTTCGCTGGTTAATGTTTATTTTCTAAAAGTTGCTTAAAATGTCACCCCCACATTGTATATTTAGATATGTTGTAAATTAATGAAAAAAAGAATTGAAGTTCAAGCTAGATTTTTTGACGATTTTTTGACGCATCACAACAAGTATTGTCTTAGATATACGCTAATATCACACATTGATATAAAACTACTACATATTTAACGGATTTTATCTGCAAGATGCGGGTGTTTATAAAATTGACTGTGAGTGTGGACTCTCATATATAGGACAAACAAAGAGAAGTATAGGGACCCGCGTAAAAGAACACATAGCTGACGTAAAACATCAACACTCGACGAAATCTGCAGTGTGTGAACATACTCAAAAAGGCCCCAACCTGAGATTTGATAAAACACTGGTTTTTGTCAAAGAAAACCGGTTCCTACCAAGAATGATCAGCGAGGCTATTAAAATTAAAAAACATCCTTTTACACAACATTTTAACAGAGAATATGGTTGGAATATACCACCAGCTTGGGACCCAGTGCTTAATGTACTTGTACCAAAACCCAAGAAAATTCAACTCAGAATTCAAGACACTGTGAGCTCAGTTTGCTTAAATCGGAACGCAAATTAAATATTAATGTTTGGAGGTAGTCAGTAATAATTGTGATTAATATTTTTGGACGTCAAATACCTCAGTCCACCCGTGAACATGAAGTCTGAAAAGACTTTGAAACGTCACGATCTAAAATCTAAAATAAACCGCGATAAAATCCGTTAAAAAGTAGTTTTATTTCAATGCATCACAACAAATTAAAACCTATTTAAGACAGAACTACAGATTCCTTAGCACCAGCAGTGAATTTAAAGTGATATCGATTATGCCGCCCTACATTCAGGAGGGACGTGCAACGACCCTAACTATAAATACTACCGTATGATTGGGAAAATCGATAGATATAAGTAGTGAAATTAAACGGGAACAGTTTTGTTGACCTTCCCTATTTAATTCGTGGCGTATTGGGAAAATCGATAGATATACCTAGTCAAATTAAACGGGTGCAGTTTTGTTGACCTTTCTTTTCTAATTCGTAGCGTATTAAGAAAATTGACAGATATTGTTAAATTAAACGATAGCGGAGTATGGCGGACTCCGACTGGTTACCCTAACTAAAACCCCCCGGGTGTTCCTTCGCGCAATTTTATCAGGGTGTCACGGGAACCAAAAGTGACACAACCGCGACTGCAATGGTTATACCTAGACCTGGGCTGTGTAATAACAAGAGTCAAATCTACACAAAAGCAAGTTAACAAGCTCCGATTAAACGGAGGATTAATTTTAACCACGTATTGTATATTTTTTGTAACACTTTCTTACTAAACCAATTTAGTTAGTGAATACGAGGCCGGAACGTCAAGTTACTTACAATTACTTTATTAGTAACAGGTGCAGGTTTTAAGCTAAGTTATTTTTATTGGCAGTTAAAAAAATCAATTGAATTTTCATTCACGGTTGAATGAAAATGCACGTGTTTTTGGCTCAAAAGTAGCCTTTTTATTGACGAATTGAATTTATTTTAAGAATACCTAACTAGTGAGTTTAAATAACAAACATCGAGGTGTCCGAATAACTAGAAAACATTTAATAAAATTCTCGTGTTGCGGTGTTTGTTACTAAACTCCACCGAAACGGCTCGATTGACTTTTATGAAATTTTTTGAATATACTCAGTAGGTCTAAGAATCGGTCGTAATTTATTTTATTAATCGGATTTTTTATGATGTGAAATTAAAAAAAACATATTATTATACCTACTCTAAATTTTCAACTTTTTACCCACCCCTATTTTTAAAAGCGATATTATTAATTTAACAATTATAAGGAAGGTTCAAAAGGTGGGAAATACGCGGTATGGAGTTCCTGGGGCAGCTTCCGACATCTTTTGAACCCCGAGACAAATACTTATGCAAGCTATAACGAATGTTTGAATAGAACAAAGTGTTGGTATTGGATTGACATGCACCTTCAAAATGTTACGTAACAATTTTATGTTAATCCCATTATATTTTGTTCTGTGCGAACTTTCGCTATCTCCTATCGGCCAAGAGATCCAAATAGGGACAAAATTTAAAAAGCACGGACGAAATGTATGTTGTGTGAAAGGAGAGGTCAAAAGTGGGATAGAATTTTGAACACCAATGTGATATACTTCATTGGAAAGCTTATTTAATAAGCTGTTAGAATTTAACTAAACACGAATTTTAGGAGCAACCATTTTTGTAAAAATCTAAAAAATGTAATAGAAAAACTAAACGCACATTACCTTTAATTATCCGTTTCCTAAGCAGTATAAATATTGCAATCACGTCAATAATTGCATTCCATTACAGTACTTTTCTCTTGTAATATTATTCTAGCTGCAGTTTAATGTAATTATGACGAAAAATATTTGTTATCTTATTAGTGTAATAACAAAACGCGTGGAAAAAAATATAATTACGGAAAACGTCATGATGTCATTGTCATTAATCAGTTTGAGTGACAGCGTTCTAAATAATTTTAATTTTTTTGGTTGCTCAATTGTCATTTGGCCATGGGGTTGCCAATTGCAATAATCATAATATTGCATTAAGGATTCTTAATTTCAATTTCAATTTACACCAAAAAAATTAATTAAATTATGCTCTATTAACATATGTAACTCAGATTGCTGTTCAAATTTACAATTATTTTAATCCCAGGCTCTATACATTTTTTGAACGTCTCCTCTATTCATAAAAGGCGTGTTTGCCAAATTGTGCAACTTTTGCGATGACTACTTACATCTGTTTGTAAATATTCTGATTTGTATGATTAAAAACTTCATTATAAAATGTCATTTCAAAATCACGTTTGGAATCATCAAAATACCTAATCCAGTTTTTTTTATAGAAAACAAATATTTCTTCAATCAATAGCATAAAAACGAGATCAAAATCAGCTAATTTAGCGAAGCAATAAATTCATAATTAGGTACGATTAATAAAATTAGAAAAAAAATTTTTAGTACATGCATAGGTACAAATTGTCTTGTCTACTGACTCATCTAAATACATTACACAACTTGCAAAAATACTTGTGAAACCAACCATCAAATACTCGTACACAACAAAACATCTAACAAAAAAAAACAAAAAACCATACTCGAATCACGAACGTCGATTTTATGGCGAATTGTCGAAATAGAGTCACAAATTAGCGATTATACGATCGATAATCGGTTACCAGTAACTGTAATAATAGGGTTCGTCGAACTAAACTACATTGTTATTGGTGCTTTTTGGTCAATGCCAGAACGTGGACAGGTTCAAACACCTGTCGCGAGAGAAAAAAAAATGAAAATCACGAATTATCCAATAAGAAGCGGCGAGTTTCCTGACTCTTTTGTGCGTAGTTAAGAAGAGACCTTAGTTAGGGGTAATAGCGTAAAATGAATCATATTATGTAAGATTCCAACATTGACAAGGCGAAGTGCGGAAATATAAAAAAAAATCATAAATATAGCTAGTCTTTAAAATAATAAATATAGGTAATATATAATCTGTATAGTAAAACTGAATCGCTAAATGTGTTTCTAAGAGAAAAACTCGAGAACGGCTGAACTGATTTTGCTAATTCTTTTTTTTAGAATATTCCTTGAAGTAGGTTCTTACGCAGAAAAAAATTAAAAAAAATTAGGTACCTGTTAAAGTCTAAAAACTACACCTTTTTATACTTCCATACGAACAATTCGTAATAATAACTTATTCATCTTATTAATATACTTATTGATCAAATAAAAATATACAAAAATGAAATTTGCAAATAGTTTTTCTCTTTATTATATGTATGAAATAGTAATATTATAAGTTAGCACTTGCGAAACTCTGACCAGAACTGCTCCTCAGTTAAAAACTGAGTTCTCTGTTTTTTTATTAAAACAAACCATACAAATAGACTTCATAAACCTAATTAAAATACCACTAGTAGCAGGTAAGTAATGATTCACATTCCTCAGCGTCGTATGTGTGAACATTGTACTTATTTTATTAGTAGCAAATACTGAAGAGATACTCCCCCGCTATCGCTTCCGCTCCGCTTACCACCATATCTCCACGCCGCGTACCTTCGCGTCCGCGCTTCATCATCGTGACCGTGTCAGCATTATTGATTACACCCCGCACTTTACCGTAGCACAAACAATGGTCCAGACTCAGAACTAACTCAGAACAAAGTCTAGAATTGTCAAACAAACACTTTTTCATGGTATCACATTGCGCTTGTTCGTGAATGAATTTTGAAAAGTAAAATGAATAAACAAATTTTACGGTGCGAGTAGTGACAGTGTTCTGTTTAGTTTTAATTTGGGTCTGTCAAAACAAATGTCAAACCGTGTCTGGGTAAGCGTAGTTACCTTGAAATAAAACTACTTTATAACGGATTTTACCGCGGTATATTTTAGATTTTAGACCCCGACTTCTTTTAAAAACTCATGGTCACGGGTTATTTCTGGACGTCAAATAGGTACCTCAGTCCACCCGTGACTATTAAGCCTGAAAAGACTTTGAAACGTCGGGACTTAAAATCTAAACCATACCGCGATAAAATTTAGTAATAGTATAGTATTATTATCTGTGGTAATAGTAAAATACATAAAAGTAAAAGCAATTTTATTTTATTTTATTCCTTCATAGATACACATACACTTCACTTTAACCCTTTTTAGTGTTCCACTGCTGGGCACCGGTCTTCTCTCAACTATCTTATGAGTTCAAAGAGTTTTGGCCTTAATCAACACACGCTAGCCAAGTGCGGGTTGGTGGATGTCACATGTCCTCGAATGATTAGTTCTTAGACATGCCGGTTTCCTCACGATGTTTTCCTTCACTGATATTGAGCAGCGGAGATGAAATAATTCAAACAAACATGTGTGGGCACGACCAGGTTTCGAACCCGCGACCTTATTTTTCTAAGGCGAGGCCCTCTGTGCCACCGTTGCTCAACCTATACACTATAGGTACCTACCTATTATACAATAACCCTGTACCTACTTTAAGATATTAATTGTAACTAGGTACTTACTATATGAATAAACTTTACTTTACTTTACTTGGCCAGCGTGTGTAGATTAAAGGCTTAACTCTCTTAACTCTTAAGATACCTAGTTGAGAGAAAACCCGTGCCCAGTAGTGGGACACTAAAAGAGTTGTTATTTTAGGTTTTTTTTTATCTTTTTGGCTCTACGTGGGTTCGAAGTCGCGATCTCATTTCCACCCTATTTATTGTTCTACTACGGAGCACAGGTTTTCTCTCAACTAGATAGGTATCTTACCTAAAAGTTGAGAGAGTTTAGGCCTTACTCCACACACCCTGATCAAGAGCGGGTTGGTGGTTGTGCCGGTTTTCTCACGAAGTTTTCCTTCACCGATATTGAGCAGTGGCGATGTAATAATTCACACAGAGATGTGTGGGCACGACTGGGAAGCGAACCCGCGACCTTATATTTTTAAGGCGAGGCCTGCTGCGCCACCGCTACTTATCCATTTAACTCGCGATCTGAGCTACGCTAATAAAATACCATACCTACTTATGTCGATGGGCCGGTGGCGTGGTCGATAAGATACTTGCATTTCACGCCGAAGGTCGTGGGTTCGATTCCCACGCGAGACAAACATTTGTTTAAATACCTATGTCTGTTTGTCTTGTGTCTGGGTGTAATTATCTATATTTAAGTATATTTTTATAACAGAAAAGTAGGTATTATATGTAGTATATTACCTTCCTATCTGGTTTCCATAGTACAGGCTCTGCTTAGTTTGGGATCAGATGACCGTGTGTGTTCATGTCCCACTATTATTATTATTATATTATTATTATATATTATTATTATATTATTATTATTATTATTCGACGGGCCGGTGGCGTGGTCGATAAGATACTTGCATTTCACGCCGAAGGTCGTGGGTTCGATTCCCACGCGAGACAAACATTTGTTTAAATACCTATGTCTGTTTGTCTTGTGTCTGGGTGTAATTACTTATCTATATTTAACTATATGTTTACAAAAGAAAAGTAGGTATTATATGTAGTATATTACCTACCTATCTGGTTTCCATAGTACAAGCTCTGCTTAGTTTGGGATCAGATGACCGTGTGTGTTCATGTCCTACTATTATTATTATATTATTATTATTATGTCAGTAGATAAACACATAGATAATAAAGGGTGTTCTAAACCAGCGCTCTATTAAGTACAGCCTTCTGTGGCTCACACAAATGGCGGCCGGAAGCCACAACAGTCGACTTCCGGTGTAACTGGACATCCGCGGGTACAGGCTAAATATAACGCTTAGTCATTCAGCGGCGGATGTCATTTGAGGACTAAACCGACTTCAAAAAGGAGCAAACTTAATCCTTACTAGATACCTACGTACCTATAGGTATATTAATATTAAAAATGAGGAAGTACTAAGTACATCTGTCTGTCTGTCTATTACGCTCTCACGACTAACTTTTCAACCGATTTGGATGAAATTCAGTAATTTTTATCCGACTACGCAAAAATAACGTATGGGTACGCACAAAGCGCTTTGCTTCCACCTTTTTTTTGCAAACTGCCAGGTTGCGGAATTCGCTCATTCCCAATGGCTAAAGTCCGCTCGTTTTCAAATCACCAGTGAATCGGCATTTATTGGGTAGTAAGCGCGTTCCATCGTAGACCACATCATTGCTTAACAACAGGCAGGCTGTGATCAAGCACAATCCTGGAATTAAAAAATGAAGTTTACCTAGAAGGCTACAAAAAGAATCTATTGAACTAGGTCTTATCTGATTCTAACTTAAATCTAACAGCTGATTGTAGACACTCCTAATCTCCTATTAGCACATCCCCAATAAAATCGAGAGACAAGTATTACTATAAGTAGCTTTATAGAGCTTTTAAAGGGACACGCCCCTTAACACACTACGCCATATTAACTCTACACGCCAATTAACGGGAGTTTTTAATAATAAATACCTATTACACTGATCGGGAACATAACCGCAACATCACAGACCGAACTGTCTAATATCAAACAAACTCTCTTATTATATTCTATGAACACCCGCTATAAACGTATTTTGGAACATATCACGTATCACACCAGCACCAATTCCAACCAATCAGCTCGCGACAATTCAACTTAATAGGCCACGCCACGCCCAATCACGTACCCGCCTATTACAAGCCGTATAACGACGCAGGCTTTTAACTCACCGATGACAACCGATCGATCGCTACAACCCCTCTAACCTATAACTCTGTCCTATTCTAATAAGCGACGTTTAACAGCTCTGCTGGTGACCCGAGTGTGATAGAGTCGCGTTTTCCGTCCGCGCGTGTTTCCTCTCAGTTGCACGTCCGAGGTCGTAGGAGGGGGACGCATGCAACTGTTTTCGATAATCGGCCGCGCGTTCCGTACGTGAAAATCGGACAGTGCTCCGTCAGTCACGTCCACGTGAAAACGGATATATGCCCAGAATATTTATTAAGTGGGTGGTTGTGCGTGACTTTTCCCCTGTGAATAGCTCGCCCTTAAATGATCACCCGAAAATAGAACGTTTGTTTTATAACTGAAAACGTCTTCGCTAATCGGCTACGGGTTACGATTGCCGGGAACTCCAACAGCGGTTGTAAACAATGTTGTTTTGTTTTTTAAATGTTTCCTAAATTATAAATCAATTTCGGAATTCAAAAAGTGAACGTTATAATGTCATAATGAGACTTATTTAAATTTAGAACTCGAACACTCGGACTGGAAAGGTTTGATCATTTGACAAACAAACGAAAATGAAGTGTGTTACAGCGCGGGAACTTTTTTGTGGAACTGTTTCGGACTTATAAGTTGACAAGTGTTTAGTGACAATGTTGCCATATCAAGCGGTCGCTATGGACTACGCGGTGGCGTCAGCTGGTTTCCATCACCAGAGGCCTGGTGGGTTGCCCGGAGTGATGGGCCTTCCCGGTCCCGGGCCAGGACTCAATACAGGCCTGAACTCGGCCTTCACTCATTCCTGGTTCGTACAGACAAGCCCGGATATCTGTCGGCAGCAACAAGCATCCAACCAATCGCATCTCGAACCTGGGCACGTTTCATTTTTCTTTATATTTTTAGTTTTTAGTTGTATTTATTGATAAAAAATAAAAACTTGTTGGTATTCATTTATTCTAATTAGAATCTCGTAGCTATAAACAAAATATTTATTTAAAAAAAAAAATTTTTTTTTTTTAAATTTGATATATCAACAATTTTTTTTTAAATTGCATTTATTTTTATTGCTTTTATTTTATTTTAAGTGCTTTTTAAATTACGCTTTAGATATTGATGTGCATAAATGTTGTATGGTGTATCAACTTTAAACAACTAACGTAAGTAAGTAGGTATTAAGTACAACTGATTTCTGTGTGTTTAAGTAAGCTCGTTTATAGCGTACAATGTTAAGTAATGAAATAAAACAAGACAATAAAATGTTCTAAATGTCCACGCGACAGCAAAATGACTGACAAATATTTCTTGATTACATCTACATGACATTGTTGTACAGGTTTCTAGCACGACGTTGTACTTTAACACTACGTATTATAAATTTACCTTATTTTGAACATTCTTAAATATTTTGTCATAGATTAATCCACGTTTTTGGTACTGTTTGTTATAGCTTATCTACTAACGCCATCTAGTGGTGCGTAAGTTAACAAAATCACCCATAAACTTTATGCCTGTATCAAGTACGCCGCTGAACTGTATTAGTTTTTTTTATTTAGTTAATTTTTTATTTAGATAATTTCGTAATAGACAAATATTAAGTACCTATTGTTATGGTGAATGTCATCTACATAATATAGTAAATTGAATTAAAATCTGCTTAGTTTGGGTAAGTAGGTAGCCTCAGCTAAAGAGCTTGGTAATAAAAATATAATACCTACCTACTTACCTTTTCACTTCACTTCAACCCTTTATAGTGTCCCGCTGCTGGGCACGGGTCTTCTCTCAACTATCTTATGAGTTGAGAGAGTTTAGGCCTTAATAGGCGCTGGCTAAGTGTGGGTTGGTGGATGTCACGTGTCCTCGAATGATTATTTCTTAGACATGCCGGTTTCCTCACGATGTTTTCCTTCACCGATATTGAACAGCGGAGATGAAACAATTCACACAAAGATGTGTAGGCACGACCAGGATTCGAACCCGCGACCTTATTTTTCTAAGGCGAGGCTCGTAGGTACCGCTGCGCCACCGCTGCACTTACCTTTTATGTACCTACATTATCTTCGACTTACACTTTCCTGGAAAATCTTTTACTAGATTGTCACCGTAGTAATGTAAATAAATGTAAGTACTGAACAAAGCAGCTACCTAATTAATGTAACTTAAAAGGTGACGAAAAACATAAAGTTATATAAGCACCATAATTAAATTGACTTAATCAAGTTATTGCTCACACCACAAATTAATTTACATTGCGATACGACAGCCAAAATAATGATGCTGAACCAAATGCATTATGAAACTATGAAATTATGGAAATTTGCTAATTATTAACCATTTCATGGTATTAAAGCATGGAAGTTTTCAATTACTTAAAGCAATTTTGGATAGATTTTGTTTTAAAAACGCTGAGAAGACTAGAGCAACAAACATGTTTAGGATGAGAATGAATTCGAAATCGTTTTGTGATAATAATATATTGTGCGTAATTGAAAATGCATGGTCATTTCGATTGTAATAAATTCTATTAAAATAATGTCAAAAATTAACATAAACCTGACGAAAGTAATAATTGAAATAAAACTACTTTTTAACGGATTTTATCGCGGTTTATTTTAGATTTTAGATCCCGACGATAAAATCCGTTAAAAAGTAGTTTTATTTCAATGTGTGATATTCGCGTAAATCTAAGACGAAAGTAATAATGTTAGTTCATTTCATTGTGTAATCTATTAAATACTTTTTTAACAAAACCAGGAAATTATCTAGTTAGCTGTTGTATTATAGCCGTGTGTTACCTTCAAAAGTTTTGTCAAGTAAAACAACAGAATAACCGTCGCCGCCGCCGTGGTCCACAGATTAAGATTTTATCTCGTCATGACGTAGTCCAACTGGCCTGTCATAAGAACTAAATACCAGGTACCTACATAACCTTTAAACAAATGTATCTCAAAAATACATCTGCTTTTCTTACAACAATTGTCTTATAACTAAATAGTTTCAAATATGATCGCTTGAACTGCAAGGCCCTGGGACGGAATCCAGGATCGTGAAAATATTTCTAATATACTTAGAGAATTCTACTCAGCAACATATTCGCCCGTTAACACATGGTAATTAAACATAGCCGAAAAAATGTGAACTATATTAATCCTTGCCTATACCATTGAGTTATTAGTTAATAGCTACTTACAGCAGTAGCAGAATTAGACAAAAGTAACAAAAACGTAGTTAAAAAAATTACAAATACAAAGCACCTATATTAAAGTATTCAAGTTTCAGAACAAGATCTAAATCGCTGCACAATTTGGACAATATTACATCTGACATTGTAACATCAAGATCAACTTTGTAATTTGTCGTTTTCCCAGAAACAAGTATTACTGTTGTAATGAGGCACTTGAATTTAATAATATGCAAAGTTATATAAAACATTTATAACAAAATTGAATGACATAGTTGTGTTCTAAATAAGTTTATTATAATTTGCGTTGTTCTCACGATAAAATCTACTTTGAATGTTTGCTTCTCGTTAAATTTTATCTCTATTATCAATATTTTTGTAATTTAATATTTAAAACATTTTCATTTGTGTTATTTTTTTAATACATGACAATTAGTGCACTAAAATTATACACCTTTTTTAAATTCAAGTATCAAAATCCGTTACACCAGTATAAAGTCAAAGTAAAAAAAAAAATTCGACGTGAATTTTTTTCATGATACTTTGCCGGTAAACTAATTGCAATCTTGTTAACTAATGAAAAATTATAAAAACAGTTAATTGAAATTATATTTGACTGTTTGTGGTTTATGCTTAACGTTACATACTCTACTTTAGCTAACAAGGCGTAAACCTGAATACGCAACACCAGTCAAACTTTGAACGCAACACAAGATAATTGCACTTTCGTTGATGTAATTCAAAAAAAGTAACAGCAGGTAAGTGTTACTCACACTTTAGTACAGAGTAGTAAGTTAAAGCGCAGTATTGAAATAAAACTACCTTTTAATGGATGTTATCGCGGTTTATTTTAGATTCCGACGTTTCAAAGATTTTTCAGACTTCATGTTCACGGGTGGACTGAGGGCCACACGCCACAAGGCAACAAACTTATACAGAGATACACACGTCGTACTTACTTATAACACCCTTGTTATTTATCCGGGGTAAAAAGAAACAATTTCATAATTCTTACTGTATCGTAATTTAGAGTTTAATACTTAAATAAAGTCTAGACAGAAAGTTATCGAACCGTAATACCTAATCAATGAAGTGTTAAACAATTATCTAATTGTTGTGGGTGCTGTGAAATGATTCACAATGAAATATTTTTTCCTAAAAGACAACTAAAGTTAAAGAAGTATTTTTTAGATTCTTAGTAGTGCCTAATAAGACTAGTTTCATAAAAAAAGTTGGTTCGTGATTTCATTTTTTAAACGAAATAGAGTACCTACTTAATATATTAAATATAATATAATGGAATCATTCCAATTCGATGGTTCATTTTCAAGCCGTTATTTCATGGCTTGAAAACAAACAAATACAATTAGAAATATTTGTTGTATTTGGAGTCTCATTTAAAGTAAGCTATGCTTGTGGTAGGAGACTCCGCTTCGTCGTAAAACTAACATACTTAAACAAACTCAATTTGGCCAGTATACGCTTTAGTTGGCATTCCAACAGTAATGTATTCCTACTTATATTTGAAACTAGCTGCCCGCCCCGGAAATCTTAAATACCGTAGGTACCAGTGGCGAAGAGTCCATACAAGCCGATTCCCATCAGTTTCCCTTGAAATGGTCAATATGACACGTACTTAATAATATATTATGTAACGCCTAAAAGTTTTAAATAGCAACAAAAATAAGTATAGCATTAAGTGTAAGAACGATCGATGATGGTAAAGAAGAGATATTATTTATTAGGCAAAGAACTTTTTCAGACTTCCACCCTTCGCCTCTCGTAGGTACCTATTTTTTTTTAAATTTGCTTTTCGCCTAATCCTTATAAACAAACCAAAAAAGAGTTGTCCATTTAGATGTAGTTCTTCGGAAGTTACGATGAGCGTAGGTAGGTATATAGATATCGGTGATAGTTAGATATTCTCTCTTTTTAAGATCGGTTAAAATTACTTAGTTAACTTATTGTACGGTGTTCTAAAGGCTCTTTTATCTTTACAATTTAATTTTTTACACGAAACAAAAACGTTTTTGACTCAATCTCAAAACAGAACCCTTTCACACCTCATCAACATTTCTAAAGCATACCAAAAAGCGACGTCGTATTTAGAAAAAGGGAAAAGCAAAAAAATCACATCCGTAGACAAAAATATTTTGATTGAAAAATAAAGACCGTTACTAAATGATGTAACGCGTGTTTTTGTTACATATAACACTATTTTTAATTTTGTACAACACATAAAAAACATAACAATCCATACCTACAATGTAAAAAATTTGAACAAGTATCAAGATCAACTCATCCGAGTTGTGATTTTATTTTGAAAAAAATATTTTATTATGTATCTTAAATTTAGATTTAAATATTCATTTCCGCGACTTCGTCAACCCATTCTACCCAGCGTTGGGACACTTATAGATTTAGCTAAACACTTAGCAATAATATTAAAATTTTAAAATGTCCATTCTGAATGAACCGGTATCAAGGAAAAAAAAATCTTATCCGTCTATGTAACAACAACAACAACAACATAACGCCTGTATTACCCGAAGGTGTAAGCAGAGGTCAATATCACCTACTTTCGCCGGCTAAGTACCTATAGGTCCCAAACGTAACAGGGAGCGAGGCTATTGCCGTTCAACTGGCACCATTCCAAACTTCAAGCTGCGACTAACTTTTCTAAATAAACTAGAAAAGTATTTTTGTTTGAACAAGGAATCGACCTTAACGGTTACTAGGCGAACTCGATTACTACTGGACCATCGAGACAGTTGTAATATACAAATATATTAATATTATAACCAGGTATATATACCTACTCAATACGTAAAGATTTTTTTATATAATTTCGCAACCGTTTTCCCTTAACATCTTTGCGAAATTTCGCACATATAATCCGAAGTTTCGGTTGATTTTGATATTTTATAGCAGGAAAATTAACTAATTTATTCAAAAAAGCTTCGAAACGTTCAACTGTGTAATAAAAGGCGATATTACAACAGAACTCACAAAAACTGACTGACCGCATCAAGAACGATTGAAAAGGGGTAAAAAAAATCAACAGCTTTGTGATAAAACCACAATTAGAGATATTACCGGTAATAACATGTTGATTTCCTTAACCGGTACATTTGATACTGAAATGGATGTTTTACTAATGTTTTTTTTACCTTTAAAACTATTTCGAACGTAATTCCTTTAGCCATAATATGACTCTGTAAAGTATTATTATTGCAGTTGTACGAAAGAGAAGTTGCTCTATACTTTGTATAGCGGCATCCCTCTTCCGCAGCTCCAACAATACTTCTATAAGCGCCTTCTACGTTCCTGCTAAAAAAAAGTTTATTTCTCACCAGCTAGCTACATTTCATTACAAAAGATGATTGTACATTTACAGAAACAGCATCTTAACATGGTGGTTAAAAAGGTCTACATTTGATTATGACTCTATCTTCTGAACTAGGCTAGGCCTGTATCTCAGAAGATAGCACTTAGCTGACAGTATACAAGGATAAAAATCAATTTTTTGCTGATGACCTAACCCATTTAGCCGGAAGGGCTTTTTCGGTGAGCCGTCCGAGGACGGTCGAACCGATCAAGTACTGTGGCAACTGCCATGAGGGCTCCCCATGTGGGGACGAACCTCGGCTCAGGACGTTGCCGGACACTGTAGTTTTTTAGGAGATCGGGGGGCGAGAAAACATTGTCTGACACTGTTAATTTAAATTTTTTAACAAAGTGTGAAATCCTTTAATGTAGATAGGAGGTGTGCGCTCTATGTCTAGGTTATCTGAGAGGTCTTCGGTGGTACCAGACGCCTGGCCTTTTGTGACTCTACGTACTTCTCCAAGTCTAACCGGAGCGACAGTGCCGTCTTATGGAAAAAGAGCACATAAGCATTTTTTATCGTTACTGAGTTATTGATGTCATAATAACTCAGTAACCTACGACAAAAATGTAAGATGTGCCCTTTTTACTTAAGACTGCAGCATAGTTGTAGGTGTTCTATTCCCTGATTTAAATATAAGTAGTTCAATCTCTTTACATTTATACCTGAGGCCATGTTCCATACCTCTCGCATATACGAGTACCTATGAGTATGTTGAGGGCCCTGACAGATGGGCTCAGCAGCATGATATCGTCGGCGTAACTACCCGTTGCATGTCGTACGTTGAGTGATAGGATTATCTCTAACGAGACATTATGAGAGTACAACAATTTCAATTGACAGCTGCCACTTTTTTATAAGTAACCTGAGTAACGTTGACGTCTTGTAAGTTTAACTACTGACAGGCCGCTATTACAAGTGACTAAAGTGACACCTAACCGTCGGGTTACGCAAAAGTTTGCCACGTTTATAGGTTACTCGCTGCGACATATTAAATGAATACTAAAATATCATAACAGGATTTATTTTGAAAACAATAACAAAAAATAGGGCACTTTAAAAAACTCAATATCTAAGTTAATACTAAGGAATAATACACCCAGCCATCTCATTTTAAATCCAAGAAATGATTATGCTTTTGTAAAGTAATTCGGTAACTGATTTTGAACTTTAATTTAAAGCAATAAGATACATTATTAAGTTATAAATTGGCAATATAATTGTTGTCGGCCCTTTCTGAATGTATGGATCTATTACAGATTTTACTTCTTTTTTGTTAGCTACAGGGTGTTGACAAATTTGATATCCCTACTAATATTATAAATGCGAAAATAACTCTGACACAGATATACTTTTGCATTGTTACATTTTCACGCCTGTAGGTACCTACTACTGAATCGATTTTTGGTACAGAGAATTTTAAAGTCTGAGAAACTAAGGCAACTTTTTGTCCTTATATCACGCGGGCATGCTAGTAAAAATAAAACCTATGATTTTAGAGTAGTTCTTAGTAGATACTTAACAGTAGACTATCACCAAGCCATTATACCCAATAATATGTATAAAAACTATTTATACAAATAATTTTTACCGCATATACATTTATAGGATTAGGTACCCGGCTTTTCTACCCATTCTATCCAGCTGTGAAAGCTAAAGAAATAGCGAAAAACTTAATATTATTTTATTTTTATTTTATTATTTTTTATATATTTTTTTATTTATAAAGAACAATGCATGCGGAAAGATGTATTTTCACAAGACCATTCCGAATAAAAAATCAAACCAAAAAATATTACATCCAAAATGTGAAATACTTAAAGTAAGTAAAAAATTGACCCTATTAGTATTTTCTTAAATTTAATTTAATTTCTTAAATTTACAAAAATATCTAACATTGAAATAAAACTATTTTATAACGGATTTTATCCCGATTTATTTTATATTTTAAATCCCGACGATTCAAATTTTATTTCAATAACACTATTTTCAATATATCCTTTGACCATTAAATATATGATTCAAAGATATATTATTGCTTACAAAAATAGATTTCTACATCGCCTGTATAACACAGTAGCTGCGCCGACCTCAATCAGCCGAATGCTGATTCATCGCGATTCGTCGCGCCCTGTAGCTATCATGTTTTTTCGATATGAACACACCGTATAAGATAGTAGAATATAAGTGATCTGGGTCTTAGGTTCACCTTCTTTAACGTTTGATCAACAACATAGCATCACCTGTATTATCCGAAGGTGTAGGCAGAGGTGAATACTAATCACTTTTTGCGCGTTGTTTGACCCTCCTATACCAAGTATTGTCTTAGATTTACGCGAATATCACACATTGAAATAAAACTACTTTATAACCGACTAGCTTTCCGACTGCGGCTTCGCCCGCGTGCATGTCGGTTATCGCGCCAAAACATTACTTTCTTTTTGCGCAGTCGGATAAAAACTATCCTATGTCTGTCGATGCATCGACGTGCAAGATGCGCGGGCGCAGAGGGATGACCGCGGTGCGCGGCCGAGGTTCGACGCTGCGCCTCAAAAAACACTTTGCGTAGAAGCGCCACCCGCGACACTTGTTGTTTTCAATATTTTATTTTGCATCAGTACACCTATTTATACAGTCCACTTTAGTTTAATTTAAGATCTCTAGTACCTATTACAATCGTAGGACCTAAATAGGACAATTAACAATGTCCTTACTCGGGTCTCAAACTACCTCCATACCCAATTTCATCCAAATTGGTTCAGTAGTTTAGGCGTGAAAGCGTAACAGACAGACAGAGTTACTTTCGCATTTATAATATTAGTAGGGATTTTACCGCGGTTTATTTTAGATTTTAGATCACGACGTTTCAGTCTTTTCAGACTTTATGGTAACGGGTGGACTGAAGTATTTGATGTCCAAATTTATTAATAACAATTATTACTGACTACCTACCTATAAATATTATTATTTAAGTTGCGTTGAGCTCACAGTGTCTTCCTATACCTATTCTGTGAGATCGACGAACACTATTTTGTGCTTTTCAAAATAACGTGTTCGCTTAATAATCGCATGGTCGCGGTTTCGATTACCGGGTTGAGCAGAAAGACTTTTCTAACATACATAGAGAGTATAGTTGCAGCTTGTGTCCTATGAATATCTTAGTTGCAGCTTGAAGTTATGAATTCCGCTTGCCCCCTATTTCGTATGGGTCCTAAACATAGCCGGCGAAAAGTGGGTAATATTCACCTCTGCCTACACCTTCGGGTAATTCAGCGTGAGCGCTGTTATGTTGTTATATTTTCTAATCAGTACAATAATTTTGTTTTTTAAAACTCATAACAATAACCATCAAATTGTCCCCGAGCGCATCAAACATCGATTTACAATAATCGAACTATTATCCGTCATTAAAGAATCGAATAAAAGTTAAAAAAGTCGATTTTTCAAAAACAACAACCGATTTGTGTCTGCGGTTTTGAAGGAGTCTTTTTATGCAGGTGTTTTCGTTATTATGTAATGTTGAATAAAATAAAATTGATTCAAAATCTACGTAGGTACTTACCTACTCTTTTTTGTTAGTTTTCATTGATAGAGTCTGACTAAGCAACAATGAATCTAGAATATTTGAAAAACTATGTTAACTATCAATAATAATAATTAATTTTGTAATAAGTAGTCAGACTATTTCAATTAAAACTTACAAAACAGAGTTTACCTACTCTTTTTTGAATGTTTTCATTGATAGAGTCTGACTAAGGAACAATTAATCTGGAATATTTAAAAAACTGAGTTAGCTATTTAATATATTAATACATCAACAGCTAAACAGTGCTTGTGTTATGGAAACCAGATAACTAATATTTTATACTATACCTACATAATATGTACATATATTATATGTACTACTTTTCTATTGCAATTCCACCCAGACTCAAGGCATAAGTTCAAACAGAAATTTAAATCTCGGGTTAAAATGGAACCCACGACCTACGGCTTGAAAAGCAAGTATCTTACCGGCAGATTATGTCGTACTGGTAACGGAATTTTGATATAATTTTTACATCATTAAAATTATTGTGTTAAGCAGTTTTTGATTTGATCTATTATGCCAACAATTATGATTTTTGTTTCCAGTGTTTTTTGTTTTCTAATAGAACAAATAATCATGTTCATCACACAAAGATTTGTCCTGCTTGGGAATCGAATCGACTTCAGCTTACCAAGCAGCCACTAACCACTACTTTAACAGGCCAGTCAAAATATATGTTCTGGATGGAAATCGAATCCACGACCCGCTAAATTTCGAGGTAAATGGACATTCCTATGAGTCGATCGATCACAGTGGTCCGATCAGGATTAACTACAGGACAAGTGTTCCAAAAATGATCTATTATATTCCCCTTTACCTCATCAATGGACTTTTGTACTGACCCCTGTTGTTTTAATTCCTTCTTTTAGGGTTGAATTGGCACTAGTTAGAGGGGTGACTCGGAAAAATTGGTTGGTATAGATTTTTCTGTTATATTTAGCTTCCGCTCACTGCTTCGCCCGCGTAGTACTTTTTGGAATAAATAGTAGGTAGCCTTTGTCTATCCAGCCCAGATTATGGGCTGGATAGACAAAGGCCTTTGTGCCAAAATCTTTGTGCCAAAATTCATCCAATTCCGTTCAGTAGTAAGTAGTAGTTTGCATGAAAGAGTAATAATCATACATCCAGACATCCGTATCCATACATTCATACTAACTTTCGCGTTTATAATATTGTTCCGATGTCACATGAAGATAATTATTTTTTTCCTATTAAAATGACATAAAATGGCTAGGCTTTCATGGAAAAATAGCTTAATTGATTTAGATTTAATTGTAGTATATTGTAAAATCTTAAGTTCTTAAGTAGTAGCAAATTGAGAATTGTACGTAATTTTTTTTTATTTAAGACAACCCACCACCACAATCCCGCTACTCCATGAAAAGACTCGGGATTTGAACCCGGCCAAGTCCCGGGACACCTAAAACGTCTTGGATCCCGCATTAAGTTACTCTGAATGATAAATAAAAGGAGTTGGAAAGTAACTAGTTATTAGTTAAAGTCAGAATTTTACTTAATCAACAAACGAAATAAGTATAATAAATAAACCCAACTGAAAGAAGATCCCTTCAGCTTTTTAATAGAGAAAACTGCATCAAAATCGGGCTATTCATTAAAATGTATAAATAGATAACATGTCCGTGTTTCGTTGGGGGCTAAATGTGAGTTATTTTCACCTCTGCCCATATATGCGGGTGACACAGTGAAGACAGAGTCCATTGTAGTAAGTTTGGTGTTCCAACTCTCAAATTCGTAGACAAAAATACGGGAAAAATGCCTCACCCGCCCTCGGGCGCAATCAGCCATCCCTTCAGTCGATTATTGCAAATAACTATTATTTCCTTCTCCTTTCAATTGGCTGCGAATACGGTCCCGTCCTTTGTATTGCTAATTCAACCAGCTAGTTTTTATTTACCCCGAGTTTCACTTAGATATATTTGGTTTTAGTCTGCGTAGAAATCACCTTTTGAGAGAGGTATATGAGCAACAACTAGAGAAGTTAACACTAGACCTCTGTAACATGTGTATATAAAAATGAATCGCTATTTCTCTTGGTGTAGCCATCACGCATGAACGGCTAGACCAAATTCGCTAATTCCTTTTTTTAGAATATTCCTTGAAGTAGGTACGAAGATGGTTCTTACTTAAAATTAAAAAAAATATACAACTTATGATTTAAAAAAATCAATCTCCGAAACGGGTAATGGAATTTTATGGAATCTTATATCTAGAGATGAAACAATTCACTTAGAGATATGTGGACACGACGTGGAGTTGAAACCGCATCCTTATATTTCTAACGCGAGGCCCGTATCGATGCGCAACCGCTGCTCATATACACATTCACAAAAGGAATAGTCTCTCTAAAATTGATGCACGAGTTCGCGGTTTAAATCCATGCAAATTGTTTAACCCTATCAAATTTAATGTCGCTGAGTGACTCAATACGGAGGCCCGTACCACTGCTCCAACGCTATTCCTAAACTCAACATTAATTCCTCATGACACTATACAAAACAGTGAAGTCACCGATTTTTATTTTTATTCATAAAAAAAACAAAAATACTTTCAACAAAATCGATTCCAAATAGGATCGAATCTAATAAACGATTATCACAAACATTTGTCCGCCATGACAATTCAGACCGCGATCATGTGGCCTCCGTAATCCCTACTATTTTATTCATCAGAAAACTATCCAACCAAATCCTAGCTATTGCATTTATGAATGAAACAATTTTCCAGTTTCGCTACCATTTTGGCAGGCAATTTGCTAAAAGAGTGACTACCATTAGTCATCGCCGTATCGACGCGTCTAGCGAATTGGTCATTTTTTGTCCATAAAAGTGGGATTTGGCCCACTGTGCGCTGGGGTGTGGGCACAAGCGATGGGCGATATCATCTAACAAATATTTGTGTTGCACTGTCAATTTGTTATTAAAATAACTGTATTTGTTGGTACACAATTTATAAATGTTTTTGTATTATTATATGGTTTTTCGTCATAATAATTGCATTGTCTTTCTTTTAAGTTACTACTTGATGTTTAAATAGTGTTACGCATAATAATATGGCTTTGTGCCAATATTGTATAGTGTTGGACTTATGTGTAATATTATGACACATTACAACTAGCCAATTAGGTGTGATTTGGTACAAAAATCAAATTCTTTTTAACCCGTCAGATTATAAAAAATATTGGATATATTTTTAACTGCCTCTCGTGATCCAGTGGTAAGCGTTTTTGCTTAATAACCGCGAGGTCCCGGGGTTCGATTCCCGGGTCGAGCAAATCTTTTCTAATATAGGTACAGCTCGATGGTTGGAATTGTGCCCGATGAACGGCCTCATATTACGTACCTATAGGACTTTTTTTTATTCTGAAGTAGGCCTGCACTTGACTGCACCTTGCCTGATGTTAAGCAATAATGTAGTCTACGATGAGACGCGCCTGCCCACTATACGGATTCATTTGTGAATGAGGCTCTATATGGTTAGAAACCATACCTAAAAGAGCAACAATTTCGACCTACTCTCTTAAATGTTGTCACCAGACATCACACCGGAACACGGCTAAAATACGTAAATATAGCCGGTGAAAATTGGGTGATATTCACCTCTGCCTACACCTTCGGGTAATATAGGTGTGACACTGTTATGTTATAGATATACTAGCTTCCGCCCGCGGCTTCGCCCGCGAAATTGATCTCACTAATCTTGTTTCTCCATACAAACTTTGGAACCCCGTTTCACCCCCTTAAAGGGTGACTATTGAAAAATCCTTTCTTGGTGCACCTATGTGCCAAATTTGGAGTCTCCAGATCCAGCGGTTTGGGCTCTGCGTTGATATGTCAGTCAGTCAGTTTCTTCTTTTATATATTTATAGGAAGAAGATTTTTTAAGTTTGATACATAATATACGTGCCTTAATCTCTAGTCCTTGCGTATTTCAAACAGCTACTTATACCCCGTCAGGGAACTACACAATCATTAATTACAAGTGTCAATTCACTAATAAACAGTGAAATATTCAATCAACGCGCACCCATTTATATTCGTAGAGCGTTTCAAACGAAAATTGGATATGACGTGATTATTAAAGTCCGTCTAAAGAGCGGCAATTTGGCCGGCGTACAAATCGCCCGTCCCACTGGGCCACGGCTGGAACGGGACGGTCGAATTTCTATTTATTTTAGTTCCAAAATATTGCGCAAAATGTTCCAAGTTGAAATTATCTATATTTTAGATTTCATAATAAACACAAGTTGTCAATGTTAAAAAATCTTTAAAATTCAATGGTGTCATTTTGAGATAGGTAAACCTCTTTCAAACAAAAAGAAATGTTTTTATAAATAGGTACTTTCGTTAGCGATAGAGTTGTGCCCAAACAAAAAAAAATTGCTCCTCCTGTTTAAAGGCGGATTCCAATCTGATTATAGGAGAAATAATATTTTTTTTGTTAATTTGAAGTGTTAATAACAATTAAATATACCTATAAATAGTAATATTTCCCTAACCAAAAAACCAATTGTTTAAGTATTGATTCTAAATAACACGGTTATCCTCTTCTGGTAGATATCAGCTTCTGTAGGGCCAAATGTTGAAATCTGCTGATTCATGTTGCTCTCAACACCTGTGGTGTGTTAATAAACCTTTCTCAAAACGTCTCGAATCATCCTTTTATCTGAAGAAAGTTTAGCTTTTAATGTTACCATTTCAATTTGAGAGTTTTTGTAGATTTTGCATGCTTTTTTACTACAAAAAAGAGTTTGCGCAGTGTTTTGCTTAGTGTAGTTGAAGTTATAAAGAAAATCGTAAAGGTCTAGTTTCAATCATCTCCATGCACTTGCATTTCATACTCGTTATTCTTGATCACAACTACAAAATCTAATTCCACACAACGCCGGTCACCTTTACCCCATATCGTGACCTTTCTGCTACGGTATAGAATCACTGCCCACGATGTTCCACAAAAACTAACATAAAAACATATTGTGACTAAAAACCTAATGTCGATGTTAGAAAAGGTGGAACGATTTTGTATACAATTTCATTTTAAAGGAACACAGTGGGACGAATATCAAACAAGAATGACAACGAAAAAATACGAAATCATCCCGCGTTATACGACGGAAATTTCACCCTGTACCTTCGTCTGTGTGAAATACTATACACCACATACTTCCCTTCAACATAACTATATAATTTTTATCTAGTCTAAATATATAAAAGAAGAAACTGACTGATTGACTGACTGACTAACATACCAACGTATGTCCCAAAACCGATTGGTTTAGAGACTTCAAATTTAACACATAGGTCTAATGCAGAACCTAAAAGGGTGAAATAGAACCACGCGGGAGAAGCCGTGATGTGAAGCTTTTACATAAATAAAAATATACGGAGTCCGCATGAGTCACATAAAAATTCATCAATTCATCAAAACGTTTGCATAGATCATGTTATTCTATGTAATATCAGTATAACTTTCTAAATCTTTTCCTCTTTTTAAATAGTTCCGATTGAATTCCAAGATATTTTAGTTGACCTTCCCAACTGGAGATAAATGTAAAATAAATGAATAAAAAATGAACACATGGCACTTAATATTAGAACGTTATTGAAATGTTTCATTTAAATTGATTTTTTTTTCAGACATGAGTAATAAAATCATCAATTTATTCTTTATTTCATTTTCATTTCTTAATGTGCAGTGAATAGTTTTTTAAGATAATAGTGGCAACTACTGCTAATAAACTCACCTACCCTTTTTTTACTAATACTTACAAACTAAGCTTCCAGAATTTTCTTAACTATCCTTTCCCTTACTTTCGTAACAATGCATATTCCTCACTTATCTGATAACATCAGATAATAAACTAATATCAGAAACATAAATCGTTCAATATCAACAATAATCCTTAGCGTAATAAGCCGATGACATTTTCATTTCCTACATCAAATATGGCGACCCTCTAATATTTGCTGTCGTATAAATAAGACATATCATTGTGCCGTACACATGATGAATTAATTCTGTTGTCTGAATCGTGGATTTATTTATTAACTCACGCCTTTATAGAGTAAAGGTGTAGATAAAGATTAAATATCTAATGTATAAACGTGACTTCTAAATGTAGGAAAACAATTCACTTCAACCCTTTTTAGTGTCCTAATGTTGGGAGTGTTTTAAACCACACACGCTGGCTAAGTGCGGGTTGGTGGATGTCGCATTTCCTCGAATGTAAGTGAATGATTAGTTCTTAGAAATGAAGGTTTTTTCACGACGTTTTGATTGACAGATATCTGGCAGTGGTGATGAAATAATTCATACAAAGATGTGTAAGCACTACTGGGAATCGTTGAACGGTTCTCTGGCTCAACGGTATCTGCTCTAAAACAACACAATTACAGCGATTTAAAATACTCACACACATTGATATAGAACTATTTTATAACGGATTTTATCGCAGTTTATTAAATCGCGATAAAATCCCTTATAAAACACCTAGTTTTATTTCAATGTGTGATATTCGCGGAAATCTAAGAAAATACTATACTCACACACACTTAAACCCTTTTTACTGCCCCACTGCTGGACACGGGTCTTCTCTCAACTATCTTAAGAAATAGAAAGGCCTTAATCAACACACGTTCGCTAAGTGGGGTTTTTAGTGTAGTGTTTTTAGTAGTTTAATGAAATAAAATAACATTTATTTGACTAATTGTTTTTATAGTTTCAGTATTCTTAAACTATTGTATTGGTTAGGTCTAAATTAGCTTGTATGAAAAAAAAATTGACACAGACGACAGAGGCTTAGTCATGGAATGCGCAGGTGTATGGGCAATTAAATAGTCTATTGTTTGTGGCTGTTAGCCAATAGAACTTCGATGTCACTTCTATGACTATTGGTAACCATCTAAATATCCTTGAAATCATTTAAAACTTTATCTAAAAACGTCAAAAGCTTAAAAATATTAAAATAATCAAGTTATTTTCTAAGTAATTGATAATAATATGATAGATAACGGGTAACAATAGAGGAATTAAAAAAAAATATTGTGAATTTAAACTAAACCATTTTGGGGACCCTATTTGGCGGAGTTTTGCATTTAAGTAAATGAATATAAAAAAACCTGGAATTGGTGAGAAACGATATATTAGTCGAATATTGATTTATTTTCAATCTGATGAATATTGATCTCAATAGTAATCAAAACACCTACAGGATTAACAGCTAGTAATGACAATTAATGCGAATTCGTATAAATTTCATAAACATGTGAATTCATAAGCCTTCGCATGCTAATTGCTATTGCTAAGCTAATTTCTAATAATACGATAATTCATAATAATGACGTTTAAGATTAACTTCAATCGCAAACGGAGTCAATCAAAGTCATGTGAGAGAGTATGTGGTTGCGTGTGACAGAGCGCGCACGATGCCGGTTGCAACCTACGAAGCTAGTGGTGAATTTATTTTATTAACAGAATATCGCATCTACATTTATTTTGTGAAATGCTAATGTTGTATTCGCATGCTAACTTTTACTGTGAATGCTAATTAACTACTTACAATGGTTTACAGCATAACCTAAGTAAACAATAATACGGCAAAGTTCTTCAGCATTGTATAAATTAATTCATCTTTAGTTACAAAATACTTATAGTTATGTAAAACTTCTTTCCCTACGCATCAAATACAGTCGATTTATTTGAATTCTCTCGAATGACCGTGTTAGGGCCTTCACTCTGGGGACCGAACGCTTGACTAAATTCCAAGGGTTCAAATGTCCAAGCTTTTAAAAGAAAACTAACCGACCCTAGGGTGTGAACTGTAAATATCTCTTTGAAAAACTTTTCTAAGGAAATTCTCAGTTCCTTTAGATCATTTTCATGAATACCTAATTGAGGAAGTGACTTAGCAGATGCTTAAACAGTTTGGATATCAGTTTTGGTAATTCACTTTTGGTAATTCATACTAATGGTAATTGAAATATGTTTTATTTAGTATTTTCTTAGATTTACGTGAATATCACTCATTGAAATGAAACTGCTTTATAACGGATTTTATCGAGGTATATTTTAGATTATAGATCCCGACGTTTCACTAAAATAACAACACAACAGTTTGTAGGTAGTCAGTCATAATTGTGATTAATAATTTTGGACGTCAAATACCTCAGTACACTCGGGACCATGAAGTCGGAAAAGACTATGTACCGTAAAAACTGTGCATTTTTGGAAAAAAAATGTATTCTATTCTGCTACATGTATTCGGGTGTCCTAGGTTATAGATTTTAATCCGTAGCCTTCAAATCCGGTCTTTTAATAGTTATTATAAGTTTTACTAATACATTTTTATAGCATTTTTTTTTTAATAAAGTGCAATGAAACACCTTCAGCATTCTGCCAAGAAAAGGATTAACCTTTAACCGAGGGTCTCTTTAGTTAAACATCTTTCCCAAGCCGAAATATTTATCAATAGGCACTTATAACCCTAAAGTGCGGATTGTAAAATTAAATACCATATTATATTGTGTATAATATTTTTAAGTGGCAAATGGTGACAAGACCACTTCAAACAGAATACAGATGTCATATTTAGTGGTATTGGTCTTACTGTGGATATAAATGTGAATAGAAAGATGCTTTATTCTGTAGGTAAGTATAACATCGGTATTATTAATAGAATAATCTTGATAAATTTTACATACAATGGGGGTTTTTTGGTAAAGATTATTTTTAAATTGTTATTCCTATAGGCCGACCGTTTAACTCGCGTATCGCCTATCGCCAAGATTCTGACTCCTCAAGCTGCACAGACAGTGATGATGATTCAAGCGATATGTATATTAGTGACGAATAGTCTTACATTACTTTTATCTGTGGTTAAATAGTTCTTTAAGAGATTTAATTAATGTTCTATGACTTTGTACCATAGATGGCGATACGCGAGTTAAACGGTCTGCCTATAGTAGATATTGGGATCCAAGACAGTTCAGATGTCCCGGGACTTAGCTGGGTTCAAATCCCAGTCTCTTTACGGTGCTGTTGATCCTGGCTTACAGGAGTGGCCGGACTATTGTGATGGATATAAGTACATATTTAGTAAAGTTTATTAATAATAATCTTTAATAGAAAAATCAATTGCTGTTCGTTAGTCTCGCTCAAACTCGAGAACGGCTGAACGGATTTATCTTATCTTGGTCTTGAAATGTTTGTGGATGTTTATGGAAGGTTTAAAAGGTGAGAAAAAAAATATATACAAAAGTTTAGGGCTCTTATTTATCTATTGAGGCAGTACGAAGTCTGCGGGGTCAGCTAGTCATGAATAAAAGTTTATTCTGTATAAGAATTTAACACTCAACCTGCGGCAAATAGATAATTTACTCAGCCTTCAGATCTACTACGACGAAACAAATTATTTCTAAAGAAAAATCTCTTAATAAACACTCAAATCATCTGATTTTACGTTCATTAAACACAAAATTCTCAATAGTTTCAATTGATTTAGCTACCAACGTAATTTAGCAGCGTAATAATAATACTGTGCCTATCAATTCTTCGACTGTTACCTGTAGTCAACCGTTACGTTTCAACAAACAAATTTTAACCACAACAATAGCTACTAACACTGTTTGGAGTTGTAACCATTGAAGGAGAAAATACTTAAAAATTCCCATGGTATATAATACCCTGATTTAGTGTTAATCGATGGTGTTACAGACCTTATAAAGGTGACAAATTAACAAGCGTCTATTGACATATTTGTGTCAGAGATAAGCTGTTTTGTCAAAAGAATTTGACGGTGGCAGTCGAAGGGTTAGTTTTCAATGTATTTTTTTTTTCTATTATATTTAGTGCAATTAAAAGATGGTGATAGTTGAGGTTAAGATATTTTTGAAATCTTTTTGATATTTCTTAAATGCTTAATTAAATGCGAAAGTTTCATGTATGAATTGTTGTTACTCATTCACTGGAAAACGGCTCGGCAGATTTGGATGAAATTTTGTTTATTATCAGGATTACTATATAGGATACTTTTTATGGTAAGTTTCGGGGAGAAGCTAGTTCTAGTGTTCACTTCAACCCCTTTTTAATGTCCCACTGCTGGGTACGGGTCTTCTCTTAACTATCTTACGAATTGAGAGTCACACGCTGGCCTAGTGCGGGTTAGTGGATCTCACATGTTCTCAAATGATCGTTTCATAGACATGCCGGTTTCCTCACGATGTTTTACTTCGCCGATATTAAACCAGCGACCTTATATTTCAAACGCGAGGTCGATACCGCTGCCCCACCGCTGCTAGTATTACTGAGATGCATTATTATTAAGAAAAACTTGGTAAGATTTTCTCTCTCTTTTGATTCAAAACGGCTGTATAGATTCGGATGAAATTTAGCACAGATGTAGTTCATTATCTGTTATAACATTAAAGGGTACCTTTTTGTTAGCAAAATTCTAATCAAACATTAGTCTAAGGTGACACGGAACTACTAAACTAATAGTAATAAAATGCATCTCATAAATAGTCGTTTCATATTATTATCAGCCCGGGATCTCCGGGGACAGCTAATTTTCCTACCCGGGCAACTCAATTTGTCCCGGACACATTAACCGTAACTACTGCGACACGGTTGCGTACCGTACTTTTTACGATCCAGGGTTCGAATCCCGGAATTTTTCTTCTAAGTTCCTCTTATTTCAATTTAGTTATTTTACCACTGGCATTACAATTTCAGTCTTATCTTAATACAGTAAGATTCATTTTTCTTAAACAGATTTTTTACTTACGCTTCTTTTCAAATATCTCTCTAATCAACACTGACCAAGGAAATTTTCTTACAGCGCAAGGGATTTTGAAGCTTATGATCTTAAGTTAAGGTTGATTTTTGATTGTGTAGTTAAGTAGAGTGTATTTATAGAGGGTCAAGGCGTATTGCGGGTTCGATTCCCAGGTGTACAGGGTGTTGGGACACGTACAAGTCCACTTAAGACGGCCACTCTAAGATGAGGGAGGTCCGTCATAAAAATTGGACAGCACAAAAAGGTGTGGAGTGGTTTGTGTTTATTTTACTTTAATATTTTTTGTTAAAGAAAATAAATGTCTCTATTGACAATCCATTTTTTAATATAATCTATTATGTATCTGCTAGACATCATTTTATTCTTTTTTTATTTTTTTTTATTCGTAGATAGGCTGGCGCTTGACTTCAACTTGCCTGATGGTATTGATGTAGTCTACGATGGATCGCGCCTGCCCAGTATTTTCGGTGAATATTATTTGAAATTGCAATCGACAAAAGTTGGCGGGGTATTAGGAAAGAGAACTAATTTTGATTTTCGTTCAAGTTCTTGTTCTTGAATAAACCAATTAAAATTAGTTTGTGGTCGGATGTTAGGTATGTAGTAGTACGACATAAGTTAGACGAACGCGGGAGCTTAGTTATGCGGTGTCTATAGGTACCTAATCGAGGATTAATATACCTACACATTTACAAAGGGAATATATTGACATTGTTCAATGGGTGTCAATCGGTTATTTTAGTTATTTTCACAGTACCATGTCTTATGGAATTCTTCTTTGGGGAAATGCGACTGTTAAAGAAACCATCTGTATTTTACAAACAAAAGATTTAAGAGCTATTTACAAACTAGGAAAATAAAAATAAAAAGTTATTGTATGTGCATATAAATATTACGAAATTTAAAAATATAAGCGATACGTATTGAATACTAGAAATAAGAACGATCTTGTAGCACATCATACTCGTCTCCACAAAATCAGTAACTCTTTTATGGGGCAGTGTATACGTTAATACAATAAACTTTCAAATAATATTACCTAGGGAAATGATTAACAAATTTTAACAAATTATAAAATCTATGTTAAGTAAGACAGCGTATTATGAAATTTCAGCCTATCTAAAGGATGAAAACGCTTGGAATTGTGTTACTCTAATACAACACACTAAACAAACAAAATGTAATAGATATAAGTACTTCGTTTAAAAAAGAAAAAAGCCTACCTACTGAGTTTTTTTTGGCAGTGTTTCTCAGTAGTTGCCAGTCATTCACTGCACAGTAGGAAAAGAAATTGGACTATTTTTATGTAGACTCGGATCTCAAAAGAAATAATAATTTCATTTCACATGTATGCCGTAGATACGTGGCTATCTCGCTCCCCCATAAACTGGCAGAAACAATTTAGTGCTAGAATTTGCGTATAACACCTCCCGTGTTAAATGCTCAAAGACTTAAATATTAATGTTTGGAGGTAGTCAGTCATAATTGTGATTAATATTTTTGGACGTCAAATACCTCAGCCCACCCGTGAACATGAAATCTAAAAAGACTTTGAAATGTCGGGATCTAAAATCTAAAATAAACCGCGATAAAATCCGTTTAAAAAAAGTTTTATTTCAATGCTCTAAGACTATTTTGGTCCAAATAAATGTACATTGTAGTGATTAATATTAGATTCAGATTAAGCAAATCTCGCCTCGTAATACTTGTCTAATCTAAACATTACGGGTGAAATTTTGATGATATACACTTCTGCCTATACTTTCAGTTATAACAACAATAAAAAAGCTTGTGAAAAGGAAAACTTAATCGAATTCACAAAGAGAATGCAATTCCCCCAATTCATAATTTACCCCAATCTTAAGTGGTCAAGACAAAACCGGGGTTCCCCTACTGTAAAGTTATTTTAAACGATAATACCCTTAAACTGACCAGTGTTACCCCTGGTTTAAATCAGACGTTAGGGTAGGACTACATGCGAACATACCCATATTTTTTTAATCATTAGTTTTTTGTTCGTAAAATGTATCTGTTTTTTCTTATTTATATAAAATATAATTGTAAAACAGGAGGAGATAATCGACACGGATATTTGTGATTTTTTTTGTCAATAATATTCTATAATAACATATATTTTTTGTTTAAAAGAGGTTTATTCTGAAGTGCTACTACGCCATTCTAATTTAAAATGAGGTCGTTATTAAAAAGATGTTTTATTTTTTTTAAAACAAAATCTCTAATACAAACCCGTGCCCAGCATTGAAACTCATTTAAGACAAGCCTCATTGCAAGGTTGTTTCACAAATAAGGAAGAGTTACGAGTACGAAAATATCATACGAGAATGGAAAGATCATTATATCCACATAAACTAACCTAATGTAAGTTCTAAATGTCACACATCTTCGATCTTTTTAATTCTAAAACCATAGCTGTGAATATGTTTACTATAACTGAATATTTACTGTAAATCAATATAAACTGTAGAATTGTTGAACATTTTTTGAAAGAATTATGTCCAGTTTTTGCCAACCTCGTCGTGTATTTTGATTAGGTATATCAGTTTGAGTCATATCATCAAGTACATATACATGACTGACCACGTTATTTTAGCCACAAACCCTTACAAATGCTATTTATATTTAAAAATACACGCAAACAATGCAATAGTGTTCGCATAAATGTTTCGCATAAACGTTTCGCATTTACGTTTTAAAATCCTGACCTCATAAAAATGAGTCACTAGTACATATGGTAATGAGGTGTTTTAATCCAATCGTTCGTTTAATCAGACAATTACGCAAGTGATACTTATTAGCACACTAAGTACTAGTATTATTGTTCACGGTTGTTTGTTTAGATGTAACAATTGGACAATGCATTTAGTACTTTACTAGTTTTCCGCCCGCTATGTCGGTTTTCGCGCAAAATCATTAACCTCCTTCTGCGAATTTCTTTTTTTTCTTACATGAGTCTCAAACTATATCCATACAACATTTCATCCAAACCGGTTCAGTAATTTAGGCGTGAAAGCGTGACATGCAGAGTTACTTACGCATAATAACAACATGCATTAAAACAAAATTAAAGTAAGTAATTGAAGTATTAGGTATGACGAAAAAATATTTAATTTAAAAGCTTTACTTACTTTTTTATTTCATAAAATTTTAAACCTTTTTTTTAGTTTTTTTAATTTGTATTTTGTTTTGTACCTCAGTTGTTTTCATGCGGCATTATCTAGAAATTCGTTTTACGAATTCGACCGAAAGCCGATCTTACATTTGCAGTCATATAAACCAACCCTTATTCTGTTTACTGCGTTTATCGGAAAATCAGATTTACGAAGGGATTGTTTGGCATTTCTTTATATTTTTAAAAGCTATTAGTCCCTTAGGTGTAGTTATTTTTAGATAAGGGAAAATTGCTTACCTTACTTACCTATTACATTAGAATCAAGCAAAAATACGATTCTACCTCAATATAACAATCATTTGATACCCCACTGCTGGGAACAAATATAAGCCGGTTTTCACGATGATTGGATTTATTACTATAATTGAGCAGCAGTTAATAAACATTTCACATGACCCAGGATTGAACCCAACACTTATATTTTAAAGCTACGTCCGTTATCGCAGTTCCACCGCGGCTCGTGCCTAAACCGTTTTTAAATCTAAACTTTCTTTGTTCGACTCAGTACCCATTCCACAAGTTTTCTCTACTGGTTTGCTGGTAGAAAATTCATATTTGAATTAAGCTCGCCTGTGTACATTGTTGTTTCCTATTTTAAAATTGTGTATTATCGTGTTGTAAGTGTTTTGTGTACAATAAAGAATAAGAAAAAGAAAAAAGGACTATTTTTTTTAAGAATCGTAAAAAGAACGCCAATTTTCAAATAGCCTTACTCAGGTGACTATAAAGCTGAGGGCTCACGGGACGTTCGGTAATCGCGTACCACGATCGTAAACCGGACACTTCGCTTAGTTCGCACTTTGCACCTTCATTCGTTCAGACCCCGCCCCGGTTGTAAAGATTTACGCTGATGTGTAACTAGCTTAATGACTGTCACTTCAGTCATTTGTTTCGAAAAGGATTCAAATAAAACTGAAATTTTGTTTTTTTTTAAACATAAGAGTAAATAGGTACTTAGAGCGATTTACCGAATACACGCAGTGTACTTTTTGTTGTGATCCTGGGAGTGAGTAAAGTAGCCTGTTTACACCAGCTGAATGTTGACGCCTCTGGTATTGCAAGTGTCCATAGCGTACCGTGACCATTGTTTGGAAGTATACCTATAAAAAAAAGAACTAAACTCCTTGCCGTATTTTTGCCTGCGGCAGCCAGTTATTAGCTGACTATCTACAGATGACAGTGCACAGTGTGTACGCAAATACAGGTGCACTGTCTATTCCTTTGCTCTCAGAGTCCGAAGGGATGGGACCGACAGCTATCCCCGAGGCGCCACTTCAACATTTACTAGAGGAGAACACCTTACTTAGCCCCTTTGCTAACGAAGCAGTCAGCACCTATGAAAGTTCATTAAAACAATGTACCTCAAGTTTTTCAACGTTTCTAAATTTAAAAAAGACTCAATTTTCTTCGCTTTACTTTTTAAAAAAAATGGGCGTTCACCGTCTTTGGCAGTGATTCAGCCATCGCGCAACGTCCAGCTAAAAGAGTGCAATAAAAAATGTTTTACCTAGGTATTTCATAAAGTAGATAGACTTACAAGATCCTAGGAAATTAATGTTGGGTTAGGTTAGGTTAGGTTAGGTACTGCAAGTAAATTACCAAAGAACGGAAAAGATTATTCTTCAGTACTAGTTTGTTAGTGAAACAGTTGACTAGAGCTAAAAGTTTTATACCTACTCTTCAAAAAGGATTTTTCCTAAATACTGGCAAGTTACAAAAAAAGAACATAAAAATTCAAAATGACAGATAGTTATAAATAAATGCAAATACAAAAGGATCATTAGCGACTCCGCCTGTGGGCGTGGGAGGGAGTGGTCGCTTCACACCCACCTTGGACTGTGTTGGGCGTTCCTCCTGATAAAATATTTAAAAATATCTAAACCTAACTTAACCTTTTACTAAGGTATTTTATTTAAGCAATTTTTTTTAATCTTGTTGCAAATCTGGCGGGTACAGAATTTGCAACAACCTAATGTTATGACAGTCGAGAATTTTGGCTAAAAAGATCCGTTGAGCAGGATTTTTTGTATTACAAACAAAATTGACGCCAGGTCTAACGCTGTGACCAAGAAACACCGTGTTGGACGGCGCAAGAGACGAGTTTTCAGTTCATTGCCTACTCGCGATTACTTTTTTATTGGCACTGCTAAAGCAAGTACGCAATAAACAATGAAATTGTAAAACGCGCCGTCCGACGCTATGTCCAGTGGCCTCGGCGTAAGAGCCTGTGAACGCCAGACCTTCGTCATTTTATAAAGATGAAATTTTTTCAGCGCTTGCTCCCAACACCTGTAAAAACGATGGACCCATTATGAACAATCCCTTGCTAGACAGTCTTAAAATTGTGGTCAAGCGCAACCCTATTTTACATTTAAAAAATACCCTTTCTGAGCAATGACAAATTACATCTTACATCAACCTTTTTTAGTATTCCACGACTGGGCACGGGTCTTCTATTAACTATCTTAGGAGTTGAGAGAGTTTATGCGTTGATCCACACATATAGCCAAATGCGGGTTAGTGGAAGTCACAGTCATGTCCTCAAATGGTTGATTTCCCTAACCGATATTGAGCATCGACGATGAAACAATTCACACAAAGATGTGTAGCTCGACCGGGGAATGTGCTTCTCTACAATTACACCTCAATCTAACATAATAAATCTCTTTACAGTATCCTCGAGCTTCGAAAAGAGAAGAGTAGAGATGCAGCGAGATCAAGAAGGGGGAAAGAGAACTACGAGTTCTATGAACTGGCGAAGATGTTGCCGTTACCAGCGGCCATTACAAGCCAATTAGACAAAGCGTCGATCATAAGGCTGACCATTAGTTATCTTAAATTACGGGACTTCTCCGGCCATGGGGATCCGCCGTGGAGTCGAGATCCTCCGCCGTCTAGTAAAGCGCTCAAAGGTATGTAAACTCCTTTCTTTTCTTTTAGAACCAAAAAAAACATTATGTACAAAATAGTACTTGCTCACTAAGAAGGTTATAATACGATAAGTAGATAGAACAAGGCAGTTCCAAATTGAAATTATTTTCAAAATCGAACAAGATACCGCAAACATGTGAAAGGTTCATAGAATAGTTACTTTATGTCACAGTTCTTCTTCTTTTAATTATGGCCTCTGCAGAAATTATTCCGCAATGTTGCCAGTGTCAAGTTTAAATAAGTATATAAGTTTTTAAAGATTAGTAGTAAAAAACTAAGAAACTGCGACGTTCCGTCACTCACTTCACTTCACCTTCTTGTTTTTGGCATCCACCGTCATTCACCGTCACACACAGTTACTTTTTTTTAATTTATTCTTGGCATTGGCATTGATAGTAGATAGAACTAGGCAGTTCTAAATTCAAATTATTTGAAAAATTCAACAAGACACACAGTTCAACACATCAACCCTTACGAAAGTTTTTCAATATAAGTAATTATCACTATGTACCTAGTTCTTATTCGATTTTTTATCCATACTAATATATAAATGCAAAAGTAACTCTGTCTGTCAGTTACTGAATTGGATGAAATTTGGTATGGATATAGTTCGAGACCCGGGCAAGAACATTGAATAGTTTTTATCCGACTGCGCAAAAAGAGTTTAAAGGATTTGCGCGATAACCAACATACGCGTAAAGCTAGTTAGTGGTACTATTATAAATAATAACGTCTGAAATTATTTTGAAAATTGAACAACCAAGACACCATAGATAAACACACACCTACGCGTAGGTACTTTACTATAAACATCCCATTGTTCGATGTTAACCCTAAACTATGCAAAATGAGGCTAGCTTTAAAATAACTGTGGAGGGTTGGAAAATCTGATTTGCGTTCGTCAATTCATTGATGTAACTGCATTAGGGCCTTGTATGGGGGCACCAAAATGCGGAAATAGGGAATTTGAGGTTGCCTACTCAAAATAGGTTTTAATATATTGTTTTAATGTCACGAAAAAAAATATTTAAAATATAAAATTCATTGCTTAACATAATAATATAATCATAGAAAAAAAAAATGTTTGCACAGTGGGTCGATATGAAAAAAATTGCAGACAAAGGTTTTCACTATTTGTAGAAATTGTGATGTTTTGGCGAACAATGTAGGTTGACTCAGAGGTAATTCTTATTTATGAAATCAGGTGATTGACGCGCTTAAACAAAAACGTTTAAACGTTAGCTTGGCGTTCAAACGGGTTTCATCGTTCGTGATTACAAGCAGGCTGTTCCAACAAAAGACCCCAGTTGATGACAGTGTGTCTTTAGACTTTTTTGAACAAACAATATTTTGCTATATTTAACGAGGTCGAGGGTTAACTTCGGTTTAAAAAAAATACAGGTTGGAGTACAATTTATGAGGATATTTTATTTAAATTATGTTTACTAAGGCGCCACTAATTATTGATCGCATTCAACTCACGACTACCTGGTATGCAGACAACTATTTTCTGAGGATTCTAATTATGTATTGTGATGTGATATGACTTAATGAGGCTTATCTCATAATTACTTTATTAATAGAAAGTGAAGTATTAAGTACAGAAGCATTTAAAATACTACAAATACTTTAAAAAATACTTTTATTCTAAATGGGATCATTTTAAAATTAGCTTCCGTAAAAAAAATCGAATTACTGCCAAAAGTATATAAAAATATAAGAATTTTCCTTTTCGAAGCAGGTTAAATCCAGTCATAGGTAAAAAAACGAAGGCAACAGCTGACTCAAATAACACAAACAATATTAGATATTCCAAATTCCTAATAAAAACTTTCTACATACTGTCACTTTACAAAGAACTTTTTTAACGCACAGTGTTCCAAAATTCGTAACAAGTGTACCAATAAAACGCCCCACGACAAATCCAATTTTAGCCCCTAATGCGTTTAATGCGACCACGGGGCGAATCACTACGTATGCCACTGTCATTTTAACTCAATTCTAGGTACAGCCTACGTATTCAAATAAAAATATTCAAGGCAATAAAACATTGGCGTTTAGGGGTGTCAAAATTGTCTTACAAAATGTTATTGTAAGGATAAATTTTGTAGTTCAAATACACTTGTGTATGCAATAAAGATTTGGGAGGGAATTTAACAAAATATACTTCTTGTCATAAAAAATTGTGTGTTCGCATTTATTTGAGTATGTGTCTCATGTGTTGCATCTAAATTGTAAGTTATTGGAATTTATGTTAAACTATATTTTGCGACATATTTATTTGTACTTACCAAATTATAGGCTTTAAACTGAATTCGCTTAGTATTTTTACTGTTACAACACTATGCAATCTAATATCAGGTAAGTACGTCAATCATCGACGTCTTCGTCTGTAAGAAAAAAATTGACGAAAGCATCTCAAAACCCCCGAAAGGCTAGCGAGAAACTCTATTGATACAAATAAATATTTAAATTTTACCAAATCTTTCGATATTAAAAACTTTAAGTATTTGAAACAAAATACACAGTCACAGTAGCAGAAGCTAACAAGATCAGTTCGATTTGACAAAGAAAGAAACAAGATTAATTAATAATCCATCTGTCAACATTCAAATTGTAATACACCTTTACCATTAAAAATAACTAATTAATTCTATAGACCACCCCCCTTGTAACAATACGAATTGGGACAAAATTTTTAATCTAATCAATTAACAATCAGTGCAAGCGATATACCGCTTGTTAGTACTGCTTATTTGGTGAACGTGACTTGGTTATTCAAATTGTACTGGGGTTCATTTGACGATTTTGTCTGCTGTGTTTAATTGTTCTAACCACTGTGCGTCTTGTGGGTTAGGATCTGTTTGAATTAAATTATGTAGATCTCATTTATGTTGATGAATGAATAACTTTGTGATAGTCTTTTATTTCATTATTTAAAGAAAAATTTGTAATGCCGTGTTTTAGCAGAGTTGGAACATAGTATTGTATTAGATTTTTTTTTTAAAGTAGTTTCAAGTTTCAAGAGTTGGAACAGTTTAGTACTGTCGTGTACCTTAGATACTTTCCCTAAATTGCAAGATAGATTTAATCAAATTCTGTTTATAAAAGTGTTTTGAAAAATTTAATTCTATTTAAGTTTTTTGTAAGTATCGGTTAGTTTTATCATTTTAAGATGATAAGTAGGTAACTTATATTACATTTTATAGCAAAAAAACGGCATGCTAAATAGTAAATTGTACTGAATTTTTATGCTCGGTTGGACTATCGAAATTAATTGCCAACTTACCGTGCTGGGATGTCAAAAATGTGACGAACATTTTAAAGCGAATTTTAAATTTACATTTTCTCTCGCTACTCTGTCAATTTAAACTTTGAACTAATAAATAATTAATTAGATAGCTATTTACTATTTATTTAATATTTGAAATTCGAATTTATTATTATTTCAACCTTTCGAGTTTCAATTAGGTTTTTGAAATTCGAATAACATGGGTTATCTCTAGCCGGACTTCTTTGAGGGACATTCTAAATTATAATACGCGTCACACAAAGCGTCAACGACAATTTGGCGGGAATTACATAGAGTTAATGACGTTTTAATTGAGTGATAGGCATACTGACAGCCGGATGGGGTTAGCTAATTGCACAGAGATTTGTAAACTGTACACAGTTTACACTTAACTATTACCTACACGTAATAGTTAAGTGTAGTAAAATGCGTATTAAGTGCAATAAAGATATTTTCATCAGGCACAAATGACCTTTTATGGTAAACAAAGAACATTGTGAACGAAAATTATGATGTATGAATCAGATCACACCAAAAACTGCCTAAAATTAACTGTGCTAACACAATCCTTACTAATATTATAATTATAATTGCGAAAGTAACTCTGTATTTCTGTCTATTACGCTTTCACGCATAAACTACTGAACCGATTTGGATGAAATTGAGTATGGAGGTAGTTTGAGACCCGAGAAAGGACATAGGATAGTTTTTATCTGACTGCGCAAAAAGAAGGTAATGTTTTGGCGCGATAACCGACATACACGCGGGCGAAGCCGCTGTCAGAAAGCTAGTACTTTTCATTAAAAAAAATTGGTTGTTTGTAAAGTAGGTTTACGATCGAGATGTTTACGTGATAACGTCTTATTGGTGATATAAGTTTTTGGGAAGTAAGGAATTAATATTGTTGCCGCTAGAGTGAGAGAGACGGAAGATCGGTCCACTCACTCGAACGCTATGCCAGCCTCCGCTCGTGAGGATTCCGCGTGACAAGTTTCACGGAATGACTGGCAGCGCTCGAGATGAGACGGGAGATCGGTCCGTCTCTCTCTCGTTATACCTGCTATCGCGCTCGTGAGGTTTTGGTGTGACACAAGTTTCTGAACATGTCACCCGACTAAAACGATTTTAAAGACGTTATCACGTCAAAAAAAATCTGTATTTGGTTTTCAGTACGCCTTAAAATTTGTTTATAACATAGGACAAGGAAAGAAAAATAGACCAAGTGGACAACTATCAACCCGACCTTCACCAACGTGTGTGGAATAATGCCTAAATTCTTTGAACTCGTAAGATAGTTGAGGTAAGACCTGTTCTCGTTACTGCATCATTCGTGTATCGAAGACAAACGAAGGTTAACAAAAGATCTTGTCACAATTTTACAAATGACTTAATTCAGACACACATATATCATTTCGTAACCAATCAAGAGTGTAACAAAACGCAATATTTCTCAATACCCACACGAGACAAGCAGATAAATTCGGCAAATTAACTTCTGTGTAAACACACGTTTCGTTCCCCATATTGCCGTCAGGTGGCAGCGTAGTTGATTTATGGCATTAGGGCGTCGCTTCTCGCGGCGATCGGACGTGAAACTGGTTATATTGTATGTTAATGCTTTATAAGTTGGTGGATTTTGATTTGAAAGGGTTGTTGTTATAAATCAAATATAAGGGAACTCAGTAAAAATTGTGTATCAATCATCAATAGTCATCGGTGAAGGAAAACATTGTGAGGAAACCGGCATGTCTAAGAACTAATCATTCGAGGATATGTGACATCCACCAACCTGCACTTGGCCAGCGAGTGTGGATTAAAGCCTAAACTCTCTCAACTCGAAAGGTAGTTGGGAGAAGACCCGTGCCCAGTAGTGGAACACTAAAATAGGGTTGACGTGTAACGTGAGTCATAACTATCTTTTAATCATACCTACCTATATAAACTCTTTGTTTTCCACATAGCTTACTCAGGAGGTATTCAAAGGTGTTATGTAAGGTGAAGATTATTTCTTTTCGCTAGTGATAATAGGTTTAATATGTAATAAGAGGGAGTTGGGGCATAGGGGCAAGTAAGAAGGCACAAACTATAGGCTGACCGTTTCACTCGCGTATCGCTATCTGAGGTACAAAGTCATAAAACATTAATTAAATCTCATAAAGAACTATTTAACCACAGATAAAAGTAATGTAAGACTATTCGTCACCAATATCCATATCGCTTGAATCATCATCACTGTCTGTACAGCTTGAAGAGTCAGAATCTTGGCGATAGGCGATACGCGAGTTAAACGATCGGCCTATAACTCTCAGCTTTAAGTAAAAATTTTCTGGTAAAAAGAATCAGTACCTGTACAGTAGGAAATAACAACGACTGCAAGTGGCACTTACTTCCTGAAAATTAAGAGTTTTTAATTTCAATTCACATTTGCTAAGACTCATAAGTAACTAATAAAATAACTCGCTTTCATAGCTAATCAATGAATACCTTTCAATGGTGAAGGGGGGAAATCTGAAACAGGAAAGCCGGGGTAAAATAGTTCATACTTAGAAAATAATATCTCTTCAATCGATATTTCTATGGCGACCAGCACCTTCAAATTATAGGTACTTGTTTGTACTATAAAAAACTCTTAAGATTTATATCATATAGTATTGTCTTAGATTTACGCGAAGATCACACATTGAAATAATCAATATCAATAGCACACATTAATATTTTTGGACGTCAAATACCTCAGTCCATCCGTGAACATGAAGTCTGAAAAGACTTTGAAACGTCGGGATCTAAAATCTAAAATAAACCGCGATAGAATCCGTAAAAAATAGTAGATTTATATCATCTTAATGAAGTAGCACATTAATTAATTCTTATAGGGAAGCCGATTGGAACTAGCTTGTATGGACTCTTCGCCACTGATGTCTTTCCATAGCAATTACGAATTTCAAAATAGCTATACATGTTTTAAAAGCACATTATTTTTAAGCAAAACAAATTACTGTATCTACCTATATTTCTTTTAAACCATAACTTTTTTTGTAAAATATAGAAAACAAGTTATCCTGACCAGTTGGCGTTATAATTCACGTCCTTTCTTAATACAAAGCGTCCGTAAATCATACCGTGGCACATCTGCCCGGGAAATAGAAAAATAACAATAAATAAAGAAAAATTGTACCCAACGCGACAGACTGGCTATAGGAAAAACGACACATAGTAGAAATGCACAAGTTACTAATAATAATAATAATATTGACTAAAAATATACTAAATATTGGAAGATTCGACTTATAAGAGAGATATCTGCTATAAAAGAAGGTGTTGTAGCTAAAAAAAGAGTACTTCGATTTATTAAAACTTATATTTCGGGTCATATGAATACTAGGAAATACGATTGAGAGGTCGAGTAGGAGAAAAGTAGGAGTGAAGGCGACAAAGTGAAGTTGAATGTAAACCATGAATTCTAAGTTAAAATAGGAACTGTGGCTTTATTAAAGCTTAGATTTCTGTTCATATAAAAGCTAAGATAGACAATGATGAGAAGTTGAGAAGGAGAAAGGTAGGAATAAAGGCGACAAGGTGAAACTGAATGAAATCCATGAATTCTAAGTTAAAATATGGTAGTAAAAATTGAAGAAATGTTAGACCACAGAGAAAATAGATATAATTGGATTACGTAGCAATTTGTCTTAAGATGTTCAAAGTATAGCCTTAAATTTTACCTTTAACTTCACGATGGAAAGGAAACGCAGGCAGAGAACGCCCTGACAGAACATTGGTACACTAACCTCTAGTTATTAGTATCTCGTTGTATAATGACCAGCTAAAAATTCAGGCAGCTACTTATTTACATAAGTCTCAAGAATAACTCCCACCACATAGCAAAACAAATTATTTATTTAATTAAAACCAGAGAAGAGAAAACTAATGAAATGTAACCTTGAGGCAATCTTCGGACAAGTCAACCCTTTCACTAATCCGAGGTATAATAGACCCGAGTATAAGAAATACCACCCATCGTATTAATATGTTAAGGAGGGATGTGTGATGTTTATTCATAGCTTTCATGGATATTTTTTCGTTTATAGATTTGTTTTAATAATATTCGGTATGACACCAATAAAATTAGTAGATTTAGCAACGCAAACTAGTCAAAAATTATGTTTTTGAATATCTTATTATAGAAGATAAACGGTTTGTAGTCGTTGGAAAAAGACTCGTTAGCCTTGTTATTGAATGTTCGCCACAAGCCACAAGGTGTTCCAATCCCAAGTCGAGAATACTAGAAATAAAGGTAGCTGCTTAGAGTTCCTATTTATGCCCAATATTAGGCCATAGACTAGCTGTTTATTACGTATAGAACCACGTATAGATATGTAGCGATACGCGATGTGTAGCTGACATTTACTTTACTTTACTGCCAAACAGTTTAAAGATAACAGGCCCTAGACTTTTCTTATTTTTGACATATAATCTCCAGAATATAATCTTAATCATATCTAAAATACCGTTACAAATATAAACGAATCTATTGTGTGACTGTACACGGCTAAACGAATCCTCTATTATTTTCAATCTATAGCCGCATCGCCATTTTTGTCGGTCCCTTCAGCCGGTGCATCACAATCATCACCCTGTGCTTCTATATTGACAGTACGTGTTCCGAATAGTGGATCGTTTTCCGGGATTTTGTAAATTGTACCTATTTTTATTTGGCGTCGATAGATTTCGAACGGTATGTTGGGTGGCCGGTATTTTGGACCGTATTTGTACGCGGCGGGTGAAGGGTTAATCAGCCGTATAATTGGCTAGTTACAATTCATTATTGTTTGGGATTGTTGTTATTATTCGTATATATTTAGAGATAGTTGTGATTTATAGATTGTTGATTGTGTTTTGGCTTTGTTTGTGTCTTGTGCTTTTCTTTGTTAGGTCACGCCAAAAACTGCAAAATTAACTGTCTTAACACAATAATTTTCATGAATTCATAATATTATCAGAATTTGTTTACAAGTAAACAAAAATAGACCATACATTATAGGGAACAAACTATTATTTTTCACTTTTCACAAAAGTGAAAAATAATTGGATGGCCGAGCTTTGCTCAATTTTTTTGAGATTTTATGTTAAAGTGAATCTAGTAATAGATTTTCTCATAAAAGAAATAATATAAAATACTTGTCTAGTTTCAAGACGATCCAATTTCCCACCTGAGCTATCATATACCTACTACATTGTGCTACACTGTGGTGAAATTAGCCTTCGTTTTCTAATGATACTGTACCAGTTTTTCATTGCCAGAAAAAACGAACAAATATGAACAATAACCTTTTTAACATTCTTTTTTCATTCAACCTACAATTAAAATTAAATAAAAACTTTGTTTACATTGTGAATGTTGTGTACAGCTGTAATTGGATGTCAGGTTTACGCACTATGTTTTGATATGACTATCCATTGTAATATGTTAATCTGTTATCTGTATCTGTACCTATTTAATAAAATAAAACAAATAATGAATAAACGATGAAAATAAACCTAGCTAGATCGATTAATCACCCTGAAACTCTCTGCATACCAAATTTCATGAAAATCGTTGGAGCCGTTTCTGTGATTCAAATTATATATATGCTGTTAAATATATACAAGAATTTCTCGTTTGAAAGTATTTCAAAGATAGATTTTTTACTAGAGTAGTGACACCCAACGTAAATCGATAGATATAAAAGTTTCTTTAAACAATTCCATCGCTCTCAAATTGAGAGGTCTGGCCACAAAGAGCGGTAATTCTTCATTAGATGCCCAAAGTTCCGGTCAAGTGGCCCGAGGGGTTGGTAATCAACGCCTCAACTTGTGTTATTTTTGAGGGGAATCGAGGGCGTTTAGAAAACTTATAGATTTACTGCATTTCGCAATATTCACAATAATGATGGCAATAAAATGGTTTTGACTACATAAAATGCCATAATTCGTATGTTTATATTTTTTATATCTTATCGGTTATAATATAACTCCGAATTATTATACTGACGGATAATTATTTGAACACTTTTCTAATAGACATACTTAGAGAATCTTTGTTGCATAGTATTGTCTTAGATTTACGCGAATATCACACATTGAAATAAAACTAATTTTTAACGGATTTTATCGCGGTTTATTTTAGATTTTAGATCCCGACGTTTCAAAGTCTTTTCAGACTAAAAAATAAATAATCTAGTAATAATAATAAATAATTTATCTTTTCTTAAATATTAATGTTTGAAGGTAGTCAGTAATAATTGTGATTAATATTTTTGGACGTCAAATATCTCAGTCCACCCGTGAACATGAAGTCTGAAAAGACTTTGAAACGTCGGGATCTAAAATCTAAAATAAACCGCGATAAATCCGTTAAAAAGTAGTTTTATTTCAATCTTTGTTGCAGTTTAAAATTTGGAATTGTGTCCGATGAACGGCTATAGGCTCGCCTCTTATTATATAATATGGAACCTAAACATAGCCAGCGAAAAGTGTTTGATTCACCTCTGTCTGGTATGAGAATAATTATTGTATCTTTAGTCTTATCAAAGTAGGTACAAGGATTTAAAAAGAATTTCTTGACTTGCCGATCAAGTTGCGATGCAGTTGCAATTATGTTTACGTCCTAGTGCAAAATGATATTCTTGTAATTGTTGAGCTGTCATATCTAATCTAAAGCGCTCGCGTGACGCGAACTTGACGCGAGCGTATCTGACAGCGGTTGTCAAAATTACGAGAATAAGAAAAGCGCTGTTTTGATCGAAACTGAACTGCAACTGAACTTATTTAATACGTGAATTAGCCTACTGACTATGAAATTCCTTACGCTGAGTATTTAACTCTCTTACAACTGGACAATTTGACATTAGATGATGATTTACCAATTCATTTTTCTGTACGAATACTTATAAGAACTTTTATAGAAGAAGCTGTGTCATAACTTCTTATAATAAGATTTTTTTCCAATAGTAGATAAGTATGAATTACAAGTCAAAAGAGAAAGGAAGGTATTTTCAAACCACAAACCCTCGTATATTAGTGACGTTTTATTTAATTCCGGCTTGAGCTAACATTTCTGTGTCAATGTTGACCGCATGTCGAAGCGGGCAAATACGGCCAAATTATTGGTCTCACTATAAATATAAACGCGGCGGCGGGTGGAGGGTTAAATGTTCTATTGAGATATTAAGTTTATATTATTCTTACAGCCGACAAAAAGAGGAGTGTTTTAAGTTTGATTTGTGTATCTGTATACCTGTATTATTGTCTTTGTGCCATTTGAATGAATTGAATTCAATTAAAATTTTAATGATACCCCCAACATAGGTGAGCACTGTCTTAATCACTTCACCTTTCGAATTAAAAAACGCATCAAAATCGGACCACCCCTTTAGATGCTACTGGGCTACAAATTTGTATACAACATGCAGTAACATGCAGTTTGATTTCGCTTGAGGACATCCTTCTATCGTAATGTTTTAAATTAGTTTACTTTAAAGATATGTCTTCTTTAATATTATTGGGAAGTTTATTCTTCTTCTTCTTCTTTCTCCTAGCCTTTTCTCATTATTTGGGGTCGGCTCTCCTCGTTCTGCGGCGCCAGGTTAATCTGTCCTGGGTTGTCATATCGTTCAACTAGGAGCGCTCCAAGTCTTTGGTAATTGTAGACCACCACGTGGCCAGTGGACGTCCTCTACCCTTTGTTACACTTGACAGTGCCAGCGCCTGTTTCACCACATGGTCTTCCGGCCGCCTCATGACGTGACCATACCACCGAAGTCGGCTTTTCAGTTATAGGCGCGACTTTGAAGCTTCCTCTGATGTGCTCGTTTCTCACCTTATCCAATCTCGTCGTTATTGGGGAGTTTATTGTAGAAAGGATTTATTTGGGGTTTGATTGACTGACTTTGTGGAGACGCGTATGATTCGCTATAACATCATTCTTTTTTTACTGTAAAATTACAAAAAAAATATTAAATTTGTTTCTAGTGTTTACATTGTATGCGTTATTTTTTTTAATAGCTTCATATTTGTAGTTTCTTTTTTGTTTTTTTTTTCTGAGAGACGAGCCTCGGTGTGATAGGCGTCCGAGTGTTAATCCTTAATCAAATCGATAGTCAGCTACATCTAAGTGTTGGCCATCGTTAGGGTGGTTTATTAAATTTGGACGAATGAACTGGACTGTACGTTTTATTTACTACTACAGAGGGGAGAATACGAAAAAAGAAATCTTTTTAATGATTGTCAGAGCTATTTTTTTTTGCATGATGAAAGTTTTAAGAATTTCATAATGTTGTTAAAATGGCTGGTTCAACTGATTTAAAAAGAGAGGAGGTTATCATATCGCATGTGTTTGTTAAAAAAGTAAATCTCTATCATGTGAAAGGATTGGTTAAATTATTTTTAGTTTGAAAGAAGATTTTAACAATTTTTTGTTATTTTTTTTGTCATGAAACGAATAGTTAGTCCTTCTTTAAGAGTTTTGAGGTAATTGGATTTTTTTTTTATTAAATTGGCTATTTTTGGTCTTATCAGTTTCTAATTCTCAAGAAAGCAACAATAATAATTATAATATTTTCACATATACACTCATCACGCCATCTATTAAAGCCATTTATTATATACTATACATATTTTTTGTATATACATATATACAAATAATAGATAAATTACACTCAGACACAGAACAATCATGTTCATTACTGAAAGATGTGTCCCATGTGGAAATCGAACCCACGTACTTCAGTTTAGCAGTCAGGATCACTAACCACTACGATACCAGTCTACTCAATTATCTGTTCTGTGTACGACAATATTACTTATTAAAAACGTCATTGCAGAAAAACTTTATTAACCCTGCTAATGCCGTACAAATTACTTTTGTTAACGGCGACAATATCTGACTTAGTGGCGAGACAAAATGAGAAAATTATACCAAGACTTAGAGCTGTTAATAAAAAGTTCGCGCGAGGGGTACAAGGAATAATATAAATAGATGTAGTACAATATCTAATATGCACTGTAACAGTAAAGTTAAACCCATTGGTGTCCCACTTCTGGGATATCTTCTCTTAGGCCTTATTAACACGTTCAACGTCCAGTGCCCCATATATGGGTCACTACGCAACGACCTACACACTAAGGGAAATTTAGGAAAAGGTAAGTAGTGAGTTAGTAGTCAGAGTTTATCTCAGTGCAAGAGTCTCTGTTAAAGCTCCTAGTGAAATGAAATATCTAAGCATTTTCAGTAAAGAACTCTTTTTATTTGTTTTTGGCAAAATAATTCATTTATTATCATTTATTTAAAAAAAAAATCTTGACGTTGGATTCCAAGCCCATTTATTATTATTTACGTTTTTAACAGCACATATAAAGATTAAAGTTCTATATGGGACGCACAAAGAAATGAAAATTTTGGATGGGAACGTTTAACGTGTTAAATATCAGATTTGTATTTGCACAGATAATATAATACCTACTAACTTACAGTCCATCAAATCTAAGAAGTACCGTTTGACGTTTCACAGTTTTCTATTAAATTAGCTTTATAGAGGCGTAATTCACACTATTTTTATTAGCTTTCCTGTAAAATAATTGAATTATGAAGCTATTTTTATTTTAACATAACATAAACAATTTTCATACAAAAAATAAAATTCTAAATGTACTACGTTTAGAACTGTCAAACGGTACTTCTTGGATTTGATGAACTGTAGTACATTTCAAAAGATCTCTTATATACATATTAAGAACCCCGTTAGGTCGCAGCAAAATGTAGATCTAGTTTAGGGCTTACTTATCAAGGTACTTAGATACATAAGTACTTAACAATTTTATAATATTATATTATTAATAAAGTTATATTTTATCTAAGTAGCAACAATAATTTTTAATTTGGGTGTTATCTGAAACTGTTAACAGTATTTAATAGAAAAATTCTTGTAAGTAGTAGAAACTACAGACTATCTAACGGATAAAAACGCTTGGAATTAAGTCGCTCTAACTCAACACACTAAATAAACAAAATGTAATAGATATAAGTACTTCATTTAAAAAAGAAAAAAAGCCTACTGAGTTTTTTGGCAGCGTTTCTCAGTAGTTGCCAGTCATTCACTGCACGGTAGGAAAAGAAGTTGGAGTTTTATGTAGACTCGCATCTCAAAAAAAAATAAAGCATATTTTGATTTTGATTTTGCAACATTATCAAAATATTATGTTATTATAATAATATGAAATTTTGAAATATTATTCATAAAAATCTTAAAGGGCCCTTCAGTTAAAATTGACTTCTTTCTACTATATGACCACAACTTGCCTGATGTGAAGCAATGATGTAGACTACGATGGAACGCGCTTACCCTGTAACTACCAATTCACTCGTGACTTAAAGACAGACAGTTTATATTGGGAAACAGATGCCGGAACCGTATTCAACAACTTGGCATTTCGCACTCGCACAGTAAAAGTGGAAGGAAAGCGCTATAATCTGCCTTTCTTCAAGTCACGAGTGAATCGGTTTTTAATGGGTTAGTGCGTTCCATCGTAGACACATTATTGCTTCACATCAGACAAGTTGTGGTCAAGCGATAGCTTATTATAGGGTAAAAATAATCCATTTAGCTGTTTGGGAGATACAGATAGAGATAGAGATAGAGATACAGATAGAGATTTTGTAGATTTGTAATAATTAAATTTACAAAAATACGTATAGGTATGATACTCGCGAAAAACATAATACCTACTTTTTGGACAGTCGTTTAAAAATAATAAAACTCGTTGGTCCAAACTGTGTCCGATGAACAGCATGTCTAAGAACTAATCATTCAAGGACATGTGACATCCACCAACCCGCACTTGGCCAGCGTGTGTGGATTAATGCTTAAACTCTCTCAACACCTAAGATAGTTCCAGACCTGTGCCCAACAGTGGGACACTGAAAAAAAGGGGTTGAAGTTACACATATGAATCCTACTTATAAAAACATCAAGTTCTTTATAAAACCGGCTATCAAATAATACTTATTTACTTACCTACTATTTGAAAATATCTCAGATTGCTCAACCGGTCGGGTCGGGGTACGATTCCCGTGCGATGTCGCGATAGTCTCGTGTACTTTATTACGATTTAATTCAACAAAACTGTACTCAGAACCCTTTGATACACCGCAGCTATAGTGTCTATGAGTTTGTGGTTATCAGGGACAATAAAGATGACATTTTTTATTATTTTGTCTGTCAGATAAATAAATTAAAAATATTGTACACGTGTTTAGTGTCCACCCGTGACCAGGAAGTCTCACAAGATTTTGAAACGTCGGAATCTAAAATCTAAAATAAACCGCGATAATATCACACATTGAAATAAATATTTTCATTTCAATGTGAGATATTCGCGTAAATCTAAGAAAATATACTACGTGTTTTCCTTTTTTTTGTGTAACCTAAGGATTACGGCGATAAATCCAAGCGTAATCTCGAATGACATCAGACTTATGTAAGTTTTATACAGAGGTATGACGTAGCGCACTCCATAACTTTAGTAGGTACGTAATATCTCAATATTGTTAAATTTTTATAATAAAGCAAAAAATACATGTCCAACATTGTTTATAATCTTATTGACATACTTATTAAAATACGATTTTTCATACTTACAGTCATCCCTATTATTGCGCTGATTTACGATAGGTACTGTTATGTTTTAAGTTTCTTTAGTTTTTTGTATACAATTTAATAGTCTTATTTAGTTAAGTAACTCTTACTACCAAAGATTGGATACATAAATATTTTTTATTTTATTTAAACATATTAAAAAATATGTAGGAATACTTAACTTCTTAACTACTGTATTAAATTTGATACCTTAAAAAAAACCGTCCGTTACCGTAAAAAAAGATTTTTTTTAACTAAACGCCCATCACCGCATATATACGAAGGCGGCCAACAAAAATAATTGAAAGCAAGAAAAAAATTGTATACGTTTCGTATCAATAAACTGCCAAATAACTGTGTATAGGACGATCGTCATGTAAAAAAGTCCGCTAGATGATCCAAATCATGGTCACCGTATTCAGAATAAAGTTGTACCAGTACCGTTTTGTTTTTGTTTCAACGCATCACACGATTTTATGATATGGAAACAATATCATTTTGTATTGTCCTGTTTATTTGCTTCACTGCTGGGCATAGGCCTTCTCTTAACTGTCTTAAGAATTGTAAGAATGTTTGCTGGTTGGTCAGAGCCGCGGTGGCGCAACGGTACAAGCCTCTCCTTTGAAATATAAGGTCACGGGTTCGATTGTTTCATCATCGCTGCATCGGTGAAGGAAACCATTGTGTGGTCACAACGGGCATGTCTAGGAATTAATCATTCGAGGACATGTGACATCCGCGATCCGCCAATCCGCACTTAACCAGCGTGTGTGAACCTAAACTCTGTCCACTCGTAAGATAGTTAAGAGAAGACCTGTGCCCAGCAGTGGGACACAGCACGTAAAGTAACTTTAATCCAAAAATGTAAAATTGTGTTACTGTTTTACGTAATTTCGAACATTGAGGCCGTAGTTTCTCTACGTGTCTATATGGTAGCCGACGTCACGAACCGCGGTCACGACTACCAGCCGTGTCCTTGCGGCGGTTGTCTGATGACCACTTTCATACATCTACAAAGCAACTTCCTAGTTTGCGATCAACGGGCCGGTGGCGTGGTCGGTAAGATACTTACTTTTCACGCTGCAGTTCGTGGGTTCGATTCCCACCCGAGACAAACATTAGTGATGAACATTTGTGTTTGTGTCGAGTCTGGGTGTAAATATCTATTTTATGTATTTATTTACACAAGAAAAGTTATGTATAGTATATACCAGTTATCTGGTTTCCATAACACAAGCTCTGCTTAGCTTGGGACCAGATGACCGGGTGTGTTAATGTTCCAGAATATTTATTCATTTTATTATTTTTTTATTAAACTAGTCGATAATTGTGACTTTGACTTTGACTTTTGCAAGGTCGTGGGTTCGATTCCCACCCAAGTCAGACATTTGTGTGATGAACTTGTCTGTCTGTCTTGAGTCTGGGTGTAATTATCTGTATTTAAGTACCTATGCATTTTATAGAGAAATGTATTTTAAGAAATTTATTACCAGTTATCTGGTTTCCATAGTACAGTTGCTTCGTTTGGGATCAGATGACCCAAAGTATGATGTGTAAATGTATCACAATATGTTCCACAATATTAGTGCTCCTAGACCTCACAAGGAACCTATGTTGCAAATTTGGAGTCTCTAGACCTTTGATTTGGGCTTTGTTTTAAATTGTCAATCAGTCTGTCAGTTTCTTTTTGTATATATTTACGATATTATATTTACAACAAACTCATTATAATTGATAAGTCTGTCAAGATGGATAGATATCGGTGGTCGGTAAAATACTTGTTTTTCACGCCGCAGGTCGTGGGTTCGATTCCCACCCGAGACAAGCATTTGTTTAAATATGTCTGTTTGTCTTGTGTCTGGGTGTAATTTATCTATATTTAAGTATGTATTTACAAAAGAAAAGTATTATATGTAGTATATTACCAGTTATCTGGTTTCCATAGTACAAGCTCTGCTTAGTTTGGGATCAGATGATCGTGTGTGTTAATGTCCTACCATATTATTTATTTATTTTATTTATTTGAAGGTTGGTTCTTAATTCATACCATAATTTGACACTTGTCATTTTATTCTTATTAATCTTCACTATTACTACTATTATAATGATGACCCTATTCTAAAATGACAAAAAAAAGGGAAAGAAGTTAATTATAGTTTTAAGTTTTTAGTTTTAAGACACACTCTACTTCTACGCTCACAATCATTCATCACTCTATATACTAACAACACTACACTACAATTACATACATCAATACACACAATAACTACTTCTTCAAACACTTCGAGATATGTAATCTACATTATTTTCTCCCACATTCATACAGCAGGCAACAAGAGAAGGCGTAGTGCCTAACAAACCTTTCTTTCATTATTTAAAAAAACCTATTCTAGGGCCATGACAGATTGCCATGGACAGCTATCATACAGCCATACAGCCATACAGCTAGCTGGAGATTATTATAATAAAGTTATAAATAGCAGTTTAATAAAGCAGTAGTTTCGCCCGCTATAACTCTGTCGCTACCGTAACCCTTATGATACAATCGCTGGTGTCGGGTTCCTTGTTCTTTACGATGACATGAGCTGTAGTTTATGTGTTTATCTACCACTGTCTACTGGATTTCTTTATTGTGAGTTACAGAAGACTTAACATTGATTTTAACTTGTAGTTAGCAGTGTGTGAATTTTGCAACGTTGGTAACGTATCTATCTAATACATAAAATTCGCGTGTCACAGTGTTAGTCACCATACTCCTCCGAAACGGCTTGACCTATTTTAATACAATTTTATATGCAGGTCTCAGTAGGTCTGAGAATCGGCTACTATCTATTTTTCATACCCCTAAGTGACAAGGGGTATCCACCGCTAACTTTTTATTTTTCTGGACAATATTTATTTTATATATTTTGTTATTATGTGGTTTTAAAAATACATACAACCTTTTCACCTTTCTATCACCAATCCACCTTTTTTTAAAAAAGCGAAATTAGTAATACGCGGTAGGAAGCTCGCTGGGGCAGCTAGTTTTAAGTTTAAATTCACAAATGAAAAGTATTATACGTATAGTATATACCAGTTATCTGGTTTCCATGACACAGGCTCTGCTTAGGTTAGGACCAGATGACCGTGTGTGTTAATGTCCCAGAATATTTATTTATATTAATTTATATGAATAAGCTGTCATGGCACAACGGTAGGTATCGGCCTCAGCATTATAACATAGGAAGGACGGTAGTGGCCTCACATTTTTGGTGTTGATTTTCACCTAACTGCTAAATATCATGCAATGTAATAAGGAATACTACATTTTAGGATATTACTCAACTGAAATGAAATGAAAACATGCTATATTTTTATGAGGCGTGAGCCTGCATAAAAATAGTCCAATTTTTTTCGTACCGTGCAGTGAATGACTGGCAACTACTGAGAAACACTGCCAAAAAACTCAATAGGCAATTTTTCCTTTTGCAAATAAGTACTTAAATCTATTACATTTTGTTTGTTTAGTGAGTTGTATTAAAGCGACTTAATGACCTTATCCACACACGTTGGCCAACTGCGGGTTGGATTATGTGACATATCCTAGAATGATTAGTTCTTAGACATGCCGATTTCCCCACGATGTTTTCCTTTACCGATATTGAGCAGCGGCGATGTATAAATTTACACAAAGATGTGTGAGCACGACCGGAAATCGGACCCGCGACCTTATATTTCAAAGGCTAAACTATTGTTTCTCAGTAATTACCACATCATTAACTACACGGTAGAAGAAAATAAGTAAGAAATTTTAATATAAGTACCAAAAAATTCATTTACTTTGACTTAAAGATTTACCGATTTCTTTGTGTTTGTTCCAGGTGCTCAAAACAGACGGACATCTGCAGGTCTAGCAATGGAGTTGTTTGAACAACATCAAGGAACGCATATATTGCAGGTAAACTGTAAATTTTAGCTTATGAACAGGAACTTGTTACTTATAGCAGATAGTTACCCACTAAACGAGGACGAAATACTTAGGTTCCACTTTAATGGCAAGAACTGCCAAGCTGTGGAATTCGCTACATCTCTAGCTCATTATAGCTCATGGATAGCTGTAATCTGCCAGAGTTAATCACGAGTGAATCGGTATTTAGGGGAGAATGTGTAGCCAGGAATGGAGAGCCAGGCTTTGAAACAGCGAATATGATTTTATAAATAGATAGAAGATTCTAGAGCATTCCAATTACAATACTTTGAAGAAGAGTGCATTTTTCTTGAAGAGCATGTATGGACATGTTTTGGATCATACAGGTTCCACCTGACTTCTGTGTTTTTCACTTTAACTCTTATTAGTGTCCCACTACTGAGCACGGGCCTTCTCTCAACTATCTTTCCAGTTGAGAGAGTTTACATACGCTGGCCAAGTGCGGGTTGGTGGATGTCACATATCTTCGAACTATTAGTTGTTAGACATGCCGGTGTCCTCACAACGTTTTACTTCACCAATATTGAGCATCGGTGATGTAGCATTTCACACAAAGATGTGTGGGCAAGACTGGGAATCGAACCCGCGACCTTATATTTCAAAGGCGAGGCCCGTACCACTGCGCCACCGCTGCCTATGACTGTTCTATCTTAAGAAAATGAACAAAAACTGCGTAGCCTTAACAAAGTCGTTGACCTCATTTTAAATAATATCGATTACATAAAACTTGTCAACTAAACACAAATAACCAACGAAATCCATCTGTTTACTTTCAACATACCACAAAAAATCGTTCAAACCGATCAACATATTTGAACTTGACTATTGAATGTCCATTGAGCAATCAATTGGCCGATTTAAAGTTTTTTGCTAACAAAACATACAATAGAATATACACAAAAGAAACTGCAACACACATTGACAGTATTAGGCGAAAAAACTCAATTTAATAATTCTCAGGTTTCTCTGAATTTCATAACAAAGTAATTGGATATATTATTTTGGGCCAGTGTTGATTGGTTTCATGCAAAAAGTTGTATTATATTCTCGAACGTTTTGCGTTCCGTACACAAAGCAATATTAAAAAAAACAATGGGTGTAAAAATTTAAGATAGCGAGATTTGAATAAGATGGACAACCTCATGAAATTGAAATGCGAAAATAGTATCACAAAATTCTAACTAATTCGCTCTTACTGTTAAAAAATATATTTTTGGCAAAAATATCTAAACTTATCAATTAAACCTTGATGATATACGACCAAATCATTAAAAACATAATAGAAGGATAGAAGAAAGAAGAGATTAAAATGACAGGATTCTCCTAAAAACTCAAACCATAGCTGATTAGATAGATCAGCTTTGGTTTGAGTTTTTAGGCGAAACCAGTCATTTGTCTTTGAAAGAATTGCTTCAACAACAAGACGCGACTTTTAAGTGATATTGATGTTGGTAATAATCAAAAAGTAGTGGTAATCAGAAACCATGAAAATGATTTACGAGTACCTTAAAATAGAGTTGGTAACTTTGACAAGCTCCACTATGCGATCAAATCGATTGAGATAACTTTCATCGCCACGCACCAACCACCGAATTACTCCATAAAACAATCGGATTCTGCACAGAACTCTAAAAAATCGATTACAGTAGTACTCGTATCAATTCGATCACGTAAATTATCATTTTGTAACCGATTTGCCTCTCATAATATTGTGGTGTTGTGGTTTCTACTTTGCACTGAAAATCACCTACTACGTGACTCCTTGGCGATTTTTTTAGAAAATCGAATAAAATCGAATGTTTTGCGGGACTAGTTGTACGATTGGCTAAAAAAATAAGGACGGACATGCTATTTTTCATACGTAATTGATAGCACGATTGTTCCCGATTTCCCTTGACGATAAGTGACAATGAAAACAAAGATAACACAGGTGGAGTTATTAATCACCTATTCATCCTATTTATTTGAGATGTCAGTTGTGTATGATATAGGAACAGAAGTTGATACAAAAGCAATAGCGTCCACTAGACTTGTATTGACTGATGGCTTCACTAATCATCTTGCTTCGATGGTAGTCGTCATGTTTTCTTGCGAAACGATGATTTGTTCATGGTTTTTGAACGATTCGTGATTTTGATGGGTTGTTTATGAACCAATAAGTGCAAAGGTGTCCGACGATTAGTTATAATCGAGTTGAGACATTGAGAAGATTTTTTTAAATTTAGGCGAATATAAAAAAAGCAGTAAACCCTGCTAAAATCCGTTATAAAGTAGTTATTTCGATTGAGAAGAGTGTTTGAGGTTTGAATGTAATATTTTTGTAATTTTTATTGGGATTTACAGTTAATAAACAATAATAGACTTAAAATTTAGGCACTTCTAATGCAACATTATCTATTCTCTTCATTACGACTCGTGTTGACCGTTTTTCGTTAACAGACTGTTTGTTTACTTTTTTTGTTAACCGTCACAAGATTGGTGCTAGTACAAAACTATTGGGTATGTACAGTTAGCATAAAACATTTTTATTTTCGATGTTGCCTTACCACTTCTGGTCAAAAGCCTCTCTCAACTCCCTCCTTAAAAATTCTGGAATAAGTACCAATATACTTGATCTTAATCTCTTGAAAGTGACGAACTTCTTAAGGCTTTCACAATAGGTGAAACTAGTACTAATAGTAGCCGGGCTGTTCTGCGTATGTACTAATAGCATTGCGCTAGCGAACCCCGCAGCCCGGCAAAGGCTGTCTGACTCGGGGCGAGTGGATGCGTATAGCATTGTCTTCAGTCAAAAAAGTCCTACCAGTTCAACCGTCGCCTCAGACGTCCTACCTTGTGTCGTGGTACCTACACCACTGAATTACATTAGGCCAGTGAATGTAGATTAAGGCTTGTACCTAAGATTGTCGCAAGACAATCTTTGTACATTGATGCCCATTAGTGAGTTGCTGCTATTGAGTTGTAAAAACATTTTATTGTATTAAATAACTGAAAAATTCTTACCATTATTGTTCTTAAAACACCATGACCAACTACCTTTTATTACCAAAAACTAGGTCTTAATATTCAAAGAACAAAATTTCATCACAAAGTTTCACTAAATCCAGTATTTAATTTTACAACAATGATCTTTTGTGTTTCGCTTCTGACTGTACCTGCCAGTTTCACGCCAGCGCTTGCGCATGAACCGTGACAATTTTTAATACAAAACTATTGTTTAGCTATAATGAAACGTGGTTTTTCAATACATTACACACTATTTATTCGTTGAAATTAACAAATATTTCGATATTACTGTGTTTTGGCATTGAAATGTTGTGAAATTTTAGGATTGGGAAATATCATTTGATTGGAATGATTAATCTTAAAATAAGTTTAAATAGTTAACACTAATCTTACACTTTGCCCACCTAAAATTTAATTAAGATCTACCTGGAGTTCAAGTTTCAAGTTTTTATAATAATTTGTTAATAATTTTAAAGTAAATGATAATTTTGTGTTTTGTTCACAGTCCCTGGATGGGTTCGCACTCTCCGTGGCGGCGGATGGGAGATTTCTGTACATATCTGAAACAGTTTCTATATATTTAGGATTATCACAAGTAAGTAAAAATTTGATTGTAATTTATCAGTAAAAATTTGCTATCTACATATTTCTGACTAACACGTCCATAATCAAATCAAAATCTTTTGCCATCTCACAAAGAATTTCAAAACATACCTACATTAGCCATTGAGAAAGTCGTTTCATCGCTTTTATTAACAATGCATGTGACATAATTATCTACATTGAACATAATTCCTGTAAGACATGTAAGATATTCTTAACGACCTTATATAGCTGTTATGAAGTTACGAATTGTGATATTTAAGATGATGAATCAATGTCTTCGACCACTGAACCAAAACGTGGTTTAATTAATTGTAGCTATATTGTGCTATGTACACCTACCTCTGTAAATATAGCAGAAGCTATGGCACATGTAAAATAAATACATTATGCTTTTGATGTAGACGATACAAAATATACGAACAAGCCCACATTTCATACATAAACACATACAGAATTCATTCACACGTGCCCAACGGAAAGATGATTTAATCAACAATATTCGGCGCCGGTAGAAAGGCGTTACTGTACCAGATCTAAGATATAGACCACGTGTTATGATGGTACGTGCTTCATAGCACACTATCTGTTTTCGGAGCATCTTTAAGGGATTTTGAGATTTTTTATTCACATCCAAAAAAAGGAAAAGTTTTAAGAATTAAGGGTTTGTAAAATGATATTGTGTTTAGGAAGCTTCTTTCTGGAATAGGGACGCGTATGGGTGTTCCAACGTCTTTTAAATTAATTCTGATAAACAATTTATTTATCTAATTTTTCAACTTAGTACTAGTAGTAATATTAGTTATTATAATCAAACTATAAAATTTTGTAGTCGCAAAGTCTGGTGGAATTCGTGTTATTATAATAAGACGAAACCGATCCTCAAATGCAAGGTGCACCAACTGAGAACTAAAAGTTTATTCTTTCACGAGAAAACTGAAAATTTACTGACACGAGTTTTACGAATAAACCATACTGAAATGAAAACATAAGCCAAATTAAATAACAGTACAAAATTAAAAGGCTCTGCAAAAACAGCCGAAAACTGGGAAAATTCGCTTCCAAAATGGCTGCAGGGGGTGGAGTGAAAGAGAAGGGAATAAGGGGGAAAGGGACGATACGATATGCCGGTCACGTGCGGGCAAGGCGCGCGCGTGATCGTCATTCTAATGCCTACACTCACACACCCCCAAGCTTTCACACATTGACACGACAACGTCCACACACCTTTCACATACTCTACGTAGATGTGTGAGTAACATAAAATACATAAACTTCCTAGTAAATAAGAGTTGATACAACTTTCTTATAAGTAAAGCTCCTGTAGACGTTTCGAGGATATTAAATTCTGTCTTCGCATTTGCCTCTGAAGACTGATAGCGCCAGGAAATCTCATTATCTTTCGTACTCGCAGTTTTTTGCTCATTTAGATTTTTATGAATATTATATTATATTCCATCAATATTTTTGCTTGTTAGATTACATTCCACCGAGATTCAACATTCACTTACTAACTTTATCAATTTGAGCAAATAAACCTGATTTTCTTTATGAAATTTTATCTTTTTACAATTTTATTTCAACAAACTTTGATTGGACATGTTATCTTTGATTGACTTCTATTTATTTTTGGATCATCCAATCTGGTTGAGTCTGATCTACCTTTCACTATTACTGTTTATTATGCCTCTTTATATTGCTCTTATGTGGTATTAGTAATAAAAATAAATATTTACATATGGCAAAGTATAGTCTTATAATCTTTAAATAATTTCGAAATTTGCCGTTGAAAAATTACATTCTGTACCATCCCATCAATCGGCGAATCGGTAAACACTATAAAATCGTAACCAAGATTCCCAGAACCGACCACCATAACGTCACCATTGTCTTTGGTATTTACATTCACAACTTGAGTGCGGATACACGACCACTGAATGTCTAATAAGGTCTCACAATTATTTAATAAATATATTTAGATGTGAATGCCGAGAAAGGGTCAAGAAAGTCTGTTGGCAACAGTTTTTAGTATTTAAAGTTTATTGCCTTCGCGGTTTGGTATGACATTTTTATGAATCTAATGAACTCCAACAATATTTCTTAGGGAAAACACAAAGCACTCAAAACTTAAAACTTTTGCAATATTGTGTTTTACAAAACGTCTACTTAAATAATGATTGGTGTAATACCTACATTTACCATCATTGCCGCGATAGTAAGTACCAAAGAGCATATAAACGCTTACGCTGAAATATGGTTGGTAAAAAAAGATAAAATTAATAGGTTTATTTAAAACTTGTTTCACCTCAATAATTTACGTTTCCAGCAGATTAGAAAAGATTCTCTAATCTTGTTTTTATAATCAGCGAAATATTGTTCATCATAATTTTGATCAACTTTACAATCCTTGTTAGTTGTTTCTACGTAGGCACCTGCTATGCGATCTACGATAACAGCTCTTTCATTCATAACGATGTACGTGACTCCAGCTTCCTCTTTAAGTTTGAAGACTGGTTTTTTATTGGCTGTTAATTGTACGTAGACTTGAATGGAGTAGAGCCCTAACATGACATGTGAAAACATTATACAAGAAATTTCGAAGAAATTGTAATATTTTGGAACGAAAAACTAGAACAATAATACTAAGCATCATATTAAAAAAAACTGGAAAATTTCTATTAAAGAACATAACAGTCTGAAGATATCGAAGGACAATTTTTGATTTCTGGGTTCTTTCATTTTGAATAGAAATCAGCACACTTATGGAGTGCAGTTTAGTTGCTTTATCAAATTTTATGAAACTTTGGACCTAACTTTTAATATTATCGGTAAACACAACAATAGTACAGATTGAATACAACGTTTTTTTTCTTGTCTCCAGGTAGAAATGACAGGCAGTAGTATATTCGATTACGTCCACCAAAGTGATCATGCAGAAATAGCAGAACAGCTAGGATTATCTTTAACAGGAAGACCTGGAGGTACTGGGTTAAACAGTCCAGCTTCTGGCAGTGAAGAAGGAAGTCAGCATGGGACTAACAATCCTGATGGTAAGTTATAATGTCTATAATAGATACATTAAGTGTTAATTGTTTATAATTTGGGGAATATTTTGTCAGCTATTAATTACAAAATAATTTAGAAATTGTGTACTTTGGTAAAACCACTCTAGAGCTTCACGAGACAGGCTGGACATAGTGAAGCTCGCTAGCAAGACATTTTCCTTGACCTTTGTAAGAAAATGTTAAATTGTTTCCTTTTTAGTAGGCAAATAAATGATAATTATTATATTTTTGATTTTTAGGTTCTTTCATTTCGAACAGAAATCAGCACACTCATGGGGTGCAGTTTAGTTGCTTTATCAAATTTTATAAAACTTTGGACCTAACTTTTAATCTTATCGGCAAACGTAACAGTAGTACAGATTGAATACAATGCTTAAAAATACTGGTAAAATTTCAATTATCTTTAAGACTAAGAAATATTTTGCTGTAACTGTAGTGCCTTAACTGATATACTGAGGTTGTCATCATATAGATCCATACAGGAAATAGTACCAAACTAGTACGTCAGCTTTATCAAAATTCATTGTAAATTCTACTACTAACAGAAACGCGTAAGTTAAACTTTTAACTACTTACTGGATTGCAGTGTGAGTATATATAGGATTGAAACAGGGATGTACGTTTTATGTAATACTTGTCAGTAAGTATCTCAAACTAATCCAGAATATTCAGAAGCATTGTATTGTAAATAGTGGTATGCGATGGTAGGCCATCATGTTTTACTGTACTTTCAATAATGGTTAACAGTACACTTTATATTAGATCGGGCATTCTTTTGTCTGCCAGTAATTTACTTATTGATATTGTAATTGAATCTACTACATCATCAGATTGTTCCACATAAAGGATAATTACTAAAATATCATTACCTGCAGACTATTTTTTTTAAATCAACTCTTTTTAATCCATTGATTGCACGCTTGTTAAGTTAAAACGATATCTCATCTCAGATTCATTAGATAAATAGAGCCACGTTTAAATAAAACTCGATCAAACAGCTCATCTACTAAAAAATGAGGATCACGAATGAATAGAACTTCATTTACAATATCTCAATCATTTTTTTGCTTCTCTAGTCTAATTATTACCTATCAACGGGTTGTTACACTTAAAATCATCTGTAATACCGTTGAACATTTAATTCTATCCGAATATCGTAAAAAGTGGTGAAAAAACTTACTGAAAACAGTAAAACGAATACTTACCGTTACTCATTTTAAGGTGTCACATAGAAAAAGACGAACGAATGGTGTTTTCTAATAAAATCTGTTTAGAATTCAATTACACTTGAATTATTTCGAAGGTTGTTGCTACACCGGTAACGCGACAATACCGTCCTAAAATTTCACTTGCTATGTCGAATCGACGAATACAACAACTAATAAGCTTGGATGGAAATTGAAATTAGATTATAGTGTTCACGGCGTGTTGGGACCTCATGAAACGGTCTATGGGGTGTCATAGCTTTTCTTTATTCAACAAATTAATATTTCATTCAATGTCTATGGGAATGTGATGGGTCTTAATGAAAGTCTACAGCGTCTCCAATTGTAGGTAGGTATTTGAAATCTTTAAATCGGTCATCTGCCTAATTTCTAGAGATGTGGGTGCCGATACAATAATAGAATGGAGATAGAAAAAAACTGATTCGTATTATAATTTTCACCATTGATGTCGTACGGTTGGCTGCATTCATAGATTTTTTTATAGCTGCGGCTGTTAAAAAAAGTCAGTTTAAATGCATGCAATAAGATTAATATTTTCTTATGATTGTTTTGAACAGTTTTTTGGATTCCAGCAGTGAATTGAAACATAACGAAATAAAACCAATTGAAAACTAATATTTTAAGTAAAAAATGCATAAAAACGTTTAGATAGATACTTAAAAAGGAATAACAAATAATGATCTAGATAGACAGGTTATTAAACTCGAATTCTTACTGACTTTTTGTTGATAAAAAATATTTTGACATTTCTTAGAAAAAATTAATAATCTAAGTCAGTTTGAAATACAAAATTTGGAAATGACCGTATCAGCGTAGATTTTTCTAGATTCATAAGAATGAAATGTGCTTCTTAATCTGTGGAGCACTGAATTGGATTTTACAGTTAACTATAACGTTAACAAAGATGTTAAACACAATTAAGGGGCAAGTCTATTAATTTCACACGAAGAGATAGTAGATTTTAATTTACATTTTGCTTATAAAAAACTAAATAAAAAATCAATCAGGATCGATCTGGATTGACAGAGGCTTTTATATGATGACGGGCGTGGTGAAATGGGTCACAAAACAGAAAGCCATGGTGAAATGCCTATTGTCACCATGATGGCCATGGATGTTTGCGTGATGCTGAGTGATAGGTGACAGTGGTTCTAAACGTTAGAGAAAGTTGAATTTTTTAACGAACCTTTGTGATTTGTGACTTAAACTAAATAGAAAAAGTACCTATTTGATATTCATTCATAATAGTAGTTATTTTGATGTCAACTAAGTGACATTTATTGATCGTTTTCGACTCTGTTTGATCTTCTACTGGATTTTTGTTGGTTGATAGATCGATTTCGCCATCATTATAAGTAGGTGAAAAAGAAAACTGTTTCTAAAATATGAAACAATAACAAGAAACGTGATCACTTAAGCCTTGATACACTTAAAATAAAACCTATTACAAATTAGAAACTGCATCTTGTATTACCACAATTGTATATTTTTTATATCATCTAATATAGCCAATTCACAATACATTACCTTCATGTTTGAAAATATAATAGCTAGAAATCTATTTAAAAATAATTGCTATACAATAGTGAAAACCGCACCATTGTTAGTTCAATAATTTAGAAGTTTATTGCAACAAAATGGACTAACAGATTTTATAACGTTGAGATAAATAAAGCAGTTTGTTATTGCATTCAGGATTAAATTTAAATTCAGTTTGTGCCAGCATTTAAAATAATCAATCTAGCGATTGAAAACCTTATTTATTGTTATAAATAAAACATAAAATATACTGTTGGGAATAATAGTAAACATACTCATACTATGTAGGTAACAAACTAAAAAAAGATTCAAAGTAGTTACTTGGTCCAAATGATGTATGTGATACAAGAAAATAAACATCACGAAGTCACCAAATCAATCCTTAAGCAAAAACTCTTTTCACATCAAGGTTACTCAAATATTTGATCGCTGACTCAACCTAGTTACGAATTTAGTACAAAGACGTGATACAAATCAACATACCTTTTGTCCATTATAATGGTTATTGTGCCTATTGCTAAAGATTAAAATTGCAACAGTCGTATGCGCAGCGAATTTCAATTCAACAGTTCCATTGAAGACTTACTCGTTTTTCGATTTAGTTAAGATGTCAGTATGGCCAGTTAGAATGAAATTGGATGGGATTTTTTTCTCTTTCTCTCTAGACTAAAAATAAGACTTTGAATTAATAAAAATGCTAAAATCGGCAAGATAGTGACAAAAAATGTCTAAACTAGACTCTTAGAAACGTAACAATCAATTAAACAAAAAACTAATATTTTTAATAGAATTAAAGTAGCAGAGGGACTTGAAAAAATACAGACAATAATAAAAAAGAAACTTAAATAAGTAAAAGAGCGCAGGTAGGTCACAACTGCAAAAAAATATTTCCAAGCACTAAATAAAAAACGGGATCAAAAAAATATTTACCGTTTTCGGTTCAGTTCTATTTCAGGAGATAAAGAAATTGATATTATAGATTAGATGACTAATACTAGCAAAAACTATTGTGAAAAGTCATTCTTAAATGAGAACACTGAAAAAGTATATGTAAAAAGAACTGTGTCGAATTCTATTGATGACATCAGTGTACACGCTGCAAAAAATAAACAATAAAAGCCTTATTTTCGTCCTACAATACTATAGTCAATGATACTTACGGGTTAAGTAGGTTAGGTGAATTCGATATGTTTTTATTTTGTTCGTTCGTCCGCGTGAATACTAAAAGTATTGTACACGCACATTTAATAATATATTTCTAGTACACGAATATTATCGGGATGAATATAATCCTTACCTAGATAGTAAGTTTCATGGAAAACCTGATTGTTGTTTTTGCTTTAAATCATCCATTCATTTTTATACACTTTCTCGTTTATTAGTAGAAGGATCTTCTTCTTGTGATTCATCATTATTCAATCAAAACTTTATGGTTATTACGCAATTAAGATACCTTTGTGTAGATAAATTCACACGAATCTGACAAATCGGTTTTGCTTGTGTAAAAGTTCAGTTCACAACCTAACAACCAATGGATCATGAATTTATTATATTTATAATGCAGCTATTATGGTTTTTCTGTTTGGTTTGGTTATTTGCGGAGGCAAACTTGACTTTCGCGTGAAGTGTTAAATAATGTGTGTTAAACACAATGAGTATCATTAAGTTGATGTCGATGATTACTTTGACAACCACTGACAAATAACTCAGTGGCTGGTCCAGTGAAATCAATTATACCGTAGTGTCGATCTTCCTGGTCCCAGTGGCTCACAATTCTTGTAATTAGCTACACGTTCAAGCAATCAATCAGCTCGCACTGATTGATTCACTTTGAAACCAAAAATTGATTCTATTTGTGTTTAAATTCAACCAATTACTTGGATTTTAGAATTTATCTCATAAAAAATTATGTAGCATCTTATAAATTTTTTATTTGTCGTCTTTTTGACAAATTATTTTCTGTATTTTGCTGGTTTTTGTTATAAAAATACGTCCAAATCCGACGTGGACAGAGCGATCCAATGACATTCAATTTTAAAAGCCTATTGTCATAGTTTCTTAGGTTGAATAAAATAAATAGAGCAAAATAAGGCAATGGGATGAAAGAGTGTCTTTTAACTTTTGGGTACTTATAATTTTTTTTTGTTACTAGTGTCTTCACAAATGAGTCTGGCTGCGAGTGGATCACTATACAGAGGAATGGACAGAGCATTCTGCGTAAGAATGAAGAGTACCCTTACGAAAAGAGGCTGCCACTTCAAATCCTCAGGATATAGGGTAAGACATAGAAAATTAATATACCAAAATTTTGCTAAACAGTTCAATAGGACATAATTGAAAAAAAATGAAAAAACAAGACATATAAAAGATCAGAGAATACGAGAATTTAATCCAGCTAATCAAAAGAAAAGTCGGTTGGAAAATTCAATTGTTACGCTTTTATGAATTAAAAATTTGATTACCAAGACGACTATGAAAATTTGTGGACCTTTTTCTTTCTAATTTTATAGTAAGAAATACATGGACGCTGAATTTTCATTTTCAATCTAGGTTGGAAGAAGCAAGGAGGGGGAATCGTCGAGTAACGCTGAGAGTGGTAATTGGCGGGTGGGTATCAGTAGAAAGACAATTGTGTTACAATGGATATAAAACTATCTTTTGAACAAATACCCTCCCAACACTTTAAATAATTGATAGGTACCTTTGCCCAGCAGTTTGACATAAAACGGTCATTCCTTTAGAACTTGCTAGGATCAAATACTGCTGTGATTGCTTTCATTAATTGTTTGGTTGATATAATTCTGTTCTATTTCTTTCCCAAACATAAATCTATACAACAGTAACAAATGGATTCAAACAGCCTTCTTAACCATCTAAGATCACAAATATTATTGGTTAGAATTATTGTTAGCTTGGGGTGCCTCAAGGCAGTATTATACGGCCCCATAATTTTTGCCTTAACTCGGTGCTAGGTCATAAAACGTGATTATATCAGGAGCGACTCGCGAATACCGCAATAACTGAGAAAATTGTCGGTAGATTGTTTTCGGGGTGTAAATTCTTTTATAAGCAGTTCTTTGGGCAGTTCCTTTTGTATTAAGCAGTCGTTGTATTCTTTATTGCCTGTCAATTGCTCTTTTATATCTATTTTAGAGGATTTAGGAGGAATAAAGCTGATATTGCCACCATTATTTGTGTTATCTTTATCTTAATTGCTTGATCGTCGATCCGTTTTAGTATAATTAGAGCGATTAATACTGTAAGTCTTTCAAATGTGGTTAACTTAGCCGAAGGCAATGGTTTTATTGGGAAAATTGTACATTAATTGATCCTCTTTGCGTGTGATTTTAGGTTTTGATTACCTGGTAATGTGTGTACGTGCTCCTGAAGTGTTGCTTTGTAACAAATTGCTTTTCAAATTCTGGGTTGTTACTAACTTTTGTGTTCTAACTAGAGTCACGTACAAACATTTCTAATTAGTCGAACCGCAATTTGAAATTTTTAATGATATCTCGATTTACAATTTCTAGGTACCTATTTATTTTTATTTCTCATTTGTTTCGTTTAACTTGTAATAGGTTGTACATAGGTAGCGAGCAGTGGCGAAAAGTCCATACAAGCCGATTCCAATCGGCTTCTCTTTAGGATTTACATCGTTTTTTTTTTAATTAAAATATGTATCAAAGCTTCAAAACATCAGTACCTATAATATGAAGGTGGTAGTAATAGAAACATCGGTATTGAAGAGATATTATTTTCTTAAATAAGAACTTTTTTGCTCCGGGTTCCCTTTTTCAGACATCCAATCTTCGCTACTGGTAGCGAGTAAGTTGTTTTATGATTATCAGTAAAATGTTAAAGGATTAGGTATTATGACCCAAAAATAACATTCAATACGGATTTTTTGACATTTTTCTCTATCTTTTCAGGTAGTACTAATGCTGTGTCGTCTTCGGCCTCAATACTCCTTCTCCCACAGCCGCAAGTCCCCAACTGTGCTCTTGGGCATGGTAGCGCTAGCTATTGCCTTACCTCCTCCTTCAGTTCATGAAATAAGACTGGAATCTGATATGTTCGTCACAAGAATCAACTTCGACTTTAGAATAGCGCACTGTGAGCCCAGGTATTACATACTTTTGTTGTACATTATTTTAATTAAGCTATTATCATGTTAGTTAGATCACATCTGGAACATGAGTGTGTATTACTTCTTAACTTAAAATTAAAGTGGAGGGCAACTTTAGGAGACAACCTTGAAAGGTTTTCCCAAGTGAAGTTTATTCGCATTACAATCCTGCATTTTTTCGACCAGATTCTTTATATAGAAAATTTGATTCTATTTTTTTATTATTCCTTTTTTAACATTGTTATTAATCAGTATTTAAATCTCAGCAGGGTGTCAGAACTTTTGGGCTACACAGCAGAGGAGCTTACGGGAAAAAACCTCTACGCTCTCTGCCATGGAGAAGACGCCAACAAACTTAGAAAATGTCACGTAGATTGTGAGTATTTTTTCTTTTCATCTTTAAATTGCATCTGTATTTCCTCTTAATATAAACACTAAGGTCATGACTGAGTTACAAGTAACCGACTGTTTAGCACCTGATAAAGGTTAGTGGTGGTTTTGGACAAAGCTCTTACATAGCCCATTTTTTCCCAGCGACGTTCCCTAAAGTCATAATCAGTCAGCATAATACTTCGTGTTTAAGCGCCATTAGCCTTATTATATAAAGAACATCTACCCACCTGCATTATCTGTTGGGTTTACGTCTGTACTCTCTGTAATAATATCTTTCAATTCATAATGTAGTTTATAGAAGACCTGTACCCAACCGTTGAACGTTCATTTGTTGTTACAAAATATATTTCAGCCAATAAACACGAAATGAATTCCACAAATTTAACTGTCGGAAGTCCCAAGCATAATCATTTGATTTTATTGGTCGTATGCACAAAATTTAAATGTTATACGCCTCTCGATCGTCAATTGAATCATCTTGTAATCAAACCTCGTATACAGTTGTAACCAAATTGCCCGCTTTCTAACAAACACCCGGAGTTTTATGCTAATTCTTACATTATTATTCGTGACCAGGAATGTCCACATTTGACCGGCATATACATAGATGGACATTTTAAATTCAAATTGATGTTCTCGTAAAACCATCAAATGGTAAGGTGCTAGATGACGTTGGATGCCGTGATTGGCATTCAGAGTGTCAGCCATCTTGTTATGTGTTACTATTGGATGGAGATTGAATGATTACGTCAGGATTATGAGGCCTTCCATTCATGACATCTTTGTTGATTCACGACTTGATGCATTGGAAATAGATTTCGAGGTTCCAATGGAAGTTTTCTTGTAGGTACAGGATATTGCTGTTTTGCTTGTCAAGTAACAAAATACCTAACATTAATAACCTATTATTTTTAATTCTTTGTCAATATGTCTTTGTAATAGTATTGATGATGGTATTTCAATCAAAGCACCGCAATCAATCAACCGGCACTAAATAATACAATGTGTAAATTAGTTTCTCTTCTCTGGATCTCTAAATATAATAATTCCTTCTGAATCGGAATTGTACGAATTGGGCTAGATCGATGTGAATCTTTTCCTACTGCGAAAATGCTGCCAGCAGCCCCGGCGTAGGTATTACTACTGTGTATTTTTACATTTCGAACCGGGTTTGTATGATTAGGTATATCAAGACCAAAATCAGCCAAATCAGTTTAGCCGTTCTCGAGTTTTAGCGCGACAAACATACGTATATTTATTTTTAGATCTAATAATATTAATACTCATGAACTAATAAGGATTTCTTTTAATACAAAGCAAAACAATGGATTTAAATGAAATTTTGCACACAGCAGTCTTTTATTCCGTCGATATTCCTTAAGATGCTTTTAGTTTATCACGCGGACGAAGTCTTAAGAAAACCTCTCACAGGAAACTGTAGGTATACCTACTATAAATTAACAGTAGGTAGGTAGATATTAACAGAAAACAAAGGAAGTTGCAAACAATAAAAATAAAATATGAAATACTTAACAAAACAGGTAGATGTAACCATAAAGAGGATGAAACAATCTCAAAGGACATTAAAACAACATTTCCCACGTAAAGGGAGAGGAAACCGAAATGGTGATATAAAAATTATTATTCAAATCACAACTTGAGAGACGAGCTGACATGGCGCTAGGCGAGAGAACATTCTAGAAACGTAAAAACAAAATTAGTTGAATGATATTATTCAAACTGAAGAAAACAGAAAAGTGACATTTGCGTGTCTTGCTTTAGTGTCTTAAATAATCAAAAATGGGTGATGTTTCTACGTTTGATTTTCTTATACGTAAAATTTATTGATTTGAAAACGTCCAAATGTTAAACTTCGACAAAAATGCATCACAATTGTAAAAACATCTAAACTAAAAAAAAACAACTAGTTTAAATAATTGGCTAAATGATTGTCTCGAGGGTTTATTTACATAAGTTTTAAGACTCCATTAGTACCTAATGCTCGGAAAAACGCTTATATATAGCAGCATCGGTTCCTTTGTCATCCTTTGTGCCCTTTTGGTGAGGTTATACCTATTCTATTCAGTCAACCCTGACGTGCCAGATATTAGTGTGACTCGTTATTTTTCTTAATTGTTCAGACCAAGCGCATTGTTGGCCGGTGCTTGTGACCGCGCATCACACAGTTTATCGCTTTTCCATATTATATTTAACTTCACACCAAACTGATAATACGCTATTTAGTGCATTGTCGACAGTGAGCATACTCACAGTCGGCGGCGGAGAATACTTTAGTGTGTACGATGCTTTATCGTCGTGTTATGTGAAATTTATAGGGGCAGACGCGACTACACTTCCACCCTTTTTAGTGTCCCACTGCTGGGCACGGGTCTTCTCTCAACTATCTTATGAGTTGAGAGAGTTTAGTTTAGGTTTCTTTAGTTTCCACACACGCTGGCCAAGTGCGGGTTGGTGGATGTCACATGTCCTCGAATGATTAGTTCTTAGACATGCCGGATTTCTCACGATGTTTTCCTGCACCGATTACATCAATTGCCAAATTGATATTAAAAAGTTAGGATTCATTTTTTTCGTTCTCTGTCTTATTCTGTGTTAGTCCCGCACAACAAAGTAATGTTATGAGCATCATCTATATCTTTCAACGTGTCTCCAAGTGATACAGACAGTGTTTGCAACATTTTTTCGCTGGTGCGAACCAAAAAAAAGTTTATAGGAAGTTACTTCTAGAAATAATAACATTCTGGTACATTGACACACGGTCATCTGATTCCGTAATAAGCAGAGCTTGTGCTATAGAAACCAGATCACTATTATAAATACTATACACATACTACTTTTCTTTTGTAAATGCATAATAGATAATAGATCCAGACTCAAGACAAACATACATTTTCATGCATATTACATTTGGGAGCTGAGTCACCTTCGTCCGTGGGTGTACACCTTTAATTGAATCCCTACACGTGGTCCCCGGGTGCAAATCATTTGACAATCAACTGGTGGTAGGCTTCGGCCGTGGTTAGTGACCACCCACCAGACAAAGCCGCACCGCCAAGCGGCCTTGCCGTGTCCCGGTGCGATGTCTAGTGACACTCCTATATTTGCTCCTTTATGGTTTCTAGCTATAGGGGGGCTCATTCCGCTGCTACCTTCTCGCCGATAATCATTCGTAATCACGAGTGATTCGGTATACTGGGCTGGCGCGTTCCATTGTAGTCCGCATCATTTATTAACATCAGGCAAGTTGTAGTCAGGCGTTAGCCTATAGCAGAATAAAAAAAAAAAAATCTAATTCACGGACTGTCGTGTGAAAAAAAAACAAGTATGTATCAAGCAACCGCGCCACCGGCTCGCCATTGTTGATCCAAATCCTTGTTGGAATAAAGTATAGACTAATTTTAAAAGAAAAGTTCCCACAAACATAGAGCACATAAATTTTCCTCGCAACGCTCTTGAGCTGTCTGTCGTCTTGACATGGATTTCTATAGCTCACTAACTGAATACCAATTGGAATTGTGACATTACTGATTTCACCACATGTATATTGGGTCATGGGTGGACATTATTGATGATACACAAGGCTAATTAAAATAGGAGTGATAGGCTATAAAGTTACTAAATCTGGTTGATTTATTGATTTTATTCGATTAGTAAGGAAGTAATTAAATGGGAAATCGTTGACTGAAAATTAAACGAACGAAATCAATTATTGTCTTCCCGAACGAAAGGTGTAAGTACCATTGTGAAAGCAATAATTAAGTGAGGAAGTTGAAGTACCTAAAACCGCCAACAGTTGGGGAATAAAGGTTCTCGAGTGAAGACCTCATGTCGCAGACGCTGGCGGGACGCCACAAGGTGGCGGATGACATTGTTAAAATTGCGAAAAGCCGATAGATGTTAACGAATGGCAACCTATCGCTATGGCGTTCTAAAGGGGCGGCCAGCAGTGGACGTCTTCAGACTGATGATGATGATAGATAAATTATATCCAGACGGAACAAAAAATCATGTTCATCACACAAAGAATTCATGTGTATTGGAAATAGAACTCACTAGCTAGTTTAGCAGTCAGGGTAGTGAGGGTAGTGATCACTTACCAACAGGCGCACTTAAACACACCACTAAGCATTGTTCACGGGTACTCAAATCCAATTCATCATGTCGCAGTTATTATATTATATCTGAATCGCATTTGGGTGCTGAGTCACTTTCCTCATTGGGACTCCGCCTTCAATCTAATTAAGTAATTACCCTCACGTGGTCCTAGGTGGTGCTAATCAAGTGACAATGGTAAGTAGTAAGCTTCGGCTGTGGTTAAACTATTACTAGACAAAGCCGCGCTGCCGCGATATCTGGTGACAGTGGAGAGGGTTTATGGTCACTTCTACTCAACCTTATGGAGATCTGTATTCTATAAAACAGAGTAATCTAAACAACATTGATCTTACACAATAGAATATCAAACCAATTAATAAAATCCTTACTTATATACCATAGAGCCATACTTTGATTGCATTCGATTGTTATATACAAAAGAACAACACGTGTATTGACGTACGTGAATCATTACTAACTTATTTTTGGCATTGTTGATTTGTCTTTGGCAAAGATTTATTAATTAATATGCACTTACTGGCATACAGCCAAATACCTAGATAATTAACAAGCTATGTACCTATATTCTAGCGAGCGTAGGTACCTACTAGCCCAATACGTCGGACGGTAATTAAATATGTTCGAACCAAATATTAAAATCCAAATGTTTAATTACTCGAACGGCAATAAGATAGACGCATTTTTAATTTTTTTTCATCTAGATGTGATTATTACATCGAACAAACGTTTTTACCCTTCTTAATAAAAAAATGTGAAGTTGATGTGCATTCCGTTCCAAGGTGGCGGATTTTCAGTCCTATTCTTATTTGTAACGCATAGTACCAAGCCTCAGTTATAGGTAAGACTGTCTGGTCTAGATATAGATAAGTACTGTACGCTATTTATAGATTTACAAAACAATTAATTTTTCAATTACCTATTCTGATGGTAGAAAACGTGCCATTTAAATGGTAACACCAAATTTACTTCAAACTATTGAAAGTGTAAAAAATCAAACGAGATTAACTGAATTAAAAATTAATCTAAAATCTAGGCTAGAAACTAGTCCTAGACACACGTTTTATTATGTAAAAAAGTAACCCAGACAGCAACACAAACAAAACGCTTTATTGGAGTAATTACATGGTAGAATTCAATATTGCACCCATTTTTTCTGTTACTTAATCTTATTTTATTTGTTTCTAACAAATAGAATCAAATAACAAAATAAATTACTTAATTCAAACTTTTTAACTAGATAGTTACTAAATATTTTATTAGTTTATTGAAGAGAATGCTTTGTTACGTACAATTAATTTTCTATAAGTATTTTCTGATAGAAAAGTTAGTTATGTTGAGTCATAATGTAGGTATTTGATGATAGTAAATACCTACTTACCTAACTGTAGATATTAACTAAGTAATTTTCGTGAATTTCTGCCTAACTATACCAACAGGAGCATTTGTTTCAGCAACAGATTTTTTGTGAGCAATATAATAACCTTTTCCTTAATTTAAAAGAACTGTTCCTTTTCTACGTTTTATACGAGTGCGGAAAATTATGTCGCGACATGAAAAATATATTTCCGCACATTAGGTATATTTCAAAACATTTTTTTTTATTTCTCGGAGTTTTGTCATCTAAAAATGCTGAGATCCGAAAAATATTCTATAATCGAATAATTGTAGTCAGTCGTAACTTAGTTTAATTATTATGAAATGAATTTTTTCGGCAATAAATTTAAACTATATTTATACTACTTTATAACGTGTTAAGATCTAGGGCCCTATCGAATGTACCTGGACACGTAGATTCCTACCCACGCTTCCCACAGCCCAGTGAAAAAGAGAGGCCTAAAAAGTAAAATTTTTGTTCCAGTAATGAACAAAGGGCAAGTCCTGACGCACTACTACAGGATAATGAACAAGCTCGGTGGCTACACCTGGATGCAGACCTGCGCCACCGTCGTATGCTCATCCAAGAATGCAGAAGAACAGAATATTATCTGCGTCAACTATGTTATCAGGTAAGATCTCTGTTAGTGTCACTTGAATTAGTAATTTTAAGAAGCAGCGGTGGCGCAGCGGACGCTGTCCTGCCCACACATCTTTGTGTGAATTGTTACATCGCCGCTGCTCAATATCGGTGAAGGAAAACATCGTGAGGAAACCGGCATGTCCAAGAACTAATCATTCGAGGACATTTGACATCCACCAACCCGCACTTGGCCAGCATGTTTGGCTTACGGCAACTCGTAAGATAGTTGAGAGAAGACCCGTGCCCTGCAGTGGGATACTAAGGAGGGTTGAAATGAAATAGTAATAGGTACCTAGGAAGCAATTATTTGAGCCGTTTTCTATGATAGGTACTTGAAATTAGGACTTTTCGCGCTAAATTAGTTTTCCGTTCAATTAAGCTGGCAGATGTTGACGCAGTCAGATTTTTTTTTCAATGATTTTGCTTGTTATATCCATGATAATAATTAAATTAATAGGGATTGAAGTTTATCGATGTTATTAATTATCGAAATCGAACAGTTAGAGATACTAAACGTAGGCTCAACATTAGGACTAGCGTATTCGGTTAAGCAAAACACAATTAACATTCCACATTCAAATGTACCGTTTTTGTAATGTTTTTTTTTTTATATTTAAACTAATATGACAATAATTATACATAGTCAATATTATATTAACAATGTTTTGGTTTCATTTCAGTGGTCGCGAATACCCCAATACAGTAATGGACTGCTGCCAACTTGAAGAAAGCGTACAAGGTGTCAAAAGAGAAGAAACAACAGGGGACCCTGAAAATGGACCACCAGATACAGACAACTCAGGGGCGCCACCGCCACAACCACGCCACCCAACAGAACGAACCGAAGCCCCTACAAACACAGACTCATCTACTACTCCGGTACCAACTACAGACGTCACACATCTTACTAGACTTAACGACGCCCCACTACCTCTACACACAGAAAGAACCTCCCCTATGCCAGCTAGAAGATTAAAGAAACGAAAACATACAACAGACTGTGATGATGAAGCTGATAGAGATGAAGAGAGGCGAAAATCATCGTCAAACCCTGGAGCAACAATATCCCCAGCTGATAGGGATATTTCTAAAACAAACCTTACCATACCTGAAGGCGGTTCTGACGCTACTTCAGTCAGAGATTTAGAAAATGCAATGTCAAAGCATTTACCAGCAGTAGCGTTAGATGGTAAAGAAATTTCTCATAGGCCAACAGATTTTTCAACAGACGCATTGTTGAAACAGCAACAACAGAAATCAACGATACAATGGATAGGCACTCAAAATCACCACTTGAATCCGCTAAACAGACAAATACCTGGCAATCACACTGCTACTCCAGCGTCAGCGCTACTAAGACAGCTGTACGCTAACAGAGAAAGCGTAATCCGAAGCAATTTCTTAGGAGATGGCAGAACAGGAGGGTATTACACCAGCGATGGTCAAACTGGGCCTTTACCGACCCCACCAGGTAGTGAAGGCTCTGGATACAGTGAACAACTAGGACACAAAACCACAGATTTAGGATCTATAGCTTACAGTGGGTATGCTGATTACCATTCAGCGATGACGCCACCAGGCTCAGTTTCTCCTCGAGACAAACAGCAATACGCTTTACCATACGATAACAGTCCTTATTCCGAAGCATTAAGGCACTCGTACCTAGAACCACCACTACCATTAAAACCTCAAGCGTATTCAGCAGTTCCTGGTGCGTTAGATTACGCATCTTCTTTAGACCAGTCACAGTTCTTCCACCCACCTTCATCGTTCCATCTCTATCACCCACAAACGCATTCCGCTCATCCATCTCATTCACACCAACCAGACAAATCCGCGCCACCGAACACGAATTGGTACTCAGCAAGCTCATAGTATCTTCGGTAATATTCGAAAATGTTCGGAGTAAGTACATCTGTTTAGTTGAAATTGTTAAGTTTTCGTTTCGTTGATTGTGTTTGGGGCTCAATTAGTATGTATCTAGTTATACTTCTAAATATCGGATATCTAAATGTATACGGTTGACAAGACTTCGAAAACTAAAATACTCAAGTCAATCTAAAAGGAACTTATCTGTTTTTCAGATAATTTAAAATACTCTGAGGAATGTGCTAAATATAACAGCACTACCTTGCATTTATCGCAAATTTCATAATTAATAATCATAAATACTTACACAATGATCGATATTTTTGTGTAGATGTGATACAACTGTTTATTCGAATTAAAAATAATAATACTTTACCAATATCGATATTATTTATACTATAAAACACATCACTAAACAATTTACAATCAATTCAAAATTACTCAATTTAGCTGCCTTGGAAACTAAGTAGTCACAGTCACTACTTGAAGGAGGCCTGGGTTCGATCATAAAGTAATGCTTTCTCACATCTGCCTATACTTATGGGCAACACGTGAGAGATATTGTTTAATTAAATCGAGCTACATCGATAGCTTGTTGCATATCATTTATATTTAAGCTTTTTGTAAAATATTGTATTATATTAATGACTGTATTTAGGCAATAGAAAAATAATGTTCATCTGATATTGTAAATTATAGCAAATAAGTAGGCATTGTATATTATTTTATTAATTAATACGATAAAATTGTAAATACAAGTTCATCTTTTTACTAGTTATAAACATTATTTTATCGATAATATTTTTATCGATGGTTTACAAAACAGTACATCACTACCGCCATGTCTTATTTAGGTAAAAATATACCTATAATATAATAATAAGTCGTACATACAGTAAAAAAATTAAATCCCCCAAATTAACTGCACACAAGCAAAATAATTGCTTAAATATGGGACTAGATGGCGCTGTGTGTCACTCACCATCGCCATCTAGTCCCAAATATTATAAGTAAAAATATTATTATTATATTACATACAAAAACCGTCTCTGCCAACTTCAGATTTTGAATAATAAGAACCGCATCGAAATTACTTCATTCGGTTAAGCGTGGTACCTAAAGCACCACTTGTACAAAGATATACAGATTCACACGTCAAACATTTATATCATGCCTCTTTTTTGACGGGAGTTAAAAAATGAATGATCCATGACAATTCATTGCTAAATAAAAAAAATACCTAATTACTCCAGTTTTTCAATTTATTTCAAGCCAAAAACAATTTTAGTATTGTTTTTAAATACATTACAGTGTAATTAACGTCGTAATTTTTACAAATAGGTATTACGATACTTATTTAATAATAATTGGTAATATTTATGCTATTTTTAATGTGCAATAAATGTGAAAAGTTATTCATTTGATTTTATAAGGCTTTGTTGTAATCGTAATTTTAGGTAATTAATAATTAAAATTTGTAATGAAGTTGTAATTATATTAAAAATTGGGATAGGCTTGTCACGCAATTATCTGTTATGTTTTTTTTATATAATTATTATTCTGAAAATTCAGGGCATATTTTTTTTAATCATGAAAAAGAATCGTTTAATTGTCCGATTAAATAAATATTAAGAATTTATAAATTTATTCGTTTTATTTATATGCAACTACCACCGACCAAACACCTATAGACGCCGCATATCTAGGCAATGGCTCAACTTATCTATGTCTTACCACTAATTACATATATTCCGACCACAAGATAATTTTTGACAAGAACTTGAACGAACCAATTAAAATTAACTGACTTCCTCTTCTGCCAACTTTTGACGATTACTATTTCATAGTCGTGTAGGTATCTTGTCCATGCTCACACAAGACCAAGCATAGGTATATACTATAGAGTGGAAGTACTTCGCCAGACATTTTGTCATTGAGAAATATTTCTTAATGACTAAATGTCTAGCGCAGTACTTACTTTAGCTAATAAACTTAGCAATTGGTCCCAAATGTTGCGATACATTTAATAGCAGTCAGGCGATAAATGTAACTACACCTAGCGACATCTATTAATATCAAACTACTAATGGTAACCCAGGACTACTAGCGACATCTATTACCAACTGTGAACACTGCTGCCAACGACATTTCTATTGTTTCAATCGAATCCGCTAGATGGCGGTGTAAAGTTTTTTTGTACATACATTACAGGATTTGTCTCTTAGACCAAAATGCGTTAAATAAAAAACTACTAAGTTTAGATTGTATTATATAAAAAGTCAACACTATTATTAGAACATTATTACATTTTCAGTAGATAATATCAATAATATAATATAATATTACATAATTCATTGGAGTTTCCTCATTCTTTATACTTAAAAGACATCTTTGTCCATAGCAAATGTACAAAAGCAATCTTTAGTAATATGTTTGAACTTGGCTTGAAACGCTGTCGCGTGTCTAGATAAATAATATTCTGGATCACACACATCTGATCCTAAATTAAATACATAATACTTTGATTTTGTAAATACACTTAAAAGAAATAATTACACCCAAACTAAAGATAAACAGACGTGTAACACAAATGTCTGTCCTGGGTGAGATAAAACTAAGACCAGCGGCTAGTAACATCTTACCAACCAACAGACCCGGTATAAGGGTAAAATTATTGCTCTCTAATACACTTACATCGCACACCTAAATCCAAAGGGAACTAACACGAAATCTTAGATTATTGAGTTATGCTTACCATCAGCCATATTTTACTTACTACATGCCAACAAAAAAGATTTGAAATATTTTTTCTAGCTACACCTGCATTTATTTATTAGGAAACTCAGCGACTTATTTACAAAACATACATGATAAGTATGGTAAATTACATCTCAACAATAAAGTATAATAATAATACCCATTTATTTCAGTCCACAATGCCCTTATAAATATAACATTCAAGACAAACATATTCATAAAACACACATCCAAATATAAAATATCATTTTTTATTAGATTTATAAAGAACTTGCATGAGTTTACTTACAGTATTCAATAAGTATTTTTTTACTTTTTTTGAATAGTGCTTTTTCGAGTTCAACCTATTTAGATGTAGGTGTACGATATAAAACTATTTCATCCAGATCCTTAAAGAATAGTACAGCTTACATTAGATTATTATAAGACGACAATATGCAGTTTTATTCGCATCCAGAACGAATTGATTGCTAAATTAGTCTAATATAAATACAAAATGGACGGTAAATTCAGTCTGCGGGTCATATTTCAGTAGTTCTGCCTAAGATATGTAAAACTATCTAAAACTACAACACCGTGTTCCTCTGTAATAAAATTACCACAGAGCACAAAATCGGATTTACACGCTATATGTCAGATACCCAAAATGCCAGACAATTATTGCCAGAAATTGTAAGAATGCCAGATAATGCTGCCCTAATAATGCCCTACGACACAGGGTATTCTTGTGTAGGGTCTAGGGATGCTGTGTCCGTACTGCATTTATAATTGGGATAAATAAAGATTTTTTCATCTTTTTTCATAAGTAAAAAATAGAAAATACGTCCGATATTTTGCATTCAATTTTTGGCAATAATAGTGTCAGACAAATGTCTGACACAATTATTGACAACGTGTCTGACATAAAGCGTGTAAATCAAAAATCACAATTAACTGCTAGGTTCTCTTAGTAGTATGTGGCTATTAGAGCTGACATACTCCAGACACTGATATATTATGGAATGGACGTCTAAACACTGCAGTCATAAACACAATTGCAGAAATAACGTAAATAATGTCTTTGCGATGTTTAAATTGCTGTACTCAATATGCAGCATTTTATATCTCCTACTATGACAAATACTTTATTATCATCTGTTTTTTACACTTTCGTTTCAATTCCAAAAATTCGTGAATAATGTAAGTTGTTTGATAAATCTAGCAAACTATGGGTAGTCGTAGACGTTTTATTGCTTAAATGTCAGATTACAATTATTGCAGCATCTAGAAGCGGCAGAACCAGATTCCGTGATCTGTGGATCTAATTAACACTGCGACTTACTGATAAGTAATTAAAAAATATAATACTACAAAACAATGACAAGGCACTTCAAAAGGCTTAGGTACAGCTTATTTTTTAAGTTATTTGATTTAAACCTACAATACATTATTGAATAATAATTTAACCACTGAGTTTAGAAACATAACTGATAATAATTTATTCATTAATCTCTTAATGTGAAAGTCTAAAAAGGACCAAGAGAATTGTTCTAATAGGCAGCATTTTTATGGAATGTACAAGTTTGTGAGTAAATAAGTCTGCTTGATACAAAATCTTTTTTTTAATACTATACAGTACAAAATAAAATGCGACCATTACAAGAGATAACTTACGAAGGTCTCCCCACATTTATCGACGCGGAATCGGCTTAAGCCGACTGCGTATCACCACCTCGCCGATCAATTAATCGACAAACGGCTCGTGTCGGCCGGCGTCGCGACGCGTCGTCCGAGTCGAGCCGATACGAATGGTATTAGTAACACCCTTATTACGTAGACATAAAGGCTTTTTTGACCGGTATTAGCCGATTCCGCATTGATAAATGTGGGGAAACCCTTAGTCTTTAATTATAATGTTGCTCAAACAACTGGAGAGTATTACTGTTTATATTGAAACATTAGCTAGTGTAAAAAGACCTGGCACATCAGATCGAGCAAACGCATCAAGTCCACTTGTTTTATTTTTATTTTTTATTGTCCATTTATGGACTCAGAATTAATACAGATATAGTATAGTAGGAACCGGTCCAGCCGTTTCGGATACACATTAATCAGGTAAAAATTATGAGTGTCGCACCTCTAGTAACCGCCGCACAGTATTTATAACTCTATAATCTAACGGCCTTATTGATAAAACATCTAAAGGTTCGCTAAAATAAGATTTGTGAGGACAATCTTACTATATCGAGTTCGATAAATAAGGGGTTAATATTAATCTAACGTCAATTCAATATTAAAGTCATGATTTTAAAATATTTTCTTCTAAAAAATGTGTAAAAAGAGATTCTTAGATTATTGTGTATTTACTTACAAATATAAATGATAAATTTTAATATTGGTGTTAGTAATCTACTAAGATCTCTATATTTGGTGATTGCATTTCCAATATTATTTGATATTGGGAGAACACGCAGAGCCAGCAATAGATCTGAAAAGAAAATAGTAAGTTTGTCAGACTGTGTACAACTGCTAGTCACCTTTCGAGATGTAAGCCTGCATGAAAATTGGTTCAGCAGCTAAACCATGGAAAGGTAAAAGAGTAATAAATAATTAGTATTATAACTCGATCCAAAAAAATTGTCCCACTGATAGGCCCCGGTCGCCTCTCAACTATCTTACGAGTTGGGAGAGTTTAGGCCTTAACCCACACACGCTGGCCAAGTGCAGGTTGATTTGATGGATGTCACATGTCCTCGAATGTTTAGTTCTTAGACATAGTCGATTTCCTAAATATGTTTTCCTTCACCGATATTGAGCAGTGGGGATGTAACAATTCACACAAAGATGTGTGGGCAAGACCGGGAATAGCCAGTGCCGCTGCGCACTCGCCTCTTATTACAATTATAGTGCTGACTTCCTGACTAGTACAACATGCTCATTAGTATTATATTAGTGGCAAATAATAATTACAATTAATAATTACTACTTACATTATATGCCATCCATAAGAAATCAAGAAAAGCTGCAAATGTCGCATCCAACTGAAATGTACACAAGTAACATTTAGTTATGAGAATGTACCAAATACAAGAATCTTAGAACTAAACACTTGTATGATCGCTATCCACCTACTGCAATGGACCAGAGCCCCGATTCTGGCGCTTTACACATTTATCTCTAATAGACATTTGTCTAACAAAAATGGCTATTTCTTTTAATTTTCAATGATATTCTCCATTTTTTGACATTTGTCAATTAGAGCAAATGTTTAAAAAATGGCGGATGTCATTGAAAAACAAAAAAAAATCGCAACTTATTCGACAAATGTCTACTAGAGATAAATGTCTAAATCGCGAGAATTGGGGCCCTGGGTGAGCAGATTAGTACACATTCCAATAACCGAATCTTAAGAAATTTCAGAAAAAATAATATAATATAAACTGTCTGTCTAAATAATTATGTAGGTAAGTTATTGTTAGAAACGTTTATTTCTAACAATAACTTACTTATGTGGTTAAAAAAAAACATTTTCCAACCCTAACTTTAAAAAACTACTCCTAAACACATCTCGGTCTAGAAGAACCATAATTACTACACTAAACCAACTTACTTTTAGTTAAGTTCTATCGCAATTATAGGAAATCGTTGTCCAAGATGACGTCCCAAAATACCGACCCCGTAATCTCTTCAACCCCTTTCTAGTGTCCCATTGCTGGGCATGGTTCTCCTCTCAACTATCTTTACATGCTGGACAAGTGCGGGTTGGTGGATGTCACATGTCCTTGAATAATTAGTTCTTAGACATACTGGGTTTCTTACGATGTTTTCCTTCACCGATATCGAGCAGCGGCGATGTTACAATTCACACAAAGATGTGTGGATCGAACCCGCGACTTTATAAATCTAAGGCGAGGCCCGGACCGCTGCGACACTTCTGCTCTGATAGTTCATAGTAACCCATAATGGTCCATTTACACGAGGATAATAACAGGGACAGGGTAATAAGATAGAAGCAAGCCACTAAAAATACACTGCATTTGTCCTCAAGACAGTCGTCCCCATTTACACAATACTTTTTAGTGGTCTTACTGTCTTGTCTCGGCTATTGCTGTAGTTCATAGGCAGGTTTGCTTTAAACATAATTTCCTGTCTATCTACCAAATGTTTTTCAATCAGTTCTTTCTGCTCAAACAATTTCAAGTGGTTATTACATGAAAAATGCAAACACTAAAACACTGACCATCTTACGAGTTAAAAGAGTTTAGGCCTTAATCCACACATTTTTAGGCCTTAATCACGCAAAATAGGCGCACTTACAGGACGTCAAGTTGCGGAAAACAGCCCACCCACTCCAACTAATCCGTACATGCTGGCCAAGTGTGGGCTGCTGGATATCACAATGTCTAATAAGTATTTATGTTATACTTCACCAATATTGAGTAGGAGCATCAAAATAATTTGATGTAATTTTTTTTTTGCATTGATTTTTACAAAGATATGTGGGTATATAACTGAGGAATGAACCAGTGACCTTGTTTTTGAAAGGTGTCGCTTACGCCTGTGCTGTTACAATACTTACATAAATATAATATCCTCCTAGCAGCCATAGACCGAATATGAATTGGAACAGAATAATGAGCCCCATTGTGAACAGCCATGGTAATATAAAACCACGCATCCATATATTAATTCCAATCACCTGAAAACCATTGAAACAACCATTCAATTAAACACATATTACTAAAAGGAAATTTTATCTAACATATAAAATTCTCATGTCCAAATGATTGTAACTTCTCTGAAATGGCTTGACCGATTTTTATTAATTTTAGAGTTTTGATTTAAGCAAACTGAGCTCAAACTGTGCTTTGAGTTTTAAATGGAACCAATCGAAATTGACTTGTGGATAATAATATGTGATAATATGACATAAGTTAGGCAGGCTCAGGGGCCCAACTATGCAATGACTATAATTATCTGGTTAGTGACTTACCATTAATACTGAAGACACTATTAGAGTAATCAGTATCAAGATGAAAATTATGGCGAACACTTGGAGAGCTGAAATTTAAAGACATTTTTAGTCTATAGTAGGCTTATGCTTGACGACACTTGCTAGTTGTTAAGAAATTATTGACGGGCCGGTAGCGTGGTCGGTAAGATACTTGCTTTTCACGCCGCAGGTTGTGGGTTCGATTCCCACCCGAGACAAACATTAGTGATGAACATTTCTGTTTGTGTCGAGTCTGAGTGTAAATATTTATTATAAGTATATATTTACAAAAGAAAAGTATTATAAGTATAGTATATACCAGTTATCTGGTTTCCATAACACAAGCTCTGCTTAGCTTGGGACCAGATGACCGTGTGTGTTGATGTCCCAGAATATATATATATTATGTGGTCTACGATGGAACGTTCTTACGCAGTAAATACTGATTCACTAGTTAGTTGAAAACAAGCAAAATGGATTATAACGCTAAATTAAAAATGTTATAACTTCCTTTCTTTTATTTAAGAGGTTATTCTTACTTGCATGCCTTGGTCACATAATATCTATAAAAAAATCCTTACTAGAAAATTTATTTTAAATTGAAAGTTTCCCTCATAAGTTTGAGTTATAATTTTAATTATTGTGCCCATACATAAAAGTTAGGCCTTAGGCACCATACTCTTACAAATTTATAGAGACATATTTTATTAAACTACAATAGCAAGCAAGAAACAAAAATTTAAGCTTTCAAATTCCTAAAGATTTACCAGAAAGAGCAGAATTTAAACTTGTTTCTGTGTAAAGGATAGGCCATTAGAGTATAAAAATCAACTTACATCCTCTAACATCAGCTTCGAACAGTGGGTTCCATAGCTGGGTTGAATCTCCACCCAGCATTTGATAAATTATAAACGTTATTAAAATTATACTCATAGCGGCTGTATACACCGCCACCGCGCGACTTCCCGCTTTCGTATTTGAAGACCAAATACATGGCGACCAGCAAGACTCCAACACAGGTGCCATTCGGGCTTTTTAATTCACTTTATGAACTTTACAAACAACCGTTTTGAACGAGCCACACCTAAATGGTGTTTGACACAAGGAATTTGTTGTTTATACGCCGTTTGTAGATGTAAATAGTACAGTTTCACAACTGATTGTGAGATGTATAACGAGAATATAGTATTGCTTTTTATATTCAAGGAAATCTAATGATTTTAATTATTTAAAACTCAATCAAAGCTACCCTAACAAAACCCAAACAATAAATACGTTACATGAAGAATTCGCTGTAGAACGTTTTATCTGTAACATGAACGTGTTTGTCCTGTCCCCCTTTAATTTGCAATTACACAGTGAATAAAACAGAGATAGCAATACATGTAATGCTTTGCTTTGCAATAATGGTTACTTACCTGTCAAACGGAACGCGGCAAGGCGACAGGCCTCTCCCACCGTCGGCTTGCTGCCACAGGTAATAAAAATATTACGTTTTATTGTCAAGGAATTTATTATGAAACAAACATGCATAATTACATTGTTTACAGAAATATAATTCTTTTTCACGCAAAATAGGCGCACTTATAAGACGTCGAGTTGCGGAAAAATAGCCCGCTCCAAACTATAACTACTATAATTCTTTTTACATATTATTTTGACAGGTTCATAATAGTATTCGAAAACTTTTTTCGTATTGTTAACTCATGTACTGAGGGTTCTGGCGTTGCTTATCTTGCTTTAGCCAGCTTTAGTAGCGGGACTTGAGCTACACGGAGGACGCGCCAATGCGAAAGCAATAGGGTAAACACAAACTTTTTTAGTCTCTTCTTTCGATATCTTCGTAATGTCAAAGCGTATATTTGTATGGAAAAGACCAACGCCATCTGTTCATTTTCCATACAAATCAGTGTACGCGTTCGTGTACTGCACTTTAATAATGTTTATCAGGCTGTTTCATCTTTTTAATCTTGGTCTTCATAGGAAGGCATCAACTTCAACCATTTTCCTCCTCCTTTTTTATGAAGACTTTAAAAAATGCGTATTTTCATTCATGTATATATCTACTTCTTTATTACTTACGGGACTGGCCTAGTATCTTCATACCTGTGCTTCATAACATACGTAGGTACATCACTATTCCACCATGATGTAACAATAAAAAGAATTATATAACTACTACATCCATCAATCGAACATTCATCAAATTATACCAGTCGGTCGTATCGTAAAAATAAAATAAAACAACACACAAAAACAATGACGGCGCAACATCCAGTCGGTTCCCAGAAACGGAAAGCCGTTATACTGCTCTTTTAGTGCCTTTTCATACTTCCCGGTTGCTGGCTAACCGGCGCGGCGCGGGCGGAGTCGGTTATCCGGTGGCGAAGTGTGTGGCCATCCATATTTAACACGGGAGGTGTTAAACGCAAGTTCTGGTACTAAATTGATACTGGTGGTTTTCAGAGATGGGGAGGTAACGACGTACTCAGCTTAAGTGTGCAAGTTAAGGTATAAAATTTGTAGCGTCTTTACAAATGCACACGTACATAAATAACAGGTTAACATGAACAGTTGATGCATAAAAACTGTACATGTACACACGGGTGTACATAAAGCTTTACTTAACCAATTTATGCTGATCTCGTATTGTATATGATTTTCATACAACGAGAGGTCAGTTTATATTGGCTATTTTTGATATGGAGCCGTGTGTATCGCAACGCGCGTAATAATAATAATACCAAGGCCACGTCCGCTAACTTTCACACGTACCTCCAGTATTATTACCGGACCGTCGGTCGCCGGATGCTTGTCGGATCCACCACTATGCTTGGCGTTGGCTATCGGTTAGCTGGCGGCCGGACTCACAGTAGTGTATGGATTTTTTTGATGGATGACCTAACCCACTCAGCCGGAAGGGCCTTTATGGGTTACCGGACTTTTTCGGTGAGCCGTCCGATGACGGTCGAACCGATCAAGTACTGTGGCAACCGTCATGTGGGCTCTCCACGTCGGGACTAACTTCGGCTCAGGACGTTGCCGGACACTCTAGTTTTAGGGGATAGGGGGGGCAGTAGTGTATGGAGCACTTAACAAGCTTTCATACACACCAGGCAGTTAGGCGCCTGTGGTACAAGCACGGCACACGCCCTTCGTTTTGTCTTACATCTCCGTGAAGTCGTAAGAACGCTACCGGATACAAAACCGGATCGTGTGAAAGCTGAATGTATTACCGGACAGTCGGCGCCGGCTACCTGATACCGGAACGTATGAAAAGGCAAGATGTAGTAGGAATAATAGCGGGGATTAATCTGACAATCTTTCCTGCTTTCTAGCTATAACACTCACGCCTCTAATAATCTGAAAGTGTTAGCAGAAGTGATTGAGAGTGAGTTTTGGGATGAGTCATTTTCGTGAGTGTGAGTGCACCTTCAATCTGAATCCCGACGCGTGGTCCCTGGGTGATGCAAATCAGGTGACAATAAACTGGTGGTAGGTTAGCGACCACCCACCAGACGAAGCCGTACCCATACGGCCTTGCCTTGTTCCGGTGCGATGTCTGATGATACCATTTGAGAGGGTGGGTCGAAAGTTACTTCATTATGGTTTCCAACTAGTTAAATGGAGCCTCATACCACTGCCACCTTCTCACCGAAAAACAGTCGTAATCACGAGTGAATGAGTAGTTAAGTAAGCAAGTTCCATCGTAGATCACATCATTGCTTGACATCAGATAAGTTGTAGTCAAGTGCAAGCTCATTTTAGAATAGCAAAAAAGTGTAATTTAACTCATAAGTTAGTTGAGATATTTAAGGCCTCGATCCACAAACGCCAGTTGTGGCTTGACGGACGATGTCCTTGATTGATTAGGTCTAAGACATACTTATTTCCTCACAATGTTTTCGACTCTACCCTTAGCAGACAGTTCACCGTCAAAACTCCGCCGGTTCACCGTCATGGTTGTAGGTGCCTTGGTCTTGGTACACTCTCGCCCTGGTAATACCCTGCCCTTTTATTGAGCGATGTATTCTAAAGAAGAGATCTAAAGATTTCCTAGCCTAGGGATTGAACGGTTGTGGAACCGTTAGCATGTATCAACTTCCAGAAAAATTACCTTGTCATTGGTCCACCCAATGTACCTATGTATGTATCTTTATTATCAAATTTCACAACATTAAAATATTTCATTGCCCCACAAAACTGTTTCCACAGTTTGTCTGTGGGTACACATATTCAGGTTAACAATAATTTATAACAATGCGTGAAATTTTAACAAAAAAAAATATATAAAATATTTAAAATATATTTAATTTTTTTTTTTTTAATAACGGGCTTTGGTAACAGCGTAGAAGATATTGGTAGATGTCACCGGTTTTTAAAGTTTTAATGTTAATGTTGTTGTTAATGGTTGTTCTACGCCCCGTTGCTATTAGTTATTCTTTGAGTACAATATTAGGATGAAGGTAATAAAGTTATAGGCATTAAGTTGTCATTTCTTGCTATCAGCTGTCGGTAGATAACGACACCAATGTTGATCGCAGCCAGATAATCGTTTCTTTATCGGTCACACACGGATATTCGTACTTGTTAGTAAATAAATATTAAAATTACAATAACAATACTAAAATTTATTTATTTTTATCCCGAAATAGGCCTGCGATTGATTACAACTTGCCTGATTGCAATGATGTAGTCTACGATGGGATGCGCCTGCCCACTATACCGGTTCATTCGTGGTTACGAATGAATTTCGGTGAGAAGGTGGCAGTGGAATGATGCTTCATATGGTCAGAAAACTTATAGGAGCAATAATTTCGACCCACCCTCTTAAATGGTGTCACCAGACATCGCACCGGAACACGGCGAGGCCGCTTGGTGGTGCGGCTTTGTCTGGTGGGTGGTCACTAACCACGGCCGAAACTTACCACCAGTTAATTACAAGTAAACTTAACAACCAATGGATTGTCACCCGATTTGCACCACCCGGGGACCACGTGTGGGGATTCAGATAAAAGGTGCACTCCCACGGACGAAGGTGACTCAGCCGGTGATCTAAGTGGTAGACTAGTGCAGGGATTCCCAAAATTATCGCCTTAAAATTAAAGTCCCTCGTTATTTAAATCAGAATTGTATTTAGTCTGTCTTGTAGTTACAAAAATATTACACAAGTATTTTTTTTATTTTTAAATTGCATTTTATTTGCAAATTAATAAACAAAATACTTCAGATAACTTGCAATAAAAAGTTCTGTAAGTCATAGTCACTAAAACTACTCCGTGAACCTGACGTCACGAGACACTTGGTCAACGTATCGCTTTATTTTTCGATTATGTACTAAAAAATTATGGAATACATGTCCAATATATTCGAACAATCTACTAAATGAACTGAAACAATATTTAATCATTGTTGCCATTAAAAATAATTAACTTTGGCGAGATTTGTGCCATCTGTCTGTGTGTTACACACACCATTTCGTGTTACCGCTAGCCTCCTACCTTCAAATGGCGATGTTACCCTAACATGGTAGGGTGGAGGAAATCATCGTGAAGAAACCGGCAAGTCTAATATTAAATCATGTGACATCTTGGCCAGCTTGTGTGGATTAAGGCCTAAACTCTCTCAACTCAAGACAGATGAGAGAGAGATGACCCGTACCCAGCCGTGGGCCACTATAGAGTCGAAGTAAAGTTAAAACTACTGTAAGTAAATAAAGATTAAGAAATCATAGTATTTTCTCTTAGATTCACGCTAATATCCACCCGTGACCATGGTCTGAAAACTTTGTAACGTCGGGATCTAAAATCTAAAATAAATCGCGATGAAAACCGTTAAAAAATAGTTTTATTTCAGTAATTAAGAAATCAATTTTTCCTGACTCTTGAGATTGTTGAGAGCAGACCTGTGCTCAGCTGTAGAACGCTAATTGGTCATATTTAGTAGTAAGCTACTACAGTAGAAGTGAAAGTGTTGTGTAAGTTAGACTAGCTAAACGTAATGAGGTGTCTGAATAGGCTGTCTGGAACCTAGTGTTTTACTTGCTAGTTATATGACCATAATTTGTATGTTTCGAGTTTCAACTTACTAACTGGGTGTTTGAACTGCACAACAAAACATAAAACAAACTTATTCTTATCTCTTTCTACTCATCTCTAAACGATAGAGATAGATAGTGTTTTCAACATGTTTTCTTGTACAGTGGAAATTAGGGGTAACGGTTTTACTTTACTTTTGAATTTTTTTATTCATAGAAGGTGGCAGTGGAATGGAGCTCCATATGGTTAGAAACCTTATAGAAGCAACAATCTTGACCCACCTTCTTATAAGGTGTCACCAGACATCACGCCGGAACACGGCAAAGCTTGGCTTGGCGGTGCTGCTTTTTCATTAATTCTCTTTGTTTGACTAGATTCTACTTTTATTATAATGTATAGTGAATATTTACGTATCCATGGGGAAAGGGACTGTCACCTTTAACTTACTCCGTAATCTTTTCAGTTTAATCTTTTGGCAACCTTGGCGCCTGGTGTCACACTGTGGGAATATGGACATTGCTGAAAATCAGTGTTGTGGGTTGCCTCTAGTAGGCAGGCACAGCGTTTACTGAGCAATGTCCGTGTTTGACACTGATGGGTCACACTTACTCTTAGTTTTTTACTTTTTTTTTACAATTTTCATTCATGTTTTTCTTTCTTTCTCTTTCTATGTGTTTTGACGTGACAACGTCTTAAATTAGGTTGCGGCTGGGAGGCACTTATGAAAAAGTGTAACGCTCGGTAACGTTACGATGAGTCACCGAACGAGAGAGAGGCCCGCCGAATGCCTTGCGTCTCTCTCCCACTCAACTATGTTTCATCCTTCTTCCTACTATACGAATGAATATTCACATTAAAATTATTTTACCACTCAAAGTCGTTGTCACGTAAAACTTTCGCCCGTATACCGAATTTACAGGCAACCAATTTTTTATTTTTATTTTGTGTGTCTTGTCTTTGTTAAATAAATGTTTTTCTTTCTTCCTTTCTTTCTAATCTAGCTAAGATGACAGTTGCAATCCACACTTTGACAAAACTGTATAATATTTTAATCACTGTAAAGAACATAGTAATCATTAACTTTTATAACTAAAGAATGTATCAATAAACTATTTTAGTATTATTATTACTTTACTCTAAGCTAAGAATAAGGTCTGTGTCACCTTCGTCCGTGGGAGTGCTCCTTTTATCTGAATCCCCGTGAACACGTGGTCCCCGGGTGGTGCAAATTAGGTGACAATCAATCAGCTGGTAATTAAGTTATGTGACCACCGCTGCACCGCCAAGCGGCGTTGCTGTGTTCTTGTGTGATGTCTGGTGACACCATATAAGCGGGTCGGTCGGAATTTTTGCTTCTATATGGTTTCTAACCATATGCAGCCTTATTTCAGTTTATAGCCTTTAATTTTTCTTTCTGTCACGACATTTAATGTTTACTAACCTTTACATTGGCATTGATTTAGGTACATTCTATATCGACAGAGTCCCTTAGTACTACCAAGGCAAGGTGAGGTTCGTGTAAGCAGGATCGGCCTCGCCTTTAAGATATAAGGTGGCGGGTTCGATCCCTGGTCGTGCCCCATCTTTGTGTGAATAGTTTTATCGCCGCTGCTGGTGAAAGAAATAAGAACCTAGTATCATTAAACAAAAAAAATGTTTATTTCTCACCAGCTAGTACTAGTATAGTATTATATTATCTGTGCCAGCTAGCTACATTTCATTACAAAAGATGATTTTACATTTACCTAACACAGCATCTTAACATGGTGGTTAAAAAAGGTCTACATTTGATTATGACTCTATCTTCTGAACTAGGCTAGGCCTAATATTCGAGGACATGTGACATCCACCAACCCGCACTTGGCCAGCGTGTGTGGATAGAACCTAAACTTTCTCAACTTTTAAGATTGTTGAGTGAAGACCCGTGCCCAGCTGTGGGACACTAAAAAGGATTGAAGTGAGGAAATTATTCTCTAACCAGCCTTGCTTAGCCCGCAGCTGGGCTATAACTTTCCTCAAAACCTTCCAGACAACCCAATCCACGGCTGGGTACAGGTCTTCCCTCAACTATCTTAAGAGTTGAGAGAGTTTAGGCATTAATCCACACACGTTGGCCAAGTGCGGGTTGGTGGATGTCACATATCCTCGAATGATTAGTTCTTAGATATGCAGCGGATCAGCCGAAGACGAAACGACTCACAGACTGTGGAGACCAGTGAAACTAAAACATATTGTTGTCTTTTGCTTCGTAATAAAATCTTTTATCTTATCTTTTATGTGTAGGCACGACCACGACCAGGATTCGAACCCGCAACCTTATTTTTCTAAAGTGGGGCCCGTACCACGGCGCCACCGCTGCTCAATATTTTTTTTATCCTATAATAGGTTTGCGCTTGACCACAACTAGCCTGATGTGAAGCAATGTTGCAGTCTACGATGGAACGCGCTTACCTAATAAATACCGATTCACTCATGACTTGAAGACAGGTAGATAGCTATCGGGGAACAGAGATGCCGGCAACGAATTCCACAACTTGGCAGTTCGCACAATAAAATTGGCAGCAAAGCGCTTTGTGCGTGCCTGTCTGAATCCGAAGGTAGCGGAAGGATATTACCATGCATTCTTGTTTCTTGAACTAGTGCATGTTTATTCATAGTGTTTGTGAAACTACTTAAACACAATACGAGTGCTTTAATAGTACCTTAAAAGTGATAGGGTACATTAAAAATCACAATTAAGTAAGAGTAGGTATTCAAAACGTATCCATCCATACTGAAGTGAGCAAGTATCAGTCTCAATAGCGGTCGGTCACGATTCCTCGCCCGACTACGTGCGACCGGTTCGGTCAGTTTTAGATCGGCTTGCGCCGGCGCACGTCCTAGCCATGCATGATTGCGTTTTTATAATCACTGAATATTTACTATGAATAAAACTGTGGTATAGTGCTGTTTTATTAGTCTTATTAACTTATAAAGCTGTTTAGTCCTATAGTGGTAATTACTGTGGCCAGTTTGGATAGTGTTGTGTTCAGTGAAATTGGAATTGACTGGAGTCTGAATCTCGTGTCGATTATTAGGTACCACGATTTATCTTGATTCAACAAAAACTGGTAAGTCGATTTATGCGTATACTTTCTTTATTGTTTTCGTTTTGGTCCTGTTGGATTGGAAGTCGGGACTCGTGTTTAAAGTCACTGACTTTGTACTTGTATTTCTTATAAGAGGATTGTATTTTTATGGTTTGTTGACAGTTTCTTATCTGTTTTAAACAATGCTTCTCAGAATTCTGAGGTGTAATTGTTTTATCGTAGTTTGATTTAGATTACGTTGTATCTTGGATTGCTTGTAGCCCAGTTCACTTAAGTTGGCGCCTAAAACTCTGTTGATTTTAATACACGTGAGATTTAAGCTTAATGCAGACATAAGTAACCAGGAGTTTACTTTTCTATCATTGCTTTGGGATAGATCTGTGTATAAACCCGCAAATTGCAGTTTTAGTTAGAATTATATTTTGCCGGCATGCTTTTAAACGATTTATTATTTCTTTTGAATACAGCGATATAGGTGCCTGCTTATTTTAATGTTAAGAAGAATTAAATATGTATATTGTATATGTGAGAAATTCATCCAAAGTTTGGAATCTCTACTTCAATTAACGGCAATTTTAGTGCGATTTCAGTTAAACATTTAGCTTGTAAAAGAAAAAAAAATACGATACTACAAGAAAATCTCAAAGCTTTTTGTATAAAAATATGAATCTCCGAAATGTATGAATGCGTCTAGCTTCCGATCGTCTGCACTAAATTGGATAATTCTTTTTTTATAGTCTTTATTTTAATCAATAGATAGTTTGTGTAAAAAAATCAGGTACTTCCACCACCCAAGCAAAGCTGGGGCGGGCTGCTAGTATATAATAATAACAGAATATATTTGAACTTATGACTTTATATTCGATCGAGTCGAGATAAATAAAAGCAATACAAATGCAACGACTCCTTAACATCTATAAGCAATGAAATGTACGAATGTAATATTGTTATGAACTAACTGTATTCGGTCATTTACCTACACCAAGGATGTACTCGCTGAATGTGTGCCCTGGGCCCCGATTCTTGCGCTTTAGACGTTTATCTCTAATAGACATATGTCGAAAATTAAATAAGGATTTCATTAGATTTTTGAATTTTTTTTCGACATTTGTCTCTTAGAGTTTAATGTCTAAACTACCACAATCGGGGCCCTGGGCCTAACAAAAATAGAAATTTCTTTGTTTTTGATTTAATTCGCAATTTTTTCGACATTTGTCTTTTAGAGATAAATGTCTAGAGCCTGCACATGTCGAAAAATATAGCGGGTAAAATTGAAAGACTAAAGAAATCGCCTTTTTTGTTAGACAAATGTCTATTAGAGTTAAATATCGTAAGCGCCAGAACCGCTTGAGACATTTATAGACTATTCGTTGAAAATAGAAAAGGATTTCTTTCGTTTTCTGGCATATTTTCGAAATTTAAATTTTAACATTGAACTTTAGTAGACATTTACATTTAACTCTAATAGACAAATGTCGAAGAAATGACAGAAAACTAATGAAATCCTCATTTATTTTTGACATTAGGTATATCTATTAGAGATAAATGTCTAAAGCGCTAAAATCGGGGCGTCTTGCGCTTCGTTTACCCCAGCGAGCGGTGGTGGTCGGTTCTGCGGCAGATATGACCCACCACTGCCCCTTCAGCTTACTGATCCGGCAAAAAATTTACAAAGCTAAAATGTTTTACAATTTGAATAGGTACTTATAATGTATGTAGTGTTATAAGAGGCTTGTTAATTACTCTTAAGTTTTTATTAATTACATGTTTTTTTTGTGTATTGACACATCTTGTCTGTCTGTTTTTATGGTTAATTATTACCATTAATATGTAGTACCTACCTCATTCTACATTGTTGGGCTTTAAACCGGTTTGGTGACAGCCATAACATTTTTTGTACCTTCTAAGTAAGTCCGATATGAATTAATTTATTAAAAAATTGATGTTTTAACTGCTTTGCTTGTCTATTAGATCAGCTATTTTGGTAACTGTGTTAACAGCGGCAAAGTACCTGGGCTTCGATCCTGGCGTTTTAGACATTTATCTCTAATAGACATTTGTCTATTAAAAATTGCGATTTCTTTTTGTTTTTCAAGGACATCTGCCATTTTTTCGACATTTGTCTATTAAAGATAAATATCAAAAGCGCGCAAAAGTAAAAAAATATGGCGGATGTGATTGAAAAACAAAATAAAATCACCGTTTTTGTTCGACAAATATGTCTATTAGAGATAAATATCTAAAGCGCGAGAATTGGAGCCCTGGTTCGGTTGACTTTTCTACCATCAATACCCACAGGCCTCTCCTTTAAAACGCCACAACTATCAGTTACTGGCCATTAGCATCCAACATCTTCAACTTTTTATGTACTTAATAAAGAAAATACAATAGCTACATCATATGCAAATTAAAAGGTTCAAACCATAAATTAAGCCATCATGTTCATAGAATCTAATATGGCATCAATACACAAATTAGTAAGCATGCGCGTGGGCACTGGGTCTCAATTAAACCGAGCAAAGTGTTGCTAACGTTTATAGTAACATTGACTAATGGTTTTTGAATAATTTTGACTAATTTAATCACTTTATACTCCTTATTTGTCGAGTGAAATATATTTTTTATTTATATGCCTCTAACAAAGAATGTAATTAAATAGTTAAATATAGGGGCAGTATCCTTTCCTACAAGTTAAGTTTGGTTTAAAAATTGATTAGCTTGTACAAGCATGGTCTGATCCTTTTTCATTGCTCTAAATGTAATGTGACACCAACCGACAATTATCCCTGTTCGCACCATATGGGTACTTCCAAGGACAATTCCCAGTTAGGTCTGGTTTGTGGTGGTGGCTCCCAATGGATTAGGTTACCAGGACTATGGACGAACTATGACTTATGCCTGGCCAATGCAAATAATCATGGAACGGTTGAGTCATCAGACCATCTCTGCTCTGACGACTCCACTCAAACCGGCCAATGCAGGCAAGCAAGAGGTGGGAGATCTGTCTCCCATCAGGGTTCACTCGGCCAGCCAGTAAAGGCAAGCCGGAGGTGAGGGACAGGACCTTCTCACTGCAGCACTCGGGTCCGGATGGTCGTTACGCCATAACAGCTCGCCACAAGCCACCCTACGGGTTTATTATTATTGCTTGTGTTTTTTTTTTAACTCGGAGCTATGGAGCTCCGGACCTTTGGAAGGCGTGCGTGGGGCCGAAGCCAACACGTAGAGGCCCGTTAGACAACAAATAATAATACTTATATATACTTTTATTTATCTAAATATTTGATAATATTAAGGGGCAACACGGCGAGACAGTGCTCTTTGCCGAGTACGCTAAGTACGCCCTGTTTTTGGTTGGGGATTAAAACAATCCAATACCTCACAACGATGGCCCAACGTTGACGTTTCTTAGTGAATTGAATAGTGACTCGTATCATCACGTTTAAATAATTGTGTATTGACATGCAATATAGCTGTTATATGACTTACGAAAAAGAGTTTCGAAATTACGAATAGTTTTAAAGATAATTAATTAAAAATATCGGAGAATCAAGATTGTTGAAATCTTTTGAAATTTGTTATTAAATCTATATATATAAAAATCAACTGCTGTTCCTAACGAACGCTAAAACTCGAGAACGGCTGAACGGGTTTATCTTATCTTGGTCTTGAAATGTTCGTGGAGGTCTAAGGAAGGTTTAAAAGGAGATAAAATCGAATAATTGCCGGGAAAACCCTAAAAACAGCCCTTTTCTTTTTCCTATACGAGTCAATTTGAAATTTATTGCTATTCAAGATTAAGATTATTTTATACAAAAGTTTAGGTCTTTTATCTATAGATTGTGGCAGTACGAAGTCGGCCGAGTCAGCTAGTTTTAATAAAAAAGAAAACCATTTTTTAATATTGTCTTAGATTTACGCGAATATCACACATTGAAACAAAACTACTTTTTAACGGATTTTATCGCGGTTTATTTTAGATTTTAGATCCGGACGTTTCGAAGTCTTTTCAGATTTCATGTTTACGGGTGGACTGAGGTATTTGACGTCCAAAAACCCACTGTTTGTTACTTTGCTACACAATCCGCCATTGTTCGCAATATTAAAAAAACCATTGAGTTTATGAGATCGAATGAGACAAATGGAGCGCCATTGATCACGGCGGCAAACGGTAGTAACTCCATCTGTCTGTCTTTTACGCTTTCACGCCTAAACTACTGATCACCGATAAAATTAGGTATTAAGATAGTTAGAAGAAAGAAAGAAAGAAAAGAAAGAAAAAAAAATTATTTGACATGGACAGGACATAGAAAATCAAATGATAAAAAAAACACATAGAAAGAGAGAAAAAAACACAAATGGAAAAATAAAATAAAAAACAAAGAGTAAGTGTGACCCATCGGTGTCAAACATGGACATTGCTCAGTAAACGCTGTGAGCAAACACATACCAGAAGCGACCTACAGCACTGATTTTCAGCAATGTCCATATATTCCCACAGTGTGACGCCAGGCGCCAAGTTAGAGATCCAGGTGCACTACAATTATAATATTGATGTTTCGGTGCGTGTTCGGCAATATACTTGCTTTTCACGCCGCTGGTCGTGGGTTCGATTCCCTCCCGAGACAGACTGTGTGATGAATATGTATGTTTTTCTCAAGTCTAGGTGTAACTAGGTATCTATTATGTACATGTAAATATTTACAAAAGAAAAGTAATATATGTATAGTTTAACCAGTCATCTGGTTTCCATAACACAAGCTCTGCTTAGTTTGGGATCAGATGACAGTGTGTGTTAATGTTCTAGAATATTATTATTATACACCTCTGCCTACACCTACTGTTATCTAAGTTATTCACAGCTAAAATCCTGTTCACGTTGTGTTGCAACTAAAAAAAAGCCTTAGAAAGGCATTCAAAGTAATAGTACTTATACGTAGTTAGCTAGTTTAGGTCATTGACTCGTTGAAAGGCCTAAACAATATCTCTCAAGCAGACAGCGGATTAAAGTCTTAATACTTTTAGATCAAGCGTGATTCATAAAGAAATAAGTTGATACTCCTACTTAATATTATAAACTAGCTCTCGGAGATGTGACATGTGACCTCGACATTAAAATGTCATCATCATTCCCCTTGCCTTTTCCCATTTCTATTGGGGTCGGCTCCCATTCTAACCTGATGCGGCTATAGATAGACCGTTTTACGTGTGTCGCCTATCGCCAAGATTCTGACTCCTCAAGCTACACAGACAGTGATGATGATTTAAGCGATATTGATATTAGTGACGAATAGTCTTACATTACTTTTATCTGTGGTTAAATAGTTCTTTATGAGATTTAATTAATGTTTTATGACTTTGTACCTCAGATGGCGATACGCGAGTTAAACGGTCGGCCTATAGCTACCAGAATTATACGAGCGACTGCCATCTAACCTCGACACCCGTAGGGAACCAGTAGCCGAGATGGTTAAACCAGGTGTCAAATTATATTGGCTTCTGACTAAAAAAGGCAAAAATAAATAAAAAGCCTTTTTATTTTCTTAAAGTTATATAACTAAATAACATTCGATTTCAATCAGAAAGATAAAAGCAGTTGGAAAGTTAGATGGTTCACTTCCCTCTTGGCAAAGTAGGCAGCATGGAGGAAAACAAAGGTTTAAATTGTTTCATCAAAATGGACCAAGCACTAGGTACGGCTATTTCAATCTAAGCGGATTAAAATGTAAGACCTGGTTCCAGTAATAATTATGAAAATCGTTTGGTATTATGGTAATTAGCACCGATTGCTACAAGACCGATAAAATATACCGCCTCAAACTTTATGGTCAGCCCCGTTCCTATACTAGAGTGTCCGGCAACGTCCTGAGCCTAGGTTCGTCCCCAAATAGGGAGCCCTCATGGCAGTTGCCACAGTACTTGACCGGTTCGACCGTCGTCGGACGGCTCACCGAAGAAGTCCGGTGAACCAATAAAGGCTTCCGGCTAATTGGGTTAGATCATCCGAAAAATAACTTTATGGTCAGTTAATCGTTGGTGGTCTAGCGGTTCTTACCTAACCCATAACTGACGTCTCACTCGCGGTTTGTAGGTGAACTGTCAAAATAGCCCGCCCCCTCAGGCTATAATTTTTAATATCTATGATAATTTACTTCAATCGGAAACCACAGATAATTGAATCGTAAATAAAACTTAGTCCGCAAAAGAAACTATAACTAATAGCGCTATAACATCTAATTAGTTATTTAAATAATAAAACTCTACAGACTGTAATAAAAAGATAATCGTGAATTATACAATATCTGTATTTAAAATGCGATCTAAAAATCTTATAATTAATTTAACCCGAATACATAAATATTGTAAATACATAGATTACCTACTAAAAAAACGATTAATTCATAGTTATTAAAACACTAAAAACATTTTATATCAACAAATAATAAATTCATAAAATAAAATTATATATTGTATTCAATAAAAAAATTCAAAACTGGCATGTAACAGTATGAAATTAAAAATAATAATTAATTTTATTAGTAGATGCTTGTATGAAAAAAAAAAGTCTGTTTCTTTTATTGATTAATGCTCTCCATTCAAGTTGATATTTATAATACCTTAAAATGAGAACTTTATTTATAGAAATAAAACTGCTACTATATTTAATAAAAAAAATCATTTTTTTTTCTTAATATTGTATTTAATCTATATCTCTTCATTATAAATGAAAAGTCTACAAAATTAGAAGCCTGTGCAAAGTCTAATATAAAACAGAAACAAATTAAAAAATATCTAAATCAAACATCTTGCATGATATACGATATCTGTGACGTCACACGCCATAAAAACTAAATGAGTTATTATGTGGCTACAGTTAACAGTAAGGTAACAGTTCAAGTATTTGATAAAGATTGTCTGTCTGGCATTAAAGTAGTCATTCTACTTAGTTTAACATTCAGTAGCATCTAGATATTTTTCATATTTCGAATGTTTTAAAAATAATCTTTAGAGGAGTGACGAAAATTTCACCCTTGTAAAATTTATAAATATTACTAGCGAACCCGGCCGACGTCGTTCTGCCCGGTAAAGCAGTGCCATCTACCGGGTCTCAGACCTACCGAATATAACCAATAATAAATAATAGGTATCTAACCCGGTTTTCGGCACTTCTTCGCTTTCAAAATTTTCTTTTTTTTAATTTTTCTCTGCTTAAGAACCATCCTCGTACTTAAAGCAATATTTTAAAAAAATAATTACCGAAATCGGTGCAGCCGTTCACGCGTGATGTCGTGACAACGGAAAACGGGTTTCATTTTTATATATATAGTTATTTATAAGCAAAAGCGGCTTTCAAAACAAAATCGAATTTAAATTTTTTAAAGTACAAAAAAGAGTTTCCAATAATTTTGGTTCGTTGATCTACTGAAATTACAATAAGATTTACTACGATATGGTACTTGTATAATTATGACAAAAAAGACATCCACAAAAAAAAACGAGAAAAAAAGAAAATTACTAAAAAATACCCAAACAACCAAACAAAAACTGTTTGAAAACTTATTTGTAACGTATTTATGTATTTTATATTAAAGCGAAGAAGGCTTTGTATTAAAATATTCAAAGTAATAATATTGTATACCGAGGTCAAATTCTCTTCAGTGCCCTTCAATCAAAGGTTCGGTCTTGTAAAAGCTGTATTTGCTACGTCTACACAGTGTAGTCTGTACTTTACTTTGTATATAATAAATAATAATACACAATATTTCCGTTCAATCCAATCTGTCAAAACCTTACAAAGTTAAAAAAATCCTCTTTAATGTTATTAAACTTTTCCCGGTTTTCCTCATTGGGCAGTTATAACCGGTTGTTTTGACAGCCGGCATGTTGTTGACATTAAAATATGAGTGAAAGTTAATGAAAATGGGACATGTGGATCACAGTTAAATGTCAGTTGTAACTCGCCAATCAATCAATCGTGATTAAGCTGTCTACTAATTCAAGTTGTCCAGAAACTTGTTGAAATGTATGTGTGGTAGTACTAAAGGTGATATCAGATGATTCACTTGAATGAATGTGAATGCTTCATTTTTCTTTCATTCCATGTTCACACAGCTTAGCTGGAATGATGTAGATAGGTATATTCATCCGTAGTTTCTTTCAATATGGCGTCGAGTAGTCGTAGGTCTTGGAATAACTTGCGAGCTCATCATCTTCAACATCTCCGCTCTTAACTGTAATTTCGCACAGACGGACACTGGCAGAATTGTGGCAACAACTAGCAACAAAAGCCAAAAAAAAAAACTTGCGAGCTTGCGACGTTGAACGTGACATTCGTCAGGATACAAGACAAAATGGCCGCGTCCGATTGAATGTTCTCTTAATGTTCAGACTGTTCAATTTCGTTCATTCGGAGTGGGAATGAATGATGCCTAATAAAACCTTTCCTTAATTTGTCGCAGATATACAGGAAATTTTTATAACTTGACTTTTTATTCAAATATACTACTAGGTACTTTGTAACGGATTTTTTATTTCTTTTTTTGTTAGTTCTTAACTTGTTCCCAATATCAAGGGACACCTATCGCGATAAGGAACCGCGCGAAGGAAAAAATATTTAACAGGTCCATGATATTATTCGAGAAGTATGAGTTTGTAAATACTAATAACTCACACAATTTCTTTTCAAGATTACTTCACTTCGAAAATTAAAACTTTTCATCAAAATAATTTTAACATACCTACCTATCTTGTTTCACTTAAACGGGAAAAAGAAAAAAGAAAATTACAATTAACTATCTATAACGTCTGCATTAACTAACGTCGCGCGTCGTGTAATTATCTATATTTAAGTATATATTTTCAAAACAAAAGTAGGTAATTACATTTACATTTACATATATAGTATATAAAAATAAGTCGGGTTTTCCTTCCTGACGCTATAACTCCCGAACGCACGAACCGATTTCCACGGTTTTGCATTCGTTGGAAAGGTTTCGGGCTCCGTGAGGTTTATAGCAAAGAAAATTCAGGAAAAATTTCAACAGAAAAGCGGGAAAATGTTACATAAAACGAAGCCATCTGGTGGCGAAACGGAGTTCGCCGTGTTTGCTTGTGTAGTATATTACCAGTTATCTGGTTTCCATACTACAAGCTCTGCTTAGTTTGGGATCAGATGACCGTGTGTGTTAATGTCCCACTATTAACTGACAGGTACACGTTATTAAAACCCTTCTTTTTCGACGACAAATTTTTTTCTTACATCATTTCGTTCGGAATTGGTTCAATGCCAAATAATTTTAGACGATTTGTCACACGATTATATCTTTCCATCTTTGTAAAATAGCTCGAATTTATATATAACGAGGCTATAATTTATTGTGTTTTTCTAATTTAGAACTGGATTTTATTTTTGGTCATCGCTAAATGCTTGTTTTTCTATAGTTTTAGTGTTAATTTGGTGTTCCGATCTGACCAAAAACTATGTAGGTATGTGATTAAGACACTCCCAGATATCGCACCACGGAAACATTAATGTTATACAGTCTGAAATTAGGGTAAGGTGGGTTATGATGACCGCTACTGTGCAGGACTACAAAAGGCTGGGTGCACGCGTGCTAAATGTAAATAAAACACTACTGGTTAGCTAAATTGAGGTATCGCTCGGTACCACGAGATTTTTTATAGTGGGAACCCTTAACCTCCACCGCATGTAGATAAGTCAGTATCAACAGCGGTGCAGTGAAGAAACTCAGAATTTAAACCCAGTAATGCCCAGGACACCTAAACTGTCTTGGATCCGACGCGAATTTAATCAGAAAGATAATAGGAGTTGGAAAGTTAGATTGTCCACTTCCCTCCAGGTAAAGCAGCAGACAGCATAGAGAAAGAGAGAGGTTTAAACTGCCTCATCAAAATGCACTAAGCACCATGGGTAATGTAATCTAAGGGGACCTATTAGAGCTGGTTCCAGTAATAATAATAATATAGTGGGACATTAACACACACGGTCATCTGATCCCAAAATAAGCAGAGCTTGTACTATGGAAACCAGATAACTGGTAATATACTACATATAATACTTTTCTTTTGTAAATATATACTTAAATATTGATAGTTACACCTAGACAAGACAAACAGACATATTTAAACAAACGTTTGTCCGGGCGGGAATCAAACCCACGACCTGCGGCGTGAAAAGCAAGTATCTTACCGACCACGCCACCGACCAGTCAGATAAATTAATAATTATGGCAATATCGTTTGAACGTACGGAAATTAGCAACGGTTGCAATAAGACCGCCACCACAGGACGTCTGCTAGGCTAGGAACGTTTGGGGTTGGTCGGGTTCTCGAACCCGGCCATATTCCGGGACACCTAAACTGTCTTGGATCCCGCACGTCTAAAGTTGGAAAGTTAGATTTTCAACTACCCTCCTAATATAGGTACAAGACAAAGATAATTAAATTTAGATACACTCCCCCGCCCCGTATTCATAAACGTCATATAAGCTCATTAAAGCTAAAATAGGTGTATAATTCGTTTGTCTTTGTCTGTCATCTCGACATTTGTACTAGTAAGAAAGAGACAAAGTCCATTTTAACTAAAGAGTCTTATAAGATTTTTATGAGTAAGACCGACTCTTTTTAGTAATAAAAAATATCAGTGTTATCTAATGTATACTTTTATGGCTAAAAACAAATGACAATTAAGCAGATGTTAGATAGTTGTCAATGTAAGGTAAAGCGTACAAAAAACGGCCACCTCCCAAGCGCGGAGGCTTTTCTCTAACTGTACTCAGAATAAATTATACCTATTACAATCACTTATGATAAAATCTTGAATATTGATATCATTGATGTAAAAAATAAGACAAATATTGTGTGGGACCCCACATACGCTTCGAGTTTGATGAATTGGTTTAGGTTGATTCAATGAAAGTGGCACCTGAGGACATTAGGTACGTGATTGGTATATTCTTGACTTTGATTTGTGCCACATAAACGTACAATAGAGAGCGTTGAACCCTTCATTTTAATTCAAATAGTCGGTTTTTGGCAATAAGGTGAAAAACTTTAGGGATGGCCACGATGAAACTTTAATGGGGAAACTTTAAAAAAGGTGCTATTTTTATTTATTACAAATAGATTAATACAATTAAAAAGAAAATCGATCAAACTGAATAATGATTTTAACTTAATTATAGAATAAAAACATGTAATTCTAATTTTGCATCGTTACCTTCCAAGAAGGCAACCACCGTCTAGCGAGATCACACCTTGTATGGCAATGCATTTTTTTTTTGCTGATGACCTAACCCAATTAGTCGTGGTCTCTATTGGTTCACCGGACTTTTTCGGTGAGCCGTCCGAGGACGGTCGAACCGATTATGGCAATGCATATCATTTGCTCAAATATAAGCCAATTCTGATGAAATGGTTGTTGACTAGACGTTATCATATCTCCTTGAAAAGGGGATATGCTATGGGCTCTAGGGTCCTAGTAAGTTTATACACTGGCCGAGTACAGGTTAGAGGTCATATGTCCTTAAAAATTTAGATCTATGTCATGCTGTTTTTCTCACAATATTTTCAACGACACGACTAAACAATAAACATGATGTGTGAGCACAGCCCAGGATTAAACCCGCTATATATATTTTAAAGCCTAGTCTTATACAACAGCGCCACACTGAACGAGATTGCTCACTAAAGTCAATACTTGCTCTGCGGTGCCATTTGCCTTGTAAAGAATTTGCGGTATTTCACACTACATAAATAAATAAAGTAAGTGTTACTTAATAACTGTACCAAACGGAATATTGATTTATTGAGGAAGTAATTTAATATTTAAATGATATTTATTACAGATTAATTAGAAATAACATTCGTAAATTACTTTTTTACATGTTTTTTTAATGAAACTGTATTTAAGTTTGTAGCATAGTTGATAAAGTGTGGATAAAATTAAACTAATACACAGAATAACATAGAAAACACACATTACATTAGTAATATTACCAAAATACTTTTTAAGCAGACAGAAAAGTAATAATATTCTTACATGTTTTACTTTCATGTTTTCTAAAACAAGAACGTCGACTCTACACCTTCCACATGCGTTGTGTGCGTAAAATCCTGGGTGTCACTTAGAAAGATTCGATCACAAACTACGCTGGCTAGAGCATGTGCATCGCATGGACTGTTCTCGTCTTAACAGGCAGGTCGTGGCGCAGTATAGATGCAAAAAGGACTCCTGAGCGGCCTTTGCGTCGCTTTAAAAACTGTATCAAGCGTCATCTAGCCTCTTTGAACATTGGGCACAACAAATGGGAACAGCTTGAGGAAAATAGGAGCCAGTGGAGTAAACGTGTCACAACAGTTTCACAACAGAGCCTAGTTTGACAAATTAGGCATAAAAAGAGGGAAGTGACACGCCATCGACATTCTGCCACCAGTCGCAGCACACACTTGGTCACGGTGTGGACAAACGTGCCGTGGATTGGTCTATTCAGTCATCAGAAAAGGTGCCTTTTACAGAACACTGCTTAAATCATCTGTAATAGATGTCAAGGCTTAGTATATTACTTTCAGAACAGTTTTTACTACATGATGCGTACTGACCATAACGATGTGTCATCATCATCTTTAATCTATTCTTTATTATAATAATTGGTTTTATAGGTTATGTATGAAACATGGTATAGATAATATAGGTACTAATATTATAGTAGCGGAGTATAGTAGTTAGCTAAAGAGATTGTTTGGTTGAACGCGCTAATCTCAGGGACTATTGGTCTGATTTGTAAAATCATTGCACGGTTAGACAGTCCATTCGTCTAGGAATGCTATAAGCTACTTTTTATCTAACTGGGTATGATATTAAATTTAATTCACGTGAGCGAAGCCGCGACCGGTGAAAAGTCAGTTTTTAGCAACACCGCTTTAAATTACCACTTTTTTAATCAGATAATAATTGTGACGGTGTATTTATGTATTATTAATTATTATTTTGTATATTTATTTAATTTAATATCGCATATTTTTTTATTAGGTATATTGTAAATTTATTAGAAAACATCAGTTGCTGGACTAAAACCGGCACGTTTACCCCAAATTTTATAAATAAGTCGTTAGTTTAAACATAAAGATGGGAAGCGCGGGAAACCTAAAAATTGGCTGACGCGGTTTTTTGGTGTTTCAGATAAAAAATTATTTTACGTAGCTTTTCACCCAGGATAAGCCAATTTTTAGGTTTCCCGCGCTTCTCATTATCTTTTTTTCTTTTAATGTTTTATAAGTTTCCCTAACTTTGTTATTGGCAAATGGTCTACAACCGAGCCATTAAAAAAAAAAAAAAAAAAAAAAAAAAAACATAAAGATAATCATAATTATTTGCTTTTTATCTAATGGGCTATTATATGTATTGACCTACAAATAAATGTAATAATTTGTGTTTATATCAACAAGGGCGATAGATATGGCATTCGTTGTGTAAATAATGATGTTTTTTGAATGAAATCGGCGTAAATGTTCAGAAATTTTGGGCTAAAAGTGTATAGTAATTTAAAGCTATGTAATTTCTATTGATTTATTTCGAAAATTAACCTAAATACTACTAAATAGCTAGGTGTAACAGATTTATATTTATTGTTTTTGATAAAATACCCGTTGTATATTAAACTGGAGGTCGGAAACCTATAATAACGTAGGTACTTTAAAAGTTAAATATTTAACTGTGTCGATCCTGAGCAAGTTTTAACTGTTAAGCAAATGGTAACTTTTGAAAAATCGAAGAATTTATGTTTGAGTTCATTGTTTAATACCTACATAAAAACAGTACTGGGATGACTGAGATTTTCTCGTTTTTTTTGGAAATTATATCAAAGGTCTCCCAGTAATACGGTTTGACGGGCCGGTGGCGTGGTCGGTAATATACTTGCTTTTCACGCCGCAGGTCGTGGGTTCGATTCCCACCCGAGACAAACATTTGTTTAAATATGTCTGTTTGTCTTGTGTCTGGGTGTAATTATCAATATTTTAGAATATATTTACAAAAGAAAAGTATAATATGTAGTATATTACCAGTTATCTGGTTTCCATAGTACAAGCTTTGCTTAGTTTGGGATCAGATGACCGTGTGTGTTAATGTCCTACTATATAAAAAAAAAATAGTTTTTCTCACAAAATGAAGAAGCTGAGTCACCTTCGTCTGAGGGTCCCCGGGTAGTGCAAATCAGGTGACAATCAACTGGTGGTAGGCTTCGGCCGTGGTTAGTGACCACCCACCAGACAAAACAAGCGGCCTTGCCGTGTTCCGGTGCGATGTCTGGTGACACCATGCAGAGAGGGTGGGTCAGAATTGGTTTCTAACCATATGGACGCAGTAATCAAAAGTGAATCGGTATACTGGGCTGTCGCGTTCCATCGTAGACTACATTATTGCTTAGCATCAGGCAACTTGTAGTTAAACGCCAGCCTATCGAAAAATAAAAAAAAAATATTTAAAAAAAGGAAGAAAAAGATACCTATCAGAATTCGAACCGGAATAATTGGGATTTATGATCCCAATCTCCCACCTGAGCCATCATAACATTATTAATCAATCATAGCGAAATTTGACATCGTGTTCTAATGGAAGTTTTGCGTGGAAGAGTACCTTACGAATATCCACAACTACATACATCCACACAAACAAATACAAAAAAATATATATAGAAAGTTTATTCAGTTCCAAAGCAAAAATTGTTGTGTTTGAAGTTTCCTTATAAGCACGAAAAGGTTGTAGTAGAAGACTCCGCAGACACTTACATACATCCATATTTTCGCATTTATGATGTTAAATAGAAGCAAAATATTCGCTTCTGCCTACACCTTCGGTTAATACAGACGTGAGTGCTGTTATGTTATGAATTCCTGAAGAGTCAACGTTCAAGTAAGAGTCAGTTAAAATAATATTTCTAAGCGTTTATTTTTAACCATTACCCAGTTATTTTAACTACGTTTCGTTAGAGATGAGTTGACTAATTCTCGGTGTGAATTTTATAGCGCGTATCACGTAATTTACTAGTAATAATTCTCTTGTAACGGCTGAACTAATTAAAATGAAATCTGAATATAAAAAATAGAACTCTAAATGAATAACCCCTGACTGTCCAAACTTATTAATCACAATTATTAGTGAATACCTACAAACATTATATTATTTAAGTTGCGTTCCGACTTAAGTAAATTGAGCTCACACTGTCTTCAATTCTAAGTCGATTTTGCTTGGGTTCTGGTACATGTAAACTAAGCACTGGGTTCCAAGAAGGTGGTCTGTTCCAACCATTTTTTCTGTTGAAATTAGGATCGCGGAAAAGAAATTAACAATACTATTAAAGAAATAACTACTTTTACTATGCGTTTCAAATAAGAATAGGATTAGAAATCCGCCATCTTGGACTGGAATGCGCAACAACTTCACATTTTTTAATACAGTGAGCAAAAATGTTTGTTTGATATTATAATCACATCTACATGAAAGAACAAATGCGTATATCTTATTGCCTTTTGAGTAAGATTGGACATTTGGAGTTGAATAAACATATTTTATTAACTTCCGACGGCAAAAATCGAAATTATAAGTTGAAACGTGTGTTTTTATCCGGGTATATGAATTTCTGTGCAAGTTTGTGGTATCCTAGCGCATAAATTTACTTAGGTAGGTAGCTGCATTGTAACTACATACTTGTGTAAAGTTTTTAAATAAATCACTTTTCCATACATTTCGAAATAATATTATTGTCTGTGGTTTGACATTTTGTGCTATAGCTTTTTTTGCATGGTTTTTTGTATGAAGTTAGCCGCCAGTCTTATTAAAACGCATAGTAATATATTTTACATTCTTGGCGACCATCATAATTCGAGATAGTTACCTTTAAATATAGAATGCGGCTAAACAAAGAAATGCAATGATATAACAAGGAAAATATTCGCCATTGAGTTTCTTTGTCTGATAACGCAAGATACTACAAATATTTGGGTAAACCGCATTGCATTATTTATAATATTAGTTCTTGTTTTTGACAGTATTCTTCGTAAAATGTGGCATCTAAATTCCGATAAAGTCAAGGGCAAAATGTTCCGTTTGAAAGGTTAAAAAATGTAATGAGAACTGTAATTTATGATATTTTTTAACCGTGCAAACTGTAGACAAACATTTACGCGGTTAAAAATGGTTTAGACTGGCCTGTTGGCGTAAAGTTATAGAACCTGACTGCTACGCCGGAGGTCGTAGGTTCGATTCGACAATCTTTGTGTGATGAACATGATTGTCTGTTGGCATCTGGGTGTAATTTATCTATAGGTAAAGAAAAAGTATATATTAACTATGTAGTACCTATATACCTGTCCCTAGTACCCCTTACACAATTAAATTAATTGCTCAATTTGGGACTCAATGGTATTAATAGTTATTGTTTTAAACGACTTCAAAAGTATGATATTGATATTATTAAATGCTGTATCCTTTATTAATATATTACGGGACCTGGAATTTAATAAATTTGAAAGTTACCTGGTTTTAGGACAGCTATCGTAAGACGACTTGAAATGTCGATATTAGGTACACGCTGCCAGTAACGTAGTCGATAAACTTTTTGTTTAACGCGGGACTTCTATGTAAGAGGAGGTGGTAAACCAGACCAACCCTCAATCAGAAGTACCTAGTTACGGTGAACGAAGAAATATATAAAGTGTCAGGATGGTCTTTTATATTAACTTACCCCCTTATTTACCCATTTCTATAATGGCGCAATTAATGTAAAGTTGCTTTTGACTCGCAGTTCGATTGGCAGCGAGCGACTGGCGACTGGTCGACAGTGTGTAGCGGCTCTAACGTTGTCGAACATAGTTGTGTAACAAGTGCTTTATGCTAAAAGAACGCACGGCCTACGTACTTGAGGTTTTTTTTTAACTTACAATAAGAAGATATTCATCTTTATCAGACCTACAATAAACACAAAGGAACGTGAATGAATATGAAGTATAATTAAGTCTTGTATACGCTATGTCATTGCGTTCAATGGAACGTAATTGTGGCTGTACCATGTTTTGTATAAATATGACAATATTAATAGATGTTAAAAGTAGAAAGTAATGAATAAATTGTTGGTTGTAATTAAATTATTGTTAGGCGCGTGGCCGGTGGCCTAATGACGCTAGATTTTTTAGTTTACCTCATAAAACACGTTGTTTTGTTGTAAACTAAAAAAAAAACTTCCGGCCACAGTGACCCACTATGGCCAGCTGGTCTAGACACTGAACTCCACATTTTATGGCCTAATGCGGGTTGGTAGATCCTACTAGTAGGTATTATTAACGCGAAAGTTTGTAAGAATGTATGGGTGTTTGTTACTCTTTTACGCAAAAACTGATGACGTAATTGGATAACTTAGGCTACTTTTACGCGGGTGCATCCGTGGGCAGAAGCTAATGTTATAATAATTACATTCTCGATTATTTAGTTATTAGAAATACTTCACACAAAGATTTGTACGAGGATCGAGCCTGTGACCCTGTGACCAGTATTTCAAAGCCGAGGCATATTTAAATAATGATTTGACTTGGTACCTAGACTTACTAAATATTTCTAAGGAATTATACTGATAAATCATTGGAGCTTTTCTATTTAAAATCCATATTTGCTATTCAATTTTAGATATTACTCATGGTGGCGCCAGAGTTGGGCAAATATTTGAACAGGCTTAAATACTGTAAGCACATGTTTGCCATGCATGACTGGCAGGGCAGGTAACGGTAATATTTGACCCAGATTTATTTTATCTGGCTTTAATTTCTGGGAAAGTCTGGCATTGTCTTACGGTCGCTGACAAAAAAAGGCAGTATAGCTTCTACTTCTGGAAATAATACTGCTTTTTTCTTCTAAAATACTTAATGTAGTCTACGATGTGACGCGCCAGCCCAATATACCGATGCACTCGTGATTAAGAATAATTTTTGGGTGAGGTAACAATAGAATGAGGTTTCATATGGTTAGAAACCATACAGTTCAATTGCCATGCAATTCCGACTCACCCTTTTAAATGGTGGTACCAGACATCGCACTGTAATACGCTTAGGCCTCATGGCGGCACGTTTTCGTTTGGTGGGTGATCTAACCATTGGTGAAGCTTACCACCAGCTTATTGTCCCCTGAACTGCAGCATCCGGGGCCACGTATGGGGTTCATATAATAAATAGTTTATTTCGGACCGGATTCCATAGTGTTAGTAACAATGATCTTACAAACTATGTTAGTATTCTGTAGGTACATTGCTAAACAAATCGGTTAAAAGATAATGCCGTGTCCTCTATTAGATAGATGCGGGTCCAGTGCCTCATAATGGCACTGTCCACATCCAATCTTCCCACTACTGTCATCAGAAGGCTGTTGGAGGCGCCCCGCACCTGTTGCAACAAAATAGAGCACTCTCACCAAAATATTTTTTTTTTAATGTCAACGACGTAAGACCATTTAGCAGAGCATGTATTCAAAATATTTATATGATATGTATCTGGCACGTCTGGCGTCCGCGTTATCAATACATACTATCGTTTACTATCATGTGCATCTATTTGTCACGCAATTTATACAAAACAGACGCAACAGCCACTTGGCAACGAGAGTCGCATTCTTGCACGCGTTTATTATTGTATAACTAACGAATTTTCAATACTTACATATACAATACTGACTGTATTCTTGCCCTGGTTTTTAAGTAGTAGCATAGATGTTGATGAAGGCCTTATAAAACAAGAGGGAAAATGATAAGACACATTTTATAACATGACTGAAACAGGAGAGAAATATTATTCATTTCATCATCATCATCATCATCATCACCACCATCATCATCACCATCATCATCATCATCATCATCATCATCATCATCATCATCAGCCTTGGGACTTCCACTGCGGACATAGGCCTCCCCTTTAGAACGCCACAGCGATCGGTAGCCGGCCGTTAACATCCATCGGCTTCCCGCATTTTTAACCATGTCATTAGTCCACCTTGTGGCGAGCGTCTCACCTCGAGAACCTTTATACCCCAGTGGTTATCGGTATGAGCGATGTGGCCTGCCTATTGCCACTTCAACTTGCTCACATTGATCGCTATGTCGTTGGTGACTTTAGAAGTGGTGGAGGTGGCACAGGATTTAACACCGTGACCCTGGGACTAGCCTCTAGAGGCACACACGCTGTGCCTTAGCTACCGAGGCAGTAAACAGATTTTGGGACTGAGTCACCTTCGTCCGTGGGTGTGCACCTTTTATCTGAATCCCCACACGTGGTCCCCGGGTGGTGCAAATCAGGTGACAATCAACTAGTAATTATGTTTACTGGTAATTAACTGGTGGTAGGCTTCGGCCATGGTTAGTGACCACCCATCAGACAAAGCCGCACCGCCAAGCGGCCTTGCCGTGTTCCAGTGCGATGTCTGGTGATACCATTTGAGGGGGTGGGTTAAAATTGTGGCTCCTTTATGATTTCAACCTTATTTCACTGCCACCTTCTCACCGAAAGTCAAGCGAATCCGTACATTGGGCTGGCGCGTCCCATCGTATATTACATCATTGATTTACATCAGGTAAGTTGTAGTCAAGCGCCAGCCTATTCAAGAATAATAAAAATCTGAGTATAGAACCTTTTTATAACCCTAACAAAATGTATAGGCCTCTAACCATTATGTAATCTTATCGTATACTATAACCCCGTAGGCAATATTTGTTTTCTATCTCAACTTCACTATCTCCTAAATAATTTGTTTTTAAAGATTTCTCGACATATTTTTATAGTTTCTTAAATATCTGCTCAATTAAAACGCAGACAGACAAGAAGTTTGACAAATACGAGCTATTAACAACACATTACTAGATGGGAAATTTAAACCCATCAATCCTTACTGATAAATGCGAAAGTTTGTATGGATGTTTCGACGAATGTTTGTTATTGTTTTATGCAAAAACTACTAGATGGATTTGAATGAAATTTTTGAAAAACAAAATAACAATGTAAATTAATACATTCATCTTAATTTTATGGTATCTCTAGAAGAGGTTTAAGACAGGGATGTGTAGCGTCACCACGGCAGTTTAATCTATGTATATATTAATAGTTGTCTGGCCGATTTGAAAGAGAGTGATGGATATCTGCCGTAGAACCGACAGCCGCCGGTGGGATTAACGAGTTCTTGAGTGGAGACCACGGATTGACAAACGTAGCGTAGGATGCCCTCAGACTAGGTGAAGTGACGATCTTTGCAAGGTGGCTGGTAAGAGCTGGATGAGAGTAGCCGTGGGTCGTGCTCTGTGGGGTTCTTTAGGAGAGACCTAAGTCCAGCAGTGGACTAGTAACTATAGGCTGATGATGATGATGATAGTGGATTGGTTATGGGTGAGTTAGAAAAAAAAAAATAAGAATTACGCGAATATTACACATTGAAACAAAACTACTTTATGACGGATTTTATCGCGGTTTATTTTAGATTTTAGATCCAGACCTTTCAAAGTCTTTAATTTCGTCTCATTAATAATTTTGGACGTCAAATACCTTAGTCCACCCGTGACCATAAAGTCTGAAAAATTCGATAAAATTCGATAATTTATTTCAATTATCCGAGGTGTTTAGTCCATTTTGATGAGGCAATTCAAACCTAGTAATTTCTTAAATTTACGCCAATATCACACATTGAAATAAAACTAATATCTTAAAGTAATTTTATTTCAATGAAAACTTTTTTTTTACTCTACGCTGTAACTATGTAACTGAAGTTGCATGCTGCGTCAGCTTAGACTAGTCGCTGTATCCGGAGTACGGCTAGTAGGGCGTTGTTATTAATTTTTAGGTGATGTTGTTTTGATACAAGATTTTTGTTTTTATAGAGGAATGTTTACATTCCATAACAATCTTTGATAGATTTATTACACGTTGTTGAAAACAGTAGGTATAAAACCAGGTCATGGAAAAGATGACTTAATTACAGTTTTTGACTACAACTTGCCTGATGATAGGCAATTATAGGTATATGTATTCTACGATTGAACGCGTCTGCACAATATTTCGATTTACGAGTACTCATGATTACGCCTGTTTTTCGGTGAGAAGGTGGCAGTGGAATGAGGCTATATATGGTTATAAATCATAAAGGTGCAACTTAATGGATGTAGCAACACAGTATTTGTCAATTTAGTGCTTATTAAACGACTATGCCAATATAGAGCCACTTCCAGACGTTAGTTTCTGAGTTTAAGTCAACTCATCGAGAGGTGACTCGAGATCTATTGGTCACCTGGAAAGTCGATCTTACGATCGGTTTCGTGATTGTCAAGATACTTGAGTAGAAATTCTGCTCAACATTGGTATGCCAAATTTGAACAGAATCGAACGTCAAAATGTGGCTCTATTTTCTTTATTTTTTATTTCAATATGTATTTCTTTCTAGCTTTTAGTTACGGCTCCACCCGAGTGGAGTCTGTATGCAAGAGCCAGGTTTCAAAACTGCTAAAAACTGCTGCTGCAAAAAGGCTATCAAAACAAAAACAAGTTTTGTTTTGATAGAACTGTCATATTTTTGTGAGTACCTATTAATTATCCAGTGTTCATTAGTAAAAAAAATATTTAACAATGGTAGGTTAAAAATCATATCAGCTCTTTCAAAGCCTGGCTCTTTCATACACACTCTTCTCTACATTTTATATCGAGTCCAGTGGTGGCATAAAATTAGCCTGTAGCCTGCCTTAATAAGTGGCTATCTGATAGTGCAAGATTTTTTAAAATAGGTTATTCCCGAGGTTAGTGCGTTTAGCCAAACAAAATCTCGAGCTTTTTAATATTAGTAAAGATTTTTAAACGTACATAGGTATGTTTGCAACACTTCCATTAGAATATCTTTATGTTTCCAGGCAAAAATCTATAACCACAATGATAAAATATTTATGAACAAAAATTATCCAGAGACTGCATTTTATGAAATAGTTTTTTGTAATAAAAATAAATTACAAATAAAAGTTTGTGTAATTAAATCAGTCACATCGCTGTGGGGAGCCCTTAATGTCAATGATTTATGATAATTACTATTAATAAATCTGACAACACATGTTTCGGAAGCAACTATTTAGTAATGAATGAAGTGGGATAGGGTACAACAATATGCGGATATAATTTATTTGTTATTAATAACAAGTATAGAAACGAAATGTTACGTAGGTACTCACTCAAGTATCATAACATTTCGGAAACGACTTGACCTGGAAACATAAATGTGGCAGGGAGGTAGATTATACCCACCGACTAGATACCTCTTCACTTCAACCCTTATTAGTGTCCCACGGCTGGGCACGGGTCCTCTCTCAACTATCTTACGAGTTGAGAGAGTTTAGGCCTTAATCCACACACGCTGGCTAAGTGCGGGTTGGTGGATGTCACATGTCCTCGAATGATTAGTTCTTTTCCTTCACCAATATTGAGCAGCGAAGATGAAACAATTCACACAAAGATATGTGAGCACGACCAGGATTCGAACCCGCGACCTTGTTTTTCTAAGGCGAGGCCTAGATACCTACTAGACGCCAATTTCTTCAAATATTGTATGAAATTGTAACTGTCAAAATTTGGTGGGGTATTGTCAAGTTCTTAAAATAAAATCAATCATAATAAATTAGGAGGGTACGAGTTAGTCTCCAAAGTTGGAGACTAACTCGTAGGTACCTCTACGCGATGTCTATAGGTCGGTAGCTCTACGCGATGTCTATAGGTCGGCCTTTGGTCGGTTATTGATTATATATAAGTAGGAGAAATTATATAATAAAAAGAGCTAAGGTAACCTAAGGTATAGGTTTTTACAAATTCTTAAAAACCCTTATATTGAGTTAAGAAAGAATATCTAGAAGGGGATACATAAAATTTGATATCGGAAGACTATTCCACGCCTTTTTATAGTCCAGATAATGAAGTTGAATGCGAAGCAGTTTGGGTAAATGTTTTTAATTTAGCCTTAGAAAAAGGAAGCTTATGACTTGCAGGCCATTAGCCTATTTATGTTCTCTGCTGGACATACGCCTCTCTTAAAGCACTCCAGGATAATCCGCGGCTACTCTCATCAAGCTTTTTTAAGCTACCATTCAAATACCGTTTTCCCTCCTAAAGCGAGGGCGTCATCCCACGCAAAATACCTTTTTTGTTCTATTGGTACAGTCAGTTACAAAAGTTAATTTACAGATTGAAATAAAACTATTTTGTAACGTATTTTATCGCGGTTTATTTTAGAGTTTGTATCCCGACGTTTCAAAGTCTTTTCAGAATTTATGGTAACGGAAGGACTGCGGTATTTGACGTTTTGTATTAATCCCAGGCCATAGTTGGAAACTTTTTGAGTAGTATTATTATTAACAGATGCAAACATAATTAATTTACAGATTCAATATTACAAAACCCAATTGACATTAAAAGATTCCATAAAATTAAATAAGTGTTGTGACGATAGGAGAAAATAAGTTTATCATTAGTAGATCACAATGAATAGTCACACAACATTATGCTTGAAATGTACAAGCATTGACTGGAGCGGTATATTTTACCGATCTTGTTGCAACCGGTACTTATTTCCGTTCAAATGATTTTGCCATATTTATTACTGAAACTAGCTCTAATAGGTGCCCTTATTACATTACGTGGTAAGTCCATTTTGATGAGGCATTTTCAACTTCTTTTTTTCTCTATGCTGTCTCCCGTTTTACCTGAAGGGAAGTAGACCATCTAACTTTTCAACTTCTCCTATAATCTTTTTCAGGATACAAGACAGATTAGGTGTCCCGGAACTTGACCGGGTTCAAATCCCGAGTGTCTTTACGGCGCCTCTGTTGACTCTGGTTTACAGGAGTAGCAGAAGCGGGATAGCGTTGGTGGGTTAAGTTTAAAAAAACTGAATCTGTTAATGAACGTTTGTAAGTGACTGTAATGTTCCTAATACTTCGCCTAATATAGATTAGGTACTTTAAAATACGCGGAACTTTCCTTCACCGTTAACAGAATGTCGATATCTGTCTCATATTTTAGATTAAATCGCTACTTAAAGTTTTAAACCGATACGGATCGTTAAAACCTCTAACTGATGGAGTGATAAAATCCCATAGAGACATTTACAAAACTTCTATCTTAGTTTCTATACAAGGCAATGTGTTTTTAAGGAAATCCCCTTTTAACTTTATTTACATCCAATTATTTAAATGTGATTTTCTCTATTTCTCGATTACGTAAAAAAATAGAAATCCAACTTAAATAATAAGTATAATGTTTGTAGGCAATCAGTAATAATGGATGTCAAATACGTCAGTCCACTTCGTAGGTCGACCCGTGTCTATGAAGTCTGAAAAGACTTTGAAACGCCGGGATTTAAAATCTAAAATAAACTGGGATAAAATCGTATAAAATACTTTTATTTAATTTAATCAAACATTTACATCAAACTAAAAAGTGAAAAACAAATATATTCAAGTAATTATTTATATAACCTAAAACAAAAATGAATGAAAAATATTAAATATTAATATGATGAGAAAAGGGGGGGGGGGGGCTGGTATGTTCCATAAGATTAATAGTATTTTTAATTCATTTTACTTTTTAGTTTGAAGCTTTTTATGCGTGTTTTATAACTATATTTTTGTAGTTGTTCATTCGTTGTTTTAATCCCCCGGTAAAAAACGAGGCTAAGATCAAGCTAAATCTTTCTAAATCTCACTTAGGAGGGAGAGGGGTCTTGGCAAATATCACTTAACTAATTTTTCTCACATTCGCAAAAATTGTTTCTAAAATAAAATATGGCCAAATCTGACACAATAGTATTTGTTGTAGGTATTCGTCCGAACTTTGCAGAGCCGCGAGTAGCGCTCGGTTGTTTAGCTGTATCGACAACAGCGTGACCAGATTTAGATTGACCGTTTACAGCCCAAATATAAATTTTGAAAAATCTCGCGTTAGATTAGGAGCGGGGAGAGGGAGTTGAGGAAAATCTTACGATACCTCACTACGGGGGGAGGGGGTCGGAAAATTCTCAAAAAGGCCTCAGGTAAGTAATGGACGGCCCCTGAGAGGTCTCCTACAAAACGCTAAATTAGAGGTGATGGTCACGTGGTTGTATGACATCACTCAATAATGCCTATGACGAAATTTAAAATAACATTGCAAAAACTTCTTCTTGACAAATGTTACTTTAAAATTGACGAGTTCTTAAACGATCAGCTATTATAATACTCATAATTGTAATAATTTTTAATTGTAATAATTTGTAATCGTAATAATTTGTAAATGTAATAATTTGACTTTGTGTACTTATAATTGTTATCATAATAATTGTATTAGAAACATTTGATAATGACTTTTTTTTGCAAATGTAATATTTCTTTTAGCTGTATAGAATATTTGTATGTTTTAAGACAAAACATGGCGCTCTAATTCTCATGTACCACCTATTGTAATAATACCCATGTTTCGCAAATAAAATTCTGATTCTGATTCTCAACCAATCACAATCAAGCGATGACATTGTTAGTCTCGTGTCGTTCTGCATTCTAGTTTTGTTTGGTACTAATTTATTTAATAATTTATTGTTAGATACTAAGTAAATGTCACTATCAGTCACAAAAATTCCTTATTGATTAATAATGTAATTTTAAATTGGTTTACTTTTTATTTATTGACATTTTATGTAAATAATCCAGTTTTGTGTAGTTTTATTCATTTATAGGAAACATTTGTTACAATTTAGGATGTGTCGTTTGTTTTATGGTGTTATGTTAAAATTTATGTAAGTTAATGAATTTGGACATATTAATGACAGCCATATTTTTACAATTCTTTTCCCTTATTTCAGAACGATGTAACATATAGCTCACACCTACATTTTTATATAAATATTTATTTATTTTAAGTTAAAAGTCTTATAATTTTTTTTTTGCGGATGACTTAACCTTTGGATGGTTAATTAGCCGGAAGGACCTTTTATTGGTTCACCGGACTTTTTCGGTGAGATTGAGACTGACTTGGGTGGGAATCGAACTCACGACCTGCGGCGTGAAAAGCAAGTATCTTACCGACCATAACACAGGCCCGACGTTATATACCTGATTTACACCACCCGGGGACCACGTGTGAAGATTTTCATTAAAGATGCACTCTCATGTATTAAGGTAACTTAGCCTTCAAAAGATCACTTGACAAAAGAGTAAGCTAGAACTAATAATCTACTGTTATCTACATTGGCTGCGCACATCATTCATGATGATTATACTCTTGATTTCCATTTATTATTGTAACAATTATCTACTCAACCGTACTGAATCGAATATCATGACAAAAAAGAAACTGGGGGCAACGCGGCCGGGGGCAAACCGGAATTTTTCCATGAGGGGGCAAACCGGCCGGGTGCAACCCGGAATGGGGGCATAACGGCCGGACCCAACAAATCTTTCAAACACCAAACAACAAGTTGAATATTTATTTATGCCCACAATCTTACGTGTTTGAATAAAGTATTAGCGAGTTTTATTAGATTAAGTGCTAAATCACTTTAGTGTAGACACATTAGTCAAACCGTAGAACATTATCAAAACAGGCTCAGTTGTTTTAAATATCGTGTTTAACATAAATGCTTAATGTTAGGCTGTTTATATACCAATTATATCTTGGTCCTATGATTTTTTTCTATAAATTTTTGTCAGATTTCTAATTATTAATTATGGTTTTATTTAGCTTGCCCTGTTTATGTTCATAATAATTAAAATTGGACCCTCTTCTTCTTTACAGATTGATCTGAAATACGGTATGCACCTTTAAATCCGGTGACAGTAAATAATAACAGCTTTATTCATAAAAAAATTTGACTCTTTAGTTAAAATGGACTTTGTCTCTTTCTTACTAGTATCAATGTCAAGATGACAGACAAAGACATACGAATTATAAACCTATTTTACCTATAATGAGCTTAAATTACGTTTATGAATACGGGGAAAAGTATTCAACTTAATTTATTCAAGATGGACGCTGCTATAAGCTTGCGGATCACGAATTTTCTTGCAAATCTCTCAATAAGGGTATCAAATAAAAGCTCTTGACTATATAGATATATTAATGTAATAATATATGTGACATCCACCAACACACACTTGGCCAGCGTGTGTGGATTAAGGTCTAAATTCTCTCAACTCATAAGATAGTTCAGATAAGACCCGTGCCCGGCTGTGGGACAATATAAAGGGTTGAAGTGAATATTTTAAACTAAAATTTATTTTTATTTTAATCTTTAATTATTATTTTTTTGTTTGCTTAAATCTGAACGCAACTTAAATAATAATGTTTGGTAGGTAGTCAGTAATAATTGTGATTAATATTTTTGGACGTCAAACATCTCAGTCCACCCGTGAACATGAAGTCTGAAAAGACTTTGAAACGTCGGGATCTAAAATCTAAAATAAACCGCATTAAAATCCGTTAAAAAGTAGTTTTATTTCAATGAATATTTTAAAATAAAAATATACTATTTATATTTTAAAATATAACTTTTATAGCCTTCTCGTTGCCCTCTGGCCTTACGATTTGTTTTTAAGCATTAAAGATAAGAAACTCAACAAATTATACCAAGTTTATTAGACCTTTTAAAATACTAAAAGGTATAATTAATCAATAGAGTTCTCACTGAATAAATCACACGGTTATATGAATGAGCATTAATTTTTTGTTACAGTAATTATTTGTATACCTCTTTAAACATCGTGTTTCTATGGGAGGACTTCGACATAATTTTCAGCCTAATACAAAAAAAAGAGGTTTGCAATTAGACTTTAATGGTTTTTATTATTTAATTTTGACGGGCCGGTGGCGTGGTCGGTAAGATACTTGCTTTTCACGCCGCAGGTCGTGGGTTCGATTCCCACCCGAGACAAACATTTGTTTAAATATGTCTGTTTGTCTTGTGTCTGGGTGTAATTATCTGTATTTAAGTATGTATTTACGAAAGAAAAGTAGGTATTATATGTAGTATATTACCAGTTATCTGGTTTCCATAGTACAAGCTCTGCTTAGTTTGGGATCAGATGACCGTGTGTGTTAATGTCCCACTATATTATTATTATTATTTAATTTATAGACAGATGTTAATAACCCTTTTTTGTTTCATTAGGTGGAATTTTACTTTTATCAAAATCGGTTAAGCTGGTTTTGATTTGAAAACATTGGATTATTTTCGTATTTTTTTCAAATAGTCATTATAACTTTACCGGACTAGGTACGGGCTATAGTTGAGAGAAGACCCGTGCCCAGCTGTGGGACATTTAAAAGGGTAGACACACAATTATAAATCAAGTTATAAAAATCCAGTATAAGCTGACCTCTCGTTCTACGGAAATCCTATACAATGCGAGATCAGCTTATACTGGAAATCATAGCTTGAAGTGTTGCCGTGTGTACCAGCCTTTTATAGTACAAAGTTGATTAATTATCTAACCATAAAAAAGTGAGTGGTCAAGCGTAGTTTTATTAATTAGTTATTTTAATTGGATTGATCGTATAAGCCAAAAATGTCAATATTTAATTAATATAGGAAACCGTCCGGTGAAAATCGTGTGAAATTTAGCTATAAATATACTATTAAGATCGCAATCGACAAGCTAGAGAAAAGAAAATGAGTTATTTATTCAAATAATCGAATAACCGAATCGTGGTATATTCGATTATTCGATAATTTTATGCAAATTATTTGGAATTTAAAAATTACTAAATCGTAATTGGTAGCAGCAAATTGCTTCATTTTTCTATATCAGGAGCCCTACTCAGTGACGATTAGATACAATGATCACGGCCAGTCGCGAATTTGTTTAGAAACCTAGTAGTTTTATTATGAAGAATTTTCAATATTACCAAGTTTCGAATCTTGAAGGTATCAAAAACCAAGCAAAAGTAGCGTCAGCACAAAATAAAAAACCACACATTTCAAATTATGAGCAGTGACTTATATATTTTTTTAATTTAATTTGACATTTTTTAATTATGTAGCTACCTAACGCTGTGGCCACGGGACACTGCGTCGGGCGGTGCGACCGGCGATTTTGTATTTCATTGCCCAGTCGCGTTCACTTGTCTTTAGACACTTCTAAAGCAAATTTTAATACGCAATGACCGATGAAATCACAAAACGTGCCGCCCGACGCCAAGTCCCGTGGCCATAGTGTAAGGACATCCTAAAAACTACTCAAATACATTCACAGCCATGCATACACGTTCAAACTTATATCACCGCTTTTTTTGTCCGGAGTGAATAATATATGTTCGTAACTAAATATTCGACTACAAATGCCCAATTTGACTGTAACTGCAATAACACACATTTTGTTAAAAAGGTTATCTAGATGATTATTTTTTCAAACTTTTTTACTCACCGTACAAAAAAATGTGCAGTTGTTGCGCATTTTGATCCAAGATGGCAGATTTCAAGATTTCAAGATGCAATATTTGAATTGCATAGTATATCTATTTTTTAATTAATATTAATAAAAAAAGAAATTCAGTCCTAACCGTGACTCTTACTCTGATTAAATGAGAAACTTAGAGTCCGAAATAAAAGCGTCAAATATTCTATCCCCGTTCTCTTTCGGGAACGAACCCATAACGTTAGCAGCGTTGGCGTGTTTCATAGCAATGCCAATCCTTTGCTCTATCAGTCATGAAAGCTTTGATTACGAGCGTCTTCCACTTTTTTATCTATGATACATATTTTCCAACCTACTTTTATGGTCAAGTCCGTTTAAGCTTTCGTTAGGACTCCGAAATCCTGAAAATCATTTTATCGAATTGTATCGTAGTAGGCCTCAATTTGTACTTTTTTGATAAAGTAATTACGACATTTTCTGTAAAATATGTTATTACAACAACAGCTGGTGTTAACTGTTGTAACAGTTTTTATAACGTTATAATTTAATAGCCGATCGATATGGTGATTTCAATCAGCTAGTGTCTTTTTTTTATCGTTGATTTTTATTGTGTTGTAAATTATTCAAATTAGTATATCGTTATTTAATATCTTTTGTTTTTTAAATTAATTAGGTAGCGTTTTAAAACCGTTATAATGTTTATAGTAAATGCTTATAGTAATAGGCATCCCACTGTTATAGTGTTGTACTTTATTATTTTAAACGTTAATTATCGTTTTATTTATAAGATTTTTATTAATTTTATTTAGCTATTAAATACTTTTATCAATTTTCATAGATATTAAATAATAATTAATTTTAATGATGAACTATAATAAGGTATAAAATTATAGGCATCGATGAGAAAGGACGTTGACTCGAACTGTTTAGTCATTAACACATTAATTAAATTATTTTGATGGCGGAAACTATTACAATAATGTTGTTCAATCAACAACACCCATTATGTTATTATTATTGTTAATTAAAATTAAATACAACGCGTTTTGCTAAAGGGAAATGAATAATAGACACGATTTTTGGCACCCAAGATCCAGTCCAGTCTAGGCTATTTATGTCAACTAAATTACTTAGACAAAACAATAGAACACGTATGTTAAGGCTTTTCGAATTAAAAAGTAAGTTATATTTTAATCCAAAGCATCGCCATTTATTTTGTTTTTGAAAAAAAAGTAAACTTTGATTTTTGTACCGGGATTCTTTTAATAATGATTCAAGACATTGAGCTCCAAGGCTTCAACTCTCTGACTTTCTACCTAACTATAGCTTCTGCGCGTGGCACAGTTTTAATCCTGGCTTACACATAACTATGTGTGAAGCGCTTATCTATAGAAGTTTTTTGTTAGATTTTTAGTAATTAATTGTACTAAAACAATTACTAAAATAATAGATATGTGACTTTAACCAGTAGGATTATGATGCCTTTCCCAATAAGCGGTGTCCCTGTTTTCGGCTTGTCGTATCCACCCAATGCCGGCTATCTTTCACACTTCGTCACTCCACCTAGCTGGCACTAATATCTGTCTTAGCATTATCAATAAAATTAAAAGTACGCACTTCATTTGTTAAACAAAAAAGGTCATACTCGAAGTTCGTTTAACTCTAAATGTCACGGAACTACCAATATACATTTACACTTAGCAAAACTACTCACAAACGATTTTAACTCTTACCACAAAAACACAAGATATCTACTGTTATAAAGATATGCACTTTAAATTTTATGTTTGTTTTTCGTCGTCTATTTTGTTATTCAATAACAAATTTTATATCTTTTAAATATGGTTTAAATTAGAATAAAATAGAGAAACATGATAGCAGTATGCTAAATATATTACCGCAATGGCAATAAAAAAAATTAATAATTCATTTTGTTTTGATCATACCGATAATATCAGAGATGACAGTGTGGCTACTGGATTTAAATATATTTTGTTTGTTTTAACAGATTTTGTATCTGTCAAATGTAGGTTAAGTATGACATTTTTAATTGCTTTCTAAATAAATATTTTATGTTATCGTGTAAAATCACAATCACATTTATTATAAATGAAAACCGTTATTTTTTTTATAAAATATAGCACCGAAGTTGTATTTGACAGTGTCAATTTATAACGGTTTTGGTAACAGGCGTTTTATTACACGTCACTAGGATAACGAACGTTCTATTAGTCGTATACTTAAAAAAAATTAGGTACCTCAAAATCACAAAATATTTCTTAGTATAAACATAATAGAGTTTGCAGTGATAACTACGAATGAATTTGAAAAAAATTGAAGAGCTCTTTCTTGGAGAAACTCATCTTGCAGGGGTGATCAACATGTTGGATCAAAATGTATTGTTTTCCATGGAAACCCTGTGCGATCTATGAACTTATTAAAAACTTTTCTGAATGCACCAGGGCTAAAGTTGTCCATATGTAGCCTCATTCCACTGCCACCTTTTCAACGAAAATCATTCGTAATCACGAGTAAATCGGTATATTGGGCAGGTGCGTTTCATAGTAGACCGTCTTTGCTTAACATTAAGCAAGTCCTAGACAATCGTAAGCCTATTTCAGAATAAAAAACAATATTTTACACTTCTACTATGGTAGGTAATGTAGTATATTGACCCTTAAGTAAGACAATGGCTGGTGACCGATATCTGCTTTTATGAGGAGATATTTCAGCACCTTAACCATCATTCTGAAGGCCATCCTGTATGGGTTCCAATTCAATTTGGGGTGGACTCCGAGTTATTCTAGGGTAGGCCATAATGGGGAGAATACCGACCCTTTTTGTGGTAGGCACAGCAAACTTGCCTCGAACATTTAATCTTGTTTAAGTCAGAATGGTTTATTTTTAAATAACAGCCTTTAATAGAATGCTACAAAATCGAATCACTAAGATTTAATCGAATTAGTGTTACGCCAATATATCACTGAGATTAGCATATAATCAAGACATTATTTAACATAATAACGATATTTATATGTTAAAATACCGATTATAGGTTCTAAATTAAATAATGGCCGAATCGAAATAATAGATTACCGTTAATTTTTTAACGTTAATAAATTTTTTACATAAATTCAGATTTTTGTGCGATTAATTTGGAATTTGCATGCTTAATGGATTTTAAAATGTCTTTTAGGTAGTTTTTGTTCTAAAATATTACCTAAAATTATACCTGTCTTAAGTAGAAATTATGTCGGTAAGTACCAACTAATACTAAATAATATACTATAAATATTTAAAAAAAAACAAAAATAAAATAAAAAATACTAAAAAACATTATATTAATTTTAAGCTGAACAGCAAAAAATGTTTTGTCCTTTTCATGACTTAGAAATCCAATGACAGTAACCAATATAAATAAACTAATTGTACCTCATGCAGTGTTTATTAGCAGGGAGACAAGGCGTTTATAAGTACTAAGGGGAAGGAATGGCTTTAACCAAGTACGCAATTCGAAAAGAAGTATGTTCGGTCAAAAAATAAAAATAAATCTTAAAATTAAATAAATAAATATTGTCAGTTATAGGGACTGCTGATGAAGTGAAAACTGTGAACTCACGAGATTTCACCCATCCAAAAGAGTCTTAAGCACACAGCAAACGGCCGCTGCGCATGCGCCAGTTATGAGCATGTCGATTTTCACTTCAAATGTGAAATGTGAAAATAAATGTGGAATGGAATTAAAATATTTTTTGTTCGTAAGAGTTCCAAATTAGTCCCAAATAAAATAAAATTAAAAATATTGCTGTTACCTAACGATGAACTACAGTCTTACAGTATTACAGAACTGTCGTAACAAGTACAAGTACATTTTATACGACAAATACCTAAAGGGGTCGAAATCAAACTCAACCGCAAAAATATCATGTAATTCGATATAAGGAACCGCTCATTCATAAAAATAGTAAACCAGCTAATAAAACTAGCTGCCAGTAGGGATGTTAAAATAGTTTCTAGCAATAATATAGTTTATTAAATTAATCAAATATGAAATCACTTATATTAAAAAAAATCGATTAAATGAGGGATTTGTATTTAAAAAAATCGATTTAATGAGGGATTTGTATTTAAAAAAATCGATTGTTACTAACTTCATCCATTTTTTCTGAAAAATAAATATCGATTATTAAAAAAACCACAAATTTTTCAGTTTAATGTAACGACCTAATGACCTACGAGAAAATGTTTTTGTTAAGTGTTTTTACGCGGCTCGCAAAAATATTGAATTTGGAATAAAAATGTTATTGTTAACAGATGATTTATTTAAAAAAAATAAGGTTGCTCATCAAATATTAATCAATAATCGATTCTCAGGTCACATCCCTAGTTGCCAGCGGCGTATGACGGCTATAAATTAAACACTTTTTATTATTATTTCGAACCCGACACTAAACGTTTAAAACCCCTGCTGATTGGCAGTTAACTCAAAGTATCAAGTTCGTGATTTTGAAACCATTTAATTTTTTAAACAATACGCGGTGAGGGTACTCTCGTACGAACTCAAACTTTTTTACTGCTACTTTGAATACCTTTTCTTTGTAGCTGCCACATCAACTATCTAAGGGTAAGTAAGCGGTCACTAGGTAGCTCCAGAGCCATACACCATTCACTCGAGCGTTGCTGACCTTATATAAATATTTACTTATTTATTTCTTTACTAGCGGACCCGGCAGACGTCGTTCTGCCCGGTAAAGCAGTGCCATCTACCGGGTCTCAGACCTACCGAATATAAACAATAATAAATAATAGGTATCTAAACCGGTTTTCGGCACTTCTTCGCTTTCTAAATTTTCTTATTTTTAAATTTTTCTCTGCGTAAGAACCATCCTCGTACTTAAAGGAATATTTAAAAAAAAGAATTAGCGAAATCGGTCCAGCCGTTCACTCGTGATGTCGTGACAACGGAAAACGGGTTTCATTTTTATATATATAGATTTATTTGATAAGAAAAACCAGCAGCTATATAACAAAATGAAAAAAGTAGCTAAATAAACAACAATAAGACAGTAATAGGTTTTCACAAATAGCAGTTGAGTAACATAATATTTTTTCAGAACACTAGCAAGCAAATACGAAAAACCGTTATTGGCGGCAAACCGCCGGGATGATTTTGCTTTGAGAATTAGAAGGTGGAAGCGCAGAGAATATATGCCTGGCTCACCGGGAAAGGGTAGATAGGTAGATAATGTGAAGAACTCACGTATTTGCTCGGCTTCGAAGGCGCGACCCGCCGATGTTGTATGTCTTCGGTGCACCGTCCACGTGCTTGATTTCTTGTTTGTTAAATAGCACTAATTCACATGAATGGTGAAACACTTGAGGGTCGACCCGTCCAGACACAGTTAATATATAGAAAAACTAGTACTTTACATTAGATTTAGTTTAAAAATCAGGGAACGCCACGCGAGCGTTGTCGTCACGGCCGAGGTTTATTAAGAAGTCGTCTTCAACGCCATTGGTCGATTTTTCTATGATCGACGCTTGAAACCTTCTCTGATTGGCCGTTGCTTGGCGCCATGAGTTCAATGAAGGAATTTAGGGAAAGGGAGGGAAAATAAGGAAGGCAAGCCAGAACATAATTCCCCCCACTTGAAATCGTCCCAGATTTCAAAGCAAAAAACTAAGAAAACGAGCATCGAACAAATAAGAATTTAGGTACACATATTTACCTCAATATCCTATCACTAAATACGAGATTAGCTTAAGTATGGATATAGGTATAGTGTGAACCTACTAAAAGAAATGACCGTCTTAGATACTTATGTAATTTTTATTTAGTTTATATAATGCAGAGTGAAATTGAAAGACAAACAGAATTGCTAGGTACTAAAGCTAATTATAGTATATTTTTTTAAGCTAATTTGAGTTTTGTATAGGTAAAGGGCAAAGTTTATTTACTGGTCTTCGAACGAGACCATTGTGAGTGCGTACGGTAACGACACGTACTACGCCATCAAGTCCAGGATGTAACTTGAGGACCCTACCTGAACGCCACTCTAAAGGTGGCAGATTGTTGTCAACAATTAGAACAACATCTCCGGTTTGAATATTGGCATGTTCTTGAAACCATTTTGCGCGTTGCTGCAAAGTGTAAAGATAATCCCTTTGCCAAATACACCAAAAGGATTGGGTAATTTTCTGAAGCATTTGCCACCGAGCAAGTGGTGGAACATATTCTTCAGCAAGTTCAGGTTCAAGTAACGATATTAAAGGACCGTTAGTCAGAAAATGACCAGGAGTAAGAACATCGACCTCATCAGGGTCTGGAGGTCTCAAGCTATTTCTGTTAGGATAGTTTCGCTTAAAGGCTTTCAAAGCACGCAACCACCAAGCTAGCATACGTTGGACGCGAGAAAGCGTGGAGTAGCGATCTAATAATTTACTAATAAGATCAGGCTTAGTAACGCCAAGATTTGCTTGAGATACATGAGCGGTGGTACGCAATTCAGGTATGGATTCGTGCGATTCCCAATCGCTCTTGACCGGCCAACTGGAGGAATCATACGAGAGCCAACTTGGACCTGACCACCACTGGGTAAGGGTTGACAGCTGGGAACAGCTGAGCCCTCGACTACAATGATCTGCAGGGTTGTCATGCGTCACAACATGTTGCCAGTTCTCAACTGCGACGTCATCGAGAATTTTTATAACTCGGTGAGCAACAAAAGTTTTAAGTTTGTGTGGTTCAGTGTGTAACCATGATAATACGGTGCTACTATCAGTGAACGCAATTACTTTGGTAATAGGTATTTTATCTCGTAGCAAGTTATACATATGCTTAAGAACACGCGCAAGCAAAACAGCACTACATAGTTCGAGACGGTTTACAGTGAGCGGTTTTATAGGAGCGACTTTGGATTTTGCTATTAATAAATGAGTATCATAATGATTAACACCGGTACTTCTTAGATAGACGCAGCATCCAAAGGCTTTAGAGGACCCGTCACAAAACCCAATTAATTGGTAAGTATCACTATCATTTGAGGTTATTCTACGTGGTAGCTTAATGTTTTTAATATGTACCATTTCAGAAATAAAGTTTTTCCACTGCAAGGCAATTTCGGAAGGGACAGGTTCGTCCCAACTTAGCTGAAAACGCCACATTTCTTGCAACAACAACTTGGCAATTAGAACAATGGGAGAGAGCCATCCCATTGGGTCATAAATGCGGGCGACATTAGATAAAATGGCACGCTTGGTTAAGCTTGAATTCAGCTCAGACATCGAGTATGTAAAGAAATCATCGATGGGATCCCACTGAACACCCAGAATTTTAAGAATGTGTTGGTGGTTACCATCACAGAAAGTTTTAGGAACCTGACAGTGTTCAGAAGGTAACGCCGCAATGAACTCGGGAGCGTTGCTACTCCATTTACGGAGCTCGAATTGAGCACAACCTAGTAGCTGAATAAGCTCATCTTTAAGTTTTAGCGCATGACCGATAGATGGCGCTCCTGCTATGATATCATCCATGAATGTGTCGTGACGTATAATTTCAGCTGCTTTAGGATACTCAGAGCCGTGATCGACCGCAAGTTGGTGCAAAGTACGAATGGCTAAGTAAGGTGAACTTGTCACGCCGTACGTTACGGTATTAAGTTCGTATTCGCACACGGGATCAGAGGGAGAATCTCTCCACAGCAGGTGCTGCCACACTCTATCAGCTGGACGTAAATTTATGTTACGATACATTTTTGAAATATCTGAAGTAAATACCACTGCGTGAAGGCGAAACTTTGTAACTACATCTATTATGTCATTTTGAAGCTTAGGGCCAGTATACACACAGTCGTTCAAAGACTTTCCGTTCGTGGTTTTTGCGCTTGCATCAAAAACGACACGAAGCTTAGTGGTAGTACTCTCAGGGCGGAGAACACAATGATGCGGTATTACAAATTTGCCTGAACCAAGGGTTACAGGTTGCATATGCCCTAAGTTAGAGTACTCGCGCATAAAGTCGCCATAATCGGCTTTTAAATTAATATTACGCTCAAACCGTTTTTCGAGTTTGAATAAACGTGATTTTGCCATATCATAAGAGTCACCGAGATCGGTGAACGATTCTTTTAGTAATAATGGAACTACGTATCGACCGTCAGGTTCACGGGACACTAGAGTAGAGTACAACTCTTCGCATTTGACATCCTCGGGATTCGAAACGACTATAATCGGTGGCTCTTCGACCTCCCAAAACCGCTTGACCACGTCGTCTAGGACGCGAGTGGAAGCGACGAGGGAAGAGACCGAAGGCGGAGGGTGACAATTACTATCAACTCTGCCGGTGAGTACCCACCCGAAGACACTATGTAAGGCGACCGGCAAACCCGGGCCTATTTCTAAGCGTTGGCCATCATATATTTTATGAAATAGTTCCGCGCCTAATAACAAATCGACGTCGGTTGGTTTATCAAAACACTTGTCCGCCAATACTAAGTGTTTGAAATTCGTACGTACATGAGAAGGTAATTCAACAACAGGCATTTTATTCGTCAACTTATTCATAACAATCGAATTAATAACGAAGCTTGGGTTTTCAGAGTCCGTCGGCATCAAAGTGCATGAAGTCTCACCCTTTACTTGGTGAACAACGTTGTCGCCTAAACCTGCTACAGTAAGATTACAGCGCCGTATAGGCACACCTAAACGTTGAGCGAGTGATGACGTCATAAAACAATCCTGAGCTCCGCTATCAATGAGCGCGCGGGCGACGATGGGTTGAGCGGCGAAACCGCAACCGCGAACACGCACGGCGCACGTACCGAGCAAAACAAGAGTTCGACTATGACCAACGTGAGCGGCAGTCGACGCGGAACTCACACTGGGTATCTGGTCAGCATTAGCCGTAACCTCGGTGGAGCTACACGGAACCGCGACAGTGGAGTCGTTGTCGTGAAGCAAACTATGATGTCGCTCACCACAAGTTGAGCACGTACTTTTTGAAAAACACTTATTTACATTATGGTATTGGCGTAAGCAGTTTACACAAACATTTTTGACTGACATTAATCGGTACTTTTCGGAAATGTTAAGTTCTCGAAACTTAGAACATTTAAAAAGTGCATGATGTTGACCGCAACACGGACAGACAGCTGATTTATTTGCAGCGTTAGCAGTCGACGGGTTAAACGGCAACGATGTTGCTTGATAATTATTCCTGTTACGCGTACCGGTGGTGCGCACAGGAATTGTATTTAGTTGTTTCTGCTGAGAGCCAGAACCGGAAAAAGTACCCGATTGACTGACCTCCATTACTTTGACATAACCTTGCAAAAAGTCTAACAAATCAGTAAATGTAGGCATTTGTTTTTCATTATGCAATTCAAAACGTTTACGAGTATCAGCATCTAAAATACGTGAAGCTAAATAAAATAAAAGAAACTCGTCCAGGTTTTTAATTTTCATCGCCTTAAGGGCATTGACCGTTTCATTCAAAACATTTGCTAAGTTACGTAACTCGTGAAAATTACCAGACCTTAAAGGTGAAAAGTTGACAATTTTGTCTAAATACGTAGCGGCCAAGATTCGCTTATTTTGGAACCGCTCAATAAGAGCTTGAAATACAATTTGGTAATTATCAGACGTAACAGGCACTCCCTTCGCTATCGATAACGCTGAACCAGAAAGACAGGATAATAAATAGTGAAACTTTTCGATCGAACTAATATTATTATTATCATGTACTAGCGACGAGAAGGTATCGAAGAACGTTTGCCAGTATTCAATATTACCATCGAACTTCGGTAATTCAAGATTCGGTAAGCGCGTTTGTGCGATCGGTTTTGCAGAATGATAAGAAAGACCGGACGACATGCTCGGTTCAGACTCGTAATCGAGCCGGGCCGAGCCGAGAATGGGCGCGCGGCTAGCGTCAGAGGCTGACTTTGCAGCGCTGACAGCGTAAAATAATTCATCAAACGCGATCACAGCCTTCATGTCAATTACTTCATCTGGCTTTAGTTTTAATTTTAAATCGTTGATTTGAGACGTATAATCTAAATACTCTTTACGTAATAAATCAATGCGCTTATACCTTGCTTCGAACTGAGAGGCAGAACTCTTGTCAGTTTGTATTTATTTAGACAAATCAAACAAAATTTGTATATCTCGAAACGCGTACTCACGTTGAGTAGTAAGCAGTTTTAGTTGTCTCTCAACTTCAGACTTTGATGGGTTTGTCATAGTGATTATTTAACTAGATAAGTATCTAAACGAAAACAAAAAGTATTTGTTATTGAAATGTAGTACTACGTAAGTAGGTAGGTACGTATATTACGTTTGAACACTTTGAACCCACTACGTAGGTACCTATGTATTAATGGAAACGACGTCCTAATAAACCCGTAATTACCTTGACCTACAATATATTTATGATTGTATGGAAGGTATATAATAATATAAGTATGTACGTTAGCCGTGGAACGAAATAACCTGATTTAGTTAGGAATGTAGTTTCTTCGAACAAAATTATCTATCTACCTTATATTTTTCACTTCGTTTAAAAAGTTAGAAATTATGATTAATGATCATATAATTTAGTTAGAAAACGCAATTAAACGAAAGAAAAAGGCTTATTAGCAATGAACAACTGTAGTTTTGGAGTTTTCTATTGAAATTGAACCCAAAATCCGTAGGTTATTCGCGCTCGAAAGGACCACTTTATAAATGGCGGCAAACCGCCGGGATGATTTTGCTTTGAGAATTAGAAGGTGGAAGCGCAGAGAATATATGCCTGGCTCACCGGGAAAGGGTAGATAGGTAGATAATGTGAAGAACTCACGTATTTGCTCGGCTTCGAAGGCGCGACCCGCCGATGTTGTATGTCTTCGGTGCACCGTCCACGTGCTTGATTTCTTGTTTGTTAAATAGCACTAATTCACATGAATGGTGAAACACTTGAGGGTCGACCCGTCCACACACAGTTAATATATAGAAAAACTAGTACTTTACATTAGATTTAGTTTAAAAATCAGGGAACGCCACGCGAGCGTTGTCGTCACGGCCGAGGTTTATTAAGAAGTCGTCTTCAACGCCATTGGTCGATTTTTCTATGATCGACGCTTGAAACCTTCTCTGATTGGCCGTTGCTTGGCGCCATGAGTTCAATGAAGGAATTTAGGGAAAGGGAGGGAAAATAAGGAAGGCAAGCCAGAACAGTTATAGATAGACCGTTTAACTCGCGTATCGTCTATCGCCAAGATTCTGACTCCTCAAGCTGCACAGACAGTGATGATGATTCAAGCGATATGGATATTAGTGACGAATAGTCTTACATTACTTTTATCTGTGGTTAAATAGTTCTTTAAGGGATTTAATTAATGTTTCATTACTTTGTACCTCAAATTGCGATACGCGAGTTAAACGGTCTATTTATAGAGTCTAAAATAACAAAGAATAAATTATTTATAAAAATTAAGCTTTAGCCTGTTCCTTGCTGTACCGCTTTTAATAGTATATGGATCAAATAGAAGTTCTTTACAAATGTTGTTAAATTCCTTGCTCGCCCGCAAAAGGTATGAGTTCTGCCTGCAGTTAGAAGATGAAGAAGGTGCCAACAAAGGTGGATTACAGCGTAAGGATCTAGAGGGAACGTTAAAGTTTAATCGGGTTATTGAATATTTTTTTTGTGATAAATGGAAAGATCATAAATAAGTTTATAACAAAACATTTTTTCGTTTTTTTTCGAAATAGTTCAAAAGTTATTTACATATAGAAATTAATTTTTGAATCCAGTACCGAAGACACGCCGACCGCTCCCGAACAAACCCGAGCGCGTGTGACGTCATAATGTTAGTTTTCACTCATTGCAGTTGGTTTCTGTAAGTAAACTTAATTACCAGTTAAAAAATGTGTTTTCAGATTTATTAATAGTACTAGCGAGCCGCCCCGGCTTCGCACGAGTGCAATGTTGATACTAAATATATTGAGGTAAAGGAGACGTTCAAAAAATGTATAGAGCCTGGGATTAAAATAATTGTAAATTTGAACAGCAATCTGAGTTACATAGGTTAATAGAGCATAATTAATTAAATTTTTTGGTGTATTTAAAATAATTTTACACCCCCCCGTTTTTTAAAAAATTGAAATTGAAAATAAGAATCCTTAATGCAATATTATGATTATTGTAATTGGCAACCCCATGGTCAAATGACAATTGAGCAACCAAAAAAATCAAAATTATTTCGACGCTATCAATCAAACTGATCAATGACAAAGACATCATGACGTTTCCCGTAATTATATTTTTTTCCACGCGTTTTGTTATTACACTAATAAGATAACAAATATTTTTCGTCATAATTACATTAAGCTGCAGCTAGAATAATATTACAAGAGAAAAGTACTGTTACAGAATGCAATTATTGACGTGATTGCAATATTTATACTGCTTAGGAAACGGATAATTAAAGGTAATGTGCGTTTTGTTTTTCTATTACATTTTTTTGATTTTTACAAAAATGGTTGCTCCTAAAATTCGTGTTTAGTTAAATTCTAACAGCTTATTAAATAAGCTTTCCAATGAGGTATATCACATTGGTGTTCAAAATTCTAGCCCACTTTTGACCTCTCCTTTACAGTGTCCTTTTATACAACGTTAACAGTTTTTTGCCATTAGACAATACAAACAGCACGAGCCGCGTGCGGCCGTGCCGGTACCGCCGCATCGCTATTTTAAATCTGTAATATCTTCGGAAATATTCATTTAAATTATGTGCTGTAAAGGGCCATACTGATCTATATTACATTACATCCCAAGATCCTCTTGAAGTTTTGAGATAATAATTATATAATTTTTATATTTAAAAACATTGCATGCTGACAGTACTTTTAACATACTAACAATCGGGGGCGATTATAGCCATCTAATATTAGTAGGGGCGATTTTAGTCATTTACGTCATAAGGGGGTTTACTTTTTACTCTAAGTATATTAGAAAAGTCTTTTTGCTCATCCCGAATCGAAACTGGGACCTTTACGCATATCACTGGACTACCGAGGCAGTCCAATGATATTAGTACCAGAGATTATTTTAAGTGTAATTTAAAGAGCTGCTTCAAATACGAAGAAATTCAGGTTTGGTCTCTTTGATCGATATTACCAATAAATTTATAATAGATGTATTTACATCTGTTCAATATAAAGTAGGTAAACCAATTTTAAACAATTTTACAACACTTATTGACACACAGTGGGCGGATTGTAGGAGGTCTGGACAAAATACCATTAATCTTTGCGACTATCGTAAAACAATAAATCGATTCGCGTGATTGTAGGCAGATGAACAGTTAGATTTTATCGATTACTACTCACAAATATAATCGAGAATTTATAGACTAAATTGAGCAAGTAGTAAAGATGTGGTAGGTTATAAAAGTTTTGCTTTTATTGGTGTCATAATCTATTTTGATATATGGAGTGTAATTAAATTTATATCTATAGAAAATAAGTGTCACCGATTTAGCTTACGAGTATTTACGAAATTCAAACTCAATAATATAACAATTGATATTTCATAATTTATAATAATAAAACAAAAATACCATTTCTTTCGTATCGCATTCTGAGTACAATCTAATTTTTGTTTTATTATTTCAAAAGAAAAGACAAGTGATGACGTTACAAATACGACTTATACTTTGCTAAAGCATTCTAATTTTTATAATGATGATAAAAAATAAAAAATAATGTTATGAAATTTATTTAATTTCTTCCCTTTGGTTTGACAGATTTTTCTGAATTATTGTAAAACAAATATGAAAACTATTCCCCGTATTCATAAACGTCATATAAGCTCATTATAGTTAAAATAGGTTTATAATTCGTTTGTCTTTGTCTGTCGTTTAAATAATAGTAGAAAAGAGACAAAGTCCATTTTAACTCAAGACTCACGATTTTTATGGATAAGACCGTTTAAGTACAATTTCGCCAAAAGAAGAAAAAATGTGTATGAACTATTTTCATTTTAAATAATAATAACTGTGACCATGAAGTCTTAAAAGACTGAAACGTCGGGATCTAAAATCTAAAATTTACCGTTATAAATCCGTTATAGTAGTTTTATCTCAATGTGTGATATTCGCGTAAATCTAAGAAAATACTATCCTGTAAGTACATTGTATTAGCTCAAATTTTACTTTGAGTAATTTATTAGATTAAAACAACATACATACCTACTTCCAAGCTGTTTGATTGTAATATTATTGAATTCGTAGAGAAGTCTATTCTGGATCTATTTGTAGTCATGGAAAGCTTGAAATCGCAACAGCTCGCTTACTTTTAAGGTGAATTCTAAATTGGAAGTAATTACAAAAAATTAAACTGATTTGATTAAATATTAAATCAAAGACGTATCACAGATTTAAATCGTGTTACAGTGAGATTGGGATCGAAGAAACTTACGTACGCTAGCAGGATACGTATAAATGTACAAACAATGAAGAATTACACGTCTATACAAAGAATTTTACATACTTTCTTACTGTAGATACATCGCAATTGGGTTTCATAACAACAATTAAACAAGAACCTTTAAAAAACACAGATTCTTGAACAATTAACAGTCTCACACACTCACACATGACGGGTATTTAAAGCATCGTTGGGTTGCCACTTTGTCTACGAGAGTTATAATAACTCATTAACAACTTTGTTACGACATGTGCGAAGCGAAAATAACTTGTATTGTGAGAATATTGAAACTATTGTGCATATATTACAAAGCTGAAAAGTTTGTTTGTTTAACGCGCTAATCTCAGGGACTACTGGTCCGATTTGAAAAATTCCTGCACTGTTAGATAGCCCATTTATTGGGGAATGCTATAGCCTTTTGAAACCACTGCTGGGCATGATATAAAGTGTAGGGGACGTAAAAAAACCGAACTAAGGACCATTTTAATCACTTATGCTTTTATAATAATAATATTCCAGCACATTAACACACATGGTCATCTGGTCCCAAGCTTAGCTGAGCTTGTGTTACGGAAACCAGACAACTGGTATATACTATACATAAACTACTTTTTTGTAAATTTATAATAGTTGTATTTCAATGCATAAATAATAATATAGTCAACTATAGAAATATTCATTTTGTTTGATCTAGTAATTTTGTTTGCGTATCTTAATAATAGTTTACCATCCCACACAAGATATTTTCAAAAATACACAACTAAATTGTAGGTCAACGGAACATTAGAACCAAAAATTAAATCATTATACTCTTTATAACATTACTAATAAGATCGATCTTCGCTTGAACTAAAATTTCTTTTTATAATCGTGTTTAAAAGAAAAGCAATGCACGTCGCCTCCGACTTATAGTTGAGCCACAAAACACAGCGTACAGCGCAGCGTAGCGATTTTGCATTTTGTGTGTGACACCTGAGTTGCCGTCATTTGCTGGTTGTTGGTTGTTTGTAAGACATGAAAATAAGGTAAACGCAAAAAGTAAAGTCACACATAGAAATCTGTGGACTTACAGATCCCACAATATTTTCGAAATACGCTGTTGCCACAGATAGTTAATAAATGTGTGTGGTTGTCCCGTCATGCTACGATAAGCAAAATAACCGTTCTATTTTCCCAGTAATTTTTGATAAATAAATATATTGTCAAGTCATTTCCGTTATCTCTTTCTGATTAGTTGAATTTCCGTATAAGTAATCTTCTTACTCCTAACTGACTCGCGCACTTTGCATGTTCTTACTATTCTAGATACTTAGTACGAGTTTGTCACGTTAATACGAAAATATCTAGAGAATTGAACTTGTCAAATTTTTTGTTTTCATTTGAGACGTTCAATAAAAAGAGAATATAATGCTGTCAGTATAACAAAATAATTTGAACGTAGAATAGGCAAAATATTCGTATATTTTTTGCATCCTTACTGATATTGATAGGTTAATAATAATATTGGTGACCCTTTTTCGTATTGACTGCTCGTACTGGGTCAGGAGGAGTACTAGGACTACTGAGTAATATAATATATTTGCTTTTCCACTTACTAAATTGTTTACGTCCACTCAGCCTGTAATTAATTAATTATTAACAAAATCGCTTGCCACTCCGCTCGATGCTGTGTTTCGTGGCCACAGGGCAACGTGTCCAATATTAGATTGTGAACACATTTACTATGTACAAAAATATATCGTAGAGTGTACACTATGAATTTAACACGTCCATACAGTTTTGGGTGTCGATAATTTTTGGCCGAGTTTTTAAGATTATCAAAACACTGTGCGTTCTTTCACGTTAGTAGAATTGTATATTTCTTACGTTTAAAAATACATTTAAATTATTATTTACAAAATAATTATTTAACTAGCTAACCTAGCAGACGTCGTACTGTCTCAATCGATAAATAAAAGACCTAAACTTTTGCACAAAATATTTCTTTTTCTCACCTTTTAATCCTTCCCTAGACCTCCACGAACATTCAAGACCAAGATAAGATAAATCCGTTCAGCCGTTCTCGAGTTTTAGCGAGACTAACGAACAGCAATTGATTTTTTTTAATATTTAGATAGATTGGTTGTAAGTATGACGATCTTTGCAGTCGAGCGGTGTTAGTCGTGACAGGACTTTACTGGTTCGATTCCCGCCCCGTACAATCTATTACAACAAAGGTTTCTTCCGGTGTCTGGTAGGTTGAAGGATTACTCTCTGTGCTTCGAAGAGCACTATAAACCGTTGGTCCCGATCGTTACAGGTAGTCAGAAGCCCAATATAACAAGACACCCGGTCTAACCATCTCGGCTACTAGTTCCCTACAGGTTCCGAGGTTTAAATGGCAGTCTCTCGTATAATTCTGGTAGCTAGCCGCATCAGGTTAAACTGGGAGCCGACCTTATAAGAATTGGGAAGGCAAGGGAAATGATAATGAGGTTGTAGGTATGTATGTCTGTATGTCAATCAGCAGATTTTACATTAAAAACAACATTAGTCCATTAAGCTTCACAATCATTTTAATTAATATGTTATTAAGAGATTAACCTCCCACATATTGTTTCATTAGAAAGTCATTGACGATTAAGAAGATAATATTTATCTATATAATCATATTGAAATAAAGACATTTTTTTAACTTCAAAGGCTTCATCATCCTAATGTTCCATCATGTTCGGACCCAGTGCTTAATTACTTCTACCAAAACCCAAGCAAAATCAATTCGGAATTCAAGACACTGTGAGCTCAGTTTACTTTAATCGGAACGCAACTTAAATTATAATATTTATAGGTAGTCAGTAATAATTATGATTAATATTTTTGGACGTCAAATACCTCAGTCTACCCGTGACCATGAAGTCTGAAAAGACTTTAAAACATCGGATCTAAAATCTAAAATAAACCGCGATAAAATCCGTTATAAAATAGTTTTATTTCAATGTGTGATATTCAAGTAAATCTAACAAAATACTTTAAAGTCATTTCGTAGTTACTTATTAACTCAGTTACCCTACTTATTATTCAAAATCTTGATAAGTAATACATTATCATCAGCCTATTTCGGTCCACTGCTGGACATAGGCCTCTCTTAAAGCACACCACTGAGCACGATCCGCGGCTAGTCTGATCCAGCTCTCACCAGCCACCTTGCAGAGATCGTCACTCCACCTAGTCTGAGGGTATCCTACGCTACGTTTGCCAATCCGTAGTCTCCACTCGTATTCCCAAACGGTTGTCGGTTCTGCGGCAGATATGATTATGAGTTTCAAATAAGAATAGGACTGAAAATCCGCCATCTTGGTCCGGAATGCGCAACAACTTCATTTTTCAGCACGGTGGGCAAAACTGTTTGAACGTTATAATAATCACATCTAAATATATATATTTATCATAACGGGCAATTAACGCGCTCACCTTTAATTTGGCTTTACGTTTCGACACGGGTTGCACCTGTCGTGGTCTGCTTGCAACCAAAATAGCGGCGTTAATTGCCCGTTATGATAAATATATATATTTAATAATGAAACGCGAATGTTTCGCGAAAGTGTATAATCACATCTAGGTAAAAAATAATAATTTAAATGAGCATAGGTATCTTATTGCCGTTCCAGTGAGATTGGAAATTTGAATATCGCTTAAGTCATCATCACTGTCTGTTCAGCTTGAGGAGTCAGAATCTTGGCGATAGGCGATACGCGAGTTAAACGGTCGGCCTATAATCCGATGAGCTATGTCGATTACCTTAGTTCTCTGTCGGATAGATCAATTTTATTACTACGACCATTGTTAAGAACTTCTCAGTATTTGCGTTCTACACATTTGTAACACAACCCGTGCGTTCAGCACTACTGTATCTTATTTCATAGTAACATTACTAGCACTTGTATATAACTGATTGTTAAGATTATCATCACGCTTGAGTTTCTCGAACGTGTAGATAGAGTTATAATTACAATAGACAAGAAGTGTATTCCCAGAAAGGAACCTCAATGAGTCTCCCCTTCTCCGAAGAAAGCATCGAAAGCACAGATAATACAATAGATCAAAAGTAATAACAAATAATCCTTTGCAGTTATATTTTACAATTTGAGCACGACTAGTAAATAATTAGGTGCAGGACCGACGCCTTTACTACCTTTCTACGGCAATGAGGAGTCTCAAAGTGGTGGCACAGCGCAGCAGTACAGCCCTCGCCTTAGAAACATAAGGTCGCGAGTTCGATTTCCACACGTCTGTGAGTATTGTTACATCGCCGCTGCTCAATATCGGTGAAGGAAAACATCGTGAAGAAACCGGCACGTCTAAGAACTAATCATTCGAGGACATGTGACATCCACCAACCCGCACTTGGCCAGCGTGTATGGATTAAGGCTTAAACTATCCTAACTCGTAAGATAGGTGTAAGAAGACCCATTCCCAGCAGTGCAGCAGCAGACACTAAAACGGTTGACGTGAAGTACTTACACACCGCACCGCTTTGAAATTGAATCTTTATCTATTTTAGAACTAACATCTAAAGTTCAGGACGGATGGAAATCTCTGATGGATGAAATGGAATAAAATTAATGTTAAGGTTATTTTTAACTGTTTTTTTCTCTCTGCTATCTTACGAGTTGAAAGAGTTTAGGCCTTAATTCACACACGCTGGCCAACTGCGGTTTGGTGGATGTCACATGTCCTCGAATGATTAGTTCATTGACATTTGCTTGACATGCCGGTTTCCTCATGATGTTTTTCTTCACCGATATTGAGCAGCGGATGTGAAACAATTCACACAAAGATGTGTGGGCACGACTAGGATACGAACCCACGACCTTATTTTTTCAAGGCGAGACCCGTACCGCAGCGGTAAGGGCCTCTGACGAAGAGCCTATTAGGTATGTTTATAACATTAGTAAAGACAGTTCGGGGTGCTGATTGTACTATAGGCCGTTTAACTCGCGTATCGCCATCTGAGGTACAAAGTCATAAAACATTAATTAAATCTCATAAAGAACTACTTAACCACAGATAAAAGTAATGTAAGACTATTCGTCACTAATATCCATATCGCTTGAATCATTATCACTGTCTGTGCAGCTTGAGGAGTCAGAATCTTGGCGATAGGCGATACGCGAGTTAAACGGTCGGCCTATCTAACAAATCAGCCTTTACAAAATCGTGACAAAATTGTGTAAGATTATTAGAGAATTATGTCCCTGGTATTATTATAATGTGCGGTCTAACCGCAAGGACAATGCTAGGTTAGTTATACCTTATTTAGTATCCGTCAATAAATGTAAGTAAGTAGGTACTACCACTTATGTTTAGTCGTAATAACCCTTTATTTCAGGCTACAAAGCCCAAATAAAATATGACACTAAAGGTCTTATTCATAAAAATCTTATAAGACTTTTTAGTTAAAATAGACTTTATCTATTTCTAACTAGTATAAATATTGAGATGACAGACAGAGACAAACGAACTATAAACCTATTTTAGGTATAATGAGCTTATCAAACGTTTATGAATACGGGGGTAAGTATAAACTCACGCTGTGCATAAAGTCCATAATCCTAACTTACAAATGTTTTTTATGATCCAAATACTACATTATGGCACGCAAATAAATAAATTATTAAGTACGGAGCAAATATAATATTATTATTATTATTAGCCCGGATCATCCCACTGCTGGGCAAAGGCCTCCCCTAACACCTTCCAGGCGTCGCGGTCTTGTGCCACCTCCATCCAATTATCTGAGAATCTATCTATTTCGTCCCGCCATCTCCTTCTCGGTCTACCGCGACGCCTCCTCCTTGGGTCTGGATACCAGTCTGTGGCTATCTTAATAATAAAAAATAAATATTTTATTATTATATACCAGCGGACCCCGCAGACGTCGTCCTGCCCGGTAAAGCAGTCCCACCTACCGGGTCCAAAAATAGATTACGACCGATTCTCAGACCTACCGAATCGGCCAAGCCGTTTCTGAGGAGTTTGTTTTTATTTTATTTTTGTTTGCGTAAGAACGTACTTCAAGGAACATTATAAAAAAAGAATTAGCGAAATCGGTTCAGCCATTCTCGAGTTAGCGCGCTTACCAACACATTTTTCGATTCATATTTATATTATAGATTACAGTAACATCAACAACAGTGTCCGATAAACGTAATGTTGGTGATATTCACCTCTGTCTTCACCTTCGTGATATTTGTATTAAACTATAAAAGGGGTTTAAAACAGACTAACCATCAACCAGAAGTAGGTTCGGTGAACGGAAATATTTAAGTGAAGTGTCAGAATGGTCTTCTATATTAACTTAGTTATGCAAATACAATTTATTTTATAACATTAACACAGTATTTACATAAAATATAAGTATTTATATGTTATATTATATTTACATAAATAATATAATATGCAAATCGGTACGTAGTTACACTGTTAAGCCATCGTTTAAACAGTAACCCTACCAGTAGCCCAGATTACCCTACCTACCCCAGTATTAAACTATATATAATATAGTAGTATATAACTATAATGGGATAGGTAAAACTAAGACTAAAGGTGGATTAGCCGCGCACACGACCGCTCTACTTGGCGTCTCGTAAGTTGGTCTACTGAATCGCCAGCGGACGTGTAACTCGCGCGGGGTCCAGCGATATATTAATCTAAATAGGTAGGTAACAGTTGACACAGACAAAGCACATTTTAAATCAATCATAATCATAAAGCTATAGACCTGCCGAAGGAATGGCGTCTTAGAACGTCGAAGTTTTTAAGATTTTTACTACTAATCTTTAAAAACTTATTTAAACTTGACACTGGCAAAATTGCGGAATAATTTCTGCAGAGGCCATAATTAAAAGAAGAAGATAAAGCTATACATAGACAACATATTATTCAGTTGAACAGCTCTGCGATGTCACCTGTCATACTTGAATTCTGACGTTGATTCGGTCGGAACACACTATGACCGACAACATTACATCAATTGCGTGTGAGACCTCAACATAGTTGAAATGTGATATTACCTCTGCCTACACCTACAGGTAATACAGGCAATTAGTTTCCGACTATTAGTAAGAGGATCGGCGCCAAACTGCTGTTTATTTCCAGAATCGGTAATTTTACCAATAATCGGTTCATAAATTACCACATTATGGTAATTAATTGGTAACACGCAGAGGTGTCTTGTGATTTCTTTTGAATCGATATATATTAATATCATTTTATGTTCGTGATTGTGAAGAATTGACGCGAAGGCCGAATCAGTAAACAGTTACTTTTATAAATAATTTTTGTAGTTATTTACATTGTACTTACGTTCTTGGACTTTGTATTGTGTGTGAGACTTTGTAAAAATAAAGGCACGGTTTCAAGTTTCACTTGTGCTATACACACCGATTAACAGGGTTACCATTGGTACAAATTAGTGTCTTTATGCCTGACACTACGGTCTCAGCCACAAAATGATAATTAGTTTACTTAAGTTAATTCTTTTTTGTATTTATTTTATTTTGTAATCAATCATAGGGGGACTCCCCTTAAATAAATAAAGATTAAAAAAAGAGAGTTACTATTGATTCTAGTTCCTAATCTCACCACAAAACGATCCAATCTGATAACTACACATTTAGTCTTCATTAAATTAGAATATGCACTGGAGGAGCATTAGTATTGGACTCGTCTTCAAATTATAAGTCGCGGGTTTGATCCCTGGTACACACTTATTTGACTGTGTTGCATCGCCGCTGCTCAATATCAGTGAAGGAAAAATATCGTGATTATAATTTATTATTGAGGACATGTGACATCCATCAGCCCGCACTTGGCCGGCGTGTGAGGATTAAGGCCTAAGCTTAAACTCTCTTAACTTTCTGATGAGAGAAACCCTTGCCCATATTATTATGCAGCAGTGGGACCAAAAAAGTCTTAGTGAATATATGAAGTCACCTTTTATGTATATTGTAATTTCTTAGAATTAACTTGTAGGCAACAGTTATTTAGTGAGCTAGTTTATAACTCTGAAAATGTGCAATTTGATTCAACTTTCCTTTCTTAGTGCACTCCTAGACCCCTTAAGGAACCTATGTGCCAAATTTAGAGTCTCCAGAACCAGCGGTTTGGGCTCTGCGTTGATATGTCAGTCAGTCAGTTTCTTCTTTTATATATTTAGATTTCTATTTATTCTATGGTTACGTTCTCACGAAAGAATAAATAATTCATAACCGCGACCTCTTTTGTCAAACAATCAAACCAAGAGCAAAGTTTAACTACTGTCACTGATTTAACACCGCCCGCCCGCCCTAGTGTAAGCCGCCCGCTATCTAATTAGTACGGTTACAGTGCACTAGATGTCAGGAGTTGTATGAGAGCTTGCTGATTTAAAAATGATAATTACGAGTAAATATACCAGAATGTTGACTGTTACAAAATTAGAAAATTCACTCACATATACTCCAAAGCAAGGCGACCTTTTCCTGGCGTGTATGAGGATGGACCAGCTTTATTATATCATGAAAAAAAAGTGTCTTTTAAAGGAAAGGAACACATGTCATTTCTAGAATTGTATTTCATGTATTAGAAGCTTAATATTAATATTGTTTATTTTTATTGTTACAGTGGTGGTAGCCGCGGGCGCAGTATGCGCGGTGTCACGTGACTCCATGGCGTCCGACGCGCGCCCGCGATCGCCCACAGATGGCGCCAGGCGAAGACGCGATTACACCAGGTTCGTAAACGCTTTACAAAGTACAACATAACTGTTGTAATTTGTACTAGTTTTAAATCTGTCGACTCTACAATGTAAAGTATGTAAGCTACCGAAATATCTCACATCAAACATTTGCCACAGTAACCAAGTACGAAAATTGTAAACATTGCTACGAGGTCGCGTTGTCGCCAAATCGCCGAGACGTTCGACTATTTATAGTGAACGCGTCTTCCGTCTGTCTGTCTGACACCTGCCGTTAAACAGACGCTTACTAATGTTTCCATGACATTGTCAGTATGTGGAGATCTCACGGGAGGACTGTCAATTAGTAGTTACGCTCTTTTATGTGAGAAATTGTCTCCAGACACGAGCCATCGGCTCCAATATAACTGACGACCCGCAGCGGAGTGGGTCGCGGGGAATCCTCCCGGAATTCAGCGGCGAGTTGCAGAGGAAGCTCGCCTGTTCTAAATTAGTCGCACTCGCCGCCAAGCTTTTCGGCGAGCCGCGCGCGCGTCACTTTTCGCGTTTAATTGTACCGGCGTGGTGTGCGCAGGTCTTCGTACGTGACGCTGGGTGCAGTGCGGTACGCCGTCCGCCGCGCACCGCCGCCCAGGGCCTGCCCCTGCCGCTGCTGCTCCGAGGAGGCGGTGGCGGCGTGCCTCGGCCGCGCCAAGCCCGACCGACGCACGCTGGATCGCATCCAACGGCGGCTGGGCCGCGGCGCGCGCGACGAGCGGCCCTCGCGCCAGCAGCGCCTGCAGGGTCTCCAGGCCCTCACCGAGCGCCTTCTGCCGCGCGCGACTCCCGCACCGCCGCCGCCACCTCCGCCTCCACCGCCGCCGCCGCACTCTGCCCCTGTGCTACCGCCTGTGCCGCCGCCTCGCTCCCGGCATCGGCATAGCCCACCGCGTGGCGTTTCCGTCGACCGTTACGATGATTTCGACGCGGACAATATTACCCTGGTACGAGTAGAGCCACGATCGATCGTGGGCTCTTACGCCCAAAAGACTATTCCTTACCGTAGTGCGTCGTTCTCTCAGGGTGATTTTGCACAAGATAAATACTATCGCGGGCCAAAACACTCGATTTTTGATTTTGGGAAACGGTCACTAAAGGCAGTGGCGGAACCTGTTACCGTGAAGCGCCGTGATCCTGAAACAGTCAGTCTCGCTACCGATGAAAACACAAATGAAGGCGGGTCTGTTGCGTCTGTGGATTCTGCGGTGGGTTCCGATGAAGGTCTATTGGCACACGCTTCACCTGCACCTCGGTCACCGCCACCTGACGCTCCCCACAAACAACTCAGTGGTCGATCGTTAACCCATCCGTTACCACGGCGTATTCCCCCAGTGCGTGAAGAAAACGCCACGGAAGCTGGAGGAAGTCTGCCAGCATTAATGACCCCTCGGGTACTACACGAACTCCGCGAAGAAAGTGACGGTTCGCAAGCTGACAGTGCTCAAGCACATAGTGAAGGCACTTCACCCATCGAGCCGCAACCTTTCGCTTTTCCACCTCTACCAGCTCCTCCTACGAACGCGTGTGTGAATGTGGACTGTGATTGTACTAATATTCCGACTACAATTGAAGAGTGTTCGTCTGATAGCGAAAACTTAATCCCTGTGCCTGTGTATGAGTGTATTGTGAAACAGTGGTCTAAAGAGTTACCGCAGGAGGAGCTGCAGAGGTCGGATGCTGCGTCTGATGGATCACTAGATCGAGATAAGGAGGATGAAACGATAACAAGTGAACAGGTGGCTCATTTACTAGCTGCGGTTCAGAACCCTTGCACGCCGGCTCCAATAAGTGCCAGAGAAAGGCGGAGACCTCTCGACAAAACAAAGAGAAGAAAAGGAATATACATTACAACACCGAGTGATGATGGTGGTGAGGGTGAAGAAGGCCCACCGTCAGTTAACGGTTGCAAGCGAGAAAGCAGTGAGGCATCATTACAAGATATGCGATTATCAGCCGAAACTCGTACTTCATCGTTGCTTGGCGATAAATCTGACGATTCCTTTACAAATGGTCCACCAAGTCCTTTAGAATCGACGGCACCAGTATGGACGAGATCTGATGAGCTAAAAGCAAGACGTGCTCGCTTTTACGCACAGAGTTCTGATGAAAGAGATGATGATTCATTTCGAACGAGACGGAAATATGGAGACTCTCCCTCAGAAGCTGATAGCGACACTTGTTCAAGAGACAGAACAGCTTCGCCCTCGCCGTTCAGTCCTTCAGATACATCAGACGTAGAAGCAAAAAAGCATCAGTTTAACCGACCATTTGGTAAAAATTTGGAAGCACCAACATGTCGGTCAGTCGAAGTCGGCAGAAGAAGTTTTTCTGACGCAACTGTGCCTAGTCGAAAAACGAGTGTCGGAGCAATGTCATCGACGCGGAGCTCTGGTCGTGGGCCAACACACGTCAGAGCAACATCGTCACCTTCCAAGTTAGTTGGGGTGAAACCTGGAGCAGACTTGCTGGCCGAGTTACTCCGAGGCAGCTCCGAAGCACTCTCCAACTCATCAGCCTTCGACAACGTGGTCCTGACGCTACATCAACACAATGTAAGTAATCAAACATTTTTTTTATGACCCCGATGATAATTGTACCGCAAAAAGAGCAACAAATTAAAACACTGCAAATTCTGTTATGATGTTTATCTCAGCAGAAAATAGCTTAAGAACAAACGATCTTGTGTTATTGCCAAAGTTTATTTGAGTTTATACACTGAGATTTTTGTCAGTGTTATTCAAGAATACTAGTAGAATAAATACGATTTCGGTCGCAGTTTTTGTTAATCCGCGATCATATTCATGGCCGTGCGTATATTTAAATATAATTCGTGTTTCCCGGCGTTTCTCAGGCCAATGTCGCATGAATCATGCAACAGCTGTTCCAGGGGCATTAAAAATCATAAGGGCAATCGTGTTTATTTTAAAATCGCTTTCTGTATCCTATAGGTTATTCGCAAAGGACAGAAAGATTATTTTGTAGTTTGAATAATATTGACCAATTATTATAACCCGCAAAAAGTTTGCACGTTGTTTCAATTTTAATGGTTTCGACGATTGCGAAAGATCAAAGCTTTCCGGAGTCACTTTTCGTGATGGAATTCGTAGAGTATTCTTTGCGAAAATGTATAAACTGAAGGCTAGCCACCTATAATTGTTGGTTGGATATATCGTTTGATCCACGTGAGGATGTGTAGATAAAGTAGCAATAAAATCGCCGTAAATAAAACATTACAAGTAGACACAAAAAAGATTAACGTCCCTCAATTTGGTACCACTCTTGAATCTCACACATCATTCTGTAGAACAGTTAGGATGGAATAGAATTCAAAGTATTTTATGCTTCAGTATTTTATCACTTGAACTAAAGGATTTTTTATCTAGTTTGTTTGCTTATAGAGAAACTATAATAGCATCAGCAATTTGAAATATTTAAATACCCGTTAAAATGTTTGCAGAAGAGCCGTCATCAATATGAATTGTAAACCTCCCAATGTCAGTTAAAATTATTTCACTTGCGTCAATAATTTCCGTGCTTTTCTTACCAAGCTAACTACTTCACACGTCATTCTAGTAGTTGATGTGTAACAAGTGTACGTAGAAAAACTAAAAACAGGAATGTTTGTTGTTACGTCAGTCACTAGAAAGTAAAAATAGTGTGAATATACTTAAGAATTATGAATAGACATTGAAAATAGACGGAACTCGGTATATTTAGATTCCGGTCATCAGTGACAGTTTTAATATTAACTAGAATATCATCAGCGGCTGCTTATGTATATGTATCATCTCTAATTACCTTTATGACATGAGCTACCGGTTGTTGTGTAGCAGTTGGCACAGATGATGATCAATTAACGCTGAAAGCGCTAGATTTAGCCTATTTTATTAATCTACCAAAGTTCATTATTATATTCCTGATTTTATGATAGTAATTAATTTTTTACTTCATTGTTGTTAGGTATCATATATGTGTGTTTTATTGATGGTTCCGGGTCATCTGCATCAATATCGTTTGTCAAACTCTTAATTTCACGAAAGACAATATTCATCTGCGTTTTGTCCCTTCTAGCCCCTTGTCTTTTCATTCTATCGGTTGTTTATTTTAATCCACAAAACAGCAATAACCATCTACTTTTTTCTTAAAAAATAGAAAGGTTTTAGTCGATTTAGTACAAACCTAGCACTATAACCTGTCCTAACACTTTTTGAGGTATCATTTTGTGAGTGCACTCTCTACTCCCTTCACTCTCATAGTCCGGTGAGACAAATTAACCGACACGATTGGTGAAAGCGCAGGTGCAGGACCGACGTTTTTACTTGCCCTCTGAGGCACGAAAGTATCATACCATCAACTTTCCGGACTGATGTTGAACGATTAGATAAATCTCAATTCTCTTTTGTGTTCGAAGCGAGATTCGAAGTCAGGGACGGGGTTAGAGGCGAACAAAACCAGAGGTCTTAAGTCTTTGGATGGGTCGAAATTGTTGCAACTTTATGGTTTCTAACCAAATGGAGCCTCATTCCACTGAGCCTTCTCGCCGAAAATAATTTGTGATCACGAGTGAATCGGTATATCGGGCAGACGGGTCCCATCGTAGACTACATCGTTGCTAAATATCAGGCAAGTTGTAGTCTAGTGCAAGCCTATGTTTGAATTAAAAACTAAAAATTTTAAAGGAACCATTTCAATCAACATTCAACGGATCTAGTCAGTGGCGCGTTGTAATGATTGATTTTGGACCGGCGTGGAACCCACGACGCTAAGTTACCGCAGTTTATAAAATTCTCATTACCATCAAAGATAGTACATATACAAAGATTCGCAAGTTGTTCTGTTGAGTCATTGGGTCAAGAAACTATGCAGTAGATCTTTATTTAGATCTTAACGGCGATATGTTTATTGTATAGATGTTGTATTGAGAGTTTAATTATCATATACTTATGTTCCATTGTTAATGTTAAATTCAATTTGATTAAGAATGTATAAAAGTTTGTATCTACTACATGAATGGTATGTGTGGAACATTTTTAGATTGGCTACGGTTCTGTTTGGTTTTTAGCGTTTGTTGATGGTTTGTTGTGTCTGTAAGTGTCAAATCAAACAAAATCATTCCTTTGTGTCTATTTTGAAACTTATCATTATTTCATAAAGGTATTGCATATTTTTGAAGATAGTAATTATGTTCTAACCGACCCTTTTACTCTGCGGTGTGTTTACCTGTGAAAATGAAGTCAAAATAATATTTTACGGAAAATACCTTCTTAATAATACTTAGAGGTTTGAACAAGAATATTTTAGAAAGTCATCCATTTCCGTCCAGGGATTAGTAACACGTAGATTTTAGTAACATTGATCACAAAATCAGCGGTGGCACAGCGGTGTTGGCCTCACCTTAGGAATGTAATTCGATCCCCGGTCGTGTCTACACAACTTTGTGTGAATTGTTTCATCGCCCCTGCTCAATATCGGTGAAGGAAAATATCATGAGGAAACAGGCATATCTAAGAATTAATCATTCGCGGACATGAGACATCCACCAAGCGGCACTTGGATAGCGTGTGTGGGTTAAGTCCTGAACTCCCTCAACTCGTAAGATTAAAGGAGACCCGTTCCCAGCTGTGGGACACTAAAAAGGTTAGAAGTGATCGCAAAATCATCATAGTTCACCGAAATTCAATCATTTACGTAGCTAATGTTGTTTTAAGTGTACTTTGTACTATGAATGATAATCTTATGATGCATTTCCTTTGTAATAAATAAAATAATACTACATTTACCTCTACAACGCGCATCCTGGGTACAGAATCCATTTCTCGGAATGATGACTATACAAAAACAAGAATAAGTACCTACCTAGTTGATGAAATAACATTGATTCAAAATAAATTGAATCATTCTGTTTTTAAGATGCTTGAACCTATTAAAATTATTGTACGTACTTACTAGCGCTTTGCTTCCACTTTTATTGTGCGAGCTGCCAAGTTGTGGAATTCGCTGCTGGCATTTCCGTTTGCCGATAGCTATAATCTGCCTGTCTTCAAATCACCAGTGAATCGGTATTTACTAGGCAAGCGCGTTCCATCATAATTAGACTACATAATTGCTTAACAACAGACAAGTCGTGGTGAAGCGCAAGCCTATTATAGGATTGCTATTATACGCTCATATTAATCGTTAACATGAACCCGCTCTTAACTACTTATTTATTCTATACATACAATCACGCTTTTTCCCATGGTGGTAGGCAGACACTATAGAGCGTCACTTGCTACGATCTAAACATTCTTTGCCTCACTAATTTTCTCTCTGGTCATACATGCACGGCGGTTGGGAGTGCTCGCATCTGTCCCTTTTGGAAGACCTCACCAAGACATCAGCGAATATCCTTCTAGGGCGCCCTCTCTCAAAATTTCCACTCACCTCCGCGTGTATACACCTTATTCTTATTCTTTATTGTACTCAAAACACTCACATATACAATTAATATATAGTAAAGCAACACATGTACACAGGCGAGCTTAATTCAAATGAGAATTTTCTACCAGCTAAACCTAAGTAGAGGAACATTATGGAGTGTGTAGAAGTGCAGAACAAATAATTTCAAATACTTACATATATGTATATCTACATATTAATATTACTTACATATTATGTACATGAATAAAATGTCTAATATATAATTTCGGACCGTTCGACAATCGTCTATCTCCACATGATCAGACACCTTTCTCACTACATCTTCTTTTAGACCACAGCGTTCTCTAATTACTTCATTCCTCAATTTATCATTCAGAGTTACATCACACGTACTTCGTAAAGAACGTATTTTCATAGCATTTATTCTACTTCCATGCTTCTTCTTCTATCTGTTTCAATAACAAGACAATGTTGATCAACCATCATATCGGCTATTGGATAATATAATATCTGAAGGCTTTTGAAAGGTTTAAAACTAAAAATATCAGGATTAGCAGACTTTAGGTAGGCGTGAATAATCGGACAAGAAGACGGTATTTCAATAAAATAACTACGGCAAATATCACTTCACCCCAATCTCTCGGTAGCACAATCACGAATTCTACCAGTTAATTACAAATCGTTAAGATTACGTTGGATTAAATCGTAACGTTCACCGAGCACGTTATTGCATCTGCACTTCCCGACGACACAATGGTCCAACACGCAGTGTCAGCCATTCTAAGACGGCCGCTTCACCCGTGCTCGGGGTTCATTCGTTCGTTCATAATGACATTTTCGAGTGATAGCTGACTTCAAAGACGGACGCGATGACAGTATAAAATGACAGCTGATGCATTGAGAAGTAGATGTGCCAACAGATTATAACTAACCGTTCTACAAAGTAGGCACAACAAACATATGACGTCACACCAAGCCTTATATTATAATCCACCGATATTGTAGGAATCCGTACGTTTCTTGGCATGAAATACACAGTAAATTCATCATAAATATAGCGCTATTTACTAAGTGTGTGGAAATTTTCTTTTACACACGTGCATATTATTTTAAAGCTGAGTTCCCAATGCAAGCGGACGTATCAAACCAATTTCTTACAACTACATCAGCGGCGAGAAGAAGTCAAAGTCAAAAATTCTTCACTCAAAATAATAATACACATTCACTTCAAATCTTTTTAGTCTCCCACTGCTGGACACGGGTCTTCTCTCAACTATCTTGTTGTTGCTAGTTGAGAGAGTTTAGTCCTTAATCCACACACGCTGGCCAAGTGCGGGTTGGTGGATGTCACATGTCCTTGAATGATTAGTTCTTAGATATGCCGGTTTCCTCACGATGTTTTCATTCACCGATATTGAGCAGCGGCGATGAAAAAATTCACACAAAGATGCGTGGGCACGACTGGGATTCGAACCCGCGACCTTATATTTCTGAGACGAGGCCCGTACCACTGCGCCACCGCTGCTCCATAATACACATTGCTTAGGTATATTAAATCAATATAAAAGCAAATTCTTATTCTCAAGCATATTCTGAGTTGCTTGAAATTGGTTTCATACGTTTGATAACATCTATTAAAATTATTTAGTTGTAAGCAGTGTAAGCCTTCCATAATCTTATCTTACTAATATTATAAATGCGAAAGTAAGTGTGTGTGTGTGAAGGTTTGTTACCGCGTATCTCCATAACCGCTCAACCGATTTTAATGAACTTTGAAATGTAGGTAATGTATACCCTAGAATAGGACATAGGCTAACAATATTTCCAAAAATCATCCCTTAAGAGGGTTAAATAGAGGGGTGAAGTTTGTATGCAACTTTTTATTCCTTGGTCCTATTCATTTAAAATTCGGTACACATAAACCTTAAGAAAAATAATGAGATACGGGTTTTTTATTTTTCCATAATTACCCCTATGAGGTGTGGATAATGAGTTTTAATGGTAAAAATTAAAGTTTCTCTGTATCTGTATAGTCTGAAGTCCGATCCACTCCAAATTCGGCACACATATACCTTAAAAGAAATCATGAAACACGTGTTTTTTATTTTTCCAAAACTACCCCCGGTGGGGGTGTTAAATGAGTTTTTTTGGAAATACTAAATATCCCATAACTGTTTAGTCCTTGGTCCGATTCACTTCAAATTCGGTATAAATAAAGCTTAAAACAAATAATGAAACACGTGTTTTTTATTTTTCCAATTTTTTTTATTTTTATCCTAATATTACGTGGGAGAAGCCTGCGAAATTATTCTGAGTTTGATTTTCTTCAAAGTTGATATCAATACTCCTTCGTGTTTTTTAGCTAAATTACTTTTTATTTTGACACAATGACGTTTGATAACTCAGACCGATTATTAGAATTCGAAATTTAAATTTTATTTCTTCTTAAATATTGAATGAAAAACTTACAATGATCATGGTCTAAGAGACGTAGTATTTTTTTAAGAAACCCCTTTAGATTTATGGATATACCTATGGGTGCTTGCCGATTTCAAAATGTTGCTTACACGCCTACACTACTGAACTAATTTTGTATGGAGATAGTTCGAGACCCGGGAAAGGATAGTTTTATCCGACTGCGAAAAAAGAGATTAATGGTTTAGCGCGATAACCGACATCCGCGGGCGAAGCCGCGGGCGGAAAACTAGTATCATAAATAAATATCAAAGTCGGCTCATTTCTCTCTATGAGTAGTTTTCGTTACAGGATCATAGTTTGAAACTATGTATCTACAAAGTGTTGCAATTACTACATTGCCTTGTTAATCGTTCTATTTCTGAGTGTTATATGTGTAGAGTAGACTTGTATGATGGATTGATAGAAGACATGGAGATATTCCATTCCCTTTCTCCATGTGTTAAAGCTGGATAGCCATCGTTCTATGTAAACATATGAAAAGTTTACTTCAACTATTTTTAGTATTGCTTGACACAGTCTTACGAGTTGAGAGAGTTTAGGTCTTAATCCAACTCCAGCGTGAAACGTGGAATCCGCGTTTCCCTCTGCCGAGGTAAATGACCAGTTTGTATGCATAAACTTGCATAAACGTTTTGTGTGTTTGTGTGTAGCTTTTATTTGACGGGCCGTTGTGGCGTGGTTGGTAAGATACTTGCTTTTCACGCCGCAGGTCGTGGGTTCGATTCCAACATTTGTTTGAATATGTCTGTTTGTCTTGTGTCTGGGTGTAATTATCTGTATTTAAGTATATATTTATAAAAGAAAAGTATTATATGTAGTATATTACCAGTTATCTGTAAATACTTCCACAGTACAAGCTCTGCTTGGTTTGGGATCAGATGACCGTGTGTGTTAATGTCCTGCTATATTATATATTATTATTATTTACGTGTGCATTTGTAAAGACGCTTCAACTTTTTGTAAGTGTGCATGACCATGTAAAAGTGTGCTGTGCGTGGTCACCTAGCCTCCCACAAAAACGGGCAAAAACAATTTAGTAAGTACTAGAATTTGCGTATAACACTTTCCTTCAAATTTTCTAAGAGAGTTTAATAACAGTAAAAGAACATCGTAAGAAAACATAACCCATTCCAAGGGATACCTTGTGTAGGCTATTTGGACTTGCAACACTGATCTTGTGGGATGCGGTATCGCAATCGCAAATGGGAACACCGATGAAATAAATTTGAGTTTTTTGAAGTTTTTATTTATGTGTTTTTGTATTTACACTGTGATGTGATCATGGGTAATGTTTACTAAATGTGTGGATTGCTGCAATAGGTAGTTTGTTTTATGATTACAATATTATTATAATATGACGCAGATTTGAACGGATTAGAATCCACATCCACGTTATTTGTGTCCGCCATGTCGTATTTTTTATCAATCAGTGCGCACACCCGGCGCAGGCGACGGTACAAGTGCAAGTAGTGTCCAGTCCAATCGCGCCACTGACAGATATTCGTTCAGTAACAACGTCAGACGTCAAACGTCAAAAGTCAAATGATAATGACACATCAATGTTACCATTCGATTATTATACTCGATTTACCAGTGCTGCCATCTCATTCTTATCGAGTCGTTCATAGATTATTTATCATTCTCCGACAAATAGTTCATTCAAGAGACTCCTAGTATTATGAAGCTCAATGTACCTACGAGTACTGACCCAAGCAGTCTCATCTATCGCTAACCATTTTCCACATTTCCCGGTACACGACGACGCATTAATGACATTTGGATTCCAATTTTGTGACAAATATGTACTCAAATGTTGAGGTATGCTAACGCACGTGCGTGTGTAAGCCTTGAATAAAATTGGAGTGGTTGTAAACGCGCTTTAGTGATACACGCATTAAAAGCTTCGCATGTGCTCAAAGCTTCCATCGATAATTTAAGCCTTGAGCCTCTAGATAAATTGCAAAGCGAAGCGATAACGTAAGATCGAAAAGAACAAAATGTATCAGATTGACATGTGATTGTCACGTGACATTTAGAAAGTGAATGTCATACAATACATTTTGTTCTTTTCGATCATTCGTTATCGCTACGAGAGAGCAACGGTGGTGCAGCCACGGGCATCGCCTTAGAAAAGTAAGGTCGCGGGTTTGAATCCTGGTCGTGCCCACACACCTTTGTGTGAATTGTTTCATCTCCGCTGCTCAATATCGGTGAAGGATAACATCGTGAAGAGACTGGCATGTCTAAGAACGAAACATTCGAAGACATGTGACATCCCCCAACCTGCACGGCCTACGTCTGTTGATTAAGACCTAAACTCTCTCAACTCATAAGATAGTTGAGAGAAGACACGTGCTCAGCCGTGGGACACTAACAAGGGTTGAAGTGTTAACGCTACGTAATTTGTCTAGTGACCCTGGCCAAACAAATTCAAATGATTGTAAGTACTATAGAATCCTCGCAGAGTAAGGCCTCATAACCACCTTAGATCGGAATTAGCTAGAGTCATTTAAGTATATAAAGGCCCATACTGCACCAGAGTTTCAGAAGATTGAGCTTAGTGTAGGGAGATGGAGGAGGCCTATGCCAAAAGGCACGCCGAATTTCGGGATTATATTATGAATTCATAAAACTAAGTGTTAAATTGTATGCAGTTCCGAATAAAAGTGCTTTACTATTATGTTTTCTATTTATTAAGTACCCACGTACTTGCGTCAAAATGTTGATATTAATATGGATCTTCTCGGGATTTTAAATGGTAAATAATTTAATTCGCATTGTTTTGCAACTTCGGACATCCGAAGTCATTGAAATAAGTTTGGCTAACCTAACTGTTTTCGGTATTTCTATATTCTCATTAAGACGTTACACGTCACATTAAATTGTACTTACACAAAGAAAAATATTTTATATAATACTTACCCGGTGTTAGTAAGTGTATTATTTGTAACTTACTCGCAAACTGCGTTTCAACAAATTATTGTCGTTGTTACATTCTTATTAATTAAATCGCAGGATTTTTTCGGCTCTTTAAAATTAATCTCGGTATTTAAGGCATATCCATTTTATTCTTTCGCTACACAAAATTAGAGTAAGTACATGAATATATCTACCTTATTCCGACCTCTGCTCATAACTTGTATGAAGTCCCACCATAAAAGGTTAAATATTGTATCTTGCTACGATTTATGGACCAATTTATCTTTTCTACGCGATCAACTTTCCAATAATTATATGGAAATCGTTCTGCGGCGTTAAAAGTTAAGTGTCTTTAATTAAATAATTAGCTTAATTCACCGACTAGATACTTAATAGACGCCATTTTGTTCAAATACCTATTGAATGAACTTGTAATCTTCAAAACTTGGCGAGGTAGGTAATGGGAAAGATAGCTAATTTTGATTGGTTCTTTCAAGTTCTTGCCCTTGAACGAACCAATCAGAATTCGCTTGTGATTGGACACTACATAATTATGTTTAGTGGTACTCTAAGATATTATCTGGTCAATAGTTGAATATTAAAGTGAGGGAATATTACTTGAGAGCGACTTAAAGATTATGCTGAGGTCGAAAAATGTAGAGTTTAAACGACTTTGTATATTATCATTTATTTACATGAATTATCATCATCATCATCATTAGCCTATTCTAGTCCACAGCTGGACAGGCCTCTGTTAAAGTACGTCACTGAGCACGACCTTGAAAGCTTCGCTCCACTCCAATAGACAGGCAGCCTAATAGGAGATGAAAATGATGATGAAACCCTTATGTGAAAACAGGCATAACATACCATTCACCTCTGCTTATACCATATCTACTGGTTGCAATAGCTCAAGATTACGGTCGAGTCGTTACCGGATTTCAGACGATGTGTTAAAGAAGGCACGCTTGGCAGCTTTCCAAGTACAGATTCATCACGCTAGATTTTACTCCATCGCGAAACCCACTAGTTTCTGCATGCGACTTTGTTCGCGTAAAGAATCCCAAGGACGTATTACTTTTCAATGGCAAAGACTCCATACAAGCCAATTCTAACCGGCTTCCCTTGTGACGCAGCAGTACGGGCCTCGCCTTTGAAATATAAGGTCGCGGGTTCGATTCCCGATCGTACCCACACATATTTGTGTGAATAGTTTCATCGCCACTGCTCAACATCGGTGACGGAAACATCGTGAGGAAACCGGCATGTCTAAGAACCAATCATTCATAAGAAGACATGTGACATCTACCAACCCGCACTTGGCCAGCGTGTGTGGATCAAAGCCTAAACTCTTTCAACTTGTAATATAGTTGGGAGAAGATCCGAGCCCAGCAGTAGTGGGACACTTAAAGGGTTGGTTCTTAGACATGCCGGTTTCCACACGATGTTTTCCTTCACCGATATTCAGCAGTGGCGATGAAACAATTCACACAACGATGTGTGGGCACGACTGGGATTCGAAACCGCGACCTTATATTTCTAAGGCGAGGCCCCTACCACAGCGCCACCGCTGCTCAGACTGCGCTTAAACGGTAATAATTAATAACAATTTATAACTACTTAATCGTGCCCTTCTATAAATTGCCGTTGAAAACTAGACCAATTACAACTTTGCAAGACTTGACGCACTAAGGGTTGGCGTACACTAATCTAAATATATAAAAGAAGAAACTGACTGACTGACATATCAACGCAGAGCCCAAACCGCTGGGTCTGGAGACTCCAAATTTGGCACATAGGTTCCGAAATCTAGGGGTGCACTAAGAAAGGATCTTTCAAAACTCACCTATTAAGGGGGTGAAAGGGGTTCTAAAGTTTATATGGAGAAATAAGATCAGTGAGATCAATTTCGCGGGCGAAGCCGCGGACTGAAGCTAGTTGGGTATATATTTAAGCGGTGATTTGCGCCGTGCAAATGCGAATAATAAACAAAATTAGCTATAAGAAATATAGTAGCCATAATAGAGATGTTTTCTTATTTATTTATTTTACTAATAATATTTCCAATATTTCATATCTGATAACATTGAAAATTAATTGTTTTGAAAAAGGTGTTTAATCAGCCTATTCGTCTATTGCTCTACATAAGTCTCTGCTAAAGAGTTACTGAGTACGATCTGGAGATACTCTCATACAGCTCTTATAACCTCCTTGCAGAGATCTTTACTCCACCTAGTCGGTGGGAGTCTTAGGGGAGAGTGTGTATGAAAGAGTGTGTATGAGAGAAGGCTTTGAAAGAGCCGATATGATTCTTTTTTGTGAGTAATGTTTATCCAGTGTTGCTTATTAAAAAAATTAATTGAACTATGGTAGTATATTATATAAGTAAGTTAAAAAAAAAACATCGGCTCTTTCAAAGCCTGGCACTTTTATACACATTCTTCCCTACCTACGTTTTAAGTATTTTCTTCTTCTAAACTGTATGAGAAAAAACTGACTTACTGATTGACATGCTTCCAAAACCACTAGGTCTAGAGACTTAAATTTGGCACATAAATTCTGTATGGGGTCTAATAGAGTGCACTAGGAAAGGATTTTTCAAAAAAGAAAGTTTATTCTTTCACCACCTAAGGGGATAAAACGGGTACTAAGCTAGGAAGCCGCGGTCTCTTCAACCATTTTTTTTTGCTCGACTATCATGCGAGATAAGAGAGTTTAGGCCTTAATCCACACACGCTAGCCAAGTGCGGATTGGTGGATGTCACATGTCTACGAATGACTAGTTCTTAGACATGCCGTTTTCCTCACGATGTTTTCCTTCAATTCACGCAAAGATGTGTGGGCATGACCGGAGATCGAACCCGCGAACTTATACTAGAAAGGCGAGCCTGATACCGCCTACCGATTGAGAGTAATTAAATATACCATAAATACATACATAAATTAACTGTAATCTCGTGTTTTGTTTTACCAATGTACGAGTAGCTGACCTTATCTAAATGTCTGGACATGCAGTGTGCGGTAACTCTTATGTTGATTTAATAAATTCATTAAAGAAATGTGAAACTTAACCAAATTAAGTCACTTTAATTAAACAGAATGACAGTAAATTTTAATCTGTTTAATTAACAACCTGTTGTCAGATATGCAGTTTGTCCTTATATATTTGTTTACGAAATTCGTTCATTAAATTTTATGGTCAGTAATTTGTAAACAAAAGCAAGGGTACCTTGCAACCCAGTGTCCCACGGGTATTACATCCGACTAAAAAAATACAAACAAGAATTACACTTATGCACACCAAACAGACGAGAAAACAATCACACCATCATCATCATTCCCCTTGCCTTTTCCCATTTCTATTGGGGTCGGCTCCCAGTCTAACCTGATGCGGCTAACTACCAGAATTATATGAGCAACTGCCATCAGACCTCGAAACCCCTAATGAACCAGTAGCCGAGATGGTTAGACCAGGTGTCAGATTATATTGCCTTCTGACTACATGTAACGACTGTCATGTATGTGTTAAATGACAGCCGGGACCGACGGCTTAACGTGCTCTCCGAGGCACGGAGGGTAGTCCCTCAACCAACCAGACACCGAAACAATTAATATTAGTTGTTACACAAATATTGTCCGGGGCGGGAATCAAACCCGCGATCTCCCGGGCACAGTATATCCCAATCGGACGGCTTACACCGCTCGACTACCGAGGTCGTCATGAGAAAACAATCACTATATAATAATAATAATAATATAGTGGGACATTAACACACACGGCCATCTGATCCCAAACTAAGCAGAGCTTGTACTATGGAAATCAGATAACTGGTAATATACTACATATAATACTTTTCTTTTTAAATAAATACTTAAATATAGATAACTACAACCAGACACAAGACAAACAGACATATTTAAACAAATGTTTGTCTCGGGTGGGAGTCGAACCCACGACCTGCAGCGTGATAAGCAAGTATCTTGCCAACCACGCCACCGGCCCGTCAACCATGACCTAAATACTTGAACACTAAAGGCTTTTATTTGACTTTGCTGGCACACAAGTACTTCAGATCAGACACTATATTAACAACAGCACTATACCTATGTATATTGCATTTGCTTTGAAGTATAAGGTCGCGGGTCCGATCCCTGGTCACACATCTTTGTATGAATGGTTTCATCGGTTCACTATTAGTGTAGCAAAACATTTTTTGACGTGACAACGTCTTAAATTAGGTTGCGGCTGGGAGGCACTTATGAAAAAGTGTAACGCTCGGTAACGTTACGATGAGTCACCGAACGAGAGAGAGGCCCGCCGAATGCCTTGCGTCTCTCTCCCACTCAACTATGTTTCATCCTTCTTCCTACTATACGAATGAATATTCACATTAAAATTATTTTACCACTCAAAGTCGTTGTCACGTAAAACTTTCGCCCGTATACCGAATTTACAGGCAACCAATTTTTTTTTTAAATTCTAAAATAGGCCTGCGCTTATATACACCTTGCCTGATGTTAAGCAATGATGCAGTCCTTGATGGGACACGCCTGCCCACTATACAGATGCATTCGTGGTTACGAATGAATTTCGATGTGAAAATGGCAGTAGAATAATGCTCCTTATGGTTAGAAACCATAAAAAATCAACAATTTCGACCCATCCTCTTAAATGGTGTCACCAGACATCGCACCGGAACACGGCAACGCCACTTGGCGGTGCGGCTTTGTCTGGTGGGTAGTCACTAACCACGGCGGAAGCCTACCACCAGTTAATTACAAGTAAACTTATTCACCATTGATTGTCACCTGATTTGCACCACCCAGGGGCCACGTGTGGGGATTCAGATAAACGGTTCACTCCCACGGACGAAGGTGACTCAGCCCCAAAAAAAAATCGTTAGGAAACCGGCATGTCTAAGAACTAATCATACGAGGACATGTGACATCCATCAACCCGCACTTGGCCAGCGTAACTGTATTAAGGTCTCTTATCTCGTAAGATAATAGAGAGAAGACCCGTGCCCAGCTGTGGGACACTAAAAAGGGTTGAACTTAACATGAAAATGTATCCTATTTATTAATTGTTTATGTCAGTGTTTTTTTTTTTTTATTTAAGGAGATTTTGCCACTCTGTAAGTATTATTAAACTTATTAAGATAACAAAAGGGAATAATTTATCTATCCTTAAGGCTAAGTTTAACTAGGTGTAACAGTTTGCCTGCACCTTCCGATGTAAGTGTTTTGTGTACAATAAAGAATAAGAATTATTAGTGAGTGGATCGGTATACTGGGCTGGTGTGTTCGTAGACTACATGATGGCTTAACAGTAGGCAAGTTGCGGTCAAGCGCCTGCTAACACAGAATATCTCAGAATAAAAAAAGAAAATAATAGTTGATTTAATCGTTTAGGAGTAAAATTCGTAATCATGGCTCGTGGGAGCTACTACTATAATAAAAATATAGTGGGACATTAACACACACGGCCATCTGATCCCAAACTAAGCAGAGCTTGTACTATGGAAACCAGATAACTGGTAATATACTACATATAATACTTTTCTTTTGTATATATATACATACTTAAATATAGATAATTACACCCAGACACAAGACATAATTAAACAAATGTTTGTCTCGGGTGGGAATCGAACCCACGACCTGCGGCGTGAAAAGCAAGTATCTTACCGACCACGCCACCGGCCAGTCAGTAATAATAGCAAATAGTCACAATAATTGCGTTGATCAAATAGTTTCGGGATTAATCATGCGTTTGCGATGCATTATGAATTCATTCGGTACGCTTTTAGCTAACGTTTGTTACGATTACCAACCATGATTAATATTTAAACCTCTCTTTCTTTCTCTGTGCTGTATTTGCCTGGAGGGAAGTAAAAAAAAATAACTTTCCGTCTTCTCCTATCAACTTTCTGATTTGGCCGGGCTCAAATCCCGAGTCTCTTCTCGCTCACGGCGCTTACAGGAGTAGCAGAGGCGGAAAAAAAAATAGAGTGAGTTTGCTACACGTTACGCGCGAATCATGCGTACCAATACCAACCAGTATTTAAAATAAATATTTTTAGATGGTTTTACGCACTAATGGATTTATCTGAGTGCATAACGAGTGCAACCTAGTAGTGAACGTTAATCCCGAGTATTATTGTGATTAGGGGAAAAATATAGGTATCTTAATCTTAAACATCTCTAATATATAAAATTAACGTGTCTCGTAACGTGTTAGTTACCATACTACTTCGTAACGGCTTGACCGATTTGTTATGAAATTTTATATGCGTATTCAGTAGGTCTGAGAATCGGCTATTATCTATTTTTCATACCCCTAAGTGACAAGGGTTATCCACCACTAACATGTTTTTTATTTTTTTGGACCAAATTTTGTTTATAATGTGGCATAAAAATACACACAACCCTAAATTTCCACCCTTCTGTCATGAACCCCTATTTTTTAATAGCGATATTAGTAATTTAAAGGTGAAAAATACGCGCTACAAAGTGTGCTGGGGCAGCTAGTACCTAATAGTACCTATAAATGCGAAAGTTTGTAAGAATGCATTGATGTTTGTTACTCTTTCACGCAAAAACTACTAAATAGAATTGGATGAAATTTGGCACAGAGACAGATTATGGTCTAGATTAACAAACATGATTTTTATCCCACCAAGTACCACACGGGCGAAGGCGGGAGCGCAGGCTAGTAAATATATATGTTAATAAGTGGCGTTCGTTTCGCATGATTAGTGCGTTGGTATGTGTGCGTAATATTTACCTAAGCTTCATTATTAGTAATGGTGATCTCACTGTGGGCAGTATGTCGTAATGATGGCAAATTACTCGCCCTAAAATAATTTACGACGATTCGATAATGTTACCGTGTTTATGATCGAATAAATACCTCTGTCAACCTAATTAACACGTGTACTATTTTTGTATCAGACCTTCATCCGTGAGAGTGCACCTTTAATTTGAATCCCATACGTGGTCTCTGGGTAATGCAAACCAGTCGGCGTACCGCAACAGCTGAAAGCAGTATTCTTGGAGCTGCGGAAGAGCGATGCCACTTAGAATATGTAAAGCAACAACTCTTTCTAATAACTGCAATAAAAATACATTACAGTACGGCTGTAGGTGCCTATAAACTCTGTTAGTCTTTGGCCATGGTTAGTGTCCGGACAACACCGCACCACCAAACGGCCTTGTCGTGTCCCAGTGCGATGTCTGGTGACATTATTTAAAGAGTGAGTCGGAATTGTTACTCCTATATGGTTATGGAAATTATTCGTAATAATAAGTTAATTGGAATAACCCACCTCCAACCTATGGCCCTACCCGCTTGCAGAAGGACCGAAGCACGGGCGCGCTATTTGCGACTGCTCTTTCACGTAAGCTTTTCTTCCATACAAATTATTCTTTGCCCTGTCCTATCTCATCTCTCCCTATTTGAGGTGTGCCACAACACAAAACACACACTCCGCGCCCGGTAGATCACTTGCTATTAAAAGTAGGTACGGTGTGTGTGAGTCCAAAAAAATTTTGGAAACAGTGTAGGCAGGCTCCACCCAGAGTGATACCAACCCTGCCGTGACTTCTTCCGTGCCTACCCCCATGGGAAAAAGGCGAGATTGTTTGTATGTATGTCAGTAATGTAAATAATTAAATGTCAAAAATTTATGTCAATGGTAATATAAATTAAAATGTTCTATAAAATAAAATCTCACAATAAATTAAATTGCTGTCATATAAAAAGTCATCAATGATGTAGTATCTTTTTTATCAAGATTTCAGGCTATATTTAAAAATATTTAAATTACAGAATCAGAATCAGAATCAGAATTTCTTTATTTGTTCAACATAGGTAAGAACATACATATTGTGTTCTTAAAAATAATAAAACTAAAAACACTATGTTTTGTCATTTAGACGTACAAATACCTAAATAATATTAAATACAAGAACGCAAGAATATTAAATAAAATAAAAGAACGCTAAATAATTGACGGGCCGATGGCGTGGTCAGTAAGATACTTGCTTTTCACGCCGCAGGTCGTGGGTTCGATTCCCACCTGAGACAAACATATGTTTAAATATGTCTGTTTGTTTTGTGTCTGGGTGTAATTATCTATATATGAGTATTTATTTACAAAAGAAAAGTATTATATGTAGTATATTACCAGTTATCTGGTTTCCATAGTACAAGCCCTGCTTAGTTTGGGATTAGATGACCGTGTGTGTTAATGTCCCACAATATTATTATATTATATTAAATTGAAACATTATAGATACAGGGTTTCATAATGTCTGGGATTATGGATTTAATATTGGACATGTATGTCTGTCTTTTTTGTGTGATTAAAGATTACGGCGACAAGTCCAAGGGAAAACTTGAATGACGTCACGCTGTTAGTTCTATATCTCTGTAGGACGTAGCGCACTAATTCCATAACTTTAATGCGTTTTATATTTTAAGTCCTTATGAAAAAAGCTTTTTACATAGTAACATTTCTAAATCTGCACTCCAATTACAGCTGTACACAGCTTCCAATATTCATACAGCTTGAGAGTGTAAGTGAAGGTAAGGAAAAATATATGGTAAATATGACAATAATTCAATATTAAGATATTAGTATATTTGTTATTATTTTAGTTATTTTTTTTTTCATCTCTATTATCATGTTTAGTGTAATAAAATTAACACCCAGGACCTCTTGCCACTAAACCTAGCAGTCTGGTTAAAGGAAAATGCCCAAAACAATTCCCTTCATTAAATCAGAATGATATTTATGTTTATACAAAGCGTTTGACTGATTGCCAACTGCCAACAGTTTTGGGTCACGAACGAATACGGTTAAGTATAACTGAAAGTTAACGATACTATTTGTAAGGAATAGCGACTCGCTATGGCTTCGTCGAAGTTCTAAAGAAGAGCCCTTGTCCAGCTGTGCTCGTCCTAAGACTGATGATGATAATAATGAATCAAAAATAATTGTAGTACGTACTTACAGTTTTTACTATGTTAATGTTACAAGTCAAAAAAACAGTTCACAAAGTTTCATGTAACATATAATGCTACTAAAAATTACAGGCTATTGAGTGGAGGAACCGATTTACCCAAAAAAAAAAACTAACAGCTACCTATCAATAAATCACTCAACAATACTAAAGAAAAATCATAAATCATTATTACCTACGGCTACTCAAACCAAAGGTGAAACACTAAAATTATCTTAACACCAATTGTACCGAATTCCTTAATTGTATGCTAAAGTGTGGGTTTAGACCAAATGATTTGTAAACACTGCCACAGTCTAGAAAGATCAAAGAGATATATTTCTAATTCTTAAAAAAGTAGCTTGCTAAAACAAAATGAGAAATGAATGCCACAGAAGTTATCGTTAAACCTGTTTTGTTAAATTTACGCGAATATTGTACATTGAAATAAAACTACTTTAAACGGATTTTATTGGGTACAGCCGTGGCCACGAGGTCTGAAAAGACTTTGAAATCTAAAATAGACCGCAATAAAATCCGTCATAAAGTAGTTTTATTTGAAAGAAAGAAAGAAAGAAAAACATTTATTTGACAACGACAGGACACACAAAATTAAATAAAAAAAAAGAAACACATAGATAGAGAAAGAGAAAAAAAAAAAAACAAACATAACAACAATTAAAAACAAGAGTAAGTGTGACCTATCAGTGTCAAACATGGACATTGCTCAGTAAACGCTGTGAGTGCCTACTAGAGGCGACCCACAGCACTGATTTTCAGCAATGTCCATATTCCCATAGTGTGACGCCAGGCGCCAAGGTTGTCAAAAGATCAAACCTGCATAATTTGTTTGTGTAACAAAAAACATGTATTTAAAAAAAAAAAAAGCAAATATTAACCGCTAGGTTCTCTTAGTAGTCTGTGATTATTATCTATCACCAAGTCACCAACCATTACATAATCGTAAAATTCAATACAAAACTACGAGAATTAAGTTATATAAAACAGATTTGATTGTGAAATTGATAGATACATTGAATACATTAATATATAAACATGGATAAACTGTATAATAATATATAAATACTAAATTTAATAAAGCCAAGGTCAAGATCTAAAACTTTTGGAATTGGATAAAAAGTGAAACCATTATTATAAAGGCTTTCACGAGTTCCATCGCAACACAATGCTAGACAGCCGTAACTGTTGAGGTATGTGAAATAATGTAATATTTTTAATACCGTTGGCACTGTTGGCAATAACTTAATATAAATCTTTCTGAATGTTGATTAAATACAGTTTTAGCTTTTTTATTAACGATTATTATTATTTCAACGTTATTATTATTATTTCAATGTTGATTAAATACAGTTTTAGCTTTTTTATTAACGATTATTATTATTTCAACGTTACACCTGTCGTTTTAATATTAGCTTTTACTTAATCAACATAATATAAACAAAATTTTGATAATACGTGACGTTGTGAAATAATTCGGCTGTTGAATCAATATCGATCATTTTGGCAAGACCTATCGTTAGCTTTCACTTAACATTATCTATTCATTATTATTTATTTAAGTTAAGAGGGTACCTATTACTTAGTTTAATTTTTATATTAATTTCCAAATAACTAAGATGGGCGTCAAGACGTGGACCACGCCTTGTCAAGAATATTGTGAAATGTCTTCCAGCTAGGATTTGCGAAAGTGACTGCCAGACATTTGTTTCGACGACCTATTGGTAAAATAGCGCATATTAGGGAGCTCTATGATCAGTGGATTTCCTCAGGTGACGCATTATGACTATTTATTGCGTATATCCGCGTCCTTTTCTTTCAACGCAATCAAATTCAAAATAATCATTCAGCCTTCGAATCATTGAGCAGCGGCGATGTTACTATTCACAAAAAGATGTGTGGTTACGACTAGGGATGGAACCCGTGACCTTACATTTCAAAGGCCTTACTATTTCATTTATACTGTGTCTCAAATTGAAAATAGGTGAGGCGTGGAATGGAAACATACTTCGAATTACCTCTCCAACATACGATAGAATTTATGTAGCGACATGATCCACTTAACACTACCACGTTTCTTATGTAATCCGAAAATGGGGAACAACATTTATTTTCTAAATACAAAATGATTAACCGGTAAAATTAAAACCTTAACTTATAAATAGATCACCTCAACCCTTTTTAGTGTCCCACTGCTGAGCACGGGTCTTCTCTCAACTGTCTTACGAGCTAGAGAGTTTAGGCCTTAATCCACACACGCTGATGGTGGATGTTACATATCCTCGAATGATTAGTTCTTAAACATGCCGGTTTCTTCACGATGTTTTCCTTCACCGATATTGAGCAGCGGCGATGTTACACTTCACACAATGATGTGTGGGCACGACCGGGAATCGAAACCGCGACCTATTTCTAAGGCGAGGTCCGTACCGCTGCGCCACCGCTGCTCGAAAAATAGATACTTAATAAATAATTTTACTCAAAGCCCATCTGGAGCCCCATTTTGCCACTGGAGTTAAGTACCCCTGGGTGATCGTAAAAAAGATCTCTCGAGTTATCGAGTCTCCTCCTCATAAATAATATTTATTTTTATTTATTTGACATTTTTTTGAATATAGGTACTTCTATATATTGTTTTATCTCACTAACCTGTCCGTAGGCAGGTTAGGTAACACCATAGATAATGTAATACCATACCTATATCTGTACGAGAGAAAATCATTCGAGGACATGGTACACCTTTAATATTTAATCCCCACACGTGGTGGACAATCAACTGGTGGTAGGCTTCGACCGTGGTTAGTGACCACCCACCAGACAAAGCCTCACTGCGATGTCTGGTGACACCATGCACAGAGGGCGGGTCGGAATTGTTGCTCTTTTAAGGTTGCTAACCATATGGGGGCTCATTCCACTGCCACCTTCTCACCGATATTCCTTCGTAATCACTAGGAGTAAACTAGGCATGCGCGTTCCATCGTAGACTTAACCATTGCTTAACATCCGGAAAGTTGTAGTCAAGCGCCAGATTATCGCAGAATAAAAAAGAAAGTAAAAAATATGGAATTAACCTCTGTTGAATTACCCCAATGTATAATACCATTATAGTAAAATTTAGGCGAGCTGGTCGGTGTATCCTAGGAACAAATCAGCATGCGAAAGTTAGTCAAAGCTAACAAGTAATCTTAGGTCAATTCTGTTTCATTTCCTTCAATCATTTTTCAATTCGCGCGAAATCACGCTCTCTCGATGCATTTAACATCGTTAGTACGTACTTTGAGAAGCGAGTTACGTCAACATATACCTTATTTTGTAGACCATAAAGTGGGTTACGGAGAATCCGTATTTGCTACGAGCAACTAGCGAATTCAGCAACTTTACTTTTCTATTGGACGTGAATATGCGTCTGTTATTCCGTGGACATCTTTGTGTGAACTGTTTCATCTTCCGCTGGTCCGCTGCATATCATTCAAGGATATGTGACATCCACCAACTTGCACTTGGCCAGCGTGTGTGGATTAATTCCTGAGTCCGCGATTGCTGTGCTGATACTGAAATCACGACGGGCCGGTGGCGTGGTCGGTAAGATACTTGCTTTTCACGCCGCAGGTCGTTGGTTCGATTCCCACCCGAGACAAACATTTGTGATGAACATTTAATTTTGTGTTTGTGTCGAGTCTGGGTGTAAATATCTATTATTAGTATTGTTTACAATAAAAGTATTATATGTATAGTATATACCAGTTATCTGGTTTCCATAACACAAGCTTGGGACCGCTTAGATGACCGTGTGTGTTAATGTCCCAGAATATTTAGAATATTTACCATAAAATAATAGTGTATCGGCGAGGTCATAGGGCCGCGATCACCACATGCACCTCATGCACCTTTGCATCTCGATAGGACAAAAATAACGCCACAGAAAGCTAATCAAAATCTCTGTCAATGATTACAACACCTCCATAATCACAAATATTTACAAAATGGTTGCATGGAAATAGATTTTGTTGAGTTTTTTTTAAGGGCTGAATCACCTTCGTCCGTGGGAGTGCACCTTTTATTTGAAGCCCGACACGTGGCCCCCGGGTAGTGAAAATCAGGTGACAATCAACTGGTAATTGACTTTAATCGTAATTAACTGGTGGTAGGCTTAGGTCGTGGTTTATGACCACCCACCAGACAAAGCCGCTCCGCCAAGTGGCCTTGACGTGTTCCGGTGCGATGTCTGGTGACACCATTTAGGAGGGTGGGTCGAAATTCGGGCTCGAAAAAAATTTCGGGCAAAGCCGCGGGCATTAGTTGGTATATCTATACAAATATTATAAAGCTGACGAAGATTCTCATATAAAAAAATATTTCACTAAATGCCCATGTATTGAGGAACTTTCTTTTTGAGGAGGCTACCTTTTATCCCATAGCTGGACATCATATAAAATTTAGGGCGGGCTGAAGTCGTCGGCGGAAAGCTAGCTATGAATATTTGGAATGTTCTGGAACTCGAGACATCGATAAATTAATAATGCGTTATGACAGGTGAGACGAAGTAGGGCGTGGTTATTAATAAACTGTATAATTATCCGCTCTTTTGTCCGTGCCTGCGAGTTTCGGGTTATTTTCAGCAGTTAAATGATATTTTAAGTATTTGACTCTTTAAGTACATGGCATCTTCCTCTCCTAGTATAAATTAATATTATGATATACCTAGGTATTTTTTTATTTAACCTTCCACCGCAATCCGCCTCTGCAACTCCTGTAAGCCAGGATCAACATCGGTGCTGTGAAGAGACTCGGGATTTGAACCCGGCCAAGTTCCGGGACACCTAAACTATCTCGGATCCCGCACCAATTTCATCAGAAAGATAATAGAAGGAGTTGGAAAGTTACATTGTTGACTTCCCTCCAGGCAAAACGGGAGACAGCTTATAGAAAATAGAGAGGTTTATATTACCTCATAAAAATGGACTAATTACCATGACTATTTTATTTCAATATTAATTACCACGGGTAATATAATCTAAGGGGACCTATTGGTGCTAGTTCCAGTAATAATTATGGCAAAATGGTTTGAAGTCACGGAAATTAGCACCGGTTGCAAAGTTAAAACATATTTTAAGTATAAGGTTTTAAGGTATAATATGGCACCTTCTTCTCCTAGTAATATCATACAGGTAATCTATACAGGGTGATCGATGATTCAAGGTTAAGAGATGATACAATAGATTATTTCCAATAACTGATTTGACCAGTTTCCCAGTACACCACAGGGTCACAAAACAAAAAGTAAAAGTTTTTATAATGTTTAATATGTTTCTGTAACTACAATAGTTAGGTATCGTTTTTTAATTCTGATTGCTGTATTTGAAAGATCGGTGGGCTACTATTGTATTGTTCTTGTCACTACCAATCTGGACGAGGTTCGTGATTCGTCCCCACATGGAGACGATTACCTACTTCGATTTTCGACAGTCGACAGTCTTCGGACGGCTTACCAAAAAAGTTTGGCGAGCTAATAATTAGCTTTTTCGGCCAATTTGGTTAGGTCGTCCGTAAAAAAAGTACCTACATAGTTAGATAATTCAGACACAATAAATCTAAATAAATTAATAAGCCTAGACGCATTTTTTAAACCTAGTTAAAAATGGATCTCTATCACCAGCTTTCGAATAAAAAACCGCATCAAAATCGGTCCATCCGTTTAGGCCCTAACAATAAAACTTGTACACTTGTACACAGGTATAGTCCGCGAGGCCTTAGCTGATTTTTGCATAAGCATGTGTGACGTCGGCATAGAGCGCGACGCATCCTTTGCCTGGTTTAAACCGGTTTATACTGCTTTTTGACAATCGGTCTGAGGCGCGGTGCGACTCTTGCGTGACGCAACTCATACTACGGTCACTGATGATCAGAGACACAAATGCAAAGCTTAGCTAGATCTCTAAGACTGTACACGCGTGAAACTTACATCGCCCCTCTATTTTGTCGTCGAAAATCCATATAATGAGCTACCTGTTACCTAACAATAAACACTCAAACATTTATCGATTCGTGTCATATTCTATAATCTTGGGAACTCGACATCTGTGCCCGTATTAGGAGTTACTTCACTACAGAGTATGCTAAACTATACTTTTTATGGATTATTTTAGTTGCTAATCTTCATTTTGACGGGCCGGTGGCGTGGTCGGTAAGATAAGCTTTCACCTGCTTTTCACGTGGGTTCGATTCCCACCCGAGACAAACATTAGTCATGAACATTTGTGTTTGTGTCGAGTCTGGGTGTAAATATCTATGCTAAGTTTAAATTTACAAAAGAAAAGTATTATATGTATAGTATATACCAGTTATCTGGTTTCCATAACACAAGCTCTGCTTAGCTTGGGACCAGATGACCGTGTGTGTTAATGTCCCAGAATATTTATTTATTCATTATTTTTTTTTATCCGCTAAAAGTACCTGATCTACTGACTGTGTATACTGACCTCTCGTTGTACGGAAATCCTATACAACGCGAGATCAGCTTATACTGGAAATGTATATCTGGATGTGTAGACTGTCTGGTTCATAGCAAGGTACCGTACGAATAGCATATTTAATTATTTATGCTTAAAGAAAATAATGCATATCTCTAAAACGTTAGATTATTTAAAAAAAAACTTTTCGACTAACCACAGAATTTATTTATTCCCCTTGCCTTTTCCCATTTCTATTGGGGTCGGCTCCCAGTCTAACATGATGCGGCTAGCTACCCGACTGCCATCAGATCTTGAAACCCATAGGGAACCAGTAGCCGAGATGGTTAGACCAGATCTCAGATTATATTGGCTTCTGACTACATGTAACGATTGTCAAAGACGTGTTAATTGACAACCGGGACCGACGGCTTCGTGTGTTCTCCGAGGCACGGAGGGTAGTCCCTCAACCAACCAGACACCGAAACAAATTTTTATGGTTACACAAATATTGTCCGCGACCTTCCGGGCACAGTATAGCCCAATCGGACGGCTTACACCGCTCGACTGCCGAGGTCGTCTTTCTACTAACCACAAAATAATCTAATAAACAACTCCTTAAATTTTAAATTAACACCTTGTATATCTCGTATAAGCCTTGTTGCCTGAAACAAAACAATAAATTAAAAATAATGATTAGGTAGAGTATCACAATCAACTTTTTGAGAGACAAACTTGATATAGAGTGGACACCACGTTTCGGTTAGCGTAAAATATCTTCATTATTTATTCTGCATTAGGTATGTGCTTGACTACGGCCCTCACCAGTCACCATTTCGTCTTTAACCCTTTCAGTGTCCCACATTTGGGCCCGGGTCTTCTCTCAACTACCACGAGTTGAGATAATTTAGGTCTGTGTATTAAGGCCACATTATGTAACAACACAATATGCAATGCCAAGAAGAAAAGTGCGGAAAATAGTAGAGCGGAAAGATTACAAGTGATTATAATGAAAAAGCGTAAAAAAATACAAAAAAAAAACGATAAATGAGCGACATACACATGCAACATAAAAGGGAAGTAGGAAATGTAAGTAACATTTACAGGCGGATATTGTTAGAGGTTAAAAATTTGACGAGGGCTTTATAATATGAGGGATAGGCAAGAGAAAGGAGAGCATTAACGTTCACAGGGCGAGGAGCATCTTTAGGAAGGCAGTCATATAGAAGGACATTGATTTTAAATAAATAAATAAAATAAATATTCTGGGACATTAACACACACGGTCATCTGGTCCCAAGGAAACCAGATAACTGGTATATACTATACATATAATACTTTTCTTTTGTAAATATATACTTATAATAGATATTTACACCCAGACTCGACACAAACACAAATGTTCATCATTAATCTTTGTCTCGGGTGGGAATCGAACCCACGACCTGCGGCGTGAAAAGCAAGTATCTTACCGATCACGCCACCGTCGCTTTTTTGAACAATGAAAGAAGTTATGGTTCACAGTTCCGTCCTCAAGGCCGCACTCGCAAACTGAGCTGTATCTAATCCTTAATTTGGCAAGGAAGACAGGAGAGCAAACATGACCCAATCTTAGACGAATTATTAATTATTATAGTTATTCTTATAAAGCGCTCGGGTGATGCGTACTTGACGCGAGCGTATCTGACAGCGGTTGTCAAAATTACAACAGTACGAAACGGACTGGTTTGATTGAAACTTAACTGCAACTGCACTGCAAATGATCTTATTTAATTACGTGAATTAGCCGCATGCACCGACAAGGGTTAACCTTAAATTAAAAAAGAAGAAGATCCACCCTAATCACAATTGTAAAGGGGTTTTCTAAGCGCGCCTCAGATAGCTACTTGTAATTTTCACTTCAATTAATCTGACCTATTGCCATGTTTGTTATTATTAGTCATTTCAACCCATTCTTTTAGTTTCCTACTGCTGGACACGGGTCTTCACGGTCACGGTCACGGTCACACTCTCTAGCCAAGTGCGGGTTAGTGGATGTCAATGTCCTTAAGTGGTTAGTTCTTAGACATTCCGGTTTCCTCACTATGTTTTCTTTTACCGATATTGAGCAGCGGCGATGTGATTACCACAAAGATTTTTTTTATATTTTTAATCAAATCTACATACAGGTTACTTAATTACTAGTCTGCCAAACTGCATAACAGTTTGTGGGCAACAGTTCCAGTTTAAAATTAATTAAGTACAGATTTAATTCTTATTCTTATTCTTTATTGTACACAAAACACTTACATGAACAATTTATAAGTAGGAAATAGCACATGTACACAGGCGAGCTTAATTCAGATGTGAATTTTCTACCAGCAAACCCTAGGTAAGGAAACATTGTGGAATGGGTAGAAGTGCACAACAAATATTCATAAGATACTTACAGATTTCTAATTCTACTTATTACTATTAATTAAGATTAGGTAAACAAATAAACACCATGCAAATAAACAACTTCTATGTACACAGAGAATGGTAATGTTTTTTAAAACCCTTTTAAATTGGTTTTTCGATGTGATGTTGGACATCAAATCAACAGGTAATTAATTCATTACCTAGTGTCGGTACTATGTATCTTCTAGTGGGTGCCACTGGGAATCGAACCCGCGACTTTATATTCTAAGACGAGACCCGTACCGCTGCTCCTCATCATTATTAGTCACAAATCTTTAATTATATGTTTACTTTTAACTTTTATACTTAAATTCCACATAAAACCTTGTTGTCAGATTTTGCTCAAGGTTTTTAAATTAAAGTGTGCAGCGCTGGCGCAGCGGTACGAGCCACTCCTTAGAAAATAAGGTCGCGGTTTCGATTCCTGGTTGTGCCCACACATCTTTGTGTAAGTTTTCATCTCCGCTGCTCAATATCGGTGAAGGAAAACATAGTGAGGAAACCGGCATACCTAAGAACTAATCATTCAAGGACATGTGGCATCCACCAACCCGCACCCAAGTGCGCTGGCCAACCAGCGTGTGTGGATTAAGGCCTAAACTCTCTCAACGATAGTTAACAGAAGACCCGTGCTCAGCAGTGGGACGTGAAAAGAGTTGACGTGATTTCAAACTAAAATGTTAGTAAAAGCAATTATTGATAGCTTAAGATATAATATCTGGATGACCGAGCATTGCTCGGTATTTTTTTTTTAAATGACATTTTCTAAAAATGATTTCTAGCTAGATCGATTTATCGCCCACGAAACCCCCTATATAATAAATTTTATGAAAATCGTTGGAACCGATTCCGAGATTCCAATTATATATAAATATATATACAAGAATTGCTCATTTAAAGATATAAGATATATTATTAAACGATGTCACTACAAACACATTGAGCGGTATTTACAAACACTGACACATTTTAGCTTTATTTATAAATAAACTTTTGTCCAGCCTGTTAGCATCTATAATAACGCAACAATCAAACTTAATTATAAACAAAGTATCTCTAAAGAGAGATTTATAATTATAGAAACTTATAAAAGTAATTAAAGTACTTACGTACCTAAATGAAACGGAATTACACAAATGAACGGAACAAAAGGGACATCCTGAAATCTATATTACATACCAATAAAATATACTTTCAGCTATGGCAAGCAAATATAAACTCTATTGTTAGGTACTTAACGTTCTTGCTTAATGCATTTGTAAGTTTGCTCCTTGAAATGGAACGTTCCTGTTGCCCGAAGCGTAGCTGCTTTCAACCAGTGCCGCGCGCGGCGCCACTGTCGATGGTGGGCGTAGTTGCGCTCCCAAACACGGGCCCGCGCTTTTTTCTGTCACCACCTGAAATTAATTTTCAAAATTAAAATACAACAGATTTAATTAAAGATTCTGTTTAAAATATACAAAGTCAGTGGTTAATAAGTGTGGATTTTATTTGCGTATGTTTGTTATCAATGAGGTTTACAAAGTAATGATACGAAAATAGTGTTTATAAATGTTTTATGGTGCAGATCGGCATGGCGGTCGTGTACTAAATATTGCGCGTATTTTAACGTATAGATTATTATTTCGATACAATGGACCAGTGCGTATCACGTTCTTCAAATTTTCCTCAGGAATTTTCCTGTAATTTTAACAAGATGGATGTAATTATGAGATTTGGATCTGTTTTCTGTGATCGTAGTAGAGAAACGTAGATAACCATTAATATTTTGCTTACGTTTATGAATGAATGACGAGATAATTATGTTCTAAAATTTTGTCAATTTTGTAAAGATAAGTTTAAAAAAAATTTCAAACAAACAAAAAATGATAAGGTTATCAATGTTTATTTTTAATGTTAGTTTAGGCATAACTCCGTCTTATGTAGACGGATCCGCAATTTTTTTTAAATTTTAGGTACTTCGAAACGGTCCAATTTAAATTTAAGAATAATTTATGTAATTTTTTTTGTAGATTCGAAAATGTTTCTTAGAAGGAACACTGAATATAATTATAATAAATAATTAATTAGGTTCGTTATTGACAAGATGCTTAAAAAGAATATCACCTTAATATAATATGTGCGTACAAAATTTAGTTGCATATCTGGGTACTACTCTGCTAAAATTCCATACGATTATCATAAACGTAATTAATTTTTTTTAACTTTTTTTTTAGGATACATACAGAAATAGATAGTTACATATATGTTTTGTTTTTATCGTAGATATTATTTATTAATCTACATATTCCAGCTGCCTGCCTCGGCTTCGCAGTACCGTATCGAAAGATATACCGTGGAGTACCTAGCTTCCTGTGGCGAATACTATACAAGCCGATTCCCATCGGCTTCCCTCTAGATAATGGTTAATATCACACGTATTTAATAATATATAATGTAACGCCTAAAAGTTTTAAATAGCAACAAAAATAAGTATAGCATTCAGTGTAAGAACGATAGGTGACGGTAGTGATAAGATACTCGTATTATTTTCCTAAGTACGAACTTTTTTTGCTCCGGCTTCCCTTTTTCAGATTTCCACCCTTCGCCACTGTTAGCTACCCATATTAAAAATAAAACTTTATACTATGTATCTAATGACAATTACATATTATAAATGAATAAATAAATAAATAATTTATTTCAACCAACAAATTGGATCATAAAATACAATACAATACAATGTCATTAGATAAATTAAATAGATACAAAACACAACAAAATCAGTAAATTAAAATTAGAAATAATCATAAAAGCGACATTTATTATTTAAAGAATAATTTAATTATTATAAAAAATTATGATAAAATTTAATTGTTAATTTATTATTATTTAATTTAATCAAAATATTATTTTTATAAATATCACAGTGACTAGATAATTATTATGTTTATGATTATTTCATTATTTTATTATTGTCACTACAATAAGCATTATATACTTGTTACTTTATTTATTGTACTTTACCATCTATATGTACTTAATCAAAAGCAATAAAGATTTACTTACTTACTAAAATGAAGTCTCTTTCGGTGTCTGCTAGCGATAAACGCGAAAACTATTAAACGGATTTTCATACGATATTTACCAATTGACAGAGTGATCAATGAGGAATGTTTAAGTGTATGATTTGTACCTGTGCAAAGCCGGGGCGGGTTGGTGGTTTTATTACAAACTTTGTTTTTGCAAACAAACAACGAAAAGGAAGTCTGCTCTATACGATTTTCAATATAATTATTAGCAACATATTTAGCGATTTTTTTTTGTCTTGAGTCTGGTGTAAGTTGTAATTATCTATTCACTTCAACCCTTTTTAGTGTCCCACTCCTGGGCACGGTTCTTCTCTCAACTATCTTACGAGTTGAAATCGTTGAGGCTGGGCAAGTGCGTCTTTGTGGATCTCACATGTCCTCGAATAATTAGTTATTGATCATGCCGCTTTCCTCACGATGTTTTCCTCCACCGATATTGAGCAGCGATGTAACAATTCACACAAAGATTGTGTGATAGTGGGCACAACTAGGAATCGGACCCGCAACCTTATATTTTCTAAGGAGAGGCCCGTACCGTTGCGCCACCGCAGCTCTTAGTAAGGGTGTAATTACCTATTATTTATATGTATTTACAAAAGAAAAGTACTAGGTATATTTAGGTACCTAATAGTGTATCAGTTATCTGGTTTCCTTAGTACAAACTCTGCTTAGTTTGGGATTAGATGTCCGTGTGTGTTAATGTCCCAGGAAATTATTATTTTTACTTACATAGATTTTGTCTCAAGTCGAGCTCATTTTCATCCCTAAAATGGAATTCAGAAATCATTTAACTATAGCAGAGGTTAGTTTATTTTGAGAAATCAAAATTAGGTGTACTTACAAACAAATTAATGTCCTGAAACCGTATTATTAAACTTTTCGTTGGAAAACTAAGCTTCAATATGAATGAACTGAATGAATGAAAATCAAAATGAAAATATGCTTTTTTTTTGAGACGCGAGTCTACATAAATATAGTCCAATTTCTGTTCCTACCGTGCAGTGAATGACTGGCAACTACTGAGAAACACCGCAAAAAAAACTCAGTAGGCTTTTTTTAAATGAAGTACTTAAATCTATTACATTTTGTTTGTTTAGTGTGTTGAATTAGAGTGACTTCCAAGCGTTTTTATCCGTTAGATAGTCTGTTTTTCTTTATAATACGCTTTGTTACATAACGTGTATTTTATAATTATTTTAAAGGAGACGTTCAAAAAATGTATAGAGTCTGGGATTAAAATAATTGTAAATTTGAACAGCAATCTGAGTTACATAGGTTAATAGAGCATAATTAATTAAATTTTTTGGTGTATTTAAAATAATTTTACACCCCCCCGTTTTTTAAAAAATTGAAATTGAAAATAAGAATCCTTAATGCAATATTATGATTATTGCAATTGGCAACCCCATGGTCAAATGACAATTGAGCAACCAAAAAAATCAAAATTATGTCGACGCTGTCAATCAAACTGATCAATGACAATGACATCATGACATTTCCCGTAATTATATTTTTTTCCACGCGTTTTGTTATTACACTAATAAGATAACAAATATTTTTCGTCATAATTACATTAAGCTGCAGCTAGAATAATATTACAAGAGAAAAGTACTGTAACGGAATGCAATTATTGACGTGTTTGCAATATTTATACTGCTTAGGAAACGGATAATTAAAGGTAATGTGCGTGTTGTTTTTCTATTACATTTTTTTGATTTTTACATAAATGGTTGCTCCTAAAATTCGTGTTTAGTTAAATTCTAACAGCTTATTTTATAAGCTTTCCAATGAGGTATATCACATTGGTGTTCAAAATTCTAGCCCACTTTTGACCTCTCCTTTGTTAATAGTCATTTCCCTAATATTATTTGGAAGTTTAGTATAGAAACGTATACATTTCCCCATAAAAGGGCATAATAAATAATCCAATTAGGCTAAAAATCTGTTTTTTGTCGTCGACAAATTTTAATCTCTTGAAACTGTTGTCATTTGTTTAAAGTAAACTTAATATAAAGATAATAAAGATCTAAATAATGAAAATTCATGAAGTGAAAATTGGTTAAGATGAAATGAATTTCACAAGAGTTTCTATTGACCAAAGAAACTCATAAAAACGTGAAACACAATCGACTATGTCCTTGCCCTTAAAATAAAACAAACTAAACATTAGCAATAGATTAGTTCTGACAACAGATACAAATGCCAAATGGACTCAGACAGATGTGAAAATTAATGCAACTCAGCCTCGCAACATTGAAGGTTTGCTATCTATGAGTTTGGGTTACTCATTTAAACCACTAACTTTTAATTAGGTACTTAAGAAACCTGACAAGTGCGAGCCGCTATGCCAACGGACGTTAATGAATAACGTTATAATGACGAATGGTCCCTTAATGGGAATGAATTAGAATATAAATGAAATTTTTTGTAAAGTAGGTTTGATGTGATTGGTAGGTATATCAAACAAAAGGGTACGTTGCGAATTTTTGTAATTTTAAGAAATAAAAAAAAATCAGAAGAGGAAAGATGATTGACAAGGTTGATTGATAGATTGATGATACAAGGAGAGATTTAATAAAAGAGAGAAAGAGCGAGACTGAGGAGAAGTTGTTTTAACCAGATAAAGGAGAAAGTAAAATATGTGGAGTTGTACCAGATGGTCAAGAAGCTGGAAAAGAATAAACACACTTGGAAAAAGCTCCATTAATATGAATGAAGCTCTGAAAACAAGGAAAAGAAAAAAAAAATGTAGTTAAAATGGAAACCTCTCGTATATGTTGTGCGAAAGTTTTTGTAGGAGATGGATGTTACTCTTTCACAGTAAACTCGATGAACAGAATTAAGTGTAACTTTCACGCTGGTTAATAAACTCTTTATGTCCCGAAATTATGTTCTGTTATAATGCTTTCGGTATATCATGAAAACGAAGTCACGGAAAGAAACTGAAAAATAATAAGGCGTCTTTTCTTAAAGTGAGAAACAAAACATTGTAAAATTTACTTCATTATACAGTATAAAGCTTAGAAAGTAATAACAAACCTTGTTTATTTAAAAAATAAAGTGAAATGAGAAGGTATGATGAACTAGATTGCGAGAGTTAATGGATTTTGTCTTTACATCCTACTGAATAGAGGGAAATGGAAAATAACTAAATTGAATTTCTTATGGATTTTTATAGAGGTTCTCTAAGTCAAACTGATGTAAACTGCAAATAACAAAAGTAGTTGGATGAAAAAATCATGAGTCGTGGTCAGTGACCTGTCGTGGTGACTAACTAAGATATGCTAAGATGATGATACTTTAATAACACGCCTACCTGTAGGTAGAGACTTGCTATCATTTAAATAGAATTCCGTACCTTCTTTATGACCTATTATGATGATTGATGACTTCATTTCCGATTGTTATAGATTTTTCTTCTAATGGCAAATTAAAACTTTAAGTAATGTAATATATACAAGATCTACACAAAAATAAAAATGTCAAAAGAAAAATCTTTTAACATATTCAGAATTAAAATTGTTTCACTAAAATATTATTCAATAAAATTTAGTTTTCGAGTTTGTGAACCTTAATGCTATATAAATTTTTCACATTTGAATTGTTTTTCCAACATCTCTAACAATTTAAGCACTGTGAATTTTTGTAACATGTTTTGAACTTGACCAAACTAGTTGTAAATGAACTACTGGCAGTAATGTCCAACCGCAAAAAATGGTTTTCCAGGTCACGAAGCATATGCGATTTGCAACCGTTGGTTTATTTCATTCTTACTTAGTTGTATACAAAAGGAAATACTCATGTAAATGCGTATTTCGAATTGATCGAACGCAGTTTACATTTCAATTTCTATGTTTACAAGTCCTAATTGATCTTCAAGAATTTCATTAAACTGTACTATTATCGATATATTAAGAGTATCTACAGTATTTGTGTAAAATTCTTTAAATTTTTCATGAATGATCATTCATAAGACTAGGTTTGTTTAGTTTACTAAGTTTCTTACGTCAGTTCATTCATGTAGTAACGCTGGTTAATTGTGCAGTGAAAAGATTTTGCTATCTTTAAGACAGTATTAACCTTTCATTTAAAAATACCACCGTTACGAAAAACAATAGGAGTTTTAACTATCATCAGCCTTTCTTATCGAGGTAGGCAAATGGGCCTCTCTAAATCACGCTACTCACGGCCATCCTCATCCATCTCTTGTCCAATGTGAATTGCTAGGTTTGCATGCATTAAAACAATGGAAAAATATTACACCCAGACTCGGATAGCTTCTTGAAAATAGCGCGAGGTTTTTTTTTAGTTGAGAATCGATCCCATAACAGAAAGCACTCGTCTATTGTATCGAAGCGTCCACGTGAACCATTCGTATGCCGTATAGTGCCTAGATTTTTTATACGCTACTATTTCTAAACAAATGCTTGAGAGCTAGTCTCCGTCATCTGCAAAGTAGTCATCTGAATTCACTTGTAGAATATTCTTTATACTAATATGCTCCTTAGAGATACTTTTGAAATTTCAAATGATGAAGGGAGCGGTATTTAGTTCAACGATAGTAATGAGAAACAATTGAATGTAAATGTTGGACATATTTCCAACGAATCTTATAACGTTTTCAAAGTTGATGTTAAGATAAATGAGAGACTTGAGTACACAGTTAAGGTCGGTGAAAAGCATGTACAAAACGTCGTAATAAAGCCGGTTTTACAAGTGCAACAATAGAAGGACTGAGAGCCCTTGGGTTATCGTATTACGTATAAAGTATCTATACACAGAACACCCAATGCCTCTAATAGAGATGGCATTGTTAATAAAATCACTGCTGCAAAACGTAGCTATACACGTAAAAGTAGCAGTACCCATAAAATTTTGGAAAAAAGACATACTTAAACGAAATATTTATGTTATCATTTTGGTAAGGAAAGGATATTTATGGTCAGTACTTTTAGTAGATTAAAAATAAAAAAACGTGAAATTTATTACAATTACATAAACTTCATTAAGGTCTCGTGTCAATTATTTAGAACCTTGAAAATATTCTGTTGTTTGTGATCAAACATAACCATCAAATCAGTCGTTGTGATTTGACAATTTATCATAATATAAGTAACAAGTTTTAAACTTTTGAACATGTATTTTACATTTAGAACATCCGCGAGTACGTATTCTAAAATTGATGTAAAAATGTTGATAATGCCGCCTCTAGTAAGATTTCTGGTGTTTACTCTGTGTTACAGTGAACACAATTGTTGGCTCGCCCGGTGATTTATGAATTCGGGAAGAACTAAATTGAAAGGGGCAAGACTGTAACTAAGAAGAAAGAGATAAAACTAATGTACGAATAATGTTTGCCGTTTGGCATGAAATAAGAAGTAAACCAAGTAAAACAATCGCCATGTCGATATATGAATACAAAATAAAACAATACTGATTGCACTATTACACTATTTTTTTATTATACAATATTTGCATGTCTTAAGCACCATACTTCCCTACATCTCCCATTTAGTAGAATGAACAAAATCATAAATTACTTTCCTTCCAAAATTATCTGTTTACTTTTTAGTTTTTAAAAGGGAATGGGATATGTGCATGATAAATGCAAAGATTGTAGATATACTTTACTAATTTAACTACGTAATATTAAAAGTATCCAAAATTAACTAATATAAATGATTTCTGTGAATAACTTCAGCCACAAAATAACCAAAATGATTTAAACTAAATCACAAATCGAAACCAAACCAAAGGTTCCAAAGATAAAGCCAAAGAAATGTTAAAAACTTAAGAGTGATTAAATCAAAAAACATGCGTCGAGACTGCCTCAAGTTAAGGCTGAGTGATCCCAATCCTGGGAATTTCTCTTTCCATGCATCAGATTCTGAGGAAGAGGGTTCTGACAGAGGAAATAAAGGCAGAAAGATTGCTCTCACCGGTGTGCTGCCTGCTGCTGTGTTAGCTGCTAAGGTAAATGCTGCTTTATATATTGTATTCTAATTGTTATCGTTTGTGGTTTCTTTTATGTTACCATTCATCATAAGTTCATCATAATATACTTTAAGCACAGAAAATTCTAGGCGAAAAGGGTTAAATAGTTTTTTTCCATCTCTATTAGTTTTGGATGTCATGGTGGCGTTGATTATCTCCGGGATCCATTTTTATCTATGCCCACATACTGGGCGAAGGTAGGTAGGATCTGTAAGGTAACTGGCAAAAGCTGGATAAGAGTAACTAGTTGCATTGCTGTAGTTATTCAAAACATGATGATGATATATAAAATGTTATCCTGATACCTATAATTCCTGTTGTACTCCATGTCTTTTTACAAATAAATTGGAACTTATAAAATCTATTTCGTGTTGTGTAAGTGGTTAGTACTGTATTTTTCTTTAAATTTTTCACCAAAAAGTCTTAAATTACTACCTACCCTTTGTTATTTCAGCGAAACGTGTAGGTTTCAAATATTCCCGAGAGTAAATAAAAAGGTTTGCAAGGCTTTCGTTGTACATATTTATAGCTGTTGTGACCTTTATCGAGTTATATTTAGCTTTTACTTGTTAAATATTTATTATTCCTTTATATAAACTGTAGTATTCAATTATATTTGCCTCGTTGGTTCAGTGTTGTCGTGTTTCCTACAGACAGCTTCTGGGGAGCAATTGAACAACCTTAATAGATTAGATGAGATTTATTGGAAATCTCAATATTAGCTGAGAATAAGAATTGTTGCCTCAAGTAGAAGTACCTTCTGTAAGTAGTCTTTCTATATGATATTCGCATCTTGTTGCCCGTTATCTTCAACTTAAAATTATTGTCACTTTCCTGATCAGAATATTCTGAGAATTTCAAAAGAAAATATTTGCTCCACGCACATACTTAATTCTGTATAAGAACATCAAAAATAAGGGCTTACCTTCAAACACGCGTTCACCAATCTTTTAATCATGCGTTTGCTGTTTAAACGTTGAGGTTCGTATCAGGCCATCACGTGTTAAACGTTAAGCGGTTGATAAAAGACTTGTGAACTTAGATCTGAAATATTTTTTCGAGCTCGTTTCAATTACTTTGTGGGCTTATGTTGGTTTATATTTTTCATACCTTTTCTTTCCTTCATTGAAATTTCTTTTGATCCCATCACAAAAAGATAATGTATACTTAAGTGTACTTATTCCCGTTTCTGTAAAATTTCAAGAAAAGAAAGATATAAGGTAGGTGCTTCAAAACTATATTAACTTATTATGGCAAAACCTATGAGAGTTTAACGACATTCTTGAAAACATGATTAATTTTTAGTCTTCAGGTCAATAAAACAAAAGAGAACTGAATAATCTTATACAGCCAGCTTCCATCATCGGTGTACGGACATAGGTGGAAGCTTATACATAAGCCGATGACGAATTTTCACACAGACGCAACCTGCAAATCAATACAATAGAAATGGAGTTAGACTGTTGCAGTAACGATAGCAAAATGCTACATGACTGACTGCATCGTTTCATTTTGATTTGTCGAGTGACCTCACATATTAGATCTACGCCAATTCTGTCGAGCATAACAAAACCATAGATACTTATAGGTTCTGTTCAAGATGCATCAAGTTTACAGTTTACCTGTTTCCTGATATAAAAATCATGCAGCGAATGTATTAAATTAAAGAATTTAGTATTGTCTTAGATTTACGCGAATATCACACATTGAAATAAAACTACTTTCGGATTGAAACGTCGGGATCTAAAATCTAAATTAAACCGCGATAGAATCCGTTAAAAAGCAGTTTTATTTCAATTAAAGAATTTATTTAGATTTTGGTTTTCATAAACTATGTGGATTCAACTTCAGAAACATAAGACATTCAACTAGATCCTTGCCTGTTGCTTACTAGTACAGTCCTCGATAGTTTATTGATTGAACTATAAATAAAACCATTATTTTCTATAAGTAATCCGACGCGACGGCCTCGGCGACGTTCTACGCCTGTCTAGTCTCTAAGGACTTATTCGTTTAGATCACGAAATACATTACATAATGTCCATTTCTCATGCGAAAATTCTCGTGCCTTCAATAAACATATAATTGTATTTTTCATTTTTGTAACAGCGTTCCATTACTAAGCACGAATCTTCATCAAACTATTTAAAGAGTTTTTATTCACATACGCTACCTTAAATGTTTAGTTCTAAGATACGCTGGTTTGCATCAATTCACAAGATGTATTAATGTGTACACTACACTTCAAGACTAGTGTCCCACTGTTGGGCACGGGTCTTCTCTCAACTATCTTACAAGTTGAGAGAGTTTAGGCCTTAATCCACACACGCTGGCCAACTTCGGGTTGATGTCACATGTCCTCGAATGGTTAGTTCTTTGACATGCGGGTTTCCTCACGATGTTTTCCTTCACCGATATTGAGCAGCGGAGATGAAACAATTCACACAAAGATGTGTGTACACGGCCAGGATTCGAACCCGCGACTCTATTAATGTGTACCTACATAATACTTACGGGAACGTGTTATAGGTAGGAGTTCTACAGGGGCTTAGCAGTTCCCCAGTGCTAACAATTATACTACACTCTGCCGAAATGTAGGTGATTTCTTGTCACCAGTAAATGGTTAAGTAATGTATTCCATCAAACCTTTATTTAAAAGGTATTCCCCATTTCTCATAGGCTCATCAATCAGTAGCATTTACCCTATTTCAAGAAAATGTAGCTTGATACTACTTTGCCTTCCTCCGGATAATTTACGATCCGATGTTCGACATTCGATTTGATCAAAATCTGCCTTGTCAGCTTGCTGTCTTTAGCTCTTCTATTGATATGGAAAGTTTTATAATGCCTTATTCAGAATCATCGAGATAACTCGAACATTGATGACATTTTTTACTCTTTAGTGCCAATACGAGTATACTAACCAATTATGAATCTGGTTATGGAACCTGCGAGAATTTTTTTTTGGAATAATATTTGATATGTCTTACTTCTTAATCTTAATCTAAATATACATATAAAAGAAGAAACTGACTGACTGACATATCAACGCAGAGCCCAAACCGCTGGGTCTGGAGACTCCAAATTTGAAGGTTCCTTATGAAGTCTAAGAAAGGATTTTTCAAAACTCAACCTTTAAGGGGGTGAAACGAGGTTCTAAAGTTTGTATGGAGATATAAGATTGCTTTGACCAATTTATTCAAAACTTCGCAGGAGTACTACTCCTGGCATTAAATAAGTAAATACATGTTTCAGGATTTTTCAAAATTCACCCTTAAAGAGAAGAAATATAGTATTTCGTTTCACACACATTAAAAACTACAAACATGATCTGATGACCAATAACAAATAAAAAAATATGATAAAGGGTTCATATAGATTCACTTCACACTGTCGCTAATTTTTATCGAAGCTAGTAATACTATAAATGGGAAGGTTTGTACGGATATGTGTGTTTATGACTTTTACAAATAAAAGCTATTTAGACGGAATTGATGTAATAGAAAATTCTTTAGTCGTACTCTCTGTTTCAACCACCTAGGTTTTGACAAGTAACAAAAAGGAATAACGTTCAAAATTAACAACATCAACCCGCTCATGTGGTCTGCTGCCTTACTATGACACCGTATAGTATTATTTTTGCAGTTGTACGAAAGAGAAGTTACTTTACATATTGTATAGCGGCATCCCTCTTCCGCAGCTCCAACAATACTGCTTTAAGTTGTTGTGGTACGACGCCAGGTTTTACTATGACTATGTGTTTAATTTTCTAAGGTTATGTAAAAAAATATGTCATTCTCATTATTGAAGCGACTACGTTCAGGTCACTGCCTATCCAGAAAATTCGGATGTCTAATGAAAAACGTGAATTCCCTAGTGTGACTTCTGTGGAACTCTTATTGATGTCCACCACCTATTGATGGATTGTGTTAAATATAATAAAGAGGAGAAGGTCTTTGATGATCAAATGCAAACTCAATTTATACAAAGTTGTAACATTTATTAATATCTTAGCTAACGCTACGTCAAATAGGGCTTCAGGCCTGTACAAGTAATTGTTTATCAAAAATCTCATACTGTTTCTACTCAATTCGCAGTTTGTTTGTAATAGGTTAAGTTACGTTAACCTTACTAACTAAAGTTATCGACATAGCGCAAAGGATTAGCAAACTGAAGTAGCAGTAGGTTAGCTATATTTGTCGAAGAACTGATAACCCCTGGGGTAAGTAAGTTATAGAGTGGAGACCACGTTTTGGCAAATGTAGTGGCTCTCCAGCAAAGTGGAGTGACGATCTGCAAAAGATAGCTGGTAAAGACAGTGAAATAGCGCTTATTGAGAGAGGCCTATGTCTAGCAGTAGACTGCAATAGACCGATGATGATGATGAAGTTACGATTGGACTGACATATTACTTCGTAATAAAAGCCTCTAAATTAATTAAGATTAAAAAGCAACCATTTAGGTAGTCAAATAATCACCGGTACAAAGCGAAAAGTTAATGTTTAATAAAACAATATTGTATGTCAGATTCAGGCCTAAACTTTTCACATTTCATGCATATACAACGATGGCACAACACGTTGTTGATTACCATAAAGGTACGCTTTCATGATTAAATACGAGGCTTACCTTTTTGAACTCAAGCATTTATAAACTTTTATTTGTGTTGTTTTTGTTTGCGAGAGTGTTTTTCTACATTTCTGTAAACTTAACCCCTTCCCAAGTAAATATCACGAAGCTAGGTTGGCTTTTGAATTGAAAAACATTGCAGGCTGCGACACCTTCGTCCGTCGGACAGCACCTTAAATCTGTACAAGTCTGTTGAAAATGAATTGGTGGTAGGCTTCGGCCAAGGTTAGTGACCACCTACCAGGCAAGCGGCCTTGTTGTGTACCAGTGAGACGTCGCGGTCAAGCTCACAGACAGTGATGATGATTCAAGTGATATGGATATTAGTGACGAATAGTCTTACATTACTTTTATCTGTGGTTAAATAGTTCTTTAAGAGATTTAATTAATGTTTTAAGACTTTGTACCTCAGATGGCGATACGCGAGTTAAACGGTCGGCCTATAGTAAGTGATATAAGTGATAAACAACTAAGAAGTAAAATAAACTGAATTGCGGAATAACACAGTGCCCATAAAATCTAAAGTATCCAACTCAATTAGCGTTAACTCGAAGTCGGGGCTTTTATTTATAGTAAACGTTTACGAAGCATGTCATAACAATGTAATTTACAGCTCGAAGGCTTTTGTTAAGCCTCTTTAACTTAATCTAACCTCGTAAAGGGTCTTGTGTAAATACGTCTTTCGTATAACAAGTAACAACTACCTATACAAGTTGATTTGAATTGAAAGTAAGAGTGTTTTAGTATTTTACATCGACTGGATACTTACTTACACAATCTGTAGGCAGAGAGTCCTTAAGTTCTTCGGGCACGCAGTTAGGAGAGACCCTGACAGTGTAGAAAGGCTAATTATTACTGGATGCGCCGAAGGAAAAAGGGGCAGAGGTAGATCGCCGGCAAGATGGACACACACTGCGCAGGAAGTCACAAGAGCCACATTACAAAGGTCCACCCAAATGGCGCAAGATCGGGTATGCTGGAGAAGGGTGGTTGAAGAAGGATACTTTCTAGACGCCGCTTTGTCAAATCTCTATCAATACATAGTATAAAACAAAGTCGCTTTTTCTGTCCCTATGTCCCTATGAATGCTTAGATCTTTAAAACTACGCAACGGAATTTGATGCGGTTTTTTTAATAGATAGAGTGACTCCAGAGGAAGGTTTATAAGTATAACACATCGCACCCGTGCGAAGCTGGGGCGGGTCGCTGGTATTGGATAAAATTGTAATAGTCAAATGTTGGCAGTTTCCTGCCGCTTTGTAATGTCAACCGACAACGTAGAGGCGTTCTTTGAGGGGTATTTGAAATGTATAAGTAATTTGAAGCAGTTTTTGGTATGATCTAATATGCTAAAACTCATGGTTCTCCTTCCCAGTGTTCTTTGTTCACCAAAATAGAACGAGTATAGAAAAATGAATAATGTATAAGTATACCATAGATAATATAATACTATACTAGTAATACTACTAATATAATACTATACTATGCGTTTCAAATAAGAATAGGACTGGACTAACTTCATACCAAAAACCAAGCAAAAGTAGCGCCAGCACAAAATGTCAAACCACAGACAATAATATTATTTTGAAATGTATGGAAAAGTGATCTATGTCAAAACTTTACACATGCATGTAGTTACAATGCAGCTACCTACCTAAGTAAATTTACGCGCGATACCACAAACTTGCCCACAAATTCATATACACGTATAAAAACACACGATTAAACTTATAACTCCGATTTTTGTCGTTGGAAGTTAATAAAATATGTTCGTATCTAAATATTCGACTCCAAATGTCCAATCTTACTCAAAAGGCAATAAGATATACTCATTTTTTTTTTCGTCTACATGTGATTATAATATCAAACAAACATTTTTGATCACTGTACTAAAAAATGTGAAGATAAAGCGCATTCCAGTCCAAGATGGCGGATATCCAATCCTATTCTTATTTCAAACGCATAGTCCACTAAATTTGTGAAATTCGTTGATCATCGGATATCGATTTATCGCCCCGTAATCACTAGCCATTGAAGATCTTTTTAACATATTCTATACCTATTTACAAGTCGCTCGTTTAGTCAAAGAGACAGTAGAAATGTGTATGTAACATAATATTGACAGAGTAACCAGTAGCGTTCAGAGTTAATTAACGTGCTATCGATCTGAGTGGACAAGGCCGATGTTATCAATACATGACCATATCGGAAAAGTCTATACATGAATTGAATACGCAATGAAATGTAACTACATACACAACAACAGTGTGATAAATTTTGGTTGTGTTCCTGGGTATTAAGGTAAGGTAAAGGTAAGGAAAAAATTCTTACGAAAAGTTATCACGACACTTTTTGCTATAGTAAGCGATTGTAAGCTGTGCGGCGTGCGCGTGTTTCTGTCTGTCTCTCTCTCTCTCTCTCTCTCTCTCTCTCTCTCTCTCTCTCTCTCTCTCTCTCTCTCTAGAGATAGAAAAAACATAGTAAAAAATATATTATTACAACTTAAAAAAAAGTATTACAATTCCTTCACTAATTAATCGAAAGGAGCTTCGTTCCATCCGGGTGTCCCTTGACACCTCTCAAGTTTTTATTTTTTTTCGGGGGAAATCCTTTATGGGTATGTGGGACTCCCTGAGGGTACCCACTAAAACCCCCCGGGTGTTCCATCTCACACCTTCGTCAGGGGCCGCGGGAAAACGCGATACTTCTGCAACCCCTTGAAGACAGACAGATTATAGCTATCGGGAAACAGAGTAGTAGAAACATAAAAGTGGATCAAAGCGTATTGTGTGTACCCGTGGAATTTCCACCATATATCGATTGATTTAATTTATTCTATAAAAAACTAATTCAATAGTTAGTTTTATAATATATAGATAAAGAAAGAAAGAAGAAAAAAGACGGGTTGCACTCCGGGAGTGCCGGCAGAAGTGAAAACATTCGCGCAAGCGCCCTGCGCCTAAACGAAACAGTAGGCCCAGGCATACATTTTCGCCGCGCCGTAGAGAGGGGATAGCTGTCTATTCTCCATCCGTCTTACGCTTTTTCGATCAGGACACGTGTCCTGACGCGAGTTTAAGATTTTATACCCATTACAGAAAAAGTGCTCAACGCCGCTAAAGAAGTTTTCACTTCGAAAACATTTATTTGGAAAAGACCACACAGAATCAAATAATAAAACATAGGTATGAGAAAAAAAAACATGAATTAAAATAGTTAAACAAGAAAAATATCGGGGATCTTTTTAGTGCGGGCTGGTGGATGTCCTTGAATAATTAGTTCTTATACATGCCGGTTACCTCACGACGTTTTCCTCGCGGCAATGAAACTATCACACAACAACATTTTATAGCCTTCATTATAAAGTTGCAAGCAAACAATGACCGCGTCTTTCAACGAAAAAATCACTCCACATTTGACTTAAAAAGACACTGAAATAAAGTTTCTCAATGTCGCATCATTAAACATTATTATGAAAGTTTCTTTCAAGTATTATTTATAGTCACAATAACGTAGCCATTTAATCAAGATGTTTTTATTTTCAGTATTCAAATCATGTTTCAGGGTTCCTCAAAAGGGTAAAAGAATCTTTTATAAACACAGACAGATTTATCAGACTTATTTTTAAACTGGTGGTAGGCGTCGGTCGTAGTTAGTGAGCTCCAGACAAAGCCGCAACGCCAAGCGGCCTTGCTGTGTTTGTCGGAAGAGTGGGTCGGAATTCTAAGCACATGAAGTCTTCCACTGCCAACTTTATACCAAGAATCATTCGTAATCAAAGTGAATCGATGTAGACTACATCAGGCAAATTGGAGTCTTTTGACTGTTTCATAAAAAAAATGAAACCCACCACATAGAGATCACCACGCTGTCTATCTGTTAATACAAACAAATTAAAATCTATATAAATAATTGCTAAACTGAAGTCGGATAAAAAACTATCCTACGTTCTTCTCCGGGTCTCAAACTATCTTCATACCGAATTTCGTCCGAATCGGTTCAGTAGTTTCTGCGTGAAAGCGTGATAAACAGAAACAGAGTTACTCATTTATAATATTAGTAAAGCTTCATACATACACAATTTAATCCACGTCTTACTGCTAGGCACGGGTCTTCTCTCAACTATCTAATGAGTTGAGAGAATTTAAGCCTTAATCCACACAGGCTGGCCAAATGCGGGTTGGTGGATGTCACATGTCCTCGAATAATTTGTTCTCACGATGTTGTGTGGGCATGACTGGGGTCAAACCCGCGACCTTATATATGCGCCAACGCTGCTCTACTGAACACACTATTTCTTTACGGAAACTATGAAAATGTGCACATAGGAAACCAAAGGTCTAAAAAAAAGTTAAAAAAATACGATTGCTTAGGTCCTACAAAACAAAGTATAAAGTACATCTGCTGTAGTATTAAGAAAGGGAATCGATGCGTGGTGTCGACTCGCACTTGGCCGCTTTTATTTTCACCTTACACATATTCCTGAATATCTTACTGCGCTCGTCACAAAGGATAATAAAAGTTTGTGACAACCCTAAAGGCAGTTCGACTCATTCTATTCAAGTGTCATACTTACAAAGTGAGTTTATAAGTATATACCTAGGGTTGTCACTTGAAATTACTTTTGTGATGCATCTGTAAGTACACATCTTCTAAATATAGATAGATACCAACGGTCAACGGCGAACCTTGCCAAGACAGCTAGCTATGGAATCCAAAAACCGAGCAAGCTACCTGTGGCGAAGGGTGGAAGTCTGAAAAAGGGAAGCCGGAGTAAAAAAGTTCTTACTTAGAAAAAAATTATCTCTTCACTACCGTCATCGATCGTTCTTCTATTTGCGTCGCTATTTAAAACTTTTATGCGTTACCTAAATAATATATTATTAAGTACGTGTGGTATTGACTATTTCCTGAAGGGAAGCCGATGGGAATCGGCATAGTGTTAGTTAGTGAGCCCGAACATGGCTCGTGAAATCAAGCATGGTTTTAGAAGTACGCACACAGGACTCACAATAAAATTGACCTTTGTTATTGCAGGTGTAAAAATATATACATACATACAATCACGCCTGTTTCCCATGGGGGTAGGCAGAGACTATAGAGCGCCCTTTGCTACGATCTAAGCATACTTACTTAGGCTCACTAATGTTCATACATCTGGTCATACATGCTGCGGTTGTAAGTGCTACGCATCTGTCCCTTTTGAAGGACATCATTGATGAGATCAGTGAAGGTCTCCTAGGGCGTCCTCTCCCAGCGTTTCAACTCACCTCCGCTCACTCAATCATCTATCATCATCCATCCTGTCCACATTACCTAACCACCTAATTATCTACCTTTGTCACTACATCTTCTTTCAAACCACAGTGCTCTCTAATTACTTCATTCCTCAATCAATTATTTAGCGTATTTTAGAGTAAAAATATGTATAAAAGAAGAAAGTGACTGACAAATCAACGCAAAGCCTAAACCGCTGGGTCTGGACTCCAAATTTAGCACATAGATAGGTTCCATATGAGGTCTTGAGGTGAAACCGCGGACGGAAGCTAGATTTTTAGTAAAAAAATTTATAGATCAATCCTAATGCCTATACTCATTTCCCTTGCCATTTTCCCATTTCTATTGGGGTCGGCTCCCAGTCTAACCTGATGCGGCTAGCTACCAGAATTATACGAGCGACTGCCATCAGACCTCGAAACTCGTAGGGAACCAGTAGCCGAGATGGTTAAACTAAGTGTAAGATTATATTGGCTTCTGGCTACATGTAACGATTGTCATAGATAAACAACAACCGGAACCGACAGCTTAACGTGCTCTCCGAGGCACGGAGGGTAGTCCCTCAACCAACCAGACACCGAAACAAATCTTTGTTGTTACACAAATATTGTCCGGGGCGGGAATCGAACCCGCGACCTCCCGGGCACTGTATAGCCCAATTGGACGGCTTACACCGCTCGACTACCGAGGTCGTTATCCTAATGCCTATACTGTAAACAGCAAATAACTTCGCAATCATCACATTAGTCTGAAAATTAACTCGCTTAGGTCTGCTTAGCTCTATCTTGTAAAATCGATTTCCTGCAATCCAATCAAAAATTGAGTTCTAATTAAATTGAATGTGATTGAATATGTATATTTAATTTAAACATGTTAGTCAGAGGCAGCCCTAGAAATCTACATAGGTGACAAAACGTGACTAAAAGCTGGCTGAAATTACGAAACCTACTATACAATGGATAGGCACAAAGTTAGTACCTAACCTAAGGAGCGCCAATTCACTGAAACAGTGCAGTTTCGACGCATCGTTGTCACAACCTTATTTCGAGGCTGTGCTATTTATTTTTCTAGTGGGATACCTTTTATAGGTCCCACACTCCCACTCCGATAAGGTGTGTTATGTGGATGGTGTCTTAAATCAATAACAATAAAAGTTAGATATACAAAAAAAATAAGAATTTATTTGAAGGCTTTTGAAGGTTTTTAGACTAAAAATATCAAGATTAGCAGACAACTTTAGGTAGGCGTGAATAATCGGGTAAGAAGACGGTATTTCAATAAAATAACTACGGCAAATATCACTTCACCCCCATCTCTCGATAGCACAATCATGAATTCTACCAGTTAATTAAAGATCGATAAGATTACGTTGGATTAAATAGTAACGTTAACCGAGCACGTTATTACATCTGCACTACCGGACGCCACAACGGTTCAACACAGTGTCAGCCATTCTAATATGGCCGCTTCACCCGTGCTCGGTGTTCATTCGTTCGTTCATAATGACATTTTCGAGTGACAGATGACTTCAAAGACGGACGCGATGACAGTACAAAATGACAGCTGATGCATTAAGAGGTAGATGTGCCAATATGTTGGCACATCTACCTCATAATGCATCAGCTAAATAATTTTTATTTTTAAAAATTTTACATTGTATCCTAAACAATTATCTATTAACAAATATGAGCTATGCATACATGCCTATATCAATTTTGTTCAAGTTCAAGTCCTTTATTATCGAGAAAGTATGTATGGCCGTAAATTAACAACCGTTATGGTCAGTGACAAAAGTATTTTAATATTCAAATTGATGGCTTTTGAATGATGATTGATAATTGTTTAGTAAATAACCATAGGACTGATAGGTACATATGCTACATATAATAATCCCTGTAGAACGATAAAAAAAAACTTTACTATTTAACATAAATTTCTTTAAATTTTTAAACCAATTTAAAAAAAAAGAAGATAAAGCTTTCTTCTTTTGGAATTCCGATGTTTACATTGTTTTTATGTTTGTACAAGCATATAAGATGGATCAATGATGCGTCACTGCTGCACAGTTTTAGAAAATTACCACTGTTGTTGCTTGTACATTTGTATGGCTTGCAACACCAAAAGATCGGCACTAATAAGTGTTGCCTGTCAAAATGGTGCAATATTTGTCTAATCGCGATACAAATAGGAACGTAGGTACTGTGGTAAGTAGCAAATATACATCATTATAATCGACATATACCAGTCCACAAAACATGATACAAGCATAGTCTTATCTCTTTCTACTCATCTCTAAACGATAGAGATAGATAGTGCTTGCAACATGTTTTCTTGTGAATATTTTGTCAGTGGAAATTAGGGGTAAGACTCCCCTAATAAGCACTGTCTCACCTAGTCTTTGACTAGTCGAATCCAAAATAACTACATACCCATAAACTACATACTACAAAAACGTCATAATATAAAGATAAAGATAAAGATAAAGATACGTTTATTGCATAACTGTGTACATAAATGGTGTAAGTATTGTAGTCACGTTTCAACAGTCTACCCGAGTCGGATATGCAATAATTAATAAGTTAAACAATAACTATGTAACATTTTAAGAAATAAATACATTAGAGAAAAAAGAACAATTTAACATAATTATAATTATTACACAAAACTGCCTAACAAAACTTTTGTGCAAAGAACTCATTCAAGTTGTAAAACACATTAACAATTAGCCACTTCTTCAAGTAGGTTTTAAATAATCTGCCATCTAACTTCTTTATATCTACAGGTAGATGATTATAGACACGAATGGCGGTTATATAAGTGCTTTTGTAAAATATTGAACACTTTACAATGGGTAAAATAATATTGTATTTATATTTAATACGAATATTTTTCTTGGTGTTGGATTTGAGGTCAAAATACTGCATATTATTTCTTACAAATAAACAAAGCTCTAATATATAAATACCAGTGAGAGTCAGAATATTTTTATTTTTAAAGACCTGTCTTAGTGATTCTGTACGGTGCATGTTATATATTGTGCGAAGACATTTTTTTTGAAGAATGAAAGTTGATTGAACATCTGTCGAGTTTCCCCAGTAGATAACCCCATATGTTAATAAAGGATAAACATTTCCAAAATAGGCATTTCTTGCAATATTGATGTTAGTATTTTCCGATAAAATTGATAATGCGTAGCAAGCACTTGAGATTTTTTTATTAATTTTTTCGATGTGTGCTTTCCAATTTAGGTGTTGATCGATAGTGACCCCTAAAAAGTTTGTAGATATAACTTCTTCTATTGCTTTGTCCTCTAATGTTATATTGATTTTAATGTGTTTGCTTTGATAGTTTCGGAATTGGATTAATTTAGTTTTGTTTAAATTTACCTTTAAGTTTACTGTTAGCAACCATTTAGTTATTTGACCTAACGTATCATTTATTTCGTCTTCGTAATTTTTTTTGCTACTATTAGTGATAAGTATCGTAGCATCATCCGCATACATTACGCATAAATGATCAGTTATGTTGGGAAGTTCATTTATGTAAATGAGAAATAGCAGTGGGCCTAAAATGCTTCCTTGTGGTACTCCTATATGTACGTCATCGAATTCTGATTTGACGGTTTCTATTAGTTTCTCGGATTTGTTATAAACTTCAATCATTGTCGCTTGCTTCCTATTATGTAAATAATTATCTATCAATTCTAAAGCTTTACCTCTGATACCTATTTTTTCTAATTGTTGGAGTAAGATATCGTATCTGACACAGTCAAATGCTTTTGACATATCTATGAATAGTGCTGCACATTGCTTTTTACTATTTATATTCTCCCATATAGAATTTAGTAACTTGAAAATTGCCAGTGAAGTTGTTTTCTTCCTTTGAAATCCAAATTGATTTAAGTTTAGAATATTATTGGCGTTTAGAAAATTTGACAATCTGTTATATATTACCTTTTCAAAGATTTTAGAGAAACATGGAAGCAAAGCGATAGGTCTATAATTATTTATATCATGACGCGATCCTTTCTTGTAGAGAGGTTTTATTAAAGCTTTTTTTAAGTTTTCTGGAAATTTACCCGTTTCAAGCATTAGGTTTATTATGTATACTAGTGGGTCTACTATATATTCAAGACTTTCTTTTATAATTTTGATCGGTATGTTGTCATAACCGTAACTGTTTTTATTTTTCAAGAGTTTGACAATTTTCGCTACTTCAAGTCTATCTACTGGATTAAGAAATATACTTTTAGGGTGATTTTCAGGTAGCTGCACCTGCGCACGAAATGAAGGTTTACTTAGGTTTTGTGTGATATAGAATTGATTAAAGACGGTAACAATATTCAGAGGGTCCTCGATAACATCTCCATTTTGGACTACATAATCAATGGTTGGCTGAATATTGTTATTTGATTGAGTCTGTTGTTTAATTAGTTGCCATGTTGCTTTAGTTTTATTGTCACTTTTTAATATAAACCTAGTATTGGAGTTTTGCTTTGCTTTTCTTATAACCCGTTTCATGATTTTACAATATTTTAAATACTTTGACTGGTAATCTTGACACTGTTTACTTTTTATTTGTAGATACATATTTCTTTTTACTTTACTAGAAACTGCTATACCCTTAGTTTTCCAAGACTGTACTTTTTTATGTTGCATTCTAATTTTAGTTGTGGGAATACATAAATTAAAAATCAAACTAAACAATTCTAAAAATGTATTATAAGCCATGTCCGCATCGTTTAAAGAATAAATTTCTGAAAAGTTAAGTTGTGATATGTATTTAATAAAAATTTCAATATGGTTGTTAACTTTACGTTGCATTTTGTACCAATGATGTTCGCGAAAACTTAAGCTACACGGCAATTTTATAACTTGCGCAGTATGATCTGAAATGCCTAAATCCCAAACTTCAGCCTTGTAACCTTTATTATTTGTTATAATGTTATCTATACATGTTGCAGAAAATGATGTTATCCTAGTTGGTTCATTTATTGCTAAGTGCATATTGTAAGATTTCAATAAATTTATAAACTCTTTGCTCTGTTTACTACACGCAAGAATATCTATGTTGAAATCACCCAGAATAAAAATTTTTTTCTTCATAACTCTTGATCTAATGGTAAGTTTAAATAATAATAGTTCTAGTTTTTTAAAGAAAAGGTTTAAATTACTATTTGGGGTTCTATAGATGCATAATATGTACCAGTTCATTGAAGGAATCACTATACCGCAACTCTCAAAATGAAGTTCCGTTGATATATCAGCAATCCAGTCAATCACTTTAAAGTTAATGGTGTTTTTTACATAAATGCATACTCCTCCTCGGGATTTATTTTTTCTTGAAAAGTATGATGCTAGTTTGAAGTTAGGTAGCTGTAATATTTGTGCATTTTCATTTTTTAAAAACGTTTCACTTAAACACATAACATCTATTTTATTTGATTGAATTAACATTTCTATATCACTTATTTTTGACCGCATACCTTGGACGTTGTTATGTAAAATTGTAAAACTGTTGTTGTTTGTTTCGAAAAAAAATACTTTCGTTTTGTGAGTTTGAAGATGTTAAAAGACCCGGAAGTGTATTTGTTTGAGTACTTACTGACACATGTTTAATTCTCTCATCGGCATTTACACAATTGTTAATCTTTAATGTGTTGTTAATGTATTGTATGTATTTATACTTGTAGTTTAAATGTAAGATGTCACGTAAAATTGACCTGCACAATCCCGAAATATAATAGGCAAAGGGATTATTATTATTATTCACAGTTACAACTATGGTATGAGAGAATTGAGAACAGATAAATTGAAGCTGTTCATTGAGTTTATATTCATTTAACAACTTGCTTTTATGTATATTACAAAGCAAAACATTTGTATGGGCTAATTTGTCTAGATAAAAATATAAGGTTGATTGTAACTTCAGTGGATTACTATCATATTTGCCACACAGAATAATTACATAATCAGTTTTGTTAAAGTCCTTGCACGTATCGAGACATGATGCTAGCAGTTTGTCGCTTGAAGCCCCTGTTTTGGTTATCGACGATACTAGGTAAGAAGATCCAATGTAATTTTGCAGTTTATCCCTCATGCGTGAACGTACATCTGAGAAAATTTGAATTTTTGCACGATTATTTAAGTGTGTGTTTATTTGAGAGGATATTTTACACGCCTCATATGGGGAAGTTTCATTCTCGTTAAATTTTTCGTTAGACTTTAAAGAAGCTTGCTTCGGGGTGTCACAAAACTTTTCGCACGTCACAGGATCTGGGGATAGATTTCTTGTTTCCGCCGTATTCACATGAAGCTGAGAGTAACTATCGTTCAGAACAGATGTGGTTTCAGTAATTATTGTTTCTTCTTTATCAATTTTTTTATGTTTCCTTGAGGATGAATTATATTTTTTTGGTGTTGAATAATTCATGCATAAGAGCTTTAGTTGTTTTATTTTTAGTTCCTGAGCATTTATTATTTGCTGAAGTGAATAGTTGTCTGAGTTTAAATTGTCAACCTCGTTCTGGGCTTTTTCCAAATCTAATCTTACTTTATTTAGTTCACATCTCAATTCATCAACCTCAGTGTTTAGTATCGCTCTTGACAAATCTGGTAGGCTATGAGCGTTATCTGATAAATCATGAAAGGTAGAAGTATCCATGAAGCTGTAGTTACTACTATGACGGCTCATTTCCTTTACCTGTTTACGTCTTTGTGTAATATAATCGGTGTCCGAATCCATTGGTTTTTGTTTGTGTTAATAATTTCACGTTTTCAGAAATGAGTGCAGCAATCATACAACTAACGCCATCTGTATTTATTTTTTGATACTATTAGTTCTTAAAGATCGATCTATGGTTTAGCAAAAATTTTGACACTCGACGGTAGATAACACTGTTATTTGTTTACACAATTTGATGTATTTAATAGTGAGTCTGCTGTACCCTCACAAATAATGTTAAGTGATAGTCATTAATCAATTTTATTACTCAACAACTATAAACTGAATTAGTTTCGTATTTAGGTACCTGGTTACTTTGAAAGATTAGACAGTTCCTCTCTTCTAGTTCCAGTTTGTAGTGTTATGTAGTTGATCGTTGTTAGCAGTTACTTCAAAAAAGCACTGTCACGCCTGTTTTGTTTAATTTTAGTAATCACATAGTGAAGAGTTTTAAATGAAGAAGATAACACTTGCAGTTAAAAGTTAACAATTTTAGTTTACAGTGGTGTAGTATTTTACTTAATTTACTCTGTTATTTTATTTTATATGTTTAAAAATGAGAAACACACACGTAGAAAGGTAAGATTTTTCTAAAAACCCGTTAAACCTCTATAAACCCGTTATAGCTAAAATTCCTACTTGGTAATATTATAAATGCGAAAGTAACTCTGACAAACACATACCCTACAAAAAATACAATTTGAACCCATGTAGTAAATTTATCCCCAAGCCTTACTGGAGCCCTAATCTGTCAAAAGTTGTTGCAGAACGTCGTCTAGCACTTAGTAAATTTAGACGCAACCCTTCTCCTAGTAACTTTTCATTACTTCAAGAAACTATAACTAAAGCCCAGAGACTTACTCGGCAGGCGAAAAGTCATGGATGGCAGAAATTTTGCTCATCGATAGATCAAGTATCTTCTCCAAGCGAAATGTGGCGGCGTATGAGATGGGTAAAAGGCTATAAATCTAATAATAAATTTATTGATAATAATCGCGCATACCAACTATTACGCAGTCTAAGTCCAGATTATGTCACTGCAGAACAACCAAGTTTTCAATCATGCAATCCAACATTAGACGCCCCTATAACTCTTTATGAAACAGAAAAATGTATTAAATCTTCTGATACCACACCGGGCTCTGACGAAATATCATTTTCTATGATTAAAAATCTCCCTACCAACGGTAAACATATATTAGTGGAGCTATTTAATAAATTTTTGATACATGGGTTTGTTCCTAACCAATGGCGTGATATACGTATATGTCCGATTCCTAAACCGGGACGTGACCCTAACTCTGAATCGTCCCTAAGACCAATAGCTCTTATGTCATGTATATGTAAGATCTTCCATTCAATTATAAACAAACGGATAGAGTGGTTCTTAGAAAATAATGATATTTTTTCAAGCGACATGGTCGGTTTCAGAAAGTCCCGTTCGTGTTATGATAGCTTAAGCACTTTGGTGACAAAAATTCAGATAGGGTTTACTGAGAATAAACATACATTAGGATGTTTTATTGATGTTAATAACGCCTATAATAATGTCGATATTCACAAACTGTTAATTACTCTAGATACTTTAGGTATAGGTTCAAATTACTGCCTTTATTTATGGAATTTTTTAAAAGAAAGACGTCTTATAATTAGTACAGATAGCTCTCTTAATTGTAGAAGTACTAGTCGAGGATTAGCTCAAGGGGACCCTCTGTCCCCCCTCCTTTTTAATATAGCTACTATGAATATTTGTAAGGTGGTTAATCAGATTGGAGTTGATATATCACAATACGCAGATGACTTCGTAATCTACACTACTGAAAAAGACATCCAAAAAGCTGTATCAGATCTACAATCTGCTTTGATCATCATAAATAATCTTTTAGTTGATTTAGGTTTAGAGGTTTCCCCGCTTAAGAGTCAAGTTTGCCTGTTTAGTAGGAATCGTAAACCATTTAATCAATATAATATTAATCTTAAAATTAATAATTCTAATTTACAATTAGTAGATAATGTTAAGTACTTAGGTTTGTGGCTGGATCGTTCGATAAAATGGGTTAAACATATAAATGAAGTTATCGATAAAGTCACCAAAATTCTTAATCTTTTTAAAGTCCTATCCGGTCCAGGCTGGGGTGTTCACCCTAAGCATTTAAGAAGTTTATATATTTCGTTAGTTCGAAGCAGACTAGATTATGCCAGTTTTATTTATGACAATAGTTTAAAATCACACTTAAGCAGACTTGACAAAATTCAAAACCAGGCTATGCGAGTCATAGGTGGATTTATCAAAACGACTCCGATACATGTAATGGAGTCAGAACTTTGTCTTCCTCCACTACAATTCCGTAGATATTATTTAGCAGGTAAATATTGGCTTAAATCTAAATCCTTTACTAATAATAAAACTCTACTGTTACTGGATAAACTACTATCCCTTAGCAATACTGCCTATTGGAGACATAAAAAAAAGCCGTTACTTCTACAAATTCACGAAAAATTTAAAAATATTCCATTGCATTCCACTTTTCGATTAGATATGTTTTCCCTAGAGATCTGGATTAATAGCATTGATTTAACAAATAATATAAAATATATAGATTCTATTACTAAAGCTAAAAAAGAATTTAGTACTGTAGAATTAAAGTTACTTTGCTCTCGTACACTTGACGGATATTCGTCTTTCTACAGAATGTTTACTGACGGATCCAAAGACAAAGAAGATTTAGGAGCTGCTTTCTATGATGAACAGTTAGATGAATACATGAAATTTAAAATAGAGTCTAATGTTTCAATAATGTACTTAGAACTTTTTGCTATAGCCGAAGCCCTTTCTTATTTAGAAGCAGTAAATCGAGACAAATTTGTAATTTTTACTGATTCAAAAAGTGCGCTTCAACATTTGGCTCGATGTACCTCGACGTTTCGAGGCACACCGATAGCCTACACCATATTAAAGTCACTGATCAAATTTAAAGCTCAATCTAAAATAGTTATTTTACAATGGGTTCCGTCCCATATAGGCATCGCAGGAAATGACACAGCAGATCGATTAGCAAATGAAGCTGCATGCGATGGGGCTAAAGTATTTTTACAACCATTCTACACCGACTGTATGTATCGAATTAAGGAGACATGTTATGGCTTATGGAAGGAATACTTCGATGAGCGCTCAAAAGAAAAGGGCATTTGGTATAAAACCATCCAGCCACAACCTCATAAACACCCATGGATTAATAACAGCCCCCTTAGTAGACTAGACTTGGCTCTTTTGATGCGTCTACGTTCCGGACATATACCATTAAATAAGTTCGCATTTTTGATGAAAAAAGTTGACTCTCCTAATTGTACCGTTTGCAATACTATAGAGGATGTCGTTCATATTTTGATGGAATGTGCCCGTAATGAAGAATACAGAGATCAACTGTTTAGAGGTACCAATAACGCTCGTAATAATATAGGTCATTATAATAGTGTGTTGTCTGAACCTTTTTCGGAAGGTGCAGGCAAACTGTTACACCTAGTTAAACTTAGCCTTAAGGATAGATAAGTTATTCTCTTTTGTTATTAAATTATGTTTTGTAATACTTACGGAGTGGCATTTTCGCTGAAGCGAAAAAACTCCTTAAATAAAGAAAAAAAAAAAAAAAAAAAAAAAACTCTGTCTGTCTGTTACGCTTTCACGCCTAAACTACTGAACCGATTTGGATGAAATTGGGTATGGAGGTAGTTTGAGACCCGAGAAAGGACATAGAATAGTTTTTATCCGACTGTGCAAAAAGAACGTAACGTTTTGGCGCGATAACCGACATACACGCGGGCGAAGCCGCTGTCGGATTATAATTCGTTTGTCTTTAATGGAGGCTTTAAACCGCTGGGTAAATAAGTTTAAGAATTTGTAAGGTGTAAATATTACCTTAAAAAAATTCTTAAACCTTTTATCTTTGAAACCGAGTTTATAAAATACCGAGGCTTATTTCAAACGAGTTATTTTGAATATCTCTTAAATTCCGTGTTAAAATTTTAAAGAGAAAATGCGACCACTTAGAGTTTGTCGGAAATTTTCTCGGCATTCTTAATAACTTAAGTACGTTGGGCTTAAAGTGTACCTACTTACTTAAGTTATTTTTATTTTGAAAAGTGGATATTATAATTTATTTTAATACCCACTTTTATTAAAATCCTTTATTTTAATAAAATATTATATTTTTTATTATTACTTTTTTATTCTGAAATAGGCTTGACTACGACTTGCCTGATATTAAGCAATGACGTGGTCTACGATGGAACGCGCCTGCCCAATATACCGATTCGCTTGTGATTACGAATGATTTACGATGAGAAGGTGGCAGTAGAATGTGTTTCCATATGGTTCGAAACCATAAAGGAGCTGCAATTACGTACGAACCACCCTCTAAATGGTGTCACCAGAAATCGCATTGAAACACGGCAGGGAAATTCGAGGAAATTGTCGGGAATTTTCTCGGCATTCTTAATGACTTAAGTACGCTGGGCTTGAAATGTACATAAGTACATAATAAGCTTAAAAAATAAATCACCTAACGGTATTAGTTTAGCAGCGTAGGCTCAGCGGTATTCTGCCGACAAAGTAAAAAGGACGTGTATTTGAAACTTTTTCCATATGTGAAATGAAATTAAATGAAAAAATGCCTTATTTTTTTAAGATACGAGTCTACATACACATAGTCCAATTTCTTTTCCTACAGTGCAGTGAATGACTGGCAACTACTGAGAAACACTGACAAAAGACTCAGTAGGCTATTTTTCTTTTTTAAATGAAGTATTTATATCTATTACATTTTGTTTGTTTCTTCTTCTTATGGGTAACCTTTGTCAGTGCATCTGATGAAGTTCTCTCCATTTGGCTCGATCTAGAGCAGCTTCTTTCACTTCTTTACACGACATGACTCCAACCTGTTCCTTTATTTGGTCCTTATCCTTGGCCTTCCTCTTCCACACTTTCCTTCTATCTTTCCCTCTAAGATGGTTTTTATGAAGGTGTCATGTCGTATAAGATGGCCCATCCTTCCTCTCTTGTTTTGAATTTGTTTGTTTAGGGTGTTGTATTAGAACGAGTTAATTTCAAGCGTCTTTATTCGTTAGATAGTTTGAAATTATGTAATACGCATTCTTACATTACGTAGATTTTATAATTAGGTATTTTAAATTTGTTAATAGTCATTTCCCTAATATTATTTGAAAGTTTATTGAGTTGAGTTTTAAACATTACCGGAATCGCAACCATATGTTGAAAATCCGACTTCAGATCCCAGGCCACATTTTTGTTTCAATTGCTTCATCGCCATTGTTTTTTTTTAATATTTATTTATTCAAAAGATATGTGCTTCACAAAATAAAATAAAAAATCACAAAATCATCCTTCACCAAACTGGTAAAGTTTGTAGGCGTCGCGCTCATTCACAAATTATAATTATTATGTCCTTAAACTATTAAATTATGCCTACTATACTTAATTACAATTGAATGCATGCATTTTGCTATTTGTGTTTTTCAATTGTTTCCAAATATAGATATCTTTAAATTTCCAATTTTATTTTTGTTTAATTAATTAGTTCTACTTTTGTTTTAATCATATTATTAGTTTTAAAATACATATTTTTTACAGTTGTTCTTAAGATGTTGTTGAGTTAGGCTTCCAGAATTTTCATTTACTTTGCACCTTTTTACAGGTATAATAAATTAAGTTTCCTTTTTAGTTTCAATTTACATTTAATTTTCTTTTCCTACCTTAATATCTTATCTTAATAACTTTTCAATCCGGCATGTATTAGAACTAATTATTCGAGGACATGATTGTGTTATTTAGTTACCCGCGTTAGCCTGCAGGTGTGGATTAAGACATTAATTCTCTCAACTGTCTTACGAGTTGAGAGAGTCTCAGCTGTGGGACACTAATAACGTTTGAAGAGAAGAGAAAAGACGGGTTGTTTCAAAACTCGAACATTTACATTAGGCCCGCAGTCACGTTAGTTACACTTAAAGCACTCAAGTACACATTGCCATAATTATTATTATCAGATTTACGTGTTTTATTAAAGAAAAAGTAGATTAACCTTTCATTTTCCATATTAATCGCAGTCCACGTTTAACTCGTATGAATATTTATGATCCTGACTGTACCACTCACAGGATATTCTGGTTTACCACAGACAATAAATTTATACAGAAAACCTTTTTAATACCTACTTACTACATTTAGTGCGTCATGTGTCAGACTGAAAATGATTTTCTTCATTAATTTTTTATGACAATAAAGTATGATTGAATGTATTTACAAAAAGACGGACAGTTAATACTAACGGTCTTATTCATAAAAATCTTATAAGACTCTTTAGTTAAAATGGACTTTGTCTCTTTCTTACTAGTATAAATATCAAGATGAAAGACAAAGACAAAAGAATTTTATATTTAATATAGCTATATTGAGCTTATAAGACGTTTATGAATACGGGGGTTCCTTACAAGACACATAAATCTATACTACTGAAAAGTTTGTTAGTTTGAACGCGTTAATCTCAGGGACTTCAGGTGTGATTTGAAATTTTTTTGCACTGTTAGGTATTCATAGAGGTAGCTGTAGATTACTCATTATTCCACTGATGGGCACAAAAATATCAGTTCACGCGGGCGGAGCCGCAGCACGACTGTTAGTAATAGATAATTTTTTGATTTAGGTACTTTTCTAGAAGCAAAAAACTGACTTGTATCTGAATATCGTAGCAGACTTGAATAAATTCAAAATAGTGTTATTTTAATCATCATTTTGTATTTCCTTTCCATTTTTTTTTCCTTTATTGTCACATAAAAAGTTTTTTAAAACATTGTATGTATGTAACTTAACATAAGAAAGCCACTAAGGTTTATAATTATGCAAAGTTTTAAGTCTACGTCGATCACAATAATAAACAAAAGTTACTATTAGTTACTATTTTAGATTTAAGTCCTTGCAAGTAAAAATACCTCCTTTTTTAATTTGCAACAGAAATTTCTCCTACTATTTCTCTGTAGTATTCACTCTCTATACTTCAACAGCCATACCTCGTGCGTCCTTGGCCGTATATTTATGCAAATCACACAGCTTCATTTAAATAAATTTCTTCAAGCTTTTTACTGAATCGTTTTGCTGGCTGTTTCGTATTATATTCACAAAATAATAATAAATAATGTAATAATAAGCAGTTGGGCTTAATACCCTTAGTATGGATGTGTTCTTATCGAAGAATTTATATACAGTCAGCAACGAAAGTTAATTCTGGTAAAAGCTTTTTTTTTATTCTTCGATAGGCTGGCGTTTGACTACAATTTGCCTGATGTTAAGCAATGAAGTAGTCCACGATGGAACGCGCCAGCTTAGTATACCGATTCACTCGTGATTACGAATAATATCGGTGAGAAGGTGGCAGTGAAGTGAGCCTCCATATGGTTAAAAACCTAAAGGAGCAACAATTCCGACCCACCCTCTCTACACGGTATCACCAGACATCGCACTGGAATACGGCATGGCTGCTTGGGGGTGCGGCTTTGTCTGGTGGGTGGTCACTAACCACGGCTGAAGCCTACCAGTTGATTGTCACCTGATTTGCACCACCCGCGGATCACGTGTGGGGATTCAATTAGAGGCTTACTTAGCTTTTTTACACAAGCTTCTCCAAAAAATAAAAAAAACATCGACTTAATACTTTTGAAATACTTATTATGACATATTAAATTTTTAATAGCCTGTAATGTCCCACTGCTGAGCAAAAGCCATGGCCTTGCATCTCTCTATCGCACGCATTTTCCGTGCAAGTTGTGATAACGAACCCAGATATAGTTTCATCCTTTTAGTGGTCTTTCGGAGACGACAACCGTCTAGAATCAGGTGAGGACCACCAGGCCCAATTATCCTGATGTTTACGAGAAAATGTGACTAGTCCAATCCTAATTCAGAATGGGGAAGTTGAAACTTACCTTTATATTTGTAGTGAGGGTGTTGCTCAGTGAAAGCCATTTAACACAGCAAAGGTTTTATTTCTAATCTTTTTATTAATGACCTTATTATAATGAGATTAGAATTCATTTTCCTCATCACCAACAATCGTGACACTTTTTCCGAAATTTAGATTTATATCGTATCGATTTTTGAACAGCACCTATCGGATTGAGCCCTACGATTTTTCCTTTGTCGATTGGCCTAGCTACCAATGTAATGAATGAAGCGCTCCTATATTAAAAAAAATTCGTGCATAATTTGTGTGTATATTTATATAAAAATCAATGCCACTTTTCATTGTAATTTTATAACTCTAAAACGGGATTACCTATCCAAACCAAATGTTTAGGCATTGTTTGGACTATTTAGTAGATGGTTTATGAGAAGTTTGGACAAAATCGGTTCAGCGGTTCTTTATTTATCACAGTTTTTGTAAATTGTTGAGTGGGCTGAAGCTACCCGGGCGAAGCTGGGGCGAGCCGCTAGTATTTTATAATAACCACAAGTGTTGCCGAGTTTACCGGCAATATTTACGCGAATCGACTTTATTAGATAAATTTAGAATAATTTGCTTTTAGATTAAGATACGTTCCATTACATATATAAACTGTCGAACTTACGATAACTTACCCATAGACAACAAGGTGAGCAGCGGTGGCGCAGCGGTACGGGCCTCGCCTTGGAAAAATAAGGTCGCAGTTCGAATCCTGGTCGTGAATTGTGTGAATCATCTTCAGTGTCATCTTTGTGTGAATTGTTTCATCGCCGCTGCTCAATATCGGTGAAGGAAAACATCGTGAGGAAACCGGCATGTCTAAGAACTAATCATTCGAGGACATGTGACATCCACACAAACCACTTGGCCAGCGTGTGTGGATTAAGGCCTAAACTCTCTCAACTCGTAACACAGTTGAGAGAAGACCCGTGCCCAGCAGTGAGACACTAAAAAAGGTTGAAGTGAAACAGCAAGGTAAAGAATTTCCCTCACGTTAACTTCTCAGAACGAAGAAACTTAGTTCCATTAAATAGTATGGTTGTTTTAATGGTTTAATTAACGAGTTCGTGTATTGTTTCAGGACACGCGGACACACGTGGTAGTCGAGTTGTATGAAACGGAGAAGTCTTATGTCGAAGCACTGGAGATATTGGTTAAGGTTAGTATTACATTTGTTCGCACTACAGTCCATCAAATCTAAGAAGTACAGTCTGACGTTTCACTGTTTTCTATTAAATTAGCTTTATAGAGGCGTAATTCACACTATTTTTATTAGCTTTCCTGTAAAATAATTGAATTATGAAGCTATTTTTATTTTAACATAACTTAAACAATTTTCATACAAAAAATAAAATTCTAAGTGTACTACGTTTAGAACTGTCACACGGTACTTCTTAGATTTGATGGACTGTATCAGCTTTCGCACTGGCGAAACAGGCTTAGTTCGCAATGTTCGCACCGGCGAAACATAGAGACAAACTCGCTAGATATTTTATTGGGTGGTGTAAACGCATAGTTTAGTACCTGTAGTACAAGTTTGAGACTGACTGCGAACCTCAAACAGTAACCTGAGCCGTAAACTGAAAGCTAGCGTATTTACTACTAGCGAAAGTTAAAATTTACATTATGTCTTCTTATTTAGGCTCCTTACAATACAAGTCTCTTTGCACTCATTTCCTCTTCTATACAAATGAAAATAAAATAAATATTCTGGGACATTAACACACACGGTCATCTGGTCCCAAGCTAAGCAGAGCTTGTGTTATGGATACCAGATAACTGGTATATATTATACATTATAATACTTTTTTTAAACATTAGTGATGAACATTTGTGTTTCTATTGAGTCTGGGTGTAAATATTTATTATATGTATATATTTACAAAAGAAAAGTATTATATTTATAGTATAATGTCTCACTATTTTATTATTATAGCTATTGTTAGTAACATTGTAATATTATTTAATATTAAATAGGGCAACTCGGCAATATCGTTCAATTAAAACATCGTGAGGAAACCGGCATATCTAAGAACTATTCATTCAAAGACATGTGACATTCACCAACCCGCACTTGGCTAGCGTGTGTGGTGTAAGGCCTAAACTCTCTCAACTCATAAGATAGTTGAGAGAAGACGGTTAAGAGGGTTGAAGTGACGTAGTCTGATTGATGGCAGCGTAAAATCATAATGATAACTCAGTCACTTAATCGGTCTTAATGAGCCGTAGACTGACAAATTCGCTAATTTATGGGCACGATGAAACTGTAGGGCTGTCAAGAGTTCCAATCAATCATTGATTGTGTTTGAAATCTTTGTCTGGAAAGTAATGGCTTGCGGAAGTTATAATTTGTGTGTTTGTATGAATCAAAAGGGGATTTTGGAAGACATTATCCACTCTGGAAATAGGTGAATGAAAACTCGTGTTGGTGTGGGATTTTATGAGTGCGATACCACTAAAGGCTGTGGTAAATAAATAAAATAAAAAATAAAAAAAGACGTGTGTCACTCGGAGACTGCCGCGTAAAGCTATTGCATAGCATTTTTTATCAATTTTTGGAACGAAGTTCTTTACGTCAGGCTTGGAGGGAATAGGGATTTCGCTGCGCGACCGAACTGAAAAAAATGTGATAGTAAAACCGTAAGAAAGAATGCGTGGAATAAAACCGTTAAATGAGACGTGCGCAGGCGCGACAGTCGCATACACAAGCGAGTAGTGTATAATACCTTTCTCTTTCTCCCTCTTTCTTTACTAGCCGAAGGAACTTCGTTCCTACCTGGTGTCCCACGACACCACATCATTTTTTTTATTATTTATGCAGTATTGTTTTTCCTTTGTTTTTTTTAATATTAATTCAAGTTACACTTTTTGAGCGTGGTGACCGATAAAAAACATTTTTTTCTTTTATTAATACAACGATACAACCAATTTGGGAGGCAGACCAATGCAAACCGATACAACCAAGCCACCTAGAGGCGAGTTGCTGAACTAAAGAGACAAGAGTGGTACATATTTCAAAAAGTCATTAAAAGTTCTGCTATTCATCGATAGATGGCAAAACTAAAAAGTATCACCGCTGTACCGGTCGGAGTGGGGGGGTGTTAGGTTATTTTCGTTACGGAATTTCTGGATGGAAGCTATGCAATAGCTTAAAAATGATTATTTACGAAAAGCATAAAATAACAAAACTGAGAGATACTAGAGAGTTTACAGTAACTGTGGTAGTAGGTTACAGTGGCGAAGGGTGAAAGTCTGAAAAAGGGAAGCCGGAGCAAAAAAAATCTTACTTAAGAAAATAATATCTCTTCAGTACCGTCATCGATAGTTCTTACACTTGATGCTATACTTATTTTTGTTGCTATTTAAAACATAGTAATAAGTACATGTGATATTGAACATTTCCTAAAGGGAATTTTATGTTTTCCCCACCTATGGTAAGCTATGGCGATGAAACAATTCACACAAAGATGTGTGGCACGACCGAGGACCAAACTTGCGACCTTATTTCCAAAGGCGAGACCGACACTCTTGCGCCACCGCTGCTGTAAATTAAATGAAACCCGTAGCAATTTATAATTAAACCTTCTAACATTTTCTTTTACCCTTATTTAAAAGTGAAACTTTACGAAATCCAGTTCTGGAAAATCCCTACAATTTTCCTGCGAATTTCCTCAACCTCAATTACTTTGACCAACCCTAAATTCACAGTGGTTTCCTACAAAATTTTCCGCTTTGCGTTTCCATCATGTAGGTCGAGTTATTTACAGTAAATCTGAAGATGAATACGAAATAGCTACCTAATTTTGTAAACGAAAATACGTTACATAAAAATATGTATGTACCTAGTTTTAAACTACGATTATATGGATTTAGTTCAGTTGTTGTAGGCAAACTAACAGAGTAACGCTGGCGCTAAAGTAAGGTCGTGGGTTTAAATCCTGATCGTGCCCACACATCTTTGTGTGAATTGTTTCATCACCAAATATCGGTGAAGGAAAACATCGTGAGGAAACCGGCATGTCTAAGAACTAATCATTTGATGACATGTGACATCTACCAACCAGCACTTGGCCAGCGTGTGTGGATTAAGGCCTAAACTCTCTCAACTCATAATAGAGTTGACAAGACCCGTGCCCTACAGTGGGACACTAAAAAGGGTTGAAGTGAGGCAAACTAACAGCAAGGTTCAGATCCCGATCAAAAGCAATGGTTTTTAATGGATAACTAAGAGAAAATTTTGTCATGTAAGTCCATTTTGTAGATAAAATTTGTTGAAAATTTATTGTAGTTACCTATTTTCAATCAAGAACTATTTTCCGAGAGGGAGGGAGAGCAGGGAGAGGATTTTACTTAAGTAATTAAAGCCACAGATATACAATATACATATAGCCTAGCTTTTGGGTATTTTAAATTTTAATTTTTTTAGCTAGCCGCGTCAGGTTACACTGGGAGCTGACTCCAAGAGAAAAAGACAGGGAAATTATGCTTTTTTATATACTTTAAACCAAAACGGATTCCAATACAATAAAATAAAATGTAGTTCACCTAGATAATCATATTAGAATGAAAATTATTCTACTTGTCATCATTAATAATGTTTCCTTCTTTCCCAAAGAAGCTAGTATAAATAAAACAAAGAACGAAACCATTCCGACCACCCCTCTCGCTCTAACTTTGTCATTGAAGGGCTGGCTATAGAAATATGTAGACTGTCAGTTTTAATTATGTTGGTATTTTCTAGGTCAGTTAGTGTTCATACGCATTGTATGCTTGGCCGCTTTTGGTTCTAAATTTAACATGCCTTACTGTAGAGAGAACAGGCTCAAAATGTCACCCAAAAATAAATAAAATAAAAATTGATAATTTTCACGCCCCTCACACCATAGAGATTTTAGTAACAATAATCTTACGGTCTTATTTATAAAAATCATATAAGACTCTTTAGTTAAAATGGACTTTATCTCTTTCTTACTAGTATAAATGTCAAGATGACAGACAAAGACAAACGAAATATTAACCTATTTTAGCTATAATGAGCTTAGAAGACGTTTATGAATACGGGGGTCAGAATTTGTGTTATTATATCAATTATATTCGAATAATATATAAAGCATTTTATGCTTTTTGTTGATATATATAGGTATCTAATATTTTTAATTTACTATAAACTGTGCGTCTAGCTGAATAGTGCGTATCTGCAAAGAACTTAGAAACTGCCTTTGACAGCTCCAAGGTTTTGTTAATGTTGGCTTTTGATATTCAGGGAATGTCTCGTTTTATTATATTTATAAAACCAGCAATGCTTTTTTTACTTGAGAAAAAGTTGTTTTTTCTTTGTTGGTTTTATTTATAAAACCAACAATGCTTTTTTTACTTGAGAACAATTGTTTTTTTTATGATTCGATTCTGCGCAGGTACCTACATATTTATAAACATTAAACTAAAAATCCGAGTTAGTGTAAGTTTAACCCATAGTAGAGTCAAGTAGTTAGAGTAAACTTACTGTTACAGACGCTATACGGATAGACAGATTCTCGAGTGATCCTATAAGAGACCCGAAATTTTTAATACGCTTTTGTTATTTTTACCAATTTAAAAACGTAACGGCCTTATTCCTTATTCCGGGCTTATTCATAAAAGAGTTTATATAACTCTTTTATGAATAAGCTCTTAAGTTAAAATGGACTTGGTCTCTTTCTTACCAGTATAAATGTCAAGATGACAGACAAAGACAATAGGTTTTAACTTCTAATCTTTTAAAAGCTCGTAAACTTATCTATATTTGACATTTTCAAAATTGCGAAATAATTTTTGCAAAGGTGATGATTACAAAAAGCGTGTTAAGAAGAAGTTATTCGTATATTGCAATTAAAAAAAATCACTATTTCGTAAATTTTAATTGATTTTAATGGTATTACTTGTGATTTTTTACCCAGTTATTTCTTACTAGCTTTACGCCCGTGGCTTCGCGACTATCCTATGTCCTTTCTCGGGTCTCAAACTACCTCCATACCCAATTTCATCCAAATCGGTTCAGTAGTTTTTGCGTGAAAGCGTAACAAACAAACTTACATTCTCATTTATAATATTATAGTATAGTATAGTATAGATAGATAATATCGTGTCATGGAAGAAGGTAATATAGTGCAGCGTTACAAGGGTTCATTTACTTTTTTCTTCTGTCTTTTCCTTCGTTATTTATCCATTATTTTGTTTACGTAAAGTATTTACTACTCTCATAATAATTTTTTTTCAAAAATAATAGTAATTTTAGTACAAAACAATTCATAGAAATCTATTTAAAATCACATAATAATTTTGGTTTACAGAAAATTAGTTTGTTTACATTTATTTAGCCAAGAAAAAATATATTTATTGCTTCTTTTGTAAGCAATAAATTTTAAATGTGTTTTTAAATAATAATTCTTACAAATTGATTCGATTACCTTTTTATTCGGACTAGTGTAATTCCTATAATAAAGTATTCTCTTTTAGCAAAATGCTCTAATTTCTCTAAATGCTGGAGAATTTTTTTAGCTAGTTTTCTGCTACAGTGGCGAGTTATTACTGACAGATTATTCACGCAGGAGGCTTACGGTATTTAACACGGGAGGATTTAATACGTAACTTTAAATAGACCGTTTAACTCGCGTATCGCCTATCGCCAAGATTCTGACTCCTCAAGCTGAACAGACAGTGATGATGATTTAAGCGATATGGATATTACTGACGAATAGTCTAACATTACTTTTATATGTGGTTAAATAGTTCTTTAAAAGATTTAATTAATATTTTATGACTTTGAACGTAAGATGGCGATACGCGATTTAAACGGTCTATCTATAAATTGTTTCTACTAGTTTTTGGGGGTCACACGTGGTCCCCGAGTAGTGCAAATCAGGTGACAATCAATCAACGGGTAATTATGTTTACCGGTAATTAACTGGTGGTAGGCTTCGGCCGTGATTAGTTACACACCAGATAAAGCCGCACCGAAATTTATAATACCTATTATGATAGCTGAGGTGGGAGATTGAGCGGTCATGTTACCAGTGTTTCTTAATTTTTTTGTGAGAAAAACTTATACTGGGAGCCCTTCAGTATAATTTCCAAAAAAAAACTAAGCTCGTCTAGGTACTTGTCACCTGATTTACACTATCCGGGGACCACGTGCGGGGATTCAGATTGAAGGTGCATTCCTACAGACGGAGTTTAGCCCTCAAGAATCAACAATCACATCCAATTCTTTCTCCGAGAGTTTATATAAAGTTTATTCCCATTAGGAATTAAAGTTTTATTGAGTTTTCCTGTCAGGAAAGTTTGTTGGAGTGTTATTAGAATTTTCTATTGGAATCTTCTTCAACAGAAAGTTTTTAAATCAAACTAAAAGTTTGTAGGAAGCATTTTCTTTGTAATGCCAAGTTTTATGTGGACATTAATAAGTGGAAATCATTTTAGGGGGAACTAAATCTATCTATCTAGTACCTTTAAACGAGTAATCTTCTTTTTTCACTTCACCCTCTTTAGCGTCCCACTGCTGGACACGGGTCTTCTCTCAATTATCTTAGAAGTTGAGAGAGTTTAGACCTTAATCCACACACGTTGGCCAAGTGCGGGTTGGTGGATGTCACATGTCATGGAATGATTAGTTCTTAGATATTCCGGATTCCTCACGATGTTTTCCTTAACCGATATTGAGCAGCGCCGATGAAATAATTCACACAAAGATGTGTGGGCACGAGAGGGAATTGAACCTGTGTTATAATTGCGAAGGCGAGGCCTGTACCACTGCGCCACCGGTGCTACATATACCTACTATACTTATTTAAGTGAATTACGAAAAAAAAATCAAATTAATCCATTTTTCTTACCTGCCGTCCTTTGCCTAAAATCGATTTAAATCGAAAGGAATACAATTTAAAATTCTCTGTTTCTTTCTCAGAAACATTTTAGTAATTATAAATAGTTCTAGAGATATACCTGAACACTTTACAGGCCTTTAGCTGACAGAATTTATTATGATTCCATCACTCGAAATGGGTTAACTTACACTTAAAGTACATTAATACTAGAATAGCGGAAAGAAATATCAATGGAAAAAAAATAATCTAAGTGGAAGCCAGACTTTTATCGCGACAATGTGTATACTGTATAATTTTTTTGTCAGACATCCACACAGCGCCATCTAGTCCTAAATTGAGCAATTATATTTGCTTGTGTTATTGGTACCTACCCAAAACACAAGCAAATATACCTAGTACCTACTAGGAACGGATATACTACTTAAATACTTTTTTTTGTAAATACATACAATTATTAAAATAATAGGTACCAAAACACAGAACAAACAATCGTGGTCATCACACAAAGATTTGTCCTGGGATAGAATCGAACCCACGTACGCTTAGCAGTCAAACCCACTAACCACTACGCCACCAGGCAAGTAGGTATTATAGTTTTGTAGAAACTACGATTTCCACGTTGTTTCACATTTTCTGGAAAAAAAAGTCTGTGGGCTAAAGCAGTAAAGCTACTTCGCTTAGTAAGCGCTATTACGCCCAGTCTGTGGTTTGTTACATCCAGCTACCGCCTACCACAAAACGTCATTCTTAAACACCAACTAGAATCGTACCTACTATAGGCCGACCGTTTAACTCGCGTATCGCCATGTGAGGTACAAAGTCATAAAACATTAATAAAATCTCATAAAGAACTATTTAACTACAGATAATATCCATATCGCTTGAATCATCATCACTGTCTGTGCAGCTTGAGGAGTCAGAATATTGGCGATAGGCGATACAGGAATTACACGGTCGGCCTATAGACTTCACTTTATTCAAATATTTTGTGAAATTGTTATCGACAAAAGTTAGCAGGGTGTCGGGGATGTTAGCAAATTTTTTATAGGTTCATCCAAGTTCTTGTCCTTGAAAGAACCAACCAAAATTAGGCTAAGGTCGGATGTTATTTAGTGGTATACGAGCACGGGGCTATAGGTATCTGATGTGTCTTTAAATGGTGACATCTAAAATTAATTGTCATTTTTATGGCAGATATGGCTATACCAATTCCAATTCAACTTGCGTTGCAACGTTGTTTCTTAGTTGGTTAACATCATTGCGAATTTTCTCCTTCACAGAAAATCCAAGGATCATACCCTAGCGGCTGCTTGTTTTACAGATTGTAAATGTTCTGGTTTTTTTATTATTTGAAATTCTTAGCGAATTCTAAATACCATTGTGTAATGTAATAACAGGGTCTCCAGACAAATTACAAAGCGAAGCGTAACATTAACGAAAGTTCGAAAAGAACTAAATTTGGGAATGACATAAGATTGTCACGTTACATTTCGAAGGTTACATTACATCCCTTAAATTTTCTTATTTTTGATGTTTGTTTAGTATTTCTACTACTGATAACTACAAAGGCAACACACCAATAACAGCAAATGATAATTCACAATTATTTATTTGCCATTAATCTATTTCCACAGAAATATCTACAGCCCCTGAAAAGTCCTGAGAATGCAGGGCTGCTGGACTCGTTTGTGGTAGACGAGATCTTCTACCAGGTGCCTGGTATCTTAAACGTGCACCAAGTGTTTCTGGAGAAGTTGCGGAGAAGACTCGAACTATGGGACCTGCAGCAGAAAGTTGGCGATGTCTTCATAGATGTGGTAAGACTGTTTTCTTAATGTACATCTGAAAACTTTGTACTTCATCTATAGATCTTCTGATTTCTCTGAACAAGACCAGCAATGTCCTATAAACAATAGGAAATAAACAGGCCAAGAGCGAGTGAAAGCACGTAAAGGGTTCTCTATAATACCAGGGGTGCTGGTGGATAATAATAACAATATTTTTCTACATACACACAGCGCCATCTAGTCTCAAATTAAAAAATCATATTTGCTTGTGTTATGGTTACTAGGAACTGATATAATTCATTCAAATACATAAATAATCTATATAAGTAAAAACGAATGCCTATTTCCCTTGATCACGCCATCACGCGTGAACGGCTGGATCGATATTAGTATTTTTTTAGAATATTCCTTGAAGTATGGTAAGGTGATTCTTACGCAGAGAATTATTAAAAAAAACAATCTCCTCCGAAACAGCTTGACTGATTTTTATGGAATCTTATATGTATATTAAACAGTTTGAAGAATCGGCCGTAATCTATTTTCGGACCCGGTAGGTGGCACTGTTTTACCGGACAGGACAACGTCTACGGACTCCGCTAGTTATTAAAAAATTACATCCGGTCACAAAACAAACAATAGTGTTCATAAAACAAATATTTTTTCTGGTTTGGGATTCCAACCCACGACCTTTTACTTAGCAGTTTACGTAACGGTCTGAAACGACTACGCCAATAGGTAGATAGTTCTGAGTTACTGATGGACAGTCTCTTCCGTGATTATCTGTCCGTATAACACAGCACAAAAACAATAAATATAATATTTGCTTCTTTCGTGATATTGATTTCTATAAAAAGTCTATTAGCTTTATTAAACATCAAATATTTTATCGTGATAGATGAAGATGGAGCGTTGTTATTATTTTAATTATATTTACTGAGGAAAATATTGGAAAATACATGGTAATCGTTAAAACCAATAAAGCAATGATGGATGGATATTTTGAAGGAAGCTACACTTCATTAATGATGCTTTTTGATATGCCATTCTTGAGACCAATACTTTGAGACGTCGTCAGAATCGATAGAGCTACGAAACATCTTATTTTAGATCTTTTTGTTACTCATATATCACTAAAATGAGTATGGTGGCTCAGTAGCACATTAAAAGATATCACACATCCAGCTAATAAGATGTTGGGAACTAAAATTGAAAAAAATGAAATCATTGTCTCAAAATAATATTACTACAAGTAATAATATGAGTTCTAGAATTGTCAATACTCATATTATACACTTAATATCTGTAATGAAAAAGAACAATAGTAATACTAGAACGCGATTATCGAATATTCAGTTACTCATACCTACTACTTTCTTTTCAGTTCTCAAAACCCACCGTAATGGAAACTTACATGTCATTTATAAACAATTTGAAAAAAGCAAAAGAGACTATCAAAACGGCGGCGGCGTCGAGGCCAGCATTTGCAAAGTTTTTAGATGCAATGGCGAGAGATCACAAAGGGAAGCTATCACTGGACAATTTGTTAATAAAACCAGTGCAGAAGTTTCCGAGCTATAAACTGTTGATACAGAGGCTGATTAAACACACAGGTTAGTTTTACATAATTTATAAAATTGTTAAAATACTAAGAACAAATAGTTAAACAAGTCTTAAAGAAGGGGCTTCTTTTTAATATAAAGTAATTATTGCTATTGATCTTAACTTACAATTGATATTGATATGTTGGTACCTACCAGAAAACAATTAGGATAAGAAAATTATTGAAATTTTATTTACAGAACCATCACATCCAGATCACAAACTACTTTTAGAAGCTCAAAAAGAAATACATGAGTTACTAGAATTAATCAACTGCACTGAAAAGGAGAGTTTAGAATTTGAACAGCAGCAGCAAACGTTGAGGGAATTAGAGCAGATGATTGAAGGTCTATCTAATCTGGTTAGCACAGACCGAATGTTCTTGAGACATGAAATGGTGACTATGCCATCAGCACAAGGGACCATCAAAGATAGAGCTCTGTTTTTGTTCAATGATACGTTACTGATAACTAGTGTAAAAAGACGAACGGGTACGATTAAGAAGCCTACACCGTAAGTTTTAAATATTAAATTTTGAATTACAGTTTTTTTTTGGTCTCCTGTCACTATGTAGTACGACTGGGCTGCTGAGAAAATTTAGTTGAATTTGCTGTTGCAGAGTAGCTGCAAATCGTGCTCTGTAGCTTAGTCGAGGAAAGGTCTACCTCTCGCAATAACTAAAAAAGGCTGATGATGATAATTGTAACATTTTTAACAAAATAACAGAGGTGTTATCTCTAAATTTTTAATTACCTGTGTTAATGTCGTAAAATTTGTCTTCAGGACATACCAAAGCAGCATAGCAAGCCTAATGGAAGGAAACAAATATAAACTGCTGATGAGGATATCACTAGCTGATCTCGAAATTATTAAAGGTAAGTAGAAGACTACTTGTAATCATGAAGACAATTTTAGGACTGTATTTCATAATTCTGACCATTTAGAAAACCTTAGTCAGACAGAGTAAGAAGAAGTAGTCAACATGTATGGATATCGTGTATAATGTCCAAAGTAGTTTATGATTGTAATAGGTAATATGAAGTTGAACTCGTAATTAGCGCAAATTATGGAATGACGTCAAATATTAGGCATCTACAATTATTTGTAATAATAATAATGTCACATAATACAAACAATAGCAACAAACAATAACCAAATAAAGATGAACAAAGGACTTTAAACAATATTGAAAAGCAACAAAGAAAATTAACAAATAACACCACAATACAATGGTATCGATAAATCTTAAGGATATTATTAGTACTCAGAAATTGACTCCAATAACATTGTATTTTTAGAACGAGGGTTTTCATTGGGGCAGTAAAATAATGGAAACCGTCGTTCACAGACGGCACGTAGACGATGTTAGAATATAATTAGGAAACAACATAAAAAGGGAAAAAGAAGTGCAAACACACATAGTTTTAAAAGGGTTTTTCTCTTGAGCCGTTTTATTCAAATATACTCGGTGATTTGATCAGGATTTCGATATTATAGACTAAGGTGAACAATAGATAGATCACCTCGATTCCGGTTCAATAGAATGAACCCTTAAAGTTCCGACACCTAATCGAGAGCAAACAAACGGTAAATGAAAATATTGCGGTTGCTTTGTGAGATTCAAAAGTAGGTCGAACTGTAACAATCGAAATATTGAATCATTCAATGGTCAAGTTTTCTTCTGTGTTACATTTCCAGATATTTATATTGTTCATTCAAACAATATCAATGATCTATTTCGATTCTATCAATTCTGTTCTATTCAATCTACCGGAACGACCAACTGAGGGACAGATGAGAAACTTTAAGGATTTTGTTATGGCTCCGCAACCCTAAATATTTGCAACAGACAACAGAGGCGTGGAATAGTCTTCCAGCATTTATTTCCCCTGACTAGTATTATAGGGTGAGCTTCAGGGCTAGAGTGAATAGGCACTTTATGCATTCAGACAAAGTTCTTCATTGTCATTACACAACTTATAAAATATGATTACTTTACAAAATAAAAAAATAAAAAGGCCTAGTTTTTTAAAAATGTATATTTTGATTGAAACCGACTTATAGTTTAGTATAATCAATAAATAACAAGATAATGACGGTGATGACAAATTTGATCATTTAAAGAAATAATAATACCATTTAAAAGATGAATAGAAAGAAATATAAAAATGTTTTCTCTCAAAGAATAATCAAATACACACAAATAAAAAGAAAGATGAATTATCGGCCCTGAAAATGAGCGATTTTTATAGTTTCTGTTCTAAAAGCAGGGCATCCTGTTTGGTTTTGATAAAATATTTCTCTGGTGCGAGTTTAAAATAAACTCTAATGAATGACGCAGTTTTATTATTATTATCAATGTTAGCAATTACATAACATGTCGTTACACTAATAGGAAAGAAAACAAAGTTCTAAAAATACCTAAATATTTTAAAACAGGCGTATTCTCGGTTTGAAGTCATCGTTAGCAAAATATATGACCCTTATGTACATTTTCAATACCACATACTAAGTAGGTTAACCACAAATATTGAACACGCGACGGTTGACAATTGCATCAGCCAGTCTACGATGAAATAAAATCGACATTGGGGCACTGTGATTTCAAATCTTCATATTATGTGATCGAAGTCGTTGAAGAGACCGAAAAATTTATAGATATATCAATATAAAAGACAAATACGTAAGAACTAAATGTTGCTTAAGTTTTTACTAAAATCGAGAATTTTGTTAAAATTACAGCTAAAGATGAAAACCTACGGCGGATTATGCATGAAGTAGAAACGTTAACTGAAGATGTTAACACATTAACTCAAATATCTGAAAACGTAGCAGCATTACATACACAACACACGCAGTTAGAAGAAATTGTGAGAGAAATGCTGCATAACGTGAACAGACAGCTGTCTGATCGACAGAATAGTGATACTCAACTCTGTTATATGGAAGTCAGTTTGAATACATCGTAAGTATATTTTAAACTTTAAAATAAATCGCGATAAAATCCGTAAAATAGTTTCATTTCAATGTGCGATTTTCCTGTAAATCTTAGAAAATAAACTAATTGCTAATTCAAAAACCATTAGGGCAAAATAGTACTTGATAGGAAAGCGAAAATAGGAATAACAAATATGAAATAAGGTGGATCTTGCTTTCTATAAGGTCAAGACTGATAGGCTACCATTCATAACATAATAATGATAGATATTATTGTTTCCAGAAATGGTCCCGAACATTTAACAATAATCTACCCTAAGGCGGATAAGAGAAGCAGTTGGGAAGAGCTAATCAATGAGGCTAAACAAAAGTTATGTAAGTGACCTTAACATTGCTATGATAGTATCGTGGCATATGATAATACTCATAATAATATTACATTCTACTGAATGTAACCATTTAGAGGATCCCATAGTCCACTAACCTAGTTAATCTTTAGTCTTGTTACGGAGTAAAACTAGTTTTTTACATGAATCTTAGGATCAATTTAAAGCAGTATAAGTTTCGTACGCTGCTACACTACGGATATTGTTCTTTAAAAAATACTGATATGGTGCAAATCTTTTTTCAGGTGTATACGGTCAAGAGCGTCCAGCTCCAGAGTTCCTATCACCGGTACCTATTCGAAAGACTCGTGCGGGATTGCAGTTCACATGTGCTGCGGCTACGTTGCCACCGAAAGGACAGTCGCCTGATGTTTGGGTAAGCATGCCGTCGTCTTCTTTAGTACCTCTTTGGTGCTTAGTTTATTTTTAACAGGTAAAATCATTGCCTGCCGTTATTTTGTGCTGTCTCCCGATTTTCTTAGTCGGGATGTGGATTTTGGTGAGATGTGAATTATCTTAGCCAGTTTTTATTATATTATGTTATCATTATTATTATTTAAGCACCTGGAGCCTCTTACCTGGCTTAGAGAAAAAGGGATTGACCCCATATATTCTAGCTCTTTCTCAGCACTTATATACAAAAAACCATGAAAACCATTTTTTCCTAGATAGAGCTAATCCCATTGCTATGCAGTAATACTTTAATTTCGCGTTTTTTTTTGTCAGGTATGCAATAGTGACGGGTACGTCGGGCAAGTGTGCGTTCTTACTCTCTTGCCCCGTCCACAAGTGACGTCATGCAATGGCGTGTGCAACGCGCGAATCCTTTGTGTCGCGTGTGTACCACCTGCGCCTGCGCTGACGAGACAGCATACTGTTGATGTGCCGTAAGTACTACCATTAAACCTTTGGAAGATTTTCATTGAGAAATGATGACAATTTTAGTGGCCAGGGTAAATGAAAGTATGTTTTGGTTTAGGAGATACCTACTTCTGGCAGTAGGTAGGCTAACAACTGCCTAAAGCTGTAGCAAAAACCAAATGATGCTTCACTAATGAAATGCATGTCAAATTGTAAAATTTTTATCACTTCAAACTTTTGCTTAAGTGAATGAATTTTTGGTTACAAAGTACTTGTGGTGCCTACAATTTTGAATATCAATTTGGGCATGGATTCTACTGCATCCTGTACGTTATATCAATTTGGTTAATATCCTCATTAGACATTTCTAACTATTCCAGGAGCACAAGCTCACTAAGCAGCACTAGCTCAGTGAAGCCAGGCATCAGTATATCAGACCCTGATGACAGCTGTAAGAACATCAGATTGGATAGGTCAGTACCTTCTTAGTTTTGATTTTGTAGAGGTCATCCTACATAGACACGGAGCAGTGTGGTGTGCAAATATTCTTGATCACTGAAGTGAAAATAAAGGAATTCCCTTAAAACTCTTTGCTCTGTTTGACTTCAATAGTGACTTCCCTTGAATGTAACTTATAATTTTGCATTATATTAGAATTCACTATATTGGAGTCCAAAATCTGAAAAATAAATTAAGGCTAATTCGCCGAATCAAACTAATGATTTTTTTATAAAATTTTAGCACATCGGATTAAAAAAGTAAACCAAAAAGTTATACGTCTGTAAGGTTTTCTTTCCAAAATTTCGTCCTCAAAAGTAATTTTAAACGATTTTACTTTCACAGTTCATCATCAAGTGACGAAGATGACGATGGTTCCTTAACGAGTGAGAACCAAGATGCACTGTCAGAAAGAAGCCAAGAGTCCGCTACTATTCGACTCCACAGCAGTCTTACATCAAGTTTAGGGAATAACAGGTCAACCCTCACTCCAAACCATAGCAAGAGCTTGAGTACTCCTCATACAGGAGAAAACATTCAGATTCACCCTGTGATGAAGTCAAATTCAAATCCTGCGGTGGATAAACAAGCGATGGGTATTAACTCCGGTGAGTATTTGAAACTAGTATTACTATTGTTACCTATTTTGATGTTTATCTCTAATAAATGACTTTCATTTCAATCTTTTTAAAAAAGTTTGATTTCTATATGATAATTAATTATTATATCTGTTAGTATTAATCTGTTTAGGCCTTTTAGTAAATTCGTAGTAACTACTTTATGTGTAGCTATGACTGTGTTTGTTTTTGAATTAAATATAGTGTTCTTTTAGTAATCACTATTAATTTCATTCTTGTTAGTAATTCTTGGTAGTTTTTAACAAGCACAACTACATTCTATCTATTCACACTCTCTCTCTTCTTTTTTCTATGCATCTTAGTTACTGGACGAGCGATGTTGGGTAATAAAAATTGTATATATGTTATTCTCTTAAACTTTTATTATAATTTAACGCTTTCGGTGTTGTTTTTTAAAGATATTTTGGTTTAATAATGATTGACCATTGATGGTAAAACCGAGTGCACTCTTAGCTCTTTTTGACCACTAAGCGCTACTTTTATCATTACCAGCCTCAGAAGAAACCTCATTTTTGCTCATAATTTTGCTTTTTATTCAAAATTCTTCATCATAACCTTTAATCTAATGTCACTGTATCTTCCAGGCACCCTATCTTCACCAGCCAGCCGACAATCCTCAGAAGACAGTGGGACCACTGCTAACCAGCCAACCATGTGGTTAGGCACAGAAGACGGCTGCATCCACGTTTACAACAGCCTTGATAATATTCGGATTAAGAAGAATAAAGTTAAATTGCAGCATAATTCTGGGGTTCATTCTATTGTGTAAGTATAAAGAATAAGAGATTCCATTTTGTTTTTACTATTTATCTTAAAGTAGATATTGTTAGATGATGTTATGATTTCATCTTGGTCATTTAGTGAAACCTAACTTATATAATTTGCTCGTGACTATATTCGTTTCATTATAGTTAACCTATCCTAACCTAAGTTTTATGAGAGCTTATTGTTTTTTATAATGTGGATTATTATCAAATAAATCAAACTTAAACGAAAAATTTATTTTTCAGTTACATAGAGGGGAAGGTGTTCGTTGCTCTAGGAAATGGCGACCTAGTCGTGTATTGTCGAGATATTGGTAAGTTACTTGAGTTTTAAATCATAGCTATTTTGTAATAAAAAGCAAAAAAAAACAAAGTTACATGAAAAGTAAAAGTCAAATCAAGTAGTAAGTTTTAGATAAAATAATTACTATTTTCAATTTTGTGTCTAGATGGGTCTTGGACAGAGAAGTCGACGATTCCAGTGGGCACCGGCAACACTCCAGTCGGCAGCATGCTACTTTCTGGTGGCAAGTTATGGTGTGCTAGTCACGCTTCCATTAAGATCATAAACCCGCATACTTTGCAGGTATGACATCAATATAAATGGCTGGTTTACGCAGGGCTGCACATTTGGTCCAACATTATTAACATTCAATTTGTGGGTGGGATTGAAATAGACACTAAAAATATAACATTTACTGAACAGGAACATGATATTTCTCTCATTTTATACATTTTTAATAGGTATACTGAAGGTAAACGTTCTCATGTTAAATGTTCCCTGCTTTAACGTTAAAGATGTTCTTATTTTTAAGTCTAACGCCATTTTTTGTGTAGTACGCAAACGTAAACGAAATCTGTAAGTTAGTATTACCTGACACATTAAGACTTACGTATATGACAATAGGCGACCAGAAATGTAAGTCAATCTAAGTTAGGTACTTAGATTGACTAACATAATAATATTTAAGTATCTAGAATAAGAAGAAATCCATAGCTCAATATCGATGAAAGAAAACAATCGTAGAAATGATTATATAAAGTAAAAAGTAAAGTAAAGTAAAGTTTATTCATAAAGTAAGTAATTACAATTAATATCTTAGAGTAGGTACAGGTTTATTTCACAATATGTAGAGTCTAATACATTTATATGAAAGAAGAGTAAACTATAGTCCATCTATACTCTCTCAGATCTTAAAAACAGTTGAGAGAAGACCTATGAGTCGTTAAATTATTGTTATTTTACTTTCATTTTATTTTAAGGTGGACGAAACATTCCAAATAAGTTCAGAAACGAAACCAATCAGTCACATGGCGGTCGCTGGTGGTACTATCTGGTTGTCTCTACATTACGCGGCACAACTCCGCTGTTATAACACTAGCAACCGCGAACTGTTGGCCGAAATCAACATAACGCCGCATGTGACTAAAATGTTGCATGGTAAGTAATTGAAAATATTATTGTTACAAGTAAGTGAGGCGACTAATTGAAATAAAACTACTTTTTAACGGATTTTATCGCGGTTTATTTTAGATTTTAGATTTCAACGTTTCAAAGGATTTTCAGACTTCATGTTCACGGGTGGACTGAGGTATTTGACGTCCAAAAATATTAATCACAATTATTATTGACTACCACCAAACATTAATAACTCAAGCAAAATCAACTCAGAATTCAAGACACTGTGAGCTCAGTTTGCTTAAATCGGAACGCAACTTAAATATAAATTTGTTATTATTATTTTTGGACGTCAAATACCTCAGTCCACCCGTGAACATGAAGTCTGAAAAGACTTTGAAACGTCGGGATCTAAATTCTAAAATAAACCGCGATAAAATCCGTTAGAAAGTAGTTTTATTTCTTTTACTTACTTATTAAATTGGCTACTTCAAAGCTCAAGTAATAAATTTTCCACAGGATGTGACGACATAATCCGTCAGCACAAAGCGGCGTGTCTCCGAGTGACAGCGCTTCTTGCACACCGCGATACTTTATGGGTGGGCACGAGTGCTGGGGTACTACTTACTGCTCCGTTACACAACTCACCCAACACACGGACTGGGGCATTCACTGTTCCACACCTTACTGGTAATTATATCATAAATTAGTAATATTTCTGTTACCATTTTGTGGTTGAGGACAATTTTAGTGCTGGCATACTTTTTAAGAATAACTGTTCTTCACTTAACTTTTAAAAGTAATCCATGGATCAACGTCTATAGGTTGACCGTTTAACTCGCGTATCGCCATCTGAGGTACAACGTCATAAAACAGATAAAAGTAATGTAAGACTATTCGTCACTAATATCCATATCGCTTGAATTATCATCACTGTCTGTGCAGCTTGAGGAATCAGAATCTTGGCGATAGGCGATACGCGGGTTAAAAGGTCAGCCTATATGCATGATAATACTGAAGATAAAAGCAAACTGGGCCTAAATACTCAGTGTAAGCAATACAATGATCTCTTGGCACTTGTCTGAAGACTGATTTAGAAACATATTTGTCATAGGCAACGCAAACTGCAATACATATGTTTTGAAGTCAGTAGTAGTAGATTAACGGCCTTATTCATACAAAGTTTATAAGTCTTTAGTTAAAATGGACTTTTTTCTTTTTTACTAGTAAAATGTCAAGATGACAGACAAGGGCATACGATTTATAAACCTATTTTAGCTAGAGCTTAAAATACGTTTATGAATAGAATATACGAGGGTTTGTCTTTAGGCATAGTTCACTAACCCAAGTACAGATGGCGTTAAATTTGCGAACACGAAACTATAGAGATAAAGGAGAGGTCAAAAGTGGGCTAGAATTTTGAACACCAATGTGATATACCTCATTGGAAAGCTTATTTAATAAGCTGTTAGAATTTAACTAAACACGAATTTTAAGAGCAACCATTTTTGTAAAAATCAAAAAAATGTAATAGAAAAACAAAACGCACATTACCTTTAATTATACGTTTCCTAAGCAGTATAAATATTGCAATCACGTCAATAATTGCATTCTGTTTCAGTACTTTTCTCTTGTAATATTATTCTAGCTGCAGCTTAATGTAATTATGACGAAAAATATTTGTTATCTTATTAGTGTAATAACAAAACGCGTGGAATAAAATATAATTACGGGAAACGTCATGATGTCATTGTCATTGATCAGTTTGATTGACAGCGTCGAAATAATTTTGATTTTTTTGGTTGTTCAATTGTCATTTGACCATGGGGTTGCCAATTGCAATAATCATAATATTGCATTAAGGATTCTTATATTCAATTTAAATTTTTTAAAAAACGGGGGGGTGTAAAATTATTTTAAATACACCAAAAAATTTAATTAATTATGCTCTATTAACCTATGTACCTCAGATTGCTGTTCAAATTTACAATTATTTTAATCCCAGGCTCTATACATTTTTTGAACGTCTCCTTTATAAAAAATCTCGTTATGATAATTATGATATTCTAGTCAAACTCAACACTCACGTAAGCTGCAGATGATATGTACATAACATTTAACATTTATTTCATTTCTTCAGGTGTTACCTACGGACATACAGGCCACGTAAGGTTCTTGACTATCGTTGAAAACCCAGTTCCTCCAAAACTACCAGCGAAATCATCACAAAGCTTAAAGACCAAAGCTCTAAGCCGCAGATCGGCTAACGCAGAGAAACTACAGAAACAAACTGAGACACCGACGAAAGAAACTCTTATTATATCTGGAGGCGATGGGTGTGAAGACTTCAGGAGTTCTTCTTCAACGGAAGACGCGGGGAGAGAGGATTCCACTAATCATCTTTTACTTTGGAGAGTTTGAAAGAAAAACTCGGCCTACAGGGTTTTTATGACGCGTCCGAAAGGACTTAGTTGCTGATGTTTATAGAATATTCTATTAAAAGTGCGTTCTCATTATGGAGTTGAGTCGAGTAGAGAGGATGATGTAGGAATTGTCAATCTCGTAACTATTAATCAGTTTTTGGTCGTCTTCTCTCTTCTTCTAATATCTTCTAAATGGAAACGCACGAAAAATTCAAACATCAGTAAGCCTAAAGAGTATATTGTAATGTTTTTGTTAATAAATGTTCCAGCTTACATTTGAAAATGTTGATGTATGTTAAAATATTATTAAAAAAATGCCCTTTACTTAAACAGTTGACAATTCATCCGTTAGAAGTGTTTTATTTTTGACATTGGAAAGGCAAAACATTTCATAGAAGGTGTAAAATAGAGTCCGGTTAATACAGGGATAGGTTGGCACAAAGATTTTGCTGCAGTGATTTGAGTGACAGTGAAATTTCTGGACAAATATGGAGACCGTGACAGGATGCGGGTGTCCGTCATCGCTGTGGTGTAAACTGTCCCCGCTCGAAGTTGTTTGTCGTCTGTTTTATGTAAATTATTTAATATTTTTTAAATAAGTAAAATGGTTTGTTTTTTACGCTCATATGCGTATGAGATTATTAACTTTAGGACATAAAATGTCGTTTATCAAATTGTCTGTATCAAAAACTATTTAAAATACAGTATTATTAAATAAAGGACCATCTATATAATGGCCGGTTGTACCTATAGATTTTATCAAGTGTTTTAGAAATTGTTTACATGTGAGCTCATATCTAATGTCTGGTTTACATTAGTTAAATAACTTACGTAAATATATAGTACACTGAAAAGCATAGTGGTGTAAACGAAACGCTTAATGAAGGAAGTCTACCACTCGATCTCACAAAACTGTCTTATACGTAATTATTGCTTAACAAACACTGTAAACAGAACATTAAAAAAATAATGCTTGATTCCAAAAAAACTGTCTTGTTTTGTGTACCTGGTTCCATCACAAGTAAGTGCTGGTCTTTGCGTGAGATATGGTTTATTTTATTACAGTGAAACACCTAAATAAAAGAATATTTAATGTCACAACTCGATACTGTACTTGCTATTCCACTGTCTAGTGTACTTGTCTAATGTAAACTAAGCTAAATTTTGTGTCATCGTTGTCTGAGTAGTGAAACTGTCGTAGGCTATCGAAGTAATTATAAATCTGTGTAAAAGATTAGTCCTTAAAAATTATAAAAGCTTTCTGATTTAATTTGCTCGTGGTTACTAGCTCAATGTTACTTGTAGTTCCTTTTATAGATCATTTAGTCCTTAGTCTCCTATATATTAGGCGTTTTAAGACTTTGTGCTGTTATTGGCTCCATATCTTACATAACCTACAAACTTGGGAAAGTAAACATGAGTATCTCATGGTGGCACTTCAAATCGCTATTTTTACTGTGTTTTTCGACTACAGTCCGAATAACCTTTGCTAACCCGAAGGCGTCTTTTGATATTTGACGGGTAAGTGTATTGAGTATTTGTTTTATTCGTGGTTTAAGGCAATTATGGGAACATCACATCACAGTGACCTCAAAAACGAATAGCAATATGAAGTTTTACTATCATCATCTATAATACTTATGTCAGTTACAAACTATTTCTTACTTCCTTAATCTCATCGGCAATAAAGTATATTCAAAAGGTACCTTGCCATTGTGATCCCGCTAAAAATCGTAAACGATTGCTCAAAATTCAAAAATGTTACCTGTCATAACAAAGAGCAGCCATTTAAAAATAGGATGTTTGGAAGATGTATCCTATATTTATAACATTGCAGAATAAAAAATCGCACTAACATGAGTTTGTTTTATTTCAATTTTCTCATTATCATCATCATAAATATTAAGATTGTCAAAATAAAAATCTTTAATTAAACTTTTGTTTTTATTTTACGTTTAATATTTTGTTAATGTTTATAACTCTGGCGATTAATTATTAGTATATAAACATTTCTCTTTGATCTAATTTAAATTAGCTACCCGTAAATAAAGTAGACGAAGTAAATAATTTTAAACTTCATAAACAATCTACATTTTATTCAATCAGGTCACAGACAAATTTTGTAATGCTCAGAGTAGGTAATATCGTAAAGTTATTACAATTCTACATTTATACATACAATACATTAATACAATTGGACTACACTGAAAGATATTTTTTTATTTAATTTTAGTTACACTTTTCAGCTACGCTACTAACGAATTGCTCTAAATAATCCTTTTCACCGGTGACATCACTTTTCTTGCCTCTACTAACGAAATATGGATCAGCTTGGAGTTGAGCTGCCAATTTCTTCAAAGTCGTACGCCTGTTTCGCTCGTTATCGTTTATCTGTCTTTTAACTTTGCCATTTTCTTTTTTAGCCATGATTAAATCTATAGCAGCACATATCAAATCTTTCGCTTTCAAATATTCATCTACACGTGAAGCGGAACTAACATTTTTGAAAATTTCATCGTCTTTTTTTCCCCGAGCTATATAATATGGATCGTTGCGCACTGTTTTTACAATTTCTTCAATAGCTCCTCTCCTATCTCTTACTGCTTTCTCAAAATTATGAGTAAGATAATATTTCTTACCCCTAGATATGTAATAAGGGTCTTCAGATTCCGCTGATGAGCGTCCTGTTCTTTCAACCAAAATATAATTTGGTTCATCCACGTACATTTGGTTATCTAAAACTGATGCAAGTTGGTCTGTATTTCCATAAATCCTTTGAGATGTTGAAGGGAGCCTATTTCTTAAAGGTTCCGTTAAAAAATTTGCCATTTTACTATCCCTTCCTCTGTTTTCCCAAAAGGTGTTTAAGTTCGCACGTTTAAGTCTGGCTAAATTATGAATGTCATGTTCAACTTTATTTATAGCACTCAGAATCGAATCTTTTAAATCTTGTTTTCGCCTACCCCGATTGCTCCAAAAAGGGGCTTCTTCTCTTCTTCCTCGGTTGCCCCAAAAGGGCTCATTATCTTCCCGCCTACCACGGTTTCCCCAAAAAGGCTCAGAATCATCTCTTCTACCACGATTACCCCAAAAAGGTTCACTATCGTCTCGTCGTCCACGATTCCCCCAAAAAGGGTCTTCTTCTCGCCTACCTCGATTGCCCCAGAATGGTTCGTTCTCAGTTCTACGACCCCTGTTGCCCCAAAATGGTTCATTTTCTTCCCTTCTACCTCTATTACCCCAGAATGGTTCAGAAACATCTTCTGAATCAAAAGAGTTGCGTCTATTTCGATTCTCCTTAAATGGGAGTATTTTGTTCCCAGGGTTTTTAGAACAGCCATTGCAGTATTTAGGTAACAAATCGGGATATTCGTCGTCATAAATATTTTCACCAGAATTGCCTCGTCTTCCTCTGTTAGCCCAAAATGGTTCGTCTTTTATGATTTTGTCGTTGGATTTTACTACTTTATGACCGTAAACTAAGCCATTATCATTTCTCGTGTCAACTTCTTCTTCATTGGATTGTTTCTTACCCCGATTCGCCCAAAATGGTCTATCACTATCATCATTTGTTATCAAAGATCTTTTAACACGCTCTTTCTCGTATTTATCTTTGAGCGAATTATTATTTGTTTTTGATTGGCTACTTTTAAATGTTTTATTTCTATTTCCTTTGCCAGAAACGATATCGCTAAATATAATCAGTGAGATTATAAGTAACGTTTGGACATTTTTACGCATTTTGTAGTGATCTGCAATAAAAATTTTAATTTAAAATTACAAAACTAATTTTTAAGACTTCTAAAGTATTTCGATTTTTTTCTAATTAATTTTATTAAAAAAAACACTATTCTCTTTTCACCTCCGTTTTTTAAAAGTATATGAAACTAAAACTCGGGAACGGTTTAACTGATTATTTTACATAATATATTTTTTAGTCAGTTTGCCTTACTCTAAGTAGATTATGATTATGATTATCGTATGATTTAGAGACATAATAATATCACGAAGTCTACTTCAACTTTTAAAACTTGGTCTCAAATATTTTGGACGCTTGCATTTTTTCCTCCATTATCCTACAGTCAAAAACATAGAGTAATTAAAAATTCAACTTACATTTTTTGATGACCAATTTTAGACCATTTCTGTAACTTTCTACGTACAACTGTTCTTCTTCCAATGTTACTTTCTTTCTGGGAAGTGGACGTGGGATTTCTTGCTTTTATAAAGGAATGGCGAGTAGGCGAGTTCTCTAGGGGCGTCACAAGTAATTTTTTCATTTGTCGTTCTCAATCCTAGTGAGACCACACGACTTTTATTAAATTAAAACAATGCTGGTTGCGTATTGCTTTGGACTTCTGTTAAGGGGTCTTTTTAACCAAATCATTTAGAGGTATTCAAAAAACAACTTAGATTAAATATTATTAACCATTTATTTATTTATAGGAGAGATCTTGGGTCGATTGAGGCGAATCTTAGGTCCTATGTGGAGTTGGAGTTAAATTGTTTTAAATAATTAGGCTCGTCCTTTACTACTTATGGTACTTTAATTATATCTGAGACAATAGCGTCCACAAGTCTGAAATGTGCACTATCATCTTCTCCCTTCTATTTTCTAGCGTTTTTAATAGTGTCATTTTTCAAATTACTTCAAACAGAAGGAGCTTTTCAAAATTTAACTCCATTTTTTTTTATAAAAGGTATGTTACGCTTTAATTCCTCCAATTCATAATCGATGTTGATATTAATTTTTTTGTTTCAGAGGCTTTTTTGCTTCACTTCCCGGGTCGTCCCAATTAACTTAGTCGGTTTTTTAGTTCAGCTAGATAAGTTGGTTCTTCGTTTCGTTTTTTTAATTTAACTAATACTTTTTTCAGGAAAATGGGAAATTCGCTTTCCCTTTATTCGTCAGAATTGAACAGATTTTACGAGTTAAATGAAATAAGGAATAGATATCGAAACGCTACAGAGAATTTTAAGAAGAACTTTCCTTCCTGACAAAGTTTGGTCTGAAAGCGATAGAAAATGAGGTGACATTGGTTTGCCTGTGCCACCGACTAAATACCTGCTAGACATCATTATTCAAATATTGTATGAAATTGTAATCGTGAAAAATTGGCAGGGTATAGAGGAAGATTGATTGTCTTTGTCCTTGAAATAACCAACCAAAACTAGCTTGTAGTATGATGGTTTTAGTGGTATGTGAGAGTAGGGGCCCATGCCTGCTCGTAGTTGAGCAGTGTAAGCCATCCGATTGGGCCATACTGTGCCTGGGAGGTCGTAGATTCAACTCCCGCCCCGAACAATATTTGTGTAACAACAAAAAATTGTTTCGGTGTCTGGTTGTTTGAGGGACTACCCTCCGTGCCTCGGAGAGCACGTTAAGCCGTCGGTCCCGGTTTTAATTTAACACATCTATGACAATCGTTACATGTAGTCAGAAGCCAATATAATCTGACACCTGGTCTAACCATCTCGGCGACTGGTTCCCTACAAGTTTCGAGGTCTGATGGCAGTGGGTCGTATAATTCTGGTAGGTAGCCGCATCAGGTTAGACTAGGAGCCGACCGCAATAGAAATGGGAAAAAGGCAAGGGGAATGATGAGTCAGATTAGTTTACATAAACACTTGGATATTTCAATAGTTCTTTTGCGAAGAAGTGACTAAAATGATACAAAATGGTTGAATTACATTTATTTTTATAGTCTATCATAAATATATACCAACTATTATATAAAATTGCATCACACCTGAATTACCGGAAGGTGTCGGCAGAGATGAATTTCACCCACTTTTTCGCCTTCTGTTTAGGTCCCATACGTATTAGGAGCGAAACATTCATAAGAAAACATATTGCAAGCTCTGTCTATCTCTATCGCTTAGGGATGAGTAGAAAGAGATAAGACTACTATGCATGTATTATCTTTTGTTGTGCAGTGCAAATGCCCAGTTACATATTTTATCTAATTTAGAAAAGACTGCTTGACCGAACAAGCGAACTCGCTTACCACTGGATTTTCAAAGCAGATAATCAATACCGACAATTTTTATAGGAAATTAAATAAGATTAAGATTTTTGTAGTATTGACAACCCTGAATTCTATAACTTTTCAATATCACGGTCAAAGCAACAAATATTCAATGAATATGTTATTTTGTTGGTCGATTCTTGCTATTACGATGTTCCGTGACCTTGAATTTTGATTATCTGATAATTTGGAATGTATAAGTTATATCCACCTCCCATGGGACCAAAAACTCGTGGAACATGGTCCTGAACATTTCTATAGGGTTCCTACAAACGACTCGGCAAACAGTCGCCACTGTTATACTATAGGCCGACCGTTTAACTCGCGTATCGCCATCTGAGGTACAAAGTCATAAAACATTAATTAAATCTCTTAAAGAACTATTTAACCACAGATAAAAGTAATGTAAGACTATTCGTCACTAATATCCATATCGCTTGAATTATCATCACTGTCTGTGCAGTTTGAGGAGTCAGAATCTTGGCGATAGGCGATACGCGAGTTAAACGGTATATCTATACATTTTAATGTTTCGTAACAAATTGGTGGGTTATTTCATCACCGCTGCACACCAATAGTGAGCACACTATGAAGAAGATAAACTTCCAGAGAAAACCTTGCTTTATGAAACTGAATACCCATTAATTCGTACCAAGTCAGGCTGATCTGCGATGACGCAGCGGTGCGGGTCTCGCGTTAGAAATAAAGGTCGTAGGTTCGATTCCCAGTCGTGCCCACACATCTTTGTGTGAATTGTTTCATCGCCACTGCAATATCGGTGAACATCATGAGGAAACCGCTTTGTCTAAGAATAATGAACTAATCATTCGAGGACACTCTTCCAACTCGTAAAATAGTTTAGAGAAGACCTGTGCCCAGCTGTGGGACACTAAAAAGGGTTTAAGTGATGTAAAGAAACTCTCCGAAGTTTTCTAACGTATAAAATATTTCTTGACAAACGTACACAACAAAAAAGAATTAGGAACCTATCCTTTTCGGTGCAGTCGTTCCTAAGTTATTACGTTACTTAATGAAACTTAATGAAACTCATTTTTATGTAAGAAATAAAATAAAACGTAACGTAACGAGTGAAATGAAAATATGCTTTATCTTTTTTAGAGATGCGAGTCTTCTTAGAAATAGCCCAATTTCTTTTCCTACCGTGCAGTGAATGACTGGCAACTACTGAGAAAAACGGAAAAAAAACTTAGTTAGCTTTTTTTAATGAAGTACTTATATCTATTACTTTAAGTACCTTTACATTAAAGGTCTTATTCATAAAAAAAAATAAGATTCTTTACTTAAAATGAACTTTGTCTCTTTCTTACTAGTATAAATGTCAAGACGACAAACAAGACAAATGAATTATAATCCTATTTAAACTATAATGAACTCATAAAACGTTTATGAATACGGGGGTTAAAAAATAAGCGTTTTTTATATACCTACTAACCCTTAAGCATCTTGCCCTTAACGGTCAGAACATGTTTGTTTTGTTCCTTTGATTACACGCCACCGCAGCTGCCCGGGGAAAATGGGGAAAAATGCAATAGCTTTGTAGAACGCGTACGTTTTAAGCAAGTACTATTATACTGTAGCATTCAAAATGTTTAATTGTTTACAGTTATAATAATAATAATATTTTTACAAACAGCACCATCTAGTCCCAAATTGATCAATGATACTTGTTTGTGTTATGGGTACTAGGAGCGGATATAATACTTAAATACATTTTTTTGTAAATATATAGATATTAAAGATAAATTAAAAACACCCAGACACAGAAAAAACAATCGTGCTCATCCCACAAAAAATTGTCCTGGGTGGGAATCAAAACCTCCGGCTTAGTTGTCAGGGTCACTACAGTACCATCAAATCTAAGAAGTACCGTTTGACAGTTCTAAACGAAGTACATTTAGAATTTTATTTTTTGTATGAAAATTGTTTATGTTATGTTAAAATAAAAATAGCTTCATAATTCAATTATTTTACAGGAAAGCTAATAAAAATAATGTGAATTACGCATCTATTAAGCTAATTTAATAGAAAACAGTGAAACGTCAAACGGTACCTCTTAGATTTGATGGACTGTAACCACTACGCTGCCAGGCCCGTCAGTTAAGTTGCCGTTAAGTAAGCCTTTAATTTGTGGCGTCAGATTTCTAACGCCACTGAAGAGATATTATGTTATAGCAATCCTGAATCACACAAGCAAAAGTTATACCGACAATTTGCATACCTAAAATATGTACGTGTAACTTCCCGTTAAGAACAGTTTGCGGACCGCTGCATCACACCTCGCCTAATCGGAAGATTACCATTTCACAGGAAGGTCCCACAAATTTAATCATAATGCATAAGAAATTTTTGTGTTTTATAGTTTAACTCGCTACCTCTGAAATCACTTGTTAATGATTTTCTACGAATTATTACTTTACCAACATGATTATCAAATGACAGGGCTACCAGCGACTCTATGGATGATGCTCGCCGAGGCTATTAATAAATAGGCAGTAGGTAAGCATCGTGAAACTTTCTTTTTCATTGTCAATTCCAATAAAATGTATCATTCTATTCTCTGATAAGGCACATGTTATTTTTAATGTTTTGTAAAACCAATTCTACATTTAAAAAATATATAAAGGAGTTAAAAAATATATTATTTTACCGTATGTATCATTTAACCCCGCGCTCCTCGCTTCAGTTTTCATACATTTCTCTGTAATAGGATTGTGTGTATTTATTTCTTGCTTCGGTAAACATTATTTAAAATGGTGAAACATATATTACGTCACAACTTCTTCTAAGTTGGGTATAAATAGAAGTACAACATAGAAATGAAATCAACTACATCATCATCATCACCACCCTTACCTATTTCCCATTTCTATTGGGGTCGGCTCCCGGTCTAATCTGATACGGCTAGCTACCAGAATTATACGAGCGACTGCCATCAGACCTCGAAACCCGTAGGGAACCAGTAGCCGAGACAGTTAGACCAGGTGTCAGATTATATTGGCTTCTAACAGCATGTAACGATTGTCATAGATGTGTTAAATGGCAACCGGGACCGACGACGGCTTAACGTGCTCTCCGAGGCACGGAGGGTAGTCCCTCAACCAACCAGATACCGAAACAAATCTTTGTTGTTACACAAATATTGTCGGGGCGGGAATCGAAACCGCGACCTCCCGGGCACAGTATAGCCCAATCGAATTCAGACAGCTTACACCACTCAACTACGGAGGACGTCGAAATGAAATCAACTACAAGAGACAGAATATCTGACTGCGCCAGTCAAGTCTACCAAGAGGAGCAGATGGCTGGAGATTGAGGAGAGCTGTTTGGATGTCTCAATGTGACCACGACGACTGTAAGAAGAACGAAACGGCAAGGAATACGCCATCAAGTATTATCAATCTATTTTCCAAGGTTTATTTTTAGCTGGGGTAGGAACACCAACGCACTGTTGACTGGGGTATTTTTACGAGCATAGATTCGAACAAAAAGACTTGTTTAATATACTTCGAGAATTTTAGTGGCAGCTCGAAGTTTGGAATTGTGCCCGATGAACGGCAATAGGTTCGCCCCCTATTACGTATGGGACCTGAACATATAACCGGCTAAAAGTGGGTGATATTCTCCCTTAGAAAATTTAACATGGAAACTGGTATTCCGCACGTGTCTCTTTGCCGATGACATCGGCCATCACTCGTGATTACGAATGACTTTCGATAAAAAGGTGGCAGTGAAATGAGGCTCTTTAAGGTTAAAACCCACCCTCTTAAATGTTGTCACCAGACATCGCATTGGAACACGGCAAGGCCGCTTGGCGGTGCGGCTTTGTCTGATGGGTGATCACTAACCACGGCCGAAGCCTACCACCAGTTACCAAAAAACATAATTATCAATTGATTGTCACCTGATTTGCACCACCCGGGGACCAAGTGTAGGGAGTCAGATATAAAAGGTGCACTCCCACGGACGAAGGTGACTCAGTCCCCACTGAACTGTTTAACAACTCACGTTTTATGTTTGTGTGTAGCTTTAAGGTATTTACGTGTGCTTTTGTAAAGACGCTTCAACATTTAATGTGTGCTGGACGTGGTTACCTCGCCTCCCTCAAAAAGTGGGAGAAACAATTTAGTACTTCAAGTTACGTATAACTCCCAAATAAAATGCTCTAAGCAGCGGAGGCGCAGTGGGAGCAGCGGTGGCGCAGTGGTACGGGCCTCGCCTTAGAAATATAAGTCGTCATAATCCCAGTCGTGCCCACACATCCTTGTGTGAATTGTTTCATCGCCGCTGCTCAATATTGGTGAAGGAAAACATCGTGAGGAAACCGGCATGTCTAAGAACTAATCATTCGAGGACATGTGACATCCACCAACCCGCACTTGGCCAGCGTGTGTGGATTATGGCCTAAACTCTCTCAACTAGTAAGATAGCTGAGAGAAGATCCGTGCCCGGCAGTGGGACATTAAAAAGGGTTGAAGTGATTTACCTCTTCCTACACCTTCATCATAAATCTGCCATATCACTAAGACTCTTCAATTTCTATACACAACTATTATAGTTAAGTAGAGATTTCCTGAGTTTATTTTCTTTGAAATCGCGGTGAAACATTTAACATCACATTAATTTTACAATTTATTACATTCTATGTTATGATTTAAATCTAAAATAGATCGCCTCTTAGTGAGTAAGCTCATTGGAGTATAAAAATATGTTATACTAGCGTCTGCCCACGGCTTTCCCCGCGTAGTACTTATTGTGATAAAAAGTAGCCTATGTTGAAATAAAACTATTTTATAACGGGTTTTATCGCTGTTTGTTTTAGATTTTAGATCCCGACGTTTCAAAGTCTTTTCAGACGTTATGGTACGGGTGATCTGAAAAGACTTTGAAACGTCGGAATCTAAAATAGTTTTATTTCAATGTGTGTTATTCGCGTAAATCTAAGAAAATACTAAGTAGCCTATGTGTTAATCCAGACTATAATCTATCTGTGCTAAATTTCATCCAATTCCGTCCAGTAGTTTTTGAGGCTGACTCACCTTCGTCCGTGGGCCCACCACGTGGTCCCCGGGTGGTGCAAATTAGGTGACAAAAACTGGTGGTAGGCTTCGGCCGTGGTTAGTGACCACCCACCGGACAAAGCCACACCGCTAAGCGGCCTTGCCGTGTTCCGGTGCGATGTCTGGTGAAACCATGCAGAGAGAGGGTGGGTCGGGATTGTTGCTCATTTAAGGTTTCTAACCATATGGAGGCTCATTCCACTGCCACCTTCTTACCGATAATCATACGTAATTACAAGTGAATCGGTATACTGGGCTGGCGCGTTCCATCGTAGACTACATCATTGCTTAACATCAGGCAAGTTATAGTCAAGGGCTAGCCTATCGAAGAATAAAAAAAAACTAGAATGAACAAAACACACGGGACTGTCGTTCACCTTCCAAATGTCACGTGACAATCTTATATCAATGCCATACATTTTATTCTTTTCTATCTTTTGCTATCCTTTCGTTATGTGATTTGTCTAGAGGCCCTGTATTTGAAGTGGTTTTCCTACCGAGCTCATTAATGTTTTTTTCATGATTTGTATTTATATTTTGTATAGGTAAGTATTTTACTGTAGTTGAAAAGATCTTTAAATAATGTCAAGATTTAAATTACTTATAACATGCTTCGGTTTTGATTGAATACCTAATTGATTCTGGCGTAATGGATTTTAATATGTGATATTAATTTGCCTTGGATGACGCTCACAGCTTGGAATATATCAATGTCGAAATTAAGGTTAAGAGCAGATAATTTTAAAGAAGGTATTTCTATTTCCGTGATAACTAAATGATTTTCTAACTGTTTCAACAACTAGAAACAACTCTAACTGATATATTGGATTACCTGAAAACTGTGTAGACACCATAGCCTTTAGGTTAGCCAACATAACTTAGTAGAAACAGATGTCAGAGGCAAAATGACTGAACGGATTAGTTACCAGCAGAAATAAAAAAATAACAAATCCGTGACTGAAGCTGATCTAATTTGGGTTTAGATAAACAATTTTTAGGCCTACGCAAATCGAATGTTTTCTCTTACGAGTAAAGGTTATAGCCCATTTACTCGACTTTGCTCTAACACCGCTTGCACCCAACTTCGCTCGCAGTCCTCACGGCATACAGCTAGGAGGCAACTAGCTATCCACGCGCCAGCTGATACCCACAGTTTCCATTGAAGCAACTCGTATTTTTAGATATAATCTCAATTAAGCAGTCAGCACGCAGACACCGCACAGGTTGATTGCTTGCAACACGCGGTAAGAGCAGTTTGACGTCGGCGGCACGGTAAGCTGTTGCTAATTTATGTTGCCAATGTAAATTATATCAAAAGAGCAATACTTTAAGTATTTCAGACTATCTAACGGATAAACACGCTTGGAATTAAGTCGCTCTAATTCAATATTATTAAACAAAATTATTATTATTATATTCACCGCACGGTAGGAAAAGAACTTGGACTATTTTTAAGTAGACTCGCGTCTCAAAAAAAATAAAGCATATTTTCATTTCATTTCATTGCTCTTTAGAAATAATACCTAAGTATTTTTTTAGATTTACGCAAATATCATACATTGAAATAAAACTTCTATAAAACGGATGTTATCGCGGTATATTTTATATTTTGGATCCCGATGTATTTTATATTTTGGATTCAAAGTCTTTGAGACTTCATGGTCACGGGTGGACTTAGGTATTATACGTCCAAAAATATTAATCACAATTATTACTGACTACCAACAAACATTATTTTTTAAGTTGCGTTAATAATACTTAAGTTACTACATTCTTACTTAATTATATTCTTGTTTCCGAGTGGAAACGGAGACGTGTAAGTGAGCCATGACCTTAAGAACACCCATTATGTTTTATGAGTAGTCTGAATGGATATTTCGCAGGAGATTATGGAGTAGGTATATGGCTTTATTTATGGTGTTTTCCTCGTAAGACTAAGAGCCATTTTTTACAGCCAGGTAAATCTTATCTAAGACTGTTGCTGTAACTGTCGACGTATCGGATGCCAAACTGTGGTCCAACTATAAAAAATCAGTTAAAGTTTAAAAAATATTTTTCAGTTAAAAGTTATTATCAAACATCAGACTATATAATAATATTTGTACTTTGTTACTCTTGTCTCAGTATACACGATAGAGCCTTTCAAACGCTATGACCACTCAGTGTCATTGACAATCATCATCATCATCATTCCCCTTACCTTTTTCCCATTTCTATTGGGGTCGGCTCCCAGTCTAACCTGATGCGGCTAGCTACCAGAATTATACGAGCGACTGCTATCAGACCTCGAAACCCGTAGGGAACCAGTAGCCGAGTTGGTTAGACCATGTGTCAGATTAAATTGGCTTCTAACTACATGTAACGATTGTCATAGATGTGTTAAATAACAACCGAGACCGACGGTTTAACGTGCTCTCCGAGGCACGGAGGACAACCAGACACCGAAACAAATCTTTGTTGTCATACAAATATAAGATGGAAGAATCATAAAATAATGTGTTGCTCTGAAAATTAAAAGAGAAACGACATTATAAGTTATTTATCTTTCTTTACACAAATAATTATTACTTTTACATATCTGAAATTCTATCATAGATCATAAATGTCAAATGTCGTTGACTCTTTTAGATATTTGCTTATCTTTGAATGGATAACAACCTCAACCTCTTTTCACAAATATTGTCCGGGGCGGGAATCGGATCCGCGACCTCCCGGACACAGTATAGCCCAATCGGATGGCTTGCACCGCTCGACTACCGAGGTCGTCCCAGTGTCATTGACAATATTGTTAACAAATACGGTTAACGATAAGGTCCGAAATATCGTATTTTAATTACTTCTTCAGTAAGATTATAAAAGTATGTTAGTCACGTATTTTTTGCTTTATCGTGGAAATGAAACAATCTAAATATATAAAAAGAAGAAACTGACTGACTGACTGACTGACACATCAACGCAGAGCCCAAACCGCTGGGTCTGGATACTCCAAATTTGGCAGATAGGTTCCGGAGTCTAGGGGTGCACTAACAAAGGATTTTTCAAGACCTCTTAGACTAATTTAATTTTAAGAGACATTAATTTATTGAAGTGGTCCTAAGTAGTAGAGATTATTATTAACATACCTAGTCATTGAATATTAAACCAAAAAAATTAAATATATTTGCATGCTAATTTTAAGGACTTGACTTATACACCTATATTAATGTACCTACATTCTATGCAAATAAATTGTATTCTATTCTATTCTATTCAAAACTCAGGGTGAGTTTAAGGAGGTGAAACGGGGTTCCACCAATAACAAATAAAAAATATGATAAGGGGTTCTAAGAGATCTGTCACTTGGCTAATTTTTATCCTAACACCATGCGGGCGAAGCCGCGGGCGGAAGCTAGTATTAAGATATAACGCATTAAAGTTATGCAGTGGGAGTGCGCTACGTCATACCTCTGTATAAAACTTACCTAGGTGTGACGTCACTTGAGGTTTCGCTTGCCATGTCACCATAATATTTAGGTCACAAAAAAGGAAAATAGGTGTCCAATATTTTCAATTTAGTTACCTGATGGACCAAAGAAAAAAAAAATCATGTTAATTATGTTAATACTGTCATTTCTTCCATGGCCACCATTGTGCGCTTAAAATATGTGTGTAGAGCAGTGGTGACGCAGTAGTATCAGCCTCACCTTTGAAATATAAGGTCGCGGGCTCGATCCCCGGTCGTACCCACACATGTTTGCATGAATTGTTTCCCCGCCGAAGCTCAATACCGGTGAAGAAAAACATCGCGAGGAAACCGGCATGTCAAAGAACTAAAAATTGAGGAAATGTGACATCCATGAAACCACACACATGGGCAGCGGGTGTGGATTGAGGCCTTAACTCTCTTTACTCGTAATATAGCTGAGAGAAGACCCGTGCCCAGCAGTTGGACACTAAAAAGGGTTGGAGCATGTAGGGATGTCGAACGATCCCCTCCCGTATCGTGCAACTAATGTGCGCCGTAAGTCGGGTTACGGGATAGGTAGGTAATAGGTATTAACATTTTGCTACGAAGGCAACGTATTATCCTAAAAGTTACGACACCAAATCGAATAGAATTTAAGTAAATCTGCCCTTCATATATCTAGTATTAATAATATTTATTCTTTACATCATCAGGAATATATTTTTGGAATATTTTATATAACACTTCCGTTGAGATCAAAAGGCGGGAGTCGCGAAGTAGTTTCGCAATGTTAAATAAACATTTCTGTGAGTTACAAAGCGTTTACAAATAAACGTAAGGAATAAAAGAGTTTCCAATAAATGTCAGAGGGCCTACTACTACTTGTTACGTTCGTTTAAGCATTAACGATTGAATTTTATTACTATTTATTCCCATCATCAGCCTATTTTGAACTAACTTCTGAAAAAAAGGTTCTATAATAATAATAATAATATTATATCATACAGTGAGACTAATGTCTGATCTGAACACACACGGCCATCTGATCCCAAACTAAGCAGGGCTTGTACTATAGAAACTAGGTAACTGGTAATATACTTTTCTTATGTAAAAACATACATAAATATAGACAATTACACCCAGATTCAAGAAAAACAGACATGTTCATCACACAAATGTCTGAGTTGGGTGGGAATCGAACCCACGACCGGCGTAAAAGCACCTTACCGATCATGCCACCGACCTGTTCTATAGTTTGATTGTATGTTTTTAAAAAAGTATATTTGGCGATTACTCCGTCAATTGCGGATCGATTCGATTCTAAAATTATTTTTTGATTGATGTTTGGAGTATACTCTCCCAAGATTTCTTTTTCAATATGGTGATGGACTTCGGAGGTATTATGTTCTCTTGTATATCTTTTTCTTATGTATTATGTAGTCTATGTAATGTAGAACATTTTATTGTAAAAGCTTCCGATTTTTTTTGGACTTCGGAGAAGATCCGAATTTTTAAAAAAACCACTGTGAATCCGTGTCGATAAGTATGTACATAGCAATAGCAATGGCTAACCACTTACAAAGGGGTGGGGAGTTTTGGACTCTCTACCCTCACTTTTTAAGGTCAAATATACCTGTTAAATATATCGATTTAAGTGGCTATTATCTTTAGATTTACAAAAGTTCGGGGAAAAGTATGAGGTGCAAATAATGTGAAAATAATATCACAAAGACCAAATGAACCGCTTTCATTTCACTTTTTAGTGGAAAATAATATTTACATCTGTTAATTGAAATTGGCGCTAAATGGGTAAATTAGACAGTTCTTGGGACGGCTTTAGTTTCGACCTAAAAGAAGTATTTGAAGGAGACTTTGGTTGTGTGGCCAGAAGTCCTTATTTCCTCGTTAATGTAGCGGTATTTAAGGTGATATTGGAGCTTAAATAAACACAAAATAGATGGACTGCACATTAGTTAGTTTATTGGCACGGACGGAACACGAGAGAGAGAGAAAATTTTTGCAACTCAACAGTTGCCAATATTATATATTTTTTGTTTATAAAAATATATTTTTCATGTTGGTAACAGGACGTCGTGTATTTAGGACCTAAACAAAGATTTTTGGGATATTAAAACCGGCTTCAATTAACAGATGTACTTAAATATAATTTTTCATAAGCGGTTCTTTTTTCTTTGAATATTTTTTTACTTTCCTAAAGCACGCCACTGAGCATGATCCGCGGCTACTCTCAGAGCCCTTACCAGCAATCTTGTAGCGATTGTCACTCCACCTAGTGATGGCGTTTGGAATCCACTCGAGAACGCGTTTACCTCCATGGTTGGTTCTGAGGCGGCTTCAGCTAAGGGCGCGTTCCAACTATGTCGTGACGGCAGATTGTCGTATCGTTTTAACTGTCATGTATTTAAATGGAGGTGTTCACTTATAGAAAGAACGACATAATTAACGACAGATTGTCGTGACAAGTGGGAACGGTTAGCACGACGGTCGTGAAGCGATAAAAAATCGTCAAGAATAACTGGTGACAAAAAATCATGTGTATGAAGCACTCCTGATCTCCAAGAGAGCGGAGAGGCGACTATAGGGTTGCAGCTTGCTACTGATGTGCAAACGACAAAACGACTGCCGAGAAACGATAAAATGTCGTCGTGTTCCAATAGGAACAGCTAGAGTAATTAAAAATGATTTTCGGTGGGCCGTGAAATGATGAATGAGGCTTCATAATAATATGAAACTTAGAAACCTGAAAGGAGCAAAAACCTTAACTTGGTAATAAAAATAAGAGGAAAAAAATTATTAAATTAATAAAGCTTTTGGTACAAAGATGACGCAACTTTGAGAAAATAATAACAATACATACACACTTATAATGTGACATTAACACACACGGCTATCTGATCCCAAACTAAGCAGAGCTTGTACTATGGAAAAGAGATGACTGATATTATACTACTTAAACACTTTTCTTTTGTAAATATATTATTATACTTATAATAGATATTTACACCCAGACTCGATACAAACACAAATGTTCATCACTAATGTTTGTCTCGGGTGAGAATCCACGACCAGCGGCGTGAAAAGGAAGTAATAATAATAATAATAATAACAAATTTTGATGAACATGTGTTTTTTATTTTGATATTGTCTTTGTTCAAAATATGAAGCACATAATCATAAATGACGGGCCGGTGGCGTGGTCGGTAAGATACTTGCTTTTCACGCCGCAGGTCGTGGGTTCGATTCCCACCCGAGACAAACATTAGTGATGAACATGTGTTTGTGTCGAGACTGGGTGTAAATATCTATTATAAGTATATATTTACAAATGAAAAGTATTATATGTATAGTATGTACCAGTTATCTGGTTTCCATAACACAAGCTCTGCTTAGCTTGGGACCAGATGACCGTGTGTGTTAATGTCCCAGAATATTTATTATTATTATTTATTATTTTATTAATTCAAAAGTTACTCTTTGTCTGTTACGCTTTTACGCCTAAATTACTGAAACCAATTCGATAATATTTGATATGGAGATAGCTAGAGCAGCGGTGGCGCAGCGGTATGGGCCTCGCCTTAAAAATATAAGGTTACGGGTTCGATTCCCTCGATTCGATCTTTGTATGAATTGTTTCATCGCTGTTGCTTAATATCGGTGAAGGAAAACAGCGTGAGGAAACTGGCATATCTAAGAACTAATCATTCGAGGATATGTGGCATCCACTAAACGGTACTTGGCCAGCGTGTGTGGATTAAGGCCTAAAATCTCTCAACTCGTAAAGATAATTGAGAGAAGACCAGTGCCCAGTAGTGGGACACTAAAAGGGCTGACGTGATGGAGATAGTTTGAGATGTATGGAAGGACAGGATAGTTTTTATCCGATTATGCAAAAAGTGGTAAATGCCCGGTAACCGTCATGCGCGGGTGGAGCCACGGGCGGAAAGCTTGTATTCAATAAGTGATTTGAAATACCCGAAATACCATAAGCTGCGTCAAAAACGCAAATTCCTATAAAATACTGCATAGCATCTATTCTTAAGGCGCATTTACATCTTCGTTATCCTGAATTCGGTGCCTCTTGGTTCTCGAACAATCGAACTGAACTGAGTCGACTATGCCTATATTCAGTCAATTTAATCGAGTAATAGATCTGCTTTTTATATTTACAGTCTGAAGTATCAATCAAAAACTTGCGAAACGGGCCAGAATTTACTGCACTCCGAATTTAATAAAATTTTTGAATTTTTGAACTATTTCCTGCTGATGTGGTTTTATAATCACCCGTGTCAATCAAGTTATTAAGGCTAAATGTTTTCCATACAAACTTTGCTTTAACATTTTTAAAATGACTGATGGAATTTCAAACTAAATTGACTGAACGCAGTCCTAAATCTATAAATAAATAAAATAAAATAAAATGTCACTCATTTCAGGCTGTACCCATATTAAAACAAATTACAATCCATACATAACCAAATTAAGAATCTCATAAAATGCATAAAGTTTTAAAATAGAATTAAAATTAAAAGTAAAAAAATAAAGTAAAATAATAAAAAATAATAATATATACTAATTAAAGTAAAATTATTTAATATTACTGTTAAGACTCATGCCATTTCATTAAAAATAAATTATAAAATTGTGATTGAATTATTATAATTAAAAGTGATTCAAAATTGATTTCCATATAAAAAACAATTGAAATAGAAATAGAAATGATAATAGTTAATGTAGTAGCTAAATCAATAATTTACTACATTTACGTATTTTACTATATCACGTATTTTATTTTACTTATACCCTGGAAGTAGGTATCTATTATTTTAGGCTATCAAATTTTGTTTGTCCTGTTTAGAAGCTAAAACAATGTAGGTACATCTAGGCTATTCAATTATTATGTTATTAAATTTGTCACTACAGCAGTCTAAATTAGTTAATAATATAATAATATTAATAATCTTAATTAGTTAATTAATTATTTACTATTAATTGTTTGGTCAAAATTAGTATAAAATTACAGCATAAAATTAATTTATACAAATCTAACTTTGTATGGAGAATTTTTAAGTTATTTAGTTATATTACACATCTATTTTTAGATAATTAAGGTTTTAGTTTGATTTAATAATTTTATTCAATTTTAATTAAGTTTTAAATAAGTCTTATTTAAACTTTTCAACAACTAAATAAATTAAAATCACAGATAGTAAACGTAAAAGTTCTAGTAAATTTTGAATGAAAAAATTGATCAAATTCGAATAAAGTCAAAATTCGAAAACGGTCAAACGAATGTGTGTAAAAGCGCTTTTACTTACATCTATGCACGCTTTTCCGCAGATCCGAAACAAAGGAAACATATCGCTCTCTGTCACTCTTCTAAGAAAATTGTATTGCTGTTCCGCTCTAGCTTTCGGGCGGGAAATTCTGTGGCATTGCGGTCAGACCTGTAGATTCACGCGCCAAGCTAGGACGGTTTCGGGCCGCTTGGATAGCTGTAACTTTTCGTACAATTTTAGTGCTTGTTTCAATTAAATTAAGTGTGTGTTTCGTATAAAGTGCTGTGTTTTTAGTGATAAGCTGAAAGACGTTATAGTGAGGTGGGTATCAACTGATAAATCTTTAGATATTTCGTTAAAAAACAATAAGATCATAAGCTTCCATTACTGTTTTTAACAAATATAACTTAGCCTCAATAAAACAGATATAATATAATATTGGTTCTTGATTTGAATACGATTACAATTTTAGATAGCTACTAGCCCCTGATTCGCTCTAATGCAATACAAAGAATCAACAAAAGGCTGTTGATGGAAAATTAAATTAAAATCATTAGAATAGTTTAGGAATAGGAATTGAAACAGACTGAGGAAAAGATGACGGGTGTGCAATTAAAAAAAAAACCGAATGGAACAGTCATATAGCGCCTTAAATCCTCCATTATTTTAAACATCATTAATTTATTAATTTATACATTTATTACAGGCTACAAGACCCTTTAAAAAATAATTGAATAGACACAAGTTTAATAATATACGTATAGAAAGAAAATTTAAATTTTATAGATAATAATAAGTACATTATTATTATATTAATAAATTATTTATCACGATGAGAAGGCGTCGTGTTACGCTGCGTGGTGTTACGAGGAAGGTCTCGAGATGGTGACCATATTGCTGTGGGGCATAGCAGTACCTATACTTACCTCTAAACTTTTTTCGTCCGGCGTGAGATTTGAAGTCGCGACCCCAGAGGCTAGAGGCTACACGTCTAACTCTTCAGCCATCGAGGCACTCAAGTTATGCAATAATTACTGACCCGTAATATAAAGGAATTATGTAAAAGTAGGTCTAATGGAAACTGCCGATACCGCGATTGTGAGCTTAATAACCGTTTATGGAATTAGTCCATAACGGTTACTAAACTCACAACCACACCCCTATTTCAAATAATGAGACATGTGTCCCCAATACCCATTTACATAGGGGTAGGTCTACAGAGATATATAGAGCAGCGGTGGCGCAGTTGGCCTCGCCTTTGAAATAAAGGTTCCCGTGTCATGCCCACAAATCATCGTCACTGCTCAATATAACATAGAGAAAACATCGTGAGGAAACCGACATGTCTGAGAACTAATCATTCAAGCAGATTCATTAAGGCTTGGTCGTTCGAGTGTGTCCTCCAGCGAGAACATCTCCTCATAATGTAGGCCAGATTGGTTTGTATGGCCAGTAGCCTAATTCACGTAATTAAAAAAATAAGTTCGATTGCAGTGCAGTTTCATTTAAGTTTCAATCAAAACATTCAATTTTACACCGTTTTCTGCGGGAAAAATAATTACGTAATATTTGCCAAGACCCCATAAGTGAGATTTGGAAAGATTTTGCTTGATCCCCACCTAGAACACCTCACGTAATTCATTAATTATAATATAATAATATTATATTACTAGCTGTAATACCCGGCTTCGCTCGGGAGTTGATATGAGGTTACGTGGTAGTTGAAATAAAAAAATAAACTATGACGTAAAAAGTAAAAAATATATATATATATTGAAAACATATATATTTACATGTATTTACATTATCATGGACATATATATTTACATGTATATTTAAACATATATATTTACATGTATTTACATTTTCTCATTATTTATACTACTTGTTTATAAACAACATTTTTCATTTTATTGTCCGGGGTATATATATATAAATTTTTCGAATTTCCTACTCTTGAGCAAGCTACATAAAGCTGACCGTGAGAGAAGCAGGATTCTTTGAGGTTGATGCCACAATATTTTAAAGTTTGCCCTTGCGCTTTGTTAATTGTAAAACTAAAGGCTAATTTAATTGGAAACTGCAATCTTTTAAATTGAAATGGCAATTCAGAAGAGATCAGTGGTATTCTAGGTATAAATACTGTGTGTCCTTTGTTCTTTCCAGAAATAAGTTCAGCTTCAATGATATTATTCGATAGCTGTTTTACGATCATCCTCGTTCCATTACATAGTTTTGGGGAGTTGAGATTTCTAAGTAGTATGATTGGAGATCCAATTTTCAGACGAAGGCAGTGTAATGGCATTCCTGGTACTTGTAAAGAGTTTAGAAATTCAGTAGGGAAGTTGACACTTTCTTCAATGGTTACCATCGTGTCGATCGATTTATATACTTTCTCTTCACCAGGTATTTTCTTTAGAATATTAAAATTGATATCGTCAACAATATTATTTTTAGTGGCCAAAATTGCTCTTTGAAATAACCACTCTACGTTGGTATAGTTCTGAATAATATTTGGATAAATTTTGTCGATTAGTTCGTTTTCAGTAGTGGCTATGTTACAGAAATCACTATTGAGTTCAATGAGACCGGTCGTTTGGTCAGTAGGATATGTACCTTCGCCTATTTGTAAAAGCATTTTAGCAAAATGTGCTGTTGTTTCATCTTTTGATAATTCAACCCTCATGTTTTTTGTTAATTGCAGTATTTGTACTTCTGGCCAGAGATGTGACTTTTTTAAGCATGCATTGATCTCGTCTGCTGGTGTTGACTTGGGAATAACTGGAAGTGTTTGTCGAAAATCTCCTGAGAGTATGAGTAGAGCTCCTCCCATTATTTCAGAGTTTTTTCGCAATTCTTGTAATGTTCTGTCCATGGCTTCTAGTGATTTTTTATGGGCCATGGTGCATTCATCCCAGCAGATAATTTTAGCTTGTTTTAGAAGTTGACCCCGTCCAGATGCTCCTGAGACTTTACATACCGGGAATTGTTGTTCGGCTATATTCAACGGTAGTTGTAAGGCAGAATGAGCAGTTCGTCCTCCTTCCATAAGTGTGGCTGCAATGCCGGATGATGCTAGTGCCAGTGCGATGTGTTTTTTAGCACGTATTTCCGCCAGTATTAGATTTATTAGAAACGTTTTACCGGTGCCTCCTGGTGCGTCCAAGTAAATAATTCCACCAGTGTTGTTATTTATTCGGTTCATTATAACGTTGTAAATTGTTTTTTGATTGTCATTGAGGAGTGGTTTATTGTGAGCAATGTATTCAAGTAGTTCATTGACGTTGTAGCTTTTTTCCTTTGTAATTTCGTAGTTTAGCATACTGAAAGCATTTCTTTGTGGTGCTGGCATTCCAAGTTCTACTAAGGTCCGGTTATTTATTGCTAAGCATTTATCTTCTAAGCGAATGAGTGTTTCATTGAAGATGTTGTCACTGAATTCTATAGTCAGTTCTGGATTAGCTTGTCGGATTTGGTACAATATATCATCACTCATACTCCTTTTGAAAGAGTCCCATAGCTGTTTTGGGTTTGATGGGTTACATGTTGTTAGAATTATGGCGAATAACTCTCGAATTTGTTCAGCTGAAGCTGTGAGTGTGGCTTCTTGTAGTGTTAATTCCCAGTGGTTATCGTTTTCCAATAATCCTAAGCGTTGACATGCTTCTCTGTACGTCTGGCATAGGTAGCCGTCAATAGTCCTGAGATCTGTGAAACTTGTTGGTCCTCGTATTTCGTGTAACAACATCCGGAGATAGAAACATTCGGCATTGTTTGGATGTACAGTGTATACTCGACCTATTGTGTTAGTTTTCATTATTTCTGGATGACCCTCTTCTGGCATTCCTTGTTTTCGTCGTTGAAAAATTTTTCTTGTTTTGTCCCACGTATAATAAATAGGGACGTCGACATACAGTAACGTCTTTGCGAATGGATCCGTTTGGCAAAGTTGGAAAAAAGCTGTTAATGTTGTGTTCTGAGGTGGTTCGCTTGCAATTTTTCTAGCCGAGTCTTTTGTGAAGTAAACTCTCTGTCCATTCTCCAAATGTACTGCTAGATGTTGCACAGCTGGTTCGCGTTCGTGTATGGGAAAACTAAAAATCCTCCACGCTGCTTCGTTACTGTTGATGTATCTTCCCATTTGGTACATGAGTATCTCATCATTTCTGTTATTTTGTTCGCTATTTTGGACTATTTGAAATACTGCCATATCACTACCTTTGTTTACGTACTTACATATATATTTAATAGATTTTACTGAATTGCAATATTCAACGTTTATGTGTGCTTGGAACATTTTAGAAAGTAGTGGGTTATATGGTACTACCCATTGATTATCTATTTCCAGTTCATCTCTGCCTTGTATTCGTATTTTTGCTGTGAAACCACCGTTTTTCGGTGATCGTCTTCTATATTTGGGATAGCCGTCATCTTCAGTTTTTGTATCGTCTACGTATGGTTTTGGATATTTTTTTGTACATTTTCCATCACGCATGCATGGCGCATTAAAGTTCAATGGTCCACATGGTCCGTGAATCATGTTTTTCACTACTATGCTGTATAGTTCCGGATCTTTTTGTGGATTGGGAAATTCAGCTTGGATGATTTTGTCGATATCCGTGAGATAAATTTTATCGTGTAGCCATATGAGATTGTGTGAGTGAGGTAATCCTCGTTTTTGCCACTCGATTGTATACATCCAGCATCTAACGGTTCCAAAGATGTGGTATTTTGTGATGACTTCAATAAATCTTATTTGTTTTTGTCGAAAAACTCGGGCTATTATGTCGTGTCGATCCATGGAGGTTTGTCCATATTTTAGTTGTTCTTTGATTTCTGGCCATGATGAGTTGCATGTAAATGTTATGAAGAGATCAGGTCGTCCATATTTTCTTACGTAGGTCATGGCATCTTGAGTATATTCGTGCATATGTCTTGGACTTCCTATGTATGATGAGGGTAAGATTACCATTGTTCCAATATCGTCAATATTGCCGTCATTTATGATCGCATCTCGAAGGTGGATGTATTCTTCTGTGCGTAGTTTCTTCTGATTCAGTCTTATGTAAAGCATCCGTTCTGCTTCTATTTTTGCGTACATATCTACCAGAAATTGTTGGAATAAACGGCGAGTGTTGAGAATGTGATTGTATATTTCATTGTCTCTGATCATTAAGCGGTAAGCATAGAACTCCTTGGAAGTGACTTTTTTGTTTGTTTCTATGCCTGTTTCAGGATGAATTTGTTTTATATTGAAATGATAACCGTCCTCTCCGTGCAGAAATATTAAAGGATATTGAAGAGAATCATATGAACGGTGTGTCTCTGCAATGCGTTGTAGTCCTTTTCTTCTTCGTTGTAAAATTATGTCACGGCTTGTATTTTCATTGTCCACAATTACGATGGCGACTTCATCTATCTGAGGTGCATTAAATCTACGTTCGTGTTCTCCACGTGGTCTTTTATCGGCTCGAATCACAATTTTATAGTCATCAGAAATCATGCGATCTAGTGTTGTTTTGAATATGTAAATCAGTTGATTGTATTTGTGTAAGATCCTCTGTACATCTTGGATTATTTCGCGTTTCAATCCATTAAAATTTGTACTTCGTTGATCAATTTCTTGTTCTTCATTTCCAATGAAATATACTTGCAGAAATTTATAGTCATCGTTAGGCATTGGTAGTAACGATCCTATTTTGTGATAAATTTGCCCTTGAATTGAAAATACATATTCAAATTCATCTCTATTAGTGTTAGTCGAAGTAACACCGAAAGAAGTCATTTGAAAGCAGGAGTTGTATGATCTTATATTTTGAAGAAAGTGTTTTGATTCTGGTGTTTCCCCGGTCATGTAATGTAGAAATTCCTGCGGAGGTGCTTCCAGTGGTGGTAATCGAATTTTTCCATTCATGCAACAGAGACCTGGTGTTTCTTTACTGAATTTTTTCGCGTGGCAAAATTGGCAAATGTTATTCATTTTTCCGATCACAACATATTTATGATTGTAATATTTCTTCGTCGATTCGTAGTGGAATGCTTCCTTTGTTAGATTATCTTTTAAAATTCTCGATTCTTCAATAGTTTTATTTTCGCTTCTTTCTTCGCTTTTTCCGCTTCTCAGGGTGCTCATTCTGGTTCGTTGATTTTGTAAACGTGCTTCGCGCTGTTCTTCCGTTTCATTTCTTCGATATTCTTTTTGTTTCCGCCGTTTCGCTGCAGAACTGGCAAGATCTCCACCTCTTTTACGTCTAGGCATTATATTCTGTAAAATATAAATTAAATGAACATTTTATAGACAAATATATTATTACGTAAACGTGGGGCACGTTGAGACAAAGAAAACAAAATTATTTAATCTTCAAGCGGTCGCGCGATATTTTGTTTACGGCCAAAGTATATCGATTCAACGCCGCGCGACTACTTGAAAGTTAAGGAAATTACAATTAAAAGAAAAGAAAAAAAAACCATTAGAATTAATTAAATACATTATTAAAAATACTCACATTTAATATTTCACAATAAAGGCTCACAGATAACTTTTTTTTTTCTTCACTTCAAGATCATGAATTAATTAAACACACTATTAAAAATACTCACACGTGATACTTCAAAATAAAGGCTCACACAGGTAACTTCTTTCTTTTTCGTTTCGAAGTGGCTTGTTCCGCTGTTCAAATCGAATTAATTCTGGCGGGCGACACCGGGCTCTTATATATTCAGAAAGCTAGGCTCTAGGGTATTCCAGAAAGTTGGCTTTATGGAGACTATACACATGAAGTGTATAGTTGGCTCTAAGATATTCGAGAAAGATGGCTCTAGGATATTCAAGAAAGTTTGGGAATATTTACTTTCTCACACCTTCTAGGTATAGAATGTTCTCGACGTTATCGTTCGCCGTAACAATAGGTTTTGCAGCTGTAGCATACGCAGTAAAGGCGCGAAATTTAAAAACTTAAATTTTAAAATGTTTTCAGAAGTAATTTGAATAACTAAAATGATATCGCTTTAACTCCAACATATAAGTTAGCTACTGCTGTATAAATACACAAAATTTAATAACTTTATTATGGTAACAAATGTAATTTAAGACTTTATTGAAATGAGAATTTTAAATTTCGCGCCCCAAATAATCGTTCTTTTAAGTCCATATTGTGTACAATGAATGAAGTTCAACTATTTGACAACAGATGGCGCGACTACACTTACTTTCCAAGTTGAAGGGTTGGAAAAGCCCTTATATCTTTAAAAACACACCCTTTAGGTTAAAACGGGAACTTTCTTGTTCGAGGGGGGATAAAGGGTTATGGTAACAAATGTAATTTAAGACTTTATTGAAATGAGAATTTTAAATTTCGCGCCCCAAATAATCGTTCTTTTAAGTCCATATTGTGTACAATGAATGAAGTTCAACTATTTGACAACAGATGGCGCGACTACACTTACTTTCCAAGTTGAAGGGTTGGAAAAGCCCTTATATCTTTAAAAACACACCCTTTAGGTTAAAACGGGAACTTTCTTGTTCGAGGGGGGATAAAGGGCTATCACACTATATAAGTCCCTTTATCGTGATGGGACTCCTTTTTAAGTTTTATCGGCACGCACATTTTATCAACTTAGTTTTATTATATACTAGCTGTAATACCCGGCTTCGCTCGGGAGTTGATATGAGGTTACGTGGTAGTTGAAATAAAAAAATAAACTATGACGTAAAAAGTAAAAAATATATATATATTGAAAACATATATATTTACATGTATTTACATTATCATGGACATATATATTTACATGTATATTTAAACATATATATTTACATGTATTTACATTTTCTCATTATTTATACTACTTGTTTATAAACAACATTTTTCATTTTATTGTCCGGGGTATATATATATAAATTTTTCGAATTTCCTACTCTTGAGCAAGCTACATAAAGCTGACCGTGAGAGAAGCAGGATTCTTTGAGGTTGATGCCACAATATTTTAAAGTTTGCCCTTGCGCTTTGTTAATTGTAAAACTAAAGGCTAATTTAATTGGAAACTGCAATCTTTTAAATTGAAATGGCAATTCAGAAGAGATCAGTGGTATTCTAGGTATAAATACTGTGTGTCCTTTGTTCTTTCCAGAAATAAGTTCAGCTTCAATGATATTATTCGATAGCTGTTTTACGATCATCCTCGTTCCATTACATAGTTTTGGGGAGTTGAGATTTCTAAGTAGTATGATTGGAGATCCAATTTTCAGACGAAGGCAGTGTAATGGCATTCCTGGTACTTGTAAAGAGTTTAGAAATTCAGTAGGGAAGTTGACACTTTCTTCAATGGTTACCATCGTGTCGATCGATTTATATACTTTCTCTTCACCAGGTATTTTCTTTAGAATATTAAAATTGATATCGTCAACAATATTATTTTTAGTGGCCAAAATTGCTCTTTGAAATAACCACTCTACGTTGGTATAGTTCTGAATAATATTTGGATAAATTTTGTCGATTAGTTCGTTTTCAGTAGTGGCTATGTTACAGAAATCACTATTGAGTTCAATGAGACCGGTCGTTTGGTCAGTAGGATATGTACCTTCGCCTATTTGTAAAAGCATTTTAGCAAAATGTGCTGTTGTTTCATCTTTTGATAATTCAACCCTCATGTTTTTTGTTAATTGCAGTATTTGTACTTCTGGCCAGAGATGTGACTTTTTTAAGCATGCATTGATCTCGTCTGCTGGTGTTGACTTGGGAATAACTGGAAGTGTTTGTCGAAAATCTCCTGAGAGTATGAGTAGAGCTCCTCCCATTATTTCAGAGTTTTTTCGCAATTCTTGTAATGTTCTGTCCATGGCTTCTAGTGATTTTTTATGGGCCATGGTGCATTCATCCCAGCAGATAATTTTAGCTTGTTTTAGAAGTTGACCCCGTCCAGATGCTCCTGAGACTTTACATACCGGGAATTGTTGTTCGGCTATATTCAACGGTAGTTGTAAGGCAGAATGAGCAGTTCGTCCTCCTTCCATAAGTGTGGCTGCAATGCCGGATGATGCTAGTGCCAGTGCGATGTGTTTTTTAGCACGTATTTCCGCCAGTATTAGATTTATTAGAAACGTTTTACCGGTGCCTCCTGGTGCGTCCAAGTAAATAATTCCACCAGTGTTGTTATTTATTCGGTTCATTATAACGTTGTAAATTGTTTTTTGATTGTCATTGAGGAGTGGTTTATTGTGAGCAATGTATTCAAGTAGTTCATTGACGTTGTAGCTTTTTTCCTTTGTAATTTCGTAGTTTAGCATACTGAAAGCATTTCTTTGTGGTGCTGGCATTCCAAGTTCTACTAAGGTCCGGTTATTTATTGCTAAGCATTTATCTTCTAAGCGAATGAGTGTTTCATTGAAGATGTTGTCACTGAATTCTATAGTCAGTTCTGGATTAGCTTGTCGGATTTGGTACAATATATCATCACTCATACTCCTTTTGAAAGAGTCCCATAGCTGTTTTGGGTTTGATGGGTTACATGTTGTTAGAATTATGGCGAATAACTCTCGAATTTGTTCAGCTGAAGCTGTGAGTGTGGCTTCTTGTAGTGTTAATTCCCAGTGGTTATCGTTTTCCAATAATCCTAAGCGTTGACATGCTTCTCTGTACGTCTGGCATAGGTAGCCGTCAATAGTCCTGAGATCTGTGAAACTTGTTGGTCCTCGTATTTCGTGTAACAACATCCGGAGATAGAAACATTCGGCATTGTTTGGATGTACAGTGTATACTCGACCTATTGTGTTAGTTTTCATTATTTCTGGATGACCCTCTTCTGGCATTCCTTGTTTTCGTCGTTGAAAAATTTTTCTTGTTTTGTCCCACGTATAATAAATAGGGACGTCGACATACAGTAACGTCTTTGCGAATGGATCCGTTTGGCAAAGTTGGAAAAAAGCTGTTAATGTTGTGTTCTGAGGTGGTTCGCTTGCAATTTTTCTAGCCGAGTCTTTTGTGAAGTAAACTCTCTGTCCATTCTCCAAATGTACTGCTAGATGTTGCACAGCTGGTTCGCGTTCGTGTATGGGAAAACTAAAAATCCTCCACGCTGCTTCGTTACTGTTGATGTATCTTCCCATTTGGTACATGAGTATCTCATCATTTCTGTTATTTTGTTCGCTATTTTGGACTATTTGAAATACTGCCATATCACTACCTTTGTTTACGTACTTACATATATATTTAATAGATTTTACTGAATTGCAATATTCAACGTTTATGTGTGCTTGGAACATTTTAGAAAGTAGTGGGTTATATGGTACTACCCATTGATTATCTATTTCCAGTTCATCTCTGCCTTGTATTCGTATTTTTGCTGTGAAACCACCGTTTTTCGGTGATCGTCTTCTATATTTGGGATAGCCGTCATCTTCAGTTTTTGTATCGTCTACGTATGGTTTTGGATATTTTTTTGTACATTTTCCATCACGCATGCATGGCGCATTAAAGTTCAATGGTCCACATGGTCCGTGAATCATGTTTTTCACTACTATGCTGTATAGTTCCGGATCTTTTTGTGGATTGGGAAATTCAGCTTGGATGATTTTGTCGATATCCGTGAGATAAATTTTATCGTGTAGCCATATGAGATTGTGTGAGTGAGGTAATCCTCGTTTTTGCCACTCGATTGTATACATCCAGCATCTAACGGTTCCAAAGATGTGGTATTTTGTGATGACTTCAATAAATCTTATTTGTTTTTGTCGAAAAACTCGGGCTATTATGTCGTGTCGATCCATGGAGGTTTGTCCATATTTTAGTTGTTCTTTGATTTCTGGCCATGATGAGTTGCATGTAAATGTTATGAAGAGATCAGGTCGTCCATATTTTCTTACGTAGGTCATGGCATCTTGAGTATATTCGTGCATATGTCTTGGACTTCCTATGTATGATGAGGGTAAGATTACCATTGTTCCAATATCGTCAATATTGCCGTCATTTATGATCGCATCTCGAAGGTGGATGTATTCTTCTGTGCGTAGTTTCTTCTGATTCAGTCTTATGTAAAGCATCCGTTCTGCTTCTATTTTTGCGTACATATCTACCAGAAATTGTTGGAATAAACGGCGAGTGTTGAGAATGTGATTGTATATTTCATTGTCTCTGATCATTAAGCGGTAAGCATAGAACTCCTTGGAAGTGACTTTTTTGTTTGTTTCTATGCCTGTTTCAGGATGAATTTGTTTTATATTGAAATGATAACCGTCCTCTCCGTGCAGAAATATTAAAGGATATTGAAGAGAATCATATGAACGGTGTGTCTCTGCAATGCGTTGTAGTCCTTTTCTTCTTCGTTGTAAAATTATGTCACGGCTTGTATTTTCATTGTCCACAATTACGATGGCGACTTCATCTATCTGAGGTGCATTAAATCTACGTTCGTGTTCTCCACGTGGTCTTTTATCGGCTCGAATCACAATTTTATAGTCATCAGAAATCATGCGATCTAGTGTTGTTTTGAATATGTAAATCAGTTGATTGTATTTGTGTAAGATCCTCTGTACATCTTGGATTATTTCGCGTTTCAATCCATTAAAATGTGTACTTCGTTGATCAATTTCTTGTTCTTCATTTCCAATGAAATATACTTGCAGAAATTTATAGTCATCGTTAGGCATTGGTAGTAACGATCCTATTTTGTGATAAATTTGCCCTTGAATTGAAAATACATATTCAAATTCATCTCTATTAGTGTTAGTCGAAGTAACACCGAAAGAAGTCATTTGAAAGCAGGAGTTGTATGATCTTATATTTTGAAGAAAGTGTTTTGATTCTGGTGTTTCCCCGGTCATGTAATGTAGAAATTCCTGCGGAGGTGCTTCCAGTGGTGGTAATCGAATTTTTCCATTCATGCAACAGAGACCTGGTGTTTCTTTACTGAATTTTTTCGCGTGGCAAAATTGGCAAATGTTATTCATTTTTCCGATCACAACATATTTATGATTGTAATATTTCTTCGTCGATTCGTAGTGGAATGCTTCCTTTGTTAGATTATCTTTTAAAATTCTCGATTCTTCAATAGTTTTATTTTCGCTTCTTTCTTCGCTTTTTCCGCTTCTCAGGGTGCTCATTCTGGTTCGTTGATTTTGTAAACGTGCTTCGCGCTGTTCTTCCGTTTCATTTCTTCGATATTCTTTTTGTTTCCGCCGTTTCGCTGCAGAACTGGCAAGATCTCCACCTCTTTTACGTCTAGGCATTATATTCTGTAAAATATAAATTAAATGAACATTTTATAGACAAATATATTATTACGTAAACGTGGGGCACGTTGAGACAAAGAAAACAAAATTATTTAATCTTCAAGCGGTCGCGCGATATTTTGTTTACGGCCAAAGTATATCGATTCAACGCCGCGCGACTACTTGAAAGTTAAGGAAATTACAATTAAAAGAAAAGAAAAAAAAACCATTAGAATTAATTAAATACATTATTAAAAATACTCACATTTAATATTTCACAATAAAGGCTCACAGATAACTTTTTTTTTTCTTCACTTCAAGATCATGAATTAATTAAACACACTATTAAAAATACTCACACGTGATACTTCAAAATAAAGGCTCACACAGGTAACTTCTTTCTTTTTCGTTTCGAAGTGGCTTGTTCCGCTGTTCAAATCGAATTAATTCTGGCGGGCGACACCGGGCTCTTATATATTCAGAAAGCTAGGCTCTAGGGTATTCCAGAAAGTTGGCTTTATGGAGACTATACACATGAAGTGTATAGTTGGCTCTAAGATATTCGAGAAAGATGGCTCTAGGATATTCAAGAAAGTTTGGGAATATTTACTTTCTCACACCTTCTAGGTATAGAATGTTCTCGACGTTATCGTTCGCCGTAACAATAGGTTTTGCAGCTGTAGCATACGCAGTAAAGGCGCGAAATTTAAAAACTTAAATTTTAAAATGTTTTCAGAAGTAATTTGAATAACTAAAATGATATCGCTTTAACTCCAACATATAAGTTAGCTACTGCTGTATAAATACACAAAATTTAATAACTTTATTATGGTAACAAATGTAATTTAAGACTTTATTGAAATGAGAATTTTAAATTTCGCGCCCCAAATAATCGTTCTTTTAAGTCCATATTGTGTACAATGAATGAAGTTCAACTATTTGACAACAGATGGCGCGACTACACTTACTTTCCAAGTTGAAGGGTTGGAAAAGCCCTTATATCTTTAAAAACACACCCTTTAGGTTAAAACGGGAACTTTCTTGTTCGAGGGGGGATAAAGGGTTATGGTAACAAATGTAATTTAAGACTTTATTGAAATGAGAATTTTAAATTTCGCGCCCCAAATAATCGTTCTTTTAAGTCCATATTGTGTACAATGAATGAAGTTCAACTATTTGACAACAGATGGCGCGACTACACTTACTTTCCAAGTTGAAGGGTTGGAAAAGCCCTTATATCTTTAAAAACACACCCTTTAGGTTAAAACGGGAACTTTCTTGTTCGAGGGGGGATAAAGGGTTATGGTAACAAATGTAATTTAAGACTTTATTGAAATGAGAATTTTAAATTTCGCGCCCCAAATAATCGTTCTTTTAAGTCCATATTGTGTACAATGAATGAAGTTCAACTATTTGACAACAGATGGCGCGACTACACTTACTTTCCAAGTTGAAGGGTTGGAAAAGCCCTTATATCTTTAAAAACACACCCTTTAGGTTAAAACGGGAACTTTCTTGTTCGAGGGGGGATAAAGGGCTATCACACTATATAAGTCCCTTTATCGTGATGGGACTCCTTTTTAAGTTTTATCGGCACGCACATTTTATCAACTTAGTTTTATTATATATAATGATAATGATAGTGGGACATTAACACACGGTCATCTGATCCCAAACTAAGCAGAGCTTGTACTATGAAAACCAGATAACTGGTCATATATACTTAAATATAGATAATTACACCCAGACACAAGACAAACAGACATATTTCAGCAGAAATTACGCCGCAGGTCGTGGGTTCGATTCCCACCCGAGACAAACATTAGTGATGAACATTAGTGTTTGTGTCAAGTCTGGCTGTAAATATTTATTATAAGTATATATTTACAAAAGAAAAGTATTATATGTATAGTATATACCAGTTATCTGGTTTCCATAACACAAGCTCTGCTTAGCTTGGGACCAGATGACCGTGTGTGTTAATGTCCTAGAATATTATTATTATTATTAATGTTTGTCTCAGGTGGGAATCGAACCCACGACCTGCGGCGTGAAAAGCAAGTATCTTACCGACCACGCCACCGGCCCGTCAAAATTTATTAATTACGTGAGGTGTTCCATTGACGCCCCTTAACTTTATAAAGGAGTACGTTAACTCATACTAAATACACAGGGCCTCTTTAAACAAAAGAAAATCATTTGTTTTCTCAAAACGGTACAATGGGCAGTTGTATTTTCATTTGTACTGACCATATAAAGCTTGGCAATATTTTAAATTATGACATCTATTAACTACCTACTGCTATTCTTTTATTTTTGCTGTCATCACTATAACAAGAATCATGTACTTTTAAACTATCGCGTTGCATAATTATTTATATTTATCACTGGCCCGCCCCGGCTTCGTACGGGTAGATATCGGTATTAGACAATTTCTAATCATCGTACATTTTATCACACTCTTCGCTTACTCTGACGGGCCGGTGGCGTGGTCGGTAAGACACTTGCTTTACACACCGCAGGTCGTGGTTTTTTTTTTTGTAAATATATACTTATAATAGATATTTACACCCAGACTCGACACAAACACAAATGTTCATCACAAATGTTTGTCTCGGGTGGGAATCGAACCCACGACCTGCGGCGTGAAAAGCAAGTATCTTACCGACCACGCCACCGGTTACAGGTTCTTACAGGTGTAAGCGCTATGCTATGATTATAATACGCATATTTTATATAATTTATTTATGATTTGTTAAGTCTTTAATGTAATATTGTTATAAAATAAATGTTGTCTAGTTTCCTCATTCATAGCAGTACCTTTCAATATAGGGCAATCGAGATAAACTCGACAATACCTACTAATTACATAAGGAAATAACGTTGTTGATGCAACCAGGCCTCAACACGTTTGTTATCATTGCTATAAAATTATGTTGTGTTATAAAATGTAACAAGTGTGTTTACAGAAACATCACGAACGAATTTTTGTTTCAGAGATCTTGTAAATATACCGTTCGATATTGATGTGAGTGAAAATGAAACGTATATAGATTGGGGGGGGGGGGGGTGCACGCACGTGTGAAAGTATTATATAATTATTACATTGAGTTGTGTAGTAGAGACGATGATAATAGTGTGGAGTAGGGAGGGAGATAAAGCGCCGCGGCGCCTGCGCTGCGGCTTCATGCAGTATTTTTGAACTTCGAGCAATCTGCAGGATGGAATCATCATCACTTCACTTCTACCCTTTTTAGTATCCCACTGTTGGCCACGGGTCTTCTCTCAAACATCTTATGAGTTGAGAGAGCTTAGGTCTTAATCCACACACGCTGGCTAAGTGCGTGTTGGTGGATTTCTCATGTCCTCGAATGATTAGTTCTTAGACATGCCGGTTTCCTTACGTTGTTTTCCTTCACCGATGTTGAGCAGCGGAGATAAAACAATTCACACAAAGATGTGTGGGCGCGACCAGAATTCGAACTCGCGACCTTATTTTTCTAAGGCGAGGCCCGTACGGGGAGGATGGAATATGTATGTGTGAAAATATTATTATTAGTAATATTTTTTGTTCCTCTAATAAGTTCTGCATAACTTTTTTGTAAGTATATTACTTCTTGCACCGCTTCGGTAACGATCAGGGTCTCTACTGCGCAGTTCAGTGTTAAAAATCAAACTTAAAAAAAAGCTCCAAAAAGGCTCTCTTTGAAAGTTGTTAATATTCATGAGCACTACAACGTGGTAAAGTATGTTGCACTAAGTACCAGTCACCCTATAAAAGACACCCAATATCTAATTAAATCAGTTTTTCTGAGGAACCCTTAACTTGGTTTACTGCCGTTGGCTATTCGCTTCGACATAATAATACAAGGAAGCTGAATTTCTAAAGATGCTTCAAGATAGATAAATACGTACTACAGTCAGTGTACAGTCAATGCCAAAAGTAAATGATTCACTTCAACCCTTTCTAGTGTCCCACTCCTGGGCACGGGTCTTCTCTCAACTATATAACGAGTTGAGAGAGTTTAGACCATAATCCACACACGCTGGCCAAGTGCGGGTTGGTGGATGTCACATGTCCTCGAATGATAAGTTCTTAGACATGCCGGTTTCCTCACGATGTTTTCCTTCACTGATATTGAGCAGCGGAGATGAAACAATTCACACAAAGATGTGTGGGTATGAAAATCGTTGGAGCCGATTCCGAGATTCCAATTATATACAAGAACTAGCTGCCCCAGCGAACTTCGTACCGCGCAAAATTGTGAATCTAAACCATTCCCAGATCCCCTTGAACACACACAAAAAATTTCATCAAAATCGGTCCAGTCGTTTAGGAGGAGTTCAGTCACATACACACGCACACAAGAAATATATATATTAAGATTGCTCGTTTAAAGGTATTAGATATAATATTAGTAAAATGTGTAGTAATTTATACCAGTTACCTATCTGGTTTCCGTAGCACAAGATTTGTTTAGTATCGGATCAAATGACCATATTGTGTTATTGTTCCGGAATATTATTATTGTTTTGATACTTTTTGCGGTGACTGTACGTCAAAGGATCTGTCATGAAAATCTGAGGATTTTTCGGGTTAATACGGCCTCCTACGAGAATAATAAATAGGGTTTTTATTTGTAGTCTGTATTGTGTCTCAGTAGGTACGTGATGGGTACGTACGGTACAATATTTAGGGGTGAAAAGATTACTGAAAAAAATTGACCTACATCTTGATTCCAAGTTGAGCTAAAATTTTAAGTAGAAGTAAGGCTATACATATATTCTATAATACGAAATCGTACAGTGCCCTTTTGTATAATAATGCGTTCAGAGCTGTTGGAGCTGCCGAGGCACTGCAGCGCCTGAGGGATGTTTGCTGAAGCGCGCATCGATTGTTTTTATGCCCCTGTATCCCTGGTAAGCAGTCATCTCTGTTTCCCGATAGCTATAATCTACCTGTCTTCAAGTCACGAGTGAATCGGTATTTATTGGGTAGGCGCGTTCCGTTGTAGACTGCAACATTACTTCACATCAGGCAAGTCGTGGTCAAGCGCAAAACCTATTATAGGAAAAAAATAAAAAAAATAAAAGGGGATTAAAAACATTGAATTCAGGAAAAAAAAAGGTATAATGTTTTTGATAAAGTTAAAATGATAATGACAACATGAGCATTGGTTTATAATTTTGGAAATTTACGCTTAATAATAATTTAACTACTGCTTGTACCTGTAGTTACAATACCTACCTAAGATCATAGATTTTGCCAGCCATTTGGATGGTAGGGTTGAAATGTTTATTCTCTGTGTTTACCTACCAAATAGACTTAGGGCTTCAAAATAGACAAGCACTAACCTAAATTCTAAAGATAACCTTCAAGAAACTACAAATTCGGGGACAATATTATTACAACAAAACGTGATGCTGACGCAAAGATTTCGGGAATTTAACGTAGATTCGCAGCGCCACCTTACATCGCCATTAAATATTAAAAACGGTCTAAAAAGCTAAGCACTTAACCTTTCCAAACTAGCGTTTTATGAGACGCAACAAGTTCGTTTTAAAAATGCATATATGCGTGCAGACGCGGCCGGTATAGAGGTATTTCGTATAGAGGAAACTTAAGTATCCCTTTCTTGGTGTACAGTGATGCATTTGACTAGAATTCCATCTAATAAATTTGTAAATTCTTTATTCCTCGCGTCTTCAACATTGCCTGTCGCCCAGGACCTCTGGCTATTTCATATCGAATGCATCTAGATCGTTCTACCGTCTTTCACATTATCTCACACTAGAGAAGCTTAATTTTGATTTTTTTAACTTTGAGTTTATGGGTTACTTAAGTTGTTTTTATGGTTTAAGTTGTTGTATTTCCTACTGTCTGGTTTGTTCCTACGATTTGAGTGTAACTCGCTGAAATAAGCACGTATACACACGCGTTCCACTTGATAAAGTGCACGTGTCGCCACAAAAACGCTAGTCTGAAATAACTGTAATGACTGGTTCACATTATTCCAGTTCAGTAATCCAGCGAATTGATCCAGTTCATTCCAATTCCAAATCTGCTGAATCCGGTCGATTGAAAATTGCTTGCATATCGGGTAACATTATCCTAGCGGCATTGCAGCGCTGGGCTGGATCTCTGGACTGGAATACTACCGGAATAATATGAACCTGCCATTATTCTCTGAGGCCATTAAAATTTAAAATGAAAGCAGACCTTTTGATGGTTTACTGTAGATACTTCTACTTGCTACCCATATTTTTAATTGGACTTTATTCAATTTTCTTTGTATTTGCATAACACAACGTAAAACAAATTAACTCCTCTTTTGACCTAGAACCTACTTGTGTACCTTTCTTTTTTTTACTAGTACAGTTTGTTTAAATGGCATTTCTTGGTAGTCAATAGTAATGGACTAATTAACATTCACATAGCATGCGAAAGCTTCATTAGCGTTTAACAAATTAAAAGTAGTTGCGAAATTCTGTGAAGTATGAAACGAGTTTACCACTCGCTTCATACCTTCTTCTGTAGCATGCACACGGCCGCGACCGGCAGCTACCTCTCTCTATAGCACGCAAACACGTACTATATCTCTGTTTCACGTGTTCACGTTTCCTTGACTTACATTATTGGCGAGTAAAATTATTAGCTCTTTAATTCGCAGAATAAGAAATATCATATAATTCATTATTCACACTGAGCAATTAGCTTAGCAATAGCAATTAGCATGTTAACACTCGTTAATTCACATGCTCATGTAATATATGTGAATTCGCATTAATCACCATCACTAACAGTCACTCATATAGCAGGTTTTTTCTTAGAAAACCGAGACTGCTGAAAATCAGAAGGTTTGTACCTACATTTATTGACGGGCCGGTGGCGTGGTCGGTAAGATACTTCCTTTTCACGCCGCAGGTCGTGGGTTCGATTCCCACCCGAGCTAACATTTGTTTAAATATGTCTGTTTGTCTTGTGTCTGGGTGTAATTATCTTTATTTAAGTATATATTTACAAAAGAAAAGTATTTTAAGTAGTATATTACCAGTTATATGGTTTCCATAGTAAAAGCTCTGCTTAGTTTAAGATCAGAGGACCGTGTGTGTTAATGTCCCACTATATTATTACTATATTGGTTAGCTGTAAGGATGTTATAATACTGTAATAATAAATAAATAAATAAATAAATAAATAATTATTGCCAGTGCAAAGTTGGGACACAACATTACAAACTACTGTAAAATAAGTACTAAACATACATTTCAAGTTGATTAAACAGATAATTTGTAGGTATACATATGTACAGTTTTGTGAAACTTTCATGTAATTATTAAGAGAATACCCTGTACCTTCTTTAATAAAAATGAAATCTTGTAACTTGTAAAATATGCAGAAATTTTCTGATTCCATTCAAAAGAAAAGTTAAATAGCATAAATAAAACTGCCTTTACTATGAAATGAAATTAAACGAAAATGAAATAGAAATATGCTTTATCCATTTCATTTCCTATTGTGCAGTAAATGACTACTGAGAAACACTGCCAAAAAACTCAATAGATTTTTTTTCTTTTTTAAATGAAGTACTTATATTTACCAGATTTTGTTTGTTTAGTGTATTGAATTAGAGCGACTTAATTCCCATCGTATTTATCGTAGATTTTATAATTATTTTAAATTTATGGCTTCCTAGTTTGTAGATAGCTCTTTTTTGTAAAATAAAGATGGTTTCTATATCAGCCGCATTTCCCCAAAGAAGAATTCCGTAAGACATGATACTATGATATTATCTAAAATATACAATTCTAGCAGTATCCACATCAGTGAGCCATCTAATGGTTTTGACTGCATACGCAGCAGAACTTAATTTTCCTGACATAGAATGATTTTGTTTTGATGCCTTAAAAATTAGATGTCTTAACAGGGTCCAACTCATTGCCATTAATTTTAACATTTGTATTTGCCTGTCTTACATTAGGCATGGAGAACTTTATCATTTTACTTTTCTTATCATTGAGTAAAAGATTATTCACATTAAACCAATATAGCATTCCGGAATCGTTATGTAGTCACCTAAGGTAATATTTTGAGGGCAAAAATTATCAGAAAAATTTTACTGAGTTTTTCCATGGAATTTTATCGTATACGTTTTTCATACAAATTACGTGTTTACCTGAGTCACTTTAATCTGGCAGCCGTTTTCTAAATTAAGGTGTGTTCCGAGAAAAAACAGAGGTTCGTTTTCTAAAAATAGGTAAGTGTAATTAATTGTAGAAAATGTAATTTCAAAAGGTACTTTACGAAGGTTTCCGCTATAATGAAGGAAATTAAAAGGAAAATTGCTTCGACGAATGATAAAAAAGCGGTCAAGTGTGAGTCGTATATACAGATCAATGGTTAGCTTCAAAATGACGGAGTGCTCGATTCAGATTTTTGTAAAGTTGGTCAGACATTGATTGAAGGTCGGACATAAGTCCGTCATAAAGAGGGATAATATGTAGGTACGACTATTTTACTAGTTTTAAAGAGTTCTATTTTCTTAAAGCGAATTGGTGAAGAAAACATCGTGAGGAAAACGGCATGTCTCAGAACAGAACTAATCATTCGAGGACATGTGACATCCACCAACCCGCACTTGGCCAGCTAAATAAATAAAAATATCTATTTAAATAAAAATCGATTGGTGTCCGTTAGTCTCGCTAAAACTCGAGAACAGGTGAACGGATTTATCTTATCTTGGTCTTGAAATGTTTGTGGAGGTCTGGGGAAGGTTTAAAATGTGAGAAAAATTTGAATAATTGCCGGGAACACCCTAAAAACAGCAGTCGATTGAGGCAGTACGAAGTCTGCCGGGCCAGCTACTAAAAAATAAATTTGACAAAAGAAGAAACATAAGGCGTTTCCTGAGGTCTTAAGTCGATGCTTAACCATTGGTGAAACTTGTTTTTGCGTTGGGCAACTGCTTAATATTAAGCTATCACGTCTGGGAGTTTCCTAGTTAGTGAAAACGGGCATAAAACGTGTAACCACTACTACCATAAGAATTCAAAGAAGTCATTGCCTCGTTGATTCAGTAATAATCTCATTCGCTTAGTAACCGCGAAGTCCCAATTTTAATTCCCGCGTCGAGCAAAACGACTTTTCTAATATACTTATAAAATCTTAGTTGCATAGTATTGTATTAGATTTACGCGAATATCACACATTGAAATAAAATAATAAATTAATAAAATTAAATAATTGTGATTAATATTTTTGGACATCAAATAGGTACCTCAGTCCACCCGTGAACATGAAGTCTGAAAAGACTTTGAAACGTCGGAATCTAAAATCTGAAATAAACCGCTATGAAATCCGTTAAAAAGTAGTTTTATTTCCATCTTAGTTGCAGCTTGAAGTTTGGATTTACGTATGGGATATTACGTATGGGACTTAAACATAGCTGGTGAAAAGTGAGTAATTGTCACCTCTGCTTACACCTTTATATAACACAGGCGCGACGCTATGTTATAAATTCATTATTCCATTATGCATCAAAGATACTTCTATCCAAAGCATTGAAGAGCATCCTCAAAATAGATTTTAAAACCTACTCATTGATCAGCCAACGAAATTAGTCTTCGGATACTAAATCTCTTTAGAATAGAATTGTTATTATAAGCCGAGTGTAATCAAAATAGAAATCCCAAGCAAATTGAATGAAAGCGAATTCAAATCGAATTAGGTGACTAGAATCCCAATTCAGAACAAATGAAGGATCGCATGTTAAACCAATTTCAATTTTTGAATACATCTAAATATATAAAAGAAGAAACTGACTGACTGACTGACTGACTGACATATCAACGCAGAGCCCAAACCGCTGGGTCTAGAGACTTTAAATTTGGCACATAGGTTCCTTATGGGGTCTAGGGGTGCACTAAGAAAGTTTGGTTACGAGTTGCGTGCAACCTATTATTATTTTATTTACAGTATTTAGATTTGAGCAGCGATGGCGCAGCGGTACGGGCCTCGCCTTATAAATATAAGGTCGCGGGTTCGATTCCCAGTCGCGCTCAGAGATCTTGGTGTGAATCGTTACATCGCTGCGGCTCAGTATGCTAGATTTAGCTGTTCTTTTTTTAACCGATCACGAAAAATCGTTGGATGATAAAAGTTTGCCGAGTATTTCTGTATGATTTTGTATTTGTTTACAAGTTTGTGTCATCGTAGCTCCTAAAAGATTTGGCGGATGTATGAAAATAAGACAAACAGACATATTTAAACAAATGTTTGTCTCGGGTGGGAATCAAACACACGACCTGCGGCGTGAAAGGCAAATATCTTACCGACCACGCTACCACCGCACAGGCCCGGCGCGGCCCATCGTTTAATTAAAAGCTTGTGTATCCAAGCGAGATGTTTCAAAAAAATGTGCTCATTTATGCTTCGAAGGTTTACCTAATTAAACTATTTTATTGGTGTTTGGCATTTTTATAAAATCCGTATTTTTTTTTCAAATATTGCTCGGTAATTGCTTTAGGATTACTAAATTTTATTTTTGTATTGTTTCAGGTTAATTAGTAAAAACTTGGCCAAATTGCAAACTAGTCTGCCATTGTTAAAATAAATAATAATTACCATAATATGATCGTGTACTTATCCTAGTCATTAATATTAAATAAAAATCATAAGTTATATTTTCATAAATTAAATATAGTATCTATATCAAAATAAAAGTATAAAAATATAAATATTTTAATTATATTAAAAATAGAATTCAAAATGGAATCGTTTGAAATAAAAAATAAAATGTTAATCAAATGGAAATTTAAGTTCTAAATTCGAACGTTTTAAATTTGAAATAATAAATATGGCGTCTCCGTCGTCCGCTCCGAAGGCGCCATCGCCGCCTCCTCCAGGACACGCTCCCAGCAAGATGGAAAGAAGGATGTCACACTTCAAAGAGTACAAGTTCTTCAGGAGTTTTAGTGCAAAGGTGGAAAACTGGCCGATGAGAAAAGCTGAACAGCTGTGGAGGAAAATGAGGGAACGTAAGATAGCAGGTAAGATATTTTATTACTTCTCTACCTATTTTTTTAGATAGATACTAGCCTACAACTTTTGGTGAATACTTGCAGGACAACCGCTGCATAAAATCACCTGTGTTAGTGATTTGTAAAAATATTTGTACTAATATTTGTCAACATTTTATCCTAACTCAAAAATTATTATCCTATCCACCATTTCTTTATTATCCTATTCTTAGTTCAAATATTTTTTATTTTTTTCTTTAATCATTTGTAACGGTGAAAATAAAAAATAACAAAAACATATTATGAAGTTACATACTTATACGGCTTCTTTGCCTTAGTATTCTTTTTTTATTTTTTTTATAATAAAATAATAAAAATAAATAAATTAAAAAATTAATTATGTAATGTAGTTATTCAAGTTATTGTCAAGATTTTTTCAAGATTAGATTTCACTAGTATACAACTATACACTTGGTCATTCGGCGCTTACGATTTAAAAAAAAAGTGGGTGTTCTAATTTTTGATCTATTTAACTTCTTTTTAGACATTAAAATATTGAAATGTCAATTATATTCACAATAATCTAAGCCCTCTTTGTAATAATTAATACGCAAAACCCCCCTTTTAATACGCAATACGCATTATGTATTTTGGTCTTGGTTCAGTATTTAGGCTATTCAGTAAATATTCCATTTATTTTGACCGGTTTATATTTGTATCGCCCATAAAAATAACGGAGTTGAATTTTCTTCTACTAAATAAAGAGTGGAACAATTTATTTTATTTTTATAATCTAAAGATTATAGTACACAATTATTATTAGTACACACAGTATTAGTACACAATTGTAACTAACAAAAAAATTCGCCCAACGTGGGGCTCGAACCCACGACCCTGAGATTAAGAGTCTCATGCTCTACCGACTGAGCTAGCCGGGCACTCATTCCTTTTGTGAAATAGGTTAGTAGTTTTTTATTTCTATCACATTATTGTGTTTGTCTTTTGATCAAGTCTTGTGCGAAGAGTTTCAATAACAAAATATTCACATGAATCCTACTAATCCTACTAATATTATAAATGCGAAAGTAAGTGTGTGTGTGTGTGTGAAGGTTTGTTACCGCGTATCTCCATAACCGCTCAACCAATGTAAATGAAGTTTAAAACATAGGTAGTGTATACCCTAGAATAGGACATAGGCTAATAATATTTCCAAAAATCATCCCCTAAGAGGGTTAAATAGAGGGGTGAAGTTTGTATGCAACTTTTTATTCCTTGGTCCCATTCATTTAAAATTCGGTACACATAAACCTTAAGACAAATAATAAGATACAGGTTTTTTATTTTTCCATAATTACCCCCATGTGGTGTGGAAAATGAGTTTTATTGGTAAAAACTAAAGTTTCTCTGGATCTCTTTAGTCTCAAGTCCGATTCACTCCAAATTCGGCACACATATACCTTAAAATAAATCATAAAACACGTGTTTTTTATTTTTCCAAAACTACCCCCAGGGGGAGTGTAAAATGAGCTTTTTTGGAAAAATTAAATATTCCAGAACTGTTTACTCCTTGGTCCGATTCACTTGAAATTCGGTATAAATATAGCTCAAAACAAATAATGAAACACGTTTTTTTTATTTTTCCAATTTTTTTTATTTTTATCCTAATTCTATGCGGGAGAAGCATGAGAAATTATTCTGAGTGTGATTTTATTTGCTGTTGATATCAATACTCTTTCGTGCTTTTGATTTAAATTACTCTTTATTTTGACACAATGACATGTTTGATAACTCAATGCGATGAACAGAATTCGAAATTTAAATTAAATGAAAAACTTACATTATGGTCTAAGAGCCGTAGAAAAACGACTTTCATCGGTGTGACAACCAAGTTAGACATATTTTTTATGAAACTCCTATAGATTTATGGACATGCATAGGGGAGCTTGCCCATTTCAAAATGTTGCTAACTATCTCAATACAAAATTAGTTCAATAGTGTAGGCGTCCACTACTGAACTAATTTTGTATGGAGATAGTTCGAGACCCGGGATAGGATAGTTTCATCCGACTGCGATAAAAGAGTTCAATGGTTTAGCGCTATAACCGACATACTCGCGGGCGAAGCCGCGGGCGGGAAACTAGTATACCATGAATACATTAGTCTACAACTATAAAGTAAGTCTTAAAATCTACGTTATGTAACAAAGCGTATTATAAAATTTCAGACTATCAAACGGGTAAAAACGCTTGAAATTAAGTCGCTCTAATTCAACACACTAAACTAACAAAATGTAACAGATTTAAGTACTTCATTTAAAAAAAGCCTACTGAGTTTTTCTTAGTGTTTCTCAGTAGTTGCCAGTCATTCATTACACGGTAGGAAAATAAATTGGACTATTTTTATGTAGACTCGAGTCTCAAAAAATAAATAAAGCATATTTTCATTCATTTCATTTCATTTCATTTCATATAGATTTATTTTGCGTTTATTTATAAACTGCGTGAAAATGATTGTTTTGGGCTAAGTATTTTTATCACATAGATCTATATTATGTGTTGTGAAAACACACAGCGTTAGTGAAGAAGCAATTGAGAAAATACCTTTAAACATAGAAAACTTTTAGTAAACTCACCCAATTGTCCATGGTTTGTTACCTGTCACTCGTCCTTGTCACTCTCCAGCAAGCTCCGTCTCTATAGAGCGAGAGGTTAGCGTCCAAGCTTCATAGCGTTGAGAAATTTTGCCGAGAGAACGTCAAAATTGTTCCTATCTAAGAAAAGTTTGGAAAAATATAAAATACGTGAGAAATCTTGCAATAAATAAGAAGCACACAGTGTAATTAATCTATACCGATCGAAGTGTTCATATTTTATCGATTAATGTGTCTTTTACAAAATTACGAAATTTACCAAAGTGGACTTGCCGTGTGAAAAGATGGTGGATCCAAAATTTAAAAGTTCTTTCGAAATCCAAGGTTACCTACTATTCAAAGTAAGTACATAATCTTCGGAAGATGAAAAATGACACAATATTCCACCCAATTTATGATGAAATCGTTCACGTAAGTAATCATACCTTGTTATTTTGTTTCAAGTTCTAACTTGTTTAAACTGGCAAAGGGCAATAGATTGATCGATATAACACTTACGGTATTTATGATCTTAATGTAAATAAGTATATTACAACAGTTCTGGCTTTAAACTAATCTACTTGCAGACAAAAGACCGTTTTACAATACTTGTTGGACAGAATGTAAAGGTTATACCTAAATAATATTTACCAATATTATTATGATAAAGGTGATTTTGCAAGCTTTAATTAAGATCTGTGCGAGTTGAGTTAATATGTAGGTTAAAAAACAAAGGCAAATCAATTTTTAGGGAGCCTATTAAGCCTATTATTAAGATAATATGAGTGGAAACCGCCTATTATAGATTGATAGATCATCAAACTTACAAAACCTTTACTTGCTTATGTTACTATTATGAAAAACTTGTAAGACAACTCAACTGTCTTATTTTCAGTAGAAAAAGGACTGACTGTTTTAATTTTAAAGCAAAATGATGTTGTAATTTAGAAGGATCGGATCCTTCAACAATACTTAATTGTACATAAATCCTATCTAAGGTATTATTAAAAGTTTATTAAAACTACAATATTAATGCCTCGGAAGTATTAATTACCATTGTATTTATCAGTAATAAGAGTGATCTAACCAGGAATTTCAAGGAAGATGTCATAGTTCTATGACTCCTTAACTAAAAGTTAAATAAATAAATAAATAAATATTCTGGGACATTAACACACACGGTCATCTGGTCCCAAGCTAAGCAGAGCTTGTGTTATGGAAACCAGATAACTGGTATATACTATACATATAATACTTTTCTTTTGTAAATGTATACTTATAATAGATATATACACCCAGACTCGACACAAACACAAATGTTTTTCATCACTAATGTTTGTCTCGGGTGGGAATCGAACCCACGACCTGCGGCGTGAAAAGCAAGTATCTTACCGACCACGCCACCGGCCCGTCATGTTAGTTACAGTTAGCACGTCAGTTATTACATAAAAGTTGCTGTAAACTATTTCTATGTAAAATTAAGTATAGTATTAATAGAAAAACCCCCGTAATTTCAGCATGAGTAAAGAACTTGCTACAAACGTTGCAGACATGGGTCTAACATATTAACCAATATCCTCTAGTTTCAATGCAATGAAACTAAGCCAATAAATCTGTTTTATCCTATCAAGCGCTCTTAATCGTAAGATCATAATTAGTAGATTATGGTATACACAGGTCTACACCTACACCATCAGTCTACACTGATGTAACAAATTTCTTACCTAAAAGCTAAATAAATTAATTGGTAAGAAAAGTAAGAGAAACTAAGATAAATAGATCCACTCAGGGGTATCTCATAAAAAGGACTTGCATCAATAACAGACTGATACAATTAGCACAGTAGTGGGCACCTAGAATGTTCAATATGGGATTGCAGAAATCCCAAAATACTGATGTTATCCAAGTACCTATTTGTGTATCTGAAAGATAGCTTCTGACCGACAGGAATCCAAAAAAATTACCTCTTAACTTGTGGAAATTTTGAGGTTGTTGGGAACCAAGAGATAACATGTACCTAATTCTCTAGAGTAATGGATGCTGATAGCAGATATGCTTGGCTACAGATGCTTAATTCAAAAATTTGCAAATAATAATAACAGTAATTTTGCCAAATCACTAGGTAACAATGCTCTAAGTTATCTTTAGTACCTAAATAAATTATAATTTAATTTGAGTTGCAAATTTATCTAGGAAGTTGAATAGTTTAATTAGGGTTTACTTTTTTATTAGGGATAATGTTTATTAGGGATAATGAACCAACCCAGTTGACTGATTATCTCAACTTAGTGGGAAACTCACAGTAAATTAAAAAAAAAAAAAAAATTAAAAAAAAAAATTAAAAAAAATTAAAAAAAAAAACAAATAACAAATAACTTTAACAGAGGTGGTAAGATTAAAATCAATAAGATACAAAATGCAGAGTGGTAGACACATGACACCTAAAGTTTTCTAAATTATCTCATTCACTAAAGTCACTAGTGACTGAAGACTGCACCTATCTCTAACTCAATACAATAAGTGTAAAAATCTGAATAAAAGACTGGAGCACAACTCCCAAATCTAAAATATAACTAAAGTACCTATGACCCATTTTCTATCTCAGATGCAACGGATGCAAGCTGAGTAGAGGACTGTGAAGCACACTTCCAAGTCTACAATTTAACTAACTTATGACCCATTTTCTATCTTAGATGCAGCGGATGCAAACTGAGTAGAAGACTTCGGAGCATACCTCCAAGTCTAGAATTTAACTAACCTATGACCCATTTTCTATCTCAGATGCAGCGGATGCAAACTGAGTAGAAGACTTCGGAGCATACCTCCAAGTCTAGAACTTAACTAACTTATGACCCATTTTCTATCTCAGATGCAGCAGATGCAAACTGAGTAGAAGACTTCGGAGCATACCTCCAAGTCTAAAATTACCTTAGGTATACCCATTTTCCATCTCGGATGCAGCAGATGCAAACTGAGTGGAAGATTGTGTGAGCACATCTCCAAGTCTAGGATAAGTAAGGTATGACTCATTTTCTAACCTCAGATGCCGCACAGGCAAGCTGGGTAGAATGTAGTATTATGGATAGCTTGGTCTGTGGAGTACAGTTCCAAGTTAACTACTAAATGATGAGTCGTTTTCTAACCTCAGATGCAGCAGATGCAAACTGAGTAGAAAACTTAACAGTAAGTATAATACCTTACCTATATCTAAGATTTGGGATTTCTACTATTAGCTTGGTATTATAATTTTAATATGAATAGATGTTGTAGATTTATTAAGAAATAATAAAAGGATGTGCTGACTCAATCAGACATTTTTTATAGTTACTTATGTCAGTGGGTTGGGTCCTGGTCATTCATAACACAACTGTTTACTAGTAGTTTATGTGTCTACTGGAGTCACTCGTGTATAACCCCAAGCCGCGGAGGCATGGCACGGAGCCAATAGAGAGAGACGCATAGAGGTGTTCACATTCGAAAAACGTTAGGTCAATATATACTACCAGTTCACCAATTAAGCAGCCATTTATAGTGGTGGTTTTTTCATTCAAATCACAATCCTCTAAAAGTCAATAAGTTGACTCATATTCTTTTATCTTGGAAAGTAAGGGGGAGGGTCGCACCATAACAAGTCACTTACAGAAACTAACAAATTTTAGTCGTCGAATGTATATTAAATTGTTTATTAGTAAAATTCGACCCGTCATACACTGTGCAACATAGAATCGAATTCAATTTGCAAACAGTGTTTTCATTGCTCATGCTTTGAAAATCCAACCCTTACTAATGGCGACCTCGTTTGGAATACCAAAATTGTTAGTTTAGTGGTTTCAAATCAATCAAATATAGAGGATATAGCTAGGCGGACTAGCTCATTGTGATTATAGCTTCTAGGTGTTGAATCCATAATATAAGAAATGAGATGATTTTGTGACCATCTGTCAGCAAAATTAATACAAGTACACAAGTAATGTTGGGGTCGGAACTGGGTACCTATTAAGGTAACCATCTTCTCTTTTTTGTCTTCCATAACACTTCAAGAAGCTGATTAAGCTTATTAAAATTACTAAATTAGTCCTGATCCTAATCAGGAGATTTAATACCTACCTACCTAAAAAACCATTGTTTGGTAGTTACCACTAATGTTCCACTTGACATACTTAGATTTGTAGCATTAAAAGGTCAGTCACAAACCATTGACTGCTTTGAGCGGAGAACAATAAGTACATCTGATGTTATAGTATAAAAAAAAATAAAAAAAACGAATTAACTACTGCATGTACTACTGAAATATGTAATATTGAATTATCTAATTATAACGTGGTTTTGCACCTTGCAAACTATACATACGTATATTCAATTCTTCCCATTTATAGAGTTGAAGTTAATTTCATGCAACTATTTCATGATACATGTTCGAACAAGTATCTTATTTTAAGACTTATAAAATACAAAATAGATGTTACTGAAAAAATATCGTTAACATTACTATTTACTTCACTCTACTTACAAGGTCCGTTCCAAGTAAAGATATTATTATATGGCTAGGCCATTGTCTACAACCATTATACTAAGGAAACAGTGTTTCTAATCTCTAAGGACAGGGCAGTACTCCTGGGTCGCGGTAGTGTCACATGGTCGCGGTAGTGTCACATGGTCGCGGTAGTGTCACATGGTCGCGGTAGTGTCACATCGTGGTTCCCGCGGCCCTGCTGGGTGCACATGCGCCGTTGACGCAGCCGTCACGGAATAAGTGGCGGCTGTTTCTGCGGTTCATGTTCACCAAGGTGAAAGATGGAGCGCTGTGGGTTTAGTGAGTATTGCCCCCGCCCGCGGTGTTGCATAAAGCAACATCGCGGTCGGGGGGGCACCGCTTCTCGGTGCCACGAGTCTCACACACCCCCGCCTTCCCCTAGGGGCGGGACAGTGCGTAAATGCATTCCCACAGCGGAAACAAAAAAAAAAAAAAAAAAAAGGGCAGTACTCCTGTCAAGAGGATGTATATTACTACCTGTTATAAAGTTTTACATCAAATTCAGCTTATTAAAGATGTATAATTATTTATCATAATGATACCTACTTATGGTTTCTTTTAATTAATTAGCCTAATTAATTTAAGTTTTCTTAATAATATTTGTTTGTTTTAAGGTTTGAGTATAGAATAACTCTTTTAATTTTCAAAAATTCATTGCTCATCATAGCGTTGAACTTGTCACCAGCAGATATCAAACAGGTCTTCACTAACGCTGTGTGTTTTCACAACACATAATAAACCTGTTTTGCATTACAACAAAACAGATATTATGTGAGAAAGAAAACACACAGCGTTTCAGCGTAACTCTTGCTGGTTAGTTGAAGACACTATGAAGCTTGGACGCTAACCTCTCGCTCTATAGAGACGGAGCTTGCTGGAGAGTGACAAGGACGAGTGACAGGTAACAAACCATGGACAATTGGGTGAGTTTACTAAAAGTTTTCTATGTTTAAAGGTATTTTCTCAATTGCTTCTTCACTAACGCTGTGTGTTTTCTTTCTCACATAATATCTGTTTTGTTGTAATGCAAAATAGGTTTATTAAACTCACCTGATAGTGGTCTAGATGGTTTGCCAAAACAAATTAAATTACTTACTAGCAAATGCCTGTATAGGTACTCCACTTACTCCACTTAATATAGGGTGACTGGTATATATTGTAAAATTCTTTGCCACGTTGTGTGGTAGTACTCACGATTTCAAGTTTCTACTGCACGGCTAAATATTTAACAATAAAATGCAATGTAAAAAAAAAACATATCCAAATTAAAATGTAGATAATGTAAAACAGTTGGTTCAAAAAAAGTTTATTTGGGAAAAGTTGTTTGTAACAGCGTGCGTATTCAACTGGGTTGGATGCATGTCAATACGTTGAGACTATGTGGTTTCATATAAAATCGAAGTGCGCTCACCTGTATGCAATACACCGCATTCCAGTCAACTGTTAGTGCATTCAAGCTCATAGGTATGAGCAATACCACGTGGTAAAGTATTTTGCCACCAACCCGCACTTGGCCAGCATGTGTGGATTAAGGCCTAAACTCTCTCAACTCATAAGATAGTTGAGAGAAGACCTGTGCCCAGCAGTGGGACACTAAAAAGGGTTGAAGTGAAGTATTTTACACAAATTACCAGTCACCCTATACAATTGGTATGTATTACGATAATTATTATCTATACCGATATCACTTCAACCTTTTTTAGTGTCCCACTCCTGGGCACGCGTATTACTACAACTATCTCACGAGTAGAGGTAGTTTAGGCCATAATCCACACACGCTGGCCAAGTGTGGGTAGGTGGATGTTACATGTACTTGAATGATTAGTTCTTAGACATGCCGGTTTCCTCACGACCTTTTCCTTCAGCGATGTAACAATTCACACAAATATGTGTGGACGCGACAGGGAATCGAACCCGCGACCTTATAAATCTAAGGCGGGGCCCGTACAGCTGCGTCACCGCTGCTCACTGATATACCGATATATAAATACATAAATAATATTTGGTACCAATAATCTTCAACACAAAAAGGTCAGATTCCTTTGTACATTAACAGAACATCTCAAACTAAATCCGGTAAAAATACACAACCCTCCAAAGCATTTTGAATGTTAAGTGAGCCGACCTTTATAGATATTCTACTGAAACCTTCGGGTGGTTCGTGAGGGAAGGCAATATGAGGGTTAATTTCTTTCAGCATTAAGATAACAACGAAGTTTAATATATCGCGATACCCTCAGATATAAGGTACATTCAAGGGTAAACAAATTTAGGTAACGTAATTTCGCTACGGTTTACAAAATATATATACATTCTTGTAATTCTAAGAGATTTGCGTAGAAAATACTACTGAGTAGGTATGTGTTAGCGGTGGCGCAGCGGTACGGCCCTCGCCTTTGAAAAATAAGGTCGCGGGTTCGAGTCCTGGTCGTGCCCACACATATTTGTGTGAATTGTTTCATCTCCGCTGCTCAATATCGGTGAAGGAAAACATCGCGAGGAAACCGGCATGTCTAAGAACTAATCATTCGAGGACATGTGACATCCACCAACCCGCACCTGGCCAGCGTGTGTGGATTAAGACCTAAACTCTTTAAACTCATAAGAAAGTTGAGAGAAGACCCGAGCCCAGCAGTGGGACACTAAAAAAGTGTTGAAGTGTGAATCAATTAGGTACGTATTATTGCTACGGAAATTCGTAGTCAGTGTATTGATGAGAAATTTGGAATACTTCAATCCTTTTTTTATGTCCTATTGCTGGGTACTGCACGAGGAACGTATAATCTCAGTAAAACCTACGTCATAACGATCTCTACCATATAAAGCTTCATACATGAAAACAGCCCTCTATAGATGGACCGTTTAACTCGCGTACCGCCATCTGAGGTACAAAGTCATAAAACATTAATTAAATCTCTTAAAGAACTATTTAACCACAGATAAAAGTAATGTAAGACTATTCGTCACTGTCATCATCACTGTCTGTGCAGCTTGAGGAGTCAGAATCTTGGCGATAGGCGATACGCAAGTTAAACGGTTTATCTATAGCATATGTCGGCTCATACATCTATCTCGGTAAGCAAATTTGATTCGACCAACACAACAACGAACTACAAATAGAAAGGCGAGAACATTTAATGGGAGAGTTTTGTAGGCTCAAAGAAATACTCAAACGTGACATGCCCATTAAACTAAAAACAATAGTATTGAACACATGTAGGTATACTCCCCTCACTGACATATGGCTGCTAAACATGGAAATTCACTAAAAAAGTATTAAATAAAATAACGTCCTGCCAAAGAAATATGAAAAGAAGTATCCTCAAAATTGGAAAGATCCAAAAAACTAAGGTTATCGACGCACCTAACTATTCAAAGAAGTTGAAATAGCAATTGGCTAGTCACGTATTGAGACTAAACAATTACCGCTGAACTATACGAACTACTATTTGGCCAGGACCATCTGGCTACAGAAAAAGAGGAAGACCTATGCTCGATGGGCGGACGATGTCACTTAAGTAGCCGGTACTAACTGGCTGAGTACCACACAAGATAGAGAACAATGTTACCTATACATTTCTAAAGTGTCTAATGCATTAGTGGCTAACCAGAAACTTTTCGGATAAAAATACTAATACTCTGGAGCGACTCTATTTTTAATATTATCCCCGGTTCTAATGTAATTCAGGCACCTGTAGCAATTACTAAGTAGGTACTAGAACTACGAAACTAACTATAGGCCGACCGTTTAACTCGCGTATCGCCTATCGCCAAGATTCTGACTCCTCAAGCTGCACAGACAGTGATGATGATTCAAGCGATATGGATATTAGTGACGAATAGTCTAACATTACTTTTATCTGTGGTTAAATAGTTCTTTATGAGATTTAATTAATGTTTCATGACCTCAGATGGCGATACGTTAAAACGGTCGGCCTATACGCAAATCCTTAACAACTATTGCAACCAAAGCGCATTGCGTACAAGTCTGCCACGCGTATTATTTATCAATTGTTCTTTGATGTTAATAAGTACTACGAATTTCGTAGAACCGTAGTAGATAACGCTACGCAAATCCGTAGCATACTACGCGAAACCGTATTCCTTGCTACGAGAACTGTAGTTACTGAAATTATCGGTATCGTAACTCAATATTTGTGAAGGAAAACATCGTTAGTAAATTATGAAGGCGTAAAACATAGAAACCATAATCATAATCATAATCATTTATTTGTCAGAATATGGTAAATACATATATTAAATAGTGGTCTTAAGATTAAAACAGGTCACAGCATATTCTACTAGAAGTGGTGTGCAAATTTAAGCAGTAATTAATTGTTAATTTAAATTATTGCAGTAGTAAATTAGAGAAATAAAAAAAAATGATGTCAATACAATAATATATAATAATGTCAATAAGTACAGTCAAACAATGTAGTGTCAGTAAATAATATCATTCCCATAATCAACACATAGCATTATCATTTAAAAAGTCATTCAAATTATAATAAGCGTTTCTATACAGATTACTTACCTACCTACCTAATCTGACTTTCGTATTTGTTTCGAACTAAACATGATTACATTGTGTGTACCATAAAACACATATAAAATTCAAACTGATAAATGGAGTTGGATTTACAAACACATTGTAGCTTTGACACATCACACTTGAACGTTTGTTTTTTTGCTTATCTTTACCTTGTTGTTGGAAAACATTTTGAGAACATTCTTTCTTGGCAAAACGGCTGTAGCAATTCATCTGCTAAAATGAACACTTGTAGTAATAATAAAAAAAATAATTAATATTCTGGGTCCCAAGCTAAGCAGAGCTTGTGTTATGGAAACCATCTGGTTTCCATAACACAAGCTCTGCCTAGCTATTATAAGTATTTATTTACAAAAGAAAAGTATTATATGTATAGTATATACCAGTTATCTAACTGGTATATACTATACATATAATACTTTTCTTTTGTAAATAAATACTTATAATAGATATTTACACCCAGACTCGACACAAACACAAATGTTAATCACTGTTTGTCTCGTGTGGGAATCGAACCCACGACCTGCGGCGTGAAAAGCAAGTATCTTACCGACCACGCCACCGGCCCGTCGAATTCGAATTTACTTACTATGCGTATTAAATAAGAATAGGATTAGAAATCCGCCATCTTGGATCGCAATTTCATTTTATTTCCATTTAATTTAATATCATTTCACTTCAAATATTGTGGTGCGTAAATATTTTAAGTGAAATGATATTAAATTGCGTGCGACAAAAAAACGTTGCTACTCGTATAATTATGTGTATCCGTGTTTCTGTATATATGTATACAAGTTTGTGGCATCCTAGCGCGTAACTTTACTTTGGTAGGTAGCTATGTAGCTACTTTTCTATGTAAATCACTTCTCCATACATTTGAAATTAATATTATTTTGAAAACATTATTATTACTGGTTTATTATTATTACATTAATTTAACTCTAATTTTCATTTCCATTTGTTATTTGTTATTATATATTATCAAAAACCTACCCACTTTTTGTCTCGTTTATATTAATGGCTTATAAATTATGCTTTTAATATCTATACAGATGATGTCAACGATACAACAACGTTGTAGGCGTGTTGTGAATTGCGTAATAGCCTGTATGGTAGCTAAACGAGAAGTAGAGAGTAACAAGATCGTATGCTTTGATGACAAACCCCTAACATCTCGGGAGCTATAAAATTTAGGGGATAAAAGGATTTTGTAATGTCAAGGGTGTGGTAAGTTAAGGCTGTTTGTGGTATTACGTTTAAAGGAAAATCGTCGCTGTTGGCTTAGTAATAGAGGTTTGTTTGGCTTAGATATGATCTAGTAAAATTTGAACATGAAAAACAGCTCTATCTGTGTTTATCATTGCTAGTTTTGCTACAAAAGAGGTTTAACTCTTTAGGCACTATTGCTAGGTAAAAAGGTGTTTGAATTTGTAAAGGTACAAGAATGTTTTGGATTCAAATTAATTAGTTACTAGTAATATTAGCCAGTAGGTACCTACCCACTTGTGAAAGAAATTGGATAGCACCCCATCCACTTTTCACCCTCCTCCTCACCGACATATCTAAGAACTAATCATTGTAGGTCATGTGACATCCACCAACCCGCACTTGGCCAGTGTGTGGTTAAGGCTTATACTCACTTTACTCGTAAGATAGTTGAGTACCTTCCTAAGAAGTCCCAGCCGTGGGACACCAAAAATTGTTGAACTGAAGTAGGTGTATTAAGGAGCAAAGGACCTTACTAATATAGGAACAATCTAAATTTTAATAAAGTTCTAGTACAAATACTAGGAATAGTCACAAATAACATAATACGTTCTAATAGTAGATACACATAATCACGAGTCGGAGACTCGAGACAGACAGACATATTTATTATACAAAATGTCAGTCTCGTGCGGGAATCAAACCAAAGACCTGCGGCGTGAAAAACAGGAACCTTACCTAACACGCCACCGGCCTGTCAATAAGCAATTTGTTAAGAAAACACCCTAACAGCATATCTATCGCTACAGTAAATCATTTCCATGTTTAACATGTCTATAGTAATAAGGTTCTATTTGAACATGAATGTTACCACTGATATACCGGAGTGAACTAATCATGTCATGGAAGGCAGTGGGCGCATTTTGAATGAGGATTTTCTACCAATAGACCTTTTGCATACTTACCTATTTGCTATTTTTTGACACGGAAAATATTTTACTTTTCATATCAAGAGGAAGTTGGTATCTTAAAAAACCTACCTTATAATAATTCCTATTGAATGGCAATTTTTGGTTCTTATACCAAAACTTCGTTGGAGTAAGGATATTTTAGTTGCAGGTTTCCTTATTAATTTACAACAAATTTTATTTGAAATATGTACTTGCCTAATAGAAAATATAAATTAACAACGTGCCTACTGTTACGTATAAGCGTGGAACAAGTTATTGCTATTAAATCTTCGAAGGCGTTTTAATAAATCTCACTATGATTTAAACTACTTACGGTCTTTGTCATAAAAATCTGTAATTACTTTTTAATTAAAATGGACTTTGTTTCTTTGTTAGTAGTATAAATATTGAGATGACAGACACAGATAAGCGAATTATCTATAACCTATTTTAGTTACAGGTGATGAGCTTAAAATACGTATAAGAATACGGGAGTAATATTATAACTAACTCTGTCGGTCTGTTACGCTTTCACGCTTAAATTACTGAATCGATTTGAACGAAATTTGGTATGGAGATAGGTTACTATCCGGGGAAGGACATTGATTAGTTTTTATTATTCCACTACGTAAATTTGTAGTGAGTTAATTTTTTTCAATCTATTAACACTTTTTTTTATTAACATTGAGCAGCAATGGCGCAGCGGTACGGGCTTGGATTTAGATATAAAAGGACGCAGGTTCTATCCCCGGTTCTGCCCACACATCTTTGTATGAATTGTTTCATCGCCGCTGCTCAATATTGGTAAAGAAAAACATCGTAAGGAACCCGGCATGTCTAAGAACTAATCATTAGAGGACATGTGACATCTACTAACTCACAATTGGCCAGCGTGATCCACACACGGATTAAACTCTCTCAACTCGTAAGATAGTTGAGAGGAGACCCGTGCCCAGCTGTGGGACATTAAAAAGGGTTGAAGTATAGGTACCCAAGTTTCTAAGAATATGATTATAATCGATCAATGATCAGCTTATTTCCGTCCAGTTCAATTAGTACTAAGATATCCTGACCACCTAGTCAGTTCTGTGGAAACCATCGGAAGCAGCCATCAGTGTACTAGATCAGAATAACAATTTATTATGTATCTATTTGTTCAGGGTGTAATTAAACACTGACTCTCGTGGAATTTTCTGCGAAAGATTAAGTAGGAACCAGTGGCGAAGGAAGAGTCTGAAGCCGAAGCAAAACGACGTCACCGATCGTTCTTACACTTGATGCTATACTTATTTTTGTTGCTATTTAGAACATTCAGGCGTTACATAATACATTATTATATACGTGTGATATTGACCATTTTCTAAAGGAAAGCCGATGGGATGACCATGAAGTCTTAAAACTTTGAAACGTCGGAGTCTAAAATCTAAAATAAACCGCGATAAATTCCGTTATAAAATAGTTTTATTTCAAATATAATTGTTTAATTTAGGACTAGATGGCGTTGTGCGTGTGTGTAAAAATTATTATTATTTTATCCTATATATTTAGGTACAAGTAATTTGTATGCATAAGCTTAATTCGTCTCTAAGTTTAGAACGGCTAGAGGTCACAAAATACGTAACTATACACTAAGTTGAAACTAAGTAATAAGTACTTATTAACTTCAAAGGCAAAGGGATTTTAATTACCCTCGCTTTGCAGTCACAAGTCTTTAATTATTTACTTATCTAATACTTGACTTGTAAGTGGACTAGTACTGGTATGTTCCACAGGCTACAAGGATCTAGGGTGAAAATTGTTTTAGATTTTACTAAGTTAGGTATCAGTTTAGGTGACCCGGTACTTGGGCGGATTTCAAACCGGGCTATTTCACGTAATGTTTTTGACTTGATTTCTTTCTAAGTTGAGGCGTAGTTGAAATCAAATTGCAATTAAGTTAACGTCTTAGTGCAAAATGGTATTCTTGTGATTGTGATTTATATAGCATACACGCTATTTAAATCGCTATTTCATTTTTTAAAGTCGTACTTTTAACCGTCTTCAAAAAAGGAGAAGGTATTCAATTCGACTTTTGTTGTTTTATGATTTTTTAAGTCCATTTCTATGATTCTTTTTTAGTTTGAATGCTGGTGCCTCTCGTGTAATCATATTTAAATTTGATCAAGATCTGACCAGTAGTTCTGAGCTATATCGAAAACAGCGTCAGTGTTTACGCTAAGCGCCTGCCAAAATTATAAGAGCAATTGACATAAACTCATAATTCTAGGTACCTACGTTTGAAGTTGGTTTTGTGTTTTAGATGCAAAAAGAATTATTATGATAATATCTCAAAATTTACTATCTGGGTTTAACCCTTTCAACGTGGATTGCGTCAAGAGGATCAGTGAGTAATTCACGTAATTAAATAAGTTCAGTTGCATTGCAGTTGCGGTTAAGTTTCGATCAAAATAGTCCTAGTATTGTCTTAGATTTACGCGAATATCACACATTGAAATAAAACTACTTATTAACGGATTTTATTTTAGATTTTATATCCCGACGTTTCAAAGTGTTTTCAGACTTCATGTTCACGGGTGGACTAAGGTATTTGACGTCCAATAATATTGATCACAATTATTACTCACTACCTCCAAACATTAATTGAAGTTGTGTTCCGATTTAAGCAAACTGAGCTCACAATGTCTTGAATTCTGAGCTGATTTTGCTTGGGTTTTGGTTATGTATTTGTATACCTATGTCTTTTTTATTAATTCATTACGAATTCGATCCTTCAGAGGAACTCCGAGCATAGCCTTTTCTGTAGCTCGTTAATAGCTATGTGATTTCTAAATACTATTGATACCTCAGAAGCATTAATATGCAATGTCTGGCATTGCATTAGTAGAACACTGAATTGGATAAACATAGGGTGGGGTGATCGACCGACGCGGATCACTGTCCACCATACAGTGACCATCAAATATAACTAAACAGGATATTTCCTATCTGAATTTGTTTTTTTTACCTGTCCAATTAGACTAAAGAGGCTTTTTGGCAAGTTGTTAAAATCGGATCGAGCCGAGCACGTACTATGATAACTGTCATAAAAAAGTCAATGGTCGTTTACTTTTGCTACACTACATAGCAGTTTGTGGGCAGATAAAGCTTCCTTTTACAACTATTTTATTAGAAATAATACTAAAATAAAATATTACGTGCTACGAAATATTTAACACATACGTTGTGGTCATGCGCAAGCCTATTTTAGGATTTAAAAAATATTAAACAAAGTTAGGTTACCTACTTATTTTTTTTTAAGTGAAAACTTCTTTAGCGGCGTTGAGCACTTTTTCTGTAATGGGTATAAAATCTTAAACTCGCGTCAGGACACGTGACCTGATCGAAAAAGCGTAAGACGGATGGAGACGCAGGGCGCTTGCGCGAATGTTCGTGTATGTTACAGCGTGCCACGCGCATCCATGGATGGTGACAGAAAACAGTTAAATTTTTAATGTAATATAAATTGTCATGTTTGTGTACGATAGCGCAATAAATGAATATTGTATTCTGCCACATAAATGATAGTACTTTTATACTGATAAAGCAATTGGTGCAAAATTATTCCCTAACCAGTCCAAAATATCAAACATGCTCAACGTTAATAATCAAGTTTTTTATTCTGAAATAGACTTGCGCTTCACTACAACTTGAGTCTGCAATGGAACGCGCCAGGCCTTGTACATTGATTCACTCGTGATAACGAATTATTTTTGGTAAATTTTTTTTTGGTGATTGAAAGACTAAAGACTTGAATCAGAAACTTTTTGAATTTCACAAAATGAAATTTTCAATCATGTTTTTAATAATTAGAGGAATTTTCGAAGGCTATAACTTGATATTACAGTATCTTATATTAATCCTTACTAATACAATAAATGTGAAAGTAACTTTGTCTGTCTGTCGCGATTTCAAGTCAAAACTACTGAACCTGTGTGGATGAAAATTGGTATGGAGATTGTCTAAAACCCGAGGAAGGACATAGGATAGTTTTTACCCGACAGCGCAAAAAGAGGACAGTAGTTCAGCTGATAACTGACGCGTACGCGTGGGCGGAGCCGCGGGTGGAAACCTAATAGATTATAAGGGCTCAAATGTGGATGAAACAAGGCAGGGTGGGTACAAAGGTTTATCATGAGTGGGGTACCTATCACGTAAAATATTTTTGATACTTACAAGTTGCCTACAAGGGTGAATTTCACCATCATAATTTAATTTTAAAGATTTTTAAGTTTTTATCAGTTTATAGCAGTCACTGCTAGACATAGGCCTCTCCCAATAAGCGCAATTGCCCTTGTCTTCAGCTTGTCGCATCCAGCTAATGCCGGCTATCTTCGTCACTCCACCTGATTAGAAGGCATCTTACACTAAGTTTGCCAAGATGTGTTCTCCAAGAACTCGCACACCCAAGCTAAAAAAATGGCTAACAGCACTTTAAACAAACGCGTTATTATTGTGAATACAAAAAAAAACTGTAAAAACTCAATGATAGTTAAAAAAACATTGATGGTAAAACAATAAGAAAATGCAGTAAATAGCTTGACGACAGCTCTGAGTTTACCTTATATCGGAACAAAAACTAAAGCGCCAACACTTGGAGTCTGATTCAGGCAAATAAAGAAAAAGAGAGATATTTCTTCATTGCAAGATAAACCGCACACGACCATCGATTAACAAAACATCTGCAAATGGTTTAGGAAACCGATTGCAAGATTCTAAAAACACAAAAAAAAGAAAGAAAGAAAAACATTTATTTGACAGAGACAGGACTCACAGAATCAAATGATAAAAAAAACACATGAAAAGAGAAGAAAAATAAAAAAATGGAAACAGTTAAAAAAAAAAAATAATAAAATCAAAGAGTAAGTGCGACCCATCAGTGTCATACATGGACATTACTCAGTAAACGCTGTGAGCACCTACTAGAGGCGACCCACAGCACTGATTCTCAGCAATGTCCATATTCCCACAGTGTGACGCCAGTGTGATGCCGAAAAAATAAATAATGGTTAAAAATATTGTGCTAAATAATGATGTGTATCTTTTCCGAATATAAGAAAATAAACGAACATAGCCTTGAGGTATTTGTATTGTATTTTTCGCAACAAGAATTCGAACGTGTCACTTATAAAGAAAAATCTTTGTGTTGCTAAGAAAATTCTCTTAATGGTATTTTCTTTGATGTAAGGAGAATATTTTGATAAGTCGTAATTAGTGACTCTGCTTAGACAGTATAAATCATTCATTCATTTCATTTCAACCATGTTTTTATTGTTCACGGTTTTACAAGTTTTAAGAGGTTAACTCTTTAGTGTGATGCCTAGGGCTCCTCCATCTGATTTTGTTTTACTGGCACAATAAAGATATTTTTATTTACTTTAGACCTTAATCACGCTGGCTAATTGCAAGTTGGTAAAAGTCTTCGAATGATTAGTTCTTAGAAATGCCGGTTTTCTTTACCGATATTTTTTATATCGCTGAAGAAAACCTGGAAGGTGCTTAGCTGCGGCGCTGAATCAATTCACATAAAGACGTATGAACCGGGGATCGAACCCGCGACCTTAAAATTCAAAGACGAAGCCAAGAATATAATAATACCTACCTATAAGGATTGCAAAAACTTGAACAGATATAGGCGAGAATAACTCTTACTTAAAAATTAAAAATCCTCGAGGCATTTTTTTAGATAAGTAAACTTTTACTTCATGTATCGGAAAAACGCATCAAAATCGGTTCATGTGGCTAGGCGCTACGGCTACGGGTAAGACGACGATATACCAATAAAATAACTACGGCAATAATCACTTCACTCCGAATTTTCGATAGCACAATCATTAATTCTACTAGATAAGTACAAATCGCTAAGATTAAGTTAGACTAAAGCTAAAGCTAAACGTCTACCGAGCACCTGGTTGCATGCGCACTTCCCGACGACGCAACGGCCCAACCCATGAACTACTTTACTATATGGCCCAACACAAAAGTGCCAGCCCTCCTCAAGTCGCTTCACCCCTGCTCGGAGTTCATTCTTTCGTTCATGCTGACACAGTTGACTTGAAAAGCGGACACGATGACAGTATAAAATGACAGCTGATGTATTGAGAAGCGGATGTGCCAACTTAAGTAATGGTTTGTTATGTTTAGTCTAAGTGTACTAGCTAAAATGAATTTGTAACGAAACACCTTCGCCTTATAGTTTTGTAGAGATAGCTTAAATGACTGCAACACAGTCTACAACTAATGTAGCCATTTTTGTGTACAATATATTGTTTGTATAGTCTTTTCACATAGGATATCCGTAAAAGTCTCACCATTTGCAATACCTATTCAATTTTAAAGTTGTTAACTAATATCTATGGTCAATCCAGTAAATCCATGGTCACCCTACACTCTAGGTCTACTGATGCGCCGCACGCACACATTGTATGGTAATTGCTGCGCGTGCGTCGTGTTGTTAGTACGGAAGGGATACAATTGTTTTTGTTCGAAGAAATGTATTAGGTATCAGCTGAATAGTTTAATATGGCGTGACTTGGATGTGTGGATTAGTGCCGATTGTGTTAGGTATTGTCGCATTGTTTAATTGTTGAGCCAATAGTTGCCTATCAATTTTGGTAGGGTAATATATTACTAGCTCTCCGAACGCGGCTCAGCCCGCGCGTCGGTTATCGCGCTAAGCTATTAAATTTTTTGTGCAATCGTATAAAAACATCCTCCTATCCCGAGTCTCAAGCTATCTCCGTACCAAATTCAATCCAAATCGGTTAAGTAGTTTTGGCGTGAAAGCGCGACAGAAAGACAGAGTTCCTTTCGCATTTATACTATACTAGCTTTCCGACAGCGGCTTCGCCCGCGTGTATGTCGGTTATCGCGCCAAAACATTACCTTATTTTTGCGCAGTCGGATAAGAACTATCCTATGTCCTTTCTCGGGTCTCAAACTATCTCCATACCCAAATTCATCCAAATCGGTTTAGTAGTTTAAGCGGGAAAGCGTAACAGACAGACAGACAGAGTTACTTTCGCATTTATAATATTAGTAGGGATGAAATGTCAGTGATACCACAGATAAATAATATTATACTGAGTGATACTAAACTTTATTAATGTGATGTCCAGTAGATATCTAGTCGATGTAACAAACAAAACGCATAATTTATGTATTTCCTTATATAATAAAAACACATAATTCTTAGTAACATTTGTATATTATGTAAAACAAACTTGTTAACATAATACTTTCATTTTTATAAAGCTTAATTAATCGATTTCAAGATTTGTGAGACATTGTTGAAACATCAAAGTCGCCGTTTGAATGTTAATAGGCTTGCAAAATCACAATAATTAATAGCTGGAAAGACTGCAGACATATTGAACATACGTTATGCCATAAAGAATGGGAGACTTAATTATATTTTTAAGAATTCATTTTGTTTGCTCAATAAAAACGATGTTTTGTCAAAATTTATGCATAAAATTTTGTTCTGGCTCTGACACCAGAGATAAACTGGTGACTCCTTTTCGGTGTTTTAAGATATTAGGTCCAAAAGTTTTAATCGGAATCCTACTAATATAATAAACGCGAAAGATTGTAAGAATGTATGGATGTTGTTAATCTTTCACGCAAAAGCTATTACTCTGAATCGAAATTTAGCACAAAGATTGATTATAGTCTGAATTGACACATAGGCTACTTTTTATCCCAATAAGTACGAGAGTAGGCAGAAGCTAAACATTAATATTATCCACTACACTGTTTGTGTCTACATGATTTTGTAAATTGTCATTATGTTACTACTACAATATATATAAAAACAAGTAGACACCGCAGACGTGGTCCTGCCCGGTAAAGCAATGCCATTTACCAGGTCCGAAAATAGATTACGACAGATTCTCAGTCCTACCGATTATAGATATAAGATTTCATAAAAATCGGTTAAACTGTTTTGGAAAAGTTTTTTTAATTTTTCTCTGCGTAAAAACCATCCTCGTACTTCAAGGAATATTCTAAATAAAGAATTAGGGAAATAGGTTCAGCCGTTCTAGAGTTATGCGCTTACCAACACATTTTGCAATTCATTTTTATATTATAGATATTATTACCAGTTTGTAATAAATCAAAGATTAGGCAGCTTGTAGCCTTTGAAGATTTTAACTTTCAGATGATCACCACGATTTCACCACTTTGCCACCACCACTAACTTTTCCGTTCACAACTTCACCTTCACCAAACGATTTTGTCTAAATTCTCTTGTAGCTTCACAGATCATCATCATTATCATCATAAGCCAATAGCAGTCCACAGCTGGACATAGACCTTTCCCAATAAGTGTCATTGCGCCCTGTCCTCGGCTTGTCGCACCCAGCTACTACCGGCTATGTTTCGCAGATCGTCACTCTACCTACCTGAAGGGCTAGCTTGCCAAGACGTGGTCTCCACTCGAGAACTCACTGTCGCTAGCAATTATCAGTTCTTTAACAGATATGGCCTGCCCTTTGCCACTTTAATCCTTTGCAAGCGAAAGTCGTTTTTTTGTAAGATAACCTCATTGCGGATTTTATTCTTTCAAAAACGCCAATAATATCACGCTCCATGGATCGCTGAACGACTTTAAACTGGTGAACCAGCTGCATTGTGAGTGTCCACCTTTCAGCACCATAGGTCATAGCGGGCAGGACGCACAGGTTAAAGACTTTAGTCTTTAAGCATTCACAGGTGAATATCCTAGAATCCAATCTTAGTGGAATACCTTTTTAAATTTGATTTTCGTTAAATGTAGTACTTTCTGAAATATTGTGATGCCTGCTTGAATGAGTGATCTTTTGCTTACATAATATGAAATTAATATAGGTCCCCTATTATTTGCAGGAAAAATATATAACCAACAGTTTCGTAATTGGCATCTGTAGCGTAACTTAAGTATGTTTTATCGAACGTAATAAATCTCCTAATTGGAACCGACAAAAATATATAACATTTTTGCAAATATCTAGAAAGTGGTCTTGTTGTATATACAACTAATTGAGTAGAATTAATTTGCGTAATTTATATAATTAGTACTTTATTAGATGTAAATTAATGGTTTATAGCGAATTGTGAAACGGTTTTCAATTAAAAGTAGGCGTGTACGTGTTTACCGAGTTATTTATGTTATATGGAATTTATTATACTTTTTTGTGGTAATATCACTAATTGGAGACTTTCACTACCACACTTCTTTAAGTAGTTTCTAATTAATAAGTAAAACATCCGTGTTCTGGGAAAGAATTATTATATTTCTAATAATTTATTGTTTTTTATACCCTTGCCACTGTATTCATAAACGTCATAAATGTTTATTCTAGCTAAAATAGGTTTATAATTATTCCATCTTTGTCTGTCATCTTGACATTTACACTAGTGAGAAAGAGACAAAGTCCATTTTAACTAAAGAGTCTTATAAGATTAGAACAAGATTATAAAATCCGCAATGAGGTTATCCGACAAAAAACTAAAGTTATCGACATAGCGCGAAGGATTAGCAAGCTGAAGTGTCAGTGGGCTGGACACATCTGTTGACTGATAACCGCTGAGGGAAGCAAGGTCTTTAAGTTTTTTTTTTTTTTGCTGACGACCTAACCCAATTAGCCTGAAGGGCCTCTATTGGTTCACCGGACTTTTTCGGTGAGCCGTCCGAGGACGGTCGAACCGATAAGGTCTTTAAGTGTAGGCCACGATTTGGTAAGTGTAGTGGGGGACGCCCTCCAGCTAGGTAGAATGACGATGTGCGAAAGATAGCCGGCAGTAGCTGAATGCGACAAGCCGAAGACAGGATGCAATGGCGCTTATTGGGAGTGGCCTATGTCCAGCTGTGGATTGCTATAGACCGATGATGATGATTGAGAAGTAATAAAAATCTCAAAACTTCCTTTATTTTGGTTTAACGCAAGTCTCAAACTCGCGACATAACGGCTAGAGGCCTAAACTGACCCATTCTTAAATTAATAATTATAAATCATCTTTCGCTGTCGACTGTACGCTGTCATTCCTTAAGAAAGAAATATTTAGCCCAAAGGGACAGTATAGCCCATAGGCCTATTAATTGCTAATCATGTATCAAACCCACATAGTGTGGTCTCATCCAAAACCTTTTTAAACTTTCTATGAATGAAAAATAGCTTACTAAATCTAATTATTACAAGTATAACTAAGTCTTAGGACACACAAATCGAGTGGAGGAGAAATGGTTCAGAGTACTTATAGACGTTTATTTTTAATTTTTAGCTATAGTATTATCATTTCAACTCTTTATAGTGTCCCACTGCTGGGCACGGGTCTTCTCTCAACTATCTTATGAGTTGAGAGAGTTTAGGCCTTAATCCACACTCGCTGGCCAAGTGCGGGTTGGTGGATGTCACATTTCCTCGAATGATTAGTTCTCAGACATGCCGGTTTCCTCACGATGTTTTCCTTCACCAAAATTGAGCAGCGGAGATGAAACAATTCACACAAAGATGTATGGGTACGACCAGGATTCGAACCCACGACCTTATTTTTCTAAGGCGAGGCCCGTACCGCTGCGCCACCGCTGCTCATCATAGTATTATATTAACTGTGTATTTAGTATTAATATTACAATATTTTTAATAATAGAAACAAAGATTTAAATAAAACTACATTTTAACGGATTTTATAGCGGTTTATTTTAGACTTTAGATTCCGACGTTTCAAAGTTTTTCAAGGTCTTTTTTGTTTGCTCACGAATCAGTTGCAAATCTCCGCTCTACTCCATCGATGTGTGCTGGCTTTAACCAGTGTTTAATCAGTCACAATTTGTTTAAATTAATGACCCGTATCTTGTTGCGAATGACAGGTTTTTTATTATGTTATTATTGTACTTTCACGAGGAATTCGCATCGGCGCTTTTTGATAGGATTATTAATGACTTATGGACGTGAAAATATTTTATCTTATCTTGATTACACTGTACATCTGTGGTCCAGTATAACTGCCTCTGTGGTCCTGTGGGAAGCGTGTATGTGAGGTCCGGGGTTCGAGAAAAAATACTTTTCTATTACACTTATTTAAAGAAACTTAGTTGCTGCTCGAAGTTTGGGATTGTGCTCTCTATTACGAACTAAACATAGCTGGAGAAATATGGGTGATATTCAGCTCTGTACACCTTCGGGTACACACTTTGTTTTTTTTTAGAAATAATCTTGCGCTTAACCACAACTTGCTTGATGTGAAGCAATGATGCGGTCTATGATGGAACGCGTTTACCCAGTAAATACCGATTCACTCGTGACTTGAAGACATTTCATTCTACCGACTGTTCTTGTCGGAAAGTTGTATATATGCTAATCGTCGGTGAAGCTTTGCTTGTGCGATTCAGGATTGCTATTACGTCATGTCTCTTGAGTGGCGTTAGGTATGTGATGCCACGATATCATTCAATGTGTCTAGGCACCCAACCATCCTGCTATAGGCCGAGCGTTTAACTCGCGTATCGCCATTTGAGGTACCCAGTCCCAAAACATTAATTAAAAATCTTAAAGAACTATTTAACCACAGATAAAAGTAATATAAGACTAGTCGTCACTAATATCCATATCGCTTGAATCATCATCACTGTCTGTGCAGCTTGAGGAGTCAGAATCTTGACAATAGGCGAAACGCGAGTTAAACGGTCGGCCTATAATCGTCACTGCTTACCTAAGCTACTTTGCCAATCCGCGAACTTCACTCTAGAACTCGTTTACCTCAATCGTTATATACAAGTCCTACTTTTATGAAATTAAAAAAATAATAATTTTTATTATGTATTTTTCTTTATTACCTGTTCTAATTAGCCTTAATTTGTTTAATATATCAGATATAAAGTCATAAAATATACATTTCCGTGAAGTCGAAATCGAAAGTTTTAGTACTTACATGCAAATTGAGTTGCTAATAGACGGATAGAAACCTCTTTATTACTTTTTCCTTTCTTTTTATATTTGCCGAAAGTTAATAGATACAATTATGTCACTGTGGTGTCACTTTACAATCAATCGATTTTGCATTTTAATCATAATTTTACTTGTGTACTAGTTGTATACCACTGAAAAAAAAATCTTTATTGCAACAAGAAAGAAATTATTATTATTTTTCAATTGTGTACAACTAAACAAACAAATAAATAACGCAATTCATAAATCTTTTAATGCTTAAGTTGGTTATCACGCTAAACCATTAACCTCTTATAACGCAGTCGGATAAAAACTATCCCGTCCTTCCCTGGGTATCAAACTAACTCCACACCAAATTTCATCTAAATCGGTTCTGTAATTTTGACGTGAAAGTGCGACAGACTTTCCTTTCGTATTTATAGTAATACAGTAAGGATAACCTTATTGCTAGGTAGTATAACTACAACTCCTCTCTGGTCGTTGCTTTTGTCTATTGTCTGGTCGTAGCACTAAGCACAGTCCATTGTAACAGCTAGTTTATTATTAAAATGTAACTAACCCAACAGTGGTTAAAGACGTTTGTTTATTTACTCCTGCCGCTGAATCTAACATGATAGTTAGTTAATTAGTTGGAGCGGGCTATTTTCCGCAACTCGACGTCCTGTAAGTGCGCCTATTTTGCGTGGTTGGGCTGGCAACGCTATTGCCAGCCCAGCTCCAGGAGGAAACCTAGCAGACCCTTTATGTTGCCGACGGCTTCCTGGAGTGACCTTGGCGATCCAAGGTGTTCCGCTCTGTATCTCGCCACTACTGGACAACAGATGACCACGTGAGTGGCTGTTTCTTCCTCCTCCATACATGCCCTGCACAAAGGGCTGTCTGTGACACCTATGGTGAAGAGATGTTTGTTTAGTGAGGCATGACCAGTTATAATGCCGGTGATTAGGCGAAGCTGCGGCCTTGTGAGCCGTTTCAGCCTGCGCGCCAGACCTGCATTAAATCTAACATGATATAAGGTGACTCCGAAAAAGCCTTCAAAACAGCCTTGACAGCATTCGAAACTTTTTTCATATTGACAACTCGTATTAAGGGTACTGAACGGATTCGAATGATATTTTGCACCCTTTAAACTTGTAGCCTCCGATACACGCACATCCCTAACACACCACAATTCAGTGATACGTACACTTACAATCATTCCATTCATTCATACATACATTCACTCATACATTCTTACCGGTCTCACACACAGACCAACTAGGTGCGTTTTCTTTATAATTTATTTCATAACAAGAAGATACAATTTTTGTCTGAAAATTAAGTTCTGCCAAACTGCGCAGTAGTTTATAGGCAGATTATGATGATAAAGGAACGTAACCACTAAACCAAATTACGGCCTATATTTTGTACTACAATTTTGACTATTAGACCTAGTTCCAAGATTCGCCTAGTCTTTAAGTCCTTCTGTTTCCATCATGAACATAACTCATGCCTAATTTTAACATATAGGGTTCATGTTAACCCAATAATAAGAAATTTGTGGACGAAGTAGTAGGCCGAATCCAGTGAAATTATTTTGGGTGGAGACGCAGATGAGAAGTTAGTTAGTTTTGGGGGTCTGTGTCACCTTCGTCTGTGGGAGTGCACCTTTTACTCGTGGCCCCAGGGTGGTGCAATTCAGATGACAATCAACTGGTAATTATGCTTCCTTGTAAATAACTGGTGGTAGGCTTCGGCCGTGGTTAGTGACCACCCACCAGACAAAACCGCACCGCCAAGCGGCCTTGCTGTGTTCCGGTGCGATGTAGAGGATGGGTCGAAATTGTTGCTCCTCTATATTTTTCAACCTTAAGCATAATTCCGGTTCATTCATAACCACGAATGAACCGGTATAGTGGGCAGGGGCGTCCCATCGTAGACTACATCATTGCTTAACATCAGGCAAGTTGTAGTCAAGCGTAGTCTTATTTCTGAAAAAAAAAGCTAGTAAATCCATCAATTTGATTATTTAATATCTAATTAATGCTGTAATAAAACTTTGATGTTCATAATTAAAGGCCTTGTTTGACAACTGAACGATTGGTACCGAATAAATAATTTATTAAAACAGATGAAAGCTTACGAATAAATTATATTATTATCTACATAAACCAGTTTTGACATAAATATTTTATGATTTATGTTACATGTGTTATTGCTTAATGAGGGATTAAGGTTAATTTGCATTGAAGTAGCTGCCTTTTTATGACGCATAATTCATTCAAATTCATCACCGTATCACCATAATTTCATAATTTCAACCCTTTTTAATGTCCCACTCCTAGGCACGGGTATCTATCTCACGAGTTGAAAGTTGAGAGAGTTTAGCCAAGTGGTTGGTGGATGTCACATGTTTTCGAAAGATTAGTTGCTAGATTCCTCACGATATTTTCCTTCAGCGATATTCAGCAGTGGTGATGAAACAATTCACACAAAGATGAGTAGGCGCGACCGGGGATCCAACCCGTGATATTTTAAAGTCGAGGCCGATACCGCGCTGCTCTTGCGCTGCCTTCTTAAGTCTAGAATACAAAATAGTTTGATGAGAATTATGAATAAATTTTGTGTAAGTCAGCTTTTTGATAACCCCAACATATATTTGAGTGAGTTTTGAAAAATCCGTGTTTAGTACACTCCTAGACTTCAAAAGAACCTATGTGCCAAATTTGGAGTCTCTAGACCCAGCTGTTTTGTTTATGCATTGATATGAACCTGAAACTCAAGACTATTCTGGATTGTGTGCCAGTGGCGTGGTCGGTAAGATACTTGCTTTTCACTGTTCATGTACCTCGGCAGAGGGGAATGTCCGCCAGTGTTGCCAGGTCAAAGTTTTGCTAGGCTTAGTCTCTTAATCTGTATTATTTTTAAAAAATACCCTCATTAATATTCTTGTCTTTTACTTCTTTAGAAATGAAACAACTATATTTTTCATAACAACGCACATGAAAAGAAAGAGCAACACAACATGGAATCAACAATTTTTTTTTATGGTTTCCATTTCCAGAAACATCGATATAATTTTGTTGTCAAATGTGCAAGAAGGACAGGTGGTGAACCCTACCCAGTATTGAACTAGAAGTATGTACGGTGAATGGAGAAATATGTAGTGTCAGGATGGTCTTTTATATTAACTTACCCACTTATTTATGCCAAATGGGTGAGTAGTTATTCTGCCAAGCATCCACCTAATATCTATCGTTTAGAGAGTAACCCCCAGAGTACCCTACCTACCCAATATTAAACTATTATGGGTTCCTAGGGGATTTAGTAAGTAAAACTATGATAAAAGGTGGATTAGCCGTGCACACGACCGCTCTACTTGGCTCTCGTAATTTGATCTACTGATTCGCCAGCGGACGTCTAACTCGCACGGGGTCCAGCGATATATTCATTTAAATGGTTACAGTTATTACAGACAAAGAACATACATATTCATAAAACTATACATTAAAACATTCATTCAGTCGAACAGCTCTGCGATGTCACCTGTCATACTTGACAGATGACGTTGATCCGGTCCAAACTCACTATTACCGACAACAAATGTAGGCACTGTCTTTGTTTAGTTATTCTTTGTGTGTTTAGTGCTTGTTAAGTCGTGGAACAAGTACAAAACATAGACCACTGCTCTGTGCCTCTCGTTACATAAGGCGAGCCCTTAGATTTAACACGGATAATGCGCACATCACTGGTACCAAATTCCGGTAATTTACCCTATTTTTAGGTAGAGTAAAAGTAATCCAGCAAGGTAATTTTTAGGGTATAAATTCTTTTAGGGTATTTTTTGGGGTAACAGTTTTAAATTTTCGCGTTTCAATTATTAACTATTTAGATTTATCATAACGGGCAATTAACGCGCTCACCTTTAATTTGGCTTTACGTTTCGACACGGGTTGCACCTGACGTGGTCGCAAGCAGACTGATCCAGCGAACGACCACGACGGTGCAACCCTTGTTCCAAGACTTAACAAGCACTAAACACACAAAGAAAAAGTAAACAAAGACAGTGCCTACATTTGACAACAAAATTATATCGATGTTTCTGGAAATGGAAACCATTGCAGTTCATATAACCCCCTTTTCCGTCCTGCATGAGTCACAAACCACAAGCAAATAAAATTCATTTTTGTTTCAAACTGCTAATTCACTTAAAAACCACAACGTTGATTCATCAATAAAACACGATTGAAAAACAATTGATGACCGAGGCGTCCAAAATTATTTAGCATGAAAATTTGATATTATAAAGCAGCTTGTTATAATCGCCGACGTAAGGAGTATTCAACGACTTAATTACCGCGTAAAACAGTCTTTTACTACACTAAGACTATTTAAAAGGAGGTTTCATCTATTCTAAAGTTTTTGCGAGACTAATAAGTGTCAATTCATTTTTATATATCTATACTAAATAATAAAGCTGAAGAGTTTGTTTGGTTTAACGTGCTCATCTCAGGGACTACTGAAAAATTTTTGCACTGTTAGATAGCCCATTTATTGAGGAAGGCTACTTTTTACCCCAAGGCTGGGCACGATATAAAATGCAGCGGAGCCGCGAGCGGAAAGGTAGTAAGAAATATAGAATAAAAACGCGAAGGTTTGTTAAAGCCAAGTCTGTAAGTATGCATCACTGATGCGCCAAGGTTGTGCGGTTTTTATGAATTAAGACCATGTAATTAGACACAAAGGGCCCTTGTTTAACTTGCAATATTGAACGCAGATGCTAAATAGTTTCCTGCACTTGTTTTGAAGGACATTGTTTCTTCTTTTATGGTTGCTTTTTTAGCGTTTAAAAAAAGATGTAGGTATACGCTTTTGAACCTGTCCATAGCTTTAGGTTGTTTCTAAGTTTTCTCTTTACATTTGTAATACATACTTGTTTTACCAAAACCAATAAGTAACAAAGAAGTAGGTAATGAAAGGAAAAAAAAACTTATTAATGTTTTTACAAAATTTTGGATTTTTAGTAGGAACAGGAATTCTTTTTCTGTTTTCATTGTAAGCACTTATCTCTTATTCATAAAAATCTTATAAGACTCATAAGTTAAAATGGAATTTGTCTGTTACTTATTAGTATTCAAGATGACAGACAAAGACAAACGAATTATAAACCTCCCAAAGCTTCCGCCCACGGCTTCGCGCGCATTGTAATTTTTGGAATAAAAAGTAGCTTAGGTGTTAATCTAGACCATAATCTATTTCTGTGCTAAATTTTATGCAATTCTGTCCAGTAGTTTTTGCGTGAAAGAGTAACAAACATCCATATATTCTTGCATACTTTCGCGTTTATAATATTAAGTAGTGATGTAAGCTATAATGAGCTTACAAGACGTTTATAAATACCGAGATTATACTTTATACATTTCCTATTTTTGTTTAAAAATCCAACTTTACTTTGTTTTAAAAGAAACGAGTAGTTACTAGAGCGAAGGGCAGATCGCTGGTTTTCTATAGAAACATTTTAGTTTATTTGTTTTCAATCTTAATTTAGTAACATTTTATTTGTAATACTATTGATTAAAAATGTAATTTAATTCCCGCCATTTGTGAGTCACGTGAGGTTTGCCGCGCACGCGCCGCACAGCGCGCCGCCATATTTCCTGCTGAAACTCTACACTGACTTCCGACTGCTAATATTTAATTAGAAAGGGGAGCAAAATACCATTCAGGGATTTGTTAGCTTTAAGTTAATTAATTTGGTTCGGAATATTAAATCTATCAGCTTCGCATGTGTTTAACAGAACCCGAACTGCATCTTTCTTTTCTATTATAGTGGGATATTAACACACACGGTCATCTGATCCCAAACTAAGCAGAGCTTGTACTATGGCTATTACTTACTACTTTTCTTTTGTAAATATATACATAAATATAGATAATTACGCCCAGGTTTAAGATAAACAGATATGTTCATCACACTAATGTCTGACTTAGGTGGGAATCGAACCCACGACCGGCGGGAAAAGCAAGTATCTTACCGACCACACCGCAAGCCCGTCACTTGCTCTTGATTTTTTTTTATCACAGTAAATACCACGAAGCCGAATGCTAGTGCCCTAAAAATACAATCACTTTATTACGAAAACATCTGTTGTGAACAATTTTGTTAAAAAGTTCTTAAAACAATCAACCTAAGTGCTTTCCCACTGACGCAGTTACATAATAAAAAAAAAAAACAAAAAGAAAAATCTTCGCTACTCACAAACACAAAGACATTAGCGATATACTTCTAACAGGTAACAATCATTCCACTGACATAATGCTATTTACATCAACCAATTTAACAAGATCCTCAATTTTCTTGAATTTTGGTACACCATATAAAAATAATAAGGGCTTTAACTAACAATCCACTATTGAATCGCCACTGATGGAGCTTGGCAATCACTTTCCTATAAAATAAACCGCGATAAAATCCGTTATAAAATAGTTTTATTTCAATTTCTTAAGGTCATTAACAAACCATTCTCCAGTGAATCGATACTATATGTAGGCGTTATAATTTTTTGAATTCAACCTATTATTCTCTGAGCTATCTTATGAGTTGGCCGCACTAGGTCAGCGTGAGTGGGTTAAAGGCCTAAAAAGCCTTAATCAAAGGCCTAGTGCGGGTTGGTAGGTGTCACATATCCTCGAATGATTTAAAGCCAAGACCGATATTGCTGGGCCACCGCTACGGCACTCATACATTTTAAATAGACTTTAATTAAAAAGTCAATTCTGATGTATAAGTAGCACGTAGAGTTGAAGTGAAGTATGACGTGAAGCACTTGAACGCTTCATGACTTCACACGTGTATGGCAGATTAGTAAAAACCATCAGTGCAGTGGCAATTTAAAAGCGTCTCGTTTGCCAGAATCCTTACATACTCAAAGAAACTTGACAGACCTTTCTTTTCTGGTTACACACTTCACGCACCGCGATACAAAGTAATTGTTTACGAGTACATAATCACGATGGCTTCCATTTTGATTTGAATTCAAATTTCGAACGCTATTCAAAATTATGGGTGTGGTAAAAGATGAAGAACGTTCGGCGTGGTTCGGCTGTTTGATTTGAATTTCGAACGTTCGATGATAATAATGGCCGTGAAATAATAAAAAAGTTACGTAATGAATGACTACTGATGGAAAGTTTGAAATCATGTTAGATTTCGTAATTTTGATTGATGGTGTTTCTTATTTAATTTTTACTCGTTACTTAACTGTAGATTGTAGTTTAAACTTTTCTTAACATATCTCACTAAATACCTAAGTACTCTAATTTTCCATGTACGGTTGCAGTGGTGACACCATTTAAAGGGTGGGTCGGAATTGTTAGTCCTTTATGGTTTCTAACTATACATAAAGCCTTATTCCACTGCCATCTTCTCATCGAAAATCATTCGTAATCACGAGTGAATCGGTATATCGGGCAGGCGTGTCCCATCGTAGGCTAAATCATTGGGCGAAATACTCTTTCAGAATAAAAAAAAGATTGTCCTAGCATATAAACAAGATTTATGTCGTAAGAACTGTTAACACTTCTAACTAAATTCTCGTAATATTGTGTTAGAACAGTTAATTTATAAGGATGAAAATCTGCATCAAAATCGTGCATTCGTTAGACATTTGTGTTAAAAAACATGTGTGAGATATGAGGGTTTTATTTTTAAGATTAATTTATATTACCACAGACTGGGTGTCCCTTTTTTTTGTTTAACGTGGGGAAATCCTTTATGCCGCCCTGTATGTGGAACTCCATACTGGATCCCCGAACTAAAACCTCCCGGGTGTTCCTTCGCACATCTGGGAACCAGGGGTCACGGGAACCAACCATGACACCCTGAATGCTGTCACATAGTCTGGGAGGGGGAGATCTAAACGCACCCCTAAAGACTGGGTGTCCCTTTTATTGATAGTGATTCTAATTTATATTTTTCATTTTACCTTCATTGTTTTTTATTATTACAGGGCCATCTGCGTTAGTTCTGTTTTTGGATACCAGGTCTTTTTTTTTACCTACAACAGAATTTTGTAAACTTTTAAGCAAATTGTAACTAGATTACAAAATGGGTCATTTCAGCTTAAGGCTTTACCTACAAGCGATATACGCTTAATAAAATAATCCTGCAAAGTCCTTTCAATACATTCATTCAGTTTACTGTTTAACTCCCAGTTTTCTGTAGCAAGTTCCTTGGTTAACTAATAAGTTGTGGTTTAAAAGTTGGTGGGTCAAGATTAGGTAGTTTAGCTGGTGTGGGTGTGATAAGCCGAGGAGTTTTGGTGTGTTTGCAAAGAAAATGTCTCAGTTTAACAGATTTGTGTTTGTTTTACCAAAACTATTTTATACTATAGACATGAGTGAGGGGGTGACATTTCGCTAAACCAAATAAATCTCTTTCTTCTACTTACGACAATCTAAGTTACATAGGCCAATAGAGCGAAATTAATAAGATTTTTTCGTGCATCTAAATGAATTTTACACGCCCTGTTATTTTTAAATGAAATTGAAAATTGGAAACGTTATTGTTCCTAATAGTTGGCAGCCCCATCGCCAAACGACCAGAGCCACAGCCGAAAGATATTTTTTTTTGAACGGCAATGTATTTTTTTTTTAAATTTCAATCAAATTGCACAATGACAATTATTTTGTCAAATGCACTTTGTCTCTTTCTTACTAGTATAAATTTCAAGATGACAGACAAAAACAAACGAATTAAAACCTATTTTAGTTGTAATGAGCATAAAGACGTTTATTAATACGGGAGTAAGACAGAAATGCAATAAAACGAAAGTCGCCAATATGTAGTTCCGACTTTGTTAATAGCTGCGGTCGAGATGACCGTCTGTGTTAATAGTGCCAGAATATTATTATGCGTAACGCGGCCACAAACACACATACATACAGTCCATCAAATCTAAAAAGTACCTTTTGACGTTTCACTGTTTTCTATTTAAATTAGCTTTATAGAGGCGTAATTCACACTATTTTTATTAGCTTTCCTGTAAAATAATTGAATTATGAAGCTATTTTTATTTTAACATAACATAAACAAATTTCATACAAAAAATAAAATTCTAAATGTACTACGTTTAGAACTGTCAAACGGTACTTCTTAGATTTGATGAACTGCCAACATCAATCTTTTATCACTCCTCTTTTTTGTCTGGAGATAAGAAAAAGAAGCGAATGCGCTAGGTGTGTTTAAAAAAGAACAAAAGTAAATCTTCCATTCCAATTTACGATCTCATTGCGAAATACTTGGCATTTCTTAGCATTGCAAGGTTATCAATGTACAAAGGGACAGTACTCCTACGCATTACTTATATGGGAGTATCAACTTCACAACTGTTTGTACTGTAATCATCTAGAACGGAACGAATAAATAAAAGAAATTTGATTTATGAAGCTTAAAGTGTAAGAGCATGTTACTTATTGATAAAAAAAAATAGGTAAGTAGTAAAAAGGCCAGACAACCATTTTAAAATAAGAAGTGCCTTCACAACATCAAAGATGTCAGATCAAAAATTAACAATAATATATTCACATCGAAAACACCACAAAATGTAATAAAAAAAAATATTAAGGTTCTGGAGTCTGGTATTATATAGGTGTGAGAAGCGGACACTCACATAGTAATGGAGACGATAGAGGAATTTGAAATGTGGTGTTGGAGGAGGATGGAGAAGATCAGCTGGACAGATATGATAATATAATGATTCATCTCATACGAGATGACACTTTAATAAAAACATCTAAGAGGAAAGATAAAAGTGTGAAAGAGAAAGGCCAAGGATAAAAGCTGGAAGGTGAATGAAGCTGATTTAGTTGTCAAATTACCTACTAATAATATGGTTCGATACAATACGATTTATAGGCTGACCGTTTAACTCGCGTATTGCCATCTGAGTTACAAAGTCATAAAACATTAATTAAATCTCTTATAGAACTATTTAACCACAGATAAAAGTAATGTAAGACTATTCGTCACTAATATCCATATCGCTTGAATCATCATCACTGTCTGTGCAGCTTGAGGAGTCAGAATCTTGGCGATAGGCGATACGCGAGTTAAACGGTCGGTCTATAGCGAATTAGCGATTTACTTAGCCGTGTATGATACTGTGCGTGGTAATACATAATCTGACACCGCATTCATTTACTTCATAATCATTCCAATCCACCAACCTGCACTTGGCGAACCTGCACTTGAGAGTTACTTAGACCTGTGTCCAACATTCGGGCACTATAAAGGGTTGAAGTGAATCATTTCCATCTCTCTAGCGTAAAGTTATTTTTAGCAATAAACACATCAAGCTATACTCAACCAATACAAGCTGATCTCATATTGTACAGGATTTCCATACAAAGAGAGTTCAGCTTATACTGGATTTCTCTAGTTTGATGTGTAGCCGTGTGCAAACCGGAGCAAAAAAGTTCTTACTTATAAAAGTAATATCTCAATACCGTCATCGATATTTCCATGGCGACCACCACCTTCATATTATAAGTTCATTAATGATACTATTTAAAACTCTTAGGCGTTAAGTACATATAATTTTAATTAAGTAAACGATATTAATCAATTCCTAAAGGAAAGCTGATTGGAATCAGCTTGTATGGACTCTTCGCCACTGGTACCCAAGTCTTTGACGGGCCGGTGGCGTGGTTGGTAAGATGCTTGCTTTTCACGCCGCAGGTCGTGGGTTCGATTCCCACCCGAGACAAATTTGTGTTTGTGTCGAGTCTGGGTGTAAATAGGTATCTATTATAAGTTTATATTTACAAAAGAAAAGTATTATAATGATATGTATAGTATATACCAGTTGTCTGGTTTCTATAACGCAAGCTCTGCTTAGCTTGGGACCAGATGACCGTGTGTGTTAACGTCCCAGAATATTTATTTATTTTTATTTTTTATTTATTTTACCAGTCTCCATCAGCCGTACTCAGTACTACAGTAATTATGTATACTAAATCCATGGATTTCCCATATTATTGTCTCTCTTTACCCAGTTGTTCTTTTAAATCGCTTTTGTTTGAAAAGATTTCATTAATTCGTTTCTCTTCGTAATTTTCCTAATAAATATTCATTATTTATTCACTTATTCATCATTCATTCGTAATAATTTCATTTCATGTTAATACCAGTCACAAAACGTCTTGAAAACACAATTTTCAAAGACATTTGCATAATTTGAAAACCCACAGAAAATCTTTTGTTGCAAAGCATTTTTAAAATGTCGTAAGGAAAATTGAAGGCTCAGCGTATGGTCAGCTATTTTTTTCGATATAATCTAATTTGTTTAAATTAAGTTGCAGCAACGGTAGCGGTAAGGTCGCGGGTTCGATTCCCGGTAGTGCTCACACATCTTTGTGTGAATTGTTTCATCTCCGCTGCCCAATATCGGTGAAGGAAACATCGTGAAGAAACCGGCTTATCTAAGAACTAATCATTCGAGGACATGTGACATCCACCATTTCGCACTTGGTCAGCGTGTGTGGCATTTGGTCAGCGTGTGGATGAGGGCCTAAACTCTTCACTCTTATTATAGTTGAGAGAAGACCCATACCTAACAGTGAGACAGCAGTTTAGGCCTTTGTCTTGGTCGGTGGATGTCACATGTCTTCGAATAATTAGTTCTTATAAGCCGGTTTCCCCACGATGTTTTCCTTGAACAATATTGAGCAGCGGCATTAAAACAAGATTGGGGATCGAACCCGAGATCTTATATTTTAAAGGTGAGGCGGATACCACTGACACAGCGCTGCTCATAACCCTTTTAGTTAATTAAATATTAGCACAAACTGGTTCTGAAGTGGAGGTACTTACTAAATTCTCTTACTTATTTAACTTAAAGTAACTTAACTTACCACTCCGTAAACACTTAACATATCTAAGTAATCTTGTGTAACTTAGAAACTGCGCAACACAAACTTTGCTGATTCATTTAAAATTTGTAATAGAAAGATTGTTTTTGTCTTAGATTTACGCGAATATCACACATTGAAATAAAACTACTTTTTAACGGATTTTATCGCGGTTTATTTTAGATTTTAGATCCCGACGACGTTTCAAAGTCTTTTCAGTCCACCCGTGAACATGAAGCGTGAAAAGACTTTGAAACGCCGGGATCTAAAATTTAAAATAAACCGCGATAAAATCCGTTAAAAAGTATTTCAATACGAAAGATTGTTCTTTCTAACACCCGACGAAAAAGTGGTGTGTTATTAGTTTGAAAAAGTATATGCGACGGGCGCTGTGGCGTGGTCGGTAAAATACTTGGTTTTCGGGTCGCAGGTCGTGGGTTCGATTCCCATTTTTCCCATTCGAAGATACAAAAAAGTGTTTTAGTTTACACTAAAAATGTCCGCGTGGTATTACGATACACAGTTTATGTGCTATTCCAGACTATAATCCATATATGTGCCAAATTTCATCAAAATCTGTATAGTAGTTTTACCGTGAAAGAAAAACAAACATCCACATAGTATAGTCTTAGATTTACGCGAATATCACACATTGAAATAAAATTACTTTTTAACGGATTTTATCGCGGTTTAGTTTAAATTTTAGATCCCGACGTTTCAAAGTCTCTTCAGATTTAACGTTCAAGGGTGGACTGTCCACCCGTGAACATGAAGTGTGAAAAGACTTTTAGTAGTTTTATTTCAACAAACATTCATTCAAACATCCACACCTACACGCATTCATACAATCTTTCAAATAGGGTTGGCGACTTTTTCTTTGTAACACGTTTTTATAATTGTTTTGTTCTTCAGATATTTAAAATTAACAATATTGAATACGTATTGAATACGTTGCGGCGAACCGGTCAAGTGGAATCTCGTCACGTGAATGATTATGCAAAAAATACGTGTTTAACATAATATTTTCTTAGATTTACGCGAACATCACACATTGAAATATAACTTAAATAATAATTGAAATAAAACTACTTTTTAACGGATTTTATCGCGTTTTATTTTAGATTTTAGATAGACGTTTCAAGAAACGACTTTGAAACGTCGGGATCTAAAATCTAAAATCTAAAATAAACCGCGATAAAATCCGTTAAAAAGTAATTTTATTTCAATGTGTGATGTTCGCGTAAATCTAAGACAATATTAAATAATAATGTTTGTCAGTCAGTAATAATTGTGATTAATAACACCTCAGTTAACCCGTGACCATGAAGTCTAAAAAGACTTTGAAACGTTCGAAAATCCGTTATAAAATAGTTTTATTTCAATGTTTATAATAATGTTTATAATCTTGCATACGGACTTTTTTTAAATAACATTTTAAACACCTTGCACTCATCTCTATTGTAATATTCATTTAATTCACACAGTTTAAAACAATGCCTAATAAAATACGAACTATGCCAGTTACCTAAATAAATTGTGAATTTATATTCCGTCATTTGCATTAAAATTTAGTTGAGTTGCGTTCACAGTTAAACTTTCTAGGTTATGGTTTACTTGCCTTGTATTTGACTATTTAATTTTCTATGTTAATTACTGAACCTAAATTAATGTTGTGGCTAAGCCATCAGATCTGCATCGGATCTATCTATAGATAGACCGTTTAACTCGCGTATCGCCTATCGCCAAGATTCTAACTCCTCAAGCTGCATAGACAGTGATGGTGATTTAAGCGATATGGAAATTAGTGACGAATAGTCTTACATTACTTTTATCTGTGGTTAAATAGTTCTTTATGAGATTTAAATAATGTTTTATGACTTTGTACCTCAGATGGCGATATACGAGTTAAACGGTCTATCTATATCATCAATAGATCATTATATTCATGGATAAACGTCATTCTATTACAAACGTGGTAGGCACCATGAAGGTTGGTAATCAAATAAGAACCTCTTTTGAATATTAAAAAAAAACAATAGATTATTCTATCAACTTTAGGTACTATGCGTTTCAAATAAGAATAGGACTGGACTTGCACCTAACTTCATTTAAGAAACCAAGAAAAGGTAGCGTCAGCATAAAATATAAAACCAAACATATTAATATTATGATAATATGTATGAAAAAGTGATTTATATAGAAAAGTATGAAGCTACCTACCTGAGTAAACGTGCTAGGATGCCACAAATTAAAGCCGCTTTTCTTCTGCCGCTGCCGCTCTTACACAGACCCATAATATTATTTTTCTTTTTTGACTTGTTTCATGCAGAATTAAAATTCTCACAGAAGTAAAAACATATTGACTTTGACTTTGAATGTTAACCCGCGACCTTATATTAAGGGAACATACTTACCGCTAATCTATTGAAGTGAAAAATGAATCTTTCCATACTGATTTCGGCAACGGCGACCTTGTTCTGTTAAGTTAGTGTGTCCTCACATGGCTGATCCAATTTTGGCCGAAAATTTTCTGTGACAAATACTGCATGTGAGAACACCACCTATATAATTATAAATTATGTCGGAAGGCGGTTTATGATTTACATGGTCTCTTTTATTATCGAGATCGCGCCTTCGATGATTTTCAAACCTATTATAAAATTTTAACCTACCATTACACTGTCGGTCATGTGAGCTAGCTATGTGCTACCACATCAATTATACACTTCCGTGCGAAATAATTGGTCGTTACGAGTCTATTATAAAGTATCTTCACGCCCGTTATTACCGAGTCTCAGATTCTTAACTATGCAAGCAAAGTTACAGCGTTTAGACTATAAAAAGTTTTAAAATAATGCTACATACAATTGAACAAATCTAAGAAGTACCTTTTGACGTTTCAATGTTTTCTATTAAATTAGCTTTATAGAGGCGTAATTCACACTATTTTTTTTTAGCTTTCCTGTAAAATAATTGAATTATGAAGCTATTTTTATTTTAACATAACATAAACAATTTTCATACAAAAAATAAAATTCTAAATTACTACGTTTAGAACTGTCAAACGGTTCTTCTTAGATTTGATGGACTTTAGTAGGTAACTATGACTGACTAGACGGGCTATGGTACCTACTAGCGGGTATGGTACTAAACGGGCCGTTAGCGTGGTCGCCGCAGGTCGTAGGTTCGATTCCCACAGAGACAAACATTAGTGATGAACATTTGTGTTTGTGTCGAGTCTGGGTGTAAATATCTATTATATGTATGTATACATTTACAAAAGAAAAGTATTTTATGTATAGTATATACCAGTTATCTGGTTTCCACAACACAAGCTCTGCTTAGCTTGGGACCAGATGTGTGTGTTAATGTCCCAGAATATTTATATATTTATTTAACTATGCTGCTAATAAAGTTATTTTGGCTTTTAAAATTAGATCTTAATTTATAGAAAATCATAATCACATAATCTGTATTTACTGGTAGATAAAGAAAAGAATCATAAATATTTAACTGCACTAATTATTCCCTCTTACTCACACGTTATTGCTGTCTTTAGTCACACACATCGGTACAGCACACCAAAAAAAACGACGGGTTGCACTCCGGGAGTGCCGGCAGAAGTGAAAACTTGATTATTAACGTTGAGCATGTTTGATATTTTGGAATGGTTAGGGAATAATTTTGCACCAATTGCTTTATCAGTATAAAAGTACTATCATTTATGTGGTAGAATACAATATTCATTTATTGCGCTATCGTACACAAACATGACAATTTATATTACATTAAAAATTTAACTGTTTTCTGTCACCATCCATGGATGCGCGTGGCACGCTGTAACATACACGAACATTCGCGCAAGCGCCCTGCGTCTCCATCCGTCTTACGCTTTTTCGATCAGGTCACGTGTCCTGACGCGAGTTTAAGATTTTATACCCATTACAGAAAAAGTGCTCAACGCCGCTAAAGAAGTTTTCACTTCAAAAAAAATAGGCATGAGGTTTTATAATACGTTCTAAAAAATACGGATCCCGCTGTTTTCGTGTCCAATTAGCACGTGGTTGGCTTTTTAAATACGCTTAGATCTTGATTATTTATTTTAAAACTACCAAGTTCTTTATACAAAATGTCATCTGACGTAATCTGACTCCTTGTTTTGCCGACGGTCCAATTGGATTGGTTTCTTTATTAGAGCGGGTTATAATACACCTATGTAAGTATTCACCTCATAAGATAATAATATGTAGGTATTGTGGTGGTCGGTCGAAAACAAACATTTGAAATTAGAATATGATACGATTAAAGAATATAAAAAACATTAATTTTAAAATTAGAACGACTAGTAAAACCTATTAAAAAGCTTGCAGATAACCTTATTTAGGTTATCGGTTAGCGGGAAACTTGTGTTGTTTTTAAATTATTATTTTTATCGTATTACTCTAAATTACTCATGAGGTCACCGTATTATCGGAAATAACAATATTATTATATACCGCAATAACTGGAATAGAACACAGCCCAAAATACATATTTTTTTTTATAAATACAGACATACTATAGACAAATTACACCCGGAACAAATCGTGCTCATTATCAAAGATTTCACCTCCAGCTTAGCAGTAAGTGTCACTAACCTCTACACCAGCAGAACTGTCAAATTATGGAAACCAGATAATTGATAACAATATACTAGAATTACATACCTAATACCTAATTTCGTAGAAATGTTATGTAATACCAAATTTATTACATTAATAGTTATTTCACTTCACTTTAACCCTTTTTAGTGTCCCACAGCTGGGCACGGGTCTTCTCTCAACTATCTCACGAGTTTAGACAGTCTATGCCTTAATCCACACACGCTGGCCAAGTGCGGGTTAGTGGATGTCACATGTCCTCGATTGATTAGTTCTTTGATATACCGGTTTCCTAACGATATTGAGCGGTGATAAAACAATACACACGAAGATGTGTGAGCACGACCGGGAATCGAACCAGCGAACTTATATTTATAAGGCGAGGCCCGTACTGCTGCGCCACCGCTGCTCTATTAGATATTTAAGTATAAATAATTACACCCAGACTCAAGACAAACAGCAAACAGATATGAAGGGTAACGTGGGTCGTACTTCCTACGTCTTTAAGAATAAGAGGCTTTTCTAATGACAAACTGGATAGCAACTGGTCTTTACAATCACATGGACATCTAAAAAAACAATGCATAATAACACCTCTATTAAGTCTTCATCTTGTTGCATCATAACTTCATAACATAGTTAGTTACTTAACGCACCATAGAACTTAATAAGAAGACTTCATTTATATGACTGACCTGGTGGCGTAGTGGTTATTGACACTGACTGCTAAGCTGAAGGTTGTGGGTTCGATTCCCACCCAGGACAAATCATTGTGGATGAGCATGATGGTTTGTTCTGTTTGGGTGTAATTTATTTATAATATGGAAGTCATCATCATTCATCATTTTCCTTGCTTTTGTCCGATTTCTAATAAATTATAATTATTAGCTTAATTTAACTATTTTTATTGATTTATGAATGTGCAATGACCACTTGACTTAAATAAAATTTTATTATTATTATTATATTATTGGGGTAGGTTCCCAGTCTAACCTGATGCGGCCAGCTATCAGAATTATCAGGTCTCGAAACCCGTGGGGAGGGTTGGTTAGATGTCAGATTATATTATGCTTCTGACTACATGTAACGATTGTCATAGATGTGTTAAATAACAACCGAGACCGGCGGTTCAACGTGCTCTCTGATGTACAGAGGGTAATCCCTCAACCAACCAGATACCGAAACAAATCTTTGTTGTCACACAAAGATTGTTCTGGGCGGGAATCGAACCCGCGACCTCCTGGGCACAGTATAGCCCGATCGGACGGTTTACACCGCTCGACTGCCGAGGTCGTCTATATATTATTATGTATTTATTTACAAAAAAAAAGTACCTATTTAGGTAGTTTATTGTTATTATTTATGGTGTGGTACCTACATATTAATTAATTTATTCAGCTCATCAATAAAGAATAGAACTATGTTTAGTTTATTTTATTACATTTTGCACCTTATAGTGTAGTTCAGCAAGTACAAAATGATGGAGAATAATATGATTCATACATCATAACCATTATAATATATGATTTGTCTTTCAATATACTAGTCTTCGGTTATTTCATTCAAATGATGAAATAAAGGCGGGTAGCACCCCAAATTCAAGATGGCGTTGCCAAGCTAATATTTAACTATGAAAAGATAAATTTATTTATATTTAGATAGGGACTGTCACTCATAATGTTTAATTTAGGAGATAATTAAGCTTGGAATAGAGAATTCGGCCTAAAAATAACAAAACTAAAATTAAATTAAACTGCCTCGGTGGTACAGTGGTAAGCGTGTTCGCTTAATAACTGTGAAGTCCCCGGGTCGATACCTGGGTCGAGCAAAAGACTTTTTCTGATGAATCTTAGTTGTAGCTCGAAGTATGGTTTGTGTCCGATGAACGGCAATAGGCTTGTCCCCTATTACGTATGGGGACCCAAACATAGCCAGCGAAAAGTAACTGAAATTCATCTGCTTACACCTTCGGGTAATACAGGCGCGATGTTTGTTTTATAGAGAATTCGTTTGTAGCTGGCTAATATGAGTTGTATAATTTAAAAGATCTGAATCTATTACCGACAGCGGAACGGGCCTCGCCTTAACAAAATAAAGTCGCGGGTTCGAATCCTGCTCGTGCCCACACATCTTTATGTGAAGGAATAATCGAGAAGAAACTGGTAAGTCTTAGAACTAATCATTCGAGGACATGTGACATCCACCAACCCGCACTTGGCCAGCGTGTGTGGATTAAAGTCTTAACTCTCTCAACTCATAAGATAGTTGAGAGAAGACTCGTGCCCAGCAGCGGGACACTAATAAGGGTTGAAGTGACTATCGACTAGACACATATTAAAATAACTACTATTAAAAAGCTAGCTAAAAACTCTGTCACTAGAACTAAAACTCTGTCGTGTCCTTAGGTATAATTTTATGCGTACTGTGTTTTTTAGACGGGTCGGTGTGGCGTGGTCGGTAAGATACTTGCTTTTCACGCCGCAGGTCGTGGGTTCAATTCCCACCCGAGACAAATATTAGTGGACATTTGTGTTTGTGTCGAGTCTGGGTGTAAATATCTATTCTGAGTATTTATTTACAAAAGAAAAATATTATATGTATAGTATATACCAGTTATCTGGTTTCTATAACACAAGCTCTGCTTAGCTTGGGACCAGATGACCGTGTGTGTTAATGTCCCAGAATTTTTTTTTTTTTATTAGTTAGAAGTCCCTAAGGTTCTTACAAAAAATCAAATAAAAGCAAAAATCGTAAATTAATAGTCATTATTCAGATACATTTAATTAAGTAGGTACGCAAGTAATGTATTCTAATTAATTTGTAAATATAATTGCATTTTACGTTTAATTAATATTAATTAATTGTTTCTATCTAAAGATCTTTAAGACTCGTCTAAGAATGTTAATAATCACCCTTCCGTAAGACGAAAGATTGTCACAATCAAAGTTGAAATGTAGATGTCGCAGTAAGATAGATCTAGCCGTATTATAGTTATATCCCTAGGGATATAATTACATACCGTAACATAGTTATACGAAAGCGAATCATTACTATCTCACTAGGAATATAATTATAAAATGGTACAAGTTTAGTGATATACTTATATTACTAGATTAAGTTTAGTGAAATAGCTGTAGGTTAGGTTAGGTCAGACTTTTAATAACCACACAGAAATTAAGTTTAGCGAAATAGCTGTAGGTTAGGTTAGGTTAGACTTTTAATAACCACACACCTTAGCACTCATGCCATAACACAACTTAGCACTCGCCGACCGTTGCAGTGGCTTTGCTCACATGTGTGGTTATTAAAAATCTAACCTAACCTAACCCACAGCACTTTGGAGTGGGTGGGTCTGTTTTCGGGACTTACAAGTGACAAAAAACTACAAGTCTTCGAAAGGCACACTTAATCTAGTAATACAAGTATATCACTAAACTTGAACCGTTTTATAACTATATTCCGGTATATAATTATATCCCTAGGGATATAACTATATTACGGCTTGATCTATCTTACTTCGACATAGATACACAGACGACCTCCGTAGTTGAGCGGTGTAAGCCGCCACGGAAAACCTTTGTGAAGCAACAAATATTTGTTTCGGTATGTGGTGGGCTGAGGGGCCATCCTTCTTGCCTCGGAGAGCACGTTAAGCCGTTGGTCGCGGTTGTCATTTAAAACAACTATGACAATCGTTACAGGTAGTCAGAAGCATAATAATAATATAATCTGACACCTGGTCTTACCATCTCGGCTACTGGTTCCCTATGGGTTTCGAGTTCTGTTGGCACTCGTTCGTTTAATTCTGGTAGCTAGCCGCATCGGGTTAAACTGGGTTAAACCCGAATAGAAATGGGAAAAGGTAAGGAAGATGATAACACGAAATCAATACTGAAGGTTTATTCATACTGGTTTATATTTTATATGATACATTATGTAGACACATTTTGTTGCTGACATAGGACACTATCACAGGGAACCATAGGTGCTGCGACCTGTAGCGGTTATGGGACACAGTTGCTACTACTGCACAATTGTTATCTATTCGAGTGCGAAACGACACTTTCAAAAATAAGTCAGTTTTACGCCTAATACTTAAAAAAAAGTACACAGAAGTGACAGTTTATATACATGGCATTTTACACTAAATTAAAAAAAAATTAAGACAATTTAAATTGCGGTGACCTTAGTTAATAATTTTACTAAAACCTCACACTGATTTATTATCTAATTAAAAAGAACACTCATAAAACTTACCGTAAAACACCTTTACCTTACGAACAATAACAAACAAGTTACAAAACTTAAGTTACGTTAATAATTATTACACTGTAAAAATAGCGGCCTTCGGCGTCCTACAAGTGGCGATTTTAGTGATGTTACTTGTCGATGTTCGGTAGTTTATCGATAAGGCCCCCCGCTAATGTTTACAACGACCAGTTGTACCAGTCTGTTGACTTCGATCGCGCGCGCCGCACGTACGCTGCGCCCGCGCACGCGTTCGTTCACCCCGCAGCGATCTGTCAGGCTGACGTTTCGTAATATCAATTGTAACATGATATCAATGATATTGAACCTTGTCAGCGAAAGTTTTTCGTAGGTTAGTTGACAATTTTTCTAATGAATGGAATTGTGGTGTAGTGTTGTGACTTGTGTTTGAAGGATGTATTTCTGTTATTCGCGGGTTTTTGTGTGTGTGTTGTGTATTGATTAGTGTTGTAGTTATGTTATAGTGTTGTAATGTCGTTGGTCGATGATATGTCTACGATAATTAGTGACCTACAATGGTTGCACGACGACGATCTGTTTGCACTATCATGGCAAAACGGTATGTGCCGGCTAGAAACAGGTACGTACTTATTCGTATTTATCTTTATTATTTTATACACGTTTTAGTATTTACTTACTTTAGTATGTAATAACATTCCTAGCATTATTCCGAAAGTAGGTTAGTTAACAGACATTTGACCTATGTTAAAATTCCGGGCAAGGAAACTATAAATCGTTGTTTTGTAATAAATAAACCTAACTTAGGTGGGCCTAGTAGTCAAATCGCACAAAAACTTTGCACGAATGTGATTAGTTGAAAAAATTATACTACAAATAGTAGTCAAAAGTTACTCCAACAGAAGCGTCTTAATTTACGTTTCTTTTATAAACAATTCCTGAATAAAAATATGTAAGTAGGTTATAATTATTAACTTCTCTCAAAATCTCTTAACTATTTTTAAAAAATCTAAGTCAAATCTATTTCTTTAAAATTGAAACATTTTTTCGTTTTATACCAAAATTATTGTCATTTCTGATTGCTTCAATAAAATGTAACTCGATAGTTTTATCGATACTGATTTTTATTCGATTTTACCGATAGTTTTAGCAACTTAATATCACTTTAACCTTGTAAAATAAAATACAAGATCTATAGAGTAAAACACTTCATTTTATTTATATAGTCATTCAAACGCATTGATATTTAAGCAAATTATTTAGCACACTGAGTACGTTGCGTTGTCAACATTTCAAACGTTATTGATAAGAACCGGTTTAAAAGTCCTTGTTTTTGTGGTGTATGGTTTTTCTGTTTTAACTGCCAAAGCAATGTTTAATTAAATTCGTAATACTCATTATTAAATATCTACTTGATTACAGTCGCCAAAAAATTAAGTTGTTTCAAATCTTTTAAATATAGTGGTAACAGATTACTCTAGTCATATATCATGTCTGTCTGTGTGATCTAAATGCTCTTAAGGCTAACTACTAAGAATGTGCGTTTAACTATGAGTTAACTAGAGAATCATAAAAATTTCGACAAGCTAAACTACTAAGCTAAAGTATTATACAATTATCCCCGTATTCATAAACGTCTTATAAGCTCATTATAGCTAAAATACATTAATATTTCGTTTGTCTTTTTGTGTTATCTTGATTTAAGAAGAAAGAAAGAGACAACGTCCATTTTAACTAAAGAGTCTTATAAGATTTTTATGAATAATACCGTAATAATATAATAGAACATATTTATACTATAATGTAACGAGACAGGTTAAAAAACATATGATACAAACAAAACTAGAGCTATGTATATTACCTACAGTTTGTAATAACAAACATTAAATCTTAAATTATATATTATGTCAGGACGAATAAAAAATAATTTGTTGAACTAAAAATGTCTTCACAAATTGAATCAAAACTTCTGAACGTAATGTAGAGCTAAGTTATCGTTAAGCAAAGTTTGCTCTAGCTAGCAGACAGACGTGTTTGTTCTTGTTATGTGTTACAAAATACAAATATAATTTAACTTTAACTTAGATGAAGGTAACTTGAGATATTGCCGCGTTCTAATGAGCATCTGCGCTTAACGCAAGACCTTTAGTTCGAATCTAATCGAGGAAAAATATCTTTTTAGTGGAGAAAAACCTTATAAACACCTCAAAGTTAAGGGTTAGTGGCCTGTTAAATGGCAATAGATTCACCCACTATTACGTATGCGAGTTTACGTTTGAAAAGAACAAAAGGTATGGAAATGACATAATTGTCACGTGACAGTTGAAGGTTTATTTCAATCCCATACAATTTATACATTTCAATAATTCTTAATTTGTTTAAGGTTACAAGCTTCTAGCTTATCACCATCAGTTCGTATACTTGTTTACGAATTTAGAAGTATAAAAAACCTCTGCCTACATCCTTGGGTTATAAAAGTGTGAGCGGTATGTATGTATGTGTTACTCAATACAAATAGAAAACTTTAACTTAGACGAAACTGACTTGAGAAACTTCTTAATGGCTTTTCAAGGTTGCAGTAATTTTCTTGACGTTTGTGACTAAATTTTAATGGATCTATTCTAAAACTAGAATTAGGTATTTTAAGAGTAAGTGATGCCTATGCTAAGAACTCGTAATAAATAAAAATATTATATAATAGTTTTAAGTGTTATTGTGATAAAAACTGTTAATTACAATTTAAAGGTTTAGTAATAAAAAATACAACACTTTTCGCACTAAAATTTATGTGTGCAGTGTTATGTGCAAACAAACAAAAAAATACATAAATATACGAATTGATAATTCCTTGTTTTTGAGAAGTCAGTTAAAAAGCAAGTGAGCAGCTGTGAAATACCCACCAATACTTGCTAGTCCCCGTTAGACCCACTCAGGGTGTGAGTTTTGAAAAATTACTTCTAGGTGCACTCTAAGAACTCATTTATAACATATGTGCCAAATTTGAAGTCACTACTTCAGCGGTTAGGGCTGTGCATTGATGTGTCACCGACACATCAACAGCCAGTTTCTTAGTTAATTTCTAGAAGACAAATGCCAACTGTAGAGTAAAGGGAAAGTTTTTAATTTGAATATTAAAAGGTAGCACTCGATATGATATCACAATATAAGGATCTAATAAGACTACCCAAAATAAGGAAAATAGGAATTAAATGAAAAGGAAAAACATCCAATTACCCTACAAATATAGTAATTTGAGTATAAATTAATTATTTGAGCCATTTGGGGTTGAAACCCTCGGACCGTGAGGCCCGAGCGCTCGTGTACTTTTCAAGGAAATTTCTAGACATTTGGTAGTCTGTTCGCGTGACCAGAGGACTGGCCAAAATCTTGGTCAAAGAATTAGCATTTACATACAACATGGCAATGCTGCCAGACCGCTGGGCATTTTCTTCCAAGGCATTCCTCTGTTTGGAAGCATTGAATGATAGTTTTTTAAGTAAGATTTAAAATTTAAATGGGGCTCAACAATGCTCAAACAAACTAATCCATAATTTTACAAATCTGTCAATATTATACATATTATGGCAAAGAATCGGAGATGCTCCAAAAAATAGACATTATGGAAGCACAGCAACAGAATTAAATCAACAGAAAAAATATTCGCTTTAATTCTGTCTCGTAAAATAGTTTTTGTGAGTTTTTTTTAATAAATACGGTTTATAACATTTTAATGATCATCCATGAATGAAATATGAATGAATGGAAGTAGAGTGTAACAATTAGAATGGGTAGTAATTAAAATTACAATATATTACTCATTTGAGCATTATTTTCATTCATTATATTATTTTTGTATTATATAAAATGGTGTCCTTACTTTAGGCTAGTAAACAATAATATTTTGGTATATAGAACGAAGTTCTTAAAGGAAGTTAATTACTAGCCAAAATTCTGATCTAGCAAAAAGGCATTCAAATTTTTCCTTTCTTTCTCGTAATCCTTGAGAGTTTAATGTATAAAATATGTCACTTTTGCAATCATTACTTTATCAAACACGGAAAAAAACGTCGATATTTATTCAATATTTATAAAAACATCACGATTTTTACCTACACTACAAATGTTTGCAAAGGAATTAACACTATCTCGCTAGTAGAACGTTATCGATACTTTTACATCACTTCCGGAGGATATTAGAACTAAATAGAGGAAGAACGTTTCTTTTTTTGTGCAATCATTTGAAAAGAATAGGTAAACAGCTTACGTTGTAATAACACTAATTACTGATGGTGAAGACTACTATGAATATTGTTTTCTAGGGTTTGCAATATAATTAATTGATACTTATGCACGTATTAAATAAACACCTGTATTTATTAGACTAAGGTCTAGAAGAGATCTCTTCTAGACCTTAGGCTAATAAATACAGGTGGTAAATTCTACATACATTTTGCGGGCTCTTTAGGTCTCTTGCTTTGCTTGGAGAAAAGTGGACATTGGACAATCTAACTTTCCAGCCACTCCAATTATCTTTCTGATTTAATTCGTGCGGAATTCAAGGCAGTTTAAGAGTCCCAGCACTTGGGCGGGTTCAAATTCCAAGTCTCTTGACGGCGCCGCTGTGGATCTTGACTTACACGAATAGCAGTAGGGTAGCGGTGGTCTCATAATAAGGGATGCCTGATGATGGGGCCTGACGATGAAGAGCCTGCAAAATTTTTATGTTATCTTGAAATATTTAAAAGAAGAAACTGACTGACTGACTGACATATCAACGCAGAACCCAAACCGCTGGGTATGGAGACTCCAAATTTAGCACATAGGTTCCTTGTGGAGTCTAGGGGTGCACTAAGAAAGGATTTTTCAAAACTCACCCTTTAAGAGGGTGAAACGGGGTTTCACCGATAACAAATAAAAAAATATGATAAAGGGTTCATAAAGATTTGTCACTTGGCTATATATCTTAACACCACACGGGCGAAGCTGCGGGCGGAAGCTAGTGTTACATATTATGTAATAGGTAGTCAGTGTATCGTCATTTACGTGGATTTAGTAGTTTCTAGAAGATACTAAGTTTTTCTCAGAGCAAATTAGAAAATAATATCTGTTTGCTACGACCATAAATAATAGTAGGTAGTTAAAATTATGAACATCACTTATTTCTACAGTTTTATGTAATAAATCTAAATATTATGTAAATATCTAATTTTATTTTTGTTTAAAAAATTAGTTCTAGTTTTGTTTCAATCATAATAAAATTATTAGCTTATATAGTTTGTGTTTAAAATAAATAAATCTGAATGAAAAAAGATTTTATTTTAATTAAGTATCTACTTTTTTGCTGGTGGAAAACACACATTTGAATTAACCTCACCTGTGTACATTTGTTATTTCATATTTATAAATAATTTATGTAAGTGTTTTGTGTACAATAAAGAATAAAAATAATAATCATAAAAAATTTATGACAATATTTCCTTAAACCCTTGCTGTAAACAATCTTGAATACTAATCGCATTGAAATAGAAAAAAACACAGATACGCATGTCAAGCTTATAGCACTCCTCTTTTTCGCGGTAGGTTTGTATACGTATGAATCTCATATTGTTTATTTCAAAAATATATATTTTTAAAAGGAGCATGATGGTAAAATATTTTATTACGCTCTTGATATTAGTGCATCATAAAAAAATAATCCCAAAACTGTAATAAAAATAACCTACGCATTAAATTAGTCTGTACAATAAACTAGTCTGTACAATACTGTGATACTCAATACGACAAAAAAATGGCGGAATTCCTCAATACAATTCCGAAAACCCTGTACCACGTTTACATTCATTACAAATTCCAGTTATCGCTATCGATATTTTTGTATCTAAAGTAGACAACACTATTATTGTAAAAGTTACATTGGTACAGGGTGAGTGGACAAGTAGGAAACAAGCCAAGGTAATCTGGATTCTTGCAGCCTGTGTTGCTTTAAACACTTCATTATGAGAAGACACGACTTTAGTTGATAATGTGTTGAGATACAAGATCACAAATTCGTTGAAAAGTACTTAAATGGGTAATTTAAAAGTTTTATAGGTAGACGCTAAAGCATCGGTGTCGCAGCAGAAAACATAGTGAGGTAACCGACATGTTTAAGAAGTAATCATTCGAGGACGTGTGACATCCACAAACCCACAATTGGCCAGCGTCTGTGGATTAAGACCTAAACGCTCTCAACACGTAAAATAGTTGACAGAAGACCCGTTCCTAGCAGTAGAACATTAAAAGGGTTGAAGTTATGAAATTGGAAACCCCGTTTAGAAAAGGCGGTTGCATAAACCTTTTTTTACTTTTGAACTTTTAAAAGTGATATTGATACTTTAGCAGAATTAAATAGGGGTGTTTGTTTAGGGGCCATCTTTTATTAATTCAGGTAGCGAAGGGTAGAGTTGGGCCCTATTAACAATTTAGGGCACGTGTAATATCTATTTTGTGGGGTAACTTGATCAGTTCTTTTGTGTTAGTTAGTTTAATTATTTTTTTGATTGATATTCGTTTTTGTGGAGTCACGTTTCGATATCAGCTGTTGGTTATACAACGGTTAGTTTAGTACTTATCTAATGTACTCGGCAGATTTCCCACATTGGCCACGATGCGGAGCAACACATTGCACTTCTAACCGAAGACAGGTTGTGATGCGGAATGCGTTAGTATCTAAAAGTGTGCCAATATTAGCCGAAGGTATTTTTTTATTTTTCGATAGGCTAGCGTTTCACTACAACTTGCCTGATATAAAGCAATGATGTAGCCTACGATAGAAAGTGCTAACCCAGTATACGGTTTAACACGTGATTTCGAATGATTATCGTTGAAAAGGTGGTAGTGGAATGAGCCTCAATATGGTTAGAAACCTTAGAGGAGCAGCAATTCGACCCACCCTCTCTGCATGGTGTCACCAGACATCGCATCGGAAGACCGCTTGGCGGTGCGGCTTTGTCTGGTGGGTGGACACTAACTACGACCGAAGCCTACCACCAGTTGATTGTCACCCGATTTTCACCACCTGGGGACCACGCGTGGGGATACAATTAAACATGTACACCCACTGACGAAGGTGACTCAGCCGCCAAAAAGGTAGGTCTGAAGCCAAAGACCAGACTTCCATTCTCTCACAGCCAGTAAGCTAGCTCGCTCTGCAGGACTAATACGACGGGCCGGTGGCGTGGTCGGTAAGATACTTGCTTTTCACGCCGCAGGTCGTGGGTTCGATTCCCACCCGAGACAAACATTTGTTTAAATATGTCTGTTTGTCTTGTGTCTGGGTGTAATTATCTATATTTAAGTATATATTTACAAAAGAAAAGTATTATATGTAGTATATTACCAGTTATCTGGTTTCCATAGTACAAGCTCTGCTTAGTTTGGGATCAGATGACCGTGTGTGTTAATGTCCCACTATATAAAAAAAAAATTGAGGTAGACAATAAGGTTTCCCTCAATACTACTGAGCAGCCCCTCCTACTGCCTCTAAGAGGATAGGTTGGCAGCGAGCCAGTTCTTAAAAAATCAAAAACTGAGCAAACTAGCAAGTTATTAATTTTTATTATTTCCTTTCCAAATAATTTCCATACACATCAATACATCCCTGCATTCGATAGAACAAACGAAAAAAGCACTTTGCCCACTCGTCTTTTGGGGTCTCTTCGATGGCCTTCTGGAACGCAGCCACTGCTTCTTTGGCGTTCATAAAATGTTTTTCTCGAAAGATCTCGTATAGGAAACGGTACTTCAGAAACAACCTGTAACTTTAGCAGAATATTCCTGGTTAGTACTTCTGTACTGTGGACCGAGGACAAAAATGCCGGCAAGCTTACGCTAGAAGATAGGGAGGGTAATTTGGTCCCAACTTTCCACGTCTAAATTTATGATTCATGTATATGCGTATAATTTAGTCAATATTGTCCAAAAGAGCATAACGATTCCATAAGTGGCTGGTTCGTAAAAGTGTGTAAATTTTGGGACAAAACAGCCAAGCACCTGATAAAAGAAAGCATTATTAGTACGCTGAAGTGGCGGTGGGCCGGTCATATCAGCCGCAGAACCCACAACCGCTGCGGTAAACGATTTCTTGAGTGGAGATCACGGATTGGCAAACGTAGCGTAGGAAGCCCTCAGACTAGGTGGAGTGACGACCTCTTCAAGGTAGCTGGTAAGAGCTGGATGAGAGTAGCCACGGATTTTGATCAGTCACGTGCTTTAGGAGAGGTCTATGGTCAGGTGTAAAAATAGGATAAATAATAATAAATATTTTGGGACATCAACACACACGGTCATCTGGTCCCAAGTTAAGCAGAGCTTGTGTTATAGAAACCAGATAACTGGTATATACTATACATATAATACTTTTCTTTTGTAAATATTTACTTAAAATAGATATTTACACCCAGACTCGATACAAACACAGATGTTCATCACTAATGTTGGTCTCGGGTGGGAATTGAACCCACGACCTGCGGCGTGAATGAAAAAAGCCTGATCCTCAAGTTAATTATGATGTAATAGTTAAAATTACAAGTATCTATTACTTATAATATAATAATATTCAAGAGCAGGTCATTAGCTAAGTCATTACCTAATTTCTTTACCAACTCGTTTGACCATGACATTTACTTCAACATGATTGATTGAGAGCACTCTTGCGCATCTAAATATTGTGATACTGCTCACTGTTACAACACAAAGTTTTTTAAGTTTAATATTTATTTAAAAGCTAAAGAACTATGAACTACATCGGTGGTCCAGTGATAAGCGTGTTCGCTTAGTAACCGCTAGGTCCCGGGTTCGATTTCTTGGTCGTGCAAAAATACATAAAAATCAAAAGAATTCTGATATACTAAAAGAATCTTAGTTGCAGCTCGGAGTTTGTAATTGTGTCCACTTCAACCCTTTTTAGTGTCCCACTGCTGGGCACCGGTCTTCTCTCAACTATCTTGCTAGTTGAAAGAGTTTAGGCCTTAATCCACACACGCTGGCCAAATGCGGGTTGGTGGATGTCACATGTCCTCGAATGGTTAGTTCTTAGACATGCCGGTTTCCTCACGATGTTTTCCTTCACCGATATTGAGCAGCGGCGACGAAACAATTCACCCAAGGATGAGTGGGCGCGACTGGGGTTCGAACCCGCGACCTTATATTTCTAAGGCGAGGCCCGTACCACTGCGCCAGCGCTGCTGTAATTGTGTCCGATGAACAGCAATAGGCTGACCGCCTTTTACTTGGGGAACCTAAACTTAGCCGGCTAAAACTGGCGTGAGGCTTTTTATGTATCAGAGGTGAAGGGTGGCATATTTAATACGATATCAGAATGTCTGCGGTGAATGTCACATGTCTTCACATGTTCATAGACATACCAGTTTCCTCACGATGGTTTCATGAGCAGCGGTGATGAAACAATTCGTACAAAAATGTGTGGGCACGACCGGGGATCGAACCTGCGACCTTAGGCACCATCCTTAGGTATCTTACAAAGGCGAGGCCGATACCGCTGCGCTACTGCTGCTCTATTTATGAAATTTGTATGTATGTGCGTAGGTGTGGATGTGTGCATGTATGTTACTTTTTCACGCAAAAACTACTAAACGGATATGGATGAAATTTGGCACAGATATAATTATAGTCTGGATTAGAACATATGCTACTTTATACCCTAGCTAGCGACCCACCCCGGCTTCGCACGGGTGCAATGCTGATACTAAATATATTGAGGTATATTTACAAAATGTCCTTATAAACAATGTTAACAGCTTTTTTGCTATTAGACAAAAGAAACAGCACGACCCGCGCGCGGCCGGCCCGGTACCGCCGCACCCCTATTGTAAATCTGTAATATCTTCGGAAATATTCATTTAAATTATGTGCTGTAAAGGGCCATACTGATCTATATTAAATAGAAAATGTATTTAAGGTACTTAATTAGATAAGGATTAATTCAAAATTCCTTAAAATCTCTTCATAAATAAGCCATTACTTTTGGTTGAAAGTAAAAGATAAAACAATGCTTATTGTGGGTTATGCTTAAGAGATAGACATATACCATCGCGGACTTTTTTGTTGACCTTTTTAAGGTGTGCAACACTGTAGTACATTATTTTGATATAACTCGTAGGGTTTAGCCAGCAGCGTTTGCAGTGTAAACACAAAAAATGTAGGGACAGGAATACGACTTTGTTTTATACTATGTAGTGATACAACGCCGGCATACCCGCGGGTGGAAGTTAATGGATAAAGCTGAGAACAGTTTCATTAGTATTAAATGACCACGCCTTGACAGTTGATGGTTTACCGATGAGATCATTCATAAATACCCTCATATGTGCCCCACGCTGTGAATAGTAAACTAAACACTTATACAATGTAATCACTATGAATTAATCTCTATTACTATTACGATAAGGTACTATGTTGTAACTACTGATATGCGTGTGGCGGCCACTTGTTGAAATTTTTAATTTGACTCTAACTTTACATTTAACTATATGTTACTTTAGTATGTTAACTTTAACGGTATCTGTACGGTAAGATACTAGCTTTTCATGCAGCAGGTCGTGGGTTCGATTCCCATCCTAGTCAGACATTTGTGTGATGAACATCTCTGTTTGTCTTGAGCCTGGGTGTAATTATCTATATTTATGTATTGTATGTAGTATATTACCAGTTAAATGGTTTCCATAGTACAAGCTCTACCTAGTTTGGGAAACTTAAACTATTTGTTTATTTTATTTTATGGTGGTGGGTTAAATAAACAAAAAACTGTTTCTACTTATTTCGAAGTTTGGTGGCAGTTAGTCATGTAATTTTGGTAGCTAACCGCATCAAGTTAGAATGGGAGCCGGCCCTAAAAGATATAGGAAAAAGGCAATGGATATGATGATGACAATAGAATCTCTATGTCATAAAACTACATATCTAACAGTGGCGAAGAGTCTATACAAGCCGATTCCCATCAGCTTCCCTTTAAGAAATGGTCAATATCACACGTACTTAATAATATATTATGTAACGCCTAAAAGTTTTAAATAGCAACAAAAATAAGTATAGCATTAGGTGTAAGAACGATCGATGACGGTAGTGAAGAGATATTAGTTTTCTAAGTAAGAACTTTTTGCTCCGGCTTGCCTTTTTCAGACTTCCCTTCGCCACTGATGCCTAAGTATAACTTGCCTCGTTATTTCTAACAATAATTTGCAAAATGACCAACACATTACACAGATAGGTATGTGTAACGAGTACACATAATACTTAAACGCAATTTCTGTCTGATGTTTTACCATTAGTCCTTATTCTGAAATAACGCTCCGTGGTCTTAAAACACGGACATAAAACATTATCTTCTTTCATAGCGTAAATGTTAAAATAACCTAGAAATTGTAGCTAGAAATCTAAAGTAATCAACATTGGAAATTACCTACTTATTAAGTCACTTTAACTTAACTCTACTTCAACTGTTTGTAACATAAATACCCGTAAGTTTGGGGGCTGAGTCACCTTCGTCCGTGGGTGTCCTCCTTTAATTGAATCGTGGTCCCTGGGTGGTGCAAATCCGGTGACAATCAATTGGTAGGTTTCGGCCGTGGTTAGTGACCACCCACCAGACAAAGCCGTGTTCCGGTGCGATGTCTGGTGATTGGAGGACAATCCAGTGCAGTGGATTATCCACTTCAGTGTGATTGTGTAAAAGCGCATAGCGCTCCTTGTGAGCGTTTGAGACAGCGCGAGCGGTAAATGACCCTGAAAACCTTAGGGGGCCCATTAGAGGCGACTGGGGATTTTTTTTCCCTCAGATAACCAAGAATCTAGAAAAACTTTTTTCTTTTAAGTGGACGCTAAGTGTAATAAGGTTAAGGCCTTTGCTTCAGACTGCTCGGATTTATATTCTATGTATTCATAATAAGTAATGTACGAGCCCTGATGCCCATGCGACAAGTTAAATCTTAGTATGGGTATCAGTGATCAATCGCACTAGGTACCTACTTGTTATTATATAAGACTGCTTTTATAAAATTGTCATCCATTGTCTGTATCTTTCTCATCATCATCATTCCCCTTGCTGAGGCACGTTAAGCGGTCTGTATATTTCTGAAATAGTAAATTATAATTATTATTATTATTAAGACGTCGCAGAAACAGTGCCACCTACCGGGTCCGAAAATAGATTAAGACCGATTCCCAGACCTACCGAATACAGATATAAAATTCCATGAAATTGGTCAAGCCGTTTCGGAAGAGATTGTTTTTTTTTTTCATTTTTCTCTGTGTAAGAACCATCCTCGTACTTCAAGGAATATTTATAAAAAAAGAATTAGCGAAATAGGTCCACGCGGTTACGCGTGATGGCATAACCAAGGGAAATAGGGATTCATTTTTATTTAAATACTAGTTTCATTTTTATATATATAGATATAAAAACACTAATATTTTCTAAGTATAAGATACTTTAATGATTTTGAAGTAACCGATATCTCAACACTAACAAAAGAAGTGTCTAAATTATTAATCAATTTGATGATTCAGAAGCACCTGTACAGGATTTCCCCTGATGCGATTTTTCGAATAAGCCCGTCTCAAACGTTGTAATAGGTCTGTATCGCTTTATGACCGCACTTATAACTACGTAGGTCCAGGTAATTATGTACGTCTGTTTGAGTGAATGTACTCAAATTATAGTCATCGTCTTCGCATGGCTTCAGGTGCAATAAAATCCTGTGTCATACCCTCAAGGTATAATATAGCCTACTATCGTCCTTGTGCAGGTGTTATTACGAAATTTCTAGTACTAAATTGTCTCTGTTAGTTTTAGGGGGAGGCGAGTAAACACGTACAGCACACATGCTCATAGTTTATGCATACAAACTGTTCATGTACCTCCGCAGAGAGAGAGAGGAACGCGCAATACTAGTTCCGTGTTAAAATTTACTAATTCCGGATGTTCCTTCGGCAAGGAAAATAAGGTGTAGGCAGAGGTGAATATCACCCCCATTTTAACCGGTTACTTTCACCATACGTAATAGGAGACGAGATTGTATGCCGTTCATCGGGCACAGTTCCAAACTTCAAGCAACTCTAGGAATATTATAATAGTCTTTTTGCTCAACCCGAGAATCGAATCGGTTATTACTGGACCACCATGTAAACATAAACAATAAAGGTTTTTCTATTTATTACTTTTCTTAAAAAAAAACTCAAGTTTTGATATAGGAGTGAAGATTTGTGCCCAGCAGTGGGACACCCAAGGGTTAGGTAGTTAAGTACTAGGTACTTGAATACCTAACCTGTTTGGTAAAACGTAGTTTGAGCCCGTTCTCTCAACTCTTAAGCTTAGATAATAAATATAATTCACAAGATTGTTCTTAATTAATTTATTACACATAAACAATTAAGACTTTCATCTCGTATGGGTAATAAAAGAAGTTTATGGTTACATAATTGTTTATGGCGTATCAAAATAATTATGGGGCTATCCGATACTTTATAGCACCTACTTGCAACAAGATCTTACTAGTTAGGTACTGTCCTCGCGTCGCTTTGGGTGCTGTTCTTGTAAGTACCCAAATCTCATTACTAGTAGATATCTCTTTTCACTTCAACACTAGTATCCCACTGCTGGGCACGAGTTTTAGCCTCATACACTGATCAAGTGCGGATTGGTGTTTTTTCACGTTGTTTTTCTTTAACAATTCACACAAAGATGTGTGAACATTATTGCGAATCGAACAATCAATATATCCGATTCACTCGTGATTACGAATGATTTTCGGCGGGAAGGTGGTAGTGGAATTAGGCTCCATATGGTTAGAGACCATAAATTAGCAAAATTTCCGACCCACCCTCTTAAATGGTGTCACCAGACATCGTTCCGGAACACGGCAAGGCCGCTTGCAGTGCGACTTTGTCAGGTGGGTAGTCACTAACCAGTTAATTACCAGTAAACATAATTAATTACAAGGTCATTGATTGTCACCTGATTTGTACCACCCGGAGACCACGTGGGGAATTCAAATAAAAGGTGTACTCCCATGGACTAAGGTGACTGAGCTCCCAATCCTCAATCACTTACTCCTTTTTATGTCGGTTTAATATATAGCTCCACGCGAACGCATGTAGGCGGTAAGTGTTAAAACATTGGCTTTTCATAATAGCTATCCGATCAATTCTGAATCTAATCATAATGTATGATAAACAAATTGTGGGTTTGTTCGTATTGGTGTCACGTTCTCAAGAACACGTGAACTTATAATGAAACCTGTTTAACTGGTTTACATTCCGCAGTAGTAAAAATGCAATGATTAGCGGTTTAAACAGTCTGGGTTTAACTAGGTAAATCCTTGATTATAAGTTTCAGTCTTACGGTCTTATTTATAAAAATCTTACAAGACTCTTTGGTTAGAATGAACTTTGTTTCTCTCTTACTAGCATAAATGTCAAGATGACAGACAAAGACAAACGAATTATAAATCTATTTTAGCTATAATGAGCTTATAGACATTTATAAATACGGGGGTGTTTCTAAAACAAGGTTTGGACTAAATCAATGTCAAACGTCAAGTCTGACGGTTGATAGCGCGACGCTTCAAGTGAATGACGTGTAGCATAGATTTAAAATGATGTACTTAAATATTCTTTCCCCGGTTCTTAAAGGTTTATAATTTGTTTGTCTTTGTCTGTCATCTTGATATGTATACTAGTAAGAAAGAGATAAAGTCCATTTTGACTTAAGAGTCTTATAAGATTTTCAGAGACCTATGTCCAGGGCTAAAATAGATTGCTAATGATGCTGATGTATTTGTGAATATCACCCACATTTCGAAGAATGCTAACCGATTACAACGGACTCATTTAGTTGTTGATTATATATATTTGCAATATTAACAAATCATATTAACACTAACGATAATTATATCAGTTATTTACAACACAAAGCTATAATTAGCACGTTGAAAGTAATGCTATTTACTGCCTCGCCATAAATCTTTAGTAAATAAATGACTCATTATCTTTAACTAACTACATATAATGTACAAAAAGCTTATAAATATAACTATAATGTTAACTTACGTAGTCTTTTTCTAATAGTACTCTTTGCAGGATAACCTTACTGTGAATTTTATTCTTCAGAAAAATATGGCTCGCTGATCGACCGCACAGAATTAACAATCTGAAATAGGGATGACGAAATTGTTTTCTGACTTTGCCCGTCAGAGAGATTAATTAAAAATATTGAACTCGTTTGTCACTCTTTTTTAACCAACTTCAGGAGGAAGTTCTCAATTCTTGCCTGATGTTAAGCAAATAAGTAGTCTACTATGGGACGCGCCCGCCCAATATACCGATTCACTCAAGATTACGAATGATTTTCGGAGGGAAAGTGGTGATCGTAACTATAAAGGAGCAAAAACTCTGACCCACCATCTTAAATAGTGTCACGAGACATCGCAATGAAACCCGGCAAGGCAGCTTAGCGGGGCGGTTTTCTGGACCCTAACCACGGCCGAAGCCTACCACCAGTTAATTACCATTACTGGTATCACCAGTTCATTGATTGTCACCTGATTTGCACCACCCGGGGACCACGTGTGGAAGATAAAAGATGCAGTCCAACGGTAACTCAGTCCCCTTGCGGACTGTAGACGTTCTGTGAAAGATTGTTGGCAGTAGCTGGATGCGACAGGCATCCGACCGCTAGATTTAGTCCTCACAGCTTCATCTTGTGTTCGAATTGTTACATGGAACTATTGTCAACGTCAAAACGTCACTCTATGTAACTGAATGGCGCCCAACAATAAATTGGCCCAACCGCATGAGTGAGTGGCGTCTTCCATCTAATACAACCTATTATAATCTGAATCTAGGAAACGGCTTCAACAATTTTCATAAAATTTAGGTTGCAGGACGTTTCGGGGGCGATCAGTCGATCTAGGTAGGTTTCATATTTAGGAAATGTCGTTTTGTCCTTGTTTTGAGGCAATGAAAAACTACTACAATACTCATAGTCATTAGAATTATTCGAAGCTAAATTTCGCCACAGTTTATAATGTTATGATAGCACTCAGAAGGGAGATAGAGCGGTCATGAAATAGGTAGATATATTTTTTTTGTTTTTTTTTTCAATTCCTTCTTTTTGTGAGAAAATGTATTTTTGCAAGCACTTTAACATAATTTTCAAAAAAAAAACTAACAATCCCCGGTCATTCAGGTTTTATTTATCAATTGCAGCTGGAGCAATTGTACTAAGGGTTCCGTTGGATTTTAATATAGACACTGGTATTACCGGAAGACCTATGGCTATGGCTATGTTTTTTAAATCCCATATATATATAGTTCTCCTTGACGTATTCGTCAACGGCGAACCTGGCAAAGACAGCTAGCTATGCAGTCCAAAAACTAGGCCAGTTACATAGTCTTCGTTTGTGAGCTCGAAGATGACTCGTGAAACCGAGCTTGGTTATAAAAGTGCGTACACAGGACGCACAGTAGAGTTCTCCTTCACCATTGTAGGTGAAGGTATAGGAAGGTTTAGGACGGGTCTTTGTAATAAGGCACTTGGCGTCCAAGTCTTGCAAACGCTTTTCTTCAAAAGATGAGACTACTTCATACCCAGAGTTGTGCCATTGCTGCCTATTTCGTGAAAGCTCTTCCCAATCCTCGCATCGGATGTTTCCCTCGATGTTTCGGTGTTTAAGTCCCATACGTAATCTGGGACGAGCCTATTGCCATTAAAACTTCTAGCTGCAACTAAGATTTTCTAAGTATATAAGAAAAGAGTATATATATCTACTCTTTTTGCTTGAGTCCCGGAATGGTAATAATTCCGGGAATCGAACCCGGGACCTCGCGGTTACTAAGCGAACATGCTTATCACTGGTCTGTAAGCAGTTCCAGTACACAATTAGATTTGGTGTCTCGAATTAATTAGCTCCTCCTTTAAGAAGTCTGTTAAAATTTGACTAGGTTCTGAATTCACCAACGAAATAAAGGTGGTGGTGGCGTGGTCGGTACGATACTTGCTTTTCACGCCGCAGGTCGTGGGTTCGATTCCCACCCGAGACAAACATTAGTGATGAACATTTGTGTTTGTGTCGAGTCTGGGTGTAAATATCTATTATAAGTATATATTTACAAAAGAAAAGTATTATATGTATAGTATATACCAGTTATCTGGTTTCCATAACACAAGCTCTGCTTAGCTTGGGACCAGATGACCGTGTGTGTTGATGTCCTAGAATATTTATTTATTTATATTTAAAAAATGCTATTTCAAATGTTTACTGTTCGAACGTATGGTTAAAATTGATTAATTTAGTTAAGTAATGAGTGGTAGGATTAAGTGATTGCCCTTTGCCCTGGGGTCGTAGGTTCGAATTCCTGCAGTAGTTATGTAGTTAAGACATTTGAATTTTAAATGACGGATGTTTTAAAACAACTTAATTAATCACTGATTGGTGTATTAAAATTGAAAATTCTTGTAAGGAGCAGAAATATTTTTGAATATTTAAGTAGATACATAATCTGTTATGTAGTATTTACATTTCTTTAAATTATGTTGTCATTTTTTTCGGCCTCCTCCAAGATGACGAGAACAATGATTAAAGGTAGAATAGAGCATGCTTATGTATGGTCCTGTGGAGAGGAAGGATGACAGATGATTCTGGAAGGATCGACTAGATAGTAAAATAAAAAAATATGATATTAATTGTGTGATGAACTTGGTGTAATTATCTATTTTATGTACCTATGTATTTAAATAAAACTACTTTTTAACGGATTTTATCGCAGTTTATTTTAGATCCTGACCTTTCAAAATCTTTTCAGACTTCATGTTCACGGGTGGAAGAAAAGAAAAGACTTAAACGTCGGGATCTGAAATGTAAAATAAACCGCGATAAAATCCGTTTTATAGTAGTTTTATTTCAATGTGTAATATTCGCGTAAACTTTAACAATACTACCTATGTATTAACAAAAGCCATGCAGTGGACCGACCAAATCAAGTCTGCTGTGGGAGGTTCCTTAAATGAGTGCCTTGAGGCTGGCCTCAAGCAGGGAGAGATGGGGGGACGTCGTGAGACGTAGTAAATCTGCCCTCTCCAATACAACATGACGATCACGACCACTCTGTCAAGAGTGTAACGACGAAGAAGAAGAAGATTAACAAAAGAATAGGTAGCAGTCGAAGTACAGAATATTAGTTATCTGGTTTCTTAAGATCTCATGATCAGATGACCGTGTGTGTTAATGAACAGGATTTTTTTTGAAAGGACATAAAGGGCTTACATTTTAACTAGAATAATTAGGTATATCTAGTATTTTCTTAAATTTACGCGAATATACACATTGAAATAAAACTATTTTGTAACGGATTTTACCGCGGTTTATTTTAGATTTTAAGTCCCGACGTTTCAGTCTGTGCAAGTGGATCAATTAGGGTTCAGCGACCTCCTACTTAATAAAACAGTACAAAATTAAAAACTACGTTAACAGACGAGTACGTTGTTGCACATAACTTAATTAAAATGAAATTGTTAGATAACCGTAAAATATAATAATAGTTTGTATGCGGGTTTACTAGACATTACTATACTAGGCAGAGCGGTGGCGTAGCGGTATCAATTTGCCTTTGTAAGGTCGCAGGTTCGATCTAAAGTTGTGCCCACACATATTTGTTGTATTTCATCACCGCTGCTTAAGATTGGTGAATTTAAAGAATGTGGAAGCCGGCATGCAGCTTAAAATTCGTATTATTATGGGTCTTAATCCACCACGGCAATCCGCACTGTAAGCCAGGATCAGCAGCGGCGCCGTGAAGAGACTCGTGATTTGAACCTGGCCAAGTCCCGGGACACCAAAACTGTCTTGGATCCCTCACGAATTTAAGCAGAAAGATAATAGGAGAAGTCGGAAAGTTAGATTGTCCACTTCCCTCCAGTCAAAGCGGGAGACAGCATAGAAAAGAGAGAGGTTTATATTGCCTCATCAAAATGGACTAAACACCACGGGTAATGTAATCTAAAGGGACCTATTAGAGCTGGTTCCAGTTATAATTAAATTCGAGTTCGTCTAAAGTTTCATTTTTACCTTATATTAAAGTTCATTATAAGTGAGGGGGCAAAGGTTTGTTAGATATACGAGAGCTTACAAACATTGTTATTTCCCATATCAGAAGATCTGAACACCGGAAGAACCGTCTCATAAACTTACAACAACATGCCAGCTATCACTCACGTCACAAGGGAATGCGACCTACTGATAACAATGCATCTGCTTGCTCCAATTTGTTTTATACTTAACTTAGGAGGATTGTTTTACAATTATATACTTACTAACTTCACCCAAAAGGTACTTGTTGGGATAAAAAGTAGCCTGTAAATGTGCCAAGTTTCGTCAAATTCTAGAAGTTTTTGCATGAAAGAGAAGATAGCAAACATCCATACAGTCTTACAAACTTTCGCAATTATAATATTATTTACAATTAACATTAAGAGTCTACTTTTATTGACGATATTTTGGCATTATGTAAGCTGGCAATAAAGTATAAAAAAAAAAATATCTAAATTAAACTAAACTTAAATACTAGGAAACAAATTATCGGAAATGTCTGTAAGCCCCAAGCGTCAGAGTTTAGGGCGCTAACAGGTCGGTATATGAAATTTGTTCAGAAATTTTTAGGTTATTCAATAATCGTGCTTTGTTTTGTTAACTTACACGGATCATCCTTACCTTACCTACCTACCTTAGGGAAACCCTAATTCCACTATTGGGTTAGTCTTTACCACCAACCGCATTCGTCCCGTGTCATTTCACGCATAGTTCCTGAAACGTTACATTAATATATGTTTTAGCTTTCAGTTATTAAAATTGAGTGCTGCGTACAGAGTAACAATTGTAAATGGAAATAAAACAAATTTAACAAAAATATACTAACGGATTTAATTCCGCTGGAAAATGATTCTATAAGGAGCTGAATGCACTCTCTCAATTTGTGGAAGGCTGTCTCTTTTACCCTGTCTGTAGATACCCCGAATCTAATATCTTTAAATGAGCAATTCTTGTATCTATATAATTGGAATCTCGGAATCGGCTCCAACGATTTTCATAAAATTTAGTATACAGGGGGTTTCGGGGGCGATAAATCGATCTAGCTAGGAATCATTTTTAGAAAATGTCATTTAAAAAAATATATACCGAGCAAAGCTCGGTCATCCAGATATTGCTTATTAAACTGTGTTTACTATCGCCCGTAGCGTATATCGCAGAAGTAGCAAAATAACAATGGCGCGGGATTCAAACCCATTTCCTTGTTGTATGTAAGTATCTTTCCTTTAAAATTTCACAGCATTACATCTATCATTGCCGCAGAAAATAGTTTTCACGGTTTGTGTATGGGTACACTCATTCACGTTAACAGTGCGCGAAATTTTAACAAACTAGGTCAGTATAGGTGTACACTTATACAGTAGCTGAAACTGATAGCTGAAGATGACTATTACCTACAGCGAAGTTGTATTTCTAACATGCTCGACTTCATATAAAAGTATGAGTATCTAACAGCTGGCTTTTATAACTCAACATAGCTACTCAAATCCCATTTTAAACCAACTGGAAGGCAATTGAAAAATAATAAAATTGTTTAAAAGACTCACATTTCTAACTAGGTCACTGGGTAACGCACATTATGTTGTAGTAACATCTTTCTACCTTAATGTATTATATTTAAGAGTTATTTTTGAACTGTAAAGTTACCATGGATCTTCTGTTTTGTGCGTTTGAACTTCATTAGCATTTGCGAGTTATTTTCTGTTTTGTTTTCCAATGAGTTATTTTTGAATGGGATTGAATTTACAATGGGTTTTGTGGGTACAAATGTATTCACTGTGACTTTATGAGTTAACTGTGGTTCAATTTTAAGTGGAGAGGTGATTACACTGTGGACTGAGAGTGCTTATCCTTGACGTATTGCTGACACAGTGTAAATGTTTAGACTGAATTCTTGCCCCTAGTTTCCACTGTCGTAAAATGCACAATAAAACATGTTGCAAGCACTGTCTATCTCTTTCGTTTAGAGATGAGTAGAAAGAGATAAGACTATGCTTGTGTCATGTTTTGTTGTGCAGTGGAAGCACCCAGTTAGATGTGTTATTACAAGTTATGTTTGGCTGTATTTGAACCCATGAATCATTTCTTCCACTTTCATAGATTTTAGCGGGTTTTGTTGTGAGGATGATGTGTTACAGACTGTAGTATGAGAAATTGGTATTCATGATGAGTTTGCTAAGGTTGTGTAATGAATAGGTTAGGTTACCTAGTGGCCACACAAGTGTCACCGTGTGTGTTAATGTCCCAGAGCATTTTTAGTATCAATTTGATGCTTGAGTAGTAATAATGGATTGATTAGCAATCTAATTGTTAGTATGCGAATGCTTCATTAGCGTTTAACAACTTAAATGTAGTTGAATTAAAACTATTTTGTATCGGATTTTATCGCGGTTCATTTTAGATTTTAAATCCCGATGTTTCAAAGTCTTTTCAGACTTAATGGTCACGGGTGGACTGAGGTATTTGACGTCCAAAAATATTAATCACAATTATTACCTACAGACACTATTATTTGAGTTGCGTTCCGATTTAAGCGAACTGAGCTCACAGTGTCTTGAATTCTGAGTTAATTTTGCTTGGGTTTTGGTACAAGTATATTAAGCACGGGGTCCCAATCCGGTGGTATATTCCAACCATTTTAAAATTAGCATGTTTTTTAATTTCAATAGCTTCGCGGATCATTCTTGGTAGGAATTGGTTTTCTTTGACAAGTACTTGTATTTTACCAATTCTCAGGAAATGGTTGGAGCCTTTTTGAGTATGTTCACACACTGCAGATTTCTTAGAGTGTTGAAATTTTACGTCAGCTATGTGTTCTTTTACGCCGGGTACTTATACTTCTCTTTGTTAGAAAAAAAATGCGTTAAACATTTTCTTTCTAGCCGATGCATACTGCACTGTATTTGGTACAAATGAAAAATGTAGGGTTATTTAATTTTCTTTGAACTTAAACTGTAAAATCAATAAACCCTATTCATTTTATAACGAAAATAGCATAATGTACAAATCGTGATGCCCGTTCTTGGTAAACAAATTCAAGCTAAGTTGAAAAGAGGCGGGTAAATGTAGCTACACTTTTATGGTAGAAGTATTTATATACCTTTGCTTTGCCAAATGGTTTGCAGTTGGACGTGGGGATAGACTTGTATTAGTGTTAGAGAATATAGTGAAAGTCATATGGTCAAACTTTTTGGCTGTTAGCTTTACGATATTCAAATCATAATATTTTTTTATGGACAAATCTCCTAGGTACTTCTTAGTTTTCTCTTAGTTAAATTAATTTTATTTTTAGCAAATGATACCTGAGTTTCGTGAATAAATATGATAAGGAGGTACCTTACGCAAATTTTATTTTCAAAGTATAAATGAGAATTTAAATTTAAACGTTAGTGTCTACTTAATCTAATAACTTGCCTCACTAACTTCATTTTGAGAGATAACCTCTCGTCCCCTTTAGTTTTATATCTGTCGGTAAACTCAGGTCCGTGATCATCATCAAATACCACCACAGAAAGCTAATCAATATTTTTCTAATAATTACTGCACCTCCTTAATTATCCGCAAAATATTTGGATGGAAATGGATTGCTTTTTGTGAATTAAAATAGGTTTGCAAGCACCACGTGCCCACCCAATCGACCTCATAGACATTGTCCCCTGACGTAACAATATCAACCATCATTGGCTAATGTATATTGACATAAAAAACTACAAAGATATATTTAAATGTATTTAGTTATGACGTAGGTAGTCGACCTCAGTAGTTGAGCGGTGTAAACCGTCCGATTGGGCTATACTGTAAAAAAGGCAAGGGGAATAATGAGTTATGGGGAATATGAGTAAGCAGTCTATAATTTAGTCTAGCCTGTGGTAGACACCACCGAATGTTATAGAGGACGGAGAGGATAAAATCTATAGATTTATCGACGAATCCCGTTTAGAGTTCGTTCAGCATTTATGGCGAAGTCTAGAGGCTAAATCGGTCGACTTTTATGGAATATAATATAGGACAAAGTTACAGCATTATAACTAAGTGTATATATACCTAAGTATTAACTTAAACAATCAACAAGAAAACTCTAATAAAGCATCCCATTAACTTCAATATTAGTTATTATATACACGATAAAGTTACAATATCACAATAAAAATATAAATTAATATATTACAAACTAGCGGATCCGTATATACTAGTCGTCCTGCCCGGTAAAACAGTGCCACCTGCCGGGTCCGAAAACAGAATACGACCTGTAAGATTTCATTTTTCTTCAAGATTGCCTTTTAAATTTTTCTCCACGTAAAAACCATCCTCGTACTTCAAGGAATATTCTAAAAAAAAGAATTAGCGAAATCGATTCAGCCGTTCTCGAATTGTGCGCTTACCAACACATTTTGCGATTCATTTTTATATTACAAATAATTACTTATAATTTATTTAACACAGTATTTACATAAAATATAATAAAATAAACTAATTCTAAAATTCTATCTTAAAAACTAGATAAGGCGTCATAAAATTCCTCCGAATCGAGGCCTTGGGGGAATGTGCCCAGAAGGTTGGCAGCATTGCCACGTTGTATGGCAATGCTAATTCTTTGACCAAGATGTAGACCAGCCCTCTGGTCACGTGAGCGGTCTAATAAGCACCTAGAAATTTCTTTAAAAAGTGCACGGGAGCTCTGGCCCCACGGTCCAGGCGTTTCAACCCCAAACGGCTCAAATATATATTACTATTAAATAGATTTATTAATTGGTTTTCGCCCCCGGCTTCGCCCGTAGTCTATAGACATCCTCAATAAATGGGCTATCTAATCCAACCAAAAACAACCTTCAGCTTTATAATATTAATAGAGATAAAGTGTATTAGTGATTCTCGAAGGAATAAAGGTAATCCAATGGAATATTATATGTTATCTACATATTTGCAATATGTCTTGATTGATTATGTAAATATTTGCAGATATAGGCGAATTTACATGCAAATTTACGAAGTAATCAGACTGAATAATAGCTAACTCCAATATACATGAGCTTGAATATTATACTATGATAACATTAGACATATAATATTACTATGTAGCCTTATGTTAGCATAGTAATAATGGGGAAAGGAGAATAAACATTATTGATCTGTCAAATCGAAGCATTTATTGTGGTGGGTTCTATAAAAAATATATACTTAAATTATGATGTGCGGCAAACCTAATCCTACTAATATTTTAAACTAACTCCCGCCCGGAGTTTCGCCCGCGGGGTATTAGATGAAAAAGTAGCCTATGTGCTATTGCGGACTATAATATACCTTTATGTCTAATTTTATCTAAATACGTCTTGTAGTTTTTACGTTAAAGAGTCGTCATCATTCCCCTTGCCTTTTTCCCATTTCTATTGGGGTCGGCTCCCAGTCTAACCTAATGCGGCTAGCTACCAGAATTATACAAGCGACTGCCATCAGACCTCGAAACCCATAGGGAACCAGTAGCCGAGATGGTTAGACCAGGGTCGGTTATCGCGCTAAACCATTAATCTCTTTTTCGCAGTCGGATAAAACTATCCTTTCCCGGGTCTCGAACTATCTCCATACAAAATTAGTTCAGTAGTGTAGGCGTGTAAGTAACATTTTGAAATCGGCAAGCACCCATAGGTATATCCATAAATCTATAGGGGTTTCTTTAAAAATACTACGGCTCTTAGACCATGATTATTGTTTTTCATTCAATATTTGAGAAGAAATAAAATTTAAATTTCGAGTTCTAATAATCGGACTGAGTCATCAAACGTCATTGTGTCAAAATAAAAAGTAATTTAGCTAAAAAGCATGAAGGAGTATTGATATCAACTTCAAAGAAAATCTCCCTCAGAATAATTTCTCAGGCTTCACCGGCGTAGTATTACGATAAAGATAAAAAAATTTGGAAAAATAAAAAACACGTGTTTCATTATTTGTTTTGAGCTATATTTATACCGAATTTGAAGTAAATCGGACCAAGGACTAAACAGTTCTGGAATATTTAATTTTCCAAAAAAGCTTTTTTTACACTCCCCCTGGGGGTAGTTTTGGAAAAATAAAAAACACGTGTTTTATGATTTCTTTTAAGGTATATGTGTGCCGAATTTGGAGTGAATCGGACTTGAGACTAAAGAGATCCAGAGAAACTTTAGTTTTTACCAATTAAACTCATTTTCCACACCCCATGGGGGTAATTATGGAAAAATAAAAAACCCGTATCTCATTATTTGTCTTAAGGTTTATGTGTACCGAATTTTAAATGAATAGGACCAAGGAATAAAAAGTTGCATACAAACTTCACCCCTCTATTTAACCCTCTTAGGGGATGATTTTTGGAAATATTATTAGCCTATGTCCTATTTTAGGGTATACATTACCTATGTTTCAAACTTCATTTACATTGGTTGAGCGGTTATGGAGATACGCGGTAACAAACCTTCACACACACACACACACACTTAATTTCGCATTTATAATATTACTAGTTTTCCGCCCGCGGCTTCGCCCGCGGATGTCGGTTGTGGCGCTATACCATTAATCCCTTTTTTCGTAGTCGGATAAAATTAGTTCAGTAGTGTAGGAGTGTAAGCAACATTTTGAAATCGGCAAGCCCCCTTATGTATATCCATAAATCAATAGGTGTTTCTTATAAAATACTACGGCTCTTAGACCATACTTATAAGAAGAAATAAAATTTAAATTTCGAATTGATTTCTTCGCATTGAGTTATCAAACATGTCATTGTGTCAAAATAAAGAGTAATTTAAATCAAAAGCACGAAAGAGTATTGATATCAACTTCGAAGAAAATCGCACTCAGAATAATTTCTCAGGCTTCGCCCGCATGGTATTAGGTTAAAAATAAAAAAAAAATGGAAAAATAAAAAACACGTGTTTCATTATTTAATTTAAGCTTTATTTGTACCCAATTTGAAGTGAATCGGACCAAGGGTTAAACAGTTATGTAATATTTACTTTTTCCAAATAAACTCAGTTTAAACCCCCGCTGGGGGTAGTTTTGGAAAAATATAAAACACGTATTTCATGATTTTTTATAAGGTATATGTGTGCCAAATTTGGAGTGAATTGGACTTGAGACTATACAGATCCAGAGAAACTTAAATTTTTACCAATAAAACTCATTTTCCACACCTCATGGGGTTAATTATGGAAAAATAAAAAACCCGTATCTCATTATTTGTCATAAGGTTTATGTGTACCGAATTTTAAATGAATAGGACCAAGGAATAAAAAGTTGCATACAAACTTCACCCCTCTATTTAACCCTCTTAGGGGATGATTTTTGAAAATATTATTAGCCTATGTCCGATTCTAGGGAATACACTACCTACATTCCAAATTTCAATAAGATCGGTTCAGCGGTTATGGAGATACGCGGTAACAAACCTTCACACACACACACACACTTACTTTCGCATTTATAATATTAGTAGGATTAGTAGGATAGGATAGGATTAGTAGGATATAGTAGGATAGGATTGTAATTATAATGAGTTTATAAGACATTTATGAATACGGGGATTATTATACGCGAATGAAGCCGCGGGCAGAATCTAATAGTTCATAAAACATTCCAAGTATCCACTTATATCGTAATGATTATAAGCATAATATTTTTTGTTTAGATATACTGTTAGGCAATATTATTCGAGCCATAACCTTCGAACAACTGGTTCTGCTGACATCAATCAACAAAATGAATAATTAAACACGGATTTGTGTTTTATAATATACCAACTTTTATATATTTTATACTTATATTATAAAGTTATAGAGTTTGTTTAGTTGACTGCGCTTATCTCAGGAACAGAGCAGCGGTGGCGCAGCGGTACGGGCCTTACCTTAGAAATATAAGGTCGCACGTTCGATCCTCGATCGTGCCCACTCATCTTTGTGTGAATAGTTTCATCACTGCTGCTCAATTTCGTCGAAGGAAAACGTCGTGAGGAAACCGGCATGTCCAAGAACCACCTAATCATTCTAGGACATGTGACATCCACCGACCCGCACTTGGCCAGCGTGTGTGGTTCAAGGCCTAAACTCTCTCAATTCGTAAGATAGATGAGAGGAGACCCGTGCCCAGCAGTAGGACACTAAAAGGGTTGAAGTGAAGTGAATAAGTTTGGGAGTTGAGACAACTTTTTCAGTGGAGTGTAGGTACCTTTGATCTGAATCCCCAACGTGATTCCCGGGTGGTGCAAATCAGGTGACAATAAACCGAAACAGCCTGGTGACACCATTTAAGAGGGTGGGTCGGAATAGTTTCACCTTTGAGGTTTCTTTAAAAGAGCCCCATTCCACTGCAACCAATCGGTTAATCGATCTCGAGTGAATCGGTATACTGGGCTGACGCGTTCCATCGTAGATTACATCATTGCTTAACATCAGGCAAGTTGTAGTCAAGCGCTAGCCTATCGAAGAAAAAAAAAACATCTCACCGAAAATCATTCAGCGGTATATGACGGGCCGGTGGTGTGGTCGGTAAGATACTTACTTTTTATGCCGCCGGTCTTGGGTTCGATTTTAACACAAGTCAGACATTTGTGTGATGAACATGTCTGTTTGTCTTGAGTATGGGTGTAATTATATATATTTAAGTATGTATTTACAAAGGAAAAGTATTACACGTAGTATATTATCAGTTATCTGGTTTCCATAGTACAAGCTCTGCTTAGTTTGGGATCAGATGGCCGTGTGTGTTAATTTCCCACTTTATTATTATTATTATATTGGGCAGGCGCGTTCTATCATTGCTTAACATCTGGCAAGCTGTAGTCAAACGCAAGCCTATTTCAGAATGAAAAGAAACTTTAATTATGTAGGTACTAACTACGAGTAAAAAGAATACTCAATTTACTTGCTAGCATTCTAAGAACAGTTTGCAGTGCACATATATCTTTCAAGACATATAACCCCGTAGATACTTCCTCAAGACACTCTGAGTAATAAAGAAGTAATGCCTGTATTTGCGACGACAGCTAACACTTATAGACCTAGAGCCGATATACGAGCGACACACTTCATTATATTAAGGCTGCAGATTTCTCTGCATTCTAAGCATTAAATGTAGTAAGGCTTTCATGATGTGAAGGAAACACATTTCATATCTAATCTAGACACAAATAGCAGTTATGTGGTCTACGATGAAACGAGCTTGCCCAGTAAATACCAATTTAGCCGTGACTTGAAGACAGGCAGATCAAAGTTAACGAAAAATTAAGAAAACGAAAGATGCCGGCAGCGAGTTTTACAACTAAGCAGTTCGCACAGTAAGAGAGGTATTCTTGTTTTTCACTTCCTTCCTTTAGCTTACCTTTTAATACCTTGACCTCTTCATAATGTTTAAGCCTATCTCATCTTGTCTCGGATAACTTCTTTCTTTCTAATTTTTTTCTAATTGTTTATTTTTTTAATTTTTCTTTAGGTAAGAACCATCTGCGTACTTCAAGGAATATTCTGAAAAAATAAATCGGTTCAGCCATTCTCAATTATTGCGCTTAGCAACACATTAAATGATTCATTTTAATTTTAAAGATTAAATATAGGATTAATGCACTGTATTCGCATAAATAATTTCATTACTACATTTGGCTGCATCATCCTTAAGTAAATGCACAAGAAAAGGTTGCCTTTGAAAATCAATATGAATAGATTAGCTACAGTAACAGCCAAATCATGAGGTGCCTCTAAATAGAAGCACTCTCACTTTGCTTGCTGTTATTCCCTATACTCATGACGTGCGTCTGGCGTCAATCGGCTCTCTGTCTATTAATAAACCTGAAGTTCAATTTGCGAGGTTAAGCAAATGCAATTTGTATTTAACTACTTAATTACTCTACGTGCGTGGCCTTGAAACTTTAAATCATTTGAAACATTGAGATATTATGAAAACTATAAACACCAAGATAAAATCAAACAAAAATAATTTTAGGCTACTTAATTTCTTCATTAATTTTCATCCATTTTACGTCATCACTTCAACACTTTTTTTAGTGTCCCACTGCTGGGCACCGGTCTTCTCTCAACTATCTTACTAGTTGAAAGACGCTGGTCAAGTGCGGGTTAGTGGATGTCACATGTCCTCGAATGATTAGTTCTTAGACATGCCGGTTTCCTCACGACGTTTTTCTTCACCGATATTGAGCAGCGGCGATGAAACAATTCACACAAAGATGTGTGGGCACGACTGGGATTCGAACCCGCGACCTTATATTTCTAAGGCCAGGCCCGTACTACCGCGCCACCGCTGCTCAACTTACGTACTATCAGTTTATTTAATTGTGAAATCTGTATCTTATATCTTTAAATGAGCAATTCTTGTTTAAGTATATATAATTGGAATCTCGGAATCGGCTCTCACGATTTTCATAAAATTTTGTATATAGGGGGTGTTGGGGGCGATAAATCGATCTAGCTAGGAATCATTTTTAGAAAATGTCATTTAAAAAAAAAATACCGAGCAAAGCTCGTTCATCCAGATATTTATATTTAAATCTCGTAACAACCTTATAAATTTTGGGTTTAATGTTACTGGGCTACTGGTTCGTAGTTTAAATTAGTTTTGCTCCCGTATTATGAATGTTTAAATCGATTATGATTTCAATGCAAGAAAGGGATGCGGTTATACAATGCGTATATTCGCATCCCTTTCTTTAATGGAATCACAATTAGTTAAATACTCATAATATGGCACCTGAATTGTGGTCTGAATAGGGTGCTGAATAAGACCATATTAAATTTTATAGGTCACTAGCAAACCCGACGAACTCCGTTTCGCCACCAGATGGCTTCGTTTTATGTAAAATTTTCCCGCTTTTCTGTTGAAATTTTTCCTGAATTTTCTTTGCTATAAACGTCACGGAGCCCGAGACCTTTTCAACGAATGCAAAACCGTGTAAATCGGTTCGTGCGTTCTGGAGTTATAGCGTCAGGAAGGAAAACCCGACTTATTTTTATATAGTAGATTATGTGTATCATCAATAGACCTAAACAGATGTAATATTCATTACAAACTTTTTAAATGTTGAAATAATTCTGTGCCTCCTGTGATAAGTGATACAATTGAAAAATGATCATTTTACAGGAGAGTAAAAACAAGAGTTAGACCTAAAATATTGTTAATTTTCTGATAACGCCTATGACAAAAACACAAAAAAGGGTACAACTCAATATATATTACTTATCACAGGAGGCACAGAATTATTATGTGGGTCTTTTCTCGACTATCTTATGAGTTATGAGAATTTTGGCCTTAATCTACACTCGCTTGCCAAGTGAGGGTTGGAAGATATCACATGTCCTCGAATGATTAGTTCTTAACATAATATTATGTAATAATAATTCTCACTCAAGTATCTACTGGAAAAGAAAAATTGCTACCTACACTCACTTGAGTTGAAAATTATTCTTCAAGCAATGGTTAGATAACAAAACCATGTAAGTCGAAAAATGGCTATTTTTCAAAGCTTACTACCTATCATTAAACCCACACGTCTTTCTCAAACTATTCTTAATACCGTAAATATGCATAAATTACAAAACAAAACGTTAAGTATACGTAGGTGTTAAGTAAACAAAAAGAAAACCATTTTTCACACGTTCAAGAATTTCACCGTTTTTGTTCTGTATGTTAATGTTTGAACTGGGTATAAGGCTGAGTAGCGACTGCTAGCTACTTCAACACAGGTTAGATTCGTTGACTTTTAATTTTCTACACACGTATAGAAGATACTAGAATCCCTAAAAAAGTGATATAGCGAATCTATTACGAAAAATCGAAAAGAACAAAATGTATGGGAATGACATAAGATTGTCACGTGACATTTCGAAGGTGAATGTCAATCCCATTAGGTTTTTCGGTCTTTCGTTATCAGTACGATATGTCATTATATCTGGGGGCTCAGGCCTTTTACCTTTGGGGTCAGCAGATAGACTAAAGTCACTTACTACGATCTAACCACCGTTGTAAGTATTATGCACGCTGTTTAGTAGACTTATTTTTTTAATTTTATCTTTAGTAGGAACTTTAATTTGTGATGTAGTAATATCTTCTAGTTTAGTATTCAAATAATTTCAATATCAATTGTAAAACCCAAGATATTTTTTGTATGTTGTTGTTTTTCTTAACACTTGAAAATTCCTCGCTTGCAGTGTGACCTATCTTAAGTTATGTTTACCCATCGAAAGTGCGTTGTTGGACATAATTTGATTATGTTTATGTGTGTGGACATTAGAAAGTGAGAATTTCGCGTTACCAGCCTCTGTCTTATTTATAACATCTGTGGAACAGGTGTGCTTTGAATCACAGTTTTTATTACTGTGTTTTATTACTTAAGTGATGACCTTTGATTTTTCTTGAGATTAGTGGCTTTTTTCTTTTAGCTAATTTGACTTTCTTATTCATTTTTAATGTGTGCAGTTATTAGTTTATTTTCTAAATTCTCAGCTACTGTTTTATTTGAAATATTTTAACATATTATGAGGATTGGTTCAAAGTTTCCATACCTATTACCTAAATTTTAAAATTAACCGTCTTTATGATAAACACATTTTATCCCCTTAGGGAGAGAGTTTTGAAAAATCCTTTCTTAGTGTGCTTCTAGATCTCATACAGAACCTATGTATTTGGAGTTTCTAGAACAAGCCGTTTGGGTTCTGCATTGATCTTTCAGTCAATTATTCGTACTTCTTTTAAAAAGCAATTGAATCCTATGGGGCTATATACTTCAATATTCGTGACTTTAATATATGCAATAGGTTGACAATTTATTGATAGCTGATTATCAACTCACGACACCATAGAATGTTACGCAACATTTGACATTGGGACCTGCCTACTTGTTTTGAAGATAATTAGATCATGATAGATTTAGCAATGGCTTAATGGTAACGTAAGTACCATTTGTAGTTCTAAGATGCACTGATAAATATAATTTATCTTAAGTAAGGAGATTTGAATGCTATTAAATTTTACAATACACTTAATCCAGTACAGTAATACGTTATTTGGCTTGGTAATTTTTTAATGGATAGCTATGAAAACTTTCATTTTTATAGTTAAAAGTTTCTTCTTAACTAAGTATTATTATAAGAGTTGAAAATTTATCTTCCCTGAATTATCGTAACAGTAACTGTGTCAAACAATGTAAATAAATACAGGCGCCCGAGGGCTACCTTTAGGAACCCTCTTAAGATATTCAACTCAGCTAAGTATTTACTATGGAAAGGGTTCATCGCTCGGCATTAGGTTTACTTTCATCAACGGGAATACATAATCCTACATAATCCCGGTTTACAGGTTGACACATTGCCCTGTTGTTCTAATATTAATCGAGTTGTAGACTTTAGTGAGGGACAAAAAGAATTAAACACTCATTTATAATGAGTTAAATGACAATGTTATTCAATTTGAACCCCTATATTTAGGTAATACACAATTTTATGTACAGTATTTGATTTGTAGACTTGTAAGTACATGTATTTATTTATTTTATAAACATCTTTACATACTATAAAAACAATGCAAGAAATAAGATTTCCAAAAACTGAAAATATAATGAGTATCATCCATAAAAATCGGGATTACTTAAAACACAGATCGCAACAAACAAAATAAAAAATCTAATTTATTTAACTGGTGTAGTTAATAAAAAGGGTTTTGAAATTTATAATTCGGTTTCATATCCAGATCTTAATCAGCCAAGACGAGGATCCTAATCCAAGAAGATTAATACCGTATTACGTCATCGTCTTTCACGAAATTGAAGAGTTTTTGCTTCCAATAAGATATAATTCCAGTTTGATTTTGATAAAGGCGATATTAAATATCGCATTAAGTATAATATATACTTAATAATGTAGCTATGTATGTAATACTTTTACAGAAAATTAAAGCGAGCTAAGGTTTGAGCTGTCAAAATGTTCATACACACTCAAAGGAGGTCTCAATAGCCAGTCAAGATATTATGAGTCACAGTGTTTTTATCAACCAAACAGGTTTAAAGATTATGCAAATCAGAAGCATAACAAGGAAGACATAATGTCAATCAGAATATTAACCATTCACTATATTAATGCTTTCATGTATATATACTTTGATGAGATGACTACACAAGTTATAATGAACCTTAACATATACAAAATTAAGTTTTAAATAACATTATCAGCTGCAATAAAACTTTAATACGACTTGCTACAAAGTCAATCAAAATCAAGATGCACTCTTTGATGCGATCGATACCATAAAATAAACATTCAAAATTGGACTCTTGCTTATAACAATAGAGTCCAAATTAGGACTGTCACGATTCAGGAAATTTATCAGAAGTTGTTTTGATGGACATCTACTTATTTGCAAATCCTTTGAGCATTGCAAAAACTTGCTTTTGTCTTCTTGAGTTAACGAAGCGGATAATTGTATGAGCAAAAACTGAATGAACAATAGGCTTAAAACTTTAAGCTGGGTTATGAGCGGTGTTTGTATGGAATTACTTTGGTCAAATTCTCTACTCATTAGGATCTGTTTGATGTGGTGATTGAGGTCAGGATTCTTTATATCCTGTTAAAGTTATACACTGTAATTGGCGTCAACTTATTTATCATACATAGGTAGAATATGTATATTTATAATCGTAACTTGCGACACGCCAGACTATTGCAATACCAAAATGAATATTATTACTTTTACAACAGTGTAAACGAGTTCTCGAGAGAAGACCTAGACTTAATGGAGTCGAGTAATGACCTAGTAGAACAACTTCCGGCTATATTGACTGAAGATCTTTGCAAGGTTGCTGTAGAGAGCTGGATAAGAGTAGCCGCTGATAGTGTTCAATAGCGTATTTTAGAATAAGTCTTAATTTTTATCTTTGGACTAAAATAGGCTGATCGTGATGATAATAAAATAATATCCGCAGCAAACATGTCCATTCAGAATGTAATATGAAGTAATAACAACACGTGCATCCATAAAAAAGTTTTCAAATTAAAATTTGCCTAACATGAGGCCCAGTAAGTCAGAAACTCATATTCGTGTTAATTTTGTAACAAGGTTAATTTATTTTGGGATCACTCGACCAACGCATTTGAGTGGCATGAGTATAACTTACCACTGTGTGGATCTTTTTTTACGTTATAACACTTTCCGTACTAATTTATTACGAGTTCATTGAATCTTTTGCAGTCTTTGTAAGTAGACTAAAATTTGATAGGCATTAGAAAATAATTTGTTAGCGAAGGCCCACACTCAATATGGGATTAGCCCATTGACGTTGATCGGGTACTATTCCCAACTTTGGGCTGCGGCTAAGATTTTTCTTAGTATGTATTTTTGAAATCCCTTTTTTCGTGATTGGATTTGGAGTAGTAATGTCATTTTCAGCCAAAAATGGTGCCAACGTACGCAGGAGCACGGGCCGAATCTATCGGAGGGGTCTCCTACACCAAATTAGGTACATACATACATATGTCACGCCATTTTTCTATGGGCATAGGCAGAGACTAAGTAGCACCATCTGCTACGATCTACACACACACCTTCGGTTTAATTAATTCATACATCTGCTTACACATGGATAGCGGTTGTGACTTTGTGAGCAGTTGTGAATGATACGCACGTGTAGCTGAGTGTTTAAAAACAATATTTAATTTAGTTTGTAAAATCAAAGATGTTAGAATTACTTGTGTGAATGTGTACCTACATTTTGAAGATGATATAAATAAATATTGAATTATCCAAATTGTTATCCTCATAAAATTTACTATCCAGACTGGTTTATCAAATATGTATGTAGCGTTGGATTTTTCGTTTTGATACTACGTTTAATTCATTCCATCTTTACTACTATTCCGTAATATCTCTTAATCTCATTTATAGAGGGAGTAACAGCATTATCGATTTAGAATCGACTTGACTCGATAAGTTAATGTAATAATACCGAAAAGAAGTCATTCGCCCCGTCTCGCTCTGAAAGACACGGCTCGACACAACGAATATCATTTTGGTGTCGATAAGTACAGCTACGTTTAGAGTTAAATGTAACAACATTAAGCTAGTTGCGTGCGTTTAGCCATGATATACACCGCTAAAATGTAGACCACCATAGGACCAGTACTAAATAAATTTGTTCAAGCATTTTTTTAATGGGACATAACCGTTTCCACCGCTATCCCGCCACTGCTGTAATCCAGGATGAACAGCGGCACCGTCAAGAGACCTTCGGCATTTTAACCCGGCCTATTCCCGTGATACCTAAATTGTCTTGGATACCGCACGAATTTAGTTAGAGAGATGGAAAGGTGGAGTTGTAAAGTTATTTTTTCCATTTCCCTTCAGTTAAAGCGGGAGAAACCTTTTTATAGCGTTCAACAAGCTCGTACGAAAGGGGATATTCTCAGCGGTTTTCTGAAGGATTAATTCCGCAATATAGTGATCCGACAGATGACTAAAGTTATCGATATTACCTACCGGATAATTTAGCTGAAGTGGTAGGTAGTTGGGCCGTCATATTTTCCGCAGAATTGACTGCCTGAGATACTTTTCACGGACAATTTGCCAATTGCATTTAATGGTCAAATCGTTCAAATTCAAGGCTATCCGATTTCACATGAGCAACAAGTAATATAATAACAATCCCGATATTGTGGTATATGCGAGTATTATTTGTTGGTTTCGGACCATAAATTTTTATTGTGATTTACTTACGAAAACTAGTTTTGTAGTGGCAAATAGATAGAAGCATGGGGTCTGTTCCTTATACCGTGATGAAAATAAGTTATATTTGTCAGTTATGAGTGTTCTGACCAACTCATTCTGTCTCAATGTGGAAGGGTATTTATTGGTTCACCGTACTTTTTCGGTGAACCGTCCGAAGACAGTCGAACCGATTAAAAAATTATTTAGTTTCACATTGTTTTCATAGTAGCAGCTAGAGATTGAGAATTTTGCCCGATGTGCGCCCAAAACATTCTCATTGGGTATCTGAGAAATGTGGCTACAGTTCACCCCTAGACAGTTCTTATTGTTTCATCAATATGGAACCTTTTACCTGACAAATGTAGTGGAATGTTTATCGAAACTGAAATAATTTTGCTTTGATATTGAACATCAACTATAGCTGAAGTTTCACATTTATTAGATCCCGATATAGCTTATTTTTATTGCATACTAGCTTCCGCCCGCGGCTTCGCCCGCGAAATTGATCTCACTAATCTTGTTTCTCCATACAAACTTTGGAACCCCGTTTCACCCCCTTGAAGGGTGAGTTTTGAAAAATCCTTTCTTAATGCACCCCTAGACCCCATAAGGAACCTATGTGCCAAATTTGGTGTCTCCAGACCCAGCGGTTTGGGCTCTGCGTTGATATATCAGTCAGTCAGTCAGTCAGTTTCTTCTTCTATATATTTAGATATTAATTAATGTATATGTAGAGCAGCGACGGCGGCTCAGTTGTTTCATCGTTTCTGCTTAATATTGGTACCTCAATGGCTAAAACCGACGTGTCTAAGAACTACTTAATCATTGTAGTGCATATGACATACACTAACACGCACTTGGCTAGCGTGGTAATCCACGCTAGCCAAGTGCGGGTTAGTGGATGTGGCCTTAATAGGCCTAAACTCTCCAACTCGTAAGATAGTTAACAGAAAACCAGTGCCCAGCTGAGGAACAAAGCTTTTGGGGGCTGAATAACCTTCGTCCGTGGGTGTAAACCTTTAATTGAATCCCCACACGCGGTCCCCGGGTGGTGCAAATCAGGTGACAATCAACTGGTGGTAGGCTTCGGCCGTGGTTAGTGACCACCCAAAGCCGCACCGCCAAGGTGCTTGCCGTGTTACGGTGCGATGTCTGGTGACACCATGCAGAGAGGGTGGGTTGGAATTGTTGCCCATTTAAGGTTTCTAACCATATGGAGGCTCATTCTACTGCCACCTTCTCACCGATAATCATTCATCATTCGTAATCATGAGTGAATCGTTATACTACTACTAGGCTGGCGCGTTCCATCGTGGACTACATCATTGGTTAACATCAGACAAGTTGTAGTCAAGCTCCAGCCTGTCGAAGATTAAAAAAAAAGAAACAGACAAAAGGGTTAAAGTGAAGGTGTATATGTATAATAAAAAACGTAACTAAAACAAACTCGCTCACCATACTTTGTCAAGTTTCTTAGAAAACATGCGATTTATTATTAACCGACTTCTTGTTATTCATTACATATTACTTTATTAGTCATGTGGTTTACTACTTACAATCAACTTCGTTGTTTTTGATCCACTCAATGGCCTATTTTTTGTAGGTTCATACGTAATTGCGCTGATTCGGTGTTTAAATTCATGTGGCTCGTCTTTATTGATATAACCCTACAAGAATTTATAGGCAATGAGTGGCTTAGTAGCTAAAGTCTTTGATTGTACATCTTATAAATGGGGCTGGTAGACTCAGAGCACTTCGACACAGCTGGATCATTTGTGCTTCCTCTTGATACTATGAAGCCTTAGGTATTCTTCCTCCGCAGAGTTGTCCACGACCGCTGCTAATTGTCGGGGACACATGAGGCCGTATTTATCAGGAGTAGGACGGTCCATTCCTAATGCATCCATGCGTTCTCACCTCAGGGAGTCGCACTCGCACAGGATATATAAATGCTGAAATAAATATTTCTTACTCAAATATACTTACCTACTAGTTAAATAATTACTCAATTAGATTTTAGTATTTTCTTCATCCAGCGTCACCCGCGTAGTACTTATCAGGATAAAAAGTCCTATAACCTATCTCTGTCCCAAATTTCATCCAATTCCATCCAGTAGTTTTTGCGTAAAAGAGAAACAAGCATCATCATCATCATCATTTCAACCACTGCTGGGCACGGGTCTTCTCTCAACTATCTTATGACTTGAGAGAGTTTTAGGCCTTAATCCACACACGCTGGCCAAGTGCGGGTTGGTGGATATCACATGTCCTCGAATGATTAGTTCTTAGACATGCTGGTTTCCTCACGATGTTTTCCTTCACCGAAATTGAGCAGCGGAGATGAAACAATTCACACAAAGATGTGTGGGCGCGACCAGGATTCGAACCCGCGATCTTATTTTTCTAAGGCGAGGCCCGTACCACTGCGCCACCGCTGCTCAAACAAGCATAGCGGGACCTTAACACACACGGTCATCTGATCCCAAACTAAGCAGAGCTTGTACTATGAAAACCAGATAACTGGTAATATACTACTTAAAATACTTTTCTTTTGTAAATATATACCTACTTACTTACTTTTTTTTTACTTTACATGCATCTATACATCCTTACAAACTTACGCGTTTATTATTAGTAAGATCCTGGCTAACCTCTTAACATTAAATACCCCTGTTAATATAATATTCAGACGCGGAACTCAAGTTTTATATAAAAACAAACAAACAAGTTGTTTTATGAATAATAAGTGCGTACGCGATGTTATGAGATTGTTCTTGAGATCTGATGACGCATGTAAATCTATATAATGTAACTGTCTGGCTCTGTGGTAAATGTGCTTGTTTAATAACCGCGAGGTACAAGGTTACAAATGTTATTCCGGGTCGTTCAAAAAGACATTTCTAATGAAAAAGCAAAACAGAAAACCACTTCTAGTAGATAGTAGACTAGATAGTAGACTGCTCAAAAACGGTTCGATCAATAATAATAATGCTCCATCAGTCTCTACATTTATTATAATTACCACCATATATTTACTACATTTTGCAGAAATCAGTTGTACTGAATACATGTAGGATAGTCAGAAAGTTCTTACAATGCAAAAATCCCACCCATTCCAGCAGATCCCAGCATACCAATCCGCAACAAACCTATCCTTTAAACTTTTCAACTCCCCAGGGTAACACTTGACTTTGGTCCGTGTTATTCGTTAAGCCGGGTTTTGCCCGAGATACTACAAAGTATTTAAAATAATAATAATAATAATAATATTCTACAGCACCAGCAGAGATTTACCGGAGCTGCGGTGGCGCAGCGTTACGGGCCTCGCCTTAGAAATATAAGGTCGCGGGTTCGATTCCTGGTCGTGCACATCTTTGTGTGAATTGATAAAACGCCAATAAATACAAATAAATAAAGCTTAAATATCAAGACCACTTAACGTCTGACAGAAATTCTAATACTAGCAACCACTTATTATCTAAACCACATACAATAAAGACCTATTCAGCTAAGAATCCTTTCACCTTTATAAATTGAAATCAGACTATCCTAGAATTAGGTACTGAACACATAGGGTATGTCTAGAATTTGTTCATCAATTAAAAATCAGAGGCGTTACTCTGTTGAATTTTGACTATCATCACATCAGCCTTTGATAAATCAAGAAACGGAATATACTGTACGCCCTAACACTAAACCTGGGTCTCGTTGTACAACTACATGCAACGAGAAACACACATCTGTGATCACAATTAGATATTTACAGTGAACGATAGAGAAGGACAAGTTTAAGATAGGGCCACACAGCGTGCAAGCGAAATCACGATAGCCGTGCGGTTGAATGAATGACATTGCGGTAGCGGGTACGTTGCCTCTGTCTTTCACTTCTGTTTCGAATTATCTATCTTACCCTCACAAACATTTTAAGTATAATTTCTATGAAACTAAGATTTTTGGTTGTACTTATAATAATCTTATATTATGTAATCTTATCTGTCTTACTTTCGTTTCTTTAGTGAATATGACATTTATTAAACACACAAGAAGCATTTTGATTCGTTTTTATGCATAAAACCTAAAATTAATGAGCTGTGTCAACATGCGCCGTCTATTCGATAGTCCGCGTGTGACTGAGTGTCAGTGAGTCCGTTGGACTCATTTTAGAAACCACGCGCTGTGTTCTAGTGCCATACCTTTCTTTTTTTAATTTATCTAAGACTTCAACCCTTCAACCCAACTTTGTCTTCTATCAACTATCTTACGAATAGAGAGAGTTTGGGCCTTAATCCACATACACTGGCCAAGTGCGGTTTGGTGGATGTCACATGTCGTCGAATGATTACTTCTTAGACATTTCCGGTTTGCTCATGAGCACCGATGTTAAGCAGCGGCGATGTTAGAATTCACACAAAGATGTGTGGCCACGACTGGAATCGAACCCGCGACCTGATATATCTAAGGCAAGGCTCGTACCGCTGAGCCACCGCTGCTCTGAATGCTGCTTGAATTTCGATACTTCACACTTTCCTTTTAACTTCGATCAAAAGTAGTGAAATTAGGTTAAAGAAGTTAAGGCCGTTTATAACTAACACTTTAGGTAAATTTGCGCTAGGTCGTACCTGTCTATACAGACCCTAACACATGTGCGACGACACCTTGTCTCGGTAAGACGCCGTCTACTGTGACGCGTCACAGTAAAAAAGCACGGTATAAACTCGCACCGTCTTATCACCTAAGTATAACCAATAATGTTTTTACTAATACTGGCCAAGAGCAAGTGAAACTCGTACTCCGACGAGTTTAATGAGTTTAATGTTTTCCTTCAGCGATATTGAGCAATGGCGATGAAATACCTGCAGTATGTACTAAGCTTAATTCGCAATGAACTCGGGATCCCTCCTACGCACACTTCAGCTGATCTCGAATCAATACCCACTTTTGTATAGCCGTTACGAAGCAGAATGCTTATTAAGATTAATATTACATCTATTTTGGGAGTTACATTGAATGATATTTCTGAGAATAGTAACCTGATCATGTTATTTAATAATAATAATCCCTCCAAGCCTTTTTTTGGTTACGGCGGCCAGTCTAAGCTGACTAACCAACTACGCAGGAAATATTATAGTGCACAAGTGTGTTTGCGAACATAAGTGCACACTATTTTCCTTTTGTTGTAAGAGTTTGGTGGAACGGATTAACCGACGCAACCGGTGAAAGATTGGGTGCAGGAGCAACGGCTTAGCGGCTAAACTTCCTGGATCCGGACTAGTGTTGAGTATTTAAAATACTTAAATTTTAACCCACGCCGAACCAAAAGGTGACTTTTGGTTCGGCGTGGCGTGGGATTCAAACCCGCGACCCCGGGACTAGAGGCGAAGACGCTATCCCTAAACTACTATAGCAGTCTTTTAAAATAATGTTTAATACTATATGTCCGACCGCATATCCGCCCACGCATAATTATGTCAGTTATCGCACCCTATGTCCCTTCCTGGGTCTTAAAATATCTCCATTCCAAATTTCATCCAAAACGGTTAAGTAGTTTTGAATGAAAGTTACCCATGCACTGATATGCGTCCTAGAGGGGTGGCGCAGCGGTATCGGCCTCGCAATAAAAATATAAGGTCGCAGATTCGATCCCCGGTCATGCCCGATCTTAGTGTGAACTGTTTCATCGCCGCTGCTCTTTAGGGGTGAACGAAACATCTTGGTAAGTAGAGGTAAATATTACTCATATTTCGCTATGTTTAAGTTCTATCTTAATAAAGGGTGAGCCTATTATAGCTCCTCTTTTTTATCGATGGTAAAAACAAATTATACCAACGTGGATCAAATAGTTTATCTGTTCAATTACGTAGTTAAAAAAATACATTTTTCAAAGTCATTTGCAAACAAAATCATTCCAATAACAAAGAGGAGGGTGGGGATGTAAGGACATCTATATAAATGGACCTTTTGTTGCTTGATTGATAGGCATAATGACGTCACTTTTTACTTACCTATCATTAGTTTACTTATTTGTGTTACGCCCAAAAAGTGTGCTGTTTTTTGACGTGATAAATGAGCCTTGAACTTCCAAATTATACAACAGAGTACCATAAAAAAAGAAAAAGTTGAAAAAGTCGCAAATTTCATTAAAAATACATGAATAAGAATAAAGAACATGTCCATATAACTACTTCTTAAAACACTTTTGTAAACTAATTATGAAGAAAAAGCTTAATTGTTGTGTTCATTTTTTGTGTAGGATTACATATTAAGTTTGTAAACTATTGTAATTAATGTTGTATGTAACAAATTTTAAAATAGGTTAGGTTTTTAGGCCAAGCGGCCTTGCCGTGTTCCGGTGCGATGTCTGGTGACACCACGCAGAGAGGGTAAGTCGGAATTATTGCTCCTCCTGGTTTCTAACCTTAAGGAGGCTCATTCCACTGCCACCTTCTCACCGATAATCATTCGTAATCACGAGTGAATCGGTATACTGGGCAGGCGCGTCCCATCGTAGACTACATCATTGCTTACCATCAGGCAAGTTGTAGTCAAGCGCCAGCCTATAGAAGAATTAAAAAAAATAGGCAGCGACCTCAGACTAAACGTATGTTGATTTTGGCAAGGTACTGTAGCAGAGGTTTAGTAATAACAAGAAGAGTATTAATAATTGTTATTCGTACAACGTACACACGGATACACATCAAGGTATACATTTCCAGTTTAACCGGCCGGTGGCGTGGTCGGTAACATTCTTGCTTTTCACGCCGCAGGTCGTGGGTTTGATTCCCACCCGAAACTAACATTTGTTTAAATATGTCTGTTTGTCTTTTGTCTGGGTGTAATTATCTATATTTAAGTATATAATTACAAAAGAAAAGTATTTGTAGTTATCTGGTTTACATAGTACAAGTTCTGCTTAGGGTGGGATCAGATGACCGTGTGTGTAAATGTAAAAAAAAAACAAGTTTAAGCTAATCTCGCATTGTAACGGATTTCCGTACGCGAGAGGTAAGCTATACTATGTGTAGCTTGATGTGAAGCCGTGTGTACCTATTGTGGAAAGTTTTAAATATCATCCAGTTGAATATAAATATGTAATAATTAATTTAATGTTTTAAAAGTAGCCAATATGTTTTAATTAATTCTAATTAAAAATGTTACAATTAACCCGCACCTCCTCAACAGACATAAAGTTTGCAACCTTTCAAAAAACATCATGTATAACAAAGCGGTTTATCGTAAACGGCACAACCGCCCACAAACTGCAGTTTAATGCGTCACCACGGAACACGGCGTGGAGCGATGCTGGTAGCGACATTTTCAACTGATTTGAAAAAGACGGAGGTTCACAATTCAAATGTTATTTTTTTTGTTTGTTTGGGCATAACTCTGTCTGGTATTTGTAAAATATTTGTTCATTTGAAAGACTTACTCCGTATCAGTAACGTTTAAGTAGGTATTTAGTTTCCTTTTTATGTTTTGTGTGCACATATGTGTTATGATTAAAAAAAGTGTTTAAAAAACATTGCACTGGTGCAAAACGAGACTACTAGTAGCGCCATGGAGAGTGTTACGACATGTTAATACCTACAGTGAATTTGTGTGACATGTAATCCTACTAATATTATAAACGCAAAAGTTTGTAAGAATGTATGGATGTTTGTTACATTTCACGCAAAAACGGACGGAATTTCATGAAATTTAGCACAGAGATAGATTATGGTCTAGATTATCACTTAGGCTACTTTTCATTCCAATAATAACACGCGGGCTAGGCCGTGGGCGGAAGCTAGTTAACTATACATTTTTTTAATAAAAATGACATTCTTACCGACATTTGACCGAATGACATTCTCCGCTCCTCGCGTCGCTTTCTCCTTTGTTATGTGGTAAACAGTTATCGATGTGAGAATCGAATGTTAATGCTGTGCAAATTGTTGATGGGGCTTGAATAATCGATCCTTTACACTCAGGGTTTATTGGTTCACAATTCACATTACAACGGAGGTCTTAATTTATACGTGGGCGGGTGATATAGGATTTTAGGTCTTATGACTTGTAAAACAAGGGCTTAAATACTTGCATAGCTGTAGAAATAGGTCTAAGGTCTTTTGTTGTAATAAATATTAATAACTAATAACGGTGATAAACGAAAATCTTGAGAGAATAATGTTTTAATTAAACAAATAAATTAAAGAGGGGACGATTTTAAACTTGTAAGAAAAATATAAATGAAGAAATTTTATTAAACTCTTATTTTTCATTGATATGTACAAAAAATTTAAATGATTTTACTATTGTTACTGATACCGTCACAACACCGCCGTATCAGCTGTGGGCTCGCAAGGGTCACTGACCGCTTATTATCGCCGCGCGCTTTCGATTATTATTTACTAATAGATCGACCACATTTTGCTGATTTCATGTTGAATAAAAAAATGAATTATTAAAAGAAATATGTGTTTTTACTGATACAGAACTACGTAAATAATTTGCAAACTGGTTAATAAGTTTTCCTGAATAAGTCATGTCAATTGATATTTTAGCCAGAGGGCACAAGTTATTATAAAATAAATATCTAGCTAATCGACTCATTAGGCAATCAATATTGCTAATTAAGTTATCGATTTTACTAATTAGTCATCGATTAACCGGAAGTTCAACCGATTTTAAACTAACAGAAATTGGTAGCAATAATATGAAATTTAGTTTTTATTGCCTCTCGTAAATATTGTTGGAAGTTTATGTAACAGACTTAAAAACTGAGACTTCGCTTCGTATGAAGCTAATAACAAGATGTTGATTTTTTTTGGTATAGTAGAACCTTGCAACGACAGTTTACCCTTAGACAAATTACATAGCGAATCGATTGCGTAAGATCGAAAAGAAACAAAATGAAATTAACCATCGAAATGTCACGTGACAATTTTTTGTCAATCCTTTATATTTTGTTTCTTTCAACCTTTCGTTATTCCGCTGTGTTACTTTGTCTAGGGGCTCAGATAGCGGCATATAATTTAGTTTATGTGTGCTTGGGCGGAAATTATATTATACCTAGTAGGTTCTTAAATAAAATACGAGTAGGAATCTTTTAATGTCTCACTGCTTTGATAGGCCCGCTCTCAACTATTTTAAGAATTGATGGAGTTCAGGCCTTAATCCACACACTCTGACCAAGTGCGGGTTAATGGATATTCCATGTCCTCTAATGTTGCGTTCTGTGGCTTGATGGTTTCCTCACGATGATTTCCTTCGCCAACTTTGAGTCGAAAATAACAATATGACTAATAAATAAAACCCCGCTTACTATTTTTTAGAGTTTGAAACTGCTGCGCAATAACTCTATAATTTAGTTGTCATTCATATAGAGAGAATCAAAATTAAAATTTGGGTTTCACTCAAAATCTTATTTGAGCATATCTGTTAACCATAGACCACTATGAACTAAAATGCGAAGTCTATAATATTTATAGTTTTCGACAGTCAAACGACCCAAATACTTGCGTCAATTGACACTTGAGCTCATAAAATATATTCATACAAACTAGCCCCAATGTCGACTGTACAATAACAATATTATTATCATTAACAGGCCAGTAGTTTGTACAGCAATATTTTATCTTTGAATAGAAAATTAGAAACCCAGTAAATTTTTTCTATTACTCTACTGTAGATCGTCTTTTTTGACGTTAATGACCCACGTGTAGAAAGAATATTATAGGCCGACCGTTTAACTCGCGTATCGCCTATCGCCAAGATTCTGACTCCTCAAGCTGTACAGACAGTGATGATGATTCAAGCGATATGGATATTAGAGACGAATAGTCTTAAATTACTTTTGTCTGTGGTTAAATAGTTCTTTAAGAGATTTAATTAATGTTTTATGACTTTGTACCTCAGATGGCGATACGCGAGTTAAACAGTTGGCCTATAGTATATGTTACGTGCAAGTAAAATATATTAAAATTTTATCAAACAAATCTTTTTGTTGTTCATACCTTAGTGTTATTTTGTCTGATTTTTCCAGCACTCAATCAGATATAACGAGTAAATCCAATATATTACGCGTCCGAATTTAACGCGAACCGTGCGTATAGGAAGCGGTCAGTTACGACTGTTACGAGTTCTAAATTTCTGCGTTCTCTGCGGTCTATGGCTTCGATTGGAAGCTGATGGATTCCTACAACGATTCTCAAAAAAATATTGAGGCTTTAGCAAATTATTGGAAAAAGAATAAAGGCAGAACGAAAATACGTTAATTTGACACAAACAGAACATATACACAGCCAAAAAAACAATTATAAAAACACCGGTACAAAAATAATTATGTAAAATAGTGTAATTCATCGCTGTCAAACGAAGACAAAGAAATTAGTACCTGAACGAATTTGTAGGTTTATTGTTACGTATTATTATTATATATATGAGATTTAATTGTGGTTTTAATAAATAGGTCGTTTACATAATTTAATAAAATACAGAAAACAATTTCTTCTTGTGATTTCGTGCAGCCTCTCCTGAATAACGAGGGCAGGTGATTAAATTATAATTATGTTTTTATTTATGGTCAATAATAGTATAGTGGAGACTTGTCTCTAGATGTGTGCTAAGTTATTGTTAATTAATGAATACGATTGGATACATATGCGCCTTTTTCATTGGCTGCCAACTGTTACAATTTAAACACACTTCTTGCTTCATACATGCACGGCGGTTGTGTCACTTGTGGTTAAAACCCCTGGTTAAAATGCGCGAGGAACACTCGAGAGGTTTCATTGGGCACCCTGCCCTGCGGGAGTCCCACATACACTCTGCCCTGCACCCACTCGGGGCGGGTGATCCATAAAAGATTTCCCCCCGGAAAAGAAGGGTTAACTGTCTTTTTGAAAGACGTCACCGATGATGAGACTGCAGGATCCTTACTAATATTATAAATGCGAAAGTAACTCTGTCTGTCTGTTACGCTTTCCCGCTTAAACTACTGAACCGATTTGGATGAAATTGAGTATGGAGGTAGTTTGAGACCCGAGAAAGGACATAGGATAGTTTTTATCCGACTGCGCAAACAGAAGGTAATGTTTTGGCGCGATAACCGACATACACGCGGGCGAAGCCGCGGGCGGAAAGCTAAAATTGTCATATGACGTTATATCACTGCGTTTTCACTTATTTCCGCCTTACTACCTTTCCTTAATTTTTTTACGGACGACCTAACCCAATTAATAGCCGGTAGAGCCTTTAGGGTTCACCGGACTTTTTCGGTGACAAACTATCAAACTATCTTAAAGGCTCCCCATGTACCTACCTATGGCCGACATAAGTTTAGGATCTCGCCTGACAACTCTAAAAGTAGAGGATTAGGCTGTTGACTCGGATCATGATCTTCTGTTCAAGATTTTGGTTTCACAGAATAAGCAGTAAGGTCTTAGACCGCTTGCTATGTGAACAGCGGTGATGCATGATTGGGTCTACATTTTGTTTGTTATTTTCGATTTGTCGGTCAAGCATTTTATTTGTGCTGAGTTATAGCTGACGAATTGGTTGCGCTTGCGTTTGATTCAAGTCACGTACTTAGTATGAGGAGTTTCAAAGTTAAACTCTTAACAGTAGTAGGTAACACGATATTTGAGCGATTCTTTTTACGCAACTGCCAAGGATCATTACTTCATCAAAAAAGTTATAATTAACCAATACTTTTGTCAAACCGCTCATAAAAACCAACAAAGTTTACAGCTTTAACATTTTAATATCAAATTCGCTTGAACATAAAGAATGTTTAAAATTAATTTAGGACCTTCCATCCGCGAAATGAAAATAAAACCAGGATTACTTTTAAGTAACATAACATTAATGTAGAAGAGAAATGACTTTGAAGAAACGTGAATTTTAGTGTTTCGTTTTATTTATTTATTTATTTAATTATTACAGTCTGGAAGGCTTACAGCTATAAACAACATATATAGAAATTACAATATGAAACATTAAGCCAATTACAAGCCTTCACGTTTAAGAAATCGCTTATAATCCATGTAATGTGAGCAATATAGCACTGAATTTACAAATAGGTATAGTGAAAATATATAAAAAAAGCAATATGAAAAAAAAATAAGTTAGGAATAAGTTAAAAATAAGTTTGCGTACGTATTACCCGAAGGTATAGGCAGAGGCGAATGTCAATGTTTAGGTCACATACGCAATGGGGGGCGACCTTGTTGCCTTTACTTCGAACTTAGATTAAGACTAAGACTTTCTAAGTACCTAATGAATGAATGAATAAAAAAGGACAGTACATATACATGAATATAGTGTATTGCGCGAAAGTGTAGGCAGAGGTGAACATCATCTACTTAGGGGGCGAGCCTTTGCCTACATCGGGTACAATTGAAACTTCGAGCTGCAACTAAGATTCACTAAGTAAATTAGAAAAGTATTTTTGCTTGAACCAGGATTCCAATCTTGCGGTTACTAAGTGGACATGCTTACCACTGGACTACCGAAGCACCAGAAGCCAGAATGAAAGAAGGTACCCATTACTATAAGGTGCATATTACATGATTCATGTTGAGTCATGAGATTGAGGTCAAGATGATCATTTCGATGACCGTCAAAAGCAAAAGTATCGACCATGAACTATGGTAGTACTTACTTAATAGTAACTTAATAAGGTAATTATGTAATTTATAAGTTGCAACGTGCGATTCGTTGTGGATTCGGAATTGGAAAAAGGTACCAAGTCCACAGTCGACCCGTGAGCACGAAGTCTGAAAAGACTTTGAAACGTTGGGATATAAAAATCTAAATTAAACCGCGATAAAATCCTTTATAAAGTTGTTTTATTTAAATACGAACTTACTAAATTAAATAAATAATAGATATTAATAATATTTTCACACCTACAGCGCCATTTAGTCCTAAATTAAGCAATTATATTGCTTGTGTTACTACTTGTGGATACTAGGAACGGGTATACTTTTGCTTAAATACATTTTTTTTGTAATACATACATTTAATAGATGAATTACACCCAGACACAGAAAAAGCACTCGTGCTCATCACAAAGATGGACGATGATGAAGACCCTGGCTTAGCAGTCAGGGTCACTAACCAATACGCCACCAGGCCAGTCAAAACAATAATAATTCTTTTATAAACAATAATAATTTATCATAGTAAAAATATGCAACAATTAATTCGAACCATAAAATTTCGTATTTATCTCAAATGGTAGAAATAAATAAAATTATTTCTATCTAAACATACTCTGAGGAAACCATATATCACAATTTTAGGGCTAGCAGATAAACCATTAATTAAAAAGAAATAAATAAATTAGCATCCATTAACGCCTACACGATGCGTTTAATAAATTTAACTTTTAATTTGAATTGACAGTTAAGAGTTATTTCTACTAAACTACGGTTTCTCTTTTAACTAGTTTCGTTAACTGTCTCTTTAGTTCAATGGTAAGTGTGTGTTTATATGTTGTGTTTGGGAATATGGACATTGCTGAAAATCAGTGCTGTGTGTCGCCTCTAGTAGGCACTCACAGCGTTTACTGAGCAATGTCCATGTTGACATTGATGGGTCACACTTACTCTTTGTTTTTTATTTTATTTTTCCATTTGTGTTTTTTATTTTTCTCTTTCTATATGATTTTTTTATTATTTGATTTTGTGTGTCCTGTCTTTGTCCAATAAATGTTTTCTTTCTTTTCTTTTTGACGTGACAACGTCTTAAATTAGGTTGCGGCTGGGAGGCACTTATGAAAAAGTGTAACGCTCGGTAACGTTACGATGAGTCACCGAACGAGAGAGAGGCCCGCCGAATGCCTTGCGTCTCTCTCCCACTCAACTATGTTTCATCCTTCTTCCTACTATACGAATGAATATTCACATTAAAATTATTTTACCACTCAAAGTCGTTGTCACGTAAAACTTTCGCCCGTATACCGAATTTACAGGCAACCAATTTTTTTTCTTTCTTTTTTATAAAACTACGATATCCCAAATCGAATCTTGAGCAAAGTAAAAACTTTTCTATTGTTAGTTTACTTAGCAAACTTCGTACCGCAAATTTCTAACCTTTTAAATCTTTTAGACCTTTACTAATGTTTCAAAACTAAAATCCGATCAGTTAGTCTCCTCCTAACCCTTTATAGTCTCACTATTAAGGAAAGAGAGTAAGTCTTAAACCACACACGCTGGCCAATAAGTATAGCTAATCAAGGCTTGCATTTTGTTCTTTTAAACAATTATTAATGTTCCCATTACTTAACCCACCACCGCGATCCCGTCATTGCTACCTCCTGTAAGCCAGGATCGACAACGGCACCGTGAAGAGACTCGGGATTTGAACCCGGCCAAGTCCCAGGACACGTACACTGTCATGGATCCGGCATGAATTTAATCAAAAAGATAATAGAAGGATTTGGAAAGTTACATTGTCCACCTCCCTCCAGGAAAAACAGGAGACAGCATGGAGAAAAAAGAGCTGTTTAAAATCCCAGTTTAAGTTCCCATTACATCAAACATCGTGTTGTATCTTTTTTAAACGTGTGTATAAACAAATTATGTAACATTTCCGACAGCGCATCATTTACAAGTCATCCCGAATCCGTGGGTAATTAATATACGGAAGCCAAAACGTTCCCTGACCGGATGACGTTAATGTATACGTGTATTATGTAAAGTATTTAAAAACAGACACGCATTAAGTACTTGTTTTGCTATAGTAATTAAATCTGGTGTAATTATCTATTATAAGTACGTATTTACAAAAGAAAAGTAGTATAAGTATAGTCTATCAATTATCTGGTTTCTATTACACAAGCTCTGCTTAGATGACCGTGTGTGTTAATGTCCTAGGCAAACTATTACAAATATTGTTTAGCAATAAATTACTCCTAAGAGCGCTTTCAATTTATGCGATTCGTGTAGGACCTTTCAAACTTCAAGTAAGATTCTTTTAGTATATTATATAAGTCTCTTTGCTCGATCCGGGAATCCAATTCGCGGTTACTAAGCGAACAGAAGCGGTGCCGCAGCGGTACGGGCCTCGCCTTAGAAAAATAAGGTTGCGGGTTCAAATCCTGGTTATGCACACACATCTTTGTGTGAATTGTTTCATCTCCGCTGCTCAGCATAGGTGAAGGAAAACATCGTGAGGAAACCGGCATGTCTAAGAATAATTCGAGGACATGTGACATCCACCAACCCGCACTTGGCCTGCGTGTGTGGATTAAGGCCTAAACTCTCTCAACTCATAAGATAGTTGAAAGAAGACCCGTGCCCAACAGTGGGACACTAAAAAGGGTTGAAGTGATGGGAACACGCTTAGGTACCCAGTACCACCGAAGCAGTTAACCATAATCAAGTGAAATAGATTATAAACTAACACGGTCTTAGTCATAAACATCATAGAAGACTCTTTAGTTAAAATGGACTTTGTCTCTTTTTTACTAGTATAAATGTCAGAATGACAGACAAAGACCAACGAATAAACCTATTTTAGCTACAAAGAGCATTTTATGAATATGGGGGATAAAATTATAGTGATGGGCACAACACAGTATCTGTATGAGTACGAGTTGTTAATACGAAAAAAGTTAAAATGCACATAAATCTACCAATTATTTTACCTATTCTGTTTCCAATCCACTTAATTCTATTTCTACCATTACATTTTCTCTCTTAATAAACGCTTTGAACGAAAAAAATAATAAGAAAACTGATTTTCACGAGTTCAAGAAAGTATTCAATTTTTTTTTCTCGTATTGATGAACTCGTAATAAGGGTACAGATTTAAAAATATACAGCAACAACACGGTTCTACGTCCCCAATTAATAATTTTCCGGTACAGTCTCGCGTCAAAGCGATCATTGTTCTTCTAAACAATGAGATATTGACTGAACCAACGCTGGCACAAAGAAAAATTAGGTAAACCAACGCAACACCGCTCTAAATCTCTGTCGATAGGTCTGTGATGCAATCAGTTGTTAGTGATGCGCAATATCGATGATTACTGACAGCTAAATAAATTAGTGTTAAGACAAATTAGATTTTTGACAGCAGCTATTAAATAACTTAACATTTTTGATGATGATTAATTTGGCGATTCTTTTTTCATTAGCTTGATAGCTAATTTATCAACATATTTGAATAAATATGTGGTTGTATTGTTCCTTTGATAATAAAGTATACATATATACATTTGTTTAATATTGCCAGCTTCCCTCCCTGGGAGGCGAAAGTGGTAGTGTACAATAAACCTGTAGCTGTTTGGGTGGCTACAATGGGTGTAGTAATGTTAAAGTTAATGTTTTGTTAATGTTTAGTTAATGTTTTGTGGATATATTTGACAGTTGTCAAAAGTGCAACGCGACAATATTTCACACGTAGTAAATTAATTAGTACCTAATATTTTAATAACTGTTTATTTTTTGTTACAGGTAACTATTTTTTGATTCTACGTGTAGCGAAATAAACAAGGATCTTCAAAAGGTATTTATCTTAACGATTTTCAAAAATCGTAGTAATCTTTTTTTTATTATGTATTTACACAGTGCAGTAATTAAACCGTTTAGCCAACTTCTGCTATTGCAACAATTAACGCGCGAGTGATATCCTAGTGTTGCAAGCGTCCATAGGCCATGGAACTTATCACAATATGGACAGTATGTTTGTTTGCGAACATTGTAGAATAAAAAAATCTATATCACTATCGATAACGATTGTCGACTTCAGCTACATCACTATTGCTCTCAAAGTTGACCTATATTGTCGAAAAACTCGCTTCCTCATTGATTCACAATGCCTACTGTTCAATGTTGCAACTCTTGGTATTTAGGCCGAAATCATCGATGTTTTAAAACTGACGAATTTATATCCAGCTCTATTCAACAAAAGTGATGAAAAAAATATCATGTCATATCGACGGATCTAGTTTATCGAATTTGATAAAACTTTTTGCATTATAGAGGTTACAATATCACCTTTTTACTAAAAGGGTTCTTTCCAGGTTTGCCAACTTTTGCCCCAAACTCTCAATCCCCAATAACTTAAAGAAAGTAAAAATAAATGTACAAACTTAACTTCATACGGTTTCAAATTTACAAACATTCAACTTGTCAAATTTTTTTTTAATCTAAAATAGTGTATAAGTAAAATCCGATTGTGCCTCTTTGTCGCTCGTTACGCGCTATCGCTTGCACTTCAAGCATGGAACGCCTCAGAGCGAGGTTACGCCGCATGAATCATGTTTTTCGTCCGTTCAGCCGGCTCCATCGAATTATAAGACGTTGTCACGTCGAAAAAGTATTTGAAAACGCATTTTGACAGATTTAGACAGTAATTAAAAACTTTTTCGTATTGATTAACTCGTACCAGAGGTACAGGGGGCCTAAAAAGGCCACATTAGCTGAAACATAATATGAACAATGGAATCCCAAATATGGAAACTCTAAAATAGCCACTGGAGAATTCATATTGTTTATTATTGCTTTTGATTCAGATGTAGTAATTCATCTATTTGACAATTTTCTATTGAAATTTGTAAAATGGTCCACTAAAGAGGGAATGCATAAGTAACATTTATGTGTCAAACATGTACATCTGCTGGAAATGTGGGAAATGAATTGCTCATTGATGAAATGCTCCAAGTGGCCTTTTTAGGCCTGCAGATGCGCCAAGTCAAATCGATGAAAATATATCGATGAAGCGTTTTAAAAAAGAAATCATTTCGAAAACAACTATAAATACAGAGTAATCAGATAATTTAGTATACTTAACTAAAATTAACTATTTGAGATAACATTTTGACCTGTTTATCGTGTTATCAGTAAACTAAAGGGAGTTATGTAAATTTTAATAGCTAGAGTAGGTAACTGTTTTAACAAACTTAACTTTAAGAAAGTTTAAAACTGTGTTAATAACTTTCAATAGCTTTGAAGCAGCTTGAGCAGCGGTGGCGCAGCGGTATTGGCCTCGCCTTTGAAACATAAGGTCGCAGGTTCAATTCCCGATCGCGCCCACACACCTTTGTGTGAATCGTTTTATCACCGCAGCTCAATATCGGTGCCGGAAAACATTGTGAGCCAGTATGCCTAAGAACTAATCATTCGGAGACATGTCACATCCACCTTTTTTTTTTTTTTTTTTTTTTTTTTTTTTACGATGGAGAATGCATGACGCATACCCCGCCTTATTTCAGAGGACGAGGCGGGGTTATGTAGGACTAGTTTAAGGCCGCAGCCACCCCTTAAGCGCAGGCCGAAGGCGACCTGCGCAGGGCCCTACCCATTAAACTCCACCGACTCCAGCATCCACGCTCGGCGGGAACACGGGATCCATAAAGACACAACCGCGAACCCGCCAGTGGGAGCCCACCGAAGCAGGCTCCTACGTGTTGTTACGTCCCAGGAGAGTTTCTGGGACTCTTCGACGGCGGACCGGTGCAATGCAGAGAGCGAATTCCTCAATTCAACTCGCCGCTGGTCACATCGAGGTGGGGTGGATCAGCGGGCGAGGGCCCGCTGCCTCCTGCCTCTCCGTCTCCTGCGGCACGGGGCGGAGAGGACATCGTCCTCCCTCGCCCGCTCCGCCGCCTCCTTCTGTGACATAACTGAGTCGCAGAAAGAGGCCACCGCCTCCCAGGACCCCTCACTCTCGAGCATCTTATGTACGATGCTCGTGAGGGAGAGGTCCGGCCCTACTACGGACACTAGAGTGCGTCGCTCAGAGGACCAGGCCGGGCATACCTCGAGGGTATGCCAGGACGTGTCCTCCGAAGCGCCGCACTCATGGCAGACAGGAGTCGGCTCCCTACCGATCCGCCACAGGTACTTACCGAAGCAACCATGCCCGGTCAGCACCTGCGACAGACGATAAGTCACCGACCCATGTCGCCGGTCCGCCCAGCGATCCAGAACGGGGCGGAATGCTTCCACGGTACGCAAGAGCGTACCGGAGCCCGTCACCCGTTCTAGATCGCCGGCCCACCTAACCAGCAGGTCGTTCCGCGCCGCGCGCGCTTCCCACTGTCGCCCCACCATAGGCAACTGCCTCCCGGCTTCCGGCTCCCTAACCCTGTGGCGGTACCTTTCCGCAAGCACTTCCGCCTCCAACTCCCACGGGGGGGTGCCAGCAATCATACAGGCCGCTGTCCGGGACACAGTCCGGTATCCCCGTATTGCCCTCAACGCTACGGCCCGCTGCGGCTTTCGCAGTGAGGCCTTGGCCCTCACGTCGAGGGCATCCGCCCAGACCGGTGCCCCGTACAGCGCCATGCTGCGCACCACCCCCGCATACAACCGACGGCAGGGCGCGCTGGGCCCGCCGATGTTCGGCATAAGCCGACCCAGCGCGTCCGCCGTCCTAATCAATTTCGGTTCTAATCGGCGGAAGTGCTCGCCGAATTTCCAGCGGGGGTTGAGCAGAAGCCCCAAGTACTTCATATGGGGCTTTAGCTCAACCCGTACTCCCGCTACTCGTACCGCCGCACCTACCGGTACCCTGAACCGCGGCCCATGGAACACCATGGCCTCGGTCTTATGCAGTGCGACCCTCAGCCCGAGCGCCTCTATTCGCTCGACGACGAGGGTCGCACATACCGAGGCCCTCCTCACCACTTCTGCGAGGTCTGCCCCCCTGGTGGTCACTAACGTGTCATCTGCATAACACGTCAGGGAACACCGGGGCGGCAGCGTGCCAAGAAGAACCCAGTCGTAGCCTATGTTCCACAGGAGTGGTCCTAGAACCGACCCCTGTGGAACACCGCATCCGACAGCGTGTCGCCACGTCCGCCCGCCTTCCCTACCGGGTATTAGAACCTCTCGCCCCCCCAGGTAGTCCCCTAGCAGGCGGGCCAAGTAAGGAGGCACCCCGTGAAATCTGAGTGCCTCAAGTATCGTGGTGTGCGGGATGCTGTTAAAAGCGTTGGCGATGTCAAGGGACACCGCCAACAGGGAGCCTCTTCGCTCACAAGCATCCCGCACTTCTGCCCTCAGCCGGGACAACGCATCCAACGTGGACCGTCCCGGCCTAAAACCATACTGCACCTCGGAGACATCAGGGCCTACGCCACCTAAGTGCTGGACGAGGCGCGATGCGAGAATCTTCTCGAAAACCTTCGCGACCTCGTCCAGCAGGACAATTGGCCTGTATGCGGACGGGGAGGTCTGTACGCAGCCATCTTTCCGCAACAGGCACAATTGTCCATCCTTCCATGGCTTCGGGAACCGTCCGACGCGTAAACACACATTGAACAGTTCCCGAAGCCCTTCTCCGAGGTGCTTGAGGGCAGTCACGAGCGCCTTGCCGGGGACCCCATCTGGTCCCGGGGCGGTCCTTTTCCCCCTGAGTCGGCGGATCGCGGCGACCATCTCGGCGTCGGTAACGTCGGTCACGACTAGGCCCCCCGCGTCAACCTCGCTTTCCCCTCCATGGTGCGCCATGAGCGGCGGCTCGAACGACCCCGAGCCACCGGGAAACAGCTGCTCCACGACGGAGCGCAACAAACCCCCCTCCATCGTCACCGCTAGTGGAGGGCCGCGGTGACGCATCTTATTGCGCGCGGCGCGGAACGGCCTACCCCACGGGAACCTATCTAATAGCTCGAGCAGCTCCGCGTGCGCTCTCTCCTTCGCCTCCGCAATGGCGACCTGCAGGGCGCGTTTCGCCTCCGCATACGCAGCATACAGCCGGGCCTCCTCCACCGGGTCGCCGGCTCGGCGACGCCGTCTGTAGCGGGCGTGCGCACGCCTTTTGGCGTTGCACACCCGCCGCAGCTCGGCGATCGCCGGCGACCACCAGTACACGGCCCGGCGCTGTGGTACGCCGCGTATGCGAGGCATCGCTGCACTGCAGACCGCCTGCAGGCACGAGCGCACGCGGAGCGCTGTTGCGTCGACATCCGGCCCGTTGCACGGGCCAAGGACCCATCGCTGGACTATTGCGGCCTCGTCGGCACGGTCGCTGTCAAAGGCCGCAAGAGCCCAGCGAGGGAAATCCTCCGCTGGCGCGCCGGGCGCCGTCCGTCCCTGAGGGGCGGAGACATCAAACCTTATATACCGGTGGTCGGATAATGTCTCCGCCTCCTCCAGGACCCGCCAGCCCACCACATCGCGCGCGAGGGCGGGGGTGGTAAAGGTGAGATCCACCACGGATCCCCCCCACCGTCGCACGCAGGTGTGTACTCCCCCCGTATTAAGGAGGGAGAGGCCGGCGGACGCCGCCCAGCTCTCCAGCATGCGGCCACGCGCGTTGGTCGCCGCGCCGCCCCACGTCAGGGACTTGGCATTAAAATCGCCAGCCACTACTGTGCCCCGACGCGAGACAGCCCGGCGAACGACCCCGGACAAGCCGGTCAAAAACCGCTCAAATTCGTGGAGGGGTCTGTTAGGTGAGAAATAAACTCCCACCACGCAGAGACCCCTCCACGACACCGAAACGTAACCGGCGCCGCTCTCGACAAGCGAGAGCGGCGCTGCCGATGGCAGCGTGGTAACGGCCACGCTGCCCCCCGAGTCGCCTGCCCAAGAGGGCTGGTCGGGAACCACGTATGGTTCCGCGACCACCGCAATGCCTACGTTCCACTCCGCCATGGACTGCAGGAGTAAGTCCTGCGCCCTGGCGCAGTGGTTCAGATTTCCCTGGAGGAAGCTGTACGGATGTGGGTCCATTAGGACATCATCGGCACAGCCTCCTCCAGGCGCGGCGCCCTCCCGGGAGCAGCAACTCGTGCGGCCTGTCTGGCCTTAGTGGGAGGAGGGTTGCATTTCCCTCCTCCCATGACGTGGCCGGCCGGCCGGCCAAGTCCGGCACACAGGCCACATCGCGGCTCTGCGGCCCCGCACGTCGCGCTGACGTGCCCCTCCTTACCGCAGCGGAAGCAACATTTGCTGCGGTCTACCGCGGAGGGGCACATCGGCCCTGTATGCCCCGTTCCCATGCACTTAAAACAGCGCATGGGGCGGGGCTCCAGCACGCGAGCGCGGGCCGCACTCCACCCGATGAGGAGGCGGCGACCGACGAGGCTCTTCGCCGCCGAAACTGGGCAGCGCACCAAGGCGGAGCAGGTGCCCCCCGGTTCGGACCGAAGGGATCCGGCCCGCACCTGCTCGGTGGCGCAGCCGCCCTCGGCGGCGACGAACCTGGCCACCTCCTCGGAGGAGACCGAGTCGTCCAGCCCACTTATGCGGACGTCCGCAAACTTAGTGGGCCGGTTGACAACGGCCTCCTCCGCCAGCACCGTCCTCAGCTGACCGGCCAGCCGGTCGGCCAAGGCGGCCCTCTCCACGCCAGGGATCTCTAGGATCTTAGTGCCGGACGCAGAGGTCCGGCACGAGATCTTCGAGATCCCGGCCTCCCGCAGGTCCACCGCGCGTCTGGCCTTCTCCAACACGGCGGCGTACGTGACCCCCCGACTGACTGCGTCAGGCGTGAGGGCCACAACAATCGCCGCCGTCTTGGCCTCGACCAGGCGCGGTGCCTTCTTAGGGGCCGCCTTAGCGGCCTGCCGTGTCTCGGCGGGGCGGGCGGACTTGCGGGTCCGCTTCTTGCGGGAGAACACCGCGTTCCAACCCTCCCCGTCCGAAGGCTGCTGAGCCCGAGTGGCGGGCGCCCGTACAGCGGGTGCCTGCGTAGCAGGAACCCGTACAGCGGGCGCCCGTCTGGGCTCAGCAGGTGCTGCCGGCAACATTTGCTGCGCAGGGGGGGCGGCCCCCCTTGCCACAGCCGCATACGAAGCGGCGGGGGCTGCACGTCTATCGGCGGCTAATGGAGGGCGCCTGTCAGGGATTTGCATCCCCTCCAATTGCGCCCTAACCATCCCGCCGATAGAGCGGTGCAGCTTGGCCGCCCACTCCTCGAGTTTTGCGTCCAGGTCGGCTTCCTTGCCGACCTGGGCGCGGGTCTGTGGGGCAACGCCCACACGCGCGGGAGCCGCTGGTACAGCTCCAGGCGCAGACGGGGCCCCCCTAACGGAGTCGACCCGTCTGATGGCCCGTACCTCGGCCTGGAGCTGCGCGAGCTCCCGCTTCATGCGAGCGTTGTCGGCCCGCAGCTTGCGAACCTCTTCCGAGGTTGTACGTGTGGCAAGTCCCTCCACCGCGCCCTGGAGTGACTTCAGCGCGTCCCGGATCTGCTTTATACTCTCCCCCTTGAGATTCCGGGACTTGCGAGTCACCCCATCGATGGCCTTAATCCCATCCAGGGCCCGAGCCATCAAAGTCGCCACCGCCGGGCCAGACTCTGCCGGACCCGGACCCTGAGTGGAGGACGCCGCCAAAAGGTCGTCTTCAAAGTACGAGTCCGTACTGCCATCCCGCAAGGCGGGGACAGTACGGCTCAAACCAACCGTGTGTGGTTTTCCGCGCTTGGGGGCCGGGACCTTCAAGCGTTTGGGAGTCGGCACCTTCGGAGCCGGCTCCGTGTCCGCCTCCGATCCCGAACCCCCATCGAGGTCCACAGACTCCCCTCCCCTGGAAGCGGAGGTCCCAGGCAACGCCTCGGGCCCCACTCCCAGACGAAGGAAGTCCACGGCCCTCCCTCCCTCGCGCGAGCTCTGGGAGCCCCCCAGAACAGGAGGCCCCCTAGAGCTTAGCGGCTCGCGAAGCCGCTTTCCGCTCCTAGTGCGCGGCCGGTCACTCTCCTCCTCGCTACCGAGCGAGGAGGCGATCCGGGCCGCCTTCACAGGGAGCGCCTCCATATGGGGGTCCGGGAGACCCGTCGGCGCGGGGCACTCCATCTGAGGATGGGCACCACACGCAGAAAGGCCCCCCGAACAAAACAAAACAAACAACTAAAATAAAATAAAATAAAACAAAAACAAAACAAACAAAAAGACAAAATAAATACAAACTAATAAAATATATACAAAACAAATCAAAATAAATACAGCAATCAAAATATATACAACTACTTACCCAGCACCGCCCTTCACTACACAAAACTAGTCGAGTCCGATCTCTCTGTCCCGCCTCGGGGCTGCGCCCCAACGTCCCCCCGGAGACCGAGCCCCAGAGCCTTCGCCCCAGAACCCGCCCCAGAGTCCGCGCCCTGTCCGCTGGCCAGCTAAAAGGACGGCTGTGACGTCACTCGCAGCTTCGCCGCGAGTTTGCCGGAGCGTCCCTCGCAGCTCCGCCGCGAGTTATGTCACATCCACCTACCCGGACTGACCAGCGTGTGTGGATGAAGGTCTAAACGCTCTCAACTCGTAAGATAGTTGAGAGAAAACCTGTGCCCAACAGTGGGACACTAAAAGGGGTTGAAGTGAATAACCTTGATCTTTCCAACTACTTATTATCTTTCATTAAATTCGTGCGGAATCCAAGACAGTTGAGGTGTCTCAGGACTTGACTGAGTTCGAATCCCGAGTTCCTTCACGGCGCCGCTATCGATCCTGGCTTACAGGAGTAGCAGTGGTGGGAGTGCGATGGTGGGTTAAGTCCCATTAAAAACCCCTGGATCTAATAAATATTATACCTAACTGTGACTAACATACTGATATTGCATCAATGAGACATCCTGCGATTTCGATCCTGAGATCATCACTCCACCTAGTCTGAAGGCGTCCTACGCTACGTTTGTCAATCCGTGGTCTCCACTCAAGAACTCGTTTACCCCAGCGGTTGTCAGTTCTGCGGCAGATATGACCGGCCCACTGCCATTTCAGCTTACTAAGCCGGTGTTAAATACTTTAATACTGGTGTAAGTGTTAAATACTTTTCTATTTTTTTTTGACAAAATCGTTGCAACCCTCACTTGTCTTCTTGAGTTACGCAGTAGAGCTTGTGGCTGTAAACGAAACATTCGATCTTGAAAACATGTTATTCATAAAATTAGAAGACAACCAGTTTAATGTATTTAGACCACACGTAAAAAGAAAGAAAATCTCCATAATACATTTATTCGTCGTTTATTTCTTGATGTATCATCGAGTACTAAAGTGTTACGGTCTTATTCATAAAAATCTTATAAGACTCTTTAGTTAAAAAAGACTTTGTCTGTTTCTTACTAGTATAAATATAAAGATGACAAACAAAGATAAACAAATTATAAACCTATTTTAGATATAGTGAGCTTATAAGACGTTTATGAATACGGGGGTTTGTTTTATTAGTATAATTTTATCTGTGGTTTCATTAATCTTGTTGGAGTATTTCATGTTTTATTATGGAAATCTGGCTGACTGATTTGATGATGATGAAGTCATTATTTTTTTCTCAAGCAGTTTTATCTTAAATAATTTCTAAAATATAATTTTCACTCTACAAAGATACTACTATCACTGGATATTATCATAATTTATGTTTAAATTTTAATCAGTAGGTACATATTTAAAGTGTAAGTGTCAAAGGAAAGCACGCTGTTTAATTTATAGGTAGTTATCTAAGTTTTCAGTCTGCAAATTGAATTGGCTAACTGTAACTTGGCTGTTGACTATAAACTAGTGAAGTTTACAGATTTTTTAAAGATTAACACATATATCAAACGTCACCAGGACATTAGCCATTTTTTTAGTAAGTCTGTTTAAGATAAATGTCTTATGCGCGAGAATTGGTGCCCAGACCTAGGAAACAACTACATGTATTTCGAATCTATTATTTCGTCTTAATAATTTGCATACCAAATTCGGAGAGCTATTGGTTTTATCTTTGAAAACTATATATCTATCATCATCATCATTACCTATTGCAGTCCATTGCCGGACATAGGCCTCTCTTATCACTTCACCTTAAAATTAAATAAATTATGTACTTTTGTACCTGCCTGTACTCACGTGTCTGGATAACAGCCACAATAATGTTTAACAATTTAACACTACCAGTCGTGTTCAGACCGTCATTTAATAGACTTTAAAAAGCAAAATGTTCTTCAGTATCGGTTTATGAATTTTGATTAGATGTTATAATGTTAGTACCTTGTTCGTGTTTTTCAAGGAAATTGTGAATTATACGATACTAGGGTCCGCCTGCAGCTTTCTTTGCCCGCTTCTGTGAACGCATCAGTGGATAATAATTTTCGCGGGACCAGAACTTGCTTGTGACTAGGCAATGATGTGGCCGATGATAGAATGCCCTTACCCAGTAAATACCGATTCACTCGTGACTTGTAGACAAGCAGTGCGCAAATTTTTTTGGTGATTTTGTATTAGCAATAGAACACAGTCCAATAATTGTTTAATAAGTATTTTATTTTTTTATTCGACAATATCGATGTATGCACGTGGCGTACAATTAGCGGTCAGGGACCCTAGCGAGCGCACAGCTGATGTGGCGGTATTCGGGTGACGATTTATTAAGTTTGCACAAAACTTTGTGCTAATATGGACTACAAATCTATCTCTGTACCAATCCCATTCAACTGTGTCGGGTTTTCCGTAGAGTAACAAACATCCATACAAACGCATTAGTAATATCACTAGTTTCCGCCTTCAGCTTTGCCCACGTCGTATCTGAATAAAAATTAGCCTCTTCAGATTATAAGTATGACTCACCTGTGTACCAATTCTATCCAATTGTGTTTAATAGTTCTTGTACTAACACCTGTGAAAACTTTTACAATATCACTAGCTTCCACCATCGGCTTCCTTCCACCCCCTTAAAGGAACGGAGATGGCAGGACGAAATAGATGAATTCATAGACAACTGGATGGAGGTGGCACAAGATTGCGATGCTTGCAAGGTGTTAGACCTTTGTACAACAGTGGGATCATCCGTGTTAGTAATAATACTAATAAGGGTTAGAGTAAGTTTAGAAGATTTTGTGCACCCCTAGACCTCACATGAAACCTATGTGCTAAATTTGGAGTCTCTAGACCAAGCGGTTGAGTGACAGTCAGTCAGTGAGCAGCGGTGGCGCGGCGGTATGGGCCTCGCCTTAGAAAAATAAGGTCGTGGGTTCGAATCCTGGTCGTGTCCACACATCTTTGTGTGAATTGTTTCATCTTCGCTGCTCAATATCGGTGAAGGAAAACATCGTGAGGAAACCGGCATGACAAGAACTAATCATTCAAGGACATGTGACATCCACCAACCCCCACTTGGCCAGCGTGTGTGGATTATGGCCTAAACTCGCTCAACTCATAAGATAGTTAAGAGAAGACCCATGCCCAGCAGTGGGACACTAAAAAGGGTTGAAGGGAAGTGATGACAGTCAGTCAGTCAAAAGGTTTTTTCTTTTATATATTTCAAAATGTTAATAGGTACAACCTTGTTAACGTTTTTAAGTTCTGAAAATGGTAAAGAAAAAATATCTTGTTTGGAAGGCTCTTTCCAATTAGCCCGCAGGGTTATTTTCGGACATTTTTATAAGCCTTAGGCTTTATTTAAATTAAGAAAATATACACCTATCTCGGTGGCGCAGCGGTATCAGCCTCGCCTTTGAAATATAAGAATGCGGGTACTATTCCCGGTCGTGCCCACAAATCTCTATGTGAATAGCCGCTGCTCAATATCGGTGAAGGAAAATATTGATAGGAAACCATTGTCTAAGAACTATAAAAAATGCCGTAAAAAATCCGAGAAATTACTAGGTAATCCTCACTAATATTTGTCGGAGAATGATAAATAATCTATGAACGACTCGATAAGTTTGAGATGGCAGCACTGGTAAATCGAGTATAATAATCGAATGGTAACATTGATGTGTCATTGTCATTTTGACATTTGACGTTTGACGTGTGACGTTGTTACTGAAAGCATATCTGTCAGTGGCGCGATTAGACTAGAGACTTGCTCTTGTACCGTCGCCTGCGCCGGGTGTGCGCACTGATTGATAAAAATACGACATGGCGGACACAAATAACGTGGATGTGGATTCTAATCCGTTCGAATCTGCGTCATATTATAAATGCGAAAATAACTATGTCTCTCTGTCTGAACTGAATTGAATAAAATTTGTATTGAAACAGTTTGAGATCCGGGGTAAGTCAGGATAGTTTTTAATTAATGGTATAGTGACAATCGACATACACCCGAGCGAACTAGTACTTGATAATATATTATAGTTTAAAAAAAATTAAAAGTCCACGCTTTTACAGCTAATCGAACTAAAAAGTAGAAAATAATTTTTATTTACAAAGTCGTAGAAGATCGAATAACTAATTTTTTTTTTAATTTAAAATTAAATTATAACAAAATTTAAATTATAAGGAGAATAATTCAATTCAGAGTAAAAAAAGTTGTGGTGCATTTTACTATATTTTCATAACTTTTTATCATGTTTTCATAACTCTCCGCACATAGATAGATAGTTGCAAGTAGAATAATTGTTATATTTTATTTATCAAGCACCCCACGCTTTTTACTCTGAATTGAATTATTCTCCTAATAATTTTACATATAACCGTATAAAAGCATGGTAAAAAAGTACTTTAATAAAATTAAGTGATAGGTAATAATTTGAACAAAGTCACTATTATTATCAACAAATCTAACAATAGCCCTACTATAAAACCACTAGCCCCTAATCCATTAAATCTCTACAAGTAATTGACAACCGATAAACCAACCGCACCGTATAAACCTTTTATAGACGTCAAATTTGACACTATGAACTTGACAGGTTCAGATTTCGTCATGGAACATTCACGAATCAATTATGGGTCTATTGAGCGCTTATTTGTATGTCAGTGTGAATCTTAGAATATTTAACTAGGAACTGGTATTGCGGGCGTTCCTCCCTGCCGAGATATGAACCGTTTGTGCACATGGTTGGATTTTAGTTTTATTTAATAATTTAGGTAGTTTAGAAATGAAATGAAATGAAAATATGCTTTATTTTTTTTGAGACGTGACTCTACATAAAAATAGTCCAATTTATTTTCCTACCGTGCAGTAAATGACTGGCAACTACTGAGAAACACTGCCAAAAAACTCAGTAGGCTTTTTTCTTTTTTAAATGAAGTAGGTACTTATATCTATTACATTTTGTTTTATGTGTTGTATTAGAGTGATCTAATTCCAAGCATTTTTATTTCCGTTAGATAGTCTGTGATACGCTTTCTTACATCACGTAGACTTTACAATTATTTTAAATTTGTTAATAGTCATTTCCCTAATATTATTTGGAAGTTTATTGTAAAAACGTATACACTGCCCCATAAAATAGTTACGGATTTTCTGAAGACGAGTATGATGTGCTAGAAGATCATTCTTATTTCTAGTATTTAACGTGTCACATATTTTTTTATTTTTTTTAATAAACTTATGTACCTACATACAATAAGTTTTCATATGTATATTGAGAAGCAACAGTTTGTGACCTCGCAGAGGAGCAGATTCGATCTCCGGTCGTGCCACTGCATTTATGTGTGAATTGATTCGTCATACTCAATACTAGTGAAGAAAATGGTATGTCCTAGAACCACAGATAATATAATACTATACTAGAACCAAACATTCGGACGTTCGATATCAACTAGGCCGCACTTGGCCAGCGCAGCGCGTCCATTTGGTCATACTTAGAAAAGAGTTGTTGCTTTTTACCATGGGGTCCAAATATTACCCAAATGTCACTGGCCACATTTAGGTCCTATACGTAAAAGAGGGGGAGCCTATTGCTGTTCATTGGGCACAATCCTAAACTTCGAGCTACAACTAAGCTTCTCTAACTATATTAAAAAAATAGACCCGGGAATCAAATCTTAACGAACACGTGTACGCTGATATTATTTCAAAATATTACCTTAAATAAGTGAAGCAACAATATTTGTGTTAAAATAATCTCAAATTGATCCAAAATTGTTGTTACAACATTTAAAGTGCGAATGGATAATAAAATTTATGATTTTTATTGATATGCTACTGTTATGGCTGTAGTTATGGCAGGTTTTGAAATATTGAGCAACCAAATTGCAGGTCATTCAACGTAACATTGTTATGTTTTAAGTATTTGTATTAAGTAGGTACCTAACCGAGTGTGTAGGTCTTAGAAAATTTAATACGGAACGTTCCCCTCTTCTTACCCGACTGCGCGACGCAAAGTAGTGGTAAAGTGCTTATTCCTTTTTATATGCTTTATTTTTTAGAGACGCGAGTCTCCATAATAATAGTCCGATTTCTTTTCCTACCGTGCAGTGAATGACTGGCAACTACTAATAAACACTGGAAAAAAACTCAGTAGGCTTTTTTCTTTTTTAAATGAAGTACTTATATCTATTACATTTTGTTTGTTCAGTGTGTTGAATTAGAGCGACTTAATTCCAAGCGTTTTATAATACGTTTAATAATATGAACCATCGGGATCCATTATTCGACTCTAATCAAATTTTTCTATGGATCCTGATTTAATTGATCCTGATTTGATTGGTCAGTTGTTATGTTACAGCACACATGTAGGACTCGAAGCATCTTTACAAATGCACACTTATGTAAAAGCTTCACACAAACACAAAATATGAACAGTTTCTGCATACCAACTGTTCATGTATCTCGGTAGAGGGAAACGCGCGCTATACCAGTTTTTTTTTTAATTCTTGAATAGGCTTACGCTTGACTACAACTTACCTGATGTTAAGCAATGAAGTATTTTTTTTTATTACATTGCCAGTATAAGCTGATCTCGCATCGAGTAATATTTCTGCACAAAGAGAGGTCAGCTAATACTGTAATTTATGGCATAATGTGTAGCCGTGTCTATTCCTCGGGTCATTCATTATAAAAAGTTGCCGAATCAAATGTAGGACAGAAATAAGTAGGTACCAAGTTAATAGTTTACATACTAAATTCCAATCTTCAATTCTACTGGTGATAGTTAACATAATATCTAATAATTACGCAAAATAAAAATGTAAATTTAAAGGTGTTCATTCGATACTGCTTCGTAGTCAAAAGGCTTAATATACAAAATTTTAATTTCCAGTTTTTTTGAAGTGAAAACTTCTTTAGCGGCGTTGAGCACTTTTTCTGTAATGGGTATAAAATCTTAAACTCGCGTCAGGACACGTGACCTGATCGAAAAAGCGTAAGACGGATGGAGAGTAGACAGCTATCTCCTCTCTACGGCGCGGCGAAAATGTATACCTGGGCCTACTGTTTCGTTTAGGCAGCGCAGGGCGCTTGCGCGAATGTTTTCACTTCTGCCGGCACTCCCGGAGTGCAACCCGTCTTTTTTTTTTTAATAAATATAGTAGGACATTTACACACATGGGCACCTGATCCCAAACTAAGAACAGCTTGTACTATGGAAACATTTAACGGGTAATATACTATATAATCCTTTTTTTTTGTAAGTACATACTTAAATATAGATAATCCACTCAGATTCAAGACAAACAGATATGTTCATCATACAAATATCTGACTTGGTTGGGAATCGAACCCACGACCTGCGGCGGGAAAAGCAAGTATCTTACCGACCATGCCACTCCGGCCCGTCAATTTTAAACTATAGGTAATAGACATATTTATGTAAGGTCAAATTATTTCCTAAGAATTTATAAGTAGGCGAACTAGATATATAAATGCAGTTCTATTCGTGCACAAAGATTAGAAGACTATTTATAAAACATTTCCTTAAAGACCGCTAGTAGATATCCTGAAATTATTGCAAAAAAACGAACAAAATTATTAACATTGATTTCTTACATTTGATTAAAAACTAAGTGGTTGCCTTATACCACGTGACGATGTTGACTTCATAAAGTAAAATTTGTTTTTTATGCGCCCAGAAACATCAAGTGGTATGGAATCCAGTTTTGTCCCAGTTTTAGGGCATTGGAAATTACACATGCGTTCTCCTGTTGTGATAATCATAATAAAAACAAAATTTAAGTCAGTTCAATTTAGTTTAAAGAACATTTTTTTTAAAAGGAAATTGAGTTTTGTATGCTTGTTTGTAGAAAATAAATGAAATTTGTAATAAATAAATAAAAGACAAGATAAATAGTAGCAAGTCATGTCACGAAAAGATCTGACAAATGCACAACGGCTGTCAGATCTATATGAATTCTGTTGTTCTGACTAGTGTCCATTTATTCATTACTTAAATACTCCTAAGCTATATTTTTTTACTACCTTCAAAATGGGTTTTAAATTCCATGCAGCCTACCAATAACTGTGATGCAAGGCAAGGCCTTAAAACGCAGGCTCGCGCTCATGTGAAGATTGAATCAGGTAAGTCAAATCATTTCATGTAATCTGACAGTAACAACATGCAGCAAAATTAGCGTCCCCAAACATTTTATAATAACTGTCACAAAACTTGACAAAATAAGATTGTCACATGATGACAGTCACTAGTTTTTGCGTGACAATGACAAACGACCAACCCTGTTACTGAGATACTTGATGAAGTCTTGTTAGGCACTTACTGAATGCATATTATTGTGTATACCGTATTCGTCTTCATTTTCGTCTTTCATAAGTTCGTCTAAATTTACCGTTTCATATTGAGGATAAACGGTGTATGAATAAAAAATCCATCCATCGATCACAACTGGATGGTATAAACCAACCCTATTCTTCCATTTTTCAACAAAGGCCTACAAATAGGTCGCTATGAAGTTTATAGCGAACTCAACGAGCCGAGAAATCGACTCAATAAAATACCTTGTTGGCTTCGCATACTTTGCATATTCTGAGTTCTCTCACGATAAGTATCAAGAATGTTGCAGTTTATGATCTGCATTGTTTGTCGAGGTATTTTTGATTGATTTGAATTTAGAATATACTGCTTTGATTTTTTAGAGGTTAAATATTTTTAGGCAGTGTTTTAATTTTGAGAGTATACCTACCGAAAAGAATAGCATCGTATAACCATAGTATTGTCTTAGATTTACGCGAATATCACACATTGAAATAAAACTACTTTTTAACGGATTTTATCGCGGTTTATTTTAGATTTTTGATCCCGACGTTTCAAAGTCTTTTCAGACTTCATGTTCACGGGTGGACTGAGATATTTGACGTCCAAAAATATTAATCACAATTATTACTGACTACCTTCAAACAAAACCCAAGCAAAATCAACTCAGAATTCAAGACACTGTGAGCTCAGTTTGCTTAAATCGGAACGCAACTTAAATATTAATGTTTGAAGGTAGTCAGTAATAATTGTGATTAATATTTTTGGACGTCAAATATCTCAGTCCACCCGTGAACATGAAGTCTGAAAAGACTTTGAAACGTCGGGATCAAAAATCTAAAATAAACCGCGATAAAATCCGTTAAAAAGTAGTTTTATTTCAATCGTATAACCACCTGATAGGATTGAGTTCATTGACATTGACTTCACTTTTTTATATCTAATTCGCCTGAAGGGCTTTTCTTGGTTAAAATAATACAACAACAATGATGACGAATATTGCAGGTACTTAAAGAGGTTATATTTTTACGTACTTACTATTTATTGTATCACAAAAAATAAAATCCCTTTAAAATATCTCTTCCTTCACAAAGCTATTAAAAAATTGTTTAGTAAGCGAAAGACTATGTCATTATCTTATTATTGTTATATTATCTCATTTAAAACCTAAAGAAACAGATAATCAATATAAAAACACTTAATAAAGTTTTTAATTATTTAAGTAAATAATTAATTAATTAATTATTCTCTGCATCGAATTTTGTTTTAATGCTAAAAATTATTTTATCAAGATAATTTCAAAACGAGGGTTTGTCAGCCCTAACGTGACAGATTCTACTAAATGGATGTAGTTTTTTATTAAGACGACCACATATTGCGGTTTACAAATTCTTTGGTATTATTCAATTATGTTTTATGAGATGCAACTGGTAATACGGTTGGAATTGTTACAGTGATTTATTGTTTGGTATATTCTTGGAATGTTATTGTGGTGTGAAACGGTGAGATTGTAGATAAGAGAAAAAATATTAAATTAAAGATTCACATAAAAAAAGTTAAAAGATTGTGTTCGTGTACGTTATAGAATATTGCTGCAATAATAAACAACTTTAGACAGACTGGCCTGTTGACGTAAAAGTTAGTGATCTAACTGCTAAGCCGGAGGTTGTAGATTCGATTCCCACCCAGGACAAATCTTTGTGAGATTAGCAAAATAGTTTGTTCTGTGTCTGGGTGTAATTTATCTTTAATATGTAGTTATACCTATGTTTATAAAATAAAAATTTTAAGTACTTATACAAGAGCAAAGATAATTGCTTAATTTAGGACCGTATGTGTAAAAATAATATACTATTAATATAAATACACCCTAAATTGCAACAAATTTCTAAAATACTTGTTCCCTGGTCACCAATCGCATCGATATTTTTAAATTTATGTAATCTTGAATACAATACAATTATTATAACTATTATATTGGTAACTACTTCTCCAGAAAATTATTTAATTTTTCTTCTTACACATACCTAACTGTAGGAAGACGAATAAAATATGTAATAAATTTTACATATTATATCCAAGTCATAGGACCTACATCACATGCATACCAAGTTATTTTACTAAAAGCAGATAAGGCTGCACCTTTAGTAAAAAACCAGTAGGTATAAGTAGCTTTTAAAGAGTTTAGCAATACTCGAAACTTGTATTTATTGACTTAGGTACTTAGACTTTAAAAGGTCACGAACTAGGATTAATATCAGTAGCATGAAGCAAGAAACAATCTAATGTAATTATTGACATTGTTATCTATTCTATCTCAATGCAAATCGTTGCAACACATATTAATCCGTTTTGAACTTTTCAATGTTTTGACAGCTGTCATATTAGTTGTCACTTGTTTATGAGTGAAACGTATTTAAAATCTTTTAATTATTTCACAGTTACTGTTAGTAGTTGCATCGTAAAATAAACTTCAAGGTGATATAAACTTATTGAAAACTCTAGAAAATAATTCTTATTCTTTATTGTACACAAAGTACTTACATAAACAATTAATAAATAGGAATCATAAAAAAAATTAATTAATAAAAAAAAAATTAATAATAATATTTAATTAATCCATTTCAGAAATCAATTTACATAAATTCTCAAAACTACAGTAATAATTACAAAGCTTAGAGTTTGTTTGGTTGAACACGCTAATCACAAGCACTAATCGTCCGGTTTGAATTTTTTTTGTTAGATTGCTCATTTATTGAGAAAGACTGCTGGGTATCATATAAAATATAGGCGGAAAGTTAGTAAATATCTAAGTAGATTTAAAAATATATTTTCAGAATCTATAAAATAATTATGGACATTGTATTTGAGACGCTAGGGACATGGGGTCCTGGTGCGGGAGCTCTTTACCGCGATATTTCGAAACTTTTGTTAGATAGAACACGCGACAAGAAGACAGGCCTACACTTATGCCAAAGATTGAGCGTTGCTATTCAACGTGGCAATGCTGCCAGCCTTCTTGGTACGCTACCAACCGACATTGATGCGGAGGAGGTTTTTGACGCCCAGCTTTAGATATGTTTAATAAGTTCTATTTTATATTTAATTCTTTTAGGCTTAGTTAGTGCGTAGGATTTTTTTCTGATAATATCTTTTTAATCTTTATGTTGTATATACACCCAAAAATTGTTAAGTTGTGTGTTTAATTTATAATCTCTTTTCCTTTAATTCTTATATTTTCTTTTAATATTAAATTTCACGGACGGAAAATTAAATAGTTTCTTAACTAAATATATAAACATTTTATCATAAAATCTATCTCCTAAAGTGAATCTTAACTCGCAAAAAACTTTGATAAATTTTGTTCAGAAAATTCTTAATAGAAAATTGTTGGATCCAATTTTGGGTTCCTCTTAAATAACTTTGGCAACACATTTTAATCGAGAACTTTCCAAATTGATTTCGTAATATCTATTCGCAGTTTTTCAATTGCTTATATAGTTATTTGTTTTTAACCTGACGTTAACACACACGGTCATCTGGTCCCAAGCTAAGCAGAGCTTGCGTTTAGGGAAACCAGATAACTGGTATATACCATACATATAATACTTTTCTTTCGTAAATATATACTTATTATAGATATTTACACCCAGACAATATGATGAATCACAAAAATGTTTGTCTCGGGTGGGAATCGAACCCACGACCTGCTGCGTGAAAAGCAAGCATCTTACCGATCACGCCACCGGCCCGCCAGAGAATTATGCCAACGATGCCAAATAGGTAGGTACATACTATACATAAAAACAATAATATTCATACAACATAATTATCAGTAAGTGTGATCAACGTATTAGTCAGCTAATTATATAAGATTAAGGCTTCACTGACACTTTTCTTTTGGCTTTTCTAGCCAATTGTTGCCACAATTCTGCCAGTGTCCGTCAGTGCGAAATAACAATTAAAAGCGGAGATGTGGGATATGATGTGCTATGGGTAGAGAAACGTGGAAGATTAATTACAATTTTATCTTATATTGATCTCAATAAATTTACATAATACAAGAACAATTGCAGGGAAGAGAAAAGAGGTTAGTTTAGTTAATATGCTGCTTCAAAAACCATTCTAAGGATTATAAGGAAGATGAAGGCCACATTTACGAAATTTAACCTTAAACTTGAAAACAATAAAGATTAATATCAAACATCTTACAACTGTTACAATAACCACACAAAGCGAACACAACAAAGACATTACAATAACACAAATTCTCTGATTACTAAACTTTATTTGTTTTATGTTACTTAAGGTTACTCACAGACTGAGTAAAGACTGATTAAATATATTAATTGCTTTATAATTGTGTTATTACGAACTGGATTAATAAGCTGAAGCGGCAGTGGTCATATCTGCCGCGGAACCGACAACCACGGTATAGGACGTCTTGAGAGGAGATTATGAATTGGCAAACAAAGCGTAGGACGCCCTTAGACTAGGTAGAGTGACGATCAGGTAAGGTGGATGTTATGAGCTGAATGAAAGTAGCCAGCCGCAGGTCGTGCTCAGTGGCGTTGGGTGAGGCCTATGTCTAGCTGTGATGATAATCGTGTTTAAGTATACTTCTTTGATTTAACCTTTATGAAGTAAGAATTTTTATGAATTAAAAATTGAGCTATTAGGTTACAAATGCATCTGAGTAACAATAACATAATAGTGAAAGTAACAAGTTTTACGAATTTATTTTTGAAATCTTACTAATTTTTAATTTTTTACTCAATGTGCACGTTGCCTTAATATAACACGAAAACAATATGGCGGCGTAACGTCACAATATTCAAAGCACATGTTTTGTATCAACGGGTTTCATTAAAATTCTACGTATTTGCTACGAAGGACGACATTATTGTTATGAGGTTGTTTTAAAGGAAGGATTCCTAGCCTCAACAACACAGAGAATCACTTGCCTCCACGACACATGCATTCCTAGTGTAGAGGCTAAGTGCACTAAAACTATAGCTATCTTTTGTTTGTTTGGTAATAAATTTATCTTTATCTTTAATTTCAAGTTCAACAGCTTACGGTTTTATTTATAAAAATCAAAGACTCTTTAGTTAAAATGGACTTTGTCTCTTTCTTACAAATTTAAGTGTGAAGATGACAGACAAAGACAAACGAATTATAAACCTATTTTAGCTATAATAAGCTTATAAAAGTCTACAAAATTCTACAAAAAGCAAAGGATGTCAAGAAAAAACCTTTATAATCATATTTAGATTCTTTTTGTTGACATCCTTTTCTTTTCATCCAAATGATTGAGCTTCTTACTTATCTAGTTCAACAAAACCATAGAACACACTGAATTCTAGGCTTCGCTATTGGCTGCTACCTTATTTTGTAGAATGCGCACGAGTTTTGAATGACAATATGACGTGTTTTAAGGGTCATACAAATGTGACCATCGAGAAAAATTAAATGATGATTCTGTATTTGAATTTGTCTTTAAAATATGTTCATCTGAAAAAAATAACCTTTCCTTTTGATAGGTTTCCTCACTATGTGTTGCTTCACCTATATTGAGCAGCGGCGATGTAACAATTCACATAAAGATGTGTGGGTTTGACTGAGAGTCGAAACCGCGACCTTATATTTCTAAGGCGAAACCCGTACCACAGCACCAACGCTGCTCTACACACATCGCCTTTACGAAGTGCCTCAACACAGGCGGTCGCATGTCCTCAGCAACAATTTTCAAGATGCTGTGCTGACTCCCTCGCATCCTTCTTTAACCCCTTTTTGTATGGATGGTAAATTTTTGTCTATTTAACCATGTTTAGAGAAACCTCGGTAATCCAAAAATCAAACGTCGGGATCTAAAATCTAAAATAAATTGCGATAAAATCCGTTAAAAAATAGTTTTATTTCATACGCGTTTGTCATATTGAAGGCACGTTAAGGCGACGCTGCGTCGACGTCGGCGCAAGCCTCTAATGTTCCTAGTAAAGGGGCCATAAAATGCGACGGGTCACGCATAAATATTATTGTTAATATTTTTAGGATGTCTCATAGCTCGTTTGTCATCAGTTTCTTATTGAGTGCCGCCATTTCAAAGTCAACGTTACCTATACGTTTTCCATACTAATTAGGTACTCTAGCTTGCTTTAATCCTAGTAAATTTATCAAAGAAAATTTAATGAACTAAAATGTCTTGTCAAATGTAGTAAAAGACACTCTTCAGCTATGATAAGTTATGATAAAAATTTGGCCTTTCCCAATAAGCGCCATTTCACCCTGTCCTCGGCTTGTCGCATCCAGCTACTGCCAGCTATCTTTCGCAGATCGTCACTCCACCTAGCTGGAGGGCGTCCCACCCTACGCTTGCCAAGACCGAAGGTGTACGCAGATACTACGCACTTTTTGCCGGCTATGTGTAGGCTTAATGCAACGTACGTGAGCCAGCCTATTACCGTTAATCGGGCACAATTCCAAACTTCGAGTTGCAACTGAGATTCTCTATATTAGAAAAGTATTTTTGCTCGACCCGGAAATCGAACCCAAGTCCTCGCGCTTACCACTGGAACACCGATAGTTATAAATTCCAACTTATATATATATACATTTTTTCCTTATTTAACGAGCTTTTTCTCCAACGAGAATCTGCCACTCGGTAGAAAAACAAAGCTTTCAAGATGTTAATAGGTATGTTGATGTCGCGCTGTCTATTTACACTAGCTTCCGCCCACGGCTTCGCATGCGTGGTACTTATCAGGATAAAAAGTAGCCTATGTGTAAATCTAGACCAAAATCTATCTCTGTGGTAAATTTCATCCAGTAGTTTTGTTGTGAAACAATCACATATCCATAATAAACTGAGTTTTTTGGCAGTGTTTCTCAGTAGTTGCCAGTCATTCACTGCACGGTAGGAAAAGAAAATGGACTATTTTTATCTAGACTCGTGTCTCAAAAAAATAGAGCATATTCTCATTTCATTACATTCTTACAAGCTTTCGCGTTTATAATGTTAGTAGGAGTTATTATGTTAATTAAATCGAATAATTGTTAGGACCGTATTAAATGTATTTGCAAAACACTTAACAAATCGTATTTACATTTTAAACACCATTTAACGTATTTACTTACAAATGATTATTTTATTTTTAAATCCTTAACGAACAGGTCATATTTACAATGATGTTCAAACGTCCCCTTAAAAGGTTAATTGTCAATCACCACCCGCGTTGACATTCCATTGCTTTAAGTATTTGTACCAGTTTTAGTAGCCAACAGTGTACGCAGATGTATGGTACGTGTGTGTCATTTTTGTGACCTGAAGTGTACAGAATGTTAATGTTCGGGCTACTGATATGGTTCTTTTGTTTTTCTTCTTCAAAAACAGACATTTCACGCAAAGATCGGATTTAGATGAAATTTGGATAAAAATAGGTTATTTATTTGACCTGGATTAACTCATTTTGGGGGCTGAGTCACCTTCGTCCGTGGGAGTGCACCTTTTATCTGAATCCCCACGTGGTCCCCGGATGGTGCAAATCAAGTGACAATCAATCAACTAGTAATTATGTTAATTATGTTTATGTTTATTATGTTTTAATTAGCTGCTGTTTCTGTGTTTCATCATTTAATCGGTATTTATTAGGTAGGCGCGTTCCATCGTAGACTGCAACATTGCTTCAGATCAGGCAAGTTGTGGTCAAGCGCAAACCTATTATAGAATAAAAAAAAAAAAAAAAAGGTGGGTCGGAATTTTTGCTACATAATGGTTTCTAACCATATGGAGCCTCATTCCAGTGCCACCTTCCTACCGAAAATCAATTGTAATCACGAGAGAATCGGTGTATTGGGTGGGCATGTTTTATCGTAGACAACATCATTGCTTAACATCAGGCAAGTTGTAGTCCAACGCAAACCTACTGAAGTATAAAAAACATATTTAATATAAAAATTACCTAATTCATGACCTTATTCTAAACTCGACGCAATCGAACTCGCGGTCTGGTACTACTATATAATATTGTTAATATAATTATTAGGTTGCGACCTCATTTCTTAACTTAAACAGATTTATCTAGGTACTTATCGTAGTTTAAATAAGTTTCAGACGCGTGTTTTTTTTCGCGAGTGTTTTCGTTTCGGCTAATACGTACTCGTTTTATTTCGTACTAAAAAAGGATAACGCACGCTGTATTTTTCTAGCGTATTGTGATGTTTAAAATATTAACACTTGCCATATTGTACGTTATTATGTACAGTAATACAATATGGCAGGCTTAAGTCATGTTTACATAAAATAAAGACAAAGCGTAACAACATGTCAACACAAAGTATGTAGAAATCACCAAAATCATTCGTGGCAGGCGCGTTCCATCGGTAAAGGAACATCTTGAGGTAACCGGCATGTTTCAGAACTAATCATTCGAGGACATGTGACGTCCATTAACCCGAACTTGGCCAGCGTATGTGGATAATGCCTAAACTCCTTCAACTCGTAAGATAGTCGAGAGAAGACAAGTGCCTGGCAGTGGAACACTACGAGGGTTGACGTGACTTGACGGCACGTTCCATCATAGACTACATCAATGCAAATAATTAGTCAAGTTGTAGTCTATCTTTATATAAAAAAATGAAACCCGTTTTCCGTTGTCACGACATCACGCGTGAACGGCTGGACCGGTTTCGCTAATTCTTTTTTTTAAATTTTCCGTTAAGTACGAGGATGGTTTTTACGCAGAGAAAAATAAAAAAAAAAGAAAATTTAGAAAGCGACGAAGTGCCGAAAACCGGGTTAGATACCTATTATTTATTATTGGTTAAATTCGGTAGGTCTGAGACCCGGTAGATGGCACTGCTTTACCGGGCAGAACGAAGTTTGCCGGGTCCGCTAGTTTCAGAATAAAAAAGCTTGTGTCTTTCTGACGTCAACTCTTGTACTTACCTACTAGTTACTAAAGCATGTGGTTACAGGCGCGTCTACACGCGCTTTAAAAACGCTAATCTGAAACCACTATTAGATGTAGGGTGTGAATAAAAATCAACACATTACTAACAGATGTATCCCGTTACGGAGATGTTTAACGTATTATTATGCTCGACATTATAATCAAGTGTAATAATTACTTGCGCAAACACAGCACTAAGTACTATGCGGTAGCTGAAGATCAAATTATCATTAAATAGTTGCTGCTGTTAGAATATAAAACTATAACACACCTACCTATCTAGTGGGACAGTGGGACATTAACACACACGGTCATCTGAACCAAAACTAAGCAGACCTTGTACTATGGAAACCAGATAACTGGTAATATACTACATATAATACTTTTCTTTTGTTAATATACACTTAAACTAGCTGCCCCAGCGAACTTCGTACCGCGTATTACTAATTTCGCTAATGAAAAATAGGGGTTAATTTTTCGCTAATTTTAGAGTTGTATGTATTTTTAATGCCACATAATAAAAAAATAAAAACAAAAAACGTTGTCCAAAATTAAAAAAAAACTAAGGGTAAACACCCCCTATCGCTTAGGGGTATGAAAAATAGATAGTAGCTGGTTCTCAGTACGGTAACTAAAATTGTGACATGGAAATTTTATATATTACTTTGATATAGATAATTAGACCCAGACACAAGACAAACAGACATATTTAAACAAATGTTTGTCTCGGGTGGGAATCGAACTCACGACCTGCGGCCCGTCAAATGTAATTTAATGCAATGTAACTCACTGAAGTTGATAGCTCACATTTATCATGCGAAGTGTTATAAATACCGATGTAACTTACAGCATTATCATTATCCTCGACCTGGGGACATCCACTGCTAGCATAGACCTCACCCTTAGAACGCCAGAGCCGTCGGTTACCGGCTTTTATTACCCCTCGGATTCCCCCTAGAAAAAAAAACTCTTTGAAACTTAAAAAGAATTACGTATAGTATTGTCTTAGATTTACGTGAATATCACAAATTAATTCTTAATTTACTTGTACCAAAACCCAAGCAAAATCAACTCAGAATTCAAGACACTGTGAGCTCAGTTTGCTTAAATCGGAACGCAACTTAAATATTAATGTTTGAAGGTAGTCAGTAATAATTGTGATTAATATTTTTGGATGTCATATACCTCAATCCACCCGTGAACATGAAGTCTGAAAAGACTTTGAAACGTCGGGATCTAAAATCTAAAATAAACCGCGATAAAATCCGTTAAAAAGTAGTTTTATTTCAAGAATTACGCAAATCAATCACTCCAACCCTTTTTTTAGTATCTCACAGCTGGGCACGGGTCTTCTATGAACTATCTTATGAGTTGAAAGAGTTTAGGCCTTAAACTGCACACACTGGCCAAGTGCGGGTTGGTGGATGTTGCATGTCCTCGAATGATTAGTTCTTAGACATGTCGGTTTCCTCACGATGTTTTATGTTTTCCTTCACTGATATTGAGTAGCGGAGATGAAACAATACACACAAAGATGTGTGGGCACGACCAGGATTCGAACCCGCGACGTTATTTTTCTAACGAGAGGCCCGTACCGCTGCGCCACCGCTGCTCAATCAATTTAACGGAATTATCGCGTAACATTTAAAAAAATAACAGTCGAATTGAAAACCTCCTCTTTTGAAGTCGGTTGACAATGTAAGTCGAACAGCGCCTACTAAATACATAGAAAATTGGGGCAAAGTTTAATGAACACTTAAAACACCTCTTCAAGGGCTTCTAACATCCCTTTGTAGGCGTAAAGCATTGTGTTCGTAACCCAATATTTTTATAAGATTTACATAATCATTTATATTTTGATTTTGATTGAATTGGAAAATAAAGATCTTACTTAAGCAAAATATAATTTAATTTTACAGCGGTATCGGGATCGGCTTTGAAACATGGGTCACGAGTTCCTATCAGTGTAGAGTCCTTAAAGGCCGACCGTTTAACTCGCGTATCGCCTATCGCCAAGATTCTGACTCCTCAAGCTGCACAGACAGTGATGATGATTCAAACGATATGGATATTAGTGACGAATAGTCTTACATCACTTTTATCTGTGGTTAAATAGTTCTTTAAGAGATTTAATTATGTTTTATGATTTTGCACCTCAGATGGCGAGTTAAACGATCGGCCTATAGGCCTCTTGCCCATGGGTTTTTACACGGCGTGATAGTAAAGGATTATTTGTTAACTATTGTAACCAAAGATCCAAGTTATAATTAGAGAATCTTAGTAGCAGCTCGAAGTTTAGGATTGTGCCCGATGAACTAGGCTCACCCCTATTACGTATGGGGCCTAAACTTATCCAGCAAAAAGTGGGTGATCTTAAACTCTACCTACACCTTCAGGTAATAATGGCATAGCAATATGTTTTTAACAAATTTCTCTGCATCGTTACTTTGAACAGGGACACAAACGTTTTTATACTGTGAGCTCAGTTTGCTTAAATCGGAACGCAACTTAAATAATAATGTTTGTAGGTAGTCAGTAATAGTTGTGATTAATATTTTTGGACGTCAAATACCTCAGTCCACCCGTGAACATGAAGTCTGAAAAGACTGAAACGTCGAGTTCTAGATCTAAGCAGAGCTTGTGTTATGGAAACCAGATAACTGGTATATACTATACATGTAATAATTTTCTTATGTAAATATATACTTTTAATAGTACTTATTTCAATGTTTTCATACAAATTACACCAAATAAGTATGTACCACTTAAACCGTTACAAATTTCAACATAATAGGCACAGCAATTCTACAGATCTCTCTCCATATTTATAAATATGTTACATATTAGGGCAAGTAACGACTGCTCAGATTGTGACCATTTCTCTTCGGCGTCGTCAACCATTTTGTAACCCAATTCCATGTAGTTACGTCACGAATGTGGAACCTCCTATTCTAGAGCTGACAAAAAAAAATTACCCGCCTTAAAAATGAGGTGGTTATTTAAATTTATTTCGCAAACCTTCGTCAGTAGATTTGTAAAATATTGTTTAAGATTTATTCCAATAAATTCTATTAAAATTTTTAATTTCGTAGTTTAGTTGTTACATAATGTAGCATCACGCTTTAATACCCGAAGGTGTAGGCAGAGGTGAATATTACCCACTTTTCGCCTATGATTAGGTCCCATACGTAATAGAGAGCGATCCTATTGTCATTCATGGGGCACCATTCCATACTTCGATCTGCAAAATCGAAATGCAAAAATATTAGTTAGAAAAGATTTTTTGCTCGACCAGGGGATCGAAACCAGGACCTCGCTGTAGCAAAAACACTTACCACTAGACCACCAAGTCAGTTTTTGTTGAAAAATATTTAGATCTCATGCGTCATCAGCCGTTTTGCCTAACTGGGCGTATACACTGCACAACAGAACATGATACATAGTCTTATCTCTTTCTACTCATCTCTAAACGATAGAGATAGATAGTGTTTGCAACATGTTTTCATGTGCACGTTTCACCAGTGGAAACTAGGGGTAATGATAGCTACTAGGTTGTATGGCTAATTATAAAGAACTAGCTTTCCGACACCGGCTTCGCCCGCGTGTATGTCGGTTATCGCGCCAAAACATTACCTTCTTTTTGCGCAGTCGGATAAAAACTATCCTATATCCTTTCTCGGGTCTCAAACTACCTCCATACCTAATTTCATCCAAATCGGTGCAGTAGTTTAAGCGGGATAGCGTAACAGACAGACAGACAAAGTTACTTTTGCATTTATAATATTAGTAGGGATCCTCTATATAGAGCTGAAGATCTACCATCTCAGATTTCAGATTTAACACATAAAGAAACAATTTCCGCTTTAGGTAAATGTTTTATAGTTACTGTCTCTGACATTCCGGATATTGATAAAAACATACATTTAATTTTATAAAAGAACTTTTCTTGTAAAACTTTACTAAGGTAGGTTACCTAAAATAAATAAATATATAAATATTCTGGGACATTAACACACACGGTCATCTGATCCCAAGCTAAGCAGAGCTTGTGTTATGGAAACCAGATAACTGGTATATACTATACATATAATACTTTTCTTTTGTAAATACATACTTTTATTAGATATTTACACCCAGACTCGACACAAACACAAATGTTCATCATTAATGTTTGTCTCGGGTGGGAATCGAACCCACGACCTGCGGCGTGAAAAGCAAGTATCTTACCGACCACGCCACCGGCCCGTCAAATGATACTATCAAATGATTGTTTTCAAAAAGCATAGTAAAAATAGAAATCTAAAAAAACTCTTTCTATAATTCAGAGTTAGGTAGGTACCTACACACGCACTATATATTTCCAGTATAAGCTGATCTCGCATTGTATAGGATATCCGTACTACGAGAGGTCAGCTTAAACTGGATTTTTATAACTTGATGTGCAGCCGTGTGTACCTCATCAATAAAAACTAAAACTAGAAAATATACCCCTAACAACTATAATAAATATTCTGACGTTTTAATTTTTTTTTTAATTTTATTTATCAAAAGTTCACGCCGGTTTACACTGTATGGACTAGTGCTGAGAAATTAGAAAAAAAAACACACATGGTTTGCATTTGAACCTGCGACCGCGAGGACTAGAGGGCAACACACAATCTTCTGTGCCCAAGAGGTAGGTAGTCATTTCATTTTCCTCTTTGATTTCATTTTTTTATCACGCGGACGAAGTCGCGTGCGAAAGCTAGGTAAAGACACACTTCTGTCACATTGTTAAAGCCCATTTTACCTAACGGTACTCTTCATTTCATTACGTAACATTTTTTGCTATCGGTACTACAGAGGTTCATTGTTTACGCTTCAACTGCGGTGTTTCAAAGTTGTCCGCCTACTGTACTCCGTTTGATATGGCTATCATTTTAATACTTATAAAAGTATTTATTTTTAAGAGTTGTTTGTAGTTTAAGGTGCCATATATCATACTTACGCATCATCAGCCCATTTTAGTCAACAGTTGAATAAAAGCCTCTAAAGCACGTCACTCTTCCCAGCCAACTTCCAGATTCTATCATTTTTCTATTATTTCACTGTGCGAACTGCCAAATTGTGGAATTCGCTGCCGGCATCGATGTTTCTCGATAGCTATAATCTGCCGGTCTTCAAGTCACGAGTGAATCGGTATTTACTGGGGAAGCGCGTTCCATCGTAGACTGCATAATTGCTTCACATGAGGCAAGTTGTGGTCAAGCGCAAGCATATTTTAAGATTTAAAAAATTCTTAGGGGTGAGTGTGTATGAATCATATCGGCTTTGAAAGAGCCGATATGATTTCTTCTAACTTACCTATATATCATATTTTAATTTATTTTGGATATGATATGAACACGAACATGTATGCGAAAACAACCGAAAAGTTACAAATATGAATAGATCAAAGCGGCCGTGGCGCAACGGGAAAGGCCTTGCCTTACAAGTTTAAGGTCGTGATGTCGATTCCCAGTTGTGCACACACATCTTTGTGTAAATTGTTTCATCACCGCTGCTCAATATCGGTGGGAAGTAAACATCATGAGGAAACCATAATTACACCCAGACTCAAGACAAACAGACGTGTTCATCACACAAATGTCTGACTTGGGTGGGAATCGAACCTACGACCTGCTGCGTGATAAGCAAGTATCTTATAGGCCCGTCTAGAATTGTTGTTAGATTGTAGGTATCTATTTAATTTATTTATATTTTATACCAATTATATAACAGAAATACCTCTGTAAAGGTATACTATGCTCATCAAAATGTCGTAAGAGATAGAATCACGATTTTTCGATTATCATGCCAACACAAAGACCATCATTGGTCGTACTATGTAACTAATGCAATTCACTAAACACACGCAACTATGTCTCATAGTTGTGGAAACAACGTAACTACGAACAAACTGAGTCAATATATGCAACGTAACCAATGTATTATGATATGATAGATGACAATACCATATCTATCACACGTTGATAAATATATCAGCGAGCTCATAGGGCTATGATCACCAGATACACCTCATTACCTTTGCATGTCGATGTGACACAAAAATAACACCACAGAAAGCTAATTAATATCTCTGCCAATGATTACAGCACCTCCCTAATCACAAATATTCACATAATGTTTGGATGGAAATAGATTTCTTTTTTGTGCGGACAAATTCGGTTTGCACACGCCACGTGCTCACCCAACCCAACCATTGATGTAACAATGACAATCAAAGACAAGCAACCTTAGCGACATTGACGTCTTGTAAGTTTGACTGTTTGACAACTGACAGGCCTTATGCTATCACAAGTAAATGAAGTGACACCTAGCCGTCTGTTTAGGCAACAGCTTGCTACTTTTATAGGTTTCGCGCTGCAACAAATATATCTTCTCTTTTCGTTAAGTTAGATCGTTAGCTCTTACCTTTATCGTTCAGGCTTGTGGTGTGCATTGGATTGACTGCTGTCCAGTAGGTCGGTCAACTTGCTTTGCTGTCTCGATGCCTAAGTGTTTGGGTTTTAGAAAAAATATAATGTACAGATTTTTCTAACACGACTAATAATTGGTTGCAAACCTGCACATAGATTTTTACACGTTGAATATGATATTTTTTTTAACGTGAAAACCCTTTAATCCAATGAATGAGTATAGTATGTACGGGTTTTTTCACAATTAGAGTCGCGATTGTTATCTTTCTACATCTGCACAATTTTTTGGAAAAAATAATTGGAAAGTAAGTTTTGGTTGACGATGTATCAAAGCTATGTTGTATAGGTGAATAGAACGCTTGCCAACACAGAAGTGTTAAGCAATATGATCCCGTTTTGATCACATCGGTAACTGTAAATTGATAGCTGACAATATAAATGTAGATTAAGCAAACACACATTGATGTTCGTACTCGTAGATATTGGGTCGGATATTTGTATAGCCCTACTCAGAGTGCCTGGATACATAAGAAATGAAATGAATATATTGACTTCACTTTTAAAAAATATTTGGCGTCCACCGTCTCTGACAACACTGCACTATGAGCAACAGTGGCGCAGCGGTACGGGCCTCGCCTTAGAAAAATAAGGTCGCGGGTTCGAATCCTGGTCGTGCCTACACATCTTTGTGTGAATTGTTTCATCTCCGCTGCTCATTATCGGTGAAGGAAAACATCGTGAGGAAACCGGCATGTCTAAGAACTAATCATTCGAGGACATGTGACATCCACCCACCCGCACTTGGCCAGCGTGTCTGGATTAAGGCCTAAACTCTCTCAACTCATAAGAAAGTGGAGAGAAGACCCGTGCCCAGCAGTGGGACACTAAAAAGGGTTGAAGTGACCGTCTCTGACAGTGATTCTGCCAACGTCTATTTGAAAGAGACAGTGCAATAAAAAAATAAGTAGTACGGTGTGGGCCGAACGCTGACTAAATAAAGTAGGTAGGTATTTCATGAAAAGGTTAAACAAGAAATTAATGTTAGGGCAGAAAATACATAGATTAAACAACTACATATAATAAAATAAATAAAAATATTCTATTCCCCGTATTCATAAATTTTTTAACTGCTCATTATAGCTGAAATAGGTTTGTAATTCGTTTGTCTTGGTCTGTCATCTTGACAGTTATACTAGTAAGATTTTTATGAATAAGATCGTTTATATTTTAGAGAGGAGCTCTATAGATAGACCGTTTAACTCGCGTGTCGCCTATCGCCAATATTCTGACTCCTCAAGCTGCACAGACAGTGATGATGATTCAAGCGATATGGATATTAGTGACGAATAGTCTTACATTACTTTTATCTGTAGTTAAATAGTTCTTTAAGAGATTTAATTAATGTTTTATGACTTTGTACCTCAGATGGCGATACGCGCTTAGACTGTAAGTTTACTTTATTTATTTTGTTAATTTTCATAGCAACTGTCTCAATGGTCCAATATTAAGCGTGTTCGCTCAATAATCGCAAGGGTTCGATTCCCGATTCTGGTAAAACAAATCTAATACACATAGAAAATCTTAAAAAAAAGTTTGGAATAGTGCCCGATGAACGGCAATAAGCTCGTCCCCTATTACGTAAGCCGCCGAAAATCGGGTAGTATTCACCTTTGCCTACACTTTCAGGTAATAGAGGCGTGATGCTATGTATAATAACAATAATATTATAGAACATTAACACACATGGCCATCTGGTCCCAAGCTACGCTGAGGTTGTGTGGAAACTAGATAACTGGTATATACTATACTTATACTCCTTTTTTATATACGAGTAGGTATATGTACTTATACTAGATATAATCATACCTAGACTCGAGACAAACGGAAGCGAACGACCAGTAGGGTAATTCTCGTAATTAAAAATCTTCAGTTGCATTGCAGTTGCAGTTATGTTTCGATCAAAACAGCCCTATTCGTATTCTCTTAATTTTGACAACCGCTTTCAGATACGCTCGCGTCAAGTTTGCGTCTCGCGAGCGCTTTATACTAGATATGACAGCTAAACAATTACAATAATACAATTTTTAATTTAATTGCAACCGCACCGCAACTTGATCGGCGCGTCAAGAAATTACGTGAATTAGCCTACAGGTCTCCGTTTCTGGGGATTTAGACATTTATCAAACAAAAATGGCGATTTCTTTTATTTAACAATGAACCCGCCATTTTTTCAAAATATGCCTATTAGAGATAAATGTCTTATGAGCGAGAGCCGAGGCTCAGGAAGCAGCGTGAAGAGTGCTCACGCCACCGGCCCTTTAAGTAATGTATGTAAATGTATGAGTTTATCAAGATAAACCACAAAGAATATAAAGAAGAAGGTGCTGAACATATTCTGTCGTAATTCGTCCTAAATAATAGTAGCAACTAACAAATAAATTAGCAGCTGCGTCAGAACAATGATGTGCCTGTTCTGTAGGTCAACACATGGGAACACGAAGCACTTTAGTTTTATGTTCGCCTACTATTTTTAATGACTACCAGTCACGTTTGATCCAAATATGGAGGGTTCTAAGTTGCGTGAGACAGTTCAGCCCATCTTTTGACTAAAATAATGAATGTTTTACCTACCTACCCCAGAATTGAACTATTATAGGGTCCTAGGGGATTCAGTAAGTAAAACTAAGATAAAAAGTGGATTAACCGCACACACGACCGCTATACTTGGCGTCTCATATTGTTCTACTGATTCGCCAGTACGTCTAACTCGCACGGCGTCTAACGATGTATTAATTGAAATAAGTTACAGTTAACACAGACTTACAACATTATACATAATCATAAAGCTATACATAGACAACACTTCATTGAGTCGACAGCTCTGCGATGTCGCCTGTCAGACTTGACGTCTGACGTAGATTCGGTCCGAACACACTATAACCGACAACACCATATCAAACGCTAAAGTAAAACAGGTTAGATAGTCTCCTATAATATTGGTAATTACCTGACACAACCATTTTCCAAAACATAACTTCAAAAAACCTCAAACACTTCTCGTTTGTACACTATTAAACAAGTTAAATAAAACAGAATATTTAACTAGAAACTCATAACTTAACTAACGTATTACTACAACAGACAATAAATAATTCCTTTTACTTATACAAAACAAAGTATTTGCGTGTAAACTCATAATAAATAAACTTATAGCATTCATTAATAGAAGATGTGTACAGGACGTCCCATGGTTAACTTAAAAGCTTCTCCAAGGGAGATACAATGGTCACCTATAGTGAATCAGCTACTATAAGAAATAGAATAATACCCATAAGCTGCCAGACCTTACTTAAACTTACTAATCCTATACTATATCCTTTTTTTTTTCGAGGGGAAACCTTTTATAGGTTCCACTGCATCAGGGCGTGATACAGTGGGTATGTGAGACTCCGAAGAAGTTTACTCACCAAAACCCCCCGGTGTTCCTCTACCAACCCACTTGCCAGGCCGCGGTGTCGCTTTCGCATTACCCGACCGACCGGCGGGTTACGAACACCCCAAAATGGTAGGTCACGCCCTTCCTCCAAGGTGCGCGTGGAAACACAGCACGCCACCTTCTCAGCCCTGTTTCTGATCGGGCAATGAATCGCCCTATTCGCTGCCCGCAGGAATCTATACTATATCCTACTAATATTACTAACGCAAAAGTGCGTAAGAATGTTTGTTAGTAATGGATGTTACTGTTGTCATTAAAACAGGCTACTTTTAATCTTAGTAATATTATGAAGCTGAAGGGATTGTTTGGTTGAACGCGCTGGTATCAGGAATTACCGGTCGGATTTGAAGACTTCTTGTACTGTTAGATAGCTCATTTATTGAGAAAGGTTATAGACATATCCTTTTTATCCCACTGCGTGATATGATGTACAGGGTGTAACAGCTAGGGGTAGTCATATTAATGTATGTGCTATAGAAGCCTATAGATTATCAATTAGTGAAAAAATGTAGGTCACGAGGTTGATGCCGTTGAGGGTAAGTTAGTAAGACAAACAGTTTTGCAGTCGAGGTGTTTATTTTTTGATGATTTGTTCATTTAGCCCAAAGGGCTTTATTGGTACCGAACTTTTTCGGTGAGCCGTCCGAAAAGTCGTGGTATACTCGTAAGTACACCCGTCAGGACAAAGTATGTATTAAAATTATATATAGAAATCATTTATTTTAATATAAATAGAGAGGAAGAATGAGAAAGAGAGGGAAAAGTTGCGTTGACCCTGAATATGCAGTTAAGCGGATATTAATTGTAAGTACTACAAATATTTCTTCATATTTATGAATTATACAACAAGTATACTAAACGTAAAATGACATTTAATGTGCATAAGAAAATAAGTAAAGTCTGACTGCTATTGGACCTGTCTGAAAATAATAGATTAGTGAAATATTGTATTTAATTGTAAGCAGATATCTATAGGCAAATCCAGAAGTAAATAAAATTGATTGCTTCAGCAGTAGCGAGTGTGCCATGAATCGAAAGTTGGGTTCGAGCAAAGTGATTTTTACTCTTTGCTTGCGAACTAGATAATTGTTTTCTGTCAGAATAAAACCATACAGCTCATTGTTAATTTATTACTTACTTGGTCCACTTCACTTCATCCCTTTTTAGTGTCTCACAACTGGGTACGGGCCTTCTCTCAACTATCTTACGAGTTGAGAGAGTTTAGGCTTTAATACAACACGCTGGTTAAGTACAGGTAGGTGGATGTCATGTCTTCGAATGTTTTGTTCTACATGCCGGATTCCTCCGATTATGAGCAGCGGCGATGAAACAATTCACACAAAGATGTGTGGGTACAACCAGGAATCGGACCCGCGACTTTATATTTCAAAGGCAAGGGCGATAACGCTGCGCCAACGTCATCACCCTTCGTAAATATAACGTGACTGCCACCCGCGCTCAGTAGGCTATTTCACGTAATTAAATAAGTTCGGTTGCAGTGCAGTTGCAGTTAAGTTTCGATCAAAAAAGCCCTTTTCGTAGTCTTGTAACCTTGACAACCGCTGTCAGATACGCTCGCGTCAAGTTCGCGTCACGTCATGTCACGAGTGCTTTAGCGTTTGTGTTTTATTTAAGAAAATTACAAGAATACCATTAGTCACTAAAACGTAAACTTGATCGCAACTGCAACGCAACTTGATCGGTGCGTCAAGAAATTACGTGAATTAGCATACAGGATACACTTAGTTAAAGTTGCTTCATTTGGTTATTCTATAAGTATTCCTTCTAAAATAAATATACTTTCTTTTGAGAAATAATAAATATTTCTACCCATAATCCTTTCCACAGACTATATACACAAATAAACATACCATTACCGTCTGTTTATTTAATTAAGGCTCAATTTCACCATTTGCCATGTTTATAAGTTAATCACGATTTTTTTTTACAGCAATGACCCATAAAGCACGTTAGACTGATGCTTGATGCATAGACATGGAGGCCAGACGAAAAATAATTTTAGCCGCAATGGAAAATCTTAGATTTAAACTAGCTGCCCCAGCGAACTTCGTACCGCGTATTTATTAAAAAAAAATTCACTTAGGGGTATAAAAAATAGATAGTAGCCGATTCTCAGACCTACTGAATATGCATAAAAAATTTCATAAGAATCGGTCAAGCCGTTTCGGAGGAGTTCGATTACGCACACCGTGACACGAGAATTTTATATATTAGATTTGAATTAGCGACATCGGTTAATCTACAGAATAATATTCATTAATTAATAGTCAATTTTGTAGATCAATTCAAAAATACTTCAGTCAAATATCCATCAACATATATACGACTATAAAGTTGAAAAGGGGTGTCTTTCTCATAATTTCGTTCCAATTAATTGTCTTGAAGATAGTACACTTTTCTATACCTATAATTTTTATTGGGCTGGTTTATACTTTAACACTCGATTAAAAATTGGTGCAACTAATTCAAAACGATCTCTTGTTATGGTACTAAAATAACATTTTAAACTGCGTACGCGCAGTGTCGCCGCGCGTGTGGTCGGATTTGATGTTATTTCAATCCTTAATGACATTTTGTACAAATATACTTATTTTAGAAACTGTGTAATATAAAATAAATAAACTAATGCTTCGATCGCACTCATCGCGGTAAATCGTATAATTTGGGACTGCCTGAGAGCGAAGAGGGAAAAACGGAGAAATATTAACCAATAGGATTGCACAAAATCACACACAGTTTCCCTTTTATTCAACTGCAATGTTGCTAAAACTCGAGAACGGCTAAACTAATCAAGGAGGTACCTACGCACTAAGCACCTTCCTCCCACTTTTATTATGTGAACTACCAAGCTGTGGAATTCTCTGCTAGCTATAATATTATATTCTCTGATATCTACTGGCTAAGCGCGTTCTATGGTAGAACTCATCGTTGCTTAACAACAGGCAAGATGCAGTCAAGTACAAGCCGTTTGTAGAATAAAACCAAACTTTAACTCAACAAAGAAAATAATCACATTCTTGATCACGATTCCCATTCCCGCGAAGTTACTTAATCTACAGGTGTATACTAATAGTATGAGTTTGTTTGTTTGGTTAAACGCTCTAATCTTAGGAACTACTGGTTCGCATCGAAAAATCCTTGCTCTGTTAGATAGCCCATTTATTGAAAAAAGTCAGGTTACCTCTTCCTTTTTGAAGTCGATTAAACAGTAACGTTTACTTTTTATTCGACTTCAAAAAGGAAGAGGTTTAATTCAACTGAATGTTTTATTTTTTTTATGTACACATTCGCGATAAAAATTCCACTGATGAATACGATTTCAAAGGAGAGGTCAAAAGTGGGCTAGAATTTTGAACACCAATGTGATATACCTCATTGGAAAGCTTATTTAATAAGCTGTTAGAATTTAACTAAACACGAATTTTAGGAGCAACCATTTTTGTAAAAATCAAAAAAATGTAATAGAAAAACAAAACGCACATTACCTTTAATTATCCGTTTCCTAAGCAGTATAAATATTGCAATCACGTCAACAATTGCATTCTGTTACAGTACTTTTCTCTTGTAATATTATTCTAGCTGCAGCTTAATGTAATTATGACGAAAAATATTTGTTATCTTATTAGTGTAATAACAAAACGCGTGGAAAAAAATATAATTACGGGAAACGTCATGATGTCATTGTCATTGATCAGTTTGATTGACAGCGTCGAAATAATTTTGATTTTTTTGGTTGCTCAATTGACATTTGACCATGGGGTTGCCAATTGCAATAATCATAATATTGCATTAAGGATTCTTATTTTCAATTTCAATTTTTTAAAAAACGGGGTCTTGTAAAATTATTTTAAATACACCAAAAAATTTAATTAATTATGCTCTATTAACCTATGTAACTCAGATTGCTGTTCAAATTTACAATTATTTTAATCCCAGGCTCTATACATTTTTTGAACGTCTCCTTTGTTTTCGCGGTTGGTGCCGCGGCGGGAAACTAGTTAAGTATGAATAATTAAACGCAATTAAACAAACAATCAGACAAAGGTAGAGAAAGCTTAAGCTTTAATAACAAACGTAAGGGAATTTGTTATTGTCTAAGGTGAGAAACATTTACAGCGACTTCCTGATGAAAATCTTAATAAAATATATAATAGACTAGCTTCCGCCCGCCCTTTTTTCTTTTATAAATTTAGATAGATTGCAAATGGTATGACAAAAGTATCCTATTTAAAAAGGAAAATATAAACACATTTTGGAGATCGATTTAAACCTCAACTTATCTCATAACCGTGGTTTTACTTTTAAATTATAATCTACCAACATATTATCATCTTCCGTAACTGTGAACGGCATAGTAATTAATCCACTGGCCGGAATTCAATGAAATTCGGCACTGAGATAGACTTAAGTCTGGTATAACACATTGGTTACTTTTTATCTTCATACCACTCAGGCGAAGCCGCTACCATGAGCTAATACTCTGTAACGGACGACAGCTCTACGTGAAATCGGACAAGTCAAACTGTAAACACAGTGACGTATAATGTAACGAGAAAATAATGATAATTAGAGAAAAAACTATAAGAATTCGTAATTTAAGCAACAAGCTTCGTAGCTGAATGATCTGAGGGCTCGTCTCAGACTACAGGTCGCCGGTTCAAATCCTATCAGGATTTATGGTTTTATTATAGATTTTGAAATTTCAAGTATCTTCTAGTAGAAACGGAAAGAAAAAACCAGCACAGATATTAGAGTAGGACAGAAATAGATTCTACAAAGTGCTAAAAACAAATAAATAACGAAAAGAAGATCGACTCCGGGAGTATTTATGGAGTTCGCGGCTAAGGGCAGTTTCATTAGTTCTAGCGAAGAAGGAAGCAGGAAGTGAAAAGTGGAAAACTTTAGTCAAGTGGAAAGTGAAATAAAGTGGTGAATAGTGCTATAAATAGTCCGCTTAACTCGCGTATCGCCACCTGAGGTACAAAGTCATAAAACATTATTAAATCTCATATAGAACTATTTAACCACAGATAATAAAGTAAAGTAAGACTATTTGTCACTAATATCCATATCGCTTGAACCATCATCACTGTCTGTGCAGCTTGAGGAGTCAGAATCTTGGTGACAGGCGATACGCGAGTTAAATGGTCTATCTATAGTGCCACGAATCGGAACTCTGTGCGAAGATAGTGCAATGCAATTTGGGACTCAGTTCTTGTGGACTCTGGATTTTGTGAGTGCCAAATAAATACTCCTTCTACGTCCATAGTCGTCCATTTTAATCCCGTTACCCACTTTGTTAATAATATAATACAAGTAGACATATTTTGTGTTGACCTACAAAGCTAATGAATAGTTAACTTGCTCTTTACTTTACGTAAGAAATAACAGTTAAATGAGTACGTAACGCAGAATAAAACAATTAAAACCTACTTCTCAAATAAACTCTCATCAACTTGAATAATTTTTATCAAACTTTTGAAGAACAACAGTGTTAGTACTAAAAATCAAATAGGTACCTAGAATAACAGTGAGCCGAAAACTTTCTTTGAATATAAGAAAATATAATATTTATCACAAGTTTTCCGATCGCGGCTCAGCCTGCGTAATCGCGATAAACCATAAACCTATAAAATATCCTATGACTTTTCCCGAGCCGAGTTTTGATAAGAAAGCGCGACAGACAGACATACATACCTTGTTAATTTCGCATTTATAATATTTGTAAGGATGTATTTTATGTATGTCACATAAATGTCTTAGGGTTTGATTCCCAGGTCAATCATAAGTCTAAATTTGTGCCCGGTGAACGGCAATAGGCTCGCCTTCTATTACGCATGGGACCTAAACATATATAGCCGAAGAAATGTGGGTGTTATTCACCTCTGCCTACAATTTCGGGTACATGTCATAATTATACATGAAATATTTTACAAATACAAATATACGGCTTAAAAACATCGATAAACACTTTCAATCTTGACAAATATGCCATTTAATTATTGAAAGACCCGAAACGCCTTTGATGTTTCGAACAAATTTAATTATTAAGAGAACTGGTTACAACCAATTATTACGTTTTATAACCAAAACAAACTATTCTTTGTTTTTCCTTACCGTGCCAAAAAGGTAAACAAAGCTTCAGTTTTCGTGTCACTTTAGAATATCACGATTTTATCAATGAACCACACTATGTATCGACTTATAAATGTCTTAATCCATTGAGTAAACACTTTAACTATGAAATTAACTGAAAAATGTTTTAAATCAACCAGTTAAATACGAATTATTGATAAAATTCTAAACACATTCCAAAATTCATGACCACAGGTTATGCAAGGACACGGGCTGTTTGACATTTTTATACTTTTTAAATTAGAGTGTGGACATAGATTTTTATGGATTCGATAACCATTGATTTAGGAAGAACTGAGTGAATGATATCCAGTCAAATGAAAATGTGATGTTTAGATCGTACTTTAATGTATTGTCCTAAATTATTTTATTACTGTCTTCTTTAAATATGAAAATTTTGTTTTTTAACCATGTAACTGATGCTGTGTGAAATTGAGTGCATAATAAATATAATTAGTTTTATCGTATCGTCACTCAATCAAATGTTCTAAACGATCATTTAAATAAAATCAATCTGTGCTTCCCTTGGTCACGTCACACTCTGCCTATTTTAAAAGATCTTGTCCTTAACAGTTTAATACATGGTAAGGTTGTAGTCAATTTATCGGTATTCATCTAGAGCAGCGGTCGTCAAAGTGCGGCCCGCAGACGATACTTCTGCGGCAACAAATAACTTCGATGCGCTTGCGTTTTCATTTTTTATAACCGCATGACTCCTCCCTCCCTAACTAACACAGAGTTCATCCCGCATCCGCATTAACCTACTCAGATTCACTATCAGATTATTAATTAATAAAAAATTAACAAAATAGCTTGTTTGACCCCTCATCTTAATTTTGGTTACTGGCCAGAAAAAGAGAAAAATATCAAAGAAGTCGTTGAAACGTTTTTTTTTAATATTTTCATATTTTTTAAACATATAATATTTCCTGTTTTCAACAATTTATTTGAGATACGACTTCATTATTGTATTCCAGTGTTTTATTAAATGTAAAGCTTCTTGGTTCCGAATAATGAATGATTAGAAATCTATTCAGTCACTCTTTTAACAAATCATTCAATGTATTCAATCATGGTGGCCCTACCCTAAAAATATAGTCTCTGGTTACGAGGCGGCCATATTTGTTGTTATAATATGCATCCTAAGGAAAAACAAGGTATATATATATGTTGGCACATCTGCTTCTCAATGCATCGGCTGTCATTTTATACTGTCATCGCGTCCGTCTTTGAAGTAACCTGTCACTCGAGAATGTCATTATGAGCGAACGAATGAACACCGAGCGCGGGTGAAGCGGCCATCTTAGAATGGCTGACATTGCGTGTTGAACCGTTTTGGCGTACGGTAGTGCAGATGCAATAACGTGCTCGGTGAACGTTACTATTTAATCCAACGTAATCCTAACGATCTGTAATTAACTGGTAGAATTCATGATTGTGCTATCGAGAGATGGGGGTGAAGTGATATTTGCCGTAGTTATTTTATTGAAATACCGTCTTCTTACCCGATTATTCACGCCTACCTAAAGTTGTCTGCTAATCTTGATATTTTTTAGTCTAAAAACCTTCGAAAGCCTTCATATATTAATGTTTCTATGTTTGGATGATTGTGTAGTTTTGTGTTAGATTTACACGAACATCACACATTGAAATAAAAACTACTTTATATCGGATTTTATCGCGGTATATTTTAGAATTTAGATTCCGACGTTTCAGTCTTTTCAGACTTCATGGTCACGGGTGGACAGAGATTGAAAATCACAATTATTACTGACTAAGCAGACTGAGCTCTAAATTTAAATATTAATGTTTGTACGTAGTCATGACCATGAAGTCTGAATAGACTGAACTGTCGGGACCTAAAAAATAAAATAAACCGCAATAAAATCCGTTAGGTATAAAATATTTTTGTTTCGATCTGTGATATTCGTGTTAATCTAAGAAAATACTAATTAGTATGAAAGATAGAATGGTGGATTTATGTCCGAACAGATATAAGGGAATCCTTTTTGAAGTCGATCATAATCACTTCAATATATATAATATCACTTCAACCCTTTTTAGTGTCCCGTTGTTCGGCACGAGTCTTCTCATAACTATCTTACGAGTTGAGAGAGTTTAGGCCTTAATACACAGAGGGGTTGCGGGTTAGTGAATGTCAGATGTCCTCGAATGATTAGTTCTTAGACGTGCCGGTTTCCTCACGATGTTATCCTTCACCGATATTGAGCAGCGACTATGAAACAAACCACACAAAGATGTGTGGGCACGACTGGGAATCGAATCTGCGACCTTATATTTAGAAGTCAAGACCCGTCCCGCTGCTGAGCATATACTGTGCGAATGCGACTCGCTGGCGCGAAAACGCATGAATGCATTAGGAATGGACCACCCTACTCCTGATGAATAAGGCCTCATGTGTCCCCTACAATTAGCAGTGGTCGTGGAGCTGTGCGGGGGAAGAATACCTGAGGCTTCATAGTATCAAGGGGAAGCACAAAAGGTCCAGCTGGGTCGAAGTGCTCTGGGTCTACCAGCCCCATTTATACGATAAGATAAGATAAGGCGAGGCCCGTCCCTCTGCGCCACCGCTGCTCCGCTGCATCAATACACCATTGAAGTCAGGTATTACAGTCAACGTCACGGGTGATTGTTAGTTTTGTATATTACACGTATAAAGTAATAAAATTGATTGTTATAACAATTTTATTCGGCTGTGTACGAGCGCGCGGCTCTCTGCGGGGGTTTGTTTTGTTATTAATTTTATTTGATGTTAATTAATTGGGTAATATATGAAAGAATTTCTGTTTGAGGTTTGTTAAAATTATATTTTACGGTGTCCCTCAGCTGGACCGTTTTATTTTCTTTTTTATTCTGTGTCATCAACACACACGGTCATCTGGTCTCAAGCTAAGCAGAGCTTGTGTTATGGAAACCAAATAACTGGTTTAAACTACACATAAAATACTTTTCTTTTGTAAATATATACCTTTAATAGATATATACACCCAGACTCGACACAAACACAAATGTTCATCACTAATGTTTGTCTCGGGTGGGAATCGAATCCACGACCTGCGGCGTGAAAAGCAGGTATCTTACCGACCACGCCACCGGCCCGTCTAATTTTAACTATCTAAGTTTTTTATTCTATAACAAGCTTGCGCTTGACTACAACTTGCCTTGTATTAAGCAATGATGTGTGCTACGATGAAACGCGCTTGCCCATTGAATATAAAACGTGACTTGAAAATAGATTATAACTATCAGGGAACCGAGATGTCAGTAATGAATTCCGTAACTTAGTACTTAATAGGACAGCAATGTTGTTTCTTGACCGTCAGATAGAGAAATTAAAAAAATTGGTTTTTGATAATTTGTGATCTAAAGATAAGGTACGTCCAAGCGTAATGTCAAATGACATCAAACCTAGGTAAGTTTAATATAGAGGTATGACGTAGCGTGCTCCCACTCCATAACTTTAATGCGTTTTATTTATAAAAATGAATCCCTATTTCCCTTGGTTACGCCATAACGTGTGAACGGCTGGACCGATATCGCTAATTCTTTTTAAACATAACTATAATAATAATAGTATCGTCTTAGATTTACGCGAATATCACACATTGAAATAAAACTACTTTTTAACGGATTTTATCGCGGTTTATTTTAGATTTTAGATCCCGACGATTAATTTACTTGTGCCAAAACCCAAGCAAAATCAACCCAGAATTCAAGACACTGTGAGCTCAGTTTGCTTAAATCGGAACGCAACTTAAATATTAATGTTTGGAGGTAGTCAGTAATAATTGTGATGAATATTTTTGGACGTCAAATACCTCAGTCCATCCGTGAACATGAAGTCTGAAAAGACTTTGAAACGTCGGGATCTAAAATGTAAAATAAACCGCGATGAAATCCGTTAAAAAGTAGTTTTATTTAAATATAATAATAATAGTTAGAAATAAGGTATTGGGGACATTTTTTCGTAGATATTAATGTCCTCTGTAAAACTGGTAGTACATCAGTCAGCACTATTGCCAATAGTTTCTAATAATAATATTTTTGGATACCTTTTTTTAAAACTTGGGTTACATTATCGAAGTTATTTCACACGGGTTCTTACGCAGAGAAAAATTAAAAAAAAAACAATCTCCACCGAAACGGCTTGACCGATTTTTATGGAATCTTATATTATATTCGATAGGTCTGAGAATCGGTCGTAATCTATTTTCGGGCCCGGTAGGCACTGCTTACTGGGCAGGACGACGTCTGCGGGGTCTGCTAGTGCGTTTTACGTCTTAATCAGCAGTGTTGACGCAGTTCTAAAACATGCTAGTCACCTTAGGATGTTTTTATTTACCGATATAGGGCAGTGGCGACGAAACAATTCACACAAATAGTGTGGGCATTGTCAAGGATTGAATCCTGCGACCTTCTAAGCTCGAGGCGATACCGCTGCACCACCGCTGCTCTATTAGTAAGTCCCATTTATCAAATTTCCCACAGTCATCATATTCTACATAATTAAGATAAAATTAAAATTTTAAGATAAAGGTACTTACCTTCTTCAAGATACCTGTCAGAATTTATAAATCTATATCTAATATTATAAAGCTGAAGAGGGTGTTTGGTTGAACGCGCTAATCTCAGGGACAACTGAACCGACTCGAAAATTTCTTAAATTATTACTCGTAGATAGCCCATTTATTAAGGAAGGTTTTAGACTACTTTTTTTTACTATAACCTTATAATTATAGGCTATATCCTATGTTAAAAAAAAATGTAGATTTCTGCCCGTGTGTATCTCAGTTATCGTGCTAAACCATTCAACTCTTTTTGCGCAGTCGGATAAAAACTAACCTTTAACCTTCCCCGGGACTTAAACTATCTCCATACTAAATTAAATCGAAATCGGTCTATATGTATTGGCGTGATAGAGCTGCAGATAGAGCTACTTTCGCATTTATATTATTAGTAAGGACGTAAGTCACTCGGGTGAAGCCACTGGCATGTCTAGTTTAATAATAAAATTTATTTAGGATTAATCATTTGAAGAATAATTAAATTATCTTATGGAGATTAGATGTTAAAGTTTTTTTATTTGAGCCGAGTTTATTATCGATTGTGATAAAGTTTTCCGAAGTAGGCCTTACTTATATATTAGTTTATTCATCTAGAAAATCAAAGCTCTTACTGTCCATTGAATTTTATAACTTAAGACGGGAATATAATTATCCGGAACCGCCCGGAACCGAAAATAACGGCCTCGGACGAACCCGTATTACTTTCAAACAATCATTTGATTTTTTCCTGCGTCGACTACTAAGGATTGATTACCGCTCTTTAGACATTTATCTAGAACAAAAATGGCAAATGACGACATGAACTAATGAAAATATTATGTCGTATGATGTCAATTGCTTAATGAAATCGACATATGTTGTCGATTACCGTAGACTACTGGTTACATGTCGTGCGTTGGAAAGACTTGTTTCTAACGTGACATATTAAGTGTGAAAATTAGTTTTCAAATGACATTTGCCAATATTTTCGACAAACGTCCAGTTTGAGATAAACATCTCAACCGCGAGAATTGGCTTCAGGAGCAATGCGATCCAGAATTTTCCCTGGAAGCAAATTTTGTTCTGTTTCTATTTTTCGGGTCACGGAATTCCGGAAGCGTATAGACCGGGCCTTATAGCGTGAATAAGTTACCGGTTGACCAGATGCGGTCAGCCGCATCATTCATCTGGGTTGGCCGCATATCAGTACATTTAGATCATGCATAATTTGTTTTTATAATACAGCATATATATAAGCGCCATTAATATTGTAACTAGCAACATTAAAATAAATTAATTTGTATTTAAATTAGCACACTTTGTGCCGTATGGCAACACTGTACATGTAATCTTCTTCTACACCTACGATCCGTGGAATAAACATGTGTTAAATTATGTTCCGCCGTTTTATTATCAAATAGCCAAGTTTTGAGTCAAGTGGCCGACCAGATACCAGCCCCAAGAGATACAGCAGTCCAGTGGTAGACCTCTATCCCACAAATAGCACAAAGTGTAACTATTTTACGATCTGGCTTTTTGATCATATCAACATATCGTTTTCATTGATCCGGCTCGGCTACATCATGATGGGATAAAAGTTGATTTTTCTCCATTTCATGAAATGGAACCATTTTATAAAGTGATCAATTCCATAATATCGCCACGACTTAGATACACTCTCTGAGAGGCCCCCGGCTAAAACATACACAATACTATTGCGGCTTAAATAACAGAATTTAAGGCATGATACACCCTTTCCGGTTAATCACCGTGATCCTCTCGCTCACGGAGACGGCCCCTTACATAAGAGATTTCTTGATTAATGATGTATAATCTTGTAATTTGGCGTGATGGAACAATGTATTACTATCAAAACTATGTTCTGTAATAAATATAGCTACTGACCATTTGAGACGGGTAATCAATTACCAGTTATGTGAAGAATTGATTTGTATGGCAATGTATTAAGTTATTTAACGTCATACTTTGAGTAGGTATCTACAATATAAGAAGTACCATTTGAAAGTTCTAAACGTAGTACATTTAGAAGTTTATGTTATTTTAAAATAAAAATATGTTAAAATAATAATTCAATTATTTTACAGGAAAGCTAATAACAGTGAAACGTCAAAAGGTAGTGATGAACATTTGTGTTTGTGTCGAGTCTGGGTGTAAATATCTATTTTATGTATATATTTACAAAAGAAAAGTATTTTATGTATATACCAGTTATATGGTTTCCATAACACAAGCTCTGTTTAGCTTGGGACCAGATGACCGTGTGTGTTAATGTCCCAGAATATTTATTTATTTTATCTATTTTAATATGGGTTTCATTTAGTTTTCATTTTGCCGGGCCGCTGGTGTGGTCAATCATATATTCGCTTTTCACGCCGCAGGTCGTGGGTTTGATTCCCACACAATTTAGACATTCGTGTGATGAACATGTCTGTTTGTCTTTAGTCTGGGTGTAATTATTTAAGTATGTATTGTATTTACAAAAGAAAAGTAATTTAAGTACCAGTTAGGTATCTGGTTTCTATAGTACAAGCTTTGCTTAGTTTGGGATCAGATGGTCGTGTGTGTTGTCCCAGAATATTATTATTATTATTATAACTTCTAAATTTTTTTTTAGTAATAATAATTTACAGTCCGCGAGGTCTAAGCTGTGCTTTGCATTTGTGTGAGTGATGAATAATCATTTGTATGAGATGCGTTGCGCAAGGGACGCACCGAGCCTTAGGCTGATTGTAAAATAACAGTACAAACCGGTTGAAACCAAGCAAAGACGCGGCGAGCTGTTCCATTGTAAACCACATGATTGCTTAGCGTCAGGCCCCCAATTCTCACGCTTTAGACATTTATCATGAAATCGGCAGTCGAAAAAAATGGCAATGTCGATTGAAAAATAATGAAATCGACATTAATGAGGTCGATTGCTATAGATAGACCGTTTAACTTGCGTATCGCCATCTGAGGTACAAAGTCATAAAACATTAATTAAATCTCTTAAAGAACTATTTAACCACAGATAAAAGTAAAGTAAGACTAGGTATTCGTCACTAATATCCATATCGCTTGAATCATCATCACTGTCTGTGCAGCTTGAGGAGTCAGAATCTTGGCGATACACGATACACGAGTTAAACGGTCTATCTTTATAGACTACTCGTTACAAGTCGTACCTACGTTGAATAGGAGACTTATCAGGAACGTCACATTCTGAGAATACGAAAATAAGTTTTCAATCAACATTCGCTATATTTTTTTAGATATTTCAGGCTTGCCCTTGCTAGGCTTCAGCATAACATGCCTGGTCCCAAAAAAAATTATCTCTGTCAAAATTCCCAGCAATTCAAATCAAAATATACCGCTGTCAAACTTGTAACTAACGCATTCTTCCTTGTTCCAGGTACTACAAAAAAACCCTTTATTCTCCGAACTGACAAGACCGGGACTCGAAGTGACCTACAAAACCCACCCGGCGGGCCTTTAGCGGTAAATCTGTGACCTTGTGTTTAAAAAAGTAAAAAAACTTTTGGTATCCCTGATCCCCAAATTTGTATATTAACATATTAAAACATTGTAACTGCTCAAACTTCAGCATTCAATTTTAGACTTTATAAGTTACAGTTATGGTTGGTTTTAGGTTAACGGTATTCCTCAGCTGGATTGACAGGTGTGGTTAGTAAAGAAACGAAAGCGTCGGCACGTGGATACGAAAAAACGGGAAATAAAAGATTCAGTCGGTCAACTTTAACGTATACTATTACATAATAATTTATATCATAGTATTATTACTAAATAATGGGTGATAGTTACGTAATAATTTATTGACTGGTAATTAATTATCTAAAAAGCTGAATGGTGCGCATGCTGTTGTGGCTAACCAGGCGATTTCTGGAAAGGCTCGACGTGGAGAAAATGGTTGGAATATACCACCAGCTTCGGACCCGGTACTTAATTTACTTCTACCAAAACCCAAGCAAAATCAACTCAGAATTCAAAACACTGTAGGCTCAGTTTGCTTAAATCGGAACGCAACATAAATAATAATGTTTGTTGATAGTCAGTAATAATTGTGATTAATAATTTTGGACGTCAAATACCTCAGTCCACCCGTGACGATGAACTCTGAAAAGACTTTGAAACTTCGGGATCTATAATCTAAAATATACCGCGATAAAATCCGTTACAAAATAATTTTATTTCAAAATCTAGCTTGGTATATTACTGTACTGTATTTTTGCCCCGTCCCGTGTGGGTGCAGGGCAGGAGTAAATAAGACTCCCTAAGGGTACCCCCTGGGTGTTATGTAGCGCATTTATACCAGGGGGTAACAGGAACTATGTCACACAACCGCGACATATGTCTGGGTGTCTATTTGTGGGTTGTTCAGTACCATACCTTTAAACGGGTGATTTTGATTGTTTTGTCAAAGCCAATTTGATTGAGTTTTCTTTCTAAGCTTGAAAAGTCTGCCAAAAAAGTGTTTTAAAATTTATAATACCTATCTACCAGTGAAAATACGAGGCCGGCCGTTAGTCTTATATATAAATTAGGTATTTCTAGGTACTAAAAACTATAGGTAGGTACCTACTAAGTATAATGTGGTCATTCGATTTGTATGCAGCAGCATAAGGGAAGTAATTACACAAAGAATAACCGCAGTAACCACGCTATGTGGTAATTTATTATTGTGACCATGTTTTAAGTTGAAGCGATTTACAAACTTACGGTCTTATTCATAAAAATCTGATAAGACTCTTTAGTTAAAATGGGTTTTGTCTCTTTCTTACTAGTATAAATTGCAAGATGACAGACAAAGACAAATTAATAATAATAATAATAATATAATATCGCACGCCCATAAAAACACTGCATTATCTCGAAAAATCTCAAAATCGACTTTTTTGTACATTTGAATAGCCAAAAATTTTCCGCGCGTACCAATAATACAGGCGTATTTATAAGTAAAAAAATGGCCAGTAGATGGCGTGCTAATACTCTATTGTTTGCGCCGCGCTGCTAGAGTCACACCGCGAACACGAATCTATTTCCAGTTGCAATTTCTCGGCCGCCTGAACAACCTGCGAATTCTTTACGCAAAAGTGCATTATTTCGTATTATTGCGGTGTTATTAATTAAAATTAAAATTTAACGTAAATTATTTAGTTTTAATGCAGTGTTGGTGGTATTACTGGCTGTGATTAAACGACTTATTTGACACTATTTCGAAATAGCACCCTGTTTTTGGCGAAGGTATGTTTAATTTTTTGTATTATTCTAAAATGATTCCGTGTTGTTCCTAAAAGTTAAATATCTGTGAAATGATGCACTATTGTTGGTAGATATAAATTATGTCCTAATGTTGTTAAATAATTATATTAAACATTTTTTATACTCCAAATAATTGTAACTTACACGTTAAATTAAAATAAATATTTACACTTTTATTAGTTCTATAAATACAAAAAGATTGATATACTTTTTTGAAATAATGCAGTATTGTTGAAATAAGTAATTATATTTGTTATCGGTTTTTAGCAGATGATGAAAGGTCGTGGTCTCCAGTGGCTCCAAAAGGCGATGGAAACAGTATCAACCGTTGAGATGTCAGCAATTTTAGCATCAGCGGATCAAGAATTAAATAGGCAGGCAGAAAATACATCTATGGCAGTATCAACAAATGCGGCGACGGTGGTGACAACATCAGAAAAGCAGGTAGAAAATACATGTATGGCAGCTACGACTGATGAGGGCTCAGCGGTAGTAGCAGCGTTCGATCAAGTATCAGATAAACAGATTCAGGTCTTATTTCATCTGAAAATAGTGTTAAAGAAGATAGATGATAATCGGATACAGATCCTACTTTTTCTGTGCCTGTTAAGCAAAGATCTCGGCCTTCTGTAATCCCTAGAAGATCATCTTCTAAAAGCTGCACTTCATATCAAGCTCCAGCAGCTCAGATAGTTCATCTGAGGATGAATCAGATAGATCAAGTCCTTCTTCTCAAGAAGCTACTACCCCGACAAACACACCCTCTACTTCTTTTAGCATCGACACTGCTTCGTCAGAAAATGAAACCAAGTTAAGTCGAAAATGAAAACGTAACCCTGCTAACTGGAAATTTAAGATTGCTAAGACATTGCAGAATACAGGAAAAGCTTATGTTTCTTTAAGAAACCCTCTGGCGCTTGAAATAATTAGTAAAAAGTCCCTTAGTTTTAAGTTTTGTGATGGTATGCGATATGCCATAAGTGCCATAAATACAGTCTACCTATTTAATTGTACTACTTAAGCCTTTAATTTTATTTATTACTGTTTCGTTTATATGATTTTGAACAATTTTTGTTTTAAATAAGAGTTTTGTTTGTTTTTTTTTGTTCTTAAGTTACGAGTACAGCCATTACGAAACCGTTTTGTTATGTTGTATGTTTAAGATAATTTTGAGTGATTTTCAATACTTTCTTTATTTAAAATATATGTAACTACTGATTTCCATAACATTATGAGTTTTATTTCATTATTAATTGTCCTATTCTTAATCATTTATATTTAATAAATCATTGTTGTCTGATGAATCTGAATGGAAAAACAGTAAAATAATAGTGCATTATTTCAGAATTCATCAGCAAAAGGCACATAACTCAAAATAATACTTTCTTTTTTCCTAATTTTTTTGTGCCAACAGGGGATTAAGTCAAAACATGCATAATTATGCTTAACAAAGGGATTTAAAATCGACTGAAGCATAAATTGGAGTTACGGATGGTATTTTTCATACGTAATACTTAAGACATTAGTGATAGCTGCGTAGTAGCTTTAGATAACGGTTTTTCGTCAATAGTGAAAAAAGAGATATTTTGAGATAGTGCAGTATTGATATGGGTGTGCGATATAGTGGGACATTAACACACACGGTCATCTGATCCCAAACTAAGCAAAGCTTGTACTATGAAAACCAGATAACTGGTAATATACTACTTATAATACTTTTCTTTTGTAAATATATACTTAAACATAGATAATTACACCCAGACACAAGACAAACAGACATATTTAAACAAATGTTTGTCTCGGGTGGGAATCAGAAAAAATCTAAATTAATTAGTTTGGGATTAAAGTTTCGCTGATTTATTACAAATCGAGTTCTAAGATGTCTTAGACGAGACATTTAATTGAATAAAAGAAGAAATTGACTGACTGATATATCAACGCGCAGCCCAAACCACTGGGTCTAGAGAATGCATATTTGGTACAAGGGTTCCGTATGAGGTGCAAAACTAACCCCTCAATGGGCCAAACGAGCGAAAACGAGGGCAGGAGCTAGTCTGAATATTTAAAGGAAGAAACTAACTGACTGACTGACCTAGCAACCAACAGCCTAACCACTATTTGGAAACTCCAAATTTGGCACATAGGGTCCATACAAGGTCGAGGGCTGCACTAAGAAACGACGACGTTTCAAAGTGTTTTCAGTCTTCATGAAAGAAATTTCACGGGTGGAAAGAAAAGAAAAAACCGAAGAGACTAAAAAAATAAGACTGAAACGTAAAATCTAAAATCTAAAATAAACCGCGTTAAAATCCGTTACAAAATAGTTTTATTTCAATGTGTGATATTCGCGTAAATCTAAGAAATTACTGCGTATTTTTTTGCTTAATCATTGTAATGAAACGGTATAAAAAATAAAAGTTATGGATTGGGTGTGCGCTACGTCATAACTCTGTAAAAAACTTACCTAGGCGTGAAGTAATTTAAGATTTCGCTGGGATGTGTCACCGTAATCTTTAAAAATACGTATCGAATAATGTTAATTTACCTGTCTGATGGATAAAATAAAAAAAAATCTTCATCCTCATTCTTTCGCATTGTTTTCATATCTTCTGGGAATGTAATTTATACGTTGCTATATAAATTTTCGTGCCACAGTGTTAGTTACCATACTCCTCCGAAACGGCTTGACCGATTTTTTATGAAATTTTTTATGCATATTCAGTAGGTCTCAGAATCGGCTACTATCCATTTTTTTTGATATTTTTTTTATAATGTGGCATTAACAACACATACAACACATTTTCAATTTTCTATCACCAACCCCTATTTTATAATGGTATTTTAAGTAATTTAGTAATTAAAAGGTGAGAAATACGCGGTACGAAGTTCGCTGGGGCAGCTACTGTTGCTATAAGTATAACGGAAGCTAAAACGATCTATTGTTTCGTCGTGAAATCGCTGTTTATATTGGCATTATATCGAAAATAATTTTAAACGCCGCCGTATATTGATATTAACCGGCTTTGTGGTAAAATCTTATAATATTTTAAAAAGTTTGGTTGGTTTAACCACTAATTAGGTAGATACCTATCTCCAGTAATAATGTTTTCAAAAATCATCCTCTGAGAGGGTATAAAGGGATGAAGTTTGTATGCAACTTTTTATTTCTTTATCCTATTCACGTAAAATTCGGTACACATAAACCTTGAGACACGTGTTTTTTATTTTTCCAAAATTACCCCCATAAGGGGTGGAAAATAAGTTTTATTGGTAATTTTTTTTATTGGTACAATCATATACTCTAAAAAAAATTAGTTGGTTGGCTCTAATTATGTCCAGTGTTAACTTCCAGTGTCATAAGAAAAAAGGACACATTTTACAATTGTTTTGTAACTGAGTTATTGATATTACCGGAATCAGTATCTTTTACTAATTCCGATTATGTTAATAATTTAGTTAACAAAGAAAATGTCAGATGTGCTCTTTTACTTTATGATGGCAGAATTATGCTGTGGCTATGTTATACATTACAAAGCTGAGAATGGCCGGTAGCTATAAATAAACCATTTAATTATTCAATGAAGTTCTTAATAAATTATTCCCTACGTTAATATAAATGAAAACATAAAAAATAATTAAAGTTAATAATTTTTATTCCCTAGTCAATTGAGATACCAAAGACTATTAAAAATAGCTATAAAATAGGTTCTTTACAGTTACATTAGTGATGTACCTACTCATTATTAGTTCTCGAAGGGGAAAATCTATAGATATATAGCATGCAAATTAAGCAATAAATATTTAATGTACGAACTATTGAGTCACAGACTAAAACTATTAGTAGGACAAGGCTTTACGTCTTGACTTGAATGAAGAAGTGCTAAATGTGAATAATAGGTTTAAGGCGCTATGCAACTGTTATTTTCGCTATTTAAAAAAAAAAGGTTTAGTCGCATTATAGCACCCAGGGATTTTGTGCTCATTTAAAACCGAGTCGGAATACACCCACCTCTAACTTCTGAAGTACATTTTACATTGTGTCCAGTATTGAGATAAAGAGTAGCCTATGGCCTTCTTTTATAAAAAGGCTATCTAACAATGTAAGAATTTTCCAAATCGTACTAGTGGTTCCTGTGGAAGGCACAGCAGATGGCACTGCTATACCTGGCAGGACGACGGCTGCTGGGTCCTGTAGTACCTACATAAAATTGATGAATTATACCTAGACACAGAACAAACAATTATACTCATCACACAAAGATTTGCCCTGGGTGGGAATCGAACCAACGACCTCCGGCTTAGTAGTCAGGATCACTAACCACTACGCCAACAGGCCAGTTATAATTTAACTAAATCGTCAGCTCATAATTTCGTTTTCATTCCCCCTTGCCTTTTTCCCATTTCTATTGGGGTCGGCTCCCAGTATAACCTGATGCGGCTAGCTACCAAAATTATACGAGCGACTGCCATCTGACCTCGAAACCTGTAGGGAACCAGTAGCCGAGATGGTTAGACCAGGTGTCAGATTATATTCGCTTCTGACTATATGTGACGATTTTCATAGATGGATTAAATGACAACCGAGACCGATGGCTTAACGTGCTCTCCGAGGCACGGAGGGTAGTCCCTCAATCAACCAGACACCGAAACAAATCTTTGTTGTTACACAAATATTGTCCGGGCTCCCGCCCGATTCCCATCGAACCCGCGACCTCCCGGGCACAGTATAGCCCAATCGGACGGCTTCCACCGCTCGACTACCGAGGTCGTCACTAACCACTACACCAACAGGCCAGTTATAATTTAACTAAATCGTGAATTTTGATATTTGCATCGATAGGAAGTACAGTGGGTTTCTATTATACAGACATCCGCCTTAACTACGTCTAAAGTTAGAATTCTCATTGAGTTTATATGACAAATTCAATGGAAGTAAGAGACAACGGCTGAATGATGATAATGATGTGTTTAAAGGTTTATTAACCGACGTAAAACAAAGGTTGTTTACATTTATTGACTCTGATTTGGACATAATGGTAACTAAATTCCGAATACAAATGCACTCGACGAGCATTATTGACACTTCACTAGCTTCCACTCGCGGCTTTGCCCGCATAGTAATAGTATCTAAGGTAGATTATATGCTGTTTCATGCTATAACCTACATCTCTGCCAAAATTCATAAAATTCTGTCTAGCAGTTTTTGCGTGATGGAGTTTCAAACGTGCTTACAAACTTTCGCATTTATTGTATTACTAGCTTTCGACCACGGCTTCGCACGCGTGGTACTTATTAAAAAGTAGCCTATGTGTTAATCCAGACCATAATCTATCTCTGTGCTAAATTTCATCCAAATCCGTCTAGTAGTTTTTGCGTAAAAGAGTAATTAAACACCCATACACTCTTACAAACTTTCGCGTTTATAATATTAGTAAGGATAATAAAAATATATATGTATGTATAAAATTGTCTCTTTCAGAATAGATGACGCTTGCTTGAGTTTTCCATCAATCTAAATACTTAGAATATTTAACACGGGAAGTGCTTTACACAACTTCTAGTCCCTACTAAATTGTTTTTGCCAGTTCTTGGGGGAGGCGAGTTAACCACGCACAGCACACTTTTACATGCTCATGCACACTTGCAAATAGTTGAATAAATAAAAGCTACACATACACAAAACATGAACAGTATACGCACACAAACTGTTAATGGACCTCGGCAGCGGGAAATGCAAGCGAATAACAGTTCCTGTGTTTAACGTTCTAAGAATTTATACACCAACCTTTCTCATTCATAACTGGGACATTTTTTATTTCCAATCTTTCTAATGACATTGGAAAATGTGTCAATATTTTCTATAAAACTAGTACAAATCAAGATTGTTAGAAATCTTATTGAAATTATTATGCTAGGAGCTAATCTTTCAATACCCATAACGTTTATGGGAATATTTTTGAATAATGACAGATTACAGCTGCAGCGGTGGCGCAGCGGTCCTTGTATTAGAAATCGCGGTCGCGGGTTCGATTCCCGGTCCTGCCCGTACATCTTTGCGTGAATTGTTTCTGTTCTATATCAGTAAAGGAAAACATATATATTTTTTCGGAACTTTAGCACCTAGGAATATGGACATTGCTGAAATCAGTGCTGTAGGTCGCCTCTATTAGGTGCTCACAGCGTTTACTGAGCAATGCCCATGTTTGACAATGATGGGTCACACGTACCTACTCTTAGTTTTTTCTATTTTAGCTGTTTTGTTTGTTTGTTTTTTCTTTTCTACATGTTTTTTTTAATTCGATTGTGTGTGTCCTGTTTGTGACAAACTAGCTATTATATCATAAAAAGTAGCCTATAGCCTTCCTCAATAAATAGGTTAACTAACAGTGCAATAATTTTTAAATCGGACCAGTAGTTTCTGAGATTAGCGCGTTCAAACAAACAAACTCTTCAGCTTTATAATATTAGTATAGCTAAGTGTTATTTTCTTCTCTTTCTAAGTATTTCTTTCATATTGCGCTATTTACAAATTTAGTGTAGCATCTTCAACTATATTAACATTACTACATACACATAAAAACCACATTTCTGTAGAAAATCAACATTTAATTGTAGATAATTTCCCTACTTAACATCGGCCATCTTTCAAACATTCCATCACACACTGATTTATAGTTTTTCTATATAATTAGTAGACATTGCTGCGCCGGCGTTGATTGAGTTGAGTTATTATAGACACGTGCTTGGAAAAATAATTGTTGATCAAGAAAAAAATGTCACTTTTTTTCAATCGGTATTTTCTCATAAAATAGGTTATTAGAACTAAACCATATATTAAGTAGGTATCTATCTAGGCTTTGAATTATGTTTCATTCATAGCTACGTGGATTATCTTGATCAAATTATATTATTAATTCTTATAACATTGTTTCAGATAGAAGGAATTTTCTTTTTATTAAAGTTTTGTAAGGTTACATACACTCGTATGACTATTATCTAAGTAGAATAAGCTTGTTTTTATTTCAAATTAAATTACAATAAAAATATTAATTGTTATTATATTAATTAATTTTTCATCATAATCATAGTCATTTCTCAAGTCATGTAAATTCAGTTAGATAGTGCCAGTACACCCACAAGCACTTGTAGTTACTGCGAAACACATAATAAAAAAATACGAAATACATAATAAAAATAGGTACTAATTGCCGAATTCACTTGTGCATCGCTTCGTCTACACATCGGTATTTTTTGACGAAAGCAACACTCTTTAAAAGAGAACTTTACTCCTTAATCTATAATAATATGTTTTCTACTTTCATTCTATCCATCAATTTTTCTCCTTATAACCCAATTCGCTCCATGCTTTATCACCACATGCATTTATCACAGAATATTTACAGTTCACAGAGTTCATATTCCTGCATCATATCTTGAGTTTCGGAGAAAAATATCATTCGGGCGCAGGTGTTGACGCTCATTCATAAAACAAAGTGCTTGTTGAAGTTTATAGCGACTTTTTTGTAGCTGCTTACTTTTTCATGGCATTATTTTTATAACGACACGTTTTCCCATTAAAATAAGGATATCCTTGTCTCTTCAAGTATTGAGATATTTTTAACTGACTTAAAAAAGGCAGCTCTAAATTTGACTGCATGTTTTTTTGTATGTATGCTATTAATAATTCCGCCAATTACAGATCTATTACGATTATTCTTATTTTTTTAAATATATCATTTGTCTAACGGGACTTAGGTCTCATAAAACACGTCAGTCCCGTGTTTCAAGGGGTTTACTTTACAGAGGATTCCGTTTGGATATTATGAAAATTGGTGAAGCGGGTTTTGAGGTATTGATAAAACATTGAAGACGATTGGTATTTTTTTAAACAGCTATTATTTAAAAGCATAATTAAATGTTCTAGGTGATTCACGTGGTTTGTAAAGTTCGTACTTGATAAAAATAGCCTCCAACAACGAACTTAAACTTAAAGTAGCCCAATGCCTCGCCATCGAATTAGTGCACGATATTACGAATGCTATATTCGTAATATCGTGCACTAATTCGATGGTGAGGCATTAGGCTACTTTAAGTGATATGTGCGCAATGGATTAAAATTGATAGGTAGCTTTATTGATTTATTTACAACCTTTAGAGGCAACAATAAAAGATTTTTATAGAAAAATATGGTGTAGGATCAACTTACATGGAGTTTGTAATACTCGTATCAAAAATATTTTCCGTTACATCAAAAGCAGTTCGTAGTGGTTTCTCACGAGCTACATTTGATGAAATTGTGTAACAGATGTGCAGGAATCTCGTTTCGAGAAAATAACAGTCACAATTTGCGAGTTGCAATCGAGAAAGATTGAGAATGAGATGAGCAAAATCTCGGTCAGGCGCACGTCTGTAATCGTTTCCTGAGAATGCAATTTGTATGTTTTATTAGGGTTGTCAGATCAGGTGTCATTTCAAGTTATTGGTGAATAACATTGAGTATTAAATTTTAATTGCATTATCAGAATACGTAGAAAGAAATATTTTTAACCGTATTTCACTGAGAATGTTCAAGCCCTATTGCACATTGTAGCAGGTGTTTTAAAATAAATGATTCACGCGAGGTACATAATATAACGATGACCCTAATTTTTGAGCAGGTATTCTGCATTCGTTAAATACCATCCTTATTTTTAAGGCTATGATCACAGTTAAGTTGACAGTTGAACTTGTAAGCTCGAGCTTTCACGTAAAAAATTCGTTTTAAGTTCCGAAATAATTTGTTGTTTAAATGTATTTAAAGTTCGTGTAAGTGCGTATTATTATAGTTATAAAAAGCTTTAATGGCTAGTTGTCTCATTATCCAATAAAATGTTAAGAAGTTTTGGCAAAAAAAGTTCTTTTTTGGGCAAAGAGAAGGCACTTAACTTGTGAATGAAGTGCACATTTAAGTAAGTTATATTATTTTAAACAATGCTTGACAGCGACCTTTGTAGAAATGTTTTATTTGTTAACAATTTTTGAATAAAATGCATTTAAATTTTTCGTCACTTTTTTATATATTTAAATACCTAATTTTAGTTTTTTATTTAGATTTATTTAGTAACTAGCTGCCCCAGCGAACTTCGTACCGCGTGTTACTAATGTAAATTGTCCAAAAATTAAAAAAAAAAATTAAGTGTGAACAACCTTTATCACTTAGGGTATGAAAAATAGATAGTAACCGATTTTCAGACCTACGAATATGCATAAAAATTTCATAAGAATCGGCCAAGCCGTTTCGGAGGAGTACGGTAGGTAACAAACATTGTGACATGGAAATTTTATATAATAGATATTTATTTGGTAAGATTATTGTTGTTAAATAAAATCATGTCAATTTTAAAATCCGTAAAGTAGTTTTATTTCAATGTCTTCAATTTTTAAAAAATATGGACAGTCAGCTTACGTCCTACCAGCATTATACTGTGCGAACTGCCAAGTAATAGAATCCGTTTCCCGATTGCAATAATCTATATTTCGGTAGAATTAGAATCGGTATTTACCCGGTAAGTGCGTTTCATCATCGTCTACATCAATGCTTAACTACAGGGAAGTTGTTGTTAAGCGCTATCAAAAACAAGTAAAATCACTCTTACACGTGCGTAGTAAAATATATTTATATAACTACTAGCGGACCCGGCAGACGTCGTTCTGCCCGGTAAAGCAGTGCCATCTACCGGGTCTCAGACCTACCGAATATGACCAAAAATAAATAGTAGGTATCTAACCCGGTTTTCGGCACTTATTCGCTTTCTAGATTTTATATTTTTTTATTTTTCTCTACGTAAGAACCATCCTCGTACTTAAAGGAATATTTAAAAAAAAAGAATTAGCGAAATCGGTCCAGCCGTTCACGCGTGATGTCGTGACAACGGAAAACGGGTTTCATTTTTATATATATATAGATTTTCTTTTTTGTTTACTTTCAAAATTAACTCTGAACATCGTAAAGTGTCTGAGTAATAAAACGTACAATGTACGGGATGAAAGAAGAAGGCTCTATTAAGCTCATAAGCTTGGTATCTCCCTATTAGGGACACGTGACTGACCGGCGTATATCAAGGATTTTATGGATCAATGAGTTTTTTTAAGATGCAGCTAAATTCTGTTTGCTTTGTACTACCCTTTTTCAATAATAGCGTTTTTCCAGTGCTCTAATCGGTCTTCTACTAATGTTATTTATATTTGGACGGGCCGGTGGCGTGGTCGGTAAGATACTTGCTTTTCACGCCGCAGGTAGTGGGGTTCGATTCCCACCCGAGACAAACATTTGTTTAAATATGTCTGTTTGTCTTGTGTCTGGATGTAATTATCTTTAATTAAGTATGTATTTACAAAAGAAAAGTATTATATGTAGTATATTACCAGTTATCTGATTTTCATAGTAGGTACAAGCTCTGCTTAGTTTGGGATCAGATGGCCGTTTGTGTATAAATATAAAAAAATATATATTATCTATAATTTTGAGCACCGTTGGCGCAAGGAGTAGCGGTAGTGCAGCAGTAGGTACGGGCATAGCCTTAGAAATATCAGGTCGCGGGTTCTATTCCTAGTCGTGTACCGCTGCTCAATATCGGTAAAGGAAAACGTGAGAAAACCCGTATGTCTTAGAACTGTTCGAGGATATGTGACATCCACCAAACCGTACTTGGCCAGAGTGTGTGCATTAAGGCCTTAACTCTCTCAAATCGTAAGATAGTTGACAGAAGACCCATGCCCAACAGCAAGACTGTCGAAAGGGTTGAAGTGATCTTTAAATTATCGCTGCTACTTCAGGCCCTAATCCGAAATTGTGCGCAATGGTTACAATAGATTTATTTGACTTTATCAACAGCCTTTAATAATTAGACTTTTTGTAATTTTTTTAAAGATTTTTTAAATGTAGGTGAGAGGGTACCTACTGTATTTTATTACAAATTCTAAAGGCCGTAGTCCGAAGATGAGTCCAAATTATATTAGTTATTCAATCTTATTTCCCGTTCTTCCATCGGTCAAGTAGAGTACGGATATGCGCTACCGATATATGGTGGAAATTCGCTTTTAATGTGCGGACTGCTAAGTTGTGGAATTCGCTGCCGGCATCTATGTTTGTCTTCAAGTCTCGAGTGAATTGGTATTTACTGGGTAAGCGCGTTCAGTCGTAAACTACTTCATTGCTTCACATCAGACAAGTTGTGGTCTAGCGCAATTCTATTATACGATAAAAAAACGAGATATAGACATTTACTTCTGCCCACGACTTCGAAGATTACAGGCGTAATTGTTTGTTTGTTACCATCCGCAAACAGTGAAAGCAGACTCCAGCCTCAAGATATGAAGCGACTCGCAATTATTCGAACTCTCTTGTAATTTAGCACCAATCTTATGAACTCAGACAAAAATGGGAGGACCCGATTAAGATAATTTTGAATCTTGTAAGTACATCAATAACAGAATTACAGACTTTGTATAGGCCCACCGTTTAACTCGCGTATAGCCATCTGAGGTAAAGGTCATAAAACATAAATTAAATCTCTTATTGAACTATTTAACCAAAAAGTAATGTAAGACTATTCGTCACTAATATCCATATCGCTTGAATCATCATCACTGTCTGTGCAGCTTGAGGAGTCAGAATCTTGGCGATAGGCGATACGCGAGTTAAACGGTCGGCCTATAGTCTGTAATTCTATAAGGCAGATGATATAAAAAAGTTACCTTAACCCACCACCATAATCCTGCAACTGCTACTCCTGTAAGCCGGGTTGACAGCGGCGCCGTGAGAGGAGTTAGATTATCTACCTCCCTTCAGGCAATACGGGATACAGCGTAGAGTAAAAAAGAGGGGTTTAAAATTGCCTCATAAAAAATGTTACCTACTGAATTCTACACCTTCATCCGAATTTTCCAACAACACGAAAGCCTCTACAGTACAGAAAAATATCGTGATGAACTAACCTAGCTGTGACGGGTGAAATTACTACCACTACCTACACTTACGCTAACCAATATTTAATCTGGCACTATTAGTAGGATTGTTTGCTATGACATATTTTTTGCACTTAACCACAAATTGCCTGTGGTTGAGCAATGTGAACTACGATGAAACGAGACTCCCTCATAATTTGAAGACCAGTAGATTTTAGCTAGTAGGAAACCCAGATTCCGGCAGCGATTTCCACAACTTGGCAGTTAAATTATTAGAAAAACACTTTGTGCCTGCTCAATCTTGTATTATACTGCTCTCTTTTTCCAGATTTAGAAACGTATACCGAAGCCATTTTCCAAATCGGAACTCATTGCAGCTTAAAGTAAATAAAAATAATATTAATAATAATAATAATAAGTAGTAAAATAGTAGTAGTTATTAAGTTAGTCGGTAATGATGATGGATCAGTAATTAAGTCGAACAGCACAACTAAGTCGAACAACGTGTGATCAGTCGTGGAACAAAAAGAACTTTGGAACGATTCAGGGTAACGAGTTCACTTCACTTAACGATATTTAATGAACGAGTTCTATAAAGTGAACGATAACGCTCAAGCCTACTTCATAACTTTATTCACGCATATAACATTGAAATGTCTTTGGAACCGCTCATTTTGGCGTTGAAATGTGAAAAGCAATTAGGTAACAAAATTAATGGCTGTTACATCTGTTACGTGTAACGCTACAATTATATATGTACTCACTAGACACACGTTACACAAAGGATTGTTCCTAAATTGTTTAATTTGCACGGATTTAATATGATTAAATGATGAGGAGTCCTTCCCTAGTAATAGGGGAGCGGAGATATTACATGTAGAGTTCCATGAGCGTCGTCTACAGGGTTATTTCAGAAACAATTCAAATCAAACAAAAAAAATGTTAATGTAAATGAGGTGACAAATCGATTGGTAAATAATTATTATTAAAATAACCCTATAATTAGCTGGATATAGTTACCCTTTTACAACTTATACACACTTAACCAGCGTATCAGATTAAGGCCTAAAGTCTTTTATCTCATAAATAGTTGAGAGCAGACCGACTACGAATACCTACCTGCAAAAATATTTAAATTATAACTGTTTTAGGTAAAACTTATCCACAACAATTAGGTATCGCCTGAGTCAATGAAATTGATTGTAATCTCTGTTTTCACATCTCTGCTTACCCTTAATGGCTATGACGTTTTCCACAACAATGCAAGCACTTTCCCTGTAATTATGAGTTTTATAAACTTTATGTATAACCGCGAGCCTTGTGGAGCCTTATATGAGCACGGATCAGAAAGTGTACTGGATTTAGTGATGTGGCCCGATAAAATCATGTTGGTATGATCGGTATTTTAAATTTAATTCGGTAAATTTCATTTTTTACTAAAGTAAGTACTCACCCAGAAACAGTATTTTCTCATCATGAAACAGAATTTTGGTGTTATATTACTACAATAATATGTCATACATATGTGTATGCTAAAGTTAATAATTTCTAATGTAGGTTAATGTTAGTATTTTCTTAAATTTACGCGAATATGACACATTGAAATAAAAAGCCTACAATCCTTTATAAAATAGTTTTATTTCAATACGTATGTGTTCATATTGTTCACGTGGTTTTTAAATAAATCAAATTATTATTATGGAACTTATTAATTATAACTTACCTCTAATAAATAAAATCTTGAATTCTTCTTAAATAACTTTTACTTATAAGATGTATTCTGTTAAAACCTCCTACATACATTAAGCTATCAACTAAAACAGTAGTAGTTCGTAATAAGTTGTCTTAATTACAGAAGTAATAACGTTTCTTTTTAAATTAAAATAATTATGTAATAATAACGTAAGAACTTACTCAATACTCTAATAAAATAAAGCAATTACATCCACCTACAATTCCGTAAGTGAACGAAACGATTAAATTAAACCATAATGATGTCAATGAATTATTATAACACTTAGTATGCGAAATAGTAGCCACCCACAAACCAATCTGTGCCCACGATTTTACCGAATATTTGTACCGAATTAAAAATTAAGGGAATTCCCAAATCTGTTTCCCATCACTATTCAGCGTGTGTGGCCGTTATATACACGAATTAAGTTATTAAGCAATGCAAATGAAGTATGGTAATGAAAGGATCGATATTGACACTTTTAAGTGTACCGACTTACAGAATAATAAGTGTAATAAGTTTTCATGTGTTCCCGAGTGTGAAAAGACGACAGTGCCCGTCGACTTTTAAAAGGTTGCAAGTAATGCTAGTGTTGAAAGGTGCTGGGCACGGGTCTTCTCATACTGTTTTTCTAGATTATTTAAATACCTCAGACTGGATGTCCTTGTCTTTTTTAATAATGATCTTTTTTGTGTATCTAACGTCTATGTACAAGTTTGTTGCCAAATCTAAACAGATGGACCGATTTTGATGCTAATTTTATTAAAACAAAAACCTAAAGTGATAGAGATGGTTCTTAGCAAATATAAAGAAAAATAATTTTGGGGTTGAAATAAAACTACTTTATATCGGATTTTATCGCGGTTTACTTTAGATTTTTAGATCCCGACATTTCAAAATCTTTTCATGTTCGGGTATTTTTTTTTCGAGTAATTTTAGAAACGTCCTTTCTGTCTTACCCAGAATACGCAGTTTACCTTCCCGTTAGCCGAACAAGGCGGATTTTGCGAATTAATCAGAAATAAAAATAATTGGTAAATCAGCAGCGAGCAGTGGTGGCGCTGCGGTATTGACGTCGTCCTTTGAAATATAAGATCCCGGGTCAGATCCCCGGTCGTGTCAACACATCTTTGTGTGAAATATTTCATCGCCGCTGCTCAATACAGATGGAAGAACACATCGTGAGAAAACCGGCATGTCTAGAACACCAACCCGCATTTAGCGAGCATATATGGATTAAGGCATACACTCTCTTAACTTGTAAGATAGTTGAGAGAATACCCGTACCAGTTGTGGGACACTAAAAACGATTAACGTGAACAATAATAAATAAATACAATTTTATGCGCAAAAATTTTCGTATAACAAAGTAACCAAATCCGGCTGACTGAAAACCCATAACAAGTAACAAAATTCGAAGCGGCGAAGCCAAATTAATTTTTCCCGGAAAAAGCTCTCGACCTTTGGCCACGTGATTTAAATAAACTTTAGGTACATTTCGAAACAAAGAGGTATAAATCTAACCCGTGAAATTCGTATTCGATGTTTTACTTTTTATGACCAACAAAATTTAACGATTGGTGTAAAATGTAGTTTTACCTTATTATGCAGTTCCAACTCATTTTTAACGTTAAAATTACCCTTTGCAACCTTTCATTGTACTTTTCTCTGGGTCTTCAAAATCAGCTGGATTACCACCGATAACATTAATACACGAGGATTAATCGAGTTACCTATGTTGTTCAGTTTAACATTTTTTTTTATCCTAAAATAGACTTGCGCTTGACCACTACTAGCCTGATGTGAAGCAATGATGCAGTAAACGCAAAAGATGCTTTTCCTATTCCAGCCTCCCAACAAATAGTCCCGATTATAATCGATTCAATCCCAGCTTTAAACTGTCCGATAAATCGATTAAAGCGAATAATTGGTGATAGCCGATTATTTTGCACGTCAATTCACGTCTGTTCGTCGAATGGCACCTATTAATTTTAACGGGAGTATAGAATTAGTTTGATCACTCTGAATTTGGCGTAGAATAAAACGATGTGAATTTTCAAACATTTCTTGTCATCTAGCTTTGTCAGTTATAAAATATCGGGGAAAAATGCATCTTTGGGAAACCGCAACATTCAGTAACATACGCCAGGCAAATCTGTGTTGATTACAGCGCCAACTTAATTAAGTATTTTAATTACATGTTTTAGTATCAAGTAAAGTTTAGTAAGTTAAGTATCAAGTTTGTTCTTTTTACCCAGGAATAGGCTTGCGTTTGTCCACAACTTGGTTGTTATGCAATGATGTAGTCTACGATGAAATAAGCCAATTGAAATAAAACTACTTTTTAACGGATTTTATCGCGGTTTATTTTAGATTTTAGATTTCAAAGTCTTTTCACTTCCACAGACTTCATGTTCACGGGTGGACTGAGGTATTTGACGTCCAAAAATATTAATCACAATTATTACTGACTACCTCCAAACATTAATATTTAAGATGCGTTTCGATTTAAGCAAACTGACACAGTGTCTTGAATTCTTAGTTGATTTTGCTTGGGTTTTGGTTAAAAGGTAGTTTTATTTCAATGTGTGATATTCGCGTTAATATAAGACAATACTATTGGAAACAAGCTAACCCAAAATACCGATTCACTCGTGATTAAAAGAGTGATTTATGGTTAAAAGGTGAAAGTGGAACCTCCATATAAAATACTAATAAATAAGAATTTTCCAAACAATGTAAAGATTTTTCAATAATACATTTTGCCCTTTGCAGTTCAAAAGCAGTAAAAGTTATTTCCATCAATCCAGAATTGTTTACGACAGCTTGTAACAATCGTAAAGTTGTAACTTGTAGATATTATCGAAGTTATTGATATTAGAAATACCTAGTTGTGAAATAGGAAGTGCCTTAGGAGTAACACTAGGAGAGATATTAATACCCGTGAGCTGGCTTTGTTGTATGGTGTAAGTTGAAAAAGTTAACGGATAAAATAAATTCTAAAAATTTCCTTACTTTTTTACAAACAAATTGTCAGTTGTCTATCTAAATATCTTCAAGTCATGGGTGATTTATTAAGTAATTAATTCACTGGGTAAGCATATTGACGTGACAACGTCTTATAAATTGGTTTGCCGGGTGACACTTCAAGAAACTGCGTTACGCTCCGCTCACGTTATGCGCTCACAATGAGAGCGAGTGAGAGGCGCGCGTCCCTTCCACTTGGGCATGGTTAGCCCGCCTAAGAGCGAGAGAGACAGATTCCATCCTTCTTCCTACTATACGAATGAATATTCACATTAAAATTATTTTACCACTTTACAGGCAACCAATTTTGTTCCATCGTATACATCATCACTTTACAATAGGCTAGTATAGTCAAACGCAAGCCTATTATGGAAAGATGTATTAAAAATAATTAAGAACACACTCTTAGTTTAGATTATTTATTTAATTAATGTTAAGAAACGGCCTTCTAAAAATTGAATAAAAATAACTTATTGTGTTAATTGAAGTCCGTGATAATATTAAAATATTTTTTTCGTCGTAAATACTGTCTAGTTTACTACTTTACCACCGATTTCAATTAGTAGATAGAAAAATGACCTTTTATTTAATTTACTAACAAATCTTAGCGGTGAAATCTAATCTATCTCGGTGAAAAACTATATCTCCAAAATCCAATTAGCTATTTTTGCGTAAGACTATAACAAATATCCGTGCGCCTATTCCCATAGACTAGCATTTATTAGTAGGATTATAAAATCGCTTGTCGCTTATGTCTTAAAACATTCCAATATATTTCTCTTTTCTATTTGTTTGCATCAAACATCGAATAATGCCATATATTCGTTATATTTTTCAAAGTCCCATTATGATTTAATACCAGATCTTTCGTATAAATCATAGCATCATTGCGTTTGTGTATAGAATTGAAGATTAAGATAGTTCTGTTAAGAAATAAAAGATTAGTATCTGTATTTGTAAACTCTGTAGTTTGTGTAGCGGTTATTGGTATTTTGTTGTTAAAAAACCTCGTATATTTTATGTTACGATAAAATGTAATTTGATTTGAAGCCCAATCTAGTTTAGTATCGGATACAAGAATGACATTATCATCATTCATATCATAATCCTATTTGAGTCCATGCTAGACATAGGCACTGAGTAAAGCACCACAATAAGCATCATCTCATCCATTTCTTATCATGCACATTGCTGAGATCATCGCTACATCAAGTTTGAGGGATACTTACGCTACTTTTACCTGTCTGTAGACTCCATTCAAGAACTTTTTTAGTCCTCCTAAAAGTACTTGGAGATTACTCCCTTACTCCCCAGGACGTTCTCAGACTAGATGAAGTGAGGATCACTGCAATGTGCCTGGTCAGAGCTAGGTGAGAGCGAAGGTGAAATTTAGGAGAGGACTATACTCAATAATGGACTAAATAGGCTAATGATAAGTTAACATGCAAACTAATACACAAACTTTACGTCCATAATGTCGGTTTAAATTCTATGATTACTCATCAACGCGTTCCTTCCCAGATTGCTTTAGTTTACTATGTAACTTTGTAATAACTAAGTTACATAACTACAACGTCATGGAGATTACGATCATGTTGAACCAACAGAGCTATCGTCAATCTAACAATATCGCTCGATCTTCTATTATGTGGTTTCAATGTCAATGTTTGCGTTAAGGTCATGAGATCAGTGATTTAATCTTGTTGATTTGGGACTACTCTCAACTGTCGAAAGATTTTGAAGGAGATAAGAATCATCCGCTAGGTTATCCTGGTTGAGAGACGTTATAAGAGTTATTGTGGAATGGTGATTAGAACTAAGAACAAATGCATTTATTGTTCAGATACCTACTAGTTGTAGGTACTACAATTTACTCCACGGCATTAGACAAGGTATTGTCTTGACTCTTAAAGATTCTAGTACACTGATATTATTTTACTTGACTTAGGTACCTATGGTCTAAGCCCTATGCTTTTAGAAATATTTTAAAGTCAATGACTATACAGTTCTATAAATGAAATATTTTCTGGCTAAAATAAATAGCTCCGAAAAATACCATACCGCTTTATGAAGTATGTTAAGTCGTGTCTACTACAAGAATCATTATTTTACCTTTAGTCTAGATTTTTGTGTGATCTCAAGAAAGTTGATAAAAGATTCCCAAGATACGTGCTTGATACCAACGAACTTAATCAACAGAGAAAAAGAAATAATGAAATGAAAAGAGAAACTTCTAACAGATTAAAATAAGAAACTATTTACAAAATACAACGAATACAACTTAATAATATCGAAATCATAAATTGTAGCTTTCCATATAATTAAACTATAAATCTGGACATTAAATGAAAATGAGATTGAAAACTTGAATCTAATTATAATTATTTGAAGAAACTGAACTAAACTACCAATCATAGAACGGAAGCTCGCTTTTAAATTATTCCTACTTATAGAAATGAAACTACCAATAATGATAGCAATCACATAAAATTGGATGAAAACTGTTATGAAACTAATAAAATTGGTCTACATTTTACTTGTGGTTTAACTACTAACTTAATTTATTTTGATGGGTTGCTGCAGAATAAATAAATATAAATTAAAAATATAATAATAAAATAACATACTATCTATACAAATTTATTTACCAATCTTTAAATCATTTTTGTGAAAGAAACGAAATATGTGATAAAGTACTGTACTGAAGTCATAAAACATAACATTTTCTTTATTCAGTGGAAGTAATTAAGTAGGCAAGCAATAAATCTTAAGAAAACAGGTATTAAACAGTTATTTAGGTGAAAGATATCGTATTCAAACGAATCTATACTCATATTACTAAAACAAGTGTTACGGAACGTGCGTCTTTTCCATGACGTTAACGACAATCATATAAATCTTTAGTGGTCTTCCTTTGATGAAAATTCAGTGTATAATTTTTTTTGCGGTCTTCAAGTCATTAACGTTTCTTCAATAAAATCTATAACAAATACCTAGAAACTTTATGATATTCCCATTCATAGGTTTTCTTAAGACAATGCAATTTTTTATTCTGCCATAGGCTTGCGCTTGACTACAACTTGTCTGATGTTAAGCAATGATATTGGAGTCTACGATGGGACGCGCTCGCCTAATATACCGATTCATTTGTGATTACGAAAGATTCTCTGTGGGAAGGTGGCAGTGGAACTATTATGATTACAGACCATAAAGAAGCAAAAATTCGACGACCCACTCTCTTAAATGGTGTGACCCACTAACCACGGCCGAAGCCTACCACCAGCTAATTACCAGTAAATTTAAAATAACCAGATGATTGATTGTCAGATGATTTGCAGCACCCGGGGACTACGTGTGGGGATTCAGATAAAAGGTGCACTCCAACGGACGAAGGTGACGCCCCAAAGTTCAATTTCTATTGCCATCTGGGGTATTTGCTGTAGTTTATCGGTCATTACCTTCTTCAAAAGTAGTGCTGAACTAATCTATTTTTAGTTTAGCTTAGTTTACCAATTTTGAATACAATCTGATTCAACCTGTCATAGCCAACGAATTCAGTTACATTAAAGGAATAACCTTGTAAAATCCTAATATAAGAGGTAGTATAGGAAGACAAGGAATAAGGGGGTGAAGCCGGGACGCGACTTTGAAACATAAAACGTGAATTTGATCTTAGCCAAAGTAGGTATTTACATTTCTTTGTCTGAAATTGTTTAGCATCTGTTATTTAATATCAGCAAAGAAAACTTTATTTTTATAATAAAAAATCGGAATAAAATATGACAATCACCAACTCAGACCCCTTTTTTTTTGTTTCCGCTGTGGGAATGCATTTACGCACTGTCCCGCCCCTAGGGGAAGGCGGGGGTGTGTGAGACTCGTGGCACCGAGAAGCAGTGCTCCCCCGATCGCGATGTTGCTTTATGCAACACCGCGGGCGGGGGCAATACTCATTAAACCCACAGCGCTCCGTCTTTCACCTTGGTGAACATGAACCGCAGAAACAGCCGCCACTTATTCCGTGACGGCTGCGTCGACGGCGCATGTGCACCCAGCAGGGCCGCGGGAACCACGATGTGACACTACCGCGAACCAACTCAGACCCTAGAAACCCTTTAGGGATTAAAACTTACACTTACAGTTTATATGATAGTTGAGAGAAGACTAACTCACAACTAATAGGTAGAAAAATAGATTAATACATTTTGGGGGACTGAGTCACCCTCGTCCGTGGGAGTGCACCTTTTATCTGAATCCCCACACGTGGTCCCCGGGTGGTGCAAATCAGGTGACAATCAACTGGTAATTATGTTAACTGGATATTAATTGGTGGTAGGCTTCGGCCGTGGTTAGTGACCACCCATCAGACAAAGCCATACCGCCAAGCAGCCTTGCCGTGTTCCGGTGCGATGTCTGGTGACACCATGTAAGAGAGTGGGTCGAAATTGTTGCGCCTTTATGGTTTCAACCTTAAGGAGCCTCATTTCACTGCCACCTCATTTCATTGGGCTGGCGCATCCCATCGTAGACTACATCATTTCTTAACATCAGGTAAGTTGTAGTCAAGCGCCAGCTTATTCAAGAATTAAAAAAAAAAGTAAGATGTATTGTCTGAATTTCGTACAATTCGGTTTTTCATTCTCAACACAAAATTCTTTAACTAAATCTCATACAACACTATTCTCAGTCTTTGATCTAAAAATAAACAGCATAAATTGCTATTAATCGGTTCAGTGCCTTTGATCAGAAAGAATTCAAGATCGATTTTTATGTGCTATCGTAGTGTTTATTTGGATGATATTATTTTCATATCTGGTGCGTACGTGTGGTATAAAAATATTTCAGAGCAGAGGTTTAATGACTTATTCGAGGACGGAACGATTTCACGTAGGTCAAAACTTAGGTTCTTAAAATTAAGAAGAAAAACACGAACCATGAACACCCGTGAACATGAAGTCTGAAAAGACTTTGAAACGTCGGGATCTAAAATCTAAAATAAACCGCGATAAAATCCGTTAAAAAGTAGTTTTATTTAAATGTAAGAAGGAAGACTTAAAACATCATAAAAAATAACCTTGAAAGGTCACTGAACTCTGAATGTTAGCCCGTAAAGTTCGATCTGTAAAATATCTTGAGAAAAACAAAGAAATGCTTTCAACTTCTTCAATCAATACATTCAGACCAATAAATTAATCTAGGCAACATTTAGCCAATTTGTCGATCCATTTCTAAGAAAGTGTTCGATGACCTACTAATTAAAGAGTTTGGATGACTGTTAGCACTGTAACCTTATTTCAGTAAGTCAAAGGTTAATCAAACAATGTGCCGTTTTATTAGGTACTGGTCATAAATCTAGGCGATTGTCCGTAATTTTTTCAGCATACATTCGAATTTGGAATGGATTTGAAATATAAATTTTGAATTGTAACTATGTTTGTGAGTTTTTAATTTTAATGTTTTGAATTCAGAATTCGATCTGTTTTGTTTGCATGCTATCATGTAAATGAAGGTACATTGTGTCAGTGTAGTATCACAGATATGAAAAAAAACAATCTATAATTATCTGTTGAGTTCTGTTCATCTAGGACTATCATTTGTTGTTCTATGGCCACAAATGAATTGTCTTCCATAGTGTCAACACATTATATTAGAAAAAACCAAGATAATAAAACTACTTGCTCAATGATTCACATTTTTTTCTTTGCGTTTTAATGAAAGTGTTCTAAATAGTGACAATTAAAATGTGTGTTTAGCTGTCCGTTCGGTGTTTTAACACAATTACTTGAGAAAAGAGGTCAAACTGCATTCATTTCTGTTGTTTCTAATTACTGATATTACTAACGTGCACGATTGCTTTTAGTAAATTGCTTATACTGTTAACATAGAGTACTTGGCCATAACTACTTTTGTTTTATTATAAAATTTATAATAATCTTAAAATAAGCGTCTTTAGGTCGGGCTGAAATATTGCTATCTATTTCGACAGCGCCCATTTCTATAAAAACAATGGAAAATCATTGCAAGTTGTATCCATCTTTAAATAATATGCACTTCATCATCAATCCCACTTAGACTAACGATAACGACAGATGGAAAAGAACAAAATTGATAGGATTGATATAAAATTGTCACGTAATATTTCGAAGGTGAATTCCATACATTTTGGTCTTTACAATCTTTTGTTATCGCTTCGCTTCGTAATTTGTCTAGTGGCCCTGTTGATAAAGGTCTCTTAATATTAAGCACACCACGCGCAATCCATATCTTCGTTAACTTAACGCTTGCAAGTCTTGTTATAGAGATCACTCCGAGAAATTTGAGCTCTACCACAGATAGTATAACTATTAATAGTATTAGTATTGTCTTAGATTTACGCAAATATCACACAAATGTGTGATGTCTTAATTTATTTGTACCAAAACCCAAGCAAAATAAACTCAGAATTCAAGACACTGTGATCTCAGTTTGCTTAAATCGGAACGTAACTTAAATAATAATGTTTGTAGGTAGTCAGTAATAATTGTGATTAATATTTTTGACATACCTCAGTCCACCCGTGAACATGAAGTCTGAAAAGATTTTGAAACGTCGGGATCTAAAATCTAAAATAAACCGCGATAAAATCCGTTGAAAAGTAGTTTCATTTCAATATTAATAGTATTATTAATAGTTATACTATAATAGATAGTATTACTATTATAGAGACCGAATCGTAACGTAGTTAGGTTACGTTTCGGTCTCTATTTAAGAACACTTTTACCACAACAATTATCGTTTTACGGCTAATATGGTCAACCCATTTCAACTTCAGCTTGCTGATTACTTTTAAAACAACATGCTTCGTTGCTATAACTATTTACAGAAAAAATGTACCATTCAACTCATTTTCCTTATACGAAAGGTAGAATGAAACAGAATCAGCAACAGTTTTGTGGTATCCCATTAATATATCAACCGTTACTCAATTGTTTTTGTCCCACAACTGGTAGTTCGACGTTTTCACATGAAATACTTTTGCGAACGTTACTCAAGTAAAAACTTGTGTGAACACTTCCATATACGTTTACCGCTATTTAAAATTGATATAGGCTTAAAATGTGACAGGTTTTATAGCAGGCCAGTATGTTAGTGGATAGGGAACTGGACAAGAAAGAAATAACTTAAAATTTAAGATTTTAAAAATAGAATGTATTTTATTGTCAGTTGAGCATTGTAAACCGTCCGATAGAGCTATGATGTGCCCGGGAGACAGCGGGTTTCCTGCCCCGAACAAAAAAAAATCGGTGTCTGGTTGTTTGAGAGATACCTACCCTCTATGCTTCGGGGAGTACATTTAGCCGTATCCCGGTTGTCATTTTAGACATCTATTATTGTAATTGCTTCAGCTACTGGTTCCCTACCCAGTCGCTCACTTAATTTTAGTAGCTAGCCGCATCAGGTTAGACTGAGAGTCGACCCCTATAGAAATGGGAAAAGGCAAGGGAAATTATGACCATGATAAGGGTCTATTGTTATCACTTACGGCAATCCAGCCTTGTGCTTAACAATATTTGGATACTTGTGTATTTGGTGTCCCGAGATTTGGCCGCGTTTCAACGCCTTGAGTCTCTTTATGATTTTGTTGTCAATGTCATCAAACAAGAGTAGCACTATCGGAACAGAACCATATCTTATGAAATAAAAAAAAAATTGGTTGCCTGTAAAGTCGGTATACGGGCGAAAGTTTTACGTGACAATGACTTTGAGTGGTAAAATAATTTTAATGTGAATATTCATTCGTATAGTAGGAAGAAGGATGAAATAATAGTAACAATTTAAAACATTTATTTATACAAAGAATTATATTTAAAACATTAATTTATACAAAGAATCTCGCTCTTAGGCGGGCTAACTGTGCTCGAGTGGAAGGGACGCGTGCCTTTCACTTTTTATGTCTGTCTCTCTCGCTCTTAGGCGGGCTAACCATGCCTGAGTGGAAGGGACGCATGCCTCTCACTCGCTCTCATTGTGAGCGCATAACGTGATCGGAGCGTAACGCAGTTTCTTGAAGTGTCACCCGGCAAACCAATTTATAAGACGTTGTCACGTCAAAAGAAAACTATCGTAATAATAATAACATCGTGGGACATTATTCCTACATACTGCGTTCTATTTAAATAAAAGATACACCCAGTCTCAAGATAAATTTAAAAATATAAAAGAAGAAACTGACTGACTGACTGACTGACATATCAACGCAGAGCCCAAACTGCTGGGTCTGGAGACTCCAAATTTGGTTATGGCATAGGTTCCTTATGGGGTCTAGGGGTGCACTAAGAAAGTATTTTTTCAAAACTCTCCCTTTATGGGGGTGAAACGCGGTTCCAAAATTTGTATGGAGAAACAAGATTAGTGAGATCAATTTTGCGGACGAAGCCGCGGGCGGAAGCTAGTAGACAATATTTTCGCACACACAAAATATCAACCCGTATACTGCAACGAAATGCCAGTATACACTCTCACCACCCCGTCAATTTAATACTTCTAACAACTTAAAAAAGTTAAGTTAAGAATCTTCAAAAAGGTTTTACTTAACATTAAAACGTTAGTAGCTGATTATTAAACTGTAAAATTAAAAATGTAGATTTAAATTAATTCCAATTTCAAAACTTATTCATTTGAAGTCGAGACGTTTGTTTTAGTAGGTATTTCAATTTAGAACATAAATTTCAATTTTCTGTGTAGATAGATACTCAAACGGTAACTAGATTTCAACCATAGGCAACCAGTAAGGTTCTATAAGTAATATGTGCCATAGACTTAATATAAATCGAAGCATGTCACACTATTTGTGCCGAACGATTTGACCGATTCTTAAGAAATTTGAATAAAGAATTAGCTACTATTGTTGAACTTATTTTCTATGTATATTCAGTAATAGTAATATGAATATGTCACTCTAACATAACATCAATATCTTCTTGATCGTCTTTAATCTTTTATATCTATGATTGTACATACGTAGGTAGGTAGTCTGGAAATCTATATTATAACGTCATGTTGACTTTTAATTTCCGTTTCTATTAATCGTTGTTACGAGTACTAAAGACATTCGTATTACCAAAGACGTAGCAAGTTATAAAATTGATTTACTTTCAACTATTACGATTTGATGACTATTGAAGTAGTTATAAATTTCGACCGGCATTTGTATTTATTACTTTATTAATAGCTGAGTAAACGTTCATTGATAATGAGAAATTAATAAAACGAAATGTTCTGATGACATATCAAATAGTATAGAAATCATATCTATAGATGATAGGGGGACATATTTTTTAATAATAATTACATACTTGGAACACATGACATGTGCGACTATCTTTTGTAGAGTTTACCTTACTTTTATCTACTGATTTTTATTAATGTGCTGTTTCCAAGTGCGCATTATATGCTTTATTTAAACTGTTAGTCTGGAAGACCGCACCAAGGAATTTGTCGTCCACTGTGACCCTTGATAACGTGACATAACGCACACAAACGTCTTTCAAGCACGCCACTGATCAAAATTCAGTGACGCGGAAGTGGTTACATAAATTTGTAAAATTCATAGATATTCTTCTTTATTTAAAACTAGCGGACCTGGCAGACGTCGTTCTGCCCGGTAAAGCAGTGCCATCTACCGGGTCTTAGACCTACCGAATATAACCAATAATAAATAATAGGTATATAACCCGGTTTTCGGCACTTCTTCGCTTTCAAAATTTTCTTTTTTTTAATTTCTCTGCGTAAAAACCGTCCTCGTACTTAAAGGAATATTTTAATAAAAGAATTAGCGAAATCGGTCCAGCCGTTCACGCGTGATGTCGTGACAACGGAAAACGCGTTTCATTTTTATATATATAGATATCTATGTCATATTTTTTGTTGTTGTATGAAAATGTAAAAATAAATTAAACTGATGAACTGAACGGTTTTATTGACATTTACAACTTCATTGCGTTATGTGTTAATACTTATTGGTATAAATCTATGTCACAGTATCTCCTTATAAGTAATAACTAATCGCCCACTTACTTAATCCAATTAAGAAGTTTTAGTTTCGCACGAATTGTCAGTTTTAATGTTACTAGTTATAGCAGGTTTGATTTGTACACATGTGATTACGTTACGAAATAGTACAATTTGTAAGTGACAGATAAGTTATCCTTTCAAGCACGTTACAGTATGCCAAAGCATGCTGCAGCGTCCTGCAAGAAGCGTAGAACTGTTCTTATCATAAATATGAAGTTGATGCAGATGTTTTTGGTATGCTTTAGCATACTTTGGTATGTTACAGCATGCTATGGCATACGGTGGCATGCTGCAGCATAAAGTGTCGTGCTGCGGTATAACGCAGGCCAAAAAAGTTAAGAATTACTTGACTAGAAATATAATCCTTTACCACTGAGTGCAGGACTAAATGAGGCTAATTTTAAAACCAAGGTTAGCCGAATTGGTTCAGCCATTCTCGAGTTTTAGCAATACAAACATACGTCAATTTATTTTAATATGTAGAAAATTGGTTGCGAAAATGTTAATTACTTTTGTGCGGTCAGAAAAAGTAGCCTATTTTTTCCAAACTTCAAACAGAGTTCCGGTTCAATAGTTTTGGCGTGAAAGCGCGATAGACAGACAGACTTAGTTTCGCATTTATAATATTAGTAAGGATTTTTTACAGGCCGTATCACTGAATGTGGACAGTATTTATAAATAATCAATATCATGTAGTTGAGTGATCGGAACGCTGGCAGGTCGTGAGATCCGGTTCAATTCCATTGCAATGCTTTCCCTTCTGGATTTGAAGTTCCGGGTTAACAATAGATAGACAACATCCACCTATAAAATATACAGGGTTTGTTTAAAAACACCAGCGACCTCGCAGGAGTAGATAACTGACACCATAAGCAGTAACTTTTGTTTCACGAGTTTTGATGTAACTCAATACATTGTCATGGCAAGTTACACGACTCTAACGCTTGCTTGAGATCCATACAAAAATGTCACCAACTTCTCCAGGTAACTATCTGTAGCCTTATTCACGTAATTAAATAAGTTTAATTGGAGTGCAGTTGCAGTTAAGTTTTAAACAAAAAACAGACCATATCGTATTTTAGAAAATTTGACAACCGCTGTCATATACGCCCGCGTCACGCGACCTCTTTAGAATAAATATGACAGCTAAACAAATTACTGGATTACCATTTTGCACTAAGCGTAAACTAACTTGCAACTGCACCGCAAATTGATCGGCGCGTCAAGAAATTACGTGAATTAGCCTACTGGTTATATTAGGTGATCGCGAGGTTTGTAGGCTATGTATTCAGTCCCTTCATAGATTAGATAGATAAAGATTCAAGCGGGAAATCAAACTAATATTACATAATTAGTTGTGTATGAAAAAAGACCCGCCAAATTATCAAAAGTCGTTTAACAAAAGTTGTTGTATAGGATATCAGCTATCTACTCCTAAGAGCATGTCGTAAAAATCAGATTATTCGTAGTACATTATTTCTCTAAGTAGGACTGATTTTCAACAAAAATTGACGTAGGTATAGTGAAAAACAAAATTTAAAATTCAAAAAACCCGGCTGCACTAAGAGCGAAGACAGATTTAGAATAGAAATCATAATTATTATAAAATCAACTCCGGACAAAGTTCACTCTACCTGCGTTTTACATTGTGGCGTCACATACCTAACGCCACTCAAGAGACATGACGTCATAGCAATCCTGAATCGCACAAGCAAAGTTTCAACGACGATTATCATTATACAACTTCCCGACAAGAACTGTCGGAGGGAGTACCGCGGTCGCCGGGCATTATAACTCGCCCGGCTGGAAGATCTTCCCTTTACTCTGGAGGGTCACTACCACCCGATCCTCCAGTCTCCTCCACACATAGCTGAATCCCTGAAATCATTCAGGTTAGTCTAGTAGCAGGTGGAATGACGCTATGTCGATAATCGTGCTAAACCATTTACCTCTTTTTGTGCCGTAATCGGATAAACACTATATACTATGTCCTTAACCCGAATCCCAAACTATGTTCTTCCCATTTTTCATTCAAATCGGTTCGCTAGTTGTGTCGTGTAAGCGCGACAGACAGAGTTACTTTCGCTTTTATAATATTAGTAAAAATCAGTCCCTGTTGATAAGCGAAAATGACATTGACAGCAAATAAAAAAATAAAATATTCTGGGACATTAACACACACGGTCATCTGGTCCTAAGCTATATATAACTTTTCTTTTGTAAATTGAAACATATAATAGATATTTACACCCAGACTCGACACAAACACAAATGTTCATCACTAATGTTTGTCTCGGGTGGGAATCAAACCCACGACCTGCGGCGTGAAAAGCAAGTATCTTACCGACCACGCCACCGGCTCGTCGAAATATCTGTCCAGTGCCTACACCTTTGGGTAATTTAGACTGTTGTGACTATATTTAGAAATTACCTTACAAATTAGTTTGACCTATAGTTCAATGAAAGATTTCTAAATTAGCTAATTTGCCATTTTGTAATACTCTAGAGTCTAGAGTCTAGACATCTTCAAGGTCCGAAGTTAATAACAGCTAATCATAGTTTCATTGTTAGATAAAAATCTTAAGTCATAGTATTTGTAACTTTCAAGGAACCGTGATCTCGGTATTCATAGAAATTAATTATCTTCTGAAAAAATTGCATCATTGTGTAATGATTACATACAAATATGTTCGACATGCCCGTCTAGTCTTCGAAGCTAAAATAATATAATAATAATATTCTGGGACATTAACACACACGGTCATCTGATCCCAAACTAAGCAGAGCTTGTACTATAGAAACCAGATAAATGATAATATACTACATATAATACTTCTCTTTTGTAAATACATACCTACTTAAATATAGATAATAACACCCAGACACAAGACAGACATTCAACAGGAATTCCTAAAACAAGATAAAACCAAAAAATATAATAATAATAATAAATACAAAATAATAATAATAATACAATATAATACTATAATAATAAATACTATTTGAAATCACGTCTGGACTTAATTGCTTTTTATTAACAAACAGTGCAACTTAACCTTACATTTTAAATCAACATAATATAAATTTAATTATCGACATGACATAACAATTAGTCAATTCCTAGACGAAATCTAATTTGAAAGAGTGATCGAAGAAATAAAATCTATTATTTTATAACAAAAGTATCTTAAAATCATTTGATCTTTCACAATCAAATCAGATTATTATGATAATCTATCGATAATGACATTACTAGGTGTAATGTTAGGCCAAGGTTGTTTTAGACTTCGCATACGATTCAGCTGTTTGTTTTACGATTTGTATTATTAAGAGTTTGTGTTGTGTAAGTACAAACAAAACTACGAACTGCTTTCTGACTTGTACGGTTAGCAGCAAAAGTGGACCAAATATTTTTTCATAAAATGCTAAAGCTAAGTCTAAGAAAAGTATATTACAATGTTATTTTAAATATGAAACTACTAGCTTCCGCCCGCAGCTACACCCTTTATGGAACCTGTGTGCCAAATTTAGAGTCTCCAGACCCAGCGGTTTGGGCTCTGCGTTGATATGTCAGTCAGTCAGTTTCTTCTTTTATATATTTAGATTATGTGCTAAGAAGCCCAGGTTAGGAGTGCATACGAAAACTTGCACAAACTTTGTATTCGATATCAATAAAAACATAGGTAAGGTTTTTAATGTTGTTATACTTAAACCAAACTCCGGAACCCTCCTCAAAACTAAATCCTAGGTACAGCCGTGAATATGTAAACCTAATTCATTTGCCATATGTACAACTACCGATGTAAAACGCTGTCTTGTTTGTACGCCGTGCTGAAGTACTATTAGAATCGAAATAAAATATATATATTTTATCTACGAAATGTATAAGGATTTCAATATAAAAATACTGTAAATTATGTGGTATAGTATTTTGAATTATATAGTATTAGCTACGTATTTAACAATATCTTTATATCATTACTAGCGGACCACGCAGACGTCGTCCTTCCCGGTAAATCAGTGCCACCTACCGGGTCAGAAAACAGAATACGACCTCTAAGATTTCATAAAAATCGGTCAAGCTGTTTCGGTGTTTTTTAAATTTTTTCTGCGCAAAAACCATCCTCGTATTTCAAGGAATATTCTAAAAAAAGAATTAGCGAAATCGGTTCAGCCGTTCTCGAGTTATGCGCTTACCAACACATTTTGCGATTCATTTTTTATATAAAGATTTATTATGATATCGAATTCAAAAACAGGATTAACGCAGATGGCGCTAAAAAAAATGAACGTAAAATCGAAAATACATATAAGTAAAAATCAGTATAAAAATGTGGTACCTACTAAAAATTAATAATAAAAAAATTATAATACGAAAATACCCTGATGTTTATTGTGAAGCCATTTTTATGGTAGGTTGTCTATAATTGAAGTGGTCCTTGTACAGTAGGATACCATTCGCTCTAGATTAATGATTAAGATTAGATAATTAATGTTGGGTAACTATTGAAAGTGAAAGGTAAAAGAACAATGAACATATGTTGATACAAGGTTAAATGTTTATTGTTGTTAAAGTATGTTGTTTGACACTCTGATATGAAAATAGACATAAAACATTTGTCTACATGGATATGGTCAAGGCCAAGCTGCATCTGGGAGTAGTCCTCATGTCTACAAGTACATAATTATTGTTTGGGTTTCGGTTTTTTCGGGTTTTAAAGACACTGCAGAGTTATTAAAAGTTAGTTTATTTGATTGTTAGGTATTTTTTTGCAAATTATTTTAAGACATGAGTTCGACGACTTTATTTTTAAAACTCAAAAATATCCAAATAATGTAATTCTGTAAAGAGAAACCGCTAGCTTTTTTATTCTACTAAAATTATTTTTAAAAAATCTAAACAATATATTATTATAATCCTTAAAATTCCTTTTTTTTAATTGCTCTGTACATTGAAATGAAACTACTTTACAAAGGATTTTATCGCGGTATATTTTAGATTTTAAATCCCGACGATTCAAAGTCTTTTCAGACTTCATGGTCACAGGTAGATAGATATTTGACGTCCAAAATTATAAATCACAATTATTACTGATTACCTACAAACATTATTAAATTGCGTTCCGATTTAAGCAAACTGAGCTCACAGTGTCCTAAATTCTGAGTTGATTTTGCTTGGGTTTTGGTACAAGTAAATTAATTACTGAGTCCCAAGCTGGTGGTATAGTATACATCTATTTTAGGTCATCCTTCCCCTTTATCCTTAGTGAAGTGATAAAACCGCCAAGTAAAACAAAATTAATTTCTAATTTAAGATTGAACTGCTATGCCACAATCTTAACAATTTTGATACAGACTGTACTCCTCTATTAATAACCACCAAACCACTATGAAACCGATTGTTAGCAGAGCTTCAAAGTTCTCGCCTGAAGCGATCGCAAACAATATCATGTAATATGAAAGTGTAAACACTGTCTGTTAGTATCACGATCTCTTGAGGCCTTATAGTAATTGCAGTTTAAGAATTATGTTAGTACGACATGCAAATATTGTGGTTTAAAGGCGTCAAGTAAGATACGAAGTACTTTTATTGTATTTATATGTGAGTTGTGCTTGACTGTACCATTTTTTTTTTATTTCGGGGGCAATTGAGAAATATTATGATAATAATAATATAGTGGGTCATTAACAGACACGGTCATCTGTAGGCTAATTCACGTAATATCTTGACGCGCGGATCAAGTTAAATAAATAAATAAATATTCTGGGACATCAACACACACGGTCATCCGGTCCCAAGCTAAGCAGAGCTTGTGTTATGGAAACCAGATAACTGGTATATACTATACATATAATGATTTTCTTTTGTAAATATATACTTATAATATATAAATATTTACACCCAGAATCGACACTAACACGATTGTTCATCACTAATATTTGCATCGGGTGGGAATCGAACCCATGATCTGCGGCGTGAAAAGCAAGTATCTTACCTACCACGTCACCGGCCCGTCCGAAGTTGTAGTGCAGTTGCGATCAAGTTGCGGTGCAGTTGCATTTAAGTTTTAGTCTTTGTGCCAAATGGTATTCTTGTAATTGTCATTTAAATAACATATACGCTAAAGCATTCGCGTGACGCGAACTTGACGCGAGCGTATCTGACAGCGGTTGTCAAAATTACGAGAGTACGAAAAGGGTAGTTTTGATCGAAACTTAACTGCAACTGCACCGTAACTGAACTTATTAAAATCACGTGAATTGACCTAATCCCAAACTAAGCAGAGCTTGTACGATGGAAACCAGATAACTAGTAATATACTACATATAATACCTTTCTTTTGTAGTTACTTACTTAAATACAGATAATTACACCCAGACACAAGACAACCAGACGTGTACATCATTATTATAATTTTATGTATTATGAACTTGTAGTTATACGTACCTGTATCACTTCAACCCTTTTTAGTGTCCCACTGCTGGGCTAGTTTAGGCCTTAATCCACACACGCTGGCCAAGTGCGGGTTGGTGGATGTCAAATGTCCTCGAATGCTCTTAGACATGCCGGTTTCCTCGCGATGTTTTCCTTCGCCGATATTGAGCAGCGGCGATGAAACAATTCCCACAAAGATGTGTGGGCACGACTGGGATTCGAGCCCGCGACCTTATATTTCTAAGGCAAGGCCAGTACCACTGCGCCACCGCTGCTCACGTACCTGTATAATAATAATAATATAATAATAGTATTATAAGCCTTTATTCAGACATTTTACAAATGGTTAAATGCGCAGATTATTCTGAATCGTTGACACCGACTACCCGATCTGTTTGCCCGACTGTGGCAAAGGCCTCCTCCATTTCTTTCCATTCCATTCTGTTTTGCGCTTTCCTTGTCAACATTTTTCCTGCTGTTATCTTTATTTCATCTTCCCACCTTCGTAGCTGTCTTCCTCGCGTACCTGTACACTATCGTTTAAATATCGGTAGAAAAAGTATGGGGAAAATCATCACCAATCCATATAAGTTAGTCAAATAGGTGGTGGTGTAACTGGGCGTAGGTCCGAGTAAATTTATATTATGTATCTAACTCGCCTACTGGGCATTTGATGAAGTTCATATTATTTGCCGGCCTTTGCAGCTACAACATTAAACGTTAGAAAGAGTATTCTACTTTTGTTTAGTTTGTTAATAATTATCTTACGCAATCTATAAAATTTCTAACTTTACCAAATTTCATTAAAATCTGTACAGTAATTTAAACTGATGACATTGTTCAAATTGCGGGAAGCAGATGGATACGTGCAGACGAAATCTCTAATGACGTCACGCTTATGTAAGTTTTATACCCCTGTATGACGTAGCGTACTCCCACTTCATAACCATAATGCATTAAATGTTAAATGTTAGGTATATGCTATCTAAATATAGAAAAGAAGAAACTGACTGACTGACTGACTGACATATCAACGCAGAGCATAAACCGCTGGGTCTGGAGACTCTAAATTTGGCACATAGGTTCCTTAAGGAGTCTAGGGGTGCACTAAGAAAGGATTTTTCAAAACTCACTCTTTAAGCGGTGAAACGGGGTTCCTAAGTTTGTATGGAGAAACAAGATTAGTGAGATCAATTTTGAATTTAAAATTTTAGTTTCAATGATAAACCTAAAAATACGTGTCTAACGTTATTATCTTACTGACTGACTAATGAAAATACGATTTCTAGACTGTGGCGTGGTCCATATTAAAACACGGTATGTCCTTTCAGGTTATTGTAGTTTCAAAGTCAATAAATACAGTATTGCAGACAACGAATCTACTGGGATATACGCTGAAGTACAGAGTTAAGCTTCAATGTAAGTTAAATTGACTGACATAGTCTGAATATTGCAACGGTCAGAGTATAATTTTCTCTGTTACACTGTAGTTTGATGAAGTGCTACTAAGTTTGAGGTGTGAAGGATAAAATTATGATAGAGGTTCGACAAGACAAAGGCTCTGTAGGCAAATTTATGTTATTTCTTGACACGCCGATCAAGTTCCGGTGCAGTAGCAATCATATTAAAATTAAGTTTACGTTTTAGTGCAAAATGGTATTCTTGTGATTGTCATTTAAATAACCCACACGCTAAAGCGCTAAAGTGCTCGCGTGACAGAAACTTGATGCGAGCGTATCTGACAGCCGTTATTTGACGGGCCGGTGGCGTGGTCGGTAAGATACTTGCTTTTCACGCCGCAGGTCGTGGGTTTGATTCCCACCCGAGACAAACATTCGTTAAATATGTCTGTTTGTCTTGTGTCTGGGTGTAATTATCTATATTTAAGTATATATTTACAAAAGAAAAGTATTATATGTAGTATATTACCAGTTATCTGGTTACCGTAGTACAAGCTCAGCTTAGTTTGGGATCAGATGGACGTGTGTGTTAATGTCCCACAAAAAAAAATACGAGAATACGCAAAGGGCTGTTTTGGTCGAAACTTAACTGCAATTGAACTTTTTTAATTACGTGAATTAGCCCACAGATAGGTAAGTAAAATTTCCATGCGTTCAAACGATTTTGCAATAATCACTGCTGGAATCAGCTCTGATAGGTCCCCTTAGATTACATTACCCGTGGTGCTTAGTCCATTTTCATGAGGCAATTTTAAACCTCTCTTTTATTTCTCTATGCTGTCTCCCGTTTTGCCTGGAGGGAAATGGACAATGTAACTTGCCAACTCCTCCTATTATCTTTCTGATTAAATTCATACGGGATTCAAGACAGTTTAGGTGTCCTGGGACTTGGACGGTTCAAATCCCGAATCTCTTCTAGATTAAAGAAGTAGCAGGATTGCAGTGGTGGGTTAGGTCCCAAAAAAATCGAAATCGTCTCGGGATTTGAACCCGGCCCCGACGCCTAATTTGTCTAGGATCCCGCACGAATTTAATCAGAATCAGATACTACAAGTTGTAGACAATTTTATATGGCTACAGTATGTCATAGTAATCATTCAAACAAATTATAATTTAAATAGACAGCAGGTTTGGTCTTTTGGCAACCTTGGCGTCACACTGTGGGAATATGGACATTGCTGAAAATCAGTGTTGTGGGTCGCCTCTAATAGGCACTCACAGCGTTTATTGAGCAATGTCCATGTTTGACCCTGATGGGTCACACTTACACTTTTTTTCTTTTTTTTAACTACTTTTCATTTGTTTTTTTTTTCTCTTTTCAAGTGTTTTTTTTTTTCATTTGATTCTGTGTGTTCTGTCTATGTCAAATATTTTTTTCTTTTCTTTGTAATCATGGCTGTCATTCCCTAGATCTCCTCTTATTAACGATTTTAGTAGAGTATTCATACCTACAAAAGATACCTAATCTAACAATTCCTTACAAATTACATGAACGTTTGCTACAAAGCATCCCCGAAATCCGTAGACAAGCTACTGTCGGTAGTTCGTAGGCTAATTTAGTATAGAGAGCCCTTTGAGAGCTTAATTGCTTACCTGTTCCCTCAAGAGCCGAGCTTATGTGACTAATTTGATGGACAGAGTCTATGGTAGGCTTAGTAATGCAAACTATCAACTATCGTACTCAACTGGTGTAGGCAGAGGTGAATTTTCATACCAGATAGGTAACAATATTATAAATGCGAAAATTTCTATGGATGTTTTTTATCTTGAAATAAGCTTGCGCTTCACCGCAACTTGCCTGTTTTTAAGCAATGATGCAGTCTACAATGAAACGCGCTTAACCAGTAAATACCGATTCGCCTGGTGACTTGAAGACAGGCAGATTATAGCTATCGGCAAACAGATTGGCCGGTTGGGGATTCCACTACTTAGCAGTTCGCACAATAATGTGGAAGTGTAGCGTTTTGTGCGTATCTACCAGTGGAATTTCCGCCATATCGGTGGCGCATAGCCATACCTCTACTTGTCCGATGATAGAACGGAAATAGGGGAATAAGATTATGTAATTCCAACGCACACTTTCTGAAGTGTACCTATCCGATAGAAGACCAAAAGGCTAGCAACAATGCGGCGATGCTCGAGGCAGTAAAAAAAATGGGAATTCTGGGACAATAACACACACGGTCGTCTGATCTCTAACTAAGTAGAGCTTGTGTTGTGGAAATCAGAAAACTGATATACCAAATATATTAGGTAGTTTTCTTTTGTGAATACATACTTTTAAATATATATTAAAAATAAATCACTAATTGTGTTGCTAAGCGATAATCTCGAAAAAGGCTGAACCGATTTCGCTAATTTTTTTTTAATATTCCTTGAAGTACGAGGATGGTTTTTACGCAGAGAAAAATTAAAAAAAACCAAGCTATTCCGAACCTGCCTGACCAGATTTTTATGAAATCTTATATCTATATGCGGCAGAATCGGTCGTAATCTATTTTCAGACCCGGTAGGTGGCACTGCTTTACCGGGCTGACGTCTGCGGGGTCCTCTAGTAATAGATAATAAAACTAAGACTCAAGACAAACAGACATGTTTACCATACAATTGTATGTCTTTGGAGGAAATCGAACCCACGACCTGCAGTGTGAAAGCAAGTATCTTACCGACCACGCCACCGGCCCGTCATAGCTGTTACTCTTCACTTCACTTCAACCCTTTTTAGTGTCCCACTGCAGGACACTGGTCTTTCAACTATCTTACAAGTTGAGAGAGTTTAGGCCTTAATCCACACACGCTGATCAAGTGCGGGTTGGTGGATGTCACATGTCTTCGATGGTTCTTCGGTTTCCCTTAAGATATTTTCTTTCAACGATACTAAGTAGATCGAACCCGTGACCTTATATTTCTATGGCGAGGCCGGCTATGCGCCAATGCTGTATTAATGAATGAAACTTGATAACAAGTATAATAACCTGAATTATAATAAACTCCAATACTACTCGTGTTTACGTGACCTGAGACACCTCTGTTATCAAATGGTTATGATAACGGGAACAAAATTTGAGGGCAAGCCACAAGCAAAGTTATAAGACTTTAACCCTGAAAAATATATAAAACTGAACTAACTGCCTCGATTCTCCAGTGACAAGCGTATTCACTTAACAAGGTTTGATTCTCTGGTTGAGCAAAAAAGAATTATAAAATACAAAGTTTGGAATTGTGCCTGCTGTACGGCCGGCGAAAAGTGGGTGATGTGATTTTCACCTCTGCCTACACCTTCAGGTAATAACATTTTTTAACTTATTACAAAGGTAAAAAAATTATAGCTAAAACGTTTGTCTTTGTCTGTCATCTTGACATTTATACTAGTAAAATTGAGACAAAGTCCATTTTAACTAAAGAGTCTTTTAATATGATTTTTATGAATAAGATCGTAATATGGTTTCGCTCCTCTTTCACACACCAAGTACAAATTGAACTTAACCAAGTAGGTATTGTTTTAGAAACATTCAATACTGACTCCCGGGAGTAAAATAAACAGGTTACCCAACTTGACACGAACAAAGACCTCTATAATCTTTACAGATAACATCTATTTTAACTTTATCAAAGTTAGCAACAATAGCAAACCAATTTACAAATTTTATTACAATTGTAGATAAGGTTTATCAACTTTATACTGGAATTGTTGGAGATTTTATTAACAATAATATTTGGAATAAAACTACTTTTTAACGGATTTTATCGCGGTTTATTTTGGATTTTAGATCCCGACGTTTCAAAAAAGTAGTTTTATTTCAATGTGTGATATTCGTGTAAATCTTCTTAGATAATATAATACTAAACAATAATATTCTCAAAACGTGGTTACAAACTATCCTCGATGTAAAATATAGTATTGGAGTTCGATATAGGTAGCTATGTATTTCAAAACCAAAAATTCGGACATTAAAACCCTCACTTCATCACAGTTCAACACTTTTTAGTGTCTTGGTTTTACTCTTAAGCCAGTTGAGAGAGTTTAGGCCTTAATCGAATCATTATTTCTTAGAAATGCCGGTTTCCTCACGATGTTTTCCTTCATTGATATTGAGCAGACAGCGTGTGTGGATTAAAACCTTAACTCTCTCAACTCGTAAGTTAGTAGAGGGAAGACCCGTGCCCAGCAGTGGGACACTATGAAAGGTTGAAGTGAAACGTCGGATTATGTGTAGATAGTAGGTACGACTTAAGTTAGGCGAGCACGGGTGTCTGGTTATGCGGTATGTAGTAGCCCTCGTATTCATAAACGTCTTTAAAGTTCAATATAGTTAAAATAGGTTTATATTAATGACGGTGCGTGGTGGAGAAGATGCTTGCTTTTCACGCCGCAGGTCGTGGGTTCGATTCCCACCACAGACAAAGAAACGAGTCTTGATGTAAATATCTATTATACTAGCTGCCCCAGCGAACTTCGTACCGCCAGCGGACAAAATTGTGAATCTAAACCATTCCCAGATCCCCTTGAACACAGACAAAAAATTTCATCAAAATCGGTCCAGTCGTTTAGGAGGAGTTCAGTCACATACACACGCACACAAGAAATATATATATTAAGATGTATATATTTACAAAAGAAAAGCTTTGTATGTATAGTATATACCAGTTATCTGGTTTCCATAACACAAGCTCTACTTAGCTTGGGACCAGATGACCGTGTGTGTTAATGTGCCAAAATAAAAAAAAAATGAAATTCGTGTGTCTTTGTCTATCACCTTGACATTTATACTAGTAAGAAAGAGACAAAGTGCATTTTAACGAAAGAGTCTTATAAGATTTTTATAAAAGACTGTAGGTTTCTTGTCAGTGATTACGACACTTGAAAAAATTACATAGTCCAAACTAGATTAGAAAAACTGTAATACGTTTTAAATTACACAAAAATCCGACCTCTTCCCATAATTATGTAGTTAGAAGTACATACTGTAAGAAAATTACTTAAATACACCTCACAAGACCAGTTTAACCAGCCACAAATCGTTGTTTAAATGTTAGACGTATAATTTTTGTTACAAAATTATGTTTAACTATTAAACTGCAGATGTAGCGTTTGGTGAACTTAATTCTCAGTTACGCAACCTTAACCAATGGTTAACCTTGTTTTAACATGGTAAAGTCAATTATATACAATTTACTTGTACTAATACCAATAACTTGATCAGTGCTCTGTGATCCAGTTTTTGCTAAACTATTTTAAACTCTATCGAAAATTCCGTAAGGTCCATGTTTGAATAAATTTTCTTTTCCTTTCATTTACATTCAGATACGTTGACAAATAAACTAAGAATGTTACTCGATCCTTAAGGTAATGGAATAAGGTTGAAATTAGTTTGTTTTAGTGCTTTTTTATCATTGTTTAAGGTTTTTTGTTTCTTGCAAATAGTGGAACAAGCACAGACAGACTGCATGTCGCGTAGATCTTGCGGTTTTTGCAGTAAGGCGGATTTTAGTGTTGTGATTATATCGAACGGATTTATCGATAAACGATAAAAAGAAGTAGATAGATCTTTTTGATATTAAATTTGAATTAATGGGTTATTTGCTTATATTTATGTGTGTAAATTCTGAGTCACTCGGCGAATTATAGAAAGGTCTATGCTCGAAGTCTATCTGATCGACTACACAACGAATTAATCCAAGATAACTAAAGTCACATTGCGTACATTGCACTGTCAATGAGGAGGACTAACAATTTAGGAGACTTAATACATTCCAAAGGATGCAGGGAAAGGAGGAGGGAACCAGATCACGCGGCAGGTCACCTATGCGCTGGACTGACCAGATAAAACCCGCCACACAAAACATCTTACATGATTGTGCCAGACACTCTACCAATAGGCACAGATGGCGGAAGATCGTGCGGAGAGCTGTGTCTGCCTCTATAACTGATGTAGATGACTCAATGTGACCACGAGCACTCTGACAAGAGCGGAACGACAAGGAAGAAGAAAAAGCATTGCCCTGAAATGGGGAGATCAAGTGTTTTCTCTCTTTAAAATATTTGAGATTATACCCGCTTAGTTATAATGAGTTATTATTTTATTTATACTATAAAAATTTAAATTTATAAAACAATACTCGTGCCTATTTACCACTTTTATTTTTGTTTTTGTTTATATTTTTTTTTAGTTTTATTTTTTTATGCGCGAACTTTTATTGTGCGAACTGTACTTTTATTTTTTTATGCATGAACTTTTATTGAGTTGTGGAATTCGTTGCCGTCATCTCTGTTTCCCTATAGCTATAATCTGCCTGTCTTCAAGTCACGAGTGAATCGGTATTTTCTGGGTAAGCGCGTTCCATCGTAGACTACAACATTGCAACATCAGGCAAGTTGTGGTCAAGCACAAGCTTATTATAGGATAAAAAAAATATTTTACAATTTTATTTGGTTTCAAAGCCCCGGGTTGAAACAAATTGACCGGATGTTACAATTAACCTAGATAATATAGGTCAACAGTTGTACTGATAATGTTATGTGTATTATTAACTTGATAATTAAGTTCAATAATCGTTTGAATATATTAACCTTGTATTATCTAGATTTCGCCCACGTGGTCCCCGTTTCCATTAGGTAGTGAATTTTGAAAAATTCCTTTATTAGTGCAGATTTAGACCTTATACGGAAGCTATCCCTCAAATTTGGAGTTACTAGACTGCAAAAGTGTGGGCTGTGCATTGATATGTCACTGACTGTTTTTTTTTCTTTTATATATCAGTTATGTAGATATGTTATATTGAGAGAGATATTTTAATTGAATTTTCGAATTGCTATGCGGACTAATTAATTTAACTCCGTAATTTTTGGACTTTGATGATTGAGTTGTTATTAATTTTATGAAATATTTGCTGACCCCGACTATAACGAGGGTGTGAGTAAAAGTTAAAATAGTCTGAGTATAGTAAAGTTGCGCCTTGTTTATCTATATGTGTATCTGTTTACAAGTCTGTTGCAACGATTTGTCTAGGATAAAAAAGGAAATAGATACTTGATCATTGTTACATTAACTTCAGATAATACTGCACCGCGTTTTATTCATTCCCTTTGCCTTTCCCCATTTCTATTGGGGTCGGCTCCCAGTCTAACCTGATTCGGCTAGCTACCAGAACTACAAGAGTGACTGCCATCAGACCTCGAAACCCGTAGGGAACCAGTAGCCGAGACGGTTAGTCCAGGTGTCAGATTATATTGGCTTCTGACTACATGTAACGACTGCCATAAAGGTGTTAAATGACAACCGGGATCGACGACTTAACGTTCTCTCCGAGGCACGGAAGGTAGTTCCTCAACCAACCAGACACCGAAACAAATTTTTGTTGTTACACAAATATTCGGAAGAATCGAACCCGCTACCTCCCGGGCTCCCGCTCGACTACCGAGGTCGTACCTAATACTGCACTGCACATCATTGATTAGTACTGATTTGAACATTTATAATGTTCTAACTACTCTTGTTCTATATACATCCATTACGTTCTTGAACTAACTGATGAGTTCATATCGTAATGATTCAGAGAATTACACGACTGCGTTAAATTTGCGGTTCGATAAATTGTATCATCATACATATTGTTCATAAATAGCGATTTAGAATTGCAATTTTAATTTTGCTGTGTTAAATCAATGATGTCAGTAATTAGATTAATATTGAGTGATGGTGTCTTAAGTCAATGGTGAATCAATTATGATCACATACTTTACAATTGTTACTTCGTCAATTTCAGTCAGGAGAACATTTAGAGCTATACATTATTCAACATGTTAGATACCACCAACCTACACTTGGTATTTCCAGCTTTGTTTTCATCTACTCCTAGCTTTCGCTTAGGGGTTGAGTTTGGAAAAAATCCTTCTTTTGTGCACCATTAGACCTTACATAGACCTTAGTCTTTAGACACAGCGATTTGGGCTGTGTGATGAGTCACTCAGTCAGCTTCTTCAATTATATGTTTAGATTAAGATACTATTGACGGTTTCAGCTTCAGCAGTAGCATACTAGAGATTAGTTACTTTCAGTTCTGAACTGTTTAATTCGAAGAAGCTGATGAAATTATGAAATTTAATGTATATATCCTATGTATTTATCCTATAAGTAGATATGTATATGTTTAATTTTTTGATGAATGCCTGAGTTTGTTTTAACCTAATAGATACTTATAGTATTCAATGTAGAACAGCCTGGATTCAAACCACTTCACCACATAATAAACATCAATAAAAATTCTAATCATACATTGATTGCTATTAGAAATTCTACTCGCATAATGCTGTTGGACCAAATATGCCTGACAATATAATTATACTTCTAAAAATATAATTATATGTCACTACTAAACAGAATTACTGTTTGCAGACTTCATAATAGTTTTAGAGGTAGCTTATATATTGAGAACGGTCAAATCTTGCGTTCCGCGTTCAATAAAAATTATTTCACTTTGAATATTATGTTACTTTGAATTCACTGTTGGCGATCTTGTCAATGTTGACAAATCATAGAACTTCTTAAGTGTGAAATGTGTCAAAGTATTCGTTCACTTAACACATACACTTCCAAATAATATTGGGGAAATGACTATTAACAAATTTAAAATAATTATAAAATCTACGTTATGTAAGAAAGCGTATTATAACATTTCAGACTGTCTAACGGATAAAAACGCTTGGAATTAAGTCGCTCTAATTCAACACAATACTCAAACAAAATGTAATAGATATAAGTACTTCATTTAAAAAAGAAAAAAAGCCTACTGAGTTTTTTGGCAGTGTTTCTCAGTAGTTGCCAGTCATTCACTGCACGGTAGGAAAAGAAATTGGACTATTTTTAGGTAGACCCGCGTCTCAAAAAAAATAAAGCATATTTTCACTTCATTTCATATTCGGAATGAGATTAAGATAACGTTACATACTTCGTTTCATTGATACTGCAAACCACTTATCTTTAGAATAATCGAGCTCACGAAAATTGTCATACATAGAATATAACTCTAGACGATGTAGCCCCGATGATTCTTAGTAGAATGTTTTAAAAGAGTTCTGTGTCTAGCTATCGAACAGCATACTTATAATGAGCTTACTCTACAGTAGAACGCGGAACGCAGAATACAAAACTCGGAACTGATTTAATAGACCGCTCTCTTTGTGATGCGAGGTTTGTTTTAGCTTCATGGATTATTGATTGGAATGATTCGTAAGAAATCTGCATCAGACGCCAGTCATTGATTTTTAATTATTTTAAGTGTTCATTAATTTGCCGCTTTCTATTACTATCAGAAGTATTTAATTTTATGGCATGGGATATAAATACCATTATAAAGATTAGTATAATCTATTGTAAAATTGACTTGAAAACTTGTGTATTTGTTATGTGAAACTTTATAACTATGTTTAGAGTAGAAATGTGCTTTTTAAACTTCTATTATAGAATCTATATATTTATCATAACGGACAATTAACGCGCTCACCTTTAATTTGGCTTTACGTTTCAACACGGGGTGCACCGGTCGTGGTCTGCTAGCGACCACGACCGGTGTATGTGTTTAATAATGCAACGCGAAAGTTTAAAAGTACATACTATTAAAGAAGTTATTAAGAATATATAGTTAAATAAACCGATTGCTACTCTTATTTTATTATATTTTTTAAATTAAGTTTTTCATAATGATAAAATGACGAACGGATTCGGATTAATTGGCTCACTGGTAGTTTATTACTTTAAATAATATATTAATACATAAAAGAGTGCTACTTATCTTGGACTAGCTTTCCAAACGCTGCGCCCGCGCATATGTCGGTTATAGTTAAACCACTAACCTCTTTTTGCGAAGTTGGATAAAACCTATCTTATATTCTTCCTCGGGTCTTAAACTATCTCCATTCATATTTCATCCAAAACAGCTCAGTAGTTTTGGCGTGAAAGCGTGACAGACAGACAGATGGAGCTACTTTCGCATTTATAATATTAGTAAGGAATATAAGTATGAACTTGGTTTAATTAAAAAAAAACTTCAAAAAAATGTTTGCATAATAAGTATTTATATCAGAATTTAATTTTAGCCGAAGATTAGAGTTTACCATAAATAGCAAAACTCAATATTTTCATTTGCAATTACATCTAAGTATTAACTTTTACTTTCAATTATAATCGGTACTTAAAAGGATTTGAATATTATATTAGTACAGTTAGCTACAATATTTGATAAACGTATATAATATTTGAAAACATCTGAACACAAATTGATTGCTAATAAGTGTAGTGTGTATTCATTGTAGACTAGTAATGACAAGATTAATTTCCTCTCGTTGTGACCCTTTTTAATGGAATATTTTAGAGTTAAAATGTAATGTAATATTGAATTTTTGTTAAACCAACTATTGTAGCTCACTGTACCTAAGCTTGTTATACGTAGTAATAAAACTTTTATGGTGATAACTGGTCTTGTTTTCTACTAACTATTATATAACTATGAATTATAGATTTAATGAAACCCACAAAGCATAGAAGAGTAAATTTTCTTGAAATTTGACTACTATAAACCAACAAAATCACATAAGCTTTTCAATAAAAAATATCTAATCAAAATTTGTATACGTTTATACTAATATTATAAATGCGAATGTAACTCTGTCTGTCTGTCTTTCCCGCTTAAACCTCTCAACCGATTTTGATGAAACTTGGCACAGACAATCTTTAGACCCTGAGAAAGAACATAGGCTACCTTTTATTGCAAAAAAAAAACGAAATCACGCGGACGAAGTCGCGGGCGGCCGCTAGTATACTATAAATATAACCGATACCTTGTACACAGATATAGACACACTGACATATAAAGAAACATATATTATGTACACGTCAATCTTAGAAGCACACCACTCTTTTTTGTCAGAAATTAAACAAATAGAACACTAACTAAATATTAAATTTGTGTAATAACGAAGATTTGTTTCTGTGTCTGATTGGTTGAGGGACTACCATACCTCGGGCCTCGGAGCACGTTAAGCCATCGGTCCCAGCCGTTATTTAACACATCTATGACAATTTTTTTCATGTAGTCAGAAGCCAATATAATCTGACACCCGGTCTAACCATATCGGCTACTGGTTACCTACGGGTTTCGAGGTCTCATAGCAGTCGCTTGTAAAATTCTGGTAACTAGCCGCATCAAGTTAGACTGGGAGCGTACCCCAATAGAAAAGGAAAAAAAGGCAAGGGGAATGATGATGAGGACATTAACAATTTTTATTTTAATAATAGCAGTAATATCCTGGAACAATAATAAACACATACGACCATCTAATCACTTACTAAGCAGAAATCTGATATACTACTTTTCTTTAACAATACATACCTAAATACATCCTTATTATAGACAATTATACTAAAACTGAAGACAAACAGATTTCATGGATATATATCATGGATATATATCTGTCTTGGGTGGAAAATTAACCTATATCGCTGCGCTAAAAATAAGTATCTTACCGACCAAGCTAGGAGCCTGGTTCTTTAGACATTTATTGTCGCGATCTCGACATAATATAATGTCGATTGCTAAAGACTTCTCGTTGCATATAGTGCGTTGAGTGGTAGACTTACCACTAAGGTGACACATTCTGAGAATACGAAAATTCGAATTGACATTCGCCATTTTATTCGGCATATGTCAAGTTCGAGATAAATGTATAAACCGCGAGAATCTGGGTGCTGGTATCATACTAATTTATCAGATTTAGTTAAAATTATAGCAAAATATATCTTACAAAATATCGATAGGTATCGATATTTTGTAAACACTAGTGTCCCATCACTAGATATAAAATACCAAGTGTTAGATACAGAGTAAATAAACTGTTAACGCAAGGTTTAAACTTTTTCCTCATCCGCTGTAGGACAACTAGTTTACTTAACACTAAAAGCCTGCGGTAAGTAGGAGTACCTACATAATATAATTACAACCTGTTTACTTGAGGTCATCTCAGTAAGCATCCTTTTTCCGACTGCTAAGTAAGGGTATGTTTTCTTCGCGTATCTTGTTAATTATCAAGGAGTCTATCAAAAACCTACTCATTGGGAACAAAGCAATTAAAGAAAGAATTTATCAATGCTTTTGGCTTGGATATCTAGGATTACCTATTGTGATTATAACCATTCAATTTTCTTAAACCGATTCGATATTGAATTTATTTCTCACTAACTTTCCGACCTTGGATCCGTCCTCGCGTATGTCCGTGATCACGTTAAACCATTAACCTCTTTTTTCGCAGTCAGATAAAAACTATCCTATGTCCTTCCCCGGGTTTCAAACTATATCCATACCAAATATCATCAGAATCGATTGGATAGTTTTGGTGTGAAACCGCGACTGACAGACAGAGTTACTTTCGCATTTATAATATTAGTAAGTATTCAATTTTATTCTCTATTCGAATATAATCAAAGTGCGTACTCCCCAATCAATCGAATCACAAATCGAGATCGTCATTACGTTCTAGTGTTAAAAGCGCCGTTATGTGTAGGTATCTTGTTAATTATGTTGCTACCTAGTATTTACTTTTTTTTTAATCCGTTATTACCTTCAAGTGCAAGTTGTTTTTGATAAGTGTAACTTATTTTTTATTGACTTTTCGTTGTTCTGTGATTTATGTTAATTTCACGAAACCGGCATATCTAAGAACAAATCATTCGAGGACATATGACATCCACCAAACCTATCTAAACTGGAATAATTTGAGAGAAGAGCCGTAATATTTAAAATTCCTTGATTTAAGTTAGTTTTTATGACCAACACAGCTCGATCGTGCACTAGTATCAATGTCAAGAAGTCAGACTCACGTTAAACTGAATCACAGCTCGATTGATCTTGAACTCGATGCTGTCGGTTGTAAGCCAGGTTCACTTAAAAATTTTACTTTATTATGTATTAATCTTTAAAAGGTTGAAATAAAACGGATTTTATCGCGGTATATTTCACATTTTAGATCCCGACGTTTCAAAGTCTTTTGAAACTTCATGGCCACTGGTAGGTGAAGTCTAAAAAGACTATGAAACGTCGGGATCAAAAATCTAAAATATACCGCGATAAAATCCGTTACAAAGTAGTTTTATTTCAATGTGTGATATTTGCGTAAATCTAAGACATTACTTCAAAAGGTTTCTTAGTGAAACTCATCATCATCATCAGCCTATCCTAATCCACTGCTGGACATAGGCCTCTCCTAAAGCACGCCACTGAGCACGATCCGCGGCTACTCTCATCCAGCTCTTACCTTCTTCTTCTTATTTTATTAGTGAAACTCACTAAATACCAAATATTACTAAAAACATTAACTAAAATGAATTCCCAAGTGAATATTCATATAAATCCGCCATCATTGTTATCGCATGTCGTAAATCAACATTACGGGTTGACACTCCGCTTTCTCAGGCATATAATTAAACAGAAAACCCAATAATTTCCATAAAGGTTAGTGCTAGAAAATACATTATCTGGGTCAATCTAATAAGCTTCAGCTAATGATAATCCGTCACATTCCCTATATCTTAACGAGCTTAATATAAAGCTGGGTTTATATGTTCATGTTAATTTATATTAATTATAATAATACTAGCTGCCCCAGCGAAGTTCGTACCGCGTATTTATTAATAAAAAAAATTTGGGTGAACAACCCTTATCACTTAGGGGTATGAAATATAGATAGTAGCCGATTCTCAGACCTACTGAATATGCATAAAAAATTTAATAAGAATCGGTCAACTCGTTTCGGAGGAGTACGGTAACAAACATTGTGACATGGAGATTTTCACACATATTCAATTACATTTGCTTGTGTTATGGGTACAAGGAACTGGTGTACGATTTATTAAATACATTTTTTTTAAACATACATATATATTATTGATAACTTACACGTAACAATCGAAGCCACGGCCTTCAGTTAAGCAGTCAAGATCACTAACCAACACGCCAGCAGGCCAGTCGAAACAGTATTACATAATGGTACATTAACCCGATTTAAATATCAAAATAAGTGTAGGCAAGTACTTAATTATAAGGTGTGTATGTACCTTTAAACAGCGCTGTTAATATTTATATTATGCTATTTATAGCTTCACCAAAAATTAGAAAAAAATTCACGTCTTGCAAATTGCTAAATAGCTTGAATAACATGCTAACATTAATAACGTAAAACAAATTAGGATCATTAATTAGTTTTGATTGACGGTCTTTCGTCAGCAGTTTCTATGAAAAATTATGCTAAAACTAGGCAGACATTTTCCTATATAGTGACCGCTATTTTTCATTTTTGCTAAAATTTGCTGTTAATTTTTTTAAATGTCGTGCTATTTTTGGATGGTTTTAATATTACTATTAAAAAGCCTACGTAATCTTAAGTAATAAGCTTCTCTCTGATGGAATTTTTGTATTGCTAAAATTACGCTGAACTGAAAGACTGAGAAACACTCAAAAAACTCAGTAAACTTTTTTTTCTATTTTAAATGAAGTATGATATTTTGTTTAGTATGTTGTATTAAAGCGATATAATTCCAAGCGTTTTGAAGTTGAATAATCCCCTCCACGGTTCTGTTGATTCAAAGATACTTTGTTTGTGGTAACCCGACCATTTTAAAGTGCCTGTTAAACGAGTATCCTCGCTACCGAGTAAAGTAGATATATTATACTTTTTGTATCAGGTTATAGCGCCTCTACTAAAAGTTTCACATTCAACCCTTTTTAGTGTCCAACTACTAGGCACAGGTCTTCTCTCAACTATCTTACGAATTGAGACAGTTTAGGGGTTAATCGACACACGCTGGTCAAGTGCGGGTTTGTGGATATCACATGTCTTCAAATGATTAGTTCTTAGACATGCCGGTTTCCTCACGATGTTTACCTTCGCCGATATGTGCAGCGGCGATGTTACAATTCACACAAAGATGTTTGGGCACGACTGGGAATCGAACATCGCCATTTTTATTTTTCGATTTTTTTATTTTACAACTTACACACACTATCTTTACAGGACGAGATCCTAATATAATAGTGGTAAGCAAACCTAGGTACATCAAATAAATTAAAAAAAAAACATATTTAATAAATCTACCATACACGTATAAAAACACAAAGTAATACAATTATTAAAAAACACTTAATAAATATAAAATGTTTAAATATAACTAACAAAATTCAACAAAACTTTTTCGAATTTACTCAGATTGCACGAAAATATGTCAATTCTTTCATGCAATTCATTGCACGTATTGTGCGCGTGAGGGGTGTTTTGACAGCAGGTTGGTTCTGCCAGCAGTCACGGCTAGCAGAGGAGGTCACCGCCGCCTCCTCTGCTAGCCGTGCTATGATTATGTCTATTAGAGATAAATGTCTAAAGTACGAGAATCGAGGTGCTGAACTGTTTTCGATCCATGCTTTTAAAAAAATAAAGATGCTAAATTATAATATACTAGCGGACCCGGCAGACGTCGTACTGCCCGGTAAAGCAGTGCCATCTACCGGGTCTCTGACCTACCGAATATAACCAATAATAAATAATAGGTATCTAACCCGGTTTAAAGGAATATTTTAAAAAAAGATATAGCGAAATCGGTCCAGCCGTTCACGCGTGATGTCGTGACAATGGAAAACGGGTTTCATTTTTATATATATAGATTTCAAAGTTAAAAGTAATGTCAACACCATCTTCACTTAAACCATTCATTTCTTTTGTAGTTTTAAATAACAACATAATATAACATAATTATATTTTATGATACATTATTATTATCCAACAGTAAATAATAATTTTGTATAATTTCAACCAATGACCATTGATTGTACTCCGAGCTTTAGCTTCCGTTATAGCAATACTGCGCGGGCGCAGGAATCGGATAATAAGACGTACCGTTGGTTATGACGCAATGCCAGAGGTAAGGAGGCTATACAGAGTACGTTTTGGCAAAACATGTGGTAAATATTTACTAGAGTATTAACTAAGACCGATTAAGTAAAAAAAAGTTAGTAAACTTTCAATGTTTATAAGCAGAATTTTAAGAGTAAGTACCAGATATCAAAAAAAAATATTACGTAGTTATTTTTTTTTGTTTAATATAAAATTAAAAAAAAATGTCACGTATTTTTCTTATTTTTTTTGGTGATTAAAGATTACGGTTATATGTTTCAGCAAAAACTAAAATGATGTCACGCTTAAGTAAGTTATAAACCTCTGTCTGACGTACGGCGCACCCCTATTTCATAACTTTAATGCGTTTTATCTTAATATTATTCTACATCAATTAATTTTTTTTATAAACATTCCGAATGAATATACAATTTTTCATACCTTTTCGTCATCCCTATTTAAATTGCGAATCCGCGCCACAACATATAACCCTACAAAAATTGATAGTCCATTGAGTGGCTCAACAATTTACGCTGCTGATCATACGTTTTAGGAGCAAAAAATCATAATTAAAAATTAGGATAAGTTTTGCCCGAGTTATTGACATCTAACAACGTAGATAATAATCAGCTTAATGTATAAAAAAACCACATTAAAACCAGTCCATCCGTTTAAGCGATATGATACCACCACTTATACACAGTTACACACTTCAAACTTATGACAATCCTGTTTTTTCGTCGTTTGTTAAAAATAGTAACGCATACTTCATTATAACATAAAGTATGTGCTCACACCTTTACCTTTGCTTTATAGTTGCGCAGGAGTCGGTAATTAGCCATATTGTTGTTTACGACCCCCGAGTCAGCCAATAAGCGATCTGCGAGTTGAAACTGATTAAAATATTTCGAACACCATTAAACTTAATTGTTTCTTTAATTGGTTGTAAATGTAAAATTAGATTTATAGATCTGATAAAAATCATCTTAATTTAATTAATAACATTACAATTAACTTAATTTGATATATCGAGTTTGTTCAAATTTAAGTATGGGTACTTTCTTCAAATTGGACACATTCCACCATTATATAGTGTAGATCATGAACCATGTTACATTGCCTACAGCTGGAAGAGATGGTCAACTTCATCATATAGGCAAATTTTCTGCATGGAATGTATCGAGATCTAAGTCTATCAAAGCAGTATTTTTGGAGCTGCGGAAGAGGGATGCCGCTATGCAATGTGTAGAGCATCTTCTCTTTCTTACAACAGCAATAATAATACTATACAGTGACACAGTATGGCTACACATAATTAAAAAATAATATCATATTTCTAGCTTCACTGCGATGTAAATGCAACAACAATGCTGGAATATCTTCCCATGAGAAATAACTATAATTCACCAAACCTATTTGAATATCATAGTTACGGTACACGTCATTCCTAGAATATTCTAGTACAGTTAACAGCATTAATTTATAATCACTCATTCAAAGTAGGTACTTATTGTTTCATCTCTAGAGTTTACTTGTAAATGTCTATTTTCTTACACAATGAACAGTTGATGACTAGGCAAATACTGAGAAACACTGGTAACTGAGTAAGATGAGTTGGTTGAGCACAGGATACTTCCCAAATGAATAAGAATTAGAGCTAGCTATGGCTTTAAATATACGTGTACTTATTAATATACGTATATTTTTGTTTTGAGACACTTTTCAACCTCAACTTGATTCCAATAATTTCATTTATGTCAGTAATTTTAGCAGTTTTAATCGGGCAAGAAATGTGTTATGTTGTTTCTGATTTGGGTTTGTAATACAGACATTATTCAAATATTTACCCTAAGCCTTATCTAAAATATCATCTTACATAATTAATATTCATGAGAAAATTCATCCATCCTCATCTTTGAAAATTTTGCATTATCCACATTTAGTAGGCAATGTAAATTTTAGTGACAATAATTTGGTTTTTAGAAAAGTTCAACTTTGTTTCTCATGCTATATAAATTACGAGTATTATCGACATATTTATGCTAGTGTCTGTACTCTGTACTTTCCACATTGTCATCCAGACCTCGTCTAACATAAATAAACATATCTATGAACTAAAGGCAATTCTAACTTGAATAGTCATTTGCTAAATGTTTAGTTGTAAAGCTAATACATACTTTACATTAGCAACTTTCATTAACCTCTGCTTATCTTTGGATATTACATGCGTAATTAAATTAAAAAAATATTTTTAGGTATTTACCAACATATTCCTAAACAAAGTAGTACCATTTTACTACCACTCAGCATTTTTACCTACTTTACTAAGTTGAAAACTGTCAAAGAACTTATCACTTCATCTATTTCCCCTCACTACGCCTAGTATCGACAACGCAGTAACTTGCGAGGCCATGGGACGTTATCTCAAATCGATGACAGCTACTCGATTGAACTTTGAATCGAGATGCGAATCGATTTATCGACACTTCGTTAAGATATAGCTAGAATCGAATACGCAATGAAGTGATCGGACAGCTCACCGGATTAGTAAGCTGAAGTGGCAGTGGGCCGATCAAATTTGACGCAGAACCGACAACCGTTGGAGTAAACGAGTTCTTGAGTGGAGACCACGAATTGGCAAACGTAGCGTAGGACGCCCTCAGACTAGGTGGAGCGACGATCTCTACAAGGAGGCTGGTAAGAGCTGGATGAGAGTAGCCGCGGTTCGTGCTCAGTGGTGTGCTTTGGGAGAAACCTATGTCTAGCAGTGGGACTGAACTATGCTGATGATGTTGATTGCAATTAAAAAAAGGAGTACCCGACGGAGTTCCCTAGACCGCCTTTTTTTAGATAAAAATTGGTTGCCTGTAAATTCGGTATACGGGCGAAAGTTTTACGTGACAACGACTTTGAGTGGTAAAATAATTTTAATGTGAATATTCATTCGTATAGTAGGAAGAAGGATGAAACATAGTTGAGTGGGAGAGAGACGCAAGGCATTCGGCGGGCCTCTCTCTCGTTCGGTGACTCATCGTAACGTTACCGAGCGTTACACTTTTTCATAAGTGCCTCCCAGCCGCAACCTAATTTAAGACGTTGTCACGTCAAAAACTAGCGTAAACTGTCTCCGTCTCCTTCTCGTCACAACGTAGTAACTTGCGACGGAATCTCAAATCGATAACATCTACTCGATTGAACTTTGAATCGAGATGTGAATCGATATTAACACTGCATTTTAAGTTTATTGGAATGTTGATTCAGGTATGAACTTTGTTATATTATAATAGTGATGTACAGTAATTATCGGTATCTATTTACATACTCGTAGATATCAAATAACAAATCGCTCCACCACGGCTCGCTGCATCTGCATTAGAATTCTATATTGTTTATGTGTCTTGTTTGCAAACGGACAATGAACATGCAAAACGTTGTCGTATTTTGTACACAAGATTGAGAGAATAAAGTGTATAAAGTTGGAGAATATTCCAGGTTTTAGTTTACTAAATATAAACTATGTCAATCGAACAAGTTGGAACCTATTATGATCTATATTAATATTATTCAAAAATCTTGGACTGTCAGATAGCTCATTTATTCAGAATGGCTATAGGCTGGTGTTTATTTCACTGCTGGGCATAATAAAGAATGTAGATTATGCAGAACGCTAGATTTAAATAGTTTTATAACAAAATATAACAGCCGAAGAGCACTTAGTTACCTATTCGTGTTTAAGGAAATCTTTGAAACTACTTGACGTTCTCATCATCGGCCTATTGTAGTCCACTGCTGGACATAGGCCTTTCTCAATGCTATTCCAGCCTATCTTAGTCTTGTGTTTCCATCTATACTTATGTTAGGATGATGAAATTAAACTACATAGGCTACGTCATTGTCAGATTGAGGTGTAAGAAAGCTTCGCTAAGAATGGATCTTAGAGTATTACTTCGTTATGCCCTCATAGGGGAATTTGATATAACCGTGTAATTCTTACAGGGGAAGCCCCTGACTTAAATTAGGCTTTACTAAGAGTTACCGCTTCTATATTTATAGCACAGATATATAATAAAAGGAAACATTAAAGTTCATAGTTTACAAAATTAAATGGAAGATGTAGGTATACCTTAACAAAAGTTGCATGCACACTGCACCACAAATCATGTACACGCGACGCGCTAACAATGAGATAACGTGAGACCTGCTGATGTCACAGATACTTAGCTATTGTGTTGTACCTCAGGCTGTATTGTTACCTATTTACCTACTGTGCTTTTATGGAACGTACCAAACTTTCTAAAAAATATAAAATGTAAAATGAAAAATTGTGTTTTGTAAAAAGAAATGTTACTGAGTTATAAATTTTCCGGTGTGTTTTTTATTTGATTTTTTTTGTCATATATTTTTTTTTGATTTTTTTTTAAGACAAATTGGTACAATAATTGGTATCTATAATTAGTGGAAGATTTGTGAAAGCGTAATAGTGAAAAATGAAGTAAAAAGAAGACTACTACTGCCTACTAAGAACTGCAGTCACTATGAAAATTGTAAGTTTAAACAATGAAATGAAAAATGTGTACCTTTACTAAAGCTGCGTGCACATTGCACCACAAATCATGTACACACGATGCGCTAACGATGAGATAACGTGGAGAGATCTGCTGATGTCACAAATACTTAGCCATTGTTGTACAGTCAACTGTACAGGTATAATTTATTTTATATAGTTAGCTCGTGTCGAGGTGCGCGTCAGCACTTTTTATATTGTAATCATTTAATATAATTAAGTATCAATAAAGCATTAACAGCAAAAGGTTGTGTCGTTTATCATTTCTAACGCGATCTACTTGCTTTTATCATCGACAGCAGTCGTTATCATCTTATCACTCTATCACTCTAGATGTAGGCGTGCGAACCCCTACATTTAATTGGTCCTTCGAGCCGGATCCTTTGGATACTTCAGGATTCTGCAGGTATATCATTTATATTGTTTTTGAAGATTTTTAGTGCGATAGCGAATCGGTCCGCTGGCCTCCCACAAGCGGGTCTCACCAGTAGGATTGAGAAGGCGCATATATCGTACTGGAGATTTCAAAAACACTGAGCAATATCATTTATCAAGCATTTATCAATCTTATCATCAAGCAATTGAGAATATCAGCATCAACTGAGCATATCAGCATCAACTGAGCATATCAGCATCAACCTGAGTTCAGGTATTTATCATATTATTTTTATCACATTTTATCAATTATCATGGAGAATTTGCAATCATTGTTCGAGCGTCAGAGCATCCTGACTAAAGAAATAGAGCGTATCAACACTAACTTCCGTAAGGATAGTGCTAGCAGAAAGACATCTGAATACCTTCTCAGCCGTTTAGGAGCACTGGACAAATGCTGGAAGGAGTTCGAAGATAATCATAGCAAGCTGCTTGACTTTGAAGACGATCAGTATCAATATTTCTCTAAGAACATTTATGGGTATATGAAAGATTATTTCTTCAAAACCAAGGAAATGATATCAGCGTATAAGGAGCCCAAGTTCCCAACATTTTCCTTGCCAGCTTTTGAAGAATACTCTTATCAAGGGGATGATTTACTTGGTCAGCAGGAAACCAACTTTAGAGCATTGGACAGACTAATTATGAGGACTTAGAGGAAAAATGGGAGCTGCAAGATGAACTTAAAAATCTGCAAAATCTTTGGAAGGTTATCGACACTTTACACCTACGTCTCGATAATCAACTAAAAGGAAGCAACGACGCATATGAAAACAAGTTTCTGCAAATCGAAGAGCGGTACCTATGCATCAAAAGGGAGCTTAATAAAAAAATAAACTCTTCTGCACATCTTGAGCAAGCCACACCTAAACTAGAAGTGCCTACCTTTTTCGGAAATTACACTCAGTGGCCAACCTTTTTTGACTTATTTGTGGAGACCATTCACAATAACAAATGTCTCAGCAAGGCGCAGAAAATGCAACATCTGAAAGCGAAGGTCAAGGGTGAGGCAGAAGGTTTAATCCAGCATCTCAACATATCAGCAGAAAACTATGAGACGGCATGGGATATTCTTACCCATCGCTATAACAACCCACAGATTTTGTTTTCTACACAAATGGATATATTTTTAAATCAACCGCAGATCACAAAACAATCATCTTATCAGGCCTTTAAAAGGTTACATGACACTACAACACAATGTATCAACGGCATTCGGAACCTAGGTATTGACATCGCAACCTGGGACCCAATTTTAGTTCATCTTTTATCAAAGAAACTCGATGATGAAACACGTACGGACTTTATGGAGTCACGTGAATCACCTCGAGATTTGGCTTCTTACTCAGAGTTCCTGCACTACCTTGAAAATAAGTTTATGGCTCGTGAGCCCTTTGGCAAGAAAGAAAAACCTGCCCCATCGGACTTCTACCGGTCAAACACAAATCACCCCAAACCTGCAACTCAACCCTACCCATCATCAAGAAACACATCATATTACAAAAAATATCAGTCTAATACTACAAGTACTCGAAGATTTTGCCCAATTTGTAAGACATCACACGATTTATTTCAGTGCAAGCGTTTTCTTTCGCAATCAGCGGACGCAAAATTGAGGACAATTACAAAGTTCAACATTTGTCGTAATTGCCTATACAAGCATTATGACAATAAATGCATGTCTTCAAAACGATGCAAAGAATGCAGTGGGGATCATAATTCGATTATTCACGATGCAATTTCTACGGTGCAATCTCAATCGCAGCCCTCTCCTAGAATATCAGACTCGCCTTCGACGTCACAAAATAATCACAACGTTAACTACGTTGCGAGCGAAAATGAAGAAGTCCTTTTGACCACCATAGCATTGAATATCAAGGCCTCTGATGGCAGCTACATGCAGTTCAGAGCCCTATTAGATCAAGGGTCGCAAATATCACTTATATCAGAAAACGCCGCCCAAATATTAGGCTTAAAAAGGCAACATTATCAAGCCGCAGTATCAGGTATTGGTTCGACACAAAAACAAAGTAAGGGTTTAGTGTCGTTGAACTGCGCATCAATTTACAACGACTATCATTTTACAACGGAGGCTCTAGTTGTATCACGAGTTATAAATAACTTACCTAATGCCTCGTTTAAGAAACAATCATGGCCGCATTTATCACACACCAGGCTGGCAGATCCTGAGTATAATGTATCAAGACCAATAGACTTGCTTTTGGATGCCAGTGTCTACTCAGATATTATCATGAGTGGCCTTATCAAGGGGCCAGTGCAGGCTCCCATCGCCCAGCAAACAAAACTTGGCTGGATATTATCAGGCAACGTGAAGACATTTGGATGTCACGTTGTTATCAACGAGGTGGACAACATTGCCAAGTTTTGGGAGGTCGAAGATATATACGACCCTTCTCCTTCATTATCAGTTGCGGATCAATATTGTGAGAACTATTATCAATCAACAACAAAGCGGTTGGACTCAGGGCAATATCAAGTTGCATTACCTATGAAGCCTAACTTCGAACACGAGATGGGCGCGTCTAAATCAAAGGCTGTGGCTCAATTTATTCAGCAGGAAAAGAGGATGAGCAAGGATGTATCGCTAGCAGAGGGATATCGCAAATTCATGCGCGAGTATGAAGATTTAGGTCACATGCGTAAGGTTGAGCAACAAGATCAGACAGCGTGTTTCTTACCACATCATGGCGTCTTAAAGTTGGACTCCACAACAACAGCTCTTCGTGTGGTCTTCAACGCGTCATCTAAGATGTCGTCTGGGCGCAGTCTAAACGACTTAATGTATACCGGACCTAATCTTCAACAAGATCTTCTAAATCTCATCTTAAAGTGGCGGCAATACAAGTACGTCGTCACTGCAGATGTAGAAAAAATGTTCCGAGCGATACTTGTAAGACCGCAAGATCAGCACCTTCAATCAATCATATGGAGAAGTAACCCACGGGATCTTCTCCAAGAATACAACCTTACTACCGTTACATACGGCACAAGGGCGGCGCCGTTCTTAGCAATGAGAACATTAAAGCAAATTGGTATCGATCACGCCGAACAATATCAGTTAGCAGCATCCGCTTTAGCATCATCATTTTACATGGATGATTATTTAGGGGGTAGCAACAGCATTGAGCTCGCCAGACAGTCACAACATCAATTAATAGAGGTGTTAAAAGGCGCTGGTATGAACCTGAGAAAATGGTCCAGCAATGAACCCCAACTTATTGAAGATTTGCAACCAGAGCAAATAAACGCCCCGTTCGAGTTTAAGGACACAGAATCTCGAAAAACATTAGGTTTGCGATGGATTCCTGCAAGTGACATGTTCACATTTGACACCAGAATCGAACCTCAAGTCAGCAATACGCCATACACCAAACGGCAATTATTGTCAGATATTTCTAAAATATTTGACCCCCTTGGCTGGTTATCACCGCTCACTGTCAGAGCAAAAATATTATTTCAGACCACTTGGACTGCGAATTTATCATGGGATCAAGAACTACCAGCCAACATATCACTAGAATGGCAGAAGCTGCGAAATGATCTAAGGAACATCGGCATTTATCATATACCTAGATATCTGGGCAACACCGAAAAAAGCATTCAGATCCATGGATTTTGTGATTCTTCGAAAAATATTTATGCAAGCACAATTTTTGTAGTAACAACTGACCATAAGGGCGAGCGCACATCGAAACTCGTGACTGCAAAAACAAAAGTTGCACCGATAAACAAAGCAATCACATTACCCAGACTAGAGCTGCTAGGTGCACTTTTATTATCACAGTTGATGGAGAAATTTCTTCAGACAGTTTCTTCAGAGCATGTAGAGCTCTTTGCCTGGACTGACTCGATGGTTGTTCTCGGCTGGCTACAAGGAGACTTATCAAAATGGAAACAATTCGTTGCAAATCGGGTCCACAAAATCATTCAAATCATTCCAGCAGCGAATTGGCGTCACGTCAAATCAAGTGACAACCCAGCAGACTGCGCCACCCGAGGACTCACATCTGAGAATTTATCACGTCATCGCTTGTGGTGGGAAGGGCCAGAATGGCTTCTTACTTTTAACTCTGATCATATCACCACAACCGAATATGCATGTCCGACAGAAGAAAGAAAAAAGCCCAGTGTGCATACAGCCTTATGCCAAACACAATCAGCATTAATAACTGAATTATTAAATAAATACAGTTCTTTAACGAAAGTGTTACGGACATTGACATGGGTTTTACGTTTCATTGCAAGTTTGCGCAATAAGACATCACATGCTAAAAACGCACTAACCAGTAGCGAACTACAGAGCGACAATATACATACACTATACATTATATTTTTGTTATATTTTTTATACATTGTTATTAAACATACACAAAGTATAGATTTTTGTGAGGACACCAGTCATTTAAGAAAAAAGGGTTTTGTCCGTCGCAGCAGCAAACTGTCCTGTTTACGACCATTCTTAGATGAGCATGGCATATTAAGAGTCGGCGGACGTCTTGCACAAGCAAATATCACTTACGCGGCAAAGCACCCTATCATAATATCACCCGGAAGTCGTTTAACACAGTTACTTATTCAGGAAGATTACATCTCTACGCTGAACGGCGGCCCACGACTTACCTTATCATTTATCCGGAAAAAATATTGGTGGATCAGTGGCTTCAATTGTGTCAAAAACCAGCTCAGATTGTGTGTAAGGTGTCGAAGATATAGTCAAGAACCTTATCAGCAACTCATGGCGGACCTCCCTAAGAATAGAATCACTCCATCTCGACCCTTTGCTAATGTGGGTATAGATTTCACTGGACTTGTGGAGATAAAATCAAATAAAAGGCGAGGTATCACCAAATCAGCACCCCCTTCAAGCAGTTCCCACCAAGGATCAGCTCAAAGAGGCCGCAATCAATCGAAATTTGGTATAAAGGCATTATTTACGTCGGCGCTACTCCTTCTAATGATGATAATATCACCAAGCACACAGCAACCACCATTAGCATATAATATTACGCCGCTTGACAGCCAACAAAATATGTTTTTCGACAAGGTGTCAGAACTTCAGCATATTAAGGACGAATGGAAGTTAGTAGTATTTTATAACATGTCCGCGTATTGGTCTGGAGTCTCCAACTTGGAAATATATGTACGACATTTGAATAAATTATGTGAACAGAGCACGTGCCTACTACAATCAAGAATGCCGTACGGAGGTATCATATTACAACTGCAACACGAGTTGAATGAGCTTAAACATCGTAATCATCTGTTACGGAACCCTAATAAAAGACACAAGAGAGGACTAGTAAATGGAGTTGGCAACCTAGCTAGTTACAGGCTGATGTTAGTATGGTATTTATTTTAACATCACAAATTGATTGTTTCCCTCTGATCTCATAGATAGGCTTGTCTAAGGGGTACAATATTTTCTCTGGATTTGCGTGTAGACACATTTGTAGATCGTTTTCTGTGAAGAATAATACCAGGTCCTTTCTCAAGTTAAATGCCAAATAAGGATAAGCTGATATAACTTGATACTGTTCTGATTCCTTCCTTTGCAAAGGTATAACTCTATCCAGTTCATACGTTTCCGTGGTAACCAGGGGAATCTTGATTTCCATGATAAGGTAGTCGTCATGTACTCGAGCGAACACTCGTAGTAGTTTGTATAAACCTCTGATATCTGATTTCTCTAGTGGTACATTTAGGTCATCCTGTATCTCGCGTGCAATTATATTTATTTGTGCTTCTAACTCGTCAGGCGGGAACAGGTGAGTGTCTATACGCCCATGATATATGTCTGTGATTACATCGGTGAGATCTTGTTGCATACGCCGTAGGTTTGATAAAGCGACATAAGCTGATAGCGCCGATGACGTCAGATAGAGCCCTTGCGATGAGTCAGAATGTACATTGTTTACTTCGTGCAATAAAGCCTTCATTTGCTTGCTCATGTAGGCAAAATGTTGATTCATTATAACTTCATTTCTCCTTATGACGTTGTATTCCGATTCAACAATAAGTGTTTGATTTTTGATAAGGTTCTGCATATGATTTTCATTCAGTGATATTTTTTCAATGTCTTGACTGTATTGTTCTGCAAACTTGTCGTCTAAGACCCCAAATAAGTAACTAGCTAGGTTGCCAACTCCATTTACTAGTCCTCTCTTGTGTCTTTTATTAGGGTTCCGTAACAGATGATTACGATGTTTAAGCTCATTCAACTCGTGTTGCAGTTGTAATATGATACCTCCGTACGGCATTCTTGATTGTAGTAGGCACGTGCTCTGTTCACATAATTTATTCAAATGTCGTACATATATTTCCAAGTTGGAGACTCCAGACCAATACGCGGACATGTTATAAAATACTACTAACTTCCATTCGTCCTTAATATGCTGAAGTTCTGACACCTTGTCGAAAAACATATTTTGTTGGCTGTCAAGCGGCGTAATATTATATGCTAATGGTGGTTGCTGTGTGCTTGGTGATATTATCATCATTAGAAGGAGTAGCGCCGACGTAAATAATGCCTTTATACCAAATTTCGATTGATTGCGGCCTCTTTGAGCTGATCCTTGGTGGGAACTGCTTGAAGGGGGTGCTGATTTGGTGATACCTCGCCTTTTATTTGATTTTATCTCCACAAGTCCAGTGAAATCTATACCCACATTAGCAAAGGGTCGAGATGGAGTGATTCTATTCTTAGGGAGGTCCGCCATGAGTTGCTGATAAGGTTCTTGACTATATCTTCGACACCTTACACACAATCTGAGCTGGTTTTTGACACAATTGAAGCCACTGATCCACCAATATTTTTTCCGGATAAATGATAAGGTAAGTCGTGGGCCGCCGTTCAGCGTAGAGATGTAATCTTCCTGAATAAGTAACTGTGTTAAACGACTTCCGGGTGATATTATGATAGGGTGCTTTGCCGCGTAAGTGATATTTGCTTGTGCAAGACGTCCGCCGACTCTTAATATGCCATGCTCATCTAAGAATGGTCGTAAACAGGACAGTTTGCTGCTGCGACGGACAAAACCCTTTTTTCTTAAATGACTGGTGTCCTCACAAAAATCTATACTTTGTGTATGTTTAATAACAATGTATAAAAAATATAACAAAAATATAATGTATAGTGTATGTATATTGTCGCTCTGTAGTTCGCTACTGGTTAGTGCGTTTTTAGCATGTGATGTCTTATTGCGCAAACTTGCAATGAAACGTAAAACCCATGTCAATGTCCGTAACACTTTCGTTAAAGAACTGTATTTATTTAATAATTCAGTTATTAATGCTGATTGTGTTTGGCATAAGGCTGTATGCACACTGGGCTTTTTTCTTTCTTCTGTCGGACATGCATATTCGGTTGTGGTGATATGATCAGAGTTAAAAGTAAGAAGCCATTCTGGCCCTTCCCACCACAAGCGATGACGTGATAAATTCTCAGATGTGAGTCCTCGGGTGGCGCAGTCTGCTGGGTTGTCACTTGATTTGACGTGACGCCAATTCGCTGCTGGAATGATTTGAATGATTTTGTGGACCCGATTTGCAACGAATTGTTTCCATTTTGATAAGTCTCCTTGTAGCCAGCCGAGAACAACCATCGAGTCAGTCCAGGCAAAGAGCTCTACATGCTCTGAAGAAACTGTCTGAAGAAATTTCTCCATCAACTGTGATAATAAAAGTGCACCTAGCAGCTCTAGTCTGGGTAATGTGATTGCTTTGTTTATCGGTGCAACTTTTGTTTTTGCAGTCACGAGTTTCGATGTGCGCTCGCCCTTATGGTCAGTTGTTACTACAAAAATTGTGCTTGCATAAATATTTTTCGAAGAATCACAAAATCCATGGATCTGAATGCTTTTTTCGGTGTTGCCCAGATATCTAGGTATATGATAAATGCCGATGTTCCTTAGATCATTTCGCAGCTTCTGCCATTCTAGTGATATGTTGGCTGGTAGTTCTTGATCCCATGATAAATTCGCAGTCCAAGTGGTCTGAAATAATATTTTTGCTCTGACAGTGAGCGGTGATAACCAGCCAAGGGGGTCAAATATTTTAGAAATATCTGACAATAATTGCCGTTTGGTGTATGGCGTATTGCTGACTTGAGGTTCGATTCTGGTGTCAAATGTGAACATGTCACTTGCAGGAATCCATCGCAAACCTAATGTTTTTCGAGATTCTGTGTCCTTAAACTCGAACGGGGCGTTTATTTGCTCTGGTTGCAAATCTTCAATAAGTTGGGGTTCATTGCTGGACCATTTTCTCAGGTTCATACCAGCGCCTTTTAACACCTCTATTAATTGATGTTGTGACTGTCTGGCGAGCTCAATGCTGTTGCTACCCCCTAAATAATCATCCATGTAAAATGATGATGCTAAAGCGGATGCTGCTAACTGATATTGTTCGGCGTGATCGATACCAATTTGCTTTAATGTTCTCATTGCTAAGAACGGCGCCGCCCTTGTGCCGTATGTAACGGTAGTAAGGTTGTATTCTTGGAGAAGATCCCGTGGGTTACTTCTCCATATGATTGATTGAAGGTGCTGATCTTGCGGTCTTACAAGTATCGCTCGGAACATTTTTTCTACATCTGCAGTGACGACGTACTTGTATTGCCGCCACTTTAAGATGAGATTTAGAAGATCTTGTTGAAGATTAGGTCCGGTATACATTAAGTCGTTTAGACTGCGCCCAGACGACATCTTAGATGACGCGTTGAAGACCACACGAAGAGCTGTTGTTGTGGAGTCCAACTTTAAGACGCCATGATGTGGTAAGAAACACGCTGTCTGATCTTGTTGCTCAACCTTACGCATGTGACCTAAATCTTCATACTCGCGCATGAATTTGCGATATCCCTCTGCTAGCGATACATCCTTGCTCATCCTCTTTTCCTGCTGAATAAATTGAGCCACAGCCTTTGATTTAGACGCGCCCATCTCGTGTTCGAAGTTAGGCTTCATAGGTAATGCAACTTGATATTGCCCTGAGTCCAACCGCTTTGTTGTTGATTGATAATAGTTCTCACAATATTGATCCGCAACTGATAATGAAGGAGAAGGGTCGTATATATCTTCGACCTCCCAAAACTTGGCAATGTTGTCCACCTCGTTGATAACAACGTGACATCCAAATGTCTTCACGTTGCCTGATAATATCCAGCCAAGTTTTGTTTGCTGGGCGATGGGAGCCTGCACTGGCCCCTTGATAAGGCCACTCATGATAATATCTGAGTAGACACTGGCATCCAAAAGCAAGTCTATTGGTCTTGATACATTATACTCAGGATCTGCCAGCCTGGTGTGTGATAAATGCGGCCATGATTGTTTCTTAAACGAGGCATTAGGTAAGTTATTTATAACTCGTGATACAACTAGAGCCTCCGTTGTAAAATGATAGTCGTTGTAAATTGATGCGCAGTTCAACGACACTAAACCCTTACTTTGTTTTTGTGTCGAACCAATACCTGATACTGCGGCTTGATAATGTTGCCTTTTTAAGCCTAATATTTGGGCGGCGTTTTCTGATATAAGTGATATTTGCGACCCTTGATCTAATAGGGCTCTGAACTGCATGTAGCTGCCATCAGAGGCCTTGATATTCAATGCTATGGTGGTCAAAAGGACTTCTTCATTTTCGCTCGCAACGTAGTTAACGTTGTGATTATTTTGTGACGTCGAAGGCGAGTCTGATATTCTAGGAGAGGGCTGCGATTGAGATTGCACCGTAGAAATTGCATCGTGAATAATCGAATTATGATCCCCACTGCATTCTTTGCATCGTTTTGAAGACATGCATTTATTGTCATAATGCTTGTATAGGCAATTACGACAAATGTTGAACTTTGTAATTGTCCTCAATTTTGCGTCCGCTGATTGCGAAAGAAAACGCTTGCACTGAAATAAATCGTGTGATGTCTTACAAATTGGGCAAAATCTTCGAGTACTTGTAGTATTAGACTGATATTTTTTGTAATATGATGTGTTTCTTGATGATGGGTAGGGTTGAGTTGCAGGTTTGGGGTGATTTGTGTTTGACCGGTAGAAGTCCGATGGGGCAGGTTTTTCTTTCTTGCCAAAGGGCTCACGAGCCATAAACTTATTTTCAAGGTAGTGCAGGAACTCTGAGTAAGAAGCCAAATCTCGAGGTGATTCACGTGACTCCATAAAGTCCGTACGTGTTTCATCATCGAGTTTCTTTGATAAAAGATGAACTAAAATTGGGTCCCAGGTTGCGATGTCAATACCTAGGTTCCGAATGCCGTTGATACATTGTGTTGTAGTGTCATGTAACCTTTTAAAGGCCTGATAAGATGATTGTTTTGTGATCTGCGGTTGATTTAAAAATATATCCATTTGTGTAGAAAACAAAATCTGTGGGTTGTTATAGCGATGGGTAAGAATATCCCATGCCGTCTCATAGTTTTCTGCTGATATGTTGAGATGCTGGATTAAACCTTCTGCCTCACCCTTGACCTTCGCTTTCAGATGTTGCATTTTCTGCGCCTTGCTGAGACATTTGTTATTGTGAATGGTCTCCACAAATAAGTCAAAAAAGGTTGGCCACTGAGTGTAATTTCCGAAAAAGGTAGGCACTTCTAGTTTAGGTGTGGCTTGCTCAAGATGTGCAGAAGAGTTTATTTTTTTATTAAGCTCCCTTTTGATGCATAGGTACCGCTCTTCGATTTGCAGAAACTTGTTTTCATATGCGTCGTTGCTTCCTTTTAGTTGATTATCGAGACGTAGGTGTAAAGTGTCGATAACCTTCCAAAGATTTTGCAGATTTTTAAGTTCATCTTGCAGCTCCCATTTTTCCTCTAAGTCCTCAATGCTGATACGATTAATTAGTCTGTCCAATGCTCTAAAGTTGGTTTCCTGCTGACCAAGTAAATCATCCCCTTGATAAGAGTATTCTTCAAAAGCTGGCAAGGAAAATGTTGGGAACTTGGGCTCCTTATACGCTGATATCATTTCCTTGGTTTTGAAGAAATAATCTTTCATATACCCATAAATGTTCTTAGAGAAATATTGATACTGATCGTCTTCAAAGTCAAGCAGCTTGCTATGATTATCTTCGAACTCCTTCCAGCATTTGTCCAGTGCTCCTAAACGGCTGAGAAGGTATTCAGATGTCTTTCTGCTAGCACTATCCTTACGGAAGTTAGTGTTGATACGCTCTATTTCTTTAGTCAGGATGCTCTGACGCTCGAACAATGATTGCAAATTCTCCATGATAATTGATAAAATGTGATAAAAATAATATGATAAATACCTGAACTCAGGTTGATGCTGATATGCTCAGTTGATGCTGATATGCTCAGTTGATGCTGATATTCTCAATTGCTTGATGATAAGATTGATAAATGCTTGATAAATGATATTGCTCAGTGTTTTTGAAATCTCCAGTACGATATATGCGCCTTCTCAATCCTACTGGTGAGACCCGCTTGTGGGAGGCCAGCGGACCGATTCGCTATCGCACTAAAAATCTTCAAAAACAATATAAATGATATACCTGCAGAATCCTGAAGTATCCAAAGGATCCGGCTCGAAGGACCAATTAAATGTAGGGGTTCGCACGCCTACATCTAGAGTGATAGAGTGATAAGATGATAACGACTGCTGTCGATGATAAAAGCAAGTAGATCGCGTTAGAAATGATAAACGACACAACCTTTTGCTGTTAATGCTTTATTGATACTTAATTATATTAAATGATTACAATATAAAAAGTGCTGACGCGCACCTCGACACGAGCTAACTATATAAAATAAATTATACCTGTACAGTTGACTGTACAACAATGGCTAAGTATTTGTGACATCAGCAGATCTCTCCACGTTATCTCATCGTTAGCGCATCGTGTGTACATGATTTGTGGTGCAATGTGCACGCAGCTTTAGTAAAGGTACACATTTTTCATTTCATTGTTTAAACTTACAATTTTCATAGTGACTGCAGTTCTTAGTAGGCAGTAGTAGTCTTCTTTTTACTTCATTTTTCACTATTACGCTTTCACAAATCTTCCACTAATTATAGATACCAATTATTGTACCAATTTGTCTTAAAAAAAAATCAAAAAAAAATATATGACAAAAAAAATCAAATAAAAAACACACCGGAAAATTTATAACTCAGTAACATTTCTTTTTACAAAACACAATTTTTCATTTTACATTTTATATTTTTTAGAAAGTTTGGTACGTTCCATAAAAGCACAGTAGGTAAATAGGTAACAATACAGCCTGAGGTACAACACAATAGCTAAGTATCTGTGACATCAGCAGGTCTCACGTTATCTCATTGTTAGCGCGTCGCGTGTACATGATTTGTGGTGCAGTGTGCATGCAACTTTTGTTAAGGTATACCTACATCTTCCATTTAATTTTGTAAACTATGAACTTTAATGTTTCCTTTTATTATATATCTGTGCTATAAATATAGAAGCGGTAACTCTTAGTAAAGCCTAATTTAAGTCAGGGGCTTCCCCTGTAAGAATTACACGGTTATATCAAATTCCCCTATGAGGGCATAACGAAGTAATACTCTAAGATCCATTCTTAGCGAAGCTTTCTTACACCTCAATCTGACAATGACGTAGCCTATGTAGTTTAATTTCATCATCCTAACATAAGTATAGATGGAAACACAAGACTAAGATAGGCTGGAATAGCATTGAGAAAGGCCTATGTCCAGCAGTGGACTACAATAGGCCGATGATGAGAACGTCAAGTAGTTTCAAAGATTTCCTTAAACACGAATAGGTAACTAAGTGCTCTTCGGCTGTTATATTTTGTTATAAAACTATTTAAATCTAGCGTTCTGCATAATCTACATTCTTTATTATGCCCAGCAGTGAAATAAACACCAGCCTATAGCCATTCTGAATAAATGAGCTATCTGACAGTCCAAGATTTTTGAATAATATTAATATAGATCATAATAGGTTCCAACTTGTTCGATTGACATAGTTTATATTTAGTAAACTAAAACCTGGAATATTCTCCAACTTTATACACTTTATTCTCTCAATCTTGTGTACAAAATACGACAACGTTTTGCATGTTCATTGTCCGTTTGCAAACAAGACACATAAACAATATAGAATTCTAATGCAGATGCAGCGAGCCGTGGTGGAGCGATTTGTTATTTGATATCTACGAGTATGTAAATAGATACCGATAATTACTGTACATCACTATTATAATATAACAAAGTTCATACCTGAATCAACATTCCAATAAACTTAAAATGCAGTGTTAATATCGATTCACATCTCGATTCAAAGTTCAATCGAGTAGATGTTATCGATTTGAGATTCCGTCGCAAGTTACTACGTTGTGACGAGAAGGAGACGGAGACAGTTTACGCTAGTTTTTGACGTGACAACGTCTTAAATTAGGTTGCGGCTGGGAGGCACTTATGAAAAAGTGTAACGCTCGGTAACGTTACGATGAGTCACCGAACGAGAGAGAGGCCCGCCGAATGCCTTGCGTCTCTCTCCCACTCAACTATGTTTCATCCTTCTTCCTACTATACGAATGAATATTCACATTAAAATTATTTTACCACTCAAAGTCGTTGTCACGTAAAACTTTCGCCCGTATACCGAATTTACAGGCAACCAATTTTTATCTAAAAAAAGGCGGTCTAGGGAACTCCGTCGGGTACTCCTTTTTTTAATTGCAATCAACATCATCAGCATAGTTCAGTCCCACTGCTAGACATAGGTTTCTCCCAAAGCACACCACTGAGCACGAACCGCGGCTACTCTCATCCAGCTCTTACCAGCCTCCTTGTAGAGATCGTCGCTCCACCTAGTCTGAGGGCGTCCTACGCTACGTTTGCCAATTCGTGGTCTCCACTCAAGAACTCGTTTACTCCAACGGTTGTCGGTTCTGCGTCAGATTTGAACGGCCCACTGCCACTTCAGCTTACTAATCCGGTGAGCTGTCCGATCACTTCATTGCGTATTCGATTCTAGCTATATCTTAACGAAGTGTCGATAAATCGATTCGCATCTCGATTCAAAGTTCAATCGAGTAGCTGTCATCGATTTGAGATAACGTCCCATGGCCTCGCAAGTTACTGCGTTGTCGATACTAGGCGTAGTGAGGGGAAATATGCTATTGTGTTGTACCTCAGGCTGTATTGTTACCTATTTACCTACTGTGCTTTTATGGAACGTACCAAACTTTCTAAAAAATATAAAATGTAAAATGAAAAATTGTGTTTTGTAAAAAGAAATGTTACTGAGTTATAAATTTTCCGGTGTGTTTTTTATTTGATTTTTTTTGTCATATATTTTTTTTTGATTTTTTTTTAAGACAAATTGGTACAATAATTGGTATCTATAATTAGTGGAAGATTTGTGAAAGCGTAATAGTGAAAAATGAAGTAAAAAGAAGACTACTACTGCCTACTAAGAACTGCAGTCACTATGAAAATTGTAAGTTTAAACAATGAAATGAAAAATGTGTACCTTTACTAAAGCTGCGTGCACATTGCACCACAAATCATGTACACACGATGCGCTAACGATGAGATAACGTGGAGAGATCTGCTGATGTCACAAATACTTAGCCATTGTGTTAGATATCAGGTTTAAGTTTTAAGCTTTTGGAGTTAAACAGAAATATAATGTTGCAAGTGCGTCTAACCATAGTAAATGTGAAATAGGGTTGTGGCACGACACGAAACACGGTGCAGGGTAAATGTGTTTCTGCCTTAAGCTACACAAGTTTTATAATTAAGTTTTATTAAATGTAATTATATGTCCATAGGCGAAAGACCTGGACATATAATTATATATAATTACACACATATAAGCCCTGAAATACAGGGTTTCCATAGTTTAGGCTCCAGTCCAACCTTACACAGTCAAGTATACTGCAGTCACAAGGAAAAAGAGCACATCTGACATTTTTTTTCGTAACTGATTTATTTATATCATTAGAATCAGTAACTTTTACTAACTCCGACTAAGTTAATAACTTAGTTACGGAAAAAAATGTCAGATGTGCTCTTTTTCCTTGCGACGGTAGTATACTATTAGTCAATATGCCTTGACTATATTATACTTATTATACTATACTATATTATACATTTGGTGGAAAATAAACATATTTTACTAATTATTTTATATAATTACTAGCGGACCCCGCAAACGTCGTCCTGCTCGATAAGGCAGTGCCACCTACCGGGTCAAAAAATAGATTACTACCTATTCTCAGACCTATTGAATATAGACTCCATAAAAATCGGTCAAGCCATTTCGGAGTATTGTGTTTTTTTTTAATTTTTTTTGCGTAAGAACAGTCCTAGTACTTCAAGAAAAATTCTAAAAAAAGAATAAGTGAAATCGGTTTAGCTGTTCACGCGTGATGGCGTGACTAAGGGAAATAGGGATTCATTTTTATGTATAAAAATTTAGAAGTTAGAAACATTAATTGAGCCATTGAATGATATAACAATAACTGCATTTACGTATATTTTGGTCCTCGTCATTTGGTAAGTATACTAGTTCATCCAGTGAGCGTCGTATTTATTCTTTACTGTAATCTATTTGAGGGAGGGGTAAAAATCATAAAAAATATTTCTATCTTTGAATGGTTACTAACTCAATCTGTTTTGTATACTTATTACATTTTGTACAGTTGAGATTCTAGTTCAAAGTAATTTTATTGAACAAAAGCTGCATGCACACTGCACCACAAATCAGGTAAGTACACGCGATGCGCTAACAATGAGATAACGTTAGATCTGCTGATGTCATAGATACTTAGCTATTGTATTGAACCTCAGGCTGTATTGTTACCTATTTACTGTGCTTTTATGGAGCCTACTAGTCTTTCGGTCTTTTATCGGATACACTTCGGAGAGTGTGCATTGGAATTACACAATCTTATTCCCCCATCCCCGTTCTTCCATCGGACAAGTAGAGGTACGGCTATGCGCCACCGTTATATGGTTGAATTTCCACGGGTACGCTCAAAGCGCTTTGCTTCCACTTTTATTGTGCGAACTGCCAAGTTGTGTAATTCGTTGCCGGCATCTCTGTTTCCCGATAGCTAGAATATGCCTGTCTTCAAGTCACGAGTGATTCGGTATTTATTAGGTAAGCGCGTTCCATCGTAGAATGCATCATTGCTTCACATCAGGCAAGTTGTGGTCAAGCGCAAACCTATAATAAAAATAAAAAAACCTAGCAAACTTTCTTAAAATATTAAATGAAAAATATTTCACTATTAAAAAAGATTTTATTGAATTTTTAACCATTGCGCAATATTCTCAGTACAAACTTTGACACGAACTGTATCACACTGTAACATTAGCTATACTTCACTTTCTTACCATTACAACACAAGAAAGTATAACGAAACCTCTTAACCAAGATAAATGATCTCAAACTACCGTCAAACGCAAATATTTGGTACAAAAACAACTCAATACCACATTATAAATAAACGCAGAAGATTAGTTTAGACAAAATAGGTCCCCCTATTTTGTGTAACTAATCTTGAGCAAAAATAGCACACAAACGTACATTGAGTTTTAAAATTAATAAAAATTTAATAATAATACATTTTTAAATACTGAGTGCCAACCAGATAGATTAAAAAAAAAATGTATTTTATAAATCGCATCTTAAGCGCGCGGTTGTTTTAAGCGAAAATTGCAGCGTCGTCGGACGCATGCGATTAAGGCACATTACTTCATATCACATATAACTACAAACCATTGTTTTACGCGGTTGTCGCAGCGGCAAGTGCAGCAATGCAAACAAAGGTTTGTAATTATATTACCTGATATGAAATGATGTGCGTAAATCGCATGCGTCTGACGCTGCGATTTCCGCATAAATCAACCGCGCGTTTTAGTCATTCCGCTATTGTGAGAGTAGTCGTGGTCACATTGAGGCGTTGATTTCAGACAACTCTTTACAACCACTAAAACTTAATATTCAAATAAAATCTTTTGTAGTCGATGGGAGAAAAATTTTAATATTCGTTTGAGAGGTTTATTGAATCTTGGCTCATCTGCGGCCATTTTTTTCGGATCCTGACTACTGGTGATTACGGATGCTTGTTTATAATCTGGGCCGTAAGTATCACATCCTAAGCGACTCTAGCACATATGGCAGTTACTAATAAGAATTATATCCGTGTACTGTATGTTACAGAATTAGAATTACCCGAAGTCCTTTATAAGTATACTTCACCAATTCTGTTAATACCGTGTAAAGTCAGAAGCGATTCGTATATATTTGTAGCTGTGCTTACCTATATCTTACTTCTTGTAATAAAAACAATATACCTAAGCTGATCTCGCATTGTATAGAATTTCCGTACAACGATAGTTCAGCTTATATTGGTTTTTTATAGCTTAATAAGTAGCCGTGTGTACAGAGTTAACCTTCTGTATTTATTGACACTGTCGCAACGACACACAAGGTAATGGAGTGTTCATATGTAGTCACAAATCATCGTGCGCCGATTACGATCAACTTTTACTTACGATAGATAACTGATAAGGTTGATGGTTTGCGGATTGCTAGGAACAGTTGACGAGTGAATGGTGTATTAATGTAGTTCACTTTGTGATTGCTTTTTAATCTACATTATTAAATCAGCAAAAAATATTTTGTAGACTCTAATAAGTTACGATATTAACTGTATAGTAACTTAACCCATTCATTCATTCATTCAATCCCCAAGGGTGTGAAATAGGGGATAAAATCTTGTGTGAAACTTATTATTCTTTGGACATATTAATATTTGCAAGACGTTTGAATTGAGAACGGCAAAATTAATAAGTGACTGTCTGATAGAGGTATCAACGCACAGTATAAACCACTGAGTCAAGAGACCCCAAATTTGACACATAGGTTCCGTATGAGGCCTAAAAAAGGATTTTTTAATACTTACCCCTTAAGGAGGTGAAATAGCCAGGGGACCACGTGTGCGGAGCTGAAGGAATATTTTTTGACAGATTTTTTATAATTGTAAGAGTTCTTTCTTAGATAAACGTAATCTGCCTAAATAATAGCCTTGAAGTTTCTATTTTGGAAGGTTAATACGGTCAGCTTAAATATTTCCAAATCGCGTAGGTACCCACACAATACTATAACTCTACCTAAATTTATAATCCATTGAGTGGTTTAACAATTAAATACCTTTTTTGTACCTATATTTATTTAATTTCCTAATTCTTTAATTTACACAAAAAATATTTACACCTGCAATTAATACATACCAACAAAAAAAAGAGAGAAAATATTTTTTTAAATTCCCGACTGCGCCAATAATCTACAGTAACATTTTTTTATAATTTTTATGTACCTAGTGTCATTTTCAAGATTAGACAAATCTGATGATACCCCTCAATCTCAAATACGTCAAGCTGTAAACAGCCTAGAAGAAATAGACATACATACCAGTGGAGAAGGGCGGAAATCTGAAAAGGGAAGCCGGATCAAAAAAGTTCCAACGTAAGAAAATATTCTCTTCAATACTGTCACCGTTGTTTCTATGGCGACCACCACCTTTATATGGTGCTAATTTTTGATGCTATTTAAAATGCGTTACATAGTTTTAATAAAGTAAACGATATTAATCAATTCCTCAAGGGAAACCGATTGGAATCGGCTTGTAGTTCTCTTCGCTACTGATACATACAAACTCGTCATGGAAAGTTTATATTTTATTTTACCTTGACACATCTGCGCGTTCTTAAAAAATAGGATCTTGCCATTGTGATAGATATATTTACAACAAACTGATGCAAACCATAAATTGAAAAGTATACGAATAAGTCGAGTATACGAGTAAGTCCATTCTTTCATAGCTTGAACCACACTTAAAACCAATACATTGTGCCGAAGCTAAAATTATAGGTCTGTAAAAGGCGTGAAGCCAATTATCTAGCTGTTTCTGTGTATCCTAAGTCGTGCTCGTGACCTAAATTATACGGCGATTGCGAATAGTGTAGGCGCCTAAAATATAGGAACTTTCAACTAAGACTCGTTATGTACCTAAGTTATTTTTAAGACTGTCTAGATTTTGGATTTTACTAGCTTTGCTTGGATTTGTTTACTATTTACTTACGTTATTAGACCTTTTTTAATGTCTCAAATTAATACAATAGCTGTATCCACAACAAATGTATGACAGTAACCTCAAATGTTATGTAAATGAGCTGGTAATCAAGAATCGCGTGAGAAAACACCATCAAAAGCTTTCTACTAAATCTCTTATCACAAAATAATCACCTATAGTGATTTGCTTATCAATACAATTTGTATTAATCGTGATAAACCTAAGACAAATAGCCGATTAATGCCCAAAAATTCCTTTGTAACCTTGTGCTTGTTTTTGATACACCATCATGGCACCATTCTAACTAGGTAAAGCCTTGATAGTCCTCATTTTGGAATAAAAACAAATACAGTTTAGGTATAATTACCTAATTAAATCCTATTTTTATAGTAGGTACTTATTATACAAGCAAACTACACTCTACTTGATATGTAATCATAAAGACGCTTGCAACACCTTCAATGTCGTATTGTCTGAGGCGTTAGCTCAGTTTACTTAAATCGGAACGCAACTTAAATAATAATGTTTGGAGGTAGTCAGTAATAATTGTGATTAATATTTTTGGACGTCAAATACCTCAGTCCACCCGTGAACATGAAGTCTGAAAAGACTCTGAAACGTCGGGATCTAAAATCTAAAATAAACCGGGATAAAATCCGTTAAAAAGTAGTTTTATTTCAACACCTTCATCGTATTGCAAAGTCCAACACCAGGCTCTTGATGGGCCGGTGGCGTGGTTAGTGAGATACTTGCTTTTCACGTCGCAGGGCGTGGGTTCGATTCCCACCAGAGACAGACTTTTGGGTGATGAACATGTCTGTTTGTCTCGAGTCTGTGTGTCAATATCTGATACAAGTATAAAAATATATTTACAAAAGAAAAGTAGTTTAAGTATATACTAGTCATCTGGTTTGCTCTGCTTAGCTTGGGAACTGATGACAGTGTGTGATGTCCCAGCATAATATATTTGATTGACATTCACCTTCGAAAAGTCACGTGACAATATTATGTCAATCTCATACGTGTTGTTTTCTTTTTTTGCTATTGCTAAGCTTTTTCACTCTAGTATTGTCTTAGATTTACGCGAATATCACACATTGAAATGAAACTACTTTTTAACGGATTTTATCGCGGTTTATTTTAGATTTTAGATCCCGATGAAACATGAAGTCTGTTAAGACTTTGAAACGTCGGGATCTAAAATCTAAAATAAACCGCTTTTTCACTCTGTTTAGGGACCCAGAGCATCAATCGGTGTTGCTGACACTTTAGATGTCGACGGGAACTGGCTAACTGATTCATATCCAGGAACACAACCAAAAGTCATTATTAGCACATTAAAAATTTCCTTTATTCTGTATAGTGTATATTTTTTCTAAAGCATTGTTTTACTTTTTTACAGGTACGTACTGAAAAGCAAAGACATTTTGGATGTGACCATCTGTAAGTATTGAACTACCTGACTCAGCTTAGCACCAGAACCATGAAGTACATAGGCAGTTGTAATGTAAGCCTTTCTTAAAAAAATATTTATTGAATGTTTGACGGGCCGGTGGCGCGGTCGGTAAGGTACTTGCTTTTCACGCCGCAGGTTGTGGGTTCAATTCCCACCCGAGACAAACATTTGTTTAAATATGCCTGTTTGTCTTGTTTCTGGGTGTAGTTAAAAAATAAAATATATTAAGTAGTACCTATATTACCAGTTATCTGGTTTCCATAGTACAAGCTCTGCTTAGTTTGGGATCAGATGACCGTGTGTGTTAATGTCCCACTATAGTTATATTATCAATGTTTTATACCGCATAAAAATTCGTTCCTTAATTTTTAACAATAGCAAACATACAGACAAAGACTCGATAGGAGAGATCGTTTTACAGCCTTATTGTGAAGCATTCTTAAGTACACATTGAGGACACAGTGTACTATATAAAATCATCGTGTGCAGAATTGTGCTGATTTAAAAAATATGCAACTTTATAACACGCTACATGAGATATATGTTACATACAGACAGCGCTGTGGTCGGAATCACGACAGTCGTAATCGTGATCACACCAATCATGTTCGATTACTGCGTGCGTGACCTACAGTTCACGCCGCTCGTATAAAGTATCTGCCGCTGTGTAGAAGCAAAAGTAATAATGGTTGAAAAAGCTTTTTAACTCGCCTGTCAAAATACATTCTATAGTGGGACATTAACACACACGGCCATCTGATCCCAAACTAAGCAGAGCTTGTACTATGGAAACCAGATAACTGGTAATATACTACATGTAATACTTTTCTTTCTTTTGTAAATATATACTTAAATATAGATAACTAGTTTTCCGACAGCAGCTTCGCCCGCGTGTATGTCGGTTATCGCGCCAAACATTACCTTCTTTTTGCGGAGTCGGATAAAAACCATCCTATGTCCTTTTTCGGGTCTCAAACTACCTCCACACCCAATTTCATCCAAATCGGTTCAGTATTTTAGGCGTGAAAGCAACACCGACAGACAGACAGAGTTACTTTCGCATTTATAATATAAGTAAGGAGTAAGGATTATACCCAGACACAAGACAAACAGACATATTCAAACAAATGTTTGTCTTGGGTGGGAATCGAGCCCACGACCTGCTGCGTGAAAAGCAAGTATCTTACCAACCACGCCACGGGCCCGTCAATAATATGTAAGTATGTTAGGGTTTTGTTTTATAAAATTTAGGATATTACTGTAATTAGTTTTCTTTTAATTATTACCATTAACAACTTAGTAACGTTAAAAATTTGCTGTGCCCTACCTCTCAATTAGAACACATTTTCAAAAAAAATGCAAGTTTGTGACTATATGTGAGGTGTCTGTTGCATTCCCATTACTGCCGTCGCGCTGACCGTAGTTGGGATCACGACAGTCGTAATCGTGATCACACCAATCACGTTCGATTACCGCGTGCGTGACCTTGAGTTCACGCCACTCATATGATGTATCTACTGCTGCTGTTCAGTAGCAAAACGAATAATGGTTGAAACACATTTATTTTTTTACTAAAGGAATAATTTAAGTACAGACATTACCTGCCTCTCTTGTTTTTTGTTTTAAGTAGGTATCTCTCGAATTACATTTTATCATTCTATATCTTATGGTTTAGTCTTACTAAAGTAACAGAGTAGGTGATAAGTATAGTATGGTAATTCTATAATGTTTCAAAGCTAGGTACTTGTCAAATCCTAAGAGTTGGGAGAGTTTAAGCTAAAATCCACACATGATTATCTATTGCAGGTTGATGGATGTCACATGTCCTCCAATGTTTAGTTCTAAACCTATTAGTATGTTCTTACGTTGTTACCATTACCAATATTAAGCCGCAGTGATGAAAAAAACCCAAAAAGACGAAAAGAAGCATCTAATTACGATAAAAAAATACAAATCAAGAGAAAGGCTCTGGATAACTATGTGTTCTTTTTGATTCTTACTTCATTCAATTTGAAATTTGCAATATATTACATTGAATAATAAATGTTTTTCAAATAATTTACTTACCCACAAAGAAATAAAATACTTACAGAAGTAATTTTCATAACCAAACATTGATAATGGCTAACTCCGATCCAAACATTCAATCTAACAGAATAAACACAACTATATCGATCATCGCAAACAACAAAGGAGTATCGATAAGAATCGATGCGACAGCATTTCACTCGCGATGTCTCTAGCGATACAATCGGCTTCCGATAGATCGCTATCCCATTGCTTAGTTCGTGCGAACATGTCAATTGTCAACTACCGACGCGTGATCGGAGAGCATGATAGTTTTTATTATAGTACTATTTCCGGCACACAGTATATTTATTAATCTTTTAACTATCGTTGGTTCAATAATAATCGTATTTGCTTATTAACAGCGTTGAGTCGAGAAAAACACTCAAAAGGAATTAAAAACTACTTCTCAGTACTGAATGAATGAAAATGTGAATGATGAATGAATTAAAACGTTCTAACGTACAAGTACGCCGTACATGAAAAACTCACTATTGTTTTAAAGTTTGTACAGGAGCATCAGAAGCCTCAATTTTTCTTTTACTTTGGCTTTTCAGCGTTTGTGGCATTTGGACTAAACTGTTAATGGATTTTAAAATAAGCCGACTTATTTAAGAGATTCCGCTTTTAGTATTTCACTAAAATCTAAATGGAATTTTAAAATTTTTAGCGTGATTCTTTAGTGAATGGTTTCTATGATATCTTTTTTATGTTAGCAGATATGCTATTTAATTATTTTATTATTACGATTTTCAATTATTTTCTAATATACATGGCGTAGCATGTAGAAAAAGAAGTAAGCATTCTTCTTTGCCTTTGGAGTAGATAGAATGGAACTTAAAGTCAAAGTCAAATGGTTTATTTCTTAAACTTATTTCTTCATCATCATCGTCATCATCAGCCTATCCTAAACTTATTATTTCAACTTGTGAGAAGTGTCATTTTTCACCAATAACTTACGAGTATATACAGAATTAAGTGTGTCATTATCATCATCATCATCAGCCTATTTTAGTCTACTGCTGGACATAGACCTCTCATAAAGTACGCCACTGAACGATCCGCGGCTTTTCTCATCCAGTTCTTGCCAGCCGCCCTGTTGAGATCGTCACTCCACCTAGTCTGAGGGCGTCCTACACTACGTTTGCCAATTCGTTGTCTCCACTCAGGAACTCGTTTACCCCAGCGGTTGTCAGTTCTGCGGCAGATATAACCGGCCACTGCCACTTCAGCTTACTAATCCGGTGAGCTATGTCGATTACCTTAGCTCTGTCAGGTCACTTCATTGCGTGTTCGTTCCTCTGGAGATACTCCTTTTCCATAGCTCGCTGAGCGACTTTGAGTTAAGTGTGTAACGACCATTAAGTAATAATGCGTAAAACCAGTACTTTTCAAACTTAATTAACATGTCATTATTGCAAAATTCTTCCTGTTTAACGTAAGAATAAAATTGTTATAGTAAACTCGTTTTATCTTTTAATTACTCGTTTAATCAGTAACCCGGTAGTTATCTCGAGAAAAATATGCAGTTTTAATACAATTTCAACACCTTATTATACAATTTTAGCTTTTTTTTATCTTCTTTGATAAAAAACACGGTATTAAGATAGTAAATGTGCTGTAATGGATTTATACCAAAGCAAGTTTAGGTCAGTTTGTTACTTGGCGTTTGCACTGCTCAACAAAACATGATACAGCACAGTCTTATCTTTTTCTACTGATCCCTGAGTGATAGATATAGACAGAGCTTGCAACATGTTTACTTGTGAATTTTCTTGTGAATTTTCGAAAATCACTCACTTCGACCATTTTTAATGTCCTACTGCTGACCACGGGTCTTCTCTCAACTGTCTTACGAGTTGAGAGAAGACCCGAATTCATTTATGTCATTATCGGGCGTATCCATAAGGCTAGCAACATTACCGCGTGAGTTGGATGGACACGTTGATTTTTTGTCTGCGATATAAGTCTCCTGACTCATGTTGTCTACTAAGCGTTAAGGCAACTCTTTGTAAAGACTACGCTTTCCTGGGCCCCAGCGTCTTAATGCCAAACGGCTCAAATAATGGCCATCGAAAAAGGCGTATTTGCGCCGGTTAGGTATCAAAGCATTCCGGAAGCAACTTATTTATTTCAAATTCTCTGTCTGTCAGCCAGTTTCAACGTTAAACTATTGATAGGTGAATCGCCTTCATTGAATTCAAATCGATGTATGTATGTAAATAAGTGTGAGCCAAGTTTAGAAACTGTATAGCCAATTGATTTGTCACTAACAATTTGTGTAAGGATTCCTCACGTAGTAGAAACTCCGTTTTCTATTTGAATTTAACGGTTTTTAATAGAGTTGGTTCGTTCTACTAACTACTTACCGATTTGCGTAACTGAGTTAATATAAAAGACTATCCTGACACTTTACCTATAGTTCTCCGTTCACCAAACCTGCTTCTGGTTGAGGGTTGGTCTGGTTTACACCCCCTCTTATAACATTGCATAGAATGTCTATGCAAAGACATTCTTTATAAGAATTGATGGAAGACATGTTTCGTATTTTATTGAAATTCATATCCTAACCCGGTTATAATTATATTTACTGGTGATAGTGTTTAAGATATTCTAATGAATTAAGATATTCTGTTTCGCAACGCATCACTAGTGGGGACATATTTTGTATTTTAGTTGAATCTGTTACATATTATTTGCGTTTTGATTTTATTTTCTGTTATAATGTACAGTATATTGTAGTTGTTTGTAGTTTATTAAAAAAATATATTTGAAATTATTCTGAAGGTGATTAGCTTCGAGTTTACTTAAACAAAAACTCTTTCGTGTTTTTGATAGAGCCTGAGGAATGACTTATACTACTTTTTATCCAAATACCATAACGGCAAAGGCGCAAGCAGAACGTAGGTTGTTAATTTATGAATAGACCATCCACTTTTCATTTTCATTTCATTTCATTTTATTTCATCATTTTCATTCAATTTATGAATAGACCGATTATTTTTACCGAATGTTATAAAGGTACAAATAAATAATTGTACTATTACAATGTAAATACGAGCAGCATATTTTATGTACATTATAAGTACCAACGTTATTCGTAATTCCAGTACCGATGTCATAGTTCATTGTTCTATTAATTAAGTAGCTTTGTCATGCGATGTCTCATTTCGCTCACAATTGAAGGGGCAGCACAACTATTAAGTAGGAAGTCGTAATGTGGGTAACATTCATTAATTTTAATTAAACTTTATGATACAACTCATTTAGAAAGGGGTAAATTAAAGTTTACTAAGTTACTGCGCAAAAAGGTCGACCGTAGGTTTACTAGTTATAATGTATATTACTAAGTTTCAGTATGCCGTTAGCGCACAAATATTACTCTCTTATTCCGCAGTTGAGCAACATAACATAGCATCACGCATTTATTACCCGAAGGTATAGGCAGAGGCGAATATCTCTTACTTACGGCTATGTTTAGTTTTCAAATGTAATAGCCAGCCTGTTGCCGTTCATCGTGCATTATACCAAACGCCGAGCTGCAACTTAGATTCTCCAAGTATATTAGAAGTCTTTTTGCTTGACCCGGGAATCGAACTTGCGGTTATTAAACGAACACGTGGTTATTATGGAGTCAATACATGTTTTAAGCGGTATCCATCGATTCCAAAGCTTCTGAACCTTCAGTTGCTCATGCAAAATGTTTTCTATTTTACTCTTTCATATGCCTAATAATACAGTACGAATTTGCTGACATGTAATTTTTTTGTCTGTCTCAATTAGAAGGCGTACAGTATCGACATTAGTTTCAGTAATTGCAGTCACCGGCCGATCTTCAAGTAAATCGTCATGGAGATCATCCCGTCCACGTCTGAATTCTCTGAAGTACGAATACATAGAGCTACGAGATTAACGCCAGTTAGTCTCTGGCAAATCTCTTGTCGCAGCAAAAATCGTAAAAAAACATTGAGCGAAAATTTTCACGAGTTAGTCACAATTCTATGAACCCCGCCAAATTAAAGAAACAAATGACAGTCTCGTAAGTTGAAAAGTAATTTGTTCATAGATAGTTCCATTTTCAAATTCTGTTGTTACTTTTTAATTTATTTATTGTAAGTGGCCAGTTCCATAAATATTCAGTATGCTCCACATGTACCACGTACAAGTAATTATTTCAAATTAAGAATGCTGGTTTGTATCTCGAGCCTTCTAGATACGTTCAGGGAAGATAACATGTGGAACATTTTTGACGCATTAGTTTAGGGTTAGGCATTCTAAGTTCAAATTCTGCCCAGTTACCTCAGTTGATGTGGCGCGAACCTCAAGCATTTTTCATGCATATTTGCATTCATTTCAAGCTTTTTATGTTGCATATAATCCGGTCTCTAGACATTAGTTACTTCAGCTCTTTATATAGTTTAGTGTTCATGTCCAATTGTGTTTATATGTAGTACATAAATATACATACGTAACTTAACAATTTTATTATTAAATTAGATTTAATTTATAATAAAAGACTATGAAAGAGAGCTACATTCTTACGGCCTTATTCATAAAAATCTTAAAAGACTCTCTAAATAAAATGGAATTTGTCTCTTCCTTACTACTATAAATGTCTAGATGACAAACAAAGACAAACGATTTGTAAACCTATTTTGAAAACGTTTATGAATTATAGGGTTATATATTTTTTTGAAACAGGTATAAGTTAAGGTTATTTAATAGTCTCCTTTTTTAAGTTTTAAATTATTAAGCCTTTATTCACCAAAGATATCGTTAAAACATCATTAAACATTACTTATTACATCTTAATAGTCAATTCCGGTCACACTTTTATCTATTAAATAGTAGGCTATATCAAGATAACATTAGATACTTGATAATAAATCATTCATAAAAACCCAATGAACCACTTTTACTTTTAATATCGATGGTCATTTGATCATAGATTAAGGTTTAAACAACGATGGTTAATCGAAGTTTTATTCTAAACATCCGTTTAAATAGTAATTCTTAAATTTATGCGAAAATCACACATTGAAATAAACTCCTTCATAACGGATTTTATCGCGGTATATTTTAGACTAGCGACCCGCCCCAGCTTCGTACGGGTGCAATGTGTCATACTTACAAACCTTCCTCTGGAATCACTTTATCTATTAAAAAAAACTGCATCAAAATCCGTTGCGTAGTTTTAAAGATCTAAGCATACGTAGGAACATAGGGACAAAAAAAGCGACTTTGTTTTATACTATGTAGTGATTGTTATACCCCGCCGTTTCAGTCTTTTCAGAGTTTACGGTCGCTTATTAATGAGTTAGGACGTTACACATCTCAGTCCACCCGTGACCACGAAGTCTTAAATGACTTTGAAACGTCGAAATATAAAAATCTAAATTACTCCGCGATAAAATCCGTTATAAGAGTAGTTTTATTTCAACATCCGTACTGTTACCTACTAATTTTCGTAAATACTTACATACATAAAATAGATAATTACACCCAGACTCGAGACAAATAGACCTATTCATCACACAAGTGCCTATCTGGGTGGGAATCGAACCCACGACCTGTACATCAGTCACTATATCATTGCCACGAAGGTACCTAGTTCCCAAGTAAAACAATAGAATTAAACTTTACGGAGATTGAATCAAATGTTAGTGATAGTAAGTTTGCACCATAGACTTATATACAGTTACAAGCTAGGTATTAGGATAAATTATGTCCACACAGTAATCTTTAACTTTACGACGACCTCGGTAGTCGAGCGATGCAAGCTATACTGTGCCCGGGAGGTCACGGGTTCGATTCCCACCCCGAACAATATTTGTGTAACAACAAAGATTTGTTTCGGTGTCTGGTTGGTTGAGGACCTACCCTCCTTGCCTCGGAGAGCACGTTAAGCCATCAGTCCCGGTTGTTATTTAACACATCTATGACAATCGTTACATGTAGTCAGAAGCCAATATAATCTGACACCTGGTCATCTCGACTACTGGTTCCCGACGTGTTTCGAGGTCTGATGGCAGTTGCTCGTATAGTTCTAGTAGCTAGCCGCATCAGGTTAGACTGGGAGCCGACCCCAATAGAAATGGGAAAAAGGCAAGGGGAATCATCACAGTAACCTTTAACTGAAACTAACTAACTTCATTAAAACAACAATACTAGTAATCGCTTCTTTACTACACTCAAACACTAAAAATCACTTTACACACACTTAATTAAACCATACAATAACACTATTATTTTATCCTAAAACAGGCATGCGCTTGACCACAACTTGTCTGATATTATAGATTGCGAAGATAATTAATAGAAATAAGTAATTATATTGATTTTGACGTGACAACGTCTTAAATTAGGTTGCGGCTGGGAGGCACTTATGAAAAAGTGTAACGCTCGGTAACGTTACGATGAGTCACCGAACGAGAGAGAGGCCCGCCGAATGCCTTGCGTCTCTCTCCCACTCAACTATGTTTCATCCTTCTTCCTACTATACGAATGAATATTCACATTAAAATTATTTTACCACTCAAAGTCGTTGACACGTAAAACTTTCGCCCGTATACCGAATTTACAGGCAACCAATTTTTTTTTATTATATTTTTTTATATAAGTCTATAGTTTCTATAACTCTATGAAACTCTGTATTCTCCTTATATCATTTAGATATTTAGATTATAAGGAGATACTATTGTTCTATTTCTTCACACATTGTTCTTTGAGAACTAGTTGGGTTATAAATTATAGTTACACTTGGTTTCACCAACAGCGACCTATTTTTTTTTTTCATTTAAAGGGAATTTTTATATACCTATCTTTAAATATTTTAAATCAATGCCACTTTTCGTTGTAATTTTATAACTCAAAAACGGGCTTACCTATTTAAACCAAATGTTTAGGCATTGTTCGGACTATTTAGTAGATGGTTTATGTGAAGTTTGCACAAAATCGGTTGAGCGGTTCTTTGTTTATCACATGTTTTGTAAATTGTTGAGTGGGCTGAAGCTACCCAGGCGAAGCTGTTGCGGGCCGCTAGTATTTTATATATTTTTTATTTATAAGAAATCCATATAGGATTTCGCCCCGGTAACAAAAAAAATGTGTGACTTGGTTACCCGAACGGAAACCTTCGGGTGATCCTTCGCGCATCTTGGCCAGGGTGTCACGGAAAAATCCTTAGTGCAACCCTAGACTCTATAAGGAACCTATGTGCCAAATTTGGAGTCTCCAGACCCAGCGGTTTGGGTTCTGCGTTGATATGTCAGTCAGTCCGTCAGTCAGTTAGTTTCTTCTTTTATATATTTAGATATCAGTTTCTAGTATAACACAAGAAATTATAATTTCTTAATTTGATAGATGATAACGTTGTGTATGTGTGAAAATATTATTATTATAAGAATCTGGAGCCTTCACCATGTGTGCTAAGACCACTGAAGGCGTAAGCCACGGACCTAAAACTACACAATATAGGTACTCAATCTTATCGTATCATCTTAATAAATTGCTTAGAAAACAATCAATTTCGTTACAGAGCGGGTGTAATCACAAACTCCATCTATTTTAAGCAGAATCACATTGAGCTCATCAACATAATTGATTTTCTTAAACATCAATATGAATAATGAATGTATCAAAACGTCATAATAACCGGTGGTTTAAGTTATAAACTTATTTTGTTTTGTATTATTTGGACTGGAGTATGGAATTGTGCCCGATGAACGACATAGGCGCAGTCCCTATTACATAAGGGACCTAAAAATAGCTGGCGAAAAGTAGGTAAAGACAAAGATAAAGACCACCAGTGGCACAGCGATGTCGGATTTGGCTTTTAAAAATTGGTCACTAGCTTAATGCTGTCGAATCCACACAGTTTTTTGTCATATTTGGTAGTTAGTATTAGCCGCATGACCGCATGTCACATCTAAACATTCAAAAACGTAACATCCACCAACCCGGACTTGGCCAGCGTGTGTAGAATGTTGTGTACACAAAGGGTTTTTATTTTGCATGATTTTAACTATGTACTGTAGTAGGATAAAATGTGGGATTATTGTAAATTAGCCCCAACAAAAATTTGGCCCGTCAATAACTGGGATAATTACTTTTCTTTTCCTATAATACATATAAAGATCACCCAGGCAGACACATTCATTCCAACAATTATTATTATTATTGTGTCTATTTGTCTCGTGTCCGGGTGTTATTTATTTATTTTATGTATTTATTCACAAAAGGAAAGTAGTACCTATATGTATAGTATATCAGTCATCTAGTTTACATGACACAAGCTCTGCATAGGCTAATTCACGTAATTTCGTGACGCGCCGATCAAGTTGCGGTGCAGTTTCAATTACGTTCACGTCTTAGTGTAAAATGGTATTCTTGTAATTGTCATATTTATATCATGAACGTCAAAGAGCTCGCGTGACGCGAACTTGACGCGAGCGTATCTGACAGCGGTTGTCAAAATTACGAGAATACGAAAAGGGCTGTTTTGATCGAAACTTAACTGCAACTGCACTGCAACTGAACTTATTTAATTACGTGAATTGGCCTACAGATGGCTGTGTGTTAATGTCCCAAAATATTATTATTATTTTTGTCTGTCAACGCCAACCCGCCTGTCGCGTCGTCACAGTTTACAACTTGGTCTACACAATATTTGCATATAGTATTACAATGTCGTGCAATGTATCAATACTCGCTTAGCTGAGATTTTACAATGACATAGTTCTAAGATCACTCCTATAATAGACTAAGTACGTCTACGAAATTATTAAATAACAGCATATTTTTAATATAAATAATAATAATAATCACACAACCTACAAAAAACAGTTACTGAAAAAATCATTAAATATGCCGAACTAAAAGAAGAAGTATCAAGAATATGGAAGCAGGAAAAGGTTTATGTGGTTTACCTTTAGTTTTTTCCACAACAGGTGTTATTCCGAAATGTCTCCTCCACAGCATAAAATTAATTGGCCTTAAAGATCCCCTTTACATAACCCTCCAAAAAGTAGCTTTATTAAATACATGTAGAATAGTCCGAAAATTTATGCAAGCAGATGACAATAACCCATAATATAACCCCCCTCCCCCCCACAATAATTAAATCACTACACCACAAAACTTAGAATGCATTTACTTGGCGCATGTAAATGAATGTATGTATCTTTATTATTAAATTTTACAACATTACAATATTTCATTGCCCCCACAAAACTGTTTCCACAGTTTGTCTGTATGTGCACACATTCAGGTTAACAATAATTATAAATAATTATAAAAGTGCGTGAAATTTTAACAAACTATACAATAGATTGATAAAGGTGTACACATTTACAGTATTCAAACGGCTAAGTAAGAATTTTTGTTGTGTATGATAACTGGCACAAAGCCAAGAAAAAATCCCAACTCATAATAATAATAATAATTTTCGTTATTGCAACAAAGATACTTCACTAATTCACTAAGCCCTGATTCCCAAACCAGCGTGAGCTGTATGTTGAGAACCAGTAATAATAATAATAATTAATAGATTTCTATAAAGTTTTCTTTTGGATTATCAGTTTTCACCCATATTCTACTTGACTAGCCTTTTAACGTAATGGTTAGTGTCCCTGACTACTATGCTACAGATCGTGGGTTCGATTCACATCCAGGACAAATCTTCACCACTGGGCCAACGATCTCCCTGTGTCACATTATTAAGTTTTTCATCAGGTCTTGACATTTTACCTAGAACTCGCTTAACTTGCCATTGTAGACCGAATTTAATTCCATCACGTTTCACTCATAAATTATTTAAATAATAAAAACGTTTACTTAAGCGTTGAAAAATGAAAATGAATTTACGAATTCACACAAAAATTTTAGCGACATTTTCAGGTCATTTCATAGCATAGTCACGTTATGCATATTTATATAGGTTAATTATAAACTGTAATTAGTAAATGCCTCGGTTGTCTAGTAGTAGTTCGCTTAATAACCGCGAGATCCCGGGTTCGATTCTCTGGTCGAGCAAAAATGTTTCATAGAAAATATTTGTGTGTTTTTGTATGGGACTTAAATATAGCAGGCGAAATGTGGGTGATAATTGTCTCTGCCTACACTTACGGGTTATACAGGCGTGAGCATGTATGTATGTAATAAGTAAGAAATCAATAAAGTGCATATCTAACAATATCCTTATGGGTGCTGCGGCAATTTTCAACTGACTCGGCTTAAAAATTAAAGGTCTCAGGATCGACCCTGGGTTGTTCCACATTTTTATGTGTAACTAAGGGGATCCTTTGTTAGTCAGATCAGTAAAAAAATCGTTTAGATGTAGGTCTTTTTTAATCCCATTACAAGCTTGCATTTGACCACAAATTGCCCGTTATTAAGCAATGAAGTGGTCTACAACGGAACACGCTTATCCAGTAAATACCAATTCACTCATAACTTCGAGTTAATTTTAGCTAAAACTAATAGTCCATTACCGCTTAATGTGTGGTCTCAACTGTTTATTTTAGCTGAAACTTACCTAAACCCAGTCCACCGGTTAACTTTAACCGTCAGTAAACCGTGTAATTATGCGCGGTAACGCAGAACGATGGTCACGAACAATAAACTTGCAGTAATTGACAGTTGTGTGGACCCACCCTTATTCTCTGTTAACTGTTCAAACTAATTTAAAAGTTGTGATTATTTTCGGACGGACCGGTGGCGTGGTCGGTAAGATACTTGCTTTTCACGCCGCAGGTCGTGGGTTCGATTCCCACCCGAGACAAACATTATCTATTATAAGTATATATTTTTCGGTACAGAGGGCCGATCAGAGGGATAGTCATCGCCAGAAAACTTATTGAGTGGGTGTGGTTTTAGCAGCAAACCAAAATGAACTTAATCACACTATTAATTTGTTACGAAATGTAGAACTAATACAACGAGTGGTAAGACAGTTCCTAGACCGATGTTGGTCGCGCGGACGTCTGTAGAGAACTGGGGCACACAGTTCGTGTAGCGACAATCCCCACTCGTCGCCCGTGCGGACCTCAGGCTAGACTCTGTCAAGCGTGTCGACCCGACGCGCTGCCGCCTCGCTGTCAAGTATGCTACCGTACTAATGACTTCTCCGACACGGCCATCCTGCGAGACACACGTCTCTGTGTGTTATTCTGAAACAATATTCAACACACAGTATCACATAGTTCAGTCACGCCTGGCCTACTAAACTAGGAGGAACAAGTTCCTGGCTTTAGACAAAGAAAAAAAAAAAAAAAAAAAAAGATTAAGATAAAGATTTCCAGAAATCCCCAAATTTAACAGAACTCTAAACCTTTTTTTTTTTTATTAAATAAAGGAAACCTGTTTACTAAAAATCAATGAACAATCAATATCACTTATTCAGTTAAATCGCTTCAATATCAAAATCAGAAACTCAAAGCACAACTGACTACTAAAACTTACACTCTCACACAAGAGACAATCACTTACAATAAGTAAACTAATTTAAGCTCTGCATATGACCATTGGCTACACATAGCCCAGTAACCTCCAGTTACTCAACTTTATGCGAACCCCCACGGGAACGCCGAGTCTCCCCTGGACTCACGGTTTCCCAAGAAACCCGACCTCTGCCAGAGTTGACTGCACTACCGCGTACTCACGGACTACTACAATGTAGTAGATGCCGATTTCTACTGAGCTACGGCTACACGACAACCTCCGGTACGGTCCAATCATTATACAAGCTTAAACAATCTTGTCGCCATCATCACGACTACTTTACTCTACCTCAATTTCGTCAGTTATACTTTGATTCACCGGATTTCTTTTTTTGCAAGCTTTCATGTGCGTATGTAGGTACGGTTACAATGTAGTGCTTTTAAATTATAATGGTCACTGTCAAGAACTTCTATGACCTCGGACGGTCCTTTAATTTTGGATCTAACTTTATATGATTACACTACTTGTTCATAATCAAAACAAACTCTCCCATCGAAAAATTATTGACCTTTACCTTTATCTTGTCGAATTTACTTTGTTTTCATAGAATGCGGCCCTATCTATATTGCGTAAATCGTCATAAATTACTTCTTTCCTAATGTACTCGTGGCGCTGTTGGTCCAAAATTAGGCACTTACTTTTTTTTATTATCTTAAAATAGGCTTGCGCTTGACCACAACCTGCCAGACGTGAAACAATGCTGCAGTCCACGATGGAACGCACTTACCCAGTAAATATCGATTCACTCGTGACCCGAAGACCGGCAGACTATAGCCATCGAGAAACATAGATGCCGGCAGCGAATCCCATAACCCGGCAGTTCGCACAGTAAAAGTGGAAACAAAGCGCTCCGTGCGTACCCCTGGAACTTCCACTATATAACGGCGGCGCACAGCCACACCTCCAATTGTCCAGTGGAAGAACGGGGATGGGGGAATAAGATTGTTTAATCCCAACGCACACTTTCCGAAGTGTGTCCGGTAAAAGACCGAAAGACCACCAACCATGCGGCGATGCTAGAGGATTTGCAATTTAGCCTTGACGAGGGATTCGTTGCCAATAAGCCTCTTGGCTCGCCCCCCCATAGACTCCAACGCCCCGAGTTGGCATTTAGCTGACCCATCCTAAAGATGCGAGCAGTACTCTATGCATGAGCGAACTTGTGCTTGATACCTATAGCTTGAGCATCTGTTTTGGCGTGAAGTACTGACGTATTCGCGAGGACACCTAGCTTTTTGGCAGCAAGTTGAGCCATGGGCTCAATGTACGGGCCAATTAAAGGTCGAAGTCATATTAACGCCAAGAAGCTCAAGGTGGATTATTATAGGCACGGATACACCTTGAAAAGTAAGAGTCAATTGAAATGGCATTATTTTTTTAGCAGAGAATAGTCACGCCTGGGTTTTAGCAGCACTACACTTGACTAGATTGGCGTCACCCTAGTCGGAAACAGCTTTGAGAGATAAGTTGAAGCCCTCAACCATGGCCTCCCTAAGAGACTGGATCTCAGCAGTCTAACTGTCTGAAGTATGCGACTAAGCATATAAACTGTCTTAGCTTAGCTATAGTGAAAAGTTAAATTACTCAGTGAAATAATATTTGCACGCAATAACTCATCTACACGCTCACGATCGTTTTTCTTTCTTCCGCACTAAAACGATACGGTAATTTTTGAGCAACCAAATAAGGTTCAACTAAGCGAAAAAAAACAAGCTCACCTGTAGTTGCGCATGTTAGCGACAAACCAGTTATTAAATAATCTAAATTACGAGACAACACATAGACAAAAGGTGATTTATGTTCTCGCGAAACGCTATTGTCAACAACGGTAAAACGATTTATCGAGGGTAAATCATTATTATTAAACAGTTCGGTGGTACTCACTGATAATTGTAAATTACAATCGTTATATCGAGAACTTTTCAAATTTTAAAATGAATCGCGGTCATACTAACAATAAAACCTTGCAACAATACTTCGCGGCCTAATATCATATCACTTCGTAAAAAATATCACTACATCAGGCATAACGTACAATAAAATCTCGATTAAATTATCGATTTCAACAAAACAAATAATTTAAACAATGCCAAGTATGCTTGACTGACCCTTTAAGGTTACAACATTTGTACTCTTTTACCACTATGTTTACTCTTTTTAACGAGTGAACACTCGGCACCGTAATCTTAATAGAAAAAGAACGACTGACCTTGATGTTTAAAAGTACATCCCGGTGGATCAACCACGCACACGTCGACCCTCACGTGTCGCTTGCTGCGTGAAACCTCGACACCTCCACTTCCATTAGGGCACCGGGTACAGATGTGTCCTTTTGTTCACGTCGCCAGCTGTCACCACTCCCGTCATTTTATTTTTCACGGCGTTGCGTAGTTTCAGTTAGGTGATGGTTTGTCTGCTCCTTTATCCCGCTTCTGATTTCGGTACAGAGGGCCGATCAGAGGGATAGTCATCGCCAGAAAACTTATTGAGTGGGTGTGGTTTTAGCAGCAAACCAAAATGAACTTAATCACACTATTAATTTGTTACGAAATGTAGAACTAATACAACGAGTGGTAAGACAGTTCCTAGACCGATGTTGGTCGCGCGGACGTCTGTAGAGAACTGGGGCACACAGTTCGTGTAGCGACAATCCCCACTCGTCGCCCGTGCGGACCTCAGGCTAGACTCTGTCAAGCGTGTCGACCCGACGCGCTGCCGCCTCGCTGTCAAGTATGCTACCGTACTAATGACTTCTCCGACATATTTATAAAAGAAAAGTATTATATGTATAGTATATATGTATTATCTGGTTTCCGTTACACAAGCTCTACTTAGCATAGAGCCAGATGACCGTGTGTGTTAATGTCCCAGAATATTAAATTAAAAAAAAACTGATATTAAAAATGACAAGCATTAATAGTTACTAGTACATTACGGTTAAGCAAGCACCACGAATTTTCGTTGCGAATTTTAAAATGCGATACAAAATCCAAAACAGGAATTGCTTCATGAGGTACAAAATATATAAAATATAAATAAATAATATGTAACATTTCGCATCTACTACTTAATACATATCGCAAACAATTTATTTTCGCAGTGTTTGAATTTAAGTGGTAGTATTTCTCACACACTTATGAAACTTTCGCACCGATTTTCTATCGCATTACTTAACACACTAAACTAAGCAGAGCTTGTAATATTTAAACCAGATAACTGATGATAATACAAATACTTCTTTATTTGTAAATAATATTTTATACTATCCCCCGTATTTAAAGACATTTTAAGCTCATACCTTTACAATTCGTTTGTCTTTGTCTGTCATCTAGACATTTTTACTAGTAAGAAAGAGACAAAGTCCATTTTAAATAATGAGTATTATAACTTTTTTATGAATAAGTCCGTTATAATTTAGAGATCGAAAATTCTAGTGCTATATTTAGGTACCTAAACTTTGATGAAGTCCGAACATACAGTGGATAATTAACCTAATACCGAAAAACAATTTCTTGAACTTCGTAACACTAATATATCCATAAACACATAACCCAGATGTCATTTGAGAAAATAAATAAAAACTAAGACAAACCTTTGACATTTCTCAATACTTGTCACATATTCTTCCCACGTTATACAAAATACCCTTGCTCGCAGCTAAATGTCAACATAACTAATTCCATAGTATAAGTACAACAGTCGGTCAAATACTTATTATTCTATCATTATCTTTTCTCTTTGCAAAGTCACGGCAATTGTTAGTCACGAGTGTATCGGTAATTACTGAGTATAAGCGCGTTTCATCGTAGACTGCTTTATTGCTTAACAACAGCCAAGTTGTCAAGCGCAAGCCTATAATAGAATAAAATAAAAAAGTCAGTGCCTACTGAATTCGAATCTTCAGTTCAACCCTTTTTAGTATTCCACTGTTGAGCCCCGTGCTCAGCAGTGGAGTACTAGTAACTATTAATCAACCTACTAAAACTTCTATACTATGTCAAATGTCAACAGAATCGGTAAGTACCGTTATATGCGCACACGCATTGCACGTGCTCATTGCAATTCAAATTGTGTCCTTTGTTTTGGAGACATTTGGATGGTTAAAGGGTATCGATTTTTGTGTTGAGAGAATATCGATTAGGTTCTGATTGCTACGAGCTGTGTGAGAGGAATTTTCATTGACATCATAGGTTGCATTACAGCGTAGGCGCAGCGGTATTGAAGCTTTAAAATTATTATTATTATTATTTTAAAATTTTTAATTAATAATAAAGCTCCACAGGCTAGAACTTTCTATTTTTATTATTATGTAAAATCAGAGCTTCCTCTCGTCTAACACTTTTGCTGTGCCCGACAGGGTCCATAATGATTCTATTAGGTATAATAAGCACCTAAGCATCTACTTACTTATGGTAAAGCAATAAAGTTATTAAGTATTGAGTATAGATCGTTGTTTTGAGCCCTGGTCGTGCGCATCATCACTTCAACCCTTTTTAGTTTCCCCTTTTTACGGGTCTTTGCTTAACTATCTTACGAGTTGAAAGAGTTTAGGCTTTAATCTACACACGATGGCCAAGTTCGACTTAGTGTATGTCACATGTTCATGAATGATTAGTTTTTAGACATGTCGGTTTCCTCATGATGTATTCGTTCACCGATATTGAGAAGCAGCGATGAATCAATATTCACATAAAGATGTGAACGACCGGGAATATAACCCGCGACCTTATATTTCAAAGAGGTGATACCGCTGTTACAAACTGTTCATTACATTGGGAGAGGGGAATGCACGCAATATTAGTTCCGTTTTAAATTTTCCAAGGCGTAAACTCTCTCTGCAACAGCAGAACTGATACTAAGACACACCTACAATTGGAAATTTAATTCAATCGTCATTCTATTATTACATCCAGACTTCCGCATACTAACAATTATGTATGTGTGTATGTATGTATTCACACATTTATGTATCCGTTTCCTTGTTAAGTCATCTGTAATGCATACCACATAGCAACATAATAGTTCAACGCGTCTCATGTATAGATCTTCCTTGATTTAGATTTGAAATGTTCCAGAGCTCGTACGCATTAGCATTCGACCGGAATGCGGTTTGCCGCATTTTAATTTTAATATGAAAACGCGTAATCTCTAAGAGCTGTTGCCGTATACCGCACATACTGTATTTAGTACACACGGAAACACATCATGTATGTATGTATGTATGTATCTTTTTTATCAAATTTCACAACATTGCAGTATTTCAATGCCCCACAAAACTGTTTTCACAGTTCGTGGGTACACACATTCAGGTTAACAATAGTTATAACAGTGCGTAAAATTATAACAAACTGTATAATCGGTCGATTAGGTGTACACTTATACAGTATTAAAACGGCTAAGTAAGAATTGTTTGAGTGATTTTACAAACTTGTTTTTATCGGCCATATTTCTAATGTCGGTTGGCAAGCTGTTAAGAAGATAAGGTATTCATATATAAGGTATAAACTAAAGGCACATTTCCAGTATAAGCTGACCTGTCATTTTACCAGAATCCTATACAATGCAAGATCAGCCTATACTGGAAATGTATAGCTTAATGTGCAGCCGTGCTTACTCATCTATGCGTTTTCAAATTCAAATTTAAATCAAAACGTTCGAAAAAAGAACATAAAATGCAAGAAATAGAATAAAATCAATTGGAGAGATGTTAAGACTCCTTATGTACGTAAAGGACCTAAAGTCCCAAACGTAAATGAAGTTTGGTGGCTGAGTCACCTTCGTCCTTGGGAGTGCACCGTTATCTGGAGCCCCACTCGTGGCCATTAGGTAGTGTCAGTCAGGTGACAATTTAGTAGTAATTAGTTAATTAACTATTAGATTCCTGGTAATTAACTGGTGTTGCCGTGGTTAGTGACCACCCACCAGATAAAACTGCTGCGCCAAGCGGCTTATTAGTGTCCCAGTACGATGTCTGGTGACACCATTTAGAAGGGTGGGTCGGAATTGTTCCCATATGGTTTCTAACTATAAGGAGCCTCATTCCACTGCCACCTTCTCACCGAAAACCGATCCGTGAATCGATATATTGAGCAGGTAGGCGTGTCTCATCGTAAACTACATCATTGCTTAACATCAAGCAAGTTATAGTCAAGCATAAGTCTATTTCATAATTAAAAAAGCCTGCTACAATAGGCTATGAGATTTCCTTTTAGTAGGTCTACACTTTCTTATCCTGGAATTCGATTCCAAAACTGCTTGCAAACAAGGTTAAGGTTTCAACTAGGTACCAAGTCATTGTCACAGCGCTGAACATTATTCATAAAAAATCCACCAAATCCTCTGTTTGATCCAATATAACCAATTTAAAAAGGGAGTGCTGGGCGGTACTATGTGTAACTCACTTCGAGTGAAGCGAGTTTGCACTAACATAAGTATTTTCTATTTCAATTTTAAGTACTTAGGTAAATTAATTTTCTTTGTCATTCCGCTCTTGCAGTGGTTGTGGTCACTTTGAATCATGCGAACACAGCTCTCCGCACAATCTTCCGCCATCGGTTCCTATTGGTAGGCTGCCTGGCAGTTATGTTTTTTGTCGTAAATTTTATCTGGTGTCGTACCTCAACAGCTGAAGGCATTGTTGTTGGAGCTGAGGAAGAGGGATGCAGCAACAATGTGTAGAGCAAGTTCTCTTTCGATAATACTATACGGTGTCGTAGTACGGCTGCTGATCAGTCCAGCGCTCAGCTGAACTGCAAGGATCTAGCCTCAACCCTTTTTAGTGTCCCACTGCTGGGCACGGGTCTTCTCTCAACTATCTTATGAGTTGGGAGAGTTTAGGCCTTAATCCACACACGCTGGCCAAATGCGAGTTGGTGGATGTCACATGTCCTCGAATGATTAGTTCTTAGACATGCCGGTTTCCTCACGATGTTTTCCTTCACCGATATTGAGCAGCGGAGATGAAACAATTCACACAAAGATGTGTCGATACGACCAGGATTCGAACCCGCGACCTTATTTTTCTAAGGCGAGGCCCGTACCGCTGCGCCACCGCTGCTCGCGCTGCAGGGATCTGGTTTCCTTTTTTTAGTAGGTATAGTAGGATAATATTCATCTGGATTTTTCGGAAATACTGGTGATTGTAAAATTTTTGTTAATATGTATCCGCTCATATAATAAATAACTGTCACTTGTAAATCATTAATTATAGATTGGTTCGTTTGAATCAACAAAAGGCGTGGCTCAAAGGTACATTTACGCCTTAGGGCTTTGATGAGAGAAAGTTATATTTTGGCTAGAAAACAAAAACCCACATGCATCTTTCCATGGAGTTTTTTGTACTACACATTGTACTAAGTTATGCATTACATTAATTCACCCTATCAGGTTTTATTAACGACTGTACCTATTGCAATTCTATGACAGCATATAATTGACAACAAAAGTGTAATTGGTAGTGAATCATTGGTATATTTATACCGTCGCGTCGGTGGGATATTGAAACTCACCTGTATGTGTACAGGTTTAGTAAATCTTTAACCGACTTAAGAAAGAGTGGTTATAAATTCGACCTGTATAATATTGTCGGAATTGCGCAAATCTAGCAGAGGACAACCTTTAAGGGCTTCGAAACACATATCTATGCCAAGTTTCGTAATTGTATAGTTACTTGTATGTTTGGGCTGCCACCGACCTCATTATTTAGTGTAGAATTTATTTAGGGGGGCATGCGTTTATGCTTTGAAATTGATTTATTAACTGTATAAAATATTATTTCACTTTTTTTTTCTTTGACCTTACTAACAAATGGATTGTGTTATCCGATAATAAAAAAATTTGAATTTGAATTTGAATTGAAGTCGGATTAATTTTTGAAATTAGTTTTATTTATTTATTATGGTGAGTTACTATCGAAAACTAAAAGTAACGCATTGGACTTTTATTTAGCAATGACGTCACATGAAAAGCCTGGGGTTTCAAACAATAATGAAGTTTTTTCATAAACAAGATTTGCTCTGTACTCTGTACGTGATTTCAGTCTCATAAATATGCATAGGTTGGTTCAGGGTATGGGTAATCTGTTTGATAGAAGGTACTCGCAATTGAGGGTAGGTATTACGGTTAAATTTATGGGTAAACCGGGTAGCCTCAATTATTGTTATGATAACTAACTTTACTGGTATTTAACTGCGACTGTAATCATACCTAGAAACCCGTAAAGAACCAGTCATTCTAACTACCTGAAGCGATTGTCATAGATGTTTTAAATCAGGTCCGATGGGTTAACGATCCCAGGCACCGGCACTTAACGCTTACTTAATGTAATGCGAAAGCAACTCTGTCTCTTCACCTACTGAACCGGTTGGGATGAAATTAGGTAGAATTAGGTGTCCCGGGGAAGGACATAGGATAGCTTTATTCGACCGCGCAAAAAGCACGGGCGGGCACGCGAGGGCGGAAAGCTAGTAAGAAAAAACACCTAATTTTATTTTGCTTTGTTTGCATACAAAAGTTCAACTCGCGCAACTTTTACACAAATTTAGGTAGACAAATAATGTGGGATGATGCACAAAAACAATAGAAAACCAATGGCGCTCATACCATTTTCGGCGAATTCTATACCAATTTGTAAAAGTCATTGCTATAATCGTAGACCGATCATAAATTAGTTTGTTACAAAACATGGGACCATTATGGGTACAATCGTGACCCTTTTAATACGCCTACTGAATATTGTCTAACACTCTGACTAATGTTGTAGGTACCTACGGCTTGCAGATATTTAAATCAACTTATTTTACGACTGTAACGATAAAGAATACATGTTCTTTTGACGTGACAACGTCTTAAATTAGGTTGCGGCTGGGAGGCACTTATGAAAAAGTGTAACGCTCGGTAACGTTACGATGAGTCACCGAACGAGAGAGAGGCCCGCCGAATGCCTTGCGTCTCTCTCCCACTCAACTATGTTTCATCCTTCTTCCTACTATACGAATGAATATTCACATTAAAATTATTTTACCACTCAAAGTCGTTGTCACGTAAAACTTTCGCCCGTATACCGAATTTACAGGCAACCAATTTTTTTTTTTTTATTCTGAAATAGGCTGGCGCTTGACTACAACCTGCCTGATGTTGGGCAAAGATGCTGTCCACGATGGCACTCGCTAGCCCAGTATACCGATTCACTGGTGATTATGAATGATTATCGACGAGAAGGTAGCAGTAGAATGAGCCTTCTTAAGGGGCAACAATTCCGACCCACCCTCTCTGCATGGTGTCACCAGACATCGCACCGGAACACGGCAAGGCCGCTTGGTGGTGCGACTTTGTCTGGTAGGTGGTCACTAACCACGGCCGAAGCCTACCATCAGTTTATGGTCACCTGATTTGCCTAACCCAGGGACGTTAAATTCGTCGGATTCGTTAAATAACTCAACCCGGTATACTGGGCTGGTGCGTTTCATTGTAAGCTACATCATTATTTAATATCAGGCAAGTTGTAGTCAAGCACTAGCCTATCTCAAAATAAAAAAGGCATATATAATCAAATACTATTTCGTTTAGAAAATACATTTTCTATTGAAGTTTTTACATCAAAACCTTATAGAATCACAATTAAAATGAACTCGATTCAGAGATTCCATTTCTCAAACCTTAATTGGCGATTCAATGATACTATGAAACGCGACAGACTTAACAAACAAAGGCCTATTATCCAAAAAATACCGCTCAATTCCTTTTGAACTAGGCCCATCAATGTTTAGGGGTTGATTCTTTGATTCAGTCACTTCGATTGGTTTTAAACAAATTGGTCGAATTTGTCGCATAAATGAACTGTATTGTTGATAAATGACCGTCAATTTTTATGCTTTTGTTGGTTTCAGATACCTACGAATTGGTTTTTCTAGACACTTTCTTAGTTATTATCGGTGAAATTGGCACCTATATAAGACCAAAATACTAAAACCTAAGTTGTGAATGAGAAAAGAAAAAAATATATAATAGGGAATCATTTTTATTTTTTATTCTTCGATAGGCTGGTGCTTGACGACAACTTGCCTGATGTTAAGCAATGTTATAGTCTACGATGAAACGCGCCAGCCCAGTGTACCGATTCACTCGTGATTACGAATGATTATCGGTGAGAAGGTGGCAGTGGCACGAGCCTTCGGTTAGAAACCTTAAAGGAGCAACAATTCCGACCCACCCATGTTTGCGGTGCGGCTTTGCCTGGTGAGTGGTCACTAACCACGGCCGAAGCCTACCACCAGTTGATTTGCACCACCCGGGGACCACGTGTATTCAATTGATGGTGTAAACCCACGGACGAAGGTGACTCAGCCCCCAAAAATCATAATCATCATCAGCCTGAAGTCGTCCACGGCTCCCTTTTAGAATGCTATAGCGTCAGTGAAGGCCGGCCGTTAGCCTCCATCGACTTCCCAGTCCAACTTGTGACTGGACAGCCGATGCTTCGGCACCCATTGCGAATTGAGAGTGATATAGAAATAAGCAGATTGCTCATTATTTTTGTTAAATTACAAGCTGAGCTCTGTAATGTGATGGTTTTTTCTGGACTTAGCGAGTTTTGCTAAATACGACATTAATAGCAAATACGCAATAAGTTAGCCGGCACAGTTAGATTTTGGGATGATTGTTGGAAACATAGATTGTGTGAAATGATTGGCGTTCCTAAATCGAGCATCTGACTTTTCTGGCTCAAATTAAATGACTGCGGTCAGTCGCGTGACCTTTTCAATATTTTGTGCCGCAGTCGGTCTGCGGTTGGTATTTAAAAATCGTAGCTCAAGAGACTGCAGCTTAACCTCTTCACAATAGTTTTGCGCTGACTCATCGTCTATTCAATGTAAATAAACCAGCGATGATTGATGGTTGTATCAAGCAATTTCCGTTGATGTAATTACTCATCGTAATCCACTTCCGTTCAACAAAGGACAGGTGGGATTGGGATAGCCTTACGACGGTCATTACCTTGAGGTAGGTTCGCTAAAGCATGATATAGAACAGTGGCTTAAGTTCAAACTCTAGTCATTTGACGGGCCGGTGGCGTGGTCGGTAAGATACTTGCTTTTCACTCGTTCCCACTCGAGACAAACATTAGTGATGAACATTTGTGTTTGTGTCGAGTCTGGGTGTAAATATCTATTATAAGTATGTATTTACAAAAGAAAAGTATTACATGTATAGTATATGCCAGTTATCTGGTTTCTATAACACAAGCTCTGCTTAGCTTGGGACCAGATGACCGTGTGTGTTAATGTCCCAGAATATTATTATTATTATTTGTAACCGCCGACCAAAAGAGGAGTGTATAAGTATACTGTCTTTCTTTAAGTCTGTGCACAATTTTGTTTCCTCAACGCTTATAAGTTTGTAACTTCGAACGGTCCACTTGGGGAGCTTGAGACAAAAACCGTTGAAATCAGTATCAAAACGTAAAGCTATATCAAAGTTGAGCGCGTAAATTAGCATAATTAAATAAATATTAATAAAAATAAAGTGTAAAAAAATCAAAATAAATATTAAAATTATTAATAAAAATCGTAGTAAAGTTAACTTTCTAAAAAAATTTTTTAGTACATTATCAGGTTATTTAGGTGTTATTAATATCCAAACTATAAGTTATAGGGCGAGACTGGTAAAGTGATGACATTTGCAAGGTGGCTAGCAAGGTGAAGAATAGGTGGCCGTGGTGATCCAGACTTTTGGAAAACATGCGTGGGGCCGAAGCCAATACGTAGAGGCACGTTATAAATGTGATCTGGCTATTATGCCTGTTTGCACCATAGGTACACCCAAGGGTAATCTTCGGTGAGAGGCGGACTATTACGGGAAATGGGAACTAAGATCTGGGTCATAGTGATGGATGCTAATCGATTAGGTATCTAGGACTATCTAATAGATATAAGTGCTTCATTTTAAAAAGATTCTCAGTAGTGATTCTCAGTAGTTGCCAGTCATTCATTGCACGGTAGGAAAAGAAATTGGACTATTTTTGTTTAGACTTACGTCTCAAAAAACGTAAAGCGTTTTTTATTTGATGTCATTTCACATGGAAGGACTATGGCTCCTGCCTGACTAATGTTAATAAACACGCATAAAATGGCAGGGAGTGATTTTCCCACTCAGTAAATTGTTCCCCGTTATTATTACATATTATACGTGGAAAAAATTTTTTTATTTTAATTTTTAAATTTAGAGAGCACCTGGATAGTATTTTTGTATTTGTTAATTAGCTTGTATGTGTATCTCTTGTTGGTAATCCTTAAATAAATAAATAAATAAATAAATACGTATTAATAATATACAAAATAATTCATTAAATTAACTAATTAACTTAAAATCAATAAATTTTATAACTAAGATAGTAAATCTAATAAACCTAAGACTAATTAAAAACGTTCATGATAAAAATTAATTATAAAAGTTGATTTCAAACAAGTTGAAAACACAGTTGACCTAATTGCGTTGAACATACACCTGCCTGTACCCTTTTGTAACGATGTACCGCGGTGACGAAAATACTATCGACTACGTGATGGATGGATGTACTAAAGATAATAATATGAATAGTAACAACTGTAACAACTTTCCAAAAACAAGCTTTTATTTATATCCGAACTTTTTACTAGCACTTTTCGTAAGAAAAGTTTCAACTGAGCTTAAATTTAGTTCTAGAATAAGAGAAGGCAGTGGGTATAGCAGTGGCGGGATTGCGGTGGTGGGTTAAGTCCCAAGAAGAAACGACAACCTAATATACCTAATTTTCCTTTTAGAGAATGTCTGTATACAATTGACGAATTGTGACATTTTTGTATTGTAATTTAATTTTTACATTAAAACAATAAATAATTTAATAATAATTAAATTTAATAATTAATAATAATAATAATTTAATTTTTAATAATTTTAATTTGTATTAATTAATTGTTATTTCACTTCGTGATTATTAGTTGAATTGTATTACTTTATTGATTATGTAATTATAATTTGATTGTGTAAATTTTTAATAGTTAATTCATTTATAAATATAGTGACTGCATTGTACTCGTCTCCTAGCACGGCTAAGCGCGAAAAATTAACTATCCGCTGTTAATTATTTTTATTTATATTTAAAATTGCATTCTGACACAATGAAAATTGTTTATGAATAAATGAAATTAAATACTAATATAGGTACTGATTAACTTGTGATTTCGAATAATTTTCGATGAGAAAGTGACAGTGGAATAAGGTTCGATATAGTTGAAAACCATATATTAGCAACAATTCCGACCCTCTTAAATGGTGTCACCAAAGATCGCATCAGAACACGGCAGTAAAATTAAAAAATTAAGACCGTTTGCTGCCAATAACTAAAGCAAGCAGCAGCAGTTAAAGTTAACTTATCAAACTAAGTGTAATACAACGGTACCTTATCCCGGTCCCACGGTATTTGTCGGTGCATTGCCTTATCAAGATTTGACTAAATTATGACCTCCTGGTCACGATGATAAAATTTAAGAGGTAATAAGTACAGACTAATTGTGAGTTAAAATTAATACTGATTTAACAGACCGGTTGCAAGAACGAATGCTTCGTGGCATCAGTCAAATACATTGATAATGTACCTCTAACTCGGTAGTCCAGTCGTAATCGTTGGATTAGTTACCGCGAGGTCTCGGGTTTCATTTCCGGTTCGTACAAAAAGACCTATAATATATTTAGAAAATCCTAGTATTAGCTGAAGACTTGGAATTGTGTCCGATGAACGGCAATAGGTTCCCAAAATTTACATAAGGGACCCAAAAATAACCAGCAAAATGTGGTTCATTTTCACCTTCAGAAAATAAACGTGTGCACGCTATTTTTCAAAATATTTTTTTAATTATTTAATATTTTCTTGTAAAATGACACATCAATTTAAATAAATTTTATATTGTATTCTCTTAGATTTACTCGAATATCACACATTGAAATAAAACTATTTTATAACGGATTTTATCGCGGTTCATTTAAAAGTTTAGATCCTGACCTTTCAAAGTCTTGCCCGTGACCATGAAGTCTGAAAAGACTTCGAAACGTCGGGATCTAAAATTTAAAATAAATAAATAAAATAAATAAATAAATATTCTGGGACATTAACACACACGGTCAACTGGTCCCAAGCTAAGCAGAGCTTGTGTTATGGAAACCAGATAACTGGTATATTAGACTATACTTATAATACTTTTCTTTTATAAATATATACTTATAATAGATACTTACACCCAGACTCGACACAAACAGAAATGTTCATCACTAATGTTTGTTTCGGGTGGGAACCGAACCCACGACCTGCGGCGTGAAAAGCAAGTATCTTACCGACCACGCCACCACCGGCAGATAAACTGCGATACAATCCGTTAGATAAAGTAGTTTTATTTCAATAAATTTTACATTATTTTTTACTATTTCAACAAACATTACGCTAAACGCGTAGAAAAAATACTATGAAAACACAATTTTTATTTCATTATCGAGCGATTAACTAAAAGCTCGGCTATTAACAGGTCAAATCTATTAAATAAATCTTATAGCAAGGATATCTTAACGAGATCTTCGACAGATGGCTATAGAAAGTTATGGAGTAACTTATAATTATCTATGAGAACCGTATTATTACCTTGTTAAGAGCAATACAAATGTTAACTATCGAATAATTGGTGATTTCATGTGTGATTTCCATTTAATGTATAAAAATGTTATTATTATACATTTATTTTTAACATAGAGATTTTTTATTTCTACTTTTTTATTATGTTTGAAATATAATTAATGATTTATTAATTTATTTCTAAGTATAATGCAATAAATTTTTTTTTAACTATAATTTTATTATTTATTTTGTTAATGATTGTGATTTTTTTGTTTTTTTTAATATCGAATCCTGGTCGTGCCCACACATCTTTGTATGAATTGTTTCATCTCCACTGTTCAATATCGGTGAAGGAATCCATCGTGAGGAAACTGGCATGTCTAAGAACTAATCATTCGAGGACATGTGACATCCACCAACCAGCTCTTGGCCAGCGTGTGTTGATTAAGGGCTAAACTCTCTAAACTCATACGATAGTTGAGAGATGACTCGTGCCCAGCAGTGGGACTCTATAAAGGGTTGAAGTGATAGTGATGTGATACAACAATAAAACAAAAATCACCAAAATGTATGCCTTTGTAATTAGCTTCGGTCCAAATAGGGAATTTTAAATGCAAAATATTATTAATATTGATGCCAGATTCGTTGTATCACAATCAATTTTGTATAGATTATGCAAAAGCACGTCTTTGTTAATGAATACATTGTTCCAATTTTGTAGATCGAAAATTAATACCTAGCCTAACATAATAATAAATAATAATAATAATAAATAATAATAATAATAAATAATAGTAATAATAAATAATAATAATAATAAATAACATCTATTTTTACTAGATTCCACTTTGTACGTATCCGTGGAATTTCCACCATAACGGTGGCACATAGCCTTACCTCTACTTGTCCGATGGAAGAACGGGGATGGGGGAATAAGATTGTGTAATTCCATTTTAAGCCCGTAGAAGACAGCTGGTTTCTTCAAAAAACACAATACATCTTTACACAATACTTTGACGGGCCGGTGGCGTGGTCGGTAAGATACTTGCTTTTCACGCCGCAGGTCGTGGGTTCGATTCCCACCCGAGACAAACATTAATGATGAACATTTGTGTTTGTGTCGAGTCTGGTTGTAAATATCTATTATAAGTATATATTTACAAAGGAAAAGTATTATATGTATAGTATATACCAGTTATCTGGTTTCCATAACACAAGCTCCGCTTAGCTTGGGACCGTGTGTGTTAAAATCCCAGAATATTTATAAAAAAAAAATGGTTTACCTTCAAGGCTAGAGTGAATATGGCTTATGGCCTTATACATAAAAATCTGGAACTCTTTAGTAAAGATGGACTTTGTCTCTTTCTTACTAGTATAAATGTCAAGATGATAGACCATGACAAACGAATTATAAACCCATTTTAGCTACAATGAGCTTAATAATAATAATAATAATAATAATATAGAGGGACATTAACACACACGGTCATCTGATCCCAAACTAAGCAGAGCTTGTACTATGGAAACCAGATAATTGGTAATATACTACATATAGTACTTTTCTTTTGTAAATATATACTTAAATATGGATATAGACATATTTAAACAAATGTTAATAGAAGATGCAAAATGAAGATTTTGTTGTTTAAAAGACGGTGGTCAGAGTTCCTACCACACAAACCCAAAAAAATAAAAATGTTGGTACTTTATACGTACAAAATGCATGCTAGCAGTTATTCTACCACAGTCAAGGATGAGATTTTTAATAGAATAGTTTTTTTTGTTTAAACACAATACGTCATTCAAAACTAAAGATAAACAAAATTATACCACGATTCACCTCCAGGGGTAAAGGAACTAACATGAAAAAGTTATACAATGAAACAATCAAACATGTGTGTTATTAAAATGTTGTATAAGCAGATTATATTGAATAGAGGAATAAATTAATAAATCTTTTTAAAAAAAACCTGGTTTTAAAATGGAATTACATTTATCTTATTCCCCCATCCCCGTTCTTCCATCGGACAAGTAGAGGTAGGGCTATGCGCCACCGTTATGGTGGAAATTCCACGGATACATACAAAGTGCTTTGCGGCCACTTTCATTGTGCGAACTGCCAAGTTGTGGAATTCGCTGTCGGCATCTACGTTTCCCGATAGCTATAATCTGCCGGTCTTCAAGTCACGGGTGATTCGCTATTTACTGGGTAAACGCGTTCCATCGTAGACTGCATCATTGCTTCACATCAGGCAAGTTGTGGTCAAGCGCAAGCCTATATTAGGGTAAAAAAGGGTTCCTTTCGGAAAGGTCTCAACGGGTTTGCGCGCGTTTCCCTCTGCAGAGGTACATGAACCGTTTGTGTGCATAAACTGTTCATGTTCTGTGTTTGTGTGTAGCTATTATTCACGTGTGCCTTGTAGAGACGCGTCACTCACTTCACTTCACTTCAACCCTTTATAGTGTCCCACTACTGGGCGTCGTCTTCTCTCAACTATCTTATGAGTTGAGAGAGCTTAGGCCTTAATCCACACACGCTGACCAAGTGCGGATTGGTGGATTAGTTTTTAGACACTTATTCCTCATGATGTTTGCCTTCACCTATAATGAGCATAATTCACACAAATATGTGTAGACACGACGGGCTTCGAACCCGCGACCTTATATTTCAAAGGAGAGGCTGATACCACTACTGCTCGTATTTTGTGAATAATAGAAACGTTAACTTATGTTTATTACTTTAAGGTTGTTAACAGTTAAACCGTAAACTTCAATCCATGAAGGTTGATTCATATTAACATCCTGGCACAGACAACAATATACCATTAGCGTAGTTAGAGGTCAAACCTTTTCAATCAAAGGTGATAGGATGTTTGGATAGGATTGTAAAAACATACATGTTTTATATGGGTTGGAATTATAATGCGTTTTAATTTAATATCAAATTATAACAAAAAATGGTACCGTGACGGGTTGATTTTTGAACTCGAACCCAAACGGTATTATACCTAAATAATTGGTTATTATGACAAAATACATTTAGATTTTTTTTTTTTAGTAGCCCGTAGGGATCCCACTGCTGGGCAAGGGCCTCTCCCAAACATTTGGGAGGAATTGCCATAATCGCCACGCTTGGCAGGCGGGTTGGCGATCGCAGTAAGATGTCAAACGGTTCAGAGACGCTGCTGCCCGTCTTCTGTGTTCCTTTATTCCCTTAGATTTTTTTTACTGCATTTTTTTATAATTTTTCGTTTCAAGACTGTTTATCAGAATGTAAGTTTAGTTAGTTTAAATGTATTATTATTTTGTAGACAATAGTCTTCGTCAATACATGAGTTTATTTAACAGTGCAAGATTTATTCAAATCGAACCAGTATTCTCTGAGTAGCGCGTTCAACAAACTAAATTTTTTAAAATTGTTGGCACATCTACTTCTCAATTCATCAGCTGTCATTTTATACTGTCATCGCGTCCGTGTTTGAAGTCAGCTGTCACTCGAAAATGTCATTATGAACGAACGAATGAACACCGAGCACGGGTGAAGCGGCCATCTTAGAATGGCTGACACTGCGTGTTGGACCGTTGTGTCGTCGGGAAGTGCAGATGCAATAACGTGCTCGGTGAACGTTACTATTTAATCCAACGTAATCTTAACGATCTGTAATTAACTAGTAGAATTCGTGATTGTGCTATCGAAAGATTGGTGTGAAGTGTATATTTGCCGTAGTTATTTTATTGAAATACCGTCTTCTTACCCGATTATTCACGCCTACCTAAAGTTGTCTGCTAATCCTGATATTTGTAGTCTTAAACCTCCAAAAGCCTTCAAGTTTTATAATGTTAGCATTTACCTAGTATAAATAAACATTCTCGTTAATGTTATTCCAAAAATGAGAAATCTTAATAATAAGAATCTTTGCGCTAGATGAAAAATGAGTAATTGTATTATATCTGTCAAGCTTCAGTGAGCTAAACATCAAATCGCTTGCTCAGAAGAATACTGTATTAAGTCAAAATTTGGCGCTAACTGACTTAATAATACAGCTCGACTAAAAAAAGTACGTTCTTCCGTGTTCTAGGGAATAGAAAGATCGAGAGGAACTTTCTTTATTGGCTCATTTAACGTGTAAGAGGTTTTCAACCTAATTCAAAAGGAAGAACGTACTTTTTTTAGTCGAGCTGTATTATTAAGTCAGTTAGCGCCAAATTTTGACTTAATACAGTATTCTTCTGAGCAAGCGAAATATGTAGATGCGATAAGTAACTTCGTTGACGGAGAGCGCTAAGCGGCGCAAATACGCAAACCCTGCAGTCAATTCTTTGTTTGTACCCAGAAGCACATTCCCATCAAAATTGAGTTGCAAGATTCCACCCGCATCATAAATAAAAAAAAAATACATTGCAAAATAAAAAAAATAAATATTCTGGAACATTAACACACACGGTCATCTGGTCTCAAGCTAAGCAGAGCTTGTGTTATGGAAACCAGATAATTGATATATACTATACATATAATACTTTTCTATTGTAAATATATACTTATAATAGATATTTACACCCAGACTCGACAGAAACACTAATGTTTGTCTCGGGTGGAAATCGAAGAATCGAATCTTACCGATCACGCCACCGAAAAAAAACACCTAAAAAAAAACTTGTGAAATACTTAGTTAATTTTCTCGCATCACAAGCTCAATGTAAAAGGGTCGGTGCGTTCAAAACAAACAATGCTGTACTTTAAACGATACTATCTCTGTAATTGGATAGGGGCTTAATTGTTAAGCAGATTATATTTTTGTATCAGCTTTGTTGAAAATATAAATTATGTGAATTGTTTTATTGGTCTCGGGTTCTGTAGATCTCGTATATCTGTTTTTAGAGATACCGAGATTTATGGGTGAATAATGAGATTTATGAGATTACCTGACTAAAACTTACAATGTTATGCTGTAACTATTTACGGATGGAATTAAATGTCTTGTTAACAAATATTGTTTCGATATTATTGCTTCTTATATTTGAGGTTGAGTGTTTTGTCAGTGCAGCTGATGAATCTCTTGCCATTTGACTCGATCTAGATCAGCTTCTTTTAACTCTTTAAACAACATGACTCCAATCTTTTCCTTTATTTCGAAATATACACTCACTCAACTTATTCAAAATCCAGCTCAGCCAATATCTATTAAAATTATAATAATAGTAGTAACAATGTAGTGGGGCATTGACTATAAAAAAAAACTATGTTATGATGAATGATTTGAGTGAGTTATTTTGTCAAAAATGTAGTTTTAAGTATTATAATGAAGTGAAGTAGAACGTTGTAACTTTACTATTATTTTTTGTACTCAAGTAAGTGACATTATGTTTTTATTGATAATAAAGTTTCTTTAAACCTATAGCTTATCCTTGACCTTCCTCTTCCATTACCTTCTATAACAGTACTTAATAATAATAATATAATAATATTTTCACTCTTACACATAGCGCCATTTAGTCTCAAATTAAGCTTATATTTTCTTGTGTTATAGGTAGTAGGAACGAATATACTACCTACTCAAAACCATTTTTTTATAAATACATATGATATATATATATATAAATTACACCCAGACATACAACAAACAATCGTGCTTATCACACAACCTGGGAATCGAACCCACCAAGCCGAAGGTTTAGCAGTCATAGTCCCTAACCACTACGCCACCAGGCCAGTCTTTAGATTTTTATTTCGATTTTTTAAACCCCCAAAAAGCCTTTATCCTAATACCACGCGGGCTAAGATGCAAGCGGAAGCTAGTACACTATAAATGGAGTAATTTAAGGCTTTTCAGAAACCATCAATGAACCCTAAATCCTATGGCGTTTTTATACGACCATCCTGTGATGGATTTATACCGTAAATCGTGATTTATAAGATAGTTATAGGATCTCAGGTGGTGCTTTGGTTTACTTTATTTACTTTTACCCTTTAAATGGATAAGTGTATCAATACTTTTGAATTCCAAAATCCTACTTGGTATTAACTTCAAATCTTTTTAGTGTCCCACGGCTGGGCACGGGTCTTCTTTCAACTATATTATGAGTTAGGCTTTATTCCACACACGCTGTGAGCGTTAATCAATCGAGCACATATGAGCTCTACCAACACGCACTCGGCCAGCGTGTGTGATGTACTCGTAAGATAGTTAAGAGAAGACCCGAGCCCAGCCGTGGGACATTAAAAGGATTGAAGTAAAGGACCTGTTTTAAGTTTAAACAGTATATTACTAGTGATTCGCCCCGGCCTTACACTGATACAAATTATGCACCTCAACCTTCCGCATGGGTCAGTCTATGGGTTAAAATCGCTTTAAATTCTGTTCAATATTTTTTGAGTTTATTGTTAACAAACAGCGAAAGCGATTCTATACTATGTAGTTAAACACTACCAGGCCGCCCTCGCTTTGCCCGGGTAGGTATTATTTTCAATCGCCTATAAGGTTCGGTAGTATTTTTTTTAATTTTTTTTATACCTTTGACATTATATACAGGTGGTTTCCTCTCATGATTTGTCACAGGAATTTTTCGACTAAAATTGAATGTATCAGCCATGTGAGGACCCACTAACCTAACAGAACAAGGTCGCCGTTGCTTAAATCAGCATGGAAAAATTCATTCACCTTTGACCTTTTTTTGTGGTGAAAATCGGGCTCGAGTTACACACTAAAATCTCTACCATAGCCGACTTCAGGTACTGCAGCAGAATCAGAAATTCGTTGACCAGAACCGTCATTGCACCAATTGCTTAGTTTTAGGCACATATCGTTAAAGCATACATATAAGTGCTGCCTGGATTACTTAAGCTTATATATAACCCTAGATATAAAAAGTCCACTTTTAAACTTTCGCGTTTCTTTAATAATTAAATATATTTCTTTCTGACGTGGTCTGCTTGCGACCACGACAGGTGCAACCCATGTCGAAACGTAAAGCCAAATTAAAGGTGATAGCGTTGATTATTATATATATTTAATAAAAAGTCCAGTCGTCCAGCTACAAATATGTATATAGATACAAATGTCAAACTGATACCCTTTGGCCGTCGGGAGTTAATAAAAACGACGAATAACAGATTGAAACCATAAACCAAGGGATCCTAAAACAACTGAATGCTAACACGCCAAAAACAAAAGAGACGTCGGAAAAACAAATGAACAACGGGAAAAACAACTGAACATCGGCGGAGGGAATATTTTAAACTTGCTATTCTCGAATTGAAAGTTAATAAATATTTACTTTCGTTCTTAAAAGGCAAATTTTGAAACAGTAATATTTTCTACAATGTTGAAGCCAAGCAGGCTTACAATAGGCACCTACTTGAATTATTTTCACTAGTTAGACTATCTTAGGTTAAGTTAGGCTAGACTTTTCTCATGTAATAATTGTGTTTTGTAATTGTGTTCTCATGTATAAATGGTGGTAGGCTTCGGCCGTGGTTAATGACCACCCACCAGACAAAGCCGCATCGCCAAGCGGCCTTGATGTGTTCCGGTGCGATGTCTGGTGACACCATTTAAGAGGGTGGATCGGAATTGCTGCTCTCTTATGGTTTCGAACCGTATGGAGCCTCATTCTACTGCCACCTTCTCATTGAAAATAATTCGTTATCACGAGTGAATCAGAATAGTGGTCAGGCGCATCCCATCCTATATCATTATCAGTATATCATTGCTTAACATCAGGCAAATTGTAGTCAAGCGCAGGCCTATTTCAAAATAAAAAAATATGTGAACTTATTTTAAGCGCGCGGTTGTTTTATGCGGAAATCGCATCATTTCATTTCATGTAATATAATTACAAACCATTGTTTGCATTGCTGCGTTTGTCGCTGCGACAACCGCGTAAAACAATGGTTTGTAATTATTTTACCTGATATGACATGATGTGCGTTAATCGCATGCGTCTGACGCTGCGATTTCCACATAAAACAACCGCGCGCTTTAATTAAATCTTGTTTATCGCCGCGACTGCGATAGACCAATGATAATAATAATGTTTACCGCCAAATTTGTTTTATGAACTATGAGTTAAGTTATAATTTACGTAACCCATTTAATTTTTTTGTTACAGGTAAACTAAAACTTGATATGCTGCAGTTACTTCTGAAAATAACAAAGTAAGCATTCTTTCTGAAGTATAAAAGTAAAGTAATGAGAAGCGGTGGCGCAGCGGTACATCTTCGCCTTGGAAATATAAGGTCGCGGATCCGATTCCCGGTCGTGCCCACACATCTTTGTGTGAATTGTTATATCGTCGCTGCTCAATATTAGTGAAGAAAACCGAGGAAACCGGCATGTATAATAAATAATCATTCGAGGACATCTGCCATCCACCAACCCGCACTTAGCCAGCCAGCTTTACTGATGTAGAAATCTAACATTAGTCAAGTTTTTTACGTGCCGTCAACCACTAATATCAATCTCGAAATACTTTTGTAAACCAAATGCTATCTCTAATAAATATACCCTTTCTAAAGCCTTTATAAGTCTGAATTATAGTCATTCTCTAGTATATTATTATTAGGTATGTTTTTTATTCAAATGTTAAATATTAACTTACGTAACAACCGTTCACAATGTTGCCGACAAATAGGTTTTTATAAACTGGCTACTGAGTTTATGATAATGTTAAATTGTGTTGCTTGAAGTTTTATAAATTTTATTATATATCGTTATTTTAAATTACCTAGTTACTTGGTGTTATGCAAGGTTGATATGGCTTAAGGATAATAGGTCTTACTCTGGGTTTCAATAAAAATAGGACTGGACTCGCGGCTAACTTCATACCATAAACTTAGCAAGTGTTGCCTCAGCACAAAATTTGATATTTTGTGCTAAGGCAACTCTTGCAGTTAAGCGACCCATAGATATATTACTTTAAAGGGTATGGAAAAGTGATTTATAAAAAAAAATAACTTAGATAGGTACACAAATACACTGTCATTTAACACATTAATCGGACACCTGGTCTAACCATCTCGGCTACTGGTTCCCTACGGGTTTCGAGGTCAGATGGCAGTCGCTCGTATAATTCTGGTAGCTAGCCGCATCAGGTTAGACTGGGAGCCGACCCCAATAGAAATGGGAAAAAGGCGAGGGGAATGGTGGTGAGGTACACAAATACACATACACGGACCTTGTAAGATAGTTATAAGGATTTTTTTTATGTGATTGATAACGCACAAACAATACCACCGTACTTAAAAAAATGTGAAGTAGTTGACCATTTTGGGGTCTATTTTTTTTAGTGAGTAGACAAAATTTTCAGTCGAATTCTCACTAAAAAGCCACTTTTGAGAATATGTTTTGCTGTTTTCGGTGTTTTATAAATATAATTTTGAAGATGTTTTTAGTTATACATAAATAAGATTCAATGGAAACCATAAAATTCATTTAAATGTAGGAAATTCCACGGGTACTCACAAAACGCTTTGCTTCTACTTTTATTGTGCGAACTGCCAAGTGGAATTCGCTACCGGCATCTCTGTTTCCCGTTAGCTATAATCTGCCAGTCTTTAAGTCACGAGTGAATCGGTATTCACTGGGTAAGCGTGTTTCATCGTAGACTGCATCATTGCTTAACAACAGGCAAGTTGTGGTCAAGCGAAAGCCTATTACAGAATAAAAACAATTGGGATAATTAAAAGCATTTATAGATCATTATTATTATGTCTGATCTGAAGCTGAGGGCATTCTCCTTTACCCCCTATGTTAGAGGTCACTTGTAAATGACTGTCTGTTTGACCTTTTCTTAAACAAAGCTGTTCAGTAGCTGAGTCGTATAACAGCCATAAAACATGGCTCTTTAATAGCGCTATAAGGTTGTGGGTAAAAGCATTTTGTAAAGACTTTATGCGTACGCGTACCTATTCTCAGTCAACTTAGGTCATGGCATACCAATATGTTACTATTAAATAATTTATTAAACTAAAACCGTAGTGTATTTCACGCCGCAGCTCAGGTCGTGGGTTTGATTCCCACCCGAGACAAACATTAGTGATAAACATTTGTGTTTGTGTCGAGTCTGGGTGTAAATATCTATAATAATAATAATAATAATATAGTGGGACATTAACACACACGGTCATCTGATCCCAAACTAAGCAGAGCTTGTACTATGGAAACCAGAGAACTGGTAATATACTGCTTATAATACTTTTCTTTTGTAAATATATACTTAAATAAGTATATATTTACAAAAGAAAAGTACTATATGTATGTATACCTATACCAGTTACCTGGTTTCCATAACACAAGCTCTGCTTAGCTTGGGACCAGATGACCGTGTGTGTTTAATGTCCCAGAATATTTATTTATTATTTATTTATTTATTATACTAATTACTATTATAAACGGGAACGTTTGTAAGAATGTGTGGATTGTACGGAATTAGATGAAATTTAGCAAAGAGATAGATTATGATCTAGATTAACACATAGGCATTAATACTTTTTATCGCAATAAGTTCCACGCGGGCGAAGCCGTAGGCGGAAGCTAGTGTTATACTAAAACTACATTTTACATGATGCCCAGGTTTGATAAAACGTAGCCTATAGCCTTTCTCAATAAATGGGCTATCTATCAGTGCAAGAGTTTTTCAAATCGATCCCGTAGTAGCTTTATCAATTCAACCCACATATGTGTCCTACTCCTGGGCAAGGGTTTTCTGTCAACTATGTTACGAGTTGAGAGAGTTTAGGCCTTAATCCACACACGCTGGCCAAGTGCTGGTTGGCGGATGTCACGTGTCCTCGAATTATTAGTTCTTAGGATATGCTGGATTCCTCACTATGTTTTCCTTCACTGTTATTGAGCAGCGGCGATATAAAATTTCACACAAAGATGTGTGAGCGCGATTGGAAATCGAACCCGCGACCTTATAATTCTAAGGTGTGTATTGCTAATCTTATGTTTGATTTTATTTTTCTTTCTGACTTCTAGACGCCAGGGAAATTATTTAAAAAACGTCCCCAAAGAATAAGGTCTACAATTTATTTGTCAAATAAAACTGAAATACTTATTGATGTCGAATACCGTCGTGTCTTCGTTTATGAATGTTTAAACAATTTAAATAATCTACGACCTCCTAAAACATGACTGTGATGAATCCATAAATATTTAATTGCATTTGTTGTCTCGGGGACTCTTATTTGAGATTTATGAAACCACCTTTAGAAAATAGCTTTTTTCAAAGATTTTAAACCTTCAGATGGGCCAATGTAGTCATCAATCGATTCATTGCCTCCGTAATTTAATGAATTATCACAAGCCACGGAGTTTGATAGATAGAATTTACTTCGGCTTTGAAATTCTACTTGCTCCGTTGGCTGAACTGTCCAAAATCCTTGAATGGAATCTTCTCGACAACTGCAAGCTTCAAGCTCCCTTAATTAGGTCTGCCTCCACTATGACTATGTCATACCGCTCACTCTTTTACCCGTAGTTGTATGCAGCTATGTTTAGGTCCCATACTTAAAAAGGGGCCTATTGCAGTTCATCGGGCATCCAAACTTCGAACTACATCTAAAATTTTCTCGGTAATTATATCAGAAAAGTTTTTGTTCTAGGACCTCGTGGTAATAAGCGAACACCTAAACCTCTGGACCACTGAGGCAGTGGATCAATGTCCCTGTTTAATTTTTTTAATAATGATAATTCACCAGAAGTTATATAATTATGTCATCTAAGTAACATTGTTGTATTTGTAGGCACCATTTGTGGTTTTTATATGACACATCTGCGACTTATAATCTTTGGTACAAATCATAAAGTGCCTTCCGTCCGTGTCCCTGTTGTAAGAGGATTATCCTAATAAATATAAAATGTATTCAAATCCTTTAGAGGCTACCGACCAGTGTACACACATTTTTATCCAGCTTATAAGGGATAGATGAATTTGTGGGTACTTGTGTATTTATGTAGAAGAGCTATATTTTATAACTTGGCTCTCATATTTCACTTCTATTATACTCCAAAGTATAGGCAGAGGTATCACACACATATCAAGTTTATTGCCATTCATCGGGTACAAATCTTTTATCTGACCTATCAACAAAGAAGCTGTACGTATCAACTCTTGCATGACTGGGAATTAAATTCTGTGCTAATAATATTTTTCTATCAGGATCATCCAGTAGTAGGTACCTACCAAAATTTTGCTTGACCCGGAATTCGAATCATACACCTCGAAGGTAATAGTCAACCATGCATTTTTCTTATTAGAATAGGAATGTGCCTGTTTTATTTCCTGTAAAACAACATAAAAACTCCCCTCAGTCCATCGTCAGATTGCGAGTAATCTTCCCATTAAATTTCATGTAAATCGATTCAGTATTATAAGCGTAAAAACCAATAGAAATTCACATGTATTTCATACTAGCGGACCCCGCAGACGTCGTCCTGCCCGGTAAAGCAGTGCCACTTAGGGTTCAAAAATAAATTACAATTAAATTACATTCTCAGACCTATCGAATAAAAAATTCTATAAAAATTGGTTAGTTTAGCTAGTTTTTTTTTTTTCTGTGCGTAAAAACCATCCTCGTGCTTCAAGGAATATTCTAAAAAAATAATTGTTGAAATCGGTCCAGCCGTTCACTCATGATGGCGTGACCAAGGGAAATAGGAATTCATCTTAATATAATACAAGATTTCCGCCCGCGGCTTCGCCCGCGTGTATGTCGGTTATCGCGCCAAAACATTACCTTCTTTTTGCGCAGTCGGATGAAAACTATCCTATGTCCTTTCTCGGGTCTCAAACTACCTCCATACCCAATTTCATCCGAATCGGTTCAGTAGTTTTTGAGTGAAGGCGTAACAAACAAACTTACATTCGCATTTATAATATTAAGTAATAATGTTTAATGATTATGTAATGAATAAATGACGGGCGGGTGGCGTGGTCGGTAAGATACTTGCTTTCCACGTCGCAGGTCGTGAGTTCGATTCCCACATAAGTGAAACATTTGTGTGATGAACACGTCTGTTTGTCTCGAGTCTGGGTGTAATTATCTATATTTAAGTATATATTTATAAAAGAAATGTAATCTATTAAATGTAGTAGGTATATTACCAGTTATCTGGTTACCATAGTACAAGCTCTGCTTAGTTTGGGATCCAGATAGCCGTGTGAGTTAATGTCCCACTATATTCTTATATCTTTAAATGAGCAATTCGTGTATATAATTGGAATCTCGGAATTGGCTCCAACGATTTTCATAAAATTTAGTATATAGGGGGTTTCGGGGGCGATAAATCGATCTAGCTAGGAATCATTATTAGAATTTGTCATTTAAAAAAAAAAATACCGAGCAAAGCTCGGTCATTCAGATATTTATTATTATGTACAAAGTAAACAAGGTAGACAAAATACCATCACAATGAAAAAATGTTGGTTGAATTTGATTTAAAACTCCTGATATAGAACTGAATTGAATCGAAAAATAAAGACTTATTATTATTTAGGGTCCCCTACGTAAAATTACGTATACAAACCATAGTTTAAACAGATAAGGTTAAAATGTATGTTGCGCAATACAAACAAGAGTTCTGATGGAACTTTTAAACTACATATATTACGAGTTGAGAGAGTTTAACGCTAGCCAAGTGCGGGTTGGTGGGTGTCACATGTCCTCTAATGATTAGTTCTTAGACATACCGGTTTCCTAACGGTGTTTTCCCTAACCGATAATGAGCAACGGCGATGTAACATTCACACAAAGATGTGAGGGCATGACTGGGAATCGAACCTGCGACCTTATTTTTCTAAGGCGAGGCCCGTACCGCTGCGCCACCGCTACTTTTAACCCTAATACACACAAATACAACAAACAAAGAAACAAAGAAGAAAAATGAAACTACTTTATAACGCATTTTATCGCGGTTTTTTTTTTTAACTTTAGGATCTAAAATAAACCGCGATAAAATCCAAAAAAAATATAAAGAAGTTTTATTTCAATGTGTGATATTCGCTTTAATCTAAGAAAATACTATGTTTTCGTTAGATCACAAATTCTTATAATTTTCTGTAGATATTAAAAGCATCGTAAAATATTTCTTCATTTTAACAGTAGAGTAAAGCGATAAATTGTTGAATCAATATACGAAATGAATTTTTATGACAAATAACAGCAGTACGGAACCTAGTATTTATTCAAACACACGTCTGTCACTGCCTATACATAATTCAGTGCGCGTACTCAAGAATTCTTGATGAACAAAAAACTTAAACGAATGCTTCATCAATTGTATAAATGTGCAAACAGGTTATTTTTAAATTGTTTTTATTGAGAAGACCCATTTTCTTGATGGCGTGTTTCAATTACATTGTTTTATAAAACATGAAGTTTGAAAAAAACTTTGAAACCTCGGGATTTAAAATCTAAAATAAACCGCGATAAAATCCGTTAAAAAATAGTTTATTTTCAATGTTTTATAAACTTTATAATTAAATTGAAATCGAAAGATTTACCTCACAACCAACTAAATTGACATTGATATAAAACAGCTAGACATCCTTCAGTCATTGTTCAGTGGCTATTAAACGTCAACTGTCAATGCCTCATCCTGACGTGCTGACACTGCAATAAAAAAAGAAAAAGTTTCAAAATACGTCGACTGTAAGCAATGCAATAAATAAACCTGGTACATTGAAAAGCCTCTGTCAATTCAATAGCAAGCGAAACAAACTGATAATAAAACGAAAGCTGCGCATACGCATCTAGTTATGTGGCCTAGAAAATATAGAAACTGTAGTATTTATTTCATATTGAAAATTTATATAATAAACATGATTTTACGAGATCAGATCGGTCGGATCAGTCCACAAATGCTTTACTAAATCAAGTATTTTCACAGACAAAAACATGCAAATATGCATGACCTTTCAATTTCACACAATGTATTAAATAAATGGCACAAAATTCGATTCGTCATAGTAACGATTTTTATGTAATCGATGTATCGCTTCGTTAATAATTAATTAATCGTTAAACCCTGTCGTGTCAGATTTTCATTGCCTTTTTATCGATTCATGTTGTGTTGAATCGATGTAATTATACGGTGGCTTACTCGATTAAAATCGATAATCAATTTATGAATAATTAATTTATTTTAACGATTGAAAAAGATTGGCAATAATTATTTAAATGAGTTTGCAATGAAATAAAATAAACTAATTATAAACAAGTATAATTTTATGCAAGAGATGTATTGTATCGATATTAATTATTATTAAGATCGATACGTAATATTTTTAATCTACGTTTCTCAATTCGATTATATTACAGTTTTTCTTAAGAATTTAGCAGAGGTTTTATCAACAAAAACTGTCTTGGAATAGGTGTCGAAAAATAAATATCATTAAATTCTATTATTACTTGAATAAAAAGTACGTAGTACTAACTCCGTTAGGTACTCATCCAGTGATTTGTTTCGTGACATCATTTTATATATAAATACTCTTTGGTCGTCAAAAACTTTATCCAGCAATAATACAAACAAAGATCACAAGCATTCATGGCAACATGAAAAAAAATTTCCAAATTCGAATTAATAACTATTCCGTTGGAATCGACAAAAACAAACGATAATCGCCATTCAGTAATTCGATTCGAAATTCGAATTGAATGAAACTTAACTGTACTTGAAAATAAAACAACATTAAATTGCCATCAGAAATTGAGGAAACCAAAAAAAAATATCGACAATTCGATGGTACAGCGTATGGACAATTAAATTCGCAAAAAGTTGCATTATTGCAGTTCGGTATACGAGTTTTTGTGATGAGCGTTGAAAGGAGTAGGTAATGTTTAATGTATTTTTCATTCAACTCTTAAACGGTCGTTTAAAGGGAATGCTGTCTCAAAACTAGCGCCAAAAAAGTGGAGTAGGTAATTGTTTGCTCGTTATTGTAAAAGGCAAAGCACTAAATAGCAAGCCTTCATACAAACATAAAAATATAAATGGTTCCAGCAGTGTAACCGCGAAGTTCAAAGTAGGAATACAAACACTCCTACTAATAAAAGTAACAAATAAAGTTTTTTGAAAACTTAAAAACCTTAGTATGTACTTACCTGTGCGCAATACGTTAATGAATAAAGGGGTGAGTTTTTTTCTCGATGCTAGTTACATGAATATATTTCCTTTTTAGTTGGAAATGTATGAGCCTTCTTCAGTCGTGTCGGGATTTGGGGTCCCTTAAACGAAAGTTTGATATGGAGCTTTAAAAGCTCATTTGATTTTGTTTGAACAAACTTAAATAGGAATTTACATAATAAAGACAATGTTTTGAGGGTGTGTTATAGGTTTTGTGAAAAAAAAATATTGAAAAGCCTCTGTGGTCCGATGGAAAGCGTGGTCGCTTAATAACCGCGAGAGCGTTGTTCGATTCCTGGGTCTAACAGAAAATTTTTATGCTTAAAATTAGAACTTAGAATATCTTAGTTATCTTATTACGTATGGGACTAAAACATAGCTGGAGAAAATAGGTGGGTGGTCATTAACCACGGCCGAAGCCTACTGCCAGTTGATTGTCACCTGATTTGCACCACCCGGGGACCACGTGTGGGGATTCAATTAAAGGTGTACACTCACGGACGAAGGTGAGTCAGCCCCCAAAATTGACTTTACTTCACTTTCCACTACCTATAACTGCATGTTTTCAAAAGCCAACGAAAGGTTAGAATTTTGTGGCGTTTCAGCTGTACCTAACTGTTTAGTTAAGTTCCGAACATTGTTTTTGACATGACTCTCATCGGAGTTTAGATCCCAACCTTTAAAGATAAGGATAAAGATAAAGATAAAAGATAAAGATATTTTATTTCGCAAATATAATAATAAAATAATAATAATAATAAATATTTTTGGGACATCAACACACACGGTCATCTGGTCCCAAGCTAAGCAGAGCTTGTGTTATGGAAACCAGATAACTGGTATATACTATACATATAATACTTTTCTTTTGTAAATGTATACTTATAATAGATATTTACACCCAGACTCGACACAAACACAAATGTTCATCACTAATGTTTGTCTCGGGTGGGAATCGAACCCACGACCTGCGGCGTGAAAAGCAAGTATATTACCGACCACGCCACCACCGGCCCGTCAAATATGACACAGTGATTTAAAGAACATCCATATTTTACCAGTTGGTATGCAAAAATAGATCTTTTAGTTAAGTATTTGTAGTTAAGGCTTATAATTAGGTAATATATAACTAAAACCTTAAAAAGTCTTTTCAGACTTCATGGTCATGGAACGTCGGGATCTAAAATCTAAAATATACCGCGATGAAATTCGTTATGAAATAGTTTTATTTTAATGTGTGATATTCGCGTAAATCTAAAAAAAGTACTATGTTTTTTACTTGACAATATTGTAGTCAATTTATTAGTGAATTTGTATTTTATAGATAGATAATGGGAAATGGAACGGAATCTAAACGAATTCAGTAGGTATTTTTCTCTTATTAAATTCTTCACTGAACCCGACAAGTGAAAGAAGAAAGTTGTCCATTCAATACTGTGTTGGAACTTTTTGTTTCGTGGTCACCCTTTTAAGGCAAGCGTCCGCAATACTTGCATTCAATTCAATGCGTTTTTGGTAAAAAACTATAGTAGGATCAGCAAACAACACGCATAAAAATTTAAGTACATTATTTTTTTATTTTTCTCTTCATTATTATAACAACTTGGAACCTTTTTCTATATTATTAAAGAGTTAAGACCGCCGAAGAGAGTCATAAGTACCTATGGTCGAGTACTAATCTTTCTTTTTAACTTTACTCAAAAACCTGCTGATGTTATGAATACCCATAAGCCAGGATGGGGATCGAAACCCACTCAAATCATTGGGACGCCTAAAACGGTCTTAGATCTCGCATGAATTTAATCAGAACACTAATATTACCTAAGTAAAAAATATTACTGTACCGCTCCCTCAATGCAAACTGTCAACTGCACTGTCAAAAGAATTATCTAACTGTAGAATACGCTCCAAGCTATCGACTAGATATACACTAGACAGCTGCTTATTCAAATAATGTATGACATTGTAATCGCCAAAAGTCAGCGGGGTATTAGAGAAGCTAATTTTCGTTGATTTGTAGATTTTCTTGTCCTTGAATGAACCAATCCAAATTAGCTTGTAGATGGATGATATGTATTGGTACGATATAAAATCAGGCGAGCGCGGGAGCACACCTAATCGGTTCGACCATCCTCGGGCGGGTCATCGAAAAGGTCCGTTGAACCAATAAAAGCCCTTCTGGCCGATAGCGTTAGGTCATCCGCTAAAAAAAACGGGAGCACAGGTAATCGGTTTGACCGTCCTCGGACGGCTCACCGAAAAAATCCGGTGAACCAATAAAGGCCCTTCCAGCTAATTGGGTAAGGTGGGCCGCAAAAAAAGGAGCACAGCTAGAAAGCTATGCGGCTTCTGAAGGTGTAGGCAGCAATTGCACATAACTGTGATATAGTTAATATTACAGTGGTTGACATTTAAGTGCAAACTTTTTTATAAAAAATAAATTAATGTAAGTACTAATTACTATATCCGTTTTCAACTTATAGTCTACCCAAACTTCCTTTTGAAACCTCAATAACGTTGATGATTAATTTTACTTTATATTGAGTGTTTCCAAACAATTTGGCTTCAGTGATCCAAGTTGTAAACTTTATAAAGTTAATTTTAATAGCTTTTCAGTGTTATTTTATTTGAATAAGTAGTTCCAAAAAGTTTATCTTTAACACAAATGTTTTTGGAACAAATTCTTTTATTCGTTCGTCAGTAGAGCAAACTGGCACAAATTGACATTTTGCTTCGATACGGCATTTTTAAATGTTTTCTGTTACAGTTAACACCATGGTATACTACCACTGTCAAAGTCCTCCTTGTCTGTATGTATTTTTGTGATAATCCGAAAAGCCAACGCCGTACCACGCAAAACATTTTGGCGGAACAGATGCGGAGAGGAACCTCTGTTCTAAAGAGCCAACTATGTTCCATCTAATGTTTCCATTATTATTAATTTTAATACAACAAAGCAGGTACGCATTGGAATTTTATGTGGTAGATTTTCCGAGTAGTACCCGCACTTGGCCAGCGTGTGTGGATTAAGGCATAAACTCTCTCTACACGTAAGATAGTTAAGAGTAGACCTGTGACCAACAGTGGCGTAAGTTGATAATGGCTTTAAAAAAATACGAACCGACTTCCATCTTTTAAATAACTCAAATATCGATTCTGATAACATTTCATTATCACTTGGAAAGTATACCCTTTGAAACAAAAAAATGAATTATCTAAATTCAGCAATACTTGACGGAATTATCGAGTTACATACATGCAAAAAAAACAATCGAATTGAGAACCTCTTGAGAGAAGTCGACTCAAAAAATAACTGATGAACAAATTTTTATGCGATTTTGAGAGATTAAAAAAGTTTGTGTGTCTACTACTGCTGTCCGTACGAGATTTGGACGGGTCGCCAGAGTAATTTTTTTAATGTTTCACTATCATACTGCGCGTTTTGCTGTCTGTACAAGAGAGTTTGTAACTTTTCCAGGCATTGTCCATTGACTGCTATAACTTGATCCAGATAACAGTTAACTTATTGTGGATACTTAAATCAGAAAGCATAGTTCTCTTGAAATACTAACCACTTACGGTGACAATTATGATGGGATCTTCATAATAAATCCTATGGGGAAAATAATACTTGCTGTAAATACATAACTGCTTCGTTGTTCCAATTTATTAACTATTTTAAAATAATTGTAAACTGTACGTTATGTAAGAAAGCGTGTTATAAAATTTCAGACTATCTAACGGATAAAAACGCTTGGAAGCAAGTCGCTCTAGTTCAACATAGTAAACAAACAAAATGTAGTAGATATAAGTAATTTATTTAAGAAAAAATCTTACTGAGTTTTTTGGCAGAGTTTCTCAGTAGTTGCCAGTCATTCACTGCACGGTAGGAAAAGAAACTGGACTATTTGTATGTAGACTCGCGTTAAAAAAAAATAAAGCATATTTTCATTTCATTTTACTTCATTTCAATTCAATATTAGACGTTTGCTTAGTAACCACAATTTTCCGGTTTCAAGCAAAAAATCGTTTCATATACCTGTTTTTTTTAAATACTCTGGCAGTTCTGGAGATGTAGATGCAAAGCGCTTTGTGCGTACCCTCTGAATTTCCACCTTAAAACGATGGCGCACAGCCACATAAAAACTACGTATAAAACTTAAATACATGTTTGTAAAAACATGTTAAAAATCTAACAATATTTTACTGTCAAACACTGCAGTTTGACAATGTCAAAGCTGACCACGAAACATGATATCTTCAAGTACAGTGAAATATTAATCAAATCAGTAAATAATTTATTATTATTCTGGTACCACTTTCTAATTTTTATATTATTTATTGGTTTTAATTATTGTTACTTAGAATAAGCTTTATGTAAATTATATTCTGTCATCATTTTATTAATCTCTTATTAATTATTATTGCCGAGTACCCGCCGTTAATGTTTTAAACTAGCTGCTTCGCACGGGTGATAACTACACAAGGCTATACAATACATCAAGCTATACTTTCCAGTATAAGCTGACCTCTTGAAGTACGGAAATCCTATACAATACGAGATCATTTTATACTGGAATATAGGTTGAAGTGTAACCACCTGTACCTAACCGTTTAATATAAACTATCCCGTTTTTTTACAAGTCTAAAGCGCCAGAACCGGCGCCCTGGGCCCCGATCCGCCATTGTTTTAGACATTCATCTCTAATATGCCCAGCTGTGGAACACTAAGGTTAAATTAAAGTGACAGAGCGTTTAGTGTTACCTAGTAGTTACAGTTAATCTGTGATGTTACATAAACCAAAGTTTCTATCTCACTACAAACTCCCCCGTCTTCACTCGCGAAAGCACTACTCATAATAATTGGCGAAAGTATACATTTGAATACAATGATCTGTGCATATTCTGAATGAATAAAACATGGAGTAGGTACAATGTATTTTTATGCAATGTACTTTAATGATATGTGTTGGTTCCGTGGGTGGAACATGAACTGTTCCAAGAATATTTAATAGATTTCGATGTCATTATGATAATAGATTCGGTTTGGCAATATTCGAAATCGATATCTATTAATCTAATAGTGCAATGAGCTGTGGTGGCGCAGCGGTATCGATCTCTAAAATATAAGATAGCAAATTTAGCCCCTGGTCTTGCCCACTACTCATACATATTTGGGAGAATTTTTTCACTTCTTCACTTAAACCCTTAACAGTCAGGGCCAGGGGCAGGCAGTAGACAATTGCATAGCAAAGCGACAAAAAACGATCGAAAAGAAGAAAGTGTGTGTGATTGACATTCACCTTCAAAATGTCACGTGACAATCTCATATCATGCCATAAATTTTGTTCGTTTTGATCTTTCGTTAGCGCTTCGCTATGTAATTTGTCTAGAAGCTAGTAAAATCATAATCACCAGAGGTCGGAGTAGGTAGATTGATTTCTCGTCGTTGACGTAAAACGTAGAGAATAATATGCGTATGACTCCAAAATACCACAATTTAGACACAATTCAAAAGACGTCAAAAGGAATACTTAAAAATTAGAAAATATTGAAAAAAATATGATTATTTATTTTAATTGTATCAACGTTGAAAGCCAAAATATGCAAATTGTATCCGATGAGAATTAAAAATAATTTATTTATCTTTAGGTTTAATTAAAAATAATTTTCCATTGAATTCAATCAATCATTTATATAATAAACGATTTTGTAAGCCGATTTTGTTATATGATTTTTATTTTATTTTATTCCATAATTCCAATCCCGGAACCTTTTCCGGTACTTTCCGCACATTATGGATAAAATGACATGTCCGTAATATAATATCTTGACGCAAGTAGGTATATAAAATCAATCTACCTACTCCGACCACACCTCCACCTCTGATAATCACAAACAGCTGACAATCGCGCCTCATGCTCTCCTATTGATCGTCTCACCTCCGTTGTTCTGCATTCAGCTTAAGATTTTAAACAGATTTATACATTTAGGTATTGTCACGTTTAGCATTGCTTAAACAATGGACCACCAACGATTATCAACCAACATTTGACAAATCGTAGCCAACGTTTGACAAATCATGAACAAGCCAGACAAATCAAGTGAAAGACAAATTATGACCAATATTGACAAATAACTACAGTTGAGATTATCTTCAGCTTTATTGTTTTGTGGTTTGATCGGTTTTTGGTTTATCGAGTGTTAGTAAGTACAGACAGCAACGACAGTACATAAATTTTTACATTTATAAATTAGCTGTAATAAAAACACAGACAACAGAAAATACTAAATAAAAGAGGAAGTTCTCAATTATAATGTTTTGTGTTTATATATAGTTTTTTATTTTGGCATAATTCTGACGAACAGAATTAGCCGTGAGAAATAATTGCTGAAAAAAAAGTATTTTGGAAGTACTTTATGACAGTTACACGTTTATATTTTGCAAATTTTATTTATTAAAAAGTTTTCTTTTCTTATACCCATTATATTAGTCTATTTTTTAAGTAGCTTTGCGTTATCCAATTATGACATTTAAAAAAACAACTGTTTTTGAATCTAACAAAATAGCATAATTCACGTGATAATATTTTGAAGTAACTAAATAGTAACCTACAGTTAGTATATATGATATTATGATTACCTAGATATATAATTTATCGATGTTCAAAAACGCTCGCATATCTACTATTCTAGCATCAAACATTTTTTTGCAAATTATGGTAATATACGTATTACAGCATAAGTATTTGGGATACTTACCAATTTTTTTCTATCAAACCTTTTTTTGCTATCTCTACTTAAAGTTCCGAACTCTGGGTAGTTTTTCTAAGTGTTTACATTGAATGTGGCTGAATTCCTATCAGCTCCATCTTATTTACGAGTTCAAGGAACAACGTGTGTGGTCCCGATGGATGCTGAATGTACGCTGACCATTTTTTATTAGAGGTATAAACTGCATTCAATGTATTTTGATCTGTCAATATGTCACTGACTTTAAAATTGCTAACAGTTATTATGCAAAACATAAATTGATTTTGAAGTAGTAAGTATAACAACCCTTATACCACAGCTGGGCATATTGTTTCTATTAGCTTATTACCAGTTGAGGGGAATTTTATTTACTAGCTTCCGCCAGCGGCTTCGCCCGCGAAATTGGTCTCACTAATCTTGTTACTTCATACAAACTTTAGAACCCCATTTCACCCCCTTAAAGGGTGAGTTTTGACAAATCCTTTCTTAGTGCACTCCTAGACCCCATAAGGAACCTATGTGCCAAATTTAGAGTCTACAGACTCAGCTGTTTGGGCTCTGCGTTGATATGTCCGTCAGTCAGTTTCTTCTTTTATATATTTAGATTAAGAGTAGAATTGTGGTAGTAGGTACTTGTTTTTCCGTGTTTTTTCTGTTATTTGTTTAATTTATTCTTTTTTATATAACATGTATAATCTATTTAGGGTTTTTTTTACAAATTATAGTATTGTTAGGTAAGCCATACAAATGATTACCTACTACTGGGAAGATACTGGACTCCACCACTGACTGGAATCTTAGTATGGAGTCCAGAGAAACTGTATACAGTCGGTAAGTAAAAATGATAACGTCATGGTGTTACATTACTTACTGTACCTACTATTGTTGACCACTTAACAAAGATTTATTATTATTATTTAGTTATCATCGGACCGCCCCGGCTTCGTAGGGGTGGATATCGGTATATTACAAAAAAAAAATATTAATTTTAACACACTTTTTTTGTAGACTCTCCATGATTGGAAATAACACTCAATTATATCTGCTTTGCCAAAACAAATACTGTCCTGCAATCACGCGGGGCGGTGGGATCCATTAAGGATTTCCTCCCGGCAAAAAAGTACTTAAGTAATAGACTAAGCTAGATTTCTCATCATCACATACAGTTTTTGCCGGCAATTCTTTCTTGAGGGATATAGACGTTGTGTTACATTAGTTTACTATTAGTTAAATGATAATGTCGGCACAAAAAGCTAATAAAAAAAAAAGACGGGTTGCACTCCGGGAGTGCCGGCAGAAGTGAAAACTTGATTATTAACATCTTAATCTGCCTAAACGAAACAGTAGGCCCAGGCATACATTTTCGCCGCTCCGTAGAGAGGGGATAGCTGTCTACTCTCCATCCGTCTTACGCTTTTTCGATCAGGTCAGGTGTCCTGACGCGAGTTTAAGATTTTATACCCATTACAGAAAAAGTGCTCAACGCCGCTAAAGAAGTTTTCACTTCAAAAATCGAAACAAACCCATCAATCGGTCAACTATATTTATCAAATTTTCAACCATATTTATCTAGTACTGAAGGCTAATTCACGTAATTGAATAGGTTCTGTTGCGGTGTAGTTGCAGTTAAGTTTCAATCAAAACAGCCCTTTTTGCATTGTTGTAATCTTAACAATCGCTATCAGATACGCACGCGTCAAGTTCGCGTCACGCGAGCGCTTTAGCGTATAAGTTAACTAAATGAAAATTTCAAAAATACCATTTTGGATTAAGACGTAAACTTGATTGCAACTGCACCGCAACTTGATCGGCGCGTTAAGAAATTACGTGAATTAGCCTACTGATGTAGTAAACCTTAGAACATTACTAATGCTGTTGATACAAAGTCACTTGAGCGTACAATAAATTCCATATTCCTTTGCCAGTCACGATTCTGATATCGCTCCTGTGTCACTGAAGTTTCCATGTCAGAATCTACTTCCGTGAGAAACCAATACAATTGTGTAAAACTAGCACAATTTTACTCGTAGCCCCCTTTAGCTGATATTGGTAGCCGTGTGTCTGAAACGTAGTCGAAGTCGAGACCTACTATTGAGACTCGATCCTATTTAAAATGTTTTTAGGATTGGATTCGAGAAACTTTTGTTGACTTTTCTTGAACGCTACACTAGCGCACAGACAAACAGGTACAGGTTAACTTGAAAGGATAACAATATAATAAGTAATAATGACCACCCACTAGACAGGCGGCCTTGCCGTGTTCCAGTGCGATATCTGGTGACACCATACAAGAGGGTGGGTCGGAATTGTTGCACTTTTATAGTTACTAACCTTAAGAAACTTCATTCTACTGCTACCTTCTGACCGAAAATGATTCGTAATCACGAGTGAATCGGTATATTAGTCAGGCGCGTTCCATCGTAGACTAAATCGTTTCTTAACATCAAGTAAGTTGTAGTCAAGCGCAAACATTGGCAAAAAAGAAACATTTTAATTTAATAAACTGCCTGATTATTATATTTGCCGATAATCGAAAATTTTAAGAATATTCGAATAATAATCCCAATGTTCCCGGTTCGAATCCTAGACCGAGCAAAAAGAAGTTAATAACATACTTTGAAATACTTAGTTACATCAAGCTGTTTGGCCACAATCCACTTATATGTACACCTTCTGTAATTTAGGCATAAGCCCTCTACCTTATGTTAATATTATAAAAGGGAAAGGAATCTTGTCTGTCTATCTGTCTGTCTGCCGCGGTTTCCCTCAAAAACTACTGAACCGATTTAGACGGAATTCGGTATGGAGATAGTTTGAGACCCGAGAAGGACATAGGATAGTTTTAATCCGACTGCGCAAAAAGAGGTTAATGGTTTAGCGCAATAACCGATATACGTAAGATAAAATTTGTAAGAAATATTTTTTATTGATTTCTTCATGGTGAGATTAAAATCGAGTATCAAGAGTAAGCTTGCAGTTGTTACCAACATAAATTTGTATTATTTATCGTCATTTCACTTTACCTTATTCATATTCAATGTATTTTACTGCGTTTAGTTGCCAGTGGTTTATTGGCATTGAAACTAAATAAGCTTTCTTATAGATCAAACCAGTCTTCAGCCGTGACTTCGCCTGTATAAAATAAGGAATAGTGTTGTTAGAAGTATTAGTGAAGTGTTAAATCGCGATATTACAAATATTAGGTTATCGCGATGACGTAATATTCGATCGTAGATGAAAAATAATAATAAGAAGTTTCTTGAAATTGGAATATTAATACAAATCCCAAATGTTAATTTTAATGTAAATTAAAATTAACGTGGACGCACGGTAAAGAATTTTGTTATGTTAAAAGAACTTCGCGTAATCAGTCGGTGCAATCAGGTGTAAAAATAATATTAATTATGCGTTTACGAAGTAATGATTTCCAATTTATTATATTAAACGTTATACATTAATACATCTTAATGATAACACATTGTTTAAATTTTGTTTCAAATTTATTTGATTGTGATAGCAATCTTAACTTTCATTTGATTGATGTGTCGTTTATTCATTTCAGATATCAACTTTCAATCGATTGTTGACTTTCAATCGATCGTTGACTTTTAATCGATTATCGACTATTGTTTAAATAAATATAGCGATTGATGCATCGGTTGAATTAATATCGATGTTAGTAACATCTCTATTTTTAATGATAGGTATACCAAAATTTGCTACTATATAAAATTCTCGTGTCACAGTGTTAGTTACCATACTCCACCGAAACGGCTTAACCGATTTTCATGAATTTTTTATGCATATTCAGTAGGTCTGAGAATCGGCTACTATTTATTTTTCATACCCCTAAGTGATAAAGGTTAGGTATCCACACCTAACATTTTTTTTAATCTTTTGCATATTTTTTTTTTATTCAAATGTTACCCTTCTATCACCAACCCTTATTTTTTAATAGCGATATTAGTAATTTAAAGGTGAGATATATACATATTTACAAAAGAAAAATATTATATGTATAGTATATACCAGTTATCTGGTTTCCATAAAACACAAGCTTTGCTTAGCTTGGGACCAGATGACCGTGTGTGTTGATGTCCCAGAATATTTATTATTATTATTATTATTTCCTTTCGATCTTTCGCTATCACTTCGCAACGGGCCTTGACATAATTTTCTTACCAACTACATGTTGGTCTATTTGGTACTTCCGTAAAATGTATGCGTATGACGTCACACGTATTGGTTCAAATGTTTGTCCAAGTTTAATGTAAGTACCAGAGGAATTAAAACGTTACTGTTGAAGTGGCGTTTACGAAACACGTCATATGTCACGTCATGTCTTAATTTAACCGGATTTTAATAAGTACATAGATCTTACTAGTCGATGTTACTACAGTTAAAGCAGCGGTAGCGCAGCGGTACGGGCCTTGCCTTAGAAATATAAGGTCGCGGGTTTGAATCCTGGTCGTTCCCACACATCTTTATGTTAATTGTTTCATCGCCGCTGCTCAATATCGGCGAAGGAAGACATCGTGAGGAAACCGGCATGTCCAAGAACTAATCATTCGGGTACATGTGACATCCACCAACCCGTACTTGACCAGCGTGTGTGGATTACGGCCTAAATTCTCTTAACTTGTAAGACAGTTGAGAGGAGACCCGTGCCCAGCAGTCAAACACTAAAAAGGTTGTCGTAATTACAACTAATGCTTTTTACACTAAGACTTTCATTTTATTAAGTGTCCGACCTATGATAAAGCACAAAGCGCTTTGCTTCCACTTTTATTGTGCGATTTACTGTTTCCCGATAGCTATAATATACCTGTCTTCAAGTCACGAGTGAATCGGTATTTATTAGGTAGGCGCGTTCCATCGTAGACTGCAACATTGCTTCAGATCAGGCAAGTTGTGGTCAAGCGCAAACCTATTATAGAATAAAAAATAAAAAAAAAGTAGCAACAGCATAAGTCGCCTATTTATTGAGCTCAAACATCATAAAGAGGGGAAAAACTATCGATAACGATTCGGTTTTGGATTTGTTTCTAGAATCTATTTGACTCTCCAACAACACCAATGAAGATTTTTTACTATATAGTAAACATTGATACCAAGGGTACGGTCACCCTTTCGCCGCCGCACCACATCATCAACGCTACGCGCTTTTGTTAATCATAATACGAATAGATTGTTAATAATATGCTGATTTTGCGTTGAATAAGAAATTTAAAAAATAATTGAGCAATTAATGGAAATTGGTTTTATTATTGATACAGATAGATACACCAAAAATTGCGTACTGGTTAAAAAGTCTTCCTGTATTTACTTCTGCCAATACCTTCGAGTAATAAACGTGTACTATTTAGATGATCGTGTACTACTGTGGTGGGATTTCTCAAGAAGAATGGTACAGTCCATCAAATCTAAGAAGTACCGTTTGACAGTTCTAAACGTAGTACATTTAGAATTTTATTTTTTGTATGTAAATTGTTTATTTTTTTTTTTAACTTAAAATAGGCTTGCGCTTGACTACAACTTGCCTGATGTGAAGCAATGATGCAGTCTACGATGGAACGCGCTTACCCAGTAAATACCGATTCACTCGTGACTTGAAGACCGGCAGATTGTAGCTATCGGGAAACATAGATGCCGGCAGCGAGTTCCACAATTTGGCAGTTCGCACGATGAAAGTGGAGGCAAAGCGCTTTGTGCGTACCCGTGGAATTAAAATGTTTAATTATTAATTATTAATTATTAATTTAATTATTAATTTAATTATTTAATTATTAATTATGTTATGTTAAAATAAAAATAACTTCATAATTAAATTATTTTACAGGAAAGCTAATAAAAATAGTGTGAATTACGGCTATAAAAAGCTAATTTAATAGAAAACAGTGAAATGTCAAAAGGTACTTCTTAGATTTGTTCAATTATAGTTAAGTTTAAAGTAAATAATATTGCGTTAATCTGTTTACCGTGGGCAGAGAGTAGGAAGATGGTAATTCTGACAGATGGTTACATCATTAGTACTTACTAAGGTACAGGGTACTAAACAATGATTGAGTATTTTGTAATTCATAGATACGTAATAGGTAGGCTTCGTTGATTCATAGTATTAGTGCGGTTCAGTGGCCATTATCGCGGGATCGTCTTTCGATGGGAAAATTGTGGACAGTTTTTTTTTTTTTTTTTCAATTTAACAGCAACGACAAGACCGCCTGCGAATCTTGATCTTTATCATAAGGTTTACAAATTGTGAGAAACGAACTAGGACAATTTAAAATCATAACTAATGTTCTCTCCTCTAAGAAGCGGTGGCGCAGCGGTACGGGTCTCACCTCAAAAATATAAGGTCGCGGGTTTGATTCCCAGTCGTGCCCACACATCTTTGTGTAAATTGTTTCATCGCCGCTGCTCAATATCGGTGAAGGAAAACATCGTGAGGAAACCGGCATGTCTAAGAATTAATCATTCGCGGACGTGTGACATCCACCAAGCCGCACATGGCCAGCGTGTGTGGATTAAGGCCTAAACTCGAGTAAAGTGTTCACATTTTACAATTTAAAATTATTAAAACACGACGTTACGGTTATAAAATTATAAAAAAACAAAAGACTGTCAAATATTAAATGAAGTATAAATTTTATAATTCGAACACTTTCAATATAACAACCCATTAATACAATTTAACACCAAAATTGTTGATAATTACAAAAGATTATCTCGAACAAATATTGGCAATAATTGGCTTTGACCATATTGGGCGTTCGAGTAGTCGCCGACGCGATGCGTCAACCACTTTCGTTTTTCTGAAAGTATTTTTTGATGTGATACAAATTTGGTGAAATTTGTCGCGGTTTTTTATGATTTCATAGTAAAGTTAGGGTCATTTCACCTAAGAACACTATTTGTTGCGCAACTAACGATTGGTTGAAGGATTGGCCAAGAATTGACAACCAAATAATTTTGCTACTTTTAAATGTTTAATTACTATTCATTAATGTCTTGTATAAGCTTATAGCTAAAATAGGTTTATAATTCGTTTGTCTTTGTCTGTCATCTCGACATTTATACTAGTAAGAAAGAGACAAAGTCCATTTTAACTAAAGAGTTTATTATAATTGTTATGAATAAGGCCATAAGTATACAGTTTAACTATTACTCTCGTAACTCTTAAAATAGTTGAGAAAAGACATGTGCAATAAGGCAATAAAGGAAAATTGTTTATAGGCCGACCGTTTAACTCGCGTACAACTCGCCAAGATTCTGACTCCTCAAGCTGCACAGACAGTGATGATGATTCAAGCGATATGGATATTAGTGACGAATAGTTTTACATTACTTTTATCTGTTGTTAAATAATTCTTTATGAGATTTAATTAATGTTTTATGACTTTGTACCTTAGATGGCGGCGATACGATAGTTAAACAGTCGGCCTATAGTACCATGTTTCATACTGTCACGAAGTTGATGTGTTATAAAGTCCTTACTTCAAGCCTTTTTAAGTTCGACGCAGAATTTAAATCCACGAACTCGACGACTAACCCTTTATTACAGCTCGGTAACTCCGTCATAATCATCATAGAATAATATATAAATATAAAATATGATTATTATATATGTCGGAGAAGTCATTAGTACGGTAGCATACTTGACAGCGAGGCGGCAGCGCGTCGGGTCGACACGCTCGACAGAGTCTAGCCTGAGGTCCGCACGGGCGACGAGTGGGGATTGTCGCTACACGAACTGTGTGCCCCAGTTCTCTACAGACGTCCGTGCGACCAACATCGGTCTAGGAACTGTCTTACCACTCGTTGTATTAGTTCTACATTTCGTAACAAATTAATAGTGTGATTAAGTTATTTGGTTTGCTCCTCATTACCACACCCACTCAATAAGTTTTCTGGCGATGACTATCCCTCTGATCGGCCCCCTGTACCGAAATATATAAAAAAATTAAATAATAATCATCCTAATCATGAATGAATTTATAAAATTATTATTTTTTTGTACCTAGTACCTACCTACTACAGATTTTATTAATTAATCCTATTGGAATATGAAGTCGTTATTTTTTGTTAAAATTTTTATTCATAAATGCTGAACCCACTTTGCCCTAACTCAACTCTATGTCACAAGTGTGAGTTGACCCTTAAATAGCACATGGAAAAAAAAATACTATTAAAGGAATGCCTATTCTTAGAATTTTCCTCAACGATTTCCTATTGCATTTTGTTTTGATTCTGAGTAAATCTTGATGTGAATCATTATCTGAGATAATTTATTCAATGTATTAAACATTGAACAGTTCTGAGAATTCTAGTTCATGTGTGTAAGTTACTTGTGCAAAGTCAAATCAATTAGTTACTTTACATAGTTATCATCCACATCCATTCCAAAAAATTCATGCGACTGGCACTCGAGGTACTCTTAGACTGAGGGGACCCAGTGTGACGACCCCACCTACTCGCGCATGCTGGTTGTCATAGTTTTAGACCCTGCCTAAACTAGATACCTAAATTGACAGAAATGTCCCTACCTAGCTCGTATAGTAAAGCCTAACATTCCTACAGTGCCTAGTCTCCTAACATTAAGTTTCATAATAGATCCCAAACCTAAAGTAAAAAAAATCGTGGGAACGTGTAAGGACGCCACGCGAGAAGGGATGAGAGTGGGGACTACGCGGGTCCCGGCGGTGGCGTGCTAATTGGGGTCGTCACACCAGCTAGCAACCAGAATTAAACAAGCGACTGCCAATAGACCTTAATACCAGTGAGGAACCAGTAGCCGAGATGGATAGACCAGGTGTCGGATTATATAGTATTTGGACTACCTTTAATGATTGTCATAGTTGTTTCAAATCACAACCGATAGGTTAATTTACGTAATAAAATAAGTTGTGTTGCAGTGCAGTTGCATTTAAGTTTCGATCAAAACAGCCCTTTTCGTATTCTCGTAATTTTGACAACCACTGTCAGATACGCTCGCGTCATGTTCGCGTCACGCGAGCGCTTTAGACTAGATATGACAGCTAAACAATTACAAGATTACCATTTTGCACTAAGACTTAAACTTAATTGGAAGTGCACCGCAACACGATCGGCGCGTCAAGAAATTACGTGAATTAGGGCCCGGGACCGACGACGCGACGCGACGGCTAATGTGCTATCCGAGGCACAGAAGATAATGAAACAAATCTTAGTTATAACATAAAGTTTGCCCGGGGTGGAAATTGAAACTACGACCTCTAGGCTTATCGGGCGGCTTACAACCCTCAACTGTAGAGGTCACTTTGATATCCTGAAAAAAATAATGGATATTGGATTACTTGCATCGTAGATACCGACTAAAACTCTTTGCGTAACAAATGACCACGAAGCAGTTAAAGTGCGGTAGTCTCTGTAAGTAAGTATTTCCGGACCACCCGGTCAGTTCAACAGCTGGACTTTAGTAAAGACCCAACATTGTATGGTACAAGTCATAGCAGCTTGGCGGCTTACTAAACACTTAGCATGTCGCATTTTAGCGCAAGCGAAACGAACGCTACAGCCTTTTTGTAGCAACAGCCATACTACGCAATCGAGCTGTTTGCTAGTCGCCCAATTTATAGAATGAGTTGAGTTTCAAGTTCAACGGGCCGGTAACATGGTCGGTAAGATACTTGCTTTTCACGCCGCAGGTCGTGGGCTCGATTCCCACCCGAGACAAACATTAGTGGTGAACATTTGTATTTGTGTCGAGTCTGGGTGTAATTATGTATTATAAGTATATATTCACAAAAGAAAAGTATTATATGTATAGTACCTATATACCAGTTAGCTGGTTTCCATAACACAAGCTCTGCTTAGCTTGGGACCAGATGACCGTGTGTTAATGTCCCAGAATATTTATTTATTTAGTTTTTTAAATCTACTACTGGGCAAAGGGCTCCCCAAAGCCTTCTATCTCGATAAGCTGTGGGCCACTTTATGTTAATGCCACATACTGTGTGCCAAAATATAACCAACTGTATGAATCGGTATTTACTGGGTAAACGCATTCCACTGTGGGCCACTTCAAAAGTGAAGCAAAACGAATAATCGCTACAGCTTATAACTTGAGTGTAGCATGATTATGATCATGTAGTTACGTCAATTTTGCTTTTAAATTGTAGATTAGCGTGTAAGCCGTCGCATAAGTAGGGATAAGGGCTTGCAACAAGGTACTTAAAGTCACTTACACTATATAATATAGTTGAAGGTATAACTACAAACTTGTAATGTTAATATGATAACAGATACCTAAGTTATTGCGTCATTTTTACCGATGCTCATTTTTACTTACATGAAAATGCCTAAAAATCGTGTGCGTGTGCGTGTGCGTGTGCGTGTGCGTGTGCGTGTGCGTGTGCGTGTGCGTGTGCGTGTGCGTGTGCGTGTGCGTGTGCGTGTGCGTGTGCGTGTGCGTGTGCGTGTGCGTGTGCGTGTGCGTGTGCGTGTGCGTGTGCGTGTGCGTTTGCGTGTGCGTGTGCGTGTGCGTGTGCGTGTGCGTGTGCGTGTGCGTGTTAGTGTGAGTGTGAGTGTGTGTGAGAGATTTTTCAAGAGAGGTGCTAACACGTTCAACACTGTTAATATAGTTACTTATACATTTTTAAGTACCCGTTCGAAGTTAAGTACTGTGTCGGACAAACGGTAATAGCCTCACCTTATAAACATGAGACCTAAACTTTGCCCGCAAAATGTGAGTGTTATTTTCCCTTACCTACACTTTTGGGTAATACAAGTTTAAGAGCTTTAATAGTTTAATGGGCGCTGGACACACAGAAAAGACGTAAGACGCAGACGGGGCGCGGACATTTGTCTCTTCCGCGTCCCTTTCATACAAAATGTATAGAAGCGTCGCGACGTAAAACATACAGAAGAGACGGGGCGCGGGCGCAACGCTTTTAGGTCTGCGCCTTTTGTTCAAAACACACAGGAGAGACGGGGCGAGGACGCGGCGGGGGCGAGAAGGACGCGAGGGGTGGCATGCCTGCCGACCGGTTCGCTGTCGCTTGACATGATAATATTAAAACACTGTAGAGTCATTTTATACACTGTGACATAACGATCTGGAAAATTTTGTAGTCTCCATTATTTTATAAAATCGATTGTCTTCATTGCTTAGCCATACCGGATGTACCCAGTATCGTCTTACCCTCTGTATATTAGCGAGATGCACCAGTGCTAGTACATCTCCATCTTCAGACATGTCGTCAGGTCAAAATCAGACTGTTGAAAGCCGAAAATAGTCCTGACTGCGTGACTGCGTCGCGTCCGCGCCCCGTCTCTTCTATATAATTTCAAAAGTCGCGTCCGTGTCTCGTCTGCACCGAGTCCGCGACGCGTCCTCGTCTTACGTCTCTTTTGTCTGGCCTGCACCTTGGTAGCCATCGCTTCCGCGTCGTTAGGTCAACTAAATAAAACTGCTGAATACGACACAGCTAGGGTGACCACACAAGTTTTAGGAGTATTGGTTTATGGCAGTGAAATTAGCAGACCAAAGATTTATGAAATAGGGTGACAATAAATTGGAAGAATTGTTAAATTGAACCATTTATTGTTTATGTCAACAATGTAAATAAAAACCTCATGAATGAAATTTGGCGGGAATTTATGTTATTCCGTTTTTTTTAATCTGCGACAGGCTGATGCTTGACTACAACTTGCCTGATATTAAGCAATGATGTAGTCTACGATGATAAGAACAAGGTACAATCTTATTGTATCAAGTAGTTCTGGTTTATTTTCTAACTTTTTCTTCTAAACCGGGTTAAATTGCTATTAAATAGTAAAAAAACTTAAAAGTCGCCTTACAAAAATTTTACAGTTTTAATTTTCATTTTATTTATTTAAATTTTACAATTAGATTTTTTTTGTAATTAAATTTATATTGTAAAATTTAAGTCTCGTGATTACGTGTGTAAACGCATCTTAAACCTCATCTCCCATAACATCAAGCATGTTAAAGTCGGGCGTAAACAGTGTTTAATGTACTATTTTTACCTATACTGTAATTTCCTTTGAAACTAAAATATTTCACAAGATAAGTAAATACAGATTCTGCTCAAACTCACTCATTATCACCAAGATTTTGCCATTCACAGAACAACAATGACTAAACGCATGACTCACGAATCGATAACAATCGATTTTACTGAGTTTTTATCTCGTTTCTCGATTATTTTAATTTTATATCGAATACAGATTTGTTTCAACTGTGACTATTCAGTGATTTGTATGTACTACATTCGCTGAAGATTTGCTTATCTTATCGATTTAGTAGTATGCTGTTTATCATTGGATTACGTACTCAGCCATTTCCTTATTGACAATTTTTGTTTGGTTATATTTAAAAGGAAGTGCATGAATACAGGTATTTAAGAAAATTTAGAAATTATAGTTACAATGTCATAAAATGCACTTTACTCATGTACTTTCTAGTACAAAACGATTTATTTTTTATTGTTTTAACAATTATTTTGACAAAAACCAATTACATACCAGCAACGCGGCAACGCCATTTTTTTTTATTCTGCGATAGTCTGGCACTTGACTACAACTTGCCTGATGTTAAGCAATCATGTAGTCTACGATGGAACGCTGCACGCCATGCATTTAATTAATGAATTAAATAAATATGTCATAAAATGCACTTTGCTTACCTAATTTTCGGTACAAAAAAATGTTTTTTAGGTTTCCTGACTAATCTTTGCAATTTTCAATTTTCACATTTTTATCCACGCCATCGAGTATAGTGTTGTATAAAATTACAATAATGTTTGGACTATTGACAATCCGTCAAGATAACAAACTTAATTGTAATCTTAAAATTATGTGTTAATTTTTTTATTAATTAACTAATTAAGAACTCTATGTTTCTAATAAACGATGTAAAAGTTGTGAAGACCTAACAAATGTTTTGTCTATGTCAAATTATTTAAAAGTGTCATATGGCAGAAAAAGACAAAACATAGAACTGCTATTTACCTTATAAATCTATACAAATTTGTTTCTTTTTCAATTCTTATTACACTACGTATAACATTCTCATGAGCAACGGTGGCGCAGCGGTACGGGTCTCGCCTTAGAAAAATAAGGTCGCAGGTTTGAATCCTGGTCATACCCACGCATCTTTGTGTGAATTGTTTCATCGCTGCTCAACATCGGTTAAGGAAGACATCGAGAGGAAACCGGCATGTCTAAGAACTAATCATTCGTGGACATGTGACATCCACCAACCCGCACATGGCCAGCGTTTGTGGATTAAGGCCTGAACTCTCTCAACTCATAAAGTAGTCGAGAGAAGACCCGTGTCCAGCAACTGTGGGACACCAAAAAGGCCTGAACATTCTAATTTTAAAATACAGTAAAACTTACTTTTTAATTATTATTATCCTGCATATTAAACCTTCGTGGAGAATCCAGTATTAGTGTTTAGCATTAAAACTACGGTAAATTATATTGGCCCATAAAATGACACGCGCTCTCCCGGCTGCTTAACACCTAAACTTGGAAGTGTTATAGCCAATATTTAATTTAGACTTTTACGATACTTGTTTGTAATCACTTTCCCTCTTCAAACTTTATTCAATATTACATTTATAGAACCCTCATTTTGCATGTAAATTTCTTAAAGAACGTTTAACACAAGAAGAGTTATACGCAACTTCTTAGACCGTTTAAAACTCGCGTATCGCCTATCGCCAAGATTCTGACTCCTCAAGCTGCACAGACAGTGATGATGATTCAAGCGATATGAATATTAGTGACGAATAGTCTTACATCACTTTTATCTGTGGTTAAATAGTTCTATATGAGATTTAATTAATGTTTTATGACTTTGTACCTCCGATGGCGATACGCGAGTTTAGTATTAGTATAACAGTCGGCCGTCAGATGGCGATACACGAGTTAAACAGTCGGCCTTTAGTATTAAATTGTTTCTGCCAGTGTTACGCTGCTCGCATACGACCGATTTTTCTACCGATGCTGGCTGGCAAGCTAATCTTTGTGAGTAGCTTCATTTTGATGCACACGCCCAACAATTTCCTGTAAGAAACTCTCGATTGTGGTAGCTAAGAGGGCGTTCATAAATAACGTGAGGTGTTTAAGGGGGGAGGAGGTACGTTGGAGAGAGGGGGGTCTCGGCAAATATCATGCAATTCTTTTTCTGATTGAAACAAAAAAAAACATTCTATTGTTAAATTTTTATTACACTTATAATTAAACTCTCAGCAATATTGATTACTAGTCTTAACTAGTCGTAAACAAAAGCACGAAGCAAATTTGTTTTTTTCTTTTTACAATAACAATCCAACGCGTTTACGTAAGAAACTCACATTTTGGAAAAATTTACGTGAGATTGGGAGATGGGGGAGGGGGATGAATAAAATCTCACAACATCTCACCAGGGGTTGCAGAAAATTAAAAAAAAAACACCTCACGTAATTTATGGACGCAGAGAGGTAGCTAACAGAGGTAGCAAGAATACAATATGTCGATTTGATGATTCTCAATTATTTATTTTTTTGTGACATTAACACACACGGTAATTTGGTCCCAAGCTAAACAGAGCTTGTGTTATGGAAACCAGATAACTGGTATATACTATACATGTAATACTTTTCTTTTGTAAATATATTCTTATATTAAATATTTACACCCAGACTCGACACAAACACAAATTAATGTTCATCATTAATGTTTGTCTCGGGTGGGAATCGAACCCACGACCTGCGGCGTGAAAAGCAATTATCTTACCGACCACACCACCGGCCCGTCGATTATTACTTACTAAAGTGAAAAAAAAAAACAAAAATCGAATTGAGATATATATTCTTTTTGAAGTCGGTTGAAACAAATTGCATAAACTCCTTAAACTCATAGGTCCGGTTGCATTCCTACATACATTACCTAAAAGGCCATTACACCCACAGCCAAATGGAATCATACACCTATGACGTCATCAATATAGGTACATGTCACAGGACTTTGAATGACATAGATATGTCTACAAATATTTTACTAATTCTTTAACTAATTGGAGATACATTCAGCCAGTAAAGACAGTTCAATAGGCTAAAACAAAATCACTTTACTTCACTTCAACTGTCTTTAGCGTACCACAGCTGGGCTGGTCTTCTCTCACCTATCTTACTTTAAATGTTATGATATCTGTGAAAATAATATTTTGGGGGCTGAGTCACCTTCGTCCGTGGGTGTACACCTTTAATTGAATCCCCACACGTGGTCCCCGGGTGGTGCAAATCAGGTGAAAATCAACTGGTGGTAGGCTTCAGCCGTGGTTAGTGACCACCCACCAGACAAAGCCACGCCGCCAAGCGGCCTTGTCATGTTCCGGTGCGATGTCTAGTGACCCCATGCAGAGAGGGTGGGTCGGAATTGTTGCTCCTTTAAGGTTTCTAACCATAAGGAGGTTCATTCCACTGCCACCATCTCACCGATAGTCATTCGTCATCACGAGTGAATAGGTATACTGGGCTGGCGCGTTCCATCGTAGACTACATCATTGCATAACATCGGCCAAGTTGTAGTCAAGCGCCAGCCTATAGAAAAAAAAATTACATATGAATCATTCAATGAGTAACAAATACCAATTACCACATCCAAACCAAAGTTATTTCACACATCTCGCCAGAAACCTCCTATCGGTGACGTGTCCAGCGATTAAAGGACGCAAGTAACGACCGCTCGCGATAAAAACTGATAACTAATCTCATTCTTAGTCAACTAGCGGGCATACTCGTTTGTTTCTTACATCCATGTACAGTTTTCAAACAATTTTAAACAAAACATAAATAAAGACACGTGAAATTTGAAAACAGAACAGATCGTTTATTCTAATCAAACTGATTTTATATATTTGAATGTGCATTTGTGCATTGTCCGTTTGTGTTCATAAAACAAGTGGAATACGAAATTCAAATAAAGAATCAAACAGTTTTAAAATAACTAATTGATGACTGGTTGTGTTGTTGTGTTATTTATTATAAACATTCGAATTTTAAAAAGTTAGTTCCTAAATCAAAGTGATTCACAAACATCGTGCCGAAATTGTTCTTAATTTGAATTCAATTTAAAATTCCATTATATATGAAACATTTTTTATTTTTTCATAGACATACAATATTTGAACAGACAATAATAATTGTAGATAAGATATTGATTTAAGGCCTTATTATGTTACCGTTAGAAGCTTAAAATTTAAATTTTCCGTGTTAATATTTATCTAATTTTATGTTTTAAAATATTATAGTAATCATCATAAAAGTGCTACTTAGTTGCGCAACGGTTTCCGAACTATCATACAAATAATGTTTATTAGATCGAATTTTCGTATGAAAGTTGAGTGATTCAGTGTATTTGATGATGCGCAGGAGTCTGCGCGTTAGGATCGCGTTGTTGTGTTGTGTTTTTGTGCATAATGAGTGTTCCTAATTTGAGTGTTGATCAAATCACAGGTAATTTTTTTAATGATTGTGAAGTCATTTTTAGTTTAGAAACTTTTTTAACTCTGTAGATACCCTTAGTACGAGTTGTCAATACGGAAAAGTTTTCGAATATTATCAGTTACATGTAAAGATAATAACTTAAAATGCACTTAAATCTACAAACTATTTTTCCTATTGTGTTGCCAATATATTTTATTCTATTTGTAGCAATACTTTTATCTTTTTTACCAATGTATTGATCAAAAGGTAGGTAGTAGTTATTCGAAAACATTTTTCGTAATGTTGAACTTGTACTAAGGTTCCTGATAGATACTAAGTCAAGTTTTTAAAGTGTGGATGTCATCGCTTTGCTTTAAGTGCGTCGGCGCACGGCGCGACGGCGTCTCGTCGCGCGTCACGGCATTGAAGCAGATAATTAAAGTAGATAGATAAAATTTAATATACTCGACATAATTACACCAAAAATTATGTAAGGATGATCTATTGTGCAGTTGAAGTGAAAGACAAACGCGGACAGCGTTACCTATTTAAAAAAAATAATGTAGAGGTGCAAGAGCTGCGGTGGCGTAGCGGTACGGGCCTCGCCTTAGAAAAATAAGGCCGGGGCGGGGGTTGAAATCCTGGTCGTGCCCACACATCTTTGTCTGAATTGTTTTATTTCCGCTGTTAAAACATCGTGAGGAAACCGGCATGTCTAAGAATCAATCATTTGAGGACATGTGACACCCAACAACCCGCACTTGGCCAGCGTGTGTGGTTTAACGCCTTTACTCACTCAACTCATAAGATAGTTGAGAGAAGACTCGTGCCCAGCTGTGGGACACTAAAACGGTTGAAGTGAAGAAGTGCAGAACCTAGGTGTTTACTAATACATAGGCTGACTTCTTTGGAAACTATCGAAGGTTTAAATTCTACATTATATTATCTGTGTTACAGCAACAATAAACCGTACCTCCAATTTTGTAGAGACTGTTTCAATTTTGTGGATCTAATAAGCTGAGCGTTGCTCGATGATTTCAAGGTGCAAAAAAAATATAATATTGTTACAAGAAAGTTTTTAATCAGGACGCAGTTTTTTATTTTTCTGTATCAGTAATAGAAAAAAAATTAGGATCAACGAATTTATTATCTCAAAAAAAAATTTACATTTCACTTATATGAGATACAAACTATTTATAAAATATCATGCGTGACACATAAACAGTGCATACCCTCAGGTATACAAAAAAAAAAGTTGTTTCTTAAGTATTTTATATTTTTTGATTCGACATATAATCAGCAAGTTATAGGCGATCTATTCGCAATGGACCGTGTTGTGCAGTAATATTTCAAGCCACAAGAACACTGTGGAGGTGACTGGAGGATCGGGTAGTAATGACCCTAAAGTGAAAAGGGAAGATCTTCCAGCCGGGCGAGATGTAATGCCCGGCTGCCGCGGTATTCCCTCCAACAATTCTTGTCGGGAAGTTGTATATAATTATGCTAATCGTCGGTGAAACTTTGCTTGTGCGATTCAGGATTGCTATGACGTCATGTCTTTTGAGTGGCGTTAGGTATGTGACGCCACAACACAATATTGCAATTGGAGTTTTCAATCAATTAATATAAATCTGTTTTACATTTTCGGATTTGTACATACGTATGTAATCTCATTCGTTCTGAATATGTAATGGTTGTAGAAATCTTTTTGTTATTATAATACATTACCTATAGTTTTTCGACAGTTTAGCATAAATATATTTTGTCTAGATTGCGGGTTTGATCTTTCTGCACAACACGGTTCTAATAATATCATTAAAAGCGCGCGGCATAAAAATAGCGGTCAGTGACCCTAGCAAGCGCACAGCTGATACGGTGGCACACGTTGACAGTACAATCAGTATCATATTAAACATCTTTCGGTAGCTTTAATTTTGTTTTATAGTACATAAAAAAAATACAAGTTCATTCATCAAAATTTGTTATTTTTTTTAGTTTTGCTGTATTGTATTTTTAGCTTTTAGATTTTAATTTATTTTTGGATTTCAACATTAATTGTTTTTTTCATTCTATGGCGGATTTATGCTCGGACAAAAAAAAATAAACACAACCTGATAACATCTCTTTTTTTTAATCTGTTAAAACAATAAACAAAACGCAGCCTACAGTAAACCCAAACATTAACCAAAATGGCGTCCGAATTCCACATTTAAACGTCAAACAAGACAACAAATATGGCGTTATCTCTGTTTCTAATTACCAAAAGTAATTAGTAAGAACCAACACTGGCACATTTAACTATAGTATACAATGTTTGTTTGTTTAAGTTTATTAGTTAATCACGCTTGCATTTATCTACAAGAGTAGACAGAGATACAATATTGTACCCGTGCGCGATAGTCAGTCAGTCGTTGTGTGTCTTATTCATAGAGCAGTTAATCGGCCGGAGATTTATTTTAAAAAACCGGTTCCGTGTAATTCATATTTTTTGACCATTTAATCCATTTACCGGTTAAGGGAATATCGTGAGAAAACCGGCGAGTCTAAGAACTTACATTTAATGTATCCACCATTCCGCAATTGGTCAGCTCTATCAACTCTTAGATAGTTGAGAGAAGACCCGTGCCGGAAGGGACACGGGTCGACACACTGTGACCATTTAACAGTCCTTTGCCTCATTTAAATAATTTAACACAGCGATATCTAAAGGAAATTTATTGATATTATATTACCAACACCCACTTACAAAATGTTCTTGTCATAACTATACTTAGTCATTCAACAGATCATACAATCTCACCACTTACAATAAACATTATAGCTACAGTTATTATCAAGTAATTTGTCAAAACATAAAGCCAAGTGTACACTCTCAATATTTTTTGTTCCTCAAACCTTGAATCTTCAAACTATCAAACGTGAAGCTTGAAAATATTTGAACTGAGTTGTTTATGTAGGGTAGCCTTTGACCTTTTAGACTCGCAGGTCGTATTATATAATAATAATATTCTGCTGCTGTCCTCGCCCAGCCGAGGTCGGGGAGGGGGCTAGAAAAGCCCATGAACAAATGTTCGCTACCTCCGGAAGGTGATAGCCTCCGCACCACTTAATAAGTAGTCACCGCGATCAAATTGTTAGGACCAATCATCATCAATATTTAGGGACATTAACACTCACTGTTATCTGATCCCAAGCTAAGCAGTGCTTGTGTTGTGGAATTCAAATCATTTATTTATTTGCAAATGTGTGTGAAATCATTTTCTCCAAAAAAAATCCGTCTCCGTTCTCCAAAGAATATTATAATGTGTATGTGTGTGTTAATGTCCCAAAATATTTTTTTTATTTTTTTATTTATTATAAATATTCTAAGTACCTATTCCTTACGTTAGATGTAGCTAACTCGTATCTGGCCATTTGATCAGGCTGATTGACTATGTCCACTTGGCTTTACAGAAACTCCCGTTGAGCTGAAGCCTTACTACGATTACGGAACTATATGGTTTTCGTTCGGTCAATCTACGGAATACTCGAGCAGGGCTCTTGCATAAACTAATCATATTACTTAAATCTTATCTGTCCTTTTCTAAAGGAATAAAAGAACTAAGGATACAAAAATATGGGATCCAATAGAACACATAGTATAGTTTGTATAGTGATATAACAGGGTAGAAATATGCTCTCTGTATTTTTATCTCCGCAATCCGTTTGTAACGCAGTCGCATGTGGCCATTTAATGTAATTTGATAGATCGAATGAATACGTAACATAGTATGGCTTCAGTTTCGAAACGGAATAACAAATTGCTTGAAACTAAAAACAGTGTCCCAATCCAGTGTTATCGAGTAATAAACGGCTATACATCTCCTGTCGACTCAGGTGGCCGTCAGTACACCATAAACACACAGTACAAAATTAACAGTAAGACAATGGTAAACTAATAATATTCTAGGACATTTACACAGATATCTAATCCATAGTTAGCAGAACTAGTACTATGGAAACCATAGTTGACATGTTTATACACACAAATGTCTATCTTCAGTGAAAATCGAACCCACCACGACCTGCGACGTGAAAATAAATAAACCAACCAAGATTTGGACTATCCATCTTACAAACAAAAAACTTTTGCTTTTTCCTTCCGCAATTGTGACAAGTAGAAACTAGTATATTTTAAGGTAAATTATACTATTTTTTTGCTGTAGTTTGGTGTGGCAGTACAGAATAGGCTAACCCAATTCCAATTTAGTGGCTCAAGTAAAAAAAAAAAACAAAATATTGATTTCTAACTTGTTGATTGACTTTTTTGATAACTCTGGTTACTAATAATACGTGTATATTGCGGATATGGGCAACATTGGTCATGACAACCTTGGCGCCCGGCGTCACTCTGAGGAAAAAAAAACATTGCTGAAAATCAGTGCTGTTGGTCGCCTCTAGTAGGTACTCACAACGTTCATTGAGCAATGTCCATGTTTGCTCTAATTGTTTTTTTTTTTAGATGTTGTTTTGTTATTAATTTTTTGAGTTTGATAATTTGATTTTTTGTCCTGTTTGTGTCAGTTTTTTTTTTCTTTTTCTTATATTTTAAACTTACTTAACTTTACTCCTTTTGGTTATTTTTTATTTGGTTATTTTATTTTTTATCTTAACATATTAATCAATTTATTCTGTGACTGTCTAAATGCTCTATAGATAGTAGTTTAAAGTACTTGCTTTGAAAAATCGCTGCGTACTTGACCTTACAAAAGCTACTTGGGCACTTGTAGAAGAGAAATTCTGGTTAGTATTACTAACTACTGCATGCAACCGATATACAGGGTGTAAAGAACAACCCTCCACAAACTGAAAAGGTGCATTCAGCTCCATAATTAGAATCACTTTCTATTGAAAAAAAAAATTGGTTGCCTGTAAAGTCGGTATACGGGCGAAAGTTTTACGTGACAACGACTTTGAGTGGTAAAATAATTTTAATGTGAATATTCATTCGTATAGTAGGAAGAAGGATGAAATAATAGTAACAATTTAAAACATTTATTTATACAAAGAATTATATTTAAAACATTAATTTATACAAAGAATCTCGCTCTTAGGCGGGCTAACTGTGCTCGAGTGGAAGGGACGCGTGCCTTTCACTTTTTATGTCTGTCTCTCTCGCTCTTAGGCGGGCTAACCATGCCCGAGTGGAAGGGACGCGTGCCTCTCACTCGCTCTCATTGTGAGCGCATAACGTGAGCGGAGCGTAACGCAGTTTCTTGAAGTGTCACCCGGCAAACCAATTTATAAGACGTTGTCACGTCAAAAAAATCGAATTTAAAATTGCTATATTTCCTTTTTTTAAGCTTATTTTATTTCATTTTACAATTATTACTCTGTAAACAGTACTTGATTTGAATGAAAGAAAGCATAAGACATCCATCTAAAGGAAAATCACACAATGTCTCGTAACTTAGGGAGGTATGATTATACCTAATCTTTAATTGTTAGGTCACTTAATGGACTTCCAGTTTTGGTAGGGTTATACTTTAATGTGTGGATCCGTGGTTTAAATTAATGCGCGATTGCATATCCTACAAAATTAAAAATGTACCGCCTGTTTTACATTTATTTTAAATTTAATCTCATTCCCACATAATGATTGATACCGTATCCAATTATATTAACCTCCAATGACTAAGTTTTCATTATTATTTAGACATTTGTAAATGTTACGTTCACAATGGTACTGATTGGCCCTTCAAACTAAGACAGTATGAAACACCCATCATAACATAAACTCTAAAGTCCATCGTACATTACGTTATACCTCTAAAGTCTGACGATAACGTAAGTGAATAAAGTACTGTTTTTTTTAACTTGTTGCTAAACGTTATTAAATTGATCTTTATATAATAATAATATATGTACCACCAACTAGAGACCCAGTACCAAAACCCAAGCAAAATCAACTCAGCATTCAAGACATTGTGAGCTCAGTTTACTTAAATCGGAATGCAACTTAATTAATAATGTTTGTAGGTAGTCAGTAATAATTGTAATTAATATTTTTGGACGTCAAATACCTCAGTCCTTATGTATATTGATATATTATAGTATAAACTCAGTTCATAAGTTGACCTTATTAATTCTAGAACTGAACTACAGAACATATCACGGAATAAAAATTATTGGAAGTCGATAAGAACGTAAACAGACGTCCTTAGTAACTGCTGACTTTTTTTTATGAGATTTGGCATCAGAATGAATGCCCAATTAAGTTAGTGGTAATAGTTGTTAAAGATATAAACATTACTCCACTTACCCGTCTCCAACGGTCCGGTGGCGTAGCAAAATAATGCAAGCTGGGGAGAATAGTCTCAGAATATGACGTCATTAAGAGACATAGTTCTACTAGTTATATCTAGTGCATACAAATGACACGTCTATATTATTCAAAGGTGTAGGCAGAGGCGAATATCACCCACTTTCTGCTGGCTATGTTTAGATCCGATAAGTAATAAGCGAGCCTGTAGCCGTTCATCGAGCTATACCTAACTTAAATTCTCTAAGCATACTAAAAAAAACTTTTTGCTAGACCAAGGACCTCGCGGTTAGCTTATCAATGGACTACCTAGGCAATTATATATAGCGCATCGAACTATAAATCGGTATCGGTCCCGGTATACGCTTAAAAGATATCGGTATCAAAAATAAGCGTTATGTACGGAAACCTTTCTTTTTTTTTACCATATAATCGATCTTTACTCCATCCGTCTTATGTCAGTTCAAATGTCTGATAAAATGGTCGTTGTACATAAATATTTAATTAGAGAAAGTATTGTTTATTTTTGTGTGGAATCTTTAATAGTATTTGTTAGTCTGGAATTAATTAGTAGACATAGCTACTCTTTAAGCTACAAATTTCGAGTATAAGCTGAGCCTCTCATTGTATGGAAATCTTAATATATATATTTCTTGTGTGCGTGTGTATGTGACTGAACTCCTCCTAAACGACTGGACCGATTTTGATGAAATTTTTTGTGTGTGTTCTAGGGGATCTGGGAATGGTTTAGATTCACAATTTTGTCCGCTGGCGGTACGAAGTTCGCTGGGGCAGCTAGTTCTATATAATGCCAAATCAGCTTATACTGGAAATGTGTAGTTTGATGTGTAATCGTGTGCACATAGGTAAGTTAGATTGAGTTAATGATTAGTGATATCTCTAACTACCTTCCGCCCGCAGCTTCGCCCGCGAAATTGATCTCACTAATCTTGGTTCTCCATACAAACTTTGGAACCCCGTTTCACCCCTTTAAAGGGCGAGTTTTGAAAAATCCTTCCTTAATGCACCCTTAGACCCCATAAGGAACCTATGTGCCAAATTTAGAGTTTCCAGACCTAGCGGTTTGGGCTCTGCGTTGATATGTCAGTCAGTCAGTTTCTTCTTTTATAAATTTAGATTAATTTATGCAGTAAGTGAGTAAGTCATATCGGAGTCGCATTTGAAATATAAAGTCGCGGGTTCGATACCCAATCGTGCCCACGGATGTTTTTGTAAATTGTTTCTTCGATAATGCTCAATATCTGCGAAGTCTAAGAACTAATCATTCCAGAACATGAGTCATCCAGCCCGTACTTTGCAAACCCAACAACTCGACAGTAAAAAGGGCTAAGTGATAGTAAGTGAGTCCTTGAACTCTTAAATTATTATGTCACACTAGCTTCCGCCCACGGCTTCGCCCGCGTGGTACTGATTGAGATAAAAAGTCTATGTGTTAATCCGGATCATAATCTATCTCTGTGCTAAATTTCATCCAATTCCATTTAGTAGTTTTTGCGTGAAAGAGTTACAAACATCCATACATTCTAACAAACCTTCGCGTTTTTAATATTGGTAGACGTAATCTTTTGTCATATCTCTCCATCCCTGTTACAAACTTCGAACTGCAATTAAGATTCTCTAGAAAAGTCTATTTGTTTAACCCGGGAACCGAATTGTATATATAATCTTTTAGTGTTAATCATCAATGTTTTGTAAAATTTTATCTGTTAATCAACTTTTGTTGCAGGCCGTACTTACTAGACATATAGTCTAGTCTAGACCATTTAGCTCTAATAGATAGTTAGCTACAGTGATATTAATACCGAACTCTTAAAAGCATCTTAAATACACTCAAGGGACCAAAAAGTAGGTCAATTGCGAAGGGCTCTTTCTTTTGTTAATTTTTCTCTCAAATTAACTGTCATTAGTTTCGGTCTAGTAATTTATCTTAAGTATCTATGTTAATTGTTTCAGTGACTCAGTGGTTAGTTGTTTAGAAGAGGTTTAGGTTTGATTTCTAAGATAGGCAAAAGAGTTTGTCACTTCAACTCTTTTTAGTGCCCCTGCACGAGTCTTCTCTCAACTATCTTAGATGAAAGTGTTTCGGACAAGGTTTAAATCTTATAGTTAGCAACAGGATCCCCTAAATCTAGAGTTGTCCGGCAATGTCCTGAGCCGAGGCTCGTCCCCACATGAGGAACTCTCAAGGCAGTTCTCATACTTATTGTTTGTTCGGTGCCACCATCTCTATCGGCTCACTGAAGAAGTCCGGTGAACCAATCCCTTCCGGCTAATTGGGTTAAGTCATCCGCGAAAAAGGGCGTCCTATCCCTATCATCACTTCACCCCTGTTTAGTGTCCCACTGCTGGGTATGGGTCTTCTTTCAACTATATTAAGAGTTTATAGAGTTCACGCCTTAATCCACACACGCTGGCTAAGTGCGGGTTGGTGGATGTCACATGTCCTCGAATGTTTAGTTCTTAGACATTCCAGTTTCATTAAGGTATTTCTTTATGTATAGAATTACAGATGAAATAATTCACACAAAGATGTGTAGACCAAACTGAGGATCAAACCCGAGATCTACATTTCAAAGTCGAGGCTGATACCACTAGGCTACCGTTGCACTGCTGCTAGTATAGTAAAAAAACAATGTTGTATTTAACCTTATAACCACCCCAACAGACATTAATTACCATGCCTGTGGTGGTTTCGAATTGATAAAATATATCTACAGTAAACGGGTAGGTGCAATGGATTAAAATTTAACAAAAAAAATGTATGTTTTTGTCGCACAAATGTGACGACACAATCACATTTGTCGCATATAAGCACACGAGCAGGTAAATGATTAAATTATTCAAGGTTGAGTCACCTTCGTCCACCTTGAGTGTGCACCTTTGATCTAAATCCCACCACAGGTCCCCGGGTGGTGCAAATCATATGACAATAAAATGGTAACAACTGGTAATAACTGGTGGTAAGTTTCGGCCATGCCACCTTCTCAATGAAAATCATTCGTAATCACGAGTGAATCGGTATATTGAGCAGGTGCGATCTATCGTAGACATAATTGTGTAACATCAGGAAAGATGTAGTCACGTTTAAGCCTATTGCAGAATAAAAAATAAACAAAAAATTTGTTAGTAGGGAATAACTCTCTGAAAGTACCTTTTTGTGTTAACATTATTTCCACACTTAACTAATCTGCAAACAAAGAAAACCTCTGCTTACATTACCAATACACATAGAAAGTTCTAGAGAGCGAAAGTTAATAGAATTTTTATGGTTTCCAGTTGCGTTTACAGCCATATTTTATGGGAAAACAATGGGAAAACTACCGTTAGCCCACGCTGCATTTGCATGTGCATAATTTAAGCCTCAAATATATTAAGGGTATGATCACACTGGCCAACTGGTAGGTAGATATGACATGACATGTAGATGACATTTGAAATATCTCAGAATTAGGTTTATATTATTATATTTAGTGTGTATTCAAGAGGATTTTTTGAGGTTTTAACTGGTAGTCATATTTATTTACCTGCAATGACGTTCGTTTCAGTAATAAGTATCTACTTAAACAATAATTTATTCGTTATTTAATTAAACTCCGACAAGAAAAAAGTGTTACAAAATATCCGTTTGTGTCATTATGAACAGATTTTAATGCAGTTTTTTGTATAGTTCAACTGATTAACTATGTTTTACTGTTGTTTGGTATGTTTCAAGAAAATCAACTCAGTCAATTAAGATGAATTAATTGATTTTAGTGTTGAAAATTTTGAATATTAATATTCTGGGACATTTACATACACGGTCTGATCCCATACTGAGCAGAGCTTGTGTTGTAGAAACCAGACAACTGTTAACTGAAAATTAGTATGTGTAAACATGTTATTACACATACACATAATACATAAATAGATAACTACACCCAGACTCAAGACAAACAGATATGTACATCACACCGTGCGGAGTGAAAAACAAAGTCTTACTGACCATACAATCGCCTGCCCGTATTTCTTCATGTTCAATTGATTTATCATTTAATTTTGTGCGTCACAATGACATGTTTACATTGTACTTCTTAGTGTGTCTAAGCCCTTAGACTGTCGTTTATATGACAATTTTTATGACTGTATTTGGCTTTGCGGGTTAGTTAAGTTACAGATTAGAGAAACTTAACCATCTATTTCTATGTTAATTTTATAAGTTTTATTGCTTTGGTTCATTTTGTATAATTACTTGATAGAATGTAGTTTGTGATTATTATTAGACGGGTTTTACAAATGTTTTGATAGCCGGAAAATTTTGTAGTAATAAAATATCTCAGTTTCCAACTTTTACTACTTTAGAAGCATTTCTTTTTCTTCGATTCGACTTTTTACTTAAACAATTCTGTAACAGAAATATCTTTATAAAAGCTGAAAAAACAGCTAAATCTACGGATTTTCCTCTATGAGTAATATAAGATGAAAGTGGGGGATAAACTGTTAATCCTGCTCCTGCTCCATTTTCTACAATTCTTCTTGAAATTAATTAAGTTAAAGAAGGGGGTAATAATGAAAATCTTTTATTATTTATACGAGGGAAAGCTATATCTATATCTGTTAAAAAAATAAATAGGGTAATAAAAACATTATGAGTACTTACTCGATACTTTTCTCTCGATATTTTACAACTAAGTATCGAGTTGGTATCGGTCAGAAATACTCGTATCGTATCGTTTACTCATTTATTATCATTGCAATCTTATAACAGATAAATATTTTGAAAAACTTACTCTTAGTTATTGTTTTTTTTTTCTTTCCATGTGTTTTTTTTTTATTTACAGTATTGTTGTACGTGCAAGTAGAACCTTTAACGAATCGTGTAAGCAGCACGATATTGATCCGTTTCTTACAACTACATCGGCGGCGAGACGATGCATAAGTCATAAATTCTTTATTTAGTATCTAATGTCTTATTCATATTGCTTTATCTTTATATTTTCACTATACCTAATTGTAAAATCAGTGCTATATTGCTCACATTACATGGATTTTTAAGCAATTTCTTAAACGTGAAGGCTTGTAAATGGCTTAATGTTTCATATTGTAATTTCTATTTAAGTTGTTTTTAGCTGTAAGCCTTCCAGACTGTAATAAATAAATAAATAAATAAATTTAATTCTGTGTGTCCTGTGGTCAAGTAAATTTATGTTTATTTATTTTTCTTTTACATATTTAGGAAACAGCACAAAATCGATTTTGAGTCGACAATTACTGGGTCTTTGTTCGGGAAATCACTTGTATTGTTTAAAATAAACAATATTAATGCTATTTATTTAATTAATTCAAATTATTTACTGTAAACCGATCGATATGAGTAAGTATCGATACTTTTCAATCGATTTTGAGTAGGTATCGATACTTCAGAACAAATGCTATATCGAATTTGAAACGATACCTCGGAGGTATTGTTGTATTCCTAAAAATAAACCGCATCTTTTTAATATTCTCACTAAAATGGTTTTTATCTGTCTACAAGACGCTTATATTTACTAAAAACAAATGCCATTTCTATTGAATGAATATTCAATTTGTTTTTAGTATACAACTGAGGACATTAAATTTGAGCAACAGCTCGAAGGTGGGAATTTTTATTCCAATCAATACGACACTAAGCGTTTTATTTTATTGTTTCAGAGATCGAAGCGGCTGAGGCGTGCAAATGGCTGAGAGCGGCGGGATTCCCGCAATATGCGCAAATGTACGAAGGTAAGTCAATCACAAGTTTTAATAAATAATTAAACTAATCACTTTTAAACAGCATTACCAATATAGGTGGATTTAGACCAAACGAACGAAAAGCTAGTGCACGACACCAAGATAAAAAACAAGAATGAGGACCAAGAACTAGAATTTTTGTAACCCTTAAAAACGCGTTACGCTCTGTATTGTAATTGTTATATAAAAAAAAATTGGTTGCCTGTAAAGTCGGTATACGGGCGAAAGTTTTACGTGACAACGACTTTGAGTGGTAAAACAATTTTAATGTGAATATTCATTCGTATAGTAGGAAGAAGGATCAAATAATAGTAACAATTTAAAACATTTATTTATACAAAGAATTATATTTAAAACATTAATTTATACAAAGAATCTCGCGCTTAGGCGGGCTAACTGTGCTCGAGTGGAAGGGACGCGTGCCTTTCACTTTTTATGTCTGTCTCTCTCGCTCTTAGGCGGGCTAACCATGCCCGAGTGGAAGGGACGCGTGCCTCTCACTCGCTCTCATTGTGAGCGCATAACGTGAGCGGAGCGTAACGCAGTTTCTTGAAGTGTCACCCGGCAAACCAATTTATAAGACGTTGTCACGTCAAAAACTAAAGCGCTCGTGTGACGTAAACTTGTCGCAAGCGTATCTGACAGCGGTTGTCAAATTTACGATAGTACGAATGAATGGGCTGTTTTGATCGAAACTTAACTGCAACTGCACTGCAAGTGAACTTAATTAATTACGTGAATTAGCCCTCTATTGCCTGTACAACGAAAGTTTAAATAGCTAAATGAATCGTAGATAGCTTTAGTCAAGCCATAACTTAAGCACGGCGGTATTAGAAAGGATAATTCCTTTGTTTTGTTAACTATTGTTACACAAGGATTATTATTCTATAATAGGCTTGCGCTTGACCACCACTTGCCTGATGTTAAGCTATTATGTAGTCTACGATGGAACGCTCCTCCCCAATATACCGGTTCTCTCGTTACTATCGTAGTGTTACTACGAACGATTTTCAGTGAGAAAGTGGCGGCAGGCCGCATAAAACCATAAAAGAGCAACAATTCCGGCCCACTCTCTCAAATGTGTCACCAGACATCACACCGGAACACGACAAAGCCGCTTGGCTCGGTTTTGCCTACTAGTCTTTGTACGTAAATAACGTGAAAAAAAAATGATGTATCTACTATTTTCTTAAATTTACGCCAAAATCATTATCACGATTTATTTTAAATATAAAATCTAAAATAAACCGCGATAAAATCCATTGTAAAAAAGTTTTATTTTAAAAAGAATTACATTAAAATTTTTAAAATCAACTGGTTCGGTTAAACTTCCTTTATTCTTTTCTGTCACCTTTAGCATGTCGTAAAACTCTATAATTGGTTTAGTATAATGTAAATGTGATCAACAAAGGCTGGTTTCACGCTTAATTTAAGAATGATTTATAAATAAATTAAACTAAGCTAAGTTTCCAGACAAACAAAATAAATAAATAAAAAATCACTTGTTCAAAGCTGAGGCGGGTATTAAAAGCACTTTAATTGCCATTAAAAGACCATTCACTAACACCACAACTTCTAAACTATTAAAAAATTGTGGCCTATTGAGGACTGTCCCGAATCTATTCCTGACCTGTCCCAACTACACTATTAATCATACTTACAAGTCAATAGTCCGTCCTACTTTTTAGTTTCTATTATCTACAGGGTGAAGTATTTTAAATTAAATTGTATTTTCTTTTACTTCACTTCCGCCCTTTTTAGTATCCCCCTGCTCGGTACGGGTCTTCTCTCAACTATCTTATGAGTTAAGAGAGTTTAGGACTTCATCCACACACGGTGGCCAAGTGCGTTTGTAGATGTCACATGTCCTCCAGTGATTAGTTCTTAGATATGCCGGTTTTCTCAGGATGTTTTCCTTTACTTTATTGAGCAGCGGTGATGTAACAATTCACACAAAGATTTGTGGGCATGACTGGGAATCGAACCCGCGACTTTATATTTCAAAGAACAGGCTGATACCGCTGCGCCACCGCTGCTCATACAGAGCACCTCTTTTCTTTGCATAGTATAAAATGAAGTCGCTTCCGCTATCTGGTAGCGATAAACTCATAAACTACTGAACGGATTTTCATGCTGTTTTTACCAATAGACAAAGTGATCTATTAACCAAAAATGAGTAAAAACATTAAGTAAAACGGTTGAAAATAAATATAATCATTATGTAGAAAATGTACTAAAAGCAAGTAAATAATTTGGTCCTAGGTACATGGTTACACATCGAGCTATACAAAACCAATATAAAATTATCTCTCGTTGTACGAAAATCCTATACAATGCGAGTTCAGCTTATTTTTCTTTTTTATTCTGCGATAGGCTGGCGCTTGACTACAACTTGCCTGATGTTAAAATGTGGTCTACGATGTATCGTGCCAGTCTAGTATACCAATTCACTCGTGATTACGAATGATTATCGGTGAGAAGGTGGCAGTAGAATGAGCCTCCATGTGGTTAGAAACCTTTAAGAACAACAATTCCGACCCACCCTCTCTTTATGGTGTCACTAGACACCCCACCGGGACACGGCAAGGCCGCTTGGCGGAGCGGCTTTGTCTGATGGGTGGTCACTAACCACGGCTGAAGCCTACCACCAGTTGATTGTCACCCGATTTGCACCACCCGGGGACCACGTGTGGGGATTCAGTTAAAGGTGTACAACCACGGATGACGGTGACTGAGCCCTCAGCAGTCACGTATGGCTTGATGTGTAGCCGTGTGTACTAGAGATCACACCACTTTACTCATAAATCTAGGGTATTGATATCACAAAAAAACCTAAAAAAAATAAAAAAAAAACAAAAAGTTGTAGGACCCAATAATAGTCTGCAAAATGTTGGTGATAATCATCTATGTCTACACCTTCGGGTTACTACAGGCGCGGCTGTTAGCAGGCGATTTTAAGTTATTTTACTAAGGTTTAATACAAAAATTTCATAAATTTATTTTTCAAACCTCCTGTAACACAATCGTAACGAATCCCAGCTGGTTTGTTGAAGCTAAATCCCACTCAATAATCGCTATTATATTTATTAGAGCTAGAATAATGTGGACATGCCTCTAAAATTTTTTACATTTTTCATTATATCATTAATTCATCATCAACTCATTTTCTTTTGCTTATATGAGCATAGTTTTTCATTGAAACTTGGCGATCCTGTGCAATGTACTCTGAGTTCATTGCAGTGAACATTGTGTCGAGTAAAAATACATATAATATACTTAGAGAATCTATGCTCGAAATTTAGAATTGCACCTGATAATATCAGAGACAATTTATGTAATACCATTCTTACTAATAATTTGCCAATGCAGAATCTCTAGTGGTATTATTTATCTGACATTATGTAAATGCGTGGTAGACATTTTGATCTATATTTCTTGTATATTTGTACTAGGAAGTGTAACACCCACTACAAACTCTAAGAAGAAAAAAAGCAACTCTGTCTGTCTGTCTGTTACGCTTAAACTACTGAACCGATTTGAATGAAATTTAGTATGGAGGTAGTTTGAGACCCGAGAAAGGACATAGAATAGTTTTTATCCGACTGCGCAAAAAGAAGGTAATGTTTTGACGCGATAACCGATATACACGCGGGCGAAGCCGCTGTCGGAAAGCTATTACTAGATAATATTATTATTCGAGCCCCAGTCGTGACCACACATCTTTGTGTGAATTGTTTTATCACCGCTGCTCAATATCGGTGCAGGAAAACATCGTTAAGAAACCGGCATATCTTAGAACTAATCATTTGAGGACATGTGACATCCACCTACCCGCACTTAGCCAACGAGCGTAGATTAACGCCTAAACTCTCTCAACTCATAATAGTTTATAATAGTATAAGACCCGAGAGTTTATAGGCACGTTTCATAAAATGTTATCACAACCAAACGGTCGCGATGCAAAGACTTTGTCCAAATTTATGGCTCATATTTGTTGTCAACCAATTTTTTAATTATTAATTGATAGTGCAATTGCATTGTAATTTTTAGGATACGATGGGACTGGCATACGCTGCGTGTAAAAGTCCCTTTAATTAAATAAAGAGAACAAAAAGACCCGAGGGTTAAGAGGGTTGAAGTATGTATCCATATTAACCTTTCGTTACAAAGTAAATTATAGGACAAAAAGGTTCGAGCAGACTATATTACTTGATGATCCATGGAGAGTATTCATTGTACAAATAAGGATAAATGACACAACGATATTTTTACCCTCTGACTTATAAAAAGGATCGATAAAAAAATGGCGTCTTAGAACGTCGCAGTTTTTAGTTTTTTACTACTAATCTTTAAAAACTTAACTTATTTAAACTTGACACTGGCAAAATTGCGGAATAATTTCTGCAGAGGCCATAATTAAAAGAAGAAGACTTATAAAAAAAAGTTAAACAACATTTGTAGTCTTTAGCCTCACTTGTAAACCTCCTACAAAAAAGAGGTTTGTTATAAATTTGTCTTATGTATCTTTAAGAATGCAGTTGTTTGGTTGTGTGGAGAGGATGGATGATAGACGATTCGCGAAAGGTATATACACGGCCGAAGTGAGTGGAAACGCTGGGAGAGGACGCTTCAGGTCCTTGAGTCTAGGAGGACATTCGTTGATCTCATCGTTTATTTTATTATTTTACTAGCTTCCGCCCGCGGTTTCGCCCGCGTAATTGATCTCACTAATCTTGTATCTCCATACAAACTTTGGAAACCCGTTTTACCCCCTTAAAGGGTGAGTTCTGAAAAATCCTTTCTTAGTGCACCCCTAGACCCCATAAGGAACCTATGTGCCAAATTTAGAGTCTCCAGACCCAGCGGTTTGGGCTCTGCGTTGATATGTCAGTCAGTCAATCAGTTTCTTCTTTTATATATTTAGATTTTATTATGACCATCTATAGGGACAGGTGCGTAGCACTCAAAACCGCCGCATGTATGAATATTAGTGAGGTTAAGGAAGTATGTTTAGACCATAGCAAGTGGCGCTCTATAGTAGAGACTAAAGGAAGAGACCTATTCCCATGGGAAAAAGGAGTGATTGGAAGTATGTATCTCTATATGTATATATGTACCTACAAGTTATTTTCGTATCGTTTAAACGAGTAGACCGAATTTGATGACCTTATTCTTAATTTATAAGATACTTTCCGACAGCGGCTTCACCCGCGTGTATGTTGGTTATCGCGCCAAAACATTACCTTCTTTTTGCGTAGTCGGATAAAAATTATCCTATGTCCTTTCTCGGGTCTCAAACTACCTCCATACCCAATTTCATCCAAATCGGTTCTGTAGTTTAGGCGTGAAAGCAACACCTGCGACCTTATTATTCTAAAGCGAGGCCCGTACCGCTACGCCACCGCTGCTCACGTGACTTCATTACCTATGTCAATATTTTTAAAAACATAACCTTTACAATCTACAATTCTCACATAATATTAAACTTCCTTATCACTTAACTATAAGATTCATTTTCGAATGTTTTACCTATTGTGTGACAAACAAATGAACGCCACAAGGTCTTTATCATAATCTCAGATAAGGTAAACATAAGGCTGGCTAAAGCTAGCAGCACACGGGCCACACGCGACTACCACAAACGCTACATCAAGCTAGAACATTTTGTGCCTTGTGGCGACACTAAAGTCAATTCGGCCGGTCCATTCTACTAATATTATAAACGCGAAAAATTTTAATACTGAATGCATGTTTGTTATTCTTTTCCGCAAAAATTACTGAATAGACTTGGATAAAACTTGCGCAAAGATACATAGAGCACTTTTTATCCCAACAAGTACCACACGGGCGAGGCAGTGGGCGAAAGCTAGTATAAAACAAATTAATTAAAGGAGACGTTCAAAAAATGTATAGAGCCTGGGATTAAAATAATTGTAAATTTGAACAGCAATCTGAGTTACATAGGTTAATAGAGCATAATTAATTAAATTTTTTGGTGTATTTAAAATAATTTTACAACCCCCCGTTTTTTTAAAAATTGAAATTGAAAATAAGAATCCTTAATGCAATATTATGATTATTGCAATTGGCAACCCCATGGCCAAATGACAATTGAGCAAACAAGAAAATTAAAATTATTTAGAACGCTGTCAATCAAACTGATCAATTTCAATGTCATTATAACGTTTCCCGTTATTATATTTTTTTCCACGCGTTTTGTTATTACACTAATAAGATAACAAATATTTTTCGTCATAATTACATTAAACTGCAGCTAGAATAATATTACAAGAGAAAAGTACTGTAATAGAATGCAATTATTGACGTGATTGCAATATTTATACTGCTTAGGAAACGGATAATTAAAGGTAATGTGCGTTTTGTTTTTTTATTACATTTTTTAGATTTTTACAAAAATGGGTGCTCCTAAAATTCGTGTTTAGTTAAATTCTAACAGCTTATTAAATAAGCTTTCCAATAAGATATATCACATTGGTGTTCAAATTCTATCCCACTTTTGACCTCTCCTTTAATTCAAAAATTTTATAAATTGTATTGTAATAAAATAACATTATGGCATTTTTACTAATATTCCTACTTAACAAAAAATGTGCCTGAACTAGGTAATCCTGTGTTTCAGGCAAATCAACTCGCTGACATGACAAAAAAGAATTAAAAAAAATTGGTTGCCTGTAAAGTCGGTATACGGGCGAAAGTTTTACGTGACAACGACTTTGAGTGGTAAAATAATTTTAATGTGAATATTCATTCGTATAGTAGGAAGAAGGATGAAATCTGTCTCTCTCGCTCTTAGGCGGGCTAACCATGCCCGAGTGGAAGGGACGCGTGCCTCTCACTCGCTCTCATTGTGAGCGCATAACGTGAGCGGAGCGTAACGCAGTTTCTTGAAGTGTCACCCGGCAAACCAATTTATAAGACGTTATCACGTCAAAAATAATAATAATAAATTACAATAATCAGTTTAAAAGATATTGTTAACAGTAATCAGTATTAATAATTAAATAACTTACCAAATTCTAATATGATTCTAATCAATTAGTTAACCGATTTCGATGAAATTTGGTATGGAAATATTTTGAGACCTGGGGAAGGAGAAAGGATAGTTTTTTAACCGACTGCACCAAGAGAGGTTAATGGTTTACCGCGTTAACCAACATACGCGTGGGCGGAGCCGCGCTCGGCCACCTAAATGTATGAAAACTACAAGCAACTCTTCAGTGGCCGAATCTTGTGGTTGTTGTCAGTGGCCCGTGTGCTGCTAGACTAAGAGTAAAATGCTAATGTTTATATTCAAGTGTAGGCTTCGTCTTGACAGATGACGTCATCATGTATGACGTAATTTTCTTTAGAATGATTTGAGTTTTCATATGATTTGGTTATTACGTACCGTGAATCAGTGGTGTATGGATGTTTGATAAGTGTTTGTGGTTTGGTAATTAAAAAATGATTATTGTGTTGATAACAGTGATTTCATTGTGAAGTTTTTGTCTTTGATTTGGATTGTAACCTTTAAAACCCTATACCTATTTATTGGTATACATTTAAATGGTAAGTTTTAAGAGTTGGTAATAGTTTGGAAACAATAAATATATAGATATTGCAATCACACAGTGTGTCGGAATGATTTATTTTTGAGACATTTTTATTTGACGAAAAATATTTTTATTAGGTTTTTTTAATATTAACTACCTTAAGATATACGAAAATACATTTTTTGCTGGCCTGTTTTGTCACACTGTAAAGCGAAAGCGAGTTCTAGAATGGAGACCACGTCTTGGCAAGCGTAGTGTGGGACGCCATCCAGCTAGGTGGAGTGACGATCTGCGAAAAATATCCGGCAGTAGCTGGATGCGACAAGCCTAGGACAGGGCGCTTATTAGGAGAGACCATAAGAGAGAGAGAGAGAGAGAGAGAGAGAGAGAGAGAGAGAGAGAGAGTACACACTATCTACTCATACACACAATCTTGCATAAGGAAATTAACTACAGAACTTATTATTATTATTATTATTTTATGCGACCTTCCTCCTCTCTCCTACATATTGCTATGCCCGACAGGATCCACAATTGATATTAAAATTGTTATACTGAACACCTTATTTAATTAACATTGTGGAACGCAATAAAGTATTGTATTGTATTGACCTAATACGGGCGGTACGGTAATAATTTGACGGGCCGGTGGCGTGGTCGGTAAGATACTTGCTTTTCACGCCGCAGGTCGTGGGTTCGATTCCCACCCGAGACAAACATTAGTGATGAACATTTCTGTTTGTGTCGAGTCTGGGTGTAAATATCTATTTTAAGTATATATTTACAAAAGAAAAGTATTATATTTATAGTATATACCAGTTATCTGGTTTCCATAACACAAGCTCTGCTTAGCTTGGGACCAGATGACCGTGTGTGTTAATGTCCCAGAATATTTATAATTTATTATTATTATTATTAATAGGCTGATAATGATGATGATGATGTAAAGCAAGAACCCTCTACATAGACCGTTCAATTATTAAATCGCCCAATAACACGCTTGTAAAATTAATGTATTTTCAAATATGAGAAAAAAAAACCAGTAACAAAATCGTATTTTAATTCTATTCAATGTTTTTTGGTAACTTAGTTCTGTAATTATCATGATAATAAACGTTTTAAATATTAACTCAGCCTCCACATTCCGTAGCAATTGTAACAGTAAACATGAAACGCTATTTCGTTCCGCTATGGGATTTTTATTGACCTATAAAAGTGGGCCCTTCATAATTTCTGTTATCTTCACAAACTAACTTAAAACCGTTTGTGAGTGCCACAAAAACAGAACAATAAACTTAACAGCCTTTAAATGACATAATAATTTTAAATATATTCTAAAAACAGCGCAGAAAATGATTTCTTTTCTCGTTTTTGTTATTGATCTATTGTAATATTATAATGATATAAGTCAACTTTACAAGCTACATGCAGTATAATAAGATTTGGTTATGTTTCTGGGTGTGAATAAGGTAGCTATTGCCACGCAATAACACGCGAGTGGTACCTCTGGTGTTGCAAACGTCGATAGGCTCCTTTGACCGCTTACCATCAGGTGGTCTGTAAACGTTTTTTCAACGATTTTTTTATCCTATAATAGGCTAGTGCTTGACCACAACTTGCCTGTTGTTAAGGAATAATGTAGTCTACGATGGAACGCGCATATGGGCTTTACATCTATAAACACATTTTGCTTATTAAATGTAACTGCCAGCGACACATATCCGTATCATAAACCGTTTCAGCTTCACTTACGCTTACCACTTCAGCTTACGAATTAAAAATTCAAAATCGGTCCATCCGTTTAGGCGCTACTAAACAACAAACTTGTCTTAAAACACACAGATACACACATCAAATTTATAATACAACATCCCTCTTTTTTTAAAACTATAAAATGGTTACAGTTAACAACCACTTGCATCAACTTGTGGTGTAACAAATCGTTAAAGATAACTGTTATCTATAACACAGGTAAAATATTTCTCGAAAACGTCTACATTCCAAGCGGTCAGTCTAAAGTTTACCAACATTACTATCAAAATATCTGTTTGACATATCTCTGACATACGTCAAAATTGTCAACACAGTGGGCTTTTAAGAATTTATGCAATTATGAACTTTAATATCGTGATGTTAAGGGGTGTAGATTTTTGTATCAGTGCATTTAATTTTGTTACGTGAAGGGTCAAACGATAGGGGGTATCCTTGACAAAGCGTTATTATTCGTCATTTTTTGTACGATTAGTTCAGGTAACGATCAGTAGATTTTTGTTCGCGATGATGAACGGTTGTTCGTGACTGCATTATTTAAGTGTTTTACATAATATTTGTTTTATAGTTCGCGTGTAGTAGTGGGTTTTTTAACAAAATCTTTGGACATAAAGTTATGTATGGTGAGTGATTTTGTGGTTTCATTAAGCAAATTTAAGTGTGTAGGCGCAGGAGTTCGTGTTTTGAGGAAATAAGAATAGAGTTTAGGGTTTAATAATAAGTTTGTATTATATATTTGGGCATTATAGTAAGTATAATCTAAATATAAATTATATGGATATAAATACTATGTATACCTTACTACGACGAAAAATAAGTTAAGTAGTACATTTTTTATTAAAAAGTGTGTGCTATATTTTTTGAGGCTTTTTTAATAAATATAGGTATTGTTGAAATAAATATTTAAAAATAAAACCGCCATTAATAATTTAATTTAATATAGTCAGTATTTTTACCATATGAATACTAGCTGCCCCAGCGAACTTCGTACCGCGCAAAATTGTGAATCTAAACCATTCCCAGATCCCCTAGAACACACACAAAAAATTTCATCAAAATCGGTCCAGTCGTTTAGGAGGAGTTCAGTCACATACACACGCACACAAGAAATATATATATTAAGATAATATTAAAAATTTGAATAAGTACATAATTAAGACGACAATATTTGAACCGTAATACAAAACCAAACTTGTTTTACCGCATAACCCACTCATTCTTAATATTAATTAGTATGACCTTCCAAGTACTCATCTATTGACATTCACAGCTGACACTTGACTGGACCGGTTAGGATTCCAAAACACTGTGTGTATAACACCTTTGTACTGTATGACGTGAGTACCTCACATAATACACGCAGTTACAATTATACATTTATAACTTATTTTTGCCATTAAAATAAATTAATAAATATTCTGGGACATTAACACACACGGTCATCTGGTCCCAACCTAAGCAGAGCTTGTGTTATGAGAACCAGATAACTGGTATATACTATACATAATAATACTTTTCTTTTGTAAATATATACTTATAATAGATATTTACACCCAGACTCGATACAAACAAATGTTCATCACTAATGTTTGTCTCGGGTGGGAATCGAACCCATGACCTGAGGCGTGAAAAGCAAGTATCTTACCGACCGGCGCGTCAATGTTCATTTCTTGACTTGTGACTATTTCGCTTTCCGGGATTTAATGCAATCCTTACTATTCTTTTATAGCTATGCGAAAGTAACTATGTCTGTCTGCCGTGCTTTTACGCCAAAACTACTGCACCGATTTCAATGAAATTTGGTATTAAGATGGTTTGAGACCCGGGTAAGGATATAGGATAGGATGTCTGTTTGTAATTTATCTGTATTTAAGTATATACAAAAGAAAAGTATTTTATGTAATATATTACCAGTTATCTGGTTTCCATAGTACAAGCTCTGCTTAGTTTGGGATCAGACGACCGTGTGTGTTAATGTCCCACTATATTATATTATATTAAATAATTTTTATCCGTTGCGAAAAAATTAGGTTAATGGTATGGCGCTGAGCTTGAGTCTTGTAATCGGCTGAATAGCTCATGTTTAGTACTGGTGATTTATTATTATTTATTTAATAAATAAATTTACTAAAAATAATCATCACATAGGGTATAATGTAATTGTTTGTCGAGTTTGTAGTAATACAAACTTTGCGTCATCACTTCAACCCTTTTTATTATCCCACTGCTGGGCACGGGCCTTCGCTCAACTATTTTATGAGTTGAGAGAGTTTAGGCCTTAATCCACACACGCTGGCCAAGTGCGGGTTGGTGGATGTCACATGTCCTTGAATGATTAGTCAGACATGCCGGTTTCCTCATGATGTTTTCCTTCACCGATATTGAGCAGCGGCGATGAAACAATTCACACAAAGATGTGTGGGCACGACCAGGATTCGAACCTACGACCTTATTTTTCTGAGGCGAGCCCCGTACCGCTGCTCTTTGCGTACTTACTTACATTATATATAGATTTTTACGTCATATAATATGGTATGTAATGATGACTTGATTGGTTATGAATGTAGGAAGTTCTGTTTTGTCTATTTCCGTCTGAGTGGAGTATATTACGAAACTGATCTGCGTTTTAAAAAGATCTACCTACATAGATAATAAAATATGACGTAGGTATCGTGAAAATGCATTTTCCTGTTCTATTTTCAAATATATACTACATGTAGTCAGAAGTCAATATAATCTGACACCTGGTCTAACCATCTCGGCTACTGGTTCCCTACGGGTTTCGAGGTCTGATGGCAGTCGCTCGTATAATTCTGGTAGCTAGCCGCATCAGGTTAGACTGGGAGCCGACCCCAATAGAAATGGGAAAAAGGCAAGGGGAATGATGATGATGATGATGATGATGATTTTCAAATATAATTAACTAATTTTATTCCAATGTGGATAGAACACGCGACAAGAAGGCTGGCCTACACTTAGTCCAAAGATTGAGCGTTGCCATTCAACGTGGCAATGCTGCCGGCCTTCTTGGTACGCTACCAACCGACATTGATGTACGAGTTTTTTGACGCTCAGCTTTAGATATGTTTTATAAGTTCTATTTTATATTTACTATTTTTTTTAGGCTAAGTTAGTGCGTCTTAATATTGTATTCAATTAGGTAATTTTTCTTGCGCAATCGTATCTCTGTTGTAAATAACTGTGTACATATAATACTATTATAATATATGTTCCACTATTTTTAATATTTTTCCAATGTTAATTTAGTTTTGTTTAGTATAATATTTACAAAAGAAAAATATTATAATATGTAGTATATTAATGTTTAGGTTACCCTATGTTACCGTAGAATTTATGTGCATATAATTTTGAAATAAAACTTTTTAACGGATTTTATCGCGGTTTATTTTAGATTTTAGATCCTGACGTTTCAAAGTCTTTTCAGACTTCATGTTCACGGGTGGACTGAGATATTTGACGTCCAAAAATATTAATCACAATTATTACTGACTACCTTCAAACATTAATATTTAAGTTGCGTTCCGATTTAAGCAAACTGAGCTCACAGTGTCTTGAATTCTGAGTTGATTTTGCTTGAGTTTTGGTTCAATCTAAAATAAAACGCGATAAAATCCGTTAAAAAAAGTAGTTTTATTTCAATGTGTGATATTCGCGTAAATCTAAGACAATACTATGCATATAATTTTGTTGCAGATTTATCTAAAATTGTATTTTAACAAGAAGATTCCATTGCAATCTAGGCTTAAATCAAATGGCTGCGATTTTCAATTGAACCCTATCTATTGCCCTACTGCTGGGCACAGGTCTTCGCTCAACTATCTTATGAGTTGAAAGAGTTTAGGCCAAGTACTGTTGTATGTAATATTTCTATGAATGATTAGTACTTAGATATGCCGGTTTCCTCATTATGTTTTCCTGAAGTGATTTTAAGCAATTGAGTATCATCATCATTCCCCTTGCCTTTTTCCCATTTCTATTGGGGTCGGCTCCCAGTCTAACCTGATGTGGCTAGCTACCAGAATTATACGAGCGACTGCCATCAGACCTCGAAACCCGTAGGGAACCAGTAACCGAGATGGTTAGACCAGGTGTCAGATTATATTGGCTTCTGACTACATGTAACGATTGTCATAGATGTGTTAAATGACAACCGGGACCGACAGCTTAACGTGCTCTCCGAGGCACGGAGGATAGTCCCTCAACCAACCAGACACCGAAACAAATTTTTGTTGTTATACAAATATTGTCCGGGGCGGGAATCGAACCCGCGACCTCCCGAGCACAGTATAGCCCAATCGGACGGCTTATACCGCTCGGCTACCGAGGTCGTCTCGAGGCCGATTTTAAGCAATAGAGCATTAATCCTTATCCAATTAAGTACCAAATACATTTTTCATTTAATATAGACCAGTATTGCCCTTTACATCATATAATTTCAATTAAATATACCTTATTATAATTAGTATCAGCATTGCACCCGTGCGAAGCCGGAGCGGGTCGCTAATGATGAATAAAGGTAATGGATTAAGGATGCTAAACAATTACAAAGTCGGTCCTTGAAGTATAATCAACTGTTAAAACAATGCTCGGAAAGCTTTGATGTTAATCACTTGATTTAACTAGGACTACGATATTAGAACAATGTTCATTAGCAGAGTGGTAAAGTTGACACTGCAATTTATACGCTGCGATTAACTGCAGTTAACCTGTGTTTGTACTAATCATGGGCTAATTATGCGAGTTCATGGACGTATTCGCGGGTTAAAGTTTTCCAGTAATAATAACATACCATACCTACCTAATGCCCACTTTACCATATACCGTATTACTTCAACCCGATTCAGTGTCCCACAAGCAAGCGTCTTCACTCGACTATCTTACAAGCTGTTAGAGTTAAGGCCTTAATTCACAGATACTGGCCAAGTGCGGGTTGGTGGATGTTTCATGTCCTCGAATTAAATCGATACTATAATGCCTTACCTGTGATACTAACTCGAAAACTCCCTTAAAAGATGAAAAGTGAAAAGATAATGTAAATAATTTCCAACTATATTATCATTGAATGAGTAGAAAAGAAGAAAGAAAAAATTGGTTGCCTGTAAAGTCGGTATACGGGCGAAAGTTTTACGTGACAACGACTTTGAGTGGTAAAATAATTTTAATGTGAATATTCATTCGTATAGTAGGAAGAAGGATGAAATAATAGTAGCAATTTAAAACATTTATTTATACAAAGAATTATATTTAAAACATTAATTTATACAAAGAATCTCGCTCTTAGGCGGGCTAACTGTGCTCGAGTGGAAGGGACGCGTGCCTTTCACTTTTTATGTCTGTCTCTCTCGCTCTTAGGCGGGCTAACCATGCCCGAGTGGAAGGGACGCGTGCCTCTCACTCGCTCTCATTGTGAGCGCATAACGTGAGCGGAGCGTAACGCAGTTTCTTGAAGTGTCACCCGGCAAACCAATTTATGAGACGTTGTCACGTCAAAAACATGTATTTGATAAAAACAGGACATACAAGATCAAATAATAAAAAACATATGAAAAGAGAAAAAAAACATACATGGAAACAGTAAAAGAAGAAAAAAATTTAAAACAAAGAGTAAGTGTGACCCATCAGTGTCTTATGAGAAAGAGACACACACAGTGCTTGCAAAGTACTCGTATTTTGTTGTACATTGCAAACGAACACTAGAATGCATGTTGAACTAGATTGAACTATCAAAATTTGTGATCGGTGGCGAGCCCTAAATATTGTACCGTGAGCCATCATGGTATACCTACATGCCAACCAAGGAACCAGTGAACCAACGTTCACCATCCCTGTTCTATGCTATAAGTGTCCAAAGCAAAACTATTGTCCAAATCTAAATTAGGCTGGCGCGATATAAGAACTCGCTAGCATGGATTTAGTTACAGTGGACTGTAATCTTATATCTTTAAATGAGCAATTATATAATTGGAATCTCGGAATCGGCTCCAACGATTTTCATAAAATTTAGTATATAGGGGGTTTCGGGGGCGATAAATCGATATAGCTAGGAATCATTTTTAGAAAATGTCATTAAAAAAAAATACCGAGCAAAGGTCGGTCATCCAGGTACTAAAGTTAAAATGACACCTTGTAACCAGCTAAACCTTGGATGATTACAACTGCAAATAAGGTTTGAAAAAGAAAGATGGTTGTTGTTGTTGTTGTTTTAAGGAAAGGAACGTTTGCTTACTTGGAAATTGCTGTCGTCGCTTCCTTGGGCTCCGAAGAACCTAACGAATACCAATTTCTTTCACACACAATTAAATTCATTAAACAGTAAATTAAAAGCATGCGGCCGCAATATTACTAACGAAAAACACACTTTTTTTGAGTGGTCAAGCAGGCCGTGTCATTTATAGGAAACATTACTATTAGCACACTCCAAAAGACAGCTGATAGTAAAAGTGGGTAGCAATTGGCAGCTGTAGCCCCCACCTGGTGGGCGTGGTATTGTGGCTAATTCTATTCAATTGTGTAGGGCACGTGGCTATGCGATTTGTATAAAGATTAATAAGATACGCAAAGATTAATACCACAATTAATAGCCTTTGAAGAGTTTAATGTCGAAACAGGGATCTGGGGGCTGGGAAAAACCGGTGATTTTGATGTTGTAAGTAATTACAAAAAAAATATTGCGATCAGTAAAAAAGTAAAGAGACGACAATAGACATCATAATATTCATAACCACTGAAGAATAATTTCGTTACAAAAATTTACACTCATTATTTATTAATAACTGGATGCCACAATAGTCATTTATATAATACGACTGCCACAAAGCTCGATCTATTTACGTGTTCACTGAGCGAATTTATTAAAGTTACACTTAATATTATTTGTTATCATGAATGTACTTTTTGAATTATATTTCGTTTTTATAATTCTATTAATTATTATTTAATTTTTACTTTAATTTGAATCTTTTTATATAGGTATACTTAATATTGATTATTTAATGCATGTGTTATAGTTATATGTTACAGTATCGAATTGGGGAAACCTATGGTAGCTTTATATTGGTTTTAAATAAATGAATAATAGTCGTGTCGTCGATATGCGGATCAGTCGACGTACGAGGTAAAGCGACATTCTAAATTTTGCGGGAAGCCAATGGCTCACGGTGTTGTGACATTGTAATAGGAAGCCTGTATCCAGGAGTTAACTTCCCATCCTTGTTTAAACCTCCATACTACGAAACGTACAAAGCCATGGTCAAAAGGGCATAGATATTTTTATTTGCTATATAGTTCTAAAACTGGCAATCAATCAGTTCTTTTATAGTTCATAATGTGTTGTACAGTGTCGGCCACATGTGAGTTTAACCTTGGTCGATTCGCTTCAAAACCTTCGGTGTATGGTACAAGTTATAAGTTTATGTGACTAGTTTGCTTAAGTATAACACTTTTTCTATCTCCTACAACAATGTACTGTGACCAGAACTGTCAAACAATGCAAGTAACAACATTGCCAACTTTGAAGATTTCTTAATCCATACACGCACGACAAAACGGATTCAGGCCGCAAAGAGGTATACAGAGAAGACGCCCTATATGACCTAGTGAATACATCGGTAAAGGAAAACATCGCGAAAAAAACTGTCAGGGCTTTTAATAACAAATCATCGAAGACTGCTGGAGTCACTCATTTAACTCTTTAAACAGTTGAGAAAAGATCTGTGTCGACTTTGGTACACCAAAAGTTCAATTTATTCGAATATTACAAAACTGAAGAGATATAAATTAGGCGAGCAGGGGGCCCAGCTATGCGGTGTTTATAGCTATATCTGTATCTGATCGATGATAGATTCACAGTTGTACACGTCCAACTCACAAACACCGTCTTTTCGTACATTCATAATCGCTATAACCTTATGCTTTGTACTATACACAAATTGTTTTGCACCAAGTACCGCAGCTGACCTTAGAGCCCCACATCTGTTCCCAATTGAATTGTTGAAACATGCAGTTGATTCTAACCCACATTATTTATGTCGGAATGTCTAAGGATTATTATCCCGTATTTTATGATCTTTTAGCCAGCAATTAAGCCTGTATCATACACTCTGTGAAGAGTATGTAAAACCGTAGGTCCTGTACTCGGTCGTCCAGTCGTGTCGGTCAGCCTGTCGCGTCGTTTTCGTCTGAGAGTGAATTCGACTTGAAGGGGGTTTATATTTAACTAGTTTCCACTTAAAAAAATTAGCTTATGTTTTAATCTCGACTATAATCTACCTCTGTTCCAAATTTCATACAATTTCGTCTTGTAGTTTTTGCGTGAAAGATTAACTGACATACATCCAGACATCCGTCTATACATTGTTACAAACTTTCTCAACGAAAATCATTCGTAACAACGATTTGATCGGTATACGCTGGCGCGTTCCATCGTAGGTTACATCATTGCTTAACATCAGGCAAATTGTGGTCAAGTGCCAGCTTATCTAAGAATAAAAAAACCAGAACGTAGGAGATAGGATTGTTATTAGACTCAACAGGAAGCCAATGTAGGCCATCTCTAAATAATAATATGTAAAACATCATTTAGTTCTTTAGTTTCCCTTTATAAATAATGCTTATCAAATTCTCAAAACCGACGTTAATGATAATATTTATTGTTTATTATGTTATCTTCATCGGAATTTGTAATAATTAGGTCCTGCCTTGAAAATGACTGATAAGCTGGTTTATAATTGTACAAAGTGTATCTAATTATTATGTCTCAAGTTTGTTTACTTCTTTTATTTTTAAACAACTTGGTATTTTAATGTATTTCTAGGCATGAGCCGACATCTAAGGGCTTTATAATACAACGGATTGCGTCTTCAAAGCAGAATAAGTAGCGGGCGCCCAACGAACCCGCCCCGGATGCGCAGCGAATTTTAGCGTGGACGCCATAATATCATTAACTCGCTACAAATATGCGATCATTGCTTAACATCAGGCAAGTTGTAATCAAGTGCTTGCGCTTGATTACAACTTGCCTGAAAATTTTGTTATACGCTGACCGTTTAACTCGCGTATCGCCATCTGAGGTACAAAGTCATAAAACATTAATTAAATCTCATAAATAACTATTTAACCACAGATAAAAGTAATGTAAGACTATTCGTCACTAATATCCATATCGCTTGAATCATCAGCACTGTCTGTGCAGCTTGAGGAGTCAGAATTTAGGCGATAGGCGATACGCGAGTTAAACGGTCGGTCTATAGTCTACAATATTGCAGAATAACAAAAATAAAAAATATTTACCACCTTAGTAATTACGAGTTAATCAATTCGAGAAAAGTTTAATACTATCTCGAACTTGATGCATTACGTTTTCATATTATATAAAAACGCTATATGCGTTGCAAAACTTGCATATGCAAAACGCAGTGGTACAAAAAAAATGGATTGGAAACAGGATAGGTAAAATAATTGGTAGATTCATGTAGATATCAATTTATTGTCCTGACAGGTTCATGTTATAATCCGAAAACATTTTTCGTTTTGACAACTTGTCCAAGGGTACTGAGAGCTTCGTTTTAGGTTTCGATTTCAATCTCACTATAACACACATTCAATCTGTAGAAGATTTTTAACAAACTAAAATATGTATGTCTTCAATCACAAATTATTACCTACTAGCGGCCCGCCCCAGCTTCGCCCGGGTAGCTTCAGCCCACTCAAGAATTTACAAAAAATGTGATAAACAAAGAACCGCTCAACCGATTTTGTGCAAACTTCACATAAACCATCTACTAAATAGTCCGAACAATGCCTAAACATTTGGTTTGAATAGGTAAGCCCGTTTTGAGTTATAAAATTACAACGAAAAGTGGCATTGATTTTTATGTATATAGAGATATGTGGGATCCTACTCTGGGTGCAAAGTAACACCACGGATTGGCATTGATTATATCGATTTATTTTACTTTAAAAAAACAACAACTTTAAACAACGTACCTATATATGTCCTACGTCGAAAAGCAACCTTCCATACTACATTCCTGTCATCCTTCGTTCACAAAATCTGCATTCATTCGTCCTCTCCCTCTCACCTATACATCTATCCTTCACTGTTATGCTTCACATCTATCACTCATTTACACAATCACATCATTACATTTAATTCCTACACATATTTTAATCAAGATATTTAAGGAATTAACCTACAACGATGTTTTCGTGCGCTAGTAAAGCATTCAGTAAACAAGTTTTCCTAACAATCTTAAATTTTAAATAGGATCGAGAGTAAAGATTTTACTTGTTTGGTAATAAAAATACCTAACTAAACGAAATATGATATCATACACACCTACATAGAGTTACATAAATTTAAGTAGGTTTACATGCAGCGCCGCGCCACGCCGTCTCGCGGTTTCTGTGTATGAAGGCCGTAACATGAATTAATAGGTTAAATGGAGTTAATTAGTTGAGTGCATAATCCAAATGGCTGGAGTAAATGTGGTTTGTGGCATATGATGCTACCATAAAGCAATTAAGGCATTATGGAGAACGTCAACTGGCTCTTTTTTTTATTTTTTATTCTATAATAGGTTTGCGCTTGACCACAACTTGCCTGATGTGAAGCAATGTTGCAGTCTACGATGGAACGCGCCTACCTAATAAATACCGATTCACTCGTCACTTGAAGACAGGTAGATTATAGCTATCGGGAAACAGAGATGCCGGCAACGAATTCCACAACTTGGCAGTTCGCACAATAAAAGTAGAAGCAAAGTGCTTTGTGCGTGCCCTTGGAATTTCCACCATATAACGGTAGCGCATAGCCGTACCTCTACTTGTACGATGGAAGAACGAGGATGGGGGAATATGATTGTATAATTCCAACGCACACTCTCCGAAGTGTATCCGATAAAAGACCGAAAGACTAGCAACTATGCGGCGATGCTCGAGGCTTTGCAACTTAGCCTTGATGAGGGATTCGTTGCCAATAAGCCTCTTAGCTCGCCTTTCAATAGACTCCAACGCTCTGGTCAGCGTATTTGTTTTGTAATTGCAAAAGTCCAGTTTGAGGATAAAAGCAAAATATATTATTTGAGTTTTGTAAATAGGAAACAAATAGTATCTTTATAATAGTTAACAGTTCATTGTAACTTTTTAACCACACTATTTTGTACCTGTAAATGTGTAAAATTCTTTTGCAGGAGACGGGCTCTGTTGCTCCTTCATACAGGTTATTTTGTAACCTAGCTAGGAGTACAGAACCTCAATCCATAAAATATTGTAGTTCCTAAGTTCTACTACTGTACACGTATTTTTGAATTGAAACTCTGTACTACAAAAATCATTTATGAAATAAATATTATTATTATTATTATTATTATCTTTGCCAAGAATTTCAGCGAACAATCTTGCAAAGAACGTTTTCAAGGTTCTCAATACAATTTTCGCGCTTGACGACAATCGTCGTAGCAAGCCTAATGTGTATTTACAAAAGATAAGTAGCACATGTAATGTAGTCGCTTCCATCCACGGCTGCGCCCGTGTGGTACTTGTTGGGATAATATACTTAGCCTATGTGTTAATCCAGACCATAATCTATCTCTGAGCCAAGTTTCATCACTATGGTGCACTCGCTACTCTTGAACCTTAGTACCTTACCTGTATAGTTTATAAATGGCCGAACACTATCACTTATGATACAGGTTCATCCAAGTGTAAGTGATAGGGTTTATCATGTTCTGGTTTACATAATAAAACACGTAACGTAATAAAGCGCTGTACCTTATACTAAACTTTAAAACCAAATTGTAAGTACCTGTGTGTAAAATGTAACTACTATGTAAAACTTTTTGAATAAATCATTATTATTATTGTTATTATCTAATTCTATCCAGTAGCTTTTGCGTGAAAGAGTAGCAAACATCCGTACATTCTTACAAACTTTAAAATTACTATAAATTAAATCAGTTATCTGGTTTCCATAACACAAACTCTATTTATTGGGGAATCAGATGACCGTGTGTGTTAATGTCCTAGAATTTAATTTTATTTTACGGTGCATTCGTATATTTTAAGTAGATATAAAGTCAAGGTAAAAATTATTGTATTTAATTTCTCCAATTTACGCTAACATTGATAACTACACTCAACTGCATTATGTAAAGTTCGTTTATTGCTATTGTTCCTTTGTCTCGCGTTAAAAACCGCCTAATTCCGGAGATCATCACGAGAACCAGCGAAAAATATGCAAATCGTCTCTCTTTATCACATTTTTCTCGCTTTCTCGCTAGATTATGACGGGCCGGTAGCGTGATCGGTAAGATACTTGCTTTTCACGCCGCAGGTCGTGTGTTCGATTCCCACCCGAGACAAAAATTAGTGATGAACATTTGTGTTTGTGTCGAGTCTGGGTGTAAATATCTATTATAAGTATATATTTACAAAAGAAAAGTATTATATGTATAGTATATACCAGTTATCTGGTTTCCATAACACAAGCTCTGCCTAGCTTGGGACCAGATGACTGTGTGTGTTGATGTCCCAGAATATTTATTTATTTAATATAGCGTGAATGTAGAGCGCCCTTATGCTAGCAGTATACTTGCGTGCCAACCCGCACGCACGTCATTTGCAGAGTGTCAATGTCATTGTATCAGTGATTCTCTTATCAATATAGTACGATGAAGTTATCATACGTGAAACAGACAGACAACTGAACAGTATTTTATTTAGTTCGTGAGTGGTATTTCGTTTGTAGATATCAATAACTTTCTACTGATGTTTGTAAAGGTTGTTAGTAAAAATCAGTTTGTAGAATTGTGTAGTGCGTAATAATTTTGGTGTTTTATCGCGACGAAATTTGTGTAGGATAAATTTACCGGTTTATTTTTATGTAAAGTTGAAGTGGTTTTACTAAGGTTCCAAGAGAAGATTGGTGTTTGGGGTAGAAACTAATTTTGTGTGTGTAAAATTTTTGGTTATTCTCTTGACTAAATGTATTTGACTTACAATGGAGCCGTATTTAAACTTCATGCGAGATATCCAGGTAAAATAAGTTGTTTTTGACTTTTGTGTGAGTTTTTAAACAGCTGTCTTACAGAGGTTACAAATTCAAATCCACGCTGTCCAAGTGTGGATGTCATATGTCCTCAAATGATTAGTTAATATACATACCGATATTGAGCAGGTAATAAACAAGTAACATGAAAATAGGTATATGGGCACGACCGGGGATCGTACCTGCTACCGCATATTTCAAAGCCGAAGCTGATACTAATTCTGGACTGGTGCTGAGAAATCAGAAAGGGCTAATATAAACTGCACCCTGAACCTCGCTGGCTAGAGTCGTGTTATCCCGCCACCTAGGCAATAGAGAACTTAATTCTCTATATTAATGACTCATTCATTAATTTCAACACCAAAATACATACTTCAATTTCGGAATACCGCTACGCGTATCTTAAGTACACAATTATTCAATTTTAATGCATTTACATAGAACAATGTTATCAGCTCACTTCAATGATAAATCCGAGACGATTGTTCCGAGTTACAACATTAATGTTATTAATCGAGATAAATAAAATCGATTTTATTATTGTTTACTAACAATCGGCCTTGCTTCGAGTGCAATGTTAGTGTTACATCAGTGTTGTATACACGGCTACACATCAAACTATACATATCCAGCATAAGCTGATCTCGCATTGTATAGGATTTCCGTAAAAGGAGAGGTCAGCTTATACTGGATGTGTATAATACAGTCAAGAGCAATATTATATAGTACGGTTATTAACAAAAGTCTTTTCTCTAAATCATTAATACATTAAAATATAAATATTATAAAAATGCGACGACAAAATAATTATTTAGTTTTGAAAATTATATTGAAGTTGAAATGAAACAATTTGATAAAACGGATTTTATCGTGGTTTATTTCAGATTTAAGATCCGACGATTTTACGGTTCTAATAATCTAAGAGAATACTATGTATTGAAGTTCACAAACATCCTGTAAAAATCGAAACAGTGTGGCGCGTATAGTATCCATGGCGTTGCCGCTCTCATTAATAGAAAAGTGCGCAATATAAGGATGTTCCTTTTTCGTATCCCTTTATTAGTTCATTATGAGTTGTTTTTTTTTTTGTTTATGGTTGGAATAATATTATTATTATTAGTAGCTGTCGGCGATATATTATTACGTATTAACGGGGACACCCTTTGCTAATTAGCATACCTATAGTCATATTTTCAAAAATATTACTGGATTTACTGTTTTTTTCTAGTATTGGTTTTTCTAGTATTGCTGATATGTTTTTTCGTATTGCCATTGGTTGACAAAATCATATTTAGTCAACCAAAATACGAAAAAACTCACTTGTACTTAAAAAGGTAACTGAGTTCAAAGAAACTTTTCTTATTAGTTAAATCACTAAGTTAGGTATGACCAGATGGTTTAATTGACCTTTTTTCTTTTATTTTAGCAATTAAGTCCTTGTTGACTATTATCCCTGTCTTTGATATCTTTTTACTAGAAATAAAAAGTTAAGATTATTAATTTTAACATCACGCAACACAGCTATTCTTCAATTTCATTCCACATCCAATCAACATAACCAACGCCATTCCGAACGATTGAACGATGAATGAAACACCAGTTGCTACAAAATAGATAAAAACAATGTATTGAATGAACTAACCATTTGTGTGAGTTAATCGAGTACACGGCCGAGTTGCCAGGGCTTTGTGTAGCGATTTTAATTTGCAACAACCCTATGTAAAAAGGTACAGGTGGTGACAAAAGTGGCAATCGGTTTTTTATGATAATTACTTGTACTTTTATTTTTATTTCTTGCTTAGGAGCTTAGTAAAACCCATTATACTATTACAGTGGACTTCATAATTTAAAATTTACACCTGTACCAACACATTTTAAATTTTATATTTTAATTCGAATACATCTAGATTAGAAAAAAATATAACAGCCGTAAAACGTTTCATAAGTTTTTTATTTTATAATATTTAAAAAAAATGTTGTAAATAGATATTATAACGGATGTGTTAATGTTTTTAAGAATTTTTTTTTGCTTTTTGCTTGCTTAAACCTCGGTTTTAAGGCTATTTCATGCTATTAACAAACAAAAACTGTTTTGTTTTTTAATTTAGCATGGTAACCGCACATAACGCGCTTTATTGTAAAATATTAAACCTCATAATTGAAATAATTTCTCGTGTCACGTCTGGGTGGTTTTAAGTAACATTAAAATAATTATTATACACATAATTTAATTTTTATAACTATTTGCAAAACATTCTGTTACCCATAGATTAAACATTTTGACGTTTACAAGTTTTGATTAACATAATCCAACAATTATTAAAGACTGTTTTTTTTTTTCAAACTTCCACTAACCTTTTTATTACATAAGACTATACATAAATTGCTTGTGCAGATACTTATGTTAAACTGCTTTTATTAAAAACTTTTCAATGAATGAGTGGTTTCATTTAATTTTTACATTTAAACTTAGAAAAAAAAACAGAGTAAAAATTAAATTCAAGCTCGTATCAAGTTTAGAATCAAGATGATACAAAAATATTAAACTTAGATGAAAGAATCGCTCATTCAGTTGAGCTCTGTCTGAAGCAATGCCATTACGCTCACACGCTCCGAGAAAATGCTGTTATTGAAACGCTTTGAACGGAAATATGGACACTTGAACTGAGTTCTGTAGTCGATAAATTAAATACGGTGGTACATACTGCATTTTTATTTAGTAAAATATAAAATATATTTGACCTTAAGTCTGGTAATATTATTTGAGAGGATCGGTCGGAATAGTTGGAAACTCGGGAGCCTTACACCACTTTCTCTTTTTCACTAAAACTTATTTGTAATCATAAGTGATTTAGCATCATCAATATTTTGCACACAGTTCAGTGGGCTAATTCACGTAACTAAATAAGTTCAGTTGCAGTGCAGTTGACGTTAAGTTTCGATCAAAACAGCCCTTTTGGTATTCTCGTAATTCTGACCAACACTGTCAGATACGCTGGCGTCAAGTTCGCGTCACGCGAGCGCTTCATTGTGTATGTTATTTAAATGACAATCACAAGAATACCATTTTGCACCAAGACGTAAACTTTATTGCAACGTGACGTCAAGAAATTACGTGAATTAGCCTACTGATGAAGCGCTATTTAACTATTGCAGAATTAAAAACATCTCATTCTATTTTTTAAAACCTTTTGTAATCGATTGTACGTTGATAGGTTTGTAAACAATTTGCTTACCATCATCATGACAGTTTTTATCAAAAGTTTTTGTGCTAACAGTACTCTCGAAATAAAATTCAATTCTCTCCCTTTACAATTTATATAACAACTCTATTTTCTAGATAATTATTGGAGTGAGTTTACAAAAAGATATTTACTAGACCGTATAATTACGATTTTTGATAAGATGCTAGAACCAAATTCTATATTATGAGGCAGAAATGAGTCCCAAGTGTTGCCAACTATGGCTTTTTTATGGAAACTATGAACTCGAGACGATCAATACCTCCAACCGAATAAGCTTGAATACACGTCTGTATTAGTACAAGTATTCAGAATAGGGCTGCCACTCGTACATAAAAACTTATAATTACCTAACGACGCAATATTTCCGCCACTAAACTATTAACTTGTTTTAGTGCTGTTGGGTAAAAACTATTGTATGTCCTTATCCGGGTCTCAAACTATCTGCATACCAAATTTGATTCCAATCAATTTAGTAGTTTTAGCGCGAAAAAACGACAGATTGAGTTACTTTTCATTTATAATAACGATAGCTTCACGAATTTGTCGTTGTTTATTTTTATAATAGTTTTTTATATTTTAAAATAACACAAATTTTTATTTATGATTTCTCTAAAATAAGAAATATTCGCATAAATAGAAGAAAATACTCGTCGTCTCTTGTCGAAGGTCATCGTTTACAGATTTCTTAGAACCAGTCAAAAAGTTCATTAAAAGCATTGTTAAAAGAAAATAATTATATATTTAGATAAGACTAGCCTAGCTTACGCTCGCAGCATGTGTCGTATCTTAATAAAAATTAGCTTATGCGCTATTCAAGACTATAATCTACCTCTGTGCCAAATTTCATTTAACTCTGTCCAGTAGTTTTTGCGTAAGAGAGTAACAAACTTCCACACCTCAACACATCCATACAAAGATTCGCTTTCATAATATTAGTAAGATAAGATTGACAGCCCTAGTTAAACAAACATACGCCGTGACTACCTCCGTTAATTGAGTTTCGATTACTAATTGTGTTGTGCTTGCGACAATCATAGTTAGCAGTGTGCTTGCAATATTAGCTAAATGTTGCACTGACGTTACCTACCTACATAGTATCGGTTCGACCGTCGTGGGACGGCTCACCGAATAAAAACGGTGAACCAATAAAGGCCCTTCCGGCTAATTGGTTTGGTCATCAATAAAAACAAGGCCCTTCCGGATAAATAGGTCAGGTCATCGGCAAAAAAAATACCTACATAGTGAACACACGACCGAAAGCATTCCATAGAAATTACATGCAGCAGCGCGTAATCCAGAAAGGTAGATCTTAATCATCCACTTTTACTGTGCGACCTGCCAAGTTCTGGAATTCGCTGCCGGCATCTGTTTCCCGATAGTTATAATCTGCCTGTCTTAAAGTCAAGAGTGAATAGGTATTTACTGGGTAAGCGTGTTCCATCGTAGACTACATCATTGCTTCGCATTGGGCAGGTCGTGGCCAAGCGCAAGCCTATTATAGGATAAAAAAGGCAGCAAGCTGTTGCCTAAACTCACGATTAGATGTCATTTCCAATAGCGTTTAGCCTGTTAGTTGTCAAAGTCATATGACGTCAATGTCAGTCAGGTTGCTTATCTGTGGTGATAAAAGCGGCTGATATAGAAACTATCTTTATTTTACAAAAAATAGCTATAGGAGCTATCTACAAACTACAACAAGGAAGTCGTGGTTCCCTGAGAAAGAAATTCAAATAAATAAATATTTCAACTGTTGTTTCTCAATATATAATATATGAAAATTTATTGTATGTACTTAAGAATATTTAAACAAAATTGAAAAATAAGTGACACGCATAGTTTGAATACTAGAAATAAGAATGATCTTGTAGCACATCATACTCGTCTTCACAAAATCAGCATCTTTTAAGGGGCAGTGTACCAATACGTTATTACAATAAACTTCCAAATAATATTAGGGACACGACTATTAACAAATTTAAAATAATTGTAATGTCTACGTTATTTAAGAAAGGATATTATAAAATTACAGACTATCTCACGGTTAAAAACGCTTGGAATTAGGTCGCTCTACAACAAAATAAACAAAATGCAATAGATAAAAGTACTTCATTTACAAAAAAGCCGACTGAGTTTTATGGCAGTGTTTTTCAGTAGTTGCCAGTCATTCACTGCACGGTAGGAAAAGAAATTGGACTATTTTTATCTAGACTCGCGTCTCAACAAAAATAAAGCATATTTTGATTTATTTCATTTCAATAATAACACAAAATCACAGATAATATTCAGATAAAAAGTGTACTGCTACGGACAAAGGTGACTCAGCCTCCAGTCACCTGAATGTATATATTTTTGTTCTATATAGCCATGTTTGAAACCTAATTACCTACTTACAGACTAACCCTTTATCGCTTTAGCCACCGTTTAGGATAAAAGCCGGGAGCATTCAACCGTACATTTCACGGCCCGACGACCGCGAGCTAATTTTAAACACGGTTGCTATGGAGTTGTACTGCTCATAAGTAGTCAAGTGCAAAATTTCAAGGTTATAGATGAGAAAATGGAATTAAATTTGCCATTTCGTACTAAAATAACTTGGTCTCAATGGTCTAGTGGTAAATGTATACTCTAAACATTCCTAGGTCGAGCAAAAATAACTATAATATGTTTCACTTCTACCATACTGGACACGACACAGGATCGAAATTGCGATTTATATTTCACAGCCAAATCCGACAACACTGCGCCACTGTGGCATAGGTGAGTTTTAAAGGCTGGAATTTCCTTTCAACAAATTTAATTCTATTTCATCATCATCGTCATCATCATCATCAGCCTATTTTAGTCCACAGCTGGACAAAGGCTTCTCCTAAAGTACGCCACAATTCTACTTCTCCTAATTCTATTTCAAATTTCACTTATAATTACCTAGCTGGGCTACTTTCCAATATATTTTCCGAACAAAAGCAGCCAACAAAGACGGTTCGTTTCATTTTTCATTACCGTACTTTATTTTTGTGAGAAGAAAGAATAGTTACTAGAAATTTTACGCTATCATTTGTATTTTCAACAAAACCAAACGAAAGATATTAATTTCTACTACCTACTCCCCTGATGTTTTGAAACACATACTTACAGTAGAATAAAAATATACTTTAAGCACCTACCTAACTGTTTATTGTTACTTGCTCTTCTCTAGCAATCAGCCCCGGCTACACACGGGTACGATGTATAAGGCCGACCGTTTAACTCGCGTATCGCCATCAGAGGTACAAAGTCATAAAACATTAATTAAATCTCTTAACTATTTAACCACAGATAAAAGTAATGTAAGACTATTCGTCACTAATATCCATATCGCTTGAATCATCATCACTGTCTACGCAGCTTGAGGAGTCAGAATTTAACGAGTTAAATGGTTGGCCTATATACATTTAAACCTTCCTTACTTAAATCTTCCTTATATGTATCACTATCTATTGGTGAATACCGAATGAACATTCGACTTTTAATATGGACTAGAAAAATCATAAAAAATAAACAAAAAAGTTATCCACCTTTTTAACCGACTTCTAAAAGGAGGAGGTTATCAATTCGACTGTATGTTTTTTTATGTTTGTTACCTCAGAACTTTTGAATGGGTGAACCGATTTTGATAATTTTTTTTTAATTGAAAGCTGATGCCTCCCGTGTGTTCCCATTTCAGTTTGGTTTAGTTCTGAGAATGGCATCCATGAAGTCGGTTTTTTTTGTTAATATTTTAACTTAATATTATTCACAGTAAAGTTGCTTTTGTCTGTTTTTTTAATGAAAACTATGTTTCGTTTTAAGGGTTGAAATATTAATAGTACCACCTCTAGTTTCCAATGGCGAAACATGCACAAGAAAACATGTTGCAAGCACTATCTCTCTCTATCGTTTAGAAATGAGTAGAGAGAGATAAGACTACGCTTGTATCATGTTTTGTTGTGCAGTGAAAACACCCAGTTATGTATGATACAACCTTATTAACACCGTGCAAGTAGCACCCTGTAAATACAGGGTGCTACATTCACGATGATAACAAAGAACGTCCAACAATAACCACCCATTGGTTACCAACTGTCACAACCCACCTCAGAATAAACCCTTGTCTGTCATTCTGACATGTAGCACAAAAATACCCCTGTAAACTGACTTTTTGTTTAGTGTCATTATTTAAATATGTTTTATTTAAATCTAAAATAAAAATGAATCACCAAAATCTATACAATGTACAGTAATGTACACACGGCTACACATCAAGCTATACATTTCCAGTCTGTCGCGCTTTCACGCCAAAACAACTTAACTGGTTTAGATAAAATTTGGTATGGGGATAGTTGGACGTTGGATAGTTTAGCGCGAAGCGGAGCCGCATTACAAAGTCAACTTATTTTATGGCTTTTTATATTTAGATATTTCTACGTTAATGTTCCAGATTGTTATTATTAATGAAAATATACATTTAAATTGACGTAGGGAAATAGATTTTGTTCTTTAGGCAAACAGGGCAAGCTGAAGAAAATCCTTTATAAAAACAGAGACAGGTCCATTTTACTTAATGTACCATTTTGGTCATCTATAATTAAATAGGTATATAAATGTACAAACACGACCTACATGTTCGACATTCAAGCTCGACTGCTTCCATTTCCGCCCCCCCCACCACCGGACGCTGACGTCATTGTACTACCCACTGTGACGGCGCGCAGCGTCCTAGTTTTATGTAGCGAAAACCTACAAGTAGGTACCTAGATGTAATTCTATTTTTTGTCCGACTACCAAATAGGGGTAATGATTTTCCCGTGTATTTAATAAAAACAATAATAAAATATCGTGGGACAGCAGCGTATGGTATATGGTCGAGCAGCGGTGGCGCAGCGGTACGGCCCTCGCCTTAGAAATTTAAGTTCGCGGTTTCGATTCCCAGTCGCGCGCACACATCTTTGTGTGATTTTTACATCGCCGCTGCTTAGTATCGGTGAAAGAAAACATCGTGAGAAAACCAGCATGTCTAAGAACTAATTATTCGAGGACTTGTGATATCCACCAACCCGCACTTGGTCAGCGTGTGTGGATTAAGGCCTAAACTTTCTCAACTCGTAATATAGTTGAGAGAAGACACGTGCCTAGGAGCGGGGCACTAGAACGGGTTGTTAACACACATGGCCATCTGATCCCAAATTAAGCAAAGCTTGTACAATGGAAACCAGATAACTGAGATAATTTATGAAATTTAAACGTGTATGACTTTATCTTCTGTAATTACATACTTACTTATTCATAAAAATCATAAGACTCTAGTTAAAATGGACTTTGTCTCTTTCTTACTAGTATAAATGTGAAGATGACAGACAAAGACAAACAAATTATAAACCTATTTTAGCTAGAATGAGCTGAGACGTTTATGAATACGGGGATTACTATAGGTAGATAATTACACAAAGACTCAAGAAAAACAGACATATTTATCACACAAATGTCTAACTTGAGTGGAAGTAACGAAGTAAGTAATTTTGACTGGCCGGTGGCGTGGTCGGTAAGATACTTGCTTGTCACGCCGGAGGTCGTGGGTTCGATTCCCACCCGAGACAAACATTAGTGATGAACATTTGTGTTTGTGTCGAGTCTGGGTGTAAATATCTATTATAAGTATATATTTACAAAAGAAAAGTATTACATTATAGTATATACAGTTATCCGGTTTCCATAACACAAGCTCTGCTTAGCTTGGCTCCTGATGACCGTGTGTGTTAATGTCCCAGAATATTTATTATTTAGTATTACTATTATTATTTACATTGGTTTTACCATGTAACGGTGGCGTATAGCCGTGTCTCTACTTGTCCGATGAGAGAACGGTTTTTGAAAGATAGGTTTTTGGCACTGTATGACTTTCCAGCAGTCTATCATCAGCAGTTTTAGGGGCTGAGTCTGAGTCCCGTGGGAGTAGGGAGAGGACCCAGAGTGGTGTAAATCAGGTGACAATAATCGTGGTTAATGACCAGACAAAGTCCGCAAGCGTTTTTGCCGTGTTCCGGTCAGATGGTGACATCAATGAAGATAGTGGGAATTGTTGCTCCTTTATCGTTCCGAAGAACTAGATGAGAAAAGTTGTGCTCAATGACGTGCTTTAGGAAAGGCATATGTTCAGCAGTGGACTAGAATAGGCTGATGATGTAGAAGAAGAACCGTATTAAGCCTCAATTTACTGCCTTCTCACTGAAAATCAATTGTAATCACGAGTGAATCGGCGTATTGGGAAGACGTTCCATCGTAGACTACATCTTTTTTTTTATAAATATTCTGGGGCATTAACACACACGGTCATCTGGTCCCAAGCTAAGCAGAACTTGTGATATGGAAACCAGATAACTGGTGTATACTATACATATAATACTTTTCTTTTGTAAATATATACTTATAATAGATATTTACACCCAGACTCGACACAAACACAAATGTTCATCATTAATGTTTGTCTCGGGTGGGAATCGAACCCACGACCTGCGGCGTGAAAAGCAAGTATCTTACCGACCACGCCACCGGCCCGTCATTACTTAACATCAGTTACGTTGTTCAAGAACAAGCCTATTTCAGAATAAAAAAATAATAAAATAGCATCATTCCCCTTGCCTTTTCCCATTTCTATTGAGGTCGGCTCCCAGTCTAACCTGATGCAGCTAGCTACCAGAATTGTACGAGCGACTGCTATCAGACCTCGAAACCCGTAGGGAACCAGTAGCCGAGATGGTTAGACCAGGTATCAGATTATATTGGCTTCTGACTACATGTAACGATTGTCATAGATGTGTTAAATGACAACCGGGACCGACGGCTTAGCGTGCTCTCCGAGGCACGGAGGGTAGTCCCTCAACCAACCAGACACGAAACAAATTTTTGTTGTTCCACAAATATTGTCCGGGGCGGGAACCGAACTCGCGACCTCCCGGGCACACTATAGCCCAATCGGACGGTTCACACCGCTCGACTACCGAGGTCGTCAAAAAATAATACAATAGCACTTATTAAAAACGTGACTGTAAGATATCTGGCAATGAAAAGACTATGTAAATGAAAAATTTAATATTACTCGCAAGAAAAGCTGGGATTATAGAATAGAGTTCTTATTCTACCATTCAACTGAAAGGACGGTAGAGAAAATGTAATCTACTACAAATCTATTTTTTTTCTTGATTTAACACCAAACTTCACCAAAGGTTTGTTTTTATCCCATTATGGGCTTGCGCTTGACCAGAACTTACCTATTGTTAAGTTGTGATGTAGTCTACGATGAAACGCGCTTACCCTTTAAATGCCGATACACTCGAGACTTGAAGACAGGCAGATTATAGCTATCGGGAAAGATGCCGCCAGTGAATTCCATAACTTAGCAGATTGCACAATAAAAGTGAACTCCAAGCGCTTTGTGCGTACCCGTGGAAATATGTCTGATTAAATTCATGCGAAATCCAAGACAGTTCAGGTGTCCTGCGGCTTGGCCGGATTCAAATCCCGAGTCTCTTCACGGCGCCGTTGTTGATCCTAAAAAAGATTCACAGATGACACCAATTTTAATAAAATTAAAAAGTTAACAAAATTTTTTTTTTTGTTTTTTCCCTAGCTCCTAGGCACAAAGTGTCAGTTAACGCACAACAAGGGCCTTCGCTCATAAATATTGCTAGTAAAAATTAAAAACCTAGTCGTTTGTTATAAAATAAACTAAATCAAGAACCTATTCATATTATTATCTAATGTAGTACCTACATATAACGAATGAACACGAAAACACCATTTTCAGCAAAAATGTATAACAAACGCAATACATCCAACGAAATATTGGTTATTGATAGAACTAGAGAAAGCTATCAACGAAAACTCGATGCATTTATTTGTTCTTAAAGAAACAGATGGAATAGTACTCAGTAAAAGGCTTACTACACACTTGAAATTAAAAAGAATAAAAAAAAGTATAAATTAAAAAAAAACATATAAATTCTAAAAATTTTATTGCATAGTATTGTAGTAGTTTTATTGCAGTTCAGATAAACATTAAAATAATTTACTATGTTAGCCACACTCTAAGGCCACACTAGCCTGAATAAATAATAATACAATAATAATACAGTAAATAATAATAAACTAGCTTACCGCCGCGGCTACGCCCGCGTGAACTAAATATCATGCCCAGCAGTGGGACAAAAAGTAGCCTATAGCCTTCCTCAACAAATGGGCTATCTAACAGTGCAAGAATTTTGCAAATCGGACCAGTAGTTTCTGAGATTAGCGCGTTCAAACAAACAAACAAACAAACTCTACAGCTTTATAATATTAGTATAAATAATAGTAATACAGCCTAAATCGTGACTAACAAATGATCTCTTCTACTCAGGACTTTATCGAAGTGTCAAAAATATTAGTATTACTTTTTTTAAATTTACCTGTTGATAAAATTAATACTTACAGGTTTACTTTGCGAAAATCTTTTGTTATCTTGTTGAAAATCACATTTACTCTGGATCGCACTATTCTGCTATTTTGACAGTTCAACTTTCGCAATGTTGGCTCTCTACACCCATTTAATAGTAGTAGAGATGGATGTACGACTGTAAAATTGAACATGAAATACGAAGACTGCTATAATATGAAAACAAAATTCATCGAGGCGTGTTTCGCTTGACTAAAATTCTGCCCACCAGACACTAAAGTGCAGTAACCGCAAAATAACGATTGCGAGCAAACGCCATTTAAAGTTAAGAATTTGATATAAAAGAGTAAAACTGTAAATAAAAACCACCTAAATTGTCCGAGAAAAAAATTAGTTAATTCAGCAGAAATCTTACGAAACCCGCTTTCAGAATCACTAATAAAACGAAAAATAAAGTCATCCAAGGGCTATTACTGTACTTTAGTGTCTGGTGGGCAGAATGACAAATGCGAAAGTTGAATTATCAAAATAACTGAGTAGCCTTTTTTTAAAAGTTGTTATATAAAATAACGTATATGTACCTTTGTGTGTCCTAGAATATTGCAATCAATATTTCACCCACTTCTACTAAATCGAACTGAGATTTTGAGTACACGTTTAGTTTTGATGACAAAACAAGATTTTGTAAATACCGCCATTTTGAATCCAATATAGCCGACGGTACAAAATGGCGACTTACCTACCGTTTTTATAACAACCCCTGCAATATGGGTAACAAATGAAACGAGAAAAACAAATGACATAAGATTTTTTAAATGTATTTTATTTATTTTGGTATTTAATATTATTCACCTTTTGAACCCGACGACGGTTGTATGACACTAGGTTACTTTTAAACAGGTGAACTAATTTAACGATTCTGTGATATTGAATGCTTAAACTTCCTCAACTCTTGGGATAGTTACTAGAAGACCCATGCATACTAATGCCCAACAGTGTGACACTAAATGCTTGTTGCTTACGATATTATCAAATCTAATAAATGTTGAGATTACGGAGACGAATAAGTGTACAGACCAACCAGTGATGTTTTATGCGACACTGCTAATGTAAAAGTTTCTAAATGTATTTCTATAAATAAAATAATTAAAAAAAATTGTATCAGAGTAAACACAGAATATATTCTTTTAAATTATTAGTTTTAGATTGAGTTTAAAAGAGACGTCGGTATACCTAACTAGCCAGTTCAAAAATATCTTAGGACAACCGATAGTGCCAGAGAGCCGTATGTCTTATTTAGGGATAACCTAGTTGTATAGGCAATTGTTAAGATTGAGCAATTCACACGTCAAACCTAAATCACCATCAAATAGGTAGCTAACAAAATAGATTAGATTCTAATCTATTTTGTTACCTAATACTTGAATAGGTAACAATAATGTATACCTTCACAGAGTATGAGTGAAGTTTCCTGCCATTCATTTGTAGTAACAGTTTTATGATATTGCAGTTGTACGATATAAAAAGTGAAGAACAGATATATGAAAATAATTAAATGAATAAAAAAAATTAAATAATACATAATAATAATAAATTAAATAATTAATCAATTAATTATTAATTCCTTATTTGTATTCCTAGTATATTAAACCTTGTAAAAAAGTAATAACTGTTGGCAATCCTAAATAAAGAAATAAATAAAAATATACTAGGTACTCATTAAGTAGGTCTAAAAATTTCATACCAATACAGTGTAGTGCAAAATTTGTCGTGTGATGCATGGCGCTCATATTGATTTTCTACTCTTCTTTTGTATACTCTTATTTTCTACTCTTTTATATGGGAAAGAGAAAAGGGCTGTTTTTAGGGTTTTCCCGGCAATTATTCCCCAATTCCCCAGACCTCCACGAACATTTCAAGACCAAGATAAGATAAATCCGTTTAGCCGTTCTCGAGTTTTAGCGAGACTAACGAACAGCAATTGATTTTTATTTAAATAGATTAAATTCTCAAACTAACGAAAACTTTCCTTGTTCCAGATCTTCAGTTCCCAATCGACGTGTCAGGAGTACAAAACGACCATCCATTTCTCGATGCAGACTCTTTACAGTCGTTATTCAGACGGCTGACAGCGCTCAATCGATGTGCGAATATGAAATTAGAACACCATCACCATCAGAAAAGATCGGTAAGTGGTATTTCATAGTATTTTCTTAAAATTACACGAATATCATCAATAAGCACCTATCGGCATTGTTTGATTTTATACTATGCACCACACAAAAAAGGTGAGAATTTAATAAGCACTTAATCCTCGTCGCCAGTAGTATTTAATGAATTTTAGCAAGGAGCTATGAGTTAAACACCGAGTCCAGACGATAACTGATTTGTTCACGATTATCCTATATTACAATAGATAATTCCCCACAACACAGTAAAATAAATTAATATTCTGGGACATTAACACACACGTTCATCTCGTCCCAAGCTAAGATGCTGTTACGGAAACCAGATAACTGGTATATACTACACATATAATACTTTTATTTTGTAAATTTAAACCTATAATAGATATTTACACCCAGACTCGACACAAACACCAATGTTCATCACTAATGTTTGTCTCGGGTGGGAATCAACCCACGATCTGTGAGAAGCAAGAATCTTACCGACCACGCCACCGGCCCGTCAAATCATCAATGAAATTAAACTATTTTTAAGTGGTCCTTCGTCAACTTCTGTATTCCTCTAATACCCAGGAACTGTATCACTAAAACGACTCGCTATAATAAGCTATGTGACTTCTCATTAACTTAGAACGTTTAACAGGAAAGTGTTATTTGCAACTTTTAGTACCTAAATTGTTTCTACCAGTTTTGAGGAGGCGAGGTTGAGTTGATGATGTTGACGGGCCTATATAGCTAAAATGCAGCAAATACCTGACTCCTATAATTAACCTTCAGTGATTATTGACGATTGACAGGCCGGTTGCTTTTCACGCCGCAGGTCGTGGGTTCGATTCCCACCCGAGACAAATATTTGTGTCCACGAACATGTCTGTTTGTCTTGAGTCTGGGTGTGAATTATATTATAAGTACTTATTTACAAAAGAAAAGTATTATATGTAGTATATTATCAGTTATCTGGTTTCCATAACACAAGCTCTGCTTAGCTTGGGATCAGATGACCGTGTGTGTTAATGTCCCAGAATATTATTATTATTGTTATATTATTAGTGAGGGAAACATTTTGCCTCCAAGCAACCTGCTTCTAACGAGACTTGAACGTCTAACACAAGAACTGTTAGACGCACGCGTTCCCTTCTGATGAGGTACATGAACAGTTTGTGTACATAAACTGTTCCCCTCGTATTCTTAACATCTTTTAAGCTCAACAGATCTAAATTAGGTTTATAATTCATTGGTCTTTGTCTGTCATCTTTACATTTATACTGATAAGAAAGAGACAAAGTCCATTTTAACTAAAGAGTCTTATAAGATTTTTATGAATAAGACCTGTCATGTTTTGTGTTTGTGTGTAGCTTTTATTTACATGTGTGCTGTACGTGGTTATCTCGCCTCGCCCCAAAGACTGGCAAAAACTATTAACACCACCTGTGATCAATGCTCTAAGTAAAAATACCAAGTTTAATCTTGAGGGATTCGACTTACTAACTAGAAACTTTCTACTTTTTTTTTGCAAGAAAATCCTCACTTTATTAGAAGACATTTAATTTTGTAACTAAGTTAATAAATTGTCACTAAACTTAGGTGGACAAAAGCTTTGATTGAAAAAGTTTTACACAACTCCGAACAAAAACTATTTGCTTTACAGCTGTAACGACACTTCGGATTCTTTTTCAAGTCCTTTGAAGAAGGTTTTAATTAGGGATTGACAGTATACAGAGCAGCGATAGCGCAGCGGTACGGGTTCCGCCTTAGAAAAATAAAGTCGCGGGTTCGAATCCTGATCATGATGAATTATTTCATCTCCGCTGCTCAATATCGGTGAAGGAAAACATCGTAAAACCGGCATGTCTAAGAACTAATCATTTGAGGACATGTGACATCCACCAACACGCACTTGGTCGGTGTGTGTGGAATAAGGCAAACTGTCTCAACTCATAAGATAGTTTAGAGCATACCCGTGCCCAGCAGGGTTATAACAAAGAAATTGATAAGAAAAGTGACATATCTGAATAACAATATCAATATTAACCTAAATAATAATAATAATAATAATAATAATAATAATATAGTGGGACATTAACACACACGGTCGTCTGATCCCAAACTAAGCAGGGCTTGTACTATGGAAACCAGATAACTGGTAATATACTATATATAATACTTTTCTTTTGTAAATATATACTTAAATATAGATAATTACACCCAGACACAAGACAAACAGACATATTTAAACAAATGTTTGTCTCGGGTGGGAATCGAACCCACGACCTGCGGCGTGAAAAGCAAGTATCTTACCGACCACGCTACCGGCCCGTCAAATAAAGAACAAACTAACTAATGCCTGATTAAAATAACTTTTGGACTATAGATCTATGGTCTGAAATAAATTCATTTTATTATTATAAACATTTTTTAGTTTTTAACTAGGTACTAAATTTTTTTGTCTAAATTGTTTTATCTAGACATGATTTTACACACTTACCTACTTAAAATGCTTATATGAAATCTGTGAAAGATTTATGTAAATTGAAAATGTTCTCAATAAAGATGTAAATCAAATAAAATCATAAATTAAACTTGAATACGATGATAATTTTAACCCGTGGGAACTTAATTATAACATTAATAACTGAATTAATGACTTTTACCTAGTAATTAAAATCATTAATTAATATTTACGATTTTTGTGTTATAGTGGTTTAAGTACAAAATTTTGTGATTTATTAATGACCAGTTACCCACCCCGGCTTCGTACGGGTACATTTTAAACTAACCTTTCCCATGGATCATGCTGTTAATTGGTTAAAACTTATCTTGACATGTTAGGTATAGATAGTATTTGATAATATTCCAAAACTTTTTTTTAAACTCACAACTAGCTTATGGGTATAAAATGCCAAATATCTTAGTGCCAAATTTCAACCCGTTCCGTATAGTAGTTTTTACGTGAATCTATACATTCTTACACACTTTCGCGTTTATAATATTAGTAGGACTCGTAATATGAGTTTAGAGTCTAACTCGCTATTCTTATGGATCATTTACACGAAGACAATAGCTGGGGCGGGATAGTAGGATGGAAAGCAAGCAACTAAAAAGCATCGTTTAAATGGGGACAACTGTCTTGAGATTGCTCTAATCTAATGTAATTTTAGTGATTCGCTGTATCTTACTGTACTATCCCGGCTATTGTCCGACACGTGGACACTCACGATAGGACTGGTCCTTAAATTTAAATGAAATTCTCTGAAGGATCAAATACGCAATGAAGTGATCCAACAAAAAACCTGAGCAATCCACATAGCTCACCGGATTAGTAAGCTGAAGTGGCAGTGGGCCGGTCATATCTGCCGCAGAACCAACAATTTCTTGAGTGGAGACCACGGATTGGCAAACGTAGCGTGGGACGCCCTCAGAGTAGTTGGAGCGACGACCTCTGCAAGCTAAGAGCTGGATAAGGGTAGTCGTGGATTGTGTTCAGTGGGGTGCTTTGCGAGAGGCTTATGTCTAGCTGTTGATTAAAATAGGCTGATGATTAAATGGCCCATTACGTCAAGGCAGTCAAGCCAAGCGGTAAATAGTAAACCTGTCTTATTTTTACCTAAATTTATGTCATAGAAAACACATTTTACAAAATAGAAACTGGCTTAGTACTTTCAATTTTACGGTTATTTGCTTCTAAGCAGAGTGGTAAAATTACAGCTATAATTTTACGTTTTAAAGGGTTAATAAAATAACGAAGACAGGCATAGCCACTTTTACTACAATGACATTAAGGATGTGCTAATCCTGTTTTATTCATGTTTTATAGTTTCCTTAGCGTTATTGCACAGTAATAGGTAGACCTTATGTAAAGTACAAAATTTATTTCATATACGACTTGTATGGAGGGAGGTTAATGAGCCTGTGTTTTGTATTAAGCCGATCTTCCACCACCTACTAAATAAAGTTAGCTTAGCTCAGCTCACATAGTTATGCCAGTTTTTCATACATGTGCCTTCACCGCAAACCATGTGAGCTGAACTAACTGCTTCTAACCCCCTTACCGCACGGCCACTAAATCCAGTGACGAGACTAGCGATTTTGCAGTCCATTGGCCGCTTGCATTCACTTGTTTTTATACACTATTAAACGAAATACATAATGAATTCACGACACTTAGCGTCTCTCGACGCTGAGTGTCGTGGATGGGCTATACCTTCCCCTTCTGGCGTCTTACGCTAAGGTTGTTTGTACATTGTGTGATCGTGCGCTGGCATTTAGCTTAATGCTCGGTCATAAATTAGGTCAGCTTACTTCACTTCAGTTTAGTTTCTACTTAGTTTAGCTGGCAGTGGACAATAGACTTTAATGTCACTAAAGGACAGGGAGGGGGAGGGGGGAGGTGCGATTACAGATAGGGTAAATGAATCATTATCAAACAGCGTTATTTATAATGTACTATTTGCTATTTACAGTCTGACCGTACCTATTCTGACAAAATTAAAAAAAATGCCGTTAGGGCCAAACGATACATCAAAATAATAATTTAAGTGACAAATTTTCACTCGCCCCTTAGTGAGGGGCGAAGCACTACACCAAAATAATAAAATACGGGGCTATGGAAGTATTAAAATCGAAAGGGGCGAGATCGATAGGGCGAAATGAGCGTACTCCGCTCTCTAGTAGGCCGCCGTCGTAGACGTGTGTTGCCACATAATACGAATATTAAATATGGACTTGGATTATTTTTAGAAGTTAATGAAATTACAGTTAGGAACACACATGCTTAGCAATTTGAGTTAAACCATAAACTTTGTTTAATATATTTTATGCAAATACGAAGTAATAAAATAGATTATGCACTTAGAGTAGCGATGTTTTTACTTTATTAGAAAGCGCAGTCATAAAATGGCGGGTTTCCATTTTTATATAATTAATTAAAACACAACACGAGTTAGTTAAAAGTTATCTGAATCGCATCTACCTATATTATAAGCAGCTATTTAATAATAATGTTATTATTATTACTAGCCCTGATCATCCCACTGCTGGCCAAAGGCCTCCCCTAACATCTTGTGCCACCTCCATCCAATTATCCAAGAATTTATCGATTTCATCCCTCCATCTCCGTCTCGGTCTATAGCGACGCCTCCTCCTAAGACCTAAACTCTCTCAACTCGTAAGATGTTAAGAGAAGACCGGTGCCCAGCAGTGCGACACTAAGGGTTGGTGTGATATACCTTTTACTCTTAATCAAATTACTACATCCCCGATGCCTAATTTTCTGTAAACTCAGAGAGAAACCATCTCAAAAAAAACAGTTTATCACAATCGGTTCATCCAAACAGGCTACGATATAACTTAAACACAGATACGGACGTTCAACTTAGAACAATCCTTTTTTGTCAGGGGTTAAAGTTTGTAAAGATACTTTCAAATATAATAATAATAATATAGTGGGACATTAACACACACGGTCATCTAATCCCAAACTAAGCAGAAGCTCTGCTATGGAAACCAGATAACTGGTAATATACTACAATACTTTTATTTTGCAAATATATACTTAAACATAGATAAATTACATCCAAACACAAGACAAACAGACATATTTAAACAAATGTTTGTCTCAGGTGGGAATCGAACCCACGACCTGCGGCGTGAAATGCAAATATCTTACCGACCACGCCAACCGGCCCGTCATATCAAACTATCCAACACGCAGATTTGTGATTCTTTCAATTATTCCTCTATCGAGCTATAACAAAGCTATTTACGCTCAAATATGGGAACACTCAGATTATAGTGCTCAGCTAAGCTTAAAATTGCCGGGTTATTGTGTGAAATATAGTTTCATGGTGGGGTAGATTAGAAGGATATAAGTTATGTTTACAATCTATGTAGATATACCTACTGTTATTAAATGTTTATTGATTGGATACTGAGTCACCTTCGTCCGTGGGAGTGCACCTTTTAGTGCACACGTGGTCCCCGGGTGGTGCAAATCAGGTGACAATCAACTGGTAATTATGTTTACTGGTAATTAACTGGTGGTGGTTAGTGACCACCCATCAGACAAAGCCGCACCGCCAAGCGGTCTTGCCGTGTTCCGGTGCGATGTCTGGTGACACCATTTAAGAGGGTGGGTTAAAATTGTTGCTCCTTAATGGTTTCAACCTTAAGGTGCCTCGTTTCACTGCCACCTTCTCACCGAAAGTCATTCGTAATCACGAGAGAATCGGTACATTTGGCTGGTGCGTCCCATCGTAGACTACATCATTGCTTAACACCATATAAGTTGTAGTCAAGCGCCAGCCTATTCAAGAATTAAAAAAAACCTAATAGTTAAAACGGACAGGACGGTGGACAGGTCACATACTACGCTGTAAAACTGAGAAATGGAGTAAGCAGGTAACAAACTAGTACCCAAGAGACGTAACCAGATAGCGGGGACGTCCAATAAGTAGGCGGGAAGATGATTCCTGCTTAACATTGGGAGCTAACTGGACCAGAGTTGCAACCGACAGAGGGCAGTGTAAGCAATTGAATGAGGCCTATGTCAAAAGACACGCCCAACTGAGGGACATCCTATAAATAAAATATTAGTCCAAACTGACTTTTAACAGCTCGAAAACACGGGCTATTATTAATAGTTAAAAAGTAGTGATTACATACTTTTTAAATAAAACGAAATCTCTAAGACCGAGCTCAAGATTCAAAGAACCCTTGCAGTTTTCAAAGAAATTTCTAGGCGCTTAATAGATTTTTCACGGTAAAATAATTGGCAGTACTGCCAGCTTTCTGCCAAGGCCTCGATTGGGAGGAATTTTGAGTTAGAAATTAGATTTAGTTTATTTATTTTATTACATTTTAAGTTGTCCTTTGTACATACTCGTAGGTACATAAATAAATAAACCGCTATGTTTAATCTCTGGGATCCTATTGAATCCTAGGGTTTTATTTTACTTTAAGTACCTACTCAACATTTTTAAACAAAAAAAAAACAGCCTCCCTTTATTGTGCCCCAAAAAGCCTATCTATATAAAAAAATAATCCCTATTCCCTTGGTCACGACATATCGCGTGAACGGCTGAACCGATTTCACAAATTCTTTTTTTTTAATATTCCTTGAAGATGGCTCTTACGAAGAGAAAAATTTAAAGAAAAAACATCTCCAAAACGGCTTGACCTATTTCTATGGAATCTTTTATCTATATTCGACAAGTCTGAGAGTCGGTCGTAATCTATTTTCGGACCCGGTAGGTGGCACTGCTTTACCGGGCAGGACGACGTCTGCTTGGTCCGCTAGTTATAAAATAAAAAGTTAAGTATTTATGTTAATATTTATATAATTTATCTTTATAATAAAAATGAATCACTAAATATGTTGCTAGGCGTAAAACTCCAGAACGGCTAAACCAATTTCGCTATTTTTTTTTAAATATTATATCTATATTCGGTAGGTCTAAGGATTTACATATTTTCGGACCCGGTAGGTGGCACTGATTTACCGGACAAACGACGTTGGCGGGGTCCGCTTGTTATATTATAAAAATATTTACTTTGAAAGTAGCAATCCAACAACATAATCACCCAAACTCAATCAGTACAGTCAAAGATATTTATTCAACCATTAATAGACCCCTGCGGCTGTAGGGCTTGCCCTTTCGCTTCACATTTGATTACAAAACCTAATCACACAGCCGACCGGAGCGAAACAACAAACCATTTATCATGCGCTTCGCAACACATAATAACTGTCTCCATAGTTCAGTGGTTACCAGACATACGACCTTGTTTTAGTTCTTTTTATTCTAAATTAAGCTTGCGCTGGACTACTTGCCAGGTGTTAAGCATTGATTTGACGGGCCGGTGGCGTGGTCGGTAAGATACTTGCTTTTCACGCCGCAGGTCGTGGGTTCGATTCCCACCCGAGACAAACATTAGTGATGAACATTTGTGTTTGTGTCGAGTCAGGGTGTAAATATCTATTATATGTATATATTTACAAAAGAAAAGTATTATATGTATAGTATATACCAGTTATCTGGTTTCCATAACACAAGCTCTGCTTAGCTTGGGACCAGATGACCGTGTGTGTTAATGTCCCAGAATATTTATTATTTATTATTATTATAATTAAACAATTCACACAAAGAAGTCACACGACCAGGATTCGATACCGCGACCTTATTTTTCTAAGGCGAGGCCCGTACCGCTGCGCCACCGCTGCTCAATTGATGAGCAATTCATTTAACAACATTTAATTTTAACCTTTGCTATCTCACAGCAATTATCGTGTTAATAAGTTTCGTCCTTGCGAGTTAGGTGCGATAATTAAATGCTATTTTTAGCATCTCTTGTCATAATTTTGTACTGCGTTAGATATTTAAAAACAGGAATCTTTGGTTCAGTGTATATTTGTTCCAACTACAAGGCCAGGTTTGATTCTTCTCCGGTTTGATCCCCAGGTCGTGTAATAATTATTACTATAGGGTGTTCTAAACCATAATTTATGTTTAACTTTTGCTAGTACTGCAACTGCCTCTATGGTAAAGTGGTAAGCGTGTTCGCTTAATAAATAGTTCCCGGGTTTGATTCTCGAGTCAAGCAAGACTTTTTTTATACACCTACTTATAGAATTATAGTTGCGGGCTCAAAGTTTGGAATTGTTACAGTTGAAAGGCAATAGGCTCACTCCTATTACATATGGGACCTAAACTTGACGAAAAGTGAGTGATATTCACCTCTGCTTACACCTTCTGGTAATAAAGGCGTTATGTGTACAACAATAATACCACATAATGAAGTAGTCAAAGATTTTTCTCTTTAAGTCTAATGGCCTAATTCATAAAAATCTTATGGAGCTGTAGTTAAAATTACTTAATTTTGTTTATTTTATTAAAATACTTATATAAATGCGGGGGCAAGTTCTATAACTAATGCGAGATCCAACGTTTTGGACTGAATTTTATCGCGTGCCGTTATCTATTTTGTCTTACAAGGATAGCCGTGACGGGGTTATAGTAGTGAGATTTATCTCAAACAAAATTAGACCGCTTTAACAAGCCATTTATGTCGATGACTGTACCGATGATCTTAATTTGTCTTGTCACGGCACCAAATTGACAGTAAGAACAGATTATAAATAGCAGGTTTATAAACATCGCTCTCATGAATAGCTTGTTAGTAAGTTTTGTCAAGGTACGGTAGTTTGATTAAACAATAATATTAGTAGATGTCTTTAGACTGAAGGTATAGGCAGAGGTATTACAGCTCACGAAGTTTGTTCGATGAAATTGTAACATGTGTAATTGACAACAATTTGAACTTTTAACATTCCTATTTTAAATTAAAATTAGATCAAATATAAGAAAAACCATATTTTTTCACGAAGTTAAGACGTCGCAAGACAATTGTACGGTTGAATACTAGTATACTAGTGATCTCTTTGTTTTGCTATACTTAATTCAGAAAAAAACCTGAAACTTGTACTTACTCATTAACCGCCAGGAAAACTACTTACTTACTTATTTTTTACTCTTGGTAAGTTTTGAAGAAAATGGTGTAACTAATCTTGTATCTCCATACAAACTTTGGACCTCACATTCACTCATAAACTCTTTTTTTATTTATTTAGATTGTAATCTAATCCAATTTCTATATTTCTTCTAGATTGATAACAATGATCACCAAAGTCAGTCCTAAAGTCAGAATAAATAGATATATCTCTGAACTAGTGAACTAACTACGAAATTGAACTAAATTCTCTTGACAACAACTTCATTGGAAAGCAATCAGCAGCGCTTGAAATCACTTTGGTTCAAGAAATGGATTTATACAATTTGATGCACAGACTAAATTTAATAGTTAGGTAATGTATCTAAATGAATAAATAAAATTCATTTTATTTTTAGGAAAGGGCCTTTAACTATTATTGTTTATGTTTTTGACGTAAACCATACCATATCGCTTCCTATAAAATGAAGGTTAAAATACAATTTTAAGGCGTATTTTGGTGTGCATCTTTTATGGTTTTTTTTCACGTGTTGGTGTGAAGTGATAAAGTATTTGTAATAAATACTTTATTACTTCAAATCCTAAAATTGGCTGAATAGATTGTGGCAGTTAAGGTATGATTAGAGCAGTCTCATAAACTGAAGTTTTATTTAAAAGATATTTAAAAAATAGTAGAGACGATTAATTAATTATTAATTTGCAATAATTCATCTCTACTATTGCAAATTTTACGGTAGTTTAAATTTGGTATGTACCTCAAGGAATTATAAATTACCGTAAAATTTGCAATAGTAGAGATGAATTATTGCAAATTTTACGGTAGATTATAATTCCTTGACGTACCAATTTATTTCATCTGTGTCTTTCTGAAACTAAATTTGATTGCTTACATTATTCAAACATTTTACGGACGTATAAGATGATTTGGATTAAACCAATTAAGTTCTCAGTTAGTGCAATCGGATTAAGCTTGTTAACGCTGTCTGGGTCGTAAAGTTGCTGTCAAAATATTGAAATTACTGTTCAAAGGCATTGTATTGATTTATTTAAATTAATTTTATAGCTTTCTACTTTCCTGGAATTATGTATTAATGAGAATAAAAATTCAATTAAAAATAAAATTTCTGACAAGTTAGGAAAATGCGGAAATTATTAATTACTTACCTTTTTCTGTTAATTAAAAATGAATTAGCGAAATTCTCTTTGATCTAATTTTAGTTAGGTAATACTTAAATTATTGGATAAATTATTTTTACTGGAGAAGACACTTGTAAAAGAAAATCATTAAAAACAGAATACATCTGACATCTTCTGCTAACCCCCCGTAATCATAAACGTCTGATAAGCTCATTATAGCTAAAATAGGTTTATAATTTGTTTGTCTTTGTCTGTCATCTTGACAGTTATACTATGTGTATTTATTATATGTGTGTGTGTGTGTGTGGGTGTATGTGTGTGTTTGCATGCCTGCGGCGCTTGCTTGCATACGTGCGTGAGTGAGTGCGTGCGTGGGTGCGTGCGTATGTGTGTGTGTGTGTGTGTGTGTGTGTGTGTGCGTGCGTGCGTGCGTGCGTGCGTGCGTGCGTGCGTGCGTGTGTGTGTGTGTGTAGTAAGAAAGAATTTTTCAAAACTCAACCCCTAAGGTGTGAAACGGGAACTAAGCGGGTGAAGCCACGGGCAGTAGTGAAATATCGGTATACTGGAGTAAATCGGTAATATTCAGGGAACCTCGTTATTCTGACAAACCTATTTAGAAACTTCAGGGAAAACGATTAAGGTTTTGTCGTATAGTAATTCTTAATAGATTTTTGATAGGATTCCTCAGAACAGTTTCGTTGAGGAAACATAATTTGCTGAACTTTTAATTTGTTACCTACCTACCTACGTGACTATATGTGATATAGGGTGCCACGTGGAAGCGCTCATGATTACAAACATTTTTTTCCGAAAAATATTCTTTAAGTTACATTTTCTAGTTAAACTTGTTATTTAATACTGAGCCGCTCAGTAGAAGACGGAAGAGAGACGATCGTTACCTTGTCCATGCCCTACTCTACACTCTCTTATTGTTGGCTCTACTGCACTCACTCACTTCAACCCTTTTTAGTGTCCCATGCTGGGCACGAGGTGGCTCTCACAACTATCTTACGAGTTAAGATAGTTTAGGCCTTAATCCACACACGCTAGCCAAAGGCGGCTTGGTTGATGTCGCATGTCCTCAAATGATTAGTTCTCAGACATGCCGGTTTCCTCACGATGTTTTCCTTCAACGGTATTGAGCAGCGGAGATGAAACAACTGACATAAGATGTGTCGGCACGACCGGGAATCCAACCGTTGACCTTGTATTTCTAAGGCGAGTCCCGTACCGGTGCGCCACCGCTGCTCTACTCAAAATAAAATAGCAAGTAATTTAAAAAGACAGTTGCTCCAAAAACTCTCCTTAGGAAAGTTGTTTGTAATAATTCATATCCTCCACGTGTTAAAATATTGTACACTAGGTAATTACCTACCAGTCACTCTATAAGAAATGGGTAAATTATAATATAATTAAATTATAACGTAATTAGTTTTATAATTTTTTTATTAATTATATTATAATGTAATTAATTTTATTTTCAGAATGATTCAGATGATGAACAGTGTGCTCTAAGCGACAAATGGCAGTACGAGAGGAAGTCTAGAAGATGGTCAAGGGTTGTGGAGATCACGCCACAAGCACAAAGGAGGTTACAGGTAGGTAGTTTTTTAAGTTCTATAACTCAAGACTCATAAGTTAGGTAGTCAATGTCTAAAAAAAAATCAGTTTTTCGACTTAGGGCACATCTAATAATAATATATTAATACTTACTTTTTTTGAGGTTGTGTCTGTTTAAAATACAAATTTGCAAATAATTATAATAAATTTGCAAACACGGTGCAATTTTTTTACAAAACTCTCCGTACAAGTCAATTTCGCAATCTATTTGTATAAAAAAATGAATCCATATTTCCCTTGGTCACGCCATCACGCGTGAACGGCGGGACCGATTTCGCTAATACTTTTTTAGAAAATTCCTCGAAGTACGAGGATGGTTCTTACGCAGAGAAAAATGAAAAAAAAACACCTCCGATTTTTATGCAATCATATAGATACCTATATTCTATGGGTCTAAAAATCGGTCGTAATCTCTTTTCGGTAGGTGGCGCTGCTTTACCGGGCAGGACGTCTGCGGGGACCGCTAGTAATTCTATAATCTTAGCTATATATGATAGCGGACTTGAATTTTATTAAGATACTTTATATTTTGTTATAAGTATGTTTTCTACAAGTATTATGTATGATGTCATTTTCTGAAAACTTCATTTATTTAAACAAGTGACAACTGAACAAAAGAAAAACATTTGTCATCAATAAATACATTTACAAAAACGTTATTATTTCGACATCATCTTCACTAGGTAACAATAATTTAGTGATCCAGTGCTAGGCACGGCAGTCACAATTATTTTAAGAGACATTGAGAGAGTTTACTTCGCGAATAGCTATTGCTGTAGCTAGTGCTGCATTTCGATCTGGAATGTACTATTACGCTGTTTTGATAATACAATTTTCGCATTAATTAAGTGAGAGAGAGCAGTCTCTTTCATGATAAATGATTAACAAAACAGAATTTACCTATTTTGATCGAAGTGTACATTCTAAAAACTTAGGTACCAAGTGCGAGTCCTAGGCCTTTAGACATATTAGGCGCTGGACACACAGAAAAGACGTAAGACGCAGACGGAGCGCGGACATTTGTCTCTTCCGCGTCCCTTTCATACAAAATGTATAGAAGCGTCGCGACGTAAAACATACAGAAGAGACGGGGCACGGGCGCAACGCTTTTAGGTCTGCGCCTTTTGTTCAAAACACACAGGAGAGACGGGGCGAGGACGCGGCGGGGGCGAGAAGGACGCGAGGGGTGGCATGCCTGCCGACCGGTTCGCTGTCGCTTGACACGATAATATTGAAACACTGTAGAGTCATTTTATACACTGTGACAAAATGATCTGGAAAATTTTGTAGTCTCCATTATTTTATAAAATCGATTGTCTTCATTGCTTAGCCATACCGGATGTACCCAGTATCGTCTAACCCTCTGTATATTAGCGAGATGCACCAGTGCTAGTACATCTTCATCTTCAGACATGTCGTCAAGTCAAAATCAGACTGTTGAATGCCGAAAATAGTCCTGACTGCGTGACTGCGTCGCGTCCGCGCCCCGTCTCTTCTATATAATTTCAAAAGTCGCGTCCGTGTCTCGTCTGCACCGAGTCCGCGACGCGTCCTCGTCTTACGTCTCTTTTGTCTGGCCTGCGCCTTACATAGCGAAACGACAACGAAAAATCATTGACACACAATGAACAATGGTATGGAATTGACATAAAATTTATATCGGCGTTGCTGCTCAATATCGGTGGCACGGGTTTTCTCTCAACTATCTTACAACTTAATATAGTTAGTTAGTTAGTTCTTGACATGCCAGGTTCCTCACGATGTTTTCCTTTTTTATGTAATTAAAGATTACAACGATACGTTCAGGCAAATACTCGAATTAGGTAAAGAACACTTAAGTAAAGTTTATACCTCTGTATGACGTAGATCACTACCACTCCATAATTTTATTGCATATCTTGAAATAAAACTATTATATAACGGATTCTATCGCAGTTTATTTTATACTAGCGACCCGCCCCAGCTTCGCACGGGTGCAATGTGTTATACTTATAAAAGTTCCTCTAGAATCACTCTATCTATTAAAAAAACCGCACCAAAATCCCTTGCGTAGTTTTAAAGATCTAAGCATACATAGGGACATAGAGACAGAAAAAGCGATTTTGTTTTATACTACGAGTATGTAGTGATTTTAGATCCCGACGTTTCAAAGTCTTATGAAACTTGATGTTCAAGGGTGGAGTGATGTATTTAACATCCAAAATTAATCTATAATATAAAAATGAATCGCAAAATGTGTTGGTAAGCGCATAACTCGAGAATGGATAAACCAATTTCGCTAATTCTTATTTAGAATATTCCTTGAAGTACGAGGATGGTTTTTACGCAAAGAAAAATTTAAAAAAAGAACAAACTTCACCGAACTTCACTCGACCGATTATTATGAAAACTTATAAATATATTCAGTAGGTCTGAGAATCGGTCGTAATCTATTTTCGGACCCGGTAGGTGGCACTGCTTTACCGGGCAGGACGACGTCTGCGGGGTCCGCTAGTTAATTATATTAATTAAATTAATATACGTTACATCTTATTGTTTCATATTTTATACTTACTAACAATTTACAACAACTCGTAATACCAGTTTTCATATTCTGTTTAATTATGTTTACTGTTTGTGTTTTAGTTTAAACATTGTTTAGTTTGGGTTGAGATCTTGTTTAGAGTTGTATTGTATGTATGTACACAGTAATTCAACATGTCTCTATTATACAGAATAGAATAACAAAACCAGTAAATACGATGGGCCAGTGGCGTGGTGGATAAGATACTTGCTTTTCACGCCGCTGGTCGTGGGTTCGATTCCCACCTAAGTCTGAACAATTGTGTGATGAACGCGTCTGTTAGTCTTGAATCTGGGTGTAATTGTCTATATTTAAGTATGGATTTACTTAGGAAATGTATTTTAAATAGTATATTACCAGTTATCTGGTTTCCATAGTACAAGCTCTGCTTAGTTTGGGATCAGATGACCGTGTGTGTTAATGTCCCACTATATTATGTATAGTGTACTAATATAATTTAAATAAATTCGTTTACTGTATTGTTTTGTTATTAGGAATGTCGACAAGGTGTGAAAAGTCGTATTTTAAGTAGGTACTCTGTCAGTAAGGATATAAAAAAAATATAGACACCTTTTTTGTTTTTTCATTGAAATGAGATAATATTAAGGTACCTATAACACATAAAAGTTATGCAGTGGGAGTGCTCTACATAAATAAATTGATCTGGCTAGGAATCATTTTTGGAAAATGTCATTTAAAAAAAAATACCGAGCAAAGCTCGGTCATCCAGATATTTATTTTTAATTTACCTATCTGACGGAGAAAACAAAATCAAAAAAGCGTCATCCTTATTTCTTGTTATCTATCACAAGATTACCCAATATTTATTTGGCGTTAATTAATTAACCTTTGCTAGGGTACTTGGTATAGGAAAATAACATGATTCAAGGAAACAAAAGTAAATATTAGGTGATTTTCATTTTCGACGTAAAAAAAGGAACACTATTAAAAAAATGTTACGCGTAGTCTCGTTACCGATGCGATCTTTTATAATGCAAATTATTGCAATCTTTAAAACGATAGCTTATTTAAAATACTTGGCGATGATTCATGGAATATTATACTAAGCAACCCCTTAAGTTTTGAAGACTTAATTTACTAACTCTTTGTATTTACAGGTGATAGCAGCACGAGCTTTAGCAGAAAGAGAAGCAAGAGAAGCGAGAGGAGAAGTAGAAGATGATGAAGATGAATCGCTACCCACGATACGTGTGGGCTTAGTGGACGCTGATGGGCATTATACAGATGTGGAGCCAGATTTGTAAGTAATTGTTCGATAATTCACTATCCCTCAAGAAAAAGTTGGATATAGCTGACTATAACCATCTTTTTGGCTACGCTTGAGTGGTAGATAAAGTAAAGAGTTTAGTTCAAAAAAATGTAATGCTATCTAAATGCTTGTCATAGTACCAAAAGTATAGGCCGACCGTTTAACTCGCGTATCGCCATCTGAGGTACAAAGTCATAAAACATTAATTAAATCTCTTAAAGAACTATTTAACCACAGATAAAAGTAATGTAAGACTATTCGTCACTAATATCCATATCGCTTGAATCATCATCACTGTCTGTGCAGCTTGGGGAGTCAGAATCTTGGCGATAGGCGATATACGCGAGTTAAACGGTCGGCCTATAGTCGTTTCCGTTGTCTTTATTAAACTCAAACTACTCAACAAATTTTTATGCGATTTTTATTAAAAGACGGAGAGGTCTATGAGGAAGGTTAAGGTGTAGGTATAACTTCTACCCGTGTACAGGCGGAGCAGGTCGCTAGTCTTAAAGATATCTTCTGGCAGATCTAAGGAGCAGACTTCATCCAGAGGTTTATGGGTTGCTATGGTATTAGTTGATTGTTATGAAGGTGACTGTTAGCGGTTGGTTGTACAACCCTCTAAGGTACATTTTTGCGTCCACACTGATACATTTTTCCATCGATGTCGATCATATTTTGCCAATGACGTCAGTCTTTCTAGATTCTTCCCAAAAATTTAAACCAATTTCGTAAAGCAGGAAAAGGATGTGTTTGTGTTTATGTTTGTGCGTTGAGAAATTTAGGAAAAGGTCCTTTAAAAATCGTGTTGTCGTTTTTATGTTACGTTCAAACCATCCTGGACGTCCAAACCATCTCTAAGCGTCCAAATATTTATAATGTCTGCTTTCCTAAAACAATTTTTATGCTTTAACCTTAATTTTTATTTTACTTCAGTAATATTATTTTTATTCCGGACTTACTAATACTATAAATTAAAGTTGATTCTGTTTACAATGAAATTATTTATTGGGTGGACGGTGAATTAATAAAAATTTTAGTGGAACTGACAGAAATTGTCATGTAATGGAAGAGTGTAATTTGTCAGGCGATCTTTCCCTCGCTTTCTTTTTCTCCCTGTCTCTTCCTAATAACAGATCTACTACACCATGTGAATATGCACTTGCACTTTGCGCCCCTTAGTTTTTATTTTATTTTCATGATTGTAGCTAGTAGCGTCAATAGTACGAAAAAAATATCTGAATCTGAATTATCTGAATCTGATTCAATAGAAATATGTCCGCCATATTACACAAACAGAAACAAAAGTACTAGGCGCACAGAACTCCACAAGAGCTTAGCTCTCAAACAAATTGATGTTACAAAGCCAACGAACAAAGACGACTAAAGGTGGCTCTCCATCTGAGAGGCTTTCAGACCGTCTTTCTTTACACGCTTGGGATTCTATACATCGTAACCTTTCAGTTTCAAAATACGTGTTTTAGCATTAGTATACACATTCTGCTTCATTGTCTTAAATAACTCAAAACACGCTCAACAGATTTTGATAAAATCTGTAGGGATGCCTACCTATTTGGTGTGCAAGATGAAATGAAACACTGTTTCTCAAGTGAGATGAATGAATGAACGAACTTTATTATTTTCTCCTCTTTATATACAAAATTAGCTTACACGTTCAACTTGCTAACTAGGTACAAAATATTTACAAAAGTATTAACAGCCAATGGGGTAGCAAAATGCACACAAATCGCTTCATATAAAACTGTTAGGTCGGCGGCAGACGCGTCCTACAGGTCCATCTTTAAATTTAGTGGAATTATTGTGTAACTTAAATAAATACGGTTGAAGAGTAGTTTTATTTTGTTCAAATTATCATACAACTCCAGCGTAAAATATTTTTTCAAGTAAATTATAATAACTGCAGTGGCGCAGCGGTACGGGCCTCGCATTAGAAATTTATAAAGTCGCGAGTGCGATTACACATCTTTGTGTGAATTGTTACATCGCCGGCGCTCAATATCGGTGAAGAAAAACATCGTGAGGAAACCGGTCTAATAACTAATCATTCGAGGACATGTGACATCCACCAAGACGCACTTGGCCAGCGTGGATTAAGGTTTAAACTCTCCCAACTCGTAAGGTAGTTGAGACAAGACTCGTGCCCAGGAGTGCGACATTAAAACGGGGTTGAAGTAATAATAATATTACATGTCTTTAGACATTAAATAATGAATGAGATATTGGTACATGTTAAAGCAAGTAGGTGGATAAAATTGACGGAAGCTCTTTAAAAAATAATGGTTTCTTAGCACATATCAATTAAATACATTGGAAGTCAATTGAAACCTTTTGTATCTCAAATATCAATCGCAGCCAAGCCAATTATTTGAGTGAGAAGCATCAAGTACAGTTACGTCGAGCCATTAGAACAGCGATTAAGTCTAGTCAAGAACGAAGTGTAGGCGCACAGAATAAGCGTCAATTCACACCGAGTTGGCAGCGACCGCCATGCGCCAGGGCAACTGCCAACGACGTTCACGGTTCTCACTATGTCCATGCGCATTTCATTTTCGTTGAAATGGCTGCAGGCTCCTACGACTGCCGATGGCCCTCTGCGGCCGTCTTTCAGTGTTTCAAGTTTTTCAAGTGATATTTTTCTGAAAAAGCTTAGCTTTACCTAACGTGATAAAAAGAGCTACAATGTCACAAACTTGTACACGTCAAACAACAGGGTATAAATGTGTGGCGAGACGCCCTATGTCTGCGACAGTTTCTGTAATAATTCATTCGATAAGACCTAATTCATTTTATCTTATAGCTCGTACTGCGCACGCGCCGTAATACCTGTTTATCTCATGGCCCAACACACCCATCCTCATTAACACTTCGTTGATTATAGATATTGTATTCTGAGGTTATTAATTTGATTGTTGCACTGATTGATCGGAATTTTAAGTGGATTGACGCTTTAACGGATCAGTATCAACAGTGACTGACAATTTATTGAATGACTGACGGTTTTGAGGGCGTTCACCTTTGCGATTATTGTCCGACGGTTAGGTAATGTTACTTTGTTTGGTTCGGTTTGATGTAGTTTTTTGTGGCTTGTCTGTCTGTGGTCTGTCGTATTGTCCTAGTTTTCTACGAGTTTTATTTTTGCGAACAATATGCGGAGCTAAAGTTCATCATTATCGACATTATTATAGCTTATTATAGTCTGTCGAGCATGTGCCTATTTAAAGGCAAGCCACTGAACTTACTCCGTTGGCTCAACCCAAAATTTGTCTTGGCTTTCTATAAGAAATTTCGCCATTTTCCGCGATCCTTGGCATCTCCTCGCCAATTGCTAGTTTGAACACAATTTTTTATTCTAAATAAAGTTGTAGGCCCTTGACCACAACTGGATGTTTAACGTGCAAGTCCGAAATGGGCTGCAAATCGCAAACTGCAGGCGACACCGCTATTTTTTTATTAGAAGATCATACTAGCAGCTCGATGAACGGCAATAGGCTTGCTCCCCTATTACGTATGGGATCTAAACTGGCCGCCGACATGAAGGTGATATACCTACATCTCTACCTACACCTACACCTTCGTGTGATACAGGCATGAGCGCTATTTTCCGAGACTACGTCAAAGTGATTTTCTTGACCGTTACTGAACTTATTGACTCAGGTAAATTAATCCTACTTTTTACTATTGTAAATACTTAAGTTTGTAGGGATGGACGGATGTTCATTCCTTCAAAAGCGGTGAACGGATAGCTTTTCATTTTGTAAATGTTGACAGTGTTTCTCAGTAGTTGCTAGGTCTTTAAGTGGTTATTTAAACCTCTCCTTTTTCTATGTGCTATCTCCCGCTTTGCCTGGAGTGAAATGGACAATCTTACTTTTCAACTCCTCCTAATATCTGAATATTATATAATATTAAATTCGTACGGAATCTAAGACAGTTTTAGGAGTCTTGGGTCTTGGTTAGTTTCAAAACCAGAGTCCCTTCAAAGCGTCACTGTCTATCCTGGCTTATAGGTATAGCTTAGTCCCATGATAAAAGGTCATTCACTGCGAGGTAGGATATGAAAATTAACGATTTTAGACAACAAAAAATAAATACCTATGTGATTTTGATTTTGAAGTTGATGATGAAATTTAAATTTTATCCATATTAGATATTAATATTATTCTACTTAGTCATGAACTGGTATCTGATTAAACAAACGTAATTACTACAGTCAAAGGTTAATTCCACAAAGTAAAGGTACCAAACATTTCTCTTTCGTAATACAAAGGCATTCCTAAACAATTATCCGAAGTATCCCTTTTGAAATAGAAACAATTGTATTCATCGTTTTATCACACAGAAGCGTTCTTGAGTTCCTTGGACAGATAACACTTTATCACGGAACTGGTATTCCGCGCGTTCCCCTCTGCCGAGATACATGAACAGTTTGTTTGCACGAACTGTTCATGATTTGTATTTGTGTGTAGCTTTAATTTACGAGTGCATTTGTAAAGACACTCCAACTGTTACATGTATGCTGGGGTTACCTCACCTCCCACAAAAACTGACAGACACCATTTAGTACTAGAAATTGCGTTTAACACCTTCCTGTTATATGCTCTAAGTACTATAACGTCGCGTCGCGGTCCGACTGTGGTAGTATTACTTGATAGTCTTTTGTTTTTACTTAGTTCCCTAGTCAACTTTTTCTTAAAATCTTGTTTTGTTCTTACATAGTTTCTTAATAGTATAAATGTAAAGATGACAGACAAAGAAAGACAAATTAAAACTCTAATTTAGCTATTTAAACTTGGGGTTATTATAGCCTTATAGCACACTAGATCATTTAAAATTGGCATCGATGCTAACCTGCTTTCTATAAGCAACTAATATTGTCACATTACATAATTATTATTGACTGCATGTAGGTAGTTCTATTTACATACTGTAATATGGTCCTACGTTCCATAGTTTTTAATAAAACAATTCTAGGTAGCCACACTTCTAGAATAATCATGGTTTACTTGGACAGAACGCTCAGCTAAGGGCATCAAAATTGACCGCTAGACCGCTTTCTATGTTGTTTAACCTATAGGCCCTTAGTAAACTGTCAAAGTTAGTACAAGCGTACAATGAGTATAATTAAGGCAAGTCCATTTGTACTGCAGTCCCTTCACCAATCATGAATACATTTGGGTTACGAATACACGAAATGATAGGCGATTAGTTAGGTTTGGTGGCAGTTATAGCGGTAATGTTCCGCTAACAGCTCCGCTCGCATGTGCTCAGTATCATCGCGCAAAAAAATTGCTTAATTTTGTGCCATTGGGTAAAAAATAGTCTGTGTATTGTCTTATCACACATTGAAATAAAACTACTTTTTAACGGATTTAATCGCGGTTTATTTTAGATTTTAGATCCCGACGTTTCAAAAATATTATTCACAATTATTACTGACTACCTAAGACAAAATAAAGAAGACAAGACAAAGAAAGACATAGAAAAAAAAGAAAACAAAAGACATAGACACAGTGAGCTCAGTTTGCTTAAATCTGAACGCAACTTAAATATTAATGTTTGGAGGTAGTCTGTAATAATTGTGATTAATATTTTTGGACGTCAAATACCTCAGTACACCCGTGAACATGAAGTTTGAAAAGACTGAAACGTCGGGATCTAAAATCTAAAATGAACCGCGATAAAATCCGTTAAAAAGTAGTTTTATTTCAAAGTACTTAGTCTGTGTTTCAAGATTTTAAATTAAATAAAAAATTGCAACTTATCAATAGACACTTAAGCGCGAAATTTGTGGAGCTATGTGTCCACTTCTACCCTACGGTCTATGTGAACGCCTCAACGTGACTACCGCTACTCTGACAAGACCGGAACGATAAAGATAAAGAATAAGTACATATAATCGCTTTCAGTCAGTACCCACCTTACACATACGTATTGCGTTAGCCCCAATAACCTAGATAAAAGTATAAAGGACTTTCTTATACAGAGCAGAAAGCACTTAATGAAAGATTAATTGTTGTCGTGCGAATGTGACGTGATATTGAGTAATACGAGGTCGAATGTGATGTTAGCTTGAAAAATATTAGTTCCGTGAACCACTAAAACCTGATGATTTTTGTTTGTCAAAATACAAAATTGTCAAATACTGTCAAATTATGTACTAAATGGTGCTCTTGTTTGTGTATTCTCGCTAATGTTTTATATCAATGGGTTCTATTTACATTGCATTTTGATAATTTTACCATTTCTTACCTACTGATATCCTCGGACTCATTCGTATACTACCCTACCAAAATTGATAGTTCATTCATTGAGTTACTAAATTGTATTATTCTACAGACCCCAATTTTGACTCTATTTAACTATATTTTGACTACAACGAGCAAATTAGTTAACTAACTACCGCACCGATGAAGTAGATATTGTAGGTATCATTGTCCGATGGCAATGGCTGGCTGACACAACCGGTGAATGACTGAGCGCAAGACCGACGACAGTTTAATGTGCTCTGCTGCATCAAGGCGTTGTCACACTCCTAGCTCTCTGACTAGAAATTAGTACAGGGAAATTAAAAAAGTGCCAACATATTTTTGGTCCAGCTGCCGTATTATAAGTGTTTATAGTGATAGTAATTACGTTGAAAGAAATGGATGCGAATATACGCATTGTATAATCGTATCCCTTTCTTTCAACGAAATTGCAATTTTATAACACACTTAATATAGTAGCTGTGCGGGATTCTCACGAACCAGCGAACTCTATGTCTAGAGGCGATACGCTATCCCAACGCCAACGAGACAGTACCAATACAATTTACTTTCTAAAAACATTTAATATAGAACTTTCTTCAAAAACAACAATAAAGTAGTTGAGGGCCTGTCATTCAGTTTGATATTATTTTATTTTCGATTTTGATTGACTCTTTTGACATCACAAAACAACTTAACAAATAAGTGGGCATGTAGTTTTCTCGATTGCCTCTTCTGAATAGATACCATTTTAAATCGTGATTGCACACTTGAAAGGGTTTATTTTTATAGAATAAAAATACGTCTGAAACTGTTATATATACAAAAAATTACTTGAATGTGTACATAGTAGATTGTAGTACTAAATATAAGAATTCCTACTGAGTTAGGAGAGTAGGAGAAAAAGATGAAATCGACTTGAAATGAAGAGACATAAAGACATGCGTCTTAAAAAATAAGTTTTTTTTAACTTTGACTTTAAACTAACAGATATTATATGCCTCATTGTTGGTTCAATAGTAATCGCGTTCGCTTTATGTGATCTCGAACTCTAATCCCATGTCATACAAAAAAGTGCCATCTGACTTTTTGAAGTTAGGAATTTTGCTAGTTGAACTAATATATTCGCCATGTGAGGTTGTGCTCGGGTTTGGAATGAGAACGCGATGAATGCTGAGTAAATACTGCTTTATTTAATACGAAACCTATCAATATAAATGATACACAGATACATAATAATTTGTGTCTACACACACATGACAGCACACTCTCTTTGCTTTTCTAGTGTGTTTTAATGTTTAATTAAAATGTCACTCCGCAGTTAAATGTTAATTAACCAGAGTATTAACTGCCTCACAAAAACTAACCGAACACAAAGTTTTAGCGGAGTTTCCTCGTTAGGAGTTTTCAGAATGTTGTTGAGTTTTCGCCACAGTTCGGAGATCATTATGAAAATAATATTTGAAGCTGCATTTTGGGAAATGTTTGGCATATTTTAACTTCAAAATAGATTTTAATTAATGAACTACTCAAGTAATAATAATAATTAGTTAGATGACCCACAGACTGATACAGAACATACCTTTTTTTGTAGGACACAACGCTTACCAACTCGTGATCTTCATTGAAGAACTTGCTTGCTCCAGCGATAAAATGTTATTGTTTTAATCAAACTAAAAACTACGTAATTGGTTTGAAACTCCAATTAATTAATTCAGCAAGTATATTGTTATGATAATAAATTCCTGTTCATTAATCTGATGAGTCCCAAACTTGCCACTTTACTTTAGAGTTTAACTTTGCCACCATAACAGCTATCTCGGGTTTATGGAGATGAAAACGCTTTTAATATGGCGTTTAAAGTTTTCAATGCTGATCAACTTTGGTCTATTAACCATTTATTAACACGAAGTTAAAATATTTTAATGATTTTATGCTAAATAACTTGAGTTTAGTCCAATAATGATGTCATTTATATAAATGTTAATGTTTTGAAGTCTTTAGATCACGTCACGGTTTTAGAGCTTTAACCTTGGTAACCCCTGACAAACCATAGTATCATTATAAAAATATTACGAAGCGCTTTTTATGGTACTTAGTTAGGTGCCTCTGCAGAAAACTGATTTTTATAGACTGTTTTCTCTTTTTACAGATTACCAGGCCAACCAATGATCCAGTTACCAAGCGATAAAGAAGATGACGAAGAAACAGGCTCTCGTTTCCGGCGTACAGGATCCGAAAGACTTAGAGACGGTGCCAAAGCGTTACTCCGAAGAGTCGAATCCCTTAAAACTAGAAGAAGAAAACGGCAAAACCGAACAGAGGTCATCGTCTCCTCTCCTCATTTCCTAGACGTACAGACCGATAGATATCCAGATTTAAATTACATAGATATGACTCCAACTACACCTACTGCGTTTCCTTTCCCTGATTTTCATAACTCACCCGCACATGCCCCAGCAATCAGAACACAACCTCCTTCACCAATGACTATAATGCCTCCATCACCCATTGCTCCCCTAGAACAATCCTTCGTTCTGAACCCTCCTTTTGGAGATGATAGCTCAAGTTACGCGTCAGATGGAAGTATGGGATCAAGTAATAAAAGTTCAAAATCAAAATTAGGAAGAGCAAAACGTATTTTCCATAGAGGGATTAAGAGTGATGATTCAAGTGCGCTCAGTGATTCAGAGTGTCAGCCAGCGAGTTGGAGACATAATTACTACAAAGAGCATAATACTCATCAAAACACTGAGGTGAGTTTGTCTGAAAATACTAATGTCAATTTTAAGGTAGATAGTATTGGCGCGGCGTCACTGGCGATAGAAGTTCTTATAATTATATTTTTTGGCTACGGTGGTCAGTCTAAGCTGATTGATTCAAGTCAACAAAAAGTGCTATAGTTAAACCCAGGCGTATTTTCTATTTCCTCGCCCTAAGAGATACGTAAAACGGGCAAATCAACACGACTGTCTGGTGAGAGATCGGGCACAGGACCGACGCTTGACGTGCTCTCCGAACCCCACTTCATATCTATAGACTAGTACTGAGACTGAAGAACTTCAATTTATTTATTCTACCTAAAACTTTAATATTCCAGTTTAACTTCAACAGTTTCATTTTACTTATAAAAGGGGTATTTAATCAGGAGAATTACATGCAGATTGTGTTAGAGTTATAAGTTTATAATAGAAACTTGTACCTTATTAATTTCTCAAAGTTTGTAACTTACCCTTGCAGAAACTACATACCTAACTTTGCTTCAGATGTTTACTATGTTTCGCATAATATTAATTTAATTATAACAATGGCTTTGTTGGCCTTTTACGCTACTAGCTTTCAGCCCGCAGCTTCTCTTCTTTTTCTTAGTTGGGTAAAAATCATCCTGTCCTTCCCGGAGTTTCAAAATTGTCATCATAATAAGAACTTGTGCTTGTTACAACCAGAGGACCAGCAAAATCTCAACCTTATTTACTTTCAGGTTTACGTCGAACCTCATTCTCCAGTGGAACTCAAACCTGATCCAGAAATACTAAGAGAAGTACAAAAATCCCCCGGACACACACCTCATAGACGACAAGCAATTAGAACAAGCTCGCTTAATTTGGGAAAGGATGGGCAAAAGTGAGTATTTCATACACAATAACTAATATTCCCCCCTGGTGGCCAATGTTGAATAGCCATGAACGCAAGAAATACTGTTTTAAGTGTGTTCGTGCAACATTGGTCACCACACTCTTTACTCCGTTACTTGACATAACCGGTAAGAGATGATGACCAGCCTAGACCGACAGCGTAGCGTGCTCTTCGAGGCAATGATATGTTACACCATCATCGTTTTGGATACGAACTAGTCCTGACAACTTAAAATAGTCCTTCGCCACACTGCGCGGGATTTAAATGCGTGATCTCGACGACTAGAGACACACGCTATTCCATATCTTAGACTAGTGAGTCAACTTTCTACATTATTAGTTAAAGATTGAGAGACAATAATGACACGTGTGGATTCGATCAGTCTGATAGACCTAGACTATGAAAAGCTATTTAGGTGAAACTCTTCGAGAAGGTTGTGAAATCCCACCAGTAGTAAGATCCTAATCGGATGTCACTTTATGCTAAATAACAAATGATTAAAGATTCCTGACGCCATGTTTGAAAGTGACATGTCTTAGTTAACTGCAGGTAATTAGCTTAGGTCATTAGCTAAAACGAGTAGTGGACAGTTTGCCAAACCATTTGTTCTGTAGTAGTCAGTCGAATTTTGTGAATTTTTGTGAAGTGTCAGTGTTAAGTGTAAAGATAGGGTTATAAAGTGATTGCTATAGATTTATCGAACAGGTCTAGTTAAATGCTAAAATGAATTTAATACTCTAAATTATAGGATGACAACAATTCCAATGATAAAAAATGGTAAAATTAGTCATTTCAAACAATAACCATTTAGTGAACCTTTCTTATCTCGGTCAGTTGTATAGATACCTAAAATTTTAAAGCAATCTACACCCTAAGGCTGACATCCTTATGGCATCGATATTCCACCAATCTGTGCAAAATGTCTGTGCAAATCTTCACTTTCTGTATCATAATGCGGACAACACAGACATCTCGTTCAATGTCTATTTGTTTTTCTAAAAATTATAATCTGGGTGTTTTTAAAGTACCTAAGGGTAAATAAGTAGACTGCATGAGTACCATTTCTGTTTTCATTGTCACACACTATTAAAAAATTAAAAAGGCACAGTCATTAATGTGTAAAAAACTACCAAGTGATGACAAACAATTCCGTTTCTTTGGGTAAATTTAATTTTGGTTACGTAATTTTGTTTTATGCTATTTCTAGATTTCGAGACAGAAGTCTGAAACGGGATAAGTCTGCGTCTCGAAGTTCTGAACTAGACAGCAGTCCTAACTCCGCAGGATCGCGATCGCACGATGGTGACCATGATGATGATGACGATAGCCTCGATATGAAGACCAAGAAGTATGTATATCTTGATTAAATTTCTACATAAACTAATACAATATTTTTTACTCTTTCGTAGTAAACAGTTTATCGAATCTAGATTTACTTTTGTACACAGGGGGATCTTGTTATTTTTAGGAAACTTTTCATACTTTCGATACACTTACTAGCTACTAAAATCTACCCTTACACTGAAATCTTCAGTCTCTCACACCAATTAGTAATTATTCTTATAAATAGGAAAGTAGAAATATAGTGATACAGTGCTACGGTGTACTTTAAATTAATATTTCTTGTTACAGAAACAACATCCAGCGATGGTACTCATTTAGAACAAACACGTTAAATGGTGGACCGAAGGCGCACAACACGTTACAACCTGTGCCAAACCAAAAAGACCCAGATTCTTATTGTATGTATTGACATTACCTACAAAAATTAAAAAAGGAAAATAATATTCTGGGACATTAACACAAACGGTCATCTGGTCCCAAGCTAAGCAGAGCTTGTGTAATGGAAACCAGATAACTGGTACCTATATACTATACATATAGTACTTTTATTTTATAAATATATACTTATAATAGATATTTACACCCAGACTCGACACAAACACAAATGTTTATCACTAATGTTACCGTGACCGAAGGCGTGAAAAGCAAGTATCTTATCGACCACGCCACAGGCCCGTCAAATGTTTAGTTATCTCCCAATTTTTATATTGGTACATATCTGTATAAAAAACGTAGCTACATAACATTACAATTATTTGATTATGATACTAAAATTACTAGGTGGCGTAAATAGAAATCAATGTAATTACCATAATAACGATACGTATTGCAATGTTGGAATAACTTCAGAGTCAACATAAGTTCTGCAAAAATGGGAATCAATTAGTAAAATAACGAAATTTTCAGTTAAAAAAATAACTTTTTACTTCCTTTCAGTATCACGTCCAATGTCATCACTGTCGTGTGGCCAGCTCCACATCTTGCGGAAGCTGGCTCTTCTAAGGTTAACAGCTTGTATGGAACGCTATTGTCCATCACATAAGTCTGGGTGGAATTGGGAGTTACCAAAATTGATAAGGAAGATTAAGACACCTGATTATAAAGGTTATTTTCTGTTAAAATATATTAATGAATTATGTTTTGACTTTTTAGGTACAAACTTGTCCCGCCACATCCAAAAAAATATTTTTTTTTGGATGTGCGGTTCTGGCCTTACCATAGCATTGAAATACCTTTCATTGATGTTTCAGACAAAACAGTATTTGGAGTACCGCTAACGATATCTCTTCAAAGAACGGGCCACGCATTACCAAAACCAATTCAGTGTGCACTCAACTGGCTGAAGAATAATGCTTTAGATCAGGTAAATATCCTTTTCTTGATCAAGCATGCCTACTTAAAGTGCTACCACGTGCAACATCAATAGAATATAACGTCACCTATTTACATATCATTAGGTGCAAAATTATTTTACGACATGGAGCCTTTAAACTGCTGAATTATTATTATTCAATCCTAATAACAAATTTACTCGTCATATCAATAACATTAATTACCATATTGTTTCCATATTCGTATTTTGTATTATAGATGGGTATTTTTCGAAAAGCCGGTGTCAAATCAAGGATAGCAAAACTCCGAACAATGGTTGAAGCTGCAGGCGCAGCCAATGCAGCCTTCGCTATTGAGAACATGAACACGATAGATCCAAATCAATCAAGCTTAAATTTTGATGGGGCGCAAGCTCATGATGTGGCTGACATGGTGAAGCAGTATTTTAGGGAGTTACCGGATTCGTTGTTAACGAATAAACTTAGCGAAACGTTCATTGCTATATTTCAACGTAAGTGCTGGTACTAGATTTTCAATAATATTTAGAATGTGCCCAGTGAGCCAAGAAACAATTCTCTTACTGAAATTGAAACTAAAATATATCTATAATTTCCTTTCTTATGATTTTAAAGTTAGTTATTTTAATAATAATATAATCTACTTATTTATTGTGACGTTTTTTTCGTAGATGTTCCTGAACCACTTAGGCCCGATGCAGTCCAATGTGCATTACTTCTATTACCTGAAGAACATTTAGAAGCGTTAAATTCTCTTCTTGTTTTCTTGGCAGAGGTAAGTTTATAATCATTGAAATTATGTTAATAATTATACTAAAATGCTATCGGCAAATTTATTTAAGGGTCTCTTGTTATTTTCTGCGCTTCTTTGCAAGAAGTCAGTAACTCACTAAGATTTTCGGGGTTATTTCCAGGTAGCAGAACATTCGGCAGTAAATCAAATGACGGCGTCCAATTTAGCTGTATGTTTGGCACCTACGTTATTGATGCTTCATCACGCGCCTCATCAGACTGGCAGTACGAAAGAAGGGAATTCTAATAGGTAAGTCTGAACTCAATCCACTACCTTAGGCTCAATAGGAGTCTTTATGACAGGAAATCCAACAGTTCAATTTTTGATTATTTTTGGTTGTGAAATTCTGGAGGATTTAGCGCTTAAAATACTAACTAAAAGTTAAATACAAAATCACAAAGCATTAAATCAATACATCTGGTAATTATATATGTCTATTGACAAAGAATCATGTGCTACATTGTTAAGAAAATTTTGTTTATCAGCATTGCAAACGTTCATCATTACGTTTAGCATTAAAGCAATTAAATATTTTTTCCAGGATGGTTATAGAAAGTGTTGCAGACCAGCGTCAGATCAGTGAGAGTAGAGCGGCGCACGCTTGCCTCTTATTATTGATACAGAAGCACGCGCAGCTATTCCTTGCGCCCGCAGATATGTTAGCGAGGTGCAAGTTTAACTACTTTGAAGAGAGTGTGCCGGTAAGATTTTAAGAGCAGTTTTAAGAGTAAACAGTTTAAAGCTACATAAGGAAGTGAACCTACTACAAAAGTATTTGTTACAGCGTTCTTACATGAATTTCTAGCACGGATAATTTCTTAACTTTCATGCGTTTGAAAAGGTACCTATATGCCTTGTTGACTGTGTACCAAACCCATCTTGATGCGGCTAGATAGAGATGTCAAGTCTTGTCTTTGAATGTGTAACATCGTATTTACAGGTGGCATTAGAAGAATTAGGTGCAGACTTCAATCAAGATTGGAAAGGTTTCCAACAAGCGTGTATAAAAGCATTACTCAAAGAAGCCAAAGAAAAGTAAGTCTTATTCATCAGTATACAAGTCACATTTCAACATTTGAGAGATTATTTAATTTCCAATCAATGATACCCTGTGTAAAAATAGGAATATACATACACATACGTAGTAGTTCATTTTCATGAAAATGATAATTATGTAAAAAATATTTTGTCTCTTAAATTACGTGAAACCCATTCTTCACTTTCTTCCAGTATTTTTGTACAAACTTATCTTTCAACTTTTTTCATGCTTTTTAGAATCTGTGGCCGTTCAGGAAAGAGGTGAGGTCCTCGTGAGATCGATGTTAGAGCGTCATCTCATTTCATTGTCTGTGTTTCAAATAAAATGGTACAAAAAAGCCGATATCAAAGTTCTAGTCCCAAATTGTCTATTGCATACAGCAACTCTGTCATCTTTTGTAAAAGATATCAGAGACAGCAGCTTTAGTAACCAAAGATGTTAGAGATGTCAGTTTTGGTAACGAAAGGTGTCAGAGATGTCATCTTTAGTAACCAAAGATGTTAGAGATGGCAATTTTGATGCATAAACGTGGCATTTAAAACAGTTAAGAATGTTGAATAATGTAAAGCACTTCAGTAATATCAATCAGAAATGGCAGTATATTTTATTAAACGAATCTAACTACTACTTTATCTCCTTTGAACAGCAGTACCATTTTGCGTGAATCTTTAATATTTCTGTTCTTTTGATGCCATTACCTACAATTCCATCAATTCTATCTAGTTACGATAGTTACGTAACTGTTGTTATGCAACTACACGTGAGTATGTGAGTGACGTCAAAAGAAAGTTGCTTATGTCAAGGAAAATATTTTGACCAAAGCAGGTTTTTGAAGTGACGTAGAGGTCTTAAGGAAATGCATTTGATTCTGACGTAGAGGATAAATTAGTTTTCTTTTAACGTAAAATGAAATGTAGGTATTTTTCCTTGAGAAATACCTATTTCATTGTCATAGTTAAACTATGACGTAAACGTAGAATTGTTTTGACCGTGTACGAAATATACTTCTTCGGGTGTAAAGCTTTCATTAAAGAACAGAAATATTTAGGTAAAAATTTCAGCAATCATCACATCATTTCCATTCGTAGTTTTGACTCTAGACGTTCCTGTACTAATTTATTATTTTATTTTCGTTTTTAATTTAATTTATACATAATTAGGTATTAGGGCTAAATACCAATAAATTGGTACAGTCAAAATATTTAACTTTCTTGGCAATTAAACAAAGTATAGGTAAAAACTAACAATAGCAAGCAAGTCGATGGGTAACATTTTAAAAATTACTAAAAGTATGACTTTTAATAAGGCCTAGGCAGCCAAAGTCTGAAATACTTTACAAAAATACTTCCATACTTACATAATAAAAATTATATTAAAACTCAACACGCAGTCGTTTACTTTTAGCTTTAACTAAACAAAAGAATTCATTTTGTCTATTGGTGTCTCAAACATTTAAAAAATGTTGCTTTAATTTTAAATGAATGAAGCATGTCAATGTTAGAACGCATCTGAATTCAAAATTTCCAATTCTAGAATGGAATTTTTTGAGTTATAAAAATGGAATTCTAAATAATAATTGTCTGTATAATTCCAGGACTAGAGGTTGGATGTCAGTGTCGGGAGCGGCTCCGCATGTTGAATTGTGTTGTAAGAAAGTTGGTGATGGACATCCCTTGAGGCTTTGGAGGGCCACAACTGATGTTGAAGCACCACCTCAGGAAGTTATGCAGAGGTAAGTCACGCTGTAACTCACTCCTATATAATGTTGTGTTTACGTATTAAAAAAAATATGAAAATAATAATATTTCTTAAATAGTTTTTCGTTTTTCATTTGTTGCAAAACTGGGCCCCGTTACTTGCGCTTCAGTCATTCATCTCTAATAGAAATATTATTATGTCGAAAAAAATGGCGATTTTATTAATTTTCAATGACATCCACCATTTTTCAGACATTAGTATATCCTACTTAATATTATAAACGTGAAAGTTTGTAAGAATGTATGGATGTGTGTTACTCTTTCACGCAAGAACTACTGGACGGAGTTGGGTGAAATTTTGAATATAAATAGATTATGGTCTGGATTAATACATAGGCTACTGGTTATCCCAATAAGTAACACGTGGGCGAAGACGTGGGCGGCAGCTTGTTAGAGATAAAAGTGCGAGAATCGGGACCCTGTCTTATTCCAATATGAAAAATTTAAAAAAAATAATGGCTTTTCTAAAATATGCGCTAGAAACTACACAGTGTAAACTGCTATAACAATATTGCAGAATTCAGTTTCTATAGGTGACATTGTAACTCTTCTTCTATTCTTCTTTATTCTCTCTTCTTCTCAATTTTTTATTATCTTTCTTTTTTCTCTTTTTTTTTATAAATATGGAACTTTTTACTACTTCACTCTATTTTTTATTTTTAGAATACTTCGGGAGCGGCACATATGGGATGATTCCTTGGTAAAATGGCGTGTAGCTGAGAAACTGGGGCCTAACGCGGAAGTGTTCCAGTACATCACTGCTTCCAGCATCAACCTGCCCCCCAGAGATTATTGTGTTTTACGGTAAGTTATATTTAAATTAGAATTAATTTTAGGGGCTGAGTCACCTTCGTCCGTGGTTGTACTCCTTCAATTAAATTCCCACATGTGATCCCCGGGTGGTGCAAATCAGGTGACAATCAACTGGTGGTAGGGTTCGGCCGTGGTTAGTGACCAACCACCAGACAAAGCCGCACCGCCAAGCGGCCTCGCCTTGTTCTGGTGCGATGTCTGGTGACACCATGCAGAGAAAGTGGGTCGGAATTGATGCTCTTTTAAGGTTACTAACCTTAAAGAGGCTCATTCCACTGCCACCTTCTCGCCGATAATCATTCTTAACATCAGGCAAGTTGTAGTCAAGCGCTAGCCTATCGAAGAATAAAAAAAAATACTTTTAATAGTTAAAATCTATAAGTACTAATATTATAAAGCTGAATAGTTTATTTGGTTAAACGTTCTGATTTGGAAAATTCTTGCACTGTATGATAGCCCAATTATTATTATTATTGAGAAAGGTTATCTTATCTTATCTTAATGATGGGGCTGGTAACCCAGAGCACTTCGACCCAATGGGATCTTTTGTGCTTCCCCTTGATTCTATAAAGCCTCAAGTATTCTTCCTCCACACAGCCTGTCCATGACCGCTGCTATTTGTCGGGGACACATGAGGCCATATTCACTAGGAGTAGGGTGGTCCACCCCTAATGCATTCATCCGTTTTCTCGCTAGAGAGTCACATTCACACAGTATGTGTTCCATGGTTTCCTCAGCTTCTCCACATGCTAGGCAAGTGGAACTTTCTGCCAGCCCTATTCTATACAGGTGTTTCTGCAGCCCAAAGTGCCCAGTTAGTGCACCTATTACCAGTCTGATTTTAGTCCTGGTCATGCCCCTCAGTCTCTGAGAGTACCTTGGGGGCCAGTCGCCTATAAATTTCTTGGAATGGAGGAGCCCTGGGGTTTGTTTCCATAGCTTGAGAAAGGTTAGGCTACTTTCTATCACATCGCTGGGGCATGATATAAACGTATAGGTAGTTATCAATAATGATTCCAATAATTTTTATTGTAAGTACCACTAAGTTGGCAAACAAACACAGCCTATCTGATGGTAAGTGGTCACCGATACCTGTAACCCTGTTTATTAGGGAAAGCCGCATAAAAATCCGTTTAGTAGTTTTTTCTAATATATAAAATTCTCGTGTCACAAGGTTCGTTCCAATACTCCTACGAAACGGCTTGACTCATTCTTATGACATTTTTTATGCATATTTAGTAAGTCTAAGAATCGGCCACTATCTATTTTTCAAACCTCTAAATGATAAGGGGTGTTCACCCCAATTTTTTTTTTTGATAATTTTTTATTTTTTTAATAAGTGGCATTAAAAAATACATACTATAATATAGCCCTTAATTTTCACCTCTTTACCACTCACCCCTATTTTTTAATAGCGAAATTAGTAATACGCGGTACGAAGTTCACTGGGGCAGCTAGTAATCTTGTAAAAAACCTTGCGCTTGAGCACAACTTGCCTGAGTTGTAAAGCAATGATTGTCTATTTAAATAATAAATTATTAGCAGTTAATAATAATTCTGTCAACCTAATATAGTTTTGAGTTTATCACTAACAGACAGGTTAAGCGACTTCACTTTATACTGTCCCCCGTATTCATAAACGTTTTTTTAAACTCATTATAGCTAAAATAAGTTTATAATTCGTTTGTCTTTGTCTGCCATCTTGATATTTATACTAGTAAGAAAGAGACAAAGTCCATTTTAACTAAAGAGTCTTATAACTTTTTTATAAATAAGGCCATATGTATGTAAAGATAAAAAAGTTGAAAATGTGAGGAGATGTGATAAAATATCTAGGTACTAACGCAAACTTAGCCATCGTGTGTGGACTGAGATTTGAACTCTCCAACTCTAATAGTTGAAAGAAGACGTATGCCCGTATATGGAAAACCTTAGGGTTGTTACTATTAGCAAAGTTAGGGAAAATAGCACCTATATCTACGTCACAATGACGTAACATCGCCTTTTTCCTCTTGTATTGGTAGTAATCACTGATGTCGTAAGAAAATCGTCATTAGGAAAATAGTTACAAATCAAACGTCACAGGTAAAGTCTACAAATTCAATGATTCACTGAGATTTATCCCTTGTAAGATGTGTTACGTCAGCATCTTAATTGGAACGAAGTTACTTATCGCGCGTTGTGAAAGGGGGCCAGACGGAAAAAAATCTTACGAAAAGTTATCACACACTTTTTGCTGTGCGGCGTGCGCATGTTTCTCTGTCTGTCTGTCTGTCTCTCTCTATCTCTCTCTCTCTCTAGAGATAGAAAAAAAAATATTATTATAACTTAAAAAAAAAATTATTACAATTCCTTCACTAATTAATAGAAAGGAACTTCGTTCCATCCGGGTGTCCCTTGACACCTCTCAATTTATTGAGTAACAGATTATGTTTTCGTTGTTTTGATATTTTACGAGTTTATCTTATTTTGAATTGAATACCATTGTAAGCAAGCGACTTTAGCTGTTCTGGCTCTTAAGGCCACACGCAACCTATTCCCTGATTAAAAATACGAGTAAAATGTAATAAATATAAAATAAAATACGAATTTAATAAATAATACGTACAAACTAAGTGTTTTCTTTTTTTTCTTTTTTTTAGTAAACTTGATATATATAAGCTATGGAATACGAAGGAGCGAAGTATCTTACTACAAGCATAACCTGCTTTAAAAGAGACAATAGTCGTTTGTAAATTTTGGGCAAAAATAACTTTTTATATTTTTTGTACTTCTTACTAAAGCGCTATGATTAGAATTTCCAAATTTACATACTCAACACGCGACATCTCTTTTATTATTCCACAGCATTCTTACGCAAAGGAGACTCTATCTATAATATAATATTTAGAATACCGAGAAGCGTCGTTATAGCTTATCGGTTTCACCTGGTACAGGTCGTGGCAAGCCGGCGGCGGTGGTGGGGGGTGGTGCGCGGTGGCCGAGACATCAGTAGCGCACCACGCGGCGCCCCCCGGCGCGGGCGCGGCGGCGCGCGGCGTGGTGCTCGCCTCGCGGTACCTCGCGCAACCCGCCGGCAAGGGGCGCAGCAGGCTGGTGCACCTGGCCAGGGTCGATACTATGTGAGTACTGAACTAAACCACCTGAACCGACTTAACTCAGCGTATCTAAGGCTGAAGCTGAAGTTGATTCTAAACCCTAAGTCAATCAGTCTCAGTGCCTAACCCATTCTGACCTGATTGAATACAGAATAAAAACTCGATCTCTAAAAGATTTCTGCCGACGGTATGCGCTCAAGATTGTCTCCCATGAGCCCTCGTGGCATGTCATTAATTTGATCGAACGAGATTCGTTAAACGACCAACGAAATTAATAAAAATCTCCTAATGAAATTAGAGGCACTCCAAAAAAAGTTAAGGCTCCAGCAAAGTCCTTACCGAAGGCCGGCCTCGCTGCAAGAAATAAACAACTGTGAAGGGAAAATGGGTTAATCCAAAAGGTCTTAGGTCTACTGCCGAGTATGACAGATGATAAAATTACAGCTGTTCTTTACTATTTTCAGGGGTCGGACACCAGAATGGTACAACAAATGCTACGGACATATTTGCGCTCTCTATCTCGCTAGGATTCGGGCTTCGTTCAAACATAACACGGAAGGGCCCGAATCGAATGTATGATCAAAACATTCCACTTAAGTTAGAGCCACTTGGAGCTAACTTAAGTTGACATTATTCAATGTCACTGTATATATTAAGAATAAGTTTGAATTCGGAACTGGAATTCCAGAATGGAATGGTTCTTCATTATAATTAATAATATATTTAATAAATTACATATTATTATACATAAAATATTATTGAAACAATTTCAAAAGCAATTATCTTTTTTAAATATTATAACAAATTACTTATCTCATATAAAATATTTAAAAAAAATCAACTTACATATTTTGAAATAATAATAAATATGACATAATATTGACAAATATATTCCCAAATGCAAATATTAGACCAATATTTATAATAACTTTAATAAAGAAACCATTGTATTTATCTAGTTTATCTATAAAGTATATCATTGTTGGTGCAGTCAATATAAATAAATAATAATTTTTAAAATAATAGATATACTATACACCTACCTCCGTAACCAGTTATTCTAAATCCTAAAATCCTCAATGGGACCTACCAAAAAGCCTGATTGATTTGAAAATTTAGTTAGATCTAGAAAGTAGCTAAATCAACCCCGTGCATGGTGCATTAAATTTTATACTTATTTTAAGTAAGAATATAATATAAGAAATAAGAAAATATTATAATATAAATATCTTATAAATTATTTAAAATTATCATTGACAGTATATTAATTGCTAGGCAAGAGCCTTCTTTCAACTGACATAAAGTGTAGGTTTCAATGACGTCAGCATTTGGGAGTTGTCACGTGACCTCGAATATTTAGAAGTTTATCTTCACCACTGTTGGGCAACGGAGATAGAACAAATGCACTACATGTACGTTTCGCAGTGCCGAATACATGGTACTCCTGGTCAACGTCGTATATAGGCTACCATATTATTATAATAATATATTTATAATAAAATAAATATAAACAAAAAATTATATTATTATCAGTAAAATACGGAAGGGGCAATATGCACTTAATATGTTCAAACCATAGTGAAATTAATGTATCAATACCTACTCAGCAATTTTAAATTCTTGTGTAAAGTTCATAATATTAGATATTAGGTATTATATTCAATTCATAATAATAATAATATATTTTATAATTGCGTAAATTTAGATTATAATGGTGTGATTTGTATCTATTAAGAAATCTCGTTGACGTTTGAATATGAAATTAAAATTTTACCATACCCTATGTAAAGTTATCGTTACATATCACTAGTCATATTATATAATAAATATTATAATTATAATCAAATTTATAACACATTAATATAACCGTACCTGTCCTGTGTTCAGGAACATAGTATTAATATTAAAATAGATTTTTTTTTTCAAATAATCTTATTATAATATCATTTCATTAAGTGTACGTCGTGTAAATTCAAATGAAAATAAATGTTGTAGTACATGCTATGTAATATTTGTGTGTCTATTGTAAAAAGTCTGATTGTATATAGTTGTGTTAATTAGTGTTGTTAATGACCATCACAATTTTTATAATAATTATTAAGTATTATAACACTTATTATGTGTGATTCAAAAAACATGTGAATAAATTTCTATTTAAAAATTTCATAATTTTATGACTCTTTATTTGTCAGAGAGTCACAGATACTCGATCGAAAATTCTATTATGCATGGATTGTTGAATTTTTTTTTTGTGATTCAGTGCCTCTGATATTATGGCTCTAGAGACGCATGTTGCTTCCGGTCCTGGCTTACTGAAGTAGCTGAAGCGGGGCTTAAGCATTCACAAAGGTTTATTTTTATAAATCATAATATCAATAATTTTCAAAGGTATAAAATGTTATTTGAATCACACCATAAAAGGGATGTAGTTAGTAAATAATTTTGAAGCCAAATATCACAAATTGAAGATATTAAATCGCTTGTAATATAATGTTAATTATAATTATATTAATCTAAATTTATAATCTCAATATTGTAATGTTGTTAGTTACCCGTAATTCACAAATTATTGGTGCAGTTATATATATATATAAATAGGTAGGTACTTATAATTGTAATGTATTGTCACTTCGAGATTTTTCCTATTTATTTAACAATAGTTATTATTACTAAGACTTATTAATTGACATTTTTTTGGCTCCAAATATGTTTATGAGCATTATTCTGGCTGTTTTTTTATAATAATAATGTGCAATTATATTATTTTTATTAGGTACCTATATTATGATTACGGCATTAATTATAATTCACTTTTAAAATATTTTTGTGCAATTTTAAATACTCATCATTTTATATGCCTGTTTTTAGATTCTTGAATTGACAATACATACATATCGCGAACCGAATCTCTAAAAAGCGATTAAGTGAATATAGAATAGTTAATATAAAAATCACACCACAATGTAAATAATGGCCAGTCACATTATATTATAGTAATTATACCTATCTGATATTTACCTACCAATACAACCTAAATATAAAAATGTATTTAGATACTGCCCTTACATTACTGAAAAAACAGGATTGTTTTAAATTTGGAATTCTAATTTAAAAAAATATATTTTGAGAATATTTTGTATTCGTTTTCAATCATTCCATTAATGTTAAATACAGAAAAAATTATAAATACAAAAAAATGATGAATATGAAAAATAACATTATTTTAAATCTACCCTCAGTATTCAACCTTATCGGTACTTACTCAAGTGTTGTCTGTGGTAATTTTTAAGAAAAATCCGTTCAGAAATACTCAGAACATTAACTGTTTTAGTTATTGTTCTGAGCAGAAATAACTGAAAAATGTCACCGTTTAATACTCCTAACTGATATGTAAATGTAAAGTATCAACTAATGCATTGTGATTTTATTCTTTATGAAAATATAAACGGACCATTGTATTGAATTATTTTGTAGTTTTATTCCTAACTGACCTGCTCTGGCTCCGAAAATGTACACTTTTGAACGTACCGCATCGTCCTAGAAGATACCTACCTATTACATTCTTATACCTATCAAGAACTAAACATTAAATGCGTTAATTAGGTTTGTATTTGTACACACAATTCATTCAAATCTGGCTGTTAAGTAGGTACCTGCTTCGATTTAAAGATAGATTTTGTTTTTCTAATACAGGACATAATAATTCTGCAATCTTATAAAATGGTGCCGCATGTCGAGTAAGCAGTACATTCTACACCAATGATTAAATGATATTATTATTACTGTTTTTGTTCAATTACACACGCAAAATATATTCTTCTAATAAAAATCCCGCTATTTCTTGTTGTAAGGAATTTCAAAAATTGCGTCAGACGGCATTACCCAATCACAAAAGATGATTCAGTCAAACTATTGATTGGCCAACACATCTTCCAATAACAATAAACGTCATTTGGTTCGTTCCGTTTCCATAAAGTTTATTTATTCGTTATTACAAAATATCTGAACGTTTATTTATTAGTTGTCATAATTTGTATGCATTATGTTCTTAAAGATACTAAATTAGAATATCTATCAGTCAATATTTTCATTTGTATTCATTGAAGGAAACTTGTTGCATTGTTTTAGTTTTATACTCGATTTGACGTTTAGCTACGTGTAATGAAACGTAATTCTTTGCTCTATTTCCTCGTCTTGGTGAAATGAAATAAAACAGATGGATCTCGTTTGACAATTCAGTTTGCATTAGAACAGCATAATAATGGGTTGTCGGTTGTTTTTGGTATTACATTTATAGTGCTAATTATTATTGCATGTGCATATATCAAATTCACAATGAGACACAAGTAGATAACTAAGTGAGGTAAATAAACAAGAGAACGCGGCTCGGCTTTTCACTTTCTATTTCATAAATCGTTCTTAATTCTAAAATTTGTGAAGTGTTTAAATTCAAAAACGGCGAAAAATTTCCAACGTTTGTTTCGCGGTCGCGTAAACAGACGGAAACTAATAGATATGGCTGAAACAAATTCAGTAGTAGCGAAGAAAGAACCCTTCTGGGTTTTCGGGTATGGGTCATTATGCTGGAACCCAGGGTTCGAATACCAGCAGTCCATCACCGGATACGTGAAGGGATTCTCAAGAAGATTTTGGCAAGGGAACACAACGCATCGCGGGACAGAAACAAAGGTAATTTTCCTCAATATACACCTAGTCAAATTTTTCACAGGTGTTTTGACAGACGCCTACCCTCTTGCATCATCTCAGAAAACAGCGGTCTAAAAAGCATTAACTTCTTATTTAAAAAAAAGTGATTTTACATTCTTAGTATTTTTGAAAAAGGAACAGGTGTAATGGAGTAGTGTTTTGTTGTAGGTTATTGAACTTTTCTTTCTTGGCTTCCAACCAACCATTATTAGTTATTTAAAATTGTGCTATTATTCTATTTATTTGTGGAACACTTGTTGTGTTCAGTTTTCAATACCTGATAAAGAACCAAGCATAATATTATTGTTATTTATAAAATCTGTTTATTAGGTATCACTGTTACCTTAGCTTTTAAAAACTATTAGATATTCAACCTTTTTAAATGACCTCCTTGTGATATCTTTTTGCAACTGGCTGGTATGTAGACCCTGATAACTTAATTTATTTTTAAAACTATTGCTTCTTTTTTGCTTTAAATATATTAGTTTTAAATTTAAATATTTAGTATACAAACTCAAAATCTTTTTTTAAATACTAAGATTTCATCATTCATTTATTCTCCATTCATGCAATTTGTTTTCCATGTATTGTTTCTATACTCTTTACTAACATAAATGCCATTTTTATTCTGAGTGAATGCTAAATTTACTTTACTACTTTTCTATTATCTGCTATTAGTGCAATTTATATGGAGACATGTGAACAATGTATGCAATTAGTTTATCTAAATGGTAACTACTTAATATTAAGTGGTTTTGTCAAGTGTATTATCTCCATTAAATCAATCTTCTAAAAGATAAACTACAGTCCACACAAAAAGTGTAGTTTAGAAACTAGGGACATGCCTATTTTTGTCTTTAAATATAATACAAAAAAAAAAAATTACAAATGCTTACGTAAATAAAAGCTACACACAAACACCAGTCCCTTCGTCCGTGGGTGTAAACCTTTAATTGAATCCCAACATGTGGTCCCCGGGTGGTGCAAATCAAGTGACAATCAACTGGTGGTAGGCTTCGGCCATGGTTAGTGACCACCCACCAGACAAAGCCGCACCGCCAAGCGGCCTTGTCGTGTTCCGGTGCGATGTCTGGTGACACCATGCAGAGAGGGTGGGTCAGAATTGTTGCTCTTTTAAGGTTTCTAACCTTAAGGAGGCTCATTCCACTGCCACCTTCTCACCGATAATCATTCGTAATCACGAATGGTGGACTGAATCGGTAGACTGGGCTGGCACGTTCCATAGACTACATAATTGCTTAACTTCAGGCAAGTTGTAGTCAAGCGCCAGCCCAACGAATAATAATAAAAAAAAACAACGTGAACAGTTTATGCACACAAACTGTTCATATACCTCCGCAGAGAGTGGAACTCGCACAATACCAGCTTCGTATTAAATTTTCTAAGACGCTTGGCAGAGTGGAATGCGCACAATACCAGCTTCGTATTAAATTTTCTGAGATGCATATAGGTACTACATGCTTTTAAGATATAAAACCTCATTTTTCGTCAGAGGTTAATAACCAATCTCAATGATACCAATAACCTTAGCATTACTAATACTGGGAATCTGACGCATTAACAATGTTTCAAGGTGAATGCACTTTCACGAGATAAAAACACGCATCATGACATTGAACTGCAGGAACCTTGAGTGATTTATAAACATCGTATCCTTAGTATATGGGGCAGTAGATCATTTCTTAAGGAACGAATGAAATTAAAACAGCCTTTTTAATGAGCTAGGTAATATCTAGTATTGTCTTAGATTCACGCGAATATCACCATTGAAATAAAACTACTTTTTAACGGATTTTATCGCGGTTTATTTTAGATTTTAGATCCCGACGCGACGTTTCAGTCTTTTCAGACGTCCACCCGTGAACATGAAGTCTGAAAAGACTTTGAAACGTCGGGATCTAAAATCTAAAATAAACCGCGATATAATCCGTTAAAAAGTAGTTTTATTTCAATAGGTAATATCTACTTGAGGATTCTGCCAATGCCAAAATTGATTAATCAGCTACAAGAATCTACTAGAGCAGATGTTTATGTGAATTGTTTCATCGCCGCTGCTCAATATCGGCGAAGGAAAACATCGTGAGGAAACCGGCATGTCTAAGAACTAATCATTCGAGGACATGACCTGCACTTGGCCAGCGTGTGTGGATGAAGACCTAAAACTCTCAACTCGTAAGATAGTTGAGAAAAGACCCGTGTTAAATATTTTTTTCGAGAGGCCTATTACCGACCGATTTAAGGACAAAATTTGCCTAACGCTCCACACACACGCACGATTTTTCCACCGATTTTTTTTAGCGGTTTTGTACAATTCAATACTAAACGCAAGACCACGTGTTGAATTAGTGACTAAATCGGTCATTAAATCGGCCGTGGGCGGGCAGTATTATGCAAGTTCGCTCTTAAACACAAGGCGCTACCAAAGAATCAACGTTTGAAGTTCGAATTCGATCCATGTACCTAAGTAAAAGCAGATTTTATTCTTTAAGCGTTCAATTCCGGTCCTTTTCTCCTGAACCTTTACCACGTGTTAGTTACGTACGTGACTTTTCCCCTTACTTTTCCCTATTATTACATGATTTACCTATGTATTATTGGTGACGTAGGCTAACGTCAAACTCGTCATCATCGTCTTGATTATGACGCACATAAGGTTACGTTAGTTAACTAACCCCTAGTTTCCACTGCACAAGAAAATATGTTGCAAGCACTATCTATCTCTATCGTTTAGGGATGAGTGGAAAGAGATAAGACTATACTTGTATCATGTTTTGTTGTGCAATTCAAACTAAGTAAGGACTATCCTTTTCAAGGAGTTGTCAAAACGCGTAGTTGACGACACACGTAATCAGAAGGTCGTTTGTATTCAGATAAAGGTTCGGTATCAACATTCAATGCGAAAATACTGCTAGCCTTCTGGGTCCGCTCGCGGAAGATTTAGGGAGGAAACTATTGACGCATTAGTTTATTTCTAATTTATTTTATTTCTAGCATTTCGATTTCATTCTTAACAAACGTTTGCAAGAAAAAAATTGAATTCAGAATAAAATTTTGACAGGTTCAAGATTGTACGTATTCGAAAACATTTTTCGTAATGACGAACTCGTAATAGGAGTAGTACGTTCTGATCACAACCCCTGACCACTTTATCCAGGCTGGCTAGGTATTTTTCGGAAGTCGTAACTCGACCTTGTTAAAGGTACCTACTTACCTACTCATTCTTCATCATTTTCCCTTACCTTTTCCCCATTTATTGAAAGTCGGCGCCCAGTCAGCACTACTTTGCAGACTCATTGACCGAAAAAAAACCAAACTACGCCGAATTACCAGAAATTTATTACACCTCGGTCACGCAGTGATCACGTTTTAATCACGCTTTTGCGTTTCATGAACTAACCCGCTTTTGTAATGAGGCCAGACTACTAAACGATTTGTTAAAAATAAAAAATAAATTGGCACAATGTTACAATATTATTTTAGAAAATTAACCCTATCCGACCCTCCGTATAAAAAATGCCAAAATTAACCCTTCACACTTACTAAGGTCAAAAATTATGACAAAATAATCAATTCAAACAATCAATGGGCACATTTGGAAATAAACCCCTTTCAAACAAGAAAATAATTTTGTGCATCCCATTTTTAACCGACATCGGAAAGGAGGAGGTTCAATACTACTAGAACTGGTTCTTTAACGTTCGATTGTGAGTCATTAACGTTCGAGCAAAAATAATAAAATAATGTCTAAATTGGTAAAAGATACTATTTCTGAAGTTGATTTAAAATACAAGTCTGACTGGTTTAATTAATAAACCAGTTATCTAATAATAGATAATTTGTTGTTGATGATAAAAAACTTTGAATTTAATTTTTCTTTTATAATAAAAAAGTATCTTAAAAGAAAACATGTTTTATTTGAGATCCGGATATATAAATTATTACATTGTAGAATCGTTACAGTTCATGTCTCGTGTGTCGGTCACGTGTGTTTAGTTTAATTAATGTAACACGAGTCGATGGAAATATTATATTTTATCGATTATCTGAAATAGGTTTGAATTAGTTTTTATACAAAGGAACTAGTTCTAACCGATTTCAGCTACTAACAGTAACAGTTAATAATAATATTTACAGTTATTGAATAGAAATGGATAACGAATTTCCAAAGTTGTATGTAATTGAGATCCTAAGTGCTATGTGGTGTTTGTCAACGATTTAAGTCCCTATAAAGCCCTTTAAGGACTTTAGCTAACCTCCGTATATTTTGAACATTATTTTCCTAATCCCAACAGGAGAGGTTAGGCCATGGAAGAAAGAGGCTACTTGAGAGCTAAGCCAATACTGCTTTGATAATTCAAAGGAGAGGTCAAAAGTGGGCTAGAATTTTGAACACCAATGTGATATACCTCATTGGAAAGCTTATTTAATAAGCTGTTAGAATTTAACTAAACACGAATTTTAGGAGCAACCATTTTTGTAAAAATCAAAAAAATGTAATAGAAAAACAAAACGCACATTACCTTTAATTATCCGTTTCCTAAGCAGTATAAATATTGCAATAACGTCAATAATTACTACTACTATTAGAGTACTTTTCTCTTGTAATATTATTCTAGCTGCAGCTTAATGTAATTATGGCGAAAAATATTTGTTATCTTATTAGTGTAATAACAAAACGCGTGGAAAAAAATATAATTACGGGAAATGTCATGATGTCATTGTCGTTGATCAGTTTGATTGACAGCGTCGAAATAATTTTGATTTTTTTGGTTGCTCAATTGTCATTTGACTATGGGGTTGCAAATTGCAATAATCATAATATTGCATTAAGGATTCTTATTTTCAATTTCAATTTTTTTAAAAACGGGGGGGTGGTGTAAAATTATTTTAAATACACCAAAAAATTTAATTAATTATGCTCTAATAACCTATGTAACTCAGATTGCTGTTCAAATTTACAATTATTTTAATCCCAGGCTCTATACATTTTTTGAACGTCTCCTTTTCACGGACAAAATTAAATGATTAATGACACCTAAAATTTCAACCAATCAGAGGAGCTTTCATTCATTTCTTTAAATCACTAAAGCGATTGGAATTTTTTAAAATTCGAAATATCAAATAACCCTGCGATGCATAATAATAATAAAAATATTGTTTTTATTATTTTCTATAAAATATTCGGTTCGGTACCTATGTTACGAAAACTGATTCTAAATTTTAATTCGATTTCGTTATTTGTTACAGCCCGGACGAGTCGCGACTCTTATAGAAGATAAGGAAGTAAGTATCTAATATTTATTATTAGTTAATATGGATTACTACCTACATTTCGCTAGTTCGGTGTCATAGTATGAAGGGGGAGAGCCAAGGTAGGCTAGTGGCAAATCAACCACGCAATAAGCCTCTGAGATGGCTTTACGATCTATTGAAGTTATCCTCAGAATCACAACGACGCTCACAAATTTACCGCTCAGAAAGAAATGCCACTAATCTGTGACCGATCCGAAAATCTGTTGCGATAAGTTTCGCTTAACCTCGCTCACTGATTGAACGAGTTATGAGCGAAATGGATGTTGCTTACTTATTTAAAAGTTTTACATACTAGTTTCCGCCCGCGTGGTGTTAGAATGAAAATTAGATAAAACTATAATTTATCTGTATGCGAAATTTCATTCAAATCTTTCCAGTAATTTTTAAGGGACACAATCTTTCGCATTTATAATATTAGTATGAAGTAGAATAGGTCCTAGCCTATTCTAAAAGGTCTGATGGTATCCTAATGTCATCAGACCTTTTTCCTATGGGGGTAGACAGAGATTATAGCGCCACCTACTACAGTAAATGACTTCAGTGACTGTAGTAATCTTAAAAGGATTAAGAAGTACAAAAAATCCCGACTATTATTTTAAAAGCTAAAGTAACTGTCTGTCATGCTTTCACGCCAATATTACAGAACCGATTCGGATAAAATTTAGCACGGAGATAGTTTGACACCCGGGGTTGTAGTTGTATAGTTTTTTCCGACTGCGCAAAAAGAGGTTAATAGTTTAGCACGATACGTACGAAAAGCTAACTTACCTTCATAAAAACTAATTTGGTAGGAAGTAAACCCTTCAATACAACTTGCATTTAAATTGACAAAAACAAGAGGAACACTTTTTGCGTTGATTGTACCAATCTATTGAAAAACATCGTTAACTTTGTATTAAAAACTTCCTGAACAATGTTGATTATTCGACCCAATTACAGACGTACGTTATCCAATTCTTACTTCCTTTTAACTAATTAGGTCAAAAATCTGACTATGTATTCGAATAAGTAATAAAACAATATTAAATGCTGTTTTATAACATCCCTTTGTTCTTGTAGCATACAATTATTATTTGTTTATTACCTATACAAATACAAATCGTTTATTTGTTTTAGTAGGTAAAATTAATTATAATAAACTTAATTTTAAAATAAAGCTAGCGGCCCGCCGCAGCTTCGCCCGGGTAACTTCAGCCCACTCAACAATTTAGGTACAAAAATGTGATAAATAAAGAACCGCTCAACCGATTTAGTGTAAATTTCACATAAACCATCTACTAAATAGTCCGAACAATGCTTAAATATTTGGTTTGAATAGGTAAGCCCGTTTTTGAGTTATGACGAAAAGTGTCATTGATTTTTATATAGATTATGCAGTTTTAGGTCGCTACTTTTTTGAAGCTTATAATAGGCTTGCGCTTGACCACAACTTGCTTGTTACAATGATGCAGTCTACTATAAAACGCGCTTACCCAGTAAATACTGATTCACTCGTGATTTGAAGACAGGCAGATTATAAATATCAAGAAAAAAAAAATGCCGGCAGACGATTACGGCAACACTGCCCGATCCCCTAAATCTAGTTGTCCGACAACGTCCTGAGCCGAGTTTCATCCCCACATCGGGAGCTCTCAAGGCACTTGTCATTTTTAGTACTTGATCGGTTCCACCATCTCTATCGGCTTACTGAGAAAGTCCGGTGAACCAATAAAGGCCCTACCGGCTAATTGGGTTAGGTCATCTGCAAAACAGCGCTCTGTCCTATCCCTATCATCACTTCAACTGTTTAGTCCCACTGCTGGGCACAAGTTTTCTCTCAACTATATTAAGAGTAGAAAGAGTTTAGGCCTTACTCCTTTTGTGGCCTAACTCTCTCGCTGACTAAGTGAGGGTTGGTGGATGTCACAAGTCCTCGAATTATTAGTTCTTAGATATGCCGGTTTCCTCACGATGTTTTCCTTCACCGATATTGAGCAGTGGCGGTGAAACAATTCACACACTGTTATGTGGGCACGACTGTGAATCGAACCCGCGTCCCTAACCCAACCTGATTTTTTCATAACAAAGCTTTATGATTCATTATTTTAATATAATGTACTACTTGTTACACTTGCTCAAACGTTTATATTTATGGGTCATTCTAAGTTAAGAGGTAATATGTTGTATGAAGCGACGGCATGGCATTTTTTTTATATTTTTGCATAAGTATACATTTTATGTAATAGAAACTTTTAAGATGAAAACATTTACAAAGTGGCCAGTCAATTCGTTGGTTTTTTCTCGTTTTATAAGTGACCAGGGTAAATACTCAGTACAGGGTAGAGACAAGATGACCAGGGGAGGATATTTTATGAACAGGGAAGAGAGATAGACATATCAAAAACACGTTTTTTTAAAGAATGAACTGTATTTATTAATTTTTATTTTTATTATGAAATATCTAATCAGGTTCTAATAATCAGATTTGTTATTTCTTAGCAGTCTTAAGCGCTAGGTACAAAAAATAACAGAGTCTTTACTTTTCCTTTCCATCAAAACAAAAATATCTATAACTTTACTATCAATATGAAATAATTTTTTGGGGGCTGAGTCACCTTCGTCCGTGGGTGTAGACCTTCAATTGAATCCCCACACGTGGTCTTCGGGTGGTGCAAATCAGGTTATAATCAACTGGTAAGTAGGCTTCGGCCGTGGTTAATGACCACCCACCAGACAAAGCCACACCGCCAAGCGGTCTTGCAGAGTTCCGGTGCGATGTCTGGTGACACCATTTAGGATGGTGGGTCGGAGTTGTTGCTCCTTTATGGTTTCTAACCATATGGTGCTACATTCCACTGCCACCTTCTCACCGATAATTATTCGTAATCACGAGTGAATCGGTATACTAGGCTGGCTTGTTCCATCGTAGGCTACAACATTGCTTTACATCAGGCAATTTGTAGTCAAGCACTAGCCTATCGAAGAATTAAAAGCAAGAAGAATATGAAATAGTCACTAATAAATTAAGCAACAACTTCTCGGAGTAACAGTAATAATTTTTTCTTGATAAACTCTCAAAACATTTTAGTTAAAGGAAACTAAAAAAAATCATTTTCCAAAACCCTCATTCTAAGATATAGATTCGTTAAATGCATAAAATATACGCCTCGCTTTCATTTTCAAGTTAGGGCAAGGTAGTTTTTTAAAACCTGATCTCAGGTGATCACAGAATTAAGAAAAATATAATTTGACGTTCATCATCTTCTTTATCACCTGTGCACAATGCAACATAACGATATTCTGTTTTTGTATCTTGAAGTTTAACCAGCACAAAGCCCCTATTGCTGAATGTTTCCTTTCCAGATGTTGAGGGCTTTGAGTCATCTTTGTGCAGTTAGGTTTAAATACTGGTAGGTACAGAATGCTGTAGTGTTTCTTGAGGCTTCTTCCTGTGTTCTTGAGATGTGAAATTGATGAGTGGGTCATCTTCGAAATCGCTAACTCTGTAAATGATCATCAACGCGTAGATTGAATTTACAATGTGTTTCTGGATAATCCACAGTATCCAAATGAAAATGACGACATAACTTTAAGTCACAGAAGCAGCTCAAACTTTTCAATGTCAGGCAATTACGTATATATACGCAATCGGTAACTTAGTGAACCTTTAGTGTGCCTGAAAAACTCATATTAAATTGTAAAGTCAGAGAAAAATGCAGAAATATTCATGAAAACGCATACAAATGTATCTTCCCTGGACTTTAAGTATCTCCCCTGCTATTAAAAGTGCCAGGGGAAATACGCCAGGTGAGAGATATTTTCTATTGATATCTTAAATAGCGGAAAAAGTGTTTCTCATACGCAATTCACAATTAAACGTAAGATTGTATGCACTATTCATAGCGAACGTGTAAGTCTATATTAATAATTTAACGAATAATTTCTAAATGAAACTTACCAGAGGAAAGACTACATTCACTCAACATTTCTACATCCAGCGAGCGGTGGGACTGAAATGGCCGTTAAAATGGCTGCTCAGTGGGCTTATGGGGTGCTTGCTGCTAGCTTCACATTACATCCTATGCACTCAAGGTCACAACTTCCACAACTTAGTAAAACAAAACTGAATTTTAAACGAAAACCAAAAGCCAGGGGACGAGACGAAACTCGGGGGACAAATTTCGGCGTTGATTTTATTTATGAAAAATTGGAATAAAAGTAATTTTACGTATAAGACACTGTAAGTAAGTTATTGTTCTGTATAAAATAAACGATGATAAAGTCATTATTGAATTTTAATACATTCATAATAACTGGCTAACAAATAAAGTCGGTTTGGGGACAGACCAGGGGAGAGACTTTTTTCTTATATTAAAACTTATTGTGACTAAACTACGTACATTTCTGTAATAAATTTAAGTGAGCAAATAGAAAACATTTAGTTTTAAGTAATTAATTAGTTAATAAGGAAGTTAGTATATAAAAAAAGTATTTTTTTGTCCTGGCCATGGAAAGTACCTCTTAACTTAGAATGACCCTTATAACAAAGGAACATGTGTTGTATTGTTCTGTTGCGGAAATAAAGGACATTATCGCGTACAACTGAAAGAGTCTATTATCTCTAACTTGACAGCTAGCCTTATTCCGGAATAACCTTAATAAACGATGGAACGCGTATACCCAATATTAGGGTGGATCGAAAAAAAAAATATTTTTTTTCTTAGCATGGGGGTAGAATTTGTAGCTTATAAAAAAAACGTTTTTCAAAAAAAAAAATTTTTTTTCGCAACATTTAGAGGTAGCCCACTCGTTAATTAATAAAATAATGGATCAAATGGACTTATTCTAATTCTGGCTTTCAAAAAGACATTCCACACTGTGGAATGTCTTTTTGAAAGCCAAATGGAAATCAGAAGTAAAAAAAAATTTTTTCCTATTATTTTTGTAACTTTAGCGAAAAATAAAGAATTAAGCAGCCCTTTTTTCTGTATTGAAATAAAAGGTAAGTGAAAAAAAATCATATTCAATTATTTTTTCATGTTTTCCACGATTTTTGACATAAAATTTTTTTTTTTGCTAGAATAAGTCCATTTGATCCATTATTTTATTAAAAAAACGAGTGGGCTATCTCTAAATGTTACGAATTTTTTTTTTTAATTTTTTTTTTTTTATAAGCTACAAATTCTACCCCCATGCTAAGAAAAAAGAAAAAAATTTTTTTTTCGATTCACCCTACCCAATATACCAATTCACATGTGATTACAAATGATTTTCGGTGAGATGGCAGTGGAATGAGGCGTCATATTGTTAGAAATTAATTTGCAACTACGAATAATAATAATAATACCTAATATAGTGGGACATTAACACACACGGTCATCTGATCCCAAACTAAGCAGAGCTTGCACTATGGAAACCAGATAACTGGTAATATACTACTTAAAATACTTTTCTTTTGTAAATATATACTTATAATTACACCCAGACACAAGACAAACAGACATATTTATACAAATGTTAAAATGAATGAATGAATCGGTATAGTGGGTAGGCGCGTCCCATAGTAGACTACATCATTGCTTAACTTCAGGCAAGTTGTAGTCAGGCGCAGGCCTGTTTCAGGATAAAAAAAAAACATAAAGGAGTAATAAATTTAAAAAAGATAATATAGCTAAAGGCTTTGTAAAGGTTGTACTGTCCATAAGAATTTCTTTTACCTATTGGAGAAAACTGTGTGAAAGTAGGATGTTTACTGTGTTATTATCTAGTTTAATTTGGCGATCCATTATACTTCGCACGTACCTACAAGTATGTATTGCGAAAACCAGTCGTTTAAAAACAGCTTTTTTGTTCCGTTTGATTTACGAGTACTGTTAAGAACCAAAATTACCTAAAAAGTCTTAAAAGAAAATATGGAGATTCTGGATTTCTAAAGGCATTTGGCTTCGTTGCGAAAAAACAAATTCTGCCGGCTGACTATATAGTCACTCGGGGTACCTACTTGTTTGCACTTTATGACCAGTGGGCTAATTCACGTAATTAAATAAGTTCAGTTGCACTGCAGTTGCAGTTAAGTTTCGATCAAACAGCCTATTTCGTACTCTCGTAATTTTGACAACCGCTGTCAGATACGCTCGCGTCAAGTTCGCGTCACCGTAAACAATTTTAGGAATACCATTTTGCACTAAGACGAAAACCTTGAACTAGATATGACAGATAAACAATAATAAAAATACTATTTTGCACTAAAACGAAAACTTAATTGCACCGCAACTTGATCGGTGCGTTAAGAAATTACGTGAATTAGGGCACTGACTACTTGTTAAAATTGTCATAGATATTTTAGATGACGACAAGGACGACGCCCTAACGTGATTCCTAAGGCACGTGGTAGTCGTTTAGTAACCAGACACCGAAACAAATAAATTGTTGATACACAAAGATTATCCGGGGGCGAACTTGCGAACCATCCGATTGGGCACAGTATCGCCCAATTGGAAGTCGTACATCGCTCGACTACAAAAGTCTTTACAAAAAAACATTTATTTGTCACGAACGAACAGGACACACAATTGAATTAAAAAACGTGTAGAAAAGAAAAAAAACAAATAAAACAGCAAAAGAAAAAGAAAGGCAATCTAAGAGTAGATAAGTGTGACCCATCAGTGTCAAACATGGACATTGCTCAGTAAACGCTGTGAGCAAACACATACCAGAAGCGACCTACAGCACTGATTTTCAGCAATGTCCCATATCCCTACAGTCTTAGGTCTTTATTACATTACGTCCTGAATATATTAAAGCTAATTTAGGTATATATGAATAGGAAAAAGAAGTTGGTTTTATTAATTACACTTAAATAACAGGTCAAGTGATAACCGCATGTCAAAACAAACCACATACACACAGCACATTGTGTTGACAAATCTTATATCTTTAAATGAGCTATTCTTGTATATATATATAATTGGAATCTCGGAATCGGCTCCAACGATTTTCATAAAATTTAGTATATAGGGGGTTTCGGGGGCGATAAATCGATCTAGCTAGGAATCATTTTTAGAAAATGTCATTTAAAAAAAATACCGAGCAAAGCTCGGTCATCCAGATATTTAAATATTAAAGAAGAAACTGACTGACATAAACACACAGTTCAAACCGCTGGGTCTTGAGACTCAAAATTTTGCTCATAGATTCCGTAGGAGGTTTAGGGGGTGCACTAAGAAAGGATTTTTTTAAACTCCCCTTGAGATGGTTGAAACGGCGACTACGCGGGTCAAGTTGCAGTCGCAAGGTGATATAATTTGGTTCACTTCAACCTTTTTTTAATAATATAATAATAATAATTAAATCATGTTAAATTAGGTATTAGCTAAACGTTATTTATTATCAGAAACGGAGTGAACGTCTGTGTCTGTGTTAGTAAAAACTGTGTGACAGACACTGGCTTAGTGTCCCACTGCTGGGCACGGGTCGTCTCTCAACTATCTACGAGTTGAAAGAGTTTAGGCTGTAATCCACACACGCTAGTTGTTATGGTGGTTAATTTTATTAAATTTTCTGTTATTAAGAACAACTTACGTGACTAAAGAATTATATTATTAACTTAGTTACTAAATAATATTGTTAATTAAATTTATTATATTCTTATCAGGACAGTCCTCTTAGTACTCTTGTTTTTGTAATTCAATCATTCCTACTCTTTATGAACGTGAATGATAAGTGGTTGAATGTAGAAGTAGGTAAATTTCGGCCGTGGTTGATGACCATCCACTTGATAGCTTTGCCGTCAAGCAGCTTTACCGTGTTCTGATGCGATGTGGTGGTGTTATGAATTCAGAGAGTTTAGGCCCTGATCCACACACGCTGGCCAAGTGCGGGTTGGTGGATGTTACATGTTCTCGAATGATTAGTTTTTAAACATGCCGGTTTCCGCACGACGTTTTCCTTCACCGATATTGAGCACCGGCAAAACAATCCACACAAAAATGCACGGACACGACCGAACATCGATCCCGTGACCTTTTATTTCAAAGGCGATGCCGATGCCGCTGCGCCGGCGCTGCTTTAAGATTACCTACACATTCTCTTGTAAATTAATAAATTGTTCTCAACTAACTTAAAATAAAATTATCCATTGAAACTTCAACGCACTTCATTACAAATGTTTAAAAACCAATCAACCAAATATAGAAACAATGCAGTCGTAGTTATTACCAATCTCGATCGTTTATTGGCAATTTATTGCCCCCATGCCCAATGCACCAATGAGCCGATACCAAATTTGCTAATAATTGGAAATTTGAAACCGGTCTGTCGAAATCTTCGGCTTAATTGGCGTAAGGGACCGCTTTGATAACTGAGGAACCTTCAAGATCATTTGATTATCCCTTAATTAATAGTCAATTATGCTTTGAATTCTTGACGACCTCGGTAGTCGAGCAAACCGTTCGATTGGGCTATACTGCTAACAACAAATATTTGTTTCGGTGTCTGGTTGGTTGAGGGACTAACCTCCGTGCCTCGGAGAGAACGTTAAGCTGTCGGTCACGGTTGTGATTTAACACATCTATGACAGTCGTTACATGTAGTCAGAAGCCTGATATAATCTGACACCTGGTCTAACCATCCCGGCTAGGTATAGTTCTGATGGCAGTCGAATTATACGAGCCGCATTAGGTTAGACTTGGAGCTGACCCCAATAGAAATGGGAAAAGGGCAAGGGAAATAATTACGCTTTGAATTCTTGAATTAAAGATTCACAGGAGCATATTATTACCGATATAAAGTATTCTGTGTGTCAAAATTTTAGTATCACATCACGATGTCTATCATAAAATATTTCAAATAATAATAATGCTAGCCTGTCTGGATTTGTATTCATTGGTAATTCTGTTTTCAGAAAAATTGCATTCATTTGTTTTTTTTATGAAAATAGCTATTTCAGTATAATTTCCCTAGAGTCATATCCAGAATTTTTCTTTAACATTTTTGAACATCATTTTCTTGATTTTATTTATTTGACATCAAAAATTCATGTGAGAAAGTTAAAGTCTAAAGAAAGGGATTTATCCCTTTCTTTAGACGTAAAATCCAGTGTTTTAATATATGGATCACGTTTTACTAACGGTTAGGCGTCGACTAGGTATAGACGTTAGGAACAGCCTAAAATTACGACACTGATTCATCGTCACCTAATTTCTAAGAAACCCCATAGTCCCCTTATTTTGGCAGGCGTGCAAATATTCACAATTAAATGTCAAAAACACCAAATTCTTATTAATATGTGGGTGTTCGAACGGATAGGTGTGGTACATAAGGCGGTTCCTAAAGTCTAGTCAACGCCTACCGTTAGTGAAACTTTAGGCATAACATTTAGGTGATTCCTAGTGTTAGTGTAAACTGGTGAAGCGCAGTTATTTAACTTATCAAGGGAATAGAAAAGTGGGTATTATCAAACAGTACCACAACGTCCACAACTACGCAGTCTGCTCTGTTTACACGCTACACGTGGACACGTGTTCCATATTATTAGATTAGTAACTGAAGTATTTTCTATGTACAAACATACATAATTACGCATTTTCCTCATACGTATCGTATTGGCAAAAGCTGAACATGGGCACGAAAGAACGCCGTGATTTTGATATTTTTAATGTTTATTATGCATTTACATTCGTTTGAATTTACCCTCGACGAAAAATAAGGGTGTGTTTTTACAAGTTTTGGTCAAGCGCTTAAACCATAGTGCATCAATTTTGATGTGTTTTTGTTTGCAAGCTAAAGTTGTGGAACATTTTCATTTCACTTCACTTCACTTCTTTTTAATGTCCCAGTGCTGGGCACGGGTCTTCTCTCCACTATCGTACGTAGTTTAGGCCTTAATCTACACACGCTAGCCAAGTGCGGCGTTGTAGATGTCACATGTCCTCGAATAATTAGTTCTTAGACATACCGGTTTAGACGATGTTTTCCTTTATCGATATTGAGTAGTTCACACACAAAGATGTGTGGGCACAGCCGAGAATAATATTTCTAAGGTGAGGCCCGAACCGCTGCGCCAATATCCAAAAAAAAAAAAATTATGCAATGTTTAAAGCCGAAAAATCCAAAGATATTTTTTTAACAACACTGGATTTGAACTTGCAATTAAGTGCGTTAGCATATTAGGAGCGGTGACAAACTTTTTATGATATGATTATTTAATTCGTTTTTGAGTTACTTAATTTATTTGCACTTTATTTTATGTATTTCAACGACGGTCAACGCACTTTATTTAAGTTTATTTGGGACAAAAAATAGTTCTATCTGTGTTCAAACATAAACATTGTGCGATATCAAGAACAATGTCTTATCATAGTATGTATTATCTGAGAAATTGTGTCCGGCAATTTTAAATCTGCGTGGTGCGGTGGCGAATACTGTGATTGAATAATTGGTCACACGATACATTTTGCGTTCGAATCGAATTTAACACACATGCTTGCCAAATTGAATAAAGAACATCTATCACTTCAGCTTTCAAATAAAGAAAACTTAATCGAAATCGTTCCATTCGTTTAAGCGCTACGATTTCATCTGTGTGCTAGTTACACAGATCTAACCTTTTCCCCCTCTTTTTGTCGAAGGTTTAAAACAACTTAAAATTAATTATTGTATTCTCTTTTTTAACTCTTAAGATAGTTGAGAGAAGACCCGTGCTCAGCTTTGCGAAATGCTACGAGTATGAGCGTTCCGAGAGAAAATATTGCCAAATTTTTTACATAAAAAAACAAATAAAACACGTCTAGCGTGTTCGTGACTGACGATGACGTGCGATGACGATTTCTGAGGACACGCTAGGCGTGTCAGTGGTTCTGAATGTGTTAAAAGGTTGTTCTTATTTTTATTAAATACACAGTCTCATACATTCATACATAACAATTCTAGTGTTAACCGAAACACGTCAACGCTCAAAGAATTGTCTACTCTTGTTAACTAGTGCATTGAACTAAGCTATTATAATTTTAATGTCCATTATTACAACATTACTTTCAGTTCTTAAGTGGAGTAGGTACTTACTCTTTAATGTTGATTGTTGATTGAGGCAATTTGATACGACTGACTTTTGCATACCTACCTAAATACTTTTTCAAAACTATAACATGCACTAGCTTCTAACGTCAACTTCTGGATTTCAAAACTGTTCTCGAATATTTTTTTTTACATTTCCACAGGAGACTAAAGAAAACGCTATATAAACTGGCATTGATCCCTTTGACCTGTCTGTTGTTAATTAACCTAGGAAACTAAAAATTAGTGTCCAATTATAAGTAATCCTTGTCATAAAAGGTTTGTAACTACTGTTGGTTCACTGAAAGATCGACGCATTTTATTGTAAAATAAGATGTTTACTATACATTTTTTTTAATATCAAAACGATCAAAACTTTCGCGATAGTTATAGCAGGAGGATGGGTTATTTTAATACATTTTATAGGTAAACACTTGTTCATAAGTCACTCGTGCGTGCGTAGGGAGTATTATTAGATTCGAAACAGGGTTTTCACCATCCAAATCGAATGACAATCGAATAATGTGATTATTTAAGCTATAATTTTACCAATCGACTTCCTACACATGCTCGAGCTACATCAAGCAAAAGTTCGATCATGCTTGGAATACTCCTCGCATATTTGGGATTGGATGGGTCAGCTAAATATCAACTCGAAGCGTTGGAATCTATTGAAAGGCGAGGCAGGAGGCTTATTATTAAATCCTCGTCAAGATACAATCTGAAGCATTGCCGCTTAGTTGCTAGTTTTTCAGTGTTCTATCGAGTACACGTCGGAGACTGTGCATTCGAATTACATAATTTTATTCATCGGACATCGGTCTACAGATTGTTTTCTTTTACCATTTTTTTAAGATAGATTTACTTATTTTTAATGCTAATAATTATTCAAAAATATTTAAACCGAATTAGATTTCTACAAATCAGTTTCTAGTTTTGAAACTAGATCTAAAACATGTTGCTAACCTATTATCATTCCATTAGATATTTCTATTGAACAAAACGTTTGCCAAATATGCTAATAATTCAATGTTATACCATCGCGTTTAGCTGTCTGATATCTCAAGGTTATAGTTGTTTTGGCTTAATTACTATTTAAGCTGCCTGATCACCAAATCACGAATTTCGAATATATTTAGTGACGAGGGGAGGAAAGTTAAAACACCAAAAAGCAGTTTGACTGTACCCAAACCGTTGTAAAATCTTCCTCTATCTTGCTATGGCACCAATTCTAATCTGTCTTATATTTTAATCTTAATAATGAGCTAACTCACATACTTCAACCCATTTTAGTGTCCCACTGTTGGGCACGGATCTTCTTTCAACTATCTTACGAGTTGAGCGAGTTTAGGCCTCACCACACACGCTGGCGGGTTGGTGGATGTCACATGTCCTCGAATGATTAGTTCTTAAACTGCCTCATAAACATTTGCGTATGTTACACTTTACACTAATTATATACATATCTACCTATTATTGTCACAAGTGATGTTTTCATTGAAATAAACGGGTCACGGTTCACGGTTCACGGGTGAACATGAAGTCTGAAAAGACTTTGAAACGTCGGGATCTAAAATATAAAATAAACCGCGATAGAATCCGTTAAAAAGTAGTTTTATTTCAATGTGTGATATTCGCGTAAATCTAAGACAATACTATGATGTTTTCATGTCACCCTAATAGCTAATTATCTGAACATATACATTTTATATATCCTACATCCATCAGGGCCACTCAATATTGGCATAAAACTATAATAAAAATTATTTTTAGATATCATGCTCTTGACACGTGCTTCACATTTATGTTTAGTTACTAACGAAACGCGCGCGATTTCGCATGGATGTCTGTGGCATTCGTAAATACCGCCACACCAGTCGATAGATCGACGATCCATATCGATCGAGTTGTTACTATAGCTTTAGCTGATAGTAAACGTACATAGCAACATATTTGTTTTACCCCGAAGGTGTAAGCAGAGGTGAATGTCGCCCACTTTTCTTCAGTAATGTTTAGGTCCCAAACGTATTATTGAGCGAGCGTATTGCCGGGCACCATTCCAAACTTCTATCTGCAATTAAGATTCTCTAAGTATATTAGCCGTTTGAAATGTGGTGTTAGAGAAGGATGGAGCAGGTCAGCTGGACAGATATGGTAACGAATAAAGGCGTATTAGAAAGAGTAAAGGAAAAAGAAGGATTAGTCTTCTAAACGATGATGGGCCATCTTATACGATATGACAACATAAAAAGCAGCTTAGAGGGAAAGATAGAAGCGTGGAAGAGGAAGGCCGATTCCGGTTGTTATTTAACACATCTATGACAATCGTTATATGTAGCCAGAAGCCAATATAATCTGACACCTGGTCTAACCATCTCAGCTACTGGTTCCCAACGGTTTTCGGGGTCTGATGGCAGTCGCTCGTATAATTTTGATAGCTAGCCGCATCAGGTTAGACTGGGAGCCGACTCTAAGAGCAACGGGAATGATGTTGACTTTTTTTTTAATTTTAGTGTGTCGGCGTGCAAATGATTATGAGTGTAAGCACGCGCGCGCGTTTTTGATAATGATATAGTAAAATGCTTTCATTACTATCTATGATAATGTACTTATAGTCTGATAAAACCAAATTCAAGTATTTGTCTTCTTTTATCATTAGACTGTCTGCTTATTTATCAATGTTATGAAAACACATGACTATGTGTTTTTAAAGAGCATTATATCGACCTCGTAGCGGGCTCGATCCCCGGTCGTGTTCACACATCTTTGTGTGATTTTTTTTATCGCTCACTCCCTTCAACCCTTTTTAGTGTTCTACTGCTGGGCACGGGTCTTCTGTCAACTGTCTTACGAGTTGAAAGAGTTTAGGCCTTAATCCAAACTCGCTGGTCAAGTGCGGGTTGGTGGATGTCACATGTCCTCGAATGATTTGTTCTTAGATATGCCGGTTTTCTCACGATGTTTCCCTCATCGATGTTGAGCTGCGGAGATGAAACAATTCACACAAATATCTGTGGCACGAGTGGGATTCGAACCCGTGACCATATATTTCAAAGACGAGGTATGTATCGCTGCGCCACCGCTGCTCTGTTTCATCGTTGCTGCTCAATAACGGTAAAGAAACCGGCGTCAAAGAAATAATTCGAGGACCTGTAATCACCGACCCGCACTTGGTTAGCATGTGTGGAACCTAAACACTCGTAAGATAGTTGAGAGACGACCCGTGCCCAGAAGTGGATCACTAAAAAGGATGACACATGTGACATGACTACGCAGTTTAAATTTATTTAGGTAGATAACATAAATAAAATTTAGTTCAGTTTCGAAAGACAATAAAACGTTCGGTTAATAGTGATAGGTACCTACCTACCCGTCCTTGTGTATAACGCGTTGTAATGGCGCGTTAGATGGCATTACCTTTGCCCGACATACAAACAAGCCTTCTGGTCACGTGTATTATCAACTAAGCGTTTTTACAACTCCTTAAAAAGTATACGTGAAAAAAGGCACTTAAAAATATTTTCAACCCATTTTTTTTTTCGAAATTCCGGAACAGAAATGTTTTGCTTTTCTATATCACGCAATCGAATCGTGTCTAGCAATCCGTATTGTCTGATAAACAAAATTTCTCATATATTAGTTACTATATGCAAGATTACGCCAATGTTATGTAAACATAATCATTAATAGAAACGTTTTCTACGTAATTATATTGATAGTTTACCAACATAAGTGGTTTATGTTGCTAAGTACCTACTACTATTTTTATTCGAAGAAAAGAAAGGGTATTAGTTCGACCTGTATAAGTAATCTTGTCGGAATTGCGCTAAATTCACTGTAGACAGAATTCTTTTGTGGCTTCCTATTTGCACGAAGTTTTATCATTAGGAAAAGAATATGCTTAAAAAACAGTTTTGAATAGGTTGGTATTTTTGCTTTGAAATAAATGCCTGCTGTACCTTATACTTGCATAAATTTCGTCTAGCTCTTGCACATTGAAGAGATTTAACTCCTTCTAGTCTCTACTTTTACTGAATCTCGATCGTTACTCAAAATCCCATTCATCGTAACGCTGCCCACTCACGACCGATATATCCTCTGATTTTTGTGACCGATTTTGTGCAACTCAATTTTACACAATACAAAACTCAGGGCCACGAGTTGTATCGATCACAAAATCGGTCATAAAAATCGGACGTGGACGGGCAGCCTAATAGTGTTTCAGAAGATTCGTATGTTAAAACAAGCTTATGATAATGATATTATTATTCCAGAACGCTTCTTATCTAAAATTATATAATCACTAACAGATAATAAAACAATAGCAAAATAATATTTATCTGGTTCTTTTGAACCGCAGCGGATGAACAGTAGCTTGACCTTTGTAGAGCTCATTAAAGATGCATTGTTTGTGTATTATTCGCTTCTAAAACCCCTGGCGTACTATATAATTTCTACATATGTCACTCAAGTCCCTGATCTGAATTAGGGGTACAAAATGTGATTTAGCGGTTTTCTAAGATTTCAACAAATCTTAATGCCCGAGATTTCGATTTGTGCCTAATAAAGGGCAATAGTACCTATAGGCACCGGCACCTGTTACTGGCAAAACAAAGATGATGTTCACCTGGGGGATTGCACATACCCCTCGTATTCATAAACGTCTTATAACCTCATTATAGCTAAAATAGGTTTATAATTTGTTTGTCTTTGTCTGTCATATTGACAAAGTAGTAAGAAAGAGACAAAGTCCACTTTAACTACAGAGTCATAGAAGATTTTTATATGAATAAGACCGCAACGGTCTAATTTATACCACCAGACCTTAGGTAATTTACAACTTATAGCTAAAGCAAAATACTTTTAGCTTCTCAAGCAGAATACAGACTATTACATATTTATAATTATACAATTTGTCAAGAATACGGTCTAATTCCTTGAGTTCTTTTTCAATTAACTTGCATTCTGAAGTTCTTAAATAATTTTCATTGACACAGGAATCTCATTGTTATTTAAAATAACAGAAATTCGTTACGTAACTAATTTCAACAATGCTTATTGTACAGTTTGTCTAAATAACTATTTGAGATTAATTTGATCAGTGACCTAATGACGTTGCAAACAGGGTTTAATGTCAACATTGGGATCTTTTTTACTTTAAAAAAAGCTTGCGCTGTAGTCTACAACAAAACGCGCTAACCCAGTAAATACAGATTCACTCGTGACTTGAAGAGAAGCAGATTATAGCTACCGGGAAACAAAGATACTGGCAGCGAATTCCACAACTTGGCAGTTCGCACAGTAAAAGTAGATGAAAAATTCTAGTGCCGAACCCGTGGAATTCGGTGATCTTGCTCTAAATAAAACATTATCAGCATCCGCTGATACAGTAATAAAATAAACGTATTTCTACGGCCTGTAATTTACCGATTAGCCAAGGACGCCCGATAATATAGTGCTCAAGTGTGTGCTCAAACCCAAATGCACTCTTGTCTTTACTGTTGTAGCCAAATATAAAAATAAAAATCCCTAAAAATCTTACGAAACTCTTAGTTAAACTGGACTTTATCTCTTTCTAACTAGTATAAGTGTCAAGGTGACGAACAAAGACCAACGAATTATAAACCTATTTTTTAACCGACTTCTAAAAGGAGAACTCAGACTCAGACACTCAGAACTTTTGAATGGGTGAACCGATTTTGATAATTTTTTTTTAATTGAAAGCTGATGCCCCCCGTGTGGTCCCATTTCAGTTTGGTTTAGTTCTGAGAATGGCATGAAGTCGGTTTTTTTGTTAATATTTTAACTTAATATTATAGCTATAATGAGCGTATAAGACGTTTATAAATATGGGGCTTAGTCTAGATTTATGAATTTAGTTTGACAATCGAGGTTAGGAGATGATACTTGTATTTTATACAATTCTTATCCCAAGGCTGATAATAATGATTGTACAATTCTAACCAAAATATTTCTTTGTTTCAGGGCATCACTTGGGGTAAAGCATTCTTAATATCACCGGACAACAACGCCGCTTTGCCTTACCTCACTACAAGAGAATGCAAACTAGGAGGCTACAAAACATACACAGTCAACTTCCATCCTAGACCTTCCTTATTCACAACTCCTAGTACTTCTTCTGCATCTACCTCAGATTTAGGGAAAAAAGATGCACTTTTATACATAGCTGTACCAGAGAATCAGCATTGGTTAGGCGCTGCTCCTTTACCTGATATAGCGAAACAAATTTTAGAATGCCAAGGAATGTCCGGTTCAAATGCAGAATACCTATTAAAGTTAGCAGATTTTATGAGAGAAGAAATACCAGAGGCATTAGATGAGCATTTGTTTTCTTTAGAAAGGTTGGTTAAAATATTCGCTGCTGATATGAAGATATGTTTGAAGACTTTGATGGGTGAGAGAGAAGAAAAGGAAGTGAAAGCTGTTGTTCCTAGTTACCAATTTGCTTCAAGGGTTCCTGAGAAGAAGTTACGCTGCGTCAATATGTGATATCTCGATAAAAATAAGGACATAATCGATAGATCGATTATTGTGATTTGATCACGAGTGAGAAGATTACTACAAATGTGAAAACTGTGTAGCTGCTATTTGGCCTAAGTGCTTGCGAGTTTTGTAACATTAAAAAAGAATATGTCGCGAATGAATTTTGATATAAATTGACTAATATTACTTAACGATTATTGACAAATACTGGGACTCGATGACATTCTACAATATAATTATAATTGTTATAATACTAAACATTTTTACATGAACGCCCGCTACTAATGCAGATTTTTAATTGACTTTTCTATACAAGATTATGTGTTTGGATTGTCGACTTAAATATTGACCGATGACCGAAAATTAGTTTTAAATAAATGTAAAAATAATATTTTTGTAATACTATTTAGTTTCTTCGACATAACCTTACTATATTATGTATGCATACATAGTCTGTAAAGTACGTTTCACAGAATCATTCCCTTGGAAATTATGTTAGAAACAATCAAGGGAATGTAGGTACCTCCCTAACAATGGTGCCAACATTTAGTCAAAGTAAAAACTAAATGTATTCTAGAGATTAAATATGCTAGATATTTTGTTATACATTTTCATTGTCCATTGTTATACGTAACAATAGTGCCCAATGAGACTTAGACAATCATTTTTATTTGTAAATTCATTACTTTAATATTAAAATAATCTTTATTTTGCATTTAATAGATAGAAATTATGACATAATGACTAATAAAAATTTGACTAATTCGTAATCGTAAGTAATGAACTCCTGTTACAATATTATTAACTGTATTTTTTATCAGCTTTGTGACATCATTTTTGTAATTTGAATACAACGCCATCTCTTAGGTGACATTGTAAACGGCAATTTTTATAGAACTTCCGTACAGCAACGCACAATAGTATGAAGCCAAATAAATAATAACTGAGCTAACTAAGTATTATTATTTAATCTATTATAATTAAGTTGCTATTGTGATTATAATTAATAAAGCTATTTTACAATTATAAGGTTCCTTATTATAAGTTATTGTTACGCTCCAAATAATATATTATGTTAAATGTAAATTGTTATATTAATTTATTTGTTTATAAGTTTATAAGTTTAATTAAATAAATGTGATAGTTTTATGTTGGAATATGTAAATCTAATCGAATAAGAATTGTGAATAAAATTTGCATAATTTTGTATCTATTTGTATGTTTATCATAAGGCAACGCCATATTAAACTGAAAGTACCTAATAAAATGATCATTTATTAAGACAATTTTTTGCTTATAATACGACGACCTCTGCGAGGTAACGGGTTCGATTCCCGCCCCGGACAATCTTTATGTAGCAATAAAGACTTTTCAGTATCTGGTTGGTTGAAGGACTACCATACGTGCCTCTGAAGTCAGTCAGTCCCGGTTGTTATTTAAAACATCTATGACAATCGTTACAGGAAATCAGAAGCCTAATATAATCTGACACCTGGTCCAACCATCCCCGCTATTAGTTTGGTACTTACATGTTGGGAGGTCTGAAGCAGTCGTTCGTTTAACACAGATAATACAATATTAATTAGCAATTTAGCATTAGGATAGGCTGTGAGCCAACCACAATAGGAATGGGGAAAAGGCGAGGCAAAGGATGATTTTAAACTAATAATAATCCTCTACGAACCGTAATCCGGGTACAACGCGGCGGCCAGTCTTATCTGACTGGTTAAGTACACAAAAAATAAAATTCACAAGTGTGTGCGTTACGATAGGTGCGCTCTATAATAGGTGCCTATCTTTTCAATGTTAGAATGTGATGGGGCGGGCTTACCGTCATGACAGTTGAGAGATAGGGCGCAGGACCACCAGCTTAACTTGCTCTCCGAAGCACGAGGTGTCACACCACAAACTCCCTGACTACGGAAGTGTTGAGAAAAAATGTCTGTATTTACCTAAATGTGTAAATAGGTGTAACTCCTGTGGTTCTCAATCACTAACTTTACTTAATATTATAAATGCGCGCGTTTGTCGCGCTTTAACGCCATAACTACTGAACCAATTTAGATGAAATTTGATATGAAGATACTTTGAGACCCGGGGAAGGACATAGGTAAGTCTTTATCCGACTGTGCAACGATAGATTGCTAGTTTTACGCGATAACCGATATACGCGCAAGCGGAGCTGCGTTTGAAAAGCTAGTGTACTTAGGAATCACTTCGATACCATTTTAGATTATGACCCAGACTATAAATCTGGACCCGAAATGACCTGCCTTGGATGAGCCCGGATTCAATCAGGCTTTCAAAGAAACATTTGAATTTTTCCCGCATTGACTTCAAAGAAACGGGGGGGCCACTCGATTCCGAATTTTATTTAGGAAGTGCATACGAAATTTTGGTATTTTCTCATTGTCGTATCAACATTTAAACTTTGTCGTTTTAGTGTAGACTGTTTACTAAGATACTACTAGTGCCATCTAGTAGTAAGATATGCAAATCGTAGCTTGTGACATTTCAAAAGCGCCATCACCATTTTAGTTTAAGGAAACAACTCTAGATGGCGTGCTCTTAAAATTAATAGATATTTGTGTTATTAATGTTTTTATTAAGCTCTATTGTAAACCACGCTTAAGAAGACAAACTAGGGGATTCCTCGTTGTTTTATTAATTCCAAAAATTATTGAGATTGTAAAAAGACTTAATTAATGTATACAGTAAGTAAAAAAGAGTTAACTAAAATTTCTCATTCCATCTGGCGTACCTACCTACTCATTGATTTTCTACTCTTATAGGTCTCACTATACAAAAAATTAAAGTAGTATTTTAGCGTCCCCTGGTACCTACTTAGGTACCTATTAGCCAGACTATTTTATTATAATTAAATAAAACAAAATGTAACTCGCACCGCAGTATAAATCTTTATTTCCATTCTGGTAATACAACATCATTCCGACTCACACATACATCAAATATACATATAAAAGGAGCACAAAAAGGCGAATAAGAATTACTAATTATTTCTAATGCATTGAACGATTTGAAGATAAAATTTTATTATTTCCTTACTAAATACGTTTCACTTGGTTATATTTCTTTTTATAAACTTTCGCGTTATATTATTGCTTATCATTTTCAATGAAATTGTACAAACAAAATAAACGCCCTCTCATCATTGAGCTTGACTTTTTGACTGAGTTGAATCATTATTGATTTTAAAATAAATTGAAAATAGATTTATTAATCTCAGACTTCTTATTGAATAACCAAAGAACCAGGCTCAAGTTCACCATTTGAAATTGAATGTTTATTAATAAATCATTGAATTTTATGACATTACATTGAATGTTTACTTACGAAGATTTAATGTTTAGGTACATACTTTACTTGACATTTTAGTTATTTTTTTTGCTGTAATTTCAAATTTAATAAGCAAATATAGTTTTAATTTTGACTTCTACAGTGGCGGCATAAATAATTTAATCAACTGAAAGAAGGTATGTACCAACATTATTATAACCTAGTAGGTAGATTTTGTTTTATTTATTTTTTAATTTGTAGTACAAGGTTTAAACTGTTATGAAAATATTAAAGAGTACTAAAATAACGTAAAAATGTTGGTATATAAAACATATAACTTTAAACATCCGCTTGAAAATGGTAAAAACGCCATACATTCACTTAATAAGTTTATGAACATAACCTACGGTAGGTATTTACAAGAATAATCTCATACTTATCAAGTTTTAAAATTTATGTATACATTTTAGTAACTAAAATTGTTATATACGAACTATACTAAAATTACATAATTAAGTACATAAAAGATTTGGTGGTAAAATGCATTCATTGAAAAAAATACTTACTAAAATCAAGACAGACCTCTAACGATAAACACTTAATTGCCCCTTAATAAATATATTTTGTAGTAAAAAAAATGTAAAATTTATGATTCAAAAACAAAAACTATAAAATAAAAAATTGTTCTTAAAATCGAGACTAGAAATAAAAAAAATATATAAAATGTCATGTTTCCATATTAAACCTAAGTTACAGACTTCTCATCGAATGTTTAACTATTAACGAAACATCCGATTTGATAATAAACATTCAAAATTCAATCAATAAACATTCGATTTAGAAGTCTGTGTATTAACGCGTAAATTTTACAAAATTAATAATTTCACAAATACAAAACACGAGACTTTGGTACTACCTACAATATTAATATTTACATTGTTTTAGGTGCCTACTATTATGTACAACAAACATTATGCAATACTTTGTTCTCTATTTTGTAATAACTATAAATAAATATTTATACTAAATAATACTACTCAAATCGATCTTGTAGACAACTTGACTTTTAGCTAGCGTGTATTGTCAACGACCTGTATGGACCAAGCCATTGGGGTGTATTTACAATTTTTATGGTAATACCCTACCATAATGAAGTTCAAATACAAAAAATTCATATTTATAAAAATTATATAAAAAAAAACTCTTTTATTATTAAGTTAGCAAACAACTGTACAATATTTTTGTATTTTTTTAGTTGTAGTCTTCTAAGATTTATATTTAATGGTGACTTTCAACTCCAGAAGGATCAGTCACGCGTTGCTATTATTTTAAAATAATTTTCATTCGTTTTTTGAATGCTATAGATTTTTTATAATATGTGAAATCACGATGTGATTTAGGAAGATGGTTTTGTACCTTTAACATTGTTACAAAAAATATATACAGCAGATCGGTGGCCTGGTCCAGTGATGTTGTTGACAATATACGACTAGGTAGGTACACACGGCTTCACATCGAGTATGCAAATTCAGTATAAATTGGAGTCTCGTTGTACAGAAATCCTGTACAATGCGAGAACAGCTTATACCGGTACTGTATAGCTTGATGTGTAGCCGAGTGTACTAGTCGAATGTTTAGTTAAAACATCCGTTTAAGAAGTTGGCGAACTTGTACCAATGTTTTAATCATTTTTTATAACTTGTTTGTTAAACTTAGATACAAATTCATTACCATTTGGTGGGCTCCGTATTAAGTTTGAAATCTCATTACTACCATTTCCACGTCGTCATCCAATTGTTGGACTAGTCCATTAATTAAACGCCGATTTTTTTCAAATGCCTAGACAAACATTTAATTGAACTAGCATCATAATATACTCAATGCTCAGCTCATTGTCTAGTCCATTTATAAAACGCCGTCATTTTATTAAATGCCTAAATTAACTGCTGGTCATTACTACTGCTGTAAACTAGCTAGTTGAAGATGGTCTTAACTTATAATAATGTGCTTTACATCAGAGCACTATTGATTACGCATCAGATGCTACGGATAGCAGCTGCTATTACTTAACCTGCTAATCATAGCAAGGATAGTTATTCCATCATAACTAATATTAAAATACTGTGCTACTCATTATTACGAGCGTTACCATTTGCTACAAATAACAGCAACTGCTAATTAATGACAGACACACTGCTACTAATCATAACAGAGATATAATTCCATAATTACCTGTTTATACCGCGAGCTATTTACTATTGCAAGCGTTATTTATTATCAGGTGCTACAGATTATAGCAACTGCTATTACACAGCCTGCTATCATAATCAGGACATAACACATCATTACTTTTGTGAGCTAGGTACCTAACCATAATTACGAGTGCTATTTATAACTGGATGCTACGAAATATAGCAACTGCTATCACATAGCCTGCTACCAATACTAGGAGATAATTCCATCATTACGTATATCTTCAGCCTACTTTATAAAAGGGAAGTCACTATCGCTCTCATCTCCTGAGCCATCGTAACTTGAAGGTGGCGTGTCTAACTGCGGCAGACCGAGATCTAAATATTCCTGGTTGGCGGTTACCGTCAGGATTTTGTCCAGGTCTTCGACTAGTTCAGTGAAGGATGGTCTATCGCCGGGTGAGAAGGACCAGCACTCGCGCATTAGCATGTAACTGAATATAAAAAAAATAATTAGACTTGACGACCTCCTTAGTCGAGCGGTGTAAGCCGTCCGATTGGGCTTTACTGTGCCTGGGAGGTCTTTGTGTAACAACAAAGATTTTTTCCATATGTGGTTGACTAAACTACCCTCCGTGCGTGAGATGTGTGCGATGTTAAGCCATCGGTCCCGGTTATCATTTAAAACATCTATACCGATCTTTACAAGAAATATAGATATAGAAGAAGATAATGTAGGTGGAAATTTATCTTTAAATACAACTTACATTTCAAGACTACAGCACGGCGGCTTCTCCATTCGATGTCCAGCGCTGAGGTGCTGGTACATGTATTGCCCCGGGACTGTTGGGTACGGAGTCCCACCTAAGGTCATGATTTCCCATAACAGGACGCCGAACGACCAACTGAAAAACACAAATAAGCATATAAAATAATATTTAATATTTTTTAATATTTATTTGCAAAAAGTAAATACATAACATGAGAGTACAATACAAGTTCTTATGACATTTCGTATAGTTAACATCGGTGTATGTACCGAGGCATTTTTGAAGGTTGGCACTCTTAAAAATACCTTGAGCATTAGCTGAGTATAAACACCTTGAGCATTTTCACATGTGACACTGTCCATCCTGGCTTACATGGATGGGAGTGACGGAATTGCAAAGGCGGGTTTAGTTCCAAAAAAGTTATTTCAAGTAGCATTCCAGCCAGTAGCATGCTATTTACTTGACATTAAATTTTCGCAATTTCAAAAATTATAACATCTTTCTGTAGACAGTAAATGTTTTTGTGCGATTCCCGCTGCACTAATTATAATTTCTAATTTAAAATAGTATTTAGGTATATAATACATGCCGAGATATATTATTGCTACGAAATGAAATTTAGCAAACCTAGGTGCTGAATAACAACAATTATTTATGTACTCACACATCAGTCTGTGTTGTAAAAACTTTATGGTATAAAGACTCTGGAGCCATCCACCGCACCGGTAGGCGGCCTTCAGTCTTCTTTCTGTAGTAGTCATTACTGTGGACATCCTTAGCGAGGCCGAAGTCTGCTATTTTGAGGATGCAGTCGTCGGAGACTAGCACGTTGCGAGCAGCTAAGTCGCGGTGGATACACTAAAATATGTAAAATGAAATATACAAAACTGTAACCAATGGTATTATGATGTGCCGTATTGTTTTTGTCGTGTTTCGTCGTGTGTATGCTCTTATTGTCTGATAGAGGTGTCGTTTGGTGTACCATTAATAGGCCGTGGCCATGAATGAGGTATTATTTAATTTTCCCATAATGTGCTTGATGTATTATGTGTCGTGTTAGTGTTATACAGTGTAGTGTCATTTTGTGTAGTGTAATAAAGTATTTATAGTGCAGTGTGGTGTCATCAACAGTATATGGCAGTGTATCCTACTACGGAAACTACATGTCACCACCATGGATACTTATATCCATGAGGTGTCTATCTCTTAGGTTCCTGTCGTGTTCTTGTGTTCAATTTCCTACATTTGTGTTGTGTTGTATTTATTACTCACCCGCCTTGAGGCTAAGTATTCCATTCCTCTAGCAACTTGATAGGAGAAGGAAACTAAATCTTTTTGTGTAAGAGTTTTCTTTTCTTTCAATAAATCTTCGTTAGGTGTTTCGTACCTGTAAAGATATTTGTTTTAGGTGTTATTATCTACGTTAAAAGTATTTCATTATCAATTTAATGTTTCAATATCAAATAAATTAAAAGTAATTGTTTTGTCAAGTATACAAACCTATTCCCAGGCCTATGGTTTCTCAAAAACTCCCTTAGGTTTCCATTAGGGGAGTACTCTACGATTACGTATAAAGGTCCATCCTGCGTGCAGCAGCCCAGTAAGTTGATTATGTTAACGTGTTTTCCTATCATCTTCATCATTTCCATTTCAGATACCAGTGCCATCATTTCTGCGTCTGTATGACCCTCTGAAATAGGAAATAATGACAAATAAGAATAGAATTTTGCATTATCTTAACACACACTCTTAAATATGTTGCTTCGAACTAAACATTAGGCCTGAGTGCGTGGATTACTCCATGGCTCTCGTCTCTTATGATAGAAGAGGAAAGACTCAACAGGTCTCAACAGCTTGTTACTTTACTATAATCATACCTTTCAACATTTTAACAGCGACAACAGACTGCATCCCAGGCTTCAATATGCCGACACATTCTGCTTTCACTACTTTACCAAACTCTCCTTCACCAAGTATCTTTCCTAAACACAGTGATTCTCGAGGCACTTCCCAATCTATGTCCATTGGTAACTCGTATTCAGACATCATCATGGAATCATTAGTATGGCTTTGGACTTGCGAGAGTTTCTGCTTTTCGATTTTTACTACAGGCATCAACTAGAATACAAAAAAATAATACAAAATACAAAAAAACGTATATTTAAAACCATATGAATAATCTTAAATTAAGAAACCAAGTACTATCCTAGAAAAATTTGCTTGCAAACTTGTTTATAAATAATAATTTAACTTTGAAATGAATCTACTATAAAACGAATTTTATCGCGGTATATTTTAGATTTTAGATCCCGACATTTCAAAGTCTTTTCAGACTGAAGGTATTTATCTATGCTGAAGGTGAAGCCCGGAAAGACTTTGAAAAGTAGTTTTATTTCAATGTGTGATATTCGCGTAAACCTAATAAAATACTAAATAATTAAACTAATCAAATAAATTTTTTTGACAACAAAACGTACCAGAGCCTCTCCCGTAGTGTTTGGCGAGCCATTGATCTGTGGCTTCTCTACAGTCACTTTCTTCGTCCAGTGTGTTACAATCACCGCTCTCGCTGTTTCTATTGCTAACTGCTTTTGTTCTTTCTCTCTCTTCAACTTTTTACAAATCATGACCACTATTATGGCAGCGACGAAGAACATCGCTCCTAACACAACTGTTAGAATATTAACCAAAAGAGTGTGTTTCCCATGGTCTGGCGCTTCTGGGATCAGTGGAGCTAAAGAAAAAACATAATCATTTAAAGAAAATAATAACAGATATCACCTACATTAAGGTATAAAAGTGTACCTATATCCTACAAGTAATGATGGAACAAATATGACAATTTTATTAATCAAAACTGCTACTGGTCTTAACAAAAAATAAACCTTATAATCTAATGAGATGATTAAGTCATCGATATAAACTTACATTCCAAAACTTTTAAATATCCTTTTGCAGTAGTGTTTCCAAGGCTGTTCAAGGCCACACAGACATACCAGCCCTCGTCTTCTTTAGTCACATTGAAAATAGTTAACTGCTCCGGTTTGTCTTCTTGGTTTTCACTCTATAATATGTAAAGTGGAGTTTGATAATATGTTTTCAACGAATCTAAAGTGAAGTTAGTAGAAAAAAAATCCACTCCAACTATTTTTAAAATGCATAACATGCAGTACCATTACCTTGAACCTATTTCTCATTCAAAGCGAATATTTCAATCCGTAACATCATGTGAAATTACTGCAGTTAAAATATAAAGCTAAATAAGGTTTTAATTATATTATCTAACATTGAAAGTATTATCAAATTACTATCTCCATACTTTATTAAACCTATAAATATTGTTACAATAATGATTTTCATCGTAAAATTTAGCACCGTCACCTGAATTAAAAGGCAAACAATTAAGCACACACCCATGCGTTAGTTACAAAACCCTCACCATAACAAGTTTGTTCTTATCGAAGTAAACAATAGTTTCCTTGGCAGCCGCATCATTAGTGTCAATAGTATCATTATCAGAGTACTCGTCTTTAGTGAAATACATCCAGTAGATTGACGGGTGCATATCAGTTAAAAACTGACAGCTGAAACGAGCGGTTTCACCGACCAACACTGTTTGATTTTCTGCACCCCGTGTTAATACAGGCTTAGCGTATAAACGTTCTATAAAAAAAATTGATGATTAAGTGACCTTCAATACCTGGTTAACTGATTTCAAGATTTGTCAAGACACTGATTATATTACTATTAGTTAGGTTATTTTTTTTAGGGAATAACATTAAGATGAAACACATTCATTATTTCACACAGATATTTCATACTTGGATGGGACTGAGTATCAGGAATGGAACGCGGCTTTTTATTTGATCAATTTCGGTCTGTATTAACTATTAGTTCAGAATTGAATAGTTAACGTGTTTGAAACGCTTATCGACTAAAATAGATGTAACAACAAAATAACAAGGAGTTTAAGAATTTTCATGGAGTTAACTAAGAACTTTGATGTCAAATAAAAATTAGATGATGAAAATAAGAGGAAACAATTGGGTGCTTAAGCAAAATTTATTTAAAACTAAAAAACTTAACTAAGCAAGTAAGAGTAGGTAACTACTTATAACTTAAACTATAGTAAATTAGTAAATGCTGCAAAATAAAGTTATTAACAGTAACCATCACCGTGAACCAATTTTAGTAACAAGTGAATTGCGTTTTGTTACCTAACATTTGTATGTACATTTATTTATACTATCTTAGTTAAATTACAGTCAACTTCAAAAGTTTGTTTGCATGATTGTCAGTCGTATTCAGAAATCAGAAGAGCATCAGAATATATCAAAATCTACTGCTAGTTTCAATATAAAATTACGATACGGTAGAATACTAATATCTCTTCCTTCCTGTCATCAGTGATTACCGTCACCAAACATCTATTACCACCAACACCGTGAAATTACAAAATATCAACCTCTAACACATCTCCCGCCGGAATAGCCATATCACTTGGCCCGACCTCAGCGTCTTTTGCTGTGTAATTGTCAAGTCGAAGCCAGTATACTAATGGCTCAAGGTCTGATATAGGAGGACAGGAGAGGACCGCAGTTTCATTTACAAGAACCGTGATGTTCCCTGGATAGCCCTCCTTAATGTATGGTTTCGATGGATATCGCTCTATAAGAAATTGTGATGTGAATTTCTGTTTTTTAATAACCTACTAAACTATTGTAAGTAAATGCTTTAGCATGAGGATTGATGACTGGACAAATGTTACTCATATTCGTAAATCAGTTGCGTTTTTTTGCGGGAAAAAGTATCTAGCATCAGTACATCTGTTCGATTTTTTTGTTCATGAGTATAATACAATCTTGTTATTACAGGTTTCTTGTCTATGTAAAACCATAACTCCCTAAACAAAAATCTTGCAATAATAAACTCTGTTTGCGAATTTATCATTTTTATTACGTTTCCAAATTTATTTCTTTCAAGATTTTCAAAGGGAAAAGATACAACATTCTAGTTTTTTTTTTCGTTTGATGTTTATACTGTTACTATTTTCACAAAGATCAATGAAAACATTGTTGTTGTGCTCTTGGGAAGCATCAATTTCTTTGTGGACATTTTTACAAAAAATATTAATAGTTTAAATTAACTTACCTTGAATATGTAAAACAAGTGTATGTTCAATACAACCGAGCTGGTTGCAGACTACACAAGTGTAATTTCCATTGTCAGCTTTCGTTAATTCTTCCAAAGCCATCGACCATTTCCCATAAGATGGTTGGAAGTAAGACCTTGTTATAGGTGTACTTTTATTTTTGTACCACGTTATGTTCGGCGTTGGGTTCCCTGTAACGTTTTATGACATAGTAAAAATATTACTAGCTATTTCTGTCCATACGAACGAAATTGTTAACTGAAGACTTTGTAAACATTGGAGGCATATAAAAAATCTTTGTAATTGCCGATTAAAAAGGATTTTAATGAATAAGTTGTATCTATTACAAACAAACTATTTAGCAAATAACTATACATTTTATGTGTTTCTTAACAAATAGTTTATGCTATTCAAGATTATACGTACATAAGTTGTTAAATACAAAAATTGAGTATTACCTTCGGCGGCACATCGCAGTCTAATAGAATTGCCAGCTGGCTTCATATCCATTTTATATAGTTTAGTTGGATGCTTGAACCTCGGCGGATAATATGCTTGTTGTTCATCAACATGGCCATAATTCGGATGGTCCTTTTCGCTCTTTTCGTCTGGGTCATCATCTTTGGAGAATCGTTTAGTTTCAGTTCCGTTTTCTTCAAGTGTATTATTTTCTATGAGTGCACTTTTGACCTGTGCTAAAGGTTCAGGTAATTCCATGTCTGCTTGATAACCTGAAACCAGAATATTAGTATGTAGTAGGTGTGATTATCTATTTTAAGTATGTACGAATATATATAGAAAGTAGTTAAAAGGAGTAGTAGTAATAGTAAAAGTTGTATTTATATAGTATATCAGTTATCTGGTTTTTATAACACAAGCTTAGTATGGGATCAAATGATCATGAGTGTTCATGGACCAGAATATTATCTTATTATATATAGCTATATTTTTATCTATTTGTTAAGTGTGATTGGATTCCAAAATGGCTAAAACGATTACCATATTGTGTTTATTGGGTAGTTTGAATTAAAAAAAATAAGCTAAATGTAAACAGGAATCTCGTTGTTATTTTGATGATAATTAAAATGCTTCCGTTAAAAATGTTGGATTTTAAACTAAGTATATTTTGGCTGCAATATCGCCATAATCCCGGAACGATGCAGGCATCACTGTTTACACATCTGGATGGACAATAAAGTCGCTAATAAAATATGATATGGAAATAACCACTAAACACTGCTACGGGTAGCATTGCATAAATTGAGAATGTTTTACGTTATGACGTAAAATTTTATTATTAAATCTTTTATTTCGTCCTTGTGTGTTTGAAATTTAATTATAATCGATCTTTTAATTTGGATTTTGTAGAAATTTAACTTGATTTTAAATTGTCTGTGCATTTTATGTTCATCATGTGTCCTTTGCTTTCTTAATTCTTTATAACATAACATTTACTTTAAACTATATATATTCACTTACCATCGATATCTTGAGTGTTATTATTATGCTTCAAGCTAATCCGTACTGTCATCTCTTTACTTTTAGACTGTTCTGTTGAACACGCGTACACTCCTGCATCTTTCGGTTTGAACGCCTTTATTCTTAACCTACAGTAAGTAAAATAACATAGATTATTAATGGTAACAAATTAACTAAGGGAATACTAGTTTTCTGGTTCTGACAGAAATTGTGAAAAAGAGAAATAACTTGGGTCACCTAAGTATCTATTTATCATGATAAGAAAATATGGCGAAAAGGTCATGAAAGGTTTATGGCAGGTGTAGATGAAATTTCTATCAGTAAAATTATTTTTAGTACGAATAACAATAAACTGCACAATTTTCAATGTCATCGATACGGTAACGATGAGAATATATTATCGTAATAATTTTACGATTTTGCAACGAGCCAAATTCGCAATTTATATACGAAAATATCTTTATGCGATGTGAAACATTTGGGAGTAAAATTTTATTGGCTAACATTAGCTTTCATGTTTTAAGAGTACAATGAAATTGTTGCTTGATCGCACAAGAGAAATGTTTTAACTAAAAATCCTTTACTTTTTACCATTGGTTTTTTCTTCTATTCGATAAATGAAATTATTTGGAACTATAGAAGGTACATTGTTTATTAAGTTTTTCTTTAATATTTGATCGAAATGATGGCTGCAAAATATCTCTCTAGTCTTACATACCATGACACTGAGCAACTTCTTAAAATCTCAGCCTAACCTACACACACGGGCCCGCGCGAACACACACACACACACACACACACACACACACACACACACATAATATTATAAAAAAAAAAAATGTTTGTAATTCCTTTTTTAAGCAATAAAAAATACATTAATAATAATAATAATAATATTTTTGGCATTTATTAAAGTCCTAGGTAAGGTAATAACTTCAGATTTATTGTTAGCCACGACACAGGCTGTGCCTAGTGTGACTAACATAGCGAATTATTGTTATGTATATCTGGACTGCAATAAACATTTTGAATTTTTTTTTTTTGAAATTTTTTTTCTTAATACCTAACTACCAGGTATTTACCTGTTATTCTGAATTAAAAATTAAATAATAGTGTCATAATTATTTCTCAAATTCCTAGTTTAGTTGTTATTGTCTGTTAAGTATGTTTTTATTGTTGTATTGTTTACAAATATATTAATGAGGTCATGTTTTGTAATTAAACGAATCCCGCATACAAAGATTGATACTTGAATTATGTAAATGGAAATCTGAATTATCTAGGTATCTGTGAATATAATCGTTTGAAAACTGTAGAATATTATAAAAATTCATTCCACACGTGATGAAAATAATAAAGAATTTCATGAGAGCCCGACTACTTTTTACTTTAGATACTTAAATAGCTTTACTCTACTCCTTTTTGTTTATATTTATTCCAACTAGTTAAAGTTGAGTCTGCTGAGCGTGTTTTTATTGATAATGTCAATAAGGGCTAGCATCAAATTTATTCGAAAATTATTGTAGTACCTAATTTATTTTCTTAGATACCTATCTCATTAATCAGAGCTAGTTTAGCTTATAATTTAAATTTAAAAATGTTACTCAGATTAATAATATTAATTAGTCAAATAAGTAAAAGAAATGTACTTATAACCTTTCCTTAGTGACTTCATAATAATATGATCACTATTCTACTTTTGTTATTTCCTGAATACTAACATTATGTCACACAAAGGATTCGTTAAGTATAAAAGTTTTGAATTATGCATATAATGGTAAAATTGTTTTTTTTTATTACAAACTTCCAGAGCGAATTCCTAAAATTTTCCAGTCGTTATTTTGATTGACGGCATGTGCATTCAAACACCATCATTTTCATATTACATGCGCGAGAGTTATGGCTTATTACACGATTCTGTGTAAATATTGTTACTGGATAGCTCACTGAATATTCAATGTGAAGCAGGGTTGTACGTAGTCGATAAAATCTACTATTAATTTCATCGATATTCAGCTTAAGTACATAATATTTATTAGACAGACAGTTTTTTATCCACGACTATTATTGTTTCTAAATTTTATTTATACTATTTTTCTCTGTTCATTTCAATTGGGTTCTTCATTGCCTTTATTAGTCATAAATGTTAATATTTCGATAAGATTTGCCATGCAAATCGCTCTATGTATATTAAAGCGAGCAGTTGTTACTTACATTGCAGCACTTAATTATTGTTACCTTGATTTGCTATTTTAGTCTGTATCTATGAAATAACTCTGAAATAATTGCTGTATCTTATGTGTAAGTCGGTCTTAAGTCTGCAACTATCGGTGTGCCTATGTATATTAATAATAATAATATTTATTTGCAAAATAATAAATACATTACATGCGAGTACAATAAAGGTTCTTAGGACATTTCTTATGGTGAACAGTGGTGTATGTACAGAGGTATATTTGAAGGTTTGCACTCTGACTCCCAATCTGAGATATCTCGTACTATGGAAATCAGAAGTTCTCTATGATCTACATTATTATTTATTGGACGGTTCTTACACACTAATTCTAAAATATATTCGACAAATTCTATGAGTAAGTCCATCACTAGTGCTGTACTTAGCCTGCCTGTCTCTATTTCAGTTCGTTACGCGAATTTCTTGTTGTTATTTTAGATTTGCTTGGAATAGAAAGGTATTTCGATTTAGCGAAGCTTAGGGTGGTTCGAGTTGCGTAAATATCTGCCAGTTGCTTGTTGTGTTTATGTCTGCTAACTTGTTTGTTTGTTTCATTATTTTTGAATAGATTTTAAATACACGAATTAATATTTCGTTTACAACTACAAACTGTACATATGATCTATCAAAATCAGATTTTATAGTTTTCACTGAATTTAACTTTTTGGGCTTTAGCTGAATCTTAAAAACGTTTTTTACCCATTAATCTATCGAAGAACGGAAAACACATTGCATTATGACAAATTCGTTTCCTACACTTCAATTACTAAATATTACCTAGACGTAAACATATTATCTGTTATTTCATAATCATCACTTGTTTTTACTTATTGTTGAAGTTAGATTTCTTCTATAGCGTCACCAAGCATGGTTTATAGCTTCTCTTATCCAGTTTTTACCAGTCACCTAATAAAAATTGTCACTTCACCTAGTCTGAAGACATCTTATCTTATCTACATCTGCCGATTTGCAGTCTGTCTGAATATTATTATTATAATTTCATCTGCTCGTATATCTATACCTACCTACTCTAGCTAACAAAAGTGACCAAAGGGATGTACTTCTACGAAATACGTTCTTCTAAGGTCTCCTCTACCAAAGGATCTTCTTCAAGTAGTTATGTTTTATGTCTTACCATTGTTTCTGCTGTACTGTTCTTATCCTCTGCGTATCTACCAGCTGTCCATCTTTATACCACAGTACAGAGGAGTTTGCTTGAGGCTTGAGACTGCAGGTCAATCTTAGCCTCTCGTTGATAGAAACTTCTAGATGTTTGTAGTCTTTGTCTGAAACAAGTAAATCTTATTAGATTGACGAAGATTGGAAAAGTGTTTCATGTGTCATAGGAGAGACATAATTATGATGAAAACTTTTGATAAACTATTAATAATTGTTATAAATCAATAGTTAATTACCACCTTTGAGTGCGTGAGTGAGGCTCTAAAAACGGTTGACTTTATTTTTAACTCAGACTTTTTGTAGATACTAAATTAAAAATACTTGTTTATTAAAATCCTTGTATGTGTATCTCAAAGAACTAAAATTACGTTTATTTTTTATTGCTTATTTCCTACGTCAAGTTATTTAGCATATTATACTCTGTTTACGATACCCCTAGTACGAGTTCGTAAATTCGAAAAAAGTTTTCGAATACTATCTTGAATATCTCAAAATGCTACAACTAATAACATTTTTTCATTGAAAACATTTATTTAAAAGGAATTAAAATGCAAGAAATAGAATGAAATGAGTTAGAAGTAAACTAACTAAAATATTTTGTAGACAGTTAAAAAAACTCAACATCTTGAAAAACTTTTTTCGAACTTTCTTCGAAAACTTTTTTCGTATTGACATCAGGTACTAAGGGTACAGGAAAAGTTAAATTATTCAGTTATTCACATATTTTCCAGTTCACTACATTTTTTATGTTATTCATAACATCTTATTTACCTGCTGTATGCACAGCAATTGGAAATAGTAAGCAATATTTATTCATTTAAACATAACATTTTAGTCATTAGACATCTATGCGTTTCCTGCAGACATTCAACTATATCCTATACTTCATTACTTTCTACCATTAAAAGTGCGAAAGTGTGTGAAGACAAACTGACAGACGAATTAGAATACAAGATTGGGAGACGATTGTTGCTCCGTCAATAAAAATGTGTGAAGAGATTTGGGTGAAATTTAGCACTCAAGAAGTTTATTACGTGGATTAAGCGGACATGAAATAAATCAGACAAAAAAGGGTGGGTGCAATCTGGAAATGCGTTAACTTTTTTAATTCAAAGCGAAGTCGATAGCAATATTTTTTTTCATGTCCTGTGTCTATTGATCGAATAGTTTGAAACAGATGTTTAATATTTAAAGAATCGCTAATTTTAAAGAATTAATTTAAAGATACATACATAAATATCTTTGTACACATCAAGCAACAAATTTCCAGTATAAGCTGATCTCACATTGTATAGGATTTCCGTTAAACGAGAGATCAGCATACACTGGAATACTAATATACTGGAAATATATAGCTTGATGTGTTGTAGTGTGTACTTCATACTACGCCAAGTTATAATCAAATACCATAACTTGCTGCGAAAATAAAGCCCTATGCAGATTAACTTCAAGAATATAATCCTTTCGTTCTCAGCTCATAAACTTGCAGCGCCTCGGAGTTGAATGCTAATCAGTTGTGAGACTTTTTAAATGCAACTCACGGTTTAATTGGAGATTCAAAAGTTTTCTTAATCACGAGATTCGAATTCTGGATCGAGTACGTTTCTTATAAAAATAGTATAATAAAATCTTAGTAGGAGCTGGATGGTACGCCTGACTACGTATGGCAAAATCCTCTGCCTACACTTACACACTGCAATACAGCCCGTAAGTGTAGTTATGTTAAAAATATTACACAACATTATTTTTAAACCATTTTATTTTTTAATAGATATGGGCAGGACTTTGGTCTGTTGGCAACCTTGGCGTCAGGCGTCACACTGTGGGAATGTGGACATTGCTGAAAATCAGTCTGGGGTCGCCTCCCCTGAGGTAATTACAGGGTTTGATGAGCAGTGACCACTATTAAAGCTGATGGCTCACACTGATACTCTTTTGTTTTTTATTTCTTTTTTAACTGTATTTTTTTGTTTTTTTTGTGTGTTCTGTTTCTGTGAAATTAATGTTTTTTCCATCTTTCTTACTTTTGTCGATTAAAACTTTTACATCAGTGTTATTTATTTGGTAATTTTTTATTATTTATACACCTGAAAGCCGTATAGTACGGTAATTGCCGTATCTGGAACATTATTGCTTCAAGGGCTAAATGCATATAGTATCTCTCTACGCCAACGATGTAGTCTGCCCATCCATCCATTCAACCTAATAAACTTTCGCGTCTATAATAGAATGCATTTGCAACAGTTGTGGGGGTGTTAAAATAATAATATTACTTACGATTTATGGTGCTCAGGTGTCAGAAAATCTATTTTAAGACGCACGTGATTTCAATGAGCAAGAGGGAGTTTCGTTCAAGACTTTTATTGCAACTTTTACTTTATGTGTACCTAAGGGGTAACGTGTGTACTTAGTAAATAGTTATGTAGGAACTTAATTTAAGAGTTTAAGCTATGTTTAAAATGCGAGAACTTACTTTACTTTGAGAACCTTAGTTGCAGATGGTTGCAGCTAGAAATTTAGAATTGTGCCCGATAGCCGGCAATAAGGTAATTAAAATTGATAAGGTAATTTTAATCACTATTTACGTAAGAATTTTAGCTCTTACTCTTTCTAAAGATTTTTTGTAAAACTGAAACTAGCGTAGGTATGGTAGATGCCTACCATACCTCTAAAAATGTAGGTAGAGTTTCATACAACTTATTTTTAAATAAGTATTTTTTGTGAGTACAACACCCTTTTTTTTTTTTTCCGAGGGGAAATCCTTCATGGATCCCCCCACCCCAAGTGGGCGTAAGGTGGGGGGTATGTGGGACTCCCTAAGGGTACCCACTAAAACCATCTCACACCTACGCCAAGGGTCACGGGAACACGAGATACTTCCGCAACCCTCGGCTGGTGATGGCCCGCCTCTGAAACAACACCCAAATTAACTTATAAATATTTATTGAGTTTACAATGTAACCCAAACTTTATTTTACAATTGGACTCGACAGAAAATGTAACTGCCATCGAGAATTGTTGCCCGTGAATTATGACTTTAGTAGTGATGCTCATTAATGTATCGATATTATGAATAAAAAAATACACTATACCTTTTTTTATTCTGTGATAGGCTGGCGCTTGACTACAACTTGCCTGATGTTAAGCAATGATGTAGTCTACGATGGAACGCGCCAGCCTAGTATACTGATTTACTCGTGATTACGAATTATTATCGGTGAGAAGGTGGCAGTGGAATGAGCCTCCATATGGTTAGAGACCTTAAAGGACAACAATTCCAACCCACCCTCTCTTTATGGTGCCACCAGACATAGCACATAGACATAGCACGGCTTTGTCTGGTGGGTGGTCACTAACCACGGCCGAAGCCTACCACCAGTTGATTGTCACCTGATTTTCATTTGAATTAATTTAGAAACGCCACATGAGGTACTTACACCACCCGTGCAAAGCTGGGATGGTAAGAAGTTTTTGCAATAAGGCAAAAACTTCTTACCATCCCAGAGAAATTTGTGTCTATTTTTAAACATACGCCATTGGATCATTGGTAAATACATTTTTATTTTTCGTTTTTATATTATTAAGGATTCAGAAATACAACAAATATTTTAGTTAACAATATAAATTTGTAGCACTTAATGCTCGTCTGTTGTTAAGAGGCCTAAAGGAACACAATAACACACATAAAACAATATTCAGAACATTATACTTAATATTTTAACTGTTATTAATAATTTTACAATAACTTTATACAAAAAAATATCGATAACTCAAAGAACATCTCTATCGGTTTTTGCAAACTACTCAAATCACATTTTAGTGTTTGCACATGTTTGGCAGATGCAAAACGTGCAAGCTGAAAAAAATTTGAAAGTCAAGACCCGATCATTAAGAATTTGTGTTTTTAAAAACAATAGGATTTAAAGAACCGTGTGAAAGAAATAAAATGGCGACCCAATTTTAGCGCTGACAGAATTATACCGTCATAGTTATTTTGTTAAGCTTTTGCTTGCGACTTCATTTTGTTATTGCAGTGAAATGTGACAGATATTTCCTACTTTATTTTAATTAGCACGCTAATATCTTAGTTTAGGCCTTAATCCACACACGCTGGCCAAGTGCGGGTTGGTGGAATTCACATGTCCTCGAATGACTAGTTCTTAGACATGACGGTTTCCTCACTATGTTTTCCTTCACCGATAAAAGGGCACGACTAGAAATCGAACCCGCAACCTTATATTTCTAAGACGAAGCTCCTACCCATGCGCCACCGCTGCTCCATAGTATGATTTTGATTGCAGTAAGTCATAATCTTCTGTTAAATTATCTGAGATGAATAACATTTAGGTAGGTAGTATGATATTATCCCGATGACAATAGAATTACAATTAGGATAATTACTAAGTCGCATTGCTTGACGTGTTTGGGTACAAAATTATATGTTAATTTGGTATTACATGGACTAATTTTGTCCGTTGGTGGTCTCAATATCAGTTGGTGGTATCATTGACTTGACCTGTTAATATATTTATGTAAATCGATAATAATACAAGTATCGATATAACGACATCACTAAAGTAAAGCGGTGCTGTGTTAGCATTTTCCATTGCCCAGTAATTCTAAACGATTTCGAGAAGGAGGAATTTATCAAATTACCGTTTTGTTTAGGAAAAATTAGGTCATTTATATAAAAAAACATACTACCATCATCATCATCATCATCATCAGCCTATAGCAGTCCACAGCTGGACATAGGCCTCTCCCAATATGGGCCATTTCACCCTGTCCTCGGCTTGTCGCATCCAGCTACAGCCGGCTATCTTCCGCAGATCGTCACTTCACCTAGCTGGAGGGCGTCCCACACTACGCTTGCCAAGACGTAGTCTCCATTCGAGAACTCGCTTTCCCCAGCAATTGTTCTTCGACAGATATGGTCAGCCAACTGCCACTTCAGCTTGCTAATCCTTTGCGCTATGTCGACAACTTTAGTTTACAACATACTACTATGTATACACATAAATGAAAGAACTTTCAAAATTATTTTTGTGATCGAGAAAGTTAAGTACTTTCTCGAAATGGTCCTGCTTTTTGAAGTTGGATTATTATTATTATTATTTTTAACAAAAATATACTTAAATACATACATTGGATGTTTATAACAATGTTTATGTTGATTTTCGTTGGGGTAAACGAGTTCTTGAGTGGAGACCACGGATTGGCAAACGTAGCGTAGGACGCCCTCAGACTAGGTGCAGTGACGATCCGCAAGCCGCGGATTGTGCTCAATTGCGTGCTTTGAAATAAAAAATATCAGGTGGAAAAGATTCTAATTAAAGAACTAAATACATCCTCTCAGTTTGTGGAGGGCTGTCCTTTCCACCTTGTATAGGTTACAATTTTGTAATTGCGGTCGTCAGTTATCGTAAGTATAGGTATATAATAATGGAAAATAATTTTTCTTATCATTCAGTTAGTTTTAATTGTTTGGAGTGAAGCCAAAAAACTTTTTGCGTAGGAGTATTCGGTAATTCATAATAATGCATGATAGCAATAGATGCTAAATGCTTTTAAGTCGATCTGAATTATATTTAGTTTGTAATGTATTACCATTTTTAATCAGTTTGTCTTTAATTTATTACATCAATAAGATAATGTACCTCGAGGTTTGGAATTGTGCCATTGAATAGTAATAAGTTTGCTTAGAAGTGGACCTAAAACAGGGCTATTAAACTGTGTCCGATATACACCTTCGGGGGTAGGTATCAAAGTTTCACATAATTAATATCGAAATCAGCTAATGCTAATTTGTTTACATAATCTTTATATATCAAAATTACGTGGCACGTTGTTTGTCCGCGATGGACTTCTAATATTGAACCGATTTTAAATTTAATTTGCATACCTACTATGTGCATTTGGTCCAACTTGAAAGATAGGATAGCTTAAATCTTAATTTATAGTAGAAATATTATTTTATTGCAGTCTATTATTTCACAGTCACAATTATCTGTTAGCTCAATAGGATTCTAACAGATGGCGAAATCTGTTGACTGGATTGAGTAAGTAATCAATAGTGTGTTGAAATTTATGATTATTACAATTTTTGTCTAATACGGATCTACACGTGCAAAGCCGAGGCGGGCCACTTGTATCTTAAATAGATGTCATTTCAAGACAGAACTTTAGTATTTAAAAGCTCTTTTTTAGCTATCTAATGATATTTGGCCGATATTTTTCAATTTCGGAATTGCCACGATGCGATGTTCATCATCATCACCATCATCAGCCTATTCTAGTCCACTTGACATAGGCCTCCCCTTAAGTACGCCACTGAACACGATGACCGGCTTTCCTCATCTAGTTCTTGCCAGCCGCCCTGCTGAGATCGTCACTCCACCTAGTCTGAGGGCTACGCTATGTCCTATGCGATGTTCAGTGTTTGCTAATGTATGACTTGACTTTTTAATATTCTGATATCAAAAAATCATACTTCATAATTTAATGAATTTCTTTTACAAACATTTACCGGTCAAAGCCACGATAACAGAAAATTAATAATGGGTCCATCGGTCTGTGTTGGGAACATGTGCTGGCAAACTTTCAGCTTTTATAAAATGATAAAGGTCTGGTGTTCACAGGCTCTTAAGCTGTAAAAATGTAGGGTATGTTCATTGACAATGGTAACCGTTTTGACATTATTTTTAATAACAATTTCGATTTCCATCGCCCGCGCGGGGCTATATTTTAATCTTCTAGTATGAGAGAATCGAATACCTGTACACTTTGACAAAATACGTTGGTTAATCTAAACCTGTACAGTTTCAAACATAAATAAAGTTTTTTTTATATCATCATTCTTTTATTGTCAGCCATTATACTTTTTATTTCACAAACTGATGAGCCGTTTATGTGTTTTGTGTCAGATTTAACAGAAAAACAGAAATTATATTAGTTTATATTCGTGTTCGCGATAGTTTTTGTTTTGCTTTTATTTTATAACTATGTTTTGAGGTCACCAGCCATTTCATTCATAAAACAAGAGAATTAATTCGTCGAAAATAAACAACCACGTCCTTGTGAAATTGAACTCAAGGATTTCTGACTTGAGTTTCAACTTATTAATTTAAAAAATACAAACAATATTACAAGTATGTGCATAGAAGTGAAATCGTAGTAAAATATGGTATCTATTATTCTGTTAGTGGCACTAAATATAATATCTATCTATTAATATGCTGTTGGTCTGGAACGAAAACAAAGCTTTGAAATCTATTTAATAAGTATATTTCTAATCCAGTAATAGAGTTGCACGACCTCGCTATTTGAAGATCGAAAATTATTATTATTATTATTATTATTATTGAATGTAGCGTGTAGGGTCCCTAACAATAGTTAATTGATATGTCGAAAGACGGTCGTTCGAGAAAATATTGTTCTCTTTCACTGGATCAGTCTGTTTGCGACCACGGCCGGTGAAACCCGTGTCAAACAGTTGAGTGCGTTAATTGCCCGATATGCAAAAAAGCAACGTAAAAGTTTCAAAGTTTATGTCTCTAGGACACATTCTTCTATACTAAACACGTAAAAAATAATAAACTAATAAACTTTTAGTGTCCCACAGCTGGGCATGAGTCCTCTCAACTATGTTACGAGTTTTGAGAGTAGAGGCCTTATTCCACACACGCTGGCGTAATGCGGGTTGGTGGATGTCATATCACAGATATTGTAACTACAGAACCTATTTGAATTAAATATGGTATGGAGACAGTTTGAGACCCGTGGAAGGGTTTCGGATAGTTTTTATCCGATTTCGCAAAAAGAGGTGAATAGTTTAGCGCGATAACCGACAAACGTGTGGGAGGAGCCGCGAACGAGTAGCAAGTTGTCAATATAACGGTCAAACGTTAAGTCCAGTCATCGAAGGGCAATCAACGACTTCCTCTTCCTGGTACAAAGAATCATGCGCACACGCCGTTTCCGATCACTCTTATAAATAGTGAGGCGCCAATTTTCAGGGAAAACTCGATAAACAACGCAACATTAAATCATATCTGGAATCGATATTGGGTTAAAAGGAAAAATCATTTTTAAACAACGAATTGCGTTTCAAAATTAGAATGAATACAAATAATTGAGGAAAAAAGTGACGATAGTAATGTGTAAAGATCGAAACTTCTTGGTAGTTTACAAGTTTTCAAAAATATAATATTTAAATGACCACAGTTACAGTACTCAGTCGTTATTAAATTTAAAAAAAAGTTTATTTTACAAGCTCTTGTAACGTTCTTTCACGGGGCAGGATTAGCGTAAATCATGTGACGGCTCCCGACCAACCTAAATGAAAATATACACTTAGTCGTGACATTTTTGGCTATCTTTTAAGCTAACAATAGTTTTCAGTACGCTTTATAGCGACTCTAGCTTCCGCCCGCGGCTACGCCCGCGTGGTGTTAGGATCAGTCAGTCAGTCAGTCAGTCAGTCAGTTTCTTCTTTTATATATTTAGAAGATTTGCAACTCTACTTGAAAGTGAGTTGTAGATTTACACAGTATTTAATACACAGGTAGATTAATCATTATCAAGGGTTAGCACGTCATAATAAAGATTCTAATAATCACGACGTGTCCTTGGCCTTAAATGGCTTTAGGTAACTTTTATTTTTAAGGCAAGTGCCCTTTTGTGAATATTACTCGTACGTATTATTATACTTACTAAAAAGGTGTTAAGGTCACACAAATTTTATAAGTAACCGTCGCTAAAATCTGTTATTGTTTTCGCATACATTATTTATCAGTATCTACCATCTACGTACAAATGGATGGATGAAGGTATAAAAGACAACTTACCCACCCCTAATATCTAATCTTTAAACCACTTAAACCTAAAAACAACTTAAAACATCCCCTAAAAATGAAACCGCGTATCAAATAGAGCGTCAACTATCAATGTCAAACCAAAACCGATACTTAAACGTGCCAACCCTAATTTCTGCTGCTGCACTAATTGCCAATCAATTCTGGACTTTATTACTGATGTTATAAGGGTTAAATGTTTACAAATATTGGCTTTTAATTTCGAGAAATATCATGTGACAACCGTCTTAAAGCGTTCGTTTAGAAATAGCACGGTTTCCTGTGATTTTACGCCTTGTTCATAATAATCTGGCGTGATACTTGAGATTATAAATACTTACAGATAATTTTAGATAAAATTAGGTAGGAACTTACCTATTTACGAAAGAAAATAGCAAAGAAACATTATATTGACAGTTCTTGGGACTAAACCGGGTTTCAAACCTCTGAGAGCCCTGGCATACAGAAGTGGCAGTGGAATTGATTACTGTAAAAAATACCGTATTGTTAGTCCAATTCACCATAAGCTATAAAGTCCCGTGTTCCTACCCATATTAAAATACCCATATATAAATGTACAAGTACCCATATTTGCAAAGTAATAAATGATTATGATTCGAATCCCGTCTTTTTTTTATTGCAACTGCCATTTATTATTATGATAGTAAAAAAAATCTGCCACATATTTGTAAGTGAAAGTATCAAAACTGGTTAGGTATTCCTAAAATACAATGAATTGAAACAAATGAAAAAATACTAAATTCTTCTAAAAATTCAAAATACTGCTCTAGACTATGATTTTTTTCTTCCATAATAAAGTCTGTGTCAACCAAAAGGCAGCCGGAGGATTTTGATAATCTGTATTGTCAACAATTCTACCCATGGCAAGTAGAGAGAACTTTCATAAAGGACATAGTTAATATACTTAGTTAGATATTATGAACTTCAAAGTCAAACAAGATATCGGAAACTACATAAATAGATAAAGTAGATTTGAAAAGATGAAACGAAATATTTTTGATTCAGACGCCTTGTCGCGTTCGAAATATAAAAATATTAAAAAGATTCACCGCTACATCCGTTTCCTTTTCTAATATCGTGCGCGTGCTTTTCCCCAATTATAGATGGCGGATAGGTAGAAGAAGAAATGCGTTTTGGGTAACTTGAAACGTTCTTTCCGTTCATAATATGACAGTTGCGAAATTCAAATTTTCTACGGTTGGCGATGACAAGTTATTTGACAGGAATGTCAATATGTTACATTTCAAGCGACACCTGAAATAAGGTACGGTGTAGTCGTGTAGAAATTTTACAATTGCACACCATTTTAGAATAGGTTCCAACTATAGAAAAATCAAGGTAGAAAACATCTTATAAAGCTAGTCAAAGATATAGATATACAGGGATAGCGAACCAACGCGGCAACGGTACGCGTGTTATTGATGGCACACAGCACAATATTTTGCGCTCGCGTCGCGCGTCGCCACCGATCACAAATTCTGACAGATGAATCCAATTCAGCATGGATTCTTTTTTTTTTCTTTCGTATTTTTGATGCTAAATAGGTATTTTACAAACAACAAAATAACTATACTTTTTTTAAAGGAAAAATAAAAAATCACTCGAAATAAACACTCTAAATGTTCTCGGCTACAGTAAAATTATCAGTTATTAATTTTCAATTAGAGTTTTATATCACCAATGTTACGTGCTATTGACTTATGGGAAGTCATTCATTATTAGATTTTATAAATAGACGCGTGCGCACGTTCAAAGTTTTACTTGTTTTCAATTAGTGTCTATGATTTGTGGGAAATCAATGTCTTGGAACTCAAAATTACGGGAATTTCATAGTTCATAATCTCATTCACTTTGGACACTTACAATCAATCAAGGTGTAGGCAGAGGTGAATAACAGTCTCATTTTGCCGGCTATGTTTTTAGGTTCCATTTACCTAAAATTCACAATTGGCATAAATCTAGAATAAAAATAAAAATAATAATAAGAAATATAGGACAATATATATAGAATATATATAGAAAAATCATGGATGAACGACAGTCAGACGTAATTTATTAACTAGACGACTCGCCTGCATTTGAGCTTCCGAAACCTCATTTCTTAATTCCGCTAGACAACACAAATCTGCTAATAAAACGCGTTAAATAAAAATAAATTCGTCTACCTCGTAATTGAGTGCGTCGTATTAGATCAACGCGGTTTCCTGCGCGCACGCATGTGGGCGAGATCTGTCTCCATTAAGTTTAAATTTCAAATTTTTGTTTCAGACCAAGACATATTTTAAAAATTTAGCTATGTTCCGTTGGTTCTAGCGTGTTCACTTAATAGCTGCGGTCCCGGATTTGAGGAAAAACGAGACTCGAAGTTAGGAAATGTGTTCGGCAGACGGTAATAGGCTTGTTTTCCACTTATAACTTCGCTTTCAACTTATATCTTGCTTGAGAGAGGGATAAAAAGTAACAAATATAAAAATAATGCGTAAATTAGTAGGTTATTAGCAGTACATGAATTTTTCAATTCGTAGTCCTTGAGATTAGAGCGTTCAATCAAACAAACTCTTCAGTTTTATAATATTACAGCCATATAGTCTTAGATTTACGCGAATATCGCACATTGAAATAAAATGTCCACCCGTGAACATGAAGTCTGAAAAGACTTTGGAAAGTCGGGATCTAAAATCTAAAATAAACCGCGATAAAATCCGTTAAAAAGTAGATTTATTTCAATTATAGCCATATTCATAAAAAAAATTAAAAGACTCGTTAGTCCATTTTAACTTTGTTTTTTACTCGTAGAAATATCAAGATGACAGACAAATTATAAACCTATTTTAGCTATAATGAGGTTTTAATAAGATTATGAATTCGGGGGTTAGTATATATGAGACTTAACATAGCAGCGGTGGCGTTCGATTTCCAGTCGTGCCCTTAGATCTTTCAGATCTTTGTGTGACTTGTTTCATCTTGGCTGCTCAATATCGGTAGGGTCTAGTTTATAATATCGAAAGTCACTACATCGATGGTCGCTGCATCGAAAACGTTCCATCGACGGGCTAATGTATCGACAGTACCCCAAATCGATGGTACGCTACATCGACAGTACTCCAAATCGTTGGTACGCTACATCGTTAGTACACTAAAACATGCTACATCGACAGTACCCTAAATCGATAGTACGCTGCATCGACTACCCGACCGAGCAGGAATTAAAAAAAAACACAGGATTTTTAATAGATTTTAATCATAATTTCATGTTAAATCTGTAAATTTCTAATCTGTAAATCTTAATTTTGTTGTAATCCAAATTAAATGGTTAAAAAACATAAATTCGTATTCAGTAGCATTGATTGATAGTAGGTATCTACTAATTTAAAAGACAAAGACGAAAACCCTAATAAACTCTTTGTGTAAAATTAAAAATAAATGTTAGTAGTGATAGCATTCTGTCTCGATTTTTTTTAGGGGAGGGACCTTGTGCTCCAGTTTCTGCCTGCTCAATTTGAATATTCACCACGATCTGCTCCTTTTAATCTTAAGCTCTTTGATAGTAGAGTATAAACCTGGTTTTTTATTATTGAGCAACGAATTCCAGCGCCTATGCCACGCTTTTACGGAACTTTGGGTGAATATATTTAAATCTTGCTCGGGTCTAAGAACTAACATGGACATGTGACATCTACCAACTAGCACTGGGGGAGCGTGTGTGGATTAAGGCCTAAACTCTCTCAACTCGTAAGATAGTTGAGATAAGTCCCGTGCTTAGCTGTGGGACACTAAAAAGGGTTGAAGTGAAGTGAAGTACTTACTAGTATTTACTCGTATCGTTTTTCCCTATTTACTTAAAACACTGAACTAATTTAGGACACTATGACTCTACCTTGCCGTGCATTTACACACAAAGCTCATGGTGAAATTTTCAGTAGCAATCCAAAATTCACATATAAATTAGCATAAGTTTATGTGAATAAATATTTAATGTGATCTGTGTTCACAATTAGTTGCGCGTGGGCACGTTAACACGTTATTTATTGACCTTTTGCCAACGGAAGCTCAGTTAGTTTGGTAGCAGTTAATTCATTTAAGTTTTTGTGTGGAGACGGCTTTATTTATGGTGTGGTTGCTGTGTCGTAAATGTCATGTAGATAGTGTTTCTAGTGTTTGAATATGGAACTATGTTTTGGGTAGTAAATAATATAAAGTTGAAAAAATAATAAATTCAAACGCTATAAACTGCTGAACAAAAATACCTAAAGTCTGCTCGTCAACGACCGATTTTTATGACCGATTAGTGACTGTCTCAACGCATGGCTTAGAGTTTAGTATGGAGTTGCATAAAATGGGTTATAAAAATCGGTGGAAAAGTCGGCCGCGTGCAGGTAGCGTAAAACTTTTTACACCCGACAGCGTAGAAAGAGAGTAGGTAGGTAAAAAAATGATAAAAAAAGGTAAAAACAGGTATAAGCTTAAACTTATACGCAAAGCTAGAAGTAAAAGATAATATTGAATAATTTATTTTATTTTATTTACGAAATAATTGAATATATACATATATAGGCAGGCAGCCATTTTTAAAACATTGGCACCATGTAGATATGTATAATTCAAGAATATTATATTAACACTGAATACGTACAGCTAGAACAAGTTGTTGAAGACAAGTTCATAAAAGAAACAATGGTAAAGTGGGAGTGGGATAAAACATATAAGTTTTTACCTAGATGTGTTTTCATCCCGCTCACACTTTACCATTTTAACGGGCCAGAAAGAGACAGATAATATAGTCTAGTTTATGGCAAATATTTTCTTGTCTTTAATCATTTGTTCTAGACAGTTAAGTTTCAGTCATTGTTAACAATGGTATATTTAAAGATTGAAAAACACTGTTTTAAAGTAAAGATGATTATTTCTATTATAGATCTAAAAAAAATCAATACCATCCCTTAAGCTACCCGGATATCTATTTAGATGTCTTCGAATACTAATAAGGGCCGGGAAGTCATTAGTTATGCCCTATAACGTCCGAGTTCGGTATCGGAAGGACGTTGTAATTTTGGAGTGAAAATAGTTAGTAGTAGGTAAATAGTTAGTAACATTCTGGGTCCCTAGACAAAGTGACGTAGGGAAGCGATAACGAAAGATTGGTAAGAACAAATTGTATGGGATTGACATACTCGTAACATTGTCATGTGATTCATGGATAAATGAGACTTTGGTTAGGGACCCTGGTCTTTAGCAAAATTTTGATAAAATCTACTGAAAAAATTACGGATAGGTATCCAAGACTGAAACACCGACAAGAAAGATGGATCTTATAAGTTTGATGTGTTCTCTGTGTAGAAATTGTGGCAATGTAACACTTAATCAAATGGGCTGATTTTTAGTTTAAAAACTCTTCCTTCCCCGGGTCTCAAACTATCTCCATACCAAAGTTTTATCCAAATTGGTTCTGTAATTTTAGCGTGAAAGTGCGACAGACAGACAGAGTTACTTTCGGATTTACAATTTTTTTTTATTCTGAAATAGGCCTGCACTTGACTACAACTTGCCTGATGTTAAGCAATGATGTAGTCTACATCAGACTACATCTAGTCTAGTCTAGGACACGCCTGCCCACAATACCTATTCATTCGTGATTACGAATGAATTTCGGTGGGAAGGTGGCAGTGGAATGATGCTCCTTATGGTTAGAAAACATAAAGGAGCAACAATTTCGACCCACCCTCCTAAATGGTGTCACCAGACATCGCACCAATTAAATCACCATCGCAATTTTAAGTAAGGATTAAAAAAATTATTCCTGCAGACTAATTCAGACATCTCGGTCTGCCATAAACACGTCTACTTGTAAAGTATCTACTTGAATATTTTGTTAAAAAGGATTACCAATCAACGGGCATAAAATCACATATACTTAGTTCATTCAATAGACCTAAATTGCGAATAAACGGAATCCTCCATGAACCGGCTCGCCCACTACAGGATAATTCTAGTTCGACCTACGTACTCGCAAATAATAATCGTAACTAAACCGCAAATCACAGGTAACATACATGACCTAACATTATCCTTAAAACTAACGTAATAAGTTTCATTTCAGTTGAACATGTTACTTCATAAGTGCTGTTGGTGTATGTGCTTCATTTTCATCAAAAGACGCGCATATATTTAAGTTTATTTCAAGCGTTTAGACATTTCCGCATGTTAGGTTAATGATCTGTTTACGGTTTTCATGAAAATTCATTCATAAAATGTATTTATAACTGGGACTGGGACATTTTGTGCTTAGAACAGGTAGTTACTTCTTGGTAAATACTGCGATCCGCCTCCACTTAGAACGGGTGCAATAAATAAATAAATATTCTGGGACATTAACACACACGGTCAACTGGTCCCAAGCTAAGCAGAGCTTGTGTTATGGAAACCAGATAACTGGTAAGTATATACTATACATATAATACTTTTCTTTTGTAAAATATATACTTATAATAGATATTTACACCCAGATTTACTTTATTAATTATTTATTGAGATGCTCAAAATCAGTCATAAAAATCTTTGGGAAAAATCGGGCGTGTGCGGGTATTGTAAGTATACGCGAAACGTCTCGATCAATTTAATAATTTATTTTGCTACCCAATAGACATAATTTGATAAAAAAAAATATATCTATTAATAACAACAAAAGCAATCACTTGCATCATTCAGAACATCTATAAGAAAGTGAATCCAGTAGGTATCCACTGTCATAACATTCCACAGCATTGATTCCTACATTGGTCCCAGAAGGCTAATTCTAGTAATTAAGTAAGTCCAGATGCAGTTTTCGTACTCTCGTAATTTTGACAACCGCTGTCAGATACGCTCGCGTCAAGTTCGCGTCACGCGAGCGTTTTATCCTAGATATGACAGCTAAACAATTATAATAATACCATTTTGCAGTAAGCCGCAAACTTAATTGCAACTACGCCGTATGACGGGCCGGTGGCGTGGTCGGTAACCTATGTACTTGTTTTTTACGCTGCAGGTCGTGGGTTCGATTCCCATCCGAGACAAACATTTGTTTAAATATGTCTGTTTGTCTTGTGTCTGGGTGTAATTATCAATATTTAAGTATATATTTACAAAAGAAAAGTATTACCAGTTATCTGGTTTCCATAGTACAAGCTCTGCTTAGTTTGGGATTAGATGACCGTGTGTGTTATGTCCCACTATATTATTATTATTATTAACTTGATCGTAACTGCACCGCAACTTGATCGGCGCGTCAAGTAATTACGTGAATTATCGCTCAGATATTTGTCACTTACCTCGGTGTAGACATGATTCTCGCACTTGCAGAACCAGAATTAATAATCTAAGTATAACTAGAAAAAAGCCAAAGAGAGATGAGGAAAATAAAGCTCTTCTCAAAATAAAAACATTACAATCATAGCGTACCAATTTACAACACAAAACAACTAGTCATAATCTTTAACAAGAAGGTGCGCACGCGCCGCAGACGTCACACATGCATTAGATTTGGTATAATAGAATAAAGTTAATGTGTCTTTGTTTGTTCTTACTAATGATGTAATTAGTTTTGATTCAATGTTTGTTTAGAATCTTTATGAGTTTATAGGAAACCTAAAACGTTTTATGACTAGGAACAACTACGACCATAAATATGTTTTTCACTTTGTTTACTTACTTGAAACACTATCTACCTACTCAAAACAATTAAATCAATTCTAACTAAATATTTACAAAAAGCAGAGAGAACAGAAAAAAAAGAACTAAAATAAGACTTAAACAGTTGCGGGTTCGAATGCTGGTCGTGTCCACACATGTGTGAATAGTTTTATCAATCGCTGCTCAATATCGGTAAAGGAGAACATCGTGAGTACACATCGTGAGGACATGTGACATCCACCAACCCGCACTTGGCCAGCGTGTGTGGATTAAGGCCTAAACTCTCTAAACTCGTAAGATAGTTGAGAGAAGACCCGTGCCTGCTGGGCACAAAAAACAGTTGAAGTGACTAAAAAAAACCGAATTCGAGTATACTCGCACGCACACACAAATTTGTACAACCGTGTTTTTTAAGTATAATGAATGACTATAATGAGTATCTACGAGTAAAATTAGAAAGCGTATTATAAAATTTCAGACTATCCAACTGGTAAAAATGCTTGGAATGAAGTCGCTCTAATGCAACACACTACACAAAATGTAATAGGTAAAAGTAGGTACTTCATTTAAAAAAAAACTACCGAGTATTTTGGCCGTTTCTCAGTAGTTGCCACTTGCCAGTCATTCATTGCACGGTAGGAAAAGAAATTGGACTATTTTTAAGTAGACTCGCGTCTCAAAAAATATAAAGCATATTTTTCATTACATTTCATCGCAAAAGAAAAGCAAAAGTAGCTTATTGGAAGCATATAGTGATGATGATCTTTTAGATGATGATTTCTGTCAATTAGGTCTACTGTAAGTCGCGTAAGAGAACATCGTTACAAAAATTTGTAAGAAAAACACGAGAAATACTATGCTATCGGTTTTAAAACCCATGACAGTTTAAGTGTTTTTAAACTTTCGCGTTGCATTAAAATTTGTATTTATCGTAACGGCCAATAAACGCTCATCTTTAATTTGGTTTAAGTGTGTAGTTGAAAGTCATAAATCAAAACCCAAATGACGTTAAAAGATTAGGATTAAAAAAAAGAAAAGAAAGGACCATAGTCTTATGTAAACATGTAAAAATTAAAAACAAATCTCCTTTAATCTTACAAACGTTTAAAAAAAATAACACCAAAGGGCTTTTGAAAACGAATAAACATAAGTAATTCAACACTGATCTTAAAAACAGCATACATACAAAAAGCGTAAAATGCAATTTTTATTAAGTAAAGAGAAAGCTGGCGGGATGCCCAAAAATACCAAACAGGATAAAATTATCTTGGAAACTGAAATGGGAACGGACATCGAAGTATTGGGTGTAAAATTATCAGTACCACGAAGGGATATTAGAAAAAAGAAAACATTTAAATTCTTATGTACCCTAGATATCTTTGCGTCTAACTAAACAAAACTAAAGGAAAATTGGAATTTGCATATGTCAGTCAGTTACAAAGTTGTATAGTTTATTCAATGTTTTACCTACTGGTACCTAGTGTTACCTAGTGTTTACTTTTGGGTCCTTGTCCTTATCTCAATTTTACTTCTGTGCCCTTATTCTATTGAGTGTTCTAAGGTGTACAAAGTAATCATAAACTTTAATTACTTACAATGAATCTCACAGCAGTAATGTTACCTAAATCTTTTGTAGGAAGAGGGGGTAGCACCTTCCTAACCAATATGAACCCTAACCCAGTTATGTTTGATGTTCAATACGTAATAGATGGTAAACTTGGTATCGTTCGTGTAGCAAAAATGCTAACTACTACTGCTGTGATTTATTTTTATTAATAACATTTTTTACATGACTCTAAAATTCTCATAAGTTACGTGCCTATAAAATTCTACACCGGGTAATGCTCAAATGTTTTCGCTAAATCTGTGGGCTGTAGATCATAACTCCATTACAGACCTACAGTATTGATATTAAGGCATGCACCTTAACCATTAGACCTAACAATAGTTACGTTATAACTGTATTGTGACGTGTGAGTTTTACATGCACACCACGATCTACAAGTGACAAAGCAACGCATATCATAATTATAAATACATTTTGATATATTCGACAACCATTTGTATTCATCAATTGATCCGGAGAACCGTTTATTTGGCAAGCTGGTAAGTATTAGTTTTATTTAAAATGGTAGTGAAGTTTCGAGTGGAAATACACTGGGCGCCTCGACGTTAGCTGACCCAGCACGAGGTGAAACCGATGACATCGCAAAATTTGCGGGAATCCGATGGATGCTAACCGCGGAGAACGGCGACAACCGATCATTAAAGCCTTCTAAAAGAGAAGACTATGTCTAGATATGGACATATCCAGGCTGATGATGATAAATATTTTAAAAATCAAATAAATAGCTGCGTCTTTTTATTTGCTCACACTTTGGCACAATATTTTGTCCAACATTTAAACGATATCTAATTTCATAGTCACGTGAGTAAGGTATTTGGATTAAAACAAAACAATTTTTCCTGTCTTCCAAACAAGATGCCAATTTAAAAAGGAAACCAACTGACAGTCAATGTTCACACTCAGTTCACAAAATTTCATTGGTAGTTCTACTTCAATAGCCGAGACCATTTCCATTCCAGGGCAATAACTGATATCCACATTAAAGGCCGGAACGCGATTATTTTCAAAAAACATTCCTTTAGAACCCACACGTGTAATAGACTAATGCAAAGATTAGGTATTTCCGTTTGCTTCCACTCCTGCGTTTGCGCATCTGGCGTTGTTAATCTGTGAGTCATTTAAAACATTACTGAGGTATGTGCGAACTTTTTAGTTTTTACTACGTCAAACTAGTATTCACTACGTATCATCTGCATTGTAGACAAGACAGTAAAGAGAAGGTAAGCTGAAGTGGCAATAGGTTGGTCATAGTAATGTTTTTGAGTGACCACAGACATTAGCGTAGGACGGTGGAGGTCGATTTCAGACTAGGTGAAGTGCTAGGTGGTAAGAGCTGGATGAAAGTACCCGCAGTGCGTGCTCAGTAGCCAGCAGTGAACTAAACTAGGCTCAGGATGATGATAATTAAAGGGATGTGTGTCTTCAACCGATCAAAGGTTAGGCAGATGTGGATGAAGCTCAATAGCTGGCTGTTCTTGAGCAGATAGGTACCTATGTCCCGCAGTAGACAAAAACAGATTAGGTTGGTAGATAACCCACCATCGCAATCCCGCCACTTCTACTCTTGTAAGCCACTATCAACAGGGGCGCCGTGAAAAGGCTCGGAATTTGAACCCAACCAAGTCCCGTGACACCTAAACTGTTTAGGATCTCGCATTAATTTAAGAAAGATAATAGAAGGAGTTGGAAAGTTAAATTGTGCACTTCCCTTCAGGCTGACCGGGAGACAGCATAAAGGAAAAAGAGGGATAAAAATGGGCCACGCGCCCTAAGGGGACCTATTAGAGATGGATCCGGTAATAATTATGGCAAAAGTTGGTTGGTAAGCAAGTGAAGATCAAAGTATCAATGTAAATAACATGTCAACAAAGTATTTACCGAAAAAACATCAATAAATTGTGCCCAATTTGAATAACAAGACGTTAAAATACAAGGATCTCATTGAAAACACACAAACTTCTTTGTTTCTTGAAGTCATAAGCAAAGTCCTACTCCGAGCAGTTTTTAGAACTCACTAGCGATTTGTCTCGCTTTGATTCGAATGTAGGTATTAATAACCCCGTGGATCGTCGTGTCATTGTAGCTTAAATATGCTAACTTAGCCATTACCACAGGGCAACCCATCGCCCTGATAGATAGGGTGGTTCTGATAGACAGTCTTGTTTTTACAGTTCTCCTAACAACTTAGGTAGTATTTTTATTTCAATGTGTGACATTCGCGTAAATCTAAGACGTTAGTAACTTAGGTAATATTAAGTTGTCAATTATTTTTTTCCTACTCACAAAATAACATCCACATTTTAAATGTCATTCTAAACTAGGTTTGTACCTACTGAAATGATTACCTACTGAACCTTACCAAAATGCACTTCTAGGAAGAGAGTGAAGCGGTTTTGAAACAGATTTATAATTAATTGTTTACGTCCGTAGCTAGGCGAACACGTAGTTTTAGTACCTTCGAAATCATCGGGTAATAGTAGTAGGCCTCCGATTAGCCCATGCATGACTCACAGCCTTGAAGAGACGAGACTCCGCGCAGACGGAGCAACAAAAAGATTTGTTACTCATATCGAGGGTGGACTGGCGTGGCGTAGTTCAGGCCCAATTCTACCAACAGTAAATCTGCTGTTTAACGCTTAAACACTAGCTTTTCTTTCACAAAATATGTTTAAATAACTATAGCTTGGTTTGATGGTAGTGAGCTTAGTAAGTGTTTTATAAATAGAGCAGCAGTTATCTAGCGAAAGCGAATTGCAATTGGAAGTCATTTTGATTGGCGACAGTATGTTAGTGGTCATAAATTATGAGATAGTAAGTCATGCTTATTTTATCTGTACCTCTCAACATCCCATTACATCCGATTCCATTGTATGGATGGTTCACCCTTAGTACGTGTTCTCAATACGAAAAAAAAAATCGAATACTTACTATCAGTAACATTTCAAGACAGTAAGTTAAAATGCACTTAAATCTCCAAACTGTAAAATAGTTTGTACTTACTCCAAATGTGAATAATGTTTAAGTTTATTGTTGTATTTGTAAACTTAACTTAATTGCGTAGGCGCATGACCTATGACCGAGTAACAAACAATACATACCACCCACTTCAGTTTTTGCGCTAACAGTTTTAAAGCCGTTAGGTTACTAATAATGCAAATTTAATGAACCACAACTCATCGATAATGAGGGTTCCGTAGCCAGAACTGTCAGAACCGTCTGTCAGGATTGAATCTAATGAACATTGTGAAATTGTACATTTCAGGTTTTTTTTTATTCATAATAGGTTTCCGCTTGACCATAACTTGCCTGATGTGAAGCAATGTTGAAGTCTACGATGGAACGCGCCTACCTAATAAATACCGATTCACTAATGACTTGTTGCCGGAAACGAATTCCACAACTTGGCAGTTCGCACAATAAAAGTGGAAGCAAAGCGCTTTGTGCTTTGTAATACGCGTGAGTTATATGTCACAAATTTTACGGTAGGCGGTTTATATCTGGCGGAAGATGCTAGAACAGTCAAATAAAATAAAAGCAAAGCATTACATCTTTCACAATTAACCAGCAATGCGACACGACACGATCCTTACTTAATAGGTATTATAAAGGCTATAGTAACTCTGTCTCTCTACTACTGAACTACTGAACCATTTTGGACGAAATTTGGTATGGAGATAGTTTGGGACACGGGGAAGGACAAAGGATAGTTTTTATCCGACTATGTAAAAAGAGGTTAATGGTTTAACGCGATAACCGACATACGCTCGGGCCCGGGCGGAGCGGCGGTGCCGCGGTCGGAAAATTAGTACTAGTAGTCCATTAAATCTAAGAAGTAGGTACCGTTTGACAGTTTGAATTTTATTTTTTGTATGAAAATTGTTTATGATAGGTTAAAATAAAAATAGCTTCATAATTCAATTATTTTACAGGAAAGCTAATTAAAATAGTGTGAATTACGCCTCTATAAAGCTAATCTAATAGAAAACAGTGAAACGTCAAATGGTACTTCTTAGATTTGATGGACTGTAGATGATACGCTCAATGCATCTTCCGTCAGATATGAACTCATCCTTAATCTTATTCATTTTTGTATGGATTTTGGCAGTATTTAATAACACATAAACTAAGCGTTAGCAAATGTTTCGGTGTGCGACCGTTAACTTTGTTTTTCAAGTGATGATTAGCCATTTATGTTAGTAAAAAGCACTTGAAACAAAATCTTGAAGTGGTATGCGAATGTTTTGTTATGTAGCTAACTAAAAATTTTTCGTATCACAATTCGAAAGTCATTGGCAAACATATCAATATAAGTTAAAAATATTGCGATTTTATTCAGTCTGTTCTGAAACTGATTCTGAGATTATGAAAAAGTTTATTTACTCTTGGTTTTTTTTTATCTTAAGATAGGCTTGCGCTTGACCACAACTCGCCTGATGTGAAGCAATGATGCAGTCTACGATGGAACGCGCTTACCCAGTAAATACCGATTCACTCGTGACTTGAAGACCGGCAGATTATAGCTATCGGGAAACCAGATTCTCTATACCCCGCCAACTTTAACGATTACAATTTCATACAATATTTGAATAAAGTGATGTATGTGTAGTAGGTATTATGTCGGTGTTCTGATATGAAAAAGTGCTTATGTTACCCTAGCTCACACTCGCGACATATGAACAAGGAAACTTATTGTAAATACTGACATCTCTGATAATGACTGATGAGTAAAAAGAGTCACAGAGTGTTCGCAATGCTCCTTCGTGGCTCGCAACATGTTTTGCTTGGAGTGCAAAGCAAACACATAGTGCCATGCAAAAGTTGTTTTAACATTAAATTTTTTTTAAGTCATCCTTCGTTCTCACCGGAGGCGGTGAAATATTAGGAATGATGCTGCAACTAATGTAGAGGACATTATTTGCAGCATCTTTCCTAATATTCGCTAATGGATGAGTAAAACTAAGTAGACTAACTGACTGTAGACAAGGCTACAGATCATGCTATAATTCCAGTATAACCTGATCTCACATTATATAGGATTTCCGTACAAAGAGAGGCCAGCTTACACTGGAAATGTCTACTTGATGTGAACCATGTGTACGACTGGTAAGAAGAACAAACTACATACCGCTCGCCATTTTTAATTCATGGAGCGGTTTCGACCTCAAATGCCTACATAATATATGACTACTGAGTAAAACTTTATAATCCAGAAGCCGTTACATCGAGTAACTACAAATAACTGTGTTTAATGTATGACCGTTGACCAACTTAAATTATATTTACAAGAATAACAATAATTATCATCATCCACATATCCGTGCCTCGGAGAGCACGTTAAGACGTTGGTCCCGGTTGTTATTTAACATATCTATGACAATCGTTACATGTCAGTCAGAAGCCAATATAATCTGACACCTGATCTAACCATCTCGGCTACTGGTTCCCTACGGGTTTCGAGGTCTGATGGCAGTCGCTCGTATAATTCTGGTAGCTAGCTGTATCAAGTTAGACTGGGAGCTGTCCCCAATAGAAATGCAAAGGCAAGGGTGATGATGAATCATCATCCTCATAAGCTAAAATAGGCTGCAGGATATTGGCCTCTCCCAAAGCACACCACTGAGCACGCCGCGGCTTCTCTCATCCAGCTCTTACCAGCCACCTTGCAGAGATCGTCACTCCACCTAGTCCGAGAACGTCCTACGCTACGTTTGCCAATCCGTGATCTTAAGAACTCGTTTACCCCAACATGAATAGGTAATAAAATATTATAAAAAAAATATTAAAACATAGGTGTAATAAGACGATATTTTGTCTATAAATCCAGCAGTATGGAATATTATAACTTAGTCCTTTGGTAGTCTTGTTAAAAGTAATGTGAATAATGTAATATGTATAGTAAAATTATCAAAACATAAGTAATTATACTTACATTTTGATAATTTTGTCATATTTATTTTATTTTATGCAATGAGTACCTTGTTTGAAATAATAATAATTTTATCACAATAAGATATATATTTACAAATTACATTTCAGTGCTGGGTTCCTATTACGGCATGATTCCTATATTCAAATATCTGTCCATTAGCAAAAAACAATTAAAAAAAAAACGACGGGTTGCACTCCGGGAGTGCCGGCAGAAGTGAAAACTTGATTATTAACGTTGAGCATGTTTGATATTTTGGAATGGTTAGGGAATAATTTTGCACCAATTGCTTTATCAGTATAAAAGTACTATCATTTATGTGGTAGAATACAATATTCATTAATTGCGCTATCGTACACAAATATGACAATTTATATTACATTAAAAATTTAACTGTTTTCTGTCACCATCCATGGATGCGCGTGGCACGCTGTAACATACACGAACATTCGCGCAAGCGCCCTGCGTCTCCATCCGTCTTACGCTTTTTCGATCAGGTCACGTGTCCTGACGCGAGTTTAAGATTTTATACCCATTACAGAAAAAGTGCTCAACGCCGCTAAAGAAGTTTTCACTTCAAAAAATTGAAAATGTAACTGTTCGTTACTAAACGAGTCGTATCGTAGCACGCCGTAGGATCGGGTATAAATTTATGATAGATCGTAAAGCCAAATCACTACCGTTCATAAACTGCAGATGTCCAATGACCTTACAGACATGCAGACAGACACACAAAAACTGCCAGACGTATAAAAAGAAACACTTTAACCCATTATTTTGCTTGCATTACTCTATCCATAGAGTACGTAAATTACAGAGGAATGTTCGACAATTGCATCGCATAGACATAACTGTCTATGCGATGCAATTGTCGAACATGAAAAAACAAAAGAAGTAGATACAAAAAATATATAAAAATTAAACACAATATTTAATAATGTTTTTCTAATGCTTTAAGTCTAAATAAAATAGGCAAAATTAATGTATTGAAATGTATGAAATGCTATTTGTTAACAACTAAATTAACAATTGCGAAAATATGTAGGGCAACATAAAAATTCTGAAAACATCACTTAACAACATTTCAAAAATTTACAACAAACTAGTAGGTAGAGATCAAACGTAGAGCGCTTTACAAACAAAAAATTTAAGTATTGTATTGTCATATAATTAAATGTGCTTAATCTATGCAATAATCCGTCTCTGTAATAAAGTAATAATCTCAATGATATGTCTATGGGTAGGTGCCCCATTACCTCTCTCCCTTCTATAATATTTTCGTGTACGTGTGTTTGTGTTTTACAATAAATAACTAAATTTAAAAGTGTTTTGTTGATTTATTCCCACACGTTTGCTAAGTATCCACAGCAAACATGTCTCTGAATGTTTCACCATCTGTACTTTAGGTTGAATTGGTTTTTGCATTGCAGGCACCGTTGCGATTGAGGCTAAAAATTAATTGGTTACGCTGTGCTTTACGTATTTGGGTTTTGTTATAATAATAATTCATTATTTTCGTCAATTTCATAGTTTTTAACGTCCGTTATTTACTGGTAACCTGACAGATTCAACTGACAAGAATAAATGAGAGTGAGAAAGAAGTAGAAGTGAAAATAAAAATGAAAGTACCACAGATTAGCCAACCGCCGAGGTTAAAGGATTTCGTGAACTGAGGCTCCACAGTTCACAAAATCCTTCAACCTCGGCAGTAACCACTATGCTCTCACAGTACAGTGGTGAATAGTTCAGGTACCACGACTCGGGACTCAGTTTTTTATAAGTACACTACAGTAGTGTACAGTTGACGGGCCGGTGGCGTGGTCGGTAAGATACTTGCTTTTCACGCCGCAGGTCGTGGGTTCGATTCCGACCCGAGACAAACATTTGTTTAAATATGTCTGTTTGTCTAGTGTCTGGGTGTGGTTATCAATATTTAAGTATATATTTACAAAAGAAAAGTATTATATGTATAGAATATACCAGTTATCTGGTTTCCATAACACAAGCTCTGCTTAGCTTGGGACCAGATGGCCGTGTGTGTTGATGTCCCAGAATATATAATATTATTTATATTATTTACAGTACCTACAGTAAACAGAGAGTCCCAAATCGCGGTACTAACACGTACCTGATTTGGGACTCTGTGCTTGTAGACCTTGTACACGCGATTACACAAACTATACATTTCCAGTATAAGCTGATCTCGTATTGTATTGGATTGCCTAACAACGAGAGGTCAGCTTATACTGTATTTGAATAGCTTCATGTGTAGCCGTGTGTATTCTGTGAATACCAAATGAAGACTCCTTCTAGGTCATCCTTTCCTTCCAGTCCAGTTACCCCCTTCCGTAGACTACGAGTATGTAGGTAACATCTACCTCAACAGTCTACCTCATACATTGCCGAGCATAAACATCAAACCTCATAAGAGTCTAACAATATCAATAATTCTTTAATTTTCTTTCAACTATCTTTCATGACACCGAGTCGAGAACGTTTTAGGCCTTAATCCACACAAGAGCAAGCGAATGTAAAATGTCGATGTTTTCCTTCACAAATACTGAGCAGCGGCGATGAAACAACCTACCGGGTATGAATCGTTTTTAAGCAATGACGGTTCTTAAAGAAACGACATTGTTCCTAAGTCATTATAAAATTTCACTGCTAGCAAAACCCCGTTTTTCTTCCAATATGTTTGAACTGCAACGTGCAAATTGCAATATTAATGCAAGTACACCAATCACTGAAAATAACGTTGCTGAAAGCCCAAACTTATCTTCCACACGTAAAAACTTCGTCACTGTACATATATCAGTTAACATGATTTACAATGTATAACCTTAGTTCACCTTTTGTGTACAAGAATAACTGCAGGCGGCTATTTTAACTGGGCCCCTGCTTACCTTAAATACACTGAGTACGTAGGTTCAAGGGCAGGTACAAATATTTATTTAGTGGTAACTCATGATGTTAATTTGAACTGTTCGGTCTTGAGATCTTAAATAGTGAGGGTATATTTTTGAAAAACCTTACGAATAATTCGTAAATTTAAATTTATTTTTTATTTAAAAAAATTAATTTAATTTATACTTATTTTCAATGGTAATTTGTTCTTAATTTAAATGTATTTTTCTTTCTTTCTTTTAATTTAAGGTAGCCATTTGATTTGATCTAGAGCAGCTTCTTTTACCTCCCTATACAACATGACACCAACCTTTTCCTTTATTTGGTTTATGTAGCTTATCCTTCGCCTTCCTCTTCCACACTTTTGTTCTATCTTTACCTCAAACTGATTTTTAAAAAGGTATCATGTCGTATGTATTAAGCCCATCATCTTTACAGCAACGTGTTACATGAAAGTAGTATTTATATTTGTTTTGAATGCTGGATCACCTATTATTGGCGACTAGTGTGTACCAACACCAATGAATTGTTATGCATAGAAGCTGTTGGTAGTCCATATTAAATAAAGAAATAAAGTAATTTTCTTTCCATTTTATTTGCGAGACATAAGTTCAAAAGCAAATTTAAAAATTAGGAAAATATTTTTTATTAGGAAATTTTCGAGATTTAATCTCAGCCATGTACACTACAGGGACACCTAAACAGTCTTGGATACCGCACGAATTTAATCAGAAAGATAATATGAAGAGTTGAAAAGTTAGAGTATTCAGACAGCATAGAGAAAAATGTAGGTTTAAATTAAGCTAACTTAGAACAAAAATACGCATACATTATATCGATTAATGTAGTAACTACAATATAATTCATTCAATGTAAACATATAATTGTTTAAATTGTTAGAACAGCAACATTCCAAAATACCCCTAATTCCGTAGAATGTAACGTTTTGAATGTTTTCGTTGTAAAACGAAACTGTAGTAACGCGATCCTAACATGTTTATTAGGAAAACACGACGGCTCGCCATTCCTAGTAAATTGTTGAATATAGAGCTTAAACGATACAGAGTAAAGGAATTTTAGTTCACTCGTCGTTAATTCTCATTCATTCATTTCAAAATAACAATTAATTATTACTTTAGTTAATTATTATAGTTATTTTTGTTTAATTTTCATAATTTTAATTTTCATTCATTTCTTTACGAGTAAGTACCTACATACTATCATCCTAACATGTAATGTGAGAAAAAATCAAAACATGGAATATCTATTTTTTTTAAAGGTCATTTATCCGTTTTGAATTCAATAGTTTTTCTTACTTAGTATTTTTAACATGTTGATAAGAAACGTTAAAAAACTAGAAAGTAATGTAAAAAAAATATGGCGGTAAAGAATTAAATTGAAGCTGGAAAAACTATGTAATTGATGTATTTTTAATATTGAAAATTACAATATAAAATGTTTCTCAACCATTACAAGCATTTGACATAAAATTATAGTTACCAACAAACTGACAGTTAAGATTGAAATGATAAGTTTGAGTTAAAGAAATTGCTAAACAACCGCAAGGCGTAAATCATACGTTTATCTCTTCATCTCATCTCATCATTTATGCTACCATTAATTTAGATTACTTACTTACCGTTTCATTATTTGGTATAAACTATGCATAAAATTATACGAAATCGGCTTTCTTAATATCTAAAAGACCCGTTCATTTAGATTTTATGAAAAGTTATTTTTCTGAGGGTCACTTGCGACGAGATAGACTTAACACAGGCTATCGCTATACGAAACCAATAGCAAACTGCTACAAACAAGACGTCTATTAGACAGAATTGTATAATTAGACAAAAGGTATAATTATGCATAATTAACAATTTTATAATAGACATTGAAGTTAAAAAATTATTCGTCACAAGTAGGTGTCAACCTTGCATTACTTGTAAAAGCTAATATTATTAAAAACAATTAAATATTTCTACATTTATTATCTTTACCTATTTCGTAAACACTAATTAGCAAAACAAAATTCAAATCCATTTAATCTCATTTAGTTATAACTATGTATCGAAGCACTTTCTCACGCCATATGCCAATATCTCATTAACAACAAAACAATTGAATAGAAAAAAACCATTGCAAACACATTAACTAGACAGTAATGATCCAAACATAGACCGGAATCTAAACATCACATCCTAATGAAGTTTCCCTTGCAAATAAATTATACATTAAACTTTCTAACTACTGCACGCCAGCTTTCATGTGCCCGTGAGAAAAAATTGCAATACACACTTAATAGTATCGTCCTGTTGCTAAAACTAACTTCTCTCTTGTTTCATATTTTGTAAATAAAAATAAATTAAAACAAATTAGTCAAACTTAAGTTTTTACTCCTATGAATGGAAAACTTCAGGAAAAAAGGATTAGTAGGGAAAACGAGTCTTTATAAACTGTAGCTACAGTTTATAAAGATCACCATCCTGATGAAATTTAGTAACTTTTATAAAGCAAATAGCGCATAATGTGAATACGTTTAAGAGTAAGATACAAGAGAGACGGACTCATAGATAGAGGTGTTCAAACGCAAAAAGCAAGCACTCTTCATTTTGCGTTTGAGGTTAAAAATATTGATAGTCTGCTGATATAGGTATAGGTATAACTTTATCTTTGTTAATGTCGCAGCGCCGTTTTAGTTTCTTTTAATTCAAACAAGTTCCTCTAAAGATAGTCTAAACAAATGTAAATGTGTCATCTGACATACTGACATTGAAAATATAACTTCAAACTTAATCACAATTAGTCATTTCACATTAATTGTCAAGTTCAGTAACTTGAAAATAAAGTAAACGGAGCACAGTCTAATAAATCCAGACAGATGCGACCAAATAAGAAGACAAATTGGCATATTCCTACAGAAAGCAAAACGGACACCCACATCTGGTCACCTGTACCAAAATACGCAAATATATGGACGAATATTATTCCTAGAATAGCAACAGACTGTAAAATGTATGAGACACCAGATGCTTTCAAAAACTTGGACGAAATGCTACTGGATTTGAAACCTTAACGCTTTAGGATAAAGGATACAATATTTGGTATGGAAATGCTAAATCTTATGATGGGAAGGGAATAATTTGTCATTTCTCTGGACTTGTTGACGGTGCGTTTCGCCCTTTTGCTAATGTACTTTTTGAGAGGCGGAACACCATTGCCTTTAAATGGAAAAAGATTCAAATAAGCTGAAGTTCTTTGATGTTGTAGGTACATTCAACGGACAAAGAATTTTGTCCACTATAGCAATATATTTAATGTTGCTATAGTGAATTAAAAAAGAGTGTTTATATTGATCCAGAATTAGCAGAAGCAATAATATACAATATAATTTGTTGATATACCTAAGCACCTTAACCTTTTTATTCAAATTAATATAATGCAATCACTAATGTTGGTGTTAGCCCAACGTAAACCTCAATCATTGCATATTGCTTTAGTTTAAAGTTGATTAGTTCTAAGTAATTTCTATGTATATGGATTGAAATAATAATAATAATAATATAGTGGGACATTAACGCACACGGCCATCTGATCCCAAACTAAGCTGAGCTAGTACTATGGAAACCAGATAACTGGTAATATACTACATATAATACTTTTCTTATGTAAATGCTTACTTAAATATAAATCATTACACCCAGACTCAAGACAAACAGACGTGTTCATCACACAAATATGTGACTTGGGTGGGAATAGAACCCACGACCTGCAACATGAAAAGCAAGTACCTTACCTTATGTTTTATGATGTTAATGAAACACCTGTGTTAAATGAAAGACGTTATAAGTCTTCAAAGTTTGGCTAAATTGGTACTTGACAGCGTGACTGTCCTAAACTAAAATTTAATACCAATTCAAATGTTTTAATAAGATATCATACATCAAAGCCCAGAAAGCAAACCAACGTAATTAACTAGTTTCCAGCACAAGTTTCCTTAGAATCACAAATAGAAGCGAGCAATGAACTGAAACTATCATAGCAGCACAACAAAATATTTACAGTGCGTATGCGCAGACGCACATGCGACGGCGCGTACATCAATGACAAGCTTTAATCTTGACAAGCCAAAATTAGGATAGCCTTATATAATCATTTTAAACTAGCCAAAGCTATACGCAATAATAATAATGAATCTTCATGAATTGTTTTTATAAATTAAACAAAATAATAGTATACAACGTCAAGACAAAAGACAAAATTCAACAATCAATTACATTTTAAGCAGGAATGTCGTGAATCATTAAAAGAAAACTAGCCTCATATTATTACAGCTCACAAAATTCCGTTGTCAGATTCATGTACACGACGCAAAAGCGTAAGGCCTACATAAATTTCGCAGATCTATCTTAGAAACATTCTTTCATTACGTGACAAAGAAAGCAGTATGAAGAAAATACTTTTCAACAGCAAATAAATAATAAAATGAGTGATTTATTTTATGATGTAACGTATGAAAATTGATAATATTAAGGGGACCAAAAGCATAATAAATTCCGACGGAACAGGAGCAACGATAATTCATACAACATCCATCGCATTATAATCTTTATTGCATACATCAAAGTAGCTATTTCGCGGTAAAACGTCAATTAATTTTGTCTCATTTGGAGAATGGTTATTTATGAGTTAAAAGTTATGATTATGCATATTTCGGTAAAATTTCCTGGAGAGGTATTCAGATAATTTATCTTGTTGTCGCGAATATTACAAACGCATTGTTATGTGGACGTAAGGCCTCCATTTCACCTAGTGGTAAGTGACAAGGGCAGTGGTAAAGGGGACGATAGTATACATGCAATCAGTAAATGGAAACGACAGGTTGTCGAGGCACAGTACAGTCCATCAGACCTGTTCCGATTAATAGCTTCACCAGGTATCTCGACAAAACACGAAATGGTCGATTGGCGGCATGCCTGTATCTATGAAGTTCTAACAGGGCGTAAATAAAAAAAGTGTACTTTATAGAAGATTTTAAAAACTGTACAAAATATTTGTCCACCACCTTTGGTATACATGCTATTAAGTAGACTTTTTTCACTTTCGCACTGTTACAGCTTCACAGACGCTTTGTTCGGTGAGTGGTGACTAGTTCTAGCTAAACCTATTACTAGTAAGTATGTAATTAAAAACATAAGTAAACCTGATTCGAAGGTCTTAGATTCCTTATTGTGACATAGCCATATGAGTTTACTGTACTTACATACTCAAATTCCTGACACTTCATCAAAATTTTGACTATTTCTATCCTGAACCAAACTTATTTCAAGAAACCTAAGATTTATTTGATAAACCAGACATGATTAAATAAATGAAACGATTAGGTTGCAATCTGTTGCACAAAATAGATTCATTCATTAACGCTCTCAAGATCTAGCACCCATTTTCAGAAAGTAAGATCTAGCTGATAGTAATTTTCATGTAACAAGGTACGAGGTTACGGTAATAAAAAATGTTTAGATAGAATAGATGCAGAGATCGCCAACATTGGTGAAGTAGATTTCTAGAACGAATTGGATACATAAAATCTTTTATTTAATAAAGAATAAATTCCAGTAGTCTATTTTCTTAAGCCGTAAAAGATTTTATAGTGAATCACCTAAATGGAACTGGTGAAAAACTATTTATTTTCATTTGTACTATAAAGTTTTTACGACATTTTAAGTATCTTCAGCTTTAGAATACGTTTCGTAAGGCTCTTAGTTGAGAGTTTATTTGTCTATGGCTTAGGATGGATTTTAGTACATGTCAAATCTATTATCTGCCAGTTAATTGGTAGTTTCTCAGAAAGTATCAACTGCGGTAGAGAAATTAACTGTGAATGATATGGAATTTAAAGTATCAACTTTAATGTGCTGTAGGTGTAAAAATTTATTGATACGAAAATTGCTATTACTTTTGATGTTCGTAAAACTGCTGTTAATGTGGAGATATTTATAAAAATAAATGAGTGATAATGTTCGCATAAACAAATTTAATAAATGCTTACTCCAGAGAGCATATCGGCAACTGTTATTTTCATAATTACAAGTACATAAATATGCTACCTTTGCTATACTACACTCATAAAGTCCGATTCGCTTGGCTTGAAGCATAGAAAACCATGGTTCCGAGAATTTGATCCTGATTCTCGGTAATTGCTAAAATTATTTATATCTATGGACTCTCTGTAGTCATCACTTCAACCCTTTTAGGTGTCCCACTTGGCACGGATGGATCTTCTCTCAACTATATTATGAGTTGAAAGAGTTTAGACCTTATGGATGTCTCATGTCCTCGAATGATTAGTTCTTAGACATGCCGGTTTCCTCACAATGTTTTCTACAGATCAGGATTCTAACCCGCGACCATATTTTTCTAATGCGAGGCCGTACGACCGTGCCACCGCTGCTCTTGTAATTTGTAATCATTATCATCGCGATATTTATAAGGCCAGCTGTGGAATACCACGCTTCGATCCTGTATGTCATCACTAGCACCACACACTGATTAAAAACTTTTAGTCTTAAGGCTTTAAGGAATTCTAGACGAGAAGACCATATCACGTAGTTGCCCGAATGCTGCCAATCCGAATTGGATTTCTTGAGCGACTTCTTCAACGAAATTGGTCCTACGAAACTTTATAAACGCCCTTAGTCTTTGTAAACGTAAACATAATTGCATATAAAGTTGTATCTAGCTTTTATTAAAAGTCTCTTTAGTCTTTGTTCCTACATCTTTCCATCTTATCCATAATGCCTCTGGAACTTTGACCGAGAATAGTCCATATTCAGAATTATTTAATGAAAAGGTGCTGATGTTTCTGGCAGTGTCATCTATCCCAATAAAGAAACAACCATTTCTGTAGACTAAAAATAACCCAACGCGGAAAATCTTCAAAAGACAAACGTTAATATAATTCATAATCCAATTATCCAATAACGCCAAATTCCGGGCAAAAACCATAAATATAGTCAATAGCTGAGCATCCAAAAATAAAATCACTGCCGATGCCAAGATAAATAAATAATATAAATATGAAATGTAGAAATGAGTGGAGATTTTTTTTCTTGTCATATAGACATTGAGTGAATACTAAATGATGTCCAAGGTTGGGTAAGGACATCACTATAGAGGAACACGACTTTTCTAATACAATAGAAATGCAGTGAACGTGGTTTAAAGAAATAAGGGCTGGTGACAAGAAAAAGTTGATGTTTGGATTAAAAAGTAAATTTGGAAAGTGAAAAATCATTTATTTTATGGAGTCAAAAACACTACTTCAAAGTCAGTAGGATTTTATCTGTTTGAAATGAAATGTCTATTACATTTTGTTTAGTGTGTGTTAAAGTGACAAAATTCCAAGCGTTTTGATCAGTAACAGTTTGAAATTTGATTATTTATAAGCTTTTTTATCAATTTTTATTTTGTTTATTATTACCTCTGATATGGAAGTTGGTTTTAGAAAGTACATTACCCCATAAATGAGTATAAATGAGTTTTCGAATTGTGGAGACGTGTATGATGTGCTACAAGATCAATTTTATATATGGTACTTATTTAAACTATGGGTGTCGTTTATTTTTATAAATTTCATAACATTTTTATGCACAAATAATACATTATCATAATTATATCGAGTAGCGACAGTCAAAATGAAAATGTCTAAATGTTTCTCTTAGAGAAACACAGCAAACAAATTATGTATTTAAGAGAAAAACAATACAATATTAGGGTATTTTATAAAAAAATTAATGAGATATCTAAAAAATGATGATTTTCGGCCAAAATAGTCTAAGAAATTTACATTTTTTTTTCTGTATTTCTAGCATTATTTAACACATCCAGTCCATTTTTCAGAGATGATACAATTTGGATACAACATGATCGCCATTATTCCAAGAACGCCAATAAACAACAATTTACTAACCCCTGTATTCATAAACGTATTTTAAGCTCATTATAGCTAAAATAGGTATATAATTTGTTTGTCTTTGTCTGTCATCTTGACATTTATACAAGTAAGAAAGAGACAAAGTCCATTTTAACTAAAGAGTCTTATAACTTTTTTATGAAAAGGCCGTAAGCCTTTTAGCGACGTGTCGAAATAAAGTTGTATAAGTACATATCTAGCAGCCCTATTCAGAATCTCTAAAGGATGTGAACCTGCGCCTGCGTCGTGGTAGTATTGTGGCAAAGGTGCCGACATCCGTGGCAACAATTTGTATGCAGAGACATTGATTAGTGATGCTTTACGTGGGATCAACGTTTTTTTTTTAACTAAGAATACTTAAGAAATACTAATAAGATTCATTAATTATTCTAATCTGTAATTCGTAAAAAGTTACGATGTTTAGTGGTAGTCGTGTTCGCTTAATAACCGCGAGGTCCCAGATAAAAGATGCAAAATAACCGCGAGGCCCCAGATAAAAGGTACAAAATAACCACGAGGTCCCAGATAAAAGGTGCAAAATGACCGCGAGGTCCCAGATAAAAGGTGCACAATAACTGCAAGGTCAATAATAAAGGTGCATAATAACCGCGAGGTCCCGGGTTCGAATCCCGGTTGGACAAAAAGACGTTTCTAATATACTTAGAAAATATTGTTGCAGCTTGTTGGTTGGAATTGTGCCCGATGAACGACTATAGGGTCGTCCCCCTATTATATTTGAGCCTATAACCGGCGAAAAGTGGGTGATATTAACCTCTGCCTACACCTTTGTATAATACAGTCTTGATGCTATGTATGATAACTTACATATAACTAAAATGTGTACATTAAACAACAAATTAATATTAATTATAATTCTCTAAGACGCTAAATTTTTGTTATCTTTTTTTTGGCGATAGACCAGAACTTGTCTGATCTTATCTCCGACTTCTATCTAGAATCAATATGTAAAATTTCTCTATCTATGCGACGATCTTATATAAAAACTGTTTATTTAGGCTCCGTAAGAAAAACTATTCGCAGAATGCCATCTTTGTACACAATTTTTATTTGGTGACAGATAAATTATTTATTTTGTTATCTCGAGGATATGCGTATGTTTATTTAATTTTTTTATTAAATAGGGCGAGCTCACCTTCTTTTATCTTCCATCTCACTCTTTTTGTTGTTTTGCACTTCCACACCTTATAACTGAATCCCGTACACGTGGTCCCTGGGTGGTGCAAATCAGGCGACAATCAACTGGTAATTATGTTTACTGGTAATTAACTGGTGGTAGGCTTCGGCCGTGGTTAGTGAACACCAGACAAAAACGCCCCGCTAAGCAGCCTTGACGTGTTCCGGTACGATGTCTGGTGACACCGTTTAGAGGGTGGGTTGAAATTGTTGCTCCTCTATGGTTTTTAACCTGGAGCCTTCTCACTGAAAATCATTCGTTATCACTAATGTTTCGGTATAGTGGGCAGGCGCGTCCTATCGAAGACTACATCATTGCTTAACATCAGGCAAGTTGTAATCAAGCGCAGACCTATTTCAGAATTTAAAAAAGGAAAACAAATAAGATATCATCGTACCTACTTCTGACAGTCACAATTTTTAGTTTTTTTTTAACTTACCTACTCCCAAAAGGAGATGGTTATCAATTTGGATAATCTTTACATTGTTTTTGTTTGTTTGGGTAGTCCGTCAAATACGGACGGTGGTGGAAGATGATTTTTTGCATTGATAAAGGTATATTCCAAAATATACCTTTATCTTATTTTATTCGATATATTTTTTTAAATCTACATTCTAGATCAATTAAGGCTAATTACTACGAACTTACGTTGTTTCAGAATAATGACGCGAATGCCTCAAAATATCTCATAACAAAAAACTTCTGTCAACACCCTTATTAACATAAAAATAAATCCATCACATCCTTTCAACCCTAAAATCACTACAAATTAAACAATCAACCCTGAATCAAATTGATGTACCAGGACATCATAAATGCACAGGACGTTTAATTTAATAGTTCATAACGACCAACATAAGTAGACCTTCTAACACCGCACATCGCTTCTAACTTGCACGTGATAAAGAAAGCAAAGGGCTCTCAATTAGTTGGTTATTAAAGTAATTAGGCATCCGGTGTTTTAATGAGAACCAAACGTAGAGGGAGGGAACAATCGATTTGTGAGCGTGAAGTAATAACATTTTCCGTTGGTTTGTTGACAATTATAATTTCAGGAGTTATTATTAAACATTCTTATCGTCGATAAAATTCTAATTATGATGATTACTTACTTTCAATGAGTGTTTCGAAAAAATAATAAATTTAGGGACCGAAAAAACCTAAGTTTTTGTAGATTGAAGTCAAATCCAATCTACAAAATTTATGATTGAATTAGTTTTTGTAGAACTTTTTTTTCAGTTTTAATTATCGATAAATATTCAGTGAGGTGATATTACAGTTAGCTATAATTTTGTACCGAATAACCGATTTTAATCTGATATTTAAATTAATTTGGCACAAAACTAGCGATTGTAGACGAATTCGTACAAGCCCAACGCAAATAGTAGGTATAACAATATGGCGCCAAAACCCTGACTCGAATAATAAACAGACGAAATAAATAATTTTCGAGTGCCGAAAATAACGTATTTGTAGACCTCGCAATCGAATCGTTTAGAAATTTGTATTCGATTAACGACTCGATTAACATTTCAAATTCGTAGTACCTCATCCCAAATTTTCGTAAATACGGATGATAATTGAATACATAATAAAGAGATTTATGTTTTAAAGTCTATAACGATTCAGAAAACGTATTCCTGTTCCATTGTTTAGTTTAGAAATCTTTAGTATTTTAACTAAACTTCCTACGATTATTTCGCAAATCTGATATACCTTGGAATTTAAGTATTAGAATTTAAAATTAAAAATAAATTAGGAAAAGGAAGTTACATCATTAACGTCGAACACTGTCAAAATATTTAACACATTCTTTTATCTGTTTATTGTTTTTTTATGTATAGCTAAAAAGCAACAACAGTGTTTTAGTGACTTACTAAATACATTACACAAGTTTTCTCACTACTGAGTTGAAATAGTTACGACACTATTAAACACGCTGGTTAAGTGAAATTTGATGAAAATCTTCAAAATTTTAGTTCTAAGACATCTTAAAAACACAAATCTTAAAATTGTTGAAAGAAAATTCGGTATCCTTGCTCTGGTTGGGGGCATTTATACTTGTATAACTTAAAATAATAGTAAGTATTAACAAAAAAAACATAAAAAAACTTACCCAAAACAATGTCTCTGGCTGTAACTACTACTGCCGCTGCCAAGAGTAGTGTCGCGACGATCGGCATTTCGCGCCAAAAAGCAATGGCGTCGAGCTTCATATTACACTGACAAACTCAACTCCTCTTATTTGGATCCATTAGTTTCTGAAACAAAGAAAATTACTAGGGTCAGTAATTTGATCAAATATTTCCTCTCTTCACATTAATTTCAAAATATTATAAACCTGACTTTGTTATGTAATAACTATAAAGATCAATTCAACTTTTGAATAGAGAAAGCCTCATCAAAATCGAACCAAAAAAAGATTCTTTTAAGCGCTACTAAATAATGCCATGGGCAAGGAAGGAGTGGAGATCCCCTGACCCCAAATGATTTCCCAAAAAAAAATGAAAACAACTTTTCATTCAAGTTTTTCAATAAATAATTTATTTATTATTTGACAAACATTTAAATAAAGTCGGAAACAAGAACTATCTGAAATTAAATTTAGCGTTAGCGAACGAGGTCGTCTGTGTTTTATTTGCCGAAAAGTCATTGATGATCGCTGATATCCAGTTCCCAAAGTAAATCATTTAATGCTAAATTTGGTTTTTTACCAAAATCTTTTTTGTGAAGGCTACAGAACTGTAGCCTCCCCTACATTCGGCGCTGGTAGAGCCGCAAAGTTGGCACAGATATAAAGTCTGGTACAAGTTGTATGCAAGTGTGATTTACACATATCACACTGATAAGTACCTAATTATCAACCTTTTTTATAGGAAAAAATTATTAATTGCTCTCAAAATGATTAATTCGTACTATGAATGCTTATTTAACTTTTTCTGCAAAAGGATTTCTATTTTTTTGTTTCTTTTTCGTGTTGTACTTTTTTGAACAACACTGTCTTGACGCTTAAGTGAATAAGTCTACTAGTACTATGGAGATACTAGTAGACTTATTCACTTAAGCCAATAAGCAAAGATGTAAATACTTAGGTACATCTTCCCATTAAACGGCCATATTAAGTAGGGACGCGGCGACACACATTTTACTTTTTGAACCCCAAACTGAGTACCTACTACTATTTATTTTGTGGTTCTGTGTACGAACTGTCCAATAATGTTTGCCGAACATGCTTTGATTTTGAACAAAATTCTAGTATTCATACTTGGCTCCAGTAAGTCTAGATCTACGACTAACGAGACGAGAGCTGTCATAAAATCAGAGCCAACTATTCCACCCAACAACACATATTTGAACAAACATTTGTAACCAATATTTTATGGATATACCAAAAATAGCATTGGTCTATAGATTGGCTATAAAACCTTGCGATGCGCACATTGGCTGCAAAGCTTTTCGCTGATATAGGGTGCGCGTGCGCCGGGCGCGAGACTAATAAATGTCAAAATGTACAGGTTTAAAACCGAAACGTTTTAGTATAACACAGAAGTAATAAATGTTTGTGTAACGTATACATATTGAAGTGTATCTACTCGAAGTACTTAAGGGGTAAAAATAGAGCGGTTTTTATTTTATAGTAAGGTATATTTTAGGAATAAAAATAAGTTTAAAGCAAAATAAACTTCTTTTAAAACAAGTTTTTTTTTAATACGTTAAGAAGTCGAGTTATTCTTAGCAAGCCCTTTCATTTGACACCTACCCCTATTTGTAGCAGTCTGTTCGAATTGACAAGTCCGCCATCTTCGCTATTCCGCCATTTTAGATTTGAATGACGTCACACAGCTAACCATGCATTGTCAATACGTGAATACTAAACTTTTTTCTTTTCCTTTTTTTAATATTGCAAGATTCCATCCAAACTAACATACATTGCAAAACGAATATAAGCTTGTCATGCAACAGAATGTGTAAGTAGATTTTGGAAATAAATATTTAACTAATATGAAACGTTAAAGAAGGTTTCTTTAAAAAAATTCGGATAAACTTCTTTAAAAAAAATTAGAAATGACGAAATTATACTCAAAAAAGTAAAAAAGGTAGACAGACATCTACATCGTCCCCTTTTTAATTCGGATATAAATGTACCAGACTACCTCAGGTAATTCTGTTATTCATCTCTGGTAGTCTGAACCACAATTATAATTTTAGCCGTTAATTTTTAAAAAAAAAATATTTAAGTAATTTGATTAACATGATAATTTATATACTTTTTGTGTAAACAAAAAAAATTAAGGTAATTTAATTTTGATCAAATTCAAACTTAGCACTCGGCACAAAAAGTAAATTGAAAACAAAACCAGTTTTGTAGACCAGAAATATTATTCTAAGGTATAGATCCTCGTTCCACAGCCACCTCACCGAAAATCATTCGCAATCACGATTACCTAAATCGTTGTATTGGGCAGGCGCATTCCATCGTAGACATCATTGCGTAGCATCAAGTAAGTTGAATATAAATGTACCTGGCCGATTCTTAATCTAAGTTCTATTTTTGATCAACATTACGTTACTGTTATTTAACTCATCTATGACAATCGTTACATGTAGTCAGAAGTCAATAGATATAATCTGACACCTGGTCTAACCATCTCGGCTACAGGTTCCCTACGGGTTTCGAGGTCTGATGGCAGTCGCTCGTATAATTTTGGTAGCTAGCCGCATCAGGTTAGACTGGGAGCCGACCCCCAAATAGAAATGGGAAAAAAGCAAGGGGAATGATTACATTACTGTTAAGAATATTCATTTTAGAATATGATTAGGTAGGTAACGCATAGCATCACGCCTGTATTACCCAAAGGTGTAGGCAGAGGTGAATATCACCCAGTTTTCGCTGGCTATGTTTAACTCCCATACGTAATAGGGGACGAGCCTATTACCGTTTATCGGGTACAAATCCAAACTTCGAGCTGCCGCGACGCTAAGATTCTCTAAATATATTTAAAAAAATATTTTAATATTGGGTAGGTATTCTATTATAGGCCGACCGTTTAACTCGCGTATCGCCATCTGAGGTACTAAGTCATAAAACATTAATTAAATCTCTTAACTATTTAACCACAGATAAAAGTAATGTAAGACTATTCGTCACTAATATCCATGCCGCTTGAATCATCATCACTGTCTCTGCAGCTTGAGTAGTCAGATTCTTGGCGATAGGCGATACGCGAGTTAAACGGTCGGCCTATAGTTTACTTAGCTAGACAGCTTCGATCACTTCTTTATAAATTACCCATTAGATATAGACTACTTATCAGTGACGAAGGATGGAAGTCCAAAAACGGGAAGCCGGAGCAAAAATCTTTAATAATAGGTAAAATAATATCTCTTCACTACCATCACCGATAGCTCTTACACTTGATGCTATACTTATTTTTGTTGCTATTTAAAACTTTTAGGCGTTACATAATATATTATTAAGTACGTGTGATATTGACCATTTCTTAAAGGGAAGCTGATGGGAATCGGCTTGTGTGGACTCTTCGCCACTGTTACTTATACCTATACGTATAATTTTTAATTATGAGCAGCGGTGGGGCAGCGGTACGGGCCTCGCCTTAGAAAAATAAGGTCACGGGTTCGAATCCTGGTCGTGCCCACACATCTTTGTGTGAATTGTTTTGTCTCCGCTGCTCAATATCGGTGAAGGAAAACATCGTGAGGAAACCGGCATGTCTAAGAACTAATCATTCGAGGACATGTGACATCCACTAACCCGCAATTGGCCAGCGTGTGTGGATTAAGGCCTAAACTCTCTCAACTGATAAGATAGTTGAGAGAAGAGCCGTGCCCAGCCACTAAAAAAGTGGTTGAAGTGTATAATTTTCCGCTTCATAACTTTTCCACACTCTAATTTAATTTTCAAATCAAAATATTTGAACAGACGTTAAACCTGCAATTTATTAGGTCAACGCTAATTAAATGAAGTAAAAATATACGTAAACATGTTGACAATGTCACTCTGAACTGAATCTGTCAAAAGGCAGAGATTTTAATTATCTTGTTGTGTATTGTGACATTTTTAAAAAAATAAAGAAATATAGTTCTTTAGAGAGTAATACGAGTACCTACAAGTATTTCTATTTGACACGGGCAGAATAGACGTCGATTCATTGACGAAAATTAATACTTAATACAGCAGTGGTGAAAGTTGGAAATCTAAAAGAGGGAAGCCGTACCAAAAAAGTTCTTACTTAGGAAAGAAAGAAAGAAAGAAAAACATTTATTTGACAACGACAGGACATACAAAATTATGTGATAAAAAAAAGAAACACGTAGAAAGAGAAAAAAAATCATTAAAAAAAAATTAAAAACAAGAGTAAGTGTGACCTATCACTGTCAAACACGGACATTGCTCAGTAAACGCTGTGAGTGCCTACTAGAGGCGACCCACAGCACTGATTTTCAGCAATGTCCATATTCCCAAATAATGAAAATGAAAATATCCTTTATTTTTTTGAGACACGAGTCTACATAAATGTAGTCCAATTTATTTTCCTACCGTCTATCGTAATATCTCTTCAATACTGTCACCGAGGTTTCTTTATCGACCACCACCTTCTTAAGTAAGTATTTATTTTTGATACCATCTAAAACTTTTAGGCGTTACATAATTTTAATGAAGGAAACGATATTAATCAATCGGTAAAGGGAAGCCGATTGAAATCGGCTTCTATGATTTGAAGAAAGTGGCGTCTAGCAGATATTTAGTCAGTGTACTTAAATAAACTCCACCAATCAGAATCACTAACTCTGACATGTAAAAAATGGCAAACCATTTGCGAAATTAAGATCATCGGAAAAACTGTCACGCGCGTGACGAAAACTTTTATTGAAAACGTTTTCTATAATGAAAACATTTATTACTATCTTAAAAATGCCTTTTACACAAAACGTTGTTGGTTCACTTCAACCCTTTTTAGTGTCCCACTTCTGGGCACGGGTCTTCTCTCAACTATCTTATGAGTTGAGAGAGTTTATGCCTTAATCCACACACGCTGGCCAAGTGCGGGTTGGTGGATGTCACATGTCCTCGAATGATTAGTTCTTAGACATGCCGGTTTCCTCACGATGTTTTCCTTCACTGAAATTGAGCCGCGGAGATGAAATAATTCACACAAAGATGTGTGGGCACGACCAGGATTCGAACCCGCGACCTTATTTTTCTAAGGCAAGGCCCGTACCGCTGCGTCACCGCTGCTCCATCGTTGTTGGTTATTACATTTCAAATCTCACTACCTACACCTTACACTTTTATAATTTTAACTTTCCTGTACAGCAGGTCGTTGGCACGGTATAAATTTAAACATAAAATAAACAGGCATATGATATAACTCAAGTTTGATTCACTGCCTGAACGCCTTAATGAAAGGGTAAAAATGTGTATAGATATATTTATATTAATTTGATATCAAATATCTACAGGATGACACAGATTTCAGGTTATAAATGAATATTGAAATGAAATGGAAATACTTTTTATTTTTAAAAACGTGAGTTTATATAAAACTAGTCCAAAAGGTTTATTAATTTTTTAAATAAAGTACTTATATCTAGGTATGACATGTTTTTAGTGTCTAGTATTAGTGCGGCTTAATTCCAAACGTTTTTGATTATATAACTATTTTATGTAAACCTACGTATTATATACATAGTAATAATAAAACACAATTAAAAAAACCCAACCCAAAAAAGTTTTTTGCTTCCAAAACTACACCATTTTGAGAAGAGTCCTGTGGTATGTTAACGTTAAGAGTTATTAAAGTACAAATAATTAAAAGTACATACTAAATACGCACCAAGAACAACCCTCGACATTATTTCCAGTTCAAAAGGCCTCAAAATTAATATAAAGACAATGTAAAAGACAAGACTGTTAAGGTAGACAAGCAATAAAGAACAAAACTTAAATAAAAATGAAATGCAAGAAAAAAACAAATGCAAATCGTTTAGCGTTCTTTTTATAAATATCTGCTTCATTTAACATTGTATTTTAAAAAAATAAATGGACCAAGAAGTTTTATACACAAAACAACACAAACTTATTCAATAGCTACCATAAATAAATTATTAGGTAAGAATAATCTCTGCATAATTAGAACAAACTTTAGTATCGCTGTTTAATGTCAGAATTCATAGTATCCCATAACACGTGCCATGGCACCGTATATCAAAATACCAGAGGGGCAAACTCGATATTTAAATATGGATATATCCAACTTTTTACACCGAACTTCACCATCATTCAACCAAACTACTGGCATTTAACCTCTAAACACCCGATTGTCCTTAACAAAATTCTGTTAACTTATAAACTTGTGATTTAAAAGTCAGTGAAGTTCAGTTCAAGATTTAGGGTTAGATCGGTTTTTCAATAACCCTTGTTCTAAATCGGTTTTCAACAATCCTTTTTGAGTGATTTATAAGCTGTGGGGATTTAACCGTATAATTGTTTCGGTTATAAATAAACTGTGAGGTTTGTTGACGGTTTTTTACTGGTTATGATTTATTTCAGAGACTAAAATAGATCTTTCAACAAAGTATGCTTTAATAGTTTTGCTAAGTGTTGGTCCCAGTGGAAGCCCTTGCCAGACACATATACAATTTAAGAACTGTAAGAAGATGTCACGGCATTAAGTGTCCTGCAATGAATGGAAAAAAAAATCACACTTAATAATTAGTTAAACTTATGTTGATAAATGACCCAGACTTCATAATGGGTCCATCGTTCTTGTGTTGGGAGCATGCGCTGCCAGTCTTTCAGCTTTTATAAAATGGCAAAGGACTGGCGTTAACAAACTGTTAGGCTATAATGTCATATTTTATAACAATAGACAGTTAATTGAATAAAGTTTATTTACAGAATTTACAAAACAAAAAGCTCAAATGGTGCGTGTTCATAAAACAAATAATTACTTAACACGACGCCAGATGTCGTGTGCGGCGTTTTTTCGTATTACTGTTAGTAAACAGAACATTACTTATACAGGGTGGTTTCTTTTAAAAATAAGGGGATATACATAATTTAAAAATGTAAGAAGTAAAGAAATACATACAGTGAAACATAACCTCAACCTTTTTTTCGGAGGTATTTTAAAAAGTAAAAATATTTTTTACGTTTGAATTCAGAATATCTCTCCTTGTATTGTATTTGTTTGTCAAATGTTTATCAAAAGATGACAATAAAGGGTACATACGCTCATAATTTTGATACAATCGAGTGTCATAAAACAACTCACGTGATTTTACTAGGTAAGAGTCGCGAACAAACTTCTTTTTTTTAAATTAAATACAGATATTGGTACCTAACCTACCTACTCATTATGATGTTGGTACTAACATAACACTATAAAATATTTATTGCTGCGTATTATTAACGTAATGCATTTTAAATGACAATATCAAAATTGTTATTCATACAATAAGTTGACATTAAGTACAATACAGAAAGTCACACGTACACTGAATACATTAAGACAAATTAAAAACGCATAACTTAATTGATTTATAAACAAAATTAAATTTTAAACGACACTGTTTAGAAGCAACATGATACAATGGTATGGTTCACTCAATAACTGGGAATTCTGTTGAAAATATATGTAAAATATACTTATTATTATTATGGTTAGCCCGGATCATCCCAATGTTTTCCCAAGCAAAGGTCTCCTTTAACACCTTCCGACCCTCTCGATCTTGTTTAAGAATTAATCTATTTCGTCCCGATATTTCCGTTTGGGTCAGCCGCAACGCCTCCTCCTTGGATCTCGACACCAATCTGAGACCATTTTTCCCACAGCTCGTTTTCACTACAGCAAACATGACCAGCCCAATCCCAATCCAGCTTAGCGGCTGTCCGAGCTACATCAGCGATTTGTGTCTTACTTAGGTTGACGACAGAGCCTAATATCGGGTATTAGGCTCTATCGTCCCCTATTATGCGGAAACCTAAAGATGTCTAGCAAAATAGGGGTAATATTCTCCTAATCTTATATCTTTAAATGAGCAATTCTTGTATATATATATAATTGGAATCTCGGAATCGGCTCCAACGATTTTCATAAAATTTAGTGTATAGGGGGTTTCGGAGGCGATAAATCGATCTAGCTAGGAATCATTTTTAGAAAATGTCATTTAAAAAAAAATACCGACCAAAGCTCGGTATTATTCTTTATTCTAGCTCCAGATATTATTCTTTAAATAAACAATTATTTTCTAACCGTCTCATGTCGGTTTGTAACGAATCCAACCTTCATCCTTTCCTCCCTTTTCACTCTTATTTTTCTTTTTTGATCTAAATATTTTTAAATTCAAAATTATTTATTTTTATTTCAGATATCTTTCTCATGAGTCTCTTTACAACTCTCTTCGAAACGAAATCTCGTGTTTTTATTATTTTATTTCATAATTTTAATTCATTATTACCTATAAGTTTAAGTTAATACTAGGGAATACACCGCGTAAAGATACGAGTAGGTATTATCTAACAATGACAGCTGTAGCTGACGTGAAATATAAAGGACACCAATTTATTTAAATGGTACATTGTTATTCAATTGATGTGATAAATTATTAGTGTATACAAGCAAAACAAACCACACAACTAGCCGCAAACCGCAAATTCAGAATTCGAACACGAGTTACTGAATTTAAATTACAAAGTGCAATGCTACAATTACTATTAAAAATAAACTATTCATCAAAAGACAACTTCTATTATTTTTTTAACTGCCTTTGCTTCAAAACTCAATTCATCATCTAAGAGATACTTTTTGCTCACCAGTTAGCGCCACTGTCGAGAGACCTTGAAGTATGATTTTAAAATCTATTAAAAGCGTGGAAGAAAAATTGTCTTGGATTTTAAATAATTTAATAACTAAACATGGTGCTTGCGTCAGGCAGTAAGAGTAGGGCTGGCTACGGAGTTGTTGTATAAAAATGCTTCATGATCTAGCTTTCACCCGCGGCAACACCCGCGTGATCCCTGTTTCACCCCCTAAGGGACTGAATTTCGAAAAATCCTTTCATAGTGCACCCTTAGACATTATACAGAACCTATGTGCCAAATTTGAAGTCTCTTAACCCAGCGGTTTAGACTGACTGATTACCTGACATATCAAAGCACAACGCGTTGATAGGCTAGTCATGTAATCAGTCAGTCCGTTTCTTCTTTTAAATTTTTAGGAATTATGACCACACAAAATCTAGTCGCCATGGCAACTAAAACGAACTCTAACACAAACCGAATATCAATCAGCTTATCTAAAGGAATCGCAATCAAGGTTCATTGTTAATTCTAATTCGTACGTATTTCAAACATCCTGTATAAGCGCACGTGCCCGGTAAACTTCCTGTGCGGGGTTCGTAAGGAATCGAATGTAGGTACCTAATATCAACCAACGTTGTACCAAATATGAACGCTAGGTATTATTTCTTGAAACGCTAATTTTTCATCGACATTAAAAACGAAGGAGTTTTTGATTCGCTGTATGAATTATTAGGGCCTGTTGGCGTAGCCCGAGGTTGTGGTACAGAATAGTTAATAGTACCTACTTCGTGGTTATGGGGAAATCTTTGTGTTATGTAATACAAGTCATATGACTAAGTTTAATAATTATTATGACTTATCTATCTTTTCAAATTTCGTGTTCGTGTTGTATCTTTTATTTTGTTTTTATTATTATTGTTATTTAATTATTATTATTTCAATTTTAATTAAGTTGTTATTGTTATAAATCATAGTTTTATAAGTTGGGAATGTATGCACTTACTGAACACAAATATTTGTATGCCATTGTGGCAAAACATAGAGTTCAATTTTAATCTTAAGAGCTTGAAAAGTATTATCCACCTATGTTTGACAAATAAATAAAATGATGTGGTGTCGTGGGACACCAGGTAGGAACGAAGTTCATTCGGCTAATAAAGAAAGAGAGAAAGAGAAAGGTATTATACACTACTCGCTTGTGTATGCGACTGTCGCGCCTGCGCACGTCTCATTTAACGGTTTTATTCCACGGATTTTTTCTTACGGTTTTACTATCACATTTTTTTCAGTTCGGTCGCGCAGCAAAATCCCTATCCCCTCCAAGCCTGCCGTAAGGAACTTCGTTCCAAAATATTCTATTCTATTCGATGAGCATGATTATCTGTTCTGCGTTTGGGTGTAATTTATCTATACTTTGTATGTATTTACAAAAAAAATGTATTTATGTATATCAGTTCCTAGTATCCGTTACACAAGCAAATATAATTGCTTAATTTTGGACTAGATGGCGCTGTAAGTATGTGTAAAAGTATTATTCAATTTCCAATACTTTTTTTTGAAGCGTTATTCATTTGGAAGGTTCCGCTTTTTTTAAAGTCGATTGTTAACAAGCTAGATATTTTTTATCGAGGAATATAAGTATATTTTGACGTTAAGACATCACTTCAACCCTTTTCAGTGTCCCACTGCTTGGCACAAGAAAAGACCTGAAGAAGAGAAATTAAGTATTTTACACTATTTACCAGTCACCCAACATAACATTAATAGGTATTAATATAGCTTTTGAATGCCCGTATGCCATTATCCTATCTTACTAATGTTATAAAAGCGAACGTTTGTAAGAATGTATGGATGTTTGTTACTCTTTCACGCATAAACTACTGAACGGAATTGGATGAAATTTAGCTCAGAAATAGATTATGGTCTGGATTAACACAGGCTACTATTTATCCCAATAAGTACCACGCGGGCGAAGCCGTGGGCGGAAGGTATTAAATAATATATAAAGACTACTAACTAACCTCCTCTGCCTACATCTCTGAATGTAAAGCATGAAGTTACACAGTCCCTTCAGTTTGAAGTACACAGATACTGTCTATAGCACAATAACCTGGTAGGGTGTGGTTTGAACTATATTTAGATTGCCAGGTAAAGCTCAGTGTTTACAGTATGGGTTATTCAAACGAAAATTTTAGCTGTTTACTTTACAGGAGGTACCTACGGATAGTTTGTTAAAAGATTTGTAATACGATTCTAAATGGGGCGTTTGTCAAAAAAATATGAAGTTTGTAAAAAACAACAAATAGATCACATGCAGGTTGTTTTTAACCCCCCCGGTGAAAAAAAAACAATGTTCCAGGTTTAAAAGTTTGAAAAAAAACAATATTTGTAGGTATTATTTTATGTGTTCTTTATTCTTCTTTTGTCTTTTATACAAGTAATAAAACTAGATTAAAAATTAATACGACTTTAAAAAGGTCGAAATAAAAAAGGTGAAATAATAATTTGTAGGTAATATGGGAGTGAAGCATGCACCATCAAGACGATTAAAGACGTCGAGAAACTGTTGGAGATATGGTGTTACCGTCGTATGCTTCGCATCAGTTGGAGTCACAAGGTTACCAACGGTAGAGTTCTACAACGATCTTCAAGAAGAAAAGTTGAATATCTGCTTCAACTAATTATGATGGGCAAGGTAATGGAAAAACGCCGTGCTGGCAGACGTAAAAAGTCATGGCTTAGAACATCCGAGAATGGACAGGGGTAGCCAGCGCAGAACAACTATTCCGCTGTGCACAGGAGAGGAAGAGTTTCCAAGAGCTGATAACCAACCTCCAGTAGTGGAAAAGCACTAAAAAAAAGAAGAAAAAATAATAATAGATTCACTCAATTGATAAAATCCAATTCAAAAGATAAGTGTGTACTCCTAAATAGGTTCAAACTCCATATAGTTTTTTCAGGTCGGTGCTAATTCCGAATGAACTCAACTTTCTTCATTCTAAACACGTATAGCAATAGTACTTAACCTCCACCTTGAAACAGATCTAAAAATAAGCAAAAAGGATTATACTCCAACTGAAGTGGTCGCAAGTCGCAACTGTTTTAGATAACAAATTGCTTTTTAACGCACTTGTGTATAGGATAGTCTTTGAACAGATAGCCAGAGTTAATGGTTTGGCTTTTAGGTTTGTTTACTAAGAGGCCCTTTTTCTGTACCGACAGAAAAAATAACCATTCGAATTTACGCGAATGTTACACATTGAAATGAAACTATTTTATAACGGATTTTATCCCTCCATGACCATATAATCGGAAAAGACTGAAATGCGATTTAAATTCTAAAATAAACCGCAACGAAATCCGTTAGAAAATAGTTTTATTTTATTTTAAATGATTTTGAATAAATATTTTTAATAACCCAATTAAACCACACATTAATGGGACCATTTCAAAATTGAACTATTTCAAGCGATATTTTTTTTATTTTTAAGCTTTATAATACTCGTAGATACTTTGTAATTTAAAAAATATCTTCCAAATTGTACAACACCACCATTACATAATAAGTATTGTTTGTTTAATAGAGGTCGAACTTCCTACAGAGTATTTTTTGAAACCTTCCTTAGACCTGTGAATATTTCAAAACTAAAATCAGCTAAATTCGAACAATCGTTCTCGAGTTATAGCGTAAAAAAACATACGTTAGTAATTTTTTATACGTGGAGAAGAGAAGGTTCCTTTGTTTCTACTGCAGGTGCACATATCTATCACAGATTGACGTTTAAAGTTTCCTCAAGAGAAATATTATATGCAAAATGATTATTTCAAATGCTACTGTTAATTCTAGAGTTTATATAGTTCAAACAAACAAACTCTATTATAACGGTGTACCAAATAATAATAATAATAGATGTAATATATTTTCACACATTCCAACTATTGTGTTTATTATGTGGGAATAAGGGCTGACGGACCTTAACACTGGTTGCTCTGAAACCTAGCTAAGACGTCAGAGTCTTTTCGTTGTTACTATTTTATTTTTATGCGATCTCAATTTTTTTTTTAACTTAAAATAGGCTTGCGCTTGACCACAACTTGCCTGATGTGAAGCAATGATGCAGTCTACGATGGAACGCGCTTACCCAGTAAATACCGATTCACTCGTGACTTGAAGACCGGCAGATTGTAGCTATCGGGAAACATAGATGCCGGCAGCGAGTTTCACAATTTGGCAGTTCGCACGATGAAAGTGGAGGCAAAGCGCTTTGTGCGTACCCGTGGAATTGTAAAATTCGTTGTGTAACAGACTGTACCTTAGATTATTGGAAATAAACTTTATTATTATTATTATTACACATTTACACAGCGCCATCTAGTCCTAAATTAAGCTATTATGGGTACTAGAAACTAAATACATTTTTATGTCAATTTTTAAGCATATATATTACACCCAGACACTGAACAATCAAGCTCATTCCACAAAGATTAGCCTAAAAGGGAATCGAACCAATGATCTCCGGTATAGCAATGAGGGTCACAAATCACTACGTCAGTTAGTCAAAATTAAGTCACTCTAGTTAATAATTTTTGCTTCTCTACTTTAGTCGTTCCTCCATCGGACAAGTAGAGGTACTGCTATGCGACACCGTTATATAGTGGAAATTCCACGGGTACGCACAAAGTCCTTTGCTTCCACTTTCATTATGCGAACTGCCAAGTTGTCTCATTCGCTGCCGTCATGTATGTTTTCCGATAGCTATAATCCGCCGGTCTTTAAGTCGCGAGTGAATCGATATTTACTGGGTAAGCGCGTTCCATCATAGACTGCATCATTGCTTCACATCAGACAAGTTATGGTCAAGCGCAAGCCTATTTTAGGATAAAAAAAGTCACTATAAGTCTCGCAAAAGTCACTATAAGTCTCGTTAAAAGTCATTACAAGTCTCGTATAAGACTATTATAAGACTATCAAGACTCATAAGATACTTAATAAAAACTAAAGTAACTTCACTCGTCTATATTAAGGCGTGATCACATCACAACAGACTGAAGCCAAACATTGCGTTCGCACGGTAGGTCAGATTCATAGTTATTTCAGTACTTTGTATACCTTATGCTCCGTTTACATTGGTTGGTGAAGACGAGTAGAAAGGAGACTTGCCAAAACATAAATAAGTAAGTACCTAGCAACTAAGTCTCAAAAGCATTTGTATTCAACTCACTTCAACCCTTTTTAGTGTCCCAATGCTGGGCACGTTTAGGCCTTAATGTACACACGCTGGCGAAGTGCGGGTTGGTGGATATCACATGTCCTCGAATGATTAGTTCTTAGACATGCCGGTTTCCTCACGATGTTTTCCTTCACGGATATTGAACAGCGGCGATGAAACAATTCACACATAGATGTGTGGGCACGACTGGGATTCTAACCCGCGACGTTATATTTTTAAAGCGAGGCCCGTACCACTGCGCCACCGCTGCTCAACTCAACTCAGTGATACCTAGCTCTACATTGTGTTATCTGGCAATGTTTATAATAAACTCTCCATTATTGCTTTAAATACTTTTTTAGCTATAGTAATTACGATTATGTGTGATGCCTGCTCGATATACCTATTTAATAGTTTTTACTAAACAATCACTACAACATAGATGATGTTTGTACCACAAGTACAGGCAGAGAGAGGTGCGAAATTGTCGACCACGTTTCAATATCCACGGCAGAATTCAAATTCAGAGGTAGTAACTTTCTCACTGCTTGGGGCTCACACATGTTTAACTGGCGGTACGCTTCGGCCGTGGTAATTGACAAAGCCGCAACGCCAAGCGGCCTTGCCGTGTTCCGGTGCGATGTTTGGTGACACCATTTAAGAGGGTGGGTCGAATTGTTGCTCTTTTATGGTTTCAACCTAAGGAGCCTCATTTCACTGCCACCTTCTCACCGAAAGTCATTCTCACGAGTGAATCGGTACATTGGGCTAGCACATCCCATCGTAAACTACATAATTGCTTAACATCAGGTAAGTTGTAGTCAAGCGCCAGCTTATTCAAGAATTAAAAAAAGGCTAACTTGGCGAACTGCCATACCTGTACTGTACCTACATAAATAAATTTCAAAAATTAGTAAAAAACAAAACTTCCAATTTCTCATAAAAATACATTATCTGCACTTTCTCGCAAACACAGACTTCAACACTTCATTTATAATAGTTACAATAATAAATAATAACCTAATTTGAAATATACACAAATTACTAAACTAGCTCCCGGTTTCCGCACAATCTCACCTACTTTCTAAACGTTAATCATATAAAACTAATAGGATATTTAATAACAAGCTACTTGCCTTTACACTCGCCCGATAATGTAAACAGGTCATATTATAGGAATCGAGGGCTGGTTTCTGTCCGTTAGTATGTTCTGCAAAGTGGAGTTTGTTTTAAGAATTATTAGCAGATTCGCGTAAATAATATGTACTTATTAGTACTTACTACTGGTGCTTTGGTTAATTTCACTTACAAAAGAAGTATTTTTAGAACAAACTCTTTTTGCGCGACTTACAGTAGAACTTTACCCCGTATTCATAAACGTCTTACAATCGTATTATAGCTAAAATAAGTTTATAATTCGTCGGTCTTTGTCTGCCATCTTGACTTTTGTACTAGTAAGGAAGAGACAAAATCCATTTTAACTAAAGAGTCTTAAAAGATTTTTATGAATAAGACCGTTAGTTTATAAAACTTTCATGACAGGCCGGTGGCGTGGTCGGTAAGATACTTGCATTTCACGCTGCAGGTCGTGGTATCGATTCCCACCCGAGACAAACATTAGTGATGAACATTTGTATTTGTGTCGAGTCTGGGTGTAAATATCTATTATAAGTATATATTCACAAAAGAAAAGTATTATATGTATAGTATATACCAGTTATCTGGTTTCCATAACACAAGCTCTGCTTAGCTTAGGACCAAATGACCAAGGGTTAATGTCCCAGAATATTTATTTGCTTTCCATAGCAAACTAGCAGAATTCTTCATTTAAGGAATAGCAAGGCGACCGTTCTATCTTTCTTTTTCTGTATATTTTTTGCAGTTAAGTAGTTTGCAGTTATGTAACTCGTATGTAGTTTTGCCATATCATGTTCACATAAAAATTAGCAGTACAAAAGTTGTAAGGGGTACAATAAAACATACACAGATCAAGGCAATCACGAGTATCACAACCCATTCAACTTCATTTAACTTCCCGATGTTCAATGCCATTTTATTTGTGTTAAATCTCATTTTTACCCCAAAAAATTAGATAAGTGACTAAGTATTATTCTATCAAATCACCCACATAAACTACACACAGTAGATTTAGTACGCCCTTACATCTGTTATTCAAACCAATTCCCACATTAACCCAATAATGTATTTTAATACATACTTAATACTATTGAATAATAATTTGTGGAAACTTCCGGGATACAGATAAAGTAACATTTTATTCTGCCTCGGTGGTAAGCGTGTTCGTTTAATAACCCCGAGGACAGATTTCCGGTTCGGTAAAAATAATTTTCTTATATAGGTACTTTTGTGCCCGATGAACAGCAATTACGTATAGGTAGGACCTAGGTATAGCCGGCGAAAAGTGGGTGATATTTACCTCTTTTTTTATCCTATAATAGGTTTGCGCTTGACCACAACTTGCCTGTTGTGAAGCAATGTTGCAGTCTACAATGAAACGCGCTTACCTAATAAATACCGATTCACTCGTGACTTGAAAACTGGTAGATTATAGCTATCGGGAAACAGAGATGCCGGCACTGAATTCCACAACTTGGCAGTTCGCACAATAAAAGTGGAGGCAAAGCGCTTTGTGCGTGCCCATAAATCGGTGGCGCATAGCCGTACCTCTACATGTCCGATGGAAGAACGGGGATGGGGGAATAAGATTGTGTAATTCCAACAATTGCCTACAACTTCGGATAACACGGGCGTGACGCTATTATGCTGTGTTGTTATTAGAGGAAGTATTTATACGTGCGACAGCAAATTAAGTTTCAATAATAGAAAGAAGCGTACTAAAATACTGACTTGGTGACAAAATGTGAGCGACTTAGCGAACCGCCAGGACCTCGCACGGGTGGTAACAAAAAACATAATAATATGATGGTGAACGTATCGAAATCTATTACCTAATTTATAAAATCGAAGCAGGCACGGGAAATGTGTAATGATCTTTCTAAATTTCCTATCACACTTCACTTCAACCCTTTTAATGTCACTGCTGGGTACGGGTCTTACCTTAACTATTTTACGAGTTGGCAAATTTTAGGCCTTAATCCACACAAGCTGGCCAAGTGCGGGTTGGTGGATCTCAAGTGCGGGTTGGTCATGTCATGTAAGTTTTTAGATAGATGGATCGAATGAATTTGTTATTTTTCAGTATGTTTATTTTTTACGAGAAAATGGTTAAACGGATTTTTAAAATTTATAATTTTTATTCTAGCCATAATGTAAGGTTATTGGCCAGAAGAAGTCGCGGGTGGAAGCTATACATATACAGTTGGCGTTAATTTTGACCAATACCCTACGCTTGTCTCAAGAATGGCCTTGAGACGCCTCCCCTATGCTACACTGTCTGAACAATTTGTAAATCGTCAATAAGCAGTCTGAGATTTAAAAGAGATGGGAGTGATATATTGGATACTGAATATCGATAAATCAATAAAGAGAAAGAAAAAAAAAGTTTGACACAGACAGAACAGACAAAATCAAATAATAATTAAAAAAAAATACATTGTACCCATCGGTGTCAAACGTGGATATTGCTCAATAAACACTGTGCAGCACTGATTTTCAGCATTGTTTACATTTCTAAAAAGTAACGGTGCCTTTACTTCAAGGAGCTGTGATGGCCGCAAAGGTATCCAGTGGCTGATTTACAAAATTTTAATATTTATATTTATCATACAAATGCGCTCACCTTTAATTTGGCTTTACGTTTTGACACTGGTTGCGAGCAGACTGATCCAGCAAAAGAGTTTTGATATTAATAATGCAACGCGAAAGTTTTAATGTGTAAATTTTAATAGACGGCAAATTTGTAAAGCCGCTACTGGCACCGCTGGTTTAATCCTAAGTTGTACCTACACATCTTTGTGTGGATAGTTTCATCTCCACTGCTCAATATCAGTGAAAGAATAGAGGAAACCGGCGTATGTTAGCACATCACACAGATCCGACATAACACTCATGGTACTTCACCAGCGTGTGTGGATAAAGGCTCTCAACTAATAAGGTAGTTCTGAGAAAACTCGTTCCTAGCGAGACAATTAAAGGTTGTTACAGACTATGTGGCATTACAACACAGACAATATGACAGGTACGTATACCGGCAGTAACTATAACTACTAAAGTAATTTTATTACATGGTACCATTAAAAAGGCCTATAAAACAGCCATCACCATTCCTATCACGTAACTATCGACTACCGAAGTTCACCCACTTATCGATAACGTTACAACACTAGCTGCGTCCGCGCAGAAATCGTTATTCAATTGGCCGCTACTACAAACCATAACTGTTGATACTACAATGGACGTGTGTGAAATACATGATTATAATTACAGATTAATCAATTTTGTAAAAATATTTCAAAAGCCTTATATTTTTAGGTACTAACTAAGGTTTAATAGTTTAATCTACTACAAATCATAACAAAATATGACACAATTTATTACATTGAAAGGGGCTCAAACACTGCATCTTTCAAAGATTTGCTTTCATCCAATAGGAATAACCAAAAATGTTTAAAAAGTTCAAGTTATTCCCTTTAGTAAAATAATCAAAACGGGTCGCATTTTGACATAGGTACAACTAACTACATATTTACATACATAACTAGCATACATGCAAAGCCATTCATTATTCTCAACTTTACATTAGCATAAAACATATTTTGGATTTGTTATTAATTTTTTTACAGAGGCACGGTAGTGTCTTGAAATGCCAGTCAGTAAATTAACAACGCACTGTGCGACAATCTTATTTCGAATCGATTTACGGCATTTTGACACCCCTTTACATCGGTGTATTGTATGTATCATTGGTATGGCTACATTTGAACTTCACTTACATTAGCAACGGCCTTACGTAGATTTAGACATATTATAAAAAAATAAACTGACTGACTGAAATATCTACGCATAGTTCAAACCGCTAGGTCTAGAGACTACGAATTTGGAGCATAGGTTCCGTACGACGTCTTGGGGTGGACTAAGAAAGATTTTTTTTAATTCACTCCTTATGGTGGTGAGACGTTTACCAAGCGGGGGTGCCAAGGGGCAGAAGCAGTTACTCAATAAAATCTTACTATGTACCAGTAGCGAAGACTCCATACAATACGGAAATGGTCAACATCACACGTACTTTAAAATATATTATGTAACGCCTAAAAGTTTTAAATAGCAATTAAAATAAGTATAGCATCAAGTGTAAGAACTATCGGTGTACTATTTTCTAAATTAAACATATGATTAAAGAGAATATTTTCCTAAGTAAAACATTTTTTGGTCCGGCTTCCCCTTTACAGACTGCCACCCTTCGCCACTGATAGGTACCTACTAAATTTCTCAATTTTTTTTCACAAAATAACACAATTAGTAATTTTACAATAAACAACTAAGCCTAAGAAAAATAATAAATGGTAATTGACTTGGCTCTCTTAAACATTTTATTTTGTAATAGAAATTATATTTCATTTGTAATATGTATTATGCGTGTTACAAGGAGCCTTTCAGATAATTCATACTGTGTATGTCGTTAGTCAAATGAGCATATATTTAATATGCATTGACAGTGTATTGGTTAATTTATTATGCCCACTGATCATAGTAGTTATGAACCACTGCACTGGCCAGTTGTCTTACTAATCCTCTATAAGTAGTATGTTTCTCAATCACAAAAGAACAGTTGAATCTATTTGGCTGAAATTTACACATTTATATTTACTTACTTGAAAATAATAGAATAATATAGTAATAATATCGTGGGACACTAACACATACGGCCAACCTAAGCAGAGCTTGTACTATGGAAACCAGATAATTGGTAATATACTACTTAACATACTTTTCTTTTGTATATACATAAATATACTAAAATTTAGATAATTACACCCAGACTCAAGACAAATAGACATGCTCATCATACAAATGTGTGACTTGGGTGATCTTATCGACCACGTCACACCGGCTAGTCATGAAAATACATTTTTAAATTGTCTATGGGTACCAGGTACTAACACAGTTTGTAGGATTTCGTGTTAGTAACTGTCTACGGGCTTTAAGTATCTGTGAATTCCACGAACAAAGCGCTTTGCGTCCACTTTTATTGTGCGAATTGCGAATTCGCTGCCAGCATCTCTGTTTCCCGATAGCTATAATTTGCATGTCTATAAGTTACTAGTGAATCCGTACTTACTAAATAAAAACGTTTCACCGTAGACTGTTGTTGACAAGTTGTGGTCAAGCGCAAGCCTATTATAAAAAAAATCTCTTCGGATTGCCTGACCTTGTGCAGGCATGATATATGATCGAGAAACACGTATATTTCACTGCGAAACTCTTTGATATACTGTTTTATGTTGACCACGCATAAATTCAGATGGCCTTAATTGAACGTTCGTAAAAAATTAGAGTTAGCGCCGTTTGATGGAGTTACGTTTATTGCGATTTATTAACATTATTAAAGTGGGCTGAGGTTGAATCTTGTTTATCGCGTTTTGATTTGAAATTCTTTAATCGATTAGGTAGGTATTCCGACTTAAAAAAGTTGGGGAATTACAATTAATAGATGTTTCATTTTTTTTTTTGTATGTTTGGCCATAACTTCTTCATAGACAAATTTGTAAAATGAAACCTATCATTGCATTCTTGAAGAAAAAGTCAGCTATTTTCGGTACATGAATGATCTCTTGTAAGAGTGTTAAAAGCAAACGAGATATAAACCGTTTTATATTTTTCCAGTAAAATGTTGATTTTATAATTACCGTATTGTTTGGTGGGGGCGGAGAATATTTTTTATTTTATTTTTTATTTCAATATTGGCGGGAAATGTGCATTCAGAAAAACAACCATCTATAAAAAAAACATCAAGACTGTGATTGTTAAGCAGCCAGTATTAATACGAAAGCCAGATCTCAAGTAGGCAGCGTAGAAACTAATCGGCCTAAACAATAGATGCTTTGAGTCAATTGGTTAACGAGCATCATGAGACGAGGGGGACCGAGGTGGGATTTACTTTTGACAGATCTATTTCTGTTATGAAGTATGTAGGTAAACTTTTTTCTCACACCAAGGAGTTTGTATGCCAACTTTCATTTGTTATATTAAAAAAAAAAGAAAACCTTGACCTTAATTTTCAAAAGATTTTTAAAAACAAAAGAACGCCTTCAAATTTAAATGCGACTTTTTCGAAACAAACCTATCTTACACAAAAACATTGCAAATTTTTTAAACCTGAACACATATAAAAATATCAACACCCAAATTAAAAACTCTTTTAGAGAGTAGATCGAAATAGAAAAAAAATACTATTTAAATTTGGAATCATAATTAATTCTGTCAATAATTCAGACACGTAAGTTTAACAAGACACTGTACATACCTACTTGTTTATGTATCGGTAAATGATCTGAAACACCTGACAATGTCATTGTGACATTGTTTTCCCTTCACAAATCATTTATTAATTCCACATTTATCAAAAACAACAAACAAACATTATGTATTCTACACCATTCCTTAAACGACAGAACGTGACAGAAAAGTTTACGCACTTCGACACATTTTTCAAACAAAGTTCTGAGAACGCAGTCTTATTCTGGATTCTTCTCACTGCGGTGCAAGCTCTGTTGCAGAATGACAATTTAAAGATGTCAATCTTAAGGTGTTAACCCACAGGTGTGTATCATGTTCGCTTTATTTGAACGTACTCGAACGTTCTTGCTAATATTATAAATGCGAAAGTAAGTCTATCAGTCGCGCGTTCACGCTTTTATTCGCGATTTGTGTACGAATTATGAACGACAATATCTATACTAATATTATGCCAGTAGATCTTAGGTAGGAAAAAAAAAAGACGGGTTGCACTCCGGGAGTGCCGGCAGAAGTGAAAACATTCGCGCAAGCGCCCTGCGCTGCCTAAACGAAACAGTAGGCCCAGGCATACATTTTCGCCGCGCCGTAGAGAGGGGATAGCTGTCTACTCTCCATCCATCTTACGCTTTTTCGATCAGGTCACGTGTCCTGACGCGAGTTTAAGATTTTATACCCATTACAGAAAAAGTGCTCAACGCCGCTAAAGAAGTTTTCACTTCAAAAAATCCCTGCATATATTTCTTTGTTTACATTTACGTCTTATAATATTCAGCAGTCAATTAGTCGGAAGGACATTGATCGGTTCTGGGTTTTTGTAAGATTCGAATATGATCACCAATTCAGTTGATATAACAAAATAAAAGGCACCTAACTTTATGGATATTAAATTTTCGGTGTCACACAATCGCAGAAATATTAAATATCGAATTTTACGCGTAAGTGGGTAGCCACCTTTATTCAACAGTGGCGGTATTAACACCTCCATTAGATATGATCTCGGAGACAATATGGCGGTAGGTGTTACATGTTACAACTCAATAGGCGGAGATAAAGATTTTTATGGTAATTTTGTTAGGTGAGAATTAATTGTTAAGTGTTTGCTTTGGATATTCAATAGGAATACAATGTAAACACAAATGCCTGTGTACTGGAAAGCTTTTTTCATCACCTCCAAGACGTTCAGTTTTTAATTATTTCCGTAAATATGTACCGTCCCGGTCATAAGTCCAGTAGCAGTACAAATCTATCGCATCGAAACAAGTCGCACTTACGACGCAGAATAGTTAATAGTACTACTACATACTTATGACTTTATCCTTTAAAAAACACTAGCTTCCACCCGTGGCTTCGCCCGCGTGGTGTTAGGATAAAAATTAGCCAAGTGACAGATCTATAAGAACCCTTTATCATATTTTTTATTTTATTTTGGTAGAACCCCGTTTCACCCCCTTATAGGGTGAGTTTTGAAAAATCTCTAGACTCCTTAAGGAACCTATGTGCCAAATTTGGAGTCTCCAGACTCAGCAGTTTGGTTTCTGCGTTGATATGTCAGTCAGTCAGTCAGTCAGTTTCTCCTTTTATATACTTATTTAGAAGATTGTGCACACATAATGTAGACGTGCAGTACAATGCAAGCGGATATGTGGCTTTGAGGCTAAAGATTGTATGCCTGTAACTGATTTTGATTGCTTTTTGTGTAGCCTCCGAAATTTAAATTTACATTAAGACCCTATAGATGACACTTGATTGTGTAAGAAAAAGTGCTCTCTCAAAAACAGTTCTTTCTCTTCCTTCTTTCTATCATAAAACCAGTTTCTAAGAAAAAAATTGCAGAAATAATTCTATGAACACAAGATACTGTTTCAATTTATGACTCGAGTTGAAACAAAAGCAAAAACTATGAAAACAAGATTTCTCGACGACAAACAAACTTACTGCGAATGATATGCATACATTTGATAGAGAAATAAACAAATATTTTATAACTTTATTACACTTTTGAGACCATAACATAGGTAGATAGGTTCCTAAGTAATTGAAAGTCTCTGTTACCCTTTTATTGAAACACTTTGTTACTTTTGATGGTATGTAAATTACGGTAGGCTTTTGTGGAATGAAATTTTCAGTAGGACATAATGAGTAATTTTAACTTTAGTTTGTCTTGAAAATTATGGGAGAATTATTTTACGTAGGTACTCGTACTTACCTAATCCAAAAACAATGTCATAGACATGAGTCTATGTGCATTATTTCATAGTTATGGATGATAGATGGGGTCTATCCACGAGCTAGTCTAGTGCTCGTGGGCAGTCAACATACGTTTCATTACCTCAATTTGAATAGAAATAACGTTGAGAGGGGTTAATTAATTATTTAAACAAATACATGGAGACCACGACCCAATCACATACAAACGGGACACTATTTTTATGCTACTCGAGCTGGTCATTAAGAAAGTTTACTATGCAGTTTTATAGGGCTACCACGAAAAAAGTTTATTTAAAAAAACAACAATAAACTGTGCAACCCCATCGGGAATCAACTAAGTTTCGATCAATAGGTCTGTATGACTACAATGTATGTAAAATCGTATTTTAATTAGTTTGTCAGTAAAATTATAAAAAATAATTTTAGAGAAGTATTTTTTGCTTTATCATTGAAATGATACCATATTAAGTTATGGAGTGAGAGTGAGATACGTCATACAGAGGTATTAAATTTACCTAAGCCTGACGTCACTCGAGAGTTCACTTGGATGTATCGCCGTAATCATTAAAAAAAAATAAAAATAAAGGCCCAACATTTTTAATTAAAAAAAAAATCGTTATCCCTATTAATTTAAAAATCTTTTGACCGAGCAATCTGTTAAAATATTAGGCAATACTCCTTTGTAGGTATAAACTTAATTGTCGGTAAGATACTTGCTTTTCACGCCGCAGGTCGAAACAAACATTAGTGATGAACATTTGTGTTTGTTTCGAGTCTGGGTGTAAATATCTATTAAGTACAAGTATATATTTACAAAAGAAAAGTATTATATGCATAGTATATACCAGTTATCTGGTTTCCATAACACAAGCTCTACTTAGCTTGGGGCCAGAGGACCGTGTGTGTTAATGTCCCAGAATATTTATTTATTTATTTTATGAAAAATAAATAGGTCATCTGTGACTTAATATGAAAAATTATAGATTTAGGATATACCTAACCACATCCTTATTTCTATGTGAAAAATAGTAAGCTTTAACCACACATCCTTATTTCTATGTGAAAAATAGTGAGCTTTAGGTTCTCTAAGTAGCCTGTGGTGTGCTGTAGTTTTTTGGATTGGTTCTTATTTCGTTTAGGTGCTTGAATATCTTCTGTATTTATCATTTATGCTTTTTATCTTGCACTGTTACTCGTAATATTACTCTAAACACAAATCACGCTTTAAATATACGCTTATTTTCTTTCTAGAAGTTTTTTAAAGATAACTTACAGCTACTTTTTAACTTACAGCTTTATTTTATAATACTAGTAATAAAGATATTGTAATATCTACAAATATTTACACCATGAATTACCCCTTTAATCAAATTAATCGCAATCTCGCATCTGATGACGACAACTTGCTTGATAATGTCGACCAATAATTGAGAGAAACTTACAACGATATGAACTTACAACAGCTAAAAAAAAATATGAACTCGCTCAACCAATGTTGGTAAAATTTTAATAGGTTTTGGTAACAATAAAAAAATTATCAAAGTCGATCTATAATTAGTTGAATTTCCGCTGTCGAGTTGTGAACCGAGGTACTCCATTTTGCAGTCGGTTGAAAACATATTTTACATAGAAGACAACAAAGTAATAAACCATCAACGTCCCTTCCAAACTATCCTCAAAACATCAAAGAATACCAACATAACGTTAAAAATACTTAAAAACTTAACTTTCAGCCCTGAATGTTCAATTAACATTCTCAACGCTTACAAATTCATGTTGTTTGTCAACTGCCGTTCTTTGGGACCGAAGTTTTACAGAAAACCTGATGTTCATTTGTTTGATGTGTGATTGACAGACCACACAAGAGTGTGAGAATTTTCTGACCCCCTCATTTATGCCAGCGATGTGAACAGTGCTATCAAATAAAGTGACAGAGTAAAAGCTAAGAAAAATAAGTAGGTAGAGTGTAGATGAGACTGAGATTTTCGTAATACCCGTTTATAATTTTTCAGTACGTACTTTATATACTACACAATCATCATTTTAACAAAGTATTTCAGACATTCCTCTTGGCCTGCATGGAGGCGGAAGAAAAAACGTTCTATGCGGTCAGCTGTTATCCAAGAGTGGCAAATTCGGTACGGAACACCTTACACCGAGGTTGCTACAGGAAGCCATTGGCGCCATGATGTATCTTAGACTATTCACACCCTGCAACACGTCACGTCACGGGGCGACGCGAACGACAGAGCTACGCATGCGAGTGCGTAGCCTCACGCCTCACGGAGAGTGGCGTATGAAGACTTTTCGTGAGGCGGTGCATGCTGATGCGGAATTGCAGATCGTCTAGCTCTGTCAAACTTTCGCACGATACTGCAGAACCGGTGTGCCATACCTTGCGTCTTGTCGCGCACCCACGCACGTGTGTGAATGCTTGATTCACCTCTTGTTGATGAGCAATCTGAAAAACCGCGTGTGAGTGTGATATACACAGATATCTACTTGCGAACAACGTAAGAACACGCTCTCCCGAGTCCCGCACAACGCTCCGTGATGCGGTGTGTGAATCGCCTTAAAGGACTCCTAAATAGGCTAGGCTATATATTTAACCTAGGCTATTTATTGTGATTAATTAATATTGTGTATATTGTTTATTTTTATCTAAGACCTCCTTTAATCCTTATAGTTACTATAAAAGTGTGCAAATGTTTTGATTAACATATATAATTGAGAATGCAAATCCACTGCTTAATTATTCTGTAGGTGTTCGGTATGCGGCAGTTTAGCACTGGAATTGATAAGTGCACTTTTGTTTAGTGCACAATGTGCATGTGGATTTATTAAAGTAACCTCGTTGTTTTTTTACAGTTCCTTACCTCAAAAGGAAACAACGGAATGATGGCGTTGTAAACAATTCACACAAAGTATTAGATCTAAGAAGTGAGTACATAAAATAGTCCAATTTCTTTTCCTACCGTGCTGTCAATAACTGGAAAATACTGAGATTGCCAAAAAACCCAGTAAGTATTATTTCTTTTTTAAATGAAGTACTTATATCTATTACATTTTGTAATTTTTGTGTAGTGTATTGTATCGGAGCGAATTTATTCCAAGCGTTTTTATCCGTTAGATAGACTGAAATTTTTTAATACGCATTCAATTACATAACGTAACATAACGCAACTTTTAGTAGGTACTAAATTGTTTCTGCTAGTTTCAGGGATAGTGGAGGTAACCTCGTACAGCACACATGTAAAAATTGAAGCGTCTTTACAAATGTACACGTAAATAAAAGCTACACACGAACACAAAACATGAACAGTTTGCATACAAACTGTTCATATACCTCTGCAGAGAGGAACGCGCACAATACTAGTTTAAATTAAAATTTTATTATGTTAAATCTAACTCAATAACCGACGCGCGGACGATGTCGCACTCTTAAAGATAGTTTTTCAATAAAAAAACGGGTAATGTATTTACTCGATCAATGACAAACGGATGAACAGAATCACAGGCTAAATATAATATGCCCAATAATTTCTATTATTGACGTAGTTCTCAATAAATATAACCATCAAACAATTTCTCATCAAGTCAACGATCTCGCCGGAAGTCTCGATAATATTCCACAAGCAACGAATAATGATTGACTGCAATAAGTCGTATCTATCCCTTTCTACCATACCAATACTCCCGTAGGAACAAAAGGGATGGAGAGAATATGCAGCCCACGTACAAGGAAGCGGGAATGATTCCTTATGGTATAGAAATAATAATCGAGCGTGAGTTGAATCTGAACGATGATTTTTGAGTGTTATGACATTACGATCTCCATTGCGGTTATTACTTGTATTATTTACAGTAGTTTTACAAAGAAAAGTCGATGGTTATATCACTTTACGATAATTTTCTGACAAAAAATGTGACATAAAATCACGTTGTGAATTGTGAACAAGCAGCACAGATTAAATCTGTGACAAGCATAATATAATTTCAAAAATAAAAAACAAGTGCGATGTACTTAAAAACTGCTTATTTATACCTACTGGCATTTCAACACATAAACTAAAAAAATAAATAATTTTGTAATCTCGTTTTAAAACTTTTCAGAATCCAATTCGATAGGTTTGGCGAAGAAAAGTTTTAACGACTTGATTTAGCGAAACAAATTCAGTTCAGAATTGCGGTTACAATTTTTACGCCTTCCTTGCGCCAGCGTAAAGTGTTTTATGGAACTTTGTTTCAGAATTCGGGTTGTAAGTACCGACTAGTGCGGCCGAGCCAACGAAGTAAAAAGAAAAAACATACATACAACACAGAACTCCTTTTTTCAGAAGTCAGGTACCTCATTTCAACTCTTTTTAGTGTGGGCACGGGTCTTCTCACGGGCCTGAAATATATGGAAGCGGGTTTGATCCCCGCCCGAGCCCACACATCTATGTGTGAATAGTTTCATCCCCTCTGCTCAATATCGTTAAAGGAAAACATCGTGAGGAAACCGGCGTGTCTAAGAATCTTTCTAGAACATGTGACATCTACCAACGCGCACTTGGCCAGCTTGTGTGGATTAAGACCTAAATTCTCGTTAATAATCGTAAGAAGTCATTTTTATGAGTAAAATAAATGTCTCTATAAAAACAAAAGAAAAACGTTTCGCAATCAAGCACAAATTATTCCATTCCCGGATGCGGTTCATAGAATAAAAACCATTACTAGAAAACACCTTATCAATATTATATTGCTGCAAGTGCGAATGTATTTATGCCTTCCTTTCTTAAAAATTAACACATTTTACTTACAATATTTATCTCTTTTTTAAAAATTCGAATCATTCGATTTTCTATCGAGTTCTCACTCGATAAAGTGTAATAAATTATTGCCCTTACAAAACAATAGCGCATAACGCGTGTACTCGTTGCAATAAATTCACTGAGCGCAATCGATTTGATGTTATTAACATATAAATCGATTAAATATTGTGTCTGTCATAATATCAATGTTTATTTATCCTCACATACTCTTTGCGGTTACGTAAAAATAAAGGCAAAAATATTTTTTAACAAACTACAAGAAATGCATTTTATCGCTGTTTATTTTAGATTTTAAATAAACTTCGGGATTTAAAAAATAAATCTAATATAAACCGCGATAAAATCCGTTAGGTATAAAAAAGTTTTATTTCAATGTGTAAATTTAAGAAAATACTAAACATAAACAATGTCAACCAGAAAGGGTATATCAAGCTCTAAATTCTACTTTATTTGAGCTTCAAGCAAATAGTATTGTGACGTTTAAATTTTAACAAATCAATTAAAAATAAAAAGAATAACCGCTACAAAATAATAATAATACTTTTCAATTTATTCTCTTAGACAACCCTAACTTTTAAAGAGACTTCCAATTTCATTCTATTGTTATTGTTACATCTTTTATTAGGTCAAAGAGAGTTTAGAAAAACAGCTATTAGGGTTGATGAAAATGCAAATTAATTTCTGACTTCACTATGTCACTAGTAATGTACTAAAAATATCTGGTTTGAAGTATAGTATAGCCTTTCTGGATTCAGGTTGTATTATTTTGTTAATTCAGTTGTACATACTCGTATATAGTTTTTAGTGTGTTCATGCTTAACCACATGAAGCTGTTCGTTGACCGTTGTATATTTAATAGAAAACCTAATCTTGTTTCTCCATACAAACTTTGGAACCCTGTTTCATCCCCTTAAAGGGTGAGTTTTGAAAAATCCTTTCTTAGTGCACCCCTAAACCCCATAAGGAACCTATGTGCCAAATTTGGAGTCTCCAGACCCAGCGGTTTGGACTCTACGTTGATATGTCAGTCAGTCAGTTTCTGCTTTTATATATTTAGATTTTTTGTTGGTAATAAGCTTTTGTATCACATCTCTTATCTAAAAAAACTAGACAATTTCAAGTATGGTCAACCAATACCGACTTCGAAGTGCGCAAATATAAAGTTTGTAGAAAACAAAAAAAATTGTCAATGGAAGTGAAAACAGTGAACTCACGAGATTTCACCCATCCAAAAGGATTTAACGCGCACAGCACACGACCGCTGCACAGTCATGATGAGCATATCGGTGACGCGAGCCAATATCGGTGACGCGATTTTCCCCTACCAAAAAGTGCCCAACGCAGTTAAAGAATTTTTTACTTAAAAAATATATGCAGAAACGCGAGTTACTCGTATTCTAGTAGTTCACACTCTAAATGAGAACATTTAGTGTGTGAGTTACTCGTATTCTAGTAGCTCACACTCAAAATGAGAAATTTAGTCATGATAAGATTTTTATTGCTAAATTTTTTAGCATACGGGTAGCTTTATAAGAAAATATTATACAGCACTGTGTTCCCATTTGACATAATTGAGAACACATCAAAACAAATAAAAAGACACTCAAATGACCTGAATAAACAAAACCAGATGACCGACTTTAACCATCTCAGATTTCAGAACAACCAATTATTATTTCTTCTAAGAAACTTTAATTTTGCTAGCAAGGACAAGTGCCTATTCTCTTGTTTAATAACTAAACCAAAATTAGAGACTATTATTTACTCCTACAAAACCGCTCTACGCTAACACTAACTTCATGAAGCGCATGGACCGTATGATCTCTTGAACGATGCGAGGTAGATAATCAAGACGATGATCATTTACTTTGTCTTTAGCAAAACCCACATACCCACCACTGCTACTGTGGTTAGTCAGAATCGACAGCGGCGCGTTTAAAAAGGCTCGGGTTTTGAGACCCGACCCGAGTCCCGGAATATCTTTAAACTTAGAGCAAACCAAGATACAGAACATAACAACATACACAACAGAGATGTTAAAATGCCAGGAAAATTTTTGATTTGGTCTATGTACGAACGATTAGACACTCGCCGAACCATTAGCAAAATTATTCTTGTACCAATAGGAACAAGGTGTTAAAGAGCCAATGTGGTGAATGTGTTTACATATTCGGGCTTGGACTTATTCGCCTCTACTCAACGACTATCTAAAAAAATATAGAACTAAAATTCTCAAATGTTTCATTTAGTCATTGAAAATCAGAATCGGTACCACAGTCTAGCCAAACCTCAGTAAGACAATATCACGTTGACAATGTTAATTGAAATTTATTGCGCGGCACTTACAATAATTTCGGACCATAATATACGTAATACTTAATATAGTCATTCTAAAATCAACTTTCATTTTACGAGATAAGGTTGAATTTAGTTTGCATATCTTGGATGATGTTCCGTTTGAGATTGTGATTCTTCATATTTTATTGTAGATTCAATCGAAGATAATGCTTGCACTCATGTGATCTGAGACAATCGGGCGTTTCGTTTTATTAGATTACAGACTGTAATCTTAATACTGTTATTGTTACGAAGGAATATTTACGTTCGATTTTTCAATATTTATAATTTAAATATGGCTTAGTACTCCCGTTTCATAGACCTTTTATATATTATTTTTTTTATTTCTTAAACACCTAACTACATCTCTTTAGATAAAAATAAATTGACATATTTTTGTAATGTTATAACTCGAGAACGGCTGAACCGATTCGGCTGATTTTGATTTTAAAATACCTATTTGTAAAAGCCCAAGGAAAGTTTGAAACCTGAGAAATACGCCGGGGCAGTTAGTATAGTGTGATAAAGCTACATAAATTTTGGTGAAACGCGCTAATTTCAAGAACTACTGGCTCGAATTGAAAAGTTATTTTAATATCGAATGTCCTATATATTGAGGAAGGCTATTTTATAAACTCTAATACAGACTTTTCGACCAATGTAAACGAAGTTGCGCTTTTTTTGCTGATGACCTAACCCAATCGGCCGGAAGGGCCTCTATTGGTTCACCGGACTTTTTCGGCTATGTGAACTTGGCACCCGACCTTGAAAAACCTAATCGTTTATGGTTTTAATCGAAAGATATGGGTAAGTAGTGGTTTGTAGTGACGCGATTTTTTTTTGTAGTAACGTCAAAAAAATTTTTTTTTCGTCGAAAAAGTTGTCATCCCCCGACTTCAAAAAAAATTACTTTTAACGATTGAATCTCATAGATAGGCGTTAGTAGTTGATTGTAGTAACTTTATTTTCATTTTTTTTATAACCAAAAAAATTAAAAAAAAAAAAATTTTTTTTGGTTTGTCAATCAGCTCAGTTTTGGATTGTAGAAACTTGATTTGGTTTGTAGTTGTTTGTAGTGACGTTAATTTCGTTTGTAGTAACTTGATTTCGTTTGTAGTAACTTGATTTCGTTTGTAGTAACTTGATTTCGTTTGTAGTTGTTTGTAGTGACGTTAATTTCGTTTGTAGTAACTTGATTTCATTTGTAGTAACTTGATTTCGTTTGTAGTAACTTGATTTCGTTTGTAGTAACTTGATTTCGTTTGTAGTTGTTTGTAGTGACGTTAATTTCGTTTGTAGTAACTTGATTTCGTTTGTAGTAACTTGATTTCGTTTGTAGTAACTTGATTTCGTTTGTAGTTGTTTGTAGTGACGTTAATTTCGTTTGTAGTAACTTGATTTCATTTGTAGTAACTTGATTTCGTTTGTAGTAACTTGATTTCGTTTGTAGTAACTTGATTTCGTTTGTAGTTGTTTGTAGTGACGTTAATTTCGTTTGTAGTAACTTGATTTCGTTTGTACAAACTTGATTTCGTTTGTAGTTGTTTGTAGTGACGTTAATTTCGTTTGTAGTAACTTGATTTCGTTTGTACAAACTTGATTTGGTTTGTAGTTGTTTGTAGTGACGTTAATTTCGTTTGTAGTAACTTGATTTCGTTTGTAGTAACTTGATTTCGTTTGTAGTAACTTGATTTCGTTTGTAGTTGTTTGTAGTGACGTTAATTTCGTTTGTAGTAACTTGATTTCATTTGTAGTAACTTGATTTCGTTTGTAGTAACTTGATTTCGTTTGTAGTAACTTGATTTCGTTTGTAGTTGTTTGTAGTGACGTTAATTTTGTTTGTAGTAACTTGATTTCATTTGTAGTAACTTGATTTCGTTTGTAGTAACTTGATTTCGTTTGTAGTAACTTGATTTCGTTTGTAGTTGTTTGTAGTGACGTTAATTTCGTTTGTAGTAACTTGATTTCGTTTGTAGTACCTTGATTTCGTTTGTAGTTGTTTGTAGTGACGTTAATTTCATTTGTAGTAACTTGATTTCGTTTGTAGTTGTTTGTAGTGACGTTAATTTCGTTTGTAGTTACTTGATTTCGTTTGTAGTAACTTGATTTCGTTTGTAGTTGTTTGTAGTGACGTTAATTTCGTTTGTAGTAACTTGATTTCGTTTGTAGTTGTTTGTAGTGACGTTAATTTCGTTTGTAGTAACTTGATTTCGTTTGTAGTTGTTTGTAGTGACGTTAATTTCGTTTGTAGTAACTTGATTTCGTTTGTAGTTGTTTGTAGTGACGTTAATTTCGTTTGTAGTAACTTGATTTCGTTTGTAGTTGTTTGTAGTGACGTTAATTTCGTTTGTAGTAACTTGATTTCGTTTGTAGTTGTTTGTAGTGACGTTAATTTCGTTTGTAGTAACTTGATTTCGTTTGTAGTACCTTGATTTCGTTTGTAGTTGTTTGTAGTGACGTTAATTTCGTTTGTAGTAACTTGATTTCGTTTGTAGTTGTTTGTAGTGACGTTAATTTCGTTTGTAGTTACTTGATTTCGTTTGTAGTAACTTGATTTCGTTTGTAGTTGTTTGTAGTGACGTTAATTTCGTTTGTAGTAACTTGATTTCGTTTGTAGTTGTTTGTAGTGACGTTAATTTCGTTTGTAGTAACTTGATTTCGTTTGTAGTTGTTTGTAGTGACGTTAATTTCGTTTGTAGTAACTTGATTTCGTTTGTAGTTGTTTGTAGTGACGTTAATTTCGTTTGTAGTAACTTGATTTCGTTTATAGTTGTTTGTAGTGACGTTAATTTCGTTTGTAGTAACTTGATTTCGTTTGTAGTAACTTGATTTCGTTTGTAGTAACTTGATTTCGTTTGTAGTTGTTTGCAGTGACGTTAATTTCGTTTGTAGTAACTTGATTTCGTTTGTAGTAACTTGATTTCGTTTGTAGTAACTTGATTTCGTTTGTAGTTGTTTGTAGTGACGTTAATTTCGTTTGTAGTAACTTGATTTCGTTTGTAGTTGTTTGTAGTGACGTTAGTTTCGTTTGTAGTAACTTGATTTCGTTTGTAGTTGTTTGTAGTGACGTTAATTTTGTTTGTAGTAACTTGATTTCATTTGTAGTAACTTGATTTCGTTTGTAGTAACTTGATTTCGTTTGTAGTAACTTGATTTCGTTTGTAGTTGTTTGTAGTGACGTTAATTTCGTTTGTAGTAACTTGATTTCGTTTGTAGTACCTTGATTTCGTTTGTAGTTGTTTGTAGTGACGTTAATTTCGTTTGTAGTAACTTGATTTCGTTTGTAGTTGTTTGTAGTGACGTTAATTTCGTTTGTAGTTACTTGATTTCGTTTGTAGTAACTTGATTTCGTTTGTAGTTGTTTGTAGTGACGTTAATTTCGTTTGTAGTAACTTGATTTCGTTTGTAGTACCTTGATTTCGTTTGTAGTTGTTTGTAGTGACGTTAATTTCGTTTGTAGTAACTTGATTTCGTTTGTAGTTGTTTGTAGTGACGTTAATTTCGTTTGTAGTAACTTGATTTCGTTTGTAGTTGTTTGTAGTGACGTTAATTTCGTTTGTAGTAACTTGATTTCGTTTGTAGTTGTTTGTAGTGACGTTAATTTCGTTTGTAGTAACTTGATTTCGTTTGTAGTTGTTTGTACTCATGTTAATTTCGTTTGTAGTAACTTGATTTCGTTTGTAGTAACTTGATTTCGTTTGTAGTTGTTTGTAGTGACGTTAATTTCGTTTGTAGTAACTTGATTTCGTTTGTAGTTGTTTGTACTCATTTTAATTTCGTTTGTAGTAACTTGAATTCGTTTGTAGTAACTTGATTTCGTTTGTAGTAACTTGATTTTGTTTGTAGTTGTTTGTACTCATGTTAATTTCGTTTGTAGTAACTTGATTTCGTTTGTAGTAACTTGATTTCGTTTGTAGTACCTTGATTTCGTTTGTAGTTGTTTGTAGTGACGTTAATTTCGTTTGTAGTAACTTGATTTCGTTTGTAGTTACTTGATTTCGTTTGTAGTTGTTTGTAGTGACGTTAATTTCGTTTGTAGTAACTTGATTTCGTTTGTAGTAACTTGATTTCGTTTGTAGAAACTTGATTTCGTTTGTAGTTACTTGATTTCGTTTGTAGTAACTTGATTTCGTTTGTAGTAACTTGATTTCGTTTGTAGTAACTTGATTTCGTTTGTAGTTGTTTGTAGTGACGTTAATTTCGTTTGTAGTAACTTGATTTCGTTTGTAGTAACTTGATTTCGTTTGTAGTTGTTTGTAGTGACGTTAATTTCGTTTGTAGTAACTTGATTTCGTTTGTAGTTGTTTGTAGTGACGTTAATTTCGTTTGTAGTAACTTGATTTCGTTTGTAGTTGTTTGTAGTGACGTTAATTTCGTTTGTAGTAACTTGATTTCGTTTGTAGTTGTTTGTAGTGACGTTAATTTCGTTTGTAGTAACTTGATTTCGTTTGTAGTTGTTTGTACTCATGTTAATTTCGTTTGTAGTAACTTGATTTCGTTTGTAGTAACTTGATTTCGTTTGTAGTTGTTTGTAGTGACGTTAATTTCGTTTGTAGTAACTTGATTTCGTTTGTAGTTGTTTGTACTCATTTTAATTTCGTTTGTAGTAACTTGAATTCGTTTGTAGTAACTTGATTTCGTTTGTAGTAACTTGATTTTGTTTGTAGTTGTTTGTACTCATGTTAATTTCGTTTGTAGTAACTTGATTTCGTTTGTAGTAACTTGATTTCGTTTGTAGTACCTTGATTTCGTTTGTAGTTGTTTGTAGTGACGTTTATTTCGTTTGTAGTAACTTGATTTCGTTTGTAGTTGTTTGTAGTGACGTTAATTTCGTTTGTAGTAACTTGATTTCGTTTGTAGTAACTTGATTTCGTTTGTAGTTGTTTGTAGTGACGTTAATTTTGTTTGTAGTAACTTGATTTCATTTGTAGTAACTTGATTTCGTTTGTAGTTGTTTGTAGTGACGTTAATTTTGTTTGTAGTAACTTGATTTCGTTTGTAGTAATTTGATTTTGTCTGTAATTATTTGTACTATTGTGAATTTTGTTTGTTGGAACTTTATTTCGTTAATGAACATTAGTACAAACAACTACCAACAAAATTAAGTTACTACAAACGAAATTAACGTCACTACAAACAACTACAAACGAAATCAAGTTACTACAAACGAAATTAACGTCACTACAAACAACTACAAACGAAATCAAGTTACTACAAACGAAATCAAGTTTCTACAAACGAAATCAAGTTACTACAAACGAAATCAAGTTACTACAAACGAAATTAACGTCACTACAAACAACTACAAACAAAATCAAGTTACTACAAACGAAATCAAGTTACTACAAACGAATTCAAGTTACTACAAACGAAATTAACATGAGTACAAACAACTACAAACGAAATCAAGTTACTACAAACGAAATCAAGTTACTACAAACGAAATCAAGTTACTACAAACGAAATCAAGTTACTACAAACAAAATAAACGTCACTACAAACAACTACAAACGAAATCAAGTTACTACAAATGAAATCAAGTTACTACAAACGAAATTAACGTCACTACAAACAACTACAAACGAAATCAAGTTACTACAAACGAAATCAAGTTACTACAAACGAAATTAACGTCACTACAAACAACTACAAACGAAATCAAGTTACTACAAACGAAATCAAGTTACTACAAACGAAATTAACATGAGTACAGACGACTACAAACAAAATCAAGTTACTACAAACGAAATCAAGTTACTACAAACGAATTCAAGTTACTACAAACGAAATTAACATGAGTACAAACAACTACAAACGAAATCAAGTTACTACAAACGAAATTAACGTCACTACAAACAACTACAAACGAAATCAAGTTACTACAAACGAAATCAAGTTACTTCAAACGAAATTAACGTCACTACAAACAACTACAAACGAAATCAAGTTACTACAAACGAAATTAACGTCACTACAAACAACTACAAACGAAATCAAGTTACTACAAACGAAATCAAGTTACTACAAACGAAATCAAGTTACTACAAACGAAATCAAGTTACTACAAACGAAATTAACGTCACTACAAACAACTACAAACGAAATCAAGTTACTACAAACGAAATCAAGTTACTACAAACGAAATTAACGTCACTACAAACAACTACAAACGAAATCAAGTTACTACAAACGAAATCAAGTTACTACAAACGAAATTAACATGAGTACAGACGACTACAAACAAAATCAAGTTACTACAAACGAAATCAAGTTACTACAAACGAATTCAAGTTACTACAAACGAAATTAACATGAGTACAAACAACTACAAACGAAATCAAGTTACTACAAACGAAATTAACGTCACTACAAACAACTACAAACGAAATCAAGTTACTACAAACGAAATCAAGTTACTACAAACGAAATTAACGTCACTACAAACAACTACAAACGAAATCAAGTTACTACAAACGAAATTAACGTCACTACAAACAACTACAAACGAAATCAAGTTACTACAAACGAAATCAAGTTACTACAAACGAAATCAAGTTACTACAAACGAAATCAAGTTACTACAAACGAAATTAACGTCACTACAAACAACTACAAACGAAATCAAGTTACTACAAACGAAATCAAGTTACTACAAACGAAATTAACGTCACTACAAACATCTACAAACGAAATCAAGTTACTACAAACGAAATCAAGTTACTACAAACGAAATTAACATGAGTACAAACAACTACAAACGAAATCAAGTTACTACAAACGAAATTAACATGAGTACAAACAACTACAAACGAAATCAAGTTACTACAAACGAAATTAACGTCACTACAAACAACTACAAACGAAATCAAGTTACTACAAACGAAATGAACGTCACTACAAACAACTACAAACGAAATCAAGTTACTACAAACGAAATCAAGTTACTACAAACGAAATCAAGTTACTACAAACGAAATTAACGTCACTACAAACAACTACAAACGAAATCAAGTTACTACAAACGAAATCAAGTTACTACAAACGAAATTAACGTCACTACAAACAACTACAAACGAAATCAAGTTACTACAAACGAAATCAAGTTACTACAAACGAAATTAACATGAGTACAGACGACTACAAACAAAATCAAGTTACTACAAACGAAATCAAGTTACTACAAACGAATTCAAGTTACTACAAACGAAATTAACATGAGTACAAACAACTACAAACGAAATCAAGTTACTACAAACGAAATTAACGTCACTACAAACAACTACAAACGAAATCAAGTTACTACAAACGAAATCAAGTTACTTCAAACGAAATTAACGTCACTACAAACAACTACAAACGAAATCAAGTTACTACAAACGAAATTAACGTCACTACAAACAACTACAAACGAAATCAAGTTACTACAAACGAAATCAAGTTACTACAAACGAAATCAAGTTACTACAAACGAAATTAACGTCACTACAAACAACTACAAACGAAATCAAGTTACTACAAACGAAATCAAGTTACTACAAACGAAATTAACGTCACTACAAACAACTACAAACGAAATCAAGTTACTACAAACGAAATCAAGTTACTACAAACGAAATTAACATGAGTACAGACGACTACAAACAAAATCAAGTTACTACAAACGAAATCAAGTTACTACAAACGAATTCAAGTTACTACAAACGAAATTAACATGAGTACAAACAACTACAAACGAAATCAAGTTACTACAAACGAAATTAACGTCACTACAAACAACTACAAACGAAATCAAGTTACTACAAACGAAATCAAGTTACTACAAACGAAATTAACGTCACTACAAACAACTACAAACGAAATCAAGTTACTACAAACGAAATTAACGTCACTACAAACAACTACAAACGAAATCAAGTTACTACAAACGAAATCAAGTTACTACAAACGAAATCAAGTTACTACAAACGAAATCAAGTTACTACAAACGAAATTAACGTCACTACAAACAACTACAAACGAAATCAAGTTACTACAAACGAAATCAAGTTACTACAAACGAAATTAACGTCACTACAAACATCTACAAACGAAATCAAGTTACTACAAACGAAATCAAGTTACTACAAACGAAATCAAGTTACTACAAACGAAATTAACGTCACTACAAACAACTACAAACGAAATCAAGTTACTACAAACGAAATCAAGTTACAACAAACGAAATCAATTTACTACAAACGAAATTAACGTCACTACAAATAACTACAAACGAAATCAAGTTACTACAAACGAAATTAACGTCACTACAAACAACTACAAACGAAATCAAGTTTGTACAAACGAAATCAAGTTACTACAAACGAAATTAACATGAGTACAAACAACTACAAACGAAATCAAGTTACTACAAACGAAATTAACATGAGTACAAACAACTACAAACGAAATCAAGTTACTACAAACGAAATTAACGTCACTACAAACAACTACAAACGAAATCAAGTTACTACAAACGAAATGAACGTCACTACAAACAACTACAAACGAAATCAAGTTACTACAAACGAAATCAAGTTACTACAAACGAAATCAAGTTACTACAAACGAAATTAACGTCACTACAAACAACTACAAACGAAATCAAGTTACTACAAACGAAATCAAGTTACTACAAACGAAATTAACGTCACTACAAACAACTACAAACGAAATCAAGTTACTACAAACGAAATCAAGTTACTACAAACGAAATTAACGTCACTACAAACAACTACAAACGAAATCAAGTTTGTACAAACGAAATCAAGTTACTACAAACGAAATTAACATGAGTACAAACAACTACAAACGAAATCAAGTTACTACAAACGAAATTAACATGAGTACAAACAACTACAAACGAAATCAAGTTACTACAAACGAAATTAACGTCACTACAAACAACTACAAACGAAATCAAGTTACTACAAACGAAATGAACGTCACTACAAACAACTACAAACGAAATCAAGTTACTACAAACGAAATCAAGTTACTACAAACGAAATCAAGTTACTACAAACGAAATTAACGTCACTACAAACAACTACAAACGAAATCAAGTTACTACAAACGAAATCAAGTTACTACAAACGAAATTAACGTCACTACAAACAACTACAAACGAAATCAAGTTACTACAAACGAAATCAAGTTACTACAAACGAAATTAACATGAGTACAGACGACTACAAACAAAATCAAGTTACTACAAACGAAATCAAGTTACTACAAACGAATTCAAGTTACTACAAACGAAATTAACATGAGTACAAACAACTACAAACGAAATCAAGTTACTACAAACGAAATTAACGTCACTACAAACAACTACAAACGAAATCAAGTTACTACAAACGAAATCAAGTTACTTCAAACGAAATTAACGTCACTACAAACAACTACAAACGAAATCAAGTTACTACAAACGAAATTAACGTCACTACAAACAACTACAAACGAAATCAAGTTACTACAAACGAAATCAAGTTACTACAAACGAAATCAAGTTACTACAAACGAAATTAACGTCACTACAAACAACTACAAACGAAATCAAGTTACTACAAACGAAATCAAGTTACTACAAACGAAATTAACTTCACTACAAACAACTACAAACGAAATCAAGTTACTACAAACGAAATCAAGTTACTACAAACGAAATTAACATGAGTACAGACGACTACAAACAAAATCAAGTTACTACAAACGAAATCAAGTTACTACAAACGAATTCAAGTTACTACAAACGAAATTAACATGAGTACAAACAACTACAAACGAAATCAAGTTACTACAAACGAAATTAACGTCACTACAAACAACTACAAACGAAATCAAGTTACTACAAACGAAATCAAGTTACTACAAACGAAATTAACGTCACTACAAACAACTACAAACGAAATCAAGTTACTACAAACGAAATTAACGTCACTACAAACAACTACAAACGAAATCAAGTTACTACAAACGAAATCAAGTTACTACAAACGAAATCAAGTTACTACAAACGAAATCAAGTTACTACAAACGAAATTAACGTCACTACAAACAACTACAAACGAAATCAAGTTACTACAAACGAAATCAAGTTACTACAAACGAAATTAACGTCACTACAAACATCTACAAACGAAATCAAGTTACTACAAACGAAATCAAGTTACTACAAACGAAATCAAGTTACTACAAACGAAATTAACGTCACTACAAACAACTACAAACGAAATCAAGTTACTACAAACGAAATCAAGTTACAACAAACGAAATCAATTTACTACAAACGAAATTAACGTCACTACAAACAACTACAAACCAAATCAAGTTTCTACAAACGAAATTAACGTCACTACAAATAACTACAAACGAAATCAAGTTACTACAAACGAAATTAACGTCACTACAAACAACTACAAACGAAATCAAGTTTGTACAAACGAAATCAAGTTACTACAAACGAAATTAACATGAGTACAAACAACTACAAACGAAATCAAGTTACTACAAACGAAATTAACATGAGTACAAACAACTACAAACGAAATCAAGTTACTACAAACGAAATTAACGTCACTACAAACAACTACAAACGAAATCAAGTTACTACAAACGAAATGAACGTCACTACAAACAACTACAAACGAAATCAAGTTACTACAAACGAAATCAAGTTACTACAAACGAAATCAAGTTACTACAAACGAAATTAACGTCACTACAAACAACTACAAACGAAATCAAGTTACTACAAACGAAATCAAGTTACTACAAACGAAATTAACGTCACTACAAACAACTACAAACGAAATCAAGTTACTACAAACGAAATCAAGTTACTACAAACGAAATTAACATGAGTACAGACGACTACAAACAAAATCAAGTTACTACAAACGAAATCAAGTTACTACAAACGAATTCAAGTTACTACAAACGAAATTAACATGAGTACAAACAACTACAAACGAAATCAAGTTACTACAAACGAAATTAACGTCACTACAAACAACTACAAACGAAATCAAGTTACTACAAACAACTACAAACGAAATCAAGTTACTTCAAACGAAATTAACGTCACTACAAACGAAATCAAGTTACTACAAACGAAATTAACGTCACTACAAACAACTACAAACGAAATCAAGTTACTACAAACGAAATCAAGTTACTACAAACGAAATCAAGTTACTACAAACGAAATTAACGTCACTACAAACAACTACAAACGAAATCAAGTTACTACAAACGAAATCAAGTTACTACAAACGAAATTAACGTCACTACAAACAACTACAAACGAAATCAAGTTACTACAAACGAAATCAAGTTACTACAAACGAAATTAACATGAGTACAGACGACTACAAACAAAATCAAGTTACTACAAACGAAATCAAGTTACTACAAACGAAATCAAGTTACTACAAACGAAATTAACATGAGTACAAACAACTACAAACGAAATCAAGTTACTACAAACGAAATTAACGTCACTACAAACAACTACAAACGAAATCAAGTTACTACAAACGAAATCAAGTTACTACAAACGAAATTAACGTCACTACAAACAACTACAAACGAAATCAAGTTACTACAAACGAAATTAACGTCACTACAAACAACTACAAACGAAATCAAGTTACTACAAACGAAATCAAGTTACTACAAACGAAATCAAGTTACTACAAACGAAATCAAGTTACTACAAACGAAATTAACGTCACTACAAACAACTACAAACGAAATCAAGTTACTACAAACGAAATCAAGTTACTACAAACGAAATTAACGTCACTACAAACATCTACAAACGAAATCAAGTTACTACAAACGAAATCAAGTTACTACAAACGAAATCAAGTTACTACAAACGAAATTAACGTCACTACAAACAACTACAAACGAAATCAAGTTACTACAAACGAAATCAAGTTACAACAAACGAAATCAATTTACTACAAACGAAATTAACGTCACTACAAACAACTACAAACCAAATCAAGTTTCTACAATCCAAAACTGAGCTGATTGACAAACCAAAAGATTTTTTTTTTTTTTTAATTTTTTTGGTTATAAAAAAAATGAAAATAAAGTTACTACAATCAACTACTAACGCCTATCTATGAGATTCAATCGTTAAAAGTAATTTTTTTTGAAGTCGGGGGATGACAACTTTTTCGACCAAAAAAAAATTTTTTTGACGTTACTACAAAAAAAAATCGCGTCACTACAAACCACTACTTACCCATATCTTTCGATTAAAACCATAAACGATTAGGTTTTTCAAGGTCGGGTGCCAAGTTCACATAGCCGACTTTTTCGGTGAGCCATCCGAGGACGGTCGAACCGATACGAAGTTGCGCGGGCCATCTAGTAATTTATAAAGAAGGATAAAAGCCAGTTACACTAGTTGCTGAAAGTCTCGCACTCATAGCTTATCCTCAAGGTTTTTCTCTTTCTTACTTTATGTCAAGTGACAGAGATCAAGCTATTCTACATTTATCAGTAACTGTTGAAACTGGCGCTTAATGTTATTCATTAACCACTGAGGTTTACATATCCGAAACATTAAAAACCGCACTTCCTCTCTCTCTATGTAGGTACAATCGGGTCATCAAAATATTTTCATTCACCAAAGTATATGAATCATTTTGATTACAGGATATTATAAATTAATATGATTAATGTTTCCAGATTTAGGTTGTTAAGAAATAAAATGTCTATAATGTTATTAACAGTTGGTAAAGTACTTGAACATAATAATATACCTAGTCATTTAAAAAGTCAAGTGCGTAAATAAATATGTTAACAACTAGATACACAGTGAGTTTATTCAAGTTTGAAAAAAAAGCAATTTAAAAAAGAATTCATTTTCAAATATCATCTTTATATCAAAATGAATCTAAATATTGCTTGCAATTTTCTTGTCACAAAAGACGGCAATAGTCCCTAAATATTCGTGAATTAGTAGCGGATTGACAGGTATCAACTAAATTTTAGCGTCTTTTTGACAACAGAATAGCAAGCATTATGTATGTACTCACAATTCTTATATATTTAAATTTAAAATTAAGTGGTGTTTAAACTAATCGTCATTTAGAACAATTAAAATAAAAAACAAATAACTACAAAAATGTTTACATACATAATCACCTCTTTTATTAAATATATTCAAATTTCGAAGAACGTTACTGGCTGGTATGTACAACATTATTTTTATTGTTGTTCAAATTAATAGCCATTTGTTAAGGGGCGTGTTACCTACAAATTTTACATATTCCAGAGTTTCGCGTCATTACATAAATAATAATGAAATCACATAAACATACGGCTTTTATTTTAATGATCGGAATACTAATTATACTTATACTGTGGGCGTTACAGATTTCCACGGTACGAAATAAATGTTTAAAAATATACGATAGTTTATGATAGTTGAGGAAAATTAAAATTTTAATTATTTTGGTTAAACACATTTCTTGGAATAGATTTATTTTTAGTCGGTCGGTTGTTAGTATATATTTTTCTTATTAGACTTTTATACATAAGTTTATTCATCTTCTCAAAAACATGCAATTAAATGGAAAGGTCCAGGAGAGAAAAGAGTTAGAGGGCGACCTAGAGACCGGTGGATAGATGACATAGAGCGGACGGCAGGCAAGGAATGGATGAATATAGCAAAAAGTAGAGATAACTGGATGAATTTGGAGGAGGCCTATACCCAAAAATGGGGCCATGACTAAAATTTTAATAAATAGTAAATAATTTAACATAATTTAAAAACAAAAATTTAATAATATATAATTCAAACACTTAATAAATAATAAAATCATTAATCATTAAATAATTAAATCATAATATTTTTTATCTTGTTATGTAAAAATAAAATAGTTACATTAAATAGGAATAATCATAAGTATAATGTAAGTAATATTTTGTCATTGTTTGTAGTGCATGGATAAATAAAAAGGCTTAATTATTATTAATTATTATTATTCATCTTAGACTAATGCCCGTTTTCACTTAAGTCAAACAATGCGAATCCTAACTATGTAATGCTTAGTGTAAGGCGACTCAAAGGCGGCCAATCGTTTTTCACTAGGTTCCTAGTACGAGTCAAGTCATTGAAAAAAGTTTTCGAATATCATGAGTAAAATGTCAGGATAATAAGTTAAAATGCACTTAAATCTACATACTATTTCACCTATTCTGTTGCCAATCCATTTTATGCTATTTCTAGCAATTCTATTTTCTTTATAACTAATGTTTTGAACAAAATAAATGAATTTGAAACCGCATTTTGACAAGTTCAAGATAGTATTCGAAAACTTTTTTTTAATCTTGAACTCGCAATAAGAGTACAGTGTGAAGTATGTATGTCTATGAAATTGCTTATGGTGTCATCGAATCCGTGTCGTAACTTTATGCAGGTCCTAAGGTCTTACATTGACGCCTAACCGTTGGTGAAACCTTTTTTTGCGCTCGGTTGCTTTAGGCATCACATTTAGGCGAGCGGTTTGATTTTTTTTAGGCATAGACACCATCTAGTTCCTTAAGAAGTATTATTTCTTTTATATTACATTTATGGGTTCTTTACACATTTAATTTTGTCACACATCATCCGTTTCAGTCATAAGCGCCCTTATAAACGGACAATAGACAAACCCGTATTCATTAGCTCATTATAGGTTTATAATTCGTTTGTCTTTGTCTGAATGACTAGTAAGATAGATACAAAGTCCATTTTAAGTAGTCTTTTATGATTTTAATGAATCAGACCGTAAGTAGTCTCCAATTTGAGCGGTCTGATCGACAAATGTGAAGAAACCCTAACATATGAATCAAGTAACGCCGAATGAAAACTACTTAAAATCACATAAAGACAAATGACAAAGAACTTGGAATGGTCATTAAAGTCCTTTTAAAGATAGTCAGTGTACACATTAGCTCGGTCGTGACCTCTGCAGCTTTGATTTTATAGAGTATGTGGTGTTTTACGGGGAATGTAATGCATCGTTAGATTAATGGTGTATACACATTTGTCGTTTTTAAAACCGACTACACACAATTTCATCTACGCTGACACGAAATCATTAGGTCCGAATGTGACTTAATTCCTCAATAATAAATTACCGGGGGTGATACTACCCACTATTATACCCCATTTTACCTTTAAATTGTAATGTTAGATCATTGATTACCTACTATTGCATTAAGAAAAAATCTAAGAAAATGCATTCTACATTTCATTAATGTTGGCGGCGTTTTGCAATGCATTATACATTTTACAAATAATTATGTATTTTGTTCACCCTCTTGTAAATAAATAATCATCGAGCACCGTGTGCGAACGAGAGAGCAAGTGAGAAACTGAATGTGTGAGAGAGTGAGCGAGTGAATGTGTGCGACTCTTTTAGTGCATAAAATTTCCGTGCTAGTTTAATGTCATTTTTTTCTATTATATTTTCAAAAGTTTATAATATTGTGTTTGGGCTAAAGTATAGTGATCAAAGTAAAAGTTCTTTAAATTGTTGCCTGTGCCCATCTAAAAACGCCTACAATTACTTTTGAATAGAATTGTTAAAGTCAATATTATTTTATTTCCTTATGAATATTAGTTCTATTCTTATAAACACACACTTATATAAACTCATATCCTTAAATACGTACGTACGTACCCTACACCAGGCTACACATCAAACTATGAATTTCTAGTATAAGAGAGTTTAGGCCTTAATCCGCACAAGCTGGCCAAGTGCTGGTTGGTGGCAATCACATGTCTTCTAATGATTAGTCATAGACATAATAGGTAGATTCCTCACAATTTTTTTTTTCACCGATATTGAGCACAAAGATGTGTGGGCACGACTGGAAAGCGAACCCGCGACCTTATATTTCTAAGGCGAGGCCTGTACAGCTGCGCCACCACTGCTCTGCGCCACTGCTACCCACACAATAAAAATTAACCGCCCAATGTGAACGAACCCTTAGCTGTACTAATAGACAAACCTATTTTAACCTATCAGTCAACGAGCCATAGACTACAATAAAACCGTTACCACAGATAATATAATACTTTACATATCAAATGATAATTTTGGTATTTTTATTGTCCCTCATAGCTCTCTCGCCTTTATTACCTGTGTAGGCAGAGGTGAATACCACCTATAACTATATCATTTAGGTGACTAGTTTAGACAGCAATAGGCTCGGCCCCTATAACGTATGGGACGTTATAGGGGCCGAGCCTATTGCTGTTCATTGAGCACAATTCTCAATTTCTTTTTTTTAAGGATCATCATCATCATCATCATCACCATCACCACCATCACCATCATCATCAGCCTATTTTAGTCCACTGCTGGATATAGGCCTCTACCAAAGCACGCCACTGAGCACGATCCGCGGTCACTCTCATTCAGCTCTTACCAGCCACCTTGCAGAGATCTATTATTTTAAGGATGACCTAACCCAATTAGGCAGATGGTCCTTTATTGGTTCACTGGATATTCTCAGTGAGCCGTCCGAAGATAGTCAAACTGGTAATTCTTAACTTAATTACGATTAATATTTTTTAGGACTTAACTCATCACCGCTATCCCGCCATTGCTACTTCTGTAAGCCAGGATCAACGACACCGTGAAGAGACTCGGGATTTGAACCCGGCCAAGTCCCAGGACAACTAAACTGTCTTGGATCCCGCATCAATTTAATCAGAAAGATAATAGGAGGAGTAGGAAAGTTACATTGGCCACTTCTCTCCAGGAAAAAGGGAAACAACAAGGAGAAAAATTAGTATAGGTACTTATTTCTGCTAGATTCAAACCCGAGACCTCCCTGTTACTACTTCACTTGCTTATTACTGAACCAACGAGACAGTTTTATGGTGCCTTTATGTTTTCCCGTTTTTAACCCCCTACAAAAAAGAGTAATTGTTTGACACGTGTATGTGTATACAAAGCTACTTCATAACGCTTAAACGAATAGACTGATTTTTATGTGTTTTGTTTAATTTGATAGCTGAAGTGATTGAGGCGGTTGTTAGCTAGGTTTCTAAAATATTGAATTTATAATTTGCGATGCAGTAGGATTATATTGCACTCTTACGAAGTAAGGACAGGTATTAATTAATATTCAGTCCGTTTTATCAACATTATACCATCTTAAGTAAACGGAACAGTTAGCCTACTCAATTATGCATGTATATAACGATACGTCAATCATAGCTCGTTGGGATAATGCTGCAGCGTTCCACAGGCGGTAGCGATTTTATATTATAATCTTTACATCATTATTAATAATAAATATTAACAATATTCTGACACATTAACACACACGGTCACTTGATCCAAAGCTAAGCACAGCTGTTGTTATGGAAACTAAATAATTGATGTACCTACTATACATATACTGCTTTTCTTTTGTAAATATATACTTAAAATAGATAATTACAGTCAAACTAAATAATACATATATTACAAGTAAGTTAAAAAAAAAACTTTTTATGATATTAAGCATAATGTCGAACTGCCTTGTAGAAAAGATACGATTACATCAAAATGTAAACGCGTTTTTAAAAGCCATGGGGCATTGCGTTCGAATCCTTAGCAGCACGGATTTCAGGTAATACGTACTCGATAAACGACAATAGACCCTGTTATGGTATAATTTATAAACATTACTTCACTTCAACTCTTTTTAGTATCCCACTGCTGGATATGGTTCTTCTCTCAACTATCTTACAAATTGAGAAAGTGTAGGCCTTAATCCACACACGCTGCAGCGCTGGACATAATCGAATGATTAGTTTTTAGATATTCTGGTTTCCTCACGATGTTTCCCTTAAGTGATTTATAAACATAGCTGAAGACAAACCTACTCACCTCACCTAACCTAACCTAACCTCACCAAAGTATAAAAATCGTAGCGAACGTCATAATCTTTTAGGGTCAAAGCATAACCCAGAGAGTACCAAGCACGCATCTTGTGTTTTTTTTTAATTTTAGGCCTAAATCAACACACAGTATGCCCTAGTTTCGGTGAATGTCGCATATAAAAATCAAATCCTTTTAATAATAAATAAAAAAACTAAATCGCTCATCTACCTCCACTGTAACCTAACCCTTACTATATCAAGCTGCCACGTCCAATAACCTTATCATTTGCACATCGTAGCCTCAAGGAAGTGTTGATGTACTGCCGGATATTGAAACTATCAAGTATATGACCTATTACTCTACCATATTTGTAATATAGCAGAATTTCTTACACTTGGTTGCAAAGTCTTTTAGTAAGTCTTTATGTAAATAATAAATCGGTTGAGGGTAGCCACATTTAGCCGGAATAAACCTGTGTCCCTCTACGAGTGTTTCTTTTGGTTAGGTTCTTTCGAACTTAATAATAAATAATAATAAATATTCTGGGACATTAACACACACGGTCATCTGGTCCCAAGCTAAGCAGAGCTTGTGTTATGGAAACCAGATAACTGGTATATACTATACATATAATACTTTTCTTTTGTAAATAAATACATATAATATATATTTATACCCAGATTCGATACAAACACAAATGTTCATCAATAATGTTTGTCTCGGGTGGGAATCGAACCCACGACCTGCGGCGTGAAAAGCAAGTATCTTACCGATCACGCTTAACTTTCCAGTATATTACAGTAGATATAGGACCTAACCCACCACCGCAATCCCGACTGCTGCTCCTGTAAGTCAGGATCAACAACAGCGCAGTGAAGAGACTCTGGATTTGATCCCACCCAAGTCCCGGGATACCTAAACTGTTTTGAATCTTAAACGAATTTAATCAGAAAGATAATAGGAGTTGGTAAGTTACATTGTCCATTGATTGCAAAGACGTTAGCGACCATCCTTCTGCCGTTATAAGCATTTTGTTTTGATTTTTGTTTCGCTGCGGCCATATTGATTTTTGTGACACCCGATGGAACAAAGTTTTTTACTAGATTCTAAGGTGGCTAACATCGCCTTCTTCCTTTATGAATCCCCCCGCCCTGTATGGGCGCAGGGCGTGGTATTTGGGACTACAAATGGTTACCCGAACTAAAACCCCCCGGGTGTTCCTTCACGCATCTTGGCCAGGCAGTCACAGGAACCACAAGTGACACAACCGGAACAAACCAGAGGCCGACCTGATCTCCCATTGATCAAACTCCGAAATCATTTGAAACTAATTTTCAGCGATTTCAACCGGATAAAAAAAACTATCCTATGTCCTTTCGTGGGTTTCAAACTATCTCTATACTAAATATCTCTATACTAGATATAATGGACTTTATTTTATCTCTTTCTTACCAATATAAATGTCAAGATGATAAAAAAAGACAAAATAATTATAAACCTATTTTAGCATGAATACGGGGGTTAGACTATTTTTTCGCAGTCAGATGAAAACTATCCTATGTCCTTTCCCGGGTTTTAAAGACATAGACGAAGAGACAGAGTTACTTTCGTATTTATCTTATATCTTTAAATGAGCAATTCTTGTAGATATATAATTGGAATCTCGGAATCGGCTCCAACGATTTTCATAAAATTTAGTATATCATCATTTTTAGAAAATGTCATTAAAAAAAAAATACCGAGCAAAGCTGGGTCATCCAGATATTTATAATATTAAGCAAGGAAGTAAGGATATAGTTTCAACTCAGTATAACCCTTTACAACAAAAACAGTCCAACCTCAGTAGGTTTCTAGTATGGGTTCAATGAATTTCCTTGAATTTTAATAGTAATATTTGTATGTAACTCATAGGAACATTAGATTTTATTCTATCAATAGACTTTGGCACCTGACACGCATTAAATAGTGGTTTAATAAGCTACTATTTCGTATGGTAATTTTTATAGATACAGACTTCCGTAGGCTCGTGGCAGTTACAGCCCTCTACATGACTTTTATACCGAAGTTTAAACTTAAAAGTGACAATTCTACTGGTCGGTTTTCTCTTAACAATCTTAAGAATTGAGAGTTTAGACCACGGGAGGATTTACCAAAATCTGTAAAGGAAGGCTATGGCGGCAGATTCTCTTAGAATAATTAACACAGTAACTGTTATATACACGGGTTACCCTCTACCGAGGTACATGAACAGTTTGTATGCATACTGTTCATGTTTTGTGTTTGTGTGCAGCTTTTGTGTGCATTTGTAAACACGCTTTAACTTTTTGTATGTGTGCGTGATCATAATATAAAAGTGTACGTTATTACCTCGTCTCCCCCAAAAACGGGCACAAACAATTTGGTTCTAGAAGTCGCTTAATTAACACTTTTCGTGTTAAATGTTCTAAGCGTCAAATTTGCAGCAAGAAACATTTTTTGACATCCCTTATTTTCTGACTGTTTTTAAAAACAATGTTATGATAGTGAATTAAGGTAAGGCAAAATTTTAAAAGCCTACGGGTGGCATTGTGGCATACATAACCAAATCCGCTACTGGTTTAGACCTTAGGTAATACACACACGCTGGGTCTATCGAAGCTTAAAATAGTTGAAAGTAGATCCGTGCCCAGCAGTGGGTCACTCAAAGTGTAGAAGTGATGGAAAAATACTGGATAAGAAACATACTGTATGAATACAACCCAGAATTGAATCAACTTCAAGGCTGATTAGATTTTTCTAATAGAAAAGCGTCAGAGAAAATGACATCACCAGAAACAAATGACGATCCCTCGCAAATATTCCTACTCCGTTCTAGCGACTACTAAATTAATTTCTAATTCAAACACCGTTCGTTGGATTACATAAGATATAGTTATAGCTTTACTTCAAGTAACAATGGTTACAATTGAACAAATCTAAGAGGTACCGTTTCACGTTTCACTGTTTTCTATTAAATTAGCTTTATAGAGGCGTAATTCACACTATTTTTATTAGCTTTCCTGTAAAATAATTAAATTATGAAGCTATTTTTATTTTGACATAACATAAACAATTTTCATACAAAAAATGAAATTCTAAATATACTACGTTTAGAACTGTCAAACGTCTTAGATTTGACAGGCTGTAATTCGAGTAACTTAGATTTTGAAGAGTCTTATTAGGTAATCTAAGTCTGTGTAAGTGCGTAAGGTAGTAAACGACACTGCGCGAAATTGTATATTTTTTTTATTCTTCACTGTCAAGAAAAAATTGTGTTTACAAATATTTTAAAAATGGTACGAAATAGTGTTTGAAATCGGGCACTGTTACGACCCGTGCGCAGCTAAATAGGGTAGGTATAAATACTTATTTTTCGATATGGCCATCCTTACACCAACTTAATATTTTCTAGAAAGTAAAATGAAATATTAGGTAGTTTGCTTCAACCTTAAAAAAACTTCAAACGCGTATGGAATTCCAAATTTGAATGTGTATTTCTTTTTCATTGTCACACGCGATCTATTTTCGTTCAGTATTCTATACGGCCAGTGTTCCGATTTCAATGCCCTTTGCGCACAATTCTCTTAGTAAAATTTAATTTGTTGTAATTCAAACCTTGTTACAAATATATAAGGTGCAAATACAACTTATATTAGACGCCTACTAGTTCTTGGACAGATAATGTAAACTATTTTAGTAATTAGTACGAGTAGGTCGTATAGTCATATGTTTGTGTGGATGAATACCTCTTTCACGTTGAACTGAATAACTATACCAAAAAAAACTAGGTACATAATTTGAAGTTATTATACATATGCAAAAATTTAAGTTTAGTCAAAATTTGGCAGATGGATAGTTTATTATATTTAACTTATATTGTTGGATATTTTTTAATACCTAAATTGACAATAGATAAATAGGTACCTAGGCAATGTTATTTATTATCGAATTCTTTATATCCACAGTTTCCAGTTACAGATCCAAATCAAAGACCACAAGCGTACCAAAATAAACTTTATTGTTGTTCTCTAAGAAACTATTCGCAACAACAGATTCTGTGGTTTGGCTATCACTTATTATTACTTTCCTAAGAAAATTGAGTTTTAATACTAAATTTAGTACCCAACTGAACACTGTATTAAAGCACAATCGTGATTGGAATGGAATAATGAGAATGAACTGGCTAATTGTCACTGCCATCATGTACCTATTATTTAACGAATATTTGACTAAAAAAGTGTCTCCATCTAGTGAATACTATCGATAAATTTACAAACGTTATTTTTGACTAGACCTATCAAATGTAATATAGAAAAACATGCATTTCCATCACACAAGTATCAAGATTATTTATCTATACTAATATTAAAAAGCTGTAGAATTTGTTTAAACGAGCTAATCTCAAAAAGTAATGGTCCGATTTGAAAAATTCTTGCACTGTTATAGGCCGACCGTTTAATTCGCGTATCGCCTATCGCCAAGATTCTGACTCCTCAAGCTGCACAGACAGTGATGATGATTCAAGCGATATGGATATTAATGACGAATAGTCTTACATTACTTTTATATGTGGTTAAATAGTTCTTTAGGAGATTTAATTAATGTTTTATGACTTTTACCTCAGATGGCGATACGCGAGTTAAACGGCCTATAGATAGCCTATTTATTGAGCAAGGCTATAGGCTACTTTTTATCCCACTGCTGGGCATGATATGTAGTCCACGCAGGCGTAGCCACGGTGGAAAGCTAATAAACTATATTTATATAAAGTTGAAAGTGAGAACGACGTTTTGTTTACATTTGATCTGCACTGGAACGACTCACACTTGACCTGTTTATAATGACCTCGATTTAGTTGTTGCTTTTATCATTTAAAATCTATTTTTTTTTAATACACTTAAGACGTAAGTAGGTAACATAACACTCATGCCTGTGTTACCCGAAGGTATAGGCAAAGGTGAATATAAGGCAGTTTTCAGTTTATGGCGAGCACTTAGAAAAGTTTACACGGAATTAGTATTGCACGCGCGTTCTTCTCTGCCGAGGTACATGAACAGTTTGTATGCATAAAATGTTCATGTTTTGTGTTTGTGTGTAGCTTTTATTTACGTGTGCATTTGTAAAGACGCTTCAACTTATACACGTGTGCTGTACCTACGTGGTTATCTCTCCCACAAAAACTGGTAGAAACAATTGAAGTAGTACTAAAAGTTGTGTATAACACCTCCCGTGTTAAAATACTCTAAGGGGCGAACTAACTATCGTTCAACGGGCACAAGTAGGCTAGTTGCGGTGCAGTTGCAATTAGGTTTACGTCTTACTGCAAAATGGTATTCTTGTAACTGTCATTCATAACCTAAAAGCTAAAGCGCTTGCGTGACGCGAACTTGACGCTAGCGTATCTGACAGCGGTTGTCAAAACTACGAGAGTACGAAAATGGCTGTTATGATCGAAACTTAACTGCAACTGCACTGCAGCTGATCTTATTTAGTTACCTGAATTGGCCTATTGGTCTTCAATCTTGGTTTCAAAGTCTATCATTAACTTTAACAAATCGTAATCGAGCGTAGTAAACAGTGTTTTAAACACATACATTACGGATATCTATAAATAAAATACTAATTTAAAATTAGGAACTTTGCCAATAGTTTTGATAGATAATCCGTTGATGGTGATGCTGGTCACCTTAATACTTGGAACTGGCATAAGTATGATTAAAAAATTTACTGAAATATCTAGCTAAGAACCATATTTGATCATTTCAGCTTTTGAGATTTTGTTTAGCTATTGATGATAAGTCAACTTTAGTGAAACTTTATCCTTTTCCGATTAACCTTTAAATCCCGTGAAAATACAATAAGTTATTCATTCTATACTATAATTGGATGTTTAATAATTATAATTGTACTTATTATATTGTTGCCCATCTGGAAAGTAGATCTATCCTTTGAAAAAAAAATCGATTTATAACAGGCGAAATTGTCGCAAAACATACATTTAAGTACGAAAAAAACGTGCAGTGAAATTAAAAACCTTTTTCTTTTTGAAGTCCGCATAGAATGAAATCGCTTCCGTTGTCTGTTAGCGGTAAACGCAAAATCTACTGAACGGATTTTCATGCGGTTTTACTATTAAACAGAGTGATCTATGAGTAAGGTTTAGATGCTTTTTTCCCGGCTTTGCAATGGTACAAAATGTACATTTTGTACCATTGCAAAGCCGGGAAAAAAGTTTATAATTGTCTGTCATTTCGAGAATTATACTAGTAAGACTGAGACAAAATCCATTTTAACTATAGAGACTTAAAGAATCTTTCTTAAAAAAGCAACGTGCAAATGACAACTGTCTTGAGGACAATCCAATGCAGTGTATTTTTAGTGGCTTGCTGTCCTGTCTTATTGTTCTGTCCCGGTTATTGTTCTCGTGTAAATGGTCCACGAGTCCGTAGTTTAAAACTTTCAAAAATAATAGTCGCATATAAGTGCTAACTAATTAAAAAGTTGTAACTTATCTCAAGCTTGTGTAAACGCTTTCATATTTATTGATAGCCTTGCGAGATACTTCAAAGTTGCAAATATTATTTGATGCTAAAGTTTTTCAACATTTGCGCGCATTAGACATTTATGTATATTGGATAAAAATGGCGGATATCATTGAAAAACAAAAGAAATTGCCATTTTTAACCGACTTCTAAAAGGAGGAAGTTATCAATTCGACTGTATGTTTTTTTATGTTTGTTACCTCAGAACTTTTGAATGGGTGAACCGCTTTTGATTTTTTTTTTTATTGAAAGCTGATGCCTCCCGTGTGGCCCCATTTCAGTTTGGTTTAGTTCTGAGAATGGCATCCATGAAGTCGGTTTTTTTTGTTAATATTTTAACTTAATATTATTGTTAGACAAATGTCTTTCTAAATATATAAAAGAAGAAACTGACTGAATGACATATCAACGCAGAGCCCAAACCGCTGGGTCTGGAGACTCCAAATTTGGCACATAGGTTCCTTAAGGGGTCTTTGAAAAAGTATGCATTTTGCTACCATGTCATTATGCGGTTTAGTCATAATGCGAAGTAGAGAATATGATATGTGGATTATTTACTACACAGTTTTTTGCAATGTATTGATAACCAGACCCGCCTTGGGGTGCCCTTAGAATGGATTTTTCAAAGCTCACCTTTTAAGGGGGTGAAACGGGGTTCTAAAATTTGTATGGAGAAACAAGATTAGTGAGATCAATTCCGCGGATGAATCCGTGGGCGGAAGCTAGTTAGAGATAAATGTCTAAAGCGCCAGAATCGGCGCCCTGATCGTTTCCTCCGTTAAAAGCACACTGAATAAGTAATTGCGTAAATTGCATTGTCAGAAAAATGTGCAACTGTACACATCCCAAACGCGGGTGAACAGGGACTATGTGGGCAAAGCCTCAGGCGAAAGCTAATTTATTAACAACAGAAATAATACAATAAATTGACCTAACTGATTAACAATCTCAATATTAACCTAAATAAGAACTAAAAACTAATATGACAAAAATATCTTCGCATCGTTATCTTTCGGGAACATACCTACCCAGAAGGCTGCATAGCTGTTGAATTAACCAACCTTCTGATCACGTGTTGTCAACTAGGAGTTTTGACAACTCATTGAAAACGGAACGTGCTCCCGAGCCCTACGGAGCGGACCCAGTCTCAACACCAAATGGTTCAAACACGTTATTGCAAACACGCATTTTTTTTAATTTTTTTTTACACCCCAGTTTACATTTATGATAAGGATATGCGTATTTCTGTTCTCAGAAAATAGACATATAATAAAAAAACACTTGACAATGCCTACGATGTGATATTGTTTATGGTTAATTTGTCAATGGCGCCAAACGGTACATTTGAGGCACATCTGTCAAAAACATTACGGAAAACAGTATACATATTATATCGTCCACTCCCACGGCATAATGATTACACATCAAAATTATTGAGAAAAAATTTATTCTAGTTGGTGTGACTCATGTTATTTATTACAATTGTAAGATCAATTACATAGTACATACTAGTATTAGCGACCAGCCTTGGATTCGTACGGGTGCAATCAGATTTTACTCATCCGTTTCTCTTTGTTCGGTATATTTTTCTTTTCTTTTTTTGCTGGGTAGAGCGACGGTCATTTATATATTATTTACATTTTATTTATTTTATCACTAATTATTTCTAATTTTATGGGTTCATTGTTACCTGAATTAAATGAATTTTAATTTAATTTTAATTTATAACTATACCGTACAAGGAGAGACACTTTTTCTTTTGTGGTAAACATTCAATAATAAAGAACTTGTATGTTTATTTATTAAATGTATATTTTTTGTTTGAATTAAGCTCGCCTGTGTACATGTGCAGTTTCATAACTATAAATTGTCTTTGTTTTGTGTAGAATAGAGAATGACGGTCTTATTCATGAAAATCTTATAAGAATGAGTTTTAATGACGTTTAAGAATACATAGCATTTCTTTGCAAGATAAACTATTTGCAATAATGTTTAAAATTACATTTTGTAAGTGAGTTTAGTCTTATTTTTTAAATAAAAGAAAATCGTTTACTTGTCGATCACTTTTTAATTCTTTTTTTGTTTATAAATTAATATTTTTTTATATCAACAAATTCATAATACAATTGACAAGAATTGATAATAAATAAATATGCTACCTACCTACTTAAAAAATTAAAAATAAAATAAAAAGAGTTTGAATAACTTTTTACATAATTAGAATATAGGAGGACATTTAACAGGATTCTTCTCTTCGATCCCTTTTTAGTGTCCCACTGCTAGGCACGAGTCTTCTGTCAACTATCTTACGTGTTAAAAGAGTTTAAGCCGTAATCCACACTGTGCCGGTGCCGGAATACAAAAAGTGTCGATGAAATGAAATGAAAATATGCTTTATATTTTTTCCATGAGTACATTGTTGTGCATTGTGGTGCCATTGCTTTTCCTACTGACTGGCAACACTGCCAAAAACATGTATGTTTTACCAACTGTAGTTGGTAGGCTTTTTTTCTTTTTTAAAATAATAATAGGTATTAATAAAGTTCATTTAACAAACATGTGTTTATATAAAACATGTTTGATATAATTATAAGTACTATAAGTAATTTTACACAAATAAAGCGATTGAAGTTAATGAAGTACTTATATCTATTACATTTTGTTTGTTTAGTGGGCTGGCTACGGGCTGGCCATATGCGTTTAAAAATCCCACATCGAATAAATATAAAAAAGTTCCTTCTTTTATTTTGTGGAATGTTCCAAAATTAAAATAAATTATAATCGCGTGTATTCCTATTCCGTTTCATCTTTGATCCTTAGTTTCAAAGTTTCTCAATTTTAGAAACATGTTTATAGAATTTTATTGTTATGATCGAAATAAAATATATAGCTTCAAAGAACTTGTGCTTGAATGAATCAGATTAATTTTATTTGAATTAGCTGTTGGCCAGTCTTCCTCTGATAAACCAAATGGCAGAAACTTGTTCAAATTCAAAACCAAAATATTTATTTTCTGAATAGTTGTTGTACCAACTATTTGGAACGACTACGTAATGTAAAGAGGCAGATTGTAGAGAAACTCACTTTAATTTGTTCCAAAAACTATTATTTACATTAAAAATTCAATTTTTTAAAAAGAGGTAGATGAAAAGTTTTTTACCACGTGGCACTTAAACAAATGGACAAATTTTAATGCGTTTTTTTTATAGCTGATAATAAAGATTAGAATAAGAATAGAGATTAATATATATTAATAAAGATGGTTCTAAGGTATTTTTTTAAATCTAGTTTTATTATTAGAGAGTAAGTAGTAGGTAGTATCTTGACTAACATAAAAAACTTAGAAGAGTAATATAGTTTTCAGGTTAGCCAACATAACTTAGTAGAAACATTGAACAGGATAAAGTCTGGCATGTTGACTAAATACCTAGTTATTAATATCATAGTAAAAATCTATTACAAATGCCCCTCGCTCATACTACGTCCCTTTTTATTAACTGTACCCAATTATTTATTTGTGTTCATAATAAATTTAGTTGCCAGGAATGATGAACGGGTTTAAATAATTTGCTACATGTTAAATATTAATAAAACTGTATAAACTCATAGGTGTTAGACGTTTTTTATTAGTTTTATTTTTGTAACGACAGTTATTCGAATACATCGACAAGATACCAACTAGACACCACATAGATGAGCCCCGCGCTCGCCTAACTTTTTTAATTCTTAATTTTGTTTATTTATTTATATGCCATAACTTACATCCTTTACATCTATGATTACAGGCTAGCCTAATACGACATAGTAGTTAATCTTAATTCTAAAATCTAATAATATACTTGTCGGCAAGCTCAAAGGGCCGTGATCACCAGATACACCTCATTACTTTTGCATCTCGATGGGACACAAAATACGTCAAAAAATCTAATCACTATGTCTTCCAATGATTACAGCGCCTCCGTAATCACAAATAATTCACAAAATGTTTGGATGGAAATAGATTTCTGTTTTGTGCGGACGAATTCGGTTTACACACACCACGTGCTCACCCGACCGAACATAGATATTGATGTTACAATGACAAACACAGACAAGCAACCTGAGTGACGTTGACGTCTTTTAAGTTTGGCAACTAACAGGCCTTATGCTATCACAGGTGACTGAAGTGACACCTAACCGTCTGTTTAGGCAATAGCTTGACATACTTCAATCTATACATAGCAATATACAAAATAATACCGAACCTAATGATACGTTCCTACAATCTAAAATAGTTTACTTAAACTACAGAGGCAATAACTTATGTCGTATCACTACATATCATCCGACCATAAGCTAATTTTGGTTGTTTCGTTCAAGGACTAGAATTAAATAAACCAATCAAAATTAGCTATCTGTACCGTTTCCCTACCAACTTTTGACGGTTACTATTTCATACATTTTTTTAATAAAGTGGTGTCTACCGGTTATCATGTCGGTGTTCGAAATCCTTACAGTTACTACTAAGTATATATTCGTAACTTTGTTAACCTTTTAACCGCCAGCGTCGCCAAAACTTTTTGTTCCCGCGCCCATATCGCATAACAAAAAAAAATTATAATAATATAGTAGGACATTAACACACACGGTCATCTGATCCCAAACTAAGCAGAGCTTGTACTATGGAAACCAGATAACTGGTAATAATATACTACATATAATACTTTTCTTTTGTAAATATATACTTAAATATAGATAATTACACCCAGACGCAAGACAAACAAACATATTTAAACAAATGTTTGTCTTGGGTGGGAATCGAACCCACGACCTGCGGCGTGAAAAGCAAGTATCTTACCGACCACGCCACCGGCCCGTCAAATCACCTATATCGTTTTGTTAAATTGTCATCCATTGCGTTCCTATTTGTAGGTAACCTATGTATTATCAATTCGTAAAATTTCGCACTCGGACGCCATGCGCCAGTGGTACGTCAAATTATTAGCCAAGCGGTTAAAATGTTAATATGCAGTTTAACTTTTTGTTATTTGAAGTCAAAATTCAATTCTTAATGGTTAAGAATTTTTAATTAAGTTTAGCATCTGTCTCAACTCAAAAGCTTGTATCTTCATTGTGCCTGTCCGTTTTTTTTGGCGCTACCTCCTAAACTGCTGACCCACGTGTTCCGCACACGTTACGCACCGGAAAGAACAGAGATTGTTCCGAACAGTGGAGTCGCCTATTAAAAAAACTTTCTTACATTTGAAAACTAAACGGCTCAATTCAAATAGTCAATGAATGCTTTAAAAGAAAAATGTGTAGCAAAGTCAACTGAGTCAACTGTGTAGTTATGGTTATCTAGCGCAACAATTAACGATGCAAATAATTATAGCTCCTTACTAATATTATAAATGCGAAAGGAACTCTGTCTGTTTGTGTGTCGCGCTTTGTTGGCGTATGGAGAAAGTTTGAGACCTGAGGAAGGACATAGGATACTTTTTATCCAACTGTGAGAAAAGGCGTTAATGGTTTAGCGTTATAACAGTCGCGGCGGGTGGAAAGCTGGTATTGTCCAAAGTTAATATAATTCGCGCATTTCTGATAACGTCAAAACCTTAATCTAAAATTATCGATACGGTAATTGCACCAAGATAGCTTAAATAAGATTGATGCATAAATTCAAACAATAACAAACAACAAGATAGTGAGGATCTTTAGGAACAAATTGGATGGCAATGTCTTATCTATGCAAATAGGGACAAATTGTTATTGTCTACTGTTATTGCGTGGCTGTGTGTAAAAATCATTGGAAACATATGAAGAAGAAAATAGAACTAAGACTTCCATTGTTAAACGATTGCAGGTATGTACGTAGTTAGTAAGTACTACATTTTTTACATTATTATGTAGTTTTTGTAGGAAAGTTGTTATCACTAAAAATAAATATGAAGCAACTTGAGAAACACATTGTGAAATACTTAGAAATCATTTTTAAATACAAAATATTTATGACCGTTTAAGTCTCCACGCCTTTTTTTGTTCTCTCAGCAACAAAAACACATTGTTTGCCACGTGTTACGCGTTACAACGATGGATGAATGCTAAAAGGGACTCTGGTTAGAGTCCCAACTGAGCATTATCCCTACAAAGTCTTTTAAAAGATTTATTTATTGCTTAAAATGTTTTATTTTTACTAATTATTATTAAAGTGGTAGTTTTAGTCCACGAAAAATATTGTTTTCGTGGACTAAAACTACCTATGCTATGGTACACATTTAGTTATTGATTTTTGGCGGGTAATGACGAAAAAAAGTTTATTTAGTATAGCAGTCATTTTTTTATAACCAAGCCTATATCTATTACGAATGAGTCATTCATTTGTTTGTATTTTTTTATTATTATCGTGTGGATGTATTACACTCCTACGCCACTGAACTCCTAAACTGCTGGACCGATGCTGATTTTTTGTGCGTTCATGTGACGCTATCATCGACGGCATAAATCTATCAGCTGAACTTTGAGTAATTATAATATAAAATCTTTTCCTGAAGAAGATTTTTTGTAATAGTATAATAATATTTGAGTATTTTATTAACCTTTAATATAGGTACTTTCAAGAAAAACGTAGTATAATTAGTAATTACATACAAAGGTGTTGGTGTGAAAAGTAAAGATGTAAAAGTATATTTTTGCAAAAATTGTAAATCAGAAATGCTACATTAAACGTTAAATTTATTGTTTTTATAAAAAAAATGTGTCTACACATTCAAAAATAAATAATTCATATAGGTCATATCCACGCTGACGTTTAGACTAATTATGTTTTCATATAAACAGCGCCAGTCTATATTTAATTATATCTTAAAATAACACAAATCTGCTTACCAACTTCTGGGAATGTTCAAGATTCCCGGGACACCAAAAGTTAAAATGTCACTAGACCTTTAAATGTAAATTTTAAACACAAAACGTCACTAAAAAGAAACACTGGCACTATAACACAGTTAATTATTTTAAACGTAAAATTCCGTATCGTGAAAATTCGTTAAATCCGAAGCTCGAGACGACTACACACGCCGAGCTTCGTAAGACGACTGAAGTCGTAACGAGCTTTCAGCGGTGCGCGTGCGCCGTTATTGAAACTACACTGGTGACTGTTAGTTATATATCTGTCTCGCTCTTATGTATGGATAATTATGGTATTGTTATATCGCTGGACTGTTTTAACTCTATGTGAGCGTGGAAATGAAGGAAAACGCAAGTAAACAGTTCGTTTGCGTTGTATTACGTAATCTGCGTTGCATTTATGATATATTTCTGTTAGTAGTTTTATATTTATCGAAAGCTGCATTAGCTTAGTGGTAAAGAGTTCTGTCTGGGCCTTAATTCACGTAATTTCTTGAAGCGTCGATCAAGTTACGGTGCAAGTGTCGATTAAGTTTATGTCTTAGTGCAAAATTGTATTCTTTTAATTATTTAGCTGTCATATCTAGTCTAAAGTGCTCGCGTGACGTGAACTTGAGGCGAGCGTATCTGATAGCGGTTGTCAAAATTACGAGAATACGAAAAGGTCTGTTTTGATCTAACCGTTACTGCAACTGAACTTATTTAATTACCTGAATTAACCCACAGAAAGGTTCGGAATTTGGGTCGCTAGAATTTCTATTTTTATTTTTTCTCACAGAATAATTACAAACCTGCAGTTTGATGTTAGCCTTTGTGCCCGATGAACTGCAGTCTCGTAATTTAACATAGCTGACAAAACGTTTGATATACACCTCTGTCTCTCCTTTCAAATGTTATATAGCTTGTATTTTTTTAATATTTATATATTTTTAAACAGGTATTGTTGTAATAATCAGAGAATTTGGAGAGGACAGAATCGTTGTTTGTGTGTGACCGCCTTTTAATCTTTCGAAATGTCGGTCAGCTAAAATTATTGCGGAATCGGCAGAATTTTTACACGAAGTTTTTTAAAACATAACGTTAACGTTTTTTTAACGTTTTATTAAAATATCTCTGTTACCATCAACGAGTTCCATATGTTTCCGGTAACTACATTCAACTCTGTAGGAAATACCATCTATTGCCACTCGAAAATCGTAGAGAGAAATCGAAACTCGAAATTGCTCCGTATCAATCCCCCTATTCAAATACCCAACACCCTGTCTAACTATAGGCAGAACAGTATTGTTGTACGTGCAAGTAGAACCTTTAACGAATTGTGTAAGCAGCACGATATTGATCCGTTTCTTACAACTACATCGGCGGCTAGACGATGCATAAGTCATAAATTTTTTATTTAGTAATGTCTTAATCATATTGCTTTTCCTTTATATTTTCACTATACCTAATTGTAAATTCAGTGCTATATTACTCACATTACATGGATTTATAAGCAATTTCTTAAACGTGAAGGCTTGTAATTGGCTTAATGTTTCATATTGTAATTTCTATAGTTGTAAGCCTTCCAGACTGTAATAAATAAATACTTAACTTCAAAAATGCGCAGATTTATTACATTACCTAATTACAACCAGTCAGAACGTAATACCAAAAATATAAATTATAGTAATTACATAACATAAATGAAGGAACTGACTGACATATCAACGCACGGCCCATGCCAAAGAGTCTAGAGACTCCACATTTGACACATGGGTCTCGTGTGAAGTCTAAGGGTGCAATAAAAGTTTGAGTTTGAGAATTTTTCAAAACGACCTTGGTAGTCGAGCGGTGTAAGCCGTCCGATTGGGCTACTGTGTCCGGGAGGTTGCGGGTTCGATTCACGCCCCGGACAATCTTTTTTGTAACAAAAAAATTGTTTCGATGTCTGGTTGGTCGAGGGACTACCCTCCGTGCCTTGGAGTGTACGTTAAGCCATGAAGTACGTTACGATACGGATGTCGTTTAACACATCTTTGACAATCGTTACGGGTAGTCAGAAGCCTAATATAATCTGACACCTGGTCTAACCATCTCGGCTACTGGTTCCCTGCGAGTTTCGAGGTCTGATGGCAGTCGCTCGTATAATTCTGGTAGCTAGCCACATCAGGTTAAACTGGGAGCCGACCCCAATAGAAATGGGAAGAAGGCAAGGGGAATGATGATGATTCCCATAATTATTTAAACTTCAGGCCACACTAGGTCACACCATAAATTATTACTTTCACATACATAGTGGGAATCGGTTCGGAAACGAATTTCCTTCAAACAGTTCTACGAACAAATCATTGCGTTCCATTTACATTCTGCTCTGACGTTCTTACTTCCTTGTTCTAATGAAATGCTCATGAAATTAATTACATAGCGCTCATGTGAAGGTGAATGCTTCAACCCTTTTAGTGTCCCACAGCTGGGCATAGACCTTCTCTCAACTATCTTACAAGTTGAAATAAAACTACTTTTTAACGGATTTTATCGCGGTTTTGTTTTAGATTTTAGATCCCGACGTTTCAAAGTAAATAAATAATAATAATAACAACTTAAACAATAATAATAATAAAAACTAAAATAATAATGTTTGTAGGTACCTAGTCAGTAATAATTGTAATTAATATTTTTGGACGTCATATACCTCAGTCCACCCGTGAACATGAAGTCTGAAAAGACTTTGAAACGTTAAAAAGTAGTTTTATTTCAATGTGTGATATTCGCGTAAATCTAAGACAATACTATCTTACGAGTTGAGATAATTCAGGGCCCTGATTTTAGCGCTTTAGATATTCAACTCTAATTGACAAATGTCGAAAAAAATTACAGAAATTTAATGAAATCCTTAAAGTATCTTCGAATTTTTTCCACATACGCTTGCCAAGTGTGGGTTAGTAAATGGCAATGACCTGGAATGATTAATTCTTAGGTTCCCTCATGATGTTTTACTTCAACAATATTGAGGAGTGACAGTAAAATAGGTACCTATTCATTCAAACCTGTGTGGGCTAAGCAGAGCACATTTCGGTGACAGTGTTGTTCCTTAACTAATAATTATTATTGATTTATTGTCGTTCATCGGATACAATTCCCAACTTTGGGTTAATATGAAGTTTGTTCTCGAACACTCTAAGGCTCACACTCATCGACTAGACACCTACTAGACACTGCTTTCTTCAAATATTGTATGAAATTGTAATCGTCAAAAGTGGGCGGGGTTTAAGGGAAAATACCAAATTTTGATTGGTTCGGCCAAATTCTTGTCCTTGAATGGACCAATCATAATTAGCGTGTGGTCGAACATTATATAGTTGTACCGGCATGTCTAAGAACTAATCATTCGAAGACATGTGACCTCCACTAATCCGCATTTGGCCTGCGTGTGGATTCAGGCCTATACTCTCTCTACTTGTAATATAGCTAAGAGAAACCCCGTGCTCAACAGTGGGACACTGAAAGGAATGACTTGAAGCGAGCGCGTGCACAGCTATACGGTGTCTATTTATTTTTAAATTCGATGTAACAATTGACATTTAAAGATGTATAGGCACGACCGGGAATCGAATCCGCGACCTTGAATTTCTAAGGCGAGGCCCATACCGCTACTCATAATAATTTCAAATCATAAAATAATTATGTTTGGTTGCTACCGTAGTAAACTGAAATTATTATGATGGCGATGATGATATGGGCATAAAACATTAATAGTCGAGAGGCGTATACATAATGATTTTACGTTAACTTTCAAAAAGTATTCTATCTCATCACTAACTTTCCATCACCACATATAAGTTAACCTAAACCGACCCCTAATTACACAAAATTTTGTTTCTTAAATTCCTTACAAAAGCCCCAAAAATAGGGGCACGCACCAAGAACCGGAAGCGGACGTAGTGTCTACAATTTAGGAACAAATTCGTGCGCATGCGGCGATTGATTGATTGATTGAGGGAATTAGTTTAACGATGAATGTTTCAATGCAGTAAAGAGAGTGGATTGTTTTACTTCGATTCTTGCTTAGTGTAGGGTGTAAGCAAAGGTGAATAACTTAAAAATCGATATTTATTGTGATATAATTCTACTATTATTATGAACGCGAAAGTTAGTAAGAATGTATTGATGTTTGTTACACTTTCACACAAAACTACAAGACGAAATTGGATGAAATTTAGCACAGAAATAGATTATAGACTGGATTATCACATAGGTTACAATTTATCCCAATAAGTAGCACTCAAGCGAAGCTGTGGGCGGAAGCTAGTAATATAAAATTTTACAATATTCTCAAATATTCTGAGATATTAACAAACACAGTCTTCTGTAAGTACAAATCTAAATAAATGATTGAAATTATTAAACAATATTAAAATAGATAGGATAAAATTAGGAGGCTAGTTTACCTACACATTCATTCACATTGCACTTATGAAATGAACACGGAAGTTCTAAGTATAGAATAGCATTACACCGATTTCATTCATTCACCGGTCACTCGTTCGTAACCGAGTATATTTAGCACCTCTTAAATAGACTTCATTCATATCGATCGATATATGATTTTATAGCTACTCTTAAGAAGCAAAAGGGAATAAGTCATGTTTAATGAAAACTGCGAGTCAATAAACATGGTTCTTTTTGATATTTCATTATTACTTCGCCATGTAATATGTCATAAAGCCCAACCTTTTAAGACTCATCTGTCTGTGCCCCTGAGGATCTTAATCGGTCTCTGCTCGTAGAATGTAGCTGAATCTTTATATAAAGCTGCTTCAAGATAGACTCGTTTGTCGAGGATACTCTCAATGTTGTTAGATCACCATACAGACAAATTGTGAAAACAGTTTTGTGGGGCAATGATATTATATTGTAATGTTGTGAAATTTGATAATTAAGATACATACCCACATACAAGCCATTAAAACCGATAAAGAACTAGGTTGTTTTATTGAATACTTTAGAAGGTAATTTACCCTAACTCTAAAAACTAAATTCCTAAGTTTCTACCGTTTTGTTTCAAACGGCTACCATTCCATGCGTTACACCGAAAACAATTACCGATGCTTTTGATTTTTGAACTGATTTACAAACCAAGTGAAGTGCATTGTAGTTCTTGCCCAATTCAATCAAGGTACTCTCGCAGAACTGTATTAAAGACAACGCGTAGATGGGCCTGCCGCTGCCTTCACTTTCGTACCACTACGTACTGTGCCACCATAAAACAATTTTGATTGGTTCGTTTAAAGATAAGAATTTGAACGAACCAATCAAAGTTAGCTATCTTCCCTGATACCCTGCCAACTTTTGACGATTATAATTTCATATAATATTTAAGCATCGTGACGTCTAGAACGTATCTAGTCGGTGCTATGATTAACCTTTGGCTTGACCACAACTTATATAATAATAATAGTAATAATACAATAGCCTTTATTTACAATCGAATGAGTTAGATACATTTCATCTTAGTATGTACTACTTACACAATATATAAAGTACATGTATATGTTTATATTTCATGTGTGTATACATTTTTTTTTAGTAATAGCCATAACTTTGTTTTAGACACCGGTTTCTCGATTGTCTTGCTCTCTAGCAAAGGCCACCCTAAGTGATCTCCACAACGATCTATCCCTCGCTTCTCTAAATACTCATTAACTTTTTTGCTTTACCTTAAGTAAGTAGATGCTTATGTGGTAGGTGCTTATTATAATAGAATCATTATGGACCCTGTCGAGCACAGCAAAAGTGTTAGACGAGAGGAAGCATCGATTTTACATAATAATAAAAATAGAAAGTTCTAGCCTGTGGAGCTTTATTATTAATTTAAAATTTTAAAATTTTGTGGTGTATTTTATTTTATTTCATGTCATATCTTAAAATCATTACCTGCTAGGTAATTATAAATTATTTTTCATCCAACATCCAACATGATCCTGGCAGCTTTTTAATATCATCTTTCCATCTTTGATGCTGTCTTCCTTTGGATCTCTTTTTATGTCTAAGGCACTATTCCGTCACTTCTTTGGCCCACTTTTCCGTCTTACTTCTTATAAGATGTTCTGACCATTTCCATTTCAATTGTTTGTTTGGTATTTTATATCTATTACCTATCTTCGTCTGTTTTCTAATAGTTTCCAACCGAATTTCGGCCTTTGATTTTATGTTAAGTATGCTACTTTCCATCCTGTGTTGACACGCTTTATAATATTAGTAAGAAGTAAGATTGCAGCCGAAATAAAACGCAAGCAACCACTAGTGTTATATTATAAATCATAGACAAAAATTATATTAGCTAATATCTATAAATCAATCGTTGCTCCCAATAATCCATTTCTAGCGAATATATTTCACAATAGATAGGTGAAAGTAGGATTATTGTCAGAATAGTTTATGTATCACGATTGCGGATCTTTATGGCTCCTTCAAACTACACGTAATCTGACAACGTATATCTGAGGGACAACTACAACCGAATTAAATGTCTATGGCGACACAATCCTTATGACGTCACTTGGTCCCACTTATCTCCCTCTTAAGGGGCGTCCATTAATTACGTGAGGCATTTTTGAGAATTCCCCCCCCCCCCTTCTCTCTTGGTGGGATTTAAGATTTTCCTTAACTCCCTCTTGCCTCCCCTCATCTCACGCGAGATTCTTCAATACTTCTATTTGAGCTGTAAACGTGTTGGATTATTGAAGAGAAAAAATTTGTTCTATCAGTTTTATTGAAGACAAGCAAACACTAATATTTGTGAATACTTATCACCGTAATTTAAAATCACAATAACAAAAAAGTATAAATCTACTAAGTCTGGTATCGACACTTTCGATATAGCCAAACAATCGAGCGCTTTGTCTCTGTTCTGCGAAGTTCGGATGAATAGTTACCTACTACAAATACTATTTTCTCAGATTTGGCCATATTTTATTGTAGAAATATTTTTCACAAAAATTTTACACCGTTTTCTGAGAAAACAATAATTACGTGATATTTGCCAAGACCCCCCTCCCTCCTAAGTGAGATTTGGAAACATTTAGCTTGATCCCCTCCCTCTAAAACACCTCACGTAATTAATGGACGTCAGTCAAACAAACCCAGCGTCACACCTGTATTACCTGAAGGTGTAAGCACAGGTAAATGTCACCCACTTTTCACCGACTATATTCAGGTTCCATACGTAATAGAAGGCGAGCCTATTAGGCACGAAACAAAAGCACAAATTGTTAAAAAAGTCTTTTTTGCTATACCTGGGAATCGAACCCTTGCGGTTACCCGTATACCACCGAGGCAGTTGAACCGTCAGTCAAATGTTTTCAGGTTGATTTAAAACATAGGTTTTAACATAGGTCTCATAAACGAGTAGGTATAGACCTACTCGTTTATGAGTAACCAGTTACGAAGTTATTAAAGTTTCAAATTGATAAATTTGATGTCAAGATTTGTTTTTTAAGTAAGTAATAAGTAATTCTTTATTGCGTTTGATTGAGTACATCGATGACCACTTATTATTTTTTGTTATGTTATTATTTTTATTATAATTATGTGCCTCGGTTGACCATCGGTCCCGATTGTCAATTAAAACATCTATGACAATCATTAAAGTTATTCAGAAGCCCAATACAATCTGACACCTGGTCTAACCATCTGGGCTACTGGTTCCCTACGGGTTTCGATGTCTGATAGTAGTCTCTCGTTTAATTCTGGTAGCTAGCCGCATGAGGTTAGACTGGGTGCCGACCCCAATAGAAACGGCAAAAAGGCAAGCGAAATGATGATGATGAAGTGACATGAAAGAAAATAATAACTTGAAGCTATGACTATTCATCATTACCCTTGCCTTTTCCCCATTTCTATTGGGGTCAGCTCCCAGACTAACCTGATGCGGCTAGCTACCAGAATTATACGAGCGACTGCCATCAAACCTCGAAACCCGAAGGGAACCAGTAGCCGAGATGGTTAGACCAGGTGTCAGATTATATTGGCTTCTGACTACATGTAACGATTGTCATAGATGTGTTAAATGACAACCGGGACCGACGGCCTAACGTGCTCTTCGAGGCACGGAGGGTAGTCCCTCAACCAACCAGACACCGAAACAAATTTTTGTTGCTACACAAATATTGTCCGGGGCGGGAATCGAACCCGCGACCTCCCGGGCACAGTATAGCCCAATCGGACGGCTTATACCGCTCGACTACCGAAGTCGTCGAAGCGATGACTTATTAATATTCAATATTGAAAACACTTCTAAAATGGTGTCCCGACTTTCTTAAGAGATCAGCCATTAGCGGAATCGAAGGGCCATTACAATTACATTACATGACAAGCTTTATTGAATACAAAAATCATTTAAATTGATTGACGACAACCACGCACACTGATTTAACTGTAATCTTGTTTGTTATTGATTCTTTGTTTTATTTTGAATGACCTGGTGGAGTAGCGGTTAGTGAACCTGACTGCTAAGCCGGAGGTCGTAAGTTCGGTTCCCACCTAGGACAAATCTTTGTGTGATCAGCACGAGTGTTTGTCCTGTGTCTGGGTGTAATTTATCTATAATATGTACATATATATTTCCAAAAAAAATTGTATCAAAGTATTATATCCGTACACAAGCAAATATAATTGCTTGATTTGGGACTGTAATATTATTATCTATTTAAATAAAAATGAAACCCGTTTTCCGTTGTCACGACATCACGCGTGAACGGCTGGACCGATTTCGCTAATTCTTTTTTTTAAATATTCCTTTAAGTACGAGGATGGTTCTTACGCAGAGAAAAATTAAAGAAAAGAAAATTTAGAAAGCGAAGAAGTGCCGAAAACCGGGTTAGATACCTATTATTTATTATTGGTTATATTCGGTAGGTCTGAGACCCGGTAGATGGCACTGCTTTACCGGGCAGAACGACGTCTGCCGGGTCCGCTAGTATTAAATATTATTATATTATATTAAATTATTATTATTATTTTTAAATAAAATGTGTAATATCTCCTCAACTTGCGATATAGGGATGTTCACGTGAACGTGTTAAAAATATCTCGTTCAATCTACCTTTTGAATAAGTTACTCTTAATAAAAAATTCAATAACCCCACGACAATTTTTATTACCTACCTCAAAACCAACCACTCCAGCTTTCGTATTCCGAATTTTCGGAAAATAACCGCAACAAGATCGGTATTGTCATCGGTATTAAGGCGCTAGCAGTGCCCTCTTTTCTGTCCGTTCAAAATACATCAAATGCCCGATACGGATTATAATCAGTTTTTATGAGTTCAAATTAATCATATCATTAATGTGCCTGATGAACGGTAATAGGCTCGTCTTCTATTACTTATGGGACCTAAACATGGCCGGTGTAATGTAGGTGATTTATCCACTGCCTACACCTTAGGGTCATACAGGTTTGTGCCCAATCTTCAATTTCTAGGGACGGAAGTAAGAGGGGTCAATGCATCTTATTGGCGTCACACTGAGGGCATATAGACATTGCTGAATATCAGTGCTGTGGGTCGCTTCTAGTAGGTACTCACAGCGTTTACTGAGCAATGTCCTTGTTTGACACGGAGGGGCACACTTACTCCTTGTTTTTTTTCTTTTTAACTGTTTCCATTTATGTTCTTTTTCTCTTTTCATCATTTCATTCTGTGTGTCCTGTCTCTGTCAAATAAATGTTTTTCTTTCTTTCTTCTTTGTTATCGTAAATTATTAACCCTACAACTAATTCTTGAGTGGAAACCAGGAATTGGCAAACGTAGCGTAGGACGCCCCCAGACTAGATGGAGTGATAATCTCAGCAGGACGGCCGGCAAGAACTGGATGAGAAAAGCCGCGGGTCGTGCTCAGCAGTGAACTAGAATAGGCTGATGATGATGATGGTGATGATACCTATCATAAATATAAACATGTAGCTAAAAGAAAACTAACAGCAAATACTGCTATAAAATAAGCAATCAGACATACAATTTTCGCGACAATTTGTAGTCACCTGCTATTTATCGCAGCTATAACAATTGGTATAACAAACCTACGGTTAACGTAACTAATGACTTCCTACGTCTCTGTCTGTCACAACGTATCGGACGCAGAGACAAAGTGGTTTTATATATGGAGGCAGCTTTTATTTAACGCAATTTTACAGTTTACAGTTACTTCTCAAGAGAGATGGGCTATGTTACGCTAATATGAATATGTACCTACAAGAAAAGGCTTCCTTCGTCAATTTTACTATAATTTGCTATATATCGCAGCTATAACAATTGTTATTACAAACCTACGAGCATCATAACCAAAGACGTATTACGTCTCTGTCTGTCATTACGTATTGGACACAGAACTGAAGTGGTTTTAAATAGCTCTCTGCTCGCGATTTGTAATTTCGCTACTACAGACTAGCAAAATGGCTAAAAAAGCTATAAAAATATAGAATAATTTATGGAAACAGCTTTTTTTTAACAAACATCGACCAGATTAATGACTAACATGATTATTATTGCAATGTAGTAATCTAGTGAATAAACCCAGGCAATAGAGGACTGGATTGTATCGTTTACTTTATCTATTCCAGTTATTATTTTAGTGCTGTTTAATCAAATGCTGTTCTATGAAAATTTTAATTTAAATGCAGTAGTTTTGGGTTTATAGATATTTATTCCTATTAAGACAAAACGTCACATAGTTACATGAGAACATAAGCATATGTAAAAAGTAAACTTGTTCGTTGACATAAATAAAGTTTTGTTAAAGAGTAGCGAACATTAATTTATCCTCACAAAAATTCGCATTCCACACGCGCACCGTGCAGTCCAAAGCGCGTAAACAAAGTTCAATTGTAATATCGTTATGGAAGATCGAAAAACAAATATTATTTAAGTCGATTCCGTACATTTTATTCTTCTTTGTCTAGGTCCGCATGTTTTTGGACGGCAGTTTCCTCCTTTTGCGATGAAGTTATGAGTGCAAAGGAAGCGGCTGAATGGGAGAGAGAAACAACAACTCTCCTTTTGTGTCGAGCCAGGCGCACTAGACGCTGTAGTGCCCCACGCGACAATATCCAGCCTCCATAAGTTGTGGCCTGAAGGCGGCGAATAGGGTGATTCGCCCTGATGCAGTGGTAAATAATAATATATTTAAAAAAAGATCCGAATTTTTACTGTCACTTGGCCATATTCGCTACCAAACCGCATGAAATCCTTCTCCATACTTACCATCCCAGAGATCATTAAGCATCCAGCTTACAAAAAAGAACACTTTCTAAATATAACTTTTTCAAAAAAATACTTCGTAACGTTCAGAAAGGATGCGCACGCGTCACGGGACTTAAAGCCATCGCTTTTTAACAATTAATCGCTTCCTGAAGTCACTACTTCCTCAAATTTTACTTTTCTTTTTTATAATAGAAGAAAATAAATTTAAATTAGATTCGAAAAGGAAATGTCTGATTGTCGGTGGTTATAAAAATGTTAACATGTCTTGTCTCTGGATGTGGTTTGGAGTTTATTTTATAGCGTTTTTTATTACGTTTGTGAAATCACAGCTACTGAATTTCATAGACTAACTTGTGGGACTGTAATAAAAAAAGATTGTATAGTTGAGCAGCGGTTACGCAGCGGCATTGGCCTCGCCTTTGAAATATAAGGTCTTTGGTTCGATCCCCGGTCGCACATCTTTGTGCAAATTGTTTCATCGCCACTGCTCAATATCGGTGTAGGAAGTCATCGTGAGGAAACTGAAAAGTATGAACTAACCATTCAAAGACATGTGACATAAACCAACACGCACCTGGCCAGCGTCTCTCTCTACTCGTAAGATTGTTAAAAGAAGACCCATGTTCAGCAGTGTGACACTAAAACGGGATGAAAAAATAATTATATAAATAAATAATAGATAAGATTTTAATAAACGATTTTTATTTTACAAAATTTGAATAATTGGTATCTTAAAAAAATCAACGTCATTTTTTTTATTTGATTTAAGTGTTAGTTTATTTATCGATGTCTCGAAAAAAACAAAAAGTATATAAGGTAGGATTAAGACAGTAAGTCTTCAAGTAGGTACCTACTTACTATGAATTGTAAACTAAACATAGCGAAACAATCTTTCGACAATTGTATACTACTAACTAGACAATCGTATTCAACTCATGCGCATGCTATCAATTACTATCAGTTATGGCTCGACCTTGATTAACGATATCGGCTGGTGCATTGTTTTAACAACAATTGCATTACAATAATACAATTATATATTACAAACAACAATTTTATTTTGTGGCAAGTTGTAAAGTTAATGTTGTTCCATTACCTCTAGCACTCAAGATAACTACCTTACGATATTAAGACTGCCATAAGAACTTAATCTTTAACAAAAGGCATTTGGTATAAAGTTATCCAGCCGACCCTTCCTCGTGCGTTGTGGTTGTAGGCGATGTGAGCTATTATTACTAATAATTATATTATTAATTCTTATCAATTCTTTTCATACTAAAGATAATTACAGCCAGACTCAAACAAACATGTTCATCAAACAAATGTCAGTCTTAGGTAAAAATCCCAACCCAAAATCGCCATCATCCCATTAAAAGAAGAAATAATTTAAAACGGATAATGAGCAAATACATTGCATATAGAGCTACGGTAGCGCATTGGTATATACCTCGCCTTTAAAATTAACGTCGCGGGTCCGTTCCCTGGTTGTGTCCTCACATTTTTTTTGTAAATTGTTTCATCGCTGCTGATCAGTGTGACAGAAAAAGTCGTGAGGAAACCGACATGCCTATGAATGAATCATTCGAGGACATATTGTAACACCCACGGACTCGCACTTGGCAAGGGTGCGTAGATAAAGGCCTAAACTCTCTAAACTCCTAAGATAGTTATGAGGAGACCCGTGCCTAGCAGTTGGACACTAAAAAGGGTTGAAGTGAGTGATTAGAAATAGAGCTTCGGTGGCGTAGTAGTATCGGCCTCGCCTTTAAATATAAGGTCACGGGTTCGATCCCCGGTTATGCCAAATGAATTGTTTCATCGCTAATCAATATCAGTGAAGGAACACATCGTGAGGAAACAGACTTGTCTAAGAACATCCAGCAGGCTTATATAAAAAATGTAAAGTCTAAACTCGTAAAATAGTTAAGAGAAGACAGCCCAGTAACTGTAGTGAATCGAAAAATGGTTTTAAGTGAAGTGATTGAGCAAATATTGAAGACCGCATTTCAACCCAACAAAGTCAAAAGTTAATACAAGTAGCCACATAGAGCAAATCCCTCAGCCAGACACATTTCATTTGGTTATGAGGAAGACGGAAGTGCAACTAGGTCAAAACGTTACATTTAGATGTTATAGTTCCCTGGTGACAATGCTCCATGGGCAGGCAGATTTTATTACATGCTAGTTTCCGTCTGAATCCCAATTTTCGCGCTTTAGACATTTATTTCGGACGCTTTAAAATAATATATACGTTGAAATAGATGGCGAATGTCGATTGAACACTAATCTTTAACTTTGGTCTCATTGAAATAAAACTACTTTTTAACGGATTTTATCGCGGTTTTTTTTTTAAAGTATTTTTATTACAATGTGTGATATTCGCGTAAAAAGACAATACTATTTCGTTTTCTCAGTTAGGTTAGGTTAAGGATAAGGATAAGTTTATCATCACTAAATTCACGATTTGCAACGAGTCACCTTTTTCGACATCAATGTCGATTTCATTACTTTTTAATCGACATTCGCCATTTTTTTTACGTGAAGTAATCTCCGAAGTCATTCATTAGATAATAAAAATTCAATTGAACTAACTTGAAAGTTAACAGGAATTCTGTTCTATTTTCTCCTTATTCTATCATCAGATCAAGAGAATCTTAATTTTTTAATGGGACCAACTTGAAAGTATACCTACTCTTTCGAACAAAAACACAATTGACTGAGTAATCGGCGAATACATATACCTACAAAAATACATACCAACCATAGAATCATATATTTTGTTCAGACGTCGGTTAAGAAAGGAATTAAACTTATTAGTTATCACATGCCAAGCGAAAATAATACTTAAGTAAATGCTGCAATTTAATAAATAATACCGTAAATGCTACAATTTAATAAATAATACTTAAGTAAATGCTGCAATTTAATAAATAATACTTATGTAAATGCTACAATTTAATAAATAATACTGTAAATGCTACAATTTAATAAATAATACTTATGTAAATGCTACAATTTAATAAATAATACTGTAAATGCTACAATTTAATAAATAATACTTATGTAAATGCTACAATTTAATAAATAATACTTATGTAAATGCTACAATTTAATAAATTGTGGACAGAAACAAAACTGTTATAAAATGTTTAAACAGAGTTTTTTGGGTGTCAAGAATTCGGTAATGGCTTGCTCTGAGGAAAATAGTTGAAAATGGCGCTATAAAAACCATTTAAAACGAGTTATAGGGTAAATAAAGCTATTTTGTTGATGAAACCCACATCGGAATCTGTTAAGTAGCTTTAACGATTGTAGTGCACTAACACAGACAAAAATAAGTCAGATAACAGTCATACATAATCGGTAACTGGTTTTTGCGCAGTTGCGCATTTCGGTCCAAGATGACGGATTTCGAATCTTATTATTTTAAACGCATACCTAGTATTTGGTATTTTCTCGATTGGTTGCATCGCGACTCGCGTCGCATTACAGCGTTTGTCGCTCATCTAGGAGGGTGAGTAAGTAAAGTTATTCTTCCAATACGCAATAAATAAAACCAACAAGGCGATTAAATACAAAAATAATGATCACAATATGTTTCCAATAATAACCAGTTGTTTATATTTAGGTCAGTGATGTGCAGCATACAAAGAGGTTTTTATTCATTGCAAAAGTTTGCCACAGTATAAAAACATCAGTAAGAATTATAGCCAAATAAATACAAAATTTGTATTAAAACAAGTGTCTCAAAATCATTCATTACGGGTATAGTTATTCAATTTACTAAACCGTTTTTCCAGCCAAATGCGAGTCGGATCCACACATGAGGGTTCCGTAGTATTTTTAGAGGCATTTTTACATATTATAAATTGGCCGACTATTACTCGTTAACCTGTACAGCTAACTTAACTTTTCTCAGGAATCTACTAACAGCGGTTTAGCTGGTACTGGAGGACACACTTGACTCTAACTAAAATTACAGCTTAATATTTCGTAAATGAAACCCTAAGTTAGAAAGCGTTCGACACACCCCTAAAATTTTTAATAAGCTATCTAACGGTATATCGCATGACGGAACTTTCGAAAAAATCTTCAAGATTTTTTTTCTAAGAGTTTATTTTTCAACTTCGTCGTTGCTGTTGATATTTATTAACATGACAAATTACAGCCCTGTCGTACCAAACGTCATTAAACTTACCTGTGTACGGATGGACAGACGGACATGGCAAAACTTCAAGGGATTTTTTTACTTCGGAACCCTTAACAGGAAAAGTATGTTTTAAGTATTCAGTTCAATCTTCGTTTTTAAGTAACTAGCCAAATGACAGTCTCTTAAAATACAGGCATAGCCTAACTTAAGAGACTGGGACATAATATTGTGCAGTATTTGTTGTTGTTACCCTTAGTAATATTTGATTGAGCATGCTGTAAAATGGAGTCAATAAAACATTTTATTATTTTATGTTATTATTATTATGTATGAAGGAGGTAAATGTCTTTTCATACGTAACTTAAAAGCCAAAAAGGTTTAACAGATTATGTCACTGTATTTTTTACTCTACACCACTTTCACAGCTAGTAATAAAAAACCAAAAGCAATTGCGATTCAGCATTCAATTATCGTTGAAAGCTGCAAGTTTCCAAACAAAAAGTATAAAATTAATTGCAGTTTATATCCCTCGGTGATAATTACCTGTTTCATTACAAAACACAGTTTCCAAAACACGGTTAAACTTCACTGACGATTTAACTGATAGTTAACCAATAACTGTCAGAAAAGACAAACTAAATTTGTATGTATATAAAAATAACATACTGCTCACGTCTGTAGTACTCAAAGGTGTAGGCAGCGGTGAATATCACTCACTATTCGTTTACTATTTTTAGGTGTCATACGTAATAGGGGGCGAGCCTATTGTCTTTCATAGGGCACAATTACAAACTCCGAGCTGCAACTAAGATTTTCTAAGTACCTACCTTTATTAGAAAAGTCTTTTTGCTCAACCCGAAACCTTGTGGTTATTGGGCAAAAATGCTTGGACCATTGAGGTATATTGACGGGCCGGTGGCGTGGTCGGTAAGATACTGCTTTTCACGCCGCATTTCGTGGGTTCGATTCCCACCCGAGACAAACATTTGTTTAAATATGTCTGTTTGTTATGTGTCTGGGTGTAATTATCTATATTTAAGTAGATATATATTTACAAAAGAAAAGTATTATATGTAGTATATTATTACCAGTTATCTGGTTTATATAGTACAAGCTCTGCTTAGTTTAAAATAATATAATAATAATATAATAATAGTTTAAAATATATAATTTAAAAATAATACCACTATACTATTATTGTTATTATATTATGACAAAAAATATTAGAAATTTATTATAATACAGCTGACCTTCCTAGGAAGGGAAGGAAAGGCGAGGGAATGAAAATAAGAATTGTTATGGTCGTAATGTATATACAATCGCCTAATGCAAATTCAAGTCTTTTACTTCTTAGAAGGACCAGTCAATTGCATCCCATTAAGATGATTACATGCCAATTGATCGAGGAGACAATGATAAATGTTTCTTTACTGAAGTTTACATTGATTAGGTATGACTTTATTCATATTTATCAGTTAGCAGGTGGCGCAGTGTTATCGAATTCGGTTTTGAATTTAGGTCGAAGGTAGGTATGATCTTGGGCTGCGCCTATGCATCTTTGTGGTAATAGTTTCATGCCTGCTGCTACTGAAGGAAAAATCGGAAAAATCTAATAGTTCGAGAACATATTGTTACATCAACCAACCTGCATTTGGTAAGCGTATGTTCTATCAACTCTTGAGATAGTTGAGAGAAGACCCGTGCACAGCAAACGGACATTAAAGCGGTATTTTATATAGAGTGACTGGTATTTAGTGTAAAATACTTTACTTTACCACATGTTAGTGCTCATGATAACAAACCACTTTCCAAAATAAACTTTTTAGGTGCAATTTTTTTTTAACTAAATTGGCTATCTTATATTGAGCTGTACATTAGAGGTGACGATAATGGAGTGCAGAGTAAGGAGAGCGAGGTAAAGCGCCGCGGCGGCGCCGCTTCGGTAACGGTCATCACGTGCATCAAGATCAGTATCAAATAGCGAATTTAATTTTAAAAAAAGTTGCTCTAAAAACAAAATTTATTGGATAGTTGTTTTTAATCATGAGCTAGACCACGCGGTAAATTATTTTACACTAATTAGGCACCACTTACCAGTCACCCTATTATTACTATACTCCAAAGTGTTGTGTATTTTAGGTGCTTGCTGTAACTTATTTCAACATAGTGCACAGGATTGACAAACAGTGACAGTTGGCAGTTTAAATTAAATAAATTATTTAAAAAAAAAAACTGTCGAAGGATCTAGAACCACTGAAAAGAGAAACTCTTTGCTGCAGATGATCTTGAATGCAGATTGCGTCTTGGTGATAAACGGGCGTACAAAAAAACTGTGCTGACGAGAATAGAACGTACGTATCGAGTCCATATAAATAACTAATATCACGTATATATCGATAACCATGACCAACAGTGAAAAATATAAATGGGTTTGCTTAAAAACGGTTCCTCTGTCTAAAATTGTCTAAAAAATATTGGCATCAATGGTCAACATACTCTCACAGAAAATTAAATTGAGAGAGTTAAGTAAGTGGTAAGAAAAAAATATAGTAATAATTTTAGCATTTATAGATAGACCGTTTAACTCGCGTATCGCCTATCGCCAAGTTTCTGACTCCTCAAGCTGCACAGACAGTGATGATGATTCAAGCGATATGGATATTAGTGACGAATAGTCTTAAATTAGGTAAAAATCTGTGTACCTCAGATGGCAATACACGAGTTAAACGGTCTATCTACATATAATCAATAAAATCATTAACATATTCATCCCAGAAATTTTTATTGTGTGTGCTAAGCTTCTCCAGTAATGCATGTTAATAACATTTATTGTGTAATTCTATGCTTTACAGTTTTGTCATACAACTATCATGAATTAAGTAAAAGTACAAAAAAAAAACAAGTAAGCAGTATTTGGTCTGTCTTTCCTTCCTGATTAATTATTTTACTGTGACTTAAACATTTCATTTTACACTTGGTGACCAGAATATAATTATCTAATTTATACAATTTTGGCGGATACGCAAAAGTTTTAGTTGGAAATAAGGATGTATTTTTTTTATTTCCTCTTCAGATATACACATCCTATGAGAAGTGTATGTAAAAATGTTCCCATGCCTATAAACACCTAAGTATTGTATCGGGCGAATTAACATGAGACTTAGCTGGACCTGCTACTGGGTATTATTTTAAAATAAAATGATTATATTGAGCGATTTTTATTTTACAATTTATCGATTATTAATAAATCGATAAAAAAATCGAATTATATAAATTGGTAAATGGCTTGGGAGGATTTGACTAAAAGAAATATATATTTAAAAATGTGCAATAGGCTTGAACATTTTTAATGTGCAATGGTCTACTACAAAACGCGCCTGCCCAAACTGATGAAAAAAGCGGTGTTGTAAGTCAAAACGTGTGTGTAAGTATTACTGTGTATTTGTGTACACGTTTGTGGCATCTTAAACTTTACTTTGGTACGTAGCTACATACTTTTCTACTTACATCACTTTTTCATACATTTTAATATAATTTATTATGTGTGGTTTAATTTTTTGTGCTGACGCTACCTTTGCATGGTTTTTGGTATGAAGATAGTCGCGAGTTCAGTCCTACTCTTAATACGCATTGTATTGTCTGTAGGATTTTCTATGATTGTAATTCATTTCAATCCTTTTTAGTGTCCCACTGCTGAGCACGGGTCTTCTCTCAACTATCTTACAAGTTGAGAGAGTTTAGGCCTTAATCCACACACGCTGGCCAACTGCGGGTTGGTGGATGTCACATGTCCTCGAATGATTACTTCTTAGACATGCCGGTTTCATCACGATGTTTTCTTCCACAGATCTTGAACAGCAGCGATGAAACAATTCACACAAAGATGTGTGAACGCGACTGAGAATCGAACCCGCAACCGTATATTAGTAAGGCGAGGCCCGTACGACTGCTCCACCGCTGCTCTATGCTCAACTACTCTGCTCTTTTCCATACATTTTAACATAAGTTATTATGAGTGGTTTAATTTTTTGTGCTAACGCTACCTTTGCATGATTTTTGGTATGAAAATAGTCGCGAGTTCAGTCCTATACTTAAAAGGCATTGTATTGTCTGTATCATTTCCTATGATTGTAATTATTATTGTATTTTATTAATCTTTTCAATCCTAACTCACAAACGCCATTCTGTAACACAATACAAGACCACACAGAACTGAAATGTCTAGGGTTACAGACAATGTTCGCGATATCTAATGGTACAGTCAAAGCGAGCTATCTAATGTAATAGTTTATTACGACGGTAATATAGTTATTTGATAGAACTTGTACTGTTAGGTAGAAAAGTAATAACCCTTCTGTAAATAAATTATCATTGTCTATGGAATTACTTTCTAGTTGACATTTACCTTTACAAATCAACAAAATGCATTAATCCTTATCAAACGGAAAGAGCAGTTTTTTTATTCTGTAATAGGCTTGCGTTTGACCACAGCTTGCCTGTTGTTTAGCAATATGTAGTCTACGATGAAACGCGCTTTCCCAGTAAATAACGATTTTGTAAATATATACTTATATAAGATAATCACACCCAGACTCAAGACAAACAGACGTGTCCATCACACAAACGACCTACGGTGTGAAAAGCAAGTATCTTATCGACCACGACAGAAAAATATAAAACATAAAAGTTGAATGAAAATCAAATTAAAAATCAGACGTTGCCGCGTTGGTGGAAATTGTTTTCGAAATTACTTCAGAATGCAGGCTGATAAATTATGAGTATGTAAATCATTGGGGAGCAGCGGTGGCGCAGCGGTTTTGACCTCGCCTTTGAAATATAAGGTAACGGGTTCGATCCCCGGTTGTGCCCACACATTTTTGTGTGAATTTCATCGGCTGTTTAAATGAAATGAAAAAGTGAAATAAAACATCGTGAGTCAACAGGCATACCTATGAACTAATCATTCGAGGTGACATCCACCAACCCGTACTTGGTCAGCGTGTTTTTATCAAACCCTAAACTGTATTAACTCAGCAGTGGGACATTAAAAAGGGTTGAAGTGATGTAAATCATTAATAAAGATAATAATGTTGGTCTCATTGAAATAAAACTACTTTTTAACGGATTTTATCGCGGTTTATTTTAGATTTCAGATCCCGACGTTTCAAAGTCTTTTCAGACTTCATGTTCACGGGTGGACTGAGCTATTTGACGTCCAAAAATATTAATCACAATTATTACTGACGACCTCCAAACATTAATATTTAAGTTGCGTTCCGATTTAAGCAAAACTGAGCTCACAGTGTCTTGAATTCTGAGTTGATTTTGCTTGGGTTTTGGTACAAGTAAATTAAGCACTGGGTCCCAAGCTGGTGGTATATTCCAACCATTTTCTCTGTTAAAATTAGGATGATATTTAATACTAAATGATGGTCTCATTAAAAATGAAACCGATATCGATGAATTTTCTTTTGCATTGTACTCATGATACCACGAATCTTTTCTGTATCGTACCTACCACTTCGTTCAGTGCTAAATCTTCCCACAGTCGCCAGGTATCGAAGAATAACAAATCAAGTCTTGACATTGTAATGTAACCAAATAGTAGCTGAGATAAGTGCCGTCATTGAGCTACAATACCACACAATTGAATAACGATTCTAATGCGCACACGGTGGACAGGGGTCGAAAATTCTAGTGAAGTACTCATACTTCGGTCTATACAGATATCGATGTAATAGAAGGCGCAGCGGTGGCGCAGCGGTATGAGCCTCGCCTTAGAAAAATAGGGTAGCCGGTTCGAATCCCGGTCGTGCCCACACATCTTTGTGTGAATTGTTTCAACTCCGCTGCTCAATATCGGTGAAGGAAAACATCGTGAGGAAACCGGCATGGCTAAGAACTAATCATTCAAGGACATGTGACATCCTCGCAACTCGCACTTAGCCAGCGTGTGTGGATTAATGCCTAAACTCTCTCAACTCATAAGATAGTTGAGAGAAGACCCGTGCCCAGTAGTGGGACACTAAAAAGGGTTGAAGTGAAGTGAAGTGAAGTAGGAGATATCTTAGATCCCTTTTTTTAATGGGACTTAACCTACCACCGCAATCCTGTCACTGCTGATTCTTTATGTCAGTATCAACAACGGCACCGCGAAGAGACTCGGGAATTGAACTAGGCAAACCCCGGGACACCTAAACTGTCTAGGACCCAGCACAAATTTGATCAGAAAGATAATAGGAGGAATTGGAACGTTAGATTGATTACTCTTAGATAAATACTAACTAAGCAAGAGCTATACATCTATGACCGTTTAACTCGCGTATCGCCGAGGTACAAAGTCATAAAACATTAATTAAATCTCCTATAGAACTATTTAACCACAGATAAAAGTAATGTAAGACTATTCGTCACTAATATCCATATCGTTTGAATCATCATCACTGTCTGTGCAGCTCGAGGAGTCAGAATCTTGGCGATAGGCGATACGCGAGTTAAACGGTCTATCTTTAGTCAAGTCACCTTACGTGAATTGCGTGTGAAATGGAGAAAAATCAAAGCGGGGTAAAGCCGCTGGCCCGATGGATGATCTTGTGTTGATACCTTGACATGCAAAGGATTGCAAATTTGAAAAAAATCATGTTATCTTCATAAAACATTATGTTTACTCTATCGGCTATCGATAAGTGATTGATGTTGGAATGACATTTCGATGTCCTCATTTATCGATATCGATGAACTAAATCCCCATCACTAAAGTATAGTGCACTTATCGAGACACAAATCGTTACAATCGCGGCCGAGTGGATACGGGACACGGTTCCAAATCATCAAACGTAACCGACTTTGTTATTTGTTCTACTTTGATACTCAGAATAGTATTTTGTTACTATGCGTTTGCGCAGCATAACAAAACATGTTGCAAGTACTATTTCTCTCTTTCCTCGATGCATCGGTGTTCGAGTGGTAAGCGTATTCGCTTAGTAACCGCGAGGTCCAGAGTCTGATTCCCGGGTCGAGCAAAGATTTTTCTAATATACTTACACAATCTTAGATGCAGTACGAAATGAATGGCTACAGGCTTCCCCCTTATTACGAATGTGAACTAAACATAGCCACCTTCCATAGCATCCATTTCCATCCAAACAATTGGTGAATATTTTTGACTAGGCAGGATATTGATTAGATTTCTGTGATGTTATTTTGTGTCCCATCGAGATGCATGAAATATGGGGTGTATTTGATGATCGCCAGCCTATGGGTTCACCGAGATATTTAATATTTATTTTAGGCAACTAGGCCCGTAAAAAATACCCAGAGCTAGCTGTTGATTTGGCTACACTATAGACAGTTGCTTTTATGCACCGACAAAATTTTGTCATAGAAGCTCGACTATTTATAGTCTTTCAATAAAAAAAAAATGCCAAGTTCCTTTTTTTTATTCTGAAATAGGCTTGCGCTACTACAACTTGCCTGATGTTAAGCAAGATGTAGTCCACGATGGAACGCGCCCGCCTAATATACCAATTCACTCGTGATTACGAATGATTTTCGGTGAGAAGTGGAATGACGCTCCATTTCGCTATGGTGGAAACCATAATGGAGCAAAAACTCCGACCCCACCCTGCTAAATGGTGTCACCAGGCATCGCACCGGCACACACAAGACCGCTTTGTCTGGTGGGTGGTCACTAACCACAGCCGAAGCCTACCACCATTAAATTACCAATAAACATAATTACCAGTTGATTGATTGTCACCTGATTGTCCTTGCAAGTTGTATGCTGGAATCTTGCAAGTAATTACAAGTAGGTACACTGTTTTTTTTTAAACGCATAGGTACGCATCGCATCTTGAGACACCCGATCATACCCGGTTGAAACCAAAATATAATTAGATTCGGCTTATGGAAGTTTATTTACTTGGTATTTACTTAACTAAAATTATTTTAAACAGAGGTTTTTTAAGTATTCTATGTTAAGAACCAACCCGTAAATTGCTCAAACGAACCAAAAATTTAAAGAGTAACCTTTGTACCAAAGATTTGAAATTTGAATCCTTTGAAAAACACCGATTCGTTTGTAGATAAAACACATTGGCATTAAGTACTTTTTAACCGCATTTATAAACTTGAAACAAATCCAATCGGGCTACCGTTTGATGGTAATATTGACTAATTTCACCACATCAAAAACCTAACTATCTTCAACCTTAAGTTATTAAGTTAAGATTCAAAATGCCTTGACATTGCACTTTGATTGTAGAACATCGATTAGGTATGTGTTTGAATTTAATCCTTTGATAGGACTTTCGGTTTGACTTTTCGACGTTTATCGTCTAGTTGGTTATTTATTAGCCTGGAAATAGGACAGTAGTGGGCCTAGGTCTAGAAAAAAATCTAATTTGATTTTTATTCTTCCGACCGCAGCTCCTCTCACGCGCATCTATCTAATGCATTTCGTGTAATATTCTATCTAATACCTATAAACGAGCAATTCTTGTAAAATATATAATCTGTATCTCAGAAACAGCTAAAAATTTATTCATGTAATTTAGTATGCAGATGATTTTGCGTGCGATCAATCGATCTAGCTGGGTTCAGGTGTCCAAGGACTTGGCTGGTTATTAAACCCCAAGCCACTTCACAGGCACTGCTTTTGATGCTAGTTTACAGGAGTAACGGTGTCAGGAGTGTGGTAATAGGTGCACCATCATATGTATTGGTCATTTCAACCTTTGTAAGTGTACCACAGCTGGGCAAGGGTCTTCTCTCAACTATCTTAAAGTTGAGAGAGTTTAGGCCTTAATCTTCACACGCTGGCTAAGTACGGGTTGGTGGATGTCACATGTTGTCCAATGATTAGTTCATAAACATGCCGAGGCTTTCTTCACCGATATTCAACAGCGGCGATGAAACAATTCACACACAAAGATGAGAGGGCACGACCAGGAATCGAATCCACAAACTTATATTTCAAAGGCGACGCCGATACCACTGTTTTTACGATGCTATTGTATTATAGGCCGACCGTTTAACTCGCGTATCGCCTATCGCCAAGATTCTGACTCCTCAGCACAGATAGTGATGATGCTTCAAGCGATATGGATATTAGTGACGAATAGTCTTACATTACTTTTATCTGCGGTTAAATAGTTCTTTAAGAGATTTAATTAATGTTTTATGACTTTGTACCTCAGACGGCGATACGCCAGTTAAACGGTCGGCCTATAGACAAAGTACGCTCTTAACCCTAATAAATCCTGGCAAGTCATTGAGCAGTTTATTTAAATTGTTTAAAAGGCTTGCGACCTATTTAGGAATACGATCAAGTGTTATGCCAATTTATAACTAGATGACGTAGTCAGAGGTGTTTATCACGTGACGCTAAGTATGAAATATTTTCAAAATTCGAACATAAATTAATGTGTATTGCTAAGACGCAATAAATATTTACGACGTCTGCCGTTGCCGACAGTTGAAAGCGATGTCAGAGGTACGGTAGTGGTTTCTCGATCATGCCACGGCAGTATCAAGGGAATTATTGCAGGCAGCGCGAGGAGCAGTGGTAGGTATGCGCTGAATGTAAGTAAACTAGGTATTAAACCCATTTCTACTTTTCTTTTTTTTTTCTTTTTTTTTCTTTTTTTTTACTTTTCTTTTTTTTTTAATTTGGAGTCTCTAGACCCAGCTGTATAAGCTGTGCGTTGGTATGTCAGTCATTAAGTTACTTTTTATATTTAAAAAGATTGAAGAAGTTAAAAGTTTGTAAAGAGGTATCTGTCGTATGCACTAAAAGTGCTAAAACAGTTTTAGCACAGATAATATAATACTAGTATAGTTCTATATTATCTGTGCTAAAACTAACAAAACCATTAGAGTTCAACGAAACGCACGATAGTTGGTTGTATTGTAAAATAATTAACATTATCGCTAAAAGCAATTAATATGCGCCCACGCACCAACAATCGACAACAAACATCTCAATTTCAATAAATCTACATAAATTACAATGGTATTGGGAATAGCGTTTTCTCTTTTAAAAATAGTAAAAAGAAATCTGCATCAAAATCGGTATATTCATTTAAGCGCTACGATTCTACAAGCTTGTACGCAGATTTGCACGCCAAACTTATAATACCCCTTCGTTTAGTCTTAGCAAAATAACGGTCGTCCTACTGCTGAGATAGGTGACCACGGGATCATTCTCTCAACTAGCTTAAGATTTGAGAGAGTCGGACCCCGATTAGCGTGTTTTAGACATTTATCTAGAACTCGAAGTATACATTTTTTAAGTATATATTTTAGTTAAAAGCAACTTTCCACAAATCATCTGAAAGCTAAAGCGATGATAAAAGCTAAAAAGCTTACACATTCTTTAAACCTAATTAAGTCTGAGCGCTCGGCACGAAAGCGTGACAATCTTACCACCACACCCAATTAGTGATTCAGAGATGCAATTTTCTAAGAAACACAACGTTGTTCCGTCGTTGTAGAGATACGGCGATTTTATTTTTTATTATATGACACATCAATCGTCACATCATTGCTCCATTTTAATAGGTAAGGATGGGTGGCAGTTATTATTTGTATGTCGGAGAAGTCATTAGTACGGGAGCAGACTTGACAGCGAGGCGGCAGCGCGTCGTGTCGACACGCTTCGACAGAGTCTAGCCTGAGGTTCGCACGGGCGACGAGTGGGGACCGTCGCTACACGAACTGTCCCCAGTTCTCTATAGACATCCGTACCACCAACATCAGTCTAGAAACTGTCTTACCACTCGTTGTATTATTTTAACATTTTGTTACAAATTAGTATTGTGATTAAGTTAACTTTGTTTGTTCCATTGCTGCTCGTAAACACACCCACTTATGAAGTTTTCTGGCGAGGACTATCCCTATGATCGGCCCCCTGTACCTATATGTATATCGTAATTTAGATATCACTATATTTATTTAAGTAGATGCATGTCTGCCGCACATTTGATTTCGGTATAATATTATTTAAAAACTTCATTAATTTATTTACTAACATAGTCCTAAACATTGTTGTTGTATTGTTACTAACATGATATGAATCCTGTTGGAAATAAAATCTATTTTTTTTTTATTTTTTTATTGGATTTAAAATGCCTTTTTTTCTTCGCTACAGATGCATTACCTCGCCCCATCGTCGTAGCTTAATGGATAAGTTAAGTTATTAAGTATGTATTTACAAAAGAAAAGTATTATATGTAGTGTATTACCAATTATCTGGTTTCCATAGAATAAGCTCTGCTTGGTTTGGGATCAGATGGCCGTGTGTGTTAATGTCCCACTATAGAGTCCCACTGCTGGGCACGAGTCTTCTCTCAACTATCTTACGAGTTAATAGAGTATAGGCTATAATCCTCACATGCTGGCTATGTGTGGGTTGGTGGATATCACATGTCTTGAAATAATTAGATCTTACCTGGTGTTTCGATCATATTTCCTTCACCGATATTAAGAGGAATCGTACCTGCGACCTTATATTTCAAAAGTGAGGCCGTTACCGCTGCGCCGCGCCGCGGCTTCTCAGCAAACATTCGAAGTCACTGAAACTTAATTTCTGAGTTAGGATGTGTCACGGATATATCAAAGATGTCCAGTTTTTGTGAGTAGACGTCTACAGCAAAAAGATAGAATCGAACTTTAGCGCCAGGGAATAAAACAAGTACCACAGAGTCAGCCACTGAAAACAATCTACGAAAAGTTTATTTAAACAAACAAAAGAATAGGGATGACAACGTTTTCTTTTTTTGATTTATCTGTCAAATAGATAAATTAAATATATCGGACACGAATTTTTCTTTGTCTTATGACGAATGAATCCTCGAATGACGTCACACCTAGGTAATTTTTATTCAAAGGCATGACATACCGCCAGTAACTGTCTACCGAATTTAATTAAAAAGGTAATTGGAAAAGATAAGTTGGAAAGGATAGTAGAAACTAAGTTTTACTATTGGTAAGAAAGTTAAAGTTACCGTTTACTGCAGGTAGAAATTGAAAGGCTTATCCTGTTTATGTATTTACCTTAGTCGATGAATTCTGTAACTTAAAATAAAATTTCTTCCCACTGCCCGCCTTTTTTTTTCTTATTTGTAAATGATTAATGAAACGGATGCAGCAATTGTCCCATTAAGCGATGGGATGTTCATTTGACTAATCGATATCAATAAGTTTACAATACGTACCAAGTACAGAATGACTTGTATATAAGTGTTACAGAAGCGTTTGAGTATAATATGAATAATAAATGGTTATATAATGAAATAAAACTACTTTTTAACAGATTTTATCGCGGTTTATTTTAGATTTCAGATCCCGACGTTTCAGTCTTTTCAGACTTCATGTTCACGCGTGGACTGAGATATTTGACGTCCATAAATATTAATCACAATTATTACTGACTACCTTCAAACATTAATATTTAAGTTGCGTTCCGATTTAAGCAAACTTAGCTCACAGTGTCTTGAATTCTGAGTTGATTTTGCTTGAGTTTTGGTACAAGCACAGATAATATAATACTATACTAGGTAACGTCCAAATGTTTTAATAGCAACAAAAATAAGTATAGCATTAAGTGTAAGAACGATCGGTGATAATAGTGAAGAGATGTTATTTTCTAAGTAAGAACTTCTTTGCTCCGGCTTCCCCTTTTCAGACTTCTACCCTTCGCCACTGATACCTACATATCTATTATATATAATATCTATATATATAAAAATGAAACCCGTTTTCCGTTGTCACGACATCACGCGTGAACTGCTGGACCGATTTCGCTAATTCTTTTTTTAAAATATTCCTTTAAGTACGAGGATGGTTCTTACGCAAAAAAAAAATAAATAAAAAAAAACAAATTTAGAAAGCGAAGAAGTGCCGAAAACCGGTTTAGATACCTATTATTTATTATTGGTTATATTCGGTAGGTAGGAGACCCGGTAGATGGCACTGCTTTACCGGGCAGAACGACGTCTGCCGTCTGCTAGTATATAATAAAAATGAATCACTAAATGTGTTGGTAAGCGGAAAACTCGAGAACGGCTGAACCAATTTCACTAATTATTTTTCTAGAACATTTCTTGAATTACGAGGATGGTTCTTACACGAAGAAAAAATTAAAGAAACTTTACTCCTTCGAAACGGCTCGACGGATTTTTACAATATCTATTTTCGGTAGGTGGCACTGCTTTACCGGACAGGACGACGTCTGCAGGGTCCGCTAGTCTATAATATAAAAATGAATCGCAAAATGTGTCGCTAATTATTTTTTTAGAATACTCCTTGAAGTATGAGGATGGTTCTTACGCAGAGAAAAATTAAAAAGAAACTCCTTCAAAACGGCTTGATCGATTTTTATGTAATCTTATTTCTATATTCGGTAGGTCTGAGAATAAGTCTTAATATTTCGGACCCGGTAGCTGGTAACGCTTTACCGTGCAGGGCGAAGTCTGCGGGGTCTGCTAGTAGTTAATATACTTTTGACTAACCCGGAATGCAACACAAATAGGCCAAATAACAGAACTATTCCGTGCCAGGATCAAATCACAGCATAGCAATAACAGTTAACTAAACCTAACAACGTAGTTAATTCAATTAGATTGTAACTTGAAGTGATAAATAAGTTCGTTATCAGTTGCTTATCTGATGTAGATTATCTTGGGTTAAGTTCAAGTTGGCATGATTGAGTAAATATTTTTAACTGAAAGTGTAAAACTTATGTTAGAACCCGATTGTAACACATTGTAGGAGGTCTGCCTACGATTTATACATACTCTATCGGTCGGTTATCGCGCCAAAACATTACCTTATTTTTGCGCAGTCGGATAATAATAATAATAATTAGCCCGTAGGGCAGCTTGTGGCGAGCTGTTATGGCGTAGCGACCATACGGACCCGAGTGCTCCAGGGAGAAGGTCCTGTCCCTCACCTCCGGCTGGTCTTTACTGGCTGGCTGGAGTGAACCCTGACGGGGGACAGATCTCCCACCTCTTGCTTGCCTTCATTGGCCGGCTTGAGTGGAGTTGTTAGAGCAGAGATGCTCGGAGGAGGAAGTGTCCCGTAAGTGGCTAGTGGGCACGTGAGGCTGGACCCTTAGGGAGCCAATGATCGGGTAGAATGCCGTGGGACACCGCTCTACTCCCCTAGCCCCTCAGAATATGTTGCCCCTTGTCGCTTCTTTTAGCGGCCATACGGGGGCCCATTTATTGAGTGGGCGAGTCACCCCCTGCCATTTTATCCGTGTTAATTTGCATTGGTCAGGCAGGGGCCATAGTCCATCCATAGTCCTAGTTACCTAATCCATTAGCACCCACCACCATAACCTAGATTTTAGTTCCTATATTCTGCAATAGTCCTGCTCTAACCGGGGATTGTCCTTTGTTGTACCTATATGGTGCGAACAGGGATAATCGTCGGTTGGTGCCACATTACATTTAGAGTAAAATTGTCTTACGGGCCTCTACGTGTTGGCTTCGGCCCCACGCACGCCTTTTAAAAGTCCGGAGCTCCAAAGCTCCGAGATAAGAAAAAAGACAAACATAATAATAATAATAATAAAAACTATCCTATGTCCTTTCTCGGGTCTCAAACTACCTCCATACCCAATATCATCCAAATCGGTTCAGTAGTTTAAGCGCGAAAGCGTAACAGACAGACAGAGTTACTTTCGCATTTATAATATTAGTAGGGATAGGCAATGGTGCGGTGGTGGTCCTGGATGCAGCTGTTTTTTGTTTACCGGGATTGTATGGGCGCAGGGCAGGGTGTGTGGGATTCCAATTGGTCACTTCACTTCACCTCAACCCTTTTTAGTGTCCCACTGCTGGGCACGGGTCTTTTCTCTACTCTATCTTACGAGTTGAGAGTTTAGGCCTTAGGTAATCCACATACGCTGGCCAAGTGCGGGTTGGTGGATGTCACATGTCCTTGAATGATTAGTTCTTAGACATGCCGGTTTCCTCACGATGTTTTCGTTCGCCGATATTGAGCAGCGGAGATGAAACAATTCACACAAAGATGTGTGGGCACGACCGGGATTCGAACCCGCGACCTTATTTCTAAGGCGAGGCCCGTACCGCTGCGCTACCGCTGCTAGTCCAATTGGTCACCCGAACTAAAACCCCTCGGTTTCCTTCGCGCATCTTAGAGTGTCACGGGAACTACAAGTGACACAACCGAGAATGTTAGTGATTATAATTCCGTTGAAAGAAAGGGATGCGGATATATTCGCACCCTTTCCTTTCAACGGAATCACAATCTGAATCACAAACCTAACCTAACCTAACATTCACCTCTTCGATTGTCAAGTCGGTTAAAACAACAAAAGGCAACAACCACCACATGGCTCTCATGTTTTATTATGAACTTGGACCGAATATCCCTTTGAGCCGCTCTCAAAAAAACTTCAAAACATTGATTTTAACTTCCTGAAGTGCTGTTTATCTCATAAGAATATGGGAATCCACTTCTGCCATGGGGTTAAAGTAAAGCAAAGCCCTAAAGAAAGAAACCTTTTCACTTCACTTCAACCCTTTTTTAGTCACGTGTCCTCGAATGATTAGTTCTTAGACATGCCGGTTTCCTAACGATGTTTTCCTTCACCGATATTGACCAGCAGCGATGTAACAATTCACACAAAGTGGGCGCGACTGGGAATCGAACCCGTGACCTTATATTTCTAAAGCGATGCCCGTATTAATAATTTAATTTAGATGGGCCGGTGGCGTGGTCGGTAAGATATTTGCTTTTCACGCCGCAGGTCGTGGGTTCGATTCCCACCCGAGACAAACATTAGTGATGAACATTTGTGTTTGTGTCGAGTCTGGGTGTAAATATCTATTATAAGTATATATTTACAAAAGAAAAGTATTATATGTATAGTATATACCAGTTATCTGGTTTCCATAACACAAGCTCTGCTTAGCTTGGGACCAGATGACCGTGTGTGTTAATGTCCCAGAATATTTATTTATTTATTTTATTTTATTATGTTAGCTATAGGTAAAATCGTATGAAGTCCCTATTCCTTCACTTAAATACACGAATTTACTTCTAAAATCCGCAATAAAACTTCACGTACGTAACAGTAGCGAAGCAGAAATAGCAAAGCTCTCGTGTTCCGCGCAAAACATCCTGCGCAACAAGGAAATCATGCGCGTGCGCCTGTAAACTTCCTGCGCAGTGACGTGACTTGGGAACCGTTGAAAGTACTAGTTAACTTTGATTATGAGGTCTTCGTTTAATCCGCACTTAATATTATAAATACGAAAATAACTCTGTCTATTTGTCTAGTGCGCTATCACGCCAAAACTACTGAACCGATTTGGATAAAAGTTGGTCTGGAGATAGTTTGAGACCTGGAGTAGGACTTAGGATAGTTTTTAACCGACTGTGCAAAAAGAAGTTTATGATTAAGCGCGATATCGACATACACTTGGGTGGGAAGCTAGTTTGTAATAAGTCCTAGCCCAATTCTCAAGTATTACATAGATTAGTCTATGAGTCCAAAATAATTCCAGTAGTGTCCATCTTCTGAGTGGAAGGTACTAATTTCCATACGCTGCTGTTTTATCACTGTCGTGTGATTGCAGTGTCATGAAGAAGAAAAGGACAAAACATGTTTAGCTATTCGCAGCTAAAGATTGTAACAGTACACACGTAAAACAAGGGATAAAATATTTTATTCGCTAACCCTGTCGTGTGACATATCGTTCAATATAGTCTAAGATCCGAACCTAAATCGACCTTCACCGAGGAGCTGATTATTATTATTTCTATTGAACGAAACATATTTTATCATGAATTTCGTATATTAGAAAACATATTAAAAAGCTAAAAAAATACTGGACAGTCTATTTTTAATTATTTAAAAAAAAAATTAATTAAATGTTGCTACATCAGGATAGTACTTTTTTTTATTCCTGACTGAAACTATAAAACGTATAGAATGTGCAGCCGTTAGGTTGCCTACTATTTACCTGGGCGACTACTGGGTTGTCAGGTATAAACAGGTGATTGGGAACAATGGGGACGTTGTCATATTGGCATATTAACAACGTCCTCAAACACTCCAGTTTTCGCAATTAGGAGCCTTCATCAAACATATTTGAAGGTATATGTCCTGAACGTAGTCAGGTAAACCCATTTAAAAAAGCTGGACCCATTTGGTAATCACTGTCCACGTCAACGAGGCTGTCTTAACCTACATACCTAGATAGATACTTAAAGTTTATTACGTACTAACATAAGTAAACAGCCATTATGGTCTATTAAAGCAGTCAAAGGCATTTTAAACGGTCATTCCTAGATGCCTGTCTAGAAATTTTAAATAGTAATTACTTAAATCGAATACGAATACCAAGATACTCTTACTAAAGTATTTCAAAAATGTAGAGAAAACGCTGGATACCTACGTGCACATTATGTAGGTACAGTTTTGGCTATAAGTCCACTAGCAATTTTACTAATCTATCGCATCATAACAAACGAAGGAGGTTCTCAATTCGACTGTGTTATATAGATTAGTTTGTTACCTAATTCTTTGATATAATAATATGTAAACCGAATTCTATGATTCTTTTCTGTTTGAAAGCTGGTGCTTCTCGTGTGTTCCCATTTAAATTTAATCATAATTGAAAGAAGCAGGTTCTCTTAGTAGTCTGTGGAAGCGTCATTTATGCTAAGCGTCTGCGGCCTACCAAAATTATGAAAGCAATTATTGTCATAAACGCATAACTCTAGGTACCTACGTTTGAAGTTGGTTTTAGGTTTTGTGTTTTTTGTTGCAATAACAATTATTCTTTATGAAACATTATTCACACTTATGAAGGCTAGCAGTACAATGCAACCGAATTTAAGTCTAGCATGTCTAGTCTAGTCATGCCTTTAAAGTGTAGGTAGGTATTCGCAACTTGATAATTACCAAAATCAATTTTTTTAACTAGTACCGCCATCTTTTATTTATATAAGTTAATATTTAGCTGCCCCGTTGAAATTGACACTGACAGATATGTAGATTGCCTGCTCAGCCCGCTACTAACCTGTCACTCCTGTCAGTCGTTCAATTCAATTCGATGTGCAAAGAATTTCTATCAAAAGAATTTCTCATTGAAAACCTGAAATAAACTAGTCTAATATCCATACTAAGGTAATAATGAGTTATTAAACCGGTTACATAGTTAATCTTGCGTAATACACACCAATAGCGTTTCGTTGACGACGAACGAACGCAATAATAGATTTTTTTCCAGTGGTGACAATACTTGCGAACATAATTTAGTGTGATTTACAACAACAGGCTGTTATGAATCCCTCCCGCATCGCGATACGTGGTAAATAATAAATTATTGTAATGTTCTAAGGGTTCAACTATCTAACACTGGTGTTTCGCCGAAAGAAACTGATTAATCTCATTTATACAATGAATGCAACGTTTTTTAAGCTTCATAACTAATTGAGTGCGTAAATAAGTGCGTAATAAACATTTATTCTGCGTACTAACTATTTCAGTGTTTAATATATCTACATTTTCACAAAAACTGGTAATTCTAAACTCTTTTTGATAATATGCACTGTCTTTTATTTTCTTCTGTCTTCTGTTCTACTTCCACTATCTTTTTATTTAACATTTCATGTCATAGGTAGCCTTTTACATCTTTGTTGTCATTAGCCAAGTCATAACATGCCTCTCACTGCTGTTTGTGCTCTTTTCTTAGTTAACTTAAGATAATAATATGTCTGGGTATGCACACTAAGTTCCATAATTGATAGTTCTTAGGCTGCCCGCAGAATTTATTTAATTGCATATGTAATAGTTGCGTAAACTAGTACTTTCTCAAACTACAGTTGTTTTGATATCCATTCTGTTGTGTGTGGTAACAAAAAGCAGTACTAGCAGCTTTCCTGTTGTTTTATTGGCTAGCAATAGTAACTAAGAAAAGGCAGCCTTGACAGTTTGGAAATTTTGAAATAATAATAAATCAGTTTTTATTTCAATGTGCGATATTTGCATAAATTTCATAAAATACTAAGTGAAAACATAGGGTTCCATTTTTCGGGGTGTGTATAGGCTGGTACTGAATTTGGGTTAGAAAAAGCACACCTTGTTTAAAAGGTAAACAAGGGCATTGCACATACTGCATGACTAATCATTTAGCAAACTCTTTGCTCAAATATTGCACTGTTTGTAATTAAAGGTGACTCACACTGTTTTTGGCATCCTTCACCTTCATATATCACCTTCATTATCGTAATACATATTTATAATCAGATAGCGCTGTACCTAAACATTTGTTTTTTTTTCTTTTCAAACTTTTTGTTGCTTTTATAAATGTTTTTTTTTATAATAAGCTGGTAACTTTAACTTTCTCACATTTTGTTGTGTGCATTGAATTAGTGGGTGTAATTTAATTAGACAGGATTTACTCACTTTCTTTTTCTAATAACTATTGTTTTAAATGAGTACATTTCTTCAATTTTATGTACATTTGATACATTGCTCATATACATATGGCCATTTGTAGGTGTAGGTGTACAGGGGCTAGGCAAATTGTGATTTAATAACCCAGTATTATAACATTTTTAAATGTCTTTGCTAGCAATTTGGTCCTTGATAAACCTATAAAATTTACTTCATTAGTCAGCTCTAAAATAATCTTAACTACCTTTTTACTTAATTTTATTAACTTATTGACCTTTTAAGTACTCTTTTAAGTCAGTAATTCCTGTGTTAATTAATTAGTAATTTAAGGAGTAAATTATTGTTTGTTTAAAAAACATTATAATCTCCAGAATTTACCAGTCAGATTAAAAAAATATATATTTAAAACACCTAGAACCGTAATTTATAAAGAGATAAAAGATGTATTGCATTAGGTAATTTACTAGGAAATAAGCGTGGTCATAAATGATCTGTGTGGAGGGATAAATTATTATGCGGCTTTTTGTATCAAGGAGAAGCTCTGTGTTGATGTTCTCCGGATTTACCAGGCCTATTTTGTCCAGTCAATTTGGGTTCATGTCACTATGCTAGGTAGGAAAAATATTCACAGGGCAATTTGTGTTATACATAGCAGATTTAAGTGCTTGACTCATGTAACAGTTACTTTTAAGCTCTAGGCAAAAATCAACTGTTCTAGAGACCCTTTGTTAAGATGGGACTACAGCATCGGGTCCTTCAAAAAAAGGATATTAATGTTTCCAGCGCACTAATGGTTCCGTCGTTAAAAAAGCCCATAAGATAGGGACTATGTATTTATTTTGCCAACTCAGTGATATATAATAATGATAAATTTCTCTATAACTAGCTGCCCCAGTTAACTTTGGGTTGCATATTTCTTAAAATTCAGGTGCATAATGATTAACAGTATGCACTCACTGAGTTTGTGGAAAGCTGCCCCTACCACCCTGTATATAAGAAGAAATAATAGTAATAGTAGATATTGAACATTTTTTTCAGCCTCAACCATGTCGGAAAAAGAGCCAATTAGTGGTTCAAGCCGTGACTATGGTGCTACTGCAGCAGTTCCTAATGTTGGGTTTGCAGACTTCAGTCCAACAGAACTATACAACTTGAGTGAGGGTATAGCTGACAATGTGAACACTATAAACAGTGGGTTGAAGTCTTTGGAGAAGATGATGAAACAGATTGGTGGGCCTAATGATAGTGTGCAGTTGAGGGATAAAATGTGAGTGTTCTACCAACTATTAGCTGACCAGCCACTAACAAGAGATTTTTGTGTAAAAATGTGTATGCAAACACAAGAGCATTTAACTATCAAGCATACTTTCTTCTAAAAATGTTATTAAACTGCACTAGAGAACTCTGAAACGTATGAATCGAGTTAATTTGAGTTGAAAATCAGGTAACTCAGAATTGAATTTGAGTAACACAACTCGAGTTAGCAGTTGGTTGTATGATTTGTTACAAATTACTTTTTTACAATATATTTCTTATTGGGAATACGCTCTCGCTCTTATCATTGATTTGTTTATTTACCATACTGCTGCACCTACTTTTCTTTGTTTCCGCTGTGGGAATACGTTTACTGCACTGTCCCGCCCCTGTGTGAGATACGTGGCACCGAGAAGCGGTGCCCCCCCAACCGTGATGCCGATTTAACGACACCGTGGGCTGGGGTAATACTCACTAAACTCACAGCACTCCGTGTTTCACCTTAGCGCTTAAGGACCGTCGGAAAAGCCACCACTTTAATGTGACGTCTGCGATGACGGTGCATGTACAGGGAACCACGATGTAACACAACCGTGACCCTGCTGGTACTAAAACATAAAGTAAAACATAATTTGGGAAAATGTGTCATATTCACCTCGATCTAAAATTAGACTAATAAATTATATATCTTAAACTAATAATTTTCTCTGTTACAGTCATGACACGCAACAAACTGTGAATGGGTCGGTATCAGCAACCGCAAGGGACATACAAAGACTGGGAGTAGTGGCCCGCAGAGGTGACAAGCCGCAGAAGTTGCAGGTTGAAAGACTAACACAGGCGTTCAAAGACTCTTTAGCAAGATATTCTTCTGTACAAAAGGTAATAGAACATTAACGATCTTATTCATAAAAATCTTATAAGCCTCTTTAATTAAAATATTTTAGCTAAAATTACCATTTAAGACGTTTATGAATATGGGGGTAATTTTACTTCTTATTTGTACTGGATTCCGTCCACTGTTTTGCATGATATTTGGACGGCCAGGTGTCGTGATTGGTAAAACACTTGCTTTTCACGCCGCAGGTCGTGGGTTTGATTCTCACCCAAGATAGACAATTATGTGACGAACATGTCTGTCTCGAGTCTAGGTGTAATTTTCAGATGATCAGATGACCGTGTGTGTTAATGTCTCAGAATATTATTCTTATTGATAGCATCCTAACATTTTCACTGCACAATAATCAGAGGGGAAAAGTTGCCCATTTACGTTTTCTAACCGTAATATCAAGCCTCATTTCACTTCCACCTTCTCACCGAAAATCACGAGGGAATTGGTAGGCAGTAACCGCGTTCCATCGTATTATCATTGCCTAACATCAAGCAAGTTGTGGTCAAGCGCAAGCTTATACCAGAGTAAAACACACATGTTGCGTGAACTGTCCATCTCTTTCTACATTTCCCTGAGCAATAAAGATGTAGATACAGTGTTTGCAACATGAATTCCACCGCACTACAGGCTTGTGCTTTAACAGACAGAAGCACGTTAGTGTGTGTGGATAACACGATTAGCGTGTTCATTTACATACACACACATACGTGTGACATATTTTTTCTCCTACAACAATCTACAATAAATATCGATAAATAAAGATTTCCCTACTATAAATTATTTTTGCTATAGCAAGTATCAGAAAAGATGGCGCAACATATGCCTCGTCCTGCGCGTGTCAGAAACGATCCACAATTGATGGAGCAACAGGCTATCGCTGATGATGAGGAGGCGACGCTTCTGGCTAATCAACAGGCACAGGTAAGGGCCTTTTGAACGCGGATCCGCGACGCAAATGCCGTATATTATCCTATTTCACCACAGGTAGGTAACAATAAAGTCCGTCCCTAAAGATCTAACTATCTTATACAAAAGGTCTAAATCGGTTCACAGCTTAGTCGTGAAAGACCAAGAGATGTATGTACATACCTGGTATGCCCATCACTTCTAAACAGCTGCACTAAATTGGGACGATTCGCTTGTTCATTATTGTCAGAACAAGGATAAAAGAAAATAAATTAACAGAAAGTTTTTAAAATCCACGCCACCCGTGTGAAAGTGGAGCTATATTTTTATAATATATACATTTATAGTAAAGTCAACCTTTTCATATTACATTTTTGTACCCTTTAAAACCCAAGAACTAGCATATTTTGTGATGTAATAATCAATTATATATTTTTTAGGCACGTCTAGTACAATTCGAGACCAGCATGTTGCTAGAAAAAGAAGCGTACATAAACAAAATAGAAGCTGACGTGTTAGACGTCAATCAAATAATTCAAGAACTAGCGGAAATGGTCAACGAACAGGGGCAAACTATTGGTACGCAGATTTAGTTGTAAAATATTGAAATAATTATACTGTACTAGCTGACCCGGCAGACTTCGTACTGCCTTAATCGACTGCTGTTTTAGGGTGTTCCCGGCAATTATTCGAATTTTTCTCACCTTTTAAACCTTCCCTAGACCTCCACGAACATTTCAAGACCAAGATAAGATAAATCCGTTCAGCCGTTCTCGAGTTTTAGCGAGACTAACGAACACCAATTGATTTTTATATATATAGATTGTCATATATAGATACTTAGGCATAATATTAGACAAAAACTTGAATTTTAAATCTCATATTAACGCCCTCACTACTAGAGTCCGCAAATTAATTTACATTTGTAAATCATTAAGAAGTATCGCAAGTCCTAAAATTGTACGTAATGTTTTGACAGTGAACCTGTTCGCTACTTCGCAGATAAATCGGTGTGAATTGACGCTTAGTATTTAAAGCTTCTAGAGCCTAAAAGAACTCCTCTCTAAGATTTATCAATTATTTTTTCTATTCACAGATACCGTTGAAAGTCACGTAGAAGCAGCTGGGGCGAATGTTGAAGCTGGGGTTGACGAGCTCGCGAAAGCAGCTGAATATCAACGGAGGTACAGGAGAAAAATGTTCTTCCTCATCTTAATAGGTGTTATATTAGCTATTATATTTATTGTTTGGGTAGTCAAGGCTTTTAGATAAAATGGAATAATTAGACATTGGTTGAAGTTTAGATATGGTATGTAAAAGATAGGTTTTCCGTAAGAATACGTTTAAAGGATTATGTATGTGCGGTTTGTGTGATGTTCAGACTATAGAACTAAAATATTAGACGACCAAAAAGTGGGAATGAAAAGTACTTTTTTAAAACAATGCTTATGTAATCTGTTTTTAATAACAAGTCAGCAAATTTTGTAGAAAATAGTTTAATTTGGTATTACGTTTTAGCAAATGTAATGTGGTTTTCAACCTACTTCAAAGAGAAGGAGGTTCTCAATTGTATTTTGTATTTTTTGTACATATGGTACGCGATTACACTGCTAAATAAATGGATTTTCATCATTCATTTTTGTATTAAAGGATATACTTTCCGGGGGGTTCCATATTTATAAAAATCGATTGAGCGGGTGATAAGTTATTCTTAAAACATTGAAGTCGGTTAGTATTTTTTTAAATATATTATTACTAAGTAATAGTATGTCTTATATAGAAAAAAGGCGTCCTTTGACGTCGGCGCTTTTTTTTTTACTACTAATCTTAATTTGACACTGGCCAAATTGCAGAATTATTTATGCAGAAGCCATAATTAAAATAATAATACAGTACAGACTAATTATTTTTATTAACACAGTTAACTCCAGCACTATTTCTACCCTATACAGGGTTATTTTAGCAACCTTTTAGGATTAGATAGCTGATATCATATACAACACCTTTTATTCTATGATCTTTTGATAATTCGGCTGTTTTTTTTCATACACAACTAATAAACTGGTTTAATTTCTCACTCTAAATTATGTCGGGACTGTGAATACATACTGCCAACAAGCCTTGTGATCACGTAATATGAACCAGAGGGTTATTTATGGATATGGTTATGGAGAAGTCGGTGAATTTTTTGTATGGAGCGCAAGCACGCGATAGAGTCGCGGAACTTGTCATGTATTGAGTTATGTCAAAACTCGTAGAACAAAAGTTGTTGCTTATGGTGTCAGCTATCTACACCGGCGAGGTTGCTGGTGTTTTTAAAATAACCCTGTATAATATGCGAACGTTAAAAAATATAGCTAAATTTAAAAAATCTGTAACACGCCTGGCGTGTTTACGACATGGCTATAAGGATTTGTGAAAACACGCCTAATGTAAAGTCGCTTCTTCTTCTATCTTATGAATACTGTTCTGTGACACTCCTCATACGGATTGTTCTTTTTATGTTATTTTTTTATACTGCAAACTAAATAGATGGAATCTTTATGATTCTAAAAGGGTACAGTGTCTTTTTGGTCGGTCCCATAGAAACGTAAAATAATATTGATGTATGTAACAAGTACAGTCAATTCGCTTACATTATACTGCTGTTACACCTGCAAGCACTTGTTGTGATTTTTATATATTTGTTACCACACCGGAAAATTAAAAAATAAATTCGCACTGCGCAAATTGTTGGTGATCCTGTATCTGTTCCATTAATTGTTTAATTCGTTTTTTATTTTTTTTTATTAGACTATTAGCAAATTATGGACGCTCTATTCGTAATAATATTGATGCAAGCGCGCGACCTAAAATTAGCGGACAGTGAACCTAGCGAGCGCACAGCTGCTGATACGGCAGCGTGCGGTTTATAGTACAATCAGTATCAATACTAAACTTCTTTCTCTTTTGTACTAAGACATAAAAAAATAAAAAATAAGAATTTACTAAATTGTTTAGGTTTATTTTCTCAAATTTTGCGCACTAGTATACATAAAGTTAAAGTTTTAAATACCCTTTCACTACAGCACTTCGATGTACGTTGCTAAATTCAATTGCGGGTGTACCGACATCTCGTTTACGCGGCGGTATCCGTTGATGGCGGCACTTGCTATACCTCAATGATAGTACTGAAGCTTAGTAAGCGAATGGACTTTACCTAAATAATGTAAAAATGCAAGGTTAAGAGAAGACTTTAATATCCTACGGTATGTTAATATTTACTAAATCATTTATCGCCTATGTATAATGGCCTTAATATAATTATAATATAAATATACTAATATAATAACTCAGAAGAGGTTTTTGTTTGTCTGTAGTGTGCCTCTGTGACTATGAGTAAATTTCTTAACCGATTTCGTCATTCTCAATTTGACGTAGGTACACGTTATGTATGATATTATACAGTATGTTAATTAACAAAATGCGTTCCCGTTAACCCATGATAATATAACACATAAAGATACTGTTTAGTACCTTGGTTGTAGTGGACTGTATTTGTAATATTGGAGTTTAAGTAAACACGAAATGCACTGCACATTGATTTATTGGCACGGACGACGGAACATGAGAGAATGGAAAAAAAAGTTTGCAACAACACAGTGTTGCCAATACAATATTTTAGAAATTAAAAATATATTTTTTATGTTGGTAACAGATACTATAAATAATATTCCACAAAATGTAAAACAATAAAATTCACTATCAAAATTATACAATAAACGGGTACGAAACAAAACAAAAACACCCATATAATGCGCACTTTTCTTTCAATGAGGAAGAGTGACAACGTTTGATACTATCCATGCCAATATTTTGATTTTTAACAGGATATTTGTGAACTTCAATATAATTTTAAAGATTAACTTATTTTTTCTTGTCGCTATTTTTTATACTATTATTTTAATATATTATGTAAGTAGATTGACAGATTTGAGGGAACGGCCTTTGGTAATTAACACACTGTATAATAATATTTTATATTATATTTATTATCATAAATTCATAATGGGCAATTAACACGCTCTCTTTGAATTTGGCTTTATCAAAATCTATATGGGAGCTGGGGTGTAGTCTAAGTCCCATTATGATTTTATCTAAATCGGTTAAGCGGTTTTGCTGTTAGTAGGTATTCGTATATTTTGAAATGCTATTAGTTCTTTTTAATTATACAGTACGCGTCCAAACTATATTTCACACAACATATGGCGAGAGTTTGTATGAATATCATTGTTTAATTAATATTTTAGGATAGTGGGTGTCTATAAAATAATATGATAACCAGTAAAAAGTCATAAACACACATTCCAAAGAAAGATTTGTAAAAAAACCTTTTTTTTCAAGCTAAATAAAGTAAAGCTATCATATAATCATACTACAGAATCTAAGATGCCATTAAGTGATTATCTATTCTGATATTGGTATTATATTATCTGTGCTAATATAATAAAGCTGAAGAGTTTATTTAGTTATTAACGCTTATCTCAGGAACTGCTGGTTCGAATTGACAAATTATTATAGCATTGGATAGCTTATTTATCGAGGTTATACCCTTACGAGTTCGCCAACACTGTATGTCTGATTTAGAGAGAGATAGAAAGTTACAAACAAAGGGATAAATAAAGAGATAGGAGATTCATAGAAGTCAGATCCTATTAATATGAATTATGGTTAACCTCAAATCTTAATGACTATCTACTTTGCCATTACTATTCTGTGTTAATATGTACCCAGGTACATTAAAATTTGTTTAGTTTTACTGTAAATATATTTTACTTAGATATTTATTTTATTGTTACAAAAACAACATTAATCGTGACAAGACTGCAATTTAAAATGGGCAACAAATTTACCTTCGTCCTAATAATACGTTTTGAAATCTCACTAGTTCTTGCATTTAATATGCACTAGTAACTCTACACTGACAGCATGGGCTCTTGGCGCCCCTAGACAATTACACAGCGAAGCGATAACGAAAGGTCGAAAAGAACGAAATGTCACGTAAGAATCTTATGTAAACTGTTTTGGAATTATTCTAAACACATATGTAAATATAATTGAAACTTATTTCTTGTTATTGTTTTAATTTACACTGAATTTATATCTCGTAAATCGATCGGGGGTTCCCCGATCGTAAAGTCAGTTATTGTATGAGATCTTATTGCATAAAGTTAGACCAACGAGACGAGATGTACTATTTATTGTAATTTATGTGCTGTCAAATGGCGAAATTATGTGAGTCTGACATAAATAAATCAAGAACAATCTTTGTAGCAAAATTAATAGGTAGATAACTTCGTCATAAAAATTACTGATTTGGCCTTTCTTATAAATTGAAATCATCTTTGTCTATCACCAGCTACTACTTATAACAGTAAGTTTTTTTTTAATATCTTCCAATACAAATGTTTTAAATCTCTGCAAAGTTGTTTACATTCTTTCTCGTCCCGTTAGCTTAACTTTACTCTAAAACAGTATTTTATTTTACTTGCTAATTTAAGAATGTGTATCATACTTACTGTATAATACCTACTAAGGCTTGTTTGATTTAATTTGCTTATGAAAACAACTGTTTTTATTGCAATTGACTATGTAATATAGTAGATAGGATGATATCAATTCACACTGTGGTAACAATAGTTTACTACAAAATATTAAGTTGTCCGGCAATCTTCGTCCCCACTTGATCGGTTTGATTCGTCATGGCTCACCTAGTGTGTGGTAAGCCTCTCAAGATGACATTTTTTAACCCGCCTTTTAAATTGTTCGAAAATATTGGACATTTATTTTTTCATTAAATAAGTAGTTTATCAATTCCAAGCACCCATGCCACAAGCTAAATATAGTTGCTTAATTTGGGACTAGATGGCGCTGTGTAATTTTTTTTTTAGTATTTAAGTACTAAATCGCATACTAAGGTAGTAATACACTATGTGTCTGACGTTCGCGGAGTAGTTTTAACGCTTTTATCTTAGTTTTTTTTTATTGGAACGAAGTTTCTTACGGCAGGCTTGGAGGGGATAGGGATTTTGCTGCGCGACCGAACTGAAAAAAATGTGATAGTAAAACCGTAAGAAAAAATCCGTGGAAAAAAGTGCGTGGAATAAAACCGTTTAATGAGACGTGCGCAGGCGCGACAGTCGCATACACAAGCGAGTAGTGTATAATACCTTTCTCTTTCTCCCTCTTTCTTTATTAGCCGAAGGAACTTCGTTCCTACCTGGTGTCCGACGACACCACATCATTTTTTTTTAATTTTTAATTCGTAATAGAGTGGGACAAGATAGAATTTCGATTTTCCTATCATGAAACCTAGGTGTGAATTGATTATTACAGTTATATGAATATTTATTTCATTTGTAGATAGACAACAACATACTACTTACCTTTTCATTTTATTTATAATTGTTATAAGTTTTAGATTTATAATTGTAATTATGAATAGCTGTTTGTCTCGTCCAACAAGACTCAATAAATGCACTATGTATTTGCGTACACTTGTGCACTATAATATCCCCTAAATACTTAGCTAGTCATAATTCAAACTGGGGCCCCTAGACAAAGTGATATAGCGAAGCGTTAACGAAGGATCGAAAAGAACAAAATGTATTGTATTGATATAAGATTGTCACGTGACTTTTCGAAGACGAATGTGCATCCCATTCAATTTCAACGCCTTAGCGTAAAAGCCTCATAAGTGTAAAAGAAGTAACTTTTCATGAGGAAGAGAAAACTGCATGCTGTAAATTTTTTGTAGAGCGGCTTATTTTTTTTATTGTTTAATATAGAAATTTAACCCGCTTAAGCTAGAACTATTCGATACTATAATATTTTCCATTTTTTACTAAAAATGTTTCAATCTTTCGTTATCGCTTCGCCATATCACTTTGTCTAGGGGATCAGATATGACTGTTACGGAGTTACTGTTGCACAGAACGGCACGATTGATCGCATTGCATTTTGATTGGTGGAGACAGGTCACGTGTTTGATTTGCGCCAATCCTGTCACGGTACAGCGACATGAACGATTTTGAATATTTGCTGTAGTCAATCAGCTTGTTTAAGACGCGAACAGCTTATACTTATAACAAATAAGTGTTTTTGTTGAATTTGTACTAGATTATTATACTAAAACTTTGTCAAAATATTGTATTTTTATTATTTAAGTTTCTTACCTACTAGCTTGCTGTCCGCCTTCCTACTACTACTGACTACACGATATTTTTATTTATAGGCTTGCGCTTGACCAGAACTTGCTCTTCAGCGACGATGTGTTTAACGTGGAATGCGCTTACCCAGTCAGTATTAGTGAACTTTCGCTTTTAGTGCTCAGGCATACCTATAAGTATACAGGGTGACTGGTAATTAGTGCAAACGTAGCAGTGCTCATAAAATTTTTCCAAACCTTTTTTGGAGAAGAGATAAATCACGAGTTTGGTATTTAATAAAAACCAACAAAAAAAATCTCTGAAAATCCGCGCTTTAGAAAAAAACTAAGTAAATGTAGAGATGTTAATTAAAAAAAGTTGCTCCGGAAAATATTTCTTTGGGAAAGTTTATTATCACGTTTTATTTACACTAAATACCAGTCATCCCAAAATATAGACAGGGTCCTAATATGATTTTGCAGCAAATCCATAAATATACAACTACAACAATTACACATTTAATACTTATAGAACATTTATTGTATTATAACTAACTAATTAAAGATATTATCTAAGCTTGATTGGTGAAACACCATTTTTATAGTTTACTTGGGTCCGACAGTTCCACTACCGTCAAAAATAAACCTTACCTACATGAAAGTTATTTCTCTTTTTAACAGTTGGCCCATATTGTAATTTAAATTTTAATTAAATTTTTGTTTATAACGTTGTGAAAAATGCCAAAAAACAAAATGATAAATTAGTTATTATTTTTAAAATAATATGTGTAATTAAAATACCGTTTTAGAGACATGCACAAACATTTTTTTAACTCCCATATTCATAAAAATCTTATCTCTATAGTTAAAATGGATTTTGTCGCTTTCCCACTGGTATATATATCGGGATGGCATACAAAGGCAAATGAATTAAACCGATTTTAGAATATAGGACATTTATGAATAAGGGATACATAAGAATTGAAATATCATTGCAAATTATGATTGTTACATTTATTTTAGTCCAAAACTTCAAAGCAGTTTAGTTGACATATCCTTGGCAAAATTAGCGGACGTCTTGTGAACTGGTATCTTACAAATTTCTTTTTTTTCAGCAAAGAGTATCTGCTTAATTTCAGCTTGTTAAACCGTTAGTAAAATACATTTTCCAATACACTAAACTTATCTAAACAAATCAATGTTGACTGTCTAACTTAAATGCTAAATACTTACTGGTAAAACACAACATTATTGTCGCTAATTATTTTATAATTTGGTGATACTTTACACAACAAAAGTTTGCAAATAGTGGAGTATTTTGGCGGGGAGTGCGTGCGCTATTTGCGACTGCTCATTCACGAGCGCTTTTCCTCCCTACAAATTATTATTTGACAAGTCCTGTCTCTGTCACCTCTCCCCATTTGGGGCGTGGTATATGCCACAACACATAACAGACACTCCTCGCCCTGCAGATCACTTGCTTTAACAGTCAAAAGCGCAATGATTCATCATCATCATCAGCCTGGGGACATCCTCTACTGGACGCCACTCTTTAGAACGCCAAAGCGTTCGGTTGCCGACCGGTCGCATCCATCGGCTTCCCGCAATTTTAACATTGCCATCAGTCCACCTGGTGGCGGGCCGGCCGACGCTGCGGCGACTTAAACGTAGTGATTAATTGCTTAGTGGCGGCGACCATTGCGGTCTCCACTCGCGAACCTTTATTAACGTGTCATGATTATCATCATAGTATGGTCCTATACTAAATCAGTGCCCGTATATCATATCAAATACTGTCCTCAGGCGAGTATAGTAAGTATACTATCATTTTTGTATGGGTTATTCTAGTTACTTAGTTGTCGCTTGAGGTGCTACAACTTGATTCCATACAAAAGGAACAGTACGGCAAATATTTATAGGTAGGTATGTACAATTTGTATTGTTTATAATTATAATTAAATTAGGTACACATACAAAGTTATGTACAATACTCAATATAAACTGTATATAAATTGTAAATTCAGTCTTATATTCAGGTAATAGAGGAAACAAGAAAAAAAATGTGTTTACAGATACATTTATGATAAAAAAAAACTAACGGTATTGGTAAAAATCTTATAAGCTTCTATTTAACTTAGCTATAATCTTATAGCTAAGCTAAAATGGATTTTGTCTCTTTCTTACTAGTATAAAATGTATAAATGACAGACAAAGACAAACGAATTTTAAATCTATTTTAGCTATTATAAGCTATAAGACATTTATGAATAATGTGGTAGATATTTTTTATTATAATGTTAAGTGCATATTACTTATAGAACTAATCTGTAAATTATTCGCTTAGAACAATCAACACAGGAACTTTTAAGCGCACGCGTTCCCATCTACCGAGGAACATGAATAGTTTGTATGCACTAACTGTTCATGTTTTGTGTTTGTGTGTAGCTTTTACGTGTACATTTGGAAAGACATTAACTGTTTGTAAGTGCGCGTGAGCATGTAAAAGTGTGCTGTACGTAGTTACCTCGCCTCCCCCAAATACTGGCAGAAATAATTTAGTATTAGAAGTTGCGTATAACACTTCCTTGCTAAATGTTCTAAGACTATTCTCGTTCCCAATATCAAAGGTACTACTCGATGTTGGAATACTATAATAATAATAATATAGTGGGACATTAACACACACGGTCATCTGATCCCAAACTAAGCAGAGCTTGTACTATGGAAACCAGATAACTGGTAATATACTACATATAATACTTTTCTTTTGTAAATATATACTTAAATATAGACAATTACACCCAGACACAAGACAAACAGACATATTTAAACAAATGTTTGTCTCGGGTGGGAATCGAACCCACGACCTGCGGCGTGAAAAGCAAGTATCGTACCGTCATCCCATATAATGGATTTATTATTATTTGTGGTGTCAGGCATTCCCCATTATAATCTACTAGGGCGATTTGGTCGTAGAAAAGAATCGATTCAAAGCATTCCCTAAAAACCATATTCCTTGAGATTACTCACGGCCATCAATTTCCAAACTAAGAGACAGAGCTTATACACTGGTAACCAAATAACTAATGATGATAAATCTTGAATCAAAACTGTTCAACACTTTTCTAAAAACTTTTTTTTATTTTCATCACATCCTTAACTTTTCGAACGTGACAAAATCTACAGTACCGTCAACAGAACATTTTCTTGTTGACTTTTAGTAGATTTAAACAAAGTTTATTATGTTTACCTATCATTTTAATATTTACAAAACTACGCAACTGCACATTTTCATTTTGTTTGAAATGGATGACAAAAGCTGCAAATATTAATTAAAGCTGAAATTTAATGTCTCTTCACTTAGAAGAAACCAAGAACTATATCGAAATAAAACTACCTTTTATCAGATTTTATCACGGTTTATTTTAGTTTACACGTCCTGACATTTTAAATAAGCATGCATGGCCATGGAGAGGATTTTAAAGTCTTCTTTTTGGATAATAAAAGAAAAAATCATTTTTAGAATTTTAATTTATTTCAATGTTTTGCTGACGGTACAAAATTTGACTTACTACTACCGTATTTTTGCTTGCCGCTGTTGCCAAAGTGCGTACTTAGCGCACGCAGTATCTATCATCTGGTTCATATGCCGAGTGAGTGTAGTTGCTAAAGGTGTAAGGTCGCGGAGCATTTTTTCCTGCAAAAAAATTATAGTAAAATAATGATCTCTCCCAGCCGTTTTTCCGGCTAAGGCAGTCAGTCTAAGCTGACCAGCGGTACGCAAATATTCTACTGACTAATATTATAAATTCTATAGTAACCCTGTCTGTAACTACTGAACCGATTTGGATTAACTTTGATATGGAGATAGTTTGAGAGAAAAGGACATGATAGTTTTTATAAGATTGCGCAAAAAGGGGTTTATAGTTTAGCGCGATAACCGACTTACGCGCAGGCGGAGCCGCGTTTGGAAAGCTTAGCGCATAAGTATGTGAACCAACACAAGTGTAGTGTTTATTCTTTTCTCTTTCAGAGTCCGACTGACACGACGGGTGACAGATCGGACGCAGGATAGACTGCTTTGAGTGCTGGAGTGCATGTAAATCACGGGGGTTTCACTGTAGTGCTGAAAAATTTGAAAAGTCTTATCCCTCTTTTTAGTCAGGCGCAGGATTCGAACCCGCGTCCCCGGGCTAAAAGCGAACAAGCTGTCTCCTAAACTACCGAGGCAGTTAGCTAGGAGTCATAAAAGCTTTTTGGTCGGAAGTGGGATTTTAACTTACGATCCCAGAGACTTTTTTGTATCTATTCTTAAACTAACCTCAAAAGGCCTCAATTTGACATTCCTAAATCTCAACAGAGCTTCGTAGAACTTCTCCGCTCTCGCAGTATTGTCTTCGGTGTCTGTATTCGAACCCGGTTGAGGGAAACATCGCCACAACTCCCGCAGCAACTCACCACCAGAGAGGTAGATACGGTTTAATTCGGATTTCACATCGGGTGGAATTAATTCTGGAAGAAAATATATTAAAATTGTAGTTTACTGGAAAATTATATTAAACATCGAGAGCTGAATCACCTTCGTCTATGAGAGTGCACCTTTTATCTAAATCACCACAGTGGTCCCCGGATGGTGCAAATCAGGTGACAATCAACTGGTAATTATGTTTACTGGTAATTAACAGGTGGTGGGCTTCGGCCGTGGTTAGTGACCACTCACAATACAAAGCCGCACCACTAAGCGGCCTTGACGTGTTCCAGTGCAATATCGGTGGGTCGGAATTGTTGCTATTTTATGGTTTCTAACCATATCGCGCCACATTCCACTGCCACCTACACAACGAAAATCCTTCGTAATCATTTTCGGCATATTGGGGAGGCGCATCTCGTCATATCTTACATCAGGAAGGTTGTAGTCTTGCGCTAGCCCATTTCAGAATAAAAAAATCAACCACTTAAATTTTGACAACTTAATTTATTAACACTCTGTATTGTGTAAATGCTATTAGTCAAAAAAATACTGTAACATGTTCTGTCTACTAGCTCGGATTCTACCAATCAGCCTATATTTTTAATGAAATAAACATATTATTTATTTAATTCCAATATGATAATCAGAGGTTGGAATTAGGTAATCTTATTTATGTATTTGCATCGAAATGTTTATATTAATATGGACCTTCCCGGGATTTTTAATGGCCTCGGAGATTGCCTAGCACGTCCGCTATTGTTTTCTTTTGCTCTCACAAGCTATGTTGTGTGAAGTAGAAATGTGGCAACATCGCGCGTCTGCGCATTGGAATTATGCAACTTCGGATATAAAATCACGGGATTATGTCTGCTCTTAACAATTTATCTCGAGATTTGAGGCATATTCACTTTTTTCTTTCGATATAAGAAAAATCAGTGTAAGTAAATAAACAACTACCTAATTCCGCCCTCTGATTAGAATACAGAGATACTCTTAGATACCTGTTTTTTCCCTGCGTTCGGCCAATTTCGAACATGATTATACACTTGTAACAAATCCAACCATCATCTTTCCACCGCTTCTCGTTCCTGGCCTTAAATTTCTTTTTTAATTTAAATCTTTCTAAATTCAAAATTATTTATATTCTTTTGATATACCAATCATTTGCGGTAGTCTAGATTTAAACTTTGAACATAACGGGTCACTCGGTCTCGTGTCCTTAATTTATTACTATTTTTTTAATTTAATTGTCTTCTCAAAAGTATTAAACTACAATTCTCCTCTCTTATATTTGTAACATAACTCTGACAAACTGTACCTTTCATTGCCACTTATTTTGCCTATTTCCAACATGTCGAAACATGTCCTAAAACACTTACGCGCCATAGAAGCAGCATGATGATGTCTCATAAGCGCCCCTCCCGGACTCAGTTCACCCAACGCGCCCACCGCCGCGCCAGCTGACACCCGCACTGGCCGCTGACATTGTTGCCCACTTGACCATGCCTGTTACAATACGGTCGATCATATAGGGTGACTGGTGATTAGCGTAAAATACAATAACCACGTGGTGGTAGTAATCATGATTACAAAATACTTTTCAAAAGAAAATTATTATTTGGGACAACTTTTTTACATTAAAAGGTAGCAAAAAGGATATAAATTTGCGATTTGCGTAAAATGTAACATCGTCGTCATCATATTCGGCCTGTAGGCCAATTCACGTAATTAAATAAGTTCAGTTGCAGTTAAGTTTTGATCAAAACAGACCTTCTCGTACTCTCGTAACTTTGACAACCGCTGTCAGATACGCTCGCGTCAAGTTCACGTCATGCGAGCGCAATTAAATCGGCGCGTCAAGAAATTACGTGAATTAGCCTGCTGATGTACATCCGGACCACATCTGGACATATGCCTCTCCCAATAAGCGCCATTTCATCCTATCTACTGTTTATCGCATCCAGCTACTGCCGGCTATCTTTCGCAGATCGCCACTCCATCTAGCTGGATGATGTCCTACACAACGTTTATCAAGACGTGGTTTTCACTCAAGAACACGCCTACTCCAGCGGTTACCACTGATGTGGCCGGCCCACTGCCACTTCAGCTTGCTAATCCTTTGCACTATGTCGATAACTTTAGTTCTTTATCGCATAAACTCATTGCGAATTTTATCTTTCAAGTAACACTAAGCATAGTAAAAAAAAGCTAAAAATGTGTCAAATTCTTAAACTTAACACAAAGTACTTACTTGACAAATAGATGCTAACGCAGAGAGCGGCGGTGTTCTAGCAGACGGGTGTGCTTGTTGTGTTTGTGTTGACGGACCTAATAGATACCGTTCGATCTGTTGGAAAATATATTTAGTTAATTACTATATTCCACTGCGGGAGACTGGAGGATCTGAAGGCAATGACCCATTAGTGTAAAAAAAGATTTTCCGGCGACCTCGATCCCCAAGTTTTCTTGTCGGTGACACTTTGCTTGTGCGATTCAGGATTGCTATGTCATTCACTTGAATGGCGTTAATGTGATAGGTAGATACATTGATCAAAGTTGACGCGCCGCGTCACCTATTCCGCGTGCCTTAACTGCACTCAATAGCCTCATTGAAGCCTACCCGGACTGTGATTTGTTTGCAGACGAATTTAAAATTGTCATGCGTGTTTGTGTCAGATTCTGCGAACAATTTAGAATTTGATATACTTTAGTTAGGTAATATAATAATTTACTTTATGATTTATTGTCTATTCCTTCTTTTTTTAATTGTTTTGTTATGTTTTATTCTTAATTTTATTTGATTTATGTATAAAATTTTATTTTGTCGGTAATTTACATTTTTGGAACTTGTGTTAATGTAATTGGTTTAATAGAACCGTGTTAACATAAATAAATAAAAATAAATAAATAAAATAAAGTTGCTTGGAATATGTGTTAAACATTAAACTAAAATTTAAAAAAAATTAAAGAAAGAAATAAAAACATTTATGTGACCGAGACAGGAAACACGGAATGTAATGATAAAATAACACATGAAAAGAGAAAAAAAAACATTAATGAAAACAGATATAAAGATTTTAACCCCCTTATTCATAAACGTCTTCAAAGCTTATAATAGCTAACATACCAAGTAGTTTGTCCTTGTCTGTCGTCTTGACATTTTTACTAGTAAGAAAAAGACAAAATCCATTTTAACTAAGGCTAACAAAATTTTTATGACAAAGGTCATTTAAAAACAAGATTTTTTATAAATAAGAGGGTGTGTGACTTCATTAAAAATAGCAAACTCACTAGTCTGAAGTCAAACAGAGAAATACCAACCTAGTAATAATATATTTTCACACGTACACACAGCGCCATCTAGCCCCAAATTTAGCAATTATATTTGCCTGTGTTATGGGTACCAAATATGAACTGCTATAACTTAAATACATTTCTTTTTGTAGTCACAGAACAAACAATCACACACAAAGGTTTGTCCTGGGTGAGAATCTAACCCATGACCTCTGACTTAGCAGTGATAAATTAAAAAAAAAATCTCTTTATAATGTTAGTGCACTTAGGTAAAAATCGTCCATATTTTTTATGTGAGCAGTGGTGGTGCAGCTGTATTAGTATCGCCTTTGAAATATGAGGTCGCGGGTTCGATCGCCGGTCGTGCCCACACATCTTTGTGTGAATCGTTTCATCGGCACTGCTCAATAACGGTGATGGAATATAGTTAGGAAACCAGCGTGTGTTAAAACTAATCATTCGAGGGATATGTGACATCCACCAACCAGCACATGGCCAGCGTATGTGGATTAAGGTCTAAACTCTCTCAACCCCTAAGATAGTTGAGAGAAAAGCCGTTTCCAGCTGTGGGACACTAAAAAAGGGCTGACGTGAAGTAATAGTATGTGCCAGCTACTAAAAAACTTTGTTATTTTGTTACCTTAGATAATTTCAACTCTTGCGCATCCTCATTCCCTTTACTGTCCTCTAGATCTTCATAATGTATTTTCTCTAATATCCTCTTCTTTTTCTCCGGTGGCTCAGTGGTACTATGTGCTGCTGGCCGCTTCTCCGTAATACCATTAGTGTCTTTGATACCGTTCTCAACAACTTTGTTGTTGTTTGTTGTTTTACTGCTACTGTTATTATTATTATTACTATTTGAATTCGTTTTATGACTAGCTTTGAGCACCTGAAATATTAATGAGAAATTATAGACAAAAAATTGTGTGACCATGAATGTGATGGATTATTTTACACTCATTACCAGTCACCCCATATAAACTATCGAGCAGTTACTGATGAAATTACACACATTGGAGACATAATAATATCCAATTCACAAACCTCTGTCGATGGACAAACATATTTAATTTTTATCCAATACGAAAATGAGAGTAATGTTTGTGTGCAGAGCAGTGCGGCAAGACTAGTGAAATATGAATAAATACCATAATGGAGTGTTGGTTGAATCGCTTGATCATATTCCTGTGTATGGAGATACTGTCGCCGCGGTCTTTCTCCGGTGGCGCTTCATCCTCCACCGGTAACAGGGGTATCGTTTCCATAAATTGTGGTAAGTCCACCTAAAAAGACACACAACTTACTTTTTATCTTATTCTATCCTCACCGACAAAATGGCGGCACTAATCATTCCGTCTTCCTCGCACTTCATTGCTGTCTTTAGTCACACACATCGGTTGTACAGCACACAAAAAAAAATATTGTAACTGAACTATGTTCTATGCGTTTCAAATAAGAATAGGATTGGAAATCCGCCACTTTAGACAGGAATGCGCAACAACTTCACATTTTTTAGTACAGTGAGCAAAACTGTTTGTTGAAAAAAAAACGCGTATATCTTATTGCCGTTTGAGTAAGATTGGACATTTGGAGTCGAATATTTCGGTACGAACATATTTTATTAAGTTCCGACAGCAAAAAGCGGTGTTTTAAGTTAAAACGTGTGTTTTTATTCGTGTATATGAATTTGTGTACAAATTCGTAATTAAATTGTTTGTGGAATCCTAGCGCGTAAATTTAACTATGTAGGTAGCTGCATTATAACTACATACGTAAGTTAAGCTTAATTAATTAATTTCAGCATTAATAAATTTTCCATACATTTCAAACTAATATAATATATTAGTTAGTTATATTAGACAATAGTCTGTGGTTTGATATTTTGTGCTGACGCTACTTTTGCTTGGTTTTTGATATGAAGTTAGCCGCGAGTGCAGACCTATTCTTATTTGAAACGTATAATAGTAGGCATTAGGTTTTATATATTCTAAAAATACTTTCGAGTCCAATTAAATATTCCACTTGGTTGACTTATAAAATAGTTACATTATCTTACTTATTTATTTTAAAACAACCTATGTATATGTTAAAAAATATCATCTATCTGACGACCTTGTTTTGCTGACGGTCCAAACTCTCATTACAAGTAGAAGCCACCATTTTAGATTAGTTCTTTTATTAACGCGGGTTTTACTAATATTACCAACTAGTTTTCCGCCTGTGGCTTCGCTAAAAATAGTAGTAATTTTTCTTTTGTATGTTTATCGAATATATAATGGGATTGTAGGGGTGATGTGCGTATAAGAGTACATACTGTGAGATCCAAAGTAGTATGTTTCATAGCAGAAGCTATCGCCTGGTCATCCATTTTGGCACATTCACCGAACAGATCCTTACTTGAAGACGATGCTATTCGGTCTCTGAAATAGAATCAATATAGAAGTTATAAAAATGTTCTGTTTACTTTACTTTAACTTCCCAATCCTCGTATTATCTTTCTAATCAAATTCGTGCGGGGTCCAAGACAGTTTAGGTGTCTCTGTACTTGGTCGGGATCAAATCTCAAGTCTCTTAACAGCAACGCTGTCTACCCTGGCTTAGTGGTGGAGGGTCAAGTCTCAATAAAAAAGTTTAAACTGTTGGTTAAGGTGAAACGGTCTTATTCATAAAAATCTTATGTTAGTTAAAATGTACTTTGTCCCTTTCTTACTAGTATAAATGTCAAGATGACAGAGAAAGACAAACAAATTATAAACCTATATTAGCTATAAAACTGCTTAAAGCTTAAAATATGTTTATGAAAACGGGGGATAATGTTTTTATTTAATTGAGAATTTTAATTCTACTTATAATAAGGCAAAAAAAAAGAAAGTTAATTATGCTGTTATTTGCTGTGTTAGAACTTAGAACGACTTGGGTCCCAAACAATTTTAACCGCTAAATAGTCCGAAATTTTATAATAACCTTAACTACGTAGTGTAGACTTTACAATTATTTTAAATTTGTTCATTGGCAAAAAGAAACATCGGCCCTTAAGAGTTACTGATTTTGTAGAAACGCCTCTCAAACGACACCCCGAAAGGCCTCTCCAACATCTTTACAATGTCTGGCCATTTTATAACTTAACTTAAAACTTACCTATGAAAATAGTGAGATTGAAAGAATTTGGTCCAAAACTCTGCTTCAGTCATTTTATTAGGAACATAATCAACGTGTTTCTTTCTAACAGCTGGGTAAGTTTTGAATATAGCATCTATGATGTCCTGTGTTAGGTTGTATTTGAGGCCATTGCAGCCATCTGTCTGCGGCTGTATATCTGCTAGGAACGCTCCGGAAACACCTGAAATAATGTTATTATTTAATATTTGTGTATTGTCAAAGACACCTATGAATAACCTGGTATGTCATCCCATTTTCTTGGTACCTTAATTACCTAAATAACTTTAGATACAAAAATTTACACATATGGATTTTTCTCGTTATGCAAATATCATGCCACAGATCACGGCACGAGCGCAAGCTATGTGTGTGTGGGGTCTTAAACATAATGGGTGAAAACAAGTCTCTTGGTGAAACGTGAGTGGTATTCCTCCGCCTAGACTAGACCTTAGATAACAATTATAAAGATAATCTTACCAGCCTCTTGTTTGATATTATTTGATTCAGTATAATGTTTTAATGTTGGAGTATTCCAGTATTCTTCACTATTTATTACTTTAGATATCACCAAATCTTCATATAAATGCTTCAGGGTCGGGTGTAATGACAACAATCTGACAAATAAAGGGGATTTATTATTAACCCGCAGTGGTTCAATTCAGGTGACAATTAACTGGCAATAAATTAGATAATTATTAGTTTACTGGTAATTAACTGGTGGTAGGCTTCAACTGTGATTAGTGACCACCCACCAGACCAAGCCACACCACCAATCTGCCTTGCTGTGCCCCAGTGCAATATCTGGTGAGACCACTTAAGAAGATGGGTCAGTATTGTTGCTCTTTTATGGTTTTTAACCACATGGAGCCTCATTTCACTGCCACCTTCACCTATCTAATCACAAGTGAATCTGTATATTAGGCAGGTGTATACTAACATAGACTACATCATTGCTTAACATCAGGCAAGTTGTAGTTGCACAAGCCTAAGAAAAATATATATCTGACGTGAATTTGTAAGCACATAAAGTACATTCCTTACCTAGATTTCATTTCTAATTCTCCATCAATCTGCCTCTTAAACTTGGGCAGTAAGTTTTGCAGTAACATCTTAACCTGATCCCTATCTTTGGACTGAGCCTCAGCCCCAGCCGGGTTCACAAAATGAAATGTCGAACACGTCCCATCATGTAACACTACTTGTAATTGCACCTTTGGTTTTCCTGCTGGAGATATTTTTTGAGCTGAAAAATAAGTTTTGTTGAAAAAACATATTTGAAATTAAATTTTCAATGACTTTTATTATTCAATATCCCTACTAATCCCTACTATAATATTTTTTTTTTTTTTTTTTTTTTTTGGTCATGTAATCTGCAATCAGTCTGTCAACTATAAGCAGATGTGATGATAGAGTAGGCTTTGCAGAGTGCTTTCTCCATTGAGAATCCTCTTCTTTCGTGCTTGTACTAGCACTATAAGTCGTTTATTGAGAGCCTTTTAAGTCTCCTTTTGTGACTAGGCTTAGTCAATATAGCTGCCAGAGGGTTCGGGTGCTTTGACAGTCTTGTTTTATATTGTGCAGCAATAGCTTTTATTTCTTGTTGCACGGTGTTCACTTTTAGTATGTCATGTAACTCTGAGTTTTTCATAAACCAGGGTGGGTTGGAAATTGATTTGAGTATGCTATTTTGCGCTCGCTGGATGATGTTTATATTCGAGGCACTTGCTGTACCCCAGAGTTGGGCTCCATATGTCCACACTGGCTTCAATATGGTATTGTATAAAAGCAACTTGTTATCTATGCTTAGGGCTGAATTTCGTCCTAGAAGCCACTGTAGGTTTCTGTATTTTATATTAAGTTGATCTCTTTTGCTTTGGATATGGGGTTTCCACGTGAGTTTTCTGTCAAGCTTTATGCCCAGGTATTTTACGATGTCTTCATGAGGTAATTCTTGCTCACCAAGTTTGACTGGTGGGCAATTGTGTTGGCGGAGTGTGAATGTCACTTGCACAGATTTACTGACACTGGCTTTAATTCTCCACTTTCGTAACCATTTATCCATACTATTCAACCCTTCTTGGAGAATATCTGAGGCAACTTTGGGATCTTTGTGGCTAGCTAGAATGGCTGTGTCATCAGCATACGTGGCGATTGTATGATTCGTGCTCAGTGGGAGGTCTGCTGTGTATATTGTATATAAAACAGGACCCAGTACTGACCCTTGGGGTACTCCTGCTGTAATATCATAGAAGGGGGATGTAGAGTCACCTTCTCTTACTTGAAATATCCTCTCTGAAAGGTAAGAGTTTATTATTTCGAAGAATGTGTGTGGTAATGATTGCTTAATTTTGTATAACAAGCCCTTGTGCCAAACAGTGTCAAAGGCCTGTTGTATGTCTAGGAAGGCAGAAGAGCAATATTCTTTGTCCTCTAGTGATTGCCGAATTTTGCAGCATACTCTGTGTACTTGCTCTGTGGTGCTATGTAGCTTTCGGAAACCGAACTGATGGTCTGGGATAATAGATTTTTCTTGAAGAATTGGTATCATCCTATGAAGAAGTAGCTTTTCCAATACCTTTGACATGACCGGCAATAGGCTAATTGGTCGATAAGATTTAATATCATGTGCTGGTTTGCCTTCTTTATGTATCATTATAATCTGTGATACTTTCCATATGGTGGGAAAGTATTTAATCCTGAGTACGGCATTGAACAGCGAGGTCATGAGCACAATTGCCTTTTTTGGTAGTTGGATGAGTACTTCTTTGGAGATCAAGTCGAATCCTGAACATTTTCTACTATCCAGGTGTTTTATTATCAGAGATACTTCCTTTGGTGTTATAGGCCTGATTGGTAGATCTAACTGAAAGTCCTGATCCAGTACTAAATTTATGTCATCTTCCCTGGTCTCTGGATCTGCTGGGTTGGGTGTAAATACTTTGGCCAAATGTTCTGCAAACAATGCTGCTTTCTGCTTGCCGGTTCTTGTCCAGGTTCCGTTTTCATTTTTGATTGGGGGCTTTGGGTTTTGCGGTTGATTCATACCACGTGTGACCTTCCAAAGAGAGTAGTTGGTGGCCTTTGTTGCAGTAAGTGCTTCCAATCGTGCTTTTATTGTTTCATTATTGGCAATTCTAAGGGCTTCTTTCACCTCCAAGATGGCTTTGTTCAGTGCTGTTTTATCCTCCCTACACCGGCTCGTGTGCCAAACTCGGCGGAGCCTTCGTTTTTGTAGTATTTTTTCACGCACTTCTAGAGCCAGGCTCAGCTTTGGATTAAATGGTGGCTTTACAGGTGTACATTGCCAGCATGCAGCTTGAATAGTGCTAGTAAATTCTTTTGCAGCATTTTCGATGTCATTGATAGTTTTTAGGGGTACATTTAATTGTATGTTCTTCTCAATTAGCTCTCGGAAAGAGCTCCAATCTGTACTTTTGTTATAGAGAGGTTCATTTCTATCATTGTCCAGCAATAAACTGCTAGCTGTCAAGATTACAGGAATGTGGTTTGATGAACCATCCAGACATGATTCAATCATGAAGTTGAGCCTGAGAAGTCCTCCAGTGATGAAAAAGTCAATGATATCTGGCAATTTTGATGGGTCCGTAGGCCAATGCGTGGGTTCCGGTGTTGAAATCGTCCTAAGGCGTTCTTTTGATAAACAGGACATGAGTTCTCTTCCTCTGGTGGTAATAAGCCTAGAACCCCAGTGGATATGCTTGGCATTCCAATCGCCACCAGCTATAAATTGCTTACCCAGAGTAGCAAAGTATTCCTTAAATTGGCTTGCTTGAATTCTGTGTTTGGGAGGGCAATACACTGACGAAATATTGAAATCACCATCATTGCATTGTATGCAGATGGTTGTTGCCTGAATATGGTTTGTCTTGAAGCTAGGCATTTCATAGTGTTTTATGGAGGATCTAATGATAATTGCCGAGCCCCCATGGGCTGTGCCATCAGGGTGATTAGTAGAGTAGATATAATGCTGAGGTATTTTTATGGCACTTTTGCTTGTGAAATGTGTTTCTGAGATTAGAAGTACATCAAGTTTGTGAAGATGCAGCAACATTTCTACTTCATCTTTATTAGGTGACAAGCCATTTATGTTCCATGTGCCTATACGCAGAGTAGTCATTTTAAGAGTTTGTCGACTAACTTAGTCATAAGCCCCATTAGGTTGCCTATTTGTTGTAATAATACATCTATCTTTTCAGATTGCTTAATTAGTAGCTCTTGGACTACTTGTGTTGGCTCTGTGGTTTCTTGCGCTCTGCTTTTAAGGGCATTACTGTAAGTCTTTTTGTACTGATTTGTTTCTGGCTTATGTTCGTTGTTAGCATCCACAGGATTGGCTGTATGGAGGCTACTTGGTACACTCTCCATAGCATTAACTTTTAAAGGTGATTTTTGAAATAGTTGACTCCGTTGCCCAGAGCTGTATTTTCTCGCCAGAATCTCCTTGTACACCTCGCATCCCTTATAGTTGGCTGGGTGGCTTCCATCACATAAGGCACACTTAGCTGGGCTGTTTCGATCTCGCTTTAGGCAGTCTGCTGTTTTATGCGCACCGGCACACTTAACACATCTGTGGGGCCTGAAGCAGTTGTTCTTTGTATGGCCATATTGTTGACATCTCATACATTGAGCGATAGTCTTACGTTTTCTCGGATCTTCAATTTTCACGATTGTATTGTATATAGCTTTGATGTTTTTAACAGCTGCGTTATTTGTGCCTGGTTCAATATTAACAAAAAAGGTTGAGCAAGGTCTTTTGTTGGGTCCTATACGTGCGTTTATAATTTCGCCTTTGACTTTATTACCAGTTTCCTCGATTGCTTCAATGATACTATACTATAATATTATAAATGCGAAAGTAACTCTGTCTGTCTGTCTGTTACGCTTTCCCATTTAAACTACTGAACCGATTTGGATGAAATTGGGTATGGAGGTAGTTTGAGTTTGAGAAAGGATATAGTATAGTTTTTATCCGACTGCGCAAAAAGAAGGTAATGTTTTGGCGCGATAACCGACATACACGTGGGCAAAGCCGCTGTCGGAAAGCTAGTTCTTTATATACTGTTCTTAAGTCAATATGTCTAGACCAGGTCTAATACAGAACAAATAAAATTACTAATAGGTACTATTAACCCAATGATATACAATTTAAGAATGAGTCAGAGTATTATACTGAAGTCTGCACATAAAAAACCAGTTTGTGCTATCGGCCTTTTTATGTGTTTCACTGCTGGGCACAGGTCTTCTTTCAACTATCTAATGAAAACATTTAGGCCTGAATCCACACAAATATCCCATATCCTTGAATGATTATACTATCTTAGACATGTCAGTTTCCTTCACCAAAATTGGGCAATGGTGATGAAAAAATTCTCACATAGATATGTGGGCACAACCAGGGATCAAACCCACAACCTTATATTTCAAAGGCGAGGCTGATACCATGGTATACTATGAAGTAACTACTACATAGTAACTACCTTATACAATCCTGCAGTAATACCACATCTATCTTGTGTTGACAGAGTTTATCTACACACGCCTCTGCCTTAGAACATTTTACGCAACTTCTGGTACTAAATTGTTTCTGCCAGTTTTTGGGGAGGCGAGGAAACCACATACAGCACACATGTAAAGGTTGAAGCCTCTTTACAAATGTACACGTAAATAAAAGCTACACACAAACACAAGACATGAACAGTTAATGCATACAAACTGTTCATGTACCTCGGCAAAGGTGGAATGCACACAATATCAGTTCAGTGTGAAATTTTCTAAGACACATGCTAAGTACATGATACTGGCGATCCCCCTTGTAAAGCTCCGCGACTCCCTTCGGGGTCGCGACCTATAGATTACAGGATTGTTCTTTACTATAGTGTGTCACCCTTATTGCATATATTGTCTGTTCAGAAGAAAGAGAAAGAATTCGAGGAAAATAATTAGATACATGTGAGTAACATAACTTACTTTTTATATCAGCATACTTATGGGAGACTGCTACGGTATCTTTGTGTTCCAACATCCATGCCAACCTTTGGTTCATAACATATAAGGTTCCATCCCCTTTTTTGTACCTCACATGGCCCACGCTGAGCAAAACATCTTCTGAAGACGTAGTCATCGTCACAACTCAGCTCAAATCACAGCGCACAGAGTAAGATCAAAAGTTCCAACGTTAAAACTGGCCAATTTACTTCAAGACTACGTGAGATTTAAACTTCGATTTTTTTTCTTTGTCATGGTTTCTAATGAGTTTTCACTTTAGTATAAAATCAATTTTATTCGCGTTTTACAATGTTTGCTGCTCGAATACAATGCAAAATATGAAATTCTCCCTACAAAAAGCGTTCACAATCCTACGACCATTAGCGGATTTGACAAACTGCCAGTGCCAGCCAGGTTTTTTAATTCATCAATTTACCCACAGACAAAATAAATGTGGTCCATAACTCAATAATATAAATATTTTAATACTTGCTGTCGCTACAAGCTTCTTGTAACTTAAGATAAATTCTAAGATAACCTTCTTGTAAATAGCTAACCAATACTATACACGTTTGTTGCCGGTGCCCCAGCCGCGCCACCAGGCCACCGTCCACAACCACAAAAGACCACCACTGATGTATTTTGTATTTTCATACATTCTAATATAGTTACTCATCACCGCGCCTCGCTGTTGCTGCACTCTTGACGCCGCTCGGTGATTGCCAAAAGCCACAAATTGTCGTGGCAGTCGCGTGAGGGTAGTACGCGGCCAGCCCTAATTGAAGTTCCTTTAAATGCTATTATATTATTTATACAACAAATTGATAAACCTGATAAATAAAATCTGCAACTGCAACACTTTTAATCATCACACATGAAAAGAAAGCCGACCGTTACGCCTTAATAATATTAAGTATATAAAGTGACTTCAATAAATTTAAATGTGCCTATTCCCTAATATGTGAACCACAATAAGTAATATAACCATGGTCACGGTACTTAAGTAGGTACCTAACATTTATCTGTGGGTTATGTTGCTTAATAGCATAGAATGAATTATTTTGATAGTTTGTTTCGCCAAAACATCCCTGTCGAGTACTTTAAGCTTAGCTCTAAGCATGCAAAGTCTGCCAAGTGTGTTAAAATTTGAAATTATTAAAATTTTGTCGACCTAATATTGCCGTATTTGTGTGGCAAATCGCAGTTAAAAATCGATGGATTTTAAAATTTAACTCATCATTTCATTATTTGTTTTATTAAATCGCCTCAGAGTGATGACCATGCATTTTATACGTAATGAAAAAGATTTAATAGTGTGATTATAATTCTGAACGCGTCGGTAATAGACCGCCTTTTAATTTATTTTACTGTGGCAACACTCAACATTGACAACCAAAATGCAATCATGGCGCACGGGGCACTGTGTTTTTAGAATGCTGAGAAGTTTTTACGTAAACACTTCAATAACTTGCATTGTAAACGCTTTATGTGTTTTTATAAATTATCTTCGGTTTATAAAGATTGTAGTGAAGTATACATATGTGTTCTAACATTGAAATTTCCACCTATTCGGAATCACGACTCTGTACTACTGGACACTTGCAGGTATAAAAATCATGAGATTTGCTGTTTTAGGCCTCTTAGCGTTTACAACATGATCCTGTATCGCTTTAAATGTAGTAAATATACCAAATTATATGTTTGTCATTTAATTACAGCTAAGCAGTTGAGGTAAAACTACTATATTCATTTGTTCCAGATAACTTTGTTGGTGTCATAATGTCAGAGGAGTACGCCCGTGAGATACTGAGAAGGAATGTTGCGCAAATATGCCAAACTATAGGATGGAATGGGATAAACTCAACTCCACTGGACATTTTGGTGCATGTACTAGAAAAGTATATCAGGTCACTTGGGACTCAAGCTAATAGATACGCCGAACAATTTAATAGGACTGAACCAAATTTACATGACTTAGGATTAGTTTTTCGTGACCTACGCATAAATTTACCGGAATTAACAGACTATACTCGGTGTGTTCCTCCTGTACCACCGCCTGTCAACTCTGAAAAGTTTCCGAAGCCCAAGGAATCAAAATTAAACTTTCTCAAACCCGGCAGCCATGAAGTTGTCACTAGACCTATGCATGTGCATGAGCACTTGCCCCCTATGTACCCTGAGAAAGAAAGAGACACTCCAGCTGTGGCAGGAACTGTTGAAATCTGTCAGAATGGCATTGATACTGACAATAATGCTGCAACATGTACAAGTCCAGAGATTTCAGTCACCGATAGTCCAGAAAAGAAGGATATATTCAAGAGACCTCCTGATCCAATTACATTACCAAACAGTAAAAGACCAAGATTACGTTTGGATGAGGAGGAAAGGACTAGAGAAATCAGTAGTGTGATGATGACCATGTCAGGTTTTTTATCACCTGCAAGAGAAGGAAAATTGCCTGAAGCAAGAGCACCCACTATGATTTCAGAAAAACATTATGATAAACATAAAGCTAATTCACATCATTCAAATATCATAAAAGCACCAACTATAGAGAAAACTGATAAGAAATCTAAGAAAAATAAGTTATTGAATGGCAAAGTAATGAAGAGTAAACGGAAAGAGAAAAGTCATAAAGGGGAAGGTAGTAGATCTAAAGATAGTAGTAAGTTAAATAAGTTTCCTCCTGGCTATCCAATGAAGAGTAAAGATTTACATCCTGCACATCATAATCATGTGACAATGCCAGCGCCAAGACCAGCTCCACCTTTAAAGCCTGTAATGCCTCCATCATCATCTGCTATGGCAGAGCTTACACGGATTGTCCCTATGCCCATACCACAAATAAAACAGGAGCCTATGGATCCACCACCTGTATTGAAGACACAAAGCCATGCATTACGGGAGCATGCTATACCTGTTCCTAAAAAAATACCTATTTCAAAATCTCCACTTGGTTTAAACCCTATGCCTATACATAAGTCACTTCCGACAAATTCATTAATATCTGAAGTGGAAATTAAAAAAGAGGTCATTGATGTAGAGGAAAAATTAACTTCACAACCAGATAGATCAAAAATTAATATATTCAAAAGGATATCGAACAAATCTAAAGAAGATAGGAGTAATGCAGAGGTTGCCCACGATAAAACACAGTCTGATTCATTGATCTCAAGGCTGCAAAACATTTCACATGATACTACATTACAGAGACTGCAGGAAAATAGAGTGAAAACAGAGCCTTTAGTGAACAATAATGATAATAGTGCTTTAGATTTGTCCAAAGTTATGGACCTCAGGACTGATGAAGTGATAAATATAGATGATGACTCTTTTGATATGAATCCTTTACCTCCCAAAGCTTCACAGCCTGAACATCGGCCTAGTATATCAATTAACAAATCTCTGCAGGTACCATATCCCAAAGATGTAGCTAGTATCAGTCAAAAAATTAAAAAGGAGAAGAAACACAAAGAAAGAAAAGATAAAGCAGCAAAACAAGAAGCTAAAATGTTGAAAAAACAGCAACAGATCGCATTTGAAATAGCCCAAGCTGAAAAGCAAAGTATGAAAATGAGTGGTATGAAACCACCAAAATCAAATAGGTCAAGGAGTGATAAAATGCCTCCAATGCCAGCTGGTTTCCCATTCTTCCATGGAATGTCTCCAGGTAGAGGGCTAATGCCTGGCCCAGGTTTGATACCCACTCCAGGCTTAATACCCAATAGTGATTTCCTTGCTGGTTTAGCCAATAATCCAGCGTTAAGAGGACTAACATCATCAAATTTACTCACAAACCCATTTGCTCTTAGTGCTAGTGGGCCTGGTCTCATCCCTGGGCCTAGCTTTTTATCTGGAGGTATGGTCCCAGGTATGAGGAATCCACTTATCCCTCATTCAATAAGTAATTTGCCTCATCCTTCGAGATCTATGAAGATACCTCCAATGTTACGTCGTCCAAGTTTAGAGGTGATACCTGTCGACAATGATGATGATCGAATGCATAAGAACTCTATAATGGGCCGAGAAAAAGATAGACATGACAAGCACAAATCTCAAACCATTCCAAATATTTTACAGAAGCATAAGTCCAAGTCCCATAAAGATCATAAAGCAAACATGTTTAAAATGCCACCTATTCATCCTGATATTACTATAGAGTTAAATCCTCCGAAAGTGTCGCCAACGCCTGTAAGACTAGAGGCACCTAAGGTGTCGCCTGTCCCGCCGCGTGTGCCTACACCGGAGCCAGTCGCTCCCCCGCAACCCTCGCCTAAACCGACACCAGAACCAAAACTGGAACCTGTAAAAGCACCGACCCCAGAGGTTCCCCAAGAAAAAGAACTAGAGAATTCTGAAAAGAAAAAAGACAAATCACATAAAAAGGAAAAGAAAGATAAGGATGGTATAAAAATCAAAAAGAAGAAAGATAAAAAGGATAAAAACAAAGATAAATCAGAAAAAAAACGAGACAAGGAAGAGAAACAGGAAATGAAAGAATTGAAAGAAAAAATAAAGAAAGAAAAGAAGGAGAAGAAAAAAGAAAAATTAGCTGACGGTCTTGTGCCTAAATTGACATTGAAACTTAGCTCGTCCAATTCAAATTCGCCAATGCCGCCGAGTTCGCCCGATATATTCAAGTTGAATATCAAACCAGTTGTAAAAAAAGAGGAAGATGATGAAGAAGAATCACCGACTAAAGAAGAACCAGTGTCTAGAGAGCACAGTCGGTCGCCGGAGTTGGCGCAAATATCCGCGTTGGTAACGCGGCCGCCAAAGCCGAAACACTCTAAGCTCAATCATATCGCGGACGGCGAGGGAACCTCGTCCCCTCCCTCGGGTAGCTCCCCACCACGGAAGAATACTCCTTCCTCCTCTTCAAAATACAAGAGAATTTTGGTTAAACCCTTACAGTCCCACAAGAAAGGGCATGTCGAAGATTTTGACGACGACGTCGCATCAGAAACGCCGGCGCCCGCGCCCGCGCCGGTCGACAAGCCCATTGGACCGTTACCAACGCCTTATTACGTGGACGAACACGGCAATAAGGTGTGGGTATGTCCAGCATGCCGGCGGCCCGATAATGGGTCGCCGATGATCGGTTGTGACGGGTGCGACGGGTGGTACCATTGGGTATGTGTTGGTATCACTGAAGAGCCTGGCGCTACGGAAGATTGGTTCTGCAAGTCTTGCATCGCCAAACGAACCGCTATGGCCCTTGCAGGCGTCACTGCCAGCGGCAAAAAGCGCGGTCGGAAGCCCAAAGGGGAAAAGATCAGAGACTGTCATTGATAGCCCTTACGTTGTTATGAGATTAGTGATAATTTTCCGTTCGAGAGATACGAGTAAAAGGATGCAAGTTGTTATGGATTAATTGTTGAATGATATCATGAAGAAAAATAATGTTTTTCATCATTTATAATGTTATATCATAGGCTTCAATTAAGTATAGATTAATTAATATTGACATAAAATGTTGAACATAAATAGTGTAGTTACTTGTAATAATTACCATAATTTTAAATATTTTGTTACGATTTCTCTTTATTTTCGTTCGCTCGGTTAGATCAAGCTGTAATGCGATAGCGGGCGTGTAATACACATCTCGCGTGTAAACATAGATAATAATATAAGATTCTTTTTATATTGTACAAAAACTGAATTTACTTAAGAAATTGGTGATGTATAAAGTAAATGTAGTGAATATTTAAATAAACAGAAATAAGGCTGGATGTATTTTCAGCTGATATTTGAATATTTTCATATTATAATTTTAATATAACCCTGTTTTTTTTGTTGAAATTGTTCCTTCAATTTATTTGCGCGGTTGGCACAGTCGCTCGGTTAGCTGTCTACCGTTATTTTGAAAGTTTCTTGGAACGAGAAGACTGCTGCCGTGCGATTGTACCGGCCTCAATGCATTCGACTTATGGAGGGGAGGCAAATGTAAATTTTTAATTTCAGGCAGTGGCCAATTAAATATATTGGTACTCGAAATATTGACGTGTCGTTATTTATTGAACAATACCTACACAAAGTATTTTAAAATAGGAAAAAGGCATCAGTCTCCTATCTTGAAATATATACCTAACTATTTTTAAATTGCAGAACGTTATAGTTGAGCGTTACTCTAATTATTCTATCTAGTTAAGTGCTTATCTGAAACTATCGATTCCCCATTATTCCTGCTGGTAGGTAGGTACTGCAAAATTATCTTTCCGCTTCTGTATTTGTAAATAAATATACTCCTTTCAAATATGCTGACTCGTGCGCACCGTCGCATCTCCCCCGTCGTCGCGCCGCCGCCGCCGCTTACTAAGTAAGTACTATGTGTTGGTTACAGAACACAATGTTGAGAATCGCGCGGCATATAGGCTTTACAAAACCTTCCCTACAGACGGTCCTACCAAAACTACAGATCCTAAACTATGTTGCTCCTTTGTCTAGGTGGCCAAATAGCTTAAACACTGACCCACGAAGGGCGAGATAATTTGTCGAAGAGTACCTATTATGATGACAGTGACAAGAATTCACCACCGAAATAGGCTGCAAGTAAATAAATAATTATGTAAGTATGTTTCGGTAGCATAGTCTGCATGAAATTCAAAAACTATGACTTTTGGTACAGAGTGATGGGCCATTTATACAAGGACAAAAGCCGGGACAGGACAGCAAGCCACTAAAAAGAATAGTGTAAATAGGGACAAAATATGTCTTGAGGACAATTCAATGCAGTATATAAATATATTTTTAGTGGCTTACTGCCTTCGGCTGTCTTGTCTTCATGTAAATAGCCCGTATGAGTATATTTTTTGGTATCGATGGATTATCCTTCGTTAAGTACAGTACCACGTAATCTTAGGCAATAGTGAGTCCGACTTAGTTCTTGCTTATTTACATACCTACCCAAGTACCTTACTAATTTACCTAGGTAGGTACCTAGTTAGAAACTTTCTCGGAACACCACGACATCCTTTTCCCAAGCTAACTCATCATTTTCGAACATCTTATTCAATGGTAATATGAACCAACGTACCTGCCCCATGCCTATTATGTGTAATGGAATGACGCATACTTATGTACATAAGTTTTTGTAGTACCAAAGTGTAAGTTACTTGTAAGTAGATACAGACACCTTAACAAATATGTACACTTATTGGGGAACCAACTTTAAAAATGAAAAAATAAAAATAGCCTCACACACTACATTACTAAGATTGTTAAAAAGTAACTACATATGTAAGTAGGTAGGCACCTACCAGTGGCGAAGAGTCCATATAACACGATTACCACCTTTTTTCCTTTAGGAATTGGTGAAATGATCCTGCCACCTAACACTTTGTAAAAATAAATAAACTGTACTTAGGGCTCATTCATTTATTACGTAAGAAGACGATTTAGGTTGGTCGACAGGTCTTATTTTTTATGAGAGGAAATAAATGAACAGATAAAAAAACGGGGTAAAATTACTTTGAAAAAGCGCGGGCAATCGTGCAAGTGCAGAGGTTCGCTCGGATGCATAGAGATAAAAGATTTCCATTTCCATGACAACGGACTTGCGCCACCCGCACTGCACCTCCCGGCTAACTTTGATTGGTTCGTTCAAGCTCTTGTTCTTGAACGAACCATCCAAAATAAGCTTATGGTCGGGTAATATGTATATACCTACGATATAAGTTAGGCGAGGTTCTGCTATGCGGTGTCTAGTGGGTATCTAATCGGTGCGTAAAATACATCAACTTGCACTAGGCCATTGAATTAAGGCCTCTTATTGTTGAAAGAAGACACAAGCCCAGCAGTAGGATAGGTTGTGATTAATTTTATATTACCTACAGTTATACAGTGCCATTCATTATACGTACCTACAGTCAACAACAAACTTTGAATACCAATACCAAAACATCTTAACACTGTTGCACTGAAAGAATAGTGTAATCATTCAGGACCATGGAAGAAAGAAGTAATTTTTTTAAGGTCATGATAAATAAGTGTCGTGTAGTATTGATTGAATCTGTTAATAAAGCTGTAGCTGACTGTACCATTAAACTGGAAACTGTGCCTAACCACTGCTGGGCAGGCACCCGGCGCGGCGGCGTAACGTCAGTCATGCATGAGAAAGGCAAAGAGTTTCATCATCAATTTTAACTGGTGATGTGGTGGTTTCAGTCGTGGTTAGTGACTACCCACCAGATAAAGCCGCACCGCCAAGCAGTCTTGCCGTGTTCCGGTGCCATGTCTGGTGACACCATTAACACATTGAATACCACCCGTACCTATGTTTGATAAATTTCCTGCCTGATGCCGCGCCGCCCTGTTTAACACACAAGCGTAATGCTCAGAAAAACTACTACTGCTATGAAAAACGGAAAACACGTCCGGAGTGTTCACAGCTTGGCGATAAAGATTTAAGATGACACGCTAGGCGTGTCAGTGGCGAATATGTTAAAAATTGTTGATCCTTTATGGTTTCAAACCTTAAGGAGCCTCATTCCACTGCCACCTTCTAACTGAAAATCATTCGCAATCATGAGTAAATGTATATATTGGGCAGGCGCATGGAACGCGCCCGATCGCGTATACAACAACATCAAGCATGTTGTAGTCAAGCGTAAACATATTTTGAATTTAAAAAAAATCATCAGCTTAATTATCAAGCTTATATCAATCCATTTAGTGGACATATCTAGGCCTCCCTCCTCTTAAGCACATTTCCTGAATTGAACTAGTTATTATCGGCTACCTCCGACCTCCAACTAGCTGCAAGGTGTCTGCACTCTGGGTGAGCGGTAGACTGCTTTGTGGGTTAACCTGTTCCTTTATCTACCTATTTCCAATTATTTCTATCTTCTAACAACCTTTCTATCCTAGCTGAATTTATAAACAACATCATCATCATCATTCCCCTTGCCTTTTTCCCATTCCTATTGGGGTCGGCTCCCAGTCTAACCTGATGCGGCTAGCTACCAGAATTATACAAGCAACTGCCATCAGACCTCGAAACCCGTAGGGAACCAGTAGCAGAGATGGTTAGACCAGGTGTCAGATTATATTGGCTTCTGTCTACATTTAACGATTGTCATAGATGTGTTAAATGACAACCGGGACCAACGCGCTCTCCGAGGCACGGAGGGTAGTCCCTTAACCAACCAGACACCGAAACAAATTTTTGTTATTACACAAATATTGTCCGAGGCGAGAATCGAACCCGCGATCTTCCGGGCCCTGTATAGCCCAATCGGACGGCTTACATTTCGACTGAATTTATAAACAACGTTAATTTAAAAATGTAATCCTTCCTAAATGCTATCCTGTATGCTTGTCAACACGTAGTCTATGTCATATATGTATCTATGGTCATACATAGTATGTCTACTTAGTCTGTCCTGTCTCTGTTTCTAATTAAACACCATATCAGTCAGCTCTCTGTCATCCTCAGTCCACTGCTACTTCATTATGATGCGCTACATCGATTCATCTTTGTCGACGTCAGGGTGCGTCCACATCTGTCGAATGTGCCGCCAATGTTCAGCTCACGAGCTGTTTGCGAGCTGACTTTGGTTCGTGCGCCGCGCGCAGATCGCGCACCGCACGCATGCCTTTATGAGTTGCGCTATAGAGGCGCACCAAACCATTGCCATGACTCGCGGTCAGCTCGCAAACGGCTCGCGAGCTGCACATTCTTCAGATGTGGACGCACCTCAGATATCTCTATGAACGCCAAATATACAGAAAGGCCAAGTATAAGGCTGTTAGAATCTTTTCTATCCAACTTTTAATGAATGTAAAATAAAAAAAATCATTAAATTAACTTAATGTCGTCTATAACAAAATAAATACAGCCATAAATATTTATAAAACTATATTGTAGTAGCGAAATTAAAGCTTATTACATGCATTTTACATTGTTATTTCTTCCAAACAAATCTTGTAGTATTACTAAACTTCTGTAGTTCTGTATTTTTGTCTAATTAGTTTCAAAACCCATAAGAACAAGATATAATTGAAATAAAATGTATTCGACTACAGGAATTTGTTTATTTTACAACAAAATCTAAGTCCCAACATTAGTTTCACAGAAACATCTGATTCTTAGGTTACTGTGTTTGTAATTCGCTACTCTTCTGCCTGTCTTCAAGTAAATGCTGAAACCATTTCCAGATATTCACTCATTTCAAACAAATCTAAGTCATGTTATTCACAACAGATAACAACTGAAAAACCTTTAAAACTTAAAGGTAATAAAAGTATTTCACATAACTCTGACTAAACACACTACAAAATAAAGGCTTAATTTTTAGAAGCACTTCCTGTGGGTATGCTGTCTGGAGGAGGAGAGACGGGCTGTTTCTCTTTGTTCCACTGTTTCAAGCCCTCAGGTAATGTTGTGTCTTCTTCAAGGGACCCTGTTCCTTCAACAAACTCCTCGTACGTACTCTTTTCAGGGAATGGTCGAGGACCTAGAAGCTCAATCATGTCCTCCCTACTCAAAATCTCTTGCTTCAACAATCTTTCAGCCACTTTTTCTATATGCGTTTTATGTTCTACTAGCAATTGTGTAGTAAACTGATGTGCTGTGTTAATCAAATCTCGGACTTCAGAATCGATTAATTCAGCTGTTTTTTCCGAATATGGTTTATCGATTACCATTTCGCCAGGCTGGGGCATTTCGAAGGATACGTTACCTACTTTAGGATTCATACCGTAGTGGACAATTTGTGCATATGCGCTTTGTGTGATCTTCTTTAAGTCATCTTGCGCTCCTGTAGTGATTCTGCCGAAGAATATTTCTTCACTGACTCTACCGCCAAGGGTCATGCACATTCTGTCGAATAGCTGTTCCTTGCTGTAAAGGTATTGTTCTTTAGGCAAGTATTGTGCGTAACCAAGACCTTTTCCTCTAGGGATGATGGAAACTTTGAGCAGTGGGTCAGCATGGCGTAGGAACCAACCAGCGACAGCGTGGCCAGCCTCATGGTAAGCTACAATCTTCCTCTCATCAGGTTGGAGGACGTTAGATTTCTTTTCCATGCCTGCTACAACTCTTTCAATAGCCTGCTCGAAGTTTTTCATGGTGATACCACTAGCAAGTTCTCTGGCAGCAATGAGAGCAGCCTCGTTGCATACGTTTGCGATATCAGCACCAGTGAAACCTGGAAAAAAGAAGGAAAACCAATTGAATTTTGTTTGAACATTCAAGCATGGTGCCTGCAAGATGCATACATGCTACTACTGTAACTCTTAGTGCACATCTCCAGTGCAACTGACACAACACTTGTATTGTGCACATCGGCACAGGAACAGCACACATACATAAAATGCGCAGCGTGCGTGTAGCTCTCGCAAGCTATGCCTTTGTCAGATCTGGGGCACAGTCTTTAGTTTGTAAGAAAATTAAGGACCTAAAAATATTTTAGTAAGTAACATAATAATAAGTCATAATCTAATTTTTATGATTAAAATACAATTAAGCTAAATGACATATAGGCATAAGGTAGAACCAGCTTTTTCCCATGACTTCATGTCATATTCTCTTCTATCTCTTTCTCCTTGAATGATAGATATGGCATAAGTTTAATTATTTTCTACTTGCCATTTAATAATAAATATGTAAAAGCAAATTATAAAATATCTCACCTGGAGTGAGTGCTGCCATTTTTCTTGCCAGATTATCCTTATTCAATGTCGTCTTCAATGGGGCCAAATGTACTTTAAAGATTGAAGCTCTTCCTTTAATATCTGGTGCGGGCACAAAGATCTGCCGATCAAATCTACCAGGTCTGAGTAAAGCCTTATCCAAAATATCTACTCTGTTAGTCGCTGCTAAAACTACAACATTTGTTGTAGTATTAAAACCATCCATTTCAACCAGCAGTTGATTTAAAGTATTTTCTTGCTCTGAATGCCCCCCGAAGCTACGGCCACCACGTTTTCGACCAACGGCATCAATTTCATCAATGAAGAGGATGCATGGTGCATGTTTACGGGCCATCGAGAACATATCACGGACCCTAGAAGGACCTACACCCACAAACATCTCAAGAAATTCTGATCCAGAAACTGTTATAAAAGGTACATTAGCCTCACCAGCAGTAGCTTTTGCTAATAAAGTTTTGCCAGTACCAGGTGGACCAGTCAATAAAGCCCCTTTAGGGATCTTAGCTCCTAAGTCAATATACTGTTGTGGGTTCTTTAAGAAGTTAACAAACTCCATGATCTCAATTTTAGCCTCTTCACAGCCAGCAACATCTTGGAACTTTACTCCAATATCAGTAGGATTTATTAGCTTAGCAGTTGACTCCATAACACCTCCAAATAGGCCACCTCCCCTCTTCCCACCTCTTCCCATCATATCAGCTGACCTTCTCATCATGTAAATTAAAAATCCAATAATGAGAAGAGTCGGTAGCATTCCTGTTAAGCTAGCTGCTTCTACTTCAGTTTTATAGATTACTGGGATAAAGTTTGGTGGGTCAATGTTTCGCTCGATTTGTGCGTTTTCTAAGTTTCGCTCAAAAGAGTCTACACTACCAATGGCAAACCAGATAACTTTGCTTTCTAAAGCTGATCCAGGATGTAATCTCACTCTTACCCATTTCTTGTTGATCACTTCCAACTTTTCTACAGCGCCTTTGCTCAAATAGTGATTGACGAAGTCACGCCAGCTAATCTCTCTATAGCGCAACTCAAAATACGCGATAGACCCAAGTAAAGTTACGATACCAAGTGCACCGAATAACATCCATTTTTCTTTATCTGGGCCTTCGTAGCTACTGCGGTTACCGCTGCCGCCACCTCCTGACCCGGAGAACATGTTCATATTCCATTTATCTGATGAACTGGACTTAGGCGGTGAACTCTTAGATGGTGCAGGTGTTGTGTCTTTATCTGGGATTTTCGACTGTTTCTGACTAGAACTTGGTTGGAAATACTTTTCGAAACCCTTAGGCGGCTTTTTGCATAATTCATACCACTGGTTCAACACTGAATCTAAAGCAGGAACGCCGATAGGTTGTAGTTTATTGCCATTGAAAGTAGTGTAATGTAGCTTCGTTAATTGTGAGTGTGTTAATCTCAATCCTTTCCACATTCTGTTCTGATTTTATTTTCTAACTATGTACAGTAATTAGATATTTTTATTATTGCACAATACGAATGAAATTGGGATCACAAAATACTTTCAAGACATAATAATCGTGACAAACATGGTTAGAAAATCTGTCATCTGTCATTTCATTTTGTCCACTGTCAATAAAATTAAGTCAATTGCCAACATTTTGACAACTATTGCGTAACACCATAATCGACAATCAGTTTAACGGGGGCCACGATATGTCCCCCGGTAAAAATATTCAAAAGCCGCCCATAGACAGAACGTTTTAATTCGTTCAGAAATGATGGCATAGTGTCTACCATCTAAAGATATATTTTTTTAAACGAATAGCTGTCAGACATATTCATTTTTTGGTAAATAAATCAGTCTTCGACTATTTAAACCATATATTCTTTCTTAATCATATTTTCACCTGATTACTAGCATCTGACGCAATCAATTCGCAAACTGTTATTTACTTAAGTGTTTCATTTAGTGCAAACCCATCAAATCAGTGTTAACTAAAATAATTTTAATAGTAAATTGACAACATGGATCATGAAAGACCAGAAAGTAGTTCTCACGGAAAGAGGACACGACCTTTGCTTCTACAGCCGAGTCCGAAGATCGCGAGAGTGTCATACGCAAGTTCTACGTCTAGTGGAGTTCTCAAGAACTCAAAAAAGAGCGGGGCTAACTCGCCAAAGAGAACCAAAGTGACTTATAATAAGAATGATGTGCCAGCTCCCGGAACTCCTGTGCCTGATAAGCATGTGCGGAAAGCTGGGCCTTACTTGCTAGGGCCAAAGCTAGGGCCTAGTCCTGTTAAAAGTATTGTGCAATGTTTGGCAAGGAAGGAGAAAACTGATGAATTTTACCAGGTATTTACCAAGAATTTCCTTTTTGTTGTTTAAGTTTTAAATGTAATACTCCTGTTTGTTGTGCTATTGGTGAAGTAATCTAAATATGTCTGAAACAAAATTCTAGGCTAGTTGTGTGTTAGAAACTATTTTTAAAATACCTTTAAACCAATTGCTGATTTAAAAGCCTAATAGAAAGGAGAAAGTTAAAATTCCCTTTGCCTTATTCGTCATTTGCACATTTAAATCAATTTAACCTGTGGATTTTCTGGAATTTAATCTAAATACAATATTTTTTTTAATTTTTAAACCTCAAAACAATCAGTTTATTATCGATCAATTGCCGAAATCTCGTTTTGACTTACAATTTCCTTTCACTTGATGCACACATTGGTGCTTGAAATATAAAATACTGTTCTGTTTTATGCACCAGGTGCATAGGTGCATAGGACTTCTCATCAGTTATATAATATCTTAAAGCCTACACAAATAAAAAAAATCATGCATCAGCTACATACAATTATTAAGTACAATTGCATTGCTAAAGCTGTACAACATTTTTTTTTTATTTGTTTGTGCAATTCTAGTGCAATAATAATTGACGAGTATAATTTCTAATCAATTGGTAATGATTGTGCAATGACTTAGAACAGGATGATGTTATCGAATTTTTAATAATCCTAGACTTTTATGGGTATACCTATTGGTTTACCAATTTGCCAATTATGAATGGATATTCCTAATTGGCAATTTGGTAAGCAAAAAAAGGTAAATTATTCTAATATATAAAATTCTCATGTCACGGTGTGCATAATCGAACTCCTCCGAAAGGGCTCCACCGATTCTTATGAAATTTTTAATGCATATTCAGTAGGTCTGAGAATAGGCTACTATCTATTTTTCATACCCCTGAATTTTTTTTTAATAAATACGCGGTACGAAGTTTGCCGGGGCAGCTAGTAAACTTATAAATTCTGTTATGTTGACAAGTTGCGAAATGGTGACATAATTTTTTTGCTTTAGGTAAAAATTCTAACACTCCGGAATGAAGGGCAGCCAGAAACTCAAGATGATAGACAAGGAAAAATGCTACTGCATACTGAATATTCTTTACTTTCACTGTTAAAAGACCAAGATGGAGTGATTCATCATCATGGGTTGTTTAAGGTAATAATTTAGGAATTAATTTAATTAAACTTGACTTTCATAGGCAAGGTGCAGCTAGACGAAATTTTGGTGGCTTTGGTTAAAAAAAATATTATAAAGTAGTTAAGTTTAATGTTTCAATTTACAAGCAGAAGTTAAAACATGGTTTCAAAATTCTCTGTATTCTTTCAAATGAGGTGATAGTACTCCTGTGGTGAAACTATTGTGCAATCTATTTTATTTATATTTCAAAGGTGGAAGGGGTGGTCTGCTAGCCCCTTGAGCATGGGGCTGTTTTTCCTGGCAAATATAATCTGGGTTTTAATTTGTCTTTTTTGCTTCAAAGTTGGGGTGCCCTTATCGTCGTTAACTGCACATATACCATTTTTGTCACTTACCACCAAGTGAAATCGAGCACAAATGCAGTTGTGAAAACATTCTGATGAAATCTGGCAGGCCCTTGACATTGTTAGCATTACTAAAGATTTTTTTTTTGATTAGAGATTTCCATATCTATAATAAACTGGCTTCTCCAGAAGATTTTTACATAAAAGAGTAAAAAATATCTACATATCAATACAAACTACCTCATTAGCGTTGGAGATAGCATGTTCGTCTCTAGTAGGTCGTGGGTTTGGGTTTGGTTCATAGAGAGTGGTGGACAAATTATTAAGATTATTAAGATAAAATTGCAATTTCAGGACCATGCTCTAGAAGAAGTTCCAAATCCGAATGGCAGTGGTTTTATCTACACTGGCCGTGTTCGTCAACGACTATTCCTAGTTTTAGACTGTGTGACATCACATCAGTTCAGTGAGAAGAACTCTGAATTAGTAAATTTACAGCAATATGTTACCAAAGTAAAGAAGGTTCCTGAAAAGGAAGCGATATTGATTTTCTATGATATTGTCAGAGTAGTTGCTAATTTACATAAGGTGAGTGTAATATATAAAAATAATATGACGCAAAAATTCTAGAACGCCTGAACGAATTTGGCTGATTTTGATATATTTGTACAATTTAAAGATTTAAATGTTGAGGAATACGTGGCTCGAAGTTCGCTGAGGCTGCTAGGCCTCTTAAAAATAAATTGACGTTGTGTTTTGTATTGCTAAAACTCTTTAAAGCTTAGTATTTCGTAAAAGGAACCCTTACTGGGAAAGCGTCCATAACATACCCCTAATATTTTTTAATGACCTATCTAAAGACATGTTACACGACAGGTCAGGCGGAAAAATAAATGTCTATCTCATCTCATCTATCAAGCAAATTTTTTCGAGGTTTAATTCTACAACATTGACAGCACTGTTGGTATTTACTACCATGCTATTTAACAGTTCTGCAGTACTAAACGTCTCAAAGCTAACCCGTGGACGGACTGACGAACGGACAAAAATTGCATTTGGCCTTTATTAAATTTTTATAAATACAATTTTTACACAATTTCAGAGAAATATAGTTCACAGAGACTTGAAGCTTGGTAATATTGTGTTGAACCAACGGACGGGACGTGTTATAATAACCAACTTTTGTTTGGGCACGCATCTAGGTAGCGATAGAGATCTGTTGAAGGATCAAAGAGGTAACAGCTTTATTTATTTCAACTTTTATTTTCTAAAAATACAAACAAATTCAATGTTAAGAAATAATTAATTTAAATATAAGTTTTTTATTGGGCCAACAATTAATTTAAATGTACCTTTGAACTCAATCAGTCTAGCTGTTTTGGAGCTAATCTATGGTCATCCTAAGCAGACAACAATTTTTACCTTAAACTATAAAATTTACTTTCTTTTTCAGGTTCTCCAGCCTATATATCACCAGATGTTTTAATGTGTAAGCCGTATTTAGGCAAGCCATCGGATATGTGGGCTTTAGGCGTAGTATTATATACAATGTTATATGGACAATTTCCATTCTGTGATACCAGTTTAGCACAACTGTTTAGCAGAATACAAGCAGCTAATTATAATATACCACCGTAAGTTCAATTTTAACCTGCTATTATTATAAATTGGGGGCTGAGTCAGCTTCGTCAGTGGGTATATACCTTTAATTGAATCCCCACACGTGGTCCCCGGGTGGTGCAAATCAGGTGACTATCAACTGGTGGTAGGCTTCGGCTGTGGTTAGTGACCACCCACCTGACAAAGCCGCACCGCTAAGCGGCCTTGCCGTGTTCCGGTGCGATGTCTGGTGACACCATAAAGAGAGGGTGGGTCAGAATTGTTGCCACCTTCTCACCGATAATCATTCGTAATCACGAGAGAATCGGTATACTAGGCTGGCGCGTTCCATCGTACACTTCATCATTACTTAATATCAGGCAAGTTGTAGTCAAGCGCCTGCCTATCCCAGAAAAAAAAATAGGAGAGCTTGAAATGTTTTATACTTATTTTCTGCAAAATTACTAAACACCTAGAGAGATAAAACAATATTTTAAGAGACATTTTTCGCTCTTTCGTCAATCATTTTGACTGGCCTATTGGCACAGTGGTTTGTGACACTGACTGCCGAGCTGGAGGTCGTGGGTTCGATTCCCAGGACAAATCTTTGTGTGATATGCATGATTGCTTGTACTGTCACCAAAATATTCAGTGTTTTGAAACCATCTCTCTTTAGAAATTAACAAAGAGCAGGAGTTACTGCATTTGAGTATCTGTTGAAATATCATGTCTCTGGTGTTGCCACAGGCTGCGATAACAGCTGACCATCAATAATTTATATTTTTATTATTTTGGCCGGTGGCGTGGTCGGTAAAATACTTGCATTTCACGCCGCAGGTCGTGGGTTCGATTCCCATCCGAGACAAACATTAGTGATCGACATTTGTGTTTGTGTCGAGTCTGGGTGTAAATATCTATTATAATATATATTTACAAAAGAAACGTATTATATGTATAGTATATACCAGTTATCTGGTTTCCATAACACAAGCTCTGCTTAGCTTGGGACCAGATGACCGTGTGTGTTAAAGTCCCAGAATATTTATTTATTTATTTATTTCAGTGATGGTAACTCAGTACAAGTATCAGATAACACGGTGTTTTTAATACAACGGCTACTAGTAAAGGATCCTAAACATAGACTGGTTGCAGATGAGGTAATATTTTATCTAAATTCATTATCATCATTAACATTAATTGAGGAATGCATTTGTCGAGTCCAGTAACAGTTAATCACGGTTATTTTTTTCTTTTTTGTTTATTTATATATTCTATAAAACCCCGGTAAATTATACCTCGCAAACTTCAGCTCGAACGTCTTCGGACGTTTCACAGAAAAAATGTCCGGTGAAACAATAAAAGGCCTTCTGGCTAATTGGGTTAGATGATTGTAAAAAAAAACCTTCGAAAAGTAGTTTTATCTGTGACCTATGAATTGAACCTGTTGCGGGCCTCGTCAATAGTGTTTTTTGTCTAAGGACTCAAGTTCAAAAGCCAGATAAATATTACACTTGAACGTTTTGATAGTTTTCTCACATCTAAAATTTATTTTTATTGATATTTTTTTGTTTTTTGTTTTAATTTATATTTAGAGGCTTTTATTACAAAGTAATATGGGAGTCCCATCGTAACTTAATCTATTACAAACAAAATGTAATAGAGGTATGAGATTTTTGATGAACAAATATTATGTTAAATAAGTCTAAAACCATATGTGACGTAGGGCTATTGAAAAATTTGCCTTTACCAAAATGTGTGTACCAACATCACTACATAGTATAAAACAAAGTCGCTTTTTCTGTCCCTGTGTTCCTATGTATGCTTAGATCTTTAAAACTACGCAACGGATTTTGATGCGGTTTTTTTTAGTAGACAGAGTGATTCCAGAGGAAGGTTCATAAGTATATCACATTGCACCCGTGCGAAGCTAGGGCGGGTCGCTAGTATTAAATAAATCTAACTGAACCGTTCCTTTTCCGACTTTAATTAAAATTGTTATCTACAGAAATAAAACATACAGTTAAAAGATTGAATTATTTCTCCTTTTCTTTTAAAAGTTAAACAAATATTGCTTTTCTTTTAAATGAAACTCATTCTTTTACAGGTATTAAATCAACTATCATCTATAATAGCAAGCTACGTTGTAGTTCCGAATCCACCTGAGGATTTACAAGTAGTGCCTGATTTACTGTTAGATGGAGATATAAATGAAAAGCGTAGCTTAACTCCAACGGACGCTGAAAGAAAGCCGTTTCTTCATATCCCTGAAAGTAATAGTGAAAGAAGCCCTAATGGGAGTGTAAGTATTATTAACTTTTTCTTATACTTTCTTTTTCCCTTTTTTTTACTTTTACTTTTACTTTTAATACTTTTTATTTAAGTAAAAACGCTATTTAACGCTATTGAACTATTTATTTCTTAGAGAAATCAGGAACTACAGTACTCAATCGCATGCCATAAGAACACTCTTTTTTAAACAATTTTATTTAGCTTGAGCCGCGGCGGAAAGCTATTAAAAATATTAAAGTAACTATTTATGACTGTCGCTAGTATACCACAAAATAAATTTTCTCTAAGGAAAACCTTAAATATTACCATATTTATAATCACTTTTATAAATTTACAGGACGAATTAGGCATACTATGCGTACCTCTACCCGACTTTTTGGCATTAAACTTTTCTGAATCAAGCCGTACCAACCAAAATAGTATTCTCAGCCACCCGTCTAACACAGCTATAGACAATTCTACAGTAAACCAACAACACCCGCGACAAATAACTGTTCAGAGGATCGGCAGAGACGCCCGACCGTTGTTACCTTCCGAAATTACTAGATACCAACATATGTTCGCTTCAGCAAACCAAAGACAGGAAAGAAGACAAGAGACAAATACAAACGCGCCAGAGACAAGACAAGAAAGGCCAGACAGAGAAGAAAGGCCAGAGAATTCTAGGCTACGTACCTTAGCTCGGAGAATGCCTAGGTTAGCCCCATTATCTTCAACATCAAGTCGGAATTCTGCGGATTTTGGGGTCATACAAATTGATAGATCCAGGTCTTGGGATAATGATTATGTGCTGAGATTACCTGTGGTGGATTTGTCTGTCCGGAGGGTAAATGGTAATTGGGTTATGAATTCGGCCCCTATTCATCCAGTTAATGCTGATGTAGTTAATCATAATAGAAGTGACAATGATGTAGATATGTAGGTTATTTAAACTGGCTACTTGTTTCATGCCAAATTTATAGCCATAAAGTTAAACACATTTTGTAATAAATTGACTTAGAAAACCAATAGTAATCGAATTTAGACTTAATATTTGTGAAATTGCTACAAATTATCGATTGATTCTCTTTATAAGTTCAACTTTGGAAACGCTATCGGCCATGTTATATGACGTCATTGAAATTAGACGTCAGTGACATTAGGTACATATTTTTAGTCTGTGCAATTGACATTATCTGACATTATTATAACTTAAGTAATTGAGATTTTCACCATGAAGCATGGTTAATGCATAATGAATATTTATTTTTTAACCCGAATGTCGTTCCACCAAAAATAAAATAATAGCAGTCTTAATGACTGCCGGTAGGTTTTAAAGCTGTAAACCTACGAGGTTCACCCATCCAAAAAGCGTCTAACGCGTACAGCACACGGCCACTGCGCATGCGCCTGTCATGAGCATGTCGCGTCGGTAAGAATTTCCCCTACCAATAAGTGCTCAACGCGGCTAATAAGTTTTTAATTTAAAAATGTAGTCTTAAGACTGATAGCGTTTTTGCATGTTTACAGAAATAAAATCTGCGGTTTTCCAAGTCCAAAAATTATAGTAATATTTTTCCCTGTAATCAGACAATAATTAATAAATTAGGTCCATATTAAAGAAAAGTCAAGTAGCCTATTAGTGTTGTGTACAATTGTTTTTCGAAACGCTTAGTTTGGATAAACGCATAAACATTTGTTTAAGCGTTTAGCAATAATATGTTCTATAGGTGCTAAAAGAAGTAAATGTGTCTATAGTTTCTGTTGCTATTTAGTGCATAGGTTCCAACGCCATCTCTTGGTGCATTAGTGAACTAAAACGCAGAGTTTTTTTTGCATAGATATCAAACAGGTTATTCTACTATCTTAGATCAATCTAACAATAATTTAAAATTTTAAATTGTCAAGTCTGATATACCAATTAGGTAACTATTTTTTGTATATAAGTTAATTTTAATAGTAATATTAGGTTAATTTTCATTTGGTGTTTTATTACACAAACATTTACCCCCTTATTATATTTGAGCCATTACAAACGTGCTTATTACGTCATTATCACAGGAAAAGAACAGAATGCTCTGTCACCGTCTAATGATTTTAAAGTGTCATAGGGCAGTAAGAGACAAAGCATAGATTAGCTAATAATAAGACATCGGTTGTCTGTAAAGTCGGTTTACTGACGATAGTTGAACGTGGCAACGTCATAACAAAATGCTGATGGAATGGTTTCATTTTTCAAAAGAAAATTTTATTTTTATATTATATAGCAGCTGTCCACGCGGACGTATCGCTCACTCAAGTAGAAGAGAGACAGATGTCGAACGCTGCCGAACGCGGAGGCCGATTGTGCCTCTTTGTCGCTCGTTCCGCGCTCTCGCTTGCACTTCAATCCTTAAATGGAACGCCTCAGAGCGAGGTAACGCCGCATGAGTCATGTTTTTTCGTGCGTGCAGCCGGCTCCATCGAATTATAAGACGTCACGTCAATAATATTTTGGTAGTTAACGTACACGTTCATTCGATCCCACACTAAGGTGAGCTTGTGTCATGGAAACCAGATAACTGCTACACTATGCATTATACTGTATTACATTACTTTTTCTTCTTTCTCAGCTTACAAAAGTAACTTGAGAAGAAAAACTTGAGAGGTGTCAAGGGACACCCGGATGGAACGAAGTTCCTTTCGATTAATTAGTGAAGGAGTTGTAATAAAATTTAATTTTTTTTTAGTTATAATAATATTTTTTTATTATTAACAAATATAATGTAATATAAACTTAATCAAGAGAGAGAGAGAGAGACAGACAGACAGACAGACAGAGAAACATGCGCACGCCGCACAGCTTACAAGCTGTGCGGCGCTTAGCTTACTATAGCAAAAAGTGTCGTGACAACTTTTCGTAATATTTTTTTCCGTTTCGTTCCAAAAAATAATTAAAATCTTTATTACTGAAGCCATATTTTTACATAATAAACATTTTAGACGTCACAAATATACAAGGCATATTGAGAGGTATCATTAGATTCGTTTTACCCCTAGTTGCCATTGGGGAAACGTTCACAAGGAAACACGTTGCAAGCTCTGTCTATCTCTATCACTTAGGGATGAGTGGAAAGAGATAATAAGACTGTGCTTGTATCATGTTTTGTTATGCAGTGCAAACGTTCATTTGTCATAAGAGCCACTGAGTACATCAAAATTATTAAAAAAAAAATAGGATTTTTCGCGCAGCTAACGCAGTCGAGTTTTATATTTTTTAATTAGTTTTGTTTGTTTTACAAAAGAAAAGTATTATATGTATAGTATATACCAGTTATCTGGTTTCCATAACACAAGCTCTGCTTAGCTTGGGACCAGATGTCCCAGAGTATTTATCTTATTTATTTTGTGTTAGTATTTCAATTTCCTTCAGATTGTACCAACTTGTGCCGAACTGTCATTCAAAAGCAGGTGTCATTGTCGTTTAACTGAATTGCAGTGGCGTGGAGTCCATACAAGCCGATTCCCATCGCCTTCCCTTTAAGAAATGTTCAATATCACACGTACTTAATAATATATTATGTAACGCTTAAAAGTTTTAAATAGCAAAAATAATAAGTATAGCATCAAGTGTACCAACGATCGGTGATGGTAGTGAAGAGATATTATTTTCCTAAGTAAGAAATTTTTTGCTCCGGCTTCCCTTTTTCAAACCACCCTTCGCCACTGCTGAATTGCCATATAACAATTTTTCACTCTCACTGTTGGGTCAGGTCCCATCTAATATACGATTTTCTTTGTTTTGTCGTATTTTAGCAAACCTTTAGATACATTTGTAAGGGCACAGATAATATAGTATAGTAAGGGGGTTTATGATCTATGAAATAAATAAATTGTTTAGGAATTTATGTTAATAATGGTGTGTAAAAATGTAAATTCAATGGTACTTATTAATTCGTTGTTTTTATGTACATTATTAGTAAATAATAATCAATGCAGTTATTATTATTATATACTTAATTAGTATATAGTTTATTATTGTATATTTTTTGTAATTAATAAGGGTAGTGATTTTAGTGCCAATGAAAAGGTATTAATTATATAACTTAAAATTTAAAATGTAATGTAATCCTAGAATTAGCTAAAAATCAAAATCGGTTCAGAAATTTAAAAGCTACGGTAAAATAATTTTTATCGAAAGAAGAAATTTACTGATTGACTGACATAATATCAACGCACAGCCCAAATCACTAGGTCTAGAGATTCCAAATTGAGCACATAGATTCCGTATGAGGTCTAGAGACCCCAAATTGAGCACATAGATTCCGTATGAGGTCTAGAGACTTCAAATTGAGCACATAGATTCTGTATTAGGTCTAGAGACTCCAAATTGAGCATATAGGTTCTGTATGAGGTCTAAGATGCACTAAGAAAGAATTTTTCAAACGTCACCCCCTAAGGGGGTGAAACGGGGATCACACCGGCGAAACCGTGGGCGGAAGCGGGTTTATTTTTTTATCATTAGCAAATGTAATTGGTAATAAAATATTTCGAATACAAAAGTTGAAGAAGAGAAGAGAACAAATATTTGAAAAAAAGTTGCTTCTGTTACTTATGTAGGTACATATGTAATTACTTAAAGGAAAATACAGCAGCGGTGGTTCAGCTCCAGTCGTGCTCACACATCATTGTGTGAATTGTTACATCTCCGCTGCTCAATATCGGTGAAGGAAAACATTGCGAGGAAACCGGCATATCTAAGAACTAATCATTTGAGGACATGTGACATCCACCAACTCGCACTTGGCCAGCGTGTGTGGATTAAGGCCTAAACACTCTCAACTCGTAAGATAGTTGGGAGAAGACCCGTGCCCATCAGTGGGACACTAAAAGGGTTGACGTGATAAAGGAAAATACATAATTATGAATATTGAAATATCACTTTTACATTGGACCATGAATATACTGCCAATATATGTAAATAATAAGTAATAATAATAATATAATATAGTGGGATATTAACACACACGGTCATCTGATCCCAAACTAAGCTGTGCTTGTACTATGGAAACCAGATAACTGGTAATATACCTACTACATATAATACTTTTCTTTTGTAAATATATACTTAAATATAGATAATTACACCCAGACAAAAGACAAATAGACATATTTAAACAAATGTTTGTCTCGGGTGGGAATCGAACCCATGACCTGCGGCGTGAAAAGCAAGTATCTTACCGACCACGCCACCGGCCCGTCAAATAAAAACCTAGTTTGATTTAACAATACTACCATCCGTGATATAATGTTTAAAAAAGAAATTTGTCGGGAACTACATGATATTGTTTAAAAAATCATAAATAATTTGTACATATTTTTGTTTTAGTCTACAAAAATGATATAATTTTATTTCAATTTGTAATATTCGCTACATATAAGGCGTGTAAGAGAAAGTTTATACTAGACTAATAATAATTCAAATTGGTCGACCTGTTCCTGAGATTTAGCGAAATTAATGAACAGCAATATTTTATATGTATACATATTAATTGTAAATAACTGCTTAAGTACTTAGGTTAAGCGCGCACTTCGTTAAAAATCTTTGCGAAAAATATCGTAAGTCTGTGAATAACAGAAATAATCACACTAAAATAATCGCACTGCCAAAAAAGCCGTTTGCAATTTAAAATATACGATGCGAAATCCTACATTATTATATTTTTTAATCAGTACAGCGACTGCGAAATATAGCCCGCAATGGCTGGATGCGACAAGCCGAAGAGAGGGGCGAAATGGCGCTTATCGGGAGAGGCCTATGTCCTGCAGTGGACTGCTATAGGCCGACGATGAATTAGTAAAGAAGGTAGTACCCAGCTCTGAGTCTTTTGTGGTGGTGGTGTGGTCTAAAACTGTGTTTGGTACACACTATTTCGTAGGAGATAATAAATCGTAGTACATAAAGTTATTATTTCGTTTGAGATTATGTATCGAAGTATAAAAATAGGAAGTTATGTATAAGTAGGACAATTTTGTTATTTAAACATACGAACCTTGTATGTATGTAAGCTAATAAAAATGTATTTCAAATTGATTAACTGAGTTTTTTTATTTCCCTGTTGCCTAATAAAGTACCTATTCTTTAAAAAAGTTTTGGAGAGAATTGGGTAACGGGAAAACGAAATTTAACCTGTCGAACTTTGCTAGGGTACTTTAAAGAGACTAGAGTTGTCTGTGACCTGCGTAGGTATCGGCCTTGAAATATAGGGTTGTGCGGGTTGGATGCCCGGTTGTGCCCAAACATATTTGTGTGATTGTTTCATCGCTGCTGTTCAATATCGGTGAAGGAAAACATCGTGAGGAAACCGGCATATATCAGAACTAATCATTCGAAGGTATGTCATATCCATCACCTTTAACTTAGTCAGCGTGTGTAGATTGAGGTATCCGGCGACTAGGACCGCAATAAAGTCGGACCGCGGTCCCCGTAGCCCAGGCAAGCGACAAATTGAGCAAGTGTCTAAGAACCATCAAATTTTACACTGTTTACTGCAGCGTGAGTTGTTTTGTTCTTAAAGTGATAACCTTCCTGATAGTGATTGGTCGAGCGAGTCATCAAGCAATGCTAAATCTTCTTCTTCTTCCTCTTCTCTGTAGATCTTTATATTCATTTATTTATGGTCCCAGTTGCCGGAAGCAAAATATTAACATTATATAGATCCGGCAAATGGGACCGCGGTCCGAGTTTATTGCGGTCCTAGTCGCCGGATACCTCTGTAGATTTATGCCTACACTTTCAACTCGTAAGATAGTTGAAAGAAGACCCGTGCCCAGCAGTGGAACACAGGCGAGCACCCCTGCGCCGCCTCTGCTGTAGCTCACAGCAAGTGGGTATTATCATAAAACCTGGATCAAGGAGAATAATAAATAAAACATCTTGAGAAACCCTGCTTAGTGACGTCACAAACCCATAAAATACACAAAGGATCAATACTTTATACCTCATACGGAGAACCATAAACTTCAACTGAACAGAAAGGTATTCCTTGCTTGAGGTATTTCAAAGTTTTACGACTTCAAATACTTTAAATCGACTTTTTATTATTATTTTACTATCGACGTTAAACAGATTTTAAATATTGAATATTAGATTAATTGTCCGTAAGTTTATTTTTATGACTGAAACGTTTTAGAATGAAAATAGCTAGGCAGGTACTATGCGTTTCAAATAAGAATAGAACTGGAAATTCGCCATCTTACACCGGAATGAGCAACAACTTCACATTTTTTCAGTAGGTACGGTGTACAAAAATGTTTGATATAATAATATCATCAGATGAAAAATAAATCGTGTATCTTATTACCATTACAGTGAATCTGGAAATATGGAATCGAATATTTAGGTAGGTACGAACATATTTTATTAACTTCGGACGAAAAAAAGCGGTGGTACCTATTAAGTTAAAAACGTGTATTTATCCGTGTTCATGTATTTGTGTACAATTTTGTGTCATTCCAGCGCGTAAATTTACTTAGGTAGGTAGCTGTATGTAACTCCAGAACTTAGGAAAACTGACTGATACCATAGTATGGACCAGAAACCAGTTTGCCATACATTTTAAAATAATATTATTGTCTGTGGTTTGAGATTTGCTGGCGCTACTTTTGCTTGGTTTTTGGTATGAAGTTAGCCGCGAGTCCAGTCCTATTCTTTTTTGAAACGCATAGTACCTAGGTATTACGATTACAGTTAGATATGTGCGATTTATCGATCTGTGAAATTGACACACCAAAAACCGGTGTTCTTTCTCACAGAAGCATTTCTTTCTAAACATATCACTATGGGCCATTTACACCAGGACAATAGCCGGGTCCAGAAATGCTATTCTGCAACGCACATTTCATAATTCGAACGCAGAATTTTAGGTGAATTATCAAATTGGTATTCCCTTAAATTCGACAGCGCTGGTGGCGCCGCACGTTCGAGTGCGGAGACGAAATGAACTGTAGTAAGTGAGAATTTTGACATAACATGTAGGTATATATATATTTGGCATTCTAGGGATTTACCGCCTCGAACGTCCAGCCACTTGTCACAATTTCAGTCGTCTCAGAGCAATCGATTTGAGAAGTGAGTTACAGTTTTATGTCAGTAATTGTGTATAAAGTCCAATAAATATGGCTAGTTAGTGATATTATGCAGTTTTCTATTAACATAAATAAATGACTGACAAATAAAGCGGCAAAAAATTGTATTGGAGGACAGAACCTACAATTGAACAAATCTAAGAAGTACCTTTTGACGTTTCACTGTTTTCTATTAAATTAGCTTTAAAGAGGCGTAATTCACACTATTTTTATTAGCTTTCCTGTAAAATAATTGAATTATGAAGCTATTTTTATTTTAACATAACATAAACAATTTTTTATACAAAAAATAAAATTCTAAATGTACTACGTTTAGAACTGTCAAACGGTACTTCTTAGATTTGATGGACTGTAAGACTGCAAAATTGTTGGCCGCTGGCACCGCCACTCGCCGAACTCGCCACCTATGATTACACATAAACTAAATAATGCAGATAGACGAGTTATACATCAAAAGAAAGGTCTTGCTTTGTTGAATTTGTTACAGAAATAAAAAAACCTCAAATCTTTAATAAATAAAAAGATATTCAATGTTCAGTTTCCAATTTAGGCGTGGGTAGATATCTCATCATTAATAACAAATTTATAGAGACAGACAAGTGAATTCATTTGAATTACATAAAGAATGATTATCGAACATTGCATGATATTAATTCAATGCGATGAACAGGACTCAATTTTTTTTTTGGAGTAGGATATTTAGAAAAAACTTATATAACGCTAATATAATTTTAGAACATAAAAGTTTTTTTTAAGAATTTTTAAAACACCTAGGTACTTATATTTATAAATTCGTAAGTAAATCTCAATCGATAATATAAAAATCTATAATATAAAAATGAATCGCAAAATGTGTTTGTAAGCGCATAACTCGAGAACGGCTGAACCGATTTCGCTAATTATTTTTTCAGAATATTTCTTGAAGTACGAGGATGGTTTTTACGCAAAGAAAAATTAAAAAAACCCCTCCGAAACAGTTTGACCGATTTTTATGAAATCTTATAGGTCGTATTCTGTTTTCGGACCCGACAGGTAGCACTTCTTTACCGGGCAGGACGACGTCTGCGTGGTCCGCTAGTACTCAATAACTTTAACTTTACTTACTTACTTTACTTTTTTTCTGTCTGTCTGCGACAATTTCACGCCTTTTTTTAATCTAAAATAGGCTTGCGCTTGACCACAACTTGCCTGATGTGAAGCAATGATGCAGTCTACGATGGAACGCGCTTACCCAGTAAATACCGATTCACTCTTGACTTGAAGATCACTAGATTATAGCTATCGGGAAACATAGGTGCCGGCAGCGAATTCCACAATTTGGCAGTTCGCACAATGAAATTCGAAGCAAATCGCTTTGTGCGTACCCGTGGAATTTCCACCATATAACGGTGTCGCATAGCCTCTACTTGTCCGATGGAAGAACGGGGATGGGGGAATAAGATTGTGTAATTCCAACGCACACTCTCCGAAGTGTATCCGGTAAAAGACCGAAAGACTTTGCAACTATGCGGCGATGCTCGAGGCTTAAAACGCCTAAACTGCTGAACCAATTTAAATGAAATTAGGCACCGAGATAGTCTAGAGCCTAATACAGGATCTACGCAACTTTTTATCCTAATACGATTTGATGCATAAACTATAAGCTATGTATTCGAATATCACACGGGAGAGTTTTGTATTTTCTAACGCACAACTATGCAGGTGTATAATTTTATAACTTTCCTAGCTTTTCTAAGTGAACGTAAATTGAAAATTCCACACAAAACTGTAATATTTCAAAGTCTGGCTAACACTGTCAGACTTATACTTAGGTTTAAATAAAAACTAATTTTAATATTAACGCCACGTTTACTCAAGGAAGCTATGAAAAGATGCCATTTTTAACTGTTAAACATAAGTTAGATTAATAACGTTTAAAGCTTGGGTAACGAAAGAAAATGTATGGAATAAAATTGTGTTGTTTGTATAGAACTACTTATATTTAGAGAGCGGCGGAGCAGCGGTGGGGCAGCGGACTGGTCTCGCCTTAGAAATATAAGGTCGCGGGTGCGATTCCCTTTCGCGGCCACACCTATTAGCCATTACCTATTAGTATTATATGTGTGTATATAATTTGCTAGAAGAAGGCTTGTAAGCATTCATACTTTTATTAAATAAAAGGAATTGTATCCCAATTCCTTGGTTCTTTCAACTGCATTTCGGTATTATACATACTCGCAGTGGTACGGGCCTCGTCTTAGAAAAATAAGGTCGCGGGTTTGAATCCTGGTCGTGCCCACACATATTTGTGTGAATTGTTACATCGGTGAAGGAAAACATCGTGAGGAAACCGGCATGTCTAAGAACTAATCATTCGAGTATATGTGACATCCATCAACCCGCACTTGGCCAGCGTGTGTGGATTAAGGCCTAAACTCTCTCAAAGCGACTTTGTTTTATACTATGTAGTGGTTTCGCACTGACGGGCACTGGCAGAATTGCTGCAACAGTTGGCACAAAAGCCAAAAAAAAAAATTATTAGTAGGGTTTTGCTACTAAAGTAACTGAAATTGAAAAATAATTGAAATTTAATAGTATGATAAAAATATCGCCCAAAGGTAATAACAACGTAAGTTGAAGAGTGAAATATTCAGATTATTTTTTTATTTGGTGTGCATGTAATACGTTGTTATAGATTCGGGGACAGATATAGAACGTAACGGTTTCATAATGATTCATCATTTCATTCATTCGCCTTGCCTTTTCACATTTCTATTGGGGTCGGCTCCCAGTCTAACCTGATGCGGCTAGCTACCAAAATTATACGAGCGACTGCCATCAGACCTCGAAACCCGTATCCCTCCAGTAGCCGAGATGGTTAAACCAGGTGTCAGATTATATTGACTTCTGACTACATGTAACGATTGTCATAGATGTATTAAATGACAACCGGGACCGAAGGCTTAACGTGCTTTCCGAGGCACTGAGGGTAGTCCCTCAACCAACCAGACACCGAAACAAATTTTTGCTGTTACACAAATATTGTCCGGTGACCTTCCGGGCACAGTTATATTATTATAACCCAATCGGACGGCTTACACCGCTCGACTACCGAGGTCGTGTGGTTTCGTAATGATTAAATTTTGAAAATAGAACTGACTGACTCAGATTGTCGGGTCAGTTGAGTTGGTCGTTACGATAAAAATTAGTGCCTGCCTTTTATGCCGCTGGTCGTGGTTTCGATTCGCTCTCTCAGTTTGAAGTTGTTGTCTTTGGGTGTAATTATCTATAAATGTATTTAAGTATTAATTTAACAAAAAGTAGTATACCTATGATATAATCTGATACATAGTTTTCATACTGCAAAATACAAAAAATATATTTTATTTTATATTTTTTTTCGCGCTATCTTGTTTTTAAGATTAGAATTCTAAAATTAGTTTATTTATTTTATTATATTTTATGTAAATAAGAAATAATGTTAGTAGCAAGTTCGATTATTCGTCAAGTCAACCCTTTTAGTGTCCCACTGCTGGGCACGGGTCTTCCCTCAACTATCTTACGAGTTAAGAGAGTTTAGGTCTTAATCCACACACGCTGGCCAAGTGCGGGTTGGTGTATGTCATATGTCCTTAAATGATTAGTTCTTAGATATGCCGATTTCCTCACGATGTTTTCCTTTACCGATATTGAGCACCGGAGATGTAACAATTCACACAAAGATGGGTACACGACCAGGATTCAAACCCCGACCTTATTTTTCTAAGACGAGGCCCGTACCGTTGCGCCACCGCTGCTCAGCACTTATTTATGTATGTATCGGTATAGGGGGCCGATCAGAGGGTTAGTCCTCACCAGAAAACTTAATAAGTGGGTGTAGTTACGAGCAGCAAACAAAGTTGTCAAGTCTGCTCCCGTGCTAATGACTTCTCCGACATATGTTATAATACCGGAATGCAGTTGAAAGAACCAAGGAATGGGGATACAATTTCTTTTATTTATGAATGCTTACAAGCTTACTTCTAGCAAATTAAATAGACACATAATACTAATCGGTAATGCCAATTAATATCATGATTTTAATATATATTTTTTATAAACTGCGATAAAATCTGTTACTGATTTTTTTACGGTACGTTCTATGTCTGTTACTCGCGCAAGATTAGCATATTATGCGGCGCTCGAGGCGACAGATTCGTTTCCTACTGGGTCTTTTGTCAGCAATTCTTTAGCCTATATATAGGATGTTTGAAAATTATATTTTGAGTAACCTTTTGTTTTGCTATAAAACGCTACTAGTGCTACGAAATTTCGTAGTAGCAACTATCTACTACGATATCCCGTAGCACTACGAATGCTTTCTACGAGCGTGCTACTCCTTCGTAGCAGTACTGCAAGGATGTTTGCTACGAGTTTGCAACAATTAGTTACACAAATTCGTATTTCTACGAATATACTTAGTGGTAGTAGGCCTTAATGGTCCAGTGGTTAGCGTGTTCGTTAAGTAACACCGAGACCCCGGGTTCGATTCCTGGGTTGAGCAAAAAGATTTTCTTAGTAAACTTATTTGCAGCACGAAACCCCGTAGTCCTCCCCCTCCCCCACTTTCCAAGATAAAATATACCGAGTGGTGTATTATTTTTAGTGGAATTTTATGGGGACTTAGAAATGTTCAGGTAAAGTATGGAATGCACCAACAAGAAAAGTGAAAAAAAATCATAGGAAAACAAAGAACTGCATCTAAAACGTGACAAATAATATTACACATTGAAATAAAATTATTTATAACGGATTGTATCGCAGTTTACTTTAGATTTTAAATCCCGACGTTTCAAAGTCTTTTTATACTTCATGGTCACGGATGGACTGAAACGTTGGGATTTTAAAATAAACCACGATAATATCCGTTATACACAGTTTTATTTCAATGTGTGATATTCGCGTAAAGAAAATACTAAATATTATTATTATTAATATTAATTGACGTCGGTGCTAAATCACTAGATTTAACAGTATTTAGAACGAAAACGAAGATTTCTGGCACTACAATTAACAAATGTAAGTATTTTTTTTAAATTTTATTATAGTAAACTATCGTGTGAATTTGCTTAAGAAAGCGTTCATTTCAATAATTTAATCTGATGTGATTGTGATCGCCCTGTATATCTTTTCGCATCAAAGATCACGGTAGAAGCTAAAGCGAAACGCAAATATATCATCCGAATGTCATAAGTCTATAAATTATGTATGTGTTCTTTGATATTTTGTACCTGTGTTGGGTATTATCTAAATTTGATGAGTTTATTATGATTCAAATAAAAATAAATAAGGTAATGACCTCTACATATGTAAACACACAGTTTATTTATTATATTATGTATTAATATGTATAATGTATCTAACTTCACAATTAAATCTGTTCTAAATAACTCAATGTTGTAGTTTTGTAGTGAATTTTAACGATTGTGTAATGGTTTAATAAATAAATAAACATTCTGGAACATTAACACACACGGTCATCTGGTCCCAAGCTAAGCAGAGCTTGTGTTTTGGAAACCAGATAACTGGTATATACTATACATATAATACTTTTCTTTTGTAAATAAATATTTATAATAGATATGAAGGCTTTCGAAGGTTTTTTTAGACTAAAAATTATCAGGATTAGCAGACAACTTTAGGTAGGCGTGAATAATCGGGTAAGAAGACGGTATTTCAATAAAATAACTACAGCAAATATCACTTCACTCCCATCTCTCGATAGCACAATCATGAATTCTAACAGGTAATTACAGATCGTTAAGATTACGTTGGATTAAATAGTAACGTTCACCGAGCACGTTATTGCATCTGCACTACCGTACGCCAAAACGGTTCAACACGCAATGTCAGCCATTCTAATATGGCCGCTTCACCCGTGCTCGGTGTTCATTCGTTCGTTCATAATGACATTTTCGAGTGACAGATGACTTCAAAGACGGACGCGATGACAGTATAAAATGACAGCTGATGCATTAAGAGGTAGATGTGCCAACAGATATTTACACCCAGACTCGACACAAACACAAATGTTAGTCATTAATGTTTGTCTCGGGTGGGAATCGAACCCACGACCTGCGCTGCGGCGTGAAAAGCAAGTATCTTACCGACCACGCCAACTATTTGTTTTTTTTTCTTTCGCCGAAATACATACACTTTTAATAGACATATGCAGGTTTGGTCTTAAAGCAACCTTGGCACCTGGCGTCACACTGGGAATATGGACATTGCTGAAAATGAGTGCTGTGGGTTGTCTCAAACAGGTACTGACAGCGTTTACTGAGCAATGTCCATGTTCGACACTGATGGGTCACACTTACGCTTTGTTTTTATTTTTTCTTCTTTATATCTGTTTTCATTTATGTTTTTTCTCTCTCTTTTCATGTGTTTTTTGATGCCCATTTGTTGAGAAAGGCTATAGGCTACTTTTTATCCCACTGCTGGACATGATATGTAATTCACGCGGGCGGAAAGCTAGTACTGGAAATGTATAGCTTGAAGTGTAACCGTGGGTACAAGGAAACAGTTAATATTACAAACATTGTTTATTTCATTTTTATCAGGCAAAAGTTTTATCTATATCAACTAAATCATATTTCAGTATTCGACCAGCACTTATAGGTACAACATTACCATTATTTCAGAGGCTAGGTAATAAAAAAAGACATTATATTGACTTATTGAGTTACCTATGAATTGGGGTCTCGATCTTTGGCATTTTGTTTAGCTTTATTATTTCTTGTGTTTGTTATTTATTGTCTGTAGTCCAGTGGTAAGCGAGTCCTGAGTTCGAATCTCGGGACAAACAAAAATACTTCATAATCATAATCATTTATTACTTTGCCAATATGGGTAGGTACATTTATACATTATAGCTGATATATTAATTAAAGATTCATGGTTCTCCATATTTTGCCGTCCATGGCATGCAAATTAAAAAGTCAGTAGGTATACTAAAAAAAATACAATATAAATACGAGTTTTGTCAATGATACTACTGCGATGATCTACTGCGAAAAATTTTAATTTTACAAATTATACATTACATATGTATCATGTCCAATTATAAATAAAAAATGTCATTGAAATAAAACTGCTACTTAACGGATTTTATCGCGGTTTATTTTAGCTTTTCAATAAACCGCGATAAAATCCGATAAATAGTAGTTTTATTTCAATGTGTGATATTCGCATAAATCTAAGACAATACTATATAAAATGTCAATTAATCAGTATGATCAATGTAATTAAATTCAATTGTTGTACGTTTATCCAGTAATAATACCTACTGGATAAAGCAAGTATCTTACCAACCACGCCACCGCGACCGGCCCGTCGGCATGTATAAGCATGCATAGTATATACCAGTTATCTGGTTTCTAGAACACAAGCTCTGCTCAGCTTGGGACCAGATTACCAGGTTTATGTATCAGAATATTATATTATTATTATTATTAATGCATAAACTCTCTTAACTCGAAGACCCGTGGACACTAAAAAGGGCTGAATTGAAAGGAAAAACAATAATATTTTCATTAAAATGTTTCTGCAATTTGGTCGTCGTATGCATGAAATATGAAATGATAAATTTGCTACAAATAATCATTGAGCACGCGTTGTGCAGGTTCGATGAAAGTAAATAATATCTAGATACATGTATGATGAATGAAAGATATTTGTTTTGTATAAAAATAAACTACGAGCTATGAAAGACAAAACCATCTTGAAAATTGGATACGGCATGTTCACAATACGATTTTATACAACGCCCAATATATGTATCACAATAAATGTATCAAACTTCAAGTAATTAGTCATATATTTACTTACTTTTCTGTGTTTTTAACATTGAAATATGAGTTTTTGGAATAAAATATGAGCTTACCTAAGTACATACCTAGGTTTTTTTTGGGTACCTATAGGTACTCAATATTTTTATTGCCTTTCCAGTATCTTTAGATGGTGATATTATAATATAGGTACACCATTATGTCGACAATGATGATTAGGGCGCTTATCTCGAGATTTATAGATAACCTACCATGTGTATGTGTACAATGTAACAGTAGCATCAGTGTACCAATCAAAAAGGCACAATTTTTGGGCAAAGTATAAGAGGGGGTTAAACCCCTCTTATGGAGGAACGGAGAACTAAATAGGTAAAGTGTCAGGATGGTCTTATATTAACTTAGTTATGCAAATCGGTAAATAGTTCCACTGTTAAGTCATCGATTAAACAGTAACGCCCAGATTACGTGCCCTACGTACCCCAGTATTAAACTATTATGTGGTCCTAGGGGATTCAGTAAGTAAAACTAAGATAAAAGATCGATTAGCCACGCACACGACCGCTCTACTTGGCGACTCGTAAGTTGGTCTACTGATTCGCGAGCGGACGTCTAACTCGCACGGGGTGCAGCGACATATTAATTTAAATTGTTAGAGTTAACAAAATACATACAATTTTTGTTAATCCTGACTTCCTTACTAAAATCATAAATGCTGTAATTTCGTATAGAAATGGTTTGAGACCCGGGGAAGGGCATAGGATAGATTTTATCCGACTGCTAAAAAGAGATTAACGGTTAATCGTGATAACAGACATATGCGGACAGAGCACCAAGCGGATTATAAAGCAGTACATACTCGTACATTTATAGATAAATTACACTCGGAACAATCATGCTCATCACCAAGCTTTGTCCTGAATTATCCATATTTACGTAGCTTCATGTTCTCAGACAGAGATGAGCAATGTGCAAATGCGATGACGCACATTAGGCTCTCATTTTGCAAGCGTGCAAGGGGATTGATCGCTGCCATTCGTTTAGCAGTAATATCACAAATATCCTAAGGTATCTTTGAGAATATCACAATTTTATATTCAGTTTAAATGAAATTGAGTTGAGTGTTTTGTTTCGAGTGTCGCAATTTATTTTTTTCATCATAATCTGTCAATTTACACATAAAAAGAAGTAGAATTAGAAAAACGGTAGCTCTGCAATATTTATATTAGTTTTTCTATGGCAATATTAGGCTCGGTTTTTTTATGAGTATAGGTATGTAACTTGTATTTTAAAAAGGAGTATACACATTAAAAAAGGTAGCAAATAAAAGACAAAGGTAGCAAAGTCAGACATTTGTGTGATGAACACGTCTGGTTGTCTTGAGTCTGGGTGTAATTATCTGTATTTAAGTATGTGTTCACAAAAGAAAAGTATTAAGCAGTACATTACCAGTTACCTGGTTCCATTAACACACACGGCCATGTGATCCTATATTATTATTTTTGTATACGTAACTGACAACACGTTTTTTCTCGATATTAGAGCCAAAGCACACGGGCTGCTTTTTGCGTCGGCGTTCGGCGTTTTTGCGACTCTCTACGTTCGGGCGCTGCATGCGAATCGCGCGTTTTGGTAGCTGGCAATGAAAATGATGATGATAAATATGGCAGTCAATATTTACCTACAGCAATAGTAAAAGTTCCTGTCACTAATCGTATTTTATCAAGCCTTTGGATGCGTTATAATTTTTATAAATAAGGCCGGGAGTATAAAAAATGTTCAGTTTTGTAATAATCAGCCCAGTCATCAAAATTTTTGGGGGCTAAGTCACCTTCGTTCGTTTGGAGTGCATTTTTATCTGACTCCTCACACGGGTGGTGCAAATCAGGTGACAATAAACTGGTGGTAGGCTTTGGCCGTGGTTAATGAACACCCACCAGACAAAGCCGCACCGCCACGCGGCCTTACCGTGTTCTGATGCGATGTCTGGTGACATTTGAGAGTGAGTCAGAATTGTTGCTTCTTTATGGTTTCAAACCATATGGAACCTCATTCCACCGCCACCTTCTCACCGAAAATCATTCGTAATCACGAGTGAATCTGTATATTCGGGCAGGCGCGATGCAAGTTGTAGTCAACCGCAAAGCAGTAAAAAAAATCAGACCCAACTCTTGTTTCAATCAAATTATTTTCAATAAACTATTATAAAAGCTGTACTTAATATCTGCATCATTACTTGATTCAATTCTAACAATATTATAATTGATTCCCCATTCATACTTACTGTAGTTTCGTAGATTAATCGCAAACAAACGCCCTTTCGGCTAGCTACACTAACGCATAGATTCACATTAGACAAATTGTAGCTTCGGGCGGTTTCTATTAAGTTACAAGAGGGTTAAGTTGGCTTTGATAATGGTAACTAAAAGGTTCAGTAGTTTTGGAGATAGTGACAGATTTTTTTGATAAAAGTATCTATGTAAAGAAAGCCCTTCGGCGATACCTTTGAAAGGTTCGAAAATTTTTATTATTTTGTAGCTGCACATACTATATATACGACCGTAGAGCCGGTTGTTCTGTTCCGTTGTTCTTAGACACGCTGGTTTCCTCACGATGTTTTCCTTCACCGATAATGAGCAGCGGCGATGAAACAATTCACACAAAGATGTGTGGGCACGACCAAGGATCGAACCCGAGACCTTATTTACTATTACTAATACTTAATAATAATAGACTTTAGACTTCGTAAGCCTATGAGGCCAATCATTAAGGTAGTCAAGCATATTTCAGAATAAAAAAACCATAGAAAGTTTTTGATTTGATTTAAAACGTAATGTAGTTTACGGTTTGTCTTTAATCCCTGACAAAGGTCTACTCTAGCCCATCCAATATTAATATGTAATACAAAATTAACCAATCTCCACTAGATCAGAGAAGGATTAATATTAAAACAGCTATCCATTAGGTAATTTGATAGATCGCCCGCAGCATTCGTTCAATGGGTAATGTGTAAAGGAATTAATTGAGCGATCTTCAAACATTATTAGCTTACTGGGTTACTTCGTGCGGTTATTTGATTAGTAACATGTTTAGTTAATATATTCGTTTTCTAACCAAAAGCCTTCGTATTTGGTTGCAATAGTTGTTTATGTTTAACTAGCTTTCCGGCAGCGGCTTCGCCCGCATGTATGTCATTACCTTCTTTTTGCGCAGTCGGATAAAAACTATCCTATGTTCTTTATCGGGTCTCAAACTACCTCCATACCCAATTTCATCCAAATCGGTTCAGTAGTTTTTGCGTGAAAGCGTAACAAACAAACTTACATTCGCATTTATAATATTAATATTATAGGGATAGGGATAGGGATTATGTATGTACCTTAGTTACTCACTTATAGTTCCAGTAGCCCCCTGGCCAAGATGCGCGCAGGAACACCGGGGGGGGGGGGTTAGATCGGGTACCCATTAGGTGTTCCACATACCACCTGTCCTGCGCCTATACTAGCCGAGGGGATGCGTAAAGGATTTGCCCACGGTAAAAAAGATACCTTAATTACTGTTAAAAAAGTGTTAATCCCAATTTTATTGTTTACGACCTAATAATGCAAAGGGCAGCGGTACGGGCTCTGCCTTAGAAATATAAGGTCGCGGGTTCGATTCCCAGCCGCGCCTACACATCTTTGTGTGAATTGTTTCATCTCCGCTGCTCAATATAGGCAAAGGAAAACATCGTGAGGAAACCGACATGTCTAAAAACTAATCATTCTTGGACATGTGACATCCACCAACCCGTACTTGGCTTAAATTCTGACAACTCATAAGATAGTTGAGATAACCGTGCCCATCTGTGGGACACTAAAAAAAGCGTTACCTATAGTAAATTGAGTAGTAATTAAATTAAATTAAATTAAATTAAATTAAATTATTTTATTTAATCAGATAACATGATCCATAATGGTTAGTAACAATTGATACTTACAAACTATGTTAGTGAGTACAAATTTTTTTTTTTTAGAATGTGTTATACGTATTAAAAATTATTAAGTTATTATTAATTAATTATAAAAATAGTTAATTAGGTTAAATTAAACAATTCCTGTATAGAAGCCGATGGTAATTGGGTTGTACGGACCCATAGCCACTGGCCGCTAGTATAACAAAATTAGAACTAAGTACCTAAAGTGAAATGAAACATACATGGGTTATCTATGGAGTGAAATAAAATAACAATTTTCCATACAATTTTCCATTGTGATACGTACGTTTATACAGTTTCACGCTTGACTGAATCTCTATAAAACGTCATGAATACGTCGATAGACTCGACTCGATACGATTGATGCACCCATGAATTTTATGGGATTTGCTTATGCGTTTGTTAACTTTATTTGCTGTAAAATAAATTCAATCATGAATTGTTAAAATTAAACGCCTAATCGAGCAGCGGTGGTGCAGCGGTACGGTCCTCGCCTTAGAAAAATAAGGTCGCGGGATTGAACCTGGTCATGCCCACACATCTATGTGTGAATTGTTTCATCTCCGCTGCTCAATATCCGTGAAGGAAAACATCGTCAAGAAACCGGCATGTCTAAGAACTAATCGACGGGCCGGTGGCGTGGTTCGTAAGACACTTGCTTTTCACACTAGTGATGAACATTTGTGTTTGTGTCGAGTCTGGGTGTAAATATATATTATAAGTATATATTTACAAAAGAAATGTATTATATGTATAGTATCTACCTACCAGTTTTCTGGTTTCCATAACACAAGCTCTGCTTAGCTTGGGAACAGATGACCGTGTGTGTTAATGTCCCAGAATATTTATTTATTATTTTATTTATTTTATTTAATCATTCGAGGATATATGATATCCACCACCCCGCTCTTGGCCAGTGTGTATGGATTAAGGCCTAAACTCTCTCAACTCATAACATAGTTGAAAGAAGACATTGGACACTAAAAAGGGTTGTGTGTGTGTGAAATGTCTAATTAACAATTCACTCGATAAGCCTGGCTTGTATCACAAACATCATCAAACCTTTTCTAAATAACTTCTTAGGTATATTTTAAACAAGCCGAAAATTTATGAACTCTCTATGTTTACAAAAGGCAACATTCGTATTTAAAATACATACTGCATAAAAACAAAATAGAAAAACAAAATCCCGCCAAAACCTGCACCTGCGATCGCCATCTTGAATTTCATTCAACCATTTTGTTTTACCCGTCTGACGGATTACAGTGCAGATTTGAATTCAGAATAATAAAGCATTCTTTTCCTGCTATTTCTACTTAAATTTCTAATTATTTTATTACAGTTATTACCTGATGGAGGCAATTACGAAGAATGGGTCGGATTAAGTTCTAATTAGTGAGGTTTTATTTTTCTTTTGTGTTTCCAAGATGAGTCTTATAAGATATGGACCGTTTTTAATTGCTGTACTTATTCTATAGCGGATATTTCAGATTAAAAAGTCTACATTAAATTTGCAACGGGTTTCTCTATTATAATTTTTTTTTAATTAGTAGTAAAAAAACTAAAAAACTGCGACGTTCTAAGACGCCATTTTTTCTTGTCCCTCAATCTTTTTCATTTTGCAAGTCTTTAAAACTAACTACTATTATATTATCTGTGCTTACAGTTTTCAATGCTAGCTTGTGATACGTATATTCTTAAACTTCAGATAAAGAAGAGGAAGTAAAATTAACTAAAACAAGCAACATACAAACTGCATAAAACCTTCTTTGCTAACAATTCATCAAATTCATTTTATATACTGTGCTCGGTGTTTTCTCGCCGTTTTTAATCTGAGGATCGCATTAAACTTGATACTTTGTTTCAAATTGCATTTTCTGAAGTCTCTGTAAAAATTTATACTTAATGCATGTTTTGCTTGCAGCTTGTTTAGGTATTACTACGTGTTCTCGAAGATTACGAGAACTTACGAGTTTCATACGATTCAGCAATCGACAGCACTGTTGTCGTCGATTTTACTAAAAGACGAAAATTCGTACGTGTGCATCGTGCAGTTAGTAATTGACTATTCATTCATTAACATCATCATCAGCCTATTGCAATCCACTGTTGGATAAAGGCCTCTCCTAAAGCACGATCAGCCGCTTTTCTCATCCAGTTTTTGCAGAGTCTAGTCTAATGTTATACTATGTAAGTATGTATTAATATGTCCATTCTGGGGGCTGAGTCATTTTCATCCGTGGGAGTGCACCTTTTATCTGAACCACGTGGTCCCAGGGTGGTGCAAATCAGGTGACATCAACTGGTAATTATGTTTACTGGTAATTAATTAGTGGTAGGCTTCGGTCGTGTTTAGTGAACACCCACACGACAAAGCCGCACTACCAAGCGGCCTTGGCGTGTTCCGGTGAGGTGTTTGGTAACACTATTTATGAGGGTGGGTCGGAATTTTTGCTCCTTTATTGTTTCTTACCTCAATGAGCCTCATTCCACTGCTACCTTCCCACCGAAAATCATTCGTAATCACGATTGAATCGGTACATTGGGCGAGCGCGTCCCATCGCAGACTCCATCATTGCTTAACATCAGGCAAGTTGTCGTCAAGAGAAAAAAACATTCTAGAACCTGTATCTCGAATGTGGTTCATAACAAAAGTAGACGCCTCTAGAGGTGAAATACAGTCGACTTATCGGAGTTCTCGATTACATAACGCTTCGAGGCGATACTTGAGCTGTTTCTTATTTAACTGTATCTTTTGTAATAACTTTTCTCACTAAATAAAAGCTATTTAAGTAATATTAAATCTATTTCTACAGAATCAAATAGATTTTTATTTTTTTTATTCTAAAACAGGCTTGCGGTTGACTGCAACTTGCCTAATGTTAATTAATGATGTAGTCTACGACGGAACGCGCCATCCCAGTATACCGTTTCACTCGTGATTACGAATGATTTTTTGTGAGAAAGAGGCAGTGGAATGAGGTTCTATATGGTCAGAAATCATAAAGGAGCGACAACTGCAACCCACCCTCTCTGCATGGTGTCACCAGACATCGCACCGGAACACTTCGAGGTCGCTTTGCGGTGCGACTTCGTCTGGTGGATGGTTACTAACCATGGCCGAAGCCTACCACCAGTTTAGTCACTTTTCGAAGGATTAATTCTTAGATATGTCGGTTAATCACTAAGTTTTCCTTCACCGAAAATACTGATCTTAACAATTTTTTTCAGTATAGTGTGTGGAATTTTAATCCGCGAGATATTATCTAATCTTCTGTGCCCGTGACATCTATGACAAGAGTCTGGTTTTCGCTCAAATAAGTGTAGTTTTGTACCTAAAGATAATAATAGAAAGGCTGTCTATTAAAATTTACCACTCAGCTGTCCGCGTTGACTACAGTCCCCGAAAAAAATCTACAAATAACACCTCACTGCTACAAGGAAAATATTAAAAAGCAAACTTATTTTAACAGAAGGTAAACTAATCTTTTAATACCACAGACACAAAATATGAAAGGTCCACAATAATGGTCCTCTGTAAATAATTAAGTTAAAAACGTTTTAATAATTAAACATGAATGTTTGATTAGCGTTGGTATTCCAAAATAAAACGTCTATGTGCCTACCTTCTTGTGTGATTAACAAAATTTATGGGATATTTACTTAGGTACCTACTTCCACCATCCCTGATTTTTATCATTGTCTATACTAACCGTCTACCAGGGCGCAATAAGTTGAGATGATATTGTTGTGATGATAATCCGTTTGTGTGACGGATATCAGTGGTTTGAATCGGGGAGTTAATTAGTTGATAGTACCATAGATGTATAGATAAGCTACTTCTGCAAGTGGTAAGCGGCCCCCGATCCCCTAAAACTAGTGTCCGGCAACGACTTGAGCCGAGGTTCGTCCCCACATGGGGAGCCCTCATGGCAGTTGCCACAGTACGTCCTCGGACGGATCACCGAAAAAGTTCGGTGAACCAATAAAGGCCCTTCGGGCTGTACTTACATCAAAATCCAGCGCGTACTTGTAGGTGCAGCAATGGCGCAGCGGTATTGGCCTAAGATAAGATTGTGTAATTCCAACGCACACTCTCCGAAGTGAATCCGATAGAAAACCGAAAGACTAGCAACTATGCGGCCATGCTCGAGGCTCTGCAATTTAGCCTTGACGAATAAATTAATTTCATTAATCTAACTAAATAATTAATTTATCAATTTTAATTTAATTTTTTGTTTCATAACTGAATTACGGATTTTATGCTATTTTACGCTCCATTAACGCTGACAATAGGTACAAATTTATCTACAGTAAAAGCCTATAGATATACATTGTAGTACTTATTACATTAAACTGCAAACTATGTAACGGTCTGACCGTTAGGACACAGCCTGGAGGCATAATTACAGTTATACTGTCGCTTTGTATGTACCTATTTGTGGATATAACTACAAAGCTTGTGTGTGTATGTATATATCTTTATTAATCATCAAATTTCAGAACATTACAAGATTTCATTGCCCCACGAAACTGTTTTCACAGTTTGTCTGTGGGTACACATTCAGGTTAACAATGGTGATAACAGTGCGTGAAATTTTAACATATTATATAATAGGACGTATAGGTGAACACTTATGCATGTATTCAAACGGCTAAGTAAGGATTGTTTGAGTGATTTTACAAACTTATTTTTATCTTCCATATCCCTAATGTTGGCTGGCAAGCTGTTAAAAAGATAAGGTATTCTTTTATCTAGCGTTCTATCTCAAGATAATTATAGAATGCTACATGGGCAAAATTTATTGATGGTGTCACTTGAAACCTTTTTAGAGTCTCATTATAGGGCACGGGTCTTCTCTCAACTATCTTGCGAGTTGAGAGAGTTGAGGTATTAATCCACACACGCTGGCTAAGTGCCGGTTGGTGGATCTCACATGTCCTCGAATGATTAGTTCTTAGACATGCCGGTTTTTCTTTCACCAATATTGGGCAGTGATGAAACAATTTACACAAATATGGGTACGACCGGGGTTCGAATCCGAGACCTTATGTTTCAAAGACGGGCCGGTGGCGTGGTGGATAAGATACTTGCTATTCACGCCGCAGGTCGTGGGTTCGATTCCCACCCGAGACAAACATTTAATTTTGTTTAAATATGTCTGTTTGTCTTGTGTCTGGGTGTAATTATCTTTATTTAAGTATATATTTACAAAAGAAAAGTATTAGATGTAGTATATACCAGTTATCTGGTTTCCATAGTACAAGCTCTGCTTAGTTTGGGATCAGAAGGCCGTGTATGTTAATGTCCCACTATAAAAAAAAGCGACGTTCATACCGCTGCGCCATCGTTGCTCTTATAACCTACCCCAAATTAATAGTATAACAATCAATATCATATAGGGTGACATACACATAGATATCTAATTAACCGCATGATTGAGTTGTCTTTACCACTAATTGGCATCGGTTAACGAGAAAAAATCGTATACCCTTTGAATGTGGTCAGTAAAGTGGAAAATTGTCATAACGCTTGAGGCATGTTTTGTTCAAAGAGGAAATTAAAAGGAATATGTGGTATGTAGTGAAATTACAGTTTTATGGAGGCCTTTGCGCGACTTGCCAATATAAAGTTATCTATAAATTATTTTACTTAGTTTATTTCGAATTATATTATTTTATTTCTAGCAATAACAAATAAAATAAATAATAAATATTCTGGGACATTAACACACACGGTCATCTGGTCCCAAGCTAAGCAAAGCTTGTGTTATGGAAACCAGATAACTGGTATATACCATACATATAATACTTTTCTTTTGTAAATATATACTTATAATAGATATTTACACCTAGACTCGATACAAACACAAATATTTATCACTGATGTTTGTCTCGGGTGGGAATCGAACCTGCGGCGTGAAAAGCAAGCAAAGCAATTTACTTTCATCTTTCATTAATGTTTTTAATAAAAAAAAATATTTTGGATTAGCTGTTGTTAATATCATTTGCCAAAAGGCAGGCAAAGGTTTGGACTATACAGACTATTTTGGAATAGCATTTTGACTGGTTCAACGTTTTTCTTTTTACGAACTCGTACTAGACCCCTAGTACTGATTTGTCGTTGTTATGAAACAGATTTGACCATTACATCAGTGAAGAAGGGACAGCAGTCTGAAATATTTTGATACAACTTGTAATTGATATTGCGAAGTCTAGTAAACCAGATATTTAAAAATCGAATCCGATATCTTTCATTACATCAGAATACTCGTCAGTCATAGAGACAGTTTTATAACGTGACTGGCTCGAATCTGGAGTGATTCATTACAAATGAAGACTAGTCAGTCTGGAAGGCAGAATAGTAACTTGTAACGCTCAAAATCGAACCAGTAGTTACATTACAGGCGAATGCTCCCGGTGTAAGTAAGGGGTATAACTTCAACTTAGGCTATCTGTTCTGTTTTGTTGTACTTCTAAAAGTAAACTGAACAGAACTTAGCTTAAACTGAACAGGATTATACTGAACTACGTCGAAACACTAAGTTTATGATTAAATATGTTATTTTTACATCGTTTAAGAGTCGGTTTACCTGGTTCTCTCTCGTATTTTCCAGAAACACGTTACTAAAGATTTACGATACTTGTGTAAATAAAAATATTTACTGTCAAGTCAGCAAACGGACCCTTTCTGCCTTTATGACGTCATCGATCATAACCCTACGCACAATAGAAATACCTGCTAGTTTATACAGACTATAAAAATGATATTCATTGCGTTTTATGACGGAAATATAATAACTATGTATGTATGATAATGATGTATGGGATTTACACACTGAGATAAATTTAAAATAATAGAAGCTGAAGAGATTTCTGATCTCTGTAGAAAATATATAATTATATACACATTTTGTTAATTTCATCCATCTATTAACCATATTTCGTTATTAATTATATCAGTTTTAGTGATGGGCGTTGAATCAACGAACTAGTTACATCATCAGTTCACTCTTATAACGTTTTAAAGTTAACTGTTTCTGAAGCAACTAGCTGAATTCGTAGACGTTCTTGTATTTAACTTGAAACTTACGTCAAAAAATCATATCGCGGAGTTGTCCTTTAACGATATTGAGATCGGCGATGAAACAATTCATATAAAGATATGTTGGTATAACTGGGGATTGAACCCACGATCTTATATTTCAAATATGAGGCCAATACCGTTCCGCTACCGCTGCTCATTCTATGAATGAAAATAATAATATTAACATCTGGTCCCAAGCTAAGCAGAACTTGTGTTATGGAAATCAGATAACTGGTTTAAACTATACATATAATACTTTTCGTTTGTAAATATATACTTATAATAGATATTTACACCCAGACTCGACACAAACACAAATGTTTATCACTAATGTTTGTCTCGGGTGGGAATCGAATCCACGACCTGCGGCGTGAAAAGCAAGTATCTTACCGACCACTTCACCGGCCCGTCAAAAATGAAAATACTCTATATTTTTAGGAGAGGGCCTCTACATAAAATTGTCCTATGTAACTGCCTATTGATATGCAAGTTTTAGTCCATTTTACATTTTAACTGTTTCACAAAGTAACTGAATATCGTTGACAAATCCATGCCAATATATCTGACAGAGTATAGTAATTACGCGTCAAACAAAGGCCTATGTAAATATAGTGAGCCTGTGGACAGACAGACGTATGTGAAAATTATACAATACTATCGTGTTAAGGGTTTCTCGGTATGGTAAGGAGGTTAGATACTAAAATGTTTTCTCTTCTCCACAAAATCAGTAACTCTTTTATGGGACAGTGTATACGTTTATACAATAAACTTCCAAATAATATTAGGGAAATGACTATTAACAAATTTAAAATAATGATAAAATCTACTTTCTGTAAGAAAGCGTATTATAAAATTTCAGACTGTGTAACGGATAAAAACGCTTGGAATTAAATCTCTCTAATTCGAGACACTGAACAAACAAAATGTAATAGATATAAGTACTTCATTTTAAAAAGAAAAAAGCCTACTGAGTTTTTTTGGCAGCGTATCTCAGTAGTTGCCAGTCATTCACTGCACGGTAGGAAAAGAAATTGGACTATTTTTAAGTAGACTTGCGTTAAAAAAAAATAAAGTATATTTTGATTTTTAAGTTACAGTGTAGTAAGGCGAATGAATCGGTATATTGGGCAGGTGCGTCCCGTCGTAGACTACATTATTGGTTAATATCAGGCAAGTTGTAGTCAAACGCAGGCCTATTTCAGAGTAAAAAAAAAGATATCTTTGTAATCTTACACACATAGGTATAGTATGGTTATATTACCGAGATGTACTGGCCGTGTAGAGGGTTAAAATCTCTCTGAATGTTTTATTATTATCAGAAACAACGTCCCACGGTACATAACCAATCTAGGATTACATTACCCAATCGCATGACATACATCAACATACAACTCGATTGGGACTAGATATTTATCACGACCAACCCACGCTTTTTAAGAGGAAAATTTTAAATCTCAAATAACTAGATATTATTATTATAAATACTTTTAACAATGATCTCATTTCATAATTTATGTTGTATTATTAGTTTTAGTTAACTGTGGATTCTTAATTATTTAATCAATGTTGTGCATATCTATAAGTGATGTAAACATAAGTCCTAGTGTTAAGTAATGCTACATGTTAATGTTGGTGTTTACATCGTTGATGAGAGTGCACCTAAAGTAGTCACTTTTGCGTTCGATCTTTCAACGGTCGTGTCAGTCAATCCGACTCAGCGGACTCTGAGAGTGTAGCGAATAGAGAATGCAATTGTGTTTGCACACATACTTGTACACAATAATATCTTTTGCGTTCCGGGCAAGTCAGCTGGTTGGTGTAACCGGAATACTGCTGGAATTGGTATAAATAGCAACCAGTCATAGATTAATTAACATTCATCATAATTTTACCACGCGAATTCTTACTACACAAACTAAATGTAGTTGCTAATTTCTGAGAAATATGAAGTGAATTCATCATTTGCTTCATACCTACTTCTTTAGCATGCAAATTACTTCGGCCGCAACCGGCACGTAAGTCCAGCGCTGAACGAAGTACGGAGGGGATAGCTGCGCATGTATACTACCGCGCACACATTTATTACTCTACCAATTTAGTATTTTATCGAATGGATAAGAAAACGTAACGTCGTAGCAGTGCGGGGAACCAAGCTCGACTGCAGAGCCAATGAGCGCTTACGCACTCCGGCCGCATGCCGTCCAACCCCCCTGTGATACCGAATTTTCGACTTCTGCGGAAGAACGGTCACCGCTAGACTTTCGTGCCGATACTTGTATATCTCTCTGTTTCACGTGACTTTGATTGACATCTTTTGCAAGTTTACACTTGCAAAAGATGTCAATCAAAGTCACGTGAAAGTCAAGAAAGTCACTTATTACCTCTTTAATTCGCATATTGACAACAAAAATCATAATTAGCAATTCGCTTAGCAATAGCAAATAGCGTGCTACGACTCTTGAATTTACATGCTTATGAAATTTATACGAATTCTCATTAATTACCATCACTATTAGCAACAAACTCTTTAATTCTGACTGAAAAGAAACAAGAAAGTAAGTGGTTAGTTTCGTAAAATACTTTCTGTAAATTCCGCTTTTAGTGAGATTGCAAATTTGACATAAACGAGAATACTCCCCTAAAGGCTGGTCATTAAACAGGGATTTGAAGGGTCGAATGGACTGAAATAAAGTTAGACTCGGTATTGAGGAGTGCACAGGTAATAAACTAAGGGTTAATAATCCTTACGATATATGCGGGTGGATTAAACCATTCAGTAAGGTACATTAAGTGCTAGATGTCGTAAATGTCCTGATTTTGGTAGAATTATGCTACCGTTGATGGGTTGGTTGAAGGTGACATATGGATTAATAGTTGAAATGTAAGTTGTAAAACAGGCGTAGCTTATGTGATGCTGTATTTTACAGTAAGTATTATACAGATTAAGATAATAGGTAGGATAAGTTATGGTAATATGTTTAATATTTGTATTTATCATAACGGGTAATTAACAAGCTCATCTGTAATTTGGCTTTACGTTTCAGCACGGATTGAACCGGTCGTGGTCTCAACCAAACTGATCCAGCGAAAGAGCTCCGTTGATGACAGCGGCCTTAGAACAACATTTTCTCTAACTACCGTCACTAATATAATTTAACTATTGTTAGGGACTCTACACACTACACTCGCTATGTCCGAATTTTTGATCTTCAAAAAGCGAGGTCGAGTTAACTTTAAAACTGGATTCCATGCTGAGGATAGTTTGTATTGTAGCCACATAAAAAAAAGAAAGTTAATTGCCCGTTATGATAAATATAAATATTAACAATGCAACGCGAAAGTTTAAAAGTATATAATATGTTTAATTGTAGTATTGGTTTGGTTTGAGAACACTGTTGTTATTTTACCTTAGCTAAACGATTTCTGTTATCGAGTAATCGTCAATCGTCTACACTATCTAATTAATTTCACTCTTAATGGATTTGGATCTTCTCTCAACTATCTTATCAGTTGAGAGAGTTAATCCACACATACTGGACAAGTGGTGGATGTGGCATGTTTTCGAAAGATTAGTTCTTAGACATACCGATTTCTCTTGCACCGATATCAAGCTGGGTTGATGAAACGATTACCTTAAAGAGAAAATTGAGTAGCGACTCACGGGCGAACCTGTGTAGAAACTACATAATTTTAATATTTATTTGCAACGAAACATTAACCTGATCTACAAAACAATTTCTCATCAATCATTATTTAAGGAAAACTTTTGTGAAATACATCGTTTTATCTATTCTAAGCGACGACAGAGAATGATTAATGTACACTATCAGATTCTTCCATTTTCTACGGAGTTTGAACCCTTGCTAACGGTTAACCATAATTTAATCGAACGATATCGAACTAACCACTCGGTTTTCTAGCGGAATACAATGGTTATCTAGTAAAGTGTGGGAGAAAAGTTGGAGAATTCGAAAGTAAAATAGTAGATAGTATTGTTAAGATTTTAAATTAATGAACTGTACGGTAACTTTTGTGAGCGAAACAATGAGAGTTAATTAATTTTGCTTTTTATTTCAGTTTTAGTTGTAGCTTTCAGTTGTAAGTATAGTGTATATTCGTATTAGTCGATATAAAGTACCTACACTATATAAATAACAATAAATATACTCTAAAAAGAGAAAACGGAAAGAAAAATATTTATTAATTTATGATGATCTCGACCCCAACACCGACACGGAAGTTAAAGGCTATGCTGAATGGAAAGTAAGGCCGACGCGGCGACGCCAAAGTCAAGTTGTGGCCCCAGTTGAATCTGAAGTCGGAATCAAAGTCGAAAGTAAAGAAAGAAAAGAAAAATTGAAAGTACAGACACTAATGTTGACGCCGATTACTACGCAACGACCTGAAGGGTAACAAAGGTTCATTCATTAGTTCAGAAGCCTAAACATTATATATTTGTCACCATAGGTTAGTAATTAATTAATTAGTTGATTAAAAAATCATATACAAGCTGCGGTGGCGCAGCGGTACGGGCCTCGCCTTAGAAATGTAAGGTCGCATGTTCGATTCCTAGTCGTGCTCACACATTTTAGTGTGATTTTTTTTTGTGCTCGGTAAAGGAAAACATCGTGAGGAACCCAGTATGTCTAAGAACTAATCATTCGAGGACATGTGACATCCACGAACTCGCACTTGGGCAACGTGTGTAGACCTGTGCCCAGCAGTGGGACACTAAAAAAGGTTGAAGTGAAACAATCAAGGGTGACATTATGACAATTACAGGAATACTTAAATATCATTCGTTAGCTGCGGGAGGGCTCTGGTGACTTAAAATATATATTAATAAACCTAAAAAGTTTAATTATAAAAATTAAACTACTTTTACTATATCAGTCACCATCCTATGTTGTGCGGATTGATGTAGTAAATTATGGTAATAGGTAACATATAGGTTGTATTTATTTTACATTTTATTTTCCCATCCTTTTCCATATCTATTCGTAATGGAAAGGCGTGGTACTTGTCGGGACGTTTGATTTATGACGGCAGACCGCCTGAATGTGTTAATTCCTTCACTGTAGATTATGAACAATGCAAAATTATTTCCTTACAGTAAAGAACATAAAAAATTTATTGTCATTTGTTTTGACAGGGGTTCGAATTGCTTCTATTTTTACTGTTTTTATGTGTTTTCATAACTTCATTAAAAATTTTAATAGTAGTTAACCAGTTTCAAAATTAGAATGGCAAGATAGTTTTCTTCTTTTTTCAAAACTGATTAATGGCGCGCATACCTACTATGCGTTTCAAATAAGAATGGGATTGGAAATCCGCCATCTTGGAACGGAATGCGCAGTAACTTCACATTTTTCAGTACAGTAAGCAAAAACGTATGTTTAAATAAATAATTACCTCTAGATGCAAAATTTAAAAAAAATGCGTGTATCTTATTGTGGTTTGAGTAATGTTGGATATTTAGTAGAGATGCAACGGATAGTGGTTTGGCCGGATACCGGATACCGGATATTCGGCCGGTGATAAGGCCGAATATCCGGTATCCGGTCGCCGAATATTCGGCCGGCCAAACGATACCTACATTTTAGTTTAGCGGCGGGCGCGTCGTGCAGGTTTCAAACTGTTACGTATTGTAGGTTCGCGCAGACAGTTTTCTAGGCAAGAAACGAGTTTTATTAGGTCAGTACGTACGAAACTATTTTGTATGCAGTACACGTGCACCGGCCTATTTTGCTGAATAGATAAGTTTTGTTTTGTTTAATGTGTATAGTAGTGTAAACGTGATTGCGAACTTGTACTTCATTCTGTGTTAATTTTATTTGTATAAAATAATGGCAAATAAACGATCTCCGTTAGGGAACTATTTTGAAATAGAAAAAGACGATGCAAAGTACGTAGTGTGTTTGATTTGCAAATTAAAATTATCTCGTGGTGGCGAAGGGAAGAAGGCATGGACTTCTTCTATGAAAATCATGCGGCGGAAGCAGAGCTTTTCCTTCTACGAGTTCATTTGCAAGTATAAGATACGACAAATAGTGCTATAGCCAACGAGCTTGACTTTTACATAAAAATGGTCCGAGTTGATCGACAGAGTGACCCTTATGCATGATGGGCAGCAAACGCCAATAAATTTCCAATATTGATAAAATTTGCTCAAATATATCTGTCCTCACCATATAGCAGTGTTTATAGCAAAATACTTTTTTCAGAGGCAGGACTTCTTTATGAAAATAGGAGGAATCGCCTGTTACCCAAAAATGCAGAGAATCTCGTTTTTATTCACCACAATTTGCCGTTAGTTAATTATGAATATTAAACTCTCTTTATATTTATTTGGTAACACTTTTATTTTATTTGATTAAAAATTAACATACGATACGCTACGATTGGTTGAATGGTAACCATTTTTCAAAGTTAAATACCAAACAGAATCACTATTCGGTATCCGGCCGGATAGTGCGCAACTATCCGGTATTCGGCCGGATAATAAAATAATGGCCGGATAGGCCGGATACCGGATAGCAACCGGATATCCGTTGCATCTCTAATATTTAGACTCGAATATTTAGGTACCAACATATTTTGTTGACTTCATAAGAAAAAAAGCTATGAGATAAAACGTGTGTATGTCGGTGTATGAGAGCACTTTTTCATACAATATGATATGATATTATTATTATTATGTGTCGTTTGATACTTTGTGCTGACATTACTTTTACTTGGTTTTTGATATGAAGTTAGCCGCTACTTCAGTCCTATTCTTATTTCAAACCCATAGTAAAGGCTGGTTGGATGAAAAAAAGAGTTTTGACTCTGGGTTTAATAAAGGAGGTTCCAATGTTGGTATTTAAACTTTTTAAAGTTTTTGGTGGCGTTGTATCACATACGTTCAAGTAGGTACGTACATACATTACATGAGATAATAAGTTAAATGTATTTAGCGACAAAATGTATACTAGCGGAACTCTATACACATTAATCATACTCAGTGTTGGCGACCATCCAGCCAAAATGGTTAATATTCGATGATTAATTCGTTAAATGCCTGATTTATGGCGTAGGTTATAATTGACGCTCAATTTGGTGTTCACGCTAAGCTTGTAGGTGATGTAATAATGATATATCAGAATTATTTGTTTGGAAACGGTTTGAATTATACTATTTAGGCATGCATTGTTTATTGATGTTGGTCAGAATGGCGGGTGGTAGTCATGAAACCGAATGAATCGTACCATATTTTTTAATAGTGTTTTACTAGCATTTAGTACTTTAGTGAGCAAAAAGATTTAGTAGTTACCAATATGATATGAAACAAAAAAACCAAAATCCACTGCCAGTCTGACGTCAGGATGGCGAATTGCAATTAAACTGCGTAAAATAGTCTAGATTTTAATAGTCCATGGGTCATTTGGTAATCTGATGCGGCTAGCTACCGCAATTTAATGAACCACTGCAATCAGACCTCGAAAGCCATAGCAGAACCAGTAGCAGAGATGGTTAGACCAAGCCTCAACATCGCGAGGAAACCCGCATGTCTAAGAACTAATCATTCGAGGACTTATGACGTCCATCAACCCGCACTTGGCCAGTGTGTGTGGATTAAGGCCTAAACTCTCTCAACCCGTAAGATAGGTGAGAGAAGACCCGTGCCCAGCAGTGGGACCCTAAAAGGGTTTTCGTGAGCCTGTTTCTCTTCACGATGTCTTTTTACTGCAGCGATTGAAGTTTTCTGGGTGTAGGTATGATTTTCGGTAATTCACGTGTATTGTAACGATCAACGAACAACCACAACTGTTTTATTTTCATTGAAATAAAACTACTTTTTAACGGATTTTATCGCGGTTTATTTTAGATTTTAGATCCCGACGTTTGTTTTTTTTTCTTTGAAACGTCGGGATCTAAAATCTAAAATAAACCGCGATAAAATCCGTTAAAAAGTAGTTTTATTTCAATGTGTGATATTCGCGTAAATCTAAGACAATATTATGTTTTATTTTCAGTTAAAAGTGTATTGCAATTAATTCCAATAAAACAAAACCGAGACATTTTTCGTGCTATAAAATAACACAAATAACCTAAATGGTAGACGCTTGTAACAAATACGTATATTCACATGTCAATATTGACCGGATTAGTTACTGTGTATCCATCTGTAAAAAGCAAATAAAAAACAATAAAAATAAGTGATATTTTTCAGTAAATTTTAATATAAACTTAAATATTACAATACATATCTGTCTGTATGTTACATTAGCATTCAAAATTAACCCGTCAGCGCGCAGCTGTCGCCTCAGTCCATATGACCACTCTGTTGATTGAAATTGTACCTATGCATATATCTACGTGACATTACATGCTTGATATCTTTGCATTTACAAGCCATTTGTCGTATAAATTAAAACTACTACTATTATTATATGTATTATCAAAGTTTGCCCGTTGTTTCCACCAAGTAGATTATATAGTTTTGGCAATTTTTAAAATCTACCTCCTTGCCAAATTAAATCTTCATAATGCAAGAGGAGGGTGGTGAGAACCCTACCCAGCCCTACCCAGAAGTAGGTGCAGTGAATGGAGAAATATGTAAAGTGTCAGGATGGTCTTTTATATTAACTTACCCACTTATTTATGCCAAATCCTACCTAATATCTATCGTTTAAACATCAACGTCCAGATTACCCTACCTACCCAATATTATGCTATTATGGGTTCCTAGGGGATTCAGTAAGTAAAACTATGATAAAAGGTGGATTAGCCGCGCACACGACCGCTCTACTTGCGTTTCGTAATTTGATCTACTGATTCGCCAGCGGACGCCTAACCCGCACGGGGTCCAGCGATATATTAATTTAAATGGTTGCAGTTAATACAGACAAAGAACAATATAGGTACATAATCATGAAGCTATACATTAAAACACTTCATTCAGCCGAACAGCTCTGCAGTGTCACCTGTTATACTTGACAGCTGACGTTGATCCGGTCCAAACTCACTATGACTGACAACAATAACAAGTAATTTCAATGTAATTTTAAAACCATTGGACCTTTCAAAAAAAACAGAAAAGATGCATCAAAATTTACATAGAATTAGGCGCAATGAACAAAAATTTCATAAACTCCAACCTCACAAATTGAATTCTACTCATTGAACTATAAACTAACAGTTAAACGCCACTGTTAAGTCCCAAGTCCCATACTGGCCAGTCACGAAGTCTCTTAAATAACGTGAGGCCGAATAAACCACAAGAGTAGAGGAGTTTCGTGCAAAATTAACAGTACTGGAACGTAGCGTGAGCTGTGAGGTACGGTTAGTGCGTATAGTGGCAAATTGTGGCCTACTGTGTGGTCCAAGTTGAAGTAGAGTCAAACGCTAAAGCATTCCAGGAGTATGTAAATGTGGAAATAGGGAGCCTAGACAAAATCATAGCGAAGCGACAACGAAAGATTGAAAAGAGCAAAATGTTTATCAAAAATGAAAAATAAAAATGAAATATGATTGTTTTTTTGACACATGACATATAGTAGAAGTACGATACTCCTAAACATTTTATTCTTTACGATATTTCGCTATCGCTTCGGAATATGACTTTGTCTAGGCTCTCTATTTCCACGTTTACATACTCCTGGGGGCAGAGGTATCATTTTCGCCTTTGAAATATAAGGTTTTGCGTTCGATCTCCGGTCGTGCCTACACTACTTCATGTTTTATCGCCCCTGCTCAATATTGGTAAAGGAAAGCATCGTGAGGAAACTGGCATTTCTAAGAACTAGGTAATCATTTGGGGACATCCCAGTGGATGCGGGTTGGTACCCACCCTTAGCCAGCGTGTGAAGATTAAGGCGTACTCTCTGCCACTTTCTCAACGATAATTATTCGTAATCACGAGTGAATCAATATACTGGGCAGGCGCGTTCCACCTTAGACTGCATCATTGTTAAACATCAGGCAAGTTGTAGTCAAGCGCCAGCCTACCGAATAATTAAAAAAAACATCCATTTGTACATTATTTGGCTATCCATCCTGTTCGCCACAGTACTGACAGGGCTGTTGGAGTTGTCACACACTCGCCGCATCAGGGCAGCAATTCTGGATCGTATGATTGCATAAATATCTAGTACACCTACACACCTGTAATGAAAATCGCTAGTTGTTTTTGACTTATTCCACAAGATCTCTGAAAACTCTATAGCCCATTGTACATGTCCACTGGGCCAGGGTTATTGCAAACGCTGCATAAATATTCATTTCTGAAAGTTTTTCCCTCACAAATAGCCTACCTACTATGAAACTGTGACTACGCGCGCCGGTCGTTTGCAAGGTTATTTTATTTTAGATCCAATCAATTTTTTGTTACTTTTAAACTTGGGTTATTTAAAGTTTATGTACCTAATAGTGTGGTGTATATTTTCATACAGATATATTTGAATGAAAATGAATCCCTGGACCGATGTCTCTAATTCTTTTTTTAGAATATTCTTTGTAGTACGAAGATGGTTCTTACGCAGAGAAAAATTAAAAAGAAAAACAATCTCCTCCAAACGACTTGACCGCATTTTATTGAATCTTATATCTATATTCGATAGGTCTGAGAATTGGTCGTAATCTATATTTGGCTTTACCGGGCAGCACAACGTCTGCGGGGTCCGCTAGTTTTTTATATATAGTTTCCTTATAGATAGATTATTACGATACGAAAGTGTTTAGTGGACAATGTAAATTTCCCACACCTCATATTATCTTTCTGATTAAATTCATGCGGGATCCAAGACAGTTTAGGTGTCCCGGGAGTTGGCCGGGTTCATATCCCAAGTCTCTTGCGCCGTTGTCCATCCTGGCTTACAGAAGTAGGAATGGCGGGATTGCCGTAGTGGGTTAAGATACGGTAGTGTGTTTTAGTTCACAGTGTTTTAGTTTATGGTTTATCTAGCTTTCCGCTGCGGCTACGTCCGCGTGAACTACATGTGATGCCCAGCTGTGGGATTAAAAGTAGCCTATAGCCTTCCTCAACAAATGGGCTATCTAACAGTGCAAGAATTTTTCAAATGGGACCAGTAGTTTCTGAGACTAGCGCGCTCAAACAAACAAACTCTTCAGCTTTAAAATATTAGTAGGTATATAGATTTAGGTATATTATGTAACTAGCTGATCCGAGCAACTTTGTCTATTGGTCGTAGCAAGATGTCTCGTATATAGCCATGTTCGATATATTGGCTATAAAAAACGAAATGTTTTCCAATTAAGAAATTCGAACCATTGGTACCTCAGATTTTTACTTTCATACAAATAACTCTTCACTTCAACCCTTTTTAATGTCCCACTGCTGAGCACGGGTCTTCTCTCAGCTATCTTATGAGTTGAGAGAGTTTAGGCCTTATTCAACACACGCTGGCCAAGTGCGGGTTGGTGGATGTCACATGTCCTCAAATGATTAGTTCTTAGACATGCCGGTTTCCTCACGATGTTTTCCTTCACCGATATTGAGCGGCGGAGATGCAACAATTCACCCAAAGATGTGTGGGCTCGACCAGGATTCGAACCCGGACCTTATTTTTCTAAGGCCCGTACCGCTGCGCCACATGCTCCAAATAACTCTTCAGCTTTACATTATTACGATTGAACAAATCTAAGAAATACCTTTTGACGTTTCACTGTTTTCTATTAAATTAGCTTTATAGAGGCGTAATTCACACTATTTTTATTAGCTTTCCTGTAAAATAATTGAATAATGAAGCTATTTTTATTTTAACATAACAAACAATTTTCATATAAAAAATAAAATTCTAAATGTACTACGTTTAGAACTGTCAAAAGGTACTTCTTGGATTTGATGGACTGTAGGCAAATTTAATTAGTGCAAGTGATGCTAGTACAGTAAAGACGGGTTTGATTTTAACACAGTAAAACCGACCCTAAAATTGTCTTACAAAGTAGATAATACTGGAAATGTATGTTTTAGCGAATCCAATGAAATTTCAGAAGCTAAACATATTCTATTACCAAAAATAACATACCAATTTATTTTTGTTTACCTCTATCTCAGATCTTTTGAAAATATTATTTGAAATGAGGGTAGTACCTTATCTAAACATTGTCATGTTTGAATAGGATCACTTTGAAAATACACTTGAACCTTATTTATTGGAAATTAAGCTGAGTTTTGATTGTACATTTTTGGTAGTTGAGACGATTTTTCAATGTTGTTGGTATACAATTGAATATTGTGCTTTTCTCAAATTGGATAGATGCTTTCATGTATCGTATGTTTGATAATATAGTAATATTTATGCTAATGGTCTACTGAAGTTTTTGTATACTTTCGTTGATTGTAAGTTTGTTGCACGTAGAATAATATCTAGTATTGTCTTCAGTCAGGATAGTTTTACAAACGAACTCTACGGGGAAAGACTATACAACAAATGCTAAAAACCTTCGATAGTATCGCTTTATTTAGCGCGACAAGATTGGCTTATTTATTTAAGGCTTCCTACAGAGGATACACACAACTTTGCCTTCGTGGTACCTGCATACAGGTCTACATCCAGGTGTGCTCCTCCAATTAAAGGAAGCCACAGCATGCACTTCATCATACCTACTTTAACAAGTTTACAAATTTAGTTTAGTAGATTTAGTTATTAATAATATACAAATATCTATCAATTATAATTTTAAATTAAATAATAAAATAACAACAATATCAAAAATTATAAAAAATATACAATAATAAAAACAATAACTTTTATAATATCAATCATTAATAAATTTGGAGGCGAGAATTATAATGACAAAAATATTAATATTAAAAATATTAATATTAATATTAAAAATATTAATATTAATATTAAAAATATTAATATTTCATTCAGACATTATGTTGGCTTAAATAGAACACACGGCATCTCTAAAATAATCAAAATCAAATTTCGACAAATCAAAATGAGAAGATGCGACCAGTTGTCTCGTTTCTAACTATCCTTTGTGCAGTAGTCTAACCTGCAAAGCAAGTTGCTGATTCTACCTGGCGTGACAATGAAAACAAAGATGGTATAGGTATATGCATTGTGCAGTCAGTAAACAGAAATGGTAGTTCAATGAAAAGTTCACCAGATCTGTTTTCATTAATGGTTGCAACACCTAATGCGACTGGTTTTGTGTCAAGTTGGAGTCCATTTTAATTGAGTATATTTAGTATCAGTTAGGTATCACCTGTACTGCCCACCAGACACTAAAGTGCAGTAACTGTAAAATAACGATTGCGAGCAAACGCCATTTAAAGTTAAGAATTTGATATAAAAGAGTAAAACTGTAAATAAAAACTACCTAAATTGTCCGAGAAAAAAATTAGTTAATTCAGCAGAAACCTTATAAAACCCGCTTTCAGAATCACTAATGAAACGAAAAATCATTCAAGGGCTATTACTGCACTTTAGTGTCTGGTGGACAGTGTAGTTCTTGCATGCGATTGCATCATTGTTGGTTTAATAAAAATCAAACATCCTACCAATGCCATATATAAAGGACTGACTCCACAAACGAGAGAATCTCGGCAATAATAGTATCGCCGAGTATAGAAATGCCCAGTATCGGTCTATTTCTAACTTTTCTTTTTCGTCTCCAAAAGCAAGATTCTAAGGTACGCGGTACGACGCTAATCTCGACGAGAGTCTTTCACTCGTGGAAACGGCCTTAAAAGGGATTCAATGGATTCAATTCAATTTGAAGGGCCGGTGGCGTGGTCGGTAAGATAATTGCTTTTCACGCCGCAGGTCGTGGGTTTGATTCCCACCCGAGACAAACATTTGTGATGAACATTTGTGTTTGTGTCGAGTCTGGGTGTAAATATCTATTTTAAGTATATATTTACAAAAAAAAGTATTATATGTGTAGTATATACCAGTTATCTGGTTTCCATAACACAAGCTCTGCTTAGCTTGGGACCAGATGACCGTGTGTGTTAATGTCCCAGAATATTATTAATTATTAAATGGGTAGAACAGGAGATGCTCAGACTCTCTCTCTCTCTCGCTCTCTCTATCTCTCACCCTCTCGCAACGATGGCCATATTTTACACCAAGGACCTATCTAGAGAGATGGCTTATAAAATAAAACAGAGATGATTTAATAACCACGGATTTATTTGACCGATTTTGATGACACCTGTTTACTGCTATATGTATTATTTAGAACCTTGTGGTGGCAACAATGTTTAATAAACTTTTATAAATACAACACTCTTATCACACATATTTCCTTTTAATTTTTGGAGGCAAAATATACTTACCTCTCTCTAACCACGGACTCATTTTGATATCAGTATTATTAATAGCATCAATCACAGTTTTAGTAGAAACATAAACTAATACCACAAAAAACGCTATTATTAACCTATCAATCAATTTCACATAATTTTCTAAATACTTCGAAAATTTGTATAATTTGATCCATCCAAGTTTTTTAAGAGGTTCACAAGGTGATTCTAGAGTTGCATATGGTACAGATAAACAAACTAATGCACATAAAATTGATAGTAATACTGAAACTAATAAATTCATAGTACGGTCCGCTTTTAGTTTGGTTTTGTATATCTTTTTGGGTGTTTTATTAAGTAATCGCTGGCGTTTTTCATATTCTTCGAAGATTTTATCGAGGTTAAAGTATTTAACCAACCTGGAAAGAAATTAAAATTGATTAAACATCTTTGTAAATGATCAATATTGCCATCCAATCCGGCAATGGTGCTAGGCTTTTGGGTCCGTTTCCGGAAAATAACGATGCACAAAGCTGCTAGCCTTCTATAGGCCGACCGTTTAACTCGCGTATCGCCTATCGCCAAGATTCTGACTCCTCAAGCTGCACAAACAGTGATGATGATTCAAGCGATATTTATATTAGTGACGAATAGTCTTACATTACTTTTATCTGTGGTTAAATAGTTCTTTAAAAGATTTAATTAATGTTTTATGACTTTCTATCTCAGATGGCGATACGCGAGTTTAATGGTCGGCCTATAGTTACGTTTCCGGAGGCTAACAATTCAGAAGATTTTTTTGGCGCATTAGTTTAGGTTAGGCATAAGTTAGTTTAGTTATTTCTATAAGTTATTGTTGAGATTGTTATTCAGTTAGGACATTTTTTTATCAATTAGATCTTTATGTTGTAAATAAATGTAAGTTTCTTTCATTTGATTAAATTCGTTTTCACCTCAATCGGTCTCTCATATTAGGTATTAGTGTAATAATTATAGTAGATATAGGAAGTGCACTATCTAAAAGTTAGTATTGTAGTTATTTAGATACTTAGATATATTAAATACTATGTATTAACTATTAGGTATTAGGTTGTTATTTAACACATCTATGACAATCGTTACATGTAGTCAGTAGCCAATATAATCTGACACCTGGTCTAACCATCTCGGCTACTGGTTCCCTACGGGTTTCGAGGTCTGATGGCAGTCGCTCGTATAATTCTGGTAGCTAGCCGCATCAGGTTAGACTGGGAGTCGACCCCAATAGAAATGGGAAAAAGGCAAGGGGAATGATGATGATGTACTATTAACTATTAGGTACTACGAAGTAGCTTCTTTCTTCCATGACATAGACGCATATTAGTGTAAAAAGGTGAATGGTAAAGTATTACACTTTTGATATATTTTTTTAAATGTTTTAGTAACAAAATAACAATTACGTTCAATATTCGGAAATCGAACGCTAACACAGGCATAGAGATACAGTTAGATCTTATTATTCGGTTATGTTCATGTGCCATTCACTTAGAATCTTAGAACATTTAACTCGGAAGACATACGCAACTTACAGTACTAAATTGTTTCTACCAGTGTTTGGGGGAGGCGAGATAATCACATACAGCACACACATTGAAGCGTCTTTACAAACAATGCACACGTGAATTAAAACTTCACACAAACACAAAACATGAACAATTCATAAACAGTTCATGTACTTCGCAAATCGAAACGCACGCAATTTTAATCTTTTGATGCATAAACCATTGCACCAAAAAACATTATTGGTTTTTAATATTGAAATACATATTATTTGTATATACTTACGTTTGTAAACCTAATCTGTAGAATATCATGATGAAATTGAATGTCCTTTTTCCACTATTGTCACTAAATAAATTTCAAATGTTGTTCACTGTTTAGAATTAGTTGAAATGTACATATACCTTATTATATCTTAAAAATTATTATTATTCAGTACTTATTCAATGGAAATGTTGCACAAAACTGAGTGTATTCAAAGAGGAGGTTAATTTACGTAATCTAGTAGGCAATTAATTAATTACTCGTTAAGGTCCATTAAGAAATGAGAACATTTATTAGAACAGACGTTTTGTCAATGAAGTTTTGAATGATTAAAATAAATAAATAAATATTATGGGACATTAACACACACGGTCATCTGGTCCCAAGCTAAGCAGAGCTTATGTTATGGAAACCAGATAACTGGTATATACTATACATATAACACTTTTCTTTTGTAAATAAATTCTTATAATAGATATTTACACCGAGACTCGACACAAACACAAATGTTCATCACTAATGTTTGTCTCGGGTGGGAATCGAACCCACGACCTGAGGCTTGAAAAGCAAGTATCTTACCGGCCACGCCACCGGCCCGTCAAAAATTGTGATTGGTTTTAAAATGCTTCATTACCTGTATGTTAGGCCTTGATAATGGTATTAAGATTTGGGTCTGTATGTATGTCCTGGAATCTTGCTATAAATATTTCACCCACTCCCACTAAAGCTATCGAGCTGAAATTTTTCATGCACGTTTATTTTTGATGACAAAACAAGATTTTATAAATGCCGCCGTTAAAATTTATTTAATTCAATATGGCAGACGGTACAAAATGGCGACTTATTGTTTTTATAACAACCCCTACCATATGGGTATCAAATGAAAGAGGTTGAAAATATAATTACAATTAATTAAACATATTTTTAAATAAAACTTTTCTTAAAAAAGTTATTTTTGGTTTGTCACTCACTTAAATCCTTAGATCCCACACGATCGAGGATAAAACCAACAAACTTTTGTTTCAAAGGCGAGGCTGACATAATTACTTTCGCATTTTAGCATAATGCTAGCGGCCCGCCCCAGCTTCGCACGGGTAGATATCGGTATTTGATAAACAATTGTACGTGTACATAATATTAAAACGTGTGTAACTTAATCGATATATTGGTATGTAGCTCACAAGGGATTTTTTTTTTAATTCAATCACCTTGTTATTTTAATAGGTAGGTGGAAAATAGTTGTGACATCCTGTTGGACACACTGCATTTACATAACTGTTATCCCGCTTAGAGAGATACCTAGTAGAATTTTCTATACAGAATATAAAGTCTTTGTGTCCTAGAACTTTAGTAACACGTGTACGCGTGGGTGTAACCTTAGCAGCGAGGCCAAGGTTAACAATTGTATGAAAGTTCCTAACGACCATTATGTGCAATAAATTGTGCTGAAAGCAAATAAGAATATAATGTACCGTGAAGAGAAATTGTTGGAGATTTATTTTGTTTTGTGTTAGTTTAGTGTTAATATGATAACAAAAAATAAAAAATGAAGCAAAATAAAACTATTTTACAACGGATTTTATCGCTTTTTATTTTATATTTTAAATCCCGACGTTTCGTAGATAAAATCTGTTTTAAAATAGTTTTATTATAATGTATGATATTCTCGTAAATTTAAGAAAAATCTATGTACCTAATTGTTACTTTAATGAAACGTGAAATTATTGAAATAAAACTATTTTATAAAAATTTTATCGCGGTTTATTTTAGATTTTAGATCCTTTTCAGACTTCATAGCCTGCGCCATAAGTCACTCTTCGGACAAACTAGTCCGGTGGGACAGACTTGTCGGTCCCACTTGATTTTGATGTTGAACTTATGCACTATAACATCCCTTGCGTACCTTTTTCATCTTAGACTGGCCTGAAATATAAGATCTCTCCATTTTTATGCTCCTATATCTAGAACCAAACTTAGACCGACACTTACTCTAAGTAGATAAAACAACACCCTCGTTATTTACATCGCTCAAATCAAATTTTTCGAAGTCCTGAAGTGTTCATGAATAATGCTAAGGAAAGTGCATGAGAATTGTTGGGGATGTACTGTTGCTAAGTATGACCAACGTTATCACGATCTTATTCGTTTTTTTTAATAGCCAAAACGTCCCATTGCTGGGCAAAAGCCTCTCCCATAGCCTTCCAGCTATCCCTATTGCTAGCTTTTTCCGTTCAAGTCACGACAAACGAGCTTAAACTTAACGAGCTTATCATAAAAATTGAAGAAGAAATTTATTCAGTGGCTTCTTTATCCCTCTCACACTTTATCATTGCAACCGGACAGAAAGAGACAGGAAATATAAGAGTTGTAGTTAAAATGCTACGTCTAGCTCATGGTAAAGTTTCTTGTTTTCAGTCGTCCAGTTTTATTATAATATTCTTGTAATGTGAACCCTTTTCACTTCACTTCAACCCTTTTTAGTGTCCACCTACTGGGCACAGTGGGCACGGGTCTTTTATTAACTACTTTACGATTTGAGTGAGTTTAGGCCTTAATCCACACACACTGGCCAAGTTCGGGTTCGTGGATGTCACATGTCCTCGAATGATTAGTTCTTAGATGTTTTACATCACCGATATTGAGCAGCGGGTGATGTAACAATTTACACAAAGATGTGTGGGCGCGATTGGGAATCGAACCCGTAACCGCGATTTCTCAGGCGAGGCCCGGACCGCTGCGCCACCGCTGCTCTGCTGCAGCTTTTACACAGACACCGTACGATAATTACTTAACACAAGGAACTAAGATGCAATTTAAAAAGCTTGTCATTTTAGTAGACAGTGTGTCTCATGTAACGTAGCTTATTCTCCTCTACGTGGCCATTAAAACAAGCTGGATCAGTGAAATCTCAGCCATTGGCGCGGATGGTTTTATAACTCGAATACATAATTTATTACCGGAATCGACTCCGATGTGGAAACGTAACGTATGGAAATTGAACTCGTTTTAAAATAGAGGGATTTGTGAATAAACATGTTGAGATTCGAAGGAAAATAAAAACTAACTTTACTTAAACCTCTGAAGTCATTATTAGATAAAATTTACTATTTATTCAATTTAATTCAAACCTGTCTTTGTTGAGAGTAGCGGTGGTACAGCGGTAACGGCCTAGCCTTAAAAATATAAGGTCACGGGTTCGATTCCCGTCGTGCCCATACATCTTTGTGTGAATCGTTTCATCTCAGCTGCTCAATGTCGGGGAAGGAAAACATCGTGAGGAAACCGGCATGTCTAAGAACTAATCATTCGAGGACATGTGACATCCGCCAACCCGCACTGAAACCCCTCGGAGAGGTCAAGCGAAGAGGTCTGTGAGAAGGTGGCAGTTGAATATAGCTTCATATGGTTAGAAAGCAAATATTTCGACCCACCCTCTTAAATGGTGTCACTAGACATCGCACTGGTACACGGTACGGCCGCTTGGCGGTGCGGTTTTGTCTGGTAGGTGGTTACTAACCACGGCCGAAGTCTATCTAGCCAGTTAATTACCAGTAAACATAATTACCAGTAAACATAATTACCAGTAAACACAATTACCATTTGATTGTCACCTGATTTGCACCACCCGGGGGCTACATGTGGGGATTCAGATTAAAGGTACACTCCCACGGACGAAGGTGACTCAGCCCCTACAACATACTAACAAACTAGGTACATAACGCCGCTAAAACGAATTTTACATTTCTAAAGTCGGTTTATGAGTTATAACCTTCTTTTCTGGTATTTTCTTACCTTAGCCATGTGTAATGTTCACACCTACTTTAATTTAATTCTAGTTTAACGACAAAACTTCAAGTTATAAACCTGTTTCTAGACCAGTCCTTTATTCAGAATGTTCTAGATGATAAGAATAAAGTTATCCCACGGGAGTTAGGACGCGGTCGTAAAGTTACCTGGTTAGCATAGTTTTATTATTTCACTTCGAGCTGTGATTTGACTTGTTGATTTGACTGTACCTGGGTTACGGTTTGTGAAGGATTACAATTGAACAAATCTAAGAAGTACCTTTTGACGTTTCACTGGTTTGTATTAAATTAGCTTTATAGAGGCGTAATTCACACTATTTTTATTAGCTTTCCTGTAAAATAATTGAATTATGAAGCTATTTTTATTTTAACATAACGTAAACAATTTTCATACAAAAAATAAAATTCTAAATGTTCTACGTTTAGAACTGTCAAACGGTACTTCTTAGATTTGATGGACTGTGGTGGTTGTGCATTTTTCACTTCCTTTTCGCTATTCTATCACTTTTCCTGCGTTATCGCTTCGCTGTCGAGTAGCTTCTACTTTGTTTTTAATTCCTCTCTTTTACTTCGAATTTGCTTCTCTTTTGTTTTCACTAATGATGCGAATGCAAACATTCGCATCATTTTTATTGAATTCTTTTTTGCTACGTATTCGCATTCCTTTTTTATCTTTAACACTTCGGTTTCACTTCTGTCTTGCTTTTTTATTTTTATTCTTGACTAGCAGACCCCGCAGACGTCGTCCTGCCCGGTAAAGCAGTGCCACCTGCCGGGTCCGAAAACAGAATACGACCTATAAGATTTTATAAATATCGGTCAAGCTGTTTCGTAGGAGTTTTTTATTTTTCTCAGCATAAAAACCATCCTCGTACGTCAAGGAATATTCTAAAAAAAGAATTAGGGAAATCAGTTCAGCCGTTCTCGAGTTATGCGCTTACCAACACATTTTGCGATTCATTTTTATATTATAGTTATATTTACAAAAGAAAACTAGTATATGCTATGCAGCTATGCATAATTTAGGATTTCTGATCCCAAAGACCGTGTGTTAATGTAGTAGATAAGAAAATACTCTCTATAGAAGGTTTTTCCTTTGCAATATTAAATCTCAGCACAAAATTACAATAATAACGAAACGTATTAAGGTATCAGTAGAAAATTGTGAATAATGTGACAGAACATATAAAATCCGATCTACACAATATTCTATGAATTATTCATAAACAAGGCTACGTACGTAACCAATTTATATGGGTCCCTTAACCAACAATCTGAGAATCATATTGTACTGTGTTGCGAAAACTGTTTGTCTGTGTGTAAGACTTTCACCTTAAAATTTCTTAACTGGTATTGTCTTAGATTTACTTTTTAACGGATTCTATAGCGGTTTATTTTAAATTTTAGATCCCGACGTTTCAAAGTCTTTTCAGAATTCATGTTTATGTTCATTTTTTTCATTTTTGTACGTCAAATACCTCAGTCCACCCGTGAACATGAATTCTGAAAAGACTTTTAAACGTCGGGATCTAAAATTTAAAATAAACCGCCATAAAATTCGTTAAAAAGTAGTTTTATTTCAATTTCTTAACTGGTTTTGACGGAAAGGAAACTGGACTTATTCTTTACTATCGTGGAAAGATGATCCTTTTGGGTATATTAATATAATAGTTTAAATATATGGAATAAAATTTAAAAGAAATCTCAAACCTTATAAGATTTTTCATGATAAATTCAGTCTGTTTTCGTATTTTTTTTGGTTTTCGTCGCCACACACGTTTAAAAAACGTAGACAAAGCCGCGACCAAAAGCTTGTGTTACTAATAAAATCAGCCCAATTTAAGTTGGATACTTTTATAAACAGCCCAATGTAAAATGAGACTTGTGATCAAGTCAATTGTTTGTTAAGAGAGGTCTATGTTATTGGATGCTATAACTGTATTAGTAATACACAATAGGATGCCATCCATCATTGTAAGATTAAGCTGTGACGTCACATCATTGGGGTTTGGTGTGTGGAAATTTAAATTACTTTTTTAAATAACTTTTGCATTATTGTCTCAAAAATAGTCATTCATTTTCGTAGAAACACAAATGTTCATCACTAATGTTTGTCTCGGGTGGGAATCGAACCCACGACCTGCGGCGTGAAAAGCAAGCATCTTACCGGCCACCGGCCCATCAAGAAAGACTCGTTTTCGTCTAGCAGGTTTCATAATAACGTTAAAAATTTTATTCTTTACTTTTATGGAATAAAAATTAGCTAATAATCTTCTTCAATAAATGTGCTAATTAAAAATGCATGAATTTTTCAAATTGGAGTATTAGTAAGATTAATAAGATTAACGCGTTCAACGAAACATACAAACAAACGCTTTAGCTTTATAAAATTAGTATAGATTGGCGGCCTTATTCATAAAAACTTTAATGGACTCTGTCTCTTTCTTACTAGTGTAAATGTCAAAATGACAGATAAAGACAAACGAATTATAAATAAGATTTAAGATAAGAATGAAACACAATTAAAGATCTGAATATTAACGGATTTAAAAAAGGACTAAAGGACTTATTGTATAGAAAGGCTTATGAATATAATATATTATAATTAATTTATTAATTGAATGACTTTTTAAATGATAATGGTATGTTTTGATTATGGGAATGATATTATTTACTGACACTATATTGTTTGACTGTACTTATTAACATTACTATTTGTTATTGTATTGACATCATTTTTTTTTAATTTTTTATTTCTATATTTTACTACTGCAATAATTTTAATTAACAATTAATTACTGCTTAAATTTGCACACCACTTCTGGTAGAATATGCTGTGACCTGTTTTAATCTTAAGACCACTATTTAATATATGTATTTACCATATTCTGACAAATAAATGATTATGATTATTATGATTATGAATAAGATTATAAAACGTTTACAAATGGGGGGAAAAAATACGAATTTTCGAATGGAAACAATAAATCAACTTGGGTATCTATTTTTTTTACTGAAGTCCATAAAAATATGCAGTAAATTAGCAAATTCAAAAATATTTTTAGAAGGGCACTTAAAATAGCGAAACACATAAAATGTTCTTAGAACAATAACTTGGATTACATAAACAAATAAAACTCGCAAACGCAGTTAAAATATTTTATCTGTTATGAATATAATCCGGTTTTTATGGCATTATTAAAATAGGACCCGTTAAGGATTGTTCACATTGAAAGCGATGTGTTGCTATACTATAAAAATATCTAACATTAATTATTTAAAAAATATCTAATTTTAATTGAATTAATAAAATCCTATATGTATCTTTATTATCAAATTTTACAACATTACAATATTTCATTGCTCCACAAAACTGTTTTCACAGTTTGTTTGTGAGTACACATATGCAGGTTAACAATATTTCATAACCTCTATTTAAAAATATGAAATGACGTATGTAAGTATTGCAAAAAACTTGAGTACGACTGAAACGTAAGGCTAATTTGGGTTTTGAAATGTCCGTACAAGTCCGATGAAGGTATAAAAGGTGAGAAACACACGGTACGAAGTTCACCGGGACAGCTACTTTATAATAATAACATAAAGTAACTATTTATAGTTCAATAGTAGCGGACCCGAAGACGTCGTATAGTACACATAGGTACACGTCACGCTAATAATTCCAGTATTAGCTGACCTCTCGTTGTACGGAAATCGTATACAATGCGAGATCAGCTTATACTGGAATATTAACTTAATGTGTAGCCGTCTGTACGAAAATCTTCAGTCACGCGTTTTACTGTGACATAATAAAAAAAACTTGAGAGGTGTCAAGGGTGTTAACGAAGTTCCTTTCGATTAATTAGTGAAGGAATTGTAATTTTTTTTTTAAGTTATAATAATATTTTTTATGATTTTTTTTCTATTTCTTGAGAGAGAGAGAGAGAGAGAGCGAGAGAGAGAGACAGACAGACAGACAGATAGAGAAACATGCGCACGCCGCACAACTTACAATAACTTACCATAGCAAAAAGTGTCGTGACAACTTTTTGTAAGAATTTTTTCCGTCTAGCCCCCTTTCACAACGCGCGATAAGGAACTACGTTCCAAAAAAAATTGTTGCGTAACTTTATTAACCAGGTCGCAGCATCAATTATCGGGACATACTGGAGGTATAAAAAACTATTTTTAAATATTTAACACCACTGTCACTGCTAAGCTGTGCGTCAAATATAATTAAAAAAACATACAAAAACAACTTAAAATACATTCCAAGAAGAACAACAACATTTTATCATTAAAAAGAAATTTTGGCCTCAACCGAATTGTGAATCATTTCATTTTTATTCATTTGCTGGAACACATAAAAATACCGGCAAAGTGCGACTCGGACCCGCACATATAGGGTTCCATACTATTATTAAAGTTTAATCTAAATAAATGAAACCCTTATTCGGATAGCATTGTTAACGTACTCCTATTATTTTTTTAATAACCTATCTAACGATATGCCACCCAATAGGACTAGCGGAAAAAAAATCTCGAAGTGTCATTGTACCTACACGAAAAAAAATTACTACATTTTTTATCAACTTTGTAGGCGCTGTTGATATGTATTGCCAACAGCGCCTACATAAACTAACCCGCGGGCAGACTGGAAAAACTATAAGAGGAACTAGTTTACTACGGACCTCTAAAAATCATCAAAATCCGACTAGCTGTTTAGGTTCAGTCACATACACAGCGTCAAAGAATTATATGTTTAAAGATGTCATAATATAGTAATATCTATCGCTTCGCCTTCGATGGTTGCAAGCTTTACCTATCACCAGTTAAGAAGATATAAAATCTTAAGAAGTGTTTAAGGAGATTATCTTTGCCCTCCCCTTATATTTTTTATTGTTTGTAAAGCTAATTGTAACCCTTTGCTTGTTTCGTCGACATCTGCAAAAAATTGGTTGTTTGTAAAGTAGGTTTACGATCGAGATGTCTACGTGATAACGTCTTATTGGTGATATAAGTGAGAGAGACGGAAGATCGGTCCACTCACTCGAACGCTATGCCAGCCTCCGCTCGTGAGGATTCCGCGTGACAAGTTTCACGGAATGACTGGCAGCGCTCGAGATGAGACGGGAGATCGGTCCGTCTCTCTCTCGTTATACCTGCGATCGCGCTCGTGAGGTTTTGGTGTGACACAAGTTTCTGAACATGTCACCCGACTAAAACGATTTTAAAGACGTTATCATGTCAAAAAAATATACTTTGCCGTCAAATGACGGAATTAAAGCGAAACGGAATTAGACGGGCCGGTGACACGGCCGGTAGGTTCGATTCCCATCCGAGACAGACATTAGTGGTGAACATTTGTGTTTGTGTCGAGTTTGGGTGTAATTATCTATTATGAGTATATATTTACCAAAGAAAAGTATTATATGTATGTATAGTATATAGTATATACCAGTTATCTGGTTTCCATAACACAAGCTCTGCTTAGCTTGGGACCAGATGACCGTGTGTGTTAATGTCCCATAATATTTATTTATTTATTATTTTATTAAAGTAGGTTAGATTTTAATTGGTTAGTTTCCCTTACGGGGTTGACATTTTCTTCAACAATAATAATAATATTTTCACACATACACACAGCGCCATCTAGTCCCAAATTAAGCAACTATATTTTCTTGTGTCATGGGTACAAGAAATGGATGTACTACTAAAATACATTTTTTGATAATTCAATCAAATATAGATAAATAAATCACACAAAGATTTGTGGTGGGAATCGAGCCCACGACCTTCGGCATAGCAGTCAGGGTCACTAACCACTACGCCACCGGCCAGTCGTTCTTTGAACAAAGTAAAAAATGAACTAAAAATAATCATTAATTCTTTTGCGTATTGCCATATCTATTGGGGTCGGCTCCCAGCCTAACCTGATGCGGCTAGCTACCAGAATTATACGAGCGACTGCCATCAGACCTCGAAGCTCGTAAGAAGCTGAGATATACCCGGCGTCAGATTATATGAGCCTTCTGACTACCTGTAACAATTGTCGTAGATGCTTTAAATGACAATGTGCGGGTTTGTGGATGTCACATATCCCTGAATGATCAGTTCTTAGACATGCCGGTTTCCTCACGATGTTTTCCTTCAACGATATTGAACAGCGGTGATATTACAATTCACACAAAGATGTGTGAATTGTAATATTGACACAATGGACATGGACACGACTGGGTATCGAACCCACGACCTAATAAATCGAGGACGAGGTAAGTACCGCTGCGCCACCGCTCCTCGCGAAAAACACAATGAAAATGACAATACCTTCAAAGAAAATTTTAGTTTCTTACTGGATTAGTTTCGTAGCATGACACTAGAATGAAAGGGTGCTACGAAATTTCGTAGCATAACTGTATTGCTACGAACGGCACTACGAAAGATGCTACAGGTTTTCCGTAGTATTGAATGTTTTTGAACACGGAGGGTGTATCTGTAACACGTTGATATTTATTGAAATCAAATGAAATTAGTAAATGTAATTTAACATGTTTCTGTTTTTAAAATATTTTAATGCTGACGGAGATGGATTGGTAAAAACAAAAAAACAACTTTTAATTACAAATTATGTGAATCTATTTTTTATTTTTTATTTTACGATGGAACGCGTCAGCCTTGTATTACCGATTCACTCGTGATTACGAATGATTATTGGTGAGAAGGTGGCAGTGGAATGAGGTGGCAGTGGATTACGGTTGGAAACCATAAAAGAGCAACAGTTTGGGACAACATTAAAAGCAAACTTTTTTTTATTCTTCGATAGCCTGGCGCTTGACTACAACTTGCATGCAACTTGATGTTAAGCAATGATGTAGTCTACAATGGAACGCGCCAGCCCACCGAGGAACCGATTCACTCGTGATTACGAATGATAACATTTTTTGCCTTTTTTTTACTTTCAGCACAACGGATATTCATAGTTTGCAAAATAGTTTTCGAATATTATAATTTATTAATTTGTCAATATAATGAATTGAAATGCATAAAATAATCAAATTATTTTACCTATTCTATTTCCAATTCGCTTTATTTTTCTGAAAATAGTAAATATGTTAACGCATTTTGCCAAGTTCAAGATATTAGACTAACAATTAATTTTGCTGTGTTTTATTTAAAATATAAATAACAAAGTAGAAAAAGCAAGAAAAATAGGAGTCTTCTAAACACACAACTTATACCTTTTAGAAACTTCGAATCCAATTTGAAGCCAAAATTAATTTGCATAAGGACATTCAAGCAATTTCAGTTGCGGATGCCGCTTGGCCCCAGAGACTTGTGACTTTGATCGATGCTTTAAGTTTGTTCAACGACTTTCAATTGGATTGAATGCTTTATGTTTTAACCTACAGTGAAAAAGAGGGGTGTTAAAAGTTGTTTATAAGTGACGAACTTAGTAAATTGTTCTTGTACGACTTAAATATAGATAATTACACGCAGACACATGACAAACAGACATATTTAAACAAATGTTTGTCGCGGGTGGGTATCGAACCCACGACCAGCGGCTTGAAAAGCATGTATCTTACCGACCACGCCACCGTCCCTTCAATGTTCTAGTCTATATTATGACAGTGTTACTCCTAATAATCAGTATGAACAATCAGCACATCACATCTTGTGAGAATGTAGTTTTTGGCAGAATGAACGCAATATTATGCTCGACAACGTATAAACATTATTATCATTATAATTATTATACCGATCTTGTTGTAACCGATGCTAATTTACCTGCATTCAAATGATTTTGCCTAGATATTAAATTACATTACCCGTAGTGCTAAGTACATTTTGATGGGGAAATTTAAAAACCTCTCCTTTATCTCTATGCTGTCTCCCGCTATGTTTGGATAATCTAACTCTCCAACTCGTCCTATGTTTTTTTAAATTCAGGATTCAAGACAGTTTATGTGTTCCGGGATTAGGCCCTGGTTTTAATCTTCAGTCTCTTCACTCAATCGAAGAGCACGATAAGCCGTCGGTCTGACTAACCGGATCTGTAACAGTGTAGCTATAGCTGTGTCATTAGACTCTAGAAGTTAGTGAATTTAGAGTGCAACTGTGTTTGCTTTACACTAGTACACACTAATATCTTCTGCGTTCTTGATTAATTAGTAAAAATTGGCTGCGATAGTCAGAATCCAGCTGAGAAAAAGAACATTATTATTATTATTATCCTAGTATTATAATAAGCGAAACTAAGGTAACCATTATTAATTGCAAGTTCGAAGTCTACTCATTGGTTAGAGTGCCTATTGTGTTTTAATTAAGCGAGTCGCGCCAGACACCAATTATTTCTATATTAGTCAACACACAATCCCACTGTCCGACACTCCGACGAATAAATCAATTGACAATAAACCCACCACACATACAGTGTATGTCTGATAGAAAATTCTAGAATTTGTTAGAATGAAAATACTTAAATCCGGGGCTTTTAACTTTGAGGGTGGCATGTAGGGTGAGCATTAAGAAAAACAATGAATATAAATTGTTTTTTTTTTCAGGGCTCTCTAATAGTGTTCACATTGTATAGATAATGACGTGGCGTGGTCGGTAAGATACTTGCTTTTCACGCTGCAGGTCGTGGGTTCGATACCCACCCGAGACAATGAGACAAACATTAGTGTTGAACATTTGTGTTTATGTCGAGTCTGGGTGTAAATATCTATTACTAGTTTTCCGCCCGCGGCTTCGCCCGCGGATGTCGGTTGTGGCGCTATACCATTAATCCCTTTTTTCGTAGTGGGATAAAACTATCCTTTCCCGGGTCTCGAACTATCTCCATACAAAATTAGTTCAGTAGTGTAGGAGTGTAAGCAACATTTTGAAATCGGCAAGCCCCCTTATGTATATCCATAAATCAATAGGTGTTTCTTAAAAATTACTACGGCTCTTAGACCATACTTATAAGAAGAAATAAAATTTAAATTTCGAATTGATTTCTTCGCATTGAGTTATCAAACATGTCATTGTGTCAAAATATAGAGTAATTTAAATCAAAAGCACGAAAGAGTATTGATATCAACTTCGAAGAAAATCGCACTCAGAATAATTTCTCAAGCTTCGCCCGCATGGTATTAGGTTAAAAATAAAAAAAAATGGAAAAATAAAAAACACGTGTTTCATTATTTAATTTAAGCTTTATTTGTACCGAATTTGAAGTGAATCGGACCAAGGTTTAAACAGTTATGTAATATTTACTTTTTCCAAATAAACTCAGTTTAAACCCCCGGTGGGGGTAGTTTTGGAAAAATAAAAAACACGTATTTCATGATTTCTTATAAGGTATATGTGTGCCAAATTTGGAGTGAATCGGACTTGAGACTATACAGATCCAGAGAAACTTAAATTTTTACTAATAAAACTCATTTTCCACACCTCATGGGGGTAATTATGGAAAAATAAAAAACCCGTATCTCATTATTTGTCATAAGGTTTATGTGTACCGAATTTTAAATGAATAGGACCAAGGAATAAAAAGTTGCATACAAACTTCACCCCTCTATTTAACCCTCTTAGGGGATGATTTTTGAAAATATTATTAGCCTATGTCCGATTCTAGGGTATACACTACCTACATTCCAAATTTCAATAAGATGGGTTCAGCGGTTATGGAGATACGCGGTAACAAACCTTCACACACACACACACTTACTTTCGCATTTATAATATTAGTAGGATAGGATAGGATAAGTATATATTTACAAAAGAAAAGTATTAATGTATAGTATATACCAGTTATATGGTTTCCATAACTCAAGCTCTGCTTAGCTTGGGACCAGATGACCGTGTGTGTTAATGTCCCAGAATATTTATTTATTTATTTATAATAAAAAGTAAAATAGCCATGAATATTTTAAAATCGGCAATCTCTCGCGCATGTCCATAAATCTATCAGAATTTATAAAAGTTATGTGGCGGTGGCAGCCAGCGGTGGCGCAGCGGTACGGGCCTCGCCTTAGAAATATAAGATCACGGGTTCGATTCCCAGTCGTGCACACACATCTTTGTGTGTATTGTTTCATCACCGCTGCTCAATATTAGTGTAATGTGCACGACTGAGAATCGAACCCGTTACATTATATTTGAAAGGCAAGGCCACTGCGCCACCGCTGCTCAATCTTTGGATGGCTTAAAGTTACAGTATTTAAATGCGATGTTTGATTATCTCGAATGACATCAACTTTAGTATAGTTCATTCAGTTGTACATAACCAAACAAACATACAAGTTAAGCTGACTTGTCCTTGATAAATGTGTTTTGCGAGCTGTCAATATTTAGCCTGAGCTAATATATGGCGTGGTCATGATTTATGATAGTCACTTCATTAACCTCTGTCTACTACAGCGTATGTGGATATATGCGTTAGTTGCAATATTATTTGACGTAGGTATATATATATTTATTGTAAGATACTTGCTTTTCACGCGGCAGGTCGTGGGTTCGATTCCCATCTGAGACAAACATTTGTTTCAATATGTCTATTTGTCTTGTGTCTGGGTGTAATAATCTATATTTAAGTATATATTTACAAAAGAAAAGTATTATATGTAGTATATATTCTGGTTTCCTTAGTACAAGCTCTGCTTAGTTTGGGATCAGATAACCGTGTGTTAATGTCCCACTATATTATTATTATAATCAAACCAGCTTTTGCGTTTAAAAAAAAATGCGGCAATTATTACTGGAACCGTTAATTAATTTATGGTTCGCATTAATTTCACCGCGGGGTTCGATTTCCGGGTCACGATAGAAGACCTTTCTTATATTCTTAGAGAAACCTAGTTGCGGTTCGAAGTTTGAAAATGTGCTCGATAAATAGTAACAGTTTCACACCTTTTTACATATGGGACCTCTGCCTACACCTTTGGGTAATATAGACATGATGCTATACTTAAAAATAACGTAAATCCTTATATTGTTAACAATTAAGTTTCGTTACTGGGTAAACGCGTTCCATCGTAGACTACATCATAGCTTCATATCTGGCATGTTGTGGTTAAACGCAAGCCTATTATAAAGTAACAAAAATCGAAGAGTCAGTTCAGGGTCAAAACTACGAGCGATGTGGCCTACCCACTGCCACTTCAACTTGCTCACATTGATCGCTATGTTGGTGACTTTTTTTCTTTTGAAGATTTCCTCATTGCGGATTATCGAGGCGATTATAATAATAATATGTAATAAAAAATAAAAATTTTATTGATGAAAGTACACAGGAATAATATTGTAGCGAAGCTTGTACTATGGGAGCCAGGAAGTGACACAACAACGTTATTGTTGTTATTTTAAAATTTATTCAACTAATCACACTACATTGAAAGCAACACGGATACAAGAGCTTCCTATATTATCACACACAAAATAGTAATTTTATTTTTAAAAAGTTAATCATAACAAGTAAATATATTAATTAAATCCTAGATTAGAAAACTGTATGAAAATAAAAAGATAAGTGATGCAGAAACTTATGATCTTGAACGGAAGGTTGGCGTCGAAGGTCACCAAATTCCACAAGGTATAGTTGAAGGGCCGGTACTTGAGATACTGCAAAGTTGTCTCTAGCTCAAACTGAAGAGACTCATCTAGAAAAGAAATGAAAACTTTTGGTACATACATAACACACATAATGACTAAAACTTGACGCTTAGATAATAATAGAACTAGATTAAATTCAAGTCAATAAAGCAATTGAAGTGAATGTATAAGATAGAAGCTAACAAAAAATCCAACTTCAAGTAAGAATAAGGGCTGTAATAGGCTGTAAAGAATTCGTAACTTATAAAAACTTTTACCTGAACACCTTACAAGATGGCCTGTTAGAACTGCACTAATTGTGTCTATTTCTCCGATACAGAATTCTGCTATTACTGCCGGTAAAGATAATCCTATAAATACTACAGATATCCCAACAAGACCTGATGCAAAAAAGAAACTAATATCCTGTAAAAAGGAATTTAATTAAATTTATTGATAAGTAGAGATACTAAAACTACTGTGATAAAGACAAATGTGAGATAATACTTACTCCTGTCGCTGCTACCACAAGTTGAAATAAATGATGAAGCAATGTTATACATTTTAGACAGTTGAGGATCAGATGAGGCAACATCTAGAAATTGAAAAATTATAATATTTATTAAACATTTCCCATTGTCAATATCATAGGACCAATTCCATAAATTTAAGACGTTAATAATATTTTGTCAAACTATATGGAATATACACAAAATTAAACTTTTAAATTCATCTAACCTGATAACGCAAGGACTCGTTTACAATAGTTATATTATCCATGAGACTATTGTAATAATTTAAAGATTTCCTTACAGTCTGAATGCTTTTTCGTATCTTATTTCTTCTTGTTATAACTATAGGAACAGTTATATATTCCAAAGATTGTCTCATGCGCTTCAAGCGAGAATGTATCAATGCAAATATAATGGAATTAATTAGATAAAAACTATCAGTCGGCCAAAGCAAGAATGCAAACAATAATCTCGGTGTGGAAAAACTTTTTGTGACATAAAATATTGAAGTTAATACTCTAAAAGTAGTAGTTATTAAAAATGCAAAATGAAGGTAGTTAGGTACTAAACGCAAATTTTTGAAACCCATAACTAAATCACTAAGCTTGATAAAATTGACAAATCTCAAGAGATATTTCTGAGTTAAGCATAAGGAGATAATGCTAATAATAATGTACTCTAACGACCATAAAATTCGAAACGTATTAATGTCTGCATTATGAATAATAACGTTACACATTATGCTGCCCATAAAAAATAATAAAGAAGTTAAGCAATAGAGCCACGACAGTCGTTGAAATCTGCTTGATTTGCCGAAATTGTAAAAATAACCAGACAAAAGGCGTATAGTAAGGACAAAGTACAACAAAAAGGCTGGAGTTTTGAAATGTTTATAGTTCTTGCTTAACATATTGTACGGCGATCTTGTTCTCGTGTGAAGCCTTTCGAGGCATCAATATGAACTGAAATACCTGACAGTGTTATTAATATTCTATAAATCCATTATATATAGTAGGGCGCTTATCATTCTGAATCTGTAAAGCAGTTAATTTTTAGAATGAATATATGAAACTGATAACGATTCGTTTGTATTTTTAACCGACTTAAAAAGAAAGGTTATCAATCGAAATGTAGTAATAATAACTCATAATCACTACATAATATAAAACAAAGTCGCTTTCTTCTGTCTGTCCCTATGTAGGTATGCTCAAATCTTTAAAACTACGTAACCGATTTTCATGTGGTTTTTATCAGATAAAGTTATTTAAGAGGAAGGTTTATGTATATAATACATGCGCAATATACTATAGAAACATTGATAATTTTAGAGATTTCTGATGTGATGTAGTAAATTAACGTATTTCGCGCTTTCATTGCAAACGCTGGCTAAACCCTACAAGATATATCAAAATAATGTACTACAGTATTGTACACCTTAAAAAAATTAACAATAAAGTCCACGATGGTATATGTCTATCTTAAAGAGATAACCTACAATAACCTTTTTTATCTTTTACTTTCAACCAAAAGTAATAGCTTATTTACGAAGCGATTTTAAGCAATATTGCATTAATCATTATATAATTGAGAACCTAAATACATTGTCTATTTAATATAGATCAATATGGTCCTGTACAGCACATAATTTAAATGAATATTTCTGAAGATATTACAGATTTAAAATGCAGGGACATAGCGGTGTGGCGCTACCGGCCCGGCGGTGGCAAAAAAGCTGTAAACTGTACAATGCTGTAGTACCAGCATTGCACCCGTGCGAAGCCGGGGCGGGTCGCTAGTATTAAATAATACCAAGTATAATAATATTAAACAAAAGTTTTAATAGTAATAAGTTAGGAGATTGATAAGCTGAGATAAAAGATGTTTTTTAATTGGCGACTACTAGTTGGATTCCAACACACTCCATATTGTATGTCTTGGGTGGAATTAATGCCATGTGAGCTATTTTTATTTTAGATTTAACAAAAAGAGGTACTTTCTGATCCATACCATTATGTTGGGGCTGCCGCGCTTTTGCAACGCATCAGGGATGTTGGACCAAGCAGGTGTATCAAATTTTTATGCAATCATACGATACAGAATTGCTTCCCAGATGCGGCGAGTGTATGACAGCTCCAACAGCCTTGTCGGTACTGTGGCGAACTGGCTGGATAGCCAAATAATGTAAAAATAGATGTCGTCTCATAGATCATCCTTTATCTATGTAAAATAATAACTGGTGTACCTACTGTGGATCTACGATCTGAAATAAATATTACTATTTTTACCAAGCCTATAACAAACGAATCCAAGGGTATTAAGCTTAACATTTGGAAGGATCTCTCTTTGGAGGTCTCTGACAAGGTTATAATCTTGACGTCACTCACCTGCTGAGTGCAGTCCGCGCCTTATTTTGATATTCAACCGACTTCAAAAAGAAGGAGGTTCTCAATTCGACTGATGTTTTTTTATGTTTGTTACCTAATATTTCCGATTTCTATGATTCTTTTTTTGTTGGCAAGTAAATGCTTCCGTGTGGTCCCATTTAAATTTGATCAAGATCTGACCAGTAGTTATTGAGCTATGTCGAAAGAAGCGTCATTGTTTACGCTAAACGCGCAGCCTTCCAAAATTATTAGTACAATTGCCCTAAACGCATAATTCTAGGTACCTACAATTGAAGTCGGTTTTGTGTTGTTGTTGCAAAAAGAATTATTTATTTATTTATTTATTTATTTATTTATTTATTTATTTATTTATTTATTTATTTATTTATTTATTTATTTATTTATTTATTTATTTATTTATTTATTTATTTATTTATTTATTTATTTATTTATTTATTTATTTATTTATTTATTTATTTATTTATTTATTTATTTATTTATTTATTTATTTATTTATTTATTTATTTATTTATTTATTTATTTATTTATTTATTTATTTATTTATTTATTTATTTATTTATTTATTTATTTATTTATTTATTTATTTATTTATTTATTTATTTATTTATTTATTTATTTATTTATTTATTTATTTATTTATTTATTTATTTATTTATTTATTTATTTATTTATTTATTTATTTATTTATTTATTTATTTATTTATTTATTTATTTATTTATTTATTTATTTATTTATTTATTTATTTATTTATTTATTTATTTATTTATTTATTTATTTATTTATTTATTTATTTATTTATTTATTTATTTATTTATTTATTTATTTATTTATTTATTTATTTATTTATTTATTTATTTATTTATTTATTTATTTATTTATTTATTTATTTATTTATTTATTTATTTATTTATTTATTTATTTATTTATTTATTTATTTATTTATTTATTTATTTATTTATTTATTTATTTATTTATTTATTTATTTATTTATTTATTTATTTATTTATTTATTTATTTATTTATTTATTTATTTATTTATTTATTTATTTATTTATTTATTTATTTATTTATTTATTTATTTATTTATTTATTTATTTATTTATTTATTTATTTATTTATTTATTTATTTATTTATTTATTTATTTATTTATTACAGTCTGGAAGGCTTACAGGCTTATTATTTAGCAAAACTCTCCACTCTTTGCGTTTATTATCAGTGATCGGAATAGGTAATTCAATTTAGGGTTAACGACCTCAAACATTATATTAGTATGGATACACACAATTAACTGGTAATTATGTTTACTTGTAATTAACTGGCGGTAGGCTTCGGCCGTGGTTAGTGACCACCTGCCAGACAAAGTCGCATCGCTAAGCGGCTTTTCGTGTTCCGATGCGATGTCTGATGACACCATTTAAGAGGGTGGGTCGAAATTGTTGCTCCTTTGTGGTTTTAACCTTAAGGAGCCTCGTTTCACTGCCACCTTCTCACCGAAAGTCACGAGTGAATTGGTACATTGGGCTGGCGCGTCCCATCGTAGACTACATCATTGCTTAGCATCAGGTAAGTTGTGGTCAAGCGCCAGCCTATTCAAGAATAAAAAAATAATAAAAAAACCATCATTCTAAACATAGCTAGCTTATTAAAATTTTTCGCGACCCGCCTACGAAATATCCCGTTTAACTCGTGATTGAGTTAATCGGTATATTGTCTAGACGGGTCTCATCGTAGGCTACATCATTGCTTAAAATCAGGCAAGTTATAGTCAAGCGCAAGCTTCTATAAAAAAAAATTGCAAAATTATTCATTCTAAAATGTTTCATTCACTATTCAAAGTTTTATTTATAGTAGAGCAGCGGTGGCGCAGCGGTAAGGGCCTCGCCTTAGAAAAATAAGGTCGCGGGTCTATACATCCTGCTCGTGTCTACACATCTTTGTTTGAATTGTTTCATATCTGAGGAGATGTGACATCGACCAACCCGGACTTGGATAGCGTGTGTGGATTAAGGCCTAAACTCTCTCAACTCATAAGATAGTTGAGAGAAGACCCGAAGTGTGAGGTAAAAATGTTTGCAAAACCGGCCTAGTCTAATGAATGAATAAATACTGATGATGAACAATTAGCACAAGATTAATCGTAAGCAGATTTCTACCCACATTTCTTTTAATAAAGACAATTTAAATGACCTCGGTAGTCGAGCGGTGTAAGCCGTCCGATTGGGCTATACTGTGCCCGGGAGGTCGTGGTAACAACAAAAATTTGTTTCGGTGTCTGGTTGGTTGAGGGACTATCCTCCGTACCTCGGAGAGCACGTTAAGCCGTCGGTTGTCATTTAACACATCTATGAAAATCGTTACATGTAGTCAGAAGCCAATATAATCTGACACCTGGTCTAACCATCTCGGTTACAGGTTAGACTGGGAGCCGACCCCAATAGAGATGGAAAAAAGGCAAGGGGAATGATGATGATGAAAGACAATTTGAAATCAAATTATATCCAATAAAGACTGAAATAGCTGTCATTGTTTTATTAATATATCTTCTATAAATCCATAATCTATTATTGTAAGCTTATCTTACTCAATTTGTGAAAAAGTAGAATTACAAGATCTGAAACTGATAACGATTCGTCTGTGTTTACAAAACTATTGAAGTAATTAAAACTGATCTATTTTTGAAAGCTGAAAGTATCGGCAGGTACCCGTACTTAGATTATTATCTATGTATAAAAAATTACTGTTTGTATGTTATAGATCTCTACTTCGGTGAAGAGATTGCAAGAAGAATCCAGCTCGGATGGGCAATTTAATTTTTTACTACGTAATCTTTTCACCTAGAATTTGTTAGATTCATAAAGTCTTTAATGAACATATTATTATGTTGACCTACATGGGATGACATAATATAATAAATAAATATTCTGGGACATTAACACACACAGTCACCTGGTCCCAAGCTAAGCAGAGCTTGTGTTATGAAAACCAGATAACTGGTAAATACTATACATATAATTATTTTCTTTTGTAAATATATACTTAGAATAGATATTTACACACAGACACAAACACAAATGTTCATCATTAATGTTTGTCTCGGGTGGGAATCGAACCCACGACTTGCGGCGTGAAAAGCAAGTATCTTACCGACCACGCCACTGGCCCGTCAATATGGAATTGAAATGCAGTTTTTATAGTCGGAATTATTAGTTCGGCTGTGGTCAGAATGTCTACAAAATGAAATCCAAAACTAGGATATTCGCAAAATAACTAAAGTCAACCGTAGCCAGTTGAAGTGGTCAAGGGCACTCCTTATACATGTCTTGTAAAGCCTTTAACAATTGGAGAAGACAGGTTTTGAATGCAGAACACACATCAGCGCTGCAGACTTGGGTGGGTCCAATCGGGACGGTAGTCTTTGGTTTTAGGTGATGTGCGGCAGATAAGATAAAAAATGCAAATTATTAATTATTAATTATTTTAATACAGAAATTTAGTTTTCACACATTTAATGCAACAAACATTTTTTTAAACACCTACAATTTAATTGTTTATTCAAAGCAAGCTTTATTCCATAGATAGGCTAGTGCATTTTTGTTACAAATATAATAAAATCGAATCCTACTTGCTTATTTTCATCAGAACAATGTGGTGCCATATTTACTATCCACAAGGGGCGGTACATCTGAATAACGTCGACTTAGGCCAGCTCAACGGAACTGGTTGCCATAGAGGAGAGGGACTCCAAAACCCTTATGTATCAACAAAAAATGACAATTCAAATGCCTAAATGTGAGAACTGTATGAAAATAAAGAGATAAGTGATGCAGAAAGTGATGATCTGGAACGGAAGTTTGGCGTCGTAGGACACCAGGTCCCACAAGGTGTAGGTGAAGGGCCGATACTTAAAGTAATGCAAAGCTGACTCCAACTCGAACTCAAGAGACTCATCTAAAAAATACATATTAAGTCATACGGGCGTTACGCTACATATATATGTTCGACGGCTTCAATGTGAAAGAACAATGGCTAGCCCATGGACATTCTATTGAAAACGATGGTAAAACAGGAGAAAAACCATACAGTGAAATTTATAGTTTACTCCAGAAATTTATGGTTTAACGAAAATGACTAACTAAAAATTTCACAAAAAGCTAAAAAATGTATAAGTAAAATTAAGCCTGAAAAAGTCTTTTACCTGAACACCTCACAAGATGACCAGTAAGAACAGATTTTATTTTGCTGACTTCACCAATACAGAAGTCTACTACTATTGCTGGAAAGGATAATCCGAGTAGAATTATTAACTCTGATATTAGAAGGCCAGCAAATACGTAATTGATGCTCTGAAATGGGAAATTCGTTATAAGTAAGGAAATGTTAGACGTAGTAAGACGAATTTTTGAATGATGTTCCAAATTACTTACCCCTATAACCCACATTCGAAATAAAGTATGCATCAAAAATATGCATTTAAGAATGTTGATGACCACATCACATAACATCTGGGAGAGGAAAAACATATTATATAATACACCATTTATGACAAGACATTAGAATATGTGAAAACTTTACACATAAATTACTGATCTTTGGGTTAGTTTTCTTACATATTATTATTAGGGCTAGCAGCAAAGAGAACAACTCAACACACTAGGAACTGGATCGAATAATGGAAATGGGAACTGATATGAATCAATGAATGAATGAAAATATGCTTTATTTTATTTTAAAAATAGTCCAATTTCTTTTCCTACCGTGCAGTGAATGACTGGCAACTACTGAGAAACACTGCCAAAAAACTCAGTAGGCTTTTTTCTTTTTTAAATGAAGTACTTAAATCTATTACATTTAAGTAATAGTTCCTACGTTCATCTTCGACCGCATGTTCAAAATAATGCTTCCATCAAGGAAAAATTGGAAGAAAGGAATGGAGCCACGGGAAGGGAAGCATTCAATTAGGTACACGGATGGATCAAAAATTAAATGTGGTGCAGGGCTGGCATATTCCACGTGGAGTTTGCCTGCAGTCAAAGCATGGGGAGACTTGCAACTATGTTTTAGGCAGAAGTATATGCTGTAGCTATCTGTGTAAAAGAAAGTCTTCGTAGGAAGGCAAAGAATCAATCCATACTGATTCTAAGTGACAGTCAGGCGGTTCTTAAATCGCTAATGACACCAAAAATAGATTCAGGTATAATCTTGGACTATGTTAAGTCTCTAAATGCTTTAGGGACACCTAATAATGTCGAGTTAGCATGGATACCAGGCCATAAAGGCTACTAGGGTAACAAAAAGGCTGATGAATTAGCCAGAAGGGGATCGATGGAAGCCTTTCTTGGCCCAGAACCATTCATTGATGTTACGACCGGAACGGTTATAAGAGAAATAAAGAAATATACCTGTAAAAAAACACCATGAGCTAAGTAAACTATCACCAGGGCTAAAAAATTTATAGGCGACTGGCCCCCAAGGTACTCTCAGAGACTGAGGGGCATGACCAGGACTAAAATCAGACTGGTAATAGGTGCACTAACTGGGCATATTGGACTGCAGAAACACCTGTATAGAATAGGGCTGGCAGAAAGTCCCACTTGTTTAGTATATGTGACACATACTGTGCGAATGTGACTCTTTACTGCGTAAACGCATGAATGCATTAGGGTTAGACCCTACTCCTGATGAATACGGCCTCATGATGTGTCCCCGACAAATAGCAGCTGTCATGGGCAAGCAGTGTGTAGGAAGAATACTTGAGGTTTCATAGAATCAAGGGGAAGCACAAAAAATCCCATCCCGGGCAAAATTTCTAAGCTTCTATTTTAATCTCGAATGATCAAAATGAAGACGATTTTGAATATAATTTATTTTTTGACATGTCTTTAAATTAAAATCATCCAATTTATTTTTAACCTTATTATTAACATGCATTTTTAAATAAAATTTTCAATGTGCATCTTACCTGATATTGAAACGATTCATCAACCTTCGCCACATGGTCCAATAGATTATTGTAGTAAATGAGAGACTTTCTTACAATCTGAATACTTGTATTTACACTATCGTTCCTTGTAATATTTATAGGAACCGTAATACTTTCCAAGGATTGTCTCATATACTTCAAGCGAGAGTGTAGTAACGCAAATATTATTGAAACCGGTAAATAGAAACTATCTGTTGCCCAGGAAATATAGACAAGCATCAATCTTTCAATGGCGAAATGTTGTCCAACCAAAAAATAAACTAATGCAATCGCTTTAAAGGTTGTTACCAAAAAAGCATAGTAAACATAGCTAGGTATAAAAAGCTGTCCTTTAAATCCCATAACTAGATCACTTGTTTTGATGAAATTAATGAAAATAAAGATATAATTTTTAGTTGAGGATAAAGATAAGACACTTAAAAGGGCATATAGCGAATACCCAGCAGTTTGATACATAAAATTGTCATTGTTTATCGATATTGCACTAAAGAAAATGTAATTAATAACGTGAATCATGTATAATACTAAGACGATCATACAATAGAGCCTGGTCAAGCGACGAATTCTGTTCGAGTTGGTGATATTATAGTAGTTGCCAGATATGAGTCGTATAGCAATAATAAAGTATAACAAAAATCCTGGACGTTTAATCTCTCTATAGATCTTAGTAAACATGTTGTATTACGAAATTATACTGACTAGCGTGAAGTCTTTACAAGGCTTTAGAATAAAGTGAAACACTACAATAGCATTAGTCCTTCATTATGTATTATTCTTGACTGCTTATCGCTAGCTGGATGGCACTATGGGGTAATTAATTTCTAGAATTAGAATATACTGATGCTCATCTAAGCCCGATAGCATAGGAAATGAAGCCACTATAACTGTGTTAGTAATTACAAAATCGGTTCACAGACATAAAGATACACACACAGACACGTCGAAATTATAACACCTCGTCGTCGTCGACCTGATGCAAAGTCAGGGGTTAAAATAGTTTTATAGTAACCTGCATTTATTTTTGCTGTATTTTATGAAAAATGTCGTCGAATTCGGTATGGCTAATAATATATGTATTTTGCATTTGTATGGTGCTTAAATAGCGGAATGACCACTCCCTGATAAAGGTTTATCTTTGTCGACGCCGATCCTTAGCCAAAGATGCAAGCTTGACTTCTAATCAATCACGGATTGTGATTTCAATGCCGCTAGACTTCTCTTAACTTTAGGTTAGGTTAATGTAGTGATTGTTATTCTAAAATAAAAATATTGTAACAAAAATACAAAAAAAAGTGTGGAAAATATAAAAATAAATACTAAAAATAAGAATAATCTTGTTTCTTGCACAACTTACCCGACTCCACAAAATCTGACTTTGCTATGAGGTTGTCTAAACGTTTCTCCAAAAAACTCTAATAATATTAAAGAATTAACAAATTTAAAAATGTTATAAAATCTACCATATGTCCAATGTCAAAGCCATAGTCTTTTGTTGTACGCGTAACTTACTAAATAATTATGTCTGACTCGTTTTTGCTTTAGTTTCAGCCATGACTGTTTGTATGTTTAGAAGTCTCTTGTTTAACTTCGATATAGAGATTGCAAGAAAAATCCAACTCAGATGGGCAGTTTTAAGTAACTAGGTGATATCTTTTCATCAAGAACCTTAAATCATAAAATCTTCAATCAACGTATGTTGCCACTTGCCAATGATGACATAAATGCAACCGAAACGCAATTATTTAGTGTTGGAATTTTGAACTAAATCAAGTTTACTCAAATATTCATGAAAAAGGCTGTGGTCACAACATCAATACGATAAAATCCGAAACTAGGAAATTTGCGAAAGAAATAAAATCAACCATAGCCAGTTGAAGTGGCTAAAGGCAGGTCTTATATATGTCTTGTAAAGCCGTTGAAGACGACATGTTCTTTGGATGCAGACCACGCATTGAGCGCTACAGCATTTGGTGGGTAAAATCGGTTAGATGATGTGTTGATAGATTAAAAATGCAAATGTTTTACGTAAATTTTATTTTCACACGAATCAAGCCCTAATCTATTAAAAACCTTGTGCATCTAATAGCATGATTTTCACACATTTATATTTTATTTGTATTTAATATATGTAATTGTGCAATTGCAATTGTAATTGTGCAATTAAAGCAATGTGTCATAATTCAAATACCTAGATGAGAGAACTGTATATAAATAAAGAGGTAAGTGATGCAAAAACTGATGATCTTAAAAGGAAGTTTAGCATCGAAGGATACCAAGCCCCATAAGGTATAGTTGAAGGGCCGATTCTTGAGGTACTGTAGAGCTGTCTCCAGCTCAAACTCAAGAGAATCATCTGCGAAATAAAACAAAAAGTATCAGGTGGGTACGAAATGCTGAAAAATTGCTATGATTTCAGTATATAGGAGTAATTTTTTAGATAGCTTAACATAACAAAAAATGTGTAGGCAAAGGTGAAAATCACCGACATTCGTCAGCTATGTATCGGTCTCATATGTAATGGGGGCTAGCCTATTGCCGTTCATCGAGGACAATTTCAAACTTCAAGCTACAAACAAGATTTTCTAAATAAATTAGAAAAGTCTTTTAGTTCCACCGGGGAATACAGTCCGTGACCTCTTGATGAAGCTAAACTAAGCGAACACCACTGGTCCACGGAAGTAGTTTTCTATAATAAATACGTTCAAATTCATAAAGTTACTCTTTCGTCAAAGAAATGTATTATATTTGACTCTTGTGTGGTTATATTGACTCTTAACTAGACATTTGTGTGATTATATTTTTATTAAAAACAAACATTAGACAAACATTTGTTTAAATATGTCTGTTTGTCTTGTGTCTGGGTGTAATTATCTATATTTAAGATATATTTACAAAAGAAAAGTATTATATGTAGTATATTACCAGTTATCTGGTTTCCATAGTACAAAAGATCCAGCTGGGTCGAAGTACTCTGGGTTCACCAGCCCCATTTATAAGATAAGAGCCTGGTTTCCATAGTACAAGCTCTGCTTAGTTTGGGATCAGATAACCGTGTGTGTTAATGTCCCACTATTTTATTATGTTTGTCTTTTTTTTTATCTCGGAGCTATGGAGCTCCGGACTTTTAAAAGGCGTGCGTGGGGCTGAAGTCAACACGTAGAGGCCCGTAAGACAATTTTACTCTAAATGTAATGTGGCGCCAACCGACGATTATCCCTGTTCGCACCATATAGGTACAACAAAGGACAATCCCCGGTTAGAGCAGGACTATTGCAGAATATAGGAACTAAAATCTAGGTTATGGTGGTGGGTGCTAATCGATTAGGTAACTAGGCCTATGGATGGACTATGGCCCCTGCCTGACCAATGCAAATTAACACGGATAAAATGGCAGGGGGTGACTCGCCCACTCAATAAATGGGCCCCCGTATGGCCGCTAAAAGAAGCGACAAGGGGCAACATATTCTGAGGGGCTAGAGGAGTAGAGCGGTGTCCCACGGCATTCTACCCGATCATTAGCTCCCTAAGGGTCCAGCCTCACGTGCCCATATTATTATTATTATTATTATTTAGAAAGATAAAGAAGATGAATAACAATTTAATGAAGTACCATGGTCTTGCTAAAATGATGAATCACAAATTTAAAAAACAGTTAAAATATTATATATGTAAAACCTAATATAGTATAAAAATATATGATAAACTCAAGTATGGAAAATAGACTTTTACCTGAACACCTCACAAGATGACCAGTAAGAACTGATTTAATTTGGCTGACTTCATCCATACAGAAATCTACTACGATTGCTGGAAAGGATAATCCTACTAGGTTTATAAACATCGACATAAGAAGGCCAGTAAATAAATAATTGGTAATCTGAAAGAAATTCCATAATAAGTAAGGAAGTTTAGAAGACAAATGTTTAAATGATGTGCCGTATTACTTACCCCTACTACCCACATGCGAAACAAAGTATGCATCAATAATATACATTTTAGAACGTTGATGACCAGATAAAATAACATCTGAAAAATAAAGAACACAGAATATTGTGACCATTTATATGTATAACAAGATTTTAGAATATTGGAAAAGTTTACAGAAACAGAGATATTATGAACAATATGATAAATTCCTTTCATGTGATGAAAATACATTTTTATGTTGCTTTTCGTGACTTGTTGGGTTTGAAAAATTGAATTATCAGGGCAAAATTACCAAGTTCCTATTTTAATTAATTTACGCTACCCTCTACAAATTTGATAATTCTGAATGATCAACATTCATCAAAATCAAAATACCTAGGTAGTTATTTTTTATTTATTGAGACATGGATCTTCATAAAATTATCAAATTTATTGTGTTGCCATGAAATTTGAAACTAAACATTGAATATGCAACTTACTTGATAACGGAACGATTCGTTAACAATCGCCACATGATCCAATAGGTTATTGTAGTAATTGACAGACTTCTTTACAGTCCGAATACTAGTGAATATTACATCTCTTCTTGTTATATTTATAGGAACAATTATACATTCCAAGGATTCTCTCATACGCTTCAGGCGCGAATGCAGCAAGGCAAATATGATCGAAATAGGTATATAAAAATTCTCTGTTGTCCAGGAAATATAGGTAATAATTATTCTATCGATGCTAATATGTTCTCCCAACAATAAAAATATAAGTATTAATAATTTTAAGCTAGTAGTGAAGATAAAAGCACAATAAACGTAGAAAGGTATTAAAGGTAATTTTTTAAATCCCATAACCAAGTCACTAGTCGTGATGAAATTGATGAAAATGAAAATATAGTTCTTAGTAAAAGATAAAGACATGATACACATAAGTGCATGTTCCAAATACCCACTAAATTGAAACAAACTGATATCTAGTCTCGATATTACGAATATATTGTACAAGATGTAATAAATGTAGTGGATCATAAATAAAACTAATACGGTCAGGCAATAGAGCCTCGTCAAACGATAAATTCTGCTCGAGATGCTGATATTATAGAAGTTGCCCGTTAGGAGTCGCAAAATAAGAACAAAGTATAACAAAAAAGCAGGGTTTTTGATTTGTTTAAAGATCTTGCCTAACATGTTGTATGATGAAATTTAATATACTGATTTGTTGAAGCCTTTACGAGGGTTCAGAATAAACTGAAAGAGGAGGGCCCATAATAAAGTTAACTAGTCCTTTATTAAAATCCATCATCTATTTTTGTGCGCTTATCGCGTACCGCATGACACTCAGCAAACAATTTTTAAAATTAAAAGTTATTTATATTTACCTGATCTCGATACCATACATAGGTAATTACTCTAGTTACTTACTACGAGTGTGTTACTTAAAATACTGTTATAAAAATAACCCACCTTGCTTTCTACTATCATTTGAGTGACTTATCTATGGTAAACTAACTCCCCATCCTGTCTTCACACGGGTAGTAGTGGTGAACTTTTCTCTAAAATCTTTCGATGGTGTTTATCCAAATTTATTATTTTTTATCCTTTCTGAATGGCTTGTCTTGAACTGAATATTGGGCTATTTTGTTGTATAAATAATAAAAATCCTTGCACCGAGAAACTACCTAACATCGACTTACATCATCATAACCGTTAACCATTTAAATAACTTTTGGACTTCGTCTCTTAGTATTGTCTTAGATTTACGCGAATATCAACATATCAATTTATTTCAACTGTCGTCTCTTTTTAAAACATTTTATTTAGCACGATACGAGGCTATTCTCAGCTCTTGTCAGCCCTCTTGCTGAAATCTTCACTCAAGTTTGAGACAGTGAACTCATTTACTTAAAAAAATCAGTGGCAAATATGGCCAACAATTGCCACTTCAGCATTTAATCTGCAATACTTATTATTAGGACGTATCGGCAATGTATTTTCTAAAACCATATTTATGAACCCGTAGAGGTACTTTTTTCATTTGACTATGTATCTATTTAATTGAAAATTGTCTCAACTCTTTTAAAGTGACAGTGGGCAGACTACACACATGGTCTAGTAGATCATTTACCAAATGGTGAAGATAGGTTTTCGAAAGCAGACTACGCAATGAGCGCTACAGCGTTGGGTTGATCGGGACGATTGATAATTTGTCTTATTTTTGCGGATAAAAAAAAATCAGAAGTTTTAAATACATTTTTTATTCACACTACATTTCATGTAACAGACAGTTTTTGAAATACAATAACATTGCAAATTCAAATCAAGCCATATTCTATAAAAACAAGTGCATCTTAAAGCATGATTGCAACAAATATACATTGGTTATAATTGGTTAATAAAAAAAATAAAATTTAATTGCCTACATGAGAGAATTGTATATAAATAAAGAGATAAGTGATGCAAAAACTGATGATTTTGAATGGTAGACTGGAGTCGAAGGACATCAAGTTCCATAAAGTGTATTTGAAGGGTCGGTACTTGATGTACTGTAGGGCGGTCTCCAGCTCAAACTCAAGAGACTCGTCTGAAAAATACAACAAAAAGTATTAAAACGAAAATGAAAAAATATTTATTGTCATCATTAGTTAAAATTATACAGTTATTAGTGGTTCTCACACTAGAATTAAAATATTTAAGACTTAATAAGTGGGTATAAAACCGAAACTGACATGTCGAAGAACAAATCATTCGAGGACATGTTGTGACATCCACCAACCTGCACTTGACCTAAACTCTCTCAACTATCTTACAAATTAGTTGAAAGACTCAAGTAAGATCAGTGCCCAGCAGTGGAACAGTAAAAGGGTTGACGTGAGGTGAATACAAAATTCTGTAAACTCTACGAATTTAAAATTAGGAGGGATCCTATAGGTAACATAAAATAGCGCTCACGTCTGTCTGTATTGATCGAAGGAGGCAGAGGTGAAGATCATCCGATTTTCGGAAACCATGTTTAGGTCGATATTTTAATAAGGGTTTAGCCTTAGAAATATGATGAAGAAAATAAATAATTTTGAAAAGTTTCACGATCTAACTAAAATGATGAAATATAAATTTTACGAAAAAAATCGCTTAAGAGTGCTGAACGGTGCAAACACTTAAACCTCGCAGGCAATTACATGTTTGAGCTTTTTGATGTATATAATCTGTATCCATTGCAATCAGGAATAGCAAATAGCGACAGTTCTATAAGTTAATATTGAAATAGTTAATCAGTTAAGTGAATAAGTAAAATTAAGAATGCATTTTTTTTACCTGAACACCTCACAAGATGACCAGTAAGAATTGATTTTATTTGGTTGATTTCGCCAATACAGAAATTAACTATTATTGCTGGAAAGCATAATTCTAGTAGCAGTATCGACGTCGATGTAACAAGACCAGCAAATACGTAATTGATACCCTGAAAAGGGAAGCTCTTAATAAGTAAGGGAATTTAGATGACAATTTATAAATAAAAAAATGCCATTACTTACTCCTATTACCCACAAACGAAACAAAGTTTGCATCAATGATATACATTTTAGAATGTTGATAACCAGGTTAAGTAACATCTGAAAAAGAACCGACATAATATTACATACATGTTAGGGTTGGTCAATTTTGTGACTCGATTATATTAATGAATATTTGGAAATGTTCATTTTAATGATTAACACTCGCAATTTAACTTTTTAACGATATGTTGCAGTTTTGTGATTAATTGACGCAATATATCGAGAACCAATCAGAGAATTTAACCACCGGACAGAATAACGTGGTTCAACGGAACGCTTGGTCAGTTGTTTGGGTCTCTTTAATTCTGGGGCTCGAACCGTTAGGCTGTCTTTAGGTTTATAGGCTAGTGATAAATCTATTTATTTCTTGTATATGCGTTCCGGACCGAAATATAAATCTGTTCTGTTTAGTCTCTGTGGTATCGCTAAAATCCACATTATTTTCCTGTTATGAGTAGTTTTTCATTTATCAATCCATTCCATTCATCAAATGATGAAAAACCATTTTAAATGCTTGTGTTGACTACTAGTTTGGTTCGTCAAATTGAAAATTGAAATTTGAAAATTGAAAATTTTCCAAATAGCTTTTTTAGTTTAATCAAGCTACCAAACTGGGTTATTTTGAATATTCAAAATCAATCGAAATCAGAGTAGCAATTTTTTTTAGACAAATCTAGATATAAAATCATACAATTTATTTTATTGCAATTTGAAATAAAATGTTGAACGTGTATCTTACCTGATAACGGAACGATTCCATAACAATGGCCACTTGGTCCAATACATTATTGTAGTAATTGAGAGACTTCCTTACAGTTTGAATATTAGTAAGTATTATATCGCTTCTTGTTATATTTATAGGAACAGATATATTTTCCAAGGATTGTCTCATACGCTTCAGGCGAGAATGTAGCAACGCAAATATAATCGCAATCGGTAAATAATAGTTCTCATTAGTCCAGGAAATATAGATAACGATAAACCTTTCAAGGAAAAAATGTTGGCTGAACAAAAAATATATAAATGCAAGCGCTTTAAAGGTTATTAACAAATAGGCACAATAAATATAACCAGGTATTAAAGGTAGTTTAAAACCCATAACTAAGTCACTTGTCTTAATGAAATTTATGAAAATAAAGATAGAATTCTTAGTCGACGATAAAGATAAGATACATAAGAGTGCATATTGACAATAGTCAGCAATTCGATATATATTAGAATTATCTTTTATCGACATTATATTTATTGAAATGAAATTCATAAAGTGGATCATGAATAACGCTAAGATGATCATGCAATAGAGCCTGGCCAAGCGACGAATTCTGTTCGAGTTGGTGACATTATAGTAGTTTCCAGATATGAGTTGTATGGCAATAATAAAGTATAAAAAAAATCCTGGCCGTTTGATTTCTTTATAGATCTTGGTAAACATGTTGTACTACGGAATTATACTGACTTGCGTGAAGCCTGGAACCTGTTTGAGGCTTTAGAATAAAACGAATGAATAAAATGATTACATAAAATCCATCTATTCTTGAATGCTTATCGCTAGCTGCAGTGCATTGTGGGGTAATTACTTTCTAGAATTAGAATACATATATTTAGACTCATATAAGCTCGATAGCATATGAAATGAAGCTACTAGGTATAACTGGTTAGTAATAACTCTAAATAAAATTATTAGTCACGCCTGACCTTTATTATTTTTAGCTTAGAACACTCCCAACTAACTCACCTTTCAAACAAAAATAAAAAATCTGCGTCAACGCCGATCTTTTGCCAGAGATGCAAGCTTGCCTCTTAATCAATCACGGAGTGTGTTTTCAATGCCACTAGCCTTCTCCTAACTTTAGGTTAGGTTAAAGTTTTGTTTTTTGATGAAGAGATAGTAATAAGAAACTAACTCTGATTAATAGTTTTATAGCAACTACGCAATATATTTGCAACCACAATTTTCCAGATTCATAATGTCGTCAATCAACGTATGTCGCCACATGCGTAACACGTGTGTTAGTTCCACGTCATGTGGAACTAACACACAGGTTTTTATTGTTTGAATTATAAACTAGATCAAGTTCACTCACGAGTTATGAAAAGGGCTGTGGTTACAATGTCGAAACGATAAAGTCCGAAACTAGGAAAATCGCAGAAGAACTATACTCAATACTTTATTGCGTTCCACAATGTTAATTAAATAAGGTGTTCAGTATAACAATTTTAGTATCAATTGTGAACCCTGTCGGGCACAGCAATATGCAGAAGAGAGGAGGAAGGTCGCATAAAATAATAATAATAATAATTAGTTCTGTAGTTAATTTCCTTATGCAAGATTGTTTGTATGAGTAGATAGATAGTGTGTACTTTATATTATTATGTATATATAGATATTATTAGATATATTAAATTAGAATAAAATTAATTAAATCATAAATTGAATTATCTATTAATATATTAACCAATTTTATATTGCATGTCTAGATGAATTTATTAAATTATGTATTATTATATTAACTAATTTTATATTGCATGTCAAGATATTTTTATTAGATATGTATTATTATATTAACTAATGTTATATTTCATGTCAAGATATATTTATTAAATAAATGTATTATTGTATTATTTAATTTTTTATTGCATGTCATGGTATTTTTATTAAATTATGTATTATTATATTAACTAATGTTATATTGCATGTCAAGTTATTTTTATGTTGCTTTAAATATATTTATCGTCAAAATACTCATTTATGCTATAATATGACTTGCTTATAAGAAAGTTTTTTAATTTATGCTTAAAACTAATAAATTCGGTATCATTTTTGAGATCCTCAGGTAACTTATTATATATTTTTATTGACATGACTAGGGTACTAGACGAATACATTTTAAGTCGTGAAGTTGGGAAGTTAAGCCTATTTTTGTGGCGCAGTGTGTACCTTGTTTGAGTATCACCTCTTTTACTGTATAGGTCCGGATGTTCACGCACAAATTTACAAAGCTCAAATATAAATGCTGGGTAAAGTAAGAATTTGTAACTCTTGGAAGTGGTGTCTACAACTTTCTTCCTGATCTATGTTTGTTAATATTCTAATTAATTTTTTCTGTACTATAAATAATGTTGGTGCATCAGTACTGTTACCCCATAAGATGATGCCATACCTCAGCCATGCATAAGCATACGCATAGTTTGTGGCTAGTGCTGTTTTCATGTCTGTGGTTTTTTTAATTACGCGTGAGGCATATGAAAATTTAGATAATTTTGCTCTTATTTTATCTATATGCGATTTCCAATTTATATATGAGTCTGTTTCAACTCCTAATAATGTAGCTTGATTGACAACTTCTATCGGAGTATTATTGTAACTAAAGTTTACATTTAGTGGTGTCTTTTGTCGTGGGTAAAATGTAATTATTTTTGTTTTATTGAAGTTAATTTCTAAGTTGTGTGATGTCATCCAGTTTGTTGTGTCGTCAAGTAGTAATTGTAATTTGTCATTTAAATTAATGTTATTGTCGCATGGAATTATTATTGAAATGTCATCTGCGAATAAGATAGATGGTTCTTTTATGTAATTTGGAAGATCGTTAATATACACAAGGAATAGGAAACATCCTAATACGCTGCCTTGTGGTATTGAGGCGTTTATAAGTTTAGTGTCTGACTTAATAAGTTCAATCTCATTTGTTTTGTGATTGTAAGATTCGAAATCTACATGTTGTTCTCGCTGATTCAAATAAGATTCAAACCATTCATGACATTTTCCTCGTATACCTATACTATATAATTTATTTAATAATATGTCAAATTGTACTCTGTCATAAGCCTTCGTCATATCTAATAATAAGCCTAATGCATATTTTTTACAATTTTTTACAAACTTATATACGGCTAATATTGTTGATCGGTTACTTCTAAAACCGTTTTGTGCATCGTTAAATATGTTATATTTTTCACAGAAACTGATAACTCTTTTAAACATAGCTTTTTCAATTATTTAAGAGGCTGTTGGTAGTAAGGCGATTGGTCGGTAATTGTTTGGGTCAAGTTTGGAGCTTTTTTTGTGAATGGGTTTTATTATTGATTTTTTTAGTAGATTTGGGAAAATGCCTTCTTCGAATGATTGATTGATTATTAAGTAAAAAGGCACTGTCAATTCTTCTGCACAATTTTTTATCAGTGATGGAGGAAGTTCGTCCACTCCATGGCTGTTCTTATTTTTCAAATCTTTTATAATTTTATTAACTTCATAGGGATCCATTGGTTTAAGGAAGATAGAGTTTTCTCTCCGAGAAGACGTATATACACTTTTAGGTGGGTTTAAGTTGGTTTCTCCTATAGACGCAAAAAAGTCATTTAAAATATTGGCAACTTCTTTAGGTTCAGAAGTTTCACCATTGTTCGTCTTAAGAGTAATGTTACGTTTGTCATTTTTAATTTTTTTATTAGTCCGCTCATTAATTATGCTCCACATTGTCTTAACTTTATTATTTGATTTCATCATTTTATTCTTATAGTGTAGCCTCTTTGAAGTATTTATAGTTTTTTTCAAGACTCTTTCATATTTCTTGTAGTATTGGGTTAAAGTCGAGTTATTTGACCTACTAGTAAATATCTTTAGTAGCCTCTTATGTTTGCAAGATTTTTTTATACCAACTAAAGTCAACCATAGCCAGTTGAAGTGGCTAAGGGCAGGCCTTATATATATGTCTTGTAAAGCCTTCAGTAATTGAAGAAGACAGGTTTTCAAATGCAGACCACGCATTGAGCGACAACGTTCGGTGGGTAAAATCGGGACGATAGTTAATGTGTTGTCTTAGATGATGTGCTGATGTAAAGATATAAAAAGCAAATTGTGTTTTAAGTAAATTTTATTTTCACACGAATCAAGCCCTAATAAAAAGATTGTGCTTGCTAAAACATGATTGCTACTATTTTATTTTTAAATTTGTATTAAATAACAATAATGTTTATGGTATTTAGTTTATATTTTTTTCTAAATACAAAAAATACCATTTAAATACCTAGATGAGAGAACTGTATATAAATAATAAGGTAAGTGATGCAAAAACCGATCATCTTGAACGGAAGTTTAGCGTCGAAGGATACCAAGCTCCACAAGGTATAGTTGAAGGGCCGATTCTTGAGGTACTGTAGCGCTATCTCCAGCTCAAACTCAAGAGATTCATCTGAAAAATACAGCAAAAAGTAGCAGGTAGGTATAAAATGCAGAAACATCACTATGATTTTAGCATGTAGGAGGAAATTTATAGATAGCATAACATAACTTAATATTCCTGCATGGATACTCAAAAGATGTAGGCAAAGGTGAATATCACCTACATTCGTCGGCTATATATAGGTCTCGTATGTCATAGGGAGCTAGCCTATTAGAAAAGTCTTATTGTTCAACCCGGGAATCCAATCCGTGACCTTTAGGTTAAGCTAAACTAAGCGAACACATTTACCACTGGCCCACCGAAGTAGTTTTCTATAGATTGGTACCGTTCAAATTTGTAGAGTTACTCTTAAATGAAAGAAATTATGTATCTTCGACTGATTCAATGTAAAAGAAAAAGACAATGATTTATAGTCTTACCACAATGACGAATTAGAAATTTGTTAAAATAAGTATGGAAAATGGACTCTTACCTGAACACCTCACAAAATGACTAGTAAGAACTGATTTGATTTTGTTAACTTCATCGATACAGAAATCTACTATTATTGCAGGAAAGCATAATCCTAGTATGTTTATAGACAGCGACACAAGAAGGCTAGCAAATAAGTAATTGATTCTCTGAAAAAAGGTTTCCATAATAAGTAACGAAGTTTAGAAGACGAATTTTTATATGATGTGCCATAATACTTACTCCTATTACCCACAATCGAAACAAAGTATGCATCAAAAATATACATTTTAGAATGTTAAAGACCAGATTAAATAACATCTGAAAAAGTAACAATATATTATATTATGCGCCATTTATTTAACAAGACAGTAGAATATTGGAAATGTTTCCAAAAATTTCTTATAAATATTATAATTAATTTTCTTCATATGAGCTCAAATGATGAAAAGACGTTTCAAATGTTGCATTTCATGATTTATTGGGTTCAATTAATAAAATTTTACGGGAATAATTATCAAGTTCATATTTTAATCCATTTAAACTACCCCCTACAAACTTGGTATGAACAATCAACAACAAAAAAATTAATGAAATATTATTGATATTATATAACTTATTTTTTATCCCTGAATGATCAACACTCATCAAAATCAAAATATCTAGTAATTCATTATTTTTTGAGACAAAGATCTTCATAAAATCATAAAATTTACTGTATTACCATGATATTTGAAATAAAACATTGAATGTGCATCTTACCTGATAACGGAACGATTCGTTAACAATTTCCACATGATCCAATAGGTTATTGTAGTAATTGACAGACTTCCTTACAGTCCGAATACTAGTAAATATTACATCGCTTCTTGATAAATTTATAGGAACAATTATACATTCCAAGGATTCTCTCATACGCTTCAGACGAGAATGTAGCAAGGCAAATATAATCGAAATAGGTAAATAGAAATGCTCAGTGGTCCAGGTAATAAAGCTAAGTATTATTGTTGCGATGCTAATATATTTTCCTAACAATAACAATATTAGTACTACCACTTTTAAGGTAGTAGTTAAGATAAATGCACAGTAAACATAGAAAGGTATTAAAGGTAAATCTTTGAATCCCATAGCCAAATCACTAGTCGTGATAAAATTGATGAAAATGAAGATATAGTTTTTAGTTGAGGATAAAGAATTAATACTTATTAGTACATGTTCCAAATACCCAATAAGTTGAAATACACTGACATCTTGTATCGACTTTACTAGTATATTGTACAAGGTGTAATAAATATAGTGGATTATAAATAAAACCAAAATGGTCAGGCAATAGAGCCTCGTCAAACGACAAATTCTGCTCGAGATGTTGATATTATAGAAATTTCCCGTTAAGAGTCTCAAAATAAGAACAAAGTATAACAAAAAAGCAGGGTTTTTAAATTGTTTAAAGATCTTGCCTAACATGTTGTATGATGAAATTGAATATACTAATTTGTTGAAGCCTGAAACCTTTCGAGGTATCCGAATAAACTGAAACACGAGAGCCCATAATAAAGTTAGTTCTTTATTAAAATCCATCATCTATATTTGAACGCTTATCGCGTTCCGTATGACAGTCAGCATATTAAGCAATCAATTTTCAAAATGAAAAGGTATTGATATTTATCTGAGCTCGATTCTATACGCCATTACTTTAGTTACTACGACTGTGTTAGTTGAAATACTGTTATAAAAATAACCCACCTTTGCTATGTACTATCATTTTAATGATTTATCCATGGTAAACTAAATACCCACTCTGTCTTCACTCGGGTAGCAGTGGTGAATTATTCTCACAAATCTTTCGACGTTATTTATCCAAACTTATCATCTGTTCTGAATTGCTTGTCTTGAGCTAAATATCTACCATCATTGGGAAATTTTGTTGTAGAAACCAAAGAAGTCCTCACACCGCGAAACTACCTTACATCGCCTTCATCATAATCGTTAACCATTTAAAAACCTTTTGGACTTTGTCTCTTTCTAAAACATGTCACTTAGCACGATCCGAGGCTATTTTCAGCTTTTCGAATAAATCGTGACGAAACCGGCATGTCTAAGAACTGATCATTCGAGGACATGTGACATCCACCAACCTGCACTTGGCAAGTGTGTGTGGTAAAGGCCTAGACTCTCTCAACTCGTAAGATAGTTAAGCAGTGGGATACTAAAAAGGGTTGAAGCGAATTGATTTATTATTACACTAATATAAGTAAAATACTTAATATTTGTATTTTATTTTTACATTCCACTCAGATATCTTTAGCTGCCATCTCTGCCATAATAAAAAGCATTTTTTGTATCAATTCAATAACATTCTTTTAATTTAGATAGAAAACTGCACTCCTATTTCTTAGACAAAAAATCGGTTTTAAAATCTAAAATAAACCGCGATAAAATCCGTTACAAAATAGTTTTATCTATACTTCTTTACTAATATAATAAAGAGGAAAGATTTGATTGTTTGTTTGTTTGTAACGAATAGGCTCAAAAACTATTGGAACGATTTCACATTTCAGATGTACATCTTTACTGAGTAATATAGGCTATATTATATGTTAAAAAAAATAGGGATCCGTATGAAAACTTCAATAATGTAACGCAAGGTGTGAAAAAAATTACGAAGAAAATCATTATATCACGTAGGTACGCTGCGGAAACTATTGACATTAGAGCAAAGTTATGTAGTACAGTTTTATAGAAGCCATAAATGTCTACAAAAAAGTCCTTAGTATTATATATCTAAATATTTTATTTACGTCACAATAACTACTTTTTCATCTTAAAATTTTCAATATAATTATGATGTAAATTATTAACTAGAACACTATTATAGAAGTTGTTCATTGTTTGATCTTTGCATTTAATGACACAATCTATACCAACCATACTTGTTACATAAAGAAGAAATAGAAAAAAAATCAAATGTTAATTTAATTTTTATTCACTAACCACACCATGTTAAAAACTACACAGACACATAAAAGGCTCATATTTATTTTTTAATATATTATGTCACTGCCAACTTAATTTTTATATAGTAATCTATATTATTTATTACTTATAAATGTTGTTAAACATCAACAAAACACATTTTTTCTAAAGTAACAGATTTAAATACAAAAGCCAACTTCGTCAATATTATGAAGCAAATGACTCAATCCCAAATGAGAGAACTGAATGAAGATAGAGAGAAAAGTGATGCAGAATGTGACGGTCTTGAACGGAAAGATGGCGTCAAATGACATGCACTAAATGCATTTTAAAGAAGTTTCTGATAAATATAACAAATTAAAAAAAGATCAATTCAAATGCCTACATGAGAGAACTGGATATAAACAAAGAGATAAGTAATGCAAAAACTGATGATTTTGTATGGCAGATTGGCGTCAAAGTTCACCAAGGTACATAACGTATAATTGAAGGGCCGGTACTTGAGGTACTGCAGAGCTGTCTCCAGCTCAAACTCAAGCGACTCGTCTGAAAAATACAACAAAAATGTTTACTGTTAAAATTACTTCCACTGGAGCACAGAGACAGTTATTAATAGGTAGACATCGATCAAATTCATAGAATGACGGAATCTTCAAAGCCTTCAATTTGAAAGATCATTGAGATTTTATTTAGAAATATGGTCAAGAAGATAAATAATTTAATAAAGTTTCACGATCTTACCAAATTGGTAACGAATGAAACGTGGTAATATTATAAGAATAGCGAAAAGTGACAGCGGATATTAACGATGATGATCAAGAAGAATTTTTGATGCATTAGTTTAGATATTTAGTTAATTAAGTTTTTTAAGTCAATATTGAGATAACTAATCAGTAAACTAATTTTTTTATCAGATCTAGCTATTATCTGTTTAACTTAAGTTACTATATAAAATAAGTTTTTCTTACCTGAACACCTCACAAGATGATAAGTAAGAACTGATTTTATTTGATTGACTTCACCAATGCAGAAATCTACTACTATTGCTGGAAAGAATAATCCTAGTAGCAGTATCAACAGCGATATCACAAGGCCAGCAAATACGTTATCGAAACTCTGAAAAAGGTAAACTCGTTATAAGTAAGGGAATTTAGATGACAAATTTTTAAATGAAAAAATGCCATTACTTACTCCTGTTACCCACAGACGAAACAAAGCATCAATGCTATACTTTTTAAAATGTTGAATACCAGATTAATTAACATCTGAAAAAGGAACGGCATTATATTATTCACATGTTAGGGTTGGTCAATTTTGATATTATTAATGGATTATATTAAACGGTATACATGTGTAAGAATAGGACGTTCATTTTAATATTTGACACTAGTAATTCTCACTAGTAACTCTTTAATGATATTTACTGCAACTTCGTCATTATTTGACGCCAAATAGCAAGGACCTATCCGAGAACTGAACCATCCCGCCACATTGGAAAAAACTTGATCAAATGCAACGGTTGGGTCGTTGTTTGGATCTCTACAATTCCGGTGCTCGAAACGATAGGTTGTCTTTAAGTATTTAAGCTAGAGCTTAAGTCTCTTTATTTCTTGTATAGGTATGTATTCCGGACTGAACTATAAATCTGTTCCGTATAGTCCCTGTGTCATTGCTGAAACTACGTTCTGTTTCTGTTAGAGGTAGTTCTAATATATCACTAGCTGCCCCAGCGAACTTCGTACCGCGTATTTATTAATAAAAAAAATAAGGTTGAACAACCCTTATCACTTAGGGGTATGAAAATATGCATATAAATTTTTATATGAATCGTCCAAGCCGTCGCGTCTCGGAGGAGTACGGTAACAAACATTGTGACATGGAAATTTCAAATAATAGATTATCAATCTATTCCATTCATTAAATGTCAAACATACATTTTAAATGCATCTGTTCACTTCTAGTTTGGTACATCAAATTGTACCATCCGGGAAAAAATCCCAAATTGCTTTTATAGCTATCTCTTACGAACTGAGTAATTGTGGGCGATCAGAATAAAAAAAAATTAAGTCCTTTTTATCTTATTACTATGCACTTATTTGTTTTTATTTCAGCGTCCCCATCTGTCCGGGAATATCATCACCAAAGAGCTAATTCAACTGGACCCACCATTAGTCTTAATATTAGTAAGTGATTTTATAATCTGCTTAGATAATATTTTAAGTAATATTATTATATGTTATATACACAGTTATTTACAACAGAGATACGATTGCACAAGAAGAATGACCTAATTGAATACAATAATATGCACTTTGAAATTAAATATTGAATGTGCATCTTACCTGATGATGAAACGATTCATGAACAGTTGCCACATGGTCCAACAGATTATTGTAGTAATTGAGAGACTTTCTTATTGTCTGAATACTTGAAAGTATTACATCGCTTCTTGTTATATTTATAGGAACAATTATACATTCCAAGGATTGTCTCATACGCTTCAGTCGAGAATGTAGCAACGCAAATATAATAGAAATAGGTAAATAAAAATTCTCTGTTGTCCAGGAAGTATAGATAAGAATCAATACTTCAAGGGAAAAATATTTTCCAACCGAAAAATATATAAATGCAAGCGCTTTGAAGGTTGTTAACAAAAAGGCACAGTAAACATAGCCAGGTATTAAAGGCAGTCCTTTAAATCCCATAACTAGGTCACTTGTCCTAATGAAATTTATGAAAATAAAGATGTAATTCTTAGTCGACGATAAAGAAATTAAAATTAGTAGTGCATATTGAGAATACCCAGCAATCCTAAACATATTAGAATCATTTTTCATCGACACTACACTTAGTCTGATTAAAATGAAATTCATAAAGTGGATCATGAATAATACTAAGACGATCGTGCAATAGAGCCTGGTCAAGCGACGAATTCTGTTCGAGTTGGTGACATTATAGTAGTTTCCAGATATGAGTTGTACGGCAATAATAAAGTATAACAAAAATCCTGGCCGTTTGATTTCTTTATAGATCTTGGTAAGCATGTTGTATTACAGAAGTTTACTGACGTGCGTGAAGCTTGAAGCCTTTTGGCTGTCAAAATGAAACACTACAATAGAAATACATAGTCCTTGATTATATAAAATCCATCTATTCTTGACTGCTTATCGCTAGCTGGATGGCACTGTGGGGCAATCATTTTCAGAATTAGAATATAAGCCCGATAGCATAGGAAATTATGCTACTATAACTGTGTTAGTAAAAATAGTTTTATGGTTACCTACTTTTTCTTTGCTTGGTACTTACATTATTATGTGGCAAATGGCAATATTTGATAACAACATCTAACAATATTTTTATTTTGCACGGATACCTAAATTGTGGAGTGATACTTTTCTTACATGGGTTTGTCTCATACTCAATCACGTAGTGTGATGTCAATGCCGCTAGCCTTCTGGGTACGCCCCTAATTGATAATGAAATAATTTTGTGATAGTGGAATTCATAATTAAATTCCACTTTCACAAAACTATTTCATTATGTATATATTTACAAAATTAATAAATAAACAAACGAAACTTATCAAATAAACTGACGAACACAATAAACCGTGGCTTCTGAATGTACCAACTTAGCCTTAGTTCGTCTAACGATATCATCCAAGTTGAGTCTCTAAGCAATTTGTGCAAATTGCGAACACGGAGAAGTAAGTAACCTTATCTTGGAGTTGAAGCTTCACTAATGTGGATATGCTAATTGCTTGAGTGTTAATGGTAGGGGTATGTTTAGAATAACACTTCTTATATGAAATTAATTTGATGGTATTAGCTGTTAGTTGCATAAAAGATCATGTTATAATTTGAAACGATTAACGGAGTTCAAACGAAACTCTGATTGATACTCGTACATCAATTATACATACATTAATATGTAGGTAAATTGATGTATCAATCAGAGTTTCAAGACAAAAAAACGTTTATTGATCAAGAAATAAGTCCATCGTTTTACATGAGATGAATTCTTACTTTAAGCAAAATACCTGTGTTGGACGGATCCGCTCTTCGTAATAAGTAAAATACAAAATACAAAGTGTGTTTGCGTGTGGGTGTAGGTGTGTGTCACGAAGTTTCACGAAGAGTTTCACGAAAATCATTTTTTTTTTATGACATGTCTTTGGTTTTCTGGTACATTTTAAAATGGCAAATGGCAACTAGTTACAATAGTCAGCTCAGACTGGCTGTTTTCCTTTTTTTCCCTTGCTGTTATATTCGGTTGTAATATTGCTTGTGTGTGCATCGCATAGCTGGGATAGCATTGTGGTTTGAGTAACAAGTATTGTCTAAAGTCAGCAGTACCTCAACAATATAGGATTACGTTATAACGATGGTTTATCTATATATATATAAATGAATCCCCTTTTCCCTTGGTCACGCCATCACGCGTGAACGGCTGCACCGATTTCGCTAACTCTTTTTTTAGAATATTCCTTGAAGTACGAGGATAGTTAAAAAAAACAGAAACAAAAGACCCTCCGAAAAGGCTTGACCGACTGACCGATTTTTATGGAATCTTATATCTATATTCGATAGGTCTGTGAATCGGTCGTAATCTTTTTGCGAACCTGGTAGGTGGCACTGCTTTGCCGGGCAGGACGACGTAGTACAATTAGAAAAACAAAAGAAATCGCCTTTTTTAGCCAAAAGTTGGCGGGGTATCGGGGAAAATCGCTAATTTTGATTGGTCGTTTCAAGTCATTGTTTCGTTGTTGTCCTACAACGCATAAATCAAAAGTTTGTGGTCGGCTGATCTATTGTGGTACTACATAATAATAATAATAATAATATAGTGGGACATTAACACACACGGTCATCTGATCCCAAACTAAGCAGAGCTTGTACTATGGAAACCAGATAACTGGTAATATACTACATATTTATAATACTTTTCTTTATAATATTATAATATTATAATATATATATATATATATATATATATATATATATATATATATATATATATATATATATATATATATATATATATATATATATAATAATAATAAATATAAATATAAATATATATATATATAAGATAATTAGACCCAGACGCAAGACAAACAGACATATTTAAACAAATGTTTGTCTCGGGTGGGAATCGAACCCACGACCTGCGGCGTGAAAAGCAAGTATCTTACCGACCACGTCACCGGCCCGTCAATAAGTTAGTCTATAATAATATGTATCTTGTCGATGCTATTAACTAACTAATCAGCGAAATCTATATCAAGTATAACCGCTTAATCTGTGAGAATATTTACTTACTAATATTATTCTGTGTGGTCCAAACGATTAGAAATTAAATTATAACTTTCAGTTGACTGTTGGATTAGTTATTTGACTATAGGTGTATGTTGATATAAAATATTGCTCTAAAAGGCGTGTATGGAAGGAATGCAAGTAGCTTGCCTAATCTGCTACAGTGGGTTGGTTAGCATTATTGCAATAGCTAAAGTTTGTCAATACTCTCGTGATATTATAGTGGCCTTGAAAATCAGTTAATAATAATAATAATAATAAAGGCTTTATTGTCTCAAATTATAAATGTTCACAGGGTCTTATATCTAGTTACAAAGGAGACGTACAGTAGATATTGACGCTGTCTCCCAAACTAAGCGATTGCTTGTATTTTGGGTGGCAGTGTTCAGTCGTGCAAAGAGACTCGATTTGTGCTTTTGTGTGAACTTAAACTATCTATTTAGCACATAAACTACATAGGACCATGTGTTTTAGAAGTTCGTGCATGTGTGTGCGTGTGCGTGTGTATGAGTGTGGGGGTGTGTGCGTGTACGTGGTATGTGTGTATGTGTGTGTGTGTGTGTGTGTGTGTGTGTGTGTGTGTGTGTGTGTGTGTGTGTGTGTGTGTGTGTGTGTGTGTGTGTGTGTGTGTGTGTGTGTGTGTGTGTGTGTGTGTGTGTGTGTGTGTGTATGTGTGTGTGTGTGTGTGTGTGTGTGTGTGTGTGTGTGAGGGTGGGTGGGTGTAGGTGTGTGTTATATTGATTTGCGTGTTGTTTTTGCTTATGGAGGTTACGTTAAGTAAGTCAGCAATTCCTCAGTTTTATTGTAGTCCATATCACGAAGCCAGTCTGTGTTAGAAATTTTAAGTTTGTAGTTGTTTAAACCTGCGATATTCAGTTTTCTGTGGATGTCGTTGTATAATTTTATGCTTATATTATTAAATTGTTTTCTAGCAAAGGATGTCTTGCAGGGAATGCGTGGGCAAATATACATCTGGGTACGTCTATTTGGATCAGGACTTGGGGCCTTTCGATGTCTTCTAATTATGGACTTGAGCACAAAGAGTTGTCGAACTGTTAACACCTTGCAGTCCGCATATAATTTTTCGGTGGGGTATCTATAAGGCTTTTTGGTCATTACTTTCAGGACAGCTCTTTGTGCTCTCTCCAGGCTTATAAGCAGCGTTTTGTTGGCGCCGCCCCAAGCTGGAATGCAGTACTGTATAATGGACTGACATAGGCCTAGGTAGATGGGTTTGAGTTTATCTAATTCAACACATTCTCTTAATGTTTTAAATATGTGGATTAGTCTTCGTACTCTAGAGGTGACTGTTTCTATCTGTTTATCCCACCTCAGTCCAGAATCAATATATACTCCTAGGTATTTAACATATTCCGCTCGTTCAATTTGTTGGCACGTGCAGGCACTCTGAGAATGGCAACTGTGAGCTGTTATAGAGAAGTTTTTTGGTGGAGAGTAGTTCTTTTTGATCGAGAATGCAACATAGTACGTTTTGGAGAGGTTTAAAGTCAGCAAGTTGTCTTTAAGCCAGTTCATAATTTTTGACATGGAGAACTCAGCTCTTTCCTTGACAGTTTTCCAGTCCGGTCCCCATATTAAGATTGCCGTATCATCTGCATATGTATAAATGTTGGTATTAGGGATGGAGATTTGGCAGAGATCGTTTATATACAGCTGAAAGAGGGTCGGACTTAAACAACTGCCTTGTGGAACGCCGTAGGATACAGTATCTTCGTCACTATCTATATTGCCTATTCTGACTTGTTGTTTCCTATTTGTGAGGAAGTCTCTAAGAATTTTATGGACATTTCCTCGTATGCCTAGCTTCTCCAATTTATTTAGAAGGATGGGAACAGAGACCGTGTCAAATGCTTTAGAAAGATCGAGAAATATACACAGGCATCGGTTTTTACTGTCTAAGTTTTTAACTACCGCGGTTGTCAAATCTATGACAGCATCTTCAGTGGAGAATCCTGAACGGAAGCCGTATTGGTTATCCGCTAGGATTCTATATTTCTCAAGGAATTTTTTGAGTGCCCGGTTGAGTACTTTCTCCAGAATTTTCGAGACACAAGATAGAACCGCTATAGGGCGATAGTTGTTGACACAGTCTCTGTCCCCATTCTTATAGATCGGGTGAATTATCGCTTTTTTGAGCATTTCTGGAAATACTCCTGTATTTATAGCCCGGTTGCAAATATGGGTTATTAGAGGTACCAGAATGTGGCGATTTTGTTTTATTATTTGCGTTGAAATGTCATCCCAGCCAGCACTACAGTCTGATCGGAGTTGCATTATTATGGATTCAATGTCGGATTGGTCTACTTCCAAAATAGCAATTGAGTTTACCGGGGAGGTTGGTGAGGCTAGATTATCAGTACTTCCTGTTGGCGAAATATGAGTTTGTTCTGATGGAGACGCAAGTATTTTGTCAGCCAAGGTTTGTCCTATGCTGGTGAAAAATTTGCAGACCTGATTCACTGACATTTTAGGGTTGCTGTTTATTTTAAGTAGATCTGTTGGGCTGATCTTTATACTTTGTGTGTTTGTTATATTTTTTATTGCTGTCCAGAGGGCTTTTGGATCTTTACCGGCTTTGTCTATCAGGCTCTTTTCATAGGCTGTCTTCTGTTTACGTAAGATGCTGTTGCAGTAGTTCCTATAACGCGTGTAAATTAGTTTGATGGTCATGTTATCTGGTGACTTTTTAGCTTTGCAATGTAGTTTGTCTCGATGTTTTATACAACGGAGCAACCCTGGTGTTATCCAGGGTTTTAGGATTTTGTATTTATTAGATACTGGGCTGACTTTTGTGTTATTGTGTATGATACTTGAAACTGTGGATATAAGAAAATGGGTTGCTATATTTGCGTCGTTAATCGATAGTATCTTTGTGAAATCGATGTTTTCTATTTCTGTTTTTATTCTACAAAGGTCCAAAACGAGTTTATTTGTTTTAGGTTTCATAAAGGTGTTTGTTGTGTTTATATATAGAACGATAGGCATGTGGTCTGTTACGTATGATTCTAGTACTAGAGTTGTAGACGGGAGATTAGGGTTTGCGAGAATATGATCTAGGCAAGTAGTATTTCTTATCTATCAATCCCACGAAAAAAAGTCATTCTTAAAATAAAATAATAATAAAAAAAGTATTATTAAAAATAAGTAACTAATACTATTGCTTAAGTATAATAAATAAATAAATAAATAAAATAAATATTCTTGGACATTAACACACACGGTCATCTGGTCCCAAGCTAAGCAGAGCTTGTGTTATGAAAACCAGATAACTGGTATATACTATACATATAATACTTTTCTTTCGTAAATATATACATATAATAGATATTTATACCCAGACTCGACACAAACAGAAATGTTCATCACTAATGTTTGTCTTAGGTGGGAATCGAACCCACGACCTGCGGCGTGAAAAGCAAGTACTAGTATCTTACCGACCACGCCACCGGCCCGTCAATAATAGTATCGATACTGTCGATAGTATTACTGTCCATCAAATCTAAGAAGTACCGTTTGACAGTTCTAAACGTAGTACAATTAGAATTTTATTTTTGTATGATAATTGTTTATGTTATGTTAAAATAAAAATAGCTTCATAATTCAATTATTTTACAGGAAAGCTAATAAAAATAGTGTGAATTACGCCTCTATAAAGCTAATTTAATAGAAAACAGTGAAACGTCAAACGGTACTTCTTAGATTTGTTCAATTGTAGTACTAACACAATCGATAGTATCGATACTATCAATAGTATCTATATCATTACGTCGATAGTTACTATATCAAAACTATAGATACTATGGAAACACGTCGATAGGTCATCCATAGTATTGATAGTTTCGTTAAAATCGACTATTTTGATGCAGTACTGTCGATAGTATCGAATCTCGATAGTATCGATGGTATCGACGATTTCAATAGTAGGTATTGCCTAAGTTTCACTAGCGATATTATTGATAGTATTGCAATATTTCGATAGTTTCGATAGGACTATTCGGGCTATCGACTATTTTTCAAGGTCAATTATCGATAAGTAAACTGTAATACAGCACTTACCAAAATTTAATGTTTGTATCAATCCCAAAAATTTTTAGCATAACTTTGTTGAAAATTTTCTTGTTGAGTGTCAAAGAAAGTCGCTATGCACATATTTCTTTTAATATGAGTATGAAAGTTGTGATGATGAAACAGGAAGATCAGCTCTGATCTTAGGCCATCAGTCATTAAATTGTACCTACTACAATATTATTAGCAAACATTAAACAAATCTGTTGACTCGTGATCTGCAAATGATTTGATCTAACACGCTTCGGTGAGTCAGTCATATACATAAGTGACTACAATACGTGATTATCATCATCTGCCTATCACCCGACAAAAAAGAGGGGTGTTATCTGTGTCTATGTGTATCTGTAGATAATAAGGAAAACCAACAGCTATGTAACAAACTGAAAAAGTAACTAAATAAACAACAATATACTAATAATAATTGAGCAGCGGTGGCGCAGTGGTACGGGCCTCGGCTTAGAAAAATAAGGTCGCGGGTTCGAATCCTGGTCGTGCCCACACATCTTTGTGTGAATTGTTTCATCTCCGCTGCTCAATATCGGTGAAGGAAAACATTATTAAGAACATTACTAAGAAATGATCATTCGAGGACATGTGACATTCACCAACCCGCACTTGGCCAACGTGTGTGGAATAAGGCCTAAACTCTCTCAACTCATAACATAGTTGAGAGACGACCCGTGCCCAGCAGTGGGACACTAAAAAGGGTTATAGTGATGCCAATAATAGGTTTTAACTAATAGCAATTGAGTATAATTAATTAATTATAAAAAATAAAAAAATAAAATAAATATTCTTGGACATTAACACACACTGTCATCTGGTCCCAAGCTAAGCATAGCTTGTGTTATGGAAACCAGATAACTGGTATATACTATACATATAATACTTTTCTTTTGTAAATATACTTATAATAGATATTTACACCCAGACTCGACACAAACACAAATGTTCATCACTAATGTTTGTCACTAATTATTTAGATTTTTTTTTATTTATAGCAAAAAAAAAATAATAATTGTTTTTTCTTTTTATTAGAATCATTTTCGGCCTCTGTAACTTTTTTTTTATTTTTCTCTCTTCTTAAATTGGCGCTAAATGCATTATATATTTGTGGAAACTGTTTCTGGATAATGTTTAGTTTATTTTGTTTGTTATTGTATGTTTATGTATATCTGTTTGTTTCCCAAATAAAATAAAATAAAATAAAATAAAATTTTTCAGAACACTAGCAAGTAAATACGAAAAATCTAGAGTCTAAAATAACAAAGGACAAATTATTAATAAATAACTTGAGAGGTGTCAAGGGACACCCGGATGGAACGAAGTTACTTTCGATTAATTAATGAAGGAATTGTCATATATATTTTTTTTAAGATATAATAATATTTTTTTTTATTATTAACAAATATAATGTAATATAAACTTAATCAGTATGCTCAATTTTCGTAAAGACAGATAGACAGACAGACAGACAGACAGACAGACAGACAGACAGACAGACAGACAGACAGAGAAACATGCGCACGCCGCACAGCTTACAATAGCTTACTATAGCAAAAAGTGTCGTGACAACTTTTCGTAAGATTTTTTTCCGTCTAGCCCCCTTTCACAACGCGCGATAAGGAACTTCGTTCCAAAATTGAAGTTTAGTCTTAATGTTTTACGAAAACGTTTATTGTTATTCTATTGTTTTTCGAAAAAGTTTATAATGTCCTGATTGTGCAAAACGCTTTGCTTCCACTATCATTGTGTGAACTGCCAAATTGTGGAATTCGCTGCCGACATCTATGTTTCCCGAGAGCTATAATCTGCCGGTCTTCAAGTCACGAGTGAATCGGTATTTACTGGGTAAGCGCGATCCATCGTAGACTGCATCATTGCTTCGCATCAGGCAAGTTGTGTTCAAGCGCAAGCCTATTTTAGGATTTAAAAAGAAAAAAGTACAGTGCACAAAGAAATTAATAGTAGGTATTTATTAATATAGTAAATTAATCATTATATTAATATAGCATTATCGTAGACCACATCATTGCTTAACATCAGGCAAGTAGTAATTAAACTCAAGCTTATTGTAGATTAAAAAAATATTATTATTTTCATACTAAGTTCATGTCTATGGTTCTGTTTAATATTCAACTTAAGTTAGCTAATAAAGTATGCAAATACAGAACAGCGACTCATTTGTGTTGTTGGACGTGTGTCATTATTACTGGACGAGGCACGGACGGGTAATGACGTCATTTGAGTTTGAGGATTTTATTATGAGATCTATCTGCAAAATTTGGTGATCAAACTGTATAGCTCAAGATTTTTTATGTTTGGTAAAATAAATTATTATGAAGATCATTAATCTTTTTTATAAAAATGTATTTAATCGAATGGGACCTATTAAAAACAAAAACCAAAATTGCGAATCCATTTCATTTGACAACGTGTCCGAATCACAGAGCAGCTCGTGGAGGGTTTTGATGATCTGTGGTCCAAATAAAGTCATAAAAAAATTTAACATTGGGTATTATCTTTTAGACCACCAAACGTAACTTTAAAAAAAATTCTTTTTCATCCTTTAATAGGCTTGCGCTTGACCACAACTTGCCTGATGTGAAGCAATGATGCAATCTACGATGGAACGCGCTTACTCAGTAACTTGAAGTACCCACTCGTGACTTGAAGACAGGCAGATTATAGCTATCGGGAAACATAGATGCCGGCAGCGAATTCTACAACTTGGCAGTTCCCACAATAAAAGTGGACGCAAAGCGCTTTGTGCGTACCCGTGGATTTTCCACCATAAAACGGTGGCGCATAGCCGTACCTCTACATGTACGATGGAAGAACGGGTATGGGGGAATAAGATTGTGTAATTCCAACGCACACTCTCCGAATTGCATCCGATAAAAGACCGAAAGACTAGCAACTATGCGGTGATGCTAGAGGCTTTGCAATTTAGCCTTGACGAGGGATTCGTTGCCAATAAGCCTCATGGCTCGCCTTTCAATAAACTCCAACGTCTCGAGTTGGTATTTATCCCAAAGATGCGAGCAGTACTCCATGCATGGACGAACTTGTGCTTGACATCGAAGCATCTGTTTCGGCGTTAAGTACTATTAAACCTCATTGAGAGTATTGACTATTCTATCAGAACGTATTTTTACTAGTAACTACTGTCCCACAGCTGGACACTGGTCTTCTCTTAACTATCTTACGAGTTGAGAGAATTTAGCCCGTAAACCGCACACTCTGGTCAAATGCGGGTTAGTGGATGTCACATGTCCTCGAAGGATTACTTCTTAGACATGCTGGTTTCCTCACGATGTTTTCCTTCACCGATATTGAAGATGTGTGGGCAAGACCGAGAATCGAACCCGCGACCTTGTATTCCTAAGTTGAGGTCCATACCACTGCGCTACCGTTGCTCACAATATCTAACATCAAGGTTATTAAATTAAAAATAACTTCTACCGGAATAAAGTTATGTCATTCGAGTTATTTTAAACCTAACGAAGGTTACGTACTATTTTAATTACTAAATAGTAAATAGGTATTAAACAGCGGTTGCACAGCGATATCCAGCTCACATTTGAAGTTTAAGCTCGCAGGATCGATTCCCTGTAGTGTCTACATATATTTGTGTGAATTGTTTCATCGCCACTGCTCAATATGAAGGAAAACATCGTCAGCAAACCGGGATGTCTAGGAACCAATCATTCGTGGACATGTGACATCTACCAACCCGCACTTGGCCAGCGTCAAGGATTAAGACCTAAACTCTCTCTGTCTCACGGCTGGTCTTCATTGTATTTCATTTATTTATTCATCAGAACAATTTTCACTGTGTTTGAAATTACAGATTGAGTTGTACTACATTTACGCATTTCAAATATTTACACAAGAACAAGATAAGTGTAGGGAAAGCAAGTATTACTATAGGCCGACCGTTTAACTCGCGTATCGCCATCTAAGGTACAAAGTCATAAAACATTAATTAAATCTCTTAAAGAACTATATAACCACAGACAAAAGTAATGTAAGACTATTCGTCACTAATATCCATATCGCTTGAATCATCATTACTGTCTGTGCAGGTTGAGGAGTCAGAATCTTGGCGATAGGCGATACGCGAGTTAAACGGGCGGACAATTAAGTCGGATTGAAGTGTGGTGAGTTAATAAATTTATTATTTTTGTTGACTAAAGTAGTTAATAACAGTATGCAATAACATAACGAAGTAGCTTAACGAACGCTTGTTCTTTCTTTGTTTACTTTTCTATCTTAATCTAATAACTTTTGGCGTCGTCTTTAAAATTTACCCTGATGCGATTGTAGCGCCATCCACAACAGATTTCGACGGACACTTTTTCATACACAGAGATAGTCCTCCTTACCTCTACCCTCCATAGTTTTAATCCAGATAATGTACCATTATCACTATCATTAGAGCATCCCTCTTCTATAGTAACTATACTTAGACCAGTCTTAACTGTTACGTAGGGATTTCTTTCTCAAAGCGTGGCGATGAATAATTGGCGGGAACCCTCAGTTCAATGTCCTACACCCTCTGTTTGCGGTTCTACTATGTTAGTATGTCAGTAACACTGATGATAAAGGACACGAAAATAAAACCTACCTCTGCTCTAGTCAGTTATCGCAGAAAACCATTATCCTCTTTCTGCGTAGTCGGTAAACATTTACACCCGTACTCATAAACGTCTTATAATCTCATTATAGCTGAAGTAGGTTTAAAATTAAATAATAATAATAATAATAATATAGTGGGACATTAACACACACGGTCATCTGATCCCAAACTAAGCAGAGCTTGTATTATGGAAACCAGTTAACTGGTAATATACTACATATAACACTTTTCTTTTGTAAATACATACATATTTATAGATAATTACACCCAGACACAAGACAAACAGACATATTTAAACAAATGTTTGTCTCAGGTGGGAATCGAACCCACGACCTGCAGCGTGAAAAGCAAGTATCTTACCAATTCGTTTGTCTTTGTTTATCATCTTGACATTTAAAGTTGTAAGAAAGATACAACATATCTGACGCCACTAAGAGACATTACGTTATAGCAATTCTGAATCGCACAAGCAAAGTTTTACCGACGATTAGCAATACACACCTTCTCGACAATAACAGTTAGCAGACTGCGGTGAACCCGCCGGAAGGTCTTCCCCTTTCACTGGAGGATCAAAACCACCCGATTCTCTTGTCTCCACAGATGTCAACGGCCAGCAACCCCTCCTCTTGGCTTTAAAAAAGAGAGGCCTATGTACAGCAGTGGATTTCCCCAGGCTGATGATAATGATGCTAATAGCGGATATTGAAATATAGGTTTTTGAAAGTTTCATCTCTACAACAATTACGGTTCAAGAAATATAGCCCGCGGTTAGTTGAAGGTCAGACCCAGGCTTAGCAACAGGGTCCCATTGGCATGTTTTAGGTACGGAACCCTAAAAAAGTCACATTTGCCTAAAGCAGTTACATGGTGCGGTGTAGGTAAATATTTTTATTTTTATTAACATTGCCAAACAAAGGATTCATGAATATATGGAAGTACCTAGAGGCAAAATAATTAGAATAACCTATTCGGATTTCTGCAAAACGTAAAAATATATGGGAAAGCTTAATTTGGTTGTTTTATGGTTTAGTCAAAGATCTTAGAGGGTTGAAATAAAACTGCTTTATAACGGATTTTAATGCTTAATTTATTTGGACAAAACTCAAGCGAAATCAACTCAGAATTCAAGACACTGTGAGAGGTTGCTTAAATCGGAACGCAATAATAATGTTTGTAGGTAGTCAGTAATAATTGTGATTAATAATTTTGGACGTCAAATACCTCAGTCCACCCGTGACTATAAAGTCTGAAAAGACTTTGAAACGGGATCTAAATATACTGCGATAAAATTCGTTAGAAAGTAGTTTTACTTCGATGTGTGATATTCGTGTAAATCTAAGAAAATTCTATCTTACAGAGTATTGTAACTTTTAAAAGTAAAATATATCGTCGCAAGCTGTTGCCTACACAGACGGTTGAATGTCACTTCAGTCACTTGTGATAGTATTAAGCCTGTCAGTTGTCAAACTGACAAGACGTCAATTTCAATCAGGTAGCTTGTCTGTGATTGTCATTGTTACGCTAGGGCTTAGGCATTATGAGCTCTATAAAGGATGTGGTGTGTGCGAACCATATTTGATCTCACAAAAAGGAATCCATTTCCATCCAAATATTTGTGATTAGGGAGGTGCTTTAATAATTAAAAGGTAAATGATTAACTTTCTATGGTGTTATTTTGTGTATCTGACGATCGCAACCCCATGGGTTTGTCGACAAACAAATGTTTTACTAGTCCCATAATAACATATTTTTTGATCATTTATATCTATCCTTCTCTTTATTGACCAAGAAGTTTGAAATCTAGTCTAATCTTGGTCTAGATTGGATAGATGAAGTTTGGATTGATAGTTTGAATAACTTTTAACTAGTAACGGAAGATCTTTCAACCGAATTTCATGACATAACAACCTATCGAATTAAAATTCTACTAAGAGAATCTTAGTAACAGCTCAATGTTTGGAATTGCGTTCTATTCACTCGCCCCTATTACGTATGGGACCTAAACGTAGCTAGTGAAATTGGGTGATATTCACCTCTGCCTACATCTTTGAGAAAGAGACGTGACACTCTGTTTTTATATCTAAGAACATACAAAGATGTGTGGGCACGACCAGGATTCGAACCCACGACCTTATTTTTCTAAGGCGAGGCCCGTACCGCTGCGCCACCGCTGCTCAGCTCATACTGGCGTGTATTGCATGATGTGAAGCCGTGTGTACAACATACCTAAGGGTAAGGACTTATAGAGGCGGGTTCCAGGTGCGAACAAACCGGTACAGGCAGGTACCTACCGATTCGTATACGTAAAATATATTCCAATGTTATTCTTATGCACTAACTCATTAAGAAACAGGTTGAGAGGGTGTGGACTGTATAATTTGGGTTTGCTTGATAAATGCCGGTGGTTTGAAGCAAGGAAACACTGATTCTGCACGATCGGTCCTTCGAGCCGGAAGCCTTATTAACGTATAATTACAACTCACTGGTTGGGACTTGTTGGTAACGACTACCCGGACTTGGTCACACGACCTTGAACGTGATTATCGATAAAGACAAATTAACCTGTTTCTATATGTAGGGTAACCTGCACCGACCCGTACCGACAAGTCCGTACTTACCGAAATACCAACTTCTGTATATCTTCACTATAATTAAAATATCTGTTAACCTGTCTGAAAAGAAAAGGATAAAATTTTCATATTTCCATTTAAGCTCGCAACTGTAAAAGCACACAAAAGCGTATAAAAAGCTCACATTACCTATTCAGGGCACAAAAAGCTGTATTTATCTCAAAACAAGGCGAGGGCAGAATTGTGAACATTGTGTATAAAATGGAAAATCAAGTAGAGTGAATAATTAGCTAGAAATTAAAAGCACGTTGTATAAGATACAGCATTACAAATTTTATTTTTTGTTGAGTTAAATATTACGCCACGGCTCAGTGGTTGTGTTACTTCAAAAAGTTGTTGGTTCAGGATACCAGCACTTCTCAGAACTAAAAGAACAGAACGTAGGTCCTTCGTCAGAATAAGAATAAGAATATTTATAAAATGAAACATGGTTACACATTGTTATGGCAGAGTTGTACATAAAGTACGGTGTGCAAAATTACATTAATAATTTTTGAAAAAAAAATCTGTTTATCTATTACAACTATCACATGCCGAATTATTAATCGTAAATAATAGTAAAAACAACTTATTATCATTAATTATAAATTATTAGTATCAGAATATTCAATTATTAATGCCAACATGGTATAAAATAAGAAGTCAGCGTGTGTGTTCAGTCCTTTCAACATTCGTAAGTGATCGGAATTTCTTAGAAAAATCGATTACATGTCGAGATGATTCGATAAACAACCAAAATAGTCTAAATAACCCACCTAATAAGAGGATTGAATCAGCCATATATGCTGCAATTCGTACACTGCTGGACAAATTGAGAATGTGGATAAAGCAGATTATAAGAGGCAATCTTTTATCCAAGCGGTCTTGCCGTGTTCCGGTGCGATGTCTGATGACACTATGCTATGGTTTCTCATTCGGTTAGATGGTGGCAGTGGAGTGAGCCTCCATACGGTTAGAAACCATAAAGGAGCAACAATTCGAAGACAACGTCTGAATGGTGTCACCAGACATCGCACCGGAGCTCGGCAAGGCCGCTTGGCGGTGGGGCTTTGTCACTAACCACGGTCGAAGCCTACCACCAGTTAATTACCAGTAACTTCTTGTATCTAAGTACATATATTTATAATCTTAATCTCGGAAATGGCTCCAATGATTTTCATGAAATTCAGTACGCCGGAGGTTTCCGGGTGATTTAACGATCTAGATAAGTTTTAGTATTTAGAAAGCATCGTTTTATTCGTGTTTTCAGGCAATGAAAAACTGCTTTAATATCATTAGAATAGAAGGCGAATTTCGCCACAATGTAAAATATTATAATAGCTTACTTAGGACATCCAGATGATTATTATTACCTTTTTTATAGTTCCTCCTTCTGTGAGAAAAAATTGGTTGTTTGTAAAGTAGGTTTACGATCGAGATGTTTACGTGATAACGTCTTATTGGTGATATAAGTTTTTGGGAAGTAAGGAATTAATATTGTTGCCGCTAGAGTGAGAGAGACGGAAGATCGGTCCACTCACTCGAACGCTATGCCAGCCTCCGCTCGTGAGGATTCCGCGTGACAAGTTTCACGGAATGACTGGCAGCGCTCGAGATGAGACGGGAGATCGGTCCGTCTCTCTCTCGTTATACCTGCGATCGCGCTCGTGAGGTTTTGGTGTGACACAAGTTTCTGAACATGTCACCCGACTAAAACGATTTTAAAGACGTTATCACGTCAAAAACTATTACTGGGAGCCATTTATTATAGTTTCTGAAAAAAAATACTCGGTCATCCATGTATTTATACTCTGACTACACATTTAGTTAATGCATTGGTCGGTCACGTTACTTACTAAGTAGGTTTTATTACTATCCGAGACTAGATCATAAACGTACTTTTCAATTAAATACTTATCCGTTTACGACAAACAGATTCACATTGTTTTGAACAACAATGTTGGCCAGTCCATTAAGGTTTGAGTATCACGATGGCACAGCAAATATGCACATTGAACTGTTATTGCACATCACTAGCCAAAATAGGTGTGTTAAACCTGTGGCCCTTCACCCGCAGCTGCATGAAGTCTGCTAACAAGAAGAAATATTGTGAGGATTGTTACATAACTGAATCTTAATCTACCACTGAAAAAAGTATACAATATACATATTTTAAAGTAGTTAAACACGGAGCTATAACGGTTAAATCCTACTTCTTACTATAATATTACAAACATGAAAGTTTGTAAGAATGTATGAATGCATGGATGTCTTGATATATGGTTGTATATTTGTTACTCTTTCACGCAAAAAAAACTAGACGGAATTGAATGGAATTTGGCACAAAGATAGATTATGGTCTGGAGTAACACATAGGCTACTTTTTATTATAATAGGTACCATGTGGGCGAAGTCGTTGGCGTAAGCTAGTGGGTAATAAATGAAGGTTCCTTTGTGTGCATTAAACCAAAAACCAGGATAGGAGTAGACATTCAGAAGTAACCCATGTAGTATGCATGATAGTATGATAGTATGTATGACTGATGAAAGGGTTCCTTAAGATAGATATTGTTTTTTTTTTCATTAGCGTCAATAGAATTAAACATTAAATAAAAAAATCAGTACTGTAAGGTACACGAGCTGCAACCCGCTGATGTACAAAAAGCGGACATACTGCCCTTTGTGTAAAAACTTGGCGATTTAAAAAAATATGTGAACAATATTTATATGCATCATACGTTTCGTCACGGGTTGCACCGATAGTAGTCACTAGCAGATAAAAATCTAACTATTACTCATAAAAATCTTATTATAAACCTCTTTCGTTCAAATAGATTTCGTCTCTTTCTTACTAGTATAAATGTCAAGATGACAGACAAAGAAAACCAATTATAAACCTATTTTAGCTACAATAAGCGTTAGCGTTTTAGCTACAATAGGCGTTTATAAATACGTGGGTGATAGTTTAATATGCTTAACTTGGTAAAATACATATCAAAGGTTGAGAACCTATGAGCTGCAGCTACGCACATCACTAGCTTTTAACAGTGCAGGATTTTTGCAGCCCACTCGTAAGCCTACATTGTAGTTGAGAGGTTTTTATGGCAGCAATGTTTCATTTGGCTAGATAAAACGGCAAATTTTACTTATTTAATTAACAGCACCTGTATGTAAGTGGTTGCTAGTGGTGCTTTCAGTGGTGCAACCTTTGGTCGTTTTTCTTCGGTTGCGGCTTTGCACGAAAAGTAACCTTTGGGCTATTCCAGACTATAATTTCTAAATCAGTGTCAAACTTTATCTATTTATGTTTAAGAGTTTTTTCGTGAAATAGTTACATAGATCCACATCCGTCCGTATGGACGTCTGGATGATCCATACATTCATCCAAACTGGCTTTTAATATAATTTATGTAACATTTGATAGACCCGTGGCATGGTCGGTAAAATACTTGCTTTGCACGCCGCAGGTCATGGGATCGATTTCCACCCAAGATAGACGTTTGTGTGATGACCATGTCTGTTTGTCTTGTGTCTGGGTTTAATTATCTATATTAACGTATGTATTTCCAAAAGAAAAGTATTATAAGTAGTATATTACCAGTTATCTGGTTTCCATAATACAAGCTCTGCTTAGTTTGGGATCAGATGGCCGTGTAATGTCATTATTATACCTACACCGGATAAAAATTGATAACTTCAACCCATTACCTTATCTCAAATTATATTCCGAAACCTATAGAAAACACTCACATCAAAATTCCATGAATAACTGAACATGTCAAATAGCTAACATGAATATTATCTCCATCTTCCCTTACAGTCCTTTACAATTCATGTCAAGAGGTCTTTACCAATAGTTCTCACATATAACTTTTTGTCATACAAATTTACACTCTAATACATAGCGAAAGGGTTGAAATCGCAATGGATGGGTGTGTGGGCTTTTTGAAGTATTTACTGTTAAGATTTATCAGATGCTTTTGACAGCTGAAATAGAATATGTGGGAGATTTTCAAATATATTGAGGTTTGTATTTTGATTCTCATTTGATTTGCCATCAACCGGCCTCGCTTTTGAAATATAAGGACGTGGGTTCGACACCCGTTCTAACCCCCCGCATATTTATGGGAAATGTTTTATCGCCACTGCTCAATATCGGCGAAGGAAAACATCGTGAAGAAACCGACACGTCTAAGAACTATTTATTCGAGGACATGTGACATTCACCAACCCGGACATGGCCAGCGCGTGTGGATTGAGGTCTAAACTCTCTCTACTCGTAAAATAGTTGAGAGAAGACCCGTGTTCAGATGTGGGACACTAGAAAAAGGGTTGAAGCGATTTTGATTTCTGGTTACCCATATCAAAAGGGTTTGAGATCAAGTAGAAATTTTAAAATATTCCTGCAAAGAGCTAGAAGACGTTTTTTCAACCCTTTATATAATAAATAAATTACCTGAGATTTCATAAAAACACAGGTACTTCCGAGGATCCGCGAATCTATTGACATTAAAAAAACATCCTAACTTTAATAGAAAAAATGGTTGGGAAATACTTGGGATACTGGGTTAATTTACTTGTACTAAAACCTAAGTTGATTTTCAACTCAGAATTTAAGGCACTGTGAGCTCAGTTTGCTTAAATCGGAACGCAATTTATATAATAATTTTTGTAGGTAGTCAGTAATAATTGTGATTAATAATATGTAATAATTTCTTAAATTTAAGCTATTTTTTTGATAGATTTTATCGAGGTTTAATCGACGTTTCAAAGTCACCCGTGACCATGAAGTCTGAAAAGACTTTGAAACATCGGGATCTAAAATCTAAAATAAACCGCGATAAAATCCGTTATAAAATAGTTTTATTTCAATATGTGAAATTCGCGTAAATTTAAGAACATACTAGATTATTAATTTTATTCCTAAAGTAGAGAACGAATAAGAATAAGAATAAGAATAAGAATATTTATTTGCATGAAACATGGTTACAGGTTGTTATGGTAGAGTTGTATATAAAGTACAGCATGTTTCACCTTTTACGGTGTGCAAAATCACATTAATAGTTTTGGAAGAAAATAAATTATCCTTTAATCTGTACAACTATCACATGCCAAATTATTAATCGCAGAATATTCAATTATTAATGTCAACATGTTATAAAATAAGAAGTCAATATAAAACAGTATCAAATGAAATAATAATAATGTCAATTAAATATATTACAAAATTAGAAGTCAATAGAAAATTATATCAAGTGAAATAGGAATAATGTCAGTTCAATACAATACAAAATAAGAAGTCAATATAAAACAATGTCAAGTGAAATAATAATAATGTCAATTCAATACAAATCATAGTAATTATATAAATTACCTATACCAAAACCTTATCATTACATGTCATAAATTCCTGTAACGAGTAAAAACATTTGTTAGTTAGCCATTTCTTTAAGATGCATTTAAATCGAGTTAGTGGCAGTTGTCTTATGGCTTTTGGGATTTTATTGAAAACTTCAATGCACATACAGTATGTATTTTTTCTAAATAGAGCAGTTGACCTTTTGGGTATTTTTAATTTTGTCGGATCTCTGGAAAGACTCTTTTTATCTATGCATGCCTTTTCAAATAGGTTGGGGTGCCTCTTGACAAATACTCCAATTTCGTGTATATAAATGGATGTAAAAGTGAGTAGATTCAATTTTTTAAAAATGGGCCTTCAAGAGTCAAGTGGGGCAGCGCCAGATACTGCTCTAACACACTTTTTTTGCGCAATAAATACTCTATTTTTATCCGTTGAGTTTCCCCATATCAGGATTCCATATCTCAGTAAAGACCCAACATATCCATGATATGCAAGTAAGGCGGTTTTTTCGTCTGTCAATTTTCTAGTTTTTCTGAGAGCAAATACGAATCTATTTATGCGACTACATACATGTTTTACGTGGGCTTTCCAGTTGCAATGGTTGTCTAGTATAATACCTAGAAATTTGGTCTCATTTGTTTGTGAAATTTCGTGTCCGTGATGATTTATACTAATATTTTGCGGTTTGCTATTATGGTTTTCAAATTGTACTATTTTGGTTTTTGATAAATTAGGTGTAAGATTATTTAATTTTAACCACTCCGAGATATTTTCTATAGTATTAGTCAATGCTTGTTTGTAATTACCATTAGAGAACTTATTTTGTGTAACAACCACCGAGATGTCATCCGCAAACAATGTACACATGTAATTTGTAACTTTTGGGATATCGTTTATATAAATCAGAAATAAAAGGGGTCCTAAAACACTTCCCTGAGGTACTCCGAATTTATTTAACTCGAATGTAGATCTATATGCGTTGGTGGTATGTTTAGGGTCTACACGAGTAACTTCTACACATTGTTTCCGATCTTTAAGGTAACTAGTCAACCATCCTAATGCGTTACCTCTAATACCGTACAGTTCACATTTGTGCAGAAGAATTCTGTGATCAACGAAATCAAAGGCGCTCGACATATCAAAGAATATGGCAGAAACGAGGTTTTTTTTTGTCTAGAGACTCTGTTACTTTCTTCATAAGAGAGAAAGCAGCTAATGTTGTGGACTTATTTCTCTGAAAGCCATTTTGCTCAATTGCTAGTATGTTGTGTTTGTTTAGAAAGTCAGAGATGCGTACATGTATAAGTTTTTCCAGAATTTTAGAAAATACAGGTATCAGTGTGATTGGACGATAATTATTTAATTCTTCTCTACTATCTTTTTTATGCAATGGCTTTACTACGGATATCTTCAGTTTTTCAGGAAAGATGCCGCAGTAAAAAGACATATTTATAAGATGGCAAAGTACTATAGAAAGCTCTTTACATGTACGTTTTATAATTTTTGTAGAGATAGCATCGTAACCAACTGCATTTGTATCTTTTAGTGAGTTGATGGCTTTTTCAACTTCACTTTCAGAGCACGGAGTTAAAAATATTGTTGAATCGACGCGGCTAATTAAATCATAGTTTGGAGTTAAGTGGTTCGGTGTGTTTGTTTTAGAGATGTAAAAATTATTGAATGCGTTAGCAATCTGCGTTGGATCAACAATAGCATTGCCATTTTGGACTATTTGATGTATGTCGTGTCCGTCCTTTCCAGTGTCAAGTTTGCTACCAATTACATCCCAAGCTGCTTTGCACTTGTTCGTGGCGTTAGAAATATATTTACTATTCATGCTTCTTTTAGAGACAGAAACACATTTTTTAAATAGTTTATTATATTTAACATATTCTAATTTCGTATCCTCATTTTTCTCCTTATAGCATGAATATCTTAAACTTCTTTTTGTGATGGAAGACTTTTTAATACCTTTTGTTATCCACCTTGGGGTAGTAATATGTGTTTTTATTTTTATTTTATTTGTTGGAAAACATAAGTCATAAAACATGGCGATAGTATCACAAAACAAATTGAAAGCCTGATTACAGTCCTGTTCAGCAAACACTTCAGACCATGTTAAGCTCGAAAGACAGTTTTTGAATTTTAGGATGTTTTCTTCGCTATAATCTCTCCTAAAAACGTAAACATATGGGCGTTGTTCAATTCTGCTTGTTACAGGGAAAACTAAACTTTGACCTGTGTTGTGATCTGATAAGTAAAGGTGATGTACATTTCCTGTCGCATGTTTTATGTTACTAAGAATGTGATCTATGCAAGTTTGTTGCCGTGTGGGCTCAAGTATGTGCGATTCTAGGTTATAATTTAACTGAAAATCCTTTAACTTAGATGATGCTTCGCAATCTTTTAGCGAGTTAATATTAAAATCACCGGTAATAATAATTCGTTTATTTTTTTTTAGATCTAGTTTGTACAGTAGAGTTTCCAGTTTGTCAAAAAATATAGATAAATTTGAGCCAGGTATTCTATAGAGGCATATGACTATACAATGCAGAGATGGAATATCCACTCCACAGCATTCAAAAACTCTTTCACTTGATATATCATCACATAATTGTAGTTGTTTGTTTGCTAAAGACGGATCCAACAAAATACATACCCCTCCTCGTTTTTCTTTTTTTCTTGAAAAATAGCTTGCTAATTTAAAGTTATGTATTATTATGTTAGGTTCATCACCCGATCTAACAAAAGTTTCAGTAAAACATAGGATCTGAATATTTTTTTTTGCTATCTTAAACTCATCCAAATATAACTCAATTTGTTCTGCTTTATTTAGAAGGCCTGCAATATTTTGATGAAATAGAATAGCAGATTTAGTTTTGCTATCATTACATCTGTTTTCATAGAAAAAACTTGTCCGGACAGTTTGCATTACACAATTTTTTTATAGGCTTAAAATAGTAAGGTATAGTGCCTTTCATTGGTTGTATAACAGGTTTAGATAGAGATTGTGAGTTTATTTTTGAGGTAAAACATAAGAACTTTTTATCATAATATAGACAGTCTAAGGTAAAATTGATTTCATTGCATACATTTCATTGATAATGATTTTTAGAATCGAACCCTCTCTCTACACACATATATTTACAATTATTAAAATTATGACAAATATTTTTTAACATATTATTTAACATGTATTCATTTAAATATTGGCTTCTATGAACATTTAAGATTATAACATTAATTTCGCGCAAGAATTTCAACAAACTTATCAACTCATACATTAACTTAGTAGGGTTACTATCATTTTCGCCAATACAGATTATTAAATAATTTTCACTAGAGTCCTGTATGTGCCATGTGTACGAAAGGAGATAACTTGTATGAAAATCCCAATTTTCATATAAATTGCTCCAGAACGTGATCAAATTGGAAAGCAATCTGTAACCGATTAACATACGAATAATAGGCTTGTAACAAAGGTACAACGGTAAATTCGTTACACTGTTTGGGCTAGTGATGGGACACACGTAACAGCTTACAGAACTATAAATTAACGGTCTTATTAATAAAAATCTTATAAGACTCTTTAGTTAAAATGGACTTTGTCTGTTTCTTACTGGTATAAATGTCAAAATGACAGACAAAAAAACTTGAGAGGTGTCAAGGGACACCCGGATGGAATGAAGTTCCTTTCGATTAATTAGTGTAGGAATTGTAATAAAATTTTATTTTTTTTAAGTTAGAATAATATTTTTTTTTTTTCTATATCTAAATTTTCGTAAGATTTTTTTCCGTCTAGCCCCCTTTCACAACGCGCGATAAGGAACTTTGTTCCAAAACCAACGAATTATAAACCTATTTTAGCTATAATGAGCGTATGAGACGATTATGAATACGTGGGTTATATTTTTACACACAACTGTACTAGAAACAGTAGGATCTGATTTACTTCTTCATCTACTTTCGTAATTACAGAACCAACAAATATTCTTATATTTTTTATAGTATTAATGTTAAGATGACAGACAAAAACAAACGAATTATAAACCCATTTTAGACATTATGAGCTTATAAGACGTTTATAAATACGAGGGTAACAAGAAAAATCTTCTAACAAGAAAAAGGTTCTAGAAGGTTCAAGAAAAGGTTCTAACAAGAAAAATCAAAGTATCTTGTATAAACCTTTTAAAGAATGAACCTTATTTGAAATCCTGTCACAATATGTGATAATTAGTTTTGATAATGTCTTGACTTGGATGGAAATCGAACCCTCGACCTGAGGCGTGAAAAGCAAGTATCTTACGAACACGCCACTGGCCCGTCAATAGTTTAATAAAATTTATACTTATATATTTATACCCAGTTTCTAACAAATGCGGTAATAAATTTTAAATATTTGATAGCTAACATCACTAAAGCTGGTCACACCCAAAGCGTTCATCAATCAAACTCGCAAATTGCTTGCTAACACCCCTTTACAGCCCACTGATGTAATATCGTGTTGTGTTTTAAAATATGGACCTAGGATTGGTTTGTGGTTAATGTCGTAAATAATTATAACAGCAATAGCATTCGCTTCGTTTTGAGCCACATATAATAAATAAATATTCTGGGTCATTAACACACACGGTCATCTGGTCCCAAGCTAAGCAGAGCTTGTGTTATGGAAACCAGATAACTGGTATATACTGTACATATAACACTTTTCTTTTGTACCAATATACTTGAAATAGATATTTACACCCAAACTCGACACAAACACCAATGTTCATCACTAATGTTTGTCTCGGGTGGGAATCGAACCCACGACCTGCGGCGTGAAAAGCAAGTACCTATCTTACCGACCACGCCACCGGCTCGTCATAATCCTTACTAATAATGTAAATGCCAAAGAAAATGTAAATTACTGAACTGAATTACTGTTTAGGTGAAATATCGTATGGAGATAGGTTAAGACTTCGGAATGGATATAAGATATATTGTATCTAACTGTGCAAAAAGAGGTTAATGGTGTAGAGTAATAACCGACATACGCGAGGGCGAAGCCGTGGTCGGTAAGTTAGTAAGCCCCCAAAGTTATGAAGACATATAAAAGAAGAAACTGACTGACTGACACATCAACGCAAACCGCTTGAATCCAAATTAAGGTCTAGAGGTGCATTACGAAAAGATATTTCAAACCTCACCCCCATGGGGGTGAAATGGTGACTACGTTGGCAAAACCGCGTGCGGAAGCTAGTAATAATACTTACTGGCCGCATTTTAGTTACGGCTCCGACTGCCAGTCCAATCTGACTAGCCAGGTAAGCCGAACCTGAGTAAATTTCTCATCCCGAATTGAATCCCGAAGTGAATTTCTCCCGACAGCACATGCAGATGCGGAATAATATTGATGAAATTGAATATGACGACTGCATGGCAGCTAATGATTTTGTTCCACCAGTTCGGTTCGCAATAGTACCTTCAGAGTTCGATGGAATAGGCTGACTTACACGTCCAGTAAGAGTTTGGATGCAAAACTGAGAGCTTAACGTGCTTTTCTTGACAAGGGCACATCATCAACTCCCATATAACAGACTTGTTCTAAGAGAATATCAATCTCAACATTCCTTGTAAAAGCCACTAAACGACTAGAGAAGAGAACTATCCTCTATACCAACATGCCAGTGGCAGTGAAAAAGACCTCCATGTAATAATATGAAGGTATAGGTATACATAATATCAAAGTGTTCCTGCAAATCTGATATCTAAAACATTCTATTGACACATGTCCCAAATAATTTTATCAGCACACATCTAAGGGTCAGGTCACAAAACAGTACAGAGTGTCGCGACAGCGATTTGTTATTCATTGCTTACTAGCTTTATCATTTTTTAGAACAAACGAATATCATCATCAGCCAGTGGATGTCTCCCCTTTAGAACGCAACAACAATAGAATCGGGAAAAAACTCAATGATCGGTTGCCAGCTGTTACTATCCATCTTCAATCCATCCACTTCTTTCAAATATTTCAAAGTCATCGTACATTGCGTGGTCTTTCCTCCAGAACTATCTTCTCGCGACCACTTTGTATAGACCAAACGGTTGTCTACAGAAGTTGATGAAATTGTCGTATGGGGCGCAAGCACACGTTAGAATCGCGTATCTTATAAATGGGGCTGGTAGACCCAGAGCACTTCGACCCAGCTGGATTAGAATCGCGTAACTTGTCATGTATTGAGTTATGTCAAAACTCGTAGAACAACAGTTGTTGCTTATGGTGTTGGTTAAAACTACTCCTGCGAGGTTGCTGGTGTTTTTTAAATAACCAATGAGCTAAAAATTAAAGTGTAGTTTTCCTCGCGCCGCTTCACACTGTATTTTTTGGCTAGTCAGTAATACCAACGACTCAAAGCGTTTGCAATTCTGTTTAACACACGCTCAATTAACGAGTTATCGTGATGAGAGCGATCAAGCTCTTGAAATTTTCAATATGAATGCCAGATCAAAGGGACGGTAGCTTATCCATTTGGTTGGAAGGGACACACAAGTAGATTGTTGCTAGATGAGACATATTTTTTTCGTTACTGAAGTGATGACGTATCAAACGTCCGTTCTCGATTACACCTGTTGTAAGTGACAATTTGACTCAGCAATTATTATTTGCGGCACAATTTTGACGCTGCAGATCTGTACCCTTTTATCTATGTATAGTTATTTTACTATATTTAACTTTAACTCAAAGCTTAAAAAAATAACTCCTAAAAATATGTACTCTTCAGTGAAACGGTTTTGTTATTACACCATTTTATATTAGCGGCTATCTTGGCGTTTGACTCCAAAGACTGCCTCGTTGCTCCAGTAATAAGTCCTGGTTTCGCATCCCAGGCTAAGCAAATAGACGTTTCTCATGTAGAAAACCTAACAGCTTAGTCAATGTAGACCTACATTTTTTTTGTAAAATTTTCGTTATCATAGGATATGTTACAATTATCATTTTAAGCTGTTCTAGTCTTAATATAATCATTGTATGAACATGATCGAGTGTTTATTGAGTTAGGTTTCCTGTTATTTAAAACTGGTGGTCATTTCTGTGGCTTTTGATGTAGGGTTGCTCTTTATTGGGGAGATTGAGTAACATAAACAAAACCTAACACGTAATAGCATGATCAAGTGATGTTTTAGATCTGGTTTGTCCACAGAAAGTGCTATTTTGGCGCTGCACCATAACGCTATATAGCTACACGGATAGGAGTTGTCCTGTATATGCGACTTTCTTAGACCTCTTGAAAGCATTTGACCTGGTCGACTACAATATTCTGTGGTAAAAACTTAGATAATTGAAAGTGCCTGGTAAACTAATTAGTCTCCTCCAGTATTGGTATGGCAATCAATTTAATTAGGTTAGATAGGCGGGAGGATATATATTCTGAGGTGTAAAAGTTAGTGTGGCGTGAGACAAGGTGGGTTGCCTTCGCCTACGCTCATCAATCATCTAAAAACCAGCTGATTGTAGAGCCCAGGAACGCCAATGTTGGTTGCTCGATCTATGGCTTGATGATTAATAGTATCTTTACGCTGATGATATGGTGCTGCTGATCTCCTAGATTACTTCACAATCATAATCATAATCATTTAATTGTCAGAATACGGTTTTACATTAAATTGTGGGCTTATGTTGAAAATAGGTTTCTACGGTAAGCGGTGTACGAATATGAGTAGCTCAGTGTCTCTGACATAATATATACAATTTTGCATTTATAATATACATGTCTATAGTGCACAATATAAAAAGATGTCAATATTTCGACAGGTTCTCTCAGTATGTGCGACATATGCTTCTGCTGTCAATTTAGTATCTATTCTAACCTATTCTTTTTAACAGATAATAATTTAGGCCATAAATATGAACAGTTTTTGCATCGCAACTGGTTGGTTGGGACAACATATTGTGAAAAATGCCTAAAACGACTTTCTCCAAGTTAAAGTGTAGAACTTTAACTTGGAGAAAGTCGTTATACTCTCTCAACTCGTAAGATAGTTGAGAGATGACCCGTGCCCAGTGTTGGGACCCTAAAAAGGGTTGAAGTGAAAAGTCCTACATAGTCTTTTAAAATGTTATTACGGGTAAGGGCGCCCCCCTTACCCGTAATAATGTGTTTGTTTACCAACTTAAAGTATAAAAAGAGTAATAGATGTAACTTCTAATGTAATCTGACTTCTCAATGGTGGTTAGTGATCTTGAGTGCTAAGCCAAAGGTCGCGGGTCCTATTTCCACCCAGAACACATCTTTGTATGAAGAGCATGATTGTATGTTCTGTGTCTGGGTGTAATCTATTTGTATTTACAAAAATATACATTTAAGTAGTATATAAAAATATTCTAGGACATTAAAACACACGGTCATCTGGTCCCAAACTAAGCAGAGCTTGTGTTATAGAAACCAGATAACTGGTAGATACTATACATACAATACTTTTCTTTTGTAAAAAACTTATAATAGATGTTCATCACTAATGTTTGTCTCGGGTGGGAATTGAACCCACGAGCTACGGTGTGAAAAGAAAGTATCTTACCGACCACGCCACTGGCCCATCTATATCAATTCCTAATGCAAACAAATATAGTTGCTTAATTTGGGACTAGATGTCGCTGTGTGTATGTGTGAAAATATTATTATTATTATGTAAGCCTATGACTTTACCTGTAGGAGTCCATTACTATTTTCTTTGAATGAGAGTACAGAGTCATAGGTATAGCTATACCTACCACTTGGAATGATAAAAGAGTGATGATTTTCATACTCTTGGCTCCCCCACCATTAAGTATAGTATCAAAGACTGGGGAACCAGGTATGTAGTACATAAATATTCTATGTGAGGTGACGATCATTATTCATACTTACTTGACTATCGTTTTGTATATGATTATGGTGAAACTTTCAACTTGTTAAATTTTATGATATTTTACAACAGCGTCATCACTATTATTGAGTTTTTTTGTTTAAAACTTTACCCACCACCGCAATCCCGCCACATGCTTCTTCTTAAATATATATATTTACCATAACGGGCAATAACGCGCTCACCTTTAATTAGATTTTACGTTTCAACAAGGGTTGAAACACAAAAAAAGTCGGACCTGTCGAAAAAAAAGTCGGACATAGTGAGTGTAGTGTGTAGGCTCCATAGCAATAGTTAAATTATATTACAAGTGACGGTAGTTAGAGAAAATGTTGTTCTACGGCCGCTGTCATCAACGGAGCTCTATCGCTGGATTAGTCTGCTTGCGACCACGACCGGTGCCGGTGTCGAAACGTAAAGCCAAATTAAAGGTGAGCGCGTTTATTGCCCGTTATGATAAATATATATATTTAATATCGAACCGCAAAAGTTTAAAAGTGTATACTGCTACTTTTGTAATCCAGGAGTAACAGCGGCACTGTGAAGACATTCGAATTTTGAACCTGGCCAAGTCCCGGGACTCGTATCTGTCTTGGATCCCGCACGAATTTAATCAGAAAGATAATAAGAGGAGTTGGAAAGTCAGATGGTCCTCCACCCAAAGGGAGAGAAAGTATAATAAAAAAGAGAGATTTCAAATGCCTCATCGAAATGGACTAAGCACCAGGAGTTATGTCACCTAATCTAAGGGGATCAGTTAGACCTGGTTCCACTAATAATAATGCCAGAATCGTTTCAACGCACAGAAATTATTATACAAATTTTATATCAGTAATCATTAACTTTCTCTTATTATTAATTACTAATTCTAATTACTAATATTAATATTAATTACTATATGCTATAGTATTGTCTTAGATTTACGCGAATATCACACATTGAAATAAAACTACTTTTTGACGGATTTTATCGCGGTTTATTTTAGATTTTAGATCCCGACGTTTCAAAATCTTTTCAGACTTCATGCTCACGGTAGGTGAGGCACATGACTGAGGTATTTGACGTCCAAAATATTAATCACAATTATTACTGACTACCTACAAAAATAATTATATTCTATAAGCTAGTGAGCTCCCTGATATTGTCGAAACCTTTATTTTTTACAGTCATTTGAGCTTCCTGCATATGTTGGGAGCCTGTAGTCAATCACGTTTGAGTCATTATACATTTAGCTTAACTCTATGGTGTTGTTTGGAGCACGTTATCTTGTGATTTCGTCCACGTCTTTTCTTCGTTCAACTCCACTATCTTCGGACCGGTCGTACTCGAGCAGCACCCGTGCACGAGCTTGATTTGATAGAGCAGCTATCCCCCTCCTCAAGACGTTTGTTGGGAAGAGAACGACTTACCCACCGAGCCGCCGCAAGAAGTGACTTTTTGGCGAGCATGACTTAACCATGAACAGCAGATCCTCTCTTACCTCTACTTTTGTCCGACCACAAACCGACCACAAAGTAATTTTGACGATTTCATACAATATTTGAAAAAAGTAACGTTGGTGCCTTCGTATGACTGTTCATACCGAGAGATTTTTTTTTCTAAAATGAACTCCCTGGTTTGTACAGTGATCCCAAACATAGCAATCCCCTGTTAGGGGATGTCGACAAAGCACGGGGAGTAATTACAGAAAAATGGGGCATAACTAGGTCACTGCGGATGTGTGCAATGTACGGATTACGTGTAATGCAACCGAGTGTACTTACTGAAATCGATATTAACACCATATCAAGCATCCTTAAGTACGTTAGTTGTGAAATAACTTCGTATGTTTAGTCTGTGACTTTAACCTTTAAGCAAAAAGTGTGTTGGCTTGCCATGCTTTGCACGCGTGAGTTGATCCTATCTTTGGCGACAAGGTACGTGTGTAAAACCATGCGGTCAGTAAAGAACTGTTTATTTCATACTCAACAGTCGACGGATCGTAGTTGTCTAAACTATCTAACAAGTTGAGAGAAACCTAAAACTTGTTTAGAGCAGCTATGGCGCAGCGATACGGGACTCGCCTTAGAAATATAAGGTCAACAACAGGTAACAACATCTACCCGCGCTTGGCCAGCGTGAGTGGATTAAGGCCTAAACCCTCTCAACTCGTAAGATAGTTGAAAGGAGATCCGTGACCAGTAGTGGGAGTTGGAGTGGAGTTGGAGTGAGGCCTTAAACCATACACGTTGGCCAATGAGGGTTGGTGGATACATGTCCTCGATTTCTTCACAATATTTGCTTCATTAATACCTCATTTATTTATCTAGCTGAAACCTTGCGACTATCTTATAAAAAAATACTACCAGACATTTTGCAATTATTTGGTATAATCCTACTACAATTTTCCTCAATAAGTAGATACATAGGTACCTAACAAAGCAGACAGAGCTCACGTCGAACAGTAATATCCTAACACCCTTCACCACGCGTCTAATCAATAGTCAAATAACTCTGCATTACACACGGTGCAATTTCATCAAAACACCACATGTGGACACCCTATAGACAAATCCTATTGCATGCTTTCGCCTCCCTGTCATTGCGATGTCAGATGACGTCATTGAGCCCTGAGATGGATTCGAACCATAATTTCTGGACACAATACCTTCACTAAGAAACAAAACACAACTAAACCAAACGAATATTCTCGATATACATTGCTGTTAAAGTTAAAGCGTGGCTTTTTGAGGATAGAACGAATGCAGCGATGGATGTGTTGTATGTGGAAGTTGTTGGGTATTTAGGGGTTCTAATTGGTAAATGACGGGTGCCATTTAGAGCTCTGATGGACGAACATTAGGCCGTCTGCACTGTTGTGGGCCGGACGCATTCCATTACTCGGGGTCTGTTGTAATTCAGCAAATGTATGAACGGGTTGGTACCGGAAAAAATGCGAAGTAATGTGTCAGGTGACAATACCAGAATATTTTTGCGCTTTTTATTTGACGTTCATTTTAAAGGGAGGTTTTGTGAATTTTTGTCATAAATGAGAAACGTTTAATGTTAATGACGAGGATGTTTAGAAGGTCTGTTTTTGAAGGATTATATTTAATACGAATGAAGATCAAAATAAAAGATTTAAGTAGGTAATCACACTTAAACACATTAACATATAGCGCATGTTATGGGTACTATGAACTGATATATACCTCCTACTTTTTTTGTAAACAGTAATAAATACATGAGCAGCGGTGGCGCAGCGGCACGGGCCTCGCTTTAGAAATATAAGGTTTCGGGCTCGCTTCCCAGTCGTGTTCACACATTTGTGTGAAATGTTTTATCGCCGCTGCTCGATATCAGTGAAGGAAAACATCGTGATGAAACCGGCATATCTAAGAACTAAACATTCGAGGACATGTGACATGCACCAACCCGCACTTGGTCTGCGTGTGTGGATTAAGGCCTAAACTCTCTCAACTCATAGTAAGTTGAGAGAAGACCCGTGCACAGCAGTGGGACATTAAAAACAGGGTTGAGTTGATCTAAATACTATAAATATAACATAAAATATTTATAGTAAATATTTATTTTTATAATACATTATTATTTATAGTAACAGAACACAGAAACAATAATAATAATTGAAGCGTAACAATCTATAGCTCTATTACGTACATAGATCTTGCATTTTCCATTTCCTTTGTAATAACTCTGAATAGTTTAGAATCCTTGAGATCTTGAATATCTGGATCTTGTAGTCCTTGGCCTTGGCCTTGGCATTCACATTGTGAATCTAGTATGTTCCCAGTTAGACCAGATTTTATTTGGTAACAATCTAAGTTTTTTAAATACAAGATTTTTATTTTTTAATACTAAAGTTAGACTAGGTTGGCGGGATATAAAGTGTTCTGTCATATAACTTATTTACTATGCTTCCGGTACCAGACACTACACAGTGCGTGATAGCCTAAGAAATCGAGTGCAGTTCCACACTTGTGCACTAAATTTCCTGAGTAACTCACTATTCACATTAGACTGGCCGTCGTAGCCGCAAATTTATTTATTGTTCTAGGTTTATCAATAGATATTATAATGTTAACAGCATAAAGTACACCCAAAGAATGTATAAATTATAATTGTACAACTGATAGATACAGCATGCATTAAGTGTAGACGTGCTCATAAACTATAGGTGTGTATTAAAAAAGAATACTAACTTCAATTTTTGTATAAAAATGTTATTGAAAATTTATAATTTCTGGTTTGTCACCACCAGTAAGTTTTGGCTCCTCTCTCCCTTTGAGGAATACCCTGAAATTCTTTCTTAGGAAGCCTGTTTAAACTGTTTAATAGTTTTGGGTGGTGCATTGATAAATGAACCAGTCAATCACCTTTTATAAGGACTATATGTATCTACATATTTTTTAATTAATTTTAAAAGCAATCTGGCTAATCTATTATAAAAACTTTTACACTTGAAATACTTTTCAACATTATTTATATTGTACCAAGTGTTACTTAACTAAAATGAGTGCAACTAAAAACGGGTGAACAGGGAACATACCTACTATTACCCTTGACATTCAACCAAGGTCTGAAATAACAAAGGACTTGAAATGCAATTTTATGTGAAACAGAACTTTTCTGATAGCGTAATAACATTAACCAAGTTGTCTCAGCGTGATATTAGTAACTTTGTTAAGAAAATTGAGTTTTAAAAGACGATTAGATTTTTTTTTATTTCATAAAGATTTTTCTAAGAGCGGTAACGCAGCGGTATTAGTCTCGCCTTTGATATATAAGGTGGCAGGTTCGAGATCCGGTTGGGCCTAAACATCTTTGTGTGAATTGTTATATCACCGCGCTCAATATAGGTGAAGGAAAACATAGGTGTTTCAGAACTAATGTGAGGATATGTGACATCCACCAACTCGTACTTGGACAGCGTGTGTGGATTAAGGACTAAACTCTCTCAAGTCGTAAAATAGTTGACAGAAGACCCTTGTCCAGCAGTGGTACATTATAAAGGTTGAAGTGTTTTTTTCTATTTTGCTAGGTGTTTTTGTTCCAAAGCTAGGCTAAGGTCTATCTAGGTTGTCTATCCAGTTGTTTTTCGAATTAGGATCATTAGCCACTTATAATTTACTAGCTTATAAACGCGGCTTCACCCACGTTTATTTATTTAGGACTTCCAACAGAGGATACACACAACTTTGCCTCCATGGTACCTGCATACAGGTCTACGTTCAGTGTGCTCCTCCAATTAAAGAAAGCAACAGTTTCCCCGTTTCACACCCTTAGGGAATGAGTTTGAATAAATCCTTTCTTAGTACACCCCTAGACCTCATACGGAAGTTATGTGCCAAATTTTAAGACTTCAAATTTATGTTAGTGAGACAATGCTTATGGCTGATTGTTATTAAATAACGGATTTTAGTCTAAGATATTCCGTACATTAATTGTACCTAAACATCATATTCACCTGTTAGATAAATTTACCTGACAGTTGAAAAACTAATGAACATCAGATAACTCACTAAGTTTGATATTATAGAAAATGCTTTTTATGGCAAAATCATTCTTTCAAACAAATATTGGGTTTTTCACCAACTCGACACGAGGAACAGATCACACGTGTGTTCAGTTGGTGAAACTTTAAATTAGTACTAATTGTTTTTTCGTCATTTGGACACGCCAAGGTTTCTATGTATGTCCACAAAGTGGACTGTATTACACAATCTTATTCCCTCATCCCCGTTCTTCCATCGTACAAGTAGAGGTACGGCTATGCGCCACCGTTATATGGTGGAAATTCCATGGGCACGCACAAAGCGCTTTGCTTCCACTTTTATTGTGCGAACTGCCAAGTTGTAGAATTCGTTGCCGGCATCTCTGTTTCCCGATAGCTATAATTTTTTTTTATTTTTTTTTTCTTTATTGGGACATAAAACAGTTACACATTAGAAAAAGTTAAATACACTTAAAATAGGTACAAAGTAAGTAAACGTGTAACTCACACCAATGCCCGCGAAATATAACTAAATATAATTAAATATAATCTACCTGTCTTCAAGTCACGAGTGAATCAGTATTTATTAGGTAAGCGTCTTTCATCGTAGACTGCATCATTACATAACAACAGGCAAGTTGAGGTCAAGCCCTATCCTATTACAGATAAAAAAATAATGCTTCTATGTAATTTGAATTGTTGGTTAAATGCTTACCAAGAAGATTATTGTTCAGATAAAGAGATATACAAAAGTTTAGTACCTACAAGTGAAACGCACTACATTTGACACTTAGTTTCCATTCTCCCCTTCTCCCCAAGACATGCCAAGTACTTTGAATAATTGAAAAAACTGCCAAGTATCTGGGGTCCCCGAGATCCTTTGTAGGTCAGTAGCGTTAGAAGGGTTAAGAGTAGGTGAGGGAGTGTTAAAAATGTAAAGCCTTGTTAGCAGAATGTAAGGAGTTCGGTACTTGTATACGTAGATTAGTTAGGTATGTTTGTTTGGTGTATTAATGTAGGGTTGGAGTTAAAATTTAATTTCTTGCATGTTAATTACAGCTGTGAATGTAGGTACTTACATTTTGACCGCGGCTATTAAAAATATCAACACAATTATTCAGTACGACCTAATCTAAATATATAAAAGAAGAAACTGATTGACTGACTGACTGATTGACATATCAACGCAGAACCCAAACCGCTGGGTCTGGAGACTCCAAATTTGGCACATAGGTTCCTTATGGAGTCTAGGGGTGCAAGGAAGGAAGGTCTAGAAAGGATTTTTCAAAACTCACCCTTTAAGGGGGTGGAACGGGGTTCCACCAATAACAAATAAAAAAATATGTTAAAGGGTTCTTATAGATCTGTCACTTGGCTAATTTTTATCCTATTACCACGCGGGCGAAGCCGCGGGCGGAAGCTTGTAAAGTTATAAGCTTAATGGCGCAGCGGTACGGACTTTGCCTTAGAAATATAAGGTCGCGGGTTCGATTCCTGGTGGCACGTACACATCTTTGTGTGAATTATTTCATCACCGCTGCACAATGTCGGTGAAGCAAAACATCGTGAGGAAACCGGCATGTCTAAGAACTAATCATTCGAGGACATGTGACATCACCCGCACTTGCCCAGCGTGTGTGGATTAAAGCCTAAACTCTCTTAACTCGTAAGATAGTTGAGAGAAGACCCGTGCCCGTGGGACGCTAAAAGGGTTGAAGTGATGCTTAATAGGATGCAAATCTATTATTGCAATCTGTAGGCTAATTCACGTAATTAAATAAGTTCAGTTGCGGTGCAGTTGCAGTTAAGTTTCGATCAAAACAGCCCTTTTTGCATTCTCGTAATTTTGACAACCGCTGTCAGATACGCTCGCATCAAGTTCGCGTCACACGAGCGGTTCAGCGTCTACGATAATTGTATGACAATTTGAAATTTGAAACATTTGTGAGGTAAGTATACCTATAATATAGGAATTTTGAGACTTTAGGTGCAATAGGACGAAAATCGCCAATATGTAGTTCCGACTTTATTCATAGCTACAGTAGATTAATTTTTAGGAGAAAATGTACCTTCTCTTTGCATCGTTTGCTCATTATTGGGGGCCGTGATCTTCTGGAGTCATGGAGTAATCCTTTTTTTCATCACGTAGCGTCCCTTTTGTCTATTTTTTGGATTGTGGAATGCATGAAGCTTGTTCAAAAGATTAAAAAGCAATAAAAAGAAAAACATCGCTCGAAAAATGACAACCCAACTAAATAGTTTTCCGAAGTACATCGTCGTAACCTCATACGAAATGACACTTTTATAAAAATCGTCTTAGAAGAGAACATAGAAGATAAGCAAGAAAGAGGAAGGCCAAGAATAAGCTACATGAACCAAATATAGGAAAATTTTGGTGTTATATTGTATAAGGAGGTGAAAGAATCTGCTCTAGATCGAGCCAAATGGAAAAGATTCATCAGCTGCACCGACAAGGGTCCCAACCTTAAATTAAAAATAGAATAACCTCAAAAGGAGGTAGCCTTTCAAATATTTAGTTTTGGGAACTGTGTATTCTTACATAATTTAAAAATGTCTAATATTTTAACATAAACGTAGGTACTTTTTTTAGTACATTAGAGGTTACAAGACATCAAAATAAAGACACTGTTTCTAATTAAATTGGATTTAACAAAAACATTGTTTTCTTAATGGATAATGCAGATTGAAGTTAATTAATGATTCCAACGATTAATAAAGATGTTGAGTCAAAAGGCGAATTATAAGTAAATCTGAACAAAGCAAGGGACGAAATGAGAATGTCACAAGTAATCGGATGGTGGCAAGACAAGACGTTGATAAATAGTCGTCAATGTTATGAGATGGTACAAGTTAAGCGTGGAAAGCGAGTCGTAAATACATCATAAACCGGAAAGGTTAAACTTTAAAACAGACAATGTGTCACTAATGACTATGTAAAGTCATATATATATATTAATAAACATTATATTTTGATACGATTTTTGAGGTATAAAATATTTCTACACTCTCTTTGACCTATTAATAAAAGATGTGATAAATGAATGACTTTTCGCGGTCTCTTCGAAACTTAGGATTATCTAAGAAAGTAAATGAAAATAAAATATTTTGTAGGGGTTATTCAATTTTTCTTTTAATAGATTTATTAAAATTAAAACATCATAATACATATGGCTCTATTACCGTATAATTTGAGGCATGATGCACCCTTTCCGGTTGTGTAACGATAACTACCTCTTAAACTTTACAAAATTGGCTAAGCGGGTTTTTAAGTTTTTGTTGAAATATTAAAATTGGGTCATGTTTTTTTAAAATGCCATTATTTTAGAATACTTAATGATAATTAATTTGTAATGTAGCGTTTTCTTATAACTTGGACCGTAAGTTCCAAAACACAAAAGATGTCTGTATCACTAATAGGCTTAACAATAACGTTGGGAGTAGCACTTCGGTTAATTGTTTGCGATATTGTGTGTCACAAGGAGATTAGATCACTTGATTAAGATAAATAAACAAAGCTAACTTAAAACGAGTTATTTTAAAAGAAAATTACAATTTTTAATTCTTCTTTATGAGATTAACAATTATATTTCATTGCTTGAGGCTGTTTGCTTATTTATTTAATTTAGTTTACGGTTCAATTTTTAATTTTAACTTTTTAATTATAATTTTTAAACTTCGCTTCGCTTCATTTTGACAAACTTCACAGCAGAGCAAAAATATTGCATCACTCAAAATGGCGTCTCGTCTTTGCAAACAGGCAAATATTTAATTTTCGATTTGTTTCTTGGATTTGGAAGTAACTCCATCAGATGCGCCGGAGCTTTTTACCAAATTAAAAAATATTTTGATAAAAAAAAGCAGTTACGAAGTTTGAAAATGAAGTCATTTGGATCACAGTCTTTATCCAAATTAGTATTATATTAATAATACTAATTTGGATAAAGACGTTAAATGAATGAACCAAATAAGATAAAATATAACCACAATGGAAACTAACTAAATAAAACATAGTAAAACTAAGAAGTTTCCAATAAAATTTATTGGAAAATTCTTTGTTGTATAATATAATAATATAATAATTTTAATATATTTTTATATAGTTATATTTAAATATAGTTTGATTTATGAGAAATGACAGGCCTTCGTCGTAACTTTTAATTTTATAGCTAACCCTTGTAATATGAATTTATAATTTTATTCCATACACAGCATATTGGAAACGTGAAAAACCGTCAACCCTTCAAAAACCGGAGCTAAAATGACCGGTCATTTACACCCCGACATTTTTAACTCATAATGATTATTAATACGCATGGAATATCTAATATTGACCGTTTATGTAAATGTCTGTGTTTTATAAAACGTTGAAAATTTGCATACATTTTGAGGCGTCGTTTAGTGTGTTCAATGATACGTATGAGAGATAAATATTGTCTCTCGGTTTGGTACTTTTTTGCATAAATTGCTCCCGGGTGCTTGATTATGAATAAACGCTTTGAATAAATTAAGGTTTTTTGTATTTAGAATTAGAATTATTTAAAAAATAATGTAATGAAACCTACCTACCTACTTACTTATCTTTTACTACCTGCTTACTTTTTGTTTTCTATTTTGTTTTTGTTTTATTATTTTCTTTTTACATGTTCTTTTTACTCGACTGCACAACGCAAAGGAGTGGTAATGTGTCCATTATTAGACAGCCAATCTTATTTGTCAATGGATGTTATGTTCCATTATTAGAATATGTTTTATTTTCTTCAATAGTATTGATTCATTAATTTAATATACAATTCTAGACCACCGGACATCTAAGTGCTAGTTTTTATTCTTTAATTTTTATTATGACGATCATTTATTCAATTTTAACGCAGTTTTTATTTTTTATATTCATTTGTTATTTAAGTGTCTTGTTTGTGTCAAATGAAATTGTGTTAATTTTTGTTGCTTTCACAGAACAAGTAATTGTAACAGTAACTTATTAGTATTACAGTAACATCAAGATAATTAGGCACACCTATATTAATATACAATTTTTACAGTAATATATTTGCTAACACACAAATCTTCTTATATTTACGCGAATATCAAGTCTTTGAAACGTCGAGGATCTAAAATCTAAGATATACCGCGATAAAATCCGTTATAAAGAAAATGAAACTATCATTTCAATACAAAAATCACTAATATCACGATGATGGTGCTATTACCAATAGGGAGTTCAGTTTGCGGTTTCCACAGTTGGACATAGGCCTCTCCTAAAGTACGCCACTGAGCACGATCCATCCAGTTCTTGCCAGCCGCACAACCTAGTCTGAGGGCGTCCTACGCTACGTTTGCCAATTCGTGGTCTCCACTCAAGAATAGTTTATCCCAGCGGTTGTTAGTTCTGTGGCAGATATGACCGACTTTCTGCCACTTCAGCTTACTAATCCGGAGGGCTACATTTCGTAATCGATCCTTCAGAGAGACTTCGAGCATAGCCCTTTCCATAGCTCGTTAAACGACTTTGAATTTACGGATCCGTATTACCGTGAGTACACCTTTCAGCTCCGTATGTCATCAAGACCATCACAAATTGTTCAACTAAATTGCATTTTTACACTCTATAGTAAAATATTTTAAAAGAATTTCAAATTTTACATCCCATCCAATTTAAAAGGACATTTCTTAAAGCTATTTTTAAGGTCGTATCCTTATTCTAAACAATAAACAGTAGCATTACGTATTGACGGTTCAATCGACAATTTTTATTGGTTCAGTTCAATTTTATCCCAAAGTGCAGAGCCGTGTAGTGATGACGGAATAATAAAATTGGTTTGAACATTTTATAGCACCTTGTGAAGGTATTCTTATTACTAAAGAATATTGGAGGATCTGCAGCTGGCACCTAATCAAGTATACAAGCTTCTCGTGTTTAATACTCTATTGGTTTTCACATTATTAAATAACTCGTGTGTTTTCTGAAAGAATTTGTAACCTCTGTAAATATATAGTCAAATAGTAGTATCTAATAAGTAGTAGTTTAGGAGCAGCGGTGGCGCAGCGGTAAGAGCCTCGCCTGAGAAACATAAGGTCGCGGTTTTGATCCCCGGCTATCTCCGCTGCTCAACATCGGTGAAGGAATACATCGTGGAAACCGGCATATAAAATAACTAATTATTCAAGGACATGTGACATCCACCAACCCGCACTTGCTCAGCGTATGTGGATTAAGACCTAAACTTTCTCAACTCATAAGATAGTTGAGGGAAGACCCGAGTCCAGCTGTGGGACATTACAAATTGTCGAAGTTATTCGTTTATTTGTCAGAATATTATATTGTACAGAGTGTTATAAAATATGTCTATAATTCTTTAGGTTTTCTGTATTAGCTTCCCGTACAATGCGAGATAAAAAAATGGAAAATCATTGAGGGCGCCATACGAAACGAAAAATGTAGTTGCTGAAGTTCTCGAGTATTATGTAATTTTGCCTTTAAAAACAGAAAAATTGGTATATCGGTATATTGGCACCCCGATTCCCTAAAACTAGAGTGTCCTGCAACGTCCTGAGCCGAGGTTCGTCCTTAAATAAGGGGCCCTCATGGCTGTTGCCACAGTATTTGATCGGTTCGACCGTCCTCGGACGGTTCACCGAAAAAGTCCGGTAAACCAATAAAGGCCTTTCCGGCTGATTGGGTTAAGTCATCTGCTAAACAAAAAGTATATTGGCATATAGCGCGTAGCTGGAAATAGACTTGAGGGGTTGTCCTTGTTTACATAGCGCCGCGTCTGTATTACTCGAAGCTTTAAGTAGAGGAGAATATCACCCACTTTTTGCCGGCTATGTTTAGGTGTTCACCGAACATAACTCCAAACTTCGATTTGCAACTAAGAAAAAAATAATAAAGTGTTTCATTTCAACCCTTTTTAGTGTCCCACTGCTGGAGACGGGTCTTAATCCACACAACGGACAACGGTTGGTGGATGTCACATGTCCTCGAATGATTGATTCTTAGACATGCCGGTTTCCTCACTTTACTTTACACAAGGATGTGTGGGCACGACAGGGAATCGAACCCGCGACCTTCTATTTCTAAGGCGAGGCTCGTGCCGCTGCGCCACCACTGCTCCATAATGTTTAAATAGTTAGTTTAGTTTTTACTAAAAGTAACTTTTTTTAAGAAAGTTACTTTAAATATTGCATTATTCCATCATTCCAATTTCCAACTCTTACACTATACTAAAGTAAACAAATTAATCGATTTTAACTACTAAAAATAATCGAATTGAAAGCCATAAATAAAGCTGTAGGTAATAAAGTCGTCACTAGCTAATGGGACAAAAATTATACCCTACGTACACCAGATGTCTTGAATACCAATTAAAATGATATCAGGATTACAAATTAGTGTAGGAGCTATTTATTACATGTTTGGGTGTACATCACAAACATGAATATGTACATACCTACTATAATATACCTACAAACATGTAAGGTACTTGTTAAATGGTCTAATCTAACCAAACCTAACCGGGGATCAAACCCACAACCTTATATTTCAAAGGTAAGGCTGATACCATGGTATACTATGAAGTAACTACTACATAGTAACTACCAACAATCCTGCAGTAATCTCACCTCTATCTTGTGTAGACAGAGTTTATTTTCACACGCCTTCGCCTTAGAGCATTTAATGTGGAAAGAGTTTTTTTAGCAACTTCTGGTACTAAATTGTTACTGCCAGCTTTTAGGAAGTCGAAGCGTCTTTACAAATGCACACGTAAATAAGAGCTACACATGAACAAAACATGAACAGTTTATGCATACAAACTGTTCATGTTAGACCAGCGAGGCGACTATGGTGGCGCAATGGTATTAACCTCGGTTTTAATTATAAGGTCGCGGGTTGGATCCCCGGACATCCCACATATCTTTGTGTGAATTGTTTCATCACTATTGCTACATCGATGAAGGAAAATATTGTGAGGACATGTGAGCTACCAACCAGCAATTGGCCAGCATGTGTGGTTTAAAGCCTAAACTGGGCCTAAAGATTAAAAAGGGTTGAAGATAACTGAGAAGTAAACTAAGGAATATAAATACTTACGAGTTACAATAAAAGGAGTAATACAAAAAAAACTGGAGACTCCAGCTTCCGTCCGCTGTGTGTGCTCCTAAGCGAACCATAGAATGTGATTATTATAGCTCTGACTTAACACATTGTTACTGGCTCGTGGTGGGCCATAGAGTCTAAGAAGGTGAGTGCTAGTTACCTATTAACTACTGCACAGGCCACACGTTGTTAATCTAAGTTCACATTTTATAACCATCTCTTGTAATACAGTCCACTAAGCAATAACGAACCTGTGAAAGTGAATACAAATAAAATGCAGCAGGTCGTTTGTTCCTAGCCAGCAGTAGGTACTAAATACGTGTGCAGTTTTATTTATCACCAGTGCTGCACACGTGGCTAAGTATTAATTTTATTATTATAAATTCATGTAAATGTTGTAATAACTGAAGTGGTTATTTACTTAAAACCATATAAGTAATAAGTAAATAACAACAAGATTAATCATAACATTAACTGAAAGGTAACGTCTTCAATTTCCCCGGTTATAATTAAAACCGTTCCATACAATGACCACAGCCGAAATTGTTAAGTTAACCCTGTAAATGCGTTCGACGGGTCTTAATGGCGTGGGTCTAAGTTTAATTTAATATTAACTTGCTACAAGACGCTGGTCTTAGATGCAACTTAATACGCTAAGGCCGATTTGTATTAACCGATTAGTCGCGAAATTATAAAACTGTTAAATATTTAAATACATACTAGATATAATAAACTTAAGTATTGTGATTTCAAACCTGTCATTACAAAAGTGATTAATTTCGTGAACACAGATTAATATCTAATTAGAATACCGTATTTATTGTAAAAACGTACTAATAATTTTTAAATTGTAAACATCTAATTACTTTAAAGTTCTCACAAGGCTCATTAATTGTGACTTACGAGACAAATATAGCTGGCAGTATGGACCTGCAACTACACGTTTATTCTATTTAACGTATGATTTAGTCGCACAGTGAGGTAGCAGCCTTAATGTTAGTAACATACGCGTATTGTGCTGTCATGCACAGACGTTAATGTGCGGCTAGCTTACGATACTAACAATGCGCGCTCCCGATTAACTCCAGATTGTAACGACTTTGTTTGGCACTTGAGACTTTGGACTACGACTAGCGGTTGAAGTGTTAATTGCGTTGGTATAATTTGAAGTGCTAATGGTAGGAAAGTATTGTTTAGTTTCATATGCTTATCTATTATATAAAATTTCCATGTCACAATGTTTGTTACCGTACTCTTCCGAAACGGCTTTACCGATTTTTACCAAATTTTATATGCATATTCAGTAGGTCTGAGAATTGGCTACTATATATTTTTCATACCCCTAAATGATAAGGGTTGTTCACCCTTAATTTACCACCTGAACCGGCCTAAAAAAATGTATTCTTATTGAGAACTTCTTTCTTAAGTATTTGGACAACTATAATAAAGCCAGAGTCACATCTGTTAAAAGGGTTAACCCGTCAATAAACCCGGTAACAAAGATGTAACCAAATTATCAATAACTGGATTAACGTTACTCAAGAGTGACGAGATTTATTTGAATGGCGTCTCATTTAACCCGCTCACTGCTCTGGTTGCAAGAGGGATGTTTTAATTTAGCTTTAATCATTACAAATTTTAATCATGAAAGTTTATGCTATTTTTATGACAGATAAAAATAATCAATGCCTGAGCAGCAAATATACTAAAAACTATTTATTACTTAACAAAAACCTTGTCATACCATAAAGCGGGTTAATTCTATAGTGAGGTAGCTTAAAATTTGTCATTTTTAAGCGACTCCCAAAAAAAGCGTAGGTTATTTCCTACAGCGATGTTTCCTCCATTTGTGGACCGGTTCTCAAAATTCTTTTTTTATTTGAAAGAGTACACTTCTGCGGTGGTCCCATTGGATCGCGGATAACCCTGAAATTTACTTGTTTTTTATGTGTTTGCGGATAATTTCATTGGTTATGAACAGATTTTGATTTTTGACAACAACCTTACTTTGTGAGAAAGATTGATGACACTTATACCTAGTTATTGTTTAACTTGGCACCGATATCAAATGGTATAAAATACTTAGTAAATCATTTTTGATTAACTGAATCAAAATACGAATTACTTTGTGCTAAGTAAATTTATGTTTTAGATAAGTACTTGTTTTTGTTTCCTTTTTGAAGTCGGTTGTAATTTTTTGTTTGTTTATTTATTGAACTAAATTATTTATCATCTGTAAGTAAGTCTTAGTTCATAATGTTATTCAATCCACCTTACATTATAATCTTACTAATTAAATAGTAGGTATAATCTTATTTGTAGTGTGTTATTAATATGTAAATATTATTTTAAGATAAGTTAAGAATCTGAATCTTTTTAATTAGTGAAATAAAATAAAAAAAATAAAATAAATAAATAAATAATCTGGGACATTAACAGACACGGTCATCTGGTCCCAAGCTAAGCAGAGCTTGTGTTATGGAAACCAGATAACTGGTATATACTATACATATAATACTTTACTCGTATATTTGTGTACAACACTATTCTTTTAAAATATTTCAAATTAAAACGTAATTTTAATCAACTCTAAAGTAAGATAAGATAAGATAAGATAAGATAAGATTAAGATAAGATAAGATTGTATTTAATTGCTTCAAACATGTGCACAATTATGTTGGTTACAGTTTACACAGTTTCAGCATGTCTGAGTCTATTGGAGACGCACAAATATTCAACTAAAAATAAGATCTAATAAAAGTAATTAAAAATTTAACATCTATTGCATTATCAAGTATCATATTATCATTATACTATTAAAGAATAATTAAATTAACATTATAAAGCCATTACATAAAATTAAATCCTTGTCTCTATTCCTCCTTGCATCTCAAGACAAAAATGCTTACTGAAATGAATAATATTACCATCGATTTCTGCCAATATTGGGATAAGAATCTATAGTACCTAACATTATTCTAACTTATAAGTTACTTTATATCATTATTGAACTTACAAAACTCCTTTGTACTATTGTTTGCAAAAATCAACAAAACAAATCAAATATTCACTTCAACCCTTTTTAGTGTCCCACTACTGGGCACTGATCTTCTCTCAACTATCTTATGAGTTGAGAGAGTTTAGTCCTTAATCCACACACGATGGCCAAGTACGGCTTGGTAGATGTCACATGTCCTCGAATGATTAGTTCTTAGATATGCCGGTTTCCGTACGATGTTTTCCTTCACTGATATTGAGCAGCGGAGATGAAACAATTATTCACACAAAGATGTGTGGGCACGACCAAGATACGGAACCCACGGCCTCATTTTTCTAAGGCGAGGCCCGTACCGCTGCGCTACAGCTCAATTAATATTCAAAAGTAAAAACAAACAATTTCACGCCTACCATCACATTTCAAGCGTTATTTAAATTTTTCAAAACATCCAATCTACATTATCTGTTCAAATATAAAAGAAATATACGCCATGCCAACCGGAAATGCTTTTATATTTGTCAACGTCACATCCCCATGGTAACAACACACAAAAAAAAAGAATTTCGTGACATTTTTTTCGCAAATGAACCGTGTCGACTTCGGCTCCTCTTATTAGATTAACAGGTCGATTTGCAATTCTGTATGTTCATACATTACACATGTTTATTTTACGGAAATGAATCGCATTGGCAAGGGAGAGATATGTTGACTCAGCATGTTTGAAATATACCTTTGAAATTTTGGGTACATACCTAATCTACGCGTGAGCGTTTTAGGGTTAGATATTATTGATATTTTTATTCGCTTACCACCGTATTCATAAACGTCATAGAAGCTCATTATAGCTAAAATAGGTTTATAATTCGTTTGTTTTTGTCGGCCATCTTGACTTCTATACTAGCACAGATAATATAATACTATCTTAATATATATATTTCTTGTGTGCGTGTGTATGTGACTGAACTCCTCCTAAACGACTGGACCGATTTTGATGAAATTTTTTGTGTGTGTTCAAGGGGATCTGGGAATGGTTTAGATTCACAATTTTGTCCGCTGGCGGTACGAAGTTCGCTGGGGCAGCTAGTACTCTAGTAAAAAAGAGACAAAGTCTATTTTAAGTAGAGAGTCAAAGAGTGTTTTAATTTTCTACTAGCTTCCGCCCACGGCTTCGCATTCGTGGTACTTATTGAGATAGAAAGTACCTAGCCTGTGTGTTAATCTAATAATAATAATAATAATAATTTATTGCAACAAAGATATATCCATATAAGATCTATACCATATTCTATTTTTGTGCCAAATTTCATCCAATTCCGACTAGTAGTTTTTGCGTGGAGGAGTAACAAACATCCATTCATTCTTACAAACTTTCACGTTTATATTATAAATAGTAGAATAGGATTCTGAAATAGGTTTTGTTATTTGAATATCGACAAATTACCTGATGTTAAGCAATGATGTCTGTAAGATGATGATGATTAGTTTTTAGGCATGCCGGTTTCCTCACGATGGAGCGGCAGCGATGAAACAATTCACACAATAATGGGTGGGCACGACCGGGAATCAAACCCGCGACCTTATAATTCTAAGGCGAGGCCAGTACCAATGCGCTACCGCTGCTCACAGATACATGATACACAGATATAAAAGTTACTGACAGACTTTTTAAAAATGGAACGTTAAATTTCGATAATTATTTAAAAAAATGTAATTAAATTAAAAATTGAAAAAAAAAATATATTTTTTTAAATGTAAAACGTCATTTGTGTGGACATTATTTCACTTCAACAGTAGCAAACCATAGGATACCATAGTATGGTAATCAATAACAGTTTTTTGACGTGACAACGTCTTATAAATTGGTTTGCTGGGTGACACCTCAAGAAACTGCGTTACGCTCCGCTCACGTTATGCGCTCACAATGAGAGCGAGTGAGAGGCACGCGTCCCTTCCACTCGGGCATGGTTAGCCCGCCTAAGAGCGAGAGAGACAGACATAAAAAGTGAAAGGCACGCGTCCCTTCCACTCGAGCACAGTTAGCCCGCCTAAGAGCGAGATTCTTTGTATAAATTAATGTTTTAAATATAATTCTTTGTATAAATGAATGTTTTAAATTGTTACTATTATTTCATCCTTCTTCCTACTATACGAATGAATATTCACATTAAAATTATTTTACCACTCAAAGTCGTTGTCACGTAAAACTTTCGCCCGTATACCGACTTTACAGGCAACCATTTTTTTAATACAAACCAATTTCAATGTTTTTATTAATAACTTCAAACCGTTTTTTTTCCTTTCAATATTCCTTACCAATATAATACACATAAGCCTTAACTTAAAACTAACTATCAAACGGAATGAATCATGTGTTTGTTCGATGTATTCACAGCGGGTAGTGTCACGTGCCTTTATGATTAGTTCGCGAATACTTTACATTACCAAATATTTACATTTAACTTTAAAACCTTTCATTCTCAACCTTATTCAACTACCAATAAGATGCATAATCTATTAACCTGGTATTCGTTTTCTATTTAGAAATATTTTTCTTTGTTATTAGAATTGAAACTGTATTACGTTGAGTTAAGGTTGAGTTTTAAATGTGTGGTAGTTGTTTAGGAGTATAATACGATGTTCACAATCGAATTAGTTGACCACCCACCGTTTTTGCTACTCAACACAATAGGTTCCTTGAAAATTGGACGTGGATTGATAAAATTACCAAGGAATAAGGGTTTTTCTTTTTTAAATAATATTTTGTAGGTATTTCAAAACGCAGCAGCGGTGGCGCAGCGGTGGCGCAGCGGTATGGGCATCACCTTAGAAAAATTAGGTCGTAGGTTCGAATCTTGGTCGTGCCCACACATCTTTGTGTGAATTATTTCATCACCGCTGCTCAATATCGGTAAAGGAAAACATCGTGAAGAAACCGGCATGTCTAAGAACTAATCATTCGAGGACATGTGACATCCACCAACCCGCACTTGGCCAGCGTGTGTGGATTAAGGCCTTAACTCATAAGATTAGTTGAGAAAAGACCCGTGCTCGGCCGTGGGACACTAAAAAGGGTTGGAGTGAAGTAAAAGTGATTGTAAAACAAATTTCGTAGATAAATGTCGAAGTCAAAACTTTTATATGTCGGCGTACCAATAGAGTTGCAATCATCAGACACACCCGGTTCTTAATAAATCTCGTTGAGACACAAAATAACAACACAGAAAGCTAATCAATATCTTTGCTATAGATTTTCTATAATCCCTGATCGTAAAATTAACAAAATGTTTGGATCGAAATGGATGCCTTTATGTGAGATCAAATATGATTTGCACACACCACGTCTTTACTCAGCCGACCTCACAGACATTGTCTTGTCATCCAACGTTTGTTTTTCAAAGTCGTTGTTTATTTTTGTACTAAATAAAAATACGTGTACTTTAAAATTTGTTTGAGTTTAATTTCTCAGAATGGGTACTAGTTAAAAAGCTTTTCTGTCTTTCAAAGAGAAGGGTTATACTGATACGCCAACGCAACTCTTAGGTCTCTGATCTCGATAAACCCTTTCTTTAGACTTAACCCATCACCGCAATCTACGTTATGTAAGAAAGCGTATTATAAAATTTCAGACTATGTAACGGATAAAAACGCTTGGAATAAAGTCGTTCTAATTCAACACACTAAACAAACAAAATGTAATAGATATAAGTACTTCATTTAAAAAAAGAATATAAACCTAATGAGTTTTTTTGGCAGTGTTTCTCAGTAGTTGCCAGTCTTTCACTGCACGGTAGGAAAAGAAATTGGACTATATTTAAGTAGACTCGCGTCTCAAAAAAAATAAAGCATATTACATATACTACTACTCCTGTAGGTCAGGATCGAGAGCCATCATCAGAAATACCTAACTCACTATCAGCCAAACTCAAGTTAGAATAAAATTATATGTATTATAAAGTCGATAGATAGTTTAATCGATTCTTAATACTGAATAGAGCAATTGAACTGAATAGGTTTTTCCTAATGTTAGGTTCTAACGTTGAAGTGATATCAACTTGGATAAGAAGTTTTGAAAATGTCGATCGGTATAATGTGGAGTCCATTTAAGAATGAGCTCTTTGGAGATATTAGGAAAATAGCTTTAAGGTAACTATCAAGTTTGAGATTAAGATTAAAGTAAACAGGTATTATAAAATATAATAGGTCCCCTTAAATTTAATGAGGCTATTTAATCCTCTGTTTCCTTGGCTATCCTTCCAACTCCTCCTATTATCTTTCTGAAAAAATCTACTCCTTTAAGTTGCTCTTTTAAGGTTTCTTACCACATGGAGCCTAATTCCACTGCCACCTTCTCACCGATAATCATTCGTAATCACGAATGAATCGGTATACTAGGCTGGCGCGTTCCATCGTGGACTACATCATTGCTTAACATCAGGCAAGTTGTAGTCAAGCGCAAGCCTACTTCAGAATAAAAAAAGAAGACTTTTTCTTTAACAAACATTCAGTATACTTTTGAAGACGCGAGTACCTACAACGCAAGCTACAGTCCATCAAATCTAAGAGGTAATATGACCATTACTGCGGCCCTTTTAGTGTCCCACCGCTGGGCACGGATCTTCTCACAACTATCTTACGAGTTGAGAGAGATTAGGCCGTAACACACACGCTGGCCAAGTGCGGATAGGTGGATATCAAATGTCCTCGAAAGATTATTTCTTAAACATGTAGGTATACTAACGATGTTTTCCTTCACCGATATTGAGCAGCGGTGGTGAAATAAACGAATGAATAATGAACGCAACTTAAATATTAATGTTTGAAGGTAGTCAGTAATAATTGTGATTAATATTTTTGTACGTCAAATACCTCAGTCCACCCGTGAACATGAAGTCTGAAAAGACTTTGAAACGTCGGGATCTAAAATCTAAAATAAACCGCGATAAAATCCGTTAAAAAGTAGTTTTATTTCAATGTGTGATATTAGCGTAAATCTAAGACAATACCAGCGGTGATGAAACAATTCACACAAAGATATGCCCATATCTTTGTTCACGACGGTTCGAACCCGCGACCTTATATTTCAAATAGCTACGCCACCGCTGCTTTAGTTACTACATAAACCTTTATATCATAACATTAGTGTAACTTAGAAGTAAATCCACTACATAAATTATACCTAGTCATAAACCACAGACTTAACCAGCAGTTATATTAAACCAGACATAACGTAACGTAATGTCATTCGAACAATTACAGCCGAAGTTACTTTATTGTCACAGTTTTATGTCCAATCTAGTTGGAATTAGTTTGATACGAGAGATTATTTAATAGAGCACCAATTATAATAGGATTTTATGGAACCTTCTAGAGAATATGGATGACGACGAAGTATGAAATCCACGATTTAATTAGTCCATCAGTAACATTATTAAAAAATGTTAGAAACGTACTTTTTACTTTATCATTGATATTAAATAATATTGATCTTATTCATAAAAATCTTAGGTATAATAATAACAATACACCTTTATTGTACCAAAAAGTTGTTAACATAGGTAGGTATAGGCAAGCCCTGATTCCTAAACTAGCGTGAGCTGTGTGCTGGGAATCAGTTCCTTCCCAGTTAGATAATAAAGTAATAAAAGGTATTGAGTGAGTAATTTTAATTAATGTGTGTGACATTACAAATGTATCTCAGACGGTAGGTATAAAAAATATATCTGTTTAAGATTCTTTAGTTAAAATGGACTTTGTCTCTTTCTTACTAGTATAAATGTCAAGATGACAAACAAAGACAAACGAATTATAAACCTATTTTACCTATAATGAGCTTATAAGACGTTTATAAGTACGGAGGTTAAATCAAAAGAATATCTTATTGTGTACAAACACATTTGATTAGCGCTTAATAAATTTTTTTTTTTCATAACTGACAGCATGTTAATGTCCTTGAATTCACGGCAGTAAGTTATACTGATGTAAGTACTGATGGCAATAAGTAGGTATCTACTATTCGGAAATTACACCCTCTTTGCGTAATCGCGCTAAAATTTTACTACTATAAATTTTGACCCATCTAAATCAATAAAATCTCTTTAATTTTCAAAATTGTTTGTTTGTTTCCCCACTCAATTTGGCTAATGATTATTCGTCAATAAAATTTCGCCCATTATACGCTAGTCTTGCAGAGCTTGTGACTCCACCAAATCTTGCATGTACACATCAAGCTATAAAAAAACAGTATAAGCTGACCTCTCGCTGTACGAAAATCTTATACAATGAGAGATAAGCTTATTCTGGAAAAATATAGCTTGATACACCTTGTGTGACCTACATATAGCCTAAGTTTAGTTTTCATCAGACACACGACAAATATTCGTTCCTTTTAAGCCATTTCTGATACAGGTAAATACAGATTACCTATCAATACAGTTATCGAACTGAACATAACGCGAGGAATGCATATGAGTCATAAATCATATTTCACATACACCTTCTGACTTCATTGGAATATGCACCTTTGGTTTTCACATTGATCTGTAAAGAGATAGATATTATCTAAAGTATAGATGTGGCAATTAGGTACTTGCAGTTTATAAATAGATCGTAGTATTCTCGGTTAAATATTGGATCAAATAAAAACAAGTTCTCTCTACTTAAGGTTTGCTGGTAGAAAATTCATATTTGAATTAAGCTTCCCTGTGTACATTGTACATTATGTACCATAAATAATAAAAATAAAACACTACGCGCTTCTGAAAAATCTATTTATTTAATAAACCTCAAAGACGAGAATAAAATAACATTTGACATAGAAAATAACAGTAACTGTCTGTTAAAAAAAGACCTTATAAGGCTCTACTATGAAGAATTAGGTCAAAGAGGACATTGTGATGAGAGCCGCATGCCTTAGAAATAAGTATTGTAGTTTAACGCCTAAGACTCGTACCCACAAGCGTTGGACTAAAAATAAGCGTTGTTACAAAAATATTATAATAACACTGTATGTAGAGACTAAAGTCAATTGTTGAAGACAAGTTCATTCACTCAGATACATGCATCCCTCTCACACTTATAAGAGGGGGTGTAAATCAGACCAACCCTCAACCAGAAGTAGGTTCGGTGAACGGAGAAATATAGGTAAAGTGTCAGGATGGACTTTTATACTAACTTAGTTATGATTATCGGTAACTAGTTATACTGTTACGCTATTATATAAAGAGTAATGCCTAGATTACCCTACCTACCCCAGTAATAAACTATAACGGGATCCTAGGAGATTCAGTAAGTAAAACTAAGACTTTACGTGGATTAGCCGCGCTCACGTCCACTCTACTTAGCGACTCGTAAGTTGATCAACTGATTCGCCAGCGGACGTCTAACTCGCACGGGGTCCAGCGATATATTAATTTAAATGGTAACAATACAAAGACAATACATTCAACATAATTATAAACTTTATTCACTCGAACAGCTCTGCGATGTCACCTGTCAGACTTGACGTCTGACGTTGATTCGGTCCGAACACACTATGACCGACCACATACTTTACCTTTGTAACCGGCCAAAAAGAAATAGAAAATAGAAGGTGAACCAAGAAGAGTATATCAGGCCTTAAATTCTACAATATTTGAGCAATATATATGGATATATGGATAACGCAACATTTTTGCAAAATTTAGCACATTGAAATCGTATCAAAATGTAATGAAATTCATTACTGACTTCACATAGTCACTAGTAATGACTTGATGAACGACTGGTTTCAAATATTAGTCGGTTGTTGGCCAATTCGGGTAACAAAACAAGTTCAGTTGCAGTGCAGTTGCAGTTAAGTTTCGATCAAAACAGCCCTTTTCGTACTCTCGTAGTTTTGACAACCTCTGTCAGATACGCTCGCGTCAAGTTCGCGTCACGCGAGCCCTTTAGCTTTTAGGTTATGAATGACATTTACAAGAATACCATTTTGCAGCAAGACGTAAACTTAATTGCAACTGCAACGCAACTTGATCGGTGCGTCAAGAAATTACGTGAATTAGCCTACAGGTTGTCTAAGAGTTGTCGTTCAAATGTTCGTCTAGTTCAAAGTCCAATTTCTTTTCTTCGATCATTTGTTCTTGAAACTACAGTGTTCTTTTAATATTCTTGGGTTGTTACCATAAATTGTATTAACCTAAAGCTATACCTTCTCCAAAGATTCTCAGATTAACAGACATTAGGAAATGCAGAAATCTTATATCTACGAACTTGCGACATTAATATACTTAGACCAGTCCTACGAAGTTGGAAGTTATAGGATTTAATATTGTTTATGACACGTTAGTTTTACACTCACGTTTATATCAAACTTTCTGAAAGCATTATACAGAAGTTTCTAGAATTTAATGCAAATTCTGTACCAAGCGTATTTTTCCATGCACTACTTTTGTGTTATAAACTAAAATTGTACGCATTTAGGAAGAAGTTCCTTATTGCATTAAATACTTTAGAAGCATATGAGGAAAAATAGCTTAGTTATTTGCTAATTGAACTTAAATAATATTTAATATTAACATTTGGCATCTTTGTTTTCCGATAGCTATAATTTGACTGTCTTCAAGTCACGAGTTCATACTCATCACTGTTTACTGGGTAAGCGCGTTTTATCGTAGACCGCATCATTGCTTAACAACAGACAAGTTGGGGTTACGTTTCCCGTTTTTTTTTCACAAAAGTGGGCTTCAAGTCTTGTTTGTTTTTACCAAGTGTGTTTTTACCTACACAAAGATTGTCCGGGGATTGTCCGGAATCGAACTCGCGACCTCCCGGGTACCGCTCGGCTTACACCGCTCAACTACAGAGGTCCTCTTTTTCGTTGGGTGTTAAATTTTGATTTAAATTGAGTTACATCGTTTTTAATCGTACAAAAATTTTAAAATTCCACAAAAGATTTGCAGCATTTTTGCTGTTTCTATTGTCCATATTATGATTATCAACATAAACAAAATGAATCACTCTATCCGAATTCGATTTGTATACGTCTTATAATGTTTTATTCAGTCTGCACCGGTAAATAAGTTTAGTTTCGGACAAAACACTCCCATGTGACATAGATACAACAATTTGGCAAACATATTAACTGTAGTTACAACTGTTTTCAACCTTATTATAATTAGATAAGGTTTGTTTTGCTTTTCCAGTATGTTGTTAGTAGCAAATGTATGTAAGTCCAGCAATTCTTTGCGGGGGAAACAAGCAATCCGTCAAAGTCGATTTTATTTATCGTTTTAGTTGAATTTTATCGAACTAATAGCTTCTGAGATAAATTTACGATTGGCTACGGAATTGTAACGGAAAGGGTTCTGTCGGATGTGTGGTACGTATGTATAAACCACTTAAAGTTGATAAGGCGAATCCACTTTTGAAAAAAATATTAAATTATAAGAATTATTGAAATAAAATTATTTTATACTAGTTTTCCGCCCGCGGCTTCGCCCGCGGATGTCGGTTATCGCGCTAGACCATTAATCCCTTTTTTCGCAGTCGGATAAAACTATACTTTCCCGGGTCTCGAACTATCTCCATACAAAATTAGTTCAGTAGTGTAAGAGTGTAAGCAACATTTTAAAATCGGCAAGCCCCCATAGGTATATCCATAAATCAACAGGTGTTTCTTAAAAAATACTACGGCTCTTAGACCATACTTATAAGAAGAAATAAAATTTAAATATCGAATTCTATTCAGCGCAGAGTTATCAGACATGTCATTGTGTCAAAATAAAAAGTAATTTAGATCAAAATCACGAAGGAGTATTGATATCAACTTTGAAGAAAATCACACTCAGAATAATTTCGCAGGCTTCTCCCGCGTAGTATTAGGTTAAAAATAAAAATAAATAGAAAAATAAAAAACACGTGTTTCATTATTTGTTTTAAGTTTTATTTGTACCGAATTTGAAGTGAATCAGACCACAGACTAAACAGTTCTGGAATATTTAATTTTTCCAAAAAAGCTCATTTAACACTCCCCCTGGGGGTAGTTTTGAAAAAATAAAAAACACGTGTTTCATGATTTCTTTTAAGGTATATGTGTGCCAAATTTGGAGTGAATCGGACTTGAGACTATACAGATCCAGAGAAACTTTAATTTTTACCAATAAAACTCATTTTCCACACCTCATGGGGGTAATTATGGAAAAATAAAAAACCCGTATCTCATTATTTGTCTTAAAGTTTATGTGTACCGAATTTTAAATGAATAGGACCAAGGAATAAAAAGTTGCATACAAACTTCACCCCTCTACTTAACCCTCTTAGGGGATGATTTTTAAAAATATTATTAGCCTATGTCCGATTCTAGGGTATACACTACCTACATTGCAAATTTCAATAAAATCGGTTGAGCGGTTATGGAGATACGCGGTAACAAACCTTCACACACACACACTTACTTTCGCATTTATAATATTAGTAAGATCGGATTAAAAAAAAAAAATTAGAAAATGTTTGGAATATACTACCAGCATGAGACTCAGTGCTTAATTTACTTGTACGAAAACCCAAGAAAAATCAACTCATAATTCAAGACACTCTGAGCTCAGTTTGCTTAAATCGGAACGCAACTTAAATAATAATGTTTTTAGGTAATCAGTAATAATTGTGATTTTGTCTTTGAAACGTCGGGATCTAAAATCTAATATAAACCGCGATAAAATCCGTTATGGAGCAGATTTATTTCAATGTGTGACATTCGCGTATATCTAATAAAACACTAGATATATAAGAACTAATGAAATGTTGGTGTGTTATTAAGTCCACCAAACGCCGAAAATGGGTAAAAAAAAACTAGAAATCAAAATTAGCTTAGGTTTAGTTATGATGTGTTTGAAATCGCTCCAAGAAACGTAGAAGTGTCAAGCGAAGTTCTATAAGAATACTTAGGTAAGCTTGTGTGGCGCAGCGTGTCGTGTTGTTAGGGGCCATGAGCATAGGATATCAGTTTTATAAATTTACTTTATAATAGACACAAGAGGAGTTTCGTGTCTTGATGACACTGTAACACGCAAGCATAGTGTATTTTTGACTTAACCCACTGATTAAATACTTGATGATAAGCGCCGAACCCGCAAGGAGGTACCCAAACCCTCATATACCCACACATATAACTATCAAGGGCAACTCTACCGTCATAAGGAAAAAGAGTGTATCTGACATTTTTTTTCGTATCTGGGTTTTTAACATTGTCGGAATCAGTGTCTTTTGCTGATTCTAACAATGTTTGTAACTCGGTTACAAATAAAATGTCATATGCCACCTAAAAAGGCAGAACTGTACTGTAACACCTGCGCTCGGGTATTTCTAACCAAGTTTGGATTAGCAAGCCACATTAGGGCTCACGCTAGGAAGCAATAGCTTTCAGGGTCGCCGTCATCGTAATCGACGAGGAGGACTATATAGGATTACTAGCGGCCCGTCCCAGCTTCGCCCGGGTAGCTTCAGTCCACTCAACAATTTCCATAAAATGTGATAACCATAGCAGCGCCATCTATTGATTACTTACTCAACCCGGTCGAAAGGTATCGACATCTGTTAGAATCATTTGGAGTTAACAGATAATTGTGACTGTCAAATAATAACAGACAAATAATTAGCAATAAATTGAAATTGCGACTATAATTTGAGATTTAAACTATCCTATCTCTTAAGTTGGAACGAACTGCACATGGTGTGCGAATTTTATTATAATCGGTTAAGTGGTTTAGGAGTCCATTGTGGACAAACATTGTGTCACGAGATTTATATATATTAAGATAAATACCTAGACGACACTTTCTTCAAACAATAATTGTAACAATTGTATGAACTGTGGTCTTCCGTTGGCGGGGTATCAAGGAAGATAGTAAATTTTGATTGGTTCGTTAAACCAACCAATTAAAATTAGCTTGTGGTCGAGCAATGAGGAGTGATAAGAAATAAATTAAGTGTTTGTGAGTGCCCACTGCCCACCTATGCGGTGTTTTTAGATATCTTGTCAGCTCTTTAACTTAACTATAGATTTTTTTAACAGAAAATTTTGACTACAGGTTTAGTTTACTGTGACAAAGCGTGAAGAAACAACAATAATGAAGGCGTCAGGACTCGTAGTAATTGAAATAAGGGGTCACAGTTGGTGAAAAATTCCAAAATATACTATAGAGCAATAGTAGGTAGATTGACACTGATATGAAGCTATGAACAAACACTGATTTTAAAAGGAGAGGTCAAAAGTGGGATAGTATTTTGAACACCAATGTGAAAGCTTGTTTAATAAGTTATTAGAATTAAACACGAATTTTAGGAGCACCCATTTTTGTAAAAATCTAAAAAATATAATAGAAAAACAAAACGCACATTACCTTTAATTATCCATTTCCTAAGCAGTATAAATATTGCAATCATGTCAATAATTTCATTGTATTATAGTATATTTTTCTTATAATATTATTCTAGCTGCAGTTTAATGTAATTATGACGAAAAATATTTTTTATCTTATTAGTGTAATAACAAAACGCGCGGAAAAAAAGATGATTACGGGAAACGTCATGATGTCATTGTCATTGATCAGTTTGATTGACAGCATTCTAAATAATTTTAGTTTTTTTGGTTGCTCAATTGTCATTTGGCCAAGGGGTTGCCAAATTGCAATAATCATAATATTGCATTGAAGATTCTTATTTTCAGTAACAATTTAAAAAAAAAAACGGGAGGGTGTAAAATAATTTTAAATACACCAAAAAATTTAATTAATTATGCTCTATTAACCTATGTAACTCAGATTGCTGTTCAAATTTACAATTATTTTAATCCCAGGCTCTATACATTTTTTGAAGGTCTCCTTTAATTACTAATTTTGTACGGCGACCCACCGCGCCAGCTCCGCACCTCTCACGCTCCTTAAAATACGTTCAAAATTGGTTGCCCCGTTGCGCGCCCATCCATCCTATGTACGCGTCGCTAACAACACTATTCATTGGAATAACAAAACGCATACATTTACTAGACTCAACAAATATCCTTACATTAGGTAAACTCAAAATGCAACCATTGTGTTCACAGACTAAAATACTAGCAGTATACCAATGCTTTTATCGCGACGACCAGACTGTGAAATGTCTCGGTATTTGTCACCAGGTTTAGAATAGAAATGTGCATTAAGTAATCTGGGAGATGATAGCAGGAACTTTTGATGCAAGGTTTTGTGTGGTTTTCTTGAAAGGTTTTTATATTTTTTAAGGTCTTGTTCCTACAGTGATGTGTTATTCAAGTTTTCAAGAATGTTGCCTATGTTATTCAGGAACTTATTATATCAACATACCTTTAAAATAATTTAAATAGAAATGAAGGTAGATGGCACAAGAGCAGCGGTAGAACAGCGATATCGGCCTCACCCGGTCGTCGCGTCCACACATCTTTGTACGAATTGTTCCCCTGCTCAATACCGGTGAAGGAAAACTTGGTGAGCAAAAACTTGGATCTCTCACCACCGCACTTAGCCAGTGTGTGTGTATTAAGGCCTAAACTCTCTCAACTAGTAAAATAGCTGAGAGAAGACCCGTGCCCACAGTGGACCAACAAAAAGGGAGTGAAGTTAATATATAACCACAGATAATATAATACTATACTATATAACTTAACCTTTTGACCGCCACGCTATAACAGCATCTCAGTGCTCTGTTCGCCAACCTCGGAAAAAGTCAGTTCTAATATTTAACCCATAAAACACGTAAAGGTAATGATATAATTTGTTGATTTTGTATTTTTCTATGACCTGTTTCTTGTCTGCTATAGAAGTCGGCACGCGTGTGCTTGTCGTGTTTAGCCGTCATTGGCGTTCAAAAGGTTAATATTGTTATTAGCCCATGTAATATGCTTCCATTATGTTCATACTATTATTGAGTATGGTATGGTATATTCAGTGAAGTGACGCACTTGTTCAGAGAGATGATACAGAGACATGATCTCAATAAAATAAACAATATAACATAGCAATAAAATCTAAGGCGTGAAGCAATAAGAAATAGGCGCATTAATTACAAGAAACCCCAAACTACAATTGCACTTTCGTGGCTTTTATTGTAAAGGAATAAAGATTAGTTTTGAATTTGATTTTTTCTGTAATGTTGTAAGTTAACTATGGGGTAAGAACGGAAGAACGCCTAATATATGGTGTTTTAGGTAATTAAATGTCACATAGATCAGAGATTAATGATGTGTTACGATGTGTGGGGACCTCTTGTGTGTGTTTCTTGCGATTTCGTAGGAAATGAGACAATGTGCTGAAATGTTAGATAAATGGGACTGTGACTTCTGAAATTAGTGTTGTTTGATTCTGTGTTTACTTGCTTTATTTCAAGAAGTGGGCGTAACTTAATAGTATTATTTCTTTGCACATGTTCTATACATGTGCAAAGAAATTCACACCCACCCACTTCTTGTCCTTGTTCTTCCTTTTATCTGAATCCCCAAAGATGGTCCCCGGGTGGTGCTAATCAGGCAACAATTAACTGGTAAATAATTATGTTTACTTACTAGTAATCAACTGGTGGTAGCCTTCGGCCGTGGTTAGTGACCACCCACCAGACAAAGCCGCACCGCCAAGCGGCTTTGCCGTGTTCCGGCGTGATTTCTGGTGACAGCATTTAATAAGGTGAGTTGGGATTGTTGCTCCTTTATGGTTTCTAACTATATGGAGCCTCATTCCACTGCCATTTTCTAACCGAAAATCATTCCTGTTTCAGAATAATAAAAAATAAAAAAACATTTACCCGACTGCGAAAAAAGAAGGTAGGTAATAGTTTAGCGCTATAACCGACCTACGCGTGGGCCGACCCTCGCGGTCTCAGGCAGAAAGTTAAATTTTATTTATCATCTTAACAATTATACTAGTAAGAAAGAGACAAGATCCATTTTAACTATAAACGCTTATATAATATTAAATGAAACAACATTTACAGTTGATAATCAAAATTCGTCATTTCATGCACGTCAGACGTAAACCAGTAGTTATAGTGGTCATAAATTGCGCTTCCAATCTCTGTAATTAAAACTAGGATGGCTTCATATCAAATGGCTGTGCTTTAATAGTTCTGTGTTATGAAACTAATATTTGTTCAAATGAGGTTGCGGTTTGTTGATGAATTAAATGCGAAATGAAAATAACTACTCCTTTGTCTTACTAGGCGGTTTACGCAGATATTATAATAATAATAATAATAATAATATAGTGGGACATGAACACACACGGTCATCTGATCCCAAACTAATTAGAGCTTGTACTATGGAAACCAGATAACTGGAAATATACTACATATAATACTTTTCTTTTGTATATATATACGTGCCTCTCACTCGCTCTCATTGTGAGCGCATAACGTGAGCGGAGCGTAACGCAGTTTCTTGAAGTGTAACCCGGCAAACCAATTTATAAGACGTTGTCACGTCAAAATATATGACGAACATGCTTTTAGTTCTGTATTAATAAAGCATGTTTTAAAAACCTTACAATCACTATTTAATCCTAATAGTACAAGTTCTGCTTAGTTTGGGATAAGATGGCCGTGTGTGTTGATGTCCCACTATATTATTTATTTATTACGTACTATGGAAACCAGATAACTGGAAATATACTACATATAATACTTTTTTTTGTAAATATATACTTAAATGTTATAATAATATTCCAGGACATTAACACACACGGTTATCTGGTCACAAGCTAAGCAAAACTTGTGTTAAGGAAACCAGGTGACTGATATATACTATACTTAAACAGCTTTTTTTTAAACATATACATATAATAGATAGTTACACCCAGACTCGAGACAGACAGACATGTTCATCACACAAATATCTGTCTCGGGTGGAAATCGACCTGCGGCGTGAAAAGCAAACATCTTACCGACCACGCCACCGGCCCAACGATCCTTCATAAGTGTGCAAAATTTCAAATAAATTGGACGTTTAGAAGTGGGTCACAATTGCGTTGGAAGTTTCCGTTACAAACATGCAAGTGAAGCTACCTGAAGAATAAAAAAATACTATGTATAGCTAAACAACGAGTATACAGATTCTTAAGAGACACATAATAATAACAATTTTAGCAAACTGCTCCTAACAATATTTATAACTTGACACAGGAACTGCCCCCTCCCGGAAACTGCCGGAACTAGGTGCAATAATTATTAATTGCCATCCGTAAGAAAACGACAACGTTAAGACGTCTCCACGGGACGTCCAACAAAGTTGTAATATTAATGAATTCTGTTGCAATCAAATACAATCAAATTGAAAATTAATTGTTTGAATGTAATTGGATTTATGGAAAATTTTTAGTTTATTTTCGAAAATACTGAAATTATTTGCTTTGATCTGTTTTTGCGCTTTTTAGTATCACGTAACATAGCATCGGCCTGTATTACCCGAAAATGTAGGTAGAGGAATATCACGTTTTATGTTTTTGTTGTCAGCTCCAACTCCATCCTGAACACCATAGAATGGAGATTCGACTCTCCATTGGTACTGGGAATTGTTCGTAGATGTATCTCGAACAATATCCTAGTAACAAAATAAATGTTTTATAACGGTTTTAATTTAATTTATTTTACTAACATAGTTATAAGATCTGTTTTTCTTTTTCTTTATAATATAATAATAATATAGTGGGACATTAACACACACGGTCATCTGATCCCAAACTAAGCAGAGCTTGTACTATGGAAACTAGATAGCTGGTAATATACTACATATAATACTTTTCTTTTGTAAATATATACTTAAATATAGATAATTACACCCAGATACAAGACAAACAGATATATTTAAACAAATGTTTGTCTCGGGTGGGAATCGAACCCACGACCTGCGGCGTGAAAAGCAAGTATCTTACCGTCAAACTAATTATACTAACACTATATGGATGTAGCTTGGCCGAAATAAATGGTATATTATTTTATTTTTATTTTATTTATTGCTGTTCACCGGGCATAACTCTAAACTTCGGGTTTCACCTAAAAGAAAACACGTAAATTCTTGACACGTCGATCAAGTTGCGGTGCAGTTGCAATTACGTTGTAATTAAGTTGCTATTAAGTTTAGGTACGTCTTAGTACAAAATGGTATTTTTGTGATTGTCATATAAATAGCATACACGCTGAAGCGCTCATGTGACGCAAACTTGCCGCGAGCGTATCTGACAGCGGTTGTCAAAATTACAAGAGTACGAAAAGGGTTGTTTTGACCGAAACTTAACTGCAACTGCACTGCAACTGAACTTATTTAATAACGTGAATTAGGCCACAGATTCTCTAAGTATATTACGAAAGTATTTAAACTAGACTTGCGAAATAAGATATCAATGTACTCTAGCTACTTTACTCATACCCAGGAACACAGCCTACAGTTATTACACTGTGTGTAATCACAAACAAAGTTTTTTTTATAAATTCTCTAGGTATATAGTGTAAAAAATGTTTTTTACACTATATACCAATTATATGATCTATATGTCTTCTTCTTGGTGGTTCCGCTCTTGTCAGTAGTCAGAGTCACATTGAGTCGTCCACACCGGTTGTAGAGGCAGACACAGCTCTCCACACCATCTCTCGCCATCTGTGCCTATTAGTTGACTGTCTGGCACGGCCATGTAATTTGATTTTTGTAGTATATATTATTTCGTCAGTCCTGCGTATAGGCAACCTGCCATGTGATCTGGTTATATCTATTTGGGTACTATAATTATTCTCGATATCAATGACATGACATACTATGACACTACATCCTATTACCGCGCCGCGCGTGAGTGCCACATGTCCTCAAATTTTTTGCATTTCTATCCGACATTTCACTTTAGCTAAAGATTAATGTTTTGTTAGTATTTACTCTCTTTTTAACACTGTACTTTATTACCACTTAAGGAAACTTGTTAATACTTAATCCAATTTACAAACAAAAAGCATTTCCACGTCGATTTCAATTCGACCCCAATACCTTCACAACCCTCGTGGGCCTTAATTTATTCTTTCACTGCGTCTTATTATTTGCAAATGGTCTATTTGTCGCGACTTAACCCTTGCAACGCAGATGGGGTCCAATAGACCGCGGATTACTGCTATACGCCTCAAACCGTCAAACGACGTCGTTTGCTCTAAACGCTCACAATTTATTGATAAGGACATTGACAGATATTGCCGTAGGTCTCGTAAAATGCAAGCGGCAGATTAAGGGTTGACGAGTATTTGCAAATGGGACCAGTTACCACAGGTTCGGTTTCATTACTAGAGGGATTTTGTGTGTGAAATGGTTTAGGGCTTATAAGCTTTTGTTGTGCAAATTTTCAGAGAAGTTTATAGGTACTTTTGTACACGCCCTAGTTCTGTATTGAATGGGCTTAATTTAAAAATCATACATTTATTTTTATTTATTCAGTTACTCAAAATTTGCATGCATCTTACTTAATTACTAGTCTGACAAACTGCATATCAGTTTGTCGGCAGCAGTTCCCGTTTAAAACTAATTAAGTACAGATTTAATTCATAAGATACTTACTGATATCTAATTCTACTTATTACTATTACTTAAGATTAGGTATACAAATAAACACCATGCAAATAAACTACTTCTATGGACATAGAAAAAGGTAATGTTTTTTTAAAACCCTTTCAAATTGGTTTTTCTTTGTGATGTTGGACAACAAATCAACAGGTAATTCATTACTTAGTGTCGGTACTATGTATCTTTTAGTACGTTTACCATAATAGTTGTTTGTTTTTGGTACAGTGAGTCTTCTTTTTGTAGCTAAACGTAACACGTAATACATAATTATATATGTACTGCATGTAGGTATATATATAGCTTCAATTTTTACAAGTACGAGTGGAAAGTGAATCCTGTAATTTATTCAATATAAAATTTTTTTACTTCGTCTCTCAAAGTTATTTTATTTTAAAAAGACAATTCCCAAGATCTCAAGCTTTTAAAGCTGAGGGTGTGGACAAACATTTTCATTGTTTTTTTTTGTCATGTTATGGTTCTCTTAGTAGTCTGTGCATGTTATGCTTAGTAAAACAAAGTATTGGGAAACAATTTTTGCTAAAATATGTCAAATGCTTGATTTGTTTTGACATTCGGTTCACTTTAAAAATCTTTATGCTCATTGTAAGTCACTCACATAATAACTGAAAAAGTAGAATAAAATAGAAAAAAATCAGCATTTGCTACTGTTGCTTACCTAATAAATCTGAATTCAATTTATTTTTTAGTTTCGACTTACATGTGTAATAAAATAAAGAAATAATTTTTACTTTTTCCCCATATTTCCATTCTTATTTACTTCTTAGGTAGTTTAATAACCAAAACAAGAGGTTTCATGAAAAATGAGTATCCTCAAGATAAAGTCTTTGTGAAATGGCATGTTTTCAGTGTAATGGCGTCTTAATGAGAAGCGAAGTTGTGAGCGACGACACGAACATATTAATTACCACCCTAGCTGTAATGCACGTCAGTGGATGATTTATCTTCTAAAAGTGTTAAAGATAGGTGATTAAAAGTCTAGCCGAAACAAATCCATGTTTATTATGTATCATCAAATAAAATGTTTTGAGGTCTAAACTGTCGCATTGATTTTGACAACTTTTGGTATAGAGATAAATGAGATTTAGAAATGGATATTGGACTAATTTTTTTTGTAATGTTTAACAACGTTCGTGCTACGCCTGAGTGTAAAAAAATAAAAGAGTGAGTTTTCAATATGTAACAAGGATGTCTGTACCACTAAATATTTTTTCTTAGAAATTATAAAAGTATACCTACTTTTATGTTATAAATATGATTTGTAATACGTAAAGTAATTAAAACTGATTACTATTATTATAGACGGGCCGGTGGCGTGGTCGGTAAGGGTTCGAAATCCACCCAAGACAACCATTTGTGTGATGAACATGTCTGTTTGTTTCGAGTCTGGGTTTAAATATATAATATTATGAGTATGTATTTACAAAAGAAAAGTATTTTGAGTATAGTATATACCAGTTATTTGGTTTCCATAACACAAACTCTGCTTAGCTTGGGACCAGATTACCGTGTGTGTTAATGTCCCAGAATTATTTAATTTTGTTTTACTTGTGGGAATGAACTTTCGTGCATTGAAATTACTTTCTCTTTGGCACAGAATTTGTTTTTAGTAGTTTCTCGTATAGTGTGCCTTATATGCAGTCAATAAGCCATAACTCACCTATACTTTTACGAAATTACTCCAAAAATATATTACCTAATGGAGCCAAAACATTATTTATGGATATTATTCTTGGTCATAATAAATAAAAGAAAGGGTCAAAATCACACTCCTTATAACTACTTTGTGATATTCAATGGACGAATAAAAGGGTAACCCTGTACAGTGTGGGGTAAAAATGCTAAATTTACTGTCAAGCGCTGGCCATTTCAGTCCTCTGCGGCCGACGTCGCGATATTTTGCAGCTTTGTGTTTCCTTTGCATTGATTTCCTTACAAATAGCTGGGCGGGTTTGCGTGGGGTAAAAGGAATAAGCGATTAGAGAATTATAAATAATATTAGTTTAGATTTAAGAGTAATTCTAAATGACTCCTTCTTTGTATTATTTCACTTCTAACCTCTTTGATGATCAGTGTTCCACGACACGGGTTTTCTCATCACTATTCTACGAGCTGAGAGAGTTAAGGCATTAATCCACTAACACTGGCCAAGTGTGGGATGGTGGATGTCACATGTCCTCAAATGATTAGTTTTAGGACATGCTGATTTCTTTAAGAAGTTTTGTATTGTAAGTTGTTAAGTATTGAGCAGCGGCGATTAAATAATTCACTCAAAGATTTATGTGGACACTGACCTTATTTTGTTGATACCGCTGCGCCACCGCTGATCATTTGTATTCTTATTACGTAATTTAGTAGGAAGATGTTATTTTCCTTTTAAATCATTGAAATTAAAAAGTTGAAAGGAATAAAAAAAAATAGTAAAATAATAGAAAAAAACGAATTAAAGATTGTTTAAGATATTTACCAATACGCGCGCAATAAAGTGATAATAGTTGATTGCTTGCAGGTTTAGTTGTTATTAAACGGACAAAACTATTTAATACTAACTTTCTGACCACGGCTCCGCCAGCGCTTATATCGGTTATTGTACTAAATCAGTAACCGGCCCGCGCTTATGTCGGTTATCGTGTGATGAACCCCTTCTTACGCAGTCAGATAAACTGTCTTATGTTTTTCCCCTGGATCTCAAACTATCTCCATACAAAATTTCATTCAAATCGGTTTAGTGGTTTTAGCATGAAAGCGCGACCGGCAGACAGACAGAGTTACTATTGCATTATTTTTTGTATAATATTAGTAAGGTTCTATTTCATTTCGCTGTAAGTACTTAATGGTCCAAAACTGAAAGCAATTTATTCGAAACAATAAATGAATACGTTCACTATTGAATTGGACCACACGTTGACAGTTCAAGATTTTTGCCCGAGTGGGTCTTTTTTACCTATTTTCCGTACAATAAAGCCTCGTTGAATCCGACACGCATTTCAAGGGTTAGGCGAGTGGAAAATAATGTGAATTTAATTTGTTCTCCGAGTGTTTTCATTCACTGCGACTAAATGAGTCGTGATTTATAGCTTTTTGTACTAAAACCTATGGAATTTTAATGACCTAAGGTGAAAAGTCACTTGTTCAGCGTGCCAATGTATCCGTTCCCTAAAGAAAATTCCGACGCTTAGGTTTTAGATATATGGCTTTATTCATAAAAATCTTATGAAACTCTTTAGTTAAAATTGACTTTGTCTCTTTCTTACTAATTTAAATGTCAAAATAACAGACAAACACAACCGAATTATAAACCTGTTTAAGCTATAATGAGCTTATAAGACGTTTATGAATACGCGAGGGTTAGATTTTAGTTACTTATATATTATCAGTATTATTCATAAAAATTAAAAACTCTTTAATTAAAATGGACTTTGTCTCTTTCTTACTAATTTAAATGTCAAAATAACAGACAAAGATAGTCGAATTATGAACCAATTTTAGCTATAATGAGTTTATAAGTTGTTAATGAATGCGGGGGTATATCTTTACTAATATTAAATTAGTAAAGTCTCTGTCAAAACTACTGAACCGATTTGGACGAATTTTGGTATGGACATAGTTTGGGGCTCGAGAAAGGACTTAGGATCGTTTCTATCCGACAGCATAAATAGAGGTTAATGGTTTAGAGCGACAACCGACATACGCGCGCCGCGAGTGGAGCCGCGGTCGAAGGGATAGTACGAGTATATCTATTTACATAAAAATGAAACCCGTTTTCCGCTGTCACGACATCACGCGCGAACGGCTGGACCGATTTCGCTAATTCTTTTTTTAAAATATTATTAAGTACGAGGATGGTTCTTACGCAGAGAAAAATTAAAAAAAAAAGAAAATTTAGAAAGCGAAGAAGTGCCGAAAACCGGGTTAGCTAGCTATTATTTATTATTGGTTATATTCGGTAGGTCTGATACCCGGTAGATGGCACTGCTTTGCCGGGCAGAACGACGTCTGCCGGGTCCGCTAGTTATAAATAAATAAACAAATAATATAGAGGGACATTAACACACACGGCCATCTCATCCCAAACTAAACAGACCTTGTACTATGGAAACCCTTATAACTTGTAATATACTACATATTATAGGTACTTTTCTTTTGTAAATACATACTTCAATACCTACAGATAATTACATCTTTACTCAAGATAAAGTGACATGTTCATCACACAAATGTCTGACTTGGGTTGGAATTGAACCTACGATCTGCGGCGTGAAAAGCAAGTGTCTTACTTACCACGCCACCGACCCGTTATAAGTATTATGTTGAAAATCAGGTATACAGCCAATCTGATGGTATGTAGTCACCGTAGTTTAAGGACGCTTGCAATACCAAAGGCCTCATGTACACGTTGCCAACCCGCATTTGGCCAGCATGTATGGCAAAAGGCTTATGCCTTATTCCACACACGCTGTCTAAGGGCCAAGAGTTTAGACTCTCTCAACTCGTAAGATAGTTGAGAGAAGACCCGTGCCCAGCATTGGGTCATTAAAAGGGGTTGAAGTGAACACGTATTTTAATGTTATTTCTTACATGTTGTATAGCCTATTGTGGCCCTTTGATTACATTAAGATTTCGAACATAATGTCTAAACTAAACCTACTTAGTCAAATGTCCATCAGATTAACAGCTCAACACAACACCAATATCCAATTATCTTAATTTAATTCCCTTAAAATATTCATTCCATTTGTCACTTCGGACGGCGGTCAATTGTTACGTCCACCCTACTGGTCCATACAACGAAAATTTTCAACGACTGTCATTTGTTTTATGAAAAGGACAGCGCTATATATATTGTATAACTCCATCCCTTTCGTGCAATAGGGTAAAGGCTACGTGAAAAGCCCATGGTATGATACGAACTGGACGATACAAAAACACAGTTAAACACGCATTATGTATGTAGATTACATTTAGTAACACAATTGTTTAAATAAACCTGGTAATGGAGTTTTCAATGAATTACCTCTTTAAGCATTTGTCGATTAAAACGGAGTGGTCATTGTTGAGATTTTGAATAATAAATAGTTACTATTCAGGACTGTAAAGGGTTCAATTGATGTTTAGATTAAGGTATCTAAGTCTATTGTATTATTAATAGCTTAGGTAAGTACATTCAGCAACAAAAGTTGATTCACAAATTCAATATTACGACACATCTTTACCCAAGATAATTCCAATAAGTTTTGTAAAGAAGCTTGACATTAGAAGTAAAAGTGGGTAACCCAGAGGAGTACGTAATTTATTTATTTATTTACACCATACATTCATCACTTAACACTTGTAAGCAAACTAAAGACGTACTCCCCAGCATTAATGCAGGTTTGGCGCGTAGGCTGAAACGGCTCGCAAGGCCGCAGCTTCGCCTTATCACCGGCATTATAACTGGTCATGCCTTACTAAACAAACATCTCTTCACCATATGTGTCACAGACAGCCCTTTGTGCAGGGCATGTATGGAAGAGGAAGAAACAGCCACTCACGTGGTCATCTGTTGTCCAGTAGTGGCGAGATACAGAGCGGAACACCTTGGATCACCAAGGTCACTCCAGGAAGCCATCGACAACATAAAGGGTCTGCTAGGTTTCCTCCTGGATCTGGGCTGGCAATAGTGTCGCCAGCCCAATCGCGCAAAATAGTCGAGTTGCGGAAAACAGCCCGCTAAACTAACTAACTAACACCATACATTCACTACCATATCAGGCTTAGACTTAATGCAATGTTTGTGACTACGGGCGATGAAACACGTTTAAAACTTACATAAAACTATATACTTAATTATTTTTTTTAACCATTAATAGGTTTGTGCTTGACCACAACTTGACTGATGTGAAGCAATGATGTAATCTACGATGGAACGTACTTATCCAGTATTATCACCCGGTATTTACCGGTCCACTCTTGACTATAATAATCATAACAAAACATAACTGACAGCGTATCAGGTAGCATCTACTAATTATTGTAACAATGTACATAATCCAGATATAATTAAGCCGAGGGCCACAATCTCGCGAACCACTCTATTGACACACATTGACAAGAGAATTATCTAGCAATTGTAATTAGGTTGTTGACATGTAGCAACGGACGTCAATTTATTGTGGACGGCTATTAGTGTATTTACCTTAATAATGTAACGCGAGATACAGGTAATTGCTCTAATATACTAAAAGTAACTCTTTCACGCATTGACGCCTAAACTATTAACCGATTTAAATGAAATTGGACAGAGAGACGGTATATAGCGTGAAAAAGGACACAAGCTACTTTTTAATGCGAAAAAAAGGGGTTTAAATTAGAAATGAAAGATTGTATGGAAATTAATGTAAAAAATATAATAAACTAGTGGTCCGCCCCGGCTTCGCACGGGTATATTTCGGTATTTGACAGCAAAATTCCCATTAACAAAATGATCCATGCCATTCATTGAATTCATTTGTTACAAAAAATGTGAGAGTTAAATCAAGAAACGCTCGACCGATTTTGTGCAAACTTCACATAAACCATCTACTAAATAGTCCAAACAAAGCCTAAACATTTGGTTTGGATAAGTGAGCCCGTTCTTGAGTTATACAATTACAAACGAAAAATGGCATTGATTTTTATATTTATAGACCTATCTAGAGGAAAGCTAGTTATTAACCAAATTATAATGTAAATTTTATTATACCAATGAATTTTAAAATAACGAATTTAACTATTTTCAGTAAAAGTTCTGTTGGAGCGTTTTTCACTGTTAATTTTACATTCATTAACCAATCACCTTTTCAAAGTCTACCAGGTAAAGTTAATCCAAAAAATTCCTTCAGTAAAAATGAAATAAAGTTAAAAACTTTAGTGTCCCACTGCTGGGCATGCATCTTTTACAGGTTAGGCCAATAATACCTATTAGATCAGATTCCAAACATCCGATTGGTACTTACCTGGCTAGAAAATTTTATACATTGGTGTTTAGATTTAGCTGAAGAGCAGTGAAGGCGCAGCAGTCTCGCCTTTGAAATATAAAGTCGCGGGTTTGATCCCTCGTCGTGCCCGCACATCTTTGTGTGAATGGTTTCATCGCAGTGGCTCAATATCAGTTAAGAAAAACATCTAAGAACTAATCAAACGAGGACATGAATTGTGACTTCCACCAACCTGCATTAGGCCAGTCTTTCAACTCGTCCGTTAGTTGAACAAAACTCCTAAAATATTTTGAAGAAAGAAAAGAAAGAAAAACATTTATTTGACAAAGACAGGACACACAAAATCAAATGATAAAAAAACACAGAAAGAGAAACAACATACATAAATAGAAACAATAAAAAAAAAGGAAAATAAAAGAGTAGGTAAGTGTGACCCATCAGTGTCAAAAGTGAAGCTTTTGTTTTTTTAGAGTTTTCGTTTTCTTAATCATGCTGAATACTAACTAAATTTGACAGCATTAATATATGACAAATGAATGATATAAATGACAGACATACACGCTTCACTGACTATCGAACTATGCAATAAGGAAAATGAGAAAAAGTTTAAGTCTCTCAAATTTACATGGCATCATTACGTGTTGATTAATGACGTCACCATGGCAGTTCAATTTGGTGTAAACCGAATACTCGATTCGATTGTCAGTAGGGTGTACTTACATGAAAAATTATGCTATAAATCAGGAATAAATAAAATGTTACGCACTTCTAAATTATATTAGATCTATACTTTAGAACTCTTTTATAATTAGTAATTATTATAGATTTTCAGGCATAGATGCCCGTTTGCTTAGTACATAATTTAGATGAAATTGATACTGAGTGTCAGAAGAGACCAAACTTCAAATAATAATTCATCATTGAAATAAAACTACTTTTTAACGGATTCTATCGCGGTTTATTATAGATTTTAGATCCCGACGTTTCAAAGTCTTTTCAGACTTCATGTTCACGGGTGGAAGACTTTGAAACGTCGGGATCTAAAATCTAAAATATACCGCGATAGCATCCGTTAAAAAGTAGTTTTATTTCAATGTGTGATATTGGCGTAATTCTAAGACAATACTAAATAATTCATCATTCAAAAACAAGCAAAATGTCTTCTAACGCTTGACATACATAGGCAGAATACGAGTAGTCTTCATTGTTTCTGTTGCCAAATAAAATAATGTCTTCATGGTATAAATAGTTTATTTATTTAAAGAATTATTTCATAAAAGGTCTTACTCTTTTTACAAAATAATTAATAGTCACATTTAGATGTAAAAAATGTGAAGCCTTGAGAATAGTTTATTAGCAACTGTAGAGCTATTTTTATTGCATAATACTAATTGTAGGCAACTGAAATTATTTTCATAAAATAATTTACATAAATTTTTTGAAAATTGCAAATAGTAACATAATAATATAAATTCATAGTCACCCTTAGATCGGAACAAAAAATAATACAATATTTATCCATTATAAGTATTACATTCTTGTTGCTCATAAATCAGTGTGAGGAGCGACATCCGAGGTTTTGACAAATGGCCTGCAGAAACAAGTGACGGCTAGGATAAATGGCGTGTAACTTGCACTGTTACCTCATATCATACAAGGATATAGGATAATAACGATAATTTGAGAGCTTCCCGATTGGTTTAGCGAGAAAAAAAAATACACAACTAAACAAAAATTTGTAGCAGAGCGTAACAGGAGATAACTGCAGGTTGCTTGTCTGATTGTCTATGATTGCCATTGTTACGTCGCGTCAGGGAACAATGTCTATGAGGTTGTTTCGATGAGCACATGGTATGTGCAAACCAAAATTGATCTCACAAAAAGGCATCGATTTCCATCCAAAAATTTTGTGAATATTTGTTTGTCAAGCGCCAGACTATCAAAGAATAGCTGCGAATTGTGCTTATTAGTAGCGTGCGTTATACACAGTACCTATGTCCAGCCGAGGACTGAAATGTCTGACGATAATGATATGTTTAAAAAATATCTTAAAAATCGGTTCATCCGTTTTTGAGTTATGTATGGTGTAATTAACAAGACTTATGAACAACCCGTTTCATTCTACGTAATATTCAAGAAAAACGCTAAATTTTTCTCTTGTCAGTCAGTCAGTCAGTTTCTTCTTTATATATTTAGGAGATAGGTAATCTAAGTAGTACTTATTCTTGCATACAAAAGGTATACAATATCATACATCGTAAACCTTTGTTGCCAGATTATCATTTGCACCTTGAAGCCATAAAAGAAATAAATAACATTAGACACTAAATGGAAAACAGCAGGACCTCACTATACACCCGTTTTCATTGTACGTAATGTTTAAGAAAAACGCTAAATTTTTCTCTATTGCATTGTTTTTCAATGGTTTTCAAACTATTTTGAACAGGAAATAAACTATTCGCAACGTTCATAATATAGGGGCTAACTACCTTTTTTTTAGAGTATGGGTGGCGCAGCGGTACAGGCCTCGCCTTAGATTTATAAGGTCGCGGGTTCGATTTCCAGTCGACGAATAATGTCGAAGTCATGTATTCAAAGTGATTTTTTGCAATACCTTCTCCTTAGCTTCTAGATCTTATTTTTTTGTTAATAAGGTAAGGCAGAATTTTGATAGGTCCTACGCACTAAATTGGGATACCTAAAGTGAAAATGTGCGTGCTCGTAGAAATTCCTAAAATAAAAATGTGCGTGCTTGTGGAATTCCACGTGCTCGCACAAAGCGCTTTGCTCCCACATTTATTACTGCCAAGTTGTGGAATTCGTTGCCGGCATCTCTGTTTCCCGATAGCTATAATCTACCTGTCTTCAAGTCACGAGTGAATCAGTATTTATTAGGTATGCGCGTTCCATCGTAGACTGCAACATTGCTTCACATCAAGCAAGTTGTGGTCAAGCGCAAACCTATTATAGGATAAAAAAAAAATGACCGGGCTTGATAAAAATATTAAGGCCGTGTTTGTTTTCGTTCTGTATCGAAATCAGTCGTGGCAATGAGTTTTTTTTAACGAAAATGACATATTATTCTATTAACGCTGTATTTTTGCCATACCTTATGTCTTTGCTTGTAGACTAGTGGCCAAAGGTTGAGAAACACTGGTTCATACATAATAGATACTATCCCTGCTGGGTTATACTATTACTGCATGTAAATGTGAAAACCTCGTGACTAGATACTTTTAAGGTTAGGTTAAACAAAATTATTGGCAATTCTGTTTAATAGATATATGAGTGCTTAAGAAGAGTTAAGTGTTGTGTGTTACTGGTTATCTCAAGGGAAAATAGGACTTGCGTGTTAAACCTTCAAATAGTAGACTGAAATGAAAATGTTTGTGATATATCTTTGTTTTTCTTTGGGTGTTTATGGGTTCCGAAGTAAACAAGAAACCCTTGTATCTTAGAGACGCATGGTACTACAGAGCTATAGGGTGTATTTTGGCATGGTATATGTAAATATATTATAAAATCTTAAAATAATTATAAAATCGAGATTAAGAAAGCGTATTATAAAATTTCAGACTATCTAACGGATAAAAACGCTTGGAATTAAGTCGCTCTGATTCAACACACTAAACAAATAAAATGGAATAGATATAAGTACTTCATTTAAGAAAGAACAAACGCCTATTGAGTTTTTTAGCAGTGTTTCTCAGTAGTTGCTAGTCATTCACTGCACGGTAGGAAAAGAAATTGGACTATTTTTATGTCGACTCGCGTCTCAAAAAATAAAGCATTTTTTGATTTTATAAACAGCGCCTACAAAGTTGAAAAATAAAATCATATAAGGAATTTATTTTCACGTATGTGCTGAACACGTAACACGAAGAAAATAAATTTTTTTTCGCTATACCCGCCGTGTGACATATCATTAGATAGCTTATTAAAAAATTGGGGGCATTTTAAGAACGTTTTCTGACTTAAGTTTTCATACATACATATAATCATTCCCATGGTGTAAGCAGAGAATATAGAGCGCCCCTTTCTCTACGATCTAAACAGGTCACACATACACGGCGGTTGTGAGTGATACGCACCTGTCCCTTCAAACATCACCGATGAGATCAGAAAATGTCCTTCTATATCCTCTTCCAGTAGAAACGCTGATCTTTCGGTGATCTCATCGGTGATGTCCTTCAATAAGAACAGATGCTTAGAGTTCCATTAATAAAATATTAAATTTTGAAGCGGTCGTAATGTATTTAAGTTTACCGGGAATTTATCGACACTCTAATTAAAAAAAGTAGTTAAATGTTAGTATGTAGGTGTATGTATGTATTTAAAATTATTTGTTGTGCACTTACCTATGCCCATTCCACAATTTTTCTCTACTTGGAAGTTTGCTGGTATAAAATTCACATTTGAATTAGGCTCACCTGTGTTCATCTTTTTTAAATATATTTATTTATTTTTTATTATTTTTATTTTATTTATTCTTCGATAAGCTGGCGCTTGACTACAACTTGTCTGATGTTTAGCAGTGATGTAGTCTACGACGGGACAAAAAGTCTGACCCACCCTATATGCATGGTGTCACCAGACATCGCATCGGAATACGGAAAGGGCGCGTGGCAGTGCGGCTTTGTCTGGTCGGTGGTCACTAACCACATCCGAAGCCTACCACCAGTTGATTGTCACCTGATTTGCACCACCAGAGAACCACGTGTGGGAATTCAATTAAAGGTGTACACCTACGGACGAAGGTGACTATTTATTAATTGTTTATGTAAGTGTTAAGAATAAGTTGTGTAAAGAAAAAGATAAAAATAAGATAAACAAATCTTCCAAAGTTTTCTAAAACAAATTTATTGTTCAACTAGCTGTAGAGATGGGTAAAGACTCAGTAAATACTGTCACGTGAGTAAATACTGAGTAATACTCTTTTATACTGAGTATTTACTAAAAATCGACAGTAAATACTTTTTTTGATTTTTTATCACATTAATTGGTTCTTTCCAGGAGCTTGACATAGAAAATACGACCCATTGAGGATAGGACCCGCTAAGGATTTAATTTCTTTAGCTAATTCATACAAATGCCGAACCAATGTAACTTTTCCTTGTAATTTTTCTTAGTACCTAGTTGGAAATGTGCTTGAAAATAGATAAGTTAGCTAGGTATTGCTTAATTTCGTACCCAAAAATATGAAATAATTATAACACACTAAAGTCCATATCACCAACCACACTAAGGGGCTACTTAGGTAAGGTTTCTTTGTTTTACATTGAAGGGATATAATGTTTTGCATAAAACAAAAGAAGGTATGCGACTTGCTATTAGTTTCTCTGTCACTTTTTTGAATGAAGTTAGAAAAAATAGAATGAGAGGCAAAATCAAACAAACATCAAGGACATGCTTATTCGTGTTCCTCAGTCGTAGAGTGCGCTCGTGTGAGTTTACGTTGTAAATCCATTTTGAATTTGGCTTATTCTTACGGATCCTATTCTGATTTATTGATTCTGTAGGCATAGGTACTTACTTAAAGGAATAGAGCAAATTATTTTAATTGAACTATCATAGAGTCCTGAATTAGACCAACTGATTAACCGATTCGATAAAGTAGGTAAATCTAATTTTAACACACACACACACACACACACACACACACACACACACACACACACACACACACGCGCGCGCGCGCAAATATTTTAAAATGACAAAGTAACAATAATTAAAGTATGCAACAAATATATTACTTTCTTTTTCTAATAGTAGGTATACTAAGAACTAGAAACCTACCTTTCCGAAATAATTAGATAGACCTTACGTGGTATGCGGAAAAGGACGAGGCGAGGTAGCTGAGGCAGAGCAAGGTCCATCCTCTCCAAGTGACCCTCGACTTAGATACCTAAATCACCTCGGACGGGAGAAGTCACCCGAGTGCCACCAGTTCGGGGCTGAAGGGCATGGCGCTGCATACGCTGACCAAGTGCCCGATGTGGCCGTCATAGACTGGTCGCGATGGCTGGGAAACAAGAGAGGGTGGCAAACATCGTCCCGCTCCGCAGCTTCAGATGCTGGCCGGCGGGTTAGCACACTGCCAAAGATTTTAGGGGGTGAACCGGGCTTAGCTGCTTAGAGCTGGAAACCTTGCTGGGTCTTGCTTACCCTTGCTACAAACAGGAGTACCACTCCCCCCGTGTCTGTCCAGGGCGAGGAGATGCTAGAGACATTTCCCTTTAATAAAAGAAGTGGCTGGAGCTGGCTAGGAAATGGAATGAACAACGTTTTAACATAGCACAGTTGTAGAGAGCTATATGTCTAGTCCGTTTGCCAGTACGGCTGAGATCTAGTCCCTTAGAGAGGCCATGGTTGAGCGCTTAAACTTGTCTCTTAAAGCTGTTTCCGACTGGGGTGACGCCAATCTAGTCAAGTTTAATGCTGCTAAAACCCAGGCGTGTCTATTCTCTGCTAAAAAAGGCCATTTCAATTGGCTCCTACTTTTCAAGGTGTATACGTGACTATTACAGACCACCTTGAGCTTCTTGGCGTCAATATGACTTCGACCCTCATTTGGCCCATACATTGAGTCCATGGCCCAACTAGCTGCCAAAAAGCTAGGTGTCCTCGCGAAGCTGCGTCAGTACTTCAGGCCGAAACAGATGCTCGAGCTATACGAAGCACAAGTTCGTTCATGCATGTACTGCTCGCATCTTTGGGTTGTGTCAGCTAAATACCAACACGAGGCGTTAGAGTCTATAGTAAGGCGAGCCAAGAAGCTTATTGGCAACGAATCCCTCGTCAAGGCTAAATTGAAAAGTCTCGAGCATCGCCGCATAGTTCCTAATCTTTCGGTCTTTTACCGGATACACTTCGGAGAGTGTGCGTTGGAATTACACAATCTTATTCCCCTATCCCCGTTCTTCCATCGGTCAAGTAGAGGTACGGCTATGCGCCATCGTTATATGGTGGAAATTCCACGGGTACGCACATTGTGCGAACTGCCAAATTGTGGAATCCGTTGCCGGCATCTATGGGTTCCAATAGCTATGATCTCCCGGTTTTCAAGTCACGAGTGAACCGGTATTTACTGGGTAAGCGCGTTTCATCGTAGACAGGCAAGTTGTGGTTAAGCGCAACCCTATTTTAGGATAAAAAGAAAGTCAAAGTAACTGAAGGTCACACATAGTATAAGTTGTTTTGGTGGTTCATCATCATCATCGGCCTATTGCAGTCCACGGTTGGACATAGATCTCTACCAATACAATTCATTTCACCCTGTTATCGGCTTGCCGATTATCTTTCGCAGATCGTCACTCCACTTAACTGGAGGGTATGCTATACTACGCTCTTCAAAACGCAGTCTACTCAGAAAATTGCTTACTTTTTCGTTCAGTTTCGGCACTTTTTCTGCCGAAAACGGAACTGGCATAGCAGCTGCATTTTTCTGCCGAAACTTGCCGCAACCGAAACCGAACTTTTGGTCGGTCACTAATCTATCTATTTATATAAAATTTAATCCCTATTTCCCTTGGTCACGCCATCACGCGTGAACGGCTGCTTTCGCTAATTCTGTTTTTAGAATATTTCTTGAAGTACGTTGTAATTTCTATGTACCTACTTATTTAATTTGTTTATTAATTTTGAATGTGTTATTTCGATCTATTGTTAATATTTGTATGTCCGAAACAAGTGACAAAACATGTCTGAACTTACTTTTTTATGAAATATCTTGCATGCCATTGTATGTACACCATGTTTAAACAAATAATGACTATCTTATCTTATGTTATCTACGAGATTGTTTTTTAAGAAAAAAAGATAAAAATAAGAAATTGGGAAAGGAAAATTAGAAAGACAGAAGTTATCCGAAAGAAAAAGTCACGGCCGAAAACTGGGCGAGATATTATAGAAGGAAAGCCGAAGGAAAAGCAATTAGTACTCATGACTTAAACTGCCGTGGTTATATTTGGGTGGTTGTTAGGTAGGTCTGAGACCCGGTAGATGGCACTGCTTTACCGGGCAGGACGACGTCAACCGGGTCCGTTATTTATAGATAAATTTTAAGCCAGACCTAAAAAAAACCATCATGCTCATCACACAAAGATTTGTTCGGGGCGGGAATCGCACCCCCGACCTCCGGCATAGCAGTCAGTTCGCAAAAAAGACACTCCACTATTGTCAAAAGTATTTACTCATGCTTTAGAGTAAATACTGAGTAGAAATGAGTAAATACTCAGTTTTTACTATTTACTCAGTAAATACTAAAACAGTATTTACTCACCGCCCATCTCTAACTAGCTGCTGGACTTTAGTGCAAATAATAATTTATAGTTGAGAAGAATTCTAAGAAAATATAAATTAATATCCACCCGTATCATAGCTAAGGTTATCGTCTAGGTTCACCTAGAGCTGTGATTAACGACCTCGTGCCCATGACAGGTCCGAGGTAAGGCTATGCACTTTATATACAGGGTGGCAGGGTGGTATGAAAATACAGGCGCCGCGGCGTGACAAAGATCACGCCTGTATAATCCGAATGTGTAGTTAAATATCACCAATATTTGCCGAGCTATGTTTTAGGTATATGTAATAGAAGGACGAACATTTTTTAAAATTTTGTTATGAGTCAATATAGGAAGAAATATTTTTGATAAAAACCTAAGTAAAAAGTGATCATTTGAAGTTTGGTCTAAGCCTATTTCCTCACACGAGGCAATATTTACTAAAAAGTGATAGTTTTGTGTAAAGCATTATATTATCTGTGGTTTTGTGTACTTATTTCTTTGTGCCTCTGAGTTTCTCAAGCTTTGTAAATGATGGTGTAAATTTAAGCACACCCTGTATATCCATAACTTAGATGAGCGTGCAAGTCTCGGTAGCCACTTGAACTGTCAATTAGAAGATATTGAGAACGATGATTGACGAGACCAGAGCTTAACTGTGCAATGATTTATATCGATTTGCAGTAGGTAATCTGAAGGTGTAGGTAGAAGTGAAAATAAATCAGATTTAATTTTCAGTGGGCATCAAAATTATTGAGCTAAACTAATCTTTTAAATATGAATACATTGCAAGATGGATCAAAATTACGTTGATGTAGGTATTTTTTTGTTTTTTGGTATGCCGCACCTATTGATCAGACAGCCGTAGGTAAACAGTTGCACTTAGACATTTTAATTTTCTTATATATCGTTCAAAAACGATAACATAGGCTAAGAGTCATTTTCTGCTTTAGCACAGCCTTCTTTTTGGATGGATAAAAAATTGTTACACAATAATTGAATCCATTACAAATGTTAAAAACGTATTATTTACAAAACATCTGTTTTTAGTCTTAACTCGTTTCCTAACTTAACTCCATTTTCATTTCGAACCTTTAAATAAATTAACATTAATTATTTCACATGTACACTCGGGCACAAAATTAAAACTTCTCACGTGCTGGTTTCTATTTGAAAATGGAACGGACAGAACAAAGGAGTGTTTTCTGTCAACGGCATTTCCTTTCGAAAATGGAATGCGGCGATTCAGTCCGTGTCCAATGACCGACCCGTCTGAGGTGGATTCCAAAAATGAAATTATACGATTTTTTGCTTTGATTGTAGTTTTGTTTATTGAATTAAGTTGTGAGAGGTTTCGCTTATTATGCGTTTTGTTTTACCTGTTATGGTAATATGACGTTTTGTTATTCTATGCATCGGGTTTAGATATTTAGTTTCCGACTTTTCTGCAACCCCCCCCGTGGCAAAACACATGTTTGTTTAGGTATAACAAAATATTATTTGGTAGGTTTGAGTTGTTACTACTATGTAAACTGATATAATATTTCGTTTTGAGCGCCTCTAGACATGAGTATTATATTTGTAGGATTTATTGTCACGTTACTTACTAAGGAGTTTTAAAGGATAGATAAAAAACAAAAAAGAAAATAGACTGCCCGTTTTTGCTTTAAAAATATTAATCAGTGACAAAAGAATAACGGCTGCTTTTAATATCCGCACTTTACCCTTTGAACGACATCAATAAAAAACCTTCAAACACAATAACAGACAGGCGCCTGGCAAACATCAAACGCTAATAATTTTCAATATTTCAAAGTCTTTTATTTAAAAAGAAACAATAAGTTTAAAGAGTTTATGAGTGCATAAAAATCGCTTGAGGGTATTTTTTACCAGGAGCCCAGAAAGGGTTAAGAGCTTAACCCTTTTGGCGTCGACTGTAATTAATGGCAGATCCCTAAGATTTTTCCCTTTTGTAAAAGTATTTAGACTTTGATCTGATTGTGTTACTGTAATGAACTTGGAAATTGGATTTCATAGCTACTGAGGTACTTAGTATTGTTATAAGGTTGAATTTTTGATGTACACAACGTTTACTTACCCAAAGACATAGAGGCAAGAACCGCGGTGTCGCAACGGTATTGGCCTCGCCTTTGAAACATAAGGTCGCGGGTTCGATTCCTTTAGTGCCCATACATCTTTAGTAAATTGTGTCATCACCGCTGCTCAATATTGGTTAAGGAAAACATCGTGAGAAAAACGGCATGTCTTCCATCCACCGACCCGCACTTGGCCAGCGCGTGTAGATTAAGGTTTAAACTCTCTTAACTCGTAAGATAGTTGAGAGAAGACCCGTGCCCAGCAGTGGGATACTAAAAAGGTTGAAGTGATAGATAGAGGTGAATAACAAACCTTTTCACGACTGAGAATCGAACCTGTGACCTTATAAATCTAAGGCGAGGCCCGTACCGCTGCGCCACCGTTACTCTCTGCTAAAGAAAACTGCTAAATAGCGCAGAACCGGCAACCATAATTTAGTTATTAATTATACAAATTAGCATGCTTTAGAGAGGTTTACGTCCAATAGTGAACTAAAGCCTACGTCATCAGTGTGTGAAAAGGAGTACAGGAACACGAGAAGGGAATGAAAGGTACCTACTTTACTTCCAACCTCCTTACATTATTTTTATTAATTATTTTTTTTATGTGACTTACCCCACCATCGCAATCCCGCCTTGACTACTCCTGTAAGCCAGGATCGACCACGGCGAAGTGAAAAGACTCGAGATTATTTAATGTATCAAAAAAAAACAAAATTGTTCTCTCCATAGCTTTTATGTTTATATAGAACTAGCTTTCCGACAGCGGCTTCGCCCGCGTGTATGTCGGTTATCGCGCCAAAACATTACCTTCTTTTTGCGCAGTCGGATAAAAACTATCCTATATTCTTTCTCGGGTCTCAAACTACCTCCATACCCAATTTCATCCAAATCGGTTCAGTAGTTTAGGCATGAAAGCAACACAGACAAACAGACTGAGTTACTTTCGCATTTATAATATTAGTAATGATTGTCAAGTTGTGGAATTAGCTGCTGGCATCTCTGTTTCTGGATAGCTATAATTTCCCTGTATTCAAATCACGGTATCGGTATTTACAGAGTAAGCGCATTCTGTCGTAGACTACATTATTTAGCAACAGGCAAGTTCTGGTCAAGCGTAAGCCATAGGTAAAAAAAAACTATAAACCAATAAAAAAATGATTTACAAACGTTCATATAAAAATTAACTTTTCATTACAATACCAAACGGGGAATATAATTGAACGACTTTATAGTCATCCGAAAACCGATACGAGTACACGATTTGATTACAATCTAGGGCTGTACAAAGGGAGATAAAAACCTTTTTTATTTACTCTGAAAGTAAGGACTTAGTTACCAGTACGTTCAGTTACGTTTTCTTTCAATAAAAGCGAGGTTCGAGCTCTAAAAAGTATATTAAAAAAATAAAAGTCTAGGGCATTCCTATTTAGAAAATCAGTTGTAGCAGCTCTAACTTGAAAATTATAGAAAAATGGCTTCCTGTATTTGTTATAGGATGTAAAAGATGATGGGGTCTGAGTCACTTTCGTCCGTGGGAGTGCACCCTTTATCTGAATCGCCACACGTGGTCTCCGGGTAGTGCAAATCAGGTTACAACTAACTGATAACTAATTTTACTGGTAATTAACTGGTGGTAGGCTTCAGCCGTGGTTAGTGACCACCCAGCAAAGCCGCGCCGCCAAGCGGCCTTGCCGTGTTCCGGTGCGATGTACCTATCTTGAGATCATTTCACAGGGTGGGTCCGAATTATTGCTCCAAGCTCTAAGGTTTTTAACGATATGGAGCCTCATTCCACTGCCGAAAATCACTCGTAATCACGAGTTAATGGATGTATTAGGCAGGAGCGTCCCATCGTAGACTACATTATTGCTTAACATTAGGCAAATTGTGGCAAAAAAGATTTTAAAAAAGATACATGGCACGCGAAATGTAGGTGACATTCATCTTTTACCTACTCGTACATCTTCAGTATGTATACTTAACGAATCAGTTGTCAAACAAACACAATTGGCTGTAAGCTAAACTAATATTAACGCATTTTTCAGGTTCCAGCAATCCATCATAAATTCTTTTGCTTGGAGTAGTTTAAAGACAGATATCAATTACAGTTAGATTCGTGCTCAAAATCGAGACATATTATACTTTTGAGACGTGAGTCTACACAATACCGTCCAATTTCTTTTCCTTCCATGCAGTGAATGATGTATTTATTGAAAATCGCTGCCAAAACTCAGTAGGCATCCTTTCTTTAAATACATAGTACCTATTTAAAAGTATTCGTATCTCATCACCATAATCGTCGGCCCACTATTAGCAGTCCATTGCTTGACATAGGTTTCTATCAATTTCACACTGTCGTCGGCTTGTTGCTTCCAGCTACTTCGCCTATTGATACATCTGATAAGACTTGGTTTTCACTTGAAAACTGGCTTACCTTAGCAGTTATCAGTTCTTCGACAGATATGGCCAGCCTACTGCCATATTAGCTTGCTAATTCTCTAGTTCTCTCTCTGTTATGTCGATAACTTCAGTTCTTTGTCGTATAACCTCATTGCGGATTTTATTCTTCAGAAAAACGCCAAGCATAGCGCGCTTCATAGCACGCTGAGCGAATCAAATTGGTACTCTCATATCTGTTCATATTAAATTACATAGGCTTCTGGATCTACTTCACTGTGCGTTCACCGCACAAGAAAACATGCGAGCATTGTCTACCTGTCTCTTTTTACTCATACACGAGTGAAAAAGATGAACAGTGTTACCAAAATGTTTTCTTGTGGTTGTGAACCCGAGGTTTATTTGTCACATTGATTTGGCACAGCCCTGCAAACAATATTACCGTAGATGTGTTAATCATCGATATGCTTTACAGCCGGAGCGAGCGATGTATCTCATGCAATTGTTATTTATCGCTTTATTGCGGCTTTGGATTGCTCACCGCCGATTTAAGTACGGCCGCAAATGATTTATTTGGACTTACGAAATAATGTTTATCTTCGGAAACAAGTACGTACGTGGCCTCACCTTAGAAATATTAGGTCGCGGGTTCGATTCCCAGTCATGCCCTCACATCTTTCTGTGAATTGTTTCATCGCCGCAGCTCAATATCGGTGAAAGAAAACATTGTAAACAAACCGACATGTCTAAGGACTAATCATTCGAGGACATGTGACATTCACCAACCCACACTTGGTGGATTAAGGCCTAAACTCTCTCAACTCGTAAGATAGTTGAGAAAAGACCCATGTCTAGATGTGGGACTCTAAAAACGGTTCAATTGATGTAATAGCACCTAGGCAACCCGTTACGACTCGACTAGATCGTTTGCCTGATGACCCTACTACCCACTAGCAATACCAGTGACCAAAACTCACTATAAATGCGTACCTCTCATTGAGCACCAGCCGACCGCGAACTCCGGTCCGCTGCTAGAGTAGGTAGGGACAACCAAAATAGTAGCACACAACACATGCCGAGATATCGCCCACGCCGTCGTGGGCCGCGCCGCGCCCCTCCAAGATAGGCCCTCAGTCGATTACGGTTCCGGTCAGGACCGGACCGCGCGAACGCGAAATGCCCCCCGATCCCCTAAAAAACTAGAGTGTCCGGCAACGTCCTGAGCCGAGGTTCGTCCCCACATGGGGAGCCCTCATGGCAGTTGCCACAGTACTTGATCGGTTCGACCGTCCTCGGACGGCTCACCGAAAAAGTCCGGTGAACCAATAGAGGCCCTTCAGGCTAATTGGGTTAGGTCATCAGCAAAAAAAAAAAAAAAAAATTGAGCACCAGCCAGAAATCTTGAGGAGGTTCACGAATGTCTTAATGAGGAAATATTTTATTCAGAATTCGATTTTTAAGAACTCCAGTAAGCATCTTTGCTTTTTATTTAGTTCCGTTTTCTTATTTACCTTTTTAATTCTAAAAGAACAACAATTTATTATGCTTATCGGACTTGTATTAAGCTGGAAAATACTCGGTAACAAGCGACGTGATAGGAATAGACAGTGAAGTGAACGAAGTCAGTGTGTTTGCATTTTGTATGAGACTAATTGAGATTTAGCTGGAACTCTTGTACTGGTCGGTTTTGAATTTTAGATTTTGTTTAATGATAAAATAGAGAACAACATAGCGCTCACACCTGTATTGCCTAAAAGTGTAGGCAGAGGAGAATATCACCCACATTTTGCGAACTAAATTTAGGTAACTTATTAGGGAGAAAACCTAGTACCCTTATCGCCTATAGCAACAAAGATTTTCTAAGTATTAGAGAAGTCTGTTTGTTCACTTCAACCCATTTTAGAGCCAAAATACATACTCACGTTGCGGCGCCGCACCGCAAGAACCGGCAGTGCCGCCCGCGGCGCCCGCCTCTACATAGAACAAAATGTACTAGCACTACCGAGCGTTGCACTGCCGATTCTTGCGGTGCGGCGCCGTAACGCGAGTATGTGTTTTGGCTCTTAGTGTCCCACTATTGGGTGCGGCACTTCTCTCAACTATCTTAGGAGTTAAGAGAGTTTAGGCCTTAATCCAAACACGCTGGCCGAGTGAGGGTTGGTAGACGTCCTCCAATGACTGGTTCTTAGATATGCCGGTTACCTCGAGATGTTCTTCTTCACCGATTTTTCCGAAATCTTTCCTGTGTTCATCGACGTTTCAAAGTCTTTTCAGACTTCATGGTCACGAGTGGTAGTCAGAAAAAACTTTAAAATAAACCGCGATAAAATCCGTTACAAAATAGTTTTATTTCAATGTGTGATATTCGTCTAAATTTAAGACCTACCTACCTAAAAATACCATTAAATATTACAGAATTGGAGTGGGAATTTGTGTTTGTCTGATTGATTATATTACTATTATTCCCTTTAACTATCCTTTACCCTAACTTTGTGTATAAATAACAAATATTTTCATCCTTATTGAACCAAATCAGTTCTTTGACGTATCGTTTTAACAAAATTGATATACCACATCGCCCTTTCTATTCTTCCCTATTTTTATATTACCTACTAAAGGGACAGCGAAATCAAAGGGCTATTTTGACATGTTGACAAATATGAGACTGAAATAATATTTTAATGTTAAATGTAAAACATAAATTACACTCTAAAGTCTTTGAAATATGATTGAAACTCCTTTGCAATAGTTATCTGTTAAAGGTTTTGGTATCAAGGGATTTAAAGCGATTTTCCAGAGATCGAAAGTATAAGGTTTTGAGCGTATTATAAAAGAAGTTTTGTGTAAGCTGCTTATTTGGGATCGTATGAATACTATAGTGACCTTTTTGTAAAAGAAAAACAAATATTACCAAATAAATATAACGATGTATCAGTATTTAGCCAACTGTATATCTGTATGTATAATACCTTTAAAGAAGTATTATTGTACCTATATAACCTGAATCTCGTAAACGGCTCCAAAGATTTTCATGAAATTTAGCATGCAGCGGGTTTCGGGGACGATTAATCGATCTAGCTAGGTTCGATTTTTAGAAAACGTCGTTTTATTGGTGTTTTGAGGCAATGAAAACCCGCTATAATATCATTAGAGTACGAAGGAAAATTTCGCCACACTAATTAATGTTTTGCTCAGATGGGAGATAAGGAGGTTGTAAAACAAGATGATTCCGGTTGGAATCACAGATAAATACTTATTTTTCTTTCTTTTTAAATATTTTTTTTTAAGTACGACCTTTTGTATGAAATACTATTACTGGAAGTAATGTAATACCCTAGCTAGACGATTACGGTTGCGGTCCGGCATCGTCCTGAGCCGAGGTTCGTTCCCCACATCTGGAGCCCTCATGGCAGTTGTAGTACTTGATCGGTTCAACCGTCCTCGGACGGCTCACCGAAAAAGTTCAGTGAACCAATAAAAACCCTTCTAGCCGATTGGTTTAGGTCATCCACAAAAAAAACATCAGTGTCGAAAAAGCGTTTAGAGGCGTACTTCATCCACTGTCTGCTGGTCAGCAAGGGGAGATCGATTTGAACATGATTGCCATCAAACCGCTTATTATTGTTATTTGCCGTTTAGAGCTATCTTTAATAATATTTTTAACAATATTCAAAAAGATTGAATGTAGTATGAAGTTGGGTAGGTATTGAACCTGAAATCAATTTATCATGGTACAGCCTCTGCACTGTAATGTTTAAAACATTTTCTCCGAGGTAACGCTTCTAGGGTTCTGTGTGAGGGTAATAAATTGTTTTATTATTATTATTGAAATATTGGAGTTACACTGTCGTGGAATACATTGGTTTTTTAAGGAGCTTAAATCTATACTAATATTATAAAGCTGAAGAGTTTGTTTGTTTGAATGTTTTTTTGTAATACACGATAATTCCGTCAGTTAAAAATTGATTTTAATAATTCTTTTTTTGTTTGAAACGGTATTCTTACTAGGTGGTCCCATATAAATGTTGTGAAGATCTATAAAGCAGGTTTTGAGTTATTGTTATAACATTGGTTTCGTATTTTTTAAAGAAATAAACTTACTACCTTCATATTTATTATTAAAAATATATTTCCACTCCCCTCTGACTGCGAATAAACTGTACGTACGCGGTTGTTTTTTGACGGCTGATTGAACCCGAGGATGTTATATTTCGTAATAGATCATGTCGGAATATGTTAGTTTTTTATCGGAAAACAAAAAAGAAACGATTTAGTTCTATTTCTTTTGTTATTGATAATGTTTCTTTATATTGACGGGCCGGTGGCGTGGTCGGTAAGATACCTGCTTTTCACGCCGCAGATCGTGGGTTCGATTCCCACCCTAGACAAACATTTGTTTAAATATGTCTGTTTGTCTTGTGTCTGGGTGTAATTATCTATATATAAGTATATATTTACAAAAGAAAAGTATTATATGTAGTATATTACCAGTTATTTGGTTTCCATAGTACAAGCTCTGCTTAGTTTGGGATCAGATGACCGTGTGTGTTAATGTCCCACTATATGTCCCACTATATTTAGGATGAGCCCGTGATCTTTTGTTTCAAAGTCGAGGTCGATACCACTAAGCCACCGCTGCCATCGCAGTACAGTAAAGCAAGATATAAAATTATATAAACATATCAACACAACATCGTAATAGTGAACTAATCAGGCATACACAATCATATCTACAATGTTCATTCACCTATATATTATGTAAACACGCTAATGAGTCAACGGTAATAGATTCCGTTTCAGTGATTTGCATCATTAGCCCTTAATTAGGTGTCAGCAGATCAATAATGTATTGTCAATAATTGACTTACATGATATTACAACATTGTATGATATTGGATCAAAGGATTGGCCAACCTCTTGAACCAACAATGGAGTAAAATATTTGATGTTATAATTTCATTGAAATAAAACTACTTTTTAACGGATTTTATCGCGGTTTTTTTTTTAGATTTTAGATCCCGACGTTTCAAAATCTTTTCCGATTTCATGTTCACGGGTGGACTGAAACGTCGGGATCTAAAATCTAAAAAAAAAACCGCGATAAAATCCGTTAAAAAGTAGTTTTATTTCAATGTGTGATATTCGCGTAAATCTAAGACAATACTATGTTAAAATTTCACTTCATAATCTATTCTACTATTTGCTTGGCCTGTTGACGTAGGATTAGGTAGGTCGTGGGTTCGATTCCCACCCAGGACAAGTATGTGTGATGAGCACAATTGGTTTTTCTATTTATGTATAGCTACATTTACAAAAAAAAATGTTATTAAGTATTAGATTAGATTAGATCAATATAGTAATAAGGGTCACCGTAACAGCTAACAGCTCTTCTTAGTACATTTTAAACTTAAATTATTTTTGGGTGGAAATATACACTAACCAGTCAAAAAGTGATTGCAAAGTGAAGTACAGGATATGAAGAGTTAATTCAGCTGTTATTAGAGAAAAACTCGAACTACGAACAGTAAAAAAGACCACAGCTAAGTTTTATTTTTATACCCACATTTTGCTTGAAATATCAGAGGACTAAGAATACCCACAATAACGCAACATTCGGGTTGTCAAACTCATCTGACGGCTGTCTTTGTCATCGAGCGTAAGTTTCTGACATTTTGTCATTTGACAAATAGTAAGTGTTGCCATTGCAATAAGGCAATACCCCAAATTCGGCACTTATAATAATGAGTGAGGCAGACAAAACACTCACACCTAATTCAAGTAAAAAAGAGATCACTCCATCTCGCAATGTTTGCAGTACCAGAGGTAGTAAGAGGCCAGCTCTGAATTCTCCTCCACAATCATCACCAGAAAAATCTGATCATGAGATACTTCGTAAAACGATCGAAGATACTATATCTAAGCAAATGGATGAATTGATCTCCAAAATGAGAAACATGATCACGGAAACGATTAACAGAGAACTAAAACCTATTAAAGAGGAGATGTCACAAATGTCCGAATCTTTGAATTTCCTTAGTAACAGTCATGATCAAATTATCAAAGAGCAAGAAGAGAATAAGCGTGCAATAGTGGATCTGCAGAAAGAAAATATGGACCTAAAAAGTTGTATTAACGACCTCTCTTCACGACTCAACCAAATTGAACAACATTCTCGCGCTAGTAATATAGAGTTACAATGTGTGCCTGAAAAAAAGAACGAAAACCTCACACATATTGCTACTAAACTTGGCAGTATTGTGGGATACGATATTCAAGAACGTGACATAAAAAACTGCACTCGTATAGCGAAGCAAGACAATACAAGCTCCCGTCCACGTTCCATTGTCCTGCAATTAGAGTCACCAAGAATGCGAGACCGCCTCCTTGCTGCGACAACTACCTACAATAAATCAAATCCTGAAAACAAATTAAACAGTCAACTGCTCGGATTTCCTGGTAATAAATCCCCTATCTTTGTAACAGAACAAATATCTCCTGCGAATAAAGCCCTCCACGCAGCGACTAGGAAAAAGGCTAATGAAAAAGGGTATAAATATGTCTGGGTGAGAGGTGGTAAAATTTTTGTTAGAAAAATTGATGGATCCGAAAGTATTTTGATAAGAAATGTTAATGTATTACATAAGAAATTAGTATGAGCTTTTCGTTATCTCCTTCTTAGTAGTATTGTTTCTGTATACATTATTTTTTAAAATTCTCTAATTTCAATTTATATTATCAAAATGTTCGTGGTCTGCGTACGAAAACTCACGATTTTTATAGAAACTTGTGCTGTGTCGACTACGATGCCGTAATTCTTTCAGAGACATGGCTTAATGACAAAGTATTGAGTAGTGAGATCTTTGACAGCAGGTATAACGTTTACAGGAGGGATAGAGAGAGTTCAGGTTTCCACAATTTGAGGGATGGTGGTGGAGTATTAATAGCTGTCTCCAAGAGATTTAAATCGGAGCGCATTCCTACCTGGGAAAGCAAATGTGAAGATGTCTGGGTTATTGTTGACTTGCCAAGGGCTGAGGAAGTGCACCGACTTGCTTTGTGTGCAGTCTACATGCCGCCACCTGTTCAACGATCTTTGCTAGAACAATTCCTGGACCAATGTAATTCTGTTCTTGAGAGTTCTGAAGCATACTCTTGCATAATTGGTGATTTTAATCAAGGTAGAGTAGACTGGAATCAACTAATCGATTCTAATAACGTTCAACCGTTACCGACCCTTGGGCAGACTTTAGTCGATTTTATAAATGTAAATAATTTAACTCAACATAACCAAGTGACTAATAGATCTGGGAGGGTATTGGACTTAGTGATAACAAGTCTTCCCTCATGTTGTGTGACAGAATGTGTGAGCGCCCTGACTGCTGTAGACAAGTATCATCCACCTCTGGATATATGCATTTCATCAATAAGCGAGCCAAAACTACCTTATAATAACAATGTAAAATATAACTTTTATAAAGCAGACTATGCCAAAATTCGGGAATATCTTTCAAAATTAAAATGGTGCGAAATATTTGATGGAATAAGCAATGTTAATGAAATGGTTAAAACTTTTTATGAAATTATTCAAACAGCCATTAAAAATTTTGTTCCAAAATGCAGCACTAGACGAAATCGATACCCACCATGGTTCGACCAAAGTCTCATAAGAATGCTAAGAGAAAAATACAAAATTAGGCGTCGATATGGGGCTTATAAAAACCCCAGGGATCACATCGAACTGAAAATAATAAGTAAAAGATGTACAGATAGGGTTGCAATGTGTTATCAAAATTATGTGAGCGGACTTGAGGATAAGATCATTAAAAACCCTAAATATTTCTGGTCCTACGTAAAGGCTAAAAGAGGTGGTTTGAGTTCATATCCCGCGTCCATGAGCAATGGCACTTCGTCAGCATCGGAAGGGAAAGATATATGTGAAATGTTCGCTTCTTACTTTTTCTCCGTGTACCGAAACAACTACCAGACCAACGTTGATTTTGATTCTGACTTCCTCAAGAATTTGGAAAGATATAGTCTCAACTTGACATCTCCTGTTATTGACCATGATGCTTTACTGAAAATATTGAAACATGTCAATTGTTCAAAGGGCGCGGGGCCTGACAATATTCCACCTGTTTTTATAGCTTCTTGTGCTGATTACTTGGTAACACCACTCTTGAGAATATTTAATGAATCGTTAAAGTCAGGTGTTTTTCCTACTGTTTGGAAGGTGGCAAAAGTTATCCCTATTCACAAGTGTGATACAATTTCAGTTGTAAGTAATTATAGACCGATCTCCATCCTATCATCGTTAGCTAAAATATTCGAGTCGCTGGTATGTCCACACATTCAAAATCACATTAGATTGTATCTTAATGACAACCAACATGGATTCGTTAGGTACAAATCTACTTGTACGAACCTAGTGTCCTTCTCCGAGGCTGTTATTGAAGCCGTAGACTCTAACAAGCAGTACGACGTAATATATACCGACTTCAGCAAAGCTTTTGACCGAGTCTCACACAAAATACTCTTGCAAAAATTGAAAACGTATGGTGTCACCGGTTCCTTGCTGAAGTGGTTTGAGTCGTATCTTGAGGAACGCACATTCTTTGTGGTTGTTAACGGCTTTAAATCGGAAACCAAATCTATTACATCTGGTGTACCACAAGGCTCCCATCTTGGCCCAATACTATTTAATGTATTTATAAATGATATGCCAACTAGTTTAAATTTTTCTGACTACTTCATGTATGCAGATGATTTGAAAATCGGTAGGACCGTAGAATCGTCTAATGATACTCAGTGTCTACAGAGTGATCTCGATAGGTTGAATGACTGGTGTAATCGTAACGACATGGACCTAAACAGCAAAAAATGCTTCCATATTAAATTTTCCCGAAAGGCTGGACAGATTAGTGGTGATTACTTTATTAACAGTGAAAAAGTACAAGTTGTAGACACTGTAAGTGATCTTGGGGTAATTTTTGACCGAAAACTTACATTTTTACCACAAATAGACAATGTAATTAAAAAAGCATCCAGAATGTTGGGTTTCATTATTAGAAATGGAAAAATTTTCCGTGGCAGCAGACCTAAAATTGTGCTCTATAACAGTTTAGTGAGAAGTATTTTAGAATACTGCAGTGTGGTATGGAGGCCTCACTTTGCCACTCACTCATTAAGACTAGAGCGGGTCCAAAAAAGATTTATGTGGCACCTAACGCGTAACTGCAATAGAGTAGACAAAAAGACCTCATATAGGAACAATCTTACAAAATTTAATATGAATACCCTATCGAGTCGTAGAGACTTGACAGATGGTATATTCATGTTCAAGGTCTTGACTGGTAAAATGGATTGCCCTGGGTTTTTGAGTAAAGTGACCTTCCGTGTACCAGCTAGATATCCCCGATATCACATAACTCCTCTCTATCCACCTCGCAGAAGAACTGTGCTTGGGGCCAACTCTCCACTGCCAAGACTCTGCAGGTTGTTAAATAACTGCAGTGACCTCATTGATGTTCACTTTAATTCTCTTGGTCAATTTAGATCTACGCTTATTGAGCATCTGTCGAAAAGTGAAGAAAAACGGCATACGTAGATGAATAACTAAGAGTTGAAATAATTAAGAAATGTTATTTTTAAGTTTTTTTTTTTTTTTACTTTTACTTAGCTGTTTTTAATTTGGTGAAAGTTGTATTTGCCTATAATTGTTTGTTGCACTGGTTTAAAAACTGTAGTTACTTTATGTATGTTGTATGAGTGTACTCAAATGTTGGTGAATCATATAAATAAATAAATAAATAAATAGATACCTAGCACCAAAATGCAGTTGCTTAATTTCGGACTAGATGGCGCTGTGTGAATGTGAGAAAAAAATTTAAAGCTGAAGGAAACTACTCCGTGAAAGTGACGTCACGAGACACTTGGCTTAATGTATCCCCTCTATTTTTATATTACGCAAAAAAATCTTTCCAATATTTTCAAAAATATTTTCCAACCTACAAGACCATCAACTCTTCATCCTTTCTTCTTACTCCACTACAAGTATGTGACGCCACAATACAATTCCACTGGCCTGGTGGCGTAGTGGTTAGTGACCCTGACTGCTAAGCCGTAGGTCGTGGGTTCGATTCCCACCCAGAACAAATCTTTATGTGATGAGCACGAGAGTTTGTTCTGTGTCTGGGTGTAATTTATCTATAATATGTATGTATTTACAAAAAAAATGTATTTAAATATTATATCCGTTCCTAGTACCCATAACACAAGCATTAATATAATTGGTTAATTTGGGACTAGATGGCGCTGTGTGTATGTTAAAAATATATTTATTTATATTTATAATTAATATCAAAGATAGGTATAAGCACAATTAATTAATATCAGCAAAACTATACAATATACATACTACTACTATATTACTATCTACAGGAAAACTTTTCAACCAGTGCGCATTTTGTTTGGAGAATTTTCCATTAATTATTTAAAATGTTTTTTTTAAATCATTAATTCGACATAAAATCAGCTAATTATGGACTATCTATTAGTAACAAGATCGATGGTAGCGTGCGGCGTAAAATTAGCGGTCAGTGACCCTAGTGAGCGCACAGCTGATTTGGTGGCAGTTGTTGGCACAATCATTATCAATAATAAACATCTTTCGTCAGTGTTTACATCAATTATGTATTAGTACTGAAATATCAAAATAAAGTTGTGCAAGTTTTTCTGTAGGTATAAGCACAGTTGAATAATGGAACCACACTTGAAATATCTATATTCCCTATAACAGAGCTGAAGTCTTCAAATAGATTAGTCCTTGCGTCGGCAACATGCACAATACAGTATCGCATTGTATCAATGCAGGACATTTTGTTCCTGTCTTTGTAAACAGAATGTAAACGACGCAACTCACTCTGTATATTTGCTTTTGGCAGCGGATTGGTTTGTAAACATACGAACCACAAAATAAGTAAGCGGCGCGGTTGCACGCTTATCAATTACTACAGTAATAAGGGGCTCATTATTATGGACGGCGGATTTCAAAGTAGGTTCTAGAACAACAATTTTAAATATTTTAAAATATCAGACTTTGGGCTTGAATAACACTTGAGCAGATACTTAACTGTCACAATCCAACCACTCATATCGAAGACACGTGGTAATCACCCGTAAATTAACTCTTCCTTGACTGTTGACTAAAAACATCGAACATACTATGCGTTCCAAATAAGAATAGGACTGGACTTACGGCTAACTTCATACCAAAAACCAGGCAAAAGTAACGGCAGTACAAAATATCAAACCACAGACAATAATATTACTTTAAAATGTATGAATGAAATGTTTATTGTAGGTCCCTATTTAGTAGATACCTTATTTTCAATTTACTTATGAGCATATAGCTCCTATGGTTATTTTCTACAAAATTCTAAAACTTGTATTTTCCTAAAAACACCAGATTAACGCACCAATATGTTACTTAACAAATAATAATGTATGTAACAAAAATTGGATCTTTACTAAATACTACCATTTCTTAATTAGTCATTTATGTTTCAAACGTCGGCGTCCAACAGTCGCGTTATTTTACAGAATATACGTCTGTATGTTCACAGTACCTCATCAGTATTCGCGCGCGTTTTTTCTCTGACTTCCCTTACTCGTCGATTGGGATAAAATCGTTTGCAACTCGATTGTTTTGTATTGACTTGATTTCGAATTTCATTAGTCGGACTTAAAATGCAATGTTTCTAGATTTTTTAATTACCTCCGCAATTTTTTTTTTAATTTTCCATGTCACTATCGTCTTGGTAAACAACAAAAATATCATTACTTGGCTTGATACTATTTGGATATACAGCTAATACTATGAATTATACTTATTTTATTATTTTAATTGAAATGCTAATGTTGATGCAAGCCTATAGTCAGTTATATTTGGATGTAGTGGTTAGTGACCATGACCTGAGTTGAAGGTCCCACCCAAGACAAATCTTTGTGTGTTGATAAGAATATTTGTTGGTTCTGTAATTACGAAAGTAAAGGAAGAAGTAAATCAGATCCTACTGTTCCTAGTACAGCTGTGTGTAAAAATATAACCCACGTATTCATAATCGTCTCATAGGCTCATTATAGCTTATATAGGTTTATAATTCGTTTGTCTTTGTCTGTCATCTTTAAATTTATACCAGTAAGAAAGAGACAAAATCCATTTTAACTAAAGAGTCTTATAAGATTTTTATGAAGAATTTATATTTCACCCTTTACTTTGATCCTCAAAAAGTCTGATTAATCTAAATATATAAAAAAAGAAACTGACTGACATATCAACGCAGAGCCCAAACCGCTGGGTCTGGAGATTCCATATTTGGCACATAGGTTCCTTATGGGGTCTAGGGGTGCATTAAAAAAGGATTTTTAAAAACTCACCCTTTAAGGGGGTGAAACGGGGTTCCAAAGTTTGTATGGAGAAACAAGATTAGTGAGATCAATGTCACGGGCGAAGCCGCGGGCGGAAGCTAGTTTTTACATAAGGTTTGGCTTACAGTTGGTGGAAAATGTTCTAAAACCTTCATCTTTCTAACTTAATGTATTGTGTATTTAAATATGAATGGCTAGGTCATTAGTAATGTCATTAATACTGTGTGCTCTGTCGCGCCCCCTCGTTTCCGAGATGTGATACAAAGTCAAACAAACACAAAAGGTGACTGATGGATGTTTAAGAAACCAACGCTTGGGGTGATTATATTTAGTATCTAACGTTTGGGCGTATTTAACCGAATGTTGTACTTATTTATTTTTAGCGGCTCCTCCCGTGTAAACTACAATTGATATAATGCCCAGCAGTGGGACAAAATATGTTACGGCCCCAGTATACTATGGGCTATGATGGTCACAATTCAATGTATAATTCTTATTGATTTTTAAAGTAAAACACATCGCTACTTGATAAGTTGGAAATGTAGAGTGAATGGTGAGAATCATGGCCCATTGCGTACATTGCCAATAGCCTTTCTAATAGTTAAGTATTTACTTGTACCTACATTTGTGTACGGGTAGTTGTTATGGGTGAGTTGCTTGAATGTTAGCGTATAGCAGCACTATACGCTCGGATTTAGTATGTAGTTTACTCATAGTGACGACTCCGGTGTATGGTTAAAACTCGAATGAGTTTATATTACACCTACCTTGTAAACACCTGTTTTTGTATATCTGTTTTAATAATAAATAAAATAAATAATAAATGAGCTATCTCAGACTGCAAGTGTTTTTTAAATCGGATTAGTAGTTCCTGAGATTAGTGCAACCAAACATACTCATAACTTTTGTTATATTAAGTATTGATTCTTTTTGAGACCCAGTATTCGATTCCTGGGTAAAGTAGTAAAGTACTGAAGATACATCTGTCTCACACAGCTTCTAACTTTGATCTTGATGAACACAGCTACATTCTCCCGTTTCGCTTGGATGGAAATGGACACTCTATCTTTCCGACTCCTTTTATTATCTCGATACGGCATTCAAGACTGTTCTCGTATCCCGGGACAGCCTTCAACACCCAAGCCTCTTCACGCGCGCCATCCGCTGTCCATTCTAGTTTACTAGAGTAGCTAAGCAGTGGTAAGATTGCGGTGGTGTGTTAAGTCCCAACTAGCGTCCGTGGGAAGTAAAGAGTGTAGATAAAATACCTCACGCCCAACACTTTTTTAGTTTTCCACGATGGGCACCGGTCTGCTCTCAACTATCTTACAATTAAACAGTTAAGGCTTTCAAAAATTTTTTAAATCCACGAAATAACTTACTATTTAGTATTCAAAACACAAAATTATTCTTAGTTCCATATAAACCTTCAAATAATTAATCGAAATTCGCAAGCGAAACTTTTGAAAGTTCGACAGTTGAACCAAGCTGTGTTATTCTCAAATGGGACTAATCACTTAATGCAGGTAAATCTATAGGAAAGTTGGAGACGTCTGTGAAATATTGAGAAGTACGAAAGAGGTTGCATATTTTATAGACACTACTATTTGTTCAAATTTTTGAATTAAAGAGATTTGAAGATTCGGAAGATTTCGTTCGGAGGATAAATCATAACTAGCGCGAGCAGAAGCATCAATTTAATATGAAATATTTCGGACTATATTTCGGAATATACGACGAATACAATAAAATCATGACGTGTATAAAACTATTACAAAACACAGCTTCTTTAACAGGGATAGTCCCTGTTAAAGAAGTTGTGTTTTTAATAGTTAGGTATATTGACATAAATGGTTTAAATTTTTACCCGGACATGGTTTAAATTTTTTGCACATAGATTTAAGTATTTAAGACTATTTAATAGATTTACTACAACTAGATACTACTATTACTACAACACTGTTTTCCTCTTGTTTGTTTTATCTATGTACGATTGGTGGCAAATAAATATTTTATTTTTTATTATTACTTTATTGTATTCTGAAAAAAAAAAAAGAAAAATAAAACGATTTTTACAAATCCATCTATAAATAGATAAAAAGTTGTAAGAAAATGTCTTATCATTATCGTATACGACAACATCATCTGCGGACTAAAGTATTTTAAGATAGATTTAAATCAAAGCGATTTTGAGTTCGAGTGACAGTAGTAAGAGCAAATAATTTATGGATTGTTCAATAAAATCTCAACAATCTTAGCAACTGAAATGTAAAGTAAGTACCTCCTAGCTCCAATATTCTTGAGAGACTTCAATTCTTTCAATTCATGATATGACGTTGCATTCTGGATCATTCTGTATTTTTACTGTTAAAAGCAAAAATTTATAACAATAGTGCTCATGCCTGTATTACCCAAAGGTGGAGGTAGATTGGATACTCATCCACATGTTGGCTGTTTCAATCCAGTACATAATTAGATGCCATTTAAAACTTTTAACGTCGAGCAGTTGATTTCAAATGAAAATCAAAGATTAAATTTAAAAAGTATTGCGTGTGAATCGAACTGTCTCAAATAATATTACGGCTATAAAGTGACCATTTTATCACTCGACATTTTTAATCCACAGACAAAAAGATGATGTAGGTCATTAACATAGTTAGAGATTTATATAAAAAGGTCAATATCCATTATAATAAAACACGGGTTCAAACTTAGAAACGTCAGGATCTAAAATCTAAAATAAACCGCGATAAAATCCGTTAAAAAATTGTTTTATTTCAATTTGTGATATTCGCGTAATTCTAAGAAAATACTATATTATTTTTGTGTTTCTTTTTCAGTTTAGGTCTTTGATTTATAATAATAATAATATAATAAATAATAAATAAATTTATTTACTACACAGTTTGTAAGCGGTTTAAGGAGTTGTCTTAATATTAAAAACGAATATACCAGTACAACAATTCAACAAGCAGGTCATGGGACACCTTTTCCAAAACTAGGCAGGAAACCTGTCTTTATCTTGGGAAAAGTCATCCGATTGTGATAATTTACAGTTTAAATCAGCAGCTGCTCGAAGTTTGAAGTTGGCATTTCATTATGTAATGGAATTTACATTATACACTCAAATATCACCAAGGATTTAAAATAAGTAAATGATATTACTGCAATATTCTGATAATAAAACATAATATTGAATTCGTGCGCGTCGACCATTAAAACTCGATAAAAGGAAGCTATGTATGACAATTCAATTTGTACCCCAATAATATCAGCTTACACAATAATGGACAAAGAAATCCGACGGTCGCGCGGCAACCTGAGTGGTGTGATGTACGTTCAAATTATGAGTCACAATAAACTGGTCTCGCATTTATCTTCTTTATTCTAAAATTTATAAAAGAAGAAACTGACTGACTGACTGACATATCAACGCAGAGCCAAAACCGCTGGGGCTGGAGACTCTAAATTTGGCACATAGGTTCCTTATGGGGTCTAGGGGTGCACTAAGAAAGGATTTTTCAAAACTCACCCTTTAAGGGGGTGAGTCGGGGTTCCAAAATTTGTATGGAGAAATAAGATTAGTGTGATCAATTTCGCGGGCGAAGCCGCGGGCGGAAGTTAGTCCTAAAAAAACTATTAACTTTATAGTAAATTATTGTAAAATTTCAGAGACGACCTCGGTTGTCGAGCGGTGTAAGCCGTCCGATTGGGCTATACTGTGTCCGGGAGGTCACGGGTCAGACAATATTTGTGTAACAATAAAGATTTTTTACGGTGTCTGGTTGGTTGAGGGACTACCCTCCGTGCCTCGGAGAGCACGTTAACCTGGCGGTCCCGGTTGTTATTTAACACATCTATGACAATCATTACATGTAGTCAGAAGCCAATATAATCTGACGCCTGGACTAACCATCTCGGCTACTGGTTTCCTACAGGTTTCGAGGTCTGATGGCAGGCTCGTATAATTCTGGTAGCTAGCCGCGTCAGGTTAGACTGGGAGCCGACTCCAATAGAAATGGGAAAAAGGCAAGGGGAATGATGATGACTGTAAAACTAAAATTCAATATGTAGCAGTGGCAAAGGGTGGAACTCTGAAAAAGGGAAGCCAGAGCAAAAAAGTTCTTTCTTAAGAAAATAATATCTCTTCACTACCGTCACCGATCGTTCTTACACTTGATGCTATACTTATCTTTGATGCTAATTTAAACTGCTTAGGCGTTAGGTTCTTATCATATAATTAAGTTCGACCATTTCCTAAAGGGAAGCCGATGGAAATCGACTTGTATGGACTATTCGCAATTGATATGTAGTAATAAACAGATTTAAAAAATGGGACTATCTCGGAAAAGAGATTTAGAAGGTATAATCATTTGCCATAGATGTCTGATGCTTTAAATGCACTTATTAATGTAACTCTACATACTCACGGTGAATATTTTTACAATTGGTAAAGCTGGTGAAATATCTTTGTAATAGTTTCCTCAATAACTTGAAAAATTTAACATTTAAAAATAGGTAATGTTCGCGATTATTACAATTAGTGACTTTACGAGTGTAGACCATATTGGTGTGTAATGTTACTGGTGGGGGTGGCCGATAGAGGCGCTGGTGTAGAATTTATGTAGAGTGTTTTGATTGGTGGGGTGTATGGTTCGATACATACCTTAAGATAGGATCTTAATGCAAAGGCGCTAAGGTCGATGGTGCGGAAATCTGGCGTCGACAGTAAAGTTCATACAGTTTTTAGCTTCTACGTATCTGGCAGAAGTTATTTAAGTTTAAATTAAGAGTGATATTTTACACATAATGTATTAAAATCGGTCATTTCAAAATAAGTATACTTACTCTTATTTTTTTGTCTCTCTGTAACTCTGTCTTAAGCCAAATTTTGAATACATGAGACACTACTCAGAACTAATGGTCTATATATCATTAAAAAATTATGTCTGGCAGATCTAGGAGCTAACCCTATATCAAAATCTGTTGTCTGTAAAGTCGGTACTGACGATAGTTGAACGTGAAAACGTCTTAAGAAAATACTATCGCTCACTAAAGTAGGAGAAAGACAGATGTCGAACGCTGCCGAATGCGGAGGCCGTTTGTGCCTCTTTGTCGCTCGTTCCGCGCTCTCGCTTGCACTTTAAGCCTTAAATAGAACGCGTCAGAGCGAGTTAACGCCGCATGAGTCATGTTTTTTCGTGCGTGCAGCCAGCTCCATCGAATTATAAGACGTCACAAAAATGAAATCAAATTAATTTTAAAGCATGAGAAATAATTATTTCTATTTACTTTATCTTAGGTGACTATGGACACCTAATTTGAACTATCCCCAAGGGTCCTGATAAAATAACAAAGCTGCCGCAAGACGCACCAAAGCATGAAGGGGAGCGCCAAATTGTGGATCGCTACGGATAAAAAATATAATACGGCTGACCAGCACGCAATTATATCTAGAGTTGGATATTTAACTAGCGACCTGCCCCGGCTTCGCACGGTTCCAATGCTGATACTAAATATAATAACGTATATTTACAGAATGTCCATTTAAACAACGTTTACAACTTTTTTGTTATTAGACAATACAAACAGCAAGCGCCGTACGCGGCTGGGCCGGTACTACCGAACCGCTATATCCCTGCATTTTAAATCAATAATATCTTCGGAAATATTTAATTAAATTACATTCGGTAAAGGGCCATATTGATCTATATTAAATGGACAGTTTATTTAAGGTACATAATAAGACAAGGATTATTTCGTAAATTTGCCATTTTTCCCATGAAATGTAAAGAATAAAAAATGGTTATTGTGGGTTATTCGAAATAGACATATACCACCGCGGACTTATTTTGTTAACCTTTATAAGGTGTACAATACTGTAGTAATTTTGATTTATTTATTTCCGACCAGGTCTAGTCGGCGCTGGCGCAATGACAGTGTATCTTGCTAAAGTCCGGGGCACTCGGAATCAAGGAGGTTCTAGGTTGAATCTTGAATGGACGGATTATATTACACTCAAAGCTAAGCGAAAGCAACCACTAGCCATTACTAAACATTAAATCCTGAATCTTCATACTAGTTCATACCTACCATATAGTCCATTAAAGGTCGGTGAAACCATTCTCAATTAAGCAGATTGAACGAAGTTAACGGGCGCACGTTAAACTGCAGTTAAGTAGTGAATCGGACAGTTTATTACTGAGGTGCTTGGGTGTAGGTATTCGTAATGTGATAGGGTTTTATTACCGTTGTTTAGGTTGGTTTTAAGTGCTATATGCTTTGGTTATTGCGTACTGGCATGTAATTAAATATTTTGGATGCATTCGTTGTATTTGCAACCATTGTTCTATCTAATATATAAAATTCTCGTGTCGCAGTTTTCGTTGCCATACTCCTCCGAAACGGCTTGACCGGTTCTTATGAAATTTTTTATGCATATTCAGTAGGTCTGAGAATCGGCCAACATCTATTTTTCATCCCCTAGGTGATTTTTTTTTTAATAAATACGCGGTACGAAGTTCGCTGGGGCAGCTAGTAGTATATTATTATAGAATGTTATAATTTTAAAATTGGCGAGCATGTTGCTAGTGTTTGTGTGCGGCAGAAGTGCATGAAAGTATAAAGTATATAGTTATATGGAAATGCTTGACGAATGAACTCTTTACAAAGTCTCGTACACACAGCATCACATATTCATTTTAACTCGTTTTAGTGTCCCACTGCTGGGCAGGGATTTTGTATCAACTATCTTACGAGTTGAGAAAGTTCAAGCTTTAATCCACATACGCTGGTCAAGCGCGGGTTGGTGGGTGTCACAAATCCTCGAATGATTAGTTCATAGACATGCCGGTTTCCTCACAATGTTTTCCTTCACCGATATTGAGCAGCGGAGATGAAACAATTCACAAAAAGATCTATGGGCACGACTGGGGATCGAACCCGCGACCTTATATTTCTGAGGCGAGGCTCGTACCGCTGCGCCACCGTTGCGTCACCGCTGCTGTTCATCACATGTTATCATATCTGCCGTGACATGGCAGAAGGCGGCTAAATGTCATTTTTACGAAAATGAGTAATTATGACCAGCATACTAAGTAAACGATTGCGCATCTACCCATCTTGGAATTATATTTCTAAGTTTATTCGTTCCCGAGATATCGTAAGCTATTTAGCGGCATTCAGCTATTTTTAAATGCACATTTTTAGGGTGACCCACCCACCTTTTTGCATTTTTCTCGAAATCAACTTTCTGCACGTAGCCGCCTTTTGCCATATCAGGGCAGATATATTGTCCGACTACAAGTTAATTTTGATTGGTTGGTTGAGAACTTGAATGCACTAATCCCAATAAGCTATTTTACACGACACCCCGCAAACATTAAATTTGAAAATTACAATTTCACACAATGTTTGTACTAAGTGGTGTTTCGTAGGTATATATTTCGGTATAACTATCCTTTAGAGCTTACCTAAGAAAGATATCTATAACCTACGTTAGTTTATAATAAAATGGTGGGTCTCAGTTCATCCATTCTCGTCTGCTCCATTATTATTTCTCACGTACAAGTTAAGGCACCTCACACGATCAGTTGCAACGCGTCATACATTTTGACAAATAGCGTGTCAAGAATATTGCATCCTGCAACCCACTACATCCTGCAACTCGTTGCACGAACTGTGATTTATTATTTTTAATATATTTTTGTTTGTTCAGTTAGTAGAATGTATTGCGGAGATTATAGTTGCTTGGTAATGTACCTAAATAAAATTAGAGTTACCAATTATAATAATAATTTATTTCAGACCATAAAATATTGAGAATTATTAAAAATATAAAAAGAAAAAAAAGTGAAAAAAGGATTCAACCTTTAAAGATAATGTTGGTAATGCTTTCATTGACATAAATCCTACAAAACATTAACCTATGTGCTCCACATGTATGCGGTCACACCGGTTCATATATGGGCACAATGGGCAGTCCTGTTATATGCTTGTTTACACAAAATCCGCCGCTGCTTAGGTGCTTTGTCTTACTAGTTGCAACTAAAGTTTGTAAATTTGGTGTTTTGTAGTTATTTATTACTTAAACGATACCGTGACATACAAATTAAGTACAATCTGTGGCCACAGTCTAGGTGCCATCGAGGTATTGAAAGAGATTGTCATGCCGATGAAAGAAAGCGTTGCGTGTATTCGAATTTTATAACCGCATCCCTTTTTTTAACGGACTCATAATTTGTTTGTACACTCATATTACGGCAGTAGTAGCACATTAATGATCATATTCGCTTGCATTGTACTGAGCGTCGCGGTTTAAAAAAGTGTACATGTTTGTTATATAAAAAGGTCAAAAGTAAGTCTTGTCTTTGTGCGATCGACTTGTAAAATTTCTATTGAACTTATTATGGCCAAGACTGGTACATATCATAATTTAGCTGACATTTTAGTATATTCATTGAACCTAGGTTAAATCCGCAGCCAAAACAATACTGAGCAGTTACTTGTTTAACCACCAATGGTCAATAACAAGTTTTAAAGGTAAGTACGTTGGTAGGTTTCATATTCACTAATCTGCCTTAGACCTTTTTGTGGGAATTAAGGCAGTACTTTTCTTAACTTTTACATATTAGTAGTTACCTACTGCAAAGTGGGCTGCATAATGAAGCTTTCAATAGCATTTTATTAGTATGTTCTATATTATTAAACATTAAAAGAATTTTTTTTTTTTTGAAATGATATCAAACTTAAACCAAGAAAGTAAATGATCCTAAATCATACTGCAAATAAACAAAACGCTCATTCAAAAACACATAATATCATCAAAAACCAACCGCAACCAACTCAAACATACATTTGATGCTCACCAAACTCTTTGATTAATTACTTGGAATAGTACTGATAATAAACATTAAAACTTGCCTGTTTTCATGACAAGATAAACCGCCTATGTTTTGCGACAAAGACGGTTATACTTAGCTTACGCTACGCCAAGTAACGTGCAATCTAAAGCCAGATCTGTCATGTAGCGCAACGTATTTTAATATCGTGTCATGTTAAATTTTACAATAGAAATATGCAGAACGTTATTATGTTATTTAAGTTGCAGCGAGGCTTTAATTTAACTATGTACTTTACTTTATTCAAACCGATTGGATAAAAGAGTTACTAAGTGAAAATTACGGATTGGTCTATTATTATTATTCCGGTGGGCTATACCGATTACTCTAGTTTTCTATCAAATCAGTTCACTACCTATCAAATCAGAAAGACCATAGCATAATCTTTCCTATAGCTCGTTGAGCGACTTTAAATTTCTGGAGCGATTCTGCCGCTAGGGTTCTTTTTGTGTACTCAAATACAGTACTTATCTTGCTATTCTATCTTGAAATATCAGCCTCATGTATCTAAAGCACATGCAAAAGCCACTGATCATATTCGAGAAACACGTGGAACACGTAACATAACATAGCGTTCAAACCTGTGTGCCTCATACCCAAAGTTGTAGACAGAGTTGTATATCACCTTCATTATATTTCGCTAGCTACGTATGTCTGAGGCCTATACATAATAATTCATAGTAGACAAGACTATTGCCCACATACAAATTACTTGTAATATTTTTTTCTAATTTTGTGAGGGGCGAAGCTACTCCTACTAGTAGTAATAAATATTTTGTTTGACAACGTGACGTAACCTAAGTATGTTGTACCGTTGACTTACAACTTTATAACTCATCAACGCGCGATGACTGTTTAAATCTTGAAATGTTGTGTTAATGAGGAGGCGGGAGGGTGGCGATTAAATTTTCATCTTAAGTTTACGATTTCATTCTAATTACGAGATTAAAGATACACTTATGCTTGATGAGAGTTGCAGCTCAAAAAAAATATTTTTACTTCTAAATTTTTTTTTACTTTTAATATTTGAATAGATAAATGATTCCTGGGTACGTACCTCCTTATAAACTGTTTTAGCCCGTCTTGTAGATTATTTAAAATAATAATAATAAATCGTAAAAGCAAGAGACAACGTGAAATGTAAAGGGTTTACCCTGTCTTAATTTCTACGTTAATTAAACCGTATGCTATCAGAAGCAGCGGTACGGGCCTCGCCTTAGATATATGGTCGTGGGTTCGATTCCCAGTCGTGCCCACACATCTTTGTGTGAATTGTTTCATCTCGTCTGCTGCAATATCTGTGAAGGAAAACCGGCATGTGTAAGAAATAATCATTCGAAGACATGTAACATCCGCCAAGCCGCGCTTGGCCAGCGTGTATGGATTATACCTTAAACTTTCTCAACTCGTAAGATAGTGGAGAGAAGACCGGTGCCCAGCTGTGGAACATTAAAAGGGTTGACGTGTAATAGTATTGTGACGTTATAATTAAAGCCCTGTTTAGTTTAGGACCACATGCCCGTCTGTGTTAATGTCCCAGAAATGCCCAGAATATATTTTTTTATATTTTGTTATTTGACTGTGTTCTGTTTGTGTCAAAAAACGTGTTTTTTTTTATTTTTTTCCATTTTTTTTATTTAGAATAGTTCTCAAAAGTGTAATAAGTAACTATGCTCCTCTATAGATCAACCAAGAAACTCATTAGCACTTCCAAGTCACGAGTGGCTATTAACTTAACGCGCCCGTAAACGTTTCGCGTTAATCCACAACGCGAATAAAACGCGGAACAAATATACGTAAACGCGTACATTAACGTTATCATACACATTATTGTTGGAGTAAAATGTTGTGTTATGTTTGATAAGATAAATGGATGGAGTTTATTGACTTGTGGTAAATGGAAGGAATAGAATTCAATGGAATTAGTTTTAAACCAACCAGAGCAGCAGTGGCGCAGCAGTACTGGCCTCGCCTTAGAAAAATAAAGTCGCGGGTTCGAATCCTGGTCGTGCCCACACATCTTTGTGTGAATTGTTACATCTCCGCTGCTCAATATCGGTGAAGGTAAACATCGTAAGGAAACCGGCATGTCTAAGAACTAATAATTCGAGGACATTGTTACAGGTGTTACCTACTCTATATTTAATAATACATGTAAACAACAATATTCTGACAAATAAACGATTATTATAAATAAATTATTATGCGCTCACAATGAGAGCGAGTGAGAGGCACGCGTCCCTTCCACTCGGGCATGGTTAGCCCGCCTAAGAGCGAGCGAGACAGACATAAAAAGTGAAAGGCACGCGTCCCTTCCACTCGTACTTTATTTCATCCTTCTTCCTACTATACGAATGAATATTCACATTAAAATTATTTTACCACTCAAAGTCGTTGTCACGTAAAACTTTCGCCCGTATACCGACTTTACAGGCAACCAATTTTTTTTATCCTGAAATAGGCCTGCGCTTGAATACAACTTGCCTGATGTTAAGCAATGATGTAGTCTCAAATGCGACGCGCCAGTCCAATGTACCGATTCACTCGTGATTACGAATGCTTTCAGTGAGAAGGTCGCAGTGAAATGAGGCTCCTTAAGATTGAAACCATAAAGGAGCATATTATTACAAAAATTGTTTTACCTTTTCAAAAGAACATTTTAAATCAATGTTACGTACGGCTGCTGTGAATCATAATGATGCCAATTAAAACGCCATCACACCATCCAAAATTAATAAAAATGACGCGATGCAATGACAAAGGAATTTTCTCTTTGATTGTAACACGCGTCAACGCGTTTGTAATAGAATCTATTTACAAAATGTATTATAAAATGTAATAATTCCCGTTCTTTTTGTCAATTGGTATTAAATTTTGATGTTTTAGTATTAGATAATTTTAAATGATCTCGGTTAACAAGTATATGTAGAAATATCTTTGTTTTCCGATAGGTATGTGTTATGTGCATTTCAATGTGTAGTTCAATGTATATGTGTTTCCATGAACTTTAAGGTGAATGCAATATTCTAGTTATAATTATTGGTGATCCTTGAAATGTTATTCTTAATAGTTAACAATGAGTCTTATAAGATTTTTACAAATAAGACCGTTAAAATAAAATTACTTTTTAACGAATTTTATCGCAGTTTATTTTAGATTTCATATTCCGACGTTTTAGACGTTTCAGACTTCATGGTCGCGGAATGACCTAATAGATGAAGCTATAATATGTTTAATATAACATTGCATCACGTCTGTATTACCCGAAGGCGTAGGCAGAGGTGAATTTTACCCATTTCGCCGACTATCCAAAACTACCTCAAGATGTGTGTAAAATAAGTTTTCTTTGATAAAATTGATGTTTCGATGGACTTTTTATTCATTGGTCCGATTTGCGCAAAATACAGTACAAAAAAATTTTGAAACTAATAATGAAATATGTTTTGTTTTTTCAAAACTACCCTTGTGAAAATAATTTACATTATAAATGTAAAAGTTTGTATGAATGTATTTAAATAGGTGTTTGTTAAACTTTCACACAAATATTGTTACATGGATTTCGATGAAATTCAGCAGAGAGATAGATTATAATCTGGAACTGGACATAGGCAACTTTCTATCCTAATACCACGTGGCCGAAGCTGCGGGTGGAATCTAGTACCTAATAAACAAAAATATACTACAATATTGTCTGAAAACCCTTCACATTTCAAAACCAATTCACTCACAGGCGTACAAATGAACAATACTCGTATTTCGTGGCACAACACTACCTTAATACTTCTGCACCCACTTTTAAACTCTTAGAACCTTATTATCATAATAGCTAAGGTTGAGTTTTGTTTAACGATGGTTTGTTGATGTTAGTTGTATATGGTAGGGTGACAATTAACCGTAGATTCGACTTCTATTTGCAAATGGATTGGATTGCCTTGAAGCGAATGGCGATTGTTCTTGCCTGGCTGTGAATGTTTACAGTTATTTGACAATACATTTAGACACCTTTGATTATGTTTTTCTGACTCATACCGATGTGGACAAGCGAGGAGAACATAAACTCTTTCGACAAAAAATCTACAATAAATTCTAAATTTAAATAAATAAATAAATATTCTGGGACATCAACACACACGGTCATCTGGTCCCAAGCTAAGCAGAGCTTGTGTTATGGAAACCAAATAACTGGTATATACTATACATATAATACTTTTCTTTTGTAAATATATACATATAATAGATATTTACACCCAGACTCGACACAAACAGAAATGTTCATCACTAATGTTTGTCTCGGGTGGGAATCGAACCCACGACCTGCGGCGTGAAAAGCAAGTATCTTACCGACCACGCCACCGGCCCGTCAAATAATATTATAAAACTTGAACAAAAAATAATTTAAGTTGATTTACTATTATTTTTTTAATTATAATAAAATGAACGTAAGATTATTTTATTTTTTTGTTAAATTTTACGGTATTCCTCTGATATTGTATTTTAATAGTATAAAAAAAGTAAAACACTTTCAAAATTACATTTTTTTTGTTTCATTTAGCAATATTTCAGCTAAATAATGCAAAACAGTAATATTACATGACGTCAAGCAACATAGCAAATTACAGCGAGTTCTTTAAATATGTCATTTTTACGTATAATTGGGCTTTTTATAGGTACTTATGATTGGGTTTCTCGGGATAGACACATTTTAAAAAAATTTATCGAAAACCCAAACATGATTAGTAACATACACCCCAAAAGGTTTCCCTATTACAAGCAATAAAAATAATAAAACAAACATACGAAACACGATATTTTAAAAAGAAAAATCGGACATGAGAAGACCTTTAAAACGAGGGACAATTTAATTTCATAGGGACTGAAGTGAAATCGAAAGTATTCGGACAATATAAAAGCTTTGATGTTATATTATCCCTCTATTATTTTTTAAGGTTCCGTATCTCAAAATTAAAAAAACGGATTCATATTAAGATCAGCATATAGGAGCAGCGGTGGCGCAGCGTCAGCGCAAATAAGGTGGCGGGTTCGAATCCGAATCGAATATTAAATTAGCTTTATAGATGCGTAATTCACACTATTTTTATTAGCTTTCCTGTAAAATAATTGAATTATGGAAGCTATTTTTATTTTAACATAACATAAACAATTTTTATACAAAAAATAAAATTCTAAATGTACTACGTTTAAAACTGTCAAACGGTACTTCTTAGATTTGATGGACTGTACCTACCTAAAATTTATAAAGAACCCTCGGTGAGAGGTCCGGCTTGCACTTGTCAGTTTGTTTTTCCTTTTATGTACTGACTGTATTAGCTTGATTTGGCTGCCTTAGTGTAGGGGATAAAGTATCAGTCTCTAGTTTCCGAGGCCGCGAGTTTGAATCTCGCGCCGGACCTTAAATAGAGTTGTGGCTTTTTTATTTATTTCCACTATTTTGGAGTTATTAAATTGATACTTCGTTGTTTGAAGACATAAAGCTGGGCTGGATTCGATCTTTAACCGGTTATGTCGGGGTTTTCCGTAATTGCATGGTACTGAGTGTTCTTATAAAATTCTAACGGCAACGGGATTCATCTAGACATATTTTTTAAAGCTATAATAAGTATTTTCTTAAATTTAAGCGAATACCACACATTGAAATGAAACTACTTTTTAAAAAATTGTATCGCGGTTTATTTTATTTTTTTACACAACGTTTCAAAGTCTTTTAAACTTCATGACAACTTCGTAACATGAAAATATTATTGCTTTTAGTTATTTCAGTAAACCTTTATAGTGTCCCACAGCTGGGCTTGGGTCGTCTCTCAACTATCTTACGAGTTGAGAGAGTTAATCCACACATGCTGGCCATGCGGTGGATGTGGCATGTTTTCGAATGATTAGTTTTTTGACATACCGATTTCTCCTGCACCTACATCAAGCTGGGTTGATAAAACAATTACCATAGAGATCCGGGTATGTCTGGAGATCGAACCGGATCTTTTATTTTAAAGGCTGGGGCGATACCGATGCGTTTTCGCTGCTGATGCAACTAGTCTCTCAATAAAGATGTTAATAAAACTTAATCACAAGATTGTGGTAACTTCAAATCACTTAATTTCTAATGGTCTTATTCATAAGAATCTTATAAAACTTTAGTTAAAATGGACTTTGTCCCTTTCTTAGTATAAATGTCAAGATGATAGACCAATATAAAGAATTATAAACATATTGTAGCTATAAAGAGCTTATAAGACGTTTATGATTACGGGAATAAGTGTTTTAATTGAAAATGCAAGTTTTAAGTGTATTTATAAACGTATATTTAGACAGAAGCCAGTTATAAAATTAAATATAAGAGTAAAATATTATTATTCTTTATTGTACACAAAACATTTACATAAACAATTAATAAATAGGAAACACCACATGTACACAGGCGAGCTTAATTCTAATGTGAATTTTCTACCAGCAAACCCTAGGTAAGGAAACATTGTGGAATGGGTAGAAGTGCACAACAAATAATTTTAAATACATACATACACTTACATGCTAATATTACTTACATACGTACCTGAATAAAATGTCTATTATATATCTAATATTAACCTCTGTATTTATCAAAATCCAGCTGAATCACGATAGTGAGGGCAGGAATACATTATTTAGCGTCTAGACCGATAGCTCTAGAGCAATTAATCATGGCTTTTTGTTACATAGCACTTAGCATAATTACTAGAAGATATCTCTTGCAAATTACCCGTCCTGAGAAAATATGCTTTAGTTAGACATGCTTTAGTTTTAAAATGACGAACAAAACATTATTTTTCATAAGCGCAAAGGATTAGCAATCTGAAGTGGCAGTGGGCTGGCCATATCTGTCGAAGAACTGATAACTGCTTGGCAGTTCTTGGCAGACGTAGTGTAGGACGCCCTCTAACTAGGTGGAGTGACGATCTGCGAAAGATAGCCGTCAATGGCTGGATGTGACAAGCTGAAGACAGGGTAAAATGGCGCTTAGTACAAGAGGCCTATGTCCAGCAGTGGACTGCTATAGGCTAATGATGATGATGATGAATAACAAATAGAATTTTCTTTAATTTACGCGAATATCATGCATTGAAATCTACTTTGTAATTAATTTTTTCGCGGTTTATTCAAAACAAATCCGTTACAAAGTAGTTTTATATCAAGGACGAATAACTAAGTTTAAATACCTATCTGTTTGAATGCCAAGCTCCAGGAGTGCGTCTGGTGGTCTCTGCTGTATTAAAATAACTTTTGTATAAAAAATGGACTGTAATAATGACTGATATATTATTATGCGTATTGAGCCTGAATTATTTGTCAAGCGAGTGAGGGCAGGATCCCCTCAGGGCTCGTCGAACGAGTTTAAAGAACGACCCAGGCGCCTCTATGAGAAGTAGGAACACGGTATCAGCCCCAAGGAGACCGGCATGAATCATTCGAGGACATGTTTGTGACATCCATCACCCTGCTAATAGCTCAAATAGGTTTATTATTCGTTTGTATTTGTCTGTCACCTTCACATTTATACTAGTTAGAAGGAGACAAAATACATTTAACTATAGAGGATTATAATTTTTTTATGAATAAGACCCTAACTATTTTTTGTTTTTGAATTAAAAATACAAGTATTAAGGGGATTTTAAACGTATATTTATAACAAATCTAATTATAAAATGATACTAAGAAGAAGCAAAACGAAAGAAAAATTTATTATCAAAGCATTGTTAATCTGATGTGCATTCGATTCGTCAAACTTTGACATCTAAAGATTCAAAAGTTTGTTCAATATTTTTAAAATGACAACAACATTAAATGAATCTTCGTATTACCAGGAAGTGTAGGCAGAGGCGAATAACTTGTGAATTTCAACTGTTTTTATTTTATTTTTGACGGGTCGGTGGCGTGGTCGGTAAGATACTTGCTTTTCACGCCGCAGGTCGTGGGTTCGATTCCCACCCAAGACAAACATTTGTTTAAATATGTCTGTTTGTCTTGTGTCTGGGTGTAATTATCTATATTTAAGTATATATTTACAAAAGAAAAGTATTATATGTTGTATATTACCAGTTATCTGGTTTCCATAGTACAAGCTCTGCTTAGTTTGGGATCAGATGACCGTGTGTGTTAATGTCCCACTATATTAATATTATTATTATTATTATTGTAGTATTTTTAATACTCAATGTATTTATCCATATAAATGAGTAAAATTAATCAAAACTATAACGTAATTAATGCAAATATTGATAATTTCTAGTGGCATTGACAGATTGATAGGTATTATTCGCCATATTTTGTAGCTAAATGGTCGTATTTCCGAGTAGCGCAGGAACATTTCGATATCATTTTTATCATTAGGATCTGAAAAACAAAAGAAAATTACTTTACTTACTCATGCGTAACAAAATTTTTTATTTAATATTATAAATGCGAATGCAACTCTGTCGGTCGAGCTTTTACGCCTAAATTACAAAACCGATTTGGATGAAATTTGGTATGTAGAGAGTTTGAAACCCGATGAAGGTTATATAATAGTTTTTATCCGACTGCGCAAAAAACGGTTAATGGCTTAGCGCGATAGTACACGCAGGCGGAGAGCTAGTCTTCCACCTTTATAGTCTGTGTAGAGTAATGTTCTATCTTCTTCTTCTTTTCGTTTAAGGTTATCTGATGAATTTCTTTACATTTGGCTCGATCCAGAGCAGCTTCTTTCACCTTCCTACACAACATGACACCAACCTATTCCTATATTTGGTTCATATAGCTTATCCTTGGCCTTCCTCTTCCATGCTTTCCTTCTATCTTCCCTTCTAAGACATTTTTATGCTGGTGTCATATCGTATAAGATGGCCCATCATCCTTCCTCTCCAGTTTGGAATGGAATTGTCTTGGAAATTAGTATTTATAAATATTACATACCAACACCATCGATAAGCAAGTGAATAAGGAATATCCTTATCTTCTTAACTTCAACTGCATACCATTCCACCACAACAAATGGAGAAAATAAGAGAAGAGATATCTGTGTCACGTGTAAGATTACGTAGCCTAAAGAAGGTGCAGGTTTCTGAAATAATAACGTTTTATTTATAACTAGCTTCCGCTCCCCGCGAAATTGATCTCACTAATCTTGTTTCTTCATACAAACTTTGGAACCCCGTTTCACCCCCTTAAAGAGTGAGTTTTGAAAAATCCTTTCTTAGTGCACCCTTAGACCCCACAAGGAACCTATGTGCCAAATTTGGAGTCTCCAGACCCAGCGGTTTGGGCTCTGCGTTGATATGTCAGTCAGTCAGTTTCTTCTTTTATCTATTTAGACTAGCGACCGCACAGGTAGGTAAATTTATTACGGGCATTTGACAAGATTTTTTTTTTAATTATCACAATTTTGGTAGACTTTCCATCACTCTAGAATTCTCAAAGAGGAACCAGTTTATCATACATGATTTTTTCATAACTTAAACCTTTTACGCATCGCAACGAAAACTCTGAAAAAGGATTACTTTCACATGTTTTTGCAACATTTTTCACCGGTGCTTTGCTTCTATTAGTCGCAGTGTGATGTGAAAACCTTCCTCTTTAAATGGGCTATCCAACACAGAAATAATTTTTCGATTCGATCCAGTAATTTTAGAGAGTAGCATGTTCAACCAAACATTAAATAAACAAACTTTTCAGATTTATAGTATCACTAGCTTTCCGCCCGCGGCTTCGCCCGCGTGTATGTCGATTATCGCACCAAGACATTACCTTCTTTTTGTGCAGTCGGATAAAAACTATCCTATGTCCTTTCTCGGGTCTCAAACTACCTCCATACCCAATTTCATTCAAATCGGTTCAGTAGTTTTTGCGTGAAAGCGTAACAAACAAACTTACATTCGCATTTATAATATTAGTAAGTTTTATTGATATTATACAGCGCTATTGCCTGTATTACCCATAGGTAGAGGCAGAGGTGATTATACTACCCATGTAGATACATTGTACACCCTTTCGCCGGTTATCACTACATACTCGTAGTATAAAACAAAGTCGCTTTTTCTGTGCCTATGTTCCTATGTATGCTTAGATTTTTGAAACTAAGCAACGGATTTTGATGCAGTTTCTTTATTAGATAGAGTGATTCCAGAGGAAGGTTTATAAGTATAACACGTCGCACCTGTGCGAAGCTGGGGCGGGTTGCTAGTAATCCTATCCTATCCTATCCTTCCTATCCTATCCTATCCTATCCTATCCTATCCTATCCTACTAATATTATAAATGCGAAAGTAAGTGTGTGTGTGTGTGTGAAGGTTTGTTACCGCGTATCTCCATAACCGCTCAACCGATTTTATTGAAATTTGAAATGTAGGTAGTGTATACCCTAGAATCGGACATAGGCTAACAATATTTTCAAAAATCATCCCCTAAGAGGGTTAAATAGAGGGGTGAAGTTTGTATGCAACTTTTTATTCCTTGGTCCTATTCATTTAAAATTCGGTACACATAAACCTTAAGACAAATAATTAGATACGGGTTTTTTATGATTCACTTCAAATTCGGTATAAATATAGCTTAGAACAAATAATGAAATATGTGTTTTTTATTTTTCCAATGTTTTTTATCTTTATCCTAATACTACGCGAAAGAAGCCTGAGAAATTATTCTGAGGGAGATTTCCTTTGAAGTTGATATCAATACTCCTTCGTGCTTTTTAGCTAAATTACTTTTTATTTTGACACAATGACGTTTGATAACTCAGTCCGATTATTAGAATTCGAAATTTAAATTTTATTTCTTCTTATATATTGAATGAAAAACTTACAATAATCATGGTCTAAGAGCCGTAGTATTTTTTAAGAAACCCCTATAGATTTATGGATATACCTATGGGTACTTGCCGATTTCAAAATGTTGCTTGCACGCCTACACTACTGAACTAATTTTGTATGGAGATAGTTCGAGACCCGGGAAAGGATAGTTTTATCCGACTGCGAAAAAAGAGATTAATGGTTTAGCGCGATAACCGACATCCGCGGGCGAAGCCGCGGGAGGAAAACTAGTATAATAATAATAATATATATTTTTTCACAATACACACAGCGCCATCTAGTACTAAATTAATCAATTATATTTGCTTGTGTGATAGGTACTTGAAACGGATATAACACTTAAATACATTTTTATTTGTAAAATTTGATCAAGATTTGATTTGTAATATTTGAGCTATGTCAAAAAAATCGTCACTGTTTACGTTAAGCACTGCGGCCTGCCAAAATTATGAGAGTAATTGACCTAAAAACCTAATCTAGGTAGTTTTGTTATTTATCAAAAAGAAATTTTAGTGCAATCTTGTTGGATAATATTTCTTAGAGGTTTCTCCCAATAAACATCCTCGCTCCGTTTCAGTTTGGGTGTGAGGTTGAAAACAGTAAATATTATGCAAAAAAACTAATAACTTACAGTTCCTTCAACAGATGCCAAAATATAATACACGTCGCTAATTAACTTCGGTAAGCTAAATGCCACACTCAGAAATAGCTGAAAATAATGAATTATGTAAAAATAGACTTTTTTATGTCTATGTAAAAGATCGAATTCGCAATGCAGTGATACAACAGAAAATTAATGTAATCGACATAGTTCATCTGACTAGGAAGCTGAAGTGGCAGTGGGCCGGTTATATCTGCCGCAGAACTGACAACTATTGGGATAAACGAGTTCTTGAGTGGAGACCACGAATTGGCAAGCATAGCGTAGGATGCCCTCATACTAGGTGGAGTGACGATCTCAGCAAGCAAGCAAGAACTGGATGTGAAAAGCCGTGGATCGTGAAGCACACCACTGAGGTGCTTTATTAGAGGCCTATTTCCAACTGTGGACTAGAATGTGATGATAATGATACGTCTTTAAATGACCATCAACGAGCCATCATTAGTGGAAAATCACCAGAGGCTGAGTCACTTTCGTCCGTGGGAGACCACCTTTTATCTGAATCCCCACACGTGCTCCCCGGGTGGTGCAAATCAGGTGACAATCAATCAACTAATAGGTATAATATTTACTGGTAATTAACTCCCACCAGACAAAGTCGCACCGCCAAACGGTCTTGCCATGTTCCGGTGCGAGTTCTGGTGACACCATTTAGGAGGGTGGGTCGGAATTTATGCTCCATTATGGTTTTCACCATATGGAGCGGCATTTCACTACCACCTTTTCACCGAAAATTATTCGTAATCACGAATGAATCGGTATATTAGATGGGCGCGTTCCATCTACACATCATTTCTTAACATTAGGCAAGTTGTAGTCAAGCGCAAGCCTATTTCAGAATAAAAAAAAATTGCTTGCTCTATATGTTGATTTTTTTTCTTGCTTGGTGCAGTCGTCTATAAACTTTTCTCAAATAAGCTACATGAGCCTAACTATCACTCTCATGCCCCTGATTGTCTAGTACTGCTAAAAATAGGCTTCTTATTTATACCTGACCTTTGGCATTTATTGGCTTGGCGCGAATTTTATGATGACCTTGAGTTACGGCGGAGGATCTACTTGAGAACATTGATTTTCCAAAGTTTTTTTTCAGTCTTTTTTGAGTCATGTGACCTGTCCACTGTTTTTACACTTTTATTTCTATGACGATGACTTTGAAAGACGCATAATATAAATAATATGATATTCTACTTACAGATGAATGTAATTCAGGAGAAATCAAATCGACCAAGTCAGCGATATTTCTGTACAGTTGCAAACAAAATTTCATCTTATTTTCCTTTATGCTTTTATTATTCTTCACGTATAAATAATAATTACACTCTGGAGTCTCTTCCAATCTTCTTCGAAGTATCTTCAATCGATATCGAATCGAGTCGAATAGGAAAAATCGCCCCACTCGATTTAAATCTAAAGCCACTAGTGAAAATTGCTTGATTACATATAAAGGGATTGCATCAAAACATGGAAACCAATAGCAGTAATTAATAGTATATGTAACACGAACGGACCACGTTAAAATTGTGAAAGCGATTAATTTGTATCGAGTTATATAATAATATCGATTATTGACTCTTAAACATCTGTCGACCTCTGTGAGTTTGTTGCAGAATATTTTTATTTGACTACTCGATAATAATGTAACAATAATCGATGTCGTGTATTCGAGTAGTGACCATATTTGTGAAACATCTTGGTAACAACATGTTACAGATCCATAAACCACAACGGCAGCTATAAAAATACAATAAATTTTAATCACAACCGAAAGCAAAAAACGAATTTTGTAAAACTTAAAATCGAATCCGCAAATCAATAGTATAAATAATATTGGCTGGAAAATTTCAAAGAGCGAAATATGATGGTTTTTGTAATTGGTCACTTTAGTTGTCACCATTTTAGATGGTCAATTTTGGATTTGAGTGAACAAAGTAACGTCAGAACCGATGTTAGCCAGCGGTTAGTATGTCAATAAATGTGTTTAGTATACAAAAATGGAGTCTCGTTACGGTAAATCTATTCACTACTGTTAGGTATTTAAACCAATGTCAATTTATTTACATGTAAACGGATATTTTATTAATATTAACTGTCAAAAAAAGTTCAATTCTGATAGTCAGACAAATCATTAGTATATATTTATTTTGTATATATTGTATAATATATCTAAGTACATAGTATGTAATGTTAGTATGTAGGTATATGTATGTATTTAAAGTTTTTTTTTGTTGTGCATTTCTACCCTTTCCACAAGTTTTCTCTTCTAGAGGTTTGCTGGTAGAAAATTCATAATTGAATTAAGCTCGCCTGTGTACATTGTTGTTTCCTATTTATAATTGTATATGTAAGTGTTTTGTGTACAATAAAGAATAAGAATAAGAATAATTCTTCATATTTTACAGCAAAATGGTCATGAAAAAATATTCTGAATTAAATATTAGCAATATGGAAAAAGCAATAACCAAAATAATATAATTGTTGTCATTTAAAGCATTAACAATCGTTTCAAAGGAAGTCAGAAGTTTAATATTATCTGAAACCTGGTCTAACCATCTTGGCTACTGGTTCCAAAAGTGTTTCACGGTCTGATGGCAGTTATTCAAATAATTCGGGTAGAACTGGAACCGATCTTAACAGAACGAACAGAAAATGAATAGGAGGAATTTTAAACATTTTCAGCTACCAAAATTTTTTCAGAGGGACTTTAATAAACTTTATCTACTTAATAAAAATGAATCACTAAATGTGTTGCTAAGCGGAAAACTCGAGAATGATTTAACCGATTTCGCTTATTCTTTTTTTTAGAATATTCCTTGAAGTACGAGGATGGTTCTTACAACAAAAAAAAAAAACCTGAATAAGCCTAAAAACAACAACACTTCTCTATACTCAAACGATTCGTAGTATTACTTCAAAATCAATTTGAACTTTAATAGACTGTTAGGCGGTACGAAGTTCGCAGAGTCAGCTAGTTATTAATATTAACTTAATATTTTTTTTAATATAAGGGCTGAATATACCGTCATTTTTGGGAATTCACAAAATCTGTCAGCGCTTATCGCGTTTTAGTTGAAACGACGAGTGATGTACAAAGACTGTTGGTTGGCACTTTCAAAGGGTTTGGTTTATGACATATTGTATAGAATTACTGGCGTGGTTTAACTATTATATTGTATGTATAATCTTTAGCTTTATGTCATTATTTCCCTTGCTTTTTTTCCTATTTCTATTGGGTTCGGCTCCCAGTCTAACTTAATGCGGCTAGCTACCAGAATTATATGAGCGATACTTAGACCAGGCGTCAGATTATATTAGGCTTCTGATTACCTATAACGATTGTCATAGATGTGTTAAATAACAACCGAGACCGACGCTTAACGTGCTCTCCTAGGCACGGAGGGTCTGAAGATTCCTAGATCTTGAACTAGATTAAAAGAAAGTAATCTGTTATTTATAGGTGAAGGCATAGGTGAAAATCGTCCCATACGTAATAGGAGCGAGGCTATTGCCGTTCATCGGTCACAATTCCAAACGTCAAGCTGCAACTAAGATCCTTGATACGAAATACCATACTTTATGGTAGGTACGATTTATCACCCTTATTTGTTCAAACTCATTACAGGAACAACACAGTAGGTACAATAGAAAAGTTGGCGACATAAAAAGCAAGCTAAATTGTTTAAGACTCGCCATTAGTTGCTCAGTCGACAATCAACATGCTCTTACACTATTAAGTTGTTATAGCTACCGTGAATCTCGGGATCTTGGCCTCACGAAAAATGGATGTGTATTACAACAAACTGAATGTAGTCCCTACTGTGTTAATCTTTTATTTATAAAACCGCTGGCCTGGGATGAGGAGTAAAATTACTGCTCTAGATTCAAAATGATGGATAAATCGAAATTCGACTGCTACATAACCACCCTAAGTCCGATTTTGTGAGTCTTGAATACAGGTATTTTGATACACGGTTGCTTCTAAGCAACTTTTTTTACACATGAATACATTAAATTTTATATGGAGTAAGTAATTAGTAAGTGTTTTTTATTTATTAATATATAATAAATAAATAAATAAATATTCTGGGACATCAACACACACGGTCATCTGGTCCCAAGCTAAGCAGAGCTTGTGTTATGGAAACCAGATAACTGGTATATACTATACAATATACATATAATACTTTTATTTTGTGAATATATACATATAATAGATATTTACACCCGGACTCGACACAAACACAAATGTTCATCACTAATGTTTGTCTCGGGTGGGAATCGAACCCACGACCTGCGGCGTGAAAAGCAAGTATCTTACCGACCACGCCACCGGCCCGTCAAATAATAATGCTTGTGTATTGTAAGATGCATGCTGTGTTAGTCTGTAAGTGATTGTCGCTAAGATATTTCATATAGGGAATAAGTAAAGATGTTATAATATGTAAAAAGTCGTTGACTGACCTTAAATAAATGTATTTTGCTTATTGGCACATCCATTTAGCGCATGTTCGTATTCATAGTAACAGTCCACGGCCCCTCTTCCCGATTGTCGTTAAGTTGAATGATTGAGAACTTACGCTTTCAACTTCATTGCTTTCAATTTGTCTAAGTTACAGGGTGATGTGATTAGACATTGCGTTTTGTTTTTATTTAGAAAAACACTTTTGTGTAAGAGTAACCATTTATGTTAGTACAAATTCGAATTTGATTATCCTGGTGGCGTATTGATTAATAACCCTGATTGATAAGTCGGAGGTCGTGGGTTCGATTTCCACTCAGAGCAAAATTTTTGTGTAGCGATTATGATTGTTTGTTCTGTGTATCTGTGTTATTTATCCTACTAATGTGATATTATAAACGCGAAAGTTTGTAAGAATGGTAGTTAAGTTAGGTAACCCCCGACAAAAAGGGGATGTAGAAGTTTAACGCGCGTGTGTTGTGTATCTGTGAACAAGTTGATGCAGTTTATTTTTATTCGAAAGCCTAAGCGACAGAAATTATTTATAATTTTTTAATTCTGACATAGGCTTGCGCTTGACTACAACTTGCTTGATGTTAAGCAATGATGTAGTCTACGGTGGGACACGCTTACCCTATACACCGATTATTCTCTCGTGATTACGAGTGATTTTCGGTGAGAAGGTGGCTGTGGAATGAGGCTCCATAAGGTTAGAAACCATAAAGGAGCAATAATTCCGACCCACCCTCTGAAATGGTGTCACCAGACAACGGCAAGGCCGCTTGGCGGTGCGGCTTTGTCTGGTGGGTGGTCACTAACCACGGCCGAAGCCTACCACCAGATTTTTTAATTATTTATTTAATTGTTAAAAGTAAACATCCTGTACTAAGGTAATGTAGATAAGTCGCCAGGTCGTATTAAGTATCACGGTACTTGTAAATAATAATGTCGGGTATTTTCACCCTCTTTACGTCTCCCTTATTTGTAAAGACAAACAAAACAATTATGTAACAAATTTTTAACGACGCGACGACTTAATTAGGGTATTTGCTATTTTTTTTTAAACTTATTTAGCAGATAGGTGTTTTTGGAACGAAGTTCCTTATTGCGCGTTGTGAAAGGGGGCTAGACGGAAAAAATTCTTACGAGAAGTTGTCACGACACTTCAGCTATTGTAAGCTGTGCGGCGTGCGCATGTTTCTCTGTCTGTTTTTGACGTGACAACGTCTTATAAATTGGTTTGCCGGGTGACACTTCAAGAAACTGCGTTACGCTCCGCTCACGTTATGCGCTCACAATGAGAGCGAGTGAGAGGCACGCGTTACTTCCACTCGGGCATGGTTAGCCCGCCTAAGAGCGAGAGAGACAGACATAAAAAGTGAAAGGCACTCGTCCCTTCCACTCGAGCACAGTTAGCCCGCCTAAGAGCGAGATTCTTTGTATAAATTAATGTTTTAAATATAATTCTTTGTATAAATAAATGTTTTAAATTGTTACTATTATTTCATCCTTCTTCCTACTATACGAATGAATATTCACATTAAAATTATTTTACCACTCAAAGTCGTTGTCACGTAAAACTTTCGCCCGTATACCGACTTTACAGGCAACCAATTTTGTTTTTATTACGAAAATTGATCCTACTGATTAAGTTTATATTACATTATATTTGTTAATAATAAAAAAAAATATTATAACTTAAAAAACTAAAATTTTATTACAATTCCTTCACTAATTAATCGAAAGGAACTTCGTTCCATCCGGGTGTCCCTTGACACCTCTCATGTTTTTTTAAGAACTTTTAATACATAACATATCGTCACACCTTTAATACCCGAAGGTGTGGGCAGAGGTGAATATCACCCACTTTCCGCCGACTATGTTACGTAATAGTGGGTGGATTCAAATTCCAAACTTCGAGCTTTAAGTATATTAGAAAAGTCGTTTTGTTCGACTCGGGAATCGAACCCGGGATCTCCAGGTTATTAAGCAAACACGCAACACGTGGTAAACCTGGACCAGTAGGCAGTTAACGCACCATTGAAATACCTCAACGACTCACCTACAAGGATTTTCAAAATATAATTTAATTTTCTAACAGTTGTCAACATCACAATGTCAAACAAAAGAAGTTTTCAGACGAGCTACAAAATCGTTAATTTTTTGGACACTCCATCAGCCACGTTAAACCTTAAAGTCAAACTTTAACTTCACGTCAAAGGCAAGTGAGGTCCTTATTTTTTTTGTTTATAATTGAACGCTTTGTGCTATTCTGGTGCAGAACATTTTACTGTCAATGGTGACATGAAGGTTAAAAACAGGTATATTGGATATGGCACATTACAAATTTTATTAAAATTTAATTACCTTATTAGTCTAACGTGTTCGCTTAATAATGATGTTTCTGGTACAACTACCAGGTGATGTATTATGAGAGTATAAAGCGATTTTGATTCCGTTAAAAGAAAGGGATGCAGATACAAGCATTGTTTGCAGCATCCCTTTCTTTCAACGGAGCTGGTCGAGCAAAAATCCTTTTTTAATAATACTTAAACAAAACTCAGTTTGAATTGTGCCTGATAAACGGCAATGGGCTCGCCGCTTAATAATTACTGCTACTTAATAAAGTCTTAGGCTTAGGTCCCCCCTAAGCCGTTTAAATGTGGGAGGTATTCAGCTCTGTATACAACTTCGGGTAATACAGGAGTCAGCAATTTCATTATAGGTTAGAGTTAGAATGATCATGCACATTATTATTCTACGTCAACTCTATTAACCTATTCATAAAAATCTTATAAGACTCTTTAGTTAAAATAAGCTTTGTCTCTTTCTTACTAGTATAAATATCAAGATGGTAGACAAAGATCAACGAACTATAAACCTATTTTAGCTGTAATGAGCTTATAAAACGTTCATGAATACGGGGGTATGTGTGTTTTTTGATAGCGCTTAGTATTACATATGTCTGTTTTTTCCTGAGACGTTCTAATTGTAATCATAGTGCAGCCTTTTAGAGCAAAACAGAGAGCAGAATTTTTAAGCGGTAATATTTTTTATGTGTAGAATATTTTCCATAAATTGACCGTCAAAATATTAAAAACTATTGCTTAAGTTTAAGTTACCTGCTCTACTTTCTGAAACTACTTTGATTGACATTAATCAAAAGGGCTCTATTTATTTATTTATAAATAAATAAAATAAAATAACATTAATATCGGACAAGTTACATCTATAGTGTTATTACAAAGAAAACAGATCTTATAGCTAAATAAATAAAAGTAAGATAAATTAAATTGTAAATTATTATCGATATATTTACGAATTATTATGTAAAATTATGAAATCGAGTAGCCATCGCAAGATACCACATCAAACGATTAGGAGCTCTCTATATAACTGCACTTCTTTCTGAAGTAGAAAATTGTTCCGGCCAACTTTCTTTGTCCGCTGACCGGTTGAATTTTTTACTATTAAATCCACTGAGAGCCGGTATAAAGGATAGTAGGATCAGCAAAACAAAAATCAGTTTTTTATTATTTAAATTTAAACGAATATCACACATTGAAATAATACTATTTTTTAACGGATTTTAAATAAACAAATTTCTTTTGTAACTTTTACGTTGGTTTAATCAAACTCCATGGCGAATTTTAACCGGATAATAAATAATAGTAAAATAAAAAAAATAAAACGTCTTTGGGACACTTATCCTTACTAATATTATAAATGCGAAAGTAACTCTGTCTGTCTGTCTGTTACGCTTTCACGCCTAAACTACTGAACCGATTTGGATGAAATTGGGTATGGAGGTAGTTTGAAACCCGAGAAAGGACATAGGATAGTTTTTATCCGACTGCGCAAAAAGAAGGTAATGTTTTGGCGCGATAACCGCTGTCGGAAAGCTAGTTAAAAACAATTTAAGGTAATAACCCCATATAGTCATGTCATCTTTAACCACATCTGTCGCATTTACCCTGTGTTTCATCTAGCTGTTAAGTGTGTAATTTAATGAATGCAATTTAAGTTTTATGTACTTAAGTTATAAAAAAAACAATTTCTTTTTTTTTAATAGGTATTTATGAAATAGTTAAGATATTTGTCTTCAATAAGGATTTTAGATCTTTGTTTCAGTGAGTTTAGTTTTTTTTTTATGTTTCAGTTTGTTTTGCTGACCGTACCCACAAGGGGTAATACCGCGGTAATTGTGCGGTAGACAGGTCTCGTTGAATAGCTTTATGCTTTTTCGGTACCTACATAGTAAGTGGGAATGTCTGAAGTGGAGATGAAAATAGTGACTCGATTTTTATTCTATTGTAATATGGTATACAATATCCGAGCAGCGGTGGCGAAGCGGTATCGACCTCGATTTAGAAATGTAAGATTGCGGGTTCGTTCCCCGGTCGTGCGTGAATTATTTCATCACATCTATGTGTGAATTATTTAATCTCCGCTGCTTAATGTCGATAGAAGATAAAATCGATTCGAAGACATGTGACACCCACCAACCCGCACTTGGCCAGCGTGTGTGGGTTAACTCGTTAGATAGGTGAGAGAAGACCCGTGCTCAGCCGTGGAACACTAGAAATAGGGTCGGTATGACCTGTGGTCGAACCCAGTTTGAATATATCATATGCAAATTCATTATATTACAAAGGCGATGTAAATACCGCTGTGAAAACTCGCTACAAAAAGGCAGTTATCTTCTGTCTCTGTACGTTTTTTAGCTCCACGTGTGCAAGATTGTTAAATCTTACTTGTGACTTTCATTTAGCAGTATAGTTTCTCTAACAACATCTATAAATAAATAAATCACCCTACAGAGATCAAATCGTTATATACCAATTATTTTACCATCTAGCCTCAATTAGATGCCGGACAATAGTCGATAGTAATGACGTATTATCTGCCACTTGAAAAGCTATTGTACTTCACAATGTGAGAGAGCTCAAGTTACGAGTAATTTGTTACGAAAGATATGTTAGTATTTATGTTTATATCTAACTAGTTTTCCGACAGCGGCTTCGCCCGCGTGTATGTCGGTTATCGCGCCAAAACATTACCTTCTTTTTGTGCAGTCGGATAAAAACTATCCTATGTCTTTTCTCGGGTCTCAAACTATCTCCATACCCAATTCCGTCCAATTCAGTTCAGTAGTTTAGGCGTGAAAGCAGACAGACAGACAGAGTTACTTTCGCATTTATAATATTAGTAAGGAGTAAGGATTAAAGGTATACGCAGATGTGAATGTAATACACAGTATGTTAACAAATTAATCCTTAAATCCTAATTTAATTTACATTATTAATATATTATAAAAATAAATAAAGGAAGACAAGAAAAATATTATTTTTTTAAATTGTATTGAAATAACACTACTTTTTAACGGATTTTATCGCGGTATATTCTAGATTTTAGATCCCGACGTTTCAAAGTCTTTTCATAATTCATGTACACGGGTGGACTGAGGTATTTTACGTCCAAAAATATTAATCACAATTATTACTGACTAACTACAAACATTATTAACAAACTAAGAAAAAAAATGTATTGAAGTTGAAAGCTTCGTCCAGTAGCGGAGCATCAACGCCACTCTGCGGCAGTCAGTTACATCATTACTAGTAAATATTTTAAAAGGGTGTCTACAAACATCCGACTAAGATGGATGCTGGGCGGAAGAGGAAATGGTCCCTCTATCTCCCTCATAGGACCCATTTTTCACTCACAGTGTTAAGTGTAAGGCGTTACATCTAATGTAGGATTAAGTGTTGTTGCTTCTGTTATTAATCAGTGTCATAGGTGATTTTGGACAATAAGGGGCGATTAGGAAATATAGGGTGAGATTGTAGATATAAAATATGGTCAATATTGTGTGAAATACTACAGTCATCACCATTTCCCTTGTCTTTTTCCTATTTCTATTAGGGTCAGTTCCCAGAATTAAACGAGCAATGGCCATCAGACCTCGAAACCTATAGGGAACCAGTAGATGGTTAAACCAGGTGTCAGATTATGTTAGTCTTCTGACTACCTTTAACAATTGTCATAAATGTTTTAAGTAGCAATCGGGACCAACTGCTTTACGTGCTCTCCGAGACATAGGTGTTAAATACGGTGTATTTACGGTAATTGACAGGCCGGTTGCGTTGTCGATAAGATACTTTTTTTTCACAATGCAGGCCGTGAGTTAGAGCAGCGGTGGCGCAGTGGTACGGGCCTCGCCTTAGAAATATAAGGTCGCGGGTTCGAATCCCAGTCGTGCCCACACATCATTGTGTGAATTGTTTCATCGCCGCTGCTCAATGTTCATGTCTAAGAACTAATCATTCGAGGAAATGTGACATCCACCAACCCGCACTTGGCCAGCGTGTGTGGATTAAGGCCTTAACTCTCTCAACTATCTTACTAGTTGAGAGAGTTTAGCCCAGCAGTGGGACACTAAAGAGGGTTGAAATGAGGCCGTGAGTTCGGGTCCCACCCAATACAGGCATTTTGTGTGATTAACATCTCTGTTAATCTCAAAAGAAGAGCATTGTAACTATAGTATATCAGTTATCTGGTTTCCATATCACAAGCTCTGCTTAGTATGGGATCAGATGACTGTGTCAGAGTATTATTAATATAATTTTTTTCCAAAGATGTGCTACTTAAGTTTGATGTGACAATACATATAAGCTAAATCACATAACCACAGTCAATAAAACTCTATTTTACAGTTCTCCAACGAGTTGGATACTGAGTAGCCATACATGGTGCTCTTGAACCCTTTTTAGTGTCCTTCTGCTCAGCATGGATGTTCTCACAACTATTTTGCGAGTTATCCGCACAGGGTTGCCTAGAGCGGGGCCCAGTGTCACTAACATTCTACTGAACCTTCACATGAAATAAAGAAGTGTTGTATTTTTGTACCTATTTGTATTTTCTTTAGTTGAGAGAGTTTAGGCCTTAATGCATACACGCTGGTCAAGTGCGGGTTGGTGGATGTCGTATATCCTCGAATTTATTAGTTCTTAGACATGCCGGTTTTCTCACGATGTTTTCCTTCGTCGAAATTGAAAAGGGTTGACGTGTTATGACGTAATGTTTTAACGATCTTTCATTACGTTCAGTTTTGATAATTTTGGTTTGAAAACTAATTACATAAATCATAACCTTTACGAAACATAAATAGGTTCCGTAGAATATATAAATAACAAATTGAAGTTCGGTTATATTTAATGTAGGTGTGTAGGTATATATTTGTGATCAACACACAGGGAAAGGGCGTGCAACAATGATTTATACTCCCTTGTTCATGCTAATCGAGTGCTAAGTAGCTGTTGATTTATAACTGTTGGAATAATTATTTAAAGAACATCTCTTGTACTGACGGATGCTAATTGTGGAGACTTATCTTTGCCGAGATTGATGTGATGGTATTTCGGTAGTAATTAGAGCGTTAAAGTTGATGAAAGTTGAGAACGATGGGGCCATTAAAATAAAAAAAAATTCAATGTTTTTTTTTTAATAATTTATCTTCACTTTAACCATTTGGTGTTCCATTGCTGGGCTTTGGTTGTCTTTCAGCTATCTTAAGAGTTAGTATTATCTTAAATTTACGCGATCACAGTACATTGAAATAAAACTATTTTATAACGGATTTTATAGCGATGTGGACGGTGTCCACCCGTCACCATGAAGACTAAAAAGACTATTAAACGTCGAAATTTAAAATCCGAGATAAAATCCGATATAAAACATTTTTGCTCTATGTTAAGAATTGAGAGAGTTTAGACCTTAATACACCCTTAAGGTACCGTGACCGTTGACCGTGAGTTTGCGTTGGTGGATTTTCGATTATAATAATAATCGTGGTCATTTGTCTTCGATTATAATAATAATATTTTCACACATACACAGCACCATCTCGTCTCAAATTAATAATTATATTTGTCTTTTGTGTACTAGGAACAGTAGGAACTAAAAAACCCTTTTTTTTGTAAATATATACACATTAAATGTCTTTCTCATAAAATGTTGTCTAAAAAGTTTCGCGTTGTATTAAAAATGATAAAAAATAATGACTTCACTGAAATAATATAAAATATCTCTCTATTATATTAAAGATAAAGATAGTAAAAAATGTATCTGTTTGAGTGCACGAGTTGCCAGTATCTCAATATTGCTTTCAACTTTTCAGTTTGAATATTCTTCGTGGAACTCGTAAAATATTTTATAAACACTATCTAACAAGCTTTGTCCACGAGAGGTCGTAAACAGTTTTTATGTTCATGGCAGTTCCTGTGTTCCCAGTGTTTGTATTACGTAAGTTAAAAAATCTGGCGAAGAATGAGTCAGATTTGTAATCGAAGAGTTTTGTAATGATAACACTTTGTTCTTTTAATTCTTTTATGGCTTAAATTGTTGTTACGCCTTTTTTATCTTCTTTGTATTTATATTTATTATTTTATTATTATTTTAGTTTATTACTATTTTATTTTATTTTATTATTATTTTAAATTGTTGTTACAACGTTTTTATCTTTATTAAATTTATATTTATTATTTTAGTTTATTACGTATTTTATTAATTTATTGAGATCGTTTTTGATGTTTTCAATATTATTGTTATGACCAATACATTACTTGAAAATAAATAGTTTGAATTGAAGTGTTCATTTTTTTTGCAGTCGGAACAAAAATAAGTCCGTCAGAATTTTAACACTTTACCTATTAGTGATCAGAAGTCCACAGCCCGCGGTAGATACGCGATATCTGGTGACACCATTTAAGAGGATGGGTCGGAATTAGTTACTAACCATAAGGAGCCTTATTTTACTGCCAACTTCTCACTGAAAATCATTTATAATCACGAGTGTATCGGTATATTGGGTAGGCACGTTCCATCGTAGACTACCTTATTGCTTAACATTTTGTAAGTTATAGTCAAGCGCAAGCCTATTGCAGAATAAACAATGGCGTACGGAAAGACGGTTAACATTGATAGCTTATCCCTGTATTCATAAACGCCTTTTAAGCTCATTATAGCTAAAATATGTTTATAATTTGTTTGTCTTTGTCTGTCCTCTTACCATTTATAATAGTAAGAAAGAGACAAACATTACATTTTAACTAAAGAGTCTTAAGATTGTATTGTCTTAGATTTACGCGAATATCACACATTGAAATAAAACTACTTTTTAACGGATTTTATCGCGGTTTATTTTACCATTACCACATTACATTACCACCCAGACTCGACACAAACACAAATGTTCATCATTAATGTTTGTCTCGGGTGGGAATCGAAACGTCGGGATCTAAAATCTAAAATAAACCGCGATAAAATCCGTTAAAAAGTAGTTTTATTTCAGTCTTAAGATTTTTATGAATAAGACCGTTAGTATCAAAGTCGTATTGGCGACATTCTGAACTCTAACCTCCGTATTCATAAACGTCTTATAAGCTTATTATAGCTAAAATAGGTTTACAATTCGTATATCTTTGTCAGTCCTCTAGACATTTATACTAGTAAGAAAGAGACAAAGTCCATTTTGACTAAAGAGTCTGCAAAATTGTTATGAATAAAAAAATATAAAATGCTATGCTACGCTTCGTAGAAAGTTGTAGTAGCAGTGTAGCGGCTATCCGCTACGAGCTACGTCGTAGCGCCTACGAACTACTACATAACTGCTACGAAAATTATACAATTAGTTTCATTCAATCTGAAAAGAATCCAGCAGTCCACTACGCAAAATAGGCGCACAATTAAATAAATAGATAAATATTCTGGGACACACACACTGTCATCTGGTCCCAAGCTAAGCAAAGCTTGTGTTATGGAAACTAAATAACTGGTATATACTATACATATCATACTTTTCTTTTGTAAATATATACTTATAATAGATATTTACACCCAGACTCGACACAAACACAAATGTTCATCATTAATGTTTGTCTCGGGTGGGAATCGAACCCACGACCTGCGGCGTGAAAAGCAAGTATCTTACCGACCACGCCACCGGCCCGTCAAATTGACGTCGAGTTGCGGAAACCCAAGCCCGCTACAATCTACAATCTACAACATTTATTTATTATTTATTTATTTTATTCATTCACAACATAACTAACATTACAGGTTGCCCCAAGTCGTTAGCGTGGCCATATAATTTAACAATAGGTACTTATTTTACTATTTATAAATTTAATTAAAAAATTTTTAACATGTTTAAATACAGAAATCAATTATTCATAATAAAGCAAGGAGCAATAGTTTTGATGACGACGAGACCAGGTCATAACTAGACCGCACAAAGATATTGTGCATCGCGACTCCGCAATTACGTGCAAAATGTAAGGTTTAACTTAGTTAATTTAATTGTTGTTAATTGTAAATTTCTAATTAGATTCTTATTGGAATTATTGAATTTGTATTCTAATTAGATTGAAGTTATCGGATTTCCATTTTATAGTGATTTTTAAGATAGTTTCTTGCAAAGTAAAATTTTAGTACTAAAATTACGTAACTTGAAAATGACCTTTTTTGTTTATGGAGATTTTTTAATAAGAATGATTTAATTTTAAAGACGTGGATGTAAAATGAATGGGACAGTTTGAATTTTGGAAATCCGATAAGAAATAAGGAAGTTATGGACGATTTTCTAGAATGAACAATATTGTTTATGTGAATTTTTGTATGTTTTTGTTCTAGAAATTTTTTATTGTGATGATGTACATTTATAAGCTTTTTATAATATTATAGAGATTGTAAAAACGCGTAGAATAAGGTATAACATGTACAGTTTTCTTAATAAATAAAGAGAAATTCAAGGAAAAGGGGTCTCGAGATAGTAAGAATGATCTCGAATTTTCGAGAACATTCGCGCGGATTCTTTTCGGTAACAACGGCCGGTATAAAAGGCGGTCGTATTGCCGGAACGAGTCAGTCGCAAATGTCAGTCGCAAATAGTCAGTCGCAAATGAACAGTCGCAAATGAAGAGTCGCAAATGAAGAGCCGAAGAGTAAACAACAAAAGGAAAAATCTCGAGATCTCAAGACCAAGAAATAATTTTTGGAAGTAATTGTTGTTTGCATTTCAAGACCGGGGTTTCTCTAGTTGGCCAGTAGTGCCGTACCTATTTCACTGGATATACGCATTTAGGGGTGCGTGGGGTAGGTGCCACCAGCGGCGAATATACGAAGGTCTAGGTACCTACCAAACAATCATCATATACTCTAGGGACTCATACTCTAGAGTATAAGGAACCCACTCGACCTAGCAAGTAGGAGGTACAGGGTGGGGTCCATTACAGTCTGGTCCTTCGAGCCGGATCCCTAGAAGAATAGTCCAGAAGAATTAAGAAGATTGCAAGATGCCAGTGACAAGATCACAGAAGGATGCCTCCTCAAGACCGTCGTCCCGTCCTTCCGTTAGGGACGGGGGAGAAGTAGCGACAGGGTCAGAAGGGGTCACGTCTGCGTCAGCGTCAAGGTCATCGGCAACAGCGTCGGACACACACACTTCTTCGGGTACAGCAACAACAGGAGAAACTATGGTTACAAAGGCAACGATCACGACTGCGACCACGACGGCATCACAGAAGAAAGGAGATGCCACACAGAAGAAGACTAAGAAGACTCCAGAACAGGCCCCGGAGGAGGGTATTTTTGGCGTTACCAAGACCCTCAATCCGATGGGAGTCAGTCTTCGAGCCAGGTCCATGAAGACCACGAGTATTTCAGCAAGAAGACGCGAGCTGGCAGCCAGAGAAGAATTGGCACGTCTGGAGCTTGAACAAGCACAGGCTGCGGCAAAACTGGCCCGCGTCAGATTGGAGTTGGTACAATGTGAAGATGAAGACTCCGTGGATGAAGACCTGGAAGACAGAACAGCTGAGGTGCAGAACTGGATCGAGACGTCAGTTCGGGGAGGCAGCAACATCGAGCAACCAGAGCAACGAGGTCAACCCCTTCTAGAAGACCAGCAGGAGCCGAAGAAAGTCAAACCTGAAGAGAACGCTTCAAAGGGAGCTACGATTGAAATTCAAGCTTTGACGACGGCATTGAAGCAAGCCTTTTCTAGAAGTGGACCAGCAGCTCAACCGAACTACATCCACGAGCTACCATACTTCGATGGGAACAGCAGCGAGTGGATGGCCTTCAAGGTCGTCTATGAAGATACAGCACCAATGTTCAACGATGTTCAGAATATGGCTCGACTAAGAAGAGCAATAAAGGGCAACGCAAGAGAAGCTATCAAGAGTCTGCTATACTCCGAGGCTTCTCCGATGGAAGTGATACAAGCCCTCAAGAGAAGATATGGAAGACCCGATGCACTGGTACTGGCGGAATTGGACAAAGTAAAGGCGCTACCGAAAATATCAGAGAACCCAAGAGATATCTGCGTCTTTGCAAGCCAAATAAACAACAGTGTAGCGGCAATCAAGGGGTTGAAGAAACCACAGTATCTACATTCACCAGAAATAGTAAAGCAAATAGTTGAGAAGATGCCTACGATACTCAAGTTCCGATGGTATGACTTCACTGCAGCAACAGAAGATGGCGAGTTCTCCAACCTATCGGTGATCTGCGAATTCCTCAACAAAGAAGCAGATAAATGTGGAGCATTTGCAGCTTCTGAAGAAAGGAGCATGATGAAGAGGACCCCCAGGCAGGCTACGCACTCAACAAGGGACTTCAACGAAAAGGAAGGAAAGAAAGCAGAGAAGCAGTGCCCTATGTGTGAGGGTGAACATTTCCTGCTTGAATGCCAGAAGTTCCTGAAGGCATCAGTGCAAGACCGATGGGTAGCAGCAAAGAAGGGTCGCGTCTGCTTCAAGTGTCTCCGAGGGAGACACAGAAAAGAAAGCTGCAGAAAACCCACGTGTAAGCAGTGCAAGAGATGGCATCATCATATGCTACACGTGGAGTCGGAAGAAAGGACCCCGGAAAGGAAAGAGGAACCTCAAGAGGTGACGAGCAAGGCATCAATCAACACGGTGAATAACGCAAGGGCGTACCTGAAGATTGTTCCGGTAGAAGTCTTCGGGTCGCAAGGATCAAAGAAAATACTGGCCCTTATGGATGAAGGGTCAACCGTGTCGCTGCTAGACAGGAAGGTAGCAGAAGAAATCGGCGCTCAAGGAAAAAAGGACGAACTAGTCATCGAAATAGTTGGAGGAGGACTGATGAGGGAAAAGGACTCTCAAACTATAGATCTCAAGTTGAAAGGATTGCATCAAAAGGACGAGAAAATCCTGAAGCGAGTCCGAACCATCAACGAGTTGAAGTTATCCCCACAGTTCCTAGAAAAGCGAAAAATCCGAGAGTACCAACACTTGAAAAAGATCGCCGATTCCTTATTTTACGAAGGGGAGTCACCACAGCTGCTCATCGGTCAAGACAACTGGGAGCTGATCGTGACTCAAGAAATAAGAAGAGGGAAACCAGGAGAACCAGTAGCTTCGAGAACGGGACTTGGCTGGGTGCTCCATGGGTCAGATACTGGAAGCACAAGAGTAGTTCACTTCATCCACACGTGTCTACATGTCAGCGCGCAGGATGAAGAGATGCATCAAGCCATCAAGGAACACTTCGCGATCGAAGCGCTTGGTGTGCAACCAAGAAGACCCACTACGGACTCAGAACGAAGAGCACTCGCCATCTTGGATAGAACCTGCCGAAGATTAGAAGATGGTCGATTTGAAGCAGGTTTGCTGTGGAAGGAAGAGAATGAGCAGATGCCAGAAAGCTACACATCTGCCAAGAACAGACTCATCAACATTGAGAAGAAAATAGACAGAGATCCTCAGTTGAAAGAAGAGTACAACAAGCAGATCCAGCATCTAATCGACAGCAAATACGCAGAAGAAGCTCCTGATGACAAAGAAGATTCCAAGAAAACTTGGTACCTCCCTCACTTTTCCGTGGTGCATCCACTGAAAAAGAAGATAAGAATCGTCTTCGACGCTGCAGCCAAGTCGAAGGGAAGAAGCCTGAACGACGCTCTCTTGCCGGGTCCAGATCTGCTGCAGTCACTCTTTGGAGTACTCCTTCGGTTTCGTCAAGGACCTTTAGCAGTGGCAGCCGACATAAAGGAAATGTTCCTGCAAGTTCGCATCCGACCAGAAGATAGAGACAGCCTGAGGTTCCTGTGGCGAGGGGATCGACGCGATGTGCCGCCGAAGAAGTACAGAATGACTTCGGTCATTTTCGGTGCTACGTCATCTCCGAGCACAGCAATCTACGTGAAGAACAGGAATGCGGCGGACTTCAAGGAGCAGTTTCCAGAGGCGGCAAGGGCTATCGAGCGGAACCACTACATGGACGACTACCTACACAGCTTCCATTCCGAAGAGGAGTTTAGAAGAGTGACTTCGCAGGTGGACGCCATACACAAGAAAGCGGGCTTTGAACTCAGGGGATGGGCGTCAAACGAAACTAAGTTGCTGCAGGGGATGAAGACCGAAACAACCGAGAAGACAGAAGTAAACCTCGGTGAAACGGAAGAGAAGACATTGGGACTGCGCTGGTTCACCAAAAGGGACTCTATCGGCTTCCGAGCGAATCTTCGAAATACATCTGAAGAAATAATCCGAGGATTCAAGGTGCCGACGAAGAGAGAAGTTACCAGTGCCGTGATGTCAACTTTCGATCCGCTGGGACTTGCATCACCGGTTCTCATTCAAGGCAAGAAGCTGCTCCAGGACATATGGAGAAGTGGGATCGGTTGGGATGAAGAAATAGAAGGCAAGGAGTACGAAACATGGAAGACTTACCTGGAAAAGTTGAAGCTGCTCCGCGACCTGCAGATTCCGAGATGCCTGGCGCCACGACGCACCGAGGGGGAGTTACACACCTTCACGGACGCCAGCGAGACCATGTTTGCTGCCACGACGTATTGGAGAACAGAAGAGCAAGATGGAACTTACCACGTCGGTCTGGTTGCAGCGAAAGTGCGAGTCACACCGCTGAAACCTGTATCCATTCCGAGGCTCGAGTTACAAGCGGCACTCTTGGGAAGCAGGCTGGCGCGTTCAGTGGAAGAGGAGATGGATCTGAAGGTAGTCAAGAGAACGTTTTGGACAGATTCCAGTATCGTACTATCTTGGATCAAGACGGACCCAAGAACTTTCAAGACATTCGTGGCACATCGCTTAGCAGAAATTGAAGATCTGACGAAACCACAAGAATGGAGATTGGTTCCCACAGCGCAGAATCCAGCTGATGATGCAACACGCGACGTACCAGAACATTTCGATAGCAATCATCGATGGTACACCGGACCGGACTTCTTGAGGCAAGAGGAAGATCATTGGCCTGCATCAAGAAGTTTCAAGACGGAACCTACTGGCGAAGAAAAGGTTGCTGACGTCACGGCTGCGGTGAACACCACACATCCAGCACCAGATCCTGAAAAGTTCTCATCGTGGAGAAGGCTTCTGCGAGCTACGGCCAGAATGTTGCAGTTCATACAACTCTGCAGACGTAAAGAAAAGGTCAACGTCAACAAGGAGGATCCAACTTGGAAAAGAACAAAAGGAAAGGAGGTGAAGGTCTTAGAGAATAGACATCAACCTTCGAAGACAAAAGGAAGAAAGTACATACCATTGGACGCAGGAGTAATAGAACAAGCTGAGCTTCTACTGCTGAGAAGAAGTCAAGAAAGAAGCTTCAAAGAAGACATCAAACGTCTGCAGCAAGGGAAGCAAGTAGAAGGAAGCAGCAAGTTGAAAAGGCTCGACGTAGCGATGGAAGATGGACTCCTGCGGCTGAAAGGAAGAATCGACGCAATACAGGGCGTCACCAGAGAGTACAAACATCCTATTGTACTCGACAGTAAGGACCAGATAACGCGGCTCGTCATAGAAGAATTCCACTGCCGCTTCAATCATGGCAATCACGCAACAGTCATGAACGAGGTTCGACAGCGCTTCTGGGTATTGGGGCTACGATCGGCGGTCAAGATGGTCCAGCATCGATGCCAGTGGTGCAGGACAAGGAAGGCGAGACCACAAGAACTACCGACGGGCAACTTACCTGCAGAAAGGCTGATGCACAGTAATCCACCTTTTACGTGCACAGGCATAGATTACTTCGGCCCAATGATGATCACCGTGGGAAGACGTCATGAGAAGAGATGGGGAGCTTTGTTCACATGCTTAACTACAAGAGCTGTGCACATTGAGCTTGCTCCATCGCTATCAACGGACAGCATGATCATGGCGCTACGGAGATTCGCTGCAAGAAGAGGGATGCCGAAGACAATCTACACCGACAACGGAACCAACTTCGTCGGTGCTAAGAAGGAGCTGAAAGAAGCGTTGGACTCCATGAAGGAAGAGGACCTCATCGCAGAAGCTGGGAAGATCGGCGTGCACTGGAAATTCATTCCCCCGGGTGCACCAAACATGGGAGGCGCATGGGAGCGTCTGGTGCGATCCATCAAAACCGCACTAGACGCCACACTCAACGAGAAGCATCCACGGGAGGAGGTACTCCACACCCTTCTCCTAGAGGCGGAGCACATAGTAAACTCTCGGCCTCTCACTCACCTCTCCGAGAACCTTGATGAGGAAGCACTCACACCAAACCACTTCCTCCTTGGGCGATCTTGCGGCATGACGAGCATCGGCAACTTCGGGGACAACGAGCTCGTGGGCAGACACACCTGGAAGACTACGCAACGACTTGCCGACCATTTCTGGCAACGTTGGTTGCGGGAATACCTGCCCACTCTGCTGCCGAGGCGAACTCCGGGGAGAATTAGCGCTTCCGACCTGCAAGTTGGAGACGTCGTGCTCATCGTCGACCACACCATGCCAAGATACACCTGGCCACGCGGCAGAATACAGCAGGTGTATCCAGGACCAGATGGAAGAACCAGGATCGTCGACGTTGAGACAAGGGGCGGCGTACTGAGAAGACCCAGTTCGCGAGTGGTGCTGTTGGTTCCGGGAGCGTCGTCAAGACTGGAGGATGGTGCAGAGCACGAGGGGGAGAATGATGACGACGAGACCAGGTCATAACTAGACCGCACAAAGATATTGTGCATCGCGACTCCGCAATTACGTGCAAAATGTAAGGTTTAACTTAGTTAATTTAATTGTTGTTAATTGTAAATTTCTAATTAGATTCTTATTGGAATTATTGAATTTGTATTCTAATTAGATTGAAGTTATCGGATTTCCATTTTATAGTGATTTTTAAGATAGTTTCTTGCAAAGTAAAATTTTAGTACTAAAATTACGTAACTTGAAAATGACCTTTTTTGTTTATGGAGATTTTTTAATAAGAATGATTTAATTTTAAAGACGTGGATGTAAAATGAATGGGACAGTTTGAATTTTGGAAATCCGATAAGAAATAAGGAAGTTATGGACGATTTTCTAGAATGAACAATATTGTTTATGTGAATTTTTGTATGTTTTTGTTCTAGAAATTTTTTATTGTGATGATGTACATTTATAAGCTTTTTATAATATTATAGAGATTGTAAAAACGCGTAGAATAAGGTATAACATGTACAGTTTTCTTAATAAATAAAGAGAAATTCAAGGAAAAGGGGTCTCGAGATAGTAAGAATGATCTCGAATTTTCGAGAACATTCGCGCGGATTCTTTTCGGTAACAACGGCCGGTATAAAAGGCGGTCGTATTGCCGGAACGAGTCAGTCGCAAATGTCAGTCGCAAATAGTCAGTCGCAAATGAACAGTCGCAAATGAAGAGTCGCAAATGAAGAGCCGAAGAGTAAACAACAAAAGGAAAAATCTCGAGATCTCAAGACCAAGAAATAATTTTTGGAAGTAATTGTTGTTTGCATTTCAAGACCGGGGTTTCTCTAGTTGGCCAGTAGTGCCGTACCTATTTCACTGGATATACGCATTTAGGGGTGCGTGGGGTAGGTGCCACCAGCGGCGAATATACGAAGGTCTAGGTACCTACCAAACAATCATCATATACTCTAGGGACTCATACTCTAGAGTATAAGGAACCCACTCGACCTAGCAAGTAGGAGGTACAGGGTGGGGTCCATTACAAGTTTCTTTATAATTCTTTTTGCAACAACAACACAAAACCGACTTCAATTGTAGGTACCTAGAATTATGAGTTTAGGGCAATTGCACTAATAATTTTAGAAGGCTGCGCGCTTAGCGTAAACAATGACGCTTCTTTCGACATAGCTCAATAACTACTGGTCAGATCTTGATCAAATTTAAATGGGACCACACGGAAGCATTTACTTGCCAACAAAAAAAGAATCATAGAAATCGGTTCACGTATAACAAAGATATTTAGGTAACAAACATAAAAAAACATACAGTCGAATTGAGAACCTCCTTCTTTTTGAAGTCGGTTGAAAATCAAAGAACTCTTTAAAATATAAAACACATTATTTAATAACCACCTTTTTGAACTTTTTACCTTCTAGTTGTCTAATTCCAGGAGGCAAATGATTATATACACGTATTGCTGTAATGTATCCATGTATTCTTATACCTATAAAGTACATACCTACTGATATAAATGATTTTACGTAATAAAACAGTCTATGTTACATAATTTAATGTACATAGAAATATGTACAGAAATTAAATACACACAAAAATATTTTCTAGAGAATAAATACAAATTACAGCATTTGTGTACACGTCTACACATCAAGCTGTACACATCCAGTATAAGCTGACCTCTCGTTGTACGGAAGTCCTATACAATGCTAGATCAGCTTATACTGGTCTATCTAATGTATAATTTGATTTGTAGCCGTGTGTTCTTTCTCTTTACTATGTACACGCTTTTGACACCTTTTTTAAAAAAAATTGAAACCTAATTTTACAGTTTTGAGTATTATAAAAGACAATGTATTTAAAAAGAAAAACAACATAGGGCCCCGCATTGAAAGGTGAATGTCATTCGCTTTTCGCCAGCTAATATTTAAGTCCTACATGTAATAAATGACCAGTCTATTTAATTTATCGGGCATAATTCCAAACTATGGGACTTAACCCACCACTGCAATCCCGCCAATGCTGCTCCTGTAAGCCAGGATCGACAACGCCCCCGTGAACTCGAGATTTGAACCCGGCCAAGATCCAGGACACCTAAACTGTCTTGGATCCCGCATAAATTTAATCAAGTTAATAGAAGTTGGAAAGTTACATTGTTAACTTCCCTCCAGGCAAAACGGAAGACAGCATAGAGAAAAAAGAGAGGTTTAAAATTGCCTCATGAAAAGGGACTAAGCACCACGCGTAATGTAATCTAAGGGGACCTATCAGAGCTGATTCCAGTAATAATTATGGCAAAACCGTTTATTTGCTAAGGATATTAACATTTTTGTATTTTTTCTCGCCCTGGAAATTAAAGCCGGGGCCAACTGATTATTAACACGCTTACCACTGGACCACTGAGGCAATTATATAGAAAAACTTAACAAATAAAGGTTTTCCCGGTTGCCTGTCGCCAGTAGCGGCAGTGTCGTGAGCAATCACCCATTTTACTGCCCTTTGTCTTCTTAAATCGTAGTAAAGATACAACTGATAGAGTTTTCACGGTACTGTATGTGCATTCGATGCTACTTAAAATAAAAATAATAAAAACTCATTAGTTAACAAAATTTTCGAGAAAGAAAATAATATCTTTATTTTTTTTTATTCCGCGTCCCTTTATTTTACATATTTCTTTTGTTTTATGTTTTGCAACAGTAAAAGCCAGTAACAATTTTAAAACATTTTTAATAGTACTAAGTGAGCATAAAGGAAAAGAAGAAAATGGTAAGCGGTTACCGTAGCCTTTGGACGCTTGCAACATCAACGGCATCACAAGACAAGCATCGCCCACCTTACACCCAAAAACACCATAACCACTGCGTAAATGGATCAATCAAACAGTGTTATATTAATTAAGTCTCTCAGAAGAAAACGATCGTATGATTATTGGAAGCGTAACTTCGTAGTCGTTACGACGTTTTTTTTTATTTCTAAGTAGTTGTAAGTACACTACTGCATTAGGTGTACACCTGTAAACGTAATGTTAGAATAAATAAATAAATAAATTGGAGCGTGTAATATAGCTGAAGCGTTTAACTCACTTGCCTTAACGCGAATGTAAGAGGTGTGTAGATTTAGTCGCGAGCTCGTAAAGCGTAGATGTCGGTACAAACAGTCGTTGTGTGTAATGTGACGGAATGACGACACAAACCTCAGTTTATTTATATAGTTAACAAGAAAAAGGCAGTAATTATCTTGGTAGATTAAGCGTTTAAATCGGTAGGTAAAACTATGTTATTATGTTCATAAACGGGCGGGTAAGATAATAATAATATAGTGGGACGTTAAACCACGGCCATCTGATCCCAAACTAAGCAGAGCTTGTACTATGGAAACCAAATAACTGGTATACTACATAAATACTTTTCTTTTGTAAATACATACTTAAATATAGATGATTAACACCCAGACTCAAGACAAACAGACGTGTTCATCACACAAATGTCTGACTTGGGTGGGAATCGAATCCACGACCTGCGGCGTAAAAAGCAAGTATCAGACATTTGTGTGATGAACATGTCTGTTTGTATAATGTTTTCTTTAAGGTACTTTTAAATTTTAATAAACCAATTAGAAAACAAAGGATAAACCTCACAAAGATAATAATAATAATAATTTATTTATTAAAAAATATGTAAATATCTCAAAATTTATGGTTAAAGTTGTAATCGTGTTATATAATGCGTTGTTGTAATAAAAGCGTTGCTTATGTATTTATTTATTCCACTAACCACTAACTAACTTGTGAGAAATACAATTTTAATGTTAGGAAAACCTGCGTTACAGATCGCCAGATACTCACCCCAGGCTGATCTTGAGAGAGTTTTGTACGCTATTGGTTACTGATGGTAGTGTGAGTATTGCTAATAAAACACGGTCTGGTGATACGTCCGTATAATGAGATGTTTCAGACAATACTAATTAATAACATATTACAAATACATGATGTAGGCACAGTTTTACATTATTTTCCTTGGATTTAATAATATTACTTTTCTATATATTTTCTTAGACAACCCTAACTTTTAAGTGACCGCCAATTGGGTTCTTGAATTTTTTTTTTTTTGTGATATGTAGAAAGATCTTGTACAAGTTTATAACAAAACATTTATTTTTCGTTTTTTTCGCAATAGTTCAAAAGTTATTTAAAAATAAAAATAAGTTTTTGAATCCAGTACCGAAGTAAGTGGCTTCTTTCTTTAATGGTTTTCTTCATTAGGTCAAAGAGAGTTTAGAAAAACAGCTATTAGGATTGTGCGACGCGAAATTTTCGCTAAAAATTGTACATCAAAAATCGTATCAAAATATAATGCAATTTAATTTTTGACTTCACATAATCATTAGTATCGACCTGAAGAATATCTGGTTAAAAGTATAGTATAACCTTCCCGGAACAAGTTGTATACCTAGACATACATACACAAGTCAGGCTTATAACACTCCTCTTTTTATTTATTTATTTGATAAGGAAAACCAACAGCTATATAACAAACTGAAAAAGTAGCTAAAAAACAACAGTAAGCCAATAATAGGTTTTCACGAATAGTAGTTATGTAACAATATAAATTTCTCAGAACACTAGCAAGCAAATACGAAAACCCTGTTAGTCTAAAATGACAAAAGAAAAAACCAAATTATTTATAAAAAATAAGGTTTAGCCTGTTCCTTGCAGTACTGCTTTTAGTAGTATAAGGATCAAATAGAATTTAGGATTTGTCGGGGGTTTGTAATAAGCAGTCTTATCTGTACACTAAATACGTAAATGTACCTACTGTATCTACATTAGTTAATATGTATGTAGGTATGTTTGTGTGGACACAAGTGGATGAGTTGGTCCGGCTATCAGTGAGACAATTATTTTCAACTCGACCGTGTGAGGGCGCCACTGTCCAATCGCATCATTGTTGTAGATTAACAGTGTTATTCAAGAATGGCACAATTTTCAATTTAAAATAAAAAAAAATATTTCAATATTTCAAGAATATTAAATGCCATATTTTTTTTCACAGTGGATTATAAACCATTATCTTTTATGATGGTTAGTAATCTATTAAATCTACTAAGTTAAGACAAGATTTTATTGCAGAGCTGTGTACATTTATAAATCATATAACAATTTTATATACGTAATAGTTTCTATCCTTAACAGATGTGCTAAATAAATACAATAAATTAAATTAAAATAGTTATTAAGTAATAAAATAATTTCATTCAGTACCTAGTAATAAAATGTCATGCTCAAAGGTAAAAAAAACTGTTTAAAACTTAAGAATTATTGGGTTTTACAAACGTTAAACATGAACAAAATGGTTAAAATTTTATTCGTGTGAGAAAAAAATGTTTAACATTTAAAAAACTCATTGTGAACAACTTAACTTTCAACGTGTCTTAAAATAAATATCTTATTTAATTTTAGGTTAAACTAGCTGTCCTAGCGAACTTCGTGCCGCGTATTACCAATGTAATACGAATGTATTTTTTAATGCTACATTATACAAAAATAAAAACGAAAACTTTCGTCCAAAATTAAAAAAAAATATTAAGGGTGAACAACCCTTATTACTTAGGGGTATGAAAAATATATAGAAGCGATTCTCAGACCTACTGAATATGCATAAAACAATTCATAAGAATCGGTCAAGCCGTTTCGGAGGAGTACGGTAACTAACATTGTGACATGGAAATTTTATATAACAGATAAGTACATAATGTTCCGGGACATTTTTTTCTCAAACTAAATTATTATTAAAATACCTATGAACTCAAAACCACTGTTTCCCTTTAGCATAAGCAAGTTCCGCAAAGCCAGCTAAATGCAAATCACTGATAATCCATTAGTGTTCCGTATTGTACCACTACAACTACAACAATGTACATACACGTACTATTAATGACCTCAGACCCTCACCCGATGATTATTTGTAGGATTTTAATTAAAACCAGACTATGAATATAAAATACTTGCACTTTGCATACGAATATTGTACTCAAAAGCTAAAAATATTGGACGAATTTGGAAGATATGTATTTTGGACGCTTAAAATATTTATAGTTTATTTAGCATAAGTGTTGTATAAACTTACCTGTCCTTGCAAGGAAATCTTAAACAATGAGAGATCAGCTTGTACTAGAAATATATCGCTTCATACGTAGCCCTGTGTACATAAAGAGGCCTTAAAACTAGTTCATGTTTCAAACATTTAGTCAAAAATTAGACATGTAAATATCTGTTAATGTCATGTCGTTAAAGTAATAAAATAATGAATACATTTAAATTAAATTAGAAAACAAATGTTCAGTAATAAGAGTTACTCATATTTCTTATTAAATATATTGATTAAATTAAATTGTAATACAATGCCAATCAGGTAAAATATTATTAATACAAATCACAATTACTTATTAACGGAAGACAGAAATTCGTATGTCTCGCAGCGCGTCACCTATAATCGTGCCTAAACAGATGGAAGTGTCAGTGTAGCGGGCCTGTCAGTTGTCAAACTTACAAAACGTCAACGTCACTCAGGTTGCTTGTCTGTGATTGTCATTGTTACATCACGGTGTGCAAACCGAATTTGTCCGCACTAAAAGGAAATCTTAAAGGAAATCATTTTCTGAATATTTGTGATTAGGGAGGTGTTGTAATCATTGGCAGAGATATTGATAAGCTTTCTGTGGTGTTATTTTGTGTCCCATCGAGATGCAAAGGTAATGAGGTGTACCTGGTGATCGCGGCCCTATGAGCTCGCCGATATATGTATATTCATTAAAAGTAAAGAGGAATGTATAGTATGCTCCTACGTTTAGATGATACATCATTTGCACTAGTAAGCAGTTGATTAATTCACATAATTTTTTGACGCGCCGATCAAGTTGCGATGCAGTTGGAAATAGGTTTACGTCTTAGTGCAAAATGGTATTCTTGTTATTGTTATATAAATAATACATACGCTAAAGCGTAAGATCCGCACGCGTCAAGTTCGTACTTGTAGAGTTAGAACTTGACGCGTGCGTATCTGATAGCGGTTGCCAAAACCTGCAACTGAACTGCAACTGAACTTATTTAATTACTTGAATCAGCCTACAGGGCTCAGTGTATAAATTTGACAACTATGATTTGAAAACATAATACATAAACATAGTAACTTTTCTAGAAACACTCAGTCGGATTAATATACAAACAAAAAAGTAAAAACTTTCATGTAAATTCAGGCAAAACCGCACCGCCAAGCGGACCTGCTATATTTCGTTGCGATATCTGGTGACATTATGCTTTATGGTTACTAACTATATAGAGCCTTTTACAGCCACCTTCTCACCGAAAATTATTCGTTATGAGAAGTGAATCGGTATATTGGGCAGGCGCGTTTCATCGTAGACTACATCATTGCTTACCATTAGGCAAGTTGTATTCAAGCGAAAGCCTATTGCCGAATAAAAAAAATGAAACGAAGGTAACCCTAATATGCTAAGGTATTTTTTGCATGAGAACACAAAAATGGAAATCCGCTTCGTTACAAATTGTATGATGACAGTGAAACTATTCGGTTTTAATTAAATCCATTTGCAGCAGACGTGTGTTAAACGGTTAAACGTATACTAATTAGATCGCGGTGTTGCACGGGTTGAAAATTTTTTTCTTTCAATATTTTTTGTTGTAATTTTCTATAATTACTCTGTTGTTGTTTTATTAAAAACGTTAAGTAGTACTCTACGTATTGTTATAGAAATCTTACATTGTATAACGGCTTCGAAATTGAATTAGCTGGAGAATCGCTAGGAACCTAGGCCTCGATTCGACATTAATAGACATTTACCTAACAAAAATGGCGATTTCTTTTGTTTTTCAACGACGTCCGCCATGTTTTTTTCGACAATTACGCGCTTTAGACACTTGTCTACTAGAGATATCTAAATGTCTTGAACGCCAGAATCGGCGCCCTGAATGCAATAGCGCCTGATATACAACGGCATTCTTTTCACCACATTCCCGCTCTTAAGCAGAGATCCATGGTTAGATTGGCTATTTTTCCAGTGCTTCTGCTATTAATCGACTTTAACGGAGGAAACCAAAGTTTAAAAAAAGATTAGGTATCTAAAATGGCTATTCATATAGGTAAGATGTTACGTTGTAAATCAAAAGATACCATCGATAACATGACAGCGGGTCAGCGGTACGTGTGGCGGCCTATAATCTTGCTGACAGCCATCTATGGTTCACACATCCAAGACCGCGCTCACGTTTACGTTCGTTTCAAGATAAATAACTGGCTAGAAAAAAAAATATTTTTTTAAATTTTAAATTAAGAACCACATCTCTGAGTTTCTTTTCTTTTTTTGTGGAATTTTATTATTTGAATTTTGTGCTTTATATTTTAATTGTAAATTTACCTCGTATTCATAAACGTCTATATAATTATATGCTCATTATGGCTAAAATAGGTTTATAATTCGTTTGTCTTTGTCTGTCATATTGATATTTATACTAGTAAGAAAGAGACAAAGTCCATTTTAACTAAAGAGTCTAAGACTTTTATGAATAAAATCGCAGATCTCTTGTTTTATTATTAGACTAACTGTCAGCTAAGTACCTTATTATGTAACAAGGGTCACACTTTAGTTACACATTTTTGCGTCTAGCTCCTAATTGTCTGAAATGCAAAAATGAGCGTTCGTTCCAATCATTACATAAGCCTATTCTCCCCTCAAGTAACCCAATAGTTTCACTACTTTCAATTAAAATAGGGGAACAAGGGATAGTAATGGAACGATAATTGTGTTAGCTAGTCATCAAGGAATGATTGCGCTGTGATGACTCGGTGAAACGCTGCCAATAATCTTTTTAATACCGTCTGCTAATTAAGATAGGATATTTTTCTATTAGGCACCTATATGTATGAAACCGATACAACTTTATTTCATCCTATAGGCCTGCGCTTGACAACAACTTGCCTGATGTTAAGCAATGATGTAGTCTACGATGAGACGCGTCAGTCCACTGTACCGATTCATTCGATAACGAAAGACTAGGTTCACATAAGTTGACCGGCCGGTGCGGTGGCGTGGTCGGTAAGATACCTGCTTTTCATGCCGCAGATCTCGGCTTCGATTCCCATGGGAACGTGGGACATTGACACTGTCAATGTCACACTATATTATTATTATGTTTTTTTTTATCTCGGAGCTATGGATCTTCAGACTTTAGGAATGCATGCGTGGGGCCAAAGCCAACACGTAGAAGCCTGTTAGACAATTTTACTTTAAATATAATGTTGCACCAACTGACGATTATCCCTGTTCGCACCATATAGGTACAACAAAGGACAATCCCCGGTTAGAGCAGGACTATTGCGGAATATAGGAACTAAAATCTGGGTTATAGTGGTGGGTGCTAGTGGATTAGGTAACTAGGACTATGGATGGACTTTAATATTATCATAAAATTAGTCGAATCACAACAGAAATCTCTACAAAACCTGCAAAACTAATATTACTAGTGGTAAATAACTGCTTCAAGTAATTTATAAACTTACCAATTATTTAGATTACAATTGGTTCACGCAATCGTTAGTTGTTAAAATATATTTAACAACTTCAGAATTAATGATATAATGATTTTAAAATTACTGAAGTAACAATTTACTTAACACCCTTTTTAAAGCATTTTGCTATTGCAAATTAGACTTTAAAACGTACGTATACGGTCTTTTGGTACTGATTTGTGATAATGACTTTATTTCGTGATACATTGATAGAACAATGATTAGAAATAAGTTTACTGTCATTAGAGACTTGAATTTAAGTTTTTGATGCTCAAATTATAGGTCTGCTTTGATATCCTTTTGGAGTTTGATTGCTCGTGGATCAATAATGATGCGTTAAATGACTTTAGAAATTGTCATAACGCCAAGAATGGAGGGTAGAGGTAAGGAGGACTATCTTATATGGGGGATAAGTTGAAAAAGTGTCCAGCTGTAAGCTTTAAGTAACAGTTCAAAAATCTTCCAGAATGGCGCTAGCGTAGCAACAGTGTAGGGTATGAATGTAGCAGTTGTAGACGGAGTGTGCTGAGTTAATAAATTTATTATTTTTGTTGACTAAAGTAGTTAGTAACAGCATGCAATAACATAACGAAGAAGCATAACGAAGAGGAAGTTGTCCTTTCCTTGTTTACTTTTCTATCTTACTCTTAATAACTTTTGGCATCGTTTTTAAAATTTACCCTGATGCGATTGTAGCGCCACCCTAATTTAACACATATGTCGACGGACACTTTTTCATACACAGAGATAGTCCTCCATAACGCCAAGTTTACAACATACGTCATCAGAAGGCTGGCTTGTATCTCGGGTGAAGGATCAGCATTGTCATCGTAACGTAGCGTAAGTATGTTTCCGTGCGGGAAGAATTTTTAGAAAAAAATTGGTATTCAGTCTAGTTCAATATCGGTATTCCATTTCTTTGTAAGCTTTATTATAAATATGTTTTTTAAAAAACATAGACACAATAAAATTAACTACCTACCAGTGGAAGGAGCCGGAGCAAAAAAGTTTTTACTTAGGTATGAATATAATATCTCTTCAATACCGTCACCTATGCTTCATTATAGGTACTTATTTTTGATGCTATATACAACTCTTGGGCGTTACATAATTTAAATAAAGCAAACGATATTATTGTCTTAGATTTACGCGAATATCACACATTTAAATAAAACTACTTTTTAACGGATTTTATCGCGGTTTATTTTAGATTTTAGATCCCGACGTTTCAAAGTCTGACCCGTGAACATGAAGTCTGAAAAGACTTTGAAACGTCGGGATCTAAAATCTAAAATAAACCGCGATAAAATCCGTTAAAAAGTAGTTTTATTTCAAACGATATTAATCAATTCCTAAAGGGACGCCGATTGGAATCGGCTTGAATGGACTCTTCGCCACTGGTACCTTCTTAATATCTTACTTTTAAAATATTAATTTGTTTAGTTAGGTTAGATTAATTAACTACTATTTATTATTTTAATTTTTAATTTGCTCTACCCGACAGGGTCCATAACGATCTCATCATCGATCATTTGACTGGCCTGATGGCAAAGTGGTTAGTCACCCTGACAGCCAAACCGAAGGTCGTGGGTGATGATTCCCAACCAGGACAAATCTTTGTGTCTACTTAGACCCCAAAATCACTCACTTTGAGGTAAACCGCATATAGTGGTGTTTACAGTATACGGCTAGCCACATTTTTGTCAAACATAGTGGGTTCAGGCTCTTAAAGTAATATAAAAACGCAAGCTTAATAAGTATCATATGGCCGGAGGGCTGTATTCCACTTCCAGGAAAATATTTCTAAGCCAGATATCATGACAGATGCACACAATACAAAATTATCTATTACCATCATCATACTCATGAGACATGGCCACTTGAAGACCCCAAATTGCATAAGACACGGAAGAGTGGTTCAAACCGGTAATATTGAGGCAAATCGTGAACGAGCGGTAATTTTGTCGAACCCTGATGCATAAAATATGGATGGTATTCTAGAAGTTTCATTTTTGTAATCATCACCATCAATGGCCTATAGTAGTAAAATGATATCCAACATTGACTGGCCTGGTGGCGTAGTGGTTAGTGACCCTGACTGCTACGCCGAAGGTCGTGGGTTCGATTCCCACCCAGTACAAATCTTTGTGTGATGAACACGATTATTTGTTCTGTGTCTGAGTGTAATAATTTATCTATAAGTATGTATTTACAAAAAAAAGTATTTATATCCGTTCCTAGTACCCATAACACAAGCAAATATAATTGCTTAGTTTGGGACTAGATGGCGCTGTGTGTATGCGTGTTTTTTTTAGTAATATTAAAAAAAACATTGGCTTCCTGCGACATACGTTGTTTCACCTAGTTCTCAGAATATCACATCCAATCCAAAGGTTTTACACTATGCCTTCTGAGATGCTGTCTCCACTAACAAACTCACCTACCTCAGCAATTTTAAGATTTTCCAAGCCATCGCTTCAGCTAGTTAATCCTGTGTGCGTTTTCTTTTGGTAAATAATTTAGTCTCTTGAGTAGGTGACAATATTTTTCAGGTAAGTATTCAGCAAGTTTGTCACCAATGCAAAGACAGGTATCTATTGGAAAACAATAGCGCCTGTCTTCTGGTCTCCAAATTTATATGACAAACTTTGTAAGTCTTTTTGTGGCAATTTGAATGTCATTGTTTCATTTGAAATCTTTTTAAATATATTTTAATGTAGTATTTTTTTTTGTTTCAAAAAACCTTATCCAAACTTTAGTAGATATACTTTATATCACTGACACCCAGTGAACGCCTTGCAAGAAATGCAGTAATCTGAGAAATGCAGCCCCCTATCTGTAATACAGTCGCCACCCCAACACGTGCTTCGAAGAAAACGTGGCAAGTGAAAATATTAGTAATAAAACAATCAAAATGGTTTGTGCCTTATCTTACCTACTACTTGACTCATAAAAAAATAATCATACATAAAAATTTAAAGTTAAGAAAACTATGTCAACTTTTTATGTTTATAAAGTAACTTGGCATTTACCAATCAAGTAAGTGCAAATTATGCATAACTTTGTTTTGGATAATTCCAAGACCTCAGGTTGAAATAAATTTACACCAACACAAATAGAAAGACAACAAATTTTAAGTCAAATCGGTCCAATCATTTAATAATAAATGACATCATAACTGCAGAGCCCCCAAAAAAAGTGAAACCGAAGTTTTCTATTAGCAATTGAAAGTGATTTTCTCAAAGGCAAAAAAAAGGAAAAATAAGAAATTTGAATTTTAAAGTAGAAAATTTTATATAAGCTTTTTTTTTTCGAATTCGGAATTTGAAATCGTTCTACCTTTGCGAAACTTATTTTTTTGTTTAATTCTGATCCTACTAATTGCTATTTCACTAGAACAATTTTATTTTGTTACACAACATCACAAAAGTCACGTACGCCCTTATTCGAGTTCCCCCTTAAGAAAGCTAAAAGTAGAGAATTCATTAGGTCGTTTCAACCCACTTGAAGGCACTTGGTCTTTTGATTGGGGAAATAAAATGCCTCAAGACATCGGCTAATTCAAGAGGCCGGCCTTCAATTTGGACTATTGTTCTTGCAATGTGACAGTAATGTTTGACTGTTATTTATGTATTCAATATAAGGTTTTGGTATGTGGAAAAGTTTTGTGATTTTATATGTGCTATCTAAGTAACACTTTATGTATTGAAATTGGGTTTCATTTAGAACAAATTTCTGGATAATAATATAAAACATAGGTGTCTAATTTTAATCGTTCTGTTTTTATGTTAAGGTGTTTAGTAGACTCCAGAGATATTTCATTACATTTAAATAAAGGTTTCAGAAACATCTCGACGTGTAACGGTTACTGTGGCCAGGTTTTAAGTAAAAATATTGTTGAAATAAAACTACTGTTTAACGGATTTTATCGCGGTTTATTTTAGATTTTAGATCCCGACGTTTCATAATCTAAGACAATACTATATAAAAATAATTACCAAAATCGATCTATAAGAGGTGGAATGACGATCGAAAAAAAAACCATACAGTCGAATTAGGAAGCTTCTTCTTTTTTAAGACAGTTGAAAAAGTGTTAAGTAATCCTTAGAATGCTTTGAGTCAGAAAAGTTGGTTATAAAACGTGTAAACCATCTATTACCTATCCTCTCGTAAAGACGCTATTTGAATATTTTACATTCATCTATCTCGTCACATTCTCTGCTAGAACAATAAAACGTTTATAGCTATTGCCTCACATCTCCTTAATGTCTTCCTTGATCCCATCAAAGAGGTTTCTGATATATTTCTACTAGAAATACCGTTTAACCGCCTGGTCGAGAAATTCCCGGACCAACGAGCATAGAATATTTTTCAAAAGAAGAGTGCTTGTGTCCTTTTTGTCCTACTGCTGGGTACGTATGTATGTATCTTTATAATCAAATTTCACAACATTACAATAATTCATTGCCCCACAAAACTGTTTCCACAGTTTGTCTGTGGGTACACACATTCAGGTCAACGTCTTACAAGTTATGAGAGTTTATGCCTGAATCCACACAAAGTCTTGAAGTGGTAACCTTGATGTTAGGTTTCATAGGATGGGACTTAACTCACAATCGTAATCTCACCGCTGCTTCTCCTGTAAGTTAGAATAGACAACAGCGCCGTGATTAGACACGGGATTTGAACCCGGCCAAGTCACGGGACGCCCAAACTGTCTTGTTTTCCGTACGAATTTAATCAGAAAGATAATAAGAGGACTAAAAAAGTTAGATTGTCCACTTCCCTCCAGGCAATACGGGAGACAGCATAGAGAAAAAAGAAAGGTTTAAAATTGCCTCATAAAAATAGACTACGTACAGTTAAGTTTCATTGGACGTGGAGCATGGAGCATACTAGTAATACTATAGTGTAGTCATAAAGATAGTTTTTAAGTTATTAGATGTCAAGATCCTTTCAAAATCCTGTTCAGAATCTGTGGCTCCATTCACAGCACTACGAAACGTACGCTGAATTAAGATTCATGTTTTACGACACATGCACAGGGAATATATGGTTTATTCAAAGCAGGTGATCTGTTTTATGAGCTGATTGAGATGATGGCTGGTGTAGGAGGCTTGTAAATTGAAATCTATGATGTGACATATAAATATATTGAAGTACAAAAACAATTAAGCTAGCGAAAGGTGTTTACTGTTGATACTGATTGTACACACAGTGATCCGTACGCCGCGCCGCCACAGTATCAGCTGTGCGCTCGCTAGGGTCACTGACCGCTAATTTCACGCCGCGCGCTTTCATCAATATTATCACTAATAGATCGTCCATAATTTAGTAATTTTTAGTCAAATAAAGGAAATAAAATAATAATAATAATATAGAGGGACATGAGAGGTGTGTAGATTTAGTCGCGAGCTCGTAAAGCGTAGATGTCGGTACAAACAGTCGTTGTGTGTAATGTGACGGAATGACGACACAAACCTCAGTTTATTGAAATAGTTAACAAGGAAAAGGCAGTAATTATCTTGGTAGATTAAGCGTTGAAATCGGTAGGTAAAACTATGTTATTATGTTCATAAACGGGCGGGTAAGATAATAATAATATAGTGGGACATTAAACCACGGCCATCTGATCCCAAACTAAGCAGAGCTTTTACTATGGAAACCAGATAACTGGTAATATACTACATATAATACTTTTCTTTTGTAAATATATACTTAAATATAGATAATAACACCCAGACACAAGACAAACAGACATAGTACCTATTTAAAAAAAAAATGTATTGAACAATTTATGTAAATGTACTGATAGCTACAGATAAAAAACAAAAAATTGGTTGCCTGTAAATTCGGTATACGGGCGAAAGTTTTACGTGACAACGACTTTGAGTGGTAAAATAATTTTAATGTGAATATTCATTCGTATAGTAGGAAGAAGGATGAAACATAGTTGAGTGGGAGAGAGACGCAAGGCATTCGGCGGGCCTCTCTCTCGTTCGGTGACTCATCGTAACGTTACCGAGCGTTACACTTTTTCATAAGTGCCTCCCAGCCGCAACCTAATTTAAGACGTTGTCACGTCAAAAACGTGAACAGGTAAAAGTTTTTCTGTACACGTTTGTATCTTATTTTATTGTCAAAAAACAACAATATATCCTTCTGAAGCACAAGCACCCTTCCACCACATCTTACCTCTCACAATCACTACCACATTCATCAGAATTCATCGTCACGCACAAAACGACACATCAAAGCCAATCCCCCTCAAAAACTGGTCCTTAACTTTACACCTTAACACCATATAATAAGAACTATGAAACAATAACTAGTGTAAGAAAACCCGTGAACACGGTAAATTTGTTCGGACAGCTATAAATATTGACCACTGTAAAGGGTTCTTAACAATGTGGCTAGTAGCTCCATTTGAGAGAACGCTTGGTTGAACTGGACATCTTAAGGGTAGTATGCATTATTCAAAACCAGATGCTTGGTTTCGTTAACTTCCTTTGAGAATTTGTGTTTATTTTGTAGTGTTTTCTTTGGGTTGTGTCATGTAGGTAAATTGGATAACGATTGAAATTGGATTGAATTGTAACAGGCTAGACTGACCATCTGCTACCGCCCATGTAAGTTTTTGATAAAATTGGTAAAACAAAGGCATAACATATTTTGCTCCGTACTTCTTAAATTTTCTGAGATATTAATATCAACCCTTTTTAATGTCTCACTGCTGGGCACGGGTCTTCTCTCAACTATGTTACAAGTTGATGAGTTTAGACCTTAATCCACATACGCTGGCCAAGTGTTCTAGTTTTAGGGTCAAGGCATTCTTTTTTAAACAGAGAAAATGGTTGGAATATACCACTAGCTTGGGACCCAGTGCTTAATTTACTTGTACCAAAATCCAAGCAAAACCAACTCAGAATTCAAGACACTGTGAGCTCAGTTTGCTTAAATCGGAATGCAGCATAAATAATAATGTTTGGAGGTAGTCAGTAATAATAGCGAAATATTTTTGGACGTCAAATACCTCAGTACACCCGTGAACATGAAGTCTGAAAAGACTTTGAAACATCGGGATCTAAAATATAAAATAAACCGCGATAAAATCCGTTAAAAAGTAGTTTTATTTCAATGTGTGGAATATATTAATAAAAAAAAAGGATTTAATAATTACAAAGAATGAACTTAGTGCTAACTTTCTCAAAAAGAAAGTGAAATAAAAGTCAAATAATTAAAGGCCCTAACACTGCAACACCAACTGACCCAATACACTTTAATTCGACTTAATAGGCAAACAGAAAAAAGCATTTGTCCGGCCAATAAATAACACAAGAGGTATAGCCGGCCAATCCTGTCTGTGACCTATCTCTAACCATCAGAGTAGATTGATTGAGACATCTTCAAGGGACAGTGGCATTATATAGAGCTGTTGTAACGCTATAATAGCATTTAAAAATAACACGGACTGAATTCAGTGTAGTAATAATAACTCGTCATAACCTACATTTACATATACAATAATAATAATTAAGAACTAGTGTTAGTAGGTACAATAACATATAAAAGTGTACTGCCTTGCTAAGCTTACATGCATAGCTGTCCAGTGCCTGAGAAAAGGCCCATCAAATCTACCGGCTACAGTAGCCAGGATGCTGTTGGTTTAAAAATCAATGCCACTTTTCGTTATAATTGTATAACTCAAAAACGTGCTTACCTATTCAAACTAAACGTTTAGGCATTGCTCGGACTATTTAGTAGATGGTTTATGAGAAATTTGCACAAAATTGGTTGAGCGGTTCTTTATTTATCACATTTTTTGTGAATTGTTGAGTGTGCTGAAGCTACCCGGGCGAAGCTGGGGCGGACCGCTAGTCTATTATATATATGAATCCCTACTTCCCCTGGTCACGCCATCACGAGTGAATGGCTGGACCGATTTCGCTAATTCTTTTTTTATAATATTTGTTCACGCGTGAACATCGCCCACAAGCGACGGTGTATCCGGTGCGTGCCGCGGGGCAAGGGCGGCGCGGTGCACCGATGCATAGCTAACTTAACGACGGACGTATTAAGCAAATGTCGCGTCAGTCGATCTACATGTTTTATTTAATTTATAATATAAAAAGTTTATACGAGACTGGTGCCTTATTTACTCGCCCACAAGTTTTTTGGCGACCGTAAACAAAGTTTGCTGCAGATTTGGATACGAGGATTACACAGATACCATTCTATGGAAAAATTCCACGTCGTCGTCATTGTGACATTGCTCGTGGCGGCGCGGCGCGTAGCGGACTTTGGACCGTTCGAGATGGTTCCGTTGGAGCAATAACTGCAAAAAATCAAGCTGACGAATGTTTACCATTTGGATTTGGACAAAAATGGATTGAAGTGAATGGCTGCAGTTAAACCATGTACGGTGGATCTCTCTGTACCTATTCTGGACGTTGGCTCCACAGCAGGAGGTTCGATCCGAGGGGAGTAGCTCGTTCCTAATATTTCCTTTGTTCCAAATTCCTTTCTATTTGTATAAATATGGTCCAATAGGTACCTAAATTAAAACAAAATTTAATTTTTTTCGTAACAGTTTCATAATGTGTTAATTGTGCAATTTGTCTTCGTGTCAGTGGTAAATATGTATGTATATCAGTGCAAATTACAAAGTTAAATAATGTGCAATTACTTTCCCATCTATTTACCAGTAGATACTTAACTTATTTGCGTTGTCCTTAGCACCTGCCTACCTACTATTTTAATGCGTACGCAGTAAATACGTAACTCGCTTTGTGCATAATACTTTCGATTTCATTCACAAGATCACTAGCAATATAATAGCAGTATAGTATATAATACTATCGTAATTTTTGCTCAATTTCTGACCTATATACCTACAAAAACTTCGCCTACGCCTGTCTAAGCCTATGCTTTGCTTCAAACATTTCTACCGAACGTTTTCAGGATATAATACCAGCGGTAATCGTGGACTCGCGACTTCCGCGAGTAATCCCGTGAAGCCCCGGCCCGTAAGCGGTGCAGCTGCCGCTGCCGATCAGCTGATCGAGACGTGGCCATTAAGCGAGGCGATTGGAGCGTGGAACATCATTGGGTTTGATGCACAATTTTTTGCCTAGTTCATTAATAGCCATAATTTTCGTAATTAGGTAAAACATAGTTATTATTAAAAAAAAAAAAAAAAATATTATTAAGTAGGTGGGTAGTAGTGTTTAATGATGTCTAAAGAAAAGTTTGATATTAATGAGGAATTATGTAGATTAGTACGATCCCGTGCTTATTTGAAGGGTCGTTTAACTAATACTGCACAATTTGTAACCAGTCTATCCAATCTTAAGACTATAACAAGTGCACAGAAAATAGAATTTCAATTGCGTTTGGATAAGTGTCAAGATTTATTCAGGGAGTTTGACAGGGTTCAGACTCAAATTGAATCTCTTAGTGGTGATGAAGAATTTATGAACGATCAAATTAATTTGAGGATAGAATCTGAAGATAAATTTATAACCGTTATTGCTGGTTTAAAGGATACTATTAACAAGTACTGTAATACGGCCAAAAATGAGTCTGAAACATGTTGTTCACATTCTGAAAATTTAAATTCTATAAAATTACCTACTATTCAACTCCCAACATTTGATGGGTCTTATTTAAAATGGCTTGAATATCGTGACACTTTCCAGTCGTTAATTCATTCAAATAAATCAATTCCAGACATCAATAAATACCATTACCTGAGGTCCTCACTAGAGGGCGGTGCCCTTGAAGTACTAAAGTCGTTGGAGTTTACCTCAGATAATTATTCTGTTGCTTGGGATCTGTTACGTAGTAGATATGATAACAAAAAGATTTTAATAACTAATCATCTTAAGGCATTATTTAATTTTACGCCTTTAGTTAAAGAATCACACAAATCACTAAGATATTTAGTTGATTATGTATCAAAAAATTTAAGAGCCCTCAACACACTTGGTCAAAAGACAGATCATTGGGATGTTTTAATTATTTACATGATCTCGTCAAAGTTAGATAGCGTTACGTATATGAAATGGGAGGAGTTCCGAAATAATTTGTCTGATATTCCAAGCCTAGAAGAATTTTATACATTTATACGTAATCGCGCGGATGTCTTAGAAGCGACAGCGACGGTTGCGGTTGGCGACAAAGGAGTTTATTTTAATCAGTCTAAAACTAATTTTAATAATAAAAGTCACAACAATTTACCTTGTAATAATAATTATAAAGAAACAAAAGGGTCGAATTCCTTTGTAACTTCTGTTGAGAGTGTATGTGATCTGTTATGTTTATATTGTAATCAGCAAGGTCATCGTATTTATGATTGTACTAAATTTAAACAATTAGATGTCTCAAACAGGATTGAAGAAGTTAAGAGGTTAAATATTTGTACTAATTGCCTACGAGAAGGGCACGTTACAAAACGTTGTCGACTCCGGGGCATGTGTCGAACCTGTAAATACAATCATAACAGCTTATTACATATAAATAAATCACAAAATAATACAAATGAACGAGTAAGCTTAACTGTTAACTCACCTTCACCAGATCCTCTGCCACCAGTCGCACTGTCTGCTGTCTGCACGAACCAAGTGTTGCTGTGTACTGCTGTAATAAAAGTTTTTAACGAGTCTTCAGATGAAGCTCACCTTGTGCGGGCGTTGTTGGACACCGGCAGCCAGTCTTCGTTTTTAACTGAAAACCTGAAAAATAAATTAAAATTATGTACTTTTAATACTAAACCGCTCCGTATATCGGGCATCAATAATTTGTCATTTAATATAACAGAACGATGCGTTATTAATATACAATCGTGCAACAAGTCTTATACAAAACAAATTCATTGTCACGTTGTACCAAAAATAACAAGTACATTGCCGAGTACTCCTGTTGATATATTAAGTTTAAATATACCTCACAATGTAGAATTAGCTGACCCACAGTTCCACCGCCCCGCCGAAATTGATTTGTTGTTGGGTGCGGACGTTTTTTGGGAATTAGTAGGTTTGAAGCGTATATCTCTGGGTGTAGGTAAACCGATTCTTCAGGATTCTCAATTAGGTTGGTTGATTAGTGGACCTTTAAGTTGTAATAGTGTCCCTAATTCTAACCACGTTATTTGTAATTTTACTAGTGAAATTAATGAAAGCTTAAAACGATTTTGGGAGCTTGAGGAACTTGGTCCAAAAAATGGTACTTTACTCAGCCCTGAAGAGAAGTTGTGTGAATCACACTTTCTTGAGAATGTAAGCCGCCTTCCAAATGGGCGATTTTGTGTCAAAATGCCACTGAAAGAGATTCCTGAAGAGTCATTGGGGGATTCGTATTACCAGGCCAAAAGGCGTTTTCTTAACTTGGAGAAAAAATTTCAAAAACAGCCTGATATTAAAAAAAGGTATACTGAATTTATTGAAGAATACCGTAGCTTAGGACATTTAACTGAAATTGAAAAACCTAAGTTCGGTTATTACTTACCCCACCACGCAGTATTGAGAGAAAAAAGTGAGACCACAAAGCTCAGAGTAGTTTTTGACGCGTCTTCAAAAACTACTTCTGGGAAATCTCTCAACGATATACAGCTTATAGGACCAGTTGTGCAAGATGACTTGTTGTCTATATTGTTGCGTTTTAGGTGTCATAAATATGTCTTCACTGGAGACATTCAAAAAATGTATCGACAGGTTGTAATAGATCCTTGTCAACGTCACCTGCAGCTCATATTGTGGAGGGGCGATGGAGCTGTGTCCCAGCTTCATTCATCTATAGATACGTCTAAGTCTAGAGCGCCCATTAAGATTTTTCAACTTAATACTGTTACTTATGGGACAGCTTCGGCACCATACTTGAGCACACGTTGTCTGCTTCAATTGGCACGTGAGTGTTTAGAACCCGTTATTTCAAATACCATAGAACATGATATATACATGGATGACATAAATACGGGGGCTCAGTGTAAAGCCGAGCTAAAAAAGCTCTATGATGGTGTAAAGGCAGTTTTAACTTCAGCAGGTTTTCCTTTACACAAGATTCGTAGTAATTGTCCAGATATTATTGGCGATGAAATCACTTCTAAGTCTTTAGAATTAAATAAGCAATTTTCTGTTTTGGGACTTAACTGGTCACCCATTGCAGACACTTTACATTTTAGTGCGAATATTTCATTCAGTGAAAATATCACAAAAAGATCTATAATATCCATGACTTGCAAAATATTTGATCCGTTAGGGCTCTTATGTGCTTGTATTATTAAGGCAAAAATAATTTTACAAAGTCTATGGTTTCAAAAATTAGATTGGGACGATCTAGTTCCAGCTCATATAGTTAAAGTCTGGACGGACATAGCAAAAGGCTTACCTATTTTGTCAAATATAAACATTCCAAGATATGTTTTATGTGATGCGGTATCTGAGGTGGAATTACATTGTTTTGTAGATGCGTCATTAAATGCCTATAGTTGTTGCGTTTACCTACGCTCTATTAATGACGAAAATGATGTCGTCGTTAGGTTATTATGCGCAAAATCTAGAGTAGCCCCCCTAAAGGCAATGACTACCCCTCGTCTAGAGTTGTGTGGTGCTTTGCTGGGTGCTCGGTTGTCGACAAAGGTATTAAGAGTCAATTCGTTTTCCCATACATAAAAAAGTTTTATGGTGTGACTCCACGGTTGTGTTGGGTTGGCTCAAAGCTCCACCAAGATCTTTAAAAAGCTTTGTCGCCAATCGAGTTGCAGAAATTCACGAACTTACTCAAGATTTCCTATGGAGACACGTTCCGACTGATATGAACCCAGCTGATCTAGCGTCCAGGGGCGTTGATCCTCAGAGGCTTCTCAACGAACCCTTGTGGTGGGAAGGACCTTCCTTCTTGAAGGAAGGCTTATCAGTTTGGCCAAACCAGCCTTATAATAATATATCAGTGGATCTACCCGAACTTAAATCTCTCGTGCAAATCGAGCACGCTGATGATAACAGTAAATTGTCTATTATTGTTGATTTTAGTAGGTTTTCTAACTTCAGTCACTTAAAACGATCATTTGCATACGCCCTTAGGTTTATACATAATATAAGAAATAAAAATTCGAAATTAACGGGATGTTTGCAAATAGATGAAATTAATAAGTCTTTAGAAGCTTTAATTAAAATATGTCAAAGTGATACTTATGCAAATGAATTAAAAAGGTTAAATAAAGGAGATCACTTAAATAATAAATCGAAATTACTACCCCTTAATCCATTTATTGATGGCAACGGCATATTAAGAGTCGGTGGTCGTATCGGAAACTCTCCGTTCACTTTTAATAAAAAACATCCCATTATTCTGGATGCGAAACATAAATTTACTAGTTTATTGATGCAATACGAACACCGTCGCTTATTTCACGCCGGTCCGCAACTGCTTTTATCTTCAATACGCGAAGATTATTGGCCTGTTGGTGGTAGACAACTCTCGCGCAAGGTTTTGAAATCCTGCGTGATATGTACACGTTATCGTGGCAAGTGCGTGCCACCCTTGATGGGTAATTTACCCTCAGTTAGAACCAATGCGACCTTTCCTTTTTATGCTAGCGGTACTGACTTTGCCGGACCCTTTATGATTTCAAGTAAGAAAGGTAGAGGTAATCGCATTACGAAATGTTACTTGTGTTTATTTGTGTGTCTTAATACTAGAGCGTTGCACTTAGAAGTAGTGAGCGATCTAAGTACTCAAGCTTTTGTTTTATGTTTGCGTAGATTTGTGTCGCGTCGAGGTAAGCCCCACACGATTTACTGCGACAATGGCACCAACTTTGTCGGTGCTAATAATGAACTAGGTAGAATTCTACGCTCCAGTCGCGACTCCGTTATCGAGTTCGCTAATAATGAGGGCATACAATTTAAATTCAGCCCAGCATATTCTCCTCATTTTGGAGGAATTTGGGAGGCAGGTGTAAAGGCTGCCAAATATCATTTAAAAAGAATTGTAGGAAATCATTCGTTTACTTTTGAAGAATTAAGTACATTATTTGTACAAATAGAAGCAATCCTCAATTCACGTCCCTTATCTCCCATGTCATCTGATCCGTTTGATTTAAATCCCCTAACTCCCGGGCATTTCCTCATCGGTCGGCCACTGATGTCGCTGCCTTCTCTTCCAGCGGACGACAGCAAGCCGAAGTATCACCTGATGGAGAAAATACGCCAACAGTTCTGGAATCGGTGGCACAAGGAGTTTCTCGCTGAGTTGCAGCATCGCACGAAGTGGCGAGTAAACACGACAAGTCCAAGGATTGGTGACTTAGTCATAATAAAAGAAGAAAACTTACCGCCTGAGCGCTGGCGTCTTGGACGTGTGACTGGCCTACATCCAGGAAGTGACAACATTTGTAGAGTAGTTGACATCTATACCTCAAGAGGCACTATTCGAAGAGCTGTCCATAATATTGTTAGATTGCCAAATGATGAAGAGCTGCTTGAAAGCTAACTCTTTCAAAAGGGGGAATATGTTCACGCGTGAACATCGCCCACAAGCGACGGTGTATCCGGTGCGTGCCGCGGGGCAAGGGCGGCGCGGTGCACCGATGCATAGCTAACTTAACGACGGACGTATTAAGCAAATGTCGCGTCAGTCGATCTACATGTTTTATTTAATTTATAATATAAAAAGTTTATACGAGACTGGTGCCTTATTTACTCGCCCACATATTCCTTGAAGTACGAGGATGGTTCTTATGCAGAGTAAAATGCCGCCCACGTGGTAACTTGCTGTCCAGGGGTGGCGAGATCCAGAGTGGAACACCTCGGATTTCCGAGGTTACTCCGGTAGGCCATCGGCAACGTTAATTTTACCACAATGTAACTATATTGTTTTATGAATTAAATGATTAAGACTTAATCGGGGGTTGCATGTTTGTAAGTAAGTTTTTGTACTTACTTAAATTTAGCCAAGTTTGTTTGTGGAGGTTTGTAGTTTGCGATAAACAACCAACTGTATTATTTTCTACGATACCGAATGGATTCCAAGAGAAAATATTAAGGGGATGTGAAGGTTCCAGTTGTTTTGTCGGGTGACCTAACCCAAATAACCGAAAGGGTCTTTATTGGTTCATACTTTTACAAAGATAAACAGATATCATTCGTTTTCGATGGAGGTAAAAGAAGGGTATTTTCATCTCTGTATATTTCCACTTGACGTAAAACATTCATCGAAACTGTTCAGGATCATTACTCCTTGCCCTCGTTGTCTTTATTTTACCGACAGCAGGAGTTTTTCAGGAAAAGAATTTATTTGCTATACATTTCTCTTTTACAACGCTTTACTGACTTAATCTGGCAGCTGAATTCTTATAGACGATTTTAGTGATCAAATATATAAAATTTATCAAATTAAGAAAACTAAAGTGAAAGTTTAATCGACTTCAAAAAGATCGAAGTAATGAAAAGCGATGAAAAAAATAAGTTATACCCTTATCAAAACACAAAAGTCAAAACTTACTTTCACTTTTATTGTGCGAATTGCCGTTCGATAGAATTCGATGCCGGCATCTGTTTTCTGTGTTTTCAAGTTACGAGTGAATTGGTATTTACTGGGTAAGCGCGTTCCATCGTAGACAACACCATCGCTTAACAACAGGCAAGTTGTGATAAAGCGCAAGCTTATTTTAGAATCTCATATTTATTTCGAAAATTGGCACGTTGTAAGAGTCCAAATTTACTGTCCTACGTCCGTTTTGGTACATTTCGAATCATATTGAGAAATATTAAAAAGAAGAAGTTGAAAAGACTTTTTATTTCAAAATTAATTAGACAGCTTAATAGTAGGTTGTTAAAATAAAACAATTTTACATTTAGTTATTTTATTTCAGCATAGTTAAACCAGTTAAATTAAACTTTGTGTTACGCAATGAGTCAATTTAATTAGTCCAGAACATTCTCCATGGGGTTTGAGTATAATTATATTCGTGTCAAGTCTCTCCCTGAAGACTTAACACTCATTTGTTAGCTATAGCTTATATATAACTATACTCTTAAGTTCTTTTTTAATAACTTTATAATTAACTAGTTTTTCGCCCGCGGCTTCGCCCGCGGATGTTGGTTATCGCGCTAGACCATTAATCCCTTTTTTCGCAGTCGGATAAAACTATCCTTTCCCGGGTCTCGAACAATCTCCATACAAAATTAGTTCAGTAGTGTAGGAGTGTAAGCAACATTTTGAAATCGTCAAGCGCCCATAGGTATATCCATAAATCAATAGGCGTTTCTTAAAAATACTACGGCTCTTAGACCATACTTATAAGAAATGAAATTTAAATTTCGAATTCTATTCGTAGCATTGAGTTAACAAACATGTCATTGTGTCAAAATAAAAAGTCATTTAGATCAAAATTACGAAGGAGTTATGATATCAACGTTGAAGAAAATCACCCTCAGAATAATTTCTCAGGCTTTGCCTGCTTAATATTAGGATGAAAAAAAAAAAATTGAAAAAATAAAAAACACGTGTTTCATTATTTGTTTTGAGCTTTATTTATACCAAATTTGAAGGAAATCGGACCAAGGACTAAACAGTTATGCAATATTTAATTTTTCCAAATAAACCCATTAAACACCCCCACAGGGGGTAGTTTTGGAAAAATAAAAAAACACGTGTTTCATGATTTCTTTTAAGGTATATGTGTGCCAAATTTGGAGTGAATCGGACTTGAGACTATACAGATCCAGAGAAACTTAAATTTTTACCAATAAAACTTATTATCCACACCTCATAGGGGTAATTATGGAAAAATAAAAAACCCGTATCTCATTATTTGTCTTAAGGTTTATGTGTACCGAATTTTAAATGAATAGGACCAAGGAATAAAAAGTTGCATACAAACTTCACCCCTCTATTTAACCCTTTTAGGGGATGATTTTTGAAAATATTGTTAGCCTATGTCCGATTCTAGGGTATACATTACCTACATTTCAAATTTCAATAAAATCGGTTGAGCGGTTATGGAGATACGCGGTAACAAACCTTCACACACACACACTTACTTTCGCATTTATAATATTAGTAGGATAGGATAATTAATAACTTTTTTCAAAGAAGGTTCACTCTCTGATTGTAGAGGTACGGGCTGACTGACATGACCCTGGGAAAGATAATTGAGAACAGGGATTTACATGATCTTCAAGGCACGGGGATATCACGGTGCCACAACCTCGGGTCTTGATGAACTTAAAGAATAAGCAGCTATAATTTAAAAATTAAAGACACGACTGAAATGCACTTAAAAATTGCTTATTTATAATTCCTTATAATGATTTTTAAACACATAAAAGATCCTTTTAAAATCTTTTATTTTTAAATCCAACAAGATAGGTAGTACGAGTTCGACATTACAAAAAATGTTTTCGAATACTATCTTGAAGTTTTCGAATTGATTTATTTCGTTTAAATTAATTATTAAATAGTAAATGTAATGTTTAAAATAGAATAAAACGGATTGGAATCATTATAGGTAAAATATTTTTTAGATGTAATTCCTTTTTTAACTTGTTATCTTGACATGTAACTGATATTATTCGAAAGCTTTTTTCGTATTGACTACTCGTGCTAAGGGTACAGAATCTCAGCTACTGGTTCGTTACAGGTTTCGAGGTCTGATGGCAGTCGCTCGTATAATTCTGGTAGCTAGCTGCCAGATTAGACCGGGAGCCGACCCCAATAGAAATGGGAATAAGTCAAGGGAAATGATGATGTAAATTTTGCATAACCATTGAAACTAAAAACACAACGTAAATTCTATAAGAAGTGACTGTTAAACCATAATGAGATTCCAACAATAGGATTCCATGAGATGTGCAAATCTCAGCTGCAATCTCACTGGGTAGAGACAAGTTTTTTACGATTTCATAAAGCAACGAAACCGGTTTTTCATTTACACGGTTTTAGTGACGATAAAATATAATTAAAATATTTTATACTGGCATTATCTCTGGTTTTTATGGTTTGTGTGAGTTTTTGGAGTGGACTTAGGTTCGAGTTACAACGGGCTTAGTTTTACAAGTTTCAAAAGAGTACAGTTTATTTGTTCAGCGGTGTGGATTTCGACACCTTAAAGTAAGACCTCGAAATTGTAATATAAGTAAATTATTCTTCTTCTGATTCTCAATTGTTTTTTTATATGTACACCGAATACGCTGAAATTAGTGTTCCGATTACCGATAGACCAAAACCGAATTAATGTTCACTCGTCTTTGGAATTAGAAATTTACAATCGAACTCAGTATGTCTGGGTAAGTAACATAAGTCTTTTCTAAATTGACAAAAAAAAAAACAAAATCATATCACATGTTATCATTTGGGAGAACAACTTTTTCGAATAATATAGAAAAAGAAAAAGAAAGAAAATCATTTATTTGTCAGAGACAGGATACACAGAATCAAATGAAAAAAAAACAAATGAAAAGAGAAAAAAGATACATAAATAAAAACAATTAAAAAGAAGAAAAAAACAAAGAGTACCAATAGTGTGACCTATCAGTGTCAAACATGGACATTGCATAGTAAACTCTGTGACTGCCTACCAGAGGCGACCCACAGCACTGGTTAAAATAAATATCTCAATCTAATTACCATTAACATAAATGAAAACAGTTAAAGAGAAGGAAAAAAACAAAGAATAAGTGTGACCTATAAGTGTAAAACATGGACATTGCTCAGTAAACGCTGTGAATGCCTACCAGAGGCGACCCACAGCACTGATTAAAGTAAATATCATTGAATATAAATACCTAAATTTAATTTCTATTTTGATGTTGGTTTGGAATTAAAAGAAAATCTCAGTGTGTCTCAGTCATTAACTAAGATAATCAAAAATATCCAGTTAGTTGAAATTAACAATTCAGCGAGCGTGTTTTATTTAACTGAGCTAACATTAAACTACAGGAATGTGCGCTGCATTCGCAGTCCAAATGAGAAAAAGAATAATTTTTATTTTCTTGTCTGTACTATACATTATTTACATTAATTTATGCAATTGCTTTGATAACAAAATATTTAGTCCAATGTTCAAATCAGGCGTAAACAAAGACGTTTCTAATACTTAGAAAAATAATTTCTCTCTTTTTTCAACATTTTTTAGTACCCATAGCATGATGTCATATAAGGCATATTAATTAAATTTTAAGAATTTCTATTTATGAATACTCTATACTTTATTATTACCAATTTGAGCCTTAAGCAATAGTATTGTGACGTTTAAATGTTGATAAATCAATGAGAAGGCTACTATTTAAATATATTGTAATTTACATGGGTATGTTTAAATGTAAAACATAAATGAGTTCCGATTATGACGGTTGCAAGTAGAAAGAAAGAGAAGGAAAGAAAATCACAGGACACAGAATCAAATGATAAAAAAACACATGAAAAGAAAAAAAAACATGAATGGAAACAAGAAAAAAAGAAGAAAAAAAGTGTGTGTGACCCATCAGTGTCAAACATGGACATTGCTCAGGTAACACTGAGTACCTACTACCTATCTTATTCCCCCATCCACGTTCTTCCATCGGACAAGTAGAGGTACGGCTATGCGCCACCGATAATGGAAATTCCACGGGTACCCACACAGCGCTTTGCTTGCACTTTCATTGTGCGAACTGCCAACTTGTGGAATTCGCTGCCGGCATCTATGTTTCCCTATAGCTATAATCTGCCGGTCTTAAAGTCACGAGTAAATCGGTATTTACTGGGTAAGCGCGTTCCATCGTAGAATGCATCATTGCTTCACATCAGGCAAGTTGTGGTTAAGCGCAAGCCTATTTTAGGGTAAAAAAACTAGAGGCGACCCATAGCACTGATTTTCAGCAATGTCCATATTCCCAATGACGTCAGGCGCCAAGAATGCAGTGAAGCAGAGTTGTCAATAGCAAAAGTGTCACTGTATTCGTTTTTTGAAAAGCATAGACAAGATAAAACGATTTGGAAACTCAATTTGGAATTTAAATTTGTAACAGGTTTTCTTCAATTAAGTGTGCGTCACGGATGACGGATGATACCTTCCCCCGGGAGCCGGGATTAATGCTGGATGTCTTGGTAAAGGAACTATTGTAAATCAGGAATAAATTTGAAAATGATTGAAATATTGTGGGCTGAATTTAAGGTCGCATAGGTAGCTGAGTTATATTTAGATATCTATACTAATATTATAACTCTGAATGTTTGTTGAGTTCACAGCGATCATATAGAGAACTGTTCCGATTTGAATAATTCTTGCAATGCTAGATAGCCCATTTAATAAGAAAGGCTACATATATAATTAGGCTACCTTTTATCCTACAGCTGCGCATTGAGGAAGGCTTGTAATTAATATACAAACTTCAATTCTAGCATAATTCAGAGTAGCATAACCTGAATTTGTTTCATTGTCTTAATTGATTTCACTTGAACTAAAAATTGGTTTTGAATTTAGTTGTTCAATATAAAAAAGGCTGAATATTCCTTTACAAAAAGATATATCGCCGTGGATTATATTTTTAGACCATTTGCTTAAAATAAACTTACCCACATTGTATTAATGTATTTTTACACGGGTGGTTTTTATACTTGATAAGGGAAGACACTAGACTCCACGACACAGGGAATCCTAATGTGGAGGCTAGTGCACTAAAACATATTCTTGTCTTTTGTTTTGTAATAAATTTATCTTTTATCTTTTTATCTTTATCTTTTATTTCTAATTTTATCCGTAATTTAAAATTTCAGATTATTTTACAGATAAATAGTTATATAAATAATATAGGTATCTCATAGATGTCATTATCATATTAAAATTTGTATTTTGGTCTAGTCGCACACACTATATTCACTGTTTGGTTAAAAGAGATAAAACTACTAGCTGCCCCAGCGAACTTCGTACCGCGCAAAATTGTGAATCTAAACCATTCCCAGATCCCCTTGAACACACACAAAAAATTTCATCAAAATCGGTCCAGTCGTTTAGGAGGAGTTCAGTCACATACACACGCACACAAGAAATATATATATTAAGATAATGGGCCATTTACACAAGGACAATAAAGTCACTAAAAAGCATTGTGTAAATAGGGACAACTGTCTTAAGGACAATACAATGCATTGTATTTTTAGTGGCTTGCTGTCCTGTCTTACTGTCCTGTCCCGACTATAGTCCTTGTGTAAATGGCTCATTACACTTAGCCCGTCACTAAATTCTTTTAATAAATAGAGGACAATTTTCGCTAAGGTTAAAATACTGATATTTTAATAATTAATTTCAGCATAATGTCCTTATTTTTAGCGTTCCAAAACAAAAATGCCAGTAATTAATCTTACCCTTTCACGAGTTGTTACTCATAGTAAAAGGATTTTAAGTTCGCGTCTCATTAACTGTGAATATTCATAAAATGTTAAAGTTATCCATCAATGTTTTTATTAGGTTATACTCATATTTTCGCTGAAAAGCAGCTGTAGTATGGCGGTATTGGACTTTGCCTTGAGTCACGGGTTCGGTTCAGAGTGGTGCCTACACATTTGAATTGCTTAATCACCGATGAAAAAAATCATTGTCTTAGAATTAAGTGTTCGAGAACATGTGCTATCTACTAACCCGCATTTGACCTGTGTGTGTGAATAAAAGCCTAAACTTTCTCATTAAGATACTTAAGAGAAGATCCGTGCCCAACAGTAGGACGCCCTCAAAGCAAACGTTGCTTCTATGTAGGTACTTCGGTTGGAATTAAGATTATTAAGTGTAGGTAGCGTAAGTCGCGCTTAGACAATAGACGCCTATCGCCAAGATTTTGACTCCTCAAGCTACACAGACAGTGATAATGATTCAAGCCATATGGATATTAGTGACGAATAGTCTTACAAAGAGATTTAATTAATGTTTTTTGTACCTCAGATGGCGATACGCGAGTTAAACGGTCGACCTATAGATGAAGTGACGATCTCTTCAAGATGGTTGGTAAGAACTGGATAAAAGGACTCGCGGATCGTGCTCAGGGGCAGGTTTGAACAGATGCCTGTGTCCAGCAGTAGATTAAAAAAAGCTGTTGATAGTGATAGTAATCTATCTTATTTTGATTTAAAATAAATTACTTTTTCTTACTCTGGAATAGGTTTCCCCTTAACCGCAATTTGCCTGATGTTAAGAAATGATGGTCTATGAAGAAACGCACAAATTGTTAAAAATATAAAGGGTATACTATTCTGAACCACCACCACACACAAACATAGTTGACTATAGACTCCCAACAACATCAGGAAAAATTACTGAATCCCATATAGGCTCCCGACAACATCAGGGAGCCCACTAGCATAATACTTATCTAAATATATAAAAGAAGAAACTGACTGACTGATTGACTGACTGACAAATCAACGCAGTACCCAAACCGCTGGGTGTGGAGACTCCAAATTTGGAACATAGGTTCCATAATGGGGTTTAGGGGTGCTCTAAGAAAGGATTTTTCAAAACTCACCCTTTAAGGGGGAGATACGGGGTTCCACCTATAACAAATAAAAAAACATGATAAAGGGTTCTTATAGATCTGTCACTTGGATAATTTTTTTCCTAACACCGCGCGAGCGAAGCCGCGGGCGGAAGCTAGTAAATAATAAAAAATAACATTAAGAGTATGAGTTTCAAAAATAACACGTGCGAAAGTCTGTGGTATGTGTTTTGTTTAAAAAAAGAATCACAAAGTGTCACAAGAAATCGCGTTACCTATATAAAATATCTGAAAGATATCTTTCAAACAAAATTTATATATCTTTTTTACTTTTTCAAGGAATTATTGGCAGTTTCTAGAAATGTTTAGCATTACAATTTCTTGCAGGAATTATAGTTACACTAACAACTCTATCAAAGTGCTTACACCCACTTAGCACAGTAATATCCTCAGCAACCAATACACATATAATATCTACGAAATGTCAGTCTGTCACAGTTAACGAGGATATGTAGAGCGTCTTCAGCGTACAATCAGACGTCGATGTCGTTTATTGAAATCTCAGCTTTTATATCATAGAGTACTGAAATATAACAGAGAATTCTTTTTGCCTTTCGGTAGTTACGACAGTTAAAATTTCGCATCTACCAATAACTTAGGCCTTACTTTCCTGTTGCTTCTATTTCTATGAACCTTATCATACTAGCAGTATGCGAGCGGCTGCGGGGCGGAGCGGGCTGTTAACGAAACGTTGCGAGTGCGCAACGAAACGGCATATAAATATGCGACGAAAACGTTGCTTATCTGCCACGCGTCCGCAACGAAATCGATGCGCATCCGTGGCGTGTTCGTTAGGTGCCCGCAACGTATTCGTGGCATTACCATTCCGCTCCGCAGACGCTCGCAAACCGCTAGTATGATATACTCTACCGCTTAGAGGTGAGTAGAAATAGATAAGACTGTTCTTACATCATGTTGTAAAGTGCAAACTCCCTGTTACTTTTACTAAACATTACGTAGAAAGCAATGCATGAAAGGCAATAGTATGAATATATTTATTTATTTTATTGCCTTCTTTGCCTGGTTTTGTAATAGATTGGTTCTGGTTCTGAGTAATTTAAATAGTTGTAAGAAATATTGTGATGGTTTTTTAAAGATTCCAAATTTTGTGATGAATAATATGTTTAAAAAACAAAATAAAAACATTGTACCAAAACTGCATAACCCGTAACTGTAGTTAGAAATAAATATCGCTATTTCCCATTTATACTTAGGTACCTAATGTAATACAAGCAAGCCTTTGTAGCTGTTTATCAAATATGGTTACCAAATTCGACCCCTTAAAAAAATGTTCGTTATTAAAAAAGTCAAGTTAAACTTGCTTACCCTTACAAAAATATAGTGAACAATAAAAATTACCTAATTACCTGTTTTTTTTCTTGTTTACGCTTGAAATAAGTTCGCAAATAAGGGTGTGCCTTTTTAAATCAGTGAAACTCTCTACATTTACTCTACTCTATAACTAAAGATGATTGTCACCGATAGAGGGCGCCAGTTCGTAAAGTTTTACGATCACTTCCGACACGACTCGGCCTCCTGTAATCTACTGTAGGGGTCGCCACCCCTATAGGAAACACTATGTTGTGGTGGTGTTTCTATAAATCTGGTACATCTCAAATAATATTGGATTTAAAAGATTTTATCTTATTTATCATAACAGATTAATATAAATATGTTAACTGATTTAAAAAAAGCTAGTTTAATTACAATTTCAAAGAAAAACTACAAATGAAATGTTGCCTAAATAATTTTAACTGTATATGGTCCAAACTATAAAATATTTGGTCTGTTTCGGTAACAAGTATCAAGGAAAGGAGACGTTCAAAAAATGTATAGAGCCTGGGATTAAAATAATTGTAAATTTGAACAGCAATCTGAGTTACATAGGTTAATAGAGCGTAATTTATTAAATTTTTTGGTGTATTTAAAATAATTTTACACCCCCCCGTTTTTTAAAAAATTGAAATTGAAAATAAGAATCCTTAATGCAATTATTAATTATTGCAATTGGCAACCCCATGGTCAAATGACAATTGAGCAACAAAAAAAATCAAAATTATTTCAACGCTGTCAATCAAACTGATCAATGACAATGACATCATGACGTTTCCCGTAAATATATTTTTTTCCACGCGTTTTGTTATTACACTAATAATATAACAAATATTTTTCGTCATAATTACATTAAGCTGCAGCTAGAATAATATTACAAGAGAAAAGTACTGTAACAGAATGCAATTATTGACGTGATTGCAATATTTATACTGCTTAGGAAACGGATAATTAAAGGTAATGTGCGTTTTGTTTTTCTATTACATTTTTTTGATTTTTACAAAAATGGTTGCTCCTAAAATTCGTGTTTAGTTAAATTCTAACAGCTTATTAAATAAGCTTTCCAATGAGGTATATCACATTGGTGTTCAAAATTCTAGCCCACTTTTGACCTCTCCTTTGAGAATATAAATCAAGAATTAGAGGGCTGAACCACCGTGGGAGTGCACCTTTTGTCTGAATCCCCGCACGTGGTCCTCGGGTGGTGCAAATCAGGTGACAATCAATCAACTGGTAATTAGTTTTACTGATAATGGTGGTAGGCTTCGGCCATGGTTAGTGTCCACCCACCAGCCAAAGCTGCACTGTCAAGCGGCCTTGCCATGTTCCGGTGCGATGTCTGGTGACACCATTGAAGAGGGTTAGTCTGAATTTTCATTCCTTTATATTTTCTGACTATATGCCGCCTCATTCCACTGCCACCTACCCACCGAAAATCATTCTTAATCACGAGTAAATCGGTATATTGGGCGAGCTCGTCCCATCGTAGAGTACATCAGGCAAGTTGTAGTCAAGCGCCAGCCTATCGAAGAATAAATAAATAGCGCGTCCCATCGTAGACTACATCATTGCTTAACATGAGACAAATTTTAGTCAAGCGCAAGCCTATCTCTACATAGTATAAAACAAAGTCGCTTTTTCTGTCCCTATGTCCTAGTTTTAAAGATCTAAGCTTAAATAGTATGCTTAGATCTTTAAAACTAAGCAACGGATTTTGATGCGGTTTTTTTTAATAGATAGAGTTATAAATATAACACATTGCACCCGTGCAAAGCTGGGGCGGGTCGCTAGTTATAGATAAAAAAAGATACCTTATCCCATTTAATTATACTTGATACTACTATAACTAAATTTCAGTTCACGGAAATTACTATGCAAGTCTAGGCAGATTTATTCACATAGGTGCATAACAGCAGGGTGTGTCGCCGCGCCCAGAAACCTGTACAAATCGCATTTACGAGCAGTCCTGCGGGCATTAGTTGCAGTATATCTGCTGTCACTCATATTGTAGGGTCACCATAATAGCTTAGAGTACTTGAAATAGTTTACGTAATATTTCTAATCTTATTACACTACTAATATACACGTGAAAGTTTGTAAGAATGTTTGGGTGTATGTTTGTTTTTCTTTCAAACAAAAACTACTCGACGAAATTGGATGTATTTTAGTGCTGAGATAGATTATGGCCTAGATTAACACATAAGGTACTTTTAATACCAATAAGTACCACGTGCACGAAGCCGTGGGTCGAAGCCTTGGGCGGAAGCTAGTATAAAATATTTCAATCTAACCCATCCTATCACTGGGCAAAGGCCTTCCCTAACATCGTTGAGTAATATCGTAACTTGCGACCTAATAACAATACACTATAATAATTGTAAATAATATCAGTGAAGGAAAACATCTTGAGGACACCAGCATGTCCAAGAACTAATCATTCGAGGACATGTGACATTCACCAACCAATTGGCTAGCGTGTGTTAATTAAAACATAACGATCACTTCCGACACGACTAATCCTTCAACTCTTAAGATAGTTGAGAGAAGACCCGTGGCCAGCTGTGGTACACTAGAAGGTTGAAGTGATTGAATTAATTTACAATACAAATCCATATTTAACGCTTTTATTATGGTGTATTACCTAATAAAGAAAAAAATTAACGAATGACTTGTTTTAAGACACAATAAAGATGACGACGAGGTATAAAAAAATCATATTTTAAATTGTCCATGAGTAAGGTTATAAAAATACGTGAGACAAGTATTTTTAGCTGTATCATTGAAATGAAAGAATATCGAGATATAACGCATTTAAAGTTTTACAGTTGGAGTGCGCTACTTCATACAGAGGTATAAAACTTATCTAAGCGTGACGTCATTCGAGATTTCGCTTTGACGTACTGCCGTAATATTTAATCACACACAAAAAAACGTCTCCAATTTTTTTAATTTATCTGACAGACAAAACAAAAATAAAATATCCATATTGTTTACTAGATTTTGATAGTACGGACACCCTACACTATCAAGGTGATGAATATAATCGTTGCATCGAACTTAGCTACACTTCATATGGTTTGCAGCTGAAAGCGCTTCAAATTCTACGCTGTAATAAAACAAAGTTACCCAAGTTAGTATTGTCTTAGATTTACGCGAATATCACACATTGAAATAAAACTACTTTTTTTTTAACGGATTTTATCGCGGTTTATTTTAGATTTTAGATCCCGAGTTAGTTAACGAACTACCTGAGAACATTTAAACCTAAATAAAATCACGTCAGGGTCACCAGTGTGGAGGTGACTGGAGGATCGGGTGGTAGTTAGGCTAATTCACGTAATTTCTTGACGCACCGATAAAGTTGCGGTGCAGTTGCAGTCACGTTGCAATTAAGTTTACGTCTTGGTGCAAAATGGTATTCTTGTGATTGTCATTTAAATAACATACACACTGAAGCGCTCGCGTGACGCAAACTTGACGCCAGCGTATCTGACAGTGTTTGTCAGAATTACGAGAATACCAAAAGGGCTGTTTTGATCGAAACTTAACGTCAACTGCACTGCAACTGAACTTATTTAGTTACGTGAATTAGCCCAAGTGACCCTCCAGTAAAAAGAGAAGATCTTCCAGCCGGGCGACGTGTGATGCCCGGCGACCGCGGTTCTTCTTTTCCTAACGTGTGCTGAATAACGCGGCAACTAATGAAACACTGCTAAAAATCAGTAGCCTATTATCTCTTTCAAATTGTAGTAAGTACTTACATCTACTTATCACATTTTATTTAGTGTGTTCAAACAGAGCGATCTAACTCCATGGAGTTTTTAACGCATGCGATTTTATCATTTACATGTCTATTCTTATGTGTTCTATAATCAATTTGATAGGACATTATTTATTTTATTTTATTCAGTCTTGTCTCTTGTAATTAATTTAATATTATGTGCTGTATTTTTCTATTGTGTATTATTATATTATGATTTTAATGGACATGCTATAAAATAATGAAAATGTTTGCATACCGAATGGTAAAATGTGGCTGAGTTGTATACTGTTTTAAGACCTATTATGTATTACCCGCATTTATAAAATAAAATTCTATTCTATTCTATTCTATTCACATAGTCTGAAATTTTATAATAAGCCTTCTTACATGACATGGATAAAAATTTTAATTATCTTAAATTTGATTATAGTAATTTCTCCAATATTATTAAGTAGCTTGTTCTGGAAACGTATACATTGCCCAATAAAAGAGTTACTTATTTTGTGGAGAGTATTATGTGCTACACGATCATTTTTATTTAAGGGGTGAGTGAGGGGCGAAGATTGTGAAGGAACATATTCTTCTATGAAATCTAACACTTTTAATCGCTTCAGCGGCTGTAATTCAAAAGTGACGCCATACATTTTGCAAATAGTGAAGCATAAGAAGTGACGTCACTATAACAGTGCATTACTTAAGTCCGTTTTTGCTAGTCTGCTATTACAGGAACGATCCTGACAGAAACTAAGGTGGGTAAGGAACAAATAAAAAGCAAAAGTTTATATTATACAAGGTGTGTTAGACATGCCTTTATGTTATTGCCTTAATGAAAGGTTATTTTACATAAACAGCTGTTGTTTTTTTGATTAAAAACCTAATAAATATTTTAAGTAAGCATTATATGTATGTACATGCGAAATATACATTGTGAAACAGCAAATAAATTATATATATGACTAGCGGATCCCGCAGACATCGTCCTGCCCGGTAAAGCTGTGCCACCTGCCGGGTCCGAAAACAGAATACGACCTAAGATTTCATAAAAATCTTTCAAGCTGTTGTGAAGAAGTTTTTCTAATTTTCCTTTAAGTAAAAACCATCCTCGTACTTCAAGGAGTATTCTAAAAAAAGAATTGGCGAAATCGGTTCAGCCGTTCTCGAGTTATGCGCTTACCACCACATTTTGCGATTCATTTTTTCACATAGATGACGTAATTTTAAAAGTTAGTTGGTTTTGTAGATTAAAAAAATTAGAGACCTGTTTTATTATTCAAAATATAATAGTCACATTACCCCAAAGAAATGGAAAAAGGCAAGGGGGAATGATGATGAGAATAGTCACATAGGTTTTAAGTAAAATTGACGTCACTACAATATCAGCGAAAAACCACCGGATTAGTGAGCTGAAGTGGCAGTGGGCCGGTCATATCTGCCGCAGAAGTGACAGCCACTGGGAAATTGAGTTCTTAAGTGGAAACCACGAATTGGCAAACGTAGTGTAGGACGCCCTCAGACTAGGTGGAGTGACGATCTCAACAGGGCGGCTGGTAAGAATTGGATGAGAAAAGTCTGCAGTGGCGTGCTTTAGGAGAGTCGGTATACGGGCGAAAGTTTTACGTGACAACGACTTTGAGTGGTAAAATAATTTTAATGTGAATATTCATTCGTATAGTAGGAAGAAGGATGAAATAATAGTAACAATTTAAAACATTTATTTATACAAATAATTATATTTAAAACATTAATTTATACAAAGAATCTCGCTCTTAGGCGGGCTAACTGTGCTCGAGTGGAAGGGACGCGTGCCTTTCACTTTTTATGTCTGTCTCTCTCGCTCTTAGGCGGGCTAACCATGCCCGAGTGGAAGGGACGCGTGCCTCTCACTCGCTCTCATTGTGAGCGCATAACGTGAGCGGAGCGTAACGCAGTTTCTTGAAGTGTCACCCGGCAAACCAATTTATAAGACGTTGTCACGTCAAAATAATTTTAAAGCGATTTATCATTGTATCACTATGTCTCAACCGCTGCTCAACCGAAATCCTTGATAACACAATTCTGCATACACCTTTAGTAAGTAAACATATTTATTAACTATCATAAATTTAAAAATGCAAAGCTGTATATTACCCCTTTCAAAGCCCCTTAAAACATTTCCCGAAATCCTTCTGAAATTAACCTAAGAAAAATATCTAACGAACCGTGAAACCATCAAAGACTGCATTATCTGCACTTAACACAGTAACTACAGTTAAAAGGAGATAAATTAGCAACAATTAACTGTGACAGAAACACGCGGGATTAATTTTACACCTGAACTACCGTTTTGAGGATACTGCATTTTTAATTTACCCCTTGATATAAGATTTGTTTGTTTTAAGGGTTAAATATACCTACTTTTAACAATTGACGGGCCGGTGGCGTGGTCGGTAAGATACTTGCTTTTCACACCGCAAGTCGTGGTTTTTATTCTCACCCAAGTCAGAAATTTGTGTGACAAACACGTCTGTTTGTCTTGAGTCTGGGTGTAATTATCTGTATTTAAGTAGATATGTATTTACAAAAGAAAAGTATTATATGTAGTATATTACCAGTTATCTGGTTTCCATAGTACAAGCTCTGCTTAGTTTGGGGTCAGATAGCCGTGTGTGTTAATTTGTTTTTAGACCCTTAAAAAATATAACCGTGTAAACGAATACAATATTAAATTTCATCAAATCTTAATACTATAAATACAATATAAAATATTTTATTTTTCCCACGCTGCATCGTGGGTGTGGTATTAGGTATACGCCTTCGGAAGCGCCGGAATAGGGCGACCTTTCGACCAAAATTCTTCTTTTGCGAAGGTCGGCAGATGTTCCGACAAAATAGTAGCAAAAAAGTAATATTGTATTTGAATTTGTTACCTTTATTATACCTGTATTCCATGTGAATAAATGATTTTTATTTTCATTTAACCTAATCTCGAATTATACGTACAGGAATATAGAAAGATTTAATTCGTCATAAGTAACTCTTATGTCACAAATACTAAACTTGGCAAGGTAAATACATTTATTCAAAATACTTTAAGTAATGTAGGTAGTAAAAAGTCTTCACTTTATACTTCTCTCAAATCCAAGTTACCATTTAAATAACTCGAGAATTCATAAAATACGAAAGCTAAATAATTTCTACATTTACTGGCATTCTTTCGATGTTAATAAAGTCCCGATTTGAGATTTATATTAAAATTCAAAGGAAGGTTTTGGATGAAGATTTTCATAGGATGCATTAAAATCTGTTTCTACCGATTCGGGTTTGTGTGTGGTCCAAGTTATAGGAGATTGTCACTTTTTGGTTACATCATTCTTGTATTTTTGTGGTGAAACACAGTTATATTTAAAAGCTGGTTCATTTATAAAACACAGTTTTTAGGAAAAAATGCATAGGAGTCGCATCGACATTTCATGTTTTATATGATCAACTCAAATCTCTATTGTCAGTCAAACTTAATGACATTTTCACAAAGTGCTGCTTTTTTAAATAAGTTTAATAGCCATATTTAAGCTATCTAAGCTATAAAATTGTTAACAAATTTATCAAAATTTTGTCTATGTACAGTCAGCTACAAAAATTAATTAACACATTCAATATAATAAAACATCTGAACACCAAAATATTCCATGAAAAATAAGTATCATGACGACAGGAAAAAACAAGTTGTCATTGGTATTTTATAATTTAAAGTCGCACTTAAAAATGTAATCTCCATGTGTTAAGATTTTTTTGTAATAATTATTCAATCTATTTCAAAAACTTTTTAATCAATATTGTAGACTTTAAAAATTATGTTAAAAAAAACAAAATAATGCCAGGAATTTTAAAATGTCATATTTTACACTGTCATTTTAATTTTAATACATAAACAATTTAGATTAAAATAAAAGCATGTAAAAACGTGCTAAAACTCTAATGTAATGCTAATATACATTGTAATAGCAGACGAGGTTATGTACCTATGGTTTGTACTTCTAACCGTTTATGCATTGCACCAACCACATTGTCCGTTGGGACAGCAATAACAAGTCTATAAACCGTTTTTACTGCCTTTGTTCAACTAAATCTATGTCGGTTTTGACTTTTTAAACAATGACCGTGTTTTTGTATGGGAACACGGTTATTCTGGGGTTATTTTCACAAGGAAATAATGGATTTTCTAGAAATAGAATTCCTTTAACTCCTTTGTTGAAGTGAGTCATTCTGGAATAAGTAAGGATTTTAAGTTCATTTAGTAGGTACAATTTTTTTTTTTATAATTTCGAAAACCTCCTAAGTGGCAGTGCGGTATTTTGTGCATTTACTAAATAAATCCTCTTGGCATTATTTTAACTCAATTTAAATATAGTTTAGACTAAATTATACATTTATTACGTCATAAAGCCTCAATTAGACAAGAAAAAGAAATAGTTACTAATAATCTCAACATTAACCCAAATAAAGAACTGGACTAACTAACGCCTATCCTAAAGTATTGCGTCGAAATATGCTATCTTCCGGGAACGTACCCAGAGGGCTAGCAACATTGTCACGTTGAATTTCAACACTGATCCTTTGCTCAAGATACAAACCAGCTGTCTGGTCACGTGTGTAGTCAAATAGCGTTTTGACAACTCCTTCAAAAAACAACATGCTTCTGGGCCCCACGGACCCAGAGTTAATTTCCAGCAAGGTGTATATAAGCCGCTTAGCCGTATCTATGAACCCTAGAAATAGTAAAAATAATCTACTGAATCGTATATCATGCAAGCTCAAATCGTAGGATCTAGAGACTTCAAATTTGGCACTAAGTTTTGTGAGAGGTCGAGGGAAGAGGATTTTTCAAAAATTATTTTTTATGAAGGTTAAAAAGAGACTATACGGGTGAAGCCACTATCGGGAACTAGTTTATAATAATAGTTCAAGCTAGTTCAAACACTTTAGATACCCGACTTCTGTTAGCCAATTCACTCTTTAACCCAAATTGGATAATTCGTTTAATATAATGTCACTGGACCACCGGTATTAAGAGATTATCCAATTATTTTGGACGTCATATTAACTCCTACGCATTTATGTATTAGTCGTAGCCTTCTAAATATTTAGACTGTATCTATAAAAGTATTTCATTTACATTTGAACAATTTTAGTAGAAGTTTGAACTTAGCAGTTGAGCCCAAAAAATAGCAATACATAGCATGGACTTGATACTTTATTATCTTATCTTAATATATATAAATCTCGTGTCACAATGTTTGTCCTCAATGGACTCCTAAACCACTTAACCGATTATAATAAAATTCGCACACCATGTGCAGTTCGATCCAATTTAAGAGATAGGATAGTTTAAATCTCAAATTATAGTCGCAATTTTAATTTATTGCTAATTATTTGTCTGTTATTATTTGACAGTCACAATTATCTGTTAACTCCAAATGATTCTAACAGATGTCGATACCTTTCGACTGGGTTGAGTAAGTAATCAATAGATGGCGCTGCTATGGTTATCACATTTTATGTAAATTGTTGAGTGGGCTGAAGCTACCCGGGCGAAGCTGGGACGGGCCGCTAGTGTACTTATAGAAACTAAACATAGCCGTTGAATGGATGGTTATATTGATTTCTACCTACACTTTCATGTAAACAGGCGTGGCCGCTATTAGAGGATGACTTTGTATTCAACTAACTGTTATTCAAGAGCCTTTTTGACTGCAATAACTAAAAATTAAAAAACAAAATACAAAACTGTCAATCGAATAAATCATCTCATTTACATAATCATCACTCAAATAAAGGAAATTGCATGAAAATAAATTACAAGGAAACATGTTGATAAACAGATGCACAGATTTAGAAATTATATTAAATTTATTATTCGAAAAAGGTAGTTTTTTACAATTCATGGATGGTTTTTATGCTTTTAATCTGTACAATAAAAGTTAATAAGTTTTTTTTTATTCTAATTTTTATGACTTTCTACTTGTCGGTCCGGTTAGTGGAATATTACCCAAACTGTTACGTTGTCAAAAGCCTGAACAGGAAACATTCTTCATTACAATTGGGTTTAGATAAAATATCATTTAACGCTCCTACATTAATTTTGTTAAAACTTAACTTTTCAAACAATTGTTCTCTTTCACGTCAACCTTAAAACACTTTCATTTCATCATCAGGGGTTTAAAAGTAATGGCCATATCTATCTATTTGTACTCTTCAGCATCCAAGATTGTTCCTTAAATTATCCAACCTGACTCACGTCCGCATCAAGAATCATTCGTAGGCATTCTCTTCTACTAAAATGTCTCCTTATATTTTCATCTTCTTAGCTATAACCCTGGTTAAATCAGAAATCACTACTGGTAATAAAACTTGTGATGATTTCCAGGCAAAATTTAATTTGAAGGATGTGATTGGTGAGTGGCATGTGGTGGCTATTATACCAGAAAAAATGTTTCCGGATAAAGAAATCATATGTTATCAAATGGATATCAGTGAGACTGACGAGGTATATAATTTTTTTTCAGTAGTAATGATAATTGGTGGATAATAAGTTATTAGGTGAAAATAATGAGCATGAAGAATAGAGTTCTATTCTTAAAGTAAGAGAAATCAGTAGCTGTTCAGGAATTTATGAGGTAGGATAAATCGACCCATACCTAAGTCAATATTTTGATGTTTGCTCTTTTACTGATAGCTATTGAGCAAAAATAACATAAAATAATGCTCAGGTGCATATTACCCAATAGTATAGTTGGAGATCAATGTGTTTCAAGTTTCGCTCTTCACGAGATCAGGCAAAGGACCGGTAATTTCTCTCACTTTCAGGTGCAGATGTAGGTTATAGAAATTTGAAAAGTCTCAACACTCTTTAGCCCACCGCAACCTCAAAGTGTTGGGTAACGCGGTATCCCCTGCGGTAATCCACCCTTTAATGACACCTATCTATATTATAAACAATTATTGGTATGATTTAAGAAACTGGTTTAGGAGTTGCAAGTTTATAATATAACAATATTTTTTCAGGCAGGACTAAGATGGCTTATAAACAAAACAGTAGGACTCCAAAACAAAACGCATGAAGAAGTCAAAGGCATATTGGTGAGACAAAGATACCATACTGAAGATCCTTTCGATGTTTGGTCTCAATCAATACCTGGTGTTAGCGGATGCTTCCAGCAAGTCATATCTTTGGATATTTTGAAGAAAGATACACGTAAGTACTTTATCATTCACCTACTTGCCTTGTCTTAAAGACACGTAAGATGTTTTTTGAGACCATCTCAAACATTTATACAAACAGACGCAATCCTGGAATTTTGATGCAGTAATAACAGCCATCTGTCTTGTTGACTCATATTTCGGTGAATAAGTTAATTTGTTGAAGAGACCGCCAACCGTCATTCATTTTTCACATCTTTTACCTAGCTCAAAGTTGGGTCAAAGAGAGTTCAGAAAACAGCTGATTAAAGTTGCGCGACGCTATATATTTGCAAGAACTTAGCACATCAAAAATCGTATTGTAATATAGGTATTGTTCATTTCTGACTTCACATAATAATTACCTTAAAAATGTGTGGTTTCTTGTAAAGTATAGCCTTTCTGGTACAGTTTGTATTGATAAGTGTTAGAAGACGCGGACCTCCTTTGAACGTCCTTGAAAAGTCTGACCACACGACGTTTGTTTCCTATTTAGTTTCATATTTGTCATTGATATCATTTTTGTTACCTTTTAGATGTTTAAGTTTAAATTGCCAAGTTTATTTTAGACAAAGCACTCAGACATGATGCAATCATGCAGTTACATTTGCTGGGAGTAGAAGGATCTGAACCGTTTCTGCTGCAACTGCTTTGGGGAAGAATGGTGGCGGTTGTTATTTACAGAAGAAAAGAGGTACGTGTTGTTTAAATTTCGTATTTTAGGAGTCTGATTTGTAATATATTACTTAGTAACATTATATATGTGAAAGTAACTTTATCTGTCTGTCCCTCGCGCTTTCGCATCTCAACTACTGAACCGAATTATAAGAAATTTTGTGTGGAGATAGTTTGAGATCCAGGGAAGGAGTATAGTACTTTTTTTTTTCGACTGCGTGAAAAGAGGCTACTGGTTTTGCGCGTTAACCGACTAACGATCGGAGCCACTGTAGGAGTGGTAAACAAGTATGAAATAATCACTTCCCCCCCCTCTATTTTTAAAACTTTATTATCGCTACCAACGTTCTTTGTTTTCCAAAATATCACACGAATTATAGGTGAAAATGCATAATTACGTCATCTAAGATTCTCGATTATGATTTTTTACCTCATAATCTATTTACAGGGAGTTACTCAAGATGAACTGAAACCAATTGTGGAGCTGATAAATAAACTCCGTGGACCACAGAGGGCTCCGAAGATCTGTGACAACAGTCATATGCTACATCTGCTGTTTTTGTAAAACCCATATAAATAAACTTACCCTCGTATTCATAAACGTCTTATAAGCTCATTATAGCTAAAACAGGTTTATAATTCGTTTGTCCTTGTCTATGATATTAAAATTTATACTAGTATGAAAGAGTCAAAGTTTATTTTAACTAAAGAGCCGTATAAGATTTTTATGAATAAGACTGGTAGGTATAGGTACATTGTAACCGTAAAATTTAATAATCATTATTGTAGTTTATTAAAATTAAGACTTTATCATTTTATTTTTCTTTGTTTTTGTTCAAAGACTTTTCTAATACAGGAAACATTATAAACCAGTTTGCAAATTTTTTTGGTCAGTATATATCGGTACGTACTTGAGCAGCGGCAGCGCAGCAGTACGGGCCTTAGCAATACAAGGGGTTCGATTCGTGGTCGTGCACACACATCTTTGTGTTACTATTACATCGTCGCTGCTCAATATCGGTGAAGGAAAACATCGTGAAGAAATCGGCATCGCTAAGAACTAATCATTCGAGGTCATGTGACATCCACCAACCCGCAGTTGGGCAACGTGTGTGGATTAAGGCCTAAACTCGCTCAACTCGTAAGATAGTTGAGAGAAGACCCGTGCCCAGCTATGGTACACTAAAAAGCGTTGAAGTGTATCAGTACCTAATAGTTCCATTAATTGTCCAATACGATATTTTAAACTTTTAATCTACCTAAAATCAGCAAATTATGGCCGTTCTATTTAGAGGTTTGGCCCAAGAGTTTTCCTTTATATATGTTAAGAAATTCTTAGTTGCAGCTCCAAATTTAGAATTGTGTCCGATGAACGGCATATACTCGCTCCCATTTACGAATGGGACCTCAACCTAGTCGGTGAAAATTGGATGAAATAACCTCTGCCTGTAAGCATAAGGCGTTTCTCTTAATGATTTATGTCCAGCAAACAGTTAATTAAATTTACTAAACCAAATTTTAAACTTATTCAATTATTAGATATTGTCCGAAAGTAATATGCTGAAAAATCTTGTAAGGACTTTTTACCCGACTGCGCTACGCAAAGGAGTGGTAATGTGTTTATCAATCTATGTATGATAAAAACTGTCAGTAGTTTTCTTTAAATTGTAGAAGAGTCATTAAATAATTTTGCATTCCCATTAGACTCAGTATCACCAGACCTAGAAGATTCATCTTTATGACATAGAGTTTACAAAATTATTTTTTTATTTAACCAAATAAATTGCTACAATGTTATATTTGGTTTAATCTTGGCAAAGTGTAATATAGTTTAATTAAAATTATACATTGTATATAACAACTAGCTGCCCCAGCGAACTTCGTACTGTGTATTTTTCAACTTTAAATTACTAATATCGCTATTAAATAATAGGGGTTGGTAATAGAAAGGTGAAAATTTAGAGTTGTATGTTTTTTACATTATAAAAAAAATAAAAAAATTGTTAGGGATGAATAACCCTTGTCACTTAGGGGTATGAAAAATAGATAGTTGCTGATTCTCAGACCTACTGAATACACATATAAAGTTTGGTAAAAATCGGTAAAGCCGTTTCGGAGGAGTACGGTAACAAACATTGTGACATGGAAATTTTATATCTATACTAATATTATAAATGCGAATGTAAGTTTGTTTGTAACACTTTCGCGCAAAAACTACTGAACCGATTTGGATGAAATTGGGTATGGAGGTAGTTTGAGACCCGAGAAAGGACATAGTATAGTTTTTATCCGACTGCGCAAAAAGAAGGTAATGTTTTGGCGCGATAACCGACATACACGCGGGCGAAGCCGCGGGCGGAAAGCTAGTAATAGATAATCTAAAAAAGGATTTTCAAAGAAATGCGTGCGTTAGAAAAGATAATTCAATTTAAGAGTAAGGTACCTAACAATTTGTATTGTTTATCAATTTAAAAACCAATGAATCTTCGTTGTAAGCGTTGTAACTTGATGTCGGTTCACTAACAAACGGCGACGGATCACGATACCATAACAGCGGCTACTATATTGTAAGGAAATGCCAATAAAGCAAAAATAAACCAGTATTATATGGGCAAAGATTAAAATAATTATGTAGACGAGACAAGCAAAAGCAGCAGTGGCTCGGAGATATTCACTCAGGTTTCAAATGTATTGCTTGCGGTTTTAATATAGTTGTGTGAATATAATATGAGTAAAATCACAGCATCACATCTATATTAACTGAAAATGTAGGCAGAGGTGTCAAGCTGACATAAAGAGGTGAGAACTTCGGAAAGTTTCCGATACTTTGGAATATTTCAGGAATATTTTCCGGAAATATTCCGAATAACCTCCAAAATTACATCAAATTTGGAAGTTTTTAGAATTAACGCGTTGGTATTGACTGACCGATTTGAACTAACACAAAATCGGTCAGTCAACACCGGCGCGGTGTGGGCTGCGAGAGTCAATCCACCCAGCTAAGCGAGGTGCGGCTATCCTTTCATATGAAGCCACCAAACAAAAACCGCTTCATTGAACTTTCATTACTGATCTTCGTGTTTTCAAGTGCCTACGTATATATCTTTTAGAAACTTACCAGTAGCAATTATTGTCAGTAGCAAAATATTTTAGAACTTCCAAAGTTGTCGGAAGATTTGGTAGTCCGTTCCGATAGTTTTCAGGAATACTTCCTTATAAATGGAATCTTTCCTGGAAATTTTCATCTCTAGTCCTATAGGACACAATTCTAGACTTAGAGCCAACTAAGTACTCATGTTAAAAGCAATTTTTGCTCTACCCTTGCAGTTATTAAACAAACACGTTTGGTGCAAAATTAATCGAAATTCGAGTCTGTCATTTTATTCTTTGTCATTTCAGTATAGAGTTCGTGACATAGCCTTATTAACTGCATTTCTTTATTGCTAGTATTTGAAAGATAATTCTATTCCTTTTTGGTTATTTTTCTTTTAACATATGGCGTGGCATTATGTGGCCGTTGTGGTTATTATAGAGAGTAGGTAATTTTCTTGTTAGTCAATTTATCTTCCCTTTATAAACTACACTTACCTACTATCACAGATAATATCTACTATATAGATGTGAAGATAATTAAGTTTTGTTTAGTAACAAAATAGCAAATATGATGTCCTGGAATGAATAAAACTATTTTTTTTACCAGACAATGAAAAAAATGCTTTTTTTATCGACTTAAAAAAGTGGAAAGGTATCCTGAGATGATTTTGGTGCTTTACGCGGACGAGCTTACGAGCGAAAGCTACTATATAGGGTGACTGGTAATCAGTGTAAAACTTTAGCATGTGCAAAAACGAAATTTGTGCATATTCACGGTTAGAAACAACTTTTTCTAAGTTTTCTTTGATCAAATTCGCTATTTTATATTAAGCCGCTTAGTAGAGGCGACAGTAATGGAGTGTAGAGTAGGGTCGGACAATGTGATGCGACGAGCCGCGGCGGGACGCATTGAGCGTCTCGCGCTGCCTCAGTGACGATCGTCGTCTCTACTGCGCGACATAATATCAAATAGCGAATTAATTTAAAAGTGAAGTTGCTCTAAAAAACATTTTGTTTGGGAAACTTGTTTGTGATCATGTTACGTGTAAAGTATTTCACACTAAATATTAGTCACGCTATATAAGCAAAGGTTTACTTTAAAGGTTTCTTTACACAAATATCTTTAAGTATCTTATGTATTCTAAGTCCAATTCCAAATTCCTGGTTTGTTTTTTTGAAGGTTCTGCTTATATAGTGATATTGTGAATAGCATCAGGTGTAACATCAGGGGCTTTGATTGATTTCTGCTTGCAACAATACAACTGCTGGACACAATAGGTTTTAATATACAGGCTGTTTTGTTTTGTAACAAGAAAGTATAAAAACTTTCGACTAAAAATCAGGATAATCAGACAACGTCAGGGAGGCGTGAATTATCGGGTAGACAGTATTTCAACAAAATAACTATGGCAACAATCACTTCATCTAGATCACGATAGCACTATAATTAATTTCCCTAGATATACATTATTACAGATCGCTAAAATTAAGTTGGATTAAAGAATAACGTCCACCGAGCACGTGGTTGCATACACACTTCCCGATGACGCAATGGTCCTACATAAAGTGTCAGCTCTTCCAAGATGGCCGCTTCACCCGTGCTCGGTGTTCGTTCATTTGTTCGTTCATGTTGACAATATTGTGGGACAGCCGACTCCAAAGGTTTTTTAGATTTATATGCATTTAAGATACTTGCTTTTCACGCCGCAGGTTGTGGGTTCGATTCCCACCCGAAACAAACATTAGTGATGAACATTTGTGTTTGTGTCGAGTCTGGGTGTAAATATCTATTATAAGTATATATTTACAAAAGAAAAGTATTATATGTATAGTATATACCAGTTATCTGGTTTCTATAACACAAGCTCTGCTTAGCTCGAGACCAGATGACCGTGTGTGATAATGTCCCAGAATGTTTATTTATTTATACATATATATTTGTTAAAAAAAACAAACCCGAGACTTCTTAGTTCTTTGTGAGGTGAATAGAGTTGCTTGAAACGGTACACGTAATAGCTACCAATATCAAATTACATGAAAACAACCATAAACGTAGTACAAATCAAAACCAAATCCCCTGTATAATATGACTGGCATGACGTTCAAAGGGTGTTCCACTTCGCTCGTTTTATATCTATTGTTTATGCGCGACAGGGGACGCTGGATTGATGGAATACATGCCTTAATGACGCGGCTATCAAACTAAGGTAAATATAAAAAGGTTTTATTTTTAAGATGAATTGTTTTGGACAAATGCTGTATATTCTTTTTTTTTTCTGAAAAAAGTTTGCGATGATTACTACTTGCCTGATGGTAAGCCTATCTTGCATAAAACGCACCTGCCCAATATGCTGACTCACTCGTGATTACGAATGATTTTCGTTGTGAAAGTAGCAACCCATCTCCATCCAATGATCCTAACCGTCTTGCGGTATATGGACCAAAGCACGGAATTGCGCGCGCTACTTGCGACTGCTTTTTTGGTCAGAAAGTGGCAGTGAAAGGAGGCTACATATGGTTAGAAACCATAAAAGGAATCAAAATTCTGACCCACCCTCTTAAATAGTGTCACAAGACATCGCAACGGAACACGGCAAAGCCGCTTGGCTCACTAACCACGGCCGTAGCCTACCGCCTGTCAATTTTCACCTGATTTGCACTACCCAAGATATTTATAGGAGAGGTCAGATAAGAAAAAAAGTTTGTGAATTCCCAGTAAAGGGTTACAATAGGGCAAATAAGGTAAAATACTGTCATCAGCATCATCATCGGCCTATTGTAGTCCACTGCAAGATTGTCGCATCCAGCTACTGCCGGCGCCCTACACTACGTTTGCCAAGATACGACCTCCACTCAAGAATTCGACAGATATGGCCAACCCACTGCCACTTCAGCTTGCTAATACTTTGCGCTATGTAGATAACTTTAGCTCTTTGCCGCATAACCGCGGATTTTATCCTTCTAAGAAACGCGCTCCATAGCACGCTGAGCAACTTTGAATTAAAAAAAATCGAGCAACATTTACACATAATCGACAGCGAAGTAATTTTTTGTTTAAATGTTTCTATGCGTTACGTTAAAACTAAGAAGATAAATGTGCTGGTAGTAAATAGTAACAGTAGTTTGTCGAGGCCCTGGCACCTGACGCTAATGTCAAATTGTGAAAAATGTCGCAGTTTCAAATTAAAAATGGCAATAGGTTTTTTTACCAGAGAAAAATACTAACGTCTCGGAATTCTAATTGGAAACGTATGAAACCAGATTCGATTTTCCGCCTACACTTCAAATATTAGTGGAGTATCTAAGCTTCGAGAATCATTAATAACCGTTCACAGTTACCACAAAACCTAATCAAATATTTAATAGTCTAAACCGGGTGACCGGAATATCAAAAACTTTTAATAGGTATTTAACTTTGGCTTTCATCGCTGGCGTGACGTAATTACCTAAGTCTTTTAGCAATAAAACGTGCTATAAAGACCATTTTATAATAGGATCGTAAAACTGTTCAAGAGGATAAGGGCAAGCCTCGAGGTACTTTTTCTAATTTTACGATTACGCCGTTTGGGATTGTGGGGTACTTTTTGCACCTGAGATTTAGTGCAGTTAATCTGAGACAAGAAGATATCTGTTTTATTTAACTTTAGAAGTTAAAAGTGAATTAGTCTTACTGTCGTGTCATAGGTGAAGTGTCGAAATAAAGTGACTAATGCATTGTCAATAAGCAAGATGACCACATTTTAATGTTAGGCCCGTCGTATAAATTATTAAACAATTTTGAAGTCGTGTCTTTTTTTCAATTCATGAGATATCAGTAAAACTTGTCAAATAACCACACAAAACCCCAGGAAGGTGTTATGTTAATCCCAACAGCTTATCACCACATAGAATAATAAACATCTTTCGAAATCAAAAGTGTTTTGTATATATTAAAATTTAAAAAAAATACTACATAACTTAGAACGAATTATAACATATAGGTACACTTATCAACAAAATTCTCTCATCCGTAACCCAACAGATCAAAAACAATCACCGTAATTAAGGGCTCATCGTACCCTGCTGCGACTAATTAATCGCACGAGAGGGTTTCAATAATCTCTATACGGTGGAGATAATGAAAAATTGTCCGAACATCGCCGGAAGATGTACGGACGAACTGACCCTGTAATTGGGTGGAATGTTTGTATAGCTGGCCCTTGTATTGGTATTTTTATATTAGACTGTAGACAAGTAGAAATACGGCTATGTGCCTCCACTTTTATAACGGAACTCTTTAAGTCAAGAGTGAATCGGTATTTACATCACTGTTTCACATCAGGCAAGTGGTGGTCAAGCACAAGCCTATTATAGGATAAAAAAAAACTGGCTGACGTTCGCAATGACCTACAAAGATTATTTTTCCTGAGTAAGTACAGAAATAACGAAATTTGAGAAGTGCATGTTTAGAAGGTACTCGGGGGCGCGGTGGCGCGCGCGATTTTCCCGTTTTTAGAGTACAATTGTCGGTGCATGTTGCCGCAAATGTTTAGATGTAGACGTTTGAATAAAAACTCCTTTTTGGGCAAATTAAAATGTGTATAATATAGTGAAAATTACAATTGCTTAAGCTAGTCTCGTACAATAGGATAGAGTAAACGAAACGAAACAACGAAATATCCTAGTTAACGAAACGTATCGAATATACGTCAAAAACACGTCATAGTTTCTTGCGTTCCATTCCACAACAGTGCATAAATACAGTATTCCTATTTACGATCATTTCGAACAGACAGCGAGTTTTGGGGGCTGAGTCACCCTCGTCCGTGGGAGAGTACCTTTAATCTAAATCCCCACACGTGGTCCCCGGGTGGTGCAAATCAGGTGACAACTAACTGGTGGTAGGTTTTGGCCGTGGTTAGTGACCACCCACCAGACAAAGCCGCGCCGCCAAGCGGCCTGGCCGTGTTCCGGTGCGATGTTTGGTGACACCATAATGAGAGGGTGAATCGGAACAGTTGCTACCCTATGGTCTCACTGCTCTGGACTCGCACGTTTATAGTAGCATCGGGTAACTGGTCTTGGAGGGTAGCGGGATCCGAGGCACGGTGCACCGCTGGCCGACCGCAGTTAGTAGGGGACCCAAGTAGTGAGTTAGCCACTCATGAAAGGCTGTCCCGCCAACTTGCGAAAAATCCCGGGATGCGCCATCGTGCCGGTTGGCGACCGGATGAAAGGGCCCGATGGACATCCCCGGGGGGGCTCGGGCGTCCCCGCGGTCTCCATGCCAGTTACCCATTGGTGTTGCTGTGGAGTGTGTGTCTGCTGGTTAGCCATATGTAGCCTCATTCCACTTCCACCCTCTACCGTATTTCACTCGCATCAACATTATATGACAAAGAACAAGAGAAATGTGCCTAAACAGCGGCTGCACTCCCTTTCTTTAAAAGTGCACCTCGCAAATATTCGGGGTTTGCACTCTAATCTCGTGCCCGTCCACTACCATCTAGAGACCGATAAGCCGTCACTCTTGTTCCTAACGGAGACGCAAATAGGTAGCCCGTCAGACGTGGCGTACTTGTCGTACCCGGGGTACACACTGGAACACAATTTTAAACCTCACGCGGGAGTGTGTTTGTACGCCCGGGACGACATATGCTGCCGGCGTCTCCGGAACCTCGAAGACCGCAGATTCTCTGCTCTTTGGGTGATGGTGGATACAGGCATAGAGAAAATTCTTTATGCCTGTGTCTATCGCTCGCACAGCGGAGATCAGGAGACAACCAGGCTCACCGAATATCTCAGTGAGGCGGCTGAAGCGGCTCAACAAATGTACCCCTCTGCACAATTGGTTCTGCTGGGTGATTTCAATGCTCACCATCAAGAGTGGCTCTTCCCCTACCTAGACACTGACCATGCAGGTAGAGAAACGCGGAAGCTGGCTTTGGCATTGAATCTCACCCAGCTAGTCCGTGGTGCCACACGGGTACCAGATGTTGACTCGCACACACCCTATTGCTTGGACCTTCTGCTGACGACTGATCCAGACAGTTACTCAGTATCAATCTCTTCACCTCTGGGTAAATCAGACCACTGTCTGGTCAAATCAGTATCCGTCTACTCCCCGCCAGACCCCAGCCCTAGGGGAAATCGGCGAATGTGGCGGTACAAGTCAGCAGACTGGGATAAGATGCGGTCCTTCTTTGCATCTTATCCGTGGCAGCCCGTATGCTTCTCTTCTGGTGATCCCTCTACCTGTGCAGAAGCCGTGACTGATGTGCTGCGTCAGGCTATGGAGTATTTCATTCCATACTCGGACGTACCGCAGTCAAGCCAAGCTCGCCCATGGTTTGGGCCACAATGTAGACGCGCAGAGATGCAAAAACATGTGGCCTATCTAGCTTGGGTTGATGCTCGACACCACAATGCCAGGGACATACGCCAAAAGAAGAGAGCCTTCAACAGGGCTGCCAAGTCCTGCAAAAAAGTGATGCAGAGGGCTCGCTTTGACCATATTAGCCGTATAGGGGACAAACTTGCTTCGTATCCAGCGGGTAGTAAAGCGTTTTGGTCCCTAGCTAAATCGGTCGAGGCGAACTTCTGCCGCCCCTCACTGCCTCCACTACAGAAACCTGATGGAACACTGGCTCACACTGCTGAGGACAAAGCAAATTTGTTTGCTTCTTTATTTGCAGAGGCTTCACGTCTAGATGCTGGTAGCGCGGTACCTCCTGCTACACTTGGCAGTACGACTCATATGTCGGAAATTCGCATACGCCAAACGGAGGTTCGCAATACGCTACGCAATCTTGACGTGAACAAAGCCAGTGGACCTGATGGTATTCCAGCCTTAGTGTTGAGGACTTGTGCGCCTGAGTTGTCTCCTGTATTGACACGCCTCTTTAGGCTATCTCTAAGGACTGGTCAAGTGCCGACATCTTGGAAGCTTGCTAACGTGCAGCCCGTGCCCAAAAAAGGCAGTCGTGCCGATCCTGCCAACTATAGGCCTATTTCGGTCACCTCCATACTCTGTAAGAGCATGGAGCGTGTTGTTAATCGCAGGCTCCTGGCGTACCTAGAAGCCAATGATCTCCTCAGCGACCGACAGTATGGATTCCGCCAGAATCGGTCGACTGGGGATCTTTTAGCGTACGCCACATACATATGGAATGAGGCCTTGGAGAGGTACGGAGAAGCACTTGCTGTTTCTCTTGATATCTCCAAGGCCTTTGACAGGGTTTGGCATGATGGTCTTATTAGTAAGCTTCCTTCTTACGGCTTGCCCACTGGTTTCTGCGATTGGATATCGGACTTCTTGAGGAATAGATCAATCCGAGTGGTCATTGATGGCTGCTCGTCCGATCAAATGGATATTAATGCCGGTGTTCCTCAGGGTTCAGTGCTCTTTGCGACTCTTTTTCTGCTGCATATTAACGATCTGCTTAAACCCGGTACCTTTGGGTATGCAGACGACAGCACAGTTGTAGAGAGTTATATGTCCAGTCCCCGTGCCAGTGCGGCTGAGATTCAGTCCCATAGAGTAGCCATGGTTGAGCGCTTGAACTTGTCTCTCAAGGCTGTCTCCGACTGGGGCGACGCCAATCTAGTCAAGTTCAACGCTGCTAAAACCCAGGCGTGCCTATTTTCCGCCAAAAAAAGGCCATTTCTATTGGCTCCCATTTTTCGAGGTGTGTCCGTGCCAATTACAGACCACCTGGAGCTTCTTGGCGTCAATATGACTTCGACCCTCAATTTTGGCCCGTATATTGAGTCCAAGGCTCAACTAGCTGCCAAAAAGCTAGGTGTCCTCGCGAAGGTGCGTCAGTACTTCACACCGAAACAAATGCTCGAACTATATCAAGCACAAGTTCGTTCCTGCATGGAGTAATGCTCGCATCTTTGGGATGGGTCAGCTAAATACCAACTCGAGGCGTTGGAGTCTATTGAAAGGCGAGCTAAGAGGCTTATTGGCAACGAGTCCCTCATCAAGGCTAAGTTGCAGAGCCTCGAGCATCGCCGCATAGTTGCTAGTCTTTCGGTCTTTTATCGGATACACTTCGGAGAGTGTGCGTTGGAATTACACAATCTTATTCCCCCATCCCCATTCTTCCATCGTACAAGTAGAGGTACGGCTATGCGCCACCGTTATATGGTGGAAATTCCACGGGCACGCACAAAGCGCTTTGCTTCCACTTTTATTGTGCGAACCGCCAAGTTGTGGAATTCGTTGCCGGCATCTCTGTTTCCCGATAGCTATAATCTACCTGTCTTCAAGTCACGAGTGAATCGGTATTTATTAGGTAGGCGCGTTCCATCGTAGACTGCAACATTGCTTCAGATCAGGCAAGTTGTGGTCAAGCGCAAACCTATTATAGAATAAAAAAAAAAAAAAAAAAGAGTCTGATATGACTAGTGATTATAATATCGGATACAATTTATTGTTCTTGACAGAACATAAAAATCTCGAATAATCTTGTATTAGCTTAACGCACTACCGATTGGCCGGAATACTCTATACCGCATGCGACAAGCCACACTTTGATTTTTATATGAATTCACATAACCTAAACGCACTGATATGCGACCAACCCCGTTGAACGATGCAGCTGGCCGCATACGGTCAACGGCTAGTGCGACTGTCCACCTAAAAATAGGCGGAATAAAGAGAGGTCGAGCTGTGGAAAACCACCCTAAGCTGTCTGTCTAGTTCCTTATATTTTGCAGAATTCAACAAAAACATCAACACACAAGAATTGCCAATTTTATAGATTGTTCAATTACATTAGTGACGTTAAATAGTCTATATAAAGTAAAAACCTCCAGTTTCATAGTCTCGACCGATTCAAGCAATGAACCGTGGCAGTTAAATTTAATGTACACTAACCTAATGCTATAAAAACAGGTTAATCTTAATACACGGATGGCGATTAATAATAGGGGTGGGAGAATTTTATCGATAGTTTACTTGTGGTCCTGGGTGAACCTTCCCAGAGGCATATGCCCTATGCCGCCACACGCGTCGCAGGTTGCGGATAGCGAAAGGCTTCCTGATAAGGAAGTTAGCTGCCATGTGCAGTCGCGGACAACAGGGCGGTCCATCTAGAGGGGTACTGGGGTTGCCCATGGCGGGGCAACTCCTACAAAATGGCACTAAACTCAATGACAGATGGATGACAGAGGCGAGTATGAGCCGCCTCTTTAAATTAAGCTCGGACCCGGGAAGACCAATCTCGTGAGCCTTGGGTGGCAGTTGGTCTAGGAGAAGGTACTCCGAATAAGAAACCAAACATACTGCCTTGTATGGAGGTGTTGACTCACCAAAGGCTAGGCTGCATGCCCGAAAAGCATACCAAAAAACCAAAATGGAAGCAAGGTTTGAAAACGAATTTCCCCAGGAAGGTACCAGTCATACTGAGGAATCCTTCACTGAGAAGAACCCACAGGGTAACTCAGGCTGCCCCGTCGTATCTGGGGGGGGGGGTAAAGTTTTGCTTACAGAAGACTTCACGAGGGTGGGTACCCAGGCCCCTGTGACAGTCAATGTTACTGGCATACATAAAAAGAATCCCACAACAGGAGGAGTCTCCACTGGAGTAGGCAACCAGGCTCCAGTGCCAGAAAATACTACTGGAAGACGTTAAATGGTACAACAGGCTTTCTCCCCTCCCCTCCCACCCCTCCCCTCCCAGGCTTCTCAAGAACCACAAGTCTCACCATCAGAGTGGCAAAGAGTACCAGTAAACAGAAACAAAAAACGTAAAACGTCTTCCCGATCGCCTACACCTGATAAACTAGAAATAAGTAACAGATACAGCTCACTTCCTATAGACCAAGAAGACAAATCAGATCCCAAAGTGCGGAAACCAGCAAAACCGCCGCCTATCATCCTTTATGGCGTGGAAGATGTCATTAAACTGTCACAACTACTGGCAACCGTAGCTAAACAAGATCAGTACTCATACAAGGTTGTAAATAGAAATCAGCTAAGAATTAGTTGCACAGAACTCGATATCTACAAGAGCATTCTGTCAGTTATCAGGGAAAACGGCTTAATTGGACATACATTCAATAGGAAAGATGAGCGATGCTTCAGAATCGTTATAAGAAATCTTCATCACTCTACACCACTCCAAGAAATAAAAGAGGATATTGAAAAGACAGGCAATACTGTTTCCGGGGAGATAATTAATGTAAAATTTGGTCCAGACAAAAAACCAACTTCAACATTCTTTGTGAACCTGTTGCCCGGGCCACAAAAAAAGTTGGTCAAAGAACTGAAATACATTTACCACCAAGCTGTCATCATAGAGGATCCTAGGAAGAAAAAATCTGTTGTCCAATGCCAACGATGTCAGCAATATGGCCACTCAAAAAATTATTGCATGCGTCCATATCGATGTGTAAAATGTGCCCAATCCCATAAGACTTCTGATTGTCCAAAGAAAGATCGATATTCACCAGCAACCTGTGCACTGTGCAATGGACCCCATCCGGCAAACTACAAGGGATGTGATGTCTATAAAGAGATCCTGGATAGGAGACTTAAGAACTCAGCTCCTAGAGAAGCAAAGCAACCAAGGCATGAGAAAATACCTCATAGTAAAGAAGTAGCTCCCAATAGTAGCAGGATAACAAATGCCAACTTTAAGACCTATGCAAAAGCTTGTAGTGTAACAACCGCACAGAATGATTTACACAAAGAAACCTCTGAACAACACAGAACTCTTACTATCGAAGAAATCCTATTAAAACAAAATGATAAGTTTGAGTTGATCCTACAACAAATGAGCACTCTCATGGGTCTCATAGCAAAGCTCGTCGATAGGCTATCAAAATGATTACATACAGAATAGCCACCTGGAACGTAAATGGCCTAACTCCCAACAAACTAGAAATCGAACTATTTATAAATGACTCTAAAATTGACATATTGCTGGTTACTGAAACACACTGCATAAATAAAACGAATGTAAAATTTAAAGATTACCAGTGCTACCTAACCAATCACCCTGATGGCACTGGTCATGGTGGTACGGCTGTCATAGTAAGAAATAATATAAAACACTACATACAGACAGAATATAGAACAGAACCAATCCAGGCAACAACAATTTCCGTGGAAGATGCTACTGGTAACATAAATTTCTCAGCAGTATACTGTCCCCCAAAACACAAAATTAGTGATGATATGTTTACAGATTACTTTCGTTACCTCGGTAATCGCTTTGTGGCAGGTGGTGACTGGAACGCGAAACACATGAGCTGGGGTTCTCGTCTTGACTCGACAAGAGGTAGACAACTTAAAAAATGTATTGATGGAAATAGTTTATCAGTGCTGTCTACATGCGAACCAACGCATTGGCCTATGGATCCTAACAAAACTCCAGATCTGATCGACTTTTTTATAATAAAAGGGTTCTCTAGACACTACTTCAAACCTGAGTCGTGCTATGATAGCTCTTCAGACCATACGCCTGTGCTGTTAACTATGAGCTCTGCCCTAATAGCATCTGAGCCTGCTGAAAAATTGAGTTCAAAACACACTGACTGGGAATCCTTTAGGGAGTACGTTGAAAACAACATACAGCTAAATATACCCCTAAAAAGTCCGGAGCAGATAGAAGATGCCACAAGATACATAACAGAGCTCATACAAATAGCTTGCTGGATCAATACACCGGAATCTACACCGTTTGATATACATTCAGACTATCCAATGACCATTAAAAAAGCTTTGCTATGCAAACGAAGGCTGAGAAGAATTTGGCATCAAAGCGGGTTAGGTGTAGACAAAATCAAATTTTATAAAGCAGCATCTGACCTAAAAGAGATGTTACAAAAATGGCATGACGACACTCTAGAAGAACAATTGGAATCGCTATCACCCACGGCATCCAATCACTATTCCTTGTGGAAATTTACTAAAAACTACAATAGACCTCAAAGTGCAAAACTCCCATTATAATAATAATAAATAATAATAAATATTCTGGGACATCAACACACACGGTCATCTGGTCCCAAGCTAAGCAGAGCTTGTGTTATGGAAACCAGATAACTGGTATATACTATACATATAATACTTTTCTTTTGTAAATATATACTTATAATAGATATTTACACCCAGACTCGACACAAACACAAATGTTCATCACTAATGTTTGTCTCGGGTGGGAATCGAACCCACGACCTGCGGCGTGAAAAGCAAGTACCTTACCGACCACGCCACCGGCCCGTCAACGTATTCACGTATTCCGTATTAAAAACGGAACATGGATGGGCCCGAACGTCTCAAGAAAAAGTTGATGCTTTCGCTCAGCATCTAGAAAAAGTGTTTTCTCCAAATCCACCCTCTAACACCCAGGATGACGAAAACATAGAAAAAATACTCCTTCAAGACTTCCAAATGTCACTCCCACCACGTCCAGTAACAGTGCGTGAGGTATGGAGAACAATCATAAAACTAAAGGACAAGAAAGCTCCTGGATACGACCTGATAACCAAGGAAATACTCACACAACTACCGAGAAAGGCTGTTGTATACATAACATCATTGATGAATGCAATTTTGAGGGTTCAATATTTCCCGTTAGCGTGGAAAGTCTCACAAATAATCATGATTTATAAAAAGGGAAAACCTCAAAATGAAGTGTCCTCTTATAGGCCCATAAGCCTGCTCCCAATCTTGTCAAAAGTCTTTGAGAAGATGCTGGCGCATAGAATACTGCCCATTCTGAGCCAAGGAGAAGTTATACCTGATCACCAGTTCGGATTTAGGCAGGAGCACTCCACGGTGGAACAAGTCCACAGAGTGTGCGATAAGATAAGGTTAACTCTGGAGCAAAAACAATTCTGCTCTGCAGTATTCTTAGATATTCAGCAGGTTTTTGACCGGGTTTGGCACAAAGGTCTATTATACAAAATTAAAATAAATCTGCCGCACCAGTACTACTCTTTGCTTAAATCGTACCTAACAGAAAGAATATTTCAAGTAAAAGAAATAGACGCTAAATCAAAATTCCATAACATAAAGGCTGGAGTTCCACAGGGCTCAGTGCTAGGGCCGCTTCTGTATACTTTGTACACCGCTGACTTACCACAAGCTGAAGGAGTCACCACAGCAACATTTGCCGATGATACCGCGGTGCTAGCAAGCCATAAAGATCCCGGCGTAGCATCCAACATGCTCCAGGAGAGTCTGGATAAAATAACAACCTGGCTACAAAAGTGGCGTATAAAAGCGAACGCGAGCAAATCGATTCATATTACTTTTGCGCTCAGAAAAGGTAACTGTCCACCAGTTACCCTAGAAAATATTACCCTACTACACCAAGACACCGTAAGGTATTTGGGACTGCACCTTGATCGTCGTCTGACTTGGCAACACCATATAAATACGAAAAGATGTGAGCTTAATATGCGGTACAAGAACCTGCACTGGATCTTGGGACGAAACAGCAGACTGAGTCTTGATAATAAACTCTTAATATATAAAGCGATATTAAAACCGGTATGGCTGTATGGTGCCCAACTCTGGGGTAGTGCCTCCAAATCTAACATCAGTATCATACAAAGAGCCCAAAACGGTATACTACGCTCAATAAGTGAAGTTCCTTGGTTTGTCAAGAATGCTGAGATCCACGAGTTCCTTAAAATCGATACAGTCATATCTGAAATCCAAAAACATACCAACAAATACAAAAGTCGCTTGGAGGTGCATCCAAATCTATTGGCTGTCGCTCTCAGAACAAGAAGCTACACTAAAAGGCTGAAACGGAATGATATTCTATAGCAATATTTAAAATAAAATAAAAATATATACATAATACTTATGTATATAACTTGAATATAGGAGTAGATGAATCAATGGATCCACGCTCTTCATGAAATCAACGCATACAACACATCTGCTAAAAGTAAAATGGAACTGATTGCAGATTCACTTAGAGGAAAAAAAAAAAAAGTTTACTTGGAAACAACTAGTGGCGCTGAAAATTGAGGTGTTTTTGTTGCACTGTCTTTGTATAGATATTTGAATTTGTTGTAACAAACATTTGTTGACATATCGGTACAGGGGGCCGATCAGAGGGATAGACGTCGCCAGAAATCTTAATAAGTGGGTGTGGTTACGGGCAGCAAACAAAGTTAACTTAATCACAGTACTAATTTGTTATGAAATGTTAAAATAGTACAACGAGTGGTAAGACACTTCCTAGGCTGATTTTGGTCGCACGGATGTCTGTAGAGAACTGGGCACAGTTCGTGTAGCGACACTCCCCACTCGTCACCTGCGCAAACCTCAGGCTAGACTCTGTCGAAGAGTGTCGCCACGACGCGCTGCCACCTCGCTGTCAAGTTTGCTCTCGCACTAATGACTTCTCCGACATATATATGCAGCCAGGACAGGCTTCTTTTCAAAATATTAAGCGCCTAAGCACTTTTTTAAATCGATACGTGTTTATATATATTTTCCCATCACTAGCCGGAAATAAAAATCGTAAATGAAGCCATTCCTGTAACAGAGCAGCCCTTGACGAGATTAAATACGTTTTTCAGGAGTCTCACGTTTACTGTCGTTTTATTTCAGGTAGTAATGTTATTTATTTATAGATTCGCACTAAATTGGTAGAAATTCTAATGTTTTATACATGTGTGTTAGTTGTACGTGGGTAATTAATGTTGTGTTCCAGATAAAGACGAAACTGCGTTGTTCTATTGATGTCAAACAAACAACAAAGCAGGATCACTTGGTTCACTAAAAAATATAGGAAATATAAAGTAGTAAAAAAGTTTAAAAAACGTGTCAATCTATACTTATACTAGCTCTTCGACGGGTATTCGTATATTGTCTTGCTAAACCAATAGCCTCTCATGCGCAGTCGGATAATAACTATTCTAAGTCTTTCCCCGGATTTCAAACTATCTCCAAACCAAATTTCATCCAAACCGGTTCAGTAGTTTTGGCGTGAAATCGCGACAGGCAAAGTTACTTTCGCATTTATAATATTAGTAAAGATTATAAAATTGAACAACTTTGTATCTCAGGAAGTACAGATCCGATTTGAAAAATTCTTGCACTGTTATATATCCCATTTGTTAATAATGGCTACAGATTACTTTTTATTCCAGTGCTGGACACTATATAAGATGGAAATCATGCGGAGCATGATGGAAAGCTAGTTCTTGGTTCTTGATGTAATTTTAAATTTAATTATTATGATTTATGACCAATACTGAAGCTGAATTGTTGTAATGTTCAATTAATTTAAAAAATGTTAAAATAATATAAATTTGAGTTTCATGTTTACTTATAAATGTTAATGTTATCAGGGTTACCTATATAAGTTATATAAATGTTAAAAACATAATTTAATATAGTAATTCAGACACAATGTATATTGTTTATTGAATAAATAAATGAAATAAAATAAAAATATGAGTTATGCATTAGGACTGATATTTATTAGACTACTTTTGACGTGATAACGTCTTTAAAATCGTTTTAGTCGGGTGACATGTTCAGAAACTTGTGTCACACCAAAACCTCACGAGCGCGATCGCAGGTATAACGAGAGAGAGACGGACCGATCTCCCGTCTCATCTCGAGCGCTGCCAGTCATTCCGTGAAACTTGTCACGCGGAATCCTCACGAGCGGAGGCTGGCATAGCGTTCGAGTGAGTGGACCGATCTTCCGTCTCTCTCACTCTAGCGGCAACAATATTAATTCCTTACTTCCCAAAAACTTATATCACCAATAAGACGTTATCACGTAAACATCTCGATCGTAAACCTACTTTACAAACAACCAATTTTTTATCCTAACATTACGCGCGCCGCGAACAGAAGCTAGTTTCTAATAAAAAGAAAATACATAAATTGAATAAACTGAGGTAGTGAAAAGGAAATTGTAGTAACATGGTTTTAGCCGAGGGTTAATGGACAGGAAACAATCTGGACCACATTTACTGCCCCGTTTAGAGGTGAAATCTTGTTTATTTGGGACTTCACTCAATTTAGACAGTGGAAACAACATATATTTTTCAGTATTTTGTAAAATACAAAAGTATTTTAGAGTTAAGTGTACAATCAAACAACAAATTGTACAATCGTAGTACGATTGCTACGTCGTAGCAAAGTGCTACATCAGTAATCTCGTAGCAGATTTCGTAGTAGCTGCTACGAGATTCATTGCACACATTTTTTCGTAGCAGTCAAACTATTTGCGCAACAATGTTTTAAAAAAACTACAAGACATCACTATTAAATTCCCACACATTTCAAATTTTGTTGACGAAATATTTCTAGTGAGTATTTAGCTTCACATACGTTCTCTCCTTTTCACTCCCATAGCGGATGAGTTTTAAAAAATCCTTTCTCATAGTATCTCTAATAATAATATTGTGGGACATTAACACACACGGTCATCTGATCCCAAACTAAGCAGAGTTTGTACTATGAAAACCAGATAACTGGTAATATACTACATATAATAGTTTTCTTTTGAAAATATACACTTAAATATAGATAATTATACCCAGACACAAGACAAACAAACTATTTAAACAAATGTTTGTCTCAGGTGGGAATCGAACCCACGACTTGCGGCGTGAAAAACAAGTGTCTTACCGGGCCACCGGCTCGTCTCTATAGAACCTAAGTGCTAAATTTGGAGTCTATAGACCTGTTTGGTCTGTGTTTTGATATGTCAATTAGTCAGTTCCTTTTATGTATTTAAATTGATGAGTTAAAAAGTTTTATTGCCACTAATAAAGTAGTAGATTGATATTAGTTGTGACTATTACTATATTGTTATAATAAAATGTATTATTTTTATTTGTAATCAGATTGATTGTATGTATTCAATATACCTACAATAAAGAAAAGCGTCATATTCTGTTATTTGATGCGTTGATGTGCTTTAGTATATTGTATTTAAAATGACATGGAAAGAATAATCAGAAAAATATTAAAACCTGCTTTTAACTCTACCACCTTTTGAAGGTCATGAAAAATCATCAAATCAAGTTATTTAAATAAATAATAATATCTGGATGACCGAGCTTTGCTCGGTATTTTTTTTTTAAATGACATTTTCTAAAAATGTTTCCTAGCTAGATCGATTTATCGCCCCCGAAACCCCCTATATACTAAATTTTGAAAATGAAAATCGTTGGAGCCGATTCCGAGATTCCAATTATATACAAGAATTTAAAGATATAAGATAATAATACAATTTAAATATCCACACTTAACCTAATATAATCAATACTAAATACGCACAAGGGTAGCCATGACAACAGAATCAAATTAAAATTAAAACACTGAGCGACAGTAATCCATTATGAAACATCAAAAAAACAATACAATATTTTGAGTATTATGACAGATACAATAACTTCCCTTGGGTATCAAGGATTACCTTTAAAAATACGTCAAAGTCCCATCTCATTAATGTACCTTTGCGTTCGCGACTGATCATTTTGACAAAGACGTTCCCTTAGGTGGCTTTCAGTTTGTATGTAATTGTTTATGCGGGCGGCGAACATCAAAGGATAGTAGGATGACTAAACATCTTGTAATTAGAGAGACTAAAAAAATATATGTAAAAAGTGTTTTTAAAATAGTTAGAGTGCCTACACGTTCGACAGTGGTAGGGACCTGAAGAAAGCCGCACCTCCCAGAGCCTTGCAACTGGTGAAACCATTCGTTGCTCTTTTGTGGTTTCTAACTATAGGGAGCCTCATTCCACAGCCTCTTTCTCACCGAAAATAAAATCGTAATCACGAGTAAGTGGCATACAGGCCAGCGTTTTTCTTTTCAGTCTTCATAATTGCGCAACATATAAAAACGTATTTTAGAATAAAAAAATAAGGTTTCATATCAAACAATACACACAATTGCTTTCATGCAAACATAGACGCACTCTCTATTCAGTTTACTAACGATTAGACAGAGCTCAGGACTGACAGCTTAACCTACTCTTCAAGGCACGGGGGTGTAACACCGCCAATTTTCTGATCACGGATTGCTGAGATATTAGAAAAGACCCAAAACTTTTTTTGGCTCGAGATTTGAACCCGTGGCAGAGGGGACCAACAAGCCAGGCAAGTCCCTCGTAACCCTATAGACCGATTGCAAGTCTTTACTTAACGTACAGTCGTTTTAACATTTTGTCCTGATTTTTTCTCAAAATATGGTCACAGCAATACCACTCGATTGATCATTCGTCAAAGAGTCTGTAAAAGGCATCCGGCGGCGTCTGCTTCCGCGCGCACGCACCTTTAATGAACTAAAAACAACAACTAAGGGACTTTACACGCGAAATATTTGAATGTATAATATATTAATATTGAGTGAGATGAATAAACATATTAATATTCTTCTATTTATTTCTTTTAATTTTGAAAACCTTGTCGGTGCAGTTACTGAATTTGTTTCCATTTGGCTCGATCTTTTCCTCTATTTGCTCCATATAGCATATCTCTTATATAGCTCTTCCACGCTTTCTTTCTATCTTTTCTTCTAATTTTTTTTACAAGGTGTCAGTTCGTATAAAATGGCCCATCATCCTTCCTCTCCGGTTTTGTTTGCAAAAGGTTTAGACTAGTTAAAGGAACGGTTTCTGCAAGGTGGCTGATCAGAACTGGATGAGAGTAGCCGCTAATCGTGTTCACTGGGGAACTGGTTAAGGAAAGATCTAAGATTTGAAAAATAACACTATATTATAAAGGTTTTGCTTAAAATCTCACGAAACATAAATAATTTGAAACATTTGAAAACATATGATCTATTTATATCCTACAAATATATATAGCTTTTATTTTTAAATACTTAGGTAATTTTTTAGTTGTAATACTAATTTAGATATATGTACTTAGATACATTTTTATTGAGTTATATTTTAGTTTATTTATAAGTTGAAACGTCCTTTTTCTGTAAATTTTTCGTACAAATAAAGAAATCTTTTCTATTTATGTAATGCTAATTTATAACCTTTGTCAAAAGAGAGAGGTGTTACAAAGTTTTACGCGTGGATCTGTGGAATCATTAAAATCGGTCCATCGTAGATGTAAATTATATGGACCGATTTAATGCAGTTTATTTTATGTTAGCAACTAGTTTGAGTAAAAATATGCATCTGAGGTTTTTAATTTAGATTTACTTCAATAGGCTACTATTAAAACTGGTTGTTTCTTCACTATCACTACATAGTATAAAAAAACCGGTCAAGTGCGAGTCGGACTCGCGCACCGAGGATTCCGTACAAACCTGCAAGGTTTACAAAGTTCGTTCATTACGACAATCGAGTCATAACTATGGTATTTTTATTATATTTTGTATATTATATTATAAATATATATTTTGTAATGTAACTAAAAATTTAAGGTTTTCGGAATTTTTCCTTTATGTGTGCTATAAAACGTTGCTTCATGCCAAATTTCAAGATTCTAGGTCGACTGGAAGTACCCTTTAGGTTTTGATTCCCTTGCGAGTACTTGCGAGTTTCAAAATATGCAGCTTAAATTGCTGTTTCTTTTGATTGCGTTGACATAGAAGTTTGATTTTGTTACAGCTTAAAGGTATTATAGACCTGAGTATTTGGTATGAATTTCAATTTAATACCTCTACGCGTTTATGAGGAAATGGGTAGTAAGTTTAAAATTATTAAAAAAAAATGTATTATGTGATGTAACTAAAAATTTATGGTTTTCGTAATTTTTCCTTTATCTATGCTATAAGACGTTGCTTCGTACCAAATTTCAAGATTCTGAGTTCACGGGAAGCACCCTGTAGGTTTTGATTCCCTTGCAAGTGTCGAAAATTTGCGGCATAAACGGCTGTATCTTTTGATTGCGTTGGCTTAGAAGTTTGATTTTTTCACAGCTTCAAGGGACAGTAGACCTGAGTAATTGATATAAATTTCAGCTTCATACCTCCACGCGTTCCTGAGAAAAAGGGTCTTGACAGACGGACGGACGGACGGACAGACGGACAACAAAGTGATCCTTTAAGGGTTCCGTTTTTTCCTTTTGAGGTACGGAACCCTAAAAAAGTCGCTTTTTCTGTCCCTATGTCCTAATATACGCTTAGATCTTTAAAACTACGCAACGGATTTTGATGCGGTTTTTTTTAATAGATAGAGTGATTCCAGAGGTATAAGTATATCACATCGCACCGCTGCGAATCTGGGGCGGGTCGCTAGTTATTCCATAATTTCGGATCAAATCCTTATTAAAAAATATTCTATATTCATAAATGGACATAGAAGATGCGTTTATCGTGTATACGATGCCTTATAGATACTCAAACTCGAATCGTAGCTATAACCATTTGTTTTTATCACGTGGAAACAAGAATCAGATGCGGCGAACAGTTTCATTCTACTCCAACGACAAGAAAAATGGGGATAAAATGAATATTTGAACCGTTATGTAATTTTATTTTAGTGTTTACGAAATATTTTTGAGGATAAATATGTATGGATTAAGAAAATAAGTTGCTATGCGAACAGTCGCCAGTTCGAAGCCTGGTCGTGTCCTGCTCAATATCGGTGAAGGAAAACATCGTGAGGAAACCGGCATGTCTAAGAAATAATCATTCGAGGGCATGTGACATCCACCAACCCGCACTTGGCGAACTCATAAGATAGTTAAGAGAAGACCCGTACCTACCAGTGGGACACTGAAAAGCGTTGAAGTATAAGTTTATATAAGTCGAAATAAAACTACTTTTTAACGGATTTTATCGCGGTTTATTTTAGATTTTAGATCCCGACGTTTCAAAGTCTTTTCAGACTTCATGTTCACGGGTACACTGAGGTATTTGACGTCCAAAAATATTAATCACAATTGTACCTGACTACCTACAAACAATATTATTTAAGTTGCGTTCCGATATAAGCAAACCGAGCTCACAGTGTCTTGAATTCTGAGTTGATTTTGCTTGGGTTTTGGTACAAGTAAATTAAGCACTGGGTCCTCAGCTGGTATATTCCAACCATTTTCTCTGTTCAATAGCTTCGCGGATCATTCTTAGTAAGAACCGGTTTTCTTTGACAAGAAACTGTGTTAAGTCAGAATATATTTATTTTATTTTCCTTTAATAGATTAATGTTGAATATGCCTGTTACTTGTATACATATCAGTGTTAAGTTTTTGATATAAAACTGTAAATTACTAATACGTGTACTGTTGGTTGACACATCTAAATCAAATTGACAAATTCTAAAATATATGTAACGGGTCGGTGGCGTGGTCGGTAAGTCAATTAATTGCTTTTCAAGCCACAAGTCGTGGGTACGATTCCCACCCGAGACTGACATTTGTGTGATGAACATGTCTGTGTTTCAAATCTGGATATAATTATTGTTTATAAGTATATATTTACATAATAAAAGTAGTATATGTATAGTATATATCAGTTATCTGGTTTCTATTAGACAAGCTCTGCTTAGTATGGGACCAGATGACCGTGTGTGTCAATCTCTCAGAATATTATTATGATTATTATACGAGCATTGACAGTCTTTCTTACCTCTATTCGTCGGAATCATAAAAAATCCATTCTTAATTCGATTTAAGCTGCACTTAATCAATAAATCCACCGTACAACTAACTCAGAACCATCGCAGAGAAACATTTAATACATGAACGCACCCGTAACTCTGTGACAAGGTTCCTGAGAATTGTATTAAAGACTCACTTAGGCCTGTAATTCATTATTCAGACGATAATTTACCTTAGTTCTAGAGATTAAAGTCTATTTTACATCAATAGAATCACAATTCAAGTTGCTTCCACGATTTCGCGGTTAATCTTCCACTAAATTTGATCTGCTGTGATATTCGGCTTTATGTGGCTAAGTTAAGGTCTATTTTAGATTGTTATAATTGTGTTTGTAATAAAATTTCTTTGGATATTGAATGCTAGGGTAAGAAGAGATATTTACTCGTATTTGCGGGTAACGATTTACCTTGTTAAGATTTGTATAGCGAATAATGGGCGTGGTAAGAAGTTTTTGAAGTGAAAGGAAAAGTATATTTTAAATATGTACCTTAATAACCTTAAAAGTACCATCAATGTTTTGTTTGGTAGTAAATGATTAAATCCCAATCCCAAATACATTCATACCAATCGGGTGATATTAGTTGCATCATAGCTAGTGACGTTACATAAATGTTGAATGAGTCCGATAGAAGACCCGTATGAGTATTTAGAATAGAATTTAGAATATTTTGCGATATTCTCTAAAATTGCACGTCGCATCGCGTGTCTGGTCTTCATCTCTGTCAAAGAATTAGCATTGCTATCAGCGCGAAAATGCTGTTAGCCTTTTTGGTATAAATATTCCCGAACAACAGCGTTGCGGGATTATACGCTTAACTTTTAGGCGCTTTGCATATGTAGCAACTATTACTGTTGCAGGCAACTAGCTGCTTACATGTATATCAACCAAACTGCACACACGTAGCAACTCGAGTTGCGAATCCCGATGCTAAACAACAGTTTCGAGTTGCTGCCATCGATGATTTAGTTTGTTCTAATTGCCGCAACTATAAACTGTTGAATTCTTATCGGTTGTGTAAAGTTGTTGCCAATAAACTGTTGTTGTAGTCGCCATCGACGAGATAAAATGAGAACAGATGTTGCTTCTTCGATATCCATCATCACACTGTATGAAACACAGCTATCGAAGTTGCTCGAAGGTTGCGATAAAATTGCGAATTATATATACCGGACTATTTGATTGTAGCAAATGTGTACTTTAAAAGGAAACTTAAGAAATTGATAGTTGCCTCAACTTAGTTGCTCCATCTGAAAAACACCTTAAATATAGGTTTTAGTTTTAGATACACAGTCATATTCCAGTAAGTTTGATATTTTTAGTTATATTTGTTAAATTTCTCTTCAATAAATTTGCTTTATAATACTAATAATATACTCGTATTTACACACATACGGTCTATACACAGCACCGCCGCGAATCAAATGAAGCAATAATATTTGCTTGTGTTATGAAACTAATATACTCCTAAAATACATTTTGTTGCTGTAAACAGTACATATACAGTGAAACTTGGTTAAGTGGGACCTGGATAAGTGAGAAACCTCCATAGCTGAAACTCATTCTGAGGTCCCAACACTTTGGCACTGAATTGCCCCTGTTAGTGGGATGAAGTAAGCCTCTATATCTGGGTTTGTTCTTTCGATTTATCATCATAGTTAACTCTATAACTGAGACAGCGAGTAAATTTTGAGTCTCAACGACTTTCAGTTTTACCTCTATAAATGAGACAGATATTTATTTATACCTGGATATCTGAGACACTGGGTGATACTTCTTTATGTGAAACGACATTTCCGGTCCCTTGATGTCTCACTTAACCAGGTTTCACTGTAATAGATAAATTACACCAATAAATAAAAATAATAATCATTCATCACGCAAAGATCTGTCCTGGGTGGAATTAAACTCTCGCCCTCTGGCTAGCAGTCGGGGTTACTAACCAACTATTTCCGTTAATGTTCTTATTAAGATTCCTCACAGATTTCGCACACAACGTACAAAGTCTCAGGTGTAAGTATTTGCAGATTGCAACAGAAAATGACCTGGAATATAATGAAATGAATTCGGACCCATCTGGTTCAAGTTTTAGAGCCTTGCGAATGGCACACTTAATTTGAATTGGCGATAAAAATAAATATATATTTTAAACTCGTTAGTTTCAACATAATCTATGTAATTGACATTTTCAACTGCTGACAAAAAAATGGGGTGCGTTTTTGTCCTGTTTATCAATCACTTCAACCCTTTTTTAGTAAATATCTTAATGCCGATAAAGTGTATTTTATCAAATATCTTATAGGTTGAGAGAGTTAGGTTTGAAATATAAGGTAGCGGGTTTGATTCCCGGTCGTGCCCACACATCTTCGTGTAAGTTGTTCGCCGTCGCTGCTCATTATCACTGAAAGAAAAGATCGTGAGGAAACCGGCGTGTCTAAAAAGTAATCATTCGGGGACATGTGACATCCACCAACCCGCATTTAGCCAGCTTGTGTGGATTAAGGCCTAAACTCTCTCAACTTGTAAGATAGTTGAGAGAAGACCCGTGCCCAGCAGTGGGACACTAAAAAGGGTTGTGGTGTGTGTTAATGTACCACTATATGATTTATTTAGTTATTATTAATTTTAACTTAATATCTTGACAGCATAATTATTGTATTCGAAAGCTTTTTTCGTATTAAAAACTCGTATTAAGGGAACTGTAGGCTTTTTTGTACCAACATACCAATTAAATCAGTTTTTGCATACCTCTTCTACTAATTAATATTATTATTCTTATCCGCTCAAACGTTGCCCTGTATTTCATCCCTACGGGGGTTGAAATAGCATGCTGTGGGGTGAAAATAGGTCATGCGGACATTGCCTTTAATCTGTTTAATTAACATGGAAAAAAGGTTCGATTTCATCCCTCGGGATATGGCTAATGATGTGTTAATCACGGGTAAGATGGGGTTGCATAAAATATAGGATATTTTGAACCTAACTACAAATAAACTTGCAGTTGCAAGAAAAAGTCATATTCCTTTTATAAAGGACTCGTGGTACAATTTTAAATAGGCTTGCGCTTGACCACAACTTGCCTGATGTGAAGCAATGATGCAGACTACGATGGAACGCGCTTACCTAGTAAATTGACTCACTCGTGACTTGAAGACCGGCAGATTATAGCTATTGGGAAACATAGATGCCGGCAGCGAATTCCACAACTTGGCAGTTCACACAATGAAAGTGGCAGTAAAGCGCTTTGTACGTACCCGTGGAATTTCCGTACCTCTACTTGTCCGATAGAAGAACAGGGATGGGGGAATAAGATTATTTAATCACAACGCACACTCTCCAAAGTGTATCCGGTAAAAGACCGAAAGACTAGCAACTATGCGGAGATATCGGTATTTAACAAAAAATTTTATCATCATACATTTTATCACACTCTTGGCTTCCTTTCCATGCTTAGAACACTCGATAAAGTCTGCTGTGGCAAAACAAATAATCAAAATCATTAGTTTAATCGCCATGGTGCCCCAATAACCCACAGATAGACACCCAGATAAATGTTAGGTATCCACTTAAGTAACGGTCCCAGTTGTGTCAACCCTTGGCACAAATCCGCCACGGAACACCCGGGAGATTTTAGTGGGTACCCTTTGGGAGTTTCACATAGATACCTATTGCCCTGAGCACACACGGGGCGAAGGTCCGCTCGAATTGGATCAGAAAGATAATAGGAGGAGTTAGATTTTCCACCCCGTCCAGGCAAAACGGGAGACTGTATAGAGAAAAAAATTAGGGCCAAATTGCCTCAATAACATAGATTAAGCATAAAAAAATATAAGGGAATATCTAAAGATATCTAAAGATCCAAATACCCCCGTGCCTCAAAGAGACACACGGCCACACATCATATTACCAATATAAGCTGACCTTTCATTGTACGGAAATTGTATACAATGCGAGACCAGCTTATACTGGACACTTAAACCTTGACGTGTAGCCGTGTGTACCAAACCTGTAGGCTATTTCACGTAATTTTTTTTTCGTATTTTCGTAATTTTGACAACCGCTGTCAGATACGCTCGAGTCAAGTTCGCGTCACGCGAGCGTTTTAGAGTGTATGTTGTTATATGACACTTAAAAGAATACCATTTTGCACTGAAAAATAAACTTAATTGCAACTGCACCGCAACTTGATCGGCGCGTCAAGAAATTACTTAAATTGGCCTACAGATCTCTTACCTATATCGGATTATTCATCCCACCATATTCTAGGAGTGAAGAGATAAGACAGTGTACTTGATCGGCGCACACACGTATACACTATAATATCTCCTACGTACTTTGTCATTCAGTTAATTACCCACCATTCCCCAGATTTCACATCCGAAAAGCCACATTTTTTTTATTTAGCTGAAATTGTCCCACTGCTGAGCAAAGGCCTCCCCCAAATTCCTCCATCTTGTCCGGTCTCCCGCGACCTCTGGCCATTCAATATCGAATGCATCCAGATCATCCCGCCATCTTTTTCTCGGTCGGCCTCGGCAACGGCTACCGTCTTGCGGCACCTAGTGTGTGACTATTCGGCCCCATCTCTTTGGCTCCATTCGACACAAATTTTAATGATCAGACCACTCGCACTTTAACTTGGCCGTCTTGTGGCCCACATCTATTACGCCACTAAATCCATTTAATCACTTAAATTCCAAACCATATTTAACCAACGACAGATGTACGATAAGTCCAAATACACTTAAATATCGATCAACAGATGATACATTGCGTTATAATAATCAAATTTGCCAAAAATACGATTCTAGGGTGAATATGCACCCTTAAATAGAAATCCGTTTAAATGATACTATTTTTGGTAAATCGGGGTAAATATAAAAGGGAGGAAATGTGACTTGCATTCGATTTAATCAAATTACTTACACCATGAAGGCGATATAATCGAGTATCTTGTTTTTGCAAAAAAACTACTAACTTTTTGTGGTAATTTTATTCATACATATTTTGTTTATTGAATTTGTTTCTTTAGATTAGGTTTTTGAATGTTTGGTTAAAAAAATCACGGTCTGCATATATGTATTTCTCTTCGAAATGATTTTTCAACGTACACAGATTTTAAAATTGACTTCACTACAGACAAATATGGAGACAGAATTATACGAGAAAAGTATAATTGCGCACATAACACCTCTCTTATACGTCGTGGGTTAAAAAAGCCAATTAAAAGTAGTTGAAGATATTTTTTATTAAAAAATATTTTTAATACCTTATTTTTATTAAAAAAGCCTATCAAGTGTTTAGCAGAGTTTTTCACTATTAAATTGTACAAAGGTACTTATTCTATGAGCAGCGGTAGCGCAGCGGCACGGGCCTCTCCTTAGAAATATTAGGTCGCGTTTTCGAATCCCAGTTGTGCCCACACATCTTTGTGTGGATTGTTTCATTGCCATGCTCAATATCGGTGAAGGAAAACATCGTGAGGAAACCGGCAAGTCTACGAACTAATCATTCGAAGGCATGTTGAGAAAAGACCCGTGCCCAGCAGTGGGACACTAAAAAGGATAGAAGTGACAAGTGGCTTATTCTACTAGAAGCCCTTTTTTGAAAATAATGTATTTTGACCTTAACTTTGACTAAGCCGTTTTAGCACTCACTATAACATTAGCCCTCTACAAATCTTAAAACAATTCTTAACCCATTTCCTTAACCACAAAAACCATTTCGTTCCCGCATAAATCATACCTGCAAGGGTTGAAGACAGGCAATTTGTCATAAACCTACTGACGCGAAAAGACGAGATCCGAAACCCTTACGAGATTTTCGCATTGCATTGTTATGCTCACGTGAGTTTTCGTTTATTTGCGATATAATGGTGTTTTGCGGTTCGCATTTCTTATTTAGAAAGTTCCTTGTTAAGCTGGGATTTGATTTTGTGTGCAACACTGGAAATGTTATTTTCGACTCTTTTGGGCTTTGTGGAAAATATTATGTGAATTTAAATTATTTTCGCAATATTAAATACTAATGCACTCTCTTTTATTCTGATTTAGGCTTGCTCTTGACTACTACTTGCCGGGAAGGTCCCGGGGTACATAACACTGTCTAGTATCTCACATAAATTTAATCGGAAAGGTAATAAGAAGAGTTGGAAAGTTATGCTGTCCACTTCCCTCCAGCCAAAGCGAGAGATAACACAAAGAAAAATGAGAGATTTAAATCACCTCATTAAAATGGACTAAACATCACGGATAATGTAATATAAAAGGTTGAACTGGTTCCAATAATAACGATAGTAAAATAGTTTGACAGCCCACTTGGTGGTTAGTGGTCACTGCAGCTTATGAACGCTTGCAACATCAGAAGCGTTACTTATCTATACCAACCTTTTGAATATCCACGAGCTGGCTACCTATTCATATGAAGAAACAAAACCAAAATTTATACAATGTGTATTCTGTAACGTGGAGGTAGTTCCTCCCCAATCGAGCTGTCCATATCATCATCATCATCAGCCTATTTTAGTCCACTGCTGGACATAGGTCTCTTTTAAAGTACGCCACTGAGCACTCATCAGTGTCATCCAGTTCTTGCCAGCCTTGCTGTGTTCGTCACTTCGTCTAGTCTGAGGGCGTCCTACGCTATGTTAGCCAATTCGTGGTCTACACTCAAGAATTGTCTACATATCGGAGATAATCTCTAAAGTATTTAAATTAGAACCATCTTTTTTGCTTTACCCGGGATTTGAACCCAGGAAAACGTCGTGGTCATAACAGCAGTTATCACTGAACTAACTTGAAAATATAATAAGCTTTAATCTACACACGCCAGCTTATTAATCATCAGCTCGTAATTTGCTCCCATTCCATCAAACAGTATACCTAACAACGCCATCTGTCCATGAGTAGCAGATACAATGTAATTTTGTAGTAAGGTGGATCCGTAGAAATAGTGTCCAGGCTGCAGGGGCCGGCACTCATATACAGGGTGATATTTTTTGTAAACGTAAGACTAAGATTTGGTTCGCATAAAAATTACTTTCTGGCGTTTTGATGAAAGAAAGTCCCTGGAATATTGTTGATACCTATTTTATTTATTGCCTATAATATGATACTTATTATTTGTAAAAATTAAGTTATATTATCAGCCATTATAACACTAAATAACATTTGTAATCGAACCCTCAGAAAAACATTTACAAACCTCTTGATAATTTTAGCTTTTAAATCTCGAAAATCGCATCAAAATCGGTCCATACGTTTACCCGCTACCATTCCACAAACTTGTAAATATACACAGACAAACATATTTACTAGTACACACTAGAAATTTAAAACAGTGGTCTGCCTAGACTTCGCATACACACTTTGGACAGCAGAGGTGATCGATACACAATTCTTCCTCACGACTCTCTTATTGTGTCTATGGGTTAAAACTGAAACCCACACTAGGCCAGCGTGTGTAGATTAAGGGCTAAACTCTCTCAACTCGTAAGACAGTTGAAACAAGACCCGTGCCCAGCAGTGGCACACTAAAAAGGTTTGAAGTGTGAAAACTGAAAACTGCATTCAGTATTATTTACTCATTTTAATTAGTAATAAACAACACCAACACCCTTCCAGTGGCGAAGAGTCCGTACAAGCCGATTCCCATCGGCTTCCATCCGGCACGTGTACTTAATCATATATTATGAAATGCCTAAAAGTTTTAAAGAGCAACACAAATGAGTATAGCATAAAGTGTATGAACAATCGATAACGGTAGTAAAGAGGTATTATTTTTCTAAGTAAGAACTTTTTTGCTCCGGCTTCCCATTTTCAGACTTCCACCCTACGACACCACACCCTGTATATAACAGAATAAAACGTATGAATGTTGCATGACGTCTATTCCCGTTGATATTATTTACCGCCCCCGGCTATAAACCTGTCTCCAATGAAGACAAACGGCTATTGAGTGTGGCTACATTTTTTGCTTGACCCTACTTGGTCAAACAGTAATGTTGAAGTAAATTATAAGAGGAAATATGGTCAGCAAATAAATTATGATGATCTTAAGTATGATTTACTTTTTTATTAAACTGAATGAGATACAAATTTTTTGCAAAGTTTCTGTTACATTAAGTAATAATATTTTTTAATTAATTTTACATAGGGACAGAAAAAGTGACTTTGTTTTATACTATGTACTGATGTTTATCACACAAATGTTTGACTAGAGTGGAAATCGAACCCACGACCTGCGGCGTGAAAAGTTAGGGGCTCAACCCGCCATCGTAATCCCGCCACTGCTGCTCCTGTAAACTAGGATCACCTTGGATCCCGCGCGAATTCAATCAGAAAGATAATAGCAGTTGAAAAGTTACTAACTCCCTTTAAGGAAAACGGGAGACGGCAAAGAGAAAAACGAGTGGTTTATATTGCCTCATCAATATTGACTAAACACCATGGGTAATGTTATTTAAGAGGACCTATTTATGCTGGTAGCAGTAATAATTATGGCAAAATCTTTTGAACGCATGGAAATTAGTACCATAAGTAATTAGTACAATAAGATTTGCGGTTGGAATATACCGCCCTAGATAATGCTTGTAAATTGTAGAGCATACTTTTACGTTAATTTTGACTACAAATACTCTGTAATTTAAAGAAAAGCAGCGTCACGTTTTAATCCTAAATGATTTTCTAGCACATCATACCCGTCTCTACAAAATCAGTAACTCTTTTAAGAGGTAGGTTATTCTACAATTTAAAATAATTATAGAATCTACGTTATGTACGAAAGCGTATTATAAAATTCAGACTATCGGATAAAAACGCTTAGAATTAAGTCACTCACAACAACAACAACAACAACAACACACTAAACAAAATATAATAGATTTAAGTTCTTAATTTAAAAAAGAAAATAGCCTACTGAGTTTTATGGCAGTTTTTCTCAGTAGTTGCCAGTCATTCGCTGCAAGGTAGGAAAAGAAATTGGACTATTTTTATGTAGACTTGCGTCTCAAAAACATAAAATAAAAATGTATAAATTAATTTATGAATTAGAATTTTGAAAAGTCGAAGCACTCTTTTTAAAAAGCTAATTGAGTATTCATAATTTAAAGATTATGCAAATCCGCATATTCAAATCAAGAATGAAGATTGAAAATAAATGTAATCCGCGCGAAACGTCCGTAGACACGTGCCATTTGGTGACTTGGCGTGAGATATGCATGTTATGCAAATATGACGTCACTGCAATAATATGCGTGACCCATGGGATTTAATGGGGATTTATTTTAAGTCTAGACCGCTTAAATACATACTGTTTAGAAACAGTTTTACAGTTGAAACAAACAGTTTCACAGAAACAGTTGACGAGCCGGTGGCGTGGTCGGTAAGATACTTGCTTTTCACGCCGCAGGTCGTGGGTTCGATTCCCACCCGAGACAAACATTAGTGATGAACATTTGTGTTTGTGTCGAGTCTGGGTGTAAATATCTATTATAAGTATATATTTACAAAAGAAAAGTATTATATGTATAGTATATACCAGTTATCTGGTTTCCATAACACAAGCTCTGCTTAGCTTGGGACCAGATGACCGTGTTAATGTCCCAGAATATTTAAAAAAATATTTTTAAATTTTAGTTTCATCCCTACTAATATTATAAATGCGAAAGTAACTCTGTCTGTCTGTCTGTTACGCTTTCCCGCTTAAACTAATGAACCGATTTGGATGAAATTGGGTATGGAGGTAGTTTGAGACCCGAGAAAGGACATAGGATAGTTTTTATCCGGCTGCGCAAAAATAAGCTGTTTTGGCGCGATAACCAACATACACGCGGTGAAGCCGCTGTCAGAAAGCTAGTGAAAAATATATCTAAATATTTCAATAGTATGCTAAAATGATTACCTTTATCAGACTTAGACACACACACACACATACGTGTGTGTGTGTCTAAGTGCAAAATTAGGTGCCTAAGAGATTTATATACCAAATTTTGCACAAAATAACAAGCAAATCAGAATCAAGAATACAAAAACACGAGTGCAATTCATTGCTTAATTATTATTTTTAATGACATTTTAACACATAACCTAAACATATTTTTGCGCCTGACTGGCAGTCGAACAATGACTGCCCGCACCTTGTGACGTATGTACTCGAGAACAAATCAGTATTTATCTACACATACTACAGTATGAACAAAACATCACTGTTATCCCTTAAAATATTTTCGTCTCCCATTTTCACTTGAACACAAAAATGATAATTTCCGAGTTTCTACCCATCTGTCTCAATTCTGAGACATGCTCAAGCATTCTCAATGACACTCAGAACATCCCTATGAGGGTGTTGAGGGATCAACAATTTTGCTACAAATTCTATGGACACAATACATTTTGGGGATATTTTGATTGATCGACAGATTTTGTGATAGTTTTGAATTGATTCGTGTGTGGAAATTTTTATGTCCGAATATAAGTATACAATATGTACCTTGTAGATACATAAAGGCACTGGCGCAGCGGTATCAAACTCGACTTATAATAGAAGTCATAATTTCGATTCTTGCTTTTCACGCCGCAGATTGGGGGTTCAATTCCTAATCTTTATTACTTTATTTTGGAGCAGCGGTGGCGCAGCAGTACGGGCCTCGCCTTAGAAATATAAGGTCGCGGGTTCGAATCCTGGTTGTGCCCACACATCTTTGTGTGAATCGTTTCATCGCCGCTGCTCAATATCGGTGAAGGAAAACATCGTGAGGAAATCGGCATGTCTAAGAACTAATCATTTGACGACATGTGACATCTACCAAACTGCATTTGGCCAGCGTGTATGGATTAAGGCCTAAACTCTCTCTACTCGTAAGATAGTTGAGACCCGTGCCGAGCAGTGGGACAAAAAGGGGTTGACGTGATTATGTACTTTATTACTGCAAATTTTAATAAACAAACGGTAGGTAGGTGATAATAAACTAGTAGACTTTGGCCGTGGTTACTGACCACCAGACAAAGCCGCACCGCCAAGTGGCCTTACCGTGTTCCGATGCGATGTCTGGTGACACCGTTTAAAAGGGTGGGTCGGAATTGTTGCTCATTTAAGCTTTCTAACAATATGGAACCTCATTTCACTGCCATTATCTCACCGAAAATCATTCGTAATCACGAGTGAATAGGTATATTGGGCAGGTTTTCCATCGTGGATTACATCATTGCTTAATATGAAGCAAGTTGTAGTTAAAGGCCAGCCTATTACAGAATTAAAAAAATCCGCATCGCGCAGATGTTTGCTAAAATGCCAAAGACAGTACATGGTCTTTGTTCACCTATGAAATCATTGTAAGACGAAGTCTTACGGTCTTATTCATAAAAATCTTATGAGACTTTAGTTAAAATGGACTTTGTCTCTTTCTCACTAGTATAAATATCAAGGTGAGAGACAAAGACAAACTAATTACAAACCTAATTTAACAATTTTTTCCTTTTTTTTGACTGGCCGGTGGCCCACCCAAGTCAGACAATTGTGTGGTGAACACGTCCGTTTGTAATAATTATCTATGTCTAAGTATTTATTTACAAAAGATAAGAATTATATGTAGTATATTACCAGTTACCTGGTTCCCTTAGTACAAGCTCTACTTGGTATGGGATCAGATGACCGTGTGTGTTAACATCCCACTATATTATTACAATTATTATTATTATTATCTTAATTGAGCTTGACGTTTATGAATACGGGGGTAAGATGTTATGTGAATATAAAAAAAAAACTCAATATACTCTGTATCTTTGTTGCAAACATTAAAAAAAATACCTACCATCATTTTCCCCCTAAACCCACTTAGTTTTAAAAAGGTATCCATTACAGATCCCATACGTATTTATACTGTTATTACCCTTATATCATATTCCTAAAACAATGCTATACGATGCTTTTAAACAACGATAATTTTTTTTATAATATAATTGCTAATTTGCCTCTCGTCTCTCCCTCGGATCTTTTCGGTATTAGATTACCTCTCCACTGGTAGAAAAAATATTAAAAATAAATAATAATATTATATTTGTCGGCGAGCTCATAGGACCGCGACCACAAGATACACCTAATTACTCATGCATCTCAATGGGACACAAAATACAGCACCTGCCTAATCACAAATATTCACAAAATGTTTGGATGGAAATCGATTTCTTTTTTGTGCGGACAAATTCGGTTTACACACACCACGTGCTCACCCAACCTAAGACATTGTCCCCTGATTTAACAATGACAATCACGGACAAGCAGCTTAAGTGACGTTTACGTCTTGTAAGTTTGACAACTGATAAGCCTTAAGCTATCACAAGTGACTAAAGTGACACCTAACCGTCTGTTAGGAAACAGCTTGCTATGTTTTTACGTTACACGCTGCGACATGTTTAGTTTAGTTACTTGGTTAAGTAGTTAAGTTACATGGTTTAACATAGATATGCCTGTATTTCAAATCACCAGGTCTCCACTCCATGGAAATACATTGATTATTTTGAATAAAACCTAAATCAGAATTCGTAATTAAATATGAAATTGCGACAGAAGCGGTAATTATAAAAGTCTTATAAGGCTCATTAGTTAAAGTGGACTTTGTCTTTTTCTTACTAGTATAAATGTCAAGATGACAGACATAGACAAATTAATTATAAAACTTTTTTTAGTTATAATGAGCTTATAAAATGTTTATAAATACGAGGATTAACCTTTAGTATACCAAAAAAGTTTTTACAAAGTAAAAGAAAAGTGGCAAGGTTTTTTCACCAGTATTATCGCTTAGCATCGCTATTAATTATTACTAAACACAATCTTTATCCTCTTATTGTAAAAATTTCAGTATTATCTCTCTACCTGATGAATTATTATTGTTTTTTCCTTCCTTATTCTGAATGAATCTGTTCTAATTATTTCCCCTGGAGTAAACAAAGGGAATGCTGAAAGTATCATTGTCGTTAAACAAGATGGCCGCTTACACATTTATTTATGTTTTGTTGTTAAAAATAATGCTCAGTAATGTAGGACAGTAATTTTGATTTTATTTATATATTGCTTCAACCCTTTTTAGTGTCCCACAGCTGGGCAAGGGTTTTCTCTTAACTTTTTATAGTTGAGAGAGTTTAGGCTTAAATCTACACACGCTGGCCAAGTGCGAGTTGGTGGAAATAATATGTCCTCGAATGATTAGTCCTTAGACATGCCGGTTTCCCCACGATGTTTTATTTCACCGATATTGAGCAGCGGAGATGAAACAATGTACACATAGGTATGTGGCCACGACCAGGATTCGAACATAGGAGTCATAGTGAGTTTGGACCGCATCAACGTCAACTGTCAAGTATGACAGGTGACACTGCAGAGCTGTTCAACTGAGTGAAGTGTTTTAATGTATAGCTTCATGATTATGTATATTGTTCTTTATCTGTATTAACTGTAACCATTTAAATAAATATATCACTGGACCCCGTGCGAGTTAGACGTCCGCTGGCGAATCAGTAGATCAAATTACGAGATGCGAGTAGAACGGTTGTGTGCGCGGCTAATCCACCTTTTATCATAGTTTTACTTACTGAACCCCCTAGGAATCCATAATAGTTTAATATTGGGTAGGTAAGGTAAACTGGGAGTTACTGTTTAAACGATAGATATTAGGTAGGTAAGGCTTAGCAGTTACTCACTGATTTGGCATAAATAAGTGGGTAAGTTGGTGTAAGAGACCATCCTGACACTTTACATATTTCTCCATTCACCGTACCTACTTCTGGTTGGGGGTTGGTCGGGTTCTCGCTCCCTCCTCTTGCAGATCTATTTTACTGGTCACTATGTTAAGAACACATAGAGTACGTATCAGCGGTGCATGTTTGAGAAGATTGCTTTTAGCGGATGGCACGGTAGTTAGCAGTTAGAAACATCTTAGTTGAAGTACAACAGTACCACCTCTAATCCGTCGTCATATTTGTCTTTACTTTATCCTTAACCTTACTAATACCATAGTATTGACTTAGATTTACACGAATATCACACATTGAAGTAAAACTACTTTTTAACGGATCTCGCGGTTTAGTTTAGATTAAATATAAAAAAAACAAATAAAAGTACCACATTCCTCAGTCCACCCGTGAACATGAAGTCTGAAAAGACTTTGACACGTCGGGATCTAAAATCTAAAATAAACCGCGATAAAATACGTTAAAAAGTAGTTTTATTTCAATGTCTTACTAATACCAATTTAAATAAAAATTATGAAATACGTAAATTTACAATAAAAATGTATTTAGTATTTATCTTGGTACTTAGAATATGTTTCTTTAAAATTATTCTTATAACAATCAGAAGGTGTCTAAATAATCTAAGTACCTACGGTAAGTTTAATAAACAAAAAATTGACACATACCAAACAATGTAACAGATACAAGAAGACACTGATGTATCACTTTACTGTACCTTTAGGGTAACTCGACAACATCTTCACAATTACTTGCCCTTCTACTATCACTCCATATTGATTTACAATACTCGCACAATGGTGTAGTTCAACAAGATGTGGCAAAAAAAATGTAAAACAGTAAAATTAAAAAAGTATTGATACATAATTGTTGTTAAAATAAACATTCGAAACAATCCAAACAAAATTTATTAAATATGAAGGCTCCTGAAGGTTTTAAACTAAAAATATCAGGATTAGCAGACAACTTTATGTAGGCGTGAATAATTGGGTAAGAAGACGGTAAGTATTTCAATAAAATTACTGTCGCCGCCGATACACGCACATCACCAACACACAATCAGTCATACGTACACTCACAATCATTCCACTCATTCTATACATACATACATTCATACATACAATTCACTCACACATTCATTCTACTGGGCCCCAGCCCACTAAAAAACCACCGACCCTATCGAACCAAATTGTCGGGCTATTTCTGTAGAATCTTGACGAATATATCTAGTTCCAAGATTCGCCTAGTTTTTATTCCTCTTGTTCCCATCACGAACAAGAAGTGGCGACCGAGACAGGACCTGCCGGGAGGAAGCAGTCCGAAACAGGTCCATTGTTCCCGCAACGAAGACGCCATCGCCGCGTGGTGACTACATACGCAGCTGACTTTGGTGGCTAATCCGAAGCTATCAGCGGCGCCTACATCACACCCCGTGCAGCACAGGCAGGACTACGTCGGGTGCAGCCTATATTTCGTCCCTACAAAGCGGCTACAGCTACGTGGAGAAGACACACGTGGCCACGTGTCTCAGTCGGAAGTTATTCCAGGAGGCGTACATCAAGCCGAGGGGCACTACTACTCCACTAATAATCCCGAGTGAGCTCGTTCCTATACATATTTCCTAGTTTTTCCGCTTAGATTTGTGCACAGCAGTGATTTCAGCTCCCGAATCTTTGGCCTACCAGGATAAGACCTATCTGCTTTCTGAAGCCTATGCCAATCTTATCTGCCCAAGGATCACTTCCACAAGTAGCCCACTAAGCCTAAAGCATAGTTAGCTAGTGTTATCACTGCGCCTAGCCTACCTATAGGAATCTATTAGCACTTCACTCACTATTATAATTATTTACCCAAACCTAGTGTTAATCCGCATACATCGTAATTAACTACACTTTCACTTATTTCCAATCAATTTATAACTCTTTCTATCTTCCTTGCATCTTATTTGCCAGCTAAATCGCATACATCCTCATTTATGCACTAGTAATTTCAATTTAACTAAGACAATGTTATTTGTCGCATTCCAGTGAACTTGTTTACGTCCTCGCGATCAACGCAGCTGTGGGTCGTCGTGCATCCACTACTACAGCGAGTGATTAGCCGGTTTCGGAGCGTGTGACGTCACAGCTACCTGCGCTGCACCCGCCCGCAACCAGCGACGCCTTCGTGAGGAGCGTATCGTATTCAAATCATTTTGTTAATAATTGTTACATAACTAACTTGTTTAGTATCAGCTGTTGTATATTGCAAGTTCACTATGACGGACGATAAAATAAAGGACTTAGCGTTCAAACGTAGTTCCATTAAAGGACGCGTTACTAAATTTAAAAGACATGTAGACGAATTATCTTCTTTAGAATCTATTTCCGATATAGAACTTAGTAAACTTGCAATGAAGCTGTCCAAATTTGAAGCGTTATTCATATCGTTCGACGAGTTGCAAAGCGAATTAGAAGTTCTCAATGCTACAAACCAAACCGCGGAATTAAGCGCTCGAGATTCCATTGAACAGGATTTCTACCATTGTATCGCAACCGCACAAAAATTAATTGAGACTTATTCTAAGGTAAATCCCGCCGATATTAAATCAAATCCCTCACATACCGTGACTTCGCATTGCCATCATCATGATACTTGTACCAAAAACAATAACCCACTAGGTTTTAAATTACCAGATATAAAAATACCCAAATTTGATGGGTCATATTTTAGGTGGCTAGAGTTCAAGGAAACTTTTAATGCTTTAATACACGAAAATGATAGCATTAAAAATATCCACAAATTCTTTTATTTAAATTCCTATTTAGAGAACGAAGCCAGAGGTGTTATATCGAACTTGGAAGTTACCGACAGTAATTACTCGCAAGCTTGGTCATTGTTATGCGAACGGTATGACAACAAACGCCAATTAATTTATTCGCATTTAAAATCTTTATTTAATTTCGACAGTACTCGTGAGACCGACAAGTCATTAAGATTTATTATAGATCACGTTACCAAAAACTTGCGAGCTCTCTGTACACTTGGTCTTCCTACCGACAAGTGGGATGTTTTAATTATTTTTATGCTCACTGCCAAACTTGACAGTGGCACTATATTCAAATGGGAAGAGCATAGGAACTCTTTATCCGACATTCCCACATTAAACCAATTTTTTAGTTTTCTTAAATCTCGTGCAGATGTTCTCGAAACAGTACATCGCAACAAATCAGATAGGCAGGATAACAATAATATTAATAGATCTAAAAGTAATACACAATATTTTAAAACTCAATCTAAATCATTAGTTTCAACTTCAGGCAGTCCTAGTTCTTTTAAATTTTCAGGTTGTGCTGTATGTAAGGGCAGTCACCGGATTTATGATTGCACAATCTTTCAATCTAAATCCCCCAAGGATAGGTTGTCTTTGGCTACGTCATTGAGCCTATGTCTTAATTGTTTACGCGCCGGTCATGTGACGTCACGTTGCAGATTACCAGGCTCGTGTAAGCATTGCAAACAACGTCATAACACTATGTTGCATGACGCCACAAACGACGACTCATTAGGAGCTATGTCCGACTCAGTAGCCTTGTCAACCGTTTCCACCCCTGAAGTGTTATTGTGTACCGCTGAAATTCAGGTTCACAACCCAAACACAAATAAATATTTAACTGTCCGTGCATTGCTGGACAGTGGCAGCCAGTCCTCATTTATAACCCAAGATATAAAACAAAAATTGAACCTTCAGTCACAGTTAAATAACATTTCCCTGACCGGTATAGGTAATACTTCTGTAAATTATAAGCCTGAAGTCTGCATGGTTCGTGTAACTTCTAAATTTCAAAAATTTCAAGCCAATATTTCCTGCTTAATTCTGCCTACTATTTCTACTAATATTCCTCAAAATAGTTTCAATATAACTCAATTTAATCTTTCAGGTTTCACATTAGCTGATCCTAAGTTTAACCAAGCAGCTCCTATTCAAATGCTTATTGGTGCTGAACTATTTTGGCAAATTATAGGTTCCAAACAGCACCGCCTAGGTGATCAAGGGCTAATATTGCAAAGCTCCAAATTAGGATGGCTCTTAGGAGGTCCTCTACCAAATAAGCTTTGTCTCCCGTCACCCAAACAAGTAAACAAATCTACACTATCTTGTAACTTTCTTCTTAAAGAAGAACAGGTTACCGATCTTCACGATCAATTGCAAAAGTTCTGGCAACTAGAAGGTTTTCCATCTCACAAAGCGCTAAACATAGAAGAAACCCAATGTGAAGAGCATTTCACAGCCAACACTACCCGTCTAAGCGACGGACGATTTTGTGTTGCTCTTCCACTTAAAGACACAACCGATAGCTTGGGTAGTTCTTACAAGTTAGCCAAAAAGAGATTTTTAAATTTAGAAGCTCGTTTCAGGAAGCAGCCAGAACTGAAGGTGCTCTACAGCAAATTCATACACGAATACAAAGCTCTCGGGCATCTTTCAGTCTGTACAACTTACAACAACCTAGGTTCGTACTTTCTTCCGCATCACCCAGTATTTCGAGCTCAAAGTGAGTCTACATCCTTAAGAGTCGTCTTTGACGCGTCAGCTCGCACAACATCTGGATTTTCAGTCAACGATATCCAGATGATCGGGCCAGTAATCCAAGACGCACTATTTAACATTCTTATCCGCTTCCGCAAACATAAGTATGTGTTAACAGGAGACATCGAAAAGATGTTTCGCCAAGTTGTTATGCGGGAAGCCGATCGTGACTTGCAACTCATTTTATGGCGTGATAATGAAACCGATCCCATTAGTGTTTTACGTCTGAATACTGTAACCTATGGCTTTTCAAGTGCTAGTTTCTTAAGCACTCGTTGCCTACTACAGATTGCCAAAGAGTCTCAAGACTTAATAACAAAGTCGGTCATAAAACATGACTTTTATTGTGATGACTTAATAACAGGGTCGAATTCCATTTCAGGTTTACGTCACATTCGTGAATCCATTTCCAACGAGTTAACAAAAAGCGGATTTCATTTACGCAAGTTTCGCTCGAATTTTCAAGGAATCTTTGACGATTGTAGCAATGTCGAAGATGGCTCACTAATAATAAGCAATTCTACTAGTACATTAGGCATCGGTTGGACTCCTTCTTCTGATCACCTTCACTTTAAGTTGCAATTATCTCCCGTTACAAGTACTGTGACAAAGAGATCCATATTATCCACAACATTTAAAATCTTCGATCCGTTAGGATTATTATCTCTATGCACAATCAAGGCTAAAATTTTACTCCAAGAGCTTTGGAACATGAAGCTAGACTGGGACGAACCAGTACCTAAGGTCATTCATTCCACATGGCTCCGATTTACTAACAGTCTTACAGCAATTTCTAAGCTGGAAATTCCTAGACATGTAATAATTGATTCGCCCATCTATATAGAAATGCACACGTTCTGTGATTCTTCACAGAAAGCCTTTTGTGTTTGCATCTACCTCAAGTCTGTTGATTCAGATGGGAATGTTAAAGTTGCGTTACTATGCGCAAAGGCGCGAGTCGCGCCTCTAAAATCTTTAACCATACCTAGGCTAGAGCTCACTGCCGGTTTACTAGGTGCTCAATTAAGCTCTTCAGTTTCTCAAGCTTTGCATCTAAATATCAATCGTTGCGTTCATTGGACCGACTCAACCGTTGTACTAGGTTGGCTAAATTCTCCAAATAAAACAAAAGGTTTTGTAGCTAATAGAGTCAATAGCATACTAAAGTTGTGTGATTCCAGCTCCTGGCGATACGTACCTAGCTCGCTAAACCCTGCAGACCTCGGTTCTCGTGGCGTCAACCCAGAGCAAGCTGCTACCTCCACCTTATGGTGGCATGGTCCTGATTTTCTTTTGCAGCCAGAGGTCTCTTGGCCAAAACTTAAGCAGAATCAACTAGATTTACCAGAATTAAAAGCGCATTCCGCTTTGGTGGCGGAGCTTTCACCAGGCAATGCTAGTGAACACATTTTAAACATACAAAACTATTCTAACTTTAGTTTCTTACTAAGAGTTGTCACTACACTACTCAGATTTATTTACAACTGCAAAAACGTTAAAAATAAAATCATTGGTCCTTTACAAACGGTTGAACTAGACAAAGCCTTAAAACTATTAATAAAAATATGTCAAAATGAAACATTTTCTAAAGAAATCAATTTATTAAAACAAAATAAACCTCTAAAACCTAAATCATTAATTCTATCTCTAAACCCATTTATCGATACAGATGGTATACTTCGCGTAGGCGGTCGGATCAAATCTTCGTTTTATCCGTTCGATAAAAAACATCCGATTCTCTTACATTCCAATCATCATTTCACAATTTTAATGTTCCGGCATGAACATGAGCGCCTTTTCCACGCAGGGCCTCAACTGCTTCTCGCCTCTATTAGGGAACGTTATTGGCCCATTGCGGGTCGTACTCTAGCTAGACGCGTAGCGCGTCAATGTTTTATTTGTCGTCGTTTCAGAGGTCAGACAATGACTAATATAATGGGAAACCTACCTACCGATCGTGTCAATCCAGATTTTCCCTTTAGCTCCGTAGGAATAGACCTAGCCGGTCCATTTTTAATTACGGATCGCAAAGGACGAGGTTGCAAGATAACAAAATGTTATCTTTGCGTATTTGTTTGCTTTCGATTTAAATGCATTCATTTAGAAGCCGTAAGCGAGTTAAGCAAAGATGCATTTATTTTAACTTTAAATAGATTTATTTCACGTCGCGGACTACCTAACACTATATACTGCGACAATGGTAGAAATTTTGTTGCTGCCGCGAAAGAAATCCAACATTTCTTCTCGTCTAACAAAGAAGAGATTTCAAGCTTCGCCGCTCGTCGAGGGGTCGAGTTTCGCTTCTCAGCACCATACGCTCCTCATCAAGGTGGACTCTGGGAAGCGGGCGTAAAATCCGCAAAGCATCACCTAAATAGGGTCCTAGGTAGTGCACATCTGACTTTCGAGGAACTGTCATCACTGTTTGCACAAATTGAGGCAATCCTGAACAGCCGTCCTCTCTGTCCACTTTCCCCATCGCCCAATGATTACGTGCCACTAACACCAGGACATTTTTTAATAGGGAGACCTCTGACATCTCTGCCAACGCCGTGTCTCCTGGACTACAGCACACACCGCATCAACCGGTTCCAGCGCCTTGAACAAATCAGGCAGCACTTTTGGAAGCGCTGGGCTTCCGAGTACGTCAGCGAGCTACAGCAGCGTACCAAATGGCGCACAAGGTGCACAGACCTGCGCCTCAATGATCTCGTCCTCATCAAAGAGGAGAACGCTCCACCGCTATGTTGGCGCCTAGGACGAGTTCACAAGCTGTACGTCGGCTCCGATGGTGTGCCCCGTGTCGTCGACGTCTCTACAAGCAACGGGCTAGTGCGTAGAGCCATCAACCGCCTCTGCCTACTGCCTGCAGCCGAAGATCAAGATTGTTGAAAGAAGCCTTTCAACGGCCGGGAGGATGTCGCCGCCGATACACGCACATCAGCAACACACAATCAGTCATACGTACACTCACAATCATTCCACTCATTCTATACATACATACATTCATACATACAATTCACTCACACATTCATTCTACTGGGCCCCAGCCCACTAAAAAACCACCGACCCTATCGAACCAAATTGTCGGGCTATTTCTGTAGAATCTTGACGAATATATCTAGTTCCAAGATTCGCCTAGTTTTTATTCCTCTTGTTCCCATCACGAACATTACTACAGCACATATCACTTCACCCCAATCTCTCGATAGCACAATAATTAATTCTACCAGTTAATTACAGATCGTTAAGATTACGTTCGATTAAATCGTAACGTTCACCGAGCACGTTGTTGCATCTGCACTTCCCGACGACACAACGGTCCCACACATAGTGTCAGCCATTCTAAGATGGCCGCTACAACCATGCTCGGTGTTCATTCGTTTGTTCATACTGTCATTTTCGAATGACAGCTGACTTCAAAGAAGGACGCGATGACAGTATAAAATGACAGCTGACGCATTGAGAAGTAGATGTGCCAACAAATTAATATTAATCAGTTACATTTAGATACCAACAATATTACTTAAGCACATTTTTTTTTAAATTTTATTTGTCACTCATTAGTTTTGTTAACAAATGTTAATGATGATAAAGATGACGATGATTAAAACACATTCGCTTCTCAATACCCCTGTATTATAATAATATATCCTGTGAAAGATTATGAAGACAAAGTCATCCAATAACTTTTTTATGAATGATTGATTTATGTGTTCATACGTATATGTCACTAAAATAATTTTATTTCTAAATCAATCAATGTTTTAAAAGATAAACAATCACATTTAGATCAACTATATCTTTGGTTTAAACCATAATGGAGCCCTAACATCTCTTCATAGTGTGTTGATTCAATCATAGATTTCTTTTAAACTTATGTTTGGAAACCAATTCGGGATTATGTTGACTGATATTTTTTTTTTATTGTTATCGTTACTTGTGATTGATGGTGTGTAGAATTCGGTTGTTAGAATGCTTTTTGCGAAATACTAACTCTACTGTCCAGAGTCCTCTATGTCCGCTTTTAATAAACAAGAGGCTTAAAGCCAATGACTTTTTTTTTATTCTTCGATAAGCTGGCGTTTGACTACAACTTGCCTGATGTTAAACAATGATTAGTTAGTCTACTATGGAACGCGCCAGCCCAGTATACCGATTCACTCGTGATTACAAATGATTACCGGCGAGAAGGTGGCAGTGGAATGAGCCTCCTTAAGGGTAGTAACCTTAAAGGAGCAACAATTCCTACCCACCCTCTCTGCATGGTGTCACCAGACATCGCACCGGAACACGGCAAGGCCGCTTGGCGGTGCGGCTTTGTCTGGTGGGTTGTCACTAACCACGGCCGAAGCCTACTACGAGTTGATTGTTACCTGATTTGCACCACCCAGGGACCACGTGTGGGGATTTCAATTAAAGGTGTACAAAACTTAAAGGTGTACGAGACTCTACTCCAACACCGCTTCCACTAAACGTCGTCACCCTAAACTAAGGCAACTGCTCGCAGTCCACGTGGTGAGTCCATAGTTTCCGTTATAGCAATTCGTATTCTTAGTTTTGGATAAATCTCGATCGATCTCATCGAGCAATCAGCACGCAGATACCACGCAAACTGCTTGTTTGCAACGCGCGGTGAGAGAGCCGTCCACTACCAGCAGCCTGACAGGGGTAAACTCGCTGACAGCGAGCTGTCTGCTCATTTATGTGGCCAATGGAAAATATATCTAAAGAGCAACACTTAAAGCCCATATTTATTATTTTTTATCTTGTCGGGTGGGAACGGAGTCGTGTAGATAAGTGGAAAATGTGTTCATAGAAAAAATACCTATTACTTCACTGCTAGACGCCACTGACCACAACCCGCTGTCACTAACCTACCTGGACATACTAGTCATTCTACCTAGACTGAACCTTCCAACGCTACATTTATATCTCTTCATTCCAATAAAGTGTACTGCTTTAACGATTGCTATACACATATAGATGTGTTTAAGTTTTCAGTTATAAGCTGTGAGTTTTGATATGACTCAAGTTAACAAAATGATAGTAATATTATTTTCATTTGAGGTCTGCTCATTACTATTGCAGAATCTTTGAACACCTAATTCAAATCCTTAACCTTCATCAAACTTCAGCAGAATGTAGCCGATATCATATTTATCAAAGGCTTAGTACAGATCCGAACAATGGTACATTAGTTTCAAACTGTCAAACATTTAGTAAGTAGTAATACGTATGTAAATTCATCCCTTCGAAGTTTATTGTTATGGCAAGATGCTCTTAAACGCCTTTGGTAGGCGTAAGATGTTGTGACACACTGCTAATAAAATCCAACAACTGGTATAATATTGGACAGTAACTTAATAACTCACTGCGTACATACTGAGATAGATATAAATTGACGGCCTTGTTGGACACTTGTTTCAAACTGCAAAGACTATCTAGTGCTTTAATACTGGATCAAGAAAAAAAGTGTTACTTTTTTCAAGGCTCAGAATAATTCCTAAGGTTTTACTAGTATCCGATACTGCAGTAATAATATACGCTGGCCTCCAATATTAGGTTCATATGGAAATTTAATGGTAGGAAGATTAAACATGGATGAGACAGCTTGTGTATACTTTGAGTATTACAAATGTTTGTTTTCATTTTGTTTCGAATTTTGATAGGTTGTAAGAGTAGAAGTTTCTCGTAAAATCTAAATTGCAAAATGTATTAAATGAAATAATTTTATTTTTAAGTTCATGACCTCATTAGTCTTCAATCTTATCAGTCCGTATATCAGTTATGTAGCGGACCGTGTCTAAGTGCTTCAGTTCTCGTTCTCAACTGTTAGTGAAATTCAAAACAGGCCGTTTGTGCGTCAATGAGAGCTCCTCGATTTATTGAAGTGACTTCACAGTATTTTACATTTTATTGAATCGCTAAATGTCCCAAGTGTATCGTTACTCTGATATTACTGAGAGAGAATTGAGAATAAAGTGTACTTAAATGGTATCGTTTGATCGCTTATTTATACAAAACTATTAGGTAGCTGCTACATGAGGTACTCACAAACTTTCGTTTCATTAAGTTATTTTATTAATTAGATTCCAGGCAGAGACGAATATCATCCAAATTTCGCCACTCGAATTCATGGTGTATTTTCATTTTTAAACTGGCACTAATTTTCTCATTAAATTCGGTTCCATTAGGCAAAGGATTTGCATTGTAGATGGTTGGTATATACTAGCATAACTAAAATTATAATGTTTCATTTTCAATGTTTGTAATCTACAGAGACCAAAACAGATTTTGAATTGAAAATACCAAACCTTACTAGACATATTGCAATGAGCAATTTCCAAATCAAACCCATTTGCTTTAAGTTACAAGCAAGACAATCTATTTCAACTGAGCAATATTCGAAATCTCACGATCTATTCATTCCACATCTTGTTTTGACAAATTTCATCCAAACTGTTCCATTAGTCAAATTAATTATTTACTGTCTTGGCTCACAATTTGTCCTTTGACCAACTAGAGAGGCATTGTAATCTTGGAGAGTTGTCGATGTTGGTAAGGATTTATAGTTTGACATTACCTTTGAATAAGTGGTTTGGTGGTAATAGTGATTTCGAAGTTGTAACAGTTTGAATTACAAATATAGTAAGTGCTGTCAGTAATTTTGATAATGTACTGGAGATTAGAGGTGATGGTTTGAGTGTTAATGTTGCACAAAATTTTGAAATGGTTGACAGTTGGAACAATATTAAAACAATAAAAGAGCACTTTTAATTTTAGCGATAAATAGCGATATCTATAATTGTTATTTCTATTACAGAAATTATGTTTCATGTTTTTAATTATTTATTTATTTAAGATTGCCAACAGTTATTACATATTTCACAAGGCATATGTATACAAGAAATAACTTAAAAACTAAAATGCATAACCTATTATACGCAAACACCGCATGCATAAACAGACATAATTTTTTTGGACATTTAAACAAAAAGATTTAAAAAAAAATTAACAATACAATACTATATTTATGTGAAAGTAAAATGTTATCAATTAGATGCATATAAAAAGATAAAAAGGATTTAACATTTTTGGATGTTGTTTTTGTTTGAAGACATTTAAATTACATGAAGCAATTAATCATTTTTAGTTTGGAATATCAGGGCCGAGTGTGTAATGTCCTAACATATAATTACGATTAATAATTCGCACTGTATATAAATGAAAACTTGACAATAATACAAACAATTAGTTACTATATTCTGATTTCTTATTTGCTTCTAATTATCCTAAAACGCTCCTCAATCTAACTCTAAAATCTAGGCAACATCGACAATCCTTCCCAATCCCTCTTACCTAGCAATTTGATATCATATAATCCCGTCTGCCACCAACAATACCCAGGAATACATTATACTGAAGTCAACAACAACCGCGAGTCCCCTTTGAATCGTTGCAGAATTAAGCTCGGTACAATAGATTGCTACAGTAGTTTTGTCTTGAACGAATCCATCTTTTGTTGCCTGTTTGTGAGCGGCTACTCTATCTTTTAGCATTTCTTTATTACCGTCTTCTTTAAGTTCGTTTAATGTTCTTTTTGTTGGCTGTTATTAAGTTTCATATATTTTTTGTTTTGATTTTTAATAGAACTAAGAAGTTACCGTCTCCTTAATTTTAAGTTATTAACAGTGTTATTTTAGTTTTACTAAAACTTTGTCATTGAATCCGTTAAAAACACATTCTTGTCATCCACTGTCTTTTCTAGTTATTGGTTTTGCTGAAATTTTATTTAGGTACAGTAAGATGTGTAAATTTTACTGATATCACTCAATCACTTTAATTATTAAATTTGGACACAAAGGTGTAAGATCGAATGGATTTTCATCGTCGAAAGGGACAATATTATGTTGTGAACACAAGAAAATTAAATTCTACATAAATTATATATGTAGAACTAGCTTTCCGCCGCGGCTACGCCCGCGTGAACTAAATATCATGCCCAGCAGTGGGACAAAAAGTAGCCTATAGCCTTCCTCAACAAATGGGCTATCTAACAGTGCAAGAATTTTGCAAATCGGACCAGTAGTTTCTGAGATTAGCGCGTTCAAACAAACAAACAAACAAACTCTACAGCTTTATAATATTAGTATAGATTATAATATTAGTATAGATTTCACATACGTTATTTAATTAATTGATAATGGCGTGATTATAAATGATTTTTGAAACTTAATATTATAGGTAGCATATATATTTTTTGGCTGAAAAAAACTTATATTTTAGCCAACAAATCTTCTTCTTCTCTAACTAGACCTTATCCCACTTATCTGGGGTCGGCCTTCCTTGTCCTCATCCTCCATTTAGCACGATCTTTTTAGCCAACAAATATATAATAAATAATATGCGTAATCTGTAGCAAAATGGCTTGTATTATTGTCATACGTAACAAACTCTGACTTGCACAATACATATAAATTCAATAGTATTTCAAGACTTTCTATCTATTTTTTCACACACATCAGTTAAATGAAGCAGATCTAAATCGTAAATTATATCAGCTTTATACCAAAGCAGTAAGGTTTAGTTTTGAACATTAAGTTTCAAAAGTTACTTTGGACGGACGAACGGATGCGATCGGTCATGCTCGCGTGTGCCCGATACATCAAAAGTGATAGTTTTTGAACAATTTCATCATTGTCAATGAGCATTGAATTTGATGAGTCACAAGATTCTATGTGTTTTTAACCTTCAACGAAAAACAGGGATGTTATAACTTTATAATATGTAACTGTATGCCTGAAGAGAAACTTCTAAAGCAATAAAAGCGGCCTTGCCATATTTTGGTGCGTAATCTGGTAACTCCATTCAGAGGGTGGGTCAGAATTTTTGCTTCTTTATTCTCTTCTTTATGGTTTCTAATCATATGGAGCCTCATTCCACTGCCACCTTCCTACTGAAAATCATTCGTAATTGCGAGTGTATCGGTATATTGGGAAGGCGCGTCTCATATAGACTACATCATTATTTAACATCAGGCAAGTTGTAGTCGCAAGCTTAAAGCAGCATAAAAAAATAATTATTTTTCCTTAGTTATCGCATTTAAGTGAATTTTAAATAAACAACAAGACAATTTATTAAAAAAACACACAAACATTTTGTTTAACCAACACTGACATCCGAATAAAGTAAAAACAAGCGACGGCAGCTCAAATAAACAGGGAATATACAAAACGGACATTTAACAACACAGCGCAACATTTCAATCCTTTGCACGGAAGATTTAAAGCCCAAAATCCAGTAAAATTTAATTTTGATAGATGCTCGCGAATACAGTACAATTACAAAATACGATGCATTGATATAGGTAAATAAACTAGATGTGACGGTGATGAATGGCAAAAACAAATGAAGACCGGTAAATTTGATCTACAATATCAAGATATTATAGCCGAGAGTTACCAATATACGTAATGTTAGTGAGAAATTGAACCTTTTTAACTTTGAGCAAGAGTTAGCATGCATAAAAAGGAGCCAGTTATTTATCAGTTTTTCAGATTGCAAATTCTTTAGGTTTGTATAACTCCATTTTAAATAAACTAATACGCTTTGCGTCACTTTAATTGTTATTTTATTATTATTATTTTAGTTTGTATAACACCGTCATAAATACACAAATAAATTTTGCGAAATTTGCTGAATTTGATCAATAAAATTTATCATGCGAGGTTGTTATTTTAATTTTTCTTGGTTTTCAGTCGTATCCAGTAACTCTATATCAACAAAAATCCACGTCGGATTTGGCTGTCGCAAAGCTGCAACTCGGATCAACTGAGCTTACACGTAGCGACGTACTGTTACACTAATTACGATACAATACGATCAGATTCAAGGGAATCATTTGCATGCCTGTTTTGTAAAGACTTTGTAATTACATTGACAAGGATTTGGTGCTAATTGACAATGTAATTACGACATCCTTCTACCCGCGGCTTCACCTACATGGTATTAGTATAAATAATAATATTAATAATAAAAAGTCTTTCTTGTCTCTAATTATAAATGTTCAGTGTCTTATATCTAGTTACAAAGGTAATGTACAGTAGCTATTGACGCTGTCTCCCAAACTAAGCGATTGTGCTTTTGTGTGAACTTTGTTTAGGGCATAAACTATTTAGGACCATGTGTTTTTAAAATTTCGCGCATGTGTGTTAGTGCGTTTGAGAGTGCCAGCGCGCGCGCGCGAGTATGTGTGTGTGCAGTGCGTGTGCGCATAATGAGCAGCCTTTGCATTCCTCAGCCTTTTAATTCACAGTAGTTTTTGCGTGAAAGAGTAACAAACATTACTATTCATGACGTCATGTTGGACGTATGTAGGTCACACGTCCATACAAACCTTTGCATTTATAATATTATTGGGAAGATTATCGACTAATGGCGTAGTGGTAAGTGACCCTGACTTGAGAGATAGGTGAAGTCGTAGGTTCAATTTCTACCTAGGACAAACCTTTGAGTAATGAGCATGTTTGCTTGCTCTGTGTCTAGGTGTAATTTATATTATAATATATCTATATGTATGTCTATAAGAAAAAATATTGTCCAGTAGTAGACACAGATAATATAATACTAGTAGTAGATGTCCTGATCCCACAAGCAAAAATAATTTCTTAATTTTGGCCGAAAGTTCAAACATGTTCTTTATCTTTACTATAATCATCCAAAATCCTTAAAATAATCATATATTTCTGTAATTTTAGATATTAAGTTTTCCCGCTTCAATTTATAAACACGTCTTGCTCTGACCGCTGCTACGAACCGACTGCCGTTTCAACCGACATTACAAATTAAAAAGCGGAAGTGGTATCGAAACGGAAACTGACTAAACTATTAAATTTATTTACATGTAGTACATTAAAACTAAACCAAAACTAGGTTTAACTAGATAATTAGCCAAATATATAATTTACAATTAATAGTGATCAGTAAACCTATTATAGAATAAAAAAAAGTAACCCCTCTTTTATCTATCAATTTATATAGTATACTAGCTTTCCGACAGCGGCTTCGCCTGCGTGTATGTCGGTTATCGCGCCAAAACATTACCTCCTTTTTGCGCAGTCGAATAAAAACTATCTTATGTCCTTTTTCGGATTTCAAACTACCTCCATACACAATTTCATCCAAATCGGTTCAGTAGTTTAAGCGGGAAAGCTTAACAGACAGACAGAGTTACTTTCGCATTTATGATATTAGTAGGTATTGTCTTTGATTTACGCGAATATCACACATTAAAATAAAACTACTTTGTAACGGATTTTATCGCGGTTTATTTTCCATCCGTGAACATGAAGTCTGAAAAAACTTTGAAACGTCGGGATCTAAAATCTAAAATAAATTGCAATAAAATCCGTTATAAAGTAGTTTTATTTCAATATCAAATTAATAATAATACAGTGGGACATTAACACACACGGTCATCTGATTTCAAACTAAGCAGAGCTTGTACTATGGAAACCAGATAACTGGTAATATACTACATATAATACTTTTCTTTTGTAAATTATACTTAAATATAGATAATTACACCCAGACCCAAGACAAATAGACATATTTAAACAAAATGTTTGTATCGGGTGGGAATCGAAACCACGACCTGCGGCGTGAAAAGCAAGTATCTTACCGACCACGCCACCGGCCCGTCAAACAAATACTTAACTTATACTTACTTACTCTTCTTCAATTTATACTTAAATTACAATGAACAATTTATTATACTTAAATTACATTATGTGTAAAAATGTTATTATTAAAAGAATCCCAAATTCAAGTTATGATAACTCTTGATTAGTAACACTCTTCCGTAGTTGGATGGGGTGTATGAATTCTTCCACAAACTATAAGAACGGTATAAATTCTGATAACCATACTTATTTAAAGAGGACCTCTTTCAAATTAATCTCGACCTTACCAACCCAAATCCACACCATTTACTAAACTATTTGCCCGAAAACAATACTATTAGCTGAAACAATTGTGAAGGATAAGGAAAAACACCGACATCACGTAGGGAACATTTAACTTTCCTATCGGACACGGAATTAGTGGGGACATTGATCGATGGTGTTGAGGACTAAACGTAGGAACTTCTGATTAAGTAGGTCTGTATGTTTAGCAGCAAATATGTACCTATCCTAAGAGATGGGGTTATCAAAAATCACATACAATGAAGACGGTTTTGTTTTTGTTTTGGCTGTCAGATAGTTTTTTAAATGCATGATTAAAGATAACGGCGATACGTCTAACCGAAATCTCGAATGACGTCGCGCTTAGGTAAGTTTTATTCAGAGGTGCGACGTAGCGCGTTACATCTTAATATTGTTTCATTTCAATGAAATTATATGTGACATCCACCAAATCGCACTTGGCCAGCGTGTGTGGATTAACGCCTAAACTCTCACCCCGTAAGATAGATAAGAGGAGATCCGTGACAAGTAGTGGGACACTAAAAAGGATTGAAGTAAAGAAGAGTGACATTACTGTCAGTACTAGTATCAATATAAAATAGTATCAAATAGTGCTAGAATTAATAATAATAATAATATAGTGGGACATTAAAACACACGGTCATCTGATCCCAAACTAAGCAGAGCTTGTACTATGGAAACCAGATAACTAGTAATATACTACATTTAATACTTTTCTTTTGTAAATATATACTTAAACTAGCGGCCCGTCCCAGCTTCGCCCGGGTAGCTTCAGCCCACTCAACAATTTCCATAAAATGTGATAACCATAGCAGCGCCATCTATTGATTACTTACTCAACCCAGTCGAAAGGTATCGACATCTGTTAGAATCATTTGGAGTTAACAGATAATTGTGACTGTCAAATAATAACAGACAAATAATTAGCAATAAATTAAAATTGCGACTATAATTTGAGATTTAAACTATCCTATCTCTCAAGTTGGATCGAACTGCACATGGTGTGCGAATTTTATTATAATCGGTTAAGTGGTTTAGGAGTCCATTGAGGACAAACATTGTGACACGAGATTTATATATATTAAGATATAGATAATTAATTCTAAATGAACGATAAAAACAGCGCAAAATAATAGAATAAAAATTGCTCTAAATTCAGTGGATTAAATTTTTTAGCAATTTATCAGTTTAATTAATATAATATCACGCTTAATTATAATAATTTTTTAAAACCTTAATTGATTTACAATTTTATAATGCATTTTATTTTATTTTAATTAATTGTAAATTTTGTTTATTGTAATTAATTGTAATATGGATACAACCTGTAATAAATGTCATTTTATCTTATTTGTATCAACGAAATTCACACAGTCAAAAGTCAAAATTATTTCCTTCAAGGACCAACACGTGACCTTATTTCCCATGATTTATAAAATAATTTAAGTATTTGTGTTACGATGCGTAATCAATTGACTGTTATGAAAACCATTAAACATGAGTTAACGCATGCTTTCTGCACCCTGTATGATTTAGAACATTTACATATTTATACATTTTAAACCTTATGTTATTTGAATTAATGTTCATATTCGAATACAAATACTTTTTGAATAGGTATATTATTATTTTAAAATTTAAGTTGAGAACTGAGGCGTTTTGATGATGTTTAAATTGGAACTATATGTTTTATAGTTAAAGTTGATAATTGAATGGCACAATATATAAGGGTTCCTTACGTCAAAGGTAAAGGTTAAAACGAAACTTTTTTAGCATCAATCCGTTGGTTTCACTGCCCGTCTGTCATAACAAGGGCGAAAAAAAACATATTGTCCTAGTCGATTTACTACCGATAACTGCCGATTTACACCACACCTCCATGAAAGTATTACTTCCGTAATACTTCTAGTATTTAAGATTCATAGGAGTTTTAGAAAAACGTACTCTAAATACCAACCAGCTTCGTTGCTACTAATCGGGTTTTGGGGGCTGACTCACCTTAGACCGTGGGAGTGCACTTTTTATCTGAATCCCCACACGTCGTCCTTGTGTAGTGCAAATCAGCTGACAATCAACTGGTAATTAACTGGTGGTGGGCATCAGACAGCGACAATGAACAGCGGTGGCGCAGCGGTATGGGCCTGGCCTTAGAAATATAAGGTCGAGGATTTGATTCCCCGGGTGCCCACACGTCTTTGTGTGAATTGTTTCATCTCCGCTGCTCAATATCGGTAAAAGAAAACATCGTGACGAAACCATTCGAGCACATGTGACATCCAACAACTCGCACTTGGCCAGCGTGTGTGGATTAAAGCTTAAAATATCTCAACTCGTAAGATAGTTAAGAGAAGACCCGTGCCCAGCAGTGGGACACTAAAAAGGGTCGAAGTGAGGCTTCAGACATGGTTAGTTACCACCCACCAGACAAGGCCGTACCGCCAAGCGGCCTGGCCGTGTTTCGGTGCGATGTCTGGTGTTTTTTTTATTATGGTGTAGAATAACTACTTTAATCCACAGCCACTTTCTCACCGTAAATTATTCGTAATCAGGAGTGAATCGATATATTGTGAAGGCGCGTCCCATTGTAGTCTACATCGTTGCTTAACATTAGGTAAGTAGTAAAGTGCAAGCCTATTTCAGAATTTAAAAATAAAGATCAGAAGAACCCTCTCTACTCCGGTTTAATGCGCCCTTAGCTGTTTTTTTTAATGTAAACTCTTGTAACATACGCGACTTTTCGGATGAGTGGATTAAAGTCGTTTGTCATATTTAGATGTTGTGATTTTTTAATTATTTGCTAATGTTAGGGGCGTGAGAATGTTTTGTTGATTTATTAGCAGAACTACGTTTATTGTGTAAACTATTGTTAAATTGAGTTTGAATCCGCTTTGATAGTTTGGGTGTTTTAAAATGTACCTATGGAAAAAAATTAGACTGTTTTATCGATGAGTTTGTTTTGAATGACCGAGATTGTTAGACGTAGGCCTCTCCTAAAGCATGCCACTGAGCACGATCCGTGACTCCTCTCATCCAGCTCTTACCAGCCACCTTGCAAAGATCGTTATTCCACCTAGTCTGAGGGCGTCCTACGCTACTTTTGCCAAAAGTTGGTCTCCACTCGAGAGCTCGTTTACCCCAACGGCTGTCGGTTCTGCGGCAGATATGAAAATGAATGAATGAATGAAATGAATGAATGAAAATGATTCATTACGTATTGAAATAAAACTACTTTCTAACGGATTTTATCGCGGTTTATTTTAGTTTTCAGATCCCGACGTTTCAAAGTCTTTTCAGACATCATGTTCACGGATGGACTGAGGTATTTGACGTCCAAATTTTTTTTTATTTTATTTCAATGTGTAATATTCGCGTAAATCTAAGACAATACTTCATTACGTATTCGATCCTTCAGAGAAACTCCGAGCATAGCCCTTTTTTTTTAATACAAAGATAATATTGTCGCTATAAACATCACTGAATGATTGATGTTTTTCTTCTGAACCCTTACATACAAACTGACACGACCATTAATCTAACGTGTATGTAAATTTTGTTCTGATAAATCGTTGGTCAAGCAGATCTCGTCCATTACCCGAGGTCTCTGGTCATTTGTTACAGTTTATTTGCTTTGTAAATTTAACTACCTATAGTTTTTTGTTGGATTAATCTTATTAAAATACTTAGGTACTTTAACTTATTCAAGCATTTGATCTTTCTTTCTATGATACAACAATAAAACAAAATAAAACAAATACATTTGTAGGCCTATTGACCACGGTTCCTTGTCAAGACTAAATTGCAAAGCCTCGAGCATCGCCGCAAGGTTGCTGGTCTTACGGTCTTCTATCGGATACATTTCGGAGAGTGTGCGTTGGAATTACATAATCTCCGTTCTATTATCGGACAAGTAGAGGTACGGTTGTACGCCATCGATATATGGTGGAAATTCCACGGGTACGCACAAAACGCTTTGCTTCCACTTTTATTGTGCGAACTGCTTAGTTGTGGATTCGCTACCGACATCTCTGTTTCCCGAAAGCTATAATCTGCCTGTCTTCAAGTCACGAGTGAATCGGTATTTACTGGGCAAGCGCGTTTCATCGTAGACTGCATCATTGCTTAGCAACAGGCAAGCTGTGGTCAAGCGCAAGCCTATAACAGAATAAAAAAAATGAGAGAACACTCAGTGAAATAACAAAAAATAAGTAGATACATAATAACAGTTACGAAACAAAGAAAATAAAAACATAAGAAATAAGCAGTGTGGCCCAGCAGTGAGACCCATCAGTGTCCAACGTGAGATTGCTTAGCAAACACTGTTAGTACAAGAGTTCCCGAATTCGCAGAAGCCACACATAACCCTGATTTTCAGCAATGTAGGATCACGATGTGGTTGATATAGTTCATCGATTTTTAGGGCACATCACTATTGCTAATGTATCTACACGCACTATGCGTTTCAAATAAGAATAAGACTGAACTCGCGACTAACTTCATACGAATAACCAAGCAAAAGTAGCGTCAGCACATAATATCAAACCACACGGAATGAATTATATTAACATGTATGGAAAAGAGATTTAAGTAGAAAAGTTTGTAGCTTATCTAAATAAAGTTACGCCTAGGATGCCACAAACTTGTACATAATTACACAGATACACAGATTTACACAGATTTTAACTTATTATAACATCGCTTTTTTTCGTCCGAAGTTAATAAAATATATTTGTACCTTAATATTCAACTCCAAATACTCAATCTTTCTCAAACTGCAATAAGGTATTCACATTCACAAAAAAAAAAAAATATTTAAATTTTCATCTGGATGTGATTATTTTTCAAACAAAAGTTTTTGCCCACCGTACTAAAAATTGTAAAGGTTTTGCTCATTCCGTCCAAGATGGCTAATTTTTAGTCCTATTCTTATTTGAAACTTATAGTAAGTACATTGGAGACCCATGGGCACGCAACTAGTCTAAATATATAAAAGAAGAAACTGACTGACTGACATATCAACGCAGCGCCCAAACCGCTGGGTCTGGAGACTCTAAATTTGGCACATAGGTTCCTTGTGGGGTCTAGGGGTGCACTAAGAAAGGATTTTTCAAAACTCACCCTTTAAGGTAGTGAAACGGGGTTCCAAAGTTTATATGGAGAAACAAGATTAGTGAGATCAATTTCGCGGGCGAATCCGCGGGCGGAAGCTAGTATTAAATAATGAGGACGAATGCAAACAATGAAAATTAGACCTCTTCATTTCATTTTTGATAGCAGCTCTTATAAAATAGGTGAAGGGGTTTTGCGTTGGCCTCCTTCAAAAACTGGAACAACGTAACAATACTTAATTATCTAGGTTAATTGGTTAAGCTTGATTTAAAATAAAATAGTAAAAAGCGCCTTTCTCCGTTAGTGTTTGTTTCAAAGAAAATTTAATTCTGGAGCCTGACTCACTTGTCAACCACAAGTGAGTCAGGCTCCAGAAAAAAAATCGCACGCTCTATACAGTGTGCAACCTTTTTTTGAGTGAATTTCTCAGGTCATAAATTTACTCGTCTGGGCTGAAAACACAGTGCTGATTTATAGGTTATGCAACGATTATTTTTCTCAGAATTAGAGAAACGTGAATTTAGTTGAAGCCACTTAAATTATGTCTAATTATGTTAATTTTTATTTTTATTTTTATGAAAAAACATGAAGAATTTTCTATTTCCGTTTCATAGTTAATTAGTAAATGTCAACAACAGTTTGGTCCGAGCGAAATTTAAAATTTCTGGGGTCATTTTGTTTTGCCGTCCTGAGCTTCCACCAATGATTTAAACGTATGACAAATACCTGCCAGAAAATGTATACAAAATGTTGCACTTTATTCCATAAGTTCTTTTTACCAAACCTGAAAATGAAAAAGTACATGTAAATTAGGGATAAAAAAAAAATAATAATAAAAAAAATTAAAAAAAAAATTGAATCTTTTACCAGCTTTCCGCCGCGGCTCCGTCTTCGTGATCTACATTCCATATCATGCCCAGTAGTGGGGTGAAAAGTAAAAGTATTATTTCTTTGTTGAAATTTTTCGATTTTTTTTTATGTTTCGTTACAGCTACGTTTTCGTTAGCCTTACCTATCTATTCAATCTTTCAGAATACATACTACATCAAAATCTAATACAAAGTTGTAACCATCTACACAACAGAAACACACGAGTGTGACAGTCTCCCCTCGATATGTCCTCAAGGCGCGAGGGTCAGTGTACTGACACAGCCTCTGTCCGATACCACTTGAATAATGCAATTAGAGAGATATCGAACTGTCTCCTTTGATATGTTATTGTTAGTACTCGTATTACAGCTATGGATAATGTTTACTTCACTACATCACTACATAGTATAAAATAATGTCGCATTCCTGTCCCTTATATCGCTAAGTGCGCTTAAATGTTTAAAACTACGCAATCGATTTTCATGCGGTTTTTTTATCTTAAATAATAATTCAAGAGGAAGGTTTATGTATATAATACATGCATAATGTAGTAGAAAAACACTGATAATTTTAGATGTCACTGATGCGATGTCATAAATTAACACATTATTTGTGCTTACATTGCAAACGCTGGCTAACTCCTACGAGATATATCAAAATAATGTTCTACAGTATTGCACACGTTAAAAGGTCAACAAATAAGTCCGCAATGGTACTCGTATATGTCTATCTCATAAGGATAACCCACAATAACCATTATTTTATCTTTTACTTTCAACCAAAAGTAATGGCTTATTTACGAAGCGATTTTAAGCAATTTAACATTAATCCTAATCTAGTTAAATGCATTGTCTATTTGATATAGATCAATATGGCCATTTACAGCACATATTTTAAATGAAAATTTCCGAAGATATTACAGATTTAAAACAGCGGTGCGGCGCGCGGTAGCAGTCCGGACGCGCGCGGGGTGTGCTGTTTGTATTGTCTAATGGCAAAAAAGCTGTTAACGTTGTATTTATGGACGCTATGCTAACGCTTTGCTAACGCTATGCTAACGCTAAGCTCACGCTAATGATAATGATAATGATAATGCTAATGCTAATGCCAATGCTAATGCTAATACTAATGCTAATGCTAATGCTATTGCTAATGCATTGCGAATGCTAAAACTAATGCAAATGCGATTGCGAATGTGATTGCAAATGCTAATGCTAATGATGATGCGAATGCGATTGCAAAACTAATGAGAATGCGATTGGAAATGCTAATGCGAATGCATTTGCTAAAACTAAATGCTGTGCTAATGCTATGCTAATGCTATGCTAATGCTATGCTAATGCTATGCTAATGCTATGCTAATGCTATGCTAATGCTATGCTAATGCTATGCTAATGCTATGCTAATGCTATGCTAATGCTATGCTAATGCTATGCTAATGCTATGCTAATGCTATGCTAATGCTATGCTAATGCTATGCTAATGCTATGCTAATGCTATGCTAATGCTATGCTAATGCTATGCTAATGCTATGCTAATGCTATGCTAATGCTATGCTAATGCTATGCTAATGCTATGCTAATGCTATGCTAATGCTATGCTAATGTTATTTTTATTGTGTTTGCTAATGTTTTATATTATTTTGATTTTTTAATGTGTGTGTCTTGAATTTTCTTACTTTTTGTATTTGAATTCTGTTATTGTTTTTAATGGAACATATCTATTGCATTAGGTTACACCTGTAATTGAAATAAAACTACTTTTTAACGGATTTTATCGCGGTTTATTTTAGATTTTAGATCCCGACGTTTCAAAGTCTTTTCAGACTTCATGTTCACGGGTGGACTGAGATATTTGACGTCCAAAAATATTAATCACAATTATTACTGACTACCTTCAAACATTAATATTTAAGTTGCGTTCCGATTTAAGCAAACTGAGCTCACAGTGTCTTGAATTCTGAGTTGATTTTGCTTGGGTTTTGGTACAAGTAAATTAAGCACTGGGTCCCAAGCTGGTGGTATATTCCAACCATTTTCTCTGTTAAAATTAGGATGTTTTTTAATTTCAATAGCTTCGCGGATCATTCTTGGTAGGAACCGGTTTTCTTTGACAAGGACCTGTGTTTTATCAAATCTCAAGTAATGGTTGGGGCCTTTTTGAGTATGTTCACACACTGCAGATTTCGTTGAGCGTTGATGTTTAACATCAGCTATGTGTTCTTTTACGCGGGTCCCTATACTTCTTTTTGTTTGTCCTATATATGAGAGTCCACACTCACAGTCAATTTTATAAACACCCGCATCTTGCAGAGGGACTTGACACTTGACAGATGGTAAAAATTGACTTATCTTGGTTTTTGGCTTGAAGTAAGTATTTATAGAAGCCCGCTTAAGGATATAAAACCAAGATAAGTCAATTTTTACCATCTGTCAAGTGTCAAGTCCCTCTGCAAGATGCGGGTGTTTATAAAATTGACTGTGAGTGTGGACTCTCATATATAGGACAAACAAAAAGAAGTATAGGGACCCGCGTAAAAGAACACATAGCTGATGTTAAACATCAACGCTCAACGAAATCTGCAGTGTGTGAACATACTCAAAAAGGCCCCAACCATTACTTGAGATTTGATAAAACACAGGTCCTTGTCAAAGAAAACCGGTTCCTACCAAGAATGATCCGCGAAGCTATTGAAATTAAAAAACATCCTAATTTTAACAGAGAAAATGGTTGGAATATACCACCAGCTTGGGACCCAGTGCTTAATTTACTTGTACCAAAACCCAAGCAAAATCAACTCAGAATTCAAGACACTGTGAGCTCAGTTTGCTTAAATCGGAACGCAACTTAAATATTAATGTTTGAAGGTAGTCAGTAATAATTGTGATTAATATTTTTGGACGTCAAATATCTCAGTCCACCCGTGAACATGAAGTCTGAAAAGACTTTGAAACGTCGGGATCTAAAATCTAAAATAAACCGCGATAAAATCCGTTAAAAAGTAGTTTTATTTCAATGTGTGATATTCGCGTAAATCTAAGACAATACTACACCTGTAATGTTAGATTTAAGTAAGAAATAAATAAATTTCTATGTATTTGAGCTAAATAATTAATTATTATAAAATCAATTATTTTATAAATTATTGACTTTTTTATTAATAAACATTTGAGGGCAGTCCCAATGCTAAAACTAATGCAAATGCGATTGCGAATGTGATTGCAAATGCTAATGCTAATGCTAATGCTAATGATGATGCGAATGCGATTGCAAAACTAATGAGAATGCGATTGGAAATGCTAATGCGAATGCATTTGCTAAAACTAAATGCTATGCTAATGCTATGCTAATGCTATGCTAATGCTATGCTAATGCTATGCTAATGCTATGCTAATGCTATGCTAATGCTATGCTAATGCTATGCTAATGCTATGCTAATGCTATGCTAATGCTATGCTAATGCTATGCTAATGCTATGCTAATGCTATGCTAATGCTATGCTAATGCTATGCTAATGCTATGCTAATGCTATGCTAATGCTATGCTAATGCTATGCTAATGCTATGCTAATGCTATGCTAATGCTATGCTAATGCTATGCTAATGCTATGCTAATGCTATGCTAATGCTATGCTAATGCTATGCTAATGCTATGCTAATGCTATGCTAATGCTATGCTAATGTTATTTTTATTGTGTTTGCTAATGTTTTATATTATTTTGATTTTTTAATGTGTGTGTCTTGAATTTTCTTACTTTTTGTATTTGAATTCTGTTATTGTTTTTAATGGAACATATCTATTGCATTAGGTTACACCTGTAATGTTAGATTTAAGTAAGAAATAAATAAATTTCTATGTATTTGAGCTAAATAATTAATTATTATAAAATCAATTATTTTATAAATTATTGACTTTTTTATTAATAAACATTTGAGGGCAGTCCCAGAATACCTTTGACTAGCAAAGATAGTTAAAAGATCATTTATGATAATATCGCCGTAATTCTCCGATTATTATTAATTAGCTTTCCGACAGCGGCTTCGCCCGCGTGTATGTCGGTTATCGCGCTAAAACATTACCTTCTTTTTGCGCAGTCGGATAAAAAATATCCTATATCCTTTCTCGGGTCTCAAACTACCTCCATACCCAATTTCATCCAAATCGGTTCAGTAGTTTAAGCGGGAAAGCGTAACAGACAGACAGACAGAGTTACTTTCGCATTTATAATATTAGTAGGGATTTATTATTTATATTACTTCGCGATTATCGGTTTCTACATACGGCCCCTGCCAAAGTGTAGTAATCACACCTTAATGTTTAAGTATGAACAAAACATAAAACAAAAGACAATCGACTGTAACCAACATTTCAACCATAAAACCAATGAAAATGGAATTCAAAATAAGAATTTCATTGCGCTTTTTTGAAAAATCCTCATTCGCCCAACGAGATTGCTTTCGAGCTATTATTTGCGCGTAAATCGTTCAGATTTAAAACTCTCGGACCAAACGTCCAATTCACGATTCAACAAAACGGCTGTCCATTCTGATGGATGCCATAGACGCTGTGGAAAAATGCTCAAGGATCTACAACTTACAACCAATCCTGAACCTAAAAACAATAAGCTTAAAGTAGAATTTCCTGTAGCAATAATAAATGCTTGGTCAGATTTGAACTTAAATGTGTTGAACTAGGATCAGATAAAACAGTTAAAAATCGAGTGCAATTACGTTTTTCTTATCTACAAACCCAAGTTTGGGATTCCCCTATTTCGAATTGCTAAAAAAACATTGCAACAGTCGTACCTAATCTGCCAATTAAAATGTAATCCGACACGAATGGTGCTCATTAATTGGGGAAAATTACGTAGATGATGCTTATTAGGAAAATAAAATGAAAACAAGTGAATTTTATTCTAATTTTGTTGTGCCTTTTAAATGTCGGATTATAAAAAGGTTTATTATTTGCTTTATTAGATTTTTATTAAAAAAAATAGGCACAGCTGAAAGCTTATCTATTAATATTATATCGGACAAGTAGAGGTACGGCTATGCGCCACCGTTATATGGTGGAAATTCCACGGGCACGCACAAAGCGCTTTACTCACACTTTTATTGTGCGAACTGCCAAGTTGTGGAATTCGTTGCCGGCATCTCTTTTTCCCGATAGCTTTAATCTACCTGTCTTCAAGTCACGAGTGAATCGGTATTTATTAGGTAAGCGAGTTCCATCGTAGATAGCAACATTGCTTCACATCAGGCAAGTTGTGGTCAAGCGCAAACCTATTATAAGTTAAAAAATAATATGGAGCTGAAGAGATAGTTCACGAACTATTGTTGAACGCGCTAATCTCAAGGACTGGTCCGAATTGAAAAATGATTTCACTGTTAGATAGCTCATTCATTGAGGAAGGATATAGGCTATTTTTGTCCCACTGCTGGGCATAAAAAATATAGGTCAGGCGAATGAAAAGGAAAGGTGGAAAGCCAGTCAAAATTAATAAGTGTTTTTATGGCGGGCTGACTTTTAATATTATTTTCTTTTTTTTTTTGCTGTTTTTGTTTTATCAGTAAATCGGAGTTCGATTGTTTTAAATCGAACAATTATAATAATAAAGCCTTTAAATCATCCGTCTAATGACGTCATCGATGCATATTAATGTGCACATACCTAGTGTTCGCCACATAAGTTACAGATAGTATGAATTATGTAGTTGCCACTTTGAAAGCAATTAACAGGTTTCCATTACATAACTCAGCGATGTCTGTTCACTCAAGATGGTTGGTTAGTGTGGAGCAGGATTTTGTTTTATTTTAACTTCAAATTTAGGCTTGAGTTAAAACTTGCAAAAAAGTTTGAAAATCATTTCCTTGGCACGTAGTCGGACAAGAAGAACACTTGATATTTCATTGAAGGAAGTAAGTAAATATAATTGGATTAATCTACTAGATGAATCACCTTAAGAAATCTGGCGTGTGGAAAAACGAAACATGCGAGAATTCGAGATTTTGCAGAAAAGCCTTATCATGAGGACATTTGTTGAGCTCCATGTCCCGCGTCGAACTCAATGTAATCCATAATTAGGTTAAAACTTTTTTTTTACTATAGTCCAACAAATCTAAGAAGTACCGTTTGACAGTTCTAAACGTAGTACATTTAGAATTTTATTTTTTGCATGAAAATTGTTTATATTATGTTAAAATAAAAATAGCTTCAGAATTCAATTATTTTACAGGAAAGCTAATAAAAATAGTGTGAATTACGCCTCTATAAAGCTAATTTAATAGAAAACAGTGAAACGTCGAACGGTACTTCTTAGATTTGATGGACTATAGATACTAATATTTAATTCCTAATTAAGGTTAGAGTTGAGAGTTGAGTTGCTATTAGTAAGGTCCTTGTTTATCCAATTGTGTGTTGCGCAGTGGGGCACTAATATGTCACTCTGTAAATAAAATGAAATTAATTTTTGTTTATGCAAAATTATTTAATCGATAAGAAATAACTAATCAAGTTGTTGAGTTAAAAGATTTTTTTGAAGAAATGAATGATTTTTTTATCATTGTGAGGACTAGTGCTTCTCCATATCATTGAACACTACCCTAATCCCTTGTCCAGTCCTAATGGTGGTCTTCTGAATAATAATCAAACTCACATAAAATTTCAATAACGGCCTTACTAACTGCCTTTCGATGCAAATGTAGTACTTAGTAACTACTGAGCTCCTACTAATCTTAGTTTTACTTTCGTTCGGACGCTTTACGGATTGATTTTTCCACCAATGACATTTTTTTAAAGTATTACATACATACATAAGTAGTAAATTTGGTAAATTAATTATTTATTTATCTATTTCACTCTATTACAAAGTTAAGAACTACATTTCTGCAATATTTTCCTTTGTGTGAGGCTTTTGTTTGTAAGATAAAACCTCAAGGACGTTCTTTCAAGATTGTTCCATTCATATGACGTGTTGCTTTTCGTACAAGCATTTTTGTTTTATTGTTATCTGCGACCTAATAATGTATATCAGCCGAATATAGTCTCCCCATAAGATTTATATAGCATTTTTACTAATTTTGTTAAAAAAAATTCATCCGTAAATTCTTCGAACGAACGAACAGTGTAAACAAGTAGCATATTTGCCTCATTTTAGTTTATTATCCCTTAATAATGTTTCAACGTGACCAGTGATAAATATCAATTTAAAAACTTAAGTATTTTAATGTTATTTTTTCTAAGTATGCAAATGTGATTTGAGTTTATAGTTACAGTTTGGTTTTGTTTGAGCGCGTTTTGAATTTTAATTGAATTTCGAATTTCTTTCTAACAGTCATTTGTTTTTACAAAATTGCTGTTTTGAGATTTGTTCGGTTGTGTTAATTTTGTTGAGTATTTTTATTTTATGTCTAACTAAGTAGCTGGCGCTTTACCTCATCCTGCCAGATGTATAACAATGATGTGATCTGCAGTCTGCAATGAACCTGCTAGTCCAACTATCTTCGTGCCGCTATTTTATTGGTTTGTATTTTTTTTTATATTTAATGTCTTGTTCTTATAAATCCGCTTCTATATTTAAAATAGTTTTTTTTTTCTTAAATGCCAAAATGACAAATACAGTCAAACGAAATATAAAAATGTTTTAGTTATTTTCTACATATTTTTAGTTATTTTTTATTAATAAGGATCTTATAATAGTGAAATAAATAATTCCACTATTTTTAGGGCCAAGAAATCAAAGATCAACAAAGATTAGGTATTTAACAGAAAAATATTTCGTTGAACATCGCTAGTATTTTTAGTAAATCGCCTAATGAGAATTCTTCTAAATCACATTAAGTACATACTCGTTGGTGATTTGAGTTAATTCTAGTTAAACTACAAGGATACCTAGAACAGCATTTCATTTCCTATTTCACGGAATTCTAATTTCGAAACAACAAATGCATACTACTAATAGGTAAATTAAATGCAATCAGACGCAAATCAGTACATAATAGAACTACAAAACAAAGCTGAATTCCTTCAGTCTAGTCAAAGGTCATCGCATATCTATATTAGGCAATAAAGCAGTATAAGGCTGCTTTTCCACTAAATATGTGTGGAGTAGATAAAGAAATTAAAAAGCTGCTAAAACCAGAGAGTTGTCAGTTTACTGACTTTGTCGCTTAAAGTTATGGATTGTTTTTATATTTTAACCACCAGTGTCGTATAAATGCGACAAATATGTTAGTTCCCCCAGCACCCGTGTCGTGCCATTCAAGCAATAAAAAAACATGCATTGTATTATTGACAATTATTGTTCCGGTGTCATCCTATTCATTGTAAGTTAATTCTTCTTATTCTTATACAGTCTCGTGATAAATAATTTATTTCGAAATATATTAGAATACACAAAATTTCACCAATGTTTATTTAAATTTAAATGTATTAAAACAAATTATATCATTATTCACATTAGAATTATACATAAATGAAGTCGTGAACTGCAATACATTTTAAATTGTACCATGACACACAATCTTCTATCAATGTACTTTCCATGGGTAAGATGATTTAACTGTAATAGTATTATTTTACACTTACAATTCAAATAACATATATTAAATTAGATGAATACATGTCACATTATATCACTACACACAAGGCTTTGAAGCCTATTTGATGATTCAAGTCTACTTGTATTATTACGCACAAAAATTATCTCCGTATCCAGACGAGCTACGTGTACGTGGATAATACTATATTAAAGAGCATTTTACACAGATTCCATATGTTCAATGTTCAAAGTTATTTAGGTGTATTTATTAGATTTGCAAAAATTTGAGGTGGAATTTGACGGTTTGTCGGATTAATCGTAAGTTTACCGACATTACGGCTTAAGAACTAATTAGTGAGAAATCGATTTAAAATGGTGTTTCTCTTACAACGAAATTCTGAATAAGCCAGGAACACATCCAAAACCTCGTAACCACTGAATCTCCAATTTTTGTTTTATTTGCGGAAACAGAATTTTAGAACAAGTTTGTTTTTGTAAGTAACTTTCTCTATCCAACTATAGTGACGGTCTTTTGTCTCTTTTTTTAGTATAAAAGTGAAGATGACAAACACAGTCAAACCAATTATTAACATAATAATATCTTAGCTATTATAAGCTTATAAGACGTTTATGATTATGGTTAACTATGTCCCTTTATAACAATCAGTATATCTATAGCTTGGTAACACATCTTTATAATCAAAGCAACTCTATCGGCTTACACATAATTTGTACCAAATCATTACGAAAGAGCGTTGGTGGGATAGTGGCTTTAGCTATCTGTGCGAAACAAAGGCCTTCAGGCCTTTGGCCTTTCTGAATCGGTCACTATTGTCCATTTAGCTTAGGGGGTCATCCGACCAAATTATGAAGACCTCCAATATTATAACACCCTAACTCGAATACTGTAACACAGAGGTCATTTTATATTGGTTTTTGATCAAACCAGATGTAAAGGGAATGGACGGGATTATTATAGGAATAGAATGTGGTTTCCATGTATTAGATGATATCTGATAGAGTAGGCTTGGTTTAGAGTTGGGTGGTGAAACGTCGATAGGTGAAAATCATACAGATATTATTATAATCATATTTTTAATTATGTATCTATATTTTTCATTCGTTACCTCTGTTTAACTAGAATAATAGGTACTCTTTATTATAGTGTAAAGTGAATAATATTGATGTGTCCTTGGGGAAAGGGACTGTCACCTTTATCACAGGTTACTCTGTGTAAACGCCTTCACTACAAATCTTTAAAACGAAGATATCTAAATTGTTGCTCGCGGAATGTACCAGGCGTTATAATATTCATTTCTAATCGTACCGTCATTTTACTATTTTTTCACACTTGCTTTGTATCGGATCATCTAACCAGCGAACCTAGCTCTCAATGTTTTACGATTGTTGAACGATTAAATAATCCAATTATACGATTTTAATCGAATCCGGAGTTTTCATTAAGCACCTGGAGGCTCCACCACTCTGTAATCTAGCTAAGATGACAGTTGCAATCCGCCCTATGCCGACGCATAATACCGACGTCTCTCATATTTTCTAACTATGGCCAGTTACCTGCAGTGGTAAAAGGTGAGAGATTTGAAATATATCACTTTGTTCTAGACGCAACACCCAGTTGTAATGTAAAGTAAAGTAAAGTTCTTTACCTCAACCCTTTTTAGTGTTCCACTGCTGGGTGGGCCGACGAGAACACACGAGAACCTTTGACTTGGAAGGCTTCCAGTGGTTTGAGCGGGCAATGTTGGTCGTTTAGGATATATAATGATTTAAATTTCTAATTTTTTTTTCATAGAATTCGTTACTTTTTTTAATTCTGAAATAGGCTCGTGCTTGACTAATACTTGCTTAATGTTAGGTAAAGGTATAGTCTACTATGGGACTTGCCCGCAAAATACGAGTATACCGATTCACTCGTGATTACGAATGATTTTGGGCGGGAAGGTAGCAGTGGAATGAAACTCCATATAGTTAGAAACCATAAAGGAGCAACAATTCGAACCCACCCTCTTATATGGTATAAGAATAAGAATATTTTATGAAACTTTTAGTAGTAGGTACAATGAACTTAACTTAGTTGATTCTACTACTTAGAATTAAATTAAAAACATAAATGCACCTATTACAACAAAATAAAGAAGTCCTATGTATACTTAAAAAGGGTATTATGTTGGTACCTTTGAAGTTTTGACTTTGGTACCCAAACTAGGCGCATGCCTGTATCTTGGGCACCGGGAATGGTGTCACCAGACATCGCACCGGAACACGGCAAGGCCGCTTGGCGATGCGGCTCTGTCTCTAACCACGGCTGAAGTCTACTACCAGATAATTGCCAGTAAACATCATCATCATTCCCCTTGCCTTTTTCCCATTTCTATTGGGGTCAGCTCCCAGTCTAACCTGATGCGGCTAGCTACCAGAATTATACGAGCGACTGCCATCAGACCTCAAAACCCGTAGGGAACCAGTTGCCGAGATGGTTAGACCGGGTGTCAGATTTGACTACATGTAACGATTGTCATAGATGTGTTAAATGACAACCGGGACCGACGGCTTAACGTGCTCTCCGAGGCACGGAGGGTAGTCCCTCAACCAATCAGACACCGAAACAAATTTTTGTTGTTACACAAATATTGTTCGGGGCGGGAATCTAACCGGCGACCTCCTGGGCACTGTATTAGGCCAATCGGATGGCTTACACCGCTCGATTACCGAGGTCTTCAGATTATTGCCAGTAAACATAATTACCAAATTGATGGTCACCTGATTTATTTATATCTGTTAGCAGTATCAGCTGGGGGTTTAAACCACAATTAATCCGACCCAAGAGTTAGAAGTATGTACTTATCATGAAAATAGATTAAATCAAATGAATTCCAAATCCACTACAAGCATATATCTATCACAATACGATGGGCGCTGCAGGCGATTGGTCTAATTAAATGCCTCAGCTCAGTCTGTGTCTGTCAAATGTATTGGAGTTCCAGTAATTGTGTCCTGCGTGTCGTAATTGATGGATATATTGTAAACTTGACTGTACTTAGGAGTTTCAATGAACCACATCAATTAAGCCTCTTGAGGTTATTAATTTTTAACTGACTTCATAGGAGTAAGTTCTCAATTCGAGTGAAAGTTGTGTATGGACATAGATAATTCCGACAGTTTGGATCGATTTTTATAGTTATTTTTTTGCTTACAACACAACTTACAATACTTTTTAGGTAGGTTTAATTTGTCAAAATTTGTTGATTGGTTTTTGAGTAAAACATCGTAGTCGGTTCATATCACTACATAGTATAAAACAAACTCGCAGTCGCTGTCTGTTCATCTTTAAAACTACGCAACGGATTTTGAAACGATTTTTTTTAAGTCTTTAATCCGTTTAGACCTTAATCCGTTGGCCAAGTGCGGGTTGGTAAATATCAAATGTCCTTAAAAGATTAGTTCTTAGAAATACCGGTTTCATCGCGATGTTTCCTTTACCGATATTGAGCAAATGAAACAATTCGAAAAATGAAAAGTGCTTTATCGAGTGAAATCCAAAATTTCGATCGCATACTTTTAACTTCCTAATCTATCTTTATTTTTTCTACAGAGATAGTTTATCCTAACCTACCATATACCACAATTAATCCCGTAAATTCTATAAAAGGAGATTACAGACGGCCACTCGGACAGATTGTGTATTAATATTTTATGTAGTTCTAGCCTACGGGGCTATAAAGCTGTCATCGCAAGACAAATGCGCCACTTCTTATTGGTGATTTAGGGGAGGATTATGGGGCATGCATATGGAGTGGAAGGTGGGCTACGATTTTGAGTATAAATACACTAACTATTGCTAATTTTTCAGCTAGTGGGAAATTAAATGAGAATAGAGATGATGGAACAGGAGCTGCAGTGGGGCAGCGATACGGGCCTCGCCCTTTTTTTTCGATGGAGAATGCATGACGCATACCCCGCCTTTTTGCAGAAGAGGCCTCGCCCTAGAAATATAAGTCACATGTCCTCGAAGATTATAGGCCGACCGTTTAACTCGCGTATCACCTATCGCCAAGATTCTGACTCCTCAAGCTGCACAGACAGTGATGATGATTCAAGCGATATGGATATTAGTGACGAATAGTCTTACAATACTTTTATCTGTGGTTAAATAGTTCTATAAGAGATTTAATTTATGGTTTATGACTTTGTATCTCAGATGGCGATACGCGAGTTAAACAGTCGGTCTGTAGTTCTTAGACACGACGGTTTCCTCACCATGTTTTCCTTCACCGATATTGAGCAGCGGCGATAAAAAATCTCACACAAAGATGTGTAGGCATTACTGGGAATCGACCCAGTGGCCTTATATTTCAAAAGCGAGGCTGCTACCGCTGCTCACACTCCCATACTCTTTGTTTTTATTTTTTTTTTTTATAGCTGTTTTTATATGTTTTTAATTTTCGTTTTGTTTTCTGTCTTTCTTTCTAGTATGTATAGTCTCAGTCATAAAAATTTGATCTGTAGTCTTAGGGTTGTAACTTGTTTACATAAGAGGAACCCTCAAGTTTCCGCTACATCAGCTTGCTACTAATTACACCTTTAGTCGCAAGTGAACCGTCGCACCCGCAGATGTCGAACTAATTAGTGTGCGCGTGACATTAGCACGTGGCGACGCATTCCGATTTAATTGAACTGATGCTCTGTTTAATGTATGTCATTAGTATTGTATCGGTAGCTGCGACGGAACAGTCTATATAAACATAATTCCCACCGGCTTCCCTTTAGGAATTGGTCAATATATCGTAAGTACTAAATTGACGACCTCGGTAGTCGAGCGGTGTAAGCCGTCCGATTGGGGCTATACTGTGCCCGGAAGGTCGCACAATATTTGTGTAACAACAAACATTTGTTTCGGTGTCTGGTTGGTTGAGGGGCTACCCTCCGTGCCTCGGAGAGCACGTTAAACCGTCAGTCCCGGTTGTCATTTAACACGTCTATGACAATCGTTAAATGTAGTCAGAAGCCAATATAATCTGTCACCTAGTTTGACCATCTCGGCTACTGGTTCCCTCCGGGTTCCGAGGTCTGATGGCAGTCGCTCGTATAAATCTGGTCGCTACGTTTCGACACGGGTTGCACCTGTCGTGCGACCAACAGTGCAACCCGTGTCGAAACGTAAAACCAAATTAAAGGTGAGCGCGTTAACTACCCGTTATGATAAACATATATATTGCATAATGTCGGGATTTAAAATCTAAAATAAACTGCGATAGAATCCGTTATAAAATAGTTTTATTTCAATATCCATATTCCCAATGGGTGACAACACTGACGTCATAAACTGATGCAAAACTAGCTGATGAAATAAATATAACTATATTTTTATTAATTAACTAAACTAGTTACCAGTTCAGCGTTATAATGATCAAAATTGCACTACAAATTATCCGTTAAAATTAACCTAAAATTGATCAAAAGTAGCCACGGGGAATCAAAATTTTCGCCCAAATAGGCGATTGATAGAATTTGCATGTTTGCTGAAATAGGGCTGGTATTGCTGATATATTAAATCTGGATCCACGGGACCATTATTCAGTCAAAGAAAAAGACTAAAACAAAGACTTAAAGACTTAAAATCTTAACGGTGATATTACCGTTAAGATTTTCTGAGTGCTAGCCCCCTATTACGTATGGAATAACCTAACTCTGCTTACCTTCTTAATACAAGTAGAGGTACGGCTATGCGCCACCGTTACATGGTGGAAATTCCACGGGCACGCACAAAGCGCTTTGCTCCCACTTTTATTGCGCGAACTGCCAAGTTGTGAAATCCGCTGCCGGCATCTCTGTTTCCTGATAGCTATAATCTACCTGTCTTCAAGTCACGAGTGAATCGGTATTTACTAGGTAAGGTTCCATCGTAGACTGCATCATTGCTTCACATCAGGCAAGTAGTGGTTAAGCGCAAGCCTATATAATAAAAAAAATATCCGCGAAAGTGTTAATTTGTCAGTTTGGTAACTAAACTAAAGTATGTTTTAAGTAACAGTTTAGGTCTATCCACAACATTAGGCCTAAGCTAAGAAAAAGCCAAGCTAAGCTAAGCTATAAATTTTCAGTATAAGGTGACTTCTCGTTGTCAAATCAGATTGAAACAAATAGGAAAATGCATGCATAAAATTGTAATTAGACGAGAAGATTTAGATCTTCTTATTATTATTATTATATCTATGAGCGCGACGCCTACAAACTGTATGTACAGTTTGGCGACGGATGATTTTTTGTGTAATACTTATATTTTGAATAAATAAATTAAATAAATAAAAAAAAAAGATTGACGCAGAATGTGAGATCAGATTATACTGGAAACCTGGATGTGTAAACGTGTGTACACAGCTAAATGTTTAAATTTATAACGTTTGTCAGGTGTTAATAATAATAATACTTTCACACATGCACACAGCAGAGGTGGCGCAGTGAGCAGCGGTGGCGCAGTGGTACGGTCCTTGCCTTAGAAAATTAAGGTCGCGGTTTCGAATCCTGGTCGTGCCCACACATCTTTGTGTGAATTCTTTCATCTCCGCTGCTCAACATCGGTGAAACATCATGAGGAAACCGGCATGTCTAAAAACTAATCATTCGAGGACATGTGACATCCACCAACCCGCACTTGGCCAGCGTGTGTCGATTAAGGCCTAAACTCTCTCAACTCATAAGATATTTGAGAGAAGACCCGTGCCCAACATTGGGACACTAAAAAAAGGGTTGAAGTTAAGTGACATGCACACAGCGCCATCTGGCTCCAAATTAAGAAATCATATTTTCTTGTTATAAGAACTAGGAACGGATATATTACCTAAATACACATTTATTTGTAAATTAATACATAGTATAGATAAATAACACCCAGACTCAGAACAAACAATCGTGTTCATAACACAATGATTTGTCCTGGGTGGAAATCGAACCCTTCGGCTTAGCCAAAATACTACCAGGCCAGTCAAAGGTAGAACTTCATATTCTAGCGAATCTTATCTAGCTATAAAATACCAGTGTAAGGAAATCCTGCTAATCCAACGGAGTTTTTGGTCACGAGAAATGCCACTTCTATTAAGACATTACGTCCTCATATTACCTCAGGGTACGAGAGGTCCGAGGTACGGCTATGCGCCACCGTTATATGGTGGAAATCACACGGGCACGCACAAAGCGCTTTGCTCCCACTTTTATTGTGCGAACTGCCAAGTTGTGGAATTCGTTGCCGGCATCTCTGTTTCCCGATAGTTATAATCTACCTATCTTCAAATCACGAGTGAATCGGTACTTATTAGGTAAGCGAGTTCCATCGTAGACTGCAACATTGCATCACATCAGGCAAGTTGTGGTCAAGCGCAAACCTATTATAGGATAAAAAAATGGTTGTAATTTTTTTAAACTAAGACGATAATGAAGGGGTGACGAAACAATTGGTCAACTTCAAACGGGTACCGAGCATAATGTATGGCTACCCGGTACCGCACCGAACCCGTAGGGCAACTGTAAGAAAGAGTTATTTATGAGTTATTTATAAAAGAAGAATATGACTGACTGACTGACCGACTGACATATCAACGCAGAGCCCAAATCGCTGGGTCTGGAGCAGTGCCGTAGCGTGCTATGGCGGGTCCCCGTATAAAATTTTGTTTGGGGCCCATATGAAGTGTAAAGATTTCCAATAAAAAAAAATGTTTAAATGGATAAAAAATGTTTACATAAAACGATAAGAAGTATTTATTCATCATGATTATCCGTCACATTATCTAAAATATATACAAAAAAATAAATTAGGGAAATAAAAAAACCATGACCTTTCCCCCTGTGACGATGAAGTCTGAAAAGATAAGCCGCGATAAAATCCGTATAATTTTTTTTTTAATATACCTACACTCTTGCCCATATTTCGTCTAACTGATTTATAAAATCATTTATGATGATGACTTTTTTTGATTAAATTTACTAAGTCGTTTCTGGAATAATAAAAATTGAGATTCTATTAACTATTGCTTACGCACGTCGGGGGCCCCCGTAGCTTGGGGGCCCCGTATAATTGATACCTATGTCAGTTACGGCGGTAGCTACGCCCCTGGTCTGGAGTCTCCAAATTTGGCACATAGGATCCTTATGGGGTCTATGGGTGCACTAAGAAAGGATTTTTCAAAACTCACTCTTTAAGGGGGTGAAACGGGGTTCCAATTTTTGTATGGAGAAAAAAGATTAGTGAGATCAATTTCGCGGGCGAAGCCTCAGGCGGAAGCTAGTACTGTAATAATACTAAAACATCATTTTACTATTACAACACGAGTAATTAGTATTTATGTATTGTCAACCCTAGTATTATTCACATTTCACAGGTATTACTGTCCCAACGTTTAGGTGATAAATACAATTTCACTTAGTGTAATTAAAATCGAGACCGCGGTCGGTAACAGAGAATTTATTTCACTATATCGTGTTGGTAATAATTGTAATTCAGTTCAGTTTATGAACGTAATAACTGTGAGTGTGAATTGTGTCTAATTACTTAAGTACCCAGTAATAGTTTGTGATATACTATATATTTGCAACTTGCTGCCTCAGCGAAAATATAAGGTTGTTGGTTCGATTCCCACATCTTTGTGTGAAATGTTTCATCGCCACTGCTCAAAATCGGTGAAGGAAACCGACATATCTAAGAACTAATCATTCGAGGATATGTGACTTCCACCAACCCGCACTTGACCAGCGTTTGTGGATTAAGGCCTAAACTCGTAAGATAGTTGAGAGAAGACCCGTGCCTAGCAGTGAGACACTAAAAAGGGTTGACGTATAAATGCCGAAGTAGCCTATGTGCGGATTTGTTGATGTCACCTGTCCTCAAATAAATAGTATTTAGACATGGTTTAATCAGAATATTGTAAAAATATCAGTTAAGTCTACGTTGGACCCTAGTGAGGGTCCTGTATCATTTTTAAGAGGCATTTTTACATCTTATAACATAGCCGTTTCTAACTTAACTGTGACAGTTTTCCTTCTAAATGCATCATATACTAGTAACATTATTTTTTTCACGAATCTACGAACATCGGTTTAACTGGTTAAGGAGATTTGGGGGCTACACTTGACTCTAACTGAAATTACAGCATTAAAAGTTAATATTCCGAAATAGAATTCTACAGTCCACCAAATCTAAGAAGTACCGTTTGACAGTTCTAAAAGTAGTACATTTAGAATTTTATTTTTGTATGAAAATTGTTTATTTTATGTTAAAATAAAAATAACTTCATAATTCAATTATTTTACAGGGAAGCTAATAAAAATAGTGTGAATTACGCCTCTTTAAAGCTAATTTAATAGAAAACTGTGAAACGTCAAACGGTACTTCTTATATTTGATGGACTGTAAGTCGGAAAGCGTCCATAACATACCCCAAATATTTTTAATAACCTATCAAACGATATGCCACAGAATTATGCTGGCAAAAAGTGTGTACAGATAAATATGATGAATCTATAATAATATGGGTTCCTAATTTACTACGGAACCCTAAAAAAAGAATAGAACGGGCAAAAAATTTACTCTACATTATTATAAACTTAGTACTATTTCAGTAGTTACTATGCTATCGACCGGCAGCCGATCGTTGTGGCGTTCTAAAAGGAAGGCCTGTCCAGCTAATGATAATCTCAGGGACAATTAGCCCGATTTGGAAAATAATTAATACTGTTAAATAGCCCATTTATTAAGAACTAGCTTTCCGACAGCGGCTTCGCCCGCGTATATGTTGGTTATCGCGCCAAAACATTACCTTCTTTTTGCGCAGTCGAATAAAAACTATCTTATGTCCTTTCTCGGATTTCAAACTACCTCCATACCCAATTTCATCCAATGGGTTTAGTAGTTTAGGCGTGAAAGCGTAACAGACAGACAGAGTTACTTTCGCATTTATAATATTAGTAGGGATGACTATAAGTCACTTTTTATCCCACACCTGAGAAATATATTAAACGTAGTTAAGCAAACAGAGTTGAGAGCGGAAAGCTAGTTAATACTATAAAGTGACTATAAAAATATTTAACTACACGTTTCTTGATCACAAAACCTCTTATTCTATCAAATTATGAATAACTAATGCAAAATAAACGATAAACAGGGTAGCAGTTATAAAATTTTATAGTGAAATTCACTTGAGTGAGCCGTGAGTCGTCAAAAGTTTATGCTAATGGTGCTCAGGCAGTTAAACGTAATAGTGGATTGTATTGCATTAGATATGACGATAAATGCTGTGTCATATTGACGTGACAACGTCTTATAAATTGGTTTGCCGGGTGACACTTCAAGAAACTGCGTTACGCTCCGCTCACGTTATGCGCTCACAATGAGAGCGAGTGAGAGGCACGCGTCCCTTCCACTCGGGCATGGTTAGCCCGCCTAAGAGCGAGAGAGACAGACATAAAAAGTGAAAGGCACGCGTCCCTTCCACTCGAGCACAGTTAGCCCGCCTAAGAGCGAGATTCTTTGTATAAATTAATGTTTTAAATATAATTCTTTGTATAAATAAATGTTTTAAATTGTTACTATTATTTCATCCTTCTTCCTACTATACGAATGAATATTCACATTAAAATTATTTTACCACTCAAAGTCGTTGTCACGTAAAACTTTCGCCCGTATACCGACTTTACAGGCAACCAATTTTTTTTTAGTCTATAGCAAAATCCATAATATACCATAGTCTAACTGTAATATCTTTAGAGGATATCGTGGTGCCAATCAAAGATCCCACAATATTGCAATTACTTATATTTCGATAAACATGATGCTACAACGTCGCGTCGGCGGTTCGAGGCAAGAGAGAATGACATTTAAATATTTTAACTTAACTTGAATGCGCCTGTTAAAACTTATTAGCAATAGTTATTTCTACATATTTTACTAAAGGTAGATTTAGTAAAAGGCGCTGAGCCTGAACACTAACCACAGAACAGAGTTGTATGAAGCAATACAGAATTAAAGCTTCTTAAAACTCAAAAATTCCAATAGGGTTGTCACTTGGTTGTTGGAAATAAGTAAACCCAATTACCCACATCCTTAAAACCACTGTTTATGTTTTCCTTTGAAACAGAAATTTGTGTGATGAAAATGTCTGTTTGTCTCGAGCTTGTGTTATGGAAACCAGATAACTGGTAGTTTAATACTATACTTTACTTATCTATTAGTATATATCTTCTACCAGTTATCTGATTTCCCCACAAGCTCTGCTTAGTATGGGAATACATGTGTGTGTTAATGTCTCAGAATTATTATTAACTTGCTTCCGCCCGCGGCTTCGCCCGCGAAATTGGTCTCGCTAATATTGTTTCTTATACAAACTTTGGAACCCCGTTTTACCCCCTTAAAGGGTGAGTTTTGAAAAATCCTTTCTTAGTGCACCCCTAGACCCCATAAGGAACTTATGTGCCAAATTGAGAGTCTCCAGACCCAGCGGTTTGGGCTCTGCGTTGATATGTCAGTCAGTTTCTTCTTTTATATATTTAGATATAGTGTAAACCGCAAAAAAAAACGTACAGATACACGCGTAAAACTAATATTACGTATATTTTTTACTCCACAACAGTGTTGGGTCCACCTCCGGCTCGAAGGACCACACTTGGCCAGCGTGTGTCGATTAAAGCTTATACTCAATCAACTTGTAAGATAGTTAAAAGAAGATCCGTGCCCAACAGTGGCACATTAAAATGACTGTAATATTACGATAACGAGCAACAGTGTTACAGCGGTATAGGAGTCGGTTGTGATATGATCGCAGATTCGATCCTGTTTAGTACCCACATATTTAGATTCATCTTCAAAAACCAGGTTTTCTTGTATAATTTAAAAATGGTAATTTTTGGTGTCAAATGCTTTTTTGCAGTTGCATTGATGTAGTCTACGATGGAACACGTCTGATTACAATTGATTTATTTTATTATGGTTACATAAAAAACCAAAATTTCAAATAAATTCTCAAAGTAAATTTCCAACATTTAAATCTTAAAAACCACTTTAAGTGCTATATCTTATTCGAAGTTACAATACATTGACTGTAATGTTTGTGTGAGAATTTACAATGCTTTTAGATACGCACCAGTGGATCAACACGTTTGTCGACTGAAAAGAAACTACGATTATAATGTATGGATGTGGTATAGGGACAAAAAAAATTAACAAAAAATCGACTTCAAAAAGCTAACTTTAAAAGTAAAAACTAAAGGAGAGGTCAAAAGTGGGCTAGAATTTTGAACACCAATGTGATATACCTCATTGGAAAGCTTATTTAATAAGCTGTTAGAATTTAACTAAACACGAATTTTAGGAGCAAACATTTTTGTAAAAATCAAAAAAATGTAATAGAAAAACAAAACGCACATTACCTTTAATTATCCGTTTCCTAAGCAGTGTAAATATTGCAATCACGTCAATAATTGCATTCTGTTACAGTACTTTTCTCTTGTAATATTATTCTAGCTGCAGCTTAATGTAATTATGACGAAAAATATTTGTTATCTTATTAGTGTAATAACAAAACGCGTGGAAAAAAATATAATTACGGGAAACGTCATGATGTCATTGTCATTGATCAGTTTGATTGACAGCATCGAAATAATTTTGATTTTTTTGGTTGCTCAATTGTCATTTGACCATGGGGTTGCCAATTGCAATAATCATAATATTGCATTAAGGATTCTTATTTTCAATTTCAATTTTTAAAAAAACGGGGGGGTGTAAAATTATTTTAAATACACCAAAAAATTTAATTAATTATGCTCTATTAACCTATGTAACTCAGATTGCTGTTCAAATTTACAATTATTTTAATCCCAGGCTCTATACATTTTTTGAACGTCTCCTTTACTTAGCGTAAAGTAATTTGCATTTTGATTTATTTAATCAGATAAGATTTCAAAAATATTATATACTTAGGTACATGTAATCTGATTACTTATATATTGGTATTATACTTATATTACTATTATTATTATTAAACTTATTATTATATTGTTGTAGTATTTACTTGGCACCGACTTTAAATAATTTCTACTCTTTTATCAAAATTCAGTTAAAATGGACTTTGTCTTTTTCTTACTAGTATATAATATGTCAAGATGACAGACAAAGACAAACGAATTATAAGCCTTGTTCACACAACAACGCTGCCTTAAGGAGCGACCTACGGTCCCACATTCACCGGCAGCGAAACAGTCACTTTTAAGTCCTGCGGCACGGCGCGCCGTGCCGCAGGACTTAAAAGTACATTTATTCAAAAATACACAAAAAAAAATCAGCAGCAAATCTATGAAAACATGGAAGTTATGGATTTATGAACCGAAACTGACTCAATCTCCACATAGTGCGGCGCGGCGCGGCGCACAGTGGTCTGAAAATCGAGCTCCCCTTTCATAGAAAGTCAATGTGGGATATTCATAAAACTAAAATATGGAACGTCTCAGGTATACATTCCTTTAATGCATATTTTAGTATGAATGATTTTAGTTACTCCGCGCCTGAGAAAAAAAATATTTAGTATTTTTTTGTATGGGAGAAATTACCTAAAGTACATTTTCTTGCGACTGAATGAAACTGAAAGGCTGGTACTCATACGAGCTATTGCCGCTCTTAAGGCGATTACGTTGACATACCACTCGTGTACCTTTAGGTGCCGCTTCACACGTAGGATTTTTTTGAAATTTCGAATTTTCGGCATTGAATATTTTAAGTATGTGACGCATTTAAATTAGGTTGGTAAGGAATTTGGAATTAAATATTTATAATAAATACGCACCTAATATTATAATAATTGTTATAATAGATTCAATTACTTTAACTCAAAATATAAGTTAACTTTAGAAATTCGTTTTTTGCGAATACTAATTAGGGCACTGCAACTAATATCTGCCTTATTTTAACAAATAACTTTTTACAATAGTAACCTCATTAGCTAAGAGGGTGTTAATGATTTTTACTATACCTAATGATAACAGAGGTTCGTTATCATTATCAATTACGGGAATCACTTATTACTTTACTAATAGTTCAGTTTTATTACGTGTTAATTTGTACCGACCCTTAATGAGGGTCGGTGAGAGAGTTATACATAAATAGAATGTTTGGCATGGACTCTGTCAGTAACGTTTAGCACTTGTGCGCGTAAACTTTAATTTTTCTGTTCTTTCAATTTTTCTATTGCAATGGAAGGTTTTGGTACCAATCTTGATATTTTCATGTTTGTGGCCAACAACACTTCTTTCTCAGATCCCAATGTGTTGTTTGATGTGTTTGTGAATAGTATTGATTTGTCAGAAAATGAAAAGAGAGACTTGAAACAATTCTGCCAAACTTATGTGTGTGCATTGAAAAGGAAATGGATCTCATGTAATCGTACACGACATACTTTCATTAAAAAGTACGAAGCATGGCTCCAAGAAGACATCAAATGGCCTGAAGTCATCAAGGAAAAGATGACTTCCTCAGTAACGATAGATCAGTCACAGTGTTCCAGTTCAGAATTTCCCGTAAACGAAGGTGCATCAACATCCGCACAACCACAGACTTGTAGTGTTGGAACCTCAACATCTCTTGGAAACCAAAGAAAGGAGTTTTCGGTGTTAAGCCCGTTACAGAAGAAAAGGAGAGTAGAAGAGCTTTTAAATCATCCATCGGAAAGTCTTGCTTATGCAACTGGCTTGAAGGCGCAAAATAAAGATGTAGCAGACATAATAAAATTAGTCACAGAGAATCCCGAAGAGGCTACAAAGATAAAAGATATACTTAAAACTAAAAAAAATGTGCCCATATATTCTGCTGATAAAGCTTTAGGTATTTTGACTTCGTTGAAGCTGTCGAAGTGGCAGTATACTACTTTGAGAGCTTGTGCAAAGGAAGAAGGAATCCCACTATATCCTTCATACACAACTGTCCTAGAAGCGAAAAAGGACTGTTACCCACCTAAGGATAGCATAGACATTTCTGAAAATGGGGCACGAGTTAAACTTCAAGCAATTTTGGATAAAACTGTGTCAAGACTTGGAAAATATCTACGTTTGCCCTCTACTTTAGATGGCAAGGAGTTAACACTTCTGTGTAAGTGGGGCTTTGATGGTTCTTCAGGGCAGAGTTTGTATAAGCAAAGCATGGTGGAGGAAGATGATTCCAGCGTCTTCATGTGTTCTTTTGTACCTATAAGATTAGATTGTGATGAAGAAAATGTATGGGAGAATCCAAAACCGTCTTCGACAATGTTTTGCAGGCCTCTTTTTTTCAAGTTTGCAAGTGAAAACAAATTAGACATCAAGAGAGAACAAGCCACGATTGAAGCTGAAATTGCTACACTGGTGCCTTCTATAATGGGAAATCATGCAGTCAAAGTTAAAATGCTCATGACTATGATAGATGGTAAAATAGTTTTTAAATTATCAGAAACATCAACCCAAACTTGTGACATATGTAAAGCAACCCCATCTGAAATGAATAAATTACATGTGATCTCAGAGTAAGTTTTGAATACTTTTATAATTTTCTTGGCTGATAATCATGAATACCTATTTTTAAATATATTATTTATTTGTTTTCCAGAAAACCAGTGTCAACGGAAATATACCAATATGGTTTGTCTACTCTCCATGCTTGGATTAGGTGTATGGAATGTTTGCTTCACATTTCCTACAGACTTGATTTCAAAACATGGCAAGCTAGGGATGCAGACAGCAAAGAGTTATTGAAGGCAAGAAAGCAAATCATCCAGCAGAAGTTTCGTGATGAAATGGGCCTCTTAGTAGATATCGTCAAACAAGGTGACTCTTGAAGTGCAACGAGTTGATTTGAATGATTTTGAGAACGTTACTTACCAAATACGTTGTTTCTGCTCAAAATGGTGAAGTTTTTGGTTTTTGTTTCAGGTGCAGGCACTACAAATGATGGCAATACAGCCCGAAAATTTTTTAGTGATCCTGTAAAAACGGCAGCCATCACTGGATTAGATTCCACTATAATCCATAGATTTGCCACAATTCTTGGTGTGATAGCATGTGGGGAGCCCGTTAATGTTGAAGCGTTTGCAAATTTTGCGCGCCTTACTGCAGAAAGATATGTGGAACACTATGGTTGGTATTATATGCCGTCAAGTGTTCACAAACTTTTACTGCATGGTGCTGAAATTATCAGGCATTTCAACATTACCCCCATTGGCAAATTATCAGAAGAGGCATCGGAAGCCAGGAATACAGACTTCAAAAAAATCCGAGAACATCATTCGCGGAAGTTTTGTCGTAGAGCAACAAATGAAGATATTTTTAATGGACTCCTTGTATCGTCAGATCCGTACCTATCCAGCATAAGACCTGTACACAGAAAGTCAATCAGAACAGCTGTCTCTGATGACATGAAAACACTTCTCATTAATGAAGACAATACAAGTGTGGACAAAGAAAATATTGAGTTTGTTGATGTTAGTGTCGCAATGCTGGATTCAGAATTAGAAGATTTTGATGATAATTGTTAATGCGTATTTTATACATATCGACGTTATTATTATTTTTATTTATTTTAATGACTAGATAAATAAGAATTTTTGGTATTAAACAAGCAAAGAGAATATAGACGTATTTTGAAGAATGTAAGTAAATACTAACCAAATGAAGCTTTTTGTATTCTTTGATTCAGTTTTTTTCTAGTTATAGATGTTATTATTATTTTATGTTCTAATACTAGAGAAATAACGATTTTCAGTACTAAACAAACAAAGGCTAGGGTTTAGACGTAAGTATTTTGAGGAATGTACATACTAGCCAAATGAAGTTTTCTAAATTATTCGATTAAATTTAAAAATAAATAAATTAGTTTTAGCTGTTTAACTGTTATAATATTTAAACACTTGTTTTACAATTGATTGTACAGTTTTTAATCGTATTAAATTTTCAAATATGAAAAAAATGTTAAATAAGTGTTTTATTCCTTCTTTAAATAGCGTGACTTTATGGTCGTTGCTTTCCTGTTATGAGGTGATTCTACTCATAAAAACAAACAACTTTTTTTATGGAAACCACCTTGAAATGACGGAAAAGAAAACAACTGTTTCATACATTACGGCCAAGTAGGTATCGAACTTTAGTTTGAAACAGCAGACATTTTTACGCGATTTAGAGATTGTTTCCATAAAAAAAATTGTTGTTTTCATAAGGAATTCGCAGGAAAACAACAACCCCAAAGGCATAACATAAAATATTCAATACCGAAAATTCGAAATTTCAAAAAAATCCTACGTGTGAAGCGGCACCTAAAGGTACACGAGTGGTATGTCAACGTAATCGCCTTAAGAGCGGCAATAGCTCGTATGAGTACCAGCCTTTCAGTTTCATTCAGTCGCAAGAAAATGTACTTTATGTAATTTCTCCCATACAAAAAAATACTAAATATTTTTTTTCTCAGGCGCGGAGTAACTAAAATCATTCATACTAAAATATGCATTAAAGGAATGTATACCTGAGACGTTCCATATTTTAGTTTTATGAATATCCCACATTGACTTTCTACGAAAGGGGAGCTCGATTTTCAGACCACTGTGCGGCGGCGGGGTGACGGGTAGCGCGGCGACGCACGGCCGCCGCACTCCTCTCGTGTGTCCAGCGCAGGCGGACGAATTCATATATTTTCTTTGACTGATACATTAAGTTTAATGGTCTTATTAATACACCAGCTTTACTATAAATACACTCCATTTATTTCCATCCGTTTAGGACCCTAACACACCTATCTGAGCTATAATGAACTTAAAATACATTTATGAATACGGGGGTTAGTTTAAAAAAGCTTATAAGAACTTTGTAACTACCCCCAGTCGTGCCGCTGTTCAATATACCGATATTGAATGTCTAATAACTAATCATAATGTGCATTAAGGCATAAACTCTCTAGCAGTGGGACACTAAAAAGGGTTTGAAGTGAAAATCGTGTATTCATGTGCCTGAACAGCCGTATCCAAATTTAGTAGCTCTATGTAGGAAAAACTGCAAGTGAAAAGGAAAACATAGATTTTCCTTAACACATTAATATGCATTTTGACTTTAATTTATAGTCTCAATACTAAATACAATTGGTGAATTCATCTTAAATTCTGAGGTATTTGAGCCATATGCTGCCAATGCATAGTATTGTGACTTTTAAATTTTAGTAAATCAATAAGATAAAAATAATCATCGCTTCAAAATAAAAAATTATGTTATTAATGTGTGATATTCCCGTAAATCTAAGACATTACTATCCAATTTATTTTCTTAGACAACCCTTCAAAGACACTGTCATTGCGATTCATTTGTCACATATTTTATTAGGTTACAGAGAGTTTAAAAAAAACAGTTATAAGGGTTTCCCGAAGCGAAAATTTTGCAAAAATTTAGCACATCAAAAATCGTATCAAAATCTAATACAAACTAATTGGAATGAAGTTTCTTATCGCGCGTTGTGAAAGGGGGCTAGACGGAAAAAATTCTTACGAAAAGTTGTCACGACACTTTTTGCTATAGTAAGCTATTGTAGGCTGTGCGGCGTGCGCATGTTTCTCTGTCTGTCTGTCAAGTTTATATTACATTATATTTGTTAATAATAAAAAAATATTATTATAACTTAAAAACAATAACATTTTATTACAATTACTTCACTAATTATTCGAAAGGAACTTCGTTCCGTCCGGGTGTCCCTTGACACCTTTAAAGTTTTTTCTAACTTCACATTATAGTCATTAGTCTTGAAGAATGTCTGTTTTCAAGTATAGTATCAACTTTCGGGTTCAAATTGTTTTTAGAATATTAAAAAAAAAACCTTGTGTTACACTTCGGAGAGTGTGCGTTGGAATTACACAATCTTACTTCCCCATCCCCGTACTTCCATCGGACAAGTAGAGGTACGGCTATGCGCCACCGTTATATGGTGGAAATTTCACGTCACATTATTATGCGAACTATTGCGAACTGCCAAGTTGTGGAATTCGTTGCCGGCATCTTTGTCTCCCGATAGTTATAATCTACCAGTCTTCAAGTCACAAGTGAATCGGTATTTATTAGGTAAGCGCGTTCCATCGTAGACTGCAACATTGCTTTACATTAGGCAAGTTGTGGTCAAGCGCAAACCTATTATAGGATAAAAATAAAGTTAAACAATATAAAAAAAATTAAATTAATACCAAGTTCCTAAAATAACGAGAAAAGAAGAAGTATAAACAGATGGCGCTAGTTTCATTAAAGATAGAAACATTTTCGTTATCATAATTTTAAAATAAGAACAGTTACAACTTTTGTTTCGGTTGTTCTATTTTCGCCTACCCCCCTCCCAAATGCTCCAAGCGCGCCTATCTGTGCCGAAATTTGTATCAAATTAAGCATACAACATAAGTTTTAAAAGCAATGCAGGCTTTTATGCTAGAAATGTCATAATATCTACTCTAAGAACATCGAATTTCCATATCCAAAATATGGCACAAACTTATGAAAACATAAACAGGGTTCACAACCCTGCCCATTGTAACTTGACCTCTCATTTCAACACACTACTTTTACTCAAAACTCATGTCAGAGATCAGAATATCCTGGTCCATATTAGTACGATAAAAGGAAATTTTCTCAAGCATATTCTGTAGGAAATCTTGGAAATCACTTAGTTGAATACGAATATAGCAATAAATTGACTATAAGATTTACATACGGTGAAATAGGGCGATTTTATAACGCCCTGCTTAACACGATGATAGAAATTTCACTGTTTTCCTGTTATTACTTCAGATTCTAATATTCACAGTGGTTATTTTTGATTGGATGTCTTATTTAACTGTCCCGGTAGATTAGTGGTAAGCGTGTTCGCTTAATTATCGCGATGACCTAGGTTCGGTTTCTGGGTAGAGCAAAAAGATGTTTATAACATATTTGACGCAGATTCGAACGGATTAGAATCCACATCCACGTTATTTGTGTCCGCCATGTCGTATTTTTTATCAATCAGTGCGCACACCCGGCGCAGGCGACGGTACAACTTACAAGAGCAAGTCTCCAGTCCAATCGCGCCACTGACAGATATTCGTTCAGTAACAACGTCACACATCAAACGTCAAATGTCAAATGACAGTGACACATCCATGTTACCATTCGATTATTATACTCGATTCACCAGTGCTGCCATCTCATTCTTAAGAGAACGATAAATAATCTATGACCGACTCGATGGTCATAGATTATTTATCGTTCTCCGACATATTTAGAGAACCTTAATTGCAGTTTGAAATTTGGAATTGTGAACGATGAAGGCTCGTCTCTTATTACGTATTGGATCTAAACATCGAAAAATGGGTGACATTCATCCCTACCTACACTTTCGGGAAATACAGGTGTGAGCGCTATGTCATGTTTAATTTACGTCAATTAATCATGTTAATAAGCAGCGGTGACGCAGCGGTACGGGCCTTGCCTTAGAAATATAAGATCGAGGGTTCGATTCCCAATCGTGCCCACACGTCTTGTATGAAATTGTAAATAGTTCATCGCCGTTGCTCAATACCGGTGCTCAATACCGGTGAAAGAAAACATCGTGAGGTAACCGGCATGTCTAAGACCGATCATTCGAGGGCTTTGTAACATTCACCAAACTGCACCTGGCCAGCGTGTGTGAATTAAAGTCTAAACTGTCTTAGTAAGATAGTCGAAACGAGACTCCTGCCCAGCAGAGGCTTAAAAAAAATTGAAGTAAAGTAGTGTATTTTCAAAAAATGATCAGAAATTTAGTTGAAGTTACGTTCGACTTACATCCAACGTAAGCTGCATTGTAATTTAATAAATAATAATAATAAATATTCTGGAACATTATCACACACGGTCACCTGGTCCCAAGCTAAGCAGAGCTTGTGTTATGGAAACTAAATAACTGGTATATACTATACATATAATACTTTTCTTTAGTAAATTTATACTTATAATAGATTTATATTAGATATCTAAAGAATTCAGGCCGGGTCGACAGCACAACAGTAGATGAACTTTGATTATAAATAACAGTCTTATTACTATAACATTAAGGCGATTTCATGTTACTGCCTACTTCAATTACACTAACCAATCAAAGTCAAACCAATTTTTAATTCGCGCCCCTACTAAGTTTCGCTGACTTGTCATCTCGAACAAAGCGACCTAATCTCGAATGAATATAAATGACATGAACATCCGAGTCCACCCGAACCGCAGGCGGAAATAGCCGAAGATTTGTCATTGTCAAATTTGAATACGCGAGAACGGATGCGGGAAAAACGAATGTCATCTGTTGCGAGTTCGCCAGCGTTTGTTTTGAGGTTTTATTTTGCAGATGTGGAGACTAATGTTGTGTGGGGTTTTTTGTTGTATTGTGGTTATTCATCATGTTCGTGGACATTGGCTTTGGTAAGCGATCGATGGATTTTTACTACTCGATTAGTACGGACAGAAAGTACTGATTTAAGCTTTGATTTACAATCCTACTACTATTATTAAATGTGGTGTTGGTGGAGAATGGAGAAGATTAGCTAGATAGATATGATAATGAATGACGGCGTATTGGAAACAGTGAAAGAAAAAAGAAGGTTAATAGAAACTACACAAACCGGAGAAATAGGATGATGGGCAATTTCTGATATGACACCTTTATAAAAACATCTTAGAGAGGAAGATAAAAGAAAAGCGTGGAAGAGGAAGGCTATGAATAAAGTTACAAGACAAGTTTGACATATATTAAACACCACAAAATCAGCAAGTCTTTTCTATGTTTTTGTTTTTACAATTTTCCTACAAATATTAGAGAAATTATAAAATTTCAAATTATCTAATGGATAAAAACGCTTGGAATTAAGTTTCTCTAATACAACACACTAAAAACATAAGGTTATGGATATAAGTACTTCATTAAAAAAAAGCCTACTGAGATTTTTGGCAGTGTTTCTCAATCAGTGCCTGTTATTCACTGCACGGTAGCAAAATAAATTTGACTATTTTTATGTAGACTAAATAAAGCATATTTTCATTTTATTTCATTACGAGATATATAGACCAGACCACGCTAGTAAATTTTAACAATCAAAACGTTTACACAATATAATATTATGTTGAAATAAATTATAAGAGTATAAATATTAACCTAGGTACCTGCATACATAATATAGTACTATACCTTCCAACATCTAATTTACATCGATTTGCTCATAAATAAATATATCGGAACTAAACGGAATGCTTTAATACACGTTATTTATTGCTGACATAATTTATGGAAGGAAGTTGTCACGAATATGAATATCTCAATTTTTGCGTATAAACATTAAAAATAATTTTGAAAATAGAGCAAGAAGTCATCTTTGTAAATTTCAATTATTATGGAGGCACTTATACTCACGATTTCATCCGTATAAACATTTTTGTATTCAAATTATAATGAATTTCTTATTTCTCGGGAAAGGTTGTAGAATACTAGAACTTAATCTTTTCTCTAGCATGAAACCATCTTCAAGCCAAATCCAGACTAATATTATAAAATATATGGTTTAGGACTCTGAGAAGAACGTAGGATAGTTTTTACCTGTTGGCACAAAAATTGGTTAGTAGTTTAGTGCAATAACCGACATGCACGCGGGCGTAGCCGCGGTCAGAAAGTTAATTTCATATAAATCATCAATTTAAATGTGAACATTTGACAAACAGAAAGCCAGTAAGAATTACCTTGGCGCAATGTACTATATCGGTGAATTTAATAATCGTGAGAAAAATAACAGCATGTCTAAGAACTAATGATTCAGGATATGGGACATCCACCAACCCACGCTTGACCAGTGTGTGTGGCTTATGCCACACACACTGGTCAAGCGTGGGTTGGGTGGCTAACTCTCTCATCTCATGAGATAATTGAAAAATAAAACAGATAGTTGAGGCACTAAAAAGTGTTGAAGTAATGAATATAGAATGACCAAATGATAAGATTGAATGATCAATATTTGAACAATAAAGAATAAGTAAAAAAGAAATGAAAACTTATTTCCTGAAAACAGAATTCCACACATTAATACATTACCAATTCGACTGGCAAGTAAAAATGAGTTACAACACGTCTCTGCATTCGAAATTTTTGCGAGACTCATCTATTATTTAGGCGGGATTAGTTAGATTTACAGCTTCCGTATCGTTTGGATTCGTTTGTTTCGAGTTTTTATAGTTGTTTTACACCTGTTAGGTATGGTTTGGTGACTAATTGTGAGACTTTATCATTGTATTCTGAATATTCTGCTTTATTTAACAAGCATCGTTTTTGGTATTACAGTAAATTTTTAATCATTACTAACTGCTCCGGCGAATTTTGTACCACATATTTCTCACACTTTAAATGTTCCAAAACGGGCATAGTGTAGGTGGGCTACAAGTCCGCTAAGTTGAAATGAGATTGGGCTGGTCATATTTTTCGCATGCATCGAGACGATGGGCCCGTATCAGGACGCAGCGGATTCCTGGAGACGGTCGTCGTCTCCGAGGAAGACCACGGAAACGATGGTGCGATGATATAAGCTCGTTTGTCGTGACTTAGACGGAAGAAGCTAGCAATAGGGACAGTTGGAAGGCTATGGGGAGGCTGAGGCCCAACCGTGGGACACCTGCAATTAAAAAAAACCTTTTTTAGACCTGTACAAACATTTCAAAACCAAAGTCAGCTAAATTTGTTAAGTTATTAAGCTCGAGTTTTAGCAATACAAACATCCTTAATGTATTTTTATATATATATAGATATTAAGCAGATTCTATGTGTTTGCAATTTGTATTTATACAGGGTGAAAAAAGCAGCCATTATATAGGTTAGGTAGCAAACAACAATCCACTACGGGCGCATACTTGCGAACTGCGCAGCACCACAGCTAAGCCTTGCTGTGTTCCGGTGTATGGTGACACCATTTGAGAGGGTGGGTGGATAGTTATTTATACCTGTTGTTCCTTTATAGACGACCTCGGTAGTCGAGCGGTGTAAGCCGTCCGATTGGGCTATACTGTGCCCGGGAGGTCGTGGGTTTGATTCACACCCCGGACAATATTTGTGTAACAACAAAAATTTGTTTCGGTGTCTTGTTGGTTGAGGGACTACCCCTCAGAGAACACGTTAAGACGTCGGTCCTGGTTGTCATTTAACACGTCAATGACAATCGTTAAATTTAGTCAGAAGTCAATATAATCTGACACCTGGTCTAACCATCTCGGCTACTGGTACCCTACAGGTTTCAAGGTCTGATGTCAGTCGCTCGTAGGTATAATTATGGTAGCTAGCTGCATCAGTTTAGACTGGGAGCCGACCCCAATAGAAATGGGAAAAGGCGAGGGGAATGATGATAATGATGCCATATTGTTCCTTTATGCTTCCCAACCATTTGCAGCATATTACCACCTTTTCACGCTTTACCTGGAAGGAAGTAGACAATCTAACTTTCCAACTCCTCCTATTATTTTTCTAATTGATTCCTAGGGGATCTAAGACAGATAAATGTCCCAGGACCAAACCGGGTTCAAATTCTGTTTCTTAACGGCACCGCTGTCAATCCTGGCTTACACAAGTAGCTGACTTAATGTCCTATCTCCCCTGGATGGGACAAAGGGCGTCCACAGTACGTCGCCATCTAGAGCGGGCTTCGCGCTTTACTTCCCTCCAGGTCATCCCTATCGCCTTAGCTTCTGCAGTGATCGTCCGTCACCAGGATTACTTAGGGCGGCCACGTTTCTGCTTTCCTTGGGGATTCTAGTCGAGAGCTTGTCTCGGTATGTGATCGGGATCCCTTCGGAGCGTGTGACCGATCCAGTTCCTCTTGCGTACACGAGAAGTAAATGTGGGTAAAGTCCCCAAAAAGCTACCTTTTCACCGAAAATTATTAGTAATGACGAGTTAATCAGTATATCAGGCAAGTGCGTCACATTCTAGACCATGTAATAGTGGTCGAACTTAAGCATATTTTAGAAGAAAAAGTAACTTAGCGAAGTAAAGTGGACATTGCTGAAAATCAGTGCTGTGTGTCGCCTCTAGTAGGCACTCACAGCGTTTACTGGGCAATGTCCATGTTTGACACTGATGGGTCACACTTACTCTTTAGTTTTTATTTTTTCTTCTTTACGTCTGTTTTGTTTATGTTTTTTTCTCTTTTCATATGTTTTTTTACATTTGATTCTGTGTGTCCTATCTTTGTCAAATAAATGTTTTTCTTTCTTGCTTTTTTTAAACTAACTTTACATAATTGCAATATCAATTTATTTAAAGCATACAGCATTAGTAATACAGTCAACCAAGGAATCAACGATCAACTATTCTTTCGGAGTACCTTTTTTAGAGCTGGTCCCAGTAAACATTTTGGCAAAATCGTTTGAACAAAAATTAGTACCGGTCGCAACAATATCTATTGTTCGAGATTGCTGCTCCGAACGAAGAAGAATGAATGAAACTTTCAAACGTTCAGTATAAAGGAGCGGTCACCAGAGGCTGAAGGCCCATTCGTATTTGAATTGTCGCGATACCGTTATGCTGTGCTAACGTAACTAGTGTTGTAATACCCGTTTATTCTGTGTAAATTATAATTATCTGCAATTTTGATTGATGTCTCATTATTTTGACGTGACAACGTCTTAAATTAGGTTGCGGCTGGGAGGCACTTATGAAAAAGTGTAACGCTCGGTAACGTTACGATGAGTCACCGAACGAGAGAGAGGCCCGCCGAATGCCTTGCGTCTCTCTCCCACTCAACTATGTTTCATCCTTCTTCCTACTATACGAATGAATATTCACATTAAAATTATTTTACCACTCAAAGTCGTTGTCACGTAAAACTTTCGCCCGTATACCGAATTTACAGGCAACCAATTTTTTTTAATAAATTTCCCTTCTGATTGCTAAAACTATAATAATATAATGCTTGTGTATGGTTGATGATAATGTTACGTTCATTCTTCCGGAGTACCTTTGTATAGGTACTATGTTAAAAACGATCAACTTAAAGCTGTGACAAAAAGACAGACATTTTAGGTACATCTATTTATTATCCTACACCCTTGTCCAACTAACATACAAGTAAACCATTCATCAGTACAAAATAAACAGAGTGATGTCCATTGATCCTGCAGCATCACGCATTAATCATTTTATGCAAAGTCGGTTAAGTGCCGCTGATTAATGATGGTCAAGATTTACAGAAAGGCTGGTGAGACTGTGAAGTTAGGAAATGTTTTACTACGTCAACCACAATGACGATGTTGTTATTTGGTCTTTGTTATTTCTAGCAATTTTTAATACAGACATTATGTTTGTTGACTAGGATATCTATTACAGGTATCTTAATCTTAAAAAAAATAAAAAGTGTAAATTAGTGTCCCATGTGTTTAGTGGTTGGACATGACATGATGCCGCCCGATTTTCCTAGGATGTTACATTCACGAATATTAAACAGCGGTGATAAAACGATTAGCACAAAAGTTGGGCACGACCGGAGAACAAACCTATGACCTATAATTTTTGAGTACTACTTTTAGGGTAATTTGTAATAAAAAAACAAAACGAGGGCGTGGTTCCCGTTTCACTTTATATATTTGTGAGTGAGTTTTGAAAAATCTTTTCTTAGTGCGACCTCATACGGAACTGACCCAAAGGAGACGTTCAAAAAATGTATAGAGCCTGGGATTAAAATAATTGTAAATTTGAACAGCAATCTGAGTTACATAGGTTAATAGAGCATAATTAATTAAATTTTTTGGTGTATTTAAAATAATTTTACACCCCCCCGTTTTTTAAAAAATTGAAATTGAAAATAAGAATCCTTAATGCAATATTATGATTATTGCAATTGGCAACCCCATGGTCAAATGACAATTGAGCAACCAAAAAAATCAAAATTATTTCGACGCTGTCAATCAAACTGATCAATGACAATGACATCATGACGTTTCCCGTAATTATATTTTTTTCCACGCGTTTTGTTATTACACTAATAAGATAACAAATATTTTTCGTCATAATTACATTAAGCTGCAGCTAGAATAATATTACAAGAGAAAAGTACTGTAACAGAATGCAATTATTGACGTGATTGCAATATTTATACTGCTTAGGAAACGGATAATTAAAGGTAATGTGCGTTTTGTTTTTCTATTACATTTTTTTGATTTTTACAAAAATGGTTGCTCTTAAAATTCGTGTTTAGTTAAATCCTAACAGCTTATTAAATAAGCTTTCCAATGAGGTATATCACATTGGTGTTCAAAATTCTAGCCCACTTTTGACCTCTCCTTTGAAGCTTCTAGTACCAGCGGTTTGAGCTGGGCGTTCTTATATCAGTCAGTCAATCTGTCTCTTCTTTTATAAATCACCAAAAATATTTCTCAAGTCCACACTATTTCCGGTTAATCCTTACCCATATACACTTGATTTCATTTTTCATTCCCAAACACTTTTGTTTAACAAAAGGGTCGGTAGTATATTGAAAAGAGACCCTGTTCCATTGGTTTTATGAGATTTTATGTTGCTGGACATCATTAACAAAGATTATAAAGGTTTACATGAAAGGTGCTAGGGATTTGGAACGAATGAATATATTTAGATGTACGCAGTTTTGAATACGTTATTTTTTATTACACGTGAGTATAGCAGAGTATTTCATGAGTATAGGGGTAAAAGAGTTCTTGAGTGGAGACTACGTATTGGCAATCGAAGCGTATGACGTCCTTAAACTAGGTGAAGTAAGTCACAACCTCAGCAGAGCGGCCGGCAAAAACTGGATGAGAAAAGACACGGATCGTGCTCAGTGGCGTGCTGTAGGGAAGGCCTATGTAAAAAAAATTACCAATAAAAAGTTATATATAAAAATTCTGCCGCGTTCAGTATCTAACGCAAGATGCGATAGCGCGCCCTTTTCTGGTTCATGGAAGCCACGCAGTTCCGTTCGGATAGCATATTGTAATAATTTACGCTGAATGCCAATTATTGCATTTTTTATGAATATTACGTTATTTAAAAATAGATACTTGGCAATTAACTTCAACCCTTTTTAGTGTCCCACTGCTGGGCACAGGTCTGCTCTGAACTATCTTACTAGTTGAGAGAGTTTAGACCTTAGTCCACAGACGATTGTCAAAAGCGGGTTGTTTAATGTCACATGTCCTCGAATGATTAGTTCTTAGGCATATCCACGATGTTTTCTTCATTGAGCAATGATTGGGGATCAAAACCGATGACACGTAGAACACCCCGCATATGAGGATTTTTTAATTCATTGTTTATTTTTTTAATTTGAGGATTAAGGATTTCAAAGGCGAGGTGTTCTACGTGTCATCATGCCGCCCTCCGGGCACCCTCACTCGCTTGACAGAAAACTCAGGCTCAATACGCACGCATCGACCACATATTTATCAGTCAATAATACCGTCCACTTTTAATACAAAAGTTAGTTTTATTCAGCCGAGACCACCAGGCGCACTCCTGGAGCTTGGCACTCAAACTCGAGGCCTATACCGCTGAGCCACCGCTGCTCAAATTACAATCTATTTCATCCCCTAAGACGTATTAATAAGTCCCTGATATAATCTAGTGAACCCTACAGTTGACAAATGCGTCTAATAAGAAACCTGTCGCGGTAGGATTAGCAACGTGTTAATTGATGCTGCGATTTAATATAGAGATGGAATTTAATAGTATTTAGAGTATCGATATCGATATTATACATCGACATAACGAGTACAGTGTGGCTTCACATAACTAACGTCACTAAAAGGACATAACGTCACAATATCCTGAATCGCACAAGAAAAGTTTTACTAACGTTTAGCATATAGGTACTAGTACTCGACATGAACAGCTGGTCTTTGTGGTTGCTGGGCGATACACCTCGCCCAGCCGAAAGATCTTCCATTTTCCCTGAAGCGTCACTCAACAAAATTAAAGTTGCACTAAAATGTCCTATTATTAGGTACAGGTCTTTTCATATCTATACTGGGACTATTACAAACGTAAAAACTACAATCACGTTAAAAATGTATAGCTGTTTCCTAAAACCTATAAAGTGTGAGCGAGAGGACCTATAAAACTGATTTATGACGTAGTTTGCACCGTTTAGAATAGCTGAAATAAACCCAATTGTACTTATCAATTAATTAGTTTAACATTGCTTTCAATGCATAACATTATATTTCTAGTTTTCATAATGTCGATTTAATTAATTAATATGTCAGTCAAAATGACACACGGGTACTTGTGATCCGATATCAACCTATCGATAAAAGTATTTTCACATCCCTATTTCAACCTCAACATCAGCAAAGCATTTTCGTAAGCGGATTAGTGTTCAAAATTAAAATGGCGACTGCATTTGTAATTAAAATGTGTCATAATATTTAGGGGTGCAGTGTAAATTAATATTCTGGGGATATTCAAATAGTTACGTACCTATTATGTTGTAGGTGATTTACTTTTATGATTACAAGAAAAATATTTTAAGATAGCGACTGTTGTTAATGCTGTTGGGTCATTGACAGCTGTCACCTTCATTTGCTTCATAATCATTTGAACCACCAAAACAAATTGAAGACAATTGATAACAATAATGAAGTTACTCTACATGCTTTTAAAAAATTAAAAAGCCTTTGTTCCATGCATTTAAAATTAAATTATTAAATAATATTATTTAATTTAATAAATTAAATTGCTGGTATATTATTATTTAAGTCATTTCATTACATAAAAAAAAAAAAAAATTATGCAATTTATTATAAGTTATTATAATTCTATTCTATTCTTATCTATTCTATTCTTATTTATTTAAATTCTATTTCATTTTTTATAATAATTTTTCATTAATATTATAGTTATATTATGTTATTGCTTTTAATATAATTACTTATCTCTCGGTTGAAGATGACAGAAACAAAGTGTTTAGGTAGAGAAGACTGGAAAACTTCAGTGTAGGCCTTCACCCGAGAGGGGGCTTTGCAAAAAAAATTAATGATTAGTAACTACATACCTAAATAAGACCAAAATTATATTATAGTCTTAATAAGAGTTCTGTGTTAAGTTCATATTCAGACCATGGCAGTCGAACAAGATCTCCTCCTTTTCAATGTCAGTCTAGCGATGAACGTATTGAGTAACCCTAACATAGCAAAAAAATTCAAAATTCTTACACGCATAGTATGTTACGACTCAGTCATCAAGGGTGCAAAAGATTAAATCACACCCCTACCTAATCCCCAGCATTTAGCGGGATTGAAGATTACTTTGCATATTACTGGATTTGTCTCGTAACTATAAGCTTAATAATTAATATTTTGCATTTTCTAACACCCTTATGACAAAAAATACTTAGAGAGTTTAAAAACTACTATCCACGGGTGACAGTTCGAGATTTTTTTGCGGTTGACCTAACGTAACTAGCCTTTATTAGTTCACTAGACTATTTCGGTGAGCCGTCTGAGAATAGCCGAACCGGTGAGCCTTTCCTGTTTTATTTGTTGCTACTGTCTTTTTACGTGTGTGTTTTTGGTTTGTTTGTTTGTGTGTGTCCTATTTGTGTAAAATAAATTTATTTTCTTCTTTCATTCTTTCATTAAGAGCTCAGGATGAACTTCGGCCTGGCTCTTGCCTAACTACTCTAGATTTAGTAGATCGGGGCTGTTGATTAGGGCTGTCAACGTTTATTACGCGTTTATTTTGTAAAACCTACAAAGTTGTTCCTACACTGTTAATAGAAATTTATTGAAATATTCTGTTAAAGATAAAGAACCTGTTCAGTCGTGCTAGTATAGCATAGTATTATATTGTTAGATATTGCCAGAATGACCGAACAGTTCAGTATAAAAGCGAGGTCATCAGAGGCTGAAGGCCTCGGTTTGTCCTCGGACGTCTCACCGAAAAAGTCCGGTGAACCAATAGAGGCCCTTCAGGCTAATTGGGTTAGGTCATCAGCAAAAAAAAAGGCTGAAGGCCTCTCGGTTCGTCCTCGGACGTCTCACCGAAAAAGTCCGGTGAACCTATAGAGGCCCTTCCGGCTAATTGGGTTACGTCATCAGCGAAAAAAAAAGGCTAAAGGCCCATTCGCATTTGATTTGTCTTGATACCTTTAAGCTGTGCTAACGTAACTAGTGATGTAATACCAACTTATTCTGTGTAAATAATAAAATAAATAAATATTCTGGGACATTAACACACACGGTCATCTGGTCCCAAGCTAAGCAGAACTTGTGTTATGGAAACCAGATAACTGGTATATACTATACATATAATACTTTTCTTTTGTAAATATATACTTATAATAGATATTTACACCCAGACTCGACACAAACACGAATGTTCATCATTAATGTTTGTCTCTTTGGGAATCGAACCCGAATTAAATTATAATTATCTGCAATTTTGATTGATGTCTTATTATTTTTTCAATAAATTTCCCTTCTATCTTTGGTCGTGCTAACCATCTGGCTAATAACGAAGAGCCTATAAACGCTTCTATGAAGTTCACTGCACTATACTTTACACTGCCCTCTTCTCTTCAAAGACAGTTTTTCAGTACGAATATTTTTTCACCCTCTTATTACAAGCACGTAGGTACAATACTTTATTACACAATATGCGTAATATCTAACACAAAAGTAAGTAAATTAAAATGATAAATACACATCACACTTCCATTATAAACTAGATTAACTCTCGGACACTATCTATATTATTATCAACTTATAACAAAGATGTTATAAATTACCAGCATTTGTTATGTTTTGTTCAACTTTTGGTTATTGGGGAGACAGTGTTTTGTTTGTGGGACAGAGATAGAGAATAATGTGTTTTTATGCTACGTTTGTACAAAAGACAAAGATAAAAAATGTATACAAGTTTGCTTTTTGGGAATCTGATTTAAAATTACGTCATAATGCAAGTATTTTAATACTGCTAATTTCAGCGCCTTCAAAAATACTTGTAGCAAATAAGAATTGGGCTGGACTCGCGTCTAACTTCATACCAAAAACTAAGCAAAAGTAGAGTCAGCACAAAATATCCAACCACAAATAGTAATATTATTATAAAATTTATGAAAAAGTTAAATAAATTAAAATTTAAAACTTTACTAAGTATGTACTTACATACAGCTACCTACTGTAGTAGGTAGTACCTAGTAAACTTATGCCACAAACTCGTACACAAATACATATAAACGGATATAAACACACGTTTTAAGTTACAAAACCGCTTTTTCGTCGAATAGTAATAAAATATGTTCGGACCAAAGATAATATTGTACAATATTTGTACTTAATATTCGACTCCAAATATCTTACTTGAACAGCAACAAGATAAGCATATTTATCTATTTATTTTTATCTAGATAATAATATGATTATAACATGGAACAAATATTTTTTGACGTGACAACGTCTTAAATTAGGTTGCGGCTGGGAGGCACTTATGAAAAAGTGTAACGCTCGGTAACGTTACGATGAGTCACCGAACGAGAGAGAGGCCCGCCGAATGCCTTGCGTCTCTCTCCCACTCAACTATGTTTCATCCTTCTTCCTACTATACGAATGAATATTCACATTAAAATTATTTTACCACTCAAAGTCGTTGTCACGTAAAACTTTCGCCCGTATACCGAATTTACAGGCAACCAATTTTTTTTTTAGACCGTACTAATTAAAATATTGTCGTTGTTGCGCCTTCCGGTCCAAGATGGTGGATTTCCAGTCCTATTCTTATTTGAAATGCATAATAAAATGAATGCGCCTGCAGAAATAATAGTAGTAATGTACTAATCCTGATTTTGTTGTTGCCGTTGAAACCTATTTAAAATTTTATTTAAATTTAAATATAACAAAATACAAATTAGATAAAATTATATAAGTATACATTAATAACTAGATAGGGCGTTATAGAATCCCTCGTAATTGAAGCATACGGAGAAATGTGCCCAGAAGACTGGCAGCATTGCCTCACGGTTACTAAGCTAATACCATTGGACCACCGAGGCAGTAAAATTTTTATGCATACAACTTGGCAAAGAAGTAAATGCCAACCATGTAGATGGTAGACGTTTGCTAAGAATCAAACTCCAGGCGCTTGGGCGTCCATTTTAATCAAAATTTAACCGTCAATATAATTTTGCATAATCACAATTCTCATAACCTATATCTACAACAAGATCAAATTACATATCCCGTTATGAATTACCATTAACTTTAATGATGGGTCAAATTCAATGGTGCCAAAAACCAGAAACTTGTCCCTAAGGACCTGTTTGCATAAAGAGCGTCACACATAAAATCTTACGACACCTTACAACAAACTTTTATTGACAACCCTATTGAATTTACTACTCTAATATCACCCTTATTACGATGCATTAGACTTTGTAGAGTTTTGAGTAAGGGTTGTGCTATAATTGTGGTGGCTACTAAAATCATTACCAGTTGGCTTTGAGCAGTTTCCCGTTTAAATTAAACGTAGGACAATGGTCAACTGTGCGTTTGTTGCGTGATCCTAAGTTATGTGCGGATTAGCCCTATCTTAATATTCTCTGGCATTACATCTGAGTAGGTAGATGTGGCGGCTAGTTTTGTGATTCGGACATTTGAAATATTGACCTGATCTGTTTGTTCAACGTAGTACGTTATTGTATGAATGAAAAAAAAAATGATATTGACAAAACTGTTAATGTTGCTTCTTTAAATTTGTGCTTTGATGCTTTAGATAATTTTAGCTTACCTATTTAAGACAAGAATATTGACTTAACTGAAAAACAAACTAAATAATATGATGTATTTTAGGCAAAGAATCAGCATAACCATCAAACGCGGAAATGCTGCTAGCCTTCTGGATACGTTTTCGGAAGATGACGATGCGAATATTTGACGCATTAGTTTAAGTTAGCCATTAGTTAGTTTAGTTCTATATTTAGGTTCATATCCAATTAACTAAAAACTGTTTCTTAAAAATAAGGAAATGTCAGGAACTATGAATTTTAGAATTTTCATGTATGTGACTAATATCAAAAGAATTTTACATTAACGCCTGTTTATATATTTATCCAATCCTACTTTCCGTATCATAAAAAAATTCTTTGTGGCTTAATGTTTAGATACCAACCAGATACTTAAAAACACTGCATAGCTCGCGTTCGCCGTACCTACATAATAATTAAATAAAAATAGCATAATAATAAAATCACAAAAATCAGTTACTAAGAGCTCTATTAACTATACAAAATATCACTTAAAAATTACTAGAGATAAATTTTCCATACGTTGGCGGCAAAATTTTTCGACACTATGATGACAGATGTCAGATCGCTGCAACCATTGGTTACATCGAGCTACTACTTCAGTGAAAGAGCCAAAGGTAACCACAGAATTTGAAAGCTGGTAATTTTTACATACTTTTCATTTATTCAAGGTTAAATTTAAGACAGCTTCTTCAACCAACGCTGTGTGTTTTAAAAGAAACTTAATATTATGTCGTATCACTAGGTACGTACATCTGACCACAAACTACTTGTGATTATTTCGTTCAAGGACAAGAACTTGAACGAATCAATAAAAATTAGGTACCATTCCCGATACCACACCAACTTATAGCGATTACAATTTAAACAATATTTGAATAAAGCAATGTCAGGTTATGAGAACAAAACATTTGTGTAAAAATAGACCTTCTATCAAACTTCCTAATTCCTAGTTTATCGGTAACACAGATATCACAGTAAATACCGATCGCAAGAAGGATTAGACCGACCATTCACTCCGAGGGGAGTTGTACGGTACCTATTATCTTCCAATATTGACGTTTGATGGTCAAGAACGAATTATTTGTATTGTATGCAACTAGACTTACGCCCGCGGCTTTGTCCCGGGGACTATACGGTTTATTCAACTGCTCTACTCAGAAAATGTACTAATGTAATATTTTTTATCCTCTATTAGGCTTGCGCTTCACCAAAACTAGACTGATATTAAGCCATGATGTGGTCTACAGTGAAACGCGCTTACCCAGTAGACACTTTCTTCAAAGATTGTAACGGGTGATGCTCCATAGTCTGTCTATTGTGATTGTTCCATAAAATTTCATACCAAACAACTAATAGGCCAGAAACCTTTAATAATAAAATAATATACAAAATGTTGCTTTATTTAAAAAATGAGGGCACTATGTTGGTAAAACAAAAAGCCAACATCACGCGGTATTCCCAGGCGGTCACCCATCCAAGTACTAACCGCGCCCGATGTTGCTTAACTTCGGTGATCGGACGAGAACCGGTGTTTTCAACATGGTATGGACGTTGGCAACCAAGTTAGTTTATTTATTATTCTGTTAGTTCTTAGACTCAAAACTTACTCAACAATCAATTTGCTTTGCCATTTGCCAACGTCCATACCATGTTGAAAACACCGGTTCTCGTCCGATCACCGAAGTTAAGCAACATCGGGCGCGGTTAGTACTTGGATGGGTGACCGCCTGGGAATACCGCGTGATGTTGGCTTTTTGCCCTTCCATAATAAAGAATCTGCGATTTTTTCCTTCAGCTAGGACACAATCATTCGTGATTAAAGACAATAAATTATTATTTTGTCCGTAACGTTGCAGTACGCTAATCAAATAATGAGTCAAATTATCGTGTCGAACTATTAGTGGTAAGCATGGCAGTGTCCCTGCCAAGAAAAGAATTTTATGGTACCTAAACCAGATTTTAAATAAAAAATAACTCGTAAAAGTAAATTTTCCTACTTGTTTAACTTCTGAGGTGTAAAGCATGTATCACGCACAGGTAGGTTTCTATATTAGTAAATTCTATTTAAACATTATAAAACACCGGGTGGTATACCAAAAGCACTCCAACGGAATTTAAATCAGTTTGATCTCAATCTGTTCAGATATTTTACTTGAAAAGAGATACTAACATCAAATATTATTAATCACAAACTTGCACACACGGATATTCGTATTCAAATTAGTGACAACCTTCAAAAATGGTTAAAGAGTATCAAATTTACCATTTTTATCGGTAATTTTTTGAGGAATTACTAAATTAAATTAATGTTAGGTAGTTACTATCAAATTAATTTAGTTATAGCAAACAAATTGGGAACAAACAGAATATTTTTCAAACATTTATGACACACGTCTCATGACACGTGCCACCAAATTACTGACCAATTTTCCTTTCGGATTCGGACTTGGGTCAGTCAACTGAGTAATTGCGTCACTTGATTATTTATTTTTCCTTTTTGGACGTTGTTTGGGGTTTCGTATAAACGTAATCGGAGAAATTACTGTAATTTACTGTAAGTAGGTTCTTACCTCATATTCTCATTAACTAATTTGAATAAATATCTCAGAATAATACAAACTTCCATTCTCTTGTTTTACTTTCAATTCTTAACAGACGTTTGAGGGCACATATAGTATCAACAGGACCACTTTTTAGCGATCTCATATTTGTCAAGTGATTTTCTAATTATTCCAAATCCCTCTCAATACATAAATTTAAGTCAACCACAGTAAGTATTTTTACCATAAGGATTTTCACTATTAACACAGTACAGTGTAAAAAAAGTATGTGAACATAGCATATCTTTTTACATCGCGTCTGCTACGTTTGGCCTTTGACTGTTCCCGCCGCGCCGCCGCCAGGTCCCGTAAACTATACGTTTTATTTAAGAATATATTGCTTATTTTTATATCTATCACTATATCAGGAAGGTTATTGCTATTTACGTATCATTTCCTTCCATATTGCTAAAATACCGAAACATTTTGTTGATAAACTACTATCAATGAAATTGTGCCCATTTCTCCCAAACCTTTCACAGCGGGAAACCACCAAGTCAAACCAAACAACTTGGTCCTCACACTGCCGTACATCTTAAATCAATGAACCTTACTAGAATGGTTTAGGGTTCAAAATTGAATGCAAATTTTGTGAATTGGGTTAAGAATAAGTTGGTTTTCATGTAATGACAACGATACATAAAGGTATTGTGATTTTGATGGGTGAAGTCTATGGTGACGTCATAGGAGATGTATGGGGAGTGTATGGCTCGGAAATGGTAATGTTTAGCATCCGAAGGTTTCTAAGTTTGAATGGGAGGAACTTAAAGTCACTTCACGTTTATTGTTTTGCAGTATTGTTCAGAAATTGTTGTAGTTAAGGAAACTACTGTAATAAGAGAGATTTATCGCCAAGGCACCTAACGCTGAACGTGGGTTTGAGGAAATACTATAATTGTTTATCTATATGCACTAATATATATATTTTTTAAATAAATAAAAAAATATTCTGGGACTATAACACACGGTCATCGTCCTAAGCTAAGCAGAGCTTGTGTTATGGAATCCAGATAACTAGTATTAAATATATACTTATAATCGGTAGGTACCTACATAATCTGGAGATGGATAAATAAATATTATCCAAAAATCTCTAGGTAGATAAATTTGTAAATTGTTGCGTGGTAATGTAGGAAAAATATAATATAGAATTTTATAAAAATAAGTATTGATTGCGTGAACTTGGCTCAACAGCACACAAATTACAAAAATATACCTAGCTACTTTTTAACCAGCTTCAAAACTGAAGAAGTTCCGGCATAACTCCGTTATTAACTAGGCGGTTTTACAATATTTTTTTTTAAATTTGAAATCTCTTTTTGTTAAAAAAAAACTTATTATGTTTCCAATTTTTTATATTACAATACTTCTTGGATGTGGTCTTAACGAAATTTCATGTGGGCAAAGTTGCGGGCGGAACATAGTGAGAAAAAATGTTTGTAAGGTAACAGTTGGATAGCTGATTTACATTGTATCAGTTAGATACCTAATTCTTTTGCATTAAAGAAATATAAAATCAGAGTAAAATTGAATTTTATATCAAATAAAATAAAAAAAATACCAAAAATATATTGAAACAAATAAAATAAAAATCCAAAAAGAAAATCTCCGCCGTAACAGTGTATGACACTGCCGTGACCAGGATTCGAACCTGGGTTACTACGGCCACAACGTAGGGTCCTAACCACTAGACGATCACGGCTATCGGAGCGGTGAACGTGTTGTCGAAATTATAAACTAGTAGGTAAATCTCAGTTTCTATGACGTAATATAGAACAATTTTATTTTGCAACAATTATTTTCAGTCACGACTTTTGCAACAAACAATAAAATTTTTAAATTCATTGCTTTTTGTGGAAACTTTTATTAGGTAATTTACGAGAGTAAATAATTAATCTATCGGCCGACTACGGATAGCTGTAACAGTGTAAAAAGAAAGCCTTTAATCTATAACTTCTGTCTGCCCACATAGGAAAAGACCATAATAAGAACGTACCGCTATCTACTAGCTCCCGCTTGTGACATATCATCGGAAAGTAACCGATTGGAACCTATTACAAGGAAGGATAAAATTACCATATAAATATTGTATTCCAAGTAACCAACTGTGTACTTTTCATCAAAATCGTTTCAGCTTTTTTACCATAAAAGAGTGACTGTCATACTATAGGTAATAGAATATATTCTACTACCTAAAGTATGACTCCTCTTTCTCTTTCTCCTCTCTCTCCTCCTCTTTTCATCATAATTATATGATTGGATTTTAGATGTACCTACATATACTTAAATTCTATAAATTTTAGTTTCGTTAGCTGTGTGTAGATTTCATCATGACACTAAATCTGAGGACATCGTGGAGTACTTTAAGGTGAAGACCAGCTTTTTTTTTAATCTCGAACACTTGAAATCCCGTCATAATACGAATTTCAATCATTGGTATTTGAGTGAGCAGCGGTGGCGCAGCGGTACAGATCTCGCCTTGTAACATCGCCAATATCGGTGAAGGAAAACATCGTGAGGAAACCGGCATGCACCAACCCGCAGTTTGCCAGCGTATGGAGATTAAGGCCCAAACTCTCTCAACTCTGCTGTGGGACACTAAAAAGGGTTGAAGAAGAGTGCGAGTTTTGAGTGTTGACACAGAGACCTTCCTAAAATAAGTTTTTTTGGCCGAAGGATGAAGTCTACCGGAGATTTTTTGCAGCACGGGTCCCTGGTGTTAAATAAAACTGTACCTACACGTATTTAGTTTTAGTGGACTGCATTAAAAAAGGAAAAATGGTTGTAAAATGTGAACTTAGATTACCAACGTATTTCCTGTGCAATACAGGATAACTGGCAGACACCTTCTTACGGTTTTATTCATAAAAATCCTTTAAGTAGTTTAAAATGTAGTTTGTCTCTTTCTTACTAGTATAAATGACAAGATGACAGACAAAAACAAGCGAATTATAAACCTATTTTAGCTATAATGAGCTTAAGACGTTTATGAATACGGGGTTAGACTCTATGGCCTACCCCGTGCCAGTGACAATGTGTCAAGCTAGGGCTCTATTAATCTTAGTCTATGGATTGCTTGGGAGCTAATATATTTCGCGGTAGGCACCTATTCCATGCGACACCACGCAGATTTAAGTTTTTATAATATTTTCTATGGGCGTAGTTGTCTGAAACAAATAAATGAATAAATAATATTAGTAGTTTTCCAAAATTATTTGTGGAAAGTTGTTCCTTTTGTAAAAATGAATCGGTTAATCAACTTTTGCTGACTGTACTTAAAGGAACTAAATAGATATCCTGACTTATGTAAATAATTATGTACCGAATACCTAATGTAACTAGATAACTGATACAGGTAACATGATTAGACGTAAATTAGTTACAATTAACTGTTAATTAAATTGTGATCAGAATCCTGATAATTAGTGTAAGATAATGCGGATGTAATGCACTACATATTGTACCTGTGTTACTACTATTTGTTACTGATTGCGAGTATATTATAACTAAGTTACTAAAAAAATGTCAGATGTGCTCTTTTAAGTACTTTATCACGGCAGTATTGTGTACACATCAAGCTATACAAATCCAGTTAAAGCTGACCTCTTGTTGAAATGAAATGAAATGAAAATATGCTTTATTTTTTTTGAGACGCGAGTCTACTTAAAAATAGTCCATTTTCTTTTCCTACCATGCAGTAAATGAGTGGCAACTACTGAGAAACACTGCTAAAAAACTCAGTAGGTTTTTTTTCTTTTTTTAAATGAAGCAGGTACTTATATCTATCACATTTTGTTTGTTTATTGTGTTGAATTAGAGCGACTTAATTCCAAGCGTTTTTATCCGTTAGATAGTCTGAAATTTTATAATACACTTTCTTACTTATCGTAGATTTTATAGTTATTTTAAATTTGTTAATAGTCATTTCCCTAATATTATTTAGAAGTTTATTATAGAAACGTATACACTGCCCCATAAAAGAGTTACTGATTTTGTGGAGTCGAGTATGATGTGCTAATGTCGAGTAATGTGGAGTCGAGTATGTGTGTGTTACACGGAAATACTATAAAATACGAGATCAGCTTATTCTGGAAATGTATAGCTTGATGTGTAACCGTGTACATAATACTTCTGTCATAAAGTACCTAAAAGGACACATCTGACATTTTTTAACTGTAACTAAGTTATTAGACATAACCGGAATCAGTAAAATATACTTATTGATTTCGAGATATCAGTAATTAAAAAAATCAAAATATATTCATTAAAGCAATACCTAAGTAATCCTAAAATAGTGGTTATTGGAGTGTCATTTTAAACATGTAGTGCCTGTAGTAGGAGACTCGGCTCTTTCGTACAGTTTAGTATTACTTTAATTTTAGCTAAGTTTACTCAGTTAAGGAAAAAATGACACATGTGCCCTTTTTCCTCATGTTAGCAGAATATACTTAAATACATACCTACAAATATCTGTACCTAGTTGATTCACTTCAACTCTTCTTAGTGACCCACTGGGGTACGGGTCTTATCTCAACTATCTTACGAGTTGAGAGAGTTTAGGCCTTATTAAACATACGCTGGCTAAGTGCGGGTTGACGGATGTCACATGTCCTCTAATGATTAGTTCTTAGACATGTTTTCTTTCACCGATATTGAGTTGAGCAGCGGCGATGAAACAATTCACACAAAGATGTGTGGGCACGACTGAGAACCCGCGGCCTTATATTTCAAAGGCAAGGTCTAGAGCCACCGCTGCTCTATTTCACCTAACTGAATCACTACTTGATTCACCTTACCTAAAAGAGCGGTGACTGCCGGAATTCCAGTTCTATTCTTATTCGACATTCATAGTAGATAAGCTTAGATAATTTTGTAGTAAGTAGGTAGGTACTTATCTATTCCTCGCGTGTACCTTATCTAAGCATTTTAATAATAACATTCAAAGCATCCTATCATTAAATTGGAAGTATGGCATTTTACATTAATTTGTGGACAATGTCACAATGTAATGGATGGTACTTGTTTACAGACTTAATTAATTAGAATTTTTAATATGTACCTACTTAATTAAAATTGACTGCAACCCACAATTATTATAAAATTACCCTAAAGTCAACCCCTCAATATATATAAGTAATATGATGATGATGTATACCTATTGTATATTTTGCCAAAGCTAATAGAAGTTTTTAAAACACGGTGTGTCTTTTTCTTATCTCCAATGGTTATCTTTTTTACTTGTATCTTACTTATTTTAAGTACCTATGCTTCTTAATTTCTTTATTACTTAATATCTTTCAATCGGTTGGATATGACAAAACGTATAAAAAAAGTATTAAAATCTTTACTATTTTGGAATTTATAGTTTCTGGGTGATCACTAGCCTCCACACTAGGAATCCCTGTATCGCGAAGTCTGTAAGTTCTTAAATAGTTCATCAAATTTTAATTTAATAAACACCCTCCACAACATTTGATCTTCCAAATAAAATCAAAATGTTTACCATAAAACTAATAGGAAATATTTGCTACCAGTCCACCTACTGACAAATTAGATTGTCGTGATTATATTGGGGATGACAATTTTGTAATTGGCATGAGTAATGTATTCACCCTAGAATTTGGTATAGGACTGAGAGTAGCCGAAATAAACGTTACTAAATATAACAATTTTGCTGAAGGTGTAATTAATATTAGGATAGACAAGCGTAGAAACCTAAACACGTTCAACAAACAAGTTCAAGAGACTATGTGATCAAGCAAACTTACATTTAAAAAAGAATGTAAAGGTGATATAAAACTTGATTCTATTGAATTCTGTACAAATCAGACTAGTCTAAAAGATCAATAAGTACCTACTGATGAATACTATGAATTTATAGTTAAAACTAAATCAAATAGATTTGTAGAAAAACTAATGCCTAAAATTATAGAATGAAAGGAAACAGTACCTAAACGAAACTGCAGTGATGGAATACGAAACGTGATTTTAACATGTCAGTCGATCTTTTCAAATGGAATCAGAAAAATAACACCCAATTAGGGGATGATAATGTATTTAATAGTGTTATAACTTTCACAAGTGGTTAGTATAATGTTCCTAATCTAATCATCGAGTATGTAACTGCAGGGGAATCAAAATTTGTGATTTATTATAATAAAAATACGTATTTTTATTTTTTACTACACAGTCAACCAAGTTATACAACCCCAATTACAGATAACATAACAAGGAATTTAGATATGTGCCCAATGAAAATTCCGGAAAGATTTTAACTTTGTGATGTTATACAAATCAATAGGAAACTCATGCCTCCGCGTGCTGAAGATCTCGTCTCAGCTCCACAAAAATATTTTGGAAGCTGGTCAAGTATATAAATGGGACTGCAGAGGGTGCCAGTACTTGATTTGCTACCACTCTTTCAGGGTACCAAGTGGCTAAGAGCACATTAAATTCAGTCTAAAGGAAGAAAGGCGAGAGCTGCAAACCTCACTCCTGGTAAGAAGGTCCTATCCTACAAACTCTTGGTACAGAAAGAGAGCGATGTGTAAATAAATTGTTTTATTTATAGATAAGGTTACTTCCAATTTCACCAACCTTTTATATCTTCATATATGACACAAAACATTAATCGTTCGAGATTACCCTCCAGATATTAATATTCAGTCAACTAGCTAAAGAAAGGGGTGAATAAATTCATTCTCGACAAAGTGTCGCGTCGAAATCAGGAACGCGTTAACAATACGGTAATTAATATCTTTCATATTTGTAGCTGTAGCTACTTCTACTTTGGTTTCATAATTATAATTGTTTTTGTTATCTCTGTTATTGTTTTGATAGTCTTTACATCATTTCTATTTAATTAGTACAATAATTGTTCTTTCATATTGATCGTAACGTTATACCAGCTTTGTATTTTTCTACCTTTACATTTAAAAACTTCTCTTTACGAAACAAATCAAGAAAAATATTGTCTCTTATTTCATTTGCCGATATAAAGCAGATATCCCAAATTTACGATTCACCATTAACATCATTATCGTATAATCAAATAAAAACATACCTATCAGATCTTCAATATTCATGAGACATTACCACAAGTTATTGTACTATATGTTCCTGCCATATTTTTCTCAATCACCATTAGTTCGTATCTGCGAGAGCATGGCCTATTGAACGGGCTATACATCTACAACCTCTAAATCCAAAAATCTCTAACTTACGTCTGCAATTTCTGCACTGAATTCAACTTTAACATTATCACAATAAAGTTTAAGTTTGTTTTTTACTCCAATATTACTTCAGACTTTATTATTTGGGGAGTTTTGTACAGTAGAATGCCGAGTATTTCTGCACTTCACTTTTATTGTATCAAATAATAGGGGAGCTCTTATAACCATTATCACGTGTTTGATCTAAAATGATACTTGGTACGGAATGCACTGAGGGGTGTCTTTTTCTGTATAGTTACACTGCAGGGTTGTATATGTGATTTGTCAATGATTATCCTCTAATACTATATCGATTGACCGCACGTCCCATTTATTAATCTATTTCAGTCACCACCGCGACGAGTTATTTTCATCGATCTCACAAACCGGTTCTGAAGACGCTCTACCGGCTCTACCTCGTCGATTATAAAAAGTATATAAGTAAAGAAATTAAATCTCAAAGCTTTTTAAGACTCATATTTTCCTTTTTAGATGAAACAAGAACTTTTAAAAGAAGCAAATAAAAAAGAGCAAAAAGCCAACATCACGCGGTATTCCCAGGCGGTCACCCATCCAAGTACTAACCGCGCCCGATGTTGCTTAGGTATGGACGTTGGCAAATGATAGTGCAAATTGATTGTTGAGTAAGTTTTGAGTCTTAACGATTATTAAGAACTAACAGAATAATAAATAACCATACTTGGTTGCCAACGTCCATACCATGTTGAAAACACCGGTTCTCGTCCGATCACCGAAGTTAAGCAACATCGGGCGCGGTTAGTACTTGGATGGGTGACCGCCTGGGAATACCGCGTGAAGTTGGCTTTTTGCATTATTTTTATGCACATAAAATATGGGCACGGCAGTGTCACCACCAAGTTCTTTTTTTTTTAAAGAAAAAATACTGTTTAAAATAATCTAGTAATTTTGTATTTAATCTCTTGATGTTTTTCGTATAGTTGGGTAGGTATTTAAGATATTATAAATTTTTTATCCACTTAATTTTTTATCAACGCATCTTGAAGACTAACTAATTTAATAAAAATTCTCTCACAAAGCTCAATATTCGGTAAGCAAATCTAACGATACGGGCATATTGTGTAGTTTCTGGAGTCCAATCGATCAACATCACTCTAATTCAGCTCATCTGCATATTAATTTTGTTCGCCCTAAATAAGTAAAGGGCTATTTAATCCGTGTGGTACAGTCGGACCGAAAAAAAGATCAATTTTTATTTTAATGTTGTTCTTTAACATTTGACGGCAATATTCCACTTCTTCATTTGTTAGTTCCTTAAAAAGTCGAGAATACATTTTTAGTGAGGTAGGTACTCTGTGTTGTAAGTAGGTTACTAAAAATAAAATACCTAAAAAGAAAATTAAGCATTTATTAAATTAGATTTTAAAGAATTTGAGCAGCGGTGGCGCAGCGGTACGGGCCTCTCCCCAGAAAAATAAGGTCGCGGGTACGAATCCTAGATAAATATTGTCATAATTTATAATTAAATATTAGACACGTAAAATTATTTAGTCAGTTTTAAAATCTCGTCAAGTCAACCCTCTCAGTGTCCCACAGCAGGGCACGGGTCTCCTCTCAACTATCTGACGAGTTGCCTAGAGCGGGTTGGTGAATGTCACTTGTCTTCGTCTTGTCTAATGATTAGTTCTAGACATGCTGGTTTCTTAAAAATGTTTTCTTTCGCCGATATATGGTGCAGCGGCGATGTTACAATTCATATAAAGATGTGTGGGCACGTTTGGGAATCGAACCTGCGACCTTATAAATCTAAGGCTAGCTGTTTTTATTTGTTTTTTTTTCTACATATTTTTTTTTCGATTGTGTGTGCCCTGTTTGTGTCAAATAAATGTTATTCCTTTCTTTCTTCTTTCTTTCTATTCTAAATAAATATTAATACACATAAAATAATTTATAAAATATTTTATACCTAAATAGATGCACATTGTGTTATTAACAAGATGCATTACTCAGCAGTACGCTTACAAACAAGACTGTACCCAAGGTAGTCTAATCGCATCAATTTTAGCATGCGGGTGATATTATTGCGTCCAATGAAATACGAGATGGTCATTCAACTCCGCGAATTACTCGGGAACTAATACCATAATATAGGCGTATTAATGTGGTGCTAGGTTATATTAATTGTGACTATTTACGTGTTGCGTTTTGTAAGTTATTAGAGAACATTTTGCTTGAGTGAGATTGCTATGATTAAAACCGTAGGCGTATGTTGCTGGGTTATTATACTTACTAGCTACCATAGCGAACTTCGTACCGGGTATTTCTCACCTTATAGGGGTTAGTGTGATAGAAGGGTGAAAATTTTGGGTTGTATGTATTTTTAATGCCACATAATAAAAAAAAATTATCAAAAAAAAATTGTGTCAACACCCCTTATCACTTAGAGGCATAAAAATAGATAGAAGCCGATTCTCAGACTTACTGAATATGCATAAAAAATTATTAAAAGAATCGGTCAAGCCGTGTCGGAGTACGGTAAGTAACATTGTGACACGGTAATTTTACATAAGATTTACCTATTAGTAGTATTATATTATCTGTGCTATTAGATAAAGTACCAGTGGCGAAGAGTCCGTATAACACGATTTATCCCCGGCTTCCCTTTGAAATTAGTCAACAAATTAATGTTTTAAATAGCATAAAAAAACATAGCACCTACTTTTTAGTACCAAAGTTTATAAAGGTAATTTTTTTTAGTTTACGTTTGTAGCAGTTCACTATTTCTTATTCCCATCTCTTTCATTTCCGTATAAACACAAATAGTCAGTCTCGAATATATATAATAATTTTTTATTTCAGCATATTTTTGGAAGCGATTAGTTAACGCTAAAATGGTAGGTTAAGCTTGTTAAGATGAAATCTAAAAAAAAACTTTATAAATAAAACTTATAAACTCCGTGTTTAAAATAAGTAGGAGTTTATAATTTTTTTATCCCATTAAGTAACACGCGGGCGAAGCCGTAGGCGGAAGCTAGTAAAAAGAAATACAGCGTAACATAATCCGTTTCATTAACACACAGTACAATAATCAATCTCGGATTTTGAAAAGAAAATCACGCTTATCCGTCATTAGAAGACCCGTTGAGACCCGTTGCACAGTTCTAATTATGTATGTATTGAAAGGGTTAGCGTTTGGTCAAATTCGCCACGCTTTCCGCATTAAAATCTTGATCCATCAGCTAGTAGTGACGGGTTAAGATGAATCAGTATCCGTCATGGAAGGGTTAAATGGATCTCAAAGTTTAATAAATGTATTGGCTTGTTGTGTACACTTTAAACATGTCTTAATATTATGTATGTCTTTTGGGATATTGAAAGTAAGTAAACTATTTTTAATTTAAAATATGTCACAGAATACATTTTTATCGTTTACATTAACTTATTTCAGATTAAAATGATTTTTGATAGAAAGGTCTGTAGTTATCAACTAATATTTAAGATCAATTGCCAACGTCCATACCATGTTGAAAACACCGGTTCTCGTCCGATCACCGAAGTTAAGCAACATCGGGCGCGGTTAGTACTTGGATGGGTGACCGCCTGGGAATACCGCGTGATGTTGGCTTTTTGTTGTTAATTTTTACAATACTAAAATCAACTTTATCTATATTTTTGAAAGCAATTTTCCTTATTGTAACATATTTTTTCTTTATAAAAGACTTTATCGCGGTTTATTTTAGATTTTAAATCAAATAAAAAATTTAAACTATTATGCTATGTAAATAAATTTTAATTTTTTTATAAAGTTTTTTTTTAATAAATATTTTTTCATATAAAAGTTTGGGAATCATATGGGTGTGTTGTGATTTATTCAGCGTCACAGACAAAGGGTTAAGTTACCATTAATTAATGAGATTGGTTCGCATGCCGGTCAGGGGATTAAATATCAAAAGTTGAAGCAATTTTCTCTGCAATCAATTCTGACTTTTTCTGTTGAAAGCATTTTATTTATTGCTTTGTTGAGTTTTTTATAAGAGAAATCCTATCCTATCCTACTAATATTATAAATGCGAAAGTAAGTGTGTGTGTGTGTGTGTGTGAAGGTTTGTTACCGCGTATCTCCATAACCGCTCAACCGATTTTATTGAAATTTGAAATGTAGATAGTGTATACCCTAGAATCGGACATAGGCTAACAATATTTTCAAAAATCATCCCCTAAGAGGGTTAAATAGAGGGGTGAAGTTTGTATGCAACTTTTTATTCCTTGGTCCTATTCATTTAAAATTCGTTACACATAAACCTTAAGAGAAATAATGAGATACGGGTTTTTTATTTTTCCATAATTATCCATATGAGGTGTGGATAATGAGTTTTATTGGTAAAAATTAAAGTTTCTCTGGATCTGTATAGTCTCAAGTCCGATTCACTCCAAATTTGGCACACATATACCTTAAAAGAATTCATGAAACACGTGTTTTTTATTTTTCCAAAACTACCCCCGGTGGGGGTGTTAAATGAGTTTATTTGGAAAAATTAAATATTCCATAATTGTTTAGTCCTTGGTCCGATTTCCTTCAAAATTGGTATAAATAAAGCTCAAAACAAATAATGAAACACGTGTTTTTTATTTTTTCATTTTTTTTTATTTTCATCTTAATACTAAGCGGGCAAAGCCTGAGAAATTATTCTGAGGGTGATTTTCTTCAAAGTTGATATCAATACTCCTTCGTAATTTTGATCTATATTACTTTTTATTTTGACACAATGACATGTTTGATAACTCAATGCTACGAATAGAATTCGAAATTTAAATTTCATTTCTTATAAGTGTGGTCTAAGAGCCGTAGTATTTTTAAGAAACGCCTATTGATTTATGGATATACCTATGGGCGCTTGACGATTTCAAAATGTTGCTTACACTCCTACACTACTGAACTAATTTTGTATGGACATTATTCGAGACCCGGGAAAGGATAGTTTTATCCGACTGCGAAAAAAGGGATTAATGGTCTAGCGCGATAACCAACATCCGCGGGCGAAGCCGCGGGCGGAAAACTAGTATTATATAAAAGAAGGACTTATGACTATTAGGTATTAACTTTTAGAGCAACCTACTGCTATGCACAAAATTTCTAAAAACACGAACAATAAGGTCGTTTAAGTTAAGGTTAGACATCTCTACATTTTTTTATACTACTGTGGCTGCCTTTGGTGTGTCTTTTTCACTTACCTTTTTATTAAGGGACTCCTGTTGTTGACCCGAGACAGTGAAACCCCGTAGGGTCTCCAGCTACTAACAGCCGGGTCTGGTGCACCTTCTAAAACCAATGACGTTTGACTAAAACCGGTATTTCCGTCAGAACTCCGAATTTGTGCCGGATTATGGGATTCGTTACTGCATTTACCGGAAATCCAGGGTTGTCTGGGATGGAAAAGAGTCCCCGTCCTGAGGCGAGATGAAGACTTATTGCCATATAATCCTATAAGATGTCTGGTCCGCGTTCCGATAAGATGTCTGGTGAAGCCACAATTATCTGAAGCAACTGCTGATCTCATTTAGGTACTGTATCTGACTTCATTGTCACTTACCTCTAGGTAAAATTGAGTACAAAAACGTGCAAGTCACAAATATGAATATCATTATACTACAAAAAAAAAATACAAAATTTAAGGTGGGAAATTGTAACGTTGTAATCCAACCCACCAACAAAGATTAATGAATGACAACCAACAATAGCCAGTATCGTTTTTTATTTGATCCCTTTTCGATTTAACAGCAATTAAAAAGTTGTGTGGCATTGCAAGGGTTAACTTCATTTGCGTATAATTGGTACGATAAAGGGAAAATACTTTCTGTTGGAACCAAGATTAATTCGGCTGGTGATCACTTTAACTTTTTAAATTACTTAATTTGAAAATGGAATTTCGGAACGAAGACATCCGAATACAATGTCTGTTCCATAGACATAAATATTAAAGAAGACCAGAGTGTAAATGAGAAGAACTATTTTTTTTTAGCTAAACAAAAAGAGATAAGTCCCTACCATAACTAACACCAATGCTACCTGATTTTAAATGATAGACCAGCAATAATACGAACCGACCTCAATGTTTTAACAATAAAACAAGACCAGCTCAATCGATTTTAATAAAATTAAAATAGGATTTCAAAATTATATTATTTAAAAAAAAAATCAAATCGATCTAGAATCGGCGGAATTATCGCGTAACATACATTAAAAAAAACGTTCAATCGAATTGAAAATCTTCTTTTTGAAATCGGTTTAAAATAATTGTTAGCAAGGGTGCCGACACTAAAAACCTTACACAAAGACAGATTAATTTTCACACGCAAATATTAAGTGGTCTTTATTATTTACAACTATATAATATTAAGTTAAAATATTAACAAAAAAAACCGACACACGGGAAGCATCAGCTTTCAATTTAAAAAAAAAAATTATCAAAATCGGATCACCCATTCGAAAGTTCTGAGGTAACAAACATAAAAAAAACATACAGTCGAATTGATAACCTCCTCCTTTTAGAAGTCGGTTAAAAATAAAAAATACTTTGTTTCTAACGGAGAACCATGACAAGGTAGGAACAAATATAAAAAAAGGAAATTTAAGTCTATGGTCTGTTCCATTGTGCGGTTCCTCTAATTGATTTACACGGTTCCAAGGTTCGCGGCTAAGGGTTAAGGTGATTCGATTGTCAAACCAGGAACTTTTGAGGATTGAAATAAACTGATTTTTTTTGTTGATCCAACAGTACCTGGTACTGACTGATTGTTAACTAACAAAACTAAACTTAATATTAGGTCGGTACCTATCTCTCTTGTCTTACGGACATTCACTTCCCTTTTCTAGTGTCCCACTGCTGGGCACGGGTCTCCTCTTAACTATCTTACTAGCTGAGAGAGTTTAGGCCTTAATCCACACACGCTGGCCTTAAGCGGGTTGGTGGATGTCACATGTCCTCGAATGATTAGTTCTAAAAGACATGCCGGTTTCCTCACGATGTTTTCCTTCACATGCCGGTTTCCTTACGGACATTATTAATGAAGAATAGATATGATTCGCTGGATATCTTTATTAATTGTCTAGAATACTTTTTATTCATCAATAGCTCTATTAGTAATAAAAGTTACAACTTTTGTTGACTTATTTGACCGACTCAATACCACGTTTACATTGATTAGAACAATTGAACAGGAACTCATATCCTTTCCATAAGTATCTACTTTTTTTAGAAAGGAATAGTATGATAAAATATTGCTTGCTGTAACAAAATCGTGGTCTTAATTACTTTAGTAATAATTTCGTATTAATGCACAACATACTTAATAATAATTTTTAATTTAATGAAATGTAGGGTTAAATAATGAAAAGTCTCATTATATAAAAAAAATCAAAACTAGATGTAGATTTGTATGACAAAAATAAAGCTAAACAAAAAGAACTCCTTCGAGCCGGATTTGAACCAGCGACCTATGGATGTCTTTCGTAAGCTAACTACAGTCCACCGCTCTACCAACTGAGCTATCGAAGGGATAACAATTTGTTCGAAATAGTAGTAAATTTCACTCACGCCAATAATAAGTTTCCACGGCTTGTGACGTAATGATTTAAATCACAAAATTCCTTTGATATACTTGATGTAACGTGATAAAGACATTTTCGTAATAGAAATCAAAAGCAACATGAGAAAAAGATAAGGAGTAGGACTATGAAATGAAAAGTGACAAAAAAAATTGATTTATAGAACCAAACCAAAGAATATATCATTTTAGAAACATTAATCAAAGAGAACATTATATTTATTACGCTTGTTATATTATATTTATCTCTTTATTATATTTATTATGTTTTTAATACTTCAGGGCAAAAAGCCAACATCACGCGGTATTCCCAGGCGGTCACCCATCCAAGTACTAACCGCGCCCGATGTTGCTTAACTTCGGTGATCGGACGAGAACCGGTGTTTTCAACATGGTATGGACGTTGTCAATTACAATGACTAATTCATTGCTGACATTGATTAGAATAATCAAAGTAGATTTATTTAAGTAAGTATTCTTAAATTATTGTTTTGTTTTTGATAAAAACAGATTACGTAGTAATTAAAACCAAGGTAAATAAAAAGAAACTGCCAAGATTTTTACCTATTACTCTTAATAATCACCTGAAACCTGTTTGACTCATCAAATTATTTTATTCCAGTAATAAACAACGTAAAAACAAAATGGCGGACATTGAGTTAGCAAAATCACCGACAATCAACAGAATACGGACGAAATGCCGCGAATATTTCATCGCGAGCGAACCACTAAATTATCTAAATTGAGATCACTCCCAATCAGATTCTGAGGGAACGGAGGTAAGGATCTCAAACCAACTAGAAGTGACATTTAGTAAAACAGGTTTTATATAAAGCTCATTACAGCTAAAATTTGTTTATAAATCGTTTGTCTTTATCTGTCATTTTGACTAAAGAGACTCTATGAAATAAAACTACTTTTTAACGGATTTTAGCGCGGTTTCTCCACCCGCGAACATGAAGTCTGAAAAGACTTTGAAACGTCGGGATCTAAAAACTAAAATAAGTCGCGATAAAATCTGTTAAAACTACTTTTATTTCAATGTGTGATATTCGCGTAAATTTAAGACAATACTAGATTTTTATGAATAAGGCCGTAAAATTATAAAATGGTACCTATGGTTCCATTATTTGTACCACATCTAGCAAATCTAACCACTATCACCGGAATACAACATTCAACCAAAGATGGCGGGCGGAAACACGTCGCGCCTACTGTCATGGCAGCCGGAAGTCCTCTCGTTTGATAAATAGTTTGTTCTTCGAGTTTTTCTCATGCAAATGAGGGGGATGACTGATGACATTTGTCACAATCTACCAGAATGGATTTAATTTGGCATATTTTGGGGTTCGTAATCTGCTAGTACGCTGATTGTTGCAGCTTCTATTTTGTCAGGTGTTTTTCTAATTTTACTAGCTGCCCCAGCGAACTCGTACCGCGTATTTCTCACCTTTAAATTACTAATATCGCTATTAAAAATAGGGGTTGGTGATAGAATGGTGAAAATTTAGTGTTGTATGTATTTTTAATGCCACATTATAAAAATAATTAAAAAAAATTGTCCAAAAAATAAAATAAAAACATGTTAGGGGTGGATAACCCTTGTCCTATAAGGGAATGAAAAATAGCCGATTCCCAGACCTACTGAATATGCATATAAAATTTTATAAAAATCGGTCTAGCCGTTTCGGAGGACTATGGTAACTAACACTGTGACACGAAAATTTTATATAATAGATTAGATAGTATTGTCTTAGATTTACGCGAATATCACACATTGAAATAAAACTACTTTTTAACGGATTTTATCGCGGTTTATTTTAGATTTTAGATCCCGACGTTTCAAAGTCTTTTCAGACTTCATGTTCACGGGTGGACTGAGATATTTGACGTCCAAAAATATTAATCACAATTATTACTGACTACCTTCAAACATTAATATTTAAGTTGCGTTCCGATTTAAGCAAACTGAGCTCACAGTGTCTTGAATTCTGAGTTGATTTTGCTTGGGTTTTGGTACAAGTAAATTAAGCACTGGGTCCCAAGCTGGTGGTATATTCCAACCATTTTCTCTGTTAAAATTAGGATGTTTTTTAATTTCAATAGCTTCGCGGATCATTCTTGGTAGGAACCGGTTTTCTTTGACAAGGACCTGTGTTTTATCAAATCTCAAGTAATGGTTGGGGCCTTTTTGAGTATGTTCACACACTGCAGATTTCGTTGAGCGTTGATGTTTAACATCAGCTATGTGTTCTTTTACGCGGGTCCCTATACTTCTTTTTGTTTGTCCTATATATGAGAATCCACACTCACAGTCAATTTTATAAACACCCGCATCTTGTAGAGGGACTTGACACTTGACAGATGGTAAAAATTGACTTATCTTGGTTTTTGGCTTGAAGTAAGTATTTATAGAAGCCCGCTTAAGGATATAGCCAATCTTGTCGGTCACTCCTCTTATATAAGGAAGAATTGCAGGTTGCCTTTCAACTGTAGCTGGTTTTACACGTGATCTGCGGCGACGCGGTGCTCGGAGCTTGTTGTCATGCAATACTTGCTTGACGTACTTAAGCTCTGCGTCAAGATGTTCATCATCACAGATCCCGTGTGCTCTCTGAAACAAAGTTTCAGAGAGCACACGAGAGCACAGTTTCAGTTTTATTTCAATAATAGATTAGATTTTAAAAATTAGCTAAACGTTAAGACTTGTCGGGTAACGGGTTATGGGCGTGGTAAAACCATTTTACCTTTACGACTTTTTGTTTTTGTTTTAACCTCTTATATATTTGTTATACGTGAACTGATTTCTATAATTCTTTTCTGGTTTGTAATATGGTTCTTTTCTTGTGTTCTTATTTAAAATTAATTAGGATCTGACCGAGTAGTTTTTGAGCTATGTTAAAAGAATTAACGCTAAGCGTCTACAGTCTGCCAAAATTGCAAGAGCAATTGTTCCATAAGCATAATTCTATGTACCTACGTTTGAAGTCTGTCAAAAAGAATTTTATTCTCTAACTTAAGTAGGGCATCCCGATGATACTTCTTTTTGCAACTTCGGGTATATCACTGTTGTATCAATTAGGAGCTGATTAAACCTAAGTGCTGACAACGCACTACAAATATTTGAATACAATTACATAAATCGCCAGTCACGATACCATTAACTATACATCTGGTATGTTTGCATGCTTTTGCTAACTAGAAAGTTATTGTAGTACACGCAAAGTTTATAGATTCAACTGAATGTATTACACTTTATACCTACAAATACCACTTCAACCCTTAGTGTCCCACAGCTGGGTACTGGTCTTCTCTTAACTATCTTACGAGTTGTGAGAGTTTGGGCCATAATCCTCACACGGTGGCTAAGTGCTGGTTGGTGGATGTCACTTGTCCTCGTAGTATTATGATTAATAAAATTTATACCAGCTATGGTTTTCATAACACAAGCTCTGCTTTGCTTTGGATCAGATGATCGTGAGTGTTATTGTCCCAAAATGTTATTATTATTAAAGTTACCTACGTATAGTACCTACGTATAGTCAAATAGGTAATTTATATTTACTATAATAATAATAATATTACACAGGTAAATATTACGGTAGATACCCAAAATCCAAGATCCTTTTTTGCAGGTATTTATGAGAGCTACATAAGTAATATTTAATTTAATAAATCTTGTTACTACCATATTACAGCATCACTTGGATGTATGTTTAATTATAATTACTTCTAAAGAAAGAAATAATCAGAAGTAAAATAGCAATGACACTTTTCAATGTAATGGTTTTGTTATTGGGTATAAGTTATAATAGCAATAACTTTTTGTAGATTCCAAATAAGATAAGATTTTATATTTTGGTAAAATGTACATATTATGGGACCAATCTTTGTACACCTGTATTATTTACTTACATTCAAGCAAATAAAAATTCTATTCTATTCTATTTTATTCTATTCTAAGCTAAACTTTTCTATATTTTAGTATGTTTATGTTTAAATGCCTTAAAATTCCTCTGATCCTTCTGATTTATTTACTTGTACTGCTATTAATATTTCTACTATAATTATTTTGCACCCGCATATTTCAGCTTATAACGCTTCAAGGTGTGGTCGTAGACGGGTAAGCACGGGTAAAAGGTTACGACAGCTGTCCAACTAACAGTAATGTTGTTACTACCGTTAAGACCTAGTTTAATAAAAAGTACGTAGTTGGTAGGTACCTGAGTTTTTTATTACCACAATCGATGAAGTAGAACTCATTGTATGGAAACGCGTTACTTTATTCATTGAAATTGCTTGAAGTGAGGTAGGGAATATTCGATTTAATTCAGGTGATGTTTTTTTTTTATTTAATTTGATTTATTGAAAGAAATTAAACAAAAACACAGGTTTAACAAAACTAGATCGGGCAGGCCGTTTAATAATATTAGCTAATACCATTTAAACCTGTTACCTTAATTACTCATTTTAGTCATATACACTAGTTTTTAGTTTTCCATAATACTAACACAATAATCATCTGTATACTAATCCCTAATTAGCTAAGCCTTATGTGTTTATGACATTATTTTTTCAATATTTTTTTTTTATTTTTTTTTTATTTGTTTGATACAAACAGGATATACACTATAAACAAATAAAAGTAAAAATGAAAATATTTAAACAATATACATACCTAACTATAAAAAAATTAAATAGTGTGACCCATCAGTGTTAAACATAGACATTGCTAATTGCTGTGTGGGAAAATATCGGGGAGATGAAAAAATGGCGTCTTAGAACGTCGCTGTTTTTTTGTTTTTTTTTTTCCTACTAATCTTTTATAAGCTTGTGAACATTAATGATAGTTTTAATGTAACGACCGTACAAGACCGCTGAAGTTTTATTAGTTTTTACTACTAATCTTTTAATAGCTTGTATAGTTATTTAAACTTGACATGGCAAAACTGGGGAATAATTTCTACAGAGGCCATGATTTAAAGAAGAAGAAGTAAACACTGTGAGTACTGAGCGGAGGCAACTCACAATACTGATTTTCAGCCAGGCGCCAAGGTTGCCAAAAGACCAAACCTGTCCATATCTGTAATAAAATTAAAACCTGTATAAAGGTAAAATACAGTAGTCATTATTATGTAATCATTATGTGATACACGTATTTTAAGATTTTAGTTATTAGTGCTCTTTATTCTCTAGCCGCATTATCCAAAGATGCTTAAGAAAATGTCACCCTCATTTTGCCACCCGAAGGAAGGCTTTAAAAGGTGAGAAATACGTCGTACTGAGTTCGCACGGGTAGTTACTAGCTAGTTTTGATATCAAATAATCTACCTACCTCATACAACAGAATTAATACTAAAACAACAAAAAGATTTTTTTGTAAATTTTATGCATTTATATGAAATTTAAAAATATTAATTAAAATAAGACCTTCGGTGAATATATGTGGGGGAAACAATAATAATCATCGGTTGGTGCAACATCACATTTAAGTAGATCAAACGTGCAGTCTTTGGCCCCACGCACACCATCCAAAGTTCCGGAACTTTATAGCTCCGACATATTTAAACGATGTTAAAATAATAATAAATATTTTTCCTTAATTAATTATTTAATCAGTATTTTTAATTTAACATAAAACAATTGCCGGGTGAGTTAGTTTATCGTAATAAAAATAAATATCTGGATTGCTCATTGCTCATTTAAAGATATAAAATAAATTTAAAATTTATAACTCTATAATATATTTTTAAATAAATCTCGTACCTACAATGCCTCAAACTTTTAGACTGTGACACACAACATGTAACACCCCTTTTTTGTTGGGGTTTAAAAAAATCCACCCAAGTTAATAATTTTTAGATGTTTTTGCAAATGACTTGAACCGCAAAAGGTTAACGACTAATTGACCACGTGCCATGAACTTTAAGACAAATGAGTCATATGCACCTTTGTCCTGTGCTATACCGAGCGTAAACACACCTGGTCACCCTACTGCACCCCCAAGTTAATTTCAACTTTATTTCTAATAACATTAAAATTTAATTTCCTACACCAATAGTTACGATGGGAATGCAAAACAGTTTGAGAAAAGCAGCGAATTATTTTCAACGCTCGGTCTTCGTATTAGGGTTTATAATTAGATGGTAACGAATTCTGAGATGGTAGACAGGTGGGTGGGAATATGAATGAAAGTTTAGTCAAGAATGACCATTTTTTAATAGAACTAGTAACGCCAACGGCATTTAAAAGCCGGTGTAAGTTATGCAAAATTCTTGATGTGTAATTTTCTTTATTACTTACTATTAAGACACGTGCAGACAAAAAGTACTTAGATACGCTCGAGCTAATAAAACCGTTTAAAAAAAACTTGAAATTCAACTGATGTAATGTTTGTTAAATAAACTCGAGATTTTTAACTTTCACAATTGCGATGAAGTATACCTAATTCGACATGTGGTTTTTTTGGGACTTAACCCCTTTATGTTTCCCGATATCTATAATCTGCCGGTCGTCAAATCACAAGTGAATCGGTATTTACTGAGTAAGCGCGTTCCATCGTAGACTGCATCATTGCTTCACATCAGGCAAGTTGTGGTCAAGCGCAGCCTATTTTTAACCGACTACTAAAAGGAGGAGGTTATCAATTCGACTGTATGTTTTTTTATGTTTGTTACCTCAGAACTTTTGAATGGGTGAACCGATTTTGATATATTTTTTTTTTAATTGAAAACTGATGCCTCCCGTGTGGTCCCATTTCAGTTTGGTTTAGTTCTGAGAATGGCATCCATGAAGTCGGTTTTTTTGTTAATATTTTAACTTAATATTATAAGATAAAAAAAAAATCACCGCTATCCGCCACTGCTACTGCTGCAGTAAGTCAGGATCAATACTGATGCTGTGAATAGACTCGGGATTTGAACCCGGCCAAGTCCTGGGACACCTAAACTGTCTTGGATCCCGCATGAAATTAATCAGAAGGATAATATGAGGTTAAATAAAGGATAATATAGAAAACAAAATCTACGTTATGTAAGAAAGCGTAATAAAATTTCAGACTATCTAACGGATAAAAACGCTTGGAATTAAGTCGGTCTAATTCAACACAATAAACAAACAAAATGTAATACTTAAAAGTACTTCATTTCTAAAAGAAAAAAAAGCCTACTGAGTTTTTTGGCAGTGTTTCTCAGTAGTTGCCAGTCATTCACTGCACGGTAGAAAAAGAAATTGGACTATATTTAAAGAGACTCGCGTCTCAAAAAAAAGAAATAAAGCATATTTTTATTTCATTTCATTTCAATAAAAGTACGATATGTATGAAATTTGAAATAAAATAATCCATAATTCAAAACATTGTCACTGCCTGCTGGGTTTAACCATTAAACCCTATAATTAATATTTTCTCATACATTTTTATCACTGGACATCAACAATCCGCCCCCATGTCCGGTCCATTAAAACTGAAACGTGACCTAAATTGACGCTAAACAATACATCCCTTTAATAAAATACTACCCCTTTGAAATTATTGTCAAATATAATTTAAAAAAATCGTATAATATTGAAGTAAAACACTTTAAAACGAATTTCCCAAAGAAAAACAAGCAAAATCCACTCAGAATTCGACACTGTAAGCTCAGTTTGCCTAAATTGGGACCTAACATAAATAATACAATATTTGTAGCTAATCTGTAATAACTGTAATTAATAAAGTAGGATGTCGAGTAACCTATTACCTTGTGACCATGAAGTCTGAATGTCTGAAAGAACTTTGAAACGTCGCGTCGGGATAAAAAATCATTTATAAAGTAGTTTTATTCCAATGTGTGATATTTGTGTAAAGTTAAGAAAATACTTACTAGATTATTGTTAAATTCTGAGATTGGCTTGCTCTTGACTACAACTTGCCTGATGTTAAGCAATGATGTAGTTTACGACGGGACGCGCCTACTCAATATACCGATTCACTCGTGATTACGAATGATTTTCGGTGAGAAGGTGGCAATGAAATGAAGGAAGAGTCAACAGTTTCGACCCATCTTCTTAAATTATAATATTAAGTTAAAATATTAACAAAAAAAACCGACTTCATGGATGCCATTCTCAGAACTAAACCAAACTGAAATGGGACCACACGGGAAGCATCAGCTTTAAATAAAAAAAAATATATCAAAATCGGTTCACCCATTCGAAAGTTCTGAGGTAACAAACATAAAAAAACATACAGTCGAATTGATAACCTCCTCCTTTTAGAAGTCGGTTAAAAAGCAAAAAGTAATCTGACGACTGATTAGTTAAATAAGTCCTTTGAAGTCTCGCTCTACTACTAGTATAGTACGCATTATATTATATGTGATCACAGATAATAAATTAGTGAAACCGCGATATGTAGTGTCACACTACATATTGCGGTTTCATTAAATTTTCAATACATTCTAGTAATAATTAAATGAAACGAACCTACTATATTTAGTAGTCTAACTAAAATAAAGCACCGTCTACACTCCATCTAGGTTCTCATAACTCTTCTCATAATAGCACGGACACACTCAATACGTTAATCTGCATAATAAAAGGAATATTTAAAATATGCGTGCGACCCTTGATTGTCGGCTATCAATTGCGGAATACGAAAAACTGTCCACTCGATTGGACGCTACGAATGCGTTGTAGGAATTTTTAAAAGGAAAGAATGGAGTCGTTGTTAGTTACACAAAAAATTACATCGCATTAATTTTTTTTAAATAAACCGCTTTAAATAGCCACTATGAATTTACTATTTATTTACAAGATGTCTAAATATATTAAACGTTTGTTTAGTTTTTATAAAAATATTTGCATTCTGTTTAGGTAGCTTACTTTTGATAATAAAACGAAGTATAACTTATTCGTAAAATTGAACATGAAAATGTTATCTTCGCACATGTTACAAAAAAAAAACGATTGCGTTCGTTTGTTTAAAACAATAATCATGATGTTTTTTACGAAAAGTTATACTTCGTTCAAACATATCTAGACGTATAAGTTTTCATCTTAGTGCGAAATGGTATTCTTGTAATTATTTAGCTGTCATATCTAGGATGAATCGCTCGCGTGACGCGAACTTGACGCGAGCGTATCTGACAGCGGTTGTCAAAATTACGAGAATACTTAAAGGGCCGTTTTGATCAAAACTTAACTGCAACTGAACTGCAATTGAACTTATTTAATTACGTGAATTAGTCTACGTATTACGTAATATTTCGTAATTACTTCCTCAAACTGGCAACATTGAAATAAAATTAATGGTATTAATGCAGACATTATCGCGGTTTAGTTTATTTTAATTGTTGTCTAATCATAATAGGGCATTTCTATTACACAACGTTAACTTCTTATCGCAAACTCGTGTATATAGTATAAAGTAAATATTAACGCGACTCCATACCACTTCAAGTCATATAAAAGGGTGGCGGGTCCACTCTTTTGTCCTACGCAAATGACCCCAGCAATCATTTCTATTCAGTCCTTCAAAATAGACCCAAGATACGGGTATTTTGATTTGCGACCAAATTTGAATACGAGCTCAAATTAGACTTAATTAAGCCCAATAGTGGACATTGTTTGTATGTGTAGGGTTAATTATAATAGGAACGGGTAATTTTCTAATAAATATGATGTAAATTGACCGTAGGTGTTCTTTGATTAGGAGATGGAGTCAAAGGATTCCTTGATATGGGTATGTGGTTTTAATATGAAATATCGCACAATGGTGCAAAGTTTGCATTTATTAGACAAAATTAATGCTATTAAAGGAATTATTTTGTCAGAATTAGTCAACGGTCTATTTATTTGGTCTTTTGGTATTATTATTTAATTACTTATATCCTTTAATCAGGGAAATGTTTCATAAAGTTAAGTAAAATATCGAAAACATATCTGTATCCTTAATCTGACTTCTAAATACGAAAAATGTTTTCGAATAACTAAATAATAATAATTTCAAATATATTTCCTACTCCATTTCCAAATCATTTTATTTTATTACTAGCATTGTATTTTATTTTTATCGAACGTTATGAATATAAATATAAATGAATAATATAGTAGACATAAATAAATTAATTTTTAAAAACATTTTAACAAGTTCATAGGTACGTTATTAAGGTATGTTTTAGATTCCTCCACACACATTTTAAACACTTTTTAAAAAGGTAATGAACAGTGTAACGTACTAAACATTAAAAAACCTAACACGGTCATATTAATTTGTAGTAGGACATCTGCAAAATAGTTTAAAAAAATCTCCATTTTGATAGGTAGATATTGTGCTCGCATTGTCAACACATTATTACTCATCGCAATAAAAACTCAAACATGAATTGCTTATTTAGGTTAATTACCCAAAATAGATAAATTTAGCGATAAAACCGCCATATGTAGTGCTTAAATAGGCTAAATTAACATAAGTACTAGCATAATATTGTGTTATCTCAGTGCAATAATAGTTACTTACATTGTTATAAATATTTTTTATAAATAAATACATTATAATTATTAAGTTATGACATGATCATTGCACATTAGATCCTTTAAATATTTAGATAAGCTTGTGCGGCGTGTGCCCCACATTTTGCCAGCTGTTTTATTTATTTACTCTGGTATCACAATGTTTAAATTAACAAATAATTAAATAGACAATACTATAGGCCGACCGTTTAACTCGCGTATCGCCTATCACCAAGATTCTGACTTCTCAAGCTGCACAGACAGTGATGATGATTCAAGCGATATGGATATTAGTGACGAATAGTCTTACATTACTTATATCTGTGGTTAAATAGTTCTTTAAGAGATTTAATTAATGTTTTATGACTTTGTACCTCAGATGGCGATACGCGAGATAAACGGTCGGCCTATAGTTACACTTTTTACACACAAACCAAGCAAAAGGGCAAGACTACTCAGTCGTAAACACATAACGAGCATAAGTTCACGTACCGAGTAAGTATTCGGCCAAGAGTACTGTCTCACCCTTTTGCTCGGTACGTGTGATCAAGATATACCAAGGTTTACCTAACATTCTTTAAAAAGAATAAAATCACGATGCCGAAAAAAGGTAAGTACCCCTAAAACGAATGTATAAAATAAAAGCTATAAACTGCTATGTGCAGCAATAACTATCATGGAATCGATTCAATAAAAAATCAACAATAACCTCTGTCCATTATAACTGGTCTACCGTAAATAACGAGTATCGATAAAGTGACAAACGTATCGAAATTGGAGATCTATGTATGAAGAAAACGCTTGCAAATCTGTTTATGTATAAACCTATTTTATTATTAGAAAATAATAATAGATACTGGCTTCTCCTTTCCTTTTTTTGTTCTATTTTTGATTTAATATGACATAATAAACAATAAACGTTTTCGGAAATTCGGAATTCCATTTCGGAATACGTTTTCATGAATTGACTTCCGTTGTCTCATCATCATTACCCTTGCCTCTTTTCCATTTCAGAATTATACGAGGGACTGCCATCAGACCTCGACACCCGTAGGTAACCATTAGCCGAGATGGTTAGACCAGGCGTCAGATTATACGAGTATAATGCTTCTGACTACCTGTAACGATTGTCATAGATGTCTTAAATGACAACCGGGACCGATGGCTTAACGTGCTCTCCGAGGCACGGAGGGTCGCTCAACCAACCAGACATCGAAACAAATATTTGTTGTTGTCCGAGGCGGGTATGGAATTCGCGACCTCCCGGGCACAGTATAGTCCAATCGAACGGCTTAGGTACACCGCACGACCACCGAGGTTGTCGCCGCTGTCTGTTAGTAAAAAAGCAACAATACCTACCTAATTTTCCTTAAAAGAATAAATTTGTATTAATAATCGAAATTATCAATTTATTCTGAAGTCTTTTACATAAAACAAAATATAATTCACATATTTGCCTGCGATCTACTTTCAGAAACTTGAACATTGCCTATGTATTTTGTGTTTAGGTATGTAATCTTAATATATATAAATCTCGTGTCACGATGTTTGTCCTCAATGGACTCCTGAACCACTTAACCGATTATAATAAAATTCTCACACCATGTGCAGTTCGATTCAACTTGAGAGATAGGATAGTTTAAATCTCAAATTATAGTCGCAATTTTAATTTATTGCTAATTATTTGTCTGTTATTATTTGACAGTCACAATTATCTGTTAACTCCAAATGATTCTAACAGATGTCGATACCTTTCGACTGGGTTGAGTAAGTAATCAATAGATGGCGCTGCTATGGTTATCACATTTTATGGAAATTGTTGAGTGGGCTGAAGCTACCCGGGCGAAGCTGGGACGGGTCGCTAGTATTATATATGTGTTTAGATACAGTAAAAAAAACATAAGTTAAAATTCAGTAAACATTAAATAATACCTGACGCATTTTTTAAATAATTCCTGACGCATTTTTTAAATAATTCTTGACGCATTTTTTTAATTATTCCCGACGCATTTTTTTATAATCCCGGAGGCATTTGTAAACTAGGTATCTTACCATTTTTAGATAATCTCTAACATATCAGCTTACATAGTAATTCTTATGCCAGACACAGACTTTTCAACACTTGACATTTTTCCCAATAGAACCTCATAAATTCATATTTTATTTACACTGAATTGAATATTACATTCGAGGATATGTGACATCCACCAACCCGCACTTAGCCAACGCGTGTGGATTAAGGCCTTAAACTCTCTCATTTGGTAAGATAATTGAAAGAAGACCCGTTCCCAGCAGTGGGATACTATAAAGGGTTTGAAGTGAATAGAATATGAAGTATAAAATTGAAATACTCATAATTGCCTCTCAAATTATTTTCCCGGAACAGTAGGCGAAGTCGCGTGCTTAAACTATAGGCTATAAACGTCAGTGGGATAATGACGTCACGCGTCCGAAATATTTTTCCGAATGCACCGGTCGTAAACCTTTTACGATTGGTTCCGTAGTTTATTAACGGTTTATACATGTGTGCTATAATAGGCTATTAAATTTAGTTAGTGCTGATAGACAGTCGCTATAAATTGCTAATGATTTCATTAGGTATTGTAGTATATTTATTTATTTATTTATTTCAGGCCACAAGGTCCATAGAAAATTAATAAACGATATAAAACTTATGTAACTTATATAATAATAGCAAAAAACGTAGTAAAATTTAGTTCTCGAAAGTTAAAATTAAAACCAAATTTATGAAGCAGCCATGCGCTATGTAAGGTTTCATAATCACACGAAAAATGACATTGCGAATGATATTTCTAAAATTAGAAATCAAATTAGAAAGAAAATGTTCGACTGCAGTTATTTTTTGTACGGAAATATCGCAGGATGTATATTTAATTTTAATTTATGTTGACTTAGCTGTGATAGTTTCATTTTAATTAGGTACAATGAATCGAAATAAAACTACTTTTTAACGGATTTTATCGCGGTTTATTTTAGATTTTAGATCCCGACGTTCCCGCGATAAAATCCGTTAAAAAGTAGTTTTATTTCAATGTGTGATATTCGGGCAAATCTAAGACAATACTATAGGTACAATGAAGTTATGATTTTCTCACATTCCCTTATAGAAAAATAGTTTCCACAGCTCCGTAATTTAGAAGAGGCAAATGCGCAAAAAACGCCAAAATTATCTACAATTCAGAAGTGAACAACATTTTTAATACAATACAAAAAGCCCAAACGCATAACAATCGCGGATCAATTACGGTCCCTGCGTCATAACCTCTGGACGCAATAAATGTCTGTCTGCCGGATTGCCGGACAGATATTTACGGTCCGGAGTCCCGTTTATGATTATATCCCGATGCTGATTGAATGGTCGACACCCTCGGTAGGAATAATTGTTTGACATTATTGCTGATGTTTTGGTGGTTATGTTTGCGGATATTGTTGACAATGTTATAATAGAAATTAGTTTGGAGATTTAATGTTAATTAACGTATCTACTTTTTCTATTACATGGTATTTTGACCTGAGTAATTTTGTGATTGCAAAGAGGTTGTAAGGCGATTGTGTGGTCTCTGATGGACCATACAAGCCTACACAACGCAACTTAAACCTACCGGGTCCGAAAATAAATTACAACCGATTCACAGACCTATCGAATATAGATATGTATAAGATTCCATAAAAATCAGTCAAGCCGTTTCGGAGGAGATTTTTTTTTTAATTTTTCTCTGCGTAAGAACCATCCACGCACTTCAAGGAATATTCTAAAAAAAGAAATCGGTGCAGCTGTTCACGCGTGATGGCGTGACCAAGGGAAAAGGGGATTCATTTTTATTTAGATAGATTTGAAAAATGTTTAGGGTTGTGCGTCGCAAATTATTTTGCAAAAACTTAGCACAAATCGTTATAAAATATAATACAAATTTATATCTGAGTTCATATATTAATATTAGTGATGGCATAAAGAATGTCTAGTTTTATGAATAGAGGCCTTTTTAGTTTAGGTTGTATACAAATCGCTAACCGGATAGTGCATAGCTTAACAAAGGTTTAGTACTTACATATTTTATTTTTATGTATAATATAATGTATGTGACAACACTGAAATACAACCGTCTTAAACAAATGTGCTAAAAAGACAAACGTTTTGTTTAGTACCAGCGCCTCGGGACATATGATAATAGGTTTGCTTTGAAATCCCCTACTACTGGTATATTCTTATTAGCATACAGACATACGTATTTCGGGTGTTGCTCAGCCACCGTTACCCATTTTATTTTATCGTGCCACTGAGCACGATACGTGGCTTCTCTCATCTAGCTCTTACTAACCACCTTGCAGACATTGTCACTCCACTTATTCTGAGCGCGTCCTACACTACGTTTGCCAATCCGTGGTCTCCACTAAAGGACTCGTTTACCCCAACGGTTGTCGATTCTGCGGCAGATATGACCTGTAAGCCAATTCATGTAATTCTTGACGCGCCGATCAAGTTGCGGTGCCGTTGCAATATGGTTTACTTCTTCGTGGAAAATGATATTGTTGTAATTGTTTAGCTGTCATATTTGCTCTAAAGCGCTCGCGTGACGCGAGTTTGACGCGAGCGTATCTGACAGCGGTTGTCAAGATTACGAAAAGAGATGTTTATCGAAACTTAACTGCAATTGAACCTATTTGATTACGTGAATTAGCCTACTGCTCTCTGCTACTTCAGCTTACTAATAATTTCGGGTGTTAGGTACTTTTCGATTACTACAAAACTGTCGTATTCTAAAATAAATATATTTATATAATATATATATATATATATATATATATATATATATATATATATATATATATATATATATATATATATATATATATATATATATATATATATATATATATATATATATATATATCTTATATATATATATATATATATAAGATATATAAATATAAGTAATATATATATATGGTTAGTAAGAGCTAGATGAGAGAAGCCACGGATCGTGCTCAATGGCGCGATTTAGCAGTGGCCTATTAAGTTTTTGGAAATCTTTTTGTAATAATGACACTCCACTTAATATTAATATCGTCATCAGTAGGGCTTACGTTTATTATACCCGTAGGTAGAGAAACTCTGTTGCCTATATTTATTTCAAGTAATTCTCATCACATTCCATTCTCATCAAAAGTTATTGAAAAGATAAGGTTTTACTTTTCAAAGTACGAGTAGAACATCTTCTTTACAAAAACTTTTTAATTTCTACGTCTTCAAAAATTCTGTTATTTCTAGTACATCTAATTTTGCAACAAAAGATTCAAATAAGAATATGAAATAAATGAGATTCAACAAGAAACTGCTGTCATATTAGCGTCACTCAATAGAATCTCGAGTTACATAAAATATTCAGATTGAGACACATTTTTAAAGAAAAATCGCTATAATACCTCCAAATGTTCTTAAATGATTAAATTTTTGGAAATCATGTGGGGTAATTATGTGCATAATACATATTAGTTGATGTAGTTAATCGTCTTTTGGTTAAAACGTATTATCAAATAATATTTTTTCTGTTATTATGCTTATTGCAAAATTCTGCAAACTGTATCAATTTATTTTATTAAATCTTTAAGGTGTATCTTCAAAAATTCGTAATCGAAATTGAATTCGAAATCCGGTATTTTAGTATACTCAAAACAATGGTAGGTACTAACTGCAACTATCCACTACCTTAACACTCGAAGCAAAACTCTAGAGAATATTTAGAGAATAAACTTTATGTATTCCTTGGCAGTTTATGTTACACGGAACTCGTTTCAGTTTGTAAAACTTCCTTGTATTTTGGTACAGATATGCTGCTGAGAAATTAACATTATCTAGACTGAATGAAATTTTGTTTTTACTAAAATATCTTGTTACAAATGCTAATTCATGTAGCATATTCTTGCTTTGAAGATTCCAAGAAATATTTAATGGTTGGATTCGTTGTGGATTTGATGTGTTTGTTACGGTGCTTGGTATTTATTCTTTAGTATTTTTAAACATATTTATGTGTTACAAATAAAATAAGTAACATTAATCTTTTACTGAGCAGCGGTAATGCAGCGGTAGAGGCCTGGCCTTAGAAAAATATGGTCGCGGGATCGAACACACATCTTTGTGTGAATTGTTACATCTCCGCTGCTCAATATCGGTGAAGGAAAACATCATGAGGAAACCGGCATGTCTAAGAACTAATCATTCGAGGACATGTGACATCCACCAACCCGCATTTGGCCAGCGTGTGTGGATTAAATCCTAAACTCTCTCAACTCATAAGATGGTTGAGAGGACACCCGTGCCCAGCAGTGAAACACTAAAAAGGGTTGAAGTGAATGTTATACTGAAATTTTGTGACTAGAAATTTGTGCTACAGCGAAGTGGAGGAGGAAAGCTGACCACACTGCCATCTTTATGTTTACATAGTATAAAATGAAGTCACTCCCGCTGCTTGTTAGCTATAATCTCAAAACCTACTGAATGGATTTTCATACAGTTTTGAATTTCAAATCAATCCATTTATTTTGTGAATAATAGGTACAATCTGACGTTAACAATCTAATCAAGTTCCTCTACATTCTGCCATTGTTGTAGCAATACAAAATATTGTCAAAATAAATAAAATAAATTAATAATTAATTACAAGTAACAACTTCATTTCAATTATTATTAATATTATTTCAAGTCCCTAAATAAAATATAATATTAATATAGTATAGACATTAACGCACGCGGTCATCTGATCCTAAACTAAGCAGAGCTTGTACTATAGAAATCAGATAACTTGTAATATACTACATATAATACTTTTCTTTTGTAAATACATACTTAAATATAGATAATTACACCCAGACTTAAGACAAACAGACATATTTAAACAAATGTTTGTCTCGGGTGGGAATCAAACCCACGACCTGCGGCGTGAAAAGCAAGTATCTTACCGACCACGCCACCGGCCCGTCAAATTATGGTAATATACAGTATCAAAATAATTTAATATCTATAATTTCTATAATTCATAATACCACATGTGATCACAATACATAGTTTTGTCAGTCTTAATCTAAATACGTAAAAGAAGAAACTGACTGACTGACTGACTGACATATTATCAACGCAGCGCCCAAACCGCTGGGTCTGGAGACTCCAAATTTGGCACATAAGTTCCTTATGGAGTCTAGGGGTGCACTAAGAAAGGAGTTTTCAAAACTCACCCTTTAAGGGGGTGAAACGGGGTTCCAAAGTTTGTATGGAGAAACAAGTTTAGTGAGATCAATTTCGCGGGCAAAGCCGCGGGCGGAAGCTAGAAATAAATAAAAATAAAAATAATATTTATAATTAAACCCATAACTTACGTGCACTACCACCGTATCTCAAAATCTCTTTACTATAGATCGTTGTCAATAAGAAATTCATTAGAGTAGTATGAATTTTTACTTGTAGACTGAGTGATTCATGAGGAAGGTTTAATGCATCTTAGTACGGTTTGTACTTACCTGTGTTAAGCCGTCGCAATGCGCTATAGTGGTAAGAATAATAGCTACAGAATAGAGAAAATAATAATTAAATTAAATATTTAAATTAAATAATTAATAATTTATTTATTTGACGCAGTTAGGCGATTCTTTTATTATTTATTTTAACGTGAGTAGTTTTTTGTACGTAGATTATTTGTGAACAAAGTTATTGCTCATAAATAATCTTAAAATTAAACAAATAATTCATTTGTTTCGAACACAATTTCACCTGATTCGCCTTTTTCAAATCATTTACCATAATCCAGAGTAAATTTTCTTTCCAGCTGAACACAACATAAAGGATTTTCTTCAGAACCCACTAAATCTTTGTAACTTTCAATACTGTTAATACATGAATGATCATAAAGAAGACTTACAGACTTTGTCGGGTTAACAACGAAATTAATTACAGATTGGTTCTCAAAGGATTTGTTTCAGATCGAGTTGAAAAGCGATTAACATTACCATATTTACTCGTTAATATTCGTACCTAACTAACTCAAGAAGTTTTAGGAAAATTGTATTCACTTCAACCCTTTTTAGTGTCCCACTGCTGGGCACGGGTCTTTTCTCAACTATCTTGAGAGAGTTTACGCCTTAATCCACACAGGCTGGTGCTGTTTGGTGGATGTCACATGACCTCGAATGATTAGTTATTAGACATGCCGGATTCCTCACGATGTTTTCCTTCACTGGTATTGAGCAGCAGAGATGAACTATTTACACAAAGATCAGGGCACGATCAGTATTCGAACCGCCACCTTATTTTTCTAAGGCGAGGCCCGTACCACTGCGCTACCGCTGCTCAAATATATTTCTTTCAAAAATGTATTATTAGAAAATAAAAATTGCCTATGTTAGTGAGTCAGGTAATGACGATCTGCAAAATCAAAACTTTAACATCATGCAACGCTTTGAAATAAATCTACTTTATAACGGATGGCGGTTAGTTATAGATTTTTTATTTGTTTTTTTTATTTTAGATTTTTAATGCAATGTGTGAACATACTCAAAAAGGCTCCAACTATTACTAGATTTGATAAAACACAGGTACTTGTCAAAGAAAACCGGTTCCTACCAAGAATGATCCGCAAAGCTATTGAAATACAAAATATCCTAATTTTAACAGACAAAATGGTTGGAATACACCACTTGCTTGGGACCCAGTGCTTAATTTACTTGTACCAAAACCCAATCAAACTCAACTCAGAATTCTGCCACGCCACTGTCAGCTCAGTTTGCATAAATCGGAACGCAACTTAAATAAGTTTGTAGATAGTCAGATATAATTGTGATTAATAAATTTGGACGTCAAATACCTCAGTCCAGCCGTGACCATGATATTAGAAAATACTTTGAAACGTCGGGATTTAAAATCTAAAATAAACCGCGATAAAATATGTTATAAAATAGTTTTATTGCAGTGTTTCGGAAAATAACTTACAACGTTAATGAACTAAGCTAAACCAAGTGAAATTAATTGGCCTACAAAAGGGATAGCTAATCCCGTCTTGTGAACCAGTAATTATTATGATAGGGACTTCGATCCTTAGGGAGTAAAGTTATGTGCACGCGTGTTTTAATTAGTATCGGATTATGGACCTCTTGATTAATGATTTGGAAAGATCAGTGCAGGAATTGTTTTTGGTGGAGATAATTGGAAGGGTTATAATATTTCATAAGTTATTTGACGGGCCGGTGGCGTGGTCGGTAAGATACTTGCTTTTCACGCCGCAGGTCGATTCCCATCCGAGACAAATATTAGTGATGAATATTTGTGTTTGTGTCGAGTCTGGGTGTAAATATCTATTTTAGGTATATATTTACAAAAGAAAAGTATTATATGTATAGTATATACCAGTTATCTGGTTTCCATAACACAAGCTCTGCTTAGCTTGGGACCAGATGACCGTGTGTGTTAATGCCCCAGAATATTTATTATTTCTAGTTTCTGCTTGCGATATCATCCGGGTGATATACGGAATATATTACATGGGATATCATTATATCAGTACGGAAGGTACCATACCTATATGTTGGTTTATCAACTCGTAAGATAAATGAGAGAAGACCTTTTCTTTGGGAGTTAACCCACCAACGCAATCCCGCCACACATACTTCTGTAAGCCAGGATCGACAGCAGCGCTGTGAAGAGACTCGGGATTTGAACCCGGCCAAGTTCCGAGACACCTAAACTGTCTTGGATCTCGTAAAACAAATTAAATATGCCTCATAAAAAGCACCAGGGGTAATGCAATCTAAGTAGTTCTACAGGAGAAGAACATTGCCCAGGGTCAGACGGATGCGATAATCATTAGATGTAGTGCAGAATTTTATCCAATTTCAATCTGTTTTTAAACCCCTGACAAAAAAGAAGGGTTTTATAAGTTTTACGCGTGTACATATTGTCATGTTGTAGCCATGTAACGCTATCCATTTAGACGAAACCAATTTATATGCGGTGGTTAAGTTCGAAATAGCGTAGTTGTATTTTAGTTGAGTGTAATTAAAAATAATTCCAATTTCTAAAATTTCAAAACAGTCAGTTGTAAAGCAAACCGCACATCAAAAGCATTGACGTCACTAAAAGGCCAAATCAAATTCAAAAAGCCACAAGTGAGGCCAAAGTGAGATTGGTTTTGACGCTCCAACGCTGCCCGGTGCTTGAATATGTTGACCGTACAAAAGGACTTTGGGGACTTAACATAGATTAACACCAAGGCAGAGTTGAAAGTAGGGAAAATGCAAGACGATATCAATAGTTGGATGAAAGAGCTAAAATAGGTTTATAATAATAATTCGTTTGTCTTAGTTTGTCATCTTGACTAGTAAGAAAGAAAAAACGAAAAGGTAAACATTTATTTGACAGAGATAGGACACACAGAATCCAATAAAAAAAAAATTGGTTGCCTGTAAAGTCGGTATACGGGCGAAAGTTTTACGTGACAACGACTTTGAGTGGTAAAATAATTTTAATGTGAATATTCATTCGTATAGTAGGAAGAAGGATGAAATAATAGTAACAATTTAAAACATTTATTTATACAAAGAATTATATTTAAAACATTAATTTATACAAAGAATCTCGCTCTTAGGCGGGCTAACTGTGCTCGAGTGGAAGGGACGCGTGCCTTTCACTTTTTATGTCTGTCTCTCTCGCTCTTAGGCGGGCTAACCATGCCCGAGTGGAAGGGACGCGTGCCTCTCACTCGCTCTCATTGTGAGCGCATAACGTGAGCGGAGCGTAACGCAGTTTCTTGAAGTGTCACCCGGCAAACCAATTTATAAGACGTTGTCACGTCAAAAATCATGAAAATAGAGACAATAAACAAATGAAAACAGTTAGAAAGAAGAAAAAGTAACCAAAGAGTAAGTGTAACTCATCAGAGTCAAACATGGACATTGTTCAGTAAAACGCTGTGAATACCTACTAACTAGAGACTAAGTTCATTTTAACTAAAGAGTCTTATAAATTTTTTATGAGTAAAGCCGTTGGGATTATTGATAAACACATAAAACCTGAAGAAACCGTTGCTCATAGTCTGATCGTAAGCAGTAAAGAAACATACCTAATGAAAAAGAATAATGTCAGAGAACAGACCACTTACTAGTGACTAAACCACTGATAGAACCTTTTTACTAAAGATTTAAACACAAAGAATTGCACAATTTCATTGATAAATTAGTGGATATTCTCTACCTGTCATTCAACTGCCACTTTATTCAGAGCATTAAGAGTCCAATGCTATTATTGAGATGTTTGTGTTTTGAAATCTGAGTTGATTTTGCTTGGGTTTTGGAACAAGTAAATTAAGCACTGAGTCCCATGCTGGTGGAATATTCCAACCATTTTCTCTGTTAAAATTAGGATGTTTTTTAATTTCAATAGCTTCACGGATCATTCTTGGTAGGAACCGGTTTTTTTGACAAGGACCTGTGTTTTAACATTTGCGTATCTCAATTGTTATCTCTTCTTTGACCAACGTTTGTAAGGTCCCGACCCATTCCTGCCGCTTTGTGAATCACTAATATATGCAAAAGGGAGTTTGTCGATGATAGAAGTGACGTGTCGGAAACTATTGTTGTTAATTGTTTATGTGAAGAGTTAGATGGTTTTGTTTGTTAGTAATGAGTGTGTGGATTTGTTTTGCTATTGTCTTTTTAATATATTCATCATTCTCTAAAGATTGTAATTGCTATGAAACTTAACGTAGATGCTATGCCAAAGAAACGGCTAGGAGCGAACGTCTTATCTCTTTTACTATAAGAGTAAGCTTATTTGCTTCTAGCCGTCAAATTCGAAAACATAGTGTTAATTGTTTTAGAAATTTTGTAATTTCTAAGCTGTAGTTCATAGTCGAATGATTGGTGGTGCTATTTTCCAGACAGGTCTTACGTCATATCATTCACCGGACGTGTCGGTTTGCCGGTCCCACTGAACTCTGAGAGGTCACGAGCGATTGTGACAATATAATCGTCGTGGCACGAGTTCCAGTAGACTCTCTATGGAGCCATCTCAACTAGCTAGAGTATCGAAATTCAAAAAACGTAATGAAATAAGTAGCACAATGATAATATCACTGCGTTTCTCTCGCTTGTGAAGATGGCCCCTGAGAAAAAAATTAATAATACAGCAGATACTAGAGACATAATATATGTCCTAAAGATTGCCCTTGAGAGTCAAGAAAAAGATAAAACAGGAGACACTAGAGATAACTCCTGAAAACGGCCTCTAAGAGTCAAGAAATAGATAATAATAATAATAAATATTGTGGGACATTAACACACACGGTCATTTTGCCCCAAGCTAAGCTGAGCTTGTGTTATGGAAAACAGGAGATATTAGGGAATATCTTCTGAAGACGGCCCCTGAGAGTATAAAAATAGAGAATGCAGGAGATAGCAGAGAAATATCTCTTGTATTACCGTAGGCGTCTAAAATAAATGTTCTAACTCCAACACTTAAATCAGTGCGGGATTTTAACCCGCAACCTAGTCAGCTAGATAGAGGTTCACATAACCACGACAGGGAGGCAGTTATTCCCATATTACCTACTAACAAAACATGGTTCTACTTCAAAGACGAATGCTCCCATACATCTTGTTTGATTCACAGGGTGCTATTGAAATTGTATGCAAATTCAAGTGCGACATGTACTTATGTGGAGTGGTAAGTGTCAGTGTGATTTAGGAGAGGTAGCTACAGTTTGGTATATTTTGTAACTGCCTGCGGGTATATACGTGGTCAGTGACTAGGAATTGCTTTTGTATTTGACAACTACCTGTACTAGCTATATTGGTGTAGTATTGTCTTGTGGAGTAAATAGTATATTAATAAGAGTAATTTATATACCTTTACTTATCAGTAGCTTTTCTAGAGCACCGACATTTGGAATACTTAAAGTATTGAAAGCCTACTGTAATGCTTTTTTTATTCATCGATAGGCTGGCGCTTGACTACAACTTACCTGATGTTAAGCAATGATTTAGTCTACGATGGAACGCGCCAGCCCAGTGCACCGATTCACTCGTCATTACGAATGATTATCGATGAGAAGGTGGCAGTGAAATGAGCCAACCTAAGGTTAGAAACCTTAAAGGAGCAACAATTCCGACCCACCCTCTCTGCAAGACATCGCACCGGAACACGGCAAGGCCGCTTGGTGGTGCGGCTTTGTCTGGTGGGTGGTCACTAACCACGGCCGAAGCTTACCACCAGTTGATTGTCATCTGATTTGCACCACCCGGGGACCACGTGTAGGGATTCAATTAAAAGTTTACACCCACGGACTAAGGTGACTCAGCCCCCAAAATCCTACTTTCGATGAAACTCTTTGTTTTTTATCCTATAACAGGCTTGAGCTTAATCATGACTTGCCTGTTGTGAAGTAATAATTACGTCTACGATGGAACGCATTTACCCGGTAAATACAGAGTTGTCGATATTTTTTTGAATTTTGTATCTCAGCACATACTAATGATGTCAAAATGAAATGTTAGAGCGTGTGTAGGTATAAAATCGCCATATAAAGCTATGTGTTTGTTTTGATGTAATGTATTGATGTTTAACATTACAATGTTATCAGCATTGGTTAACCAAAATCAATTATTTACAGATTTTCCCATCCCACCCCGTCCAACACCCAAATACCTATTCAAATATAACTTAAACCGTACCCAGTAACTAGTCAAGTACAATACCCGGATAAAATAAAGATCCTTTTACATCCTCTTGATTTCCCATCAGCATTGAGTGTAAATACAAAAATTCAAGAGCACTCGAATAAACACAATTTGCATAGTCTAAGATATAATGCATTAGGACAATGGCTCTCAAAGTATTTTGCCCTTTTCTTGAATCATTTCAGTAAAGGCTGGGCGCGGCGACGCGGTTGCTGAGAAAAAAAAATACGTCACCAAGACTGCTTATCAAAACATAACACTTCCTTAGCTGTAGTGTAATAGTTACTATAGAAATATCAGGAGTGCAAATCAGGTGACAATCAACTGGTGGCAGGCTTCGGCCGTGGTTAGTGACCACCCACCAGACGAAGCCGCACCGTCAAGCGCACCATATAAGAGGGTGGGTCGGAATTTTTGCTCCATCATGGTTACTAACCATATGTAGCCCCATTCCACTGTTACCTTTTCCACCGAAAGTCATTCGTAATCACGAGTGAATCGGTGTATTAGGTGGACGCGTCCCATTTTAGACTACATCATTGCTTAACATCAGGCAAGTTGTAGTCAAGCTCAGGCCTATTTCAGAATAAGAAAATAAAATTAAAAGGAGTAGAACTAGAAGTGGTAGATTGCACTTCAAATTGAATTTGTAATATACTGGAATGTTTGAGAGCCTAACTCACCAGAAACACACGTTATCATACGGACACAGGTTTATTTCGACTGGACTGCCTGTCGTGAGCTTAAGCTACCCTCCACCGACTCATTATTTACTTAATAACCACAGATAATATAATACTATTTATTGACTAACTAATAGGTACCTACATTACAGAATTGATGGATTTGAAAAAGGTTGGGAATCCTTGATTTAGGTGCTTTGTGTCTTGCCTTTATGTCAAGTGGTTGTAAGTATGCGGGCAGTCTGTGGTTCAATAGAATTTTGTTAGATAAAAATTTGCATAATTTTTCAAGTTGAAGATTTAGGTTAAGTTGTTATTGAGTTGAAGTGTCATTTTATAATGTAGTTTAATGGGAGCGTTGATGTTCAACTGTTATGGTATTAGGAATGAATTGTAAAATTTTAGTTTTGCAGTGTTTGAACACTCCACTTTGAACACTCTGTAACAAAATTCGCTAGAAATTGTTTGTGTATTAAATAAATATATTAACTTGTTTATTAGATATAATCGTGACGGCGTTGTCGCCTCTAATAAGACGTTAAAACTTTTTAAAAATAAATCTAATATAAATAAAAAACACACAAAAAATGTGTGATATTCGTGTAAATATAAGAAAATACTAAAATAAAACTAATTTAAGATTTTGGTGACGAATGTCGTTGTTGAATAATGCCACCGTTGCGTCGTAATAATGAAGTAATAGAATAATGACAGTATAATAATGTTGAAAAATAATTCATTATGAGACTATTTCCAAGGAATTCATTGTGAGTCTATTTCCAAGCGGTTTAACTAAAATTTTAAGTTGTTTTTTAGTAAAACAATTGTCGTGTTCAAATCCGACGGGTAATCTAGAAATAAAAACGAGCCATAAAACTTTAACAAATCTAAAATCTTGTTGAAGTCTACAGTTATAAAGACAAACTTACTTAAGCGATCTGCTATATGTTTTTATGAATAATATGAGTCAGTTTACCTATCAGCAGATGTAAGAAAATATCCAGCTACACTCGTACCATCTTATGTTAAGATATTTATTTTGTGAACAAGATTACTTATTCTTAAGTATTTGTATTTCATTTTCTGTGTTTGTTTCAGATATGAGACGAGTAAGTAAAATATTTTTGTTACCAATTGGTTCGGAGTATCAGTACTCTTAATATTATTGTTATGTATGAGTAGCGGTGTGTACTTATTACCTTTCTAACTGCGAAGGATTTAAACATTTATTAGTAGTTTCATAGATCAATCTCTTACAAACCATTTAAATGCAAAAAAAAATAGTTTTAATTTAGTATATAGGGGGTTTCGGGGGCGATAAATCGATCTAGCTAGGAATCATTTTTAGAAAATGTAATTTAAAAAAAAATACCGAGCAAAGCTCGGTCATCCAAATATTATATACTTATAATAGATATTTACACCCACACTCGACACAAACACAAATGTTCATCATTAATGTTTGTCTCGGGTGGGAATTGAACACACGACCTGCGGCGTGAAAAGCAAGTATCTTACCGACCACGCCACGGCCCGCCAATTGTTGAAATAAAATATCTTTTAAAATTATCCTTAATTTATTTAATTTAGCGAATATCCGATTCAATTAACTAATTATAGACGCAACCAGCATTTTAAACAATTTGCACAAACTTATCAATTGTCATCTCACATTCGCACGAGTTTCAATTTTTCACAGACGTCAATTGTCAATCAAATTTGATGCAATCAAAATGCTTGGCCCTCACTACCAAGTGTGACGAATCTTGACGCGACTTTAAAACTGTCAAATTCGTTAACCCTTTGAGAACTTGGCTAGATTTTAGAATCGTGGGAAACAATGTTTCATTACCTATCTATTTTATTTGGGATAGGTTTGAGATATCACGTATTTTGATGTTTACCAAGGGAACGAAAATATTTTCGAGATTATTACCGAAGATTACAATCGAGGCAAAATCTAAAATGAACCGCGATAAAATCTGTATTGTAGTTTTATTTCTAAGTTTATAAATTTTACCTATGTATTACTAGTATAGTATTATATCGAGGGGTGAAAGGCTATTTGATTTAAGCGACATTTTTTCAACTTTACAGGAGAGGCATTCAAAGTTTGAAATTTTGAATCTGAACGAGATAAACTTTATTGAAATTCATTTGAAAACCTCGAGTTGTTTATGATAATACCAAATAAAACAGACCTTTAATTACAAAAATAAATGTCGCTTAATACAAATAGTCTTAAGCCTCTATTTATCAGAGAAAGGAAAAAAGATTTAAGTGACTTCACAACTACAATTGGCTACAAGAAAAAAAACTTAAGTGACTCTGCAGTATATTTTCGGAGTAAGCCAAAAAGCATGAAGTGGCGCAGCCTCAAATTAATAGTAGCAAGCTATTTATCTTAACTGCCAATTAAGATTAAAACGACTGGTAGGCTAATTTACTTATGTGACATATAATATTGGAAATGCAACGTTTGATGTTACACTTTTTTTACATCTAATATTATCAATGGCTGTTGAAACAACCTGAATATATCGCCATCACCGCAAATCTCAGGTGCTTATGTAAAATAAGTAAATAAACACACACACAACCTAAGTTAAAAGTATTTATTTAGGATTATAATTAAGTATAACTATCTATGTCTTAATCAACAACATCAGTTAAAGTATTACCCCCTAACATAAAAATACTTAAAACGTTTTTAAGTTATATTCTGCTTTTTCATTTGACAAGAACTGACATTGAAAAAGTGACAAACTAGAAAATAGATTTTAAATATTTTTATGACTAAGATTAATATTATTTAGTTTTACAGCCAAGTAAAATAAGTCTCAATGTAGGAACATCAACTAATACTTAATAAATAATTATTATAACTTCTAGTACAAACAACAAAATTGTTATTAATTATAAAACACAGCCAATGCTTGATAATAATCACAATTTGTAATAATATAAAAAGTAATTAATCGTCTTCTTCAACTGCATCCTCTACATCTGTATCCAGTAGAACGTCTTTGGAATTACAGTGTTGTAGATATAAGTATTCTATATGAAATATCTTGGGTATAACTCCAGTGTCGCACAATTTCTTTAGATCCGTATATTTAGCTTTGGTAATCGGCAAACTTGAATTATATCTACGGTTGATAGCTTTAGGTTTAGCTAAAATTTGTATAATCTCTTCCGGCGCATTATCTTTCATTGAAAATTTTACTTTCATCTGATTTATATAAAATTTCTTAAATGTTGCTGTACGGATTTTACTAATCTTACCTACAAGGATCCCCTTAAAATATTTTTCAGACATATCATCAAAATTTAAGAAATCTTCGTGCGTTAGATTTTCAACATTATAAGGTGCCGGTTCCTTCCTTGCTAGCTGGCTTATTGTAGCCCTTTGCGAAGGAGCCCATACAGTAATATTTCTTACGGATTGTTCGATCGTAGAGTGTATACTGTCTACCGACATTTCCATGTGACCAGGGAGAAGGTAAATCATTTGGATTGCCTCTAAATTGGTCGATTGCAATAAAGCATTATGTAGCGATGCAAGGACTACTTTATTCTTGTTTTGTCCAGGACAAGAATCTGAATAAAAGATCAAAAATTTAATAGTAGGTACCCCGAGAATTAACATGCATAATATATTTCTGTATAATAGTGGCAATTTCATTTGCACCCCTCTTTGCTTCAGATTCTCTCCAGATAAAACAAAAACCGTTTTATTGTGATGCTTTCGTAGAAACATAAATTATAAACAGCATGCTTTCTAGAATAAAACAGTAACATATTATTGCCATGAGGCGTTTTGAGAATTTTCTGGAGATGAAAAGATGTGCACAAAATGGAAGGGTTTTCTTTACCTATAAAATTTCCCACTTTTGGGAATTATCTGCAGAAAGAAAAAAGCAGTGGATCATAACTATGTTTTCTAAACAAAATATAAACAGTAAGAGATCCAAAGACTCTGATTACAGAAATAATACATTCTTACATTTCATAAATGATGGAGAGGGTCGGTGAATTACCTTTTCCCTGGTCACACGGAAATGTCGGTAGACAGTATACACTCTACCATCGAACCATCCGTAAGAAATATTACTGTATGGGCTCCTTCGCAATGGGTTACAATAAGCCAGCTAGCAAGGAAGCAACCGGCACCTTATAATGTTGAAAATCTGACGCACGAAGATTTCTTAAATTTTGATGATATGTCTGAAAAATATTATATGGGGATCCTTGTAGGAAAGATTAGTAAAATCCCTACAGCAACATTTAAGAAATCTTACATAAATCAGATGAAAATAAAATTTTCAATGAAAGATAATGCGCCGGAAGAGATTATACAAATTTTAGCTAAACCAAAAGCAATCAACCGTAGACATAATTCAAGTTTGCCGATTACCAAAGCTAAATATATGGATCTAAAGAAATTGTGCGACACTGGAGTTATACCCAAGATATTTCATAAAGAATACTTATATCTACAACACTGTAATTCCAAAGACGTTCTACTGGATACAGATGTAGAGGATGCAGTTGAAGAAGACGATTAATTACTTTTTATATTATTACAAATTGTGATTATTATCAAGCATTGGCTGAGTTTTATAATTAATAACAATTTTGTTGTTTGTACTAGAAGTTATAATAATTATTTATTATGTATTAGTTGATGTTCCTACATTGAGACTGATTTTACTTGGCTGTAAAACTAAATAATATTAATCTTAGTCATAAAAATATTAAATATCTATTTTCTAGTTTGTCACTTTTTCACTGTCAGTTCTTGTCAAATGAAAAAGCAGAATATAACTTAAAAACGTTTTAAATATTTTCATGTTAGGGGGTAATACTTTAACTGATGTTTTTGATTAAGACTTAGATAGTTATACTTAATTATAATCCTAAATAAATACTTTTAACTTAGGTTGTGTGTGTGTGTTTATTTACTTATTTTACATAAGCACCTGAGATTTGCGGTGATGGCGATATATTCAGGTTGTTTCAACAGCCATTGATAATATTAGATGTAAAAAAAATGTAACATCAAACGTTGCATTTCCAATATTATATGTCACATAAGTAAATTAGCCTACCAGTCGTTTTGTTACTTCATTTTACCGTTTGAATGAAGCGACATGCGTTTTAAAAAAAAAGTACTATTAATATGTTTCAACGAACATGCAACATATCTGAAACATAAAGACTATTTGTTGTAAGTAGCACACTGGGTAAAAACTAGATGCAGCTCAAAGAGCTTAAGTGACACTTCATGTCATATTTGGGTGACGGACAAATGATTTAAGCGACATCACGACGTGTAAATGAAGTAAGTCAAAATGCTTTAAGTTACAACTTAATAAAAATTTGAAATAGGAAAAACGCTTTAACCGTTAATGAATCACTTAACTGAGAACTGGTAACTGGTTTATGTCTAGGTTATTTATTCATTGTATGGTGCAAGTACAGTTTTGAAAAAATTGTGCAAAATCGACGTCGGTTAAAACACTGCCACTACGTAAACCTCCCAAAAATAGGGTTGTTTGAAACGCCAAAAAAGTGCTCCGATTTAAATGAAACCGACTTCATTCGACGGAGAAAAATTTGCTGATTCCGAATATGTATATAACTCAATATCGTCCAAGATGTCGCTTAAACCAAATAGCCTTTCAACCCTCGATATTATCTGTGCTATGTATAATATTTTTTTAATAATTAGCAATTTAAGTCATTAAAGTTTTATACCATTGTGTTGCAAATATAGTAATATATACCTATGAATTATACGTTAGGTTATTATATTTTTAACATAACAACCGCAGATGTGTGAAGTTTAACACAATAACTTTAAATAAAGACATAAAATTAACGAAACATATTTATTTTTATGATCGATACATCAAAAAAGTTCTAAAAGTCATCCTTTAATGGCATATCTTTTATGGACTGCCTACAATTTATGCTAATACCTTGACTATTAGCAAATCAACCGTTACAAATTAATGTTTACAATAATTAACATATTTTTGAATAAAATCGCGTGTCATACTTTTATTATAATAATCTAAATAGCAGCAACACTCGCATCGTTAAATTTGTACAAAAAATATTTTTATGACATCGATCAATCAATCGAATTAACAGCTAAAATTATGCAAATTAGCACATCACTATTTTTTTTAATTATTCATTAGGGTTGTTGAAAATAAATTTTCTTTTTACTACGTCACTGTCACATTTGCAGTAATATCTTACGGTTGATTTGTTCATTGAATCTTTTTTAAAGTTATTTCTTTTATGGTATGTCAGTTTAATTTTATTTCTTTTTTGTATTGTATTGACAATATGTCGATAGGGTAGTGTTGTGCCAATGAACCCTTTTTAAATTTCAAGCTTTATATTACAAATTGAATCGGCACAATGGATCGTCACCCTTTTACATCGTCTATAATGTACATTCCTAAACCTATGTAGTGTATGTAATTTGAAAATTTATTTGACATTCGATATTAGTATTGTTTCTTTTTTTAAATTTCCACCATGTGGTATGTTATAACCCTCTCAACGCTTTTAAAAAATAAAATCTGTGCCAATATAATACACTCACAAATTTTACTTATATTGTCATATATAATTGCTTTTCAGTTGGATGTATAGTATGTTGGATTCGATAGTTTAAGTGGAAATTTTACATGTGACTCATATAATGATAATTTAACATGTTTATGTCACATAAGTAATAGACAGTGAGCCTATTGCTGTTCACCTAAAACATTCCTAAATAGGATATGCTGCTAAGATTATTTTTATTTAATTGGAACGGCTAAACTATTTGTTATTAAATATAATTAATTTAACAATTATTGGAGACACAATATTTTCACATTTATTCACAAGTCATAAAAAATAATTATCGTTCGCAGAAATAATAATCTTGTACCAATTAGACGTAGCTGACATTAAACAAGACGTCGTAAAGCCAAGTCTTTGTTTTAGTACTTGGCAGCTCGGCGCTCGGCGCGGAAAGGGTTATGTCGTTTTGTATGGCCAAATAAAGATGGTTTATAAAATAATTTGATTGTGCTGTTGACAGCGTTTTGTTAACGAGTTAAGTATTTTATAGTTACAGACAGAGTTAAACACTAATAAACACTACATTATTAAAATTATAATTATTTTCAAAAATAACGCAAAGTTTATTTAATTGAAATGGTAATTTGTTTAAATAACTTTAAAAAGGAGCATTCCCAACTTAAATGGAACTATTTCGGAAAAACTTATTTAAAAAAAATGGTTTTAAAAATGTTGTGACACATTGGTTTATACATACATAGGCAGTTTTTAAAATGAAAATTAATTACCTCCTATATTTATTATTCGCTCAAAACATTTTACTGCGTTAGTTTTCCTGTCTTTTTCCTTTGAAACTAATAAGTTGTATTCATTAGACATGACCTTCCCAACCAAAAGTTTTTACTAAATTTTAGTGTTTTCTAGAAACAACATAATAACTCGTGTTTTCATTATCCAGTTACAATGATGAATGTGAGCAAATATTTACAAGCGCGCAATTTCATTAGCGCGACACCAGATGGCGTGGATCGTAACTCCTTTTTATTTTGTTTTATTAGGCCACTGGGTTTAGTTACACTTTTATTAAGACAACTGAAAGTATTGTTCCTTGTAGAAATGTAATTATCTGTTGTAGTTCAGTATAAAAGTAAAAATGTAATGCTTCAGTAAGTAGATCGATTTTTAGGATTATAAAAATTGAATTACTATTGTGTAACAAACAAAAATACAAAATAAGAAAAATAAATAAATAAATATTCTGGGACATTAACACACATGGACATTGGACATCTGGTCCCAAGCCAAGCTTGTGTTATGGAAACCAGATAACTGGTATATACTATTCATAATTAGAACACGTTTCTTTTGTAAATATATACTTATAATAAATATATACATCCAGACTCGATACAAAGACATGTTCATCACACAAATGTTTGTCTCGGGTGGGAATCGAACCCACGATCAGAGGCGTGTAAAGCAAGTATTTTACTAAGCCACCGGCGGGTCATAAATGCTAATAAATAACTTTGGTTTTAATGTTTTTTTATGCGTAACTGTTATGCCTAAATATTATTTACAATATTTTAGAATGCCTGTCCAATTTATTAATTTGAATTCTATCTAAAAAAAAATAACTTAAAAACATTGTCTGCATAAGCATTAATTAAATAAATTAAAAAGAAAAAAATACTCCCAATCACGACTCTATTAATCATATTCTGAAAAAATAAAAAATACAAAAATAAAAAATTCAAAACAGATCAAAAGACGAAACAAAAAGGATAATTCAAATATTTATTTATTTGAATTCTATCGACAAAAAATTCAAAAACATAGTCTGTGTTAAGCTTTAATTAAATAAATTAAAAAGAAAAAATACTCCCAATCATGACCCCATTGATAATATTCTGAAAAATATATTTTTGCTTAAATAATAATACAAAACGGATCAAAAGACGAAACAAAAAGGAAAAATAAAATTAATTGGGAATTTGTCAAAGTGACATGACACGCCATTTTGATTGGGTAGATAGGGACCCTAAAATTGCGTGAAATCGTTATCTCACATCAAATCTTTGGACAATAATTATAGCAATTTGTCGCCCTCAAATGTATAGAAAAGGGACTCATGTCTATCAATTTTTATTGAATTAGCCAATTTTTATGAAAAATCTTCTGTATTTGTTCGAGTTTTTTTATTTGATTACATTATTTGCTTTTAATTAAAATCATAATTAATGCAGACGTCTTCGTGAAAAAGTTGCCGTTAGTTAATAATTATTATACTTTTTAAAAAAAGATGTGTGATCTCATGAAACAAAATTGAAAAGAGATATAAAACAAAAAAAAACAGATAGTTTGTCAAAGAATTTCTAGTTGATAAGGCTCTAAAACCTACTTCCAGATTACGATAACTTGATTTGCCTCACCCGGAGACAACGTGTGACGAATTCAGATTGAAGGTGCAAGCAAATAGTGTATGAAGTTTTTACTGTGAATTAAAAACCCCTTTTACTTAACAAGTGTGAATATAATTAGGAGATAACGTGACAAATATGGCCGGGTTGCGTTCCGTGTTACGTTAATTCACTCGGCAACTGAACACATATGGCGTCATTTTTATGATAATCGTTTTGACTATAAGTTAAATAAGTAATTGTTTTGATAGATTGACACTTATTTGTTATTAAATTCTACAGGTTTGGGTTAGTTGTCGTTATTAGACTTTATTTGAAGGTAATTTGACTTACCGAGTAAGAACATACATATATATGTATATACTTACTCGGTACCTCGGTACCTCAAGGCCGTGTGGCCTTGAGGTCTGTTACAGACGATTTAAGATGTGTTTTGTAAGAAACACAATTTCTGGTGGCTGAACTGACCAATACGAGAACACAGTGAACAGATGTGTGTGTGTGGCTGGTGGAAGATTCTAAATAATAATTCTATCTTCAATTTTTAAATAAATACTTAAAACAGTATTTATTTCAGACATTTAATGCGAAAAGGATAAATAGTTAGGTAATTTTCTATCTTTTGTTCTGTAAATAGCAGTAGGTAACTTTTAGAGAAAATTTTATGGCAGTCTTCCTCAGACTAGGATCCAAATCATACCAAATTTGTGTACCAAATTTTATTTGTTGTACCAACATTTTTTCTTATGCTTTTAAGACATTACGAAAAATAATATAGGTACAGATTAAGTAAAAAAGTCACAACATTATTGGAACTTGGAAATAATTGATAAATTTGTTTTTCTAAACTCACAACCAACAACCAACTAGCATTAATGTTCCCATCCAATAAAACGTTCCATTTTCCATAACACTAAAGATTCTGCGTGTAATGTGACTTAATCAAATTACGTCATCATTTGGCCACTGTATGGCTCAACCCATTAGCTGGCCATGGGGTTTCAATTTGCGACACGATCCTGCAAATTGGATTAACTTGGTCTTTGACGAGTTATCTACGCTTTCATGGGAAGATGTCGTGATATGGGATAAGCCGAGTTCACTAGCAGGACTACTTTCAACTTTTATGTAGAAACACCAAATATCCAATTCATGTTAATAACATGAATCTTGTAAAATGCACTAAAATAAAAATCGAATCTCTATTTCATTGTCAAATAGATAGTTAAGATAATCACCATTTATTGAAGTACTCCAATAAACCGATACATAATTAAGGTATATTCACACTACTTCATGAATCGCGTGCGAACGCTCTCCCGAATTAATTCGTACACACGGTGGGGACGCGCATAATATTTATTGGTAATAAACTTTAAGTGCATTTGGAGCTAGATAGAACAGTCTGAGTTAGGGTAAGAAAATCTTTAGATATTTACCAACCTATATTTTTTTTTATTTGGATATAACCCACCACCGCAATCCCGCCATGAAGTGCTGTGAAGAGATTCGGGATTTGAACCCGGCCAACTGTCTTGGATACCGCACGAATTTAATAAAAAAGATAACTGAAGTAGTCGGTAATTTAGATTGTCCATTTCCTTCCAGGTAAAACGGGAGACAGCATTGAGAAAAAAGCCGCGGCCCGCGAGAGGCAAGAATTTATTTATACCTAATTTCGTTGACAAAGCTATTTCTTTCGTCTTTTATATTTAAATTTAAAACAAAGCTATAATCTACCTGTCTTCAAGTCACGACTGATCGGTATTTCTGAAGTACCTAGTGCGATAGTAGTGCGTTCCATCGTAGACTGCAACATTGTTTCAAATCAGGCAAGTTGTGGTCAAGCGAAAAAAAATTTTTACCAAGTTGAAGTGACACGCAACTACAACAACTACCTACACTAATAAAGAATTTTTGAAATAAAGATAAATAATCTAGTCATTTTGCCTGTTTAGAATTAACTTAAATGCAACAATCGAGTTACCCAAGAAGAAAAACAAGTCTGCCTCAATTTTTCTATAGACAATCGTTTTAAAGATTTAATTTTTTTCTCTATTCTATATTTCACATTCACTGCACTAGGGCGTAGCACAATAAATATTCGGACATCATAAACATGATGTCCCATCACTGGTATGACGTAACACGTGCCCGTCGCGTTATCGTAAAATTTTACGATGCTCAAGATCACTGTGGCTATAGTTTCCGGTAAAGATATTGTATTTATTGAATATTGTTGTTAATTTTTGCGTTGAATTGTAATGGGTTTGGGAAACGAATTTTGGTTTAAGAGATATAATAATATTATTATTTTAAAGTTTTATTATTATAATTTGAATGTTTTGGTGGACAATTACCCTAAAGATTTGGTTTGCTGTTTTGTGTACATGAGGAAAAATAGAAAACTTGTTCTGTTAAAATATGTAAAAACCTTTTTACTGCCCCACAGCGGGGTACGGGTTTTAGTCAGAGAGTTTAGGCCTTAATCCACCCACGCAGCTAGCGGGTTGGTGGATGTCACATATCCTCGTATGATTAGTTCTTAGACAAGCTGGTTTCCTTTCGATGTTTTTGTTCACTGATATTGAGCAGTAATTTTATAATAAAAATTTAAAATTGTATTTTTTAAAATTACTAAGCAAAGTTCACGGAACACCTCGACGGAATTATTCTCACCATTTTACAAACACTGCAACTTTTATAGAAACATAAGTAGGTACAACAACCAATAGCACGTCTTTACCAATTGGGTAAAAGAAATAAAAGACCATCAAAATAATATGACAAAGCACTTGGAAAAATACAATCCAACGATAAATTAGGTTCACGTTATCACAAAACCTCTTCAGTTATTTACGAAAGTATCCCCTCAGTTGTGGAAAAAATGTGTTAACAAACAAAAAGATTTATTTTCAAGTACCAGATAAGTTTCTTTACGTTTTCCTTCCCGCAATCGAGGAACGTTAAATAAATATAGTGAAAAACCCAATAAAAGTATATGGCCTAATCTCTATCCAATATTTTCTTAGTTTCGATGGAAGTTTTCCTTTTGAAATGGGTGAAAGATTAGTGTGGATGCGCCTTAAAATACTATATTTTTATCTGCGGATAAAAAGAATGGTTTGACGTGTATAATATATTATATTCTGTATGTCTATGTACAAGTTTGTGATATTAAAGGGCCGTGATAAATATTTAATATTCTGGGATATAAACACACATGGTAATGTGATCATATACAAAGCAAACCTTGTGTAATGGAACTGATATACATCCATTACTTTTCTTTTGAAATACATACATATAATAGATCATTACACCCAGACTGAAGACAAACATAAATATGTTCATCTCATAAATGTCTGTCTAGAATGGAAATCGAACCCACGATTTGCGGCGTAGAAAAGCAAAAGTCTTATCGACGAGGCCACCTACCAGTCCAGAACGATGGACTAATGGACCGATCTTAACACGCTTTATTTAAAAACTGAAGTACCTAATTGAGATAACTCTTAAATATGTTAGGGTGTCAGAAAAAAAACAATTTAAATTAATGTGTACACATTAAAAAGGTATATTCAATAGTGTCATAATTAAAAAAACGCATCAAATCGGTCACTCCATCTTGACGCTGTCTGTGTGGCAATAAATTTATAAATATAAATCCCAGCCACTTTCTCCAGACTTATTTATATAAGTCTGGAGAAAGTGGCTGATTATTCATGGCTAACATTTTACACATGTACTGATCTGTCAGTTTGTTATACTAGCATACATTTCCACGGCTCAAAAACTGGGCAATCAAGAAAAAGGACACTACAGATAAGACCACGAATGAGCCACAAACACCGCTGCAGGTTTTCGGGTTTCTCTTGAAGTCGTAAACATTTACCGAATTAAAAATTATCATTGTCGTATCCACATTATTTAACCACCCCAACTTCCACCTTATGCTTTTATCGCCACCGTTACAGTTAGTGATACCGGTTAGAGTTATCTCACAATTATTTAGGAGACATTCTTACAGATGAAATAAACACTTGAATATTATGTGGAAAGGAAAATATCAAAGAAAATTGTCATAATTTTGCTGAAGGAATTTTTATCATTTATTTACTATGAAACTATTTGGGATCTTTGACCAGACTAGATTTAACATAACATATTATTACACCTGTATTACTCGAAAGTGAAGGCAGAAGTGAATATCGCCGGCGAAGCGGCTATGTTTAGGTCCCATACTTAATAGGAAACGAGCCTATTGCCGTTCTTCGGGCCCAAGTCCAAACTTCGAGAGCAATTAAGATTCTTTAAGTATATAAGAAAAGTCTTTTTGCTCGACTCTGGAATTAAACTGACTGGGGACTGAGTCACCTTCGTCTGTGGGAGTGCACCTTTTATCTGAATACACGTGGTCCCCGGGTGGTGCAAATCAGGTGACAATTAGCTGGTAATTATGTTTATTGGTAATTAAGTGGTGGTAGACTTCGGCCGTGGTTAGTGACCACCCAACAGACAAAGCCGCACCGCCAAGCAGCCTTGCCGTATTCCGGTGCGATGTCTGGTGACACCATTAATAGGGTGGGTCGGAAATTTTGCTTCTTTATGGTTTCTAACAATATGAAGAATCATTTCACTGCCATCCTTCCCACCGAAAATAATTAGTTATCACGAGTGAGTCATATTGGGCGGGCGTGTCCTATCGCAGACTACATCATTCCTAACATCAGCCAAGTTAAGCGCAAGCCTATCGCAGAATTAAAAAAAAAATATATATTTTTTTGTATTTGATTATTTCTTTTATTAGCAAAATAATATACTTACCGTTCCATGAGTATTTATACCTATGACAATAATGAGTTGCTGTTACTCTAATTTAAAGCCAATTTACACGCGCGTCGTCCGAATGTCATTATATATCATTTGACACGTCATTTCCGATGGTCAGTACAGTGGTCAGTAATCCGATTTAGTAGCGGTCACCGTGCACTATCTAGTTAACAGGAATAATATTAACTAGGATTTTGTGAGAATTTGAGTTTTGGAGGTTTCACATAAAATTACAGTGGCTCATGGTGCGGCGGCGCGCGTTGCAAATTATAAAGGTAGGTAGGTAGTAAATCGGATTATTTTGTTTATAAGCTTTGACTGACATTCTTCGTTTTGACTGACCTGGTGGCGTAGTGGTTAGTGAGCCTGACTGCTAAGCCGAAGGTCGTGGATTCGATTCACACCCAGGACAAATCTTTGTGTGATGAGCACAAGAGTTTGTACTATGTCTGGGTGTAATTTATCTATAGTATGTATCTATTTACAAAAAAAAATGTAATTTGGTCATAAAATGGCAGTGCAATGATGCTCCATATGATCAGAAACCAGAAAGGATCTACAATTTTGTCTCACCCTCTTAAATGGTGACATTGCACCGAAATACAATAAGACCGCTTGGCGGTGCGGCTTTGTCTCATGGGTGGTGACTAACAACGGCCGAGGTCTACTACCAGTTAATTACCAGTAAACATAATTACCAGTGTATTGTCACCTAATTTGCACATCTCGGGGGCCACGTGTGGGGATTCAGATAAAAGGTGCACTCCCACGGACTAAGGTGACTGGTGGTGAAAAAAATACTTGGAGACTGCAAGTAATTTAAGTAGATATTGTTTAATTTTTATTATTTTAGTATTGTCTTAGATTTACGCGAATATCATACGGGGGTTCAAACTTTGTTTGGAGAAACAAGATTAGCGAGATCAATTTCGCGGGCGAAGCTGCGGGCGGAAGCTAGTTTTGTATAATTATATTTGTAAACATTTTTACAATAACGTTTTTGATTTTCCAATGTACATTGTTGGCGTACAAAAAGTAAAACAGTAGGTACTTAAGCTAGATTACTTTTTAAATGTCTCCTATTCTGTACCAAACAAAGGAACCACAAAGAAAATTAACTTAACAACTAACTCGTATCTAACAACAGCGCACAAACACAGATAGTTGTTTTTTAATAAAAGCGAACAGCACGAGCGCCGCGTTTAATCCCTCGTTGATCGTAAATGTTTACGATTGTTGCGGTGTGTGGACGCGCCCTTATGACGCCTTGGTGTCAACGAAATGTTGAGACACAATGAACACAAAAAAATATTAATAATTACAAGAAATGGTTAAGATATTTCCACAAATATTTCAGTAAAATATTGTTAAACTAAGCATTGTTTTAATTAAAAAATATATACATACTAGCGGACCCCGCAGACGTCGCGCGTCGTCCTGCCCGGTTAAGCAGTGCCACCTGCCGGGTCCGAAAACAGAATACGACCTATAAGACTTCATAAAAATCGGTCAAGCTGTTTCGGAGGATTTTTTTTTATTTTTCTCTGCGTAAAAACCATCTCTGTACTTCAAGAAATATTCTAAAAAAAGAATTAGCGAAATCGGTTCAGCCGTTCTCGAGTTATGCGCTTACCAACACATGCGATTCATTTTTATATTATAGATTACAAGAAATGGTTAAGATATTTCCACAAATATTTCAGTAAAACATTGTTAACTTAAGCATTGTGTAAGAATGAAAATACCTAACGGATTGTTAATAACCTGAGATAGTAATAATAAATTATATTTTAATTTAATTTTTATTTTTACTGTATCCATCTAATTCGTATGCATGGAAATTAGGAACATTTAATAAGACATAGGCTAAGGTAATAAATTAATTTTATTTTTTTAATATTCACTATAATAAATAAAACTATCTACTTTTTAACGGATTTTATCGCGGTTTATTTTAGATTTTAGATCCCGACGTTTCAAAGTCTTTTCAGACTTCATGTTCACGGGTGGACAGACACGGGTCCAAAAAAAAAAATACTAATCAAAAATCACTATAATATTTTGAACACCAAGTGTGCCTCAAACATTATTTTGAACAGAGGGTGGTTCCGATATTGGCACTTATTGTATTTTGTATTATTTACCTACTTTTACGATCTGTATCTCTCATATTTTCGAGTCCGAACTACTTAAAGTTTACGACACCGTTTTCAACTATAATAATGGTAGATTTTATTGAAGGAAATAAAATATCTGTTCTTTTTTGTTTGATTGGACGAGTTTAAAGTGTTTAGTGAATTAAGTTCGATATATTTCAACAGTTATGAATTTCTTTTAGATTTTTAATGACGTAACTCAATATATATCATTACATTTTAATTGTTAGTATAAGATAAGATACTTGCTTTTCACGCCGCAGGTCGTGGGTTCGATTCCCACCCGAGACAAACATTAATGATGAACATTTGTGTTTGTGTCGAGTCTGGGTGTAAATATCTATTATAAGTATATATTTACAAAAGAAAAGTATTATATGTATAGTATATACCAGTTATCTGGTTTCCATAACACAAGCTCTGCTTAGCTTGGGACCAGATGACCGTGTGTGTTGATGTCCCAAAATATTTATTTATTTATTTAATAATTTGATTATTATTAGTTTTCAAAAAATGAGAGAATGTTTTTTATTTGAAACTAAACTCAATTAGTTATAATTAGCAAAGTCAAAACGTGCCCAGATTAAGGATTATTTTTAACTTGTAGCAATTGACAGGTTTACTAGTGTTTACCTGAATTTTTCAATGAAAATCTACAAAAAAATATTGAGTTGAAAAATATTTTTTAATTTTTCTGTATGAATTAACAACAAGAAACCATAATTTGGCATAAACAGACATTTAAAAAGTCAACATTAGGTTTACTAATCTGTGAAATATATAGCTTATGTAAATCCATTGTCATTTTATTTTTAAGTTTTCTAAGTATAAAACATGAAAAGTCCATTTTATTATGGGCCAATTGGCTAAATCTAATTTTGACTTACAATTTCCTTTCATTTGCTTTAACTTAAATAGTGTTATGAATGTCGATCTTTGAGAGGTTAATGCATTTTTAATGTATTATTTTAATAATCCTTGAAATATCATATATCTGATCTAAAAATAATCGCGCTGTGTCAATATGACCCCATCAACAGCGAAAGGGTTAGAGTAATTAATACTAATTAATAAGTGGAAAGTTCTTATCAACACTAAAATGACAGGAACATGACATTTCTCGTATGATGAGGGTTTTAATTTTAATCAAAAGCATCTTTTTGAAAATGAATAAACAAAATTAAACTGTAACTATCCACATATTGGTATATCCGCTTTTCTCTATTTCTATGTTTTACCCTTTATCTGACTTTGTAAACTAACTGACAACTCCAAACATGACACTGGCCTAGCAACATTGGTAGCCTTCCACAACAGGCCAAAAATAAAATTAGAATTGAATTTTTGAAAATGGAATTTTTTAATCTTTTTTTTTTTTAAAAAGTTTTTTCATGCAGTTACTATGCCACCTCCATTTAATAATCACCGTATATTACACAACTTAAGATAACAATTATAGAAAACGAGTTCATGTTGCTGCTGAAGCCCCGCTTGCTGAATCTCGGTCGGGATGCGTGCACCCCGTTACATGCACACTAGCCGTAAATTAAGTTTGATTAGTATTCTGGCCTCTTTGGACAGTGGAGACGCCAAAATACTATTACAAGTATCTATATTCCGGTCGCACAAAACACACATATCATGGCGTAACGCCTCGTTCCGGACACACTCCATCAACAAATGGTGAAATTCTTCCACCACTCCATGCTATTATATGGAACGATTTAATGAAAAAAAAAATACATGATTATTTAAACTTATTAAAAGCGATAACTTAGCACGAATTTAGGTGTAAACTCTCTTTAGTACCTTAATGTCTAGTTCTAAAATATGCTGGTTATTTTCCTTCACCGATTCCTTTAATTTAAGACACAACAGTTTATATAACTTAGTATCAAATCCGCAACAAATATTTGCAATAGGAGTCCACTGTGAAACAGTCACGTGGCTCTAATTTTTTTTAGAAACCATCCATTAAACCGACCTAACTTTAAAAGGCATCAATAAAAAAAAACAAAATTAAATGTAGTTATAAGAACATAAAATAAAAATTTTATTTTAATAATAAATGTAATGTTCGATTGTCAAATTCAATTGTGAATTGTCAAATAACAATTGACGTGAGTTAATGGCTTGTCAAAATATATGAACTGTTAATGTTTGTCAATTGCAATGTAAGTGTTGGTTGATAAATGATGTGATGATAAAGATTTGAAGATTCTCAGTGCACTTGATTGATTTTAAATGTCCATTATTTGACGTTAATACTATTTTTGACAGTAGGTACTTTTGATTTTCATTGTATTGAAAGGTAGTGCAAGTATTTTAGTATTAAATGACCTTAAATTTTAACTTGTTTAGACACACACACACACACACAGGCATCTCATTCCAAACAAGCAAAGCTTGTACAATGGAAACCTAGGTTTGCTTTACAATACCTACTAATTTTCATTTATTAATACATACTTTATAGATGTAACCAGCTTTCCGCCAGCGGCTACTCCCTCGCGTGTCGGTTCTTGAGTTCAACCATCGTCCTAATTTTATAATAAAAATTATTCTATATCCTTCCACGGATCCCAAACTATCTCCATACCGAATTTCATCCAAATCGCTTAAGTATATTAGGCGCGAAAGCGCGACAGACAGACAAACAGTTTTGCAATTATAATATTAGTAAAGAAGTAAGAATTACACTCAAACTGAAGACAAACAGAAATTTTAGGCACACGAAAAAATGTTCTTGGTGAGAATCGAACTCACTTGCGGCGTGAAAGTTTATACAATAAATAACGAAATTTTCTAACAATGGATTTCTAAATTTTAACATTTCAATATTAACCCCCAAAACGCCGCAAACTTTTAAAATTACCAATATTGACCGTAGCGGAATAAACGCGCACACGTGGTCACCAGATTCGTTTGCAACAATGTCTTAATATAAGTGTGACCACATTAATTATTCAATGTTCTGTGAGGATTTAATCTTTCGGACACTTGTGGTCAGCGTTTAGAGGAGTGCAACATATTTGAATAACTTTATGACTGTGAATAGATAGTAAAATATAATTGAGCAAATTGGAAGCAATTGTTTGGTTTGGTAGTTTAGTTTGTAATAATATTTTTAGTGACACTTGGGTTTAAAAGACATATAAGTATCATATTGTTTAATAATTAATTAATTATAATATTAATAAGGGTTTATTTGATAATTGTTCATATTTTGTCATTATTTTATTATGACTTATACCAACACCTAAGACTTGAACTTAACTTATTTGTAATTCCTATTTAAATACTTCATTTGTTTATAAATTTTGAATGTGGTATTTCGATCCATTGTTAATATTTGTATGACCGAAACAAGTGACTAAGCTTGTTTTACTTATACATAACTACAGAATTTCAGAACTTTTGTGATTTTGAATGTACTAACTAGAAATGTTATTGTCAACCCTAAAATTAGGTGTGACCGGGTCCAAATGACCCTAGAATTTACGGACAATGTATTTTTAAGGACGTCCCGTCCGGTTCAAGTGTAAATGGGATAGAATTAGTTCCGGCCAAAACAAAGGGTCACAATTTTGAAAATCACTACTATTTCATTTTGGCTACTCAGATTTTGATATATTTATGTGTTTTCGCTAACTAGCGAATCGTTCAGTAGTATTGATGTGTCAATAGTAAATAGGATTTATAGCCGTTTCGGTGCAAAATAGTAGAAATTGAATTGGATTTATTTATTACTGAATTTATTGGCAAAACAAATGATGGTAATTGGAAGTTATGTCTTTTAATTTTTACAAAATATTTTGAATTGAAATGAAAATATTAAAAAAAGAAAACAAATGCTTATTAAAATAAAAATTAAATTAAAAGTAAATTAAAATTTTAAACTTTATATTACTTGCGTATAAAATATTTTGTAAATATTTTTAAACTAATTTCTAAATTACAAAATAAATCATAATGTATATGCCATGAAATTCAATAAAGTTATATTTTTTTTAATAGTATTTTCTTAAATTTCCGCGAAATCACAAATTAAAAAAAATCCGTTAAATTAAATAAAAAAAACAAATAAAATCTTTTTTAAAAAAGTTTTATTTTAATATCTTCTGAATACAAAGGAATACTGAATACGATGCTGCAAAAATAAACAGTGACACTGGTAAACTAAAATGTGGTAAGATTCAGTTCGTTAATGACATCTACTAAAAAGAAATAAATAATAAAAACACATCAGCGAATATTATAACCCCAAATATTGTTATAACTGAATGGGTGTGGCAATAATTTTAATAAATGATCTTTGAAAAGGAATATTAAAGAATTAACTCAACCGAAATTTTGCCACAACAATATTTTATATCAAAAGAAAAGTATCAATCATTAGTTGACAATTGGCAAATAGATTAAAGGGTATAGATGCTATTAAATATATTGAATGGGGTACACTGTCACCTGCTTAGTATCATAACTTTTAGAAAGGTAACCAATAAAAAAAAGTAAGTAATCAAATGTTTTTTTAATTTAACAATAATATTTTTTTCGTGGAATATAATTTCTTCGGACGTAACTTCTTCATTAAAGACAGATCGTCTTTTCTTTTTAAAGAAAAAAGTCCATTTAAATTACAAAAAGTCGTGTTAACTTATCTAAATATTTATAAGAATAAACTGACTGACTGACTGACATATCAACGCAGAGCCCAAACCGCTGGGTCTGGAGACTCCAAATTTGGCACATAGGTTTCTTATGGAGTCTAGGGGTGCACTAAGAAAGGGTTTTTCAAAACTCACCCATTAAGGGGGTGAAACGAGGTTTCAAAGTTTGTATGGAAATATAATATCTCTTTGACCAATTTATTCAAAACTTCGCAGGAGTACTCCTGGTATTAAATAAGTAAAAACGTGTTTCAGGATTTTTCAAAATTCAACCCTTAAAGGGAAGATATGTGGTATTTCGTTTCACACACATTAAAAACTACAAAAACGATCTGATTTAAGACCAAGACAAATAAAAAAATACCTATGATAAAGGGTTCTTATAGATCTGTCACTTCACACTGTCGCTAATTTTTATCCTAACACCACGCGGGCGAAGCCGCGAGCGAAAGCTAGTTTACTTTTAAATTTAAATGTTGTGTTTTGTTTTTGTGTCATCTTATTATAATACAAATTATTAAAGCATCATAGATCATTTTGGTATCACTGGTATATTTTAGTGTAAAAGCCCAGCCTCCCTTTTAGTGTAAAACGTTCACTACATATAGAAAGGGGTTGAGCTACATTGTTAATACCCTATACACTCCAATAGTAAGGGGAAAAGAAAACATTTTTTACGTAAATTGAGTTTTGACGCAAGGATATTACCAAAATTGGAGTGACCCGAGGGAAAACCAAATTATTGAGTGCGGAACCGTTAAATGTATTTATAGGATTTATATGGACAAACGCATTTTGGTGAAAGTATTAGCTCGTGTTTTGTTTTTTATTGAATTTATGTTAAGGGTGGGGTAAATTATATCATGGCGTTGGAAGGGTTAAAGATTTTTTGTTAAAGAAAATAATTTAATAGACGGAGAATTCAGCATTAAACTAGATATTATTCGATGCTGATGGTGATAGTGACGAAGATTAGGGAGAGACATGACTTTTAGTTGCAATTCAAGCAAGTTGTAAAAGCAACCCCTATAGCCTTCCAATTGTTCTCATTGCTAGCTTCTTCCGTCCAAGTCACGACAAACGAGCTTAGATCATCGCACCATCATTTCGGTGCTCTTCCTCTGAGACGACGACCGTCTCCAGGAATCCACTGCGTCGTGATACGGGCCCATCTGTCTCGATGTATGCGACAAATATGACCAGCTCAATCCACTTTTAAATTTGCGGACTTGGAGCATATGACTGAGTTACGGACTCGATCCCTGTGTTTTATGTTTATGATATTACACTCCATCGCTCAAAAATATTTCACAAATCTTTAAACATTGAGTTTCTTCAAACCAATTATCAAAACAGTAGGGTAATTCTCCATCGGTAGCTCAACGAATTTGAACCTCGTAAAGTTAAATGGAGTGTAATAGAGAGCCGAACATGTGTACTAGTCCTAATGGATTTAAAATTTATTGTATTGACGCCCACTTTGTGCTGTAAATTATATTACGTAGCTTAAACTCACTTATTTAAAGGGAATTAGGTTGAAAATCGTTTGTGAAGAGGTATCGGTTAAAAGTTTGTGTTGTCAATAAGTATTTTCGCGTTTAGCTGCAAAACTGTTTTTGAAAAGAAAAAATCTCGTTTAAACAATAATAGAACAAGAAAATTTCAACACGCTTCTCTGGTGCAGGGCACGATTTCAAGCCGCTAAAGTGACTGTAGGACTTCCTGACTTACTGACTGACGCGTAGGACGCCCGGTGGAGTGACGATCTCAGAAGGGCGGCCGGCAAGAACTGGATGGGAAAAACCGCGGATCGTGCTCAGTGATGTACTTTAGCAGAGGCCTATGTCCAGCAGTGGACTAAAATAGGCTGATGATGATGATAATGATGATGATGAAAGTGACTGGCCTGGAGGCGCATGGTTACTCACCCTGACTGCTTAACCCACGACCTGCGGCGTGAAAAGCAAGTATCTTACTGACCATTGGCTCATCAAGTTCTGCTTAGTTTAGCAGCCGATAGCCATAAATGTATTAAAGTTCCTCCATATTATTTTAGACGCCACCTATGCAGTATGAAGTTGTAGCGAAGCGGTACGGAGGAGGTCGCGAGTTTGAATCCTGTTCGTGCGGACATCTTTGTTTGATTTGTTTCATTGCCGCTGCTTAATATCGGTGAAGGAAAACATCGTGAGAAAACTGGCATGTATAAGAAATAATCATTCAAGGACATGTGATATCCACCAACCCGCACTTGACCAGCGTGTGTGGATTAAGACCTAAACTCTCTCAACTTGTAAGATAGTTGAGAGTAGACCTGTGCCCAGCAGTGGGACACTAAAAAGGAGTGAAGTGAGACATTTATTTCTAATAGAAATATGTCGAAGATAAAATAAGGATTCCATTAGTTTTCTGACATTTTTTCCATATTATTTTGGATGCCAAAAATGCAGTATGCCCAATTCAAATGTACAGTACTATTTAATACTTTCATGACCTTTTATAACACAAATTATTCCTCACTATTACACCCTACGGCATGTCAAGAGCCATAGAACATAAATCGCGGAGCTACTATTAATCCGTCGGATGTCACTCGTAAAGTTTTATGATATCGACTTGCTTCCGAAAGGGTTTCTGTTAGGATATACTAGTTCAATAGTAGTCCCGATTCTGTTGATAGGTAAACTAAACTAATTTTCAATATATCGTGTACTGTAAAGTCTTACCCCCGTATTCATAAACGTCTCAGCTACTTATAACTAAAATAGGTTTATAATTCGTTTGTTTTTGTCTATTAGTAAAAATGTCATCTTGACATTTAGACTAGTAGGAACGAGACAAACTCTATTTTAACTAAAGAGTTCTTTATGATTTGTATGAATAAGGCTATTACTGATTATCAAAATGTTCTTTTTGATGGATTAATCGGCAGTTTAGTTCGCTGGTGCTTTGATAGTCAAAATTATAACATTCAAAATAGCAGTCAGAAGAACATCAAAACTGTTAGCATATTAGTATTTTACTGTTTTATTGTAATATGTTTCACAGGTAGTTTTGTGTGAAATTCGCGCATTGTAAAAATTAAACAGATAATTATGCACATTGTTAGGTAAATACGTCGGTGAATTCTGTCTTTACTTGTTTTATTTTTCATTCTGTACGATGGAACGCGCCCGCCCAATATACCGATTCACTCGTGATAACGTCATTCGTATTCATTTCGGTGGGAAGGTGGCACTGGGATGAGGCTCTATATGGTTAGAAACCATAAAGGAGCAAATATTCCGACCCACTCTCATAAATGGTGTCACCAGACATCACACCGAAATACGGGTGCTCACTAACCACAGCTGAAAAATATGATTAAAGATCTACAAGTTTTAGTTTTAGTTCCGTCTTGAAAATAGAATCACCTCCTGTATATGGGTAATATAGTTTGCATGTTAGGAAACTGCTCAGGATTTAGTATAGGATATAAATAGTTGAATATTGTTAGGTCTTAAAACTAGAAGAGGTTTTGAATACATTTTAAACTTGCTTTACGTGTTATATTGTTCACAGGAGGAAATGAAACGGAATAAGACTTCTTTGAATTTCCAAACTTCCATCTTAAACAATGTAATGTTTTATTTTTGTTGGAACTTAATGCTTCAATATCGAGACATACAATATTTTTATTAATTCAACCCTTTTAGTGGCAGCTGAGCACGGGTATTCTCGTAACTATCTTACGAGTTGAGAGAATTTAGGCCTTAATCCACACACGCTGGCCACGCTGGTGGCGTGGTCGCTAAGGTACTTGCTTTTCACGCCGCAGATCGTGGGTTCGATTCCCACCCGAGACAAACATTTGTATAAAAGAAAAGTATTTTAAGTAGTATATTGCCAGTTATTTGGTTTCCATAGTACAAGCTCTGCTTAGTTTGGGATCAGATGACCGTGTGTGTTAATGTCCCACTATATTATATTATTATTATGTTTGTCTTTTTTTTATCTCGGAGCTATGGAGCTCCGGACTTTTATAAGGCGTGCTTGGGGCCGAAGGCAAGTTGAGGCCCGTTAGACAATTTTGCTTTAAATGTAATGTGGCACCAATCGACGATTATCCCTGTTCGCACCATATAGGTACAACAAAGGACAATCCCCGGTTAGAGCAGGACTATTGCAGAATATAGGAACTAAAATCTAGGTTATGGTGGTGGGTGCTAATGGATTAGGTAACTACGTTATTATTATTATTATTAAGGAGGTCGTCAAAGAATTCCTTAGAATAAAGACTGTGGGAGCCTGATGGATGATGTCGATTCGGCTATTACGGTAAGGTACACCAGCTATCATGGTGTCCAAGGCATTCAACGGACTCCCTATATTTATAAACTTGTATAGATTTCTGTTGACATTCAATTTACCCTCCACATTGTAGAATACGAGTAGAATACTAAAAGATAAACCTAAAATATTACAATACGAACCTTTTCGTGGCCATAACAATACAGACGATGGCACTGTTGCCATATGGAAATTGCAACCACTCAAATATATTGCACCGGTTTCTATTGAATGTTTAACTTTGCGATTTCTTAGAATTTACTTTAGATATTTAAATAAAAATAACTTAAAATGTATATCATGATCTCTCATTCATTATCGATGTGTAAAAAATCCATTAGTGTAATCCATTGTGTTGTGGGATAGATCAGTAAATTTAGGTAGATAGAGTGTTTATTTTGCAAAATAAGTGTTGAAATAAAACTACTTTTTAACGGATTATATCGCGGTTTATTTTAGATTTTAGATCCCGACGTTTCAAAGTCTTTTCAGACTTCATGTTCACAAGTGGACTGAGATATTTGACGTCCAAAAATAAACCGCGATATAATCCGTTAAAAAGTAAGTAGTTTTATTTCAATGTGTGGTTTTCGCGTAAATCTAAGACAATACTTAAATAAGTGTTCACAAACTATCTTTATTTTGCATCAAACAGATTAATGCGGACCAATTTTTGGATAATAAAAAATATTAACATGACCTTGTATTTATATGTTATATTCATGTCTCTTTGTTAAACAACATGAATATTTTTCAACTTATATAACTCTAGATCAGTGAACGCTAACAAACTTTTGCGCTCTCGAACACATTTGACAGGTAATAACAGTTATAAGAAGTGTATTATATAATATAATAAATTTCCTTACATCAAATCTTCCTTGTTGTGTTTTTTACACAAATGTCTGACTTGGATCGGAATCGAGCCCATGATCTGCAACGTGAAAAGCAAGTATCTTACCGACCACAACACCGGTCCGTCAAAAAAAAAAACACAAAAAAGACGCACATACGAGACGTCCAATTGGGGAAAATAAGCCCGCTTTAAACTATCACGGACGGCCGATAGTATATTTCACAACACACTAGCTTTCCGACAGCGGCTTCGCCCGCGTGTATGTCGGTTATAGCGCCAAAACATTACCTTCTTTTTGCGCAGTCGGATAAAAACTATCCTATGTCCTTTCTCGGGTCTCAAACTACCTCTATACCCAATTTCATCCAAATCGGTTCAGTAGTTTAGGCGGGAAAGCGTAACAGACAGACAGACAGAGTTACTTTCGCATTTATAATATTAGTAGGGATACAGAAGAAATATAAATATTTTTTTTCTTTGGTGCATTAAATCCATCTCACGTCAACAAAAGTTTGCATGAAGTTTACACAGTTAACCCTTAACTGCCGCGTTGGTATTTTACACCAAAACTATAAAACGCTGGCATCGTTGTGTCGTGTTGGTTCGTTAAAAACAGCATTAGTCGCATTTATCGATGTCGTTACTGTGAGTTTAAACTGTTTAAGCTACGGTTTGTGGTTCTCAATATTTGATTTTAAAATTTAAATGCCTTCTTAGATTTTCACTATCGTATAAAAGCACATTCGTGATTTAAATAAATAAAAAAATAAATATTCTGGGACATTAACACACACGGTCATCTGGTCTCAAGCTAAGCAGAGCTTGTGTTATGGAAACCAGATAACTGGTATATACTATACATATAATACTTTTCTTTTGTAAATTAATATACCTATATTTATAATAGATATTTACACCCAGACTCGACACAAATGTTCATCACTAATGTTTGTCTCGGGGTGGGAATCGAACCCACGACCTGCGGCGTGAAAAGCAAATATCTTACCGACCACGCCACCGCGCCGGCCCGTTATTTTACAACTAATATCTATTGACTTTGTAAATTTGCATACATTATTCAGTACTTACACATAATCATAATTATTTATTTATTTGCAAATATGGTTATATTTGTTGGCACATCTGCTTCTCAACGCATCGGCTGTCATTTTATACTGTCATCGCGTCCGTCTTTGAAGTAACCTGTCACTCGAGAATGTCATTATGAGCGAACGAATGAACACCGAGCGCGGGTGAAGCGGCCATCTTAGAATGGCTGACATTGCGTGTTGAACCGTTGTGGCGTCCGGTAGTGCAGAGTAATAACGTGCTCGGTGAACGTTACTATTTAATCCAACGTAATCATAACGATCTGTAATTACCTGTTAGAATTCATGATTGTGCTATCGAGAGATGGGGGTGAAGTGATATTTGCTGTAGTTATTTTATTGAAATACCGTCTTCTTACCCGATAATTCACGCCTACCTAAAGTTGTCTGCTAATCCTGATATTTTTTAGTCTAAAAAAACCTTCGAAAGCCTTCATATTTATACATTGTTGATAAATAAATAAAAAATACAAAGTCCTCCATGATATGTCGTCACATGGGAAGGCATAGTAGTATCTGAAAATCAGTGCTATGGGTCGCCTCTAGTAGGTGCTCACAGCGTTTACTGAGCAATGTCCATGTTTGACACTGATGGGTCACACTTACTCTTTGTTTGTTTAAGTACATAGAATTATTAATTAACTTAGAATTACACAATCTTATTCCCCCATCCCCGTTCTTCCATCGGACAAGTAGAGGTATGCTATGGCTATGCGCCACCGTTATATGGTGGAAATTTGCACAAAGCGTTTTGCTTCAACTTTCATTGCGCCAACTGACAAGTTGTGGAATTCGCTGCCGGCATCTACGACTCCCGATAGCTATAATCTGCCTGTCTTCAAGTCACGAGAGAATCGGTATTTACTGGGTAAGCGTGTTCCATTGTAGACTGCATCATTGCTTCACATCAGTAGGCTAATGCACGTAATTTCTTGACGCGCCGATTAAGTTTACGTCTTCGCGTGACGCGAACTTGACGCGAGCGTATTTGACAGCGGTTGTCAAAATTACAACAGTACGAAATGGGCTGTTTCGATCGAAACTTTACTGCAACTGCACTGCAACTGAACTTATTTAATTACGTGAATTAGCCTACAGGCAAGTTGTGATCAAGCGCGAGTCTATCTTGTTGCGGCGGCTAGCGGGGGAGCAACGGACGCGCCAGGCATGCGAGTGGTGCTGACACCGCTCGCGCCGCGCGATGTGCGCCGCGCTCTCGCTCGTTTGCCGCCGAAGCGCTCAGTTGGGCCGGACGGTATCCCACCATTCATTTTTAGGGATTGTGGAGCAGTATTGGTGGAGCCTTTACAACATTTATTTAACGTTTGTATTAACACCGCAACGTATCCCGACCGATGGAAGCTCAGCCGAGTAGTACCGGTGCCGAAAGGAGGGGGAGGGCCTGCGCCGACTGATTATAGACCTGTTGCGGTTTTGTGTACACCGGCCAAGGTGTTTGAGACGACCATTCATGGTTGTCTTTATCCACAGATTAGTGCACAATTGTCCGACGCGCAGCACGGATTTCGTCCTGGACGGGGGACAACCGGTAATCTATTAGAGTTGATGACGCATCTGGTACCAGCAGTGGACGCTGGGCTACAGGTTGATGTTGCGTACTTTGATTTCCGAAAGGCGTTCGACACAGTCGATAATGACGTACTTTTGTCAAAGCTAGCCACTGTAGGGTGCACCCCGCACACGCTCTCATTCTTTTCATCTTATCTACGTGACAGATGTCAGTATGTCGACTGTGGTGGATGTTTTTCGGACCCCTACCCCACAAGGTCAGGGGTGAGTCAAGGCAGCAATTTGGGGCCCTTTCTATTCATTCTAATGGTCAATGACCTTCCGAGGGTAGTAGGTAAGTCTATACCTTTATTATTTGCAGATGACCTAAAACTAGTATTGGAAATAAAACATAACGCAGATCATATGATATTACAACAGGATATTAATAGTTTATTAACTTGGAGCCAAGTTAATAAACTATACTTCAACGTGACTAAGTGCTCCGTACTATCGTTTAGCCGAGCACGAGCCCCGAGTCATTACCAATACGCCTTGGACGGGTTACCGTTGAAGCGCGTCACGGAGGTAAGGGACCTAGGAGTACGGTTCGAGCGCGACCTACAATTTCGGCAGCATGTTACAGACGTCTGCAAGAAAGCGTACCGAAATTTGGGAGTAGTTTTGCGCCAGGCTAACAGCTTTACAAATATAGGGGCCTTGAAAGCATTATACGGAGCACTCGTAAAGAGCCATTTGGAGTGCAATGCGGTCATTTGGTCTCCACACGAAGAGAAATATAAATTAATGTTGGAACGAATACAAAATAAATTTCTTAGGTTTTTATACATGAAGCAGTATGGTGTGTTCCCAGGTTATCCACTGCTGTACCCTTCATTATTTATTTTAGGAATGGTGGGATATTACACACTCGAAGTGAGAAGGGAGGTAGCTCTTGCCACCTACCTTTTTAGTGTATTACGCGGTAACATCCACAATCCGGGTATATTAAGGGAGGTTCAGCTGTGTGTCCCGGACGAGTACAGAGGGCGTCGCCGTCGGCCGCCGTTGCTGGCTCTGCCTCGCGCGCGCACCAACCTCCTGCAGCGCGCACCGCTCTTGCGGGCGCTGCGTGTGCTCAACACACTGTCTGACCAGATAGATCTATTCTCGTGTACACTGAACGTATTCACAAAGGCTGCTTATTACCTTTGTAGTATGAATAAGATAAGATAAGATTTTAATAATTTGCTTCAAATATGTGTACAATTATTTTGTAATTTTGTCATTTATAGAATTAATTAGATTTAATGACTTTAGGAATAAGAATTAGTTACTACTCTGTCGCATTAGGCTAGCCTGTAATGATAGTTGTAAGTTATGATAAATAAATAAATAAATAAATAAATCTTTTTTATTAATTTTTTTATTAGCCATTATTGTCCCACCGCTGAGCAAAGGCCTCCCCCAGATTCTTCCATTTTGTCCGGTCTCCCGCGACCTCTGGCCATCCAATATCGAATGCATATGCATGCGAGTCTATTATATGATAAAAAAAAAACTAATCCATAAAACAGCACAATATTTTGAGAACCATCCGGATATTGTCAGAATTTAACATCGTAACAAAATCTACATCACAATGAGCGCAGAAGTTTGTTCGCGGAAGCTAAAAGTTGTAAATTTTTACAACTCACTGTCGCTCGCAACTACGTGGCAGGGGAAGGGTTAAATGTTAGAAAAAAATACAGAGTTTCAACGGGCTCTCGAATTCGTATGTTTTTATTTATTATTCTCGGCCTCGGCTTAGAAATTATAAGGTTGCGGGTTCGAATCCTGGTCGTGCCCACACATATTTATGTTTCATCGCCGCTGCTTAATATCGGTGAAGGAAAACATAGTGAGGAAATCGACATGTCTAAGAGATAACCATTCGAGGACACGTGACATCCACCAACCCGCACTTGGCCCACGTGTGTAGATTAAGGCCTAAACTCTCTCAATACGTAAGATATTGAGAAGACCCGTGCCCAGTAGTGAGACACTAAAAGGGTTGACGTGATTTCGGTACTAGATTCTTTAACATGTCCCAAGACGTATAAAAATACCTATGACATACTCGTAGCGAGTTATTTACGTATTTTCAAAAAAGGGTATAAGTTTGAGTAATTTGATTCAAAAATTTTTCATTCGAAAGCTGTAAAGAATAATATAATAAGTTGAGACTTTTCTAAATTCTCAGACCTAGTTAAATAAGTTCGATTCCCGGTTGAGTAAAAAGACTTTTCTAGTATACGAGAATCTTAGTTGCAGTTAGTTGGAGGTAGCAGAATTGTGCCTTATAAACGATAATAAGCGAAAAGTTGGTGATGTTTACCTCTGCCTACATCTTTAGGTTATACAGGCGTGAGGCAATGTTAGCTTGTAACCCGAATCCCATCCAATCGTAGTACAATGATAGGTACGAAGTTTGAATGGATAAGCCGGTCATAATGCAGATAACTTCGGTCTAGAATTGAGCAGCTTCAGGTTGAATTTATACCTGGATATAAAGTTATTTGAAAGGACTCCGTTTCATCGGACTATGCGCAAATTTAATGTCAAAATTTGAGCAGAGGTGGCGCAGCGATACGGGCCTCGCCTTAGAAAAATAAGGTCGCGGGTTTCGAATCACACATCTTTGTGTGAATTGTTTCATCTCCGCTGCTCAATATCGGTGAAGGAAAACATCGTGAGGAAACCGGCATGTCTAATGACTAATCATTCGAGGACATGTGACACCCACCAACCCGCACTTGGCCAGTGTGTGGATTAAGGCCTAGACTGTCTCAATTCCTAAGATAGTTGAGAAAAGACCCATGCCCAGCAGTGAGACACTAAAAAGGGTTGAAGTAAAGAAGTGTGAATGTGAAAAATAAAAAAAAAACAAATAATACATGCGTAAACAGTATAGTTATATTTTGCCTCGTTTTGCGGCTTCGTAGTTGCAGCTCGATGTTTGGATTATACCCGATCAACGGCAATAGGCTCCCCCTATCACAAATAGCCAGTAAATAGTGGGTAATATTCTCCTCTGCCTATGCCTTCGGGTAATACAGGTGCGATACTATGCTACGTATTTTTGAATAAAGGACTACAACCAACAGCCTTCCGTGCCTAGCAGTAACATCACGCTTAGGTACTCCATAACTTAACTGCATTAAATTAATCTTTATATTGTTTTCAATTATAAAGCAAAAAAAAATATTTGTCTAAATTTTTTTATAATCTTACTGACAAAGTAATTAAAATACAATTTGTCAAACTTTGTCATCCCTGTTAAATATTTTGACGACGTAGTCCACATAGAGCACCCAGACCTAGCCTTGTCCACGAAGAGCACCTATCAATATTTTTGGCAGGTGCTCTTCGTGGATTAAAATTAACTTTTACATTTTTGTTCACGAAGAGCACCTTTTTTTTTTTTGACCGGGGGGAAATCCTTTATGGATCCCCCTGCCCTGTAAGGCGCCAGGGCAGGGGGTATGTGGGACTCCGTGAAGCGTCTACCCTAACTAAAACCCCCCGGGTGTTCCTCCTCGCATTTGGCCCAGGGGGTCACGGGATCCAGAAATGACACAACCGCGATCCCCTGGATGCTGGCCCGCGTGCGAGCCTCTTCTCGACAGGTGGGAGGGGGAAGATGAAAACGCTCCCCTCCACACAAGTCCGCTGGGGCGCGCGCGGAACACACACGCGCGCTCCGTCATGTGCCTGCGTGGTTGGACGACGGGCCGCCCTGCCCGCCGCCCCGCAGGCACATGTGAGTGGGCCAGGGGACAGAGCACCATCACTGGCACTCCATCACCCCGACCACGAAGAGCACCTACGAGTCAGCGACACTTCCAGGTATTAATCACTAACATAGATCTTGAATCAACATTTGCATACACATCATCCATAGGTAGTATCTTGCAGATCGACGTCAGCCGTAGGGCCTGTACACTTGAGTTAATAGAACACGTGTTTGTTTATATGTAGTTGGTGAAATGGTGCACTTAGTTTGTATAGTTACAAACGGTTGGCTTGGTTGATGTATTGCGGCTTTAGGGTATTTAGTATTTGAAGATAACCTGTAATATTCATTGATGATTTTACACTGCCTGCACATGAGCGATTTATTTAACCAATTTTTTTCTGACTAGCTGACCCGGCGAACTTTGTGCTGCGTATTTCTCAAATTTTAAACTTGTTTGAGTACTTTAACCAAAATTAGTCTAATCAGTCCAGCTGTTCTCGAGTTTTAGCGAGACTAAAGAACAGCAATTGAATTTATACATACTCGTAATTATAGGTAGAAATGATTATTGCTTTATCTACATCGACACCGCGTGAAGATACTAGTACTAATTCTTACCTATGAAGAGACTTAGGATTTGAACCCAACCAAGTCTCTTACACCTTAACTGTCTTGAATCCCGCACAAATTTAGTCAAAATGACCCATTATGTGCTACTCGATACTATACAAAGCAGTCAAGCAGTACTAAAATCGAGTCGGTCACAAAAATCGATCGTGTGCGGGCAGCGTTAGCCAGACAACTGTATTCTAGATAGAATTTAAACACGCTACTGCTAATCCTAAAGGTGTAAGAGACTTAGATATTAGAAACCCAGCCAAACTTGAATAAAAAGTTGATAATAATAATCTTGACTAAACCATTTAGGTCAGAAAGATAAATAAATAATGAGTGAAATAAAACATTACAACAATTTTTATTGCAGTGTATCGTACATTGAGTTTTGGATGGTTTAAGCAGCCTATATCAGACTCCAAAATTAATGAAATGAAAATATTTTTAATTTCTGGAGAGGGGCTCTATATGAAATCGACCAATTTATTTTCCTTCCGTGCAGTGACTGACGCGGCAACTACTGAAAAACACTGCTAAAAACTCAGTGGGATTTTAACTGTTTCAGAATGTAGCACTTATATCCGTTACATTTTATTTAGTGGTTGTATTACAGCAATATAATTTCGTCCGTTTTTATCATTTACATAGTCTAAAATTTTATAAAGCCTTCATACATAACGTGGATTTCTTTTAATGTGATGTCTAGTACTTATTAACACAAAAAAATCTACTAGGCCGAAGTGGTCTGCTAGGCTCAGATCACTTCCGACCAACTTTAGTTGATTAAATAAAATTTGTAGGTTAGTTTTTTCGATATTTTACATGTCAACATGTCTCACATTAACTACGGTCAGCGATTTTTTTATTAAATCAAAGGGCTGGTGGCGTGGTCGATAAGATTTGCTTTTCATGCCGCAGGTTGTTGGTTCTATTCCCACTTGAGGCAGACTTTTGTGTGATATACATTATACATATCTGTTTAACTCGAAACAAATGCTTAGCTTCCACTTATATTGTGCACACTGCTAAGTTGTAGAATTCGCTGCCGCTATCTCTATTTCCCGAAAGCTATAATCAGCTTGTCTTCAAGTCACGAGTGCATCGGTATTTACTGGGTAAGCGCGTTTCATTGTAGACTGCATCATTGTTTAACAACAGGCAAGTTGTGGTCAAGCGCAAGTCTACAACCGAATAAAAAATAATAAAAGGTCTGGATGTAATTCTATTAATAATATAATGATTACCAATTAGCATACATGTGCAAAAGAGAAGTAGAAAGTATGATATGTATAGTATATACCTACCAGTTATCTGGTTTCCATAAAACAAGCTCTGCTTAGCTTGGGACCAGATGACCGTGTGTGTTAATGTCCTGCAATATTATTATTAATATAATAGTTATAGCTCCTAAAATAATAGTGATCTTCAATTTCCATTTCCATCAAAGTGTAATTGTCCACAAATTATCAAATTATAGAGACTTTCCCACGTCACAGGACACGTGTGTACTCACGTTAAGAGGGAAGGGCTTGTCCTTTACAAATATTGTCTTTGAGTACACCCTATTGGTCTTGACTGTATAAGAGTAGGTGACAATGTACTGTAGTAATTTAGGGTTAATAGTTTGTATTGATAATTTGATTTTAACCATAGAAAAGTTTTGTATTTAACTGTATTAAACTTTTACTTTTGTATTTAATTGTATTCCATAAAACTTATACATGAAAGCCTTCGATTAGTGCGTTCTATCTATTGTGACATACGGAGTAGAAACTTGGACACTCAAGGTAGGACAGGGCCATAAATTTTAGTCGCTCAGCGAGCTATGAAAAGGGCTGAATCTGCGTCTGGGCGTGAGTCTGCATCTGCGCTTGCGACTGCATCCACTTTTACATCTACGTCTTCTACTACTACTACTACTACATTTTCGTTTGTGTTACATAAACGTCAGCATGAGTTGACTTCATGGGTATTGGCTTGAATCAAAATTTTGGTATTTTCAAATTTAAAAATCAGTCATGTTACTCTCGTTTAAGAAGTCCACTTTAGTGAGGTATTTTTGATTTTGTTCTTATTGTTTATTTTGGGCAGTAATAATATAAATCTAAGCAACGGTACCGGCGTCGCCTTTGAAATATAAGGTAGCGGGCTCGATCTTCTGTCGTGCACATATTTATGTGAACTGTTTCATCGCCGCTGCGCGCTGCTCATTATCGGTGAAGCAGAACACAGGAATCGACTTGTCTAAGAACTAATTATTCGTGGAGATGTGACCAATCAACCCGCACTTAACCAGTGTGCACTCTATCAACTCGTAAACTGCCCACCAGACACTAAAGTGCAGTAACCGCAGAATAACGATTGCGAGCAAACGCCATTCAAAGTTAAGAATTCGATAGAAAAAATAAGCAGGCGTATAAACAAAAAAAAATGGATGCAGAAATGTTCTATAGGCGTAGGTTCACACGTCTTAACAATAAAAAAGAGTATGAATGAATGAATGAATGAATGAATGAATGAATGAATGAATGAATGAATGAATGAATGAATGATTAAATAATGAATGAATGAATGATTGAATGAATGAATGAATGAATGAATGAATGAATGAATGAATGAATGAATGAATGAAAATGAATGGGTGGGCAGTAAAGTAGTTGAAAGAAGATCCGTACCTGGCATTGGGACACTAAAAAGGGTAAAGTTAAGTGAATTAAAAACACCGTGACTATCTAAACAGCGATTGGTTGTTTGATAGTTTCTGCTTTCAGCACGTAGTCTGACGTTGACGTCGACGTCTTTTATCATGAGTTACATGAGTTATTTTCCGGTTGAGTACCATCACACAATACAATACTGTATCCCTCTTAACAACATCATTACAATCAAAATAGGTTCAAAATACCAAATAATCCTACCACAATGCCCACTCCAAAGATTCTTACAATACGATATTCTCCCTATTAATTATAATTGACATATTTCGTACTTCGCCAACAATTTGTCGATCGTTTGAATGGACACGTGACTGTTTGTTTGTATTGATGTCCAGGGTCTGAGGGACCAGTGAAGTATGTGATGTCAAGGTATATTGTTGATTTGATTGAGTGATTGTAATTTTCTATACTTACTGCCTATGCCCTTAGTACCTATCAGTTTTCAATACGAAAAAAAGTTTCGAAAACTATTATGACTCTGCTAAGTTAATAAGTTAAAATGTACATAAATCTACTAAATATTTTGTTTCTAATCCATTTTATTGTACTTCTAGCCTTTTATTATGAAAGAAACGAATTTGAAAACGCTTTATCACTTCAAGATTTTATTCGAAACCGGAACGTCTAAGAACTAATTATTCGAAGATATGTGACATCCACCAACCCGCACTTCGCAAGCGTGTGAGGAGTAAGGCCTAAACTCTCTCAACTCGTAAGTTGAGAGAAGACCCGTGCCCAGTAGTCGGACACTAAAAAGGGTTGAAGTGAAAGTGATCCTTTGAAGTAAGGCGTAGGAGTCTTTACTCCAACAAAAAGTGGGCTAATCATGAGACTTACAATATAATGTATTTGATTGAAATAAATTAATACACAAAAGAATCTGGCCGCTAATTCCCACGCCCCTCAACCCTAAAACGCTAATTTCTAAATATTAACTTTACTATTTTGCTAAACACTGGGCCACGCGATCGCCGCGGGGGCAAAAAAAATGTATTAACAATAACAAATTGTTGTGCTATGAATAAAACATTATTAGGGTACATTTTTTTGTTTTTAGAATACGTTTAGAGATCCTTAAGAAAGTGAAAATAAATCCGTAAAATAAATTAACAGCGTTACTTCTTGTAAGAGTTCTATAAACAGTTATAGTTTAGCGATATTATATTTTATAATAAATTTTAAATAATATGATACAGAAAGAATACATTATAATTGCTATATCCTAACAGAGTCATGCACTACTGTACTACATACATGTATACATGTATACGTGTATATGTGCAATAAATAAATCAATAAACCACCATGAGTTGAAAGAGTTCTTCTTCTCTTCTTTGTGAAGTCCTGGAGTGAGAATAAATGTTAATACAAAACTTCGTTCTGCGAATATCATCTTGAGATAAGTCCACACAGCTACACACAGTATACAGCTCATTAAGCCTGTCTGTTACAAGCGAACTGTCAAGTTGTACAATTCGCCGGCATCTCTGTTTCCCGATAATCTTCCTGTCTTAAAGTCACGAGTGAATCGGTATTTACTGAGTAAGCGTGCTCCATCGTACCATATCATTGATTAACAACAGGCTAGTTGTGATCAAGCACAAGTCTATTTCAGAATACTTTAAAATCAACGGATGAGCCTGCACAAAAGAAGAAAAAGAAAGCCGATAGAAGAATAAAATTGTGCAAAAGAACCAAAAGAAATTCTATAAAAGGAGGATGAAATTGCATATATTGGGGGAGGTATTAATCTGTTTATTATCATATTTACGTTTATCATTATCATTTTCTTTGAATTAGTTTAATATGTACACGAATCGAGCTACTTTATTGATCGAAACCATGATGAACCTATACCTAGTACCTAGCATTTTCAAACATTTATTAGAGTTAGGAGAAATTAAAATCACCTGTGTTTGTAATTCTGCATTCACAAATAAAATTACCAATTTAATACGGAACCCGCATTCAAAAAATCAAACAAAAGAATGTCCCATCAAAATTCTATTTGTATATTTTGTTTCAAATCATTATTCAATAGTTTATGGGAGAGTCGGCGATGTGGGATGTTGCCTGAAGCGATTTTAGGTTATGTTTGCGAACATAATGTGTAACAACATGTTTTTGTTATAAAACATGTGGTTTAGTTATGTTTTTATTGAGTTGTGAGCAAAATATAAAAACAATTGCAAAGTAGTAGTTTTTTTTTGCTGATGACCTAACCCAATTAGCCGGAAGGGCCTCTATTGGTTCACCGGACTTGCAAAGTAGTAGAAATCGTACTGATGTTCATAAGGACGTAGGTCGCTGGTACCTACGTCCTTATGAACATCAGTACCAAGTTTCTGATTTTAAAATGACCCTGTTTTAGGAACATATTACCTTTGATATAAAAAAAATAAAGATTTTTAATAATTACTATAATAATGTTTTTACAACGTTACAACCCAATGAAATGAGGTTGATATTTGAGATTGCCTTCAAGTAATCTTTTTTTTGTAGATGACCTAACTCCATCTGCCGGGAGGGTCTCCTATACTACCTAATGTTGAAACAGTCTCAAAACGTGACTGCGTGCGGCGTGGTTTGATAGGAATTAGTGGACAAAAAAAAATTAAAGTACATGTGGTTGGAAAAGTGCTATTACAATGTAGATAAGTTTCTGAAAGATAGGCACACACTTTGAAGCTAGTGGTATTTATTATTTGATGAATGTATTATTAATTGGATGTTATTAATTATTATGAAATATTTTACTACAAATTGAATTTTATAAATTTTATTTAAACGTTTAAAGACTGTAATCATTATGTAATCATTATTAGTATTTTTGTATTTTACTCTCAATTTTCTACCCAAATGTATTTTTGTTCCGAAATAAATGACTTATGACTTATGATATACTTAGTACGCTGAAAGCAAATTTGTTTTATACAACGTGAAGATTCATCTATCGATTCCTAACATAACTGAAACCGATAAGAGCATGTCAAAAAACTAAATAATGGAAAACAGGCGATAATTACTTGAACAAACACAACAAAAATTAAGTGAGGGTGCCTCTATTGACATCAGAGACTACAATTATTTTCACCCTAAGATTAACTTACCCTGCAACCTCAATACAACAATAATCAGATAAATTCCATTCATTCATCCTACCATAAACTATATCTTTTACGTGGCACAAAATAGATAAAAAGTTTCAATAAAAAATCTAATATTCTTAACCATTTTACTCATGATTTTTTTAAATAAAATCATTGATTTTAAATTTAAATGATCATTCTGAAATAACACTTTCATACAAAATAGAATCCGGCATATCGGTATATACAAGGTATTCATAAATTAATTTTTCAAAATGTAAGGGGTTGATTATAGGGGTGGTTATTCCAGGTATAATCGCCAAGTATTTTTTTTAAATATGCTATGATTTTAAAGATATCCAATAATTTGTATTCAGCGTAAATTATTCAATAATGTGCTATCTGTTCGGTACCTTTCTATGAAGCAGACAGCGCGCGCGCCATTGAATCATACGTTAGGTAGGTACTATGTACTCGTACGCGGAATAATTATTAATAAATTACTTTTTAATCAAAATTCTCTAAGTTTTTTATATTTTTATTGAAATACAACTACTTTTTATCGGATTTTATCGCGGTCTATTTTAAATTTTAGATCCCGACGTTTCAGTCTTTTCACACTTCATGTTCACTGGTGGACTGAGGTATTTGACGTCCAAAAATATTAATCACAATTATTACTGACCACCTAAAAACAAAATAATTTAAACAAACTGAGCTCACACTAATTACCACTTCTTAAACTTCATAATAGATACTGGTAATACCTTACTAAATTCAAACCTTTTTAGTGCCCCACTGTTGGGAACTCATAAGATAGTTTAGGCCTTAAAATCCACACACGCTGGTCAAGTGCGGTTTGTTTGATGTTAGATGTCCTCGAATAAGAAAGAAAGAAAGAAAGAAAGAAAGAAAGAAAAACATTTATTTGACAACGACAGGACACACAGAATTAAATGATAAAAAAAGAAACACATAGAAAGAGAAAAAAAAACAAAAAAAAAAAAATTAAAAACAAGATTAAGTGTGACCTATCAGTGTCAACAATGGACATTGCTCAGTAAACGCTGTGAGTGCCTACTAGAGGCGACCCACAACACTGATTTTCAGCAATGTCCATATTCCCACAGTGTGACGCCAGGCGCCAAGGTTGCCAAAAGATCAAACCTGCATAATTTATTTGTGTAACAAAAAACATGTATTTAAAAAAAAAAGCAAATATTATTATCAACCACCAAGTCACCAACCATTACATAATCGTTAAATTCTATAGAAAACTACAAGAACTTGTGTTTAGACTAAAGTAACTAAAAATTAAAAGCAAATCATACAACGGTATTTTTTACAATTTAAATTGTTATCTACTCTAAAGATACGCTTTTCGCGAGCCCACTGTAGAGGTCAATCTGCACAATGATAATTTTATATTCGATCATTCGAACTTACCCTATAGGTCCTAGAACAAAGGGAGCCACGCGCATCGTGCCCGACACGTGAACGACACGTGACCCGACGTGATGGGCACCGGAAAATTGATGCACTGAGTTAGATTTTGTGAAAAGTTAAAAACTATGGAGTCGCGCGTTTGTTATTCATACTATTTATATTTCAAATTTCATTATTATAATGTACCAAATGACTGTAGGTTCCAAACATTGTAACATGTTAGTACATAAACTTTAAATAAATTAATTCGCATTTTTAGGTCGACATCATTATGTAATAATAACATGGCTTTATACACATTGGTACATACTATGTGAAAAAAAAATCATTTAGACTTTAAATAGCAACACTTTGTGCCGTGTGGCAACACTGGGCATGTTTTTTTTTTTTTATTCTATAATAGGTTTGCGCTTGACCACAACTTGCCTGATCTGAAGCAATGTTGCAGTCTACGATGGAACGCGCCTACCTAATAAATTTCCTCTTCTTCACCTGTGATCAAACATTTGTTAAATGTGTAAAATAATGTTTATTTACTAGCTGACCCGGCAGTTTTCGTGCTGCCTCGCTTTTTTTAGGGATTTCCCGGAAATTATTATAATTTTTCTCACCTTTTAAACCTTCCCTAGAACTCCACGAACATTTCAAGACCAAGATAAGATAAATCCGTTCAGCCGTTCTCGAGTTTTAGCGGGACTAACGAACGGCAATTGATTTTTATATATATATATATAGATTATTAGATATAACATGCTAATTTAGCGGAAAAATTATACATATATTTTTACCTAAATCATCAAAAATATTTTAATTTTAATATTTAATTATAATAAAACTACTTACTACTAATTTAACATAACATTGTCATCTAGACCTTCAATATACAGAAAATAAAAAAGAATATATAGTAGCAACTCTTTTCTTTACTCTGTCCACACTCCTACGTCTTCCATTTACGTACATATGATTCAACGCTGATTTTTGTCAAAGCCATAGCAAAACACCAACGGACGATTGTTTTTATACAATTTACTAACGCACTTCGTTCACTCACTCATACGTTCATTCATTCACTCATATGGACATGGTGCGTGGCATTATTTGGTTTGATTTGCGAATGACAGACTTTGTTATTTTTTATATGTTTTTGTTGTGATGTCCTGTTTTATGGGTGTCAAAGTTTTGATTGTCTGTCAAATGTTTATTGTAATACTGAGATTTGATCGTGAGAATGTTGTTAGTGTTGTGGTAATATGGTATAGGGTTAGGATAACGTGATAATAAGTAAACAGATAAACATAATTATGTTTCGTTGTGCACATCCCTATTTTAAACATTATTAAAATAAACAAATCCATTCAATGCTCATCGTATTACAGTCCATCAAATCTAAGAAGTATTTTTGACGTTAGGCTGTTTTCTATTAAATTAGCTTTATAGAGGCGTAATTCACACTCAATTATGAAGCTATTTTTATTTTCACATAACATAAACAATTTTCATTCAAAAAATAAAATTCTAAATGTACTACGTTTAGAACTGTCAAACGGTACGTCTTAGGTTTGACAGGCTGTAATGTGTTTTGTTATTTTTGTACCTACCTAGATTAATACCTAGAAACAAACCTAGACAATCACCAGTGAAAGCTGTGTCGAAACGAAAAGATAAGTTAAAGGTAAGCGCGTTAAGTACCCCTTGTGATAAACATTACAATATGTGTGTTGTCTTATTTAAATAAGTTATTAATTAAATAAACGGAGTACATTTATAAAATACTAGCGGACCCCCCAGACGTCGTCCTACCCGGTAAAGCAGTGCCACCTACCGGGTCCTAAATAAACTACGACCAATTCTCAGACCTGTCGAATATAGATATAAGATTCCATAAAAATCAGTCAAGCCCTTTCTGAGGATATTGTTTCTTTTTTAATTTTTCTCTGCGTAAGAACCATCCTCGTACTTCAAGGAATATATTAAAAATAATAATTAGCGAAATCGCTCCAACCGTTCACGCGTGATGGCGTGACCAAGGGAATTAGGGATTCATTTTTATATATTTATAAAATCCATCTTTAGCTTTTTGTCGTACTGACCACTTTGATCTGAAATATCTCCTCTTTGGTTAAGAAAACCAAGTTAAGTTAACCAACCATAAAAAAAAAACAGTCTCCTATTCACTGAAGATATACAATTGAAATATTCCTTAAATAATTTTCACTCAAAATCGCACGCGATTGTAATCGCTCATACACTAAAATTCATTAAACTCAACACGGTTCGTCTGTTTTAAAGTCACCCTACACGATTCAATAATTACATACGTTTTAACCGATACCCACCCTCAGTATTAGAATATGGGTTTATTTCGATTGACTTACCGAGAGTATACTTAAAGCTATACTCAACTCAAACAATTTTGATCCTTGGAATTATAAAAATAAAGTCGCTATTTCTACCCATTTAAAAAGTTTTTAAGGGTGTTTTTGAATAGATTTGATTGGAAAATTAAAACAATTTTTGTTCTTATATATCGTAACTCTATTTGTAGTATTGTCACCGCCACTTAAAAGGCCACATGTCGCCTCGAGGGTTTTTAAAATTCTTTGTGTTGCAATTTTTGTATTTATTTTGATTCGATATTTAAGATATGCTCGATAGAGCAATTAAAACGTCACGGCAAAGACACAAAATACAAATAACTAATTGTTTTGTTTTATTTTCATTATCATAGTCGATTAGGCCAACATTAAGCCATAAGACAATATAGGAAAAAGGAAAATAAGACGTACTTACGTGTGGTACTAGTAGCAGGTAAGTGTGGTACAAAAACTCGAGATGCCCTGTCTTTATCCATCTGCTGCTTAATGTAGTAAGTGTGGACTAAAGTGATATGGAATACCTCATTTAGTTTAGGTTGACCATTTTTTGAGTAAGTGAACTTATAAAATAAATAAAATTGTCATGATAAAGATCTTTTTGATAAACAAAATAAAATTTAAATGACCGTTTAACAGTCCAGCCCCGTAACTCTGAGCGTATAAAACTTCAATCGGGGTTTAATAGCTTTTAAAATTCCAAAGCGACGGACGGACGCTCACAGCATTTGTTTAATGGATACCGGGCAAACCGCGAAATGCCCGGACACGGAACAAAACTTAAAATAATTGGTCCGCAATACGCTTCAGCTACCAACACCCCGAATTACATTTGGATGGAACTGTTTTGATACTTTAACAGTATTTAATATTTAAGCACATAGTTTTTCTTAAGAGAGAAATTCACAAAATTTTCTTATTATTAGTGTACCTAAATTTTCAATGGAAGATGAATAGAATAAATGCTTTTAAAAGAAAGATTACATACTAATAATAATAAGTATTATGATAAGTCGTAGCATGGAGTGATAATGAAAATTGTCGACTAAAAATAAAATCAATTAGTATTATTTTACCTATTGTAATTTTATTTTAGTTGGATTTATTGTCAAAGTGTAGTTAAAAAGATTAGTTAGGCCTGTCCCTCTATTTGCATTTAATTTAAAATACAAAATGTTTTTTCGACGCTTTGGTCACAGGTTTTTACATTTAGATAATTAGGTATTTCGGTAAGAGGGCCGATCAGAGGGAATATCCTCGCCAGAAAACTTATTGAGTGGGTGTGGTTACGAGCAGCAAACAAAGTTAACTTAATGACACTATTAATTTGTTACGATATGTAAAAAAAAAATGCAACGAGTGGTAAGACAGTTCCTAGACCGATGTTAGTTGCACGGACGCGACGTCTGTAGAGAACTGGAATCAGTTCGTGTAGCGACAATCCCCACTCTATGCCCGTGCGGACTGCAGGCTAGACTCTGTCAAAGCGTGTCGACACGACGCGCTGCCGCCTCGCTGTCAAGTCTGCTACCGTACTAATGACTTCTTCGACAGGTATATATCTTATTTTAGGTCAGTTTAGGCTTTAGTTTTAGACAAGACATTTTGACATACACAATTGGTAGAGTTGCGAGTCTATATGCTACGGTATCCACTTGCCATCTAGTGGAACGCGTGCTTTTTTGCCTACTTAGTAGTATATAAAAGCAATTATCAAGTATCAAGATTTTCCAATCCTCGTAACTTTATCAAAGAGTTATACGGTAGTGAGTGTCCGCGTAAGTCATTAACTAATACAAATAAATTAGATTTACGACAAAAAATGGCGGATCAGTGCTACGGACGGCAATACTTCTCGAGGGAATACTATTGACACGGTTGATATACAGGATGTGTTGAATTTCACTACTTACCTAATTAAAATAACCACCTCGTTGGTATAGAGATTAGCGTGTTCACCTCTAGCCTTTGAGGTCGTTAGTTCAAAGTCCGCGCTGCTAAATTAAATTTTAGATGATGAGGTTGGTTAATTTGTACTGGCAATTGTAACCAAAACATTAATAGCTGCTCAGAAGGGCAAGGAATTCCTAATTACAAGTAAAACAATTCAATTTCAATTTCAATAAGTAAAAGTTTTAAAAAAAATAACTTAAAGATGTTATAATAAACATTTAAAAATCGTTGTCGTCGTACAGTGAAAACTTTGCAATCGAAAAAATTTTTTCACAAGGATCGAATTCCTAGTATTGATTTCGTGTTAAATAAATCTAGGTACTTAAGAAAAACATTACAAACATCAAAATTTAGTTAAAAAAATTAACTTCCATTCATATTAATTATTTTCAAACAACTATCTCACTCTTAACAAAGCAACAAACAATAACTAGATTTTCACCAAACAAAACAACCTCGTTCCGTAACATTACCCAATTTATTTAATTTCAAACGTAGGTATGTGCCTTATAACATGAATGCAGTTTAATTAGCTTTGTACGGAGTTTTAGAAACACTGACAGTTCGTTAAAATGTTTTAGCATTAAATTTTCGTTGTTTTAGTTAGTTATTATAACAGTAAATAGTGATGTTTACATGTATAGATCCCTGCTAATATTATAAATGCGAAAGTAACTCTGTCTGTCTGTCTGTTACGCTTTCCCGCTTAAACTACTGAACCGATTTGAATGAAATTGGGTATGGAGGTAGTTTGAGACCCGAGAAAGGACATAGGATAGTTTTTATCCGACTGTGCAAAAAGGAGGTAATGTTTTGGCGCGATAACCGACATACATGCGGGCGAAACCGCTGTCGGAAAGCTAGTAGTAAATATAACTTTAAATCAGATTAAGTAATTGTTATATGTATATTAATTAAATATTACTAATGGATCAAAATTCCTTGTTTCAGGATTTAAGGTACATTAAATTATTACTTGCTTTTCACGCCGCAGGTCGTAAGTTCGATTCCCATGCGAGAAAAAAACATTTGTTTTAAATTATGTCTGTTTGTCTTGTGTCTGGGTGTAATTATCTATATTTAAGTATATATTTACAAAAGAAAAGAATTATATGTAGTATATTACCAGTTATCTGGTTTCCATAGTACAAGCTCTGCTTAGTTGGGGATCAGATGACCATGTGTGTTAATGTGTCACTATATTATTATTATTATTATTGCTAAGGGTAAAAATTACTGCAGATTGTACTCTGTGACGTACTGCGAGAAGCCTTAGGTATGTTCAACCGTGTAGTAAAATGTTGATGAAAATATTGATCATAATGATGACGAGATAGATTTAGACTACCTATTTCAGTGATTTTTTTCTTTTTATTATTAAGCTATTTAAAAAAATGAGCGACATAAAATTTCAGACTATTTAACGATTAAAAACGCTTGGAATGAAGTCGCTCTAATTCAACACACTAAACAAACAAAATGCAATAGATATAAGTACTTTATTTAAAAAAGAAAAAGCCTACTAAGTTTCAAAACTTAGTAGGCTTTTTCTTACTTCTTCTTTCTTTTCTTAAATATTTATTTTTATGACGTTTATGAATACAGGGGTAAAATAGTAGATGGGGGGGGGGTTATATCTGTTAATTTATTAAGCCTCGCATAAATAAAAAATACATATTTCTTAATACTTTGAATAGAATTTGAAGTAAAATGTCACGCATGTAAATGCAGAGCAGCGGTGGCGCAGCGATATGGTCCTCGCCTTAGAAAAAAAAGGTCGCAGGTTCGAATCCTGGTCGTGCCCATACATCTTTGTATGAATTGTTTTATCTCTGCTGCTCAATATCGGTTAAGGAAAACATCGTGAGGAAACCGGCATGTCTAAAAACTAACCATTCGAAGATATGTGACATCCACCCGCACTTGGCCAGCGTGAATGGATTTAGGCATAAACTCTCTCAACTCATAAGATAGTTGAGAGAAGACCCGTGCCCAGCAGTGCAACACTAAAAAGGGTTGAATTGAAAATATAAGGATGAAACTGCGTAAACATCCTGTATAAAATTCTGACACAGTCCCAACCCAACTTCCGCAATCTAATTACGTTAAGTGCATTCTACCCGATTGTTTACTGAACGACTGCATTACGTTATAAAGATACAAATTAGCAAACTTAATGGGAGTAATACTGTTAATAACATTGTCATTATATTAGTTGGTTAATGTAATCTTACTGTCTTATTCATAAAAAAGTTATAAGACTCTTTAGTTAAAATGGACTTTGTCTCTTTCTTATTAGTATAAATGTTGAGATGACAGACAAAGACAAACGAATTATAAACCTATTTTAGCTATAACGAGCTTAAAATACGTTTATGAATACGAGGGTAATTAGTTTAAATACATTTAAGAACTTATATATAAAATTGAAATAAATATGACCTTACTGAATAACAACCTTAACACTAACCTAAATAGAACTAAACTAACTATTGCCTAACCTAAACTAATGCGTCAAAAAATTCTTCCGGGAATCTTTCGGGAACGTTTCCAGAACACTAGCAGCAAACAAACCAGCCTTAATAAATTGTTTAAATTCATTTTTGAACGTTTTAACCTTTTGATTTGCCGGTAGCGTGGTCGGTAAGATACTTGCTTTTCAAGCCGCAGGTGGTGGGTCTGTTTGTCTTGATAAATATTTATTTATAAAAGTAAAGTATTATATGTAGTATATTACCACTTATCTGGTTTCCATAGTACAAGATCTGCTTAGTTTGGGATCAGATGACCGTGTGTGTTGATGTCCCACTATATTATTATGTATTATTAATTGATCAATAGCTGGATACATTTTATCTAAGAAATATATTTGATATATCTGATTCTCTATAGATTAACTGTCATAATGCTAAAAACTATTCTTGGAAAAAAGTTGAACCATTGTTTCATTATTGTTATTAAACGACTTAAAAACCTCTCAATTCGGATGTTCATTGCCCTTTCTGTGTTTAATTGTAAATTAAACTAAACTCTCTCAACTGGTGAGATAGTTGAGAGAAGACCGGTGCCCAGCAGTGGGACACTAAAAAAGGTTGAAGTGATGTCAAAATAAAAAATACACGTGTTTATTGGTTAAAAAGATTTTCTGTATTTAAATTTGACATAGGGACAATAATTGAATGAATAATTCTAAAATAATAATAATTCTAATAATTTAGAATTATTATTATTTTAGAATTATTTCTGCAGAAACTAGATAACACTTTACACCGGCGCTTCACCCGAGTGATTTGCATTTTATATCATGCCCAGCAGTGGGATCAAAAGTAGCCTATACCCTTCCTTATAAATGAGTTATTTATCTGTGCCATAATTTTTCAAGTCGGACTGGTAGTCTCTGAAATTAACCCGTTTAACCAAACAAACCCTTCAGCCTTATAATATTAGTATAGATTAAGTTATAATCAATAATAAATAAATAAATATTTTGGGACATTAACACACACGGTCATTTGGTCCCAAGCTAAGCAAAGCTTGTGTTATGGAAACTAGATAACTGGTATATACTATACATATAATACTTTTCTTTTGTAAATATATACTTATAATAGATATTTACACCCAGACTCGACACAAACACAAATGTTCATCACTTATGTTTGTCTCGGGTGGGAATCGAACCCACGACCTGTGGCGTGAAAAGCAAGTGTCTTGCCGACCATGCCACCGGCCCGTCAATAATAATATTATTATGATTTTGCTTTGCATAGGTATGAATATCTAATATTAATTAATATCTAAAGCATCTGACCCTTCCCAAACAATAATTAGCCGGTCAATACCGGTTCATTACGCTTACATCAATACACGCAATGGTTTCATATAATTAGTTACAGAATACTGGCGAATTAATTGTTTTTAACCAACTTTGAAAAGGGCTACCAATGTTAATACAACCATATTTTGATATTAGTTCGGGTCTAACTTCTTACAAACTGCGGAGTTATGCCCAAATAAACAATTAAAAAAAATCGAAAAGGTAACCCTTCTCCTTTTTAGGAAGTCTATTAAATATATAAATTATACCTTTTCTGTTCTTCTGAGTAGTTCTGACTACAGTCTTTACCGTCAATTTAATTATTTTCCAATGTATATAAATCTATATTTTTGCTTGTGCGGGTATAACTTAAATTGTTGTTGATATTGTTCGCCAATAGGCAGGCAAAGGTTTAATTTATGGCTGGCTGTATGCAAGGCTGTATGGTCATACAGCCTTGTCTTATTTTTATTTTCTTTCCGGTATCAATCAGAATATATTTATGCCAAAGGCAATGCCTAATTTATCAAATCCAAAAGGCTAATGCCATGTCTGTTTTTTTTCCAAAGTCCAATAGGCTAATGCCATGTCTGTTGTTAATTTTTTTTTTTTAAATCAGGACTGAACCTACGTTATATATTTCAAAGCCAAGTCAAATACCTAAAAAAATTACATACACACTCACTTCAATCCTCTAGTGGCCCATTCCTGGGCACGGGTCTTCTCTCAACAATCTTACGAGCTGAGAAAGTTAGAAAATACTTAGGGAAAATACCTAAATTCCTAGTTAAATAATTGAGATTCTTACTTACCTAATTTCATCCCATCCCTCAAAAGTACCACAGATAAATAACTCCACTGCGCCATCTGTCAAAATGACATTTGTCACGTGATCAAAATTAATAGGAACATACAACATAAGTGAATTAAAATGAGAGCTGCAATTATAGAATTAAAAATATATTTGTGTAAATAGGTCTATGATGAATATTAAATTGTCCCCAGTTTATGTGATGTTATTATGATTGTTTGATGGCTATCGTGTTTTATTGTTTTATGAGATAATTAAAGAGTGTATAATTTGATGTTTATGTCATGTTTTTAATTAAAATATATTACACAACTTGGGTAATTTGAAGAACAGTAAGCTTTTTTTATTCTGACATCATCTTGCGCTTGAATAGACTTGCCTGATTTTAAGCAATGTTGTAGTCTACGGTGGAACGCGTACTCGTGATTAAAAATGATTTTCGTTAAGAAGGTTGCAGTAGAATGAGCATAAATATAGTTTGAAATCATTAAGTAGCAACAATTTCGATTGATCCTCTTAAATGGTGTCACCAGACATCGCTTCGGAACACGTCAAGGCCGCTTGGTGGTGAGGCTTTGTCTGGTAGGTGGGTATTAACCACGGTAGAAGCCTACCACCAGTTAATTAAAAGTAAACTTAATTACCAGCTGATTGTCACCATTTAAGAGGGTGGGTCGAAATTGTTGGTCCATTATAATAAATAATAAATAAATATTCGTAACCACAAATGAATCGGTATAGTGGGCAGGCGCGTCCTATTGTAGACTACATCATTGCAACATCAAGCAAGTTGTAGTCAAGCGAAGGCCTATTTTAATATAAAAAAAACTTTGAAATAAAACTAATTTTAACGGATTTTATCGCGGTTTATTTTAGATTTTAGATCCCGACGCGACGTTTCAAAGTCTTTTCAGACTTCATGTTCGCAGGTGGACTGAGGTATTTGACGTCCAAAAATATTAATCACAATTATTACTGACTACATCCAAAAATTAATATTTAAGTTGCGTTCCGATTTAAGCAAACTGAGCTCACAGTGTCTTGAATTCTGAGTTGATTTTGCTTGATTTTATTTCAATGTGTGATATTCGCGTAAATCTAAGACAATAATATATAAAAAAAACTTTTTTGTATACATACAGCTATCTTCTCTATTCCCCAGTGTCGCTTAAACAAACGCAATTAGTCGTGTCTCGAACACACAAACATTCAGATAATATCTGTTCTATGTTGTTAGTGCAAATACGACGTGATCTTTGTCCGGGCGAGATAATATTTTTGCAGGATCCAACCTTAATCTATTAAAGCGTTTAGTGTTAGTTTTGTGACTGTCTGTCAATTAATTGGTTGAGGTTTTCTTTGAAAGATGTTACCGCGCCATCTATGGATGGTGTGAGGAATGACAAAACGACTGTCTACTGTTAAATAAAAAAAAGGACTTCTTGACATTAAAAACCATATTTTTTCACATCGCATGTTTGATTAAAAATTTCATAAAATATTCGTTAAAACATAATTCGTATATTCATTACAATACGTTACGTTAACATCAGCGCTGCAATAAAAGATGTGTCTAAAAACGACTAATTTTTAAGTTATTGTTTTTAAGTGCGTGAGCAGCGGTGGCGCAGCGGTACGGGCCTTGCATTAGGGAAATAAGGTCGCGGGTTCGAATCCTGGTCGTGCCCGCATCTTTGTGTCATTTGTTTCATCTCCGCTGCTCAATATCGGTGAAGGAAAACATCGTGCGGAAACCGGCATGTCTAAGAACTAATCATTGGAGCATATGTGACATCCACCAACCCGCATTTGGCCAGCGCGTGTGGATTAAGGCCTAAACACTCTCAACTCCTATGATAGTAGAGAGAAGACCCGTGCCCAGCAGGGGAACACTAAAAAGGCTTGAAGTGATATTTTATAAGTGGTAGCTCTACTTATCAAATAATAACCTATTAGAATATTACGAAGGAATAACCTAAGAAAGATACCTAAAAGGGTAGGTAAAAATTGAGACTCAACTTATAAAAATACCCATTTAATAATTTAAAAAAGTCGAAACAAAACGATTTTAAATTTAAATGGGAATATTTCGAGATAGACTACTATTACTACTTAGGTTAGGAGGGTGGTGGTCGCCTCCCTTTCTCGCTCCGCCGCTTCCTTCTCGGCCATCACTTCGTCACAGAATGAGGTGACGGCCGACCACGCCTCCTCGCTCCGGGTCATTATAGTGACCACGGACTCGAGCGAGGAGGGGTCTGCACCAGTCGCCGAGACAAGAGTCCGGCGCTGCAACGACCACGCCGGGCACTCGGCCAGCGTGTGCAGCGCCGTATCCTCCGGGGCCCCACAGTGGTGGCACCCGGGAGTCGGCTCCCGTCCAATGCGACACAGGTACTTGCCAAAACACCCATGGCCCGTAAGCACCTGTGTCACTCGGAAGCCGAGGGCGTCGTGACGCCTCTGCAGCCACTCCGAGAGGATGGGTCTTACCGCCACGATCGTGGCGTGCCGTCTATGTTAAAATCCCTTATGTAAGTCGAGTCTATTGCCGTTCACTAGGCACAACTTCAATCTTTTAGTTGCAACAAAGATTCTCTAAGTATATTAGATAATAATTTTTATCTCGACCCAGGAATCGAACCCAAACAATTGCTTTACCTAGTTTCTCTGACAAATTCGGCGTAGAAGTATCAAATTAATTTTCCCTATTTAATCACAAAATGACACCCTATTATATCTATTAAAGTGGCATATCAAAGTTACAACTAATATAGCAGATGTTTCGACGTTTCTGAACGAAAATTAATCCCAATCGCAGTTGTGGAAAGAACAGTAATCCCTCACACAATCACTTGTCACTAGAAACCACTCATGCGCTGCTGAATCCAAATTAGAACTACTTAAGCCGCTGTAGCGCTTTTTAATTTAAAAGAATGTTCATTGTTTGTAATATATAGATTTAAGACACTTTAACATATAATAAAAAATGTTCTTTAAAAAAAACTCCTTTTTTAAATAAATGACACTTATAAATACAAAATTAACGCTGAATTTTAATTACATATTTAAATAGGTAGAATGGTGACTTAAATTAATCGTAACACAATTTATAGACAGCTTACATAACTATATATCATTTGTGTGTAATTTTCTACATTAGTTTAAAATATTTTTAATATTTTATTAAATAACAAATTAAAGGTCTCTCTTACCGTTAATTTGGTATTAAATAAATAGGTATACATAAATGTAAAAAAAAATGTAGGGCCTATTACAAAAGCGCTTCAGCGCTGCAATCCAACACCAACTTAAACAAAATAGAACACCAATAAACGATTTTTTCGCTCCAAAACATTTTGACAAAAGGTGTCAGATTGACACTTGCACATTTGTGGCAAGTGTGAATTGTTGACGACAAGTGAAGGGTAGTTACAGCAGTGTTAATTTATAGAATAGGTTTTGAAATTGTCTGTAGAATTATTTATTTCTATAGTTTGTTTATTTTAAAATAGCGCACTCCTGTAGTTAATAATTACGGTAGAGTATGAAAAATAATTTATCTGAATTAGTGTTCAGTTTCGAGATTAGTGGAATCCGTCAGTATCGTCTTAGCAAACGTAGTGTAGGACGCCCTCCAGCGATGAAGTGACGATCTGCGAAAGATAAGCTGGATGCGACAAGTTGAAGACAGGGTACAATGACGCTTATTGAGAGAGGCCTATATTCAACAGTGGACTGCAATAGGCCGGTGATGAGTATGAGTCCGTCAGTAAGTTAATAAAAAAATGTTAGACACGTATTTTATGTTTTCTAATTTAAATGAAACAATATTAAGATAAAACGCATTATAGTTATAAAGTGAGAGTGCGCAACGTCAAACATGTGTATAAAACTTACCAATGTATGACGTCATTCGGGATTTTGCGTATAGTCGTAAATCTTTAAGTCACTCACAAACAAGACAGTAGTTGAGAGTATTTTTAATTTATCTATTTGACGGACTAAACAAAAAAATGCTGTCCTCCCTATTACACACATACACACATAATTCGCCTGTATTAAACGATAGTGTAGGCAGAGGTGTATATCACCCACTTTCACCATCGATGTTCAGGTCTTATAGGGGCACAATACCAAACTTCGTAGATGCAAAGCAGATTACACATTCTATATTTAGTATCAGCATTGCGCCAGTGCGAAGCCGGGGCGGGTCGCTAGTACTTTATAACTGAGAGTTTCTTGAATTTGAGCCTTTTGTAACTCTTGACAATTTAATTATTCAGCATTCATCAATTAATCGAAACCTAAAACGCAACAGTTCTAGAATATGCTCATCAAAGTTGGACTGCATCGTAACTGCGATGCGATTTGAGAACTCTTGTTATGAGTCAACCGGGCAATATTAGCGAATATGCAGTTAAAGCTTGAAGGACAAAGATTACAATATTTGCAGATAAGACTCATTGCATAAAACATTTACTGTGGTAAAGATAATTTTTAATGTAATTTAACAGATTGATTCAAACAACGGAGTGTACGCACACGCACACGCTCAGGCAAGTTGTGGTCAACCGCAAGCCGATTATAGGTAAAATTATAAAATAATAGATATAACTCTCGGTAAAAATATCAATGAGTTGTCCTATCTGTGGCTTTCCGATGCTCTTTGTTGAACTAAGAAGCAAGTTATAATTGAATTCCTGTTAACTGCACCCCACTGACTGTTAAGACGTGGTCATAACTTGATCGCTCAATCCTTTGTCCAGCAACAATGTGTGATCATTTTATTTGTATACATTTAACTGTTTTCTAAGAGTTCAAAAAACAGTTAAAAAATTTGGAATTAATTTTAATTGGATTACCATTTAAAATTAATTTCTAATTCATGTTCACTTAATAACCTCAGCGTCTCAAGTTCAATTTAAGGATCGAGAATAAATACTTTTTTAACCGACTTCTTAAAGGAGGAGGTTATCAATTCGACTGTATGTTTTTTTATGTTTGTTACCTCAGAACTTTCGAATGGGTGAACCGATTTTGATAATTGTTTTTTTAATTGAAAGCTGATGCTTCCCGTGTGGTCCCATTTCAGTTTGGTTTAGTTCTGAGAATCGCATACATGAAGTCGGTTTTTTTTGTTAATATATTAATGATATTTTTAATATACATAGACAATCTTAGTTGAAGCTTAAATTTTAGAATTATGCTCAACTAGCTACCTACCTACTAACTACCTACGGCTTCGCCCGCGTGGTAAATATTGGAATGTAAAGTAGCTAAGTGTTAATCCAGACCATAATATGAAAAAAAAAAGATTATGACCTTGCCTTAATTAGATTATTAGGACTTATATTATTACACAGTTTATCCATGTTTATTATTTATCTTATGATATATTAATGTGTTTAAGGTGTTTGACACAATTAAATTTGTTTTATGTATCTAAAGTTTGTAGTTTTGTAGTGAATTTAATGATTACGTAATAGCTATGTATTGTTTTATTTATTCCTAAAACAGTTACAATTTTAAAAGACATGGGCAGGTTTGGTCTTTTGGTGTTGCACTTTTTTTGTCTTTTTTTTCACTGTGGGAATATGGACATTGCTGAAAATCAGTGCTGTGAGTCGTTTCTAATAGGTACTTACAGCGTTTACTGAACAATTTCCATGTTTGACACTTATTGGTCACACTTACTCTTTGGTTTTTTTTTCTTTTTAGCTGTTTTCATCTATGTTATTTTTCTCTTTTCATGTGTTTTTTATTTGATTCTGGGTGTCGTCCGTGTCAAATAATTGTATTTTCTTTCATTTTTTCTTTCTAATTCATCTCTGCGCTAAATTTGATCAAATTCCGTCCAATAGTTTTTGCGTGAAAGAGTTACAAACATCTATACATTCGTACAAACTTTTGCGTTTCTAATATTAAGCAGGATGGAACGGAACTCGTCACTCCAATTCAATTGCACTGCGTTCCATTTACCAATCCCGGTCTCCATTTCTTATTTGTTTACTTTTAGCAAACTGTAATATATAACTATTATTAACCACAAAAACCTAGTAAAACAATACTTGATAAAAAGAAAATTCCAATCACATTTCTCGCATAAATCATTTGCTTTAAGTACATGAATCATGGGATTATCTCAATAAAAATAATGGTTTCGTTTTGAGAACACGACAAATAAAACTCGGTCGTATCTTATCAGTTTTGCTGTCGTTCTTTGGTTTTGGGATATATTTACGTAGTTTTTTGTACGTGATTGAAATAATATATATATCTTTAATCTTTAAATGAGCAATTCTTGTATATATAAATCGGCTCTAACAATTTTCATAAAATTTTGTATATAGGGGGTTTCGGGGGCGATAAACCGATCTAGCTAGGAATCATTTTTAGAAAATGTAATTTAAAAAAAAATACCGAGCAAAGCTCGGTCATCCAGATATTTATTATTATCTTCTACTAGTACAAAGACAAAAGATGGAGATAGAGACAACATTTTGAAATGGACTAAAAGGAAAGAGAGGGCGTTCCAGAAAAAGATGGATAGATGACATAGAAGCGGTAGCAGGAAAAGAATGGAGTTCAAAAGCAAAAGACAAACATACTTGGAACAAACTGGAGGAGGCCTCTGGCCTATACCCGAGAATCCAATCAATCAAGTAAACTAAAAGAAAAAAATAACGTAATTTAAAAACATTTAAAAAAAATAGATAATAATGTTATGAAGTCAAAGGTAAAGTATAAAAAGGTAAAGGTAAAATAAAAAGAAGGTAAATTATAAAGGTAAAAAAAGTATAAAGTATAACAGTAAAGTATCTTTGGTCAAGCGCAAACCTATTATAGGATAAAAAAAATATAAAATTTGTAATAGACACTATTTAATTTTTTATAGACATTAGTATTTATACGTAATTTTATGCACGTATGCATTAGATTTAAAAAGGCTTTATTATTATTATTATGTTTGTCTTTTTTTATCTCGGAGCTATGGAGCTCCGGACTTTTAAAAGGCCGTGCGTGGGGCCGAAGCCAACACGTTTTGCTCTAAATGTAATGTGGCACCAACCGACGAATATCCCTGTTCGCACCATATAGGTACAACAAAGGACAATCCCCGGTTAGAGCAGGACTATAGGAACTAAAATCTAGGTTATGGTGGTGGGTGCTAATGGATTAGGTGACTAGGACCTATGGACTCTAAGGTTATTATTATTATTATCTTACGGGTCTACTTCGGACCGATTGTTCATTTATTTCATATTATTATATTTTTACGGTCTTAATCATCAGAATCTTATTTGAACTCTTTAGTGAAAATGGACTTTGTCTCTTTCTGAATTGTATAAATGTCAAAACGACGGGCAAAGATAAACGAATTATAAACCTATTTTAGCTATAATGAGCTTGTAAGATGTTTATGAATACGGATAGTGTCCTACTGCTGGGAACGGGTATTCGCCCAACTATCTTACAAGTTGAGAGGCTGGCTACGTGCGGGATGGTTAATGTCACAATGACATATCCTTAAATGATTAGTGGATCTGGACTACACGACACAGGGAATCATAGTGTGGGGTTCACAGAAACTGTATTTAATTTGTTAGTCATATTTTTTTTGCTGATGAACTAACCCAATTATCCGGAAATATTATTATTATTATTTTGAGGGCTGAGTCACCTTCGTCCGTGGGTGTACCTCTAATTTAATCTCCAGACGTGGTCCCCGGGTGGTGCAAATGAGGTGACAATCAACTGGTGGTAGGCTTCAGCCGTGGTTAGTGACCACCCACCAGACAAAGCCGCACCGCTAAGCGGCCTTGCTGTGTTCCGGTGCGATGTCTGGTGACACCATGCAGAGAGGGTGGGCCGGAATTTTTGCTCCTTTAAGGTTACTAATCTTAAGGAGGCTCATTCCACTGCCACCTTCTCGCCGATAATCATTCGTAATCGCGAGTGAATGGGTATACTGGGCTGGCGCGTATCATCGTGGACTACATCTTTGCTTAACATCAGGCTAGTTGTAGTCAATCGCCAGCCTATCGAAGGATAAAAAAGGTTGGTTCACCGGATATTTTCGGTGAGCCGTCCGAGGACGGTCGAGCCGATTGTAAGTTATAATGATAACACATGGTTTTATACTACTTGTTGTACGGTTGTTGATACTGAACAAAGATTTATTATTATTATTATCATCAGTTCTTAGATGTTTCCTCACGATGTTTTCCTTCACAGATTTTTTGTGTTGTTCACAGATGTATTTTTCAGCAGCGGTGAAGAAACAATGCACAGAAAGATCTGTGGGCAAGACTGGCGATGGAACCCGCACCCTTCTATTGCGAAGGAGAGGTTGACAGCGCTGCGTCACTGTTGTTCACATAGGTAAATTATTCAAGATAATCATACAAATTCTAAACTTACTTTAGCAAACATTTCCCTCATACATCAGAGGCACCTTCATCAAGATAATCCTACAATCAGAGCCAACACTTGCGTTATGTGGTCAGAAGCTGATGATTTATGCAATCCTGATAAGTTATGTTGAAGGTTTCTATGCAAACTTAGTCGTGTGGGATGATTGAAGTTCAGTAAGATAGTATATAGAAGTTACCAAATAGTTATCAAAGTTAATAATGGAGTACCTGACCACTTAAACTTACAAACATTGAGCTCGCAACATTTTATTTAACCCAGCTTTGGGATAAAATGTGTGGCTATCTAACAGTGTGAGACTTTTTTTTAAAACTGACCAGCAATGCCTGAGATTAGCTCGTGTAACCAAATAAACTCTTGAGCTTTATAACAATAAAAACGGGTCTAACCCTATACCTAATAATGTACAGTAAAAAAGCAGAATACTCAAAAACGGCTCAATCGATTTCGCTATTTAATATTTTTTTAGAATATATACATATTATAAAAAAAAAAAATTCAGTCCATCCGTGAAACGTAGTCTGAAAATACTTTTATACATCGAGATATAAATCTAAAATAAACCGCTATAAAATCCGCTATGTAGTAGTTTTGTTTCAATGTGTAATATTCGCATAAATTTAAGAAAATACCTGATTATTATTATTCTTACTAGAAGTGGCTAAAACAATGTAATTCTCTTACACACGTCCCATAAGAATGTGATACTGACGGCCCAACTGCAGGTATTCCAATTAGAGACATTTGTCTTGTCAGACTACAACAACCTCAGACATCTGACATTAATTGAAATAGTAAACATTTGCCGAAAATTTAGTCAAAGTCCTCTCAAACTGCGAAATTGCGTGCCCTGACTGTCAATTACTGGCTTTGCGAGTTTGCGAAATTTTGCCAGTATGCGTGCCCTGTTTTAATGACAATTCATTAAAACAGGGCACGCAAACTGGCAATTTTTTTTAATTGTATTAAAACATATTAATTACTCAATACTCAATACTTTATTTGCTTATTCCACAATGTTTTGGGTTGGTAGTATAAATAATACAAAATAATATGTCACAATTATGGACCCTTTAGGGCACAGCAATTTACTAGAGGTGAAAATACTTTCTTATAAAATAATAAAATTGAAATATATTTTTTTGTAATTGAAATGAAAAAATTGAATAAAAATGAATAAAACAATATTTTTTGACTCATTAGTTTAGGTAGCATTAGATAGTTTATTTTTAGTTTTTTTTTATTAGTTGAATAACACAAATAACATTTGCAATTTAAGTAGCAATGAAATCCAAAAGACACTAAATATCTAGAATGTTAAAACTCCTATACAAATATTTTCTACAAAGATTAAAAAGAGTTAATAGTTTCAACCATAGGTACTCATACTTAGTAGTACTCAAATAAAAAAGTAAAACAACACATGCGCGGTAACCGCAGCTTGGTGACTCATCGCAACACTAGCTGGTTAGTGATGTGATAAATTTTATTATTTATTCATGAAAAATGGAAATATCACCATACCATAAAATACCGCCCTTTTATTATAGGTTTAATATAACCTAAAACAGACATAATACTTTAGTTACTATTTTTTCGTTTTTACGTAATAATAATAATATGATGATGATGGTGATGATGAATACTTTTCTTTTGTAAATACATACATAAATATAGATAATTACACCCAAATACAAGAGAAACAGACATTATGTAAAAAAATGTTTGTATCGGGTCGGAATCGAACCTACGACCTACGGCGTGAAAAGCAAGTATCTTACGGACCACGCCACCGGTCCGTCAAATAATAATGAAATTCGTAGTGTTGTAAATGTGTAGTAAATTCGCAAATCTTTATATATATAATTCTTCTGTGAGTGTGTATGTCACTGAACTTCTCTCAAACGACTGGACCGACTTTGATGAAATTTTTTGTGTATGTTCAAGGGGATCTGGGAATGGTTTAGATTCACAATTTTGCGCGGTACGAAGTTCGCTGGGGCAGCTAGTGTCACATATAAAAATAAAACTACTTTATAACGGATTTTTTCTGAATATTATAAAGAATTTCTTCGCAAATTTTTATTCAATCATTTCAAAAGACACCTACAAATTTATTAGCATTGTTAAACTAATTTTACTTCCTTTTAAATATTCGATACCTAACAACTACACCATTAATAGCATAATTATTGCCAATTAGAGTCTAACAACGTACTGGCGTATGAAAACACAAATTGTTTTGTTTTATTTAATGATCAGTTTCATAAAAAAGAGGTAATAAGTAGGTAGTGTAATTTGCATGGTGGTACATTATGTAACTTTTAGATCTTTTATGGGTTTAAATAATTTCTTGGGTAATACGGATTACATACTTTCCTGTATACTTTTTGCTATGGTAGTTTAATAGGTAAATTAATTCTGAGAGACGTATACGTACGTACCAATTCATAATAATAATAATAATATTCTGTGACATAAAGACACACGGTCAACTGGTCCCAAGCTAAGCAGAGCTTGTGTTAGGGAAACCGGGTAATTTGTATAGACTATACATATACTACTTTTCATTTGTAAATATGTACATATAATAGATAATAACACCCGGACTCGAACAGACATATGTGTTCATAACACAAATGTCTCTCTCGAGTGGGAATCGAACCCACAACCAGCGGTGGGAAAAGCAATCTTACCGACAACGCCACCGGCCATCCAAAATTAATGATGTATTCGTGTAAAACAATTTTCTTTAAATCAGTAATATTTAAACAAAACTTAGGTAACGTTACATGTGTCTAATAAGATGTTATGAATAATTCATAATATCGATATTTTGTACATCACTAACGTAAAGGGTGACCGGCGGTGTGTCGCCGCGGTAACGAGGGCGTTACAACGAATAGGGTTGTCGGGTGAAAAGCAAGGTGAAAGTAGGTTGTGATTTTCGTACCTTAATAGTAAAGTGGTAAAATGTGTGTGAATCCGATGTGAAAAAAAATTGATTTATTGCACGTTATACACAAAATCATTATCGTGATCACAAAAAGATATAACTATTGTGAAGAAATCGACCCGTATTAGAACCACCACCTGCACTTGGCTAGTGTATCCACACAGGACCTAAGCTCTTTCAACTCTCACAACTGTTAAGAGAGTTGAAAAAAGATTCATGCCTAGCAGTGGGGGACACTATAGGGTACTAATGAAAATGTTAGTGCACTTTCTATGAACTATTAACATACTTATATAGGCAAATGGACTTCATAGTTCATATGGCGATATGGCATCGGTGTAAAGCATAACCGCTAAGATTCTGCTCTATTATTACATTGTAATACGAATTGAGACACATAATATAGCACCAATATTCCTAATCACAAATATTCAAAAATTGTGTGGATGGAAACGGATGCCATTTTGTGAGATCAAATTTGGTTTGCAAATATCACGTGCTCACCCAACCTGCCTCATAGACATTGTACCCCGTTGTAACAATGATAACCACAGACAAGCAACCTGAGTGACATAGACATCTTGTGAGTTTTACAACAGCTTGCTACCTTAGCTTACGCTCTGCGATATATTCCACTTATCTATAATAGTAAATAATAATAAAATTATCATAAAAGCCGAATGGAATAAAGTATTACCTGTGTCATTTTAAAATCATATTAATTATTTTTCTAGTGACAACCCTAACAAGAGTAAGGGTGGCAAAAGCGAACCGAGGGGGCCATTGTCCATAGTCTATACATCAACGTTGAATATCAATGTACTCACATCTATCTAACCCATAGCCTTTATACAGCATAATTCTGTTATTGCGACCATTTCTTAACTTGATCGCGTGATTATGAAGATCAATTGATCTGTCATGACAGTAAATAGGCGTTGGCTTGTTAAGATTGTTTGTTTTGTTGGCAAGTAGCAACCCTAGATGGTGGAAATGATATTTCTCTATATTTTGTTCCTCCATTACGCGAGTATTTACCCGTAGAACAACGTATTGTCTACTCAAGAATATGTTGTATTCATAACTAGCTTCCGCCCGCGGCTTCGCCCGCGAAATTGATCTCACTAATCTTGTTTCTCCATACAAACTTTTGAACCCCGTTTCACCCCCTTAAAGGGTGAGTTTTGAAAAATCCTTTCTTAGTGCTCCCCCAGACCTCATAAGGAACCTATGTGCCAAATTTAGAGTCTCCAGACACAGCGGTTTGGGCTCAGCGTTGATATGTCAGTCATTCAGTCAGTCAGTCAGATATGAAAACATAGGATCACGCCTAAATTATCCGATGGTGTAAGCGGAGGTAAATATCTATATGTTCCCAATACCAATAACGCAAGCAAATATAATTGCATAATTTAGGACTAGATGGCTCTGCGTGTAAATTTGAAAGTATTTTTATTTGTATATTGTTATTATTAATATTACTGGTAGATAGTAGGTAGGTACTAATATATATTATTGTATTTCACCCGCAACATATTCGTTACAAATCAAACAAAACAAGTAGAAATAAAATAAGCATATTATTTTAACTTTATCTATCCACCTGTGTTTGATCTTCACACATAAATAAAGCAACTTTTACACAAAAAAAAACCGTTTTATTTGGGGGTCAAATGTGATCGGATAAAATATTTCAATCACGAGATGTTAAAGGTCAAATTGGGGTAAGTTATATAATAGCCATATAAAATTCTAATTGGCTTTTGTTTAAAACAATGAATTGTGGTTTTTGTTTAGTCATTTTGAGTTTATTTAATTAATTATTATCAACGTTGTTACTATCTCGGTTACCTGATATAAAAATACATAAAAATAATTAATGCATTACTAGTAACTCACACCGGCATTGCACAGTTGCAATAAGATGTACTATTCATACAAATAAACCATGCTTGTAACATTACCTAATAATTTATTTTATAAAATGTGGTGACAAGTACAATTCTTCGAAGAACAGGCCAGGCGTTTATTAAATAAATCTATAAAATAAAGTTGTCTGTTGACAATTGCAAAAATAATGCAATTTGAAGTTCCCCAACCGATTTGAATGTACAAATTATTGCATACCAAATAATACATGACAGTATTTAGTATGTATTTAGACTTAGAAAACAATGTAAAATTATAATTTATGCACATTTTGCTTGAGCCATTTGTTAACACAAAACTTGTGTAGTCGTAAAAGACTGACCCCTTTTTCACAAAGGGGTGAAATGAACATGTGTAATCTGCTTTATTTATGGTCAATTATGTCCTAGAAACGGACTTGTTGAATTATGTACGCTGGACAATATTAGAGACATTACTATTTTCTATGGCCCAAGATAAATAAATAGTCTACAGTAACTTACAAATTAGTTTTTGCTTCTATTTTTTTTTAACTACACATGCTATACCTTAAAAATAAATGTCGTAAGTAATAACAACATTGTGCTCATGTAGTCTAACGCTCAAAGACTAGATAAAACTAATACTTTCAAATCTTGATACTTGATACAAAAACATTATGTATTTGTAACGGAATTTAAAATAATGTATTAAATAAATTTTATAACATTAGATAACAGGGAGGTCTATGACTTATTTCTAGATCTAAACTTAAAAATTCAAGAGAATCTTTTCTGTAATTAAACTACCAAGTTTTGAGACACACAAACATAAGAAAACTTATAAAATATTATCTTTAAAACAGCGTCAACTCATAACATTGCTAAACCATAATATAAGTTAACAAGAGCAAGGCAAATACAATAACAACACCAAAATAATAAACAATGTAACATGCAAATTTTGAACACACAAAAACCTCTCAATACCTTTCTCAAGCAACTATGTAATAACTTAGTAAAAATTTGTCCCAGTAACTCAACAACATTGTCAAAAAGGAAGGTGAATTCAGACCATAACACATTTTATAGGACTAGCTTTAAGAACATAAATTGTACATTTTATGATCTAGAATTAATGCACCAACCTCATTACTGGGTATTCTTGCGTTATTGTGTTTGAAAGGGTCAAGAAAGAGTTATGGTGTGAAAAGGGAGAGAAGAAAGGACAAAATGTTCAACGGGATTAAGATTTCAGGTACGAGTGTCAAAGGGATTAGAGAACGTCTTAAATTATGAAACAATGTAAGTTATGTAGTTATTTGTATTGTTGTTGAATAAGAAAAGAATGTGAAATATATGGTAATACGTAATGATATAAAAATAGAGTACAGAGAAATAGTTGAACAGATATCACTAATGGAATTTGAAGGTCTATGCAAATAAATACACAAGAAATTATTTAGAAGGAAAATTATAGTAGAATCAACTTGCATAATTTTCCAAAAAGAAAACGTAGTAACATTTAAACGTGCTTAAAGAGACATATTTCTCACAATAAAGATTTTTATCAAAAGCAATACACCAGAACCGGTCTTTAATAACAAAACACAGCTATCTATTGAAGAGATCACGCTTATTACCTTGTTTAATAAACATTGCAACAGTGTTGATTATAGCTTCAAACCAGTTTCAAATCTTAACAAATGTACAGACCCTAAGTAAGTGACAAATGTGCAAAAAATCAAAACTAACAAAGCAAGACAACCAGAAGTACATTTTAATATCCTTGTTATAATAGCACTTGAATAAGGTACGGTTTTAATGGTCGATAAATGCAGTGAAACTATTATAGTACTCGATGAGAAACTTATTACTTTAAACAAATTTGTAACGTGTTACAACAATTTTAATTCGTTTTATAACGGTGAGAAATTTTGTCATATAATTTTACAAAACTTTATCAACCAGCAATTTTATAATAGTTATTAATTTGATATTCATCTTTTCATATTGTATTTCTAGTTACAGCACTTAAATTATCAACTTTGATTTAATAGGGGCCAGATTACGAAAATAATGATAACCTGAAATGGGTTAAATCGAACAATAAGCTATAAAAAATTACTAGTTTTCACACATATAAACACATAAAAAATATATTGTAACACCTAATTGTAATGAAAATATGACGTTGTTGACAGTTACTAAAAAAACAAAATGTGAGGCCATTCTACATATGTATAATAACATGGACATTAGAGAAGCCCATGTCCAAATGCAATATTATTGTACACAAAGGAAACGCTTGATAGCACAATTAATTTTATTTAATACTTCCGTACTTTAATCATGCAAGGGATGAAAAAATAGGGTCACCTTTGGAAGTTGATTGTTACGTGTCAATGAAGATCCGTTAGATACAGCAGATATCATATAACACGTTACATTAACTACATTTTAACATATAGAACAATAGTTCTGAGTCAATCTGAAGTCATTAACAGTAAAATGGTCAAATAATGACCATGAATAAATAATATACTCAGATAAGGGGTCTTTCACAAAAGGACCTTAGTGGCGTCGCTCAAGGAGATACATTTGGACCAGTAATATTAATTATACGTGACGAAAGCGTATCACAATATGGGTTTAGATTGATGTGTGTTATTGTGACGATGCCTATGATTGTCATTTTGGATTGAAAAGAATCATCGTTGGGTTTTTTGTTTGGGAATGAGGTCTAGAGGGGAAAGATTATATAGGTCGATTTATATGAATTTTAATAATGATAAATTACATGTTACATTCCATAATGAACACTATTAAGTGTGAAATTAAGTGGTCTTTAGATATAGATAATAGTAACACTAAGCCAGCACAAGCTTAAACTACTTAAAAAATATAAAAACCTATTTTAAACGCTACACGCTTTTCTATATAATTGGCCCTAAGTCACGTGTTGTTTTAGGATATAGCAACTTTAGTAAATTTTTGTTAGTTTAAGGGTTAATAATTCTGTACTTGAATAGTACGTGCCTTAACTGTAAGCATTCCAAAATACTTCACTACACTACGATATAGATAAATCTAAGAATTTGTCAGCTATAGAGATTGAACTGTGTGTTCTAAACATCAAAAGACATGACAAACCAAATCAAGATGACTCACAATCACGATAATTTTAATCCCTATTCCATGGTCCATGACCCTTCAAAACACTTTTTTTTTCCAACGACAAAAGACGAATGCCACTAGTTCACAGGTCATAATATATTCAAAATATGCATTGTGTGGTGTCTTTTGAAATAATATTTAAACAATGATGCTCCAAGCTTTGTTAGACGAAATATTGGTCTTTTTACATTGAACCAGTGAAGGACAATTTAGAAACGGATCATTAAGCCGATAAAATCAGAGTAATTATTTAATTTTTTGTTTGCTAGCTTGATCGTGAGATGATTGTATGTATCTCAGGTGATTATTTTCAACGTTTGTTTTACGATTGAATAGAAAAATGTCAAATGTCTTTTAAACTTCCAAATTTCTTAAATATGTTATAATATTTTATTTTTATTAGGGCAGTACACTCTATGTGATCAGATAACTTTTATCTAATAAATATTATTAATGATTTGAAACGTATGAAAAATCCTGTAAGAAAAAAGTTAAAAAACAGTACCAGATAGTGAATGAAGTTCAGATTTGCTTATTCTTAACCTCAACCGTTTTTAGTGTTCTTTTGCTATCACATTCAAAATATGCAATATTAAGGCCTAAACTCTCTAACTATTAAGATAGTTGAGGGAAGATCCGTGCCCAGCGGTGAATATAGAAACATATTAATATAACTAATTTACTATGAGTTTTGAAGACTTACTGCGCCAAAAAGATTGTTATTTATATCAAGTTTTCAATTCCATTGCATACTTTTCTTCTTTTTCTTGTCATTTCTTTCTTACTCTTATATTCTTAATACTCGTGCACAATTTTCTTTTACAAGACAGTTTTTCTGCATTATCTCAGCAGTTATTTCCTTGACCACCTAACCGTACCGGACAATGGGTCCACTATCCGTATATTTACGGTTTCTTCGTCGGATATAAGCCGGATATTCACGTTTCTTAGTTCTTACATCTACTATTTGTTTCATACATGGTTCGCAATAAGGTGCCTTGAAAAGAATATTATTTATGGGGTAGTGGATTAGAGATGGGACATCATGTAACTAAATAGTTTGAACTTTTAAATTTAGAATCTATAAATGAGTTAGATTAGAGCACAAGTAATTTTAAACTAATAATATCGATTTAGTTACACTGATTTCTGTGAATCGGCGTCTCTCTTTGACATATTATAATTTCCCAAATTTTTTTGTATCTGTATTATTTTAAATTTGTGTTTAATTAATTTAATTCACTTTATAAGATTACTTAATTGCTTTGAAATGAATTTTTTGTTTAAATCATAATGCTCAAAAAGCCTTTTTGCGCAGTTAGAAAAAAACTGTCTTATGTCCTTCCGCGGGTCTCAAATGATATCTATACCAAATTTCATTCAAATCCGGTCTGTAGTTTTGGTTTATAAGCGAGACAGAGTGACTGATTTACTTTCGCATTTATAATATGAGTATAATATTATAAGTATATTATAATATTTTAAGTATAATATTAATAACGTCACTAAAGTAGGTACTATTTTATGTTAATTTTGAGATACATTTCATTTGGCGCCGGGCCTGAGTCTTTTTCTCATACTTCACGAGCATTATCCTTAATAATATTTATTTTTTATTGTTTATCGCTTCGTTGTAACTCAGTCATACGTTCCAAAACGGGCGTAGTGGACGTGGGCTACAAGTCCGCAAGATTGAAATGGAATTGGGCTGGTCATATTTGTCGCATGCATCGAGACAGATAGGCCCGTATCACGACGAAGTGGATTCCTGGAGACGGTCGTCGTCTCCGAGGAAGACCACGAAAACGATGGTGCGATGATATAAGTTCGTTTGTCGCGACTAGGACGGAAGAAGCTAGCAATAGGGACAGTTGGAAGGCTATGAGGGAGGCTTTTGCCCAGCTGTGGGACAATACAAGCTAATAAAAAAAAATCGCTTCGTTAATTGTTTAATGGTAAATGTAGTTAAAAAATGTCAAGGTCAATGTCAGTTTAAAAACCAACTTTATTTTCGTTAGTAAGTAAGAAAGTAGGCCAAGAATTCTTAAGGCATCCCATCCCTAATACACGGACGTAATAAAGGTTGCACTAAAAATTTCTACGTTGTGCGACGTCAACATAAATTGTGTCTTGTAAAAGCGGCTAATGGCATACGATTGTGTACCACAATATTAAACCATTCTCCAGTGATTCGGAGATATATTACGAAATATATTGCTTAGTTGAAATTGTTGTTAAAATATATCTTATTCGCTTACATATTTATTTATTTAGACTTTTTATGTGATCTTCATTAAAATTTGCTCGTCGAAGCCAGTTTCGGCTAGCGACATCTCGAAAATTATCTACATTATCTTATTACTTACTTTATTATCTATTTATTATTATTTCTTCGTAGCGTGGTCGGTAAGATACTTTCTTTTCATGCTTTTCATACTTTGCTTGCTTCGTGGGTTAGATTCCCTCGCGACACAAACATTAGTGGTGAACATTTATGTTTGTGTCGAGTCTGGGTGTAAATATCTATTTTAAGAATATATTTACAAAAGAAAAGTTTTATGTGTATAGTATATACCAGTTATTTGGTTTCTATAAAACAAGCTCTGCTTAACTTGGAACCAGATGACCGTGTGTGTTAATGGCCCAGGATATTAGGGCTTTACATTAAGCAAGATCTGCAGCCGGACTATAATATCGTACAGTAATATTATTGCAGTTGTACGAAAGAGAAATTGCTCTACACATTGTGTAGCGGCATTACTCTTCCGCAGCTCCATCAATACTGCTAAGCTTATGTGGTACGCCGCCTGGTCTCCAGTCAAGAAATCGCTCAGCCTTGAGACCACTGTCCAAGCTTGCTAATCTTAGGTTCTATCCTTGATCCTTAACTAACCTCACAAATAATGAGTTAGTCAATGTTTCTTTGTGCAAAAGATCTGCAGTGAGGAAATCCGCAAAAGAACTTAAGTCACATAGCGATCAGTGAGCAAGTTGAAGTGGCAGTGGGCAGCTCACATCGCTCGTAGAACCGATAACTGCTTGGTTATAAATGTTCTTGCGAGGAGACCACATAATTTGCACCGCAGCGTTCCGCGTCGGCACAACCGCCACAAGGTGGACTGATGATATTGTTAAAATTGAGGGAAGCTGATGGATGCTAACGGCTGTCAACCGATCACTTTTTTTTATTCTTTGATAGGCTAGCGCTTGACTACAACTTGCCTGATGTTAAGCAATGAGGTAGTCTACAATGGGACGCACCAGCCCAGTATACCGATTCACTCGTGATTACGAATGATTATATTATCGGTGAGAAGGTGGCAGTGGAATGAGCCTCCTTGAGGTTAGAAACCTTAAAGGAACAACTATTCCGACCCACCCTCGCTGCATGGTATCACCAGACATACGGCAAGGCCGCTGGGCGGGGCGGCTTTGTCTGGTGGGTGGTCACTAACCACGACAGAAGCCTACCACCAGATGATTGTCACCTGATTTGCACCACCCGGTGACCACGTGTGGGGATTCAATTAAAGGTGTACACCCATTGACGAAGGTGAGTCAGAACTGTGGCGTTCTAAAAAGGCGGCCTATCTCTAGCAGTGGACCGCCGTTCCTAGGCTGATGATGATGATAATTGCTAATCAAGCGACCTAGTATTTAATGGGATTGATGTGAAGGACTTGAAGTGAGATGAAAGAGTCTTCACTTCTGTAAGAGACTGACGGAATACTCAAGAGTCAAGATTAAATAAGATCCACTACCAACTTTTACATTCCAACTTGAAACTTCCAACTTACATCATAACTTTAATCAGCTCCAGCCATAAACTCATCCAGTCAACTTTTGATTAAAACTAGCACAATACCAATAAAATCTGTCCGCGTCACAGTTAATATGTGAAACCGCACATTTCGGGACGTTTCCACAACAATGTCACTGTGCATTGACTGTGAAAAATTAAAGATGCGAAGTTAAACAACTAGAAGCGACTTTTGTTTCGAGATTTCTGCTACCGTTTGATAATCAGCTACTTTCAGATGTTATGAAGTCGCACGGAGTCCGGTACAGGTAGGGTAATTTACATAATTAAATAATTTCTTTTGCTGTTAAGTTTCAATTAAAATAGCTCTTTTCGTAATTTTGACAACCGCTGTGAGATACGCACGCATCAAGTTTGCGTCACGCGATCGCTTTAACGTGTGTGTTATTAAAATGACAATTACAAGAATACCATTTTGCAGTAAGACGTTAACTTATAGGCCGACCGTTTAACTCGCGTATCGCCTATCGCCAAGATACTGACTCCTCAAGCTGCACAGACAGTGATGATGATTCAAGCGATATGGATATTAGTGACGAATAGTCTTACATTACTTTTATCTGTGGTCAAATAGTTCTTTATAAGATTTAATTAATGTTTTACGACTTTGTACCCCAATGGCGATACGCGAGTTAAGCGGTCGGCCTATAATTGCAACTGCATCGCAACTTGATCGGAGCGTCATAAAGCTGAAGTATTTGAATGAACGCGTTCCTCAGGGACTGCTGGTCAGTTATAAAAAAATATTGAACTGTTAGATAGCCTATTTATTGAGAAAGGGCTACTTTTATCCCAAAGATACTTGCTTTTCACGCCGCAGGTCGTGGGTTCGATTCCCACCCGAGACAAACATTTGTTTAAATATATCTGTTTATCTTGCCTGGGTGTAATTATCTATATTTAAGTATGTATTTACAAAAGAAAAGTATTATATGTAGTATATTACCAGTTATCTGGTTTCCATAGTACAAGCTCTGCTTAGTTTGGGATTAGATGACCGTGTGTGTTAATGTCCCACTATATTATTATTATTATTAAATAATATCAAGTTCAAAGCATTGCAACTTGTATTAACAAATAAATAATAAAAATCACTTCACAGCAATAAAACCATAAACGGCGCTTCCAATATTTACACTTACAATGAATTTGTGTAATAAAATGAATGTGTACACTGTAAAGGTTAACAAGTTCGATGCCCGAGATAGTGGCGACAAATATTGTATTGTATGTTAAGTAATTATTTATTTATTTATTTATTTATTTATCATAACTTACAACTATCATTACAGGCTAGCCTAATGCGACAGAGTAGTAACTAATTCTTATTCCTAAAGTCATTAAATCTAATTAATTATATAAATGACAAAATTACAAAATAATTGTACACACATTTGTAGCAAATTACTAAAATCTTATCTTATCTTATTCATACTACAAAGGTAATAAGCAGCCTTTGTGAATACGTTCAGTGTACACGAGAATAGATCTATCTGGTCAGACAGAATATGTTACTTTGTGATTGCATAGTGTCTCAAATACCACAGATAATATAATACCAATTACTAATCTATGTGTGCTGGGCATATTTGTTTAGTCTGTGTTTTTTTTTATTCTGCGATAGGCTGGCGCTTAACTACAACTTGCCTGATGTTAAGCATGATGTTAGTCGACGATGGAACGCGGTAGCCCAGTATACCGATTCACTCGTGATTACGAATGATTATCGACGAGAAGGTGGCAGCACCGGAACACGGCAAGGCCGTTTGGCGGTGCGGCTTTGTCTGGTGGGTGGTCACTAACCACGGCCGAAGCCTACCACCAGTTGATTGTCACTTAATTTGCACCACCCGGGGACCACGTGAGTACACCCACGGACGAAGGCGACTCAGCCCCCAAAATAATTGTTTGGGTGTAATTTATCAATAAATGTGTGTTTAATATTAATATAAAAAAGTGTTAAAAAAATAACGTGTTTAAAATGTTTTTAATATTAAGACTAAGCCTCACCGCCAAGCGGCCTTGCCGTGTTCCGGTGCGATGTCTAGTGACACCATCCAGAGAGGTCGGAATTGTAGCTTCTTTAAGGTTTCTAACCATATGGAGGCTCATTCCACTGCCACTTTCTCACCGATATTCATTCGTAATCACAAGTGAATCGGTATACTGGGCTGACGCGTTCCATCGTAGACTACATCATTGCTTAACATCAGGCAAGTTGTAGTCAATCGCCAACCTATGAGAGAATAAAAAAAAGTTGGATTTTTATCCTGTTGCGTTCCTATGGGTTTTTGCCTGGTGGGTGGTAAGCAACCGCGGCCTAAGCCTACCACCAGTTGATTGTCACCTGATTAGCACTACCCGGGGACTACGTGTGGGGATTCAATTAAAGGTGTACACCCACGGACGAAGGCGACTCAGCCTCCTATGTTCGTCTCCTGGCTCTAAGTTACCTCCCCACCAATTTTCAGCCAAATCGGTTTAACCGTTCTTGAGTTATAAACAGTGTAACTAACACGACTTTCTTTTATAAATAGATTACGTACTATGAACTAACAAACGCAAGACTAGAATCTATTTATATAAAACTTTCATAATAATAAAACCTAATATTCTGATCTTTTTACCTAACTAGCTAAAGTACAATAACTATAACAGTTTACCTAAATCACGACCATTCAAAGTTGAGTGAACTTCGTATTACTAAAAACTGAAACAAAACTGACCTATCCCAACGCGTCTGGTCTTGTGCACTCAACTTGGCAGACGTAGTAATAAAACGGTGCTGTTTGACTTATGCCGTTAATCCATTGTGCAGTTAGCAGTAGTGAAAAGACAGCGTACATTGTAACTATAATAAACTTTTATAATCACTACTAAGATTTTCAGTGAGTTATGTTCGAGAAAAAAATGAGATTAGAGACCTACTAGACGAAGCCGCACCGCCAAGCGACCTTTCCGTGTTCCGGCGCGATATTTGGTGACACCATTTTAAGAAGGGTGGGAATTTTTGCTCCTTTATGGTTACTAACCATATGGAGCCTCATTCTACTGCCACCAAAAATCATTAGTAATCAAGATTGAATCTGTATATTCGGCAGGCCATTCCATTGTAGACTACATAATTATTGAACATCAGGCAAATTGTAGTCAAGCGCAAGTATATTTTATAAAAAAGGATAAATATATTTTTTAATACGAACTGACTTCAATATTTTAACAATATCTCAAAAAATATAAAGGTACAATGATCTCTTGTAGCTATTAGAAGAGACATTATTTCATTAAAATTTACATAGATACAACTGGAAAGTATACACCATTTGAAACAAAAAAAGCATAATATACACCACACACCCTCATACAACACACACATAATCATACAACACACAATTCCATACACCACAAACATACATCACATAACCTCTTCACTCCTTTGTTTGATTATTGTTATATTCCTTTTTTACGGTCTAATTTATAATATTTATTTTATGCTATTATTTCTATTAACTATCACTATGTCGAAAGAGACTGGACCCTGCAACACAGGGTATCCTAGTGCGGGGCCCAGTGTCACTAACTTTCTACTGAACCTTATCATGAAATAAATAAATTTTGTATTTCGTATTTGTATTTTGTATACCTAATCAAAATAGATATTCAACTTGGTAGAATTATTGCGTACCGTATGTAATATAAAAAAAAAATAGTTTGAGTAAATTCCTTTTTTTAAGCCGGTTGAAAAATAATTAGCGCTTGGGCAATGATATCTTAGCCAAGAGAGTTTTAATTGTTTTTAAATACTCTCCTAAACGTATTGGTGGAACCCGTGCTCGGAAATCGATAGTTTCTTACTCTCAACTCAAAAAATAAGGACATTGTGGAAAGCCCCATACAGTGGGACGCCAATGTGCTAATAGGTTGCAACTATTTTAGTTATCATAACTATTTAATACATACTGAAAATCAAAAAAAAATTATTCAAACTTAGCAGGCCTGATTTCAGTCAGTTGTTCCTGGTGCATCGTTTAATTGATTTAAAGTCGCTTCTTTTTATCTTTTTTTAAACTTAATTTTACATTATGTATGAGGAAGATATTTTACTTACTGCATCGAATTTAAAACAAAGCACCAAACAAAAATGAAATTAAAATTAGTTAATTTCACAAAGTGGCTTGAAAGTGACTTTAGAGTGACTTTAGAGTCAATAGTAACGCTCATATGTTTACTGAACCTGGATTTAATATGGTTAGTAATAAAGGAGAGATGGAAAATATTTTCATTACCCTCACAGGACATGACAGTATCAGTTAAAAGAGTTGAATTATGTCGTTCAGAACTTTTTAATATCGTGACTCGTTTAACTAGATGTGGGATAATAAGAAACCTTGATTCTACTATGTAAGATTTAACGAAGTCATGCCTAGAAAAAGAAAAATGTAAGTGATAATCGAATGATACCAAATTGTTATTCGAATAATTTAAATCAAAAAATAAATCTTCGAATAAATGTTTTCTAAACGACGTAGATACAATTTTATAATCGATACAATTTTTGATTATTTTTTTGGAAACCATAATATAAATGTGTGTGTCGTCTTTCGAGTTGTAAATAATCATTTCGTTATTTATGAGAAAGAATAAAGAAGTCACTTTCCAACAAACATATGAATGACAAACATTCGAATTACAAAAAAATATCGAATGAAAATTGATTTTGATTCATTAGATTACTGACTTTTAAACAATTTAAATAATATTCAACTGTATTTTTTTTAATCGCTCGTCTCACTCACTTCTGTAATAATCATATTTTGAAGGCTTGTAGCACTATATTACCCATGGTGGTTGCTATTTGTGAATCCAATATATCATACCATCACCTGCTATCTCCAATAAGATTGTTTAAATCAAACTATAATAGAGATTACAATCGTCACGCTAATATCAGAATCGCGTGGTTGTGTGAATCCACCCACAGATATTAGCTATGTAAAAGCCTCATTTGACAAACGTTTGATTCAATGGTTAACTGATGGTTAAAGATAGTAGGTTTTCCAACCGACTTCAATAAAAATGAGGTTTTAAATTGACTGTTTGTTGTTTGTTACCTAATATCTTTGTTTTAATTGATTACTATGATTCCTTTTTTGTTTGAAAGTTGGTTTATCTCTTGACTATTTCAATCTGACTGATAGTTTTTGACCTATATCGAAAGACGCATCATCGTGTAAGCTAAGGACCCGCGGCCTGCCAATATTATAACAGCAATGGTCCTTAATGTATTTTTGTTGCAAAATAATTATTAAATTTATATTAAAATCAGTTCTTAGTTTTCCTAGATGGAACCACACACAGCTCGCATCGTGTTCATAATATTTTCAGATTTGAGGAAATGTCCTGAACTTTGATCGCGTAAAAGAATAAAAGTACTAATTCCGTAAATTAATATGGGAACTTTCTCTCAGAAGGACTTTGTCAAAATTGAAAATATTAGTGCCCCCGTAAGTTTGCCAGTCATTCACTGCACGGTAGGAAAAGAAATTGGACTATTTTTAAGTAGACTCGCGTCTCAAAAAAAATACAGCATATTTTCATTTCATTTCATTTCATTTCATTTCATTTCATTTCAAGATTAACTAGAGGTTAATGGGGCCATGTGAATTGTGAAATATTTAGTGTAAATATCGGTCAATGAAACGGGCATGACTAAGAACTACTCATTCGAGAACATGTGACATCCACCAACCCTTACTTGGACAGCGTGTGTGGATTAAGACCTCTAAATTCTCTTAACTCGTAAAGTTGAGAGACGACCGTTACGTAGCAGTGGGACACACTAAAAAGGGTTGAAATGAAAGTAATCCTTGGTTTTTGCTGAATGAGCTGTACTTGCTGGTGACAGACCAGTAAGTACAGTTCATTCATTCATTTCTTCTTAATGGTAGACTTGCCGTGGTCACTAAGCAAAGATACACCATTTTTTTTTTTTGTTTCCGCTGTGGGAATGCATTTACGCACTGTCCCGCCCCTAGGGGAAGGCGGGGGTGTGTGAGACTCGTGGCACCGAGAAGCGGTGCCCCCCCGACCGCGATGTTGCTTTATGCAACACCGCGGGCGGGGGCAATACTCACTAAACCCACAGCGCTCCATCTTTCACCTTGGTGAACATGAACCGCAGAAACAGCCGCCACTTATTCCGTGACGGCTGCGTCAACGGCGCATGTGCACCCAGCAGGGCCGCGGGAACCACGATGTGACACTACCGCGACAAGCAAAGATACACCAGGAATGTCCCAATCTTGCAAAAAGTCTTCCATGGTCCCAGTAGTGTTGTCACTTTCTGAAGCCTTAAATGGTGACAAGTCTAGTGGAATATGCTCGTTGAGTCTGAACAACAGTTTTTCTCATGTAATGTCAGCATGTCTACTATAATTGTCTTCACCATACGTCACCATCATAAAGGCCACTTTATATTAATTTTTATTTGTAGTTAGTTTTTACGCAGCCTTATTTTATCACGAATATCCGACATTTGATGACTTCCTCAAATAAACATTATTTACACTATCACTAAGTGTAAACGGAATCAGAGCCATCAAATAAATTACCTTATATTGAAACTCATAAGCTGTAATTCGGGGAATCAGAGCTTTTTATCAAAGTTTTTAAATTGCGTGGAGAAGCTTCATGTAAGTCTTTAGGTACACATTAGTCCAAAATAGACTATCGACATTGAAAAAATATCAATTTTTGAACGGATTATTGCAGCATAATTATGTTAGTTTTATATCCCGTCGCGTCGTTTCAAAGTCTTTTCAGACTTCATGGTCACGGGTGGACTGAGGTATTTGACATCTCAACTTATGAATTACAGCAATTATCAACTACCCACAAACATTATATTATTTGAGTTCTGTTTTAAACAAACTGAGGTCACAGTGTCATGAATTCAGAGTGGATTTTGCTTGGGGTTAAGTATAATTAAATTAAACACTGGGTCCCAAGCAGGTGATATACCTATTCCAACCATTTTCTCTGTTGAAATTAGGATGTTTTTTTATTATTTCAATAGCCTTGCATATCATCAGCTATCGTCAGTTTTGTCTCAGCACTAATTAGGCAATTAGGCAATAACTTTTCGTATCAGGCGTTTTGTTATAGATAGACAGTTTAACTCGCGTATTGCCATCCAAGGTACAAAGTCATAAAACATTAAATAAATCTCTTATAAAACTATTTAACCACAGATAAAAGTAATGTAAGACTATTCGTCACTAATATCCGTATCGCTTGAATCATCATCACTGTCTGTGCAGCTTGAGGAGTCAGAATCTTGACGATAGGCGATACGCGAGTTAAACGGTATATCTATGCAGTGAGCGTATTTTTATAGTCTCTGCTAAGCTGTGAAGTCTTCAGGCAGACTTATTATTAGTAAAACAGATTGTGGAGACCAACCTCCAACCATCTCAGAACCAAATTCAAGCATTCGTCAAATTTGAGAGAAGAGATTTTTCGCAAATGCCACTAAACAATTTGAAACCGTAATTAGCTAATAAGTGCTCAGCTGTTTAATAATAATAAATATTCTGGGACATTAACACACACGGCCATCTGGTCCCAAGCTAAGCAGAGCTTGTGTTATGGAAACCAGATAACTGGTATATACTATACATATAATACTTTTCTTTTGTAAATATAATAATATACTTAAAATAGATATTTACACCTAGACTCGACACAAACACTTAATGTTGTTGTTGTTCATCATTAATGTTTGTCCCGGGTGGCAATCGTACCAACGACCTGCGGCGTGAAAAGCAAGTATTTTACCGACCACGCCACCGGCCCATCACGCCACCGGCCGTTTTTAAGAAAAACTAAATTCAAAATTACTAATAGACTAGACTATTTATCTGATTAATAATCCGGTATTTGACTAGACTTGTTAGTCTAGTTCAATGTGTTTGCCTAGCTAGCTAGCCCACCAACTCTGTCGAGAATCGAACCTCGACTCTCCGACTCTCGCCATACGTCATAAGCCGCGCGCCTACTACCGCTGAGTCTACGGCGGCACGGCGGCTACGGCGGGGCGCGGGCTGCGGGACGAACGCGCGGCGCACACGCATCGGAAACTACTTCGCCTTGGACCACCGCTCCGTACTTACGTGACGTTTTCTATATAGTTAATCTAATAAATCAGCGACTTATATAAATACAGTCCACTTTTATTCTTGACCACCTGGAACCACTACAATATGGTCCTTCGAGCCGGATTTCAACTCGTAAGATAGTTGAATAAAGACCCGTGCTCGAAGAACACTAAAAAGGGTGAGAATATAGCTTTTGAATTTTATTGGTGGTAAAAAGATTATTTTTACCAATAAATTTCAAAAACATATATATTGATACTTTGTATTTCGTAGAATAGATAATGGAGACATGAGTATCAATTGTATAGAAGCAGAGGTCAGTTAATGATGAAACAGCAATAAAAACTTCAATTACAGCAACAAAGGGTAATAAAGGTGGTCTGCACACTAAGTTTTATTTGAAACACTGAGTTAAGAGCGGCCTATTTTATGTCACGAACTGCAAGTTTTAAACGATATGCTTCACAATTTTACTAGAATAAGAGAGCTGTGGAGAAGACTTGTTACAAATAATTGTTCTCATGTCATTTACTGCACGACAGAACAAGAAATTAAATGATTTTATTAACGCCTGAAAGAAGAATAATTGTAAAAAAATGACTGGAAATAACTCAAATGTTTGAAAATTATAACCTAAGGATTCAATTATAACTAGAAAACTTTTAGCTCAGAAATATTTTTAACGTTTTGATGCATCTACAATTTACATTTGCAAAAATTCTCTAAATTTATCCAGCTACTTGCTTCCCGCCTGCGGCTTCGCCCGCGTGACCTAGATTGTATACTATGCCCGAGAGAGCAGTGCGTTAAAAATTAGCCTTCCTTAATAAATTGGCTATCTAACAGTGCAAAAATTTTTCAAGTCGGCCCAGTAATCTCTGAGATTAACGCATTCAACCAAAAATCTCTTCAGCTTTATAATATGTATTGCAATAGGTTTAAACAATCGGCCTTTAAAACAAAATATTTAGTACTCATAGCGGCTCCACTGTATAATTTAGTAGCCTTCAGCGATGATTCACTTCATGAGTCAGCCGGAAGACTGCACCTGATGAAATCATTGCTAAGGTCATCAACCTTTCTGCTCTGTCGATTCCTAGTATATGGGATCATGAGTTTCCACTACATAACCATAGGAATGTGCATATTACTTAGATTGCAGGCATTAGTCATTTAATTGTTATGAATGTGAAGCTTTCATGTATCTGACACACTTTTATTAACTTTTTTAGTAAATATCGACCTTTAGCCATTTCTGTTCGGGTTGGCTCCCTGTCTATCCTGATGCGGCTAGCACGAGCGACTGCCATCACCTAGAAACCCATAGGGAACCAGTAGCCGAGATGGTTAGACCAGGTGTCAGATCATAATAACTTTCTAGTTTTTGATTCAGCTTACATATTGCGACAACATTAAGTTTCATTTCACACAAGGATCTGTTTAGCAAAATAAGAAAGGGTTTGTGACGTGGATTATTACCAGTGTTTTTTCCACCTCCATCATCACATCAGCTCCATGTCATACCTAATACTCGTAATAATAATATTCTGGGACATTAACACACTCGGTCCCGAGCTAAGCAGAGTTATGTTATAGAAATCAGTTAACTGGTTTAGACTATACATTATACCTACTACTTTCATTTCGTAAATAATAATAATAAATAAAAATAATAATTAATGATTAATTTGTAATAGATATTTACATCCCGACTCGATACAAATAGACTTGTCCATCTAGTTCATCAAACAAAATTATATGTTTGTCTCGGGTGGGAATCGAACCCACGACCTGCGCTGCGGCGTGAAAAGCAAATATCTACCGACCACGCCGGTCTGTCATCATAATAATACATTGTTATGCGATTTACATACGCCTGCAAAATTAAAATTTAATAAAAATTCGGGCAGGAAGGGACAAAAATTTCGGAATTTAAAATTTTGTCATTTTTTTTGGTCTAGCCCCCATTCACTCAGAACTTAAGAAACTGACTAATTACTAATGGTGGCCAAACACGCTACGAGAAATCGTTTTGATTAGACTGTACAGTTCGGACGGTACAGTTTTTTGTACATGGAAAATCGTAGAAAATAGTGCAGTTTTGTAACATACATGCTACGATTTATCAATACCGTTCAAACTGTATTATGCCACCATAAGAATTCGCATAAACAGAACAGTCAAGAGGCTTTCCCTAATATCATTGACTGACAACAGGCCCGTTGTGATCAAGCGCAAGCCTATTGTAAGATAAAAAATAATAATGTTGGCTTAGCTTGCAGGTTAATGCGGTTTACGAGGCCTCGCCTGCGGCTTAACACTGGCCATGCCTTATTTATTAAACAAACATCTTTCCACTAGAGGTATTTCAGACAGTTCTCTGTGCAGAGCCTTCATGAAGGCGAATCAACTGTCCATGTGATTTTGATCACATGCTGTCCAAGACTTGCTATATACAGGGTTGAACACCTCGGTTTGCCGAGGTCGCTCCAGGAAGCCGTTGAACGACTTAATCGCTCCTCTCCCTCCTTCCTTCTTTTCTCCTCTCCTCTTCTTCTGCTCACGTAAAATGCGCACTTACGCGTATGATAAACATAAAATTATAACAGCAAATTCATGGATTACGTATATTAAAATATTATTTTACTCCTCATTTAGAATAGCTTTATCTGTTCACAACCATTATCAATAAAAAAATTGGAGTATTAAAGATTATTTATATTTTTATGACGGAGCTACACTGCTGTCTAATGGCACGGAGATTAGTCTTAGACATTAGACATTACGTTAATATAGCCCCATCAATTTTTCTACAAAAAATATTCCTAAAACGTTTCTACAGTTTCCTGCTGCGTTTTAAAACCACTTGAGAGAAAATTAAGTATTTTTATACGCTAACTATTCCTATTAAAATTCACAAAATTAAATAAACAGAAATATTTAACATTAATCATAGTATAATTTAATTAATAAATGTACATCCTTTGGGACAGTCTTTGTTCACACGAGCTATGGCTTTTTCCTGTAACAGAAAAAAAAACTCATTAGGATAAATTTTTTCTATCTGTGCATTTCTAAACTGTTAAGCAACCCGTTAGCCTCCTTGCATGTTTAATTGAAATTGTAGACTAAGGGACGGTTACACGTAAGGCATTTACTGTGATCCATTAATAAATATTGAAAATAGTATTTATATTGAAGGTACATTCATATTGATGGATATTATTAATGGATTTCTACATTTTTTGATTCTATATTGACAAGCTTTGGGTTTGTGATAAATATTCATCGTGTAGCCTCGCGTCAATATTTATCACGTCAAAAGTACACTAGCGATGGATGCGGATGGCATTTTGGAACTCAATGAGGCGGAGGCAAACCTACTAACGATCAAGAGTTTTAAGAAAGTAGAATGCTAACGATTCTTTTAATTCTATATTTACAAAAATGAATCAAAATGCCGTTTGCCTGGGAAAAAATATTTTCTATTTTCCATTGTTTTAAATTGTCTTTTACAAGCAATCGTTCCGTACAAAATAGACTAGAAAAAACGTTGGATAACCGTCCACAGTCCGATTGTCCGCTGATCAATTGAAATGCCACACAGCCTATGGCGTTATTGTCTTCCAATCTATTCAAACCAGATGAAAATACCAGTGATTGTCAATATTAAAAAGGACGTTAAATAAAAACCTAAGCCAAGACAACCATTCTTTAAAATGAGCAATTAATATGAAAAAAAAGAATTCTATAATATTATTATGCTCTTACACGTGAAAGAATTTTGACAATAATAATAAGTAATTTATGAATTTTAATTGTATCTACACCTTAATTAATTCTAACTTCATTTAATAATTCATTGAGTGGATTCATTGTTATTGTAAACAGGTATTTATTTTCATTTTAAATAATTATTAATTTTAATTTTAAAAAGATAATTATTGAAATTGTTATTATTTATTTATTTTGGTTTTTGCATTAATTTGTTAACTCGATCTAAATGTGTAAGCTGTGGTTGCCTATAATTGAAGATGCGTTTACGATATTTGTTTTTGTTATTTATTATGTTCTTAAGTACTATAATAATAATGTGTCTTTGTTGGCGATCCTTAAATTAATAAAATAAAAATAAAGTAATAGATTTTTTTCAATTCTAGACATCGGTTGTAGGTGTGCCAGGATTGCCTCCTTACCAAAAAAAAATATAGTTACAACAAATTAGGAAATTCATTCATACCAATTCGTAGACTACCATCATTCACTATCATCATTCAAGCTGAAGTCAAACGGACGCCAATTTTAGAATAAAAACAACTAAAATTAGTCTAGGCGTCAAAAAATAGTGCCTAGATATAAAATTGATACAAACACAAGTTTAGAAACCATTGTTGAAAACAGACTCAATCCCAAATGTAATTGACGTGTTTAAATAAAAAAAGCCATAGAAAGTCCCTAACAACCTCAAAGCTTACACCGGCATGACTCACAAACGATTGGACGCAACAAATAAAAATATTTTAAACTGCAATACAAGTGACGATTTACCTAAAACTGACCAAGATTTTGCTGCTACAGTAATTGAATTTGAACCTTTTACAGAAGATATAAAGGTTAATGAAGTAATATAAGTATTTGATACAGTTGAACTCTCTGTGGGTGGCACAAGGTAAATAGGCGGTAAGTTTGCCAACAATGATGAAAGAAAAGGCGGTGCCGAATTCTATACAAATATAGAAGCTACTTAATATTGAAAAGTAAATGACCTTTGTGGGAACAAAGAAGTAAATAGAAGAAGGAAATGTCCCGCCGAGTGGAGAGAAAAATGTAACGTCTTTACTTTTGACCGTTGTAGCTCCGATAACATTGTAAATGTAGGGTTGTCCCTTGATATTTGATGTCGACTTTTGATAAGATTTTATAAAATATTTCATATGTTTTCTGCAACAAATCCAAAAATTGCGATCTTCCGATCTATGTTTTTGATAAACAAAATGTGAGGAAATAAAATAATATTAGTAATTTATCGACAGTGGTAGTGAAAATTTTAGCAGAAACATAAAAGAATTTTTGCCATAAAATATTCCTTAAAAGCCTAGATAACACGTCTGTATTACTCGAAGGTGTAGGCAGAGGAGTGTATATTACACTTTTCGCCCGCTATGTTTAGGTCCCATTACGTATTAGGGGACGAGACTAATTGCCGTTCAACAGACACAAAAAAATGCAGATTTTTTTATTTATTTTTTATTATTTTATTTATTTAATAATAAAATGGAAGTATATAAAGATACAAATGTAAAAAAAAATGCTAAAATTTTATGATAAAGTTGTTTTTTCATTATTTTGAGAGCATAAATAACTGTTTTTTTTTATATACTTAGTTTTTACTTTGATTTTTTTTTTAATTACTCTTTCTATGTGGCGCTTTAGGTATAACTATTTGAGGAAACTGTTTTGGATCATGTTTAATTTATGTTGTTTGTTATTTTGTATTAACTTATATGTTTAATCCAAAAAAAAATAAACAAATTAGTCAAAAGTATGCCCTTGTTATTTAAAATTGTTAGTCAAACTTTTCTAGTAAAATCTCTGTCTGACGCCAATCTTATTTAAAAATTATGCTGTGAGTGGTACAAAACTAAAAAAAAATAAGGAAGTCCGCCAAAAACATAGGAAGATTTTAGTTATCAAAACAAATATTTTAAAATGCCAACCCTAACCGTTTACGAAACACAAATTTTCGATCATTCACACTCAGTATCTATTCTATTCTTTACTGGACAATAAATGGACTTCTATATTGTGCAAACTACCCCATTCTCCGCCTTTTTACGTTTTACAGACATAATTAGTTCCGTCTATCGTTTCAAAGTAATAACTCCCTGTTAAATTAGCAGTTGCAGTTTGTTTTGTTGACGGTACCGTAGTTGAAAGACACAATTATTGGTTGTAATGGCGACAAAGAAACACGGTCTGCATAATATTGACGTTTTTATGTTTAAAAATACTTTGTTGTTTGCTGAATAAGATTTTAGTAAAAAACAATTATACCTTGTAGTAGGTACCTAAATGAGATTGTTTATTGAGAAGAGTTCACGTCAAACCTTGTAGTGTCCCACAGCTGGGCACGAGTCCTCTCTAAACTTTCTTACGAGTTGAGGGTTTCGGTTTTAATCCATACACGCTGACCAAGTGCGGGTTAGTAGATGTCACATGTCCTTGAATGATTAGTTCTTAGACATGCCGGTTTCCTCACGATGTTTTTCTTCTCCAATATTGACCAGTTGACCAATGTGTCAAAATAAATGTTCATGCACACATTTATTAGTCCTGGCCTGCGGACGTAAAATGCAAGTGTCTCACGAACCACGCGTATTCACTTACTTTATTCGGCAGATCTTCGGGTCCAGAGCCATAAGGAAGCTATTAAGACTGTTTTCACAGTTCATGTAGGCCATACCAAAGCCCACCCCCCCTCCTATGTACATTGGCCACTTCTTGGCGCCACGCAGAAAAAAACTCCCTGTCATGCTACCGATGAGCAGACCGGAAGCTGAAAAAAAAACATCTTTAATTATGATGTACAGTACAAGACGAGTTATTTCGTTTTGAAACTTAATTATAATTATAAATTTACGTTGGGTGCCTTAGGTGCCTTCTTTATAAAAATTAAATTTAGACAAACAGTTCCCACAAAAGGATACCGCACGAATTTAATCAGAAAGATATTAGGAGGAATTAGAAATTTCGCTTTGACAACATCGAGAACAAGGAGAGGTTTGAATTGTATCATCAAAACGGACTAAACACCACGGGTAACGTAATCAAAGGGGACGTATTCGACAACATTGCCGACGCTAAACAAAAAGGGCAGCCTTACCCAAGAAGACAACCAAAGATTATTATAGTGAGTACGTATTTGAAAATTGGAGGTATCATTTCACCGGTATATATAAAAGGTTATTGAAATCGGTCGCAAGTTAGCAGAGCACCTCGATTAGTTTAGGTACCATACATAATTAAGCTACCTGATTAAGTTGCAGTTTGATGGTCATTATTCTGAACTGCTTTAAAGATTTTTACGTTCGAAAAACTATATTAATGATACTTAATATATTAGGACATTAACATTCGGCCATGTATCCGAAACTAAACAGAACTGACGAGCCGGTGGTGGTGTCGGTAAGATTCTTGCTTTTCACGCTGCAGTTCGTGGGTCGATTCCCACCCAAGTCAGACATTTGTGTGATGAACATGACTGTTTGTCTTGAGTCTGGGTGTAATTATCTATATTTAGGTATGTATTTACAAAAAATGTATTTTATGTAGTATATTACCAGTTATCTGGTTTCCATAGTACAAGCTCTAGTTTGAGATCAGAAGGCCGTGTGTGTTAATGTCTATGTTATGTTCTATTATTATTATTAACTTGTATTAAACTATCCATTAAATATCTTCATAGAGTTCCCATTTCTTTTTTTAATAAGGATAGTTAATTACACTAAGACTCGAAACAAACATGTTAATGCTTTTAAATGTCTGTAATGGCCATCTAACCTATGACCTGCAGCTTGAAAGGTAATATCTTACTGACCACACTACTAGTCCCGTTTGTGATAGTGAAACTGAAACTTAACTAAACTCTGTTTGATTGAAATTTTGATCCCAGGAATTTTAGAGATCGTACCAATAAACCGAAAATGTAGTTACATACCGATCTTTAGCCCAAAATCTACAAAACATGCTGAATATCTCTCTTCGAATTCCCTTTTATCGGTGACATTCATCCCTTAAATTAAGTTTTGTAACGACTTTGAAAATACATTTCTGCTAAAACACCGACAGAAAGTTTGAACTATAGAATCTTATTTATTATGGTCTCTTTTTTGGATTATTTCATCACTGAACAAAGAACAAAACAATTTTTTACGATGACGTTTGCATGACAGTGACTCGACATAGAAAAATCAGGTTTATTTTTTTATTTCGTACCAGTTGGAACTTTTTTAATGGAAGTTATGCAAAGAGGTTTGTACATAATTTTTTGAGAAGGCTATGAAACAATTTTGTGAATTTACTGGATAGGTAAAGCAGCGGCGGCGCAGCGGTACGGGTCTCACCTTAAAAATATAAGATCGCGGTTTCGATTCCTGCCGTGCTCACACATCTTTGTTAAATTGTGAATTGTTTATCGCCACTGCAATATCGGAGTAAGAAATTATCGTCTGGAAACCAGCATGTCAAAGAAGCATTCGAGGAAATGTTACCTCCACCAACCTGCACTTGGCCAATGTGTGTGGATTAAGTCCTAAATTTTTTCAACTCGTAATATAGTTGAGGAAGATCCGCGACCAGTTCAGAGATACTAAAAAGGGTTTAGGTGAAGTGAAGTGTACTGGATAGGTATTTTTTTAAATTATTATATAATATTTACGGTTGGGCAAAGGCCTCCGCCATCTACCATCTTGTCCTGTCCCTCACAACCTGGGCCATTCTATAATAATAATTTAATAATATAGTGGGACACTAACACACACGGTCATCTGATCTCAAACTAAGCAGAGCTTGTACTATGGAAACCAGATAACTGGTAATATACTGTATATTATAATACTTTTCTTTTGTAAATACATACAAAAGAAAAGAATAAAACTAATTTTCTATATCGAATGCATTGAGATTTTTCAGTATGTCTCGGTTTATAAAATTTACCACAGAACATACTGCGCGCTTTACTCTCTGCATTTGTAAAGGCGCTTCAACTTTAACATGTGTGTTGTACGTGATAACATCGCAATCCCCAAAACCTAGCGAAAACAATTTAGTACTAAAAATCCTATATTACAACATGCTCTGAGTGCTTCGTCAACGTCGAACGTATAAGTATATTATATAATTATACCTATCTATATACACTTTCTATACCAGTCCACATGACCTAGCAACTAATTTAGACCAAAGGGCTAACTAAGCCGGGATTATTAGGATTAGTTCTAAGTCCCGGAACACAATTAATACTGGTTATTAGTGATTCAATCACCAGTATACCTGATTTGATTTGGTTGATTTAGCTTAATTATTTGATAATCTTCAGAAAAAATGCTTGAAGTACACACGACTACACATCAAGGTATACATTTTCAGTATAAAATCTTATCTATTATATAAAATTTCCATGTCACAATGTTTGTTAAGGTACCTGCTTCTCCGAAACGGCTTTACCGATTTTTACCAAATTTTATATGCGTATTCAGTAGGTCTGAGAATCAGCTGCTATATATTTTTCATACCCCTAAGTGATATGGGTTGTTCTCCCTTAATTTTTATTTTTGGACGTATTACATTGGTAATACGCAGTACGAAGTTCGCTGGGGCAGCTAGTCTATTATATAAAATTTCCATGTCACAATGTTTGTTACTGTACCTACTCCTCTGATTTTTACCAAATTTTATCACAGATTTCATCAGAGTTTATTTTAGTGTAGCTATCCTGTCGCGGCTTCGTCCGCGTGAACAAAATTTTTATCCTGCCCAGCAGTGCAGGCAGCTCAAATGTAGCTTAAAGCCGTCTTTAATAAATGAGCTGTCTAACAGTCTAAGATATTTTTAAATGAGACTATCAGTTACTAAATTAGCGCGTTTAACCGAACAAATAAACTCAGTTTTATTATATTAAACTAAAACTATTTTGTAACGGATTTTATCGCGGTTTATTTTAGATTTTAAATTCCGACGTTACAATGATAAAATTCATTATAAAATAGTTTCATTTTATTATAATAATATGAGTTAGTACACATACTTGCATAAATTTTATGTACCGACGAGACGTTTCAAAGTCATATTATACTTCATGGTCACGGGGGACTGAGGTATTATAATCTGCATAGGCGGTTCTCTCAACTCATAAGATAGTTGAGAGAAGACCCGTGCCCAGCAGTGGGACACTGAAAAGGGTTGAAGTGAATGCGATTTAGGATTGCTATGACGTAAGGACTATTGAGTGACGTTAGCTATATTACGTCATAATAGATTTATATAAAACTGAAACAAATAATTCTTGTTGTTTTGATTGTAACAGTAACGGATAATTATTTAAAAAATCGACGCATCAACGCCTAGTAAGAGATTTTTGTTATAAAATGCATTGAATTGTTGCGGGCATTGCTTTAAAAGGCGCATGATACGTAGCGCCTTAACAAATGAACCGATTGCCAGGTTTCCTGCAAAGTTTTTGCCATCGGTGGTGCATTGTGGTAATATCATTGTAGTGTACGTGGTGGCACAGCGGTACGGGCCTCGCTTTAGAAATATTAGGTCGTGAATTCGATTCCCGGTCGTGCCCACACATCTCTGTGTGAATTGTATATCATCGCTGTTCAATATCAGTGAAGGAAAAGATCGTGAAAAAGACTTTTTATTCTTCGATAGGCTGGCGCTTGACTACAACATCACTGATGTTAAGCATTAAGCAATGATGTAGTGTATGATAGAACGCGCCAGCCCAGTATACCGATTAACTCGTGATTACGAATGATTATCGGTGAGAAGGTGGCAGTGTAATAAGCCTCCATATGGTAAGCTTATAGGAGCTTCAATTCTGACCCAACCTCTCCGAATGGTGTCACCAGACATCGCACCGGAACACGGCAAGGCAAGGTCACTATCCACGTTCGAAGCCTACCACCAGTTGATTGTCACCCGGTTTGCACTACCCGGGGACCACGTGTGGGGATTCAATTAAAGGTGTACCCACAGACGAAGGTGACTTAACCCTTAGATTTGTGAGTCCGTATATAATTCACTACTGTTACCAGAACAAAGTTGAGCCGGGTCACTAGTTATATCTATGTAGCTACCTACTGTTTATTAGCTAGAGCATTTCTATTTGAACACTAGGCACGTTCAATTTAAACCAAATCACACTTAATTGATCCTCTAACTTGCGATAGTGATGTGCTTTGTTTTTATTATTCACCTTTAGATATTCAATATTAATGAATATTAATGTGAAGGCTTTTGAAGGTTTTTAGACTAAAAATATCAAGATTAGCAGACAACTTTACGTAGGCGTGAATAATCGGGTAAGAAGACGGTATTTCAATAAAATAACTACGGCAAATATCACTTCACCCCCATCTCTCGATAGCACAATCATGAATTCTACCAGTTAATTACAGATAGTTAAGATTACGTTGGATTTAACAGTAACGTTCACCGAGCATGTTATGGCCTCTGCACTACCGGACGCCACAACGGTTCAACGCGCAGTGTCAGCCATTCTAAGATGGCCGCTTCACCCGCGCTCGGTGTTCATTCGTTCGTTCATAATGCCATTCTCGAGTAACAGGTGACTTCAAAGACTGACGCGATGGCAGTATAAAATGACATCCGATGCATTGAGAAGTAGATGTGCCAACACGGCCAACCCTGACAAATCGCACGACCTCGTGCGCATAGTATCAGTCTGCTCGATGATATATGTCATTCTTATCTACCTGTTCTAATGAAAAAAAGTAAAGATAGACATTAACATACGCTCGGTCCTTCCTGATCGAACTCAAATTCATCGCTATTGCATAGTAATATGGACCGGGCATGCTAGTCTCCTTCATACAGTTACTCAACAGTGGCCCGGGCTTACCAGGCCCCTTTAACCAACTACTTAAGCATGGCCCGGGCATACGAGGCCCCTTCAACAACTTACCAAAGTATTGCCCGGGCATACGAGGCCCCTTCAATAAACTACCTAAGCATGGCCCGGGCATACGTGGCCCATTCAACCAAATACGAAAGCGTGGCCTGGGCGTACGAGGCCCCGTCAACCACTTACCAAAATACGGCACGGGCATACGAGGCCCTTTCAACCAACTACCTTAACATGGCCCGGGCATACGAGGCCCATTCAACCAATTACCAAAACGTGGTCCGGGAGTACGAGGCCCCTTCAACCACCTACCAAAGTATGGCCCGGGCATACGAGGCCCTTTCAACCAACTACCTAAACATGGCCCGGGCATACGAGGCCCTTTCAACCAACTACCGAAGCATGGCCCGGGCATACGAGGCCCTTTCAACCAGCTTTACATTAACAACCGTCAAAGCGTGGCTTAGGCGTACTAGGCTTCTTGCAACCACCTTACCATATAACACTTAAACACACATGGATCACTATTTCTTCGATTGAATACCGTCCCCTGTTGGTTTACCCTTCGCATCCCAACTTCTGATGAAGGCTTTTGAAGGTTTTTAGACTAAAAATATCAAGATTAGCAGACAACTTTAGGTAGGCGTGAATAATCGGGTAAGAAGACGGTATTTCAATAAAATAACTACGGCAAATATCACTTCACCCCCATCTCTCGATAGCACAATCATGAATTCTACCATTTAATTACAGATAGTTAAGATTACGTTGGACTAAATAGTAACGTTCACCGAGCACGTTATGGCCTCTGCACTACCGGACGCCACAACGGTTCAACGCGCAGTGTCAGCCATTCTAAGATGGCCGCTTCACCCGCGCTCGGTGTTCATTCGTTCGTTCATAATGCCATTCTCGAGTAACAGGTGACTTCAAAGACTGACACGATGGCAGTATAAAATGACAGCCGATGCATTGAGAAGTAGATGTGCCAACAAATGAAATATTAGTCGAGCGGTGTAAGCCGCCCCGGACAATATTTGTGTAACAACAAAAATTTGTTTCGGTGTTTGGTTCGTTGAGGGACTACCCTCCGTGCCTCGGAAAGCACGTTAAGCTGTCGGACCCGGTTGTCATTTAACACTTCTATGACAATCGTTACATGTAGTCAGAAGCCAATATAATCTGACACCTGGTCTAACCATCTCGGCTACTGGTTCCCTACGGGTTTCGAGGTCTGATGGCAGTCGCTCGTATAATTCTGGTAGCTAATCGCATCAGGTTAGACTGGGAGCTGACCACAATAGAAATGGGAATAAGGCAAGGGGAATGATGATGATGAATGAAATATTAGAATTCTAGCTTCCGCAAACGGTTTCGCCGGTGTGGTACTTATTGGGATAACAATATGTCCATACATTCTTACAAACTTTCGCGTTCATAATATTGAGTAGGATATATTAAGATTAAGATAATAATGTTTTGTGAATATAATGGGATAGACAGAAATGCGACAGAAACAGCAGTATTGAAAATGAAAATTTTTGAAGTAGAACAACTAAGTAGATAATAATAATAGCCCTTAAGAAAGCTACCGGAGCAGCGCAGCGGTGGCGCAGCGGTACGGGCCTCGCCTTAAAGAAATAAGGTCGCGGGTTCGAACCCTGGTCGTGCCCACGCATCTTTGTGAGAATTGTTTTATCTCCGCTGCTCAATATCGGTAAAGGAAAACATCTTGAGGAAACCGGCAAGTCTAATCATTCGAGGACACGAGACATCCACCAACCCGCACTTGGCCAGCGCGTGTGGATTAACTCTCTCAACTCATAAGACAGTTGACAGAAGACCCGTGCCCAGGAGTGTGATACTAAAAAGGTTTCAAGTGAAGAAAGCTACCGTTGGGTACGTGGTGTTTTATATTATCTCCAGAGAAAATCAATAACATCAACAAGAACCTTTTTCTGATTGCAAAAAAAAATTGAATTGAAAAGATTGTGAGGAAATGTTGTACTATAAATAATTACTTCAATGTTAACTGACTTTAAATTGAATAGTTTTATGTCCTAATAGTGCATGTAAGTACTAATGGGACGCAATTATTTAATGGGAAAGAGTACGAACTATTTATTTCTGGTCGTTCAAAACGATCTTTTAGGATATTTTAGTACTAATTCTAATACACTATTCCTTTGCGACATTCGCGTTCTTCGCTGCTATAGAGAACGTTCGAATGTCTGAGTAAGTTGAAAGATTAGAGACTCGTGCGAGCATGACAGGCGATGTGGGATTAGTGACATGACGCAAGACAGAGAATTCAGACTCATGCCAATCAGGCAAATCACCTTATTTCAATTAATATAAAGAAGATAATTTAATTCATTTTAAATACTAAAACATAGCTTTTATATAGCATCGAATGGATATGAATTGTTTGCGGATATCTGTATCTAAACCGCAAATATCCGCAAATCACATCCCTACAAATAGACAAAGGATTTAGTGCTAAACAAGCTGCAAGCCTAATGATTGCCCGGACAGGGATGCCACCGTCCAAAATCCTATCTGCATGTCTTATCAAAGCGGTTTCAGCGTAACGAAGCAAAATTGACAACCCTGATTGAATGGGAAATGCGCTCCGAAGACATTCAATGACAGATTGAATTAGCAGGGACTTAGTCTGTATTAAGACTGTAAGACTAATTAAGACCCTAGTTTTGAATACCTACTGAGGTAGTAATTACAGTAAATTTTCTAACCTACATGCTTGCAGTTTATACCAACATCAATAAAAATAGGTACATAAATTTTGGAGGTTGAGTGACCTTTGTCTGTGGTAGTGCACCTCCACCTAAATCAGGTGACAATAAACTTGTGGTAGACTTTGGTCGTGATTAGTGACCACCCACTAGACGTAGCCGCTCCGCCAAGCAACCTTGCCGTGTTCCAGTGCGATGTCTGGTGACACCATTTAAAATGGTGGGTTGGAATTGTTGCTCCTTTATGGTTTCTAACGAAATGGAGCCTCATTCCTGGCACCTTCTCACTGAAAATCATTCGTAATCACGAGTGAATCAGCATATTTAGGCAGGCCCGTTCCAGCGCAGACTACATCTTTACATCAGGCAAGTTTTTGTTCAAAATAAAAAAAATGTGTGGAGTGGTGAAATTTTTTCCTTTAATTTTCCTTCAAGAAACGCCGCTAAGAGTCCACACAGATTTCACAGTTCTGCAACTTCTTTGACTTAGTGAATAACTGAAATAGAAACTGGATATAGGGATTTTCTGAAAATTAAACCTAGACTAATTCATTTTTCACCCAGTAACAATAGGCCTAGATCATCAAAATTCTTCACCTCAAGGTTGGCAATTCTGTGACCTACAGTCCATCAAATCTAAGAAGTACCTTTTGCTTTTGACGTTTCACTGTTTTCTATTAAATTAGCTTTTTTAGAGGCGTAATTCACACTATTGTTATTAGCTTTCCTGTAAAATAATTGAATTATGAAGCTATTTTTATTTGAACATAACATAAACAATTTTCATATAAAAAATAAAATTCTAAATGTACTAAGTTTAGAACTGTCAAACGGTACTTCTTAGATTTGATGGACTGTAGACAGTAGTCAATGCAATTGCAATAACTTCCTTGTCAGTACTGTTTCAATGAGTAATATATTTATCTCCCATACCTTCAGCAGCTATTATATTATTTATTCATTATTATTCGAATCACTTCAACTGTTTTTAGTATCTCGCTGCTGGGCACGGGTCTTCTCTCAACAATCTTACGAGTTCAGAGAGTTTGTGCCTTAATCCATACACGCTTGCCACGTGTGGGTTGGTGGATATCACATGTCATTAATGATTAGTTCTCAGACAGCCGGTTTCCTCACGATGCCTTCCTTCACAGCAATTGAGCAGCGTCGATCAAACAATTCACACGAAGATGTGGCCTACACATCTTCGTGTGAATTGTACCTTATATTTCAAAGGCGAGGCTGATAACTGAACCACCGCTGCTCAATCTTCAAATGTTTCCACTAATTTAATTTTGTATTCCACTCCATTATGAACTTCATTTCAATCGGAAGTTCCAACGACACCTCATGCATTTGTTTTCAAGCAACAGGGGTGATTTATTTAATGAACAATTTGGCCTAAAGCACAAAATACATGCCACGACCCGTACTTAATTTCTGCCTAAAGCTTTGCTTCTATATCTTTTAAGACTTTCTTATAAAGATTATTTATTTATGAAAATTAAAGCTCAAAAGACAAGAATTTAATTGCATAATATTATAATATTTTAAGTATCTACCTTCGGGGCATATTTCAATACTTATATAAGGGGATGAGTAATTAATTCTGTGCATTTAGCAATAAGCAAATAAATTTGGATTAAGGTCTCTTTGGATTAAGCTATTTATTTTGGGGTCATTAGAGGTTTATAAGGAGGGTGACTAATTATGACTGCAGGGTTTTTATTAAAATCCCACTACTAAAAGTGGGATTTTAGTGAAAGGGGATAAGGATGGATTTTTGTATCTCTTTCAGCAATGGTCTCAGGTTGGTTTCTGATGTACTAGATTTTCGTTATCATTTATATTTACTCTCACCTTTGTCCTATTTCTATGGAGGTCGGCTCCCAGTCTAACCTGATGAAGCTATCTAACAAAATTAAAAAAGCGAGTTTTGGGGGCTGAGTCACCTTCGACCGTGGGTGTATACCTTTAATTGAATCCCCACACGTGGTCCCCGGATGGTGCAAATCAGGTGACAATAACTGGTGGTAGTTTTCAGCCGTGGTTAGTGACCACCCACCAGACAAAGCAACTCCGCCAAGCGGCCTTGCCGTGTTCCGGTGCGATGTCTAGTAACACCATAATAATAGGGTGGGTCGGAATTGTTGTCCTTTAAGGTTTCTAACCATATTAAGGCTCATTCCACTGCCACCTTCTCACCGATAAATCATTCATAATCACGAGTAAATCGGTTTACTAGACTGGCGCGTTTCATCGTAGATTACATCATTGCTTAACATCAGGTAAGTTGTACTCAAGCGCCAGCCTAACGCAGAATAAAAAAAAAGCGACTACTTTAAGAGCTCGAAAATTTAAAAGGATGCGGGGACGTTGGGAGGTGTGGATGTTTGTTACTCTTACACGCAAAACCTACTTGACGGAGTTAAATCAAATCTGGTACAAAGATTACGGTCGGGAATAGTTTACTTTTTATCCCAATAGCACACAGGCATAGCCGTGGGCAGAAATTAATATCTAATAATCAATACACGCGATCTTATCTGCGCTACGTGATATGATGACAAATTTTCGGAAGCCCACAACAACTGATCTAGACTTATTAGATCTACGAGATTCTAAAATTAATAAATAAATAAAAATAGAAATATCTTTATTGTGCCAGTAAATAATTATAATAGGTCTATGCATAATAAGGCAGCGGTGGCGCAGCGGTACAGGCCTCGCCTTAGAAAAATAAGGTCGCTGGTTCTAATCCTGGTCGTGTCCATACATCTTTGTGTGAATTGTTTCACCTCCGCTGCTCAATATCGGTGAAGGAAAACATCGTGAGGAAACCGGCATGTCTAAGAACTAATCATTCGAAGACATGTGACATCCACCAACCCGTACTTGATCACCGTGTGTTGATTAAGGCCTAAACTCTCTCAACTCATAAGTTAGTTGAGAGAAGACCCGTGCCCAGCAGTGGGACGGGTAAAAGAAGGGTTGAAACGATATGCATAAATATAAGTTACGTAAGTATTACATTGATTACGTCCTTTTAAAAGTCGGTTAACAAGTAAAGACATGCCAAAATCTCTCCACCGTTAAAACTCTAATGAACCTAAATATTTAGGAGTTCTCTCTAAATTACAAGCAAATAGCAAGATTTGCAAGATTTATCTGAACACCCGTGATGCTTACGAATGTCCTGATTTAGTTTACGAGGTTCGATACCCGGTTGAGCCAGTTTTATAGATGTCTTAATTTTACGATGTTTGATTAGTCCATTTCGTGCTTGGTTTGATAGATGTGGAGGTATTATCAGTTAATTTGACTGAATTTCAGCGGGAAGATTACTAAAGTAGGTTAATAAGACTGCAGAAAGTGTATTTAATAGTATTTCTTGAGGAAACTGGCAAATTTAAAAATTATTAGAGAACATGTGACATCCACCAACCTGGCTTGGGCAACTTGGCCCCATCTCTCAACTCGTAAGATAATTGAGAGGAGACCCGTGCCCAGCAGTGGGACAAGCGTTTTATAGAGCGAAGATTACTGACTACCTAGAAGACAAAAATGCTTGGGACTGAGCTGTTCGTTTGCCAGGTGGTCTCAAAGTTTCTTTTAATTTACTTAGAAAAACATTGTAATAATAATGTTCGTAATTTGTATGATTTTATTTTGTAGTTTTTTCTATGATTTTAAATATAAGGAAAGTTACCTACAAAATAAAGATAATATAATTATTTGATTTGATAATGTTACCTTACTTTCTTTTAAGCTTACGTTCAACATACTTCTAAAAAGGTCCTCAATTCAATGTATGTTTTTTTGTGTTTTATTTTTGTGTGTATCGCAATAATTCCGCGTAAATCCAATCATAAATCGATTTTGATAGTAATTTTTTAGTTTCAATGGGTATAAGTTATTTGAAAAGCGAAGCGAATGTTTTTTTTAATTATACTTAATTTTTTCTTTAATTTTTTTTTCTGTTAATTGTAGAGTCATTTAGGTATTTCTTCACGGTCTCACTTTGAAAAACTTATTTGTAAACATGGTCTAGACCATCAAGATACAGGAAATGTTCCTAGTTTAAGATTTTTGATTGTAATCTTTGGCAATAAACTATTTTGTTTAATTTATTTTTAGAATAACCGAGGAAGTCCAATTAACCACCCACATTAAATTACACCATATTTCAAACATTCCTTCATTGTGTTGAGACAATCCTAATTTAGTCATCTTAAGACTGAAATCATTACCGTGGAACTAAATGTCCCGAATGATTGTAACCATGTGACAATGTTGTCAAATGTGTTAATAAATGTTTGTGGTGAATTCGAGAAGAATGGATAGTGGATGGAGTGATTTATTCTGAGGAATTTTAGTGTTATTTTTGTATTTATAGAATACCCGACCTTATTAGTGATAGTATCAATACATGGATATTTTTTTGCGGATGACCTAACCCAATTAGACGGAAGGGCCTTTATTAGTTTACCGGACTTTTTCGGTGAGGCGTCCGAGGACGGTCGAACCGATGAAGTAACCATGTGGCAACTGCCATGAGGGCGCCCCATGTGGGGACGAACCTCAGCTCAGAACGTTATCGGATAATCTACTTTTAGGGGGTCGAAGGGCATTTCAAGATCGCGCGGTCCGGTCCTGACCGTAATCGTCTGGGGGCCTATCTTGCAGCGGCGCGGCGCGGCTCACGGCCTTTCAGTCCCAGTCGTGGGTTCGATTTTTACACGAGACAAACATTTGTGTTGGCAACATTGGATGACGTAGGCGGCGCGAGGGTAGCGGCTACCAATATGGCGAGCGAGATCTACTAACACTTGCTCATTCATTCAGAACGGAGTGATTGATTGGCTCTTAAAGCTTCTTTGATGCATTCTTGGAGAAAGCGCGCGACACATTGCAGTCGGAATTGATATTGGATTTATTGGCGGTTAAAATAAGCCCTCTTTTTTGTCAGGGGTTAAGAATGACACTATGCAAAAGTCCGGTTTGTTTCTATACACACGCACAGTGGGTAGTGTAGTGTATTTGACACTCTGTACGCCAACGTATATAAAATATCTCATACAAACTTCCACTCATAAACCAAGCCTTGATTAATTTTATGCAAATTTCTGTCGACTGTTAAGTCTGAAGGGCGCTGTGTTTGATGGTTGAATGTATAGTACTTAGGCTTTAATGTGAGGGCTTTAATATGGCTAGAAGCAAATATTATAAGTATCAAATAATTTCAGAAATTGATGTGATGAACCTATCTGCTTGTCTTGAGTTTGGGTGTTATTATCTATATTTAAGTATGTATTTACATAAGAAAAGTATTATATGTAGTATATTACCAGTTACCTGGTTGTCATAGTGACGCATGACGGGCCGGTGGCGTGGTCGGTAAGATACTTGCTTTTCACGCCGCAGGTCGTGGGTTCGATTCTCACCCGAGACAAACATTTTGTTTAAATATGTCTGTCTGTCTTGTGTCTGGGTGTAGTTATATAAATTTAAGTATGTATTTACAAAAGAAAGGTATTATTTGTAGTATATTACCAGTTATCTGGTTTCCATAGTACAAGCTCTGCTTAGTTTGGGATCAGATGACCGTGTGTGTTAATGTCCCACTATATTATTATCATTATTATTAGTTTCTATCCCTTTTCATCTCTTAGAAATATTCATCAGTAATAGTATAAAGTAGTTTTGATATAAAACCAAAAAAAATTAATAACCTGTCGGATCAATAGGTTTTTTTAATCTTAAAATAGGCTTGCGCTTGACCACAACTTGCCTGATGTGAAGCAATGATTCAGTCTACGATGGAACGCGTTTACCCAGTAAATACCACTCGTAACTTGAAGACCGGTAGATTATAGCTAGGGAAACATAAATGCCGGCAGCGAATTCCAGGTTATAGAGCAGCACAAGCTAACAACACGGGAGTCCGCGGTCGGTGCTGTGTTACGATGGTCCTTGTTGCTCCGTGGATCAGTACCTATTAAATTGCAAACAAACAACAAGACAAACAATAGGACAGTGTGACATTGACACACCTAAAATGATTTAAAAAATAACTTAAGCTTAAAAAATTTATTTACACGCTCTTAAGGTCCAAAATACTGTTCAACATTAGCAAATAAATCCTTGTACTAATTTGGAGGCGCATAGTGTGCTGAAATACTCGGATTAGAAGACAAAATGCATAGGTAGTAACTTTTACGACTATGCAAATGTAATACGGCATTGGACATAAAATCTAAGCCTGCATGTCAGGCGTAGATGGCAATATTAAACGCGACGAACATTTTTAAGATCGTAAAGTTTTTGATTTTTATTAGTATAGTAATAAGGAATGGATACAAAATGCTATGCATTTAAGACTGTTGTAATAAGTTTTTTTATGGGGTTCGACGGCTGACGTTTTTATGTGGATTCTATAATATTGGTTGCCTTCTAAAATAGGTATCTACTTAATTTGATTTTTAACCAACCTTACCTAATTAGTTATCTAAATTAAGTCATCAAATTATTTTTTTTTATGTTTGTTTAAAATACTGTCTCTTTTTCCGGAAATTTCTTTCAATTTGAAATTTAATATTGTTACAATCTCAAAAATTTACCAATTATTAAGAATATTAAATTTTATACTATACCGTTTATAAATATATTTTTTATGGATTCGCATAGTAACCTATTAAAAGTGCTGGATATTAAAACAAATACTACAACAGAAAGTGATGTATATTCTAGATAACTGCGATCAATAATACAAGATAAATGATCTTTATTACTTAATCTTAAGCTAAGCTATTTGCGTCTAACTTAAGATTATACAAGATCCTTTAACAAAACATCAGCTATAAAATGAGTAAATCCTACATAACTATTACATTCCGTACTATCGACAGCATTAAAACAATAGAAACATACAAATGAAAATTAAACCTTACAAATTTTGTAATAAGGTTGATTTTAATAGTTTTTACCACAAACAAACTGCCACCTACAATACTTGGTAAGGTTTTACGATCAAATTTTTAATCCTGTTGACATAAACGAGTTTATCTTGCATCAGTTTTATTGGATGGGTGAGAGACATTGTTGTTTTGGCGTGTAATTTAATGTTTGATGCAGTGTTGATGTAAAAATTGGACAAAGGGTTTACCTAGCCCATTAAACTTAAATAAATAAAGCTTTATCTCTGAATTTTAAGTAACTTCATGATTGATCAACGATTGCAAGAAACAGGATTTTTCCGTTTAGTCGAAGAAATTTTGTTGACAAAGTAAAATAGATAAAATCGTTTTAAAAATGCTAAATTTGAAAATAACTTTTATTTAAGTGACTAATTGGTAGCAAGTTTGACTCATTGGCACGACTAAACTGCTTTTAGATTAATTTACTAGAAAATTATATTTACTGCTTACTCACTTATCTAGCTATGTAAATTAACAATCTTAAAGCTCACCAAAATTTATGTGGACCAATAAGCTTAGGTACCAACTCTTTTGACTATAAAAATTGGCTCATAAATAAAATAGGTAAGTAGAACACTTCAACCCTTTTCAGTGTCCCACTGCTGGGCACGGATCTTCTCTCAAATATCTTATAAGTTGAGAGAGTTTATGCCTTAATCCACACACGCTGGCCAAGTGCGGGTTGGTGGATGTCACATGTCCTCAAATGATTAGTTCTTAGACATGCCGGTTTCCTCACGATGTTTTCCTTCACCGGTATTGAGATGAAACAATTCACACAAAGATGTGTGGGCACGACCAGGCTTCTAACCCGCGACCTTATTTTTCTAAGGCGAGGTCCGTACCGCTGCGCCACCGCTGGTAAGGTAGAACATTACACGCAAATTATCTTCACTTTTCGATAAATAAATATAGACATAAGTTTTTTGTTTCAATTTTTATTACAACTCAAAATAATCAACATCCGTATCAAATTTATTCGCTAGTTATTGATTCAAATCAAACAAAATCAAATGTTCCCACACACAGAACACTTGCTAAATCAAATTACGAGTACTATGATTATGCACTAACCATACATTACATTACCCATACACTTCCTTGTTAATTTTAAAACAACCATCAATTTGGATAACAAGTCAAAGCCTAACATTAACAATCAATACATAGTTTGAAAGTCCGTTACCTGTTCAAATATGAAGAACTTGTCATTAAAAAATTACTGTCAACATTCAATTAACTGTCAAAACTGGAGTATATTTGAAAACAGACACAATTTAAGCTTTAACAGCAATAATTATAGTTTAAAATCGAGCATGGAATTAATTGGAAATAATGATGTGATTCTAAAATCAAAAATACAAATGGATACGCCATTTTAAATATGGAACTTTATGTCAAATGAATAAAAACTATATTAACTTGGCAGTTTAGTGACTGGCTGTAAATTTTAACGTAGTTTTTTAAATAAAGGTACACTACACTATACGCTCAGGTGCGCAACAAACTAATTAATTCAAAAGCCCGCATTTGATTAAACAAATCAAATGGTTTATTGTGTGTGGGGTGAAATGAGAAATCGCCAAGAAATTTAGTTCGTCACGTTCACGTATCGTTTCCTGCTTTTTGTTAGCGACGCCTCATTATTGTACGCAGAATATGCAAGGTTTTAGACTGGAGCACTTGGGATTGGTTTAAGTAGATTTTGACGTGACAACGTCTTAAATTAGGTTGCGGCTGGGAGGCACTTATGAGAAAGTGTAACGCTCGGTAACGTTACGATGAGTCGCCGAACGAGAGAGAGGCCCGCCGAATGCCTTGCGTCTCTCTCCCACTCAACTATGTTTCATCCTTCTTCCTACTATACGAATGAATATTCACATTAAAATTATTTTACCACTCAAAGTCGTTGTCACGTAAAACTTTCGCCCGTATACCGAATTTACAGGCAACCAATTTTTTTTAATAAGCAACGTTTAAGACTGGAGCGTTTGGGAATTGATTTTAGTTGATTTTTTTTTAATTTTAAACCTAATAGGCTTTACATTACATTTGGGATAAGTTGCAAAACAAGTGATTTGATTTAACCAGTTTAAGGATTGATGATTTTTTGTTTCTTTTTTGTTACATTTTTGTAATCGAAAAAGAAAATAATTCAAAAATTCAATTGAAAATAAGTTATTTATAAGATAAATAAAAAGACGTTTTTAGTATAAATAAACTACTTTTATCTTATAAAAAGTATGGGGAAAACATCACATGAATGATTTTCGTTTAATGACGTTTTTGACTTTTTGGTTTGATATAAGTGGCGTAAAACAACAACAATATTTTTTCAAATAATTAAATTGTTTTCATAGATTAAATTTATTTGCAGGTCTATAAATTAATAGTTCTACCCAACACCCCAGCACAGGTGTCGTCATTTCACACGACACGACGCCTTTATGATATCTCGTTTATTATTATGTCCAGTAATTATTGTGTCTGCCCACTGTGCGGTAATTCGGTTTGTTTATAGTTTTTCCGTAAATAGGTATTTTTACGTACTATGCATGCAAAGTTATGGTGGTCGATTAGTAAAGATTAGCAGGTAGTAGCTATAATGTAAAATGAGAAAATAAAAATATTATGCAACTAATTAAATATACAGGCGTTCCTGTTAACCCGTAATAATATAGCACGATAAATACTAAAAATTATATTGCCACCAAAAATAAATAAAGAAATAACCATTTAAATAAAAGGTATATAATAAAAGGATACGAAAAAAAAACATCCCATAAAATGCGCACTTTTTTATTAATGAGGAAGACAAGAAGAGGGACAACGGCAGATACTATCCGTGCCATTTTTTTTTATTTTAACCGAATGTTTCTGATCTTCAATACCATTTTAAAAATATCATTATTTTTGTCAATTAATTCATTAAATAAATTAAATTAACTAATAATTAATTTTTATAATTGAATTTTTTTTTTTTTATAATTTTTTTTTTGTTTAAGTAATTAGTTTTAGTTTTGTTTTAATCATAATATTAGAATTTAAATAAAATACACCTTTTTATTATATTAATGATATAAATCGTCGGGTTTGAGGGAATGCCCTTTTAATTAACACTTAAACATCTGTATAGTAGGTATAGGTACAACCTGAACCGGAAAGGCTGAAAAAAAATACATTTAAATTCATTGAAATCATTCATTCTTCAGGTCATTACTAACAGTGAAGTCAGAAATTAGTATGAATTATATTTTAGTCTTTTCTTTTTTTAGGCGGGTAATAATTGCTTACCTAATTATGTCATGTGACCTTTTAAACCCCAACAAAACTGCAATTAGATGGCAAATTAATTTACTTAATACACCAAATTATTTAACCAAAATCACCCCAAACAGTTATCAACCACAAAACGGTTTCACCCCATCGCCAGTTGAATTCCCACGGATCAACCGAAAAGGATGATTCACAGTTTTTAGTGGGATGATAATTTTTACAACGAAAAAAATACAAAATGAATTGAAAAGACATCGAAGGGGCTAGCACGAGCTTTGCGTTATTTTTTTCTCAAATATTTTTTTTAGCTTGGTCCTAACCGATTTAACCGATTTTACCTGTTTAACCGATTCGATGGCAAGAAAGAGCATAAAGGATTTACTTTTCACTTCAACCCTTTTTAGTGTCCCACTGCTGGGCATGGGTCTTCTCTTAACTATCTTATGAGTTGAGAGAGTTTAGGCCTTAATCCACACACGCTGGCCAAGTGCAGGATGGTGGATGTCACATGTCCTCGAATGATTAGATATGCCGGGTTCCTCACAATGTTTTCTTTCACTTATATTGAGCAGCGGTGATGAAACAATTTACACAAAGATGTGTAAGCACGACCAGGATTCGAACCCGCGACCTTATTTTTCTAAGGCGAAGCCCGTACCGCTGCGCCACCGCTGCCCAGAGCTTAGAGAATATTTTTTAGAAATTTTGATTTTAAATAATAATACTAGTTTAATGATACACACAGTAATAAAACTTAATAATTACATTATTATTTATTGTGACTATAATATTATGCTTTTTAATAGTCACAGTACGAATTACAACTGGAATCTTAGCTAGATTACGGAAATTAATTCCTACAAATATGATGGCCGACCGTTTAACTAGCGTATCGCCATCTGAGGTACAAAGTCATAAAACATTAATTAAATCTCATATAGAACTATTTAACTACAGATAAAAGTAATGTAAGACTATTCGTCACTAATATCCATATCGCTTGAATCATCATCACTCTTGAGGAGTCAGAATCTTGGCGATAGGCAATACGCGAGTTAAACGGTCAGCCTATAGTTATAAATTCCTATAAATGCGAAAGTAACTCTTTCTGTCTGTCGCGCTTTGACACCAAAACTTTTTAATCTCTAAACCCAATTTGGATGCTATTTGGTATGAAAATGGAAGACCTGGGAAAATTCTAAGTAGGATAGTTTTCATCTGACAAAAATAGGTTAATGGTATAGCGCGATAAATGATATACCTACGTGCGGCAGGGCGGAAAGCTTACCTTTTAATTACACAAAGTTCCTCTATCCTCTCTAGTATCATTCCCCTTGTCTTTTTCCCATTTCTATTGGGGTCGGCTCCCAGTCTAACCTGATGCGGCTAGCTACCAGAATTATACGAGCGACTGACATCTGACCTCGAAACCCATAGGCACCAGTAGCCGAGATGGTTAGACCAGGTGTCAGATTATATTGGCTTCTGACTACATGTAACGACTGTCATAGATGTGTTTAATGACAACCGGGACCGACGGCTTAACGTGCTCTCCGAGGCACGGAGGGTAGTCCCTCAACCAACCAGACACCGAAACAAATCTTTGTTGTTACACAAATATTATCCGGGGCGGGAATCGGACCCGCGACCTCCCGGGCACAGTATAACCCAATCGGGCGGCTTACACCGCTCGACTACCGAGGTCGTCTATCCTCTCTAGTATGTATCTAAGTAATTAGGTAGGTACTTTTTACGTACATACCTAACATTTCAATACCATACCATAACCATAAAATTTCAATAACATTTAAAGGGTGTGAAAACAATTTTTAAATTTAAGTTGCCATTTTTTTTTTCGATTTTAAAAACTATTTTTTGTAATTTAATATCACACTTTATTTCTCTGTTTCTTCATTTTAATTAGCCACAATCACAAAAATCACTATTTTTATACCACTAAAATTAATCCCATAAAATTAAAATCATAACAAAAATATTAAAAACAATATTTACATCGATGCACCGCAAAACTGGCCCCAAACGATACGCCTTTAATTAAATTAATAATTATTTTATGTTATTTAATATCACACTTTATTTCTCTGTTTCTTCATTTTAATTAGCCACAATCACAAAAATCACTACTTTTATACCACTAAAATTGATCCCATAAAATTTAAATCATAAAACAAAAATATTAAAAACAATATTTACATCGATGCACCGCAAAACTGGCCCCAAACGATACGCCTTTAATTAAATTAATAGTTAGCTCATGCGATACAAATGACTACTGACAAAAAATAGATCTAGAAAGATAAAAACCAATAATAAAACGCTTCCTTTATCACAAACGGGCTTGTAATGACGAATATATGAAATAAAATGTTTAGAAATGTCAAAGGATTATCAAAAATATAAGAAAACGGCTTCGCCCGCGAAATTGATCTCACTAATCTTGTTTCTCCATACAAACTTTGGAACCCCGTTTCACCCCCTTAAAGGGTGAGTTTTGAAAAATCCTTTCTTAGTGCACCTCTAGACCCCATAAGGGACCTATGTGCCAAATTTGCAGTCTCCAGACCCAGCGGTTTGGGCTCAACGTTGATATGTCAGTCAGTCAGTCAGTCAGCTTCTTCTTTTATATAATTAGATTTGAACTGTATTGAAAAAATTCTAATACGCATTTTTCCATAGCTTTCAGTAAATCCTTTTTTTTTAAAAATTAAACAAATCATGAGCTACCTGAAAATATAGCTTTGGTGATGTAGGAGTCAATCTCACTCACGTTTGCCTAACTTTACGCTCTAAATGTGTTTTTAACCATCCTTAATTTCTTCCAACATTAATTCTAAGTCCGATCATAATTTAAAAATAAAATTATCACTTTTAATCAAAGTTGTATTAATAATTACTAGTTTTCCCTATTTCATTTAAAGTTCGAATTCTACATTCCAAAGACGGCGATTAAAACAGCATGTACTTACTTTACGCTCGTTCACGTGATCTGCTGAGCATTTGTGCGGCTGAAAATTCGTCGTAGCAAGTCCGCAAAGAACCCGCATGATTCAAAACTGTCGATCACGATAACGGTGTACCGGACATTCTGTTATAAATGTAATCCAACAGATATTAATCACGGTTGCACGTGGTTTGTTCAAAATATATAATTAGTTAGATGAGTTTCAATCTAAATTTTCCCATGAAAACTTTTGAGATTGAACCTACCACTCATCATTGGTATAGGATATAGCGGGTTCGCCTCTAGACTGAGGTCGCGGATTAAAATCCATGCTTGACCAAAAAGAGTCACTTCACTTACTTGAAGTATGTGAAGTGATATCAATGTCCTACTTCTGAGCTGGATCTTCTCTTAGATGTTAAGAGTTGAGAGAGTTTAAGCTTTAATCCACACACACTGGTCAAGTCCAGGTTGGCGGATGTCAGATGTCCTCGAATGATTAGTTCTTAGACATAGTTTCCTCGCGATGCTATCACTCAGGAGACATGATGTCACAGCAATCCTAAATCGCACAAGCAAAGATTCACCGACTATTAACATATATACAACTTCCCGACAAGAACAGTCGGGGGAGTATCACGATCGCCGGCTCAACTCGCCCGGCTAGAAGATCTTTCCTTTTCACTGAAGGGTCACTACCACCCGACCCTCCAGTCCCCTCCAGACCGTTATAAAGAAGCGGTGATGAACCAATTCACACGCCCCCCAATCCCCTAAAAAACTAGAATGTACGGCAACGTCCTGAGCCGAGGTTCGTCCCCACATGGGGAGCCCTCATGGCAGTTGCCACAGTACTTGATCGGTTCGACAGTCTTCGGACGGCTCACCGAAAAAGTCCGGTGAACTAAGAGAGGCCCTTTCGGCCGATTGGGTTAGGTCAGCAAAAAAAGATGATTTACACAAAGATGTGTGGGCACGACCGGGGGTTATACTAGGAACCTAATAATTTAAAGCCGATACAGGTTTCTATTGCAGGATTCTCAATTCAATTCAATTCAATTCAATTTATTTATTTGCGAAAAAAAATCATCATCATCAATACCCTTGCCTTTTTCCCATTTCTATTGGGGTCGGGTCCCAGTCTAACCTAATGCGGCTAGCTACTAGAATTATACGAGCGACTGCCATCAGATCTCGAAACCCATAGGGAACCACTAGCCGAGATGGTTAGACCAGGTGTCAGATTATATTGACTTCTGACTACATGCAACGATTGTCATAGATGTGTTAAATGACAACCGGGACCGACGGCTTAACATGCTCTCCGAGGCACGGAGGGTAGTCCCTCAACCAACCAGACACCTAAACAAATTTTTGTTATTACACAAATATTGTCCGGGGCGGGAATCGAACCCGCGACCTCTCGGGCACAGTATAGCCCAATCGGACGGCTTACACCGCTCGACTACCGAGGTCGTCTATTGCAGGATTCTATTGATGGAAAATGTAACATTAATCCAAATTAAATTACCCTTCAGCATATCATTAAGTTAAGTAGCAACAAAAACAAAACGTATTCAGTTTATTTTTTCAAGCATTCCTTTAATTCTCACCCCCATTTACATTCTCACCCCTATATGTCAATTGTATAATTCTTTCAAAGAAAATGGATCCTCCCTTAGAATAAACTTCCTTAAATCAATAGTAACACATCACCGACAGAATTTACAATAATTTAAAATCATTGTAACCCCTATAACATACGCAGTAAAGTCGACATTTGAATAACATCTTTGCAATATAGGCTAATTAAAATTACAGTAGTAGTAAATTACGAAAACCTTATAGCTTTACATATAAGGTTTAAATTAAGGTGTTTTTTGTTGCATTGTCAGATGGATATTATGGTTTTGATGTTGTAAGAAGGTGTCATTTGCATCAATCCGTGTCCTATTAGTAAATTCCCTTTGTTTAAATAATGGGGTGGCTGAAAAATTTGAAGTTGGGTAATTGGTCTCTGTTGTACAAGAATGATTGTTGAAAAATATTTTGTACGAAAATAATCTAATAGAAAAAACATGAATCTAAATATATAAAACAAGAAACTGACTGACTGACATATCACCGCAGAGCCTAAACCGCTGGGTCTGGAGACTCCAAATTTGGCACATAGGTTCCTTATCGGGTCTAGGTGTGCATTAAGAAAGGATTTTTCGAAACTCACCCTTTGAGGGGTTGAAAAGGGGTTCCAAAATTTGTATGGAGAAACAAGATTAGTGAAATCAATTTCGCGGGCGAAGCCGCGGGCAGAAGCTAGTTAGGTATAATAATCAATTCTTTTAATAAATGCAGGCAGGCCAGAGTAGCTCTGCCCAGTATTAATGCCGGCAAGCCGCTGCTTTTTTGGGGGCTGAGTCACCTTCGTCCGTGGGAGTGCACCTTTTATCTGAATCCCCACACGTGGTCCCCGGATGGTGCAAATCAGGTGACAATCAACTGGTAAACAATAATTATGTTTACTGGTAATCAACTGGTGGTAGGCTTCGGCCGTGGTTAATGACCACCTACCAGACGGGGCCGCACCGCCGACTGCTTTGCCGTGTTCTGGTGTGATGTCTGGCGACACCATTTATGAAGGTGGGTCGGGATTGTCGTCGAACCTCATTCCGCTGCCACCTTCGAACCGAAAGTGATTCTGTATATTGAACGAGCGCGTTCTATCGTAGACTATATTATTGCTTAACATCAGGCAAGTTGTAGTCAAGCGCAAGCCTATTTCTTTATAAAAAAAATCTAACACGGTTTACAAGACCGCACCTGCGGCTAATCACAAGTATTATTATTGGCTATGCCTTACTAAACAAATACCTTTGTACCATAGCATAGGTGTTAAGGATAGTCCTCTGTGCTGTTTCGCATGGAGGCAGAAAAAACAGCTGTACATGAACTTATGCTGTCCAGGTCTGGCAAGATACACGGCTGAACACCTCGGGTCGCCGAGGTCGCTCAATGAAGCCGTCGGCATCGTGAAGGGTCTGCTAGGATTCCTCCTGGAACTGGGCTGGCAGTAGCTACGCCAGACCACCACGCAAAATAGGCACACACTTGACCAGTCTGCAGAGTATAATAGTACAGACTTATCGATTACCAAAGTTCAGACGACTACTGTACGACTTCTCCTAACACACGCAAGCATGATCCGTAGCCTCTCTCATCCAGCTCTTGCCAGCAACCTTGCTCAGACCATCACGCTACATTTGCTAATATTGCGGCGGTTTTTACACTCTTTAATTCTGCGGCTAATATTACTGTATAGTCTTAAAAAAATGCTAATAACTTACCCGATAATCATCAAATAACTGTCATTGACAATTTACCTGTCAAAAAAACAGCAATTCTCAACAAATTATTGCCTCAATTACTCACTAATAACAAAGAATAAAATCGCACTGCATTTTAATTCCAAGTAACTTAATGGTTCGTTGGTCAAAGAGGCCGGTGCACAAAGGATGACACACAGGTTACTACAATGCTGGAAAGTAACCCCCGTGTTCATAAACGGATTTTAACCTCATCATTATAGCTAAAATAGTTTTATATTTCGTTTGTCTTTGTCTGTCATCTTGACATTTCGACTAGTAAGAAAAAGCAAAGTCCATTTTAACTAAAGAGTCTTATAACTTTTTTATGAATAAAGCCGTGTTTAAACAAAAAAAAACACTAGATAATTTCTTGTAATATACCGTAATTTCATTATTTTCTGTGATACAAAAACCGTTAAGATAATGTAGCATGCATGTAGTTAACATGGAAAAGATAAACAATTTAGTAGGTACGTTGGGAAAACGTTTAATTTTTTTTGGGACTTAACCCACCACCGCGATCCCGCTATTTGCCAGGATCAGCAACGGCGCCGTTAAGAGACTCGGGAATATTAAAGCCTAGTCCCTGGACTAAACTGTCTTCGATCCCGCACGAAGTTGATCAAAAAGACTATAAGAGGAGTTGAAAGTAAGATTATTCACTTATCTCCCGGTAAAGCAGCAGCTTGTTAAGCTATGAACGCGAGCACTGCTAAGACAGAACTTCTAAATTAAATTGACATTATTCCTATTTCACTTGATATTATTTTCTATTGACTTCTAATTTTGTATTGTATTTAATTGACATTATTATTATTTCATTTGATACTGTTTTATATTGACTTCTTATTTTATACCATGTTGACATTAATAATTGAATATTCTGAGATTAATAATTTATAATTGATGATAATAAGTTGTTTTTACTATTATTTACGATTAATAATTTGGCATGTAATAGTTGTACATATTAACAGATATTTCAATTTTTCTTCCAAAACTATTATGTAATTTTGCACACCGTAAAAGGTGAAACATGCTGTACTTTATATACAACTCTGCCATAACAACGTGTAACCATGTTTCATGCAAATAAATATTCTTATTCTTATTCTTATTCTCAACAGTAAGATTCAAAAGATATTATGTAAAACTATTAAGTGCCCTTGCCCAACCCTTTTTAGTATCCTATAGCTGGGAACGGGTCTTCTCACAACTATCTCACAAGTTGAGGAAGTTTAGTTTTTAGATATGCCGGTTTCCTCATAACCTTTACCGATATTCATCAATGGCAATGAAACAATTCACGTATACTTATGTAGCTTTGACTGCGATCTAACCCGCGACATTATATTTCAGAGGCGATGCCAATACTGCTGAATCACCGCTGCTCTAATTAAATCTAATAATATTCACTAATAAGGACTTCTAAAAGAATCAGCTGGATTCCTTCAAAATTAATCAAGAAAAATCACGAAACCCTTTAAACTTGAAGTATGAAAGATATTCCCGCCAAATATCTCATCGAGACACACAAACCACATGTTCGAACATTAACACATGTAAGCAGTTCTATTAATCAAAAATTAACTTGAAGGCGTAAAACCTGACGTTAGGAAGTAACATTAGTTTTACTGACAATGATCATTTATTAACCAGTTAAACAGTACACGAAAATAGAAATGGTAATTAGAATTAATAAGTGAAGTAAAACAACATTGGGTTTAATGGACCATTTACACGAGAACAGCAGTCGGGACAGGACAGTATGGAGGCTGAAGGATCAGGTGATAGTCAACCTCCAGTGTAAAGGGAATATCTTCCAGCTAACGAGGTGTGATGTCCAGTGACCGCGGTTCCCTCCGCAACTGTTCTTTTCAGGAAGTTACCTATGCCAATCGTCAGTGATTTTTTTATTCTAAAATAAGCTTGCGCTTGACCACAACTTACCTGATGTGAAGCAATGATGCAGTCTATGATGGAACGCGCTTACCCAGTAAATACCAATTCACTCTTGACTTGAAGACCACTAGATTATAGCTATCGGGAAACATAAATGCCGGCAGCGAAATCCACAATTTGGCAGTTCGCACAATGAAAGTCAAAGCAAAGCGCTTTGTACGTACCCGTGGAATTTCCACCATATAACGGTGGCGTACTGCCGTACCTCTACTTGTCCGAGGAAAGAACAGGGATGGGGAAATAAGATTGTGTAATTCCAACGCACACTCTCCGAAGTGTATCCGGTAAAAGACTGAAAGACTAGCAACTATGCGGCGATGCTCGAGGCTTTGCAATTTAGCCTTGACGAGAGATTCGTTGCCAATAAGCCTCTTGGCTCGCCTTTCAATAGACTCCAACGCCTCGAGTTGGTATTTAGCTGACCCATCCCAAAAATGCGAGCAGTACTCCATACTTTGCTTGTGCGATTCAAGATTGCTATAATTGAGTGGCGTAAGGTATGTGAAGCTGTTGGTTCGACCGTCCTCGGACGGCTTACCAAAAAAAGTCCGGTGAACCAATAAACGCCCTTCCGGCCGATTGGGTTAGGTCATCCGCAAAAAAAAATTGTGAAGCCACAACAGTAAGAGAAGACAGCAAACCACTAGAAAATAAACTGCATTGAATTGTCCACAAACCAGTTGTCTCAATTTACACGACGCATTTTAGTGGCTTGCTGTTCAGTCCTAATATCCTGTCCTGGCTTATTCTCGTGTAAAAGTCACGAGAGTTTAAGCAATATTCTGTGAGTGATCAGCGGTGACAGTATCGGTTTTACCTCACCTTTGAAATATATGGTCGCGTGTTCGATCAATGGTCGTGCACTCGTGCGTACACATCTTTGTGTGAATTGTTGTTGGCACGACTGGGATTTGAACCTGCGACCTTATATTTTAAAGGTGAGGCTCGTATCGCTGCGCCACTGCTGCTCAATGAACTGTTCATTGAACAAATAAAATCGCTGTCTCCTACCTCTTCATAGTTATTTAAAAGTTAACCTAAACCTTAAAACCTAATTAAGGGGTGGAGAATAACACCTGATTTTATGGTCGAATAAAACACAAATTGACCGTAAAAGGGCGCGATGACGTCACTCGTATATCAAGTGTATGGAAATTGGAACATATGCGCAAGCGCCGATTGATGTTACTGATACATTTAAGTTGAATAAAATTTGAATAAATTTCACATTGGCTGGTTACTGTGAGTTTTGATTGGAACTAACTAACCAGTTACATGATTTTATTTAAATTGACCGTGTAAAAGTAAAAAAAAAAACAAAAGTGTCAATGAATAAAAAATATTTTTTTAATATAAAGGCGTCTGTCGCGGCTTCACGCCAAAACTTCTAAAGGGATTTGAATGAAATTTGGTATGGAGATAGTTTGATACCCGGAAAACGACATTGGATTGTTTTTATCTGACTTCGCAAAAAGAGGTTAATAGTTTAGCGCGATAACCGACATAAGGGCAGGCGGAGCCGCGGTTGGAAAGCCAGAGCTACTTTTAATTAAGGAATTCGGCAGATAGTAGGTAATTAACTCACGTGCTAATCCTTACTAATATTATAAATGTGAAAGTAACTCTGTCTGTCTGTCTGTCTGTTACGCTTTCCCGCTTAAACTACTGAACCGATTTGGATGAAATTGGGTATGGTGGTAGTTTGAGACCCGAGAAAGGACATAGGATAGTTTTTATCCGACTGCGTAAAAAGAAGGTAATGTTTTGGCGCGATAACCGACATACACGCTGTTGAAGGCGCTGTCGGAAAGCTAGTAACAAATAAAAAAGTAAAATGTGTATTTAAATGGGACTAGTTTTTTAACATAATTCATAGACATAACGATAAATTATATAGTACCAGTGACTTTTATTATTCGATACTTACGAACAGTACACTGAAAATAGTTTAATTTAAGGAATAAATCGGTAATATGCGAGTACATACAAATTAGCTAAATAAATGTCAAAAAAATTATAATTTTTTTTTGGTCTAGTTATTTACGAATATATTTTTGTTTCAACCCTTTTCAACCAGTTTAATGGTTTACTTTTTAAAAAATTTACTATATATTTTTTTTTTACAAATTGGTTTATTTTTAAAATCCAGACTATTGGCAGTATTTCTCAGTAAATGCCACGCCAGGAAATACTTGATATGTACAATATTTTTCTTGTTTCTACGAAAATTTAAAGGGTGAAAACAAAATATTAAGCTTTATTTCATTTTCATTTGAAATAGAAGTCACTTCTGACTATTTTATTCTAACATTATTACAGTGTTCATTTAAATTCTATTGTCGTGCGACCAAACATATGTTCAAGATTTTGATACCACTAAACGCAATATTATGCTAATACAGAACATTACCACATGCTCTAAGTTACACGATTTGAATAAGGTGTTTCATATGAGAGAATAATTAGTTCAAAAGTGCATTAATATCAAAATATGGGTATTTATTTCGATGAAGAAACTGACTGACTGATGACGTATCAACGGACAGCCCAAACCACTGAGTCTTGAAACTTTAAATTTGGCTTAAAGGTAAGACGTCTAGGGGGGGTAAACTATAAAATAATTTTCAAAACTGACACACTAAAGGGGTGAAACGGGGACTAAGTAGGCAAAGGGAAACTAGTACGTATCCTATTAATATAACATTCCTGGGTTATAAAATATAAATATATATTTTATTAAGTTTGTCGCCTACATTTTTTTGTGAAATTAATTGTTTATGATATTGACAGTAATACATAGACGAGAAAAAACTATTTCGAGCGGTGAAAGCCGTTTGATTGGGCTGTACTATTCCCGGGGAGTCGCAGGTTTGATTCCCGCCCCGGACAATCTTTGTGTAACAACAAAGATTTGTTTCGGCGTCTGGTTAGTTGAGGGACTACCCTCCATGACTCGAAGAGCACGTTTAGTCGTCGATCACGGTTGTCTTTTATAACATCTATGACAATCGTTACAGGTAGTCAGAAATATAATACAATCTAACACCTGGTTTAACCATCTTAACAACTGGTTCCCTACGGGTTTCCAGGTCTAATGGCAGTTGATGAAAAAAACACAATTTGGTCTCTTTTTCAATTTGTTGTTTTAAGTTTTTGATTAAGTCTTATTTCTGTCTTCTTTTTAATTCTTTATCACCTTTTATTTTATTGCTCTTTCTAGCAACATTGTCAAAGTCAGCCGTAGCCAATTCTGTATTGTGCTTTAAATTGTAAAGTTTTATTGGTCGATATGACACGCACCAATTTTTGCGACACTTGGTTACGTCGTCCGGCTCAAAGGGCCATTTATGTGTGTGGTCTAAAACACCGTGTCTAATGAGGGGTAGGTTAAATAAATGTATCTTTGGTGGAACTTTTCCTTTGTTTTGTGATATCGGTGTACGTTATGGATATTATAGAGATAGTAAAGATGTAATGTTTGCAAAAGATACCGCCTTTAAACGGTTTTTGAAAAGAATATTTCAATTATCCGATGGTTTATTATTAGTGATGCATTGACAACTATTATGTGGCTATACAAAAAGAATTTTTTTAAGTAATTTATGTAATTGCATTGGTAGGAACGGTCGTTTCTACCGTTTTCCATAAATTTAATTAAATTGGGATTTGTAGCCAATTTCAATTATGTACTAGATGTTTTATATTCGACAGTAATATCTTATACTATAGGAGCAGCGGTGGCGCAGCGATATCAGCCTTGCCTTTGAAATATAAGATTGCGGGTTCGATCCTCGGTATAGTACCCTCAAATATATTTGGATTGTTACATCGCTGCTGCTCATGAACATGCTCCTGTCATGTGTAAGAACTATTCATTCGAGGACATGTGACATCCACCGACCCGCACTTTGCCAGCGTGTGTGGATTAAGGCCTAAACTCTCTCAACTCATATGATAGTTGAGAGAAGACCCGTGCCCAGCGGTGGGATACTAAAAAGGGTTGAAGTGAATATAAATGTAATAATGTACCATTTTAGTTGGATAAATAAATGATACAAAAAAATTATTAAGTATTCATAAACTAATTTATATTTAACTAGCTTTTACCCACAGTTTCACTCGCTTAGTCCCCGTTAATCCCCCTTATGGAGTGTGTTTCAAAAAATTTTCTCTTAGTGCACCCCAAGACCTCATAGGAGACCTTTGTGCCAAATCTAAAAGTATATAAACTCAGCGGTTTGAACTGTGCGTAAATTGTCAGTCAGTTAGAAATAAATAGTAAAATTATTATTATAATAGAAGATACTTACCTATAAATCTTTAACTAACTTATTAATATTTATTTCGCTTCATCACTCCCCACTCATTCGGACTATTGATGAATTAGCTTCGGGATTATGAAGACTAATTCTGCCAAAGTGAATTTTTGGGGTTCCCTAAGTAGGAAGAAGAAAAATGGTTCGCCCCGTGACTTGCCAATACGTTAATGATATAATCGAATCAGAAATAAAATTATTGTACAGAAATATGTAATAATGCAACAGTTTGTGAAGATATTTGTTGGTATTTCACTGGAAAACTCACTCAAAAGCAAGCGCGTTCCATTGTTGACTACATAATTGCTTAGTATTAGGCAAGTTGTGGTGAAGAGTAAGCCAATTCTAGAATTTCTTGGTTTCAATAACACAAGCTTTGATTAGTTTGGAACCAGATGACAATGTGTTAAGGTCTTTGAATATTATTATTATCTATTAGTAGATAGTGATTCAGTCATTATTTAAACTAAATTAGTGGTAATAATAATAATTAATAATTAAGCCTTTTATTTCCACAACAATAAATTTACATTTCAAATGTTTGTTAGTATTGTTTGTTAAACTTATAAATCTGGTGTTATTGTAATTAGTTAGCTTTCTGTGAAGTGTGTGGATCCCGTGTGGGTAAAGGCCTCCTCTTTCATTTTCCAGAATACTCTGTCTCTAGCTAGGGTAATCCAATCTTGTCCTGTTGTTTTTGTCACGGTGGGCTCATGAATTAACAAAAACGAATTAACAAATTAGTAGTAATAAGGTAAATTTTATAGTCAGTTAGATTTTTACTTTGGTTGTAAATAAAAATATTGGTCATCATTCAAACGCAAAATCTTTACAAACCCACTATAATAAACTGTAATACAATCAATCAAACAAAAATCATACTTTTCCGACTTTTAAGCATTCTATCAACATTATCTCTAACGGTATGATATTCAACTCTGCTCACCCCCTGATGTGGAGTCATCATGACTGTCACTATAACATTTGGTAGCTATCTGATGTAGTGGCATTAAGTTGGATGATAGGCTTTAGGTACACTGAGAGATATTAAATAGATAAAATAAAATAAGACTAACTTGTAATTCAATAAGTTGGGACATCAAATACTTCAGTCCACCCGTGACCATGAAGTCTGAATAGACTTTCAATCGTCGGGTTATAAAATTTAAAATAAACGGTGATGTAATCTATTATGAAGTAGTTTTATTTCAATGAAAAAATAATCATATTGAACAAAAAGGATATTGAAAATATGTACCGAGTTTAACCTATTAAGTACTAAACTTTTAAACTATCGCGTTGTTTTTAATATGTATCATAATAACGAGCAATTAATCACGCTCGTCATTATTTTTTTTTTACATTTTAACACGGATTTTATAGGTCGTGGTCGCAAGCCGATTGATTCAGCAAAAGAATTTCATTGATGTTGCTGCCGGTGACCGTTGATATTATAAAAAAATATAAATCGAAATTTAAATTTAAATCTAATTTAAATTTAATTTAATCTAATTTAAATTATCGAGTCACAGTTTTCGTTGCCATACTCCTCCGAAACGGCTTGACCGATTCTTATGAATTTTTTTATGCATATTCTGTAGGTCTGAGAATCGGCCAAAATCTATTTTTCATCCCCCTAAGTGAACATTTTTTTTTAATAAATACGCGGTACGAAGGTCGCTGGGGCAGCTAGTAATATATAAATACGTCACGTGACAGTTTAATAGCTCACTGTGTCTCAAACTTAAAATATTCCTCGCCGGTTACTACGGGTTCACTTTAAAGTTTAAACATTTGTACTCAATCCGACGAAGGGTAAAATATGGGGTGAGATTTGAACATTATTTGCGGATTTAAAAACAGAATGCGGATTTGAAGTTTCGTTTTTTAAAATCCCTGTTATAGGGTGAGTTTAGGTTAAGTGATCCGTTAATAGAGCACATGGGCAAAGCGGATTAGTATTGCTGAATTTTAGTTATGATTGTTAAGAGGTATAATCAGATTTGACTTTCAACTTGTACGTGGGACAAGTAGTATAAAAAATACAAATAGATTGCCTAGTAGGCGTAGAGGATTGCGCAGGTTTAGGTACTTAAGCTAAATAAGGGTTAACCCTCATTTTATTGTTTTCAACTTAATGATAAAAGTAACGAATTGAAATAAAAAAAAAAGAAAATAAAATAAAAATAAAATAAAATAAAAAAAGAAATAAAAAATAAAAAAATTAAATTCTCTACATTTTTGTCTCTGTTAAGTGGTAAGTTTTTGCAAATTTTCGCGTTACGCAACCCTAATCAGCTGTTTTTCTGAACTATCTTTGACCTAATAAAAATTATTAACATAAATGTGACATAATATCAAAACTAGCGGTCTCTTCAAAAGTTAGGGTTGTTTAAGAAAATAAATTGGAAAATAATGTAATAATATTATTAATTATATTTATTTATTAATATTTTACAGGATTACTCTCTTTCATAATTGATTTATTTAAGTTTACACGTCACAATACTATTGCATAAGACTCAAATGAAGTAGAATTGAAGGCCTTTCCGGTTTACCCTTTACATATGGCCTAAAACCTATATAGTTTACCCAACAAGTCTAATCTTTTATTTGTAGTTTGAATTAATTGCCTATAATTAGTTGCACAAAATTTTACAATGCAACTGAATAACCGTGCAAAGATTACAACCGACATACTCAACAGATGGCGCTGTACTCAATAAGCGTAAGTAATCTGTAATGAGCTCACCTGCTTTTGTGACGTTGAGTAATACTAGTGTTTTCAGTATGTTGGGGTTGGTTTATTAATGAATTGGAATGTGTGAATTATGATTTGATATTATTTGTGTTAATTAGAGACTTTTGTCTTTATTGGTTGTTATTTTTGTATCGATTTCGAGCTTAGTAAGCTTTGAGGGCTGTGGCACCTTTGAATCCCCACACGTGGTTCAAATCAGGTGACAATCAACTGGTGGTAGGTTTTGGCCGTGGTTAGTGATCACTCACCAGACAAAGCCACAAAACCACACCGCTAAGCAGCCTTGCCGTGTTCTAGTGCGATGTCTGGTGATACCATGCAGAGAGGGTGAGTCGGAATTATTGCTACTTTAAGGTTTCTAACCATATGGAGGCTCATTTTACTGTCACCTTCTCACCGATAATCATTCGTAATCACGAGTGAATCGGTATACTGGGCTTAGTATGCTATTAGTATAAAATATATACTATTTTTAATCGTCTTCCAAAAAAAGATTGAGGTTATATATTCCACTGTATTTTTTTAGGTATTTATGTACAGCGATTTTTCCTCCAAATGATTTCGATTTTTTTTTATTTTATTTGAAAGAGTATACTTACTTCCACGGTGGTCCCATAATCCACACTTGCTGGCCAAGTGGGGGTTGGTGGATGTCATGATATGACACCTACCATGTCTTTGAATGATTAGTTTTTAGTATACCGGTTTCTTCGCGATGTTTTCATTCACCAATATTGAGCAGCGGCAATGTAACAATTCACACAGAGATCGAACCCGCGACCTTATATTTCTGAGGCGAGGCCCATACCACTGCGCCACCGCTGCCCATATCCACCTGACTACTACCTAATGACAAACAATTGACAAATGCGCACGCTACTAGCACTTCCGTACAAAATCACATTAAATAAAAAATAAAGAACAAACAGAAAATTACAAACCATTTGACATATGACACCGCGAATATTCAAATTAATGCATTATCGATATGAACAAAGGTGCACTTGACTGGAAAAAGGGAGTTTTTATGACACCTTCGTGTTACACAAATTACACAGTCTAAAAAACTACCAACAATATTTTGTTATAACAACCAGTATGTTAAATAATAAATTAGAATATTTTTATACTGTGACACAATTTTGAGGGGAGATAGGGAGAATTGTATACAGAGGTTATGAGGTATAATTCGAGCGTAAATCAAATTTGACCGGTGGGCGGGTTTAGTTGTCTTGCGCATATGGCGATGTTTCTAAACGCTATGATTGTTACAATTCTAAGTGCTTTCGTGTGTAGGAAGCGACGGTTTGTTCGTGATGAATGGATATAAAGTGGGGTAAGACAGACGGCTTAATAGATGTGCTGTAATATGCTATATTGCGTCAAAATTTTGTGATATTGATTTAATGTTATTTTAAATTGGACGTATCGACTAGTTGTCATTATGGTTATTAGCTTTAGATATTTGTATGTAGCCAAGTAATTTATTAAATACGAAAAAAAATTTGCATACTTATTTTTTATAAGTTTTCCGTTTAATTTCTTTATTATTAATATTCAATATATTAATAACCAGTAGATTTACATCATAAATAAAAACAGATTTTGCTAAAATTGACTGAGTTATATAATCGAATATCTATTTTATTACATTATTTTATTGTAATATTATTATTTTATTCCGATATACAGTTTGACATAAGTAAAAAAAGTAAGATGTTTACATAAACATAAAGTTTTAATAATAAACATTTTACTATTTATTATATAATGAATTGTTATAACATATTATAATATAGCTAATACATAATTAAAAATTATTTTTATTTTATTGTGACTAATATAATTAAAAAAAATCTTATCAAATTATTACTATAATTTGTACCACCTTAAATGTACCTATTATTCACAAAATAAATAAATTTGAATTAGAATTAGAATTTGAAAACAATAATTAGATCAAGTAAATTCTAAGTACTAATTTTGGTTTTATTACATAAATACCTTAGATCGAAGATAGGAACTTTAGTCAGGTGAAGTAATTAGGGCAGACCTAACAATACCACAGATATAATAGAGGTAATTATTTGCGCAGTCTGATTATGTATGGTGATTTTATTCAAAAACCGTATGTTCAAACAAATGTTATAGAACACGTGCTAAGTGAGTAATACTTTGCTGTAACTAACTTCAAAAAGAGGTTATAACTGCTGAATTTTGTTACATCTGTTAATTGAAGTTAGTATATGCGATTTAGCACCGACTTCAATTCAAGCATGTAAATATAAAAATAAAATAAAAATAAATAAATATTCTGGGACATTAACACACACGGTCATCTGGTCCCAAGCTAAGCAGAGCTTGTGTTATGGAAACCAGATAACTGGTATATACTATACATATAATACTTTTCTTTTGTAAATATATACTTATAATAGATATTTACACCCAGACTCGATACAAACACAAATAATAATAATAATAATAATAATAATAATAATAATAATTTTGTATTTTAGAAGGCGGTTCTTTTTTGTTTTTATAATTTTATTTTAAACGTTTTATAGAATTTTAAACAACTGAAATATACCTAAATCATTAATAATTTACAGAAATTAAATTTTATAAGAAAATTATTATTTTTTGGTATAATTAACAGACTAAAAATAATAATTACAATAACGTAACATAGCGTTCTGCCTGTATTATCCGAAGGTATAGGCTGAGGTATTTTACCAGCTATGTCCCGTACGTAATAGGGGACGAGCCTATTACTATTCATCGGGCACATTTCAACGTCAAGTTGCAACTATGATTTTCTAAGTAAATTAAAAGTCTTCTTACTTGACCCGGGAGTTGAACCCGGGGCCTTGTGGTTATTAAACGAACACGTTTACCACTGGACCACCGAGGTAATTACAATAACACAGTAAAATAACATACCATACATAAAGATCATAATCAGCTTATATAACCAACCATAACGCTGCCAAATTAATCTGAACTTCAAAGTATTATCCTTTGAATCACTATTTATTAAGTCGACTCCTATTTTACGCTTACAGTGCTAGCCACAAAAACTCCCACCCCATTGAACACCTGTGCGTTCCCTCGAAACTTGGGCAATATGCCGATAAGTTTGGTACGCCACTTGTATAATACGTACAATAAATAAGTAGGCGTTATTTTTAAACTTTGATTATAGTGGCAGGTATGAAAAACTATGTAAATAAAGGAATTTTCTCTTACTAAGAATGTAAAAATAAAGAAAAAATATTTTCAGCCCGTTAAAAAGACAGTTACAGTCTTATTAATAAAAATCTTCTATGACTCTTTAGATAAAATAGATTTAATCTTTTTTTAACTAGTACAAATGACAGGCAAAAACAAACGAATTATAAACCTATTTTAGCTATAATGAGGTTATAAAACATTTATGAATACGGGGGTAAGAATTTTTTTTTGTGTATAAGACTGTTCGGGGCTTTTAAATGTTCTCGCTCATTTTGCTAATTAAACAAAATTCCTAGGCGAAAAGTAATACACTTCAGTCAATTATCCATCAACAGATAGAGGATAAATAGGATAACGAAATTCACTACACATAAATGAACTTACACTTGTTTTTTTAATTTTTTTTTTTCATGCAATAATATATTAGGTACCACCATCGCTTGCGTGCGCAGCATTTACCCTAACCGCCTGCGCTAATAAAGAATTATTGTTTTCGTTGCGTCACACTCCACTGTTTTGCTTAAGGATTTCCTTTCTATAAGTCTCTCGGTCTTTCAACTGACACGTTTGCTTTGCACTTGTTAGATTTTTTTAGAGATGTCATTTGTTTTTAAACAAGTGTACAACTGTTACTACATTCAAATTTAACCCTTATGCTATTTGTTTATAAGAATAAAATTTAAGTGCAATAATATTTTCTACCAAAATTTTATGCGGTGTTATTATTAAATAGGTCCTTAGAAAATTAACTGTACGTGACAAATGTATAGGGTCATGCAAAGTAATATGACCTGAGTTCAGGAAACGTGGTTTTGTTTTAATATTCGCTTTTGGATATAATGTCACGTATTTTTGACCTCCTGTAGTTTTAGTTGCGTTAAGTAGCATTGCGATGGATAAATCTAAATACACAGTAGACTTCCCACTTAAGTGACTGCAGCATAAAGGCCTCGTGCGGGAAGAAATTTTGTGTCATATCAAATTTACCCCTTTCAATACTGATTCAGTCGAGAATGTAAAGACTAGCTCCTCATTTATAAACGTCTAACTTTATAACAGCTAAAATAGGTTTATAAATCGTTTATTTTTACCTGTCATCTTGAAATTTACACTAGTGAGAAAGAAAAAAGATCCACTTCAACTATAGAAGCATATATATTTTATATATTAATAAGACCGTGAAAAGTGCTTACCGTGCTTTAGATGTCTTCATTATTTTTTTACTAAACTACAAATCACTGTCCATATTGCTCTCACAGAAAATTGTACGAAAATCCCCAAAAACACGTAAAACCATTTTCGAGTCTGCCGTCTGATGATGCGACGTTTTCCAAGATTAATATAGATACATATGTGGATTTCGGAACATTATATCCCATGACTTGTAGTTTTATCCCAAACTATTGTATAGAAAATAAATCATGTGTAATACAATTTTCGCACAGCATATTTTGCTTTTCTTTTCTTTTTTTTCACATCACTAATGTATCAATTTACCCGGGTCTACTCTAATTTTTGTTTAACTTGATTAAACACTTTTGAAGTAAGTATTTTAAACTTAAGTTCTTCATTGAAATAAAACTACTTTTAATTTTTTTTTTACTTCTTACCTCAGTCCACCCGTGAACATGAAGTCTAAAAAGACTTTGAAACGTCGGGATCTAAAATCTTAAATAAACCGCGATAAAATCCGTTAAAAAGTAGTTTTATTTCAATGTGTGATATTCGCGTAAATCCAAGACAATACTAACTTAAGTTCTTCATCATCATCATCATCAGCCTATGCTAGTCCACTGCTGGATTTAAACCTCTCTTAAAGTTCGCCAATGAGCACGATCCACGGCTGTTTTCATCCAGTTCTTGCTGGCCGCCCTGCTTGATCGTCACTCCACCTAGTCTAAGGACGTCCTACGCTACGTTTGCCAATTCGTGGTCTCCACTCAAGAACTCGTTTACCCCAGCGGTTGTAAGTTCATAACCAATGATAAATATAGGTATACTTCACTTCAACCATTTTTAGTGTCTCACTGCTTGGCACATATTTTAAATAATATACTTAATGTTGTAAGTAGTTGGTAATATTTGTAATTAATAAGTTGGGATGTACATCAGTCCCTCGGTGACCATGAAGTCTGAAAAAAATATTGAAACGTCGGGATATAAGATCTAAAATAAACAGCAATAAAATCTATTTCAAAGTAGTTTACCAACTGGTAATTAGTTAATTAAGTATGTTTACTGGTAATCAACGGTTACTTCGGCCGTGGTTAGTGACCAACCACCAGACAAAACCGCCAAGCGGCTTTGCCTGTGCCGATAACATTTAAGAAGACGGTGGGTCGGATTTGTTTCTTCTTGGTTTCTAAACATATGAAGCCTCATTCCAGTGCCACCTTCTCACCGAAAATCATTCGTTATCACGAGTGTATCGGTATTATGGGGCGTCCCATTGTAGACTATATCATTGCACAACATCAGGCAAGTTGTAGTCAAGCGCTAGTCTACTTTAGAATAAAAAACAGTGTTATTTCAAAGTGTGTCTTGCGTAAATTTACTATCTCTCCGTGCCTTCAGGACACGTTAATTATTAATTATTATTATTAAGCCTTTTATTTTCACAGCAATAAATTTACATTTCAAAATTAAATGTTTGTTAGTATTGTTAGTATAATAAACTTACAAATCTAGTGTTGTAATTAGTTAGCTTTTTGTGAAGTGTGTGGATCCCGTGTGGGTAAAGTCCTCCTCTTTCATTTTCCAGAATACTCTGTCTCTACTAGGGTCATCTAATCTTGTCCTGTTGTTTTTGTTAATTCATCAGGACACGATTAGTCATCGCGTCGGTCCTACGCAGTATTTCTGGTCTGTCATTAATTGAAATCAGTTAGCCAATCCAATAAACATCATTTAATTGCAGGACGTTATAATCTAGCAAACAAAAACAGTAGATCATAGTACGCTGTCAGTTGTTTACCAAGCCCACGGCTAGATGGCGTGCATTAGTTAAGCAAACATTTGAGTCTGGTCTAATCCGAAAGTGCCCTTCGGAATTATCCAAGGTATCTACTGTTAGTTACAGTATGCTTATATGTGTGTTTCATCTATATTTATTCTACTTGAATAGGCTATGATGAAGGTAAGAGCGTATTGTGCTTAGTTCTTTATGATCTGATGCGTTTTTAACGGCGAAAATAATGTTATCGCTCATTGCATAAATGCCAATTTGTAAATTTTACAAAGCGAGTTTTAAGTTTTTTTCGTAACGCTAAAGAAGATTTTTACTATTTGTTACAGCTAATCTATATAGTATATAAAATATAGAGATGACCATTAGCTGTAACCTGTAATAAATAGTAATAATCTTCTTTATTGTTACGAAAAAATCGAAAAAATTTACAAATTTTCATTTACGTGACTGTCGCTTCAAATGAGCGTTATGTATTTTTCTTGGCATCGCTATAAAGATGTTTTGCTGGGATGTCATCAACATAAAGTAGGTTGCTGAAGTTAGGTAAACTGAACTGCAGATCAATGATTAAGACTAGGTATTCTCACTGAATAGCATTTTTTTTTATTATCTTAGATACAGAAAGCAGTAGTCAGTAGTATGAAAACAAAACTAAAATAGAACTTCAAGTAAAAATATGTTTACTATTTTCATATAATTATATTAGTTAATATAGAATTAGTTTTCAAAATATAAGCCCGAATTAATAAAAAATAAGTTTAAGTATGTACCTACTTATCACATGAATATAATTGTTTTTGAATTTGGTTGTTCCAAAAGTTGATGTATAGGTATAAGTTAATAACTTTGAAACGAATCCCACATTTTTTGCCGTATCTAGTATTGTACTACTTGAGAGAGCAGAGACCGAATTAAAATCCTACTACGATTCTACAGTTTGATCGAAACAAAATCATATTCGAATATATTTTTTCTTAATTAGCAAGTTGTTGTTAATTTTGTTTGAGGCTATTAATCTTGACCTTAAAAAAACTTTCAATATTCAGTTTTCAATTTGATTCGCAATTTTCAATCTTCAATCTTAAACTTAGTTGTAAGTCATGATTTGAGTTCTGCAACTGCTTAATTTATAATTTTTTTTTTACACAAAAACGTTTAAGTACACAAACAATTTATAAATAGAAAACGGCACATATAGGTACACAGCGTGGTAACTACTTGTAGGTTACTCAACAATTAGTTAGGTACCCATTATTTGGAGCGGTTCGCATCTAACTTGAAATTAAAATACACACCAGGACACATTTTTAATATCTATGCATAGCTACTACAGAACACTTTATTTTCTAAAATAAAATTAACAATATAACAATTCGAAGAATCTTCCGATCCAACAATAAACGTACAAGAGTAGGGGCTAACTTCAAGTTATGGATAGCACAAGCTTCAATCGAGCGTACATAGTGCAGATAAGTGCATGTCTGTGCAGTGTACAGTTGCAGCAAAAAGTAGACCGAAGAAAATTGAATTAGGTTTTTCCGTATTCGACTTTTGTCTTGGATTGTATTTTATTTGATAGTCTGAGTCATTGTAAATTTAAAAAATGTACTTTTTTTAAATATAACGCATTAGAGTTATCGAGTGCGAGTACGCTACGTCACACAGAGGTATAAAACTTACCTAAGCGTGATGTCATTCGAGATTTCACTTCAACGTACCACCTTAATCTTTAATCACACAAAAAAAAGATACGCGTGCAATATATTCAATGAACTATCGGGTGGAGACAACAAAAACAAAATGTCGTTATCCATATTCAGTGGTGATAATCTAAATATATAAAAGAAGAAACTGACTGACTGACATATCAACGCAGAGCCCAAACCGCTGAGTCTGGAGAGTCCAAATTTGGCACATAGGTTCCTTATGGGGTCTAGGGGTGTACCAAGAAGGGATTTTCCAAAACTCACCCTTTAAGGGGGTGAAACGGGGTTCCAAAGTTTGTATGGAGAAAAAAGATTAGTGAAATCAATTTCGCGGGCGAAGCCGCGAGCGGAAGCTAGTAATAAATATGGAGTGAATAAGATGGAGCAGCGGTGGCGCAGCGGTACGGGCCTCGTCTTACAAAAATAAGGTCGTGAGTTCGAATCCAGGTCGTGCCCACACATCTTTGTGTGAATTGATTCATATCCGCTGCTCAATATCGGTGAAGGGAAACATCCACCAACCCGCACTTAACCAGCGTGTGTGGATTAAGGCCTAAACTCTAGTCTATAGATAGTTGAGAGAAGACCCGTGCCCAGCAGTGGGACACTAAAAAGGGTTGTAGTGAGTGAAGTGAATAATAAATAATGTTACTTTTAGCGTTAATATATATATATATAAAAAACTCGTTTATAATAGATATTAAATTAACCCTAAACTGCCGCCGTACAATTGAACTATATTCAACATATCATGCTGCCGGTACACAAACTGAGCTTAATATCCGTTTGCTTACTATATTTGCGATCCAGCTTAGCATACGTTGAGTTCCGGTGGTTGCCTGCAGGTATTACGCAGTCAAAGGGTTAAATTGAGACGCTATTGGACTGCAACTAAGCCGCTTAAATTATTATAGTACATTTGTGATGTAATTAATATTAATAATTACAAAATTACTGGCTGCCCTTGCAAACGGTAGGAAAAGAAATTGGACTATTTTTAAGTAGACTCGCGTCTAAAAAAAAATAAAGCATATTTTCATTTCATTTCATTTTCATTTTCATTTCATTTCATTTCAAACTTTGAACCTACTGCATATTTTCACCTATGTTACCTTTTTTCACATACACCCTTTTTTACTGTCCCACTGCTAGGCACGGGTGACCTCTCAACTATATTATGAGTTGAGAGAGTTTAGTACTAAATCTACACACACTGGCCAAGTGCGGGTTAGTGGTTGTTACATGTTTTCGAATGATTAGTTCTTAGACATGCCGGCTTCCGCACGATGTTTTCCTTCACCGATATTGAGATGCGGAGATGAAACAATTCACACAAACATGTGTGGGCACGACTGAGAATCAAACCCGCAACCTTATTTTTTTCTCTACTTGTTAAGTATCAACTTTTAACACTTAAACTAAACTACTGTATTAATTAACTAGCTTTCCGCCCGCGGCTTCGCCCGCGTGTATGTCGTTTATCGCGCCAAAACATTACCTTCTTTTTGCGCAGTCGGATAAAAACTATCCTATGTCCTTTCTCGGGTCTCAAACTACCTCCATACCCAATTTCATCCAAATCGGTTTACTAGTTTTTGCGTGAAAGCGTAACAAACAAACTTACATTCGCATTTATAATATTAGTATGATAAAAGCAAGGTCCTTGGTTCGAGTCCCAAGTTAAACTGTGGCATGACATTACGTCATAGCAATCCTGAATCGCACAAGCAAAGTTTCACCGACGATTAGCGTTTAAACAACTTCCCGACAAGAACATTCGGAGGGACACTACCACCCGATCCTCCAGTCACCTCCACAAAACCAAACACGTGTCTGATACTTACGTATAAGTACTTAAAAAATTCTTAATACTAGCTTGAAGCTGAAAATAGTGTCCGATGAACAGCAAGTCCTAAAGATCATACATACATACACATAGGTACCTACCTACACACATTTTCACATATACATACAGCGCTATCTGGTCCATAGTTAAACAATTCAATTTGCTTGTGTTATAGGTACCTAGGTAACGTATTTAATACTTTATTTTTTTTCATAACTTTTTTTATTTATTTATACATACATAATATCAAAGATAAATTACAAATAATCGTGCACATCACACAAAGATTTGTCCCGTGTGGGAATCGAACCCACGACCTTCAGCGTAGCAGTCATGATCACTAACCGCTACTCCACCAGGACTGTTATACAGGTCACACGATGAAATGTAGGTTAAATTTATCTCTGCCTATAACTTCGGTAATGCTGGCTTTGACGGTATGTTATGTTAATTACTTGTACTAATTAGGTACCTAAGTGTTTATGCTAGGCAAGTACTTTCATACAAATAGCATTATAATCTGTGCATGGACGTGCGATACAACGCACGTAATCTGTGATGGCGTCGTGTGGTCACGCCTCTTGTATACAGGTTGTTATTAATTTTCTATTTTAATTTTTTTATTCTAAACTAAGCTTGTACTTGACTAGATAGTGTCTGATGTTGGACAATGATGTGGTCTACAATGAAACACACCTGACCAATATACCGAATCACTCTTGATTACGAATGATTTTCGGTCAGAAGGTGGCAGTTTATGAAACTGAAGAAGGCTCTTTAAGGTTATAAAACGTAAAGGAGCTATACCTCCGACCCATTTCCTCAAACGTTGTCACCAGATATCACACTGGAATACTAAAAGGCTACCTAGAAGTGCGACTTATTTGCAAAGGAACCCAAGGAACGCACTGCCGGGTAAAACTTACATTTAAATTGATCTAGGTACGTGATCATCATCATTATCAGCCTATCCTAGTCCACTGCTGGACATAGGCCTCTCCTAAAGCACGCCACTGAGCACGATCCGTGGCTACTCTCATCCAGCTCTTACCAGCTACCTTGCAAAGATCGTCACTCCACCTAGTCTGAAGGCGTCCTACGCTCCGTTTGCCAATACGTGGTCTCCACTCAAGAAATCGTTTACCCCAACGGCTGTCGGTTCTGAGGCAGATATGACCGGCCACTGCCACTTCAGCTTACTAATCCGGTGAGCTACGTCGATTACTCTGGTTCTCTGTCGGTAGGTACGTGATAAACAACAAAACAATAATAATAACATGTGTACAAAACATACTTTTTTTATGAAAAATAGTACTCAACTTACTCACAAACTTTAGTACCTATGTACTTCTATGCGAATCTTGATCCGAAATGTCATCGATAACCAATATTATTTAATTTAATAACTTACAAAAAATAAAATAGGTCAAGGCTGTAAAAGAGTCTAAAACCTACATACATTACGCCAGTTAAGGCCATGTGGTTTAGACTTAAGTTTAAGTCCCAAAGTTATAAGAGCGTTTAGCGTTTTGTAGCTAATGTTTTTTATCAGGGGAGAGTGTATTTGAAAGAGCCGATATGATTTACTCTGACTTACTTACTACCATAGTTTAATTTATTTTTCACGAATAACACTGGAGAGTGTGTTATTAGTTTTATTTTTGTAAGTAAAAATCATTTCGGCTCTTTCAAAGCCTGGTCCTTTCATACACACCATCCCTACTCCAAGCTTAAACCACCACCGCAATTCCGCCACAGTAACTCCTGTAAGCCAGGATCAACAGCGGCGTCGGGATTAGAACCTAGTTAAGTCCATCGAATTTAATCACAAAGATAGTAGGCAATCTTCCTTCCAGGCAAAATGGGAGACAGCGCATAGAAAAGAAGAGGTTTAGTTACCCCAATCTATCTATTTTTAAGATTTTTCTGAAAAAAAAGAACTTAATACTTCGCCTAATAATAGTTATTTTTTATTTTTTTTATTCTTTGATAGGCTAGCGCTTGACAACAACAGCGCTAGGCTTGGCTTGGTTGCATTAAATGTCAATTCAATCAGAAACCGGTAATGACATGAAAAACAAACTTAGGACATCCTGTAAATTGAAAGCGTAGGTTCGTAATTTATCATAGTTTAGATTAACTGTAACTGTTAATTTGTGCTACTTATTAACTACTAGTACTTTCTTTGTGCCGTTTTTAACCGACTTACAAAACTACTTTTTAACGGATTTTATCGCGGTTTATTTTAGATTTTAGATCCCGAGTAATTTATCATAGTTTAGATTAACTGTAACTGTTAATTTGTGCTACTTATTAACTACTAGTACTTTCTTTGTGCCGTTTTTAACCGACTTACAAAACTACTTTTTAACGGATTTTATCGCGGTTTATTTTAGATTTTAGATCCCGACGTTTCAAAGTCTTTTCAGACTTCATGTTCACGGGTGGACTGAGATATTTGACGTCCAAAAATATTAATCACAATTAGTACTGACTACCTTCAAACATTAATATTTAAGTTGCGTTCCGGGAAAAAAATAAAATAAAAATAAAAATAAAAAAATCTAAAATAAACCGCTATAAAATTCGTTAAAAAGTAGTTTTATTTCAATGTGTGATATTCGCGTAAATCTAAGACAATACGACTTACAAAAGATTTAGTATATCGATTGTAATGTTAATTATTATTATGTAATGTTATTGGTAATTATTTTGTTCGATAAGGTATAATAGGTATATTTTTTTGTGTGAAAGATGTTTAGTAAAATATTATCTCATTTAAATTTTAGGTCCGCTTTTTTGTTTCTTTTTTTGAAGTTCTACACTTTTTTAATTAAATTTTACTTGATAATACTTTTAATTAATTAATTCGTGTCTCTTGCAAGCAATACGTAGAAATTTTTAGAAGAGGCCTTTGTCGACAGACATGCTGTTCCACACAAGCATCCAGTTGCCGATCAATGAAGCAAATTAGAATTGATTTAATCAATTTTGTTTCTGTAATAACGCATATATATATATATATATATATATATATATATATATATATATATATATATATATATATATATATATATATATATATATATATATATATATATATAAAATACTGATAAAATTTTATTTACCGCAATAATTTATTACTTTTGACAATAGAATTGACCTAGCTGAATAACAATCTCAGTAAGAACCTAAACAATGAATTAAACTAACTTAAATTAATACTTTAAGAACTCCAACATATCAATATCTTCCGGGAAAGTACCCAGAAGGCTTGCTAGCCTTGCATGCATTAATGCTGCTGCATTAATGCATAGATGGTGATGCTGATCCTTTTCCCAAGATACAGTTGTCAACTACGCGTTTTGACAACTTCTTGAAAAAGAAACGTACTCCGAAGTCCAACGGACCCCGTGTCTCAACACCAAAAGGTTCAAACACGCATTGCCTGCAAGTTGCGTCTCTTAGCTATCGCGATAGCCGCGGTGCTTGAAATGGGACTGTGAATATATTAATTGTAGAAAGGAAACAGTAATAAATACTATTTTTTTCATATTTATATATTAATAAATTAATTGGTCACCCTATGTGAACCCAAGACAATTTATAAAAAAAAAACCCCTATTAATGTTCGATTTCGCGGTTACGTTTTTTTGCTTATTTCCCCAAACTATCTTTTTGTAGGGTTTGATCTCGTAAAATACAGGGTGCGTTTTTATTTTCGTATTTTATCAATGGATAAGTTTGTCATTAAATGTCAAAGTATTTTATGTTTTTATTGAATCGAATGATTGCTGTTGTCGTGGGAAAGTACATTTTTTTTAAATCAGTTGTCAATAATGACGTTGTACTATTTATTAGACTTTGCAATGTTATGCTGGATTTTTTATTTTTTATATGGTTTTCTCTAGAGATTTCTGTGAACTAAGAAATTTAAAAATCGCTACAAAAGTAATGTGACTCCAAAATTAAAGAACTTTTGGAATTATGAGACGAATTACCTACCTACAATTAATTTCCTTCTTAATTTTTAAATTTTAAATTTTAACGGTTTTTCTTGTTGAAAACACATAACTCTTCCTTGGCAGTCAGGTGAATGATTTCGCAACCGAAAATGATAACGAATTTTAAACTTTAAATTTAATTTACTATCATTTACTAAAAATACCATTAAAATAAAAATAGAAACATGGTTTAAGATAACAGAGAAAACTTAAATTAACGTTTTGTCATCGGTCATTAACAAATGTGCAAAATTTCAAGTGAATCTGACGTTTTGAAATGGGTAAAAATCGCGTCCGAAAATTTTGTTACAAAAACGGAAGTGAAGCTAGCGAATGCGTATTAAATTACAAATATTTATTCCAAAAATGTTACAGACTTTTTGTGTTAGTTATAAATCTCTGCCATTTAGACTGAAGTCTTTTTAAATTTTTAATAAATTTCCCTTCTGATTTCTAATACTAGTATATTAAATATGTATCTAACAATTGTCTTACAAATACAAAATTATTGCGTATACCAAAACACATTCTGTACAACACAAAGGAGCACAATTACCGTAATAGTGGTACCTCCGGCGGAGAGTCGCAACTCATTCAGTTGACAATTACCAACTTAATAGAATAAATAGGGTAATCAGAACACTACAGTCTGAATGTGAGTGGGTTATTAAAGTCCAGACGAATGAATATGGGGCGAGGTTTGAGAACTCTACATTTTTGTATGATGCGATAGCTAGACGCAAAGCATAGTTTTATCGACAGGAAAACCTCATTATTAGACTCAACATACATTTTGATAGGATTTTTGCTTTTCTCGTGACTTGAGTCTGGGTGTAATTATCTATATTTAAGTATGTATTTAGAAAAGAAAAGTATTATATGTAGTATATTACCAGTTATCTAGTCTCCATAGTACAAGCTCTGCTTAGTTTGGGATCAGATGGCCGTGTGTGTTCATGTCCCACTTTAATATAATTTTTACTGAGGCGAAAATGTAATTTTTGATGGGACTAAACTCACCTCCACAGCCTAATATAATCTAGCTTCAGATCTAACCACTCGGCTACTGGTTCCCTACAGGTTTCAGGGTCTGATGGCAGTCGTTTAATTCTGGTAGCTAGCCGCATCAAGTTAGTCTGAGAGCCGACCCCAATAGAAATGGGAAAAAAGGCAAGGTAAATTATGAATAATTTTAGGAGAACGAAATTGGTAAATATACGCTCATAGTTTTACTGTAAAGCCTTTAACCCTCATCGCCGCATCACTTATGTTAACCCAATACAACCGGGAGCTTACCTTTTGTCTCCGTTATTTGGATGTTAATACGTTAATTATCTGTTTGCATTCAAATTACCTTCTGAATACAAAATTATGAATATTGTGATTGCATTGATTAAACGCTTGTACTCTACCTTGATTGGTAATGACAGTTCATTGGTCTACTTGTATGATACTAAATAGCTTTGAATTTATACCTAAAGATATTTTTTTTATTCTGCTGTTGTTAAGCAATGATGCAGTCTACGATGAAACACGCTTACCTAGTAAATACCGATTCACTCGTGACTTGAAGACAGGCAGATTATAGCTATGCCGGTTTCCTCATGATGTGATGACAATTCACACAAAGATGTACGACTAGGAATCGAATCCGCGACCTTATATTACATAGGCGAGGCTGATATCACTGTGTTACCGCTGCATGTTTGTTTAATAACCCCCATGTTCATAATAGCTAAAATAATTATCTCATTATAGGTAAAATAGGTTTATAATTCGTTTGTCTTTGTCTGTCATATCGACATTTATACTAGTAAGAAAGAGACAAAGTAAATTAAAACTAAAAAGTCTATTACGTTTTTATATTGAAATACTTTATAACGTTATACTTTATAACGGATTTTATCGCCACCCGTGACGATGAAGTCTGAGAAGACTTTGAAACGTCGGGATCTTAAATCTAAAATATACCGCGATAAAATCCGTTAAAAAGTAGTTTTATTTAAATGCAAATCATGTAAATCTAAGAAAATACATAGTTTCTTATGAATAAGACCGTATGGGTTTATCAAAATATTACGTGAGTCATTTTCCTTTACCTTTATTTTACAACTATTTGACACGGATGTCAAAATACAAGTGATCTCCACACGCTATGGTGAAATTAAAAAAAATCTGTCACCCTTGAGGTTACAATGTAAGTCAAGTACGTATTGTTACACCTTCTCTCAATTAGCGATGGTTTAATTCGCATTGCGATCGCTATTAAAGCCTACTTCATCTTGAAATGTCAAAAATAACATACAATCTAATAAAAAAATTCACTCTTAAGTCAAAATAATAAAGATCAGTTTTGTGTTGTAAATAAAAAAATAAAAATACTGGGTCACATTTGACACAATGGCATTTAACAGTTAACCGTGTCAAAATCTAAGGTTGTCAAAGGGGGCAAGTTCAAACAGAATGACATAAACGTTTTTGACACCCCTCACAGATAAAATAATGACAGAAAAAAATACACAAAACTCTTTTAACAAATTTTTATGTTCTAAATTTAAAAGTTTATTTTTTAATACACTGTAAGCTAAAGGGTGCGTCTCTAAAGATATTCATTAGTGGCAATAAAAAGGTAATGTGCCATTGTGATCGATCGATGAATTTTGAAGATGATTTTGCGATTTTTTTACGATCGATTTTGAAACGTTTTATGACAGTATTTTAGGTTTATTGCGTGAGAACGTCAAATCCAGGTGGTGCTTTGAATAAATGACATATTTAACGATTTAAGCTGGATTTAATGTTAAGGTGCCATTAAAATTTTGACAGTTAATTTTTAAATGAGCACATTACATTACAAGTAACGAAACAATGACAGCGATGGCAACCTTAGTTATATTTTGCTTGTAACTTAGTCCGCAAATAATACACATTCATATTTCAGTGAGAAGAAAGGATAAGTTCTATGTTATACACGAGCGTATTCTTATACGCTCTTAGACAATTTAAATTGACTCATTAATTTCATTAAAATTTTTGATTTTCCATCGTCTTCAAAAAGGAGGTAACTTCTTCAGTAATTTTTTTTGGGCATAACTCCATTAGGTAAAGATAGCAAAAAAACTTGAATATGTTTATTTCGAGACGGACCTATAAACTTGATTTTTTTGTGTTTTCTTTTTTGTTTTTTTTTCGACCTGTACCTACCCTTAGCACGAGTTTTCAATGCGAAAAATGTTTTCTAATAAAAAAATACAAAACTATCTACTAACCCCCATATCAATAAAATTGGTTTAAATTAAGCTTAATATAGCTAAAATAGGTTTATAATTCGTTGGTCTTTGTCTGTCATCTTGACATTTATACTAGTAAAAAAGAGACAAAGTCCATTTTAACTAGCTGTCTTATAACTTTTTTATGAATAAGGCGGTAAATATTACTTAGTTCGGTACATTCTTTTTAGTGAGATTTTTAAATGAAAAAAAAACTTTTTTTTTTTCTTGAACCATTTTATCTATAAAGTAAAGTACATTGTTTGGTATCATTTTCATAAACAATCTATTAACATAAAACATCACGCTTGTAATAGCCGTTAATGCAGTCAAACCCACCCGCAGCCATCAGAAACAATTTAGACGCACATTTAACAATATAATAACAAGTTTGGTACACAAATGCTTGAGGTTATGTACCACGATTTGTTTTTTAACTAATTTATGGACAGTTAGCACGGAAGTTACGCCCTTAGAACACAGTTATAAAGAAATTGTAACTACAAGAAGCGCCTTCGTGTCTGATACTTGTATCTTGCGTCCCTGTGTCATCTGTTGATTGAGTTAAATTTGGTATGAAGAACTAAAAATCATTGTTTATGAGATAGGCAATTGAAAATTTACCTAATCCTTACTAACCTAACCCAATTGGCCGGAAGGGCCTTTATTGGTTCACCGGACTTTTTCGGTGAGCCGTCTGAGAACTACTGTGACAACTGCCTTGAAGGCTCCCCTATCCTACTAATTAGTTTGTATGAATGTCTGTATGTATGATGTATATTTGTAGATAGAAAAATACGCAAAAACTAATACGCGAAATCAAATGAAATTTGGCAAAAAGATAGATTGTGGTCTGGATTAAATATAAGCTACTTTTCATCCCAATTAGTACCACGCAACATTTCTCATTATTTATTTATCACTTGTAAAGACTCGGACTTTTTATCTTGCCAGTAAAATAAGAGAGGGGTCGACAACAACGCCTCTTACAGAATTCTGTTTAATTACAGGCATATGCTTACATTAATGTAATGATTTATAATTATAGAATTTATTACCTACTTCAACAATAATCATGTTATCGTTCGATATAAATTAAGTTTTTTCGAAATGTTTGGTACCATTTTTGTTTTCAAATAATCACTTGTAATAATCTCCAGTCACGTCAAATGTCAGACGCATCTAGTTAATATAACTCTACGTAACACAATAAGGGTCACTTAAAAATCCAGGCTCAAAAAATGAGTTTTTAACTATGGTTATTACCAGTAAATTAATTAATGACGGCTCTACACTAATGCTGTATTTATTAGATTTAACAAACTGTATTGTTAACCAAAAGCGCAGTAAACGTATTCATATTTACTTTTCTTCTTAACCCTCATCGAAAAAGGGGGATGTTATAATTTTGAAGTGGTTCACAACATTTGATAATAATTTAAATTAATTTGGAAGTTCCTAAAGTCTATTGGTATGTCTACTGCGAAAGTATTCAGTGAGTGTTGTGTGTAATTGTGAAGTACATAGTCATTACATAGTATATAGTCGCTTTATTCTGTCTGTCCCTATGTATGTTTAAATCTTTAAAACTACGCAACCGATTTTCATGCGATTTTTTTATCAGATAGAGTGATTCAAGAGAAAGGTTTATTTGTATAATACATGCATAATATAGTAGAGAAACACTGATAATTTTAGAGGTTTCTGATGTGATGTCGTAAATTAACGCATTTCTGCGCTTACTTTGCTAACGCTGGCTAAACCCCTCGAGGTATATCAAAATAATGTACTACAGTATTGCACACCTTAAAAAGGTCAACATAAAAGTCCACAATAGTTTAAGTCTATCTCTTAGGGATAACCCACAATAACCATGTTTTTCTTTTACTTTCAGCGATTTTAAGCAATACAGCATTAATCATTATGCAATTTAGTACCTTAAATACAATGTCCATTTAACAAATATAGATTAATAAGGCCCTTTAAAGTATATAATTTAAATGAATATTTCTGAATATATTACAGATTTAAAATGCAGGGACATAGCGGTGCGGCGGCGGTACCGGTCCGGGTGCGCTCGGCGTGTGCGTTTATTGTCTAATGACAAAAAAGCTGTAGACGTTGTTTAGGACGTTCTGTAAATATACCTTATTAAATTTAATATCAGAACTGCACCCGTGCGAAGCCGGGGCGGGTCGCTAGTAATGGGCAAGTAACTATCTGTCTGTTCCGGTTTCACGCCATATCTACTGAAGAAGGGTACGAAGATAGTTTGAGTTTGAAATAGTTTGTATTTCACTGTCCTAAAAGAGGTTGTAGTTTAGCGCAAAAAATTACGATCGGGAAAACTAGTTCTTAAACAAACAATTCTCGTATCACTATGTTTGTCACAAAACTCCCTGACTGATTCATTTTACGATAAGATTGGCTTAAACTAAGAGAGTTGCATTTAAGAGAGTGGGTCGAAATTGTTGCTCCTTTATATTTTCAACCTTAAGGAGCCTCATTTCACTGCCACCTTCTAACCGAAAGTCACTCGTAATCACGAGTGAATCGGTACATTGGGCTAAGGCATCCCATCGTAGACTACATCATTGTTTGACATCAGGTAAGTTTTAGTCAAGCGCCAGCCTATTCATGAATAAAAAAAAATGCTTTACAAAGTTCGCCTACTAATCCTATCCTACTATTAATATAAACGCGAAAGTTCTTGAAAATTTATGGATGCATGGATGTCTGGATGTATGGATCTACATCCATCCAGACATCCATCTGATTGTTAGGTACTCTTTCTCGCAAAAACTACTGGACGGAATTAGATGAACTTTGGCACAGAGACAAACTATATTCTGGATTCACATATCAGCTACTTTTTATCCCAACAAGTACTTTTCGGGTGAAGCCATAGGCGAAAGCTACTACTAGATTATAAGCTTTATAAGAACGTACGGAAATCCGTAATTGCCTCATATTAAAAATACACCAAGTATTTCAAATCAAAGCTAAACGTTCGTGGAATACATCGTTTAATCTATTTGTACCATTTTGCGATATAATACAAAATTAAATAGTCCTCTAATTATGGCCGTTACACGTGCACTTGGTAATTACGATGCTCATGTTAAGGGGAATGTTGGCGACGCGCTCATACCTTTGCAAATATATAACATTTAAACCTAACAAATATATAACCTCTATTTTAACAATCAAGAACGGTGTGCAAGCGAGAGAGCGAGTGAGGAACTGAATGTATGAGAGAGTGAGCGAGTGAATGCGAGTGTTTTTAGTTCTGTATAGTTGCCGTGCTAGCTTAACGCCATTTTTTTATTGTATTTTCAAAATTCTCCATTAATTTGTTTTGTGCTAAAATATACTTTTATAAGTGCTTGCCGTTTAAATTATTGCCTGTGCCAACCCACGAGCGCCTACAAGGAAGCTCTATCAATTAAATAATTTTCTTAGCTCTAAAGGGGAGATGTCCAAAAAATGTATATGTGTAATGTAGCTTGGGATTAAAATTTGAACGACAATAGATTAAATTTGAGTTACATACACTGGCCTGTTGGCGTAGTAGTTAGTGATCCTGACTGCTAAGCCAGTGGTCGTGGGTTCGAATCCCACCCTGGCCAAATCTTTGTGTGATGAGCATGAATGTTAGTTCTAGGCCTGGGCGTAATTATCTATATTTAAGTATGTATTTACAAAAGAAAAGTATTTGATGTAGTATATTACCAGTTATCTGGTTTCCATAGCACAAGCTCTGCTTAGTTTGGGATCAGATGCCCGTGTGTGTTTATGTCTCACTATATTAAATATTAGGCACTATATTAGGTATTCATATTAAATTATAAAAAAAAAAATTGTTAATAGAAAAACTTACTTACTAACTTAGCATGAAATAAATAAAAATGTAAAAAACTGGTCGTCAAAACACTCCTCCGCATCGATATCGTTTGGTAGCGTACCAAGGAGGCTGGCAGCCTTGTCACGTTTAATGGCATAACTTGATCTTTGGCCTAAGTGTAAGCCATCATTTTTGTCGCGTGTTGTATCTACCAAGCGTGATATGTCCCACTAATAAACTCGTGCATCAGGACCTCACGTCCCAAGTATCACTTCAACCCTTTTTTTAGTACCCCACTGCTGGGCACGGGTCTTCTTTCAACTTACGAGTTGAGAGAATTTAGGCCTTAATCCACACACGCTGGCCAAATGCGGGTTGGTGGATGTTACATGTCCTCGAATGATTAGTTCTTAGACATGCTGGTTTCCTCAAGAGGTTTTCATTCACCGATATTGAGCAGCGGAGTTGAAACAATTCACTCAAAGAAGTGTGGACACGACCAGAATTCGAACCCACGACCTTATTTTTCTAAGGCGAGGCCCGTACCGCTGCGCCACCGCTGCTCAAGCATCACCACCCTAATTTAAGTAACTTATTAAGTAAAATATTCGCCTTAACGAACTGCATGATACTTTTCATCCTGCCTCATTGCCATAGCTTTTGTGTTCCATAGCATAATGACAGTAAATGCCTTGAGTCATCTTTTGTGCGCAAACTATTCCAATCAAGGTTTCCTCTAGAAAATAAAAAGGTATAATATTTTGCCTCGCCTTTTACTACTATAATATACACTTACTCAAACAGGGTGACTAGTAATTAGTGTAAAATACCTTCTTTACCAATGGTAGTGCTTTTAATTACGAACAACATTCCCAAAAAAAGATTTTTTGGAGTAATATTTTTAATTAACATTATCTATATTATTTACATTATAATATATAAAAATCAATGCCACTTTTCGTTGTAATTTTATAACTCAAAAACGGGATTACCTATTCGAACCAAATGTTTAGGCATTGTTCGGACTATTTAGTAGATGGTTTATGTGAAGTTTGCACAAAATCGGTTTAGCGGTTCTTTATTTATCACAGTTTTTGTAAATTGTTGAGTGGGCTGAAGCTACCCGGGCAAAGCTGGCGCGGGCCGCTAGTATAACATAATTTGCGATTTGAATCTGGCCCTGCATGTTGTTAACAACACAAACAATCCGTCTGTCCACATTTCTGTAATGTAGGTGCTACTGTTACATAAAATACGCTTACCCACTTTGTATTGATAAATAGTTACGCAAATAATTTTGTACTTGATAAGGGAAGACACTAGCCTCCATAAGACAAGACAGGGAATCCTAGTGCACTAAAACATACTGTTTTCTTTTGTTTAGTAATAAATTTATCTTTTATCTTTACCTAATTTGACGGGCCGGTGGCGTGGTCGGTAAGATACTTGCTTTTCACGCCGCAGGTCGTGGGTTCGATTCCCCCCGAGACAAACATTCGTTTAAATGTCTGTTTGTCTTGTGTCTGGGTGTAATTATCAATATTTAAGTATGTATTTACAAAAAAAAGTATTATATGCAGTATATTACCATTTATCTGGTTTCCATAGTACATTGAGCCGCGCAGTAAAAACGACAATCGTTACCAAAGCGGGGCGCCATTTTATCCCTCCCTACTCTACAATAAAATAATAAAAACAAAATAAATAAAAAAAATACTCCTAGAAAGCTTATATAAATACGATGGGAAATATAAGGTCACGAGTACGATTCACAGTCGCAATCATCAAAGTAGAAGGAAATCATCATGGAGAACTCAACATTGAGGACATGTGACATCCAAAACTACTAGACATCTAGGCGGGCCGGTGGCGTGGTCGGTAAGATACTTGCTTTTCACGCCGCAGGTCGTGGGTTCGATTCTCACCCGAGACAAACATTAGTGATGAACATTTGTGTTTGTGTCGAGTCTGGGTGTAAATATTTATTATAAGTATATATTTACAAAAGAAAAGTATTTTAAGTATAGTATATACCTACCAGTTATCTGATTTCCATAACACAAGCTCTGCTTAGCTTGGGACCAGATGGCCGTGTGTGTTGATGTCCCAGAATATTTTAAATATTTTATTATTTCATAAAATTTGTCACAAATATTGATTATATTCTGGGATAGCGTTTAAGCTACTTTTTATCATGCGGTCGAAGCCACAGCGGATAGCTCGTTATAAAATACCCATAGCAAACCTACTTATCTCCTTAACCCTCTCAATAATTTAATCAAAACTTAACACATTGTAACATTTACGTTTATGGCTCCACTGTCTCTATAAAAAGCTAATACAACGTATCAACGCGATGCAGACAAATGAAATGCACACTCACAGGAAATTAAACCATAAAATCTGGGTAATAATGATGGGTATTGTTTAACTTTATTTCCTTTTGCATGTTTGAATTTGAAGACTGTAAATGTACAAATATTTTATGCTATACCTACATAACTATGTATTAGGGTATTATGTTCGCCTGTCAGAGGTTGCGGGTTCAAATCTTATGCTGGATTAAAAATAATAATAACAATAAAATCGTTGGACATTAACACACACGGCCATCTGATCCCAAACTAAGCAGAGCTTGTATTATGGAAACCAAATAACTGATAATATACTACTTAAAATACTTTTCTTTAGTAAATACATACTTAAAGATAGATAATTACACCCAGAAGCAAGACAAACAGACAGGTTTATCACACAAACTTCTGACTTGAGTGGGAATCGAATCCACGACCTGGTACGTGAAAAGCAACTAAAGTAAAGCGAGTATCTTACCGAATGTTTTAAATGTTTTAACATTCGGGAAGTAGATGTCTCGCCTTGCAAGACCGGTAAGAATTGGACGTCGCGCGTCGCAGGATCGACAGCTTAACATCCTGTACGTTATTTACCTTAGTACGGTTGAACACTTTAGATCCCTGAATTGGTTCAAGTTATAACTGTGAACATTTTTTTGGATTCTTCCTGGAGGTTTGCTGGCAGTAGGTAGAGCAGCGGCGGCGCAGCGGAGGCGCAGCGCGGCAGCGGTACGGGTCTTGCTTTAGAAATATAACGTCGCTGTTTAGAATTTATTAAAATACGAGAGAGAATTACGAGTCATTTTTTTAGGGTTCCGTACCTCAAAAGGAAAAAACGGAACCCTTACAGGATCACTTTGTTGTCCGTCTGTCCGTCCGTCTGTCAAGACCCTTTTTCTCAGGAACGCGTGGAGGTATGAAGCTGAAATTTATATCAATTACTCAGGTCTACTGTCCCTTGAAGCTGTGAAAAAATCAAACTTCTAAGCCAACGCAATCAAAAGATACAGCCGTTTATGCCGCAAATTTTCGACACTTGCAAGGGAATCAAAACCTACAGGGTGCTTCCCGTGAACTCAGAATCTTGAAATTTGGTACGAAGCAACGTCTTATAGCATAGATAAAGGAAAAATTACGAAAACCATAAATTTTTAGTTACATCACATAATATATATTTTTTTAATAATTTTAAACTTACTACCCATTTCCTCATAAACGCGTAGAGGTATTAAATTGAAATTCATACCAAATACTCAGGTTTATAATACCTTTAAGCTGTAACAAAATCAAACTTCTATGTCAACGCAATCAAAAGAAACAGCAATTTAAGCTGCATATTTTGAAACTCGCAAGTACTCGCAAGGGAATCAAAACCTAAAGGGTACTTCCAGTCGACCTAGAATCTTGAAATTTGGCATGAAGCAACGTTTTATAGCACACATAAAGGAAAAATTCCGAAAACCTTAAATTTTTAGTTACATTACAAAATATATATTTATAATTTAATATACAAAATATAATAAAAATACCATAGTTATGACTCTATTGTCGTAATGAACGAACTTTGTAAACCTTGCAGGTTTGTACGGAACCCTCGGTGCGCGAGTCCGACTCGCACTTGACCGGTTTTTTAAAGTTGGCACACTGGTTATAAAGTATTCTGTAGGTACTACTGAGAAAAACAGCTGATCACATACAAACTATAGAGTTTTAACTTCTTTTTTACAGCCGGCTGATAATCTATAGAGATTATCAGCCGGCTGTAAAAAAGAAGTTCTCAATACGACTGTCTTTTTTATTATTTGGTAATCGACTTCAAAAAAAGAGAGATTATTTGGTACAAGTTACGTGGTAGGTAATTTTAAATTGAGTTCATTGAAAATTGGATATGTAAATTTTGAGATATTGTTAAAAAATTGGAGTTGGTTGGTAGGTACCTACTTTTATAACTATTACAACTTAGGTGACATTCGTCTCTGCCTACACATTTTTTTTTTTTTTTTTTTTTTATTCTATAATAGGTTTGCGCTTGACCACAACTTGCCTGATCTGAAGCAATGTTGCAGTCTACGATGGAACGCGCCTACCTAATAAATACCGATTCACTCGTGACTTGAAGACAGGTAGATTATAGCTATCGGGAAACAGAGATGCCGGCAACGAATTCCACAACTTGGCGGTTCGCACAATAAAAGTGGAAGCAAAGCGCTTTGTGCGTGCCCGTGGAATTTCCACCATATAACGGTGGCGCATAGCCGTACCTCTACTTGTACGATGGAAGAATGGGGATGGGGGAATAAGATTGTGTAATTCCAACGCACACTCTCCGAAGTGTATCCGATAAAAGACCGAAAGACTAGCAACTATGCGGCGATGCTCGAGGCTCTGCAACTTAGCCTTGATGAGGGACTCGTTGCCAATAAGCCTCTTAGCTCGCCTTTCAATAGACTCCAACGCCTCGAGTTGGTATTTAGCTGACCCATCCCAAAGATGCGAGCAGTACTCCATGCAGGAACGAACTTGTGCTTGATATAGTTCGAGCATTTGTTTCGGTGTGAAGTACTGACGCACCTTCGCGAGGACACCTAGTTTTTTGGCAGCTAGTTGAGCCTTGGACTCAATATACGGGCCAAAATTGAGGGTCGAAGTCATATTGACGCCAAGAAGCTCCAGGTGGTCTGTAATTGGCACGGACACACCTCGAAAAGTGGGAGCCAATAGAAATGGCCTTTTTTTGGCGGAAAATAGGCACGCCTGGGTTTTAGCAGCGTTGAACTTGACTAGATTGGCGTCGCCCCAATCGGAGACAGCCTTGAGAGACAAGTTCAAGCGCTCAACCATGGCTACTCTATGGGACTGAATCTCAGCCGCACTGGCACGGGGACTGGACATATAACTCTCTACAACTGTGCTGTCGTCTGCATACCCAAAGGTACCGGGTTTAAGCAGATCGTTAATATGCAGCAGAAAAAGAGTCGCAGAGAGCACTGAACCCTGAGGAACACCGGCATTAATATCCATTTGATCGGAAGAGCAGCCATCAATGACCACTCGGATTGATCTATTCCTCAAGAAGTCCGATATCCAATCGCAGAAACCAGTGGGCAAGCCGTAAGAAGGAAGCTTACTAATAAGACCATCATGCCAAACCCTGTCAAAGGCCTTGGAGATATCAAGAGAAACAGCAAGTGCTTCTCCGTACCTCTCCAAGGCCTCATTCCAGATGTATGTGGCGTACGCTAAAAGATCCCCAGTCGACCGATTCTGGCGGAATCCATACTGTCGGTCGCTGAGGAGATCATTGACTTCTAGGTACGCCAGGAGCCTGCGATTAACAACACGCTCCATGCTCTTACAGAGTATGGAGGTGACCGAAATAGGCCTATAGTTGGCAGGATCGGCACGACTGCCTTTTTTGGGCACGGGCTGCACGTTAGCAAGCTTCCAAGATGTCGGCACTTGACCAGTCCTTAGAGATAGCCTAAAGAGGCGTGTCAATACAGGAGACAACTCAGGCGCACAAGTCCTCAACACTATGGCTGGAATACCATCAGGTCCACTGGCTTTGTTCACGTCAAGATTGCGTAGCGTATTGCGGACCTCCGTTTGGCGTATGCGAATTTCCGACATATGAGTCGTACTGCCAAGTGTAGCAGGAGGTACCGCGCTACCAGCATCTAGACGTGAAGCCTCTGCAAATAAAGAAGCAAACAAATTTGCTTTATCCTCAGCAGTGTGAGCCAGTGTTCCATCAGGTTTCTGTAGTGGAGGCAGTGAGGGGCGGCAGAAGTTCGCCTCGACCGATTTAGCTAGGGACCAAAACGCTTTACTACCCGCTGGATATGAAGCAAGTTTGTTCCCTATACGGCTAATATGGTCAAAGCGAGCCCTCTGCATCACTTTTTTGCAGGACTTGGCAGCCCTGTTGAAGGCTCTCTTCTTTTGGCGTATGTCCCTGGCATTGTGGTGTCGAGCATCAACCCAAGCTAGATAGGCCACATGTTTTTGCATCTCTGCGCGTCTACATTGTGGCCCAAACCATGGGCGAGCTTGGCTTGACTGCGGTACGTCCGAGTATGGAATGAAATACTCCATAGCCTGACGCAGCACATCAGTCACGGCTTCTGCACAGGTAGAGGGATCACCAGAAGAGAAGCATACGGGCTGCCACGGATAAGATGCAAAGAAGGACCGCATCTCATCCCAGTCTGCTGACTTGTACCGCCACATTCGCCGATTTCCTCTAGGGCTGGGGTCTGGCGGGGAGTAGACGGATACTGATTTGACCAGACAGTGGTCTGATTTACCCAGAGGTGAAGAGATTGATACTGAGTAACTGTCTGGATCAGTCGTCAGCAGAAGGTCCAAGCAATAGGGTGTGTGCGAGTCAACATCTGGTACCCGTGTGGCACCACGGACTAGCTGGGTGAGATTCAATGCCAAGGCCAGCTTCCGCGTTTCTCTACCTGCATGGTCAGTGTCTAGGTAGGGGAAGAGCCACTCTTGATGGTGAGCATTGAAATCACCCAGCAGAACCAATTGTGCAGAGGGGTACATTTGTTGAGCCGCTTCAGCCGCCTCACTTAGGTATTCGGTGAGCTTGGTTGTCTCCTGATCTCCGCTGTGCGAGCGATAGACACAGGCATAAAGAATTTTCTCTATGCCTGTATCCACCATCACCCAAAGAGCAGAGAATCTGCGGTCTTCGAGGTTCCGGAGACGCCGGCAGCATATGTCGTCCCGGGCGTACAAACACACTCCCGCGTGAGGTTTAAAATTGTGTTCCAGTGTGTACCCCGGGTACGACAAGTACGCCACGTCTGACGGGCTACCAATTTGCGTCTCCGTTAGGAACAAGAGTGACGGCTTATCGGTCTCTAGATGGTAGTGGACTGGCACGAGATTAGAGTGCAAACCCCGAATATTTGCGAGGTGCACTTTTAAAGAAAGGGAGTGCAGCCGCTGTTTAGGCACATTTCTCTTGTTCTTTGTCATATTATTATAATGTTGATGCGAGTGAAATACGGTAGAGGGTGGAAGTGGAATGAGGCTACATATGGCTAACCAGCAGACACACACTCCACAGCAACACCAATGGGTAACTGGCATGGAGACCGCGGGGACGCCCGAGCCCCCCCGGGGATGTCCATCGGGCCCTTTCATCCGGTCGCCAACCGGCACGATGGCGCATCCCGGGATTTTTCGCAAGTTGGCGGGACAGCCTTTCATGAGTGGCTAACTCACTACTTGGGTCCCCTACTAACTGCGGTCGGCCAGCGGTGCACCGTGCCTCGGATCCCGCTACCCTCCAAGACCAGTTACCCGATGCTACTATAAACGTGCGAGTCCAGAGCAGTGAGACCATAGGGTAGCAACTGTTCCGACCCACCCTCTCATTATGGTGTCACCAAACATCGCACCGGAACACGGCCAGGCCGCTTGGCGGCGCGGCTTTGTCTGGTGGGTGGTCACTAACCACGGCCAAAACCTACCACCAGTTAGTTGTCACCTGATTTGCACCACCCGGGGACCACGTGTGGGGATTTAGATTAAAGGTACTCTCCCACGGACGAGGGTGACTCAGCTCCCAAAAACACACATTCGGGTGTTATAAGTTTGAGCAAATTTACCACATAAATTTATTATTTACACATTTAGTCATAATACAATCTTGCTTCATTAAATCTTAAGTCTCTCAAATGTGGACATTTGACGGTAATGGCCGCGAATCCGCTTATCTTTAAGCTTGCTGTTGAGAGTTTGGGGCCACAAAATAAGCCATTTGAATTATAAGTATTATAATAATATTTAGTATAAAAACGGGCGAAATATTATAAAAGGAAAGCTGAAGAAAGTATTCATGACTTCAACCACCGCGGGGCGCCTCCAACAACCTCCTGAAGACAGTAGCCGAGAGATAGAATGTGGACAGGGCTACATATTGTATGGCACTGGACCCGCGTCCATCTAATTAAGGACACGTCAATAGCTTTTAACCGATTTGATTAATATGCTGTAATGTACCTATAAAATACTAACATAGTTTGTAAGATCATTGTTACTATCATTATGGATTCCGGTCCGAAATATATTTTATCTAGGTAACTTATTCTCGCTACGCTAAACATTTTTTTAATTATGCCTCCTGCCTCTCTCTTTTTTTAATTATTTTTTCTTGTATTGATCGATGTCAACAAAGGATTTAATAACCGGGATAAAACCAAAACGCGATGGTAAACGACTACCATAGCCAGCTTATGGAATAAACACCCAGCTTGGGACCCAATGCTTAATTTTCTTGTACCAAAACCCAAGCAAAATAAACTCAGAATTCACGACACTGTGAGCTCAGTTTGCTTAAATCGGAACGCAACTTAAATAATAATGTTTGTAGGCAGTCAGTAATAATTGTGATTAATTAATTTTGGACGTTAAGTACCTCAGTTCACCCGTGACAATGAAGTCTGAAAAGACTTTGAAACGTTGGGATCTAAAATCTAAAATATACCGCGATAAAATCCGTTACAAAGTAGTTTTATTGCCTATGGACGCTGACAACATCAGAGGCATTATTCGTGTTTTGCTAATCCATAGTCGTTTTGTCCAAAATAACGCGCCTTTCGTGGCCACACAACTTGTACATTATTAAACCTTGCTTTTAATGTATGTGGAAATTAATGAAGTCGGAAAAGTAGCAGAAAGGTGTTAAAGTTAGCTAGACTACACAAAGGAACTGTTTTATGTTATGAATATTATAATCAATGACTCACTTCATTTCACTTTACTTCAACCCTTTTTAGTGTCCCACTGCTGGGCACAGGTCTTCTCTCAACTATCTTACGAGTTGGAGAGTTTAGGCTTTAATCCATACACGCTGGCCAAGTGCGAGTTGGTGAATGTCACATATCCTCGAATGATTGGTTCTTAGAAATGCCGGTTTCCTCACAATGTTTTTCCTTCACCGATATTGAACAGCGGAGATGAAACATTCACACAAAGATGTGTAGGCACGACCCAGATTCGAACCCACGACCTCATTTTTTTAAGGCGAGGCCGGTACCGCTGCGCCGCCGCTGCTCCATTAATAAGGCCGACAACTGTCCCACTATTGGCCGGTGCCCAGCGGTGGGACACTAAAAAGGGTTAAAGTTAAGTTGAGTGAACAATACATTCGGAAGTAAGTAATAAAATTGTAATTAATATCCTTATTTCCAACTTAACGTCTCTTGATTTCATTTTACGACTTTTAAATTAAACTTCAAGATAGATATAAAATAAAGGGAATCAACAAAATTATATTTGCAGCTCCAAAATTAAAATTTGTTTGATTATGCACTGAAATAATTCTTTTTTGAGTGAATTGTTAACTTGGTTTTCGTAAATAATGTTGGAGGTGTTGTTGGAATAATAAAATATTAAAATTGGCAATTTTTATTTGATACTAAAATTTAGATCATAAAATTTATGGGTTATTTCCGAAATATTTTGTTTATAATCATTAACTATATTATAATATCCGGTAGGAATCAATTTATTCATAAAAATCTTATAAGCTTCTATAATCAAAATAGATTTTGTCGCTTGGGGGTCGAGTTACATTCGTCCGTGGGTGTATACCTTTAATAAAATCTCCACCCGGGGGGGTGGTGGAAATCAGGTGACAATAAACTGGCGGTAGGCTTCGGCCGTGGTTAGTAGACCTACCAGACAAAGGCAAGCCAGGCGGTGAAGTTAGGTGACACTATGCTGGAGTGGGTCGAAATTGTTATTATTTTTACATTTTGGTTAAAGACATGTGTGTAGGTACAATTTGTTTGTGAATTGTTTCATCTCCGCATCTCCTGCTCTATAGCGATGAAGGAAAACATCGTGAGGAAACTAGCATGTCTTAGAACTAATCATTTGAGGACATGTCATTACCAAGCCGCAATTGGCCAGCGTGTGTGGATTAAGGCCTAAACTCTCTCAACTATCTTATGAGTTAGAAGACCCGTGCCCAGCAGTTGGACACTAAAAAGGGATGAAGTAAATATAAATGTAACATTATACCATTTTATTAGGTTAAATGAATTTAAAAAAACTTAAAACAATGCAAAATTAACTAAAATGGCGAGCACTTCGTGTAAAGCACTAATTTATTATCTTAATTAACATAAAAACAAAGAAAATCATTTAACATTATGATTAACTTAACAGTAACGATGTGAGTCAGAGATGGCCGTTACTATGTTTTATGCGAACTGTTAGGCTGCGTACAGACGACTACCCGCCCCCGCTACCGTTAGCAACCGCGTCTAACACGCTTTGAAATCTAAATATATAAAAGAAGAAACTGACTGACTGACATATCAACGCAGAGCCGAAACCGCTGGGTCTGGAGACTACAAATTTGGCACATATCTTCCTTATGAGGTCTAGGGGTGCACTAAGAAGGGATTTTTCAAAACTCACCCTTTAAGGAGGTGAAACGGGGTTCCAAAATTTGTATGGAGAAACAAGATTAGTGAGATCAATTTCGCGGACGAAGCCGCGGGCGGAATCTAGTTTATTTATAAGTATTTGAGTCTTATGAATGACACTAAATAGATCGTCTTCGGCGAGGGTCGTCTGAATATGCGTTTATTTAGCTATTGCTGTGTGACTCGATACACTCTAAACTCTAACTCTTACTCTCTTGACTCTATTCAAGGCATATTGTCAGTCTTTCTACACCAGCAGCCTGTGGGTTAACTATACCCAAAAGGCATACAGCGCTCTGCGGGTACAATATAATAATGTCTTCAGGATGCTGTTGCGGTTGCCGCGGCTTTGTGGTGCATCCGCAATGTTTGCCGAAGCGCGCACGGGTGATGTCTACGCTATAAGACGCAAGCGTGTATCATCCTGGTTAAGCAGAGTCCGAGGTAGCAGCAATAGCATTGTGAAGACAGTAGGTATGTGATAGATTTCAAAGTCCAATATACTCGCTCTGGGTAAAGCTCATAGTTGGAGTAGAAAAATAAAATAATAACTTTAACAATTTTTAATATGTATAATACGTTCTATAAAATAATTTGTACTCACTAACATAGTTTGTAAGTATCAATTGTTACTAACCGTTATGGATCATGTTATCTGATTAAATAAAATAATTTAATTTAATTTAAAGTCCAACCTATTTAAAATTATTGCTGAGATAAAAGAAAAATTATTGAGTTTAATCACGGTTAAACACTATTAATTTTTAATGCTACGCCTCACTGTTTAGGTTACGAAAGTAGGTTAGTAGGTATACATATCATCACAATTGTATTACCTGAAGGGGTAGGCAGGGATGAATGTCACTTTTCACCGGCTATGAGGTCCCATACGGAATAAGGAGCGAGCCCATTGCCGTTCGTCGGGCTCATGCTTTAGAGCATAGTTTGTAACTTTTAGCTGCAACTAAGATTCTCCGAGTAAATAGAAAATTCTTTTTCGCTACCTGGGAATTAAATCCGGGACTTTGCGTCACCACGTGGTGACGTGAACCACGTTTGGACCACGTGAAGGATTCAGACTAAAGGTGCACTCCCATAGACAAAAGTGACTCAGCCAGCGCCTTATTTTTATAACCGAATCATTGGCAGCGGAATCATCTAGCTAGAAGATAGCTTAACAAACCTAGATCGGGCAGGCCGTTTAATAATTTTATATAATCTTATTTAAACCTGTTACCTTATTTAGTATGTAATTTTAGTCATAAATACTAGTTTTTAGTTATCTATAATACTAAAACTATTTTTTTTTTGGATTGTTCCTTTTAGATAAAGCCAATATTTGCTCATTTAATTTAGGAACATGAAATCAAAAATGGCGTGGGTTTTTACGAGTTTAGATTCCAAAACGTTTGTTTTAATGAAATATCTAAGGAAAGCTATTCATCTAGCACTTATCGAAGAGTACCTTCTTATTCTATGAACACCTGTTCACGTTGAAATAATATTCAAGAAGTCTGGAGCGCATAATTTGTTATTTTACTCGCTCTGAACTCAAAGAGGTCCAATTACGTTATTAGGCACTAGGTAGGTATGTACCTGCTATTTTTATTAAAGGTGTAAATTTTATTAAAAGAAATACTAGTTTTTCGACGTAGCTTCGGCCGCGTTGCGATTAGATTATTTTTTTATAAATTATTAAACACAAACTGCCCCAGACCCGGCCCATTTTATTCCTTGCTCATTATAAGGATAGAAAGTCTCATAAGTGCTATTCCAGACTATAATATATCTCTGCCAAATTTGATCTAAATCTGTCCAGTATTTTTGCTTGAAGGAGAATACTAGGTGAGAATGTTTAGGCATATTGAGATGCCAATTCCCGAAAAGCGTGATTGGATACTCCTTGGAGTGATAGTGTTTAAAAAATATGGGCTATAAATATATAAATTAAAAGAAGTATAAAATATAATTAGTAAATTTGTATGCCCATGAGGCTGATTGCCTGAGCTTATAATATTATAAGATCTATATTGTACCTTTAATCTGTGTATCACAAATAAATTAAGTTAAAATAGTAGTAAAAGTGAGTTTATAGCAGACAATATTTCAATTTATATCTCGATTGTTGACCTTAGTTAGCCAGGCTAGCTAGCTATGACAAGCTGAAGACAGCGTGATTTGGCGCTAAAAACTGATACCTTCCAATCTTGTTGGAACCAGGTGTTGAGTGAATGTTTTCTTACGTTGACATCGTAATTATTGTTATAAGAATTTCCAGACAAATTATTTGACTAAGACACGAAGGTGTTAATTTCAGTACAAGGAAACAGGAATAAACTTCAATTAGAGATGGTGCCACTATGACGGTGGGGCTATGAAATCTGTTAACTATTTCATAAAATAAAACAATAAATATAGAAGATAAAAATTTGAGTCAATATGAATTAAGATTAATTCTTCTGCAACGACGCCCATAGAAGATGTATTGCAAAACAGAAAATATTGTCGCCGTCGCGGCATCGTGTTGTCTTTTGTGGTGCCGCGTAGATTCTCAGGAAATCGCCGGTGTGCGGGATGCAAGGGTGGTAGCGATAACCAAAGATACCTATGAGGTGTAAATATTTATTGTTTATTCATAGTCTTACAAACTAAAGTTTACTCGAGGCCGTGACTAATAATCAGAGGTCGGAAGGTTGAATTATTTACATACTTTTACTGATTTCTTATAGCGAAAGAATAAAGTGGATGTGCCTCAAATCCCATGATTAATTTTAAAGAGCACCAAAATTCCGTGATTTATTTAATAAGAAAGTTATTTATGTTACGCGGTACCTTGCCAAACTTACTTACTGTCCTCAGCTGTAAAATTCCAATGCGAATTAAAATACTGTCTATTAAAAAATCCCGGGATGATCCATTCAATATCAACATTTCAATGCAAGACTTGCATCGAAATGTTTATATTACCCAAATGTATCTCCGTAGTACATATATTTTGGGACATTAACACACACTGTTATCTGGTTCCAAGCTAAGCAAGAGCTTGTGTTATGGAAACCAGATAACTGGTATATACTATACATATAATACTTTTCTTTTGTAAATATATACTTATAATAGATATTTACACCCAGACTCGACACAAACACAAATGTTCATCATTAATGTTGTCTCGGGTGGGAATCGAACCTGTGCGGCGTGAAAAGGAAGTATCTTACTGACCACGCCACCCGCCCGTCTAATATATCATACCTACTTAGTTCCAACCTCTGCTAATAATGATTGCAAAATTTTGTCCCTATCAGGCCATATGCTATCTTTCTTATCGTCCAATCGACATGACGCTGTTCATAAGGTAGAACTGACCGTGTGTGGCTGTGGATTGGCGTAACCACTGCAATAAGAAGCAAGATATAATAAAAAAAGATTAAGAGAGAGAGAGAGAGAGAGAGAGAGAGAGAGAGAGAGAGAGAGAGAGGGAGAGAGAGAGAAAGAGAGAGAGAGAGAGAGAGAGAGAGGGAGAGAGAGAGAAAGAGAGATTACCGTACTAAATTCATTTAGATTTCCTATTGTCCCGCTATTTTCATAGCCACAATTTCAACACTTAGCGAATAGCAGAAACAGCAATTGTTTATGTTTATTGGGTACTCATTGTTTGGCTTTCTGCAAACAAGTTTGTTTCATCACTTCGCAAAGTGTAATTTGCAATAAACTTAGTAATAAACTGTTATTATCTTCACCAATATTTTTTTTAGTATAGTTTGCTTTCAAAACAATTTTGAATTCGTATTTCAGAGTAATTCAACTTGTTTAAATAAATAAAAACCTCTTTAAATAGCATGTCACCTATATATAGACGGAAGGGTGGTGTAGTAGACACTTGCTTTTCACGCCGTTGATCGTGGGTTCGATCCCACCCGAGACAGACTTATTTGCATGAAAATGTCTGTTTGTCTTGATACTGGGTGTATCTATTATATGTAAAAATATTTATTTACAAAAGAAAAGTAGTTTATATATGGTATTTACCAGAATTCTGGCTTCCATAATAAAAGCTCTGCTTAGCTTAGGATCAGATGACCGTGTGTGTTTATGTCCTAGAATGAAAAAATGATAATAATATTACTGTCAAAATTACTTACAATTACACAAATATTAGTTGTCTAGGCAAGCCTACATCGTGAGGACCCAACCCTAAAAGATATGCTTAGCCCGTGTTCTCGAACGTTTAATTCATGCTAATTCTGTTATGATGTTTTTTTCCCATTAAGGAGACGATGGAACAAACTCACACATAGAAGATGTTACTATTTAAACTACTATACTGATTTACTAACTACCAAAACCTACATATACCTAATCTATTATCTGTGGTATAACATAACTGATCAATTAGCAATAAAATTTTCCTTTTTCTAAAATGTAAGTTATTCTAAATCATTTCCCATTATGTATAACAAAGAATTTGCAAACGTTTGGCGGCCATTTTAAAACCACAATCCGATTCTCAGTATTTCATCGAATAAAGGCGTATCGGAAAGCGATCGTGATGTACCGGAATAGTAACCACAACTTTGGGAAATGATGGATTTCATTTAACAAATAAAAATTGTCTCCTTTTTAATTTTATCACTGTGTTTACACATTGTAATTTTTGTATTTTACTCATTGTGTGAGTACATTACTTATGTGATAAGTACAATATTTTTTTACGGATTACCCAACCCTATTACCCGGAAGGGCCTTTATTGGTTGACTGGACTTTTTCAGTAAATCACACTGATCAAGTACCGGATCAACTGCCTTGAAGGCTTCCCATGTGAGGACGAACTTCAGCTCAGGATGTTTCCGAACAACTCTAGATTCAGGACATCAGGCAGTAACAGATACGATATTTTGACATTAAACTATAACAAACAGCTACTAGAGTTTGATTTCTGAGTTTAAGTTAGTAAAAATAATAACTTTTCTACTGAAATAAGTAGGTACCTTTTTTAATTAAATACATGCTGTTTTAAACAATATGAAACTGTAACTCAGTCTTCTAGAGGACTGAGCTAACATATAGGGGCTCTCGCTAAAATAGGAGGAGCAAAGCTGGATGATGCGTCGATCACTTAGAAGCTCGCCTGGCTAAATTGATGATGATGGTTAACGGCTTGCTGCAAGCTGTCGTCGGGATGTCTGGTGAATTCAAGACAGATTTTAGAAGCTCGGTAAAGCATAATAGTAAAGTAATCATGTGATTAACCCAGGAAAGGGAAATCCGAGAGGATTTAGTGGGTAGTTTTCGGGAGTTCCACAGCTCCCACTGGGAGTGGGGAATGAATAAAAGATTACTAAACTTCAAAACCAAAAAAAACATGATTCATTTTGAAGCTTGAACAAATTCACAAAACAAAATTTAAGCCATGACAACATTAATTAATATTTGGAACTTATCCTGATCAATACGAAACTCGTGGTGCCTCTATCATACCTAACATGGCCAGACGTTATTATTTTCAAATTAAGGCCGACCTGTCTGTGTGTATGTAAATTGCATTACAAGGCATTTAAAATTTGATAAAAACTGCTTTGTATGTTGGGATCGATTTGATAGTCTGTAACAGATTTTATAGAAAAATTAGCTTTTGCTCGAGGCATATTAGGATAAAAAGTAGGACTTTTTTGTCTTGGCCAAATTACACCCGACCACAAGCTTTCTAAGGCCCTTTCTTTTTTTCTTTTTCCAAATGAAAGGATCAATTCTATCGTGAGTGTCCACGTTTCCATCATATCTGTTGGTACCTGAGTAGGTTTCAGGTAATTATCAGGAGCATTGACCTAACCCAACCTTTTATTTACTACAGTCATCCGAGTACATAGAATTCCCCATGGTATGCCAACAAACTGCACAATTTGTAATTTTCATACCATTCAACACTCATCATGTCTACTAATAGTAAAAAGATCAATGTTTGTACGTCTGAATGAATAACTTTGTTCCGCAAAAAACTAGAATGACTTTAAAAAAAATTGCAGATATTGTTCTTTAATTTTTTATTATTCTGCGATAGGCTAGCACTTGACTACAACTTGCCTGATGTTAAGCAAAGATGTAGTCTACGATGGAACGCGCCAGCCTAGTATACCGATTCACTCGTCATTACGGATGATTATCGGTGAGAAGGTGGCAGTGGAATGAGCATCCCTATGGTTAGAAACCTTAAATTAGCAACAATTCCGACCCACCCTCTCTGCATGGTGTCACCAGACATCGCACCGGAATACGGCAATGCCGCTTGGCGCAGCGGCTTTGTCTGGTGGGTGGTCACTAACCACGGCTGAAGCCTACCACTAGTTGATTGTCACCTGATTTGCACCACCCGGGGACCACGTGTGGGGATTCAATTAAAGGTGTACACCCACGGACGAAGGTGACTCAACCCCCAATTTGTTTTTACATTAAGTAATTAATCATCACCATCAGACTATGGCAGTCCACTGCTGGACATAGGCCTCTCCCAATAAGCGCAATTGCACCCTGTCCTCAGCTTGTCGCATCCAGCTACTGCCGGCTATCTTTCGCAGATCGTCACTTCACCGTAGGTACGGTAGGGTTGTCCCACACAACGCTTGCCGAGTAATTAATATATTTTGTTATTACGATGAATTATATTATGCAGGTGTAAGTGCATTGTGAGAGATTAGTAAGCTGAAGTGGCAAGAGAAGCGATAACCGCCTAAGGTAAACAAGTTCTAGTGGAGACCGCGGATTGACAGCGAAGGACGCCCTCAGACTAGGTGGAGTGACGATCGCAGAGCGGCCGGCAAGAACTGGATGAGAAAAGCCGCGGCCCTGGTTACTACAACACTAGTTGACTCATACGTTATTAGCAATATCGTACACAAATAGGGTTCAATTACATCGATACTGACCTAAGTATAGTATAAAGTTATCGATAAAGTTACTCACTATAAATAATGGTAGTGAAAGTTCAGAGGAATCCTTTTTTTACCGATAGACCGGTAATTTATTGTGAACAAGTTTGCTGTCGTCGATCGATTTTGATGCAGTTTTTTTCGGAAGCTTAGTTATTAAAGTGGTTCTTAGCTAGTTTTCAACCAATTTCAAAAAAAGAAGGTTCTCAGTTTGACTGTGTGTTTTTATCTTTGTTATACGTGACCCGATTTCTGTGATTTCTTTTTTTCAAAGCTGGTGCTTGTCGTGTGGTACCAATAAAATTTGATTAAAATCGTAAATAAACAAAGTATATTGTAATGAATTTTACATTGTAATTGTAATATCTGCAACATATATACACTTCTTAATGCGAATTTCCCAAATAAATAAAGTACCCAGTTATAATAAAGTTCAAGTAATAAGTTAAATTTATATATAAGATTAGCTTCCCGATCAATATTTCGCCCGTTCGTATGTTGATTATCGCGCTAAACAATTAATCTCTTTTTGCGTAGTCGAATAAAAACTATCTTATGGCCTTTTCTGGGTCTCAAACTATTTCCATGCCAAATATCATCCAAATCAGTTAAGTAGTTTTGGCGTGAAATCGCCACAGACAGACAGAGTTATTTTTGCATCGTATATTAGTAAGGATTGGACATCTCTATATTTTATACTCTGCACTAGAGGTGCACCATTAGGTACTGATTGATTACAATGACTCTCAGTTTTGTGGTGCATCAGACAAGTTTTTGCCTTTTCACCTTTTTTGGGGTTCCCTCAGCTTTTTAGCTTTTATACGTTTGTGATAAATTTGGCGTTGGATTAATGACCATAATCGTATAAGACTTGGGTGTATGGTCAATTTGGTTTAGATTTCATGCTTTATTATATGAGACTAACTTTAAGACAATAGTCGTTAATGAATATGATAACAGCTTCAAAGAAGTACGAATCGAATTTTTCGTCTTCACAATAACCCAAAATCCGCTTAACCGATTTTGAAAAAAATGAAATGGGACATCCAAAAATATATTATTATCCTAAAACAAAAAATCGAGCTTCATCAAAATCGATCTTTAATTAATTAACGGAAATACATACATACAAAAAAATATTACAAAAATCATTCAAATGGAGAATCTCTTACTTTTAAAGACAGTTAAGAATTGGCTACCTATACAGGATGCCTCGTTTAGATCGGTCAGTATGTAAAAGTCTGAAACCATAAGCCAAGGAAGATCTGATTTTGGGGGCTGAGTCACCTTCGTCTGTAGGAGTGCACCTTTTATCTGAATCCCCACACGTAGTCCTCGGGTGGTGCTAATCAGGTGACAATCAATTGGTAATTATGTTTACTGGATATAAACTGGTGATAGGCTTCGGCCGTGGTTAGTGACAACCCACAGATAGCCGCACCGCCAAGCGTCCTAGCCGTGTTTCGGTACGATGTCTGGTGACACCATTTAAGAGGGTGGGTCGGAATTGTTGCTCATTTATGGTTTTTAACCAGATGGAGCGTCATTCTACTGCTACTTTCTAACCGAAAATATTCGTAGTCACGAGTAAATCGGTATATTGAGCAGGCGCGTCCCATCGTAGACCACATCGTTGTTTAACATCAGGCATGTTGAATTCAACCGCAAGCACATTTTAGATTAAAAAAAGAATGATCTGATCTTAGGAACCAAGTCATCGATTTTAGTAAAAAAAAAATCAGTTTTGAAATGTAAAATCACAAATATTTACTACAATAAGATGTCAGAAATTATGCTCACACATAAAACCTCTCTCCCTACCTGCGTACACACAAAAATCTAAGCATATTTTACACACTTCATTTAAAACCACCAGCTTAAAATAAAAACAAAACACAATCACAACAGATCGCATCGAAAGAGGTGATACACAAAAACGATAAAAACCTACAGAACCCTTTACAAAAAACTCAAGCAAATCCCTTTTTGTATTTTTTTTTTACACAAATCGTTGTACTTCGGCAATCTGGGGTCGAACCTAAGCTCTTTTGTTTGGAGGACACCTGCATCATTGAGCTATGGGTGCTCTTTAAAACACCTAGACAGAAAAACAACTTAACTCACAAGTCATACAACATAAATGTAAATTCAACTTTACTACAGTACAATAAAGTCGATTTTGTATTACAAAGTTTTGTCTATTACTTTCTAAGCGTTTTGTTGTTAAGTTGTGCAAATTTTTACGTGGTAATTGAGAAAGTAACAATGAGAAGTTTTGTGTCATTGTCCTTTTAAATATACTCCTTCATTATAAAACAAACATTATTTGCACCTTTAATACCCAAATGTGTAGGTAGAGGTGAATTTCACCCACATTTGGTAACTTATTGACTAGCCTGTGGGCGTGTTTAGTGTCCCTGACTGCTAAGCTAAATGTGGGTTTGATTCCCACCCAGGACAAATTTCTGTGTGACGAGCGTGTTTGTTTGTATATAATAATGTGTGTATTTACACAAAATGTAATTTTAGTAGCATATCAGCTCCTACGCATAACACAAGCAAATTAATTCTTAACTTTGGGACTAGATGGCGCATGGCGCTGTGTTTGTGTGAAAATATTATTGTATTATTAAAGTTGTAAAAAATAATAGACCTTAGGATGTAACTTAGAAAGAAACAATAAAATAATAATTAATTGCATACCTACAGGTTTTTAAAAAAATACATAGGTACTTTTTTGGCGGGATAAATAAATGATTTTCAAGTGGGGACTATTACATTTTTACGAGTTGATTTTAGATTTTAGATTCTGATGCCGGCAATTATTAGTAAAGATTTGATCCAAGAGAAAGTGTACTAAATACTTATATGAGATCTATCACAAAGGTTAATACGGGTATTTAGAACCATTGAAACTTCATGTAAATAAAACTCCAACCGCACTGAAAGGAGTTAATGATTGAAATGATTCGAACTCAACCGCAGCGCAGTAGCAGCAGAGCGGTGGCGCAGCGATATCTGCCTCCCTTTGAAATGTAAGGTCGCGGGTTCGATTCCTGATCGTGCCCACACATCTTTGTGTACTTTGTTTCATCACCGCTGCTCAATATCGGCAAAGGATAACATTGTGAGGAAACCGGCATGTCTAAGAACTAATCATTCGAAGACATGAGACATTCACCAACCCGCACTTGGCCAGTGTGTGGGTTAAGGTCTAAAACTCTCTTAATTCGTAAGATAATTGAGAAAAAACCCGTGCCTAGCAATGGGTCACTAAAAAGGGTTGAAGTGAAGTGAACTCAACCGCATTGACTAATAGTTCTCTATATTTAGACTAACCTGTATGATGTGAGGAGAAAAATAAGACAAAAATATAATTCCTAAAAACAAAATTGTCAACAATTCAAATACTCCATTAGTCGATTACCCGAATGATAGTTTACGAGCAACTAAAAATATCGATACTAAGCCCGATTTACGATTATCCAATCGTGTTTATGGAAGCAAAAAACCAAAACAGTACTGACCCCAAGCAACGCAATCTTGCGAAAAAACTCGCGAATAAGAACCGGTCCGAAATGAGATTGAACAGGAAAAAAGTTTTAGGAGTGTTCCAATTACGATTTTGTTGATATTCATATTTATGTTCGAACTACAAAATTGTTTTTTTTTTCTATAATAGGCTGGCGCTTGACTACAACTTGCCTGATGTTAAGCAATGATGTAGTCTACGATGGAACGCGCCAGACCAGTATACCGATTCACTCGTGATTACGAATGATAATCGGCGAGAAGGTGGTAGTGGAATGAGCCTCCTTAAGTTTAGTAATCTCAAAGGAGCAACAATTCCGACCCACCCTCTCTGCATGGTGTCACCAGACATCACACCGGAACACGGCAAGGCCGCTTGGTACGGCTTTGTCTGGTGGGTGGTCACTAACCACGGCCGAAGCCTACTACCAGTTGATTGTCACCTCATTTGCACCCCCGGGGACCACGTGTGGGGATTCAATTAAAGGTGTACACCCACGGACGAAGGTGACTCAGTCCCCAAAGGTGATGCACCTTAACCATCTTTGTGTGATGTGATGAACATGATTGCTTGTACTGTCTGGGTGTAATTTATCTACAACTAGCTGTCCCAGCGAACTTCGTACCGCGTATTACTAATGTAATACGTATGCATTTTTTAATGCCACATTATACAAAAAAAAGAACGAAAATATTCGTCCAAAAATTAAAAAAAAAATTAATCGTGAATAACCCTTATCACTAAGGGGTATGAAAAACAGATAGTAGCCGATTCTCAGACCTACTGAATACGCATATAAAATTTGGTAAAAATCGGTAAAGCCGTTTCGGAGGAGAACGGTAACTAACATTATGACATGGACATCTATATATATATAGATTTCCATGTCACAATGTTAGTTAAAAATGAAACCCGTTTTCCGTTGTCACGACATCACGCGTGAACGGCTGGACCGATTTCGCTAATTCTTTTTTTTAAATATTCCTTTAAGTACGAGGATGGTTCTTACGCAGAGAAAAATAAAAAAAAATTAGAAAGCGAAGAAGTGCCGAAAACTGGGTTAGATACCTATTATTTATTATTGGATATATTCGGTAGGACTGAGACCCGGTAGATGGCACTGCTTTACCGGACAGAACGACGTCTGCCGGGTCCGCTAGTTTTATATATTAGAAGAAGGTATACGTATTTATAAAAAAAAATGTATTTATCTAGTTTATCAGATCCTAGGTCCCATAACACAAGCAAATATAATTTCTTAATTTGGGACTAGACACTGTGTGTATGTGTAAATATTATTATTTATATAGCAGCGGTGGCGCAGCGGCATCAGCCCCGTCTTTGAAATATAAGGTCGCGGGTTCGATCCCCAGTCGTGCCCACACATTTTCCAAAACTCACTCCCTAAGGGGGTGAAATGGAAATTACAATGGCAAAACTAGTAGCTTTAACCCGCATTTCGCAGTTGTGCCTTATATTCTGCAGTTTTTAAACAATAAAATATTGTTCCACAAAAATGTTATTGCTACAAAAAAAAATCTAAAAATCAGACTGAAAAATAGCCTTTATACGTATTATGTCATCATCTACGCTAAAACTGAGCTCAGTTTTATTGTACCGAATATAAAGTCTCAAGAGGAACACATCAACGACGTAGAATGCTAACAGCTTCCGGTGAGACCGTCTTGTGATATTTTATTTTGCTTTAAAAATCCAGTTTTTGTCGCTGTTTGGGAGATTTCGTACTGTTTGTAACATCTACAGACTATACGATTTGATTTACATGTAATATACTAAGTTGTAGACAGAGGTAAATATTATGTTACGTATGTTTCAAATAAAGCAAAATTATTCGTTAAAGATTAGTAAGTTGAAGATGTTGCATTGGCAGTGGGCTGATCACATCTGTCGAAGAACCAATAACTGCTAGGTTATGGAGACCACGTATTAGCAAACGTAGACTACGGCTTAGTAGAGTAATCGAAAAACTTATTTTTTTAATACAACCATTATTGTAGTTTTTAAAAACTAATACAATGGATGCAAACACTACCGATGGCGTGGTCGGTAAGATACTTGCTTTTCACGCCGCAGGTCGTGGGTTCGATTCCCACCCGAGACAAACATTTGTGTTTGTGTCGAGTCTGGGTGTGAATATCTATCATAAGTATATATTTACAAAAGAAAAGTATTTTATGTATAGTATATACCAGATATCTGGTTTCCATAACACAAGCTCTGCTTAGCTTGGGACCAGATGACCGTGTGTGTTAATGTCCCAAAAATATTATTATTATTAATATTATTACTTATAACTACTTATATTAATTTAAGATATACTTACTTAATTATAATAGGTTTATACATAAAATACAATATGTGGCTTTTTTGAACTCACTCAATGTGTACGATAACAAAGACAAGGTAAATGGCGTTTATTGTGTCTAATTGTGGTCTGCAATGGGCCGATGATGATGATGATGATGAAAACAATTAGGTACCAAGCTAGGTTTCTCTATGTCCTAAATTCCCTGTGTAAAAAACTTAATTGAAATCGTTGAAGTCCATTCCGAGATCTTGGATGAGATATATATAAAAAAATACCTACCTAATAACATAATTCTGTAACTTCATACTTATAATAAAAGATATAATTATTGAGAAAACGCAAAAAAAAAACTTGACAAAAATATTTATGTTAGACTGTATTTATTAATTGATTCATTTAAGAAATATGTCATCGAATATATTGACATATATTTTTAACTCTCTAGTATTCGCACCTTGAGCTAGAAAAATTGTATTGAGTCAAACTATGACATCACTATAATTTTCAAGGCAATGTCAAGATCATTGCTATGAAAACTTAGTCATACATATGTAACATCTATTGTGTTATTTATTGTTTTATTTACACTTCTTTACTTCCCTGTTTACAGTCCATCAAATCTAAGAAGTACCTTTTGACGTTTCACTATTTTCTATTAAATTAGCTTTATAGAGGCGTAATTCACACTATTTTTATTAGTTTTCCTGTAATATAATTGAATTGTGAAGTTTTTTATTATTTTAACATAACATAAACAATTTTCATACAAAAAATTTAATTCTAAATGTACTACGTTTAGAACTGTCAAACGGTACTTCTTAGATTTGATAGACTGTAGATTAGAAATTGGACACACTCAACCTTTTCACTCGCAATATTGCTTAATCGTAAATTTGCTTTTGGTCCATTCCACTTTTTATAAATAAATTCAAAATTCTACAAAGATTCTGATTCATATTATATTTCAAAAATTAATCGGTGTTTTTAATCCCACTATGCGATTATTATTAAGCTAGTTCACACGTCATTTGATTTTTGACAGAAACAAATTGCCTTTCATCATTTACATACCAATCAATCATTCTTAAATCATCAATGTTTTGTCTCTTTCATTTCGCAATCTATTGTTGTCTATCCTTTTCTAATTTGCATTTAACTTTCATCACAGTTACCCTATCCTGATTTGAATTAAATATCGATATAGCAAGCTCAGCATCAACATGTCTATTGTGGTAAGGACTTATCAAATTGACCGAAAAATATATTCACTTTGTTTAAATTTACTTTATTATTACTAGTTGTTTGTTATTGGGTTCAGCTTTTTGGAATAGGTATCGTAATATTGTTTTTGCATATATCAAAAGATTTAATTATGTAATATAAGCAATTTGGGGGTGTATATACAACAAGATTTAAAGATATTACCAAAAAAAACGTACGCACTAAATTAGCTTAAAAAAAGTAAACATAAAATACAACATAATTATCTAAAGCTGGACGTCAAAAAACTCCTCCGCATCGATATCGGTTGGTAGCATACCAAGAAGGCTGGCAGCATTGCCACGTTGAATAGCAACGCTCAATCTTTGACCGAAGTGTAGGCCAGCCTTCTTTTCGCGTGTTTTAGCTACCAAAAGTTTCGAAGAACCCGCGCATATATCTATCTCAATCTTCTACAAGTTTAATTTATGTACTTTTATGTCAGATGAGTACATATGTTTCAGTTGTACATACATTATATCTATGATGTTTTCACTGAGAGAAATCTATAATTACTTAGTATCATTCAACGCTATTTTTATTGCCTATAAATTAAATGCTTTCATGTCAACCTACAATAATTGTAGTTACCACTATATTTTTTTGTTTTACAACGAAATAGTCGTTGACATTACAGTCACTGCCAATAGTTTCATTTGGTTGTTTTGGCAGTTGTTTATTGTTTGTTTTAATTTTATCTCGCATTTTTTATCTGCACCCTCAGTTTTTTCACCTGTAATTTTTTCCGATCTTGTAACCTGTTTATTCCTTAACATCAATTATATTCCACTAAGCCACTTATTCACACTCAAATATTTAGGGTCTTAACTAACCACTATTCTTTCATCATTATTCAAAATACTAATTCCACCTTTTGAGAACTCAAAACCAACAATATTCACACACTTGTCACCATCAGAATACATCAATATTTCAGAATTTGCATGCACATGATCATTTTCAATATTTCTATAAATAACACCTTGCTCGCTAAAACTGTTACTCTCACGGTCAATTAGATATTCGTTCACGCAAAAAATTACAATAATCTTAATGTTAACATTTGTTATAGTGGAATTATTTAAATTGCATTCAACGTGAGAAAGGGTTTAATGCAAATTTGCGAATTCTACAATCTCCTGATCAAGAACTAAATGCTGATTTTATACAAGAATGTGAGAGAAGGATTTGGGAGATTTGAATTTTTTCTCTGTTTCAACCATTTTTGCGGAGCAACAAAGAAATACCTACCTTCAGACATGTTAAATAAATAAATGAGAATTTAAGTAAAGTTTTTTAAAATTATCAAGCTTATACCATGAAATTTTAATAATATCTACATCGGTATTTTAAATTTGTATTTAATTAAAATATAGTCTTTGTAAGTATTTTTTTTTCGATATACTTTTTACATTTTCTCAATGAACAGCAGCTAATATCGGTAGAGGTACAAATAATAATAATAATTTTTCGGGACATATGCATAAACTACTTTTCGTTTCTAAATATTTGCTTAAAATCGATAATTACACTCAGACTCGAGACAAACAGACTCTTGCATCACACAAATTAAAAACATCTACAAAGTAACAATGTAAGTATTCAGTATTAATTGTGATTAATAAGTTAAGACGTCAAATACCTCAGTCCACCCGTAACCTGAAGTCAGAAAAGACTTTGAAACATCGGGATTTTAAATTTAATATAAACCGCGATAAAATCCGTTACAAAAAAGTTTTATTTCAATGTGTGATATTCGCGTAAATTTAAATTTTACTATAACACAAATTTAAACAAAAAATTATGAATCTTTTTTTTTTTACCTCTACTAACATTAATAATATATCTTTCTAATAACAATTGTTAACAAACAGATCAATATCTTTTAGACTGTAAGTCATTAACCGGCAGACGTGTTAATTTAATAGTTTTCAGAAGCCATCAGTTTCGGATAGTTTTTCACGCGATACAATTGTTTGCGGCAATTACTGGGGCTTCATAGATGCAATTAATCATGGCCTAGGGTTAACAAAAGTTGCTGATGCACTTTTAGGGTTCACAAGTGCATCAAACATTTTTTTTTAATTTTCCCCGAAAAACAAGAACTAGTGTTACCTAAGGCGTGTTGTTTTTTTCAAGGTGTTTCCTTTATAAGGTACTAGGGATGGCGATAAGCTACGAAAAATCTTATTTTTATTAGTCCATCAGTAAAAAATTTGACAGGTATTTTTTTTTGCTTTTGACATCTAAAGGGTACATCAGCGGTGGCGCAGCGGTATCATACTCGCCTTTGAAATAGAAGATCAATGAAATATAATATTCGATCCCCAGTCATGCCCACACATATTTGTATGAATTGTTACATAATTGCTCAATATCGGTGAAGATAACATCGTGAGGACACTGGCATTTATAAGAACTAATCATAACACGTAACATCCACCAACAGGTGCTTGGCCAGCGTGTGTGGATTAAAACAGAATTTCGCCGTGCTCAGTTATAGACACCAAAAACGGTTTGAAGTGATCTAAAAAGTTGGCAACTTTTAAATGATGCCTCTGGTGTTGCAAGTGTCCATAGGTTATAATAACTGCTAACTATCAGGTAATTATACGAATAATTGGTTAGATAGAAAAACGTCGACGTTTTTTTAGTGACAGCCCTATATTGAACACAATGCAAGTACCTACACCTTAGTACAATAGCGTACATCGGTGTTAGCGAATTAATAGCAGCAGTAAGCCGCGCTTAATGAATATTGCACCGAGACTGATAGCTGCCTGTTATATTGGCCTGCAGTGTACTAATGTAATATCTATTTTATGCTATAATTTTTTTGAGGTTTTTTTTTATATTTTGTAATAGACTTTTGCTTAAATATTTTTACACTATTATTAATATTTACGGGTTGCAGACTTAGACTCAGTCTGCTTGCGACCACGAACGGTGCAACCAGTGTCGAAATGTAAAGCCAAATTGAAAATGGGCGCGTTAATTGCCCGTTATGATAAATATAGACTTCTTTTAAAGACTTCTGCTTGACTACAACTTGCAATTATGTAGTTTACGATTGGATGCGCCTGCTCAATATTCCTACCGATTTACTCGTGTTTACGAATGATTTTCGGTAAGGTGGCAGTAGAATGAGGCTCCATATGATTAGTTACTAGGAGCAACAATTCCGACCCACCCTCTGCGGCTTTGTCTGGTGGGTGGTCACTAACCACGGTCGCAGTCGGTACCAGTTAATTACCAGTAAAAATAATTAATTGATTAATTACCAGTTATAACGCCACAACTACATTTGTGGATTTTTTTAAATAACATTTCGTCATCTACAGTTACTTAGGGGTTTTCTTCACCGCTGCTCCTATAGGAACCTGATGAGATATAAATAAGGTGATATATAGGTGCATCAGCTGTCATTTTTATACTGTCATCGCGTCCGTCTTTGAAGTCAGCAGTCACTCAAAAATGTCAATATGAACTACCGAATGAACACCGAGGACGTGTGAAGCGGCCATCAAGGCTGACACTTTGTGATGGACGGTTGCATCGTCGGGAAGTGCGCACGCAAACACGTGCTCAGTGGACGTTACGCTTTAATACAATGTAATGTTAGCGATCTGTAATTATGTAGTAGAATTAATGATTGTGCTATCGAGAGATCGGGGTGAAGTGATATTTGCCGTAGTTATTTTATTGGAATACCGTCTTCTTACCCGATAATTTACGTCTACCTAAAGTTGTCCTGAGATTTTTAGTCGAAAGCCTTCAAAAGCCTTCATATACATTTAGTTAGGCAAGCTAACATCAAACAATAACAGTACCTAATGAATATTTCAGTTAAATGCCAAGTGACTAAGATGGTATCGTATATTGTCTTGCATTTTGTACAGTCCAAAACAAAAGTGTAACCGATGTTAATATACATTTTTTTAGTATATAAATGTGGATTGTGATAGAGCACAGAGCAAATTGTTAGTACAAGCAATAAAGTAGGTTTGACATTGCTAACTTTGTCCATAGAAATGGCAGTCCTTTTATGTGGTTATTACAATATGTTACTGTTTGTAAAAGATAGCGGTTATGTAATTTTCATTTCGGTTTAGTTTGTAGACAGCTCAATCAAGACCTGTAAAAAAATTAACCTGTACTGTAATGTAACCTGTAAAATATTTTTTTCTCAAGTATGTTGTAAGCGACTGTACCAACCGAGTCTCTATTGTTCAGCATAATATTTGCACGTCAGCGTACAGTCGCGCACTGAAGCTCTGAAATATTATTCTCACTTACCGGCAGTTTAATTAGAAGATGCACATTTCAGGCTTTGTCGTGAAATAGCTTTCTTCTTATGACTCGTGATGTAGGAACTAAAATCATATAAGAAAGAAAAAAATATATATTTCAAACAAACAGGACACTCAATCAAATAACAAATAAAAACACATATAAAAAAAGAAATATACCATAGTTTCATAAAATACCATAAAAATGATTTTGAAGGTGGAAGTGAAGTTTCCCATTAGGCACGATCTATCGAATTGAGAGAGTTTAGGCCTTAATCCACACACGCTAGCTGATGGGAGTCACATGTCCTCGAATGATTAATTCTTAGACATACCGGTTTCCTCACGAATCCTACTATAGAGATAAATAAACATTCATCAGACTAGATATAAATGTTTAACAAAAACCAAACTACCGCCTTTTTTAGAGCCAAACATAACACAACCCTTTGATTTGAATTGTAATAAAAACCAACTTAATTTATTCAGAATATAGCTTAAAATCGATCACTAGGTACAAAATACACGTCACGTATTCAAATCAATAGGATGACAATAAGATAGTCGCACAAAAGCACGACTAAACGCGGCAACAAAAAAAGTCGACTCACGCGCACACCTGCGATTACCAATCCATCATTGATTGATTAGTTCCATGTTTAAAATACTTTTGAACGATTTTGAATTCTAAAGCTATGCTGTTAAAATTGAAAGTTGTTTGATTAATATAACTAGTAGAGTGAAAGGGGTAGCTACTTGTTATACAGTAATGACTATATTAGCTTATCAGTTTTATCGATGACTTGAGATTTTTTTTTTTTTATTTTTTTTTCAAATCAAGTGGTCATTGTACATTCAAAAATCAATAAAAATAGTAAATTATTCTAATAATTACAATTTAACCCGAACTAGGTGGAACCTGTGTTTCGGGTTGTTACTACTACTTATATGTATAATAACAACTTAAGAATAATAATAATTACACAAAAAAACTTATTTTAAATATAATTATAATATAATAACTACCCAATAACTTAAAATTAGATTATTTAATTTTTCTTTTACGACTTCGAGTAACTTTTCCGTATCGGCATAATTTAGCTTTTTTAAATAATCTGACAAAACTATTTTACAAATATAAGCTTTTTATGCATATGCTTAGATAGGCCTACGATATATGGTCGTCCATGTGTGTATATATGATACACACATTGGACACAAGCCGTTGGATTGAACTGAGCCCTGAATATCTCGGGTTCGGTTCCCAACCCCCACAATCCTAGTGTAACAAGAAAGATTTGTTTTCCCGACCCCCACAATTTTTGAGTAAGAACGAAGGTTCGTTTCAGTATCTGGTGGGTTAAGGGACTACCCTCCGTGCCTCGGAGAGCATGTTAAGTTATCAGTCCCGGTTGTCAGTTAAAACAAGGATGACAATCATCAAGAAAGTAACAATCCTAATATTATAATCTGACGCCTGTTCTAACCATCTCGGTTACTGGTTTCCCTACAGATCTGGTGGCAGTCGCTCGAATAATTATGGTAGCTAGCCGCGTCAGGTTAGACTGCGAGCCGCGTATTGAAAAGGGAAAGAAGGGAAGGGGAATGATGATGAATCCTATCACTCCACTGGCATCTCTGTTTCACGATATCTACTATTTAACTGTCTTGAATCGATAATTACTGGGTAAGCGCGTTCCATCATAGACTAATAAGGTTACTATCTAAAATATATAAAAGAAACTGACTGATAAATCTAGGCACAGCCCAAACAGCTCAGTCTAGAGACTCCAAATTTGGCACATAAGTTTCGTACTAAGTCTATAGTGCACAAGGAGGATTTTTTTTTCAAACCTCAACCCCTGAGGGGGACAACGGGGAAAGTTAGTTAGAAGATAAAAAAATTATCGTACTTGGATCCGCGCAGCTAATACGCTAATGTGATCAATAAAACAGTCCTTTTTAATATTTATTCTATTATAATTAATTACAATCAACCTAGAACAACCTTCATCAGACGTTCAACACTTTTACATAACTTACCATGTTCACGCCAGCATCCGCGTGAATCATTCACGTGATACAAACGAGACCTTCACAGCGTGGTCTGAACGGATGCTACATATATTCATTTACATTACTAGCTTCCCCTCACAGCTTCGCCCTCGTAGATCCCTTAGGGGGAGATTTTGGAAAATTCTTTTTAAGTGTTCTAGACCTCACATGGAACCTATATGCCAAAATTTAGAGGTTTAGCCTGTACGTTAATTTGTCAATTATTTTCTTCATATTTGGACTAGCAACCCGCCCTGGCATTTTAATTTAAGAAAAGGCATACCCCTGACCACAACTTGACACTATTCGTGATTAAAAATGATGTTGAAGTTGGAAGTGGAATGTGACTCCATATCACTTCAACGCTTTTTAGTGTCCCACAGCTGGGCACTGGTCTTCTCTCAACTATCTTTTGAGTTGAGAGAGTTTAGGCCTTAATCCACACACGCTGGCCAAGTGTGGGTTTGTAGATGTCACATGTCCTCGAATGATTAGTTCTAAGACATGCCGGTTTTATCACGATGTTTTCCTTCACTTATATTGAGCATCGGCGATGAAACAATTCAAAAAAAAATGTGCACGGCTGGGAATCGTACCTGCGACCTTATATTTCTAAGGCGAGGCCTGTACCACTGCGTCACTGCTGCTCACTGCGTCACCGCTGCTCACTGCGCCACCGCTGCTCACTGCGCCACCGCTGCTCACTGCGCCACCGCTGCTCACTGCGCCACCGCTGCTCACTGCGCCACCGCTGCTCACTGCACCACCGCTGCTCACTGCGCCACCGCTGCTCACTACGCCATGGTTTCTGGTAGTTTAAGAAGGTAGGGTAAGAAAAAATCATATCGACTCTTGCTAAGCCTGGCTCTTTCATACACGCTCTACCCTATTTATCCCTGTTTACTTTATATCTATTACTAGCTTTCCGACAGCGGCTTCGCCCGCGTGTATGTCGGTTAACGCGCTAAGACATTACCTTCTTTTTGCGCAGTCGGATAAAAACTATCCTATATCCTTTATCGGGTCTGAAACTACCTCCATACCCAATTTCATCCAAATTGGTTCAGTAGTTTAAGCGGGAAAGCGTAACAGACAGACAGACACAGTTACTTTCACATTTATAATATTAGTAGGGATAGTAGGAATGGAACTGCGTCTGAGTATGCTGTCCTCGTGACACAGAAATGCATGAAAATTTAATCTCTGTATCTCAATGTCGCATAATGTATGACAGTGACATTGAATATTTATTGAAATATTTTTACTTCACTTGGTGTGAGAAAATCAAACAAAATTAATAACAAAGACAAAATAGCCAGCGAAAAGTGGATGATATTCAGGAATTCAGGATATTCACCTCCTTCAACCCTTTTTAGTGGCCCACTAATGGGTGTGGGTCTTCTCGCGACTATCTTACAAGTTGAGATTTTAGGGCTTAATAACGCTAGGCAAGTGCGGATGTCACAATATGTCCTCGAATATTTAGTTTTTAAAAATGCCAGTTTCCTCACAATGTTTGTTTGACCGATATAGAGCAGCAGCGATGAAACAATTCACATAAAAATCTATGGGCTCGAACGGGAATCTTTTTTTTTTGCTGATGACCTAACCCAATCGGCCGGAAGGGCCTCTATTAGTTTACCGGACTTTTTCGGTGAGCCGTCCGAGGACGGTCGAACCGATACGACCGGGGATCGAACCCATAACCTTATACTTCAAAGGCGAGGCTGATACGCTGCGCCACCGCTGCTCAAAATTTATATGGTGCAAATCACGAGTTTCTTCATTCCGTTGTAGATCCTAGCTTACAGGAGTTGCAGAATTTTTTTTCTATCATAAAATAGGCTTGCGCTTGACCACAACTTACCTGATGTGAAGCAATGATGCTGTCTACGATGGAACGCGCTTACCCAAAAATGGATAGAATTAAGGTTATTAAAAAATGCTTCGTTTAAATTTGATTTATAATAATCTAAATTTATAAAAGAAGAAACTGACTGACTGACATATCAACGCAGAGCCCAAACCGCTGGGTCTGGAGACTCCAAATTTGGCACATAGGTTCCTTATGGGGTCTAGGAGTGCACTAAAAAAGGATTTTTCAAAACTCACCCTTTAAGGGGGTAAAACGGGGTTCCAAAGTTTGTATGGAGAAAGAAGATTAGTGAGACCAATTTCGCGGGCGAAGCCGCGGGCGGAAGCTAGTAAATAATAAATATTCTGGAACATTAACACACACGGTCATCTGGTCCCAAGCACAAGCTGGTTTCCATATCACAAGCAGAGCTTGTGTTATGGAAACCAGATAACTGGTATATACTATACATATAATACTTTTCTTTTGTAAATATATACTTATAACAGATATAATAGATATATGTATAATAGATATATATTTATGTACATCTGTTGTAACAACAACAAAATTTATGCCATCCACACCTTAACTATTATCTCTAAACCACTCAGTTAATGACACAATAATATATGCTAATAGCAAGTTAAGCCGGGAAGTAAACAATATGCTATAAATCAGAATAATGCCCCTAAATTATCTATAGTACTAGAGCACAATTAGTTTTTAAAGATCACGTTAAAACTCGCTCTATTTATAGTTATAGAAACTGGCGAGCTGCCTCGGCTTCGAATAGGTACAAATTACACATGTTCCGTCTAAATGTTCCGTCTTATCTGGATCACTTAGTCTTCGGCCGAAATTTTTGATTTTAAGTTTATTTTCTTAGATTTACGCGAATATCACACATTGAAATAAAACTACTTTATAACAAATTTCATCGCGGTATATGAAGTCTGAAAAGACTTGAAACGTCGGGATCTAAAATCTAAAATATACTGCAATAAAATCCGTTATAAAGTAATTTTATTTTAATCTAAATAAAATATTTACCTACCATTGACTTAAAATCATTAATCTAGAATAACAATGATGATAAAAGAGTGTTCATTTGAAGAAAATTAATTAAAACTAATACAAAAATCAAAATTAATTTCATTAGAAGGGCTTTTACATGATAAGTCACCACAATTTTCTGAGTCAATCTTTGACAACATCATGAAAGCTCGCATGAAACATTACAAGAGATAAAAAAATTACCCATACAAAAATAATAGAAAGATAAAAACTCAAACTCACTTATTACCATTGCAACTTTAATTTTATGCTGGTGCAACAATAGATTGTTAAATTAAAAAGGTTACTACTAAAGTCACAGTTAAACTCAACTTTGACTATTCACTTCAACCCTTTTTAGTGTCCCACTGCTGGGCACAGGTCTTCTCTCAATTATCTTATGAGTTGAGAGAGTTTAGGCCTTAATCCACACACGCTGGCCAAGTGCGGGTTGGTGGATGTCACATGTATTCGAATGATTAGTTCTTAGACATGTCGGTTTTCTCACTATGTTTTCCTTCACCGATGTTGAGCAGCGGAGATGAAACAATTCACACAAAGTTGTGTGGGCACAACCAGGATTCGAACCCGCGACCTTATGTTTCTAAGGCGAGGCCCGTACCGCTGCGCCAGCGCTGCTGTACTAACTTTGACTATTATTATAACTTTAACCTTGATGCGATCTACACTAAGGCAACTTTATCATTAAAGTCTATTAAAGACAGAGTAGTTACAGTTAAAAGAGTTACTCATCATACCATATCTGTAAACTATCAATTCAAACACGTCCAAAATACATTCCTATGTAACGATAGAAGATTGTAAAGCAATTTTACACTCTAATTTAAAGTTCATTGCAACTAATGAATCACCATAATCAATAAGTCAATAGCCAGGAACAAAGCCTAACTGGTTCCTTATCGTACAACAAAATTAACACCGATAGATGTCGCCATAAAAGCTCAGAGCTGTTGACTTGTACAAAGGAGTTATTATTAAAATTTGTGTTGGTTCATACTTTTTATCTGTGGTGTTTGGTGCAATTTACAGGGTACAGAGATCATAGCCACAAGCGTATCGCTTGTAGCGATATTATCAATATGTTATTTAGTATTAAAATCTCTTCTAATACAATTGTTTTATTGTTCTATACAAGAATACCTAAATGATGATTTTTAACTACAATAATAATTTAATTTTTACTACGTATATTTTGTATAGTTTAATTTAATAAAAGTAAGTAGCGGTCTTCTTCCTCTCTCCTACAACCGCCAAATAAATCAGTATTTCGTTTTAAAAGCGGCCTGATTAAAATAGTTCTTAGATTTTCCTTCTTCTTAATTTTAAATAATTCGCTCTTGTCGGTACAGTTATTTTCACATTTCTCTACTCTCTACTAGCTTTTGACAATCTGATATGACTCAACATTCAATTTTATTTCTTTATCTGGTTAAAATAACTTCTCCTCGGTCACCCTCTTCCTCTCTTTCCTTATCTTTCTTACTATGTTGGTCTTTAGTCGTCTTCAATCAGTTCTTACCTTTTCTTGGAAATATGCGTTAAGGTTATTGTTTTTTCTTTAGAGTTATAATTTCAATGTGCTTTACGCGTTTACACAAGTTATTTAATTGGTTTAAAAGTGTTTGCCTTGTACCACACTATAAACGTTATCTTCAGCAAACAGTAGATATTTCAAGTTATTTGAGTACAAGTATATTGTAATGGCGCCGATCTTTGTTTCAGTTTTAGGTTGATGAACTGAACTAATGGTTGTAACTATTTTTATTAATTGACACTAGTCGAGCAATGATGCAAGTGGTGGTAGGTACTTCTATTAGTAACAAGTAACTATACTTTAACAGTGGACAGTAGGCACGTGTCTCCAATAAATATCCAATTTGAATCTTAATCCACATACATATACGGCCAATAAATACCGTACTGAATATATTTTTTGTAACAGACTTCATCTTCATTAGCCAGGGCATTGTAGATTCTTATAGTGCTCCCACTACTGGAGGTTGGCCATCAGCTCTTGGAAGCTCTTTTTCCTGTGCACAGCGAAATAGTTGTTCTGCGTTGGCTACTCCTGTCCATTCCTGGATTTTTCTTAACCAGGACTTCTTGAGTTTACCAGTGCATCTTCTTTTTAAGACTCTTCCATCAATTAATATTGTTGAGAGAAGACCCATGGCTAGTTTACTCAAAAGGTTGGATTTTACTATTATGAACTACAATTAACTTGTTGCGAGCTTGCGTGGCGTGTTTTTGCTTTGGTAGGCTAGGATATAGCGTGTTAGTCTCTAGCTTTTGTGGTTGTGGGTCTGAATTTTGCGCTGGACCAAAAAGTGTTTTTAGGCTTGTCTAAAATGTCAGCGCAAGGAATCAGAAAGTTGGAAGTATGATACCTTCGTACCTAGAAGAGCACGTACAACTGACAGGTCCTGCACCCGAACTTTTATCGGTCGTGTCAGTTAATCTATCCCACGGGGTTGTGGGTCTGAATTCTGCGCTGGACCAAAAAGTACTTTAGACTTCTATAAAATATCAGCGCAAGGAATCAGGAAGTTGGTAGTATGATACCCCCGTACCTAGAAGAGCACGTACAACCAACTGGTCTGCGCCCGAACTTTCATCAGTCGTGTCGGTTAATCCATCCCACTGGGATCTGAGAGTAAAGGGAATGGAGGATTCACTTTATATTTGGACACATACTTGTGAACTATATAATTTTTTTGTGACGGATGATCTAATCCAATCGGCCGGAAGGATTTTTATTGGTTCACTGAACTTTTTTGGTGAGCCGTCTGAGGACGGTCAAACCACCTTGAGGCCTACCCATGTGAGGACGAACCTTGACTCAGGACGTTGCCGGGTTGCAGGATCGGGTTGTTTGTGAACTCTAAAATTTTGCTGCATAGATAATATCGTCACTGAATAGCCAAAACTACTAAAGCGCAACAAATAGCGCTTTAGTAGGTAGTATTGGCTTTATAAATTAATGTTCCTAACAGCTAAGCCACACTTGCTACTTCTTACGAAGGCGTTCGGTATTTTATAAGCTAAACGCAACCAAGCATCACACTCCGTTCACAAATGAACACCAAAAGCGGCGATCGAGTCATTTTTCGAAAACTTGATTCAGCATCTGAACGCTACACCCTGCACTGTTTGTCGGGCAGTCTGATTGCTCGTCGCACTGTCTCGCCATAGGTAAACCGATTAGGGTGAAACTTGGTAAAGATAAAGTTTTAGACCCGGCGAAGGACATAGGATAATTTTTATCCGACTGCACAAAATGAGGTTATTTTAGCGCGATAACTAACATGCGCGCAGACGAAGGCGCAGTCGGAAAGCTGGAATTTTATATCTATTTCCAGTTTTGATAAAAATTAGAACCTGATGTTTCTTCAACGATTTTTTTCTCCCAACCTTTCAACTTGGCACATAAAAATCATAAAAATTACAATCCTAAACGTTTTCTCATCATAAAACGCTAATAAATAAAGTCGAAAGTAGATTTATGTTGTTTTTGATTTACGATACATAAAACTGGCAACACTATTGTCCGTTAAAGTTTTGAATCGTTAAATAGTGCAACATTTTAACCGTCACGTTTGATACCGTTATCCTGCGTATATAAATGTTTGTTTGTATGTTTGTTGGTTTGTCACGTAATAACGTTAATACTATCTATTATGTATGTATTATACAAAAACATATATTTATGTAATTAATCAGATGTAATGTTAATATAGGACTAGATGGCGCTGTGTGAATGTGTGTAATTATTACTATTATTATATTAAAGCCTATTATTAATTTATTACTTAGGACTAAGTTACTAGTAAGCGTTAGTTCTAGCTTTGGAAAATGGTGTAATCTACTATATAAAAATAAGACGGGTTTTCCTTCCTGACGCTATAACTCCAGAACGCACGAACCGATTTCCGCGGTTTTGCATTCGTTGGAAAGGTCTCGGGCTCCGTGAGGTTTATAGCATAGAAAATTCAAGAAAAATTTAACAGAAAAGCGGGAAAATGTTACATAAAACGAAGCCATCTGGTGGCGAAACGGAGTTAGCCGTGTTTGCTAGTGTATAATAAAATATTAATAAATGCAAGTAGATGAGTGATAGATGAGAGCATACGAGTAACAGTGAAGGGTAGGTAATTACTTATTTATTGTAATATTTGGTATAACTAAAAAAAAATAACGTTATACATCAAACGAGAAAAAACCATCCACTTTTCGCCGGCTAAGTTTAGGTCCCATACGTAATAGGGGACGAGCCTATTCACGTTCATTGGACACAATTTCAAACTTCGAATTGCAACTAAGATCCTCTAAGTACTATACAAGTTTTTTGGTCAATCCGAAAATAGCGACAACCCTTACATCTGGGCCACCAAGGTAGTTAAGTACTTGTGACAGCAACATGAGCAGAGCAACGTGTGAAAGCTAGTGTCGAATAAATTTCATAACGATCTATTAGGCCGTAATTTTTTTCGGACATATGTAATAGAATGAATAAAAATACAATGTTACTATGAATGAGTTTGTCTGTGAAATTACAGATTAAAAAAGTTATGAGTTGTTATGACGGTTGAAATAAGATTTTAGGGGGAAATAAAAAAATAGTATGGATAGTAAAACTAAATAATTAAGTTTAGACGGTTAAAATTCAATATTACAGTTAGGCATTTATTATCACAACTTGATAGAAAATCGTACTTAAATACATATGGGCCATACACGAGGACAATAGCCGGTACAGGACAATAAGACAGGACAGCAAGCCACTAAAAACTACACTGCATTGGATTGTCCTCAAGACAGTTGTCTATAATTACACGATACTTTTTAGTGAGTTGCTGTCCTGTCTTACTGTCCTGTCCCGGATATTGTCCACGTCCAAACAGCCCATTAGGCCTGTATTTATATTTAGACTAGCTGCCCCAGCGAATTCGTACCGCGTATTACTAATTTCGCTATTAAAAAATAGGGGTTGGTGATAGAAAGGTGAAAATTTAGGGTCGTATGAATTTTTAATGCCACTTAATAAAAAAATTAAAAATAAAATATCAAAAAAACATAAAAAAAAATTTTTTTGGGCTGAACACATCTTATCACTTAGAGGTTTGAAAAATAGATAGTAGCCGATTCTCAGACTTACTGAATATGCATAACAATTTCATAAGAATCGGTCAAGCCGTTTCGCAGGAGTATGGGAAAGAACATTGTGACACGTTTGAAGTCAAATACTAGAGTTAAATGGAAATCCTTCGAGGTCTTGACCTGAGAGGGGCCATGCTAAAAGTGAATTAATAATTATCATTTTTTGTAAAAAAAATAGTAAAATAGATTTTAAATAAAATGATAAAATTCAAATGATAAAATGATACCCAAAAATATTTTGGATGACATTTTATTTTATTTAAATTTTATTTTTACTCTATTTATTACTTTTGAGCAAACGCGCTAAAGATTGAGGTAAAAATGACAATTGATTTTATAAAATCAAATATAAATTAATAATTTTTAAAATCAAACTTATTTTTCAAGCCTGAAATCTGTCTTTTACGGGCCTTCGTGTGACTTACACTTCAACCCTTTTTAGTGTCACACTGGACACGGGTCTTCTCTCAACTATCTTACGAGTTGAGAGTATTGCTTTAAGCCACACACTTTGCGTCTTAAAATGGCTAGTTCCTAGACATGCCGGTTTCCTCCCTATATATTCTTTCATTGATATTGAGTAGCTCAGTGGCAATGAAAAAATTCAATCAAAGATTTATTTTAGATTTAACAAATATATACGTACCAGTCATTGTATAAATATTTATCTTCCTGACTATAAACCTTGGTACTTGTTGTCAAATTGGTATTATTTGTCCAACTATGCGTGTGAGAGTGTTTGACGATCGGGCCGTGAGTCATCGGCGCAGGCGCATGGTATATGTAAAGGCTGTTGCGAGAAATGCTATAAATTAATTATTGATTTAAACAAATTAAACAAAAAACTGCGATTAGACCTCGAAATCTACAGGAAACTAGTAACCGAGATGATTAGACCAGGTGTTACATTGTATTAGGCTTCTGACTACCTGTAACGATTGTTACAGGTATTATAAATGACAACCGGTACCAACGGCTTAACGTGCTATCCGAGGCACGAAGGCTAGCCCCATTTTTTTTTTTTTTTTCCGGGGGGAAATCCTTTATGGATCCCCCCGCCCTGAGTGGGCGCAGGGCAGGGGGTATGTAGGATTCCCTAAGGGTACCCACTAAAACCCCCCGGGTGTTCCATCCCACACTTAAGCCAGGGGTCGCGGGAACTTGTGATACTTCCGCAACCCCCGGCTAGTGGTGGCCCGTTTTGTGGACCTCTTCACGTCAGGGGGAGGTACCCCCTGCAACATCATTAGGGGCGCGCGTGGAACACTTCGCGCCGCCGCCTTGGGTCCTGATATATGGGGGACGATGGACGCACCCTAATCCATCGCCCCTGGACCTATTTAAGGGGGCTGGAAGAGGGCATTGCCCCACGACCAAGCAGATACGCTAACAAATCTTTGTTGATGGTTGAAAATCGAACCAGCCCCCTCCCGGGCACAGTTGTCCTTATCTGACAGCTAAAACCACTCGACTAAAGAGACAGAATTGCTAGAGATTTCTTCAATACCACAGCACAAAAGTTTAATTGTGATACACATTTACGACATTGACTAACACAATAGACCACGTTGACATAGACCTTAGTCTAGACATTGTATACAGCTAGATTGGCTAGCTAGTCAAAGCCAATAGCTTAGCAAGCTATTCAAGCTGGGATTTTATTGAAACTTTGTTGTTACTTGATTAAAACGGCTTGTATTTTTAAATAATACTAGCGGCCGGCCCCTGCTTTACCCGGGTAGCTTCAGCCCACTCAACAATTTACAAAAAATGTGATAAATAAAGAACCGCACAACCGATTTTGTGCAAACTTCACATAAACCATCTACTAAATAGTCCGAACAATGCCTAAACATTTGGTTTGAATAAGTAAGCCCGTTTTTGAGTTATAAAATTACAACGAAAAGTGGCATTGATATTTATATAAAAAGACTAGCTGCCCCAGCGAACTTCGTACCGCGCAAAATTGTGAATCTAAGCCATTTCCAGATCCCCTTGAACACACACAAAAATTTTCATCAAAATCGGTCCAGTCGTTGGAGAGAAGTTCAGTGACATACACACTTACAGAAGAATTATATATAAATACTAGCTGCCCCAGCGAACTTCGTACCGCGCAAAATTGTAAATCTAAACCATTCCCAGATCCCCTTGAACACACACAAAAAATTTTATCAAAATCGGTCCAGTCGTTTGAGAGAAGTTCAGTGACATACACACTCACAGAAATTGTCTTAAATTTACGCGAATATCACACATTGAAATAAATTTAGTTTATAACGGATTTTGTCGCGGTTTATTTTAGATTTTAATTTTGATTTTTTTATTTTTTATTTTTGTTTTTTTGGGTTTTCCACCCGTGAACATGAAGTCTGAAAAGACTTTGAAAGATCGATAAAATCCGTTGTAAAATAGTTTTATTTCAACTTGTTTTTTTGTTGACTTGTTAGTTACGATTTAAATCGGAGTTTCTCTGAAGGTTCGAATATTAATGAAGTGATCCGACAGAGAACAGACTAGGACAGCTCACCGGATTAGTAAGCTGAAGTGGCAGTGGGCCGGTCATATCTGCCGCAGAACCGACAACCGTTGGGGTAAACGTTCTTGAGTGGAGACCACGGACTGGCAAACGTAGCGTAGGACGCTATCAGACTAGGTGGAGTGACGATCTCTGCAAGGTGGCTGGTAAGAGCTGGATGAGAGTATTCAGTGGCGTGTTCAGTGGCGTGCTTTACGAAAGATCTATGTCCAGCAATGGACTCAAATAGTCTGATGATGATGATGAACAATCTAAATAAAATTTTCATAGTATTGAACAGACTTGAAGTTAAAACTTTGTCGACCTTTTAAATTAATAAGCTTGGCTGTACCTAATTCATATCCATGCAACTTCAACTTTTTTAGTAGGTACTTATCTCACTGCTAGGCAGTAGGCAGTTAGTAGAAGAAAATGAGAAGGATTATTTTCTAAGAAGTAATTGGTCATCCGGTAGTTTTTATTAAGAAGTTTCACTAGGCACGGGTCTTCTCTTAACTATCTTCTGAGTTGAGAGAGATTAGGCCTTAATCCAGACAGGGTGGCTAAGTGTCAGATGTCACATGCCACATTCACAAAAAAAAATTAACATCACGAAGGTGTAGGCAGAGGTTAATAAAATTTTGCATCGGCTATGTTCAGGTCCCATTCGTAGTAAAGGCGAGCCTATTGCCGTTCGTTGGGTATAATTTGAAACTTCGAGCTGCAAAAAATCTTTTGCTCGATCCAAGAATCGAACCCGGGACCTTTCGGTTATCAAGCTAACACGCTTACCCCTGGATTACCGATGCAGTTGTTATTAACAAAGTAATAATATCTTCCCTTAACCAACCAAAATCAAAACATCCTATATACAATCTGATGCAACAGATAAGGTGCGCGTACGTTTTTTTCTAAAGCGGTGGCCACCATCGTCCTACTTCTGCGAGTGAGTCATCCGCGGGAACAAGACCAAAGAAGCTATGGAGATGCTAATCAAATTAATTAAAGCAATTTTCGACTATTAATACAAACTGGATGTTGTTTATAGTGGTAGAACTAGTAGGTTCGCATGTTTAAATTCAACGGTAGGTTACAAATAGTAAAAGTACTAGTGCATACAAATAGTTATAATTATTTATTATTTAACCCAAAAAATCTGTAATATAATATATTTATTGTACTTCAAATCTTAAAAATGATTGAATCTTAACTAAATTTGATTATTTTTATAAAGAAAATTCTCGAATTTAATAAAAATAGAAGGTTCTATACTGTAAATTAAAATTTCTTGCGTTAATTTTGAATGCAAAATTTTTGTTTTTTAAGTACTTCTATTTTTCTTAAGCTGTTTTAACATCAATCAGAAAATGTATGAGGTGTTTTCATTTTTTTTAATATTAACACCTCTCTTCAGATTTGTTAACATTCTCTGTTGACCGAACACAAGACGATGTCTTCAAACATTTTTTGTCTATTTGACGCCGAAAATATTTAACTCCTAAACGATTCAAATTATAATTAGGACCTTTGAGAGTCGACAAAATTGTATTTGCAGTTAAAATCGTGGCTCTTACAAACTAGATGTAGAGAATAACATTTTGAAGAGGGGTATTAATAATTTTGTCAAATTTTAAATGTTATAGTATAGTTAATATGGTTAAAATGACCAAAATTAATCTTGAAATGTCGCCTTTTGTGACTTTGATTGCTTTGTCGTGTAATCTATGGATTTCTTTATTTATTGAATTGAAACATTTTGTTCAAAAATTAGGGTTACTTGAGAGTGAGAAGTGGATGATTTAAAATAATTTTTCTTTCTTGTTTCATTTGTACAAATAATATATTTTAAGAGATTGTTATTTATCAAAAAAAAAACTTGAGAGGTGTCAAGGGACACCCGGATGGAACGAAGTTCCTTTCGATTAATTAGTGAAGGAATTGTAATATTTTTTTTTAAGTTATAATAATATTTTTTTTTATTATTAACAAAAATATAATGTAATATAAAATATATATTTTTTCACAGACAGAGAAATATGCGCACGCCGCACAGCTTACAATAGCTTATTATAGCAAAAAGTGTCGTGACAACTAATTCGTAAGAATTTTTTCCGTCTAGCCCCCTTTCACAACGCGCGATAAGGAACTTCGTTCCAAAAATAGATAATTGTGACAATTACTTCATTAAAAACTAAAGTTAATTTGTTATAAAAGATATAGAGGAATTCTTTATTTTTTGTTTTGTCTAGATAGGCTCTAGGATCTCTTGCGTTAAATTGGTTATTTACTGAGTACAGTATAATAACTAATGTTCTTGATTAAAAGATATATTATGGTCGACTGTATTTTTTTGTACTCATTTTTTTTGTTCATGTTATTTTTGAAGTGAAAACTTCTTTAGCGGCGTTGAGCACTTTTTCTGTAATGGGTATAAAATCTTAAACTCGCGTAAAGCGTAAGACGGATGGAGAGTAGACAGCTATCCCCTCTCTACGGCGCGGCGAAAATGTATGCCTGGGCCTACTGTTTCGTTTAGGCAGCGCTGGGCGCTTGCGCGAATGTTTTCACTTCTGCCGGCACTCCCGGAGTGCAACACGTCTTTTTTTTATTATAAAAAGCACATAGCTGATGGAGCAGGCACCGCTGACCAGAGCGCTGCGCGTGTTTAATGCGGTGTCAGAAAATATAGACTTATTTTCATGTTCACTGACTGAATTTACAAACGTCACTCTTAGTATTATCAGTAGTTGTAAGTTGGATATTTAAGATTATGTAATTTATGTTTAAATTAATAGTTGTAAGTACATTGTTGCGTTGGGTGTAAACCAGTTAAGATAATGTTAACTGAAGAATAAATAAATAAATAACAAAACACGGAAAAATCATCCCATAGGATTTAACAACTGTCAAAACACATACGAAGTCTGATTGTATTTTCTTCAATTGCTTTTATTTAATTTTTAATCATGTTTTAATACACTCACACTCCACATTTTAACCCTTTTTAGTGTCCCACTGTTGGGCACGGGTCTTCTCTGAATTATCTCATGAGTTGAGAGAGTTTAGGCCATAATCCAGACACGCTGTCCAAGTGCGAGTTAGTGGATGTTACATGTCCTCGAATGATTAGTTCTGAGACATCGGGTTTCCTCACAATGTTTTTCCTTCACCGATATTGAGTAGCGGATATGAAACAATTCACACAAAGATGTTGGAACATGTGCGGGTTCGAATATCCGCGACCTTATTTGTCTAAGGCGAGGCTCGTACCGGGGCCACCGCTACTTTTAATACATTTAAAATTATTTCAACGGAACACCTAAATTTATTCCTTGTCTGCACTTGATTATTAAGATGACTTTTGTGAAGTTTTGTTGAGTGTAACTGTGACAATGGTAAATTTAACTTAATTACACTTTTTGTCACTAGATGCGGTCTAGTGAACTATCGCGGTAGGTCTGACTGTGTTAAAATTAGTTTAATTGAATTGTCAGGAGTGATGGGGCAATTTCACATTCTATAGGTATCATCCTAATCTTGATTTTATCCACAGATTTTTTCCATATACCTTTTTTTTCTATTAATGTAAGCATCTTCTATTCGATTAGAGAAATGTTCGGTCTTTCAAAACATTACAAAAAAATATGGAGCGTGACGCGCGAAGGTCAAAGAAAAAGAAAATATATTAAAAAAAGAAAAAAAATAAAAGAAAAGATAATAAAAGAAAAAGAAAAAAAAAGAAAAGCTAAGAAAAGTCTCTGCTGTATTAAATTAACATTTTTTAACGACAAACGCGTGTCAATTCTGTTCCAATTGCTATCGGCAAACAGTGATGCCGGCAGCGAATTCCAAAACCTAGCAGATCGCACAATAAAGTAGAAGCAAAGCGCTATGTGCGCTACTCGTGGAATTTCCACCATAATTATATCGCTGGCGCACAGAGAGTTATATGATCATGTAATACCAACGCACAATCTCCGAAACGTATCCGATATTGTATGCCGTAAACTGATGATTTACACACGTGAAATCATCATCACTGTGTTAGTTACATAGATATATACTTGTTGGCACATCTATTTCTCAATGTATCAGCTGTCATTTTAAACTGTCATCGCTTCCGTCTTTGAAGTCAGCTGTCAATCGAAAATGTCAATATGAACGAACTAATGAACACCGACCACGGGTGAAGCGGCCATCTTAGAATGGCTGACACTGCGTGTTGGACCGTTGCGTCGTCGAAAAGTGCAGATGCAATAAAGTGCTCGGTGAACGTTACGATTTAATCCAACGTAATCTTAACGATCTGTAATTAACTGGTAGAATTCATGATTGTGCTATCGAGAGGTCGGGGTCAAGTGATATTTGCCGTAGTTATTTTATTGAAATACCGTCTTCTTGCCCGATTATTCACGCCTACCTAAAGTTGTCTGCTAATCCTGATATTTTTTAGTCTGAAACCTTCAAAAGCCTTCATACTTTTAAACTTTCGCATTGTATTATTAATATTTATATTTATCATAACGGGCAATTAACGCGGTCATCTTTAATTTGGCTTTACGTTTCGATACTGTTTTTATACTTAACTCGATCTCGCTGTTTGAAGATAGAAAATTCGGACATTGTGAGTGTAGTGTGTAGGGTCCCTAACAATAGTTAAATTATATTACAAATGACGGTAGTTAGAGAAAATGTTGATCTACCGCCGCCGTCATTAACGGAGCTCTTTCGCTGTGGATCAGTCTGCTTGCGACCACGACCGGTACAGCCTGTGTCGAAACGTAAAGCCAAATTAAAGGCGAGCGCGTTAATTGCCCGTTATGATAAATATAAATATTAGTTACGTAGATATTCCTACAAATAGCAGCATTTTAGCCTACAAACCAACCAATTCCCAACTCCCATACATACGGGCCCACTCTAATTATGTCGACAGTTCACCTTACAGAAACTGCAAATTTAATCAGCGAATTGAAACTTCCGTGCAATGAAACTGCAGTACAGTTGATTGCATCTGGTTAGTTTAACTGTACGGTTATCGAGTTGAAGTGTTAGTAACTATTGGTGCGAATAATGGGAATTGTGATGAAAGATAGGTTATAAGACAAATATTCGGTGAAATACACAATTATGGAAAATGATACATATATAGTATATATATAGTGGGACATTAACACACACGGTCATCTGATCCCAAAGTAAGCAGAGCTTGTACTATGGAAACCAGATAACTGGTAATATACTTCATATAATACTTTTCTTTTGTAAATATATACTTAAATATAGATAATTACACCCTGTCACAAGACAAACAGACATATTTAAACAAATGTTTGTCTCGGGTCGGAATCGAACCCACGACCTGCGGCGTGAAAAGCAAGCATCTTACCGATCACGCCACTGGCCCGTATATTAGTAAGAAGTTAACGTAAAAGTGTAGGCAGTAATGAACAATACACAACTTATCTATTAATACTTATCTCAAAATCTAAATTAAACCGCTATAAAATCCCTTATAGTTTTATTTCAAAATATGTAACAAATCCAACCTTAATTCTTCCACCTTCCACCTTTCGTCGTTCCTGGCCACATTTACCTATATTTTTTAATTTTAATTTTTCTTAATTCAAAATTATTTTTATTATTTGATACAATAATATTTACCAGCAGTATGGATTTGAACTTGAAACCTAACGGGTCACTGGATCTCGTGTCTTAAATTTAACACTATTTTTCTAGCTTATTTGTATCTAAAAGTATTAACAACTAATTCAATAATGATTACTGTTTACATCTACTGCAATTCTACCTACTTTCTATCTACGGGTTTCAAATAGGTCGCAATTGGACGGGCCGGTGGCGTGGTTGGTAAGATACTTGCTTTTCACGCCGCAGGTCGTGGGTTCGATTCCCACCCGAGACAAACATTAATGATGAACATTTTGTGTTTGTGTCGAGTCTGGGTGTAAATATCTATTATAAGTATATATTTACAAAAGAAAAGTATTATATGTATAGTATTATATTATACCAGTTATCTGGTTACCATAACACAAGCTCTGCTTAGCTTGGGACCAGATGAACGTGTGTGTTAACGTCCCAAAAAAAAAAAAAAAAAAAAAAAAAAAAAAAAAAAAAAATTAGCTCTCCGGCGTTAAAGAAGAGAAATGAAAATCTAGTCGTAACACTGTAGAACGGTATGCGATGTGATTTTTTTACTTTTTTTATTTAATTATATACTACGTTCTGTCACACACTGGGACATTTAGTAGCTGGTTGGTCGGTGTCTGTAATGGTATGACCTGGGTTACATCCTACTTTACTACATTATGATTTAAGTATGTCCTGGGGCATTTTTCGTTTTCGTCTACGAGGTGCGTGGTTTTCCTTCATCAAGACTTTTGCTAAGCGGTTTGGGTGGTTTGTGATCCTCTCTTTGCAAGTTTTTGCATGTCTTAGAATTTCTTGTTTGACAGTATGTACTTGAAGGTCGTGATGCAGCTGTTCGTTTGTCACATACCAACCGATGTGAAATGACGCAGATATTAGTAAATTAAGCAATAGTTACCTTTTCAACCAAACATTTAAATTACATACATTTTAGGGTATATCCTGTAGGTGTAGGTGCCTTACCGAAACATCCAAAATTACGTCCCTATCTCTACAGCAACCTTTGACAAATTAACACAATGCTTCGATTAAATCAAATCAAACGCGACAACCAAAAAAGGTCCACAGCTAATTATGAAATATTTTGTACAATTAAGAGTAGGTATGCCTACCTACTCTTAATGAAACCATATGAAGAAAATAATTTACAACTCTCACAAAACGGGGTATTTTGTATTAAATCTAAAGGTTTTAGAATGTTTAATATTAATTTTATGAATATAATTAAATGTTTTGTGCCGAAGTAATTTGCAAAGCTTTGTAGTGGTCAACATTTTAATAATAAATGTTTTGGTATTTTCTTAAAGTATTTGTTTTTTAATTATATAAATATCACTCATTGAATTAAAACTATTTTATAACTGATTTTATCGCGGTTTATTTTAGATTTTAGATCCCGTTTCTAAGTCTTTTCAGACTTCATGATCACGGGTGAATTTAGGTATTCACGTCAAAAATTATTAATTACAATTATTAGTGACTACCTACAAACATTATTATTTAACTTGAGTTTATGTAAGTATACTCTATCAACTCGTAAAATAGTTGAGAGAAGACCAGTACCCAGGAGTGGGACACTAAAAAGGGTTGAAGTGAATGCGCCATCAATGGCAACCACAGCTAACACATCTTCTAAATATATAAAAGAAAAAACTGACTAACTGACAAATCAACGCAGAACCCAAACCGCTGGGTCTGGAGACTCCAAATTTGGCACATAGGTTTCTTATGGGGTCTAGGGGTGCACTAAGAAAGGATTTTTCAAAATTCACCCTTTAAGGGGGTGAAACGGGGTTCCAAAGTTAATCAAAACTAAATCAAACTAAATTAGTCAAAACTAAAACACACTTATCAACCCAGTAACAGGTGTAGATACTTAAGTTAATCAAACAATTAGTACCCATCAAAGAGTGGTCACTAAACAAATATATCATGACGAACAAACAGACAGAATATCAAACAGTATCACATATTTATTTGTAGAAACTGTTGGACATATGGTTTCAAAGTGCCGCTTTTTATAATGTTTTTTTAACCCCTGCTCATAGACTTAGATCTGGTCACATTCCATGCAGATTTTTTTTTATGATGAAGTTAATCAATTCTTGCAATTGTGAGCAATGTGGAGTTCTTCACGACCTACATCATTAATGATGGAATGTGTCCAATTTGAGGCAAGTACAAATAAATTAATAAAGGACTTGAACTTAAACGCACAAAGCGCTTTGCTTCGACTTTTATTGTGCGAACTGCCAAATTGTGGAATTCGCTGCCGGCATCTGTGTTTCCCGATAGCTATAATCTATTGGTCTTCAAGTCAAGAGTGAATCGGTATACACTGGGTAAGCGCGTTCCATCGTAGACTGCATCATTGCTTCACATCAGGCAAGTTGTGGTCAAGCGCAAGCCAATTTTAGAGTAAAAAAAAAATTAAACAAAATTGATATAGGTATGTATCATACAGTTTTGTATCGACCAACTAGGATTTTGTTCAAATTTTAGCCCACATTTGTTAATATCGACATAGCTCAAAAACTATAGTTCAGTACAATTCAAATAGTACTACACGAGAAGCACCAACTTTTAACCTATAACAAAGATATTAGAGATAAAGATAAATGTTTATAGTAAGCTATATTTACATTTTTTTTTGGCTGAGTTAGTGCGTAGAAATATTACCTATAAAGTTACATAACCACAATCTGTTGCTAACTCACAAATGACTGTAGACCACACAGTGACTCATTATTTACAATTTGGCAACTTGTTCAGTGTCAAATCAGTAAAGAGGTCACGTACTAGAAATTAAATATCAGGTGATGATTCACTAACCTGTTTCTTTAAGTGTGTACTATTAATTGGCAGGTTGCGGTTTTACATTAGGTACCTACTCCATACATACATAAAAAAAAGCCTACTGAGTTTTTGGCAGTGTTTCTCAGTAGTTGCCAGTCATTCACTGCACGGTAGGAAAAGAAATTGGACTATTTTTAAGTAGACTCGCGTCTAAAAAAAATAAAGCATATTTTCATTTCATTTCATTTCATACAACTATTGACAGCTCGAGAATCTGTTTTGGCGTGAAAAACCGTCACTATAATGTTCACCTTTCATACTAAAAAAAGGGAAAATCAAAATCGGTTCATTCGTTCGGGAGCTACGATTCCACGGACAGACACACAGACACGTCAAGCTTATAACACGACGCAAAAACGACGGGGTGTTATAACACCCCGTCGCGCGTCGCGCGTCGTTTTAAACCCATTTAAATAACACCCAGTTTGACGTGACCTGTGTGTGTGATAATAACTCCGATCCGCTGGTAGAGTAGGTAGGGACAACCAAAATAGTAGCACACAACACATGCCGCGCCGCGCCCCGCCAAGATAGGCCCCCAGTCGATTACGGTTCCGGTCAGGACCGGACCGCGCGAACGCGAAATGCCTAAAACTAGTGTCCGGCAACGTCCTAAGCCGAGGTTCGTCCCCACATTGGGAGCCCTCATGGCAGTTGCCACAGTACTTGATTGGTTCGACCTTCTTCGGACGGCTCACCGAAAAAGTCCGGTGAACCAATAGAGGCCCTTCCGGCCGATTGAATTAGGTCATCAGCAAAAAAATGTGTGTGATAATTACACCCAGATTCAAGACAAACAGACGTGTTCATCACACAAATGTCTGACTTGGGTGGGAATCGAACTCACGACCTGCGACGTGAAAAGCAAGTATCTTACCAACCACGCCACCAGCCCGTCATATTGGTTTATATTACTGTATTTTATTTGGACGTTGTCTGAATTAAATAAATTAGTAAATCAATACCGTATTCTAGGTAGTCAGTTCATACTATAGGCCGACCGTTTAACTCGCGTATCGCCATCTGAGTTACAAAGTCATAAAACATTAATTAAATCTCTTAAAGAACTATTTAACCACAGATAAAAGTAATGTAAGACTACTCGTCACTAATATCCATATCGCTTGAATCATCATCACTGTCTGTGCAGCTTGAGGAGTCAGAATCATGGCGGTAGGCGATACGCGAGCTAAACGGTCTATCTATAGACATAATACGGCTCGGAGTGTTATTATTATTATTGCTGTTAAAGTACCAATAAAAGTAAGTCTTTGTCTGCCACACCCACCAATGATCAGTGAATCATCTGCGTAATGAAGTCGAAGCGTTTCATCAGCCGGTTTGACTCATGTAGGCTCTGTGGTAACAGCTGATTATGGTTATATGGAAGTTAATTTACGGTTGGTGGAAATGTATTATAGGCTGACCGTTTAACACGCGTATCGCCATCTGAGGTACAAAGTCATAAAACAATAGTTTAATCTCATAGAGAACTATTTAACCACAGATAAAAGTAATGTAAGACTATTCGTCACTAATATCCATATCGCTTGAATCATCATCACTGTCTGTGCAGCTTGAGGAGTCAGAATCTTGGCGGTAGGCGATACGCGAGCTAAACGGTCTATCTATAGTCATAATACGGCTTGGAGTGTTATTATTATTATTGCTGTTAAAGTACCAATAAAAGTAAGTCTTTGTCTGCCACACCCACCAATGATCAGTGAATCATCTGCGTAATGAAGTCGAAGCGTTTCATCAGCCGGATTGACTCATGTAGGCTCTGTGGTAACAGCTGATTATGGTTATATGGAAGTTAATTTACGGTTGGTGGAGATGTATTAGTATAGTATTGTCTTAGATTTACGCGAATATCACACATTGAAATAAAACTACTCTTTAACGGATTTTATCGCGGTTTATTTTAAATTTCAGATCCCGACGTTTCAAAGTCTTTTCAGACTTGATGTTCACGGGTGGACTGAGGTATTTGACGTCCAAAAATATTCAAAAATCAAAAAAAATCAAATCAAATCAAATATATTTATTATAACAAGTAATAATACAGTAGTTATTGGCATACAGTAGTTTAAGCATGTTGTGCCTGTAGTAGGAGACTCCGCTCTCTCGTACAGTTAAGTATTACTTATTTCAAAAGTCTAAAAAGCAAAGTGTGTGACTGTGTGTGCATGTGCGTGTGCGTGTGCGTGTGCGTGTGCGTGCGTGTGTGTGTGTGTGTGTGTGTGCGTGCGCGTGCGTGGTGTGTGTGTGTGTGTGTGTGTGTGTGTGTGTGTGTGTGTGTGTGTGTGTGTGTGTGTGTGTGTGTGTGTGTGTGCATGTGCATGTGTGTGTGCGCGTACGTGCGTGCGTGTGTGTGTGTGTATGTGCGTGCGAGTGTGCGTGTGAGTGTGCATGTGCGTGCACCCGTGCATGAGCGTGCGTGTGAGTGTGTTCATAGCATTGGTTTCATGAGTTTCTCTGTTTCATCATAAGTTAATTGCATTATCCAGTCTTTTAGTTGTGTTTTTAGTTGATATGTATTACTTTTGTATATATAAATCTCTTTATTTATTCTATTATATAAGAGTGCTGATGATTTGCTATATTGTTGTGCCGCGAATTTTGTTTTTGTTTTTGGAATTTCAGCAACAATATCTTTCCTTCGTTTTAATGTATTTTTTGCATTATAAGGTAGTAATTTGTGTTTTCTCAAAACCGTGTAAAATATGTATAGTTTTCTAACAGATAACAGGCGACTTTCATTGTAGAGACTTTCAGTAGGGTATCTTTTCTTTTTGAAGTACAATAATTTTATAAGGGATCTTTGACCTCGTTCTACTTCTAAAAATTTTGATTTTGATGGACCACCCCATACAGGTATACCATAAATCAGTATGGATTGTGCAAGTGCTATGTATATTTCGTTTAATAAGTTTCTGTGCGATTCTGCTGGGTAATTAATGTTTTTTGGGACGACGTGACGCAGTTTTTTGAAGATCCAGGCCAATTTTCTTATCCTGCCTGTGACATGCTCAATATGCGAGTACCATGACAGTCTCTGGTCAATTATAATGCCAAGATATTTTGTTTTTACTACTCTGCGTATTACAGGACAGGTGCAGTCATTTTTAGGTCCATTTTCACATGAGTGTATTTTTAAGCTGAAATTGTCATTAGGCTGAGTACGATCTGAGATAGCAAAGCAGATGTAGTTAGTTTTTAATGTATTTAACGTAAGCAGGTTATCTTTTAGCCAGTCAGCAATTTTAATCATACCTGCTTCGGCCTTAGTCTGTACATCGAACCAATCACTTCCAGAGAAGACAACAGCTGTATCGTCGGCGTAAGAAAATATTTTAGCACTGTCGATTTTTAAGTTACACAGGTTATTAATATAAGTTAAGAAAAGTGTAGGGCCTAGGACGCTTCCCTGAGGTACGCCGAAAGATACATCTGCGTCGTCGCTTATGTATGCTCCTATCCTAACCCTTTGCCTCCTATTGGATAGATAATCTTTGAATAAGTCAAGAGGGGTACCTCTTATTCCTATTTTTTCTATTTTAGATACAAGGGTTGGAACAGAGACGGTGTCGAAGGCTTTTTGAAGGTCTAAAAATACCGTTATGCACTTTCTTCCTGCATCTAGATGTTGGGTTATTACTGAACTTAAAGTTGCTATTGCGTCCTCAGTAGAGGTTCCTTGTCTAAATCCAAATTGATTGTCCGACAATATATCAAATTTATTCAGGTATTTTGTTAGTCTATTGTTCATAATTTTTTCTACAATTTTAGATATGACCGGTAATACTGATATAGGCCTATAGTTATTGACATCGTCTCTGTTTCCAGCCTTATATACAGGAGTGATGATAGATTGTTTTAGGGCTGCAGGAAACATACCCCGTTCAAAACATAAATTAATCAAATGAGTCAGAATAGGAACAATATCCCTGCTTATATATTTTAGAAATCTTGTCGAAATCCCATCACAGCCTGGAGCACTGTCCGATTTTAAGTTTATTAAGACATTTTTTACTTAATTGGGATCAGCATCCAATAGCACGAAAGATTCAGATCGGTTAATAGAGATGGAGGGATTTAGTGGTTGCTTATTTGGTATGATTTCTTGTGCTAGGTTTTTTCCGATATTAGCAAAATAATTATTTACAAAGTTAACTGACTGTTTTGGGGTTGGCATAGTGTTTAGCAAGTCTATACATTGATCTGTTGTCTTATTAGAATAGGTAATCGATTTTATATTTTTCCATAATAATTTAGTGTTCTTTATCGAATCAGCGAGTAGGTTACTTTCATATTTCTTTTTTAATCTTTTTAATAGATTATTGCAGTAGTTCCTATAACGATAGTAGGTAATTTTTAAGATTTCATTATAAGGGTCTGCCTTGTAGCTTTTTTGTAGTTTGTTACGGTTATTAATGCAGCGCAGTAATCCAGGTGTGACCCATGGTTTGATTATGCGTTTACTACTAGGTATGTTAGTAATTGTAGTGTTATAGTTAATGGTGTCAACTAGTTTTTGAGTTAATTGATCAATTAATATGATAGGATCGTTACACAGCAATAATTCATTTAGGTTCTTATCTATAAGATATTTTAGTGCTTTTTCAAAATTGACTTTAGTCTTTGTTTTAAGTGTGTGTTCTTTGTTTTTTATTTTGGATAGAGTTAGGAACGTAGTGTAGTGATCAGTAATCGAAGTTTTTATTATAGTTATTGACGCAGAGATCTTTTTGTTATGAATCCTTAACATGAAGTGATCCAAGCAGTTTTTTTCTCTAGTAGCTATTGTATGGCCGGGTAAGATTCCATAAATTGATAGCATGTTTAAATAATTAGTGCGGTTTTTTCGTTCATGAGATGCTTCACTATCTTTAAGTTTAATGTTTATATTGATATCCCCCGTTAAAATCAATTTTTTTTGCGTAGGAATTGCGTCTAGGTGAGAGCTGAGAGATTCTATGAAGCTGTCTGCGTTAATGTTGGATGGAGACCTGTAGACGCACAGAATTGTGGTATTTAGTAATTCAAGCTTGAGACACGATGCTTCTAGTAGGTGGATTTCTTGAACATTAGATTTAATTGATTTTTTCACAAAGACCACTACACCGTCGTTTTGGTTCAATTGACGTTTAGTGACATAGGATTCGTAATTTTCCAGCTGAGGTATAGGTTTGTCGGTGTGTATTCTACATTCAGTTAATACTATAACGTCTGTTTGAAATTTAAAATTAGATAACATTACAGCAAAGTCATCAAAGTTGTGATAAATGCTCCTTATATTTTGCGAAAAAATAGTGAGGTCATTTTTATGTACTTGAATATAATCAGAAAGATTGGAACCGTCACATTCCATTGAGCGTGCAATTTCGATTTTATCTAAATCATTAATAGTATGCAGTGTGTTATTCATAAATATTTTCAATAGAACGAATAAACGTTAATACTAGTTGATTTTGAAAATCAGTGATAATTTTGATTACTAATATACTTTTGCGGATAAATCTAGGACAGAGGTATTTAGTGTAGTTTTGAATTTCGTTAGTAAAAAATACTAGAAGAAAAGTTTTGTTTATATAATTTGTATGCACAAGTAAGTTTAATAGTTGAATTTAGTTTATGAATTTTGTATATGTGTGATGATGATATGGGTGCTTTGTTATGTGTATTTAAAATGTATTTTATTTGTTCTGTGGTTATATGTAATCCTATAATTATAGTATTTAAAAGGTGATTTTTGTTGTGTGATTGGAAAGTGTTATATGTATGTGTATGTGTTATATAGTATGTGTGAATAACGTTGTTCAGAGTATAAAACGTTTTTCTAACAAAATGGGGGGTTTCTGTCTCACGGTTTGTAAAAATAGGTAAGCAACATAAGCGATAGATAAAAGCAAGTATAGTGAGATACAATGAAGGTAATTTTCTATATAGCTGGTGCATAATAATAAGAGTACAATAAAAATAAAAAACATATAGTCACGCTTTTGTCAGTAGCTGATGAACTTGTTCTTCACTTCTAATAGTTATAGTAGATGCTTGGTCGTTTTGTTTTACAAATATCTTGCCATAAGCGGTCCAACAGTATTTGAACTTTCCCGTTTTTACCAAGTCTCTGGCAAGGAAGTGTAGTCTTGATCCCTTCGGTGTTAAATGCTCAGAGAGGTAAATAGGTATATCTGCCTGTGTTTTAAGCCCGAGGTGCTTGCAACACAACTTGGTGTTATGATTTATGTTTAGTTTTTTTGCCTTTTTCAGGATTTCATTTTTGATGAGAGTGGAACCAGTTTCTACCACTATCGGGGTATTTTGAATGTCTTTATTCTTACCCAGTACTCTATAAACATCCTTGATGTCGTATTTGAGCATTGAACAATCTAAACTTTTAGAAAGAGTCATGACCATGTCCACGAGGTCCTCTTTTGACTCATGGGTTTGTTTTGGGACATTCTTTATCACAAAATTAGCTTTACGGCATCCAGTTTCCATTTGTTCAATTTTATTCTCCAATAGGACTATATATCTTCTATCCTCTTTCGCCTGATTTTCCAATTGGTTAACTTGCTTTTCTAGATCTTGGTTGCGTGAAATAAGGTGTGTTATTGTATTTTCTATATTTAGGTTTGTTTGCTGTATTTCTTTAAGCGTGGCTGACACTTGTTGGGTCTCATCTTCTTGTTTAGTTAAGAAACGAGCCATCATTTCTTTTATTTCTGTTTTAAAATCATTTAAATGTTGACAAATTGAGACATCTTTTGACTGGTCGTACTCATGCTGCTCTAAATCGTCTTCAAGACGTACCCTCTTAGTGTTAACACGTTTGGTGATGTTTTGTAAGTTAGGATCTGATGCAGACAGCACTTTAGGCGGAGTACGTTCCATGTTTACGTTTTACAGTTCGAGCGAATATAATAATAAATCTTTAAAACCCCACGAAACCTGTCGTACGCACAGCGCGGTCGTAGCAGCTTCGTAGCAGATAATGAACCGGTCTCGTAGCAGAAACAAGTGGCAAGCAGGGACTCCTCCCACCCTCAACGTAGCACGTAGTAGTTCTTACCGTAGCAGTTCGGTGGCGGGGGTGATTTACTTGTACCAAAACCCAAGCAAAATCAACTCAGAATTCAAGACACTGTGAGCTCAGTTTGCTTAAATCGGAACGCAACTTAAATATTAATGTTTGAAGGTAGTCAGTAATTATTGTGATTAATATTTTTGGACGTCAAATACCTCAGTCCACCCGTGAACATGAAGTCTGAAAAGACTTTGAAACGTCGAGATCTAAAATCTAAAATAAACCGAGATAAAATCCGTTAAAAAGTGGTTTTATTTCAATGTATTAGTAAGTAACTTAATTCAGTTCAACCCTTTTTAGTGTCCCACTGCCGGGCACGGGTCTTCTCTGAACTACCTTATGAGTTGAAAGAGTTTAGGCCTTAAAACACACTCGCTGGCCAAGTGCGGGTTGGTGGATGTCATATGTCCTCGATTGATTAGTTCTCAGACATGTTGGTTTCTTCACGATGTTTTCCATCACCAATATTGAGCAGTGGAGATAAAACTTCACAAAAATATGTGTGGGCACGACCAGGTTTCGAGCCCGTACCATTATATTTCTAAGGCGGGGTCCGTACCGCTGCGCCACCGCACCGCTGCTCCATAACCTAATTATTATTATGTCTAAAACATAGACAGCGAAATGTGGGTGACATTTAGCTCTGTATACACCTTCAGATAATACAAGTGAGACACTTTGTCCTTTGTCAATATATATTTTATTTTTAAATGATTAAATTAATAAAAATTACAGTACCTAAGTATTTTACGTTATAATAATATTTTTAAATTATCAGAATGCAATTGATCGAATTAAATAACATCGAATGCATAATTTAAAATAATTCGATAAATAAATATCAGTAAAACTAGGTATAAATTACATTGAAATTAATCATCATTTCCATCACGAAAGTAATTATAATATTATTATTTGCATTAAGATAAAAATATGTAGTGTTAAATTAATTAACATAATTTTTTTATTTTTTATTTATTACATTTATTTTAGGTTTTTAAATAATTCCGTAAAGCATATTGAAATAAAACTACTTTATATTGAATTTTATCGCGGTTTAGTTTCAATTTTATGTCTCTACGTTTCAGTTTTTTCAGATTTCAGGGTCACGCGGGGTCTGATGTATAATTGGTTGGTACTGCCTACCTACAAATATTGCTGAGTACCGTATTATTTCAATGTGTGATATTCGCTGTAGATTTCAAAAAAACAAACGAAGTATATTTTTGATATCTTTGGATAGTGTAAGGAAATTGCCTCGGTGGTCCAATGAGAGGCATTCGCTTAATAAACGCGAGCTCCCGGGTTCGATTCCCGAGTCAACCAAAAATTATTTTCTAATTATTTAGAGAATCTTAGATGCAGTAAGAAGTTCGGAATTGTATAGGACTTATACATAACATGCAAACAGTGGGTTATATTTATAGTTACACCTCTGCCTACACCTTCAGATAATACGGGCTTAATGCTATGTTATGTTAAGTTCTATGTTTATTATAAATTTTAGAAGCATAGTTAGTTTACTAATCGTGAGGAAACCGGCATGTCTAAGAACTAATCATTCGAGGACATGTGACATCCACCAACCTGCATTTGGCCAGCTTATGTGGATTAAGCCCTAAACTCTATCAACTCATAAGGTAATTGAGAGAAGACCAGTGCCCAGCTGTGGGACACTAAAAAAGGTTGAAGCTAGTTAGTTTAAACACAAAATTACGTACAAGTATCTGACTGAGTATCTTGAAGGCTTTCACGCTGTGAAAATCTTTGCCATAAAATAACGTAAGGCGCTTATAAATTATATTAAGTAGGTATTATATTAAGTATTACATTAAGTAACAAGTAAGATTTTTAGTATCATTTCCAATTATTAAAATATAATGATTTCATAGTAATAACCGCTCACGCATATATAACCCAAAGGAGTAGGCAGAGATAAATATCACGCACAACCTTTCTTATATAGGTAATCCATATACCTATTTGCATTGTCATTGGGCATAATTCCCATCAACAATTAATGTTTTTTCTAAATACATTAGAAATGTCTTTTTGATCACCCTGTGAATAAAAATTACTATAAAGTATATAAAATCCTATGTTAATAAAAAATAAAACAATTTATGGAGGTCTGATGAAGGAGCAGTCAATAATTGTAATAAAAAGCCTTTTATTTACCTTGAAAAATATTTAAATAATTCAAGTTGTATTTAAATAATAATTAAATTAATAAAATTAATGAATAAAATTAAATAAAAACAGTATAATTAAAGAATTATAAATTAGCATTTTGAATTTTTTCAAATTAATTGAATTATAAATCATACAGTGAATATATTAGGGTCCCTTAAGCGGCAGTACCTAGAGGCTTATTACTGGATAAAACCTTGACATATCTAACTAAAACAAGCATAAACGCGCAAACAGTTCCATAATATTAATTAGTTTTATCAAAATGACCTTGCAATATGCTATTGTTTATGCCAATTTGAATACATTAGGATAATCATAGTTACAGTAATATGTAACGTATGTAGATACCGTGGAAACTTCCATTGTCTATGTATTTACCTGTATGAATTTAATTACACAAATGCAAGTTATAATGCACGACTATGTAATTAATTCCGCCCATAGCTTCACCCGCGTGGTACTTATTGGGATAAAAATTAGCCTATGTGTTAATCCAGATTATAATCTGTCTCTGTGCCAAATTTCATCCAATTCCGTTTAGTAGTTTTTGCGTGAAAGAGTACCAAACATAAACATTCTTACAGACTTTCGCGTTTACAATATTAGTACGATTATGTTGTAGGTTAAAGTAATAATAAATTTAAATACACTATTTAGCATTTAGCGGACAATATAAAGGGCTGAGTCCCGTTCGTCTATTGGAGTGCATCTTTTACTTGAATGCCCCACGTGGTCCCCGAGTTGTTCAAGTTAGGTAACAATAAACTGGTGGTAGGCTTCGGCCGTGGTTAGTGACCATCCACCAGACAAAACCGCACCACCAAACAACACCATTTAAAAGGGTTCGTCAGAAATGCTGTAGCTGTAGTAAAGCGCAAAATATTTTAGAATAAAAAACAACCATTGTCATGCCCCTAATGGAGGCAAATTCAAATTAAAAATCATAGTATCGTCTTAAATTTATGCGAATATCACACATACAAAAATCAAATTCATTATTTTTTATTTATTTCAAATTAAAAATCATTCATATTTGTTGAAGCGTGGATCAGCAAAAATCATCCAATATATTTGTCTTCCTAAATTACAGACGTATTGTATTTTCCTAGCGTCCTTGAATTACATGGCAACATTCACTAAACGGTAACAAAATTGTTTACATTAAAAATCAAAGAAAATAAATAACCTATTACTTTGATTTTGACTTTGATTTAAGCGGCTTGAAAAAGGAGTTTTTCAATTTAAATTTACCTTATATTATGTACGTTTTTTATGTTCGTCTGGATTTTCTTCAATTTTAACCCTATCAAGGAAGAATAAATTAAGGAACAAATAATGATTTTAAAGGCTTTGACCTAAATAAAGGTTTCACGACAATCTCATCCGCATTAATTGTTTTGGTCGCATTTGTTAGGTATTTGGTGTGAAGTTCAAAAGAGAAAGTTCTGAATGATTCATAAGATTTCTTGTTATAATTACGTTTTGTTTATAAACAAACAAATCTTTATCATCATCATCATTTCCCTTGCTTTTTTCTGATTTCTATTGCGGTCGGCTCCCAGTCTAACCTGGTGCGGCTAGCTACCAGAATTAAACGAGCAACTGCTGACACCAACACTCTTAGGGAACCAGTAACCGAAATGGTTAGACCAAGTGTCAGATTATATCAGGTTTCTGACTACCTTTGACAGTTGAGATAGATAAAAACCGGTAAATGACAACCGGTACCAACGGCTAGACGTGTTCTCCGAGGCACAGAAGGTAGTCCTTCAACCAACCATACATCGAAATAAATCTTTTTTGTTACAATAAGATTGTCCGGGGCGGGAATCAACGAACCCGTGACCCGCTGGACACCTTGAGTGTTAACTGATGGTCTAGAAGCTGGCAAATAGTAGAGACAGTTGAAAAAATTCTACCGACGAGAGCGAAGCTCTTAAAAACTGACAAAAAAAAAGATGTAACGTAACTAAGTAGATTTATTTCATTTGGAATTAATAGGTACCAAGACTATATAGGTGGTTTAACTTGTATTAAATGAAACAAATATTATTGATTGAATTGGTTACTGTATTAGTGCTTTAAAATTAGAACTATCTCAATGCCAATATTTGTTACAAAAACAAACTAAACTTTTGAAACCGAAACTGCGACTAAAATGATATAATTAAAAATATATAAACTAATAGTATTCAGCAGGACAAGGTTTTCTGCATGTTTTGTAGGCCCCTTCATTGCAGAGATACTGTCTAACTTTCTTTGCAAGTGGACAATCAAGTCGACCACACGGTCCATGGACATCACGTTTATTAACAAACTGTCCTGGATGATATTTCCCTTTTCTACTATTACCTTCTCTCACGGTTTCTCCGTGAATAAATTGATGCTGGCTACCCCTAAATTCCATTCGTTTTAAGCAATTCGTGCCACCACATGGACCTTTAGGAAAGCCCATCGCAAGAATAGCTAGTTCACTTGAAGTAAATGGAGCAACAAATTCTTCATATACCCTTGGCTCTTCTACTGGTTTTATGGGTTCTCTAGTTATATCAGGAGCGCCAAAAAAGTAAGCCACTGGTGGTAACATATCAATGGTAGTACCATCCCAATGTCTTACCACTTCTAGATCCTTAAGTTTTAAATCATCAGTAACGTATTTCCTCCCAGGAATCCTTTCCATTTCAGGTAATGACAAAATGCTTGTAACAACACTATTACCTAAACAAGAAAGACGTAGGAAAAAGTCGATTTCTCCTGAAGGCTTCAAATCCTCTTCACATTGCAAAGGTCTTGTAAGTTCAACTGTGTTTGATACAATCTCTGGTTTTTTTGTATCTCTGAATTCTCCTTTATCGTAATCAACCGGGTTTAGTTCCTCTGCTTTTTTCAAACATTCGAAAAACGACTCATGCCAGGCAACAATACTAAATCCAACGCAGTTCAATTCCTGATCTCTATTCCACACTGTGATATAAATTGGAGTCTCTCTCAGTATCTCCTCTAAATTGGATGGTCTTGATAAAAACATAACTGAATTTCCTACGCCAAAGAATGGTGGCTGCGGCAAAGGCTCCGATGGTAATATTAATTTTCTAGGTACAATCTTTCCTTTTTTCCCTTTCTTTGGTTTCGGTGGCTTTTTACCTTTACCTTTTTTTGTAGGTGGAGGAGGCGGAGGTGGGGCAACAAAATTGTCATGTGCTATTAAAAAATCGAAAAGAGGTTGACAATTCATATTCATGGTGCATGTTTGTAAGAATTTCAATTCTTCTTCTGTTGGTGGAGGGGGTTCTTTTCCTTTTTTTCCTTTCTTTCCTTTACCTGCTTTTGCTGCGCCACCTTTTTTACCCTTTTTTCCTTTTTGCGCCGCTAAAGCTGCTGCCAGAGCCTCTGCTTCTCTGCGAGCTTCCTCTGCTTCCTGTGCTAGTTCCCATTCATCTTTAACTGGTGGTTCTATTTTTAATACAATTCTTTTGACGTATACTTCAATCATAAAGATTTGTTCCATTTTGATCTCTGTGAAAAAATTACCGACGACATAGAGTTTGGAAATATTGGTGAGATAATATTTGTGTAGTTTTCTTTAAAAATGTACCTACCTAAACAAAGTTATCTGCGTTTGAATTCAAATAAACTTGCATAAATAAATGTAGGTAAACTTCTTGATCTTCACTTAATGAGCAGCGGTAGCGCAGCGGTACGGGCCTCGCCTTAGAAAACTAAAGTCGCAGGTTCGAAGAAATTTTTTCATCTCCGCTGCTCAATATTGGTGAAGGAAAACATCGTGAGGAAACCGGAATATCTAAGAACTAATCATTCGAGGACATGTGACATCCACCAACCCGCACTTAGCCAGCGTGTGTGGATTAAGGCCTAAACTCTCTCAACTCATAAGATAGTTAAGAGAAGACCCGTGCCCAGCAGTGAGACACTAAAAAGGGTTTAAATGAGACTTCTTAATAAATACTACAAAATGACCAATTATTTCTGAGAAAACAATCCTTCTCATTTTATTACTAAAAACCAATATTCTAGGACATTAACACAAACGGTCATCTGTAGGCTAATTCACGTAATTTCTTGACGCGCCGATCAAGTTGCGGTGCAGTTGCAATCACGTTGCAATTAAGTTTACGTCTGAGTGCAAAATGGTATTCTTGTGATTGTCATACAAATAACATACACGATAAAGCGCTCGCGTGACGCGTACGTGACGCGAGCGTATCTGACAGCGGTCGTCAGAATTAGGAGAATACCAAAAGGGCTGTTTTGATCGAAACTTAACTGAAACTGCACTGCAACTGAACTTATTTAATTACGTGAATTAGCCCACTGGTCGCAAGCTGAGCACCAGTAGTAAGGAAACCAGCTATATACTACTTTCTTTTGTAAAGACAAATAGACAAGTTCATCACCTATATGTCTACCTCAGTTCGACCTGCAGCGTGAAAAGTATCTTATCGATCGTCGAATAGAAAAATTTTGTTAATTCTAAAAACAGCTTGCATTTGATTGCCTGGTGCAGTGTACTAATAAATAAATTTAAGATATAAATAATTTACTCACATCTTATTTTGCTTTTACGTAAAATTAATAATGGTATCGTACACGAATTGAATGTAAAACCGATCATAGTTGCATCATTTTAGGTTCAGGATATTTTGTTATTGTTTTTGCTATAACAAGTTACAATTTTGTTACGGAATTCATAATTTACTTGAAAATTTTGAGCCACACTGATTTGTCTTACATGGCAGATGTTGTCAAAACATTTTAGTAAAAAAAAATTTAGTTTAAGTGACGAAAGAAGTATTTACTTGATTAATTTTAATATGTTTTTTTGAACGAATGATATTATACACTGTGAACGCCAGCCTTGTGTTATTATAGCAAAGGTCAAAATTTGAAACAACGAAGAGAGAAAAAAACTTCTTTTTACACAACACACTAATGAAGATTAACATAGAAGGAAGGATCGAAGGAATCCGAGGATGAGAGAAATCGAGGAGAAATTATTTTTACCAGATAAAAAAGAAAGTAAATTTTGAGTCGTATCTGATGGTCTAGCTGGCTAAAAGTACAGACAGTTGAAAAATTCCACCGACGAGAGCGAAGCTCTTACAAATTGACAAGAAAAAATTAAGTAACATAACTAAGTGGATTTATTTTAGTTGGAATTCATTCATTTATTTGGAATGATATTATACACTGTGAACTTCAGACTTTTGTTATTTTAACAAAGCTGAACATTTTAACTGAACAACGAAGAATGAAAACATTAAATATTTCATAAACAGGACACACCCAATCAAATAAAAGACACATGTAAAAATAGTAAAATGAATAAAACAACTAAAAAAGAAAACAATAAAAAACAAAAGGTAAACAGTGTGACCTATCAGTGTCAAACGTGGACATTGCTCAGTAAACGCTGTGATTACCTACTAGAGGCAACCCAAAGCACTGATTTTCAGCAACGTCCACATTCCCACAGTTTGTCGGCGTATGCTCTCAATATGGCTAAGAACGATAGATCGATCATGAATAAAGGAATTTATAGGTAATTTGGTTTTATATTACATACAAATTTTATTATTACATTTAATTATCTATATTTAAGTATATATTTACAAAAGAAAAGTATTACATGTAGTATATTACCATCCATAGTACAAGCTCTGCTTAGTTTGGGATCAGATGACCGTGTGTGGTAATGTCCCACTATATTATTATTATTATTATACTGTTGAAGTCACGATGACGTAAGCTTTTTTATAGGTTCATCGTTTTTATCTGTATTATGACCATCAAATGAAATGAAAAATGCTTGAGTGTTTTTGAGACGCAAGTTTAGGTACATAGTGCACAGTGAATCTAGCAACTACTGCGAAACAGCCCAAAAAAACTCAGTAGGCTTTTTAAAATGAAGCAATATACATATTATAGTCTTAGATTTCCGCGAATATCACACATTGAAATAAAACTACTTTTTAACGGATTTTATCGCGGTTTATTTTAGATTTTACATCCCGAACATGAAGTCTGAAAAGACTTTGAAACATTCGGGATCTAAAATCTAAAATAAACCGCGATAAAATCCATTAAAAAGTAATTTTATTTCACTATACATATATTGTAGCGAAGCGACTTAATTCCAAGCGTTTTTATCCTTTAGATAGTCTGCAATTTTATTATACGCTTTCTTATATAACGTCACTTTACTTAAACCCTTTTTAGTGTCCCACTGCTTGGCACGGGTCTTCTCTAAACTATCTTATGTATTGAGAGAGTTTAGGCCTTAATCCACACACGCTGGCCAAGTGCGGGTTGGTGGATGCCACATGTCCTCGAATGATTAGTTGTTAGACATGCCGGTTTCCTCACGATGTTTTCTTTCACCGGTATTAAGCAGCGGAGATGAAACAATTCACACAAAGATGTGTGGGCAAAGCCAAGATTCGAACCCGCAACATTATTTTTCTAAGGCGAGGCCGGTACCGCTGCGCCACCGCCGCTGCTGCTGCTGCTTACATAACGTAGTAATTTCCTTTAATATTATCTGGACTAAGTTATATAACTATATCTACCCGCGCGAAGCCGGAGCAAGCCGCTAGTGTTTAATAAACTCTATATCATACGACTGTAAACATAAAATAAACACAAAGAGCGCAGTTACTAGTTAGAGTTCACGTCTCGGGGTCACGTTTACGCACAGGGGGAAGGAGCGGGAGGAGGGAGAGCGGCGCAGGCGCAAGACAAGTCTGTTTAACACGGAGCTCATAATACATGGATACGACATTTATTCCAACATTATTATGACATTGAAATTCGTACGCAAACGACTACCAAACCAAAACTAACTAGAGCTGGTACTAAAACCAGCTTTTAATACTATTTTAATAAATAGTATTAAAAATGTATTATAAAAAACCAAAATAAAGTACCCACCATTTATGAATGTATATTATGTAAGTACCTAATAATGTGTACACCCATATTACTATGTTCCTTTGTTCACTTCAGAAATGTCTGGCCTAGTTGGAATCGAACCCTAGATACCAGCCTTGTAGCAACTCGTTGGCAACTGACCCAACATAGCTACAAAATAATCTTCTATACGTCTAGCAGAGGTATCTTATTATACTTAGGTATCTACTTATTAATGTAGACCGAAACTAGATCACTTTTATTTCAACAGATAAGGACCCAAATTCAGGTAATTTCTTGACGCGCCGATCAAGTTGCGGTGCAGTTGCAGTTAAGTTTACATCTTAGTGCAAAATTGAATATTTGTAATTGTTTAGCTGTCACATCTACGAGTAGTACATTAGAGTGCTCGCGTAACGCGAACTTGACGCGAGCGTACGCCGTTGTCAAAATTACGAGAGTACAAAAAGGGCTGGTTTGATCGAAACTTGACTGCAACTGAAGATACTCGTATTTAATTAAGAGAATTAGCCTACAAATCTTCTTCTAAGAGATAAATCTATTTATATAAAATGAATAAACTTCCGAACATATTATAGTTATCAACGCACAGTCCGAACCACTGGGTCTCGAAACTCAAAATTTTGCTCTTAGGTTTAGCCTGGTTTTTCAAATCTCACTTCCTAAGAGGTTAAAACAAGAACAGCGTGGGTGAAACCGCGAGCGGAAGCTACAAATGAGTTTTCAATAGAGCGTCGCGTCGTCGGCGGTGCCGTTTCGGTGCAAACCGTTTTGTCACAGAAAAATTATACCGCATCCAAAACTTTATAATCCAAAATCAGGCAATGCGCAAGAGCACACTATCCGTCTCGCTCACTCGTCGATATTTAAATTTAGAATCGCATTTGTAGCGTTATACGATTTGCAATGTATGCCTATATTTTGTACGTACAGTATCTATACGTGTATTTGCACATAAACTCGTCGCTTCAACTCTTTCTAGTGTCCCGCAGCTGGGCACAGGTCTTCTCTCAACTATATCTAAATAAATTAATAATAGTTTTTAATCAATTTTCTTTAATTATTACTTAGAATTTGTTTTTGTTGTCTGTACTGATTTTGGCTTCAACAATAGGTTTTTGTATTCATTTATTTATGGTCCCAGTTGGCGGAAGAAAAATATTAATATTAAATAGATTCGGTAACCGGAACCGCGGTCCGAGTTTATTGCGGTCCCAGTCGCCGGATACCTCTATCGGATTTGGTTTTGGTTTAGGTCGTAGGTTCGATCTTGGATCATATAAATTTGGGTGAATAGTACCATTGCCTATACTCAATTTCAGTGAAAGAAAACTTGAAAAGAAAACGAGTTTTATTACTAAAAATTCGAGGATATGTGAACTCTTACTTCAACCCTTTTTTAGTGTCCCACTGCAGGGCACGGGTCTTCTCTCAACTATCTTACTAGTTGAGAAAGTTTAGGCCTTAATCCACACACGCTGGCCAAGTGCGGGTTGGTGGATGTCACATGTCCTCTAATGATTTCAATGATTAGTTCTTAGACATGCATTTGCCGGTTTCCTCACGATTTTTTCCTTCATCGATATTGAGCAGCGGCGATGAAACAATTTACATATAGATGTGTGGGCACGACTAGGATACGAGCCCGCGACCATATACTTTTAAGGCGAGGCCCGTACCACTGCGCCAACGCTGCTCCGTGAACTCTACCAACCTATAAATAGTCTGCGTATCTCTTAGCTCTTAAGATAGTTGAGAGAAGAACTAGCAGTGGGACACTAAAGTGTAACTATAGTAACTTAACGCTTTGATATGAACTTTGTGTATTATACCTAGATAGACCGTTTAACTCGCGTATCGCCATCTGAAGTACAAAGTCATAAAACATTAATTAAATCTCTTTAAGAACTATTTAACCACAGAAAAAAGTAATGTAAGACTATTCGTCACTAATATCCATGTCGCTTGAATCATCATTACTGTCTGTGCAGCTTGAGGAGTCAGAATCTTTACGATAGGCGATACACGAGTTAAACGGTCTATCTATAAGCGTTGTGTAAAAAGTTTTTTTTTATGTTTTGTAAAGCAATTAGTCCGTCTTAAGATTGTTTTGTCTACAGTTGCAGTTTATGTTTGCTTACTCGAATTACAGTTAACGCTTAATATCATGGTGGTTGTCTTTGCCAAGTTAGAAGCATAAACAATTCTACTTAATGTTCATGCAAAGCCTACATTGACAATCACAATTAATTAAAAGTCATTTAGATACAAGAAATACATTTACTGAATAAAAATTATCTGATAGACTTCAACTGGACCACCTAGTTAGATCATATCTAAAATATTACAAAATTAGCAACTTTGTTACCAAGTAAAACACAGACAAAATGATTAAAAAGAAATCGCTATTCGTTAGAGCTACTGTTGTTATTATGATGCACCAATCTTATTTCAAAGTAAGTAGATATCTAAATTCATTTTGTCAGTTAAAGCTTTTATGTATTAAACATATAATGTTTCTGGAAAAATCAATGTTTTCCACACATTGATTGATTCAACATTGATTTTTTACATAAGGTAATCACAATTATTGTTATATTTTTTTCTTACTGACCCAATGGGCTAAGGATAAATTTCTAACAACATAAATTTTATCTTAAATTAAGAATTTCTCTCCTTGTACATACGCTGGCCTCTTATTGCATAAAGGGCCATCTGGTGGAACGTGAACAATACAGTGATATTTTTTGTATTTGCACACATTTGATACATCTTAGAAAGAAACGACATTATTTTTACTGATCTTAAAATACTCATAGAAGTTCAATGAAGGTTTGGAGGGTAAGAAATAAGCTGTACAATGTTTCCTGGGCTAGGTAATTTATTATAATTATAATCGTCTTAAAATTTCATGAATACTAAAAATCGAAATAACATTTTGTTATTGTGACTTACAGTAACCTTATACACTTGAAGACTTTGCGCTCCTATCGTAGACCATCTTTGCTACACATCAGACAAGTTGTAACCAAACGCAAGCCTATTTTAGAAGAAAAAAAACCTAAAATCGTCTATGAATTACGTAGTCTGCGAACCAAGAAATCAGTTGACTTACGCAAACTGCTTAATCCAATGTTTTAATAGGTTTATTCAGGATCAGTTTATAGATTCACAGAACTTGTAATGTAGATGTTCTAGGAATGAACATTTGTGATGACCATTAGCAAGCTAATAACAATTTCAATGATAATGAAATGGTTACTAATGTATTTTTTTTATTCTTTGATAGGCTGGCGCTTGACTACAACTTGCCTGATGTTAAGCAATGATGTAGTCTACGATGGATCGCACCAGCACAGTATACTGATTCAGTCGTGATTACGAATGAACCGGTGAGAAGGTGGCAGTGGAATGAGGCTCCATATGGTTAGAAACCTTAAAGGAGCAACAATTCCGACCCACCCTCTCTGCATGGTGTCACCAGACATCGCACCGGAACGCGGCAAGGCCGCTTGGTGGTGCGGCTTTTTCTGGTGGGTAGACACTAACCACGGCCTAAGCCTACCACCAGTTGATTGTCACCTGATTTGCACCACCCGGGGACCACGTGTGGGGAGTCAATTAAAGGTGTACACCCACGGACTAAGGTGACTCAGTTCCCAAAATACTAATATACATAGATTCATACTCCATTACAATTTCAAAAATCCTTGTTTCAGTCTCTTTCTATGTCCTTTTACTTAAACTGGTGGCCAGTAATAATTGGTGGTAGACTTTGGCCGTGGACCAGACGAAGCCACACCGCCAAGCGACCTTGCCATCTTCCGAATGTCTGGTGACACCATGTAAGAAGATGGGTCGGAATTGTTGCTCCTTTATGATTGCTAACCATATGGAGCTTCAGTCTACTGCCACCTTCTCACCGAAAATCATTTGCTTAACATCAGGCAAGTAGTCAAGCGCAAGCCTATTACATAATTATTGAAGTTATTTTTTTGCGCGTATCTTGAACCTAATTTGATTTCTTTTTATCTTTCGAATGGATTGATACCTATATTGCGACAGTTAATGTCATGTCATGTTAATGTTAATGGTATCGTAGGAGCAGAGGTTGCGCAGCGGTACGGGACTCGCCTTAAAAAAATAAAGTCGCGGGTTCGAATACTGGTCGTGCCCACACATATTTTTGTGAATTTTTTCATCTCCGCTGCTCAATATCGGTGAAGGAAAACATCGTGAGGAAACCGGCATGTCTAAGAAATAAACATTCGAGGACATGTGACATCCACCAACCCGCACTTGGCCAGCGTGTGTGGATTAAGGCCTATATTTCTAAGGCGAGGCCCGTACCGCTGCCCCACCGCTGCTCAATAATCTTATTATTATTTTGAGTCTAGTCCTATAGTTATAAAATTTTCCATTTGGTACGATCAATAAGTGGGGGGCGGGGGGTCGTTAGCCCAAGAACCGGTAGCGTGTGCGCATCGCGCAGCTGCGCCTGCGACGGATAAAGGCGCGTTCATAAATATTATTGTGTGTTATATTTCCAATAGTAGAGATTTGTTATAGAAACTTATTTATCTACTTATTTAACTTTTTGAAACTAATTAGGTATAATTTATTTCATTCATTAAGTTTTCCATAACATCCCACAGCTGAACACGAGTCTTCTCTCAATTATTTTAAATGTTGAAAGAGTTTAGGCCTTAATCCAAACACACTGGCCAAGTACGGGTTGATGAATGTCACATGTCCTCGAATATTTCTTAGACATTCCAGTTTCCTCACGATGTTTTCCTTTTAACAGCGACGTAGCAATGAAACAATTCAAACAAAGAATAGTGTTGACACGGATGGAGATCAAACCCACGACCTTATATTCTAAAGACGAGTCTAATACCGCCAGTAAAAAATTGGCTATTAAAAAATCGATGTTTAAAGAAAACACATAATTATGTTAAAATTTAAAAATAGTAATGTATTAGGTAGTAGGTTCCCGTCACGGGTCTGCCCGCTTGAACTTCATTTATATCGTGCCCAGCACTAAGATAAACAGTACAGTACCTTCCTCAAAAAATGAAAAATCTAACAGTTCAATGCCCAAATTTTATAAATGTAGGTGGTAATCTCAGGGACTACTGGTCCCTGAGATTACCACGTTCAACCAAATTTTATAATATTAGTAATAGATAGACCTACTGTGTTTTAAAATTAAATAAAACGCAATAAGAGATAAAAACGTTTATTTTATAACATTAACACAGTATTTACATAAGATATAAGAAAATAAATAAACTACATAGTTCTAAAATTTTATCTTAAAAACTAGATAGGGCTTCGTAAAACTCCTCCAAATCGAGGCCTTGGGGGAATGTGCCCACGTTGTATGGCAATGCTAATTCTTTGACCAAGATGTAAGCCAGTCATCTGGTCACGTGAAGAGTCTATTAACCGCCTAGAAATTTCTGTTAAAAGTGCTCGGGCGCTCGGGCCCCACGGTCCAAGCGTTTCAACCCCAAACGGCTCAAATATACAATTTGTATATAGTTGACTAAAATAATATCATAATATTTATTTACTTTGTAGATATACCTACTGGGTTTTAAATATATAAACCGCAATGATATCCAAACATTTGTTTTTCTTGAAGGTAATTTCCCTATGATACAAAAGAAGTAAGTACGTTTGTCCTGATTTCAAAGAACTGTAATCATTATTCAGAATAATGTATGAACTTAACCATACTACAATAATTTGATTCGAGAATGTTCGAATTACAAATACATATATTCTAGGTAAATGATTCACATTTCGTGTTAACTAATCCAATGTGTCACACTGCAAGTGAAATGAATATTTAACGTAACATGTCTGGTTTAGTTTGTGAACCGATCGATGGTAATATTGGTTTGAAGTTGTAATTACATCATTAGAGGTAATAAGATAAAGCTTTGTTATCTATAATATATACGAAATTACAGATTACAACAATAATACTTGTAATATTTGTAAACAATTGTTGCGTTCTTTATATGTACTTTCTAGATAATATGTAACGACAGATGTGCTAGGTCTCTATGGGATACTTATATCACTAACGAATATAATGCCAGTTGATATAGTTGTTAGTGACCGGAGGTCGTGGGTTCGATTTACACCTTATCTTGTATCTCAAAAAAGAAACAAAATTAAATTAAAATAAATATTCATTTTATTCATGGATTTCGTTGGATATTGAATACAAGTTAATTTTTTCTAACTTTGTAGAAGAGAGAAGAATGGGCAGTATTGTTGTGCTATCATGTATACATTATTCTATTTGTCCAATACTAAGTATTATGTAGGAGCACATACTGTCTTAACTTCATCATTTTATTACTCATTGACGCTATAATAACATTTTGTTGTAAGGAACTCTTGTAATTTATTTACTTCAAAGACACACACAATCAAATAACTAATTAAATTCCACCTAATATGTAAAGAAGAAAAATAAAATAAAAAAGCGAACAGTGTGACCCATCAGTAAACGGTGCCAGTGCTCAGTAATCGCTGTGAGTACCTACCAAAGACGACCTACAGTGCTGATTTTCAGCTATGTCTATACTCCATGTGACGCCAGATATGATTTTAGGATTTTTGGTGGCTCTGTGATAAAAATCTATAATAATTTATATTGATTTTAAGGAGTGGAAATACTAATATTTTTGTTGGTAATTAATAAAATCAACAAGAATATATTAATATTTGATGATGCTTCTTAAGAACTAACTCAATCACTAAATTGGTCCACCCGTTTTGGTGCTATGAGATACTAAATTATTCCGCAGATAGATACACAGATCTACAGTTATCCACGTCAAACTTAACACCCCCTCATTGGGTAAAAAAAAAAATATTAGTAGAGGTTTACATTTAGAATTTGTACACGATGATGAAAATCTAGTTCAAAATCAAATCATAATCCTCGTGGCCGCGTCCTTAGCAATCATCTTGTATATACAAGTACTATAGTCAAGCAGCGTACGTGCAACTTACACTACTAGCGGAGCAACCATAATTATTGTATACGTATACTTATGTATACATGTATAATGTATACATTTGTTTAAATACTGGTAGAGACATGTTACGTGCGTTTTACACTTTGACGACAGACATTGTATTTGTAGAGTACGGATTTATTCAGTATTTAGGTTTATACGGTGTAGGCAGAGGTGCATATCACTCACTTGTCGTAGATTATGTTAACGTAATAGCAGGCGAGCCTATTGTCGTTCATGGAGCACCAAATTCCAAATTCGAGTTGCAACTAAAATTCTCAAGTATATGAAGCTGAGCTTTAATCCACACATGCTGGCCAAGTGCGGGTTGGTGGATGTCACATGTCCTAGAATGATTCTTTCTTAGACATTCCGGTTTCTTGTCTGCTTTTACTTTTCAGTAAATACAGGTGTAAATTAAGTACCTACTAAAATTAGGCAGGTAAGTAATGACTTACCTACCTAATTTTAGTAGGTACTTCATTTACTCCTGAATTGATTGGATGATTGATACTTGATTTTACATAAAATTTAATGTAATTTTATATAAAATCAATAGCCGTTAATTTTTTAAACAACACCTCATTATAACTTTGAATTAAAATTGATGGTGAAATAATACACCCCTGCGGGACCACATGAAGAAAGTTTTAAACTTTGAGGTATTTCAGAATGAGTGATCGTTAGAACAAAGTTTAAAAGAAATATTATAAGTTTTTCTAACTTTAAATGGATATTTAAGTAATTATTGATGAAAAAAATCGAATATTTACTTTAAAATGTTGAGTTGGTAGATGTAGAAAGCATCTCCCAGAGACTCTTTTTGAATTCGCACATTTTCAAAATAGTTACTGAGCGATTTCATTCCAGTTTCTAATTAGTGTAAAATCATCAAATGGAAATTAAATAACAAGAAATGATGAACATAACATCGGCACTTATGTGTTTCCTTTGCTTTGATTTCATGCTATCTAGATTGCTTTTCGATTTGTATAAAATGACACCGTGTGTTGTGAAAATTGGACTGCAACGTAAATTATTTCCCCCGTACTCATGAACGTCTTCCAAGCTTATATTTCGTTTGTCTCTGTCTGCCTTCTTGACATTTCACTAGTAAGAAATAGATAAAGTTCATTTTAATTAATGGATCTTATAAGATTTTTTTCTTAATTTTTCTTCTAAGTTCTTTAATAATTTTGAAATAACAAATTAGGATGTCAAATATCCCCCGGTGGTCGTGAAGATCATTATTTGACGATTACAGAACATTGATTTGCTATCCTCAGCTTCGAGTAAATATACCAAATTCGTTATCCCACCGTCCATTTTAGTTAGTAATATAAGTATCCACATACAAAGTGTTTGCCTTAGATCAAACAGCTTTGCATCATGATAATAGATTTGCATCTAAATCAACAACATCGTCCAAAGAACAATACTGCACAGTGTACGAACCACAGGTGACACTGTTTTCCTATCTGAGCTTGTTTGAGCTTCAATTAAAACTAGCAATAATAAACATGGACACTCATTTACATATGCGTCAGTTGGTTCCAAGTTGACGACTGATTGGTACAAGTTACAAGCTATTTACAGACTTATTTTTCAAACAAAAAATATTCTATTTTTATCTAACCTACTACTTTTAACTAACCTTTTTTTTGGTTTTCTCTGTTGTATTCCATCTTCATCCAGATCTTCCCGTCTTCTTTTTATCGGTTTGATATGGGAAAGTCTACATTTTTGTGGCAATTTGGGCCCAACTCTGTAGCTGCATCTGATAAAACATTTTCAGTCTTATTCCAGATTGAATTGACTTTCCTATTGCCCACGTCTATCGCGCCGGTTTTTTGGCGAATTTCCTCATCGTGGACTCTGTCTTTCCGCTTTAAGCCAAAATTGCGTTCTATTGTTTTGTTAAAATATGCGCTCTATTGTTTTTAAGCAAAATTTGTGTAAGGATCACTGTGTCTTAGTCAAAGACCAAGTCTGAGCACCAGCAAACATGCATCATGAAATGTAATTATGACTTGCTGCTGGCTCCTGTCGATACTAATTGCGAGGGAGTTGAAAAACTGCCAACTATGCAAATTATGTATATTCAGGTAACGTTTACATACAGAATTGTTACTCCTTAAGTGTGATTGAAAAATTGCAGGTCTTCCTTCATCCTTTAAATCATTATTCTATAAAATGTCATCCTTTGGTCCTTTATCATTGTTCCTTTCTAATTATCTACAAAACCTGTTTATGACCAAACAGAAGATTTGCTAGTTTTACTCAAATAAGCTATGTATTAGTTTTGTTTACTTGTTTGTTTATTTTATGAATTATTTCCTAGTATAAATGACTAATTATAATAAATATGTTCTACTACCGCCTGTTGCACAGGTTAATATAACATATATGCAATCAACAGCTATACCTTTAAGATATTATTTTAGATTTAATTTTGTTTGGACTTTGTCAGTAATAACGTTATTATTATTATTATTGTCATAAATGACTACATCTTCGCGTATATCTTTAATTGCACAAAAAATTACCCCAATTTTGCTATGATACAGAAAATCTATGTCCGTCTTCAGTCAAAAGGAATTTTATCTAAGTTTTTTGTGTTTTAACACCAGATAACTATACACACCTCTAAGTTCTTATAACTTGCCCCTTACAGTAAAGATTACACCCAGAATTTATAGGTTGCCATTGAAAATATTGTTCACATGTCAGTTTAATGTGTTTTCGTGCATTCTCTTGATGTATATGAACTTCAATAAGTCGTTAATATTCGGTATTAGTCAGATTCATAACTTTAATGTATTAAATACCGTCTTTGTTTTATGGTATAATAAATCCATAGTTATCGCTGAAGATTAGGTTTAAATAATATTTATTGGTTTCAATTCACATACAGTATCCACACAAACATCGAAGACACCGGCATTTTTTTATCCTATAATAGGATTGCGCTTGACCAGAACATGTCTGTTGTTAAGCAATGACGTAGGAAAGCTAAAATATAAAAAGTATTGTATTACCAGTTATCTGGTTTCCATAGTACAAGCTCTAGTTACTCGTAGTTTGGGATCAGATGGCCGTGTGTGTTAATGTCCCACTATATCTAAATATATAAAAGAAGAAACTGACTGACTGACATATCAACGCAGAGCCCAAACCGCTGGGTCTGGAGACTCTAAATTTGGCACATAGATTCCTTATGGGGTCTAAGGGTGCACTATGAAAGGATTTTTCAAAACTCACCCTTGAAGGGGGTGAAACGGGGTTCCAAAGTTTGTATGGAGAAACAAGATTAGTGAGATCAATTTCGCAGGCGAAGCCGAGGGCGGAAGCTAGTTATTATTATAAAACAAGGAGCTCTTATCTTAGTTACAGACGTTTTTATCGCACAAATGTCTTACTTGGGTGGGAATCGAACCCACGACCTGCGGCGTCAAAAGCAATCTTAACTACCAAGCCACCGGTCCGTCAATGAAACATAAACAAACTTAAGATGATATTGTGTCTTCTAACTACAGCCTTAAGGGTACCACAGTAGCCATTGCGATAATTAAGGCATTATCCACACTTGCTATTTCACATAACATAGTTCAAACTCAACCTAAACACTAGTATTCTCTAAAACAACACCTTAGAAATGAATAAACACTTAAGACACTATCGTCACAAATTAGACTTTATACTAGTAATAATAAAGTTTATTGTTGTATACAATTTTGATACTATAAGATCTTTGATGTTGTTTTATTAATCAAAAATCGGTTTTAATTTGGTCGCAGTAAAGTTGATATCTCTGTACCTCATAGAAGTGGCCTAATTGACACTCCAAAGTAGTTATAGTCCATAGGTTTGGCGATTTGAATAAATAGAGATAGTTTATATAATTGTCTGGGGAGTACAGTCGCGAAGAAAAATCCAAAAAAGTGTTTTAGTTACATAAATTTTACAAAAAAGTATTTTTTTTTGCTTTCAGCTGTTGAACACGGATCTTCTGTCAAGTTATCTTAAAAATAGAGAGCACATGATCTTTAGCTCATGCAACCTGACCTGATACGGGCCAATAATTTGTCTCGTGGACAAGGTTAACAAGCCAAAGTTTAAAAAAGGTTACATTTCCAGTAAATTATTCACATAAATACCTTTAAAATTAAAATTTAGTTTCATACATAGTGACAAATAGTAAAACGGAATGTGAAGTGAATCAGACAAAGGACTAAACAGTTTTAGAAACGGGTTTTTTTTTCAAACTAAACTCATTTCTCACCCACTGAGGGTAGTTTTGATAAAAAAATCAAAATAAATCCAGTCCATTCGGCATCTTTACAATATTTTTTTCCTAAATCTACAATTATTTTTACAATTCAATAAATTATTATATAACCTAATGTGGTTTGTTGCTGACTGTCCTGCCTGCCATTGCACCACTTAATCAGTTAGAAAAACACCTCAAGTTACCCCTTTGTATATGCAAACACTGCTACTGACATGAACTTTGACACTTTAGCGTTACGCTAAAATAGCTCGTATTTCACATTATATTATTGATGTTTATTGCATACGGTTGACAACAAATTTAATACACCAAGGAATTCAAAATCTAAAATAGTAAAATATATACATATAATTTCAACAAAATATGTTTTAAAGGAAAATATATTAAGGAAAACCGCGGACTCAGCTAGTTTTGTAATAAAGCGTTGTACCCTTCAATCAAAAGTTGTACCCTACAAAACAAAACAAAGAAAATTGTATAAACTGTGTTATGTTTAAATGTATACCTACTTATAATACATTGAAAGATGAGATTAAAATATGATATACCTACCGCCCTCTAACTCTACTCACAGTTTTCCATCCAGAAAATGTTTAAGCTCGTGCTAAACTAATTGGTTATGCAAAATTTGAGTGGCCATCCAAGTCGTCGGCACTGGAGATCTCTGCAAACACGGGATGCTGTACAAAATAATTGGGATTCGTTCTAGATCCGCATAGAGTAGATATAAACAGAGTAATTAGAAGAAAAATCATGTCATTACAACTACTACCTATTTCAGGTAAAGACATATTTTTTAACAAGAATAGCTGTATTTTTATTACAAAACTTTTAAATTTCGACTCTGTATGTCGTAACGAGTAGGACGCACTGGTTATATACTGGTTATCGGATTATTTAAAATATTATATTATTTTATTTTATACATAAAAAAAAACTAATTTTAAGTGATTGGGTATCTTATTATATTAGAATTATTTTTAAAAAAGTTATTATTTTTGTGTAATCATTATTATTCTTACGTTATTATTATGTAGTGGTAACAACCCCGAAACACAGGTTCCACCTAGTTCGGGTAATAATGTAATTATACTAGCTTACTATAACTGTTTCCGATTGATATGTAAAATGACGACTTGAATTTAATAAATTTTATTATTATTTATTATTATTATTATATACGAAGTTGAAACGTGGACACTCACGGTAAGACTCAAAATCGCTCAGCAAGCTATGGAAATGGCTATACCCGGAATCTTTCTGAAGGACCGAATACGCAATGAAATGATCCGACAGAGAACTCATCTAATCGACGTAGCCTACTGGATTAGTAAGCTGAAGTGGCAATGGTTCGGTCATATCTGCCGCAGAACTGACAGCCGCTGTTGTAAACGAGTTCTTGGGTGGAGACCACGAATTGGCAAACGCAGCGTAGGAAGCCCTCAGATTAGGTGGAGTGACGATCTCGAGAGGGCAGATGGAAAGAACTGGATGAGAAAACCGTCCAGAAAAATGTCCAGCAGTGGGTTATATTCTAGCTATTCTAACTAAGCGGATGGTGATGATGACTTTTAAACTTAGCTAAGAACCGTCTTGATCATTTCTGTAAATAAAAACAACCGCATCAAAGTCGCGCGCAACGCATAAACGTATATACGTTATGCGCTGCGTTGCACCTAACTTTGCACATAAATACGCTCTTAAAATTTCTCATTTTACCTTAATAGTAAATATATACCTATATATAAAATAATATTCCGACTACAAAGGAATACGGCTAAATTGTTTAAAAAGCGGCTTTTCATTTCTTAAAAAAATAAATAAAAGTGATTTCTGTTTATCATTTACACTCTATATATAGTCAAGTGCTTTATAGTCAAGTGGCGGCTAATTTAGGTTTTGTTTGACCAGTCTTTTCTTTCCTGCCAGACAAGAAATTTTTTGAAAAACTCAAGATTAAAAAAAATAATATTACGACACCTATGTTACTGATATCATAAGTGCAAAGCAACTTATTTATTTAAATTTTTACAGAATAGGTAAACTCGGTAACTTTTAGACTCTCCAAACTTAAGGTTTAACGGCGAGCCGCGCTCTTAATTTAACCTACTTAAACCTCTACATTCTAAAAACAAATAAAATTTTAAAAATATTTTAAAAATTATGGACGGATTTGAAATGTTTGTCAGCCATTCTCGCAAATCTGCGGATGGATTTAATTACAATTTTGCATAGAAAAAAATTATATTCTAGAAAATCACATGAGAAATCTGGTTTTATGAAAAGAAAATTAATTACTGTCAACCAAAAATATAGAAGCCCTTTAATATAAAATGACATAACAATGTAATTCAAAAAAAAATGTCCAAGGCATTTAAATCTCGAATACCGTCACGACACATCAATTCCGCTCATCAGTGATGTCCACAATGTTTTTTACTTTTCTGTTAAAAATCCCGTACAGTTATAAAAATAAATGAGGCTTCGCAAACATTGGGGCGAGGACAATAGTTAGGTCATTATTTTCGGTCATTTGGACGAGCTATGGTTTCGATTTAGGGGGAAAGAGTGAGGGGTATAAATAACCTGTAAGCGGTTGAGGGTTGAGTGAAATGTATATTTTTTGTATTTTTTTTGTATATTTGTAACTATTAATAAAAATAAATACTTTAGTTAATCTTAATATACACAATTATAACTCGCGAGTCACGTACGCGCCAGCCCAGTATTATACCGATTCACTCGTGATTCCGAATGATTATCGGTGGCAGTGGAATGAGACTCCATATGGTAAGAAACCATAAAGGAGCAACAATCCCGACCCACCCTCTCTGCATGGAACACGCCGCTTGGCGGTGTGACTTGTCTGGTGGGTGGCCACTAACCACGGCCGAAGCCTACCACCAGTTGATTGTCCCCTGATTTCCACCACCCAGGGACCACGTGTGGGGATTCAATTAAAGGTGAACACCCACGGACGAAGGTGACTCAGCCCCCAAATAAAAAAGTTTACAATAAACATGCAGTAAGTATAATTGTGAATATTTAATAACGCTAAAATATTCATGTTTATTATACCCATATATAAAGTATAATTGTTACCAAAAAATTAAATATTGTACAAAAATAGAACAAAATTAATTTTCAAACCACCACCTTCCTACTCGCAGTGTAAAAAATGTTTCATCAATTCAACCTCGGTATCATAACATTAATTTTAACGATAAGCATTCGCTAGCACTTGCATAAAAGATCCCCTAAAAAGCCTATTTTGCGTATTCAAATACTTCTACCGTAAAAAACGTCCAAAGAATTCCGTATTGTCGTAATAAAAAGTGTAATAATTGTAATTCATTCGCGAAAAATTTAATTTCTCTTGTAATTTGACGTTTACATTGGATTCGTCGATGTTGTGGCTGTGTTTAGGGTTCAGGATATTTAACAAGCATTGAATTTTTAGTGCATACCAGAGCCAAGGTCCAATTATAAGACAAATTTATTTATTTACCTAACTGCCTTTGCTTAGTACTCTTCACCAAACATTATGCATCAGCTTTATAAAAAACGGATGGTACAAGTGAAGTAAAAAAACGATTTGAGACGTTTGATGAGTGGTGCTTATGCAGTTCAAGTTCCTAGAATCTGTAGACAGAGTCCTTATATTCTCCAGGTACATAGACTAGACTCAGAATTTCTAAATGGTCTAATTTCCAGACAGTTTAGAAATAGTGACTCTAACTGGTTGTGCTGCCGATCGAGTCGATCTTCGACGCGATGGACAATAGATGCAAAACACCACGCAAGATGCAACAAGCACTTTGCAAGCATCAAACGAGTTGAGACGGTTGGTAGCACAGACTACAACCCTTCAATCATTCAACAGTCCCTCACACACAACTTGTCACAGCTGAAAATATTTTTATAAAATTTGCCTCAAAGTCGTAAAGTCTCTAGAATAAACTATTTCACAGTCATAGACTTTATGACTTTGATGCAAATTTTTAGTAATGAGTATTGGAATTATAATAAATATTTTGATGTATAATATTCATCTAGATCAGTTTCAGATCCCGGTAAAAGATGAGTCATTCTTCTAAGATTTTCTACTATATCCAGGCATAACAATTATTCACCGTTTTTGCTACATTGCAAAAGAAATAGAGCATGGATACAGTACACACAAAAACTTAATAAGGCAATTGTTAACCCGACACAGATTAAAAACTAACCGCGAAATTGATTTGCAATAAAAACCTTTATGCTTGCACAAAAAAGGCATATTTTAGAAAAACAGATTATGGTTGTAGGTAAACTTTCATGTTTTTATTAGAAACGATGATCGTGGGAAAATATCTGGCTAACTGTAGAAAGAAAATTAATAGCATTGATTGTATTCAAAATTAGAAAGATAAAAATGTGCATTAAGTAAAGAAGTGGGCTAACATGAAATGTTTATGTCTCCAATGTAAAAATTGTAAAAAGTAGTAATACACTTCGAATTACATCCATTTCTTATTTAATTTTAAAATTTTGATACCAGTTACTAGGATAATCTGTTTAATATTGAACAATAATAGTTGTTATAAACAAATTAACAGCCATATTTCGTAATTGCGAATAAGTACGAACTTAGAATACCACATCAAGATTCAACGTTTATTTGGAATAAGACTAAGAAAAAAACAATAGACCTTTATCTGAAAACTTTGTAAGACAGCTTTATTTCTCTATTTACAACTAAAACTAAAAATTTTTAATGATTACTTAGAAACGTCAAGTTGCAAAAACTTTAATTTTACACATACTCCCGTTTACACTTGAAGCAATAGTCGCGTGCGCAAACAATTACACACGTCTACCTAACACGAAACTCTTTCAAACAAATCTCACCTTTACAACCTTATAATAGAGTCTGAATTCGTAATCGTCACATCACAATAGATGATGTAGTTCCATGCAGGTATTTTTAATACAATGTTAGGTCAAGTTCAAACAGGCTAACAATTCAAGCATGATATCTTAGGTCATTACCAATTTTAACTGTTAACTATTCCGTTTTTGTTGCAATTAATCATGAATGAAGAGTATGTTTAATAGAATGCACACTATCGGTAAAGGAAAAGACATCGTTAAGAAAATGATATGTATTGTATAAAAATTAAATTTGTGAACATCGCACAGGATTGTGTCCAAACGTGTTGTCGCTCATTTCGCTTGCGGGACGACCGGGGGTGAGCGAGGAGAAAGAGCGGCGGCGCACGACATAGCATAGTTTATCACATCATCATATTTTACCCGCACTCGACTAGGGTGTGTGGATTAAGGCCTAAACTCTCTCAACTCGTAAGATAGATGAGAGAAGAGCAGTGCCTAGCAGTGGGACACTAAAAAAAGGGTTGACGAGAGACCTTAATCCATGTACGCTGGCCAAGTGCGGGTTGGTGGATATCACATTTTCTCGAAGACTAGTTCTAAGACATGTCGCTTTCTTCACGATGTTTTCCATCACCGTTACGGAACAGCAGCGGTAAAACAGATCACCCAAAAATTTGTGGCACGACCGGTCATCGACCCCGATAGATATATATTTGAAAGCCTAGGCTGATGCCCTTACGTCACCTTTACTATAATAATACCTAAATACTTATTATTCCTAATCATTAAAGTACTTAAATCCCTTCTCTTAATAACAGTACAAAATGTATACAAATAGCTCCTGATAATTACCCTGTCAAGGTTCAAAACTTGTTTAAGCCCCATTGTCTTTGTCTCAGCGATTTGTATCAGTTTCGATTCTGATATTTCAATTTATTTGTAAATGTCGTGATTTAAATTGGTCAATAACAAATAGAATGGTAATTATATTTGCAGTTAATGTAACTTTTGTTTCATTTACTGTATTAACCGAAGAACTGGTAACACTTTTTTAAATAATAAATACACCCACGGTACACACGGCTTCACATCAAGCTATACATTTCCAGTATAAGCTGTACTTTCATTGTTCGGGAATCCTATACAATGCGAGATTGAATATTTGTGAGTAATGGTAGTGAGTTCTTATTGACGAGTCAGCCAAATGTTCTTTTATGACATTTTTCGAAATTGCTGCATTTTTCAATGAGAGTCATAATACATCATACCACCGCGATTTCACACTTAGCCAGTGTGTATAGATTAAAGCCTTAACTCGACTTAACACTTAAGATAGTTCAGTAAAAACCCGTGCCCTGAAGTTCGACACTAAAAAGAGTTGAATACGTCTCAATCAAGGATTTGGGAAACGAATAGTCCGGTATAGATAATGGTCATAACAATTAAATTATCAATCTCAAACAACGCAGAAGTTAATTTGTTATTTTTAATGACAAAATTCACAAAACAGTGGACACGATCCTTATCATATTAATAAGTGAAGTCAAACAGATTTAACTTATAATAACAGTAAGGGATTAAATGGTGAAACGTAGATGTCATAATAATATAAATTAGCCATAATTTCTGCAAAATCTATACTTATTAATAAAGCTGAAGAATTTGTTTGGTTAAACGCGCTAATTCCAGAAATAACGGGTTCGATTTAAAATACTTGCACTGTTATATAGCCAATATGTTGAGGAAAGCTATAAGCTAATTTTTATTTTAATACTGGACACGATAAAAATGTAACCCATGTAGGCGGAGCCGCAGCCAGAAAACCAGTGTAATATAAAGATTCTAAAGATATTATATTCTTACAATAGAGTAATCAATTTACACCAAAATAGTCAAATATTTCCAAAATCCGGAACAATCAATAAAGGGCATGCAAATCAAAATTAATGTCATCGTAAATACAAAATTCTTTTGTAGCCCCATGAGGATTGAGAATTGGTTAAAGACTCAGTTATTATAATATTGTAAACGCTAATGTTTGTGTGTATGAATGGATGGTTGTTACTACCACACTTTCTTTTCTTTCTATTGGTAATCTTGCTTATGTTTCATTCCTCGAAGGTTTTTTCTACGCTAAGGCAATGGTTAAAAGGCCTTTACATTCACCTTCTAAATGTCACGTCGACAGTCTTGTATCAGTCTTGTTCCATACATTTAGTTATTTTTGGTGATTCGTTATCGCTTCGCTAAGTAATTTGTCTAGAGGTTCAGAGTAACCAGTCTACTATATTACAAATCTCTCGAATGATATGTATTCGGTTACCCTTTTTGTTCTAAAGGACGTAATCCTACGAATATTATAAATACAACAGTTTGTATGGATGTGTCGATAGATGTTTGTAATTTTTTCATAGAAACTATTGAATGGATTTGATTTGATTTATAGATCATAGTCTGGAATAACAAGTAAGCTACTTTTTATCCTAATAACACGCGAGCGACGCTGCTGGCAGAAGCTAGTTATCCTTAAAATCAATGCAGACAAAATCGCGGGTGATAGCTAGTAAGACTATAACACCAATATGTTTGACAGTCTTGAACTGGGGATCATAAAATCAGTCATTGGTGACGTAAATAGTATTGACGAGACAGTAACGACACATAACAATATAGTTAAAAGTGTTAACTCCCTTAACAGTAATGTTTATTTTATTTAGATTTTGTTAGCGACTCAACGCAATGAAACGCGCTTGAAATTTTATGAAAAGTTAAGTTAGTACGTAATTAATTTAATGATTCTAATAGACAGTCTTCTTAATTTTAGGAGCTCCGCACTAATCGCTGCAGTTTTTTCCATGTATTCTGTGTTAGCTTCTTGACCATACGACTCAACATTTACTTTCTCCATTATTGGTTATTATAACTTCTCTAGCCTTCCTCTTCCTCTCCTTCCTTTAGTTTTGCCTTCTATGATGGTCTTGATAAAGGTGTCGTGTCGTATCGAAAGGCAAATCTTAAATTTCATGATTATTTATTATTATTTCTTTCATTCATAGTGGAATCTGCACAGTACAGAACTGGCCGCGTATCTGTTTTCCGATAGCTATAATCTGCCTATCTCCAACTTGGAGACTCCAAGTTACGATTGAATCGGTATTTACTGGTTTCCCTCGTTAACTGATTGCATTACTCGTACAATAATTCGATTTGATGTGATCTAGCCAGATCTCTAAATTAAATGATCTCGCCACACTCTTAGCACTTTTTGGCTCCTATTATTTTAATAGTAGTTTGGGACTTATGTACAATATTTATTAATCTGTGTTGTCAATATTTTTTTTATTTATATAAATGATGAATTTATGATATGAATAGCTGAATGACAGGCCAATTCATACATGTGGTTGTATTTTTGAGTCAAAGTAGTCATTAAAATTCACTCAGCTGGAGACGACCAATAGCCAGAATATTACAAGAAAATTGCAGTTTGTGACCTGTAACTGACATAAAACTAGATTGTGAAGTACTTTGTTCACTACGCCTCGTTTTGCGAAGTTATTAGCCGTTTACTGTAGAGTTACTAAGACTCCAGAAAGTGCGAATTCTGTAATAACAAAATTATGGAAATTCGCACTTTCTTAAGTTTCTTATACCTCGTAAGTCATAGTCATAACGTGACATTAAGTAAACATCTATATTGTGTACAATGTAAGGTCTATTATAAGTTCAGCACTAAACAACATTGTAGCTTCGTTATCTATAAAATTAACACCCCAACGAAGAAAAAGTCACTGTCTTCGTAATGATTCGAGCTATTACCCTAATCTCAATTTTGAATAATAAAATGACTTTAACTGCCAATAAAATATTAAGTAGTTGCCTAAGGATCGATGGCTTTTGACGTTTTTTGGGCTCGTCAACCAGAATAACTTGACTCCTAAACGCTTGTACTTAACTCATAAAGTGAGTTTTCTAAAAATAGGTAGGTATACTAGGTAGGTATCATTCTTTTTGTATGTACAGTTTTAGTAGGAAATTGTAGTCGTTAGAGAAGCTGATAATTTCAAATAAACTATTCATATGGTCTTATTCATAAAAATCTTATAAGACTCTTTAGTTAAAATAGACTTTGTCTCTTTCATAATAGTATAAATTTCAAGATGACAGACAAAGACAAACGAATTTTAAATCTATTTTAGCTTGTATGACCTTTATTTTATTCGAGGGTTACATAATAGTAATTTCAACTCATCCATTGATAGAATATTTTTGTTTAATGTTTATTGATTCACGGATAATATCAGAAACACCAAAAATAAGCAAATTTTCAAAATAAAATTTTATTATTTCTACTTTTTAACGGATTTTATCGCGGTTTATTTTAGATTTTAGATCCCGACGTTTCAAAGTCTTTTCAGACTTCATGTTCACGGGTGGACTGAGATATTGTGTGTGAACATACTCAAAAAGGCCCCAACCATTACTTGAGATTTGATAAAACACAGGTCCTTGTCAAAGAAAACCGGTTCCTACCAAGCATGATCCGCGAAGCTATTGAAATTAAAAAACATCCTAATTTTAACAGAGAAAATGGTTGGAATATACCACCAGCTTGGGACCCAGTGCTTAATTTACTTGTACCAAAACCCAAGCAAAATCAACTCAGAATTCAAGACACTGTGAGCTCAGTTTGCTTAAATCGGAACGCAACTTAAATATTAATGTTTGAAGGTAGTCAGTAATAATTGTGATTAATATTTTTGGACGTCAAATATCTCAGTCCACCCGTGAACATGAAGTCTGAAAAGACTTTGAAACGTCGGGATCTAAAATCTAAAATAAACCGCGATAAAATCCGTTAAAAAGTAGTTTTATTTCAATGTGTGATATTCGCGTAAATCTAAGACAATACTTTATTATTTCTTTTAGTCTTGACAATATTTGTATTTGTATCAAATTTAATCCAAATCTATTGAGCGGTTTTTCATTTTAAAGCAGCAAACATCTGTCGATCCTTCCACACAAAATAAATAGGCTCATAGGTCAACCAAAATGGTCAAATAACGAATGACTTGCTTTTATGATACTATTTTAAATATGGCGTTTAAAGCGATTTCAGACTGGCGGTTTGTAATACTATGATTGCACGTTGCATACGCGTTTAAGATAAAACGAAGTGGAGAATGCTTCATCTGGTTTTTTTCTTTGACTAACTTGACTAATTTTCTGGGAATTTACATTATTAAAATTAAAAATTCAAATAGGAATTTATTATTGTTTTCCGTTTATTTTAGCGCATCAAATACTAATATAAACTAAAACAACCTTCCGCCTGCGGCTTCTAACGCGAGTAGTCGCTATTTCACATCCTTAGGGGTGAATTTTGAAAAATACTTTCCTAGTTCACCCCTAAACTTCAGAAATCTATGTGTCAAAATTGAAGTCAGTAGACCCATCAGTGGGCTGTGCATTGATATATCAGTCAGCCATTTCTTCTTATATTTAAGAAGAGAAGATGTATTTTGATATTTTTGTTTGTAATGAATAATACTCTTATATATTATCACTGAATACTAACCTGACGACGGTACAACAAATTAACCTGACGGAACTATTTTGAACTCGTGGAGCAGTAAAGATGCAGCTAGTTAAATGCATTTTGTTTCAAACCGCGCGTGCAACCGTGTGGCTCGGCGTTTACTTAACGCTAGTATGAAGAGGTTTTAAAAAGCTTCTTTAAATTTTATGGTGCCCATAATTTTGGTGCAAGACAATGGTTTTAATTATGCATGGCTTTGACTACTGAAGTAAAAGATGTTAATGATCTTTGGGATTTTCAGGTATTATTTAAATGGCAAACCGTAAAAAGAAATAGTAAAATACTTTATGAGGCCCACAAAACGTATTTTGGAATTAAAAAACAGTTTAGACCGTATTGTTGTACATTAGGATTTTTGTTAAAAATTATAAAATTCAATTGTAAACAGAACAAGATATTATTTTAAAGTGAACAGCTTCTACATAAAGATTTCTAATTTATTTTCCTACCGTGTAGTGAAGACGTAGCAACAACTAAAAAACACTGCTGAAAAGTCTTAATAATCTTATAAATTAAATACTGGTATGTATTAAAATTTGTTTAGTGTGTTATATTAGCGTGGGTTAATTCCAAACGTATAACTATTTTAATATATGTAGTTATACGTAAATTTGGTCCTGTAAAGACCATTGTTGAAATAGTTATTTTTAATATTACATAGTGCCCATCTCGACTACTGGATCCCTACGGGTTTCGAGGTCTGATGGCAGTCGCTCGTATAATTCTGGTAGCTAGCTGCATCACGTTAGACTGGGAGCCGACCCCAATAGAAATCGGAAAAAGGCAAAGGGAATGATGCGTACCCTGTGAAATTTTAACGTTTAGAATGGTACGTGTTGACGAGAAGTTTCTTGTCAGCAAAAGTATGATAAGTATTAAACCAGTTTTCGTTATGCTTCAAACACCTTCCTAAAAATGTCAGCCAGCTCTTTTGCCTCCGCTGCCGTATTAAACCTAATTAATTGTGATATACATTTTGTACATTTGCCACTTTGGATGCTAAACTTATAGTCAAGAGTGAGTACCTACAGAGCAACTTGAAAGAGTAAAGATTCAATGAGGGAAAAATTTTGTTCCCGAAGTTCCGAATTCTGCTTCTATATGTCGCACTGTACATACATTGCAAATTATAATGCTTAAACAGAAATATAATATTGGAACATGGAACAATCATGATAATCTTCGCGATGACTGCGTCTGAGGTTTAGAAGATAATTCCAAAACCAAATCCCTCATAACTTAACAGCCAAACAAACCCAACTGTTGAGAAAACACATAAAACGCTTAAAATAAAACACCCTGTACAATATGTCAAGTGTGAGCGCAATAAAGAATGCTTAAAGACGCACCATGTATAATTGTCAGTTTTAAACCTTGTAATGTGTTTTCACTGAGTTATTGACGTTGGTTTATTAGTATGTAATAAACCGTTGTCTTTGTTCAATGATTTCTATTTTGGGATCTAATAAAATATTATTGTTTTCTTTGGTTAATATTAAAGGCAATTGGGCCCTCCCAGGTAATTTTCCTAAATAAAAACGTAAGTACTTCACCAAGAGTGCAAATGCGATCAATTAAGTAAGTACCATCTAGAGTAGTACATACTTAATTGAATAAGAAGAAGTAAATTAATTCCACAGAGTCCAAATATGAAACTTTTCACCCAGTTATTGCTACCTTACTTTTATTACGACATATGAAGTCAAAATACTCCGTCGACACTCACCGTGGGGCTAGTATAGCATCCAAAATCGTTCAGCGAGATAGCAAAGGGCTATGCTCGGAGTCTCTCTCAAGCGTGATACGCAATGAATAGATGCGATAGAGGAGTAGATTAGTCAACAAGGTCTACGGAATTGGTAAGCTAAGGTTAAGGGTTATATAATGGAGACCAAGGATTTGCAAACGTATCGTTTGACCCCCGAGACTACATCTTATTGTGTTATTTCTATACATTTTGATCTATTGGAACATATTTCTGTGCTTCAAACTTTCGATATTGATAATTTATCTATAGACCCTAATGGTGAGTTTAAAAACTAAATAAATTTAAAAGAAATCACTTTTTTTAAAAACAAGTAGGAGTATAAATTTTAATGTTCTTTATTTGAAATAACTAGTCCGGACTCTTGAGTATTTTGCCATCTTAGATTTAGAATTACTACAGTTTTTTTTTAATTTATTTTATTATTAAAACAGTTACAAAACAGGTGTTTATAAGGTAGGTGTAATTCATACTCATACGAGTTTTAACCATACACCGGAGTCGCCACTATGAGTAAATTACATATTATATGAGCGTATAGTGCTGCTATAAGCTAACATTCAAGCAGCTCACCCATAACAACTTCCCTTACACAAATGTAGGAAATACTAACTATGTAGGAAATGCTTCTTAAACATGCATTGTCATTGCTAAACGTGTAAGTTTAGATGAATGGCTAGGTCTCGCTTGCCAATCATTCACCTAAGCGTGTGTATACCAAATTTTAGTTCAATCTCTTGAACGCATTTAGATCTCCCCCTCCGAAATCGCGTGACGGGCTCGCCTGAAAAGGCGTCAGCATTCAGGTCGCGGTTGTGTCACTTGTGGTTTCCGTGACACCCTGGCCGAGATGCGTGAAGAAACACGCGAAGGCTTTTGTCCGGGCAATCAGTTGGAGTCCCACATATCCTTCACCCTGCGCTCATACAGGCATTCATAAAGGATTACCCCCGGTAAACATAAAAAATCATTATTTTGCAGATATCTGTTTCAAAATTAACTTGTAAGATTCTACCCGAAATATTTACATTGCAAATTGATTCACTTCAATCCCTTTTAATGTCCTAATGCTGGGCACGGGTCTACTCTTAACTATCTTATGAGTTGAGAGAGTTTAGACCTTAATCCACACACGCTGGCCAAGTGCGGGTTGGTGGACGTCATATGTCCTTGATTGATTAATTCTAAGACATGCTGGTGTCCTCTGCGATATTGAGAAGCGGCGATGAAACAATCGACTTAAAGACGGGATTCTTATTCTTATTGGCACGACCAGGGATCGAACCAAGACCGATATCACTGCGCCGCTGCTGCTCTCAAGTTGAGATTGCAAGTAGAGCGTTAACGTATTTGAAAGTCGGTTAAAAAGATAATGACAATCGTTTCCGTATTAGCCCCGGAACCACATAAGTAACTCAATAAATGAAATGTAATCACGAGACCTGCATGGGAACTATCTAATGGGCAAACCATGGTTCATTAGATTAACGATGTCCCATAATTGGGTGTCCCATGCAATTTAGTTGTTAGTTTTTTTACAAGCTTTGGCTTGGCATTTTTATCCGACTGCAAAAGAGGATGCAAATGAATGATTCTTTGCATAAAAATTTCTTTAGATCTTATATTTATTCTGCAATAGATTTGCGTTTGAATACAACTTGCCTGACGTTAAGCAATGATGTAGTCTACGATGGGACGCGCCCGCCTAATATACCTATTCGCTCGTGATTACGAATGATTTCTGGTGAGACAGCGGCAGTGGAACGAGGCTCCATATGGTTAGTAACCTTATAGGAGCAACTATCAAGCTCTTAATTGGTGGCATCAGAGATCGCACCGGAACACGGCAAGGTCGCTTGGCGGTGCAGCTTTGTCTAGTTGGTGGTCAGTTACAACAGCCAGCATCAGTTAAAGAGTTGCTATTTGATGTGGAAATAGTATGAACTCTATGATTGGAAAATGAACTAGCATTTCCTCTATTGTGTAAAAATACGACAATAATTTAGCGCCCAGGTGGAGCTGCGGGTGAATAGCCGGTTATTTATAATTTAATGTCGTTTAATAAAAGCAGGATGCATTATCTTAATGACCGTAAATAGAACTAGTTAGACAAAAACTGTACTTACGGAACTTAATAATGCGTCCGGTGGTTAATTTGGACATTATTTCTTATGAACGCACGAATTGACAGGTAGCCAAACTAGATAGTCGTATTGTTACTGAACAACAAAACATTGTACAATCATAGTTTTATCTCTTTTTGCTCATCTCTAAACGACAGAGATGAATAGTGTTTGCAACCAGTAGGCTAATACAGGTAACTATTCAATTCAATACTTTAAGGCGTTCCACAATGTTTATTAAATAAGGTGTTCAGTATAACAATTTTAGGTATTTTAGGTAAGCAGAGGTACGGCTATGCGCCAACGTTATATGGTGGAAATTTCACGGGTACGCACAAAGCGCTTTGCTTCCACTTTCATTGTGCGAACTGCCAAATTGTGGAACTCGCTGCCGGCATCTATGTTCCCGATAGCTACAATCTGCCAGTCTTCAAGTCACGAGTGAATCGGTATTTACTGGGTAAGCGCGTTCCATCGTAGACTGCATCATTGCTTCACATCAGGCAAGTTGTGGTCAAGCGCAAGCCTATTTAAAGTTAAAAAAAAAGTTTTACAAAAGTAAAACATTTTGCTGTGCCCGACAGGGTCCACTATTGAAATGGGCACAGCAAATTGTAGGAGAGAGAAGGAAGGTCGCATAAAATAATAGTTATGTAATTAATTTCCTTATGCAAGATTGTGTGTATGAGTAGATAATAAATTAGAATAAAATTAATTAAATCATAAATGAAATTATCTATTAATATATTAACTAATTTTATATTGTATGTCAAGATATTTTTATTAGATTATATATTATTATATTATATACATACATCAGAAGGCTAATTCACGTAATCAAATAAGTTCAGTTGTAGTGCAGTTGCAGTTAAGTTTCGATCAAAACAGCCCTTTTCGTATTCTGGTAATTTTGACAACCGCTGTCAGATACGATCGCGTCAAGTTCGCGTCACGCGAGCGCTTTAGCTTTTAGGTTATTTATGACAGGTACAAGAATACCATTTTGCAGGAAGACGTCAACCTAATTGCAACTGCAACGCAATTTGATCGGAGCGTCAAGAAATTACGTGAATTAGCCTGTATCTAAACACAAAAACCTGTCAATATTATATTCATAAATTTACGTTAATGTGCGATATTCGCGATTTGATTGTGATGTCCAAACTTATTGATCACAATTATTACAGACTAACTTCGGACATTATAATATTTAAGTTGCGTTCCGATTTAAACAAACAGAGTTCAGTGTCTTGAATTCTGAGAGCAACTTAAATAATGTAATGTTTGTAAGTAGTCAGTAATAATTGTGATTAATAAGTTTGGATATCAAATACCTCAGTACACCGACCATGAAGTCTAAAAAGACTTTGAAGCGGCGGAATTTAAAATCTAAAATAAAAGGGATAAAATCCGTTAAAAATATAGTTTAATTTCAAACTTGTCACAATATTCAGTATTTTGTAGTTAAACGTTATTTTTAAATGTTGGTGGCGCGCCTTGTTTAATTACTAATGAGAAAAAAATTATTTTGTCAGTTTTAATTTTATAACTAATTTCGTACTGAACTGGAACTAGTTTCGTTCGATTTGACTTACTTAATTATAATAGTCTCAAGTCTTGTAATAGCAGGCTTCCTATCATGTTTGTTGACGTTTTAACAGAGCATTTTTTCCGTAAAATTACAGTTAAAGTGTCACAGAAACTTGTGACTTTTTGGTTTATAAAATAGAAGCGCTTTCTAGCCAACCCAGAATGTAGCAGTTTGTGACAAAACGCTGTCCCTAAGATTGCTAATAAATGGCAATTACTATAATATCCACCGACACGGTTTTACGCATTGACAGGCTAATCAATAACCTGTCACGTTTCAACTTGCCCTAACACTACAAAACCAATCTTTTCTAACAAAACAATACATTTGGTACATTTACCAAATCCGACAACCCTATTTTGCGTAACAGGTAGACTTGACGTAAAATAAATAAAATTGAATCTTAAAATCAAGGCAGTACGACTCATTTTTATTTGAAGTACCTTTACATAATTTTTCTTTTAACTAGCTCTAATGGACAAAGTTAATGGTTAGCAATTTAAGCAATAACATCCCCTAGCACTATATGATAAGGTTAAATTTTAAGTGTGTAATACTTATGTTGATATTTTTTTCTATTTTGACCTACTCGCAAGTTTTGCAAAAAAATGGTCGATTTTGTAAAAGCTGCACGTGTGTAGGATTGAAAGCTTATTGTTCGAAAGCTTCTATTGTTGATATTTGTAATTTTTTTCAAGGGCCCGATTGTAAATGGTCAAGGGTAGCGAATTTAGTTCCGATTTTTTTACAATAAACCCTACACAAGCTCTTAAAATGATTAGATGTTTTAAAAAACGTTTGCGTTTTTAATTTTCATTTACTTAACAATTTTATTTTCGTTTGAAACATAAAATGCAGAATTTCTAAAGCAGTCATTTGATCCGTCAATAATAATAATAATAATATAGTGGGACATTAAAACACACGGCCATCCCACACTAAGCCGAGTTTGTACTATGGAAACCAGATAACTGGTAATATACTACATAAAATACTTTTCTTTTGTAAACACATACATAAATATAGATAATTACACCCAGACTCAAGACAAAAAAACGTGTTCATCACACAAGGGTCTGACTTGGGTGGAAATCGAACGCACGATCTGCGGCGTGAAAAGCAAGTATCTTACCGACCACGCCACCGTCCCATGCATTAAAAGCATTATTTTCATCCGAAAACTTAAATATATTTTTTACTAATTTCAAGTTTCTGTTGAAATAAAACTACTTTAGAACAACTTTGCGTACTCTTAAAACCAAGCTCGGTTTCACGAGCCATGTTCGGTCTCACGAACGAAGACTATGTAGCTAGCCTAGTTTTTGGACTGCATAGCCGTCTTTGCCAGGTTCACCATTGACGAATTCGTCAAGAAGGACTATATATACTTTAGAAAAAATATACCTACTTAGTTAAAATAAATTTGTAGAAGTTTTATTTACCTTGAACAATTATTACCAAGTGTGGTCTTCTGATGATTGCCATTATTTGTCTTAAACTCTAACGAAAACTTTTAAAATCTAAAACCTGTACAAAGTTGATCTCCCACGCATTGCTATAATCCGACCCACAACACAGCTGTGTAAACATTAGAGGTCAATATGAAATAAGGGTTGGTACACACCAAAATAGCAGCAGACGGGCGCTCGAGTGAAATAGCGAGCGTGTGATTGGTACAAGTAGCGTGGAACGCTTTTAGTTCAGCTGAAGTGATGATCTCTGCGTAGCAGCTGGATGATAGTGCGGATCGTGCTGACAAACATACTCTAGGAAAGTTCCTATGTTCATCTCTAGATTCAAGTTGTTGATGAATGTATGAGATTTTATAAAAAAGACTCTTCAGACTAACTGGATAGACGGTTTCAATAAAAAATAGTAACTTTCTGATATATTTTGTGGCTATACCTACTGTACTGCCAACGCTACATGCCTCACAGAAACTGCAGTGTAGTTATAGGTACAAGAAAACTTTTTAACCAATTTGCAAACTTTGAGAAAAAAAACTTTAACAAATATTGATAAACAATTATTTTTATTTTGATAAAAATGAAGTAATCGCCAGCGAAAGATGTTTGCTATTGATCAGTATTGTACTGTCACCCTCGCACAGCTGTATCAGCTGTGCGTTAGCTAGGTCACTGACCGTAAATTTTACGTCGCGCGCTTTCATCGATATTATTACGAATAGATAGTTTTATTTCAACGAATAGGTCGTTCATAATCTATTATAACGTGATATGTTATAATAAGTTAGTATACAAGTGCGTTTGACACGTGGCAAGTAGTGGGAGTCTGCTACTCTAGTGTGAACCAACCCTTAAGGTGAAGAAATTTGTAGGAACTTGTTTTTAATACTATTAAGGATTGACTCCTTTTTTGGTCAGCGTTATTTGTGATTTGAAAATGTTTATTTTTCTATTTGGTATACAATATGTGTATAATTTTGATGAAAACTATGATACCTATTTGCAAGTTTAAGGGTATAGTGTATTTGGGATTAGTTCATAATATCGAAAGTCACTATATTGATGGTCGCTGTATCAAAAACGTTCCATCAATGTATCGACAGAATATCAGTGAAGGAAAACACCAACATCTAAGAACTAATCATTTGAGGACATATGACATCCACCAACCCGCACTTAGCCAGCGTGTGTGGATGAAGGCCTAAACTCTCTCAACTAATAAGATAGTTGAGAGAAGACCCGTGCCCAGCAGTGGGACACTATAAAGGGTTGAAGTGAAACTAACCTAAGTTTCGACGTTTAAAATCTATAATAAACCGCAATAAAATCCGATATAAAATAGTTGTATAATTATATGTGTGATATTCGACGGGCCGGTGGCGTGGTCGGTAAGATACTTGCTTTTCACGCCGCAGGTCGTGGGTTCGATTCCCACCCGAGACAAACATTTCTTTAAATATGTCTGTTTGTCTGGTGTCTGGGTGTAATTATCTATATTTAAGTATATATTTACAAAAGAAAAGTATTATATGTATAGTATATACCAGTTATCTGGTTTCCATAACACAAGCTCTGCTTAGCTTGGGACCAGATGACCGTGTGTGTTAATGTCCCAGAATATTTATTTATTTATTTTATTTTATTTATTCGTGTGCATTTAAGAAAATACTGTGTGCGAGTGCGTAATATTTTTTTTGTGATTACAATTTTTGAAACTTATATGTAGGTAGTAATTTTTATTGGTGATTACAATTTTCAAACTTTTGTAACCCACTTATTATTTAATTTCATTTTTAATAAATATCAATAACATTTATTAATATCAATATTATTATCATATTATGTAGTAATAATAATGTAGAATAATGAAAAAATATGGACTAAAGTTCTAAAATAAAGATTTTAAATTCAGATTTTTTTAACAAGCTACCAACATGTAACTTAAGTCAATTTCATTACTTGCCATCACTGACCTAAGTTAATTTCAATAACATTCTCTTATCTATGTTTTCTAATGGTTTTGTTATCAGCTAATGGTTTACAAACTGACGTTTTGTTATCTTTTTTTTGCAGAGGTCGATGTCGATTTTACGACTGTTCTATTGCTTTACAATTTTGTGGGTGAGAGGTAAAAACGTCCAATATCATCCATCTATGGCATATAAATATTATTATTTATGTTAATATTAAATAAGGTTTTACTTGAAGGCTTTTGAAGGCTTTAGACTAAAGAATATCAGGATTATCTGACAACTTTAGGTAGGCGTGAATAATGGGGTAAGAAGTCGATATTTCAATAAAATAACTACGGCAAATATCACTTCACCCCAATCTTTCGGTAGCACAATCATGAATTCTACCAGTTAATTACAGATCGTTAAGATTATGTTGGATTAAATCGTAACATTCACCGAGCACGTTGTTGCATCTGCACTTCCCGACGACACAACGGTCCAACACGCAGCAATTCTAAGATAGTGGCCGCTTCACCCGTGCTCGGTGTTCATTCGTTCGTTCATAATGACATTTTCGAGTGACAGCTGACTTCAAAGACGGATGCAATGACAGTATAAAATGACAGCTGATGCGTTGAGATGTAGATGTGCCAACATACTTATCTTTTACAAAAAAAAAAATAAGTTTTGGCGGTGTTTTACAGCAAATACACATACATTTTATATACAGCAAAGTAAAATACTAAGTGTAGTCAAAATAAATTAATAAGTGTTGTTTGACTCTTTCAAAATGAATTAATAAGTTTGAGTACCTAGTACTAATATGTTTAAAAAATACTGATATCTACTGGGTTCTTAGACAGTGTTTCTCAGTAGCTGCAAATATGTTATGCTCTGTAAGAATATAAATTGAATCATTTTATATCTTTGTTAACAAAAATAGTTGGGCTTAGACGGTGGATTATCTTAAAAACTTGGAAATCGATTGTACACAAAATTTAATAACTACACATTTTGATATCTACCTAATTTTCAAAGATAATTTCTTAACAATTTTCTAAGATTTTGATGCGATTTTTATTTACGTATTGTAACTTGTATTATTAATTTGTTGGAAATAATACAATATCACTCCTAGTTTGGAGTTTTTAAAAAGCACCTAATCTTTTATTTCACAACGTATTTCATGTACATTTTACTACGGGCCTTATGAGGTCCTTTACCTGAAACCTTATCGCTTAGACCACAGCATGTCCAAAGAAGAAAAAATTGTTTACCTTTTTTCTAATACTCAGCTGGTGATAGATTTTTTTGAAAGTAGGTAGGCAGAGACCTTAGCTGGGGGCGAGTTTGAATGTTTTTTATTTTATCTTTTTCGTTGTTTAACTAACCCACTGCGTAACAGGTTAGGGTTTGAAAGTAATTTTATTTATTTACTTTTTATGGTACCTAGCCATTGCTGATTCTTTTTACCTGATTAGCAAAGTTGGGAGGATTTTGGGTGAATCAGTGTTTGTGCTAACGTCTGTATTATTTTAATGTGTAAGCAGATGTGTTTTCACCTATATTCATATCCCATACGTATGAGGTCTTTGAAACGTCGGGATATAAAATTTAAAATAAACCGCGATAAAATCCGTTACAAAATAGTTTTATTTCAATATGTGATATTCGCGTAAATTTATGATTTTCCAGATGTTAAGGTTGATAATGGTGATTTTAAGATGATTATAGTGATTTTTCAAGGTCAACTATCGATAGTCGGAGTTTCGATGAAGTGGCGACATTGCCATTGAATCAGAAGCAACGGGTCTAATCAACAGCAACAAAGCAAAACATAAATACAACAGATGAAAATTGGTAGATATTCACTGCCTTTTCACCTCTCACACAAGAGGTGTAGGACCTCTTGTGTAAGTGAGACGTGGTGTACATCTATGCAGTTATTATTCCTAATAAGTATCATCTAAAACTGTACTTAGTTCTAGCAACTTTCGATTTCGTTTTCTCACGAGTTTCTCACTCAAAATCAGCGTAGTGTAACGGAGTAGTGAGTTGTTAATAAACCCATAACAGGCACCTATCATGTTGTAAATAATATGAAACTCAAATAGCAGATATAAGTAAAGATTTCAAAATAGGGCTAGCAGAAAATCCCACTTACTTTAGTCCCATGTGGAGACCATAGAACATATTACTGCGAGTGCAACTCACTGGCGCGAACACACTTTAATGTACATATTAGGAATGGACCGCAATACTCCTGATGAAAGCGACCTCATGTGTCCCCGAATTATTAGCAGCAGTCATGGACAAGCTGTGCGGAATGATATTACCTGAGGCTTCATAGTGTAAAAAGGAGGCGCTAAAATCCTGGTAGATTGAAGTGCTCTGGATCTACCAGCTCTATTAATAAGTATATATAATATAATAAGTATATATAAAAGTAGTAGTAATCGACATAGCTCACCGGATTAGTAAGCTGAAGTGGCCGTGGGCCGGTCATATCTGCCCTAGAACCGACAGCCGTTGAGGTAAACAAATTCTTGAGTGGAGACCACGGATTGTCAAACGTAGCGTAAGACGCCCTAAGACTAAGTGGAGTGACGATCTTTGCAAGGTGGCTGGTAAGACGACCTAAAAATTATAAATTTTTGGCCTACCTTTGCAATGTAAGAGCTGGATGAGAGTAGCCGCAGATCGTGTTCAGCGGCGTGCTTTAGGAAAGTCTTATGCCCAACAGTGGACTAGAATAGGCTGATGATGATGAAGTGGTGGTGGCTTCGCCTGATGGGACGCCACGTCTGTCAATTGTTTTTAATAACAGACCAAATTTAACGCCTCAGTCGTTTTGCTTCCAGATCACTCTATTCCATCATTTACACTGACTCTAAACGGTCATCAGTTGAGAATTAGTAATATTTAAAGATTTTAACAAAATATGAGGTCGCATAATCAACTATATTGTCACAATGTAAAATTTCATAATTAAACAAAAAGTATAGTAGAGCGCAAGCCGATAAATATAATTATCCTTTGAGATGATGCTAAAATTACTTCATGTACCTACTCCTGCTTGTAATGCTCAAAGTAACAGAACAGGGCAGAAAGTTTTTTGACTGGTAACTAATTCACGTTGAGTAATTTATATCATAATTTGGTTCAACGGCTTGCACTTTTAAGATTTTCAGTTTAATGCAGAATAACTTTTTGCGTTGCATTAGAATGCTTCAGTAAATTTAATATTTTACAAAACTAGAATGTTTGCAAAATCTACCAATAAAGTTTCAATATATTTGTTTACAGATAGCCTGAATGAAACTATTTCATATCCATCGATAAGCCAGCTTGATTGAAAAGGGGGTGGCAGCTTAACATGCGTAGTTAAGCCTCAACTGGTATTTAATAGTTTTAAAGCAAATAATATAAAAGGACATCAATTCAAAATACGGTCATCTGATCCCTTATTAAGCAAAGTTTCTGTCCTGAAAACCAAATAAATAATATTAATATAGTGGGACATTAACACAGAGTGTCATCTGATCCCAAACTAAGCAGAGCTTGTACTATGGAAACCAGATAACTGGTAATATACTACATATAATACTTTTCATTTGTAAATAGGTATATACTTACTTAAATATATAAAATTACACCCAGACACAAGACAAACAGACATATTTAAACAAATGTTTGTCTCGGGTGGAAATCGAACCCACGACCTGAGGGGTGAAAAGCAAGTGTCTTACTAACTGCAAATAATGTCTATGATATCGTGCTTTAAGAACTAAATACCACTTTTTACCTGACTCCGCCACAAGGACGGTTATGATATTAAAAATGTCTGACTGTCTGTTAGAGTAACAGCAAATTTGTTTTGAATTACTGAACAGATTGAGTTAAAATTTAGTGCAATTTGTAAATTGGTGACCCATGTACGTTATGAATTTTACGCATAGAAGCTACTTTTTCGAGTTAGAATTAAACGAGAAATCAGCCAACAAACATAAAAAAATATACCCCTGAACATAGAACTCCTTCTTTTTCTAAAGTTGGTTAAGTTTAATATAAGATGTAAAACGCGCCTCATGAGAATAAGTGTGTAATGCATCCGGGGGCTATAAGAAATATTAATAATAAGATAAAATTTAGATCTGCGCTCAATGGTTTTCTTGCAGAAAAATCGTACTACGACATCAATGAATTTATTGATAGTATTAATAATGTCTAATAATGAAAACTACTATATTATATTTTGACATTGAATTATTTATTGTTATTTTAATTTATTTAACTTTAATGCTTAATGGTATTAGTTGTTAAAAAATCTATATTTTAATTACAATGTTTATACGCCTTTTGGTAAAACACGGCGTACTCGTCCATTTTATATGTCACCATCTTGTCGAATCCCATGAACAATAAATGAGTTATAAATTAGGTATCAATGAAAGAAAAAATCACAAAGCCAAACAATTAATAGCCGCTAAACACTTATCTAAAAACATTTCGGTTTATTAGTCAAATCTAGTAATACCTAAGTATTAAAAATTAATCAGCGAAAATTGTAATTACCTACTTTATATATGGCAGATATAGGTATTCATATAAATTGCATAAACCTGCCCACAAATAATTAACTGCCAATAAGTCACAGACATCGACAGTAGACGCATTGGGATACAATTAATTTTAATGTCACTGTATTTCGGCAGTAATTCACTCTATGAACACCTGATGTCACCATTGTTAAACTGGTAACTATAGTAGATACTTGATAAATATTCGCGCAATTAATTAGAGGTCTAAGTAATATTTTGAAAGGCCAAACACAAAGCAGGCATCTTAAGCTGACGTAGGCTAACTTTTTTTTTTTTGACCCGGGTGAAATCCTTTATGGATCCCCCTGCCCTGTAAGGCGCCAGGGCAGGGGGTATGTGGGACTCCGTGAAGCGTCTACCCTTACTAAAACCCCCCGGGTGTTCCTCCTCGTATTTGGCCCAGGGGGTCACGGGATCCAGAAATGACACAACCGAGACCCCCTGGATTGACGTAGGCTACCTACTGCGTACAGACCTACTGCTGACTTCGTTTATTTTTTCTTGCGGGTGACCTTAACCAAGTATCCGGAAGGGCCTTTATTGGTCGGACTTTTTCGGTGAGCCGTCCGGGGACGGTCGAACCGATTGCTGACTTATTAGTCATTTAATAGGCTTCCAAACTTCAAGCTGAAACTAAGATTCTCTAAGTTTATTATAGAATTATTTTTATTAGACACGAAAGTTATAAAAAAAATATTTTTATTCAACATGGGAATCGAACCCGGGACATTGCGGTTATTAAGGGAACACGCTTACCACACGACCACGGAGGCAGATTCACATCAATTAAAACTGAACGAACTAACAAAGATTTTTTTTATCTTAAAATAGGTTTGCGCTTGACCACAACTTGCCTGATGTGAAGCAATGTTGCAGTCTACGATGGAATCACTTCCCACTTCAACCCTTTTTTTAGTGTCCCTCTGCTGAGCACGGGTCTTCTCTCAACTATCTCAATAGGTGAGAGAGTTTAGGCCTTAATCCACACACGCTGGTCAAGTGCGGGTTGGTGGATGCTCTACTGCGCCACCGCTGCTCTTGAATTAAAGACAGGTAGATTATAGCTGTTGGGAAACAGAGATGCCGGGCATAAATTCCACAACTTGGCTGTTCGCACAATGAAAGTGTATAGTAGAGAAAATACCGATAGACTGTTTAATAGAACTTTACGAACTCTATAGTCTATACTATAGAGTCTATATAGAGTACACACACCCGCTTGACCATTAAAATCTAAATAAACAAACAACCCTTTAACAAACTAGTGTACAGCACACTTTCCATAATGTAAATCAATATGCACTCCATCTGTTAACAGTGAAATGGCTGATGCAAAGGAATTTTTAATTATAAAACCTTTGACTGAAATGTGATACTGATATTTGGTGTATGTTTAATGCAACTCATGACTGAAAAACCAATAAATGACCCAACTGCTAAAGAAAGGTTATTTTTATAAGTGTTTGTTCTTTATTGACGGGCCGGTGGCGTGGTCGGTAAGATACTTGCTTTTCACGCCAATTACCACCCGAGACAAACATTCGTTTAAATATGTCTGTTTGTCTTGTGTCTGGGTGTAATTATCTATATTTAAGTATATATTTACAAAAGAAAAGTATTATATATAGTAGGTACCTATATTACCAGTTATCTGGTTTCCATAGTACAAGCTCTGCTTAGTTTGGGATCAGATGACCGTGTGTGTTAATGTCCCACTATATTATTATTATTATTACTTCGTATCTTCCAAATGTCCAAATGGATGAATAAGTACCCGTAAATTCTTCATTCCCATAGACCTTTTTCCCATTACTATTGGGGTCGGCTCCCAGTCTAACCTGATGCGGCCAGCTACCAGAATTATACAAGCTACTGCCATCACATACTACCATTTATGCATCTACTTACTTAAGGTAAAACAATAACGTTATTGAGTATTGAGTATCAGACCTCGAGACCCATAGGGTACCAGTAGCCGAGATGGTTAGACCAGGTGTCAGATTATATTGGCTTCTGACTACATGTAACGGTTGTCTTAGATATGTTAAATAACAAACGGGACCGACTGCTTAAAGTGCTCTCCGAGGCACGGAGGGTACTCCCTCAACCGACCAGACACCGAAACAATTATTTGTTGTTACACAAATATTGTCCGGGGCGGGAATCGAACCCGCGATAGCCCAATCGGACGGCTTACAATTTTTTAAATTCTTTTATTAAAACACAGTTTTTTTTTGTGAAATGAACATTGTGTGCACCAAAGTACCATTATAAGTCATTTTGTCAAAACCAGACGATTATTATTGATTGACACTAAATATGTATGAACATAAAAAACAAACAAATTCTATTTCAGAAAATAATATACAGTGTATGGTATGGATAGTATTTTACTCATCAACAACTTATTTAAGTTCACTTCTGGACATTAACTTCTCCGCAGCGACTCGACCCCGCTTTTACTAGACATTGTTCTATTCAAACTAAACGGCTCCAGCGACTCACGGGAGACACGGTCTAATGTAAAGTAAAAATAAAGTTATTATAATAAAAACCGACAATTTAAAAATAAACAAACTCAACAAATAATTCTATATTAAATTAAACATAATTTCTGATCCAGTTTACAACACCAAAGTGGCTTGATAAATATTAAAATTGATATGAATGCATAATGCTGTAATGGAAAAGAGGCATAAATTTCTGTTAATGCGATTGACAACCGTTGAACACTACTGTAGCTTTATACCAACACTGTACGCACGCTTTAAGTTATAAACAGAAGCGATCAAGAAAAACTGCTGCCCCCCGATCCCCCAAAAAGCTAGAGTGTCCGGCAACGTCCTGAGCCGAGGTTCCTCCCCACATGGGGAGCCCTCATGGCAGTTGCCACAGTACTTGATCGATTCGACCGTCCTCAGACGGCTCACCGAAAAAGTCCGGTGAAACAATAGAGGCCCTTCCGGTCGATTGGGTTAGGTCATCAGCAAAAAAAAACTGCTGTCAAGAACTAAAAACAAAGAAATATGAAGTGTTCGGTGACATATTCAAATGTTGAAAGGTTTTTGAAGACGGAAGATCAAGTGGCTCTAGTCTTCAACTGAAAGGGAATCAGATGACAATCAACTGATGGTAGGATTCGGCCGTGGTAAGCGACCAGACAAAGTCGCACCGCCAAGCGGCCTTACTGTGTTCCGGTGCTATGTCTGGTGACGCCATGCAGAGAGGGTGGGTCGACATTGTTTCTCCTTTATGGTTTCTAACCATATGGAGGTCAAAAAGGGAAAGGCTGGCCCTTGACTACAACTTGCCTGATTTTAAGCAATGATGTACTCGACTATGGAACGCGCAAACCCAGTAAACCGATTCACTCGTGATTGCGAATGATTATCGGTGAGAAGGTGGCAGTGGAATAGCATCCATATGGTAAGGAACCTTAAAGGAGCAACAATTCCGACCCACCCTCTCTGAATGGTGTCACCAGACATCGCACCGAAATACGGCAGGACCACGTGTGGGGATTCAATTAAAGGTACAACCACGGACGAAGGTGACTCAGCCCCCGTAAATCCACAACACATCGATCCCAGGATAAACCTGATTAAAACAAATATCATGTTTTATTGATAGAGGTAAAGGAGTCCGATCTTCAAGTTTACCGAGAACTTTTCAGGTTCAGTGTAGCTATTGAAATTGTGTTATGTTTTAATGAAAAGCGATATAACCCAAGTTACATTACAGTTTCTACGAGATTCTCGCTGTTAAAAAAATACTATTTCCTGTCCCATATAGGCTTGCGCTTCACTACCTGTTATTAAGTAATTATGTAGTCTACGATGAAACGCGCTTACCCAGTTGATACCGATTCACTGGTAACTCAAAGACAGGCAGATTATATCTCTATAGAAACAGAGATACCGGCAGAGAATTCCACTGCTTGGCAGTTCGCATAATAAAAGTGGAAACAAAGCGGTTTCTTGCTAATCAGCGTATCTTTAGCTGCTCCAGAATCGAAGATAATGTTCTCAATATCTTTTAACTTAGACCATTACAACTATCACAAAGGGCAATCAGAACAAGCCCAAAACCGTGAAACCGGACAGTAGCTGCCACGGTGGATTACGATTTAAGATCTGATTGAAACTTGGTCAAAGTGCAGGTTATACAAATTATTTTGTAGGGATTTAAATACAGATTTTTACATATTTTACTAACGCCAAAGTGATATAACCTAATAAAACTCTATAAACAATATTTTTTTATAACTTAAAACTAATGAAACCTTATTTTCACTTGTTTGGACTAGTAGCGCCATCTATCCGCGAGGTTTCTAAACTATTTTCGCTTTTATATCAGGTAATCCTATAGGAGATTTATGATGTACTTATACTGTCTTGAAATAGTATTTTAATTGGTAAGAACAGTTTATTTTATCATACGAGTAGAGGTGGTGCAGCGGTAGATACGGGCTTCGCCTTAAAAATAGAAGGTCGCTGGTTCGATTCTTGGTCGTGCCCACACATCTTTGTGTAAATTGATACATCACCGCTACTCAATATCGGTGAAGGAAAATATCGTGAGGAAACTGGCATGTCTAAGAACTTATCATTCGAGTACATGTTACATCCATCCACCGTGTGTGAATTAAGGCCTAGACTCTCTCAACTCGTAAGAAAGTTGAAAGAATCTAGTTATAAAGACATTGCATTTCCGAGTCAAACTGTACTATATCCAACATGTTGATTGTGTTGTTATATGTGTTCTTATTATGTGATGTAAGTACCTCTGTAAATACGCTATGTTACATAGGCCTCTCCTAAAGAACGCCACTGAGCACGAACCGCGGTTACTCCCATCCAGCTCTTACATTATAATATAATATTCACAATAATAAGTGTTGTTGAGTCCGTAGTCATAGCCACCACCTGAGTCATCTAGTGACCTACTTTCAATGTATCAGTCATTCGATCGGCTCGGTAAACATGTTCTAACTTGTATCGTTCGATCCCGTTCTCAATCTCAGCTCTTTGTTATTAAACTCTCTTTGTAAACTTACTATTTCTTTTTATTTAGATCATTTCATTTCAGTGTTAAGGCGTTTGTTAACTAATATTGCTGAAATAATTAAATTTTTTACATATATAAAAGAAGAAACTGACTGACTGACTGACTGACATATCAACGCAGAGCCCAAACCGCTGGGTTTGGAGACTCCAAATTTTGCACATAGGTTCCTTATGGGGTCTGGAGGTGCACTAAGAAAGGATTTTTCAAAACTCACCCTTTAAAGGGGTGAAACGGAGTTCCAAAGTTTGTATTTAGAAACAAGATTAGTGAGATCTCTTTCTCGGGCGAAGCTGCGGGCGGAAACTAGTAACTCATAATTATGCTCTCTATATTTTTCTAGGTTCTTCAAGGGAGTGAACATAGCGATCCGACTGATTTATGACCCAATTTTGTGATCGACTCAATGCTTGGCCTCGAGTTTATTATTGAGTTTCACAGAATCAGTCATAATTAAGCCCCATTCTACAGCCACCTTCTTACCGAAAGGCATTAGTAATCACGACTGAGTCGGTATGTTGGGCGTTCCATCCTAGACTACATTATTGCTTAACATTAAGTCGTAGTCAAGCGCAAGCCTATTGCCGAATGAAAACTTCAATGGAAAGATTGTCGGTGCACGGTCAATGATATCGAGAGCAAGCAACTTCAAGCTGCAAAGTTTTCTGAGTAGGTAATAATGTTAGAAATACATTTTTGTTCGACTAGAAGTTCGAAGACAATACTATAGAGGTTCGAACCCAAGATCAAACGACCTTAACAGTCAACCAACGAGGCAGAGCTACTGCAAAGTAAACAAAATTTTAATGAGTTTGCAAACAGCTTCTACGAAATATTAATAAAGATGATTTAGTAGTCACACGAGGCATTGTTTGTACAATCTAATGTTTCTCATAATAAACCAGTGATCATAGTTTTAATATTTATAAAGTTCGTGCTACTTGATTTGAATAGTTTCTAAGAAAATCTCTAGTCGGTTTGGGAATTTCTGAAAATCAGAAAAAAGAAATCTATTTCCATCCAAACATTTTGTGAATATTTGTGATTAGGGAGGTGCTGTAATCATTGGCAGATTTGGTTTGATTTTGGCTTTCTGTGGTGTTGTTTTGTGTCAGATCGAGACCCAAAGGTAATGAGGTGTAGCTGGTGATCGCAGCTCTATGAGCTCGCAGATATAATTATACTTGAAAACTTTTGAAATCGAAGTCTTAATAACTCACTAAACTACAAGTGTTTATTTTAGTACTTCTAGTAATTCAAAATTAACATAATTAATAGTAGCAATGTAAATGATTTCATTGACTATTCATATTATATAATTAACATTAGGTATACTACCGACACTACGTTTTATAATGACGTAATTTTACGTTAGTTTGCATTATTCGTAGCACCTAATTAATATTTATTACATTTAAATAGGTTGGTAATTCGGTTATTGAATTTTTAATTTCGATTGTAAGATTTAAAAATAATATTATGAATTTATTTTGAGAAAATCTTTTAAATTTAATTATGATATTCAATAATTCTTAAATTGATTTTAATGTTTTCTCAAAATGATTAGATACATATTATTGTCAACACATACACTTAATGTACTAATATTGATATGTCATCAATTAGCTTTAACATTGCTTCATCATAGTTCGCATCTTCATTACACTGAAACAAGTTTACACTTGTGTTTCAGTGCAAAGGTAATTTTAGCTACGTTTCATTAGCTAAGTTTATGGTTGCTTTTATCATATGGATGGATTTGTTTCTGCGTGGATGTTTGTTACTCTTTCACATGATAAATAGTTTAGGACGTACTAGTACCTACCCAATATTTTAGCTTTCCTACATCTGCTATTACGATTTTCAATTAAAAACTTTTTAAATTTGTTTTTTTTCTAGTAATATTACTAGAATAAAAACACACTACTACTAAACTAAAGGCAAATATTTTCAACATTATCTTGGATTTAATTTGATGTGAAGATATTGTCTTTATTATATTATGAGTCAGGAATCACCCGCGGTCGTTGGGTTGACTTTGATAGGCAGTGACTAATGTTTGGCAAGCCCAAAAGTGCCCAAACCTTCTGATTTTAGTTTATATTTCGTGTTTGATGCAGACAGTGGTGTTAGTGAATAATTAATCGGTCAGTACCTTGATTAAATTAAGAATATTTTTAATTAGTGATGTTTTCTAAAACTGGTAAATTTTCACTTTGGTTCTAAAAATTTTTTCTAAGTAATGTTTGTTGGTAATAATGGTGATTTTGTATAAGTACTTATCCTTTTTCACTGTGCTGATGAAACCTGAAATACATTCATTTTCTAAGGCTTAGCGTCATTTATTATTTTCGTACACGGTTTATCATATCTGTTCTTTTAATTATTTTAGTTTTTTATGAAACTTGGTTTTGCCGCTTTGGGTCTCTCTTTTGGCGTTTAAAATGGCAAGTTCAAATAGAAAGTTTTTAAATTTGTGGATGACGCGCTATTGAAGAAACTGTTTTTGTAATTTTGAAGTGTTATCGACTTCGTTTTTCAAATTTAATGCTAGATTTAAAATATAAACGGATTTTTAAATCACAATCATACAATGTATTAAACACACCGAATTACGGTATTCACAAAACCGCGTATTTCATGTTAAAACATGAGTAAAATCAATTAAATTTATTGCCGTTACTTTAACTAAACAAAGGTTCTCACTCAACCCTAAATACCAATAAACCTAAAAACACCTCCGATTTCACAAACGCGTTAGCAAAACTACGACTATAAAATAATTTTATACCAACGCTCTACAGATTTAAGACACACGCGTAAACCGACACAATCAAGCAAAACCAAGTTACGAACGAACAAAGAGATGTTAAAATATCACGAAACGATACAGTAAATGAAGTGACGAAAGCCAGTGGTCGAGTGAACGCTTTCCGTCTGACAACCCCAGTGTGCCCGAGTCCTCAATTCTTACGTCACCTCACCCCATACGGACAAAGCCATCCCATTGGCCAGTTCACTTTGGCGCGCTTTCTACAACACACGTTCTAAATTCAAAATATCACCTTTCCCCCTTCTACTCGAGCTACGATTTCTATCGACGAAAGGAGAGAACGGTACTCTCACAGTCACTGTTGCAACGTGATGTAACTTGATTAGACAAGGATAGCAGCATCTAGTTTTGGTGAGAGTAAAAAAGACAGGGACAACTTTGTTGATGTTATTGTAGTTGTAGAGTGCAAAGGGAGCGTGCTACCGTGCGTTCCACTATTTATAATCAAATGGATTTTCGCTTGTGTGCGTGTGTGCACACGTTATGCACCGCACCAACACCAGGGAACGCGTTGAGCGAGGCAATGATGTGCACGAAGTATTATCCCTTATTACACGATTCGCTTCCGCGCTGGCCGCACGTGCAATAGTCGTCAGTCGACCTCTTTTGTGGAGCGGCGTACGAAGTCAGTTTGTTTACATCGGTTAGCCTCAGAGATGTATAGTACGTTAGCGCGATTGTGTCATCGACCGAGCGCTGGTTATACCTAAATTGCAAGTGATTTACGAATAATGTGCCGCACGAGCAGTTTGCGTTAAAAACTTTTTGTGAACTTGTAAACTTTTGAGGTCGGGACATTACTTGTGATCTCATTGTCGCCAAATTGAACTGTGTGTTTTGTAAAATTCGGACCTAGTGCCATTTAATTGTGTCAAAGTGAACTTTTGGAGTGATTTTATAGTAGAAATTGACTTTTGAGAATTTTTTTACTCAAGCAATATTTGTAGCTGTTGAAATTTTTTCTAACTCAAGAAAATTTTTTGATATCACAAATTTTGAAGAATAATAAAAATTTCGAAGTTGTGAAAAGGTAATTTGTGATTGTGATTTCACTAAATAAAAGAAACGTAAATACTGAAGCGGCAGAGGAAATAACAAAAATAATTACTCAGCATTTATGCATAACAAACAAACAATCTGTCCACGCTTCTTTCGTAGAAAAAGACGTTCTGAACAACAAAGATGGCTATAGCATTCAACTTGCCGAGTGAAAGAGAGGCATCAGAGGAGAACTTTTCGCGACTGAACCGGCTTTTAGCCGAGTTGTATGAAGTTCTTTGCCACATCCTTGTATCACGCCAGCCTGGTCAAGAAGTCCAGGACAATAGGCGAGGTGAGTGTCCTCAAGAACATAACACACCACCTTACCACTTAAGATGCAATTCGACCTACATCGTCAATCTAGTGATGGTTGTGGCCATCATCAAAGTGTCTCTCGCATCGTCTCTCTTCAATACCATCAGATAAAATGAAGATTAGATAAGTGTTGTTAACAGTGATACTGCAAAGCAGATCTGGACTGTTGTTAAGTATTTTTAAGTCCCTCCGTAAGAATTACTTTGTATTTTCGTTCAAGAGATGTTGTGTCCAACTGCACTTAAATTGTAAATGGTGGTTTGCTGAATCGGATTGAGTTCTAGAAACTCAGTTCGATTTAGACTAATTCTAACATATATCACGCTTTTTTTAAATGAATTTTGCTTCGAAATAAATTTGAGTGAAGTTTGACAAAACCCTCGTTTTGATAAAAAATAATGTGCATTTATTATAATGTTAATTAAAGTGCAAAATATTATTTCTGATATTCTTAGATACCGCTTTTTGAGAACAATAAATTTTACCAGTGGATTTATCACAATTTATTTCTTTACTGCCTATAAATGGATTAAATACTTTTAGATTGTTAAGTTTTTGATTTAGTTACATTTTCCATTTGATCTCTTAATTGTTTATCAATTTTAGATTCATATGATTTAGTTTAATTTATTCCATTACCTACTTTACATTATGAAAATTAGAGATAATTTAATTTTTATAGAATATGCGTTTATAGATCTCAATATTAATTTAGTCCCAAATAATTTCGATAGTCATTAATTTTTCTTTCATTTTTTTTTCATTTAAATTTGATTAGACACCAAATATTAGTTAAATATACGAAATCTAAATAAAATGGGAACCTAAAATAATTAAAATCAATTTTGTGAATGACTTATTATAGTCTCTTATTTTAATATTTGTAAAAATAATTTAAGTGAAATGTAAATACACTTTACTATCTTTGATGATTGAATAAATTTAATTTTGTTGAAATCATACAATTATGTTCCATAATACGTTCTGTTTTTAAAAATAAAAAATAAACAAAAAAAAAATTGTTTCCTGATTTGTATAAATGATAAAGATTTAATTTTTTTACCTGTAAATATTGCATTTAAAAATGTTTGTAATTTTTTATAAGCATTCTTGATTATTTACTATTACTTACTATCTAACTAGTTAAGTACAGCATGTATTCAACTTGTGTAACCAGGATTGTGTTAATTTTGTAACCCAAACAATTCATGGGGAATAATAATTGTGAAATAAATATTATTTTGTAAAAACTCGAGCTTTGTTTTTTTTATGTCATAAAAAGTTAGAAATTTACATTAGGTATGTGAATATATACCTAAAGACTTCGTCTCTAAAAAAATATTTGTTTAATATTAAATATTATTTTAGATAATAATAAACGTCGTACTTCAAAATAGGCAGATATCCTGTGTTTGTGTAATGTGAACAAGACATGTTTCAACATGTTCTGATTTGTCAGTTCTTACAATTAAAATACCACGCTATTCAAATAAATTTGAAGTGAAAGGTTTAATAAAATTTTGAGATTTAACTTGTTTTAGAAAATAGTACTGTATATTATTAATAAAATAAGGCTTGAAACAGAAGCTCTTAATATATAGTTATATCTTAAGTTACAACCATAAAGTTATAAACGAGATGAGACATGAACTAGATCTGAGTTTTGGTCTTAAACTTGGCACGCTCTAAATCGTGGTTCAAGTCACGACGACATCAGTTGGTCCAAGTCATAAGTTAGAAGATTAAAAATATTATTACAGTAGACTTAAAAAACTAAGTCTTATTTCAAAGTACCTAGACTAGGCAAAAATTTAAGCACATAGTTTTTAAAACAAATAGGTCTTTATAAATGTCATAAAATTAGTAATAATAGTAAATTTTAAGTATTTTTGTAGAAAATTATTAGACAAGTATCTATAATAATAATATAACAACGGCATTAAATTTTAAATTAACATGAAAAGTCAAACTAAAATAAGTATTCATGATTAAAAGACTCAAAGATAAATAATATAAAGATGTCAAAACTGAGTCCAGTAAACTTATAAAATAGTATCAAAAAATACAATTAATAACATTAAATAAAACTTTTCATTAGAAAAATATCGCAAATCTTTTGATCTTTAGATACTTCGCAATGCTGTGGCAATAGACTCAATACAAACACAAACGACAATTGAAAGCGAAAATGGAAGTCAACGAATGCACCGAGGTTGCAGAAATCGAAAACAAGAATAATAATGAAAACAAAACAAAATGAATATAATAATACTATCGTATAAAATATTACTAAAGATAAATATTTTCTTAAGATGATATAACTACTATAAATAATGCCGAAATAATTCGTGTTAAGATTAATATATTAATTATACGAATGTAATTTTATGAGTATAAAGATTATAAAAGAAATATGGTTGTAGAATAAAGCAATTATAGTTCATCTCAAATACTATAATCTTTTTTAAATTACTTTAAGTACAATTAATAAAAATTCTGATCAGGTTATGTCAAAACTAATTCCATAGATAGGTACATTCGATTGATCGAATAAGAAATATTTCAAATAAGAATAATTCAAGATTTAAAAAAAATTACAGTCTTTATAACTAATGGTAGATGTTTAAAAACTTCACTCGTGTATTTTAAAGCAAAATTCATTCGTTTTAAATTTATTTTTAAAATAAACTTGCTGTAGGTGTGGTCTAGTTCTAGAATTAAAAAAAAATAATTTCATTCGTCACCACGGAGGCGTTTATAATAAAAGGTAAGTAAAGGTAAGAAAAGTAAGTCACGGTTTCAAAGTTGTCTTTATCAATTACAATTGAAGTGTAAAGTTACGGATCGCTTGTTTCCGATTTTTTTGTACAAAAGGGACATTAAACTTTTGTACTATTAAGCACCATTGAGAGTCGAGGCTACACTTTTAATTTTTTTATTTGTAAAGAAAATAAGTAATCGACCAATAAAAGATTCGATTGTTGACAGTTTAATTGAAGCTGTTACAAGAACTAGAATTGAGCAGGAGTTAATTAAAATGATCATAAAAAGTAGCGAAGACTTAGAAATATAGATAGTTAAAACGGACTATTTCTGAAAACTTTCTTAAAAAACAGACTCTTTATTCACAAAAAAATGTGTTAAAATGTTACTTTCAAGTAGTTTCTCATTCCTAAAATCTCAACAAATAAATATTAGGTGAGTAACTGCTATAATAAAAGTAGTGGATTTATCCCGAAGTAATAGAAGATCTAATTTCATATTTTTAACTTAAGTATCTCTAGTTTTTATTTTTAATACAAAAACATACTTCATAACGGTAAAAAAGATGCAATGAATTAAAAAAAATTCTCTCCATTGCGATACTTTTTACCTACTTAAACGACATAACTGCTACCTTCTCTTTCCTCTGACTCATATAGTTAGTTCTTGGTCTACTTCCACCTCGTCTTCCTTCTACCTTTCCTTCTATATTGTTCTTTATGAAGCCGTCATGTCGTAAAAGGTGTCAAATCATATGTTTTAGTTCTTAGTCAAAAATGTTAAAATTCAAGAAATAGAAAAAGTATTCTATTTATTAATCCATGGAATTAACTACATATCTCTAAGCCATGTATGCCAAATAATAATATGCTGTTATGATGATGATGATAAAACAAACTATCCAGTCGGTAGTTCTACGTGAAAGATTTTAAAAATCCGAAATCTTTATCTATCGTTTTTTGTTATACTCAGTATTAGAACTTAACTTTTATCCATCTTATTAGTCAGAAGCATAATTATTTCTTTGTTTTGAATGTCAACGTTTTTAACATGCCAATTAGCTTTATTTAGGTATTGTTTTAATAATTAAAGACCTGATATAGTGTTACACTGACGCCATGCAATAGCGTCGATAGCAGGTCATTAGAAACCCGAGCCACTAACGTTATCTGTTTTCTTACTATGGATGGATGGATAAGTATTTGATTATCTTTTTGATCGAAAACTGTTGAGCTAAACCATTGAGTAGAGGCCACGGATTGAAAAACGTAGCCTAAAAAGTTTTTAAATTAGGTAGAGTACTGATATCTGATCAGTGTAGGTAGAGCTATTTAGGTTCATTGCACGCAAACATTGATGTTATTATGGATATTCTACGGGATTTCGATTGATACTCCGGGATTTTAATGAATATATTTAATATTACTACTTATCCGTAAACCGGTCCTTATACTTAATTGTCGGAGAAAAGGTATATTCTTACATTACTCCCTAAGGCGTAAATAGCTTTTTATTATTTTACTACTTAAAAAGCAATTTTTTATTTTTTTTATTCTGCGATAGGCTGGTGCTTGACTACAACTTGCCTGATGTTAAGCAATGATGTAGACTACGATGGAACGCGCCAGCCTAGTATACCGATTCACTCGTGCAATTCCCGGGATTCGGTGATATCCATATTATTCTTACATATGGCAAGTACACAGAATAGCTCTACCTACTCCGATCTCTGCTGATAACAATCAAGCCTAAACGAGAAACAGCTAAATAACCAACCAACAACTAGACGAGAGTACCCGAGAGAACATTGTCGACCTTTATGAGTGACACATATTGATCAGTGATTAATGATGAATCTTTTTAATGGACTTATTTAAAATAAGGAATAGAATTGAAGGACCAAAATATTTAATCACACATATTACCTACAGCACAGCTACGTAAAATTATGACATGATATTTATTTATTACATTTTGACTTGACAACGTCTTATAAATTGGTTTGCCGGGTGACACTTCAAGAAACTGCGTTACGCTCCGCTCACGTTATGCGCTCACAATGAGAGCGAGTGAGAGGCACGCGTCCCTTCCACTCGGGAATGGTTAGCCCGCCTAAGAGCGAGAGAGACAGACATAAAAAGTGAAAGGCACGCGTCCCTTCCACTCGAGCACAGTTAGCCCGCCTAAGAGCGAGATTCTTTGTATAAATTAATGTTTTAAATATAATTCTTTGTATAAATAAATGTTTGAAATTGTTACTATTATTTCATCTTTCTTCCTACTATACGAATGAATATTCACATTAAAATTATTTTACCACTCAAAGTCGTTGTCACGTAAAACTTTCGCCCGTATACCGACTTTACAGGCAACCAATTTTTTTTTACGTGTTTTATACCTACCTCAATTTCGTGCAACAATATGTTGTATCAATTTGTCCTTATCTGTATCATTTATATTATTATGTTTACTAGCTTTCCGACAGCGGCTTCACCCGCGTGTATGTCGGTTATAGCGCCAAAACATTACCTTTTTTTTGCGCAGTCGGATAAAAACTATCCTATGTCCTTTCTCGGGTCTCAAACTACCTCCATACCAAATTTCATCCACATCGGTTGAGTAGTTTAGGTGTGAAAGCAACACAGACAGACAGAGTTACTTTCGCATTTATAATATTAGTAAGGATAGGCTTGCGCTTAACTACAACAGTGACGTAGTTCTACGATGAAACGCACCTGCCCATTACATTATTACAAATGGTTTTCAGTGAGAAGGTTGCTATGGAATAAAGGTCTATTTGGTTAAAAACCATAAAGGAGCAGCAATTTCGACCCACTCTGTTAAATCGTGCCACCAGATATTGTATCTAACCTAATGGTATCCATGTATTATCTTATGAGTTGAGACAGTTCAGGCCTTAATCCACACATGCTGGCCAAGTGCTTGTTGATGGATGTCACTTGTCCTCGAATGATTAATTCTTAGATATACCGGTTTCCTCACGATGTTTTTTTCACCGATATTGAGCAGCGGAGATGAAACAATTCACACAAAGATATGTGGGCACGACCAGGATTCGAATCCGCGACCTTATTTTTCTAAGACCAGGACCGTACCGCTGCGCCACCGCTGCTCATCATGCGCATAGTGCTGATCCACGTATTAAGTGTGTAACATTGGCGTGAAGTAACTGACTATGCACAATTGATAACAATAATCAGCGTAGCATTAATTCATGCCTTTAAATAAATTCCTCTTTGTTTTACGTCTTACGTGTCAGCGTTTAGTATCCTTAATATTAAAAACGCTTAATTTTTGCTAACACTTCTAGAGCTCTGCAGCCGTATTATGAGTGTTTAAAGTAATTACGATTCCATTGAAAGAATTAGATGCGTTATACAATGCGTATAACCGCATCTCTTTCTTTTAACGGAATCATAATCCCTTCAAACTCGAACAATACGGCACTAAGTTTCTACTTACAAATTTGTTACAGAAAGCAGTTTCTATGACAGTATTTTTAACCTGCCTCATTGGTCCAGAAGTAAGATTGTTCGTTTACTAACCGCCAGGTCCTTACGAATCCCGGGTAGAAAAAAAAACGACGGGTTGCACTCCGGGAGTGCCGGCAGAAGTGAAAACTTGATTATTAACGTTGAGCATGTTTGATATTTTGGAATGGTTAGGGAATAATTTTGCACCAATTGCTTTATCAGTATAAAAGTACTATCATTTATGTGGTAGAATACAATATTCATTTATTGCGCTATCGTACACAAACATGACAATTTATATTAAGTACATTAAAAATTTAACACTTTAAAACTATTACAATTATTTTACATTAAAAAGTTTATCTCTCCGAAAAATCAACTTTACGAATACACAACAATGTGATCACTACACAGACGGTCGAGCCATCAGCTGTCACCATCCATGGATGCGCGTGGCACGCTGTAACATACACGAACATTCGCGCAAGCGCCCTGCGTCCGTCTTACGCTTTTTCCGACTTTTTCGATCAGGGTCACGTGTCCTGACGCGAGTTTAAGATTTTATACCCATTACAGAAAAAGTGCTCAACGCCGCTAAAGAAGTTTTCACTTCAAAAAACGTTTGTTATATGTACCTATATTAAGAAAAATGTTAAACGCTTGGAGTTATAGAAATTTTGTCAGATGAACGGCAGTAGGCTCGCCCCCATTATGAAATGTAAGCCACATTTACTTCCATTACATGAATAACTTATTCTACTCTATTCTATTCTTATATATACACATATTTACTTACAATATCTTACATAAAGTAGATATTCAAACACAGTGCAAAAAAAATCATGAATAAATTCGATTTGATTTGACACTAAACAAAATTATTTTGAAGTGGATTTGCTCGCCCAAAATACGGATGTAGGTCTGTATTTGTAACTTTGACCTGAAGAAGTAAAAAAAACTATTAAAAATATAATGTAAATAGTTAGGAAAGCCAAAAAAAATGGCTTAAGTATTTAAATTAAATTAAAATTCGTTTATTTCGGACTTTCTTAAGTTCATATCTGTAGTGCTAATAACATTTACAAATACTTAAAAACTATTGTTAGTATAAATTAATTTACGTAGGTACAAAATATTTAAAAAACGGAGAGTTGTAGTTCTCCGTTACTAGATTAAAAGAAAGAAAAAGTAATTAAGTCAATGCTTAGTCCATCCCTACCCATCTTTAAACCATTCCATCCTTAAACCCGTCCATTCTCTTCCGCATCTATAAAAAGTGGGCTTCAATATTCCACAGGTGGTACCCGACAGGTGCCGTTTTCGAACATGTTCAGACAAGTTCAATAGAGTTTTATCAGTTTATTGATTCGTAGCGTAGGATATATATTTTTCTTATTACTACGTTCGGTAAATCGGAATGACTGAATTTATGGTAACGGATTCTGAATTTAAAAGAGTTTAGATTTTATGTTTTGGCCATTTTTATGCGGTTGATACTGACTTGTTAAGGTACGGAGAATAGTAAGTTTTATTTATAAAATTTAAAAAATAACTTTAACTATCAATTTGGAACTGTGCCATACTTCCAGCAGTAACACATTTTCCTAAAACTTTTGTTTGGAAAGCCTTTCAATCATTAAGCCAAAATAACTTTTACTGATTACTTTACTTTTACTTTTTTTGACGGGCCGGTAGCGTGGTCGGTAAGATACTTGCTTTTCACGCCGCAGGTCGTGGGTTCGATTCCCACCCGAGACAAAAATTTGTTTAAATATGTCTGTTTGTCTTGTGTCTGAGTGTAATTATCTATATTTAAGTATATATTTACAAAAGAAAAGTATTTTAAGTAGGTTATATCATCTGGTTATTTATCTGGTCTTGTACTATACAAGCTCTGCTTAGTTTGGGATCAGATGATCCTGTGGGTTAATGTCCCACTATAGTATTATTATTATTATTATTATTTATAAAACTTTGTTGGTTAGCAATTAGGCTGACAACTAAATGCTAGACAACTGCCATTAGGCCTTCCTGTGCAGGCAGAAACCTCTGTTTACATACAAATACATAAATATTTCTAAGGTGAAGCCGATACAACAACAACCTGCTTTCTTTGCATACATATTGGAACAAAATCCAGCTGAGAAAATATTTTCGCCTTTAAATACCTATTTGCGAGCACAGCGGTATCGTCCTATCCTTGAAAATATAAAGTGGCGGGTTCGATCTCCGTTCGTGACCACATCTTTGTGTTAATTGTTTCATTGTCACTGCTCTGTAAGAACCAATTATTCGAGGACAATTGGCGGTGTGTGAATAAAGGCCGAAACAGAAAAAATTCTTTGATTTACTTGCCCAACTGTACCTAAGACATTTAGTATTATCAAAAGCAAGTTTAAAATGCTCAAATCAAACGGCCATTGCATTAACCTGTTTAATTCTTAAATGACGTCAAACAGTGACCCCTTACTAATTAAAAACACAGTGTAAAATGTTACTGTACAAAATTCATGGCGCGTGTAACATCTTAATTTTAACAAAATAGATTAAATTCAACAGTTTCATGCTAATTTTTAGAGTAACCACCAAACACTTGCGGTAACTTTTGTGCACTTGTTATGGTAATTTTAGTGTATAAGTAAAGTGTGTGAAAGTGCAAAGTGTAAAGTGTTGATTTATGTGTCAAGTTACATTAAACCCACCCTTATAATGTATTATAAATGTATGATGCTGTATGGAGGGATGTAAATAGAGTTAGGTGAAATTTTGGCACGGACATAGGTTATAATCTTTTTTTTTTAATCTCATTTATTTATTGGGACTTTATTCTCATAGAACATGTCAGTCCCGTAAGGTTATAATCTTGTAAATAGCACGCTAATTTTTGTTCTAATATAACGTGAGAGAGTGCGTGGTCTGAATCTGGTGTGGTTGTAAAGATAATACACATTTATAATAGGTTTGCACTTGATCATACCCGTTGTTAAGCCAATGCGGTCTACGATGAAACGCGCTTACTCTGTAAATATCGATTCACTAGTGACTTGAAGACAGGTAGGTTATAGCTATCGGGATACAGAGCTGCCGGTGGCGAATTCCACAACTAACCAGTTCGCACAGAAAGTGGTCGCTAAGCGCTTTGTGTGTACCTGTGGAATTTCCACCATATATCGATGGCGCATGGTCATACCTCTACTTGCTAGTGGATAGTGGACAATCTTTTTTTTTATTCTGCGATAGGCTGGCGCTTGACTACAACTTGCCTGATGTTAAGCAATGATGTAGTCTACGATGGAACGCGCCAGCCTAGTATACCGATACATCTAACCGAAACACGGCAAAGCCGCTTGGGGGAGCGGCTTTGTCTGTTGGGTGGTCACTCACCACGGCCGAAGGCTACCACCTGTTGGACCACATTCAGGTAAAGGTGTACACCCACGGACAAAGGTGACTCAACCACCACCTAACTAATCTAACTTTCCAACTCCTCTTATTTTTCTGATTAAATTTGTGAGGGATCCAATACAGTTTAGGTGTTCTGGACTCAGCTGGGTGCAAAATCCGAATCTCTTTAGGGGCCGCCGTCGATTCTGGCTCACAAGACTAGCAGTGGTGGGTTAGGTCCTAAAAAATGTCCATGGGCTCGCGTAATTATCTTGTATTCCATTTATTATATTCAAATTATACATAGAAGGCATACCACGGTGTAATTCGCTTCAATTTAGTCAGTTAAAATAATGATAATGTTGGTGAGATCCAATTACTCATCGCCTCTTGACCCTCAAAACTAATGAAGCATCCTATAAACAATGTATAATGTTTATAATCTTAATAACTAGAAAGTATTACATCATAAACAAAACCGTGAGAAATTCTCAGTTCATTGCGCAATGTAATGTTTAAATTTTTCCTTTATTATCATTTCTAACAATTAAATGAAAAGACTACAACGAAATGAGTAGAGATCCTACTTTTGTAATTTATTACGAAATTTCGTAAGATATACGGACGGTTTAAACATACCGCATATGTAAAATAACATTGAAAAGTAGATAGTGAGCTTAGAAACAAAATGTCACATTATTAATATTTCTCAATTCGGTAAATTAACTATAATCAAAAAGCAATGTTGTCTGGGGTAAAAATATTGACTTACATCAAGCTCTAAACAGTGAACAATTTTATTTCAATATTAAAAAGCTAAAATCAGTGTACTGTCAACGTCATCACTTAACTTTACTACTGCCGTTTAATTAATATAGTTTTCTTAGACTCAAATAATATTTAAGTAAAGAGATTATAAATGTAATTAATTTAGCTGTAGATAATATCTATCTCAAATATCTAAAAGAAGAAATTGACTGACTGACTGACTGACATATCAACGCAGAACCCAAACCGCTGGGTCTGGAGACTCCAAATTTGGCACATAGGTTCCTTATGGAGTCTAGGGGTGCACTAAGAAATGATTTTTTTCAAAACTCACCCTTTAAGGGGGTGAAATGGGTTTCCACCAATAACAAATAAATAAATATAATAAACGTTTCTTAAAGATCTGTCACTTGGCTAATTTTTATCCTAACACCACGCGGGCGTAGCCGCGGGCGGAAGCTGGTAATATCATAAGTTTTATATTAGATTTTCATTACGATGGTTTGGTTACCAACAAAAATTGTAAACGACACCCAAAAGGTGTGGTCCAGTTCTGTCATTATCATTGACAATACACGCGTCAGTTTTTTTTAATTCGTTTATGATTCAAAACTTTGTAAGACCATAGTAAACCTCCAGATTTAGATACTTTATTTTTATAATTTCTTAGTAATATTGTTTAATAGATCTTATTTCTTTTCCAATAACTAAAACTCAAAGGATTGTTTGCGATTACTCACAACTAAAGGTCATTAGTACTTGTTCTTAGAATTAATTATTTGTAAAGTCATGTATTTTTATAATGAAATCAGATTTCAGACATGTGATACCGTAATTATGCATTTTAGTTTATATTTTTGGCCTTTGTTGTCCCGTCTAGGTAATTGTTGTATGTAATTAACCTTAATTAATTACTGTTAAGGCTTTCAGTGGCAGAGGTTAAACATGTCTGGTTAAATTTTATAAAAATGAATCATTTCTTTCAATTTACGAGGTATTGAACGAAACTAGAGTCTTAAGTTACCTAATAGTCAAGTAATAATCCTGACAGACACTTGGGTGGGTGGGTTTGATTAAGATCCAAGAGAGACATTTGTGTGATGAACATGTCTGTTGGTCTTGAGTCTGGGTGTATTACGAGCAGAAGTTTGTATGTACAAAAGATATGTTTTGTATATCCATGACATAAGGTTTACTTAGTGTCATCAGATGACCGTGTATGTTATGTGACAGAATAATAATAATATAATAATAATAATATAGTGGGACATTAACACACACAGTCATCTGAGCTCAAACTAAGCAGAGCTTGTACTATGGAAACCAGATATCTGGTAATATACTACATATAATACTTTTCTTTTGTAAATATATACCTAATTATAGATAATTACACCCAGACACAAGACAAACAGACATATTTAAACAAATATTTGTCTCTGGTGGGAATCGAACCCACGACCTGCGGCGTGAAAAGCAAGTATCTTACCGACCACGCCACCGGCCCGTCAATGTTATAAACTTACAATCATTGAATACGTATTTCTAAGGGCATTGTTCTTTTTTTTTTTTTTTTTTGCGGATGACCTAACCCAATTAGCCTGAAGGGCCTCTATTGGAGGGCATTCTTCGCTACGTTTGCTGATTTGTAGTCCTGACACAAGAACTCGTTTACCCCATTGTTTGTCGGTTCTGTGGCCGATATGGCCTAGGTACCTATTGCCATGCAAAGGATTCATTAAAAATATTATTTTCCTTCACGTCACGTCAGGTGAACCGTTTGTGTAAGAGTTTAAGCATTAATCTACACACGCTGGCCAAGTGCGGGTTGGTGGATGTCACATGTCCTCGAATGTTTAGTTCTTAGACACTGTTTCCCCACGATGTATTGCTTCACCGATATTGAGCAGCGGAGATGAAATAATTCACACAAAGATGTATGGGCACGACTAGGATTCGAACCCGCGACCTTATTTTTATAAGGCGAGGCCCGTACCGCTGCGCCACCGCTGCGCCACCGCTGCGCCAACGCTGCTCTCTTATTTTCTTTATACTAACTTAAATCTTAATTCTTTGGAACAGGCTCACTCAAAAAGGTAAACTCGGTTATCACATCTGGCTAACAGGCAATTTAAAATAATTCTTAGAAAATATATAACACAATGGAGGCGTTTTCCTGATTCCTGAGCGTTTGCAGGAAGTCGTAGTTTGCGGTTTAGTCAGTAACTACTAACGACGTATCTTGGGTTCTAATAAGACTAGTTAAGTGTAAATAAGAATATTTTTTGCATTTTATTTAATTTATTATGTTATTAATAATGCGGAGCAGCGGTGGCGCAGTGGTACGGGCCTCGCCTAAGAAATATAAGGTCGCGGGTTCGAATCCCAGTCGTGTCCACACATATTTGTGTGAATTGTTTCATCGCCGCTGCTCCATATCGGTGAAGGAAAACATCGTGAGGAAACCGGCATGTCTAAGAACTAATCATTCGAGGACATGTGACATCCACCAACCCGCATCTGGCCAGCGTGTGTGGATTAAGCCTAAACTCTCTCAACTAGTTAGATAGTTGCGAGAAGACCCGTGCCCAGCAGTGGGACACTAAAAAGGGTTGAAGTGATTAATAATATTTTCACACGTACACACAGCGCCATCTAGTCCCAAATTAAGCAATTTCATTTGCTCGTGTTAATTATGTGAAACTAATATACTACTGAAATATTTATTTTTTGTATATACTTACTCATTATATAAAATTACACTCAGACACACAAAAAAACACTCATGCTCATCACAGCACGATAGATCTTGAGTAGGAATCGAATCCACTACCTACGGCTTAGCAGTTAGAGTACTAATCACTACGCCAACAGACCAGTAGGTATAATGTATCGTTCAAATCTTGGAAACTCCATTTCCTAGAACCATTTCCTAACTTTTGTTGGTAAAGAAATTCGTTCATTTTTTAGCCTATAATAGGCTTGCGATTGACCACAACTTGCCTGATGTGAAGCAATGATGTAGTCTACGATAGAACGCGCTTATCCAGTAAATACCGATTTACTTGTGACTTGAAGACAGGCAGTTAGATATCAGGAAACATAGATGCCGGCAGCGAATTCCACAACTTGGCAGTTCGCACAGTAAAAGTGGATAATGTAGATATATAAATATATATGATGAATGTTGATCTGATTTCTTAATAATAAACGAGTATAATCTAACAAAACTTAGACAGAACCGGAACATTCTCATAAATCATTGCAAGTAACACCATAAGCAAACTACTATAGATGATATCTGATATTACATTCGACAATGTTAGAGACAACAAAATTTTAATAAAGAAATAACAACTTTACAACCTATAGATAAAGTTGAAAATTCAATATCTGTAGAACTGAAAATGGTAGTTGGAAAAGCACCAACAAAATAAGAAGACTACATAAGAAATAGTCTAGAACTGAAGACATAAAACACAGCAACAAGCGGAGACACTAGCGATTTTGTACTCGCTTTAGAAATTTATTAAACAAATAAAGGTAAGTACGAAATATACAATCAAACGCGCTACGTATCATTAGAACACCAATTACCTGTGTTAAGTAAGAAAACCCTTTTTGTTATTTTTGTTTTTACCTATTTACGAATAATTGCCTAAAATATACTTATCGATTTGTCCAATACTATCGTAACTGTTCTTCTTAACATATTTTTGATTTAACCTATCAAATTTAATTATTCAGTAAATTCACAGATGGATTTAGTTTCAATAAAATTTCTGTATAAATTAGTCAAAATATAAGTATTTTGTTTATTTACACTTTTTTCCCGCGATACTTTGTTGTCCAAATTAATCGCTATTCGCTCTGCTCGTCATTGTTTCGTAGCCAAGCGGTAAAGGCTTATGGCCGTTTCGCTTCATTTAGCAAAAGTATATCGAATTCATCATGTGTATCGTCTGCAGTGTGTGTTTTTGTTACTTCAATGATAATGGGTTTAGCGTTTTATGAGATTGAGTTCATTTTTCTGCTGAAGGTTTTCAAGAAAAGGATAATCTTTGTGTGACTAATGGTGACTTGATTTTTTGTTCGTTTGTCTTTACTTGGACGGAAGAAGCTAGCAATAGAGACAGTTGGAAGGCTATGGGGGGACGCTTTTGCCCAGCAGTGGGACATTACAGGCTAAACTTTGTGAAGAAACTCGACAAAGCGTCATACATAATGTCTCATTTTTCTTGAACAAATCATTTGATCACATAAACTAGTCTATTATGACGTTGTTGGTTAACTAACTTTACCTTTTGTCGACTATGACTAATTGTTATTGTTATCAGTTTACCGGTTTTAGCAAACTATTGTTATAATTATTTTACAACCCGTATTTCTTTATATTTTGTTACAAGATTATTGTCTTTTACCACTTAGCTAATATTTCATAATGATTTATCAATTAGTCAACAATTGCTTGAAACAATTTCATAATTGTACTGTAGACAACCATAATATTTAACTTTAAAATGTCTTATCTATTGAATTTTATGATGGTCTAACTCTTTGATTTTTTTAAGTAATAAAATATTGGTTCTTGTTTCTCTGGTTGATATTAGTCTACATCATCATCTTACAGTAAACCCTCGCAAAATGCATTTTTGCTCAAATTTATTTTATTTTGTTTGCAGGAAAACTCAATGGACCATATTATAGTATCAAACAGTTCTGGCTATATTAGCGAGTTAAATTTCTATATTGTATAAAAGCAAAAAAACATGTCTCCACACAATATTTTATAGCACTCAGTCCTTTGTTCCTCTTGAAAAGTGCTTCTTTTACTTTTACGAGGTTTTCACTCTAAGACATCGATATAACAATCAAATTATGGATATAACCTTCTGCTATTGCCTGCAGGTCACCATGTCTTAGGCATGTTGCATTTAATTTCTGCCAGGTACTGTTTACCTATCATCTCGTCTCCTTTAGTGCTTTAATACTCCAAAACTGTGTTGTAAATTCAAATTATGTTTATACGACATGGGAATTACTATTTCCGTGTTTCCGTGTTCCGTGGCTTTCGTTAGTTTCAGAATTACATTAATAATGTAGCATTTTTTTGCGAACGTTTTCATACCATTGCTGAGTAATCTTTTTACTTAGTTTTGTTTCAAGGCTTATCTCAACAACACTCATTATACCAGTAATGGATGCAACATTAACGAATAGTCACGATTGGACATTATGTTCTGTGACATATCGACATGACACTATGACGTTGATGACTGCTTATGGTGCTTTTAGCGTTATAGTTTTAAAATATGACACGTCTTTTAGTGATGGCAAATGGGCTTAATATTTCATAGGTAATTAGCTATTTTTCATATCTGTGGTATGCTTTTAGTGTGATTGAGTGGTTTGGTTTCGTAGTCGACGACATTTCTTTTTTCATAATTTCTTTTAAACTATAATGGGTCTTTAGATCTTTTTGCACACTTGAAAGTATTACTGTAGGAGTCAAAACTGCCACTTCAATATTTCAAGTGTAAAAAGTAAAGTCACGCAATTTCAAAAAAGGAGACATGATTTTATTACATAGTAGGTCCTCCAAAACCTTTAAAAACCTTCTATAGATATATTTTAGTTACATGATATAGACATTTTGATATAAAGTTTAATAGGTACCTACACACGTATATTATTACGTAAGGTACATAGACCCAAAATCTGAATCTTACCTTTTAACAGATTGTTGAAAATCTGAATATGGATAAAGGCTACTTTTTAACTGATTATGTTGAAAGAAGGCGATGTTTTGACATGGTAGTAGTAAAATAATGCAATTTTAATAAGACCATTTTTAAAACACCTACATCACTTTTGAAGAAAAAGGAATTAGTTACGACCGAAAAATGACGGATCCTGATTAGTCGTTTAGAAAGACAAAAATGATTGGTTCTAATATTAAGTGTAAATAAAAAATATATCAGGAAAAGCCAAATTATAGTAACGCTATGTTCCAAACAACGATTTGACAAAAAATCAAAAAAATAGTCACTAAGCAACCACTTATAGTAACCACTTGTAAATCATTTCTTCATGACGACGTTAAAACATTAATTGATGTACCCATAAAACAGCACGTGGCTACACTTAACGTTTGTTAATCAACAGACATACACTGTGATTTTATTTTAACTATAGTATTATCTTTGTCTTTAGAATTAATTATTGAAATATTTCCATGTGTCGTGTCATGTTTTAGATTGGTAATAATGATTATTATAATTCTCTTATGCTTAAATTAACTGAGTAGATAGTAGAATGACTTATAATCTTCCTTGATGTCCTCTATTCGTTTAAAATTTACTGGCCTGGTGGCGTAGTGGTCAGTAACGCTGACTACTACGCCGAAGGTCGTGGGTTCGATTCCCACCCATTACAAATCTCTGTGAGATGAGCATGATTAGTTGTTCTGTGTCTGGGTGTACTGTGTACTTTAACTATAATGTACCTATGCATTTACAAAAAAAAGTATTATATTCGTTCCTTGTACCCTTAATACAAGCAAATATAATTGCTTAAAGTAGATGGCGCTATGTGTTTATTTTACCAAAATAAATAAAAATAAATAAACTTCCATAAAAATCATAATTATAGTCATAAGCCTTTTGAGTCCAATGCAGCTTAGAGAGATGGTTTTCAATTCGTGGTTTTATATGCGGGCTTAAAAAAATATATCAATTCAATTCAATTTTTATTTTTGGCCTGTTGTTTTATTAAAGGCTACCGCGATTTTGCAAGTGTCAAGTTTGGAGTTGTCAGTTAGTTGTCAGATAGAGGGTAGGGAGTAGAAATAGATAAAAAGCGGATAAAACTAGATTCAATTTGGGTAGTTACAGTTTAATTTTGTTTATTCTAATAAATTTACACATTAAGTAAATAAATATTCTGGGACATTACAACCTCTTTTTTGTCGGGGGTCAAAAAGACCTGTGCCCAACTGTGAGACACTAAGTAAAGGGTTCATTTTACTTTTCATCATCATCATCATCAGCCTATCCTAGGCCACTCCTGGACATAGGTCTCTCCTTAAGCACGCCACTGAGCACGATCCGCGGCTACTCTCATCCAGTTCTCACCAGCCACCTTGCAAAGATCGTAACTCCACCTAGTCTGAGGTCGTCCTACGCTACGTTTGCCAATACGTGGTCTCCACTCAAGAACTTTGTCCCAACGGCTATCGATTCTGCGTATTAAACTTTTGTTGTTAAAAAATAAAAACTTCTAACAATAATTATTTTATGTCTGAATTTATAAAAAGCAATCGTTTTCGTATCTGTATAATAATTTGAGTATTAATGAGCAGCGGTGGCGTACGATATCGCTATCGGCTTTAAAATATAGGTCGTTGGTGCGATCATGGGTCATGTACATTTTTGTGTAATATGCTCAATAACGGAAAAGGGAAAATATTCAAGGATATGTAATATTCACCAACCCGCAATGAGACAGCGTGCCTGAACGTTTGTAGCTCTTAAGATAGTTGAGAGAAAACCCGGGTCCCAGGTTATATTACACTGCTAGCTGCGATCAGCGGTGGCGCAGCGGTACGGGCCTCGCCTTAGAAAAATAACGTCGAGGGTTCGAATCCTGGTCGTGCCGACACATCTTTGTGTGAATTGTTTCATCTCCGCTGCCCAATATTAGTGAAGGAAAACATCGTGAGGACACCGGCATGTGTAAGAACAAATCATTCATCATGTGACACCCACCAACCCGCACTTGGCTAGCGTGTGTTAGGCCTAAACTCTCTCAACTCATAAGATAGATAAGAGAAGACCCGTGCCAACAGTAGGACACTAAAAAGGGTTGAAGTGATACTTTAAAAAACACTACTAAAGAATAAAAACTTATTATTATTTTATGTACGCGCAATAAAACATTATTTAATTACATCATTTTATATCTGTTTAATAATTATTACGCAATAAGTATAACTATTATGTAGAACAACAAGATAAACCTCGACACATAATTATTACTCGTTCAGACAATCGTGCATGACATTTTGTACGATATACCGACGCCTGCGCAACGTCATCTTGACACAAAGCAAAATGCACTTAACACAGTTCGTATATTAACTACCGATGAAAAATAGGAGTGCTATTACTTTGAATTGAGTAACGTGGCATGCGTGTGTAATAATAACCGTGAGGTAGTTTCCCGGGTCGTGCAAAAAAACTTCATCAAAATCTTAATTGCAGCTCGAAGTTTGGAATTGTGCCCGATGAAGGCCAAATAGGCTCGCCCTCTTTCAACAACACCCCTTTAGTGTCCCACTGCTGGGCACGGGTCTTCTTTCATCTATCTTTTGAGTTGAGAGATAAGACCTTAATCCACACACGCTGGCCAAGAGCGGGTTGGTAAATGTCACATGTACTCGAATGATTAGACTTAGACGTGCCGGTGTACCTACGATGTTTTCCTTCACCGATATTGAGCTGCGGCGATGAAACAATTCACACAAAGATGTGTGGGCATGACTAGAATCGAACCTGCGACCATATATTTCTATGGCGACACATGTACCGCTAAGCCACAGCTGCTCATGTCACATGTCTTCAAATATTTAGTTAAAAGACGATGTATTTGCATTTATGTATTATTAAAGTGTATAATGTTTTATTCATAAATAATTATTTTGTAGATTTTATCTTTTTCCTGAATAAGAACTATGAAATGAGTTAATTTATTCTACATAATATAAATTAGTTGACGGTTGTGAAGGTGTTTCCTATAATCTCATCATGCCCTCGACATTCCGTACTCTTGAGCTATTTTTTTGGTAGATATGTTATCAGTAAATAATATAATTGTATCAATCTGGTGCATCAAAATATTAAAGGACTGTTAGGTAAAGAGTTAGAATTGGAATTGTTTATGAATTGTGAGAATATTGATATTATATGTATTACTGAGCACTGGTTAAAGCGCCATCAATTCATTTAAAGCTTCAATAATCACCAGATTGCAAGCTCGTTTATCAGGGAAAAGTTTATTCATGGTAGCTCTTTAATTATAATAAATAAATTACTCAAATAATAGATTACATTTGAGCAGCGGTGACCCAGCGGTGTGCCCAATTCACACAAAGATGTGTATCTTTGTGTGAATTGTTTAAGCGTTTTATCACTATCGGTGAAGCAAACCATCGTGAGGAAACCGGCATATTTAAGAACTAATCATTAGAGGACATGAGACATTCACCAAACCGCGCTTGGCCAGCGTGTGTGGATTAAGGTGAAAGGGGTTGAAGTGCTTAAATATTCGTATAAAAAAACAAAAATTATTATGAGTAATAGGTATGTTACGCAAATAGGGATGGGAAATAAATTTTCAGAAAAATCGATGTTTTATTCAAGTTACTAGTTATTGCTACTTATTTTAACGCGTTTGCATAATATCTTTTAATAAATTAAACTTTAGTACTTAAGTAAGATAACGGTTGAATCTTTGTATTTCACATAATTTAACATTCATACTAACATTAAAGGATACCGCTGAAATAAATCATAAGTTAAGTTTCTTGCGTTTGGTTAACCATCTTATAATCAACTGGTTAACTACTAAACAGTGATTTACTAAAACTAATTTCTAAGTTGTTTTATATACGTCCGATTTAGAAGTCGTTGAACTTAGACAGCTAAATCGTCAAGAATTGCACACAAAGTAGATTAAAGTTAACTGCTCTAAACTGCACTCGTAAAGACGGTAGTGAGCATAACGTAAAGTTAAAGTTGACTGCATTTACACCGAAGCATAATCAATTCACACAAATGAGTTTTACAATTATTTACGCTTTTCAGAAGCTAGATACAACCACTCATCTTTATCCGCTTAAATCGTGACTTTTAGAGCGATCAAACAAAAAAGTGGTGATATCATAATAAGCAGTCTAATTTTTTCAATGCTAAAATATTTTTGTAATAGCAGAGTAATTATAACGCTTTATTCAACCAGGCTGGCAAAATGCATATTCATTGATTGACTGCTTTACAGTTTAAATAGTTACGAGAAGATTGAGATATTTGATGTTCCAATTTATAACTTATTTACAAATATTTTTAATATCTACAATAGCCGAGATTCTCGCGCTTAACAAAATTATCTCGAACGCAACATTATGTCGAAAAAAAAATGGCGAATGGCGATTGTAAATGATTTTTTGTATTCTAAAATGTTACGTTAGAGATAAGTTTACCACTCAACAACATGCAACGAGAAGTCCATAGAAATCGACATCATATGTCAACGATGAACGCAACTTAAATATTAATGTTTGAAGGTAGTCAGTAATAATTGTGGTTAATATTTTTGGACGTCAAATACCTCAGTCCACCCGTGAACATGAAGTCTGAAAAGACTTTGAAACGTCGGGATCTAAAATCTAAAATAAACTGCGATAAAATCCGTTAAAAAGTAGTTTTATTTCAATGTGTGATATTCGCGTAAATCTAAGACAATACCATGATATGTCAATTTAATTAGTTTTCAATACATGTTCGCCCTTTTATTCGACATATCGTGTTCGAGATAAATGCCTAAAGTGTAAGCACTTGCACAGTATGCGGTAGATTACAACACGGTGTAATACGCATCCACTTAAGTGGCCTCGCAACTTACTAAGAACAACTACGTTTTATCACAGTAGTCTTTGAACTGCGTTTAACTTATGATTTATTATTAAAGTATTACATTTTGGATAGGGTTAGCTGGCACAATAAGTGACGTAATAGCATTGTTGATTGAAATATTGGTTTGTTAAATATTTATAGACCTAACAAAAAAGGATTGTGTGGTTATATAAAACCACGGTAAAATTGAAATAAAACTACTTTTTAACGGATTTTATCGCAGTATATTTTAGATTTTAGATCCCGACGTTTCAATGTCTTTTCAGATTAAACAAACCGCGATAAAATCCGTTAAAAAGTAGTTTTATTTTAATGTGTGATATTCGCGTAAATCTAAGACAATACCACGGTAAAAGTGAAATGAAAACCAACAAAATGGTGTGGAGCACTGGAATAAATGAGTAATAGTCTATACACTACACGGTCAGCTGTTGCGAACTTTAGGCGCCGCCATATTAGTCTTGCCTGCTCTAACGAGCACCTTTCGCTTTATCCCTACTCCGCGGCCGACCGTCACGCGACATGCAACACACAGACGAAAAAGTTTGAGACGATGTAATAGAAGTTTCACATTAAAATTTATTTTTTGTTCTATTAAATAGCTTTCTTTACAAATTACATTCGGACGAAACACTTCAAACCATTCAAACCATGATGTATGGGTCACACTTTAGACAACGAAGTTCAAAAAGAAAGAAATCCGCATTAAAATATAGGCATATTTTGGAACTAGGTACACACAGATCTGTCAAAACATCTTCACGGTCTTCCTAAAAGTTTTTTTAGTTACATTTTTTTTATTGCGTAGGTATAAACCTAGCGTGCCAAAATCAAACCTAGAGATGTCTTTAATATTTTTCATGTTTAATTTGACAAACCCAATGACGATAATTGTAAACTTAATATTAAAAAAACAGAAGTAGTTTTCGTATTAAAATCTGAAGTTTATAAACTATCACAACACTAGTACGCGGTGGTCCATCTGTCCCAACGCAATAAATACGCTCATATTACATTACAACTCGTATTTCGAGTCGGCGCGTGCGCTCATCAAATCTACCATCGGTTTTAATGCGGCCTCTGAATAGTGATGTAGCAATATCGATATAATAATTAATGTTTATTACTTGAGTTAATACTGCAGATGTTTTATGACAGATTTGAAGTCAAGGGCACAGATATAATAGTCTGTTAATTAGAAAATCTATTACTTATATGTAATTTTATTACGGTAATTTGTACATAATTGATGGATCATAACAAATAAATTTTTGATTCTTAATAAATAATTATTATTTTCAAAATTCATAGCATTATAATCATAGTCTCATAATTTATTATAAATGATTGAAACCACTAGTTTTATTTCTATTTATCTTATATAAAGACAATATCCCTATCCCTACTAATATTATAAATGCGAAACTAACTCTGTCTGTCTGTTACGTTTTCCCGCTTAAACCCCTCAACCGATTTTGATGAAACTTGGCACAGACAATCTTTAGACCTTGAGAAAGAACATAGGCTACCTTTTATTGCGAAAAAAAACTAAATCCACGCGGACGAAGTCGCTGGCGGCCGCTAGTAACAAATATATCGAATTTAAACAATAATAATACCACTTATTACTGTGGGCATATATATCTAGCAAAATTGCTACTCAAAATTTATTTTAAACAATGTTAAGTGTTTGTTAGCCTTCTTTATAGAAATATATAACAACCAAATATTGAATTTATACTCGTATCTAATTAGTCTTTTTTTTGATAGGTAAACGGCTGCATATTTCCAATATAAGCTGATCTCGTAGTGTATAGGATTTCCGTAAAACAAGAGACAGTTTATATTGAAAATGAAAAATTAAAGATTGATGTGTAACGCTGTCTACTAACAAACTTTTGTATTATTGATATTTTTTACAATTCACCCTGATTATCCAGATTGATTGCTACCAATTTATTTTTCTGTAAAGTAATAATAATTTATTTATTTCAATTTGATAGAAATATCGATACATTTTTTCGTACATCACTACACGTTACCAGTTTGTCGTATCGAACAAACGGTGTTGCGGCGTACCTCCGGTTAAAATATAATATTATGCGGTCAAAACACAAGACGGACATAACCGAGTTAAGTTTAATCTAATATTGAAAGAACATTCAACTTTTTCTATTCAATTACAAATAATGTAAGAAAAATATTGTAATTTTACAGTAGCTGTAATTTTGTTGTATGTAATTTAGTATTGTGTTGAAATCATGTGGGCGGGGATGAATTTGTGTTGAAAATTGAAAACAATGTTTTATTATTTTGTTGTTGATGATTTAAATTGATGCGGGTAAAGATATGAATACAATGTTATAACCATAGCTCGGAGTAGGTTAGGTAGAGCTATTTTGTGTACCTACTTGCCAAGTAAGAAGTATATGGACATCCCCGAATCCCGGAATTACCAACTAACTACAAACATTATTATTTTAGTTGCGTTCCGATTTAAGCAAACTAAGCTTGTTGATTATTGTCACTGATATATTTTTATTTGTCAAATATTTGACAAATCGTATATAATAAATCTTAATATATATATTTCTTGTGTGCGTGTGTATGTGACTGAACTCCTCCTAAACGACTGGACCGATTTTGATGAAATTTTTTGTGTGTGTTCAAGGGGATCTGGGAATGGTTTAGATTCACAATTTTGCGCGGTACGAAGTTCGCTGGGGCAGCTAGTATATTTATATTTTGTGTGCATATTGTAATTGTGAAGTTAATTAACTTGTTCAATTCCTATTAAGTGTATACTGGGTCTTATTTTCTCGATCTACGAGATAGATTGAGAGCTGATAGATAAAGGACGCACTCACTCTTATACATCCCCTACGTTATATTCATAAAGTCGAAAAACATTTAAAAAGTCGATTTTTTTCATAGTCCTATTTTAACCTACCGTATGCTCCACATGTTTTAGCTCTGTCATTAATAATGAATATGACGCACTGCTTAAAGGCTTTAGTTTTTAAACTATAGGGCGACCGTTTAACTCGCGCATCGCCATCTGAGGTACAAAGTCATAAAACATTAATTAAATCTCTTAAAGAACTATTTAACCACAGATAAAAGTATTATAAGACTATTCGTCAGTAGTATCCATATCGCTTGAATCATCATCACTGTCTGTGCAGCTTGAGGAGTCAGAATCTTGGCGATAGGCGATACGCGAGTTAAACGGTCGGACTATATGGATTCGGCGTATTGACAAGGTATTTTGCTTCTAACATTTCAGTTCTACTACAGTATAGTTAACAGTAGGTACTACGTAATTCTACCTACATACCTCATATGAGATGTAAAATGTAAATATGAGTGTTAAATTTCTATAAACAATTAATTTATTATCGGTTGCGCCACCGCACCGTACGCATCCTCTGATAACTGCAGTGTCAAGTTACATTTAGTTAATTTTATTAAGTTAAGGCTCATGTATACTCTTTTAAAGTACCTACTTTTGGCTTAGTACGCAGTGACGTGGGTTCGATTCACCTAAAATAAATTTTTAAGTGATGAACATGATTTTTTGTCATGTCTGGGTGTAATATGTATGTATTTACAAAAAAAAACACAAGCAAATATAATTGTTTCATTATGGACTAGATGGCGCTGCATATGTGTGTAAAAATATTATAATTATCTATTACACTTGTATGTGGGTTTTAGTAGAAATGGATTTCCATTTCTACAAAATCTGATAAAAAAATTTGAACCTTTCCAAATACCGGGATCCCTAGCAGTCTCAGATGCCGTACGAACTTAACCAGAAAGATTATGAAAGGAGTTGGATGGGTTTGTATGTCCATAACATTACTACTATGTATCGTTATCTGCCCAACCTCAGTTAAGGAAAGTATTGTTCATGTATGTCCGTAACTTCACTGCTACGCTCTTATATTTCTGCCTTAGTGGACCAACCCGGATTGAGGAAAAGGTCTTGTTCATGTCTGACCATAACTTCAGAGTTATGTACTTATATTTCTGCCTTAATGGAGCAGCCCGGGTTAAGAAAAATACTTTTCTTATGTACCTCCTAACAAAATCTTAGCAGTTCAAAGTGTTGTGCACGGTGAACGGCAAAAGGTTTGCCTCCTTGTACGAATTCGACTGAAATACAGCCGTCGAAAAGTGAGTGACAATTTTACGGCTACCACTAGTCTAAACAGCAATTTCTATCTCTTCTAATTAAAAATATATTCTTAGGTGACACATCGGATCTAGAACATTCCATGATAATAACGGAATCCGTAATATTTAAAGTAGGTAATCTTCACCTATCTTTGTTCATTACATTGTAAATTGTTATTTCTGGTATTAATTACAATAATTATTGTAATAACCCTGTTGTTGAGTCACGGTTCCGACCGTCTCGTTGTTTGTCTACTTGAGCCAAGATTGACGGAGTCATGCGTAAAGATCAACCACGTATTCCACGTCAAACTTATTAGTGTCCCACTGCTGGGCAATTATTACTCGTTCAGACAATCGTGCATGACATTTTGTACGGTACACCAACGCTCGTGTAACGTCATCTTGACACAAAGTAATACGCATCTCCGCTGCTCAATATTGGTGTAAGGAAAACATCGTGAAGAAACTGGTATGTCTAAAAATTAATTATTCGAGGACACGTGATATCCACCAACCCGCACTAGGCCAGCGTGTGTGGATTAAGGCCTAAACTCTCTCAACTCGTAAGATAGTTGAGAGAAGACTCGTGCCTATTGGGACACTAAAAAAGGTTGAAGTAAATAAAATCGTGTCGCTTCGCCTTAAGCACAATAACATTATTCTTATCGTACTCTCGCGCATGCGTAGTAGTCAGTAGTAAAATTATCTAACCATAATACTATAAGTACCTACTGTACTGTTTACAGTAATATTTTAACTCAAGTAAAATATACTCCTGACTAAAACCGCTTTTACATTATTATTTTAGTTTCTAACTTCTTTGATCTGATAAACACGGCCTCACGTGTCCCCTACAAATAGCAAAAGTCGTGGACAATTTGGACGGAGGAAGAATACCTGAGGTTTCATAGTATCAAGGGGAGGCACAAAAGATCCAGCTGGGTCGAAATGCTCTGAGTCTACCTGCCCCATTTATAAGATAAGATTAATTCTTTAATATTATTGTAACGAAAAAAGAATGGATTAGCAAGCTGAAGTGGCAGTGGGCTGGCCTCATTAGTCGAAGAACTGATAACCGCTGGTGAAAGTGAGTTCTTCAGTGGAGACCACGTCATGGCAAACGTAGTGTAGGACGACCTCCAGCTAGGTGGAGTGACGATCTGCGAAAGATAGCCGTCAGTGGCTGGATGCGATAAGCCGAAGACAGGATGAAATGACACTTATTGGCAGAGGCCTATGTCCAGCAGTGCACTGCTATAGACCGATGATGATGATGACGATTTAAAAGAAAACTAGTAACAAGTCCCCCAGACGATAACGGTCCCGATCCCAGATAGCGTGATAGCGATATAAATGTTGTCACTATAACTCGCGTGTCGCCATCTGAGGTACAAAGTCATAAAACATTAATTAAATCCCATAAAGAACTATTTAACCACAGATAAAAGTAATGTAACACTATTCGTCACTAATATCCATATCGCTTGAATCATCATCACTGTCTGTGCAGCTTGAGGAGTCAGAATCTTAGCGATATACGCGAGTTAAACGGTCGGCCTAAAGTGAACAGTTTGATTCCCTAAATCTAAAGTTCTCCAGCAACGTCCTGAGCGGAGATTTGTCCCCACATGAGGAGCCCTCAAAGCAGTTGTCATAGTACTTGATCGGCTTGACCATCTTCGGACGGCTTATCGAAAAAGTTCGATCAACCAATAATGTCCCTACCGGATAATTAAATAATTTGTTTGTAATGTTATTGTTTGATAATTTTGACGGGCCGGTGGCGTGGTCGGTAAGATACTTGCTTTTCACGCCGCAGGTCGTGGGTTCGATTCCCACCCGAGACAAACATTTCTTTAAATATGTCTGTTTGTCTGGTGTCTGGGTGTAATTATCTATATTTAAGTATATATTTACAAAAGAAAAGTATTATATGTATAGTATATACCAGTTATCTGGTTTCCATAACACAAGCTCTGCTTAGCTTGGGACCAGATGACCGTGTGTGTTAATGTCCCAGAATATTTATAAAAAAAAAAAAAATCATCGTATGGTCAACATAAAAGAGACAATAATTAGTTACAAATACAATTCATGTTTTGTCGTTTTCACACTTAAAATACTTTATCATTTGCCAGAGACACAGTATTATTTAAACATTCGTCAGCTTGCTTTTCGTTTAAAACTAGTGTCCTACGGTTAAGCATGGTCTTCTCTCAACTATTATGTATGAGTCTTAATAGACCAAAGTTTGGCCTTAATCCTCACACACCGGTCAAATACGGGTTCTTAATGTCACAAGTTTGATCAAGTTGTGTAATCTGATACTGTGCACCCGCCTTAACACTAATTCAAAACAATACATACTAAACAATATTTACTTAATTCAATGAATAATACAATAACATTAAAAATAATTTATTATTTACATGATTTACGTCGGTTTTCCTGTTAACTGGATTTGTTTAAACTTGTTTACTTCTTTTGCGGTTATCTGTGGTTTTGTACCTTAATTTTATCCGGGTACTTTGTACGGAGATACTTTGACTTAACACAAAATCCTACCATTATTATACATACGGAATTTAGTGAAGCGACTTCGTTTAATAACCGCGAGGTCTCGGGTTCGATTCCTGGGTCGAGTAAAAAGACTCTGATATACGTAGATAATCTTAGAGCTACGTAGGCTACAAGTCCGCAAAGTTGAAATGGGATTGGGCTGGTCATATTTGTCGCATGCATCGAGACAGATGGGCCCGTATCACGACGCAGTGGATTCCTGGAGACGGTCGGACGTCTGCGAGGAAAACCACGGAAACGTTGGTGCGATTATATAGGCTCGTTTGTCGCGACTTGGACGGAGGAAGCTAGCAATAGGGACAGTTGGAAGGCTATGGGGGAGGCTTTTGCCCAGCAGTGGAACACTACAGGCTACTAAAAAAAATATCTTGGAGCTCAAGCTGGAGTTGTGCCCGATGAACGACATATCTTTGGGACATATGATACTAAGCAATTACTTTATTTTATTTTATTTATATCATACGGTGGTTGTATCAGCTGTGCGCTCTCCAGGGTCACTAACCGCTTATTTTACGCTGTGCGCTTTTATCAAGTTAAAACAAGAAATAAAAAAATGAATTGAACAATTCATTGAAATGTATCGAATTTACTGATATGAATGACCAGTAGGTAGGTTCAAAACTGTACCTACCGAGTGCACAATATTTTATGATGCTTCTGAAACCAAAAAAAAAATCCACTAGTTAAAAAGGTTTCCTATTTGAAAGCCTAGTACTATTCCGCTGCACTACTGCTGTTCTACAAATTGTAATGGGCTGTTCGTCATTATTATTGTAAATAAATAAATAAATAGGTTACAAATCGTGAAATACAAAACAAAGAAAGCTCTATAAACTTAATAAACTAACACTCCAAGACCTGATTTGAACTGATAACATACTCAAGTACGCATATTGATAATGCACTTTAAATATTTTGCAATATGAAATATTATTTTATCTAAGTAAACAATGCACTTTACATACCGTGGGAATAGAGCTTATGTATGTTTAGCTAAGATAATTATGTTACATTAACATTACGCAATGATATGAATGCATAAATACGCATTTATGCACGCCATTTTATAAGATGACCAACCTTTTTTATTTTAAAATAGGTTTACTTGATTTGAAAACATTTTTTTTTGCGGATGACCTAACCCAATTAGCCGGAAGGATTTTTATTGGTTCACGGACGGTCGAAGCGAGCAAGTAGAAAGAGAAGAGCCGTCTGATTGGGCTATACTGTGCCCGGGAGGTCGCGGTTTGATTCCCTCCCCGGACAATATTTGTGTAATAACAAATATTTATTTCGGTGTCTGGTTTGTTGAGGGACTACCCTCCGTGCCTCGGAGAGCACGTTAAGCCGTCAGTTCCTGTTGTCATTTACCACATCTATGATAATCGTTACATGTAGTCAAAAGCCAAGATAATCTGACACCTGGTCTAACCATCTCGGCTACTGGTTCCGTACAGGTTTCGAGGTCTGATGGCAGTCGCTCGTATCATTCTGGTGGCTAGCCGCATCAGGTTAGACTGGGAGCCGACCACAATAGAAATGGGAAAAAGGCAAGGGGAGTGATGACTGTTTCTTACAACTTGGCGGTGGACACCAAACAAGTGAAGTGAAGTGACATTCGTAATTGCTTCGAAATCTCACTTTGTCTAGAGGCCTAGATTATCAAACTTGGTCCATTTGATAGGCATTAAATTTAGCTAAAACCTTTATTATACTTAGTTTAAAACAATAGGAAACAATATCTTTGAACGTATAAACCCAAGAGGGTAAGTTGAGATCGAACGTAACTCGCGAAGCAATAGCTTGCTTCGGGGTTAACTACTGTTCATATTGAGGGTTTAAAGTACAAGATGTAGCGGAAATTAATAATTAAGTACATTACAATGGGATGATGACAGTTTTTTTTTATACACGTGTTGACAACAATAGGTACTTGTATACTATACAAAACCTAGGCATTTTATTAAAATTCATACTATTTAACGGATTAAATCGCTTGGAATTAAGTCTCTCTAATACAACACTATACATAAAATGCATTAATAAAAATACTTCATTTGGAAAAAATAAGTTTACTGAGTTTTTAGGCAGTGTTTCTCAGTAGTTGCCAGTCATTCACTGCGCGGTAGGAAAAGAACTTGGAATATTTTATGTAGACTCGCGTCTTAAAATAAATAAAAAGTATTTTTATTTCATTCCATATTTTATATAGATTATCGCTGTACTCTTATAACTTAGACCTAATTTAGCTATAGTATTACCTGCAACATTTAATTTACACGTATGAACTTTCGCAGTGGAGAAGCAGAAGCGGTTCTATAACCGGTTCTAGTACTGCAACTTGACTCTGAACAGGATTTTAGAGACTATAGGTACCACTATTACAACATAGTGTAACTACTTATTGTGGCTTAGTACACCATGATTGAGACCAATGGTACGGGAAGTAGAGGTGTCAACGTCTATAAATCGCGTACCTATTTTAAACGAAGTTTATAAATTAACTAGCTGCCCCAGCGAACTTCGTACCGCGCAAAATTGTGAATCTAAACCATTCCCAGATCCCCTTGAATACACACAAAAAATTTCATCAAAATCGGTCCAGTCGTTTGAGAGAAGTTCAGTGACATACACACTCACAGAAGAATTATATATATAAAGATTTGCCGCATGGGTGTCCGACAGAAATGCAACCAACGAATACCGATTTTCCAATACTTCAAAATTTTTTAGTGTCCCACTGCCGGGCTAAGATCTTCACTCAACTGTTTCACGAGTTGAGAGAGTTTAGATCTTAACCCACATACGCTGGCGAAGTGCGTGTAAATGATTTGTTTTTAGACATGCCGGATTTCTCAAGATGTTTTCCTTCATTGATATTGAGCAGCGGCAATAATTTGTCACTTTGTCCTCACTATTTTATGATTTAAAATTATTTAAACCACTTCTCGCTAAGTTATATTCTAAAACGATTTCATAATTCCCCCATTAAGCACTGCCACTACACAAATTGCGGTTATTAATATCCAATAATTATTAGTTCTGTTTTGTAATAGACTTGCAAGTTAATTTGTTTCTTTACGATCAGTTTTATTCGTGAAACAAGTTTGGTATAACATGCTAAGTCCTAAGTTCTTGTCAAAGAAAACCGGTCCCTACCAAGAATGATCCGCGAAGCTATTGAAATTAAAAAAACATCCTAATTTTAACAGAGAAAATGTTTAATTTACTTGTACTAAAACCCAAGCAAAATCAACTCAGAATTCAAGTCACTGTGAGCTCAGTTTGCTTAAATCGGAACGCAACTTAAATAATATTGTTTGTAGGTAGTCAGTAATAATTGTGATTAGTATTTTTGGACGTCATATACCTCAGTCCACCAGTGAACTTGAAGTCTGAAAAGACTTTGAAACGTCGGGATCTAAAATAAACCGAGATAAAATCCGTTAAAAAGTAGTTTTATTTTAATATTTATTTCAATAAAGGCCTATTATAGGTAGGTACAGAAAAGTACATATTTTCTTTAATTTACGTAAATATAACGAGCGGTGTAGGCCGTCCGATTATGCTATACTGTGCCCAGGAGGTCGCGGGTTCGATTGCCGCCCTGGACAATATTTGTGTAGCAACAAAAATTTGTTTCGGTGTCTGGTTGGTTGAGGGACTACCCTCCGTGCCTCGGAGAGCACGTTAAGTCGCCGGTCCCGGTTGTCATTTAACACGTCTATGACAATCGTTACATGTAGTCAGAAGCCAATATAATCGGACATCTGGTCTAACCATCTCGGCTACTGGTTCCCTACGGGTTTCGAGGTCTGATGGCAGTCGCTCGTATAATTCTGGTAGCTAGCCGCATCAGGTTAGACTGGGAGCCGACCCCAATAGAATTGGGAAAAAGGCAAGGGTAATGGTGATGACGTTAATATAACACAATGAAATAAGACTACTTCATAACGGATTTTATTGCGGTTGATTTTGTATTTTATGGCCCGAAGTTTCGGTCTATATTCATACGTCATGGTCATGGGTGGGCTGAGGTATTTGACGTCTCTACTTATTAATTACAACTGTATCTGACTACTTACAAACATTATAATTATTATTTATGTTGCGATTTAAGTAAACTCATTGTGACCTCAGAACGGGGTTCAAGTCCCGAGTGTCTTCTCTTCGCGCGTCGCTGATATTGATCCTGGCTTACAGAAACAGCAGTTTAGTGGCGGAATAGGTCTCATAAGGAAAAAAAAACCTTTAAAGCCACCACGGAGGAAACTCGGTTATTTTCGTCCTAATCTATATATGTATGTATATAAAAATGAATCCTTAATTCCCTTGGTCACGACATCACGCGTGAACGGCTAGACCGATTTCGCTAATTCTTTTTTTAGAATAATCCCTGAAGTACGAGGATGTTTCTTATGCAGAGAAAAATAAATACAACAAATTCTAACTTCATTATCAGCATCATCTCCCACGATCAGTCACTTCCCGCCCGGGAGTAATGGTGCACATTGCATTTATTGCGCAGTCAGCAGATAACGAAATGCTCACATTTTCCATTCATTTTATTGCTAACCAGTTCACATTCGGATCGCGCCATACTAACACCTATCATTAGATTAAGAAGTGGACTCAATATAATTATCAAGGAAAATCTCTAGTTTCATTCAGTATCAAGCAATCATTTATCAATCAGTAAAAGAAGTTCCGATGAAAACTGTACAATTCTCCTCCAAAACAGCTTGACTGATTTTTATGGAATCTTATACCTACCTATATTCTATAGGTTTGAGAATCGGTCGTTATCTATTTTCGGACCCGGTAGTACTGCTTAACTGGGCAGAACGATGTCTGCGGGGTCCACTAGTTTGTTAATAAAAAAAATTGCCGACATACATTAATAGATATACCTAAAAAAGGAAATTAAAATATATCTATTTTCAATCTAGAAATTGTACCTTGAACTAAATAAACTTAATACCAAAACAAGCCCAGCTGGGATCGAATCGGCAACCTGCGACCAGTCTGCCCACGCGATGTGGGCGTCCTACCATGTCCAACACTACCCAAAGCCTTTCATCATAAAGATAACTTAACATATTGTTGATGTGGTACAGATTTTGTAAGTGGTAGGATCTGTAAAAAATTCACTGGAACCATTGAAATAAAACTACTTAATAACGGATTTTATCGCGTTTTATTTTAGATATTTATATCCCGACGTTTTAAAATCTCTTCAGACTTCATGGTCAAATAGGGCTGAGGATTTAAAGTCCCACCTATTAAATGAAATTCATATCAAACAGACACATACCCATATTTTATTTTTAGATTTGGCCTTACAATAAATGATAAAATCAATTCTAAAATGTTACATTACAAACAGACACGTCCATCACACAAATGTCTGACTTGTGTGGGAATCGAACCCACGACCTGCGGCGTGAAAAGCAAGTATCTTACCGACCACGCCACCGGATTGTCTAATGTCCCACTATATGTTATTATATTAGAATACTTTGATTTATGAAATTCCAATCATCACTATTCAAAACTTAAGCCATGAATCTACTCCATCTATATCTCAGCAGTCTAGATACAGAATAACAATACGGAATTAGCATTTTAAATCTAAGCCATAACCTAGGACAGTGCAAACTAGATGGGAAAGCTATAATAATAAATTCTAAACTTGTTTTACAACGGAACGAAAGTATTTCACAGTCTAATCATGAAAGAGGGTAGATTGAATCACAATCGGGGCTTATAAGGCGCTACACAAACAGAAAGCGGCGCGGCGTAGATAAGGTACAGATACGGCAAAATAGTTTGTGACGTGGCGGGCGGAAAGGAGCGGCGTGCCTGCGCCGTCCGCTCGCCGCCTTCAGTCACGAACAATTTTTTCAATCTGCGCCATATCTGTACCTTACCTACGCCGCGCCGCTTTCTGTTTGTGTAGCGCCTAAGTCTGCTGATTATATTCTAACTACCTCGATGGTTCAGTGGTAAGCGTGCTCACTTGATATCCGCGAGGTTCCGGTTTCAAATCCCGAGTACACATACATTTCTAATTTAGAGAATCTTAGTTGAGATAGACACGATGGCCAAGTGCGGGTTGGTGGATGTCATATGTCCTCGAATGATTAGTTCTTAGACATTCCGGTTTCCTCACGATGTTTTCCTTCAACGATATTGAGTTGCGGCGATGAAACAATTCACATATGTATGTGTGGGCATTACCGAGTATCGAACCCGCGGACCACCACCGCTGCTTCAAGTACCTACCTTAGTAGTGTACTAATGTAAGAAAGAGTGCAATGGATGGTCCAAGGACTACTTAAAGTTCACTCAAGTACCTACTAAAAGTTTTGTTAAACCACTATAAATAAAATAATTTCAGTGACCCATTTTATCTACTGACTCAATGATAACAAAGCAAAATTCATTGAAAATCTAATCCTACTGCAAAATGATTCACAACTCGTACTTGGCCTAGTTGCGCACACGCATGCAGTAGGAAACAATTTTCCGTATATTTCCCTATACATTTATTTATGCACATTATTTGTTAATGAATGCTAATTTTGCAAATAACATGATCTTTACAAAATAATAAAACAAATTATACAGAATTATTAACTGCCTCTACGGTCCAGTGTTATATACAAGCGTATTTGCTTAAAATCCGCGAGGTTCTGGGTTCGATTCCCGGGTCAAGCAAAAATATTTTCTGATATACTTAGAGAATCTTAATTGCAGCCCGAAGTTTGGAATTGTTGAATGGCAATAGGCTAGCTCCCTATTACGTATGGGACCCAAACATAGCCCTCGAAAAGCGAAAAAAATCATCTCTACTAACACCCTCGGGAAATACAGTAGTGATACTATGTTATGCTATTATACAAAACAAAAGCTAAAATCCTTCTATCCTGGTAAAATTTAGGATCGAGTGGCCTTTGGTCATTGTAGTCATTGCAAGAAAAATTCAAATTATTGTTTGAGAGTCTAATTAAATCAGGAATCGTCCGAGGCTTTATTTTTCTTTGGGGTCGGGCGATTCCTGATGCAGCGTTCTCATACTCATTACCTTTATAGTTAGACCGTTTAACTCGCGTATCGCCATCTGAGGTACAAAGTCATAAAACATTAATTAAATCTCATAAAGATCTATTTAACCACAGATATAAGTAATGTAAGACATTTGTCACGAATATCCATATCGCTTGAATCATCATCACTGTCTGTACAGCTTGAGGAGTCAGAATCTTGGCGATAGGCGATACGCAAGTTAAACGGTCTATCTATAGTAATATTATTATCTTCATCATCATCATTAGCCTCCCCTAAACGCCAGCCCTGATCGGTAGCCAGCTGTTAGCATCCATCGGCTTCTCGCAATTTCAACAAGGTCATCAGTCTACCTTGTAGCAGGCCGGCTGACGCTGCGACGTCCATTACTTGGTCTTCATTCAAGAACCTTTATACCCCAGCTATCGGTTCTACGAGTTATGTGGCCTGCCACTTCAACTTGCTCACTTTGATCGCTATGTCGGTGACTTTCATAAACAACTTGCCTGTGCCCTAATTCATGTAAATTCTTGATGTGTCGATCAAGTTGCGGTGCAGTTGCAATTAAGTTTTCGTCTAGTGCAAAATGGTATTTATAAAATTGTTTAGCTGTCATATTATCTAGTCTAAACCGCTCGCGTGACGCGAACTTGACGCGAGCGTAAATGACAAAGTAGTCAAAGTTACGAGAGTAAGAAAAGGGCTGTTTTGATCGAAACTTAACTGCAACTGAAATTATTTAATTACGTGAATTAGTCGAATGATATAGTTTACAATGAGATGCCCCTCGCATTCGTCATTTCGAATAATTTTCAGCAAAAGGTGTCAGTAGAGTATAACTCTATATGGCTAGAGGAAAAACCAACCTTCCTTCTTAATTGCTGTCACCAGATATCGCACCGCGACACGGCACGGTTGCTTAGCGGTGCGGCATTATCTGGTGGGTGGTCACTAACCACGGCCGAAACTTACTACCAGTTTACCTCGCACACGCGTGCTCAGTTATGTATTGTCTTGTAATATGCACCAAACTCCATCTTTACTCTCGCCTAAATCTTTAATTTGTGTATTTTCATGATCGAATCACTGCTTCCCAAGATACAGGTTCTCCTAGTTTGGGGAGCACAGTGTATTCCTATTTTGGCATAGATTTTTGGTTAGGTATTTGAAACATTGCACATATATGTTGCTACGCATATCTATGTAATATTTTTGGCAAATAAACTTTTTATTATTATTATTATTATTAGTTTTTATAATATTCTCATACAATCTTCGTTAGCTCTGTTTAATATTTGTGTGTAATTAACAGTAATTTTTTAACACTAAAACCAAATTTAATTTGATATTCTCCTCAGTTCTTAGCAAGTCAGAATCTCACGACAATAACGGTGTCATTAATATTCTAGACCTTACAATAATGAACATAGCCTAGGCAACTGCTGCATGTCTGATATGTCACGAATAGGTTTACTGTTAGAATAGGTTTAGGGCTTAGAATTAGAAGTGCTTAATAACTATACATATAGAGTGACTGGTGGGTTGTACGGTTGATTTGTAAAATGAAAGATAAAATGATAATGATAAAGAATGATATATTAACTACACAGATTTACACTAAAGATTTGATATTGCTAATGATAGGTACGCGGCGCAGAGTTAGCCACTGAGCGGACTGATAGGTCGCGGAGAATGCTATGTCGTCGAATTTGCTGCAATTACTAACCGATTGTTATTGTGTTTTAATGCGTTTTATAAAGAAATAAGTTGCTCACTGCGCGGCCGCCTCAACATAAAACTAATACTATTGATTTGTACGGGTTTGCCCGTACAAAAAGTGTGAAATATTATATAACTTATAATGGAGCAAGTTTTGAAGTGAAAAATTCTTTAACCGCGTTTTGCACTTTTTGGTAGGGGAAAAACATTTGGGTTTGCGTCACTGATATCTGTGAAAAGTTTTTATTCATTGAAGGAATTTTACGACTATAAACATACATAACTTTTTTAACTATGTATGTACTCAAGACTTATAATTTTCTCGTCATTATCTAATTATTAAATATTTTTTTTATCATAAAATAGGTTTGCGCTTAACCACAACTTGCCTGATGTGAAGCAATGATGCAGTCTACGACGGAACGCGCTTACCCAGCAAATACCGAATCACTCGTGACTTGAAGACCAGCAGATTGTTGCTATCGGGTAACATAGATTCCACAATTTGGCAGTTCGCACACAATGAAAGTGGAAGCAAAGCACTTAAATATGCTAAGCTCCTTTATTATCTATGTTAACACCTTTTTTAACCATATTTATGGCAAATAAATCTGTGAATCTGATTGTATTCGTGCGCGATCCAAAACAGTCTAGGTGTCCCGAGATATGTACATAGATTGTTTATTGAAGAAATAAATGAAATTAAAATTGGCTGGTTTCAAATCCGAGTCTCTTTACAGTACTGCTGTTGATCCTGGCTTACAGGAAGAGCAGTGCCGGGATAGCGGTGTTAGGTTAAGTGCCGTACAAAAAAAATAACAATAAATGTACAACTTCTTTATACAAATCAATCAAATTAATATTTCAAACGCTGCAATAGTCATACAATTTGTATGTCAGAAGTGATTTTGTGCTTTGATACCTACCTACATTGTATTATAGGTTGGTATAATTGACGTCATTAAAGATCGTAAGTGCAGGTATCATTATATCAAATTGATAAATAATTGTAATGCATTTTTATGTACCAACATCTTACCTACATAAGTGCTGATTTGAATGTTGTTTAAAAATGAAACGTAGACTAGGTTTTGTAAAATATTAGGAACTACCCAGTCTGACCGCGGCTCTGCCCAACTGTATGTTCCTTATCGCGCTAAAACGTTTTTTGCGCAGTCGGATAAAAACTATCCCATGTCCTTTACCGGGTCTCAAAATATCCCCATACCAAATTTCATCCAAATCGGTTCGGTAGTTTGGGCGGAAAAGCGCGACAGACAATTACTTTTGCATTTATATTTTTTGTGGCCGATGAACGGCAATAGGCTCGGCCCTATTACGTATGGAACTTAAACATAGCCTACGAAAAGGAGGTGATATGTAACTCTGCCTACACACGCGAGATACTATGTTGTGGTTATAATAAAAGTAAAGATAAAAGGACTGAATTTAAACAAAAAACTGTCGCTATCACCATCGGCTATCAAACATAACTCGTCAAATTATTCGTGGTGCGAGTTTGGAGACAAAGACCTTCTTGAAAGAGTTTTAGCCAAAGGAGTTGTCTACCGTTGATTTCGCAGTAAACTACGTAACACCACGCAGCGCACAGGACGCGCTGCTTCATCGTGATAATTTTTTTATCGTTAATCAAAATCAAATCAAAATATATCTATTAGTTAACAAGATAGTATGTAGTACCTAAATTCAACAACAGTGATTAAGTACCTGTAGTAGGAGCCGCCTCTGCTGTTTCGTACAAGTTTAGTTTTACTTTAGTTTTAATTAATATCTATGTAATAATGAGCTGTGTCAGCATGCGTCGTCTACTCGATAGTCCGCGTGTGACTGAGTGTCGGTGAGTCCGTCGGACTCATTTTGGACCGCGCACTGTATTCTAGTGCCATATCTTTAATTTTTTAATTTATCTAAGATTTTATAAATATTTGTTTAGTCCTCCTTGATGTATTCGTCAACAGCGAACCTGGCAAAGACAGCTAAACCTTCCTATACCTACACCTACAATGTCGATGGTCATCTTTATTGTGCATCCTGTATGCGTACTTTTAAAACCAATCTCGGTTTCACGAGCCATTTTCGGGACACGAAAGAAGACTATGTAGCTAGCTCAATTTTTTACATTTTATATCGTGCCCAGCTGTGGGATAAACAGTTTCATACAGCCTTCCTCTATAAATAAGCTATCTAACAGTGCAATTTTTCAAATTCGACCTGAAATTAACGCTTTCAACCAAACCAACACTGCTGAGCACGCGGTAGGAGCCGCGGTGGAAAGCTAGTAAGAAAAAAAAATCATTTTTTTTTCACGTATAATGAGTATAGACAGATTAGTTATGCTCGACTAAGCATAAAATAATCGTTAACCTTTTTAAAGTTGGGTAAAAATTGAAATTCAACTTTATACATCGAAGTCGGTTAATAATTACCAAAATCCATCCACAGTATACTTCACAAACGATTTTAAAATTCGTTGAGATTGATTATACCGAGTCCCGTAGCCTATGGGTAGCTGTTGGTAAAAAACTGACAACCAGTGATTAGATAATGATTCCTTTGTCATTATGTATTGGAGGCAAAAAGTGTCGGAGCTTGAGGCTGACGCAGGGCTGCCACAAGCAGGAAACTAGAGCTTTAAGTCTTTCTATAAATTTGTATATTTTTTTACTGGCAATTTGCCCCAACTTTCTCGATTTTGAAACCTTTTCATGAGCCTCTCTACACACACAATCCAGTCCTTTTTAGTGTCCATGGCATAGTTTTTTGAACTATAAAGAGTTTGGTGGGTGGTAGATGTTACATGTCCTCGAATGATTACTTCTTAGATATCTCACCGGTATTTGGCAGCCGCGATGGAATAATTCACACTGAAATGTGTGGGCACGACCGGGGTTATCAATTGCGACGTTAATATAAATTTCAAAGGCGAGGCTAATCCAAAGCTATCGGCGGCGGCGCCAACATAACACCCCGTGCAGCAATTTTGTTATAACACTTTACACAATTTAACGGGACCGTGACGTGGTCTAGAAGACTCTTGCTTTTCACGCCACAGGACGTGGGTTCGATTCCCAAGACAGTCATTTGTGTGATGAACATGTATGTTTGTCTTGAGTCTGGGTGCAATTTATTTATTATAATTATAAATATAGATTTACAAAAGAAAAGTAGCATTTGTATAGTTTAATAGTTATTTGGTTTCCGTGACACAAGCTCTGCTTAGAATGGCTCTGCTCTGCTGCTCAGATGACTATATGTTGTAATGTCACAGAATATTAATATTATTAATTACTACAAGTCTTAATTTTTTATATGGATTTGTGTGAGTCAAGTTCATAAACTAGGATACCCTGTGCTATGTCAATATGACACTCAATGTCTTTTGCACTAATTAAAATTTTATACTTAACTATTAGGTATTTTATTTCGAAATTCGAAGTTTTTAAAAAAGGAAACATTTTTTAAATTTAATTTTCACACCACCTAATAATTTAATTAAAATAAATTGGTAATGACATTTTAGGATATCCGAAAAGCTATTAATAATTTGTTTGTGACAACCCTATGTCAAAGCACGAGAGCTACTGTATAGTTCAAGAGCAAGTCACGAGCGAACGATCAACGATAGCTAACGTGTAATACATAACTATAGCTATAACTACTGCTGTGTATCTCAACTTTGACTTATTTTAACTAGTAAATATCCTCAATAGATTAGCGGTGGCGCAGAGGCCCGGCCATCTCCTTAGATTTATAAGGTCGCGGGTTCGATTCGCAGACGTACCCACATATCCTTGTGTACTCAATATTGGTGAAGGAAAACACTGTGAAGAAACCGGCATGTCTAAGAACTAATCATTCGAGGACATGTGACATCTACCAACCCGCACTTGGGTAGCGTGCGTGGATTAAGGTCTAAGGGGTGCCAGGTCGGGCTACCTCCTCGTGTGTCGCACGGTTGCAGTTCCTTGCTGGATACTTGTATCTGGGGGGAAGGGCAACCGTTAGCGGCCGGTGCACCCTGGATACTAGAGATGAACTCCCCGCATGGGGTTTGCATTTTTAGTTTCGAAAGGCTCGACAACAATGGCCCTTTTTAGGGCCACTGCGGACCTCTCCTCTGCCGCCTCTGTCCATCAGAGGTGGCTAACGGATGAGGCAGGTTGCGGGCTCGGCGAGCACTTACCCTGCCGTCGAGCATGCTGTGGAGGATTCATTCCTTCATAGCACCGTACCAAAATCTCGTAAGCCTTTGGGGAACGAGGGCCTTGGCTTAACCGCCCGGGCCGCGAGGAAGAAAACCTCTATAAAAAATTACCCTAATTCAAGCCGGTGAGGCGCACGGCGAAGAATGCGTGGCTGGCAGGGAGGCCAGTCGTGAGTGTCCCTCACCTCGGGGAACCGGCCGACACCCCGTTGTATATAGGCTTACCCGGGTACAGGGGGCACTGCTCGGGTGGACTGAATATTTCCCCCATACTCGTGGGACTTGCATGATGTCTGAAATTTTAAAACAAACTACCAATAAAAAAACTGAAGTAAGAGTGGAGAAAATGGACGTTGTGTCCGCGACCGGGGCACAGGATTTGGAGAGACAACCAGAAGAGGTTCGTTTCTCGGATCAAATCGAGAGTGCAGTGGAGTCTGACGCTGACTCTTTAGTGAGCCGCGGCAATTCTAGAAGCGCTCGGAAGCGCAAAAAGACGAAACCCTCACCCAACACTCCGAGTGACGAAGCGGGGAGACTGAGTCCTGAGGACAAGCGAAAGCGGAAGGAGATGCCTCCGCCGCAACCGCTACTGCCTCCGCCTACACCAAGCATAAGTGCTTATGTGAGGGCCTCCAAAGCCCAGAAAGTTCTACTGGCGGGGAGTACAGAGAAAGAAGCTGAGAGCAGTCGGCGTGTTCTCCGTTCGGCAAGGAGCCTGGATAATATCCATGACTCCTCACCATGCAGTGAGGACCCGAAGCAGCTGATGGCCAAAGACATGTCCGCTCAAATAGACGTGGCCCTGGATTCAATTAGCCACGTTGCTAGGGTGTCCAAAAACCTATCAGGGCGGATGGTCAAGCAATTAAAAGATGCCGTGCAATGCATTCGGGAACTGAGCGAAGAGCTCTTGGAGCGTACTAGCTCAGAAGAGGTGCGGAAAATGTCCCGCAAACTTGAGTTTCTGCAGCGAGAAAATTCTGAAATCAAGTCAGAACTTGAAATGCTCCGCCGAGAATACGCGCTGGGAAAAGAGGCTCTAGCAAGTGCTCAACCAGTGGCAAGCCAAAGTCGAGAAGAGGTGCGCAGCCTCAAGGAGCAGGAGGCGACTTTCAATGCCCGTCTCTGCGCTCTAGAGCGTATTATGCTGCGCCCCAACTTAGCCGGTGGGAAAAGTTTGAAAACTTTTAGTGAAGTGGTAACCGCCTCGCTTCCCAAAAGTTCAGCGTCGTTGTCCCGTCCTGGTCCGCTGTCCAGTAATAAGGCTTCGGCATCTTACTCCAACCAAGCGTCGAGTAAGTCTTCTTCTCCTCCTGACACTGCTCCAATGAATAAGGGCGCAGGAGAAGGGAAGTTGAGACTCACCAGAAGGAGGAGAAAGAAGAAGAAGAAGAGCGTTGTCCCACCTGCAGGAGCCCAACAACAGATTCCTCCAACAGGGATTAATAAAAAGAGTCGCAATGGCACGGGGGTGCCACCGTTGCCTCCTCAGCCATCACGGGGGGGCGATCAATGGGAGACAGCCGGCAAAAGAAAAGCCGAGAGAAAAGCTGCTCAGAAGAAGCGCAAGGCGGCAAAGAAGGCTGCGGCGCGACTTAGCGTGCCGCGATCCGCTGCCGTCGTTTTAACACTGCAGCCGGAAGCTGTGGAGCAGGGCGTCAGTTATGCTGAACTTCTAAGCAAAGCGAAAGCGTCGGTCAAACTGGACGAGCTTGACATCAACGGTCTTCGGTTCAAGACTACGCGCACCGGGGCTAGGTTACTCGAAATCCCCGGTGCAGCCAGTGGGTCGAAAGCTGACGCCCTTGCTGACAAACTAATGGCCAGCCTGCCAAAAGACGTTGTAAGAGTGTCCAGGCCGATCAAGACCATTGAGTTACGTGTCTCTGGCCTGGATGACTCAGTCTCACAGGCCGAATTGACGGCTGCAGTAGCCAAGGTGGGTAACTGTCCCGCGGAGCAAGTGCGGGCGAGCACTATTCGACCGGCGCCCTCTGGTTTGAGGACGGCGGTAATAAGCTGTCCTGTAGCGGCAGCTAAAAAGCTAGCGGGAGGAAAGCGTCTCCTCGTTGGCTGGGTGTCGGCGCAGGTTAAAATCCTACCACCGCGCCCCTTGCGGTGCTACCGTTGTATGACCAACGGTCACGTCGGCGTGCGGTGCACCGCTGAAGTAACCTGCGTGGGTAGGTGCTTCCGCTGTGGTCAGTCGGGCCATAAGGCTGCCGACTGCAGCGCCGCGCCGCATTGCGCTGCATGTGCTGCGACAGGTAAGCCGGCTGACCACCGCATGGGGAGCAAGGCCTGCGCCCCACCCAAAAACAAGGGAAACAAGACGGTAACTGCGGTCACTATAAAGCCCAGTGTACCTAGTGCGCCACCCGCAGCGCCAGTGGAAATGGAGGTAGTGGAACTGACCCAATAATGGCTCTCTTCCGCTACCTCCAAACAAATCTAAATCACTGTGCCAGAGCACAAGATCTTCTATACCAGAGCCTGGCGCAGTGGGAAATCAATGTGTGCGTTGCCGCCGAGCCGTACTTCGTCCCGCCTAGAGATGACTGGGCGGGCGACGTGAGTGGCTCGGTGGCCATAATAATTCGTGCGGCTGCTGGTACCCCGCCCTTCGAGAGTGTGACGAGGGGTCAGGGATACGTGGCAGCCAAAATAGGAAAAACTCTGGTCGTGGGGGTTTACTCCCCACCCAGTCAGTCTCTCGCTGACTTTGAGGCTCTTTTAGCGAGCTTGGGCACGATCGTCGCTCTTAGCCGTCCTCTCCCTGCACTCGTCCTGGGGGACTTCAATGCCAAATCAACGGCTTGGGGCTCCCCGGCTACGAGCCCGAGGGGAGAGTCGCTCGAGGAGTGGGCCCTTACTACAGGTCTACTCATTCTCAACCGGGGCTCTGCACACACGTGCGTGCGCTTGTGGGGCGGGTCCATAGTGGACCTCTCATTGGCTAGCCCCACCCTGGCACGTCGTGTTCGGGAGTGGCGCGTCGTTGAGGACGTGGAGACGCTTTCGGATCATCAATATATCCGCTTCGACGTCTCCACTCGGACTTCCGACGCCCCCATTCGTCCCGGCCCGGTTGGGAGTGCTCCACGCTGGGCTCTAAAGCAACTAAACAGGGAGCTGCTCCTGGAAGCCGCTCTAGTCCAGGCTTGGGTGACATTCCCCGATAGACCTGTTGACGTTGAGGATGAAGCGGAATGGTTCCAGGAGAGTGGGTCACGTTTGTGCGACGCGGCAATGCCGCGGGTTCATTCTGTGGCGACCAAACGTCAAATGTACTGGTGGTCGCCGCAGATCGCGCAGTTGCGCGAGGCCTGTTTGGACGCCAAACGACACCTGAACAGGCATAACAGAAGGCACCGTGGCGCTGCACACGTGGCCCTCAGGGGGGCGGAATTACACGAGGCGTACCGAGAGGCGAAGAGGGCCCTTCAGTACGCCATCGAACGAGCGAAGGCCGAGGGATACAAATTGTTTCTCGAGACTCTTGAACGAGATCCGTGGGGTCGCCCATACCGCTTGGTACGGGGCAAGTTACGTCCGTGGGCCCCACCATTGACGCAGAGTCTCCGGCCTGAGCTCCTTGAAGAGGTGGTGAGCACTTTATTCCCTGCGACGGGGGAGCATGTGCCGCCACCTATGGTTCCGCCCACCCAGGAACTCAGCGTGGACGCAAATGACGACGTGCCCGAAGTGACCCGGGCAGAGTTGAGAGCGGCGGTGGCGCGTATGTCTGCGAAAAACACCGCCCCAGGGCCCGACGGCATCCATGGCCGTGTGTGGGCTCTGGCTTTAGGGGCTCTCGGACCTCGACTTATAGGGCTTTACAACACGTGCCTGGAGCGGGGCCAGTTTCCGCGTAGGTGGAAAACTGGAAAACTGGTCCTGCTGAAGAAGGAGGGGCGCCCGGCGGATAGCCCATCCGCCTACCGGCCCATAGTGTTGCTGGACGAGGTGGCGAAACTCTTCGAGCGAATAATCGCCGAGCGCCTCGTCCAACACCTGAGTGGTATAGGGCCGGACCTGGCGGACAACCAGTTTGGTTTTCGCCGAGGGCGCTCCACCGTACACGCAGTGTTACGGGTTAGGGCCCAGGCGGAGGAAGCTGTTTCCCAGGGCAAGGTGGTGCTAGCGGTGTCTCTTGACATCGCCAATGCCTTTAACACTTTGCCCTGGAGCTGCATAAATGAGGCACTAAAATATCACCAGGTGCCCAGCTACCTCCGCCGCATTGTCGAGGCCTACCTCTCCGATAGGAACATTATTTTCCCGGGTCACGAGGATTGGCACAGGCGAGAGATGAGGTGCGGCGTTCCACAGGGGTCGGTTCTAGGCCCTCTCCTGTGGAATGCCGGCTATGACTGGGTGCTGCGCGGTGCCTTCCTCCCCTCCGTCAGCGTGGTTTGCTACGCTGATGACACACTAGTGTTGGCAAGGGGGGAGACGCACCGGCAGGCGACAATTCGGGCAACCGCTGGGGTTGCGCAAGTCGTGGAACGGATCCGGCGTTTGGGACTACAGGTAGCCTTACACAAATCCGAGGCAATATGTTTTTACGGGCCTCGGAATAGGCCACCAGCAGGATCCCACATAGTGGTAGGAGGCGTCCGCATCGACATAAAATCGTCGATGCGATACCTCGGCCTCACACTTGATGGCCGATGGGACTTTAGGGCCCATTTCGGGAAACTAATCCCGAAATTGGTAGCCACCGCGAGATCTTTAGCGCGGTTGCTACCAAATTTGGGAGGGCCCGACGCCTCCACACGAAGGCTTTACCTGGGGGTCGTGCGGTCAATGGCCCTTTACGGGGCCCCGGTGTGGGCGGAAAACCTGACAGCCAACAATGCTAGGCTGCTGCGAGCTCCGCAGCGCGCCTTGGCTGTCAGGATCATCAGGGGATACCGCACGATCTCCTTTGAAGCGGGAAGTCTTCTGGCCGGATCCCCGCCCTGGGACCTAGAGGCAAAGGCCCTCGCGTCACTTTTTAAATGGCGCGAGGATTACCTTACGCGGAGCTTGCGGCCTTCGCCGCGAGAGACTGAATTAGAGCGGTCTCGGCTCCGCGCTGTCCTGGTGGCGGAGTGGGACGCGCGACTTGCGCAACCCAGCGCAGGGCACGCCACAATCGTGGCGGTGAGACCCATCCTCTCGGAGTGGCTGCAGAGGCGTCACGGCGCCCTCGGCTTCCGAGTGACACAGGTGCTTACGGGCCATGGGTGTTTTGGCAAGTACCTGTGTCGCATTGGACGGGAGCCGACTCCCGGGTGCCACCACTGTGGGGCCCCGGAGGATACGGCGCTGCACACGCTGGCCGAGTGCCCGGCGTGGTCGTTGCAGCGCCGGACTCTTGTCTCGGCGACTGGTGCAGACCCCTCCTCGCTTGAGTCCGTGGTCACTATAATGACCCGGAGCGAGGAGGCGTGGTCGGCCGTCACCTCATTCTGTGACGAGGTGATGGCCGAGAAGGAAGCGGCGGAGCGAGAAAGGGAGGCGACCACCACCCTCCCTTGCCGCTCCAGACGCACCAGGCGCCGAAGGGCGCCTCGAGACGACCTGCAGCCTCCGTAGAGGCGACCTGCGGGCGGCGGGTAGGGCAACCCGCCGCCTTAGCAGCAGCAAATCCGAGAAGGTGGCGCGACGTGTTCCGCGCGCGCCTTTCTCCAGAGGAGGGGGAGGGCAGCCTCCCCCGCAACAAGGACGGAGACTTGTCTCCGTCCCGGACGGGGCTCGCCACTTTGCCGTCTTAAGGCAGGCGGGCCGACCCGCCGGGCTGTTCGGTGAATGCAGGAGCGAATCCCGCAGCCCGGCACAAAGGGTGTCCGACGGAACACCGGGGGGTTTTAGTGGGTAAACCGGGCCCGGCCGCTTGTAGCTGGAGACCCTGCGGGGTCTCGCTCGCCCGGGCCAATAACGGGATTCCCACATACCCCTCGCCCTGTGCCCATTAGGGGCGAGGGGATGCTTAAAGCATTTCCCCTCGAAAAAAAAAAAAAAAGGTCTAAACTCTCTCAACTCGTAAGATAGTTGAGAGGAGGTCGCCCAGTAGTGGGACACTAAAAGTGTTGAAGTATACCCTTCATAGATAATATAATAATAATATCTATCTCTTCGTTGGTTCAGTGGTCTACGTGTCCGATTAATAATAGCTTGGTTCAAATCTCGGGTCGAGGAAAATACGTGTCGCGTATTAATCAGTCAAACTTTGCAAGGGTAATTGTTAACAAAATATAAACATAATACAAGTTAAAAATATTGAGCTATTTTAACTTTCTACTAAGAAAAAGTAATCTATCGAAAATTCTTGCGCGTACAGTACCTAACGTAAAATGCGATGGCGCTCGAGTTGTCTGACTCTTAGAAAGATGCTGTACGGATAGCGTAATTAAATTTACTCTTAACGCAAATAATTATATTCCTTATACTATAGTTCATTTTTAAAGAATACTAGGCAATTATGCTATAAAACATTTTTTTTACAGTGTTTGCTTATCTCGGTGTAGCTGTTAACTTCAAAACCACGCATCGAATTTTGCTGCGGTTTTTGAGACATCTAGCCATTTTTTTAAATACTATTGCGTCCATGCAAAGCCAGGACCGGTCGCAGTCATAAGTACGTAACGTAAACGGTGACACGGAGATTTATTTACGTGGTTAAGCTTCGCTGCGCATGGGCAGCTCGAAGGCTAAAACTGTAACTTCGTTAAAGATTTTATAAGGGATATTGTATTCTAATAAAGGATCGGATTTTCTTTTCATAAAGTACTTACTTTTCAATGATCTTAACTTGTAAGATAGTTGAGAGAAGACCAGTGACTTCTCTCTAGATTTACGCGAATATCTATCCACCAATTAATGAAGTCTGAAAAGACTTTGAAATCTATCTATCGATCTAAAATGTACCGCGATGAAATCCGATAAAAAGTAGTTTTATTTCAATTATTTTATTATTTGAAATTTTTCAATACTTTAGACTAGTAGGTAATAGAATTCTATTCCTAACTTTTACTTCCATCCTAATCTTAAAGAACACAGGATATTAACTTTAACCTTGAGTGTTACTTAAAACGAGCATTTTGTTCAATACTTTCTGGATGATTTACAAAAAGTCCTAATACTATTAAACCCCAAAAGAGCTGTCAGGTACTTCGAGGTACCGTGAGCTCAGTTTGCTTAAATCGGAACGCAACTTAAATAATAATGTTTGTAGGTAGTCGGTATTAATTGTGATTAATATATTTTTGGACGTCAAATACCTCAGTCCACCCGTGAACATGAAGTCTGAAAAGACTTTGAAATGTCGGAATCTAAAATCTAAAATAAACCGCGATAAAATCCGTTAAAAGTAGTTTTATTTCAATGTGTGATATTCGCGTAAATCTAAGACAATACTTTCGAAGATACTAAAGATTTTCCATCCAACTATTTTTCTTTGCAGTCCAGTTTATGTTTGTTTATAAACACGTTAATGTTTTCTTCAATACATTTACAAAGTTTCCATCATAAATATCATGTTACAGATAAATTCTCGCAACTCTTACAGACCTGTGTTACACTTAATTACATACAAATTGTACGTTACCAATCCGTAGATGTTGATACTACAAGTAATAAGCTTACGCCGATCAATTACATGCTAGTACTAGCTGCCCCAGCGAACTTCGTACAGCGTATTTCTCACCTTATAGAAGGGTGAAAATTTTGGGTTGCATGTATTTTTTAATGTCCCATAATAAAAAAAAAATGAAAAAATTCGTCCAAAAATTAAAAAAAATTAAGGGTGAACAACCCTTATCACTTAGGGGTATAAAAAATAGATAGTGGCCGATTCTCAGACCTACTGAATACGCATATAAAATTTGGGAAAAATCGGTAAAGCCGTTTCGGAGGAGTACGGTACCTAACTAACATTGCGACTTGGAAATTTTATATAATAGACTAGCTGCGCCAGCGAAAATCGTACCGCGAATTTATTAAAAAAAAAAAATCACTTAGAGGTATGAAAAATAGATAGTAGCCGATTCTCAGACCTACTGAATATGCATAAAAAATTTCATAAGAATCGGTCGAGCCGTTTAGGAGGAGTTCGATTACGCACATCGTGACACGAGAATTTTATATATTAGATTATACGTGTGAAAGTACCTGTCTCTCTGTTATCTTTTCACGGCCAAACCACATATCTGATTTAGATGAATGTTGGTAAAGAAATAGTTTATGGTTCAAAATAGGTCATAGGACAGTTTTCATCCGACTGCACAAAAGAAAGGTAGGTAAAAACTACCTATGCACGCGCAAAAGCCGCGGTCAGAAACAAATACAGTACTTATGTACTCTCTACTAATTAACAAACACGTTTCTCAAAAAAAAACGTAAACGGGTGGACCGATTTCGCTAATTCTTTTTTTTAAATATTCCTTGAAGTACGAGGATGGTTCTTACACAGAGAAATATGAAAAAAAAAAACAATCTCCTCCGAAACAGATTGACCAAATTTTATGGTATTTTATATCTTTATTCGATAAGTCTGAGAATATAAGTCTGTATAATTATATTTTTTATGACTACTTTAAGCACTCCAATACACTAGCTCGCTACTTCCTATCACTTGTACCTACATTTGTTAGTGAACAGTCGGTTTCTTTGACTCGCAACTTGACACCACAACTCAGTTCTTACAAAAGTAATTACAAAATTAACGTTATGATTTGATCTGAAAATACTTCAAGTATCTGTTTCAACTTTGTTAGACTTATTTCTAAATAAGGATTAAAGTTAGAATATCCTATTTTCTAGGCAGTTGAGTACCTAATCTATACTAATATTATAAAGCTGAAGAGTTTGTTTGTTTGAACACGCTAATGTCAGAAACCACTGGTCGGATTTGAAAAATTCTTGCACTGTTAGATAACCCAGTTGTGGAGGAAGGCTATAGGCTACTTTTTATCCCACTGCTGGGTATGATATGTAGTTCACGCGGTCATAGCCGCGGCGGAAAGTTAAGAATAGGGTAAGATGGGGGAATGGCGGTCACTTAAGCAGTAATCCATTCTATATTTTATTTCTGGGACTTACGGTATAGGTAACTGACTTTTTACATAGCTTATATAGTGGGCCATAGATATATATGAGGCAAATTATCAATCTATTACGGGTTTCTTATTTTTTTATTATTTTGTAAAAGCCTCCGTTGACCGTCATAATCCGCAGGTGCGGGTTATGGCGGTCTACTGTTGGGGTATTACCGGTCATTAAAAAATAACACATGGTTTCTTTAAACTGGTAAATTAAATTAATTTTTCTTTAAATTATCCCAAACATTTTTATATTCTAACCAAAAATAACATAATTAAAAAAGAAACAAAATTATTACTAATTATTTATATTTCTTCTTTGAAAATCACAAACTGAGATGCTAAGAACTCTCTTTGGCTTAGATTCAAACTTTTTTATCTTTTTATCATTATATATAATAAAACTAAGTTGATAAAATGTGCGTGCCGATAAAACTTAAAAAGGAGTCCCATCACGATAAAGGGACTTATATAGTGTGATAGCCCTTTATCCCCCCTCGAACAAGAAAGTTCCCGTTTTAACCTAAAGGGTGTGTTTTTAAAGATATAAGGGCTTTTCCAACCCTTCAACTTGGAAAGTAAGTGTAGTCGCGCCATCTGTTGTCAAATAGTTGAACTTCATTCATTGTACACAATATGGACTTAAAAGAACGATTATTTGGGGCGCGAAATTTAAAATTCTCATTTCAATAAAGTCTTAAATTACATTTGTTACCATAACCCTTTATCCCCCCTCGAACAAGAAAGTTCCCGTTTTAACCTAAAGGGTGTGTTTTTAAAGATATAAGGGCTTTTCCAACCCTTCAACTTGGAAAGTAAGTGTAGTCGCGCCATCTGTTGTCAAATAGTTGAACTTCATTCATTGTACACAATATGGACTTAAAAGAACGATTATTTGGGGCGCGAAATTTAAAATTCTCATTTCAATAAAGTCTTAAATTACATTTGTTACCATAATAAAGTTATTAAATTTTGTGTATTTATACAGCAGTAGCTAACTTATATGTTGGAGTTAAAGCGATATCATTTTAGTTATTCAAATTACTTCTGAAAACATTTTAAAATTTAAGTTTTTAAATTTCGCGCCTTTACTGCGTATGCTACAGCTGCAAAACCTATTGTTACGGCGAACGATAACGTCGAGAACATTCTATACCTAGAAGGTGTGAGAAAGTAAATATTCCCAAACTTTCTTGAATATCCTAGAGCCATCTTTCTCGAATATCTTAGAGCCAACTATACACTTCATGTGTATAGTCTCCATAAAGCCAACTTTCTGGAATACCCTAGAGCCTAGCTTTCTGAATATATAAGAGCCCGGTGTCGCCCGCCAGAATTAATTCGATTTGAACAGCGGAACAAGCCACTTCGAAACGAAAAAGAAAGAAGTTACCTGTGTGAGCCTTTATTTTGAAGTATCACGTGTGAATATTTTTAATAGTGTGTTTAATTAATTCATGATCTTGAAGTGAAGAAAAAAAAAAGTTATCTGTGAGCCTTTATTGTGAAATATTAAATGTGAGTATTTTTAATAATGTATTTAATTAATTCTAATGGTTTTTTTTTCTTTTCTTTTAATTGTAATTTCCTTAACTTTCAAGTAGTCGCGCGGCGTTGAATCGATATACTTTGGCCGTAAACAAAATATCGCGCGACCGCTTGAAGATTAAATAATTTTGTTTTCTTTGTCTCAACGTGCCCCACGTTTACGTAATAATATATTTGTCTATAAAATGTTCATTTAATTTATATTTTACAGAATATAATGCCTAGACGTAAAAGAGGTGGAGATCTTGCCAGTTCTGCAGCGAAACGGCGGAAACAAAAAGAATATCGAAGAAATGAAACGGAAGAACAGCGCGAAGCACGTTTACAAAATCAACGAACCAGAATGAGCACCCTGAGAAGCGGAAAAAGCGAAGAAAGAAGCGAAAATAAAACTATTGAAGAATCGAGAATTTTAAAAGATAATCTAACAAAGGAAGCATTCCACTACGAATCGACGAAGAAATATTACAATCATAAATATGTTGTGATCGGAAAAATGAATAACATTTGCCAATTTTGCCACGCGAAAAAATTCAGTAAAGAAACACCAGGTCTCTGTTGCATGAATGGAAAAATTCGATTACCACCACTGGAAGCACCTCCGCAGGAATTTCTACATTACATGACCGGGGAAACACCAGAATCAAAACACTTTCTTCAAAATATAAGATCATACAACTCCTGCTTTCAAATGACTTCTTTCGGTGTTACTTCGACTAACACTAATAGAGATGAATTTGAATATGTATTTTCAATTCAAGGGCAAATTTATCACAAAATAGGATCGTTACTACCAATGCCTAACGATGACTATAAATTTCTGCAAGTATATTTCATTGGAAATGAAGAACAAGAAATTGATCAACGAAGTACACATTTTAATGGATTGAAACGCGAAATAATCCAAGATGTACAGAGGATCTTACACAAATACAATCAACTGATTTACATATTCAAAACAACACTAGATCGCATGATTTCTGATGACTATAAAATTGTGATTCGAGCCGATAAAAGACCACGTGGAGAACACGAACGTAGATTTAATGCACCTCAGATAGATGAAGTCGCCATCGTAATTGTGGACAATGAAAATACAAGCCGTGACATAATTTTACAACGAAGAAGAAAAGGACTACAACGCATTGCAGAGACACACCGTTCATATGATTCTCTTCAATATCCTTTAATATTTCTGCACGGAGAGGACGGTTATCATTTCAATATAAAACAAATTCATCCTGAAACAGGCATAGAAACAAACAAAAAAGTCACTTCCAAGGAGTTCTATGCTTACCGCTTAATGATCAGAGACAATGAAATATACAATCACATTCTCAACACTCGCCGTTTATTCCAACAATTTCTGGTAGATATGTACGCAAAAATAGAAGCAGAACGGATGCTTTACATAAGACTGAATCAGAAGAAACTACGCACAGAAGAATACATCCACCTTCGAGATGCGATCATAAATGACGGCAATATTGACGATATTGGAACAATGGTAATCTTACCCTCATCATACATAGGAAGTCCAAGACATATGCACGAATATACTCAAGATGCCATGACCTACGTAAGAAAATATGGACGACCTGATCTCTTCATAACATTTACATGCAACTCATCATGGCCAGAAATCAAAGAACAACTAAAATATGGACAAACCTCCATGGATCGACACGACATAATAGCCCGAGTTTTTCGACAAAAACAAATAAGATTTATTGAAGTCATCACAAAATACCACATCTTTGGAACCGTTAGATGCTGGATGTATACAATCGAGTGGCAAAAACGAGGATTACCTCACTCACACAATCTCATATGGCTACACGATAAAATTTATCTCACGGATATCGACAAAATCATCCAAGCTGAATTTCCCAATCCACAAAAAGATCCGGAACTATACAGCATAGTAGTGAAAAACATGATTCACGGACCATGTGGACCATTAAACTTTAATGCGCCATGCATGCGTGATGGAAAATGTACAAAAAAATATCCAAAACCATACGTAGACGATACAAAAACTGAAGATGACGGCTATCCCAAATATAGAAGACGATCACCGAAAAACGGTGGTTTCACAGCAAAAATACGAATACAAGGCAGAGATGAACTGGAAATAGATAATCAATGGGTAGTACCATATAACCCACTACTTTCTAAAATGTTCCAAGCACACATAAACGTTGAATATTGCAATTCAGTAAAATCTATTAAATATATATGTAAGTACGTAAACAAAGGTAGTGATATGGCAGTATTTCAAATAGTCCAAAATAGCGAACAAAATAACAGAAATGATGAGATACTCATGTACCAAATGGGAAGATACATCAACAGTAACGAAGCAGCGTGGAGGATTTTTAGTTTTCCCATACACGAACGCGAACCAGCTGTGCAACATCTAGCAGTACATTTGGAGAATGGACAGAGAGTTTACTTCACAAAAGACTCGGCTAGAAAAATTGCAAGCGAACCACCTCAGAACACAACATTAACAGCTTTTTTCCAACTTTGCCAAACGGATCCATTCGCAAAGACGTTACTGTATGTCGACGTCCCTATTTATTATACGTGGGACAAAACAAGAAAAATTTTTCAACGACGAAAACAAGGAATGCCAGAAGAGGGTCATCCAGAAATAATGAAAACTAACACAATAGGTCGAGTATACACTGTACATCCAAACAATGCCGAATGTTTCTATCTCCGGATGTTGTTACACGAAATACGAGGACCAACAAGTTTCACAGATCTCAGGACTATTGACGGCTACCTATGCCAGACGTACAGAGAAGCATGTCAACGCTTAGGATTATTGGAAAACGATAACCACTGGGAATTAACACTACAAGAAGCCACACTCACAGCTTCAGCTGAACAAATTCGAGAGTTATTCGCCATAATTCTAACAACATGTAACCCATCAAACCCAAAACAGCTATGGGACTCTTTCAAAAGGAGTATGAGTGATGATATATTGTACCAAATCCGACAAGCTAATCCAGAACTGACTATAGAATTCAGTGACAACATCTTCAATGAAACACTCATTCGCTTAGAAGATAAATGCTTAGCAATAAATAACCGGACCTTAGTAGAACTTGGAATGCCAGCACCACAAAGAAATGCTTTCAGTATGCTAAACTACGAAATTACAAAGGAAAAAAGCTACAACGTCAATGAACTACTTGAATACATTGCTCACAATAAACCACTCCTCAATGACAATCAAAAAACAATTTACAACGTTATAATGAACCGAATAAATAACAACACTGGTGGAATTATTTACTTGGACGCACCAGGAGGCACCGGTAAAACGTTTCTAATAAATCTAATACTGGCGGAAATACGTGCTAAAAAACACATCGCACTGGCACTAGCATCATCCGGCATTGCAGCCACACTTATGGAAGGAGGACGAACTGCTCATTCTGCCTTACAACTACCGTTGAATATAGCCGAACAACAATTCCCGGTATGTAAAGTCTCAGGAGCATCTGGACGGGGTCAACTTCTAAAACAAGCTAAAATTATCTGCTGGGATGAATGCACCATGGCCCATAAAAAATCACTAGAAGCCATGGACAGAACATTACAAGAATTGCGAAAAAACTCTGAAATAATGGGAGGAGCTCTACTCATACTCTCAGGAGATTTTCGACAAACACTTCCAGTTATTCCCAAGTCAACACCAGCAGACGAGATCAATGCATGCTTAAAAAAGTCACATCTCTGGCCAGAAGTACAAATACTGCAATTAACAAAAAACATGAGGGTTGAATTATCAAAAGATGAAACAACAGCACATTTTGCTAAAATGCTTTTACAAATAGGCGAAGGTACATATCCTACTGACCAAACGACCGGTCTCATTGAACTCAATAGTGATTTCTGTAACATAGCCACTACTGAAAACGAACTAATCGACAAAATTTATCCAAATATTATTCAGAACTATACCAACGTAGAGTGGTTATTTCAAAGAGCAATTTTGGCCACTAAAAATAATATTGTTGACGATATCAATTTTAATATTCTAAAGAAAATACCTGGTGAAGAGAAAGTATATAAATCGATCGACACGATGGTAACCATTGAAGAAAGTGTCAACTTCCCTACTGAATTTCTAAACTCTTTACAAGTACCAGGAATGCCATTACACTGCCTTCGTCTGAAAATTGGATCTCCAATCATACTACTTAGAAATCTCAACTCCCCAAAACTATGTAATGGAACGAGGATGATCGTAAAACAGCTATCGAATAATATCATTGAAGCTGAACTTATTTCTGGAAAGAACAAAGGACACACAGTATTTATACCTAGAATACCACTGATCTCTTCTGAATTGCCATTTCAATTTAAAAGATTGCAGTTTCCAATTAAATTAGCCTTTAGTTTTACAATTAACAAAGCGCAAGGGCAAACTTTAAAATATTGTGGCATCAACCTCAAAGAATCCTGCTTCTCTCACGGTCAGCTTTATGTAGCTTGCTCAAGAGTAGGAAATTCGAAAAATTTATATATATATACCCCGGACAATAAAATGAAAAATGTTGTTTATAAACAAGTAGTATAAATAATGAGAAAATGTAAATACATGTAAATATATATGTTTAAATATACATGTAAATATATATATCCATGATAATGTAAATACATGTAAATATATATGTTTTCAATATATATATATTTTTTACTTTTTACGTCATAGTTTATTTTTTTATTTCAACTACCACGTAACCTCATATCAACTCCCGAGCGAAGCCGGGTATTACAGCTAGTATTTGTACTAAAATAAACTCTCTTGTTTAACCAAAATAAAATAAAAGTAAATAAACAAAATAAATTAAAACCAAACATATTATTAATTATTTATGTTTTGATAATGAAAATCAAAAATTGAAACGTCTGAGAACCTTACGCTTGCTATCACAGTAATCGCATACATAGGACTCGGGGGAATCAGCACCACTGCATTCTTCATGAGTCCAAATTAACAAACAAACAAATAATAAATTGTCTTACAATTCGATACGGAGTAATACCAGTCACTGACCGGTATTGCCCGCTAAGAATGATTGCCATAACCCCAAAATACGACAACAATTTTTTGGGTTGCTTACAAAAAAACGTAAATAACTTTCATAAAATTCAACAAGCATATTCGACACACTAGCAAATGTATAGTAATTAACTTTAAGAAGGATATTGATTGGTATAAATCACTTAAAGCTTACCTTTAGCCAAATTTTCAACTTTGTTACAACAAAACACGTCCAAACCTTTACACAGCTGTCAAACACACTGCGCGCGAAGGAAAATGGTGCCGCTTAGTCCGTAAGTTTACTCGATCGCATACTAGATGGTGACACTAGAATCGATAGCAGAAAGTTTTTGCAAGTGTACAATTTTGTCGTGACTGGCATTGCCCGCTGACCGCCATTCCCCCATCTTACCCTAAGGTGCGTTTTCAATTTTATTCAAATTTTGTAGGAAGTTATGTTGCATTAGTTTAAGTTGTGCATTAGATAATTTACTTCTTGACATTGTTACTCAATTAATTTTGACTTTGAAATAAAACTACTTTTTAACGGATTTTATCGCGGTTTATTTTAGATTTTAGATCCCGACATTTCAAAGTCTTTTCAGACTTCATGTTCACGGGTGGACTGAGATATTTGACGTCCAAAAATATTAATCACAATTATTACTGACTACCTTCAAACATTAATATTTAAGTTGCGTTCCGATTTAATGCAATTTCTCAGTGCAAACTGAGCTCACAGTGTCTTGAATTCTGAGTTGATTTTGCTTGCTAAAATCTAAAATAAACCGCGATAAAATCCGTTAAAAAGTAGTTTTATTTCAATGTGTGATATTCGCGTAAATCTAAGACAATACTAATTTTGACTTGTGAATTGTATCTTTATGTAGACTTATATAAATTAAAATGGTGTCTAAAAATGTTGGCCTAAAAGAAATTATGTAAAACTTGCTTCCACACACGTCAGAGTTATAACAGCCTATTCTTTTGGGGGTTTATGATGCGATCGGTCATATTATTTTTGACGTGATAACGTCTTTAAAATCGTTTTAGTCGGGTGACATGTTCAGAAACTTGTGTCACACCAAAACCTCACGAGCGCGATCGCAGGTATAACGAGAGAGAGACGGACCGATCTCCCGTCTCATCTCGAGCGCTGCCAGTCATTCCGTGAAACTTGTCACGCGGAATCCTCACGAGCGGAGGCTGGCATAGCGTTCGAGTGAGTGGACCGATCTTCCGTCTCTCTCACTCTAGCGGCATACTTCAAAAACTTATATCACCAATAAGACGTTATCACGTAAACATCTCGATCGTAAACCTACTTTACAAACAACCACTTTTTTGTCTATGCAACAGTCTAACTGCTTAGTTCACTTGCGGCCACACGCTGGCCAAGTGCGGATTAATAAATACCACATGTCCTCAAAAGAGAAGTTCTTAGACATGCCGGTTTCCTCACGATGTTTTCATTCACCGTTATTGAGCAGCGGAGATGAAACAATTCATATAAAGATGTGTGGGCACGACCAGGATTTGAACCCACGAACTTATATTTCTAAGGCGAGGCCCGTACCGCTGCGCCACCACTGCTCCGTGCTCCGTAGTATCGAACTCGAATCCACCAAAGATAACTAATAATCTAGCCTCCGCAAACAACATAAATTACTAGTAAAACCAATTCCATCGTAACTATACTTCACCTTGGCACCTTTAGTACTTATTAGGCTAGATATTCTGTTACGCTGGGGATTATACGCCGTTTGGTTGCTTCAACTACAAATTAAATCAGTACAGCGTTCTGTACACTACATTATTTTGTTAAACACCTCGCCCCAAACTTATTAACATAGTTAAGCCAGTTTTCCTTTACCAATATTATGCAACGGCGATGAAAAAATTCACACAAAAATGTGTGCATATGGTGGGTTATTTTTTTATTTTTTTTATTCTGAAACAGGCATGCGCTTCATTACAACTTGCTTGATGTTAAGCAATGATGTAGTCAACGATGGAACGCGCCAGCCTAGTATACCGATTCACTCGTAATTACGAATGATTATCGGTGAGAAGGTGGCAGTGGATTGAGCCTCCTTATATTTCAAAGTTCAAGGTAAGTGAAAAACGACGTCCCTTAGAGTAATAATACTGTCATAGCTAAACGTCTATGAAGTCGTTTAGCTATAGCAGTCAGTTTAAGCTACCACTACCCTACCGCGGGAGATATTATAATACAAAAGTGTACGTGCAAACATTAGTAATCTCTCTATTCCTTTCATTCTCATAGTCCTACTGTGGCCGGTGAAAGGCCAGATTGTGCTAACAAATTAATAAAGTCGTAACACTCTTTTTGCTCCAGCGAGAGATTACTAGAGGCAAACACTAGACAATCATCCCTATTCTATCGTTATAGGCCGACCGTTTAACTCGCGTATCGCCATCTGAGGTACAAAGTCAGAAAACATTAATTAAACCTCTTAAAGAACTATTTAACCACAGATAAAAGTAATGTAAAACTAATCGTCACTAATATCCATATCGCTTGAATCATCATCACTGTGCAGCTTGAGGAGTCAGAATCTTGGCGATAGGCAATACGCGAGTTAAACGGTCGGCCTATAGTCACTTCACTCAACGTTGTTACGCGGCGAGAAGGTTACAAGTTGTAATATAATATACGCATTAGGTATATAGCCAACGTAACACTATTTCAAGCTTTAAGCAAGTGCACACCTGTGCCGTTTAAGTACTACGATTAGATTATGTTTTGTCTATTTCAAGGAAATCTTTGTAGACCGTTTGGCGGCTTGCAGGATTGATTGGTGTGCTATTTTGCGTCACATTACAATGACACTTTACTTATAAATGTTTTAACTAGACTACTGGAATAAACTGCGTATAAATGCAATTTCATATTGAAATAAAACTACTTTTTAACGGATGTTATCGCGGTTTATTTTAGATTTTAGGTACCGACGTTTCAAAGTCATTTCACACTTCACGTTCACGGGTGGACTGAGGTGTTTGACGTCCAAAAATATTAATCACAATTATTACTGACTACCTCCAAACATTAATATTTAAGTTGCGTTCCGATTTAAGCAAACTGAGCTCACAGTTAGTCAGTAATAATTGTGATTAATATTTTTGGACGTCAAATACCTCAGTCCACCCGTGAACATGAAGTCTGAAAAGACTTTAAAACGTCGGGATGTAAAATCTAAAATAAACCGCGATAAATTCCGTTAAAAAGTAGTTTTATTTCAATGTGTGAGATTCGCGTAAATCTAAGACAATACTATCCAATTTCAGTCAAATATCCGTTAACAGATGACGAGAAAGAAACCAAAGATTGTTTCGAAGCCACCTCAAGTATTTTTTGTTAGATCTTCTATATAAAATAACAAACAATTCGTGAAAGTGTTGACATATCACGATAGTGTTATATTGAGACTCAGCAGGGTCTGTCACGACCGGCCCTGACATTTGGTAACACCGAAGATCAGAAGCTTCTGGATTTAATCTTCCTAATATGGAGAGAAATAGTATCACGGTTGTTTTACCCGAAGGTATAGGCAGAGGTAAATATCACCCACCTTTCGCCGGTTTTAGGTCCATAACCTACGGTTCGTTAGGCACTGTTCCAAACTTGGAGCTAGAACTAAAATTTTCTTAGTGTTATTAGAAAAGTCGTTTGTTCGTAAACCTGGGAATGTAACTCGGGACTGGTTATTAAAATACGCAAAAACAACCTCATATTCGCTAGTAGGTGTATGTCAATCCAAAGTATTTTATTATTTAGAATTGTCATTAAATCTTCACACTTACCTACAGACGTCCTACATTACTCTAAATAATATTTAGATACATATTATCATTACAGGTCAGGCAATTTGGAATTATCTGAGATTTGCTATTGCAACACATAAACAAGTTTAGTCCATCGCCTACGCTGTCGTCCTGGCAGTCTGTTGCAATCTGTTTACAGATCCTGATCTTTAATAATTTAGCTTGGATTAATAATAAATTTTGTTTAAGTTTATGGTAGTAATTAATAAACTGGGTGCAGCCTAAATTGGTATTACAAACTTATACTGGTCGCCTGAAGTAATAATTTTATAATAAAATTCTTACCAAATTTTAATTCAGTTGTTGAAGAGAAGGCGAGCGAAGTTTTTTTTTTTTGCGGATGACCTAACCATTTGCCGGAAGGGGCTTTATTGGTTCACCGGACTTTTTCAGTGAGCCGGTCGAGGACTGTCGAACCGATCAAATACTATGACAACTGCCTTGAGGGCTCCCCATGTGGAGACGAATCTTGGCACAGGACGTTGCCGGACAACTCTAGATTTAGGGGATCGGGTTGTTTGGCGAGAGAAGGATTAATTTTAATTGTATGTCTATTCTCCTAATTTCGTGGTCTTGCGGAAGCCGGTGTTAAGTCTACCAAACATCTTTTAATAAGATTGTTGGGCCTTTGTAATCTGAGCGGCATGGGTAGCAGCAGTATGGGCCTTGCCATATAATAAGGTCGCTGGTTCGATTTCCGTGCCCATACATCTTTGAGTGAATTGTTACATTGCCACTGCTCAACTGAATAAATCGAGAGTGTAGAAAGCTAGCACTCCTGCAACCTCCACTCGGCAAGACTCGCGCCGAGAGTCTCTCTGGATGGGACTATAGGACCTGTTGCCGCTCGCCCCCACGCATTTTTTAATTGTCCGTTCTATGACTTCATTGCCATCTTATGCCACGAGTCACGCGGTGACTAGTCTGGGCCTCTAGACAAATTACATAGCGAAGTAATATTAGTAGGATTTAGATGAGTTAGTCGTTACCCTTACCGGTGTGTTTAATCTCACGAGAGATTAGAAGATAGACTACATCTGATTGGCTAGGTACACCATCATCATCATCTTCTGATTTGAACTTAAAAGTAACAGAACCAGCTGGGGTCACCCCAAAACAGTTATTCTCAAATATTTATACCTTGTACTACTGAGTACCTTTCATGTGTGTTCCTTTCTACCTCGTCATTTTTTGTTAAAAAAATATAAACAAGTAACTTCAAAGTATGCCCCACACCGTGTATAAACTATGAAATGTATAATTCTAATAGGGGTTCCGTACTTATTTAAAATATACGGGCAATCTATTTTTTTTTTATATTAACCTTTTCATTTCACCTTTTATGGTGCAATTCCTCTTCCTAGTTCGGCCTGCAGTAGCAGTCCAGCTGACTAGTCACTTTTTTTGGGACCTAACCCACCACCGCAATCCTGCAACTGCTATTCATGTAAGCTAGGTTCAACAGCAGTACCGTGAAAAGACTCAGTATTTGAACTCGGCCAAGTCCCGGGACACTTAACTGTCTTGGATCCTTCAAACTTAATCAAAAAGGTTGGAAAGTTAGACTATCCACTTACCTCCAGGCAAAACGCCAATTGGGTATATACGATATTAATTTCGGTCTCAGAGTTCGACACGACCGATAACCAGACGCAGGACGCATCTCTTTATCTTTCATCCTACTATAAACGCGAAACTTTCACGCAAAAACTACCAAACGGTGTTAGATTAAATTTAGCCCAGAGATTAATTATAGTCTGGAGTAACACATATGCTACGTTTTATCTCAATTAGTACCGTGCGGGCGATAATTCCCAACATCGAGTTATTATTAAGAAGTTTTTAAGTAGATTAGGTGCTTTTTACACAGGATTTGTAATCCAGAACTTCGCTGTTATTAAATGAACCCGCATAATACAAAACTAAACCAACCAGCTAGTTTTCATTATAAATTATTAGCAACTAGCTATTCGCTGGCTGTTTGGTTTGCGTAATTTTATATCATACCCAGCAGCGAGATAAAAGATAGTACCTAATCTAACAGTTCAAGATTTTTTAATCGTGTCAGTATATTCTGAGATGTTAAACGTGTCTAACGTGTTAAACAAAACAAACTTTTCAGCTTTAGAATATTATTATGAATTTCAAATTAAGTTTTTAATAACTTTCCTATGTCAGAGAACATCAGACAAACGGACCCCTAAAACACCCTCCATAAGGGTGTGTTTACATTACGGCGCGGCGTCGCGAACCTCACAAAATGTATTTATAAACTAAATATTATACATTTAGGCACGTGTTAAGTCATAAAAATCATCAGTTACCATCTGGCAAGTAACACCCATGTATAACCTGCCTTATATTAGAAAAATTGACGAAAAAAAAATACCGTAGGTATGTTTGTTTGTCACAATTTTATAGTTAAGTATAATTGATTTATGATGTACAGGTGGGCCGTAGTTTATGTGTCATAAAGTTGGCATAAAATCTTAAAAAATCACGAGTCTAAAATAAAAATGACTCAATATAAATTTATGTTACAAACATGGTCGCTGATTTTGTGATTGTGTATACTATAAATTATTTTTATAGGTGTAAACATATAAACTGCATGTGATATAACTTAAATCAAACGTTTGTTGGCTATATAATACACTTTTATAGATAACTAGCGGCCCGCCCCAGCTTCGCCCGGGTAGCTTCAGCCCACTCAACAATTTACAAAAAATGTGATAAATAAAGAATCGCTCAACCGATTTTGTACAAACTTCGCATAAACCATCTACTAAATAGTCCGAACAATGCCTACACATTTGTTTTGAATAGGTAAGCCCGTTTTTGAGTTATAAAATTACAACGAAGTGTGGCATTGATTTATATATATATATATATATATATATATATATATATATATATATATATATATATATATATATTCTGGGAAAAAATCACAAGGTATATTAGGGTCTGTAGATGCCGAAAATGGCATAACAGCAAGAACCCCGTAATAGCACATTACCGGACTATTCGACGGGAACGTCGATATATATATATATATATATATATATATATATATATATATATATATATATATATATATAGATCTGGAAGCGTAATAATAATACTTTTCACGCATATACATAGCGCCACCGAGTCCCAAATTAAGCAATAAAATACATTACTACTTGAATACATCACTTCACACTTCAACCCTTTTTAGTGTCCCTGGCACGGGTATTCTTCCAAATATCTTACTAGGAGAGAGTTTAGGCCTTAATCCACACACGCTGGCCAAGTGCGGGTTGGTGGATGTCACATGTCCTCAAATGATTAGCTCTTAGATATGCCGTTTTCCTCACGATGTTTTCGTCCACCGATATTGAGCAGCGGCGATGAAACAATTCACACAAAGATGTGTGGGCACGAATGGGATTCGAACCCGCGACCTCATGTTTCTAAGGCGAGGCCCGTACCAATGCGCCACCACTGCTCTCATTCTTGAATTCATACTTTTTTTATAAATACCTACATATAATTATGGATAAATATAAAATAATAAACTGACTGACAAATCATCAAAAACTGTTCATCCGTTGAGGCGCTAGATGGCTAGATCAAGACTGACTGGAGGCTAGTACATACTTGAACACAGTTACATGGATACACAAATACATAAATACACTCAAACTTATAGCAATACTCTTTTTTTTCGGGGGTTAAAAATCGGCACAACTTAGGATAGAACTCAAGATTTATCTATATTTCAAGACCGACACCGCTTCGCCTCTAGTGCTATACATAACTACTTACTTAAACAACAGTTAAATTCAAAGCTATAAGCTCAGTCAGACACAATATAATTTGTACTGAACTGCGCAGGCGCATTACACACACTCACATAATTATAGTCCGTATACAACAACAATATTTACTGCAACTCACACACACAAGCATGAAACGTTACGCACACTAGCAAATATTTCTCGTGTTAATATAGATACTCGTAGCTGCGCAGGACACTGGATCTCTTTATGGTTTGTTTTGGTCAGTGATTCTCAAAGTTACTAAACATATTATCATTTATTAAGCAAATGACAATAATTTTAAACTTCTCCTAAAAATTAACACTTAATAAACAAGCGCAACATAAAAAAAAGGTTTACATCGATGCCAAATGTTGACGATCCTATCACCAAACTTTTGCTTTTTAATGATATGTTTAGTTGTTGTTGGCCTCAATGTTCAATAATTTCATAAAATGGTTATTCAAGTTTTTGGTTGGTAAAATTATATACGGCAGATATGGTATTATTTCTATATCCGTATAATCATCATCACCATCAGCCTGTGGACGTCCACTGCTGGATTGCGATCCGTTGGCAATCATCGGCTTCGGCAATTTTAACTATGTCATCGGTCCGCCTTGTTGGGCTGAACGACGCGCGACGCTGCGGCGCCCATTGTGTGGTCTTCATATACTTAACTAGATTCGGAATATAATATCCATGTAATTTCTAGTTCAAATATAATATGTCTTTTGTTTTTTTTTTGCAATATTTGTGCAGCTTTAAATATCCCTAGATACACCTTAAATGTAAATTATAATATTTATAATATAACACATCTATAGGGTGACCGTTTAACTCGCGTATTGCCATCTGAGGTCACAGGTACAAAGTCATAAAACATTAATTAAATCTCATAAAGAACTACTTAACCACAGATAAAAGTAAACGTAAGACTATTCGTCACTAATATCCATATCGCTTAAATCATCATCACTGTCTGTGCAGCTTGAAGAGTCAGAATCTTGGTGATGGTGATACGCGAGTATAACAATCGGCCTATAATGGTTCGCTAAAACAATTTGACAAAGATAATATTATTATTATAGTCAGCCTTTAAATGCGTTATAGGTTATTAAGTTTTGATGACTCAGGGGGTAATTTTAAATAACTTTGAGAATCACAGACTGATTCAGTTGATTCGCTAATTGCTTGATAATGTCTGCGTCGCGTTAACCTTGTACAACTAAGCTCTCTGTTATTTATTTATTTATGTTATTTATATTATGTAATAACTACAGCTTCGAAAGAAGCTATGACTGTATTTATTTTACGTTTTATGTATTTATGTTTACTGTTAGCGACAAAGAAGTCCTTGGTTTTAATCCCGAGTTAAGAAAAAAAAGGACAAAGTGTATCACTTATTTTTATTTATTTTATTTTCACTGTAACTTCAAGAAATTAGAAATTTAATAATATATATTGTAATATACCTACTCATTGTCAGTAAATTTTCGCTATTCTAACTCTAGAATTGAATAAAAAAATTGTAAGTAGTATTTATGTAAAATTTGATAGGCTGCTTGTTCACCGCTATAGTAGTCAAAATTTGGATATGTTCATTTATTACAAGTTTGAAGTCGAAGTAGAAAATACAGAAATTCAAAGCAAAGTTTGTTTGGAGATTTTCTATACAAACTTTGCTTAATATTTCTATTCACCTTTAAATCAAAACTGCATTGTAAACTCACTGTAATCCACTGATAAGCTTAGAAAGTACAAAAGCTTGAACAATCAATATAGCTTTTTTATCTAATGGCTTACTTTTGATTCTCGATCCTATTTTAAATTCCGTATTCTGTTCGAGATCGAGATACTCTTAGACTACTAGCACACAAAATAACAGTTTCAGGTTAATATGATGATTTTTATAATTTTAATGGGTGATTAATTGTGATTGGAGACGTATTTAACCTTAAAAAAATTAATAAGGAACTGGTATTGCGCGCGTCCCCCTCTGCCATAGTACATGAACAGTTTGTATGCATAAATTGTTTATGTTTCGTGTTTGTGTGTAGCTTTATTTGTGTGCATTATGTAAAGATGATGCTTCAACTTTTATATGTGTGCTATACGTGTGGCAGAAATAATTTAGTACTAGAAGTTGCGCATAACCTTCCGTGTTAAATGCTCTTAGATTTCAACCGAACCCTTAAAAAATATAGGGTTTAATTCATAATATCGAAAGTCACTACATCGATGTTTTTTGTTTTCAATACAGCGACCATCGATGTAGTGACTTTCGATATTATGAACGATACCCAGAAATATAAGAGTTGTTAAATTTGTCTTGTGTATATCTATGTATCTGTGTATAAGATTATAACATTGTAGCGCTAAAACGAAAAAGCAGATTTGGATTCGGTTTTCTTTAATTTTAATTTTTGAAGTGATTGCAATAGATCATATCACAGTCTGGGGATTCATTAAATTAGAAGACATATAATTAAGATTGAATTCGTATTATTGTAAAATTAGGATCGTTATTAAGGTCTGTGCGCTAGTTTAGCATTTAAGAGTACCAATCACCAAGTTCTCGAACCTGATTCTACATTGTAAATACGATCGACAATCATGAGTAAGCCACCAATTCGGGTAATGTCGATTCCAGTACAATTCTACGCTGTTGGTCGTCCGACTACTGTGTCGAATGCAAATGACAAATCACTAGCTGAGCGCTTGTTTCTTATAGTGATGGGAACGTTTCGATAAAAATATTCTGCTCTCGTTAGTATTGTATATCGGTTTAGTATCCAAAAATCCGTAAAAACGTTTCTTCTGTATATAAAAATTTATTATGTTTTCTATTCATTATTTATTTTTGCTAATGATATTATATAATTATTTATTTTATGAAATTATCATTAATTACAATATCATTGATATCATTGGTATCCACTGGTTGTGGATGTTGTAGTCATTGGTTGTCCTTGTCTATCTACTTGATCTATTTGATAGGGACACGGTAGCCCAGTAATAGTACCTTACGTATTTTCAAAGAGTTTATTAAATTCATGAATGTACGTCAAATTTCTTCTTTTTAAATTCGATGTTATTACTTAAAAAATATCGATAGATTTCACAATATCACTTATACGCAGTTCAACCTAAATAGAAAATATATCGATAAACATATAATAAAAACACACGGACTTACCGATAATTATGATGAGACCGAGAAAATTATTGCCTTAGAGTCTACCTCGTGTTATCTCTTTCACACACTTTAATTTCCACAAGTAAGACAGGGATAGGAAGAGCTCAGTTACAAAATGACAGGTTTATTTGTAATTGAGATTTTTTGTTTATAATTTATGGAACAACTTCCTGATACTTTGAATTGGAGATTTAGTATTTATTTATTAATACATCGCATTTATTACATGCTATTATTAAAATGTTTATTATTAAATAATTTTAATGATAAAACGAAAGACTTTTCTAACATCGATAGAACCTTAGTGGTAGCTCGAAGTTTGTAATTGTGCGCGAGAAACGGGTAAAGTATATTACCTTTTTGAGACCTACACATAACAAGTGGGTGATATTCCTAAAGTTTCGGGTAAACAAGCTATGTTTAGTTATTTTTATTAAATAACAAATAACTTGTTCACAGCTGTAAAATTTCTGTGTTATCGAAAAATATCGATAAAGCTAATCAATTAGGCAATCCCTAATATTGCAAGAAAATCTTAAAACTGAAATTATAAAATAAATATTACACTTATCTAGACTTAACTTTAAATTTACGAAAATCTGTTTTGTAATTAAACATTTCTATTTCATTTCTATCTGTAATAACTGTTTTGAATAGCCTAACCTTCCTCACATTGAACAAAGAAGGCAATACACCAGTGGCGAAGGGTGGAAGTCTGGAAAAGGGAAGCCGGAGCAAAAAACTTCTAACTTCGTAAAATAATATCTCTTCACTACCGTCACCGATCGTTCTTACACTTGATGCTATACTTATTTTTGTTGTTATTTAAAACTTTTAGGCGTTACTTAATATACATATAATATATAATTAAGTACGTATGATATTGACCATCTCCTAAAGGGAAGCCGATGGGAATTGGCTTCTATGGACTCTTTGCCATAAGATACTTAAACTTATTTTCTTTTAATAGAAAATAAATAGTTGTAATCAATGGGTTTTTAACGTACTTTAATGAAACTTATAACAAAGTAACATAAGTTTTGTATTCAAAACACGAATCAAGCGAACATAGAACATATAAATCAAACCCTTCAAATTATTTTGGGTTCGAACCTTCCCACGGTTGAAATTAAACTATAAACTCACCTATTACTATTTATAGATTACTTCTATTAGTTCTATGTACTTACTTTATAAGTGCAAGTTTGGTCCACTTAATGATTCGAGTGGCGAGTTGTTCCCATGTTGCCAAAAATAACTTCTTGTTATGACTGTTTAAATTAAACTCTTTTTAATAAAAGAGTTAATTACAACCGTCATTTAGATGGTATTTAGATTTGGGTGACTTTCACCTCTGTCTTCATCTTCAGTTAATACAGGCGTGAGCGCTTTGTTATTAATCAATAAAGATAAATCCATCCAAAAAAAAGTATATATTAATATTTGTATTTTTAACGGGCAATCCACGTGCTCAATTTTAATTTGGTTTTACGTTTCGACACGGGTTTCACCGGTCGTGGTCACAAGCAGACTGATCATTTTTTTAACTGCATTAGTGATCCAATAATAGTAACCGTGTTTGCTTAATAACCGCAAAGTCCTAGTGTAAATGCCCGGGTCGACCAATACTTTTACAATATACTTAGAGAATCTTAGTTACAGCTCTCACTTCAACCCTTTTTAGTGTCCCAAGCTGGGCACGGGTCTTCTCTCAACTATCTTACGAGTTGACAGAGTTTAGGCCTTAATACACACACGCTGGCCATGTGCGGATGGTGGATGTTACAAGTCCTTGAATGATTAGTCCCACACATGTTGGTTTCATCACGATGTTTTACTTCGCGCGATATTGAGCTGCGGCGATAAACTAGTCAAACAAAGATGTGTGGCCACGACTGGGAATCGGACCCGCGACCTTATATTTCTAAGGCGAGGCCCGTACCGCTGCGCCACAGCTGCTCTAGTTTCAGGCTTTCAGCTTTACACCCACTCTACTATTCCCGGTAATCTCGCTCCCGCTCCGCTTTGAAGATGCTCGCAATTCGCTAGTATGATACGACCTTTAGCTGTACAGCTAGGCTTGCATAAAAAGATCATACATTTCTAAAACGGTTCACTTTATAGAAGAAGCTCAGCTTCAAAAAGCTGTTAAGGTATTAATAACGCGAAGCTTTCCACCTCATAAGTTCTAAAGAGCTTTCAATACAAAGTAACTTGGGTAAAGTAATATCTCTATAGTCCAGTTATGGGATACTTAACTTAAATGTTCTAAGTTTAGAATATTTTAGACTAGTTTTGCGACCGCGTGTCCGCCCGCGCCTACTTTAAACAAAAATATTTTCAAATATACTTAAAGAATCTCTGCCGGCATATCTGTTTCAAGTTACGAGTGAATGGGTAAGCGCGTTTCATCGTAAACTGCATCATTGCTTAACAACAGGCAAGTTGTGGTCAAGCGCAAGCCTATAACAGAATTTTAAAAAAACTTAGTTGCAGCTCCAAGTTTGGAATGGTGCCCGATAAATGGCAATAGGCTCGCCCCCTTTTATGTTTATTTTTTTATTTATTTATTTAAATTTTTATTGAATAGGTAACTTAAGACTATTATAGTTTAAGACTCGCCAAACTTAAGGTTTAACGGCGAGACGCGCTCTAAACTTAACCTACTTTAACCTCTACATTCTAAACACAAATAAAAAATTTTAAATATAAAAAAACATCTAATCAAAATACGGAGATCATATTATATTTAACAGTGCCGTGTACAGTCTTCTTTGTAAAATACTTATGTATGAAGCAGCGGTGGTGCAACGGGCCTCGCCTTAGAAAAATCGGGTCGAGGTCGCGGGTTCGAATCCTGGTCGTGCCCACACATCTTTGTGTGATTTGTTTCATCTCCGCTGCTCAATATCAGTGTAGAAAAACATCGTGAGGAAACCGGCACGTCTAAGAAGTAATCATTCAAGGACATTTGACATCCACCAACCCACACTTGGCCAGCGTGTGTGGATTAAGGCCTAAACTCTCTCAACTCACAAGATAGTTGAGAGAAGACCCGTGCCCAGCAATGGGACTCTAAAAAGGGTTGAAGTGAAGTGATGTAAATAAATAAATATTCTGGGACATTAACACACACGGTCATCTGGTCCCAAGCTAAGCAGAGCTTGTGTTATGGAAACCAGATAACTGGTATATACTATACATTTATAATACTTTTCTTTTGTAAATATATACATATAATAGATATTTACACCCAGACTCGACACAAACAGAAATGTTCATCACTAATGTATGTCTCGGGTGGGAATCGAACCCACGACCTGCGACGTGAAAGCAAGTGTCTTACCACCTTATTTACCTCTGCTTACACCTTCGGGTAATACAGAAGACACGCTAAGTTGTGAAGTTATGTTATTCAATAAATTAGCTCGATTGCAGCATATTTCATTTTAACATTCGGCATTTCAATTTTCGACTCACAAATCTATATATATAAAAATGAAACCCGTTTTCCGTTGTCACGACATCACGCGTGAACGGCTGGACCGATTTCGCTAATTCTTTTTTCAAAATATTCCTTTAAGTACGAGGATGGTTCTTACGCAAAGAAAAAATAAAAAAAAAGAAAATTTAGAAAGCGAAGAAGTGCCGATAGCCTAGGTCTGAGACCCGGTAGATGGCACTGCTTTACCGGGCAGAACGACGTCTGCCGGGTCCGCTAGTCAAAAATAAAAACAATTATTCAGTCATAACAAGACTATCATTGTCAGATATAACTCAGAACAGTTATAAATAATTCTCATTAACTATACAAATATTCAAAACTAACAACTGCCATTTGTCAAAACTTTTTAAATACGGTTTCTCGGTGGAGAATTTTATTATGAACCCTCGTACAAAAGAATTAATCTCGAAAATCTTCACAATTTAAATTAATGCTAATTGAGTGGGGACGAAACACCCCTGAAGATGTTTGGGGGAAATTCGATTTGGAGTCAAGAAACCAACATTTGAAGTCATTATTTATGACTGCTTGGAATTTTTTTTTTAGATTTTATTTAATAATAATAATATAGTGGGACATTAACACACACGGCCGTCTGATCCTAAACTAAACAGAGCTTGTACTATGGAAACCAGGTCACTGGTAATATACAACATTTCTTATTTAAAATACTTTTCTTTGGTAAATACATACTTATACTTGGTATAGGTATAGATAATTACGTACACCCAGCCTCAGACAAAAATGTTTTACTTGGATGTGAATCGAACCCACGACCAGTGGCGTGAAAACCAAGTAACTTAACGTCTAACTACTTACGTCACATTAATGTCCTACGGTGCAAATGTCATTGAAATTCATGCTACAGCCTGTCAAATCTAAGACGTACCGTTTGACGGTTCTAAACGTAGTACATTTACAATTTTATTTTTTGTATATAAAATTGTTTGTGTTATGTTAAAATAAAAATAGCTTCATAATTCAATTATTTTACAGGAAAGCTAATAAAAATAGTGTGAATTACGCCTCTATGAAGCTAATTTAATAGAAAACAGTGAAACGTCAAACGGTACTTCTTAGATTTGATGGACTGTAAGCAGAGTTGCAGAGTTTGTACTATGGAAACCAGATCACTGGTAATATAAAACATTTCTTATTTATAATACTTTTCTTTTGTAAATACATACTTAAATATAGATAATTACTTACACCCAGCCTCAACTGTCTTACTGTCACCCAAGTCACACATTTTTGTCTGACTTGGGTGTGAATCGAACTCACGACCAGTGACGTGAAAAGCAAGTATCTTAAAGTCTTACTACTTCCGTCACATTAATGTCTTACGCTGCAAATGTCATTCAAATTCATGCTAGATAATTGTTTTAACATTTCTAAATATATAAAAGAAGAAACTGACTGACTGACTGACTGACATATCAACGCAGAATCCAAACCGCTGAGTCTGGACACTCCAAATTTGGCACATAGGTTCCTTATGAAGTCTAGGGGTGCACTAAGAAAGGATTTTTCAAAACTCACCCTTTAAGGGGGTGAAACGGGGTTCCACCAATAACAAATAGAAATATATGATAACAGGTTCTTATAGATCTGTCACTTGGCTAATTTTGATCTTAACACCACGCGGGCGTAGCCGCGGGCGGAAGCTAGTTTATCATAAGTGAAGAGTTTGGAAACATAAAATTGTGTACTTAAGTTATTAAAAACTATATAATTACAAGTAATTAACACTCACCCACTAAAAGATTACCCTATTTGGTAAAATAAATTATCAAAACACACACAAATCCTGCTTAGACGTTTAAATTAATGTTCCATTTCACCCCAACGTACTTGTTTACCCTAACTAACTTTTTTAGTTTTGACAAAAGACACAGTAAGATAAAAAGACAGTTAATAAATTTGTGCGTAATTATACACTGTAGTATTTTGTTGAAAACTCATTTGGGGATCAGTTTGGTTGACATATTGTTTAAGTGATATATTTGTTTTAAAGTCCTGGTGTTTTAGGGTAAGTTTCGACATAAATTAAATATAGAATTTGAGTAAAGAGCCGAAATCATTTAGGTAAACTTTTAATCACACGCGTTGCTACATTAAAATTATTATAAGCAAACATATTATTATATAGGTAGATGCACTTTTTAAACTCTTTTATTCATCATTTGGTCACCCCAATGAAACGAAATGAGCTACACGACTGGTGACAACTGACAAAATCAGCTGCAGATCTCCAAAGCACGTGGGTGTCATACTGCTAAATTCCTGACTACATGCTAGTACTAAGTAGGTAAAAAATTTCTAAAACCTCTCTGGTATTTTTTTAGATTTACGCGAATATCACACATTGAAATACAACTACTCCTTTTTTATATATACCTAATATATTTAATAGACATTTTATGACCGTGACCATGAAGTATGAAAAGACTTTCAAACCTAAAATATACTGCGATAAAATCCGTTATAAAGTATTTTTATTTCAACTTCTCTTTTTCTGAACCGGCGCGGGCGCTGAATAAAGACTGCTACCTATCTAGAGGAAAACATGTTAAATCTCTACTCCAACAACTCGTAAGTTTTGAGTTAAACCATTTTAAATTCTATCAACTTGATATAGTTCCAATGTTGTCAACTTCATTATATTGTCTATTCACCTCTCGTCCGACCATAACATAAAAAGTAACGGTTAAACTTCAGACTTTATCTAAAAATTAAGTGCAAAAGGATTTCCAAAAAGGATATTTTTATTAGTAATTTTGATACATCTTCAGTATTAGAACAAAGCTTATGAGACGTTGTAATTTTAGTTAAGTCTTTTAAATTTAAATAATGGGTTAGTTATAGGTACATAGTTCATGAATAAAGTAGGCATCAGAGGCGAAGAGTCCATACAATTCTATTCCCATCGATTTCCCTTTAGAATTATACTTTTAAATCAAATAATAAGTAGCGCCTAAAAATTTTTAAATAGCTTGAAAAATAGGTATAGCGCATGACGTAAGACGTAGTATTGCTTCATTTTCCCTTAAACGCATCTTCAATTACAGGCAACCACAGCTTACACATTTATATCGAGTTGACAAATTTAAGCAAAAATTAAAATAAATAAATAAATAATTAACTATTACCTATTGCATTTATACGAAAGAGAAGTTGCTCTAAACATTTTATAGCGGCATCCCTCTTCCGCAGCTCCAACTATACTGCTTCGAGCTAAAATACCGGAAGTACCTGAAATATCGTTTAATTTTTATTTTAATGGGAATTATGCTCAAAGAACGGCTATAAACATAAACTCGCCCCTTAGTACGTAACATGACCTAAACATAGCCAGCGAAATGTTAATTTTAAATTGAAGTCAAATTGAAACATCGAACTGTCACTACTTTCAACTTACTCGTAACATTAAAAGTATCCAAAATAAATGCAAACAAAAAGTAAAGAATTTCGGAACACTGACAGAAAATCTACGACATGATTTACCGACTTCCCCTTGTCAGATTGACAGTGACATCGATTTTATGTTGACACTGACAGTTTAATTTCAGGTCAAATGGTTTCCCTAACGAACTATTTTTGTTAGAAATTCGTGCGCGTCAAAGTTGTTGTAGAGAATTTAAGGAATTTATCACATGTTGACATGACATTTACTATAAGTGGTTTTGGAATTTCGGGAAGATAATTTTGGAAACATTTCTATTGGAATATTGGAAGGTAGTTCGTTGTCACAAGTAAACCCTGGACCCCGATTTTTTCCTAATGGAAATTTATCTCGAACTCAAGACATGTATAAAAAAACTGTCATGTAGGGGTAAGATATAAATTAGACAAGCGCGAGAGCCTATGCGCTGCTACAGGTATCAGTAGGCTAATTCTTTGAATTTCTTGACACGCCGATCAAGTTTCGGTGCAGTTGCAATAAAGTTTACGTCGTAGTGCAAAATGGTATTCTTGTATTTGTCATTTAAATAACACATACGCTAAAGCGATCGCGCGACGTGAACTTGACGCGTGCGTATCTGACATCGGTTATCAAAATTACGACAGTATGAAAAGAGCTGCTTTGATCGAAACTTAACTGCAACATCACTACAATTGAACTTATTAAGTGAATTAACCTCCTGGTCCGTGGCTTAACTCTTACCAATGACAATCCAATGGAAAATTTTAATGTACTTTTCCCAATTCAAAGACACTTTTTATTCAAAGACCTGTTGTTAAGCAATGAGTCTACGATGGAATACGCTTACCCAGTACCGAAATTGGGTATGGAGGTAGTTTCAGACCCGAGAAAGGATATATGATAGTTTTTATCCCACTGCGCAAAAAGAAGGTAATGTTTTGGCGCGACAACCGACATACACGCGGGCGAAGCCGCTGTCGGAAAGCTAGTCCGTTAAGTTCAGACTAACTTAAACCATATTTATTAATTTAGAATAACCTTATTTAAGGAATAAGTCTTACTCAGAAAGACAATTCGACCAAACATGTTTGAAACTGCATTTATTCTTTTTGCTACTTCTATAACAGGATCAAAACAGCAAGCCATTTTATACCTTAGACCACAGATAATATAATACTATACTAGTACAGATACCCCATCGCCTACAACAAAACGCGTCAGCCCTAACTCGGACTATTCTGCGGGCTATTTTCTTTCGCCTATATGCTCACTAGATGGCGCCACACGTTCAAAATATTTGCGTGCTTGCATCAACAGATGGCGGTAAAAAATACTGTACCTACCTACCAGCTACTCGTAGGTACTTATATACGTGTACTACTAACACAAGTTCGTCGATGCGAAAAAAGATTATCGATTAGGTACTATCTCAAACTTCTCGAAATTTTGTTTTCAAATTCTTGTTTCTTTATTTAAAACTCATTAAAAGTAAAGTACCTGGATAATTTATTATTTAAAATTAAATAAAAAGAGCTCCCAGTAATAGTTTCTCTCACAAAAAAAGGAATTAAGAAAAAAAAAAAAAAATAACACTTGAGATTTGAACCGGGTACGTAAGGATTCGAGATCACCCATTTAAGCACCTGTGCTATCGTAACATAACACATTGAGATGAAATTTGTCTATGTACTCATAGAAAATTGAAAATAGTATAGGAAAAATAATGTGTAGATTTTTGTGTATTTCAATGTCAGGTCATGACCTAGTCACTATATTATTAACCGTTTGTCATGACAAGCGGTTAATAATATAATGTTATACTGTCGTACCTATTTTATTGACAACAATGACAAGCCGCCCCAGTGCCACTCTTATCAGTCAAGGTCGCCCTGTTATAATCTAGTCTTACATACTTACAATACCACTAACTACTTACAAACAGTCGAACGAGACATGCCAAGCCAACAGAAAATATGTACCTAGTAGCTTTCCGACCGATAACCGCATTTCTCTTTTTGCTCAGTTGGATAAAAACTATGTTATATCCTTACTCGGGTCTGACACTATCTCCATACCAAATTTCATCTTGATCGGTCAGTAGTTTGTCTGAAAGCGCGACAGACAGACGGAGAGAAGTTACTTTCGCATTTATATTAAGTACCTTTTAAAAAGCTCCGCCGGGTTCCGCCGCACGAATGTTGGTTATTGCGCTAAACCATTGACCTCTTTTTGCGCAGTCGGATAAAAACTATTCTATGTCCTCCCCAGGTCTTAAACTATCACTGTTCAAACTAGAAAATCGTCCATAACTTCCATAATTCTTATCGGATTTCCAAAATTCAAACTGTCCCATTCATTTTGCATCCACGTTTTTCAAATCCAATTATTCTTATTAAAAAATCTCCATAAACAAAAAAAGGTCATTTTCAAGTTACGTAATTTTAGTACTAACATTTCACTTTGCAAAAAACTATCTTAAAAATCGCTGTAACATGGATATCCAATAACTTCAATCTAATTAGAATACACATTCAACAATTCCAATAAGAATCTAATAAGAAATTTACAATTAACAACAGTTAAATTAATTAAGTTAAACCTTACATTTTACACGTAATTACGGGCTCGCGATGCGCAATGTCGTTGTTCGGTCTAGGTACGACCTGATCCCGTCGTCATCAATCACCATACAAAATTTCATCTAAATCGGTTCAGTAATTTTGCTTACTTATTTTTAATAGCTTTCCGCCGCGGCTACGCGCGCGCGCTACATATCATGCCCAGCAGTGGGATAAAAACAACAAACTTTCTCAACAAATGGGCTACCTGCAAGAATTTTTCAAATCGGACCAGTAGGTTCTGAGATTAGCGCGTTCAAACAAACAAACTCTTCAGCTTTAAAATATTAGTATAGATTTGATAGTTCGGTAGAGACACACACTCACTTGGTAGACTTGTGTGACATACCAAGGTACCTACCATACACGGTACACATGACCTTGGGAATATGGTGCAATGGCCAACGAACGGTGAGATGTTTTTGTACAAAGTGTGCAATTTAAAGATTGCATTCAATAAGTAGGTAGGTACTACAAGTAAAATATTTTTTCTTAGCTAGCTCCGCATAGCTGTGCACTCGCCTAACTTATGTGGTACTGGTACTAGATTTATCGTCCGACCATATGCCAACTTTGATTGGTTCGTTCAAGGACAAGAACTTGAAAGAACCTTAAAATAAACTATTTTATAACAGATTTTAACGCGAATTATTAATTAAATAATTAATTAAAATATTAGTGAATAATTATTTTATAACCGATCAAAATTAGTTATCTTCCCCGATACCTCGCCAACTTTTGACTATTACAATTTAATACAATACCTATTTTAATAAAGCAGTGAATAGTAGGTATCTACGTAAAAAGTGTTTGTTAGATTCATAAAAACACTACTTTGCCTCGTTGGCGTAGGGGGCCGGTACGAATCGGCACGATTAGATCCCGCGCCGCCTGCGCCGCGCGCCGCTGCCTCCGCCGCGCCTTAGGTTGCGCCGCGCCGCCGCCGGTTTGGTTGGACTTTTTCAATTTCTTAGACAGAAGGTTTGTGATGTAATGCTCCCATTCCTCAGAAAGTTGGGCCCGTTAAGGTCAACTATCAATAAATTTACTAACTAGATTGCAATTTTTGTCACACTTCAACAGTTTTTAGTGTCTCACTGGTGGGCACGGGTCATCTCTCAACTGTCTTACGAATTAAGTTTTTTTTATCCTGTAAGCTATATACGATGAAACGCGCTTACCCAGTAAATACCGATTCACTCTTTACTTGAAGACAGGCAGATTACAGCTATCGGAAAACAAAGATGCCGATAGCGAATTCCACAACTTGGCAGTTCGCACAATAAAAGTAGAACCAAAGCTATTTACGTAGTACCTAACCACCCGTGGAATTTAGGCAGTATACCACTCACGTTGGCTGTGTGGGTTATTGAACGTAACATATTATCACCAAATAATTAGTTCTTTGACATGCCGGTTTCCTCACGATGTTTTCTATCACCTACATTTAGCAGCGACGATGACACAATTCACACCAAAATGTGTGGGCACAGCCGGGGATCGAATGTGACCGAGAGGAGATGAGACGTATTTACGATTATTTTCGAAGTACGGCGCGGCGAGTAGGAAATACTTGTAAGTAATAAAGTACGCAATATACGTTGATCCGCGAATAACTTGAAACGGTACTCATGAGAATACGCGCATAGGAAAACGCCCCTTAATGTACTAAGAATAAGAAACAAACTGCTTTTGTGAATAAAAAATACTTTGAACCAAACAGTATTTTTTGCTTACACGATTTTGATCCTTAACATCATAGGATAACATGTATAAGTAGCGGCACGTAAATCTAGCGCTGAACGAAGTATGGAGCGGATAGCTGCGCACGTGTACTACCGTGCACACAATTATTACTTTACCAATTTTTTATTTTATTGAATGGATAACAAAAGGGTTATCAAAAAATTCAATTAAAAATCTTCACCAATAATGATAGGTACCTATTACATCTATACTTCTATACCTCTATATCTATACTAATATTATAAAAGCGAATGTAAGTTTGTTTGTTACGCTTTCACGCAAAAACTACTGAACCGATTTGGATGAAATTGGGTATAGAGGTAGTTTGAGACCCGAGAAAGGACATAGGATAGTTTTTATCAGACTGCGCAAAAAGAAGGTAATGTTTTGGCGCGATAACCGATATACACGAGGCTAAAGCCGCGGGCGGAAAGCTAGTGTTACATAAATATTGAATACTAATAATTTTAATAAAGATAAATATTAATGAAAATATTTTCTTCCGTGCATTGTACAAAAGAGTATTTTTACTCTTTTTCTATAAAAAAAAGTAACTTAGTGTAAAGTAGTTTTTTAGTAACAAATAACTAACAGCAATAACAATAAAACTTAAAAAATAATTAACTGCAACAATAAAACTTTGAGCGCGAGTGTTGTAGGAGTGCGGGGAACTGGAGAGTCAAAGAGCGCTTACGCATTCCGCCCGCATACCGTTCACCCCCCTGTGATACCGATGTTTCGACTTCTGCGCAAGAACGGTCAGCGCTAGACTTTCGTGCCGATACTTTTACTTCGAGTCAAATTCCTATGCAAGTTTTTTCAATTGTTATTATGCTTACGTGCGTAAGCAGTAACAGTAGGTACGTAGTACGGGGCTTGGCCTAAAGAAATATTTCCTACTGATGCCGATGAAGGTTGAATGCTTGAACCGAATTAGTTTAGGTAGATTATGCACGTGCAATCTAATCGGATCTAAGGTCGCAGGTTCGATTCCCAGTCGTGCCACACATCTTTGTGTGAATTATTTCATCGTCGCTGCTCAATATCGGTAAAAGAAAAACATCATAAGGAAACGGCATGTCTAACAACTAATCATTCGAGGTCATTGACATCCACGAACCCGCACTTGGACTGGTTGTGTGGATTAAGGCCTAAGATAGTTGAGAGGAGACCTGAGTCCAGCGGTGGGACCAGCTCTTCAATCTAATCGGTTCGAAAACTTGTCAATCAAAACTCTGACGTATAGGCAAGGATTTAAGGAACGCATTTGCTTAATCATCCTATTGTTATCACTAGAGTTTATTTCGATTTTATTCATTTTTAAATATGTTTTGATTTTTTCGCGCCATTAGCCTTTTTACGCCTACTTACACCAAAAAGATACATTATTGCGTGTATTAATGTAATCTAATTGGAAATAGGTACCTATTTAGTTATTTCTATGACATTAAAGAAAAAAGTAAAAATAGATATTGACGCAATTGCAAATTTACTAATTACGCCTCGATGTAGGTACTCTTGTAAAGTACCTACTTGTTGCATTCCGGTTTTATAAATAGGAAGTTATACCGTAGGTAGATAAGACAGAAATGATGCCATCTATTGATATTTTGGTAGAAACCTACCAAAATGTTACCGTAGCTGACTTATTTACATCGTAGTGCCCATTTTTGCCAGCAGAGGCGCCCGCGTAATTTATTATTTATCAATTTACACAAATATGAATTATAAATTCAATATTTCTATTTTATCGTACTTCTAAAAATAAAATTAGACATATGTTATCATCTGTTTGTCAATATATAAAATTTTGCACAAACTTCAATAAGAAATCGATATGCGTAACGCCCTCTATGAAGCTTATTATCAACTAAATGTTTGTTCCTCTAGATGGGATCCCATGCCTTAGACACACGGGATAAACTTAATTTTCATATACCACAATATTCAATTTTCTTACACTGAAAATCGAGCTCTATGCGTAGAGACTTTAAGTAGAAAATTCTTTGTAGATTTTTTGTGTGCTCGATGACTATTTTGGATGTCGACGCCATAAAGTCTAGCAAGATTAGTCCAGCTGGCATACTTCTGACTATCGATCCTATTTAAAATTTAGGATTGGCTTCGAGAAATCGAAATCACATTGCGTCTATCGACTGTAGTACAGTCGCGCATATTACAGTACTTTGGACATGTCTCTAGGCGAGATAACGACTCCATTGAGCGGCTGGTGGTGGAAGGAAAGGTGGAGGGTACCAGATCACGCGGCAGGTCACCTATGAATTGGACTGACCAAATAAATTCCGCCACAAAAAACAGCTTACATGATTGTGCCAGACAGTCTACCAATAGGCACAGATGGCGGGAGATCGTGCGAAGAGTGGTGTCCTCCTCTATAACCGATGTTGATGACTCAATGTGACCACGACCACTCTGACAAGAGCGGAACGACAAAGAAGTAGAAAGAAGACCTTAATCTACACAAGCTGGCCGAGTGCGAGTTAGTGGATTTCGTGTCGTCATATGTTTCTGATCAACCAGTTTTTTAAAAAATGTTGACCAGCGAAGAAATAATTCACACATTCTTTGTGTGCTCCACCGGGTATCGAACCTGCGAACTTATATTTTAAAGATGAAGGCCGATATCGCTGCGCCGCAGATGCATTTATAGTGAGATTACGATCGAGATTCGAGAATCAAGAGTAGCCAGCTGTTATTTCTGTGACACATGCGCGTACGCTGGTGGTCGTGATCTGGTTAAATGGAATTCGCTACTAATGGCGACTGCGGGTTCTGTATATGGTGATTTACTGCCATATTTGTTAGGTTTTAGATTTGCTACAAAACACGTGTTTAGAAGTTATTTCAGATATTCTGTTTGAATTAATTAGTACTTAAATAAATATCATCTAGAAACGGCTGTGGGGAAGTGGCCCAATCGGCTGGAAAGGTTTCTATTGGTTCACCGGACTTTTTCGGTGAGCCGTCCGAGGACGGTCGAATCGATCAAGTACTGTGGCAACTGCCATGAAGGCTCCCCATTTGGGCGAACCTCGGCTCAGAACGTTGCCAGACACTCTAGTTTTGTGGGATCGGGGGGCAAGTGGTAACGAACTTTGTAATATAAAGTCTTTGGTTCGATCGTCACAAACTCGTATTTGTGAGATTGTTACATGACTTAGACCCTTTTAGTGTCCTACCACTGGGCACGGGTCTTCTCTTAACTATCTTACAAGCTAAAGGGTGATGCATTTTTCTTGGTGGATTACTCGGTACGAATCAAATATGAATAGGACTGGAAATCCGGCATCTTGGACCGGAATGCGCAACAACTTTACATTTTTCAGTACGGTGGGCAAAAATGTTTCTTTGATATAATAATCACATCTAGATGAAAAAAAAATAAGATGCGTGTATTGTTGCCGTTCCAGTGAGATTGGAAATTGGAGTCGAATATTTAGGTACGAACACATTTTATTAACTTCGGACGAAAAAAAGTGGACTTGTAGGTTAAAATGTGTGTTTAAATCCGTGTTCATGTATTTGTGTACAAGTTAGTAGCATCCCAGAGCGTAAATTAACTTAAGTAGGTAGATAGCTGTATGTAGCTAAATACCTAAGTAATTTTTTCTACATAAATCAGATCTCATACATTTTAAAATAATTAATATTATTGTTCGTGGTTTGATATTTTGTGCTGGCGTTACTTTTGCTTGGTTTCTGGTATGAAGTTAGCCGCGAGTCCAGTCCTGTTTGACGGGCCGGTGGCGTGGTCGATACGATACTTGCTTTTCACGCCGCAGGTCGTGAGTTCGATTCCCACCCGAGACAAACATTTGTGTTTGTATCGAATCTGGGTGTAAATATCTATTCTAAGTAATATTTACAAAAGAAAAGTATTACATCTATAGTATATATCAGTTATCTGGTTTCCATAACACAAGCTCTGCTTAGCTTGGGACCAGATGACCGTGTGTGTTAATGTCCCAGTATATTTATTTATTTATTATTCTTATTTTAAACGCATAGTACGTATAAACATTAGACTCGCTGTTTTAACGACCGAGTACTCGGTCAAGAGCACTGTCGCCCTTTTGCTCGGTACGTGTGATCAGGGTATAAGGATGCAAACCTCAACAAGTACAAAAATAAATGACATTTAAATTCAATATTTGCTAAACAGAAACAGTCCTTGAAAAACATTAACTGTAGTTGGTTACTTGGACGTGAGTTTGAAGCAGACAAAGAATTCGGCCGCCATGCTGTCTGCACACGTGTAAATGAGTAATAACTAAGTTACTAATATATGAGCAGTAGTGGCGCGGCAATGCGGGCCTCGCCTTTGAAATAGAAGGTCCCAGGTTCGATACCTGGTGGTGCACACAAAGAATGTGTGAATTATTTCTTCGCCGCTGGTCAACATTAGTTAAAAAAAACTGGTTAATCAGAATCATTTGACGACGCGAAATCCACTAACTCGCACTCAGCCAACTTGTGTGGATTAAGGTCTTCTTCTTTGTCGTTCCGCTTTTGTCAGAGTGGTCGTGGTCACATTGAGTCATCCACATCATTTATAGAGGAGGACACTGCTCTCGGTTTGAATTCCAGTCGTGCCCACACATCTTTGTTTGAATTGTTTCATCTCCGCTGCTCTGTATCGGTAAAGGAAAACATCGAACCCGTGACCTTATATATCTAAGGCGAGGCCCGTACTGCGCCACCGCTGCTCCAGCGCCACCACTGCTCAACGTATGTGTATAGGTACATAGCTTTATATATGTATTTTTTCAGTTTAGTTTTTACCGTTTAACCCGACTGCGTAAGAAAAGGAGGGTGATGCTTTTCGAGTGGATGTATTAGGACCAGTTTCTAAGAAGAGGGTCGCTACTACTAATTTTTTATTTATATTTCTTTACAAGTACTTCCATGTTATTATATTTAAATATACATTTTCATAATCTTTGTAATGTCAAGGGCAATATCAGTAAGCGACTTTCCAGTTTCCATTTTCAGTAAAAACATGTATCGATATTCATACAACTACATATGATTCAAGTACAGCCACATATAGAGTGTAAATTTTTAAATAAAACTGGATTCTATCGCTAAGACTTTGTGGTTGATTTTTGTACAGCACATATTTTATTTGCTACATCGTAAAGGTACGTTTGCACTGACGCTGAGCTGGGTGGAGTGGAGCGGGGATGAGAATAAAAATGGAAATCTGCAAGTGTGTTCATTGAAGTGGGACGGAGCAGAGCGAGGTATCTTGCGATTTTCAATGCCGCGCTCCAGACACCATTCCATTACTCTCCGCTTCGTGTCCTCCGCTCGAATTCTGTCTACTTGCTCAACTCGACACCGCGTATTTAAAAACGCGCGTGGAACAGCAGGCGACAAAAGCGCGTACTCTCCCGTGCTTCGATCCGTATGTCCCAAGCAGCAAGGCAGTTAGCACAGTAGGAGGCAGTAACTAAATCCACTAAAACAGTTTTCACTCGTGTCTTGTGAACATTCGAGCACTGTGATTAGACAATTCACTATTCTTTTTTTATTCTGTAATAGGCTTGCGCATGCGCGCACAACTTACCTGTAGTTAAGCAATGATGCAGTCTACGATAAAATGCGCTAACTCAGTAAATACCGATTCACTTGTGACTAGAGGACAAACAGATTATAGCTATTGCGAGACACAGATGACAGTAGTGAATTCCATATCTTAGCAGTTCGCTCAATAAAAGTGGCAGCAAAGCGCTTTGTTCGTACCCGTGGAATTTACACCATATATTGATGGCGTATAGCTGTACCTCTGTTTGTCCGATAATAGAACGGGGATGGGGGAATAAGATTTTGTAATTCCAACGCACACTCTCCGAAATGTATCCGATAGAAGACCGTAAGACTAGCAACTATGTGGCGATGCTCGAGATTTTGTAATTTAATGATGACGGGTTTGAGCTTGATTCGGGCTTGATTCTCCTCTCCACTCAGTGTAAACGCACCTTAAAGCTATTACTTAGTAATCAAGGTCTACTAGTCCTTGCAAGTTTAATGTCAACGGTTTGTTTACAATTTCTATATAAATAAATACACAGAAATGTGTATTTTTCTGTTTCACTATTGTATAGCGATAGAACTAAGTGTAGAATCTGTAAGTAATTGAAGGTGACGTGACCTTCAGGGTACGGCTGTAAGTTTATTGCTAAAAGAGACTTTATGCTAGAGATGGGAATGGTTAGAATGAAACTAAAATGAATGCGGTTTGCTATCGGATTATGCACTCACGCGCACGGTATCGTGCGCGGCTAAGTAATGTCGCTAAGTCGCTAGATCAGCAAATCGGTGTTCGACCGTATTGTATCGAACAATAATAGTGAGGAAATTATTGTATGATTGTGCTCAAAATTCGAACTTCTTTTTCAATATACTGCCCACTGATACCACTGCTGATGTTAAGAAGTCATAGCCTATTAGCCTATTTTAGTCCACAGCTAGACATAGACCTCTCCCAAAGTACGCAACTTAGCACGATTTTTAGTTATCCAGCTCAGACGCATTCCCCGCATTGTTTCAAAGAAATAGGTAGGACTCGATTACGGCAACGCCACCCCTTCGCGCGCAGGTCGAAAGCGACTTACGCGTGGCACCTATTATACTCCATCGACTCCAGCAACCACGCACAGCGGGGTAACGGGATCCATAAAGACAACCGCGACCCTGCTAATTGGAGCTCACGAAGTAAGCTCTCTCGTGTTGTTACGTCCCGGGAGGTTTTCAGGACTCTTCGACGGCGGACCTGTGCAATACAGGGCTCGGGATAGAGATCGTCCCTCCACCTAGTCCGAGGGAGGCTTAAGCTACGTTAGCGAGTTAGTGGTCTCCAGTCAAGAACTCGTTTAACTGTTGTCGGTTCCGCCACTACCACTGTCACTGCCATCGTACTCTATGGACGCTTGCAACACCAGAAGCATTACTTGCGCGTCGCTCACCTCAACATCACAATCAAAAGTTATTGTACTGCGTTTATTAGGTATTATTATTTAAACTCCTTTCACCAAATTTATTTTGCTTCTTTGCGTACTTATTTATTTTATTAAACAAAAACTCGCACTTAATTAAAAATCAGAAATGTGATAGTCACGTTTTCGAGCCTTATTTAGTGGATCGGGCGTCGAATTTGATGACCTGACCCGAATCTAAATGTTGTGTAGGCCCTAATAACGGTACCTTTGTACAAAGCTGTATGGTGCAGAGTATAAGAGACATACTTAAAGTGTAACTTTAGCAGAATAAAGACGAAAGATTTTTACATGCTAAATGGCAATCAGAGATATGAGCAACGGTGGCGCAGCGGTACCTCGGCTGTCCAAGAACTAATCGTTAAAGGACATGTGACATCCACCAACCCGCACTTGGCCAGCGTGTGTGGATTAAGTTAGGCCTTAATCCACACACGCTGGCCAAGTGCGGGTTGATGGATGTGACATTTCCTTGAATGATTAATTCTTAGATATGTCGGTTTCCTCACGATGTTTTCCTTCACCGATATTAAGCAGCGGTGGTGTAACTATTCATACAAAGATGTGGGGGCACGATTTGGAATCGAATCGGAGGCCTAATAAATACAGGCGAGGCCCGTACCGCTGCGCCACCGCGCCGCCGCTGCATTGTTTAAACTAGGTATAGTAGATATCTAGTTACTAGGAAGGTATTTAATTGCTTATAGGTAATTCAGAATTGATCGTTCTTTGGTAAAATTATAAGTTTTGTTTTATGATAAGTACTTACGTATTGTTCGATTTGCGAATAGCCTTTAGCGTGTGTCGTGTTAAAAAATAAGTGTATGGTAAAATCAATTTAAATGAAAAACGCTGTCGTTAAAAAAATAAACCAAACGTAAACAGGTTTGAAACTGCGACCTTATCGTTTGTTTACAGTTTATTTTTAGCTTTTTATTTATTAAAATAACGTTTTGACTGTAAAAGGTTATATTGTTTCCGTTTAAAAAACAATAAATAGTATTTTATTAACAAAATTTATCAATATACCTAACTTTTATAGTTATCATATTGCTTAAAACGCAAAATTGAAAACCACCTCGATTACTTCAGCTTTTTATACCCCGACGCAAAAACGACGGGGTGTTATAAGTTTGACTTGATTATGTGTGTCTGTCCGTGGCATCGTACCTCCCGAACGGATGAACTAATTTTGATTTTTTTTTTATTTGAAAGGCGAATAAGTCGGGAGAAATCTTTGCTAAAAAAATTAAAGGTCCGAATTATGAAATTTGGATTTATAAATAAAGAGAACTGCATCAAAATCGATCTATTCGTTAAAACGCTACGGCAAGACAAACATGTATAAATTATGGGCGTTAAATTAGCGGTAAGCGAGGTTCACTGACCGCACGGTTGATATACGGCGGCAAGAGGGCGACCGTACCATTAGTACAATAATATACCTACATCTGTTTCTAGCGATTACTTTATTTTGAGACAATGTGCTAATTAAAAAATGATTCATGTTTATTTTTTCAAAGTTTGCACAATGGTTCATAAAATCCTGTATACAGTCATACAGATATACATGTCTAAACGTGTGTATTTAAATCTAAACGTTCTCAACTCGTAAGATAGTTGAGAGAAGACCCGTGCCCACGTGTGGGACACTAAAAGGGCTGACGTGACGTTTACAACCCAACTACTCAGACAGTTGACACGAATAATTTAACCTAACCAACAACAATGTTAAAACGTTAACCTACTTTTTAAAACAATTTCTAAGAAATCTTACAATATTTCTATGAAACAGAAAACGAAAGAATTATATCCAATCAACGTTGATTTACAATAACGAGGTTACTACACAAACTGGGTATATTGTAACAATAATATACATATCGTTAAGCCCCGGACACACTATGTAACATTTAACCTTGCAACATGACGCGCGGCATTTCTACAGGTCCCCACGAGGCAACATTTCTTGCAACTTGCAACTTACTGGGCGCTGAACAGCGGGGATGTTAGAATTCTCACAAAAATGTGTAGGTACTACTGGGAATCGAACCCATGACCTAAATCTAAGGCAAGACCCGTACCGCTGCTCTCCGTAAAATAGAAAAGAATAAAAAATAAATTTTATTTTTTAGGCCGCCCGCCATATCTACTAAATAGTCCAAATCCATTGTTTGCCCATTTAATCACAGTTAAATATAGAAAAAAATGTGATGGGCGACCAACACATGACTATAGCGAAGGTTGATTTCTTTTTATTCTTTTTTAAGCCTGCGCTTGACTACAACTTGCCTGATGTTATGCAATGATGTAGTCTGCGATGGAACGCGCCAGCCTAGTATACCGAATCACTCAAAATTACGAATCATTATCGGTGAGAAGGTGGGAGTGAATTGAGCCTCCTTAATTGTCAAAATAGTAGAATATTGCGATCCAGATAGATTGCGCAATATATTGCTAGTGTTGTCCGTTAGTGTATTCAGGACCTAACTATAACATATATTAAAACAAAGCAAAATATTGGCTTTCTCAGTTCGTCTCATATGCATGCGTGTACACGTACAGCAATGTATAATGTGCATTATGTACAGTCAAGTAACTTAATTTGTGACCCAATTTTTACTCTTAGTTACAGAAAGCACCCAGTTTGAACTACTAGTAGCCAAGTGCAATAAAATATTATAGGGAACTCGTGTGCGTCGCTAAATAAATTCACTCTCTATTCTCTGAGAGTCTGATCTGACGCGATTGACAGATCGGCATCAACAGAAAGAAATTGGGTGCAGGACTAACGGCTTAGTGGGCTATCCAAGGCTCTAATATTTCCACTTGGAATGGGAATAAAAACATAAATAAAAAAAGTTAGTTGTTTTTATTTTGGCAAGTTTAAGACAGGCACGATGAGGGAATTTGTTTTATAATACGTATGCTGTGGTACAACTGGTAGGATTTTTAAGCATTTTTAAATCTATAGCCTTGCGCTTGACTTCAGTTTGCCGAATGTATACGACACTAGAGAACCAAGAAAAACCATTGATTACAAAAAAAATATCCTCAAGTAACCGACTTAGATTGTTTTATTGTGAAATAAGCTAGTGCTTGACTACAACTTGCCTGATGTTAAGCAATGATATAGTATACGATGGAACTTACCTTTCTAAAATACCGATGAACGATGATCATGAATGATTTTCGGTGAGAAAGTGGTAGTGGAATGGTCCTTAAGTAGTATTGTCTTAGATTTACGCAAATATAGCACATTGAAATAAAACATTAGATCCTGATGTTTCAAAGTCTTTTCAGACCGTGACCATGAAGTCTGAAAAGACTTTGAAACGTCGGGATCTAAAGTCTAAAATATACCGCGATAAACTCCGTTACAAGGTAGTTTTATTTCAATGATCTTTATGATTTAAAAACCTTAAAGGTGAGTAATGAATTCAATTCGTCGACTGTACTTAAGTGAATGACCGATTGTGAAAAAACGTGGATGAAATACGTTACACAAACCAGTGTTTACTGACACATATTTTGAATGATTTATATCTGAATCATAGTTCTTTATAATATGGTTGGTGTTACGTGCCCGGTGCCCAGTGTTCATGGGTCTCTTTATTAGGAGCTTGTGTTTTGTTAGATGGGTGCTAAATTAGTTAAGGCGAGCCCAGAGGCTTATTGACAACGAACCCCTTGTCAAGGTGAAATTGCAAAGCCTCGAGCATCGCCGCAAAGTTGCTGGTCTTTCGGTCTTCTATCGGATACATTTCGGAGAGTGTGCATTGGAATTACATAAAAAAGGAAAAGAAATTGGACTAATGATAATATTTTTGGCTGAAGTTAATAATGGTAATATTTTCACACAGCGCCATCTAGTTCTAAATTAAGCAATTATATTTACTTGTGTTATGGGTACTAGGAACCGATATAATACTTAAACACATTATTGTAAATACTTACATATTACAGTTAAATTACACCCAGACACCGAACAAATAATCGTGCTCTTCACACAAAGTTTTTTCGTGGGTGGGAATCGAACTCACGACCTTCGTAATAGCAGTCAGGATCACTAACCACTACGCCACTAGCCCAGTCAATATATATTATAATACCCCTCTATTTCATTAGGTGTTAATTTTTTTTAATATAGAACCTCAGTGCAATTCGCTTTTCACTAGTATTTTTTTTCTAACTAATTTGAATTCAATAACAATATGTCGGGTACAATAAGTCAATTTGCATGAAGTTTAAAATAGATGGTACATTAATGTCGGTAAACTCAAAGGCTAAGGTTTGTAGTAAACAAAATATTTCTGTTTTCAATGCGCGAGTTATTTTCAGTTAGAAGCGAGGGAGTTTCTCGTGGCGTTTTGTTGGTTATGTAGGGTGGCAATGTTTTATTGTTTGGTACAGGATCTCGTTGGTTTTAATTAATTTTATCATACATTATAAATTCGCAGCGCATAATACGGTGCGGGCCTCGCCTTGAAATATAAGATCGCGGGTTCGAATCTAGGTCGTTCATCCCTTATCGATGGAGATATATATTTTTTAATTCTGTAATAGGCTTGCGCTTGACCACAACTTGCCTGCTTTGAAGCAATTATGCAGTCTACAATGGAACGCGCTTACCCAGTAAATACCGAGTCACTCGTGACTTGAAGACACAACTTGGCAGTTCGCACAATAATATGGAATTGATAATGCTTGCAACGTGTTGTCTTGTACATATTTCGCCAGTAGGAAGAAACTAGGGGTAAGAGTATCCAAAACGTAACAAAATCATGGTAACCCCAGCTTCTGTTATGAGAAATGTTTCAACATTACACGTTGACTTAGGTCAGGAACATCTGGCATTGGAGCAACACTTTTTGTGCAGTTACTAGCTACTTTTTGGTATGCTGTTGAATAGAAAGTCTAGTTTGATTAGACATTTGGCGTCTGGTATTGAAATAACTTATTACTTTACTCACAAAATGCTACTCTTGATAATTTTAATAAAATGTAGCTACAATTAATTAATGTAGCTACGGGCCGGTGGCGTGGTCGGTAAGATACCTGCTTTTCACACCGCAGGTCGTGGGTTCGATTCCCACCCGAGACAAACATTTGTTTAAAATGTCTGTTTGTCTTGTGTCTGGGTGTAATTATCTATATTTAAGTATATATTTACAAAAGAAAAGTATTATATGTACTATATTACCAGTTATCTGGTTTCCATAGTACAAGCTCTGCTTAGTTTGGGATCAGATGACCGTGTGTGTTAATGTCCCACTATATTATTATTATTATAATTTAAGTATGGCATTTGTGGATATAATCTAATATATAAAATTCTCGTGTCACAGTGTTAGTTACCATACTCCTCCGAAACGTCTGAACCGATTTTTATGAAATTTTATATGCACTTCAGTAGGTCTGAAAATCGGCAATTATCTATTTTTCAAACCTCTAATTGAGTCTGCCAAGCTCAGGGTTATTATAACAAGCCAAAGAGTATGTCGCCAATTTAGAAGTGCTACATTGTGCGGACTGTCATAGAATTGGCTACATTTTCTTTAAAATTTCAGTTTATTTCTACAAAGAAATTGTAAAATACATTTTCAGCAATTTTTTTCAACTGTAGCGTTCAAATAAATATCACTTTTAAATACGATTACGGTTTTACTCACGATGTTTTCCTTCACCGTCGTTGAGCAGCGGAGATAAAACAATTGACACAAAGATGTGTGGGCACGACCAGGATTCGAACCCGCGACCTTATTTTTCTAAGGCTTTAAACACCTATAATGCTACAGCAGCGAGCAGCGGTGGTGGTGGTATCTTTATGTGAATTGTTTCATCTCCGCTGCTTAATATATATGAAGGAAAACATCGCGAGGAAACCGGCATGTCTAAGAACTAATCATTCGAGGACATTAGACATCCACCCACCCGCACTTGGCCAGCGTGTGTGGATTAAGGCCTAAACTCTCTCAACTCTTATGATAGTTGAGAGAAGACCCGTGCCCAGCAATGGGAATTTAAAAGGGTCGAAGTAAATGCTACAGCAGTGGAAACTTTAAGGGTTTCCACTACTTATCTTTGTATTTTACGATGTGGAAACCTTTTATCAGTCAATAGCGGGGTATGTAGGTCCCTGCCTACCCAGCAGTGACGAAGGATGAAGACTGAAAAAGGGAAGCCGGAGCAAAAAAGTTCTTACTTAGGAAAATAATATCTCTTCACTACCGTCACAGATCGTTCTTACACTTGATGCTATACTTATTTTTGTTGCTATTTAAAACTTTTAGACGTTACATATTATATTACTATAGGCCGACGCGACAGTTTAACTCGCGTATCGCCATCTGAGGTACAAAGTCATAAAACATTAATTAAATCTCATAAAGAACTATTTAACCACAGATAAAAGAAATGTAAGACTATTCGTCACTAATATCCATATCGCTTGAATCATCATCACTGTCTGTGCAGCTTGAGGAGTCAGAATCTTGGCGATAGGCGATACGCGAGTTAAATGGTCGGCCTATAATGATACTGGTAATACTGACCATTTCTTAAAGGGAAACCAATGGGAATGGACTTGTATGGACTCTTCGCCACTGCTACTTAGTGACTAAATAAATAAATAAATATTCTGGGACATTAACACACACGGTCATCTGGTCCGAAGCTAAGCAGAGCTTGTGTTATGGAAACCAGATAACTGGTATATACTATACATATAATACTTTTCTTTTGTAAATGTATACTTAAATTTAAATAATTACACCCAGACACAAGACAAACAGACATATTTAAAGAAATGTTTGTCTCGGGTGGGAATCGAACCCACGACCTTCCGCGTGAAAAGCAAGTATCTTGCCGACCACGCCACCGGCCCGTCAAAACTAACAACGGGTTACCCATTAAAACACCACAGTAGCCTTCCTCAAGTGTTTAAATAACAGCCCTGGGAATAACAGCCCTGCTAGACTACCTGGGTAGTCAATTCGTGTACATTAGTCTCTCAATTTGAACAACAACTACATAGGATAACAAACTATCGCTTTAGTTATTCTAAAACTCCAAAATAATAGCAGCTAGACTAGCTTATTATAAACTAGCGACCCGCCCCGGTTTCGCACGGGTACAATGCTGATACTAAATATAATAATTAATAAGGTATATTTGCAGATTATCTATAAACAATGTTTACAGTTTTTTTGTCATTATACAATACAAACAGCACGCGCCGCGCACGACCGGGCCGGTACCGCCGCACCGCTATGTCCCTGCATGTTAAATCTGTAATATTTTCGGAAATATTCATTTAAATTATATTCTGTAAAGGGCCATATGGATCTATATTAAATGGGATATGTATTTCAGATATTTAATCGGATAAGGATTAATGCTGTGTTGCTTAAAATCACTTCGTAAATTAGCCATTTTTTCCCGTGAAATATAAAGATTAAAAAATGGTTAATGTGGGTTATCCTTAGAAGTAACCTACATTATATTATACCATCGCGGATTTATTTATTGAACTTTTTAAGGTTAGCAATACTGTAGTACATTATTTTGATATATCTCGTAGTTTAGCCAGCGTTTGCAATGTAAGAGCTAAAAATGCGTTAATTTACGACATCACATCAGAAATCTCAAAAATTATCAGTTTCCCTACTATATTAAGGACGTATAAACATAAATCTTCCACTGAATCTGATAAAAAAATTGCATGAAAATCGGTTGTCTAGTTTTAAAGATTTAAGCATACACAGGGACACATAGAAGAAAGCGACTTTGTTTTATACTATGTAGTAATAATCTTCCCTTAGCTGTATACCTATGGCTTGTTGAAATAGCGTGGAGAGTGTTTCCTGTCCTATACACCAGCTAGACGAACTTTTATTAATGTTGATAAAACTCAAATTAATATTCAGTTCATAAAATTACTCAATCTCAATCGAAGTGATCAAAAATTGAACTGCTACCGGTTTTCGGAGATAAATTAGTATCTTTATGTACAAGCCACTACTTAAGGTATAACAGGCGCTTAGTACAAGACAAATTTAAAATACATTTAAAAAGATTAAATTAATAAAAAAAAACCATTCCTAAAATAATCAGAACATGCTCCTCTTTTGTTTAGAAAATAAAATTGAACCGGTTTCACACAAGTCTAAATTTACGTCAAACAGTTAAAATCGCTGTCTCTTCTGAATTAATGTACGTTACCGTCCGTATTCTGGGCCATCTTAATCAGGTATCAACATTGCGGTGTGTTTTAATCAAAAAACGGTTATTCTAATAATGCTTGCATAACTAAAAATATTTCACGCGACGCTTCGCTCGAAATTCTGAACTCTTTAAAATCGCTATCTCTTACAAATTAATCCACGGGGCCTAATATTCTGCCTCGTATAATCAGGCGCCATCCTTACGATTTGTTTTTATTCAAAACACTGTAATTCAAAGAGGTGTAATATGTAAAAGTGATATAATTTATTTTAAATTGTTTTACGACATTGTAAAGTTCGATGAAGGACAGGACGACGCACCTTTATTTTGACTGGTAGAAGCTTGTTAATCCATGTTTTGCTATAAAATCAGAAGATTTACAATAAATATAGCTATTTTATGATATCCCCGTCCATTGGGGGGGGGTACCTCCTTTATTCTACGCTCTCTCCAGCTTTGCTAGTAGGGAAATGGACAGTATAACTTTTCAACATTCCAATTATCTTTCTGATTAAATTCATGCAGAATCCAAGACAGTTTAGGTGTCCCGGGACTTGGCCGGGTTCAAATCCCGAGTCTCTTCACGGCGCCGCTGTCGATCCTGGCTTACAGGAGTAGCAATTGCGGGATTGGGGTGGTGGGTTAAGTCCCATCTTTCTGATTATATCAGTACAAGTCCCAGAGCAGCTATATTGTATTGTAGACAGTTCAGGTGTCCTGGGACTTGGCCTGGTTTCAAAACTCAAGCCTTTTCACCCGCGCTGCTCTCAATTCTGGCTTACGCGAGTGAAGCCAGAGTCTGTAGTAAAGTGACGAGTCCGTGAGAGTGCATCTTTAACCTGAATCCCTACACGTGGTGCCCAGTTAGTCTAAATCAAGTGACAATAAACTGGTGGAAGTCTCCGGTCGTGGTTAGTGACCACTTAGACAAAACCGCACTTCCGATCGGCTTTGCCGTGTTCCGATACGATATGTGGTCACACCATTTAAGGTGGTGGGTCGAAATTTTTGCTCTTTCATGGTTTCTTACCATATGGAGTTTTATTTCATTGCCACCTTTTCACCTAAAATCATTCGTAATCACGAGTGATTCGATACTTATTACTGAACATCAGGCAAGTTGTAGTTAACCGCATGCCTATCTCCAAACAAGAAAAAATTTAATATTAAACAATTTCTAAATTGTTTAACTATAACATAAACATTATAAGCACTTACCTACTTTTAATCTCCATAACCCTATATCAACCATCCCATCTAATGCCATACAATAGCCTATGTGACGTAAAAAGATGCGCATACGCAGCGGAGGTCAATCAACTTTGCCCGGTAGCCATACTTTTTAATCCTACTTAATAAATGTCAAAGTTTGAGTAGTGTTGTACATTTTGCCTAGATGGCGTTAAATTGATGTAAATCGAGATAGTGTTTTGTTTACTGAATATTTATTTAACACGGGAGGTGTTACACGCAACTTCTAGTGCTAAATTGTTTTGTGGACGGGATCCACGTACAGCACACGTCATGTAAAAGTTGAAGCGTCTTTACAAACGCACACGTGAATAAAAGCTACACACTAACATGAACAGTTTATGCATACAAACTGTTCATGTACCTCAGCAGAGGAGAATGTGCGCAATACCAATTATGTACTTGTTAATTTTTTTATGATGAAAAAATAACACACGGATAGATAAAACTGTTCCTTTCAAAATATGGATAGTATCTACATTTATCTTTTTGATACAGTTTAAATGCGGTAAGTTTAGTATTGGTTATCTGTGGTCCCATCTGAGATTATTTAATTTAAGGTTTGAACCTTTTATAGAGTGTCAAGTGATTAGTCGATAAAAATGAAATTCTATTAATGTTGGTCATTTAAAATTTTTGTTTAGGTACTATAATAAATATAATAAAATCTCAAATTTGAGATAATTGAGGTAGTGGAGAACTGACCTGTACTATTTGCTATTTAGGTGAGTACATTTAAGTCTGTTTAGTACAAGATTTATAAAATACCCTATAAAACTGCATGTTTGTTAAGTAACTATAAAATTCATACTAATATGATCCTGAGAGTTTATTAAATAAGGCACTTTTGCTTTCACCTTTTAGTATCCCAATGCTGGTCACAGATCTTCTTTCAACTGTCTTAGATAAGCAAGACTGGGAATCAAACCCGACCCGCCCGCTTATGTAGGTACGTACCTACCTTTGTAAAAAATAATATAAAACCCTGTCTCATTTACTCATAAATATTAACCGATTTTAACCCTAACAGGTTTGAAACCTATCATATTACAATTCAAAGTACTATTACTAAAAAAATCTTTTCAAATAATCAATTAGACTTAACACTTGTCGTGTCAACGATACCCTAACCGAATAGTGTTGTACCATTTATCAATCTGTAATCAAAATAAATTTATTCAAATTTATTCGAAAAAAAACAAATTTTGTATTCGGTAGTCATAGTTAGTTTTTTTTGCTACGTTCACATGCGCCTTGGGGTATTTTATTTGTACTTTTTTATAGAAACAGGTAGAGTATTTAGTTGCGTTGTGTTTGGTAGTTTAAAATTAAAAATATTAAATAGGCTCAAATTTCTGTTTAAAAAACAAAAGGCTATTAACGACTTTTTTATTACGGACTTGGATTTACGATCAATAAATACCAATTTACCTTCTACTCAATACACCTTCTAGCGATCTACTTCGATGTCGTACGACGATTTGTCGTCTATAGGTAGTTACTAACTGCGGCTAAAGCTTACTTCAAATGAAGACGGCTTTTTCTATAAAATATGATGACATAAACCAGGTTTCTTTACTGAGAGCCTCTTAAATAAATAAAAAATCTAGTCTAATGAAAACTTGTTTTCGTATTCTCAGAATGTCTCGTAAGAGATAAGTCTACCACTAAACGCACGACACGCAACGATTAGTCTATAGCAATCGACATTTTTCATTTGAAATTTGCAATTTTTTTTGACATAATTATCTCGAGATCGAGATAAATGTCAAAGACCGAGAATCGGGGACCTGGTGTGAATCAAGGTCTCTTTACTCTCATATTTTATTAGATAGTTAAGAAAACACGTTACGTGCAACAATAATATCTTTCAGAACCTTTAACATTGTTGTATCTGTAAAGATTTATCCTCATTTCAACCCATGAAGCATTAGCACATAAAATGTCTATACAATACTTCGTTTGGAACATAAATCATAAGTCAAGTGTCAAAACGGAGACATTAGCAAAGCATATCACTCAACAAGATATAATTAGCTGGCGTTATTACAAACTGCTTTGAAATATATCGATAAATCGTTTTCGAATTCCAACAGTTTGCAATCTACAGCCTTTTCTCGACTATCGATAGATAGTTGACAGTTTTGTAAAGTTTGAATTTATTTGTAATTATTATTTTTAATCACAAGTTTAATTTAAGACCTGCAACACTAAACGTGCATTAGGTACCGACTGAAAATAAACTTTTCAAAATATTAAGCTATAATATTATTTTTTATTTTATCGAAACAAAATCCGACTCCTTTAAATGGAACCATCACGGAATTTAATTAAAAGTGAATTTAGCAAATCCATTTCAATTTATAAAAAAATATATATAAACATTAAATAATTCTCCTTTTAAAAGTCCTCAGAGTCAGGAGTTCGGTAACGTATACTTATTATGTTTTCCCATCACAACACAGCTAGACCTACAACCTGTTAATATTTATAACCTTCTTACTCTGACAGGACTCTGTAGTCATTAAATAAACCGATGTTCCGTCAGTGGCCGTTAAAGTCACTGTAACAAAATTATCTTCGTTGCGCAGACGCAAGACGTAACGTTAACAATAGGTGCTCTTTTTCAAAATTGAAATAAATTACTGCTGAATAAATGACGACTGTTTAAATATTGTACGTAATGCGATTGTGTTAGAAGTTCTAACACAATCGCATTACGTACAATATTTAAACAGTTAGTACTAGTAAAAGTCTTTTGAAAGTAGTTCTAACTTAGAACTATACTTTCAAAAGACTTTTACTAGTTATTGATACGTAATGTTGAGTGTTCCATTTCATAATTTAATTTATTTAAAACTGACAAATAAAAAAATATTTCGGACAACAACGATAGTAGAAAATTAAAAACTATGTTAGTATTTATTTTTAATAAAAGTTTTTTGTTTTTAAAATCCAGGCTCTGATCAGTGGACAATTAACACTGTCAGCCATCTTGTTAAATTATGTACTAGAATTTTTTAAATGTTAAAATAAGAAATTTTAAATGTTTACATTAGTAATTACATGTAATACAAAATAAATATTATTATAATAATTTTTATTTCATTCAAATTACCTACTCATTACATTTGTTTTCAAAATTATTTAAATAATGTAGAGTTACCATGCTAGGGAACTGCAATAACGGAACCATAGTGTACCAATAATACTATTTTAGCGTTAGCCGGTTCTATTCCCGGCAATGACAATAAACAATCAGGCTTGTATGGTAACGACACGCGATACTCGACCGCTTCTATTTATTATCAACAGAAAATCATGTTCCTTTCGAAAGTTAACATGTTAAATAAGTAAAAAATTATCGTGGTTAATTTTTTTGTAGGTAGTGCATAGTATAAAAAATACAGTATGTAAATAATGTTAAAAATCACAATAGACCCCACCAATCACGTTGCACTTTGGTCTTTCACGAATTTACAACAAAAAAATGACTGCCTTTTGCAGTAAAACTCCGTAATTTACTTCCCTTAAGCTCTCAACAATAGGATTAGTTTAACAGGTGTTCCATTATTATTATTACGATACTTACATTAGTATGTACGCATTAAACAAAAAAAAAAATAATACTCCATCTTGCCAAGAATCAAATCGGTATACGACAATGATTGCTTTACCTCGAAATACGACGTATCTATAATTACTGCAACTTATATAAATAATGTACCGTCAGTAAAAAAAGTTACAGCACAAAATTGTATGTTATTGGACAAAACTTATGACGTTTTGTATCGGTGTCCGCAAGAGGTCGTTGGTACTCAGGGGAAACTAAAGCACAGGTGTCCAACGCTCGGCCTGAGGGAAAGAGATAGCAATACTGTAACTGTTCAAGCGCGAAAAGGACGCAACCAAAATAAACGTTGAACTTGTGTTGTTTTTTTTTTCTTTTTGCTCTCCCTCGCCTATGTTCGTGACGGATCTTTTTTTATTTCATTTTGTTGGTCTTGTACAACCTTTTTGGCTTATTTCCTTGCTTTTAGCTATATTTTAGACTAACTTACCAATTAAAGTTATTAAGTTGGTCGTATTTTTAGTTTTTTATTAATAGAACTCGCCGAGGATGCGTCTGCGCAGTTGTTTTGATTTATTATTCTAGCAAACGGTAAAGGTCACCTTCAGTCCTGTTTCTTGCGTTTTATTGTTGTAATCGGTGACTAACTGAATCTTTTATATATTAATCTTCAGTTTTTACGGTAGAACTTCGAGTTTACGATACATATAAACAAAGATAATTATTGATATAGGTACTTATATCCTTTATGTGTAACTTGTTTTATTCTAGTAAATAATGAAGTTAATCATTTCAACCCTCTTTACTGTTCCACAGCTGGGCAAGGGTCTTTTCTCAACTATCTTATGAGTTGAGAGAGTTTAGGTTTTAATCCACACACGCTGGCCAAGTGCGAGTTGGTGGATGTCACATATGTGAATGATTAGTTCTAAGACATGTCGATTTCATCACGGATATTGAGCAGCGGAGATGAAACAATCCACACAAAGATGTGTTGGCACGACCAGGATTCGAACCCGCGGCCTTATTTTTCTAAAGCGAGGCCCGTACCGCTGCGCCATCACTGCATACTTCTAAAAAAAATACAAATGCTCATTCTGGTGTAAAATAATCAGCATTGTATTATCTCCTATTATTTGGGGATTCGATAGAATTATGTCACCCCAACGATATCTGGGCATAAAATCGTATTATTAAGGATTACATTTTCTTTTCCTTTGTGTTATTTGTTATAATTTACTTTGATTAATTATGTGAAGTTCAAGCTGTTATTATGGTAAGCTATTTTACTTAATTAACATGTAGCTTATTACTTTAGTGATTATCATTCATGGTTATTTCTATAGCTAGTTTATACTATTCAATACCGCTAAACGATATTTAAAAATAAATAAAAATATACCGTTTATTTACTTAAACAAAATTCTTTTTAATAATAATAATAAATCATTTATTTCGATCAACTAATTAGATCATAAAATGCAATAAAATACAATGTCACTAAATTAATAAAATAACTAATAATAATATAATAAAATACTATAATTAATAATTATTATTATTAATTATTTATAATATATTACTATAATTAATAATTATTAGTAATTATTAACAATTAATTATTTATAATTACTATATTAATAATTCACTAACTTTAAATTTACTTACAGCTGTTTTTTATTAATACCGCTGTCAATGCCAATGTCAAAATGTACACAGTCTTATATTGACTATTGAATGATTAGTTCAATAATTTTGTAAAAGTGAAACTGAGTATTGTTGATATTTCACTTTTTTACTGGCTCAAATTATAAATAATCATTTTTTTAGTATCACAATATATGTTAGGGATATATTGTTATGTACACTTAAATGTCTCAAATTACAACATTTACTAGGAGGAGCAGCGGTGGTGCAGCGTCACTGGCCTCGCCTTAGATTTGTAAGGTTGCAGGTTCCATTCCCAGTCCTGCCCACACATCTTTGTGTGAATTGTAACATCTCCGCTGCTCAATATCGGTAAAGGAAAACATCGTGAGGATACCGACATATCTAAGAAGTAATCATTCGAGGACATGTGACATCTACCAACCCTCATCAGGCCACTCTCTCGACTTATAAGATAGTTGAGAGAAGACTCGTGCCTAGCAGAGGGACATTAAATAGGGTTGAAGTAAATTACAAAAAGGTCGGAGCATTATAATTTCATTTCAAAACAATTTTAAACCAGTTAGCTCCTAACAACAGAACAGTATAGCATAATCACAACCATCTCAACTTGATATCGTTGTCATTAAATTATTTTTGTATTGCTTCACTCTCGCCTTAAGATTATACTTTAAGAACCATTATTTAACAGCCAAAAATAAACGATTTTGAACCCTATTGCAACAGCATTAAAGTCAGGAATAATTCTGCGGCAGGATTTTTTGTTTGTGTTGTACCATATTTTGTTTTTGCTAACGGTATTAGTCGCAGTAAAATTATGCAGTAATAAATTTAGGTGCTTTTATTTTTAGTTTACTTTTAATAAACCCTTACTGAATAACTGATAATTTACGAAAAAGATCATGAATACATATTGTTTAACAAAATTATTAAACATTGTCCCGTCAATGACAGCATCTCACACACTAAAATTATTTAAGTTCCTTAAAAGACTTTTCCTTAGGGAAAGTTTAAAATTGTGTCCAATTGACGGCAATAGGCTAAACGGTGAAAATTAGTTGATATTCACCTCTGCCCACACCTTCGGGTAGTGCAGGCGTAATGTTATATTACGATTTTTTTTTTTCAATTTAATTTTCTCCAAATTCCTGGGTCCTTCTATTAAAATATGTCTTGCAGCTGTGAGTTGAATATTGAGCCCAATGAACAGTTGTAGGACTCCTAACCCGTAAGGAACCTTATTATGGCTGGCGAAATGTAGGTTATTGTCAATTCTGCATCACCGATTATTACAGGTGTGAGAGCTATGTAAAGCTAAGTAATTTTGTCCTTACTAATATTCTAAATGCGAGAACAACCGATTTGGACGAAATTCAATTTGGAGATAGTTTTAGATCCGGGAAAGGACATAGTATAGTTTTTATCCGAATGTGCAAAAAGAGATTAATAATTTAGCGCGGGAAGCTTGTATTTTATAACAGCTTTATTATTATTTACATCGATAAACTTACTATAAACTTACTCGTTAATAATAATAATTATATATTTTATATACTTAGCCCTCCCATTTTCTTTCTTGAAATCGAAACCTTATATGAAATTAACATCCAAACATAAAACCTCTGACGTCGTATAAATCTAATGGAAAATTAAAAACAAACCATTCTCCGGCGCAAGCGCAACGAGTTTCTTGTCACCAACACATTCAGCGTTATACACACACTAAAGCAATGCGTAAGGCCAGTAGTAAGCCAGTTTATACGTAACGGAACGGTAATAATCTTGATATTGTAGTAGCGACAACAGTGTGTAGGTAAGATTTAAGTATGCCAATTAAAAAAAAATATTAACTACAGTAAGTAATTATTGGTATTTAACCTTTTCAGGAAAATCCAGGAAAAAAAATAAAACAAAAATTATTAAAAGTGAACAGCTTGAAAACTACATTAGTGCAATTTGTATAAAATTCTAAATTCTAAATTTTCTTTGGATGTTTAAATGTTGTTTTGTTTTGTTTGAATAAAATTTAAAAAAAATTGTTTGTTACTTAGATTAACAAATAGGCAAATACTTTTTATGCCTTTAAAATGTTACCTTGGGTTCCAAGGGTTGGAATTCTCTCCTTACCTACTTGACCAAGACAAAATCACTGACGGAATCTAATAACAATCAAAATGATTGAAATCTGGGTAGATTTTAATAAATTTAATTTTATTGAAATTTTAATTTTAATAAATTTAATAAGGTAATATATAATAGAGAATATTAATAGGCTGTAGACTCAAACCAATCTTGTATTAAAAAGATAAACTGTTAAACCAATTGAGACAACATTAATTTGTTCTACAAAAAAAAGTATATAACAAGTTTTTTTACTGACCCTACAAATCTTCGAGCCTCCGTACACGTGGTGTTAAAAAGAAAAAATAAAGCCTTAATTTATGCCTTGATAGTACTTATATCTCGAAAATAAAATATAACCTTTTTTTCACTCCGTACCTTTTTTGGGTCACTGGCCTTTAGAGATGTGTTTCGCCGATATCGATGTTTTTTATTTTTTAACCCAATGATGTCTGTCTGTCTACTGTTTTTTTTAGTCTGGTAGCAAATTATGATCTTATCTTTTAATTAATATTCTATAGCTATTTTATTTTTAATTCATTAAAGCTTATCGATATTTTATTGGTACTATTCATTAAGCTCTTAGGTAGGTTGCACTACCTGCTACTAATTATTGTACGAAGTATTACTAATTTATGGGAATTGCTTGTTAAGCTAGTCTGGAAACCTGTAGTCTCTGTGTGTAGAATTATTTATCGATATTGAAGATTCGATCGTGATTTATGAAGCAGGTGTGCAATTCGAATAAAGAAAATGCAATTTAGTTAACAATTTATAGAAGTAATGGTTTTAGTAATTGAGGTTATTCTTTTTACTAAAAGTACCACTTTTGTGTAAGTAGCAAGAAATTGTAAAGTCAATTCTGCTTTTCACCTTTTATACGGTTTTATTAATAAAAACAAATCCGATTAAAAAGTCGCGAATCTGTGCTATAACCTATAACTCTACCAAAATTGTTCAACTATTATTAATATTATCATATTATCATAATAACATTGTGTAAAACACAAAATAAAATTTATAATACATTTATTACAAATGATTCTTTATTTATTAATTCGTCACCATAAAACAGTAAAAATCAGAGTAGGCAGGCATTTTTTACTTTAAATTATCCACATTACAAACTCATTTAATAAAAAGACTATCGTTATCGATAAGTGTCGATCCAGTCCCAACACTACTCCACAAGACGGTAGCCAGTCCAACGCCCACACGATCAGCGTCAACACAAATCACAAAATATACTCTCCCTTTTCCATTTTATAACAATCGTTAAATGAAACCACGATCCATTACCTATAGCAAAATAAATAAAAAATATAATAATAATATTAATAATATAGTGGGACATTAACACACACGGTCATCTGATCCCAAACTAAGCAGAGCTTGTATGAAAACCAGATAACTGGTCATACATTACTTACATATAATACTTTTCTTTAGTAAATATATACTTAAATATAGATAATTACACCTAGACACAAGACCAACAGACATATCTAGACAAATGTTGGTCTCGGGTGGGAATCGAACCCATGATTTTGGTTGATTCGTTATAATTCTTGTCCTTGAACAAATAAAACTACTTTAAAGCGAATTTTATCATATTTTTAATTTTGTTTTGTTTAAATGTTTTTACATAAAATCCGATTTAAAGAAATTTTATTGCAATTCGAGATATTCGCATTTAAAAAAATTATAATTGATTGGTCCAATCAAAATTAGCTTGTGGTCGGATGATAAATGTAGTAGGTACTACGTACAACCTTTTTTTTTTTTTTTGACCGGGAGGAAATCCTTTATGAGTATGTGGGACTCCATGAAGCGTCTACCCTAACTAAAACCCCCCGGGTGTTCCTCCTCGCATTTGGCCCAGGGGGTCACGGGATCCAGAAATGACACAACCGCGACCCCTTGGATACTACGTACAACCTATGTTATGAGGTGTCCATAGACGACCGGTGAGTTACTAGCCAACCATTCTAAAAGATTACAGTTGTCAGTTTGATACAAATGTTCGCAAAAAAATATCTCTACTAGAAACACTTAAAAACACTCAAAGCTGCACAAAAAAAAAGAAGACCGACTCAAAATTAACAACACTGTCAAAATTTACGCAACCAAAAACAAGATTTATTGATCTTAAAGTGAAAAAACCACAGCTTCTGTGTATGGGCCAAAATGTTTTAAAATCCATTTAAAGAAGGCACCAATAAACTGTGTTAAAAATACGGGTTTGTCCGAATTCAGGTCAACGCCGAAATATTACGGACAATAATTTTGACCACGGCTTCTTGAATTGAGCACTTTCATACGGGTTGATTTTGGCAAATTGCGGTTGCCCGTTTTTGGATACGGGTCTTGTATAACACAAAATCGGGAAATAAGGATTCTACAGCTCTTTTCAACTGAGTAATTTCTTCATTTACACGAATATAACATATTGAAATAAAACTACTTCATTACTGATTTTGTCGCGGTTTATTTTAGATTTTACCTATATCTTTTCAGACTTCATGGTCACAGGTGGACTGAGATATTTCACGTCCAAACTTATTAATCACAATTATTACAGACTAGTTAAATAAATTGTATTACTTGAGTTAACTTCTGATTTACGCAAATTGAGCTCAATGCCTGTGAATACTTGAATCAAGTCTGCAAGAAATACGGCTTGGTGGATTTTGGTTGGGAGTACCAAATACAAGTAAATTACGCAATCGGTCCCAAGCAGGTGGTATATTCCAATCATTTTCTTTGTTGAAATTAGGATGTTTTTGATGTCAATAGCCTTGGGGATCATCCATGGTAGGAATCAGGTGTACTTTTAAATGTCAATAGCCTCGCGAATCATCATCGGTATTAATCGGTGTTCCTTAAAATCCGTTAATAGGTATTTTTATTTCAATGTTCTTTTCAAGTTCGACAAGAAGAAGGTTCTCAATTCGAACTTATGTTTTTTTTCGGATGTAGGTATGTTATATGATAACTCTGCCAGTTTTAAATCCATTTTGATAATTCTTCTTTTGTTTCAAACAGGCTTTCCAGATGATCCCATATCTTAATCAAGCGCGTATTCAGATCCTTATTGTTAAAACATGAAGTCGGTTCGTAATTTTTTTAAATTACTGTATTAATAGTAACAGCTAAGGTAATAAGATTTTCATCCATGCTAAAACTTGCCATGTTTGCTTATAGTCATTAGGTATAACATTATTTCATTTTATGGGACAAATTCAGGAGTAATTCTTTCAAACCAAAAATTTATTTGTGAAATCGGTCCACAAATAACAAAGAAAGCTGTAAGTGATGGCGATTAGGTATTCATTGTTTATCCTTTACTGATTCCTTAAAAATCTTACGTGCTGAAAAGTAAAAACTTACAACATTATTCTGGTCTAGCAAGGGATTTGAACCTGCGACAACAGACAACAGAAGTAGCAAAAGAATAAACAATACCATTACAATCTGTTGAACACCATCTTAGCATACATCAAGCAACAATAGTTAATACATTACCATAAGAAAAAGAGCGTAGTTCGGGAGCTAACGTTTTTACGCGGTCAAGTAAAAGATGAATACAGTCCAGCGATTTTTTGAATACAAAACTGGCTTTTTAATTTGTTGTCATTAATCTTTTTGAGTGTTTTGAAAGGTTGGTAGGTCAAGTTGAAAATTGTACACACAATTTGTAAGGGACTGCTTTTTTTGTTGAATTGTTAGAAATCGGATTTGTTAAGTCATGTTAAGATTATTATACAATTGAAATTGTAGAGAGAGGATTATTTAAATATATTATTGCTATTAGACTAGGTTTTTGACTCCCAAGTGGTTCTAAACGTATTTTAAAGACAGAGAAACTTACTTAGGATCTACATACCCAGAGCAGTTCGACCCAGTGGGATCTTTTGTGCTTCCACTTTTCACTATGAGGCCTCTAGTATTCTCCCTCCGCACAGCTGGTCTATCACAGCTGCTACTTGTCGGGGACACGTAAGGCCGTATTCACTAGGTGTAGGACGGTCCACTCCTAATGCAATCATGAGTTTTCGCGTCAGAGAGTCACATTCACACAGTATGTGCTCCATCGTTTCCTCTAATGACTAATCTCTCTAAATGACTGACTGACTAATATTAATTTGTAAAATAAAAATCGCATAATAAAATTATTTCTTGTTTTCGAAAAATATATATTTTTTTATTACCTCACGACCTCTGGTTAAATGTTTTTTCTTACTCGCTCGTTTGCAACTAATGTCGTAGAAAACAATTTATTATTCAGAGGTGTGCTTGGCATGATAATTAATAAGTTTGAGGTTTGACTTGTATTTGCATACAATGCCTCTTGTCTGGACGTGGTCTCAAATACGCGTTGGTTATATGAAACAATAATCTTCTATGTTTAGCAAATGCTGGAGTGATTTTTGAATTAAATTATTGTTCAAACTCAAAACGGGGGTGACGGGTGGTGTGGCGTGGTCGGCAAGATTGGTCGTGTTTGCTTTACACGCCGCAGGACGTGAGTTCGATTTCCACCCAAGTCAAACATTTGTGTGATGAACATGTCTGTTTGTCTTGAGTCTGGGTGAAATTATCTATATTTAAGTATGTATTTACGAAAGATATGTAAGATATTACCAGTTATCTGGTTTCCATAGTACGAGCTCTGCTTAGTTTTGGGATCAGATGACCGTGTGTTTTAACGTCCCACTACATTATTATTATTAGGTATTATTATTATTAATTTATTTTATTCTTCGATAGGCTGGCCCTTGACTACAACTTGCCTGATGTTAAGGAATGATGTAGTCTACGATGGAACGCGCCAGCCCAGTGTACCGATTCACTCGTGATTACGAATGATTATCGGTGAGAAGGTGGCAGTGATGTGGAATGAGCCTCCATATGGTTAGAAACCTTATAGGAGCAACAATTCTGACCCATCCTCTCTGCATGGTGTCACCAGACATCGCACCGGAACACGGCATATTATGTCGTTTGATAGTGTTTTGAACCAGCAATGTATACCTATCTCTGGGAAAAATCTAAATGTGAACGAGGTGGACAGGAACGAGTTGGGCAAAAAACATGAAAGACAAGTGACAAACAAAGAACTCAATGATGAATCGAAATGGAGTAGAAACGTCACAGAAACTGACCCCACTATATGAGATGGGCACGACCAGGGATCGACCCCGCTACCTTAACTTCATTTCAAAGACGACGCTGATAACCCTAAGCCACCGCTACTCCTCTACCAGCCGATTAAATAAAATATATTATTATGAATGTTATGGTCAAATATTACTGTGAAGTTAAATCGTGTGATGTGTATCATTTTCTATCATAATAATGGGATCAACAATTAACTATAATAATACTTAATAGTTGAACGTTTAAACACTTAACTTAACTTTATTTCTTATTTCAACCGATTTAGAAAATTATTTGTGTGGTTGTAAATCAGTAAGTTGATCACTATTAATTGGTAGGAAATGGATGTTTGGGTGAATTTATTTAATGGTAAAAGGTAAGTTGGGTTGTACATTTATTTTTATACATTAGGAAATAGCTTTTGACGGGCCGGCGCGATGGCGTGGTCGGTAAGATACATGCTTTTCACGCCGCAGGTCGTGGGTTCGATTTCCATTCGAGACAAACATTAATGATGAACATTTGTGTTTGTGTCGAGTCTGGGTGTAAATATCTATTATAAGTATTTATTTACAAAAGAAAAGTATTATATGTATAGTATATACTTGTTATCTGGTTTCCATAACACAAGCTCTGCTTAGCTTGGAACCAGATGACGGTGTGTGTTATTGTCCCAGAATATTTTTATTTATTTATTTATTTTATTTAACGGTTTAAAGTGATAGTTGTAAGTTTGGTTTTCTATGAAGTGGTTATAATGTCTCAAATGATATCAAACAAAGCTCACAGCTGATCTAAAGATGATCTAGTGACTATTGACGCTGTAAAGGATTGACAAATTCAGAATTAAAAAAAAAACAGCCAAGAGCAAAAGAAACAGTTGGATCATTCACAAATATTTGACACGTATTATGTCTATTTTATGTGATTTTAAGTAGGCTTTCAAATCAATATTGATCAACCATGTGAATGATATCATTCATTCATTCATTCATCATTCATCATTCATTCATTTCATTATTAGATTTAATAATTTAAAAAGTTAACATACTCTTCTAATGCTACATTATATTATGTACTTACAATTTATTAAGAAGAACAGTTGGCCTCGACAATTACCTAAGTATTTTCGAAGAAGGTACGTTCAATATAATCACAGAATATATAATAGACGTAATATAAGTAACAAGCTGTGGACAAGTTAATATATAGTAGTAAACCCTTGCATTTGTCTAATTATTAAGAAAGTATCTACTTAATCTTAGCTTCAGAACTAACGGTGATACTGGTTAGTAATCACTGTGGTTTACGTGTACTTGCGTCTTGTCCTACTAGCTTGTAGATTTGCTACATTTAAAATTATTATCCAGAGGCGTAAGCAGAGATAAATACTTGCTTGCTTGACGTGCTGAAGCTCTGTATCAAGTTGTTCATAATCACGGATCCTGTGTGCTCCCTGAAACAAAATCTTGCCCACGGTAGCTAACTGCTTAGGATGGTGGTGTGATTCACTATTTAGGTACCTATTTTTATGGGTTTTCTATTAACTGTATACTGTATTGTTGGGATTCCTGATTCTATGCATATCTACAAAAGCTAAGGTTATCTGCCGCCAACTCTATTGTGAATTGAATGTTGTCGTTAGTGTAGTTGAGGTGGTACACGAAAGTATAGTTATACACTGTTTTTTGGTAAGATGGTAAAAATATCGTCTACGTTCTGTTTGTAAAAAGCTGGTATGATTGGAGTTGTATTTAGGGCCCGCGCCTCGAAGTCTTCCGAGTAAATATTGATGACAATGGGGGAAAATGGTGAACCCACAGCTACCTCCAGCCGGACGTGGTATCTTTGTTCCGTTAGTAGATAACCAAAAGGCAATGCTTTAAAATGCCTGCATATTCCTCAGGCATATCATTTTCTAAGAGTTTCCTTCTAGTGATTTCAATGCAGTCATTAACAAATAGGCTAGATATGTCAAGCAAAATCATCCGGCTTCGCTTGACATGTCACTTAAAAATGTCGTGAGATATTTTTCCCTAGGTGTATTCCCTGACTGCATTCCTAAAAAACTGACAATTCAATCGCTCACGAGAAGACGTGATTTCAAATGAATGAACGATTAATCATCGACCAATGACGAGTATTTGTGTCCAGTCATCTTGGACATAATCCTGTGCGACGCCAAGTTTTGTGAAAACATGATTTTGTGGGAATATCTGTTTGAATGTTTAATTCGTTAAGGATTAAATTATGTTTTTGTGTCAGTGAGCACATACTGGTTTGCGTCTAAATATACTTACTAATATTATGTGAAAGTAACTCTGTCTATTGACTGTCCACATATCTATAAAACAATGAAAGTATTTTGGTACAATTTTGTTTAGTAATTTCTGAAATATACTTAAATATCACACATTAAAATAAAACTACTTTATAATGGATTTTATCGCGGTTTAATTTAGATTTTGTGATATTTGCTTTTTTTTTAATTTTGTTATGAATAAATTTTAAAATGGACGTACTGTAATACTATGAGTAATACCGACGTTTAAGCTGTAATACCTCGTAAGTCCTCAAATGGTAATCTGGGAAAATGAGCTGAATTTCTTGTGTCATCAAACTCATATAACCAGTTCACTAATTTCCAACTTACGAGGTATTGCAGCTTAAACGTCGATATAAGAGTAACTGAAAGATACTTTTTTAAGGGCACTTCTATCAAGAAGACGGTGCAGATTTAAGCTAGGTATTTCATATTTCGGCACCGACCAAATACCTATAGGTATCGCATAGTAGGGCCCCGTACTTTACCCTGCCACCTTTGACTATTACGATTTCATACTTTATTTAAACAAAGTGATGTTTAGCAGGTATCTAGTTGATTTATTTTGATTGGAAATAAAAATTGATAGACTTTTACCAAGCATTCTTAGTTGTTGACAGTTAACCAACCTAACCCGCATTAATATTGTAAAGACAATAATTGTTGTTTACTCTTAAACTAGAAATACTTGTTTTCAACTCAGCACTTAAGCTGTGGTTCCATTGCCGCGACTATCAAGCAGCGTGGTCCGTAGATACTTGATTTACGACAGTCGTAAAACTGACCATTTTATTGCCTTAAGCGTTTGATACGCTACTCGCTACTCTCAATGTTTACTTTTAAACAAAGTATTATAGATTTTTTTCTAACTTTATTTGACCACGGTTTTGTGAAGTATGTGGCAATCGGGTGTTGTTATTATTATGGAGCAATAAAATAGAATTCTGATGCCACATAATTGGTAAATAAGATTTTACGTTCGTGATTATATGGTTTCTATTTAGAACTGGCCTAGATTTAATGAAGTTTATTGAGTTTTGACTACATATTTATGCAAAAAACCACAGTTTCTAATTTAATGTTATCATAAACTCTTACTCTGTTGGCTCAACGACACGAATTGTGTCTTGGCCTCCGATAAGCGTTTTCGCCACTTTCCACGATCCTTGGCATCTCCTCGCCAATTGCTAGCTTATGTCTAACCCAAAATCCTACTAATGATTAACCTACCTGCGTCTAAACTCGATTTATGGAAAGACATAAATTTATTACAATATCCATAAAAAGTGTTAGATTCCCACGAGATTTCAAAATGGTGGGCATAAAGAGGCTTTACCTAGGACATAATAATTAGGTGTAGGGACCTATTAAGATATTTGTGAATTGTTATAGATCTTTAAGTTTATCCGAAAAAAATCGTTTCAACGGAATCCCATACATTTTCTTTCAGAGAGTTACACTAACCTAACATTATGTTTCCAGAGACTGTCTTTATTCACTGTGATTAGCTAATTTCGTGACTGTGTGAAGCAATTAAAACTGACGACAGATTTTGTACTTTAACTGTATTTGGCCTCAAATACAGATGGCCAGAGTGTCTGGATCAAGATTTACACTCTCTCAACTCTTACGATGGTCGAAAGAAATCCTGAAGCCAGTAGGACACTAACAACAACCCTTAGATACTTTTTTTCGAGAAGAAATGCTTTACGCAACCCCTCGTCCCAAATGGGCACAAGGCAAGCGGTATGTGGGACTCCCGTTTTTGAACTGGGCGAGCAAGTTTTCGTTCACTGAAATTAAGCAGCGGAGATAAAACAATTTACACAAGGTGTAGGCACGAACCGGGATCGAACTCGCTACTTATATTCTAAAGGTGAGGCTGATGTCGCTTCGCCACCGCTGCTGTAACAGTGTAAACGATCTTGATTTACCTTCAACTGCACATTTGTCATGTAATAATAATACGGCTGATATTGTAATAGGCGTAAGGCAGACACCTGTGTTACGCATCCAGTATGGATAAGACAAAAAAAACTGAACACTCGCCTATCAGTGCAATGTAAGCATAGTATGGATGTGCTCAAATTGTATTTTAATTCTTTTTTATTTATTTGTTGTTTGGTGTGTGTGTGATGGGCACCCGAGGCAGGCAGTAATTAGATATAGATATAGCGCGGTTCCGGTTTTTTGATTTACTTTTGTTTTTATTTTTTTACTTTTGGGCATGTACTTTAAGTTAACCTAAGGCAGTTAGTTGCCTTAGGTTAACTTAAAGTACCTACAACTGCGTACCATGACAGTTGTCATAATCTTTTTCAAATACATTTTATTTTATATGATACCCCACACGTGGTCCCCGGGTGGTGCAAATCAGGTGTCGATCAATCAACTGATAATTATATTTACTGGTAATTAACTGGTGGTATGCTTTGGCCGTGGTTAGTGACCATCCACCAGACAAACCGCAATGGATGCAGTGAATGACATGGCAAATATTGAACAACTTTGAACTCCCTAATTTTACAACTGCATTACAACTACACTTTTTGAATTTATTTACTAAAGACCAAGTAGGTATCAACCCTGGAAAAAGTCGAAACCATTTTTATTAATTTTTTTATATATCTATAATAACTGAAAGGATGTAACTGAGTCGTAAATACTAAAAAAATGCTTAGACTAGTCAAAATATCTGACCAAAAGCCGCCACGTCTTCCTGAAACCTCATTTTAGAAAAAGCTGGCATGTAGGCGGCAGCAAATACAATGATAAACGTCAGAAGCTTCTGTTTTTATTGGTTTACGAAATTAAATAAAGTTAAGAAAATTATGACAGAAAGAGCCTCAATAAGATTAAAATATTTTTTTGGCATATCCTTACTATTCTTACTGTTGCACCAATGTGAGATAGCAACCTTCTATCTCATTCCCCCACTGGTTCTTGCACGTGTGTCATGGAAACGGGTTTTGTTCGCGGACAGACCAACATTTTATTAATTTGTGTTTCTCTTTACAAGTGACCTGTCTTAGCTTTGCTTGGGTGCAGAGTATATAGTTAACTATTCTTTTAGTATTAAATCAATAATAGCGCCTCCAGCGGCAACTATATATAGCTATAATAGATAATAAAAAAAATGTCTCGACGGTCCAGTGGCATGCGTGATCGCTTAGTAACCGCGAGGTCTTGAATTCGACTCCCGGATCGGGCAAAAATACTTTTCTAATACTGGTAGATAGAGAATCTTAGTTGCAGCTCGAAGTTTGGAATTATGCCCGAAGAACGGTAATAGGCTCGCCCTCTATTACTGGGAATAAACAAAGCCGGTGAAAAATGGGTGACATTCACCTCTACTTACACCTTTATGGTAAAATATAAGGTGGCGGGTTCGATCCCCGGTCGTCCACACACATCTTTGTGTGAATTGTTTCAACGTCGCTGCTCAATATCGATGAAGGAAAACGTCGTGAGGAAACCGACATGTCTAACAACTAATCATTCGAGGGTATATTGTCACATCCACCAACCCGCACTTCATCAGTTTGTGTGGATTAAAGCCTAAACTCTCTCAACTCGTAAGATAGTTGAGAGAAGACCCGTGCCCAGCAGTGAGACACTAAAAGTGAGTTGAAAAAGTTCGCGTCTCTTAGTTATCTAGTCGATGTATTAACACAACATTTTTACTGACCACACATAAAAAGTTATTGAGGAGCAAAATCATTAGCTACTGCACATTTCTGTGGTCGCAACTCTATTGTTCTGACCACTAGAGGTGCGAAACAAAGCAACGTTTTGTTACCGCAATTGTTTTTCGGATATAATAACACGTTTTGCAAGCCTTTGTATTGAGTCCGGTGGGCTACAACATAGTATTAGAGGGCACTTCTCTATGAGAGAACACAATAGAATGGAGATAAGTGTAATGATTATGTACTTATAGGTACTAAATCTACGAAGAAATATAATAATAATAATAATAATAATAAGGCAGCTTGTGGCGAGCTGTTATGGCGTAGCGACCATACGGACCCGAGTGCTCCAGGGAGAAGTCCCTGTCCCTCACCTCCGACTTGCCTTCATTAGCCGGCTTGAGTGGAGTCGTGAGAGCAGAGATGCTCGGAGGAGGAAGTGTCCCGTAAGTGGCTAGTAGGCATGTGAGGCTGGACCCTTAGGGAGCCAATGATCGGGTAGAATGCCGTGGGACACCGCTCTACTCCTCTAGCCTCCTCAGAATATGTTGCCCCTTGTCGCTTCTTTTTCAGATACAAGACTAACAGACATATTTAAACAAATATTTGTCTCGGGTGGGAATGGAACCCACGACCTGCGGCGTGAAAAGCAAGTACTTACCTTACCGACCACGCCACCGCACCGGCCCGACAAATTTAAATTTATAAAATTTACTAGCTTTCCGACTGCGGCTTCGCCCGCGTGTATGTCGGTTATCGCGCGAAAACATTACCTTCTTTTTGTGCAGTCGGATAAAAACTATCCTATGTCCTTTCTCGGGTCTCATACTACCTCCATACCCAATTTCATCCAAATCGGTTCAGTAGTTTAGGCATGAAAGCAACACAGACAGACACACAGAGTTACTTTCGCATTTATAATATTAGTAAGGATTAGTAAGGATTAAAATTATAAATCTGAGTCGTCTTCATCCGTGGGTATGCACGATTAATTAATGTCCCCAAACGTGGTCCATGGATGGTGCAAACCAGGTGACAATAAACTGGACAAAGCTGAACCGCCAAGCGACCATGCGGTGTTCCTGTGCGATGTCTGTTGACACCATGCAGAGGGGGTGGGTCGGAATTGTTGTTCCTTTAAGGTTTCTAACCATATGGAGGCTCAATCCACTGCCACCTTCTCACCGATAATCATTCGAAATTTTTTTTCACTTTCCATGTGTTTTTATCATTTGATTTTGTATGTCCTGTTTTTGTCAAACAAATCATTTTATTTATTTTAATGGGTAGGTAACTTATACGTGTAATAAAATAAATAAACTAATTCTAAATTCTCACTTAAAAACTAGACGAAAGTTCTGAGGTGTGTGCGTCTTGTATTAAAAAAAACTCACTCAACCTAAATATGTCTTTTTCTCATTGCAGATCGACCTTACTCCGAATCTGACATCACGCCGTCCATCCGCCCACACTCCCTTCAGCAATGCCGCCGCTCAGCGTCCTCACCACCTCTGAGCTTAACCTTCGACTCAGACCTGGAAGACGATGTCTTCGCACCTAGAGACCGTACCAACGACCTGTTCTCCACTCGAAACCTGGATATATTCAGCTACGGGAGTCCAAGAACTCCAGCAGGAGTACTTTTGAGTCCTAGGAGAGAAAGGAGCTTTACTTTTTCGGTAACGAGTGAGAAACATTGGAGGGATAAGGGTGGGACAGATGTCGCGGATGGAGTTGCCAGGGATGAGATAAGTGATTCCAAGGATACGGACGAGGTGAGCAAAAATTTTTTTCAAGTTTCTTTTATTATAAGGTAGCTCTTTTGGTTCAGTAGCTGTAAAGCCCTTTAACAAGATATGCTAGAATTGTCTTAGATTTACGCGAATATCACACATTGAAATAAAACGACTATAAAACGGATTTTATCGCGATCCCGACGTTTCAAAGTCTTTCAGTCGTTGTGATTGATATTTTAGACGTTACATACCTCAGTCCACCTGTTACCATGAAATAAGAAAAGACTTTGAAACGTCGGGATCTAAAATCTTAAATAAACCGCGATAAAATCTGTTATGAAGTAAGCTATGCTAGGCTCAAATCTGGCAACATTTGATAGATCATGAACATTTGAAATACGCGACTTAGGTACCTAGTCTTTTCCCTATATTTCTAAATTAAATGATTTATATGAACCTGACTGCGACGGAAAGATGGTAACGGTCTAGCCGTTTTTGAGTCTAAGGTAGACTTCCAGACTAAACCATATTCAACACATTTAACTATATGAAAATTTACTAACATAGTTTAGGTTTCTGTTACTCACTATGACAGTACATTATACTCATAAGTACCTAAATATATGCAACATGCAATACTTACTCTATTACCATGCGTTTCAAATAAGAATAGGATTGGAAGTCCGCCATCTTGGACTGGAATGCGCAACTTCCCAATTTTTAGTACAGTGAGCACAAAATGTTTGTTTGATGTAGATTAATCACGTCTAGACGAAAAATAAAAATGCGTATAATATGTTATTACCGTTCGAGTAAGATTCGACATTTGGAATCGAATATTTAGGTTCGAATAAATTTTATTGGACGAAAATCGGTGTTTTAAGTTAAAAACGTGTGTTTTTAGCTATGTATATGAAATTGTGTACAAGTGTGTGGTACAAAATTTACTTACGTGAGTAGCTGCATTGTAACTACAGACATACAGTAGTTTTTACTTAAATCACTTTTCCATAAAATAATATTATTGTCTGTGGTTTGATATTTTGTGCTGACGCTACTTTTGCTTGGTTTTTGGTATGAAGTTAGCCACGAGTCCAGTCCTATTCTTATTTAAAACGCATAATACGCGACAGTTTACCGACCAACGTCAAACACTATCTCCGGCCTAATTAATCCATTAGGACAACTGTTTTTGCGCAGTTAACAGACAATGGGATTAGACTGGTTAGTAAAAACATTGACACGTGCGTTACTCTTTGTTTGTTTAATGATTCATAGCTACTATAAATACCTACATAGTACCCATTGTAGTAAGATTGTACTAGAGTATGTTTATATTATTGAATAATATGTTACGCTACTTCCATACTCGACGTCGTGTTTTTGTGATAAACAGTACATAATTACTTTGTCAAAAAGTACTCTTTACCCACCGAACTGTGGTATAGTTCACGTAAAAGATCTGTTGCAGTGCAATTGCAGTTAAGTTTCGATCAAAACAGCTCTTTACATATTCTCGTAATTTTGACAACCGCTGTCAGATACGCTTGAGTGAAGTTTGCGTCACACGAGCGCTTTAGCGCGAATGTTATTTAAATAACAATTACAAGAATACCATTTTTCACTAAGACGTAAACTTAATTGCAACTTGTTTGCAACTGCACCTCAATTTGATCGGCGCGTCAAGAAATTATGTGAATTAACCTACCTAGCCTACCTACCTAGCATAAAGTCAATGCAGCTGAGCTCCTCGCTCTACTAAATAATGTCGTACACACAGCTTATCAAGCTATACATTTCCAGTATAAGCTGATCCTGCATTGTATAGGATTTCCGTACAACGAGAGGTCAGCTTATACTGGAAATGTACAGCTAGTGTACAACTTGATATCATCCGACCACATGCTAATTTTGATTAGTTCGTTCAAGGACACGAACTTGTTAATATACAACTACTTTATCGCGGATTTTATCGCGGTTTATTTTATATCCCGACGTTTCAGTCTTTTCGGACTTTATGACAACTTCACGACATGATTTAGACAGCAAAAATAAGTTCATGTATCCACACAAACACATTTACATTAATAATTATAATTTTACACTTATAGCTGTTATACTTAATTTATTATTGAATAATATGTATTAATGTAACGCAATTGCAATTTGCAGCGTGTTTACAAATATTGTTATCAGTCTTGTGGTTTGTGTGTGGAGTACGTTGAATTAAATCTTACTAATTAATTACGGTACGTCGATTTCATTGAAATCAACTGTTTTAAGTCAGCGAACCCATACGGCCTCTATCACCAGAAATACAGGGGGTATTTCTGGTGATAGAGGCCGGGAACCCTCCCTATGCATGTCGATGTAACACAAAATAACACCACAGAAAGCTTATCTTTAAATAATGATGCACTTCCCTAGTCATAAATATTCGCAAAAAGTTTGGATAGAAATAAATAGGCTGAGTCACCTTCGTGGAAGGGCACTTTTTGTCTGAATCCCCAGTGGTTCCCAGGTGGTGCAAATAAGGTAACAACCAACTGTAATTATGTTTACAGTTAAACTGGTGGTAGGCTGCGGCCGTGGTTAGTGACCACCCTCCAGACAAAGGCACACCGCCAATCTGCCTTGCTGTGTTGTCTGGTTGAACTATCTATGAGGGTGAAATTGTTGCTCCTTTATGGTTTCTAACCTTAGGCTCATTCCACTGCCTCCTTCCCACCGAAAATCATTCGTTATCACAAGAGAATCGGTATATTAAGCGGGCGCGTCCCATCGTAGACTGCATCATTGCTAAAAATCAGGCAAGTTGTCGTCAAGCGCAAGCCTATTTCAGAATATTTAAAAATATACACCTTTTTAGTGAGGACAACTTTGGTTTGCTGAGCCTGAGTGACATTGACGTCTTGTCAGTTTGACAAGTGACAGGCTGAATGCTACCCCAAGTGACTGAACTGCCATCTAAACGTCCGATTAGGCAACAGCTTGCTACGTTATAGGTTACACGCTGATAAACATTTCACGGGTCTTCTCTCAACTATCTTGTGAGTTAAGAAAGTTTAGGCCTTAAGGCACACACCCTAGCCAAGTGCGGATTGGTTGATGTCACATGTCCTTGAATGATTAGTTTCGGTTTCCTCACGAAGTTTTCTTTCACCGATATTGAGCAGCGGCGATGTAACAATTTACACAAATACGTGTGCACGAGCGGGATTCGATCCCGCGAACTTTTATCTCTAATACGAGGCCCGTACCTCTGCGCCGTTGCTGCTCCAAAATCATTACTAATATTATAAATGCGAAAGTAACTCTGTCTGTCTGTCTGTATTGCTTTCACGCCTAAACTACTGAACCGATTTGGATGAAATTGGGTATGGAGGTAGTTTGAGACCCGAGAAAGGACATAGGATAGTTTTTATCCGACTGCACAAAAAGAAGGCAATGTTTTAGCGCGATAACCGACATACACGCGGGCTAAGTGCTGTCGGAAAGCTAGTAGTAGAATAAAAAGTGAACGTTTATAATAGTAAGTTATATTTATATAACTACTAGATATCCGACCGCGGCTTCGCCCGCGGATGTCGGTTATCGCGCCAAAACATTACCTTCTTTTTTCGCAGTCGGATAAAAACTATCCTATGTCCTTTCTCGGGTCTCAAACTACCTCCATACCCAATTTCATCCAAATCGGTTCAGTAGTTTTTGCGTGAAAGCGTAACAAACAAACTTACATTCGCATTTATCTATATATATAAAAATAAAACCCGTTTTCCGTTGTCACGACATCACGCGTAAACGGCTGGACCGATTCCGCTAATTCTTTTTTTTAAATATTTATTTAAGTACGAGGATGGTTCTTACGCAGAGAAAAATTAAAAAAAAAGAAAATTTAAAAAGCGAGGTAGTGCCGAAAACCGGGTTAGATACCTATTATTTATTATTGGTTATATTCGGTAGGTCTGAGACCCGGTAGATGGCACTGCTTTACCGGGCAGAACGACGTCTGCCGGGTCCGCTAGTAATATTATATAAGTATTAATATAGATGCTTTGTTTGAAATTAGGTCAGGATACGAATAACCATGATTAATTCGACATACGCCTATCCTTAAAATAGTTTGAAATTAATGTAAACACAGTTTCAAGTTATTTTACAAGCTCTTGTTTCGATTATATTTCAAAGATTTCATCATTAACTAAAACTGAATGCGCCAGTCTTTGTCTTTTTAACCGCTGACGAAAAATAGAGGTGTTATTAGTTTGACTAAAGTATTTGTATGTCTGGGTTTCCCTACTGTTTACTTCAACCCATTTATGTGTTCTACTCCAGGGCACCGGTCTTCTGTATCTTACGAGTTGAGTGTTTATACCTTAATCCACAAACCCTGGCCAAGTGCGGGTGGATGGCACATGTCCTAGAATGTTTAGTTGTTAGACTTCCTTCACTGATATTGATTAAATGATTCACACAAACGGGTGCTTATTCTAAACAGGTGTAGGTAAGGTAAGGTTGAAGTGGATTTGCTTGTGCTATGGGTACTACTTAAATACATTTTTTTGTAAATACATTCACTTCACTTCTTAAGGACAGGGTGAAATGACGCTTATTGGGAGAGGCCTATGTCCAGCAGTGGACTGCTATAGGCTGATGATGATGATGATAATGACATACACTTCAACCATATTTAGTAGCCTACTGAGCACGGGTGTTTTCTCAACTATATTTCCAGTAAAGAGAGTTTATAGGCCGACCGTTTAACTCGCGTACCGCCTATCGCCAAGATTCTGACTCCTCAAGCTGTACAGACAGTGATGATGATTCGAGCGATATGGATATTAGTGACGAATAGTCTTACATTACTTTTATCTGTGGTTAAATAGTTCTTTTAGAGATTTAATTAATGTTTTATGACTTAGTATCTCAGTTGTCATACGCGAGTTAAACGGTTGGCCTATAGGCCTTAGGTTCTCGATTGTTCTCGATAGTTCTTTGATATGACACATCAAACACATACATAATATAGATAAATTACACCGAGACACAGAACAAACAAACTTGCTCATCACACAAATTTATCCTGGATGGGAATCGAACTATTTATCCTTACTAATATTACAAATGCGAAAGTAACTCTGTCTGTCTGTTACGCTTTCCCGCTTAAACTACTGAACCGATTTGGATGAAATTGGGTATGGAGGTAGTTTGAGACCCGAGAAAGGATATAGGATAGTTTTTATCCGACTGCACAAAAATAAGGTAATGTTTTCGAGCGATAACCGACATACTGTCGAAGAGCTAGTAAGAAAATAAAACTGAAAAGTAAAATGAATACACTACAGATAAATACAGAGATTTAATCCCAAAGTTATTGACAATATTTTCCCCTCAATCACATCAAATCTTTCACGCCACTAAAAATAAAATTTATTCATCATTGTTAAGACAATCGTTAATTTTATATAGCGACGTTACTTCGAATGATTCATTTCATCCACAGTAGTATTATTACTAATAAAAGCTGTAAAATAATTATTAGAGGTATAAAACTTAAGTTAATCGATTGTTTAACTACTAAACACAGTTTTATTGAAGAATGTTTTTAGTTTAAATAACAAATCTTAGTTTTTGAAATTGATAAACCTTAGGTTTCAATATACCTCCACAAAGTTTTTAATAGTATTAACAAGCTGTTTGACAAATGACAATATTATTTTTTACCTATTGAAATAAACGTGACGAACCAAAAAGGCTATATCATACCTTGAATACAACTTTATTTTAGCCATGTGCAATTGTGACGTTCAATTTTTTATAAATGCAAAATAATAGAAAAATCTATACTTAATATTATAAATGCGAATGTACGCTGTTTGTTACGCTTTCACGCAAAAACTACTGAACCGATTTGGATGAAATTGGGTATGGAGGTAGTTTGAGACCCGAGAAAGGACATAGGATAGTTTTTATCCGACTGCGCAAAAAGAAGGTAATGTTTTGGCGCGATAACCGACATCCGAGGGCGAAGCCGCTGGCGGATATCTAGTTTTTTATAAATGCAAAATAATAGAAAAATAATTCATCTTTTCTTAGATAATCCTAACTTTTGAAGAGACTGCCATTTTTTATGTTATGTCACATCTACGTTATTCATCTTTATTAGGTCAAATAGAGTACAGCAAAACAGTTCAATAGGATTGAGTGACGCAAATATTTTGCGAAAACTTAGCACATCAAAAATATGTATTCAAATATAATACAAATTAATATTTGACTAAAAAGAATATTTGTGTCCAATATTTTTTAAATAGATTGTTGATTTTCGTATCAATGAATTTCCAAGGCGTCCACGCTATTCGCGGCGATCTCGTTGCGTAACCGCAACGAATTTGCTGCGCATCTGCGGCGTGTACGATGGGCGCGCGCATCGTATCCGTTGCAAGCCAGCTCCGCCCAGCAGCCTCTTGCAAACTCCTACTATGATAATTGATAAGGCTCTTATACGTTAAAACTAAAATTATACACTTCTTTAGAGAAAGCTTTAAAAGACTAACCCCCGTATTCATAAACGTCTTGTCATAGCCAAAATAGGTTTATAATTTGTTTGTCTCCGTCTTTCTACTTGCAATTTATACTAGAAAGAAAGAGACAAAGTCCATTTTAACTAAAGAGTCATTTAATTTTTTTTATGAAGAAGGCCATAAGTAACTATTACCTTGTAAAGAATACACCAAAGCGGCCATGTTTGCTAAGCAATAAAATTGCAAAGCCAGCTTTAGCCAACTGAATCAACACGGGTTTAATACGTTCTGCCAGCGTTTGATATAGTAAGGCTTATATTTATTGACTACTATTGTTTCTTATATAGTTACGGCAGCTAGTTATTTAGTTAAATTATTCCGAATATCTGTGGAATCTGAAGAATCTGTTGTTGAAATTCTAATTCTTCTGTAAATTTTCTTGTCAATCGCATCATATTTTATTATAAATAAACACTTAATAGATTTACGGCCTTGTTTATAAATAATTATAAGACTCATTCCTTTTGCCTTTTTCCCATTTCTATTGGAGTCGGCTCCCAGTCTAACCTGATGCGGCTAGCTACCAGAATTATACGAGCGACTGCCATCAGACTGGTAGCCGAGATGGTTAGACCAGTTGTCAGATTATATTGGCTTCTGACTACATGTGTAACGATTGTCATAGATGTGTTAAATGACAACCGGGACCGACGGCTTAACGTGCTCTCCGGGGCACGGAGGGTAGTCCCTCAATCAACCAGACACCGAAACAGGGCGGGAATTGAACCCGCGACCTCCCAGGCACCGTAGATATAGCCCAATCGGATGGCTTACACCTTTTTAGTTAAAATGGACTTAGTCTCTTTCTTACTAGCATAAATGTCAAGATGACAGACAAAAACAAACGAATTGTAATCCTATTTTAGCTATAATGACCTTAACATACGTTTATGAATACGGGGGCATGTATTTATTCAAGTTTATACACAACCATTTCATTAACTGTAAGTTACAGTCTGTTACCGAATCATTTATTACATATTATTGTTAGAAAATCCAAATCTCTCAATTATTTAGGCCACTTCGCATCAAACTGACAAAGTTACATAAACTAAACGTTACTGGATCATTCTTGAGCTATTTTCGTGTAGTGAATCGCTGTGGGAGAGTTTATATGATGTGATATATCACTATGTTTGTATGTGTTTAACTTTATAACTCTGTAACTAGTCATTATGCTTGTGACTCACGACTACGACTGATTTTTGTCAAGCATTATCTGAGGCATTCAGTGTTACAAGCTTCGCGTTTGAATAAGGTTGCGGGTTCGATTTCCAGTAGACCCACACGTTTGTGTGAATTGTTTCATAACCGCTGCTCAGTATCGGTAAAGGAAAACATCGCGAGAAAACCGGTATATCTACGAACGAAAGTAAAATAATAAGTAGTTTCTTTCTTCCATGCTAAGAACTAATCATTCTAAGACATGTGACATCCACCAACTGGCATTTGGCTAACGTCTATGGATTAAAGCCTAAACTGTCTCAACTCGTAAGGCAGTTAAGAGAAGATCCTGTTTCAGAATAAAAATGGTAACTTCTTATTTTGTTACTTAAAGTTGCAATAACTTTATTCATAGTAAAAGTGATTTCTTTATTACTTACGAAGTACTGATCTCGGAGTACCTACTTCAGAAAAACATGCTCCACATTTTCCTTGTGACACGGTATCCTTGTTCAATCAAGTATATGTTCATAAGAAAAAACGAAACCTCAATCTTAATAAAGAGACATTGAGAACCCTCTCACTTAAAGATATTAAATGTGCAGAAAATTACTTAGACGGTTTTCTTCTACCTTTTGTGTTTTGTCATCCGTCAAAATGTATTTTCATATTTTTTAAAAGGGTCCTCGGAGATTTTAAGGCTTTCGCAAACTAGCAACCACTCGATACTTGTGACAGACACTTTTTGTTGGCTTTCAAATCACTACCAGATAATTTTAGCTGCCGCACTGCTGAGGCAGTTTCAAACAGCTTGTTCTCGTAAACTGCTACTGCTGGCGTAGGTACCATGTTGCACAAATTGTCACTCTAGACTAGACAGTCTCAGTAGAGTGTATTTGCAATTTTAATAACGTGACAACGCGTCATTAGTTTTGTGTGATGGGCTAGATCACGTGGCGACTCTTGACTAATCAAAACGAATCTATGCGTTCGAACATGTCGTTGGTTGCGTTTGTTTGTGTAACATGCTAATCTCGATGACCCATGTCGTTCGTTTTCGTCGTCATCGTCAACCCTTTTTGTGTCCCACAACTGGGCACGGGTCTCCTCTCAAATACCTTACGAGTTGAAAGAGTTTAGGCCTTAATCCATACACGCTGGTCAAGTGCGGGTTGGGGTGGATGTCACATATTCTCGAATGATTAGTTCTTAGATATGCCGGTTTCCTCACGATGTTTTCTTTCACCGATATTAAGCAGCGACGATGTTACAATTCACACAAAAATATGTGTAGTTACTACTGGGAAGCGAACCCGCGACCTTATAAATCTAAGGCGCGGCCCGTACCGCTGCGCCACCGCTGTCGTTCGTTTGCTATACAATAATTTATTAGTAGTGCACTTACCTACAATTTTAATGTATTATCTGTTTGTTAACAACTACCTACAAATGTAATCTTGTAACTTTACGAGATTAATGTTAATGTTGATGTTTTTTACTGTTGAGTTTACGGAATCGAATAAGTGTAAAGAAAAATCAGTGATGGTTTATGCGACAGTGCTAAACTTTTACATTATAAGTTTCTAATTTTATATTCTTTTAATAAATAAATAAAAATAATAAATAATATCCATCCAGCCCACCATTGCTTAAACATCAGGCAAGTTTGGGCATGATTATTAGAGATTAAAAAAAAGACGTAAGTCCGTGAGCAACTTTAGGCAAATTGTCGGTGGTTTGTGTGTAGGAGGCCTTAGCGTTGAGTTTTGAGAGTCTATTTTGTTCACATCATCTGTATTAATATTCATAGCCAAGTGAATTAATGGGGAAGGATATTAAGAATTGAATTTTAGGGATTACTTACTTATGAAGACTGTTATGTATTTGCACAATCTTAAAAACTACATACCAACTTATTATGCTTCAATACTTTACTAACAATACTTTCGCTTGCATTTTTGATCATAGAGTATGTTCGTTAATTTAAAGCTCATATTTTTTATTTATTATTTTTTTAATATATTTATTTAAGGCTCAGGTCCCAAATAAAAAAAAGTTAAATAAAAAAAAATTGCTGATCATGAAAACTGCATAAAATTTTCGTTTAGTAATTTTTAAGAATATCGTGAACAAACTTAAGAAACACATACGGCGGGGGACTTTGTTTTATGATAGGTACCCAGGTTATACCTGTCTATAGAAACATAACATACCTGTGGATAAAGTATAATAGGGGGTGTAAATCAGACCAAACCTCTTATCGGTTCGACCGTCCTAGGACCGCTCACCGAAAAAGTCCGGTGAACCAATAGAGGCCCTTCCGGCCGATTGGGCTAGCTTATCAGCAAAAAAAAAGACCAACCCTCAACCAGAAGCAGGTTCGGTGATCTTAGAAATATTGGTAAAGTGTCAAGATGGTCTTGATATTAACTTAGTTATGCAAATCGGTAAGTACTACAATGTTAAGCCATCGTTTAAATAGTCACGCCTAGGTTAGCCTACCTACCCCAGTATTAAACTATTATGGGGTCCTAGGGGATTCAGTAAATAAAACTAAGATAAAGGTGAATAAGCCGCGCACACGACTGCTCTACTTGGCATCTCGTAAGTTGGTCTACTGATTCGCTCTGCGATGTCACCCGTCATACTTGACAGCTGACGTTAATCCGGTCCAAACTCACTATGACCGACAACAAATGATATATAACTATGTTGATAAATATAACAATGTCGTCTATAATCATCATCATCAGCCTATTTTAGTCCACTGCTGGACATAGGCCTCTCCTAAAGTGCGCCACTGAGCACAATCCGCGGGTTTTCTTATCCAGTTCTTGTCGGCCGCCCTGCTGAGATCGTCACTCCACCTAGTCTGAGGGCGTCCTACGCTACGTTTGCCAATTCGTGGTCTCCGCTACGAACTCGTTTACCCCAGCGGTTGTCAGTTCTGCAGCAGATATGACCGGCCCACTGCCACTTCAGCTTACTAAGCCGATGGGCCGTCTGTAGGTAATACGTCTATAAAATTTTATCAAAATCGATTCATTGGTTTAGCCGTGAACTTCACATACAAGCAGATTAACATTTATATTATGAAATAGGTATGGATTGGAATACGTTTTGTGAACATTTAATTTTCATGTTATACCAACAACGTTTTCCATTCCTTTCGCGATTTCCATTACGTCCTTCAAAAGTCCCCCTTTTCTTTTCTTTCTTTTGCCCTTATCTTTTCTTTTATATCTTTTACTTATGTTTCGTTTCACCGGCGTCTCGGATGATTGCTTGGTACACAAGTGGGTTGTATAATGGATGCCATTTTTTATTTGTATTTTAGGGATTATTTTTGAGACGTGCTCAATAATAAGTGTAATGAATTCTTTGAGTGGAATGAAGGGTGTAATGTATACGACATCGAGTATAAGAAATGAATCTTTTGTAAAAGTGTTAGTACCTATGCCTATTTTTGTTTTCCTTTATAATCATTCGTAATCACGAGTGAAGCGGTATACTGGGATGTGCGTTCTATCGTAGATTACATCATTGCCTAACATTAGTAGGCATAATTCACATAAGTAATTAAATAAGTTCAGTTGCAGTTAAGTTGCGATCGGAAAAAACCTTTTTGTACTCTCGTAATTTTGACAACTGCTGTCAGATACGCTCTGGATATGACTGCTAAACAATTTTATGAATACCATTTTGCACTACGACGAAAATTTAATTACAACTGCACCGCAACTTGATCGCAACTGCACCGCAATTTGATCGGCGCGACAAGAAATTACGTGAATTAGGGTACAGGCAAGTTGTAGTCAATCGACAGCCTAAAAAAAGTACAATTCCTATATCCACTTCTTGTTAACTCTTTACTCAAGAACTCCTTTACGCTAACTATTGTGTTAATCATCATTTCCCTTGCCTTTTTCCCATTTCAATTAGGGTCAGCTCCCGGTCTAACATGATGTGGCTAGCTACCAAAATGAAACGAGCGACTGCCATCTCACCTCTAAATCAGAATTTTTTGGGAACTAGAAGCCAAGAGCGTAGACCAGGTGTCAGATTATATTAGGTTTTCTAAGTACCTGTTACAATTGTCATAGATGTTCTAAATGACAACTGGGACCGACGGTTTAACGTGTTCTCTGCGACACGCATGGTAGTCAACCAACCAGACACAGAAACAAATCTTTGTTGTTTCTTAAAGTTTGTGTGTGTCTACAAAATAAATAAATTTGGCTATTTTTTGTTATTCTAGTTCACTGCCAAACTACTTTATTGTGATCCTTCTAAGAGACAGATCTCTTACAAAACTAAAGTTCCTTGAAAAATTTGTTATAGATGTTAGAAGTTACGTTAGTAGATACATACCTAATATTATGTATACTCCAAGCATTACACAAGAAGCTGCTCATAAATATTCATCTTGAGACCTAAAAAGGCAACACAAAGACAAGAAGTCATACTCAAGTGGAACCCCAGACGCTTTCGAAAACGTACGGGAAACGGATCGAAAATAGACCAGAAAAAATCGAGACATGTCTAGCAAAGTCTCAAGCGTCAAACCTTAAGCTAAGTCAATTCTGACTATTACACCGAAGCGAACATGTGGAATAACAAAATAAAATAATATTTTGGAAGCAAACAGCTTATCACCTATCTGCACTAATATAATAAGGATGAAGAGTTTGTTTGTTTGTTTGGTTGAGCACGCTAATTTCAGGAACTACTGGTCCGATTTGAACAATTCTTGCATTTTATTTTCTTAAATTTACACGAATGTCAGAAATTGAAATAAAACTATTTTATGACGGATACTATTGCGGTTTATTTTAGATTTTTAATCCCGACATTACAAAGTCTTCTTCTTCTTTCTATCAAATGTAAGTTACGCCGGCGAAGTCGCTGGGGAGAGCTAGTACCTCATACTCGAAGTTACAGGTAGAAGTGAATCCTCGTCTTGACAGCATTGTATATTTAGACCTTTGTAATGATAGTTCCTAATCCTTACTCTTATTATTACTCATTCGACTTATCATAACTCAGAACAGTTTCTAAGAAACTTAATATTTATTTAAGAACTAAAAAATGCACAGTGCTCGTTAGGTGTTTTTACAAGATTCTGTTTCATTGAAGAAACTTAACATACCTTTTTCAACTCGCGATTCTAACCTAAGAATTCGCTTCTTATTAGAGAAACGACATACGATCAACTGTCAAGTGGTAGTGCAAGAAAATTCTTAAGACATTATTTTTAATAACTATACACCGCAGCTCCACCCGCGCGGTTCCCGTTTTATACCTTTAGGGCGTTAGTTTTCAAAACTAAATATGATACATTTATTTGTAAATAGATACATATTAAAGATAAATGACACCCAGACACATAAAAATAATCATGCTCATCATACAAAGATGATCCAAATAATAATTTAATATTTGGATTATTTGTTTTAAAAGTGAAAGTGTAATCTGTTACACAACGGTGTAACACACTGCCTAACCTTTGTTTCTCTCCACTCACCGTGCCGTATCATTAACTCGAAGTGGATGCTGGACTTTTTCTCTTTTTGTCTTTAATCTTTTTTTCTTTATTTAGGAAAAATTTGCGAGTGTCACCGCTCATTCGAGTGGTGAAACTCGACGCCCTTAATATTTGGTGATGTAGCTTTAATTAGAAGCTTGGTGTAATTATGATCAGCGTTGTAAAGGACATCATTCAAGTCTCGAACATTTTGTACCCAAAAATGAAAGTGCCGGCCAGAAAAAAAAAATACTAGATTCTTAGGCGAAATAATGTCCTGAAGATTTTTTACTATTAGAATCGTCTACAATTAACCCCCAGGCTGCTATTTGACTTTGAAAATACAAAAAATAATTCTTTTCCTACAATGTTTGGAGCATCACATCACGCTTAAAAGTTGACAAACAACCTAGCTGAGTAGCTACCCGCTATTGTGTTATCTCGCACGGCCGCACCCCGGCCCCTTCACCACGTACCCCCTCCTCCCCGTGTCCGTACGGCGAACGCAAGCAAGGACAATGCACAAGTTACAAGTTAGTTATCCATGCGCATGCGCATCCATGGTAGGTAGTAAAAAATAACAACAAAAAGATTGGGGGAATCTTTTATAATTATTTAATATACATGTTTTTACATTTCAGTAGACCTTATTATAACACTTTCTAACCCTATTGCGGGTGGACTTAAATGAGGTTCGTGTCTTGCGAAGCTCATATACCATACCAAACACATTGTGTGAGAGCAGCAACCGACGGTTCGCTTGCCTACATTGCAAGTACAATAATAATGTCCTATGGCTTCCCGACCACTTAATCTTGTATTCCAGCCAATGTATACATAATATGTTCTGGCTCTCACATGGCGAGACTGAATTCTTCCCCTTATTATTATTACATTTTCACCCAACTCTCTGGCATGATCAGTGAGAAGTCCGCTTCCGATTTCAATAATAAACTCTCCATTTGGGTTTAAATGTTCGCCGTAGTAGCTCCTCGCTTGTTTTATCTGGTATATGCCAAGACTAAATAGCACCAAGTCTTCTTCCGTTAGCCTCGGGAAGTCATTTAATTCTGGCACATCTGCTGATAGTGAACGAAATTGTACTCGCCTTCTATTATAATTATGTCTTATGACTATATCTGCCAATATGTTTGTAAGAGTCAATCTTTCGTTAATTATATTTAAAAATGTCTGTGCATGAATATTATCATCTATTAACCTGTGATAGGCATTTATTAAAGCGGCAGCTATTTTGAAGAACTCAAACATATAGTATAACGTTCGGTTTATATATATGTTTCTCAGAAGCCGAAAGTCTCGTTTAAAACGTCCGTTCACCACCTCAACAACCCATCGGCAAATAGTGATTAAACGGGATTTGTTTGCCTGGTCTGTAGTGAGTTGTGTTTCATTTGGATGTTTGCTTTCTGGCATATGTACTGAGTAACCATGTTGTTGCATGGGTACAACCGAGTCTCTGAAACCGCGGTCCAAAATAAAAACATCACCATTTCTGTAGAACCAATGAAAAACGCCATCGCCACTGTCTTCTTCATTGTCTATAACACTATTCATTACTTGAGCATCTGATGTAGTGGCAGCATGAGGTCCAGACACTTCTATTATATGTCCGTCACAACACACAAATAAGAATGGTTTTAAGAGGTTTCTGTATTTGTGATTACTGTATGATTTTCTTTGGAAGAAGTAATTGGAACTCTTCTGAATGTATATGTATGTGCCATCACAAATCGTTATCGCCTTTCTTTCATTAGATGGACTATCTGGATTGCCAAAGAGATTATCTGGCACTGTGAGGTTTCTGCGAGCTACGTCTTCCCTGCTTAAGTGATCAAAGCCCAAGTGCAGCGGGACAAAATCTTGCATCAGTGCAATGCGACCAGTTTTAAGCATGCGGGCAAAAGAAGATTCACTCGTTCTAAAAATTGTAGCTAATCTCGCATTTGAATCTCCTGTCCGCAGTTTCACAAGTACAGCTGCCAATATTACGTTTTTATTACGTCTATCGTTGAGACTAGGAGTGTTTGACAATAAATCTGTATATTGATCGTGAGTAAGGCCAGTCCAGGTATGAAACTCGTTTGGACTTATTGTCTGGTATTGGGCGAAGTTCAAAACATCAGTAGTTACATGCCTGGTTAATATCGACAAGGCTCGTGCTATATGGGCAGCTGTAAATTCCGAAATGTTGTTTTGTTGTACGGCCAGCACATGCCATAAGTCTTCCTGCAGATGTTCATTACAAACACGACTGTTTTCGGATATAAGAAGATTATAACGGCCTAGCATCCTAAGTACAATATTATTCGGTATTTGGTACCTTGTACTGTTTTCGCAATGTTGGAAAACACACGTGCGCCTAGTGTCCGGAGTCCGCACATAACCAGGCAAAGTCATCTGAACTGGTTCTCCGCTTGCAACTGGCTCCGCAGAATGAACATCAGCGGCGTCGTCTTCTTGACGTGCTTCTCGTATGTTTCGATGGTACGTTCTTTCTGCCCTTTGCCAACAAGGTCGACAAATGTATTCCGTAGGCTGAGCCTGAAAGGTAAAATAAACGTGTGAGACGAATTACATTCAGAATTCGTTCTAAAAACTTGAACAGAGACGAATATGGACTACTTCTACACAATAAACTGAGACTACTGTACATAATTATTATAAGAGAGCGACATACTCTTGTGAAACAGAAACAATAACCCTACAACAAAACGTATGGTACATCATAAATAGGTACATACCTGCTGCTCCAATATTTCTTGAATAACAATCTGCGCTATTTCAATGTGCTGCTCCTCTCGGGAAGCCCAAGTGTATCTCCTTCTATTCACAACAGATTCATGACACCATGTACACAGTAATTCCGCCATAATAATAACAGCAAAATAAAAGCACAAGTAAACTGAATAGTAGCCGTCCGATGTAACATAAGTCGCATGGATAACTAACTTGTCCTTACTTGCGTTCGCCGTGCGAACACGGGGAGGAGGGGATACGCGGTGAAGGGGCCGGGGTGCAGCCGTGCGAGATAACACAATAGCAGGTAGCTATTTAGCTAGGTTGTTTGTCAACTTTTAAGCGTAATGTGATGCTCCAAACATTGTAAGAAAAGAATTATTTTTTGTATTTTCAAAGTGAAATAGCAGCCTGGGGGTTAATTGTAGACGATTCTTGTAATAATAAAAAATCTTCAGGACATTATTTCGCTTAAGAATCTAGTATTTTTTTTTTCTGGCCGGCACTTTCATTTTTGGGTACGAAATGAATGATGTCCTTTTCTATGTTTTCAATTTATGCGTGTAAGATCAATTAAAGTTACCTACTTCATATGGAGCAGCGGTGGCGCAGTGGTACGGGCCTCGCCTTAGAAATATAAGGTCGCGGGTTCGAATCCCAGTCGTGCCCACACATCTTTGTGTGAATCGTTTCATCGCCGCTGCTCAATATCGGTGAAGGAAAACATCGTGAGGAAACCGGCATGTCTAAGAACTAATCCACCAACCCGCACTTGGCCAGCGTGTGTGGATTAAGGCCTAAACTCTCTCAACTATGTTACTAGTGCCGTTGCCAGCCCGTGCCCAGCAGTGGGACACTAAAAAGGGTTGAAGTGACTTCATATATCAGTGAAACTCGATTAATATCATTTTTGGGGATCCGTATTTAAAGTCTCCAAGAGTGACCACTTTGACTGGTTTTTGAAAGTGATGAATTAATAGTCATTTCTAACAATATCGATTTGATACGCAAAATCATCGGGCTTTTTATAATAACATCATTACATTTGTGATCAAAATTAACCCTTCAACACCTGTTGTTTCATGGGAATGCACACATAATACGTTGGCGATAAACTATTGTTCTAGTATTAGAACTATAAAAAAACGACGGGTTGCACTCCGGGAGTGCCGGCAGAAGTGAAAACTTGATTATTAACGTTGAGCATGTTTGATATTTTGGAATGCTTAGGGAATAATTTTGCACCAATTTCTTTATCAGTATAAAAGTACTATCATTTATGTGGTAGAATACAATATTCATTTATTGCGCTATCGTACACAAACATGACAATTTATATTACATTAAAAATTTAACTGTTTTCTGTCACCATCCATGGATGCGCGTGGCACGCTATAACATACACGAACATTCGCGCAAGCGCCCTGCGCTTTGTCCGTCTTACGCTTTTTCGATCAGGTCACGTGTCCTGACGTGAGTTTAAGATTTTATACCCATTACAGAAAAAGTGCTCAACGCCGCTAAAGAAGTTTTCACTTCAAAAATTACATAGGAGCGGGCGGTGGCGCAGCGGTACGGGCCTCGCCTTAGAAAATAAGGTCGCGTCGTGCCCACACATCTTTGTGTGAATTGTTTCATCTCCGCTGCAGTCAGTGAAGTAAAACATCGTGAGGAAACCGGCATATCTAAGAACTAATCATTCAAGGACATGTGAGATCCACCAACCCGCATTTAGCCAGCGTGTGTGGCTTAAGGCCTTAACTCTCTCAACTCGTAAGATAGTTGAGAGAAGACCCGTGCCCAGCTGTGGGACACTAACGGTTGACGACGTGTATTGAAGAAAGGAAAGAATTAATCAAATCAAATCAATTTTTTTTTATTTTTAGATCATAGGTAAGATACAGATTTAACAAATTGAAAGTCATTGAACGCTATGTCTGGCCATAAACAGCTTACAAATATCGATATAATTAAACGCATTACCCCAGTTGGGTCGTAATCTGTCAGATTCTTATTAATTAAATCACAATTGTCATCTTTATATATATATATATAATTCTTCTGTGAGTGTGTATGTCACTGAACTTCTCTCAAACGACTGGACCGATTTTGATGAATTTTTTTGTGTGTGTTCAAGGGGATCTGGGAATGGTTTAGATTCACAATTTTGCGAGGTACGAAGTTCGCTGGGGCAGCTAGTCTATATATAAAAATGAAACCCGTTTTCCGTTGTCACAACATCACGCGTGAACGGCTGGACCGATTTCGCTAATTCTTTTTTTAAAATATTCCTCTAAGTACGAGGATGGTTCTTACGCAGAGAAAAATAAAAAAAAAATTTAGAAAGCGAAGAAGTGCCGAAAACTGGGTTAGATACCTATTATTTATTATTGGTTATATTCGGTAGGTCTGAAACCCGGTAGATGGCACTGCTTTACCGGGTAGAACGTCGTCTGCCGGGTCCGCTAGTTCTTAATAGTTTACATTAGTAATTTTTTTATCCTATAATAAGTTTGCGCTTGACCACAACTTGCCTGATGTGAAGCAATGTTGCAGTCTACGATGGAACGCGCTTACCTAATAAATACCGATTCACTCGTATCTTGCATCCGGTCGCCAACCGGCACGATGGCGCGTCCCGGGATTTTTCGCAAGTTGGCGGGACAGCCTTTCATGAGTGGCTAACTCACTACTTGGGTCCCCTTACTACCTAACTGCAGTCGGCCAGCGGTGCACCGTGCCTCGGATCCCGCTACCCTCCGAGACCAGTTACCCGATGCTACTATAATTATAATTATATATATTAATCAATCCATCATTCGTTAATAATATCAAAATATTAAAAAAAAATTAATTCATAATCTTAATATATATAAATCTCGTGTCACAATGTTTGTCCTCAATGGACTCCTAAACCACTTAACCGATTATAATAAAATTCGCACACCATGTGCAGTTCGATCCAACTTGAGAGATAGGATAGTTTAAATCTGAAATTATAGTCGCAATTTTAATTTATTGCTAATTATTTGTCTGTTATTATTTGACAGTCACAATTATCTGTTAACTCCAAATGATTCTAACAGATGTCGATACCTTTCGACTGGGTTGAGTAAGTAATCAATAGATGGCGCTGCTATGGTTATCACATTTTATGGAAATTGTTGAGTGGGCTGAAGCTACCCGGGCGAAGCTGGGACGGGCCGCTAGTTTTAATATAAATTATGATTATTATTGATATTGTCCATAAATAAATTTAAATATTAGCTTGTTTACAATGAAAAGTTACACGACTCTAAATTTTGTGTATCAAATCTTTTTGTGTTCAATCTTATCTAATACCTTTAAACGAGCAATTCTTGTATATATATAATTGGAATCTCGGAATCGGCTCCAACGATTTTCATAAAATTTAGTATATGTGGGGTTTCGGGGGCGATAAATCGATCTAGCTAGGAATCATTTTGAGAAAATGTCATTTAAAAAAAAATACCGAGCAAAGCTCAGTCATCCAGATATTTATATATTGAAACGAGCAATTCTTGTATATATATAATTGGAATCTCGGAATCGGCTCTAACGATTATCATAAAATTTAGTATATAGGGGGTTTCGGGGGCGATAAACCGATCTAGCTAGGAATCATTTTTAGAAAATGTACCTAATTAAAAATAAAATACCGAGCAAAGCTCGGTCATCCAGATATTAATATTTAATATGTTAATCAACTTTTGGAGCCGACTGCGTGTACTTATTATGCAAATGTCAAACAATACCACCCAATAATATAGGTAGGTAAATAAAAAGATATGATCAAAGCTCGTAACATCGCATAATATGAATAAAGGAAAAATCTAATAGATATAAATTATGAGCTCCGTTCTGATATCGTAATGAAATCGCAAGAATAAGGGATGTTTAAGAGGAAGTTCCTCTAACCTTATAAGCTACTAAAAAAAGGGATGACATTTTTCAAGTGAAAACTTCTTTAGCGGCGTTGAGCACTTTTTCTGTAATGGGTATAAAATCTTAAACTCGCGTCAGGACACGTGACCTGATCGAAAAAGCGTAAGACGGATGGAGAGTAGACAGCTATCCCCTCTCTACGGCGCGGCGAAAATGTATGCCTGGGCCTACTGTTTCGTTTAGGCAGCGCAGGGCGCTTGCGCGAATGTTTTCACTTCTGCCATTTTTATTTATTTTATACGTAATCATCATCATCATCATCATCAGCCTATAGCAGTCCACAGCTGGACATAGGCCTCTCCCAATAAGCGCCATTTCACCCTATCCTCGGCTTGTCGCATCCAGCTACTGCCGGCTATCTTTCGCAGATCGTCACTCCGCCTATGTGGAGGGCTTCCCACACTAAATTGAAAATATTGGACAGGAATTTTTCTTCTGTGTGATTTAAAGATAACGGTGATACGTCCTAGCAAAATCTCGAATGACGTCACACCTACGTAAGTTTTATACTGAGTTATGACGTAGACTCCCACTCCGCAACTTTAATGCATTATATCTTCTTATTGTTTCATCTCAATCATCATTCCCCTTGCCTTTTTCTCATTTCTATTGGGGTTGGCTTCCAGTCTAACCTGATGCGGCTAGCTACCAGAATTATACGAGCAACTGCCATCAGACTTCGAAACCCGTAAGGAACCAGTAGCCGAGATGGTTAGACCAAGTGTCAGATTATATTGGCTTCTGATTACATGTAACTATTTCACATCATAGATGTGTTGAAAACAACCGGTACCGATGGCTTAACGTGCTCTCCGAGGCACGAAAGGTAGTCCCTCAACCAACCAGACACCGAAACAAATTTTTGTTGTTACACAAATATTGTCCGTAGCGGGAACCGAACCCGCGACCTCCCTGGCACAGTATAGTCCAATCGGACGGCTTACACCGCTCGACTACCGAGGTCGTCTGATTGTTTCATTTCAATGATATAAAAAAATACGTGTCTACCATTTTTCTTATAATCTTACGGACAGACTAATTCGAATGGATTTTTCATATTTTGGTATTAGGTATCCCTATTTCACAGCGTGCCTGAAATTCTAAAAACCTACCCTTAAGGACAAAACGAGAAAAACGCTTCGCATTTCACCGTTCGACATCATAATTCGGAGTCGTGAAAACGTATAAAGATAAAAAAAAAAGTTGAGCATTGAAATTTCCCCGGTGTGAGCCCATTGTTATTATATCTTACAAAACATTAGTAGGGGTGGTGTGGGCTTCGTAAAACGCGTGGTTATGAATTTTCTTTGTCATACCACTCTTGTCAGAGTGGTCGTGGTCACATTGGGTCATCCACATCGGTTATAGAGGTGGACACAGCTCTTCGCACGATCTCCCGCCATCCGTGCCTATTGGTAGAGTGTCTGGCACGCTCATGTAACCAGTCCAGCGCATAGCTGACAGTTAAGTGCTAATAGGAAACAAACTTGTATACACATACACACTCACACACGTCAAACTAATAACACCCTGTTAACGCCTTCACTACAAATCTTTAAAACGAAGATATCTAAATTGTTGCTCGCGGAATGTGTCAGGCGTTTTATTATTTATTTCTTTAAGTACCGTCAATTTACTATATTTTACACACTTTCCTTTGTATCCAATCATCTAACCAGCGAACCTTGCTCTCAGCATTTTTACGATTGTTTTACGATTAAAAATTTCAATTATACGATTTTAAACGAATCCGGAGTTTTCACTAAGCACCTGGCTCCAACACACCCCTCTATTCTATCAAGATGATCTCTCTTCCTAAGGGGTTGAAATAGGGACCACACGGGTGAAGCCGCGGGCTGTAGCTAGTTAAATCATAAAGCCTAAACACCTCAAAAGTAATAAAACCATACCATTTGCCGTATCAACACATAACAAAGTGCCGTATGCGATTTATTGTTAATAATAAATCCTATATATTTGTTATGAAAATATTTGGCACGTTTCACGATTTAAAACACCTTTTATTAGAAAGGGGATAAGCGTGACATAAGATGTGTTAAGAATTTAATAAGAAAAAAATAACAATATTTTCTTTACGCATGGAAAAGTTGTTACAAAACTGGAGACCAGTTTTAAAAATTAAACTTAAAGTATTTATTGGTGTTTTATTGAACTAAATTTTAGTATGTTGACTGGCCTGGTGGCGTAGTGGTTAGTGACCCTGACTGCTAAGCCGAAGGTCTTGGGGTCGATTCCCACCCAGGACAAATCTTTGTGTGTTGAGCATGGTTGCTTGTTCTGTGTCTGGGTGTAATTTATCTATAATATGTATGTATTTACAAAAATGTATTTAAGTATTATATCCGTTTCTAGTAGCCATAACATAAGTGAATATAATTGCTTAATGTGGGACTAGATGGTGCTGTGAGTATGTGTAAAAATCCCATCAAAATCTGTTCATTCTTATAAGTGTATCTATGAATGATAATTTTACACAGAGCCACAGACATACAGACACACGGTCTTATTCATAAAAATCTTATAAGATTTTAATTAAAATGAACTTTGTCTCATTCTTATTAGTATAAATATCTAGATGACAGACAAAGACAAACAAATTATTAACCTAGTTTAGCTATAATTAGCTTTTATGCCGTTTATGAATACGGGGGACATACAACACACTGAACTGCCCCCCGATCCCCTAAATGCCCCCCGATCCCCTGAAAAACTAGAGTGTCCGGCAACGTCCTGAGCCGAGGTCCGTCCCCACATGGGGAGCCCTCATGGCAGTTGCCACAGTACTTGATCGGTTCGACCGTCCTCGGACGGCTCACCGAAAAAGTCCGGTGAACCAATAGAGGCCCTTCAGGCTAATTGGGTTAGGTCATCAGCAAAAAAAAAAAAAAAAACACACTGAACAAACTAAACAAACAAAATGTAATAGCTATAAGTACTTCATTTAAAAAAGAAAAAAGCCTACTGAGTCATTCACTGCACGGTAGGAAAAGAAATTGGACTATTTTTATGTAGACTCGCATCTAAAAAAAAAAGCATATTTTAATTTTAATTTTCATATTCATTTTTTCATACTTTAAACTTATAACATTCATTTTTCTTGTCAAGGACAAAATAAGGTACACCTCTATAATCTATTCTCAAATCAAACCTAATCTCAAACCACCTTGCAAAGAAAATAAAGCGCACCCCACATTATTGTAATCTACGCAATAAAAACGATATAAAATTTAAGACTCGCATTTTTTTTTATAACTACAGATGGAAAACGCGAATTTCATATCAGTTGTTAAAATAAAACGATGGATTTAGACGATACAGGCACGTGTGTGATATAAAATATATCGGAGTGAATAAAATTCTTTAGTTTGTTAGTAAATCTTGGGTTGGGCTATGAAAAGCTTTAGTAAGGTCTCTTGATCGATTCAGGCATGAGACAAAGATTTTAAACCACGTTTTTTCTCTATACTGTCTCCTGTTTTGCTTGGAGGGAAGTGGACAATGCAACTTTCCGTCTCCTCTTATTATCTTTCTGATTAAATTTATGCGGGATCCAAGTTAAGGTGTCCTGGGACTTGGCCGGGTTCAAATCCCGAGTCTCTTCACGGCGCCGTTGTCGATCCTGGATTACAGGAGTAGCAATGCCGGGATTGCAGTGGTGGGATAAAAAAGAGACGAAAAGAAAACGTGAACTCCATTTAAGTCTTAATTTATTCTGTAATGTGAATAAGACAATTAATGGGTCACGTGTAGGGTAAATCCTATGAAAGTGGCGTGAACGCTCCAAATCGAAATAATCCTTATCCTTATCCTTATTATCCTTATCCTTCCTCCTTATCCTTAAAATAAAAAAATTGTATCTCGTTTCACGTTTAGTTACTTGTTGGCTCATTGCTTAGAAGTTACTTGTCGCCAGTTTTATGCCTTTTAGGAATATTAGTGATATTAATATCTATTTATACTTATTTACTCTGTTAAGAGAAACAAACTTATACATAGAAAACTGACGTGCTATTCGGGCGAAAACCCACCTTGCATTTAACAACAAAAAATGCAATCTCGCCCCTAATTTCACTGATCTCACTCAAGCACTTTATTTATTATTATTTCCTTACGAATGTAACCTATTTTATTGTACCTCTAACTTAGCAATAGAAACTTTACTGTTAACATAAAGTAGCAAATAAAAGATTTGTTATAAAAATTAAACTCTTAAGAGCAACCCCCCTTATCGGTGGAATGTAATCGTATAATCTTGTTGTTTTGAGTCAGCCATTTTGTTTTTGTCGTTCGAATTTTAAAAAGCGCGGGTAATAACGGTTGTAAAAATGTTTTAATGTTATCTTTTTTATTGGAAACAAGATGAGTTTCAAAATATTCAGTATTTACAATTTACAAAAGAATATTGTATTTTTAATGTTCTTTTATCAATCCAACTTTAAAAAGGAAAATATATAGTAAAATGTGTAAATTTTAAATTTAATGTTTAATTTTTAAACGGAATTTTGAATTTTGACTTAAAATCTCATGTGTAAGAATCAAAAATAAAAGGTTCCGTACAATGGTACTTCTTTTTTTTTGCAGGAACACCAAATTATCTTTGAAAATTAGAACTCCTTATAGTTTACGAAATTTAACCCGTTGACTGACCGACGGTGGACGAATAAGCATACAGCTGGTGTAAATATATAAAATAATGTGTACAATTCGAGATTTTCATACAGGTTATTTTGTAACCAAAATAGGAGCACAGAACTTCAATCCTTATAATCTTGTAGTCCTAAGTTCTACTAGGTACTGTACTGTTCTACACGTAGTATTAACTCTGTGCTACAAACCGTTTATGAAATAAATATATTTATTATTTATTTATTATTATTTTAATATAGATTTATTTACTGGAAACTCAATTTCATGTACTTTTTATGGAGTTAATGTCAAATACTACTAATGTATAACAAGTAGTACAGTCCATCAAATATAAGAAGTACCGTTTGACAGTTCTCAACGTAGTACATTTAGAATTTTATTTTTTGTATGAAAATTGTTTATGTTATGTTAAAATAAAAATAGCTTCATAATTCAATTATTTTACAGGAAAGCATATAAAAATAATGTGAATTACGCCTCTATAAAGCTAATTTAATACAAAACAGTGAAACGTCAAAAGGTAAGTACTTCTTAGATTTGTTCAATTGTAGTAATCATATGTAAATGACGGGCCGGTGGCGTGGTCGGTAAGATAGGTACTTGCTTTTCACGCCGCAGGTCGTGGGTTCGATTCCCACCCGAGACAAACATTAGTGATGAACATTTGTGTTTGTGTCGAGTTTGGGTGTAAATATCTATTATAAGTATATATTTACAAAAGAAAAGTATTATATATATAGTATATACCAGTTATCTGGTTTCCATAACACAAGCTCTGCTTAGCTTGGGACCAGATGACCGTGTATGTTGATGTCCCAGAATATTTATTTATTTATTATTTTAATCAAATCCATAGAAATTTATAAAACATTGGAACCGTCGATTAGTAGGCAAAAGGGTAAAGTTGCCATCCTTTGGATACCAAATCATACTTACAAACGTTGAAATTCAACAAATTATTGTGTAAAAGTAAAAAAAAGTACAATCAAATATTTATGTCAGTATTCTTTGGCTCGTCAACATTTCCAACTATAAAAGTTAAGACATCTCAACAATAAAACATACCGAATCTCATTAACATTCCTTCGTACGTATTAAAAGCATTTAAACACGCTTATTATATAAACACTTAATTTTATCACCATAACCAATTGAAATTATCACCGACAACAATATAAATTAACGTCAAAAATGAAAATTTAACGCTTCTTTAAGATTTGAAGTTAAATTTTAACTGTCAATAAATATGGTTTAGCTGTTTTAAAACTTAATAAGCGTGTGTTGTAATTACATTCCAAGGGTGCCGTACCTTTAAACTAAACGTAAAGTTGGAATAAACTTTACATTGATGTGTTTCGAATAGTAGGTACCTACAAGTAAATTTGTCTGGAGAAATATACACAACATTCTAGAGATAACTCACCATTAACCGATTTTCTTGTTAAAACAACACCAAAATTAGAAAATTCAAAGTGCAAAAAAAAACCCCAGTAGCTATGAAAAGACGATAAACATGTTTACGCCCGGCCTTTTGGCCTTCCGCTTCGGCAGGTCTTTTTGCGCGCGAAGATTGCGAATCTCTAATTTGGTACTACTTACAAAGAAATGACGTCATTGCTAAATAAAATAAAAACAACCCTTCACCTACGGACCCCTAAAAAGAACGAACAATAATACGTCATAAAGTCGTTCACGTGAACTAAATTCGATATGACTTTTACTGGTGACGCGTGCGCATATGATATTGTAAGTTTTATATACAGGGTGTAGATATTTTATGTTCGCCTGAAATCACTGATAAAGAAATTATTGTAGTTAATGCGTATTACTTGTTTTATTGAAAGGACACAATATTAAAAATTTTATTTGTGTTTTTATGAGTATAGCGAAATAGAGGACATTGTAATACGCACGTCTGCTCTCAACTATCTTACGAGTTGAAACAGTTTTGGCCTCCAACCCGCACTGTACGGATTGGTGGATGTTACATGTCCTCGTATGATTAGTTCTTAGACATACCGGTTTCCTCACGATGTTTTCCTTTACAAACAGACAATCACACTTTAAGCATGATTGTTTGTTTAGCGTCTGAGTGTAATTTCCATTTCAACCCTTTTAACGTCCCACAACTGGGCACGGTGTTTTCTCAACTATCTTACGACTTGAAAGACTTTTGGCCTTAATCCACTTACGCTGGCAAAGTGCGCATTGGTGGATGTCACATATCCTCGAATGATTAGTTCTTAGACATATCCTACTAATATTATAAACGCGAAAGTTTGTAACAATGTATGGATGTTTGTTACTCTTTCACGCAAAAACTACTGGACGGAATTGAATGATATTTAACACAGAGATAGATTGTGGTCTGGATTACACATAGACTACTTTTTATCCCAATAAGTACCACGCAGGCGAATCCGTGGGCGGAAACTAGCATATAATAAGTAGTTTATCAGTTCCAAGTACCTATATATATAATACAAGCTAATATAATTACTTCATTTGGGACTAGATGGCGCTGCATGTATGAATGTTAGGTCTATATTAGGTCTTATTTTCATGAAAAATAATTATAATAACATTATTTCTAGTTTAATCAACTGTTGTACAATATTTTATAATAAATTGTTAACAAGAGTCCAAAAATTTGAAGTGTTAGACAGTAAACCACAATATCCCTGTAGTGAAGGGACTCAAATCCGATTCGATATATTTTTATGATCGAATTTAATTTATTTCGTCCATCGTAAATGTCAGACGAACGTTTAAGATTATTATATGACGCACACGCGTTTTTTAACGACACTTTTACTTAATTGAGCTTTTGGCGTTTTGTTGTCACATGTGTCATGTTTTATTATTGTAGTTATAGTCAGAATTGCAGTTAAAACTTAACCTAAATTATGGTTTTGATCCATAAGCTGTGAATTCTAAATTTCATTTTTTTATTCGATCAAAATGTTTTTAATAAATGATTCTCCTACGGTAAATGACAGCAGATGCAGATAAGAAATTTTCTAGAGTTTATATACATGTCGCCCTCGCTTTGCTTTGGGAGCAGTTTTAATGTTGTTTAGCTTAGAGCAGCGCAGCGGTGGCCACTGTTCAAATGGTAATATAGCTTAAACTGGATATTGTAGCAAAAACATGGCTAGAAATGGATTTATTTATTAGTTAAAGGGATTTACTTGCTAAAAAGAAAAATGATTAAATAGTAAGATCGAATGCTATACCATTATTGGAATTGCGGAAGTAGGAGAGCGCTATATAATATATAAAGCAACTTCTCTTTCGCGCAACTGCAGTAATGGTACGGTGTCATAGTAAGGAGTTAGGTACCTATATAATGAAAAAGATCTCTTCAGACGTAATGAAAAATATGATACAAAGAAAACGTGAACACCTAGTTACTACCAAGAAAACCATATAAGAACGTTAAATCAATGTCTTTATAAGCAACAATGTGGCTATAACAACTTCAGTAAGATTTCGTACGCACTATTCAAATAAACGTTCGGTGTAACTAAACGGAAGTAGAATATTAAAAATAAAACCAACTTACTATAGTACTCAGTTGAAACAATAACATTTAGTCAATAAGTATTAATCATTAAGATCCTTATAATTTTTTTGGTCAGCTATCACATAAAATTTTAGAAGTCATCATTTTAGTCATCATGAACCGACACCGAACACAAAAACGAAACGAGTGTCTCTAATTTCAGCTGAACATAAAATTTGAGCTGGGTAGTACGTTTAATTTAATCTGCACGATTTGATTACAAATTGGTTGTGAGTACCACTAGAAGGACAATCTTAATGTAGCACAAGATAATACTAATTAAACTCAATAAGTTTCTATGGTGCCATATAGTGTCTGAAATTATTTATTGCGTATAATACACATGTATTACCAATTTGAGTCCAATTAAACCTCTAAAAGTGGTTATAATTCAAGCTCACTGTACATACAGCAAGTGTATGTAAAACAAATTTGTTAAAATATATGGGCATTGAGCAGCCGCAGTGCGGTAAATTTGACAGTGCGTATGTGCATTACACTAAAATGCAACGTCAATCGTCTACCGTTCTACACACTAAGACGTCATTGAAAATTTTACTGTCACCATGAATCGTTTTAATGTCACTGATAGATTGAATTGATAGGTTCCACTTTATGTGTTTGATTCTTATGTTAAATGAAACACAAGAAACTGTACATAAAAAATATTTACAAACACACATTCAGTTCCATTGACACGCCTAGCGTGTCCTCCCAAAGCCTCATCGTACATCATTAAATCAGTCACGAACACACCAGGCGTGTTTTCAGTTTTACATTATGTCTAAGATTTACTATACTTTGCGATGTCTGGTGACACTATTTGAGAGGATGGATAGTTAGTTGTTCCTTTATGATCTCAACGTAGTCATCTAAACAGGGTGACTGGTAATTAGTGTTATAACGCTTTACCACGACGAGCAGCTGTGGCGCAGCAGTACCAGCCTTGCCTTTGAATAAGGTTACGGGTTCGATCCCCGGTCGTGACCACATATCTCTATGTGAATAGTTACATCATCGCTGCTTAATATCAGTGAAGGAAAACATCGTGCAACCTCTCATCATCGTGAAAACATCTTTCCAAATCTTACTATCTTTCTGACTAGATTCTGCGGGATGCAAGACAATTAAAGTGCCGGGACTTGGCCGGGTACAAATCCCAAGTAACTTCACGGCGCCGCTGTTGATCCTGGCTTACAGAATTAACAGTTTCGGTCGTACAAAGGAGGAGTTTTACATTATATATAAATAAATAATATAGTGGGAAATTAACACACACATGGCCATCAGACTCCTCACTAAGCAGAGCTTGTATAATACTTTTGATTTGTAAATACATACTTAAATACACATAATTACACCCAGACTCAAGAAACAGACGTGTTCATCACACAAATATCTGACATGGATGGAAATCAAATCTACGACCTGCGCTGTGAAATCCAAGTAAGTCTTTTCAGACTTCATATCCCCGGGTGGACATGTCCACCCGTAACTTAATGAAAAGACTGAAACGTCGGGATCTAAATTCTGAAATAAACCGCGATAAAATCCGTTAAAAAGTAGCTTTATATCAATACTAGCTGCCCCAGCGAACTTCGTACCGCCAGCAGACAAAATTGTGAATCTAAACCATTCCCAGATCCCCTTGAACACACACAAAAAATTTCATCAAAATCGGTCCAGTCGTTTAGGAGGAGTTCAGTCACATACACACGCACACAAGAAATATATATATTAAGATTACACATATTCGCGTAAATATAAGACAAGACTATGTGAAGTATCTTACCGACCACGCCACCTCCCCACATTTTATTGCAAGCCAATTTCGGACCGCCATGCCAGTAGAAAATAAAGTTAGACAAACACAATAAGGAAGCTAGAAATTATACAGCTAGGCACCTAATTAATCGAAAGACTTAATAGTCTATTAACTTTAAGATAGCAATTCAATGAGACGTAAAGGGTAGCAATTATAATTTAGAACTGATTTTGATTCACTGTTTAATAATTGCAATGAAATAACGAATGGTTTGATTCACGAAGATAACGTAGCTATGATACAACGTTGATGTAAAATTTCAATCATCGCTGAAGATGCGACTCTCTCTCTTATTATTTTATACAGCGTGTGTTATAAAACGATGGATACTATTGAATACAAGGACTTTGTAGTGAGTCAGTATTTTTCAGATATCACAATAAAAGTTTAAAGTTATGATAATGTTGTCAAAGTCGTGGTACACATTATATTAAAAATTTACAGCAGTAGAGCGGAACTATTGCTTTGTTTGGATTACATGGAATTTAAGGTTCTAAAAAATCTAAATGTAAAGTTTTGATATTAAGTAGGTAGTTGGAATCATCATGATTCAATTCCTAATCACCTATAGAGCATATTATCTCTGATTCTTAGACACACACTGTAGTATAGCGTCTCACTTTGCATACTGGGTACTTATGAAAACAAGTCGCTTGTAGCTTATGAGACTTCTCACGCCATCACCCGCGTCCGTCTAATCATTCAACGTGCTGATGTGCAGATTATAGCCGCCCTGTGCAAACTATTTCCGTACCAAGTTTATAGCCTGGTTGAAGGTTTAATATTCTGAACGAAGATTTCATTTGTTTTTTTGTTTGCCTTTGACCCTATTTAAGAGGGCGGGTCGAAATGGTTCTTCCTTTATTTTATTTATTTATTTATTTGGCTCCTCAACAATGTGTACACTTTTACAATGACTTATTATACGATTATTGTCTTAATATCTAAGTGCAACATTACTTATAGAAGAGCACAGCATGCACTAAAATATGCGCAAGAACTAATAAATGTCATGCAATTACTACCTATTACTATTTTAACATTTTAACAATTAATTTCATTTTAATAGATTATAATAATTTTATAATAAGTTCATAGTCATGCAATTTTATTCATTTTATTTTCCTAACCATTGAAGCCTTATTTTACTGCCACCTCCTCTCTGAAATTCGAGTGAATCGGTATATTGGGCAGGCGTATTCCATCGTAGACTACATCATTACTTAATATATAATTATTTATTTATAAGTTATATTCAAGCGCAAGTTTATTACAGAATAAAATGTAATAATATTACAACGATAGGTCAACGATGATTGGTTTTAGTAAATAACGTAGTTAAATATCGGAATTATTGTAAACGTAGCATTGAAACTGTTTATTTAGGTGTATTGTATGTTTTATAGAAGCTATGAAATGGTAAAACTTTTATATTGGAATAAGTTATTTGAAAGACAGTTTGAAACATTGTCGCTCAAGTTTATTGTTCTAGAAATGTAATATGGATTCAAATGTCTTTGTATGTAGCGTCAGCATCATTCCCCTTGCCTTTTTCTCATTTCTATTGGGGTCGGCTCCCAGTCTAACCTGATGCGGCTAGCTACCAGAATTATACGAGCGACTGTCATCAGACCTCGAAACCCGTAGGGAACCAGTAGCCGAGATGGTTAGACCAGGTGTCAGATTATATTGGCTTCTGACATGTAACGATTGTCATAGATGTGTTAAATGACAACCGGGACCGACGGCTTATCGTGCTCTCCAAGGCACGGAGGGTAGTTCCTCAACTAGCCAGACACCAAAACACTGTATAGCCCCATCGGACGGCTCGACTACCGAGGTCGTCTAACGTCTAAGGCTGTCGTCTTTTTTATTATATTTGAAAAAGAATCTTAGTTGCAGTTTGACTTTTGTAATGGTGCCCTATAATGCAATAGGCTCGGCCTATTACGTATGGAACCTAAAAGTAGCCGGCAAAATACTTTGTGCCCACACATCTTTGTCTGGATTGTTTCATTGCCGCTGCTCAATATCGGTCAAGGGAAAATCGTGAGGAAACCGGCATGTATAAGAACTAGTTATTAGAGGACATGGGACATCCACCAACGCGCACTTGGCCAGCGTGTGTGGATTAAGGCCTAAACTCTCTCATCTCGTAAGATAGTTGAGAGATGACCTGTGCCCAGCAGTGGGATACTAAAAATGGTTGTAGTGAGTAAGTGTGTAATATTTATTAATTAATTTTTGGTTTCCGTTTTGAAGTCGGTTTATTTTTTATTATTGTGAGGCAATTTTAAACCTCTCTTTTTTTCTCTATGCTGTCTCCCGTTTTGCCCGGAGGGAAGTGAACAATGTAACTATCCAACTGCTCCTATTATCTTTCTGATTAAATTCGTCCCGCACGAATTACAAGACAGTTGACCTGGTTCAAATCCCGAGTGTCTTCACGTCAATGCTGGCTTATAGGAGTAGCGGTGGCGGGATTGCGGTGGTGGGTTAAGCCCAGCGGTGGTGGGTTAAGCCCAATATTTTTACTGTAAGTTCGAGAAAAATAAATATTATGTAGAAGTGCCTACAATAATATAGAGATGGCGACACTCTTTGTAATATAAGATGCCATTAAGGAGTCATACTCATAACTTAGCTCCAATAGGGTGTCCTATACACACCTCACGTTTTTACTGCACCTGAAGCGAAACGGGAACTACTAAAGAATATTATAACTCCAAATCAAATACCCTTTCCAATAAACATAGATCAAACAAATGTCTAAAATTAAATAAAAATTCATTTCGCGACTCCTTTCAGTTGCCCTTTTTTGACAGATTATTATTTTCTGTAAATTCAAAATTGAACTCTATCCAAACAGAACAAATTATAAATTCCCTAGCACAAAACGCGTAAGAAAATAAGTAGCGATATTAAAAAAATATTAAACCAAATTAAACTTTATGTCTAACGTAATACATTTGAAATTTGGTTGTTTATAATAGAGGTTTTATAAGAAGCTGGATTGGTATCGAGTGAAAATTATATGCTCGAATCCCTTTGAACCGATTTGTCGTAGGATGTCGTAGTATTGTTCGATTTCAAAAGATTTTTTTATTTCTTTCTTTATTATTACGCTTCGCCAAGTAGGAGCTGTTTCAGACTAGCGTTTGGTTCGCACTGGTTAAACTAGCACACGAAACCATCTTGCATCTCTATTGCTCAGAGATAAGTAAGTCAGCGACCTCACAGGGCCGTAATCACCAGATACACTTCAATACTTTTTCATCTCGATGTAACACAAAATAACACCACAAAAAGCTTATCAATATCTTTTCCAATGATTACAGCACCTCTCTAATCATAGACATTGTCCCCCGATGTAACAATGGCAATCACAGACAAGCAATTTGAGTGACGTTGACGACTTGTAAGTGTGACAACTGACAGGCCCTATGCTATCACAAATTACTGAAATGACACTGGCAAGCAACAGATGGATACGTCAGAAAGAGACAAACAATGCTCGCAACATAAAGGGCATCGTACCTGTATTACCCGAAACGAACCCGTGCCTTTACTGACACGTGCAAAAGTAAATGATCACTCTTTTAAGCATACGAGTCCTTTTTTAACTAGCTTAAAGGTGTGTAATGTAGTATCATAATTAAGTTTAGTTATGCCTTAATACATAAACGCTAGCCAGTATAAGTTAGTGTATGTCACGCGCTTTATAATTTTACCTTCACCGATATTGAGCGTAGTCAAAAGCTTCAATAGTCGCAATAGCTGTGCTTGTAGCAAAAGGGCCGTCCACCTACATACGCATGGAAAAACGACTTCATGTGCGTTTGTAAAACGCTAGTGTGAAACTGCTTTAGAAATTTAATACAATTGGTGATGTTTATCTAAGAAGATATTAAATTTCGTTTCATTGGTTTAGACAGAGCTGTGTTACCTATCTAGTTATATTTGTGTAAGAGTTATTTTGATATTGATTTTGTCTGTAAAATACAAAAATTATAATAACTAGGTAAAAAAAAGTGTTTTATAAATTGATTTTTTTTTGTTTGAAAAATTTTCTTATGACAAAATATTTCCATGTTTGCCATGTATATTAGAAATCCGTTGATTATATTTTTTTTATACTTTTGGAACATGTTTTATTGAAAAAAAAATTTCGAGCTTCTAGCACTCTGTTTAAGCTTGAAGACAGATGAATAGAACACGCCAAACTTAATAAAATATAAATATCTGATTTAAGTCTAAAATGTGTAACTACAAAAAAGAAATTACTGAACATTGCTTCTAATTTGTTTATCCTTGATCAAACAAAATTCAATTTAATTTAAATTGTAATAAGTTACAAAATGAATTGAAACCTCTCGTAGGGTAAGTTCACCATTTCCCGACCCACACTTTTTATTTACTTCTTAAAATGTATGCAAATTCAAATGATTCTTTGCGATTGATGCTTTGTCGCTAGATTATCTGGTAACAATACACTATCTCTTTTACTCTTCAGTGAATATTATATATCTATCCTTGTTTTGCGTTTGGTAATAATGAAAGTAATTTGTTGGACTCATTTTCAATTTGGGTAAGCGAAATTAGGTATAATAAAATTATACAGATTTTCTGTAATGTAAGAGGATCTTTTTGACTTAATTCTTTCTGCATGGGGTATATATTCTACCTGTGGTTTGTAATCTTTAAATTAGGGGCTGTAAAATTTGTTGCGTGCTTTTATCTGCGACTTTGTTGTGGATTATTTATTTTATGTTTCATTCAAGATGTGTATTTTAATGTCTGTAGCTTATTTTGTGTGTTTGGATATTGTATCCGTTTCGTTATTATATTATTTTTAAATCTAATTATGCTCTATATTTATTACCTTGGAAAATATGATAAACTTCAAGTTCTCGTTGGTATTACCTTGTTCGCAGTACTTGTTTCAGTGTTATTAAATTTTATCATTTAAAAATACGTAGTATTTTTTACGTGCATGAAATATTTAGCATATTATGATGAATTCATCTTTATTTATGTTAATGCATACATTGATACATCAACTAAATTGAACAGCATTTATCTGTTTTTCACCACTCTTTCAGATCCGTGCTAAACATTGTGTTCTAGTACCTATTACTACCTATATATTACTTTTGCAACATTAAAAATTAAAACAAAGCAAACACACAGGCATATAAATTAAATTGTGTATATCAGTCATGCAATGAATCCAATTTTATTACACAATTCGAGTTTCTAAACGTGCATATATCGGTACAATTTAATAGTGCTATAACATGCGCTTTTACCCTATCATAAAAATACCATTCAAATTATCCTAACAATAAAATAAACGAGTGTATCACTCACTTGAATTATCTGAGAGCTATTTTATATTCACGACCTGTCGTTTAGGTATAGTAAGTAGTTACTTTTTTATTTCAAAATAGATATTTAAGGAGCCCGACAACAGTAGCTGTGATTTTCACACTTTGCATTACCTGTCTCCACTATTCCCAGTTTGGCGAATTACCTACGTTTTTTTTCTCCTTTACAATACTAACTTGCCTACCCTACCATACCCTAACCTTTACCTGTTTCTAACAACAACAAACAAAACAAAAAAATATTAGTTGTTAACTAACTTACCTGCTATTAGCCTACGGACAGGTACACAAATACAAATAAAAAAATATAAATGTATACTAAATAATTTATTCAAATAAAATCAATAACTACTCAGGAGGGAGGAACTCGGAAACTTAAAGAGATTTTGTTTATTTTATGATCACCTAGTTGCACTTAACTTGAGAAGGCTCCAGTTTAAAAACTCCGGTCAAAAAAGATTCGGACTACAAATCCGGTCAAAGAAGTCCGGTAGAAAAAGTCGGTCGTAAAATTTCGGTAGAAGAATTCCTAATTAATTATTCCGGTGAATCGTTTTTTAGTTGCTTAAAGGTCAAGAAAAGCTGATATTCGTTTAATACTTATACGATTATAAATATAAGACTAAATTCTTTCAATCAATGCGTCCTACCAGCTATGACCTACTGTGCTGACACGTAGAGTAGACACTCTCAGTGCGGCTGGTCCATTAATTTAAAGACAAAGTCATCAACATAGCGCAAAGGATTAGCAAACTGAAGTGACAGTGGGGTGGCCATATTTGTCAAAGTAATGATAATCACTGGAGTAAGCGAGTTCTTGAATGGAGACCACATATTAGGAAACGTCGTGTAGGACGCCTTCCAGCTAGTTGGAATGACAATCAGCGAACGATAACCAGCAGTAGATGGATGCGACAAGCCGAAGACATAATGAAATGGCGCTTAGTGGACTGCAATAGTCTGATAATGATGATTAAAGAAAATATTTATGAATCAGAATTTTACTTGCCAAACATACGTACAATAGGTGGTAATAACTGAACTATTAAAAAATGTACTCAGTCGGTTTGAAAGAACTTCCAACTAGATACTACAGAGGAGGATGTTGGAATGTTAGATAGTCCACTACTCTCCTTCTCCTCTTATTATCTTTCTGATTAAATTCATGCGGGATCCAAAACAGTTTAGGTGTCCCGGGACTTGGCCGGGTTCAAATCCCGAGTCTCTTCACCGCGCCGCTGTCGATCCTGACTTCTAGGATTATCAGTGGCGGGATTGCGGTAGTAGCTTTTAGTCCCATTAAAAACGGGAGGGTGTTACAGCTATGTGCATTTGACGGGGGGATTCCCGGGGCCTCCAATAATATTTCAATAATCTCAAAAAGTATTTGAACAATTATAGAGTTCTAATAACCTCAATTACTATTGCCCGACCTTTTGATCCCGGAAAAGGGGGATATAATTCTATAACTACTGACTGTTAGATTTATATTTATCTAAATAGTTTACAATTATGATTCCGCAAATTTTATGATACTTTTGAATTCCGTAAGGAACAGTTACATCCAATTACCTTAAACAAGTTTTCACCGGCGGTTTAGCGTAAAACTCTAAAAACAACTCTACAATATCAAAATTACTCTCAAACCAACCGACACGACCAAAAAATCGGACGCAAAAACTATTCCTATCGTGTTCAAAAGTTATTTTATTTTTCATCTTTACACACAAACTTTTACATTTATTAGTACCTACACAGAATGATCTGTAGATAAGTATTTCACTTCTCACTTCACTTCAACCGTTTTTAGCGTTTCACCACTGGGAACGGGTCTTCTTTCAACTAACTTACGAGATGATAGATACGGTTTGGTGGACGTAATAATGTCCTCGAATTATTATTTTTGATGTGAAACATCTATAGCCGCACGTAAAACCGATTTCTGGCGTGGCGACGCATGCCGTGGCGACGCGTCGCCACGCTATACGATGGTATATATATACAGTCTATATGCAGTAGTGTGTACGGTGTGGCGACGCGTCGCCATGCGCAATCGACTGTGCGATTCTCTCCCACTCGATCAAATTCGTAATTTTTTGTATTTAATGAAAATAAATGTTTATTCAATAAATAGTCATCGTTATCTGGAAAAAAATCGTAATATTTTATTTTATCATTATGACATATTTAGTTCCTATCAAAATATGTTCTTTTCTGCATATTACTTTTACAAAATAATGGCGATGTTTCATATCTGCCAGGCGTCCCGTGACGGCTCACATTTTTTTTTGGACATGTTGGTTTCCTCACGATGGATATTTTCTTTCACCGATATTGAACAGCAGTGATGGAAATTCATACACAGATGTGAGGGCGTAACCAAGGATTGAATCCACGACCTTATGTTTTAAACGCGTGGCCGACTATGCTGAGCCACCGCTGCTCTTAACACATAATTATATTTCACAAATATTTCATACTGACCTGTATTATTCCACAAACTTTATATAAATCAAGAATTAATTGTTGTTTATTTATTAATTTAGATCTTTGAAAGTATTTTGCTCAAAATTTAAATGTATTAAGTAAGGCTAATGATTAGTATGGTTCATTTTTTAGCATTTTATATAGTGCACAAGACATGACGGCCTTAACGGGATAGGGTGAGACCTTTGACCCATAGTAAAGTCTTGTTAATAAATCCAATAAAATTTATACTCGTCAATCAACCTTAATAAACAATAAACACAAGCTTCTATTTAATTGATACAATTCCAGTTCCATAAATAAATAAAATAATTTTCTAATACCAATCGTATCATGATCGTATCGTTAGGTATAAATGTCTTATTTCGTAGTAAAGTTTATGATAGTATTGTTTTATTAATATCTATAAAAACTGCTCCCTTAAGTTATATAGAGAATTATAGCTTTTAGTACTTGCGATCTTTATTAGGACGCTAAGTTTATATTTTAAAAGAGGGTTGTTAGGTTTTATTCTGTTAATAATGATTATTATTAATTATTATAATAGAAGCTGAAAAATTAACAACATTAATAACAATTTAAAATAGTATAAAGACCATTAGTGCGTTGATTTTTTTTAAATAGGCTTGCGCTTATAACTCTCTTGATATTTAGCAATGATGAGTATTGTACATTGGAACACGCCTGCCCAATATACAGATCCACTCGTGATTACTAATGATTTCGGTACTGGCGCTAGTACTGGTGCGAGTACTGGTGCGAGTACTGGAGCTAGTATTGGTGCGACTACTGGAGTTAGTACAGGTGCGAGTATTGGTACGAGTGGTGGTGCGAGTACTGGTGAGAGTATTGGTGCGAGTATTGGTGCGAGTATTGGTGCGAGTACTGGTGCGAGTACTGGTGCGAGTATTGGTGCGAGTACTGGTGCCAGTACTGGCGCTAGTACTGTTAATGAATTAGCAGTTCATTGATAACACGATTTGTACAATTGAATCTGACAGATCATCTTAGAAAAATTCTCACGGAACTGGTTTATCGGGCTTTCCTCTCTGACGATGGTATTAGTGTTTGTGTATAGCTTTTATTTATGTGTGTACTTGTAAAGACGCTTCAACTTTTACATGTGTGCTGTACGTGTTTACCTTTACCGCGCCTCCCCCAATAATTGACAGAAACAATTTAGAACTAGAATTTACGTATAACACCTCCGGTATTAAATGCTCAAAGCAAATCGTCAAAAACTTTTGTATTGACTGTACGTATAATACAACAAAAAAAAGTATGTAGTTAAAAAGTAGTTTTATTTCAAACAACAATAATTTTGCTAAATACATTATTTTTCTCTTTTCAGACGGACTCACCTTCGACTTCGGAAAAGGAATCCGAAGGTTCCATCTTCTCTTCTATCATCCCGGACAAGTTATCCGGGTCCATCTGCACCGCTGTCCTTTTTGTTCTGGGGTGGAGCTTCTTCTCCAATAAACGGTGAACTGATGAAACAAACTAAGGGATTAACGAAGAAATGTTTTTATAAAGAGTGACGTCATAATAGAAGCTTCTTGATTATCTATTTCAATGAATATTATATCCAGTAATATTTCCCTTTAACTCACGACAAAACTAAAGGGTGTTATAAGTTTTACGCGTGTTTCTGTAAACAAGTTTATTGCCACGTAGGTTCTAAACGAGTGGGCTGATTTTAATACAGATTTAAATCTAAAGCTGAAGGCATAAAAATACTGCTCAGCTAAAAAAAATATGTTTGCGGGTTATTTTTTTATTTAGAATTATTATTTGGAATATTAAAACTCATGGATAATTTGACAATATAAATTTCATATTGTCGAATTATCTATTAGTTCTAATATTCCAAATAATATTTCTAAAAATAATAATAACAAAAAAATATACATTTAATAAAAGGAAACATATATTTTTAATTGTTTATCATTTTGTTTGGTTAATTAATGGTTATTGCTAATAAGTTCCTTCCTTTAAATTAGATAAATAAATAAATTTCAAGATAGGCATTAAAACCTTAGAAATCAATTACTGGGTATAAAGTGGCGCAAATATGTAGTAACATGACGTACTCTTTACGACAGAAAATGAAATTTAATTTTAGTAATAAAACATTTCTGTAAATTTAAAAGCGTACAAACAATAACTAAAAGGTTATTCTTTGGGTAACGCTTTTAAGATTTGTATATTATTAAATAAATCTAGATTTTGTATATATAAAGACGTAATTACACACAACTTTTGTAATAAAGCTGTTTTCGTAAATCGTCTGTCAAACGCACACGTGTATATTTTGTATTGATATGTAGTGATTTTTATAAAAAAAAACTGTGTTGGGTGTATATAAAAAATCAACTTGCTGCTTACTATTAAGAAAATAACATGAAATGTTTGCGACACAATTAAAATTAAAATAAATATTTTTGTAAAATAATTAATTATTTTTCCATAAAGTTGGGATCATGGAATTCTTGCGCTGGTGTTCAGCACGCTATATTGTCACACATTTTTTTTATTGCTTCAATAAAAATACGAACATGTTTTTAAATGTCATTGTATTATTTGTAATATTGCAAAAAATATTATAAAATATTATTAAACAATCATATTATGAATTATGTAGAAAAAATATAAAATGTCAATTTACATTCCGCTTTTGATGTTGATATATGCCTACAAATATATTATTATTAAGTAATTATTACTCTTATTAAATATTGCTTACTATAAATATACATAATATGTTTAAGGAGTTTTGAAGTATTCAGAGGAATGGACCAGCAATGTTATTAAGAAAAATAGATTTTATTTTAAAACATAATGAAGTCCGTTTTTCCATAAATTGTTCCAAAGAGAGCAGCCTAAAAATTATTATCGATTGATCTCATTTTTAATTTTTTGTGTAATAAAAATGTTTATTTTTTAAATATTGTAGCATTAACGTAACGTTGTATGGTGAGTGCCAAGTTGTTTCAATGGAGATTTTATGAGATGGTATATTTTGGTAATTAAATATTACTTAATTGTATATAATATGTAAGTTAGGATACATTTAAAAAAATATTGGACACTTCGTGAATGTTGAATATGCTTATTGAAATATTTATGTATTATTTTTTACAATTGCAAAAGTTTTTTGGCTGGCAATAGAAAAAAAATATAGTAATCTGAGTAAATTATAATAAAGTATAACTTGTCAAATTACTTAGATTCAATTATTCATTTAACTACAAGTACTTAAATCAATAATTGAATCCAAATTAGTTCTTTTTGGGCGGAACACTGTGACTTAAAATGTATAATTATGAAATGAAGTGAAGTGAAAAAATGCTTAAATTTTTTTGAGACGCATATTTACATATTAATTCCAATTCAAATAAGTCCAATTCCTTTTCCTACTATGCAGAATTACTACCAACTACCGAGAAACACTGCCAAAAAAACTCAGTAGGCTTTTTTCTTTTCGAAATGAAGTAGGTACTTATATCTATTAAATACCACAAAAAAATTGCATCCCAGAAAAAATGTATATACCTATTGTTTTTTTATTCTTTTAGATTGGGATTAGAATATTATTTGCATCTGTATGAATACCAGAGATTGCAAAGAAGTTATTTGAGATGTGAAAGATATTATAAATATTTTAAGTAACCATTTTATTATGTGCTAGATATTAATTTTGTAAATAAACAATACTCCGATAGTTTTGCTAGAATATCACTCATAAAGTTAAGTAGATTGGAGGCTTTAAAAATAATCAGTTTAACAAGTAGCGTTGCTGCGATAGTGTTAGTCTGTCGATAGTATCGTAATACTATCGTGGCCTTGAAAACCAGCTACTCTATCGATTGTATAGACTGTTAAAATAATTAATACTATTGCTCTAGTTCGATATTATCGAGTTCGATAATATAGTATTAATACGAACATTATGGATAATATCGATATATTGATATGATTATATCAATACGTCGATAGTTACTATATCAAAACTATCGATACTATTGAAACGCATCGATAGATCATCGACTATTTTGATACAAAACTATCGATAGTATCGACAGCTTGCTATCATCGATATTATTGCTACATTTCGATAGTTTCAATAGGACTATTCGCGCTATCGACAATTTTTCAAGGTCATCTATAGATAGCAAAACTATAGCTATTGCAACAACACTATTTACAAGTTATGTTTCCCTATAAATTCAAGTGTTCAAACCTCTGGCGATGGCGAAAGTTATGTTTATTTAAAATTTTAAAAAATGTGCTATTTTCTAAATAAATTATGATTTAATATTTTATTTGTATATTTTAAATATAAAGCCATATTTTAGGACATAACGGGGAACAAACTTATTTGGGAACAAATAGTTTATTTTTATTAAAATCCGTGTTTTGTTTATACAATAATATTAATTTAGTATAACAAATTATACGGAATAATGTGTTCAAATGTGATATGTATTTGTTTAAGAAAAACATAAAAAGAAGTTTTCCTAATGATCTCTTGGAAACTCTTATCTGCTGATAAAAATTGTAATTTTACTGACAAAAATATTTAAATATGTTTTAATGGATATTTATTTGAAATATATTTTTGTCACTAAAATATATCGCGGATGAAACTGCATTTAAGAGTTCTGTACATAAATTAAAATTGGTATGCATATACTCTTATAAGGATAATAAAAATGTATAAAATTTCTAAATTCCAATAGTCCTATTAATGCTTTAGCAAATCTCAATATTTGTATGGAAGATGCAATAATGGTAAACATAAAAAAAAACATTACTATAATTATTCCTTTTTATAATTTTTAAAATTGTATTATTCATTTTTTTTTTATATTTCGTCTGTTTAGCATATTTCATACAGATATATTAATGCTTCCTGCTATTCACGTCATTAAAATAATAACAGTAATATTGAATTATGAAAAATTAAGCAATATAATTGTAATTATAGATAGAGAAGTAAGATTCACTACCAAGTCTTTCTTAAATTTAATTAAAAACTATTGAAATTACCTAAATAAATTGTATAAGGGTACGTTTATTTTGAAAGCAGATTACCAGCGCCATAAATCTACCAACATCAATTTAAGACCGTTTAGGCTAATTTTATAGTTGCTGTTAAAATGTTACTTAATTTACATTACATCCATAAAATTTTTGATAATTAACAATCCAGAAACTGTTAATTAATATTTAAAAAATGTTGCCTGTTTTGTCTTAATAATTTGTATTTTTTTTATCATTGTTATGACATGTGTCGTAATCATTTTATATTGCAAACACTCCAAGAAATGATCAGCGCTGATTGTAATTTATCGACTACATTTGACTTTTACTGAAGCTAGTAACATTCCAGCTCTAAATTAACCTTGTGAAACTAAGGCTCTTGGTTATTAGATACTTTCTGATTTGTTTTTAGCAAAAAATGTACTTTAAATCGTACTGTTTAACTATAGTAATACCCTCATTACATTACAATTTATGCTACATTACATGACAAAAAAAAATGGATGAAAGTTATTAAAAATGAACATGGAAATACTAAGAAAAATAATTAATAAAATAATATAGTTTTGCCCTCTGACAGACAAGCCGTATATCTCAATCATCTGATTCCTAATATTAAAAACAAATGTAGTTTGACGCTGGTAAACTCCTGCTTTCTATGCGTTTATGCCCTTATTCTTATTTTTATTATTAATATAATTTAGTTAAAATGTGTGATCTATATAAAATACACATAATGTAAAATGGCCTGTATAGTTTAGTTTAATTAAGTTTTTTTCATGTATTTTTAGAATAATTAGGGTTTTTTGTACCAGTCATTAAAATGGCTTCGTAAGTTCTGTATTTAATTAATTTAGATCAACTGCCAATTTAATTATTATTGTATTATCTTGTGTTTTGATATTTCTTTATTTGACAATATACTTTTTTTAAATATAAATTGTTTTATTTTATTAAATAAGTATATACTAAGAATAGGTATGATACTGTGAAACCTGGTTAAGTGAGACATCAAGGGACCTGAGATGTCGTTTCACTTATAGAGGTATTCCACTTACCCAGTGTCGCAGATAGCTTCAACCCTTTTTAGTGTCCCACTGCTGGGCACGGGTCTTCTCTCAACTATCTTAAGAGTTGAGAGAGTTTAGGCCTTAATCCACACACGCTGGCGAAATGCGGGTTGGTGGATGTCACATGTCCTCGGATGATTAGTTCTTAGACATGCCGGTTTCCTCACGATGTTTTCCTTCACCGATTTTGAGCAGCGGATATGGAACAATTCACACGAAGATGTTTGGGCATGACAAGGATTCGAACCCGCGACCTTATTTTTCTAAGGCGAGGCCCGTACCGCTGCGCCACCGCTGCTCTGCGCTCTCCGCTGTGTCTCAGATATCCAGGTATAAATAAATATATTTCTCATTTATAGAGGAAAAACTGAAAGAAATTAAGGCTTAAAATTACTTACGTACTAATGTGTGGAATTTATGGGTAGAATATGAATGAGTAAACAAACAAAACAATGTTATATCAGTTACAGAGGTTTATGTATATAAAATTTACTCGCTGTCTCAGTTATAGAGGTAACTATGATGATAAATCGAAAGAAAAAATCCCAGATATAGAGGCTTACTTCGTCCTACTAACAGAGGTAATTCAGTGCCACAGTGTTGGGACGTCAGCATGAGTTTCAGTTATGGAGGTTTCTCACTTATCCAGGTCCCACTTAACCAAGTTTCACTGTATTATTTACTAGAATCTGATCCCAAACTAAGCAGAGCTTGTACTATGGAAACCAGATAAAATGTAATAATAATATTTTTTGAGCAGTGGTGGCGCAACGGTATAGGCCTCGCCTTTGAAATATTAAGTCACGGGTTCGATCCCCTGTCGCGCCCACACATCTTTGTGTGAATTGTTCCATCGCATCGGTGAAGGAAAACATCGTCAAGAAAACGACATGTCTAAGAACTATCATTCGATATCTTGTGACACCAAACCACCCTTGGCCAGAGTGTGTGGATTAAGGTCTAAACTCTTTCAAGCCTAGCAGTGGTATACTAAAAAAGTTAAATAAATATATTTTTTTAATTCTTCAACAGGCTGGCGCTTGACTACAACTTGCCTGATGTTAAACTATGACGTAGTCTACGATGGAACGCGCCAGCCCAGTATAACGATTCACTCGTGATTACGAATGATTATCGGTGAGAAGGTGGCAGTGGAATAAGCCACCATAAGGTTAGAAGCCTTAAAAGAGCAACAATTTCGACCCATCCTCTCAACATGGCGTCACCAGATATCACACCGGAACACGGCAAGGCCGCTTGGCGGCACGGCTTTGTCTGGTGGGTGGTCACTAACCACGGCCGAAACCTACAACCAGTTGATTGTCACTGGATCTGCACCACCCGGGGACCACGTGTGGGGATTCAATTAAAGGTGTACACCCACGGACGAAGGTGACTCAGCCCCCAATCAAATAATCCAAAGTCGAAGTAAAGTCCCACTAGCTCAGCAGGTATTTGCTTCATGGTTTACAAGTAGCATTTCCCACCACCAAAGGACTTCCACAACCATATTTTTGCCATAAACTATAACCACACAACCAATATGTTACAAGCAATTTAAGTTGTAAACTTATATGAGACTTTGAGCACATCCATCTAAGTTTTAACTTAGAAAACATTATCTAGTAGAGTTTCAACTTAATGCGGTCAGTTAAACTTGATGTATTTCACTTAGACGTAACTTAGAGTTCGATATAACTTAGAATTTTTAAGTGTTGGCTATATCCTGTAATGTTATACTATTAAAAGAGCTATTACAGGAGTAGTTATAGTTAGGAAGAATTGTTTGCGAGAGACTACCGGGCAAAGAAGGTAGGTAACTTAGAGCCATCGACCAGACACCAATAGATACCACAAACTGCCTAACTTATGACGTATCTACCACTAGGTAATATCCGACCACGAGCTCATTTTGAGAGACTACCGTGCAAAGAAGGTAGGTAGCTTAGAGCCATCGACCAGATACCAAGAGATACCGCAAACTCGCCTAACTTATGACGTATCTACCACTAGGTAATATCATCGGACCACGAGCTAATTTTGATTGTTTTGTTCATGGATATAAATAAATAATAAAAAACTTGAGAGGTGTCAAGGGACACATGGATGGAACGATGTTCCTTTCAATTAATTAGTAAAGGAATTGTAATAAAATTTATTTTTTTTAAGTTATAATAATATTTATCTTATTAATTATTTTTCTATCTCTAGAGAGAGAGAGAGAGAGAAAGCGAGAGAAAGAGAGAGAGAGGCAGACAGAGAAACATGCGCACGCCGCAGAGCTTACAATAGCTTACTATAGCAAAAGGTGTCGTGACAACTTTTCGTAAGAATTTTTTCCGTCTAGCCCCCTTTCACAACGCGCGTTGTGAAAGTGTAATGTGTTATATCTTAATATTGTTTTATTTCAAGAATATAGCAAATAATAGGTCTAACTTTTTTTATAATTTTAGTGACGAACTAATTAAAATACGATTTTTGATACTTTGTCGTCATCTCTATTATATCTGACCCAGAAACGATTTCAATAATATTTGTCTGCACGATCGCTGCGAAAATATACGATGATCTGATCGTTTATTGGCATCATGTTAAAGTGACAACTTCCCAAAGCAAACATATGAGGCGATATTAGTTACAAAATAGTTTATCTTGGTATCACATTATTGTGCACTGTCGTGCACACAGATATTTTGAGATTTGCCCATAACACAGATAATATAATACTATATAACAAGATATTTAAGCTCGTGACTGTACCCACGGCTACACATTTCCAGTATAAGCTGACCTCTCGTTATACGGAAAACCTATACAATATGAGATCATTTATTTCATTTTTCATTTATTTATTCATTAAACAATATACATTGTTTCTGAATTAATACCTTTAAATTATTTATTTAACATTTAAACAAGTTGTAAAATTATAATAATATATGTAACCCTGAATAAATTAACAATTATAAATAAACATATTAAATTTAATTTTATATTATCATAACAATTTTTAGATTATTGAAAATTAATACCACATTTAAAATTAATAATAATAATAATAATAAGTAATCAATTTAGATTTATTATTTGTCAAATATGTCACAATAATTCCATTATAAGTCATATATTGAATATAGACATCGTTCTAGTAAAAAGTGTTTTCGCCAAATTTTAAAAAACTTTGTATTATAGACAATGGATTTCAGGTCAGCTGGTAGTTTATTAAAGATTTCTATTGCTTGGTATTTTGATCAGTTTAAATTGGAAACGTATAGCTTGTTGTGTAGCCGTGTGTACAATTAAGAAATTCTATCAAACTATAAACAAAATGACTCCCATTTGAATAATTAGTACTAAACTATCCGTGTCCAAAAATAACAACAACATACAATTTGGAACAAATTTTGAAGATATTCCTCTAATTGATGTTAGGAAAACAATTACAGCGATTTATTGGACCGCACGGAACGTGAAGTTTGGAATGTAAGAATGATACGATAGAATGTTGCTATTTTTGGATCGTATAATTCAATTATTTTTTCAAATATGTATTTTCAAACACCTACCTACCTACCTACCTAGGTATATAAAAATTTGTAGTATTTTCCATTAAATAAGTTCATATAACACTAACTTTTTGACAGCTACTCCAACCACGCATACATCGGTTATAAGTTTATTACGTTAAACTATTAACCTCTTTTTGCACAGCGTGATAAATACTATTCTATGTCCTTCCCCGGGTCTTTACCTATCTCAATACCAAAGTTCATCTAAATCGGTTCAGTAGTTTCGGTGTGTAAGCTCGACAGATACACCGAGTTACTATAGCATTTGTAGTATTCTAAATATTTCTTAAAACTATATTAGGTGGTATTAGTAACTCTTCGTTAAAAAACACATCAATTTATTTAAAACTCCGATTAGTGCACGTCACCAAGACAAAATTTACGTTATGCCTCATCAAACAGCGTTGTACTCAAAAAGCTTTCTGGGAATGGCTCCAAAAATCTATAATAACTTACCCAAGATGATAAGAACCGAGAAAAATATTAACAAGTTTAAATGCATGCTAAAAGACTTACTGATTAAAAAAGCTTATTATTCTGTTGGTGAATTCTTGCAAAGCGGGTAAGGTGTCCGATTTATTTAGAATGTATGTAATTTCATTTCATTTCACATGATTTAATTTGACATTATTAAATTTGACATGATTTAATTTGACATTATTAAATTTGACATGATTTAATTTGACATAATTTAATTTTACTTGATTTAATTTAATATCTTTTTAATTTAGTATGTGAAAATTTGTATGCCTGATAGGCTAAACATAGCGATATGTATTAGAATAAGACCAAATGTAGCTACCTATGTTCACAAATAAATAAATTTGAATTTGAATTTGAATCTAGATGATTATAATGAATTTCTCCGCTTAATTTTTTTTACCGAAGTTATATTATCTGTGACCGAACTAAGACCCAATCTGCTTCAGTTTATAAAGACCAACCGTTTCAAAACCGACTCCTTCGTTTCAGCAATACCACAAACTTGTACACACAAACAGACTAACGGGTTTTTTTATTCTATAATAGGTTTGCGCTTGACCACAACTTGCTTGATGTGAAGCAATGTTGCAGTCTACGATGGAACGCGCTTACCTAATAAATACCGATTCACTCGTGACTTGAAGACAGGTAGATTATAGCTATTGGGAAACAGAGATGCCGACAACGAATTCCACAACTTGGCAGTTCGCACAATAAAAGTGGAAGCAAAGCGCTTTGTGCGTGCCCATGGAATTTCCAACATATAACGGTGGCGCATATAACACCCCTTTTTTTAATCAGTTAAAATGCTAATCGTGAGAACATCAACACATTAACACAGCAGGTATCATTTAACACTAAAACGTGTTGAAAACGATTAATAGGTTGAACACATTTGGTATCTACGGCATTCGTATGGTTAAATTTCTCATAGATTATGTGTGTGCGCATTAATGATCTATTATTAATTCGGTTATTAGATATTTTTATTAGTTGTTCTCAGAGGTTGACACGTTTTTAAGATATTTACAAGGAGTCAGCATTGTGAAAGTCTAAAATATACGACAGAGAGGCGATAAGTTTACATTAGAATTCGCTTTCTGCCGTCTTCGTCCTGTTATATCCCCGGAATTTTACCTTAAATGCTGATGAGAATAGCTTAGTCAGCAACTGTGCATCTAGTCTAAGTAATGCACCTTTCTTAGTTTAGTTCGGGTCGGATCGTCAATCAACTCAGACACATTTACCAAATCTCCTAATTATTCCTCAGTTAATTAAATATTCCTTTTTTAAAAAGTGATTTGGTGTTTCCATTCTAACAGTCCGCGTGCCCTATATACTATAATCATGCCCAGCGATGGAGAAAAAATAGCCTATAGCCTATCTCAAAAAATGGGCTATCTAACATCTGCTAGATCTACAACATCTATTTCAGTTTATTAATTATTTTTTTCGGGCCCGTGGCCTGGTCGTTAAGATACTTGCATTTCACGCCGCACGTCGAGGGTTCCATTCCCACTAAAGACAAACATTTGTTTAAATATGTCTTTTTGGTTTTGTGTCTGGTACAAAAGAAAAGTATTATATCTAGTATATTACCAGTTATCTGGTTTCCATAGTACAAGCTCTGCTTAGTTTGGGATCAGATGACCGTGTGTGTTAATGTCCCACTATATTATTATTATTATTATGATTTTAGTCATTCACAATGCTGACTCCTTTAAAATATACCTAAAAACATATCAACCTCTGAGAACAAGTAATAAAAATATTTAATAATCAAATTAATAATAACCCTACGAATACCTTAGATACCAAATGTGTTCAATTATAAATCGTTTACAACACGTTTTAGTTGTTTTTTTTTCAATAGGCTGGCGCTTGACTACAACTTGCCGGATGTTAAGCAATGATGAAGTCTACGATGGAACGCGTCAGCCCAGTATACCGATTCACTCGTGACGATTGATTATCGGTGAGAAGCCCGGCGAATACTTAGTGGAAAACATTCACCTCTGCCTACACCTTTGGGCATGACGATGACGCTATGTATGATGTATTATTTAAAATTATAACAATATAGTTGGACATTAACACACACGGCCATCTGATCCCAAACTAAGCAGAGCTTGTACTATGGTAACTAGATAACTGGTACCTAATATACTACATATAATACTTTTCTTTTGTAAATACATACTTAAATATAGATAAAAATAGACTCTAGACAAACAGACGTGTTCATCTCACAAATGTCTGACTTGGGTGGGAATCGAACCCACGACCTGTGGCGTGGAAAGCAAGTATCTTACCGACCACGCCACCGACCCGTCAGATAGTAAATAATGTATAAAAGAAAAATTATTCTCCCTAATAATTTATCAATTATTCACACTGATTTATGATTGATTGATTTGATTTTCTGTCACTAGTAACAAATTAGCATTGTATATTATTTTTAACAAATGATTTAACTATTCAATCATTCATATCAACAAACATTATGGTGATTGACATCCATAGAAAATCACTTTCGATCACATACAACTGTAGATTGATAAAATGGCATAACTCTAGAAATGATTTTTCTTAGACATATTAGCAGAATTATAATTAAAATAAAACTATTTTATAATGGATTTTATCGCGGTTTATTTTATATTTTAGATCCCGACGTTTCAAAGTCTTTTCAGACTTCATTGTCACGGGCGGACTGAGGTATTTGACGTCTGAAATTATTAATAACAAAATATTACTGACTACATAAACATTATTATTTATGTTGCGTTCCGATTTAAGTAAAATGAGAAAATCTAAAATAAACCGCGATTTATAAAATAGTTTTATTTCAATGTGTAATATTCGCGTAAAATGAGAATTATGATTTTTAAATTTAAAATAATCCACTAACAACACGCTTGTATTTTCAGCAAAGCCCAAACCCATTTTGGGATATATATTACATTATTATTATTTATTTTTTTACTATGTTATTCATTATAATATTGTTATAAATATTGTTAACCTGAATGTGGGGCATTGAAATATTGTAATTTTGTGAAATTTCATGATACATACATACATACTTACATAATTCAGTACTCGGAATAAAAATCATATTGCTTCAACCAAAGTCAATACAAACTGATAATAGCTACTAATATTATAAAAAAATAAATGAAATACTATTCGACACAAAAAGGACAGGAACAGGAATTTGGTCGAAATTTGGTGAGGAGATAGTTTGAAACCCAGGAAAGGAGTAAGGACATAGGATAGTTTTAAACTGCGCGATTAGAGGTAGATATTGTTTTTTTTTGTAACCGATATGCAAAGCCGCGGAAAGCTTGATTAAATAAAGTTAGTAATGCATGACAAAACAGAGCGCAGAGGGAGAAATTCAGTATCTGTGCGTGAGATTGTATTTATCTCTGTTTACACCCTACTCTTCAACGTGCCATTAGGCAGCGTATCGAAAAAATAACCAAATATAAATATGTTTTATTCGAAATTCAAATATTCAGATATTTGCATATAGACAGGAATGATCGTCGATCACCAATAATTTTAATATTTGGGGTTGTGATTATTTAATCCCGGGGGATAATATTCACGTGCTAACAATGTGACTTTTTGATATGCAATTTAAAACTGTTGATGGGAAATATTTTTATCAAAAATACAACATAAACACCGTTCCTTGGTACGACCATAGAAAAAATAACAAAATTATACTTATTCAGTCAATTACATAATAAAAATTATTGGACACAAATGCCTCTGTTGAGCAAAATAAACTTTTCTAACATACTTATAGGCTGACCGTTTAACTCGCGTATCGCCTATCGCCAAGATTCTGACTTCTCAAGCTGCACAGACAGTGATGATGATTCAAGTGATATGATATTAGTAACGAATATTCTTCATTACTTTAATCTGTGGTTAAACAGTTGTTTAAGAGATTTAATTAATGTTTTATGACTTTGTACCTCAGATGGCGATACGCGAGTTAAACGGTCGGCCTATAGAGTATCTTACCTGCAGTTCGAAGTTTAAAATAGTAACAATGACCGGCAATAGACTCGCCCCTATAACATATGGGACCTAAACTTAGCCGTACGTTCCCAGAAGATAACGATGTGGAAGACGCATTAGTTAGGCATAATTTTTACTGAAATCAGCTCTGATAGGTCTTAGATTACATTGAACGTGTAGTCCACATTATTTTAAGATAATAATTAAAATTGTTTATGGTGACCATTAAGTATGTTATTATATCTTAAATATGTAAAAGAAGAAACTGACTGACTGACTGACTGACGTATCAACGCAGAGCTCAAAAAGCTGGGTCTGGAGACTCCAAATTTGGCACATAGGTTCCTTATGGGGTCTAGGGATGCACTAAGAAAGGATTTATCAAAACTCACCCGTTAAGGGGGTGAAGCGGGGTTCCAAAGTTTGTATAGAGAAACAAGATAAGTGAGATCAATTTCGCGGGTGAAGCCGCGGGTAGAAGCTAGTATTATATATATTTCATATATAAAAATCAATTGCTGTTCGTTAGTCTCGCTAAAACTCAAGAACGGCTATACGGATTTATCTTAAATTAGTCTTGAAATGTTCGTAGAGGTCTAGGGAAAGTTTAAAAGGTGAGAAAATAAAATTATACAAAAGTGTAGGTCTTTTATTTATCGATTGAGGCAGTACAAAGTCTGCCGGGTCAGCTAGTATAATATATTTATTTATTTACATTTCATTCTTTATTTATTTTTTCAATATTAATTTTAAATAGTATGGCCTAATTGGGTTGTCATTTAACACATCTATGACAATCGTTACATGTAGTGAGAAGCCAATATAATCTGACACCTGGTCTAACCATCTTGGCTACTGGTTCACTACGGATTTCGAGGTCTGATGGCAGTCGCTTGTATAAGTCTGGTAGCTAGCCGCATCAGGTTAGACTGGGAGCCGACCCCAATAGAAATGGTAAAAAGGCAAGGGGAATGCTGATAGTGACTATTATGGATAATATTTTTAAGATATTTTATGTTCTTATGTAACTGGCTTTGTCCTTTTGAGATTTTTTTTTTAGGTAAATCTATTTGTATCTAGTGCCGTGATCTTACCATTTTTTATTTGTTGGCTCATATCTTTGCCTACGTCCAGTTCCTAACGTTAAATACCTACACACCACATTGTTTTACCTAAAACCAATGTAATTACAATTCAATATCCATCTCACCACACTAATCACTCTTACTTAGGGGTATTTCCTGTAATAATAATACTGTTAAGGCAGTAACACACACCCCCTGCCCTGTATGCCAATTCACGTAATTAAATAAGTTCAGTTGCAGTGCAGTTGCAGTTAAGTCGCGATCAAAACAGCCCTTTTCGTATTCTCATAATTTTGACAGCCGCTGTCAGAGATGCCCGCGTCAAGTACGCGTCACGCGAGCGCTTCCGATTGAATATGACAGCTAAACAATTTTAGGAATACCATTTTCCGTTAAGACGTAAACTTAATTGAAACTGCACCGCAACTTGATCGGCGCGTCAAGAAATTACGTGAATTAGGGCACTGATCCCACACGGTTACGCTATTAAATCGTAACTTAGATTAAACGTTTGTATTTTTATCTATTTTGAATACTTACTCAATCCAGTCAACAGATATCGCCATCTGTTATAGATAGACCGTTTAACTCGCGTATCGCCTATCGCCAAGATTCTGACTCCTCAAGCTGCACAGACAGTGATGATGATTCAAGCGATATGGATATTAGTGACGAATAGTCTTACATTACTTTTATCTGTGGTTAAATAGTTCTTTAAGAGATTTAATTAATGTTTTACGACTTTGTGCCTCAGATGGCGATACGTGAGTTAAACGGTCTATCTATAGAATTGTTTAGAACTAACAAATAATTGTGACAGTAAAATTGGTGACTGTGTGTGATAGCCTTTATATTTGGTCCTAATGGTCAAATGGTTTCGTAATTGCGAAAAGCAGATGCGTTATGGCAGTCAATAAGTGTCAAGCTGTCCCGTATAGGGTATGTCGGTTCTGTATTAGAATACAGATAATAAATGATAATGAATGTATTAGAATTCTGTATTAGAATACAGATAATGAATAAATGAAAAGTATAGATTAATTATCAATCTCAATAAATCCCATCAATGTTTATTGTTTATTATATCTACAACTAAAGCTATTTTAGAAGGAATTTTATCGCGGTTTATTTTATATTTTACATCCCGATACTTCAGTCTTTTCAGAATTCATGGTCACTGGCGTAAGCGTTTATATTATGCTCTTTGGTCACGGGAAAAATCGCGGAAGAACGCAACTTAAATATTGAAACGTCTGTAAATATTGTAATTACTGTCGCGGTAAATATTGTAATTAATAAGTTGAGATGTTTAAACACGGCACACAGCGTTCATCATTTGACTTAAAAAAAAAACACCCGTAAAACCTACCATTAAATGTTGTATTATTGTATAATTAGATTTGAGATACAGCTATGCGCCACTGTTATATGGTGGAAATTCCACGGGCACGCACAAAACGCTTTGCTTCCACTTTTATTGTGCGACATGCCAAGTTGGGGAATTAGTTGCCGGTATATATGTTTACCAATAGCTATAATTTGCCTGTCTTCAAGTCACGAGTGAATCGGTATTTACTGGGTAAGCGCGTTCCTTTGTAGACTGCATCATTGCTTCACATCTGACAAGTTGTGATCAAGCGCAAGCCTATTATAGGATAAAAAAAAATCGTATCTAGTCTCAGTCTTCAATATAATTCCGGATTCGAAGCCCCACGCTATTTATATCGCAACAAACGTAACATTTATTTTACCGAAACATCGCATCAACTAAGTTTCGGGGCTGAGTCACCTTCGTCGGTGGGAGTGCACCTTTTCAACCGACTTCAAAAAGAAGGAGGTTCTCAATTCGACTGTATATTTTTTCAATTCAATTCAATTCAATTTAATTTATTTGCGAAAAAATTGGTATATACAAAAGATGTTACAGTTTTATCTAGGTGTCACCATTATTCAGCTTCATTTAAGCATGCAAATTCACTCTATTACAATAATTTTATCAGCAACTAGCGGACCCGGCAAACGTCGTTCTGCGCGGTGAAGCAGTGCCATCTACCGGGTCTCAGACCTACCGAATATAACCAACAATAAATAATAGGTATCTAAACCGGTTTCCGGCACTTCATCGCTTTCTAAATTTTCATTTTTTTTTTTAATTTTTCTCTGCTCGTACTTTAAAAAAAGAATTATTTTTAAAAAAGAATTAGCGAAATCGGTCCAGCCGTTCACACGTGATGTCGTGACAACGGAAAACGGGTTTCATTTTTATATATATAGATTTACATATGTCCAACAATGTCATACATTTTATCTGAATCCCCACACGTGGCTCCCGGGTGGTGCAAATCAGGTGACAATCAACTAGTAATTAAGTTTACTTGTAATCACAGATAATATAACACTATACTAGCTTGTAATTAACTGGTGGTAGGCTTCGGATGTGGTTAGTGACACCATTTAAGAGGGTGGGTCGAATTGTTGCTCCTTTATGGTTTCTAACCATAAGGAGCATCATTCCACTGCCACCTTCTTACCGAAATTCATTCGTACCCACGAATGTATCGGTATAGTGGGCAGGTGCGTCCCATCGTAGACTACATCATTGCTTAGCATCAGACAAGTTGTAGTCAAGCGCAGGTCTATTTCAGGATAAAAAAAACCAAAGCTTCAAAATGGAAAAACAAAATTAAATCTCGTCGAGACGATTCATTACCAAATTTTGGCGACAATACCCCATGGCTATTATACAAAATCCTCTTTTCATTCCCACCTCAGCCAGTAAAAGTGGAAAAAATAACCTCAAAAAATATTTACGCATCGTAAAAACAACAATACCACGTTTTATTTGCTCGGTACGGGGTTCCGTATGTAAAATTGGTGCGAAATTGAAAAACAAATTCGTTACATATTGCTTTTTTGACTGGGTGACGACTGTGTTGCGTGCGTGTGTATTCTGACTGTATTTTATACTTTTTTTTTAATAAAAGTAGGTATCACATTTTTAACCAATTTCTATGAAATAATAAATAAGAAGCTTATTAATCTTGCTTATAACTGATTTTTTCAGATCAACTGAATCTATTAATCTTGAAAAGTGAAATTTTTATTTCATCGTCTCAATCTTTTTCGTCTTGCATGCCGCGTGACGGTCGGCCGCGGAGCAGGGAAAAAGTGAAAGGTGCTCGTCAGAGCAGCCAAGGCCAAATGGCGGCGCCTATAGTTCGCAGCAGCTGACCATGTAGAGTATAGACTGTTACTCATTTGTGCCAGTGTTCCACGCTATTTTGTTTGTTATTGTCAGTGTTTAGTGTAAAAAAAGTTTCACTTTTACCGTGGTTTCATTAAACCACACAATCCTTTTTTTTATTAATTTAAGGATCGCCAACAAAGATACTTTATTATAGTAGCAACATGACATAATAAATAACAAAAAATCGTAAACGCCTCTTCAATTATAGGCAACAAAAGCTAAAAACATTAAATCTGGATAAAAAAATTGTCAACTCGATCTATAGATGTAAACATGTAGATCGAGTTGATAATATTTTTTATTTTTTTACTATTGTTTCGGACCACAAAAAGCAAAAACAAATTAGCGAAGCGAATGGCTGATCAAGAAGTTGGATGCTACTAAATATAATATAATAAAAAGTATTAAGTATTTCTGGTAAGTCGCTCCTTTATGTTTTCTAACCGTAAGGAGCATCATTCCACTGCCACTTTCTCACCGAAATTCATTCGTAACCACGAATGAATCGGTAAAGTGGGCAGGCGCTTCCCATCGTGGACTACATCATTGCAGTTTTAGTCAAGCGCAGAATTAACAAAAAAGCAAAAAAAAGCGTACTCGTGGTAAGAAAATATTGATACCGTTTCAGAATACGTGCTCATCAAAATGAAAGGGGTTGCGGTACATCGGCATCATATTACTACATTACAACGCATTATATACAGAACAAATGTTACATTTTTTGTTTTTATGAGTTACGTCCTTTGTGTTGTGTGAGGCTTGTTTGATGTGTCTGGAATGAGGTTCAAAATTGAAGTACGTATAGATTAATTAAGGCCTCGTATGTTTGTTTTAATTAATTTAATATTCTAAATATGTATACCTATGCAAATTCTTGACGACCTCGGTAGTCGAGCGGTGTAAGCCGTCCGATTGGGCTATACTGTGCCCGAGAGGTCGCGGATTCGATTCCCGTCCCGGACAATATTTGTGTTGGTTGGTTGAGGGACTAAAAATAAGGTCGCGGGTTCGATTCCCAATCGTGACAAAACCGGCATGTCTAAGAAATAATCGTTCGAGGATATGTGACATCCCATTGCCCAGCTTTGGTAAAAAAGCCCATCTTAGTAAGTAGGACTTCAATATACAAATACCTATGCTAGGGAGTTAAATACAGTAAAATGAGTCATAGATCAATAATTATTCTATGGTATAGTTTTTTATTAATCTCCTTTCCTACCACAGAGGGTTAATAATTAATTAAAATATATAAAACGATCAAACGATAACCCTATTTTCCACTAAATTGCAACACAAAATATTGTTATAAAATTAATATCCATTCAACTCCTGCGCACCGCAAATCCAATATGGCGGCTAAAGGTGTGGTTCATTCATCACTGAGAACATAATAAAAGGGCTAATTTTGAGACACGTGTCAAAAATATTTTATTAATTTTTTACTAGTCATTGATTGTGGGAATATTTCGTACATCGTTAAATACCAATGTGATTAAAATTGTGGGTGACTATCTCGGAATAGATGTTTTATATTAGTAAATACACCCTTATCTTTTTACTTAAGCGAGAAACATGAATATCTATGGATATCAAGATTAAAAACAATTGAAAACATAAAACACCGAATAAGAAAATATTTTAGCGCCAAAATCCCGCATTTTAGTTTTTTTTTCTAAGACAGGAATTAACCTTGTTTAGACTTGCTTCATTTTGAATTGCACACTGTTATTCTAGTCCTTTACATCCTTATAGTATTTACTCGTTTATCTTGCCTTTCTTTTTATTGTAAGTTTTGTTTTAATAAATTATTTTTATTTCATTTTTTATCCATGTTATATCATTCCTTTTTTGAAAAACTTGAATCAAAAATCATTTCACATTTGAAAAGCTTGACTCAAATCATGTCACATTTGATAAACTGGAATCAAATCATGCTTAATATCATAATCTCTAACTGTCATCATTCTTTACTTCTCTTTTGGTATTACAGAATGGTAAATCCTTTCAAGAGCGAGGAAAACGGGAGACGAATCGACGTCTCGTATGTGCGTCCATTTTGTGTGATTGGACTGGCGCATGGCGGTGCCGCTATGGATAGCCCAGATACTGATGGAATTCTAGCAGATTCTTCATATTGCCGACGGCTTTCTGTATTGAGCTAGGCGATCCGAGGTGTTCTACTCTGTATCTCGCTACACCTGGACAGCAGATGACCACGTGGGCTCTTTTTCCACCTCCATACATCCCTGTACAGAGGGACCTATGGTGTTAGCTGTCTTTGAGACCTATGGTGCTTATTCAGTAAGGCAAGACCAGTTATAATGTCGGCAATTAGACGTAGATGAGCCCTTGGGAGCCGTTTAAGTCTACTCGCTGGGCAGTATGTGTTTATTCATTTAAAATATAAATGTTTAATTTAAATTTGATTTTGAATCGTTTCAAATACAAAAAATCATTTCCCAAATTTTTTCTTAGTAGTATATTTTTATTAGTTAAATATTAAAATATTTATATATTTAATTTATTAGTTAAGTAAATGTTTTTTCTTTTTCTAATATTAGTTCTTAGGGGGTCTTATTTAGTTTGCCTTCATGTTTTAGTTTCTGCCAGCTATAGCTGATGCGAAATTTTAAGCTGTTGTTTGAAGTGTAATGAAAATCTACCACCACTGTAAGGCACTGATGTTATACAGCATTTTCCGCCTTTGAGTAAATTGAAGTTAGTTTGTGTTTTTGTAATGGTTTTATTGCGTCTTAAATGAAGCTTTCTTTAAATATTAAATAACAACAATTCTACTTAGAGCACCCTGCACCTACCCACCCCTATCTATTACAAATCCTATCATTTCTAACAATACACACAAAAAACATAATCAAGTCGCTAATGACGACGTTTAAGCTGTTATTCCAAACCAACGCGTTTGCTTTCCTTACACGTCACGTGACTCGCACGTGACCACAGAAACCACGGCCATATTGGATTATAAACCATCAAAGAAAGACCTGTCATTCCATACACAATATGAAAAAACTAGGATCTGTTAATAATGGTAGTATTAACGGTCATTATTTCAAGCGTTTGAATTAGGAATTGGATTCGAATTATTTCAAATTTTTGAATTAAGACTAACAAATGAAAGTTAACTCTTTTGTTTTGATTTTACGTGTGATTTTTGAATGTTTTTTTATTTTGGAATGTTTTTTTAAGAACCGTTCATCCAATATTGTTTGCTGAACGCAAATAAGCGGTAGTTGTAAACTGTTTAGGCGGTAACAAAGCGATGATTCTAGTTATTTGGTGGGCTATTGTTTGAGACACGTGATCACGTATTTTTGTAAATTATAGGCAATTTCGTGTTTATTTTTCTATGATTTTGGTACCTACTGGAATATAAAATAATATTTCTCTGAGAATATAGGTCGGTACGTAAAAATTTAATTGGTTGCGTTTATTATGTTGGTAAGTAGTATCTACCAACTTGATAAGCTAATTTTGACTTTCGATTAGTTTCAATAGATTTCCATTTCAGCATTGTTAAACAGCTTATTTTAACCTTTCTCAAGAAATTTCCGAACACAAAAAATGCCTTTATATTCCCTTCAAGTTACTTAAGTACATAAAAAAACATTTGTTTTCATGACATGCTATATTTTGATAATCTATAATATAGAACAGAATTAACATTTATTTTTAATACCACAGACAACACAAACTAACTTGACAACTACGTTGACAATGACAACAGATGGCGTTGCTTGTGGAGATTATTTGTATAAATAATTCAACAAATTACAATGGAAAAAAAATGGCGTCTTAGAACGTCGCAGGTTTTTAGTTTTTTACTACTAACTTTAAAAACTTATATACTTATTTAAACTTGACACTGGCAAAATTGCGGAATAATTTCTGCAGAGGCCATAATTAAAAGAAGAAGAAGAAGAACAAATTACAATTGAATTAAAAAAATTAAAATCAATAATAAATCTAAATTCGGAATTAAAATCTAAATAGAATATCAAATTTATATTAGTAAGACAAAGTCCATTTTAACTTTACTTTTCAAGTTACTACAAACGAAATTAAGTTACTACAAACAAAAATAACCTTAGTACAAATACATTTACAAACCTAATCAAGTTTCTACAAACAAAACTCAGTTGATTGACAAACAATTTATTTTCGGTTTTTTTTTTCAAAGTCGGGGGAATAACACGTCAAAAGATATTTGACGTTACTATAAATAAAATCGCATCACTTCATACCACTACTTATCCATTTTAGTTATTTATCTATATATATAAAAATGAAACCCGTTTTCTGTTGTCACGACATCACGCGTGAACGGCTGGACCGATTTCGCTAATTATTTTTTTTAAATATCCCTTTAAGTACGAGGATAGTTCTTACGCAGAGAAAAATTAAAAAAAAGGAAATTTAGAAAGCGAAGAAGTGCCGAAAACCGGGTTAGATACCTATTATTTATTATTGGTTATATTCGGTAGGTCTGACACCCGGTAGATGGCACTGCTTTACCGGGCAGAACGACGTCTGCCGGGTCCGCTAGTTTTATATAAATAAGACCGTTAAAATAAAGAGAATTAATTATTTTCAAAAATCAATTCATGTTTTACAAAAAATCAAAAGTGTTACAGACACCAGACGTGTTAAAAAAAAAACAATAAAAATCAATGACACGATGGGGACGGAACAAACCAGACGAGCTTGATCGCCCAAACCAACCAGACCCGTGTTTGTAAAAGATTTATTCGTAACTTGAAGTCCACGAGAGATCTCCATAAAATGGTCGAGTATATTAATGGTTGAGGACGTTGAGACGCGAAATTTAATCTTCAGCGCAAAAAGTATTGAATAGAGAAGCACAAAAAGTTTTGGAGTGATAAATTATTTGTGATTTCGTGATCAGCGGTCTTGCATTTTACTTTTAGTTGCGGTGGCTATTGGCTAATTGGTTTTCTTGTCTCTAAAGTCCTAAATCACCGGCCTCACCTTTGAAATATAAGGTGGCGGTGTATTTATCACCGCTGTTTAATATCGGTGAAGGAAAACATCGTGAGAAACCGCCATGTTTATAAAAAAAACACAAAATTTAAGAACATGTGACATAACATTCGAGGACATGTGACATCCACCCACACGAAACCTGGCGAAAAGTTGGCGATATTCTGCCTGTTAGTGTCTGTAACACAGTTTTTGCTAGCACAGACACAGACGTTTACTCCGTCTCCGATAATAAAGGATATCACTTAGGGGTATTAATAATATAAGTTAAAATATTAACAAAAAAAAACCGACTTCATGGATGCCATTCTCAGAACTAAACCAAACAGAATTGGGACCACACGGGAAGCATCAGCTTTCAATTAAAAAAATATATATCAAAATCGGATCACCCATTCGAAAGTTCTGAAGTAACAAACATAAAAAACATACAGTCGAATTGATAACCTCCTCCTTTTAGAAGTCGGTTAAAAATAAATAGTAGCCGATTCTCAGACCTACTGAATACGCATATAAAATTTGGTAAAAATCGGTAAAGCCGTTTCGGAGGAGTGCGGTAACTAACATTGTGACATGGAAATTTTATATAATAGACTAGATGCCCCAGCGAACTTCGTACCGCGTATTGCTAATGTAATACGTATGTATTTTTTAATGCCACATAACAAAAAAATTCGTACAAAAATTAAAAAAAAAATTAAAGGGTGAACAACTCTTGTCACTTAGAGTTATGAAAAATAGATAGTAGCCAATTCTCAGACCTACTGAATACGCATATAAAATTTGGTAAAAATCGGTAAAGCCGTTTCGGAGGACTACGGTAACACACATTGTGACATGGAAATTTTATATGTATAATAGATTTATTATTCATTATTTATTCACCTCTGCTTATACCTTCGGGTAATACAGCCGTGAGCTATATGTCAAGGTGCAAGTCAACCTAGGTCAAATTTTGTTCTAAAATGTATGGAATCTATTTTTGTATCTACCTATTGTTTGCCAATGTGATGTACTGTACAGTCAGAGGCGTGTACAATAATGACAAATGATGCAGCTGTCAATTTTGTCTGGGTTTTGTACGGGCTGGTATTTCCTGGAGTGGAAACATGATAGCTCAAATCTTTAACTTGAATGCTCGTTTGAAAAGTTTTTTTTTAGTCAGTTGACTAACTTTAACTTTGGATAGCGGGTTCATCTAACTTTTGAAGACGAACCTTTGAGGGTTTGAATTCTGCGCAGTTCGAAATTTATTTAATTTAGAATTTGAACAGCCCTGTTTAAAATAAATAATAATAGAGCTTTTTGCCTTATTACAAATATTTAAATAATTTAAATTAAATTAAAAATAAAGTTAATTGAATATAATTTCAAAGTGTATTTGGTGAAAAGGGTAATGTAATTGAATGACAAATGATTATTTTGAATTTTTTAAATTGAATATTTTATGAATCATTCAGTTAATTGGTTCAAAAATGAAGGGAATGGAGAGTGGACCTGTGCTTGCGCAAACATTTATGCACTATGAAATTTTTTGCGTCTATGGCTATTCGCTAATGAAGCGCTTCGCTGCCGAAGCCGAGATACGACTAGAAGGACATTTATAAGTTTTGTTACCATCAAGCAGATTTTCATGCCTATAAACTGTGATAATATAGTGGGACATTACACACACGGCCATCTGATCCCAAACTAAGCAGAGCTTGTACCGTGGCAACAAGATAACTGGTAATATACCTACTATTTAAAATACCTTTCTTTTGTAAATACATACTTAAATATAGATAATTACACCCAGACTCAAGACAAGCAGACAAAAATCGTACCTGATGATGGTACCAGGATTTCTAACTCTTTCCCATAATCTAACCCTAAAAATCCCAAAGGCGTGTCCCATCCATCATAGTTTACTATACCATAATTTCGACAGTACAAGGGTTGGAATCACAACAGCCACGTGACTCTTGGATCTAAATTATAGGTTTAGGTGTACATGAATGATTTTGACTGTATTTAAATCAACTAAGGAATTTCACTGGGCACAGGTCTTCTCTCAACTATCCTACTAGTTGAGAGAGTGAAGGCTCTGATCCACACACGCTGGCCAAGCGGGTTGGAGGATGTTACACGTTTTCGAATATCTAACTCTAAGACGTTACAGTTTCCTCGCGATGTTTTCCTTCACACATACTGAGTAGAAGTAATGAATCAATTCACTCAGTTGTGTGGCAAGACTCACGATCGAATCAATGTGGACCGCTAGACAAATCACATAGCGAAACGATGACGTTCGCATAGAACGAAATGTGTTGACATAAAATGTCACGTGACCTTTCGATGGTGAATAACAATCCTCATATTTTGTTCTTCCCTGCTTTTCACTATCGCTTTGTTATTTGTTTACACTGATACACATCAAACTTTCGTCTTAACATCAGGGTTTTCATGGGTCGTGTATAGTTTTAAATAGTGTTAGATCTTGTTGTTACAGTAGGTAATGAAATATTAACATGTTTGCACATCCGCTTCTTAATACATCAGCTGTCATTTTATACTGTCAAAGCGTCCACCTTTCGAGTCAGCTGTCTCTCGATGTCAATATGAAAGAACGAATGAACTCCGAGCACGGGTGAAGCGGCCATCTTAGTAGAGCTGACACTTTGTGATGGACCGTGGTATAATTGGGAAGTGCGCACGCCACCACGTGCTAGGTGGATGTTATGCTTTAATCCAACTTAATCTTAACGATCTGTAACTATCTAGTAGAATTAATGATTATATTATCGAGAGGTCTGGGTGAAGTAATTGTTGCCGTAGTTATTTTATTGGAATACCGTCTTCTTACCCGATAATCCATGCCTACCTAAAGACCTCTGATAAACCTGATTTTTAGTCGAAAACCTTCAAATAAAATAATCCACAAACAACCATAATAAATAAAAACAAATTCCCCATCTTTCCTCACTCTTCTTACGGATTAACTGGAATAGGTGTCTTCTTTGAGGGATTATGCCGCAGTGGGGGAATTAACGCATTTGTTACGACGAGAAATTACTTACAGTTAAGTATTAAGTACTGCTTATTTATACATATTAAAGTTAATATTGAAATTACAGCTTTCGGGTGAATAGTAGATGGTTTAGTTTTGATCATAATTTCATAATAAGATTCTTTTATTACCAGTACACCAGCACTTGTGGGTGTTGTAATAAAACACAAATGTGTTCTTTTTATTCAACTAGCTAACGCGCGTGTTGTTGTCATGTCAAACGCCATGAGGTTGCAACGAATCCAACCTTCATCCTTCCACCTTTTCTTGTTCCTGGCCCCTCTTACAGCTTAACACACACGGTCATCTGATCCCAAACTAAGCAGAGCTTGTACAATGGAAACCAGATAACTGGTACATACACTACTTTTCTTTTGTAAATACTTACTTAAATATAAATAATAATACAAGACACACAGACATATTGGGTGAATAATCGAACCCACGACGTGCGGCGTGAAAAGCAAGCATTTTACTGACCACACCACCGCACCGGTCCATCCATTGCCGTTTGACAAGAAGCACCGCCACTAACTGAATCTAAGCTCAATTGGCTTCTTTGTACAATTTCAATAATCCAAAATAGCATAAAACTAGTCAGCCATTTGCAAATTTTAATTACATCTCATCATTTCGGACGCCCTACTGCTAATGTGACATCAAAGGGAAACCTACCACCCTTCAACAACCTTAAAAAAACACCCAAATATTACACCACCCCACCTTATTTTTTACAATTTAAAGCTCAAATTAGAATGATTTTTTTGGAATAAAGGTTTTATTAAATTGGCATTGAGGTTTGAAATTAATATCTGTCAGCTTTGAGGCTTTTTGTACTGTACTATGAGCATTTGACACTATAAGTGTGCAAAGACCTTTGTGGGGATTATGGGCTAAAATGAACGACAATAATGCTAAGTCAAAAATAATTAATTAATCTTTAATTATTAGCAATAGATACCAAAATTTTATCTCCAGTTAATCATTCTGTTATTGAAACTAGACGTAAAAGCACTGGCAAAGATAGTCATATTGTGATAGTTATAACGAAATTGAAAAAAGAAACAATGTACAGGATTGACATACAATTAAAATATGACAGTAGGCGCGGAGATTTAAGGTCGCGGATCCGACCCCGGTCGTGCCCACACATCTCTGTGCGAATTGTGAAACCGAAATGTCTGAGAACTAATCATTCGAGGACATGTCGTCACCAACCTACATTTTGCGGGTGTGGATTACGGCCTCAAGTAGAGGTTTCTTTGAGACACGGATGTTTTATCAACTATCTTACGAGTTGACAGCAACTCGTATGATAGTTGAGAGCAGACCCGTGCCCAACAGTGGGACATAAAAAAGGTTTCATTTCTAAAAGTCATCCAACAAAATACATTTTATCCTTTTCTACAGTAATCATTTTCTAAGTCTTGCAATTTCCTGCATCATTTCCATTACTTAGGAACCTACTACAAGGCAGTAGAAAACTAATTGAATAAAAACTGTTATCGAAATCAAAAACATGTTAAAACAAAAGGCAATCTATTAAACTTATACTGACGAGATTAATCTTTAAAACAACATTTGTAGACATTTTAAACACAACTTTACACTTACAATTTACACATTTACCAAGTGTAAGCAGTAGTGACTATAAATATTCAGTACTACTATCTTCTTCAATAACATCCCATAGATATCGGCTCTTGATTTCAACATTAACTGGTTCTTCTATCAATTTTTCATCACTTGGTGGTTGTGTTTCTAAATCTAAATCATCCCCAAGTAAAGAAGTAACGGAGAGAAGTGCCGAATCTGTGATATTGATCGTATCTCCCGCATCTCCCCTTTCTAGTTTTGTTCTAGTCGTGCCCAAGGTCTGAAAACAGAAGAAGTAACAAGAAATAAGAAAGATTAAGTAAGAAAGGTAGGGAAACTCACAATTTTTATGCTCTATTGACTTGATTGAGGAGTTAGTTACCATCAAGAATATTTACAGTGTAATGTCTTCAGTCATGTTCCTAAGTGTAGGTCAAAGGGGAGTCTCATGTTCAGCAATGAACATCCCCAGGCTGATGATGATGATGATTATTTGTATACACATCTGTTTACTATACGTATATCTCCTGCGTCCCTGGCTAGTCAGTTAAAGGCCGCAGTAGCTGAAATGGGACTTGGAGGACTTTATTTAATACTACTTACATCGACTATAGCCATATGCAATATCGGTACTTCAAGCCTGAGAGGCTGTATCTCTTGAGGTTCGTCATCCAGGTAAGAATACTCTGCTGGTGTCTGAAAATAAACAACACAAATAAACATTGAAGACTGAAATAAACTGTGATCTGAAAGAAGTTGTAAGGACAAAGCAAAGAAAGAAAAGAGTATGCTTAGGTAGTTGGGTCATGTAAAGTGGATAGATGATAAAATATTCCATCAGTTAGCCTTAGTTATTTCAGATAGTTACTCCAGAGAACAGCATACAAGGCGGCGATGATTGGAATCGCTGGGAAAGGACTCCCTAAAAAAACATTCTTTGATCTCATCGGTGAGATCTTTCAAACGGAACAAGTGCATAGCACTCACATCCATCGTGCATGTATGACCAGATGTATGACCATGAATGAAGGCAAGTTCGTAGCAGAGGGGAAAAGGTGTGATGGTATATGGTTTATATTAAATATTACCCGTCTTGATTTCCATTTTTCTAGAAACTCATTGGTTTGTCGCATTGCTTCTTTGCTTTCATAAAGAAGTTCATCTATTCTGTCTCTACTACGGAACTGCTTGTATTTGTTCAAGAGCTGAAATTGAAAAAGTTATGACTATGGCGTTTTTATTGTCTCAGTTTCTTGTAAATTTTCAGGTTTCATCACAAAATTACAAACTACCTATCTTGGATTTAGGAATTTTATCCAATGAACTGCAACATCCTCAGCCCTTAGTGTTACCTAACGCCACTCAAGAGACATTACGTCAAGCAATCGCAGAAGCAAATTTTCACCGACGATTAGCTTAAATAAAACTTCCCGACAAAGAACAGTTGGGGTAGGGACCACGGTCGCCGGGCATCACACCTCGCCCGGTCGGAAGATTTTCCCTTAACACTAGAGGATCGGTCCTCCAATCACCTTTCTACTATGCGTAGTATTTAGAATTTAGTCTGTGTGGGTTTCCTTCCTTTACACCAGGACAGTTTTACCTTTAAAAAACTTCCTATTTTTCCTTAAATTACTTACTTTTAGTTTTTATGATTCAATTTCCTGTATGTACCTTACAGTATGTCATATTTATGTACCTAACTTTAGTCACTTCTACAGGTAGCAACCTAGTTTTGCTTCAGAGAGTACAGTTTTTACATAAGACTTCTACATATAAAAATCTAATTATGTATTGATGTGATTTCCATTTGTAGGAGTTAACTATATCTTTCTACACAAGTTTTCAGTACACATGGCTACACATCAATTCATACATTTTCAGCATCAACTGACCTCTCATCAATATGAGATTACTGGAAATGTACAGATGGATGTACAGCAGTGTGTACCAGTTTAAGATCTATTACAAAACTATTACTAAAAAACATCTTACTCACCCCCATAGTTACACCTAACACCACAATTTCCATCATCAACAATGAAATTTTGATTGGAGTTTCTTTAAACTGCACATTTTTCTCTTCTTCTCTAACGGTTTTTCTAACAAAACAAACCACTTTACAGCACGCATTATGACATATTTCTACTAAACCCTTGCCTAAAAAATAATCCAATATAAGTAAACCTATCACGGCTAAACCTAAGCGGCAAGATTTGAAAACTGGGACCAGCATTTTGAACCTATATAATTTTAAATTAATTTTCACATTATTAATACTTAGAATTTTTTAAAGAAATCTCAGGAGAAGTATGGAATTTACATTTGATATATATTTGGATAAAAGAAAATGACAGAAAATATTTGCTTTGATATTTCCAAGCAATCTTCAATGTCATTGAGATCAAGAGTTTTCTTTATGGTTTTTACTAGTTTTCACAGTGACCTTACAATAAAAGCTTCTATTTTGCACACGACAACTAAATTTAAACTCAAATTCTTATTCGGCTCGTTATTTTTCAACTGACTTCTAAAAGAAAGAGATTTTCAATTCGACTGTATGTTTTTTTTGTGTGTGTTTCGGTATAATTACTTTTTTTTTCTCTATGCTGTCTCCCGTTTTACCTGGAGGGAAGTGGACAATGTAACTTTCCAACTCCTCCTATTATCTTTCTGATTACATTCATGTGGGAATTAAGACAGTTTAGGTGTCCCTGAACTTGGCCGGATTCAAATCCCGAGTCTCTTCACGGCACCGTTGTCGATCCTGGCTAACAGGATTAGCTATAGTGGGATTGCGGTAGTGAGTTAAGTCCCGTAAAAAAATACTTATAATTTTCAAAATTGGCTGATTGGGTTATGAGTAAGTAATTGTTAAAACATTGAAGAAAGTTTCGTATTTTTTTTAAAACTATTGTTATTTCTAATATACTTGCGCTGTAGCACCAAGCTTAATTAAAAGGGGGCTAGCTTATTACCGTTGATCGGACCCAATGACAAAATTCCTGAATGGGTCACGCTTACTCTTTGTTGTTGTTTTTTTTAACTGTTTCTACTTATGTTTTTTTCTCTTTCCAAGTGCTTTTTTTACCATTTGATTCTGTGTGTTCTGTCTTTGTCAAATAAATGTTTTTTTTCTTCTTCTACTAAAAACGGTTTTTTGGTCGACCCAAACTTGGAACCTGGGACCTAGCGGTCATTTAGCAAACATGCTTGTCATTGGATCAACGAAGCTGAAGATACGATACAACGAATAGAGACTGTGGAAAATACCAAAGATTACGTATCTATCGATAGTAACCATAGTAACGATTTTGTTTATCATAACAACGTCAATTTTGACGTCAATATTTCTTCATTTCTAATAAGCTAAATCAAGCGGCAAATCTGTTATTTTTATATTTATAAAAATCTATTAAAATGGTAAGTAAAACTTTTTAACCTTTATTTCACACAATTCAAAAGGGTTGAACTTTTATTGTCCCACTGCCGGGCACGGGTCTTCTCTCAGCTATCTTACGTCTTACGAGTTAGCCAACTGCGGGTTGGTGGATGGCACATATCCCCGCATGGGTTGAAGTGTATAAAATAAAACTTATTATTAGAATAAAAATATTATTATTATTAAGTATTATATGTATAGTCTATACCAGTTATCTGGTTTCCATAACACAAGCTCTGGTTAGCTTGGGACCAGATGACCGTGTGTGTTAATGTCCCAGAATATTTATATTTATATTTATTATATATATATACCTAACCTTATACGGGATGGTTTTTCTAACCATGAATTGCATATATATTTCAGGCGCCAAAAGGAGGAAAATCTGGAAAAAAGCCACCAGGTATTTACATAACATATTTTTATTTTAAAATAACTTTTTAAGGATCATAATGACCGAGATAGGATGAATTAAATCCGAGTTCGATTTAGGGCTACCTTTAATACCCAAAAACATGAAATAAATAAGAAAATGATTTTCTAATAATATAACATAGCATAGGCGGAGGTGAATTTCATCTACTTTTTGCTGCATTCTTAATAGATAACGAGCTGAGCCGTTCATCGGGGACTATTCCAAAATTAGTTGCTTCTCTAGGAAAGTTTTTTGCACGACACAGGAACTGAACCTCTCGGGTTTGATTCTTGGGTCGAGCAAAAAACTTCGCGGTTATAAACACTCTTACCTAAAGTACCCACTAGACCACTGAGGCGGTTTAGTTTATTTTTTTGGTAAAAATATACCCTCTTCTTCTTATGATTAATGGATCTAAGTATTACCACGTATTCGGAAAGCTGTGATATGTAAAATACGAGAAAAGAATCTGTCAGAAAAAAAAAGATTCCTTCATAAAATGGCGATAATGCAAACATATGGAGATTATATAAACACTTCATTATTTTGGAATTTCAAATAACTTACTATTTATTTTTTCAGCAATCATCATCGATGGGGTCGATACGTCAGAGATGACTCGCGAAAAACTCGAGCAATTTACGCTCAAAGTCAAAGAGGAGTTAGACAGAGAAAGAGAAGAACGTAGTTACTACCAATTAGAAAGGGACAAAATTAGAACATTTTGGGAAATAACCAGACAACAACTAGAAGAAGCTAAAGCAGAATTAAGGAACAGAGAAAGAGCTACAGAAGAGTCCCAAGAAGTAAGTGAAGCGTTACTAGAAACAGAAAAGCAGAAAATTAAGCATTTGAAGTATGAACAACAATCTGCTGGTGCAGGGGTTAGAGCAGAGAATTTAGTAGCTCTCAAAGCAGCTAAAGAAGAACATGCAGAACAAGAATTAGAACTGTTAAACGACAAAAGAGTTTTAAAGCAAGAAATTAAAGAACGAATGCTAGCAGCTCAAGATGAATTAAGAAGAGCAAAGTTAATACATGCAGAAGAGCTATCGAAAGCTAGAGATGAATTCGACGAAAAAGCTCGTCAGATTGAGGATAAAGCGGAAAAGAAATTGCATGAAACGAAAATCGAATTGACAGTTAAACATAGAACTGAAATAGCAGAAGTTGAAGAAAGGAAGAATAAGCAACTATCAGAATTAATTATACATCATGAAAGAGCCTTTTCAGATTTAAAGAACTATTATAATGATATAACATTAAATAATTTGGGTAAGTCAAGATAAAATGCATGGAATGAATGATTTTTTTCCTAAAGGAGCTTGAAGAACAATATAATTACGATGTAATAATTGATTAAAACCGTATGAACACATCGACTTTCTTTATGAAATGTGCAGGATAGATGGTAGATTTAGGAGCGTATTCAGATAATCCTAAAGATTAGATGATGATGGACTTTACGTATGCTAAGCCATTCAAGGTTTAAAATTCTAAAAATAAATTATTTACAGGTCTTATTAGTAGTCTGAAACAACAAATGGAAGATATGCAGCAGGTAAAAGAAAGAGCAGAGAAGATAGCAAAAGATGCTGTTGCTGAAGCTAAAAGTCTAAGAGAGCCGCTCGAAGCTGCTACTTTAGATAATAAAGAGCTTAAGAGACAAATGGCAAATTACGATAGAGATAAAGCTGCGTTAGCTGTGAGTAAATTTTATAGAAAGGCATATAGCGAAACCTTTGCCATATTAGTCATCCTAATACATTACTGGCATAAAAATATGCTAACTACTAGTAATGCTAGTAATAAGTTATATAATTATGTGCCAAATCTATCTACAGAACAGGAAAATAGTTCCGCTCTCTTTGTAGAAGGCACTAATATTTTTAACACAGTATTAAGTTATTAGAGCAGCGGAGGCGCAGCGGTATTGGCCTGGCCTTTGAAATATAAGGTCGCGGGTTCGATTCCCGGTCGTGCCTACACATTTTTGTGTGAATCGTTTTATCGTTGCTCAATATCAAAACATGTTAAAGTAACAGGCATGCCCGAGAACTAATCCTTTGAAGACGTGTGTCATCCGGCCTAAACTGTCTCAACACGTAAGATAGTTGAGAAAAAACCTGTGCCTAACAGTGCCACACTGTAAAAGGGTGGGTTGAAGAAGTGAAGGGAAGATTAAGTTGTTAAGAGGACAGAAAGGCAAGACTTAGACTCCATTAGATACTTAATTTGAGAACATCCATCTTCAGAAACTTTCCAGTTTTTATGTATACATTTCAGGCTAAAACCAAGCAGTTAGCTTGCCTGGAAAAACAATTTGAAGTTCTAAAATGGGAGTACGAGGTATTGCAAGTCCGTTTCGATAGAATCCTTGCGGAGAGAGACGATCTGAAGGAAAGGTTCTCGAGAGCGGTACTTGAGGTGCAGCAACGAGCATCACTAAAGACTGCGCTATTGGAAGCCAAACTGAGAAATTTAGAGGGACGGGATGCTGGGCCAAGGGAGATTCATGTGAGTTATAAGGTTCTACCCAAAACCAATTGGATCTGAATAAGTCTAATCAGTATATTACTGTAGGCCGACCGTTTAACTCGCGTATCTGAGGTACAAAATCATAAAACATTAATTAAATCTCTTAAAGAACTATTTAACGACAGATAAAAGTAATGTAAGACTATTCGTCACTGATATCCATATCGCTTGAATCATCATCTCTGTCTGTGCAGCTTGAGGAGTCAGAATCTTGGCGATAGGCGATACTGGAGTTAAACGGTCGGAGTATAAGTAGACAGGTCTCGCTTAATACTTGTTCCATAATTTTCAGGATCTTTTAAAACTAAAGGATACACAGATAGACGACCTTCGCTATGAAGCAGCACGACTCCGAAAGGCACACGATGATCTTCTAGCTACATACGAAGCAAAACTTGCTAAACTCGGAGTTCCTGCTGAAGAACTCGGTTTCAAGTTAGTATTTAAATTAACGCCATCTAGTAAGAAACCATGGAACAAACTTAACCTACAGTAGCACCTGTGGGTGAAAGCGCCATCTAAAAACAACTTGAGAAACTAACTGGAGTCATGTTCACAGCGCCATCTAACAATTTAATCTTAAACTTACACGTTAGGCGTTACGTACAGGGTTTAATTAGTTAGCTCTGCAACTAAGAGATGTCACTGCAATTTAATAAAATTTCGTTGTATTCTGCCACCAGAGAAATTCTAATTAATTTGTTTTATCTTTACTTACAGGCCTTTGAAAGCAGTAGCAGTAGCTGGTTTGGCGCCAGTTCTTGGACAGGGACCGGCAGGATTAGTTACTAAAGACCAGTAGATAATTTAAATTGTTTTATATTGCATTTCCTTTGCTTAAAATCATAATTTTAAATATATACATTCAAGATTCATGATTTATTATTTATCAGAATGGATTTATGGTTCATTTAGTTGCTGTGAATAGAAATAATTTATAAAAACCTGTACAGTAACCATAAATTCTCTTTGTTTTATTTTATTTTCAGAATTTATTAGTTTTAAATTAAGGCACGCCATTTTTTTTACGTTTAACATAATAATATAAAAAAATCACTAAATGTGTTGCTAAGCGCAAATCTAGAGAACGGCTGAAACGATTTTGCTAATCCTTTTTTTGAATTATCATTGAAGGACGAAAATGAAGGCAGGGAAAAAATTTGTAATTTTCCTGAAAAAGTCTAAAAACAACAATTTTCTATACTCCTATACAAAGGATTCGTAATAAAATTTTTGATAATTAAAGAATCGACTGTTGGCGGTTCGAAGTTCGCAAAGTCAGCTAGTTACACCACACGCAAACACACTTTGTATTTTACTTATTATGAAGAGCGGATCCTTCCAACCCTGGCATTTTACTTAAAGGAAGAATCCATCCCATGTAAAACAACATACCTATTTCTTTATTTCTTTCTTTATCAATAAACGTTTTTTGTATTTGTAACCTTTGTCACTACATCTTCTTTCAGACCACAGCGTTCCCTAATTACTTCATTCCTCAACTATCATTCAGAGTTACACCACATATTGTAGAGAATGCATTTCCACAGCATTTATTCTACTTTCATGTTTCTTCTGCAACACACAACATGCGCGTTTTGCTGCCGTATGTACGCGGCATACAGCCGGGGCTCTACCCCTGAGTCGCGAGTTCGGCTCGTCTAAAGCGCGAGAATTAGGGCCCAGAAAGTTTGGTTACTATCAGCTCGCGGCACTTAAGGCCAGGGTCAGGCCAGGCTTCGGTCTGTCGGCCCACAGTATTGTTGCACTGCACCGACCAGACCGAACCACCGGCTGGAGCCTGCCAAACCGGAGACGCTGCTGTACGTGTCCAGCCTACATCACTCAACGAAGGTTAAAGATATTGTTGAGTACTGCCGTGTGAAGATCAACTTCACGCTGAGGGTCGAGCGCTTGGAGTCTCGCCACAATGTAACTTTTAATTCCTTTGTGGTGAGAGTACCCACTGAACATCTGCCGACCTTCGCAAAAGAAGAATTTCTGCCGCATGGTATACCGGATACCTGACACCACGCAACACACGATGCAGCGTGGAAAAACTAAATTATTTTATATTGTATTTAAAGTATTTAGAATATTGTATTTGTTCATATATTTTATATGGGCCTTGTTGCCTGAAATAAATGGTTATTATTATTATTATTGTGCCACACTATAAGTTACGCGACTGTCTTTATTATGGTCTATACAAGGGATTAAATAGGTATCAAGGTATTCATCACTAATGCTAAGGGCAAAAGTTAAAAATAATTGGAAAATCGATACTGATTCTTTTTTAATTAACCATAGACATTCAAAGGTCATAACTCTTGAATAAATAAAACCCAACATTCGAAGCCATTAAGTGTACTTTATTTTCTACTAACGATTTTTTATTTATTTTATGTACAAAACGGTTATAAGGCAACAGTTTCAAATGAATGAAAACGCATACGATGAATAATACTAATAATAATTATAATTAATTATTATTATAATGATTTAGCTTAAGGTACTCTTTTTGCAGGAAAATTGCATCACTCTTCTATAATAACTATTAATATCAAATCTAATACTGAACTAGTTACATCCACTTACAAAATATCAACCGGAAGCAACAACATGACAATTTGAAAATCAACTAAAAATACTTAGGTACCCATATTCATAAACGTCTAATAAGCATTCGTCATTATAGCTAAAAAAGGTTTATAATTCCTCTGTCTTTGTCAATATCTTAACATTTATACTAGTAAGAAAGAGGCAAAGTTCAACTTACTAAAAAGTCTTATAATTTTTTTTAAATAGGACCGTCACAATTTAAATGGAACCCATTCGGATTTGACGATGATGTAATTTTAATCTCCTATACGTCTATGCAACGGAGTTTTGCGATCGAATATAAAATATTAAGTTATCATTACCTAAAATGATGATCTTTTGATGTTATAATAATAATAATAATATAGTGGGACATTAACACACGGTCATCTTATAATAATAATAATAATAATAATAATAATAATATATCTTTATTTTCTCCCACACATATTACAAAGTACAAGAAAATTATAAGGTGCAATATTATTATAAGGTGGGAGACTGGCGTCCAAGCTAGGTTATAGTTAACCTGTGTTAGGGATCACCAGGCCTCCACTCTACGGACAATATAAGGTCACAGTGTAGCATAACATTAAGTGGGTGTGGGAATGAGGTGTGCTAATTACGAGTGCGTGTGTGTGTGTGTGTGTGTGTGTGTGTGTGTGTGTGTGTTTGTTTGTTTGTTTGTGTGTGTGTGTGTGTGTGTGTGTGTGTGTGTGTGTGTGTGTGTGTGTGTGTGTGTGTGTGTGTGTGTGTGTGTGTGTGTGTGTGTGTGTGTGTGTGTGTGTCTGTGTGCGCGTGTGTGTGCGTGTGTGTGTGTGTGTGTGCGTGTGTGTGTGTGTGTGTGTGTGTGTGTGTGTGTGTGTGTGTGTGTGTGCATGCGTGCTGTGTAGACTTAGGCGGTGAGCATATTTTCAGTTTCTTCGTACGTTTTGCCTAATAAAAATGTTGTAATTTTGTTTTTACATAGATTGTACGCATTGTTATATACATAGCATTTTTTATTCACACTGTTGTATATACTCGGACCTAAATAATAAAAGAAGCGCTTAGTGAATGTATAATGTGATTGAGGTATGTCACATATTTTAATTCCTCTTCTAGGTGTGGTTTGATGATGAACAAAAGGGGTGTTTGCATGTTGAAGTAGAATCGCTTGGAGAACAAATAGTTGGCGAACTGTCAGAACTTTACATTTTTGGTACAGGTCAAAAGTAGAAAAAAGAATTGGTCGGAAAGTAGCAACTTTAAGAATGGCTCTTTGTGCTACTTCAAGGGGTTTAAGAGTGGTTTACCAAACCAAACCAAACTAAGCAGAGCTATGATTTTATATCTTGCTTTACTGTACTGCGATGGCAGCGGTGGCTTAGTGGTATCGACCTCGCCTTTGAAATAAAAGATCACGGGCTCATCCTAAATATAGTGGGACATATAGTGGGACATTAACACACACGGTCATCTGATCCCTAACTAAGCAGAGCTTGTACTATGGAAACCAAATAACTGATAATATACTACTTAAAATACTTTTCTTTTGTAAATATATACTTAAATATAGATAATTACACCCAGACACAAGACAGACCGACATATTTAAACAAATGTTTGTCTCGGGTGGGAATCGAACCCACGACCAGCGGCGTGAAAAGCAAGCATCTTACCGACCACGCCACCGGCCTGTCACATTTATTAACAACATATTATAAATTTAATTGAGAACAAAATCAACTAAACTATCTAATGCATAACTTGAACTTCTGCGTTATAAATAACACTTCCGGAAGCGTACCCAGAAGGCTAGCAGCATTACCGCGTTGGATGGGAATGTTGATCCTTTGCGCGAAAAACCAGCCTTCTAGTCACGTTTGTTTTGATATCTTCAAGTTAAAAAGCTAAATTTTACTAAAGTGCCTAAAACACCTAACTAATTAAGTTATGACGTGTTATTTTATCTTCTAGAGCCAATTTTTTTTACCAAGAAATCAGTATAGATATTACAATAAAAATGTGTACGAAATGTGTCACTAACATACACAAGAATCACACAATAAGCATTTAACTAAATAAATAGATCTCATGATTTTTTACCCATTAAAGTAAGGTATAGCGTAGTTGTTAAATTTTCAATCTTAGAACTACTTTGGATTTGGATTAAATCCAATGTTTCCTGGAGTCTAGCCAAAATATTAATCTTTACAAGATATTGCTTTATTGCACCAATACCTAGCTACTACCTTTCGAACTAATCAAAAATGTTTCATGTTATAGTAATTTTACAATAAATATTATTTTTGTAAAATATTACAACAGTAAAAATTATGTTAAGATTTAAACATTTTATGTAAAACCCTTATGCATAATTTAAATAATTTAATAATTAACCAAATAATTTAAATTTATTTTTAAGAGGATGTAACTAGTACAAACATAATAATTTTAAATAAATTTTCATATGTCCATATTTGTTCACATATTCGAATTTGGAATTGTTTTATTATTATTTTATTTTATTATTACTTGATTTTTTTATACATTTATTCTCTTAAAACAAAATTAAAAACACAACTTTCTTGTATTTAGGTGTGTTTAGTGAAAATGACATTTATTTTAATATACTCATGCAATTTTTTGCTTCACAAAAACTAAATAAAACAGCTTCAGCGTGACAATATTAAGTCGATGTGAAAGTCTATATGAAATTGAATAGCCTTAATTAGGTACTTTTATCACGTTTAAGCATTTGACTTACACATAGCTTTAATAGCAATAGTCACCTTAATTATCAAAATTCGTAACTTCAAAACCTATTATTACTTTTTTAATTCCATAGGCTTTTACTTGACCACATCACGCCTGATGGTAGGCTATAATGTGGTTTACAATTATTGAACGCACGATTAAATATGGATTTAGGTACTCGTTACTTAAAGACACATACACCGGCAGCTAGTTATACAAATTAGCGGTACCTATGCACAATGCACAATAAAAGCATTTTAACGAATCATATAGAACAGTCATTGATTAATTAATTGAATAGTATAAAATATGTGTCCGTAAAAACAGTTATATCCTCAAAGTTTGTATGAAGTAACGAAATCTTATAATTAAGGTTTCCCACATATTTAAAATTACACTAAGTATTATTAAAATGATTAAAACTAATACACAACCAAAATTCAGACGTTACAAGAAAAAAAAACAATTTTTACTACACTAAAAATAATTTGACATTTTTGATATTTCACAAATTGCTTTGTAATTTATTCTTAACCAAAGGCCATTTGATTGGGCCAGTAAAATATCTAATAATTAATACATTCAATCATAATTTTTACCAAAATATTTTAAGGACCTATTAAAATGTATAATTTAAACATATTTTGTTATTGTTTAGATAAATAAAAAAATCATTAAACACTAATTTTTCACTGAATGTCTTCATACCTACTTTCATATACCTATTTATTTATTTCGTAGATGAAGGCAGATCTTTGCCGAGCTTGAAAAAAAAATTGTAACGACAACTTTTTAAATTTCCTTCATAACGTTTTCTTTTTTGTTTGCCGAGAATATTTTAAGACGATTATAAATTACTTTTAGATACACCAAAATATGTGCGTTGATTCTATCAATACAAATTAAAAACAATATGTACCTAGACATAACTAGCAGCAAATAAATTCAAATGTAAATTTAGGAAGTGATTTAATTAATGATTATGTTAAATAATATAGTTCTAATACAAAAGAAATGCCTGAAAAGGCCCTTTATTTATCCTAATATTTACGCAATATTCACAAGCCTTTGGTTTACATTTAATTATAAAATAATTTATATTTACCATAGGCAATCATTTATAAATAATAATTATCATTATCTTTTATCGGGGCTGTGATATTCTGAAAATTATTATTTAATGTTTTTTGTCGAATATTGGGAAGTGTGTCTGGAGTTTTGTTAATGGGATTTTAATACAACAAAATGTACTCTATTTTGAATATAATATCGGTTCGGATCGCTATGGACAATGTTAATGAATTTTTGAATAGTCGAGACACGGGACGGAGAATCGATATCGCGTTCAGCGCTTGGCAAGAAATTCAATAATCTCCTGCGTACTGTTGTATTGTAGATACCCATAGAATAGACCTACAGTTCATTGACTAACTAAGTATGCAAGAGACACTGTAGTGCATATATTTGCTCGCAAACACAGGAACAGTCTCCATATCCTCACTTTCTAAGTTTAGTTGTCGAATAGAAGTATATGAAACCTATCAATTGGTACTCATAAAATGTATTCCACCTTCATCCTAGCCATATTCTGGCTGTAGCGGATAGTCGTTAACTAAATAGACAAGTACGCAGGAGATATTTTAGAGTATATGAAGTGTTTCACAATCACAGATGCAGTCTCTATTCCCTCACTCACACAATCCAGTGGTAGAATATATATACTTCGAATATGTGCCTAATTAAATTACCTTTTATCGGTTATTTGGTTTGAAAACCACCGAATCCTGAGTTTGGAATTGGGAATAAGTTTCAGTGGTCTTCTGATATCCAGTGAAAACTAAATTAGTATCCAAAATTCAAAGTACAGCACTGAATTCTGGTATCTGCTATTAACAGTTTGCTAGCCAATGGAGAAAAAAAAATATAATAATCCTATAATAATAGATTTTTAGAGATTTTTTTTGTAAATCATAATCATAAAGATTATAATAATTATTGTAAATAACGAATATTATTCCAATAAGTATAATGCTGTGAATATTATATTCAATTTGCGTATGTAGGTATCTATTTTTTATAATGTAATTTATAATATTAAAAATTAAGTATCTTTATCAACTTAATGATTTCTTATAACTAAATGATATAACGGATTGTACTAGTGAATTTATAATATTGTTGTCGATGTATTATAATAATATAAATAATTATATTCATAACATAATATTGAATAAGTTTAATAAATTATTAACTAATATTTATAGTTTATTATAAATTAAATACCTTTTACGTATTTATTAAATACTTTCTCATATTTTTATTTTTCTTATTATTATTTTTTCTGCTTCTGTAACTACAATGCTTTCCAAAATAAACAATTGTAATAAATTATTATATTTGTATCATGAAGGATTGCTTCACTTAAATAGTTTTCTTATAATACATAATCATAAGTACAATAATTCTGGGTTTCAACGTATTTTAACAGCACGCGTGCATTTTGACACATTTAGCATACGAGCATTAAAACCTTATTTAAGTAGGAGATAAAATTCTTTTACTTAAAGTACCTATAAATCGTTTTATAGCAATAATATCTTCTGCTTTTATATCCATTCTGTATTGAGCAATAATTTTCGTAAAGGGAGTATATCCATGCTCTTTAACAAAAATAATACCAATATTAAAACAATTGGTAGTTATAGGTAAACAATTATTGTCTTCACAAACCTGGGCTAATCAATTCATTTTCTTTACCACCAGATTGATAAAAAAGAATTAAAACATTTAATTATTCAAGACCACCAATCGCAGCAGGAGATATTAATGCAAATAAATATCATATTTATTTCACAACGCGTTATAAAAATTCTTTCGCCCGTTTGACTTTCAAAAAGTCATGCTTTCATACCTTTTTCGTCATTTTCTCTCACTCTTATCTTATAGAATAGAAAGAGAGGTACGACATTCGGCGTTAATTATCACTTGACGAGCACAATGTTGATCAGAAATTGTTTATTCATTAGTTCATCGTAGCTCGTGATGCACTTTGTATCCAATGCCACCTTTTCAAGAATCTTGTCATCTGAAAAAGACAATATTCCTCACTAAAACAGTTTATAATAAAATATATTCATCAAAACGAAACTATTTCCATAGCTTTTTATGACATATTTTTTTTATATTTTAGCTAATTTATTTATAAAATAGAATTGTAGATATTTTAAAATTGTAAAAATACAAAAGAAAAGCGCTTTGCGTGTTGCCAACAATATGTGAAGAGTTGTATCTCGACTTTTCAGAGGCAAGCGAAGTTGTCGATGAAGTGATACTTATTTCAAGATTTTCTTAAGAAGCTCTTATTTATAGTATCAATCCAAATAAGCACGTATTTTTCAAATTATGTTCATAGTTTGCTGATTTAATTAGAGAAATAGAAGCCTATCTACTACAAATGTTTTATAGTTGGTAAATATTTTTATTTTAGCGAAAATTTGTACCTACTAGTAAATAAACAGAAAACACATTTCTTAAATTAACTTGATGAAAAACTATTATTTGTACATTCAAATAAGTACCTAAATAGTATTATAACCAAACTACATACAATAAAATAAATATTAAGATAAAAACCTAAAGCAAACAGGAAGAATCAAATACATATTTAAAAATACTCAATATTTAAAAATTGGGAGCTAAGAATAAAAAAAGAATTATTTAATTGGGTTAACTATAACATTTTCTCTTTTTTAAGAATTATTTTGATCGCCAAGCAGGAAGCATGTGAATATAAATTTTTGATGTGCATTTAAGGGGTTAGCGTGTTATATGAAATTGTGTTTTAAGCTAAGCTGATAAAGCTTAAATCACCGTACCTCTGTTGTAAGTCACATTAAGCATTGACGAACGATGACTTGGTCCTGTCGGATATAAGATTTTTATGAGATTTTTGACAATAACCTTTATTTATGATCTACTTTCATAGTTATACCGAAATATGACATAAGTAAATTATATGTATTTCGTTTTATTTATTGTAATATTTTTTACCAGTCTGTTATTAACATAATAGAGAGAACCTAAAATCAAATAAAAAAAACTAAACATATGCAAAAAAATTTTTGAAGTGGTATAATTACGAACGTACCCAGATAACGAAGCAGAATTAGAAATCGGTGGACTATTTGACTCAAAGCCTTCTTTGGACTTTTCATTGGCTAATTGCATTTTCAGTTGATGACCAAAACATGCGAGATCTTCTCTAAACGTATCAGATCCTGGAGTCGTCGGCTTCTCATCGTCACCTGTAGCCATAGCTTCAGCATCATTCTTTAAAGGTGCCTGTTCAGATTCCTCCTCAGTATTATATATCTTAAAATAAGCAAACGTCAAATATATCACCGATATTATGAAAGATGGTATCGGTATTGCCATAGCATAAACTAAATTCAGTGTATTCTGCCACATATCTAGTTCGGTTATAACTAAGCCTGGATCCACGCGGCTGTAGTAACAAGTATAATTGGTGCCAATAGGCTTGTGCTTTCCATAAAAGATGGTACAGTTCAAAATAGGTGGATAACCACACCCTTTCACGTTGGGGAATAGTCTTGCTCCAGTAAAATACCATTCAGAGTCGTTTCCTTGTAAACCAGTTGGCAAAGCCTCAGGTATATCTTCCTCGCCCATCTCAGGATACATTTTCTCAGGAGCTCCCTCGTAATTATCGTATTCGTAGTCTTTTCTCAGGGCTCTTTCAACCCTGATTAAGTTTTCAAATTCAGTCGAAGTAACATTTGGGTATTCGCCTAATTTATAGTTGACTCTAATTTGGGTGCATTCGAATAAGTCTTTAGTGCAGCCTTCCCTGCATGATGCCCAGGAGCAGTTGCTGGCTCCAACTAGGTTCTTTACTTGGACAGTCACGCATAGTGCTGCTACTGGATCGAATTGCATGAATATAGTAGTAAAGGCAGGTTCTATCACAAATGGGACGAGGAAGAGGAAGGCGAAGAGACTGAATATTGCTAAAAGAACGAAAGTCGCTGTTGTGTAAAATAGAAGTTTTTCAGCAAAAGTTGGGGGTACAATAGGTTCTTCGTCGGTCATGGTGTGGGTGCGCTAGGAGCAACCATAGCGCTGTCTCAGCTTGCCGGTGTCATATCATCTTACGTTTCAGTCTTTGGTTGTTTGTGCTTTTTGTTGTTTACATTTTTTCTTTTTTTACCTAAAACAGTTTGATGAGGCTAGTTGTTATAAACAAAACTGTGTGAAGACGTGAGAATAATTATATTAATCGCCGCAATTTTTCTAAAAATATTGTTATTTTTTACTAAAAGTGTAAGAACGACTTCATTTATGTTCGATTACATTTACAACTGGTATTAAAATAAATAGAAAATTATGTATGCTTCAAATTTTAGAAATCATTGAACAATGTACTACGTACAAGCCAAATTCCATTAGATTGGTATTTGTAGTAGGTATGGCACAGAATATTTGAAAAATGGAATATTGTCGCTAACTTAGCTATAACTTATATCCATATTATTATTATAGTTTATCATCAACTAAACCTGTTGTTTGCACCATTGATGCGATTCCTAAAATTAGTACAACTTATTGAATAATAACTTTAAAAATAAAAATTGGTATAAGTGAAATCATATCATAATATCGGTTATACATAAATTAAATCATAATAATGAATTAATCTTTACTAATATTTTGAAGCTGAAGAGTTTGTTTGTTTGAATACGCTAATATCAGGGGCTACAGGTCCGATTTGAAAAAATCTTGCACTGTGAGATAAACCATTTATTGAGGAAGGCTTTAGGGTACTTTTCAGCTGGGCTTAAAATGTACGTCACGCGGGCGAAGCCCCGGCGAAGAGCTAGTTTTTGATAATCGTTTTTAATTATCGTTGATCTACGTTTATTTTATTTAATTCGGCGTTATTATTTATTACTGTAATATTAATTGAATGTAATATTACTAATTAATGTTTTCAAGCTTCTTCAATTTCAGGAGGTTTTCAGTGGGAAAGACTTTCTAAGTTTTCTATTAGGTAGGTATATTTAAAATTAGCTTTACTTAAACTTCTTAATTCTGCAATTTGGTCAGTGTCAAGTTTAAATAGCACTATACAAGCTTTTGAAAGGTTTTTGCAAAACACGGACGCCCAAACGCAATTAAAATGGCGTCTTATGATGTTTGTTTTTTGTGAAAACACCCGTCTAAGCGTATAAATAACGCTACAAGTGAGACCACACATAGAAAGACGCCGGGCTGTCTGGCCAACAATCCAGTATCCAAATATTGATCACGCTGAAATTAGCATTGAAATACGGCCAAGGAAAGACAAAAATACGGTGTTAACTTATATTCTTGAAGTTAATGATGTGTGATGATGATTTTTTAATTCATAATAACATTTATAATCAAAAAATGTTTAAATAAATTTACATAAATAATAATGAAACTATTACAATCATTGGATTTTCGATTTTAATAACTTTTATTTAAGTAATTTAAAATTATTTTTCTATTTATTATACTTCTGTTTTGTTATAATACAATATTTAACTTTATTAATTATTTAAAAAAAAATTAAATGTGTTTATTTGTCTCGATAGAATTTAAGGACGGTTGAATTGTTCACATAGCTGATTTTGATTTTGAAAAACTTATTTGAAGAGATTTAAGGAAGTTTTAAAAGATGAGAAATGCGTAGTATAAGGTTTGCTGGGGCAGTTCACTTCAACCCTTTTTAGAGTCTCACTACAGGGTACAGGTCTTCTCTAAACTACCTTACGAGTTAAGAGAGTTTAGGCCTTAATCCACACACGCTGGCCAAGAGCGGGTTAGTACATGTCACATCGAATGATTAGTTCTATAAATCTAAGGCTAAGCCCGTACCGCTGCGCCACCGCCGCTGCTGGGGCAGTTAGCTGATAATAAAAATCAATTAACTAATAACTTTCTTTAATACATTTCTGTTAATATTATAAGTAGTTATTCAAAAATTGTACCTTATACAGTCCCAATAGACTTAGATCGACAAAAATAACTGTCTCATATAAAATGTATAGATGACAGGCTTCACCTTGATTTTAACATAAGCTATGAATTGGTAAGCGATGATCCTATAAATAAATGCTAATAGTTCGGAAATGTTAAATGTATTGGTTATATAGATATTGACATAGTTATAACGAAAAGTTCTATTTTTCTTATAATGCGTTATGATTTTAATTTTAAATATAAAGACAACATAATTTATGTTCACTTTATCATAAAGTAAATTAAGTATTACATTTATTATTAAAAAACAATAGAGTAAGAAATAGCCAGAAAATTACTGGAACCCTGATTGGAGGTTTAGCTTCGAGAACTGCCACCACGTGACCTAGTAGGACACTAATTTATCTTTTAATATTATAGTTAAAAAAGAAAAACGAATCTTTTAATATAACAGGTATATCCTTAAAAAATACATACTACCAAACGCACAACTTGCAGTAGTATAACTTACATAATCGTTATTATAAACTGCAATAAATATTCTTTACAGTATTATAATATTTATTATAACTTAGATTACGGTATTAATATAACTTAGATTTAATTAATTTCATTTTATTTTATAATAATCATAGTATTTCCTTGAAAAAGAATAACAAACCTCACGAAGCTTATGAAGACACTTGAACATTGCCGTGAAAAGCGTGAAACGAAACGGGGACATGCTGAATTACTAATTCATTATACAACTACAACTTTGGTGCATCGATGTCCGTTATAATGTGTAAGATGTTATATCCATAACATATAAGTAATTTCTTACGTTTTTTAATTTTATTTTTAATTAATTTTCATCTTATTACGTTACTTAATGTAAGCAGTGCATTTTTTTATTTTAAAATATTTATACGGACTTAAAATGGAGAATGTTACCAATGCAGGTATTCATCTGTTTTTTGTTTATTAAAAGCTAATTGCAAAATATTTCCATGTGAATTTAAATTTAGTTTTTATAAAAAAAAACCTGTCTACAACGCTTAAGCACGTATTTGAGGTAACGAGTGCTTTTAGTGTTTTAAGATTAATCAAAGATGTCTCAAGGTTGCATGGACACAGCAAATTGACGTTTTGAGACAGCTGCTATTGAAAACACCGTGTCTGCGGTTGCTTTTGTTTATTTTCTATTTGATATGTATGCAGTGTTATACAGGGAAATATGTCACAGAAAAGATAATATATTATAGTCAAGTAGGTTCAGATCTATCTTTAGCTATTAATAAGCCTTTTAACCCCATAAAATAAAGTAACACATGAATATAACATAAATATGACGATAAATAAATCAAACCGGTGGTGCAGCGGTATTACCTCGTATTTCATATATAAGGTCGCGGATTCGATCCCCGGTCTAGCTCAGACATTTTTGACTATTTTTGAGTGAATTATTTCATCATCGCTGCTCAATATCGGTGAAAGAAAACATAGTCAGGAAACCATTGTCCACTAACGTACACTCGGCCAGTGTGTGTGGGTTAAGACCCAAACTCTCAACTCGGTAAGATAGTTGAGAGAAGACCCGTACCCAGCGGTGGGCTACTAAAAAAATGTTGTAGTGATGTATTACATCTCGATTAGGTACATCAATTTTTAACATCTTTGGTACATTAATATAAAGGATACGAAGTCCCAATTTTGAACACACATACACAAAGATGCAGACCTGTTAAATTTGACACCCTTCTATTTCCTTGTGGTCAGGAAGCGCGACAGCGCTATAAATAACCTAGAATAATAATTATTTTTGTAACATTAATAGTTCATAAATTAAAAATATTAACTACATAATTAATAATAACGAATAACATAAAATAATTAATACATAAATATTAAACCACATTTAAATAAAACTAATACTAGGTACTAACACTTTCTAATTCCTTCAATCTAGCCTAGACGAATAATAGCGCTAACAATATTCGTAGAGGCCAAACTATGTTGGCTAATAAATTCTTCACTATGTTATAACTAGCGTATATAGATCTCTGAAAAGCTTAGACCTTTTTGTACGTTAAAAGTACTATTACATAACCTAACCTCTAACTATAAACTTTGACGTCATTACGGTATATGAAATCTATACCCAAAGCCTTGGATTACAAAAATCATGGTTGTATCATGCTCACTGTTATTTTAGTATATATATTATTCACAAAACACTACACCAATAATAATTAGTTACGTAATAGAACAAAAGAAAAACTAATAACAATATGCGTAATTTTAAATACGCAATAATAATTTATAATACTAATATAAATACGGACTATGAAAGAATCGTTTAGACATAATGCGGTATGACTAAGTTAAGTTATTTGATCACAGAATTTTAGTATATTATTGTAATTAGCATGTGTAAACAGTCAAATCATGATGATAAATAAATTAAATTGATCGCAAATTACTACGAAACGTAATACTATTATGTGTACTAAAAATAAATGCCTAGAAACTAGCCTCATCAAGCATCGCACGTTTACCGTTAAACAAAACACGTAGAAATAAACAATATACGGAAAACACAATGCTTTTAACACTATATCATTATGTATTTGATTGATAAACGTATTATATTGGGTAAAATTATTTTTGTGACGTCCCTTTTCGTTTGACGTCGACGCGTACTCGCGACTCGGTTACTACTGGGCGCAGGCCGTTCCCATCAACCTCACGGGCACCTCAAAACCCTGTACACACACAAAACTCCAACAAAAATACAATAAAATCAAACATTTTAACAAAAATCAGATATTAAAAATAAATGTCTAATTTTATTAAAATTTATTTATCACGTTCGAATTTAAAAAATCAATTAAGTTATAATAAAATTCATTTGTAAATTTAATTTTACAGTATTTGTAATTTAAATATAATTAATGGAATTAATCGTTTTTATTGTTAAATTTATAGCATTTTTGTAGTATTTTGGATATAAATAGTGGTGATTGGAGTGCGCGCGTCGGTTTTCTGGGTCGATACAGCAGTATCATGTGTTCCGACATTGTACGGCGACAGACAGTCTTGTACCACGAGTACAATTCAGAGGTCCCAATGGCTAATGCTATTCAGATTATTTTTCCTTGCTCACTTCACTGCTATTTCTATACAAATTTAAGGAGAAACGACTGTGTATTGCATACAAATATAGTTTTTATGTTTATTTTAAGAAATAATGTAGCAAGAGATGAACTTTTTGCGTTGTTGTAACATTTTTATGGGCTTATAACTTAGTTGTTGGAGGAAAGAACGGCTAATTTTTAATTATGTTAATTATGTTATGGGCTTTTCAACCAACTTCAAATAGAAAGAGGTTCTCAATTCTACTGTATGGTCTTTTGGATCTATGGTACGCATTTACAATTATAAATACATTTTGATATTTTTTTTTTGTTTCAAAAGGTATACTTTCATAGTGTGTCGTCAAAATTTTATCAAAATCGGTTCAGCCGCGCCACTCGGACTCTGAGAGTGTACTTGTCTTGTGCACCATTGTATCTCGTGCGTATCTGGTTAGCTAAGATTAGCCGCCGCAAGAGAAATACGGCTATGAGATGCGTATTGTAGGTATGATGCTTAATGCTTTTGGAGGCGAGTCACCTTCGTTCGTGGGAGTGCATCTTTTATCTGAATCCCCACACGTGGTCCCCGAGTGATGCAAATCAGGTGACAATCGACAAAAACGAGGAATATTAAAAGTTTTACGCGTGTATCTGTTTTATATGTATCTACAAGTTTGTCGCCATGTAGCGGATGGACCGATTTTGATGCAGAATTTTAAATCAAAATCTGATGTGACAACAACTTGTCTGATGTGAAGCAATGATGCAGTCTACGGTGGAACGCGCTTACCCAGTAAATACCGATTCACTCGTGACTTGAAGATAGGCAGATGATAGGTAGCTATCGGGAAACATAGATACCGGCAGCGAATTCCACAATATCGCAGTTCGCATAATAAAAGTGGTAGCAAAGTGCTTTCAAGATCTCAGAAAATTGTTTTTGAATTTTTGAATTTAAATCTAGCCTACAATGCATTGCCGTGTTTCAACATTAGAAAATATTAATTACAAGCAATTTGACCTACTTTGCATTACATGCAGTTGAACTGCGAATAGGGCAGTGGATTTATAATAGAACTGTACGTAATTTTTACCATGAACCCCTACGGTATTATTCATAAAAATTGTGTACTATGACTCTTTAGTACCTACGCTGGCCAAGTTTGGTGGATGTCACATGTCCTCGAATGATTAGTTCTAAGACACGACGTTTTCTTGCGATGTTTTCATCGATATTTTGTAGCGGTGATGAAACAATTCATACAAACTTTGGACACGACCGGGAATTGAACCCGCGATCTTATATTTCCAAGGCGAGACTGATACCGCAGCGCCACCGCAGCTCATGCGATATTATTATCCTCCTTAATAAATTTATGGTCCCGGTTAGTACCGGACTGCGCCGGACCTAGTCAATATCCCGATTCTCTGTCTAGTGTTGTCCGGCAACGTCTCCTGAGCCAAGATTCGTCTCAAGTAAAAATTCCTCAAGGCAAGCTGTATGACAGCTGTACTTAATCGGATCTTCCGTCTTCGGACGGCTCACAATAACAGTCCGGTGAACCAAGACCCTTCTGACTAATTCCGTTAGGTCATCCGAATGAAAAATCTTAACATCTAAACGACCTACTTAAGTGAAAGATTTTTTCTCACCTCAAACATAATAATTTAATAATCATTACACTTTCCTCATTTTTTGAAACATACATCTAGCTACATTGACTCCCAAAGCGAAGCTCTGGATAGCTACAGTGCCCTCTAGTAGATATATTACATTACTACATATCTCTCGATGATGGAAAACTTTTTGCCCTATAGAATTATGGTATATCGCACCACGCCATGCCAATGCAGGTAAACGCAAAGTTCCGTGTTACCCAGGTTCATTCAACCCTTTTAAAATACTGCCAATTCTGAATAAGGCTAGTATTGTAGTAACAAACTGAAGCGGTTAGCGGAGCGGGTTCAAAGAACGAGTTAGTATTTGTATCATATAACTATTTGTATAAGTCGTAACAGCCTCGGTGCAGTGGTACACGACTATCCATTAAAATATTAATCGTGGATTCGATTTTGGGGTGTCCAGACATCTTTGTGTGTTTCATTGCCGCTGCTCTTTATCGCTGAAGTAAAATATGTAGAAACCTGCAAGTTTGTAGAACTAAATATTCGAGAACATGTGACATCCATAATATTATTTTGGCATGTAATTGAATTATGGCCAAATTTGATAGTTATGTACTTTAATAGATACTTAGATACTATGATAGTTAGTAAAAAACCGTGCCTAGCAGTGGGATACCAAAGTTTTTCACTTCATATACTTTATATATTGGCATTTGCGGAGTTAAGAAGATTTTGCATTACTTTCCATCTCCATGATGATGTTAAGCAATCAGTCCTGCCTAAAGTGGCTTGATAATAGTTACGGTACTAATGATTCAATCAACTTTCACTCAGTTGGCAAATCTAGTTCAAGTTGCCAAAACGCGGACAGCTAAACATTTCTGATTATTTAAATACTTACGGGATCTAAAACTGTTGGTTCTGGCATACAGGAGTGCCAGTAAAAAGATTATTATATTTTAGTCCCTTTAAAAATTCCGATGTTCATAACCCACTAATAATTTTTTATGATAAATCGCTAATTCAATCGCTGCGCTTATGTCTATGCATTTACCACAAATGGTGCTAAATTATTACTTTTTATTGATCCGTAGCTAGCATTTTATTGAGCTTGTTTAGAGCTTAGTTCTACCTTATTTACTTATTTTACCTTGTTCCTTATTTTAGTTCTGACTCAAAAATTTCTGGACTAGCTTTCCGCCGTTTCTACGCCCGCGTGAACTGCATACCCAGCAGTGAAATAAAAAGCCTATAGCCTTTCTCAATAAACGAGCTATCTAACAGTGCAAGAATTTTTCAAATCGGACCAGTAGTAACGGAGACTAGCGCGTTCAAACAAACAAACTCTTCAGTTTTATAATATTAGTATAGTTTTTATCACGGTTCGGACGTCAAATACCTCATTCCACCCGTGACCACGAAGTCTGAAAAGACTTTGAAAAATCGTGATATAAAATCGAAAATAAACCGCGATAAAATCTGTTATAAAGTAGTTACGTATTCGCGTAAATTTTAATATCTACTATCGTGTGACTGTTTGTATTCATTGTACACCGGCGAAGAGTCCATACAATCCGATTCCAATCGGCTTCCCTTTAGGAATTGATTAATATCGTTTACTTCATTAAAATTATGTAACGCCTGAGTTTTAAATACCTAGCGTCAAAAATTTGTAGGTAAATATATTTTTTTTAAGTAAGAACTTTTTTGCTCCGGCTTCCCATCTTCAGATTTCCACCCTTTACCATTGTTGTACACTACTATTACAGATTCAAATAAAAACATATTAAAATATTTAAATATTTATATTAAAATACAATAACAATAAATGAATAGATTAAAATAAAATAAATTTAATAATAACAAGCTTATTTTCACCTTTCGTCATGTGTATTTATAACATCTTTTAGTGTTACGATATTTTGCAATATTAAATCTGTTAATCAATATTTGCAGCTGTAAAAATATTGTTCGTAAAACAGTTTTTTTTTCACCGCAATCCCGTTACTTCTACTTCTGTAAGCCTAGAGTGAAAACGTCGTAAATGCATTTTTGCTTAAATTTATTTAATTGCGGTTCTAGAAAAAAACAATCGACAATCGTCATAGACTAACGAAAATTTTGGGTATTAAAGCGAGTTAAATTTCTTATAAAAAATATACAAGACGCCCGTACAAAAACTTAATAGCACGCGTTTTTTCTTCCTCTTGAAAAGTTACTTCTTTTACACTTAGTACGAAGATTTCACTCTAAGGGTTATAGAGCTGAAACGTGGACACTCACGTAGTAGGTTGAACTGGTCGACTTACGAACTATGAACTATGGAAAGGGACTCGGAGTTTCTCTGAAGGATCAGGAAGGACAGAGACATTCGTCAGAGTAATCGACATGGTCCCATTTGCTTCTGCAATTGCTTAATTTTAATATGGGCTACACCGTCACTGCTGTCCATAGAACTTCTTGCTATTCGCTGTGGAACTTCAATAATAGTGAAGAAATATTTTCTTCGTTTATTCAAGGAAATTAAATGATAATGTTAATGCTATTAACACCTTTTAAAAAGTGGCCCATTTTGTCCAAAAAAATTGTCTGCAATTACGGTCAAAGTTGGCAAACATTTTATTTGCAGTTAAATATTTTAGTTATATAATTTTAACCAAGAGACATCTATCGGGTAAACGATGAAACCACAACAACACTATTATAACCCGACACAACCAATTAAATTACATTATCAACAATAGATGTCACTGCATTGCAATTTATGATATAGTTCCAAAACTGAATCATAGATGTCACTGATGTAAATAATGTTTAATAAAAAAGAAAAGAAAAAATCAACAAAAATTAGTTTATTACTTAATTTTTAAACAGTTAACATTTCAATTTACATATTTACATACGTTAATAAGTAAAAGAAAAAACCTTAAAAGGAGCTAAAGAGGTTAATTAGGAATCTACAACATACAAAACCAAAAGAAAATTTACAAATCATGCAAAACCGCATTGAGGTCACTGCCTGCAGGAAAAGTACCTATCAAGAAAGCTAGGGATGTGCAATGTTACCTCTCTGAATAACTTAGTTTAATATATACAATTTTATTAATTATTAAGTACTATAGCTATGTCTAGGTACCTAAAAACGCTAAATTAAAAATATAAATAACATGCTCGACGCCATATTAAAACCGCGCTAAAAAGCAACAATCTTACTCAAGACACATCAAACTTATACCTAACACTCATTTTTTCGGGGGTTTAAAAATTAATACCTACCAAAAATAACTATGCCCTAAACAAAAAAATACATTTTTCAAACATGAACATAAAAAGTTTTTTTTTTATTTCATTTATTTATTCAAAAAAGAATTGTCATTGTGTTTGAAATTACAATTATATTGAAAATATATTTAAATTACAATTACAATTAAATGAAATATTGAAAATCCCCCTTAGATACTTATAAACGAAGATGGGTGGTTTTTTTTAAATGGGTCATCTATGTATTGTCCCTGTCAAATGATTTAAAAGTGTCATATAGGAGAAAGAGGACAAAACATTTTTAAAGCTATTCACTTCAACCCTTTATAGTGTCTCACTGCTGGGCACGGGTCTTCTCTCAACTATCCTATGATTTGAGAGAGTTTAGGCCTTAATCCAGACACGCTGGCCAATTGCGGGTTGGTGGATATCACATGTCCTCGAATGATTAGTTCTTAGACATGCCGGTTTCCTCACGATGTTTTCCTTCACCGATATCGAGCAGCGGAGATGAAACGATTCACACAAAGATGTGTGGGCACGACCAGGATTCTAAACCGCGACCTTATTTTTCTAAGGCGAGGCCCGTACCGCTGCGCCACCGCTGTTCGTAAGCTATTCTTACAGCCTTATTCATAAAACTTTTAATAACGCTTCTAAAAGCTCGCTAAAATACAATTCGACAAAAAAGTTCGAGAGACCCTTTAAAAGCATTTGGTTCTTTTAATATGGCGTCTATTTACAATTGAAATATTACCTGACTGGATAACAATAATAATAATCTTAAATATATAAAATAAAGAACTGACTGACTGACTGACTGACTGACTGACTGAAATATCAACGCAGAACCCAAACCGCTGGGTCTGGAGACTCCAAATTTGGCACATAGGTTCCTTATGGAGTCTAGGGGTGCACTAAGAAAGGATTTTACAAAACTCACCCTTTAAGGGGGTGAAACGGGGTTCCACAAATACCAAATAAAATAATATGATATAGGGTTCCAGATCTGTCACTTGGCTAATTTTTATCCAACCACCACGTGGGCAAAGCCGCGGGGCGGAAGCTAGTAATAAATAAATTTATTCAAGAAAAAGTTTGTAGATATGAGACGTTTGTGTGTGGATAACTGAAATAAAACTACTTTATGACGGATTTGACCCTGATTGGGACCCAGTAGTTCATTTACTTGTAACCAAGCAAAATCCACTCAGAATTCAAGACACTGTGAGCTCAAATATTAATTGTTTGAAGGTAGTCAGTAATAATTGTGATTGATATTTTTGGACGTCAAATACCTCAGTCCACCCGTGAACATAAAGTCTGAAAAGACTGAAACGTCGGGATCTAAAATCTAAAATAAACCGCGATAAAATCCGTAAAAAAGTAGTTTTATTTCAATGTGTGATATTTGCGTAAATCTAAGACAATACTGGATGAAAATTCTTATTGGAGGACAAGACACATTTTGAATAATTGAGCAAACGCAGTAAGTACACACGGCTACACGTCAAACTATTCATGTCTAGTATAAGTAGTACTCTTGTAGGGCAACCGTTTAACTCGCGTATCGCCATCTGAGGTACAAAGTCATAAAACATTAATTAAATCCCTTAAAGAACTATTTAGCCACAGATGAAAGTAATGTAAGACTATTCGTCACTAATATCCATATCGCTTGAATTATCATCACTGTCTGTGCAGCTTGAGGAGTCAGAATCTTGGCGATAGGCGATACGCAAGTTAAACGGTCGACCTATACTAAGAGTTTGTTAATACGAAAAAAGTTTTCGAATACTGTCTTGAATTTGTCAATTAATTATTATCCGTTTTCATATTCAACGTTTATAAAAAGAGAAAATGTAATGCTAGATATAGAATAAAATGAATTGGAAACAGAATAGGTAAAATAATTTGATGATTTATGTGCATTTTAACTTATTGACAGGTTTATGACAGTTTCGAAAACTTTTTTCGTATTGGCAACTCGTTCTAAGGGTTGCGATTATACTGGAAATATATAGCTTGATGAGTGTTGTGTAGGTAAATAGGTCTTCAGGGAACGTACCCAATCTTAGATAACTTAGATCCTTTCCGTTTATAAGTATGGGGATTACTTCAGCTCATTAAACTACATCTAGTTCACATCACAAAGTAATTGATTAGGGATTTTGACATTTGTTTTTGTTTTATCCGTTAGATATATTAAAAATATTCGACACGTATTTTCTGTGTGACCTAAAGATTACAGCGGTACGTCTAAGTGAAATTTCGAATGACGTCACATCTAGGTAAGTTATATACAGAGGTATGAATTACCGCACTCCTACTCCAGGAGTTTAAGTCTTTATATCTTAATATTGTTTCATTTCAATGATAAAGCAAAAAATACGTGTCAATTTTTTTTTATAATCTTACTTATAATACGATTTTCATACGTTGTCATCATCCTTATTATAAAACACACTTAAAATTCACTTAACTATGTTTTCTATTTTCTAGTTGCTGTACTTAATCCAATCCAAATATACTTTCCCAAAAAATATGAATTTGTCGCAGTTCGTTTTTCCTTACCAAAGAAGAACACGGGTCATCAACGCGGGTGTCGTCTGTTGGTGGTTTGCGTTTCATATGTTGCTCATATTCCACACTAATCGACGGATCGTCTATCGATGCTATCAATTAATCGGTGTGGTAGACACCATTTAACGACGTCGATTAATCCATTCTACCATCGATTGATGTCATTAATCGACGACAGATCGATTGATCTGTACCTCTGGTACGAGTTCGACAATACGAACAAAGTTTTAGAATACTATCTGGAACTTGTCAAAATGTGTTTTCTAATTAATTTTTTAAATTAAAAATGAAAATGGTATAATAAAATTAATTGGAAATATAATAGTTAAATAATTTGTAGATATTTTTTTAGCATTTTAACTTAGTATCTTGACATGGTTCATTACAGTATTCGAACTTTTTTCGTATTAACAACTCGTAGTAAAAATACTGATTACACGTTTACTGATGGGCATTATTGTTTTAAGCGACATTTATTTCTAAAGCCTTTTATGATATTATTAAAAATAATGTTAAAAGCGAAAGAGACTCACACGGTGGGTTTCCTTTAATACCTGAGGAGCTGGTAGATAGTTATGAGTAACTGTTCGCCTACTACGAGTTCGTCAATACGAAAAAAGTTTTTGAATACTATATTGAACCTGTCAAAATTCGTTTTCATATTATTTTTTTTCTTTGAAAACGTTAATTAATAAGATAATGTTATAGAAATAGAGTAAGTTGGATTGGAAATAGATTAGGAAAATAGTTTGTAGATGCGCATTTTAACTTAATACCTTGACAGGTTCATGACATTATTCGAAAACTTTTTTCGTATTAACAACTCGTATTAAGTCTCTCCCATGTTTTCTGTCCTTCTGCCACAGGCTTGGCTACCACAGGCTCCGAAACTAAACATGTTTAAAATAAATATGGTTTTAAATTTTCTAATTTAGCCCAAAAAAGTGTTTCTCATGTTCAAATTTCATTTATTTACATAACACGTCCCTCTTTGGGTTACTAATTCACATACGTGTACTAAATTTCAACACAATTGGTGCTGTGGTTTCAGAGGTGATCGGCTGTTGTGACTGATATACAACGGAGTGTAGAACCTTTATTGTTATGTTATATATAAATCTCTCAACAATTTTTTTTTAAGGATATTTTTTGAAAAATCATACTTTAAAATGCTCTTTTGTAGAGTTTCAAACGTGTTGCCTAAATTAAACGGCCATTTCCCTCAATATTATTATTTAATCCTCAAGTTACTGGTTTTCAAGTGCTTTATCCCTTTTTAATGTCCTACTGCTAGTTACGGGTCTTCTCTTAACTATCTTACGAGTTGAGAGAGTTAAAGTCAACCCTCACATGCTGACCGAGTGTGGGTTGGTGGATGTCACATATCCTCCAATGATTAGTTCTGAGACATGCCGGTTTCCTTCACATAATATTGAGCAACGGTGATGAAATAATTCACATAAAAATGTGTGGGTGCGACCAGGGATCGAACCCGCTACTTTTCATTTCAGAGGCGTGGTTGATACCGCTGCGCCACCGCTGCTCATTAAATTTATTGGTTATTTAATTCTCAATGTTGCCTGTTTTCATAATCCACATAAATTTCCAGATCTATCCAAGAGAGTTCTCTGAAAGCACTTCATAAAATTATACGCAATGTCTGGCGGAGGTAATGGCTTCTTGCTGAGACATTTGTCAATTAGATTATCAAACTGGGTGTGTTCTGAAATCACAAAAAACACCTTTATTTTTCATTCATAACAGGAGCAGTTGGGCAAGGCCCTACGGATAGTCCACCAGACCCTATCCCGATTCACCTCTGTACACTCAACGCCAAAAGTAGATGACCATAATGGGCAATTCAATACGTTTTAATTTGCGTCAATTTATTGTGCTGTTGCTGTGGACGATTTAAGTGTACTTAAGTGTTTTTCAGTGTGTGTATATTTAAGTGTATTTATGTGTATTTAAGTGTATTTAACTGTATTTAAGTGTATCTACTTTTGGCGTTGACCTTACTGTATGGAGTATAATAGCTTCAATCTTGAGGATGTATATTATACATCCTCAAGATTGAAGCTATCTTAAATTATACAAGAAGTAATTAACTGAAAAATTAACCCACAGCTCATTCCGCTCAGTAAGTTATAATAAGTGCCCCAGCAAACTTTGTACCGTGTATTTCTCACCTTTCGGTTCATATCCATGAAACGGACAGCATCCTATCGGATAGCAACGTGTTTTACAATCTTTAAACGAAAAAAAATCTTGTGTGCAGTGTTTGAAGTCTATTATCCGAAAATAAAATAAACATGATTTGTATTTATAAGTGTTTTAGTACAAAAATAATGAAGAAATCGCTTCGATAGTATCTGTGCTATTGATACTGTATAACCCGAGCACCGCCGTATCAGCTGTGCACTTGATATGGTCACTGACCGCTAATTGCAGGCCGCGCGCTTACATACATTATTACAAATAATATATATCGTCCTAATTTACACATTTTATGTCGAATAAAAAAGTAAATTATGACAGAAATGTATTAAATTTTGATACACCACGAAAAATTGCGAACTGGTTATAAAGTTTTTCTGTTTTTCTGTTTACCTGATTTAGGGATTTTAGCCATTGCCACATCCAGTTTGTAAACACCTTCTTTGGACATTAAACCTTCTTTCTCTAGCACGCAGAGCGCCCAGTTCTTCACTTTTGCTTTGTTACTATTCTGGAGAACAAAAATATTGATAACTAGAATACATTGAAATAAAACTACTTTTTAACGGATTTTATCGCGGTTTATTTTAGATTTTAGATCCCGACGTTTCAAAGTCTTTTCAGACTTCATGTTCACGGGTGGACTGAGATATTTGACGTCCTAAAATATTAATCACAATTATTACTGACTACCTTCAAACATTAATATTTAAGTTGCGTTCCGATTTAAGCAAACTGAGCTCACAGTGTCTTGAATTCTGAGTTGATTTTGCTTGGGTTTTGGTACAAGTAAATTAAGCACTGGGTCCCAAGCTGGTGGTATATTCCAACCATTTTCTCTGTTAAAATTAGGATGTTTTTTAATTTCAATAGCTTTTTTTTTTTAATCTTTATTTATTTAAGGGGAGTCTTCAGTATTGAAGATGTGACCCCTATGATTGATTACAAAATGTAATAAATACAAAACAGGATTAACAAGTAAACTAGTTATCATTTTGTGGCTGAGACCGCAGTTTCAGGCACAAAGACACCAATTTGTACAACATCCTGGCTTCATCCGAGGACGGAAAAGACAGGATGCTGTTATAAAAACCAACATTATAATTATCATCAGCACTACCAAAATATTGACGTCTCTGAGACCGGATGAGACTACATTCAGCTAAAACATGTTGAACATCTTCTATAACTCCACACGTACTACAATTTGATGAGTCAACTTTTCTCATCATAAAACCAAAACTGTTGAGAGGGATATGTCCAGATCGTAGTCTCAAAGCCGTCACTACCTCTTGTCTATTCATCCTTCTCTCACTGAACCACAACGCACGAGATAGGGTTGGCTGGATAACCTTATACCAAATGCCTTTCGTTAAAGATCTCTTGTCGAAATATTCTGACCAGAGGTCAAAACATATTTGCCTTACTGTAGGGATAAGTTCAGAATACCACGGCAACCGATTAACAAGTATCCCATCAGTGCTGGCTTCATTGGCTAGACGATCCACCACCTCATTACCTTGTAGCCCAATGTGAGAAGGAATCCATTGTAATATAATTACTTTCTGTGCCGAGATGATTTTATAAATAGATTGAATAATAGAATAAGCCAATGGAAGCCCCCGAAATGTAGAAGTACATTTCAGTAAATGTAGCAGAGCACTTTTTGAGTCTGTAAAAATAACAAATCGGTTATAATCTAATGATTCAATATATGTGAGTGCTTCTGCGATTGCAGTTAGTTCCAGATGCATAATAGACATTTTTGACATAATTTTGAATTTACAAAAGCTATCGGCTTGAGAATCATAAAATGCTGCGCTTGAAAAATTCTTATGTCTTGAACCATCTGTATAAATAGAGTAAAAACCACTGTACATGTCATTAATTTGTTTACAACAAAGATCTTTCAAATTGTGAGGGTTATAACACCTTTTAGGTTTTGAAATAACCTCTAGATTAGGTTTGATTACAAGAGATAAATCCATATTGCTGACCCATGTATCCAATGAGAACATTTCGAATTTGTTACTCTGATAGATTGGTTCATCCTTTAAGGAACTGTGAACTGAAGCTAAAAGAGGTTTTTTCTTACGGTTCCAGTAAGTTTTATTTGTAAGTTCGTTTAGTGTCGTAATAGTATCTACAAAAGGCGAATTATAAGACTTTAATTTTAAATAAAATTTACAAGCTAAATATCGACGACGAATTGAAAGGGGACACAAATGCAATTCGGACTCCATAATGTGTATAGGAGTACTTTTAATGAAACCACCGATCAAACGAAGACACACATTTTGTAATCGATCAAGTTTTGTGAGATGGCAATCGGCACTATTATCAAATAAGAAGCTCGCATAATCAATCCGACTACGAATAAGAGCAATATATAAACGTCTTAAATGAGATGGGTGAATACCCCAACCCGGACCGACTAAAACCTTAAAAATGTTTGTAAGTTTCGCTATTTTCTCACAGATCTCATTAATATGTTTTTTCCAGCGAAATCCTCGGTCCAACCATAGTCCTAAATATTTAACATTTTCTACTACGTCCAAAGCTATTCCATTTACACGTACATCAATATTATGACGACGAAAACCTCTATTAAATAAGCAGACTTTACTTTTATTAGGGGATATGTCTAAGCCTATGTCGATTAGCATTTCATTAAATACATTAAGCGCGCTTTGAATTTTGGCTTGTCCTTCTAAAATAGACTTACATAGTGTGTAAATAACAAAATCATCTGCATACTGAGATATATATACACTCTTCTCTAATTCTTTACAGATATTGGAAGTGATTATATTAAATAACAACGGCGATAGAGGATCACCCTGAGTTAAGCCCTGACCCGAACTTCTACTAATAAAGTTGTTATTTATCTTTATTTTAAGTATACGTTTATGGAGAAAATTCCATAAGTATTTACATATAAGAGTGCCAACGTGTAGATTCTCTAAAGTCTTTATTAATGAGCTATTATTGACGTTATTATAAGCACTATCAATGTCCAAAAAACAACCCAAAGTTGAGAGGCCTTCCGTAAATCCCCTTTGTACAATAGAAGTGAGGTTACCTAAACTATCCATACTTGATCTACACTTACGAAATCCTACCATGTTAGAATAGAATGTATCATTTCTTTCTAAAAACCATTCTAATCGCCGCGCTAATATATAATGAAAAATTTTGCAGATACAGGATATTAAAGATATAGGCCTGAGGGACGAATTATCATTTATATCCCGTCCGGGCTTAGGAACTGGTACAATACTTATATCGCGCCATTGGTGAGGAACAAAACTATGTTTAAAGAAAAGGTTATATAAAGCTAGTAACACAAGTTTACCTTCCTTGGGCATATTACGTATCATCGAATATGAAATATCATCGCATCCAGGAGATGTATCCTTCGATTTAATACATTTTTCGAGCTCCTGAATGGAGATGTCACATTCTAAAACGGGGTTATTGTGACATATTGTAGGACATGGTGGTGATGCATAATCAGAAGTTAGTGAGTTTAATAACTTTTCCGCACTTTGAGAGTCTACACAGTTCCTTTGAGATCGGTAACCTTTGAGCCACCTCATTTTGCGCCACATGTCACTGGAAGTTGTAGACTCATCTACTGAGGAACAAAAATTATGCCAATTTTTATCTTTAGCTTGACGTAGTAATCTTTGGCTAGTTTGGATTCTGGCTTTGAGAATATCATAGTTATGAGGAGTAGGGTTGCCTCTAAATGTGGACAACGCAAGGCGGCGACGAGCTACTGCATGAGACAATGCAGGTGTCCAGTAGGATTTAGGAATAAAGGGAGAATCAGGATTTCGATTGCATTTGTAAACTGGAATAAATTTAGAAGCAGCCTCATTTATTAAATTAATAAATAAGTCATATGCTGTCTGGAGGTTAGTTGGTAAATTAAAATCGTTAAATTTTTCTTCTAAATATCTAGAATAAGAAAGCCAGTCTGCTTTACGAAAGTTTCTTCGTTCAATTATAGGTTGTTGTAATAAACTTAAGGTTGATATTTTAATGACTAAATGATCGCTACCTAAATTCTCGTTAAGAACCTTCCAGTTAAAGAATAATGCTATATCTGACGACGCGAACGATATATCTGGTGACGATTCTTGTAAGTGACCGTCCACTAAGCGAATGCGAGTATGCGACCCATTATTTAACGAAATAAAGTTCCTATCAACTAGAGTGTCGTATATTAAATTACCCCTATAATCAGTCTTGTGAGACCAACTGACATGGTGTGCATTAAAATCACCTAGAATTAGGGAGTTATATGAAAAAAGTGATAATAGTTCGTTCCAATCTTGTTGAGTAGTCGTAATTCTAGATGGACAGTAAATGGACAGAATATATTTAATAGGATCGCAGTTAAAAAGTTCAACGCAAATAACCTCGATTCCGGAATTATTCAAATGTACGTGTTTTCGACGTGTTTTTATCGAATTGTGTACTATGATAGCTACACCGCCGTATGAGTCATCTCGGTCCGAACGGTAAACACAATAGCCGGGTACTTTGAAATGATATTCGGGATTAAGCCAAGTCTCGTTGAGTGCAGCAATATGTACCTTCTCTAAGCGTAACAATTCGGTAAAAGAAATTAATTTCGGTTTTATACTCTGGGCGTTCCATTGGATAATATTAAGTTTAGCAGTTTTATTAGCCATCGGAGTGAATTATAAAACTAAATAATTTTCTAAGGCACGACCATTCGGAAATATAACTCGACGCAACAAGAATAAACCAATCAACACACAACTGAATAACTGAGCTTATTTTAGACGATAAACTTATGTTCCGGAGGAATATAACCTCTTTTATGCGAAAAAGCAGTTCACTAAAGCGGGGACATTGATCTTTTTCTTTTTTAACTTCGTCTTCTAAAGTATGTTCACGTCGAATGTGGTCGTTAGCAGCAAAACTCCAAGACATCCAGTCTTCTTCAACATGACGATTTTTATTTTTCTGGGACCTGTACTCCACTTTAGACTTAGGCTTTGGTTCCGTATGAATCTCCACTTTATGTGTAACCTTTTCTGTCTGTGCTACTTTAGCGTAAGTGGTAGGGGAGACACCTGAACCAGATACTTTATTTGAAAAGGATTCACCTTCTATTGGGGGAAATTGGTCGCGGGAACTAGTTTCTATTTGGGCTTGAGAGGTAGAAGAGGTTTCATTGGTCGAAAAATATTCTAAGGCTTTTCTGTAAGTGCACCTGAACTCAGCCATGATTTCTCTTAGTCTTCTTTCCTTCTTGAACATGGGGCAGGACTTACTCAAGGATAAATGATTCTCACCACAGTTTACACAAGAGAAAGTTTTTGTATCACAGTTTTCATGACGACCACCACACTTAGGGCAAATAATGACTTTGCCGGGGCACATTTTGCGAACATGACCTAATTTCCAACACTGAGAACATTGTGATACTTGATGGATATAGGGAAAAACTTTTACATTAATATTACACACACTCACATATGGAGGTAAATAGTTACCACTAAAAGCAAGCCTTATTGATTCGCTAGGGCACCAACCTCCTCCTTCGTCTCGGTTGCGGCGATTTAAACGCATGAAAGATATTAATTTGCCAGGAGCGGGGCAAGAGATATTCTGAAGAATTTCATCATCAGGGAGATCAAGGTCAACGTCTTTTATCACACCATAGCAGATAGACACTTCCATGGCTTTTTGAAACTTCCATCCTTTTTCTAAAAGATTTTCACACTGAAATAGGTTTTTCGAAGCAGACTCATTTTCAAATTGGATACGGATCTTAAAAGGGCTTAAGTATTTAACTTGGCTAATGTTTGTTATTTTATATTCCTTAAACATACGTGCCAGTGCAAATTGTTTCGGTAAGCGATTTTTTGAAGAAATGTACACTTCAAACTTATTTTCTTTACTAGTGTTGGAGTTACAAGAACGCATTATCTTCTTCTTTCCATTAACTTCTGTCCAGCTTTCTTCCTTCTCACTCTCGCTACTAATCTCACGTAACCTCTTCTCTGCTCTTTTAATCTCCTCCTCCATTCCGCTGACAATATCCCCTGGGTTTAAGTCGTTAATATCTACATAGGTATTTAAAGGGCGGGTTGTATTACTTTGTAGCAGTGGAGATCCGCACCGTGACGAAATACTTACATTATCACTATTATCAGTCATAACAGAAATAGTCGTGCAACCGAGTGCCTCGGCGCACGACTACACCGCGTAACGAAAAGTATAGATAGGTATGCAACCGAATTGCACGTAAGGTTTACCACTCGAATAAAGCGCGCGCGTCCTACCTGATCGAGTGCCGACGCGGTAATGTAATTTCAATAGCTTCGCGGATCATTCTTGGTAGGAACCGGTTTTCTTTGACAAGGACCTGTGTTTTATCAAATCTCAAGTAATGGTTGGGGCCTTTTTGAGTATGTTCACACGCTGCAGATTTCGTCGAGCGTTGATGTTTAACATCAGCTATGTGTTCTTTTACGCGGGTCCCTAAACTTCTTTTTGTTTGTCCTATATATGAGAGTCCACACTCACAGTCAATTTTATAAACACCCGCATCTTGTAGAGGGACTTGACACTTGACAGATGGTAAAAATTGACTTATCTTGGTTTTTGGCTTGAAGTAAGTATTTATAGTATAACTAGAATACATTAAAATTTAAAAAATATATTATTTTTATTATTATTGAACTTTATGACGCCTTATCTAGTTTTTAAGATAGAATTTTAGAATTAGTTTATTTATTTAATTATATTTTATGTAAATACTGTGTTAAATAAATTATATTTAATTTTATAGAATACATTTTATATCCCAGCTGTACGATAGGCTGAAATCCCGTATTCATAAACGTCTGCTCATTATAGCTAAGTAAGGTCGTCGCTCGTTTGTATTTGTCTGTTTTCTTGACATTTAATAAACTAGTAAGAAAGAGACAAAAACCATTTTAACTAAAAAGTCTTATAAGATTTTTATAAATAAGACCGTAAGCCTATAGCCTTGATGAAAGGGCTATCTAACAATGCAAGAATTTGCAAAGGTTGTTACTACGCCTCCTTTAGACACTGTGTTTATTTATCAATAACGTCGTAAAGCAACCTTCTATCTTAAAACCGAACATTGTGCAAGTTTAATCCAATACTGTCACTATCCAAAAAAAAATCTAAATCGATTTTTTAATGCCATATATTGTAAAATAGTGTCATCAAATAACTTCACTAACTTTCACTAGAAGGCAGTAATCTGTTTCAACACTGCGAAATTCCCTACCCTGCGCAGTGTTTGACTGATAGTTAATCAAAGAATACAGGATTTTAGTAAAAAAAAATTATATTATTCAGTGACAAACCTTCATTTAATCTATGGAAAAGTGGTGGTAAAAGGTCATTAACATTTTTTTTTATCTGAAGCAAATCCGACGCTTTTACACAAATATTGAAAAAAAAACCTTTCAATTTCAACAATAAAATTAAACTATTTTAACTCTACATTCAAGATATAAAACCAATGTACATTATTATACTATACAAAGATAAAATAATCCCATATTTCTTGATTACTGTAGCACATTTGAAAACTAAGTATTTTCGCCGTCTTGTAAAATCACGTGTTTTGTATAGTGTCACTTATAGTTGAAGCGTGCGATTAAAGGACTTGGAGCGCAAATACCTTCCAGTTTCCGTGTCTTATTCTTAAAATAATTCCTGGATCTACTCTAGTCTTATAAATGCACTCATTTTGTCGTCTTCTTAAGTACATAGAAGCTTTTAGTTTATGTCGATGTCCCTGAAAGAAGAAAATAATTGATAACCTTGTTTGTGATTAGCTTTGACTTGTGACTTCGTCTGCGTCGTATTAGATTTAAAAGTGGGCTATCACCTATCTTTGTACAAAACTAGCTTCCGCCCGCGGCTTTACCCGCGAAATTGCTCTCATTAATATTGATATCATACAAAGTTTGGAACCCTGTTTCACCCCCTTAAAGGGTGAGTTTTGAAAAATCCTTTCTTAGTGCACCGCTAGACCCCGTAAGGAACCTATGGGCCAAATTTAGAGTATCCAGACCCAGCGGTTTGGGCTCTGCGTTAATATGTCAGTCAGTCAGTCAGTCAGTTTTTCTTTTATATATTTACATTTCATTCAATTCCGCTCTGCAGTTTTTACGTGAAAGAGTAAATAAAAAAGGATTTATTTGAAAAATTATATTATTATTTTCACACATATCATCATCATTATCAGCCTATTTTAGTTCAACATAGCTAGACATAGGCCTGTCATAAAGTACGCCACTGAGCACGATCCGCTTTTTTTCCCATCCAGTTCTTGTCAGCGGCCCTGTTGAGATCGTCACTCCACCTAGTCTGAGGGTGTCCTACGTTACGTTTGCCAATTCGTGGTCTCCACTCAAAAACTCGTTTATCCCAACGGTTGTCAGTTCTGCGGCAGATATGACCGGCCCACTGCCACTTCAGCTTACTAATCCGGTGAGTTATGTCGATTACCTTAGTTCTCTGTCGGATCACTTCATTTCGTATTTGATCCTTCAGAGATACTCCGAGCATAGCCCTTTCCATAGCTCGCTGAACGACATTAATTTTGTGGACCAGTCCTACCGTGAGTGTCCACGTTTCGGCTCCGTATGTAATAACGGGTAGGACGCAATGGTTAAAGACTTTTGTCTTTAGACTGTGGAATTCACATTTACACACAGCGGCAATCTAGTCCCAAATCAAGAAATCATATTTGCTCGTGTTATGGGAACTATTGCCTCAACTCATTATCTTGTTACTAAACACTTAAATCAATAAACTTCACCCAGACACAGAACAAACATGCTCATCACACAAAATTTTGTCCTGTGTGGCAATGTAACAATTCACACAAAGAGGTGTGGGCGCGACTGGGGATCGAACTCGCGACCTTATATTTCTAAAGCTAGGCCCGTACCGCTGCGCCACCGCTGCTCATCAAACTAGCTTACTAAACTAAAGGTTTACAAAAATGATCTTACCTCCGAATATATTATAGTAAAAACGAGAATCAATATTAAATCTTTGAGCGCCATCTTTAAAGTATAAATAAATAATGAACCGTCCACCTAGCTGACCATTTTAATCACTTCAGCTTCAAAAAAACACACTTAAATAGATCCATTTGTTGATCGTTAAAAGGCAACAAATTTTTACACAGATACACACCAGAAACTCATAACATCTCTAAGTATTTGGTCGCAGAAAAATCTAGAAGACGCAGGAATTTTAACAGCCGTTTTAACCGACAATCGACAAATGGTAACAATCAAAACAGTTATTGCTTTTATAGATCTAATAAAGTTTATATTTCCATGAACCAAGATAACAATGGTTTGAGAGTAATAATATTTATTACTCAACTAATAGAATCCATTGAATATCTATTTAGAATTCCTAATGTTTTATATAATAACAGACATGATAAACACAGTGATGTTTGAAGTAAAATGCAAAGGAAAATTAATAAATTAATGTCTGGTGACACCATGCAGAGAGGGTGGGTCGGAATTGTTGCTCCTTTAAGGTTTCTAACCATATGGTTCATTCTACTGCCACCTTCTCACCGATAACCATTCGTAATCACGAGTGAATCGGTATGCTAGGCTGGCGCGTTCCATCGTAGACTACATCATTGCTTAACATCAGGCAAGTTGTAGTCAAGCGCCAGCCTATCGCAGAATAAAAAAGGAAGGTTGTTAGGTGAATCCATGTGTTTATAAGAACAACAGTGGCGCAGTAGCATCAGTCTCGACTTCAAAATATATGTCGCGAGTTTGATCCCTATTCGTCCCTGCATACACTTTGCACACTGCACCTTTTTTAGTATGCTAAATCTCAAATATCTTAAGCCTTAACAAGCAGGCCAATTGCGCGATGGTGGATGTACATCCACCATCGCGCCACCAAATACAGTCCTCGAATGGCTAGTTCTCAAACATGCCAGTTTTCTAACGATGTTTTCCTTCACCAATATTGAGCAGCTGAGATGAAACAAATTACACAAATGGCCACGACTAGGGATTAAACCAGCGACCTTATATTTAAAGGCGAGGTCAATACCGCTGACCCACCACACATCTTTGTGTTGTACCGGTGTTTATAGAGTAGAACCTCCCGTGAGGCAGTGAAATTCAGGTCTTCATAGTATCCATACTTAATTATGTATTTACAAAAGATAATTATTACGTGTAGTATATTACCAGTTTTCTGGTTTCTATAGTACAAGCTCTGCTTAGTTTGGGATCAGATGACCGTGTGTGTTAATGTCCCACTATATTATATATTTATTAAGTATTTGAACCAATCATGTTGACACCAAGGGCTGCGTGGTCATTATATTTCATACATCATATTTCGGATCACATACTTATCTCTTTACTGAATTACAATTTTGATTTAACTTCCATTCAAAAGAGCTTGAATGGTCATCAATAGGCCACCCAGTACACCCATTTAAACATGTGTACCTATTAGTGGCGAAGAGTCCATACAAGCCGAATCCCATCGGCTTCCTTTTAGGAAAGGGTCAATATCACATGTAAGTACTTAACAATATATTATGTAACGCCTAAAAGTTTAAAATAGCAACAATAGCAATAGGGTAAGAACGATTGGTGACGGTAGTGAAGAGATATTTTTTACCTAAGTGAGAAATTTTTTGCTCTGGCTTCCCTTTTTCAGACTCCCACCCTTCGTATCAACGAGACAGGCTTTTATTTAACGAAAACATACAGAATGTGAAGAACATGACACACGATAAAAATAATAATAACCCGCAAATAGTACCTTAGTAAGATTCTTAGGAATGATTAAAATCTTAAAGAACATAATAAAAAACAGTTATTACATAAACTTGTTTATTGAACAGCTAACTTTAAATTCGATCAGGCAGCTTGGTAAGTAAACTTCTCATACATTCATATCCCTGTACACCGATGAAATTTACAGTTCATTTCTGGTCGTAACAATAAAGTTTCAGCAAATTGGTCCTTTTGAGAGAAGCACAGTCATGGCATTACAAGTTGATGACGCAGGCCAATACACACAAATAAAGTAAACCAAAATGGGTACTGGTCATAAAGGCAAGGGAAATATTTAAACGTAAGCATTGGCACTACTTAACCAACGTGTAGTCTTGAGGGATGATTCTAAAATGACGATTAAAACAAAAAATCCGTTGCATGAACCCTAAGATGGGTGATTTACAAAAAGATGGCGTGCTTGGGGTCCTTCTCGTGGTAGCATTTGACATAGTTCCATGCAGTTTGTTGGGGAGTGTTCCCTTTGTTGGCCAGGCAAGCATCAATCAGCTTTTCAACTGCGGGCTTGTCAGCTGCAAGGAAAATAAAAATTTCAGAAACATTTAACATCAGTGAAAGAATAAGAGTAACAGCCTTCTGAATCCTCCCCAGTCTTTTCAAAAGATAGCAGACAAATCAAAAAATGAATGAATCGACGCTTATATCTTACAAGAAATAAGTTAATTCTTTCATTGTCAGAAGGTTGGTGTAGAATGATTTATGTACTTAAAGGTTGTTAACGTTGGGTACCTACACCTCCCATAAGGCTTGGCTAGTTAGTATTTATTTAATTTACTTTAATCTGGTCACAGAAGTTAGGTATTTATTATGTATTCCTTGAGGATTTAATAAGATTTCATCAGTCGAAGACTGTTTTTTATTACAAGTCCTGTTTCATCGTCTATCCTGACATACAATGGTATCAATGGTAGGGTTTGGGTGTAAATCCTATGTAAAATAGAAGTGAAGCGAATCAAGCTCATACCTGCATTAGGAACTTTAGCCAGAGCAACATCCTTCTTGAATTTGCCATCCTTGGTCATCAGCTCTGATTTGACCATCATGCAGAGAGCGTATTTCTTCAACAGGTCATTTTCCGTCTAAAAATTTCAGGTAAGGTTTTAAAATCTTTGTAAGATAAAAGGAAGTCTAAGAACTAATCATTCAAGGGCATGTGACATCCACCATTCCGAACTTGGCAAGCGTGCATGGAATAAGGTCTAAACTCTCTCAACTCGTAAGATATATAGTTGAGACTAGACCTATGAAAGGCTGAGGGATACTAGAAAGAGTTGAAATAATGAAACGAAGTTGCTTTTACGGCTTATTAGCAATAAACTCAAACACTACTAAACGGATTCTTATACTGTTTCCACCAATAGACAGAGTGATCCATGAGAAAGTTTTAAGTGTATTATTAATACCTATGCGATGTCGGGGCGGGTCGCTTGTATCAAGTGTATATTTCTAAGAACTTTAACCTCTGTTGCTGTGGTCCATTTGATTTGTGGCTTGAAAATAGCCAGCACAAAAAGTATACTTGTGGTTTGTTATATTACCTTTCCTCAAAAGGGGAAAGGAACATTCGTTTAGACATCCACGGACGCTGATAGAGCTAGCATTGTGTCCCTGGGCTCTATGGTGTTGGAAGAAACTTTACAGCTTCAAGACGCTATGGGTATTTTTTTTCTTGCTAAAATGCTGTTCTTTGGTTTTATGGATAACTAGCGGCCCGCCCCAGCTTCGCCCGGGTAGCTTCAGCCCACTTAACAACTTACAAAAATGTGTTAAATAAAGAACCGCTCAACCGGTTTTGTGAAAACTTTACATAAACCATCTACTAAATAGTCCGAAGAATGCCTAATCATTTGGTTTGAATAGGTAAGCCCGTTTTTTTTAGTTATAAAATTACAACGAAAAGTGGCATTGATTTTTATTTAAATAGATAAGTAGACTCAGTAAATTTTGTTCAGTGTATTTGTAACATTTTAAACCTTTCTTGGACTTCTAAGAACATTTAAAAACCAATGACAGCTAAACCGGTTTAACCATTCTCAAGTTTTCCCAAGACAAATTTTAATAATCTATAAAGTATATAAAAATGAATCCCTATTTCCCCTTGGTCACGTCATCACGCGTGAACGGCTAGACCGATTTCGCTAAAAAATAACAATCTCCTCCGAAACGGCCTGACCGATTTTTATGGAATCTTATATCTATATTCGATAGGTCTGAAAATCCCCGGTACGTGGCAATGCTTTACCGGGCAGGACGACGGCGCCGTCTGCGCGGACCGATAGTGATAATATAATAATATTCCGACACATTACACGGTCATCTGACCCCATACTATGTAGAACTTGTGTCTTGGAAACCCGATAACTGATATACTATACTACTTATTTTTCTTTTGTAAATACATATATAATAGACCATTTCACTCTTACTCAAGACAGACATGTTCATCACACTAATCTCTGTCTTGGGTGGGAATCGAACCCACGACCTGCAGAGAAAAGTGTCTTACCGACCATACCACCAGTCCGTCAAATGTAACAGAAGTAATGAGATAACATAAGAAGAAAGAAGAAAACTATCTTTTGTATCTATAAATGACTTCTATGATAAGTCTTTTAATATTTCTACTTCTAACCTTAAAGTCTCCCCCCTTCAGCTTGTTGACAAGCTGCTCATCAGCCTTAGTTTCAGCTAAGCATTCAGTACGATGCTTCTTTAGTTTCTCCTTCTGTTCATCACTCAGAGCCTGAAACAGAACATTATTTAAAGAGGTAGCCTAAGGCACAAACATTTTCTTCTTTAATAATAATATTTTAATACACACGGTCATCTGATCCCAAAATAAGCAGAGCTTGCACTATGGAAACCAGATAACTGGTAATGTGCTACTTAAAATACTTTTCTTTTGTAAATACATATTTAAATATTAAATATAGATAATTACATCTAGACTCAAGACATACAGACATGTTCATCACTTAAATGTCTGACTTTAGTGGCAATCGAACCAACTACCTGAGGAGTGAAAAGCAAGTGTCTTACCGACCACGTCTGTCACCAGTGCGTCAGATAGCCCGTCTTTATTTTTTTTATTCTAAGATAAGCTTGGGCTTGACCATTAAGTTCGATAGGAAACAATGATGTAGTATGCGATGCAATACACTTGCGTAATAGACCGATTCACTCGTAATTACAAATAATTTGGGATGAACTCCATAGAGGAGCGAAACGACACTGCCGCTTCGCCACGATGACGGTGCGGTTTTGTCTAGAGGGTGGGCAGGGCCACCAACCACGGCCGAAGCCTACCATCAGTTTATTTCACCTGAATTTCACCAGCTCGGGACCACGCGTGGGGTTCAAATTGAAGGTGCATCAAAAAATCAAAAAGTATATTTTAAGTCAGTAAACTTTGTTGAATGTGAATTAAACAATTTGTAGCAAGTATTATTATTTATGAATTATTAGTTGTAAAAGGAAACTTCATCTAAAATTAAGTAAACGTGAGTAAATTTAAATATAATTCTGAATAAATTAAGTTATTTTTTATTGCTATACGAACTGAATAATATTAAAAACATTTAATATTATTTTAGTTATAATATTTACTGTTCATTTTTAAATTAATATTAATTTGTTGTAAACATATCTATTCATTATTTTTTTTACATATTGTATGTTTATTGTTAAATCAATATACTTATGATTTCACCGTTTTTAAATATTAATTATTACAATATTTACAATTTCTCATTGTATTTTAAGTACAAGATAATTTTCTCACCTGAGCGAGCAAAATGCAGGCAGCCAGTACGAATAAAGTCTTCATCTTGAGTAACGTTAGTAAAACTGCGCGTGAGTCGATGTGGATCTTACGGGCTCTCTCCTTTTATACGCATGCTTATCACCAGTTGATTATAATCACCTATGGGGCTCTCAACATTTGCTGAATTAATGAAGTACTTTAAAATTAAATGTGAAATGTTGAACTTCTCTTGTTTTAAACTCTTTTGGAACTTAAAGTCAAGAAAATTTACCTTACTGAATTAAAATCGCAAGATTAACTAAATAGAAAAAAAAAATTAACAACCTAACCTAAATTAATGCGTCGAAAGTTTTACCCAGAAGGCCGACAGTATTACCGCGATCATTATATATTTTTTTATTTATTTGATAAGGAAAACTAACAGGTACTTAACAAACTGAAAAAGTAACTAAATAAAACAACAGTAAGCAAGAGTAGAAATTATTTATTGTTTTTTTATTTTTTTTTATTGTTTTTATTTTTTGCAAGATCCCAGCATCAACTACGTGTTTTTAACTAAGTATTTTAACTCTTTTCGGCAACGATGAATAGTAATTAATTTGTTAATATAAGTGGGTGCTAAATTGGTAGATTAGGCAGTAGGTAATAAATCGTTAGACTTTTCGTGCGTTAAGACATTTAATTGATTAATTATTTTAATTACACATGGCATCAGACATAGAAACCAGAGCATATAAAAAAAATAAATAAAAGTAAAAGAAAGTTTTAAAAAGAAAAACGAAAGAAAAAAGTAAAAAGAAAGTAGGTAATAAAAAGAAAGAGAAAACGAAAGAAAAGTAATAAAGCAAGTAAGTAAGTAATTTCTACCGAAAATGAAGGTTGGTAACTTCTGGATTAAGTGTAGGTAAGTACCTAGCTCTGGAAAGATCTGGAATCTTCTTGTGGTACCTACCTATTTAAATTACGACACCAAATACGGCTGCGTTCACAGTTACGACTTTTTTCAATGTACCTAGTGCATGTGAAAATATTGTTTTTTCATTCTAAAATGCGCTTGACCATGAATTTGCTTGATGTTAAACAATGTTGAGAGCAGCGGTGGCGCAGCGGTACCGTTACGGGCCTCGCCCAAGAAATATAAAATCGCGGATTCGAATCCTGGTCATTCACCAGGTCACACATCTTTATGCTCAATATCGGTGAAAGAAAACATCGTGAGGAAACCGGATATCTAAGAACTAATAATTCGACGACATGTGACATCCACCAACCCGTACTTAGCCAGCGTGTGTGGATTAAGGCCTAAACTCTCTCAACTCGTAAGATAGTTGAGAGAAGTCCCGTGACCAGATGTGGGACACTAAAAAGGGTTGAAGTGAAACAATGTAGTGGTCTACGATGGAGTTCGTAGAAGCATTTTCCTTTTTATTTTTCGATGTTGCGAGTTTCTTTTTTAATTCAGTGGAAATGGATTACATAGACATAGAACGAAACTGGTAATTGACAACATAACAAAATAAAACTTAGATAAAATTGATATCTAACTTAAAAACTAGATATCGCCTCCGAATCGAGGCCTTAAGGTAATGTGCCCAGAAGGCTGGCAGCACATTGTGTGGCAATACTAATTCTTTGACCGAGATGAAGGCCAGCCCTCTGGGCTGCGATTCTGGCGCGTTAGACATTTATCTCTTATAGATATTTGTGTAACAAAAATAGCGATTTATTTTGTTTTTCAATGAATCCGCCATTTTTATCTACATTTGTCTACTAAATATCTTAAGCGCGCCAATTTTGAAAAAAATAGTGGATGTCATTGAAAAACAAAAGAAATCGTGATTTTTGCGGCTGATTCGGGGCCCTGATCACGGGAAGAGTCTATCAGACGTCTTGATATATCATAGAAAAGTACACGGGCGCTCGGGCCCCAAGGCCCCAAGGCCCAAGAGGTTCTAACCTCAAATGCTATATTTGCGTCGCTTAGCGCTCTCTGCATTTACAAGCAGCAGCGCCTGCAGACATACTAGTAACTAATAATAATAATATTCTGGGACATTAACACACACGGCCATCTGATCCCAAACTAAGCAGACCTTGTATTATGGAAACCAGATAACTGGTAATATACTACTTAAAATACTTTTCTTTTGTAAATACATACTTAAATATAATAATTACACCCAGACTCAAGACAAACAGACATGTTCACCACACGAATGTCTGACTTGGGTGGGACTTTTTTTCTTTTTTATTTCTTTTTAGGTGGCGTGGTCGGTAAGATACTTTCTTTTCACACCGCAGGTCGTAGGTTCGATTCCCACCCGAAACAAACATTAATGATGAACATTTGTTTTTGTGTCGAGTCTGGGTGTAAATATCTGTTATAAGTATATATTTACAAAAGATAAGTATTTTAAGTATAGTATAAACCAGTTATCTAGTTTCCATAACACAAGCTCTGCTTAGCTTGGGACCAGATGACCGTGTGTGTTGATGTCCCAGAATATTTATTTATTTAGTTATAACACCTTTGAATAGTATAGGCGTAAGCGCTGTTATAATGATACATAACTGCGTGTGCGCACCTCCTTAGTCCTAACTGATAAATTGCGAGGGAACAATCATCCTAACTACATAATACAATAACCGACTTCGGCTTGATTTATTATTGTACGTTGACCCTTGTGCCCTCTGTTGGTATCACTTTTATAACCCTCGACAAAAAAGGGGTATTATACGTTTGACGTGTGTATTACTGTGTATCTTTGTAGAAGTTTGCAATAATAGGCTATTCACTACTTCTACTTCAACCCTTTTTAGCGTCCCACAGCTGGGCACGGGTCTTCTCTCAACTATCTTATGAGTTTAGAGAGTTTAGGCTTTAATCAACACACGCCGGCTAAGTGCGGGTTGGTGGATGTCACATGTCCTCGAATGATTAGGTCTTAGACGTGCTGGTTTCCTCATGATGTTTTCCTTTACAGATATTGAGCAGCGGGGATTAAACAATTCACGTTAAGATGTGTGGGCACGACCGGGAATCGAACCCGCGACCTTATATTTCTAAGGCGAGGTCCGTACCGCTACGCCACCGCTGCTTGTAGAATATTATTATTATATTATAGACTTACTACGATGAAATACAGCAGCGGTGGTGCAGCGTTATCGGCCTCGCCTTTGTAATTCCCCGGTTGTGTTTCAACACCGCTGCTAAGTATTGGCGAAGGAAAACATCGAGAGAAACCGGCATGTTTAAAATTAACCATTCGAGAACATGTGATATCTATCCACCAAGTACTTGGCCAGTGTGAGTGTTTTTTTATTGTTTAATAGGCTTACGCTTGACTACAACCAGATTTTAAGCAATGATGTGGACTACGATGGGACGCGCTTGCCCAATATACTGATCCACTATACGAATAATACAAATACGATACGAATAATTTTTAGTGAGAAGGTGGATTAAGGCCTAACTCTCTCAACTTGTAAGATAGTTGAGAGAAGGCCGGTGCCCAGCTGTGGGACACTAAAAGGGTGGATGTGATGATGTAATAGCACGAACAAACAACATTGTTTACTTGACTATCTACCTAGGAGTATCCCGGAAATAACCCATTAGGTACCACAATGGGTCCCAAAAGTGCCATCATTTGTCAATTGACTTGTTTATCTCACGATGCCTCATGTTTATATAGGGTGACTGGTCAGTGTAAAATAATTTACCACACTGTACTGCTCTCGATTAAAAATAAAATTAAAAAAAAATATTTTGTTTAGTAAAATAGATTTATTTACAACATAAAGATGCAACGGGTCTTACAAACGTTTTTATTTTTACTTTAAATCTAAATATATAAAAGAAGAAACTGACTGACTGACTGACATATCAACGCAGAGCCCAAACCGCTGGGTCTGGAGACTCTAAATTTGGCACATAGGTTCCATAGGGGTGCACCCCTGGACCCATAAGAAAGGATTTTTCAAAACTCACCCTTTAAAGGGTTGAAACGGGGTTCCAAAGTTTGTATGGAGAAACAAGATTAGTGAGATCAATTTCGCGGGCGAAGCCGCGGGCGGAAACTAGTTGTGCATAAAATTACGAGAAAACCTGTGTTTTTACTTTTTTTATATCTTAAAAAATGGATGAGATATTTACTTAGAGAGCATTAACACAGGAGGTGTTTACACAACTTCAACGGTAGTAGTAAATTGTTTCTGCCTGTTTTTTAAGGGGGGGGGGGGGGGGGGGAGTTATCGACGTACAGCACCAAAGTTGAAGTGCCTTAAAAATGCATACGTAAATAAAAACTAAACACAAATACGCAACAAGACCGATGGAGACGGTGTCGGGGCAGGATTTGCCCCCTGACCGAAGTGGTCCTACGCTGCCCGTGAACACGGGCAGGTCCTTAGGTAGGGCTGCTATGGCAGCCCGTCTTCATGGAGTTGCTTCCCCCTTTGGAAATGCGGTGCCGGGGCCGTGAACGCGGCCGCTCAGACTAGCGTTAGTTTGGTGGAGGGCGTTGTGCGAGAGGGAGCGTTTCTTTACGCCGCGCGTGCGGTCAGGCCCTAGCGGGGTTCCCGTGTGGGGAGGCCCAACAGGGGCCGACCTGCGTACGCTGTGGCGGCTCAGTGTCGCTCCCTCTGCACGAAACGTGAACAGTAGGTATGTTCTTAAATACTGTTCCGAAAAGTGAGCGCGTGCCTTTCTCCATAGGAGGGGGAGAGCAGGCTTCCTCGCAACAAGGACGAGAAAAAGTCTCCGTCTCGGACGAGGCTCGCCACTTTGTTCCGAATCGAAAGCGAATCCCACAGCCAAGCACATAGAGCATCCGACGGAACACCGGGGGGTTTTAGTGGTAAATCAGGCCCAGCCACTTGTAGCTGGAGATCCTATGAAGTCTCACTTGCCCGGGAAAAAAACTGGGGTTCCACATAACCCTCGCCCTGCGCTCATTTAAAGCGAGGGGATGCGCAAAGCATTTCCCTTCAAAGAAAAAGGCAGAGAAAGATAACGCGCCGCGGCGGAGCATGAAGGACTCGCCTTGGTAACGATCATCTTCCTTCTCTACTAAGCGGCTCAATATTAAATATCGAATTGATTAAAAAAATTTGGCACAATATTTTTTTTTAGGAAAGTTGTTTGTCTAATACACGGGTCTTTGAGAAACAGCCTAGCTACGGGACATTAAAAAGGGTTTCTGTGTATGTGGGGAGCCGGCCGACGACGTGACACTGCGGCGCTCATTACGTGGTCTCCACTCGACAACCTTTATTCAATTCAATTCAATTAATTTATTTCAGACTCTTTATCTAGAGCATGTACAGAAATACAGTAGGTACATTACATTCAGCTTTCACCCATTTAACATTAATAATTCATTATAATTGAATAATAAAAATACGTAATAATTAAATTCGAATTAACAATAAATTCAAATTAAAAATGTACATAAAAAAATAATGATAATAATAAAATTCTAAAAATTATTTAAATGAAAATTGAATTAATTTTATTCCCCAGTTTTCGGTTCAACGAGCGATGTGCCCTGCCCACTGCGAATTCAACTTACTTTGATCGCTAACAGACGTGATTATGTAGATTTAACCTATAAATAGCTTGTTGTAATTAAATGATTGCATATACCAGTTTAAACGGTTGAAAGGTCCCTTAACTCGCATACACTAGTTTTAAGTAAGTTTTAACTAGAAAGTATTGTGGCGTCTTTATGATAGAATGAGGTTTTTATTGGATATATCTTGGTTTTAGATTGAGACTATTCTCCGCTAATCTTACACTTTTATTACTATTATCTTTACAACGTAAACCATCAGTCTACTTTGTTGCGACGTAGATACTAATAATAAAGTACTACATAAAATAAGCTGACCCACATTAACATTGTATTGATAATTTTTTATACCAATAATTTTGTACTTGACAAGGGAAGACAGTAATCTCCACGACATGCGACACGGGGAATCCTGGGCCTCAATTCTGCAGCTTTAGACATACGAGAAAATGTCATAAAGAAATCGCCATTTTTGTTAGACGAATGTATAGTAGAGATAATAATAATAATAATAATAATAATAATAATAATAATAATAATAAATTTTTAGAGATAAATCTCTACTAGACATTCGTCTAACAAAAATGGCAATTTGTTTTGTTTTTCAATGACATCCGCCATTTTTTTATCTCAAGTAGACAAAATATTATTGAAAAACAAAAGAAATCGCCAGAATTTGGGCTCTGGTGTGGAGACCAGAGCATTAAAACATATTTTTATCTTTTGTTTATTTGGTAATAAATTTATCTTTTATCTTTTTATCATTTTTCTATTACTGTTATTATTAATCTAAACAGACATTTGTGTTCATAAACATATCTATCTGTTTTTATGTAATAAGGCCCAAAAATGTCAGAACGTTAGAAACTTTATAGGAGCAACAATTCCGACCTCTCTGCATGGTGTCACCAGACAACGCACCGGAACACGGAAGGCCGCTTGGCGGTGCGGCTTTGTCTAGTGGGTGATCACTAACCACGGCCGAAGCCCACCACCAGTTTTTGTCACCTGATTTGCACCACCCGCGGCCTACGTGTGGGGATTCAATTAAAGGTACACCACCCACGGACGAAGGTGACTCAGCCCCTAAAGAGTTTCGGCTTTAATCTACACACGCTGGCCAAGTGCGTGTTAATAAATGTCACATACCCTTAAATGATTAGTTCTTACACATGCGGATTTCCTTCACCAATATTGACCAGCGGTGATAAAACAGTTCACACAAAGATGTTTACGACTGGGAATTAAACTCGCGAATTTCAAAGGCGAGGATCGTACCGCTGTGCTACCGCTGCTCTCTTAATACATTGCCCAATGGTAATTTTTGTTTCACTTCAACCCTTTTTTGTGTACCACTGCTGTCACTGGGACTTCTCTCAACTATTTTATGAGTGAGAGAGTTACGCCATAATCCACAGATGAACTGGACTGCTGTGGCAGTTTGTGTTTGAGGTATGAGACACCAAATTTTTTTAGCAGGGTTGGTTATCCTTGTATTTTCGTACCTAATCTTAAATATCTATCGTATTTCATAGAAAGTCGATGAAAACGTTGCATGCTAGGTACGTACATTTTACGCCAACACTTGGCAGCTCAATACGCATGCGCTAATCACACTTAACACAAACTTTTGGATAGTTTTGTGTACACATCTAATCCAAGCAGAGATAATGTAAACATAAATATTAATTTAAAATAATTAAATAATTCACAAATAAGTTTATCGATAAATGAATTAATTATTAATAATTTGAAAATGGAAATGGAAGAGATTATTTTTATATGTAAGTACAATTATTGTTGTTTTTTTTTTGTGAATGTAATTTATTATTTAGTGAAGCTACATTTAAACTATAAATAATCGTTAGTACCTTCAACATGATTTTTAAATAACTTGTAAAGTAATGCCTATTATTTTAGATGAAATAAAAAACGGTAATAAAGTAAGTGCCATGAGTAAATTTGCGACTTAGTTAATAAACCTTTAACTACGTTCTTATCTATGTCAATAAAAAAAGCTAGAAATAAAAATAAAAACACTTCATCAACAATCATATCAGAAAGCTGCATGCAGTAAACAGAAAAACCAACTTCAGACTACTACAGAGCCGCAGTGCGCAGCTCAGTTTTCACCTAACTTCACGGCAGTAGAAAATAACACACATCAATGCTTAAACTACATTAAGCACTAGGAATAACAATAGAATAAAATATTACCAAAAATCTGTGATATAACAACAATATTTATTGAAAATAAGTGTTCTTATTTTATAATTTATATTCATTTGAAATTGGAATACTAAACATCTGGTTGTGGTTTTGCTATTGGATATTACAAGGCGTTAAAATTGGTAAGTTAATATAATTATTACATTTATGAATAAATCTGTTTCTGTTAGGATTGTAATTGAAATAATTTGTAGATTTATAGAACAGGGCTGCGCGTGGAAAGAATGTATTTAGTATTAGGTACTTATTTCAATGACAGCTGTTTTCATGTTAAACTTGAATAAATAAATATTAGTAACAGGTGATAAATGAATTAAATTATACTGAGTTTAAATATAAATTAAATTCATAATTGATAATTGTTGTTTAAACAATTGATAGGTTCCTAAATATTAACTTTAGACACTGTTGTCCATTGTAAATATTTTTGGTCAATATTTCCGTAAGAACAACAGTTTTTTAAAGTAAATAATTATCTTCTCTTCTTCTTCTTTACTTCGCATCACTTTTGATTAACCATATTTATGTGTGAACAGTATCTTCATGTAATTTACTTAGTCCTTGCGTTTATTATTAGATGACCTTGAAAATAAATTTATGTCAATAGACGTAGCCTGAATTAAGTTTATTAAAGTTTGATTTCAATCTTTAATTATGAATTTAAAGAAAGTCTGTTTTATATATACCAATGTCTTTATTTTTACGTATATTTTAATAAAACTAAATATAATCGACATAATTTACGTACCAAATTTCTTGCTTAAAAATTACTCAAAGCTTTTTGTGCATTCACGTTTTATAAGTTTCTTATAGATATGTATCTGTATGTTTGTTTATTAATGTATCTGTTTATAAGTTTGTAGCAACGTAGGGCTTCAACAAATGGACGAATTTCATGCGTCTTTTATTTAAAATGTGAAATGATCGGTTCTTAGCTATGTCAGGGTAATCTAAAACATTTTGAATTGAGAGTTATAAATTATTATCAAGGACATAAGAATTTTCAATATTTGTATTATTATAGTCATTATGAATAAATAAATAGCCTTGTAATTAACAATACCATCTAACATTCCTAGTAGTACCATGGCGTGTTCATTTTACGGACATTGACATAAAAATATAACTCCCCATCCCTAACCCCGCACTGCAGCGTCAAATCGATTGACGCGGCACGCATGCGCCAAGCCGCCTTATTTACGTCAGTGGTAGCATAACAGGAATAGAAAGTCGACATGCCGAAACCGACACCCGTCGAAGATTTGATAGTCCCTCCACAAGACACGAAAATATGTGGAACCATTTGTATCTGTCAAATGACCGCGGTCTTGAGTGCTGTAGCTATTGTCTACCTTACAGTAGCTATATACATGCCATATACTAGAGCTAACGCTTCGGGGATTGACCCAACGCCTATTATGTGCACTACTACTAGAGCTGTGAACAAAGATAATTGTGATTGGGGATCATGTGGGGAATGGTGTTTGAGCAAAACGTCAGGAGCTTGCATTCAAATCTACGTAAACGTCCGAAAGAATGGAACATCCTTATTATTATCTGAATGTGGTAGTGCTGCAAACAAAACTTGCTTCGGTATCGACCAGGAGAATGCTAAAAAATATCATTGTATCAGAGACGAATGTCGAAACCTAACTGGAACCTTTAATTGTACTGAAGGAAAGTGTATCAATATTACAGATGCCTTTGAATGTGCGTTTAGAGAAACAGATCCACCTTTAAAATGTTCAGGCAGAAGAGGGAAGATCACATGTATAGATGTCCACGGTTTATTTTATTGCAATAGAGGCACATGTAGAAAGATTAGAACGCCATATAATTGTGACCGCAGATGCGTTGATATTCCAACTAGAAACAAGAATGTTATAGTCCTAAGTGGAGATAGAGTGTTCTTAGCAAGATGTGTAAAGCTGCTACAAGAAAATGGGGGTGAAATCGTTTGGACGGACTCTGGTGAAGAAGTATTGATGTTGTCTTGTCATGCAGTTCACAACGGGACCTCAGGCGTTGTAGCTGTCGATTGCATTAACGCTGCTTTACTGCCTCGGACTGAAATCGCGGATCTAACCAACTTTACTTACCTTCAGTATTTATACCAAACTAAAGCTACACCAAACAGAGTTATAGCGCCTTCTGAAGTTGAACTTACTTTAGCAAATGACAGCCGTTTGATGATCAATTTGGAAGGCTGTGTGAATACGTTGGCTGATGAATGCAAGGAATTCCTTAAAGATTATGGTCGCGATGGGGCTGATCATAATGCAAAAGCAAGATTCCCCTGCTTTTATATGGAAAATAGTCCAGATACCGTTGTAGCTAGATTTGACTTGGATACTACATATCGTCAATTTTTAGTAGCATTAGTTCTTCCGACAGTTTTGGTGGTAGTTTCGTGTATAACTTTGATGTTATGTCAAACAACTGTTGAAGTTGGTGATGATGCAAAAATGAGGTTCAAGGGATGCGCCGGTGGTCAAGCCGATATGCAAATGCATCCGAATGATCCTGTTTCTCCACTTTGAGATCAGTCACGTAAGAATTACTTACATTACATAACTCTCGCTGTAGTAAAACTTTTGATTCAACTCAACAAGTTATGTCGGAGATAACTTGCAGAGTTGAATCTAGGAGCTACGAGATTTAGACTATTCTGTACTAATCATGCAGCAAAATCACAAATTCAATCGTCATCATTTCAAACTCAATACATTTTTCCACACTTTGCCAGTTGTGTTTACTCCCAACCAACAAACCTTTATATCCGTATCAAGATTTGATCTTACTTAAACGTATAAAGATAAGATTTTTTAATTGTACCTACAACAAGTCAAGGTTTTTATTTTAACCTTAATCAATAGATCTAAACTTTGACCTTGGCATGGATTCGTGACGGAAATTGTTACGTTTGTGAATTATTTAAGGGTTTTAATATGATAATCTTGTTTTTTCCACTTCAAAACAGACTTTTGTAAGGTTTTCAGTTTGATTCCGTCTTTCACAAAGTAAAAACGTACCTTTAACATTGATTCTTGACTAAAATGGTGTTCTGTTTTGAATTATGAGTTTAACAATCATCGTAGGCTATGTACTAACTAATAATATATTCGGATTTTATAAAGTGCTTTCATTATCTTTTTTTCTTTGCAGGCGTTCCCCTCCTCTGCGAGGGTCCGGCTAGTTCATTAAGAGACGACTAATTTGCTTGCAATGCTTTCTGCTGGTTGAAACTACCTCCAAATGTCTACTATAAGCAGATCTCGTGCCAGCCTATCTCCAATAGGATCTGAAAGGTCTACACTACCTATGGGCGCTTCTGCAGAACCAGAAAGCCCTGATTTAAAGTCTTTGGAGCCACCAACAAGAGAGCAACTTCTAGCCCAGTTTTATGAAAAATTCAAATTCTACACGTCTTTATGTCTCGGCACATCAGCTATTCTCGCAGTGTTTGCCTTTCTTTTTCTTATACCATTCGTTGTGGAACCAGCTATACAGACTATACTAGCAGAATTTGTTCCCGAAGCTGGAATCTGTTCAGTATCTGAACATGTCCATGCAGAAACATTAACGAATTGCACTTGGGCGTCGTGCCGAGAAGGTTGCACTACCGCTCACACAAAGTGTCATAAAATACGGGTAAATCTAGCTAGAACACCGTTTGTAGAAAACGCACCAGTTCCAATAGAATGGGATGAAACTGATTTGAAATTTCTAATAAATCCAGAAGGATGTGGATATCCTCCGAGAGTTAATTGTTCGGTTTTCGCCAACGACTACGCTGGTCCGAGAGCGCCGAAGATATTTCCTTGCTACTATAGCCTGACGAGGCCTGATTTGGTGGTAGCAAGGTATTCTTGGGAGTCAACGGTGAGAGGGTTGATCCTGGCGCTGGTGCTGCCTACAACCGTTTTCGTGTTTAGCTTAAGCGTGCTCGCTTATTGGCACTGTCGCTGTTGCGATAGAGCATGCAATAGGCGAGTCCACGCTGAGTCCTTCGCAAGTAAAGAAGAGTAAGTTTATACTTATTTATTTAATATGCTCCTATTTAATTAGTGTTACTTTATAAGCTATATGATTTTTTTCTTTAATTTTTGATACACGTTAACTGATTCTAGCACTAGTAAAGACGCGTAGGTTTTAAAATGGAAATTATAGTTTTTGATGGACTTTCAGGTCCTATAAAGTAAGCTGATGGAACATCGTAGTTTAATGGATTTTTGTACAGATTACAAGTATGTTTCACATTAGATTATGGCACAAATTTGAGGCAATTAGTTAGCAATATATTAGAACACAGTAAAGGCACATGATATTACATTTATTAAATTCAATCCTAGTCAAATTAAAATTTTTAATTGCGAATATTCTACATAATTTGTTATTTAGTATGACTTAATACAATGTAGGGATGATGTTTAGTATACTTTAATGATACAACGTATTGTGATACGATGTATTTTGACATCAAATGAAAACAATAAATGCATAATAAATTAGTAATAGGTAATAATATAGCAAGGAAAATTACTTGGCTATAAAATAATAAATTTTAGCGGTAGTTATTGGAATACTCGTACAATAATTCAAAATATAGTTTTGTTCTTTAGACAAATTATAATTTTTTTATTATTATTTTATTTTCAGTAGTAAACTGCTCTGCGAGTTGGATGATGATCCAAGTGATGACGTATTCTGACGCCGCGCTACCGCCGCCCGCCGCCGTGCCTCCCGCAACACCAATGGATACGCAAGACTATAGAATCAAATTGATCTAATTAACTCAAGCAATCAAGTTATTCACTAACTGGACTTTTCTATTCTTTACTGTCTATCTGCGATGGAATACGTTTACCTAGTGTGCCGATTCACTCAAAGTTTTTAGGTCTAGGTAAAGTTTGGATAATCTACTTTTATTTAGATCATGGATGGATGTTTATGGGTATAATGGTTCAATTGAAATTAGTTGTACTTATGGTTTTTAATATTATACTTTTTTATTGTTAATAATAGTTTGAAAGTCATCAATAATGTTACTAACCCTTGTTATATTAATACAGAAATTTTAGTATTGTCTTAGATTTACGCGAATATCACACATTGAAATAAAACTACTTTTTAACGGATTTTATCGCGGTTTATTTTAGATTTTAGATCGTGAACATGAAGTCTGAAAAGACTTTGAAACGTCGGGATCTAAAATCTAAAATAAACCGCGATAAAATCCGTTAAAAGTAGTTTTATTTCAACAGAAATTTTAATTTTGAACATATAGGCATAAATCTTGATCTCGGTAATAATTAGCGCTTGGGATATTTTTAGTATTATAAGTGAGTAATAATTAAAATTAACTATGTAGAGTTTCCAAACTTTAGCTGTAATTACTGAAATCTATTCTTTTGTTAGTTGGTGGATTCCTGTATGTTGCTCTTATATTAATATTATTAATACTATATATTATACTACTTAGAGCGACTATCTTACAATCAACATCTGACAATCTTTAATCTTAGTATCTTCAATACTTATCTAAACCCTGATAATATCGCTGGTCTAGCATGGTTTAATTTAAAGTTACATTTAATTATGGGGAGGAATGAAAAAAGATCTCAAACTATTTCTATCAAGAAAATCTTTTTGGCGGGCATTATGGCTTCATGCTTGTAGTAATAGTAGATATATTATTAAATCGTCTCTTTATTCCAAGGTTAAAAATTGTGTTTTCCTGATGAATGTCTTAAATGAGATGTTACTTAGTATTTGCTGATGAGGAGATAACGTTCGGTCTACAACTCGATCCAATCGTTATAAAAGACAGTTTGTTTCGTCAGCTTAAAACAATTTCTAGTCTTAATCTGAGCTATGCCGGTGCATTATCTATAAGAAATTTTTGTATAAAATTGTTTGCTTCTAAAAAGCGATTATTTAAAAATACTTGTAAATTCTTAAATGTAAGTAGATAGTAAAATATCAATAAAAATTCAAGTTCAAAATGTTACCTTATAACAAATTATGTGATTTTTTTGTATTAAACAAAAAAAAATACAAAAAAATATGCACACTTTAATATAGAATATAAATTATTGTTGTCAGTAATAATTTATACTTAATATTTATAAACAGAGTGAAACAATTTGATTAATATTTTAAACTAAAATGTTAATGAAATTGTTTAAAATTTACTACGAAATGCTTCTAAGTATTTTAAGTTACAAAATGTTTTAAGTAGGTAAATACTTACCTACTTGGTGAAATTTTGAAAATATTTTTTTTTACTTATGTTTTTTCACTTTAGTAAATAAGTATTTAAAAAATAAATATTTAAAATAGCTTTAAAATGCTTACTTAATTAGATTCTAGTTTAAGGAAAAATGTAATTTCAGCTATTGAACTCTGCCATTTTTGTGATATTATTATTAAATTTAAAGTGTCTTATAATAAATAATAATTCATTCAGTTAAAAATACGCAACTGATTTAATTTGCTGTAATTTCAAACTTCAAAAACAGTCAGCTCTCATAATAATATTTGTAATATCGACATCATTTAATTTTATTCCAAATTTGAATTTAAATAAATGTAATATGAATGAACTATAGGTAGGTACCTATTTGCTGTAAATTAAATCTAAATAATTATGAATGAATAATTATGTAGAAATATTTAGATCTTAATAATTATAATTAAATTAACAAGTGATATATCACAATGCAAACATCACAAAGTGTAATGACAAATAAAGCTTGTTTTTTAATACATTGCTTTATTTACCCCTCATATAATAATTAGACAGGTAGACAGAGGTGAACTCACTTATATTGCATTGGCTATTCGAAATGCCCGACCCAAATTTAGGTCGACATAAATAAAGAACAACATACTCAAAATAGCTTTAGATAGTAGCGGCCCAGGACTTTGATTTAGTAAAAAAGTGTTAAATGAAATTTGACATTTAATGTTTTATTAGACATGTTGTAAAAATGAAAAAAAAAATCAACAAACTACGTCACGTCAAACAACTACGTATCGTATAAAAATCAGTTTTAGTTTTTATTGAAAAAAAAATAAAAAGATAAAAAAAATAAAAGAAGAAAAAAAACGTGGTCAACTTTTTATTTGAAAATAAATCCCGACTGCGTATAGGTAATGAACTAAACTACGTATGAAAAAAACTGAAAAGAAAAAAAACAAGCACTTTGATAACCTTTGGTATAGAATTCAATAGGATGTTTTTGGTTTTTGATTTTTTATTTTGCTTGTTACATTTTTAGGCCGGTGTGCTGTACATAATTTACCAATTTAGTAATGATCTTGGGCCGAAGTGACTGAATATTTGACCTTAAATTAGGTCATGTAGTCTTACGACAATTGTCTTGTCCAAATTAGCAGTTATCATGGGATTGTGGTGGTGGGTTGAATTCTAAAAAAAAGAGATTGTATCTACTTAGATTTTTGTCAATGACATAGAATGAAGAAATAAATTAAATTATTAATTCAATCTTATAACATGATCCTTAAAGGTTAGTAACAATTCACACTTCTACGCTATGTTAGTAAGTACAAATTATTTTATATGAGGTAGGTATTTATTTACATTAGATATTAATATTTTATTTTTCAACTCCAACTACAGTCCATCAAATCTAAGAAGTACCGTTTGACAGTTTTAAACGTAGTACATTTAGAATTTTATTTTTTGTATGAAAATTATTGTTTATGTTATGTTAAAATAAAAATAGCTTCATAAATCAATTATTTTACAGGAAAGCTAATAAAAATAGTGAAAGCTAAAAAGCTAATAAAGCTAAAGCTAATTTAATAGAAAATAGTGAAACGTCAAAAGGTACTTCTTAGATTTGTTCAATTGTAGTCGCACATCGCACTCAAATTTAAGTTTTTTCTATACGGTAGCGAATGAAAAACATAGCTACTGCTGTCCTTTCTATTTAAGTTTAAACATCATTGTCATAAGCACACGCCTGTTTAAACATAATAATATGTCCTGTTTAGTGATGTTATATTATGAGATATTCATATTCCTATCGGAGAATATATTCATTACGTTATATTATAATACCATACCTATTACTGGGTATTAGCCTTATAGCTGCTACACATAGTTTCGGCTGCACTGTCGCCAGACTAAGTAAATTTACGGGCTAGAATACCACAAATTAGAACTTAAATACATGAACACGGATATAAATACATGTTTTATTTTAAAACACCGCTTTTTTTCGTCCGAAGTTAATAAAATATGTTCGTACCTAAATATTCGACTCCAAATTTCCAATCTCACTTGAACGACATTAAGATATACGCATTTTAATTTATTTTCATCTAGATGTGATTATTATATCGAACAAACATCTTTGCCCACCGTACTGAAAAATGTGAAGTTGTTGCGCATTCCGATCCAAGATGGCGGATTTCCAGTCCTATTCTTATTTCAAATGCAAAGTATTGCTTGTGTCACTCAATACCACGCACGTTTCATATATTAATATACCTAATCTCGTTCTAATATAACCTAATATTTAGTATTATGAATACATGTAGCTCGTATTCTAATCTAATATGAATATATTCCTTACATCTCTAACCCTACTAGTTGGAGGTTTAGGAATTAAAAACAGTCAATAGTTTCAGTGATAAATATTATTACTTTTAAACCATTGTTATCTACAAGGAAATGTAAACTTATACCTATTATATAAAAGTAGAAATCGTTTTGATACTTGCCATTTGCAGATTGTAGTTTTTTATGGCAGTTTTAATCCTTCTTTTGGCTACAGCTCTATTGTGTCGGTATTTTTAAGATGGCGCTCAAAGCGTTGTTATTAACTATCACTTTCTCTATGATTTCATCGGAGGTAAGATCATTTTAATTATTTTACACTAACAATATTCTTAAAAACGAATCAAGCCGAGAATAGATGATACATTTTTGTCCTTTTCTTATAAATGACACTTTTGAATCACATGACAATGACATAACAAATATATGGTGACTGGTAATCAACGTTGAAAACTTTACAACAACGTGGTAGTGCGGTGGATGCCAAAACATTAAAAAGTGAAGCGAAGTGAACGTGGTAGTGCATGATTACAAACAACTTTTCTATATGAATTTATTTTCTTTTCCCATATAAATTTGAAGGCTTTTGAAGGTTTAAGACTAAAAATATCAAGATTAGCAGACAACTTTAGGTAGGCGTGAATAATCGGGTAATAAGACGGTATTTCAATAACATAACTACGGCAAATATCACTTCACCCCAATCTCTCGATAGCACAATCACGAATTCTACCAGTTAGTTACAGATCGTTAAGATTACGTTGGATTAAATCGTAACGTTCACCGAGCACGTTATTGCATCTGCACTTCCCGATGACACAACGGTCCAACACAGTGTCAGCCATTCTAAGATGGCCGCTTTACTCGTGCTCGGTGTTCATTCGTTTGTTCATAATGTCATTTTCGAGTGACAGCTGACTTCAAAGACGGACGCGATGTGCCAACAAATTTAACTCAATTTCCTGTGTCTTAACAACAGTATGGACGGACGAAGCACTAAATTTCACAATACTCTTTTTATTAAATAGGTAATAAACTAATAATAATTATCTCAGTAGAAGTGCTGCCAGATCAAACATCCTATTTAGTGCTAAAAAAGCAACACTGTAGTAGATTCACCAAATAACCCGAAGTAATTCCCCACCAAACAATAATAAATTCTATTGTAAAACATTTCGGTGTAATATCATCGTCATCACCGCTAGACATAGGCCTTTACCAAAGCACTCCAATGAACACGATCGTCACTCGACCTAGTCTAAGTCATTGTACGCTACGTTTGCCAATCCGTGGTCTCCACTCAAGAACTCGTTTACCACAACGTGTGTCTGTTTTGCGGCAGATATGACCGGTCCATTACCTCTTAGCTTACTTATCCAGTGAGCTATGTCGAAAACTCTAGTTCTCTGTCGGATCACTTCATTGCGTATTCGATCCTTCAGAGAAACTCCGAGCATGGCCCTTTTCATGACTGCCCAAGTTTCAGCTCCTTATGTCGTAACCCGTTACACGTAGGACTCACTGATTAAAGACTTTCGTCTCAAGACTTTGTAGAATTGGTGCCATGAAGATTCAACGTAATTTTCCATATATTGCCCGACCTAGTTGTATTCTTATATTGGCCTTTTTCTCAAAGTTGTTGTTGTCTATCTGCAGTATTTGCCCGAGATATGTAATAAACTCTGAAACAACGTTAACAACCTTACCGCAATCGACCCCAGAAAAATATGGTTACTTATCATGACTTTTTTATCTGGGTTAATCCGAAGATATAGCAGCATATTTTGTTGATTCTGCAGCATTTGATCTATAATGACGATGTCGTCTACAAACCGCGCGTGTGAGAGGTGCTTGCCATTGTAAATGCCCTGTCTTTTCCAGTTCCACGTCTCAAACATATCCTTCAGTGTATTAGTTAATAATTTGGGGAAGATCACATCCTCTTGTCTTATACCCCAATGCGAAGGTTTAGTCTGCTGGTTCTGTACTTGGACACATAAATATGAGAGACGCTAACGCCTATTTCTCTCCAGTGATTACAGTCCACGAGGTCTAAACTAAGCTTTGCATGTGTGAGTACACATGAGTGGTGAAGAGTTCAAACAAGCCGATTCCCATTGGTTTCCCTTTAGAAAATCGACAATATCACGTACATACTTACACTTTCACTTCAACCCTTTTTAGTGCCCCACTGCTGGGCACGGATCTTCTCTCAACTATGTTATGAGTTGAGAGAGTTTAGGCCTTAATCCACACACGGGTTGGTGGATGTCACATGTCCTCGAATTTTTAATTCTTAGACATGCCGGTTTCCTCACGATGTTTTCCTTCACCGACATTAAGCAGCGGAGATGAAATAATTTACACAAAGATGTGTGGGCACGACCAGGATTCGTTTCGCGACCTTATTTATTTAAGGCGAAGACCGTACCGCTGCGCCACCGCTGTACACTCATACATACTTAATAATACATTATGTGACGCCTCAAAGATAAGTATAGCATCAATATCGGCTTCCCTTTTACAGACTTCCACACTTTGCTATGTGCACATACATAGTTAGGTGTAATGTGAGCCTAGGGGTGCGCTAAATCTCCCCCTCCCACACCACATGCCCCAACGCTTGAAAGGGCGAACTAGCATTCAGGAGGTCACGGTTGTGGCACTTGTGGTTCCCATGACCTTTTAGTTAAGCTGAGGTTTTAGTTCGGGTAACCAGTTGGTGTACCCTGCCTTGCGCCCATACTAGGCGACGGGATCTTTATAGGATTTTCCCCCGTGAAAAAAGCGGTATGTCGTTAGCCTAAGCGCGACACGTCCTTTGCTTGGTTTAAACCGGTTTATACTGCATTTTGACATTCAGCCTGAAGCGGGGTACATTCTATGCGCTACGGAACTTTACAATTATCACTAAAATGTAAAACTGAACTTATACTTCGCGACCTCTATCAGTTTTTCGTTTAAAATAAAACTATATTATAACGGATTTATCGTGGTTTATTCTAGATGTTTCAAAGCCTTTTTAGACTTCATTTTCACTGGTGGACTTGAGGTATTTGACGTCCAAAATTATTTATCACAACTATTACTGACTACCTACAAACATTATTATTTAAGTTGCGTTCCGATTTAAGCAAACTGAGCTCGCTAGTGTCTTGAATTCTGAGTTTATTTTGCTTATATTTTGGTAGAAGTTAATTAAGCACTTCGTCCCAAGCGGGTGGTATACCTATTGTAACCAAAATTAGGATGTTTTTTTAATATCAATAGCTTCGCGCATCATTCTTGGTAGGAACCGGTTTTTTTTGACAAGTACCAGTGTCAAATCTCAGATAATGGTTGATGCCTTTTTGAGTATGGAACCTTTGTGAGTTTTTTTTCCTTTCAGGATACTCAAAAACAATTAGAAGATTCTTTCTACTTAAGAAGACGACAGAACGAGTGTATTGAGGAGACGAGAGTAGATCCAGATATTGTTACAAGAATTAGAAATGGAAACTGGAAGGTATTCTCACTCCAAGTCCTTAAATGTGTTCCAAAACAAAGGCCTAATGCTTTTTTTTAACGGTTAAGCAAGACACAGAAGGTTCTGGATCAGTAACAGAACACATTCCATCAATTGTTCAAAATTACATATTTTTTAATTTCTTTGTTTCTTTCTATACCTATGAAAGCGCGCTGGGTAAAATTAGCGGTCACTGACCCTATAGAGTACACAGCTGGTATGGTGACTCACGGGTGACAGTTCAATCAGTATCAATAGTAAACATCTTACGTGAGCGATTACATAATACACCCATCAGACAAAGCCGCACCGCCAAGCGGCTTTGCCGTGTTCCGGTGCGATGTCTGGTGACACCATTCAAGAGGGTGGGTCGAAATTGTTGCTCCTTTATTGTTTCAACCTTAAGGAGCTTCATTTCACTGCCACTTTCCCACCGAAATTCACTTGTAATCACGAGTGGGCTGGCGCGTCCCATCGTAGACTACACCATTGCTTAACATCAGGTATGTTGTAGTTAAGCGCTAGCCTATACAAGATAAAAAAATGTGTGGTCTCCACTCGAGAACATTTATTCCCCAACGGTTATCGGTTCTGCCGTCCACTGACACTTCAACTTGCTCACTCTGAAATCTTAATTCTGTTCTCTTCTAGAGTAGTAGCTCTCAAGAAGTAAAGAACTGGGCCCTCTGCGTTCTACAGAAAGGAGGTTTAATGACCAAAGAAGGTGTTTACAAACTGGATGTAGCGATGGCTAAAATTCCATCTGCTGGTAAAATTCTTCTTAATGTTATAAATTGTCATTGAAGTTCTTACACCACGTAAGTCAAAAATAGCAACTCTTCAGATGGAAGATAAAACTACACAATTTTACATCGATACCATGATAATACAATGTCACAATTTGAATATAGGTACTTGTTAGATCTATTTATTTGACAATGCTTGTGAAAAAGATAAAAATGGCGTCTTAGAGCGTCGCAGTTTTTTTAGTTTTTTTACTACTAATCCTTTAAAAGCTTGTATACTTATTTAAACTTGACAATGGCAAAATTGCGGAATAATTTCTGCAGAGGTCATAATTAAAAGAAGAAGAAGACAATGCTTGTTTCTGATTTGCTGAAATAACGTCTCTTCTGATAATTTAGCGAGAGGCATAGTAATGTCAAAACTACAAAATTTTAACTTACGTGGTTTTAGAACTTCAACACTCAGTTCGTCTGTTACGCTTTCACGCCTAAACTATCGAACCGATTTGGATGAAATTTGATAAGGAAGTAGTTCGAAACCCGGGGAAGGACATAGGATACTTTTTGTTTGACTGCGCAAAAAATGGTTTATGGTTTTGCGCGATGTTAACTGAACCTATGATTTTTTTTGAAAATAGAACACTATTTTAAAAAAAAGTTGAAATAATAAAATCTTTTTTGTGATTTCAGAACAAACCCACATCGTAGATCTAATCGACAAATGTCTGAGCAGTAAAGCGATTCCAGCACCAGATATTGCGTATAAATTCATGAAATGCTTCCAGGGTACTCTCTCGAATAGATCTGAACTCATATGCGGGGTATAAACACAGAGCAGAAAGTACCACGTCGGTAGGCTTCTTTTTCTACTTTTGATTGTGGCCTCTGCAGAAATTACTCGGCAATTTTGCCAATGTCAAGTTTGAATAAGTATACAAGCTTATAAAAGATTACCTATTAAAAAACTAAAAACCTGCGACGCTCTAAGACGCCATTTTTTCATCCCCCCCCCCCCCCCCCCCAATAAAAAGAAAACATAGGTATTAAAATATAAATAACCTGACACCAAATGTCATTTTACACCAAAAATCTATCGAAAGCACTTGGAAATCTAACGATATAGTTAAACTAGAAATGATCTAGGTAAAACAACATTAAAACAAAACTAGGTATTTTATAACGGATTTGATCGCTGTCCACTTGAAGTTTGTAAAACCTTTGAAACGTCGGGATGTAAAAAACTAAAATAAAATTCGTTATAGTTTTATTTCAATTTGTGATATTCGCGTAAAAAATACTAGGTAAAACAAATTTATTTACTCACGCTTACGAGAATATTTTTGTAATAAAAAATATTTTTACTATAAATTATTTTTAATTATAAATTAGTATTTTTATTTTTTATGTTAATATTTTTGGTATAATTTAAATAAATTGTTTCAATTTTATAAAACAATTTTTTTATTGCCCATTCTAAGCAAGCCCGATACCTACACTTTATTGTATAAGTACATTAAACTATTAGTGTCTCGTCCACCATGTTGGATTTAAAATAATGTCGCCCAACACTAATTTGCATAGTCGACAAAACATAAATAAATAAATGAAGGTAATCTTCATAACACAGCGCCATCTAGTCCTAAATTAAGCAATTATTTTTGCTTGTATAGGTACTTAATAACTGATTATAGTACTACATAAATACATTTTTTGTCGTAAATACAAACATAAATTGTGCAGAAATTACACCTAGAAAAAGATAGGTTGATATTCTAAATTGAGTTTTTATCCGAACAAACAAGATATGGGTAAATTGCACAACTTAATTAAAACCTTTTAGAAAACAACCATTAAACCAATAGTTACGACCTACCTATCTAATAATTTATACTTTTGTTGTACCTAGATATAGTTTCAATATCTATATTAATATTGATTTAGTTAAAACTATTTTGTAGGCTGCATTTTCCTATTCACATTACTTTAAGTTAGCGTCATCTATAATTTAGGTGAAGAACTACATTACAATTTCCTGTACAGCGACATCTTTTGGTAATATTGTTATTTAATTGGTACCTTTGTGTTGGGTAATATTAGCGTTACTGTAGTTACATGCATTATGCAATAGATGTCGCTAAAACAAAATTATAATTATTTTAGTTATAATATCTTATAATAATGTATTACGTAACTTTGATGTGATTATTCATTTAAGTAATACTCAACCTGTCCGCGCGGAACTTTCAGAATTGAATATTAGAGAGAGGTTCTAGTTCCTTCAGATTAAACGTAATTTACCTTGGAGTAATTGGTAGGCAATGTTTTTGTACTACAATAAATACCCCATTGTTCATAGGTGTTCATAGGTTCATAATTAGCATATTTACTTAATTAAACGAAGACGATCAATGCATTGTGTTTTCATTCAGTATCAAAGTCACACAGCAAGCGGTCTAAAGTTCTGCCCACTTTACAGAAGGTAGGTATTTTTTTTAACAGCCTGTAGTGTCCCACTGCTGGGTTAGAGCCTCCCCCATCCAAGCTTCCTCCGTCCAAGTCGCGACAAACGAGTCTATATCATCGCACCATCGTTTCCTTGGTCTTCCTCGGAGACGACGACCGTCTCCAGGAATCCACTGCGTAGGTAGGTAGGTATATCTTCAAAAATTTTCACTACACTTCTGCCCTTTTTAATGTTGGGAACGGGTCTTCTCTTAACTATCTTACAAGTTGAGAGAGTTTAGGTCTTAATCCACACACGCTGGCCAAGTGCGGGTTGGTGCATGTCATATGTCCTCAAATGATTAATTCTTAGACATGCCAGTTTTGTCACGATGTTTTCCTTCACCAATTTTGACCAGCGGCGATGAAACAATTTACACAATTGTCGGCACGACCAAGTATACAACCCGTGACCTTATATTTCAAAGGCGAAGCCGATAACCCTGCTGCCCAAACAGAATTTTTAACTTCGGTAAATAAGATGGGTGTTTAAGTTTGACCTAGGTAGGTCTATCTGATTCATTTTTATTATATAGATAATAAAAAGGTGAAATGTTTGTTTAGTTGAACACGATAATCTACTACTACTAGACTACTAGACGATTTGAAAAATATTTGCACTGTTAGATAGCTCATACTACCTATATTGAGGAAGGTCATTCAATTTTGTCTCATTGCGTGTGGGTCACGTCGGTCACGGCTTGATATCTGGTGACCGCTGCTCAATATCGGTGAAGAAAAACACTGTGAGGAAACCGGCATGTCTAAGAACTAATCATTCTAGGTGTATAAGATTCCACCTTCTTCCACTTGAAGACTCGACCTCTTTTTTACTCAACCTTTTTTTTAATCAAAAAAAGAACAATGTTTTCTTAAACAAATGCTTGTCAATATTATTCTATTATTCACTAGCGGACCCGGCAGACGTCGTTCTGCCCGGTAAAGCAGTGCTATCTACCGGGTCTCAGACCTACCGAATATAACCAATAATAAATAATAGGTATCTAACCCGGCTATCGGCACTTCTTCGCTTTCTAAATTTTCTTTTTTTTTAATTTTTTATCTGCGTAAGAACCATCCTCGTACTTAAAGGAATATTTAAAAAAAAGAATTAGCGAAATCGGTCCCGCCGTTCACGCGTGATGTCGCATGTCGTGACAACGGAAAACGGGTTTCATTTTTATTTAAATAGATTATTATACTCTTTTTTGCCAAGATAACACGTACATTATTACTCAAATCTTTCCTCATCTAGTTCATAAAGTATACAAAATCTTAACACTAGGACATATTGTGACATCCACCCGCACATTGCCAGCGTGTGTTGATTAAGACCTAAACTATCTGAACTCTGACCGCTAGACCGCTCTCTCTATGTTCAGCGTACGATGAACGACGTACTACCTACGTTACGACGAGTTGGTACTATTTTTTGTAAGCACGTCCATTTTTAATGGTATCATGGTATTATGTTACACCCTTTTTACACGCTATAAATAGTCGCATAAGTTCTAACATCGCGGAAGTCAAAATTAATAATTTTTCAGGAGAGCAATACTGCCATCAAAAGAAAAAAGGGCACATCTGACTTTTGGAACGAAGTTCCTTATCGCGCGTTGTGAAAGGGGGCTAGACGGAAAAAATTCTTACGAAAAGTTGTCACGACACTTTTTGCTATAGTAAGCTATTGTAAGCTGTAGGTATTTTATAAATATCTAGCGGCCCGCCCTAGGTTCGCCCGGGTAGCTTCAGCCTACTCAACAATTTACAAAAAAATGTGAAAAATAAAGAACCGCCCAACCGAGTTTGTGCAAACTTCACATAAACCATCTACTAAATAGTCCGAACAATGCCTAAACATTTGGTTTGAATAGGTAAGCCCGTTTTTGAATTATAAAATTAAAACGAAAAGTGGCATTGAGAGAGATAAAGAATTATAAATTCGTTTGTCTTTGTCTGTCATCTTGACATTTATTCTAGTAAGAAAGAGACAAAATCCATTTTATCTAGACCGAGACCGATTTTTATATAGGTACATATATGTACCTATGCCAAATCCTAGATGTAAACATTGTGACCTATCGGTGTCAAACATGGACATTGCTCAGTAAACGCTGTGAGTACCTACTACAGGCGACCCACGGCACTGATTTTCAGCAATATTCAATGTTATTAGGAAAACATTCAAATCGACACATTCGTTGAGTGCTATAAACGTAAACACAGATACTATGCGTTTCAAATAAGAATAGGACTGGATCTCCGCCATCTTGGACCGGAATGTGTAACAACTTCACATTTTTCAGGACGGTGGGCAAAAATGTTTGATAATAATAATCACATCTAGACAAAAAAAATATCAAAATGTGTATATCTTATTGCTGTTCCAGTGAAATTGGAAATTTGCAGTCGAATATTTAGGTTCGAACATATTTTAATAACTACGGACGAAAAAAAGGTGTTAAACGGTGTTAAAAGTTAAAACGTGTGTTTATAACCGTGTTTATGTATTTGTGCACTATTATGGAATCCTAGCTCGTAAATTTACTTAGGTAGGTAGCTGTATGTAGCTACATACCTAAGTTAAGTTTTCTACATAAATCACTTTTTCATACATTTTGAAATAATATTACTGTCTGTGGTTTGATATTTTGTGCTGTCGCTACTTTTGCTAGTATTTTGGTATGGTAGCCGCGAGTGCAGTCCCATTCTTATTTGAAACGCATATTTGGAACCTACACACACACGTCAACATAACACCCTCCTCTATCATCAATACCTAGTTAAAATAATTAACTGCAAAAACTCCATAGCTTCAAACTAACCGCTGTTATTCATTATAAACCGCTAAAACACGCATCTTTTAGTCTGCCATGGTCGGTTATATTGATGAAGTAAATTATAACCGGCAAGTTAAATTAATTAACGTCAAAACCTATGGTACGGTTATGACGTAATTATAAAAGCAGGTGTAAGGACGTCTAGCGTGTATTTAGTAAGTACTACCTGATCTAAGCTGAGCAAAAAGTTTTTCACAGTTCCTCGGGCTAATTAGATACCTGAGTCGTTATTTTAGGTAACCCTTTTTGTGTCAAACTGCTGGGCACGGGTCTACTCTCACTATTGGTGGTCTGAGGAGTAACCTTCGATTCTTTTTTAATCTTAAGATAGTGTTCCGGACGGGCTGGAAAAATTCAATATATGAAAATCTAGCTGACGCCCTGAACACCTACGTGTTCATAGATTTCGTGACGACGATTTATACTCCCTGGAATACTGCCCACTACTGCTTTGTTCTCCTGTCCGCTACGGGAAAGCCACCGGGACACTAAATGAAACACCGACTTGACAACATACGCACACACTTGAGATTACTGCTTGATCATTACTTCTTGCAGTGGTAGATCGCAATTACGCCGTGCTACGCCCGCCGAATAGTGCGGTACGCTTAGCTACTTCGAAACTTTACCGTAACGACGACCGCAGTAACCTCTCCTGTGTTAACTTTAATTTCATTTCAAAAACTATACATTTTGGTTCCTAGCTATTAAACTATTAGGGCTAGATCTATACGGTAAACACTATTAGCAAGCCTACCTAACCCTCTATCTAGGAAGCCTAAAGTTTTGAACCTAAGTTCCTAGGTTTCGCAAGTATAACGAGAAATGTCTGCAAAATCTAGGCACTTTAGGTGCAGTTAGTACTTTCACTCGTTATACTTGCCAAACCCTAAGACCTAGGTTCACTATCTCCTACCTATTGATAGATAGCCTATCTAGGTACAAATTAAACACAAAACTATAATTCATTTATTAAAACTTACAAAGTTATAGCGGACTTTCTAACAACGTCATACAACTTTCTTACAAATTTTAACATTTTACAATTTTACTATAAAATTACCTGAAAATACATTACATACTGCTTATACTGTTTAATTACAACTTAATTTCAACAATGTTAATAAATTTGGGAAATACAAAATCTATTATTAACATTAGCGAGATGAAGGTACTTATTTTATATAAGTACCTACATTTTTTAACATTTTTAACAACAAAAATATTTCTAAGAAAACTGTTAAAATGTTCTAAGATATGCACTATCACATTTTTCAATACTGAATTTACTGATAACACCAAAACCTACTGATAACAATAAACTTACTGATAACAGTAAACCTACTGATAACTTTCTGATAACAATAAACTTACTGATAACAGCAAACCTACCGATAACAACAGCCTACTGATAACAATAAATCCACTGATAACAATAACCTGCTGATAGCAATAAACTTACTGATAACAATAAACCTTCTGATAACAATGTCTGGCACAGTCTAAGTCTATCGCAAACACTAAGTCTGTCGCGAACAGATAGGCTTGCGCTTGACCACAACTTGCCTGATGTGAAGCAATGTGTCACTCGTGACTAGAAGACCGGCAGATTATAGCTATTGGGAAACATAGATGCCGGCAGCGAATTCCACAATTTGGCAGTTCGCACAATGAAAGTAGAAGCAAAACGCTTTGTGCGTACCCGTGGAATTTCCACCATATAACGGTGGCGCATAGCTGTACCTCTACTTGTCGATGGAAGAACGGGGATGGGGGAATAAGATTGTGTAATTCCAACGCACGGTAAAAGACCGAAAGACTAGCAACTATGCGGCGAAGCTCGAGGCTTTACAAGTAGGCTAATTCAAGTAATTAAATAAGTTCACTTACTCACTGTAAGTTGCAGTTAAGTTTCGATCAAAACAGCCTTCTTCGTACTCTCGTAATCTTGACAACCGCTGTCAGATACGCTCGCGTCATGTTCGCGTCACGCGAGCGCTTTAGATTAGATATGACAGCTAAACATTACAAAAATTCCATTTTGTACTACGACATAAACTTATTGCAACTGCACCGCAACTTGATCAGCGCGTCAAGAAATTACGTGAATTAGGGCACAGGTTTCCTAACAATGTATTCCTTCATCTATTTATATCATCCATCTATTCTGATTTACATTTCAAAGTCGAGTATAGTCGCAGCGCCTCTGTTGTTAGGTACCTACTTTTAAATAAGAACAATAATTTAATAGACGCCCTTTTCAATCAAAGTCATAACAAATTGCTACTAATTAATATATAAAAACTATTGGTTCAAAGAATCCATGCAGTAGGTTGTTATTAGTTATAAAAAAAATTATATCAAAAAAATCCATAAGCTTGTAATTGCAGTGTCTAGTTCAAAATTGGACCTTAGGCAACATTCAGGTAGGCAATCACCTACCTGTATATAAGTAAAAAAAAACGTGAGGAAACTGACGTCCACGCTCTACCTAACACAAAATGTCCCCTCAATTTTAGTGCGACAAAGGAAACCGCCGCGGGAGGTTTCCGGGACTCTTCAACAGCGCACCTGTGCAATGCAGTACTCGGAATTCCTCATTCCCACGCCCCGCTGGTCACCTTTGAGGTGGATTTTAGCGGGCGAGGGCGGCGGACCGCCTCCTACAACTCCATCTCCTGCGTCGAGGACATCGTTCTCTCTGACCCGTTCCGCCGCCTCCTTCTGTGACATCACCTCGTCACAGAAAGAGGCCACCGCGTCCCTGGACCCCTCACTCTAGAGCATCTTATCCACGATGTTCGTGACGGGGAGGTCCCGCTCTACCGCGGACACTAGAGTGCGCCGCTGCGGAGACCAGGTCGGACGCACTTCGAGGGTGTGCCGGGCCGTGTCCTCCGCCGCGCCGCACTCATGGCAGACAGGGGTCGGCTCCCTACCGATCCGCCACAGGTTGGTACCTACTTCCCGAAGCAAGCCATGCCCGGTCAGCACCTGCGACAGACGATAATTCACCGACGGTTGGCAACCCTTTTTTTTGGCAAGGTTACAAATGCGTTACGCATTTCCTTGGCCATGGGAGTGACCAGGGGTGTGTGGGACTCGCGTCCCTCTACTCCTCCACTTCTCCGAGTGAGAAGCAGGAGGGAGCTTTACCCACTAGAAACACCTTGGCGTACCCTCTTGCCGGTTTGGTCTGACGTGGCACCCGCGGAAGCATTCTCCACGAACGGCTGGCAACCCTAACCTATACCATTGTAAGTAGGTAACATAAACTGTCGGCTATAGGTATTATTTATCAACCAGGTCGCTTCAATTATATGTAATCTAAACTACCATCGTGTATGGTGTACAATGTAAAAACTACATACCATGTATGATGATTATAGATATAAATAGTTACATTTAAATGTTTATTTATTTAGATAAAAAGGTTTTAGGCATGTCGCATATGTACTTTAACCATTTTATAGTGTCCCACTGCTGGGCATGGGTCTTCTTTAAACTATATTACGATACGCCGGTCAAGAACGGGCTGGTGGATGTCACATGTCCTCAAATGTTCTTAGGACATGCCCGATTCTTTCAGTATAGTATTATTGTTATCTGTATTTTAGCGAAATTGCGCAGCGGAGCTGAAACAATTCACACAAAGATGTGTGGACATGAGCAGGAATCGAACCCGCGACCAAAAAAGACGAAAATTTCAAAAGCAAGGTTGATACCGCTGCGCCACTGCTGCTCTACCTAGGTGTGTACAAAGCAAACTTACCTAGATGTTAAGTAATTCGAGCTTGGACCTATCGCCGTAATCTTAAGTTCACAAAAAAAAGAAAAATAAACACGTGTCAGATATTTTTAATATATCTGTAGGAAAAAACAAAAAAAAATTCGTCATCGCTATTAGCCAGTAAATTTTTTTAAAAGCTTACAATGAATCCTTACTAATATTATAAATGCGAACGTAACTCTGTCTGTCTGTCTGTGTTGCTTTCACGCCTAAACTACGCTACCGATTTGGATGAAATTAGGTATGGAGGTAGTTTGAGACCAGAGAAAGGACATAGGATAGTTTTTATCCGACTGCGCAAAAAGAAGGTAATGTTTTAGGGCGACATTCAACATACACGCGGGCGAAGTCGCTGTCGGAAAGCTAGTTTAGTATAAAACCTAAAAAAAAAACGATAATCCTTTAAAAAGAATCCTACAGAACCCGATTTATAGGGTTCTAAATTCCATTAATCTATTAACAGAAGCCGACCCGCCCTAAATGCAACCGCATTGGCTACTGGCATCAACGTTAGAAAATATTCCAGACCTATACCCATCTCCTTTCAACCTACACAAATCCCCTCTCTATAATATATGTATCTCTTTCTAACTAGCAGCTTTTATTTCTACGACAGTACAAGGTCTTAGGGCCTTCTAATACTAAAGCAAAATAATGCAAATTTGATCTTATTTTAATACACAAAAGGTAGATTTTTGATTTTTTTCTTAATGTATTTACGTTGTTTTGTTAAGAATGATTTTAGCTATAATTTTAACAAAGTTTTTTGCCAAACAGTAATCGTTCCGAGCAATGGCGGCTTTTTGTGAGTGTTAATAATTATCCTCATATCTAGATTATAGATAAAAAGTTGTTTTTTTTTTTACACAGAAAAACATGGTTTGTTACTCAGAATATCCTTCCGTTATGAAGGCTTTATTATTACCGTGTTAAAGATAAATTGAAATTATATTTTTAATTATAATAGGTACCAATGCCTTTTACAAATGAAAAAAGTTTCACCCTCGAATTCATTAACGTAATAAAAGTTCATTATAGCTAAGCTCCTTTTAATTATGACCTCTGCAGAAATTGTTCCGCAATTTAGCCAATGCGAAGTTTAAATAAGAAAAAAAAGACCAAGAAATAAATAAATAATAAAATTAATAAAAAATAATTTATTTTATTCTATTAAATTTTTAATAGATTTATATTATTTTTTAAAAGATTTATAATAAAAACCTAAATAACTGCGACGCTCCATGACGCCATTTTTCATTACTATAGCTAAAATAGGTTTTTAATTCGTTTGTCTCTGTCTGTCATCTTGACATGTACCTAGTAGGTAGAAGGAAAGAGACAAAGACTATTTCCCGCGTATGATTAAGACCTAAACTCTTTCAACTCGTAAGATAGTTGAGAGAAGACCCGTGCCCAGCTGTGGGACAGTACCTATTCCTATAGATGTATTATCCTTGACTTAGTTATTGCAATTACCTACAAATTGATTGTAATAATAATTGGGCCGATAGCGTGGTCGGTAAGATACTTGCTTTTCACCTCGCAGGTCGTGGGTTCGATTCCTACCCGAGACAAACTATTGTTTAAATATGTCTGTTTGTCTTGTGTATATGTATTTACAAAAGAAAAGTATTATCTGATTTCCATAGTAGGTACAAGCTCTGCTTAGTTTGGGATCAGATGGCGTGTGTGTTAATGTCTCACTATAATATTATTAGTATTATTAATTATATTAAAAGTTAATTAAGTAGATAAATTATGAATATCTAAGTAATTATATTCCAAGAATGCAGTTCACTTGAGCTAATTAAAAACGTGCTCGGGAAACCAAGTTCTAACTTAACTAGTAAGTAAGTAAGTTTAAGTTATTTTTTAAACGCTATGCAAGTTATGAGTTTAGATAAATTATTAATGAAGATTTTTTTTCGTTTACGTTAGCTAGAACGTAGAACGTAGGTAGGTACCTACTCACGGAGCAGCGGTGGCGCAAAGGTACCTACGTGTCTCACCTTAGAAATATAAGGTCGCGGGTTCGATTCCCGGTCGTGATCTTTGTGTGAACTGTTTCATCAACGTTACTCAATATCGGTGAAGGAAAACATCGTGAGGAAACCGGCATGTCTAAGAACTAATCATTCGAGTACATGTTTGTGACATCCATCAACCCGCACTTGGCCGGCGTGTGTGGATTAAGGTCTAAACTCTCTCAACTCGTAAGATAGTTGAGAGAAGACCCGTGCCTAGCAGTGGGACACCAAAAAAGTGTTGAAGTGATTCGTGACAACCATTGACGTTCATCGGACACAATTCCAATCTTCGAGGTATAACTAAGATTCCCTAAGTATATAAAGTCTTTGCTCGACCCGGGAATCGAACCCGGTTCCTCGTCGTTATTAAGCTAAACGCGTTAAAAAAAATTGTTTTCGTTATTATTTCGTTATTCGTTAGTATTTAAGTAGGTTTAGATTAATTTCACATAAAAGTTGATCTTGTAATTTAGCGTATGTAAGGTATCTATATACTTTTAAACTTTCGCATTTAATTATTAATAAATAGATATATTTATCATAATGGGCAATTTACGCGCTCACCTTTAATTTGGCTTTACGTTTCGACACTTGTTGCACCGATCGTGGTCGCAAGCAGACTGATCCAGCGAAAGAGCTCCGTTGATGACGGCGGCCGAAGAATAACATTTTTTTGCTTGCGACCACGACCGGTGCAACCCGTGTTAAAATGTAAAGCCAAATTACAGATGAGCGCGTTAATTGCCCGTTATGATAAATATAAATATTTGTAATTGAGTGATCGAAACTATCTTAGAGGCATCTGTAACTCTTAATTTCTTATAGCAATTAGAAATCTTATAATAATATATGTACTACAATGAAATCGTATGAAATCTGTCTGTCTGTTTGTGTGAAGACGACGCCTGAGAGTTAAAACCTCTAATTCCCGTATTCAGAAACGTCGTTGCTCATTATAGCTAAAATATGTTGTTCGTTTGTCTTTGTCTGTCACCTTGACATTTATACTAGTAAGAAAAAGACAAAGTACATTATAGGTAACTAAACAGTCTTATAAGATTTTTATGAATAAAACCGTAAGTTTACACTTCACTTTAAATAACTTACTTAACTTACTTAACTTACTTACTTACTTACTTACTTACATAGATAACTTACTTACTTTTTTTACTATTAGTAACTTTGAATAAGAAGAAAGTGCGTGCTGTAATTTTCTGGTATTTTCGCTTTTGTTAATTTATTGTTGTAATAGAAATTGCACTTGCTTTTATAGCCAGAACTGCTCGATACTACAATGTGTTGTAACACTAAATGTGTTGGTAAGCGCAAAACTCGAGAACGGCTGAACCGATTTCGCTTTTATAGAATATTCCTTGAAACACAAGAATAGTTCTTACGTAGACAAAAAAATTAAAAGCCGTACTCCTCCATACGAGACCGATTTTAATGAAATCTTAAATTTATATTCGGAAAGTCTGAGAAACAGTCGTAACCTATTTTCGGACCTGGTAGGTGGCACTGCTTTACCGGGCAGGACGACGTCTGCGGGGTCCGCTAGTCTAATAAAGTATTGTCTTAGATTTACGCGAATATCACATATTAAAATAAAACTACTTTTTAATGGATTTTATCGTGGTTTATTTTTTAGTCTATTATAAATACTATAATAATTATAATATCAGCTCTGATAGGTCCCCTTACTTAATTACTTTACCCGTGGTAAAGTAGTCCTTTTTCATGAGGCAATTTTAAACCTCTCTTTTTTCTCTATGCTGTCTCCCGTTTTGTCTGGAGAGAAGTGGACAGTGTAACTTTTCAACTCCTCCTATTATCTTTCTGATTAAATTCGTGCGGGATCCAAGATAGTTTAGGTGTCCCGGGACGTGGCCGGGTTCAAATCCCGAGCCCCTTCACGGCGCCGTTATCAATCACGGCTTAGGTACAGGAGTAACAATATCGAAATTGCGGTGGTGGGTTAAGTACCCAAAAAAAGTACCCAAAAAAAAGTACCCGAAAAAAAGTACCCAAAAAAAGTAACCAAAAAAAAGTACCCAACACAAGCGAATATAATTGATTAATTCGGGACTAGATGGCGCTGTGTGTATGTGTGAAAAATATTGTTATTATTTACAGAGTGCTTACCCTGTAACCTGGAACCAATATTCGAATATTCGAACAAAGTAACGGGTAATATGTAGTTGTAATAGTACACTTGAGACGTTAGTTTTTCTTGTAAAATATCTAAATGGTTGAATCGCATGCATGAGTAGTAAGTATAGTCTACTGGTCAGTAATGAATTTAAAGTCATTCATTATGGGTTCCGTCGATTTTTTTTAAGTTGTGATCTTTTTAGGTTAATTTTCATAGTATCAACCTTATAATATTAATATCATTAAGATTATATTTATGAAATAAAAATATGTAGTAACCAGTTATCTGGTTTCCATAACATAAGCTGTGTTTATCTTGGGACCAGATGAAATTGTGTTTTAATAATAATAATAATATAATGTGACATTATCACACACGGTCATCTGATCCCAATATAAGCAGAGCTTGTACTATGGAGACCAGATAACTGGTAATATCCTTACTAATATTATAAATGCGAAAGTAGCTTTGTCTGTCTGTGTTGCTTTCACGCCTAAACTACTGAACCGATTTGGATGAAATTGGGTATGGAGGTAGTTTGAGACCCGAGAAAGAACATAGGATAGTTTTTATCCGGCTGCGCAAAAAGAAGGTAATGTTTTGGCACGATAACCGACATACACGCGGGCGAAGCCGCTATCGGAAAGCTAGTCTAAATTTAAAAGAGATGAAACTGACTGTCTGACTGACTGACTGAGATATCAACGCAGAGCCCAAACCGCTGGGTCTGGAGACTCCAAATTAGGCACATAGGTTCCTTAAGGGTTCTAGGGGTGCACTAAGAAAGGATTTTTCAAAACTCATCCTTTAAGGGGGTAAAACGGGGTTCCAAAGTTTGCGTGGGCGGAAGCTAGTACTACATATAATATTACGTAGTATTACGGATCCCTAAGACAAGACACGTGTTTATTTTCTCTCAACAAAAACAGCTTACAATTACAATAGTAGGAACATTATTACGGCGTTTGCATACACTAATGGTGTTTGTATCTGAAAATATCGCCTTTGATTCAGTCAAGTGGAGAGTATTGGTAATTATTGCATTCTGCATACGCTTATGGGTTTGTAACGGTATATAGGCCATTATAACGGACAAAAGTTCTTGAGTGGAGACCCCCCAGACGATTACGGTCCCGGCACCGCACCGGCGCGATCGCGTAATAAACATTCACCCTAGACAACTGCCTGATGCAACGTCCTGAACCGACGTTTCTTTGCGCGACAAGATCTGCTGTGAGGTAATCCGCGGAAGAACTAAAGTCACCGACATAGCAAAGTAAGCAAGTTGAAGTGGCAGTAAACAGGCCACATCGCTCGTAAAACTTTTTTTTTTGCTGATGACCTAACCCAATCGGCCGGAAAGGCCTCTATTGGTTCACCGAACTTTTTCGGTGAGCTGTCCGAGGACGGTCGAACTACCTTGAGAGCTGCCCATGTGAGGATGAACCTCGGCTCAGAACATCATCATAGGAAGGACATAGACCTTCCCTATAGGCCTATCCGACTAATTTGGTTAGGTCATCCATAAAAAAAATTGTGGCGACCTCAAATCGGCAAACGGTGACGAGTTCTATAGGGTGGAGGGTAGCAAGATGAGGATACACGCAGATCATGCTGAGTGGCGTGATTTAGAAGAGGCATATTTCCAGCAGTGAGCTAGAATAGGCTGATGATGATGGACAAGGTCACCTAATGAATTAAATTTGTGACTCAAATACTTGTACTTATATAGTAGGTACTAAGGGTAGTACTTACCTACTACCCTTAGTTAAGAGAAAAGGTTTATTTGATTTAAATATTTAAAAATCAAAATATGCTTTATTTTTTTTGAGACGCGAGTCTACATAAAAATAGTCCAATTTCTTTTCCTACCGTGCAGTGAATGACTGGGAACTACTGAGAAACACTGCCAGAAAATCACGAAAATCACAATCACGAAAGTATTATTAATGTCAGCTTATATTGATTTGTTTGAAGCGATTATAAATACCTTTTTATTCATCACATTGACAATATTAGTGATGAACATTTGTGTTTGGTCCAGTCTGGGTGTATAGTATTATATTATCTGTGCTGGGTGTAAATCTATTATAAGTACCCATATATTTACAAAAAAAAAGTATTATATGTATAGTATATACCAGTTATCTGGTTTCCATAACACAAGCTCTGCTTAGCTTGGGACCAAATGACCGTGTGTGTTAATGTTCCAGAATATTTATTTATTTATTGATAATAGGGCTTTGTGCCGTTTAGATAAGATTATGTTTTTATCGATAAGGTGTTGCAGTTGGTGGATGTCACATGTCCTCGAATGATTAGTTCTAAGACATGCCGGTTTCCTCACGATGATTTCCTTCGCAGATATTGAGCAGCGGAGATGAAACAATTCACACAAAGATGTGTACGACCAGGATTCGAACCCGCGACCTTATTTTACTAAGGCGAGGGCCGTACTGCTGCGCCACCGCCACCGCCATTACTGTGTAATTGCTTAATATTTAGCTAGTCATTTTCTATGTTTCTAGGTTTCTATGTTTGAAAGTCATTTATTTTCTTACCAAGTATGCATGGTTAGAAAAATAGCTACTCCCCCAGTATAATATCTAAAACTTGCATATTATTTTAAAAATGCTTTGCCTCTACTCTTATTGTGCGAACTGCCAAGTTGTGGAATTCGTTGCCGGCATCTCTGTTTTCCCGATAGCTCTAATCTACCTGTCTTCAAGTCACGAGTGAATCGGTATTCATTAGGTAAGCGCGTTCCATCGTAGACTGCAACATTGCTTCACATCAGGCAAGTTGTGGTCAAGCGCAAACATATTATAGGATAAAAAAATATATATATATAAAAGCAAAAGTAAGTAGTTCTTAAAATCTCATAAGTAAGCGAGAGAAGATCGCGACCTGGCGTTATGCGTGACGAAAATTAGATTCTTGCTATACTTTTTTGGATAAATAAAAGCGTTAATTATTAACAATTATCATATTAATGAGAATCTAACAGACACCTTTTAAAAACCGTTACGTTTAAATACGTCCGCCATATTGCAAAAACGCCTCTTCCGTGTATCAAAGTTATTTAAACTAAAATCGTTTATATAATTTGCTCGACTTGTCAGCTTGCGTTCTTTAACATAATCTTGATGTAACTTTGTTTTGTTACAGTGTTTCTCAAACTTTTATTATTGAAGGAAAACTTAACACTAATTTATAAACAGGCAAATTATAGCTATCGGGAAACATAGATGCCGGCAGCGAATTCTACAAATTGTCAGTTTGCACAATAAAAGTGGTGGCAAAGCGCTTTGTTCGTAGAATTTCCACCATATATCGGTGGCGCTAACCGTATTTCTACTTGTCCGATGAAAGAACAGGGATGTTTGGCTCAATGTACTCACTTTAAACATACATAACTTTTTTAACTATGTATGTATTTATTCGTACTCAAGTCTTATAATTTGCACGCCATTATGCAATGATTAAATAAGCTAAGCTCCTTTATTATCTGTAACACCTCTGTAACCATATTTAAGGCAAATAAATCTTTTAAACTTTAATTCTTTAATCAAAATATTACTAAAAAAAGAAGAAATATGTGTCCAAAATTTTCGAGCAATCTTCAAGGCTGACTTAATATATAATTTGAAAAGAATTATTTATAAAAAATATTTTTTCTTGCCTATTAGTGCCTTTTAAAAACAACAGTTTGAGAATCACTGTAATAAACGATGCACATGGTTTTAGTAATGAGATATTACGATTTATCAAGATTAATAAAGTGTTCTTAATTACTTGTTTTGTGTTGATTCTGAAATTACAGTTTGTAACACTGACTGGTTAATTTAAAATTTACAAAATTCTGTTTCACAAAATTTGAGTTCGTTGTTATTATTATTTTTTTACTTATAAGATGGTTCTTTCAACATTTATGAAAATTTTCGAGGGTTCAATTTCAATATTCAAAATTTGTTGTGGTATTGAATAATTAATTAGGTTATTAAAAAACTTTGTTCGTAATAAAATTAATTAATAATATTTAATTATAATAATTTTTATTATTTAATTTTATTTACTAACCTTAGTCTGTAAGTAAGTACAATATTACTAACGAATGGATTGTGTTGTCCGAAAACAAATAAATTTGAATTCGACTTTGATATTAGTTAGGTATACTAGCAGGTATATTATCTGTGGTAATATATTTTAAATTTTATTTCATATTTTTATTTACCTATTTATTTTATATTCTTAGGCTAAGTTAGTAGAGCAGCGGTGTCGCAGCTGTACCGCGGTCTCTTAACTATCTTACGAGTTGAGAGGGTTTAGGCCTAAATCCACTCGCTTGTTAAGCTATGTCTACGATGGGACGCGCCAGCCCAGTGTACCAATTCACTCGTGATTACGAATGATTATCGGTGAGAAGGTGGCAGTGGAATGAGCCTAATTAAGGTTAGAAACCTTAAAAGAGCAACAATTCCGACCCACCCTCTCTGCATGGTGTCACCAGACATCGCACCGAAACACGGCAAGGCCGCTTGGCGGTGCGGCTATGTTTGGTGGGTGGTCACTGACCACGGCCGAAGCCTACCACCATTTGATTGTCACCAATTAAAGGTTTACACCCACGGACGAAGGTGACTTAACCAGCCCCCAAAAGTGCGGGTTGGTCGATGTAACATGCCCTCCATAAGTGTTTTCCTTCACCAATATTAAGCATCGGGGATGAATCAATTCACACAAACATGTGTAGACACCACTGGAAATCGATCCCGCCACTTTATATTTTTATGGCGAGGCCCGTACCGCTGCACTACCACTACTCTGATCTTTGTAACTTATCAATAATACTTCAATAACAAATATCCGTGTATTTTATTTACAAACGTTTTATAACCATTTTGCATCATGCAAAATTAAAAAAAAAACTTCACTACCAAAGAGACCCGTGTCAATTCCAACGAACACAGAATTAAAGGCAATTATGGTTCCTTTGTATCACCGACATACATCAAACAGGCCGTTGTGAACGATTCTTTATACTTATTAACTAAAATTAAACTCAATCACCTACCATTATCACTTGAGCTCTACGAGAAGAAGTTACTACTAAGCGTTTCAAATAAGAATAGGATTGGAAATCCGCCATCTTGGACTGGGATGCGCAACAACTTCACATTTTTTAGTACAGTGAGCAAAAATGTTTGTTTGATATTATAATCACATCTAGATGAAAAAAAATAAAAAAAATGCGTAAATCTTATTGCCGTTTGAGTAAGATTGGACATTTGGATTCGGTTATTTAGATACGAACATATTTTATTAACTTCCGGCGACAAAAATCGGAGTTATAAGTTAAAACGTGTGTTTTTATCCGTGTATATGAATTTGTGTGCAAGTTTGTGGTATCCTAGCGCGTAAATTTACTTAGGTAGGTAGCTGCATTGTAACTACATACTTGTGTGAAGTTTTCACTTAAATCACTTTTCCATACGTTTCAAAATAATATTATTGCCTGTGGTTTGACATTTTGTGCTAGCGTTACTTTTGCTTGGTTTTTGGTATGAAGTTAGTCGCGAGTCCAGTCCTATTCTTAATTGAAACGCATAATAGTAGGTATCTAGTCATAGTGTTAGTTTTTTAAATAAACAGGACACACACAATAACAAATCAAATGAAATATTGAAATATAACTACTTTTAAACGGATTTTATCGCGGTTTATTTTAGAATTTAGATCCCGTGGGTGGAGCTATTTGACATCCAAAAATATTAATCACAATTATTACTGACTACCCATAAAGATTATTTTTTAAGTTGCGTTCCGATTTAAGCAAACTGAGCTGAACTTGCTTGGTTTTTGGTACAAGTAAATTAAACATTTGGTCCCAAGCAGTTGGTATGTTCCTACCATTTTTTCTGTTGAAATTAGGATGTTTTTTTAGTTTAAATAGCCTTGCGGATAATCCGTGGTAGAAATTGGTGTTCTTTAACGAGCACATGTGTTTTATCAAATCTTAGGTAGTGGTCGGAGCATTTTTGAATTATATTTCAATAAAAAAAATACATAGCATTGTCTTAGATTTACGCGAATATCACACATTGAAATAAAACTACTTTTTAACGGATTTTATCGCGGTTTATTTTTTATTTCAAAAAAAATACTTTCAAAAATAACAAATGTGACCCATCAGTGTCAAACGGGGTTCATTTAAAAATAATGTAATTATATTCAAACAATTAAAATCCAAATAAATTGTTAGGTATAACTATTAAAAAGGAAAAATTAAATTAAAAATTGTCTCATCAAATTGGACCTAACATCAGAGTGTTCTATGGAGGGTCTTTGTATAATGGTGGTTGGTTCATTTCAAATAGACAAAGATTCCGACACATATTATCTCATTAGGTGTTTGAAGGGCATTTAAATTGGACTTGTCATATGGTGCGCTTATTGATTTGGTGGATCTTGGCCTGAATAATATTTGAAAATTAGCGTTTGTATAGTAATCATCCCACCGAAATGCGACATCAAAAGGGAAATCAACTTTGCCAGTTCTTTTCATCAGTTCGTGAGCGTTTAGCAAGACTGTGGATCGAGATTGGTCACTATGTAGCCTAATTTCTCACAGAACATGGCAACTTTAAAAGTAACTTGTTTTCTTTCACCTTATTAACACAAATATATATTTTTAGCAATCAGAAGCAGATTTTGTTAAAAAAAAGAATTTATTACTCTAAAACTAATTTTTACAATTTGTCAATCGAAATTACTCTTAAGAAATCGAACCTGACACAACATAATTAAAAAAAAAGAAAAAGAAAAGAAATATAATCGGAACGTTACGCAAACAAAAGGTTGAGGTCCTTCCAGCACGACGACTCGCCAACGAATGAGAGCCCGTCCCTTTTTTTTTTTTTTTTTTTTTTTTTTTTTTTGCTGATGACCTAACCCAATTGGCCTGAAGGGCCTCTATTGGTTCACCGGACTTTTTCGGTGAGCCGTCCGAGGACGGTCGAACCGATAGAGCCCGTCCCTCGTTGCAACGCTTTTTATAGGGTTTTTGTGTTTATAACCTTAAATCATAGCTATCACGGCTTCTCCTGATACATCTGTCGTCTCGACAGATATTAACTGCACTAGTTCAGTACTGGCATATCCAAGCCTCGGGAAGGTCCTGGTGCTTGGTCATCTAACATGACCGGCGGCCCTGGTACTTGATCATATGGTGTCGGATGATCAATTTGTTCGAGTGACTCTCGTCCAGACTGCTCCTGTTCTGGGTTATTATTATCATCGTCATCGTTCGTAGCTGTAATAAAAGACAACATCAGCTGTAAAATAAGTACAACCACATAATGTATCGGTCGTTGGTATTAGTGTGTTAATCGGGTTAGACTTATGTTAAACGTGAAAGTTATCAACCATCTTAAAACAATAGTAAGTATTCAGCCCTTTAAGCTAAAATACTCATAATGACATGCGAAATAACGAACACTGCGTACGCACATTACACAGTGACTGATCGGTTTGCAAACCCGACCAGCTTCCAATGGCCATAGTAGACACTATTCCGGATAGGACCGAAATAGCGCTACGGCCCCTAGGGCCACACGTGTCATCAGTAACCCCAAGGGCTACTGGAACAGTCCCTCAAGGACACACGGGTAACACATACCCTCAAAGAAGGCGGCGCATGACTCGGGAGTCCATTCGCCCTTCCACCGAACCATGTACTGGGCAGCGGCGAATGTCTTCTTCCCATACGACCCAGACAGCAGTCTTAACTCGTATCGATCATGAGGCAGGACTCTGATCACTCGATACGGGCCGCGCATACCGTGATCCAGCTTGCCCGTGGACTGGGCGTACTTGATCACGAACACCAGGTCGCCTTCCTGAAACACGCAAGGGGGACGTCTGTCCCTGTTAACACGGGCGTCCATTGCCGCCTGGTTTCTAGCCAACTGCTCGGCCGTCCTCTGCCTCGTAATTTCTCTCCTAGCCTCACGGTTTGTTAGCCGAGGCTCAGGAGTAACATCCCGCACCAACCTTTGAATGGCAGGCGTAGCATTTTCGTGACCCACCAAAAGGTTTAAGGCTGAGGTCTGCGTGGTCTTTTGCTTAGTCAGGTTGAGGATGAGCTGAAGCTGCCAAAGTCTGTCGGCCCACTCTAGTTTCTTACAGGATGTTTCTATCCTGAGCATGTTAAGCACCGTCCTGACATACCTTTCGACCTGGCCATTGGCTTGATGCATTTCAGGGGTGATGTGGTGTAGTGTAATACCCAGGTCTTGCATCCAGGACTTAAAGTCCAAAGATTCAAACATCCGGCCTCTATCGGTCACTACTAAGCGAGGGGTGCCAAACAATGAAATTACATTCTGACAGACTTGCTTCAGTTCGTTAAAATCTTGGCGTTGGATAGCAGTAAGGACACAATATTTTGTAAATCCGTCCACGACTAACATAACGTGTTTAAAGCCTTTTGATTCTGGTAATGGCCCCAGTGCATCCAGATGAAGCGTATCGAACGGGACATCGGGCTTCGTCCAGGAAGAGATGGGTTGAAGAGGAGCTCGAGGGACCCTTTTGTGTGCGATACATGATATACAATGACTTATGTACTTCTTAACAAAAGTTCTTATACCGGGAAACCAAAAATGCTTTAGAATCAAATCTAGTGTCTTATCACTGCCGATATGACAGTGTTCATCGTGAAATATGCGGAGAAGACTCAAGCGCTGTCCTTTCGGAATGTAACACAACAGTCTTGAGTCCTCTCCTATAGGTGTGTACCGATAGTACAGGACATCATTACGTAACACGTATCGTGAAGAATCTAATTCTCCTCGTTCTAAAGCCTGAATCAAGTTACGCGTTTCATCGTCCCCAGCTTGTGCTATCTGAGCCCAATTACGAGGTCTATCAATGTTATTTACTGAACTACACGGATTACGGCTCAGATAGTCCGCGTGTGGCAACATGGCGCCCTTTCTGTAGGTGATATCAAAGTCAAAATCCTGTAAGTACATCCACCATCTTGCCACACGTGGCAACAAGTCCTTTTTTGTCTGTGTAGCCTTAAGGGCGTTACAGTCCGTAACTACGGTAAATTTTAACCCCACTAAGTAATGCCTAAAATGTCTAAGGGCTTTTACCACAGCCAGGGTCTCAAGTTCATATGAGTGATATCGCGGCTCAGCGGCCTTAGTCACCTGGCTGTAGTAAGCAATCACCCGCTTTGCACCGTCGTTAGATATCTGTAACAGAATCGCCCCATATCCCGAACTACTCGCGTCCGTATGAACCTCCGTTTTCAAAGTTGGGTCAAATATAGCTAGAACTGGGACACTAGTTAGCCTTTGTATGATTGCCTGTCTAGCCTCCTCCTGCTCAGTTCCCCAATTAAAAGTTGCTTCCTTACGGGTCAAGTTAGCTATACATGCCGTTTTCAGTGAATAATTTGGTATATACTTGCGAAAATACCCTGCTAGACCTAAGAACTGGCGAACTTGCTTTACGTTTTGTGGGGGACTGGAATTTACGAGAGCTTTGACTTTTTCAGGCGAGGGTCGAACCTCCCCATTAGATATAACTCGCCCCAAGTATTCGATTTCGGTGCACATAAACGAACATTTCTTTAAGTTGATTGAGAAACCCGCTTTTGTTAAAGTTTTTAGAACTTCCCTTAAGGACTGCAAACCCTCATCGATCGTGTCAGAAAGTATGAGGCAGTCATCTATGTACACCAAAACCTTCCCCACTTTAATAAAATCACGTAAGGTAGTACTTATAATACGCTGGTAAACGATTGGGGCATTGGCGAGACCATATGGCATTTTTAGGTATTCATAATGAGATTCACTCGTTACGAACCCCGTGAGTGGTATGGACTCATCGTCTAGGCGAATTTGGTGGAAACCTGTAGCCATATCCAGCGTAGTGAAATACTTGCATTTGCCTAACCTGTCAATGTGGTCGTCAATCAGCGGCAACGGATACCTATCTCTTACAGTAATCTTGTTGAGTGCACGGAAATCCACACACATGCGGTCAGAGCCATCTTTCTTTTTAACTAAAAGGACAGGACTAGAATAAGGTGACTCTGACTCTCGTATGATGCCCTTAGATAGCAGGTCCTCAACTATGTCTCTTACTTTTAATTTTTCACTGTGGGACATCTTATACGGCCGGTAACTGATAGGAACATTACTAGTAAGCTGAATATGCATGAAACCCGTATTGACCGTGGACGTTGCAGTACCTGTGATCATGTGCTCGGAATACTCGGTCAATATTGATTTTAACTGAATCAAATCCTCACCTATTAATGCAGAGTTAATTACCGGTTTAGGGCAAGACTCAACAGCGGCTACCGACCCTGGATTAGAATTGCGGACAATGCGCTGAGTGTCCTTAGTACGTATGTAAGTAACACCGTCCCTGTTAAGGACATCCGTGCCTATAATAATCGGCGCGTTCATACATTCACTAGGTACTACTAAAAGATCTACTTCTAGCGAAATACCATCTAACTCGATAGTCAGAGTGACATAGGAATTAATTGTCGTAATCGATTCGCCTACTCCCTTAATTTGACAGTTAGTGGTTTTTCTGGCGCAAGAAAAATAATTCACTACCGCCGAAGATATCAGTGACACACCAATAGCGCCACTGTCGATCAATATGTCAATTGGGATACCCTGCACTACACCTACTACTATATCACTGCGTTTGTGCGGCGGGGTAGAGCAAAAGTTAACATTTCGCTTATTTGAATTAACCTCCGCGCGCTGTTTAGCAAAGCATTGTTTTACATTGTGACCAGGTTTTTTGCAAAAAGTACACGTGATATTAGAATTGTTATTCGAGCTGGAAACCGAGGGTTGTTCTACATTAGAGGTCGAGCGTTTGGTGCACTCGGCCTGCTTATGCCCCAGCCCGCCACACAAATAACATTTAATTTTGCTAGTGTCTATACCGAACGGCTTCCTAAAACCTTGCGAATAAAAATGATAAGCAGAGTAGCTTATCATTTTTATTCGCGCGATTATTCATGCGAGTATCAGTAGTCGTATGTTTACCTAATTTTACAAAGCTAGATAAATAATTAACCAAGTCGTTCGGCTTTAGGTTGGCATTGATAGCGGTCGCTTTTACTTGAGGGTCCGTAATACCTCTCAAGACAATGTCTGTGGTGAGCTCCTCGCTAAGACCACGAACTATACGTAGGCGTAACAACGACTTACGCGCATACTCTGCATACGTTTGAAATTTATCTGAGTTTGAAGACATAACCTCGAAGAGAATGCCTGCCGAATCTATCTTTTTTAAGCATAAAGGTTTAAATTCTTCTTTGAAATTTGTCCACGAACGGTCGTTCGATACCCACTCGCTCAGCCATGACTTAGCGTCACCTTTTAAACAGCTGCCTATACGAGACAAACATTCCTGGTCGCCCCATCCATTAGCCAGCTTAGCCCTATCTACTTCGTTGAACCAGGCGTCAACATCATGTATATTTGGGTCAAAGTTGGATACATAATACTGATGAGGACGACCCAATGCTTCTAGGCGTGATAAAACAGTAACAAAAGACTCACAATTGCTCCGTGGCGCAGTCGGTGGCTCCGGCGGTGGTAGTTGCGTGATAGGTGTGTACTCACTCCGCGAGCAGTCGTACTTGCCGTGATGACCACACGACGGTGTAGGAGACCGCCCAACTCGTGAGCGACAGCGTGACCGCTTGTCGCAGTAGCAGCGGCGCGATGGGCTGCGTGATCGGCCATCATGAGAGCGGTGGCGTGGTCGGCTCCGCGATCGTTGGCCACGCGAGCGGCGGCGCGAGTGATCGCGTGACCGGCGCCGGTCAAACGAGGAGCGACGCGACGAATGGTCGCTGCTCGATCGGCGACTATGGGCACGGCGGTGTGAAGATCGCTCCCGGGTGTGACTGCGGGAGCGCCGGCTGCGAGATCGTCTGTCCCGGGACCGCTCGCGCCGCGATCTCGACGAACGATGACGTCCGTGACGAGACCGTGACCGGCTTGTTCTCATTTTTCTGAAAACACGGTAAAACAGTGCACCAATGCACCACGCTTTATTAAAATGTCAATCAAACAAAACTAATTCGCAGATAAACAAGTACGATTTTTTTTTTTTTTTGAAATCTGTTGATTCAAATGTACCAGGATAAATTTGGGCAATGTTATTCTTTATCCCACTTCTGATTTTAGCAATCAGAAGCAGATTTTGTTAAAAAAAAGAATTTATTACTCTAAAACTAATTTTTACAATTTGTCAATCGAAATTACTCTTAAGAAATCGAACCTGACACAACATAATTAAAAAAAAAGAAAAAGAAAAGAAATATAATCGGAACGTTACGCAAACAAAAGGTTGAGGTCCTTCCAGCACGACGACTCGCCAACGAATGAGAGCCCGTCCCTCGTTGCAACGCTTTTTATAGGGTTTTTGTGTTTATAACCTTAAATCATAGCTATCAATATTATTTCAAGCTCAAGCTGCACAGACAGTGATGATGATTCAAGCGATATGGATATTACTGACGAATAGTCTTACATTACTTTTATCTGTGGTTAAATAGTTCTCTATGAGATTTAATTAATATTTTATGACTTTGTACCTCAAACGATACGCGAGTTAAACGGTCGGCCTATAAAATTTCGCGGTTTTCTAAGACCTAAAAAATGTTTCCTTCTATTAGACTGTAATTAATAAAATGTATTATATACTAAATGAATAAATAAAGTCAAATAATAGCCTTTTGTAAGTCACAGAACAACTAGTGATGTAAGTATCTTTAGTTTCGATTTTTTGGTGCTTTAAATAAAACGTCACTTTTTAATTAATATAAATTCTCATTTTTGCTACTGAACTTTCATTTACTGAAATGTCATTGTTCGAAATTGTTTAAGTTGTCTATAAATCTACTTTAGTACCAACTTCAAACCTAAAAAGGATATAATAGTAATATATTAATAATGCATTACAAATTCTATGCGTTTCTCCTAAAGAGAATTAATGTCACAGGTAAAAAATATTTTATTTAATTAACTAAAGTTAATATGAAGTTAAACCTTGAAATAAAACTACTTTATAACGGATTTATCGCGGTATATTTTAGATTTTAAATCCCGACGTTTCAGTCTTTTCAGACTTCATGGTCACGGGTGGACACACATGACCATGAAGTCTGAAAAGTTTTGATAAAATCCGTTATAAAGTAGTTTTATTTCAATGTGTGATATTCGCGTAAATGTAAGGCATTACTAAATAATAATTATAATATAATAATAATAATAATTTATTTCAAGATAGTACAGTTGCACAACATGACATGTTTGAGGTTACCATTTAAGTGCAGGTTTTTGTGTGACAAGGAGAAACGTCGGTGTCTGTGTAAGGATGAAATGTGTTACATACACCGGCGCCTTCCGCACATAGTACACATATCAAATAATAATACCTGAAGGCTTTTGAAGGTTTTATACTAAAAATATCAGGAATAATCGGGTAAGAAGACGGTATTTCAATAAAATAACTACGGCAAATATCACTTCACCCCAATCTCTCGGTAGCACAATCACGAATTCTACCAGTTAATTACAGATCGTTAAGATTACGTTGCATTAAATAGTAACGTTCACCGAGCCCGTTATTGCATCTGCACTTCCCGACGAAACAACGGTCCAACACGCAGTGTCAGCCATTCTAAGATGGCCGCTTCACCCGGGTCGGTGTTCATTCGTTCGTTCATATTGTCATTTTCAAGTGACAGCTGACTTCAAAGATGGATGAGATGACAGTATAAAATGACAGCTGATGCATTGAGAAGTAGATGTGTCAACATACCTAATATTGCTTCTAAAAACAAAAATCAAAACAGTGTGTGTCCGTGTGTGTGAGTGTGTGTGCGTGTGTGTGTGTGTGGTGTTTTAAAATTAAACATTGTCTTTAGTTAGGCACTAAAATTTAACGATCTATGATACAAAACAAAACCTTATTTTAGTTTTTTCAACACTTTCGAACTAATTTGCTTAAAACAGTATCTAAGTAATTATAGTTGAACTTTAATACCTGTCATTTATCCCGAGATATTGGAGAATTATTATCATTTTTGCTGTTTTTTTATCGGATTAAAGGGTTTTTGACGCCTCATAAGGACGTAAGACCTGCAGGTTTGCCGTAAAAAAGTAATTAGAGGCTTATCTAGAATACAATTACAATATTTTTTTTAAATGATAACTTTTATTGCCACAGAGTAAAATATAAAGTAGGTACGGTATTTATTACTAGCCCGACCTCTTTTGAGCTTAGTCACAAAATGTTTTTTTTTATTTCACGTATTTTTTAGACCTATGGGAATCCGGTAAGTCTAACACCGCACTTGGCCAGCGTGAGTGGTTTATGGCTTATTTTTTGTTACCTTTCATCATCATTCCCCTTGCCTTTTTCCCATTTCTATTGGGGTCGGCTCCCAGTCTAACCTGACGCGGTTAGCTACCAGAATTATACGAGCGACTGCCATCAGACCTCGAAACCCATAGGGAACCAGTAGCCGAGATGGTTAAACCAGGTGTCAGATTATATTGGCTGCTGACTACATGTAACGATTGTCATAGATGTGTTAAATGACAACCGGGACCGACACGGCTTAACGTGCTCTCCGAGGCACGGAGGGTAGTCCCTCAACCAACCAGACACCAAAACAAATTTTTGTTGTTACACAAATATTGTCCGGGGCGGGAATCGACGGGAATCGACTACCGAGGTCGTCTATTTTTTGTTACCTTTACCATAGATAATTAAGATTTTATTCTATGCCTATGCCGTTGCTTTAGTAAAATATCCCGATTGATTTGTTGCATCCTGTATGATATTAGCCTTGCATAACTTGTGTCTTTCTATAAAGGCCTATGTCCAGCAGTGGACCTCCCCCTGATGATAATGATGACAATGGGCAAAACAACAGTTTAAGCTCAGAATATTGCCCACCACACCAAATAAAACTTGTTTACAGATATTACAATGTTGTAACCTTACACTGTAGACCACCAACTAAAAAGACTAAGGATTATTATTTAAACGTCGAGTTTTGTTCGTAAAAGTTTGGTGTTTATTGTTAAACAGTTGAATGGCAGTTGGTTAAATCGGATCTTCTTGAGCCATTTAAACAGGAAATCGGTCCGGTTTGACTTGCTTGTGCAAAATAAAAAAAAATAAACAAATTCGATTTTCAAATTTGACATGTTGAAATGGAATTAGTTATTTTGAAAATGGAATTTATAAATATCTATGAAATAATTTATTGTGTTGTATTATGGTAAAGGTCACTTGGTTTTTTTTATCCTATATTAGGCTTGCACTTGACCACAACTTGCCTGATGTTACGATGGAACGCGCTTACCCATTAAGTACCGATTCACTCGTGACTTGAAGACAGGCAGATTATAGCTATCGGGAAACATAGATGCCGGCAGCGAATTCCACAACTTAGCAGTTCGCACAATGAAAGTGGACGCAAAACGCTTTGTGCGTACCCGTGGAATTTCCACCATTTAACGGTGGCGCATAGCTGTGGCCATATTTATTATATTTTATTAATTAATTAAATATACAATTGTATTATTAATTAAAATATATTATTATACGGAATCTCGTTCTGACCGAAAATCTCTAGTAGGTAATTACGAGCGAATCTGTACTGGCACCGTAGTACCGTAGATCAAATCAGCGCTTTTGTTAATCCTGTAGGATTTAAAAAAAATGTTTTGCATGTGCACGTACATTATGCAGTTCATCGTATGATTGTGCTGGCCGCATTGAAATACAGGAAAGTTTTTAAACTAGTGCGTGTACTATGATGAAATAAACAAAAATTTTTTTTAAACACGTATTTTTTGTTTTAACCGTTTCAATCCTTCATGTTTAATTGCTAACGAAAGATATTTAGAGCAGCGGTGGAACAGCGGTACGGACCTCGCCTAAGAAATAAAAGGTCACAGGTACGATTCCCGGTTCTGCCCACACATCCTTGTGTGAATTGTTTCATCGCCGCTGCTCAATATCGCTGAATCAGCTGAGCGTCTGCTAGGATCAATGGCCGCTAATTTTACGCGGCTAATATTCATTGATATCATTACAAATAAATTTTCCATGATTTAAATTAAAAAAAAAAATTAAAAAACATATTAAACAAATAACGGAAATGTGTTCCATTATTGATACAAAAAAAATTGCATTCTGGTTAAAATGTTGTCCTGTATTTTTTTATTCTATGATAGGGTGGCGCTTGAATACAACTTGCTTGATGTTAAGTGATGCAGTCTACGATGGAACGCGCCTGGCTAGTTTACCGATTCACTCGTAATTACGAATGATTATCGGTGAGAAGGTGGCAGTAGAATGAGCCTCCATATGGTTAGAAACCTTAAAGGACAACAATTCCAACTCGCCCTCTCTTTATGGTGTCACCAGACATCGCACCGGAACACGGCAAGTCCGCTTGGCGGAGCGGCTTTGTCTGGTGGGTGCTCACTAATCACGGCAGAATCCTGGTTAATGACCACCCTGCCTGGTGATACCAGTTGACTGTCACCTGTTTTGCACCACCCGGGGACCACGTGTGGGGATTCAAAGGACTCAGCCCTCGAAAAAAAAACGCAGGCGGTGATCCGCATATGCGTATTTGCACTCCGTCGTATTTTAGTCGGTAACATTGCTAGTACTTTAACATTATGCTTTTTTTTAACAAAGTCGGCACTATTTCATACATTTCTTTGACGGCAGCGCCATCAATCGGCGATAAAAGGACAAAATAATTTAACAACAAAATAAAGGTTATGCACACACACCTGTTTAATGCTCGCAAGACGTTGCAATTAAAGGTTACCACCCATTGATAATGAATGATTGAAAACTTATTAATTGCGCTCATTAGTGGTGCTTTTAGTGTCAACTTAAGTTTTATTTTTATCCTGCGCTTGACAACAACTTGCCTGGTGTTAAGGAATGATGTAGTCTACGATGGAACGCAACTGCCTGAGATACTGATTCATTCGTGATTACGGGTGGTTTTCGGTGAGAAGGTGGCAGTGGAATGTGGCTACTTATGGTTAATAACCATAAAGGAGCAACAATTTCGACCCACCTTCTTAAATGGTGTCACTAGACATCGCATCGGAATGCTGCAAGCCCGCTTGGCGGTGCGGTTTTGTCTGGTGGGTCACTAACCACGGCCAAAGTCTACCATCAGTTATTACCAGTTTGTCACTTGATTTGCACCACCCGGAGACCACGTGTAGGGATTTATATGTAACTGTCTGAGTTACCTTCGTCCAAACAAAGGTGACTTAGCCCCATATTCAAGTGACATAAAGAGGCTACATACCAACATCATTCATTCCCCTTGCCTTTTTCCCATTTCTATTGGGGTCGGCTCCCAGTCTAACCTGATACGGCTAGCTATCAGAATTACACAAGCGACTGCCATCAGACCTCGAAACCCGTAGGAAACCAGTAGCCGAGATGGTTAGACCAGGTGTCAAACTATATTGTCTTCTGACTACATGTAAAGATTGTTATAGATGTGTTGAATAACAACCAGGACCGACGACTTAACGTGACCTCCGAGGCACGTATGGTAGTCCCTGAACCAACCCAACACCGAAACACAAAGATTGTCCGGGGCGGGAATCGAACCCGCGACCTCCCGGGCACAATATATCTTAATCAAACGGCTTACACCGCTCGACTACCTCGGTAGTAATTGTGTGATATTGGACATTTCCTAAAGGGAAGCCGATGGGGATCGGCTTGTATGCACCCTTAGCCACTTCTACCACCGAATAATTTGCGATTAATTTCAAATATCGCAGTTTATATTACCATTGACATTAATTTAATATTGACATTTAATTATTTGCATTCCTGACATTTTATAAAATTGACATTTCATAATTATGTAATTAGACAATCACAACAACAATACAGAACTGATGGCGTCTTAGAACGTCGCAGTTTTTTACTACTAATCTTTAAAAACTTATATACTTATTTAAACTTGACACTGGCAAAATTGCGGAATAATTTCTGCAGAGGCCATAATTAAAAGAAGAAGAAGAATATAATTAATTATAATAAAAATAAATCATTAGGTAGAGTTTTTAATGTTATTTCCATACGTCTCTTTAGGCAGATTTCGGTGATGCTATTTCTTGACCTAAGATCATTTGTATTAAGTACTTACCCAAAATGTTATGAATTACGGGCCGGTGGCGTGGTCGGTAAGATACATGCTTTTCACGCCGCAGGTCGTGGGTTCGATTCCCACCCGAGACAAACATTCGTTTAAATATGTCTGTTTGTCTTGTGTCTGGGTGTAATTATCTATATTTAAGTATATATTTACAAAAGAAAAGTATTATATGTATAGTATATACCAGTTATCTGGTTTCCATAACACAAGCTCTGCTTAGCTTGGGACCAGATGACCGTGTGTGTTAATGTCCCAGAATATTTAAAAAAAAAAAAAAAAAAAATTTGATTTGATTTGAATTCGTGGTAAGTGGGTGAAATTCGGATCGAGGATCAAGAGTTACCTTAGCCCTTTGTTTACTACAATATTTAGCAGTTTTACTAATTTAACGTTTTATAATTAAATAGTATTCCATCCTGACATTACACTTGATTACATACGTTACTTGACAGAGTAATTATGCTCAACTCTGTTGTTTATAATTCGTAATCATTGGTACTCTACAATTATCGAGCGATCGGTTTTTTTTTTTAATAATTCCTTTTGACTTGATTATGTTTTCACAATGTAATTACATATAACTAGACATTAATGTATACTTTATACAAGTGAAAAGGTGGTAGAAAGTCATAGTCACTTTAAACCCCCCGACGGAAAAGAGGGTTGTAAAAAGTTTAGTAATGAATCTGTATCGCAGTGTATAAATTAGTTCGATGGATCGATTTTGGTGGGATTTGAATGTTCACTTCAACCCTTTTTAGTGTCCCACTGCTGGTCGGGTCTTTTCTCAACTATCTTATGAGTTGAGAGAGTTAAGGCCTTAATCTAAATACGCTGGCCAAGTGCGGGTTGGTGGATGTCACATATCCTTGAGTGATTAGTTCTTAGACATGCCGGTTTCCTCACGATGTTTTCTTTCACCGATATTGAGCAGCGGAGATGAAACAATTCACACAAAGATGTGTGGGCACGACCAGGATTAGAACCCGCAGCCTTATTTTTCTAAGGCAAGACCCGTACCGCTGCGCCACCACTGCTCATGGATGCTGGATTTGAAGCTAAACAATTATAAAAAAAAAATTGCTAAGTATTGAGTCCTTTTTTTATTACCATCTGTTTTGATTTATTTTGCAATAGGCTGGCGCTTAACTACAACTTGCCTGATGTTAAGCAATGACGTAGTCTACGATGAAACGCGTCTGCCTAGTATACCGATTCACTCGTGATTACGAATGATTTTCGGTGAGAAGGTGGCAGTGGAATGAGCCTCCATATGGTTAGAAACCTTAAAGGGGCAACAATTCCGACCTACCCTCTCTGCTTGGTGAACCAAACATCGCACTGGAACACAGCAAGGCCGCTTGGTGCGGCTTTGTCTGGTGAGTGGTCACTAATCACGGCCGGAGCCTACCACCAGTTGATTGTCACCTGATTCGCACCATCCGGGGAACACGTGTGGGGATTCAATTAAAGGTGTACCTATGCACGAAGGTGACTCAGAAATTATTTATTCACTAGATAAGTTTGCTATAAGTTAACTTTACATTTCCATAAAAACAAAAAATAAAAAATTCGATTCTACCGATAACAGAATTTATCGAAATTTAATACTATCAAAAATGCACATCTGAGTCATACGCTATTCAATTTCGATATTTAAACGATGAAATTCCAAAAGCGTGCGAAACTATTTTTAAATTCCGAACGTGGTGCTATTGATCTGCACATCTGCGCGTGCGCCGCGACTTGAACTTGTCACTTTTAGCACACTACATGTTATATTACTGCAATTGTTACGTCTGTATTTGGACTGTGTCAATGTTTTTTTGTTTTTAACATAATATACTTATCTTTTGTTTAAAGGCAAAGAAATAAATTTAATACGTAGTAGTATGGTTATTTTCGTCATAGTTTAGCTGTTACAAGTGCGACTAAGAACGATCTTGTAGCATATCATACTCGACTCCACAAAATCAGTAACTCTTTTATGGGGCAGGGTATACGTTTCTACAATAAACTTCCAAATAATATTAGGGAACTGACTATTAACAAATTTAAAATAACCATAAAATCTACGTTATGTAAGAAAGCGTATTATAAAATTTCAGACTATGTAACGGATAAAAACGCTTGGAATTAAGTCGCTCTAATTCAACACAATAAACAAACAAAATGTAATAGATATAAGTACTTAATTTAAAAAAGAAAAAAGCCTACTGAGTTTTTTGGCAGTGTTTCTCAGTAGTTGCCAGTCATTCACTGCACGGTAGGAAAAGAAATTGGACTATTTTTAAGTAGACTCGCGTCTCAAAAAAAAAAAATAAAGCATATTTTCATTTCATTTCATTTCAGACTTCTAACAAGTTTTCTAGGTTGAATAGTATGGTATTTTAAAGAAAAATTTTGCTTAAAATAATTATTATTATGTAGTACAATTGATTATAACCACCATGATGTCTGAAAAGACTTTGAAACGGGATCTACACCGCGATAAAATTTGTTATAAAGTACCTAGTATTATTTCAATTTTAATAGATGACAAAATTATTACTTGTTCTAGTCACGATGTGTGAGACAAGAAGGAAATATAATTTAAAACATTACAAAATGAAAAAAGACCCGCCCGTATCAAAACTGCTTTATTTATTAGGAAACTCAACGGCTTTTTTGTATGAGTACATGTGTAGTATGGCTATTACATATGAATCTTAAGCTAATTAGAGAGTTTCACGACATTCACCTAGACAAAATAAAACTAAATTAAATCTTGCTTTAAAAATTCACAATTTTTTAAATAATACAAATAGCACTTTATGAAACAATTTAACAATACCATAACAATACTTTAACGATACGAGGGGATAAAGAAATTAATATACAAACACACAATATAAACCATTCCTTGGCAGTCAAGTAAATTTTGTATAGAAAACGATTAATTTTAACGAAATCCCTACAAGTGAGGTTTTAAAGTTTACTGATAAATGTTGCAAGCCGTCATAAATGCTAATAAGTAAAATAGTGATATTATAAATAAATTAATATGTTAAATAGTGATATTATAAATAAAAAAAGTATTTATTTTTATTTTATTGATAACACCAACGGAAGATGTAAATAGTGATATTATAAATAAAAAAAAGTATTTATTTTTATTTTATTGATAACACCAACGGAAGATGTAAATAGTGATATTATAAATAAAAAAAAGTATTTATTTTTATTTTATTGATAACACCAACGGAAGATGTAATTCACACTAACCCCCTTACTATGAAACATAAAATGGTTTGGTCGCGAGTATTTTGCTTTTCATTGCGTAATCAGTTGGCAGTATAGAATGAAAAGTGATCACGAAGAAGTAAAACAAACAGCGATAAAATCCGTAGTAATGAGTTTTATTTTTGAATAAATCGGTTTAGAATAGATTTTGAATATATTTTTTTATAATCTGTCGCAAGCATATACAGTGACAAAAGACACACGTGAAATATAAAGGAGACGTTCAAAAAATGTATAGAGCCTGGGATTAAAATAATTGTAAATTTGAACAGCAATCTGAGTTACATAGGTTAATAGAGCATAATTAATTACATTTTTTGGTGTATTTAAAATAATTTTACACCCCCCCGTTTCTATAAAAATTGAAATTCAAAATAAGAATCCTTAATGCAATATTATGATTATTGCAATTGGCAACCCCATGGTCAAATGTCAATTGAGCAACCAAAAAAATCAAAATTATTTCGACGCTGTCAATCAAACTGATCAATGACAATGGCATCATGACGTTTCCGGTAATTGTATTTTTTTCCACGCGTTTTGTTATTACACTAATAAGATAACAAATATTTTTCGTCATAATTACATTAAGCTGCAGCTAGAAAAATATTACAAGAGAAAAGTACTGTAACAGAATGCAATTGTTGACGTGATTGCAATATTTATACTGCTTAGGAAACGGATAATTAAAGGTAATGTGCGTTTTGTTTTGCTATTACATTTTTTTGATTTTTACAAAAATGGTTGCTCCTAAAATTCGTGTTTAGTTAAATTCTAACAGCTTATTAAATAAGCTTTCCAATGAGGTATATCACATTGGTGTTCAAAATTCTAGCCCACTTTTGACCTCTCCTTTGTCTTGTTCTTGATTTTTAGTTAGAAAACGTAAATATTAAATTCATACAACGCGCAATGTACTGTGTAATAGTAAGTAAAGTCGATTGACATTAAGTACATTAGTAACTGTTAGTATCATTACTTGTTAGATGTCGTCTTACAGAGTAACCTTTTACAGAATTATTAAATTAAATATTCATTATGTTATGCTGTTGATTCGCTTGAATGCAGAATATATTTATTATTTATTATAAATCGAAGGGGTTAGTGTACTTGTAAACTTAACTAAAAGCTGCGCAAACGCAACTCGTAGGTGTTTTTTCTATTTAGTTTTACCTGACTTCAAAAGGGGAAAGTTTTTAATATCTTTTTTATGTTTTCTTGGTATTTGCTGAATTATATTTTGTTTTAAACAGGATAATACCGAAACGGTTCCAATTAGAATTGAAGTTGGTTTGTTTTTTTATAAAAATAATGTGCTTGTTCCATGCATTAATGAAATTATTTTTAATGAAATTGTGTATGCAGATAGAGCCGAAGCGACGCAGTGAGCAGCGGTGGTGCAGCAGTACGGGCCTCAGAAATATATGACGCGGGTTCGATTCCTGATAGTACTTACACATCTTTTTTTGAAATCTTTCATCTCCGCTGCTTAATATCGGTGAAGAAAAATATCGTGAGAAAAATAGCACGTCTAAGAACTAATCATTCGAGGACAGCCACCAACCCGCATTTGGCCAGCAACCTAAACTCCATGCCCAGCAATGGGTCACAAAAAAGGGTTGACATGAAGTAAATTGTCTGACACGGGGCTTTTTTTAACCAACTGCGTTGTAGGAATCCAAATTTCTTCCAACTCGTTATCGTTGCGTTCTCGTTGCTAGCGGTAGGTATAATGCGTTGGAGAAGAATCCTTTAATTTTTATTTATTTCTTTGATTCAGGCAACTAGAAAATATAGAAAAAAATGACAATATATTATAGATAATAACTATTTAACACGTACCTAATCTCATTAATGTAATATCTATTAACCTATATAATATTTAAATATTATATATAGATACTAGCTGCCCCAGCGAACTTCGTACCGCGCAAAATTGTGAATCTAAACCATTCCCAGATCCCCTTGAACACACACAAAAAATTTCATCAAAATCGGTCCAGTCGTTTGAGAGAAGTTCAGTGACATACACACTCACAGAAGAATTATATATTTAAAGATTATTGATATTTTACTTTTTCAAGTCATACATTACCTAATTAGTTAATTATTACTTCTGTATCTCTCTTTGTGTTTCAGGAATTACTTTTTTTTTAAATGCTATCTATTGTAATTTCACTTTGCAAAATTGCAATACTTACTCACTACATTAGGTAGGTATACCTTGTAAAATAGGGTATTGTTTACAATATCTATATACATTTAACTTAAAAATGTGCATTGATCAGGTGTAAAATATCTTTTACGTATATTTTTTAGTGACCATTCCGATTCCCAAGTAGGGTCAAAACGAGTAATAACTCATGCAAATAGGAAAAAAGTACAATGACAGAAACGCTTGTAGTTGCTGTAATATTAGTTACATTCAAGTAATATTTACATAACAACTATTTAAGATGTTTACAAATCAATTACAGTAATACGTTATTGTAATTTCTGTGTTTCTGAATTATAAAAACAATGGAAATTATACTTTAAATAACGAAAGGTGTAAGCAGACCACGCGAAGAACGCCGCCGCGCAATAAGTATGTTAAAAGGCTATTTTTTCGGTCGTGCACTCTTTATTTCAATATTAATAATAATAATAATAATATTTTCACACAAATTACGGCGGCAAATCAGTAAGCGGCGGACGGAGGGAACAGATAGGAAAATAGAGAATTACTTAAAACGATATTCACTATAATTAAAACTAACATTACAAGATCTTAAACCTATCTAACCTAGGTGCGAATGGGTTCGAAGTTGGAACCACACTGCCAACTTCATATTTTACTTAAAATTATTTTATAAATACTCCACAACTGGGGCCATCTAAATCGCATGTCGCAAAAGTCCAGTCAGCAAATCAGTTTTGGCACGAGGCAGGACATCGATGTCGCAACCGCTGACTCGAACCTCGTGGCGGGCTGCTACTCGCGCTGTAGAATGTAGTAATGTAGTAATGTAGTGTAATGTGTTAAACACAACACACATACCCACAGCGCCATCAAAGCAATCAATCCCAAACCAAGCAATTATATTTGCTTGTGTTATGGGTAGGTTACCCATAACACAAGCAAATATAATTGCTAGGAACGGATACAATACTTAAATACATTTTTTTTTGTAAATAAATACATATCATAGATCAATTAAAATTAAAGTTCTGTTCTATTTATAATATAAAACGACAGAGTAGAGCTCCTCTGTGACAAAAAATCAAATTTTCTAAGTAATGAATCTTTGAAAATACTAAGTTGGTATTGTCAATATTGTATTTATATAAAAGTTAGTAATTTCAACGATTCACTAATAAGAAAAAATGAGTTTTTGTCACACAAGAGTTCTAATCTGTAGTTTTATATTACAAATACCTACCACGTATACATTTTTTCATGCATTAGTTTAGGTGCAACAATTATATCGTCGTGAATCTCTCGCTTGTGAAGTATTCACTGTTATAACTTAATATCTGGATGACCGATCTTTGCGCGGTATTTTTTTTTTAATGACATTTTCTAAAAATGATTCCTAGCTAGATCGATTTATCGCCCCCGAAACCCCCTATATACTAAATTTTATGAAAATCGTTGGAGCCGATTCCGAGATTCCAATTATATATATACAAGAATTGCTCATTTAAAGATATAAGATAATATCTACTTAATATATAAGTTACCTTACTTCTATTCTACGCTTGATTGATTTACAAGCACCTCTATTTCTCAGAACTTATAAACAAGCACATTAACTTTCAAACCTAATATTATTAAGCGGTAGAATGTAATATAATGATACAATACTTCTAATTCTACTTACCCTTTACAAATAATTATCGTCAAATAAGTAACCTCTTCAATATATAGTTGGTACGCGATCGTAAAAATGTTTGCGTTATGTAGGTTTTTTTCTAGTCGATTAGGTACCTGCACCTGCTGTTTTTAAACTAGAAGCTCAATCAAATTAGTCAATACTAACTGCTGTAACTGCCACCCGCGACTTCGTTTCTAAGAAATGCTATCAATATAATCATTAAAAATTATGTTAGAATTATTAAACGGGCCGGTGGCGTGGTCGGTAAGATACTTGCTTTTCACGCCGCAGTTCGTGGGTTCGATTCCCACCCGAGACAAACATTTGTTTAAATATGTCTGTTTGTCTTGTGTCTGGGTGTAATTATCTATATTTAAATATATATTTACAAAAGAAAAGTATTATATGTAGTATATTACCAGTTATCTGGTTTCCATAGTACAAGCTCTGCTTAGTTTGGGATCAGATGACCGTGTGTGTTAATGTCCCACTATATATATATTATTATAAACCCGCTGAAACGTCATTTGACTCCAAAACTCCATTCATTAGAGTTGCGCACCTCAGACGGTACAATCTTAAGTCTTCAAATTTCCATCATTAGGGTAACACACCTCAAAAGGTACAAACACAACCCTTATAAGATCTCTCAGTTGTCTGTCTGTCTAACTACGGGGCCGATTGAGTTGGAGTTGGGTACATTTACCTCGTTGAATTTACCTCTCGGGTAAATCATTTACATCGATAAAAATTTAAAATTATATTAATAAAAAATTGAAATATGTAGTTTATTAATAACAAGCAGTAAATAATAATTATAAAATATAGTTCTATACCCGTAAATTACAGGAAAAAAGAAGTAAATAGTGTTTATAGTCCGGGAGCTGGTGTATATTTTTGAATCCAGCTCCGAAAGAAAGAAAAACTAATCGGTCTATTCGTAGTGCTATGATGCCACAAACTTACACAGATGTTCACTTTGAACTTATACCACCCTTCTTTTTTGTCACGGGGCACAAGCAAAATTACATAACTATTTAAATCAATAACCCGACTGAGTGAACATCTGCCAACTTAGTTAAATGGAGAATGTATGTAACGGACAAAAACGCTTGGAATTAAGTCGCTCTAATTCAACACAATAAACAAACAAAATGTAATAGATATAAGTACTTCATTTAAAAAAGAAAAAAAGCCTACTGAGTTTTTTGGCAGTGTTTCTCAGTAGTTGCCAGTCATTCACTGCACGGTAGGAAAAGAAATTGGACTATTTTTAAGTAGACTCGCGTCTCAAAAAAAATAAAGCATATTTTCATTTCATTTTCATTTCATTTCATTTCATTTCATTTTCATTTCATTTCATTTCATTTCAATGAATGACTTTGGTGCGAAAGATCTCAATATATTTTATTTATTTATTTATTTTATTAAATAGGTACAGATACAGATAACAGATTTTTCTTTTCTTGATTTTGACGTATCCAGTGTCACTCTCACGACTAAGACTAGTCTAACGATACCTTTCAAGTTCAGATATGACAAGCCATTCATACACAGAAAAAACATAACCCTCCTTCTGGTGCAGTCGGGTAAAACAAGCATAATGTAATAGAGTAGTTCCAATATATCATTACTATTTTATTGATTTCCAAACTTTTTTATTGCATTGTATTGAAGAAAGGAATGGTTACCCGATGTCAGCAATTAAAGTGCAGTAATGCGTTTAATTACGTACGGAGTATGTTTATGAAAGTTAGTCAAAGAGGATGACCAATGTTACCGGTAAAACAAGAGATCAGGTTTTAAGTGAAATGGCTGAACAAATATTTTATATGCAAACCATTAAGTATTTTTTTTAAATTTACGCGAATATCACACATTGAAATAAAACTATTATATACCTAACGGATTTTATCGCGGTTTATTTTAGATTTTAAATCTCGTCGTTTTAAAGTCCAAAAAGAAGAAACACCCATGAAAAGATTTTGAAACGTCGGGATTTAAAATGTACAATAAACCGCTGTAAAATCCGTTATAAAATAGTTTTATTTCAAAGTAAACCATTTAGTTACGACCCTTCTTGCAGTGTAAAAGATAATAATCAATTTTAGATCATGAATTTAAAATGAATTAATCAGTATTGTGGCCTAAAATGTTGCCAACTTTGATAATTTTATTTAAATCACAATAAAAACCTTTTTGCTTAAACAATCTACTGAAACATGAACTTGTCTTCACATAACATGTTTCTACTAACCAAATTAAAAACCTTATTACCTACATAGAAGAATATGACGGATTATAATTAAAAAAAACCTTATTAAACTTAATTAATTACTTTTACTTTATAAAATGTGAAATAAGGATTGAATATAAGTGGAGCCTGGTAAAATGATACAACCCTGGCAAGGGATGAAAACGCAGGCAACTTTAACTTTCAGATACTTCGCAAATCTACTAATTCTGCGGTCTAGCTACAACACGGTAACGGCTTGGAGAAACACGCAATTAATAATTCCATACTCCCGTCCATTATGACATTTACATGAGGTATGTTGATTCAGTGCTCACGCGCATTCGTAACTTTATATGTATGACATTTAGTTGCTGAAGATTATCTTGGAAATAGATAACTTAGACATTTAGCCTGAGGATATAAAAATATTTTAGATTTGCTGATCCGATAGTTGTCGATGAATATTAACAGTCTTATGCATAAAAATCAAACATTAGTGATGAACATTTGTGTTTGTGTCGAGTCTGGGTGTAAATATCTATTATAAGTATATATTTACAAAAGAAAAATATTATATGTATAGTATAAACCAGTTATCTGGTTTCCATAACACAAACTCTGCTTAGCTCGGGACCAGATGACAGTGTGTGTTAATGTCCCGGAATATAATTATTGATATTATTATTAACTTTGTCTCTTTCTTACTAGTTTATATGCCAAGATGATAGACAAGGATAAACGAATTATAAACTTTGAAATAAAACTACTTTTTTTGTAGGTAGTCAGTAATAATTGTGATTAATATTTTTGCACGTCAAATACCTCAGTCCACCCGTGAACATGAAGTCTGAAAAGACTTTGAAACGTCGGGATCTAAAATCAAAAATAAACCGCGATAAAATCCATTAAAAAGTAGTTTTATTTCAACACATGTACTCGTTAAAGAACACCAGAACACCATTATATTAATATTATTATTTTATTTTTATATTCGCGTAAATCAAAGACGAATTATATTGTGAATTATAAACTTATTTTAGCTTTTATGATGAGTAACGTAATGAGTGACGACTATAAGGCGTTTATCAATGAGGGTTAGAATACAAAAGACCTCTGACGTCATAAGGTTACACTAAATGTTTGAGCTGCGATGGCTCAGCGGTACAAGCCTCGCCTTTGAAATATAAAGTCGCGGAATCGATTCCCAGTCATGTCCACACATTTTCTAGTGAATTGCCAAGTGTGGGTTGGTGGATGTCACATGTCCTCGAATGGTTGGTTCTTAGATAGGTATGCCTATATTTTACGATATTTTCATTATATTTTCACCAATATGAATGTGTGAATTGTTTCATAGTTGCGATAAAAACAATTCACACAAAGATGTGTGGGCGCGACTAGGATTCGAACCCGCGATCTTATATTTCAAGGCGAGGCCCGCTGCTCATTCCTTTCATACATAAGTATGTATTTACTCTAGCGACCCGCCCCAGCTTCGCACGGGTGCAATGTGTTATACTTATAAACCTTCCTCTGAAATTACTCTATCTATTACAAAATCCGTTGCGTAGTTTTAAAGATCTAAGCATACCTACATAGGGACAGAAAAAGCGACTTTGTTTTATACTATGTAGTGATAATAACTGTTTACATAGTAACACCTAGTATAGTTTTATATTATCTGTGGTAACACCTACTTACGCATTCATACGCTAATTCAGCCATATTAGGTGTCAGGCATTTCGATAAGGAATTATTCCTTTGTTATTAGCAAACAGCCAATTAACTGATAAAAAAACAGTTATGTTGTCAATGTTAATCTTAGAATTCTTAGTATACTTAATTATAGGTTACATTGTATATGTTTGTTTAAGTCAACTGCAAGAGAAATAAAACTACTTTTCAACCGACTTCAAAAAAAGGAGGTTCTCAATTCGACTGTATGTTTTTTTATGTTTGTTACCTAATATCTTTGTTATACGTGAACCGATTTCTATGATTCTTTTTTTGTTAGCAAGTAAATGCTTCCGTGTGGTCCCATTTAAATTTGATCAAGACATGACCAGTAGTTATTGAGCTATGTCGAAAGAAGCGTCATTGTTTACGCTAAGCGCGCAGCCTTCCAAAATTATGAGTGCAATTGCCCTAAACGCATAGTTCTAGGTACCTACAATTGAAGTCGGTTTTGTGTTGTTGTTCCAAAAAGAATTATAATGAATTTTATCGCGGTTTATTTTAGATCCCGACGTTTTAAAGTTTTTTAAGACTTCATGTTCACGGGTGGACTGAGGTATTTGACGTCGAAAAATATTAATCACAATTATTACTGTCCTATAAATGAGAGATATATTCGCGTAAATCTAAGACAATATTCAACTGCAAGAGGTTAAAATTTTAAAAGTAGAATTTTTTGAAACCTGGGCGTGACGACCTCGGTAGTCGAGCGGTGTTAACCGTCTGATTGGGATATGCTGTGCAATCTGATGTTGGATAATCTTAGTGTAACAACAAAGATTTATTTCGGTGCTCATTCATTTAATACCTACCTATATTGTAGAGGTTTTTATGAAAACGATAAGTCGCCATTTTGTACCGTCCGCCATTTTGGATTCAAAATAGCGGCATTTATAAAAATAATCATAATCATATAATACTTTGCAAATATGGGTACTATGGGTAGGTACATTTATACATTAGAGTTTATTTATTTATTTATTTATTTATTTATTTATTTATTTATTTATTTATTTATGTTATAACGGTATTTATTACCAATTACAATAACATGTACATAAAAAGTAGAAGAATATGGATAAGAACACAAATTGAGTTAAAAAATGAATGGTATTAAAAAAAAAACTAAAAATATAAAATAAAATAAAAATACTTAAACTAGCTGTGATTCACAGAAACTCTGGCATATGCACATTAATATTCTTAATTCATCTGCAAAAATATCACAGTTTGGGTTGGCTTCCACAAGGTGGTTGAGGGCCGTAAGAACGCGAGGAACGGGGGAAGAGGCACGTGCCACTGTGCGACACGTGGGCACGGCTAGCAAACGGTGCTTTCGACCTCGGAGATAGTTGTTTGGGGCGTAAAGACGAGTCAACTCATTGTGAAGATCTGGGGAATCTGTTGCAGAGTTGTTATAATAATTAAATATTCATAGTTCTCCATATTTTGCCGTCCATGGCATGCAAATTAAAAAAGTCAGTAGAAACCAGATAACTGGTAATATACTTCATACAATACTTTTTTTTTGTAAATATATACTTATATAAAGATAATTACACCCAGACACAAGACAAACAGACATATTTTAACAAATGTTTATCTCGGGTGGGAATCGAACCCACGACCCACGAAAAGCAAGGATCTTACTGACCACATCACCGGCCCGTCAAATAATTTATATTATAACTAAATTATAATATGTCTACCTAGTACCTAACTTAAAATATACGTATTTAATAGTTATAAATAGCATTATATTATCTGTGATCATATATTCTACACTCTGACTAAAAAATTAAGTAATTTTGAATTATGGACTTCAAGCGCAATAAAGTGCCACCTGTATGAAAATTATGCGCATACGCAAGTAATGTGTACGCGAGGAACAAAGCAGCGCAAAAATTATTTATTAATAATTAATTATTCTGTAATAATTATTAATAATTATTACGGTAAGTTATTAAAGACAAGCTGTTTGTTAATGGTCTGGAAATTAGATTTAAATTGTTAATTTTAAACGTTAAATAATTATTCAAAGTAAGATAGGTAAGTTAGTTTTTATATTTATTAACACAACTTAATACCTGGGAGGTCGCGGTTTCAAATCCTGGGTGGAGCAAAATGACATTTATTTACGAAATACGATTTTTTTCAATGTATAATTTCAATGTATTTCAATGTGCGATGTCTTTTGACACCATTTAAGAGGGTGGGCCGGAATTGTCGCTCCTATAAGATTTTCTAACCTTAAAGAGTCCTATTCTACTGCCACCTTCTCACCGAAAATAATAACGAGTGCATAGGTTATTAGGCAGGCGCGTTTGATCGTAGACTACATAATTGCTTAACATCAGGAAAGTTGTAGTCAAGTGGAAGCCTATTGCAGAATAAAAAAACTCACAGTGGAGCAAAGTTCTCGTTTCGCACTGATTGGTCATACTGTTTACTTTTTGTTTTTTTATTTTATTTTTCTTTTAAACATGTGTTTTTAGAGACGTCGTTCTGCCCCGGTAAAGCAGTGCCATCTACCGGGTCTCAGACCTACCGAATATAACTAATAATAAATAATTGGTATCTAACCCGGTTTTCGGCACTTCTTCGCTTTCTAAATTTTTTTTTAATCTTTCTCTGCGTAAGAACCATCCTTGTACTTAAAGGAATATTTAAAAAAAAGAATTAGCGAAATCGGTCCAGCCGTTCACGCGTGATGTCGTGACAACGGAAAACGGGTTTCATTTTTATATATATAGATTTGATTGTATGTCCTGTTTGTGTCAAATATTGTTTTTCTTTCCCTTCTTTTTTCATAAATTCATTTGGTTGATATTAAAATAATATTCAAACTATTCCGAAGCCTATCAACTCGGGACCGCAGACAAAATTCAAAGAACATTTTGAACGCGAAAATTTATCGATAATCGTTCATCTAATTCGAATAATTCGATTCTTATTTTAAATTGTTAAGAATTTGTACGCTTTTTTCTTAACCGCCGTCGGTTCGACGCCGATCCTAAAGCTGTCAATCAAACTGTTGCATATTGTAATTTGAAAATAAAAGAGATTTTTGAATTTCGAATATCGAAGCATTTGTTCTTTTTGGGGTTCAATAAGTGTTTTCAGAATAGTACCCCTCTGGTTGTCTGAGATCTCAGTGATTCCTCATAATAAAATAAAATTAATTAATATTAATCTAATCTTATTTTATTGCAAGTAAAACTTATACATTGACATGGCAAACAATGTATGACTTTTTAATAGCGACGTATACTATTTTCATTTTAAACGTGAAAATAAAGACTAAAGGTTCGTAAAGATGGGTCGAATGTGTTGCCTTTTCACGTAGAAACGAGAAGTGATTATTGTATAAAATGATCGAGAACAAATTATTTATAAGCTGTATTCATAAATATGATACTTAAACTAAAAATTACTATAATCGACTTAGTTTCTCAGGTTTCTCTAATTGTTTTATTACTAGGATAGGTGATTTAATTATTTTGCATCTTTTAATAAATTTAGAATTTTGTAAGTGCAATATCACAGAACAAAAGAAAAATATCTGTAGGTAAGAAAAATAAGACCTTAAATATTGGGTACGGAACCGTTACATCTTTACAGGTATCTAACTGACCGGTATTATTTACCGAAAAGGCTAATTGCGTTTTGTCTCCCGGCCACAATTGGGCCGATTGTAAAAAGTCACTTATCAGCCCCGGAGGCTTTTTAAAAAAATTGGGTTTATCCCTAATCTTATATTGACACTGTAATGAGGCCAAAATATTGTAATGTTCTGTATTAGTCTGGAAAACTATGGAGTCGTATTATTATGTTTAAAATTACGTTGTGTTGGTAAATGTTTCTTAAGACAGATAACTTTCTAGAGATTTTTTACGTTTTGTCAGTGAATGTATAGAAAATATTTCATTTTATCTATTTTATGGTTATAATATACGGTCTACAATAGTTGTAAATAGTGACTGAAATATAAATCCCGTATTCTTATTTTAAGCTCATTATAGCTAAAATTGGTTAATAATTCGTTTGTCTTTGTCTGTCATCCTGACAATTATACTAGTAAGAAAGAGACAAAGTTCTTTTTAACTAAAGAGTCTTATAACTTTTTTATGAATAAGGCCGTAAGTGTTTAGACTATACCAATACAACTGCATATCCAGTTACAGGTAAACGTAAACACAACGTGCGATGTGTCACAAGACGAAAATGTAAGAAAAACTTCCAAAATTATACAAAACATCTGAAGCTATGAAGATAATGATATTTATTTATTTATTTATTTGGCACACAAAACAGAATACAGTCCAATTACAAATACAAAAGAGCGTGTTACAAAGGTTTAGTCCAAAACGGTATTCCAAAGCATGTGTACACAGCATGACAAAAGACAACGTGCATAGACACTGTGTTTAATAAACTGTGTTTTTTGTAGTAGTAAAAAAAAAAAGAAACACTAAAACTAAAGTGAAATTATAGAAGATAGAAGATAGATAGAAGACCTTCCAAAAGAACGTGAGAAAGTAGGCTTAAAACTCGACCCAGGAAAGACTAGATTGATGACAAACGGAAATAAAACCATTATACAGCTAGAAAAACAGAAATTGACTACACTGAGGATTATATATATTTGGGACAGCTTATATCTCAAAAAAATCTAATGCGCGAAGAAGTAAAGAGAAGAATTAAGAATGGTTGGAGCAGATACTGGAGCAAAGAGAGGTCATGAAAGATAAAAAACTACATATAAACATAAAAAAGAAACTATTTAACACCTGCATACTACCCGTTCTTATGTACGGCTGCAAATCTTGGTCTTTAACTCAGGAAATGACAAGCAAACTTGCAACTTGCCAATACGCTATGGAGAGAAGTATGTTAAATGTAAGGCGGTCTGGTAGACTGAAAAACCGTGCCATCAGAAGAAGAACAAAACCCATAGATATTACAGTTAAAGTTAGAAGACTAAAATGGAGATGGGCAGGTATGATAAGAGGATATGACAAATGGAGTAAGAAAGTTACAATGTGGTTTACCAGAGAAGGGAAAAGGAAAAGAGGCAGACCGCAAAAAAGATGGGATGATGACATTCGAGAAGTGGCAGGAGTGATTTGGAACAGAGTGGCTAACGAAAGGAAAGAATGGAAAAGGTTGGAGGAGGGCTTTGCCGATTGGCAAACAGATATGCACAGAGTAAACAAACAGTGTATTATTTAAATTTTGTATTGTAATTTTTCAGTTTTTTCTATTGTATTTCTGAATAAAGGCTATTTTATTTTATTTTGATTGCAAAGGTGTTACAGATAATAAAGGAGCTTAGCATATTAAATCATTACATAATGACGTGCAAATTATATTTTTAGACTATATTAAAGTTATTAAACAATCGGCTCTACATATTTCCTTGTTCTTAAACAGCCACCGGCCGGATTTGGTTCCGTGAAACTAATCAGTTTAAATAAGTAAATTGAAGATAGACCAGCCATGATCACGCGATGGACGTTTTGGTTACTCTATCCGTTCAGTACACGGAAGGTGTAGGCAGAAGTGAATAGGTACCTCACATTCCGCTGTTTAAACTGCAACCCTTTTTAGTGTCCCACTGCTGGGCACGGGTCTTCTCTCAACTATCTTGTCTGTGGCTTCTTTTTATAGCTAGAATTATTTTGTCTCTGACAGCTGTTTTCACTTTGGTTTCCACTAAAATATATTGGTTAACATAAAAGTTATGTAAGCAAACTCAGTTTTCAAGTCCATAATACTAACAAGAGTTTTTTAAAACCAAAGAATATTTAACTATTTATTTATTATATACTACTAGCTGCTCCAGCGAACTTCGTACCGCGTATTACTAATGTAATACGTATGTATTTTTTACACACGGTCATCTGGTCCCAAGCTAAGCAGAGCTTGTGTTATGGAAACCAGATAACTGGTATATACTATACATATAATACTTTTCTTTTGTAAATATATACTTATAATAGATATTTACACCCAGAATCGACACAAACACAAATGTTCATCATTCATGTTTGTCTCGGGTGGGAATCGAACCCACGACCTGCGGCGTGTAAAGCAAGTATCTTACCGAACACGCCACCGGCCCGTCCTAACTAGGAGCGTTATTCATAAAAATCTTATTCTCTTTAGTTAATAACAATAATAATATAGTTTATTGATACACACAGATATAAAACCTAATGATTACAATGTTCTGTAATAAGCCATTTATTTATTTTTTTTATTCTGCGATAGGCTGGCGCTTGACTACAACTTGCCTGATCTTAAGCAATGATGTAGTCTACGATCTACGAGCCTAGTATACCGATTCACTCGTGATTACGAATCATTATCGGTGAGAAGGTGGCAGTGGAATGAACCTCCATATAGTTAAAAACCTTAAAGGAGCAACACTTCCGACCCACCCTCTCTTTATGGTGTCACCAGACATCGCACCAGAACACGGCAAGGCCGCTTGGCGGTGCGGTTTTGTTTGGTGGGTGTTCAATATCCACGGCCGAAACCTACCATTAGTTGAGTGTCACCTGATTTGCACCACCCGGGGACCACGTGTGGGGATTCAATTAAAGGTGTACCCACGGACGAAGGTGACGCCCCCGTGTATTAATTGTAAGAAAACAAACATTAATATCGGCTAGTTTATTTTATTTATTTATTCCATGACAAATACATTTAATTTTTGACGTGACAACGTCTTATAAATTGGTTTGCCGGGTGACACTTCAAGAAACTGCGTTACGCTCCGCTCACGTTATGCGCTCACAATGAGAGCGATTGAGAGGCACGCGTCCCTTCCACTCGGGCATGGTTAGCCCGCCTAAGAGCGAGAGAGACAGACATAAAAAGTGAAAGGCACGCGTCCCTTCCACTCGAGCACAGTTAGCCCGCCTAAGAGCGAGATTCTTTGTATAAATTAATGTTTTAAATATAATTCTTTGTATAAATAAATGTTTTAAATTGTTACTATTATTTCATCCTACTTCCTACTATACGAATGAATATTCACATTAAAATTATTTTACCACTCAAAGTCGTTGTCACGTAAAACTTTCGCCCGTATACCGACTTTACAGGCAACCAATTTTTTTAGCTAAATTGGCTGCATTGCCTTGAAATCAAACCCATGATCTTCCACGTGAAAGGTAAGCCTATCTAATTAACAGCGTCAACTGTTATGACTAGCCCGTCGGTAAAGTATTGATTTTGACTAGTTCTAGCAGTGACATACCATACTGTAAGCTCCTGTAGAGCTTGCTAACAGCGATTGAAAGTAGTTACCCGACGCACTAACAGATGTCGCTGTGTGAAAATTGTTATAATTATGAAATACAAACAACAAATTATGCAGGTTTGATCTTTTGGCAACCTTGGCGCTTGGCGTCACACTGTGGGAATATGGACATTGCTGAAAATCAGTGTTGTGGGTCGCCTCTAGTAGGCACTCACAGCGTTTACTGAACAATGTCCATGTTTGACACTGATAGGTCACACTTACTCTTATTTTTTATTTTTTTTCTTATCTTTTCTATATGTTTTGGAACGAAGTTCCTTATAGCGCGTTGTGAAAGGGGGCTAGACGGAAAAAATTCTTACGAAAAGTTGTCACGACACTTTTTGCTATAGTAAGCTATTGTAAGCTGTGCGGCGTGCGCATGTTTCTCTGTCTGTCTCTCTCTCTCTCTCTCTCTCTCTCTCTCTCTCTCTCTCTCTCTCTCTCTCTAGAGATAGAAAAAAATAATAATAAAAGAAATATTATAATAACTTAAAAAAAAAAATACAATTCCTTCACTAATTAATCGAAAGGAACTTCGTTCCATCCGGGTGTCCCTTGACACCTCTCAAGTTTTTTTTTTATTATTTGTTTTTGTGTGTCCTGTCTTTGTCAAATAAATGTTTTTCTTTCTTTCTTTCTTACAGATAATATATTTATATTTTTAAACTATGATTGCTTGCAGCGATCGGCAGCTTTGCTAGAACACCTGGACTCTTCCCCTTATTATTAGTACCTTCGTTTTGGTCGCAGTAAAAATTATCTCTAGCAAGCCGTATCATATTCATTTCCATGAATACAAAACAATTAACAGTAACCTATCGTGTTAAAGCACATATCATGTGAATTTCTCCAATCAAAACTGAATGAAGTATAACTACAACAAAAACAGAGAAATACAAGAATTATGACGGCAACACTGTACTGAATATTTAATTAGATTGTTTATAAAAGCTTGGGAAATTTAAATTTGCGCACTTCATTTCTCATTAGCTTCAACTTGCGACTTCACCAGGTGAATCAGGCTAAAATGATATTAGCTGTAAGTTTTCCTAGAATAATTAAATGAAATATTGGGCAGGCGCGTCCCATAGTAGCTGCTACATTATTGCTCAACATTACTTAGACAATTTTCTGTCATTCGCAAGCCTATCACAGAATAAAAAAAATGTAAAAAGTAGTTTTGGGGTGTAATTGTGATCAACTGCAAGCGTATTTTTCACTTTGGAATTTAAAAAATAATGTGGTTGCTTTTCACCTCTGCCTGCCTTTTGGTGTATAAGTTCATACTTAAAAAAAAAGACAAAAAAGACCAAAAGACTCTCAAGTGTGACATATTCATTTAAGTCACACTTGAGAGTGAAACAAACCACCAATCAACAAAATTAATAATTGTATGAGACTCAAATGATAAAAATATCATATGGTTTAATGGCCTCACTTGTAAAAGTGAAAATACTACTATTCTGTGTTGGACAAATTTATGAGCTGAAGCGTGTTAAACACCTCAATACGATTCCGCTACAGCTAGGATCGACCAGCGGAATGCATAAAACTCAACTATTTATATTCAGAGGTTTCAGTTGACAATTGTTATGAAATTAAATGAAAACTACTTACTAGCTAATATTATAAATGCGATAGTAACTGTGTTTGTCAGTCTATCGCGCTTTCACACCAAAACTTAAATCAACTAAAATGGTTCAGCCGTTTCCGATTTTTAAATAAATCTATCAAATTAATTCGTGAAACTTAGGTGTACATACATGTTATAAACACAATAAAATAGTTTAAAAAATTGGTTGCCTGTAAAGTCGGTATACGGGCGAAAGTTTTACGTGACAACGACTTTGAGTGGTAAAATAATTTTAATGTGAATATTCATTCGTATAGTAGGAAGAAGGATGAAATAATAGTAACAATTTAAAACATTAATTTATACAAAGAATCTCGCTCTTAGGCGGGCTAACTGTGCTCGAGTGGAAGGGACGCGTGCCTTTCACTTTTTATGTCTGTCTCTCTCGCTCTTAGGCGGGCTAACCATGCCCGAGTGGAAGGGACGCGTGCCTCTCACTCGCTCTCATTGTGAGCGCATAACGTGAGCGGAGCGTAACGCAGTTTCTTGAAGTGTCACCCGGCAAACCAATTTATAAGACGTTTTGCAAAAAATTGCAAAATAAATAATGATTTAATTAGTTTTCTGACATTTTGTCCATTACAGTATAACGTCAAACCGCGTGATTCGTGGACCAGGGCTGTTGGCTACTCTTCGGTATATACAAAAAAACCTAAGCCTTTGCTACACCAACACGTTGCTTTAATTATAGTCACATTTATTTCCATATCAAGTTTGTGTGGCTAAGCAAAAGATTACTTTCATTCGTTACCGAAAGAAAACAAGAAAAAAATATATAACACTGACAGAGTCTGATGCCCGCTTATAACTTAGACCATCCAAGTTTTGGTCATTCGTATTCGTAATGCGTGTGTCTCGGCAATTTGACTGTGATTTACCATCACTGTGTCACAGAGGGGCGCGGGGATATGTAAATCATAAACTCATAATTGTAATTTTTACTATTGTTAGGATGATAAGGTTCAGATTCACTTGCGCACAGTTGGTAAACGAAAAGAGAGCTGAAAATAATATATATTTGTGGCTGATTGAACTTGCTATGCGTTTCTAATAACAATAGGACTGGAAATCCGCCATCTTGGACCAGAATGCGCAACAATTTCACATTATCAGTACGGTGTGCAAAAATGTTTTATTTTATTTAATAATCACATTTAGATGGAAAAAAAATTAAAAAGCGTCTAAGAAATAATCTTTCGACGATTATGTAAATTTATGTGACATACACCACCCTGTGGCTAGCGTGTAAGGATTTAGTCGTAAACTCTCTCAACTCGTAAGATAGTTGAGAGAAGACCGGTGCCCAGCTGTGGGACACTAAAAGAGTTAAAGTGGTATTGTCTTAGATTTACGCGAATATCACACATTAAAATAAAACTACTTAAAGAGAGAGAGACACTACTTAGAGTTAAAGTGACTTACTAACTACAATACTATTTAATTGTGATGTCATGGTAAAGGTGGGTAATTAAATTTATTCTATTATTGACTTGCGCATGATCATAACTAGTCTATAAATGTGGGCTTACACACTAATGAGGCTCCACAAAAACCAACAATAAAAAGACTATAATATAAACTGCGAAATAACTAAACATTATTAACTTAATGAAACACACATACAGAGCCATCTAGTCCCAAATTAAGCAATTATATTTGCTTGTGTTATGGGTATTAGGAACGGATGTACTACCTACTTAAACATTTGTTTTATTGACGGGCCGGTGGCGTGGTAAGATACTTACTTTTCACGCCGCAGGTCGTGAGTTCGAATCCCACCCGAGACAAACATTAGTGATGAACATTTATGTTTGTGTCGGGTCTGGGTGTAAATATCTATTTTAAGTATGTATTTACAAAAGAAAAGTATTGTATGTATAGTATATACCAGTTATCTGGTTTCCATAACACAAGCTCTGCTTAGCTTGGGACCAGATGACCGTGTGTGTTAATGTCCCAGAATATTGATTTATTTATTTATTATTGTTAGTAAATCATCATCATAATCAGTCTATCCTAGTCCACGGCTGGACATAGGCCTCTCTTAAAGCATGTCACAGCACGATCCGCAGCTACTCTCATACATTTTAAGAAATTACACCCAGATACAGAACAAATGTTCATGCTCATCACACAAATATTTGTTCTGAGTGGGAATCGAATCCACGACCTCCGGCTTAGCAGTCGGGTTTTCTAACTACTAAACCAACAGGCATTTCACAGAAATTTCTTATTTGATTTTTAATACTATCATTTTTTATAATTTTTACAATAACTATACCTCTACATAATTCTCTTTAACCATAGGTAGGGAAGAGTGTGTGTAAAAGAGCCAGTCTTTGAAAGAGCCAGGCTTTGAAAGAGCCAGGTTTCGAAAGAGACAATATGATTTTTTATAACTTACCATACCTACTGCCATAGTTTAATTAATTTTTTACTAAGCAACACTGGATTACTCACAAAAATATGTTAATTCTACGAAAACAAAATTAGTTTTCAAAAGCCTGGCTCTTACACACACTCTCCCCTACTTATCAATGATTTTATTAAATTTTGACTAAATATTAAAAAATATTAGTTCACTCCAATTTACCACAAATATTGAAACTATATTTATTTTGGGGGCTGAGTCACCTTCGTCCGTGGGTGTACACCTTTAATTGAATCCCCACACGTGGTCCGCGGGTGGTGCAAATCAGGTGACAATCAACTAGTAGTAGGCTTCGGCCGTGGTTAGTGACCACCCACCAAACAAAGCCGAACCGCCTAGCGGCCTCGCCGTATTCCGAAGCGATGTTGGTGACACCATGCAAAGAGCGTGGGTTGGAATTGTTGTTCCTTTAAGGTTTCTAACCATATGGAGGCTCATTCCACTGCCACCTTCTCACTGATAATCATTCGTAATCACGAGTGAATCGGTATACTAGGCTGGCGCGTTCCTTCGTTCTTGATTTTAAGCAATGTTGTAGTCTACAACATTGCTTAAAATCAGGCAAGTTGTAGTCAAGCGCCAGACTATCGCAGAATGAAAAAAAAAATTCCCCATCCCGAGACTTACTTATACCTAATTTCGGAATAAGACCAAGGTAAAATGTAATACCTACCGCATTTACCTAAGTATATTTAGCTTGGTGACTCATAAAAGGTAGTTTCATTTATTTTATTGTGCTGTGTATTAACATAATAATGTTAACAGTTCACAGTTTATTAGTTATAATGAAACGTACCTAATTAATGTCGCTATAAAAACTAAGTTTAGTAAGATTTTTATACGAACATTTTAGGTAACGAAACCCTACTTTGTAACCGTACTTTGACGAGCCGTTGGCGTGGTCGGTTGGGTTCGATTTCCACCCAAGTCAGACATTTGTGTGATGCTACACGTCTGTTTGTCTTGAGTCTGGGTGTAATTATCTATACTTAAGTATGTATGTACAAAAGAAAAGTATTATATGTAGTATATTATCAGTTATCTGGTTTCCATAGTACAAGCTCTGCGTAGATGATCAGATCAGATCAGATGGCAGTGTGTGTTAATGTCCCACTATATAAAAAAACCACTCGAATTTAGTTTAGATTCTAGCAAACTAGAAAATCTTTTTGAAAGGCATAAAAAGTAAGTACCTATCTTATACCCCATTTCCCGTTCTTTCATCGGACAAGTAGAGGTACAGCTATGCATCATATTATTATACTTAGTGGAAATTTAATTAAACACAAATTTAGCACAATAAAGTTTTTAAAGTTTTATTATGCTCACCTCTGCTTACACTTTCAGCATTATAGACTTCAGTATGTAGAGCAGCGGTGGCGCAGCGGTACGGGCCTCGTCTTATAAAAATAAGGTCGCGGGTTTGACTCCTGGTCGTGCCCCCACGGTCGTGCCCCGACACATCTTTTTGTTCAGTTGTTTCATCTCTTCTGCTCAATATCGGTGAAGGAAAACATCGTGAGGAAACCGGCACGTCTAAGGACTAATCATTCGAGGACTTTTGACATCCACCAACCCGCACTTGGCCAGTGTGTGTGGATTAATACCTAATCTCTCTCAACTCGTAAGATAGTTGAGAAGAGACCCGTGCTACGTTTAAAACTTTGAAATCGTATTTGACATCTACAATCGTATCGGAGTATACCTTTAGCAGTAGGTAGGTCAGAGAGACTGGCCTACGTGCTTAAGTAGCCTATAGACCGACCGTTTAACTCGCGTATCGTCTCTGAGGTACAAAGTCATAAAACATTAATTAAATCTCATAAAGAACTATTTAACCATAGATAAAAGTAATGTAAGACTATTCGTCACTAATATCTATATCGCTTGAATCATCATCACTGTCTGTGCAGCTTGAGGAGTCAGAATCTTGGCGATAGGCGATACGCGAGTTAAACGGTCGGCCTTTATGGGTCAAGGTTTCTTGAGGCTTAGGTATAATTTATAGCTTACTATTAAACCCTGAGTTAATTTGTACCTTTAACAACACCTACGTGCGTTGGAATTACACAATCTTGTGCCACCGTTATATGGTGGAAATTCCACTGGTACACACAAAGCGCTTTGCTTCCACTTTCATTGTGCGAACTGCCAAGTTGTGGAATTCGCTGCCGGCATCTACGTTTCCCGATAGCGATAATCTGACGGTCTTCAAGTCACGGGTTAATCGATATTTACTGGGTAAGCGTGTTCCATCGTAGTCTGCATCATGGCTTCGCAGTTCGCACCAGGCAAGTGGTGGTCAAGCGAAAGCCAATTTTAGTATAAAAAAACCTATTTTACGTGTTAAACATGAACATTCTTTCTAGGTACGACGTACGTCTGCGAGGTACATTTAAGTACTTCATTAATAATCTAGATTAAATAAAATAAATTATGATAATGTAATAATAATATTGGGACATTAACACACACGGTCATCTGATCCCAAACTAAGCTGAGCTTGTACTATGGAAACCAGATAACTGGTAATATACTACATATATATAATATACATAATATACTTTTTTTTTGTAAATATATACTTAAATATAGATAATTACCTACACCCAGACACAAGACAAACAGACATATTTAAACAAATGTTTGTCTCGGGTGGGAATCGAATCCACGACCTGCGGCGTGAAAAGCAAGTATCTTACCGACTACGCCACCGGCTTCAAATAAAAAAAAGTATCATAATTATAATTATTATTAATTAATCAATAACTTATAATTATTTAATCAGCTTTTAAACAAAAAAAGAATTACAGAAATCGGTTCACTTAAAACAAAGATAGGTATTAGGTAATAAACGTAAAAAAACATACAGTCTAATTAAATGCCTCCTCCTTTTATTGAAGTCGGTAAAAGAATTCACTACGCTCAATTGCAAATTCTAAAAGATAATACAAATATTAAATTCCAATAGATTCCAAACAAACTGTAATAAAATAATCGTGGTACACGTACAATTAGGGTTGTGCTACCAACGCAACGTCTGTACTCGAAAACGGTTGAGGGGAAAATGCGAAAACTCGCCCTCACCCGGCGGCCATGTTGTGACGTCATAGTTGTAGGGGACGGATTTAGTTACCGACTCCGTTTTATGATTATAAAAATGCTAAAATTATTTCATGATTTTATTTTAACATTTTTCAAAAACTATTTTAAATAAACCAGTATTTTTTTTTAAATATGCAAAGGTGATTAATATCTCACAAAATATTTTTCATTTGTGATGTTGATGGCAACGGAAGCCCGACATGCTGTTTACTGCAATGTCCATGTTTGACACTGATGGGTCACACATACTTTTCTTCTGTTTTTCTTCTTCTTTCTTACTGTTTCCATTTATGTTTCTTTTCTCTTTACATGTGTTTTTTTATCGTTTCATTCTATGTGTCCTGTCTCTGTCAAATAAATGTTTTTCTTTCTCTTTCTTAATTTACGACGTCACTAAATAGATAAATGTTCGGTTCTTCTTTCGTTCGATTTTTTTCCGTCTAGCCCCCTTTCACAACGCGCGATAAGGAACTACGTTTCAAAAGAAAAAAAATATCCAATCCCATCCAGTAATTATGGCCATACATTCTTACAAACTTTCGCGTTTATAATATTAATAAATTAATAGTTTTAGATATTCATGTTTGGTTTTTACAAAATCTATCAAAGCATATAGCTAAATATTTTCTCGCCTGTCTTACCCGAAATTGTAGGCAAAGGTGAATACTAGGTACTACTAACCCACCAGTGGTGAAGAGTGGAAATCTGAAAAGGAGATGATGGAGAAAAAAAACTAGTTCTCTAGTTATTTTGTAAGGAAATGAAAGAGATGGGAATAAGAAATCGTAAGCTTGTACAAAGCGAGTTGTTATCTACGCGACTTTTAATACTAATAGAATAGGTTACTGCATTTTTTTTGGTGCTATTTAAAATTTTTAGGCGTTACATTATTGACTAATTCATGGGAAGCTGGTGGGAATCGTGGTAAATGGACTTTTCGCGACTGGTACCCATACCTAGTTACTTAGGTGATAGGGGCGAGTCGATCGCCGGTCATCGGTTCATCTATCAGAAACAAGTCGTCAAAACTTTTAGTATCATACTACTGGGAACGGGTCTTCGTCATAATCCTCACACGCCAAGTGCGAGTTGGTGTCACATGTCCTCGAATGATTAGTTCATAGAAATGCCGGTTCCCTCATGATGTTTTCCTCCACCGATATTGAGCAGCGGCGATTAAACAATTGACACAAAGATGTGTGGGCATAACTAGGATTCGAACCCGCGACCTTAAATTTCTAAGGCGAGGCTCGTACCTCTGCGCCATGCTTCTCTAGGTATAGGTACTTATAACTATTAGAAACATATAGGTATATTTCCTACATGGTGCAAAAAACCTGTTGTGTGACTTCAATCCTGGGTCAAGTTTTATGTCACCTTTGAAGCCGGTGCTCTATACAGGCACAGATAATAGGTATAATACTATTACTACTAGTAATAAGTACTACTTCTAGTAACACAGGTGAAGGAAAACATCGGGCGCTAATCAGCTTGTCTTAGAGTTCCATATCCACTAAGGCTTACTTCTCTTAAGGTAGTTGAGAGAAAACTACATTAGGACATAAAAGGGTTGTTGATTAATACATTATCTACCACAATATTACACTACCTACTGATATTGACTATTGCCTAAAGGAAAGCCGATGGGCATCAGCTTGTATGGACTCTTTGCCACTGCTAAACACAGTAGGTAAGACCTAATTGTAAATGGCTGCCTTTTCCCAAGATACGTACCTACAGACAAGTTCCCTGCATAGTTTGGGAAAGGGAGTTTCATCAAGACCCATTCTAATTGTTGTAAGTAAGTAGGTAAGTACTTACTGGTATTATTTTTATTACTTTTTAGTTTTAATTAATATTTAAGAATCAATAATTAGGTACCTAATCGACAAATTAGATTATTTATTTTAAATTTATCATCTTCTATTGAATGATACCAAAATCATAACTTTTAAGAGTTTAACTACTTACCTACTTATTAGGTATGATAACTTTGTATGCCGTAGGTACCTACTTAGATACCTATACAAACTTTGTTAGAAATAAATCATTTATTTAAAGTTATTTATAAAGTTTTTCATATTTACCTAATCATAATTTTATAAGTAGGTAATATTTGATGGTGCTGCTAGTAGTGGATATCCATGTTTTAATATCTAGGTTTTTTTTCTTTTAAGTAGAGTGCTTTTCTGAGTTAAAGTTATTTTAAAATCTGTTACTAACTAATTTAGTTTTAATGTTGAATTATCACGTAAATATAAGAAAATATTGTTTTATAGCTATTCAATCACTTGATAAACATAACAAAAAAACATATTCAACTATTAAATCTCATTACAAGTCCTGTAATACTGTCAAATCGCAAACTTAAAATCTTTTAAGAAACTTAATACACTTAAATGCCAGCTCCTTTCCCCTGGATGTCGACATTGCAACTGACATTGCAAACAAAACCTATACAATTTCAAACAAAACTAAATTAAAAAAAAAACAGAAGCGCAAAACAAAAAAAAACTCGAGCGCAATTGTTGTGAAAAATAAAAATGAACGCTAAGTACGTCCCCGTGTGCGCTTCGGTGATTGACGCGTTCTGATTGGTGGAGAGTTGTGGGTAGGCGTGGTTTGTTATAGCCCCTCCCATATCTGTTAGGGGTCTTTGAGTAAGCCTTCCCAAACGATCTCGGGCGCTCGCCGGTTGCGCCACGCGTTCCCAACACTAGCCTAAAACACGTGTTTAAAAAAATATCGTCAAACAATGAAGTGTCAGTGCTAGAGATTATTGTGACTTATCATTATTAAAATAAGGTTTAAATTATGATGTTCTAAACAAGAATTGTAATGATAAGTGTTGGAGTAAATGTTTTGTGTTCTGTGTTGATCGATCGACTGAAAGTGACCTCTGGTGGTTGAAAGTGGCCCGTCATATAAAACTGAGTATTAACATCACTATTAGTTAAACCTCAAACATTTTGGCTTATACCAAAAACCCTTCCAGCAAATATATTTTACACTCTCAACACAATCTTCCAATGAAAACCTGAAATCGGACAAAAATCCTTAGAATAGACTCTCGTTATTATGCAAAAAAAAAATTAGACTAAATTTGAATAAAGAATAAATATCTAAACGTGCAATATTTAAACAAAGAGATTTAGTTGTAAATAACTGTACCTAAATAAAAAGCAAAAAATGTCAATTTTAAATAAAATTTAAAATTGATCTAATTGAACCACAGATAAAGTTCATTTTCATACATAAAGTATAAAAAAAAAGATTACATTGAACAAATATCAGAAATATTCGCATAACAAAGGAACAATTATTTACATTCGGCCTTTAACACCGGATGATTTAATTGCCTCTAAACAAATTTTTGCGAGGAATCGAGGCCTTTGTTCAGTTTCCAATACAATCAAGATCTAAGTGCCTGCTATTAAATTTGGGGAATCTATTTTGGAACAATAAGCTGAAAAATCGCACAATTGCTAAATATATTAAATAACATTAGGTATACGCATCGCAATCCATATCTGATCAGTGTTAAATAATTTTCATGAAATGAAATAAAAATATTTAATTACTGACTCTATGTTTTTGTTGTTGCATATCTAAAAAAGTAATTAAAACAAGTGAACATAAAAAACTTCACAGTGTTAAGTGCAATCATCTCAAAAATAATAACAATTTAATTCTACATTATACTTAGAATTTGATTTAACATATTTTCAATTAAGTATTCCGGTTTTATATTGAATATAAAAACGCTCTATTCATCTGCTGTTATTCTAAAGTAACCTAAATAAGTGGACCAAGTTAAAAATAATAAAACTGATCACCAAAAATATATCTCCAGTGTTGTTCAGTGAAGTCGTAAAAATATTTCCGAAAAACATATGAATGTGTGACTCTATGCCACCGCTGTTCTAATTTAGGGGAAATTTGGTACAAGTGGATCAAACCGTCAAAATAGCCACAGACTCGAAGCTGCAACTCTGCGGCTGGACTGGGCAGGCTGGGTACGCACTCGATGGCTGCGTGGACCCTGGCCTGCTCAGGCCTCCGCCGCAACCACACACAAGCCAACTTGGTACTGTTTATGCCACTAAAAGAAGGCGAAGGAATGGGAAAAGGTTAGTGTTTCTACTTATTATAACCTTTTAGATAACTATCCTGCCTAAAATTTATTGCCGTGTCAAAAATCTGTTGTTGAAGCCAAAATCAGTACAGACAACAACAAAAATTCTAAGTAATAATTGCCGGAAGAAAAATATTAAAATTAAATAGATCCGGCAACTGGGACCGCGGTCCGAGTTTATTGCGGTCCTAGTCGCCGGATACCTACCTCGCCGAGACCACTGCCTCGCTGTTTTGCTCGGTTCGTGTGTTTTCAAAATCTTGGAGATGCAGTTTACCTACATCTACCTACTTCATGACATTTAGTTCTGCTCAAATAATAATAATAATAATAATAATAATAATAATAATAATGTTTATTTGCCATTACATAAAGTTACAGAAGATGACATAAACAGAACTTTTAAAAAACAAATTTCAAGCTACATGAATTAATGTTCCCCATGCTAGGAAGATCCTGTGTTATGAGGAACATTCATCCGTCCGGTATATAATAAACATTGTTGTTTTAAAAGTAGATTGTTAAAGTTACAGACATTTATTGTTACAGTTATATATATTTGGCAAAAATAAATTAATACTTTGATATAATACATTAATAATTAATAATTAATGGCATACCTGTGTATGTCTAGTGCCAATGCTATAATAACCTCAATAAAAGCGTCATTTCACTGTCTTCGGCTTGTCTTGTCTTGTAATGCCAACTTTGGGCATATTTGCTTTAAATTGACTAATCCCGGTATTGCATTATTTTTTGTTTCAAAGATATCTACTTAAAGGTGGTCCTTTTATATTTTTATCAAAATCGACTGAGCAAACGATTTATTTAATTTTTACTTTTAAATGTGCTTACTAGCTTAGTAACTAATATCTGGATGACCGAGCTTTACTCGAATTTTTTTTTAAATGACATTTTCTAAAAATTGATTCCTAGCTAGATCGATTTATTGCCCCCGAAACCCCCTATATACTAAATTTTACGAAAATCGTTGGAGCCGATTCCGAGATTCCAATTATATACACGAATTGGTCATTTAAAGATACAAGATTTAGTGAATTTAAGGGACAAGGGTAATGCAATAATAGAAAATTGATAATAATATAATAATATTAAATGCAGTTAATTTTAAAATCAATAAAACTATTTTATTATTTTTATTGTTAATAAATAACAACTTTATCTAAATAATTGTAAATAAAGTAATTAATTTAATCTTTGAACACAATACTTCACACTTTACTCTAATGCGCTTAAGAAAGCATTTTATCAAGTTGCGTGGTTTAGTATCTATGAACAATTAATTAGGAGTAACTATTAGATAATTTAATTATTAGTAATTATGTTTATATAATTATACTTCATTTATACGGTTATATACTTCATATATACGGGTATATTTATACGGCTGTTGTACCTATTACCTACTAACCTGGTATAATATTAAAATGAAGACATATATTTTGTATAATAATTTTAGTAGATACTTATAATCTATATAAAAAAAATATAGGAAAGCACTTTTAAAATGTACACTTTTTTACTTTTTTATCTGATTTTATTTATTTATTTTTTTATATTTTTATTGCTTAAATAAATGAAGAAAGTGACTGACTGATTGATAAATCAATGCAACCCAAACCCCAGCGTCTAGAGACTCCAAAATTGGCACATAAGTTCCATATGAAGCCTAGGTTTGTACTGAGAAGGGACTTTCAAAGCAAACCCCCAAAGAGGGTGAAAATACATACCTACTTCTTTCTTTCTTCTTTCTTAATACTTAATAGGGACGTGTTAGTAGGTACTTATTTATGGTATTGTTGGGAGCCCATAGTCATTTGTTTGTTTGGCTTAATGATATTTTTGAGAGCATGTTGTCATTTGTGTCATTTTTTGTTATTTTAATAGCTACCTGCCCCAGCTTCGCACGGGTGCAATGTGTTATACTTATAAACCTTCCTCTGGAATCAATCTATCTATAAAAAGATCGCATCATAATCCGTTGCGTAGTTTTAAAGATCTAAGCATACATAGGGACATAGGGACAGAAAAAGCGATTTTGTTTAATTTTATACTATGTAGTGATAAGATAGGCACACACAGTGAACGGTTGGTTTTTGATTTCTTTATCAATTCGTTACAAGTAAATAGGATACTTAAATCTAAAGCAACAAAATTCTTTGTAACCTACACAATAATATTATTAATATTTTTTCATTAAGTACCTATGTGTTTTTATAAATATCTAGCGGCCCGCCCCAGCTTCGCCCGGGTAGCTTCAGCCCACTCAACAATTTACAGAAAATGTGATAAATAAAGAACCGCTTAACCGATTTTGTGCAAACTTCACATAAACCATCTACTAAATAGTCCGAACAATGCCTAAACATTTGGTTTGAATAGGGTTTTTGAGTTATAAAATTACAACGAAAAGTGGCATTGATTTTTATAGGTATATTATATAGATTAGAACTCTGATTTCAAGAACTCATTTGAAAACCAATCAACGTAAACTTCAGAAAAATACATGAATAAATAAAAATTAAATAAAAATAGGCTCTAATATCAAGTCGTGTCAGTTTATTTATAATTTCGCCACTTCGCGTATGTCTGTGTGTGTGAGCCGTGCACGTGTAGTAGGAAACTTAATACCCAGAAGTTCTAACTGATTTTTCATAGGTAGGTTTCGAATTTTAGACTGATTTTTCATAGGTAGATTTCGAATTTTAGACAACCAATGTAAATTGGTTGTCTAAAATTCGAAATCATTCCTCACTTAGGTACCAAAAATTCATCAGACAATTCAAATATTTCGCAGACTACATCATTGCTTAATCTCAGGCAAGTTGTAGTAGTCTTGCAAGCCTATACCTGTCAAATAAAAAAAAATAAGACAAATTAAATACACACAGTTAGGTTTTCTTTATGCAAGCTGAATAGGTAGGTAACCTACTTTTTTATTTAGTGCAACATTAACACACGCGGTCATCTGATCCTAAACTAAGCAGAGCTTGTACTATGGAAACCAGATAACTGGTAATATACTACATATAAAACTTTCTTTTGTAAATATATACTTATATATAGATAATTACACCCAGACGCAAGACAAACAGACATATTTAAACAAATGTTTGTATCGGATAGGAATCGAACCCACGACCTGCGGCGTGAAAAGCAAGTATCTTACCTACCACGCCACCGGCCCGTCACTATCCGTCGCATCGCAAGTGCAAGTGATATTAATATTTTTATTATAATTTCTTTTATTAATGTCTAATAAATAGAACCACAATAATTAATTAGGTATCTATGTATTTATATTTAAAACTACCTGTTTAATTTTATTAAAAGTGGTTAAATAATTATCTTCCAAAAACATCACAAGTTTTTACAAAAATATTAATAAAATATTCGTAGAAAACAATAAACTCAAAGTTTTACACTTAACCGTTCCATAGCTAAAAAATCAATGATCGAATCAAATCGATTTAAATGATTAATCGATTAATCGTTTCGGAAACGACAAAATTCTTTACGCTTTTAGCTTAATGCTATGTTACTCTAATTTGTACTCTATTTAGTGATACACAGAGTTAAAATTTGCACTTAACTATGTTTTATGATTATTTGACGGATGTAATAATTTTGAATATCGAATCTTAGATAAAACTTATTGTCACTACTTTGGAGGGTGACAGGGATAAATTTGGATAAATTTTAACCCATTGGTACTTCGTTATATGAATTATTTCTTTTTTTTTCGTATATTTTTTTCAAAGACAATGATTTTTAAAAAATACAATTTAACTTTAATTTCATAAAACTATAGGTACAATAACAAACAGTTGTACCTTTTATTAAACAATTATTTGCACTATGTAGGTCCCTATTATTTGATTACTTACTTACTAAATCAAAAATTATCACTACCTACCCCTTGGGCAAAAACCACATTAGTTACCTTTACCTTAGCGCAATAATATTAAAAGCTTATAAACATAATATTACCAATACACAGATATAGATAAAGGTAAGTACTGTACATATATCAAACTAATAACACCCCTCATTTTCATTTCGGATTAAAAACCGTTTAACTTGATAACTTTTTACTCATTTTATTAAATAAAATGTAATCAATAATGAAACGGTTGTTTCTTCCGCTGTAATTATTTGCACACATAAATTATTCGATTATTTACTATTCAAGTTTCCAACCCTCTGTATCGAATAATTTAACAATCGAATACATAAATCGATTGCATAGCAATAGAACAAACAAGCTGCAAATAGATTTTTATTTTACTGTTATCGATCGGCAATACCTCGTCAATGACAATAATTGTTATTAATAAAAAATAAGTACTTATTACTTATTATACTTTTATAGGTTTTTTATTATAATTATTTATTTTTTGTTTTTTATTTTATTGTATTGTTATTTAATTTCTGATAATGTTGCAATAAGTTTAAATTAGTATAAATGCTTTAGAGTTAAATTGTAAAATTGAAAACTTTAATATTTTGTATTAGTAGAGGCAAAAAGTATCAGATCTAATGTGCTCGTAGACGATTTATTAACGAAAACAATATATTTTAACGGTCTTGTTCATAAAGCCTCTATACTTATAAAATTGACACTGACATTGACAAACACAGACAAACACATACAAATATTACACATAAATAACTTAATAAACCTATGTTTAAAAAAAACTGGTATAGGGTTCTTTAAGTAGTCTGTGGCTATCGGCCATATTAGTCTATAGGTTATTTAAGGTGTTAATTATCAGTTCTCATTATTATTTATTTATTTATTGGTTTACCAGTAGTTATTACACTAAAATATTCATGCAAATTAGAACAGTAATGCTTAAACTAAGTGCACAACTCATGTAGGTAAACACCACATGCAAAATCTTAAATCTAGTTTACTATGTAGGTATATAATAATAATTGATAAAATCAAGTGATAACACGGAAACAAATTACAATAAAAAACTGCTAATCTAAGTTATGTTTACAGTGTAAAAAATATGCATAATACATCGAAAGTAACTTACTAGTAACTATAAGATGTTTAATCCATAGTAAGAGTATTGACCTGGTGCTTAAATCGTGGAAAAGTAAGGTGAAAGATATCCACATGTTCGTTAAACGTTACATTATAATTTCAATACTTGTGCTCCATTTGACTTCGCCGAAGATATGAGGCGCACTATCTCTTTTGAAAACCTTGAATATTGGAAATTTTTAAATTCAGAATTATTATTCAAGAATCTAGAATTTAGCGTTCAATAAACCAAGACCGTAGTGAATGGGCCGCTCAAAATCCGTGCTGTCCGATTGCGGTGATTCGAATATCATCCGATTATTAATTTATGAGGTGAATAATAGCCGTATATCGATACAGTTGGATCGATTGATGACCGTGACCGCGGTAATCGAATCGTATAACGGGTTTCGAATGATAAGATTCGAATTTTGAATTATTTTTCTTGTGAAAATATAAAAGATAGTTGGTAGGCACCTAATTCATTTTTATAGATTAATTTTTTTTAACTTCTGTAAAAATTGTCATCTTTTACTAAAATCTGTAAAAATAGGTCGTTTTAGAATAAATGAGCAACAAATGGAGTAAAACCATATGGAGGCTCATTCCACTGGCACCTTCTCACCGATAATTATTCGTAATCACTAGTGAATCGGTATACTGGGCTGGCGCGTTCCATCGTAGACTACATCATTGCTTAACATCAGGCAAGTTGTAGTCAAGCGCAAACCTATTGAAGAATAAAAAAAATCACCCCTAAAATTTCGGATTTAGTCATATTTCGCAATATACGAATCACAATGAGCGCGTTTTGCACAATTACCAGTATTTTCGATATGAATTCTATAATTTCGCAGTCTAAATATCATGGCAGAAAAGCTATAGGCCGACCGTTTAACTCGCGTATCGCCTATCGCCAAGATTCTGACTCCTCAAGCTGCACAGACAGTGATGACGATTCAAGCGATATGGATATTAGTGACGAATAGTCTTACATTACTTTTATCTGTAGTTAAATAGTTCTTTATGAAATTTAATTAATGTTTTACGACTTTGTACCTCAGATGGCGATACGCGAGTTAAACGGTCGGCCTATAGACTTTGACCTGTTCTATGAGTGAATTCACAAGAATGACAATGTATGTATTGTGTTATTACTTGAAACAATAATAAGTTTGCATGTACATTTAAATAAATTAGTAAAATAGTACTTAGAATACTACGCTATCGCATTAAGTATATATTAACCTGTAATTATAGTTGTAAAGTGGTTACTAAGTAAATAATTATAAAAATAAATTAAATCCAATGGACCCATGGCGCTTCATCAAGTAGAATAGCCTAATAGCTTCTAACAGGTACTGCCTCCTTACGAGTAATGAAGCCGGAGCAAAAAAGTTCTAACTTTCGCGTTGTATCATTAAATATATATTTATTTTATAATACAACATCACTGGTACTTAGTACTTGGATAATTATTAAGTCGTCTTCACGGCTTCGTCACGGTCATGGGGTGTAAAGAGACATCATTGTATGAATAGTTATGTAAATAAGACTTATTAAATTATTTGTATACATATGTAGATTCACATTTGTTAATAACTGGCTTTCGCGTGTGTTGGTTATCGCGATAAAACATTAACCTCTTTTTGCGCAGTCGGATAAAAACTATCCTATGTCCTTCCCCGGGTCTCAAACTATCTTCATAGTTACTTGAGTTACTTTCGCATTTATAATAATAATATTATAGGCCGACCGTTTAACTCGCGTATCGCCATCTGAGGTACAAAGTCATAAAACATTAATTAACTCTCGCAAAGAACTATTTAACCATAGATAAAAGTAATGTAAGACTATTCGTCACTAATATCCATATCGCTTGAATCATCATCACTGTCTGTGCAGCTTGAGGAGTCAGAATCTTGGCGATAGGCGATACGCGAGTTATACGGTCGGCCTATAGTAAGGAGGTAACCTAACTGCCGCAGCGAACTTTTTCGAGTCAGCGAAAATCAGCGAAATCTGTTGATAGGTTCTCGAGTTTTAGAGTAACAAACATACACATTCAATATTAGGTATAAAAAAGCTTAACATAATTTTACGCTTATACCTATTCAAAGGTGAAGGCAGAGACGGTTTCCTTTAGAATTAAATATATTCGGCAAAAAGTGTGTACCTAATATTCACCTCTGCCTACAGTTCCTACACCTTCAAATAATTCACTTCAACCTTTATTTTTAGTGCCACAGCTGGGCACGTCTTCTCTTAACTATCTTACGAGTGGAGAGAGTTTAGGCCTTAGCCACGCTAGCCAAGTGCGGGTTGGTGGATGTCACATGTCCTCGAACAATTAGTTCGTAGACATGCCGGTTTCCTCACGATGTTTTCCTTCACCGATATCGAACAGAGCCGATGTAACAATTTACACAAAGACGTGTGAGCACGACTGGGAATCGAACCCGCGACCTTATATTTCAAAGGCGAGGCCCGTACCGCTGCGCCACCTCTGCTTCGGGTAGTATAATAAGTATATAAATATTTTATGACCATCTAAACATTCCGCATATACGTGAATTCAATAAAACCGTCGAAAAAGGAGATATGTCTATAGGAAATTGCATGTCGAACGAAACCACCTGCGCGCGCGCAGATGTCTGCTGTGTGTATTAATGAGCTGTTCGAAGTTTGAACCTAAAGCTTGTAAATTAAATGCGGCATTATGTTGAAAAAATGTCCTGTTATTTTTTTTTGTTTACAAGACTGATTTTCATTTCACGATATACTCACTCCAACCATTTTTTGTATCCCACTGTTGGGCACGGGTCTTCCCTCAACTACCTTATGAGTTGAGAGAGTTTAGGCCTTAATCCCCACACCCTGGCCAAGTGCGGGTTAATAATAATAATAATATTTGCTGGCAAATCTACTTCTCAATGCATCAGCTGTCATTTTATACTGTCTACGTATCCGTCTTTGGAGTCAGCTGTCACTCGAAAATGACAATATGAAAGAACGAATGAACACCGAGCACGGGTTAAGCGGCCATCTTAGAAGGGCTGACACTATGTGATGGACGGTTGCATCGTCGGGAAGTGCGCACGCAAACCCGTGTTCGGTGGACGTTACGCTTTAATCTAATGTAATCTTGGCGATCAGTAATTATCTAGTAGAATTGATGACTGTGCTATCGAGAGATCGGGGTGAAGTGATATTTGCCGTAGTTATTTTATTGAAATACCGTCTTCTTACCCAATTATTCACGCCTATCCTAAGTTGTCTGCTAATCCTGATATAGCTTCAACCCTTTTTAGTGTCCCACTGCTGGGCACGAGTCTTTTCTCAACTATCTTATGAGTTGAGAGAGTTTAGGCCTTAATCCACACACTCTGGCCAAATGCGGGTTGGTGGATGTCACATGTCCTCTAATGATTAGTTCTTAGACATTCCGGTTTCCTCACGATGTTTTCCTCCACCGATATTGAGCAGCGGAGATAGAATAATTCACACAAAGATGTGTGGGCACGACTTGGATTCGAACCCGCGACCTTATTTTTCTAAGGCGAGGCTCGTACCGCTGCGCCATCGCTGCTCCTGATATCCTGAAATTTTTAGTCTAAAACCTTCAAAAGCGTTCATATTTTTACACATCACACAGCGCCATCTAGTTCCATAATAAGCAACTATAGTTGTTTGTGTTTTGGGTACTAGGTAACTGGTATACTCCTCAGTTCCATTTGGTTGTAAATAAACACTGGTTGTAGTTTATTTACACCCAGACACAGAACAAATAATAATTCTCATCACACAAAGATGGTCCTGGGTGGGAATCGAACCCACGACCTACGGCGTAGACGACAGGCTCACTAAAACTACTTTTTAACGGATTTTATTGCGGTTTATTTTAGATTTTAGATCCCGACGTTTCAAAGTCTTTTCAGACTTCATGTTCACGGGTGGACTGAGGTATTTGACGTCCAAAAACGCAACTTAAATAGTAATGTTTGAAGGTGGTCAGTAATAATTGTGATTAATATTTTTGCACGTCAAATACCTCAGTCCACCCGTGAACGTGAAGTCTGAAAAGACTTTGAAACGTCGGGATCTAAAATCTAAAATAAACCGCGATAAAATCCGTTAAAAAGTAGTTTTATTTCAATGTGTGATATTCGCGTAAATCTAAGACAATACTATGACAGGGTCACTAATTATAACGCCAACGGGCCAGTCAAATTAAAAAGAAGTTAAGTTGTAATTGTGGCAGTTTAATGTTAAACGGGGTGTATAGGAAGCATTCCTTTGATTATCTTCCGATGTCAGCCTCATGCGCATTGCGACTATAATTTTGCTGGCAATCAATAAGCAATATCGATTGCCGGTAACTAACACATGCTAGTCTGCTTATTAATAATTTATTTATTTATTTATTTACCATAACTTAATATAATAATAATATAATATAGTGGGACATTAACACACACGGTCATCTGATCCCAAACTAAGCAGAGCTTGTACTATGGAAACCAGATAACTGGTAATATACTACATAAAATACTTCTCTTTTGTAAATATATACTTAAGTATAGAAAATTACACCCAGACAAAAGACAAACGGACATATTTAAACAAATGTTTGTCTAGAGTGGGAATCGAACCCACGACCTGCGGCGCGAAAAGCAATGAAATGAACATCGTATTTATAAAGTCATTAAATCTAATTAATTCTATAACTAACAATATGCAAAATAGTTACAAAATGGCTTCTAAAATCTAAAATAATTTACTTTATAATACAGAGGGAATAAGCAGTCTTTGTGAATACGTTCAGTGTAAACGAGAACAGATCTATAGTTTTACGAGTATGTGTGAAAAAAATAATATTTAGGCTGCATAATGTTTTTATTAAACCCTGAGAGAAAAGGTGACACCATTTAAACAAGTGAGTCGAATTTGTTGCTCCTTTATGGTTTCTAAATATAGAGCCTCAATCCATTGCCATGTCACCTTCTAGTCGAAAATCACTCGTCATCGCGAGTGAATCGGTATATTGGGCGAGCGCGTCCCAACGTACTACATCATAGCTTACCATCAGGCAAGTTATAGTCAAGCGCAAGCTTATCTAAGTATATAAAAGAAGAAACTGACTGACTGACATATCAACGCAGAGCCCAAACCGCTGGGTCTGGAGACTCTAAATTTGGCACATAGGTTCCTTATGGGGTCTAGGGATGCACTAAGAAAGGATTTTTCAGAACTCACACTTTAAGGGGGTGAAACGGGGTTCCAAAGTTTGTATGGAGAAACAAGATTAGTGAGATCAATTTCGCAGGCGAAGCCGCGGGCGGAAGCTAGTTCAGAATAAAAATGTTAAACGGTTTGGTAGCGTAAAGAAGTAAAAATATTGTTGCTACTAATTACCTATTCCCCCCTTTGTAAAATACTACAAAATTAAAAAATGCACAACTGCATTATACTCGCGATTATAAACAGCAATTAGACATGAGCGGTTTACATTTTTAACGTACAGTGGCTGTTTGTAAGATTTTTAAATGCGGTAACAAGGCTCGGTTAATTTGAGACAGATGCGCTTTGATGGCTCGTTTACATTAGCCAGTGCGATGGCGCTAGTACTAGTTACGCTACTAAACTCGTATACTAAGTCGTAGCATATGCATCGAATATTCAGATTTAGGTAATCTAGACAATTATTGTATCTATTACATTATTACTATAATTTTTTTTAAGTATTATTGACAAAGTATGAACGATGATATCAATTTTGTATGTCATTTTATCATCATCATCAGTTTATTCTAGTCTATAACTGGACATAAGCCTCTTCTAAGCACGTCACTGAGCACGATCTGCGGCTTTCCTCATCGAATCCTTACCGGTCGCCCTGCTGAGATCGTCACTCCATCTGAGGGCATCCTACGGCCAATTCGTGGTCTCCACTCAAGAACTTGTTTACCCCAGCGGTTGTCAGTTCTGCGGCAGAGATCACCGGCCCACTGCCACTTCAGCTTACTAATCCAGTGAGCTATGTTGTTTACTCTGGTTCTCTGTCGGATTACTTCTTTGTGTATTATAAAATTATTATGAATCGCCTATTGTTCAATAGACAGTATGACCGGCCTACTGTCAACTGTCAAGTCCTACAAACTTTGGTGGGGTTATACGAATACCACGAAATTAAACCACGGACTTGGGTAATAATTTACGTAGAATTAATTGGAAATTGAGTGCCTTCACCATTTAACAAAGTGACTTTGTAAGAGTACGTACTTAGCAAGTGCGTGAGTGAATTTATTCTTTCACTTGTTATGATATCTAGTAGAAGAAGACCTGGTCGACAGTAAATATCTATTATAAGTATATATATACAAAAGAAAAGTATTATGTGTATAGTATATACCAGTTATCTGGTTTCCATAACACAAGCTCTGCTAAGCTGACCAGATGACCGTGTGTGTTAATGTCCCAGAATATTTATTAATTTAAACGCCTGCCCAGTATAACGATTCATCACCTAGTGATTGGGAATTATTTTTGGTGAGAAAATAACCATATATGAGCAACGGTTCTTTACTCTTTTAATAGGTGTTACCAGACATTGCACCGGTCCCAGAATATTATTATTATTATTTTTGTCTTTTTTTATCTCGGAGCTATGGAGCTCCGGACTTTTAAAAGGCGTGCGTGGGGCCGAGGGCAACACGTAGAGGCCCGTTGGACAATTTTGCTCTAAATGTAATGTGGCACCAACCGACGATTATCCCTGTTCGCACCATATAGGAACAACAAAGGACAATCCCCGGTTAGAGCAGGACTATTGCAGAATATAGGAACTAAAATTTAGGTTATGGAGGTGGGTGCTAATGGATTAGGTAACTAGGACTATGGATGGACTATGGCCCCTGCCTGACCAATGCAAATTAACACGGATAAAATGGCAGGGGGTGACTCGCCCACTCAAAAAATGGGCCCCCGTATGGCCGCTAAAAGAAGCGACAAGGGGCAACATATTCTGAGGGGCTAGAGGAGTAGAGCGGTGTCCTATTTTATTATTATTATTATTATATTTTATCAATGATATCATGCCTTTAAGCCATGGCATTTGTTATTTACCTAACAACTATCTTCACAAACATTAGCACTTATAATAGCAGTATAACAGTAGACTTGCACTATTGTTACTCCTCGTTCAAACGAGGCATAGTTTTTACATTGCAGCGCGCGCGCACGTGACCTCCATGCCGATTGTCCTAATTAGATCAAAGGTGAGACACCGACATAAACTGAACCAGTTTATTTTGAACTTAACATGCACTTATGTAACAGTATTTTTGCACTAAAACGGAAACAGTAAGTATTTGCAAAATGCAAAACGTTTGAACTTTAAATTATAATTGTATTCCATTATTTTAATAACGAGAACAGCACCGGTGGCGCAGTACTACGGGCGTCGCCTGAGAAATATAAGGTCGCTGGTTCGAATCCCAGTCATGCCTACACATCAGACAGACATGCCGGTTTCCTCACGATGTTTTCCTTCACTGATATTGAGCAGCGGAGATGAAACAATTCACACCAAGATGTGTGGGCACGACCGGGATTCGAACCCGCGAACTTATTTTTCTAAGGCGAGGCCCGTACCGCTGCGCCACCGCTGCTCTACAAAAAGATCAACTTTTAAAAATATTTAAGAAATGGTTGACTTACAAACGACATAACAAATATTATTATTTTTCTCAATTCGTAGGATAGTTGAGAGAAGACGGGTCTTCTCTCAACTATCCTCTAACTCAGCAGTGGGATACTATAAAGGGTCGAAGTAAAAGATAGATGTTATTCAACTTTGAAAGGGAATACAATATTTCAACTTTGAATATTTGGAAATTAGAATTCAATTTTTCAATATTTTTTCACTTTGAATCCATTCAAAATCAAAAGCACTCAAGCTTGACTTACTTTGTTTAATTAGACCAGCGAAACCATCGATCTATGTGTTCTTATAATAACTTAGATAGATAACTGAACAAAGAAAATTCCCTTGACACAATATAGTGGTAAGCTGTTACTTCCTACTCATCAGAAAAAGCATTTCATCCGCATTAATAATCGTAATCACGTCACTCAAATTCAATAAAATTATCAGTGAAACTGAAAACATACGGGTTGAAATACCTTTAAAAAACGCTGAGCATTTTTATTAAGGTCTCTTCAATATGAATCAGTTTGCTACAAATGACGAGGAATCGGGTTAACATTTCAAAAACAGAACTAACGTGTTGTTGTTTTAGATTTTTTTTTATTGTGATTTAGACCTGCACTTGACTGCAAATTGCCTAGTTAAGCATCGATGTAGTCTACGGTGGGACACGCCTGCCCAAGATACCGATCCTCTTCAGATTACGAATGGTTTTTTTAGGTTTTTAGAACAATAATTTTCACAAATAAATCTTACAGTCAGGGTTTGTGTTTAACTTTAGATTTTAAATAAAAAATCCTCATCATTTAGATGCTGAGTGGCAACCAACTTGTATACAGATACACGCTTAATTTTTTTATAACATAACCCTTTTATCTTTTATCAGGGGTTAAAAGTAGCCAAATAGACATACCTTAATTTTCTATCTCTTCTAAATCGCGTATACCTTTGTTATTAGTTTAAACTATAACCTTTTATCCGGCTGCAGCTTCGGGTATGTCGGTTACCGCGCAAAATCATTAAAGTCTTTATGCGCAATTGGATAAAAACTATCTTATGTCCTTTCTCGAGTCTCAAACTATCTCTAAACCAAATTTCATCCCAACTGGTTATGTAGTTTAGCCATCAAAGCGCGACAGACAGACAGAGTTACTTTCTCATGTTTAGTATAATTTTATTTTACATTTATAAATTAATAGAAAGAACTATCTAATGAAAATTTTAAACGCGCGATCCGTGCGGGTACGTTCAAAATATACTCCCGTATGTTTCATGTGTTCGCAAAAGGAAACGTCATTGAACACAATGGAGGAATGATAGCAACTCCCATAGTTGTCCCCTGTTTAATTAGGACAAAAAAATTAAGATTCTCTCACACTCTACACACTGAGCAGCACGTAGGTTACATGTTTTGACTGAGGCTGATAGATGTGTGGTAACATTATATTGATTGTTTTTTTGTTATGTTTTTGATGTTCATTTGTTTATTATGCTGGTAACTGCTTTGGTGTTTCAGTTTAGGCCTTAATCCACACACGCTGCGCTGGCCAATTGTGGGTTCCTGATTGATGATTCTGATGATGTTGCGAAAAAATGTCAGATTCCAAAAAACCATATGACGGCAGAATAATAACGTACAATTACCTACTTTAAATTCGACAATCTATCTTCTTCTAAATATATAAAAGAAGAAACTGACTGACTGACATATCGACGCAGAGCCCAAACCGCTGGGTCTGGAGATTCCAAATTTGGCACATAGGTTCGTTATGGGGTGTAGGGGTGCACGAAGAAAGGATTTTTTAAAACTCACCCTTTAACGGGGTGAAACGGGGTTCCAAAGTTTGTATGGTGAAACGAGACTGGTGAGATCAATTTCGCGGGCGAAGCCGCGGGCGGAAGCTAGTTTCATATAATTGCTTAATTATGGACTAAATCGTGCTTTGTGTATGTGTAAAAATATTATTAATAAAATTAAAAAAACATGTAAAAAATACAATTAATAAAAAAGTGGTCATTACTCAGTAAACGCTGTGAGTACATGTCAGCTTATTTTAATGTGTTAGTATAACCCTACTTAACCTAGAATTAACCTAGGTATTACCTGAGGCTATTTGCGCAAGGTATTAAAAATGCGCATTTCAAAGTGCATGTCACTTGCACTTACCTACAGTTTAATTAAAATTGGACTTGACAGATAATGGTATATTTTTTTCCTAATTACTTACTACTTCGGTACTTTAGTGTCCCACTGCTGGGCACGGATCTCTCAACTATCTTACGAGTTGACAGAGTTTAGATCTTAATCCACACACGCTGGCCAAGTGTGCGTTGGTGGATGTCACATGTTTTTAAGTTATCAGTTCAGTCTAGTGGGTGGTCACTAACCACGGCCGAAGCCTGCCCCAGTTGATTGTCACCTGATTTGCACCACCCGGGGACCACGTGTAGGGATTCAATTACAGGTGTACCTACGGACGAAGGTGACTTGGCCCCTAAAACAAGTCCCGGGACACCTAAACTTTCTTGGATTTAATTAGAACGAAATAGAAATTGGAAAGTAAGTTTATCCACTTCTCTCCAGGCTAAACAAGAGATACCAAAAAGGGGGGTTTCAATTGCCTCATCCAAAATGGACTATGTACCACGGATAATGTATTAAAAGGGGATCTATTAAGGGGATTTTATAGGGGATAGTATAAAGGGTAGCTACCACCCACCAGACAAAGCCGCACCGCCAAGCAGCCTTGCCGTGTTCCGGTGCGATGTCTGGTGACACCATGCAGAGAGGGTGGGTCGGAATTGTTGCTCCTTTAAAGTTACTAACCTTAAGGAGGCTCATTCCACTGCCACCTTCTCGCAATCATTCGTAATCACGAGTGAATCGGTGTACTAAGCTGCAGCGTTCCGTCGTAGACTACATTATTAACATCAGGCAAGTTGTAGTCAAGCGCCATACTATCGAAGAATAAAAAAAAACTTGACCGGTTTCAAATCCCGAGTCTTTTCACGGCGCTACTGTTAATCCTTGCTTGCAGCAGCAGCAGTGTCAGGATTGCGGTTCTCTCACTCAAATCAGTTGCCATAGCAACCGGAATATTTTTTAGGCTACACGTTTTCAATTTCAAGCCCATTGTCTCATCGTGACTAAACCGCTACTATAATTCCAAATTACCCATAAAATATTCAAGTGAATCTAATATCCGAATAACTACGCAACTTTCGCACTGTACCTACAATTAATCGCAGTGATTTTTAAACGCTCATGTAACGGTATACGCCTATTACTTTTAATCGTTTCACGCGTAATTTTACTTAGACATTTATTGCTAAAAACAATGGAAAACTATAGCTATATGCTAATAAAAGCGTATAATGGAAAAATGGATAGTTAACTGACAATAGTTGAAGTTAATTAATTGGGTTCTGTATAGTTTCAATTTTGACCTTTTAACCGCTTGAGTACTCTGTCGAAAATTATTACACTTGACCATAAAATTATTTCAATGAACAAAATAATAGGTACCTACAATGAATAGGTAGTTGATGAAAATAGAAAATACAACATGTATGTTTTTTTTACATAAATACGACGAGCGTTTGGCGAACAAACGCATTTTTCACATATATGCGATTGCAGAAGAAACAGCCGTCCACGTGATCTTATACTGTCCAGCACTGGCAAAATACAGGGCTGAACACCTCGGGTCGCAGAGGTCGCTCCAGGAAGCCGTCGGCAACGTGAAGAGTGCTAGGATTCCTCCTGAAGCTGGGCTGGCAGTAGCTACGCCAGACCACTACGCAAAATAGGCGCACAATTGACGTCGAGTTGTGGAAACCCAAACCCGCACCGTCACCTCCCGTTTCGCCTGGAGGGAAGTAGACAATGTAACTTTCCAACTCCTCATAATATCTTTCTGATTATATTCATGCGGGATCCAAGACAGTTTAGGTGTCCCGGGACTTGGCCAAGTTCAAACCCCGAGTCTCTTCACAGTGCCATTTTCGATACTGGCTTACAGGAGTAGCAATTGTGGGATTTTGGTGATGGGTTAAGTCTCATAAAAAATCACACCGTCAACCAGTCTTGAAAGGTTTTCTTCTCAATCTCAAGGAACCCTAAAGTTTTTTCTTCTAAACATAAACTTCATGAAGATTCTGTAAACATTAATAACATTATACTTAACTACCATTGTTGAGCGATCACACGGTAATGTAAACAGGTTTTTATCCGTGTGTGTGTTCTATCTAATAAACATGCCGCGAAATGGGACGCCTTCATATAGGTACACCTGACAATGATCATTTTATTGTCACAATTAATTTAAAAGATTACTAGCTTCCGCCCACGGCTTCGCCTATGTGGTACTAATTGGAATAATTGGAATTAGCCTATGTGTTAATCCAGACCATAATCTATCCCTGTGATAAATTTCATCCAATTCCCTCCAGTAGTTTTTGCGTGAAAGAGTAACAAATATCCATACATTTTTACAAACTTTCGCGTTTATATTATTCATCATCATCATCATCAGCCTATCCTAGAATCTTAGTTGCAGCTCGTAGTTTGGAAATAAACCCTATTAAGAGACTCAAACATAGCCCGCAATGTGGGTGATATTTAAGGGGGCGAAACGAGGACTACGAGGGCTTAACTGTATCTATAGTTCGATATTTTTTTGCGGATGACAACCCAATTAGCCGGAAAGGCCTTCATTGGTTCACCGGACTTTTTCGGTGAGCCGTCCGAGGACGGTCGAACCGATCAAGTACTGTGGCAACTGCCATGAGGGCTCCCCATGTGGGGACGAACCTCGGCTCAGGACGTTGCCGGACACTAGTTTTAGGGGATCGGGGGGCATTTCGCGATCGTATAATTATTCGACTTTTCATTACGAATAAATAAAAAAAAGAATTAATAAAATTAATTAATTACATTTAAATTTATTAAGGTATAAATGTATAATATTTAGTAATGAATTTCCCCAAATACGGTGATGTATTAATACGAGTGCGCCCGCGCAGCGTATCATTATAACAGTTGTATAAACTAATTAATTTTCTGCATTTCGCTGCAGATAGTAATCGTCACGGCGTATACCTCCGTTAGATTGCAAGGTACTTGATTGCAAATATTGATTATTTTCAAGCAATTACAATACATTGAAATAAATAATAATTTGTATTTTTATAACTATAATATTACCACACATCTCCGCACTCTTAAGCAAAAAAAAATATTAATTAATTGTACCTAGGTAGACTTAGTACGACCAGAATAATTAATTGTTGAGCAACTAAATAATATAATAATAATAATATGGTGGGACATTAACACACACAGTCATCTGATCCCAAACTAAGCAGAGCTTGTACTATGGAAACCAGATAACTGGATACTACATACATACATATAATACTTTTCTTTTGTAAATATATACTTAAATATAGATAATTACACCCAGACACAAGACAAACAGACATATTTAAACAAAATGTTTGTCTCGGGTGGGAATCGAACCCACGACCTGCGGCGTGAAAAGCATGTATCTTACCGAAAACGCCACCGGCCCGTCATATTTTTTTATTGAGTGGGTCGTTAAATTCGCCCGAATTTAAACTACGAACTTGTGAGACCACGAAGGGGCTAATGTTCATTTTATCTTAGTTGCGTCTCGAAGTATAAATGTGTACCCGATGAACGCCAATCGGGTCGCCCCGTATTAAGTCTAAGTGTCTAAGTCCAAGTCTAGGCTATAAGTGGGTGATATTCACCTCTGCCCGACTTCTGGTGATTAAGGCGTAACGCTATGTTATTATAACATTGTTATTACGTTCTTTTAGCCTGCTAGTCATCTCTTGTGATATTATATGAGTAGCGAAAAGTGAGTTGTAGATGTACTTGTTTTACCTTTTTTGCACGAATCACACCCGCAAAACACACGCGGTAGCCATAATGGCACATGTGTTCCATAAATATGTGTTCCATAAAACATACATTTCTGAGTACATATTATCGGGTTTTCTTACGATATATTGTTTCACTGATATTAAGCCGTGGCGCTGAAACTTGTGCACAGATTGTTACACCTGACAGGTCGTTGAGTGACTCAAATATTATTTAATCTGATTGTACCTATAACCAAACTATTAGCACATATTTTTACAAAAAAATCATTAATGTAGGTCCGTGTTTGTATGAGAATTAATGTATTTTCTGCAAGCATTACTTAGTATAATGTCTTTGTAGTATAAAATACTGTCTATTATAAAAGCTTAGTGTTATAGTAAATTAATACAATTGAAGTTTTAATTATATCTCAGGCATATTAGCTCAGAATTTCGTATGAATTATTGACGTAATTTTGATTTTATATTTACACTAAAATGAATAATATTTATTTGAGTACTATATTAACATCCTATACTGCATAACTACGACCTCGGTAGTCGAGCGGTGTAAGCCGTCCGATTGGGCTATACTGTGCCCGGGACGTCGCGGGTTCGATTCCCGCCCCGGACAATACTTATTTGTGTAACAACAACAAATATTTGAAATAAATGAAATAAAACTACTTTTTAACTGAACATGAAGTCTGAAAAGACTAAAACGTCGGGATCTAAAATCTAAAACAAAAACCGTGATAAAATCCGTTAAAAAGTAGTTTTATTTCAATGTGTGATATTCGCGTAAATCTAAGACAATGTTATGTGAACAAATATTTGTTTCGGTGTCTGGTTGGTTTAGGGACTACTCTCCGTGCCTCGGAGAGCACGTTAAGCCGTCGGTCCCGGTTGTCATTTAACACATCTATGACAATCGTTACATGTAGTCAGAAGCCAATATAATCTGACACCTGGTCTAACCATCTCGGCTACTGGTTCCCTACGGGTTTTGAGGTCTGATGGCAGTCGCTCGTATAATTCTGGTAGCTAGCCGGATCAGGTTAGACTGGGAGCCGACCCCAATAGAAATGGGAAAAGGGCTATGATGATGATGTTTACCTATAAAATACCCCTACACTCGTCGTATATAACCATGACTGCTGAAGTTATTAGAAACGTATACAAGCAAAAAAGAACATACATTAGAAAAAAAATAGTGAAATTCGATTTTTAGTTAACAGTGAGCCGTTTCAAAGGAGTTTGCTTACAAACATCGCGACACGAGAATTTTATTTATAAGTTTAGAAGAATATAAAGTCATTATTGCAGTGTGATGTGTTTTCTATAAATTTCTTTTTTATACTTTCTATCTGAAGAATCTTTATAACCGATTTTGTACCATAAGATTAAGAGTATAAAGTTCTTATTAAAATAGCATTGATCTGTACAATTTCAACACAATATCTAGTGTTACTCACATTAATCATTCGAAACCAAATTGTTTTAGATCAAACTCGATACTGCATTTGATTTTAAATTCTATACCGAAGGAATAAAGTTCAAATTCTAATATTTAAAATAAGTTATTTAAGGCGAAGCTTTTTAATACCAAGTGTTATACACATTAATCATTTGAAACAAAATTGTTTTAGATCAAACCAATGATTTAAAAAAATAATAGATACCTACTTTACTGGCGGACGCGTTCTAAAGTCTCAAAATATCTTCAGTTTCACAGTAAATACCTAAATCCTATTTTTTAATACTATAGTTAATATTTCAAGCACAATTGTTAGAATTATAGCTATTTCTTTTACTTGTGAGTTTACAATAGTCGATCCTGGTTGTATTCATTATAGTACCTAGCTGTATCTGTTTTTAAACTTGCCTAACTTTATGTTGTTTTGTAATCTAAAATATCTGTTCTCTTGCGCAGTTGTCACATTTCAGAACTGCAATCAACTTAGTTTTTGCTAATCTGTGAACAATCTAATGGGTTATGTGTTTACTAGTTTTAAATTATACCTACTGTGTTAGCTAAGACTTTAACATGTAACTGTTTTTGTTCCTAATAAATAAATAAATAAATAAAATAGTAAAAAAAAAAATCTTTTACTCGTGAGTTTATGCTATATTCATTAGTGTATGTTCTCTTGTGTGTCCTAGAGGTGGCGGGTTCGATTTCCGCCCCCAAGAATCTTTGTGTAACAACAAAGACTTGTTTCAGTGTCTGGTTGGTTGAAGGTTTACGCTTCGTGCCCCGGAAAGTTCGTCAAGCCGTCGGTCCAGGTGGTCATTTCAAAATTTTTTGACACTTGTTGCAGTTAGTCAGAAGCCACCTGGTCTAACTGTCTCTGCTACTGGTTCCTTATGGGTTTCAAGGTCTGATTGCAGTCCATCGATTAATTCTGGTAGAACGTCGTAACAGGTTAGACTGAAGCAAGGAAAGCAAGGGAAGATATAATGATTAGTCTATGTTTTGTTTCGGTCTGTGTCTTTAAACCAGGATCACGAAGCCTACCATAATAAACTCGAAAAATGTTAGCATTTAACCTGTCCTGTATGGTTTTATTTAAGCCATGGGACTAAGAAGTCTGAAAAGACTGAAATGTCTGTTAAAAAGTAATTTTATTTCAATGAGTGATATACGCGTAAATTTGAGAAAATACCATAACCCTAGGTTTTAATTGTGTTACTATGAACGTAACCTATCTTTTAATACGATATCATTGGTTCAAAGTCATTGCTACATTTTAATTTTAATTCTAAATCTAAGCAATAAAGTTCAAATTTCACCGTTCAATATTTTTATTTAAGGCGAATCACAATGTGAATATTTCGAGATTGACATTTAAATAGTTAAAGGGAAGTGAAAGGCTGAGAAAATGATATTTTTTGATTAAAATTGGAAAATAATTGCGTCTCCCACGTAGTAATGGTGGTTCTTTAGTTTTTTACTCGTTTAAGACTCCCGGTTCAAACTAAACTGGTTATTTCCGGTTATTAGATGGACGAACTGTTTTGGTACTGAGATAAGATCTTTAAGACTAGCTTAGCATGTAGTTTCACCTGTATTTTAACCGTTTTAAATCTATACTGTGTGAGCAGCGGTGGCGCAGCGGTTTCTACCTCGCCTTTGAAATATAATATCGCGTGTTCGATCCCCGGTTGTGCTCATGCAGCGTTGTGTGAATTGTATTATCACCACTGCTTAATATCGGTGAAGGAAAATATCGTGAGGAACTAATCATTCGAAGACATAAATGTTTTGACATCCATCGACCCGCGCTTGGCCAGCTTGTGTGGTGATCCTTCAACCATTTTTGGTGTCCCAGCCAGCCAACCAGTTACAGAGTACAGAGAGTTAGAGCTGGCCAAGTGCGGGTTGGTTGAAGTCACATATCCTTGAATGATTAGTTCTGAGACATGCCGGTTTCCTCCATGATGTTTTTCTAAAATAATGTTGTGTAGCTGTGATCTATAGGCCGACCGTTTAACTCGCGTATCGCCATCTGAGGTACAAAGTCATAAGACATTAATTAAATCTCTTAAAGAACTATTTAACCAAAGATAAAAGTAATGTAAGACTATTCGCCTCTAATATCCATATCGCTTGAATCATCATCACTGTCTGTGCGACTTGAAGAGTCAGAATCTCGGCGATAGGCGATACGCGAGTTAAACGGTCGGCCTATAATAATTCACACAAAGATGTTTAAGCACGGCCGGGGATCATACTCTTAAGATCATATTTCAAAGGTGTACTGTTCTAGTACTTCTTTGTTCATCATCATCATCATCAGCCTATATCAGTCCACAGCTGGACATAGACCTCTCCCAATAAGCGCCATTTCACCCTATCCTCGGCTTGTTGCATCCAGCTACTGCCGGCTATCTTTAACAGATCGTCACTCCACCTATCTGGAAACTACTTTTTTTTTATCCTATAATATGTTTGCGCTTGACCACAACTTGACTGATGTGAAGCAATGTTGCGGTCTACGATGGAACGCGCTTACCTAATAAATACCGATTCACTAGTAACTTGAAGACAGGTAGATTATAGCTATCGGGAAACAGCGATGCCGGCAACGAATTCCACAACTTTGCAGTTCGCACAATAAAAGTGGAAGCAAAGCGCTTTGTGCGTGACCGTGGAATTTCCACCATATATCGGTGGCGCATAGCCGTACCTCTACTTGTCCGATGAAAGAACGGAGATGGGGGAATAACATTGTGTGATTCCAACGCACACGCGCACAAGTTGACGGGCCGATCGCGTGGTCGGTAAGATACTTGCTTTTCACGCCGCAGGTCGTGGGTTCGATTTCCACCCTAGACAAACGTTTGTTTCAATACGTCTGTTTGTCTTGTGTCTGGGTATAATTGTCTATATTTATGTATATATTTACAAAAGAAAAGTATTATATGTAGTATATTACCAGTTATCTGGTTTCTATACTACAAGCTCTTCTTAATTGTGTTAATGTCCCACTATATTATTATTATTACTATGTCGTCCGCAAATCGTAAGTGCGGGATGTATTCGCCACATATTTATGCCCATACCATAACATTCATAGTATCTTGTTTTACTTCCTCTACTTGTAAATACAAAAATTACTCAACTGGGTTATGTTTTTATAACTCTAGTAGGTACCGTTACTGCTTACCCTACTCGTAACATAATATGACCATACCAATTAGCTTCTCCTTCGAAGTTAATTACTAACTGTAGTTAAAAATAGTGCTTATAACAACCATTTAGTAAGACCTCTTAAACACCATTGAATGTATAAGATTGTTTCAAACCGTCTTGGAAAATTTAACATGGAACACGGATTTTTTTTTAATTTATAGAGAGGGTGAGTCAGAATTGTTGCTCCTTTATGGTTTCTAACCATATGGAGGCTCATTCTACTGTCAACTTCTCACCGATAATCATTCGTAATCACGAGTGAATCGGTATACTAGGCTGGCGCGTTCCATCGTAGACTGGATTGCTTAACTTCAGGCAAGTTGTAGTAAAAAAAAAATATTGTGTAATAGTATTGGGCGCGCTCTCCTGTGCCGAGGTATACGAACAGTTTGTTTATTTTAGATTTTAGATCCCGACGTTTCAAAGTCTATAGGTACATACTTCATGTTCACGATAAACCGCGATAAAATCCGTTAAAAAGTAGTTTTATTTCAATGAAAACTCCAATTTCAATATTGTGTTCTTGTTGCTTGGAATATTTCTGCACAACCCGGTCCAATTTAATACGAGAAGTTGAGTACACCTCCCGAGTTGAATGCTCTATGCAAAGAGTTTATAAGAGAGAGGCCCGGTTATATTGGTTTGTTATGGTATGAAAATTAATGAGGCTTAACCAGTGCAGTATGTTAATAAAAAATGCAATTTCTATAGATTGAGATGTAGAGTATTTCCTATTGATAATATTTAGAAATTGAGCACAAAACTAGAAATACATAAACATAGATTCATGCCAATATTACCTGAAGGTTTTTTTTAAATTATTGGATAGACTGGCGCTTGACTACAACATACCTGATGTTAAGCAATGATGTAGTCTACGATGGAACGCGCCAGCCCAATGCACCGGTTCATTCGTGATTACGAATGACTTTCGGTGACTTTCTTTTTTTTGGCGGTGCGGCTTTGTCTGATGGGTGGTCACTAAACACGGCCGAAGCCTACCACCAGGTAATTACCAGTAAACATAATTAGGTACCAGTTGATTGTCACCTGATTTGCACCACCCGGGAACTCCCACGGACGAAGGTGACTCAGACCCCAAGGTCTAGGCAGAGGTGAATAAACCCACTGTTTTAGGTCCCATGCTTGTTTTAGTGTCCCACTGTTGGGTTTAGGTACGGGTCTTCTCTCAACTATCTTACGAATTGAGAGGGTATAGGCCTTAATCCACATACACTAGCCAAGTGCGGGTTGGTGAACGTCACATGTCCTCCGATGATTAGTTCTTAGACAAGCCGGTTTCCTCACGATGTTTTCCTTCACCGATATTGAGCCGCGGCGATGTAACAATTAATTCGAAGATGTGTGGGACGATAGGGGTTGAACCCTCGACCTTATATTATTAAAAATAAGGTCACGAGTTCGAATCCTGGTTGTGCCCACACATCTTTGTGTGAATTATTTCATCATCGCTGCTCAATTTTGGTAAAGGAAAACATCGTGAGGAAACCGGCATGTCTAAGAACTAATCATTGGAGGACATGTGACATCCACCAACTCACACTTGGCCAGCGTGTGTGGATTAAAGGCCTTAACTCTCTCAACTCATAAGATATTTGAAAGAGAAGAAAGAAGTTTTCTCTCGTGACAGCAGTACAGTCGAACATTAACCTCCCCCTTTATTGAGGTCGGTAAATAACGATATTTTCAAAATATCATATCTACATTTACCGCTACAGAAATTAGTCAGACATTTAAAATGACCGTATTTTTATATTTAAATTGCAGACCACATCTGCCTTTAATGGCGGATTAAAAATTATTTTTTAATATGTTTGTGTGTGGGCTTAACTAAGTAAGTAATGAAGTTATTTAAAGATAATTAAAAATACCGTAATTCCCTCGTTTGTATAATAAACGCGTTTGCGAGAACCTCGGTTTGAGCTTCGGGATATTTAAATAGACCTATCGCCAAGATTCTGACTCCTCAAGCTGCACAGACAGTGATGATGATTCAAGCGATATGGATATTAGTGACGAATAGTCTTACATTACTTTTATCTATGGTTAAACAGTTCTTTATGAGATATAAGTAATGTATTATGACTTTGGACCTCAGATGGCGATACGCGAGTTAAACGGATCCTATAGGATTCGAACCCGCGACCTTATTTTACTAAGGCGAGACCCGTACCGCTGCGCCACCGCTGCTCTAACTCTGCTGACAAATGTTTATCACTACATTTATTTTTTCATTTTCTTTTTTTTCATTTTCATTTTGACTGGCTGGTGGCGTGATCGGTAAGATACTTGCTTTTCACGCCGCAGGTCGTGGGTTCGATTCCCACCCGAGACAAACATTAGTGATGAAAACATTTGTGTTTGTGTCGAGTCTGGGAGTAAATATCTATTATAAGTATATATTTACAAAAGAAAAGTATTATATGTATAGTATATACTAGTTAACTGGTTTGTATAACACAAGCTTTGCTTAATTTGGGACCAGATGACCGTGTGTGTTAATGTCCCCGAATATTTATTTATTTATTTACATAGTATAAAACAATCGCTTTTTCTGTCCCTATGTCCCTATGTAAGCTTAGATCTTTTAAAACTACGGAACGTATTTGGATGTGTTTTTTTTAATAGATAGAGTGATTCCAGAGGAAGGTTTGTGTATATAATACATGCATAATATAGTAGAAAAACACTGATAATTTTAGATGTTTCTGATGCGATATCGTAAAGTAACGCATTTTTTGTGCTTACATTGCAAATGCTGGCTAAACCCTACGAGATATAGCAAAATAATGTACTACAGTATTGCACACCCTAAAAAGGTCAACAAAAAAGTCTGCGATGGCATATGTCTATCTCTTAGGGATAACCCACAATAACCATTTTTTTATCTTTTACTTTCAACCAATAGTAATGGCTTATTTACGAAGCGATTTTAAGCAATTTTGCAGTAATCCTTATCTAATTAAGTACCTTAAATACATTGTCTATTTAATATAGATCAATATGGCCCTATATAGCACATAATTTAAATGAATATTTCCGAATATATTGCAGATTTAAAATAGCGGTGCGGCGGTACCGGCCCGGCCGTGGCGGCGCGTGCTGTTTCTTTTGTCTAATGGCAAAAAAGCTGTTAACGTTGTATAAAAGGACATTTTGTAAATATACCTAAAAATATTCAAGCCGGGGTGGGTCGCTAGTTAGAGATAAATGTCTAAAGTGCGAGTATCGGGGCCCTGATATTGCTAAGCCAAGGTCAAACCGCTGCGCCAACACTGCTCTAAAAGCATTGGTTAATTTTTTTAACTATTTTCTTTTTAAATCGGCAAAACATATGAAAATTGGGATACAAGAAACATACAAAGAAATAAACCATCAACATATTGTATAGCGAGTTTTTTTTCATAATTGACTCTTATTATGCCGCATCAAACAAATGCTTTGGAATTTGTTCCACGAAAACTTGTACCGTCAGCATACAACTGCGCTAACGTAATTGCGGTCATTATTAACAATTATTATTTTTAAAATGATTAGCTACAATTGTTTTCTGTTACCGAATGCTTAGTGTTCAAAGGAAGGTTTTTTAATAAGGTTAAAATTTTGAGCTTATTTAGTTATTTGAAATACTTATTTGAAAATATAGTTTGTTGAATAAAAAATCATTAAAAGTACGGAAAACATAAAATACCTTTGTAGTAACGTTCAAAAGGAGAATACATCTCTATACAGAAAAACTATTTCGACCCAACCTCTTAAATAGTGACACGAGACATCGTACCGAAACATGGCAAAGGCGCTAAATGTCACGGTTTAGTTAGGTGGGTGGTCACTTAACATGTTAAAAGTGTACCATTTTATTGTCACCTTATTGCACTACATGAGAGATTTAGATTGAATGTGTATATTTTTATTTATCTTATACCTACAGCCGTAGTAATATTCCAAAATAGAAGAAATATTGTGCTGGACTCGTGATCGGACATAGATTTACCGCAAACACGGTACCGCAACGTCAGTTAGACGAGTTTTCGGTAACTTTTTTTGTTGTCTGTACATCAGAATTAAGTCTACTACACCCGCACCGCAGGGCAGCGTTTAAATGACTTATCATTATGTAATTACTATCATTGTCTGCCCACACATATACACTTATACATATTCTTACACTAAATATACACATAAATATAACATACGCAAATGTATAAAGTAACTTCGTTTACACACTTGAACAATTGTGTGCCTACTTGAATAATTAAGTAGGTACCTGAATATTGTGTGCTATTAGAGATGGGCACGAATACTCGACATTATTCGGTATTCGGCTTTATTCGATTTTTTTATAACTTAGGTTTCTAATACCGTAGTATTATTCGACATTCGGGGAATAGTTGTCTAACTTTTGACGAACATACAACACACGAAAGACAAACAAATGCGTGCTACCCTTTCCAAGCACAAGGTAAAGGTACCAAGTCACTATTTAAAATGTTAAACCAGTATAATATTCGACTTAAAAATTTATTGTTGTCTGTACTACATAGTATAAAACAAAGTCGCTTTTTCTATCCCTATGTCCTTAAGTATGTATAAAACTACGCAACGGATTTTGATGCGGTTTTTAATAGATAGAGTGATTCCAGAGAAAGGTTTATAAGTATAAGTTGCGCCGTGCGAAGCTGGAGCGGGTCTCTAGTTTATCATAAAACTAACTTTCTGCTGCGGCTCTCCCACAATTGCATTGTATATAGTGCCCATCAGTGAGATAAAAAGTAGCCTATAGCCTTCCGCAGTAAATGGGTCATCTCACAGTGCAAGAATTTTTCGTATCGGACCAGCAGTTCCTGAGATTAGTCCGTTGAACCAAATTCTTCAGATTTATATTATTCTGCCGTCATAAAAAAGGGCGCATCTGATTATTTTTCGTAACTGAATTACATACACTGTCGGAATCAGTAAAAAATAATTACGCGTTATCCGACTTCGATATAGGGAAAACCGATTATTCGGTATTCGACTATTCGATATAACAACCGTTTGGGCCATCTCTAATACTTTTGAGTAGCTATATCATATTACAAGGTTACATTAAAGAGTTAATTTTGTAATGTATGGGTATAAATGTGTATCACTTTATTTTTTTTTATTTATTCCCATAATATTATAATATCGATGGTATCTTGTGTATTTATAACTAAATATATGTTATTTCATGTGTTAATGTCTATTATGTGTATATTTTGAATGTAAATGGTTATTAAATTAAAGGAGACGTTCAAAAAATGTATAGAGCCTGGGATTAAAATAATTGTAAATTTGAACAGCAATCTGAGTTGCATAGGTTAATAGAGCATAATTAATTAAATTTTTTGGTGTATTTAAAATAATTTTACACCCCCCCGTTTTTTAAAAAATTGAAATTGAAAATAAGAATCCTTAATGCAATATTATGATTATTACAAATGGCAACCCCATGGTCAAATGACAATTGAGCAACCAAAAAAATCAAAATTATTTCGACGCTGTCAATCAAACTGATCAATGACAATGACATCATGACGTTTCCCGTAATTATATTTTTTTCCACGCGTTTTGTTATTACACTAATAAGATAACAAATATTTTTCGTCATAATTACATTAAGCTGCAGCTAGAATAATATTACAAGAGAAAAGTACTGTAACAGAATGCAATTATTGACGTGATTGCAATATTTATACTGCTTAGGAAACGGATAATTAAAGGTAATGTGCGTTTTGTTTTTCTATTACATTTTTTTGAATTTTACAAAAATGGTTGCTCCTAAAATTCGTGTTTAGTTAAATTCTAACAGCTTATTAAATAAGCTTTCCAATGAAGTATATCACATTGGTGTTCAAAATTCTAGCCCACTTTTGACCTCTCCTTTTATTAGATAATTAGCTAATGATAGAGAGAACAGTGAGCAGCGGTGGCGCAGCGGTACGGACCTCGCCTTAGAAAAATAAGGTCGTGGGTTCGAATCCTGGTCGTGCCCACGCATCTTTGTGTGAATTGTTTCATCTCCGCTGCTCAATATCGGTGAAGGAAAACATCGTGAGGAAACCGGCATGTCTAAGAACTAATCATTCGACGTCATGTGACATCCACCAGCGCGCACTTGGCCATCGTGTATGGATTAAGGCCTAAACTCTCTCAACTCATTAGATAGTTGAGAGAAGACCCGTGCCCAGCAGTGGGACACTATAAAGGGTTGAAGTGATAGACAACGGGATGGAAAACATAGAAGGATGCCCTCAGATTAGGTGGTAAAGATGGTTGCAAGGCTGGTAAGAGTTGGTTGAGATTTATGTACATATTCAATGGTGTGCTCTGTAATATTAGTATAGGAATTTAGTGCAATTATTTTTGTATGCCTAAATAGGCCGATCATAGCGTTCAGTATGTTTGTTTTAGCGCTTTTGTTTGATACACAGATACACAATCTTATTCCCCCATCCCCGTTCTTCCATCGGACAAGTAGAGGTACGGCTATGCGCCACCGTTATATGGTGGAAATTCCACGGGTACTCACAAAGCGCTTTGCTTCCACTTACATTGTGCGAACTGCCAAATTGTGGAATTCGCTGCCGGCTATGTTTCCCGATAGCTATAATCTGCCGGTCTTCAAGTCACGAGTGAATCGGTATTCACTGGGTAAGCGCGTTCCATCGTAGACTGCATCATTGCTTCTCATCAGACAAGTTGTGGTCAAGCGCAAGCCTATTTTAATATAAAAAATAAATATCAAAACAACAACATCCCTCTTTTTCGTCGGCGGTTAATAAACCGACAATGAACAATTCCACAAAGTACAACCAGCTTAATTGATTAATGAATGATTTGTTTTCCAAGAAGCGGTGTCTCTGGTTCATTGTGATTCTGACAGTAATTGAGGTAAAACTACTTTATATCGGATTTTATAGCGGTGTATTTTAGATTTTTATAACTCCACGTTCCAAAGTCGTTTCAGACTTCATAATCCAAGAAAGTAGTAAAGCAAGTTGAAACAATATTTAAAAATCGACTAACTCATACTAGACATGAAAGCAATAATAAAAAACCTGAGGAATTTTTAGATACACTCAAACAAAAACTCGCACTTAAAGTACATAGGCTTAGAAGGTACAAAAAAGCACAAGAACGTAGAAACAATAACATCACGTTTGTCACTAATGAAAAAGTATTTTACAGAAATCTTAAAAAAATACCTGACAACGCCTTAGATAACAATAGTTTACCAACAAAACAAGAACTTGAATCTTTCTGGTCCGGAATATGGGAAGAGCAAGTAACACAATGATAAAGCTTCTTGGGTTAGTGAAGAAAAGTTGAAATGGAGCACAATAGATGAAATGGAATTTGTAGAAATAACAGAATTAGATATAAAAAATATAACATCAAGATTACATAATTGGAAATCACCTGGAATAGATAAATTACATAACTACTGGTATAAAAAATTAACCTCATTACACAAATCTCTAGCTTAAAACATAACAGACATTATATTAGGACACCAAAACATACCCGAATTCCTTTCTACCGGTATAACCTACATGTTACCTAAAACACATCACTCACCTCAGCCTTCTCAATACAGACCAATCACATGTCTCTGCACATTGTATAAAATCATAACATCAATAATCACCATCAAAATTAACTCGCACATTGAACGCAACAACATTATAGCAGAGGAACAAAAGGGTTGTAGACGGGGACATATGGGATGTAAAGAGCAATTAATTATAGATTCTACTATTCATAAACATGCCACCACTAAAAATAGGAATTTGCACTGCACATATATAGATTACAAAAAGGCTTTCGACAGTATTCCGCACTCTTGGCTAATTAAAATTTTAGAAATATACAAAATTAACCCAACAATAATAGACTTTTTGCGTAATATAATGCCCCGTTGGAAAACATCGCTTCAATTAGGTAATAAAAGTGAAACTGTTACAACCCGAGAGATAACTATAAAAAAGGGTATTTACCAAGGGGACTCTCTCAGTCCTTTATGGTTCTGTCTTGCTTTAAATCCCCTTTCAAACCTTCTCCAAAATTGTCAAGCTGGATACTCTTTTAATCATGCAGAAGAAACTAAAATTTCTCATCTAATATATATGGACGACATTAAATTATATGCTAAAACCGAAAAACAAATGAAAACTTTAATAGAAACCACAACAAAATTTAGTCAGGACATAAATATGCAGTTTGGGTTAGATAAATGCAAAACATTACATATTATCAAAGGAAAAATAAAACCAGGAGATTATACAATAAACGCTACTGACACCATATCATCTCTGGAAGCAACTGATTTCTACAAATATTTAGGGTATAATCAACTCAGAGGACTCGACCATGCGACCTTAAAGAAGACATTAGACTCAGAATACAAAAGAAGACTAAACGCACTTTGCAAAACTCAGTTATCTGGAAAAAATCTCTTTAAAGCCATTAACACTTACGCAATCCCAATACTAACCTACTCATTTGGAGTAATAAAATGGACAATAACAGACATAGAACAAATAGAAAGGAACACACGCACTACATTAACCAAACACAACAACCATCATCCAAAATCTGCAATAGAGAGACTCACTATCACAAGAAAGAATGGAGGTAGAGGCTTAATCGACATTCATCAATTACGGCGAAACCAAATTAAGAAACTTATTATGTTCTTCCATAAAAAATCCAGTACTAGTAATATACATAAATCTATAGCTACAAATGATTTCAACTATACTCCACTAAACCTAGAAGCACAGACAGACTTACAGACTAATCAAAACATTGATCCACAAAAACAGAAAATAGAAACCTGGAAGAGAAAAACCCTACATGGTCGACATCCCCATGATTTGCAACAACCTCATATAGATATCACTGCAACAAATAAATGGCTTCAAATAGGAAACTTGTTTCCGGAAACGGAAGGATTCATAATAGCCATACAAGATCAAATAATTAGTACAAAAAACTACAGAAAGCATATTATAAAAGACCCAACAGCTATAAATGACAAATGCCGCAAATGCCACTCTCAACCAGAAACAATACAACACATAACAGGAGCTTGCCCTTCCCTCACTCAGACAGATTACACACATCGACACAACCAAGTAGCAAATGTAATTCACCAAAACCTAGCACTCAAACATAATCTTATCCAAAACACAAACACACCTTACTACAAATACACACCACAAGTTATCCTAGAAAACACCACACACAAATTGTATTACGACCGAGCCATCCTTACAGATAAAACCATCCACTACAATAGACCAGACATAACCTTACAAGACAAATTAAACAAGATAACTTATTTAATAGACATAGCCATACCAAACACGCACAATCTTCAAAAAACAGCTAAAGAAAAAATTAACAAATACGCCGAACTTAAGGATGAAGTAAAGAGAATCTGGAGACAAGAGAAGGTCTATGTTGTGCCAATAGTTCTCTCTACGACAGGTGTTATCCCAAAATGTCTCATTCATAGTTTAAAATTAATAGCCCTCAAAGAGTCCCTCTACATAACCTTGCAAAAGGCAGCTATTTTAAACACATGTAGGATCGTCCGAAAATTCATACAGGCAGATGACATAGCCCCCAATCCAAACTCTACAACTAACTAACCATACGGCGCATTTACTTGGTGCAAGCCCGTAAATGTGCTTTATACTGGTGAAAAGCCAAGAAAAATAAAATTAAGTCCAAAATAATAATAATAATCATTTATTCATAACTCAACACAGAAATTGACAGCAAGGTGAGACAATACAGAGATTATGGGTGAGACCAGTTACTTTACACTAAAAAATGGACCCCTGACTCCGAGACTAGGTTAACTGTACTATCAGAGTCAGTGATTCCTCATATAGGAGCGCCAGTGATAAAAATGTACACAATAAAATTATATGTAGTTCATAGTCACGGGTGGACTGAGGAATTTGACGTCTAAACATATTAATCACAATTATTACTGACTTCATTTTAACCCTTTTTAGTGTCATTTCTGGACACGGGTATTCCCTCAACTATCTTACGAGTTGAGAGTATAGGCCTTAATCCAACACGCTGTCCAAGTGCGGGTTGATGGATGTCACATGTCCTCAAATAATTAGTTCTTAGACATGCCGGTTTCTTCAAGATGTTTTACTACACCGACATTGAGCACCGGCGATTAAACAATTCAAACAAAGATGTGTAGGCACAGCCGGGAATCGAACCTGCGACCCAGATACCTACGGTGACCAACTGCTTACTATAAATGTATTAAAAACTACTGATCTTAAAGTCAAAGTAATTAAACCTATCTAGATCTGCAAAGTAATCGATAAAATATTGAAGTACTTTAAATTTCCAATATAACGCGCAAATGAGTCGTCTATTTAGTGCGAAACCAATAAAACTTTAAAGAATTTAATACCGATCAAGATACGCACCTACGCATTGTATGATTAAACGCACTGCGGTTGCACGGGTTGACGCGGTCAAATGGACGGTCAGCCACACTCGGGGTAGCAGCTCTGTGGTTGGACTTTTTTTTAGGATTTTCACCAAAGGGTTGTTAGAAAACGGACGTCATAGGATGACACAACACGACTTTTCGTCCGATTGTATATTAACGGACTGTTTCAATTGAAATTTTCACAAAATGTGTATTTTTATAGTCACTTTAGCAAAAAATGGAAAGGGCTGTGTTCGGAGTCTCTCTGAAGGATTGAATACGCAATGAACTGATCCAACAGAAAACTGATATAATCGACATACCCCACTGGATTAGTAAACTGAAGTGGTAGTGAGCCGGTCATATCTGCCGTAGAACTGACAACCGCTGGGGTAAAAAAGTTCTTGAGTGGAGACTACGAATTGGCAAACGCAGCGTAGGACGCCCTCAGGCTAGGTGGAGTGACGATCTCAGCAGGGCGGCTGGTAGGAACTGGATGAGAAAAGTGGCAGATTGTGTTCAGTGGCGTACTTTAGGAGAGGCCTATATCCAGGAGTGTAATAGAATAGGCTGACAATGATGATGATGGTAGCAACAAATAACGTCAAATGCTTGGTCTGTAAGTTCGACTTGCACTTAACTATTTTTAATTTCAGACAAAAAAAGGAATGTTATAAGTTTGGTACGTGTTTCTGTTTACAAGTTGCGTCGAAACGCTTAAACAAATGGGCCGATTATAGTGGAGTTTTATTTATCAATTCCACAAGCACACTCGCATGCGCAAACACACTCACACGCGTCATAAATTTTTGTTTATATTCTTAAATTATACCAACGCTATTTTATCTAACATAAGTCCAAGGAAAATAATGTAAAACTCTTGCAAGATCGTCCTGGGGTGAGTGCCTGGCGATCTGTAACACAGGTTTTCCTAACACGGACGCCAGCAAGGGAAGATATTGCAAAACTGTATTTCTCACAATTACTTTACCATCCTTTGTGTTAGTGGAATAAATAAATAAATTATTATAAATTATTATTATTAATTACTAAAGTGGTCGAAATGGTTCTTAGATCATGTTATTGAAACTACCTATATATTTTGATTGTATTTGACAGATTGTCCGCAAAATTATACATATTAAAAACGTTACGGCTAGTAGTATAGTGCGTAGGACCACTTAAATAACAGTCGATTATAAATAAGGGCTAACTCATTACACCTTTCGCCGCCGTCGGCTAATTTAATTGGATAAGTATTGTACTCTGCTATCTTTCGACGCTCTCTTATCTTTGGGTTTTAGAACAGAAAAGGGATGGAGTATCTAAATATTGTTTATAATATTATTTTTCGTACTATTAAGTGAACACAACAATTCCCTCTGCTTACAACGTAAAAAAATAATGAGCACGATTTTATTTTATTTTTATTTTATTTATTTAAGGATCGCCAACATCATTATTATAGCACATATGAACATAATAAATACTTAACAAAAAAAAAGTAAACGAGTCTTCTTCATAAACCATAGCTTGCACACATTTTATTTCGTAGTAATAACCATTACTCCCATGGCTGCTACAGGACTTCTCGTAGATATCTTACGGGTTTGTAGAGGTTACGCCTTATTCGCTAGCCAAGTGCGAGTCAGTAGATGTGTTATGTAGTAATAATGTCCCTTGATTTCTTATGATTTCTATCAAGGTCAAATCAGATTTTAGATTATATTACGCTTCTGATTACCTGTAAGGAATGTAGTATATATATATATATATATATATATATATATATATATATATATATAGCAATTATAAACTTAATTACACTACTCCACTCCTTTTCCTAACCAGTGACTACTGAACAGCGGCAAACAGTTTGACGTACGATGAAAGAATTTTACGATAACACCTACTCTACGGTTTTCTTGTGCGAGTCCGATTGTCCGGCAAGCTACTCGTTAAAATGGCTTTTAAATGAACAGTTTGATTTTTTATTTTTCTTTAGAAGTATTTATGTCCGAGTATTTTTCGATATGTTTTGGGTTAGGAGTCTAAACACTTGACTGTACCTATTAATTAAGCTAGGCTCACTGACTTTACACTGATTCGGCATCACATTATTTAAATACAATACAAGCTTTCCGCGCGCAGCTCCGCCCGCGAGTTGTCAGTTATCGCGCTAAACCATTAACCTCATTTTCGCAGTCGGATAAAACTTTAAAGGAAAATAAAGGTTGATGATAGGTACTATACGGCAAAACATCGACCTTCCCCGGTATCATAGATTGTACGAAATTTTAACTGTCAAAAGTTGACAGGTTATCGGGAAACATAGTTAGCGGTACGGGCCTCGCCTTAGGAACTACCACTGCTTAACCTTTAAAATGTACTGTAGCCTAGGGCTAATGACCCTAAAAATTACTATTTTTTTTCCTTAACAAAATCAGTCCCTAACATCATATTAAATGCACTAATTAATTTTGACGTACAGATGTTTAAAGATTAATGGTATGGAAAACTCTTTGGTTTTGTAATTCTATACTGCACACCTTAAGAACAAGAAAAAACGTTCAAAAACCTGCTCTAATTACAGCTAAATTGAGTTCAAATTTCATTAACTTTAAATTTATAACCAGCTCAACTTATTTTGATACTTGTTATACAAGATATAGAGTTTATTATTGTTAAAGGGTTTAGGTTATTCGATAGGGGTAAATAAGCTACTGTTTAGTGTCAGTTTACGTTGGGTTTTGATATCCAGGATTCGATTCTTGGGTCAGTAAAACGTGTTATTCGGAGAACATGAGTTTTTGTGTTTTAGTTGCTAAAGATTTTGTTTTAGAATGATATAAAACCTGGTAAGCATATTATTATAGCACTCACGGTTGTGTTATCCGAAGGTGTAGGCAGAGGCGAATACCACTCACATCTCACTAGTTTTGTTTAATAACATACGTAATAGGGGGCCAGTTTATACCTTTAGTATTATATTATCTGTGCTACTGTTAAAAGTTTTTTTTTGCACATATATGCATACGTATAATAAAAAAAATATTTCAAAAAGTTAAAATCACTTTTTTTAAATTACTAGTTAGAAATTGAAAAAAATTATTGACTATATATTTGCTATTTTTTATTTCTTTATGACGGAGTAATACGATAGAGTAGTGCCCTAACAAATAAAAAACCGCGTCCACTTTTTTGAAGTCGGTTAATTAAGATGCCATAAAACCATTCCCATTAAAATAAAAGTAATAAATAACGATACCATAATTAGAAAACACCTTAGGTACCATAATTCGTGAATAACCAACACAAAATTGAATACAATCCCCCACTGCGCACACGCATATCGACGTATAATTGAGACATACATCAGCCAAACCAAGTACCCTGAAGGTAAAATAGCGTATGTGCAAAAATTGATAATTAATGATTATTTATTTTCTCTATAAATTAATTTGTAGGCTATAAATATGCTTAAATTATGACCGCTTGTGAATTTGTGAGGCTTTCATTCCGTAATATCGCGATCATATATCTATTTTTCAATTACTTGTATGGTTTAATGAACACCTTTGTCTATATCATGAATAAAAGTTATTACAATAGCGTTGCAAAAAAATGAACCGGCTATTGAAGTCGGTTCATTTCTTTTACAAACTGAAGACTTCGTGAACAAATTTTGATAAAATTTAAATGAGACTACTTAGAAATTATCAGAATCTATCTATAATTGGCGAAGTTATCGCGTAACATATAAAAAAATCATATAGTCGAATTGAAAAGTCGGTTGAAAAACTAATAAAGTAGTCACAACAATAAAAAAAACTTAAATTATTTTAGCATATATATACAAAATAATTAATAGGTATACATCGTACTTCCCTTTTAGATTCGTATTCATATTCTTTATTGTTGACAAAACACTTAGGTACATATACAATTAATAATAAGGAAACATTATTATGTACACAGGCGAGCTTAATTCAAATTTGATTTTCTACCAGCAAACCAAGTAGAGAAAACTTGTGGAATGGGCAGAAGTGCAAAAGAAATAATTTTAAATTCATACTAATATTACATACTATACTTAAAAAAAATACTAAATAAATATATTATTATAATATTGAATGTCATTTTATTTTTTGCCCAGCCTATAAGTACCTTCCCCTTAGCAAAAGCCTCATAAACAAAGTTATATTTGCTAAGACAATTTCTTAATTTTAAGTATCCTACTTATAAAGTTGATCACAGACACTTTTTTCTCCTAAAAACCTACCTAAACAATTATAATTTTTTATTAATTAAATAAAAAAAGGTTTTTTTCAGTTTGAATGTTACAGTATAATAAATTACTAGACATCAGTGACGATCTATGATTTATAATAATTACGATGTAGCAGATGAATAATTAACCCAAAACAAAACCCAATAAAACATAAATTCGTATATCAAGAAATTAGGAATCTAAAAACATACTAAACATACCCCACACACCACACATTACTACTGTAGGAAAAAATATTCAAATCAAAAATTGTGCATCGTAACTAATAATGATGTATGCAAATTGAGTTAAAATCAAACCTTGAACTGGCATTAGTAAGGGCTAAGATATTGAGCTTTAGTTATTTATTATAGGGTTTAAAACTTTCGACGGGTTACCTGATTGGCAGATTTAGTAAATATTCTAGTTAGATCAACCAGATTTGGTACTTCAATACGCACTAAAACGAAATTAACAAAAAACGATTTTTTTTTGCAATTTACCTGAAAATTTACTTTTAAAATTAGTTTATATACGTTTTAAAGGTACTTACCTCATTTTCCATTAAAACCTTTAATTCAATAATCACGATTTAAAAAGTATCTTTAAAAGATGAAATCAAGCAATAACAAAGTAAAAAAAAAATGGTTGCCTGTAAAGTCGGTATACGGGCGAAAGTTTTACGTGACAACGACTTTGAGTGGTAAAATAATTTTAATGTGAATATTCATTCGTATAGTAGGAAGAAGGATGAAATAATAGTAACAATTTAAAACATTTATTTATACAAAGAATTATATTTAAAACATTAATTTATACAAAGAATCTCGCTCTTAGGCGGGCTAACTGTGCTCGAGTGGAAGGGACGCGTGCCTTTCCCTTTTTATGTCTGTCTCTCTCGCTCTTAGGCGGGCTAACCATGCCCAAGTGGAAGGGACGCGTGCCTCTCACTCGCTCTCATTGTGAGCGCATAACGTGAGCGGAGCGTAACGCAGTTTCTTGAAGTGTCACCCGGCAAACCAATTTATAAGACGTTGTCACGTCAAAATAGTCTTTTAGGAAATTACTTCATACAATAAGGAAAGTAATAAAAATAAATTCAGAAAGTATTGCAAGGTAATTCAAAATACAGGGAAGACTTAATCTTAAGAGGACTAAACTGCGCTCTTGTTCAAAGCGCTATGTTAACATTTTTATGGTTTAAGTGTTTAAAAAAATCATTTACTTACTTAAAAAAGAAAAACAGTATTTACAGATAGGTACTTAATTCTTGTTTTTAATTCATAGTCTGTGAAATATCTGCCCGGCGACGACGGGCCGGTGGCGTGGTCAGTAAGATACTTGCTTTTCACGCCGCAGGTCGTGGGTTCGATTCCCACCCGAGACAAACATTAGTGATGAAAACATTAGTGTTTGTGTCGAGTCTGGGTGTAAATATCTATTATAAGTATAAGAATATATTTACAAAAGAAAAGTATTATATGTATAGTATATACCAGTTATCAGGTTTCCATAACACAAGCTCTGCTTAGCTTGGGACCAGATGACTGTGTGTGTGTTAATGTCCCAGAATATTTATATTTATTTATATTTTATCTTACAATTAATTAAATTATGGTAAAATAAAAAACGTAGCTGAACATCGTATTATGTATAACTTTTTGATACAGTTTTTTATACATTTTTTTTATTAATGTGATTTTATTACATCGTCTCAAACTTTTTCGTCCGTGTGTTGCATGTCGTGTGACATTCTGTTATAGGTAGGTATATTTAGTATCAGCATTGCATCCGTGCGAAGCCGGGGCGGGTTGCTAGTATACTATAAATAGGTAAGAACAATGGATGTAACTGCAACAAAAATAACCATGTTGTTGACACGAGTGCTGGGGAAACAAACACATTTATTGCATACGCAACACGGGCGGTTAAAAGGTTAACAGTGAAAGCAACAGTACGCCTATATGACGTAGGGAAAGTCCAGCAGCAGAATCATCATCGACCTTGTCACGCGAACATCCCACTAGGCCCATGATTAAAAATCAGTACCACACGCCACCCATTGACACAGTCATGTTATCATACCATTTGTACTAGATTGCGTGCTAAAACCACGTGGTTGTTATGTAACACGCAAAGAAAGCACGCGAACACGCACTGTCTTGAGCTTGGGGCTTGTGCGTTTGCTTTCCATGGTCAGGTTTGCATGACATCAGGCACGCTATAGGAAGCATCAAGAATGCACCAGTGTCCTACACTTAGTGCTTGCACTAAACACTGTTATAATTTTAAGAGTAGCCTACTATAGTAAGGGTGAGAGGTTTTGTTTTATTCTAAAATAGGCTTGTGCTTTACCACAGCTTGCCTGGTATTAGACGGGCCGGTGGCGTGGTCGGTAAGATACTTGCTTTTCACGCCGCAGGTCGTGGGTTCGATTCCCACCCGAGACAAACATTTGTGATGAACATTTGTGTTTGTGTCGAGTCTGGGTGTAAATATCTATTTTAAGTATATGTTTACAAAAGAAAAGTATCATATGTATGTATATACCAGTTATCTGGTTTCCATAACACAAGCTCTGCTTAGCTTGGGACCAGATGACCGTGTGAGTTAATGTCCCAGAATATTTATTTATTTATTACGATGGAAACGCCTGTGATTAGGAATTATTTTTGGTGAGAAAATAACCATACATGAACAACGGTTCGTTACTCTTTCAATTGGTGTTAGCAGACATTGCACCGGAACACGGTGAGGCTGTATAGCTGTGTCTGGTAGGTGGTCACTAACCACGGCCGACGCCTACCTAGATTGATGGTGCACATCCACAGACGACGGTGACCTTTGTACGAAAAGATGAGGATGCTTTAGATTTTTGTATATATCACCAAGTTGACAAACAATCATTCGGTTACCTGATAGTAAGCGGTCACAGCACGCATTCTATAGAGACTTACAGCACCAGCGACATCTGAATCTTGCATACATCCAAAAACATTACAAAACGTTGCTACACTGCGTGTATTCTGTACGTGTACCTAGGAAATTTTGACGAAAAGGCATACAGATTCATTGCCAAGATGACACATGGAACAGATTTATGTTGGTATGGCCATAAATTGTACGTGGATCATTATGAGAGATAGTAATGAAAAGTGTGGAAAGTATATTAGAAGTAAATACTTGGTAAACTGTGAAAGATGTAGCTGAAGCTAATTATGACTTTGTGAATGATGAATCATGGTAAACACATAATGATTATGGATAAAGAGTGACAACCCTTGAAATTGGGTTCTAATAACGGATAGTTTAGCAACCAGCGCCAGCCCTACTGTCGGAGAAACAAAAATCTATATAAATGAATATTAATAATTATTCATTTGACGGGCCGGTGTGGCGTGGTCGGTATGATACTTGCTTTTCACGCCGATGGTCGAGGGTTCGATTCGAGACAAACATTTGCTTAAATATGTCTGTTTGTCTTGTGTCTGGGTGTAATTATCTATATCTTAATATATATATTTCTTGTGTGCGTGTGTATGTGACTGAACTCCTCCTAAACGACTGGACCGATTTTGATGAAATTTTTTGTGTGTGTTCAAGGGGATCTGGGAATGGTTTAGATTCACAATTTTGCGCGGTACGAAGTTCGCTGGGGCAGCTAGTATAGTATAATAATTATTTTACTAACTATTGACGGCAGAGCATTCCACCAGTGCAATCGACGAAAACGGTAGGAACACAGTTCGTCGGCGAGGACCCGAGTCAAAAACGCCCGATTCGCCTCGAGCAAATAGCAATCTCAAGAAAAGGTTATAACAGCTATAACTATCCTCAGACTGATTAAGACCCAAGTAAAACTCAATATCACAACTGTTTCATTATGATTCTACAAATAGTAGGGGAGCCGAAGATGCTGAATGTGTAGTTACTCGAGCGTCCGTCGATACTTAGTCGGCTTTAATGATTAGTTGGAAGAAAAAAAAAGGTTACATTATGTCCATCTCTTCAGCGGTGATAAAAGGTTTTTCAGATTTTTATTCTCCTGGCATCTTCAAATTATTAAAAAAAAAGAATTAACCTAACTAAAGTGGATCCAGGTGACTTTAAAGCATCCTGAATTTGTAGCTCTCCCTTTTCCTTGCTTCTGGCTCAAATCGCCTGATTGTTGATATTCACACTTATTAACATCTAATGTACTCGTCAATCATTATTCTGACGATTTTGGGTATTTTCACCTAGCACATATGTCTTAGAAATATTTTGATTGGCTACTGTAAACTCCCGGCTCTATACACGAAGCTAAGATTTTGTGTAGGTATTCAACAGAGCGCAAGGTGTCCCCTATCTCTTAATCTGACGCGCTGGAGTAAATCTTAAAATCCCCTCTTCGGCTCCCCTACTCAAACGTTAACAGACGAAAGTACATATATTCTATAATCGGTTTTTATACGTCTCGCGCTTCGCTAACCACAGGAAGATAAGAAAAAGTATTTAGTCCATAAGAAATGTTTCATTATGGAAAAATCATTGGATTATTCTTTGTGATAGTTTCTGATCATACTCTCTAATAATTTCTTGAAGTTTTTAGAAAATTGTAACTCAACCTACGTTCTTATTTATGTACTAGCTTTCCACCGCGGCTATGCCCGCGAGAACTACATATCATGCAAAAAGTAGCCTACAGCCTTCTTCAACAAATGGGCTATCTAACAGTGCAAGAATTTTTCAAATCGGGCCAGTAGCTTTATAATATTAGTATAGATTTCTGCCCATAAGCCGCTGTTTGCCCGCTTCTGGGCACTCAACTACCTTGAAAGTTTAAAAATAAATTTAGATAAAGAAAAATATTTCCCTAAAAATGTAAATTTATTGCATGTGACTTTTTTATTATAAGGTAACTAGCTGCCCCAGCGAACTTCGTACCGCCAGCGGACAAAATTGTGAATCTAAACCATTCCCAGATCCCCTTGAACACACACAAAAAAATTCATCAAAATCGGTCCAGTCGTTTAGGAGGAGTTCAGTCACATACACGCACACAAGAAATATATATATCAAGATTGTGACCCAAATAGATAAGTAGGTATTATCTACTGTTAAAAATAAACAAACAAAAACATTTGTTTTACTTCCTAAACTTACATTAACCGAAACTAAAGGTAAACACCCTAATGACTGTCCGGGGAATCGAACCCCTAACAGCTGACCGTTTCGTGTCTTTCGTGACTAAACCTCATTTCGTACACTAGAGTGCGTTTCACGTAAGAGGTTCCTTTGCTTTTATATTGGTACGAACTTAGTGGGCATCATGCTCCAATACAGGGGTAGCAACGTTGGGGTGATATGATGAGACTTAGTATTAAAGGGATGCACAAAAGATCTAGCTGGGTCGAAGTGCTCTGGGTTTACCAGCCCCATTTATAAGATAACATGGTTTATAAAAAGTAAAATATAACATTTACGATCTGAAAGTGAATTAGATGTTTTTGAGTACACTGACGACGCTAGGCCCACAGAAGTTATGCGGGAATAATTGTAACCGAAACAGGAAATTTGTTTTTTTTTATTTAGGTACCTACACGAACGAAATTTTTTATTCATCTATTATTACTGCTGTAGCTATTATAATTGAAATGAAAAGAAATCATAAGGGGAATGGAGATCGGGGAGTAGGTATGAAATCTGAATATTTTTTTGTCACAAATTGAAATAAAGCTGTTTTATAACGTACTAGCTTTCTGTCGCGGCTACGACCGCGTGAACAACATATCATGACCAGCAGTGGGATAAAAAGTGGCCTACAGCCTTCCTCAACAAATGGTCTATCTAACAGTGCAAGAATTTTTCAAATCGCACCAATAAATTTCTTAATCGTCCATAACTGACAATAATCTCATATGTTCTTATTTTTGACGGGCCGGTGGCGTGGTCGGTAAGATACTTGCTTTTCACGCCGCAGGTCGTGGGTTCGATTCCCACCCGAGACAAACATAAGTGATAAACATTTGTGTTTGTGTCGAGTCTGGGTGTAAATATCTATTATAAGTATATATTTACAAAAGAAAAGTATTATATGTATAATATATACCAGTTATCTGGTTTCCATAACACAAGCTCTGCTTAGCTTGGGACCAGATGACCGTGTGTGTTCATGTCCCAAAATATTTATTATTATTATTATTATTATATCTTATATGATATCGTTTGTATCGGGTGTCTTTAAGCGGATGTTGATGAAGACCACACAAAACAGAAGAGGGAAATTGATTGAACACCTAAGACAAAGGCATAAAGAACATGATAGAAGGAAAGACATACAGGGTGGCACGAAAATGATGGATTAAACGGAATTGGGGTATAGGAGACGGTATTTCTGATCAATTTGACTCTCTTCATTGGGGTCCGGAAATTGAAGGTTTCAAAGTTATAATTAATATGTGGGTACGACCAGGATTCGAACCCGCGACCTTATTTTTCTAAGGCGGGGCCCGTATCGCTGCACCACCGATGCTCAAGGTCTTATAAAAAATTTAAGGAAATCGGGCGAATTTAAGGAAACTTAACACATAAATCTATTAAGATATCTTTATAAAAAAATTTTTTTCTAACCCAGCTACATCTTGCTACAGTCTTAATAACATACTGAGCAATCAAATTGAGACCCTTAGTTTTAACACCTGCCTACCCTTTTTTAAACAAAATAGCATACTTAATAAGTAAACAAAGGAGACGTGCAAAAAATGTATAGAGCCTGGGATTAAAATAATTGTAAATTTGAACAGCAATCTGAGTAACATAGGTTAATAGAGCATAATTAATTAAATTTTTTGGTGTATTTAAAATAATTTTACATCCCCCCGTTTTTTTAAAAATTGAAATTGAAAATAAGAATCCTTATTGCAATATTATGATTATTGCAATTGGCAACCCCATGGTCAAATGTCAATTGAGCAACCAAAAAATCAAAATTATTTCGACGCTGTCAATCAAACTGATCAATGACAATGACATCATGACGTTTCCCGTAATTATATTTTTTTCCACGCGTTTTGTTATTACACTAATAAGATAACAAATATTTTTCGTCATAATTACATTAAGCTGCAGCTAGAATAATATTACAAGAGAAAAGTACTGTAACAGAATGCAATTATTGACGTGATTGCAATATTTAAACTGCTTAGGAAACGGATAATTAAAGGTAATGTGCGTTTTGTTTTTCTATTACATTTTTTTGATTTTTACAAAAATGGTTGCTCCTAAAATTCGTGTTTAGTTAAATTCTAACAGCTTATTAAATAAGCTTTCCAATGAGGTATATCACATTGGTGTTCAAAATTCTAGCCCACTTTTGACCTCTCCTTTCTAAACTATTAATTATTTTGTCATCATGTCAAGTTTTATTTTTACCGACTAAAATTGTAATAACCATTTTTGTTATTTTCGAAAATAATGCCCTTTATAACAGAGGGGCTTTTTTACCACCCGATAAAAAAAAGAAAAGTTATCCTTATAACACTTTTAGTCCCTTGACTACGCACATTTATTCAGCTCTATTCAGCGTTTGTCTATAGAAAGCTACGATTTTGTATGGGACGCGCACGCGCCGTTTAGCGCTGAACGGCGCGTACGCGTCCCAGTTGACACGTGGATCTATGTACAAAATATAAACGATTGGATCGATTTTTATGTAAAATTATTAGAAAGCTGAAGCAATAGAGACGGTTGGCAAATACATGACCTTTTTAATTTTTTAACTTAAAGTTTGTACCTATATTTTTTTGATCTTTTTTACCCAACTAAACAAAAATTCACATCTATATTACCCGAAGATGTAGGCAGAGGTGAATTTCTCCCATTTGCCATTCATTGGGCACAATTCCAAACTTAGAGCTACAACTAAGATTCTCTATGTATAAGACAATACTATAAATGAGTGTTCTTTTAGGTAACACCCAGACTCAAGACAAATAGACATGTTCATCAAACAAATGTTTGACTTGGGTGGGAACTGGCACCACGACTTGCGGCTTAAAAAGCCATCTTACTGACCACGTTACCGCTTCGAAAAATATATAACCCGGACCTAAAAGAATAAAGGACAAAAACTAACATTGTCTTGAAAGAATAAACTAATTAATTACTAGGTACATAAATACTTGCGTCGGAGTTTATAATTGTAGTCTTCATAAACGCGCTAATATTTACAGAAAGGTACTGCTTTTATCCTGTCAGAAACTATAATTGTTATGGTTTTTAACAAAATAATTTCTTTTACAATATTTGCTTAAAGATCTAATATATTTATAATGGAAAATAGTTTATGTACCAGTAGAAACACCAGGAGCTATGGAAACAAACCCCAGGGTTCCTCCATTCCAAGAAATTTATAGGCGACTGGCCCCCAAGGTACTCTCAGAGACTGAGGGGCATAACCAGGACTAAAATCAAATTGGTAATAGGTGCACTAACTTGACTCTTTGGGCTACAGAAACACCTGTATAGAATACGGCTGGCAGAAAGTTCCACTTGCCTAGCATGTGGAGAAGCTTAGGAAACCATGGAGCACATACTGTGCGAATGTGACTCTTTAGCGAGAAAACGCATGAATGCATTAGGGGTGGACCACCTTACTCCTAGTGAATATGGCCTCATGTGTCCCCGACGAATAGCAGCGGTCATGGACAGGCTGTGGAGGAAGAATACTTGAGGCTTCATAGAATCAAGGGGAAGCACAAAAGATCTCATTGGGTCGAATTGATCTGGGTTACTAGCCCCATTGTTAAGATAAGATAAGATATGTACCAGTGACGAGGAGTCCATACCAGCCAATTGCCATCGGCTAGGAAATGGTCAATGTCATACGTACTTAGTAGTATATTATGTGACGCTTAAAAGTTTTAAATAGCAACAAAAATAAGTATAGCATCAAGTGTAAGAACGATCGGTGACGGCAGCGAAGAGATATTATTTTCCTAAGTAAGAACTTTTTTCCTCTGGCTTCCTTTTTTCACACTTCCACCCTTCGCCACTGAACAGAGGGTATAATTTCTTTGCGCAAATAATATTAAGTATATTTCGGCGAACCCATTGGGATGCTATCATCTGATACACATCCTTCCTCATTCATCTCTATGAGACACAAAATAACACCATAGACAGCTAATCAATATTTTTTTAATGGTTATAGCACTTCCTTAATCACAAATATTCACTAAATATTTGGATGGAAACGGGTACCATTTTGTGAGATCAAATTTGGTTTGCACACTACGTTGTTACCCAATCGACCTTTGAGACATTGTGCACTTACGTACAATGAGAATCACAGACTAGCTAGTTAAGATACATTGAAATCTTGTTAGTTTTGACAACTGACAGGCTGAATGCTATCACAATTGACATCTAGCCGTCAGTATAGGCAACAACTGCTACCATCATAAGTTATCCGCTGAGGAATTTAGGTACAATTAATGTGAATGTACAATCGTGTGTGTTAATGTCCCAGATTATTCTTCCCGATCGCCTCGCCCTCAATAATAGAAAAGTACCTATAAATTAATGAATTAATTTATTTCTTACTTGTAGTAGGCCTCCTAGTCACTCAGGCGTCACATAAGTTTAACTCAGTAAAAATAAAAAAGGAATCGTATTCTGAGCTTACACTTACTGTTTACCGCTCCTTGTCTATGTCTGTCATTCGTTTCTTATGTCACAGGCGTCATGCCGCCCTTAAAACTAATTTTCTTAAAAAACTATATTTTAGTGGTTTTCAGTTGTTAAAAACCAAAACAGAGTCCAATAGAAGTATATTAAACACATATTATGTGTATGTTTTATGTTGCAACAACGCAACGCCGTATTATTTTCTTATGTTTTAGCTTTTAGGTTAAGTACTACCTATCATCAATGTTTTCCAATAAAGAGAGAAGACCATGGATCCCCGCAAGACCTACAGAGCTTCAAGCGACGAGCGTCGAAGAGCGTAACAGAACGTGGAAAAGCCCGTGGACGTGTGCACTTTTGCACTACCTATATGTGTGATAGGCTGTTCCGCGCCAGGGGCAACGGGTTTTTACCCGTTGGGTCCTAGTGGTTACATTCCCGACACAGAAAATAGGTACCACTGAGGGCTCGTGGTCTGCCTATGTGTGCTGGTCTTTTCGCGTCATGGGCACCGGTAGAACCGGTGGGTCATGATGGTTAGATTCCCGACACATAAAAAAGGCACCACTGTGAACTAGCATAGCTCGTGGTAACACTCTTTGCAAGAGTTGTTACAAAGAGCTCGTGGTCTGCCTATGTGTGCTGGTCTTTTCGCGTCATGGGCACCGGTAGAACCGTTGGGTCATGATGGTTAGATTCCCGACACATAAAATAGGCACCACTGGGAATTATCATAGTTCGTGGTAACACATTTTTGAAGAGTCATTACAAGAGGTTTGTGTCTGTGTTCTGAACACCACTGGGTTCATCCTAATTACCGATCTTCCAAAGTTACCAAAGTATATTTATGTATCTTCAAAGGACACATTTGTAAAGGCAGCTGACAGACAACACAAACCAGTCACCTACTGACTTCTATTCATGGTAAACACAATATTTAATGTCCACACACAACTTAAAGAGTGTCACCGACTCAGAATAATGTTAAGGTAACTTACATGAAAGTTCTGTGTTGGAGTGGAATTAAGACATTGTTATCTTTATCACTAATGTCTAATATTAAAAGTGTTGATATATATCATGGTATCTATGGAACTACAAGTGTTTTCAGTATGTTATTTAACTAACAATATTGCCCACTGTGCCATATTTAGATCATGTATACCTACATATTGCAACAAAATCTTGCAACGGTATCAGTGCTGCCTGAAAATCTTTTGCTGATACATACCTACTCACACCATGCATGAAGTGGACATTTAATTTCTCACATGAGTACCATACCAAGCATTCTAGTTTCCTGAAACACCAATTTACCTAAAGGTAACTGTACTATTTAAAGTTAGCCATATCTGTGTGGAGAAACTAATCAGACAACTCTTCATGAAACTCATGTCTCACATGAGTACCATACCAAGCATTCTAGTTTCCTGAAACACCAATTTACCTAAAGGTAACTGTACTATTCAAAGTTAGCCATATCTGTGTGGAGAAACTAATCAGACAACTCTTCATGAAACTCATGTACTTATTGAAAGATATCTCTGCAACATGGTTAATTATTTGTTATCTATAATGTATAGTTCTATACTAAACTTATTTTATACTTAGCAGGGATGTAATGTTTGTGCAGCATGTAATGTGTTTTCTGTGAGACACTATACATAAGCCCAACTAACGTTGAGGTTTTTATCGCTAGCCACATAATTAATCTCTTCGGTCGGAAGAAAGTACCGAGTTACAGATTTTAATTATGAATGCCTTTGAACGTGGTGGGGGAAGTACTGTGATATGACATTGGATGGAGTAAAGCTAACAGGACAACCGACTTCTAACCCTATATAACTGATTTCCAGTTATTGCACCTCACAAATTGCAATCAAAATAAGTACTCAACAGGAAACCGACCTGTTTGCTGGTCAGGATTTCAATTTGCTTATGAAAGAACCTCACGTTTCTCTTGTGTTGTTATAGTTATAAGGTTATGAAGCACATAGATGTTACCTACAAGCCTTGTTGCTAAAGGTCTAAATTTAACAGTAATTTACCATAAGCTACTTACCTGAGGTATAAATACATATAACTAAACCTAATAAGATTGGCCTTTCCACCTATTATTGTCGTCTATATGCGCACAGATAGGAAGGTGTTAATTATTAAATATTAACAAAAGGAAACTGGAAAAGTTAAGTAACAATGGGATGGTTCTTTTTCTTTATTTATTGAGATTCACAATTCTTTCATTCTTACAACATTCAGCTTTGAGTTTTTATGGAATAACGAGCACATAGAAACACGGTGAGTGAATATTGATAACCAACGCAGCTCTTGATATGCATATTTGCAAATGGCAAATTGTCATTGTCCATGGACAAGAGGATTGCAGTTAACTTGCAGTGAGTTGTCATAATTGCACTCTATTTCGTTTATTATCATAATGCAGTCATAGGTTTTTAATTAACAAGATAAGATTTGTTTATTTTCTGCTAATATAATACAATTGATTTGCTATGAAGTATTCATGACACTTTGACAGCAACCAATAGTTCGGTCCAAAATCGACGAATTATTGACAAGCAGGTTAAAGTCTTTTTAGACAACGTACGTAAAACGTTATTTTACATCGGTTGGTGAACGAAGACGAAAACATTCATATGAATTACTATTTTAGCTTCTGCAGACATAATTCCGCAAATCTGCCAATGTGAAGTATTAGTTTGTGCAAAATTGTACAACCTTTGAACAGCAAAACAGATGGATGTGATATAATATACATACCCATAGATTTAGGATGCACTGGCGTTTACAGTTTGGCGTTGTTATGCTCGATCTATGTACCATAGATTGATGAGTAGCCATTAATAATATTTAATTTTCTAATGTGAAAATTAACTGCGGTGAAGTCAATTTGACTGAATGTTTTGAGTGTCATGAAGGTGATGATCAGTGTTGATAGTTCATAAAATTATGTATAAAATTCTTTGGATAATCTTCTTGGTTTTTAAATCCGGAGGAATAAAGCTTAATAATATCTTTATCCCAGGATTTTACAATATAATGTACATAACTTTTTAAATGTAGGTACATAATATCAATAATATACGACCTACTTCACATTTTATACCTAATGATTAAGAGTACCACCAATGTAGGTAGGAAGGTACCTACCATATGCATCAACAAACCTAAAATTTAAAAATAGGTTGATTGTATTAAAGGTACAAAGAATACAATCTTATATATACTACTTATGGTTACAAATAATTCTAAACATAGGTAGTTAAATAAGTATAATAATGAAATTCTGTTAATCATGCAAGTACCAACTTACCTAAGAAATAAACCTAGGTATACCTTGGCTACGTGCATGCCTACTTGAAACCATAATTAAGTTATAACACTAATAACTTAATTTCAATACATCATCAAAATTGGACGCTTAATTCTTAATATTTACAAATGTTGAAAATTATGAATGTTTAGGATTATTGAGATTACCTACTCGCCAACAGAAGCCATAATCTACTAAAAGCTTTGGTTTCAGTTCTGATTCTAATAGTCATTCATTTTCTTATATTTTATAATTGATTTTTTTTGTATCTTTACCTTGATAATGTATGTAGATACCTACGCTTCTAATTTCGACTGGGTAACTGCAAGGATAAATAAGTAGTAACAATTGTTATAAAAAAAATAGCAACCATCCTTCAAATCATCTAACGAGGTTATTAAAAACGTATCTTTTTATCAGACTTCATTGAAGGTTGTAGACGTACTTAGAGGAGACATAATATTATTATCATAGCAATACCAACTTCAACTTTAGGAGGGTCTAAAGTTTATTTCATTTTACTATTTAAGTACATTCCATTTTATGCAATTTGATTTTACTAGATTGCCTCGGATGGCAGTGTATTTACACTGAATTAATTTTACCATAATAATTATATTAAATTTACTGTCTGTTGTGACTACTAGACCACACAGTACAGTTCAGAGAGAGAAATCATCAATTTTTAAATAGTGACTGGTGTTGTTTTCACAGTTACTCCATAGTATTATATTAATTGTAATAAATAATACTTATGTCTTATTTTATAAATTATAAAGGTGGTACCTTCATGTATTGTGATGGAATTCCTTCGTTGGGAATGGTTACAAGCTGACCCTATACAACGAACAACAATAAAAATGATAACAACAATAATAATAGTAACAATATTATTATATTATTTAAGAAGTTTATAACACCATTAGGTACTTATGTAAGTTTCTAGAAATCTTAAAATTTTCCAAATAATTCAGGTACTTAAATTCAATAACAGATAAATATTATTGTGCCATCTATCATTATAATATCATGTCATCATATCTTTTATATGCAGGTAGTCCTTGTATAGGTTTAAAAATAGATAGAGAAGAAATATTACCTATCCACAATATTTTATTTTTTCTCTTTCTCCCAAGTGTCTTATGTGATACCGAGGGTCTCGAGAGAATGTAAGCAGGTACACTTACCCACTCCAGGTTAACACCTACTTATAGATTAATAGATCTGGTTTAATAAGTCAGCCAGATAACAGCCTGCTATGCGAAATAACATTAGCATGTTATCTAATCAATGATATCATTGATTTAGATACTTTTGAGTAAGTATGAAGGTAATTTCAACTACGTATGAACCGAGGGGTCAAGAACTCACAACTTCATCAAGATCGTTCCCCTTTGGGCGTTATTTTTTAACAATTGATAATTTTGTGAAATAGAATTAATGAAAAATAACAACATATTCCAATTCAGATCTGATTGTACAACTCTTGACTTTAAACATCTACAAGTAAGAAATAAATTAATTCATTAATTTATAGGTACTTTTCTATTATTGAGGGCGAGGCGATCGGGAAGAATAATTTAGAAATCAAACTAGCTTACCTGTAAGCGACGTTCGATTGTAATTATTCTTCCCGATCGCCTCGCCCGAAAATAATAGAAACCCACCCTCCCAACCCAAGAATAGTTGTAACAATCAGACTCAATGAACAGCGCAGCGAACTTTTAACTAAATGACAGACATAGACAAGGAGCGGTAAACAGTAAGTGTAAGCTCAGAATACGATTCCTTTTTTATTTTTACTGAGTTAAACTTATGTGACGCCTGAGTGACTAGGAGGCCTACTACAAGTAAGAAATAAATTAATTCATTAATTTATAGGTACTTTTCTATTATTTTCGGGCGAGGCGATCGGGAAGAATAATTACAATCGAACGTCGCTTACAGGTAAGCTAGTTTGATTTCTAAATTATTTATTATTTATTTTATTATTTTAATTGAACAAATCTAAAAAGTACCTTTTGACGTTTCACTGTTTTCTATTAAATTAGCTTTATAGAGGCGTAATTCACACTATTTTTATTAGCTTTCCTGTAAAATTATTGAATTATGAAGCTATTTTTATATTAACATATCATAAACAATTTTCATACAAAAAATGAAATTCTAAATGTACTACGTTTAGAACTGTCAAACGGTACTTCTTAGATTTGATGTACTGTAGTATACCAGTTATCTGGTTTCCATAGCACAAGCTTTACTTAGTATGGGATCAGATGACCGTGTGTGTCCCAGAGTATTAGTATCATTTATTTGGGTTCGCAGATTAATAACTTATAAACCATGGCTTCAAGGGCAATGGAACCCTGGAATGAGGAAAGGTGGAAGGATAAAGGTTCGATTAGTAACAAGGTCATCCACAAAAAACAAATTCGAGCTTCTGTCAGTGGAAAGGTTGATCCTCTGCTATTACGGTTTATATAAGGTAACTATATATCCCTACTAATATTATAAATGCGAAAGTAACTCTGTCTGTCTGTTACGCTTTCCCGCTTAAATTACTGAACCGATTTTGATGAAATTGGGTATGGAGGTAGTTTGAGACCCGAGTTAGGACATAGGATAGTTTTAGACATACACGCGGGCGAAGCCGCTGTCGGAAAGCTAGTAACGTATAAGTGAACAAAATAAAGCACGATTATTGGACCCTTAAAGTAAGTCTGAACTAATTTGACGTACCGATAATCTCAGTTTGTTGCGATTCTATCGGTCCCTTAAGTCCGGTATAACGTTTTACCTAGCAACTTGAACTTGGAACCTTGAGCTAGGGTATGCTCTTTACCATTAGACCATCAGGCAGTCTGGGTTCTGAGAACTCGAAACTATAACACTATAAACTTTACACGCCAAGGTGCATTAAAAGTGCAAACTTTACGTCACGGCGGCCGTCTGAATACTGCCACAGTGTAATAGTATCAGTAACATTATTACACATTAAAATAAAACTACTATTTAACGGATTTTACCGTGGTTTAATTCAGATTTTATATTCCGACTTTTCAAAGTCCTTTGAAACAGAATGGTCACGGGTGGACTGAGGTATTTGACGTCCAAACTTATTAATGACTATTATTACTGACTACCTACAAAGTTCCGATTTAAGCAAACTGAGCTCACAGTGTCTTTTATTCTGAGTGGATTTTACTTGGGTTTTGGTATTTGTATTGTATTTGGTATAATTAATATTTATTATTATTATTCAGAAAGCTATAAATTGGAACATTTACTGCAATTACCTCGGTGGTCAATGGTATGTGTGTTGGTTTAGTAAACGTGAGCAATTAAACTTTTTTAATATACTTGAGAATCTTAGTAGTTGCTAGAAGTTTGGTTACCCGATGAACGGCAATAGGCTCTTCGCCTTCACCTTCGGGTAATACAGGCGTGATGCTAAGTATGTTTGTCGCAACTTTTATTTGTATAATAACGAGATGGTTTACATAACAAAATTAAATAAAATTGAAATTTGAATATTCTTAAACGAACTAATTGATCATATAATGATCAACGTTTTAAGTTGCTTAACTGGATCCAACCCCAAAATACACATTTTTTTTCATAATACTGCAATGATTTTATATCGCTTGCAATAGAGATGACGATATATTTTTTCATTTTGTCCGTCAGATAATTAAAAATATTGTACACGTATTTTTTTTTTGGTGTGACATAAAGATTATAGCGTTCACGTCCAAGCGAAATCTCGAATGACGTCACTCTAGGTAAGTTTTTGACATAGGCAAGATCTTAATATTGTTTCATTTTAGTGTCATTTTTTATAATCCTACTGATGAAATTATCAATATACGATTTTCCAAACCTAATCGTCATCCCTATTGTTTTTCAGTAGTCTAACTGAATCGACCTCTACTGTGCTGCAACTATCGGACAGCCGAGTTTATTGCTCTTGGTAACTAAGGGGCACCTCAAGTGAAATAAGCTTACGGATATTAATAAATAAAGCTGTTTAATTAGCTCTCTATGTCTGCGTTTGTTAGTTACATAACTATCAAAGTTTATCTTTTTAATTGACTGTTTTACGATAAATAAACACAAATACTTTAAGTTCTTTTCTCAATTATATCACTGTTTAGAAATGTTTTAATCCGCGGAAACGACCTCAAATAGTTACTTAGAGATTTTAATGAGATGTTCAGATAATTCTAGAGCTGATATAGTCCAGTAGATAAGATGTTTAATAGATTTACAACAGATTTTTTTAAATTCTGCATAGCCCTGCGCTTAGCCACAATTTTCAAGTTAAGCAATGATGTAGTCTGCGATGGAACGCGCCCGCCTAATAAACGAATTTACTCGTGATTACGAATGATTTTCGGTGAGAAAGAGGCAGTAGAATGAAGCTTCATTATGGTTAGTAACCATAAAAGAGCAAAAATCCCGACCCACACTCGTAAATGGTGTCACCAGACATCGCACCGAAACATGGCAACTCCGCTTGGCGATGCGATTTTTTTAAGTATTTTTTAAAATTTTGGCAACATCATTGACTCACGCGCCATATACTCTAAAACGGGCATAGTAGTTACTGCTTTAACGGAAGAAGCTAGCGATAGAGAGAGTTGGAAGGCTGTGAAGGAGACATTTGCCCTGCAGTAGGACATTAATTAGGTCGCGGGTTAGATCCTCGATCGTGCACACATGTCTTGTGTTAATTGTTTCACCGCCGCTGCTCAATATCAATGAAGGAAAACATCGTGAGGAAACCGGCATCTAAGAACTAATCTTTCGAGGACATGTGACACCCACCAATCTGAACTTGGCCAGCGTGTGTGGATTAGGGCATAAATTCTCTCAATCGTAAGATAGTTGAGAGAAGACCTGTGCCCAGCAGTGGGACACTAAAAAGGGTTGAAGTGAAAAGTTTTCTTAGTTATTTTAAAACAAAAGAATATTCACTGCCAAAATTCTATTTTCGAAAAATTGGCTACAGTCTAAAATGATTTCCAACAAAATGTAGTAGGATCATATGAATGAAAGGTGTTGCGTGACAGAGTACGTAATTATCTAGCATATTGGTGGCACTTTCATTTCGGACTTAAAGGCCACGTCGGGGGTGAGTGATGTTCGGAGCTTTTCAAAGTGCATTGAGGGTTGATTCACCTTTGTCCTTTGAAAGGGGCGATACAATGTAAAAATACTTACTTTCACTTTATAACAAAAAAATACATTACATTAAAATGTACAGCAAAGGCGCGGTATGGAACTCGGCTTAGAAATATAAGTCGCGAGATCGAACCCATTACGTGCAAAGACGTGTATTGTCGGCGAAACGTGTTATCTATGAACAGATACATAAACAGTGACGCAGCCTACGATGGAACGCGCTTACCCAGTAAATACCAATTCTTTCGTGACTTGAAGACAGGCAGATTATAGCTATCGGAAAACATAGATGCCGGTAGTGAATTTCACAACTTGGTAGTTCGCACAGTAAAATATGCCGGTTTCATCACGAGGTTTTCCTTCACCGATATCGAGCAGCGGAGATGAAATAATTCACACAAAGATGTGTGGACACGACAGGGATTCCAACCCGCGACCTTATTTTTTCTAAGGCGAGGCCCGTACCGCTGCGCCACCGCTGCTCATAGAATGTTATATAATACACAGTAATAAACCCTGTCTCTTAAACTAGGTATTCTTGTACTAAACTATTTTATCGCAGCTGCTTAATAAAGATGAAGGAATACATCGTTGCCAGCTTGTCTTAGTACCAAATTAATATTCGAGGTTATTTGACATCCACCAACGCTCTTAAACAGAATTTGACCGTCAAATTCTAAATTATATCTATGATACTGAAATATGTTCTGACTATTCAATAAAAACGTTTTATAAATATGATCCGACTTCATTGTTTTAACGATAACTCAGAACCCGCTCAACCAATTTTAATATAATTGAAATGCGACCATCAAGAAACAAAAATATCACTATCAAAATCTTTGCTAAAACTATAAGGTCGCGGGTTCTATTACCGGTCTTGCCCACACATCTCTGTGTGAATTGTTACTTAACGCCTGCTCAATATGGGTGAAAGAAAACATGGTGAGGAAACTGGCATGTCTAAGAACTAATTATTCGAGGATATGTGACATCCACCAACCCGCACTTGGCCAGCGTATGTTGATTAAGGCCTAAACTATCTCAACTCGGTAGATAGTAGAGAGAAGACCCGTGACCTGTGGTACACTAAAAAGGATTGAAGTGATGCCTACATACAAAAAAACGTACAGTCGAATTGAGAACCTCCTTTTTTAACTCGGTTGGCAAAATGCCCTAAAAAGTATTGTATTATATCACTTAATACTTTACTTATAACTAATTCATAATAAAAATCTTTATTTAGAATTGATTTAACTTTACCATTCACTGAAACGAGATATTGCCAACATTTTAAACCTCCCCAATTTACCCACTGAGCCACGTGCCCACCAATTTGTAACCCCCGTGCATTCACCCCATGAATATAACAATAAGCTTGTAAGAAAGAGGGCGTGGCTAGGGGTGGAATCATCCCTCTCCCTCTAACTTAAGTATTTATTGGATTTTTCAGGAGCGCGCATTCGATTTTTGTAATTTCGTAAAATGGAATGTTACTTGTTGGTATACCAACTATTTATTTTAAACTGTGGTAATAAATTTAACTTTAAACAAAAGAAGATAAATATGTACTCACACCTAAGTAAATATGTATTTAAAAAGTCTTTTTGTTCGACCTGGGAATTGAATCCGACCTCGCGGTTATTGCTTAGAAAATTACGCTGGTCTTTAGCTCCAAATAGACGATAGGTCGGAATTGTTGCTCCTTTATGGTCTTCTGGGCCTCGTTTCACTGTTACTCGTACCTCCTCACAGAAAATCATTCGTAATCACGAGTCGATCGACTCATTGGGCAAGCGCGTTTCATAATACCTTTACTTATATTACACACAATATATACATCAAGTGTAATCTGTAAGTGTATGATATTACTACATGGACTGTAGTCTATAATGAAACGCGCTAACCCAATATCGGTATTGTTGTCAGCGGGCTAATTCACATATTTTCTTGAAGCGTCGATCAACTTTCGGTGCAGTTGCAATCATCTCTTAGTGTGTAAAATAATATTCTTGTAATTATCATATCGACGGGTCCTACGTAGACTGGTGTAACTCGCAAAACAGCGAAAACCGTTTTTTTGCATCAAAAGCCTTAACATTGCCTTATATTTATATCCTGTTAAAATTATATTAAAATTTCAATTATTTTCAAAGATACAAACTTGTAAACTGATGTAAGTGACGTCATTTTATGTCTCCCGACTGCCTACACTGGTGTAAATCAATTACACCAGTGTAGGTAGTCGCGTACGACGCGACGCGTGAGCGCAAGTGACCGATACTCCAGTATGCGCGCGGCGTTGATGCAGAGAGCGCGTCGAACACTGGCATAACTGCGATGTGGCTTGGTTTTTGTATACATATAATGTTAATAGAACGGGAGGGAGAATGCTAAATTTGGATTTACTCGAGCGTCACGAAGACCTATTGGATTTGAAAGTTAATGTTCCAAAAAGAAAAATGTTTTTCAGGAGTTTTGTATTTTAGTGGTGTAAACATTTTAAAAAATTTAGAATTAATATTTAGTCGAATTTATAGTGTAGACGCGCTTTATGTTTCTGATAATCATTACATATTAATCTGAAAAATAATTCAAGGGGGCTACCCGTAATAATCGATTGAAATCTCAGAAAAAAAAAGTCGCTCATTTTTTTAATGCTTCGCTCAAATAGTCAGATTATTGAGAATATACACTCTCCTGAATGTAATTAATCTACCTTTTCTTAATCTGACGTTTTCTCTGAGGATTGGCTCTTCTTTTTACGGATCTTCTGAACCCCTCCATATGAATAGTTCATATTTGGCAGAAATACATTAGAGGGTGCTAGGAGTTTCTACAAAAATCCCCTCTTGGGCTCCACTATTATAATAAATATTCAAATTTTGTGTACATATACTAATATCGATTTTAAGTCTTGCCTGGACTTTTTTGATAACTGGAAGAAGAATTCCATCGGAGAAACTGTTATGTGGAGTAAGATTTGCGAAGTAATGTTCAAGCCAAAGATTTATTTACGCTTAATTTTAAAATATCTGGATGACCGATTTAAATGACATTTTCTAAAAATGATTCCTAGCTAGATCGATTTATCGCCTCCGAAAGCCCCTATACACTAAATTTTATGAAAATCGTTGGAGCCGATATATATATAAACAAGAATTGCTCATTTAAAGATATAAGATATGCGTTTGAAGAAGGGACATGCAAAAGTAGACAATGTCTAGACGTGCCAGTATACAAAATGTTTTTAAAAAAGTTTGAGAGATTAGATGTAGCTAACAAAAATTTAAAAATCTTCAAGATCTTTGTAAATCCAATGTGATTCCTGAGCGATACCACACATTTTACAATAATTTGAAGATACGGACCGATAGCACTGGAGATGTCACAGACTAGATTACATTTTTTATTTTTATTATTATATTATTGATTTCATTTAGTTTATAATATTTATTGTTTTTATTTTCCAGGATATTGTTTGGCCATGGCCGACTGTGATTGTTGTTACGATTGATAACGGACTCCCATAAATGGGAGTAGGCAACAATTTGGTTTCTAAATTTTATTAACTGATTATTATGACCGATTATGATTATTTTGTAAGAATAATAACAACTGGTGGTACACTGGTGCTTAGATCTCTTGAGGTACTCAAAGAATATTATATTTTAAAAGCTTTTTTTTTATTTTCTAAGATGTTGTTTCTCTTTTTTACTATGATTTTTTGCAATTGCTGACTGTGATTTTTATTACGATAGATAACTATGAGACCAGGCAATAATTTGACTATGTCTGAACGACTGATTAGTGATTAACCGTATTAAGTACTCGTAGTAATGATAATATCAATAAATAATTAATAGTATTAACAAGATAATTTGTAAGAAACATACATTTTGATTCTTTAATTATTTGGTTTGATTAACTCCTTTATACAATCAAATTTTTAAGTTAATAATAAAAGGAAAATACGGAAAACTGTTGCAAGTAGTTTTCTAGTACCAAGTAAACTGGTGCAAGTGTTCGAAAGTCAATAAAATAATGTATTTTTTGTTAATTTAATGCGCTTATATTATCTCAATAGATAAAATAGTGCATGTAAATAAGTCGATTTTCATTTATTTTCCTTAATTATGTGTACAAACAAGTACACTATATACTGGTATAAGTGGCCACTTGTACCAGTTTACCAGTTCTATCACATTAAAGAAAATAAGCTACATCAGTGCAAGTCAAGCTATTTTCTAAAGTATAAAAAAATAAGAAAATCAAATAATGCACTCTTTTTCATACGATATTCAAATACAATATTACAAATTTTCAACTATTTCTATAGATTTTTGATAATGTTACAAGCTATGGAACGTTTGATCCGCTCTCCTGTAAAGTTGTGTTTTTACACATGTACTAGTATACGTAGGACCCGTCGATATAAATTAATAAATTATATTAATTATTAATTATATTTATTAATTATTATTAATTAATTATCATTCTGGAGGTTTGCTGGTAGAAAATTCGTATTTGAATTAAGCTCGCCTGTGTACATTGTTGTTTCCTATTTATAATTGTATATGTAAGTGTTTTGTGTACAATAAAGAATAATAATAATAAGAATAAATTACATATAGGTACGCTAAAGTTCTCGCGTGACGGGAACTTGACGCGAGCGTATCTGACAGCGGTTGTCAAAATTACCAAACTACGAAAAGGGCTGTTTCGATCGAAACTTAACTGCAACTGAACTTATTACGTAAATTAGCCCTTGGGAAGTTTGTGGTCACATCTGCCACAGAACCGACACACGTTGGGGTAAGCGAGTTCGTGAGTGGAGACCACGGATTGGCAAACGTAGCGTAAGACGCCCTCAGACTAGGTGAAGTGACGATCTCTGCAAGGTGGCTGGTAAGAGCTGGATGAGAGTAGCCGCGGATTGAGCTCGTGGCGTGCTTTGGGAGAGGCCTATGTTCAGCAATGACTAGAATAGGCTGATGATGATGGTGATGATGATGATGAAGATGATGATGATGAATTTGTTAAGTGGAAGTCTATTATAGAATAAATACAAATCATGTTGGCGTAAATAAAAAACACACACCCCTAGCACGCAATACTTGTAAATGCAATTTTTTAAATAATTATTAACAATACCAATTAAAGGCATCTGTCATGACAATAGATCGTAAATGGGCTCATTAGCTAAACAGTACTGCCCAATGATTATAAAGAAATTATACCATTTCTCTTCAGTAAGAATGCGACTTTCCACGTCTGCAGAGCAAAAAAACTCGCATAGGTAATGAGGTTCCGTATGATATAAATATCTGCGAGTATTTTGTTATATTTCATAGAATAATTTAAAATGTAATAAACTCATAATACGTGAAAAATAAAAAAAATATTGTGTGTAAGTATATTGTATTTTAAATTACATTAAAAAGTATTATAAGTATAGTATTTACCAGTTATCTGGTTTCCATAACACAAGCTCTGCTTAGCTTGGGACCAGATGACAGTGTGTTTTAATGTCCGAGAATATTTATTATTTATTTATTATAATTACAGATCAACCCCGGTATTCATAAACGTATTTTAAGCCCATTATTGCTAAAATATGTTATAATTCTTATGTCTTTGTCTGTCATCTTGACATTTCTACTAGTCAGAAAGAGACAAGTCCATTTTAACTAAAGAGGTATAAATACACATATGTAGTATAACTTTATAACTTAACTTTAGTATAAGTTTTTAATTAACAAGGCCGTTAATTTGGGTTGATTACATTGATTCCTTCCAAGTATTATACGTGAGGCTATAAAAAATAATATAAAAATACTCGTCAATTTTTAAGTTAAACAAATTTTGAATTGACTAAGTATAAAAATCTATAAATAATAAGTTTGGTACCCACCTAAGTATGTACCAAAATTATTATTCTAAGTACCTGTCATTACACTACTTTTCTTTTCAATCAATGGCAAAATATTAATCTTAATAGAGAACAGTATTAAAATAATAATATTGTAATATACTAATACTAACATAATAACTATACTAAAAATTATTCGTCAACAATATTTCTAATTTACTTTTACCAACACCCAAGTAAGTTACACACAAAATTCGCAATAAAATATTGTTGCTAATAATTTTTGGTAGAAGCAAAGAATTTGAACAGTTCTATGTGAACTTCGTTGACGCTGCAAAAAATATTACTGTGGGTTTAATCTGAGGTATCTAAGGTATTGAGTTAATTTTAACCAACGAATTGAAACGTCAAATACCTCAGTGTTCCGGTGCTCACCGAGACTGTTGTCAAAAAGAACTAATAAGGACCTCCAATGCTAAGTTTGCCTGTATGGTCGTGATGTCGGTTCTGCAGTCTGATATGGCCCGTTTCTTCCAACTTTTTGTTTAACCCTAAATTGACTTTTTTTCTAAATTAAAAAATACATAAAATAACAAAATCTCTCCCTGCGTCTGTCTATTGTTAGAAGGTATGTTCGTAGTAATCTCAAAACCTACTAAGAGGATTTTCATGTGATTTTCATTTCGCTCTAAAAAATAATTTATTTTATTCTTTGCATCTTTACGAAGCTGGGGTGGGTCGCTAGTATTTACTAGATACCTACATATTATTAAAATAGTATTTTTTGCAGTACTTTTAACATACTAGCAATCGGGGGCGAATATAGTCCTCTAATATTAGAAGGGGCGATTTCACACACCGCATAAGGGGCGAGATCCTAGGGACGAAATGAGCGTACACCAATTTTTATACGTAAGTTTAATTAAATACAAAAATACAAATACAAAATAGTTTATTTGCAGTAACAGATATGTTGGCACATCTGCTTCTCAATGCATCGGCTGTCATTTTATACTGTCATCGCGTCCGTCTTTGAAGTAACCTGTCACTCGAGAATGTCATTATGAGCGAACGAATGAACACCGAGCGCGGGTGAAGCGGCCATCTTAGAATGGCTGACATTGCGTGTTGAACCGTTTTGGCGTACGGTAGTGCAGATGCAATAACGTGCTCGGTGAACGTTACTATTTAATCCAACGCAATCTTAACGATCTGTAATTACCTGTTAGAATTCATGATTGTGCTATCGAGAGATGGGAGTGAAGTGATATTTGCTGTAGTTATTTTATTGAAATACCGTCTCCTTACCCGATTATTCACGCCTACCTAGAGTTGTCTGCTAATCATGATATTTTTAGTCTAAAAACCTTCAAAAGCCTTCATCAGAAGTTGGGATGGGAAGGGTAAACCAACAGGAGACGGTATTCAATCGAAGAAATAGTGATCCATGTGTGTTTAAGTGTTATATGGTAAGGTGGTTGTAAGAGGCCTAGTACGCCTAAGCCACGCTTTGACGGTTGTTAATGTAAAGCTGGTTGAAAGGGCCTCGTATGCCCGGGCCATGCTTCGGTAGTTGGTTGAAAGGGCCTCGTATGCCCGGGCCATATTTTGGTTAGTGGTTGAAGGGCCTCGCACGCCCGGGCCACGCTTTGGTAATTGGTTGAAAGGGCCTCGTATGCCCGGGCTATGCTTCAGTAGTTGGTTGAAAGGGCCTCGTATGCCCGGGCCATGTTTAGGTAGTTGGTTGAAAGGGCCTCGTATGCCCGGGCCATACTTTGGTAGCTGGTTGAAGGGGCCTCGTACGCCCGGGCCACGTTTTGGTAATTGGTTGAATGGGCCTCGTATGCCCGGGCCATATTGAGGTAATTGGTTGAAAGGGCCTCGTATGCCCGGGCCGTATCTTGGTAAGTGGTTGACAGGGCCTCGTACGCCCGGGCCACGCTTTGGTAATTGGTTGAATGGGCCACGTATGCCCGGGCCATTCTTAGGTAGTTTATTGAAGGGGCCTCGTATGCCCGGGCCATACTTTGGTAAGTTGTTGAAGGGGCCTCGTATGCCCGGGCCATGCTTAAGTAGTTGGTTAAAGGGGCCTGGTAAGCCCGGGCCACTGTTGAGTAACTGTATGAAGGAGACTAGCATGCCCGGTCCATATTATTATGCAATAGCGATGAATTTGAGTTCGGTCAGGAAGGACCGAGCGTATGTTAATGTCTATCTTTACTTTTTCATTAGAACAGGTAGAAAAGAATGACATGTCATCGAGCAGACTGATACTATGCGCACGAGGTCGTGCGATATGTCAGGATTGGCCGTGTTGGCACATCTGCTTCTCAATGCATCGGCTGTCATTTTATACTGTCATCGCGTCCGTCTTTGAAGTAACCTGTCACTCGAGAATGTCATTATGAGCGAACGAATGAACACCGAGCGCGGGTGAAGCGGCCATCTTAGAATGGCTGACATTGCGTGTTGAACCGTTTTGGCGTACGGTAGTGCAGATGCAATAACGTGCTCGGTGAACGTTACTATTTAATCCAACGCAATCTTAACGATCTGTAATTACCTGTTAGAATTCATGATTGTGCTATCGAGAGATGGGAGTGAAGTGATATTTGCTGTAGTTATTTTATTGAAATACCGTCTCCTTACCCGATTATTCACGCCTACCTAGAGTTGTCTGCTAATCATGATATTTTTAGTCTAAAAACCTTCAAAAGCCTTCAGATATTATTACAAATATGTTGTGATTGGAGCCTCCTTTTAAGCAAGTGCATGCTTGTGTCAGGGGACTCCGCTCTCCATACCAAGTATTCTTTGCAAATAATAATATACAACATAGTTATAATAGTTTAAGTTGGGCAAACTTAGTTTTTACGTGAGGCACTTGTGCAACTGAGGCTTTCCTTCTTCTTGTTAGAATGGATGCATCATAAGGTAAACTTTTGTGTTTTTTTAAAACTGTATATAAAATGTACAGTTTCCTAACAGAGAGTAGGTCACTCACCCGATAGAGACTTTCAGTTGGAAACCTTGTCTTTTTGAAGTACATAACTTTAATCAGAGCTCGTTGTACTCTCTCGAGCTCTAAAAATTTGGTCTTAGCTGATCCTCCCCAAACAGGAATACAGTAACTCAGAACAGATTGTACTATGTCATTTAACAGGTTCCTAGGTACGTTACGTTTAGTCTCAGTTTTCGATATCACATGTCTTAGCGTGCTAAACATCCAGCTGAACTTTCTTACCCTACCAGAAACATATTCAAGATGGGGATACCAAGATAAGTTTTGGTCAACAATAATGCCAAGATATTTCGTTTGGGCTACTTTGTTTATGACAGGACAGTTACAGTTTTTATCAGGTATGTTAACACAGGTGTGGATTTTAATATCAAGGTCAATCTTTGGCTGAGTAGCATTGGTTATACTGAAACAGATATAGTTTGTTTTATTGGTATTCAATGTGAGAAGATTAGTTTTTAACCACGTTGCCACTTTAGCCATACCTATTTCAGAGCAGGACTTTATATCACTCCAAGACTTGCCAGAAAAGACTACAGCGGTATCATCAGCGTATGAGAAGATAGTAGCATTGTTAATGTTCATACTACATAAGTCATTGATATATATAAGAAACAGCGTAGGGCCTAATACACTGCCCTGCGGCACGCCATATTTTACCTCTGCGTCTTCACTGGTATATTCTCCTATCCTTATCCTCTGTTTTCGATTTGAAAGATAATCCCTGAAGAGATCAAGAGCTTTTCCTCTTATTCCTGCAGTTTCTAGTTTGTACAAGAGCGTTGGGACAGAGACGGTGTCGAAAGCTTTTTTCAAGTCCAGAAATATGGTCATACATTTTTTTCCAGAGTCGAGATTTTCCTCTATAAGAGAAGTTAAAGCTATAACTGCATCTTCTGTTGAGTTGCCTTGTCTAAACCCAAATTGTTTGGGGGACAAGAAGTTAAATTTATTTAAGTATTTCATTAATCTATAATTTAGAAGTTTTTCCAAAATCTTTGATATTGCTGGTAAGACTGATATTGGTCTGTAATTGCTGACGTCGTCTCTGTCCCCGCTCTTGAATACTGGAGTTATAATGGAATGCTTTAGTGGTTCAGGAAAAGAACCTCTCGCAAAACATAAATTAGCGAAATGGGTAAGTATCGGAACAGCTTCTTTACTTATGTACTTTAGTAACCTTGTCGAAATATTGTCCCAACCTGGGGCACTTTCAGATTTTAGGTTATTCAAGATGGAGTTTATTTCGTCTGGATCGGTGTTGTACAGTACAAAAGAATCGGCTGGGGATGTCTGAGTATTTACTCGAGTTTGCGATGTAAAACCTGGCTCGATTTGTATACGCTGAGCTAGTTCTAATCCTATGTTGGCAAAATAGTTGTTTATATGATTAACTGAGTTTACCGGGCATGATTTTAAATTTAATAATTCAGTGTTGTCACTTTTAGATTTGTTAGAATACGTTATATTTTTTATATTTTTCCAGAGCATTTTGTTATTTTTAACTGATTTAGCCAGTAATTCTTTTTGATATTTCCTTTTAAGTTTTTTGATCAGATTGTTACAATAATTTCTATATCTATTGTAGGTAATTTTTAGTATTTCGTTATAAGGATCTTTTTTTGAATTTTTTTGCAACTTATTTCTATTTCTTATACACCTTAAGATGCCTGGGCTTATCCAAGGTTTTAAAGTGCGTTGTGAACGAGGGATATTTACAGTAGTAGTACTAATTTTAAGAGAGTTCGTTAGTTTTTCTATTAAGAGTTTAATTAACTCGTCAGGATCGTTACAAAAAAGCAGATCTGATATTTTATTTTCTTTCAGGTATTTTAGGGCTTGATCAAAGTTTATGATTGTTTTAGTTTTAGGTGTTGTGGATTTATTCTTTAGTTTTGATAATGATAAAAACGTAGTGTGGTGATCCGTGACTGAAGTGTGTAGGACAGCAACAGAGGCAGATACTTTCTTTTTATCAATTTTTAACATAAAATGGTCTAGACAGGTTGACTCTCTTGTCGGTAAAGTATGACCTGGGAGTATCCCAAAAGCAGACAGCATATTTAAGTAGTTTATCCTATTTCTCTGTTCTTGTTTAGGTTCAGAATCTCTAGGCCTAAGGTTGATGTTGATGTCGCCCGTTATAATAATGTTATTTTGATGGGCTATAGTATCAAGATGTTTACTGAGGGAGTCTATAAAGCTATCAGCATTGAGGTTTGATGGTGAGCGGTAAATGCAGAGAACAGTGTTATTAAGAATGTCCAGTTGTAGGCCAGATGCGTGTGTAAGCGTTATTTCAGTGACTTTGTGTTTAAGAACATTTTTTATATAAATAACTACCCCATCGTTTTGGTTTAGTTGGTGTGTTGTTGCAAATGAACTATAGTCTCTAAGTTGTGGTATCTGTTTAAATTCACTAAGTCTACATTCTGTGAGAACCAGCACGTCAGGTTCAAACTGAAGAGCAGCTATTGTAGCTAAAAAGTTGTCAAAGTTACAGTAAACACTTCTTATGTTCTGCGATATCAGTGTCAGGTCAGATTTATTTACCGAGATATACTTTGCAAGATCCTGTATATCACATTCAGTGGAACTAGCTATTTCGATGAGGTCTATTTCAGCCAGAGTTCTTAAAACGTCATTATCCATTTTTATTAGTAATGAGAATAGACGTGTTTTCTAGATACATATACCACAGAGGTATAATATAGATATAATTCTCCTTGGAGTAATAGCATGAAATTTGTATATTATCTTTATAAATAGACCGATATGAAATTATACAGGTTTTAGGGAACTTCTGAGTTAGCGGAAACTTCTTCCATAAAGTGAATTTTTTAGTCCATACTGCTGTTCGAAATGTGTGCAATGTTTTTATATTTTCACGGAGAAGTGTAGGGTTATGCTTGTAATAAAGTGTTAGGTGTGCGAGTTCTATGTTTTTAATTTGTATAAATATTATAGTGTAAGAGCAGTATATGGAAAACCGTAGTGATATAGTATTATTTGTGTTGAAATAAGAGTAACGTGTTAGAAATGTAGACAGTATTAGTAATATGTTATATTGAGTGAATTTGAGTGGTATTGTTGTGAGTGTAAAAACACATGCATTTATAGCAAAATAACAAAACAGGTAATTTATAAGGATACAATAATAGAATAGTATTACAATGCGCATAAATGAGTTAGACTTAATTAGTTTATGAATTATGCGAATTTGAGATGTGTATGCGATAGATCGTATTGAGATTTTACAGTTGATTATGTTTGGTGCAAGTTATAAGTTGATACGGTATTGTCTCAAATCATTATTATCTTCCCACAGCTGGACTAAAGCCTCCACTAATACCTTTTAGAAATCACAATCATCTTGATCCTCTTCTATCCACCTGCTTAACAAATCATCACATTCGACCGCCAATTCTGGGTCTACCTCTATGTCTTCCAGCTGGGTCTGGGCACCAATCTGTCGCTACCTTTTCCCTGAACTAATTGTCATACGTGTTTTAATTGACTGGTTATTAAAACATCATAATAATGTGTATATACTGAACATGTTGCTGAAAATCATTTCAATTCAACCCTTTTAAGTGTCCAACAACTGTACACGGGTCTTTTCTCAACTATCTGACGAATTGAGAGAGTTTGCGGTTTATCCACACACGCTGGCTGCTTGCGGGTTGGTGTATGTCTTATGTCCTCGAATGATGAGTTTGAATAGACATACCTACTGGTGTTTCCCTTTAAAAATATGTCAGCAGGAAAATATGATACATTAATTAACATATCTCTTGTTAAAATATCTAGAATCATTTTTTTATGCTAAAAATAAATTTTGTTTGTTACAGGTAATTTTACGAAGAGCGTGCCTCGTACAACAATTTATTATTTAACTGTATGGTATGTATTTGATGTGAAATTTAACATTCGTTAAAAAGACACGACCTAAAATCTCTCTCACATAGGTACACTCAGCTGAGTGTGAGTGTCATGTTGTAAATAAAAAATCTAAAAAATCTAGCGTGTCAACTTTTTCAATCGTTTGTAATATACTCTCGCCATAAATATGTAATTAAGTTGTAGTGTACCGCGACTTTATATTTCAAAGCAAACGCCGTTACTTCTGTTATTCTCAGATAAATCGCATGTTAAAGTTTAAGAGTGTAGTCCGAAGTACATGAACAGTAGGCTAATTCACGTAATTAAATAAGGTCACTTACAGTGCAGTTGCAGTTAAGTTTCGATCAAAACGGCCTTTTTCGTACTCTAGTATTTTTGACAACCGCTGTCAGATACGCTCGCGTTATGTTCTTGTCACGCGAGCGTTTTAGATTAGATATGACAGCTAAACAATTAAAAGAATACTATTTTGCACTAAGACGTAAATTTAACTGCACCTGCACCGCAACTTAATCGGCGCGTCGAGAAATTACGCCGGTGGCGTGGTCGGTAAAATACTTGCTTTTCACGCCACAGGTCGTGGGTTCGATTCCCACCCGAGACAGACATTTGTTTAAATATGTCTGTTTGTCTTGTGTCTGGGTGTAATTATCTATATTTAAGTATATATTTACAAAAGAAAAGTATTATAAGTAGTATATTACCAGTTATCTGGTTTCCATAGTACAAGCTCTGCTTAGTTTGGGATCAGATGACCGTGTGTGTTAATGTCCTACTATATTATTATTATTATTTGTGTGTAGCTTGTTAAGTGTGTATTTGTAAAGACGCTTCAACTTTTACATGTGTTTCGTACATGGTTACCTCCTCTCCCCCAAAAACTGGCAGAAACAATATAGTACTAGTAGTTGTTGATACCTCCCGTGTTAAATCATCATCATCAGCCTATTCTAGTCTACAGCTGGACATAGACCTCTTCTAAAACACGCCACTGTGCACGATCTGTGGCTTTTCTTATCCAGTTCTCGTCGGCCGCCCTGCTGAGATCGTCACTCCACCTAGTCTGAGGGCGCCCTACGCTACGTTTGCCAATACGTGGTCTCCACTCATGAACTCGTTTACCCCAGCGGTTGTCGGTTCTGCGGCAGATATGACCGGCCCACTACCACTTCAGCTTACTAATCCGGTAGGCTGTCGATTACATTAGCTTTTTGTCGGATCACTTCGTTGCGTATTCGATTCTTCAGAGAGACTCCGAGTGGTTTTTAGCCCTGTCTATAGATAGAAAGCGACTTTGAATTTATAGACTAGACCGTGTTAAATGCGCAAGATAATTACGTATGTCTCAATGACATTATTAGTGTCAAGACTTAGCAAGGCGTCATCGATAATTGAAAACAAAAACCACATTCTCACAGCACTCACACAGGACAATGTCAGCGATCAATAGACTCCTAATTGCATTGTTAAGTTTCTAGGTTAACTAACTTTTTTATACAAAGGTATTATTCAGTTTACTGTGGAGAAGCAACTGTGCTGGTAATTAAAATGATTAGGTATAGAGTGTGGTGTGAGTTATAGCGGAAATATTAAAATATATGGACCCTCGTTGTAGGAGTATTATTGGTATACAAGGCTTTCATGTCAAAACACGTAATATTATACTTTATTAATAGCAATATTTTAACAATGATTTGAAATTCGTTCAACCAATTTTGGCAAAAAATATTATTAAAATATTAATAAAATATACATATTTTTTAATTTTTAGTTATCGCGTTACATACATTCAAATAATTAAAAACAGGCAGATGAATTGAAGACCTCCTTCTTTTTGAAATCAATTAAAAATTAATTCACTGAAAGTTGTACGTAAAGGAAAACATCGTGAGGAAACCGGCATGTCTAAGAACTAATCATTCGAGGACATGAGCCATCCACCAATCCGCACTTGGACAGAGTGTGTGAATTAAGGTCTTAACTCTCTCAACTAATGGTATAGTTAAGAGATGACCCGTGCCCAGAAGTGGGACATTAAAAGGGTTGATGTAAATAATTAATTATAGGTAGACATCGTCCTTAGAGAAAAATGTAGAAAATGTTTTAGCAATTGGATCGGTTCAGCCGTTCTCGAGTTTTGCGCATAGCAACACACTTAGTATAATAAACATACATCTTTATATATATAATTCTTCTGTGAGTGTGTATGTCACTGAACTTCTCTCAAACGACTGGACCGATTTTGATGAAATTTTTTGTGTGTGTTCAAGGGGATCTGGGAATGGTTTAGATTCACAATTTTGCGCGGTACGAAGTTCGCTGGGGCAGCTAGTTAACTATAATAACAAGATCTGGTTTATATTCTACATCTGCATGCACAATCTGAAGCGCGTTTACTTCGCGAACTAGGTAAAAGCGCGAACAAGAATTAATCGCCTGATTTTATATTTTAAAGATTAGGTCAAAAGCATTAAAGTGGGGATTACCCTTTTTTTTCGAGCAGCGGTGGCGCAGCGGTACGGGCCTCGCCTTAGAAAAATAAGGTCGCGGGTTCGAATCCTGGTCGTGCCCACACATCTTTGTGTGAATTGTTTCATCTCCGCTGCTCAATATCGGTGAAGGAAAACATCGTGAGGAAACCGGCATGTCTAAGAACTAATTATTCAAGGACATGTGACATCCACCAACCCGCATTTGGCCAGCGTGTGTGGATTAAGGCCTAAACTCTCCCAACTCATAAGATAGTTGAGAGAAGACCCCTGCCCAGCAGTGGGACACTAAAAAGGGTTGAAGCTAACCCTTTTTAGTTTAAGTACGGTAACATCGCTGCAACTGACACCGCACCCATTCAGATGATTATGAATTATGTAAATTATAAAATGTTAAACAATCCAAGAGATTGTTGATGCGATGCAATGAAAAAATTCACCCTGTACGCTTCGTCTGGCGCTGATTAAAATAATTACTTTTTGTTGCTGTGTTTGTGTGTTTGTTTGTGTGCGTAGGATTCCTAAGAACTGATTTTCTAGTATTCAGTTTGTAAAAAACGTTGCAAGTTGAGTTTTTTTTTTTTGCTGTTTTTGTACGGAAACTAAAAAGTCTTGGGGTTATTAAATATACATTATGTATTATAGTAGACCAGCGGTGGCGCAGTGGTACGGGCCTCGCCTTAGAAAAATAAGGTCGCGGGTTCGAATCCTGGTTGTTCGAATCTTTTTGTGAATTGTTTCATCTCCGCTGCTCAACATCGGTGAAGGAAAACATCGTGAGGAAACCGGCATGTCTAAGAACTAATCATTCGAGGACATGTGACATCCACCAACTCGCACTTGGCCAGCGCGTGTGGATTAAGGCCTAAACTCTCTCAACTCATAAGATAGTTGAGAGAAGACCCGTGCCCAGCTGTGGGACACTAAAAAGGGTTGAAGTGACGGGCCTTGCCTTAGAAATATAGTAATAGTGGGTCATCGATCGCAAACTAAGCAATTATTCATGTTTGTTGCTCTTTCACGCAAAACTACTGAACGGAATTAGATAAAATTTAGCACAGAGATAGATTGTGGTCTGGATTAACATATAGGCTAAGATAAATTAAAAAAGGAAGATATAGCACTAGAACACAGCGCACGGTCTTTCTAAAATGAGTCCAACGGACTCACCGAGACTGTCACACGTGGACTATCGAGTAGACGTGAGACCTGGATTCGAACCCGCGACCTTATTTTAGTAAGGCGTGGCCCGTACCGCTGCACCACCGCTGCTCTTGCAAGGCAAGGCCCGTGCTCTGAATGATATAAATTGTAATAAAATAAATAAATCACACAGAACTAAGTCCAGTCCATTCACCTTAATTTAATCAGCTTCGTATACTAATCAAATAAGCCGTCACAACTTTGCAATTGGTTTAAGGGTGCCGCACATTGAAACACAAAAACGCTGATTCACAATGACTTGCTGTGAGCATTGAAACGCGCGTGTTGTGCGGTTAATTTAATAATCGTTTAGTGTTATTGTTTGGATCAATGCACTTTTTGTGTAGCTTTGTTTGTTTTGTTCGGCTCTTTAGTAAATACATATTTACCGTTATATTTATGTATTTCTTTGATCAGACTCAAGTATAATAAATAAGTCTCTATTGGTTAAACTAAATTTTCAGGAGACACTTGCCACTGTTAAAGGACAGTGTTCGCCTCTAACATTAGTCAGCCGCAGGTTTGAATTCCGAAAAAGGTGTAGGCTTTTTAATTTCGGAGCAACAGTACGTAGCCAAAATTTTGTGACACTCCTATACCTCAAAAAGCACGTTAAGCTGTTAGCTTGATGCCCATCCATCTCACCGCACCAAGAATAGAGAAAAGCACTCAGTAGGCGTGATTTCATGTAATATCTTGAAACGCTGATCTAGTTGCGGTGCAGTTGCAATTAAGCTAACGTATTAATGCAAAAAAGTATTCTCGAATTGTCATATAATAACATATACCTACGCCAAATCGCTTGCGTAACATGAACTTGACTCAAGCGTATCTGACAGCGCTTGTCAAAATTACGAGAATACGAAAAAGGCTGTTTTGATCGCAACTTAACTGCAACTGCACTGCAACAGAACTTATTTAATTACGTAAATTAGCCTACAGTACAATTTTTACATAGCGTAGCACTTATTACTCTGCATCAATTGTTTTATGGCTACTGCTCAATATCGGTGAGAGAAAACATCTTGAGGAAACCAGCATGATTAAGAACTAATTTGAACCGGTGATATCCATCAACCCGCATTCACCAGCATATTTGGTTGGATTAACGCCTAAATTCTCTCAACTTTTCAGATGATTAAGAGAAGAACGGTGCCTATTAGTGGGACACTAAAGTGTTGTACCATTACAATATTTACGTACTCGATAAACTATACTATACTCATAAACTAGTTCAATGCGTGAACTAAACCGAGTATAATATCGCGGTTTTTTAGTTCACTGTCCGATGTTCTTCCGCACAAAATGCATCGGCGGCGCGCCGGTAAATCCAAAGCAATAGGTTTTCATTTAATAAAACCCTTTTATTGGTTTACCTTGGGTTTAGCGGTTTATACGCCGGTGTTAGGTGATATGGGGGTGATTTCATTGTATTGTGTGAGAGGTACTTTATTCAATTACGAATTACTTTAGATATTGTTTTATTATTCATAAATATTTTGAATTTTATTAAAATAGGACACAAGTACCTAAGACTAGGTTTACTTTTGAATAAATGATTTATTAATATTCTTTTTTTATTTAATACAGGATGGAGTTCGAAATTTAATTTACGCGGTATTAATTTTTAGAATATGCGATCTTTCTAAATTGTTTATTTTTTTATTTTATTATTAGATTTGATTGCCATATTGGTTTTTAAAATTATTTTTTTAGTAATAACTTTATTTCAACCTTGTTTAGGACACGAATAACTACTTAGTTTTAGTAGTATGTTGATTTGATGAAATCAAATTACGGAATTAACGACCATTGGTTGGAGAGTAAAATGTCTGCCGCTGTAAACTATTACCTAGGTTCTAATACTGCACAAACTTACTATAACTTAACCAACGAATAACCATTCTTATTTCATAATTAATACCGACTATTTTTCTTTAAACTATTGCAAAATAAAAACTCTTTGGGCGTGGTTGTCACGGTATAGGTTGAAAAAAAAAGATTAAAAAAAAAATAACAGCGGAGGTGTAAAATGTAACGCCTGTGACAAATAATTGCGTGTACAAAGGGGATTAGGATTGAAATCGTGTTAGTGGCCACACCTCTACGGCTTAGGTAAGATCATAGTTGCTAGGGCAACGAGGACACCCTGTATAAGCTAGTAATATTGAGTAATTACCACATTACTTTGTAAATACACATACATTTTGTAAATCACTAAAGTTCGTTTATTCGCAAAGATGGTGTTTATACAAAAACCAGTCAGTAACTCCGCCCGCGTAGTCTTTCAATTTAGGGGAGAGTGTGTTGAACGAGTCGGGCTTTGAAAGAGCCGGTACGATTTTTTTAACATACTTAAATACTATTTTCTTAGATTTACGCGAATATCACACGTTGAAATAAAACTACTTTATAACGGATTTTAATAATGTTTGTAGGTAGTCAGTAACCACTGTGATTAATAATTTTGGACGTCAAATACCTCAGTCCACCCGTGACGATAAAGACTGAAACGACTTTGAAACGTCGGGATCTCAAATCTAATATATACCGCGATAAAATCCGCTATAAAGTAGTTTTATTTCGATACCTCGCTTGCTCAGAAGAATACTGTATTAAGTCAAAATTTGGCGCTAACTGACTTATTAATACAGCTCGACTAAAAAAAGTACGTTCTTCCGTGTTCTAGGGAATAGAAAGATCGAGAGGAATAGAGATGTAACTTTCCTTATTGGCTCATTTAACGTGTAAGCGGTTTTCAACCTAATTCAAAAGGAAGAACGTACTTTTTTTAGTCGAGCTGTATTATTAAGTCAGTTAGCGCCAAATTTTGACTTAATACAGTATTCTTCTGAGCAAGCGACCTATTTGCTACTATAGTTTAGTTTATTTTTTACTAAGCAACACTGGATAACTATTACTCACAAAAATATGTCAGTTCTAAGAAAACAAATTTCATTTATGTCTGCTGTCATATTTTTGTGAGTAAAAATCAAATCGACTCTATCAAAGCCCTTTCATATACATTCTCCCCTTTATGTATTGTGTCTAGCGCTTAAAAGTAGCTTGTAGCCTTAACAAATGGGCTATCTAATAGTCCAATCATTGTTTAAATCGGTCTAGTAATACCTGAGATTTGCGTGTTCAACCAAACACACACTTCAGTTTTATAATATTAGTGAGATTAAAAATTATCCTATAGGTAACACAATTAAGAATGTAGTAGCCATATATTATTACATACAGAAACACTTTCAATAAAAAAAAATTGTACAGCATATTTTTTTTATATAGTTCGATATGAAAAAAAGTATGAATCGAACGAATATAGTCTATTAAAATAGCGAATTTGAATTCGGTCGGCTGTCCTAGTTTCCCGACCGATTTTTTAGGGTTTAAAAACACTGTTGATTATTAATTATGTGGTTTTAGTGTGTTACAATATTAAATATCTAGCCATCACCATCATCAGCAGCCTATTTTAGTCCACCACTGGACATAGGTCTCTCCTAGAACTGAGTACGATACAACAACTTACCTATCCGGTGGTAATATCTGTTCAATTCTCTGAAATCAAATCTTGATCTATTTGTCACAATAATTGTCAGAGTAAAATAAACTTAAAAGGTAATTTTAACAATTTAAACGAAAGTTAAACCTTAAATTTATATATCAACCTAATGAACCATTTAATAGACTATAACATTATTTTAGCTTCGATTCCATAGAAAAAGATGAAGCATTTTATTATGATTTAGAGCGAAATGTTCAGTCGAGCAAAATTTATTCTTAGAATGCGAACAATTTCGCAGTTGTGGGCCTTGCACGCTGTATAAAGAATCGCTGCGGATTAATAACTGATTCAATTCAAAAGAAACTATTTATATAATTGGAATTTCTATTTTAAAATCTTTTGTTTTAGAATGGCCGTTCTATTTTATTTTTAATTTGAATTTGACATGTATAATTTTCTCATAGAACTACTTCTATAAAATGTAATTTTACGTGTATCGAATACACAAATTTTAAAGGTTTTTGGGAACTACCAACCCTTACTTGACCAGGTAGAATGGATGGCCTAAACTTTCACTCACCTTACTGAAAATCATTCGTAATTTCGAGTTCGTCGGTATATTAGGCAAACGCTTTCGCGTTCACATCGTAGACCACATCATTGCTTAAAATCAGGCAAGTTATAGTCACAGCATGGATTATAAAAACACAACATGAACCTCAAACAAAGTAACTAAATCTATCAGAATACTAGATTTAAAATTAATTCACAATTCATCTATTTAAATAAAAATGAAACCCGTTTTCCGTTGTCACGAGATCACGCGTGAACGGCTGGACCGATTTCGCTAATTCTTTTTTTTAAATATTCCTTTAAGTACGAGGATGGTTCTTACGCAGAGAAAAATTAAAAAAAAATGAAAATTTAAAAAGCGAAGAAGTGCCTAAAACCGGGTTAGATACATATATTTATTATTGGTTATATTCGGTAGGTCTGAGACCCGGTAGATGGCACTGCTTTACCGGGCAGAACGACGTCTGCCGGGTCCGCTAGTATTAGTATTAAATAATCTTTTAGTAATTAGCTCTTTAAAGAAATGGCAACATTGAAAATGTTCCATATTTAAATACAGAAACAAAACACGTTCGACGTTTAATTTTAAAACCAATTTAATGTTGCCACTTCGATGTGCAATCTCTTCAAGCCATCGTATCAAGTTTCTCAGTTTGACTACCGTATGCCCCGGCGCTGCTTGTTTTTTTTTTTCCTGTATCGCAAATCGAGCGTTACAGACCGTTTTCGTTTTGTGGTTTATATTTTTTTATTTTTTTTGTTTAAGTATTTCGTCTTCGTGTGAAATAGAGGATTAATTAAGATGTTATTTATATTCATGTTTTGTGGACAGATTTTAGCTAGTTCACAGCACTGCTCGGCACGGGTCTTCTCTCAACTATCTTGCGAATTGAGAGAGTTTACGCCTTAATCCACACACGCTGGCCAAGTGCGAGTTGTTGGATGTCACACATGTCCTCGAATGAAATTAGTATGAAACTCTGTTATTGGCTTAGTACCTATGATGTAAATGTGATCGGCCGACGACGACGCTGGTTGCATGCTTTATCTAAGAATGATTTATGTAAAAAAGCTGCTAATAGTTTCCAAATAAATAAATGATTAGGTCTTAGACATGCCGGTTTCACCACAATGTTTTCCTTCACCGATATTTAGCATCGGAAATGAAACAATTCACAGTATATTGTATATTGTATTTATAGTATTTAGATTAGATAAAATTTAATATTGTATTTGTTTATAGTGTTATATTTTATATGGGCCTTGTAGCATGAAATAAATGGTTATTATTATTATTATGTATGTCTTTTCTTATCTCGGAGCTATGGAACTCCGGACTTTTGGAAGGCGTGCGTGGGGCCGAAGCCAACACGTAGAGGCCCGTTAGACAATTTTGCTGTAAATGTAATGTGGCACCAACCGACGATTATCCCTGTTCGCATCATATAGGTACACCCAAGGACAATCCCCGGTTACAGCAGGACTATTGCAGAATATAGGAACTAAAATCTAGGTTATGGTGGTGGGTGCTAGTGGATTAGGTAATTAGGACTATGGATGGACTATGGCCCCAGCTGCCTGACCAATGCAAATTAACACGGATAAAATGGCAGGGGGTGACTCGCCCACTCAATAAATGGGCCCCCGTATGGCCGCTAAAAGAAGCGACAAGGGGCAACATATTCTGAGGGGCTAGAGGAGTAGAGCGGTGTCCCACGGCATTCTACCCGATCATTGGCTCCCTAAGGGTCCATTATTAAGTTCTAAATTAGACACTCTAATAAAAAAAACTATTAACAAGGACTATGTAATGAAGGATTTTTGTATATAGTGTAGTTTAATAAATAAACTTAAACTTTAAAATTATATTGTTATTATAAAATAAAAGACAACATAAATTATAATAATTAATAAATAATTCAACAATAAATACAGAAATTACAAAAATAAACAGAACATTATTCAAAAATTTTGCAATTCAAAAAAATATTAAACAACCTATGGGCAGTTAGCGTAGTACCCAAGGTGCTTAACCGGTTAAGCCTAGATTAATTCGATAAAATTTTTAATCAAATAATGCATTAAATGCATTGGTTATCAGACTAACTGAAGATAATAATTAATTATTATATGATAACACTTGAATGCAATATCCGTTTGTTATAATTGTCTCGGTGGTTCAGAGGAAAGCGTGTTCGCTTAATAACCCCGAGGTCCCGGGTTCGATTCCCAGGTCGAGCAAAAATACTTTTCTAATACCTATAATTGTGCCCGATGAATGGCAAAAGACTCGCCCCCTATTACCCATGAATGGTCCAGACCATAATCTATCGCTGTGCTAAATTTCATCTAATTCTATCCAGTAGTGTTTGCGAGAAAGAGTAACAAAGATATAACTTCAACTTTCGCGTTTATAATATTATAGGCCGACCGTTTAACTCGCGTATCGTCATCTGAGGTACGAAGTCATAAAACATTAATTAAATCTCTTAAAGAACTATTTAACCACAGATAAAAGTAATGTAAGACTATTCGTCACTAATATCCATATCGCTTGAATCATCATCACTGTCTGTGCAGCTTGAGAAGTTAGAATCTTGGCGATAGGCGATACGCGAGTTAAACGGTCGGCCTGTAGTAGAATTACACCCAGACTTTGAAGCAATAGAGAAATTAAAATTATCCCCTCAACTCTTACCCCCGCATTCATAATCGTCATAAAGCTCATTCTAGCTAAAATAGGTTTATATTTCGTTTGTCTTTGTCAGTCATCTTGATATTTATACTAGTAAGAAAGAGACAAAGTACGTTTTAAAATAATAAGTCTTAAATCAGATAAGCTCTAATCCACACTCTACTTAAAGAAACGAAAATTGCTACCACTAGTTAACCCTCCATACGCCGCACTTAAAATTATTATACCCTATTTAGGTATTAGTTCCGCGCGTGCGACCATACCGTATACAATGACACCGCAGGGGTTATGGCTTACCTGTTACCGATATTGTGGGTAATGGAACGTTATTTATTACAAGAATTTAATAGTATTGTTTTTGGCACGCTCTAGAGCCTAAACGGCATGCCGTTTCACGCATGCATCTGAGGTTGTGAGGTATCATTTGATTTTTTAGTCGTGAGAGTGACACTGGGTACAAGAAAATTGTTAAAAAAATTGATTTTCCCGCCAATTCAGTTCTCTACTCAATTAAGTTAACGGATGTTGACGCAGCGTGTTATTGATTTTTGAAATAATCTTGCTTGTGCGCAATAACGATTTCTTAACTCTTAAGATCGTTGAGATTTTCCATGCTTAAGATATTGGTTCACTAAAGGCTTGTTACTGTGTGGTAATCTTTACTTAATATTTTAAATAGGAAAATAACTCTTGCTGTCCATCTGTCACGCTTTCACAGCAGAACTACTGAACCGATTGGAATGAAATTTGGTGTTGAGATACTATGAGACTCAGGAAAGGACATAGGATAAATTTTATTTGATTAATGTGTATTTGTAGAAAATCAGGATCTCGATTTTCTTGCTTTAGAAATTACTTAAACTCGACATGATTATGTCGAAAAAAATAAGGAATGTCTATTGAAATTTCGAGCAGCGGTGGCGCAGCGGTACGGGCCTCGCCTTAGAAAAATAAGGTCCTGGGTTTGAATCCTGGTCGTGCCCACACATCTTTGTGTGAATTGTTTCATCTCCGCTGCTCAATATCGGCGAAGGAAAACATCGTGAGGAAACCGGCATGTCAAAGAACTAATCATTCGAGGACACGTGACATCCACCAACCCACACTTGGCCAGCGTGTGTGGATTAAGGCCTAAACTCTCTCAACTCATAAGATTGTTAAGAGAAGACCCGTGCCCAGCAGTGGGACACTATAGATAAAGGGTAAAATTGAAGTGAAATGATTGAAAATTTATGAAATCTACGTATTATGTATGTATGATACTGTTTGTTATAATATTATGTAATTTTGTAATAATTATAATTGTGTATTATCTGTTTTATTTTCCTTACTGTGTTCTTTCTTACATAGTTACAATATTATGTTTAAGTTACTAATAACCATTATAAATCCGACTCGGGTATACTGTTGAAACGCAACTACAATATTTACACTATTCATGTACACAGTTATGCAATAAACGTATCTTTATACATATTTAGACTACTCGTTGGATGTCATGCGTTGAGTGGTAGAATTATCTGAGAATACGAAAAATTGTTTTCAATCAAATCCACATTTTTTTTCGACGTGTGTCGAGTTTGAGATATAATAATATTCTAATATAATAATATAATAATATTCTGGGACATTAACACACACGGTCATCTGGTCCCAAGCTAAGCAGAGCTTGTGTTATGGAAACCAGATAACTGGTATATACTATACATATAATACTTTTTTTTTGTAAATATATACATATAATAGATATTTACACCCAGACTCGACACAAACACAAATGTTCATCACAAATGTTTGTCTCGGGTGGGAATCGAACCCACGACCTGCGGCGTGAAAAGCAAGTATCTTACCGACCACGCCACCGGCCCGTCAAATATCTTATCTTCAGAGTGGAGAAAATTTACGATATACATTACTACTTTTACCTTGGTGGATCTAAGTATATTCTAACATATATCTCACTAAAACTCGAAAAGGATTAAAGGGATTTATCTTATCTTGCTTTTGAAATGTTCGTGGAGGTCTAGGAAAGGTTTAAAAGGTGAGAAAAATTCGAATGATTGCCGGGAACATAACAGTGTGTGTTGGTCAATATCAAATTTAAACCTTGTAAATAGCTAGTATTTTAGGAAAACTCTGTTTTATAAGTAAGCAACATGATGTGTCGAGAATAATAATAAAACTTTATGCTTCATTTAAAAAATGTTTTTTTATTAAATACGTTTGGTTTATTTTAAGATTATTTTATACAAAAGTATAGCTAGTCTCACATTATAATATTTTATTCAATGTTATTTAAAAAAAAAACAATAACATATTTCCTCCAGATGACCGTGATTTTGAAGATTTTTGATGACGTATTATTATGGCTCGTAAGCCCGAAGCCTACTAAAGATACTTAATACAGTTTTAATAGGAGCTTAAGCTGCAGTCTCGCTGCTATAGACAATTTTAAACTGGATTTCTACAAAGTTTTAGAGTAGATATACTGTCACAAATAAACATCAATAAAATATGTTTTTGACGTGATAACGTCTTTAAAATCGTTTTAGTCGGGTGACATGTTCAGAAACTTGTGTCACACCAAAACCTCACGAGCGCGATCGCAGGTATAACGAGAGAGAGACGGACCGATCTCCCGTCTCATCTCGAGCGCTGCCAGTCATTCCGTGAAACTTGTCACGCGGAATCCTCACGAGCGGAGGCTGGCATAGCGTTCGAGTGAGTGGACCGATCTTCCGTCTCTCTCACTTATATCACCAATAAGACGTTATCACGTAAACATCTCGATCGTAAACCTACTTTACAAACAACCAATTTTTTTACTCAATTTTGAGTTAATTTAATACATTATATTTATGTAAGTATGTAGGTATATGTTTGTATTTATAGTTATTTGTTGTGCGCTTCTACCCACTCCACCATGTTTCTCTACCTAGGGTTTGCTGGTAGAATATTCACATTTGAATTTAGTTCGCCTGTGTAATTTATTGTTTTCTATTTATAAATTGTATAATTTAAGTGTTTTGTGTGTAAAGAATAAGAATATTATGATTATGTTTTAATAGTGCTGCTAAAATTAGGGAACACTAAGTCCAAAATCCAAAAAGTGGCTGTGAGCCGGTTATATCTGCCGCAGAACCGACAGCCTTTGGGGTAAACGAGTTCTTGAGTGGAGACCACGTATTGGCAAACGTAGCGTAGGGCGTCCTCAGACTAGGTGGAGTGACGATCTTTGCAGGTGGTTGGTAAGAGATGGATGAGAGTAGCCACGGATCGTGCTTAGTGGCGTGCTTTAGGAGAGGCTTATATCCAGCAGTGGACTAGGATAGGCTGATGATAATGATAAAGTCCAAAATCTATTTAGAAACATCAATAATTAGATTGCATCATACTAATAAGTAGATTGCATTATCTCGAAATTACCCTTCTCACGAAAGCAAAACGTAAAAGCAAGTTGAAACTCAAATCACCATTACAATTTAGCTACTGTTAAGTACTTCTGTAAACCAGTACCAACAGCAGCACGCATATGAGATCCGTTTTTAATGCTCATCCAAGTTCCAAGGACTCTAACACAAATTTATTAGATAGAGATAATTTAAAAGTATATTGACAAGCCGGTGGAGGTAAGACACTTGATCTTCATGTCACTGGTCGTGGGTTCGATTCCCCCTCAAGCTAGAAATTTGTGTAATGAACATGTTTACGTCTTGAGTCGGGGTGTAATTATCTATATTAAATATGTATTTCTAAAAGAAAAGTAGTTTATGAAGTATACCTATTAATAAATATCTGGTTTCCAAACTAGAAGCTCTGCTTAATATGGGATTATGGCATGAGTGTCCTATGACCTACAGAAAACTAAAAGTAAATCTAGAAAGTCTTTATTTCAGCAGTAAATTACATATTAGTTAAGTTAAAGATAAATGTTAGGAGTAAAATATTTACTAAAGATTTATTCGTTAGATACATCAATTTACCCCCGTATTCATAAACGTCTTATAAGCTCATTATAGCTAAAATAGGTTTACAATTCGTTTGTCTTTGTCTGTCATCTTGCCATTTAAACTGGTAAGAAAGAGACAAAGTCCATTTTCAACCGACTTCAAAAAGAAGGAGGTTCTCAATTCGACTGTATGTTTTTTTATGTTTGTTACCTAATATGTTTGTTATACGTGAACCGATTTCTATGATTCTTTTTTTATTGGCAAGTAAATGCTTCCGTGTGGTCCCATTTAAATTTGATCAAGATCTGACCAGTAGTTATTGAGCTATGTCGAAAGAAGCGTCATTGTTTACGCTAAGCGCGCAGCCTTCCAAAATTATTAATTTAGTGCAATTGCCCTAAACGCATAATTCTAGGTACCTACAATTGAAGTCGGTTTTGTGTTGTTGTTGCAAAAAGAATTATTACTTAAGAGTTTCATAAGATTTTTATGAATAAGGCCATTAGCATATTGAATTTTTATGCAATTTACTCTTCGAACCACACGAAAATCCACTTAACTAAGTATTCACATCAAAATAGTAACAATCCTAATCAATAAAATACAATTACCAAAGAAAAAATACCTGCAATAAACCTTTATACCCCCAATTCATCTAACAAGTGCCCTTCACAATATAACCCTGCAAACGCCGAGCACACGTCGCACCCCATTGTACCCAAATGTATCTATATTGTTCCGTTATTGTACCATTATTCTGCTATTCAGGTAAAGACATCGGATCCCTACAACATTAACTTCTGTCAAAACACAAAACGAGGTCTCTTTGTCCCCGCGAGGGTTGGTTACAAAGGAATTGAAATTTGGGGTTGAGCGTGAAAATACGATTATGTTTGGTAATCTATTTGCAATCGTATAAGTGGTTTCATATGGCTAGATGATACAGAAGAAAAAAACTTTGGTACAGGTTATTCTAATTATATTAGATAGATAGATACATCGTTTTTCATCGTGGCGTGCAAAAGGTACAAACCAGCTTAATCTATAAGTACTTTATCCAAAGTAAAACATTATAATCATTATATTAAATTATACTAAATTATTATTTTACATTTAATTAAATTATACATACATACTTTAAATTACGAATAAATTATATTTCATTAATTATATTTTACATTAATGAAATTATTATTAAAATAAAACTACTTTTTAACGGATTTTATCGCGGTTTATTTTAGATTTTAGATCCCGACGTTTCAAAGTCTTTTCAGACTTCATGTTCACGGGTGGACTGAGATATTTGACGTCCAAAAATATTAATCACAATTACTACTGACTACCTTCAAACATTAATATTTAAGTTGCGTTCCAATTTAAATAAAATCGTAATTGGTAAATCTAAGACAATACTATGAAATTATTATTTATGAAACTATTTTAGAAGAGAATATTATGGCAACTTGTAAAACTACTTTATAACGGATTTTATCGCGGTATAATTTAGATTTAAAATCCCGACGTTTCGAAGTCTTTTCGAATAAGAATATACCCGATAAAATTTGTTATAAAGTAGTTTCATTTCAACGTGTGATATTCGCGTAAATCTAAGAAAATACTATTATGGCAACTACTAAGAGAGAGCAGTGGTGGCGCAGCGGTACGGGCCTTCCCTTATAAAAATAAGGTCACGGGTTCGAATCCTGGTCGTCCCCACCCATCTTTGTGTGAATTGTTTCATCTCCTCAGCTCAATATCGGTGGAGGAAAACATCGCGAGGAAACCAGCATATCTAAGAACTAATCGTTCGAGGAAATGTGGCATCTACCAACCCGCACTTGACCAGCGTGTGTGGATTAAGGCCTAAACTCTCTCAACTCATAAGATAGTCGAGTGAAATTGTGCCAAGCAGTGGGACACTAAAAAGGGTTAAAGTAAGAAATACTGCTAAAATCTCAGAAGGCTTGATAGGCGCATTCTTCTTTGCCAACAACATACACAATAACACATATGAAACTTACAGTTAAAACACACTTTTTTATCGGTGGTTAAACGCTCACACTAGTTTCTTGCGCAGTTACAACTATTTTTAACATAATTAAACCGTTTTACCGAAGCTCGGAGTCAGACATTGTACTAACGTACTTCACCACAATAATTTAATGGGCGGAGTCAAGTAAAGACCTGCTTTCCAGACCAGCGCCACAACGAAAAAGGAAAAAGTAATGCTGTTTTAAATTGTAGCATTACTTGAATGTGTACAAGTAATATGTGTACAAATGAATCGGTATTTACTGGGTAAGCGGGTTCCATCGTAGACTACATCACTGCATAATAACAGGTGTTGTCAAGCGCAAGACAAAAAAGACCAAAAATTGAATCAAATCGAAATAAACTATTTATGATAAACATAGCGCTAACGCTTGTATCACCTGAAGGTGTAAGTACAGATGAATATTACACACTTTTCGCTGGTTAAGTACTTATAGATCTGACGTAGGTAACTGGAGATAAGCTTATTCCCGTGCATCGGGCACAATTCCAAACTCGGAGCTACAACTAAGATTTTCTAAGTAAAATAGAAAAATCTTATTGCTTGACCCGGTAATCGAACCCGGTACCTCGTGGTTACTATGCGAACACTCTTACTTCTGACCCACAGAAACAGCTTTTCATTTAATTTGCAATAGTTTTCATAAATTCATATTGATTCGCTACATATGGTTGTTCATCCAATCCATCTACCCGCAATTGGCCAGCGTGTGTGGATTAAGACCTAAACTCTCTAAACTCGTAAGATAGTTGAGAGAAGATCCGTGCCTATAGTACTGGGACACTAAAAGGGTTGACGTGAACACGGTTGTTGCCCGTGGTCGCGACACGGCACAGCGTTCCAATGTTTTAGCTTCAAGTGTCGGCGGCTATGCCTGTCGCTAAAAAAGCTGGCTTCATGTGCGAGAGAATCTTGGCGACATTATAGTCACTCTCTCAACAGAAGCGGAGGCGCTGTGGTATGGCCTCGCCTTTGAAATATAAGGTCGGGTGATTTTCTCGCTCCTAGAGACGGTCCTTATGCTTTCGTCTGAAAACGAGCAATTTTTGCTTGACCTAAGACTTACCGGAGACTTCTTGCTAACCTCTTCTATACGTCACTGAGTTCCTGGCTAATTTAAACTTACTCTAGATATAGATTAAGTTACACTGTTACCGTTATTTCAAAGAAAACTAACGGAAATACAAACTAACACATTTACTAATGACTGTCAGTGAAGCACTTATTTTCTACAACTTAATCATTAGAACTGTACTAGATTATAGTTACACATAATTTGTTACTTAACAGCATCTTGTGTATTCCGGTATTTTATAGAAATTCTTGGCAATGTATATGAAGGCTTTTGAAAGGTTTTAGACTAAAAAAATCAGGATTAGCAGACAACTCTAGGTAGGCGTGAATAATCGGGTGAGAAGACGGTATTTCAATAAAATAACTACGGCAAATATCACTTCACTCCCATCTCTCGATAGCTCAATTATGAATTCTACCAGTTAATTACAGATCGTTAAGATTACGTTGGATTCAATAGTGACGTTCACCGAGCACGTTATTGTATCTGCACTATCGGACGCCTATTCTAATATGGCCGCTTCACCAGTGCTCGGTGTTCATTCATTCGTTCATAATGACATTCTCGAGTGACAGCTGACTTCAAAGATGGACGCGATGACAGTATAGAATGACAGCTGATGCATTGAGAAGTAGATGTGCCAACATTTAAAATACCTAACTTAACACATTTGAGTTACTGTAAATACCAATGGCGAAGAGTCCATACAAGCCGATTCCATTCGGCTTCCCTTTAGGACTTGATTAATATCGTTTACTTCATTAAAATGATGTAACGCCTAAGAGTTGTATATAGCATCAAAAATAAGTACCTATAATATGAAGGTGGTGGTCGCCATAGAAACATCAGTGACGGTATTGAAGAGATATTATTTCGTTAAGTATAAAATATGCTCCGGCTTCCCTTTTTCAGATTTCCACCCTTCACCACTGGTAAATAAATGAAACCGTGAACAATCCAGCATGTCTAAGAACTAATCATTTGTGGAAATGTGACATCCATCAATCTGCACTTGGCCAGCGTGTGTTGATTAAGACCTAAACTCTTTCAATCATAATATAGTTGAAAGAAGACCCGTGCCCAGCTGTGGGATACTAAAAAGGGTTGAATTGAAGTGTACCTAAATACCTAACTAAGTGACAGAATAAACTATCTTACCACACCATGACCAGGCTAGAAACGTGCCAGGCACGGAAAATAACACAATACGCTCTATTATGCCAAACAAAATGAATCAAGGTATGATACCCGCTTATACTACTTGAATGCTACCCGTACGTAACCAGTATGATGCTTTTATGCACCCACTAAAACTCCTCTAAAATGATCCGCTCTACCAAACCCACCAAAATGGATCAACGTTTTGGGGGCTGAGTCACCCTCGTCCGTGGGTGTACACCTTTAATGTACACCTTTAATTGATTCCCCACACATGATCCCCGGGTGACAATCAACAAATCAAATTAAATCAAATGCAGAGAGGATGGGTCGGAGTTGTTGCTCCTTTAAGTTTACTAACCTTAAGGAGGCTCATTCCTCTGCCACCTTCTCGCCGATAATCATTCGTAATCACGAGTGAATCGGTATACTGGGCTGGTTCCATCGCAGACTACACCATTGTTTAACATCAGGTAAGTTGTAGTCAAGCGCCAGCCTATCGAAGAATAAAAAAAAACGTCGGCGTTCTGTACCCGTATGTTACCCGTACGTTAATTGTATGCAACCTGTATGTTACGCGTACGTAACGAGTATAATACCCAAACAGAATATCCACCAAAATGCCTCTAAAATGATACTCTCTACCATGTCACTAATATGGAGCAACGACAGCATTCTGTACCCGAATGCATCTCTTATTACACCTGTACGTAAACTGTACAATGCCCGTAGACGACCCGTATGTTACCCGTATGTAACGTGACACGTACATAAACCGTATGATCAACGTTTCGTCGCCTGTGCAAAATATTCTTCTCCCCGATGTTGGCCGGCGAGGGATGGTCTATTGGGAATATTGTATCACTATTGATTGAATAAAAATATTTTATTTTTGCCTTAAGATTTTTGTCCTTCCTATAAAAATTACGTTTCTAAGGTCACCCAAGGCTCAAATAAATTACATCTACCAACATTAATTTATTAAATCATCGCAAAATGACCATTTCATACACATTATGATGATTACTGCAAATCGTTCGCAATTTACTCACAGTCCAAACCGCTACACTAACTGCATGTATTGAAGTTTATCTAATAGGTTACAGTTGTTTTATAGGTACTGTGGATAAAAATTACCTACATATTTTAACTTTCATAAATAAACATCCATCAAGAATGCATTTCCTCGGTTCATGCAGTAGTAAATTGGGAAATATTGTGCAGAATACTTTATTCGACTTATAATCAGCAAAGTATGGACAATCTATTCGTAATATTATCGATGAAAGGGCGTAGCGTAAAATTAGCGGTCAATAACCCTATCGATCGCACAGCTGATACAGCGAGTGACAGTACAATAGTATGAAATGAAATGAAATGAAAATATGCTTTATTTTTTTTAAGACGCAAGTTTACATAAAAATAGTCCAATTTATTTTCCTACCGTGCAGTGAATGACTGGCAACTACTGAGAAACACTGCCAAAAACTCAGTAGGTTTTTTTTTAAATGAAGTACATACTTATATCTATTATATAATAGTAAACATCTTCCAGTCTTGCTTGCTGCTAAATAAAATCAATCACTAAAATTTAAACTATGTACAGAATGCAGTAAGTAATTAACTAGTTACCTACTTATTATCACATTATGTAACTATTAAAAACTTCCTTTAGACACTAACCTTTTCAAGTTAACGTCAACCTTGGCAGAATTAGAAAAATACACGTCAGGTTATGAGAAAAATCGTAGGAAAACACTCATTGCGCCGAAGGCTGAAGGCAATCATGCGCGAACTATGATATTGGCATACTTAATTTTACTTGGCATACATGCTCATCCAACTTCAACGAATACCATAACAAAAATTAACTTTATTTCTTACAATATAAAGTTGATTTTCTGTTGCAGATTTTAAAGGTAGATGAGACGTTTTAATGTTGTATTGGTTGGTCCTGCAAAAAGTTTGGATATTAAGCGGATTCTAATTATAAAATGTATGACTTATTGTTTTCTAAATAGAGTTTAATTTGCGTTGTATTAATAAATTATTATTGACGTGTCCTAAATCAAGTGTATTTTTGATTATTAATTTATTAAAATTTATTTTTTTATCTATTGTTCGAGAAATTATTTTTTTGTTCTATTGTTTTGAATAAATGTTTTAAATAGGACATGTTTTTATTGAATTGTTTTATAGGCATTAATTGTAAGCAATTATTTTGTATTGTGTTAAGTTTAATGATAGTTATGCGTAGCGTAACTACCGGAGATTATTAATAAATCAGTTGGTAATCATTGATGATTTATTACCTTCTGTATAAGAATAATTACGGCTTTAAAATAATTAAAGTTATTTACATAAATAATATATGCGTTTTCTCAAATTAGAAATACATACCTACCTACCAGAGGCTCGAGCCATTCCCATCGGCTTCCCTTTAGGAAATAGTCAAAATCCCACGTGCTTAATAATATACTCACGTGGTCCCCAGGTGGTGCAAATCAGGTGACATTCAACTGGTGGTAGGCTTCGGCCGTGGTTACTCACCAGACAAAGCCGCACCGCCAAGCGGCCTTGCCGTGTTCCGGTGCGATGTCTGGTGATACCATGCAGAGAGGGTGGGTCTGATTTGTTGCTCCTAATTTTGGATTGGTTGGTTGGATTTGAGGCTCATTCAACTACCACCTTCTCGCCGATTATCATTCGTAATCACGAGTGAATCGGTATACTGGGTTGGCGCGTTCCATCGTAGACTACATTGTCATCATTGCAACAACAGGCAAGTCTTTTTTTTAATCTTTATTTAAAAAAAAGAAGGGTTTTGTCGCTCCGCGACTATGTCACCCCAACAGGCAAGTTGTAATCAAGCGCCAGCCTATCGAAGAATAAAAAAATATATATAATGCCTAAAAGTTTTAAATAGCAACAAAAGTGAGTGATGGTAGTGAAGTGATATTATTTTCCTAAGTAAGAACTTTTTTGCTCCGGCTTCCCCTTTTCAGACTAACTGCTGCTTATAATAGATTCTGGTACACCTTTATTTAAATTATAGGCAAACACATTTGGATGCGATCTTTCGCGAAAGCTAATCAGCTTGTCTTAAGTCACAACCAGTCACGACTGGATTTACTGGATAAGCGCGTTCCATTGTAGACTACATTGCCATCATAGCAACAACAGGCAAATCAATTCCACGGGTACGCACAAAGCACTTTGCTTCAACTCTAATTGTGCGAACTGCCAAGTTGTGGAATTCGCTGCCGGCATCTATGTTTCCCGATAGCTATAATCTGGCGGTCTTCAAGTCACGAGTGAATCGGTATTGGGTAAGCGCGTTTCATTGTAGGCTACATTGTCATCATTGCAACAACAGGCAAGTTTTTTTTTTAATCTTTTTTTTTTCTTTTTTTTCTTTGTGGTCGAGCGCAAGCTGGTTATAGGATAAAAAAGTTAGTCAGTACTTACAGATATTAAAAAAGGTCGGTATCATAAAACAAAGCGCGGCCTTAACCCGTCCAACGACCTTTCTAATATATTTATAATTATAGTGCACCCACTCCACATTTGTAAACACACATTGTGACGTAGCTATACCTATGTTATTTTTTGTATTGAAACTCACTAATGTGTGGCCCGGAGATGCTTGGAACTAGATTTAATGGGATCAATGCTTGATAGCAAAAGGGCTTAAGTCAAAAAATCTTAATTCCAGTAGAGATTTTATTTACAAAATACCTACAATAAAACTATAATCCCCAAAAACTACTCATCAAACTCGTCGCATTTCCGCGTTGGGCTGTGATGGCCATCTAGTAAAATCTCCTCTCCTAACTAACTACTCTCAACTACCTTATGAGTTGAAAGAGTTTAGGCCTTAATTCACACAGCCAGGCCGCTCGGCGGTGCGGCTTTGTCTGGTGGATGGTCACTAACCACGGGACAGTTAAAATAGTGAGAAATAATAATAATAATAATATATCTTTATTTTCTCCCACACATATTACAAAGTACAAGAAAATTATAAAGTGCAATATTATTAAGAGGTGGGAGACTGGCGTCCAAGCTAGGTTATAGTTAACCTGTGTTATGGATCACCAGGCCTCCACTCTACGGACAAATAGCAGCTAGTATATGATACAAAACAAAATATATCTACATTTTGAGATAGCAAAGGAAACGCGTTCAATGTCAACGTGTAGCAATGAATTATAAAATAGTATTTCAATGATAGTTACATTTTTGCTACGAAATGATCAATTTATGAAGCACTTTTGTTCAGAATTAGTTAAAAATGTTACATAGACCACTTTAGTTTCAGGCGCCATTTGTACTTTTGACGGTGTCTGTACAGACAAACAAAACGGGGCTCTAAAAATTAAATAAGATGCATAATGTATGTTCTTTGTTCATTTTAGATAATAGGTGTTCGGTTTTGAAAGTAGGTAATTGAATTATGCTATTAAAATGTGATTAGTTATACTATCACTTACGACCTTTGGGGGGTCAGCAGAAGTGAATTACTAACAATTTAGATGCCAAATATAATGTTGTAAAATAATAAGTTTTGAGATTAGTTAGGTATAGCATTATTTTCTTTAATAACGGGTAAAGTATTTGCAGTTACTTTTTTGGTTCTAGAAAGCTGTAGATTTTGTTGTCTCTCAATTTTTATTTTTTGCACCATCTTAGGTAAAATGGACGCATTTGTACCCTTAAAAAACTAAATAAAAAAGCCTTTATTCCATGCGATTACAATTAATTCATTAGATTAAATCATTAAAATAAAATTATTAATTTCGATTACTTAAATTACTGGTACATTATTATTTAAGTTATTACATTATAAAATCCATATTAAAATAATACCCTTAGTGAGTTAATACGAAAAGGTTTACAAATAATGATGAGTTCTTCCTTCCATGATTTTAATGAAGAAAGGAAGAAGTTGTTTACCCGCGACCTTATATTTCAAAGGCGAGCTCGATACCGCTGTGCCATAGATGATCACTGCGCTGAAATTTTACCTCCTTCCAATAATTGACACATTTAATGATCTGATGCACCCTCACTGAAATCCGGTCACAATTCATTAATAAGTTTTCAACATTCTTAAATATCCAAGATGCCTACCTTCATAAGATTGCAGATCTCCAATTTTCTTGCAACCAATATTAATATCAAATGAAACGTCTTGACTAGAGAATTCATTTAATATAAATCCAAGATGGCCGCTAATCTAAATATATAAAAGAAGAAACTGACTGACTGACATATCAACGCAGAGCCCAAACCGCTGAGTCTGGAGACTCCAAATTTGGCACATAGGTTCCTTATGGGGTTTACGGGTGAACTAAGAAAGGATTTTTCAACACTCACCCTTTAAGGATGTGAAACGGGGTTCCGAAGTTTGTATGGAGAAACAAGATTAGTGAGATCAATTTCGCGGGCAAAGCCGCGGGCGGAAGCTAGTGTAATATAAATACACTTTAAACGTTTCACCTAAAATATTTTTCAGGAGCTATTCAGATAGATATACCCAAGTACGAGCCAGAAAACCTTCCCAAGGTCTTAGTCTGTCTAAGACTACCTACCGTGACAACGCATTACGTCACATAACGTCACACCAATTACGCTACAGTGACATCTGGTGAATGAATTGTAAACGTTTCCGTGCTGACATGCGAGCGTAGTGTCACGCATCTAAACAAGGCGGGTCACGTGAGGTGGTCCCGTTGTAACTCTTCAGTTTCTGGTTAATAGTATGCCTTCACGATAGGATAGTTGACCAGAGGGAATTACTGTTTTGATTGTTAAGGTGATTTTATTTTACCTCTGTATTTTAAAAGCTTGAAGGTAATATCCAAGTGCCATATAAATCTTCAATTAAGTGTCATGATCAGAGGTCGGAGTAGGTAGATTGATTTCTCGTCGTTGACGTCGATCGTAGAGAATAATATGGATATGAAACCAAAATACCACAACTTAGACACAATTCAAAAGACGTCATAAGGAATAGGTACTTTAAAATTAGAAAATATTGAAAAAAAATATGATTATTTATTTTAATTGTATTAACGTTGAAAGCCTGAATATGGAAATTGTATCCGATGAGGATTAAAATTATTTTAATTATCTATTTGTTTAATTAAAAATAATTGTTCATTGAATTCAATCAATCATTTATATAATAAACAATTTTGTTAGCCGCTTTTGTTGTATGCTTTTTATTTTATTTTATTCCATAATTCCAATCTCGGAACTCTTTCCGATACTTTCCGCACATTGTGGATAAAATGACATGTCCATATTATAATATCTTGACGCAAGTATATAAAATCAATCTACCTACTCCTACCTCTGGTCATGATCCTACTTCCACTGGCCCTTCTTTTACTCCAATAAGGCAATCAATAAAATATAATAATCTCAAATGACTAATAAGTACGGAGAGGTGTACATCTTTCTTCCGTTTGCGAAGCGATGGGGCCGTGGGGTGCTGACGCTAAGGATCTAGTCCGGGAGCTGTCCAGTCCAACGAGAAAATGGTTGGATTAAACTACCTGCTCGGGACCTAGTGCTTAATTTACTTATACAAAAACCCAAGCAAAATCAACTCAATATTTAAGACACTGTAAGCTCAGTTTGCTTAAATCGGAACGTAGCTTAAATAATAATGTTTGTACGTAGTCCGTAATAATAATAATATACATTAACACACACGGCCATCTGTTCCCAAACTAAGCTGAGATTGTACTACGGAAACCAGATAACTGGTAATATAGTACATATAATACTTTTAGTTAGTAATAATTGTGATTAATAATTTTGGACGTCAAATACCTGAGTCCACCCGTGACCATAAGTCTGAAAAGACTGAAAAGTCGGCATCCAAAATCTATAATAAACCGAGATAAAATTCGTTACAAAATACATTGTTTTATTTCAATGTGTGATATTCGCGTAAATGTAAGAACATACTAAAATGTTTTTATGTAATACTCTGCTGTACATGATACCTATATCCCTTTTATTTGCTGAAAGACTAAGAGGATAGAGAGGAAGACAGGATTTCGATTCGATATATCACGCACATACTACGTTTAACTCCGGTCAGAATAACAAAGCTCAAATTACAGTTGAGAGACGCACAGGCTATAATGCGAAATTTTAGGTCAGAGAAAACTATAAACGAAAAACTGCTTTCTTTTTAAATTCCCGATTGGATATTTCGAATTGAGATCCTGAAACGGAATTCCGGCTATATGAGACCAAGTTCTGGTCAATCGCAAGCCTATTTTAAAATAAAATAAAAAGTAAAATTTCACCCAGAAACAGTCCAAAGGTCTTTAACCTAACCGAAGATTATTTAAATTCTACAAATCGTTATGTTTATTCAAAACAAAAATCAATTTTCACATGTTTAGGAGTAATTTAGTTGAAACTAACGAACATTTAATGGGAGTGGATGGTTAACATCGAAATGCAGAAGCTTTGAGTGTTTTGAATGAGAACATTTTCAACAAAATAATAAGGTTTTGAGGGCTTCTTGCTGCCGGCGGATCATTTGCTATTCGCTTTCTTTTTAACCGTGTTCAAAAACGAGGAGGTTATCAAAATGTCTGTACAGTCCATCAAATCTAGAAGAAGTACAAGAAGTACCGTTAGCCGTTTCACTGTTTTCTATTAAATTAGCTTTATAGAGGCGTAATTCACACTATTTTTATTAGCTTTCCTGTAAAATAATTGAATTATGAAGCTATTTTTATTTTAACATAACATAAATGTACTACGTTTAGAACTGTCAAACGGTACTTCTTAGATTTGATGGACAATAGGCCACTTTTATTGTGCGAACTGCCAAGTTGTGGAATTCGCTGCCGGCATCTATGTTTCCCGATAGCTATAATCTGTTTGTCTTTAAGTCGCGAGTGAATCGGTATTTACTGGGTATGCGCGTTCTATCGTAGACTGCACTGCTTCACATCAGCCGAGTTGTGGTCAAGCGAAAGCCTATTAAAGGATAAATATAAACGTAAACGCCGTTTCTCGACCATGAATTTGAACCCGGGATCTTGCGTTTACTAACCGAACAGAGCAAGAGAGTCAGTTCTATGTATTCAGGTATAAAAAATTGTGATAAAAATAAATAATAAATATTCTGGGACATTAACACACACGGTCATCTGGTCCAAAGCTAAGCAGAGCTTGTGTTATGGAAACCAGATAACTGGTATATACTATACATACAATACTTTTCTTTTGTAAATAATAGATATTTACACCCAGACTCGACACAAACACAAATGTTCATAACTAATGTTTGTCTCGGGTGGGAATCGAACCCACGACCTGCGGCGTGAAAAGCAAGTATCTTACCGACCACGCCACCGGCCCGTCAATTGATTCCACACCTTCAACAGTTTTTTTTTTGAGTTTTTTATAACCTCAAACTCCCGTAATTTTTTCTCTCTAATTTAATCCTCAAATCCATTGTCTATGCTACGCTCATGATTTTGCAATGAAATTGTTAATTACTGTTCACAGTGTCTCAGTTAGATTAAAAACTGTTTTCCAATTAACTATTCGTTACAAACTGTTGTACAGGGAGTTTGATTCCGGAGCCAATAAGAAATGAGCTTACTTTTGGGCTTAGTTTCCGGTATAGGCCTCAGAATTTATTTTTACTTCTATTTTATTGCTGAAGTTGGTACGTGGGGGTTGAGTCACCTTTGTCAATGGATGTACACGTGTGGGGATTCAATCCCCACACGTGGTCCCCGGGTAATGCGATCCAAGTGATGGTCAATCAAATAATGGTAGGCTTCGGCCGTGGTCAGTGACTACCCACCAGACAAAGCCGCACCGCCAAGCGGCTTTACCGTGTTCCGGTGCGATGTCTGGTGACACCATGCAGAGAGGGTGGGTCGGAATTGAGGCTCATTCCACTGCCACCTTCTGTTTGATAATCATTGGTAATCACGGGTGAATCGGTATACTGGGCTGGCGCGTTCCATCGTAAGCTACATCATTGCTTGGCAGGCAAGTTGTAGTCAAGCGCCAGACTAACGAAAAAAAAATGAAAATGTGGTTGTTACCCTTTATAAAATAGCCCCAGCTTCGCCCGGGTAGCTTCAGCCCACTCAACAATTTACAAAAAATGTAATAAATAAAGAATAGCTCAACCGATTTTGGGCAAACTTCACATAAACCATCTACCAAATAGTCGAAACAATGCCTACACATTTGGTTTGAATAGGTAAGCCCGTTTTTGAGTTATAAAATTACAACGAAAAGTGGCATTGATTTTTATTTATAAAATATTTCTCACTCACTGATATTTTATTAATATTTTTGCACTAAATCAAGCTTACAAATTAGATTTATGCTCAGTTTACTTCTATTATGCTCATTTTTAAATAGTATCACTGCGTAACTAAATTAAAGCCAATTTTCAACCGTCTTCAAAAATAAGTAAATTCTCAACTCGACTCTATGTTTTTTTTGTTTGTTACGCGATTATTTTACCAATGATAGATTGAAAATTGAAAGATGGTTATTCTGGTTTTGTTTAAAAGGGTATGGGTACTTTCTTGGTGATCTCATTTAAATTTTATCAAAATAACTTTGCCAGGTTTATAAAAAAAAACTACATTACAATAGGTATCTTAAGAACCTGCTAAAGATTTTTTTTTACACAAGATATAACGGTTAAAGCCTTCTATTACTATCTTTTATTTCAGTCCTCTTAAAATGAAACCATAATTTGTCAACACAAATATTTGAATAAAAAAAAAACAAAAAAAAGATTAAAATCGATCGATTCTAACTACAAATACGTATTACAATCGGCAATCGATTATAACTTAATCGAGTTACAATTTATAGAAATAATCGGGCATTGATTTATTTGACATTTAGTTTGCTTCGTAAATTTGAAAAGGAACTTTATTAAGTTAGTTTAAGAGCTATATTTGTGTGAATTGAATGTGTTGTATGAATACAAATTGTATGGAAGTTGTATCAAAGACCCGCGTGCGCCGTTTGATACTAAAGTTTAAATAAATCAACAAAAACGACGGGAACCGATGACTAATGTACTGTTTATTATCGTTGGCGAACAGGGAATGCGTAGAAACAACCTTTTGTAAATTTATTTTTTTATATCAACATGTGTATACTTGCGGCATGAAGTTAAAAAAAAATTGGTACTTAATTTTTTTAATCGTTTTAAATTTTTATTTATTTTTCTATAATTTTTTTTAAAAGAATACAAAATCAAAATCAAAATTTTATTTTTTTCGGTATTCATCAGTCAATCGATATTTTTATTTTAACAATAGAATAGAGAGAAATACACACTAAGTATTTTTTTTTTAATTTTCAATAATATCATATTATCCATAGGTAGGTACCTACTTTTTTGTTTTATGATCACTCCCAAAAAACACCATAGAAATATTTCTTGAAAAATATTATAAAACACCATGGAAAATTATGAGATGTGACTCTATGCATTTCCTGTTCCGTAACTAATTTTACTAAAACTAACACGACCAAACAAACAAATTACAGAAAAAACAAATAACACAGAGAAAGTAATTTAAATAAATTACACCACAATTAAATAATGTTTTGTTCTTCCTTGTTTTACAAGAAATACAAAATATAAATAATATAAAAACAATATTTTTACAACGCCTCCACACCTTTTTAGCTGTATAGAAATATTAGACCCACCGGAAGAACATGATTAAACTAATTTATATTAACTATAAAATTTTAAGAGTAAAACTTCTGTATGTTTTTACATACAACAAAATTTTTAACAAAAAAATTGAACCGACTTCAAAAAGGAAACTAAAAAAGTACTTAAAAATAAATTTTGTATTATTTAGTTAATTTAAAAATGATTTAATAAGTATTTTATATCATTCGATGTCCGTGCCAGGTAAAACAATAACTAAGTAACTATAGGTTTAATCTTTCTCACAAATTACGGTTGTTGTAGTATTTACTTGACAATACTTCTTCAAAGTTTCCGCAGAAGTATACTCTTTCAAATAAAAAAAAAGAATTCTGAACTGTTTTGAACTTTTTACCTTTTAATGGTCTAATTCCAGCAGGCAGTTGATTGTATACACGTTTTACTGCATGCTTATCATCCTCATCATCATCGTGCCTATTTTAGTCCACCGCTGGACATAGGCCTCTCCTAAAGTACGCCATTGAGCATGATCCGCGGTTTTTCCCATCCAGTTTTTGCCGGCCGCCCTGCTGAGATCGTCACTCCACCTAGTCTGAGGGCGTCCTACGCTACGTTTGCCAATTCGTGGTCTTCACTCAAGAACTCGTTAATCTTCCATGTTAAATGCAATGTAATGGATAAAATCGACAATGAGGCTATTCGACAAAAAACTAAAGATGTCGATACAGTGCAAAGGGTTAGCAAGCTGAAGTGGCAGTGGGCTGGTCATATTTGTCGAAGAACTGATAATCGCTGGGGAAAGCGAGTTCTCGAGTGTAGACCACGTCTTGGTAAACGTTGTGTAGGACGTCCTACAGTTAGGCAGTAGCTGGATGCGACAAACCGAAGACAGGGTGCAATGGCGCTTATTGAGAGAGGCCTATGTCCAGCAGTGGACTGCTATAGGCCAATGATGATGATTGCTATTATGTATGTGACATAAACAAACAAAACAAACAAACATCGTGAGGAAACCGGCATGTCTTAGAACTAATCATTCGAGGACATGTGACATCCACCAACCCGCACTTGGCCAGCGTGTGTGGATTAAGACCTAAACTCTCTTAACTCGTAATATAGTTGAGAGAAGACCCGTGCCCAGCAGTGGGACACCAAAAAAGGTTGAAGTGATGTAGGTACACTAGTAGCGAAGAGTACATACCAGCCGATTCCTACCGGCTTCCCTTTAGGAATTGGTGAATATCATATGTACTTAATAATATATTCTGTAACGACTAAAAGTTTTAAATAGCTACACAAATAAGTATAGCATAGATAAGCACGATCGGTGACGGTAGTAAAGAGATATTATTTTCCTAAGTAAGAAATTTTTTGCTCAGGCTTTCCTTTTTCAGACTTCCATCCTTCGCCTCTGATGCGTACACATATAATGTCATGTTTTTCAAAGATGGTAACACCAACTGATTGCGTTGCGTTGGTTTTGATGATGATTTCAAATTAAGGTAATACTAAGTTGGGTATACCTACAATTAAGCTTAAAAGTAAGCTGAATAATTATTGACTAAAAACTAACCTCCGTGGCGCCAGTCATAAACTTTACTAAACACAACCCTTACAAACTACACAAACTAAGCACAATTTTACTAAAAAACTGAGCACAATAATGTGAAAAGCTTAACCCTTTATCCGTAGTTGTATGGCCACGAAATATATTGACGAGCGACGCGACTAGCGATTTTTGTTTATTGCATACCTACAGGACCCCGATTCTCGCTCTTAAAACAATTATCTCTATTAAATAAATGTCGACCAGAATGGCAAAAGGAAGAAAAAACAAAAAGGAAGGATCAATGCAGTTGTAATATTTTTTTTAAATGTTCTTTAACTGTTAATAGCTTACGCATGCTTTAGGTATAATTTCATACATTGCTAGTACAATGCTACGAAAGACTTTTCACACCTGCCTGGTTAATATATTTGACAATTAATGCACTTTATTTTATAAATAAATATATGAATAAATCGTTTAATTTATCAAAAATCTATAGTAAGGATAGAAATTAAAATCAAAATTGCGCTTAAACAAAAAATGACAATGTAATGTTGCAGCACTTTAAATAAATGTAATATTAACAGATTTTTATCACATTACTTTCTGGTATAACACTTAAGCAATTTTTTATATCCTTATACTACACAGGTAAACTGCGAGCGAAAGCTAGTGTTTCATATACCGATGGCGTGTACGCAATGAATAACTTAATCGTTAATCGCGTCGCTCCCCGCTGTGTTTCGTGGGCACACAGTAAGTTATGCTAACCAGTATGTTCGCGTGACCTAACCCTCGTTACGAGTGGTCGAATACCACCGTTAAACATTGTTACTGATGTGTCATTTAAATACTTACGCTCTCAAAATATTCTCAAATCGACTTCCGACGTTTTTCCGCGTGATAAACTTCAATACGAAGTCAATAAGGCAAGGCCGCTTGGCGGTGCGGCTTTGTTTGGTGGGTGGTCACTAACCACGGCTGAAGCCTACCACCAGTTAATTACAAGTAAATTTAATTACCATTTTATTGTCACCTGAATTGCACTACCTGGACCACGTTATGGTACTCAGATATAAGGTGCACTCTCACGGACGAAGGTGACTGAAGGACCAAAGATAATATGAAAGAAATCCGACAATAGGGGATCAAAAGAATTGTTAGATGATTCATTTTTTTTCTTTTCAGTATCAAGCCCCCATCAAAAGACGGTGTCACCAAAAGCAACCCCAGCAAGCGGCATCGCGAGCGTCTCAACGCAGAGCTGGATACATTGGCATCGTTGTTACCTTTCGAACAGAACATCCTTAGCAAGCTGGATCGACTGTCAATACTGCGGCTGTCGGTCAGTTATCTACGGACTAAAAGCTACTTTCAAGGTAAGTACACTGAACAGTATTAATTATCAATTCAAAGCAGATATTACGGAAAAATAATGCTGGTTATGCGGCACTGTTAATTTTCAAGTTAGTAAATAAAATAAAACATTAGTTATGAAGTTCAGTTCATGATGAAGTTTGACCTGAGAAGCATGAGGTCATATGTGGACCTAGGCCATAATTCACGTAATTTCTTGACGCGCCGATCGAGTTACGGCTTACGGTGCAGTTGCAGTTAAGTTTACGTCTTAGTGCAAAATGGTATTCTTGTTATTGTTTAGCTGTCATATCTAGTCTAAAGTGCTCGCGTGACGCGAACTTGACGCTAGCGTATCTGACAGAGGTTGTCAAAATTACAAGTGTAGGAAAAGGGCTTTTTTGATCGAAATTTAACTGCAACAGCACTGTAATAGAACTTATTTAACTACGTGAATTGGCCTATTAATTTCTATTTCGGTCAACATTCAACCAAGCATATGAAATGCTTAATCTAATAGGTAAAAACCTATTAGATTAAGCATTTCATATGCTGTGTTATGGTATTTAAATTTACGCGAACATCACACACTGAAATTAAACTATTTTATATCGGATTTTATCGCGATTTATTTCAGATTTTATATTCAGACGTTTAAAACCGCGATAAAATCCAGAGTAAGTAGTTTTATTTCAACATAATATCATGACAGGGTAATAATGAGTATTATTATTTAGGGTTTTCCATAAGTGTATTTTAACAGTTTTAATAGTGCTAAAAAAACGGTACAGTCGAATTCATAAATATTATATGACCATTTACCAGGTTTAAAAGTACATGATGGAATGAAATTTAAATATTTGATCGGATTTAACAATTACGGATCTTTTTACCATCTTAGCAAACCTGTCCAAAATTATTTTAATTAATGCTTGAAAATTTTAAGGAGTTTTTCTTAATATATTAGTATTTTACACAACCCACGACCTAAACCGACCTAATTTATATTAATAAATCGTTTAGTTTATCAAAAATCTACAGGAATAAACAAAAAGTGACAGTGTAACGTTTACATTTCACATTTTTTACATAAAACTTGTCTATTCCCAGTCGAACCCTACTCATTACAAAATTTAATAAATCGAGTACCTTAGAATCGATACAAAACTCTGGCATACCGTATTCGATTACTTATAAATGCCTTTCTCGCCACTTATTTAGCGCTGTCAGCTAATTTTATTGCAGACTACAAGGTATTAATATACTATGTGGTGTCTGTGGTCTCGATTCGCAGGAATCGATACTACATTCGATTTTGATGTAATCGATGTTTAGATGGTTCCGAACATAGACTTATAACTTCGTAACCCCATCTGATATTTGCCTTGTGTGTGGGTTTCAGTATCTATTTGTACGGTACACACAGGTACAAATCCCGTATAAGCTGACCTCTCATTGTAGCTCCTGATCCCCAAAAAAACTAAACTGTCCAGCAACGTCCTGAGCCGAGGTTCGTCCCCACATGGGGAGCCCTCATGGCAGTTGTCACAGTACTTGATCGGTTCGATCGTCCTCAGACGGCTCACTGAAAAAGTCCGGTGAACCAATAGAGGCCCTTTTGGCCGATTGGGTCATCAGCAAAAAAAATACCTCTCATTGTACGGAAATATATATTGCAAGATCAGCTTATACTAGATAAGTATAGCTTGATGTGTGCCATGTGTACACTTAAAAATATTACCTTCAAATTGCCTCTAGTAGGCACTCACAGCGTTTACTGAACAATGTCCATGTTTGACACTGATGGGTCACACTTACTCTTTGTTTTTTATTTTTATCTTCTTTTAATTGTTTCCATTTATGTTTTTTTTCTCTTTCCATGTGTTTTTTTATCATTTGATTCTGTGTGTCTTGTCTTTGTCAAATAAATGTTTTTCTTTCTTCTCTTTCTTTCAAAATGTGCCAAGTCATTTAAAAACACATAGTATTTGGTGTTGGATTTGCCATCTCTTTCTATTTAAATGATTTGCCATTTAAATGTTCGTTTTACTCGCTCTCTTTTTTTAATATTTTCAAACACACTTCGCCATCTAGTACCAAATTAACAATTATATTTACTTGTGTTATTGGTACTGGGAACTTTATTTTTGTAAATACATACATATTTAGATTAATTACACCCAGACACAGGATTGTCCTGATTGAACCTGAGCAGGAATCGAACTCACGACCTCCGGCATAGCAGTTAGGGTCACTAAAGGATAAAAAAAACAAACCACTACGCTCAGCTCACAGGCTTGTCAAGGCAGTAACGCTTTTGTCGTTTTTAATACTATAGATCTATGGTTCAAAGTAATCTGGTAAGGTGGTTAGTTAGATGGTTCTAAATATAAATGTGGATTATATTCTATGTAGATCGTAATACTTAACTTTAACTTAAGTATTTAAATTTAGCATAAGCAGTAGTGACTATAGACCGACCGTATAACTCGCGTATCGCCATCTGAGGTACAAAGTCATAAAACATTAATTAAATCTATTTAAGAACTATTTAACCACAGATAAAAGTAATGTAAGACTATTCGTCACTAATATCCATATCGCTTGAATCATCATCACTGTCTGTGCAGTTTGAGGAGTCAGAATCGTGGCGATGGGCGATACGCGAGTTAAATGGTCGGCCTATACATTACTTGGTGTAAATGTTTTTATTTATTCTTCGATACGCGCCAGCCCAGTGTACCGATACACTCGTGATTACGAATGATTATCGGTGAGAAGGTGGCAGTGGAATGAGCCTCCATATGGTTAGAAACCTTAAAGGAGCAACAATTCCGACCCACCCTATCTGCATGGTGTCACCAGACATCGCACCGGAACACGGCAAGACCGCTTGGCGGTGCGGCATACAAAAAAAAAAGAAATAACGAAAATCCCATCAAAATCTGTTGAATAGTTTTCTAGAAAATTCTAGACTTAATGAATATTACAAAATTTGACACGTTCGACACTTAAGCAGTTAGAATACAAAACAATAAACATCATAGCGCTGACGCCTGTGTTACTAGAAGGTGCAGGCAGAGGTAAATATCACCTACATGTCGCCGGCTATAATAATATAGGTCTCATTTGTAATAGGGGCCGAGCATATGTAACTAGCAACGAGCGACTAGTATTCTTGAAGTAGATACGTATATCAAAAGTCTTTTAGCTCTATCCAGGAATTTAACCTGGGACCTGGAATTATTAAGCAAACACGCTTATCGCTGGACTACCGAGTCAGTTTATTTAGAAATAGTTACTAAACTATTTCTAGTTAAATAAATAACTTAAGTTTGCTCGATTCCAGTTCGTAAAAAGATATTTCTTGTTTCTTAATTTTTAAGGTTGGCTCCACACGATACAGGCTTGCCTAGTGTGAGGACCACTATACTATGCGTTTCAAATAAGAATAGGACTGGACTCGCGGCTAACTTCATACCAAAAACCAAGCAAAAGTAGCGCCAACACAAAATGTCAAACCACAGACAATAATATTATTATGAAATGTATGGAAAAATGATTTATGTGAAAACTTTACACAAGTATGTAGTTACAATGCAGCTACCTACCTAAGTAAATTTAAGCGCTAGGATACCACAAACTTGCACACAAATTCATATACACGTTTTAACTTATAACTACGATTTTTGTCGTCGGAAGTTAATAAAATATATTCGCATCTAAATATTCGACTCCAAATGTCCAATCTTACTCAAAAGACAATAAGATATATACGCATTTTTATTTTTTTGTCATCTAGATGTGAATATAATATCAAACAAACATTTTTGCTCACTGTACTAAAAAATGTGAAGTTGTTGCGCATCCCAGTCCAAGATGGCGGTTTTCCAATCCTGTTCTTATTTGAAACGCATAGTAAATCTAATTATTGCAAGTAATGTTGACAGTAAAAAGATTGGTAACCTTCATTTTTGAGTCGGTTAACAACAAACAAACAATACAACCAGTTTAATTGGGCACATAAATAAGCAAGCGCTACCAACATAATTTTTATACATCACAGAATGAGTTATGATAGCCGCGTATAATTTTATTCAGTATTGCCAAGATATAAAAATCAGTGGGGGGCAGTGAGCTATAAGTTTATTGTGTACTGTGTTTAAAGTTCGATGATAAGTGCTGTGTTTTGTATTGGTATTGTCGGTGACAAAATTGTTTGAAAAATGTTTAATAATCATCATTCCCCTTGCCTTTTTCCCATTTCTATTGGGGTTGGCTCCCAGTCTATATTAATGCGGCTAGCTACCAGAATTATACGAGCGACTGCCATCAGACCTCGAAACCCGTAGGGAACCAGTAGCTGAGATAGTTAAACTTGGTGTCAGATTATTTATGACTTCATGTAACGATTGTCATAGATGTGTTAAATGACAACCGGGACCGACGGCTTAACGTTCTCTCCGAGGCATGGAGCGTGGTCCCTCAACCAACCAGACACCGAAACAAATTTTTGTTGTTACACAAATATTGTCCAGGGTGGGAATCGAACCCACGACCTCCCGGGCACAGTATAGCCCAATCGGACGGCTTACACCGCTGTCGAGCGGTGTAAGCGTACCGAGGTCGTCAGGTAGTGTTTTTTTTTTAATTATAAAAATAATAATTTATTTCGGACAATTTGCAAAGCCTTATCGGGTTAATAGTAGTAGTTAATAGTCATTCGGATCACTGAGATACACTTAGAATGTGCACGCTGCAAAGACCTCCCCAAAACGTCTTCAATTTTCCCCTGTCTGCGTTCGCCTGGTCTTATTTTATCGAATGTCTTATCGTTCTACCATCCTGTACTCGGGCTTTTGTACTTGTTGCTATTTCTCTTTCTGCATAAGATATAACTAAACTAACACATAAAAGCAGAGCGGTGCCATTCATAAATCATATAAAATTCTATTACAAGTCTTTATTTGTGAGTAGTCTTACGAGGACGACATGGTCGCTTCCTTACTTTGTACCAAGTCCTTAAAATAAAGATATAAAAAAATATACGATGTACATGTAAAAACACAAAAGTTTATAAGAATATATGAATGTTTGTTACTCTTTCACGCAATAGCTGCTGGTTGAAATTAGATGAAATTTAGCACAGAGATGGATTATGTTCCGGATTAACACATAGGCTGCTTTTGATCCTAATTTGCAAAACGCGGACGATGCCGTGGGCGGTGCTAGTCTATTGTATGAAAGAGAGCATAATATTAATGTACTCCAAAGTATAATAATAGTTTGAAAATTCATCGGATTTTTTTAAAAAACGAATGCAACAAATTAAATACTTAAATTTTACAACAAATTAAATTTCTAATAAAAACCAAAGTTAAATCAAAAATCCAAAAATTCTGTCTCTAACTGTATTTACATTAAAAGTATCGATAATTCTAATTATAACGATTGTTGAATTATCGATTACACGGGTATTCGATTCGAAACGATTTCGGCTTACACCGCGGGTTCCAATAGGTCGACAAAGTACAGTAGCTTGTAAATTATTAGTATATTCTTAGTAATGAATGATTTATGATTAATAAAAGTTAATTTTTTATACTTTTATCCGATCGGCGATTTAACTTTCTCTTTTCTTTCTTTAAAGATGACATTGGTTATGATTTAGATAATAATTTATTAATGATTGTTGTCATAATTATTTTTAGGTAGCGCTGACTATCAGTGCTGATGTCACACACTTAACTTCAAACGTTTTTGTTGTCTCGCTGCTGGGCACGGGTCTTCTCTCAACTATCTTACGAATTGAAAGAATTTAGGCCTTAACTTTTGTTTGTTTGTCAAGTGCGGGCTTGAGGATGGCATATGTATTCGAATGACAATGTAACTTTCCAACTCCTTCTATTATCTTTCTGATTAAATTCATGCGGGATCCAAGACAGTTTAGGTGTCCCGGAACTTGGACGGGTTCAAATGCCCAGTCTCGTAACGGCGCCGTTGTCGGCTTACAGGAGTAGCAATGGCGGGATTGCGGTGATGGTTTAAGTCCAAAAAAATATGTCTTCGATTGATTTGTTCTTAGATATGCCGGTTTTCACACAATGTTTTCCTTCACCAGAAACAATTCACACAAAGATGTGGCTACGACCGGGAATCGAACCCGCGACCTTATATTTCTAAGGTGAGACACGTACCGCTGCGCTACCGCTGCCCGTAATCGAAATGAAAACAAAAACAATTTTATCATAACTCCCCCACCGTCCCAGATTACTGCCGCATTTTTATTTAATGGCGGCTTTTATGGGAGGTACAGAAGCGATTTCCCATCAATAAAGTACGTTAGTGCTAAATTAGCATTGGGTCGATAGTCTTCCGGGCGGTGCGGGTTCGTACTTGGTACGGGAATATTTACACAAGTAACTATAAGTAGGTAGGTATAAGATATTAGGTAAGTAGGTAGATACGAGTTCCATCGTAGACTGCAACATTGCTTCACATCAGGCAAGTTGTGGTCAAGCACAAACCTATTATAGAATAAAAAAAAAGAAAAATGTATACTGCGGGAATGTGGACTTTGCTGAAAATCAATGCTGTGGGTTACCTCTGGTAGGTACTCACAGCGTTTACTGAGAGATGTCCACGTGACACTTATCGGTCACACTTTATACTTAAACTATACTTTTACTTTGTTAATTTTTTACTTTTTTGAAGTGAAAACTTCTTTAGCGGCGTTGAGCACTTTTTCTGTAATGGGTATAAAATCTTAAACTCGCGTCAGGACACGTGACCTGCCTGATCGAAAAAGCGTAAGACGGATGGAGACGCAGGGCGCTTGCGCGAATGTTCGTGTATGTTACAGCGTGCCACGCGCATCCATGGATGGTGACAGAAAACAGTTAAATTTTTAATGTAATATAAATTGTCATGTTTGTGTACGATAGCGCAATAAATGAATATTGTATTCTACCACATAAATGATAGTACTTTTATACTGATTAAGCAATTGGTGCAAAATTATTCCCTAACCATTCCAAAATATCAAACATGCTCAACGTTAATAATCAAGTTTTCACTTCTGCCGGCACTCCCGGAGTGAGACCCTTCGTTTTTTTTACATTTTTTTTGTTATACCTACTTTTCCCCTCGTATTCATAAACGTCCTTTAAGCTCAATAGAGCTAAAATAGATTTATAGTTCGTTTGTCTTTGTCTGTCATTTCGACATTTGCACTAGTAAGAAAGAGACGAAGTCCATTTTAACTAGCGTCTTTTAAGATTTTTAAGAATAAAAACGTTCGATTGTTTTAACGGTCTTATTCATAAAAATCTTATAAGACTCTTTATTTAAATGAAATTTGTCTCTTTCTTACTACGATAAATGTCAAAATGACAGACAAAAACAAAAGCTATAAACCTATTTTAGCTAATTTTAAGCTTAGAAGATGTTAATGAATACGGAGTAGGTACCTAATTTTTAGCTGTTTGATAAATACTTTTTCTTTTTTTACATAATTGGGGTTTTTATTTGATTGTGTGTGTGCACTGTTTCTGTCGAAAAAATGCATTGGCTTCTTTTTGCATATTTTATGATAAACTAGCTTCCAGCTGCGGCTTCATCCTTTTGACATTAAGATTTACGGCCTTAAACATAAAAAAGTTATAAGACTCTACAGTTGAAAGGGACTTTGTCTCTTTCTTACTAGTAAAATTTTCTTCTATGAGCTTACTAGCTTCCGCCCGCGGCTTCGCCCGCAAAATTGATCTCATTAATCTTGTTTCTGCATTCAAACTTTGGAACCCCGTTTCACCCCTTTAAAGAGTGAGTTTTGAAAAATCCTTTCTTAGTGCACCCTTAGACCACATAGGGCACCTATGTGCCAAATTTAGAGTCTCCAGACCCAGCGGTTTGAGCTCTGCGTTGATATGTCAGTCAGTCAGTTTCTTCTTTATATATTTAGATAAAACGTTTATGAATACGGGGTTTATAAATAAGATTTTCGTAGAAATGGCCTGCTATGGTCTTTTCAGGGCTTTTTTACGGCACAATTTAAATCTCCGGAATATAACTTCTAAGTTTCCAAGGATTTCCTGTATTCATATACCTTTGTTTTGCTTTATTTATAAGCTTATTTCTGTAAAAAATACTAAAACTCAAGTGCTTAACTTAATTAACTATTTATTCATAAAATATAACAAAATATTTAACAAAAATAATCCTTTTTAAGGCCATTCTCACACTGTTTCCTTATTTAAGCACTAAGCCACTAACCAAGGTATTTGTAATACAAAATACTTAGTATAAAATCGTAAACGTCTGTTTGAATAATGGTTAACCTTAAGATATTAGCTCGACATTTCATATAACTTAACAAAGGATTATAACCTTTATATAAAGAGAATTAAAACACAATTTACCATGGCGTGAGCGATTCTAACGATTTACTTATAAATTAATCTGATAAACGTGCTGCTTTAGTTATTTTAACTAACTATTAAGGTTTTTTACTAGCAGTCGGTTGCTTTGCTTTGAGTGCAGTAATTATGTAGCGTTGACATATCGTCTAGTTAGATAGGTCACTCTGGAACCCGATTCTCCCGCTTTAGACACTCGAACTCGACATATGTAAAAAAATATGGCAAATGTCAATTGAAAACTAATCAAATCGACATACCTATGATGTTTATTAGAGCAGCGGTGGCTCAGCGGTGGCTCGGCTTTGAATTATAAGGTTGTGGGTTCGTTTCCCAGTCGTGTCCAATCTTTAGTGTGGATTGTTTCATCGCCGCTGCTCAATATAGAACTTATCATTCGAGGATATGTAACATTTAACCCGCATTTGGCTAGCGTATGTGGATTACGGCCTAAACTCTCTCAACTCGTAAGAAGAGAGAGAGAAGACCCGTGCCTAGCTGTGGACACTAAAAGGGGTTGATAATATCAATTGCTATAGACTACTCGTTGCACGTCGTGCGTCAAGTGGTAAACTTATCTCTAACGTGATATTTTGAGAATACGATGTTTTTTGACGTGACAACGTCTTATAAATTGGTTTGCCGGGTGACACTTCAAGAAACTGCGTTACGCTCCGCTCACGTTATGCGCTCACAATGAGAGCGAGTGAGAGGCACGCGTCCCTTCCACTCGGGCATGGTTAGCCCGCCTAAGAGCGAGAGAGACAGACATAAAAAGTGAAAGGCACGCGTCCCTTCCATTCGAGCACAGTTAGCCCGCCTAAGAGCGAGATTCTTTGTATAAATTAATGTTTTAAATATAATTCTTTGTATAAATAAATGTTTTAAATTGTTACTATTATTTCATCCTTCTTCCTACTATACGAATGAATATTCACATTAAAATTATTTTACCACTCAAAGTCGTTGTCACGTAAAACTTTCGCCCGTATACCGACTTTACAGGCAACCAATTTTTTTTGACTATATCGCGTTCAAAACAAATTTTTTAAGTGCGAAAATCGGGTAGCAAGAGCTATGTAGCTTTAAATCAAGTAAAAACTATGAAAATGATGTGAATGAATAGTAATATTAATACAGCCAGTCCCGAATTAAGCATTCCACTAACCTTTCATGGAAAAGAAATAAGACGACTTTGTGTGGAGACATGTCTCACAAAGATAATAATAATAATATAGTAGGACATTAACACACACGGCCATATCTCAAACTAAGCCGGGCCGATGACGTAGTCGGTAAGATACTTGCTTTTCACGCCGCAGGTCGTGGGTTGGATTCCCACCCGAGACAAACATTAGTGATGAACATTTGTGTTTGTGTTGAGTCTGGGTGTGTATATCTATTATAAGTATATATTTACAAAAGAAAAGTATTATATGTATAGTATATACCAGTTATCAGGTTTCCATAACACAAGCTCTGCTTAGCTTGGGACCAGATGACCGTATGTGTTAAAGTCCCAAAATATTTATATATATTTATTTAAGCAGAGCTTGTACTATGCCAACCAGATAACCGGTAATATACTTAATACTTAATACTTTTCTTTTCTAAATACATACTTAAATAATAAATATTTTTTTACAAGTAATACTTACCTCTGAATTCAGTTTCAGGTAAGTAATATTTCGTTTATATACAATAAAAAAGTTGCTGTCAAAATTGTTGCTCCTATATGGTTTCTAACTATAGGCCGACAGTTTAACTCGCGTATCGCCTATCGCCAAGATTTTGCCTCCTCAAGCTGCACAGACAGTGATGACGATTCAAGCGATATGGATATTAGTGACGAATAGTCTTACATTACTTTTATCTGTGGTTAAATAGTTCTTTATGAGATTTAATAATTGTTTTATGACTTTTTACCTCAGATGGCGATACGCGAGTTAAATAGTCGGCCTATATATCGAGCCTCATTCCACTGCCACCTTCTCACCGAAAATCATTTGTAATCACGAGTGAATCGATATAGTTGGCAGGCGCGTTATAACATCAGGCAAGTTGTAGACAAGCGCAGGCCTATTGCAGAATAAAAAAAAGTAAAATGGATTAATTAATGGATTAATGGACGGGCCGGTGGCGTGGTCGGTAAGATACTTGCTTTTCACGCCGCAGGTCGTGGGTTTAATTCCCACCCGAGACAAACATTTGTTTAAATATGTCTGTTTGTCTTGTGTTTGGGTGTAATTATCTATATTTAAGTATATATTTACAAAAGAAAAGTATTATATGTAGTATATTACCAGTTATCTGGTTTCCATAGTACAAGCTCTGCTTAGTTTGGGATCAGATGACCGTGTGTGTTAATGTCCCACTATATTATTATTATTATTGTTATTATTATTATAATGAAATTGGTAAAAATAACTGCATCATCAACATCATATTAAGCTTTTTCCTACTTTCATAGAGCTTTCATAATGATTGATTACCTTGCTTATCAGAGATCATTGTTTTTCATGAAACACTTTGCTGAAGAAAAAGGCTAATTTGTCATATCAAAAGCTTTATCGCGACATAATTGATTTAAAAAATAAAAATCTTGATACGAAATTAATTTGCTGAGGGAAAGTAGTGATTGTGACTTAAAGGTGATTGAACTTAAGCTAATGTGTCTATACTGGGTGAACCGGAAAGGGATATGGCTTAAATTCTACGTTGTTTGAGCTATATGCAATAGTATTGTGACGTTTAAATCGTAATAAATAAATTACAAAAAGATAACAATTACAAAATAAAATATTATTTTTAATTACTTTTTTAACTTACTAATTACTTAACTTAAATATTAATGTTTGGAGGCATTCAGTAATAATTGTGATTAATATTTTTGGACATCAAATAGTGGACTGAGGAGTCCACCCGTGTACATGAAGTCTGAAAAGACTTTGAGACATCGGGATTTAAAATCTAAAATAAACCGCGATAAAATCCGTTAAAAGGTGGTTTTATTTCAAGATCCAAAATCGCATCAAAGTATAATGAAAATTAATTTCTGACATTACATAGTCATTAGTAATGACCTGAAGAATGTCTGGTTTTAAGTATGGTTTAGCCGATTTTCTGGTTCAAGATGATATTGGCGCCATTTGGATACTTGTGCTAGAAGCGATATATTGTTTTAGGCTTTAGACAGTCTAGACCATTGCAACACGTTGCTCTGAACTTATATTAACCCTGAAAAATCTCATTTGCTTCTTGTAATTCGCATACTGATTTTGTTGCATGAAGTAAGCACTTGCATTTAGGCATGAAGTACAATGACATACAAAAGTCAACTTAGAAATACCTAAAACCATTTGATTTTCTGAAAGTATTTTCAATTAACTGAATTTAATATTATTACCCTTGGTGTTCCTAGTTTTGGCGTTAACCGTACCTACTCAGTAATTTCTTTGTTCAACAATTTCCTTTGGGACCTGCTTTTTGTTGATTGTAGTGAATAATAGTTGGACGTTTTACAATTCAAGGGGAGCTGAGTCATGCTTACATACATCAAACTACAGTTATAGCTTAGATACCTAACTACATATAAATCCAGTAGTTAAAATTAAAGTTAAAAGCCCTAACTCGTTTTCGACTTTGATCTTTTAGACATTCGCCCAAAATTAGACAAATGTCAAAATTCATTTATTGACTTTTTGAATGACACATTTGACACAAAATTCAAATTAGATCACGACGCCACATAAAAATTGACAACTGTATATGGGTTATTATTATAATTATAATTTCTTTTATTTATAAATGCCTACTGAAATTCTTGAAATTTCAATATTGTGTAAACTGGTAACGGTTTGAACAATGTTTAATTACGATCTGCCAATGTTTGTACTCCGGAAAAGGCAGAATATTATATACACTAGATTTTATAACACCCTGTATACTGCAAAATTCTGATAATACAATATACTCAGCCCAAATCTACAGTGGTGTAGACGCGTCTTTACATTTTTTTATAGTAAATACATAGTATTCACAAGTACCTAAGTCACAACTAATAATGAAATTAAAAGGCACTTCGCTATGAAGTAAGTAAAAGAGTTAACGAGTCGGAATAACTCGTAAAACGTGGCTGGGGAACACGCACACTTTTGTAAGTATGGTAAACATGCTGTTTATACAGGGTGTTCTCTTTTCTGTATATTTTAGTATAAAATACGAGTACGGGACTTCTCTAAATTATATTAAAAGTTGAAACTTAAGGCCTTAATCCACACCATGATTGCCATTTAGTAAGAGGAGGTTCCGGTTAAATAACGATATTTTTTTTACCGATTTTGAGCAAGTTTTAGTGAAATAAAGTAAAGTAAAGTTTATTCATGTAGTAAGTAGTTACAATTAATATCTTAGAGTACAGGTTTATTTCATAACAGGTAGTGTATAATACATTTGCCTGAACTAGGTTGTTCTGTGTTTCAGGTTTAAAAGGCAAACAATGTTTTAATAATCACTAAAGTGCAAAGTAAAATATAAATAACACATTACATAACACTAACTCTAATACTCTATAATTTAGTCTATAAATATTTGCAATCGCGTTTAGCCTGTTGTATAGAAGAGGTCCCAGAAAAATGAAGAATTTAGCTGCAAAGGCGTTCTTTGTCACTATTTTCTGAAGACAAACAATATCAATTCACTCAGAAATATATGGAGCAATCTTGAATGTATCTCGCGACTTTTATTAAAAATTGCACACAGTAATAAGTTTCAAAATTTATCCTTGTCTTCTCAAGTCAACTAAGCCAGGATAGACAGTAGATAGTGGTAGTACGCTAGATGTTAATATGGTTTAGTCCAAGAATATTTTAATCCCTTACTACATCAATATAAAAACGCATTATGTTCGTTATAACATGCCGGTGTTCGTATATTTAGAATCGTTTATACAGACATTTGCAGCATCGACGATCAAAAAGACAGAATAGTAGATGAAAAAAAAAATCTTCTGTGTGTTTTTTAACATTGTTTCCGTTTCTTTGTTTGTTAAATTTTATTTTTGTTTTGCTGCAACTTTGTTGCAAATACTACCTACCAACCGGTCTATCATCTGTACTGTATTAATCTCAACTTTTGTTTATTATTGTGATCGACGTAGACTTAATACTTAGCATAATTATAAACCTTAGTGGCTTTCTTATGTTAAGTTACATACATACAATGTTTTATAAGACTTTTTAAGTGATAATAAAGGAAAAAAAAAGTTATTATTGAAATTTTATATTTTTCACACGAAAAAATGTAATGCTTACATAAATCACGCGGCACTATTATTTTAGTGAAGTGAGTGACAGACAAAATTTACACTGGCACAGATAATAAAACTAAATCTTACTACCTACATAATATTAATACCACAGATAAAACAGGTACAACTAACACCTATTTTTTATGTTTCTTAAACAATTAATTCGATAATCATTCGTAATCACGAGTGTACCGACACTGGGCTGACGCGTTCCATCGTAGACTACACTACTACATTGCTTAACATCAGGCAAGTTGTAGTCAAGCGCCAGCCTATATAAGAATAAAAAAAAAATATTTGCAACTCAAAGATAGATATTTAGAATTGCTTTCTGTTATACATATAGGAATTATGCAAATGCAGGTGACAATATGTAACTTTATCATACATTTTGTTAACACATATTATTATGTGTAAACGAATGTCTCAAAAATATGAAATATAAAACTAACTTGTTGGCACATCTACTTCTCAATGCATCGGCTGTCATTTTATACTGTCATCACGTCCGTCTTTGAAGTCACCTGTCACCCGAGAATGTCATTATGAACGAACGAATGAACACCGAGCGCGGGTGAAGCGGCCATCTTAGAATGGCTGACATTGCGTATTGAACCGTTGTGGCGTCCGGTAGTGCAGATGCAATAACGTGCTCGGTGAACGTTACTATTTAATCCAACGTAATCGTAACGATCTGTAATTAACTGGTAGAATTCATGATTGTGCTATCGAGAGATGGAAGTGAAGTGATATTTGCCGTAGTTATTTTATTGAAATACCGTCTTCTTACCCGATTATTCACGCCTACCTAAAGTTGTCTGCTAATCTTGATATTTTTTAGTCTCTAAAAACCCTTCGAAAGCCTTCAAACTTATGCCTCAACATAAAACTGAAACATAACTTTGAAAACTTAAATAAAGGTTTTGTGGTAAAACAAACAACACCCTGTACGCCGCAGGGCGGAGACGGCGCCCGCCCGCCCTGCGCTTCGCACTTATAAAATATAAATAAGGCTGGTACACAATCTATGCATCAATGCCCAACGATACAAAAGGGAAATTGTTGAGGGGTGACTTTTGAAGGTTTAGTGAAGACTATATATATATACCTACTATTTATGTATACGTTCTAACACAAATTGTATACGAGTAGGTATGTCTGAACTGCGGGCCTGTGGCGTGGTCGGTAAGATACTTGCTTTTCACGCCCAGGTCGTGGGTTCGATTACCACCCGAGACAAACATTTGTTTAAATATGTCTGTTTGTCTTGTGTCTGGATGTAATTATCTATATTTAAGTATATATTTACAAAAGAAAAGTATTATATTATGTAGTATATTAACAGTTATCTGGTCTCCATAGTACAAGCTCTGCTTAGTTTGGGATCAGATGACCGTGTGTGTTAATGTCCCACTATATTAAAAAAAAAACTTGTGTAGGTTATTTTAGGGCTCTGAAAAAGTGTTATGCGTATAAGCTTAAGCGGCGTCCATTAACTCCGTGAGGTGTTCTAGGGGGGAGGGGATCAAGTTAAATCTTTCCAAATCTCACTTTCTTGGCAAAAACCACGTGATTATTTTTCTCGCAGAAAACAGTGCGAAATTGCATGAAAAATTCTTTCTCGAATAAAATATGGTCAAATCTGAGACAATAGTAGTATTCATCGGAACTTCGCAGAGCAGCGAAGTAGCGCTCGATTGTTTAGCTGTATCGACACCAGCGTGACCAGATTTAGATTGACCGTTTACAGCCCAAATAGAAGTTTTGAAGAATCTCGCGTGAGATTAGTGGAGGGGAGAGAGAGTTGAGGAAAATCTTAGGATATCTCACCAAGGAAGGAGGCGTAATCAATGGACGTCTCCTTACTAATAACTTCACTTTTTAAAAAGATGTCAATACACCTAACAAAACATTTGACCAGAAGGCTGGTCTCGCGATCTCAGGCAAAGGAAAGAAAAGGGCATTGCCATCCAACGCAGCACTGCTAACCTTCTGGTTACATACTCTCCCGGAAGATAACCAATGCGGAAGAATTTTTTGACGCATTAGTTTAGGTTGGACATAGGTTGAGCAGCGGTGGCGTAGCGGTACGGGCCTCGCCTTAGAAATACAAGGTAGCGGGTTCGATTCCCGGTCGTGCCCACATATCTTTGTGTGAAACGTTTCATCGCCGCTGCTCAATAATGGTTAAGGAATAGGAAATCCAGCATGTTAAAGGGTTCATCATTCGAGGACATATGACATCCGCCAACTCGCACTTGGTCAGCGTGTTATGGCCTAAACTCTCAACTCGTAAGATAGTTAAGATAAGACCCGTGCCCAGCTGTGGGAACATGAAATAAAAAACTTACTTGTTGGGTCGAAGTGAAGGCAAAAGCAGTCTTGTTTTCTTTATAATAAATGAATGAAATTGATAGAAAAGGGATACTTAAACACTCTTTTAGAGATGCGAGTCTACATAAAAATAGTCCTTATGGAGAGTCTATTTATTTTTTTAATCCTCACTCTATTTCAACAACCGAATATTCTGAACAAAACCCACAAAAATCCTGTCACTAAAAATCAAAGCAACAATAAAAAAAACTGCACTAAAACGTAACCAATAAGGTTTGTATAAAAAGCAACCCCTATAGGGGTGCGTTATATACGAAATTACTTGGGGTAGTTTGTAAAATTCGCCGACACAGGGGTGGAGGGGGGAGGGGGTGAAACGTACCCTAATGGCGGCATCGCGTGACAAAATTTCGGCAGTGACCCAAGTTGCCCTGTGAAAGTGAAAATATTTATACAGAGCTGTTAATACCATGTTTTAAATTTGTTTGTTTAAACAGACGTTTAGAAAATATTTTTAGTAAATATTTTCACAACATCTAACTATAGTTATATATCAGTCAAACAGATTATTTTCAGTCTGTCTGAGTGTTGGCGTTTTATGACTAATCTTTATCATCGATTTAGATTCATTTTTGTATAGAGATACGAACTGTGACATCCCACCTAGCATGTTATTTATTCTACAGGAATATTACCCCCATTTTACACAGTCGGTAATATAATACGGTATTCAAATTTGGTACAGTTACAAAGTTCTCACGCCTGTATTACTCGAAGATGTAAGCAGAGGTAAACATCACCCGCATTCACGTGATATTTACGTCCCTTATGAAATAAGAGGCGAGTTTATTATCGTTTTGTTATCAATAAAGAGAACAATTTCTAACGTCTTTTGCTCGGGAGTTCGTGTTTATTAAGTAAACAATCAATATTTATATTTATCATAACGGGCAATTAACGCGCTCACCTTTAATTAGGCTTTACGTTTCGACACGGGTTGCACCGGTTGTGGTCGCAAGCAGACTGATCCAGCGAAAGAGCTCCGTTGATGACGGCGGCCGTAGATCAACATTTTGTCTAACTACCGTCACTTGTAATATAATTTACCTATTTTTAGGGAACCTATACACATAAAGTATATAAGTAAACAGTTTACCACTAGTCTAACAAGAGAGTTATAAATTTCAATATCTAATTAAGTCCCAATCTATATTAAAAATACATTTGCTGCACTTCATAAATTAATAAAACACGAGATATTAATTATCTTAAATAAATTAAAAACACTTTGCTATTGGACTATTACTTCAGTATCTACATTTTAAATAAGGCTCACCGTGCATAGGAATGATTTTTTGTTTTGTTTACAAATTATAAACTTCTATAAGATGAGAGTTCTGAACCCACAATGAACTTATCGATTCGGAGGAATTTTATGACGCCTTCCCAAAAAAAAATGTATATGATAATCAATTTGCGCTTTTAGTTTCTACTCTTTTAATACTATTTTTAAGTAATTAAAAAATGGGGTTCTGAGTTTAGTAAGATTAGAAAATGAGAGGCTATTTCAATTCTAAGATAGAATTTTAAAATTAGTTTATTTATCTAATTATATTATAAGTTATCCTATCATTTAATTACTTAAAAATAATATTAAAAAAGTAGATACTATACTAAAAGCGCAAATTGATTTTCAATTGATAACACTTTATTAACTTCCTCTACGCAGTATGCGATGACGCTTAATTTTTTAATTACAACAGCCGGTGAAAAGAACATCTCAATACTCACTATTACTATCAACACGCGGTATTTGAATCTACTATTTCAATGAAATAATTAACAGTTTATAGTCTAAGGTGCGTTTAATTACATTAATTTCCATAATCAGTCGATCAAAACGTTAAGTATTGATTTTATTTGATTTTAAGTATTTTTATCTAGTTAAAAATAAGTAAAAATGTTTATTTAGATAACATTTTCGTGTTTCACATTTTGTAGATACATTGATAATGTTTATAGTTATAAAGCCCGGTATGTCACTTGCCAAACGAATCGATTGTTTCAATGAAATGCCGGATGCAGTCATGCAGTCATACACGCAGCCAAGAACACCACCAGATGAAATGAAAAACAGCTCTTTCAGTTACTTATAAAAAAACTTATTACTATATGCTTTAAGACATTTTACACTCTAGGTTTTTTATTTATTATAAATTTATTTATTTTATTTTATTCATTTAAGAAACAAACAGTCATTATACAGTTTTTAAAATAGCAAACGAACACATTCAGTCTTAGAGTTCCGTTATAACTGTAAGCTGTTTGTTTAACTGTGCTGTATTAGGGTATGCATCAATAAAATATTCTTATTATTATTAATTTTCGTGCTGTTTCCATAACTTATTTGTCGACACCAGAGCGAAGTCGGGCTGTACAAACATCTGCATAAAATAATTAATTATTTATGACTACTTTATGACAAAAACTCAACTACTCAATATCGCAACTCCTTTTTATCAATTTTACTTTTGTTTCCATGCAAGAATAATTTAATAAAACCTTTTTTGTATTGCAGCAATTATATTATTATTATATATTATTTATTGCTGCTTCAGAATGTATATATTATACAAAGTTATATATATAGTGGTTTATGATTGAAACAAAACTAAAACTAATTAATAAAACAAAAATAAAATTGAAAATAATAAATAATAAATAAATAATTTAGGTCGCTGCCTGCGAGCAGGGTACCAAGAAAGCTGACGATGTAACCCAATTGGGTTATGTCGTCGTCTGCTTTCCGCTGAGGTGGTAATTTTTATTTTTGTCAATTAAATATTATTAATAATTAATAATTGTCTATTTTTGTTATTATTTAATGACAATGATATTAAACATTAAATACATACTTACTTGGTTCTCTGAAATTTCTTTCTGTAGTTTAAAGGCTTTTAAAAGTATTAATAAAATCATTCTAATATATTTGTACGTTGCAGACATACCGACGCCTAACTGAACCTTTGCCAAACCGCATATGAATTGGCTCAGTCTACTGCCTAATTAGGTATAGGTCACGGCTACGCAGCAATAAACTTGTTCACAGAAACACACGTCAAATAATACCCCTATTTTTCGTCACGGGTTTTAAACGCACCCTGTCATAATTATTTATATAAAGTGGTATTAACCACTTGATATAGATCGACGATATTTCAGCGCTCTATACTAGATTTCGTTATAACCAAATTATGAGCAATATTTTGGTAAATATTTTGGAACTGAATTTAGTAAGACAACAAATAGACATAAATAATTTACTACCAATTTATGGAAGGACCTATATATATGTATAGGAAGAAACTAAGGAACATTTTTAATGTGGCCTAGGTTGATTATCCGCTTGCCTTTGGCCCGCGTGTCAAATAAAAATTAGCCTATGTGTTATTTTAGGCTGTAATTAGTCTCTGTGCCAAATTTCATTTAATTCCATTCAGTATTTTTTGCGTAAATGAGAAAGCCATACCTTCATAGTTGTAATAATAGTAACTTGCTTCCGCCCATGACTTCGGCCCCGTGGTAATTATTGGGCTAAAAAGTTTTACCTAAGAGTTTATGTTTTAATTCAGACCATAATCTATTTCTTTGCCAAATTTCATCCAATTACGTCCATTTTTAAATAGTAATAAACATACATCCATACATTCTTACACACTTTCACGTTTATGATATTATAAGTACTAGGAATGTTTATATCTGCTCTCAGAAGGAGTACCTATATACTTATCAATCTTAAATACATACAATCACGCCTTTTTCTCGCTGGGGTAGGCAGAGACTATAGAGCGCCGCTTGCTATGATCCAGACATAATATATGTATTTCCTTAGCCTCACTAATGTTCATACATCTGGTCATACATGCATTGCGGTTGTTGGCTACGCACCAGTCCCTTTTGCAGGACATCACTGATGGGATCAACGAGTGTCCTCCTAGCGCGTCCTTTCACAGCATCACCACTCTCCTCCGCTGTGTAAATACCTTTAATCAATCATATAACATACATCCTCTCCACATCGTCAAAGTACCTACAATTAAACAAATCTAAGAATACCTTTTGACGTTTCACTGTTTTGTATTAAATTAGCTTTATAGAGGCGTAATTCACACTATTTTTATTAGCTTTCCTGTAATATAATGGAATTATTTTTATTTTAACATAACTTAATTCTAAATGTACTAGAACGTTTAGAACTGTCAAACGGTACGTCTTAGATTTGATAGGCTGTAAGCATGTTTATTAAACTTATCAGTTTTGTAAACCATTTTGTCTGCACATTACATATCATAAAAAATGCGTGTGGCACTCGGGGACTGCCGCGGTAAAGTTATTGCATAGCATTTTTATCAACTAATGCAACTATAATTAATTTTTTATTTCATGCATGCAGTGTTTTTTTTTTCATTGATATTATTATCTTAGAATACATGTAGGTTATTCAAGAATTTTTATCATTTAAACTAGGTATAGGTTTATGGTAACTGAAATAAAAAACATAAGTTTGACACATACGTCTAGGTTGCACGCACATATGCATCGTGCCGAAATCTGCCGAACTGAAACGACGTTAGACGATGCACGGCTTTCAACGTTGCACCGCTGTGCCGGTCGGAGTGGGGGGTGTTAGGTTTATTTTCGTTACGGAATTACTTGATTCGGTCGCCGCGCTCAAAGCCCGCGATAAAAGCTATGCAATAGTTTAAAAATTTCTTCTAAACTAATTAAACTGACCGGGGGCCTCCACCACGTGTGTGTCGATCACTAGGGTGCGTAAGCCAGGGACCCGTCACAGTACGCTCGGCCAAATCTTCCTTTTTTAATAGAGGGTGTTACCACCCGATGCTCCAGGATTTAAAAAGGGGGTATTGAAACTATCACTTTAACCCTATTTAATGGCCCACTGCTAGGCACGGGTATTCTCTAAAATTTTAAAAGTTAAGAGAGTTTAGGTCGCCAACTGGGTTGGTGGACGTCACATTTCCTCGAATGAGTATTTTTTTGCCAATATAGGGAGCGGTGATGAAAAAAAAAAATGTGAGATCACGACCGGGGATCAAAAGGCGAGGCTGGTACTGCGCCACCGGTGCTTACTTGAAATTGAAACTCCATTGAAACTATACCTTCTTCTATCCTCATAAATCACATAGTGCATGTCAATCGATTCGCCAAGATACAGATATGCAAATACAAACCCAATACGAATAATTTGAGCTAATATAAATCATTTCTAGTACGTAGGTACTTTGTTTGCAAAATTTATTACCTCCTTTGAATAAAAGCAGTTTATTGTTAGTTTTATTAATGTTTTTAATGTTGTCAGTTTGAGTTGATGTTCAAATATGTCGAAGGTGTTCAATGACGTATAGAATTACTAGCTGGCCCAGTGAACTTCGTACCGCGTATTACTAATGTAATACGTATGTTTTTTTAATGCCACATTATACAAAAATAAAAACAAAAAATTTCGTCCAAAAAAAATAATTAAGGGTGAACCCCTTATCACTTAGGGGTATGAAAAATAGATAGTAGCCGATTCTCAGACCAACTGAATACGCATATAAAATTTGGTAAAAATCGCAAAGCCGTTTCGGAGGAGTACGGTAACAAACATTGTGACATGGAAATTTTATATAGGTAATAGATATTGTCTGTTTGTGAAAATCTTTACGCTATTTTTCAGTAGGCAGTATAGGCTCGGATCGCCCCTTATATCCTGCCCCTTTTCAGTTAATTATCAGAATGCTATACTCACCTTTATCATAAACTTGATTAGACTTAGGATTAAAAATAAAATTGCAATTAAGTAAATAAATCAAAAAAACGAACTTGTTGCGGCAGTCTAGTGGTAGGTAAGTTTGTTCGCTTAGTAACATTATTAATAGTTATGGTCTCAGGTTAAATTTCCGGGTCGAGAAAAAGACTTTCCTATTGAAGTTAGAAAAACTTATTTGCATCCCAATGTTTAGAATCGTGCCCAATCAACGGCAATAGTCTTACCCCTTTTACTTATGGGATTTAAACAAAGCCGGAGAAGAGTGAGTGATGTTCACCTCTGCCTATACCTTTAAATAATACGGGTGTAAGTGCTATGTATGGATATAAATAAATAGTATGGAACCCTTTGCACGAATCTGGCTTGTACTAGACTGATTTTTATTATTTGTATAGTTTGTGGTCGTAAAATATGCCATAAAAGAAAGTTTACTTTAATTAGAATATTTCACCAACTATTACACCAAATTTCTTTAAGCTTTACTATAATTATTACGGATTAGTAAGCTGAAGTGGCAGTGGGCCGGTCATATCTGCCGCAGAACCGACAACTGCTGGGGTATAGTACAAACGTAGCGTAGGACGCCCTCAGACTAGGTGGAGTGACAATCTCAGTAGGGCGGCCAGCAAGAACTGGATGAGAAAAGCGTGCTCAGTGGCTTACTTTAGGAGAGGCCTATGTCCAGCAGTGGACTAGGCTGATGATGATGATGATGATGATAACTAGAATTAGTTATTTGAAATCTACATTAAAATAGTCCAATTTCTTTTCCTACCGTGAAGTGAATGACTGGCAACTACTGAGAAACACTGCCAAAAAACTCAGTAGGCTTTTTTTTTAAATGAAGTACTTATATCTATTACATTTTGTTTATTTAGTGTGTTGAGTTAAAAATATAAATTCTGACCCCTAATACTACAAATGGATCCACTCCCTAGAGGGCGCTGGCTGGTTTTATTACAACATATTTATAATTTATAACTCCAGCCTAATGAGTTTATGCTAATAAGTAACCTACACGATGTTTATATTATTAATTACCTACAGTTTTTGTAACTGTGGCCTAAAATATATCAAACTCTTTTGTTTTATGTTTTAATTTAATTTATGAAAATGTCAAAGTATTTTAACAGAAATTACGTACAAAAATACAGTGGGTATTGTGACGATCCATGGGGGCGCCAAGGCGTGCTGTTTGTATTGTCTAATGGCACAAAAGCTGTAAACGTTGTATAAAAGGACATTCAGTAAATATACCTCAATATATCCCCCGATCCCCTAAAAACTAGAGTGTCCAGCAACGTCCTGAGCCGAGGTTCGTTCCCACATGGGGAGCCCTCATGGCAGTTGCCACAGTACTTGATCGGTTCGACCGTCCTCGGACGGCTCACCGAAAAAGTCCGGTGAACCAATAGAGGCCCTTCAAGCTAATTGGGTAAGGTCATCAGCAAAAAAAAAATACCTCAATATATTTAGGATTGCACCCGTGCGAAGCCGGGGCGGGTCACTAGTATTATTATATAAGTACCCAAGAACATCACTTTAAACTTTAATGAGCGTTACAAAAGTTTAATTTTCATTAACTGACCGCATTTAACCCTGAGTTAATTATTTAAAACAAAGTTCCAGTTTATCACACATCGACTCACGTTATTTATTATGCTAAATGCTTTGCATACTAACTTGCTCTTATTATAACAAGTTATAGTGACGTAGAGCAGAAGGTCCTGGGTTCGGCTCCTGGGTAACAAAACGAAAAAAAAAACTATAAAACTCAATTAGCGCCAAAACTCCGCAATTTTTTTGACATCTGTCTAAAAACCCTTCTTTTTTTTCATAGTCTTATGGTTTACCACAACTGGCCTTCACTCCAACCCTTTCTTGTGTTCCACTGCTAAGCACGGGTCTTCTCTCAACTACCTTACGAGTTGAGAAAGTTTTAGGCATTAATCCACACACGCTGGCCAAGTACAGGTTGGTGGATGAAACATGTCCTCGAGTAATTAGTTATTAAATATACCGGTTTCCTCACGATTTTTCCTTTACCGATATTGAGCAGCGGCGATTCAACAAGTCACACAAGTGTGGGCAGAACCAGGAATCGAACCTGCGACATTTTATTTCTAAGGCGAGGCCGTACCACTGCGTCACTGTTGCTAACAACTGGCCTGTTGTTAAGCAATTATGTGATGTACAATGGAACGCGCTTACCCTTGCAGATTATAGCTATCAGCTTTAATTCAAGCTATGTTTGGGTCCAACGCATTTTAAACTGCTTTATTTATGGTGTTGATACAAAGTTTTATTCCGGAATGCTTAACTTTTTCAAACAAAAAGTTTAATACAGAAAAATTGTTTAGCTAATGCACAATCTTTGAGTAATTATACTTAGGTACTTAAACAAATAATAATAATAATAATAATATTTTTGGGGCATTAACACACACGGTCATCTGGTCCCAAGCTAAGCAGAGCTTGTGTTATGGAAACCAGTTAACTGGTATATACTATACATATAATACTTTTCTTTTTTTTTTGTAAATATATACTTATAATAGATACGAATTTTTGATTAAAATAAATTAATTAATCGCTACTTAAAGGTGTTTACTGTTTACAACTTAATATCCTACTAATATTATTATAGAGCAGCGGTGGCGCAACGGTACGGGCTTCGCCTTAGAAAATTAAAGTCGCGGGTCCAAATCCTGGTCGTGCCCATCTTTGTGTGAGTTGTTTCATCTCCGCTGCTCAATATCGGTGAAGGAAAACATCGTGAGGAAACCGGCATGTCTAAGAACTAATCATTCGAGGACATGTGACAACCACCAACCCGCACTTGGCCAGCGTGTGTGGATTAAGGACTAAACTCTTAGTTGAGAGAAGCCCAGTGCCCAGCAGTGGGACACAAAAAAGGGTTGAAGTGAATATTATAAACGCGAAAGTTTGTAAGAATGTAAGGATGTTTGTTAATCTTTCACGCAAAAACTGCTTGACGGAATTGAATGAAATTTAGACCAGAAATAGATTATGGTCTGGATTATACATAGGTTATTTTTTATCCCAATAAGTACCACGCGGCCGAAACCGTGGGCGGAAGCTAGTAATATCATTAATGCGAAAGTTTGTACGACTGTATGGATGTTCGTTACTCTTTCATGCAAAAACTGCTGCATAGAATTGGATAAAACTTGGCATGGAGATAGATTGTTGATTAGATTAACACATAGGTTACTTTTTATTCCAATAAATACCACGCGGGCGAAGCTATGGGCGGTAGCTAGTCTAACGTCTTTATATATATAATTCTTCTGTGAGTGTGTATGTCACTGAACTTCTCTCAAACGACTGGACCGATTTTGATGAAATTTTTTGTGTGTGTTCAAGGGAATCTGGGAATGGTTTAGATTCACAATTTTGCGCGGTACGAAGTTCGCTGGGGCAGCTAGTCTATATATAAAAATCAACGCCACTTTTCGTTGTAATTTTATAATTCAAAAACGGACTTACCTATCCAAAGCAAATGTTTAGGCATTGTTTGGACTATTTAGTAGATGGTTTATGTGAAGTTTGTACAAAATCGGTTGAGCAGTTCTTTATTTATAACATTTTTTGTAAATTGTTGAGTGGGCTGAAGCTACCCGGGCGAAGCTGGGGCGGGCCGCTAGTAATTTATATTAAAGTACTCACGAAGTTTAAGTAGATATTAAAATTACATAGATCATCGCTGCATAGATCACACAATTACAGTATGTGTCAAGGAGAGGTAATACTAACAATTTCACGGTGCGCGCGCGCATCACCCAATGAATGTACTACCCTAGTACCTTACATAGATATATCTTCACGCTTTTACACGTGAGGGGAGAGCAGCTGTTACTGTAATTTTATTTGCACTAATACTTTTGAACTCGAAAGTTTGTTGACGGATATTATTATGTGTTATTCTTGTACTTGAAAACTAATGACTAGATAATTGAGAAGGCTTTTTTTATTCGTCGATAGGCTGGCACGATTACAACTTGCCTGATGTTAAGCAATAATGTAGTCTACGATGGAACGCGCCAGTCCAGTATACCGATTCACTCGTGATTACGAATGATTATCGGTGAGAAGGTGGCAGTAGAATGAGTCTCCTTATGGTTAGAAACCTTAAAGGAGCAATTCCGACCCACCCTCTCTGCATCGTGTCACCAGACATCGCACGGGATTCAGATTGAAGATTACTCAATTAGAATTAATTAGAATTTTATTTTCTTGTCAATTTTGGACCACGACATGATGTTGTGCTGTTTAAAATGATGATAATGATGATGCCAATCCAACCGATTTCGGTTAATAATAATAATAATAATAATTCATTTATTTCGGAATTTCTCCCATAAACTTGTTAGTAGGTTTACTCCTATTTTGATGGTGTGCTCTCGTGTGATTAATGTAACTGATCTTGAGCTTGAGCGATTGTGAGCTCAACGCCTATATCACTTCAACCCTTTTTAGTGTCCCACTGCTGGGCACGGGTCTTCTCTCAACTATCTTATAAGTAGAGTGAGTTTAGGCCTTAATCCACACACGCTGGCCAAGTGCGGGTTGGTGGATGTCACATGTCCTCGAATGATTAGTTCTTAGACGTGCCGGTTTCCTCACGATGTTTTCCTTCACCGACATTGAGCAGCGGAGATGAAACAATTCACACAAAGATGTGTGTGCGCGAACAGGATTCGAACCCGCGACCTTATTTTTCTAAGGCGAGGCCCGTACCACTGCGCCACCGCTGCAACGCCTATATAATTATAATTTATAGCCGCTGGTGGTCGGGCTTTCAGCTCGTCTCTTTTGACATCAAGTTCTATGGGCCGATTCTTTTCAAATTCGTGAACCTTGCTCTTAACTAAGGAACTCCATTCCGGCCGTTGCGCTGGCATTTTCTCCCATGGAGCCGGATCTACTTGGCTCTTTTTCATGTGTCGCTTAAGCACATCCTTATATTTGAGAATTGTTTAAAATATAAGAACATTATAACACTATTAGATTCGACGGGCCGGTGGCGTGGTCGGTAAGATACTTGCTTTTCACGCCGCAGGTCGTGGGTTCGATTCCCACCCGAGACAAACATTTGTGATGAACATTTGTGTTTGTGTCGAGTCTGGGTGTAAATATCTATTATAAGTATATATTTACAAAAAAAAAGTATTATATATGTATAGTATATACCAGTTATCTGGTTTCCATAACACAAGCTCTGCTTAGCTTGGGACCAGATGACCGTGTGTGTTAATGTACCAGAATATTTATATTTATATTATTAGCTCCATTAGAGACTTATAACGCTCTCTACAACAACAGCCAACTAACGAAGTAGTCAACAAAAAACGCAGAAAATTGTTTTTATTTTCCTAATGACTCTCGTTTTTCATGAAACAGATTGCCAGAGCAACAATAATTATGTTAGAAAGCATAACCGCGGAGAAAACTGTACGTATGTAGCGACAATTAATGTTGATATTAGCTGTGTTTTTTATCAAATTATAGTTAAATTGCAAACATGGGGTGTGCGAATGAAGTATTACAACATTCTTTGGAACTCTACAATAAACTTCCAAATAATATTAGGGAAAATTACTATTAACAAATTTAAAATAATTATAAAATCTACGTTAAGTAAGAAAGCGTATTATAAAATGTCAGACTATCTAACGGATAAAAACGCTTGGAATTAAGTCGCTCTAATTCAACACAATAAACAAACAAAATTTAATAGATATAAGTACTCATTTGAAAAAGAAAAAGCCTACTGAGTTTTTTGGCAGTGTTTCTCAGTAGTTGCCAGTCATTCACTGCGCGGTAGGAAAAGAAATTGGACTATTTTTAATTAAGATTTATATTTTATAACTCGCTACTATTAGCTCCACGGGAAAGCCGTGACTAGCTCTACCAGCCCCGTCCGCGACTTTGTCTGCGGGATACCTTAAGGGTCCTATAATGTCAGGTACATAAACTAGGTACTGAGTTCAAATCAACTAAGTTGTCGCCTCAACCTTTTCCACGCGAGATTTCCTGCATTATATTTAAACGTGTATGGGCGTGAGCAATAAATTGGTGCGGCGCGCAGCGCGGGCGCAACCGTCGATCACAATCGGTCGCATTCAAATGAGCTGCCGGTCGGATTTATGACTTCGACACCAGATGAGTAAGACATTGGGAATAGAATTAATAATGTCTAGATGGGAAATTCAGTGTTTGTTTTAACCCTCGACAGAAATGAGCGGTGCTATAAGTTACGAGTGTGTGTACAAGTTTTTTGCCACACTGGGCTTTTAAACAAATGAATCGATTTACAATATTTTTTTGTTTCAAAAGAGATGGAAATGTTTCATATAGATATGCCGCCGTCACCTGGTTGAAACTGCTATTTGATTGAATGACACATAATTTGAACAAGCTTCACTCAACAAGGGACCATACAAAATCGTAGCTTTCTATAGACAGACGCTGAATAGAGCTGAATAAATGTGCGTAGTCCCTAAATCGTTGACCGCTCGAAGTTAGCCATTCGTATGCTCAAGTTTTTGTCGATTACCCAAACAGGATCATTGGTAAGGGATGCTTTGACCTACTGTAATTTATGTTAAATAAAGAGTTTTTGGAACGAAGTTCCTTATCGCGCGTTGTGAAAGGGGGCTAGACGGAAAAAATTCTTACGAAAAGTTGTCACGACACATTTTGCTGTAGTAAGCTATTGTAAGCTGTGCGGCGTGCGCATGTTTCTCTGTCTGTCTGTCTGTCTGTCTCTCTCTCTCTCTCTCTCTCTAGAAATAGAAAAAAAAATTTAAAAAAAATTATTATAACTACAAAAAAATAAAATTTTATTACAATTCCTTCACTAATTAATCGAAAGGAACTTCGTTCCTTCCGGGTGTCCCTTGACACCTCTCAAGTTTTTATTTTTTTCATTTGTAACTTTAATATGACTCGTGTAATTATTATTAACTCTATGTGCACTCAATGTTAACCCGAATCCCATATTTAACAGGTAGCAGGGAAGCGATAACCGGAATTAAACAACTATGGTCTCAATTCAGCAACACTGAACATCCTTGACGCATTGTTCATACATTCATTTTGACGGGCCGGTGGCGTGGTCGGTAAGATACTTGCTTTTCACGCCGCAGGTCTTGGGTTCGATTCCCACCCGAGACAAACATTAATGATGAACATTTGTGTTTGTGTCGAGTCTGGGTGTAAATATCTATTATATGTATATATTTACAAAAGAAAAGTATTATATGTATAGTATATACCAGTTATCTGGTTTCAATAACACAAGCTCTGCTTAGCTTGGGACCAGATGACCGTGTGTGTTAATGTCCCAAAAATATTTATTTATTTATTTATTTTATTTATTTATTCCTAAACTTTTCGACAATTGTAAAATTGTGTGAAATTCATAAAAATCTTATGAGCCAAGCCAAGTCTCTTTCTTACTAGTACACATGCTAAGAGGATGGATAAACGAATTTGAAACCTTTTTTAACTATTAAAAGCAATAAGTACTCCGAGAAACAGGCTATACCTTTATTTTGGAAAATAATTATTTTTTTTATTATTTTATACTCTAACAGGTTTTTAGTATTTCCTTGCTAGTATTTTGAAAATTTTATAACATTACTCAATTGCTATTCGTGGCTTACTGTTGTTTATTAAGCTACTTTTTCAGTATGTTATATAGCTGTTTATTTCTTTATCAAATAAATAAATAAATATTTATAAGGGATCAGACTTAAGAAAAACGGTTTAAAATTATTCACCAATTACCACAGTTTATTATAACTAAACTAGCCTCCGCCCGCGGCTTCACCCGCGAAATTTATCTCTCTAATCTTGTTTCTCCATACAAACTTTGTAACCCCGTCTCACCCCCTTAAAGGGTGAGTTTTGAAAAATCCTTTCTTAGTGCACCCCTAGACCCCATAAGGAACCTATTTGCCAAATTTGGAGTCTCCAGACCCAGTGGTTTGGGCTCTGTGTAAAGAAGAAACTGACTGACTGACTGACATATCATGTCAGTCAGTCAGTCAGTTTCTTCGTTTATATATTTAGAAGATAAAGAAACCTACATGAATTTATTTTCAGACACACGCAATTTAATAAGTTGGCAGTTATCGATAGTTTAAATCGCAAATTTAATATGCAAACGTGGTCAGACATTTTGCAAATAGTCTGAAAATGTGATTAATGTTTGACTCTTGCCTTTTTTTCCTAATATTGAACCAATTTAAACGATATTTGATACGGCTCTGTCGCAAAATGACCACTTCTCTAAATGACTACAGGTAGCAAAATGTCCCTTTCTCAGTATGTCCCTTTAGCAAAATGTCCCTTTATCAGAATGTCCCTTTCGCAAAATGTCCCTTTCTTAGAATGTCCCTTTCGTAAAATGTCCCTTTAGCAAAATGTCCCCTTCCTCAAACAGGCATTGAATGATAATTGTAGGTCAGGCTTCATTAGAAGGATAATTGTATGTCTCTTTGAAAGTTACTTACATTTCCACCCATTTTAGTGTCCCACTGCTGGGCACTGGTCTTCTCTCAACTATCTTATGAGTTGAGAGAGTTTAGGCCTTAATCTACACATACTGGCCAGTTGCGGGTTGGTGGATGTCACATGTCCTCGAATTATTAGTCCTTAGACGTGCCGGTTACCTTACAATGTTAAATTCCTTGATGATAGTTACTTATTAATTAAAAAAAATACAAATTTCCTCATTAATTAGTAATTGTCAAATTTGTATAGTAACCCCTTGTATTCATAAACGTCTTTTGCTCATTTTAGCTTAAATAGGTTTATAATTCGTTGGCCTTTGTCTGTCATCTTGACATTTATACTATTAAAAAGAAAGAGACAAAGTCAATTTTAACTAAAGAGTCTTGTAAGAGTTTTATGAAAAAGACCGTAAGCCTTTGATATTGGTGATAAAATTGAGCAATTTCGGGCATTTTCTGAGGGTTCTAGTACCTAAAAAAATTATAGTAAAAAATGTTAAATACATTGTATGATGATAGATAGTATGTTTCTTATTCAGGGGAATATCTTAGGGAATATCTTCAAAATTGGTTAGATTCAGTGGCGACGATAAAGCAACGATGAGTTTATTTAGTAAATTGCGTCTGTCTAAAAAAATAAATTAATGTATTGAATTGATATACAGTTTGTTTCAACTCATTCCGTTATTATGAACTTGGTACATAATTTTAAACCTTTTGTCTCAATTGTTAGAGTTCACAATCGTTTGCTAGTATTTTTGCTTATGAAAGAATCAGAAAATGTTGGTATCGTAAAACCTAGGTGTCCTCGCGAAGGTGCGTCAGTACTTCACGCCGAAACAGATGCTTGAGTTATATCAAGCACAAGTTTGTTCATGCGTGGGTTACTGCTCGCATCTTTGGGATGGGTCAGCTAAATACCAACTCGAGGCGTTGGAGTCTATTGAAAGGCGAGCCGAGAGGCTTATTGGCAACGAATCCCTCGTTAAGGCTAAATAGCAAAGCCTCGAGCATCGCCGCTAAGTTGCTAGTCTTTCAGTCTTTTACTGGATACATTTCGGAGAGTGTGCGTTGGAATTACTCAATCTTATTCCCACATCCCCGTTCTTCCATCGGACAAGTAGAGGTACGGCTATGCGCCACCGATATATGGTGGAAATTCCAAAGGTACACACAAAGCGCTTTGCTTCGACTTTCATTGTGCGAACTGCCAAATTGTGGAGTTCGCTGCCGGCATCTATGTTTCCCGATAATTATAATCTGCCGGTCTTCAAGTGACGAGTGAATCGGTATTTACTGGGTAAGCGCGTTACATTGTAGACTGCATTATTGCTTCACATCAGGCAAGTTGTGGTCAAGCGCAAGCTTATTTTAGTATAAAAAAGTCGTCTAAAAATCATTCCACAGTACAAATAATATGTAAACAGTCGTTGACTGACCTCTAATAAATAAATAAATAAATAAGAGGCGATCCTTTAAGTAATTAAGAATCTATAAGTATATTAAAAAAGTCTTTTTGCTCGACCTGGGGATTGAACTAGGGGCCTTGCGGTTATTAAGTCAACACGCTTACCATTCAACCACCGAGGCAATTATAAAATACCATTTGAATTAAGAATCTACTTTTGGAAGTAGGATAATAAACCGAAAAGTGAAAACAGGAAGTATTAGAGATGAGAAAAATAAACAAATAGATTAAAATAACGAAGCTAATAACGACAGCAGAAACATTTGAAAACAACATATTATGCAAACGTTATTCAATTTCACGCCCAGAAATCCAGAGCGTTCTTTATTCAAACTGCGCGACTTAATGGATCATTATGGGCAACACCGATAAATGATACGATCCGATGTTCACAACGAGACTGCACGACTCACGACTCGGTAGTGACAAAATGTTTTTACGCCTGCGTTTCAACCTTTTTATTTCAACCGCCCGCATTTTTGTTTTAATTGTTTCAACTTTTAACTTCCATGTTTTTGTTTTATGGAGTTTTAATTAAGTTTTAATTTTATCTCGCGGCTTCTGTTTTTAATTGAGTATTTTTCGTGTGATACGAGAGAGTTATGGGATGGTGTAATGTTTTTAATTGTTTGACATTGTTGTGTAGTGTCACGGTTGACTAATGTTAGAAGATGTAACATCGATAATTTTGTTTCGAATGGAATTCCTTATTCGTTATTGGTTAATTTAAATTAGGGATGCTTTAGAATCGAATAAGAGCAAAACTTAAACGGTAACATCGATTAATGGTCTTATAATCCTCTTACTAAATATTTAAATCTCAACAGATTTAGAATAAATTTCAATTTAAAATAGTGATGTCCTTAACTTGATTTATTTTTGTATCTAATTAGACAATAATTTATCATTAATTTTATTTGTGGGAAAAAGTTTTTAGTTTTCTTTTTTATGAATATTCAATCAATGTTCGTAGCTATTTAATTTGAACAATCTTTTGCTTCGATAAAACTGATGATCAGATAAGTAACGTAGGAATATCTGTCAACAAAAATTAGAGTAGATAATTATTAACAATTTTAACGTGTTATTCAATCTGCTATTTTAAAACGTTCAGGTATTATAATATGCTATTTTGAGTTCCTGGTTTGTTAGGTTAGTATATACTCGTATTTCTAGTGTTCACGTTTTCTTAACATGACAGGTGAAAATTATTATCTACTATTAGAAATATATAGCGCAAGATCCTAAAGTTCGCTATCTATTTATAGAAGAAAAAGGCACTTAGAAGTTTATGTATATCCTAGTTAGAAAATATGGAACTAGCCGTATTTAGTGTTAGTTAAGTATAGAAGATGTGTTACTTATTAGACACGATTACTGCTACAAATTTCACAGTTTTTAGGGGATGAGTCACCTTCATCCATGGGAGCTCACCTTTCTCCGAGTCTCGGGTGGTAATCAGGTGACAATAAACTGGTAGTATGTTTTGGCCGTGGTTAGGGACTACTTACGAGACAGCCCCGCTGCTTAACATTGTTGTATTCCGGTATGATGTCTAGTGAAAAGTCTATATAAGTTAATTTTAGTCTATTAAAAAGGCTGGGTTGAAATTGTTTTTTTTGACAGTGTAAAAAATCAAGTAAAAAATCATAGCTAGATCCCCAGGTGAAGTCTATAGAATTATAAATTTTGTTCTACTTGAAAAATGTATTAAATGTATGTACGCATACCGAATACATACGAATACAGAATAAAACCACAACGGAAGTATTCATAAACTAAATTCGTGAATGTCATAATAGTAACTAAAAATAATAAACTTATTATAAGTAAGATAAGTAATTTCGATTTGTTATCATATATTTTTTTTGTGATTTACCTCTTATTAAACCGCATTTAAAGGCCAAGCATCCATGTTTATCATATAAGCCAGTTATTATTCATTGATCCAATTTACGGCCAATAAGCAGGTGATATAAAACACTGAAATTAATTCAGTAACTATATATAATTCAAAAACGGGCGTTTTGCTGTTAATATTAACAACGACTTGCGTTGTTTATTAGTCAATAATTATAATTACACATTATTTATGTCACTTTGTGTTACGCCGACTGTATTAAACATTCACTTTGTTTCATTTAGTGCTCTCATAAGTTGTTAACTTTCTGTGTAGTTTTTTAATTATTAGCACACTAATTATATCTACATAGTTATTTTACGTCCATATTATCAATATATTTGAAATAATTATTATGATATTAAATTAGTTATACAGTTATTTAAAAACATAACATTATAGGGATTATCTTGTTCAATAAACACGCACCACTTTTAAAAAGGTTATCGAAACATAAAACTTATTTAAAGTGCAGGTACCTATAATCAACAGTAATAACAGTCTCAAGAATAATAGTTGCTAATTGTTAACTACGATAATTACAAATTAAAATTTAATAAAATCCCTGATCTTGTTATAAACCATCTTTGCTGCAATTGGCATTAGAATGTAAAGACGCAAAGGTCTCAAAGGTAATACCTTCAGTTTTTTAACACAAAAACCGCTTTAAAATTGGTCAATATTTTAAAGCGCTGTGATACCACAAACTTAATGATGAATAAGTTGTATATTACGATATTATTTTAATTATAATTATAGATTAATTAATTTTATACCTATAGATACACAGACAATCGAATAGATACGTTAAAATTATTTTCTTTTTATAGGAGATCAAAAAATAGCAGTAACACTTTCAAGAATAACAGTTGCTAATTATTAACAGCGAAAATAATTGACAGGCACATCGCTACGTTCAAAATTCGAAGTAACCGTAAAATAGTGAGGAGGCAATGTGGTTTAATTATATCGATAATTGTTATAATTGTTTGTTCGTATCAATTACACATTGTTAACTTTTTCAATATCATTGACAACATTTCTGCGTACCGCAATTAAATTGTGCTAATGATAAATATGACGGCAATGACTCCAGTATTTAAACAAGTACGCTGATTAATTGAAAAGTGAAATCTTTAGAAATCGGAGACAATCATTGCCTTGTGACTCAGCTCATACATACTCCTTACTTAATGAAAATTATGCTGAGTATATACGTATATATATATGTATTAATATCCCACTTTATTATTATTATTAAATCTAAAATAAACCGCGATAAAATCCGTTGTAAAATAGTTTTATTTAAATGTGTGAAATTCTCGTAAATCTAAGAATCTATACCCATTTTATTTTGAAAGAATTGACGCCAAGATGTGTGGGCATGACCAACATGACTAATTAGTGTATATCCACAGAAAAAACAACATATGTAATTCGAAGAATATAAATTAATGTTGTTTAGTGTTTTATTTCCTATTTTATAGAATTCACAGACCGTGACAGGAATTTGTCGGTTAAAATGCATTGCTTGTAAAATGTACATACATAGGACTTTTAACTGTCATGCACAACATGTTTAAGTATTTTATTGAAAAAAAATTACAAAGAAATATAGTATTATGCCTGTGTTTCCCGAAAGAGTAGGCAGAGGTAAATACTACCCTCTATTTACCAGCTAAGTCAGCTAAATAAGTTAAGGCCCCATACGTAATGGGGAGCGAGCCTGTTGCCGTTCTTCGGGTACAATTCCAAACTTCGTCTGCAACTAGCGGCAATTATCGGCTGCAACAAGACTGGCCGGTGGCGTGGTCGGTAAGATAGTTGAGAAAAGACCCGTGCCCAGCAGTGGGACACTAAAAAGGGTTGAAGTAACATAATTGGTATTCCTTTAAATACCAATTATTAGTAATAGTCTTAGTAGTAGTCTTTTTAGAACCGTATTTAGTATCTTATTATACTAGTGCATTGTAATGTGGCAACTAAGTGCCGTCAAACTAATTAATTCAACAATAATTATGTGCAAACTGAGGAAATAATAAAAAAAACGTTTTGCACACCTGCAGCCGTACTATGACACCGATAAGTGTTATTATTGCAGTTGTAAGAAAGAGAAGCTGCTCTACACATTGTATAGCGGCATCCTTCTTCCGCAGCTCCAAGCTTGCTGTTGTGTGTGTGCGACATAGGACTTATTATTTTTTTGACGTGACAACGTCTTAAATTAGGTTGCGGCTGGGAGGCACTTATGAAAAAGTGTAACGCTCGGTAACGTTACGATGAGTCACCGAACGAGAGAGAGGCCCGCCGAATGCCTTGCGTCTCTCTCCCACTCAACTATGTTTCATCCTTCTTCCTACTATACGAATGAATATTCACATTAAAATTATTTTACCACTCAAAGTCGTTGTCACGTAAAACTTTCGCCCGTATACCGAATTTACAGGCAACCAATTTTTTTTTATTTACATTTTTTACTAATATCAAGAAGCCGAGACATGTTATTTTTCTGTAGGTAATTAGTAGGTACTAGCAGCGGTGGCGCAGTGGTACGGGCCTCGACTTAGAAATATAAGGTCGCGGGTTCGAATCCCAGTCGTGCCCACACATCTTTGTGTGAATTGTTTCATCGCCGCTGTACAATATCGGTGAAGGAAAAGATCGTGAGGAAACCGGCATGTCTAAGAACTAATCATTCGCGGACATGTGACATCCACCAACCCGCACTTGGCCAGCGTGTGTGGATTAAGGCCTAAACTCTCTCTACTCGTAAGATAGTTGAGAGAAGACCCTTGCCCAGCTGTGGGACACTAATAGGGTTGACGTGTGATTCCCCTTCCGCAGCTCCAAGCTCGCTGTTGTGTGGGTGCGGCACAAAACTCATTACTATTTTTTTACTAATGTCAAGAAGCCGAATTAATTAATATGTTATTAAATAGATTTCACATCTTATTTTTCTGTAGGTAAGTAGTTAGTATTGTACATATTAATATTAACCAAGTGCAAGTCGCGCTAAAATCAACATTATGTATTTGCAAAATAATTTGAATATAATACTGTTGTCAGTAAATACTCTACAATATCTACTATATAAAAATAAGTCGAGTTTTCCTTCCTGACGCTATAACTCCAGAACGCACGAACCGATTTCCACGGTTTTTGCATTCGTTGGAAAGGTCTTGGGCTCCGTGAGGTTTATAGCAAAGAAAATTCAGGAAAAATTTCAACAGAAAAGCGGGAAAATGTTACATAAAACGAAGCCATCTAGTGGCAAAACGGAGTTCGTCGGGTTTGCTAGTTATAATTATAAATGTCAATCTCAATATGTCAGAATCATTAATGACAAATAAAACATACAGTTTAAAATAATTTACTACGTTTTTTTTGGTATTGTTCATGATTACAGACAACTTTTCCAAAAAACACTTTCTTTGGACCGACTATGTTAGTGTCAAATTGCATCTAATTCTGTCAAATACGTGACAGAGTAACAAATATCTTCGCATCCACACATTATCCAAGCTTTTTTTTATAAGAAACTAACTTCTTTCTTTTTACTTCTTTTAAGTATATTTATGATAGACAGAGGGTATAATATCTTTGCGCAAATAATGTTAAGGACCTAATTATGAACAGGTGCAGACGAAGCGCAAACATGTAGTAATTATAAATGTTTGTAATTAGTAATCATGATTTGCAAACACCGGGCTACTTATCATTTGAGTGCATTAAAATTTGTTAAGATAATTTTTTAATTTTTTTTATATAATAAAAATATGCAACATTTTTGAGATAATATATATTTACCTTATATTTTTAAGGTGAGGCCAGTATCGCTGCGCTACCGCTGCTCGCTGGTCGCGGGTTCGATTCCCAGTCGCGCTCACATATCTTTGTGTAAATTGTTATATCGCCGCTGCTCAATATCGGTGACGGAAAACATCGTGAGGAAACCGGCATGTCTAAGAACTACTCATTCGAGGAAATGTGACATCCACCAACCCACACTTGGCCCGCGTGTGTGGATTAAGGCCTAAACTCTCTCAACTCATAAGATAGTTGAGAGAAGACCAGTGCCCAGCAGTGGAACACTGAAAGGGTTGACGTGACATATTTTTACCTAGTAGTAGGTAGGTTAATCGTAAAACAAATATCATTTAACTAGTTTTTATTTATATTTTTTGTATATAGAAGTTTGAATGATTAAGAGTTCCCACGTTGGGAGTGGATAAATCCTGCGCAAGATCATTGCTGCTCGAATCAAAAATATTCTTAATCTAAATAAAATTCTCGTGTCACAATGTTAGTTACCGTACTCCTCCGAAACGGCTTGACCGATTTTTATCAAATTTTATGTGCTTATTCATTAGGTCTGAGAATCGGTCTACTATCTATTTTTCATTCCCACTTAGGGTTATCCACCCGTAACCTTTTTTAAATTGTTTTAGAAATTTTTTTTATAATGTGGCATTAAAAAATACATAAAACCCTAAATTTTCACCCTTCTATCACCAACCCCTATTTTTTTAGTAAGTTTTAATAGCGATATTAGTAATTTAAAGGTGCGAAATACGGGGTACGAAGTTCGCCGGGGCAGCTAGTTGTAATATAAAAGTTACTTAAATATAAAAAATTGGTCTTAAAACATATTTGAAATTTTTTTAATAACTATTTCTAATCAAATAAAATATTCTCGAATTAAAATATTTTTATAATATTTTTGTATTTGTATAATATATGTCGCAGCGTTAGCTTAGAACTAAACGGACGGTTAAATGTCACAGGTGTTCCTCATTCTGCCTGTCAGTTGACAATTGACAAGATGTCAATGTTACTCAGGTTGGGCATTTATATACAAAACCATAAGATAAGTTATGTAATCAAAAAATAATGAATTTAATCTAAAAAAAATGTTTAATACAAAAGTTGTAGATAATTTAATTCTCTACAATATTGACAATATATACAAATAGTCTAAAACCCGAAGAAAACCACATATTACAGATATTAAGAAAAAAAGAAAAAAATAAAGATATTAAAATAATAAAAAAAAATGGATGTTTGTCACCTTTGACCCCTGACTATTAAACTGGTCGGAATTGTTGCTCCTTTTAGGTTTTTAACCTTAAAGAGGCTCATTCCACTGCCACCTTCTCACTGATAATCATTCGTAATCACGAGTGAATCGGTATACTGGGCTGGCGCTTTCCATCGCTTAACATCATTGTTTAACATCAGGCAAGTAGTAGTCAAGCGCCAGGCTATCAAAGAATAAAAAACTTGCGACCATGCGAATTTTGAGAACAGTTTTAGGATGCCAAAATACGAGTTTTTACGTGGTAATATACTGGGTAAGTCGATTTTCAGAGATCAGATATCACCTACAATCGAACAAATCTAAGAAGTACCTTTTGACGTTTCACTGTTTTCCATTAAATTAGCTTTATAGAGGCGTAATTCACACTATTTTTATTAGCTTTCCTGTAAAATAATTGAATTATGAAGCAATTTTTATTTTAACATCACATAAACAATTTGCATACAAAAAAATTAAATTCTAAATGTAAGCTACGTTTAGAACTGTCAAACGGTACTTCTTAGATTTGATGGACTGCAATTTGGCCTAAGATGACTGGATTATAAGTAAGTCCAGCATAACTGACAGATTGAACCAGTTTTTCACACAAGTGCGTCCACCACAAAGTACGCCAGCTAAGCTACGGAAAAGAGTCGAACTAAGTCGAAATAACAGTACCCTGCGAACAGCTTATTTACTGATAATGTATTACAAAGTCAGTACAATATCATAAACAAATATGTACAATCAACCACAATGATTTAAGCATGCTAGTCAAGAGCCCGCAATTTATTCCCTCGAGAGCAATCAATGAACCACATATTTTGACGTTTCATTAAACCACTCGACATCTTCATATCTCGCGCGTAGTTATTTATGCGCGCGAGTGTACCTTTAGGGTTTACGCACAGTAAATAGACAATATTTAACAGTAGGATAACTCCGTCCCTTTATCAAAAGTGCACCTTCAATCTAAATCACGTGGTCCCGGTTAGTGAAAATGAGGTGACTACAAACTGGAATTGTCTTAGATTTACGCGAATATCACACATTGAAATAAAACTACTTTTTAACGGATTTTATCGCGGTTTATTTTAGATTTTAGATCCCGACGTTTCAAAGTCTTTTCAGACTTCATGTTCACGGGTTGACTGAGGTATTTGACGTCCAAAAATATTAATCACAATTATTGCTGACTACCTTCAAACATTAATATTTAAGTTGCGTTCCGATTTAAGCAAACTGAGCTCACAGTGTCTTGAATTCTGAGTTGATGTTGCTTGGGTTTTGGTACAAGTAAATTAAGCACTGGGTCCCAAGCTAGTGGTATATTATTATTATTATTTTGTTTTTTATTTCAATGTGTGATATTCGAGTAAATCTAAGACAATACTATGGTGGTAAGATAGCCACCCGACCAGACTAAACCGCCCCGCCAAGCGGTCTTGCGTTTTTCAGTGCGATACCTGGGATATTATTCTACCTAATTTCGACCATTGGTAATCTCACACGACCACTAGGTATCCAAAACCAAGCCGGACTTGTGTGAACTATAGAAACCAGGTAACGGGTTATAAATTATAATTATCGCCCTCAGCCGTCTAGCGGCAAGCGTGTTCGTAATAACCGCAAGATCCAGAGTTTTATTCCTGGGTCGAGCAAAATTAACTACCTAATATGACTCTAGTCTTAAAAAATCTTATTTGCTGCTCGAAGTTTGTTTCCCTATTACCTAAGGGACCTAAGCATAGCCGGTGAGAAGTGGGTTATATTCACCTCTACAGACACCTTCGGTTTATACAGGCGTGATGTTATGCTATTCTCATGATATTTTACTTTACTGATATTAAATTGGATTAGAACTTGTGACCTATATTTTAAATCCAAGTCTAGCACCACTGCGCCACTGCACCTCTACTAAGCAGTGATTCATTAAACCCCGTTCTTTACACGAAAGAAAAGCTATGAAAAACTATTAAAAGTATTGTCGGATGTTTTCAAAGAGTTTTTTATAACCAACACGGTCATATATCACTCACAGAGAAGTTTATTATCAGTATGTTAAGTCTAAACAAAAGTAAAATTATTCAATAAATAAATGTATTAATAGTAGCGTACCAAAATTAGTGTTGGCGAGTTTTTTTAATTCTAATTTTATAAAAGTGATAAGCAGAAGATATTAAGGCTTAATAATAACACCTTTTTTACAATTAAAACAGACTTGCCTAAGTGTAAGCCACTCCTACTCTACTTTTTATTATCAAACTATCATATAGTATAAAACGGAAAAAAGGTGGGTCATTAAACATATCACACACTAAAAACACACTCACCACAAACGTGTTTAGATGGAAATCTTTATCAACTGCCAAAATTGTGCCAAAAAGTATTTTTTTAAACTAACTTTAACTTTCATCGCATCGCTAATCAGGATGATGTGGTAGTTTTTTTTGACGTGATAACGTCTTTAAAATCGTTTTAGTCAGGTGACATGTTCAGAAACTTGTGTCACACCAAAACCTCACGAGCGCGATCGCAGGTATAACGAGAGAGAGACGGACCGATCTCCCGTCTCATCTCGAGCGCTGCCAGTCATTCCGTGAAACTTGTCACGCGGAATCCTCACGAGCGGAGGCTGGCATAGCGTTCGAGTGAGTGGACCGATCTTCCGTCTCTCTCACTCTAGCGGCAACAATATTAATTCCTTACTTCCCAAAAACTTATATCACCAATAAGACGTTATCACGTAAACATCTCGATCGTAAACCTACTTTACAAACAACCAATTTTTTTTTTTATTTATTAAAAGTAACCTCAGATCTTATTAAAATTATATAGGATTTTTGTCGAGTAATTTTTTAAACAGTCCTCTCTGTTCAATTATTTTACTGTAGCGTATATACTGTAAATTCCAGTTATGTGTAGCGAACAGTAACGTACTTAAGAGCAGTTTTTAATCGTCAATTATAATCGACTTTCGGCTATTAACATCGATATTTCGATTGTCTAAATCGTAGTAACGTTAGATACGATTTAATTGTCTCGAATGATTCATTGTATTATTTCTAATCGATTAAAAAACATAACTTTTACGATTTCACTGCGTTTTCTGTGTGCTGTTAAACTGCGCTGACATGATCAGAGTCTACCTACTTGGAGTCATTATCCTGTAATGGAACACCGAGATATTTTTAAAAGTAGAGAGTCAGTTTAAGATTAAGTAAGTTGACTTTATTGTTGAACCGTGTACATTTACAAGTGACATAATTTTTTTTTTAATCTAAAATAGTCTTGCGCTTGACCACAACTCGCCTGATGTGAAGCAATGATGCAGTCTACGCTTACCCAGTTAATACCGATTCACTCTAAACTTATAGAGCACTAGACATTAAATTTTAAAAGGCACAACAGTTTAGGTATATCCATATCGGTTTTGCAGTATAAGATACTAAAAATATTATTAATTTGATTAAAATAGACTTGAATATAAAATAGTTTTTTAATAATATTATTATGAGGTCAAAAAACTAAAAAAAAAAATTGTCTGAGCCATCTTCTGCTGTTTTCCTTCACTTCACGATATTGAGCAGCGGTGATGAAACAATGCACACCAAGGTCTGTGGGCTCTAGCGGGATCGAACCCGTGACCTTATATTACAAACAAAGGCCAATACCGCTGCGCCACCGCGGACTATCTAAGCAGCGGTGGCACTAGTGTTATTAAATATTATTCTTAAAAAGTAATAAAATAAATTCATTCAAGCTTTTTACTTTAAAGTAGATTATCAATAAATTTCACAGCTGCCTCGTTTCGCACCATTATCGATTAAAATCGATTAAACGCTATCGATTATAATTGATCGGCGCACGAGCTCGATTCACAAAACGATTGTCAGATTAACGCAGTGTCGATTCAAGGCGACCGTTGTGAAAATTCACTAAATATTCGGTATTTTTTGTGGGCAGGTGATTTAGTTTACTTTTTATTTTGAAATAGGCTTGCGATTGACTACAATTCACCTGATGTTAAGCAATGATGTAGTCTACGATGAAACGCGCTTACCCAGTAAATCAGTTCACTCGTGATTTGAAAACGAGCAGATTATAGCTATCGGGAAACAGAGATGCCGGTAGCGGATTCCACAACTTGGCAGTTCGCACAATTAAAATGCAAGCAACGCGTTTTGTGCGTACCCGCGGAATTTCCACCATATATCGATGGCTGCTGGTTGCTGGTTTCATCATAGAGATAATTACACCTACAATAAATTAGCTCAGACAATACTAGCTCCTAAACAGTACAGCCTTCACCTTTAGCTAATACAGGTAGGCCTGTATTTAATATTGTATATTTTTGTATAATTTTCACATAAAAATTACAACCCGTTTAACAAACTTATGTCAATAATAGTTCATTCTTGAACAAGTGATAGGGCGCATACAAATGAATTGAACCCCTACTAAGGTACTTAATTCGATACGATATCTACGAATTTTCGATATCGATTCATATGCAACGATTAGGTACATGTTAAACTATTCGCCGAACATCTCGCCCAACGCACACACGGCTGCACATCGAGCTATACATTTCCAGTATAAGCTGATCTCGCATTGTATAGGATTTCCGTACAACGAGAGGTCAGCTTATACTGGCAATGTATAGCTAGATGTGAAGCCGTGTGTACTTACACCAAAAGAAGCGCGTCTATTCATAACGACTAGACAAATCAGGTGTTTGCATATTACTTCTGGGGCCTATTCGTCTCTACTCGCCGAGTACCTGCAACAGTAAAAACGGACGCTTTTGCCCACTGTACTAAAAAATGTGAAGTTGTTACCTTCCGGTCCAAGATGGCCGAATTCTTATTTGAAACGGATAGTATTCCCCACTGAGGTACACAGATACACAGACGTACACGTACACGTCAAACTTATTACATCCAATGGTAGGGTCTCCGACCATAATTAATAACTACAAGTTTTATTAACTATAGCGATATTGGCATTTGTCAACTTTTACGCGATACCAATCTATAAACACAACACTTAGGCCAATTTAAATAGGGAAATTAACTATACAATATATTTACAGGTTTTCTAAAGCTAAACTCAGAAATAACTTATTTTAAATTCACACAAGGAGTAGCAGAACATAATAAATACCTGTTATTATAATAATTGTAACGCACTATCGATTTTATAATCGATTATCGTATGATCGATTTTAAAATTCACCGCCTAATAGGTGTTGATAGTATCGAATCGATACATCTTGAGGCAGGGTTGTTATTAGTACAAGAGTATACTATTAATTAGCAATTGGCACTTTGTAATTTAAATAATTCTAAATTTAAAATTTAATAACAGCCAATGCATAGGTATTTCACTTCACTTCGACCCTTTTTAGCTAGGCGCGGGCCTTCTCTCAACTGTCTTACGAGTTGAGATAGTTTAGGCCTTTAATTAAATAATAGGCATTAATTTAACTTTAAGGAATATTCTAAAAAAAGAATTAGCGAAATTGATTCCGCCGTTGTCGAGTTTTGAGCTTATCAACAATTTAGTAATTCATTTTTAATAGACAACAGCTATAGGCCGACCGTCTAACTCACGTATCGCCTATCGCCAAGATTCTGACTCTTCAAGCTGCACAGACAGTGATGATGATTCAAGCGATATGGATATTATTAGTGACGAATAGTCTAACATTACTTTTATCTGTGGTTAAATAGTTCTATAAGAGATTAATTAATGTTTTATGACTTTGTACCTCAGATGGCCATACGCGAGTTAAACGGTCTATCTATAGTTACTAACATACTTAGCAATAAAGCGGACCTTAAACAAAAATAAAGTTTAAAAGTACATTACAGGGGATATAAACGACATTTGTAACGAGGGCAGATCTGATAGTTGAGAGTTTAATTGAGTTACACCGGTCTTTCTGATTTATAGCGGGGCCGAAACTTATTCACATTCGTTCCATGAAACACGGGCAAGAAAGATGTCGGACATTCTGAAAACAAATGTGTGAGGAACATGTTACGTAACTTCTATAAACCGACCGTTTAACTCGCGTATCGCCTATCGCCAAGGTTCTGACTCCTCAAGCTGCACAGACAGTGATGATGATTCAAGCGATATGGATATTAGTGACGAATAGTCTTACATTACTTTTATCTGTGGTTAAATAGTTCTTTATGAGATATAATTAATGTTTTATGACTTTGAACCTCAGATGGCGATACGCGAGTTAAACGGTCGGCCTATAGTACTAAATTGTTTCTGCCAGTTTTTGGGCAAGGCGAGGTGACCACGTACAGCACACTTGTATAAGTTGAAGTTGAAGATGATGCATACAAACAATCATTCGTAATCACGAGTGAATTAATACACAGGCGCGTTCCATCGTGGACAACATCATTGTTTACCATCAGGCAAGTTGTTGTCTGGCTTAAGCCTATTACAGAATTTAAAAAAATTGGTTGCCTGTAAAGTTGGTATACGGGCGAAAGTTTTACGTGACAACGACTTTGAGTGGTAAAATAATTTTAATGTGAATATTCATTCGTATAGTAGGAAGAAGGATGTAATAATAGTAACAATTTAAAACATTTATTTATACAAAGAATTATATTTAAAACATTAATTTATACAAAGAATCTCGCTCTTAGGCGGGCTAACTGTGCTCGAGTGGAAGGGACGCGTGCCTTTCACTTTTTATGTCTGTCTCTCTCGCTCTTAGGCGGGCTAACCATGCCCGAGTGGAAGGGACGCGTGCCTCTCACTCGCTCTCATTGTGAGCGCATAACGTGAGCGGAGCGTAACGCAGTTTCTTGAAGTGTCACCCGGCAAACCAATTTATAAGACGTTGTCACGTCAAAAAAAGCGTTACAAACTGGGGAACGTAAGCTATACCAGTTCCATGTTAAATGTTCTGTGTGAAGCGCAGATATACCTAGCTACATGGAAAATGATTATTTGACTTGTAGCTAAAAGTCACAGCTTTTATATAGAAAAGACTGTACAGAAACTACGAAGAAATAGTTTAACACATTACCTAAACACACAGTCGTGAATATTCTTTAATCCTTACTTCCTTACTAATATTATAAACACGAAAGTAACTCTGTCCATCTGTGTCGTTATCACCCCAATACTACTGAACTAATTTGGATGAAATTTGTCATGGAGATAGGTAGAGACCTGGGATAGAACATAGGGAACATAGTATTTTTCCGACTGCGCAAAAAGAGGTTAACGATTTAGCGCGATAGCCGACATTAGCTAATGTATAAAATTGTTATCGTCAAAAGTATGCGGGGTGTGGTGGAAGATATTTTATTCGAATTCTGGTCCATAAACGAAATTTAAATTACCTTATGTCGCAGTAAGATAGATCAAGCCGTAATATAGTTATATCCCTAGGGATATAATCCGCACACTTCGAAAGCTATTTCACTAAACTTAATCTAGTAATTTAGGTATGTCACTAAACTTGGACCGTTTTGTAACATTCGTATAACTATGTTACGGTATATAATTATATCCCTAGGGATATAACTATATTACAGCTTGATCTATTTTACTGCGACATGTATACTGACAGCTGGGGGTCCAGCTATGCGATCATGTCGGTAGGCTAGTCGATCCGTACAATTTAGTTTCCGTTCCTACACAACCGTGTGTCTCAAAGATCTCCCACAAGCGATAGGTAGCAGTGCAAACCTGCAAACTTGCAGTCAGTGTAATATTTTTTACTTGCAATAATATATTATTTAATCTCGATTTAAACTTCAAATTGTTAGGCGTGAAGTTTTACATCTTGTTGACAGTTCATATAGCAAATAATTGTGTTTTTTTTTACCAGTAGCAGTTATTAAATTTTTAAGGTTTGAACACACTGTAAATGAGTACACGTGACATAAAGTAGCGTAACACAGTGTGAAGTAATTTTACTAGCCTAGTGGCTTTATACAAATGTTTTTTATTATTTTACGAGCCGGTGGCGTGGTCGGTAAGATACTTGCTTTTCACGCCGCTGGTCGTGGGTTCGATTTCCACCTGAGACAAACATTTGTTTATATATGTCTGTTTGTCTTGTGTCTGGGTGTAATTATCTATATTTAAGTATACATTTACAAAAGAAAAGTATATTATGTAGTATATTACCAGTTATCTGGTTTCCATAATACAAGCTCTGCTTAGTTTGGGATCAGATGACCGTGTGTGTTAATGTCCCACTATATTTTTATTATCATATGGCACAATTTTTGTCTTCAACCTCTAAATGTTTTATAAATAATTTATATTCTTCTACGACCTTGCCTTCGACTTAGAGTGTTATTGCCAAAAATAATAAAATTTGATTAAAATTTTTGAAATTCGAACGTTAAGTAGGCTCGTACAACATTTCTGTTACTTTATTAAATTTACCTTTAAATAAAATAAATCTTTATTTCAGATAGTTTAAAGTCCGTATTTGGTAGTAACAATGTTTTACATACCCCTTTATAGATAGTAGTATTATTTTTTTTAAGAAAACAAGAAGTAAGATTAATAAGAATTAAAATATAGGCTTTTCTCATTTGTTTCAAGTTCGATTTTTAACACTATTCTAGTAAAAAATCTTTCAATCACTTTCTATCGCCAAAAAAACTAATCAAGTAGAAATCATATGTTTTCTATCAAACAATAATACAGGTTAGTCAACATTTATTCTAAAGTAAATATGAACATTTTCATATACTGTGTAGACACCTTATTACAAGGCGCAAGGCGAACCCTGTTTTGATAAGTAACCGGGCGGACCGTAGTCCTCACTCCCTCGTTATCAATTAAATGAGAAGTTTGATCTCACCACCTTTAAAATAAACAAGTAATTAGTTTACTTTGCGAATATAAAAAATAGTTAAATCGGAATTGAATATATATATTTTCTTGTCAAAAACTTACACCTTTGACCATTCGGTACCTGCACACAATTGTGTTTAGTTTTTTAATTAGTAGTTAATGTTATGCGTGTGTATTGACCATACATGACTATCCAACGGAGACGCTCAAGAAAAGATTCTAAGCAGCTACCTATCCAAAAGCTAGCCGCACTGAGTTGCGGTTGATCTCCATTTACGAATATTAATAAACATGAATATTTAAGTTGCGTTCCGATTTAAGCAAACTGAGCTCACAGTGTCTTGAATTCTGAGTTGATAATTGATAACAGAGAAAATGGTTGGAATATACCACCAGCTTGGGACCCAGTGCTTAATTTACTTGTACCAAAACCCAAGCAAAATCAACTCAGAATTCAAGACACTGTGAGCTCAGTTTGCTTATATCGGAACGCAACTTAAATATTAATGTTTGAAGGTAGTCAGTAATAATTGTGATTAATATTTTTGGACGTCAAATACCTCAGTCCACCCGTGAACATGAAGTCTGAAAAGACTTTGAAACGTCAGTATCTAAAATCTAAAATGAACTGCGATAAAATCCGTTAAAAAGTAGTTTTATTTCAATGAGTACTTTATTGTTATTATTATTATGTAACTAATTTGGTTGGCCCGCCACAAAGTGGACTGATGACAGTATTAATATTGCGGGAAGCCGATGTATGTTAACGACCAACAACCGATCGCTGTGTTCTAATGGGAAGGCCTATGTCCTGCTGTCGACGCCCCCAGGATGATGATGATGGATTTGGTTGAGCAGCAGTAATGGCCTCACTTTAGAAATATAAGGTCGTGTGTTTGATCATCGCTTAAATTGCTTCAGAAAACTGCTAACTAATCACTAGATATGTGACATCCACCAACTCGCACTTGGCCAGGGCCTGGATTCTTGCGCTTCAGATATTTAATTATCTCTAATAGACATTTTTGAAACATTAATGGCGATTTCTTTTGTTTTTCTGGGCACGGGTTTTCTCTCAATTATATTATGAGTTGAGAGAGTTCAGGCCGTAATCCACACACGCTGGCCAAGTGCGGGTTGGTGGATGTCACATGTCCTCGAATGATTAGTTATTAGTTATATGCCGGTTTCCTCACGATGTTTTCCTTCACCGATATTGAGCAGCGGTTATGAAACAATTCACACAAAGATTTGTGGGCACGACTGGGATTCGAGCCCGCGACCTTATTTTTCTAAGGCGCCACCGCTGCTCACTGCTGTCTCGATTATTTACAAAATAATCAGCTTATTATTCCACGGCAGCTGTCAACTGCAATAAAATCATACGCAAAATATTAACAACTGCCTCCCTCCAATTAACGCTCCCATATATTATCCTATGCCCAACTGTCACGATGACGTCAGTTGCGTGAAACGAAACGTCAGAACGCTAATCGAGAGATTGGCTTACTCGATACGCGGTTGTCACGAATGTCACTATGAGTGGGACATGGAATTGAATGGGCTATTACCTTTATCAATACACTTTATTTTATAAATTTAATTTATAAAATAAATATAGTTATTTTATAAATTAAAATTATAAAATCTTTTTTTATTGTTCTTGCTACATTTGTGGCTATACAATTTTATACTATAAAATAAACTGTTTGAACTTTAATAAATACGATTAGACTTATTGTTAATAAATAAATAATAATAATATAGTGGGACATTAACACACACGGTTATCTGATCCCAAACTAAGCAGAGCTTGTACTAAGGAAACCAGATAACTTGTAATATATCTACTACTTTAATACTTTTCTTTTGTAAATATATACTTAAATATAGATAATTACACCCAGACACAAGACAAACAGACATATTTAAACAAATGTTTGTCTCGAATGGGAATCGAACCCACGACCTGCGGCGTGAAAAGCAAGTATCTTACCGCCCGTCAATGCCACATAATTTAAATTAATTTAATTTTTGTGATAATTAAAGATTAAATGTAAAAAATCCAAGCGATGTTTAGTTCTTGTCTTTATTCAACTTCAATGTTGAACTAATTTAAAAGATAAGTTTTTAAACTAAGAGAGAGTTAGTTTAGGCCTTAATGCACACACGCTGGCCAAGTGCGGGTTAGTTGATGTCACATGTTCTCCATTGATTATTTCTTAGACATGCTGGTTTCCTCACTATGCTTTCCTTCACTGATATTGAGCAGCGGTTATGAAACAATTCACACAAAGATCTATGGGCACGACCGGGAATCGAACCCGCGACCTTATATATCTAAGGCGAGGCTGGTAACGATGCGCTACCGCTGCTCGTAACTCAACTCTGTCAACTTGTAAGATAGTCGAGAGAAGACCCGTGCCTAGCAGTGGGATACTAAATGTAGTAAGCGTGGTCCAGCAGTAAGCGTGAAGTTTTACAAAGTTGCCGTCCGTCGAGCAGAAATTATTTTCTGAAATACTAAGAAAACCTTTTAATCAGCTTGAAATTTGAAACTTTACTTGATGAATGGCAATAGACTCGCGCCCCACTACATATTTGACCAAAATAGCTAATGAAAAGTGTTTAATATTCACCTTTTCCTACAATGTCGGGTAATACAGTTAAATACGTATTTCTTTTGTAATAAACAGGTATTTGTTTGACTTGACGGTGGTATAAAAAGACTCTTATGGATCAAATAATTTGTTCATCCACACTCAAGAGACCAATAATGGTTCTTAAACATTTAAAATATTCGAAACATTTACAAAATTGTAATTTTAAATTTAGAATAAAGGGTTCTATAACTCTTTGGAATTCCCACAGGGCGCGCTGACGGGGAATGATTTAAAACCTCTTTGCTCCTTAATTAATACGAAATACAAGAATACTGTTTATCTCTTTTCTTCATTCCTATTCTTAAATGTTTTATATATCCTTCTCATTTACTCTAACAGTAAACCACATTGGAAATTACTTGTATTGAGACATCTCGGTTTGTGGTGATTTATTGGGAGTCGGTAAGAAATTTTATCAATATGTTTACTTTAAGAATTAGTGGTAAGTAAGCCACGTATAGCGATTTATGTAGTTATGTTAATTTAAAATTGATATCACACTTTGTTTATAGTTTTAAGAGGTTCGGATTCCTATTGTCGGTGCACTTAAAAGAGTTACTGTAATGGTTTATTTATTTTGGTATTTATTTACCCTAGGAGTAATGCTCATCATCTTTATTAATACATCATTGACTGAGAGAGTTTGAGTAATGTAAATAAATAAATAAATAGTATTGTTTGCAAACAATTTCATAGCATCGTACTACCGAATAGCGTGACGGAGCTATAATAAGATGCGTGACATGCGAGCGCGTGACACGTCTCTACGCTTTGAACGAATGAGTGAAGATTTATGAATGATTTCTGTTGATTTGTTGTATTACTATGCGTTTCAAATAAGAATAGGACTGGACTCGCGGCTAACTTCATACCAAATACTAAGCAAAAGTAGCGTCAGCACAAAATTATCAAACCACAGACAGTATCTAATATTATTTTAAAATGTATGGGAAAGTGATTTATGTAGAAAACTTCAGTTAAGTATGCAGTTACAATACAGCTACCTCCTAAATAAATTTACGCGCTATGATGCCACAAGCTTGTGCACAAATACATATAAACGGATAAAAAACACCGATTTTTTCGTCGGAAGTTAATAAAAATACTATTCGTACCTAGATATTCGACTCCAAATGTCCAATCTTACTCGAACAGCACTAAGATTTTTTACTTAATTGTTTTTTTTTGTTTAGACGTGATTGTTATATTGAACAAACATTTTTGCTCACTGTACTAAAAAATGTAAAGTTGTTGCGCATTCCAGTCCAAGATGGCGGATTTTCAATCCTATTCTTATTTAGAACGCATAGTAAGTACCTACATTAGACTATTAATACCTCGGCGGCGGCGCTGCGGTATCGACCTCGGCTTTGAAATATCGTTACAAAAAAGAACATCACATCAATCTTTTTTAGTGTTCTACTGTTGGGTTCAGGCTTCCCTCAACTATCTTACGTGTTGAGGCCTTAATCCCCACACACTAGCAAATTACGGATCGGGGGATGTCACATGTCCATGAATGATTACCTAGTTTTTAGACATGCGCGTTGCCTCACAATCTTTTTTTTCACCGATATTGAGCAGCGGTGATAAAACAATTCTCACAAAGATGGTGTGGGCACGACCGAGAATCGAACGCGCGACCTTATATTTCAAAGACGAGGCCCGTACCACTGCGCCACCGCTGCTAGTACCTACTAATTTACCTACAGAAAAATAAAATGTCTCGGCTTCTTGATATTAGTTAAAAAAGCAAATTAAAAAAAAGTAGTAAGTCCTGTGTCGCACCCACACAACAGCAAGCTTGGAGCTGCGGAAGAGGGATGCCGCTATACAATGTGTGGAGCAGCTTCTCTTTCTTAGAACTGCAAGAATAACACTTAGCGGTGTCATAGTACGCGCCACCGCTCCTTCTTTAAGAACATAATGTCGATAAATAAGTCAAAGAAAGGTATTAATAAATACCTATTAATAAATACCTACACACAAAAATTGCAGCGGTGACGCAGCGGTACGGGCCTGGCCTTAGAATAATAAGGTAGCGGGTTCAAATCCTGGTCGTACCTACAGATCTTTGTGGGAATTGTTTCATCTCCGCTGCTCAATATCAGTGAAGGAAAACATCGTGATGAAACCGGCATGTCAAAGAAATAATCATTCTAGGACATTTGACATCCACTAACCCGAACTTGGCCAGTATGTGTGGATTAAGGCCTAAACACTCTCAAACTCATTAGATAGTTGAGAAAAGACCCGTGCCCAGCAGTGGAACACTAAAAAGGGTTGAAGTGAAGTGACACACAAAAATATAGATGCCTAAGTCCAGTAGTGGACTGCTATAGGCCGATGGTGATGATGATCTCTTACATTTCCCCACAAAGTAAAACAGTGGTAATGTGTATACACCTACCTACTTATTTAAAACCCGGAGTGTTTAAGTTTTAGGTACCAACTGAATTATTTATTTGGCTCAGCCTTCTTTTTTTAAATTTCCTCCTGTCACCACTGGTACCTAACTGCATCTAGGTCGCCATCAGCGGTCAACACAAAAGAACTGCCGATGTAACCTCTCTGGCCGGTGGCGTGGTCGGTAAGATACTTGCTTTTCACGCCACAGGTCGTGGGTACGATTCCCACACGAGACAAACATTAGTGATGAACATTTGTGTTTGTGTCGAGTCTGGGTGTAAATAATATCTATATAAGTATTTATTTACAAAAGAAAAGTATTATATGTATAGTATATAACAGTTATCTGGTTTCCATAGTACAAGCTCTGCTTAGTTTGAGATCAGATGACCGTGTGTGTTAATATCCCACTATATTATTATTAAACTTATAAATAAATTCAACCGCGTAGTAAGTATACTCGGTCACTTGTAACTCCGTATTTACTAAATAGCGTGACATAGTTTTAATAAGATGCGTGACAAGCGCGCGTGACACCGCTCTCGCTTTGAACGAATGAGTGAAGATTTGTGAATGATTTCCGTTGATTTGTTGGTAGAATATGAAATACAAATTGCTTATCAATGTCGACTATCAATAACAGAATTTATTATTTGTTGACCTTATTTAAATGGTATTTGCTGAAAATCAATGCTGTGGGTCGCCTCTAGTAGGCACTTACAGCGTTTACTGAGCAATGTCCATGTTTGACACTGATGGGTCACACTTACTCTTTGCTTTTTTGTTTTCTTCTTTTAACTGTTTCCATTTATGTGTTTTTCTCTTTTCATGTGTTTTTTTTATTTTTTTTATGTGATTTTGTTAAGGATATCACCTTCTTCTTCTTGTTTAATTATGGCCTCTTCAGAAATTATTCCGCAATTTTGCCATTAGTGGTAAAAAAAGCTATAATAAAAGCTAAAATATTAACAAAAAAAACCGACTTCATGGATGCCATTCTCAGAACTAAACCAAACTGAAATGGGACCACACGGGAAGCATCAGCTTTCAATTAAAAAAAAAATATGAGGTAACAAACATAAAAAAACATACAGTCGAATTGATAACCTCCTCCTTTTAGAAGTCGGTTAAAAATACTAAATCATGTTGTCAAGGATATCACCTCCAAAATGCCTCTAGTAGGCACTCACAGCGTTTACTGAGCAATGTCCATGTTTGACACTGATGGGTCACACTTACTCTTTGTTTTTTATATTTTTCTTCTTTTAACAGTTTACATTTATGTGTTTTTTCTCTTTCTATGTGTTTTTTATATCATTTGATTATGTGTGTCCTGTCTTTGTCAAATATATGTTTATCTTTCTTTCTTTCATGTTATGCGTTAGTCAGTTTCATTTGTTATTTTAATACATTGTATAACAACCGACTTTTTATTTTAAAAGCGAGTCAGTCAGTCTTTATACCTCTGCGTCACCGTCTACATCTGTATTGATAACATCCTCCTGTTTTCAATCGGCTAAAAGTGTATAAAAAATTCCATGCTATTGTTTTAAAATTCCGCAGATCAAACATCGGTACGTTATGGCCTCCACATGTCCAGTCATTAGCAGGTCACGGTGCGTACCCATCGCCATAGGGTTGTACCCTATGCCCCGTGCCATATTGTGTAACAGTTACGACAGCTGCCACCCACAATTTATACGTTTATAATTGTTTTCTTCGTGAATTATGATGTGTTTTGTTATTAATTATTTTTAAACCACCGACAAAAAAGAGAGTAATTTTAACTCGTGTAGACTGTAGGTAGATCTGTGTACAAGTTTGTTACCATGTATGTCTAAACGGATTGACTGATTTTGATGGGCTTTTTTATTCGAAAGCCGAGCACTGGAACTGGCTGAAATGATTTTTTTTTACTATAACAGGCTTGCGTTTGAATACAGCTTGACTTTTGTTAAGCAGTGATGTAGTCTATGATGAAACGCGCTAACCCAGTTAATACCAATCCACTCGTGACTTGAATACAGGCAGATTATAGCCATCGGAAAACCGATATCAGAGACTGTCCCCTGAGATCAGCACGTTTAAGCCAACAACCTTTTTCAGCTTTATAATATTCACGCACACGCACACGAACACGTTTATTATGTTCTAACTATTGTGTTTATTATGTAGGAATAAGGGCTGACGGACCTTAATACAGATAGCTCTGTAACCTAGCTAGGACGTCAGTCTTTTCATTGTTACTGTATTTTATGCGATCCCAATTGTAAAATTCGTAACCTTACATTAATGGAAATAAACTTTATTATTATTATTATGTTTATCTTTTTTATCTCGGAGCTATGGAGCTCCGGACTTTTGAAAGGCGTGCGTGGGGCCGAAGCCAACACGTAGAGGCCTGTTAGACAATTTTGCTCTAAATGTAATGTGGCACCAACCGACGATTATCCCTGTTCGCACCATATATGTACAACAAAGGACAATCCCCGGTTAGAGCAGGACTACTAATTATTATTATTATTTCTTTTATTGTTTTCTTCTCGGATGGCACCGGTTTACTGAAGTACACACAAGCCAAGTGCACATCAGGCTGTTGGTGTACTGTCTGGTGGGACTGGTTGGTTAGTGGTGGACGTTATTATTATAATACTTCGTATAGATTCGTTTTTGGAATAATAAAGTCACCAGTCGCGACCATTTATGGCGTGCCCTATCTCTTTGTGTAAATGAAAACGACGACATTGCACACCTTTTGTTATTAATATTCATAAGTAAAGTTATATATACATACGGTTTTATTCATAAAAATCTTGGACTATTTTGTTAAAATGGACTTTGTCTCTTTCTTACTAGTATAAATGATAAGATGACAGACAAAGACAGACGAATTATAAACCTATTTTAGCTATAATAAGCTTATAAGACGTTTATGATCACGGGGGTTAATCTTTTGGTATTATTAACACTTATTTTACATACAGCACTACTACTTTGTAGAGCAGCGCTGGCGCAGCGGTCACAGCCTCGCCTTTGAAATATAAGGTCGCAGGTTCGATTCCTAGTCGTTCCCACACATCTTTGTGTGAATTTTTTCATCGCCGCTGCTCAATATCAGTGAAGGAAAACATCGTGAGGAAACCGGCACATCTAAGAACTAGTCATGTGACATCCACCAACCCGCACTTGGCCAGCGTTTGTGGATTAATGCCTAAACTCTCATACAAAGAAGTGTGGGCATGACCGAGGATCGAATCCACTGTTCTCTTGCTGTTCGCTGTTTGCTTGTTCGAACACCATGTCTGAAATTTGACCTCCGTATATAAACCTGATAAAATCCGTGTACTAAATTAAGTCAATTATTTTCTTAATTATCAACTATAATTATTCCTTTAATCTCTAAGTATATACCAATAAACGGAATTAACTGAAACCCAACTTAACTATGTAAATTCATACATAGCAATAAGGTTAATAACACATGGCATAAGATCTAGCGGTTAATTATCTATTGGTAATCGGACGGCTTAATTGTATTAAGACTTAGAGACTTTAAGACTTAATCCACTCGCCCTTTTAGAGTGTACTGTACCTACATTGGAGGATATCACAAAGTATGTTTCGAAATTTGAATTCATACACTTTATTTTTTTTTCTATTATAGATTTGCCCGTTATTATGCAATGATGCAGTCTACGATGGAACGTGCTAACTCAGTAAATTCCGATTTACTTGTAGCTTGCAGACAGGCAGATTACAGCTACCGGAAAACAGAGATAAATAGATAGATAATAGATTCCACAGTTAGACAATGCACACAACAAAAATGGAAGCAAAGCGCTTTGCGCGCTTTTTAATATGCTAGTTTCTTTATTTTTACTTTACTTATACTGCACTGTTGTTAAAACAATTTAAACAAATATCACGAATAAGAATCAAATCTATGACCTTTATTTCGATACCGTTTCGTCACCGCAATACGCTGCTCCTGTGTTCACAGCCTTATGTTAATTTTTAACTAACATTGGTTACTTCTGACCAGCTGGTTCGTGTTAAGCTACCATAAAGTTAATCGTATCGTGTTACCCAGTTAAAACCACATCTACTTAATCGATGGGTTTAGTTTTTTTTTGGATTACATTTAGATTTCAGTCTTAAAAGTAAGTTGCTAAGGAGTCTAGAAGTCGATGTAATAATAATTTTGATAGTCAGTTTTATTTAGCTCAAATTGATTACAACATTTTTTACATAAAAATAAAAATAAATAAATTTCCGATTTAGTCAACTGTAAAAAATGTATTTCTTAATAAACAAAATTCTCGTGTCGCGGTGTTTCTAACCAAACTCCTCCGAAACAGTTTGACCGATTTTTATGAAATTCTACATCTACGTTAGATAGGTTTGGGAATCTGTCTTCATCTGTTTTTCATACGCCTAAGCGATCACAGAAAGTTAACTAATCACAATAACACTAGATTGATAAGTTTGTTGGCACATCTGCTTCTCAATGCATCGGCTGTCATTTTATACTGTCATCGCGTCCGTCTTTGAAGTAACCTGTCACTCGAGAATGTCATTATGAGCGAACGAATGAACACCGAGCGTGGGTGAAGCGGCCATCTTAGAATGGGTGACATTGCGTGTTGAACCGTTTTGGCGTACGGTGGTGCAGATGCAATAACGTGCTCGGTGAACGTTACTATTTAATCCAACGTAATCTTAACGATCTGTAATTACCTGTTAGAATTCATGATTGTGCTATCGAGAGATGGGAGTGAAGTGATAATTGCCGTAGTTATTTTATTGAAATACCGTCTTCTTACCCGATTATTCACGCCTACCTAAAGTTGTCTGCTAATCCTGATAATTTTTAGTCCAAAAACCTTCGAAAGCCTTCATCAGAAGTTGGGATGCGAAGGGTAAACCAACAGGAGACCGTATTCAATCGAAGAAATAGTGATCCATGTGTGTTTAAGTGTTATATGGTAAGGTGGTTGCAAGAGGCCTAGTACGCCTAAGCCACGCTTTGACGGTTGTTAATGTAAAGCTGGTTGAAAGGGCCTCGTATGCCCGGGCCATGCTTCAGCAGTTGGTTGAAAAGGCCTCGTATGCCCGGGCCATGCTTTGGTAGTTGGTTGAAAGGGCCTCGTATGTCCGGGCCATGTTTAGGTAGTTGGTTGAAAGGGCCTCGTATGCCCGGGCCATACTTTGGTAGGTGGTTGAAGGGGCCTCGTACGCCCGGGCCACGCTTTGGTAATTGGTTGAAAGGGCCTCGTATGCCCGGGCTATGCTTCAGTAGTTGGTTGAAAGGGCCTCGTATGCCCGGGCCATACTTTGGTAAGTGGTTGAAGGGGCCTCGTACGCCCGGGCCACGTTTTGGTAATTGGTTGAATGGGCCTCGTATGCCCGGGCCATGTTGAGGTAATTGGTTGAAAGGGCCTCGTATGCCCGGGCCGTATCTTGGTAAGTGGTTGACAGGGCCTCATACGCCCGGGCCACGCTTTGGTAATTGGTTGAATGGGCCACGTATGCCCAGGCCATGCTTAGGTAGTTTATTGAAGGGGCCTCGTACGCCCGGGCCACGTTTTGGTAATTGGTTGAATGGGCCTCGTATGCCCGGGCCATGTTGAGGTAATTGGTTGAAAGGGCCTCGTATGCCCGGGCCGTATCTTGGTAAGTGGTTGACAGGGCCTCATACGCCCGGGCCACGCTTTGGTAATTGGTTGAATGGGCCACGTATGCCCAGGCCATGCTTAGGTAGTTTATTGAAGGGGCCTCGTATGCCCGGGCCATACTTTGGTAAGTTGTTGAAGGGGCCTCGTATGCCCGGGCCATGCTTAAGTAGTTGGTTAAAGGGGCCTGGTAAGCCCGGGCCACTGTTGAGTAACTGTATGAAGGAGACTAGCATGTCCGGTCCATATTATTATGCAATAGCGATGAATTAGAGTTCGGTCAGGAAGGACCGAGCGTATGTTAACGTCTATCTTTACTTTTTCATTAGAACAGGTAGAAAAGAATGACATGTCATCGAGCAGACTGATACTATGCGCACGAGGTCGTGCGATTCGTCAGGGTTGGCCGTGTTGGCACATCTGCTTCTCAATGCATCGGCTGTCATTTTATACTGTCATCGCGTCCGTCTTTGAAGTAACCTGTCACTCGAGAATGTCATTATGAGCGAACGAATGAACACCGAGCGTGGGTGAAGCGGCCATCTTAGAATGGGTGACATTGCGTGTTGAACCGTTTTGGCGTACGGTGGTGCAGATGCAATAACGTGCTCGGTGAACGTTACTATTTAATCCAACGTAATCTTAACGATCTGTAATTACCTGTTAGAATTCATGATTGTGCTATCGAGAGATGGGAGTGAAGTGATAATTGCCGTAGTTATTTTATTGAAATACCGTCTTCTTACCCGATTATTCACGCCTACCTAAAGTTGTCTGCTAATCCTGATAATTTTTAGTCCAAAAACCTTCGAAAGCCTTCAAGTTTATTATACTAACACTACTAACAATCATTTGAAATGTAAAATTATTGTGTTGAGGAAATAAAAGGCTTAATTATAATTATAATAATAAGTGACTAGCTTCTGCCCGCGGCTTCGCCCGCGTGGTGTTAGGATACAAAATAGCCAAGTGACAGATCTATAAGAACCCCTTATCATATTTTTTGTTATTGGTGGATTTTTAAAAACTCACCCTTTAAGGGGGTGACCCATTAAAGGGTGAGTTTTTAAAAATCCTTTCTTAGTGCACCCCTAGACTTTATAAGGAACCTATGTGCCAAGTTAGGAGTCTCCAGACCCAGTGGTTTGAGTTCTGCGTTGATATGTCAGTCAGTCAGTCAGTTTCTTCTTTTATATATTTAGATTTTATATATTTGGTGTACCCCAAAATTTTATTTTTTATTTTTCGGATACTATTTTTTAATTTTATTTTTTTATGAAATGAAAAAGAATTTTTAATTTATCTGACGGACAAAATAAGAAAAAATAAGCTAGACCCTATTATATCGGTAAGATAATGGATTGTAGTTTAATAATTAAACTTTAATGTTACTTAACCTATACCCGATAATACCCAGGTATTACTGACATGTCAAGTTACGGCATCAGCGTGGCATTTGATGTTTATTTTATTGGGGTTTCTGGTTACATCCTATCGATTTAAGTTCATGTCAAGTTAATAGCTTATTAAAAAGATTAATTACATTTGAATGTAAATACAGATTAAATTCGACACTATGCTACAAGAAATGTGAAAATATGTATTTCTTTTTTAAGTGACAGGCCGGTGGCGTGGTCGGTAAAATACTTGCTTTTCACGCCGCAGGTCGTGGGTTCGATTCCCACCCGAGACAAAAATTTGTGAGATGAACATGTCTGTTTGTATTGAGTCTAGGTGTAAACATCTATTATAAGTGTATATTTACAAAAGAAAAGTATTGTATGTGTAATATATACCAGTTATCTGGTTTCCATAACACAAGCTCTGCTTAGCTTGGGACCAGATGACCGTGTGTGTTAAAGTCCCAGAATATTTATTATAATTTATTATTCTGGAATAAGCTAGCGCTCCATTACAGCTGGCCTGATGTTAAGTGATGTAGTCCACGATGGAACGCGCCAGCCCAAGATACAGATTCACTCGTGATTACGAATGATTTTTGGTGAGGTGGCAGTGGAATGAGGCTCGAACTATTACTATGTTGAAAAAGACTGGACCCTGCAACACAGGGTAACCTAGTGGGGGGCCCAATGTCGCAACATTCTACTGAACCTTAACATGAAAAAGTGGCGATTTCATTTATTTGTCTATTAAACATATATTTTGAATCACATGAACCGGGACCCTGTTTTTTATGTTATTAAAAATGTACTTTGGCTTTTAACTTATTTAAAACACGAAGTGACTCTAATTTTTTTTAAATAACTCTAAATTGGCTCAACCGATTTTGATAAAATTTAAATGAAACCACCTGGAAAGTATACATTTTTAAACTAAAGAAGAATTATGAAAGTCTTGTATACATTTCGTATACTTCAAATAAAAACACAGTCGAATTGAGAACCTTCTTCTTTTTGAAGTCGGTTGACAATAGTATTTTTTTTAGCTTTAACAACGTTTAACAATAATTAATTTATTTATTTTATTTTTAAATTGGTTAATACTCTTAATGTAAAACATCAAAAGAGTCTTAAACAAAAACTATAGCATGATGTTATGTTAAACAAAGAAAATTCATGACAAATAATTGCGCGCACGCATGTGATGTTTTTTATTTCATAAATTTCATGTAAATTAACGTTTTATTGCATGTTTATTGTTTTTTGTTTTTTTTTTTGAATAAATATTAACGATTTTCTTCCTGGATTAGAGAAATTATAGATCTATTTAATGATAGCAAATTAATTACAGAAAAAATAATAGCTAATTATTTATAACAGTGGGTCTAGGTACAACCAGGACCCCGATTTGCTCGCTTTAGACATATAGGTATGTCTAAATCGACATATGTTGAAAAAAACGGCGAATGTCAATTACTAAATTTCGTATTCCTAAAATGTCACGATAGATATCTCTAACTCGTTAACTACTCATGCAACGAGTAGTCTTAAATCGATATAATTTATGTCGATTTCATAAATTTTCAATCGACATTTACCTTTTCTTTTCACATGTAGGTATATCAAACAGCGGTAGCCCAGCGGTGAAGGAAAACGTCGTGAGGAAACCGGCATGTCTAAGAACTAATCATTCGAGTACACGGGACATCCACCAACCCGCACTTGGCCAGAGTGTGGGGATTAAGGCCTAAACTCTCTTAACTCTTAAGATAGTGTCTTACGAGTTGAGAGAGTTTAGGTATTAATCCACACATGCAGGCCAATTGCGGGTTTGTGGATATTACCATAGGTATTTATTATTAGGAATGTCCAAGCCACCTATAAGAAATAAGAGGTACCTACTTCTAAAGTGTGAAATAATTGACTTAATGACATATCTAATTATAAAATTCACAATTTACGCACCTACCTCTACCTATCCTTCTAGTTTTAACGATTATTTTAACGATTATTTCTGCAGAAGTGCTGCCTTTAATTTTAGTTTTCAATTTATAAAAAAAAACAATAACGAATCGTCCTGATAGCGTAATGACGATTATAAAGGGCGATAAAAACCACTGGCCACTCGATTAGTGACGTACCAGTCGACGTTATCGATTGTATCGATAAACCTTCCGATTGCTCGCAGCTTATCTTGATCTTTTTGCTGCAAAACAATAACAGGGTTTTATTTATTTTTTATTAAAAGTAAAAGTTATGTCGCTAAGAAATGTAATGAAGGTTGTGGTTAAAATTATTGCTATGTTTTGACATTAGTTTTATTGCATTCAATAGAAGACTGTTTAAGTTATTGCTTCAATAAGTATTATTGCTATTATTATTATTATTTTTATTTTTATTCTTGAATAGGCTGGCGCTTGACTAGAACTTACCTGATGTTAAGCAATGATGTAGTCTACGGTGGGACACGCCAGCCCAATGTGATTACGAATGACTTTCGGTGAGAAGGTGGCAGTGAAACGAGGCTCCTTAAGTTTGAAACCATAAAGGAGCAACAAATTCAACTCACCCTCTTAAATGGTGTCTCCAGACATCGCACCGGAACACGGCAAGGCCGCTTGGCGGTGCGGCTTTGTCTGATGGGTGGTCACTAACCACGGCCGAAGCCTACCACCAGTTAATTATTAGTAAACATAATTACCAGTTGATTGTCACCTGATTTGGACCACCCGACAAAATATAAAAGGTCCATTAGCACCGACGACTCAGTCCCCAGAAATTACTTTTACAAAATTTTGTAAGTAATGAGTAAAGTAGGAAAGTTTTGTGCATATTATTTAATGTTTTTTAGAAATCTCAAGTATTCACGTTTTGCTCATGTTAAATCAAAAGTTTCTTACATAAAAATTTATCACTAAAATCATTTTAAAAACTTCAAAATTGGAAAGAAAAATAAGAAAATATGACTGCAACCCTTTCTTTAATGTTTCGCAGCTGAACACGGGTCTTATTCCAACTATCTTACGAGTTGAGAGAGTTAAGGCCTTAATCCACTCTCACTCACACTGGCCAAGTGAGGGTTGGTAGATGTCACATGTTCTCAAATGATTAGTTCTAAGACATGCCGGTTTCCTCACAATGCTTTCCTTAAACGATATTAAGCAGTGATGATGAAACAATTCAAAGTGTGGGTACGACTGGAAATCAAATCCCCTACCTTATATTTCAAAAGCGAGGTGGATACCGTCGCGCCACTACTGCTCGTATAAAAATACAGAAAATATATATATACGTATTTAATTTAAAAGTCCAATGAAGTTGAGTTATAAATTTAAACGAATCTAAAAATGTCAACATGTATCAAAACACAAAAAATAGCATAATATTAACGAACCACGCCACATCATAAATCATTAATATCGACAATCGAATCCTGTACACCATATCGATATCATAGATTACATCTCTATATTACATATGGCAGCGACAGTTGGGTTTTGAGGTAATTGGCCAAGGAATTCTAAAAACCATATTGTCTTTGTAGTTGCGTCAAGGTGGATGTAATATATATATTTATTTATACAGGGTTATTTTAAATTTCAGGGTGTCACGGTTATCACCTGTGGTTCCCGTGACACCCTGGCTAAGATGCGAGAAGGAACACCCGGGGGGTTTTAGTTCGGGTTACCAGTATGGAGTCCTACATACCCCCCACCCTGCGCCCATATAGGGCGGGGGATGCATAAAGGATTTCCCCCAGGTAAACAAAAAAAGGACCAACCATTACCTGAGATTTGGTTCCGACCAAGAATGATCCTGCCTGTCTTAAAGTAATGAGTGAATCGGTATTTACGGGGTAAGAGCGTTTCATCGTAGACTGCGTCATTGCTTAACAACAGGCAAGTTATGGTCAAGCGCGAGCCCGTTACAGAACAAATAATAATAATAATAATATTCTGTGACATTAACACACACGTTCGTCTGATCCCAAACTAAGCAGAGCTTGTGTTATGGAATCCAGAAAACTGGTATATACTACAAATATACTAGTTTTCTTTTGTGTTCGTTGCCCCCCGATCCCCTAAAAAACTAGAGTGTCCGGCAACGTCCTGAGCCGAGGTTCGTCCTTACATGGGGTCCTTACATCCTCTCATGGGAGTTGCCACAGTACTTGATCGGTTCAACCGTCCTCAGACGGCTCACCGAAAAAGTCCGATGAACCAATAGAGGCCCTTCCGGTAGATTGGGTTAGGTCATCAGCAAAAAAAAAATTGTTTTCGTCTGTTGGACGTCAAACACCTCAGTCCACCCGTGACCAAGTTTGAAAAGACTGAAAAATGCCGCGGCTCGGCAGCGGTCGGCGTATGGTTATTAAAAGTCTAACCTAACCTAACCCACAGCACTTTAGAGTGAGTGGGTTTGTTTTCGGGACTTACAAGTGACAAAAACTAAAAGTCTCCGAACAGCACACTCCGAAAGCTATTTCACTAAACTATATCACTAAACATGGACCGTTTTATAACTATATTCCGGTATACAATTATATCCCTAGGGATATAACTATATTACGGCTTGATCTATCTTACTGCGACATAGATACGATTTCACCCGTTGAACACTCCCCTTTAATGTAATACAATAAATTCATCCCTTGATACCTACAGCATCCCTAACAATTTTGATTTGTCACATAAGCCACGCCCCTACATTTTATGGGGTAGGTACCAGTTGCGAAGAGTTCATACAATCCGGTTCCAATCGGCTTCCCTTTTGGAATTGATTAGGGTTTACTGCATTAAAATTATGTAACGCGAGTTTTAAATATCATCAAAAATAAGTCCTGTAAAGGTGATGGTCGCCATAGAAACTTCGGTGACGGAATTGACTAGATGTTATTTTCATAAGAAAGAACTTTTTTGCTCCGGCTTCCCTTTTTCAGATTTTCACCCTCTACCGCTGCACTGGTAGATAGATGACGACCTCGGTAGTCGAGCGGTGTAAGCCGTCCGATTGGGTTATACTGTGCCTTGGCGATCGTGGGTTCGATTCCCGCCCCGGACAATAATTGTGTAACAACAAAAACTTGTTTCGGTGTTTGTTTGGTTGAGGGACTACCATCCGTGCCTCGGAGAGCACGTTAATCCGTCGGGCCCAGTTGTCATTTAACACATCTATGACAATCGTTACATGTAGTCAGAAGCCAATATAATCTGACACCTGGTCTAACCATCTCGGCTACTGGTTCCCTACGGGTTTCGAGGTCTGATGGCAGTCACTCGTATAATTCTGGTAACTAGCCGCATCAGGTTAGACTGATGCGGGAGAATAATTATTATTATTATTATTATTATTATTAACTTGCCTGTTGTTAAGCAATGATGCAGTCTACGATACAACGCGCTTACCCAGTAAATACCGATTCACTCGTGACTTGACGACAGGCAAATTATAGCTGTCGGGAAACAGAGATGCCGGCAACGAATTCCACAACTTGGCAGTTCGCACTATAAAAGTGAAAGCAGAGCGTTTTGTGCGTAAAGACAAAAGAAAAACAAAAGAAAAAGGAAAAGAAAATACTTTGAAACGTCGGGATCTAAAATCTAAAATAAACCGCGATAAAATCCGTTAAAAAGTAGTTTTATTTCAATGTGTCATATTCGAGTAAATCTAAGGACAATAAGACGTATATGCTCGTATTATTTATTATATTAAAAAAATTCAGATGCATTATTTACTTATGACGGCAGAATTAATAAATATTCAGATTAAAACCAGTTCCTTTACTATGAATAGACACAGTCTGCAGGTGAATCTACGACGTTATCTTAACTTAATGTTCTTGTACAGCAATTAAATAGATATAAGTACTTTATTTTATATTTTAATTACTCAAAACATTGTAATGTTTGCAGAAAAAAATATATTTAAATATGTAATTAACACTTTCAAGGTGGTAAAGCAGATAATAGCAGTTCTTTAATTTTATTGGTAACTTTTAAATTATTTTTATTGGTATGTTCATTTGATATCGTGTTCGTGTAAGAACATCTAAATATAAAAGAAGAAACTGACTGACTGACATATCAACGCAGTGCCCAAACCGCTGGATCTGGAGACTCCAAATTTGGCACATAGGTTCCATATGGAGTCTAGGGGTGCACTAAGAAAGGATTTTTCAAAACTCACCCTTTAAGGGGGTGAAACGGGGCTCCAAAGTTTGTATGGAGAAACAAGATTAGTGAGACCAATTTCGCGGGCGAAGCCGCGGGCGGAAGCTAGTATGAATATATTAATGTACTTGTATTATCTTGATGTATGTTTTTCTTAAGCTCGAATATATGGTGACTGGTAGGTAATAAGTATAAAAAAATTAATATACACCTATTTTTTTTATTTTTTTTTTGCCTCATGTCGTGAGTTTGATTTCCAATGCTGCCGTTTTAAGGATAATGGGCACATCTGACATTGTTATAATAATAAAGTTATTAATATCATCGGAATCACTATCTTTTACTGATTCCGACTATTTTAATAACTTCATTACGAAAAAAAACTTGAGAGGTGTCAAGGGACAGCCGGATGGAACGAAGTTCCTTTCGATTAATTAGTGAAGGAATTGTAATAAAATTAATAATTTTTAAGTTACAATAATTTGTTTTTAATTTTTTTTCTATCTCTAGAGAGAGAGAGAGAGAGAGAGAGAGAGAGAGAGAGACAGACAGACAGAGAAACATGCGCACGCCGCACAGCTTAATAGCTTACTATAGCAAAAAGTGTCGTGACAACTTTTCGTAAGAATTTTTTCCGTCTAGCCCCCTTTCACAACGCGCGATAAGGAACTTTGTTCCAAAAATGTCAGATGTGCCCTTTATCCTTAAGACGGCAGAATGTGTGATAATACAAAACGCTTTGTCATAACGAAATTCGCCTCTTTCACTCGTGTGGCCATAAAATATACTTATCAAGTATGATATTATATATATTTTCAGGCCACAAGACGCTAAATTTTAGTTTATATTAGGGAATATAAACTAAAAATTGGGAACTAATATGAATATATTCGTTACATCTAGTAAAGAGTTTCAGTAATTATAAATCCAATTTTTTCTACTTTTTACTTAAGCCACTTCTAACGTCTCTTTTTCAGCATTTTCTTTAACACACAGTGTGTTTTTTGTAGTCGAAAAGTATATTTTAATTAAATCCTTGTTTTTTGTTCTAGTTGTCATGCACAAGGAAAAAGAAGACATTCACGGACATCGGAGAGAACATTCACCGTACGACCACATTATGCCGGACGGAGAGATGTTCTTACAGGTAATTATTTTTAATCTATGGACGAGCTTGCAAACCGCGGCAGCGACCGCGCGTATGTCAATTATCGCGGTAATTCATTAACCTCTTTTATCGCAGTTGGATAAAATCTATCCTATATCCTTTCCCCGGTATCTAACTATCTCTTTACCAAATTTCATCTAAATCGGATTGAAATTTTGCCGTGAAAGCGCGACAGACAGACAGACAGAGTTACTTCGTACGGGTAGATTTCGGTATATAACAAAAATACGTATACGTAACACACTTTTTTGGCAGACATTTTATGCTAAGAAATAACACTCAATCAAATCTGCTTTGGCAAAACAAACACTACCCTAGACGGGATAGGGGGACTGTTGATGATGACGTCAAATGGCCCGCCTGAGCTTACCTAAAAACACCCCTTAACTGTGAAATTAAAAAATGTAAAATTTGTTACTTAATTTAAGAAAGTATTTCCGATTATTAATGTATCTTGTAATTTAGATTAAATTAAAACAGAAGCTATTTTGAACGCATTTAATAGCACGAAACTACCTACATAAAACAGCGAGGCGCCGCCGCTTCGCGCGCCCTCTACAGTCAGTCGTCGTCGAGTAACCGATGCGAATATACGCGTCCGCGCATCTCAATAGATAGAACTAGCTATTATGTGTTTTCGAAGGCTTCGCGTTTTGCAGCATCTTGTTCTTTTTCTTCGCTGTGCCAGACCCCTGTCCGGTACGGGGACTCATAAAGGATTACCTCCCGGCCTGAAAAGTATACTTAAGTAATAGACCAAGCTAGATTTCTCATCATCGCATACAATTTTTGCGCTCTCCCTACCCCGTGAGGTATATAGTTGTGGTGTTAAATTTATTTACACATACAGAAACCATAAATTCAATAATTTATATCGGCACAATAAGCTAATAGAAAATCGAAACAAATACAACATCAATCGGTCAACATCAAAATTTCTAGTTGACAGTCTTTTTTCATGGTTCTAAGATACCTCCCCACCAATTTTCAGACAAATCGGTGCAGCCATTCTTGAGTTTTAAATAGTGTAACTGACACAACTTTCTTTTAAATGTATAGATTTATTGTAACTCACGATATCAACACCTTATAATACCTATATTATTTTTCAAACGTTACTATCCAAAAATGTTCTGGATATCGGTCCAAAATTTAATTTATAGTTATAAACTGTTTTTAAATACAAGGTGAACCGGAAAGGGTATATTATGCCTTAAATTCTGTTATTTGGGCCTTAGGCAATAATTGTGACGTTTAAATTTTTATAAATCAATTAGAATGTACATGTCCTATTTATTAATTGTTTAAATAAGTTTTTTGTGTATTCCATACGGAGTAAGAATAAGAATAAAAAAAAAGAAAAAGCCCTAAGAAATAAAATTATTATTTTTCAGTTTATTTTATAAGACAACGTAGACAACCCTTACTTTTGAAGAGACCGCCAATTGTCATTCATATGTCACATCTTTTATTATGTCAAAGAGAGTTTAGAAAAACAGCTGCTAGAGTTGCGCGACGCGAAATTTTAAAAGATAATTTGACGGGCCGGTGGCGTGGTCGGTAAGATACTTGCTTTTCACGCCGCAGGTCGTGGGTTCGATTCCCACCCGAGACAAACTTTACTTAAATATGTCTGTTTGTCTTGTGTCTGGGTGTACTTATCTATATTTAAGTATGCATTTACAAAAGAAAAGTATTATATGCATGTAGTATTTTACCAGTTATCTGATTTCCGTAGTACAAGCTCTGCTTAGTTTTGGATCAGATGGCCGTGTGTGTTAATGTCCCACTATATTATTATATTGTTCTTAATAATTTCTGACTTTACAAGCTCATTAGTAATGACCTGAAGAATGTATAGTTTTAAGTATAATATACCCTTTTCGGTTCAGGTTGTATAAATCTAATACAAAGTCCGTTAAACTTTGTAAGTATTGCAATAGAGGAAAAACGAATGAATAAGTTTTCCAATTTTATGAAATTGCTCATAAATTGGAAAAGTTTTGCATTTCTAGGTACTCCGATAAAAATACGGGTATTTTTGTTACCTAATTTAATTATAAACTTTAATCTAGTAAGTATTAAAGACTCATGTACATTTAATTTTAAACGTAAGAGAGGTGGAGCGCAGTCATTTCGTAGCACTAGATATCATCCGACCAAGCTAATTTTGATTGATTCCAAGGACAACCAAAATAGTAGCACACAACACATGCCGAGATATCGCCCACGCCGCCGTCGCTCCTCCAAGATAGGCCCCCAGTCGATTACGGTTCCGGTCAGGACTGGATCGCGTAAACGCGAAATGCCCCCCGATCCCCGGAGTAGAGATAGACTGTCCGGCAACGTCCTGAGCCGGGGTGCGTCCCCACATGGGGAGCCCTCATGGCAGTTGCTACTGTACTTGATCGGTTTGACCGTCCTCGGATGACTCACCGAAAAATTCCGGTGAACCAATACAGGCATTTTCAGCTGGATTAGGTCATCAGCAAAAAAATTGGTTGCCTGTAGTCGGTATACGGGCGAAAATTTTACGTGACAACGACTTTGAGTGGTAAAATAATTTTAATGTGAATATTCATTCGTATAGTAGGAAGAAGGATGAAATAATAGTAACAATTTAAAACATTTATTTATACAAAGAATTATATTTAAAACATTAATTTATACAAAGAATCTCGCTCTTAGGCGGGCTAACTGTGCTCGAGTGGAAGGGACGCGTGCCTTTCACTTTTTATGTCTGTCTCTCTCGCTCTTAGGCGGGCTAACCATTCCCGAGTGGAAGGGATGCGTGCCTCTCACTCGCTCTCATTGTGAGCGCATAACGTGAGCGGAGCGTAACGCAGTTTCTTGAAGTGTCACCCGGCAAACCAATTTATAAGACGTTGTCACGTCAAAAAAAGGTTCCAAGGACGTAAACTTGAACGAACCAATCTATATTGGAAAGAAATAAGAAAGAAAAAGAAAGAAAAACATTAATTTGACAAAGGATACACAGAATCAAATGATAATAAAAACACATGGAAAGAGAAAAAAACATTAATGGAAACAGTTAAAAGAAGAAAAAAATGAAATCAAAGAGTAAGTGTGACCGATCAGTGTTCAACATGGACATTGCTCAGTAAACGCTGTGAGTGCCTACTAGAGGCGACCCACAACACTGATTTTCAGCTATGTCCATATTCCCACAATGTAATGCGAGACAGTGTGATGCTTGATATTAGCTATATGCTCCGATTCTCCGCCAACTTGAGGCGATAACAGTTTCATACAATATTTGATAAAGCGGTGTTTATGTATCTTCTTGAAGACGACCACTGTCAGTGAAACTCGCCATACGAATTCGACCATTTTTATAAATTTTAATAATGCGACACGAAAATTTATTGAAAAATTTAACTAATGGTTATGGCTATTAACATGCACGTAACATGCTTTTGACGTAATGATACCTAGAGCAGTTAGGTAAAAATAACGAACAAAATGAGCTAAACAATTTAAACCGTAGCTAACCAAGTTTCGAAGCAAATCAACGTTGACAACGACCGGGAATTATTCGGCTTGCAATAAAGTGGTTTCAAGTTTTTCGTTGTTTCGTTGCTGTTTCCCAGAGTTCTGTAAGTAACGAGCCAAGTTCGGAGAAATAAGTTCGCGTTTCCATTGTATTCGCTCTACCGTCACTTTAGCATGAATTTCACATTTGAAATTCATGCTAAAGTGAAGCAAGCACGTGAAACGAAAAACCAATCCATCCATGAAGTCTGAAAAGACTACAATGCTCAAAATTGAATCTAAAATGTTACATTTTTTTTCAGATTTAATTTTGAGCATTTAGTTTAGTTGCTTTTACAACGTAAGACGGAGCGGTAATGCTCGGTACGATTTACTGCTCAAATCTGTAATGTCCAGGTGAAAGTACACCGGAATTAAAATCGGAAAATAACTAGGCCTTCTGTATTAACTGCGCTGTAGCATTTTCGAAGAAATGTAGGTACGTGCCCCGTTTGGCCAAGTTATATGCTGCTTCTTGTATACTACAATTTTATATTTACGAAGTATTTTTATGATTATGGTATTGTCTGTATGGTAGATGTCAATATTGACTTAATTGCCCCGGCTAAGTTTAGATCCGATTAATTATTTATCTAACTACCCATCCTATCATTTTACTGCCCGTTTTTTTATTGGACCGCTTTAGTATTTTTGCTTTAACTGTAGGGTAAAATAGAATATAATAGAACAGCGGTGGCGCAGCGGTACGGGCCTCGCCTTAGAAAAATAAGGTCGTGGGTTCGAATCCTAGTCGGGCCCACACATCTTTGTGTGAATTGTTTCATCTCCGCTGCTCAATATCGGTGAAGGAAAACCTCGTGAGGAAACCGGCATGTCCAAGAACTAATCATTCAAGGACATGTGACATCCACCTCACCAACATCACTTCATCATTTCACCAACCCGCACTTGGCCAGCGTGTGTGTATTAAGGCCTAAAACTCTCTCAACTCATAAGATAGTTGAGAGAAGACCGGTGCCCAGCAGTGGGACACTAAAAAGGGTTGAAGTGATGTAAGGTAAAATAACAGGCCAATCCTTTTTATTATTACGGTTCATGGTTTCATGGTCGCTGTCAAAAAATTAACCACTCATTATTTTTTCAACCGATACGTTTAAAACTTTATACAACAGTTTTGTTAAAATATGTTCCATTTTCAAATTCGAATTTCAAATGTGAAATTCATGCTAAAGTGACGGTAGAGCGAATACAATGGAAACGCGAACTTATTTCTCCGAACTTGGCTCGTTACTTACAGAACTCTGGGAAACAGCAACGAAACAACGAAAATCTTGAAACCACTTTATTGCAAGCCGAATAATTCCCGGTCGTTGTCAACGTTGATTTGCTTCGAAACTTGGTTAGCTACGGTTTAAATTGTTTAGCTCATTTTGTTCGTTATTTTTACCTAACTGCTCTAGGTATCATTACGTTTTCCTAGTTTAAGTATGTACCTAGGTATATTACTCTGAACAGCGGTGTAACGTACGGGCATCGCCTTGGAAAAATATGGTCGCACTTTCGAATCCTGGTCGTGCCTACACTTCTTTGTGTGAATTAGTTCATGTCCGCTGCTCAATATCGGTGAAGGAGAACCTCGTGAGGAAACCGGCATGTCTAAGAACTAATTATTTGAGGACATGTGACATCCACCAACCCGCACTTGGCCAGCGTGTGTGGATTAAGGCCTACACTCTGTCAACTCATAAGTAGGTGGGAGAAGACCCGTGCCCAGCCGTGGGTCACAAAAAAGGATTGAAGTGAAGTTTCTTTGGCACGGTTTAGAGCCTTAACGGCTTGTCACATTTGAGCTTGAGAGGTAACCTAACCTAACCTATCTTTAGATTCGTCTTAGTCGTGAGAGTGATAATGAAAAACATCAAAATTATGAAAAACAAAATAGGTCGCACCATATCTCCATGCAATTAACGCTGCGGCCACGGGACTCGGTGTCGGGCAGCGCAATTTCCGATTTCATTGTTCATTGCGTATTTTCCTTAGCAATGCCTAAAGATAAGTGAAGCCGAGTGGGCAACGAACTGCAAAGTCGCCAGTTCTGCCACGTCCCGTGGTCCCGTGGCCACGGCGTAAGTTGACGTAGTCGAGTTTCTGAGTTTTTAAATAGTTTTGCTTGTTAAACTGGACCAAGATATTTCTTTTAGAATTTCAACTTAAAATTTGGACTCAAATTCTTATTCCAGATACATATTATGTTTAACCTGCAAGATCTCGAGCCTTCACAATTTACACTATCAACCGCACGTTGAGCATTTTGCTCATGCTGAATAACCGTGTATTTTTTTTTTTTTTAATGAAATAGGTACAAAACGAAAACATAGGTCAAAGTGAAAACACTTCACGCGTGCAGAAAGGTACATAGTTACCACTTCATCACTGCTCGTAGGAAAAGAAATTTGTAGAGTCTCTCTCTTCGAATTAAATATGTACTTAATTAGTTTTATACGAGAACTGCTGATGACCAACTGTTATGCAGTTTGGCAGACTAGTAATTAAGTAACATGTATGCTGATTTTGAGTAAAAAAAATATAATACATTGAAATAAAACTTTTTAACGGATTTTATCGCGGTTTATTTAAGATTTTAGATCCCGACGTTTCTAAGTCTTTTCAGACTTCATGTTCACGGGTGGACTGAGGTATTTGACGTCCAAAAATATTAGTCACAATTATTACTGACTACCTCCAAACATTAATATTTAAGTTGCGTTCCGATATGAGCAAACTGAGCTCACAGTGTCTTGAATTCTGAATTGATTTTGCTTGGGTTTTGGTACAAGTAAATTAAGCACTGGGTCCCAAGCTGGTGGTATAATAAAGAATACATTCATTTCATTTATATTATTTTTATTTATTATTAGTTATATTATAATATATTATATTATTATTTATTAATTATGTTTATTTTATTTATTTTATTTAATCATTAACTTAGCTACTGAACTAACAAAAAGTCACAATTACTAGCGCTAGTGCTTCTAAAATTTTTATTCTTATGTTACAGGCCCTCAACGGTTTCCTGATGATCCTGACTTGCGAAGGAGAGGTCTTCTTCGCAACCCACAGCATCGAGAGTTATTTAGGCTTCCACCAGGTAAAGTAAATGTAAATTAGATATTTTATTCTCTATTAGTCTTATTCATTATAGCTTTACTATAACCGACTTCAATGATTTTTTTGTTGGGACATCCGCTATTTCTTTCGACATTTGCGCGCTTTAGACATTTATAATTTATCTCTAGTAGACAAATGTCGAAAACATGGCGGATATTATTGAAAAAACAAAAGAAATCGCCATTTTTGCTAGACAAATGTTCATTAGAGAAAAATGTCTGAAGCGCCGGAATCTGGGCCCAGGTCTTCGTATGTGTAATAACTTCAGACTTCCTCATACTGACCGATCTAAGTCAAACACTTCAACCCTTTTTAGTGTCCTACTGCTGGGCACGGGTCTTCTTTCAACTATCTTACGAGTTGAGAACGTTTGAAAATCAAATCAAAATCAAAATATGCTTTATTTTTTTTGAGACGCAAGTCTACATATAAATAGTCCAATCTCTTTTCCTACCGTGCAGTGAATGACTGAAAAACACTGCCAAAAAACTCAGTAGGCTTTTTTCCTTTTAAAGGCATTCTTGTTTGTAGGCCTTAATCACACACGCTGGACAAGCGCGGAGTAATGAATATCACATATCCTCGAATGATTCGTTTTTAGTTATGCCGGTTACCTCACGATGTTTTCCTTCATCGATATTGAGTAGCGGCGATGAATCAATTCTCACAAAGATGTATGAGCTCGACGGGGTATCGAACCCGCGACCTTATATTTCAAAGGCTATGCTGTGACTCACCGTGTATACTATGGTTTATCCCTGTAAGTTTAGCGATTATTATTATTAAGAGCTAACCTTCAGAAGTAATATTGAACTATATCTCGAGTCATTAAAGTCCATATTTATTCGCGTTTGTGTTTTGACCTAACGCAAAAAAGTAGGTGAACAACAAAATATAATACTTTACTAAAATTAATTACATTAGCGGCACATTATAATTGGCCCATTTTCCTTATGAAAAGTCGCATTAACCTTATTAATCACTTGACATAAGATAAGGTAATGGGCGAAATTTAATTATTCATAAAAATAAATAAAACAAAGTCAAGTAGGCTTTATTGTTACGGGTTCTGTATTAGAAAAAAAAATGTTATATTGAGTCAAAAATATTTATAAAATCTTTTTAAGGTTAATAATATTTTGTGGATAAAACTATTGTATTACCTTAGAAATAGAATAAAAAAGAAAGAAAAACATTCATTTGACAGTAACAGGTCACACAGAATCAAATGACAAAAAAAAACACATGAAAAGAGGAAAAAATAACATAAATGAAAACAGTTAAAAAATAGAAAGAAAAAAATAAAAAGAATTTGCTCAGTAAACGCTGTGAGTGCTTACTAGAGGCGACCCACAGCACTGATTTTCAGCAATGTCCATATTCCCACAGTGTGACGCCAGGCGCCAAGGTTGCCAAAAGACCAAACCTGCGTCTATTAAAATTTTAATTTGTATGTATTTAGGAGAGAAAAAAACTTAGTAACTAATGCAATTAAAAAATAATAACCATTTCCTAAAAAGCCGTGTTTCGGTTACAGTAGCCAGTAAAATGACTATTCAGGTAAGCAGAATCTATTAAGTAAAATTCTCTTGTCGCGGTGTTTGTAACCTGACTCCTCCAAAACGGCTCGACCGATTTTTATGAAATTTTATATTTATATTTGGTAGGTCTGAGAAACGGTCGTTTTCATACCCCTAATTGATAAGGGATCCGTCACCATGAACTCTGACAAGACTTTGAAACGTCGGGATATAAAATTTTACATAAAGCAGTTTTATTTCAATAGTTATACTAAGGTTATAATACTGATGAATCTCTTTGGATAAACGCGATATCTATTGCAAAATCTTGCACTGTTTGATAGCTTCTTTATTAAGGAGGGTTTTAAACTACTATTTTATCCTACTATGCTAAAAAAAGTATGTTAAGATGCGAAGTCGAAGTCAGAAAACTAGTATCTACTTACTTCATTCATCATCATCATTCCCCCTTGCCTTTTTCCTATTTCTATTGGGGCCGGCTCCCAGTCTAACCTAATGCGGCTAGCTACCAGAATTATACGAGCGACTGCCATCTGACCTCAAAATCCGTAGGGAACCAGTAGCCGAGATGGTTAGACCAGGTGTCAGATTATATTGGCTTCTGACTACATGTAACGATTGTCATAGATGTGTTAAATGACAACAGTTTAACGTGCCCTCCGAGGCACGGAGGGTAGTCCCTCAATCAACCAGACACCAGTATTGCCCAATCGGACGGCTTACACCACTCGACTGCCAAGGTCGTCATCTACTTAAGTACTTAAAGTGCGAAAATACAGTAGTACTTTTTTTATTCCGTTCATTCTCGAAGTCTTAGCTGACTAACACGATCGATAAGAGGTTCGGCGCAGGATCGATGGCTTAACGTGCTCTTCGTTACACGGAGATGTCAAATTGTAGTTGTCGATGGCGATAATGGCTGACCCATCTCAAATCAGCTTACTTATCCAGTAGGTATGTTGATTATTCCGATTGAATTTTTTGATTAGGGAACCCTAAAAATACAACTTACGATACTACCCACATACCTACATATAATGTTAATAAATTCATTTTGTGATAACATGACATTTTTCCTGTTTTACATAAAAGCTTAATTGTGAACTTTTACTTAAAAATATTATTTAGTTAGTAAGCTGACTAACTATTTATATAACTCTCACAAAAAATCTATAAAACTATATAAACATAAATAAATAAATAAAATAAAAATAATTATCATTTTTTTGGACCGCATTCCTTAGTGTTAGTAACAACTATATATATAACTTTAAAAAACTATAATTATATAGTTTTTTTTTATTTAAAATTTATTTTCTAAATATTTTAGTAGGTTCTTTATTTTTCAAATGTGGTAATCTCTAGTGATGTGAACCGATTACAAATTTCAGCACCGGTATAAACCGATTACTTTTTAAATTAAACCGGTTTTTTAAGGTTTTTTGACATAACATATCCAGATTTGGAAAACATTCTTTCTGAAGGCACTGATGTTGCCGGTATTGCTAAATACTTAAGCGCTATTTCATCTAATGGCGCTAAATGTTTGTTGCTATACCAAAATGCGCTGGCACTTCTAATTTGTTTTGTGATATCTTTTTTGAAGTTCCTCCAACTTTTATTATCTTAGCACATAGACTACACTTTTCACTAGTATTGTCAATATTTTTAAAATAATTTCTGGGCATCGATTTAGATTTTATTATAGGCATTTTTCGCAAAAATGTAACGAGAAAATCCAAGCAACAAACACAACTGAAACCTAAATGTTAGTACCGTGAAGTTAGTCACATGTCGATGATTTCCCCAACCATAGACATCAGTAGGGATAGCCATGTTCGGATACATATCGAATGCTAGACAGAAAAGTGATCGTAATCGGTTTTTTGAAATAAAAACCGATAAATATCGGTTTCTATAAAAACCGGTTTTTAATAGGTTTTTACAAAACCGGTTTACATCACTAGTAATCTCATCAATCTCTTTTTACTGGAATTAACCCACTATCGCAATCAGCACGGCTTTTGGCATTAATCCCGTACATAAACACCCCATTCTTCTTAGGGTACCGGTACCCTAAAAAGAATGGGGAATTTTGGGGGCTGAGTCACCTTCGTCCGTGGGTGTACACCTTTAATTTGAATCCCCACACGTGGTCCCCGGGGTGCAAATCAGGTGACAATCAACTGGTGGTAGGCTTCGGCCGTGGTTAGTGACCAAGCGACCTTAACGTGTTCCGGTGCGATGTCTGGTGACACCATGCAGAGAGGGTGGGTCGGAATTGTTGCTCCTCTAAGGTTTCTAACCATATGGAGGCTCATTCTACTGCCACTTTCTCACCGATAATTATTCGTAATCACGAGTGAATCGGTATACTTAAAGCGCGTTACATCGTAGACTACATCATTACTTAACATCAGGCAATTTGTAGTCAAGCGCCAGCCTAAAGAGGAATAAAAAAAAAGAATACTTTATTAAGGTACTCGTTACCAATGAATGCCCACCGCATTACAATTAATAAAATCCCTGATGAAATATTTCTATCAAATGTAAAAACCCCAGTTTACCGTCCCTAACTATAAAACTTTCAGTTGGCAGCAATCTCGTATAAATTTTACGTCCCCCACCCCATTGTTTTGGTAATGTTCAAAGCGAATTGGTAATTTGGTTACCTGAGTTACTGTACCATAGATTAAGGTGGCAGATGTGGAACTTATGCATTTTACCCTACAGAGGCATACCTACCACGGGTCCTACAATTGAACAAATCTAAGAAGTACCTTTTGACGTTTCACTGTTTTCTATTAAATTAGCTTTATAGAGGCGTAATTCACACTATTTTTATTAGCTTTCCTGTAAAATAATTGAATTATGAAGCTACTTTTATTTTAACATAACATAAACAATTTTCATACAAAAAATAAAATTCTAAATGTACTACGTTTAGAACTGTCAAACGGTACTTCTTAGGTTTGATGGACTTTAGCGTAATATGATTCGATATTCACGACAAGTATAAAATATTTATCTAAGGCATGAAGATACTACAATTGACAAGACAATTTATCTTACTGAACAACAACTTCTATGTTAGAAACTATCCTTTCTTACTAATATTTTAAATGCGAAAGTTACTCTATCTGTCTGTCGCGATTTGACGCCAAAACTACTGAACCGATTTGGATTAAATTTGGTATAGAGATAGTTTGAGACTCAGGGAAGGATATAGAATAGTTGCTATCTGACTACGCAAAAAGAATTTAGTGGTTTAGCGCGATAAATCACTTACGCGCGGGCGGGAAGCCATTAATAATATAGTTTAAAATATTAACTAAAGCATGTTTTAATGATCCAAATCGAAATCGTTTTAAAATCAAACGAAACTACAACAAAGTAGATACCTAAAAATTTACAAATAAAGAAAAAACGTTAGTAAAATTAAATGCAATAATGCATACAAAATATATACTTATCTCCTTTTTAAGTTAATCAATCTTATTATGTCTTATATAATATCGAACACACCAGAATCGTAATCGTAAAAAAATGATACTCCATAGTACCTTACAAAAGATTTACAGCAAAACTTAGACTAAGGTAAAACCAATTGCTGGCAGGCTTCGAATATGGTTAGTGATCACTAACCAGATAGAATCGCACCGCCAAGCGGCCTTGTGCGATGTTTGGTGACACCATACATCGCACAAGCGTAGGTCGGAATTGTTGCTCCTTTATGGTTTCTAAACATATCGATCCTCATTCCACTGCCACCTTCTCACCGAAAATCATTTGTTATCACGAGCGAATCGGTATAGTGGACAGGCGCGTCCCATCATAGACGCAGGCCTAATTCAGAATAAAAAAATTAAGACGCATTTTGCCTATTCTAACGATACTTATTTATTCTATGTCTAATCTGCTAGGGGTGGGACGCGATTAAGGCAAATCGATTTATAAATCATTAAATCGGTACGGGTACTTGCCACTTCCTGGCGTAGTGCGTGCCACGTGCGAGCCACGCTTAAATGAGGCCGATTATACGCAGTTAAGATTATACCGAGTAAATATCATTCGGTTTATAATCGTATACCTATTAATAAGTAATGAAATGAAATGAAATGAAAAATACGCTTTTTTTTTTAGACACGGTGTCTACATAAAAATAGTCCAATTTCTTTTCCTACCGTGCAATGAATGACTGGAATTTTTTCTTTTTAAATGAAGTACTTATATGTATTACATTTTGTTTAATGTGTTGTATTAGAGCGATCTAATTCCGAGCGTTTTTATCCGTCAGATAGTCTGTAATTTTATAATAAGCTTTCTTACATAACGTAGACTTTACAATTACTTTAAATTTCAATTTAAAATTCATTTCCCTAATATTATTTTGAAGTTTATTATAAAAATATTATACTAATTAACCCATTATCACGAGCGACTTTCGGTGAAAAGATGGATGTAGATATGGTTCGCTATGGTTATCAATAATGAAAGTTTAAAAGAGTAGCTACGTTGACAACTACCTAAGCTATTCGACAGACAATTCCGTCCAGTAGTTTTTATGTGAAAGGGCAACAAACATCCATATATTCTTACAAACTTTCGCGTTTATAATATTAGTAGGATATTCCTTTTCACCGAAAAACGCTCGTAATAACGAGCTAATCGGTATTTACTGGGTAAGCGCATTCCATCAGGCAAGTTTTAAGGACTGCTGATGGAATAACAAATTAAAGAAAAACACATACAAAATTAACTAACATTTGAACACAATGGCAGCCAAACGAAACGAAATGAGGGTTGATTTAAATAGCAATATTAACTTCAATCCGCACCAGGTGGGTGACGGGCAGTATTGATCGCAGGGGCACCATCCAAGGTAATTACACCGTTCTTTCTGTTAGCTTTTGTTTATTATGGTTTTTTTTTTATTATTAAATAGGCTAGCGCTTGACTACAACTCCTGATGTTAATCAATGGTGTAGTCTACGATGGGACGCGCCAACCTAATATACCGATTCACTCGTGATTACGAATGACTTTCGTTGTGAAAGTGGCAGTGAAATAAGGCTCCATATGGTTGAAACCGTAAAGAAGCAACGACTCCTCGCCACCCTCATATATGGTATCACCAGACATCGCACCGGAACACGGAACACTAACCACAGCCAAAGTCTATCACCAGTTAATTACTAGTAAACATAATTACCAGTTGATTGTCACCTGATTTGCATCACCCGGGGACCATGTGTGGGGATTCAGATAAAAGGTGCACTCCCATGGACGAGGTGACTCAGTCCCCAAAGGTGTCTATTATACTTGCGGCTTTTGTTAAGTCTAAATATAAAGGAACGAACTGACTGACTGATGATATCAATGCAAAAACCGTCCACTGGGTGTAGAATCTCCAAATTTGGCACATAGGTTCCATGTGAGGTCTAAAGATGCACTAATAAATAAATAAATATTTTTAGGTCGTGGATTCGATATCCACCCAAGTCAGACATTTGTGTGATGAACATTGCTGTTTGTCTAGAGTCTGGGTGTTATTATCTATGTCTATTAAAATGTATGTAACTATTAACAAATGAAAATTATTATATGTAGTATATTACCAGTTATCTGGTTCCCATATAACAAGTTCTGCTTAGTTTGGGATCAGATGCCGCGTCTGTTAATGTCCCACTATACTCGTATTGTTATTATTATTCAAAACACACCCCCTACGCTTTTGTGTACTATAGATACATAACAGTTAAGTACATAAAACGAAATTATTAATATTATAAACACGAAAGTTTGTAAGAAAATAGGATTTTTACTCAGACACGCAAATACTACTGGACTGAATTAGTTGAAATTTGGCATAGAGATAGATTATGATCTAGGTTAACACACATGTTGCTTTTTAACCCAATAAGTATCATGAGGGCGAAGCCGTTGGTGGAAGCTTGTATGTAAAAAATTAAATGAAATATGATTCAAAACACTATTAAAAAAGTTTATAGGACTTAATCTGAGTCACCTATGACAAATCATAGATATAAAACCATGGTAAACTTTATTTAATAAAAAATATCATTATTCTATCAAAATAGTTAATCAAGATACAAACCCGCCCCTTACCCTAAATCATAGTTAATCAAAACTTTGTATCTACCCTACTCGCAATATTTTTCAAAGCAATAAAAAATACTACATTGGAAATAAACGAAAATGTAAGAGAAATCACCACAAATGTATCAACCATAGATCTTCAAAATAAGCCACTGGGAACTAAAGATGGCATTGTACTACATGGCGAAACTAAAGGCATGATAAATACGTAAGAGCGCTATTCAATATCGGATTTTAATAATATTCTGTCTAAGAACATTTTGAAAATAGTCCATGTTTTGTTGTTTCCATCCATAAAGGTATACAATAAACAAGGAAATAAATAATTATACAGTTTACACATTTTTTATATAAAAATTGATTCATCAGATGTGTATGAAATTGAGTAAGTATGCCGTCTCTAGTAGAATGCTTGGTATTATGTGGTCTATAAAAATATCAACTAAACATAGTTTGGTACCTTAGCAACCCTTACCCCAAAGAGAACAAAACCAATTACCTAACAAATCATCTTTTGACGTTTAATGCCAGCGCAATATGTTCTTACTCATACCAGCCCTACGAATTCATATAAAGAGGGGTCAAGTTTGTGCCTTGCGGCAACCCCATTGATTATCAATTAGTTTTGTACTAGCATCATATGTTGTTGCATTATCCACACTATTTACACGGTATATTGTTGTCTGACGTGAATTAGTATGAATAAATATAGTTTGCAAAGAATTTTGGAACTTATTTTTAGGTGGTCAAGGTTGTTGTTAGCTCTGGTCAGGTTCAAAATTAACACGTCCATCTTCGTTACAGATGATTCTTTAATGATTGAGCTTCGAATCGATTTAGGGCTCGCCGTGGTTTATTGATTTACGGTTTTATTGTGACTTGCTCTTTTTGTTGCTGTAATGAGTTTGGTTGTGAAGTTTATTATCTTGTTATCTGTTGGTTTACTAAAAAGTATTATTAATACTGATAGTGTTATTAATTATTATTTTTTTATAAACAGGATGACAGAACAATAGAAGAACTGATTGAAGGTCTGCAAATGTTTGTGATTCTCTTAATGTGGGCTGGATGCTTCTAATTATTTAATGCCGTTATGGCTGAATAGAGTTTACACGTAAATGAAATTTTGCGCATTGTATGTGGCATACATAGGTTTTTGTGGTAATGGTTTTCTGGAAATGTCTTTACGCGGTTGAAGTTAATGATTTTCTGCAGGAGACTGTTACTTTAACGAGACTATTGATAAATGTCCACTTTGCAAAATACATTTCAGAGTCTCTTTTTATCCAGGAGATTATAAACTGTAGCCTATAGTTACTATAGATATAGCGGATGCCTTAAAGATTGTGACATCAAGGTTCTTATTAAAACATATTATTAAAATTGCACTTTCGGTTGCTAAATAAGGCAACCAAATAATTCGTCAACGACTAATGAGATAATATAATACAAAACTGAGCGTAATAATATTTAATTTTGGTTTAAACTTAAATAATTTTATGTTTTTGGCATAATCAAACCTCTACTTTCCTTATTTCCAGTCAGACATAGTCCACCAGTCGGTCTACGAGCTGGTCCACTCTGAAGACCGAGAGGAACTGCAGCGCCAGATCCTCTGGAACTCCTTTCTATCTCCAGAAGTTAGTAACCTTACACTGCAAGACGTGCTTAGGTCAGACAGAGCACATCTATTGGAGAGAAGTTTCACAGTCCGGTTTCGATGTTTATTGGACAATACATCTGGGTTTTTGGTAAGTTTCTCATCTTCATCATCATTATCATCACTCCAGTTCGGTATTGCTAGATAATTGCCTCTCCTAGAGACGCCACTGAGTACCATTAGTATTATTCTACACCAGCTCTTTTTAGTCACCTTATGTAAATCATTAATTCGCCTAATTTGAAATCGTCCTACGTTATACGTTGTAAACTTATACTGATCTGTAGTTTTCTTAATATGTTGCGCATTGTTAACATGAATCTGTACCCACAGACAAACTGAAAACAGTTTTGCGGGGCAGTGAAATATTGTAAAAAAGAAAAAGAAGAAAAAGTAGTTCTTTTTAAAGTAGATTAGACGAAAGACAGTAAAAGAATTGGAAAAATGTTGGTTGTTTCTTGTCAGTTCTGCGGTTAATAATGTTAAGGATTCAATAATTCCTTCGTCATCACTTCAACTTCTTTAACGTCATACTGCTAGGCACGGGTCATCTCTCAACTATCTTATCAGTTGAGAGAGTGTAGGCCTTAATCGACATGATGTCACATGTCATCAAATATTTAGTTCTCAAACAAGCAGGTTTCGTCATGAGGTTTTCCTTCACCGATATAGGGAAATGGCGATGAAACAATTCACAAGCTTAAATAACAAAGAAAAGGTCAATACCGCTGCGCTACCGCTGCGCTACCGCTGCTCTACTTGAACTTAGTAATATTGTCTAATTATCATTGTTTCTTCTTACAGAGGCTAGACATACGAGGGCGTATAAAAGTCCTCCATGGTCAGAACAAAAAAACCGAAGAGCCGCCTTTAGCGTTATTTGCAATATGTGCGCCGTTTGGACCGCCCAGTCTTTTAGAGATACCTCAGAAAGAAGTCATGTTTAAAAGCAAAAACAAACTTGATTTATCTCTAGTCTCTATGGATCAAAGGTAAGAATATACTTTTTGAAAACCCTGTGTACGTTCATAGCACTTGATTAAGTAGTCGTTTAAATATAACTTAGAAACGGAGCTAACATAATTTCAAAAATCACTTTAAATAAAAATGTTGAAATCCGGGACCTTCAATTTTTTTTGCTAAGAAACATGCTAATTCACATTTTAAACTAAAATAAACAATACTAAAATCGGTTTATCTATTCGAGAGTCACAAAACCACAGACTGAAACATACCTTCACAGACAAAAACAAGTCTATTTTATAAGATCATGTGGTTCTTGTGTTAATAAAATGCTTAAAAAAGAGCTTAACTCGTACACCAAGGTTTCTGTGGCATCGTACGTATATTCATAATTTTTCCCAAAAATTCACATTTTCTAAAAATATTTTAACTACTTATTATGTTCATATGAAACGAGTAGACAAATAACATAGACAGCGGCCATAAATACATGAACAACAACCCTTCGGATACGAAATCTGAAATAGAAGAGAAAATTGAAATGAAACTATTTTATAACGGGTTTTATCGCAGTTTATTTTAGATTTTAAATCTGAATGTTTCAAAGTCTTTTCAGACTTTATTTATGGTCACGGGTGGTTGTGATCATGAAGTCTGAAGAGACTTCGATCGTTGGGATTAAATCTAAAATAAATCGCGATAAAATCCGTTATAAAATAGATTCTTTTCAATGTATGATATTCGCGTAAATTTTAGGAAATACTAGAAGAAGTAATGTTATTCTGTTAATGTAGGAAACATGCAATGTTTGGAATAAATTCAGTACATTATAATAAAGAATAAAGGCCTCCAACATAAGATTTTCGAACCATATTAAATTGATAATTGACACAACCGCAATAACAATGATCAATTTACGTAAAGAAATATCACGGCTTGATTAAAAGAATTAATAAAAACAAAAATTCCTTATATGAAACTGACCAAGGTTTACTGTTACCTAAGCGAATGTCCCATCCATTCGCATATGTAACATTAACTGGTAGTACAAGTACGAAATCTCCTACTGCATCAATTATGGATTAGTTCAGTAAAACCCATCAGAATCTAATTCTTGGTAATGATGAGGCTTCTCATTACTAATTTAATAAAAGTGCTTTACGCTTCTATACAAACATAGAGTATGACAATGTATGTTTTTGGGAATCACAGTGTTGATTTTTTAATTTTTGTTTTACGTCCTGATCTTGATCCTTTTACTTTAGCAATTGATAAACCATCCAATAGGTTTCACTGTTTCACTGTTACATCATATCAATCGGCATCTGATGTTATTATTTCTATTTTCAGGGGGAAATTGCTTCTAGGATACACAGATGCTGAGCTGGCAAATATGGGAGGCTATGACCTTGTACATTATGATGACCTTGCGTATGTTGCTAGCGCGCATCAAGAATGTAAGTACCTATAAGTTAGGGCAGATTTCCATTGAAGCGGATTTGACAGCAGTGGATTCGAATTGACCAATAATAAGCACGAGATGCCATTTTCAATTACTGTTTTCTTAAGTTTACAATGGAAATTCCTGGATAGCATGAGTCAAAATCGGTGAAAATGTTTGTTAGATACCTACCTATCTATGAATGATAGCTGTTATAAGTTAAAAACTTCTTCTATAGTATTGTCTTAGATTTACGCGAATATCACACATTGAAATAAAACTACTTTTTAACGGATTTTATCGCGGGTTATTTTAGATTTTAGATCCCGACATTTCAAAGTCTTTTCAGACTGCATGTTCAAGGGTGGACTGAGGTATTTGACGTCCAAAAAACACAAAAATTCAGAATTCAAGACACTGTGAGCTCTGTTTGCTTAATCCAGAACGCAACTTAAATAATAATGTTTGTAGGTAGTCAGTAATAATTGTGATTAATATTTTTACGATTAATATTTTTTGGACGTCAAATACCTCAGTCCACCCGTGAACATAAAGTCTGAAAAGTAGTTTTATTTCAACTTCTTCCATTTGAAGCCTAAAAGTAAAGAGACATAATCGCGATAGTATCCTGATCCCAATGCCATTGAAGCAAAATAATTGAAAATCCCTCCCTATCTCCCTTTTTAAAATTGGTTTTAAGATAATTTATTGATTCTATTCTAATTATTTCTTATGTTCTTTTCCAGTATTAAAAACAGGTGCTTCCGGAATGATCGCTTACCGCTTCCAAGCGAAGGATGGTCAGTGGCAGTGGCTGCAGACATCCTCCCGCCTAGTCTACAAAAACTCGAAGCCTGATTTTGTTATCAGCACGCATAGACCTCTCATGTAAGTCACATTATGAGTCTCGAAGAGTAAAAGTTTATTTATTTTAGTTAAAGTGGATATCCTATTTTATCAGCTGTGTTCATCTTATCCTGTGACTTGATCTTGATTAGATTGTCCATATTTTATTTATGGGACGTAGTAATGATGGTTTTTAGGCAGAATTGATAGCTTGATACAGGAATTTAGCCCAGTGTTAGTTTAGTGAATGCTAATTAGTTGTAGTTGTGTGATAATTTCACTACCAAGACTATTCATAGGTTTGAGTAATTTTAGCATAAAATTGAAAGGCTGAATTACTAACACTTAATAATTTGTATTTCTTTTTCAGGGAAGAAGAGGGAAGAGATTTGTTAGGAAAAAGAACGATGGACTTCAAAGTGAGCTACCTCGATACAGGCCTTACCAGCTTATACTTCTCCGAAACAGAACAGCTGTCTGGTTGCGAAACAACTGTCACCACACCTCCTAGAACAGCTAGAAGATACAAAACCCAACTCCGGGACTTCCTTTCCACCTGCAGAAATAAACGGAGAGCCCCAACAACCCCTGCACCACCTCCTGTAGACTATTTAGCTGCTGACGCAGTTGCAGCTGCTTATACCAACCTAAATGGTGCTTACACAGCACCTTATGGAGAATATCCCCCAGCTCCTACCCTCCACTATGCTCCCCCTCCTTTAGATGACAGATTTATAACAACAGATAACCTCTTCCATCAATACAAACCTTTATCTTACCATTATACTCCTTACGCACCTAACGGTTTCCTCGAACCAGCACCTCCTCCTGGGTATGAAGTCGCTCCAGCATATCATCGGCCTCCTTCAAGAGAATATACGTACGTGGACAGTAGTGGGAGGTATATGAGTCCTGTCACAGGGCAAGAAAGAAGGTCACCTTCGATAGTCCCAGGGCCAAGTCCAGCAGGGTCTAGCAATTCGGAAGATCGGATGCAGCAGCCTCAAGCGTCAGAAATTCCTCGGCAGACAGTCCTAATGTGGGGGGCAGGCGGTGCTGCGCAAGAAGTCCCTGTGGAATACTCCCCCCCACAGGTTTGGCGTTACCATCCTTCACATTACCATACCGCGGAGGCTACGCAGTAGACATTAATTTATCCCCAAACCCATTTAATTTAGTAAATTATACTTTTATGAATATCTTTGTTACCAAGGCTTAATTTCTAATACCTCGCTCCGTGGTTTGTCTTAGACTGTTTTCTTTTAAACGTTCAGAATAGGCAAGGAGGCGTGTAGGAAAATTTCGGATCAATCAAAATTTCAAACAAAGGATTTTATATCTATATATGACAGAGTTACGCCGTTAGTTATTAATATCCTCCCCCTTTTTGGAGTTGGTTAAAAATGAGTAGCGATGTTTGTTTCCAGCAAATTAATTAGTAGCTTAGTATTCTATGTCTCCGCAAGACTCCAACTAGCCTCCTTTGTCTATACAATGGGAACGGTTCTTGAAGTTTTTAGACTTTACCTGATTCCATTTTCATGTAGATTTTTTATCATTTCATCCAAATACTATAAAATACATGGAGTATTCAATAATGTAATTAAATTATGTATTTTTTGTGAAGAAATTGATATAAATAGTTGTATTATTAATATGTAAATAAAATATTTTAGTATTTTAGATTATCCTTAGTTAATATTGCGTGTTTGTTTCAATGTATGAAATGAATATTTATCCGAATTATAATTTAGTTGAATGTATAGTGATTTGAAATTATTTTGAAAAGAAAATGAAGTTATGAAGAGAATAAATTCACTACAAACCTTAATCAACAACCAGTTCTATAAATAATTACTACTTAATCATGAAAACAAATAGTTTCATGTAATTAGCACCAACGATTTGTGTTGTTATCTAAATAATAATATATTTTTTCATTATTTCAGACCCTCCAAAGTACTTTAAGTTACGCAACAAGCCTCGTATGAGTAAGGTACTTTAATAATTATACAATGCAAAAACTATTAAACACAAAAGCATACTTATCAAAATGAGCACGCTAAGAATACACACAATATTTTATATTGCAGTCTACTCTACAGTTTTTTAGGTTCTCAATTATTCGAAATTTTGCAAGTGATTTAAAAAAATGCAGTTGTCAATTTAAGCATTGTTTAATTTTTTTACTCAAAATATTTTTTTTTATTTCGTATTGCTTTTGCACAATTATTTTTCATGAGCACGGTCGAACCAACGCGTCACGTAGTTTCACATTGTAAATACACTGATAGTGCCTTTCACCAACTTCATAGTTATACCTGGTGTCCTAAAATCTGGCTAAAAGAAACGAGACGGTTGTAAAGAACAAAATAGTATCTTCAAAATAAGAATGTATCAAAATCTTTGGTAAAAAAGTTAGCGGGACATATCAATAATGTAGGTACAGCCAAGGACCTTACTACTGAAATAAAACTACTCTTTAACGGATTTTACCGCGGTTTATTTTAGATTTTAGATCCCGACGTTTCAAAGTCTTTTCAGACTTCATGTTCACGGTGATTTGAGCAAACTGAGCTCACAGTGTCTTGAATTCTGAGTTGATTTTGCTTGGGTTTTGGTACACGTAAATAAGGCACTGGGTCCCAAGCTGGTGGTATATTCCAACCATTTTCTCTGTTAAAATAAGGATGTTTTTGTTGTTTTTTTAATCGGAACGCAACATAAATATTAATGTTTGGGGGTAGTCAGTAATAATTGTGATTAATATTTTTGGACGTGAAATACCTCAGTCCACCCGTGAACATGAAGTCTGAAAAGACTTTGAAACGTCGGGATCTAAAATTTAAAATAAACCGCGATAAAATCCGTTATAAAGTAGTTTTATTTCAATGTGTGGTATTCGCGTAAATCTAAGACAATACTATGTGACCTTACTCCTAACTACTGATAACACAAAATTTGTTTTTACGTTGTTTATTTTTAAGCTACACGTAAGAACATGTATAAATTATTTATAATTCAACATTTATAATTTAACATGGCCTCTTGCTAGTGCCAGCACGCCACCTCTGTAAATCGGATGGCAACCGTCCGATAGGCTGCATTTCAACCGGCAATCGTTAAAGCCACTCGTAAAAGCGACTCGTTTTAGTGACGAACAGTAACATTTTCCGTTAAGCGTAATTCAAAACTGTACGTTTAAAAAGTTGACATAAATGGAACGCAATGTGACGTCTCGTTAGCAGAAAGTTGGTTGAATGGTTTTGCCAATTATATTCAATCTTTGGTTGTGATAGTCACCGGGTATAAGTCAACTAAGCACTTCACACATACTTTGGGACACTAGGTTAATAATTCTACAATAAATCAGATTGTAATAACTATTTTTATTTTATTATGCTACAGTTCCACGTTGGTACGGCTCGGAGTTGCGTTCAAAAAATTCTTCCGTCATCAAATAGTATTATAAGATAAGTAATTTAAATGTTAAATTGCGATTATATTAAAAACTGAGTCGCAAAAATACCAATTAGTTTAAACACAACTATATTCGCTCTAACTTTATCAGCCTGTATAGTTAAAATAGATTTTGTCTCTTTCTTACTAATATAAATATTAAGAAGATAGACAAAGATAAATGACATACCAACCTATTTTGGCTATAACAAGCCTATAAAATGTTTATGAATGAGGGGTTAAGTCTATGAAATAATAATAAAAAAGAGTAACGAATAAAAGAGAGAGATAGCAAAATAATACAATAACTTTGTTCACTTTTTGACAGAACAGTAAAAATTATAGAGCTGCATTCTGTTTATTATTTTTGATATCAATCGCAATTTAACCACATAATTAATTAAATATTTTGTCTTCTGCAATGTAAATTATTAATAATTATTATATTGTAAATTAATAATAGTTTTGTCGATACGGGTCGTCCATAATTTGTATTGTGTCGAGTCATTTTATTGTAATCTTCCATAGCGTGTGAATTTTGATTGACATAATAAATGTTGTCACATAAAAAAAAACTCTAAATGGCAGTTAACATACTGTCTTATTCTTATGGGTCCTGAAACCCTACAGACAGTTTTACTAAAATAATTATAAAGGGTTGTAAAACTAAATGCAAATTTCGTGAAAGCCAAGAATACTCAAACATCCCAAAAACATATTTTTGAAATGTAGGAGTTTATGGTGGGTCTATCATTATCGAAAAGCTCAAAATAAAGTAAGCATAATTATCTGATAGGATATATTAATTTTTAATATTAAAACACTTAATAGGTACTTAAATATCAAGACAGACATATCAATATAAAAAAATATGCATTTTTGACCAATAATTAGTACCTATTTGCAAATTTCGGCATATTTTCTAATTATTTTAATTGTAAAGATAATAATATTATGCAGGTATTTGGTCATTATATGGCGATGTATACATTAACGGTCTGATTCATAAAAATCTTATAACACTCTTTAGTTGAAATGGACTTTGTTTCTTTCTTACTAGTATAAATGTCAAGATGACAGACAAAGACGAACAAATTACCAACCTATTTTAGCCATAATGAGCTTATAAGACGTTTATGAATACGTGGGTTAGTTTACATCAACTTATATGACAATAATACAACTAAAAAAAATATAATTTGATAACTTTAATACTTTAGGATCGGTTACCACTGAATAAGAGGAAAGTGAAGAAAGTTGACGTTTTGATAACAGTCGTTGCAAAATGCAAATGAAAAATTCGAGTCACAATAAATCTCCTTTGAACTCTTGTTCGCTAAAAATCATAGAAAATTATTTATAAAATTGTGTGTTCAACAAAATATCTCTTATTAAAATCACCATAATTTTAATCTTATTTATTAATAAAATTGTAAATATTATTTAAGTCCAGTAGCTTATCTTGTATTATTGAATTATTCATTATTATTTAAATGAACATAATTATTGATAAGTAAAGTTATTCAATCTCTGTATTTATTTTAGCATATCGTAATACATATTGTAATTAAAAGAAAATCAAATAAATTTTTCATGCCACTGAAAATGTTTTTTACTTAAATTAAAAAAAAATAGAAAATAAATATTCTGGGACATTAACACACACGGTCATCTGGTCCCAAGCTAAGCAGAGCTTGTGTTATGGAAACCAGATAACTGGTATATACTATACATATTTTATAATACTTTTCTTTTGTAAATATATACTTTTAATAAAAAAATAATAGCCTAAATTACAATAACTACCAAAAATAATATACCTCACATGACGAGCCGGTGGCGTGGTCGGTAAGATATTTGCTTTTCACGCCGCAGGTCGTGGGTTCGATTCCCACTCGAGAAAGACATTTGTGTGATGAACACATCTGTTTGTCTTTAGTCTGGGTGTAATCTATAATCTACAAATGAATCGCAAAATGTGTTGGTAAGCGCATAACTCAAGAACGGCTGAACCGATTTCGCTAATTCTTTTTTTAGAATGGTCCTTGAAGTACGAGGATGGTTGTTACGCAAAGAAAAATAAAAAAAAACAACCTCCTCGGAAACGATTTAACCGATTCGGTAGGTCTGAGAATTGATCGTAATCTATTGTTGGACCCGGTAGATGGCACTGCTTTACCGGGTAGGACGACGTCTGCGAGGTCCGCTAGTTATCTATATTTAAGTACCTAGTATATTACCAGTTATCTAGTTTCCATAGTACGAGCTCTGGTTAGTTTGGGATCAGATGACAGTGTGTTTTAATGTCTCACTATATTATATTATTACTAATAGTAGATAAAAAAAATAATGAGCTACAAAAACCAGAAATAGGATACATACCTATCTACCTAATTTCGTATATGAGTAGATTTTGATAGTGTTTGTAGAGGGAGTTAAAGAAGGGATTTTGGGATTTACTCCAGCGCGTCAGATTAAGAGGTAAGGGACACCTTGCGCTCTGTTTAATACCTACACCAAATCTTAGCTTCGTGTATAAGGGCGCGAGTTTACAGCAGCCAATCAAAATATTTCTAAGACATTTTTGCTAGGTGAAAATATTCGAATTCGTCAGATTATTGTATAATCAGTACATTACATGTTGATAAGTTTGAATATCAAAATCAGGCAATGTGAGCCAAGAGGCAATGGGAGCGCTACAAATTCACGATGCTTTCAAGTCACCTGTATTCACTTTAGTTTGGTAAGTATTTTTTTTTTGGTGAAAATAATTTAATGATGCCAGGAGAAGCACACACTGTCTTTTTACGCTTTGGAAGTGACGAAATTTTAAAAAATAAACTGAAAAACCTTCTACCACCGCTGAAGAGGTGGAAATGATGTAACCTTTTTTCACTACCACTTACCTAATCTTTATAGCTGGCTATGTATCGATGACACTCGAGTTACAACACATTTAACATCTCCGGCTCCCCTACTATAACCTGTATCTCTCAACAAAATGATGTTAATTAATACGGTTGTAGCTATAGTGCATAATATTTATGGATCCAGTAAAAAAAGTTTGTCAAAAAAAGGTAAAACAGTGACTTTTGACATTTAAAAACAGATGACAGTAACGCCCCTGATGTGCTAGGAGGTCGACGTTTTTAACCCTCGACACCGGGCGCTAGGATATCTATCTGAGTGGCTAAAAGATCACGGTCTATCCCTATCTCCTTCTAAAAGCTCTGTCGTCGTCTTTTCCAAAAAAAGAATCATTCCCCCCGTTAAAATTTCCGTTCAAAATGAAATCATCCCCCAAAATAATGAAGTGAAATTTCTAGGAGTAACGCTGGATACCCGAATGACAGGCAACCCCCACTTTTCTAGAGTTACTGAGTCATGTGAAAAGCATATTAATATTCTCCGTTCACTTTCAGGAGTATGGTGGGGTGCCCATCCATATTCCCTTAAACTAATATACAATGCCATAATCCGAAGCCGTTTTGATTATGGCTCCTTTCTTTTAGATTCCTGCAACAACTCCAATTTCCTAAAGCTTCACAGAATCCATTCTAAATGTCTACGTATCATTCTTGGTGCTATGAAATCGTCACCCATTAACGCTATGCAAGTAGAATGCGGTGAGCCACCTTTGAATATACGTAGACAATATCTTTCCGATAGATTCCTGTTTAAACTTGTCCAAAATTCCAATCATCCTCTGCTCTCAAAACTAGCCCACCTGCGAGGTCTATACGCTACTGAAGACAAATTGCCATGTATACTTAGGAGCTACAAAACCTTTTCTGAACTTCCCAATCCTGTTGCACAGTTCCCAACGTTCCCCCTCTACCTTACCCCTTATGATGCATTAACGTTCCGACCTAACATCCTTCTTTCCTTTGGTATAGACAAAGTATCCATGAATGCCCGAACTCTATTTAACGACCGTCTAAATCATAACTTCCCCGGATGGCGCCCTGTGTTCACCGATGCCTCTAAACTTCTCAGAAACAGCACAGTTGGCGCAGCCGTTTGGATCCCTTTCACCAAAATCTCACTATGTTTCAAATGTCCCTCCCTCTTCCACAACTGTTTTTACCGGTGAAGCCTTAGCCTTATTAGAAGCCATTCGATTTGTGAAATCACATAACCTTAATAATTCTATCATTTGTACAGACTCGAAAAAATGTCTACAAGCCATCCTATCTAACCCTTTTAGATCTCCATCTTGTTTTCCCGTTATTTTAGAAATCAAAAAGGCTTTATTTGAATGCCACAATCTAAATATAGATGTTGCTTTGGCATGGATACCTGGTCACTCCGGCATTCCGGGAAATGAATCCGCGGATTCTTTAGCAAAATTTGCGGCTCACTCTGGCTCCCTCGAACACTCTAGAATTTATTCGCACGACCTTTGCCTTCTTGCCAACTCACGCCGCTGTGAGTCTTGGGAAATGGCTTGGAATCTTTCAAAAAAAATCAAAGGAAGACATTATTCCGATATACAACCAGAGATTCCGCACACCCCATGGTTCTTTAGATTTCACACGGCAAATAAAGCAACATTATCAACTATTTGTCGACTAAGACTTGGCCACGCTTGTACGCCTGTATTTCTCAATAAGCTCAGGATCAGGAATAGCTCCATATGCGAATGCGGCCTGGACGAGGGAGACGTAGATCATATCTTTTTCTGCTGCCCGAGACTCCACCGCTCTCTTTATGACGTCCTCCCAACCGAAATTCCTCGTCCTACCTCTTTCAAATGTGTACTTTTCTTTCTTTTCACTGCGATTATTCATATATTATGTAAATTTATTGAAATCAATAAGATAAAACTATAATATTAATTCATGTTTTTCCACCAACAGCACTTAATCTTCCACATCTCCGCTCTTAACTGTAATTTCGCACTGACGGACATTGGCAGAATTGTGGCAACAACTAGCTACAAAAGCCATTAAAAAAAAAAAAAAAAACCCTCGACACAAAAACGACGGGGTATTATAAGTTTGACGTGTCTGTGTCTGTGTGTATGTCTGTGGCATTGTAGCTCCCGAACGGATGAATCGATTTTGATTAACTTTTTTTGTTTGAAAGGTAAATTAGTCGGCAATGTTCTTAGATAAAAATTAAAGGTCGAGGGTTATTATTTTTTTTAATTTAGAGTTTATTAAAATCTTGTAGAGGAACCTAGATACTCACTAAATATTTAAATTGCGAAATATTTCCTGCAGAAGCCATTATTACACTATTATTATAATAAAATTATTATTATTGCACCCGAAACGAAGCGAGTGTCGTCTAATTAGCGGTAAGTTTGATAATAATTTGCATACAAATATGAAAAGTAGTAGGTAATCAAGAAGTTAATGTAACGAGAGAAAGTTGTTTTAACGCCATCTAGTTTTTTTAGTTGGAACTAATATCAACTGGAACTCTCGTAGGGTAAGGTACGCTGTACGCCACAGAGGTCGCATAGTTTAGCAAAGCCATTATGGTACTCTTTGTTACCGTTGATGGCGTTATTCTAAATTTAAAAAACAGTCATTTTTTGGAGCCTCATTCCACTGCCACCTTCTCATCAAAATTATTCGTAATTACAAGTGAATGAAAACAGCAGTGGCGCAGCGGTACGGGCCTCACCTTAGAAAAATAAGGTTGGGTTTGAGTCCTGGTCGTGCCTACACATGTTTGTGTGAATTGTTTCATCTTTTGCTCAATATCGGTGAAGGAAAACATCGTGAGGAAACCGGCATGTCTAATAACTAAACTCTCTCAACTCATAAGATAGTTGAGAGAAGACCCGTGCCCAGCAGTGGGATACTAAAAAGAGTTGAAGTGACAAGTGAATCGGTATGTATATTGGGCAGGCGAGATCCATCGTGTACTAAATAATTGCTTGACATAAGGCAAGTTGTATTGAAGGACAGGCCTATTTCCGAAAAAAAAAAATGTTTTGGTTTTGAAATATTAAGGTTAACTGATAATAATATTGTGGGACATTAACACACACGGTCATCTGATCCCAAACTAAGCAGAGCTTGTACTATGGAAACCAGATAACTGGTAATATACTACTTAAAATACTTTTCTTTTGTAAATATATAGATACTTAAATATAGATAATTACACCCAGACACAAGACAAACAGACATATTTAGACAAATGTTTGTCTCGAGTGGGAATCGAACCCACGACCTGCGGCCTGAAAAGCAAGTATCTTACCGACCACGCCACCGGCCCGTCAATATGTTATAATAATGTTATATCTTCGCAAAATGCTTAATGCTTAATGTTTTTGGGAAAATAATTATTAAATTAAGATCTTAGTTACAAGAGTTTAGAACCTACATTTATCGGTATTATAAATCTCATCATCATTCCCCTTGGCCTTTTTCCCATTTCTATTGGGGCCGGCTCCCAGTCTAACCTAATGCGGCTAGCTACCTGAATTATACGAGCGACTGCCATCAGACCTCGAAACCCATAGGGAACCAGTAGCCGAGATGGTTAGACCAGGTGTCAGATTATATTGGCTTCTGACTACATGTAACGATTGTCATAGATGTGTTAAATGGCAACCGGGACCGACGGCTTAACGTGCTCTCTGAGGCACGGATGGTAGTCCCTCAACCAACCAGACACCGAAACAATTTTTTGTTGTTACACAAATATTGCCCGGGGCGGGAATCGAACCCGCGACCTCCCGGGCACAGTATAACCCAATCGGACGGCTTACACCGCTCGACTACTGAGGTCGTCTATCGTTATTATAAATCTAAATATATAAAAGAAGAAACTGACTGACTAACTAACTGACATATCAACGCAGAACCCAAACCGCTGGGTCTGTAGACTCCAAATTTGGCACATAGGTTCCTTATGGAGTCTAGGCGTGCACTAAAAAAGGATTTTTTAAAACTCACCCTTTAAGGGGGTAAAACGGGGTTCCTCTAATAACAAATAAAAAATATGATAAAGGGTTCTTATAGATCTGTCACTTGGCAAATTTTTATCCTAACACCACGCGGGCGAAGCCGCGGTGGAAGCTAATCTATACTTATACTTATAATATTATAAATGCGAATGTAAGTTTGTTTGTTACGCTTTCACGCAAAAACTACTAAACCGATTTGGATGAAAAAACGACATCCGCGGGCGAAGCCGCGGGCGGATATCTAGTATCTTATAAGGCTCTAAGCGGAGGTGAAACAATTCACACAAATATGTGTGGGCACGACCAGAATTCGAACCCGCGGCCTTATTTTTTCCTAAGGCGAGGCCCGTACCGCTGCGCCACCGCTGCTTTCAATAAGTAGATTACAACATCTAAATCTGGATAATTAAGGTTTAGTTCTGTATTAAATCTTATGATCTTATTAGTTAAAAATGATATTAACTGACGGATTAAAAACACAGTTATTGTTTGTGCAGAAGATAATAAATCAACACATTAATATAAAGAAGATTATATTTGAAAGTTTGTTTGAACTCAATAGGCTCCGACACTACTGGACGGCTTTGAATTTTTGAAGTTATACTTCTTTAGGCGCGTTATGAAAAAATTATGAGAGTGAAATTTTAAGATGCGCGCGCATCTGTGACACAAAATTAACAGTATGAAGTTAGGCGCGTTATGAATAAGATGCGCGCGCATCTGTGACACAAAATTAACAGTATGAAGTTAGGCGCGTTATGAATAAGATGCGCGCGCATCTGTGACACAAAATTAACAGTATGAAGTTAGGCGCGTTACGAATAAGATGCGCGCGCATCTGTGACACAAAATTAACAGTATGATGTTAGGCGCGTTACGAATGAGATGCGCGCGCATCTGTGACACAAAATTAACAGTATGAAGTTAGGCGCGTTATGAATAAGAAGCGCGCGCATCTGTGACACAAAATTAACAGTATGAAGTTAGGCGCGTTTTGAATAAGATGCGCGCGCATCTGTGACACAAAATTAACAGTATGAAGCTGTCTGCTTATTTAATGAAGAAGAATAACTTCTCACGCGCGTACATAATAAGTACACGCACATTTTTTTTTTATAAAAATATTTGAAAATAATTACTTATTATAGTATATTAATCTTAATGAACATAGGTTATAATACTTTTTGAAAAAGGTAGATAAGTATAGACCGACCGTTTAACTCGCGTATCGTCTACCGCCAAGATTCTGACTCCTCAAGCTGCACAGACAGTGATGATGATTCAAGCGATATGGATATTAGTGACGAATAGTCTTACATTACTTTTATCTGTGGTTAAATAGTTCTTTAATAGATTTAATTAATGTTATATGACTTTGTACCTCAGATGGCAATACGCGAGTTAAACGGTCGGCCTGTACCCACCAGTGATGAAGGGTGGAGATTTGAACAGGGAAGACGAAGCAAATGTATTACAAGTATTTCTTAGTTACCTACTTTCAAACTTACTAAGAAGTATGTACTGCATTTTTTGATACTATTAAAACCTTTTAGGCGTTAGGTACATATTTAATTAAGTTTATTAACCAATTCTAAAATAAATATAACTACTCGAGCAAAGCCGGGGCGGTTGGCTAGTAAATAATAAATAAACTCAATGTGAGAGTTGCGCGTGCGCCTTGTTTGGTGGAATTACATAGAGCTGTTCTTATATTACATGAAATAAGTACTTAAATATTTTAATTGGATACATAAAAAGAAATAAAAAAATACTTCAGTTCAACCCTTTTTAGTGTCCCACTGCTGGGCACGGGTCTTCCTTCAACTATCTCAGGAGTTGAGAGAGTTTAGGCCTTAATCCATACACGCTGGCCAAGTGCGGGTTGGTGGATGTCACATGACCTTGAATGATTAGTTCTTGGACATCCCGGTTTCCTCACGTTGTTTTCCTTCGCCGATATTGAGCAGCGGAGATGAAACAATTCACACAAAGATGTGATGGGCACGACCAGGATTCGAACCCACCGCTGCTCTTATTAGCACTATTTTTATTAGCTTTCCTGTAAAATAATTAAATAATGAAGCTATTTTTATTTTAACATAACATAAACAATTTTCATATGAAAAATAAAATTCTAAATGTACTACGTTTAGAACTGTCAAACGGTACTTCTTAGATTTGATGGACTGTAAGTATTGTTGTAACAAGTACTAACACCATATTAACGTTCTATTTGCGACCTTAAGAGGCATGGAATAAAGAGGCTTTATTATTATTGTTATTATGTATGTCTTTTCTTATCTCGTAGCTATGGAGCTCCGGACTTTTGGAAGGCGTGCGTGGGGCCGAAGCCAACACGTAGAGGCTCGTTAGACAATTTTGCTCTAAATGTAATGTGGCACCAACCGACAATTATCCCTGTTCACACCATATAGATACACCCAAGGACAATCCCCGGTTAGTGCAGGACTATTGCAGAATATGGGAACTAAAATCTAGGTTATGGTGGTGGGTGCTAATGGATTCGGTAACTAGGACTATGGATGGACTATGGCCCCTGCCTGACCAATGCAAATTAGTTTTATTTCAATGTGTGAATTTCGCGTAGATTTGATAGGTGAAAATGCTATTTTATTCAATCGTGGTAATACATGGTACTTTACGATATACAAAACAATATAATACCTACCTACATTTCTTTTTAGTCCATCTCATGGATTACGATGACGGCGACCCTGGAAGCTATTCGTTCCTAGCGGGAGCCCTTATGTTGCTTGCTAAGCCAAACTTGGTTAGAAAAAAAGAAAATTATATTTACCACTAGACTAAAAACAATAGCTCAAAGTTCGCTCGATGAATGACAATAAGCTTGCGTATTACACATAAAGGTCCTGGGTTGCGCAATTTTAGTTGCAGCTCGAAAATGGGATTAATAATAATAATAATAATATAGTGGGACATTAACACACACGGTCATCTGATCCCAAACTAAGCAGAGCTTGTGCTATGGAAACCAGATAACTGGTAATATACTACATATAATACTTTTCTTTTGTAAATATATACTTAAAATAAAATAAAATAAAAATAAAATAAAAAATAAAAAAGCCTTTTATTTCCTACAAATTAATTTTACATATAATTTTTTACATTATCTTATCTTTGAACGCTTAACTAATTAGAAATTAATAACTACTTATTTTGCTTATGTTCTATATGTAGCTTTATACTGTTTTATTTACTAGTTATTAAACTTGTTTTACACTATATATTATTTAATCGTTCTATCTAACTATTTAAAACTATAACTAAATGATCTTAATACCTACTTATTCTTATTTATTTTCTATATAAATATATATAAATATATATATATATATATATATATATATATATATATATATATATATATATTTAAATCGCCTTAGACTTGTTGCGTCTTTTCAAAGTCGAATCCTACGGCGTCTACCATTTCCAATGACTTTTTAATTGTTATTCGTGTGAATATAGCTACATTTTTGTCATGTGAATTCCATTGTCGGCGAGAAATTTTGATTAGATACGAAATGTAGATATTCAATTTGAAATAATTCTCGCTGGTTTTTTGCGTCCGTTCTCGATGGAAATCATGTGACACATTGTATATTTTTGTATTTATTCCATGCATTTCATCGTTTTTCCTACATCCATCTAAATGTATGGATATATTGATACCGTATATTGTACTATATTTATTCCATGCATTTCATCGTTTTTCCTACATCCATCTAATAGTATGGATATATTGATACCGTATATTGTACTATATTTATTCCATGCATTCTACTAATTAAACGACTTCTTACTATATTTGAGATTATATCGGTACCGTATATTATTTTTGTATGCACGCCATAAAATGGTAAGTTTGTTGCTTCCTTCTGACCTTGTGTTATATCGATACATACATAGGTACCTGGGTGTTTCTTGGAAACGGGCTAAAAACACTTCCGGCGGTTTGGTTGGCTATTTTACATCATTAAATTTATTATGATTTGTATTTACAATGTATTTCGTGTTATTTCATAAGTTGCCAATTAAAAACAGGTTATTTTTAGTTTATTTATTAGGTTTTGAATTCAAAAACATCTCCAAACGTCATTTTCCTCACATTCCAACTTCGGTAGTTACGACACAACATGTCTTTACAAAATATTTAATTTTGAATGTAATATAAAATATACTAGACTAACAATTTATCGCTTATTAATCAATTTCACATTGTTTAACTACAAGGAACTGATTAACATCAAAATATTTATGAGATAATAATCAATCAAAGTTTGTCACTAAGAAAAAGTCACTCCTCGCAACAGTGCTAGTTTAAAAAAAATTCTTAGACAAAATATTTCTGAGCGAGACATAAATACATCCAAGCACATCGTCGAGGAGCCCCTCAACCGTTAGTCAACGCATGCGGAAGAAGCACGCGTACGTTCGTCAGTTGTGATTTTTTATCGTTCTCCAAAATTTTTTCACCTAAAATATCATTTGCAACAACAGCTTAATTTCTTCGAAAAAGCACATTAAATATTTTCTCGCTTTTTCTTTGATACTATGATTTTAAATTGGGTTCATGTTGTAAAATTAGAGGTGATATATTATGCTCCCAATCAAGCCTGTACATGTTTTATTCTCAATTAGTCATTTTTCGTAACGTCATTATTACCACCATTGATGTTGCGACGAATGACAATGACATATGTTTCGAATAATGATTTTTAGGTTAACCATAATGATGACAGGTTGTCAAGATTGAGTTTTACTATTGACAACAGAATGGAATGGATTAATTTTTGTATTCTAGGTATTTGTTAGAAAACTGTCAATGGAGGTTTTATATCATGGTATTATTTTCCATGATCATACCTACACTTATTGCAATTTCTACTCTCTACTAAATTTCTTGCAATGAAGTCTATTACGCCAGAAAGAAGTACGAGAAGGGGTTAACAAAGGTTGTGTGCAAAGCTCTATAGAGGCCCAAACGACGTAATTTTAGTGATTTCGGATGCAGCAGGAATAAGCCTTGCAGAAAAGGTCATCTCGGCACTCAACACTGCTATAAGATAGGGAATAGAAAACAAACTCAACTTCGCATTACACAAGACCAAAGTGATGCTGTTGACGAGAAAGCTGAAGTTCACCACCTCATCCATACAAATGGCCAGAGCAAGGCTAGAACTAGTAAAGGAGATAAAACTGCTAGGCCTCATAATGGACCACAAGCTCACCCCACATAGTAAAGACGAGTAAAATAGCAACGGACATCTACAAGAAACTAGCGTGCATGGCCTCAACTCCGAGATCACTCGCACAATTTACGTAGCAGTCATCGAACCCATACTGATGTATGCCGCAAAGGTATGGTACAAGGCTACGAAACTGGGAACTGTCAAAAACTACCTTAACGCTATTCAGCGAGGTTAGGTTTAGGTTCAAAGAAACTTTATTCTCAATAAAAACATAATGTCACTTACTTGAGAAAAAAATATATAGTAAAATTACAACGTTCAACTTCACTTCATTTAGATACTTAAAACTACATATTTAAAAAAATAACTCACTCAAATCATTCATTATAACATAGTTCGCACAAAAAGTTTGTAGATCATACAGAACAGTCTCACTGACATCAGCTCTCACTTTTTCTGGACAACTTCCTTTAGATCTTCGGATCCAGGAGGCATGTCATATGAATCTTACAAATAGAGGGATAACATCTGACTACCTGCCACAAGCCTGTTGGAAGGTAAAGAGAAACCAAAAAGCAAACCACATCCAGAAGAAACTCGTAGAAACGGACTATATACTTCTTGAAGATCTCAACCCAGGCTTTGTAGAAAAATACTTAGGAGCCCACACATATACACTTACGGAAACAAAATTGAGGATAAAGTCGGTGCCGCCCTCATATGGTGGGAAGAGGGACAGGAGAGGTATAAAGCTACATCTAGGATGCACAGTTTTCCAATCAGAACTCTATGAGCAGTTTAGGGCAACACAAATGATCAAAACCAGTGGAGTACGTTCTATTAGCATCTTGAGCGACTCAAGGTCATCATTAAAACTACTATAAAACCCAAGTGTTGACCACCCACACGCAATGGCCTTCAAAAAGTGGAGTCTATCCAAAAATGGCAGGACCGATACACTATCTCCAGCACAAGGATAGTCACAAGGGAATTCCTACCATCCATCCCCAAAGCGTACAGTTTCACCCGTACGACCAAATGGACCCCAACACAAGTGCAAATACAGACGGGATACGGAGTAATAGCCGAATACTTGTACCGCTTCCAAGGATAGCTCGGCGTGTGAATGCGATCCGGAAAAGGAAGAAACCGATTTGATTGCAAGAGATATGGGGCAGCATGGCAGAACCTAGAATATCTAGTCAACACTAATATAACCCGATCCCGAATGCAAGAAATAATGGCCGTAAACAATATACGGCCAGAATTCCTAAATTAAATTAAAATTCGTCGAAAGAGAATTTAAAGCGGCGATAAAGCGGAACAGTAAGCTGCTAGTCGTAGAAACACAAAACAGCTACGACCCTGCTATACAAACTAGCACTGGGAATATCCAATATCTGCTGAATATTTCCGAAAAAGGAGTACCGGGTATAAGGCTGAGGCCCATCCTCTCTTCGTGAACAACCTAAGGAAAGGTTTGGCATCAGCTTTTCTAATTCCAAACCAGCAAATAGAGTAGTAGTAACACCCGGCCTCGCCTTTCTCCTGAATGGTAGTACTACAAAGCCAACTATCAAGAGCAAACATCGAATGGCTATGCCCGTACTTAAATTGGAGAACATAGACTATCGCCTGGTAAGTGTAAATAACAAAACATCAATACTTCTCGAAGGCACTCAACACCAGACGCCGTACTCACAGGCGAGGGATATAATGGCACAAATAGGCGAGAGAGCTGATAACACCAACCACACTCCTAGTGTTATCAGTGTGGACACAATGGCAATAGATTTTGATAGAGGAGCAGTCCAAGACCTCTTAGGAACACCACGAGGTAGTCATATACGAAAACGGTGAAATAATAATTTGTACAGTTAATAAATCCAATTCTAAACAATTGTATGTCCTCCTAAAAAGGTTTATACACCGAATAGTTTATTTCCAGCTCTGAATTAAAACATATTACTTACCAACCTACAAAATTTCATTAGAATTGGTCAAGCCATTTTGGCGGAGTTATGTAACAATGTGACACAAGAATTTTATTTATAAGATTATGAAAATTGAGGTTGACGTAAGTTTTAAAAAAGACCATCACATAATATCCATGAATGAAAATCTATTTGGTCAAGGGCTGACACCGACCTCAAAAAACTATTTGGTGTATGATTCTTTTTAGGTGGACATATCATAATCATATTTAGAACTGGATTTATTAACTGTATAAATTATTATTATTTAACTCTTTTTTTTAACTTTGGCATATTTAAAGTCGGGTTAATTTTTTAAAGTGCTTTTTTATGTTCATAACTTTTTTGACGTGACAACGTCTTAAATTAGGTTGCGGCTGGGAGGCACTTATGAAAAAGTGTAACGCTCGGTAACGTTACGATGAGTCACCGAACGAGAGAGAGGCCCGCCGAATGCCTTGCGTCTCTCTCCCACTCAACTATGTTTCATCCTTCTTCCTACTATACGAATGAATATTCACATTAAAATTATTTTACCACTCAAAGTCGTTGTCACGTAAAACTTTCGCCCGTATACCGAATTTACAGGCAACCAATTTTTTTTTAAGTGCCAGTTACAATTTAATTATTTACCATTTAATTGGCACAATTTAATTGGTACCCATTCTATGTGTAGATATTTTTTTATTTTTAAATTGAAAATCAAATTTTGGGTAAATATAAAAAAATCTCGTAAATTTCGGCCATAATATGGGGGCTCCAATTTGATACTTATTGGCCCTATTTCAGCTCCTAACGGACACGTGGAATTACAAGGTACTTGTTTAATAGGGGTATAATGAATTCTTAGGTTACTATTGTTATGACTTAAAATTGAGCAAGTAAAATTAGGCAAGTGATATTTTAATGCGAGGCTTGCTGGTACCAATTCTAAAAAATACTTTGTTGCATGAACCGATCCAGGAAAACACGTACTTGTACCTTGAATTATGTTTTTATACACTAACAAAACACTTACATATAGGAAACAACACATGTCACACATACATAGGCGAGCTTAGCTCAAACATGAGTGTATAAAATGATCAAAAAAATAATAAAAACAATTGGCCAGATTGATTAGATTTTTACTGTAACAAGCAAAATGTTCTTTCTGATCAAGAAAAATAGGGATTTATTATTTAAAGATTTGTAAAGCAAAAGAACAAAAAAATAGCGTATTATATTATAGTATTGTCTTAGATTTACGCGAATATCACACATCAAACGTCGAGATCTAAAATAAACCGCGATAAAATCCGTTAAAAAGTAGTTTTATTTCAATATTATATTATGTTGTAGATTTTTTCAGGTTAAACACCCATTTTTATACTTGTTTGTATTAAGATAAAATGTAGCCTATATATAATAATTTGCTATTCCAATTTTTAATCTATCTCTATTCCAAATTTCATCCGGCCAGTAGTTTTTACGTGAAAGAGTAACAAACATCCACACATCTCCAAACATCCAACATATCCATACAAACTTTTGCATTAATATTAGAAGTAAAGTAATATAATTAATAATAATTACTAAGATATGTATTCAGATTACTTATGACTGAAATTGCAATTCGCTTCACTGAAAAGTTATATTATCAGTTACTTAAAAAATGCAAATAAGTGTAGGTAATGAATTGCCAATAAATGTCGTGTTTACCATGCGTATTCGCTTCTTACGTTTAGCGCGTGCGATGTTTGAAACTTTGAACGAGTGCACAATAGATTAGAGTGTCCGCCCCCCTCACCGCTTTCACCCGCACGTCTCCTCGGGAAGATGTAGTTTTGTGTGATGCAATTAAATCACACATTAGAATTGATAAAAACTTTTATTATATACAGGAGCCACATTATCGGCGTGTTATACGTAAAAAAAATATCGAATATACGCCAAAAATATACGGCGCACAGGCGCGACCTCAAAAATTCGCGCGCCAAGCAGCGGAACTAAAGAATACGGCGAAAAGCACTCCAGTGACAAAATAACGTCCATGCCAATATTTCACCCAGCCATTGTACTAACCTTTACATGACTTCTGGCTGAATTTGAGGGATGGTCAATCTTGCGTCCGTATATAAGACGCAACAAGTCAGCCGGACGCAGCATCATCGGTAAAAATCGCCATATATGACGTAACAAGTATACCGGGATGTAAATATATATATATATATATATATATATATATATATATATATATTTTTATATAGAAAATAAATAAGAATAAGTAGGTATTAAGATCATTTAGTTATAGTTTTAAATAGTTAGGTAGAACGATTAAATAATATATAGTGTAAAACAAGTTATATATATACATATGTATATATATATATATATATATATATATTTATATATATACATACATTCATACATACATACATATACATATTTTACCTATAACTATTTTATTTACTATTAGTAATATACTATATAATATTTGCTATTGTATAATATTTACTATTATTATTAGCTAGCTTGGTTAGATTTTAGATACCTAAATAATATAATTTGTAGGAACCCCATTATTGGGTGAAGGCCTCCTCCAAAGATGCCCATTTGTCTCTGTCCTGTGCAGTCTGTTTCCAGTTTGGGCTGGCTATTTTTTTGATCTCGTCGTCCCAGCGAGTCTGCGGTCTTCCTCGATTTCTTTTACCTGGAGGTCCATTCCAAAAAGTCACTGTTTTGGTCCATCTTCGGTCTTTAAGCCTCGCGACATGGCCAGCCCATCTCCATTTAAGTTTTTGTGCGTATTTCAATGCATTTGTTGCTTTGGTTTTTGACCTTATTATTGTGTGTCGTATTTTGTCTGATTTCTTTAGTTTAAGCATGCTGCGCTCCAGTCCTCTTTGACAGGTGGTGATTAGATTTTTTACTTTTGAAGTGAATTTCCAGGTCTGGCAGCCATAAGTCAAACTTGGAAGAAGGCTGGAATTCATAATTTTTGTTTTAATGGTAATAGGCAGGTCACTTTTAAAGATTTCCTTTAAACTCCAATATTTATTCCACGTTTGTTGTATTCTTCTTTTCATTTCTAGTTCGTTGTTTTTCGGATCAAAACTAATTTGCTTACCTAGATAGATGTATGAATCTGTATATTCGAGTGGCACTTTATCTATTGTTAATATTCTTCTCCGCCGATTTGTCATTGCCATAGTCTTAGAGAGATTCATTTTCAGACCCACCTTGATACTAGCTGAATGTAAGGTTTCCATCATTTGTTGTAACTGGGTGCTGGATTCTGATAACAGCACTAGGTCATCTGCGAATCTTAAGTGACTTATGTATTCGTCCTTTATATATAGGCCTGACTTACTCCAATCTATCTTCCTGAAGATAGCCTCCAGAATGGCTATGAATATTATTGGAGATAATGGGTCGCCTTGTCGTACGCCTCTTTCTATAGCAAAACTTGGTCCTAGAGTTTCTAGCTTAATTTTGCCCATGTTGTTTTTATATACGCTCTTTATGACTTGTATGTATACGTCTTCAACTCCCTGCTGTTTTAGGCTTTCCCATATACTTACATGTGTTACTGTATCGAATGCTTTCTGATAGTCAATAAACGCTATGTATAGCGGTCTTTGTTGTTCTTGGTACTTTTCAATGATTTGTTCAAGTGTGTGGATATGGTCCACTGTTGAGAAACCTTTCCTGAAGCCTGCTTGCTCTATCGGTTGTTTTAATTCCAGTGTGCTACTGATTCTTTTATTTATAATGGCTGAGAAGAGTTTGTAGAGGCTCGGGAGTAAGCTTATTGGTCTGTAGTTGCCAATATCTTTCGGATCACCCTTTTTATAGATGAGTATGATGTCCGATTCAGACCATTGTATGGGCGTTTCAGTCTTTTGCAGTATTAAGTTAAATAGTTCCGCTAGTGGTCCGGCTAATGTTTTGTATGCTAGTCTTAATACTTCATTCGTTATGTTGTCCGATCCAGGGCTTTTTCCCAGCTTTAATCTATTTATTGTTTCTTGGACTTCCATTTCGTCCACTGGTTTTATATTAATTTCGTCGTTGTTTTCGTTGGTGTTTGAGACGATATTATTTTGGATGTTATCACTGTATAGCATTCTATAGAAGTCTGTCGCCGCATTGATAATGTCCGTGCGCTTGCACAAAGTTCTGTTGTCTTTTCTTAATCCTTTTATCCAGGTCTTGTTCGTTCTCAGTTCCTTAAAGGCCTTCTTTGTGCTTCCTGTGTGTTGTAGATGTCTTTCTATAGTCTCTTCTCTGTATTTAGCGTAATCTCTTTTTATGTATTTATTTGTTACTTTGTAGAGGGCGGAAAGCTCATTTCTCATTGATCTCGATTTATTTATTCTCTCTTGTAGTTCTTTTCTTCTTTTCAGTAATAGAGCGGTGCGATCTGATAGTATTTTGTGGTGTCTATGTGGCTCTCTTCCCTTTTCTCGAGCTTTTTGCAAGCTTTGGCTAATAGCATTTACTATTTTGTCGTGATAAGTTTGTATTGATGTATGTTCCAAGTTGTAAGAAGGGTAGGGTAGCATTGAAGTTAAGTTTTTGTTAAATTTTACTACTTCGTCTTTGGTCTTTAGTTGAAAGTTGTTTTTGTTTGTAAATTTTACTCTGCTTTGTTTTTGTTTGGCTATTTTTAATGATGCTCTAATTAATCGGTGGTCTGACGGATAGTTTAAATTCAGGACTTCAAAGTTATTGAATAGTTTTGGTTGATTGGATAGTATATAATCGATTTCATTTTTGTGTTGTCCGTTTGGGGATCGCCACGTCCATCTCCGGCTACGGTTTTTCTTGAAGCATGTATTGATGATAGTTAGATTGTGTTCAAGTGCGTAGTCCACAAGTCTCTGTCCTCTATCGTTTCTTTCACCGTCCCCATGTTGATGCACTGTTAAGTATTCACCTTCTTTAGGAGCACCTACCTTCGCATTAAAGTCGCCCATTAGTATAATATTCTTATGTGTTATTTCCATAGCTTTGTCGATAGTTTTATAAAATTCCTCTATTTCTTCTTCTTTTGCAGATTCGGTGGGTGCATATACCTGTATAATGGATAGCTTAAATTCATGAAGTTTTAAATTTAGCATTGCCACTCGTTCTGTTAGGCCGATGAAGCTTTCAATGTTGTTTATGAGAGACTTCTTAATAATGAAGCCCACTCCAAATTTACCTGGTGTACTTCCAATGTAGCAGAATATTAAGTTATCATATTCCTCTATTTTATTTCCAAGTCGTCTGATCTCTGAGATACCGATTACGTCATAATTTATTTTCTAATTATTCTATTTATTTATAAAATATATACTTAAATATAGATAATTACACCCAGACACAAGACAAACAGATATATATATATATATATAAATAAACAAATGTTTGTCTCGGGTGGGAATCGAACCCACGACCTGCGGCGTGAAAAGCAAGTATCCTACCGATCACACCACCGGCCCGTCAAACAGATTGATAGTACCCGATGTACGGCAATAGGCTCACCTACTACAAAATTGGGTGATATCCACCTCTGTCTAAACCTTTGGATAATACAGGCGTGTACTATTAACAACTCTATGTGGTATTAACAACTCTAGATAAACACAGTTAGTCACAGTTCGTTGGCAGTCAGCTATCTGCCACACGCTGTCGTGCTTTCAACTGAGCAACACGCGGTACAGTGCTGTGATAATGCAGTTCGCTGATGTTTTGTGTTACGTAGTTTTGATGGTGAGTGTACTTTATATTATTTTATTTTTTATTATTTATTTATTTGTTATCATTTCTTTAATTTTTATCATTTATTAATTTATTAATGGATCCCCAATAAAGGGCACACACAACACAAATGCACTATGTTCACAATGACAGAATCCTAGCATGCAATAAAAAAATGAGGTAATGTATTTGGTCAACACATTCGTTTTTTTTATAATAAGTAATTAGTAAGTTTTTTAGATAAGTAGGTATACTAATTACACATAATATATCTACACACATCTTATGGTAGGTACTTTACTTGACGTAAGCCTGTAAATATTACAGATAACAGAAAGCCTAGAAATATAATTGACAGCAAAAAAGTATTATTTTTATTTTATTATCATAAGACAGAAATTAAAAAAAAAAATATGTGTGATGAAGTACTCAAATTAAGTGATAAGTTTTTGCTTTAAAAGGGCTGATACAAATTATGAACTTGTTCCCAATTTGTGCGGTTTCTTTTAACTTTTTCAATTTGTTCGTTATTTAATTTATTTCCTGAAGGACCAGGTTGTGTGAAAGAAAATAAATTGTATAGGATTTTTTTAATTGGATACCGAAAAAACCCGCGCTGGCCTGGGGCAAGCGAATACGGTTTTATTTTTTAAACATCAAGAACCGGTTTTGTGTAAAAAACACATAATACGTTTGTTTTATGTAGATAATACGTAGAAAATAATCACCATTTTCACCGGTTCACCGGTTCGGCATCACCGGTTTTGTGTAAAAAACACATAATATGTTTATTTTATGTAGATAATACGTAGAAAATAATCACCATTTTAATAAAATTACGCGAGATACTAAAAAAGTTATAAATAAAGAATGTAGAAAGCGTATTTTTTGATACAATATATTAATCTGCTTGCAAATTAAATTAAGTTACTTTATAAATATCATGGTAATTATATTTAAAATAAAATAAAATAATTTTATTATAATGTCACAATGATTTATATTCAGAAACATATAATTATAAATAGTAGCAAAGATGTAAACGGTGTAAAAACGTAACTTTAGATTTTATATTGATAGGTTTAGATTGAAACTAGACATAATATTACTACACTGTAGCATTAGGCTAGACTTTAACGATGATAGATGTAAGCTGTAGTTAAGTAATAAATAAAATAATAATAATAAATGTATTCAAAAATGTCTTATAAGCTCATTAAAACTATAATAGGTTTACAATTCGTTTATCTTTGTCTGCCACCTTGTCATTTATACTAGTAAGAAAGAGACAAAGTCCATTTTAACAAAAGAGTTTTATAAGATTTTTATTAATAAGACCGTAAATCTATAGTGTTATTATAAAGCTGAAAAGTTTGTTTAGTTTAATGCGCTAATCTCAGGGACTTTAGTTTGATTGGAAAAAAATTTGCACAGTTAACTAACCCCTTTATTGAGTAAAGTTTTTATTTCACTGCTGGGCATGAAATTAATTGTAAGTCAAACAGGCAAAGCCATGGCAGGAAAGCTAATATAAAAAACTAGCTACCCGCCTCAGTTTCGCCCGGGTGTAAATACCAGGTCATTTCTCTAACAGAAGTAATACGTCGAGAAAATGGCGAATGTCATTTAAAACTAATGAAATTGCCATTTTTTTAGATATTTGTCTATAGAGATAAATGTTTAAAGCACGTACACAGAAGTTTTTGCACGAACCATCTCCAAATAATAAAAAAATATCTAATTTGGTCCAGTCGATCGGAAGTTATGTGCGATATTTGTCGCACCGCGTAACCTATAGACGTAGCCAGCTGTTGCCTAAACAGGCGGTTAGGTGCCACTTCAGTCACTGGTGACAGCTAAGACTTGTCAATTTTCAAACTTACAAGACGTCAACGTCACTCAGGTTGCTTGCTCAAGGGGACAATGTTTATGAGGTCGGTTCCATATCTTTTTTCACTGCCCAAATATCTCCGTGCCCATAAATGATTGCCTTCCTAAAGATACTCCTCGCCCTGTTAACGTACTCCTGTCACTTGCCTGCCCCTCATATTATATAGCTCTAGTCAAGTTCATATCTAATAACAACTAGCAAACCCGGCGAACTCCGTTTCGCCACCAGATGGCTTCGTTTTATGTAACAGTTTCCCGCTTTTCTGTTGAAATTTTTCCTGAATTTTCTTTGCTATAAACCTCACGGAGCCCGAAACCTTTCTAACGAATGCAAAACTGTGGAAATCGGTTCGTGCGTTCCGGAGTTATAGCGTCAGGAAGGAAAACCCGACTTATTTTTATATAGTAGATATCCATCTCTAACCCTTGTACTATATTTATTTCCTTTGTGCTATTTTATGTTCGTACTTCGCTCATTTTATTCTTCATCCATCAATTAGTTCTCCTGTCTTTCTATTCACATTTTTATTTATATTTTTCACCACATATTTCCCTGTCATGACATTTTGTGTTCTCTAACCTTGACATTGGCAGAACCATCGTTGTCACGGTGGAGCCATAACCATCAAAGTTGAAGTTGAAGAAGTTGAGGTCGCCCTATTAACTTAAAATTATTTTTATGTCACGTATCTTCCCCACTTGTTTTCATCTTATCAAAATTTATTAAAATTAACAATATTAGACTATAGCATTTCTTATTCTGCTTCTATTTCAATTTATTAATTTAAAAATAAAAAAAAAATGAATAAATTATATATTTTTTTTATAAAATTAAATTTATTTTTGTATTTTTTATGTAATATACATTTATTTACATCATAAAAATTCGTACAATATGTATTTTGTGTATATATTTCAATATGTTTTATGTAGTTTATTCTGTGTATTTTCTGTTTGTTGTTAAATTCTGCCCCAATATTAATTTTCTGTTTAACCTCTTCACGAATTACCTACCAATACCTACCTATTTTATTGAGTCAGCGTTTGGCCCACACCGTAAAACTTTTTTTCTTTTTGCACTGTCTCTTTTAACTTGACGTTGGCAGAATCACTGTCAAAGACGGTGGACGCCAAATTTTTTTAAAAAGTGAAGTTAGGTCGTTTTTTGTAAAAAGAATGGCGTCTTAGAACGTCGCAGTTTTTTAGTTTTTACTACTAATCTTTAAAAACTTCACTTATTTAAACTTGACACTGGCAAAATTGCGGAATAATTTCTGCAGAGGCCATAATTAAAAGAAGAAGAAGAAGGTAGGTCGGTTGGCTGAGCACGTGGTGTGTGCAAACCGAATTTGTCCGCACAAAAAAGAAATCCATTTCCATCCAAACATTTTGTGAATATTTGTGATTAGGGAGGTGCTGTAATCATTGGCAGAGATATTGTTTAGCTTTCTGTGGTGTTATTTTGTGTCTCATCGAAATGCAAAGGCAATGAGGTGTATTGGTGATCGCAGCCCATGAGTTTGCCGATTCACTTCAACCCTTTTTGGTGTCCCACTGCTGGGCACGGGTCTTCTCTCAACTATATTACGAGTTGAGAGAGTTTAGGCCTTAATCCACACACGCTGTCCAAGTGCGGGTTGGTGGATGTCACATGTACTCGAATGATTAGTTCTTAGACATGCCGGTTTCCTCACGATGTTTTCCTTCACCGATATTGAGCAGCGGAGATGAAACAATTCAGATGTGTATTATGACATTTTAGCAAAACTACCCGCATTATGCTTCATTATTTTATTGCAACAATATAAAATATGCTACCTAGTGTAGAACAATCCTGCTAAATAATGTGAGTCCCTTCAAAGACTAACACCTGGTTTTAACATCATGTCTGGAAAATATGTGTTTTATCTTTTCATGTAAATTTAAATGCAAAAAATTATTTATTTTAAAATGTTTGCAAAGACGACCTAGTCTAATGAACGTTTAAAACCTGTTTGTGCACAATCAGAATGAGATCGATTGTAAGCAGATTTGTACATTTATTTCTTCTAATAAAGACAATTTAAAATCAAAAAATCAACCAATTCAGATGTGTGGGCACGACCAGGATTCGAACCCGCGACCTTATTTTTTCTAAGGCGAGGCCCGTACCGCTGCGCCACCGCTGCACCGCTGCTGCATGAGTTCGCCGATACACAGATAAATAAATCATTGCGGAAGTTTGAAAATATTTTCATGATTACAAGAACAAAGCTATGTTCTTTATAGTATTGTTATTTAAAACATCATTTGTCATTGCAAAACAATGCTCTGTTTATTTTGTAATAAAAACATACGTAATCAATGATAAATATTATTGAAACAGTGAAGCTGAAACATAATTTTATTACGTAATTATCTACCCGCCTTAGCTTCGTCTAGGTGATAAGTTCCGTATTTCAAAAAGATAAATCGGAGCCCTTATTGAATTACTTTTTTTAATTTGTTTTTTTTTTTCATCCGCCTGTCTGTCAAGCAAGCGCTTTTATCTCGAGAACGCGTTATGATATTGAGTTAAAATCAAAACTATAATATAGTCAAATCTACAGTCCCTTGAAGTTGTAAAAAAGTCAAACACGTAAGTTAACTTAAACAAAAGATACAACCGTTTAAGCCATAATTTATAATAATAATAATAATAATAATAAATATTCTGGGACATTAACACACACGGTCATCTGGTCCCAAGCTAAGCAGAGCTTGTATTATGGAAACCAGATAACTGGTATATACTATACATATAATACTTTTCTTTTGTAAATATATACATATAATAGATATTTACACCCAGACTCGACACAAACAGAAATGTTTATCACTAATGTTTGTCTCGGGTGGGAATCGAATTTATATTCGTACGAAACCCTCGATGGGTGGGACCGAATGGCATTCGCCCGAATTTATTTAAATTATTTATTCATGTATACCTAAATTTAAACGTTGAAATGAAAACTTGGAAATAACCCGTGACCATTAAGTCAGAAAAGACTTTGAAACATTAGGATTGAAAATCTAAAATAAACTGTGAGAAAATCCGTTACAAAATAGTTTCATTTCTATGTGGGATATTCGCGTAAATTTAAGAAAATATGATGCTTCCAAAACTTATAAAATTTTTGCTGGACCGGAATTTGAACCTAGTAACGAATATACTACCCATAGGCTTGTAATAATACTTCAGTCTAGAATTCATCCTTACAATTAGTCCAAGGGGTGTGGGTGTGAGTTCGAGTAGTCATATTGTACACTAGCTTTCCACCGCGGCTACGCCCGTGTGAACTACATTATGCCCAGCAGTAGGATAAAAAGTAACCTATAGCTTTACTCATTAGATGGGCTATCAAACAGTGCAAGAATTTTTTCAATCGCACCAGTGGTTTCTGAGACTAGCGTGTTCAAACCAACAAACTGTTCTTGAGAGTTAAATAAATAAATTCAATTCAATTTTTCATTTTTGGCCTAAATAAATAAATATTATTGCGACAAACTATGTAGCATGTTTTTCGTAAATTATCAAAAAAGTAAGTGACAACCGTAAGGTATGTCAAGGTATCGACTTTATTTAAATATTGTACAAAATCGTCAAAAATTGACGGGGGACCAGAGGCAGAAAGCTATCAGAGGAAGTTATTATATTAAAATGCACATAAATCTACAAAATATTTTACCAATACAATTTCCAACCCATTTTATTCTATGTCTAGCATTCCATTTTCTCATTTAATAAAGGTTTCAATCGCTAAATATGAAAACTAAAAAAAATATGAAAAATAAAAGTATCGATGAACTAGTACTAATACAAGTTCACTTTTTAAAATGTCGTTGGCGTCCACCGTTTTTGACAGTGATTGTGTCAACGTCAAGTTGAAAGATACAGTGCAATAAAATGAATTATTTTCATTGGATTCATTCAAATTCTTAGCCTTGAACGAACCAATCGAAATTAACTTGTGGTCGGATGTTATGTACTGGTAATACATAACATATGTGTTCGAGCGCGATCCCAAAAATATATTAATATTCATAAACAAGCTTCTCGTCACCTCCTTATTTATAAGGTTACTAGCTGCCCCAGCGAACTTCGTACCGCCAGCGGACAAAATTGTAAATCTAAACCATTCCCAGATCCCCTTGAACACACCAAAAATTTCATCAAAATCGGTCCAGTCGTTTGAGAGAAGTTCAGTGACGTACACACTCACAGAAGAATTATATATATAAAGATAATAGCTAAATAGGTTTACAATTCGTTTGTCGTCATCTGACATTTATACTAGTACGAAAGAGACAAACCCTATTTTAACTATAGAGAATTATAAGATTTAGAATTGTTTATTTTATATGAAAATTAATATATTACTTTACATACATATTAATTTACGGCAGTTAAGTTTCTAAAACAAACTTTCTTTGTGTGTTTTGTTTAGAAATTTTGACCGCATTCATGGTCTAGCGGTTACAGGTTTGGTTCCCTAGTGAGAACATAAGTATAGTTTGTCTAAACGTTACTATTTCTACATCTATGTATATAAAAATCCATTGCTGTTCGTTAGTCTCGCTAAAACTCGAGAACGGCTGAATAGATTTAGGTATCTTATTTTGGTCTAGAAATGTTCGTGAAGGACTAGGGAAGGTTTAAAAGGTAAGAAAAAAATAATATTTTATACAAAAGTTTAGGTTTTTATTTATTTATTCAGGCAGTACGAAGTCTGCCGGGTCAGCTAGTCTCTATTAAATAAAATTCTCGTGTCACAGTGTTAGTTACCAAACTCCTCCGAAACCACTTGACTGATTTTTATGAAATTTTATATGCATATTCAGTAGGTCTAAGAATCGGCTACTAAGCCGATCCACCCCTAACATTTCTTTAAATTTTTTTGGACAATTTTTTTATTTTTTTTATAATTTGGCTTTAAAAAATATATACAACCATAAATTTTCACCCTTCTATCACCAACCCCTATTTTTTAATAGTTGTTTTAATAGTTTAACAATTTTCAGGAAGGTTGAAGGTTTGTAACGTGAAAAATACGCGGGACGAAGTTAGCTAGGGCAATTAGTTATTAGGTATATAACAAAAATATACCTAAAGAAAATAATTCTTAAAAACTGTCTGCCTCAGCTCCGGGCAAGTAGGGTAGTGTCAAATAATATTAAAAATATTAATTAGTTATATATTATACCCCCCCTCCCCCCATACAAGTTGTGCTTATTCTATTTTTCAACCGACTTCAAAAAGAAGGAGGTTCTCAATTCGACTGTATGTTTTTTATGTTTGTTATCTAAAATCTTTGTTAAACGTGAACTGATTTCTATGATTCTTTTTTGTTGGCAAGTAAATGCTTCCGTGTGATCCCATTTAAATTTGATCAAGATCTGACCAGTAGTTATTGAGCTATGTTGAAAGAAGCGTCATTGTTTACGCTAAGCGCGCAGCCTTCCAAAATTATTAGTGCAATTGCCCTAAACGCATAATTCTAGGTATCTACAATTGAAGTCGGTTTTGTGTTGTTGTTGCAAAAAGAATTATGTCTTTTTCTCCTGGCCTTTTACCCTTTTTATTGTGCGAACTGCCAAGTTGCATTCGCTGCTGGCATATGTTTCCCGATATCTATTATCTGCCTGTCTTCAAGTAACGAGTGAATCGGTATTAGCTGGGGAAGCGCGTACCATTGTAGATTGCAAAAAACAAGTTGTGTTGAAGCGGAAGCCTATTAAACGATAAACGATCTGTGATAGCCGACAGTAACTGGATGTGATAAGGTGAAGACAAAGTGAAATCGCGCTTATCGGGAGAGGCCTATGTTCAGCAGTGGACTGCAATACTCCGATGAAGATATATGAATAGGTTCCAAGAATGTGATATCATTCCACACCAGTAAAATGATACAATTCGAAACTAAGCAATCTGGGTTAAGTTCACATAATATCTAATTACTTGCTGGTTTCGCTCGTTGGATCAGTGAAGTATTTGCTTGATAACCGAGGTCCCAGATGTTTTCCATGTTATTATTATTAGTTAGTGTTACGCGAATATTTGGTTTATTTTAGGTTTTAGAACCCGACGTTTCAAATGCTTTTCAGACTTCATGTTCACGGGTGGACTGAGTTATTTGACGTCCAAAAATACTAATATATAACTGACTTATATTTCTAACGCGAGGCCCATACCTCTGCGATACCGCTATTACAATATCATAGCGAATTGTGTATGGTATTCACCTTCGCCTACACATTCGGGTAATACGGGCGTAAGCGCTATATATAATAATAATAATAAATAATTTATTTCGATCAACAAATTGGATCATAAAATGGAATAAAATGCAATGTCATTAAATAAATAAAACACAACAAAATCAATAGATAAATTAAAATTAGAAATAATCATATATTATTTAAAGAATAATTCAATTATTATTATAATTAATAAAAGTTAAAATTTAATCATTAATTTATTATTATTTAATTTAAACAAAATATTATTATTATAAATATTACAGTGATGCTATGCTTTCATTCAATATCCCACACACATTTCTACTAATCACCATATTATGACGGGCCGGTGGCGTGGTCGGTAAGATACTTGCTTTTCACGTCGCAGGTCGTGGGTTCGATTCCCACCCGAGACAAACTTTTGTTTAAATATGTCTGTTTGTCTTGTGTCTGGGTGTAATTATCTATATTTAAGTATATATTTACAAAAGAAAAGTATTATATGTAGTATATTACCAGTTATCTGGTTTCCATAGTACAAGCTCTGCTTAGTTTGGGATCAAATGACCGTGTGTGTTAATGTCCCACTATATTATTATTATTATATAAGACAAACTTAATACTTTTCTATAGAACAAAAGAAACTTAAATAAATTAAGCCGTGACTACGATAATTGTATAAGTAGGCGAAAGTATTGCGGTCAGGGGTTAGAAACTAACAGATTGTTACGAGATACATACATAGAGATCACGCCTAGTGATGTTAAGACCTCGAGTCTTTGAGTCCTAATTCGATAGATTCGACTCAATTTCACAAGACTCAGTGAACTAACTGAACTCGGAGTCTTGAGTCGAACCGAGGTACAGTCTTTTCATAAAGACTCGAGTGCTAAAATAGACCTCGAGCCTTAAAAGAGATCGAGTTTTAAATAGAGCTCGAGTCTTAAAAAAGGTTGAGTTTTAAAAGAGCTCGAGTCTTATGTCTACAAATCCAAAGGTTTAATAAATAGATTTACGAGTGCGTTAAGATTTTTTTAAGATAAAAGTAACATAAAAAAGTAACATTTTATTGCCCGATTTAAAAAGGAACTCCAAACGGAATAGAACTCGAGCGCGACTCGCCCGTAAAAAGGACTCGAGCGTTAAAAAAGTCTCATGTTGCGTTCAAGAGCTCTTATAAACTCGAGTTCTTTAGACTTGGGAGTCTTATTGTAATGAGTCGAGTCCTGTAATTTGTCAGTCGAGTTCAAAATGTAGGACTCAAAGACTCGAGTCCTTAACATCGCTAATCACGCCTGTATACCAGAAGGTAGGCAGAGGTAGATATCGCCTACTTTTCACCGACTATGTTTAGTCCCATAAGTAGGTAGTCCAATAAGTAAATGTATTATATAAAATTTCCACGTCACAATGTTAGTTACCGTACTCCTCCGAAACGGCTAGACCGATTTTTATGAAATTTTATATGCATATTCAGTAGGTCTGAGAATCGGCTACTATCTATTTTTCATACCCCTAAGTGATTTTTTTTTTTAATAAATACGCGGTACGAAGTTCGCTGGCGCAGCTAGTAGGTATATAAAATTCTCGTGTCAGTGTTAATTACCATACCTACTCCTACGAAACGGCTTTACCGATTTTTACCAAATTTTATATGCGTATTCAGTAGGTCTGAAACTCGGCTACTATCTATTTTTCATACCCCTAACATTTTTTTATTGGACAATTTTTTTTTATAATGTGGCATTAAAAATACATACAACCCAAAATTTTCACCCTTCTATCACCAACCTAATTTTTTAATAGTTATTTCAGTAATTTAATCATTTTAAGAAAGGTGAGAAATACGTACGATAAAGTTCGCTGGGGCAGCTACTAAATAAATAAATATATTTATTTCATTAACGGTTTGTAGTACAGAGTTTTAAGTATAACGATATGGAGCGGTACAGTAGTAGAACTTAGTATTACCATAGTTTAAGGATTGGGGTTATGTAGGTTAGCTAGGTTACAAAATAACCTGCCTGTATAAAGGAGCAACACTGCCAGTCTCCTGCAAAAGAATTTTTACAATTACACGCACAAATAGTGTGGTTAAAAAGGTGTCGCGGTTGGGTCACATGTGGATCTCGTGACACCCTGATTCACGAGTGAATCAGTATACTAGGCTGGCGCGTTCCATCGTAGACTACATCATTGTTAACACCAGGCAAGTTGTAGTCAAGCGCCAGCCTATCGCAGAATAAAAAAAACCCTGGCCATGATGCGGGGAAAACACCGGGGTTTTAGTTCGGGTAACCAATTGGAATCCAACATACCCCCCACCCTACGCCAATACAGGGGGATGAATCTATAAAGGATTTCCCCCCGGTAAACAAAACAAAAGTTAGTCCAATAGGTAGAGGGCGGGCCTATTCACGTTCATCAGGCACAATTCAAAACTTCGAGCTGCGACTAAGATTTTGAACGCTAGTTTAACGATATTCCGCACAATTTCTTTGACAAGATGCGAATTTAATCTTAAATGACCGACACAATTGGCTCCCATCAACATCAGGGGCCAAATGACTCAATCACATTGTATAACCTCTCAACAGCATCAGGGAGCCCACTACAAGTTCGTATCTAGGCTTTTTTGACTGCTTATTGCAGTCCACTTACTTACAGCTTTTTATTAAAAGCTTTAAAAAAGAAATCGAAAAATCCTACTCCTATACAAAGATATTAGGTAACAAAACCAAAAAATAAACAAACAGTCAAGTTAAAAACCTCCTCCTTTTAGAAGTCGGTTGAAAACTCACTAAGCCATAATGACCCCGTAGGGATTTGAACCCAATACCTCTGTGCACAGCGGTCAGCGGTCTACTCTTACTAACTTTCATTGAGTGAAACCGAACTATCATGCACAAACAATTATCACTTTCGGTTAATTGTTGTTACGAGTTAAGTATAGTTAAGTTACTAATAACACGTGGTTAACTGGTTAAACAAGTTCAAAGTTAACTAACAACGATTAAAGTTAAATTCATATTGATTTCTCTAATTTGCTATTTGTGTAATATATAATCTAATTTCCTTAGTAGTCGAGCAGTTTAAGCCGCAGGTATATTAACAAAAAAAAGTTGTGTAAAAACAAAAAAAATATTCGGTGTCAGTCTCTCTGTGCCTCAGAAAGCACGCTAAGCCGTCGGTCCCGGTTGTCATATAACACTTTTATGACAAGCATGATAATAATCTGACACCTGGTCTAACCATCTCGGCTACTGGTTCCCTACGGGTTTCGATCGAGGTTTGATGGCAGTCGCACAATTAATTTTGATAGTTAGACCTAGAAATGGCAAAAAGGCATAGAAAATTATTGATCTGACTTCGGAACGAAAAAGTGGACGTGGCTTAGGGGAAGTGGGTTCCTCAAAGAATAACTCGTTCACATTTAACAGAGTTCTGAAAATTGTGACATTTTCTGAATATACATTCAGAAAATGGATTTCGATTTGATTTAGAAGTTTTGTTATTGATAAACTGGAGAAACAAAAAAGTTTAATCTCAAACCAAAGGCATCTGCAATATTCTTTAACAGTAAAGTTAAAATTAACCAGTTTTTATTAAATATTGTAGTAAAAGTAAAACTAATCGCAAATTCTCGTTCATTAACATTTGCGAGTAAACACGTCCACTATGGTAATGCGCAAGCGCAACGCACTTTCGTTTTTATTCTTATAACACGCGTTTAAACAAACGTTAGTTTTACAGACAGTTCGTGTGTCAACAAACTCATATCTCACGACTTAGATGAGGTGGGCAGAGATTAATTTTTACTTTGGAATATTTTATTTTTCCACGGTAATAAATGGCGTTACAGGATCCATAGACAATGTGACATAGCGAAACGATAACGGAAGATCGAAAAGTAATAAAATGCATGGAATGGACATTCAACTTCGAATAGTCACTAGACAAAGTTATTGGAATCATTTTCCACCTCAAAAAATCCGGCTCTTTTGTTGGAAAAAAAATCTTTGCTAATTTTGATTAATTTCAATTTACAGTCAGTCTATTCTTATTTGAAACGCATAGTACTGTGGTTAAAACTTTAAACTACTAGTAGGTACCTGTGGTACAGGTGCACTTTCCTTGCAATTTTCTAACTATTAATAATTACTCAGTTCCTAACTATAATAATAATAGGGCCCTGTTCATGTATTTACTATAAGTTCCTGATTTCACATCCGTAGTTCCGTCCTTGTTCCGGTTAGCGTAATCCGGTTTCAAGTTAGTTATGGTGTATGTGTAGTTATGTTACAACCTCAAGTGGTTTACTTACAAAAAAACTGACGTAAGTTTAAGTTAAACTCGCAATAAGAGTTATCCGTTTCAAAGTGAAAGTTAAAATAATTTTAACACATACATATACACACGCCTTTTACCATGGGGGTAGGCAGAGACTATAGAGCGCCTCTTGCTACGGTCTAAACATACTTCCTTAGCCTCACTAATGTTCATACATCTGGTCATACATGCTGCGGTTGTGAGTGCTACGCACCTGTCCCTTTTGAAGGACATCACCGATGAGATCAGTGAATGTCCTCCAAGGGCGTCCTCTCACAGCGTTTTGTATAAATTGATTCATTTCCGCTGCTCAATATCGGCGAAAAACATCGTCAGGAAACCGGCATATCTAAGAACTAGTCATTCGAGGACATGTGACATCCACCAGTCCGTACTTAGTTATTTTATTGTAATACCGTCTCCTTACCCAATTATTCACGCCTACCTAAAGTTGTCTGCTAATCCTGATATTTTTAGTATAAAACCTTCGAAAGCCTTCAGGTTTTTTACTGTGGAATACAATATAAATTCCTTGTATTCCTGTTATCCGATTTAATAGAGATATCTTTATGATTAAAAGTCTATTACGCACTAAGCACTTAAATAGTGGTATTTTCGGTAATTGTAGTCTTGTTGGTCTTTAAGTTTGTATTTTGTGCTGACGCTACTTTTGCTTGGTTTTTGGTATAAAGTTAGTCACGACGAGGAATCGAACCCACGACCTAAGGTCGTGGGTTCGATTCCTCTTCATGACTAACTATTTCAAAGCCGAGGCCCATACCGCTGCACCACCGCTGCTCTCTACTTCAAGTCTAAACCATTTTACTATTGAATCATCTTATTCGTCAATGACTTTTACTAGTACAACCCCTGAATTAAGAGAAATCTGACATCTATCATCCTTATTTCTTTCGTGTGTTAGTCGTAAGTTAGCACGAGACAGCACTATGATTTTGTGAAGGAAAAGTAACGAATGATAGAGTAAATTATACTTTCTTATATCATTAGCGGCACGTGATCATTCCAATGAACTGTCTTGGGACTGGTTAGACCATTGGAGCAAAATATTGCTACATCTATTGGGGACTGGGTCACCTTCGTCCGTGGGTGTACACCTTGAATTGAATCCCCATACGTGGTCCCCGGATGGTGCAAATCAGGTGACAATCAACTGGTAGTAGGCTTCGGCCGTTGTTAGTGACCACCCAAAAAAAAACTGCACCGCCAAGCGGCCTTGCCGTGTTCCGGTGCGATGTCTTGTGACACCATGCAGTGAGGGTGGGTCGGAATTGTTGCTCCTTTATGGTTTCTAACCTTCTCACCGATAATCATTCGTAACCACAAGTGAATCGATAAACTGGGCTGGCGCGTTCCATCGTAGACTACATCATTGCTTAACATCAGGAAAGTTGTAGTCAAGCTCCAGCCTATCGAAGAATAAAAAAATCTAAATGCTCGTATTTAAGTCGCAGCGAGTAAGTAACCTTTATGGACTAGCAGATGGTTAGATGTAACTTCAGACACTTTTGATTGCATAAGACCTGTCAGTTGTCAAACTTACAAGACGTCAACGCCACTTAGGTTGCTTAACTGTGATTGTATGGGACAATGTAAATAAGGAAAAAAATGGCGTCTTAGAACGTCGCAGTTTTTTAGTTTTTTACTACTAATCTTTAAAAACTTATATACTTATTTAAACTTGACACTGGCAAAATTGCGGAATAATTTCTGCAGAGGCCATAATTAAAAGAAGAAGAAGAATGTAAATAAGGTCGGTTGGGTGACCACGTAGTGTTTAAACCGAATTTGTCCGCGAAAAAAAGAAATCTATTTCCATCCAAACATATTGTGAATGTTAGTGATAAGAGAGGTGCTATAATCAATGGCAGAGATTTTGACTAGCTTTTTGTGGTGTTATTTTGTGTCTCATCGAGATAGAAAGGTGATGAGGTGTATCTGGTGATCGCGGCGATATGAGCTCGCCGATTTAAACAAGAAGAGATTGAATTACTGACAAACATATCAACGCACAGCCTAAATCGCCAGTCCAGAGACTACAAATTTGGAATAAAGGTTCCGTATGAGGTTTTAAGGGTGCACTAAGAAAGGATTTTACAAAACACACCCCCTAAGGGTGAAACAGGGCTCAAGCGGACGAAGCTAATATTATTTTAAGTACCAGGTTTTGATCGTTAGATCGTCCGGGTTAGATATCCACAAAGAATCGTAATCTGTAAATCAAATGCTATGCTAATCTTAATAATAATAACTGTATGTACATACATACGGCGGCCAGTCTAAGCTGACTTGTTAGGTACGCAGAAGATATTATAATATACCATCAGTACAAATAAAATAATAATAACAATAAATAAAAAAATTACTTGCGATATGAAAGGAAAAAAATGTATGGAATTGATAGAGATAACCCATACATTTTGTCTTTTTTCATCTTTCGCTATGTAATTTGTCTAGGGGCCCAAGAGAGCTGGTAACTATAGGCCGACCGTTTAACTCTGGTATCGCCATCTGAGTTACTAAGTCATAAAACATTAAATAAATCTCCTAAAGAACTATTGAACCACAGACAAAAGTAATGTAAGACTATTCGTCACTAATATCCATATCGCTTGAATAATCATCACTGTTTGTGCAGCTTGAGGAGTCAGAATCTTGGCGATAGGCGATACGCGAGTTAAATAGTCGGCCTATAGTTTTTGAGTAACTGGAAAAACTGATAGTCTCTTCCGGATAGGTCTATCTTTCCGTTTGTCACAGCCCATTTATTTCAAATCTGCTGAATTGATTGAGTTGAAATTTGGTACACATATATGATTATTTAACCCGAAGAGAGGTATTCAAATAAATTAATTTCAAACACGAGGGCTACTTTTTGGGGCTAATTAAAAAGAAGTGTTTTTTAACTACAGGGTGTGGGGGGCAGACAGACAACGGGTACTTTATGGGTTCCGTTTTTACCTATTGAGGTACGGAACTCTAAAAATCACAATTTTCTATCAAAACCTTAGCTCTGATGTGTATACAACTAATAGGCACATTTAACATTCCTCTAATGATATAATTGCTTTTTACACTTTTTGGTCTGCGTGGGATTTGAACACGCGATCACAACAAAGGCTAGAGGCAAACACACTCGGAAGCCACTGAGACAGTCACATATAATTATACTACTACATTAGTAAATACAATGTTTGTGTGGATAGGTAATTCACTGAACACTAAAACGGGTGACCAAATTTGTGATTATTTATACAAAAAAAATCTTCTGTTCCAGATAACAGTAGCAGCACCATGTGCAGAAGCAAATGGCCATGACAAATTAATACAACGCTCAGAAAACAGAAGATCAGCAAAACATCGGGACTCCAATTTTTACATGCGCGGCTTTCCAATAGATCCTCCATTCGAACGGATATTTCAAAAATCCAAAGTAATTTATCGTAGAACATCTAATTCAAGATACACGACTCCAAAATCCCATCCTTCAAGAACGCCAAAATATAGACTAGAGAAAAACAACAAAAAGCCAGGTAAAAAATTCAGGGCGCCTAAACCACCACATCAAACCAGAAACAACCCAAACTACAAAAAACATGCGCCAAACAACATTAAATTTGAACAATCTAAATTTGGAGCACCGAACTTACGAAGACCTAACTCTCAACAAGCTTTTGGGTTTATAGTCAAAAAGCCCTATAAGTTACAAATCTCAGGTCACGACGCAGGTAGTTTTGCAGAACCACCAATTGATCCATTTAAATATAAGCAACCAGTACAATGGTACGGAGAACCTCCCATCAACTCTGAAACGTCTACAAAACCAAATTTCGGAGAAGTCTACAGTACAGATGAAAGTTTCCAAGATGCCAAACCATATTTTGTTAACCAAGACCCTTATATTGAACATAAACGTCAACCCGCACGCCCAGAAAACGGAAATGAAAACGTAGCATATACAAAATACCATGCTAAATATGTCAAACCTGATAAACAAACATTCGTAACGCCACAGCCTATCGATGATTATGATGATATAGATGGCCCGTACAAAGACCAAGTCCTAAAAGACAACAGATTCATTCATAATCAAAAGAAACCGCAATACTTTGCAGATAAATCAAAGGTCATTAACAAACATTGGGTATCAAAACATAATCCTAATGAAGAAATTATTATAGGTGGGCAGTATGCAGAGCCCCCGGCAAAATATGTATCTGTATTCCAACCTAGTGCTTCCATGTTTGATGATAATATAGATGACTCATTTGCTCCAATTCAAAGCAGTTTTATAGATCCACAAATTGTATCCTCAGCAAATAATTCACCCTATGTTAACTATAAAAACAGTAACATGGCGTTTAGTCCACAAAACTTAAATGATGCATTTAGTATAATCGATAAATAAGTATGAGTAATCTGTACTGTAAGATCATTTCATTTAAGATATGATGAAACAAGTTGGACCAAACCAAAGACCCATTTCAATTGATTGGCAAGCATTAATATTGCATTAATAAAAGACAAATACCAAGCACTATGTGTGCAGTGGAAATAAAAGTTCCAGTCAAACAGGAACCTCTTCAACAGTTTTGAAAACCACGTTCATTTTTAAAACGTATTTTAATTAAACAGCTTGTGTTTTGGTATACAGTTAATAAGTCGTGGATGATAATAGAATATAGTTAATATATTTCAGAAACTTTACAAATGTAAGATGTTTAAGATATAAAAATGTTAATTTAATGTTAATTTACTTAAGAGAGTTGGAGTTAATACTCGTAATGACGTTACTGCCTTAGTATTTATTAGTTCTAACAAATAGTTCATAAGGATGCACTATATGTAAGATACAAAAATATTTCAATATCCACCGTGTTATTTACCTATAAGTACGACTACTGTTAATTAGATTATCTGATGTTTGAGACGTGACAGGGAAACATCAATCGAAATGTTGAAAGTCAATCGATGGCTTGGTTTTTATCATCAGCTGTTTCCACCACTCAGTTCAGTGGTACCTGTGTTTCCTATTCGGAATCGGAAAAGCTAATTTCACAACGTTTTACCTATAAAAGGGCTGTATGTTACTCATTCGTTATAGAATTTTAATAAATTATTATGTTGACGAAATTTGTAAATCTTTTATTATACCGGAACCACACGTTTAGAATTGCCGCAATCTTCAAGTTTATGAATGCATTTGGGTAAAATTTTGATCTAACTAATAAATGCTTCAATCTTCAAACTCCCGGGCCCGCATTTGGCAATGTGTAGTTTCGGTAGTTTAGTACTAACGACCTGCAGCCGTACTATGACAGTGTTATTATTGCAGTTGTTCGAAAGAGACGTTGCTCTACACTTTGTATAGCCGCATTTCTCTTCCGCAGCTCCAACAATACTGCTATAAGCTGTTGTGTTGGGACTACTAGTCCATACAGATGCATAATTATAATTTATGTAGTGGCCAAATCTTAAAATTCAATGGTCATCCTTTTCACGAAATGGAAAATATGGCTCCGAATCAGAAGGTCCATAAGGGAAAATGTCATTGTTTGCAGAAGGTCCACAATGTTTGATATTAGCTGCCCACATCATTATATCTAGCCAGATCAATGGAATAAATTAACATGGCCACTTTATGACATAGTCATCAGTAATCACATCCTAAAACAGTTACACTTTTCGCCATTTGAGGCACTGATTATAGTTGTATTTTTGTGGTCTATCATGTCAGCAGGCACAAGAAAAAAAAATACTTGAATTATACTCATCATCATAATCAGCCTTATAGTCCACAGCTGGACCTAGGCCACTCCCATAAAGCACGCCACTGAGCTCTACTTGGGCTACTATCTAGTTCTTACCATCCATCTTTGAGAGATCTTCACCTAGTCTAAGAATTGAATTATATTATACTCACTCAATAAATGATCGCACCATAAAATAAGCTTACACTACTTTTTTTTAATTCTGTAATAGGCTTGAGCTTGACTACAACTTGCCTGATGTTAAGCAATGATGATTATGATTATGATGATTGTGATTTCAGGTTAGAAGGTGGCAGTGGAATGAGGCTCCATATGGTTAGAAACCATACTGTTATGGGCAATAAAATGTTGATCAGGGCTTTAACGGTATGGCCTATTTTAGGTGACCATATTATGAAGTAGAACCGACCATTTTATAAAATGGTAAGAATCATCATAAACTGATCATTTGTATAATATGGTGACGACATACACACAAATCAATAGCAAGGTTGAGGAAAGTTTGCATAGTACCTTTACTTCAATAAAAGTAACTACACACATAGCCTTTTAAGTCTATTACAGCCGTGTAACGCAGAATCCTAAAAGAAGCACTTTTCCTGGCGACTGAGCAAACCAATCAGAACGGCACATTCGTCGACACCGTGAACAGTATGTTGAGACTTGTGAAAGAATTTCGCTAGCATATGGTATGGCTCTTTTTACGGTTGATCTATCCGGACCAGGTACCGTCATGAACTGGTAGACCCACTTTGATATGTTTCCTCCACTGCCTTCTTTCTTCCGCAACATGCTCTGCTTGCGGAAGATTAAGCCAGTGGAGAAAACGTCCATCTTCTGTGTTCAATATTAAAGAGACTAGATCAAAGCAAAGCAAAGGCCGGCCAACAGCCAAATAAATAAGATATTATAAAATAGAACATGAAGGTATAGAAACTCAATGATAATTATAATACATCTATATTTAACAGAAGCTTAAACTAAATCCAAATAACACAGTTTATATTCCAACACACTTAATAACCAAATTACAAAACTAATGTAAAGCGAACTAGTCTAAAACATAGGCGATACTTCGACACACGCATTCTCAAAATTGATCATTTACCAAAGACATATTGTTAACAAAACAAAAACGCAAAATAGGCATGAATATTGCTTGAATTATCGAAAACCTATACTTACTTAAAAAAAAGACGTGTGGCACTCGGAGACTGCCGCGGAAAAGCTATTGCATAGCATTTTTTATCAACGTAAGTAATTAAAGTTATTTATTTATTTTATTTATGCAGTATTTTTTCCCTTGTTTTTTTCTTTGTTATTAATTCAAGTTACACTTTTTGAGTCTAGTGACCGATAAGAGATCTTTTTTTTTTTAATACAACGATACGACCAATTTGGGAGGCAAATCAATGCAAACCGATACAATCAATGCCACCCAGAGGCGAGTTACTGAATTAAAGAGAAAAGCGTGATATTTCAAAAAGTAATTAAAAGTTCTGCTATTCATCGATAGAAAAGTATTACCGCTGTGCCGGTCGGAGTGGGGGGGTGTTAGGTTATTTTCGTTACGGAATATCTGGATTCGGTCTCCACGCTCAAGGCCCGCGATAGAAGCTATGCAATAAATTTTTAACTAATAAATTGTTATTTTGCCTATTATTGTCTGTGTACTTATCGAAAAGAATTTGTTTATTGACAACGCGTTTACTGGAACTAACTACTGATGGTCAGGTGTAGTTTCCATTTTATTTTGGTAACTTTACCATTGTGGTTTATTAAATTTAAAGACAAATAAGATTTGCATAAGATCATCTGTGCTATGTCATAGTTTTATGATTAATAAACAATAGATATTAACAACATCCCAATAGGCTGATCTAATGGTGTATTTGTGCAATCTTCTAAGTTTGTTTTGCTCTTTAGATTTTTATTAGATACCTCATGGGATTAATGATTCAAGCAACTATCATGCCAGTAACAGAAAACATTTTTTGAATACCTACATTCTTTATTGGTTTTGGGCTAACTAGATTTTGGGATTTGGCCAGATCAGACGGTACAAAATCACACACTGTACTGATACAATAGCTTAATCTTACTATTCTTATACCATCATCGTCCTTGTTTAGGGTCCGATAAAGCGACGTCGTTTTGATTGGTGATATGTTTCTTTTTCCTTGCGTTTCCACACGCCGCCCGCGCAGCTTCACACGCACAATGCGCAGCTTGTTTTGTTGCCGCGCATTCAGCACAGGCGCACTGTAGCTTGTGTTGTAGGTGAGCGAGTCTTGCTCTGGCCTCGGATAGGTTGTGACATTTTTCTTGTAAACCGACATTTGTCTTATCTAAAACGCAATGCGCAGACTTTTCTAGCTGCGCCGCTAACTGTGTTGCTTGGACCATTAGTTTGTGCTGAAATTAAAAAGAAAGTGGCTTAAAGAGAGAGATAAGTAATTTTTTAAACCACCACCGCAATCTCGCTACTGCAGCATTGCTACTATTGTAAGCCAAGATCAACAGCAGTGCCGTAAAAAGACTCGGTATTTGAATCAAGTCAAGTCTCGGGACATCGAAACCGTCTTGGATCCCGCACAAATTTAATCAGAAAGTTAATAGGATATGTTGGAAAGTTTTATCATCTACTTCCCTCCAGGCTAAGTGAGAGGTTTAAACTGCCTTATCAAAATTAACTAATCACCACGTGTAATTTAATCTAAAGAGAGTCGCTTTCAATATACTGTGTGTGGCCGAACCGAGGATATTGAAAACAGAGACTCTTGCTACAGTATTAGTATTTTTTTCTGAAACGATTCCAATCAATCAAAACTTATGCATTTTACAAACAATATGAATTTAAAGTTATAATTTAGCATCTCAGCTAGATGCTTTTCCAGTATAATATGCAACGGTTTGTGATTGTATGTGCTAAATCACAACAAAATTTCAAGCGGTTGAATATTAAACTGGAAAAACGGATAGTCGCGTGGTAAGCTGCTTCCGCGGCTAAACCGCTAGTACGTACAAGAACTTAGGCTTGAAGTTCATACAATACCTGGGCAGTAGCCCGCTGCGCTGCCTGCACTGCAGCATCAACAGTAGCCTGCTGTTGATGCACTGCTGCAGTATTCTCTGCGACCACTGCTTCTGCCTCTTTGACTTCCTGCTGCAATTGTTCTACCACTGCTTGCTTGCCTGCAAGGGCTGCTTCTGCCGCCTTAGCAGCTTGCAGCGCCTTTTCAGCCAGTTGAGTTTTTACCTAGAAAAGATTCGTAAGTATCATTACAAGAATATAAGCAGTTGTCGCACCGCCGACGAGTAAACTACTAACTATCGTAATGTAATTTCTACATTCTGTGCGAACAAAAGTGATGCATATAGATACTGCTGGCTAGGAGTCGCACCACTCGTTCGTCGCTGAGCCGCAAGAGCCATCAAATGCAATCAATACTCGCTCAGCGATAATCGCTCGTGTCTCCGTACTTGCACAGGAAAGAGCGTCCGCGAGCGAGTGCGCGGTGCGAGTAAGGCGCTGGACGGGCCGGTGGTGGCGTGGTCGGTAAGATACTTGTTTCTCACGCCGCAGGTCGTGGGTTCAATTCCCACCCGAGACAAGCATTAGTGATGAACATTTGTGTTTGTGTCGAGTCTGGGTGTAAATATCTATTTTAAGTATATATTTACAAAAGAAAAGTATTATATGTATAAGTATATACCAGTTATCTGGTTTCCATAACACAAGCTCTGCTTAGCTTGGGACCAGATGAACGTGTGTTAATGTCCCAGAATATTTATTTATTTATCTCTAATCTCGAATAAATTTGCGCTTTGAGTTATCAATGACCTTCGCCTTTAGTTTTCGACATTTGTCTAATGAAGATAAAAGCACGCGGATTGGAGACCTGGGGCCCACTAACGGCGAGTAAGCGATGAGCTATAGGCGATTTGTCCGTCCAAGAAATGAACAAAAGAGGTTTGCTGGTAGAAAATTCATAATTGAATTAAGCTCGCCTGTGTACATTGTTGTTTCCTATTTATAATTGTATATGTAAGTGTTTTGTGTACAATAAAGAATCAGAATAAGAAAGAATAGAACAAAAGGTAATCGCTCTAGTGTAAAAGAGATATAATATATTTGTAGTTCATCACTGGCTGTTCAAACTATCGGTGAGGGCTCTTTCTTCATTAGTTGATCGCAACGATAAAAGCTATGAACGATAAAATAATTATAATAATAATATTCTGAAACATACACACGGTCAACTGATCTCAAAGTAAACAGAGCTTGAGCTATAGGAACCAGATACCTGATAAAATGTACATAATATTTAATAATGTCAATACTAACAGACATCTGATGCACCCAAATACGTGAAACAAAACAAAAATTAAAAAATATCATACATTTCTTTATCTATAAATAACTTGTAAGGAACAATAAATTCACTTTAGTTTGTCTCGCTAAAACTCGAGAATGTCTGAATTGATTTAACTGATTATGGTCCATATTGTGATTATGAGTACCCATAAAAATCTAAAAGAGGGTTTCAAAGGTGTTGGTAGGTAGTGTCTGTACTCACTTATACTGTAATTACTAGTGCATATTAAATTTTAAACTATAAACTCATAAACGTCTTGTTATCTCATTTTAACTAAAATAGGTTTATAATTAGTTTGTCTTTGTCTGCTATCTTGACATTTATACTAGTAAGAATGAGACAAAGTCATTTTTACTAAAGGGTTTCACAAGATTTTTATGAATCAGATCGTAAGTATGGAAAAGAGATAAAAGAAATCCTTCCTTCCTATGATAAGGGATAGTATATTTACGTCTCTTTAAACTCTAGTGACTAATCAGCTGTCAGTTATAACAAGTAGTTTGAGTAATCTCACCATATGAGCTGCTTGAGCGCCAGCTGCGTTTTGTGCCGCCTGCGCAGCTTTCGCTTCTGCAGCCGCTTTTTGAGCTATACTCGAAGCACATTTCCCTTTACAGTCCCTTTGCACATCCCTAACTCTTGTCCTCTGCACCACCGATGCTAGTTCCTTCATCTGCGGCAAGTTTTTCTTCTCTGCTATTCTGCTTTCCGGGAACCCACATACTGATATCACAGTTAACAGCAAACACACCGAACACACCCAAACTCTCATCTATAACTACTCTTAGTATTTGAATTAACACTACCATCTATAACTGCTATTATTTTATAGCAGTTTTGTATCGCCAACGAGCACTTTACAGCACTACATATTACGTATTTTTCTTTTAAAGAATGCAGGATACGAATTTTTCCTGAAAATGAATAACACAAACAAATTACGATCAAAAGGTTTATTAGTTTGACAATAGCAGTTATTATTCTTTATTTCAAAATACTGTTTACTGCTTAGAGGTCCTAGTTCTTTTGTATGACATTATTTTTTTTAAGCATTTTATTCTATTTATGGTATGTGGTCTAAACATGTAACTCAGAACTCAACCTTAATTTTACCAATAAGGTTGGTAGCAATAGAACTGGCAGGAATTTTAAAAACCACTAGACAACTGCTAGACTAGACCATTTAAAATTGAATAGCTAACTGTCATGGCTTAAATTTTTGTGAAATCCTTGTGAATTTGTAATAAACAGATAAATTAAGAAAATTATGAAGAAGTTATTGAAGACGTAACGGAGGTTTGAAAACTAGCCTCTGTGATATTTGTATTGGTACACATTGAACAGACTGGATTATTCTGTAAGAAAGGTATTAATGTTGTTCTGAAATCCATGCAGATTCCAAAATATCCTCTCCTTTACTTAACACTGGTACAAGATCACTAAAACGTATTCTTTGTAAGCATTTATTTGCCTTATTACTAGTAGTGTGATTGATTGCGTAGGTGTTCACCATTAGTTGTGATTGTCTATTATAAGTGTGTATTTACTAAAAAAATAAGTACCTATGTTTAGCATATACCACGAGCGCGCGGTTCTCAACCAGTTCAAAGTTATCGCGCGAACGCTTGTCGGTTAACGTGAACTCAGCTCGCCATATCTACCGCGCTCGCATCCAACGACGCGCCCGCGCGTATGCAGTCTGGATAAACATTATGTGCTAGTTCGGCACACAAACTCGTGCGTTTGAAAACGTCGCGAGTCGCCGTTTGCGCCGCGCCGTTGCTAGCTTACCCGCTACTTGTGTTACTATGAACACATATTACTTCATATGTTTATAACTAACAGCTTTCTTATTATTAACTGCTAGCTGACTCTGCGAACTTCGTACCGCCTAACAGCCTATTTTTTTTATTGTATCCTCTGCATCGCAATCTGTCTATTGACATTTAGCCATTCCTTTGTACATAGCCTGGACTTTGCCTTGATTTAGTATTGTATGAGGCAGTGAATGGTTGTCCATTGACAACTCTCACTACTATTTGGAGAATCGACTACTAAGATTAGGAATGCTGTTCCCTTCTTAATCTCTTGTGCTTCACACTTCCATCACCCGATAGTTTGACAGCCTATTAATGTTCAAATAGTATAGTATTACAATATTATTGAATGAAATTGACTTTTAAGTAATATAACGAATCGTTTGTACTTAGGGCTGTATATATTAGTGTTGTTTTTAAACTGTTTCAACCAATTTTTTTAAATTGTTCTCTGCGTTAGAACCATCCTCTTACTTCAACAATTATTTAAAAAAATAATTAGCGAAATCGGTTCAGCTGTTCTCGAGTTTTTTGCTTAGCAACACATTTTGCGATTCATTATTATTATTTTTAACTATGTAGGTTGATGGTAATCAATGCCGTGTTTTTTATTACAGAAGCAAACAGCTGGCAGGTGATACATGTGAAAAATGATTTGCCTTTCGCTGTACGCCTTATTAGCCTCAGCCACACTTCTGGCTTGCGTGCCGGTCTGCTTTAAACGATTTCAAATGGGCAAATTCGTCAAGTGTATTCGGAAGTAAAATGATGATATGTATGAGCTTCGTATCTGTGGTGGTCGCAGTTTGCGGTATCGCTTGTTCCCCTATATTATTGGACTGCCTCTGGGACAGATCAACCTGTGGGAAAAAAAGTGTAGTATGTAAAAGCCCGTGTTGTCCAAAGAAATCTAGCCAAAGGTTTTAGTGAAGTTTCAATTTATTTTAATAAATACACGTGTGTAATATTACCAAATGTTTTTCCTTTCTGGTTTTGTATTAAGGTGGATATAATAATAATAATAATTTATTAAAAATAAATTTATAAAACAGATAGGTAAATATGGGACAATTTTATACAAAAATACCTACTTAACAAAATATGTGCCTGAACTAGGTAATCCTGCAAAATTCGGGCAAAATAAACTACTTACATGACAAAACACAGCTCTTTTCGTATTCTCGTAATTTTGAAAACCGCTGTCAGATACGCTAGCGTCAAGTTCAAGTCACGCGAACGCTTTAGTTATTTAAATGACAATTACAAGAATACCATTTTACACTAAGACGTAAGCTGAATTGCAACTGCACCGCATCTTGATCGCGACGTCAAGAATTTATATGAATTAGCCTACTGATCCCAGGATTGAGCCGATATTAGAAGATTCCTATACTCCCTACAGAGTTTTAATTATGCTTTTATGAATTATTTAAGTTACATATAGTTGTCGCTAGAGGCGCTATAATTGATATCAGTGGCGAAGGGTGAAAATTTGAAAAAGGGAAGCCGGAGCAAATTAAATGGCATGTATCTCTTGGTTACCTACGCCGACTTTCAAACCACAGACTACTAAGAGAACCTAGCGGTTCAAACTTACTAAAAGTATGTACTAGGTATGAGTTTCAAATAAGAACAGGACTGGACTCGCGGCTAACTTCATACCAAAGACCAAGCAAAAGTAGCGCCAGCACAAAATGTCAAACCACAGACAATAATATTATTTTGAAATGTATGGAGAAGTGATTTATGTGAAAACTTTACACAAGTATGTACCTACAATTGAACAAACCTAAGAAGTACCTTTTGACGTTTCACTGTTTTCTATTAAATTAGCTTTATTGAAGCGTAATTCACACTACATATTTTTATTAGCTTTCCTGTAAAATAATTGAATAATGAAGCTATTTTTATTTTAACATAACATAAACAATTTTCATACAAAAAATAAAATTCTAAATGTACTACGTTTAGAACTGTCAAACGGTACTTCTTAGATTAGATGGAATGGAGTTACAATGCAGCTACCTATCTAAGTTTACGCGCTAGGATAACACAAACTTGCACACAAATTCATATACACGGATAAAAACACACGTTTTATCTTATAATTCTGATTTTTGTCGTCGGAAGTGTATAAAATATGTTGGTATCTAAATATCCAAATCTAAATGTCCAATCTTACTCAAAAGGCAATAAGATTTACGCATTTTTATTTGTTTTTCATCTAGATGTGATTATAATATCAAACAAACATTTTTGCTCACTGTACTAAAAATGGCGGATTTCCAATCCTATTCTTATTTGAAACGCATAGTAGGTACTGCAAGTTTTGATGCTATTTAAAACATTTAGGTTTAACATAATTAATTAATTAAGTACCTACGTTATATTGACCAATTCCTAAGGGGAAGCCGCGTGGGAATTGTTATATGGACTCTTCGCCGTATGCATTTACAAAAAAAATAAGTATATTATGTAAGTAGTATATTACCAGTTATCTGGTTTCCATAGTACAAGCTCTGCCTAGTTTGGGATCAGATGGCCGTGTGTGTTAATGTCCCACTATATTGTTATTATTATTATTTCGATGCCCAAAAAAGATATACTAGAATTTGTTCTTTGGGTTTTTTGTTTCAAAATAAACGTCGACAGCGGAATTGAATCCAGTGAATCTTAGTGCCTGAATTGAATGGAATCTTGTATGTCCAATAAGTGAACATTGAGTGGTCAGGGAATTTCCGAATAGTCTGCTAACAGTTGTTATTAGTGCACCCGGCGCGTGCGTCCACCAGCCGAGCTTTCTACCCGCGCGTTTCGGTTATCGCCCTATAACCATTAATCGCTTTTTGCGCAGTCGGATAAAAACTACCCTTTGCTCTTGCCCTGGTCCTAAACTATCTCCACGCGAATTTCATCCAAATCGGTTAAGTAGCTTTGGCGTGAAAGCGCGACAGACTGAGTTATTTTCGGATTTGCAATATTATGTATAGGATAAGTGGAATAGTTTACTTGCCCGCGTCATGCAGTTTGCCACAAGCAGCCCTCGCCACACGCGTGTAAACGTACCTTATGAGAAAGCACCAGAAATTTCCTACCAGCATGAAATTTCTCGTACCTCAGAATATTCACCAGCTTTCTGCGTTATGTGTAATCACATCCAACCTCCTTCTGCATTGACTGATTGACATGACAGAGTTAAAAAAAAATTCAAATTTAGAAAAAGGCCATATTGCATTAAGTATTGCATATTTGAGAAATTTTTCACTTAAATATTTTTTAGGAAACAAATAATATGCTTAAATTTTTGTGGAACGTTGCTAGGATAGTCTTGATTTCAGGATTATCTTTTGGCGTCTAATTAAAATTCTTGATAAAAACATCAAAATACTATTCTAGAGAGTGACACTGAAGATCTTCAGTCGGATCAGATCCTAAGTTCTGTAAGTAATATCTAACGATAACAAGCATTTAAAAAGCAACTTCGTGGGTTAATCTACTGAGCACTTAGAAATAGTAAAATACTAATTAAATCCACTAATAAACTGGGCACTGCATCATAAGTCTGGACTCTGGCATGTGATTAATGCTTGGCATAGCATACATAACCTAGCACAGCCTAGCAAGCTGCGATGAACACAAGCATTTCTGCCTATTTAAAAGTGTAAATTTCAATATGTAGAAAACTACTTACAGCGCCTCATGAAATCCAATCCCTTTTTGTAAGAGTTTTATGCTCTGTATTCTCAAAACTAACTAATTAACTTCTAACTTTCTAATCTTTTAAGAAGCTTTTCCATTTAAATATCAAGTGGTTATGTGTATTAGAAGAAATTTAAACTCAGACCACAAGCAACATACAAGATAAGCAATATTCATATCTATTTGTGAAATTGATTTATCGTTTTCCAAAATTACTATTTCTTATGTTTCAGATCTAATTTCGGTTGGTGTCGCCAAAATTATTGAATCAACCACTGAATTAGAGACATCATGAATATCGGTGCGATCTTCCATGCCAGTCCAGATTTGATGTTGAATTGCCACCTGCTTCACTGATGCAAACATGTTTTGCATCAGTAGCAGTACAGTATTAATTATAATTGGAATCATATTTATTGGACCTGTTGTTTGTGAGAAGATGGTTTACTGCTTTCCAAGACAGCAAACATTCCAAAATTCCAAGAAAAAGCGTGGATCAACATCGAAATATAAAATAACAGATTGATATGCGATAACAGAATAAATTGGCTTTTTACAAGGTCGTTTTATTTCAAAATAGGTTTCGAAGTTAATTAGCAGCCGCATTATATTAGGAAACATTCGGCTTTGCAAACCATAGTTCTTCCTAAGGAGCTACTACTCCGTTCTGCTGAATTTTGATTGAGGCCATAATTATATTCCTTGGCATTAAAAAACATATGTATGCAACATTTCAAATACATTACCATCCTTTCCGTGCCCTTAAATTACCTGTTCTAGTGATTTAACATTTTCTATTTCAGATTCATAATTTTTACAGACAGCTTTATTGGTGAAGAGTGTACTACCAAACAGTTACAATAAAATTTTAGCCAAGATTCAAAATGTGCTCAAACATATAAAATATATCTGTCCAGTAAGTTGTTTCATAGTTTAGATACCTCTATTTATTGTTTCAATAACCTGACTCAACTCTATTTTCATCATTTACTTAGTATACTATTCAATTAATATTCTACTTACTCCTTTTTTTATCACGCTCGCTGTTCTATTTAATACAGAACGTCTTAATGCTCCTACAAGTCTAACTTTGCAGTCAATACACAGTATCTAGTGACCACAGTCATAACATAGATGATGATGGATCTATGGCCTTAAACAGCTTCTTAACTCAGCATTGGGATTACCCGAATGCCGTTTATCGACATTATTATGGGTTTTTTCTCTTGCACATAAGAACAACTCAGATTTAAATTTAAAATCTATTATTCCTAGTAATACATTTTTTAATGCTTATAATGACGAGGCGCCTTGGGTGGAAGCAACCCGTTTTACTACTGTGTAGTTTTGCTGTCGATTTAATTTTACTCCATTGTTTTTGGTTTCAGATGCGTTCATATAAATCGGGTGCATGATTTGTGTATCACTTTTGGGTGTGATTGGCGGTATCGCTGTGATCGCGTGCATTCCCCTTGTGTCCCGAAGTTTCTTTGGGAGTAAATGCTACTGTCCAGCAACACCAATCTGTCCTGACTGCGGCAAGACATATTGAGTTATTAACATCATAAGTACGAGATCGTGACTAATGGATTACACCAAATATTGCTTGACCCATTTCATATTGTAAGCATTTTATTTCTTGTATTTATTTGTTTTAAATTGTTTATTTAATTAAAATTTATAAAGAAACGAAATGATGATAATTACGACGAGAGATTAGATATTCAAGTGCATATTTACCTATCTTCGAAAAAGTACATAAAAGACTATATGTTGTTTCCCTATCGTAGAATTAATAATTTCATGATGTGGCCATCAAAGTATGGCCTTATTATTGATATAAGCTAATTTTATGTCGCGCTCGTTTACTGGGTGACTCAAGTGATTTTCTTGCCTTAATAGTATCTCACTTCGTAATATCAGTAATTTTTTAAGAATAAATTTTAAGTTCTGCCACTGAAATACTTCACAAAAATACAAACAGTGATTATATTTGACGTTGATTTGCGTTTAGTGTGTTAATTAGTGAATATTAAAGACAAACGTTGTTTATTGATAGATCTTGGTAGGTGACATCATGATGTTGGCAATTGATAGCCATTTCATAAATAGCCGGCTACTCACGATATTATCAAATATCAAAAATTGTCACTTATAATTTGATTTTACAGAAAGGATATTAAGTAGTAAATTAAGTACAAATTTAAAACAAAGTTTAGCTTAATATGCACTTGATCCGATCTCCAGTGATGAAAATATTGTTAAGAAAAAGAGGTTACAAATCTTGTGAAATATAGAAGTAATCATGAATTGGCAATTTAGGCTCTCGAGACAAATAATACAATGAAGCGATACGAAAGAACGGAATTAATGAGATTGACATAAGACTATTGAATCCCCGCAATTCAATCCCGCACATGTTGTTCTTTAGATCTATCGTTAAAGTTAGTTTTCCTAAAGGCCCAGGTGTTTTAAAAAGAAATTATGATATTGAATTTGTTTCAGAAAATAATTAATGTTCGTCTGCCAGTTGCCATTCTACGTGGCTGTGATACTTATAATCTTTGCCAGATATTTGTGGGACAATAATAATAATTGCAGCTGCAAGAAAACTTCTAGGAATGTTGCTTAAAAATAGTGGGCTATCATAGAAATCTACAAGATTTATCGTCGAGATATATAAAATACTGAAGATGATTTGTATGTGTTTTACCACAGCCGTTATAGCAGCTACTTCTATAGCTTGTTGCCCTCTAATTTGTGAAAAGGTTTTGAAATGCCTTTCAAAATCTAAAAAGTAATTGTTAATTGATAATATCTCATAGTAAGTCGAGCCTGCCCAAATGTTTAGTGTGACATTTAATTTTATATTTCTTTTGACATTTTCTTTATCCGCAAGATTTTTATTGAAATCTATTCAAATTCAAAAGTTATTTCTTATAAGTGACATTACAGTGTAAACACATTCCAAGAGCATGCCACGTAAAATGTATCTGTATCTAAATCTGCTTTATTTAAATCCATAGACCTAGACAAAGTGAAATAGCGAAGCGATAACGAAAGATCGAAAATCAGTGTTGTGAGTCGCCTCTAGTAGGCACTCACAGCGTTTACTGAGCAATTTTCATGTTTGACGCTGATGGGTCACACTTACTCTTTGTTTTTTTTTCTCTATATCTGTTTTCATTTGTATTTTCACTCTTTTTTCATGTGTATTCTTATCATTTGATTCTGTGTGTCCTGTATCTGTCAATTAAATGTTTTTCCTTCTTTCTTAAAAGAACGAAATTGTTGACATGTCACGTGACTTTTTAAAGTTGAATCCCATACATTTTGTTCTTTTCGACCTTTCGTTATAGTTTCGCCATATAATTTGTCTAGAGGCGCAGTTGTCCCTAAAATATAGGATATGATAAAAAATTAAGATATTGAATTTGTTTCAGAAAATAATTCATGTCCGTCTGCCAGTCGCCATTATTCGTGGCTGGGATACTAATAATACTTGCCGAATACTAGCGGGATAGAAATAAATGCAGCTGCGAGAAAACTACCAGGAATGTTGCCTATAAATAGTGGATTATCATAGAAATATACGAGATTTATCCGTGATATATGTCAAATAAAATGATGATTTGTATAAGTGTTACCACAGCTGTTATAGCAGCTTCTTCTATAGTTTGTTGTCCTATAATTTGTGATAAGGTTGTCAAATGCTTTATAAAATTCTTGAAGTAATTTTTCATTGATATCACAAATTATGTTAAGTGTATCCAAATGTTTAATACAGATACGTGAGATTTAATATCATATTTTTTTGACATTTGCATTACCCCAAGATTTTAATTGAAGTTATTTGTAATAGATTATTTACTTGCTACCGGCATAGTGTAGTACTGAAAGCATAAATCTATAGAGACCGCCCAGCTGGACACTTTTAACTTTTGTCTTCCACAACACATTGTTCGTCCAAACGGTTTTGATTGGTTTGTTGAAAGACAATTTGAACGAACCAATTAAAGATCGAAAATCAGTGCTGTGGGTCGCCTCTAGTAGGCACTCACAGCGTTTACTGAGAAATTTCCATGTTTGACACTGATGGGTCACACTTACTCTTTGTATGAACATCGAATGGGATGAACATTAATTATCTTCGAGATTACGATTTCACACAATTTTGCAAGAAAGTTTGGTCTTGTTTGTATCTAGTAGGTGTTTCCTTTTCCCACTATATAAAAAAAAATAAAAATCACGTATAATGATTCTAAGCTTCTTAACCCTATTTAGCTTGTTCAAAATATGTGAATTAAACAAACATAATAGTTAGGAAAAATTTACTACACAACTAACATACACCGTAATATCACGTGACTCCATTCAACTAGACTACAAAAGTACCAAAATTGAGCAAATACACATAGCGACACCACACGTATTGGCAATAAATAACTTAATTATGACACTTAATAATTGACTATATTCCGACTACGTTTTTGGACTATGTTTTTGAGGCATTACTATTGTTATATGTTTCTTACTTCTCACTTTGCCTAGAATAGCTTCATCTAACCTCTCTATTGCAGCAGAAGGCGTAGGATATTCTCCTACGTGCCTAGAATATGAGGTAGGTCTTACAATTTGGACTTTTTCATTATTAACTACAGCCATTTCTTTATCTTCATATTTTTCTGCACTAGATCGATAGAACCTTTTGATTGGAGCTAAATCAGCTTGATTAGCATTTACATTTTCAATTTGATCGGTTAACTTCTCTTGTTTTGTTGTATCCAAGTTTTCTATATACTGCATTTCTTGTTTTATCACTTCAACGCTTGGTGTCGTTGGTTTTGCTGTGGTAGTTGTATCTTGTGAAGTTTGTTTCAAAGTCATTCGTCGCCTATGTTTTCTTTCTTTGGAGTCATTTTCTGTATTGTTCACTACGGTGATTGCAGCGTTTAATGTAAGTCTTTGTGTTTCAGGTTTAATTTCTGATTTATGTTCAACTGAAGTATTGTTGTTTATATTTTGTTGAGCTTCATAGTTTCTGCTACCTCTGTAAACTGGTGCATTTTCAGTGGTACTTCTGCTCCTTTCATCGATTATAGGATTAGGGGTGATAAAAAGAACGTTGTTTGTATTTTGTTGGTTAGCGTTATTTGGTGCTTGAGTATTAGATTGTGCAGTATCTTGGTTCCCTAAGATAGATATGGCAGCTTGTATACCGGCTTCATCTCCGGGGTTAGATTTTAGACCTGAAAATAATAAAATGATAGTTAATTTTTTTTATCTTACTAATATTATAAATTTGAAAGTTTGTATAGATACGTATGGATGTTTGATACTCTTTCATGCAAACACTACTGGATGGATTTGAATCAAATTTGGCACAGAGGTAAATTTCTGAAACAGGTAAAGCGTTATCATTTTTTACTTAAGTTCCACAAATTTGTTCTACATGCATCTTGTTAAATTATCTTAATCACAACAACTTTGTTAACTAAGTATAAAACTACTACTAAAACAATACAATTTTCTTACCATCATCCTGCTGCATCTCTTTCTTGTAAGAAGAAAAGAATGTGAGCGCCTTCATCAACTGGTAACTCTTAGACACGGGAATATTAGTGTCATACAGCTTCTTGGTATTCTTGCAGTCCACATAGAACCACCAGTTGCATTTCAGGATGGTTTGATCAAATAGTGTAGATTCAGGACAGAGGAAGGATTTCATGACGAGACCATCGTCTGTTAGAGCGCAGACGTGGAATACCTGGAACATTTATACGAATATGTTAAAGACTGTAGGGAATCATAACGCCATAAAATTTGGTTTGTTATATTTGGCTACATAGCCAACTGATTGCGCCAACTATTTCAACCATATGCTTAGTAAAACGTACTGGTACTGGCGATCAATCGCAGTACGCGTACAGTTGAATTATGATCGACTCGAATGCGAATACCATCGTCACTTCGTACGTATCATCATAGTCAGTGGCCGATTGTCTATTCGGTCTAAACAATGCGTAAATCAGTCAATCAGTGTAGCCCAAATAGACTAGCTTCCGTTTGAAATTGGTGGGTGATTAATTGGTTGTACGAAATCAACTCCCTCATGCTCAATTGCTTACGTTCTTGATGGCTATAACCCTCATTCAATTCTATCAAGCTGCAAGAGCTAGGAGCGACACCTGTTTGTTAGGGTAAGAGCAGAGTTAATTTTAGAGCTTTAGAATTAGGACAAAATGGTAGTTCATTTTTGGTTATTGGCTTAAGTTACCAGTTTAAGTACTATACAATTTTATACAGTTCCACCGCCAGGGTAGGTACTTGTGATGGCCTAGGCACCAGTTTTGTCCCACTGAGATATATTATTTGCCTTACTCGTTGTCAGGCTATATTATGAAGCAATGCACAGCTTGAAATTATGCAGATATTAATTTGTCTTACCATACACCCAAGACTCTCATCGCCATACAATCCAGGGAAATACTTCTGGTCACCGCAGTGGAAGTTTGTGTCTGGAAGGTCCACCTTAGACTGGAACTGGTCGTCAAAGTTCTTCTCGTATCCAACTGGATAGTATTCGCGAGGAGCATTCATGACTTTGCCGGCTACGGGGGTTCTGAAAATTGGAGCAATTACATTGTCATGATTACGTTTCGGAACGAAATTAGACCTCTTCTTAGGAAAATATTTAGCACACAGCAGTATCAAATTTACAGTCAGTGTATTCATTTCGTGAATTGCCAAAAAGTCTTATTTGAGTTAATCAAGCAACTATACTTGCATCAAGTTTATTTCGGTGGCAAAACTATAGGTACCAATGCAATCACAATTCTTTTTACGTTTATAACATACTAGCTGTAGAAATAGTAGAGATGATACAAACCTCTTCGGCGGTTTTGGTGCTGCAGCGGTAGCCAGAATTTCAGGCTCTGGCTCCTTCTGGAATACAAACGGTGGCTCTGTCGTAGTTGTAGTAGTTGTGGTCGTTGGCACCGGAATATTAGCGTATTTGTTCAATAATTGCTGCTGTCTTAACGCAATAGCGGCTTCCACTGCTTCCATAGAAATATTTCCTGCCTTCGCGATCTCAGCAATTTTTGAATTAATATCTTCCTTATCAATCTTTAGTACAGTATCATCAGAATATCCACTGATAGTGTTGTAATCATCAACTTTCTTCGTGTTGTATACAGCGTTAGCAATATCGTGGACTTGATGGGGAACTGGGTCTATAAAGTTAGAAAGAGGATTTTTTTGGACAGTTGCAGAGTTGGATGAAGAGTGTACAGGTTTTGGTATGTATGTATCTTTGTAGGTAGGCATGAAGGTTATAGCTTGAGGCAAAGGTACGAATGGGTTAACAGTAGTCATGGAAAATATAGAAGGGTCTATGATTAAAGGAGATGGCGTGATTTTGTTCGGAGAAAACTGCTGAGCTGTCATTTGTGCTACCATTTTTGATATTTGATTGTGTGATTGTGGGTATATCTCACTTTGATAAGTCAATCCTGGTCCTTTAGATTGGGGGATTTGCAGTGGAGTGTAGGTTTTCCTTGTTGCAGCGATGGGGAGTACAGAAAGTGTGTCTTCTTTGGGCGGTAGAGGCTTGAAAGGTGGGACTCCCATTGGCATCGGTTTGGCCATAGTTACGGTTGGTACTGGTTTGGCGATGGTTAGTCCTGCAGGAGCTTGTACAATTATAGGCTGCATAGTAGTGACGCGTCGATGAAGGCTGGTTAGTTTATCCATAGCAGATTGGTTGGGACGGTGTGCAGGAGCGACTGGACGCATTATGCGGTTTTGTTTTCCCCGTTTCTGAAAAAATATAGCTTTAACTTTAGTTTGTTTGACAACAATGCTTAGTGTGTCTATAGTGCCTCTATAAGAGAGGGTAAAGCCACACAGTTTAGGTGAAGAATCTATGTTCAGTTTAAAGTTACTAAGCATCCTATTCATCGACTTAATTGGGTTACTAATAGGCCTCAGGGTCATATCATCCGTCTATTTCATAAACTTTTTGCATAAGCTGATCTTATTGCACAGGTCATTACACCCATCAATCAAAGTCACCTCGAACGGGATGAAGGGTTAGACAAATAAAATAAAACGATAACATCAAACACATTCTCCGTTACTAGAAGGTCGATATAGACTGTGAAATAACATCTATAGTGCACGACTAATGATGTTATGATGATAATGTCGATAGCCATTCTGCTATCGATACTAGACTGTAAGTAGTCCCCTTATACATTAATATAACGCATCTAATTGCATTATGACTTGACAAAGAAAATCTAGCTATCGCAATAGTTAGATTTTCTTTGTCAAGTCATACTTTAGCGAGCCTTTAGATGTAATATAAGTCTAACGAATAAGGCTATTGATCCATTATATTACTATTTATAATAACATCGTTGATATAATTTACTGCTCTTGTTTAAAAAAATAGTTAATATTGAAATTACTATTAATACAATTATTAAAATTATTTCTGACTTTTTAGCTCCCTTCTTTGTGCCTAGGAAAACACTTAAAGCTGTCAGCACTGGTTGGACTGGTTCTCTTTGTAAGAAGTGTGAAGTTTGATGATAATAACAATCACTTTTTGTAGCACAACCACGTTCATTATAGATTTTTACAGACAATGTAGTGTTGGATGGCTGTTTGAAGTCGAATGAAAGACAACGTTGCCAACAAAATAAGATATAATTACTACATAAATTGGTGGCAATGTTGCCAACAATCAATTGTGTTAGCCAGTCCATCCTATTTTGCAATCGCTACGACAACAATGATGAGACGACTAGAGGCGAATTATCTTTGACTTGATATCGATTACAATTGCCGTTTCCTTCCTCCAAAGTTACAACGGTACTCCTATGATCCTCTCGATAGATTTTCATGGTATCAAACTATCAATAGTTAACCATCACTACGAATTAATATAGCCAGATAATACATTGGTACAAAAAATCTTTCCGTAATACTCAATGTTACTCGTCTAAGTTATTAATGTTATTATTGATGTCCGTAATGACCTGACATTTGCCGATTGGTTTTTGTTTGAATGGAATATTATTTTTTTACAGCTTGATGCAAGAACTGTGACCTAATTGGGCAACAGAAGGATCTTTTCTTCAGTTTTCCTTCATTCTCCCTTCTAATTTCATCATAGGTCTCTATAAACCTAAGTCAAAACTTAAGGCTTGGCAGTTTCGTTATTCAAAGACTTATTGTGCACAATATGGCCTTTTTATTAAATTACATTGTGTTTATAAACCTGTAATGGTGGTCTATGGCACTACAAGAAACATTTGAAAAAAATGGTTCCCTTTTTTTACCACTCATAGATTAAATTGTGGTGTTTGTAGAGAAATGTCTTAAGCTATGATGAAAGTTTAGTGTGTGTGCTTGGTTATATTTATCTGGCACCTTTAGTACCGCTAACTATATCTACTGCTTTAGACGATACTGTCATGGAAATAGTTTTGGAGAGAATGAAACCTTATAATAGACGTAGGTATCACCTGCAATTTCACCAGCTATTTTAAAGCTTAATACAAAATAGACGAGCCTATTAATTTTCATTGGGCATAGATTGATGTAATTTGACCTCAACTGATTTAGCAAATCAGGGTATTAAATATTCTTCACAGTTACATTTTTCTTACTAATTGAACCGTATATGGCCCAAATTACAATACGTTGCCCGAAATGGACCAATCAGTTGCTGGTTTTGATACAATTGCGTTGGAACTATATGTAATAGTAATAATAGTTATCTTGGAGATAATTGTGTTATAAATTGCTCATGTTGAAAAAGTGAAGGTAGATTGTTGTTGTACAGTCTAAAATATGGCGATTGTATGTCTTCGCGATTGGTTGTGATAGTTAGACGGCACTAGTTCTGCAGAGCGGTTCTCTAAGGATGACATCACAGATGTTGACAAGGACGAGCTGTTGGGGTTTTCTTTGGATACATCATCCATGATAGACATATCCATAAAAGTTATAACACACCTAACAAAAGTAATTGTCATAAGGTTTTATGAATAAGGAATTTTATTTGTGAGGTTGACAGATTTGTGCCACCATAAGACTCGTTCCCTATTGCGTGAAGAATAAATCTTACCTCTTGCTTAGTTTTATTAGAATCTGTGAGAACCGTCGCAGGCGCTCCATTTTTGACGCTCACGGAACGCCTTCTACTCGGGTCTTGGTTTGTTAGCGATTGCTCAAAACCAAGCTCATCTCCTAAACTAAAACCTGAAAAACGAAGAAAAAGTATAATTAGACTATTATTATTATTATTGATGTAATGTTATAGCATACAGATCCGAAACGTGATATTTTATGGCTGGTTTTATAAATAAGCTAAAGGTTTGTAAGAGGAGAAAGAAGATTATTATTATTATTTCTCACGCTAAAACTTTACGTAGGCTCTGCCGAAGACTACGCTCCCACGAGTTGTGATGTACTGATTGTTCATACTGATTATGGAATGATTAGAAGATGTTACTAAAGTGAATGAGAATTATACTTTTAGCACTGAATGTGTACCTTTACAAAATGATCTGACAATTGAACCAGTTGTGCAGGTTCACGTCATAAGAACGCAATTTATAATTGGAGTATTCTATAAATCAATAAAATTTCTTTACATTTTTGGATTTGTACCTACGTATGTAATCTTGTTCGTTTTAAGTATGTAATCGTTGTGGTAATCTTTTTGTCATTATATTACTATTATTTTATTTACGTTATAATTTTTTGACTATAATATAATAATAATAATAATCTTTATTATCTCTTCTCAAAAACAAGACACAAGAATCAAAGAGAACTAAAGATAAGCATATCATACAAATTGTAACAGTGTAGTGTATGTGAGGAGCTGGTGTGTATTATAGGTGCAACCTGTATTACAGATCACCAGGTCCTCACCACACGGAATCGGATTATGACAAAACTTAGTAATGTTAATACTACTGTGAAACGTATAAACTTAAAGTAGGTAGGAGATACAGATCTTCGACTTTTATAGCACAGTATAGCACTTTGATATATTACATATTGTCCAGTTCGCGGGTTGGATCATTTTTGCACAACACGGGCTAATTAAACTAAGCGAAGTTTAGAATAGCCATGGCTCAGAAAAGCCTATTTTTAATTAAGTTGATGAAGCTAAGACTTACCTAAACTAGCATGTGCCTTAACACCTCCAAGGTTCCGTACTCTGAAGAGACTGGATTTCTTGAATGCACAGTTGATTTTGAACCCGAAATCTGATTCTAGTACACACGTCGGTTGAGCGATTTCTGAAAAAGAAAAATTATCGGTTAATCAAATTTTACTTTTGTAGAACACTATATTTAAGCCAGTGTGGGCATATCATAATAATAATAATATCGTAAGACATTAAGACACACGGCCATCTGATCCCAAACTAAACAGAGCTTTTACTACGGAAACCAGATAACTGGTAATATACTACATATTATTATAATGCTTATCTTATATAAATACAAACATAAGTATAGACTCAAGACAAACAGACATGTTCATCACACCAATGTCAAGGGCCCAACTTTTGGGGTTTAGCAAGTACCTCAAATATAAACTATCAAACGAGCGATAAATACCTAGCATACCAAAATCATTCACCAACCAACCCAGATTAATGAAAGACTCAAAGTTACATGAGATACTAAAAGTGAATAATAAGCAACAAGAAATTGTTAAAAACTATAGCTGCACGATGTAGAACCAGATTGCACGCGTACCATGGAAGAGGAAAACAACTTGATACTTATAGCTGTGTTGACTAAGCCTGGCCTCAGACGCAGACTTAAAAGGCTCTCAAGAAATGAACTACAGGCCGATCGTTTAACTCGCGTATCGCCATTTGAGGTACAAAGTCATAAAACATTAATTAAATCTCTTATAGAAGTATTTAACCACAGATAAAAGTAATGTAAGACTATTCGTCACTAATATCCATATCGCTTGAATCATCATCACTGTCTGTGCAGCTTGAGGAGTCAGAATCTTGGCGATAGGCGATACGCGAGTTAAACGGTCGGCCTATAGAATTAGTACGAAGGAAGAGGATTCTCAAATGAGAAAGCACTCTGAAAAGCAATTATCACTTATGCTTATAGTTGACAGAGTGATTGAAGATTACATAATCAAAAAATATAAAGTTAGTTTGTTTTGCGTTTTGATACCTCTTTGGTTTTTTATTGTAAAAAATATTGCGCCTGAACAACTTGATATTAGGCAATAATGTGGTATACTATAGGACGCGTTTAATAAACACGAGGTCCCGGGACTTCTAATATTCTTGGAAAATATTAGTTGAAACTTGAAAAATAAAATGATCATCATCATCGCGATAAAATCCGTTAAAAGTAGTTTTATTTCAATGTGTGATATTCGCGTAAATCTAAGACAATACTATATTGAAACTTGAAGTTTGGAATTGTGCCCGATGGACGGCAAAAGGCTCGCCCCCTATTACATACTTCACTTCAACACTTTTTAGTGTTCCACTCTTGTGCACGGGTCTTCTCTCAACTATCTTACGTGTTAAGACAGTTTAGGCCTTAATCAACACACGCTGGCCAAGTGCGGGTTAGTGGATATCACATGTCCTCGTATGATTAGTTCTTAGACATGCCGGTTTCCTCACGATGTTTTCTTTCACCGATATTGAGCAGCAGAGATGAAACAATTGACACTTGATAGTACAATCAACAATTCTATCAGATAATTACAGATCGCTAAGATTACATTGTATTAAAGCGTAACGTCCATCGAGCACGTGGTTACGTGCGCAATTCCTGTTGACGCAACGGTCCAACACAAAGTGTCGGCTCTTGTAAGATGGCCATTTGACCTGTGCGAGTGACAGCTGACTCGAAAAGCGGACGTGACGTCAGTATAAAATTACAGCTGATGTATTGAGAAGTGAATGTGTCAACATATTATAAAATAAATAAAAAAATAATCCCACACCAGGGGGGTATAGCCTTGTGTGGGGTTAGTTACGTCTCCAAACACATGTATTATGTTAGAGACACTAATAATAACATCTGTATATTTAAAATGATATAGCAATCATTAAGAACTGGTTCTTAACATAATAGTGTTCCAGTAGACAAGGCTGAAGTATACAACAAACAATTTATAATATCACTTAAAACAATTTAGATAGGTTTATAAATCACTGCATATACTGATCTATGTTGTGATAATAAAACATTTACAGTATGGTAATTAGTCCATACATATTTAAGTCCAAGGTTCTTTAACCTCCAATGAAAAAAGGGTAGTTACGAGTTTTTTTATTATTCTTGAATAGGCTGGCACTTGACTACAACTTACCTGTGCCCTAGTTCACGTAATTTCTCGAAGCGCCGACCAAGTTGCAGTGCAGTTACAATTAAGTTTTCGTCTTAGTGCAAAATAGTATTCCCAAAATTGTTTAACTGTCATATCTAGTCTAAAGCGGTCGCATGACGCGAACTTGACGCGAGCGTATCTGTCAGCGGTTGTCAAAATTACGAGAATACGAAAAGGGCTGGTTTGATCGAAACTTAACTGCAACTAAACTTATTTAATTACGTGAACTAAACCTAGCCTACAGATGCAATGATGTAGTCTACGATGGGACGCGCCAGCCCAATGCACCGATTTACTCGTGATTACGAATGACTTTCTGTGAGAAGGTGACAGTGAAATGAGGCTCCTTAAGGTTGAAACCATAAAGGAACAACAATTTCGACCCACCGTCATAAATAGTGTCACCAGACATCGCCTTGGAACACGACAAGGCCGCTTGGGGATCCGGTTTTGGTCACTGACCACGGCCTGAAACTACCACCAGTTTATTGTCACCAGATTTGCACCACCCGGGGGACCACTCTCACGGACGAAGGTGATTCAGCCCGTAATGATAAGCTAAGCCCTTTGTTTTGAGGTAAGGTTAAAAAGCCATTCAGGTAACCAATAAAATTAACCGACTTTGAGCCTTTTTTTCCTATAACAGGTTTGCGCTTCACCACAACTTGGCTGATGTGAATCAATGTTGCAGTCTACGATGGAACGCGCTTACATAATAAGTACCGATTCACTCGTGACTTGAAGACAGGTAAATTATAGCTATCGAGAAACAGAGATGCCGCCAATGAATTCCACAACTTGGCAGTTCGCACCATAAAAGTGGTAGCAAAGCGCTTTGTGCGTGCCCGTGGAATTTACACCATATAACGGTGATAATAGCCTACCAAATTTATAATAGAGTTATGTGCTATCATATAACACATCCTATTACCAAACCGTAATCATCTAATTAGCATACTAACCAGCAGTTAATTATTACTATCCGGCGTTATATACTCATCCAGGATACAATACGACCCAGATTTCACTTAAGTTCCTCCAATGTGTGAACAATTTTAATTTTTTATTTTTTTTTAAATATTCTGGGACATTGACACACACGGTCATCTGGTCCCAAGCTAAGCAGAGCTTGTGTTCTGGAAACCAGATAACTGGTATATACTACACATATAATACTTTTTTTTTGTAAATATATACTTATAACAGATATTTACACCCGGACTCGACACAAACACAAATGTTCATCACAAATGTTTGTCTCGGGTGGGAATCGAACCCACGACCTGCGGCGTGAAAAGCAAGTATCTTACCGACCACGCCACCGCACCGGCCCGTCAATTAACTAAAACTAAACAACTACATGGACATTACTGAAAATCAGTGTTGTGGGTCGCCTCTAGTAGGCACTCACAGCGTTTACTGAGCAATGTCCATGTTTGACACTGATGGGTCACACTTACTCTTTTTGTATTTTTCTTTTTATAACTGTTTCGATTTGTTTTTTCTCTCTTTCCATAAGTTTTTTTATCATTTGATTCTGTGTCGTGTCTTTGTCAAATAAATGTTTTTCTTTCTTTCTTTTCTTTAAACTGTTTAGGTGAACTTCGACCGTGGGAGTGCACCTTTTATCAGAAGTCTGAATACACGTGGTCCTTGAATGGTACGAATTAGGTGTCAATAAACTGGTGGTAGGGTTCAGCCGTGGTTAGCGACTTCCACCAGACAAAGCCGCACCTCCAAGCGGCTTTGCCGTGTTCCGGTGCGATGTCTGGTGACACTATTTAAGAGCTTTCTGTTTCACGTGACCTTGATTACCATCATTATGATTTCATATTAGCAATTAGCTTAGCAATAGCAATTAGCGTGCTATGACTCATGTATTATAAATTTATACGAATTCGCATTAATTTCTATTACTAGAGCTGTAAGGGCTGTTAACCTGTACACTGAGATGTGTTAATGTTATCTACGAAGACGGGATGTTCACAGGAATAAAATTACTGTTTTTGTATCCGTTTCCGAAGAGAGTATTTATTGTACTAAAATAATAATATAGTAATAAAATGCAGTTACAAAATGTTATGTAGGTTAAGCAGCGAAGGCGCTACATCACCTATTTGGCAAAATATTAATAACGCAGAATGAGTTAAAATGTTATACAAGTAAAATCATGTGGCGATGCTTGTACAAGAGCCTAGGATACTAAAAGGATGTAACTTCACTTTATATTTGATTCTCTACATACATACATACAATCACTCCTTTTTCCCATGGGGGTAGATATATTATATATTACTTATAAAGCGCCACTTGCTACAATCTAAATATAATCTCTCATCTTCACTAATGTTCATACATCACACATGGACAGTGGTTGTGAGTACTATGCACCTGCCCCATTTGATGGATCACCGATGATATCAGCGAATATCCTCCTAGGGCGTTCTCTCCCAGCGTTTCCACTCACCTTCGCCGTGTTTATACCTTTCGATAATCGTCTATCATCAATCCTCTCCACATGACCAAACCACCAAATTATACTTTTTCCCACTTTTGTCACTACATCTTCTTTCAGACCACAGCGTTCTCTAATTACTTCTTGATTTTCTAATCGTGTTTTAATCAATTTAATAATTAATTAATCAAAATGCAATTTATAACATCCTTCCTGCGTTAATCAAAGCGTCGAGTTTAAATTTTAAGGTGTTTACAAAATTGTTAAGTAAACCTTGGAATTAACTTATTGTTTAGCGTTAAGTAATTAATTTATCAACTTAATATGTATTTATATGGTCCAAAAACTTGTACACATTTATGCAAAAAATAGTAGTAAAATTAGAATATAACCTATGGTACCTATTTTTACAAATAAATAATTGGATTCGCCAGGCGCGTCCCGTCAGGCATCTTCAAATAATTGGATTTACTAAATAAACATCTCTTTACCATAGGTGTCACTGACAGCCCTCTGTGCAGGTCATGTATAGAAGAGGAAGAAACAGCCGCCCACGTGGTCACCTGCTGTCCAGGGGTGGCGAGATACAGAATGGAACACCTCGGATCGCCGACGTCGCTCCGGGAGGCCATCGGCAACGTGAAGGGTCTGCTGGGATTTCTCCTGGAGCTGGGCTGGCAATAGCGACGCCAGCCCAATCACGCAAAATAGGCGTACTTATGAGACGTCGAGTTGCGGAAAATTAGCCCGCTCCAAACTATAATTGGCTTTGGAATAAAAATTGCCTCGGTGGTCCGCGAGGCACCGGGTTCGGTTCCTAGGTCGAGCAACATGACTTTTCTAAAGTACTTAGAGAATTACAGTTGCAGTCGAAATTTGGAATTGTGCCCGATGAACGGCAATCAGCTCGCCCCTATTACTTATAGGACCTGAACATAGCTGGTGAAAAGTGGGTGGTATTCACCTCTGTCTACACCTTCGGGTAATACAGGCGTGATGCTATGCTTGAAATAAAAATAATAATAATATAGTAGGACAACACACATGGCCATTTGTCCCCAAACTAAGCAGAGCTTGTACTATGGAATCCAGGTAACTAGTAATATACTACTTAAAATAATTTTCTTTTGTAAATACATACTTAAATATAGATAATTACACCCCGACTTACAAACAAACAAACATGTTCATCACACAAATACCTGTGTTGGGTGGGAATCGAACCTACGACCTGCAGCGTGAAAAGCAAGTATCTTACCGACCACGCCACCGGCCCGTCAAATCAATATTACTGTAGCAAGCATAAAAATTCTTACACTGATTACTATCAAACCTTATACAGCTAATTAGGTCTATAAGAAACTACTATGTTGATTTAGTCATTCCATGATGTTACCCAATACAAATGAATGAACTGACCGGTGACGCACGCGCAGCCGGATGTTTTGGAGAAAGGCGGTGGCTTACTTACTAACAGCTAAACAGTATTGGTAGTTGTCCTAAGACTCACTGTTAAAATGGTTCCAATCTTATTTATTGGATAGAATGCAATATGTGGTGATTAAAGGATTTAAATCGGATATGTACATTGCTACCTCTGGAGTTCCTCAAGGATCCCACTTGGGACCTTGGCTTTTTAATATATTTATAAATGACATTGTTTCCTCTATAAAAAACAGTAGCGCTTACCTGTTTGCTGATGATTTGAAAATATGTAAAACTATAACAAGTCCTTCAGACACTTACCTCCTCCAAAGAGACATTGACAATGTAGATAATTGGTGTAATGTCAACAAAATGTCTCTGAATATAAATAAATGCTACGCCGTCACATTCACTCGTAACCATAAAACTATTCAATCACAATACCACATTGATGGGACTATACTCGAAGGAAAAACTGAGTTAAAAGATCTAGGAGTTTTATTCGATTGTAAATTAACATTCTTACCTCATTTGAATAATATAATAAACAAATCATGTAAAATGTTAGGCTTTATTTGTCGAAATGGTAAAGTATTCAAAAACCCATCCACAAAAATAACAATATATAATTCGTATGTACGGAGCAATCTTGAATATTGTAGCGTTGTCTGGACACCACAATACAACGTACACCAGCTAAGATTAGAACGCATCCAAAAAAGATTCTTAAAACACCTCGCTTTTTCTTATAAACTATCTAAACAACTACCTTCGTACAGAGACAAATTACTACACTTTAAATTGGATAGTTTACTCTTACGTAGAAAACTACATGACATGACGTTCTTATATAAAATATTAAGAAATGGGTTCGACTGTCCATCCCTTTTAAAATGCTTCAGTTTCCGTGTTCCCAGACGGACTCCCAGACAGGCATTAATCGGAGCCGGATTGTTGCACCAGCCTCCTGCCAGAACCAATCTAAAGCAGTTCTCCGCTGTACACAGGCTATCTAAGACTTATAACAGCCTTTGCAGCGAACTAGATATTTTTGCCGATAGCCTACCTATCTTCAGGAAAAAAGTTCTGAGTTTGTTGAGAGCTAAAGATACACGTTAGACATACATTATACATATATTTTTCTTTTTCTTTTTATTATATTGATATTTGTTTCCATTTCTGGTTTCCCCATTTAAATAATTTTGTTTTGTTATTTTTATAATAAGTCAAGTGTTACCCTTTTTTTCATTATATGTAATCATACGCATGCTGTGGCACCTTAAAATGTTATGCATTTAATTATAATGTTAGTGCTAGTTAATTTAGATTTAAAAAAAAATGTAATAACTACTGGTTGTCCAAATAAATAAATAAATAAATAAATAAATAAGACTTAAAAAGCCGGTTAGAATTAACATCAAGATGTTACTTTGCTATCTAATAGGATAAAAGTTAATATAAAAGTACGGGTCACAATGATACCTACTCCTTGTCTTAATCCAACCATTTTTTTTATTCTTCGATAGGCCGGCGCTTGACTACAACTTGCCTGATGTTAATGCAATGATGCTGTCCACGATGGAACGCGTCAGCCCAGTACACCGATTCACCCGTGATTACGAATGATTATCGATGAGAAGGCGGCAGTGGAATGAGCCTCCATATAGTTAGAAGTTTTAAAGGAGCAACAATTCCAACCCACCCTCTCTGTATGGTGTCACCGGAACACGGCAAGGCCGCTTGGCGGTGCGGCTTTGTCTGGTGGGTGATCCCTAACCACGGCCGAAACCTATAAATAACCTAAAAGTTAAAGCGCGAACTTGACGCGAGCGTATCTGACAGCGGCTGTCAAAACTACGAGAGTACGAAAAGGGTTGTTTTGATCGAAACTTAAATGCAACTGCACTGCAACTGAACTTATTTAGTTACCTGAATTAGCCTACTGAAATAACTACTTTAGGGAGCTGGGTGAGCAACTATGCGGCGATGCTCGAGGCTTTGCAATTTAGCCTTGACGAGGAATCTGTTGCTAATAAGCCCTTTTAACTCTCCTTTAGACTCCAATGAGTTGAGTTGGTATTTCCATACCTATCCGATATTTGCATATAGAAACCAAACTGCTTTTAAACCCATAGTTTGCATTAGAAAACGACATAGATACTATACAAAAAAATCCATAAATTATATTAATATAGAGAAAAGTGAAAAGGCCCGATAATACACGTATGACAACCGACGGACCGTGGACACAAGACGAATGGTCTTTTACAGTCAACCGATGAGACTGTGAACTTTCGCTCACTATTAATATTGTAAGATTGATATTCTATTTATATTTTTTTATAAAAGGAGAGGTCAAAAGTGGGATAGAATTTTGAACACCAATGTGATATACCTCATTGGAAAGCTTATTTAATAAGCTGTTAGAATTTAACTAAACACGAATTTTAGGAGCAACTATTTTTGTAAAAATCTAAAAAATGTAATAGAAAAACAAAACGCACATTACCTTTAATTATCCGTTTTCTAACCAGTATAAATATTGCAATCACGTCAATAATTGCATTCTATTACAGTACTTTTCTCTTGTAATATTATTCTAGCTGCAGTTTAATGTAATTATGACAAAAAATATTTGTTATCTTATTAGTGTAATAACAAAACGCGTGGAAAAAAATATAATTACTGGAAACGTCATGATGTCATTGTCATTGATCAGTTTGATTGACAGCGTTCTAAATAATTTTATTTTTTTTGGTTGCTCAATTGTCATTTGGCCATGGGGTTGCCAATTGCAATAATCATAATATTGCATTAAGGATTCTTATTTTCAATTTCAATTTTTAAAAAAACGGGGGCGTGTAAAATTATTATAAATACACCAAAAAATTTAATTAATTATGCTCTATTAACATATGTAACTCAGATTGCTGTTCAAATTTACAATTATTTTAATCCCAGGCTCCATACATTTTTTGAACGTCTCCTTTTACATCTATAATTGGTAGGTCCGAGAGTCGGTCGTAATCTATTTTTCACACGCCTAAGTGATAAGGGTAATTAACCTTAACATTGTTTTTTTTTTGGATACTTTTTTTATTGTTTTATGATGTGATATTAAAAAATCTTCTTCTTTGTCGTTCCGCTCTTGTCAGAGTGGTCGTGGTCACATTGAGTTATCCACGTTGGTTATAGAGGTGGACACAGCTCTTCGCACGATCTCCCGCCATTAGTGTCTATTGGTAGAGTATCTGGCACAATCATGTAAACTGTTTTTTGTGGCGGAAAAAATGAAATTAAAAAATACATAACCCTAAATTTTCACCTCTTTACCACCTACCTTATTAGTAATTTAACAATTTTAAGAAAGGTTTTAAAGGTGAAAAATATGCGGTACGAAGTTCGAACCAAATTATATAATTACACCCAAACTGAAGACAACACAACGACGCATGAAAAGCAAGTATCTTACCGACCACGCTACCGGACCAACTTTCTTGTTTAGAAATCAATATTTATGAGACGGCACAATAATATTGATTTGTAAACAAGAAAGTTAATGATATTGTAATGGCTATTGGTTATATGATTAAAACAAAACTAACACTAATTACCAAAACAAGAATTAAATTGGAAATTTACTCTGAATAGCTAAAGTTGGTAAGAAATAAGTAAGGCGGGTCGGGGCCAAGCTACGCGGTGTCTGCTGTCTACAGATCTGATAGATGGATATTATATCCAAAGTTAGACGCCATAATCAGACAGTTATGTATAATAAAACCCCAAGAAATTACCATTCTGAACACTTCTTTTACATAGCATAGAATCAGCGTAGGTAGAGGTTAATATTACCCACTTTTCGATGGCTGTGTTTAGATCCCAGACCAAATAGGTGGCAAGCCACTTCAGCGACTTCAGAATTCGGTTTGTTTTCAGGTTTTGTAACTTCAGCTTTTAATTTATTAAAAACCGGTATAGTCGTTTACGCACCAAGATGACACATATCTTCTACTTTGAGAGGTTGATGACACTTCTCTATCTCATCAGGTGCGAGGGTTAGAAATGTGTTCCAGCAGCATCGACCATCGGTCAGAGACCATATTCTATAACGACCGCATAATAAAATCAATTTAGTACTAGCACCATAGAAAAAATGTAAAACTTTGAAAAAAAAAAGTATTTTTCCTTGTACACAGTTTAAGTAGTCACTGCAGTTTGACCATAGATCAGAGACAATAGCTCTATAATGGCCGTATAATAGCATCAATTGTGCGTTCGTCGCGGCTCGCGTAACACTATTTGTGTCATTTCATTGATATAGCTATTTTTTTGTTGTAACTCAATTGCTTGTAACTAACAATCGGTATTCTTTCTAATTTAATGTAGACGTATTAGACAAGATTGATTTGAAGAAAGTACAATAACTATTTTGAAATTAACGTTACCCGCGAATGACCTTATTTTTGGGTAAGATTTATGGATAGTTTAAAATACGGATACCATAGAATGTTCAGATGTTAATACAGCTTTCGGATTAAACGTCAATTCCAGACCATTAAAAAATATTATAGAATATTATGATTATCTTCAAATATAAGCTATGCGGAATCTACAGGTTTCTGCTCTGTGGGTATAAATTGGTTAATAGTATCAACCTGAAACCCGAGACAAATATATAAAATTACATTAGTATGATAGAGAGAAATGGAGCAATCCTGATTCACTTAAGCAATATTCACAATATTCGGACTAAAACTATCGCAACTGCGTTATCCGGCGTCGCACCTCACTCGGCCGGAAAAACTTACGCTTTCACTGGAGGATTAATACCACCCGATTCTCTAATCTTTACATAAATTACCTATTTAATAGCAAATGAACAAGGAGTTATGAAATATAAAAAACCACAGCTTTTTGAAAGTGTAGAATTAAAAACGTTAAGAAATTTCCCTAACCCGCACAAATTATACTAAATTAGGGCTTAAGCCTCAAATCTTAAGATAATTAAGAAAAAATCCGTTCCCAGCATAATGAGATGTTACTGTTGCGAAATCAACACATTACTTTAATTATTTTCCATTACATTCAATCATAAAAATACAAATATTAACATTACACTCAATAACTACAAAATTCAAGGTTTTCTTCAACTGTTACCACACTTTATTAGCACCATACAATTGCCTACATAGCTGTATAATAGAAATATAAGCCTCTTGTACCGTTATAGCTTATAAATAGCGTTGAATGTAAAAATGAGCTATTCACAAAGCTATAGAACATCTTCATTGACACCGATTGTACATTCGTATTTACAAGTTCACGGGTCAACGTAAAGCGTAGTTTACACTAACGCAAATTACAATTGAAGAAATCTAAGAAGTACCTTTTGACGTTTCACTGTTTTCTATTAAATTAGCTTTATAGAGGCGTAATTCACACTGTTTTTACTAGCTTTCCTTTAAAATAATTGAATGATGAAGCTATTTTTATTTTAACATAACATAAACAATGGAGAGGTCAAAAGTGGGCTAGAATTTTGAACACCAATGTGATATACCTCATTGGAAAGCTTATTTAATAAGCTGTTAGAATTGAACTAAATACAAATTTTAGGAGCAACCATTTTTGTAAAAATCTAAAAAATGTAATAGAAAAACAAAACGCACATTACCTTTAATTATCCGTTTCCTAAGCAGTATAAATATTGCAATCACGTCAATAATTGCATTCTGTTACAGTACTTTTCTCTTGTAATATTATTCTAGCTGCAGCTTAATGTAATTATGACGAAAAATATTTGTTATCTTATTAGTGTAATAACAAAACGCGTGGAAAAAAATATAATTACGGGAAACGTCATGATGTCACTGTCATTGATCAGTTTGATTGACAGCGTCGAAATAATTTTGATTTTTTTGGTTGCTCAATTGTCATTTGACCATGGGGTTGCCAATTGCAATAATCATAATATTGCATTAAGGATTCTTATTTTCAATTTCAATTTTTTTAAAAACGGGGGGGTGTAAAATTATTTTAAAGACACCAAAAAATTTAATTAATTATGCTCTATTAACCTATGTAACTCAGATTGCTGTTCAAATTTACAATTATTTTAATCCCAGGCTCTATACATTTTTTGAACGTCTCCTTTCATACAAAAAATAAAATTCTAAATGTACTACGTTTAGAACTGTCAAACGGTACTTCTTAGATTTGATGGACTATACTGATTTAAAAAATAACAATAGTGGGCCTGTCATATCTACCGCAGAACCGACAACCGCTAAGGTAAACAAGTCCTCGAACGGAGATCACAAATCGGCAAACGTAGCGTAGGACACACACCGTTGGCTAGACCTGAATGATAAAAGTCAAAATGTCTTGCTTTAGGAGAGGCTTCTGGCCAGTAGTGAACTAAAATAGGCTGATATGATGACGATGAAAATTAAACTGCAACAAAGTTTTCGTTCTGTTTTAATTAAAAAAAAAATGTGTTGTTGCGAAATTTTTAGAAGTTATATTTGATTCGGCAAAATAATCCTGTTTCCGATCAAGTTGACATTTTGCGCCCCCCTTTACCCCTTGCGTGCCCTTTGTGAGTTATAAATATTGCTGCAGCTTTATAAAAGTTTTTACATAGCAGTTTTATCACTTAATTGTGGCCCGCCCCAGCTTCGCCCGGGTAGCTTCAGCCCACTCAACAATTTACAAAAAATGTGATAAACAAAGAACCGCACAACCGATTTTGTGCAAACTCCACATAAACCATCTACTAAATAGTCCGAACAATGCCTAAGCATTTGGTTTGAATACGTAAGTCCGTTTTTGAGTTATAAAATTACAACGAAAACTGGCATTGATTTTTGTATATATAGAGATAATATTCGCGTCAAAACAACAAACCAGCAAAACTTTAGTTTAAATTTTCATTTAAGTGTACACGCGGCTTAACATCAATTTGTCAATTGTTCCTCCAAGTTCGTAGGTCACAGTTTCTCAGTACCTTTAGCCTCAACATAATTGTTTATCGACACGAAGGCATTACAACATTATTGATTCACGATAAATGATAGATAAAGCTGATTATTTCTTAATAGGCCACCGAAATTGTGACCTCATACGCATTAGCTGTCAACCGCACGCGGTACGTTTCAACAGATGATATTTTATGGCGATTTGGTGGTTTAGGCGCATTTGGGCTAATTCTCATAATGGCAACCGACTCGCTAATGGACTACTTCTCATTATGGCTATTTCTCATTATGGCTGCTTCTCATTACGGCTGCTTCTCATTTTGGTTACTTCTGATTAGGGCTACTTCTCCCTTGGGCTATTTCTCATTAGGGCTACTTCTTTTAAGGGCTACTTCTCAATAGGGCTACTTCTCAATATTTGGAAATGTGCAGTGAATATTTTTTTTCAATTGAATATAACAATCAATGATATTATAATACTAGACTGCTTCATTGGCGGAGGACAGCCTGATTGCCTCTAGTTGTTAAAGATGCAGGTTCGAATCTTGTGTAGGAGTTTTACGGTTATAACTGAGTAGTCCGTAGTCCGGAAATAAGTCATGTGACTTCTTTTCCAACACCACATTTTAAAATAAAACTGAGATTTTTTTTATTACGTTTAACCAAAGATAATATAATACTATGGTTTAACTTACAAAGTTACGAAAAAATAGAGAAATTTAAATTTAAAAATCGAACATGAAATACAAAAAAAAAAGACTGACAAGTGAAAACTACTTTTTACTAAATCATAAAAAAATTAGAAACTTCCATTTTTCAAATTAATAACTTAAAAAAAAACAGAAATTCAACATTAGGAATGCCCAAAAACGACATGCATGTTTTTATAGGCATATAAGATTGATGAATTATGATGATTTCATTTTATAGTAGGTGGGTTTTTGTTCGTGAATTTCACGCGTAATATAATTTCACTCCTTTTACTCAGTCGGATAAAAAATAATCAATAGTTATAACTTTCTCTATCTGCATTATATGATTATAATGATGACAAAGAACCCCTTTAATAAGCGTGTTCATAAATAGATACTGCGTTCTGGTAACCTACAGCTATGCGGAGTGACGATTTGCGAAAGATTGCTGGCAGTAGTTAGTTCATGTGTTCTGTAGTTCATAATTCATTTACTGCGCCATAGCATTACATCACATAATAATATAATATAGTAATATAGTGGGGCATTAACACACACGGTCATCTGATCCCAAACTAAGCAGAGCTTGTACTATGAAAACCAGATAACTAGTAATATACTACATACTATACTTTTCTTTTGTAAATATATACTTAAATATAGATAATTACACCCAGACTCGAGACAAATAAACGTGTTCATCACACAAATGTCTGACTTGTGTGGGAATCAAACCCACGACCTGCGGCGTGAAAAGCAAGTATCTTACCAATAACGCCACCTGATGTTAATAGGCATGTCATATTACAACAAATAATTTTAAAAAACGTTTTATTTATAAATAAAAAAGTCACTTAAAACTTATTAAAATAAAATTAAAATATAAACAATTAAATAAAAATAATAAATAATTTGCCAATTTTCTTTTTATCATTTTTTGCTTTTTTTGCAATTGTTTTTTTATAATTGTGTATTACACAATTATTATAATTGTGTATATTTTAAACATTAATCAGTGGTGACTAAAAATTAAATGTCAGTTGGATGTGGCAAGCAAAAGACAAGGTGCTATTATCGCGCATTGGAAGAGGCTTATATCCAGCAAATGACTATCTTTTATAAGCCAATAAGGATGCATCTTATTAAAAACAGTGCAGCGATTTTACTATGTACAGGCCACATACAGACGAAAATAGTTACTACATTATAATATGGTTTTAACTACGCCCATACTTTCGCTGCCGCCATCGAAATTATGGTAAAAATTGATGAGTAGGTTACCTTCGCTTTCGAAAGAAAGTCTTCGGTCAAGAATGTCACCATCTGTCAAACCATAAAATTACCATTATTATGGCGTGGTAATTATTATGGTAAATGTGACTGATGACATTAAATTATGTTAATTTTGCTGCGTGTTATGAAATGGCGGTCGGTTTATGTAAATTGTGGGATACGAATTTAGAAATAGTTCTTAGTAGAAGAAATAGCTGTGAACAAAAAAGATTCACGCTTTTCTTTCATGACGATACAAGCAGAAGTTACAACTTACGCATATTTTGTGAGTTGTTTAGTAATTATAGGCCAATTATTTAACTCGCGTATCGCCTATCGCCAAGATTCTGACTCCTCAAGCTGCACAGACAGTAATGATGATTGAAGCGATATGGATATTAGTGACGAATAGTCTTACATTACTTTTATCTGTAGTTAAATAGTTCTTTATGAGATTTAATTAATGTTTTATGACTTTGTACCTCAGATCGCGATACGCAAGTTAAACGGTCGGCCTATAGTGCTATTTTTGGAACGTAGATTTCTTTAAGTTCTACTAAATTTAAACGTTTTTGTTCAGAGAAATATATGTTTTTTTATCAAAAGCCACGATGTCTTAGGTTCATTTTTTGGTTGCGTAGTGGTATTAGATAAATCTATTCTATATAATAAAATTGAATCGCTAAATGTGTTGCTAAGCACAAAACTCAAGAACGGCTGAACCGATTTCGCTAATTCTGATTTCAGAATATCCCTTGCAGTACGAGGATGGTTCTTACGCTTGACCGATATTCATGTAATCTTATATCTATATGTATTTGGTAGGTCTGAGAATCGGTCGTAATCTTTTTTCGGACCCGGTAGCTGGCACTGGTTTATTGAGCAGGACGACGTCTGCGGGGTCCGCTAGTACTCAGATAAAAATGGATCTTAACTGGGCGTTTGTACTGTACAACAAAACATAACACAAGCATAGTCTTATCTCTTTCTACTCATCTCTAAACGATAGAGATAGATAGTGCTGGCAACATGTTTTCTTCTGCAGTGGAAACTAGGTGTAAAATTCTTTCGTAGTGTAAAATAAAAGTGTAAAACTAAAAACGTAAGTATTACACCCATTGAGAGCAGGAATGGGTTAGACATTATTTAAAAAAAAAGCACAACGCTCATATTTTTGTGGCCTAATAATTGGCACAATCGTTATGACCCACGAATCGACATATCCATAGCTAATTAAACGTGGGTCACACTCACAGCTCACCTCTGTCTACACCTTTGAGTAATCATTACAATCGTGATTTTTTTGTCTCTAAATATATATCTACCTTTTATTGCTTTTACCATTTGGCTACCATACCAATCTTAATACAACTAAGTGCCTATTTCTACTCCAAGGGTATTTTTAAGTAATGTTAAGTAGCCGTTGTTCAGCCTTGAGCTAAACAAATTAGGTAAAAGCCATTATAAGATCTTTAGCACACGTTTTGAATATCAACACTGTTTCTAAGCAATGAAATAATAATTTTGTAACATATCTCTTTATTAACTTTATTATTATAAACACCAAAGTTTGTGAATGACTGAATGATAATAATGTGGGACATTAACACACACGGTTATCTGATCCCAAACTGAGCAGAGCTTGTACAATGGAAACCAGATAACTGGTAATATACTACATATAATACTTTTCTTTTGTAAATATATACTTAAATATAGATAATTACACCCAGACACAAGACAAACAGAAATATTTAAACAAAGGTTTGTAAGCAAGTATCTTACCAACTACGTCACCGACCCGTGATTGAACGAATGTTTAGTTAAATCTTAGGGTTCACGCACAAGAGTTCGTTCGAATTGTGAGGATGAATGGATGAAGAGAGTAATAACTCTTTTACGGCAAAACTGTTTATCGACTTTGAATGAAATTGATACATTAATTACATATAAAGAGAAGAGTCAATACAAACCGATTCCCATCGGCTTCCCTTTAGAAAATTGTCAATATCACGTACTTAATATAATAATAATATATAATAGTAACGCTTAAAAGATTTAAATAGCAAGATAAATAAGTATAGCATCAAGTGTAAGAACTATCATAGGCATATATACATAGGTATATTATTCTTCTATGTCATAGGTAACGGAATGTAAAGATATTATTTTCATAAGTAAGAAATTTTTTTGCACCGGGTTCCCTTTTCCAGATTTCCACGCTTAACCACTGGTAGGTTTATTTTATTTTATTTTATTTTTCTATATTAGGACATAAAACAGTTACACATTAGAAAAAGTTAAATATAGGTTGTACATAATATTTTGGTAAAGGTTCTCTTGGGATATATTTGGTAAATCAGGTGGATTAAGTTCAGTAAATCTAAAATTAACTGCTACAGTCGATAAGCATGTTTATTGCTCTTTTAACTCTTCGAAATCTCATTCCAAATATAAATGGCTCGTGAATGTGATGTCGGACAATTTTTATCAAACATCAAATCAGATTTGACACTTCATGAAAACGTTATTTCAAGTATAACAAGCTGTTTCTTTTTTTTCAAAACCTAATTCGCTTACTTCAATAACGCTCCAGTTATTTCACCTCTACTCAGCCTATGTGTGCTAACTAACGTACTTACTCTGACGTAAACTCTTCATCTAACCAACAATTATGGTCATTAGATCACCGGGTGAACAACTAATGATGCTTAATGAGATAGGTAGGTACTTACAGAAGTTGTAACTAAGTATTACTACAGAGCAATGATGCTAGGCGTTACCACAGATAATATAATACTGTACTGTATTAGAAAGATTCTGTGGTAAGTCAATGTTTCTTTAACTCCTACAGCCCATAAAATCTAAGAAGTACCGTTTGACAGTTCTAAACATAGTACATTTAGAATTTTATTTTTTGTATGATAATTTTTTAGGTTATGTTAAAATAAAAATAGCTTCTCAATTCAATTATTTTACAGGAAAGCTAACAAAAATAGTGTGAATTACGCCTCTATTAAGCTAATTTAATAGAAAACAGTGAAACGTCAAACGGTACTTCTTAGATTTGATGGACTGTAAAACATTCGTTTTCTTGACGGGCCGGTGGCGTGGTCGGTAAGATGCTTGCTTTTCACGCCGCAGGTCGTGGGTTCTATTCTCACCCAATCAGACATATTTGTGTAATGAACACGTCTGTTTGTCTTGAGTTTGGGTGTAATTATCTATATTCAAGTATGCATTTACAAAAGAAAAGTATTGTAGGTATATTACCAGTTATCTGGTCTCCATAGTACAAGCTTTGCTTAGTTTGGGATCAGATGGCCGCGTGTGTTAATGTTCCACTATATTATTTATTTATTTCTGTTTTTGAAACTTTCCTCTCGGTCTAGTGAACCTATAGTTCTGCCCACATTCAAGTAATACATGCACAAGCACTATAAGAGCTAGTATCTCAGCTAAATATTACATCTGTACGCCACCTATGTATGCTAATCTGTGTACACACGACTACACATCAAGCTATACAAATCCAGTATAAGCTGACCTCTCGTTATTAGAAAATCCAATACAATACGAGATCAGCTTATAATAACAACAATAATATAATATAGTGGGACTAAACACACACGGTCATCTGATCCGAAACTGAGCAGAGCTGGTACTATGGAAACGAGATAACTGGTAATACAATACTTTTCTTTTGTAAATACATACTTATATAATAATAATATAATATATAATAATCTTCTGGGACATTAACACACACGGTCATCTGGTCCCAAGCTAAGCAGAGCTTGTGTTATGGAAACCAGATAACTGGTATATACTATACATATAATACTTTTCTTTTGTAAATATATACTTATCATAGATATATTTACACCCAGACTCGACACAAACACAAATGTTCATCATTAGTGTTTGTCTCGGATGGGAATCGAACCCACGACCTGCGGCGTGAAAAGCAAGTATCTTACCGACCACGCCACCGGCCCGTCATATATATAGATAATTACACTCAGACACAAGACAAACCAACATGTCCATCACACAAATGTTTCACTTGGGTCAAGAATCTGGAACCAACTTTACTGGAAAAGTATAGCTTGATGTGTTACCATGAAACCCTGCAGATAACAATAATTACAGTCATTAGATCACTGGGTGACCAAATACATAATGATGGTAAAGAAAATAGGTATCTATAGCAGTAGTTAGTGACTTAATACTGTTATTAGTAACTAAGTATTACTACAGACCAGAGTAATGATGTTAGGTGTTAGTTAAGGTGCATAATGATAGATCTGAATGTATTAATAGTAATAATAATAATTTCACGCATAGACTCAGCGCCATGTAGTCCCGACTTAAGCAATTATATTTGCGTTATGGGTACTTTAACAGCGGCGGTGCCGCAATGGTCTCAACCTAGTCCCCAAAAGAGTTTTAATCAATAAACAATCTTAATAGTATTGTCTTAGATTTACGCGAATATCACACATTGAAATAAAACTACTTTTTAACGGATTTTATCGCGGTTTATTTTAGATTTTAGATCCCGACGTTCAATACATCAAATTAACATAACAGTAACATAACATCCTAATTTTAACAGAGAAAATGGTTGGAATACACCACCAGCTTGGGACCCAGTGCTTAACTTACTTGTACCAAAACCCAAGCAACATCAACTCAGAATTCAAGACACTGTGAGCTCAGTTTGCTTAAATCGGAACGCAACTTAAATATTAATGTTTGAATGTAGTCAGTAATAATTGTGATTAATATTTTTGGACGTCAAATACCTCAGTCCACCCGTGAACATGAAGTCTGGAAAGACTTTGAAACGTCGGGATCTAAAATCTAAAATAAACCGCGATAAAATCCGTTAAAAAGTAGTTTTATTTCAACAATCTTAATATTACTCGCATCAATTTTGACCTATCACCTTATATATGAATCGACATTTACTTACGTAAAACATGTTGTATAAAGTTTATACTGACACAATGCCGAGGTTAAAAGTCACTACCCTTACTTTGGATAAAAACATCTAGTCAAAGATCGATTCGACAATTATTTTAATGATCATTAATTATATTGCTCTCTTGACAGACTTTCCATGCTTAGAACACTCTATCAAGCCTGCTTTGTCATAACAAACAATCGAAATCATTATTAAGCTACGAATAATAAAAGGTTTTAAGCTATGACGCCGCAATAATCCACAGATAGGCACCCAGATAAATGTATTGTACAACTTGCTTGTACTGTCAACAATAAAAAAAGTTTCAATTTGACAGCAAAATCCCCATTAACAAAATGATCCGCCATTTATTGAATTCATTTGTTACAAAAAATGTGATAAATAAAGAACCGCTCGACCGATTTTGTGCAAACTTCACATAAACCATTTACTAAATAGTCCGAACAAAGCCTAAACATGGTCTGGATAGGTGAGCCTGTTCTCTAGTTATAAAATTAAAACGAAAAGTGGCACTGGTTTATATTTAAATAGATTAATGTCACAATACAAAATTTAAAGTGCAGCGTTGGTATAGCAGCTACTGAAGTATATTGGCTTTGAATTATAGGTCGATCTGGCAGAGTTTATACATTTTTTATTTTTTTTAACTGTTCTTATAGTTGTAAATTATGCGCCTGTATCATACAAAGATTGTGCTAATATTTATTGCATTACAATTACCAATAGATCATAGGTCAGTAATTAACTTTACATGACAACTAATGGTATTGACACATCGGGCGTTCAATATTATCTACATTCTACATTACAACATATCTTTATCCTTTAAAAGATTCATTAGTTGTATATTTGACGGGCCGGTGCGGCGACCCACAGCACTGATTTTCAGCAATGTCCATATTCCCACAGAGTGCCAAGATTGCCAAAAGACCAAACCAGCCCATGTCTATTAAAATGAGAAATAATTACACCCAGACTTGAGACAAACAGATATGTTCATCACACAAATGTCTGTCTGGGGGGCGAATCGAACCTACAACCTGCGCCGTGAAAAGCAAGTATCTTACCGACACCAATGCCATTTTTCGTTGTAATTTTATAACTCAAGAACGGGCTCACCTATCCATACGAAATGTTTATGCTTTGTTCGTACTATTTAGTAGATGGTTTATTAGAAGTTTGCACAAAATCGGTTAAGCGGTTCTTTATTTATCACATTATTTGCAAATTGTTGAGTGGGCTGAAGCTACCCGGGCGAAGCTGTGGACCATATACGATTTTTAGTCAACTCTGAAGTTAATAATCTATATTAGTTCAAGAGTGTTGCTATGCTAAATAAAAGTCACTTAGAATATTAAGTATTGGTTGAAAAGGCTTTTAGAAATACATTATTTAATTCCAAACATTTATTAATTTTAAAATATTACGTTTCTTGATTTCTCACTTTTTTTGTAACAAATGAATTCAATAAATGGCTGATCATTTTATTAATGGGTATTTTGCTGTCAAATACCGAAATGTACCAGTGCAAAGCCGGGGCGGGTACACATACTAGTGAGTATAGTATAGTTTTTCTGGTTCAAAATGTATATGCGTAGGTTTAAGATGTACTGAGAGCATAGTCAGGCAGGCCACGCAGTTGCACATTCAGTGGCCTCTATAAAATATTGCAATAGAGATTTATGAGGAGGTAAACCATAAAACCCACAGACAGACATGCTTACCTAAATTCAAAGCTTTCAAGGTATTAGGTACAAAGTAAACAAATGCATGTTTTGAAATGGCACCGGTGTTAACAGTAGTTTGCTTGTAGGCGTAGCGGTTAGGGTTTTTACCAAACCAATCGATCGATATCGATAGATCGTCGTTTAGTGCCGTCGATCGATCAATCAGTGTTGTAGACACTATCGATCGATGGCACCGATTGACGATCAACAGACAGAAATTTCAATATCAATAGTAAACATCTTCCGTAAGTCATGTTTTTGCACTAAGACCATCGACTAAGACATATTATTATAAAAATAAATACCTAGTACATTTTTAAGTAAATTTTCTCAGTTTGCGAACGTTTTCCTGTTTCTAGTCGACGAAATGTGTTTGTTTCCATAGCGACCGTGTCGTATTTATGCGACAAAAACATGCATGTTGTTTTGTTCCATTCATTGCATCTACTCTATTGTAGGTGTGACATTACATACCTAACGTCAGTCAAGAGACATGACGTCCATAATCGCACAAGCAAAGTTTCACCGACGATTAGTATACATACATATACACATCTTCCCGATAAGAACAATAGAGGGCGAATCGTGGTCGGCAGCTCCGGCAGCATCTTAAAACTATTTTTGTAGGTACAAGACCTGTAGGGCATTGAAAGATTTTAGGTTATATCTGACCCACAGACTGCAGGTGTTAAATGTTTGGCAGCATGCCCCGAATAGAGCAATTTTAACTGCTTTCGTACAAATCTACCTTGCAAATCTGCGGGCTAGCATATTGCACCTTACGGCTAATTCTCTACGTTCTCGTTCTATGTCTAGGTCATCTGTGAGGTCTTCTGTGACCCAATGCCCTAGGTACCTTTTGTGACTCTACATAAGGGTACTTCTCCAAGTCTAACCTGTGGGACAGTATTAGGCTTTTTGTTCCCTAATTTAAATTTAAGTAGTTCATTATTTTTATAGTTACCGCATACCTTTTGTACCTATGAGAGTGTTGTGTTCTGTACCTTTAGTACTAGTTGACAATACGAAAAAAGTTTTCGAAAACTAACATTAAGCTCAAGATAAGTTAAAATGCAAATAAAACCACAAATTATTTTACCTATTCTGTTTTTTATCCGTTTCATACTATTCGTAGCACTACGTTTTCTCTTTTAATATACATTTTGAACGAAAATAAATAGTATGAAAACTGATTTTGTCAGGCTCAAGATTGTATTCGAAAACTTTTTCGTATTAACGAACTCGTGCTGAGGGTACTGTTGTATGTAGGTTCTATTGAGTTGTTATTGTGCGTCGAAATTCTTGGAGCAACGGACAATGTTTGCTTCATGTTTGTTTACGTTATTGTAGAAATTGTCACAATAGCTAGTTAAATAATTAGGTAACCTAGCCGTTGTTGTTTAAATGTTAGTAGAACGGTACTAGTATTTCTACTTACTGATAATAAATAAATAATAAATATTCTGGGACATTAACACACTCTGTCATCTGGTCCCAAGCTAAGCAGAGCTTGTGTTCTGGAAACCAGATAACTGGTATATACTATACATATAATACTTTTCTTTTGTAAATATATATGTACTTAAAATAGATATTTACACCCAGAGTTTGGGCCTTAATCCACACACGCTGCCCAAGTGCGGGTTGGTGGAGGTCACATGTCGTCGAATAATTAGTTTTTAGACATGCCGGTTCCTCACGATGTTTTCCTTCACCGATATTGAGCAGCGGAGATGAAACAATTTACACAAAGTCGTGTGGGCACGACCAGGATTCGAACCCGCGACCTTATTTTTCTAAGGCGAGGCCCGTACCGCTGCGCCACCGCTGGATTAAGGCCTAAACTTTCTCAACTCATATGATAGTTGAGAGAAGGCCCGTGCCCAGCAGTAGGACACTATAAAGGGTTGAAACGAAGTGATTACACCCAGACTCGACACAAACACAAACGTTCATCACTAATGTTTGTCTCGGGTTGGGAATCGAACCCATGACCTGCGGCGTGAAAAGCAAGTATCTTACCGGCCACGCCACCAGCCCCTCTATAGTACAAAAGCTATTCAATTACATCACATCACTTCACTTTCCCAACGGTTGTCTTCTGCGGCAGATATCGACTCACTACCACTTCAGCTTACTAATCCGGTGGGCTATGTCGATTACATAACTTCTCTGGCAGATCACTTCGTTGTGTATTCGATCCTTCAGAGAGACTCCGAGCATAGCCCTTTCCATAACTCGCGTTGGACTTTAAATTTATGGACAAGTCCTATCGTGACGTTTCAGCTCCGTATATCATAACGGGTAGGACGCACTTCACTTTACGTCAACCCTTTTTAGTGTCCCACGGTTGGGCAAAGGTTTCTGTCAACTATCTTACGAGTTGGTGGTTGTCACATATCCTCGGATGATTAGTTTTGGGATATGCCGATTTCTTCACCGATATTGAGCAACGGCAACACAAAGATGTGTAAGCACGTCCGGGGATCGAATCCGCGACCGTATATTTCAAAGGCGAGGTGGTATCCCTGCAACACCGGTCTTACAAACATGCATATTCACCTCTGGTTACACCTTCGGGTAATACAGCTGATATACAATGTGTTTATGTATTGTCACTAGAAACAGTTTCGCAAAGGAAATCTTAAATTCATACACTTATTTCGCTCTACTAAGCAGAAAAGCAATGTTTACCAATTTTAACAAAAAATCTACTATATAAAAATAAGTCGGGTTTTCCTTCCTGACGCTATAACTCCAGAAAGCACGAACCGATTTCCACGGTCTTGCATTCGTTGGAAAGGTCTCGGGCTAAGTGAGGTTTATAGCAAAGAAAATTCAGGAAAAATTTCAACAGAAAAGCGGGGAAAATGTTATATAAAACGAAGCCATCTGGTGGCGAAACGGAGTTCGCTGGGTTTGCTAGTTGCTTATATAAATAAATACACTTAAGAATTTACTTCCATATCGGTTCGACCGTCCTCGGACGGCTCACCGAAAAAGTCCGGTGAACCAATAGAGGCCCTTCCGGCCGATTGGGTTAGGTCATCAGCATCATTCCCCTTGCCTTTTTCCCATTTCTATTGGGGCCGGCTCCCAGTCTAACCTGATGCGGCTAGCTACCAGAATTATACTAGCGACTGCCATCAGACCTCGAAACCCGTAGGGAACCAGTAGCATAGATGGTTAGACCAGGTGACAGATTATATTAGCTTCTGACTACATGTAACGATTGTGATAGATATGTTAAATGACCACCGACCAGACACCGAAACAAATATTTGTTGTTACACAAACACTGTCCGGGGAGGGGATCAAACCCGCGACCTCCCGGGCACAGTATAGCCCAATCGGACGGCTTACACCGCTCGACTACCGAGACCGTCAGGTTAGGTCATCAGAAAAAAAATCACTTCCACCCTTATAAGTGACCCACTGTTCGGCACGAGAGAGTTTATGACTTGATCCACACACGCTGGCTAAGTGCGGGTTGGTGGATGTTACTTGTTCTCGACTAATTAGTTCTTAGTTATGCCGGTTTCCTAACAATGTTTATCTTCACCGATATTGAGCAGCAAAGATGAAACAATTCACACAAGTACCTATGTGTGGGATTTTTTTTTAACCTAATAGGCCGGAAGGTTTTGAAAGGTCGTTTATTGGTTCACCAGACTTTTTCGGTGAGCCGTCCGAGGACGGTCGAACCGATTATGACTGGGATTCAAACACGCGACCTTTTTGTAATGCGAGGCCCGTTCCGCTGCGCCACCGCTGCTCTACTTTAGTATTTCGATCACGCTTCGAACAGAAAAAGTAAATCCAGTATACAGGCAACTGCGGCCAGTCTAAGCTGACTACACAAGTGTTTGCGCAAATACAAGTGCACACTATTCCCTTCACTCTCAAGGCCGGTGAGACGGACTGACCGACACGACCGGTAATAGATCGGGTACAGGACCGACGGCTTTACATGCTCTCCTGTGCTAGTAAGCTTCGGTGAAGCTAATATTTCATACATCGCGAGATTGAATGCTGTGGGGTATCTAAAACGAAACGAAAGCTACCATCACTAATAAAATAATCTTTCGAGTCTTTCAACACCAAAATTTTGTAATAGATATCAAAACCTATAAGAATTACTACCTATGTGTAGAGCCTACGGCATAATTTCATTAGGGTCATAAGTCACAGCGTGACAATTTCGTAATTAATACCTACTTCGAATGACCTTTAGGTTCTAATTTGCATGTCACAATTTTTTCCAACACGATTTATAACTGCAGTCTGTGTGTAAATCACACTACAGTCATAACTACTAAATAAAAATTTGGTCAAGGGTGTGTCGGATTTCGCAACAGGTCTCGTACCAAATCCAACTTGGTACAGTGTTTTAGTAATAAATTAGGTTAACACCATATTTCAAGTTCATTCTTCAAGGGGAGTCAAAAAAAACTTGGAAACAAATTACGAACGAAATTAAAAAAAATGTTACTATAACTAGCGGCCCGCCCCAGCTTCGCTCGGGTAGCTTCAGCCCACTCAACAATTTACAAAAAATGTGATAAATAAACAACCGCTCAACCGATTTTGTGCAAACTTCACATAAACCATTTACTAAATAGTCCGAACAATGTCTAAACATTTGGTTTGAATAGGTAAGCCCGTTTTTGAGTTATAAAATTACAACGAAAAGTGGCATTGATTTATAATTAAATAGATATTCTAGGACATTAACACACACGGTCATCTGGGCCCCGGATTCTGGCGCTTTAGAAATTTGTCTCTCTAATAGACATTAGTCAAACAAAAATGGCAATTTTTTGACATTTGTCTACTAGAGATAAATGTTTAAGTCGTAAAAATGGCGGATGCCATTGAAAAACAACAAGAAATCGCCATTTAAAATGGCGAATGGAAACCAGATAACTAACTGGTATATACTCGTACTACATAAACAGAGATGCCAGCAACGAATCCCACAACTTATTCCCCCATCCCCGTTCTTCCATCGGACAAGTAGAGGTATGCGCCACCGTTATAAGATCGAAATTCCACGGGTACGCACAAAGCGCTTTGCATCCACTTTCATTGTGCGAACAGCCATGTTGTGAAATTCGCTGCCGGAATCTATTTTTCCCGATAGCTATAATCTGCCTGTCTTCAAGTCACGAGTGAATCGGTATTTACTGGGTAAGCGCGTTCCATAGTAAACTGCATCATTGCTTCACATCAGGCAAGTTTTGGTTAAGCGCAAGCCTATTAAAGGATAAAAATAGAGGGCGTACTACGCTACGTTTGCCAATCCGTGGTCTCCAAGAGTTCGTTTACAACGAATGTGTAGGCAAGGAATTAATTAAATTAATAAAATACCGGTTTTTAAGGTTCACAAAAGTGAAAACTGATAACCTTGCGGTTGTCTTACTATTATACCTAATAATTCACGTATGGCAACCGGAAACTTATGTAGACTACCTTGGTGATCTTAAATCGACAGACAGACGTATGTTTTTTTATTAATTGACATACTGCTCCAGTAACTTCAATGATCTGCAGTAGTACTATGACTGTGTAAAGTATTATAGATAGACCGTTTAACTCGTATATCGCCATCTGAGGTACAAAGTCAATTTCAATTTAAACCACTAACCACTAAAGTTCACATAATGGGCAACTTTCAATTTCAATGTCAAACTTGTTTATTTTCATTCAAAGTTAATAGACATTTCACCGGCTGACGATCTAAACACTTAGAGCATTTTACACGGGAGGTGATATACGCGAGTTCTAGTTCTAAATTGTTTATGACAGTTTTTAGGGAGGCGAGGTAACCACGTACAGGTCACTTATAAAAGTTGTAGCGTCTTAAAAAATCGACCGCAGTTAATAATAATAAATAAATAAATATTCTGGGACATTAACACACACGGTCATCTGGTCCCAAGCTAAGCAAAGCTTGTGTTATGGAAACCAGATAACTGGTACGAGTATATACTATACATATAATACTTTTCTTTTGTTTAATATATACATAGATATTTACACCCAGACTCGACACAAACACAAATAATGTTCATCGTCATCATAATATCGGAACTACAAAAATGCTGGCGCTGCTTTTCAGTACGGCCGCGGCTTAATAATGTTTTAAGTTTAATGGATACTCTCTTAGAACTTCCGACTGTGTACTCTAGAAAAATTACGCTAGTGATTATTTCGAAATTTGTGGCTTTTTTTAGGTATTTTAGGGCCTTAGGTGCAATAAACAATTTAAACTGTTGTATTTACTGACAATTTATAATTTTAGTGTAACTTATTAATTCCTTTTAATAATAATAATATAGTGGGACATTAACACACACGGTCATCTGATCCCAAACTAAGCAGAGCTTGTACTATGGAAACCAGATAACTGGTAATATACTACATATAATACTTTTCTTTTGTAAATACATACTTAAATATAGATAATTACACTGAGACACAAGACAAACAGATATATTTAAACAATGTTTGTCTCGGTCGGAATCGAACCCACGACCTGCAGCGTGGAGAGCAAGTATCTTACCGACCACAACACCGGCCCGTCTATTTCGTCCGTTTTTGACATGTTAATTTTGTAAATAAATTTATTTTATTTGTAATTTAATTTAATTTTGTACGCCCGTTACCTATAGGCAAAACATAGAGATCTTGAAAATATATGATTATCTGCTACACCTATGTTTACAAAATAAACTTTTGATTTGAATAAAACCAAAATCGCCCAAATGTAGTTCCGATTTTGTTAATAGCTAAGGTCAAAATGAACACGATAATAAAAGCGACACACAAACAAAACACGAACAGTTTATGCATACGTGTACCTTGGCAAAGGGTAACGCGCGAAATACCAGTTCCGTATTAAATTTTCTAAGATCTCAAAATAAGAACACATTTAATTTTTATGCAAATTTAACTGGACACACAAAAAGTACAGACGGCAACAAAAGTGCTCAAACAGTGACCCAATTTCCTGACCATTTTTTTTTATCTACAATATAGATATCAGTTTATAGATGTCACATGTCGTCGAATTTTTAGTTCTTAGACATGTCGGTTTCCTCACAGTGTTTTCCTTCACCGTTTTAGAGCAGTGATTTGAACTCGATTCACCGGATATACGGTTTTATGAGTTAAACTATTTACCGATTGAGCCACCACTGCCCCAATTTTTCAGCTGAATTAGGAGTATACTTTTATAATACCTATACAATTGTTAATAGTTTTATTGTAAACCAAAAATAGACATCTCTACCTATAAGGGCACAATTAACAATGGTGTAGTTACATATAAAATTAATGGGTTTTCACGTTTTATTAGAAAAGAGCAGTTATGCCACAGCAATGCCTATAATATAATATAATAATATAATATAGTAGGACATTAACACACACGGTCATCTGATCCCAAACTAAGCAGAGCTTGTACTATGAAAACCAGATAACTGGTAATATACTACATATAATACTTTTCTTTTGTAAATATATTCTTAAATATCGATAATTACACCCAGACACAAGACAAACAGACATATTTAAACAAATATTTTGATTTGGATTTTGTATTATAGGACAATGGTTTGATCCTGGTTTGTACCAACACATTTGTGTCAATTGATTCATCACAACTGCTTAGAATCGATGAAGGAAACATAATCTTCTGTATTTTTCTATGTAAAAATGAATTCCCAAAATGTGGGTACGCGCATAGCTTCCGAATAACTGCACCAAATTGGACAATTCTTCTTTTATGGTGTTTGTTTGTAAGCTAGGCTAATATGTAAAATTCTCGTTTCACAATGTTTGAAACAAAACTTCTCTGAAACGGCTTGGCCGATTCTTATGGCATTTTATGTGTTTCACTAGGTTCAAAAATAGAAGGTAAATTATTTTTCATACCGCTGCCACCACAGGTGCTTCATATATAAATACGTAAAGCAAATACATTGTCTCCTATTCAACGAAAATAACGCAGACGTGTCTGACATTTTTTTAGAATTTTTCGTTAAGGTTTAAACTCTCTCAACTCGTTAGGTAGTTCAGAGGACCTTCCCAGCAATATTTCGGCTACAGTGACCGGCCAGAACTGTTTCAGTAGAACACTATTATTACTTTTAATTATGATATTGATAACTCCACATTAAAAAACGTGACAATCACTCCAGCATTCGAATAAGAAAAACCGCATCAAAATTGGACCGCCCATTTCGGCGCAAATAGGCTTGATATTGGGCACATACACGCTTCAAACTTATAACATCTCTGCTTCGTGATTGTTGTTATTTGTGATAGTAACTTGTAAATACGTAAGTGTGGACCTTGAATAAATAAATAATGTGACTAAAGTTCGTAAATTATATAAAATAAATTAATAAATCCTTGACATGTGTCGCTGACAGTACAACCAACGCCGAAGTAGATGATCAAAATCGGGAATTCAATATTAATGATTGTAATTTTAAATTACTTTTTATTAAATTTTATTTTTATGTTACAAAAGCAATAGATACAGACATGTTATAACTCTTTATCTAAATATATAAAAGAAGAAACTGACTGATTGACATATCAACGCAGAGCCCAAACCGCTGGGTCTGGAGACTCCAAATTTGGCACATAGGTTCTTTATGGGGTCTAGGGGTGCACTAAGAAAGGATTTTTCAAAACTCACCCTTTAAGAAGGTGAAACGGGGTTCCAAAGTTTGTATGGAGAAACAAGATTAGTGAGACCAATTTCGCGGGCGGGAGCTAATTTAATATAAAACCAACATAATTTTGCACATGTTTGAAGCAAATAAATATTATAATATTATCATAACGTAATTTGTGCGGAAATAGTGTGACTGTGTGTTGTTTTTAATGAACTTATTTTTAAGTGTACTAAATATCAGCTACTAATACTGACGGACGCCTAATATCCGTAATCATTTTTTTTTTTTTTGGTTTTTTTCATTTTTTTTCATTCATAAACCGATTGAATTTCCGATTTTGACCAACTACTTTTGGTGTTGACTGTACTTGCTATTTATTTATTCCACGGTCAATTCGAACGTCGCGTGGTGTGCGCAAGCGCAGGGTGAAAGTATTGTTGGCTATCGAATCTCGGATCTTATTGTTGGTAAGTTTTTGTTGGAATTTCGCAAGAGATAGGTATTTTAAACGAAATTCGCCATTGACTTAGGTTTCCATAGATTTTGGATTTCTAGATAAGGAGTTGTAAACGAAAATTGCAGAATGATATTAAATTAAACATGGACGAGAGGCCTCTCGCAATAATCGTCAATAATATTCTGAGACATTAACACGCACGGTCATCTAATCTAAAGCTATCGGACGCCAAATTTTAAACTCGAACGTTCGCTTTCAAAGTGAGTTTTATCACTTGAGTGAGGTTCGAATTCTTGTTGGTAAGTTACAGAATAGAGCTGTGTTTATGGAAACCAGATAACTGATACGAGTATACTATACGTATACTAGTATAGTATTATATTATGCCGATACGCACTACGGCTACTAAACTGCTGTTTCACTACACTTTAACTTTTTCCTTGGCGTTATGTTAATAACTTTAATTCGTTCTGACTTCCTGAGAAATTAGAATTCTAAACACATTTTTTTGTCTGACATGCGATTCGAACCCGCTACCCCAAAGGCTATGGCTGATAATTATGATTTTTAACCTCTGAAGAAAAAGAAGGGTTTTGGTAGTAAGATTTTAGAATTAAGACATTTACATCAGTGTGTCATGCTTTCGTGTACAAAGGACATTGCTCTGCGTCCATAGATTGTTGGCCCTGGAGTCAAGAGCATCGGATTATTATGTATTGTATTCTCTATCATTAGTAGACTCCTAGAAGATCTTGTTTTTATAGCGGACTAGCTGCAGAAAATATATACCTATTTCAAAAAAAGTATGAGATTTTGAGGTTACAATCTAACCATAACAACGAATATTAAATAACCTACCTATGATTTTTCTTAGCTCTGAGTAATTTTTAAGAAACTGCACTGTAATATCATAATACCTACCTAGATAATTAGGTACCTATGCAAAATGGCGATCTACTGTTAATAGGCGCGTTAAATTCTATTAAAATTATATTTTGGAATACAGCTAGTCCGTGATACATAAGTATTGACCTTCAACCCTTTTTAGTGTCCCACTGCTGGGCACGGGTCTTCGCTCATCTATCTTATGAGTTGAGAGAGTTTAGGCCTTAATCCACACACGCTGGCCAAGTGCGGGTTGGTGGATGTCACATGTCATCGAATGATTAGTTCTTAGACATGCCGGTTTCCTCACGATGTTTTCCTTCACCGATATTGAGCAGCGGAGATGAAACAAGTCACACAAAGATGTGTGAGCACGACTAGGATTCGAACCCGCGACTTTATTTTTCTAAGGCGAGGCCCGTACCGCTGCGCCACCGCTGCTCAAGTATTTGCAACTTATATAATAAAATAGACGATTAATTATCGTATATTCTAATGCTCCCTAATGCCCAGGGCCATTTTAGACATTGTCCTTTGTTGAAACATAGCGCTTTAACGCAAATAAGAAAATAAGCAAGTAAATGTTTTGCCAACTCTCTCACACTTTTTTTGCTGGTATTACTTCATTTAACACCTGATATGCTGAGTCATTCTAAAATACTAATAAATTATAATAATTTTAGATATCAGTTTTAAACCCAATCATTTAGTTTTTGTATACAATTTTTTGCTAATAAAAATAGTTTTAAAAAACCATGACCTCTTCACTTTCAAATCCCGTTACTGGTAGGTATTTTCTAAATTATTTTATTAAAATTAATCACATCTTTAGAAAAAGAGCTACTGAACCATTGAAACCGTTTTCACACGGCTAATTTCTTTTTAATCGGTGGCCTTCCACCTCAAAAACCTTCACAGACCGAGAGGATTCAGCTCATTGAAATAAAACTATTTTATAACGTATTTTATCGCGGTTTTATTTTAGGTTTTAGATCCCAACGTTTCAAAGTCTTTTAGACTACATGGTCACGGGTGGACTGAAGGATTTTGTGGGTTGGTGGATGTCACATGTCCACGAATGATTAGTTAGTTCTTAGACACTAAACGGAGCATTAGCCTCGCCTTTAAAATATAAGATCACGGCTCCGATTCCTAGTCGTATCCACACATCTTTGTGTGAATTGTTACATTGCTCCTCAAAATCGGTGAAGAAAAATATCGTGAGGTAGCCTGCATGTCTAAGAACTAATCATTCAACGACCCGCACTAGCCAGCGAGTGTGGATTAAGGACTAAACTCTCTCAACTATCTTACGAGTTGACCGTAGACCCGTACCCAGCATTGGGACACTAAAAAGGGTTGAAGTGAGTACCAGGCGTTTCTAAACTAACCCAAGGTTCCGATGGTTTAGTTTGAAGGTCTTTCGGAATAAGGAAGTACCATCAGTGGTTATATTTTATGTATTTAGGTCACTAATTAATTGAGAAAATAGTTTACAAAACCCAAAGCCGGTTGCCTCATCGTTGAAATAAGTCATTATCATAGTAATACGGTTTCATAATGCATTGATTTTATGTTTTCTTAAAAGAAATACCAATATAGGGTGACTGGTAATTAGTGTCAAATACTACTAAGCACTACGTGGTCGTGCTCATAATCAAAAAAAGTCCCCAAAGAAAAGTTTCTTTTTTTACTCATTATGATAACGGCGTAGTAAGTTCGAAAGAGCAAGGTGATTTGCTACCAGGGCGGGGCGCTCGAGGCGTCTCGCAACACCGCTTTGGTAACGATCATTGTATGCTTGGCTCTTTTCAACCCTTCAATCCTTTTTAGTGACCCACTTGGCACAGGTCTTCTCTCAACTATCATACGATTTGATAGACTTTATAGGCCGGCCGTTTAATTCGCGTATCGCCATCTCAGTCACAAATCATAAAACATTAATTAAATCTCTAAAGAACTATTTAACTACAGTAATAAAAGTAATGTAAGACTATTCGTCACTAATATCCATATCGCTTGAATCATCATCACTGTCTGTGCAGCATGAGGAGTCAGAATCTTGGCGATACGCGATACGCGATTTAAACGGTCGGCCTATAGAACTTTATCCACACACGCTGGCCAAGATTTTATTTGAAAGCTGAAATGATATAGATATTAGTTAAGTAGGGATTTCATTATTTTTTTAATTTATTAACATTCTTAGTTTTTAAACGCAATTGAGCCTAAAAGTATCAAAAACAGATATACACACTTTTACACCACGCAAAATAGGCGCACGATTGACGGCGTCGAGTTGCGGAAAATTAAGCCCGTTACTAACTATTAACTATATTTATTTTTTTATCCTTTATTAGGCTTGCGCTTGACCACATCTTGCCAGTATACCGATTCACTCGTGAAATTACGAATGATTACCGGTGACAAGGAGGCAGCGGAATGAGCCGCCATAGGGTTAAAAACCTTAAAGGAGCAACAATGCCGCCGCAATGTTCACCCTCTCTGCATGATGTCACCAGACATCGCACCGGAACACGGCAACGCCTACATGTTTGTTACTCTTTCACGCAAAAACTACTGGAAAGAATTGGATAAAATTTAGCACAGAAATAGATTATGGTCTGGATTAACACATAGGCTACTTTTTGTCCCAATAAAGACCACAAGGGCGAAGCCGTGGGCAGAAGCTACTCCTTACTAATATTATAAATTAGAGAGTAATTCTGTTTGTCCGTCGTGCTTTCACGTTACAACCACTTAACCGATTTGGTTCAAATTTGGTATGGAGATAGCTTAAGACCCAAAAAGGACATAGAATAGTTTTATCCGACTGCGTAAAAAGAGGTTAATGGTTAATACGCATAGCAAACTTACAAGATTCTATTGATCAGTGTGCAATAATAATCTCGTAAGCTAGATTAGTGACAAGAAGACATCCATCTATACTGCGTCCAAGTTTCATCATAATTAGAATAATATTGTGCAAAGTGTTAATGCGCCACTCACCTCAACTCGGGTTGTTTGAAGATAAATAGATGTACTTAAGGATTATTATTGACGGGCCGGTGGCGTGGTCGGTAAGATACTTGGTTTTCACGCCGCAGGTCGTGGGTTCGATTCCCACCCGAGACAAACATTAATGATGAACATTTGTGTTTGTGTCGAGTCTGGGTGTAAATATCTATTATAAGTATATATTTACAAAAGAAAAGTATTATATGTATAGTATATACCAGTTATCTGGTTTCCACAACACAAGCTCTGCTTAGCTTGGGACCAGATGACAGTGTGTTTTAATGTCCCAGAAGATTATTATATATTATATTTTTATTAAATAAGTATGTATTTACAAAAGAAAAGTATTGTAAGTAGTATATTACAGAGCTTGTGTTATCACAAGCTCTGCTTAGCTTGGGACCAGATGACAGTGTGTGTTAATGTCCCAGAATATTTATTTATTTATTTATTTATTTTATTATTTATTATTGGTACGAGTTATCGGTTCGACCGTCCTCGGACGGCTCACCAAAAAAGTCCGGTGAACCAATAGAGGTCCTTCCAGCCGATTGGGTTAGGTCATACGCAAAAAATAAAATATTGGTACACGTAACTATTGTCTACGAAGTGGAGCAAAAAATGTTCAAAGAAATAGTAAGGGAATGCATGTACCTACTTTAATTGCCTATTGCCTACTTTATTTTAAAGAAAAATGGAAAAATAGTCGATCTTAAAACTAAGAAAATTGTATTTCTTTTGTTTCACCTTTATTTGATTATTTGTTGAACTCGGCATGATACCTAATTTCCATAGTGTTGAACTCTACATCACACTTTACCTAAAATTTTCTTAATTTGGCGCCAACTTTAACAATTACCTCTTAAATATTAAATTAAATGAATTGTTGTTAGCCCCTTTTACTATTTCACAACACAACCTTTTTACCTTTTGTTCATTTTTTTCATCAATTATTAAATTCCAATAATAGGTAAACTATGTTGAAATTATAATTTCAAGAGTAACCATCAATAGGTCAAAATGTGTTACTTGGTTTGTTAATTGTTTATAAGTAACTAAAACATACTAAAATAGGATACTTAAGAGATACTTAACATACATCACAAGCTTATGAAGGTGTCTAATAAAATTTATGTAGAAGTTAAGATTACCAATATGGGAAAACGGTCAAGTATTACTTTAACAGAATTAGGTACTTACGTATGTAAATATAGACATAAGTATCATTGTGATGAAACTAGCCCCTAGCAAAACGCTATTTTTATATTAACATTTAATTTTACTGCGGTACGGTGTGTAATAAACCCCGTGGAAGTCTGGCAATGCAGCTAAGAAAAAAATAAAGTTGTCTGTCGTGTGGAGGTCGCAACTTCATCGGATTTAGAGTAAAATAAACAATAAATATTCTATAAATTTATTCTGGGACATTAACACACACGGTCATCTGATCCCAAGCTAAGCAGAGCTTGTGATATGGAAACCAGATATCTGGCATATACTATACATATAACACTTTTCTTTTGTAAATATACACTTAAATTAGACATTCACACCCAGAATCGATACAAACAGACATGTTCATCACACAAGTGTTTGTCTCGGGTGGGAATCGAACCCACGACCTGCGGTAGAAGTAATTATCTTACCGACCACGCCACCTGCACCTGCAATAAAATAATGTAAAATGGAATGCAATCGATAACGGGGTCTAATAGGTCCCGTCCAGCTATGCTAAAGTAACTTTTATACAGGTGGGTGCTTTTTTGTAGTTCTACCTAGCAGTGAATGACTCTGTAATTATTTTACTAAAATTTAATTCCTAATTATTTCAATAATGTTTTTTAATTGCTGTCATTATTTTAGCAACCATGGTGTAACGTAAGTACATATACTTAAAATTACAATGTTTCACAATGATGATGGTGTTAATATCATATTGGATTTTAATAACACAAATTAATATCTTAATTGTAGTAAATGTAAAATTATCTATTAAATTGTTAAATGTAATTTATAAACTACCTATTTATTGTTGTAGTATTGATGATTGCAACTAATTAACTAGGTATTCAAATAATTAAATAGATTGTTGTATAAAGGATGAAGGCTTAGAAAATTGAGCAGCATTCCCGTCTGCCGAGGTACATGTACATGAACAGTTTGTATGCATCTTAGTATTATATAATCTGTTGTATCACTTCAACCCCTTTAAGTGTCCCACTGCTGGGCACGGGTCTTCTCTCAACTATCTTATGAGTTTAGAGAGTTTAGGCCTTAATCCACACACGCTCGCCACGTGCGGGTTGGTGGATGTCACATGTCCTCGAGTGATTAGTTCTTAGATACGCCGGTTTCCTCACGATGTTTTCCTTCACCGATGTTGAGCAGTGGAGATGGAACAATTCACACAAAAACGTGTGGGCACGACCGGGATTCGAACCCGAGACCTTATTTTTCTAAGGCGAGGCCCGTAACCGCTGCGCCACCGCTGCTCTTTAGTATGCATTAAGTTATAATTATTATTACTTTTTGCGGATGACCTAACCCAATTAGCCGAAAGGGCCTATATTGGTTCACCGGACTTCTTCGGTGAGCCGTCCGAGGACGGCCGAACCGATATCATCTTTTGTGTTTGTGTGTAGTTTTTATTTACGTGTGCTGTACATTTTTATCTTCCCCAAAAACTATCAGAAACCTTTTTTTCGACATTTGCTCGCTTTACACATCTATCTCTAATAGACATATGTCGAAAATGGCGAGTATCATAGAAAAACAAAATAAATCGCCATTTTTGTTCGAAAAATGTCTAATAAATGTCTGTAGTACGAGAAACTGGTTTGGCGCGAGATTTGAACCCACGACCTCCTCAGGGTTAGAAGCGTCCCGCTATCCCCCGCTACCGAGGCAGTCTTCACTTTAGTTTACAAGAACAACAATCTTATGTGAACACTTTCACCCTTCAACTCTCACTGCACTCAGAACAGTATTGACTATTGTTAATAGTGAAAATTGTGGAAAACATCAAAACAATACCATGAGAGGGAATATGGTGATAATTAACTTATCGAGATATAAGATGGTGAAATGAAAAGAGTTCTGTTTCAATAAAAGTGTCGATTGATTGGGCACGGGTCTTCTCTAAACTATCTAAGAAGATAACAATAATAATAAATATTCTGGGACATTAACACACACGGTCATCTGTAGGCTAATTCAGGTAATATCTTGACGCACCGATCAAGTTGAGTTCCAGTTGCTAATAGGCTTACGTCTTACTGCAAAATGGTATTCAAAAAAGATAAAGCGCTTGCGTGACGCGAACTTGACTCGAAAGTATCTGACAGCGGTTGTCAAATCTACGAGAGTACGAAAAGGACTGTTTTGATCGAAACTTAACTGCAACAGCACTGCAACTGAACTTATTTAGTTACCTGAATTGGCCTACAGATGACCGTGTGTGTTAATGTTAGCTTGGGTGGCCCCAAGCTAAGCAGAGCTTGTGTTATGGAAACCAAATAACTGGTATATACTATACTTAAAATACTTTTCTTTTTTAAATATATACTTAAAATAGATATTTATACCCAGACTCGACAAACACAAATGTTCATCACTAATGTTTGTCTCGGGTGGAAATCGAACCCACGACCTGCGGCGTGAAAAGCAAGTATCTTACCGACCACGCCACCGGCCCGTCCAGATGAGAGTTTAGGCAATAATCCACACACGCTGGCCATGTGCGGATTGGTGGATGTCACAATGCGTTCAAATGATACCTTAGATACTAAAAATCTGATATTGTTGGACTTTTTAGACCATTTTAGAGCTAGACTCTACATGCAGAGGGGCCGAAGTGTTCTCAGGCTGAATACAATTAATGTAGAATCTGACCTAAATCTTCTCCTAGCAATATTTTGGCTTCAACAGCCAGTCTAACCAATCTAGCCAAGTAGGTACCCAATTACAGTGCAGTCACGGGTGATGCTGCGGGCGGGAGCTAGTGTTCTATAATTCTCAACAGTAAATTACTATTTATTACGGTAAGATAACCATCTGACTCTGTGTCTTATTATAATGATGCGCGTGCGCACCTCCATGACTACAAGTGATTTACACATGGTTGTAACTAATAAGGTTTATTAAATGTGATTTGTTTACAATAGAAAGATAATAATTGACAAGAAAATAACTAAATAATAATCTCAATATTAACCTAATTATATAACTAAACCAACCAATGCCTAAACTTAATAAAAAAAAAAACGTCCGCATAATTTTCTTTAGGGAACGTATTCAGAAACCGGTATTAATTACCGCGTTGGAGTGCAATGCTGATCAATTGCCCGAAAGGCAGCCTATTAATCATAATCATAATAATCACAATCATAATCATTTATTTGTCAGAACATGGTAAATACATATATTAAATAGTGGTCATAAGATTAAAACAGGTCACAGCATCTTCTAACATAAGTGGTGTGCAAATTTAAGCAGTAATTAATTGTTAATTTAAATTATTGCAGTAGTAAAATATATAAAAAAAAAATGATGTCAAGACAATAATAAATAGTTGTGGGAGGTAGCACGGGGGCCCCGTCATCAGGATGGGCACTCATGGTCGTCGACACGAAATAACACGCTAAAGTTCTTTATACACTGTGTAATCACTCAATAAATAATCAGTTCGCAAAAGTAACTAAGGATTCATCAGATCTAAACAGATTCAAAACGGAAACGCGGAAAGTTCAACACAACGCGGCAACGCGACCGTTCGCTTTTGTGCCTTCTTACTGAATGCCAGTCATTACGGATGTTCGTTATGTCAACCACACGAATGACGTTGTCAAAAATGTCATTCATCGATCATCTAGTGACAGGTGCTACCAGCGCTGTGTTGACCTTACCCAAGTGTCAATACTTGACGTTTCCGTTACGTCAAATCAATTCTCATAATTAGCTACTCGAATGACAGCTACTCGCTGACACTGCGACATAGTAATGTCGGCGGGCTCTCCGAGGCACGGAGGGTATTCCCTCAGCTATCTATCAGCGATACTTAAAGGTAATTTAAATTTAATTTAAACGGGCCGGTGCGGTGGCGTGGTCGGTAAGATAATTGCTTTTCACGCCACAGGTCGTGGGTTCGATTTCCACCCGAGACAAACATTTCTAAACATTTGTTTAAAATGTCTGTTAGACTTGTGTTTGAGTGTAATTATCTATATTTAAGTACATATTTACAAAAGAAAAGTATTATATGTAGTATATTACCAGTTATCTGTTTTCCATAGTACAAGCTCAGCTTAGTTTGGGATCAGATAACCGTGTGTGTTAATGTCCCACTTTTATTATTGTTAATTTTATTTATCCAGTCGCTTACATATCTCAGTATTACCTCAATCATAAGTGAATTACCAAGTTTACCAACGGTTAGAGAAAACAAACACAATTTGTGTAACAAGATCTTAGATCATTGTACCAGTATGACCGGTGCTTGGGTAAACCCGTTACAAAATGTTTAAGTGCGGTACACACTTTCTGTTGTTACTTTTTGTAGCTATTTATGTACATTGTACACGTTACGTAAAGGACATGATACACTTAACTAGGTAATACTTACAATGGAGCAGCGATGGCGCAGCGGTACGTGCCTCGTGGTTCGAATCCTGGTCGTGCCCATACATCTTTGTGTGAATTGTTTCATCTCCGCTGCTCAATATCGGTGAAGGAAAACGTCGTCAGGAAATCGGCATGTCTAAGAACTAATCATTCGTGGACATGTGACATCTACCAACCCGCACTTGGTCAGCGTGTGTGGATTAAGGCCTAAACTATCTCAACTCATAACATAGTTGAGAGAAGACCCGTACCTAGGAGTGGGACACTAAAATAGGTTGAAGTGAAGTGGAATCACGTCGGCCATGTTTAATTGACGTCACCATTTCTCTTCAACCCTTTTTAGCAGAAGATAATGTTGTGGAGAATCTCTTTACACGTATTTAGGTTATTATTAACATTGTTATTAACGTAAGTCAATTTTCTTGGCTTGGGAGTTGGCAGTATATATTGTTAATAAAAAAAAACATGAAATTACAAAAAAAAACAAAAGTAATCGAACATAGAACCTCCTCCTTTTTAAGGGGTCAGTTGAAAACTGCACTTCTTTAGAAAAAAACTTTGTTTATGTCAACTGTACTTTATTACAGTCATTTCGTGGTAATAAAAATGTTCTGAATTAAAAAAAATGTCGTCTAGCTTCTAGAACAATGCATAGGTCATGCGCATACGCATATTCCACATCACAAGTTGTTTTTGCTATATTATGTAGTAACAATTGACCGCTACTCGGCCCATACAAAACAGCTGAGACGCATTCACATTACAAGAGGCAGGTCCAACGACCTATAAAGGATACCTTTCACCGTTATATCGAGAAAGTATAGCTATCAAATATAAGGTACAAGTTCAACTACTGCGAAACGAATTTAATAGAGATGACGACAGGTATGAAATATCGTATCTTAATTAGTACATCAGTAAAAATAGAAAACAAAATTGAGACGTATAATAAATAATAATAATAATAATATAGTGGAACACACACGGTCATCAGATCCCAAACTAAGCAGAGCTTGTACTATGGAAACCAGATAACTGGATACTACATACATACATATAATACTTTTCTTTTGTAAATATATACTTAAATATAGATAATTACACCCAGACACAAGACAAACAGACATATTTAAACAAATGTTTGTCTCGGGTGGGAATCGAACCCACGACCTGCGGCGTGAAAAGCAAGTATCTTACCGACCACGCCACCGGCCCGTATGTTTTGCTTTATCATTAAAAAGAAACAATTTAAGGATATAACACATTACAGTTATATGGAGTGGGAGAGCGCTACATAACACACGGCTACACATAGCTAAGCTATACATTTCCAGTATAAGCTGATCTCGCATTGTATAGGATTTCCTTACAACGAGAGGTCAGCTTATACTGGCTTTGTATAGTTTATGTGTAGTCGTGCTCTCTGAGTCTGCTCTGGCTTGCCTTCCTTATTAAATTCCTTCGTCTTTGAACCCATGACGCCAAGCTTAGAGCATATAGCAGATTTTTGCATATTAAGGCATCGACCTAGATTTTTGGCGATTTACAATGTTTTCTGTTATCGATATTAAACGTAGTAGAGTTGTGGGTACGCCTTAAGATCAACCCTGCATCTTATATTTTTTATTCTAAAATAGCCTTGCGCTTGACCACAACTTGCCTGATATTATTTTATGAACATGCCTGTGGGAGCGTGCCGATTTAAAGATGTTTACTGCTATTTACAGTTGAATTCGTTTTCCATAAAAAAATAATATAAAATCGGCAAGCTCCCACTAGCATGTCGATGTCCTACGGTCTCCTCTACCGTATAGTACCTGTCATCAACCTCTATTTTCCGATAGTTTTATCCGATTGCGAAAAAGAGGTTAATGGCGAAGAGGTAAATGCGATAACCGACAACTCACGGGCGGAGCCGCGCGCGGAAAGCTTGTTATAAGTAATTTCAAAAATTAAATGTATTTCATGCTTTTATTATTTTAGTTTTTTATTAATTATTAAGATCGTTTTTAATGTTTTATGTTTAGTTTTTAATATTAAATAGAAATTATTGTGATGACCAATACCAGTTGGAAATAAATAATTTGAATTTGAAACAAAATCGACAAGTGTTTCTTGAAATAAAACTACTTTTTAGCGGATTTTATCGCGGTTTAATATTAATGTTTGAAGGTAGTCAGTAATAATTGTGATTAACATTTTTGGACGTCAAATACCTCAGTCCACCCGTGAACATGAAGTCTGAAAAGACTGAAACGTCGGGATGTAAAATTTAAAATAAACCGCGATAAAATCCGTTAAAAAGTAGTTTTATTTCAATGTGTGATATTCGCGTAAATCTAAGACAATACTAAGTGTTTCTTGTTTACCTAGACAGACTTTCAAACTTACTAAGTTTTTTTTTTAATAATGAAAGAAAGGTGATTGTAGGGCAACAAGAGTGGCGCTAATGGAGTACGCCTTCTCTTCTTGCCTGCTGTATGAATGTGGGTGAAAATGAAGGTTGATGTGTAGTTGAAGTGTTTGAAGAAGTAGTTATTGTGTGTATTGGTGTATGTAATTGTAGAGTGTAGTGCTGTTAGTATGTAGAGTGATGAATGATTGCTAGAGTAGAAGTAGAGTGTGTATTAAAACTAAAATCTTTTAACTATAATTAACTTCTTTCCCCTTTTTTATGTTATTATTTTGTTGTTTTTTTAAGTTTTTTTTTTGGGAAAGAATTACATAAAGAAGAAGAAGTATGTAATGCATTTTTGATGCAATTTAAAACTTTTAGGCGTGTTTAGACTTTATACTTATATCATTAAGTACGTTCTATTGACCAATTCCTAAAGAGAACACAGGAGGACATGTGTTATATGGACTCTTCGCCGTTGGCACTTACAGCTATAAGGCTACAATATACCGTTTTAAAAATAGTTACTTTAAACTTGTAAGAAACGCAACGAATATGTAAGAAAGTGTATTAAATTATCATTGTTACATATTAAATTGTAATAAGTTTTCACTTACATATACATTATTTACTAAGTATTACAGGTTACATAACTGCGGCCCTCCGTTAATGTTAATATTATCATTTAAGTTTAGTAATAGACGGATGTGGTTTAAATTATGTAAGCTACTACAATAAGCATTCGATGCCCTAGAGGAAGTGCCATCTACAAACTTCGAAATCCAGAATTTGGAGGTAGAAATACCGGGACATTTAGGTTCAAACCCAGGACTATAACAAGAGCAGTACCTAACTGTTATATGTTTGACGGGTCGGTGGCGTGGTTAATAAGATACTTGCTTCTCACACCACAGTTCGTGGGTTCGATTCCCACCCGAGACAAACATTTGTTTAAATATGTCTGTTTGTCTTGTGTCTGGGTGTAATAATGTATATTTAAGTATATATTCACAAAAGAAAAGTTTTAATTATGTATCTAGTATATTACCAGTTATCTGGTTTTCATAGAACAAGCTCGGCTTAGTTTCGGATACAGTCTACGATAGAAAACGCCTGCCTATTATACCGATTAACTTAATTGTACCAAAGGCCAAGGAAAATTAACTCAGAATGCAAGACACTGAGCTCAGTTTGCTTAAATAGGAACGCAACTTAAATAATACTGTTTGTAGGTAGTCAGTAATAATTTTTATTAATAATTTTGGACGTCAAATACCTCAGTCTGAAACCGCGATAAAATCCATTATAAAATAGTTTGAGGGCTGAGTCGCCTTCGTCCGTGGGTGTAAATCTTTAATTGAATCCCCACACGTGGTCCCCGGGTGGTGCAAATCAGGTGGCAATAAACTGGTGGTAGGCTTCGGCCGTGGTTAGTAACCACCCACCAGACAAAGCCGCACCGCCAAGCGGCCTTGCCGTGTTCCGGTGCGATATCTGGTGATAACATGCAGAGAGGGTGGGTCGGAATTGTTGCTCCTATAAGGTTTCTAACCTTAAGGAGGCTCATTTTACTACCACCTTCTCACCGATAAATCATTCGTAATAGCGAATGAATCGGTACACTGGGCTAGCGCGTTCCATCGTAGACTACATCATTGCTTAACATCAGGCAAGTTGTAGTCAAGCGCCAGCCTATCGAGAATAAAAAAAAGTTTTATTTCAATACAAAATACTTTTAAAAAAGGTATTTATGTATATAGTATTAAATACTTATTTTGTGTTTGCATTTTAAATTCAAGTATTTCAAATAAGTCACAACTCTGACTGGTTTAAGGTAGTACATAAACGAGGCAGTTATCATAATACCTACCATTTAAGAATACAAACAAGATATCGTGGGTGTAATCAAGGATTTAGATCCCGATATAAAGCGCAATACACATTGAGCCCGCCGGGCCGCCGACATTATGTCAGCAACTTTTTGTCGGCGGTCTAGTTGGCATGGCGGCTTGAAATGAGAAATTTATTTGGTAGTCAGTGATTCACGTCAAATGAAGCACGTTACACACAATAGGTCGCGCGTCGCCGGGCAACTGATCGCCAACATGCCTACCGCCAAGCGCCAACATGTCATGTCATGGTTAGGCTTTGTCTGGTGGGTGGTCACTAACCACAGCGGAAGCCTACCACCAGTTGACTGTCACCTGATTTGGACCGCCCGGGGAACACGTGTGGGGATTCAATTAAAGGTGTATACCCACGGACGAAGGTCACTCAGCCCCCAAAAAACTGATTGTTGGAGTATAACTAATAGAGATAATATTTCTGAATTGACGATCTCTGTTGTCAAAAGGTGTAAGTAAGCTGTCTGATTGGGCTATACCGTGTCAGTAACAATCACGACCAACGGCTTAGTGCGTTCTCCGGGACCCTAGAGATAGTCCTTCAGACACCGAAACAAATATTAGTTTTAACAAAAAGATTGTCCAGAGCGGGAATCGGACCCGCGACTTATATTTCAAAGCCGAGGCTACCTAATACCGCTGCGCTACCGCTGCTGATCTAGCATATTACAGGGATAGTTTAGATGGTTTGTCTATGTTTCCTTAATATTAGGGGAGAGTGTGTGTAAAAGAGCCAGTCTTTGAAAGAGTCGATATGATTTTTTTTAACTTACATATTAGGTACTCATAGTTTAATTTATTTTTTACCAAACAATACTGGATCTTCTTCTTCTTCTTTTAATTATGGCCTCTGCAGAAATTATTCCGCAATTTTGCCAATGTCAAGTTTAAATAAGTATATAAGTTTTTAAAGATTAGTAGTAAAAAACTAAAATACTGCGACGTTCTAAGACGCCATTTTTCTAGCGCAATAGGTACTGGATAATAATTACTCTCATAAAATTTGACAGTTCTACGAAAACAAAGTTTGTTTTTGTAGAACTGTCATATTTTTATGAGCAAAAATCATATCGGCTCTTTCAATACCTACATACAATGAGTAACTGAAAATATAAGAACATATATCCTAAACTAAAATATACAATTCAAAATTTCAAAAAAATTCGGTCATCCGCAAAAAAAGTTCCAAACTAGAGGCGTCATAGAGTTCCAACAATCGTGGTCATGGAGGAATGTGCCCAAAAGGCTGGCAGCTTTACCACGGTATATGGCAATGCTAATTAATAAAAGTTAGTATAATAAAAATTTAATTAAAAGGCGAAAGTGTAGGTATGACAATTACTACATCTAATTACTACATCTAATAAAATAGTTAAATTGTCGTCTAAATTAAAACACTAAGTAGTAAATAATTGCTATTAAATTAAATTGCAGATGCTTAAATAAAAAAACGTTTTACCGGACAGGAAACCGTAATAAAAGTAGGTACATTAAAATAAGAAATACAGTTAATTCTAGACCAACTAACCATCTCGGCTACTGGTTCCCTACGGGTTTCGAGGACTGATGGCAGTCGCTTGTATAATTCTGGTAGCTAGCCGCATCAGGTTAGACTGGGAGCCGACGCCAATAAAAATGGGAAAAGGGCAAGGGGAATGATGATGAGTTAATTTTAGACCAAAGCCCCTAGACAAGTGTCATAGCAACATAACGAAAGATCGAAGATAATAAAATGTATAAAATTTTGAAATAAGATTGTCACGTGACATTACAGAAAAGAATAACAGAAATACTGATACAAAATAATAAATAAATAAAATAAAAATGTATTTATTTCCTCTCACAAAGTGCGATTAGATTGTTAACAGTACAAGAGAAAAACCTAGTAAAACTACTTTGTGAGAGCTGGTGCCTCACAAAGTAGTTTTACTAGGTTTTAAAATGTGGTCATGATAATGACATATGTCATACAAAGCCTTTGTTTTTAATATAATAGAGTAAATTAAAAATTCCGCAACACCCTTGACCCCTTATTTGAGAGAAAGGGATACGGTACAATAAGTTTATCCGTATCCCTTTCTCTGAACGGAATCATAATCGCTTTAACACTCATAAGTCTACAAGTTCAAAAGAAACCGGACTGTGTTATAGATTTCCGTGAACTCGAGCCCGGTAATTACGGAGAAATGCTTGTCACAAACGGACGAATTGGAGCGCACGACTCAAATTGTGCGTGTAATTGTGTTGATCGATCAATGGGATCATCGATCATTGTCCGTGACAAACGTAGTGATAATACTTGACAAATGACAACAACCAGACAACTGTGATGCTACTCAATAGATTATTGTTATTTATAAGGGCTTCAGGTGCCGTATTATGAGTATTTAAAGCGGTTCCAATTTTGTTGAAAGAAAGGGATCCGAATATACGCATTATATACCGCATTTCTTTCTTTAAACGGTACCATAATCGTTTTAAACACTCACAATACAGCAGTAATTGATCAAAGAAATAAATAGTTACAAAAAAAAATAGTTAAAAAGTAGCCACATAGTTATTGTAAAGGGTATCGGTTCGGAGCTAGTTAAATGATACGGCTGAATTAGGTTAAATAGAAAATATAGTTTATTTCTATGACCAACACAAATAATAATAAAATAATAAAAGGAGCGCGGGGGCACACGCGATGACCGCTAATAGTTTACGTGTACTGAGGAACTATTGATATATTATTATTAATAAGTAAGTAGCGTAAAATGCTGACAGTACAGTTTCACCGTACAGTTATATAACTTTAATATACCGACAGCCTTATTCATAAAAGTCTTATAAACCTCTTTAGTTGAAATGGATTGTCTCTGTCTTACTAGTATAGTTGTCAAGATGACAGACAAAGATAAACAAACTTTTAAATCTATTTAGCTATATTAAGGGTATAAGGAAATTTTCTAAGAGTACCAAGGAAAAAAATGGCGTCTTCGAACGTCGCAGTTTTTTACTACTAATCTTTAAAAACTTATATACTTATATAAACTTGACACTGGCAAAATTGCGGAATAATTTCTGCAGAGGCCATAATTAAAAGAAGAAGAAGAAGAAGGGTATAAGGCGTTTATGAATAGGGTTTAGTTTTGAAAACCTTAAAAAGCACTCTTTAATATCGTTTAAATGACATTGTTCCGATTTTAGAGATAATTTATTAAACTATTGTAATGTCCTTGGTCCTAGATAAGTGTGCAAAATTTCAAATAAATCTGACATTAAATCAAACATAAGTAGTGAAGTCATTGAAGAAAAAAGATCGTTGTGAGTTCCTTTTTCTATGAGTTAAGCTAATAAAAGCGTGCTAATAGTCATAATTATAAATTTAACCTTGACCTGGATTTGAAAACCGCGCTCGCCGTCATGGACGGGGGTCAAAACCTTTTCAGATCAAAAAGAGAGTTAGAACGTGAAGTTGTGACTGAATATTTAAATCGCGTATCGCCAGCTCAGGTACAAAACATTATCTTAGATTTACGCGAATGTCACACATGGAAATAAAACTACTTTTTAACGGATTTTTTCCCGGTTTATTTTAGATTTTACATCCCGACGTTTCAAAGTCTTTTCAGACGTCATGTAGATTTAATTAATGTACAAAACATTAATTAAATCTCATAAAGAACTATTTAACCACAGATAAAAGTAATGTAAGACTATTCGTCACTAATATCCATATCGCTTGAATCATCATCACTGTTTGTGCAGCTTGAGGAGTCAGAATCTTGGCGATAGGCGATACGCGAGTTAAACGGTCGGCCTATAGACAGAGGTTAATAAAGTATTCGATAAGTTTACAATGTATGCATAAAAATCAGTATGCTGGAAACTAAACACACAAACACTTGGTCATTTTTCTTGTAAAATGGTATGTTGTAAATATAAATATTTTTGCTTTGTATTGTATCTTGACTAAACTATTATTTATATAATTACCGTTTTACACGTGTCATGCTGTTCATTTATAAATATTATGAATTCTAATGTATGGCCCTTAATGGGTGCAAGTACATTATTCTTTATTCAACACATAATATAATTTTTTTTATATGTACCTACCTATATCCATTAATTTAAGCCTTAAGATAGAGGCTGTAAAACGTTGTGAGAGAATAACTGCCATTTTATTTAAGTGAAACAAAAAAAAAATAAGCACAATCCAGATAGGTAGACATTTAAATATAGTAGGGGAGCCGAAGAGGGGATTTTGGGATTTACTCCAGCGCGTCAGATTAACAGATAGGGGACACCTTGCGCTCTGTTGAATACCTACACCAAATCTTACTTTCTTATATAGGGCCGCAAGTTTGCAGTAGCCAATCGAAATATTTATAAGACATATTTGTTTGGGAAAAATACTCGAATTCGTCAGAATAATGTATGATGAGTACATTTCATGTTGATAAGTGTATATATCAAGAATCAGGCGATTTGAGGCAGGAGCAAGGAAAAGGGAGCGCTACAAATTCACGATGCTTTCAAGTCCCCTGGATCCACTTCAGTTTAGTTAATTCTTTTTTTTTGTGTAAATAATTTTAAGATGCCAGGAGAAGCACACACTGTAATTATTTTACGCTTTGGAAGTTAAGAAACCTCAAAAAAAAACTGAAAAACCGTTTGCCACCGCTGAAGAGGTGGACAGTAGGTAATTTTCTTTTTACTACCACTTAATCTTTATAGACAACTAAGCATCGACGACGCTCGAGTAACTACACATTTAGCATCGTCGGCTTCCCTACTAATAGTAAATGCTCCTGGTACGAGTTACCAATACGTCGTGGGTGCAATTGCTAAGACAGACATTTGTGATTCTGAACATGTCTGTTTGTCCTAAGTCTGGGTGTAATTATCTACTTTAAGTAAGTATGTATTTACAAAATAAATGTGTAACATGCATTTCCCCGTATTCATAAATGTCTTATAAGCTCATTATAGCTAAAATAGGTTTATAATACATTTGTCTTTGTCTGTCATCTTAAAATTTATACTAAGAAAAAGATCAAGTCCATTTTAACTAAAGAGTTGAATAATTTTTTTATGAATAAGATCGATAGTGTATACGGATTATCTGGTTTCAATTACACGAGCTCTGCTTAGCATGGAACCAGATGACCAGAATTTTATAATGTTAGTAGTAGTGTTAATGTCCCAGAATATTATTATAAAATGCATGTGTAACCTGCCTTAGACGAGAACTCAAACGCTGTAGTTACCTATGTATACTTCTATACTTAATATTATAAATGCGAATGTAAGTTTGTTTGTTACGCTTTCACGCAAAAACTACTGAACCGATTTGGATGAAATTAGGTATGGAGGTAGTTTGAGACCCGAGAAAGGACATAGGATAGTTTTTATCAGACTGCGCAAAAAGAAGGTAATGTTTTGGCGCGATAACCGACATCCGCTGGCGAAGCCGCGGGCGGATATCTAGTTTATATAATATAATTATTCATTTTTCTATAAAAAAATATACATACATACAATAATAGATAATGTCTTTATTTCGGAGTTCTTTTTAATTGTTAGTGTATTAGGCACAAAATAAAATGAGATAAACACCCAAAACGAAGGAACTTCTTAAAAAAAAATCGAGATATTTTTTTCTTCGCATAGTTTTTTATAATGGCACTCTAATCACAAGAGCTATTAGCAGTCAAAAAGTATAAAAACATTGGCCTTCTTTTAATTTGCACTTCACTTGGTCATCTCAATTTCGAAGCTTTCACAACTTACGATGCAATTCTGTTTGCAACCACATCGTTAATAAATCCATGTAACTTGCTTGCTTCAACCCGTTTTTAGTGTCCCACTGCTGAGCACTGATCTTTCCTAGCTATATTACGAGTGGAGTTTTTGATGTACCTATTAGAGGTAAATTTTAAGTGCCTTTAAATCGAGCGTTTAAGTTTTAGGAAGCTAGAATAATAATACCTACATATTATTTCCTAGAAATATTTTACAAGAAGGTAGAACTAGCAGCTTCGGTTTTTAAATACATAACAAAAAGCACTATAGCTAAAAAATGTATAGTAACCCCCTGCAGATAAGAGTCAAGACAGTTTAATCAAACATAAAATATATAATTTGTAAAATGTTATTTTTTAACCTATAAGTCAAGCAATTTTTATTGTATTCTATACCTATAACTAAAATTATCATGATCAAAGTATGTTTAGGTTAAGCATTTATCTATAACTTCGCATCTTCAGCGTTAACAAGTATCATCGATGCATCACGGCAACGTTGTCTCACTGAATCAGACCCAAGTATTAGGTCGAGCAAACACAGCGAATGTTATATGTATGTAAATATGTATGGCATTGACTTTCCAATGTTGATAAGTGTTCATACAACGAGGTGCTATAGAAATTGGATTCTGTGAACGTGCGAATTAAATAAATCAAATGGACAAGGTAACGTCGATATTAAATGACTTGCAATAATATTCTACATGTCTTATATAAAACTAATAGAAACCAAAAACAAGCTTTAAAAGTATCATAAATGGCTTAGACGCATTGAAGCAATTAATTTTGGAGTTTGAGTAACCTTCTTAACCTTCTTTTGTTCTTCTTCTTTTGTCTGGTGGTCGGTAAGATACTTGCTTTTCACGCCGCAGGTCGTGGGTTCGATTCCCACCCGAGACAAACATTTGTTTAAATATGTCTGTTTGTCTTGTGTCTGGGTGTAATTATCTATATCTAAGTATATATTTACAAAAGAAAAGTATTATATGTAGTATATTACCAGTTATCTGGTTTCCATAGTACAAGCTTTGCTTAGTTTGGGTTCAGATGACCGTGTGTGTTAATGTCCCACTATATTATTATTATTATGTATGTCTTTTCATATCTTGGACCTATGGAGCCTTATTATTATTATTATTATTCTTCCGTGAGAGTGTACATTTTATCTGAATCCCCACACGTGGTCCCAGGGTGGAACATATCAGGTGACAGTCAATCAACTGGTAATTGTGTTTACATGCAATTAAATGGTCGTAGGCCGTAGGGTTAATAACCACACACCAGACAAAGCCGCACCGTCAAAGCCACCTTCCCACCGAAAATCATTCGTAATCACAAGGAAATCGGTATATTGGGCGAACGCATCCCATCGTAGACTAAATCTTTGCTTACATCAGGCAAGTTTTAGTAGAGCGCAAGCCTATTCCAGAAAAAAATCAGTGATTTACCTCACACAAGTCAAACATATCTCTAAAAAACACGGTTTTATTAGTCTTTATTTTTTTTTTACTTCTATCAATACCAAGCCTAAAATTCTTCTTTCTTGCTTCTTAAATATTCTTCTAAATTCTATTTTAAAACCATTAATATCTATGTGGAATATCATTGCCGACAGGTGTGATTATTTCAGTAAAAAAATTCTATTAAAACCAATTATGTTTTCATAGAACTGTCATATTTTTGTGAGTAATAGTTATTCAGTGTTGCTTAGTATAAAATAAATTAATCTACGAGTATGGTATATAGGTGAGTTAGTAAAATCAAGTCGGCTCTTTCAAAGCCTGGCTCTTTCATACACACTCTCCCTTATATAAAAAAATATCTCAAAAAAAGTCAAAATTCAAGATTTTAAAATCCGTAAAGAAATCTTTACGCTGAGTTTACAAAAAGTATGAAAAATAAAGATTAATGGAAGTAAAAGCATGTTTATAAAATTACAAGCAATAAAATTAATTACTACTCTCATAACTGTCGTCTTGTCAAAATGGCTTCATGAATCACACAGATAAATAATTTGATGATCACAAAAGTGCCATCATTAGGGATGTGAAAAAGTAATTTACCTGTCGCAAAACCAAGATACTATATTTCAATAAAAACCGATTATATTATGACAATAATTTATTTATTAATTGTATTTTTTTTCTGAAAAAGGAGAAATTAACTTATCTTTAAAAAATAATCGTATTTTTTTAACAATAATATGGCGATACAGGAGGAAATGTTTGACAAAAGCTGCATAAGACTTGGAGAAAGTAAATTATAAAATTACTCCTATATTGAAAAAAGTGAGTTTAGTAGTAGGTATTGGATTTCAAAAAAATCTCTTAGTTATTAATATTTTTTATGTAGGTAGTCCCATCCCTGGCCGCCATCATAAAACAGCGTTCCGTTTTGCTTTTACCTTGTAATTGTTTGTAAGCATTGTACTGACATTAGGCACTGTGTTTGAACATGTGGGACACTGGAGCGTCTAACGGAACGGATTTGAATGTTCTTAATTGTATATTACAAATTGGATTAACTGCAGTTAAATTAAACTTAATAACTACTGATAAAGTTAATAAGTCACGTTGATACGAATAAAGCTAGAAATTGGAATAAATTAACTTTTTCTACCGAATATATAGGGTGAATGGTAATTAGTATGAAATACATCACCACGAGACAACTTTGCCAAAGAAACTACTTTTGAAACAATATATTTTTTCATTCGCTATTTTATTCAGCCGCGTAGTAGAGACGACGACAATGTAGTGTAGAGTATGTGTAGTATGGGTATATAGGTACTCGATAAAATTAAAAAAAATTGTATCTCTATAGAAACATCATCATACTTATCAATGCCTTTTGAATGGAATATTTTTATTTATTTTAAGCTAAGAAAATTATGACTAATTAGCAGCCATACAGTAAACAGCGTAACCCTTTCTATATTTCGGCAACAGATTTCGTAATTTGACCCCTATGATCAGTAGTTAGAGTTCATAATGTGACAACTCTGTGTCGCAATACAGATGAAAGAATTTAGCATCTCTTAGGAAATATAGTTAAAGTTATGAAAGTGCTAAAATATATTGTTTTAACAGTATTTAGTTTGAAATTAAGGTTGATATATGTTTTTCGCGCCTTGTTTAGGTAAGTGGGTGTTACTATTTCAAAAAAAATAAAAAAATAATATGATTGTAAAGACAATGGTTATAAGTATTTTTAATGTTATTATCAATAGATTGATTCAGACACTAAAATAAATGCATAATTAAATTTTTCAATATTTTCGGAAGACTTTTTAACTACAGTGAAGACCATAGACCTAGATATTAAATATGACCTAGAAATACATATGAGAAGAACTTTTATATGACAATTTAACTATAGATAGACGTTTAACTCGCGTATCGCCTATCGCCAAGATTCTGACTCCTCAAGCTGCACAGACAGTGATGATGATTCAAGCGATATGGATATTAGTGACGAATAGTCTTACATTACTTTTATCTGTGGTTAAATAGTTCTTTATGAGATTTAATTAATGTTTTATGACTTTTTACCTCAGATGGCGATACACGAGTTAAACGGTCTATCTATAAATAGAACAGGATAACAAATCTAACGCCAATGCAAAATGCAACCCGTTTCTAAATGATAGGTCGGCACATTTCAAAAGAAATTCTTTTCGAGTGTTACCATCACCTAGAACATTATAATAACACTGGATTTTGTGTCTAAAACAATTTGTTGAAATCAAGTTAATTCACAGATGTATTTTTTATTCCTGTCACACTTAAACATTGTAACCGTTCAAAAAGAGACAAAAAATATATCAGTTGTGGTTCAAATATATAGCTCCTCTAGATTAAGGTCAAATTTCTTATCTTCAATCATTTGTTCTAGATGCAAAATTCAGTGTCATTAATTATAATCGTAACCAACTCTATAAAACACTCGCAGACAAATCTATGGCATCATATCTCAGAAAATGTCAGGCAGTCTTAAATTTACAAATTTATGGTCAAGATAGTCAAAGAAATTATGCAATTTCGCTTCATTTCGGTATGAGCGACGACTTTATTTGACGGCGAATGACAACGAAGGTTAGCATTCAAGGTAAATTAATGCGACATTAATTAGCTGATTTCGCATCGATAAATGTGGTTGAACCCTTACTTAAACCTCTAAGGTTGGTTTATTAAATTTCATTTTAATATTTTTGGGTTATTCCAAACCAACTATAGCGCAGTGTAAGAAAACTCTTAATCATACACTTTTAACCTAATGTCATACCACAACAACTTAAAGCATTAAAGTGTTGGAGCAGAAGAGGGATCGAGCTATATAATGTATAGAGCAACTTCTCCTTCGTACAACTGCAATAATAATTAATACTTAATGGTTCCTTATTACAGTTGCTAGTGCCGTATTATGAGCCTTTGGAAAAAAAGGATGCGAATATACGCACTGTATAACCGCTTCTCTTTCTTTCACCGGAATCATAAAAACTCACAATACACCAGCTGAATTACTATGAGTTTCAAATAGGGATAGGACTGGATATCCGCCATCTTGGACCGAAATAGTCAACAACTTCACATTTTAGTACGGTCATGTACGGTGGGCAAAATCGTTTGTTGGATAATAATCAAATCTAGATGAAAAAAATATTTAAATGCGTGTATCTTATTGCAGTTCGAATAAAATTTGACATCTGGAGTTAAATATTAATATAAAATACAACCAAAAAATACTATGTTAAAAGGTATGTAATTATGTATGTATATGTTAGTGTATCTGTGTTTTTATGTATTTGTGTGCACGTCTGTGACATCTATTTATTTTTTACGTGGTAGAAACCCTTTATCCCTGCTACTGGGGAGGCAGCGGGGTTTGTTGGAGTCTCTTCCAGCCTAATAAGAGGTAGGCTCGGTTTACCCACTAAAAACACCACGATAGCCTCCTCAAGTGTTAAGTGACGGCCCTGAGAACTGGTAGATTTGCAACCAGAAACGTCTGTAACATCCTAGCGCGTAACTTATCCTAGGTTGTAGCTAAGTAAGTAAATCACTTATAGTTACATATATTTTAAAATCAAAATCAGGCAATGGATCAGAATTGCCGGAGTTTCTGGAAGATAACGATGCGCAAGAATTTTAAGATGCATTAGTTTAGGATGCATTACTTAGTTTAGTTCTTCAAGTTCATTTTCTTGACCTATTGTATTTTCTGGTATTCGATTTAAAAAAAAATGATATTATATTTTAAAATAATATTATTATCTGTAGTTTGATATTTTTTGCTATCGCTACCTTTGCTTAGGTTTTGGTATGAAGTTAGATCAGTGTCCAGTCCTATTCTTATTTGAATCTAATCTATACTACAAAAGGGATAATTAATTAGATATCTCTACCTATGTTGTTACGTACCTATAAAAGGCTAATAGCAGTGTTAATCGTGACCATATTATGTATATTTGCTGGTCAACCTTCAAGCAATGCTATAATCATTGGATTTTGATACATCGTTTCCCTTTGCACTAGTTAGGTAGGTATATCTAAGGTCATTTATTGTTAGAATTGCGATGAGAACTTAGCAAACGTAGCGTAAGACCTTAGGTGAAGTAACGATCTCATCAGGGCTCAAGGCCAGATTTAGAGGAAGTAGTCGAGGCTACACCCCCAGGACCTCTACAAATGAGAGGCCCCCACTACAGAGACTTCGAAAAAAAAATGTCTATTTAATTTAGAAAAAAATTAAAAGGCCTCCACTCTATTTGCTGCCCCGGGGATTCCAGACCTCTAAATCCGGTATATGCAGGACTGGCAAAAACTGTATGAGAAAAGCCGTCAATCATGCTTATAGGCTAGTCTTATGCCTAAAATAACCACAAAATAAATAAATTAGGCTCTAAATACATAAATAATAACCTCAGACTAGGTGGAATGACGGTCAGCAAGGTGGCTGGTAAGAGCTGGATGAGAGTAGCAGGAACGTACTCAGTGGAGAGGCCTATGTTCAGTAGACTAAAATAGTCTGATGATGATGATTGCTGTGAGAACAGCAGTGGTACCTTGGCACCACTTGACTTTGAAAGATAGATAAGTAAAAGATGGAAGGAACTACCAGCGGGATAAGACTGCATAACAAATTATAAGAAACGATCGATTCCATTGCTTAATTTACCGCGGCAGGATTGGCGTATATTGAACACATGACGTTTTTCAACCAATCAAAATAAAGCTTCAACATTCATTAAAATAAAACCACTTTTAACGGATTTTATAGCGGTTTACTTTAGATTTTAGATCCCGACGTTTCAAAAGTCTTTTCAGACTTCATGTTCACGGATGGACTGAGGTATTTGACGTCCAAAAATATTTATCACCATTATTACTGACTACCTACAAACATTATTATTAAGTTGCGTTCCGATTTAAGCAAACTGGGCTCACAGCGTCTAGAATTCAGAGTTGATTTTGCTTGGGTTTTAATACAAGTAAATTAAGCACTGGGCCCCAAGCTGTTTACCCAACAAGTATATTCCAACCATGTTCTCTGTTAAAATATACCACCAGCTTGGGACCCAGTACCCAGGGACCCAGTCGCGTAAATCTAAGACAATACTACCTCAACATTCATGTAATTTTTTACTATAGTTTGTGCAACATTCTAACCGCGCTAGTGTCATAAAGAACAAAGTTTTGGCCACTTCTTGTGAAGGTACCTACTAGTTGCTCAACATGTGGTCAGTAAAATCGCATCATGGGGAAACATACCACAATGACGAAGGATAATCGAGGACATAATGTGATATCTATGCAACATACCGCCCACGTCCTTGGATTGCGTGAGTGGATTAAAACCACGGAATCAGCTAGAGGATTAACATACAAATGCCCAGCGGTACTTAACTGCCACTAATCCAACAGGCCTACTTCCTAGTTCTCATTCAGCCTCCAAAACAGAGGCTAGCGTAAAGTACATTAGTAAGTTCATTAAAATTTTCCCACGAACGTCCATCGAACAACACCAATTAACCTAGAGTTTAAAGTATCTAAATACCAAATTTCGTCAAAATTTAATGAGCGGTTTACCCTTAAACAGGGAACAGACACTCAGACAGGCAGAGAGAATTTATTTTTCTTGTTTTTTTACTTTTTTCTTTGATGGGCTTGGCCGGTAAGATACTTGCTTGTGATGAACATGTCTGTTTGTCTCAAGTCTGGGTGTAAATAACTATTATTATTCTATTATTATTTGGTTTCTCCGATATAATATAAAATAAAATTGTAAATTAAAAATCTTAGTTCCTAGTTGATGTAAAAATACCTTAAAGATAACTTTCGCGCTAGTTGCGCTGAAGATTTGAACTTATATCCACTAACTAGAAAAATCCTTAAAATAAACAATTTTAAAGATTTTTCTAGTTTAAAATCTATGGTGGCTTATGTCAAATATCAACTCGGTCAACCAAATATACATAATAAATTGTAACTTATTTGTTACATCCATCTTAAATACCATTTATAGTGAATACAAGGTTTCATCTGTTTTCCAAGTCGGGGGGCCCTGCGCCCTCTCAAGCGCACATTACGGCAGTGGGTGTGTGGCTGTGTAACAAAAGATGAGGTTTACAGTTTGTTTCTGTTGCCTGAACTTCTACTCAGGAGTATGTGAATTTTTTAATGTATCTGAACAATATACTTGAACAAACTCTATTATAAATATATATTTACAAATGTAAAGTAGTTTATTTAAAGTATTTAAAGTTTCCATAACACAAGCTCTGCTTAGCTTGGGACTAGATGACCGTGTGTGTTAATGTCCTAATATATTATTAATATTACTTTACATTTATAACTATATCTCCCTCCATACTAATTATTTATTAAATTAATCAAACATTGTTTTATTGTAGATGAAATGCATACCATAATAAACCTGTTTGTCGGATATTCTCTTTACTAAAATAAAACTGTAAAAAGTTTTGCCTTGCAGTGTTACGCAAAGGCGAAAAACCCGGCACATTCACGGCTGGCGAGTCATGGTCAGTTATATCGTGGTTATATCTACTACATATTACATACTGCTTTAGGACATAAAACATAGAGTGTATGTACTTTGTGCTCGTAACTTGATCATTTGATTTGATTGAGTTTAGAACATAAATACATATTAATATTAAGAGATCAATTAATTCGTGCCTCGGAGAGCACGTTAAACCGTCGTCGGTCCCGGTTGTCATTTAACATATCTATGACAATCGTTACATGTAGTCGGAAGCCAATATAATCTGACACCTGGTCTAACCATCTCGGCTACTGGTTCCCTATGGGTTTCGAGGCCTGATGGCAGTCGCTCGTATAATTCTGGTAGCTAGCCGCATCAGGTTAGACTGGGAGCCGACCCCAATAGAAATGGGAAAAAGGCAAGGCGAATGATGATTGATTGATTGATGAATGATTAAGAGATCAATTTATCAGCACATTATAAAAATGCTATTTTTAAACAAATAAAAACAAAATTCACGTCTATACTGTATTTTCCAAGGCAAAGACCGGTTATTTTAATCTGTCAGAATATACTATCGAGAAACAGTAGGTACCTACCTTTAGTACGAGTTGTAGGTACGAAAAAAGTTTTCGAATACTATCAGTAACATGTCAAGATAATAAGTTAAAATGCACTTAAATCTACAAACTATTTTACCTATTCTGTTATTAATCCATTTTGTTTTATTTCTAGCAATTCTATTTTCTTTTCAACTAATGTTTCGAACAAAAAAAATATTAATATTAAAGTAATTAAATTTAAGGGTTCCCTTAGATGAAATTACTCTTATAAATTAAATTATTTAATTAATTTGGACTGGCTCTAGTAATAAAAATGGCTAAATCGTTTAAAGTTGCCATGTCCTGCAAAATATCTTTGCAAGCTGGAACTTGCTATACTGACTTGCTAAATTAAGTACACCTATAGTAAAATTAAGCTACCTAATTCTGTAATAAATAAAGTATCGGAGAGTGTGCGTTGGAATTACACAATCATATTCCTCCATCCCTGTTCTTCCGTCGGACAAATAGAGGTACGGCTATGTGCAACCGTTATATGGTGGAAATTCCATGGGCACAAAGCGCTTTGCTCCTACTTTCATTGTGCGAACTGCCAAGTTGTGGAATTCGTTGCTAGCACCTATGTTTCCCAACAGCTATAATCTGCTGGTCTTCGAGTCACGAGTGCATCGGTATTTACTGGGTAAGCGCTTTCCATTGAAAACTACATGATGCTTCACATCAGGCAAGTTGTGGTCAAAAATGTAAAATCGTGATAATTTTGCGTTCCTTTTCGTATCAAGAAAGTAAAATCATGCGTTTTTATTTATGACAAGCTTTCCGACAGCGGTTTCGCCCGCGTGTAGGTATGTTGGTTATCGCGCCAAAACATTACCTTATTTTTGCGCAGTCGGATAAAAACTATCCTACGTCCTTTCTCAGGTCTCAAAATACCTCCATATCCAATTTCATGCAAATCGGTCCAGTAGTTTAGGCGTGAAAGCAACACAGACAGACAGAGTTACTTTCGCATTTGTAATATTAGTAAGGATAATCATGTATCCTCATTCTCACTGAGACAAGTTACTTAGCTATTAAAGCTATTTGGCTTAAATCAAATTTGGTCTTACAAATTAACACGTTTACTGCAATAGCAAAATTTTGATAACAGAATTACCACGCCAAGCAGCTGTACCTACATAAAATTGTGGCCTAATTGTTAGTTAATTTCAATAGATAAAAACGCGCTAAACGTGCTGGACTCCCTGAGACCCTTTAAATTACACACTACCCTATAAATAAGTCTCCTGGGAATGATATGGCCTTAACAGATACCATGTCTGTAAAGCACCAGTGTCTGTTTTCTAGAATATTTGAAAACCAGTATTTATCTATTTCCATATCAAATTGGAAATAGAGTTTTACTAGTTTTGAGCACTAAATATTTTATTGTAGCGGTGGCGTGCTTGGCTCTAGCTCAGCGGTCGTCAGTTTTCATTTTTTTGTAGCCACATAGCGAACAGCTACAGTAGCAATACCAAGGGGCTGTCTCCGCGAGCGAAAGAATCGCAGCAATAATAACGTAGCGCGACGTTTTTCCACACAATCTCTAGCTCGTAGAGACAACCCTTAATAACTAGGTACTTAACTTTAGAAGAGGTATTTAGAAATAACTTTAAAACTACAAAGAATACATGTCTGTAGTAAATATTAAGTACAGGGTCGGCATTCAAGTAATTTCTCTTGAAGCCATTGATGCATGCAATATCTTACGTTACGATATATACGCCCTACTATTGAAAGATTTACATTCGTTTGGATAACGTACGAATGAGTTGGTGTTTATTCATTTACATTCAATCATTCATTTAAAAGAATTTTCAGAAATCTGTTACTATACTGAGTACAAAAGTACCTAGGTATCTATTTATAATTTTCGACATTAAACTTAATAGTTTTTGTTTGTTTATTACCGGAAGTTTGCACTGCACAACAAAACATGATACAAGCATAGTCTTATCTCTATCTAATCATCTAGGAACATGGTTTTTTGTGCATGTTTCGCAAGTGGAAACTAGGGATTAGATGTTAACTTCCTTTGTAGCCAATCTTCTGTATGTAGGTCTATGTATGTAAAAAGGCACGTATAGTAAGCAACTTATTATTCTAAGTACCTTCATATGTAAAACACGACGGGATGACGGATTCAAACAGGCGATCTCTAGATTATACTCTCATCCGAAAGTACGAGCAAACGAACGAAACATGCAAGTAGTAGCGCCTCAAACTTGCGTGTAACTTGAAGCGTATACAACACTCGTTTTTATGTCTTAAGTTTCATTTAATTGTTTATATTCGATTGATAGGAATGTAGCTAATAGTTTGTCAAACGAATTTAAGCCTTTTTCACTTGTTTTACAGGCGTTTTTCCAACTTAACGTAGATATAAGAAAGAGTAAGTGTTTCATCCGTTTTAGCTTAGAGGTTGTAATTGTTGTATGCTTGGTAGTACTATCGATTTCTATACGTAGTACATTTTTGTGATCGTAATGTCACGTGTTTAAATTTTGTCAATCACATTCATGTTATCGTTCTTTTCGAACTTTCGTTATCGCTTCGCTATGTCATTTGTCTACGGACCTAGGATATAAAATAGTAAGTACTAGTACTAGTGCCCTACTCAGGAGTGCGTTTTTGCGATACGCATTAAATAGACACGGAAGAAAGAACGAAATAAAGAAAACAAACACTTATTTGACTCTAACGGGACTTACACAACCAAATAACAAATAAATAAACACTGGGAAAGTCTAAATAAAACAGTGGCGGAAGAGTCCATAAAAGCCGATTGCCATCCGCTTCCCTATAGGATCGGTTCGACCGTCCTCGGACGGCTCACCGAAAAAGTCCGGTGAACCAATAGAGGCCCTTCAGGCTAATTGGGTTAGGTCATCAGCAAAAAAAAGGGCTTCCTTAAAGGGAATGGTCAATATCACACGTACTTAATAAAATATTATGTAACGCCCAAAAGTTTTAAATAGCAACAAAAATAAGTATAGCATCAAGTGTAAGAACGATCGGTGACGGTAGTGAAGAGATATTATTTTCCTAAGTAAGAACTTTTTTGCTCCTGCTTCCCTTTTTCAGACTTCTGCCCTTCGTCACTGCTACTTACTAATTTAAATGTTTATTTATTTAGTTAGTGACACTTATTAAACCTAATAATTACAGTTAAAATCCATATTTTTCTGGCGCAGGCGCATTTTTAACAACGAGAAGAATATTAGAAGAAAACTTCTTCTCTAAACTGTTCGCCACTCATCTTTACCCTTGGCGTTTTTCCCATTTCTATTGGGGTCGGCTCCCAGTCTAACCTGATACGGCTAGCTACTAAAATTATACGAGCGCCTGCCATCAGACCTCGAAACCCGTACGCAACCAGTAGCCGAGATGGTTAGACCAGGTGTCAGATTATATTGACTTCTGACTACATGTAACGATTGTCATTGATGTGTTAAATGACAACCGGGACTGATGGCTTAACGTGCTCTCCGAGGCACGGAGGGTAGTCCCTCAACCAACCAGACACCGAAACAAATTTTTGTTGTTACACAAATATTGTCCGGGGCAGGAATCGAACCCGCGACCTCTCGGGCACAGTATAGCTAAACTGTTCGCCACTGGTAAGTAAAAAAATATCCTACATTTGGCTTTTTTTTTCATTAAATACTTGTTTAGATTCCTGATCACGTAAAAGTGAAGCTATCTCTGTGAGACACCCATTTACCTTGGAATCACAGAAGTACAGTCCGCTGATTTATTCTGTATGGCGTAATACATACAAGTACTTAATATTTATTCACCTCACTACAAACAGCTATTTGTAATACTTTTTGTACAATATGGCATTGAAAATATTTATCAAACTGAAAACTAAATGATAGGTTTAGACTGAAATTGTAGCTATAGGTCGACCGTTTAAGGGTGATCATCTTGGCGATAGGCGATACGCGAGTTACTAATTGATCGATAGTCGAGCGATGCCATCGATAGACATCGGTCGACGTTGATCGATTGGTTGGCGATCGATTGATTGGCGCGGGAAACCTAAAGCTACCACACCAATCGATAATAAGTAATATTTAAATTTTCAGGTTTCTCGCGCTTCTTTCTCATCTTCTAAGGCGTATGCAGAAATTATTCTACAGTTTTGCGAATGTTAATTTGATATTAGTATAGAAGCTTTTGAAAGATTAATTAGTATTAAAAATCGAATAAAACTTAGCAGTCTTGTATGAATTATATTAAACTCTGATTAAATAAGTAGGTATAGGTAACAAGCATATAAAAGATTAGTAGTAAAAAAAGAATTGCGACGTTTTAGGGCGCGTTTATATGACACGGAATGTTACAGCGTGTCGGCCGCGCGGCGAAAGTACGGTGACCGCGCGGCGGCCGCGCGGTCAGGCCTGGTGGCCACGCCACTGCGAACCCGAACCATTTCCAGTTGAACTTGGTCTTTCTTAAAATTCACACGTGTTCGTTATGAGCTATTTGACTAAGAAGAATAAAATTATGATTGCATATTACTTGTACCGACAAAGCAAAAAGAAAGAAAAAAAGAAATGTAGAAAATTTTGAGTTCATTCTATTTTAGCACGGCGAGAAGAGTTTGGTGAATTTCATACGCTTCGCAGATTATTTCCGAATGGATGTTAAAACATTTGATAAACTACTCAACTTCATACATGATAAATTGAAGCACCAGAACACTAACATGCGGGACATTTGAGTGATTCGAGCGAGACGGCCGCGCGGCCGCCGTGTGATCGAGGAGCGAACGCCGCGCGGTCACCGCGCAGTTAGTTACTCAAAATTAATTTCAACTTTACGTCCTAGTTAATAAAACATAAATTTGCTATAACTGAACAGTTAGTACGCGGCCACCGCGCGGTCGCCGCGCGGCGGCCGCAAGAATTTTTTCGCGTCGTCTATCTGCAGCCTTAAGACGCCATCTTTTTTCAATATTTTTGGTCTTCCCGCGCTTTGCACCTTTTAAATAATGACGTGTATTAATTATAATGAATGAATGAGTATAAGTGAAATAAATGAATGAATTTAATGTACTTACTTATGTAACTAATTAACCAATAATTTTTAGAATCTTCAATGCAGCTGTTAACTGTAATATTACCATGCATAGACCTAAATATTGATGCAAATAAAAAATCAGTACAAAGTCAAGATGACAGGCGAAGACAAATTATAAACCCTTGGAGTTCATTTTGCTCGTAATTTTTTAGAAGCTTGTATTCTTATTTAAACTTGACATTGGAACAATTGCGGAATAATTTCTACAGAGGCCATAATTAAAAGAAGAAGAAATTGAGGTGTGGGGAAAATAATAACTTTTTTTCTTAGAAACAGCATATCTAGTGATCTTAATAGTAGCTTTAAATTTAGTAGTAGATTAAAACTAATAACTAGTTTCATGACTAACGGACAAACAAAAAACCGTACTGGTAATTACTTAAATGAAAGTAACATCATTCCTTTGATACACGTCCGATTAAATGAGGCGAGACTAAGTACGTAAAATAACTCAAAACCGCCCTAAAATTGAAATGGGACTAATTATGAAACATTAACTATCTAAATAAAAATGAAACCCGTTTTCCATTGTCACGACATCACGCCTGAAGGCTGGACCGATTTCGCTAATTCTTTTTTAAAAATATTCCTTTAAGTACGAAGATGGTTCTTACGCAGAGAAAAAATTAAAAAAAGAAAATTTAGAAAGCGAAGAAGTGCCGAAAACCGGGTTAGATACCTATTATTTATTATTGGTTATATTCGGTAGGTCTGAGACCCGGTAGATGGCACTGCTTTACCGGGCAGAACGACGTCTGCCGGGTCCGCTAGTATTACATAATATTACAAATCAGTACAAGCGTCTTCAAACTTATAGCGTCCCGTGATTTATGTAATGTACATATTTGCTACACTTGCCTCCAAAAGTAAGGCAAATGATAATATATGTATACAATTTATTCTGATACATTGATAACAATAATATGTAAATAAAGAATTATACCTATCATTTGCCTTATTTTTGAAGGCAAGTGTAGCAAATTTAAGAAAAAAAATACAACATAATTATTTTTCAAATCAACTTAAGTACAGTGTTGTTCAAAAGTGCTCCAAATTGTATTTTAATTGTTTAATGGTGTTATATAGAATCAAGGCCGTTTTATAAACAGTAATTGTTTTATAACGTGTTACTTAGTTGCAAAACTTGTGAGTCTGTTCAACGGGATGTTATTTTGCTCTAGAAATTAATGTATTATAGTTCTATTTAAGTTCGGAACTTAGCTTTGTGTTATTGTGTTGGGTTGAAAGACCTTTTAAATTAAAACATTGCAAGTTTAAATTAAAGAACGAGAACACTAACAACAAAACAAAAACACCGTTTTTATCGACGATATTTTATGAGTCAGCACAAAGCGTTTTACTTCCATTTTTACTATACGAAACGCTAAGTTATAGATTTCGCTGCCAGCATTTCTGTTTCCCGATAGCTATAATCTTTTTGTCTTGAAGTAGAAAAGCACCATAATTGAGATACAAGGTACTTCACGTAACTAGCTGTTCATACAAAATGACTGATCGAGACGATTTCGTGCGAAAATCGGTAAATATAATAGTAATAATTTTACACACTATGTACTAAAGCTTTTTTTAGCCTATAGTGGCATATAGCCATAGAAACCTACATGTAAAATCCCAGAAGGAAATACTTAAAAAAACCTCAGGTCGTTAATTACAACCAAGTTTGAACGAAACCACTTTCGCCCGGCGAAAGTGTCACAACTAGTTATGCATTTACAATTATTTTAACGATGATCAGCTATTTATGTATGAATGTAATTATGATTTATTTTAGACTAACTGCCACAACTTCGTACAGCTAGTCTAGTTTGTATTATAAAAACTTTCTTTTGAATTTTTTTGAGCTGCTGTAGTGATTTCTACTGCTAGATTAAAAGTGGTATCCGTCTCTGCTTACACCATAGAGTATTGTTTGTAAAGCATGTGTACTGATAATAACAAATAAACCCAAATATTATCTTATTTGTTGCATTGATTTAGAAGTTACCTAGGGAGTCCATTGATATTTACTTATCATAGATTTTAATATACTTACATTTATTTCCAGATTTAAAAGTGAAAGTACAGGTTTAGTAGTCTGGATTTTTTGTTACTGCATTGACTGCCTCGGCACATTATGTTGAAAAATGCATGACAGTTTAAGTAGCCTGAGACTTTTACGGGTTTTAAACCATAGACATAGAAAAAAATTACTTGAGCGAAAGAGAAAAATACTTGGATTAAACTATACTTTCAAAATATTTAAAAACTACTTTTTTCCTTTTAGAAATAAAAGAAATCCCAAGACCACTGATTTTATAAAGCATTTTAATAACAAAAGCAAATAATATTTCGGAAAGAATTCATAAGTGTTTCGCAATTTTTTAAATTTGGACTATTTCTTACATAAAAGCCTATTATATTATCATTTAATTAATTAACTAATGTGACAAGACATTTAATGCAGTTAAAATTAACTAATGAATCATTTACCTTGATAGTTTAAATATTAATATGGTAACCTTGATTACTCAGAGTTTTAGCGTAATTACTCTTTGTGATTGAGATAATACTTAAGAAATTAATTGCGGTTAAATTTCTATAAATCCGAGACTACTAGCGTAGGATTTGTAAAAATCTATGCTCGTAGTCTTGGATTTAAGTGGGTGTACACCTTTAATTGAATCCCCACACGTGGTCCCCGAGTGGTGCAAATCAGGTGACAACTGGTGGTAGGCTTCGGCCGTGGTTAGTAACCACCCACCAGGCAAAGTCGCACCACCAAGCAGCCTTGCCGTGTTTCGGTGCGATGTCTGGTGACACCATGCAGTGAGGGTGGGTCGGAATTGTTGCTCCTTTAAGGTTTCTAACCATATTGAGGCTCATTCCACTGCCACTTTCTCACCGATAATCATTCTAGATCTGGGTGCCTTCCTACTAACATTGTACTAGGGTGAAAAACCACTTTTTGACCGTATTATCTTCACCTGTATATAACTTATCATCCGGTAAAATAGAGACAGAAACTGAATTTAAAAAAAATGTTTTAATAACTTAAAAAGTATTCGAAATATAAAGTCCTACTGAATTGGATTCATTCTTTAATCACATAATGTTTGGTTTATTAATTTATTGTATTTTAATTAGGATGATCTATCGCCGGAAAGGCTAGCATTGGCCAATTTTGATATAATCTTAAAGAAGAAATCAAATTTAAATATTTGAGCAACAATCTAAATTATGTAGGAATCAATATACGCAAATTCCGTTATTGCAAAGAACTGTTAGTCCAGTCCACAAATAAAAAGTATGTGATTAAAAGCCTTTAGCCTGTCCTAGAAAACCAGAAACCCGAAACGTTCTGATGATAATAAAATAATTTACGAATCACTATACATAATATATCCATTCGGAAGTAATAAATGCACCTACATTTCGATTTTGTTAGGTATTTTTTAAGATAAAGTCAAAACATTTTTTTAGAAGCATTTATGACAATATTCATTTACAAAGAAATAAAAAACAAAAAACAATTCTGCTTGGTTTCTTAAATTATCAGGTAGTGGCGAGCTGCCTTGATATTAACGCATCGCGAATATACAAGAAAAAAATTATGTGTTAGGTTTATTTTTTTAAATACTCCAGTAAACCACAGACATAATTACGATGATTCTGTTAGTATCTATGATGGAAGATATAATAAAGTCAAGTGATAAAAATATAACATTAATAACTAGGTCACAGTCAAACGATAATTAATTCTCAACTTACGAAATAGAAAAATTAAACTGCATTTGTGTCGAACCCATTTTTGATGTAAATGAGTTACAATTTTAAACGATGTATTTATTTAATAATTTAACCGTTAAAATTTACTTACCTATAAAAACGGCCAGTATTAATAGGCTCCCGCCAAATAAAAATGTCGCCTTCATTTTAAATAAAGAAATTCAAATCCTTACACTTTCACCAAAACACTTTTTCACTGCATTACTCAAAAATAAAAATAAAAAATTCGATTTAATTTAAACGTCCATGGTTAACACAAGTCACTGAAAAATCACAATTTAAATTAAGAATATCGCGTTTATAAATACGAAGATGCCGCCAATTTTTGACAGATAATGTTTTTCTAAGCGTGCGTCAAATCACGTTCGAAAGTCAAGCGCTAACTGACTGCCCGTGCGCATGTCTCGAGACAGGTGTACTAAAGCAAACCGGTGGTAAACGACCCGTATAACCTGACTACTATTAATATTAAGTTTATTAGTCATGTACATGATTTTGCAATCATTTCTAATTGTTTAGGCTTACTAAGTAACAAAACAACTAATAGAAGGTAACTAAGTAACTATCTCGAAATACCTAATTAATGATAATTAGGTTTAGGTGTACATAACTAATCACTTACTGATATTTAGCAAAAAATATTACTAACTAGCTGCCCATCCTAGCTTCGCCCGGGTAGTTCAAGTAACCACTAAATTATTATGTGTATAAATTATAATAAATAAATAATAACATCTCGGACTTTTTGTGGTCATAAAATAGAGAAACAATCCTATCAATTTGCTGAATATAATATCTGCAACCATTATGTATCTATGCAGCAACGGACTAAGTGGCGTTTTCGATAAAAACTCCAGTTTGGAAGCGTCAGGAACCACTCTGTCCATAGATGAAAACTATAAAAATCTGTACAGAATTTTTTGAGATTATAGACGCACAGACAGATCAACGTGGAGGGAGACTTTAATTTATAAAATTTATGTATCTATGTAAATTTCTAACAATTTTTTATTAGCTAAGAACTTAACACTTTTGTATGTGATGATACCTAGGTCATACAAAATTTTAATTAAAAAAACAACTCAAGCACGAACTTAAGATTTTTTTCAAACTTTAATCATGTCCAAATTTTATTGTGTCCGTTTGTCTATATGAGATACGTCGATTACGTTTGTTTGTACTTAATAATTTACATAATATTATTTACACCTAAAATTATTAGTTGGCAAAAATATATGCGCCATCTGTACATCTTGCATAGCATTAAAATGAAATATAAAATAGACGACGGACGCGGATTTACAATGGTTGCGCTGGCTGCAGGTGATGCGCTTTGCTAAAGATAGATGTCGCTAAACACTTGTAATTGTTCGGTCCATAATTATTACTTATATCACAATATTACTGTTTTATTTTTGTAATCATTTGATTGATAGCTAACTCTTGAAAAAGTAGTGGTAATTTTTAATTGATCAATTAAAGTATCGAGATTATTATCAAACAATTATGGACCAATGCCTCGCCTGTAACGTCAACTGTCATTTATCCATCACTGTCAGTAACACATGACATGACTGACATGTCAATTTCATTAAAATATTTTTTATTTTTGTAACGATTCGTTATGCCTAAACTTTATTTTGGTAATAATTAAATTCTCTAGTTTACGATACAAGCGAATAAAATAATACATACGACTTTAACTAATTAATTAAAATTTGATGACGCCATCACCACCGCCATAAAATACAAAATTGTTGTGTCGAGCAGTCCGAAGGTTGTTCGCATCGACATCGTTTGTCGTCGTTGGCAGTGAACGGAACGAAGTGTCGTCGTATAGATTGCTCGCTCGGTCGCTGGCTGGCTGAAAATAGTGAACCGAAGTATGAGTTTTTGAAATATGTTCGAATAAAAAGTGTAGTGAGTGACTGTCATCCAGCAAGATGGTTGATGACGTGAAAGATATTACCGAAACCGCTGAAAGTAAAGGTATTATGTGCATTTCATGTATAATGTGTTGTTCTAGTGTTAAAATGTGATTGAAAATTTGTCTAACCCTAAACCGTGTCGTGGCCCCACGTAGTGCGCTCGTGTGCCGCTTTCGAGAATGTCCGAAGTGTGAAACTCTCGTCACAATAGTGTTTTTATTTTTTTAGCTATATTTGGACGTGTTTTTCACGTCGTGGTATGTTCTATATTTAGGAAAACGGCCGCCAGGGGTTAGTAGTCGCCCGAATATGTATCCCAAAAATGTTAGGTCATTGGTCATTGAAATGTCATACATTGTTGTTCATTCCATATTATTACCAAGTTATTTACCGTTAATGCGGGTGTGTAATATAATTTTTATGGTATTAAATTCCCCGTAGATGACGTAAATGTGTTGTGTAGAGTATGATGCGTAACTTGAGTCATATTGTATGATTAGACGGGCGTATTTCGTGCGAATACTTTGCACGTATCACAGCTGCATACTTTCATATGTTTATCTTATCTAGTCTATAATACACAGTGCGATTTTAATGCGTCGTTATAATATTATATCTTGATGTTTGAAGTCTGCTAGCAAGCCAAAACTTTCCTTTTAGACAACAAAATTTATAACTACAAACTTATCTGCACATTGTGCTAGTGCAGTAAAGCAGTTTCTATGAGATTGGGACGGAACACAGGAGTGAGAGTGTCTTGTCTGTCTCGGTTGTGAGTTTTGTAACTGGGCATTTGCACAGTACAACATAAAATGATAGAAGGACAGTCTTATCTCTTTCTACTCATCCTTGAGTGATAGAGATAAAAAAGAGCTTGCAACATGTTTTCTTGTGAATGTTTCATCAAATCATCGTGAAAATTAGGGGTTAGAGAAATATTGTAAGTTAAACTTTATATCTTTATAAAAAACCAAACATGTTCTATAAATTTGCCTCTTTATTCTAGATGTTACAGTTAAATTTTTGTAATCATATACAACCAGCACCTTAAACACTATTATGTTTCAAGTTGTGAGCAAACTTTATGGATATGGTAAACTCAAAACATCTAAAGAACTAATTTTAATCTACTCTAACCATTATTAAGAAGTACTTTTTCATCACATTAAAAAGTTACTGATTAAAAAATACTTATCTTCTTATGATGTCTATGTACAGAATATGGCCAAATTACCAAGTATTAATTAATATTATATTGTTATGATCTGATGAATTGTAAAGTTGTGTTAGTTACACCCCCCCTTTAACTCATGAACCTTGCCTGCTGTTCAGATGCAATGTCTGGTGACACCATTTAAGAGGGTGGGTCAAAATTGTTGCTCCTTTATGGTTTCTAATAATATTATGGAGTCTCATCCACTGCCACCTTCTCACCAAAAATCAAGTGAATTAATATATTGGTTTAGAGTATTCCTTATAAATATAATCAGCCTGTCCTTAAGTCACATGTGAATCGGTATTTACTGGGTAAGCGTGTTTCATCGTAGACTACATCATCAGGCAAGTTGTGGTAAAGCGTAAGCCTATTATAGGATAAAAAGAAATTCACCACTGTGCAGTCAAAGAATTAATCATCGTAAACTGCTAGAAGTTACTAAAATTTGTCAAGGTAACCATGTTCTATTTACACATATTGTTGCATATAAGAAAATAACATAGGTGTGGAGTATGTAGGAGTTAATAGGCACCAAATTAGGATTTTCCCACTAATAATTGATGTATATTTAAAATTTGAATGACTGCATTGTTGGTCAATACAAAATACTTTTGACTGTGGCAGTGCACCTGTTATTAATTGCGTCAAAACTAGGTATCCTCCTTTTGTGCAGTCAAGTAAAAAGTATACTATATTCATTCTAAACATTGAATATTCTACATGTCAAATTTGATCTAAATCTGTCCAGCAGTTTGGCTATAAAAAGGTAACAAACCGAATCATACCTTTAAATTAATACTTATGAAGTCTGTCTACCTCTTTTTATTCCAACAATATGTAGATTACCAAATTTTACTCCTTGTTTTAGCTTAAAAATTTAATTAAGATAAAAAAGCAATAAGTGAAGTTTTTTTTATCCTAATATAGGCTTGCGCTTGACTTTTTGGGATTTGACCTTAGACAAGTATATAAAAGGATCAACAAGGGGAAAAGAAATTCTATAAAATGTACCAGCAAAATTTTTTATACTTGAAGACACAGGCAAATCTGAATTTCCTGAAAATAAATCTAGCTAGATGAATTTATCATACCTGAAACTCCTTATCTACTAATTTAATCAAGTTCATTGAAGTCAGTTCCAAGAGGGTGGTTGTCCCCTAAAGGCTATCATAGATTCTAACCCCCAACATAAATGAGGGGTGTTATAAATTTCACAAGAGTATCCGTGAACAAGTATATTGCCTTAAGCCCCTAACAGATGGACTGATTATAAAGCAGTTTTTAAAGCCAAAGTGATTAAGTTGGTTTTCAGCGAAGTCACTTTTTCTTTGAATTTTTCAATTTACAGTTTTCATTTATACTACATTTGCAACCCCACTGTTTTCGCACGGGTACAAATTATACACCTAAATCTTCTTCATGCATCACTCTGTCTTTTGGTGATAAGTGCTTGAAAATCCATTTAGTAGTTTTTGAGTTTATCACTAACAGTACTAGTGTAGTCTTATATTATTGGTGGCTAACAGATATTGGAAGCGACTTTTTTTTTATCTTGTAATGGGTTTGCGCTTGACCACAACTTGCCTGATGTGGTCTAGCGCAAAGCAATGTTACAGTCTACGATGGACTTCATTTGGAGTTAGGAATACACATGCCTGTAAAATCGAACAGTAGTTTGCACACTAGTTAACTGCATGTAGACGTAACTGGCGCACAGTGAATACATTTGAATACAGTGAATACAATATGCATTCTGGCATGCCTGTATTTCCAAGGAGAATACCGGTGAAGGAAAACACCGTAAGGAAACTAGCATGTTTAAGAACTAATCATTCAAGGGCATGTGACGTCCATCAATGCGCACTTGGCTAGCGTGTGTGGATTAAGGCCTAAACTCTCTCAACTTAAAGACTAGCGGCCCGCCCCAGCTTCGCCCCATATGTAAATATACATATGTACGTTATAACCGTATACCTCTTTCTCGGGAATCATAATCGCTTTATACACTCATAATACGCCAGCAGTAATAAACAGGAGCTCACATGAAGGTGTACAGAGGTGAATATCAACCACATTTTTAAGTTTCCAGTAACGAAGCAAATTTATTACCGTTCATCAACGATTAAGATTTTTCTATAAAACATTAGAAACGTAATTTTGCTCGACCTGGGATGATTAAGTGAACAGTTTGAGCACTGGACCAGCGAGGCATTTATAAAAATGTTGATAATTTATGTAACTTTCCGTTATGGTCAATAAATGTGGGCGTATTGTGATCTTGAGCTGTGCGAAGGTTAGATCGGCTGTCTTTCATATTTGAAACAACTTGAATAGCCTGTTTTCTACAACAAATTAATTATAAAACTAACGACCCCCGACTTCGAATTGGTGCAATAAGATGCACTATCTTCACGTATCCAACTTTAATCTGCATGATGTAAAAGCTGTTCTAAAATCCTTTGCGTAGTTTAGAGGTTAGCAGATAAAAATGTTAATGGGACCACAGGTACGCTGGATACTGGAAAGTACATATTATTATACCCTTTGCGACAAAAAAATATCAACATCAAAATTGGCAGAATTATCACGTAAGACACAAGAGAACCACCTTCTTCATTTTGAAGTTGGCTGAAAATAAATTGTTTTATACCAACTAAATGAAAAAATAATGAGAGGGCAGTGGGTCGTTTGAGTACCTACACGAATTCTTAAATGGATGCATGGATTGGCAAACGTTGCGTGCGTAGGACACCTTCAGACTAGGTGGAGTGACAATCTCTTCAAGGTGGCTGCTAAGAGTTGGGATAGACAGAGTAACCAAGGATTGCAATAAGGATGTGCTTTAGAAGAGGTTTATGTCATGTAGTAGGTAAAAAGACTGATCGTGTTAGCTCGTAGACAAAATGAAACTGCTATGGATTTGGTGCAGTAGATGATAACTTCTATCGGGATTAGGAAATGCTAATTAATTTTGCTAATCTTAGTAGGCACCAGCTCCAAGTTAGAATTTGTTTTATTTTATTACTCTGCAATAGGTTTGCGCTTGAATACAATTCGCCTGATGTTACACAATGATATAGTCCACGATGGGACGCAATATACCAATTCACTCGTGATTACGAATGGTTTTCGGTGGGAAGATGACAGGGGAATGAGGCTCCATACGGTTAGAAACCATAAAAGAGCAAAAATTCCGACCCATTAAACAGACCAATTGCAACTGATAGGCAGCATTATCCACCAACCCGCACTGGGCCAGACTTGATAATTACACTTAGACTCAAAAAACTGACTTATAATCACACATGTTTGATTTGTGTGGGAATCGAATCCACGACCTGCGGCGAGAAAAGCAAGTTTATTACCGACAACACCACCGGCCCGTCATAATATTTATGTGACCTCTTCTAAACCTACGTAAATAAGATAAATGTGATATAATATGCATTCCAATCGTTGAACTGTGGGTGTGCTTGCTAGATAGTTAAAACGACCGAGGTCACTAAATACTTGATAGGTATGATGCAGCTACAAGGTTATTTCACACAACCTTAGGATCAAGCTAAGTCACCTTCGTCCGTGGGTGTACACCTTTAATTGAATCCCCACACGTGGTCCCAGGGTTGTGCAAATCAGGTGACAATCAACTGGTGGTAGGCTTCGGCCGTGGTTAGTGACCACCCACCAGACAAAGCCGCACCGCCAAGCGGCAAGGCGGCTTTGCCGCTGTCTGGTGACACCATGCAGAGAGGGTGGGTCGGAATTGTTGCTCCTTTAAGGTTTCTAACCAAACGGAGACTCATTCCACTGCTACCTTCTCACCGATAATCATTCGTAATCACGAGTGAATCGGTATAATAGGCTAACACGTTCTATCGTAGTCTACATCATTGCTTAACATCAGTCAAGTTGTATTTAAGCGCCAGCCTATCGAAAAAAAAATGTAAAAACCCTTATTGTTAGTGTGAACAAGCAGTGGACAGCATATGGAAAATTACGTCGGGTCTTCACGTCGTCAATTCCACAAAGTCTTAAGACGAAAGTCTTTAATCAGTGCGTCCTACCAGTTATGACATACGGAGCCGAAACGTGGACACTCACGGTAGGACTGGTCCAAAAATTCAAAGTCACTCAGCGAGCCATGGAAAGGGCTATGCTCAGGGTTTCGCTGAAGGATCAAATACGCAATGATCCGACAGAGAACTACAGGCTCAAAATTTGAATATGGCAACGCCGCACGACATCTACAGCCACCCCAATAGCTGTAAATTTGTATTATTAAGTTCCTTTGAAATGTTTTCCATTTCAAATCACAATTGATTTAAACACTTATCATACGGCACCTGTACTTGCTTTGCATACGTGTCTCCGTGCGTAGCTAAGGGGCTAGGATCTATGATGTGTCATGCACCAGGGCACAGGCTCAGAGGAAATTTGAGAAAACGCGTATTTTTTTTTGTCATTATCGAGCTATGCTTTAAACCTTGTTTTGAAATATGGCCGAAACATTGCTGTGGTTTCAATTTTCCAAACCTGTCTTTATGTAGGTGAGTTAAGGTTCATTTTAGAGTACAATTTTAAGAGCTGCAGTAGAATTCAATATCTAATACCAAATGATTTCGTGATTCGTGAGCAGTGTCGATTAGCACTTAGTTCATTATTTGTGTGATGTAATGCCAATTTTAATTGAGATGCGCTTAGAAAGAATAATGAAACGGTGTTGCTTATTGTTTGGAAATTAACTGCTTTTGAGGATAATCACGAAGAAGCATTTTAGCCAAAGTGCGATGAACAAAACCTTCCTGACTCATATCCTCCTAATCGTTAACTAACTTCCGTCCGTGTGGGCCCCGTTGCACCCTCTTAGGTGGTGGGTTTTGAGAAATCCCTTCTTAGTGCTCCCCTAGGCCTCATACGAAACCTATGTGCCAAATTTGGAGTATCTAGACCCAGTGGTTTGGGCTGTTTTCTCACCCGAGACATACATTTGTGTGATACTAATAAATGAATATTTATTTACAAAAAAGTATATTATCAGTTTCCATAGTAGAAGTTCTGCTTAGTTTGGGATCAGATAGCCGTGTGTTGATGTCCACTATATTATTAATAATAATAATTAGTTAGTTTCTCCTTTTATATTGGTTAAGATAAAAAATTGATGTGGCCGCGGATCGTGCTCAGTGGCGTGCTTTAGGAGAGGCCTATGTCCAGCAGTGGACAAGGATAGGCTGATGATGATGATGATGATGATGATGATGATGATGGAATAAAAAATTACATACTAAATTTCTTCTCTTCAAACAGTTGATATGACTCACGACTGGAGGTTCCCCGACATGGAACCTCTTGGCTGTGTGTGTTACATTGACCGGCAAATAAATGTAATTCTATTAATTTACTTGCACAACCCGCCCTCTACTGTTTGCAAACATTTTTTTCAAACAAAGGTCAAACCTGAAAACAGTTTCCGCATAATGACAATGCCATCTGCACTCCCTGGAGTTTTGCCAAAAATAAACAGAAGGCTTTCCGAAACGAGAGAATTAATGGTGTCATTTATCTTTGAAATTAAATAGCCTTTGACTTGGTCTATAATCTACGATCTGCACTAACCTATATATAAAGGTGAGTGTGTTTCTACTTAAACGAGTAGCTCCTTATGAAATTTAGTGCCAAGGTTCTGAGGAAATATTTTTGTTGGAAATTTCAAAACATTTTCTAGAAATCATGCTTACCATATCCGTAAGGATCCGATAGTAAAGGATTATTTAGTATCTGTATCACGACAATGATGAATTTTGGCGCCTTGGTAGATTTGTGTATGTATTTTTCTAGCTTAATTTTCTTGAATGTTTAGACCAATGTGTGATTGTCATGTCATTATACCATTGTATATAATTTATCTAGAGATGTCGACATTTCAATCATGTTATTTGGTTTTTACCTAGTTTATCTAGTTTATGTTGTCATAGCCAGATAAGTTACCTATATTTCGTAGTTCGATAGATATTTTGGTCTTTTTAATCTCGTTAATTTTATCGTAATCTACAAAGAAATTTGCTTTGACTTGATGCTTACAATGATTATCTACCTCCTCGCCTATTTTTGCTTGTTGAAAATCATCGGTAGCTCTTTCTTATTGTAAAATGAGGTTTAATCTTATTCTTGGACGTGTTACTGGAAATTCATCTAGCAACAAGCTTTAACTGTAGAAACGGGACTACAAATGCCAAACATAAAGTTTCCCACATCTGCAGTGCTGCAATATTATCGCTACCGATAAACCGCAGGCAACAACTGCCAACGGTTGTTTATATGGAAAAATATTTACGCAATTGCATTCCTCACATCTCTGTTATCGATTTAACAGATTACAATCGATAAACAAGTGTATATGTACTATATCGGTTATCGATTTGTAACAAGAATTCACGTAGGATTGACGATTGTTTTGGGTTTCCTTTAAAATGCTAACCCAAAAACCGTTTTATTTTACTGAGTTTGACTGTTGAGGGTCTCACGCATTATTGATATTACAGGAAATTCTTCAATTCTGTTTTATATAAAAAGCTGTTCGTTGAGATTTATTTCGTTAACTGTCAAATTTTGATTCGGTGCAGAAAAAGAATGTCACTTTCTCGTCTTGCATCAGTGCAATGTGCCATTTTAACTGTTGAAAGCTGTCTGTCTATAGCCTAGCCTTATTAGTTAGAGTATCATTGCCAGGAAAGGTTCTAATAACTTTCTCAATATTTTTGAAACCGAACTAATCACTAACCGACCTAACTTCCCTGTCCGGGTGACTAATGGTAAATGAGTCATGCAATTGTTTGCCAGGAGGCTTTGCTACCACTTCTTCACTTAAACATAAATACATATAATAAATGAAAAGGTGGATTTGTTAGATTATTTGATCGTTTTATATTGAAACAGTGATCGTGCTATATAAGTTCGGTTTTATCAGATATAGAGAATGAGTGTAGCAGATAAAATGATAACAAAGAACCTATAATCTGCAGCAGTGAAAGCATCAGCTGAATCTGCATACTAAAATGTAATAAAGTATAGACAGATTTAGAACTAGAAGCTTACTTCCGCTTGTTATTTTTTAAAATTTATTTATGTCTAATGGCTCTTTGTCCTGTCTTTTATTTCAACTTTATAAACCTGCTTCTCTAATATCTACCATATCTTGTTAATAATCTAGAAAAAAATGCTAAAATATTTGTTTTCTTATTAACACATTACCTATCTAAATTGCAGCATGAAGTAGCTAAGTTATGCAAAATTTGATTTTATGCAAACGAATTTCCTGCCAGGTCGTGAATCTTTTTTTAGAGTCCATCCGTTGTACTCTTTATGCCAATTAGGTACTCCTAATTATCCCTTACTGAGGACGACTTTCAGATAGTTGAGTATTGAGATAGTGTGTATTTGTATAAAGGTAAGGTATTGAGGTAGGTTTCGCGCAGTTTAATTACGATCTTAAGCAAAATTAGGATAACCGAAAATGTTGTATCTTAGATTCTCATCGAAGGTTCTAGATTCGAGTGTAGGTACGTTCTTTTATACGTCTTGTTCTTTATATGTAAGCATGATCTTTCGTACAACTGTTTTGTTGTCTCGTCTCCCATTATTAATTATAGATAGTACCTACCTACTTACTCTAGAATCAGGTTCCAATAGTTCTAAGTTACTTCCCTATGCTCCAAATGCTAATCGATTTTCTTTACCGTTAACAAATGGTAAGGAAGCTTACCCGTAAGGAAAATTAACAGACAAGTTACTAGTTCCTAGAATTTCATTGAGTTCTAAAGTAGTAAATCTACTAACAGCAATATCTGAATAGGCGGATCAAATTAGGATTGTATTGTGAGTCTGGAATGTTGCTGTATCTAAGTATTAATGAGGTTGATAGTTCGTTTCCAATTTGTTAGGGTAATCATGGTCATGGTAGATCTTTATCTACACAAAAATCATATTTAAATTACGATGGTATACGGACAGTTCCGCAATATGTCTGATTCGAAACCCAGAAAATGCTTTTAGTATGTATTCTTAAAAATAATAATATGGAATGAACGTAATCCAATCTTTTTGTCACCCGTGATTTAATCATAGACAGACTGTCGATAACTGTAGTAAACATAACATGTCAAACGGTAGTCCCTGAATTGGGTGGATATGGCGAAATGCAGTATCCTAACTCATTTATCCATTTTCTAGATTAGTATTTTCATTGATTCGATCGGACGTACTGAGCAACTGCTCTTCATATTTGCCCTTGTTCTCCATTGTTTCAGGCAAGGTTTCCATGTAACGTTTGTCTTGAATAAAATAAAATATATCAATGATTTTTGCTTTAAATATTTTATTAAGGTAGTTAAGCTCATTCGAGGTGATGGGCTCTTTCGAGGACATGTGAAATCGACCAATGCGCACGTGGTCAGCGTGTGTGGATTAAGGCCTTAACTCTCTCAACTAGTAAGATAGTTGAGAGAAGACCCGTGCCCAGCAGAAAAGAAATAAAACGGTTTACGATTATGGTAGTAAAATTTTACTGTCAATTATTAATGATTTGGTTCTGTGGCGAGTAAAGATTTTACAATGGGTTTAACTGTTGGACTGTAAAATAAATATCCTTGCAATTGTTGGTAGCATTATTCAGAGCATTTTCCATAAATCTATATTCAAAGGACCTAAGTCAGATCCAAAGTTGGATGTAGCATTTCTTCCGCAACGCAACATGTAGATGATTAGCATAACCTTCAACTTGACAATGACTCCATGCAGGCGGAAACGTTAAATTGCAATGATATATCTCGGTCGGTATATTTTTCCTTATCTGATGTTATAGAAAGGTTCTTCCAGGAATCCTTATCTATTTTGACGGGATTAAGTATGTTATTCCGTAGAACATTGTGCCATGACAATTTTCTTGGGTTACTTTCTTCAGATATTTAATATCTTGAGGTAAGGTCCCATAAAAAAACTTTATATAATCTATTAACAGGTTAAATACGTCTGTTTTGCTTACGGTACGCACTTGCAAGAATTTTTGTAAAACAAAAAAAAATATCCGATGACCTTTGCTCTCTCTGTCATTCCATTAAATACAGTTGTGTATGCGTGTATCTCTTGTACGTGCGTAGTTCAGTTCTATAACCTCAACTCTACACATGTCATTTTTGTTTAAACATATTTTTTGTAGTAGTTGTTAAGATGACTTCGTTCCCGGTGGAGTCTCTTGACAGCAGAGATTAGCATTGATAAATTGTTATTTGTTATTAATAATCTGATAATTACACTAATGGTCTAAACAATATGTGTGTAGTGTATGTGTTTAATCGTTGTCTATGCCACTATGTAATAAACTCGAGCTACTCGTATACTCTGATGTCTCATATCAACTACGTCAAATGACTCATAACCATTCGAGCTCCCACTTAAGAACTCCATATTAAGGTTATTATCTAGAAATATGTTGTTCTTTATTCCTGTTAGGCTATTCTAGTCTAGTTTTATGTTCATTCTCTGCAAGGTGGTTCGCAGATTTGAGATTAGCCCCGTGTTGTGCTCAGTGGCATATTTTAGGGTGCGATTCAGTTGCCGCCTGCAGAAAACAGCGACATCACTTTCAGTCGTTCGAACAGTGTTTTCAATAAAATTTGTAGTCTGCGTGTCAGCCAATAATTGTATTGGCCGCTTGCATGTACAGTTGGCAGCTGATTTCTGCAGGCAGCGTCGGAATAGTGCCGTTAGTAAGGCTTACATGGCCAGCAATGAAACGAATATTCCTTATCCTTAGTATGAGGTATAGTCATTTTTAGTCCAAACCTCGTTTGGAAATAATGTGATCCATTTAATTATTTTCTTGTCAAAATATTATGATTTTCTTAAATCTGTCATCTTGAGGCAATATTCAAGTGCTTTTTGTAACACGGCCGATCTAGATTACAACAGTCTGAATACAAAAACTGGCCATTATATTATTGTTAGGCAGTAAAAGTGGATCGAATGAAGTGCTCTGTAGAAACCTTGGTGCTCTCGCGTTTTTCATATAATATTACCTGTTATTTTTGTGTTATGATCTACTATCACGCTATATAAAATATCTAGGCATTCGTAATTGATATAAAAACTTCTTAAATTAAATATTTGCTTTGTCGTGGCTAATTTCTTTTAGGCAATTTTGCTTTTTACATACGTTTTTTGAAAGCTACCTACTTGACATTGTTATTAAAAGAAGACTTACACTTTTTCTTGCTTATTTATTGTAGCCCGGAAATTAAGAAAATCAAGTACCAGCCACTTTTTTTTTCTTTAGATAATATCGTCTAATAGTTACACGATTTCAACACCAAACTTGCAGTCTAGCCTACGGATGTATATCGACCTAGCAAGTGTGTAGCTGCATTCCTTGGCAATGACGCCGCACTATTTACTAACTATTGATACTACAATTGAATGTAAGAACATTCATCCATTCAGGTTATTGATCAATATACGTACATTTGTTCGCGTGTCGGACGTTTGAATAATTAGGTCAAGTAAGCGCGGTAAGGGTTTGGTATGTGGTTGGAATGGTAGTGGGGCCGCTGACAGAATCGATTTCGTTGACATTGTAAGAGCCGAAATAGTATGTGTTAGTAAGGAAATATCAAATACTGATATGGCTAGTGAAGGTGTTGAACAATTTCCATATTCATGACCAACGAACGAATCATATTTCGATGGCATCATTGTAGATTTTGCTTCGGCTAAAAATCCAATAACAGTAGAAAGACACATCGTTAGTATTTAGTAAGTTTTGCGCAAAAATGACTTGCGCAAATGATGCAAGGATTGGCACCTTGTAAAAAAATAACTAACCGCATCTGTTGAAACTTCTAACATTGAATATTCGAAATTTTAGTCAAAATATCTCAATATTTACGAACTACAGCACATTACTCAACATCTGAGAAATTGTGCAGTATTTTTTCACACATTATAACTTACAGGCGTTATGTAATGCACTTTCTCCATGCAACCGTCAATATGCGTGGATTCTAACAGCAATAAATGCTGATACAAATGGACTGGAGCAAATCGGGGCTTTGGCTATTAAAGAAAGGAACAATTAGGATAGAACGAATTGTAAATTACTCCTGTGAAGTCTTAATGACATATTTCCCATAGAATGTAGACCGTATCTAAACAAATTTCAGTACTCGCAAAATTCGTTCCTGGTTGCCATGGCAAAATTCCATAAAAATGTTTAAAAGTACAGCAACAACCCCTTTAGGTTCCACCGCTGAGCACGGGTCTTCTCTCAACATTTTATAAAGCTAACTAAATCCATACTGGCCAAATGCGGGTAAAGTACAAAGATAAAAAGTATCTTTTCATATGTCCAAGATTCGACTTGAAAGCCTCTTGCCACAAAATGGTCAAAGAAAATTAATTAAGCCTTGCTTGTCAATAAGTAGATTATTATTAAGAATAAACTATGTTTGTATTGAGCTCCAATTAAATTCTAATTGCGATTAAAACAAGATTCACTCTCGCCAATGGAAACATGCGGCTACCTATGTGTATATTTTGATGACATCATTGTAATAATCCGAAAACTTGTTTGTCTCTATTAAGTTTTATTTATGAATGGGTCTTAAATAATATTAATAGCTTCGATATTTATTCCGGTTTGGTTGTATTTGTAATTTGAAATATTTTGATTGATTCAAAATCGTAAAAATTTATACATCTTCGTCGTATACATTATATCCAGAATGAATTCTAAATGAGGAACGTAGAATCAAAATAAAAGTGTCTGCCTACTCTGACTACTAGGTTCTGTTATTATGAGCCAAATCTTGTTGAAACAATTTACTTTATTGAGGACGGTGCCAGCCCTAGTAAATCAAATATGTAAATGATTCTATGAGATCACCATCATAGTCATCGCTAGCACATTGTAGACTTACTAAAGTCTATTCTAAGCAAAGAATGCATTTTTAAAGTTCTTATTGATAAACATTTCGAAAGATACTAATTGCGACGGTATAATTGGCAGTCTAGGATAATTCGGGTTCAGCTTTTCTTAAAAAATCACATAAGATTGATAAGAATACTTACAGGAGTTATGAGACATATTATGTCTCTCTTTGTCTTTAGGAAATTACCAAATTAAATTAAATTATCCATGTGAGATAAAACAAAAAAGAAAATCTGTCTTCATAAATTACCCAATGTCTTATTTTTTTTGTCAACAGAAGCGCTAGACAGAGCACGTCTAGCCCGCGAACGTCGCGAGGCGGAACAAAGGAAGCGATTAGACGAATTACGCGCACACGCCGCCGCTGCGCAAGCGCAACGGGAGAAACGAGACGAGGAGCGGCGCAAGAGACAAGCCGAACAGCGGATGAAAGATGACGAGAGAAGAGTACAGGTATGATTAAGATTTCGTTTATTGAAGAAACACGGCAAACAAAAGAAATATTGTATTGACTTATGACACGTATGTTGGGGGAGGCCCATGTCAAGCAAACCTGTAGGCCGATTCGTTGAAATATGCTGACAAGTTCGCACTTGTCTTTCTTGATACTTTCGACACCTACACTGACCTACCTTCACTGACCTTTCTTCTTTGTCCTGACATAATGGCCGGATGACAAAACTGAAGTTGCAAATATTTATTTTAATAAAACAATTCTATTAACTACACATAGCTACTGTCGTGTAGTAAACACTTTAGTTTTATATGTCAGCGAAAATAAATCCGAACAATTTCTCTACTTCAGCTGACACAGTGTAATCACTTGAAGCGAAAACATGACTTGTGTTTTAAAATTTTACATATCACTTGGAAATAACTGGTTGTTATTGAACTGTACTTTCACCATCTGAATAATAAACTGCAGTATAACACGGTGAAAATTAGAAACCTATGAAAACAAAACTGTTTATTGTACTTGTCGTAAGATTTACTACGTATTGAAGTTAAAACGGGTATTCAAAAACATTATCTAGTGTAGTACTTACATTCAGTTTTCATGATTATACAAGTTTTAGTACCCCTCTCCCTCTCTCTGAGGCAACTTTGCAAAATTTTCCAGCGGATCTGTTTTTTTTTTGTTTTATTGCATTTCAGGAGAATTCTATTTCTTACTGCTGTGTCCTCTTGGAGTTTGTTAACTTCGTTAGCGTACTCTACTATAACCTCCCCAGAATAAAGATAAACATGAATTTGCAAGGCCAATCAAAATAACAATAGTTTTTACAGTGCTCTAGCTAGAGCCTCCACACTAGGATTCCCTGTGTCATAGAGGCTAGTGTCTTCCCATAACAATTACAAAATGATTTGCGTAACAGCTCTTTTTTCCTTAATCTTGAACTAAATGTTGAATGACTTACGTTACTTTTGCCTTTACAGTATTAAGCATGGATTTATAAATCACTTGTTAAGGAAATTCCAGAAGCATTGGACTAAAATTATAAAGTAAGGAAAACCACATGGGTGTTTAGGTTATATTTATACTGTGGCTTTCGTTTAAACTACGCTATTCTTGTTTTAAACGCTGCCGGCACATTTTATTCGTTGATTACGTTAGCGAGTTCAAGGCGGTATAGATTACGTAAATCATAGGTATACTAGCCGTGTTTACGTACATTAACATACGAAACTCCATAACCGATTGATGTAAAAAATCCTTTAATGCATTTGAGAATCGTGACAATATTCGGAATTTTTGTGTCGCTTACATGGGCGTTGGTGATGTTCTCTTCTCACTTCTCATTTATTACTATTGTAATAAAAGTTAATGGGTTTTCTTTTGTTCATTTAAAAAGGCAAAATTTTGGAAGCTCTATGGTCTTACTTCAATACTTTTTAGTGTCACACTGCTAAGCCGGGTATTCTTCAACTATCTTACAAGTTGAGAGAGTTTTGGCTTTAATCCACCAACGCTGGCCAAGTGCGGTTTGGTGGATGTCACATGTCCTCGAATGATTAGTTCCTAGACATGTCGGTTTCCTCACGATGTTTTCCTTCATCAATATAGCAGCGGCGATGAAACAATTCACACAAAGATACTACCGGGAATTGAACCTGTGACGGCGGGTGTTCACCCAAAACAAAAATTTTTATCTTTTTGATATATTTTTTTAATTTATTTTAAGAAGTGGCATTAAAATACATAGAACCCAAAATTTTCACCTTTCTGTCACCAACCCCTATTTTTTAATAGCGATATTAGTAATACGCGGTACGAAGTTAGCTGGGGCAGCTAGTATACTATAGAATTATCAATTAATATTTAATTCACCACCTAGACCAATTAATAAGGTTTACGTATTTTTGTTATCTGTACAATTTTCGTGTTCATAGTTTTTGCGCGATTAGATACTATTGTAATAATTATGATTGTGAGAACTGTTGCCTTATTATGTGTGTTTATAGGGATTGTAGCAACGGTGGCGCATCGGTACGGGCCTCGCCTTATAAAAATAAGGTCGCGGGTTCGAATCCTGGTCGTGCGTCTCAGATCTTTGTGTGAATTGTTTCATCTCCGCTGCTGAATATCGGTGAAGGGAAACATCGTGAGGAAACCGGCATGTCTAAGGACTAATCATTCGAGGACATGTGACATCCATCAACCCGCACTTAGCCAGCGTGTGTGGATTAAGGCCTAAACCCTCTCAACTCGTAAGATAGTTGAGAGAAGACCCATGCCCAGCAGTGAGACACCAAAAAGGGTTGAACTGAAAGCGATTATGATTCCGTTTAAATGGGATGCGAATATACAATGCGTATATTCACGTCCCTTTCTTTCAATGAAATCACCTGAACACATTGCATTCATTTTAACTTGTACCTTATCTTAGACAATGTATTCGACCTCGTGAGTCCTTGGCCAACCTTGAGTTATTGCTTTGGAAATTGCTGATTCAATTTGACTTTAGGAACATTGTATTATTGCGCTAGCAGGTAATCTAACGTAGCAATAATAATAATATAATATTATATAGTGGGACATTAAAACACACGGTCATCTGATCCCAAACTGAGCAAAGCTTGTACTATGGAAACCAGATAACTGGTAATATACTACATATAATACTTTTCTTTTGTAAATATATACTTAAATATAGATAATTACATCTAGACACAAGACAAACAGACATATTTAAACGAATGTTTGTCTCGGATGGGAATCGAACTCACGATCTGCGGCGTGAAAAGCAAGTATCTTAGCGACCACGCCACCGCGGCACCGGCCCGTCAATACCTAACACATAATCTATGTAAAAACAAATCAATTAGCTTGAATTGATTGGTATTTGTTTTATCTGCTAGTAGTGTTGGAAGTATGGCGTTAAAAGATCCCAAAATGTATGGAGACATGTGACTATTTGTACTCAACAGTTTTGAGTATCGATTCTATTCTACGTTTATTGGTTTTCGTTTACGATTGCAGTAAAAGAAACTAGCCCTAGTCGATCTATTTTTATTTGAACGGTGATAGTGACATCATTGAATGTAATGAGAGCGTTGCTATTTACATCTGACGATTCGAAAGGGAAATTTTGTATCTGCTTGAAAAAATTATGTAACACTTCCGTCACGGTTGTGGATTTGAGCAATATGTGTTTGAGCATCCACAGTTCGCTGACGCAGCTAATAGATCTTGAATAACAAGATCCGTGTACGAACTTTTTTTGCGAAAAACACGGTATCTAAGATCTTAAAATTTTTGTTGAATTCCTTTGTAGCTGTACTTTCTACATCTTTAACTTCCATTTCTTCCATTGATAATTCAAATCAATCCATTCCAACCTTTACTATTTTAGATAACCGTTGAGTGACTTGATTTTTCTACTACTCTTAAAACGTTGTAGATCAATGTTCATTTGTTAGTCTTTCACACAAAAAATAACTACAGACAGAATTTTCAACGAAATTTACTACGAGATTTTGCCATAAATCCGAAATAATGAAGATATAGTCACGATGAAAATTGTTATTCGTACTTTATCACGTTTAGATGCTCATAATGAGTTGGTAAAATAAATGTAGGTACCTAATGTATTGACACGATTTCATAAAGACGCCACCTTATTTAAGTCTAGTCTGATAAAATAAAGGCCATTAACATCAAAGCTAACCACCGGCAGAAATAGTTCTCATGTTACCAGTTTTTTTTCTAGCTCCTACCTGACCTATTGATGGCAAGAGATTAGACTGCGAATCTATATTTATCTAGGTTTACTCAAGGGTACCTCGCTTGTCCCTCATTACAATGAGTGCTCTATAAGATCTATCATCTAAGTGTGTTAAATTGTCAAGTAAAATGGCTGTGAGTAGGTACTGTAACTGCTTTTGTATTTCAGAAATGCTAAGGTCAAATTTGATTAGTTTTGAGATGCGACAAATCATTTGTAGATGCCACAATTATTTTGGTAAGACTTAGTAGAAAATTCATTGAGCCGTTTGAACACGGAAGTCTATTAAGCTTTTACTTACAATTTCGGTTGAATGCCGTGTGAACATAAAGTATTTACTCTAAATATTAGAAGTAAAGCTTATCATTTTCTTTACGACCTATTGTTTTGATGTTAATACCATAATCGCTTCATTACTACAACCATAGTTGTAGACTGAATGTTATGACCAATATCCATAGTAAGCCATTCTGTCTGTATTCCAATTACTATGGTATGGTGTAAATTTGAAAGCCTCTGATTAGCGGCTTTTACTCAAAGTAGGGCTTGTCCTTAGCCTATAATTTGTACCATGCAATACTGTTTTCTCTTTTATGGATCACATAACTTGTATTAAATTAGCACAAAGCACAACAGTTTAGTTATGATTATTAAAAGTATGAACAAATTGACCTGCTTAACATTTTGGTTCGTGTGACACAAATACGTATTCTCAAACATTATTTAGTTCTTTTTGGGTATCGATAAACTGAGAAACATCGAGTTTGTTATCAGAAATTTATGATTTATTATGAGAAAATGGTCTATTTAAATTGCTTTTGAATTGGTACACGATGGGTAAACATTTTAAGAAACGTGATATTCGTGAGACTTCATAATTCCATGTAGCTAGTGTCAACAACGTCAGCATTATGTAAGCCGTCCTTGCTAAGTATGTCATTTTCAATAGATAGTTGCTAGACACAAATAAAGCATAATCGGTCATTTTACAAGTTATTATTATTATTTGAGTTTGGTTCATTTGCTTCAACTATGTTATGGTTTGTTATTCTAATTGCTGATGGTGTTATTTAGTATTGTCTTAGATTTACGCGAATATCACACATTGAAATAAAACTACTTTTTAACGGATTTTATCGCGGTTTATTTTAGATTTTAGATCCCGACGTTTCAATGTCTTTTCAGACTTCATATTTGCAGGTAGTCAGTAATAATTGTGATTAATATTTTTGGACGTCAAAACCGCAGTCCACCCGTGAACATGAAGTGTGAAAAGACTTTGAAACGTCGAGATCTTAAGTAAACCGCGATAAAATCCGTTAAAAAAGTAGTTTAGCATAAGTAAAGCATAAGTTGCCTAATGTTAAGCAATGAAGTAGTCAACGATGGGATGCCTCTGCTCAATACACCTTAACTCGTGATTATGAGTGATTTTCGGCGAAAAGGTGGCAGTGGAATGAGGCTCCATATGGTTAGAAACCAGTTCTTAGCTAAATCTAGCGTTTTATTATGGCTTTTGTTTATTATCCATTGTAATCTTTCACTTAAACCCTTATAATCCCACTACTGGGCACGGGTAGTCTCTTAACAATCTTACAAGTTGAGAGAGTTTTAATCCACACACGGTGGCCAAGTGCGTGTTAGTGAACGTCGCATGTCCTCGAATGACTAGTCCTTAGACAAGTCTGTTTCCGCACGATGTTTTCCTTCACCGATATTGAGCAGCGTTGATGAAACAAAAGATGAACAAAGATGTGTGTGAGGTACGACCGGAGATCGAATTTGCGACCTTATATTTCAAGCGGCGAGGCCGATACCGCTGCGCCACCGCTGTTGTTGTTGTGAGTTATGATTTTGGTTTTCCGTTCTAAAAGTTTTTGTTGTAATTACTCAATTTTGTAATAAGTCGTGGGAATAGAGTAGTTGATGTATCATATTGTGGTGTCGATCTGTTTATCAGTTGTTACAATAGTACATCAGATGACCAGGTCACCGTTTAATGCTGGCCTATTGTCAATGAGGTCATGCGCATTTAGCGAACCTTGGGTACACTCACACAATTGTGGTCTACTAAATATTTTTGTGGCTTTTTTATAATAAATGTTTGTGGTTTTTTCCTGTCTTACTGTTACACTGCAGTAGTCCCCGTTTATACGATGCTCTTTTTTGGCTTGCTGTCCTGTCTTATTGTCTTGTTCTGGCAATTATCTTCGTGTTAATGGCACTTAAGAAAAGTTTAACACGTTAAACATCCCCATACAAAATGTTTTCATTTCCTTGTGCGTTCCACATATAACTTCAATCTTTATATGTGCTGTTAAAAACGTAAATACTAATAAATGGGCTTGGAATCCAAAGTCAAGAAGACGATTTTTTTAAATTAATGATAATAAATGAATTACTTTTGCCAAAAACAAATAAAAACAGTTCTTTACTGGAAATACTTAGATATTTCATTTCAGTATGTGCTTTAACAGAGACTCTTGCACTGAGATAAACTCTCACTACTAACTCACTACTTACCTTTGCTAAATTTCCCTTAGTGCGTAGGTACCTGGTCGTTGCGTAGTGACCCATATATGGGGCACGGTTGTGTGGAGCTAGTTCATAGTGACCCATATATGGGGCACTGGGCGTTGAACGTGTTAAAAGATGAGAAGTACGCGGTATGAAGTTTGCTGGGGCAGATAGTATTAATAAAAATTAAGTAGCTGCAACGAACTTGGACAAAACTTTAATGAAGTCAGTTTTAGCTGTCTAACAAGTGCTTAGATGCCATCGTTATTCCGATTCATTACATTGAGTAATGCTTTTATACGAGTACTATCTAGGTCACACTAAGTGCTAAATATAGAGTTGTTTTGTTATTAAGTCAATATTATCCCGTAAATTATGGCAAGTTTAACTAATTATAATCTACTGGCGTGCGCAGACGCAGGTGCGTTTCCTTTCTCGCTGTCGGTTCTAGGTATGTATGTACACTTGAACAATTGTGTTAAGTAGGGTACTAATGTTTATTTTATTCGTAACAATAATACTTAAATTGTAACGGGTATTTGATTGATGTATTAAGGTTTTATTTAGTTAAAGTCATCGATCTATTTGTTATTTGGTATCTAGGTAAGTATTCTAATCTTTAATCATAGACTATCATGTACACACGGTTACACAAGCTATACATTTTCAGTATAAGCTGACCTTTCGTTTTACAGGAATCCTATACAATGCGAGTTCAGCTTATACTGGAAATGTACTTATAACTATAGGTGTGTACCTACATTAACCTATTTCAGGCTGAGTTATGTGAGTGCACAAGAAATGTATATACAAAAGAAAAGTATTATATGTATAGTATTTACCAGTTATCTGGTTTCCATAACACAAAGCTTTGCTTAGCTTGGGACCAGATGACAGTGTGTGTTAATGTCCCAGAATATTTATTTATGTAATTAGGAAATCGTCGCCTTTACCTAGCTAAAGACGTAAACGAAGGTATTGTCTTAGATTTACGCGAATAAGTATCACACATTGAAATTAAACTACTTTTTAACGGATTTTATCGCGGTTTATTTTAGATTTTAGATCCCTACAGCACGAACATAAAAGTCTGAAAAGTCTTTGAAACGTCGGCATCTAAAATCTAAAATAAAACCGCGATAAAATCCGTTAAAAAGTAGGTTTATTTCAATACGTTAACGATGGTTATAATGTGACATAGGTACCTCCACGAAAACCAGCCGGTATTGAATTAGCATGTGTAGGTCAAGCGAAAACTCTTAACTCTTAAGAAAGTTGAGCACAAACCTACACCAAAAGGTGAGACTCTAAACGGATGTCTCACCTTCTGGTGTAGGTGCAATGTTGAATGGTAAATTACAATATGATTACCCTTTATGGTGAGTTTTTAAAAATCCTTTCTTAAATGAAGTCTCATAAAAGAAAGTAGTAGTACAACATTTGTGCTAAATTTGAACTCTAGACCCAGCGGTTTGGGCTGTGCCAAGTCAGTTTGTCAGTTTCTTCTTTACTATTGTCTTAGATTTACGCGAATATCACACATTGAAATAAAACTACTTTTTAACGGATTTTATTGCGATTCATTTTAGATCCCGACGTTTCAAAGTCTTTTCAGACTTCATGTTCACGGGTGGACTGTGGTATTTGACGTCCAAAAATATTAATCACAATTATTACTGACTTCCTCCAAACATTAATATTTAAGTTGCGTTCCGATTTAAGCAAACTGAGCTCACAGTGTCTTGAATTCTGAGTTGATTTGATTTTTTTTGTTTCTTCTTTGTCATATTTAGATAACAGTCATTAGCTTTCATGATTGTCATTCTTAATCGACATAAACAAAGAACATGCTTCAGACTCGTTTAGTTGTTTGTAATCAACTGTTTTAAAAATACACCATTTCAACACAATTTATACCCCACGCGTCGCAAAAAAAACACTGTCGTTAACACAAACAACTCAAACACTTAAACTTACTCTGAACTCACTTTAACATCACATTCATAGCCGCACTACAAAAATATACGGGGGGCATCAAAATAATTTAAATTTAACTGCTCCGACGCAAGGAGTGCTGGTAAAAATAGTCATTCATTTCCTTCAAGACTAGTAGAATGACAAAACGAATATAGAACATTCTGTTGCTTTGGAAATCTGTTAAGAAATAACCATAGATAGCATTTTGTTTCACATAAGATTTTTCAGCCAGTAACCAGCTTACTTATCTGAGATTTTTTAAAGTTAGACGGATTTTTCTTGCATTAATCCAACCATAAAAAGTATTTGTGATATTTTTACAGCTGTTGAACAATCAGTGATTAATGATATTAATCATAATATTCTAGGACAATAACACACACGGTCATCTGATCTCAAGCTAAGTACAGCTTATGTTATGGAAACCAGATAACTGAAGCTATGCATATACTACATAATAAATTGATCACTAAGTAGGATTTACGTGATAGAACTAAAACTGAACTAAACTGAAATAAAACTACTATTACAATGTGTGATATTCGCGTAAATCTAAGACAATACTATCTGAACTAAACTGTTGAATAAATGAGAAAAGTATTTTACTTCATCGATTAGGTTTACCTCACAAGACGTGTACAAGTGTGCGGTTTTGAATTTCAAGTAGAAAGCGTGTGTATTAATTCTAATATCGATTTTGTATATATAGACGCGCTGTTTTGTATGGAGATGGCGCTTTAAGACGGCATATTTTATGCTTCCGGTACTGATGTGGGTTACGTAATAGACGGTACACATTGTTTTGATGTCAAATATATTTAAACGACAGTTAATGCCAAAGACGGCTGAAGTAAATCGCTTGAAAATAATTTTACGTGGTTTGAAAAGAACCGATTATTAAACCTACCGAATTTAATTAAATTGTGATTTGGATCATTTTCACGAAACTATATAATATATGTCTTGACTTCATCATCATCATTCCCCTTGCCTTTTTCCCATTTCTATTGGGGTCGGCTCCCAGTCTAACCTGATGCGGCTAGCTACCAGAATTATACGAGCGACTGCCATCAGACCTCGAGACCCGTAGGGAACCAGTAGCCGAGATGGTTAGACCAGGTGTCAGATTATATTGGCTTCTGACTACATGTAACGATTGTCATAGATGTGTTAAATGACAACCAGGACCGACGGCTTAACGTACTCTCCGAGGCACGGAGGGTAGTCCCTCAACCATCCAGACACCGAAACAATTATATGTTGTTACACAAGTATTGTCCGGGGCGGGAATCGAACCCGCTACCTCCCGGGCATAGTATAACCCAATCGGACGGCTTACACCGCTCGATTACCGAGGTCTATATGTCTTGACTTCACTTAATTTAAATATTAGAACATCTTCAAGAATTAAGGATTTATTATTTATATAATTACCTACATCAGGTCCTTTAATCTCAATCCCCACACGTGGTCCCCGAGTGCAAATCAGGTGACAATACACTAGTGGTAGGCTTCGGTCACGGTTAGGTTCCACCCACCAGACAAAACGGCATCACCTTACTGTGTTACGGTGCGATGTCTAGTGATACCATTTGGGAGGGTGGGTCGGTATTTTGGATCTATATTAGGTATACTAGCGCCCGCCCCAGCTTCGCACGGGTGCAATGTGTTATACCTATAAACCTTCCTCTGGAATCACTCTATCTATTAAAAAACCGCATCAAATTCCGTTGCGTAGTTTTAAAGATCTAAGCATACATAGGGACATAGGGACAGAAAAAGCGACTTTGTTTTATACTATGTAGTGATATGGTGGCTTTATCGTAAACTACATCATTGTTTAACATCAGGCAAGTTGCAGACAAGCGCTAGGCTAATTTAGAATAAAAAAAGAACAAAAGGATATCATAGAATTTGTAGGATTGAACGAGATTTGTGTCACTTGTGGTTCCCGTGACACCCCGAACAAGATGCGCGGAGGAACGTTAGTTTAGTTCGAGTAACCAGTATGGAGTCCCACATACCCACCGCCCTACGCCCATACAGGGCGGGGGGGATCCATAAAGAATTCCCCCCCGGTAAAGAAAAAAAAGAAATGAGATAGAAATAGGTTGGCTAAAACATATCGGTTAGCCAATTGCGTTAACCTAAACTTTGACTGGTCAAATATTGGAAGTGCTTAAAAGATTTTAAATTATACTTGTGTTGCCTTTGTATTTAGCACGAAGAATAGCTATTTGTATCGGTTTAGCAAACCAGATAAGAAGCAATGTAAACTGAGATAAAAGAAAGTGTCTCAAGGCCACCGAAGAAATTAACGATCGCTTTCAACTGTCTCGAACCTTTTTATTTTATTTAGGCACTCATCACAATAAGATAATCTTGGTGAAAATGAGAATTTTTAAGTCTTGTCATCTAGAAACAAGGCGGTTGAAGTAATTCATGATATTATTAATGAGATCAAGGTGGTAAGCAAGGTTGAGTCCTTTTTGATGCAAGTTTGATGTTGTTAAGTTTATAGCGTCAGAATTTGAAGAATTTGGCTTCGAATACCGACAAACAGCAATTACGACTCGCAAACCTAGGATCCTTTATCGTATGAACGCACGTCGGGAAAACCGTAAAAATTTGTACGTCTTTCCTAAGTGTTTCATTTTCATGGACTATTTTGATGTTATAATAGACGGACCTGATTGAAAATAAATTATTCTTTAAGAGTTCGTTTATTGTGAAGTCCGTAAGTTTATAGACATAGAACCAAATTGTACACATTTGAATAGGGGTTAAGGATATTCAAAATAAATTAAAATCTCTAAATTGATCTACGCAAATCCAATTTTTTTTTAACCTATTATGGGTCTGCACTTGGTAACAACTTGCCTGTTGTTGAGCAATGATGCAGTCTACGATGAAACGAAACCCAGTAGATACCGATTCACTCGTGCCTTGAAGACACAGGCACACAATTCGCTCAATAAAAATGGAAGCAAAGCGCTTCGTGCGTATCGAGATGGGTTCGATGCCAATAAGAATAATAACAAATCTTAAACTATTTGTGAAAAGGTGAACGTGTCTACACTCTAATATTATCGTATCTATCGTTTATCTAGTAAATACGTATATTGTACTTAGATTAGATATTGTGTTGTGAATATATTGGAAATTCAGAAGCAGTTATTTCGTCAAACTGTGGAAGTATCAGTATTGAAATAAAACTGCTTTTTAACGGATTTTATCTCGGTTTATTTTCGATTTTAGTCTTTCCAGATTTCATGTTCACGGGTGGACCGAGGTATTTGACGTCAAAAAATATTAATCACAATTATTACTACTGACTAACCTACAAACATTATTATTTAAGTTGCGTTCCGATTTAAGCAAACTGAGCTCACAGTGTCTTGAATTCTAATATTTTTGGACGTCAAATACTTCAGTCCACCCGTGAACATGGAGTCTGAAAAGACTTTGAAACGTTGAGATCTAAAATCTAAAATAAACCGCGATAAAATCCGTTAAAAGGTAGTTTTATTTCAATGTGTTATATTCGCGTAAATCTAAGACAATACGAAGAATCAGTAGTCAGAATTTGCCATTCATCATTTACTATTCCAGTAAATCTTTGAAGTGTCTCTTTCAATGTTTGTAGTAATTCTTCTTCAGTTAATTTACTTTACTTTTTTTTAGCATAATATGCTTTTATCCTACAGAGTTTCGTCCTTTTAGTATTCTCCTCTTAGTTTGTAACTAACTACGGGAATCAATAAAGATAAGGTTTTCAATTGTATTGATTTTAGTTTAGACAGAACAAATGGTTTAAATTTTTAGTATTATTATACTTATTTTGATTTGTTCACCTCTATATATGTCTCATTGAATACAGAACTTTTATTGAACTTGGATTATGTTTTTTGCAAGGAAAGTTATACGTTCCATACGTATAACTTTCCTTGCCTGCCTGCGACAGTCGTTCTCCTAGCGTAGGCGGGAGTCTCGTGTTCGTATTCATACAATGCGTCGACTAGACAGTCATCTACATAGCTGTTTTTATCGTCCTGTAATTGTAAATGAGCTTTGTTTAGTTACGCTGAATGTTGAATCGAAATACAAGCTCAGATAATTTACGTCTTTTAAACTATGTAATCGAAAAGTAAGATATTTGAACGAAAACAACGTCTTGTGTTTAAAAAGGCAATATTGACACTCAAGATGACAAGAAATCAGGCAAAAAGGTTTGTCTAATTTACACCAAGTAATAATTACCAAGAACAGTAATAATTTTATAATATTCTATTTGAATATAATGTACGACATTTTAGATTTGCTAATTGATTCTGCTTCGTCATGCAATTGATGCAGCTTCGTACTTACTAGGTATAAAGGTAATTTTGAGGCTGAGATCAACAACCATCCTTGACGTAACACTTGAATAAATACGTATTGACTAATTTTATACTTGAACTATAAATAAGAATAAGAATCGTAATAATATAATGAACTTGCGATTTAATTTCCAACTTGTAGGCGATTAACATTCATAAACATGAATAATGAAATGAAATGAAAATATTCTTTATTTTTTTGAGACGCGAGTCTACTTAAAATTAGTCCAATTTCTTTTCCTACCGTGCAGTGAATGACTGGCAACTACTGAGAAGCACTGCCAAAAAACTCAGTAGGCTTTTTTTCTTTTTTAAATGAAGTACTTATATCTATTACATTTTGTTTGTTTATTGTGTTGAATTAGAGCGACTTAATTCCAAGCGTTTTTATCCGAATTCAATCCAAGCGTTTTTAATAAGAAGGACCTTACTGAATAATGATCTTAATACTAACCTAATGTAAACTAATGCATCAAAAACGTCTTCAGCATCGTTATCTCCCGAGAACGTAGGTTCACTTTGACAGTTTTTGCCTATTTATTTGGTGAAGTTAATGATTATTCAGTGTCAAATGCAGTTCACATGCATATCATTCTAAACGTAACGTCCTGATTCCTAAAGAAATCCTGGCCATTAGGTATTTAAACACGCGACTGAGACGATTAAAGATTAAACCAATTACGATGCATCATCGAATGATTTAACGGTGATTTTAGAATATCTATAACCAGCAATTAATTTTGTCGGCGATAAATCTTTCTGAACACATAAAGCAGAATAATCAACACCACCGGTTTGATCTAAAAATATGTCTACAGAGGTTTATTGAATTTCTTATGGGCAGTCGCTAGAGGATCTCCTAACATTCTCCTTAAAGATCAAATGTAAATAGAACTTCCTGTTTCGTCTCTAATAGTCTATAAGTGGAAGTTATTCATAAACGAAATGCTACTTTCAATTTCAATATTCGATTTATCACCCGATTTATTGATATCGGGCTGTTGGACATTATCACTGTTGAAGACGATTTGACACAAGTCCCTTTAGAGTACTTCAAAAAATGAACACTTTTAAAGTAAGTTCATCTTGACTAAGTTTACGGGACCGAAGATTTTACTCACAGGGCCATCTTCAGTTATCACACAAGATTCGGTGCTCATTGTCTGATCTGAACAACATTTCAAAATAAAGTACTTAAAGATGAGCGAAGTTTACATATCGGAAGTCTGACATTGACACACTTGGTTATTTGGGTTGCATGCAAAAATAGTGTGAAATGTACCATGTGTTTGGTCATGACCCTGGGTTTGTAGATGCTAATTAAATACTGTTGGCTGACGCTGATGAAGCGACGCTTAAATTTTAACGATGGATGGTTTTATTTTTGTGCACCAGGTGACGAGGGTTATTTGCCAAAACGTGGTGAAATTAGGTGATGCTGGATCAATCCAAATTCAGAGTAAGTGCCTGTAGAGATTCTCTCGTTTATTTATCAAAAACTTCATGGTTGTGGTATATGTAAAAATCTTATCTCAGTATTAAAACTCAGAGGTAAGAATGTGCATTTAACTGCGCTGAACCATCGATTAGCAGACTTGTTGTGCAAAATGTCCTCCTTATATTCTTTCTTCCTTTTCATTACAGCTACCAATGGCTACCATTTACGTACCTACCCAATGGTTCTAGTTGTCCAATGCTTCACTGCACTCGTTATTCCCCGTAATAAATGTTTAAAAAGTTGTTGTTTTTACTTTCTCCCGTTGATTGTTTCAATTGAGTTGCTTACTATTTCCCTCAATTGAGTTTAACGGCTTGCTCCACTATAGCCAAGACCTCTTGGGTGTTGGCTATGGGTGCAGTTATTATACTTTCCAATATTCTTCATTCGACTGGCATTCATTTTTATACATAGACACTTCCCACCACAGTTTTGTTACTAACATAAAATATCTTGTCGCATTGTTGCCTGTGTCTCATAAGCATCCGCATTGTTTATCTTCGCGAGTGTGAAATTCTTATAATATTCTGAGAATATCTCACGTATTTTTGCGTTGCAGTGTGTTACATTCATAATCAAATGTAGTACAGTGCGTCAGAGGAAATAAAAGTTCGTAAGATTTAGTTGGTATCATCGTACTAGGTTTATATTGTAGTAGCGACATTTGCTGTCCCACGCCCGTACGTAATCAATTTAATCATACTGATTGTTACAGAATATTGGCCACTACTATTACTTATTTGTTTTACATAATTTACAATAAAATGTAGTATATGCAGTATATCAGATATCTGGTTTCCATAGTACAAGCTCTGTTTAGTTTGTAATCAGATGGCTGAATGTGTATCAATGATGTTCCAATATATTATTATTATCATCCTTCATTACGGTGTCCTTGACTAGCGTCTTATGCACCATTGACGATTCAAGTGGTTCGATCTACTTTGTGCCAGGCAGTATTAAGATACTCATCATTCATTCAGCTATAGCCGTTGTCATCGATAGAATGAACAAGCTCGGTCAAGCTGAACGGAGATATAGACTTACAGACTTCCGTATCAGACCCTTGATTTGATTTTTTGCACTGATTCATTGCGAGTGTAATTTTATTTAGTTCAGATTTTAAACATGTCACTGATTATAATAAAAAAAAACTAAGGCACTTCATGCCTTGGAGATTTTTTTTTTCCGTCCCCTTGTATTTTGTCACCTTCTGCCGCTTTGAGGGGTTTTTATATTTGGGAAACATTCTAAAAAAACGTATCAACTTACTCTTATCACAGAACCAGTTCTTATCGGATTCACTTCAAAAGGATATATCTACTCTCCTGTATTGTCTCTTGTTTAGTCTATTAGATCAAAAACTATTTCTAAATTATTTGCTTCTTCAAAAATTGTAGGTTACCATTAGTAGGTTCTAAGTTTTGGAGTCCTGGGACTTATCCGAGCTCAAATTATTTGATAAAAATGTAATAAGTTGATATAAAATTGTCACGAGCATTTTCGAAAATACATGTCAATTCAATATATTTTTTTGTGTTCTATCTTTCGGTATCGTTATGACTGGCTACTACTAGCTTTGGGTTCAGCCGTCCTTATTTTTCGTTTTTTTGGTTTGAAGTAGTTGCATTGCTATTAGTAATCTTTAAATTACGTATACATTGGAATTCGGAAACCGATTTATTAGATTACGTCTGTAGTCTGCCTAAAAATAGGTCATTCTTTTATCAACATTGTGAGTTTTATTTATAGTCAACTATTCTTGGAATCTGATTATTCTTAAACATACCACGTTCCATGCAACATCGTGCATCTAACAGCTAATTATTTGATTAGGTTTAGCCATCGACCAGATACCTATAGACACCACATAGTTGGGCCCCGGCGCGCGCGCGGGCGCGCGCGCGCGCTTAACTTATGTCGTTTATAGACAAGAACTTGAACGAACTAATCAAACTTGGCTATCTTCCTCGATACCCCGCCAACTTGACAATTACAATAGGGATGATGACAATTTTAGAATAAAATTCGTCTTAGCAAAATCTCAAAAGACTTCACACCTAGGTAAGTATTGAACAGAGGTTTGACGTAGCGCCTTCCCACGTCATTACGTTAATGCATTATATCATAATATTGTTTCATTTCAATGGTAAAGCTAAAAAAAATACGATTCTTACATTTTTTGTAATCTTAATACTGACGGACCAATTAAAAACATTCCATTCCTTGTCATCTCTATTTCATACTGTATTTAAACACAGCGGCGTCTAGTAGGTATTTAAACGGTGGGTTTAGCATAGTACCTATTATATTATCTGTGGTTTAGCAGATTTTTGCCAATTTTACGATTACAATAGTGATGACGAAATATTTTTTTTTGTGTATCCTAAATCATAATTTAAACACAGCGGCGTCTAGTAGGTATTTAGTCGGTGGGCTTAGCAGATTTCTTTCTAAAGTTGTTTACATGTTTACCGGTTTACCTTGCTGTTGCTTGTTTACCGTCTACTGGAAATCATAGAAATGTTGGTAGTTTATTTTCTTATTAGAGCTAGATGTACTCTTTAATATAAGTCAGTTTAAACTCCAATTAACACCAATTGCTTAATTAATTTGTTTATTATAGTGGTTTGTGATTTTGGTTTCATTGCATTAATCTAATGTTATTAACATTAGTAATAATATCTGCACGGATATCATGTACAGTAGGGTCTCAAAAACACCTTCCGGATTATCGAGGCGTCCGGATTACAGAACTAAAATGGGATTTTCCGATTTCTCCAACTGTTTTCGTACACCTGGTCTACGTTCTGTTAGGTTAATAAACTTTAAAATTTTGCCTTTATTCTTCTTTATGTCGTATACAGTTGACCAATTGCAGTAGCTGCATTTTTTTTTCATTCTGAAATACAACAACTTTAGTCTACGATCGAAAGCGCCTGTCGAATATACAGGTTCTCTCGTGATTACGGATAACTTACAGTGAGAAGATGGCTGTCGAATGAGGCTCCATATGTTTTGAAACTCTTCGGGGGCTGAGTCACCTTCGTCCGTGGGTGAACAGTGAACACCTTTAATTTAATCCCCAAACGTGGTCCCCGGGTGGTGCAAATCAGGTCGAATCAACTGGGCTTGGGCCGTGGTTAGTGACCACCCACCAGACAAAGTCGCACCGCCAAGCGGCCTTGCCGTGTTCCAGTGAATCGGTATACTGGGTTGGTGCGTTCCATCATAGACTACATCATTGCTTAACATCAGGCAAGTTGTGGTCAAGCACAAGCCTATCGAAGAATAAAAAAAAGGAGTAACAATTCCGACCCACCCTCTTAAATGGTGCCACCTGGCATTGCATCGGACCACGGCAAGACCTCTTGGCAGTGCTGCATTGTTTAGTTTACTGTCCACTTCCAGCTTATAGCATTAAACACGGGAGGAATTACACGCAACTTCTAATACTAAATTGTTTCTGCCAGTTTTTGAGGGAGGGGAGGTAACCACGTGCAGCACATATGTAAAAGTTGAAGCGTCTTTAGAAATGCACACGTAAATAAAAGCTTAACACAAAACATGAACAGTTTATACATATGTACAAACTAATTGTACCTCGGCAGAGAGGAACGCGCGCAATACTAATGCTGTATTAAATTTTCTAAGACTTCCATCGTTTGAGGGCTATAGGAGAATAGACCCATGATGTTTGTATTGACTTCTTTAAAAATATTTATTCATCATCTTCTTTCCAGGTGGAAGAACGCAAACGCGCGATATGGGAAGCATCGATATCGCGTCGGGAAGCGCTACTCCAGCGGGAGCGAGATCGTACGGAGCGGTTAGAGCGACAGCGAGCCGCTCGCTCCGCTCCTCGCCCCGCTTTCGCTTTCGGCTCGTCCACACCGCGTTTGTTAGAGCCCGTCGATTCGGCAGGATTCTTCTGGGCAGCGCGCAGGTTAGTTCCTACATTACAGTTGTGTTACTAGATGAAATCTAGATTTTATTTTTAAAATATTGGTTAAGCGTAAGCGTAACCATCCATTGAGGCATAGCGAAGTTGATTGGTTTAATTCCCAAATTAAAATTAGAGAATAATTATGTTTTACTAATAAGCGTGATACAAGAAAGTCTATAGCTATGAACAAATTTGGAGATGTTAAAATAGTTTATTTCTTGCAGTTTACACAGTTTAGTGTGACGCGTGAATTACATGTCGATTAAAAACACTGTGAAGAGCAAGGCTTACACCAAGCTAACATCTTTTACTTAGTTTTTAGCTGTTTGCTAGTAAAAAAAAGTAGAGACAGGGGACTACACTCGTAAAACTTTTTATTCTTTAAACAGAGTGGTGAAAGACGCGTGCCACTGTCACTTTACCTTTCATAAAATTAAGGGCAGTTATGAATATTGATTAATTGGACGCCCTGCTGCTCAGTTTTGCTTCGTTCTCAATGGAAAATTCACCTAATGTCTATACTTGAAGCAATTTAAACTTCAAGCAAACGCACAGCGAATAGTGCTTTTGAAGTCTTCAAAATTATTAAGTTTTTAGTATTTGAGGCTTATTATTTTTTAATTTTGTTTGTATGTAAAATACAAAAAGTTATAATTAGAGAAAAATCATTTTTAGGAATATTGTTAGCTTTGGGGTGTTTCGCTTTGCTTTTCAAAACATAAAAATTTATCCAGGTGTTGGGAATCATACAGACAAAACCCCAGTGAATAACAGTTTATTTATTTTACTTTTTTGCGTTGCACTAATTTGATTTTTTTATTTTTTCCACCACCAGTACCAACCCCATAGATCAGATGAACTTTTTTGAGTCACTGTAAGCAGGTTTTATTTTTTTCATTTATTATTTAATTACTAATTTGTTTTGATATTTTTTTTTACACTAATTATGTCCTTGTATTTCGTTGTCACCCTATTGCATGGCCAGTCAATGCGAGTAGTTAGTATACTAAATCCTTTTTTTTTTACTATTTAAGTCGTAGTTAATGTAGGTAGTTACTAAATGCTTGTAAAATAAGCTTGTTTATTGTAGTTTGTAAGCATGTTTTTTTTAACCGACACAAAAATACTCTGTTGTAAATATCCCCGCAACTGTTTTTTTTGCCCTTAAGTTCATTAGAAATATAGTTCTTTACGCCAGATTAATTATATTCGTTGTGTAGGCATCTATCTATCGTTCGAGTCAATTAAAAGAAACGAGACAGCGGGTTTTTTTTTATTTATCTGCCTGGTTTGTCTATTGGCAAGTGTGTTCGGTTATTTACTGTGAGATATTATTATTATTATTATACGTAAAATTTAGTGTCAGTTACAAGGGGTGATCATAGGTTGAGGTTACTAAACTCGTCTGTGTTCCAGACATAGTAGGGCCTTGCCCTAAGTTATCACATTTAATGCCACCTTTATTGCCGAGTCTTAGCAATGAGTATGCTAGCCAAACTGACATATCGATGTTAAACCTAAAACTCGCCTGGCGTGTTCGTGACTGACGTTATGATGTACGATGAGGATCTGTGAGAACACGCTAGGCGTGTTAGTGGTGCTGAATGTGTTGTGTTAAAAACCTCTGTGTTTGACTTAGGTTATAGTAACAAATAAAAATCTAGTAGTTGGACCACGAATATTGGTGACCTGCGATGTTGAAATAAGTTGTGGTGGATAAGGGTTAATAGTTTTTAAAACTAATGAACTGTAATGAGCTCTTAATGAACTGTAATCTCTATATATAAAAATGAATTGACGTATGTTTGTATTGCTAAAACTCGAGAACGGTTTAATCGATTAGGTGATGTTCGCACAGGTCCTAGGAAGGTTTAAAAGGTAAGAAATATGCTGTACCTACAAAGTTCGCCAGGTAGCTAATGTTTAATAAATCGTTTATAGCAGTCGGTTCTCGAATTTGATTTACTTTAATTGATCAATTGGTGCGGGGGCGGTCTAGTCTAGGTGTAAATACGTGTAAGTAGGTGGGGTGCCTTAGAGGGCTTGGCTGGGTTACGACCAAAACCTTTTCATGCTTATCGATTCTGACTTTGTTGGAGTAACAGTAAAATTATAGAGGTGGATTTAGTCGCAAAACAAAACCTATAGAAAGATTTTTTTTAATTGGTTACCAGTTAACCAGTCCAGTGATAAGTTGTTCGCTTTATAACCGCGAGGTTTTGGCTTCGACCGGGTCAGTCAAAGACTTTTATAAAGTACCTAGATAGAGCTTATCAGTTGTAGCTTGAATTGTGCCCTATGAACGGCATCTCGCCCCCCGTAGTACATATGGGACTTAGCCGGCAAAAAGTGGGTGATAATATTCATCTTCGGGCAATACAGTCGAGATGCTATGTTTCATATCGAATTATCACTGGTCTCCAATGACTCATAACGTATCAATATTTTAACTTAACTGGTTTCATTGATATTACAAAAACGTTCAATTTAACACCTGTGAGGTAGTCTTCTAACCACCTGGTACAAATAACTGACAAAAAATAATACTCGTATTGATCACATTCATATATCATTTTCAACTGTCTGGTCAATAACAATTCATGTATTACAAGTTATGTGGATTTATGTTGTGATGTGTATGGGCGTTCTATATCGTCTGATAAAAGGCGCTGTACATAGCGGTCGGCTTAATTCGACATAGCCCGTCGGCAAAATCGAATATATGAAAGCCGTCCGACATCAAACAAATACTGGCGACTTGCTTAAAGCCCTTACGGATCCTACAAAATAAAACATGTAATTAGAATAGGCAAGATGATTAAATTTAAAGTTTTTGGTCCGTCTTGTATATTGTTCGAAAATATTTGATTCTTTTTTTTTAATGTAATTGAATAACAAAGGCGATACATTGACCCGAGGTGTCACGTTCACGAAGTTATTTGTAAAAATTGTGATGAAAAGAACTCGCACTCCTTAACTTTAATATTTTCGTATTTGATTTCGATTTCGCGATTTATCTTTGTACTTTTTTATGAATTCGTAAAAGCAAAAAAATATGTGTCTAATATTTTTTAATAAACTACAATGCGGACTAAATAGAATTTTGATTTTCATGCCCAGGAATCATGCCTTGCTTCAGACCGGTTTTGTTGTTTAACGAATACTGCCGAATCGAATGTGCCGACCCGCTTATGTGTATAACGTCCCTAAGCTTTAATAATTTTGATATACATTTCTTGCTAACGATAAGTAATTACTAAAATGAAGTTAAATGTTAACTTGAAACGAAGTCTGTTAATCTATTTACATGAAGTAACTTTATTGTTGTTTTGATAATAACTTTATCAGTAGGTAGCAACTTAAACGGTAATATTTTTTCGGTAATGCATATCAACGTTGATTAGATACAATATTTTTTAGGTACGTTAAATATGATTTGGGCGAGTAGATCATTAATGAATATATGACTAATAGTTTATAGATTGCCGTGGTGAAAAACAATCGTACCAACGAAATGACTACTTTATTATTAAATTATGGTTTAGAGATAGGCTGATGTGATTTAAACCGAATACGAAAATCCGCCCTATTTTCGGTTAAAATAAAAAAAAATAGTTCCGCCACAACAAGAGCAATTATGCTTTGCGTCGTGTCTTGATTACGCACTTATATTAATTTCATTTTGTTTAAATTTTGTCTATTTTATCAGGCAAATGTAATTACACTCTTCCATTAATTAATTAAATACGATTAATTAAATTTAATTTATCAAATTGCAAGTGGAGATTTACATGTACCTAGTTTTGTTTAACGGTTATGTATAATAAATGTGATTTCTACATTATTCTTTTTCTTATTAATTTCAGTGAGATTAGGTCAAGCGAACATTTTACTTTCTTCTTGAATTTCTAGCAAGGTACCGATAATTGGTAAAACCGAATGTATAATAAATTTTGGCCCAACCCTAGTATAAATTTAAATTAATCGATAGTCATGCGTGCATATTCCGTGATGCTCTATAATAAACCTTGTTACGGCGTATTTCAGTCTCAACTTTGACATTATTACTAGTCTAGGAATTTAGGTCATGCATGTATCCGGTACACTATTGCGAATAAACACTACGTTTTGTTGGGTGTGAGTATCGTCTACCAGTAGTATAACTACCACTGAAAAAAAAAAGTTAGCAAGCAAAATCATCATGATGATCAGATGGTTAAAACACACATAAAGTGTTAAGTAGGTACCAAAATTATTTATATACCTAAAAAAGTATTTTTAAATTTATTAATTTAATTTAATTAATTTATATTTATTTTTTCTTAAAAAATAATTACATATCACATCTGTTAAAAAGTAAAAGATTACTAATTACCTACCCGCAATAGGTATATGGAAATTACATTTTTTTTTCAGTGGGGCCAACTATGCCTAGTTGAAGACTAGCTTTTTTTATTTCAATAAAACAAAAATTAAATCGGTTTTCAATTGAAGGAATAGTAATCGGCGGGCATAGATAAAAAAATACATAATTACTTGCATACAACCGATCATAGAATCTACTTCTTATTTTTTCAGAAGCTGGTTTAAAAACCGAATTGAGGTGACTGCCTGCTTGCCAAAAATTTTGGGGTATTGCTACAATTGAAATTTTATAAAATTGTAAATTAAAGATACAATCTTTTATTGTTCAGTTTAGGCATAGGTCTCATCTCAACTATTTTAAAAGTATGAAGAGTAATAGTTAGAATTGTGAAATAATCAAAAAAATCTTAAAGCGTGAATCGCATCATTCAACTGAGTTGGTCGCGTCAGTGCGTTGAGATCGTGTGGTTTCATAATAAAAATCGAAGGACGGCTAACCGCATGCGGCTGACCAACAGTGCGTTCAGGCTCTTTAAGTAGTGATAGGAGACACTTTGCTACCCTGCCCACCAGACACTAAAGTACAGTAACCGCAAAATAACGAATGCGAGCAAACGCCATTTAAAGTTAAAAATTTGATATAAAAAATAAGCAGATGTATAAACAAAAAAAATGAATGCAGAAATGTTCTATAGGCGTAGGTTCACACGTCTTGACAATATAAAAAAAATATATATCCAAATGAATCTATTATTGGCCATTTACTATTTTGGCGCGAATTACTGCATCGCCTTACCTACCTATTACTGCACTTTAGTGTCTAGTGGGCAGTACCATTGCCTTCTACACAAAATAGGTATCAGCTACTCACGCCCTGCAGTCGCAGTTTAATTTGTCTAAGTATACACTACTTGCTCAGTCTGTTGTATCTATGATAACCTCTAATTTGAATATACTATTGTTTTACACTATAAGCACAGACCTTGGGAAGGGCGTTAACTAGATTGAATAAACTACTCAGTTATATTATGATACCCAGTAATTGCAATTAAACACGAAATATAGCGTAATTGAACAAATTTGAGCTTTAATTTAAAGGGATAAGGTTGGTTGCTGTGATTAATTTACATATCCAATGTGTAGGGCTTAGTAATCCATTATGTTTGCAGGTTTTTGACTAAATTGAATAGTTTTTGTACTGTGTATGTAATAAAATCGTGTGAAGTAAACACGCCTCTATCCAAGCCCGGTTATAAGCTTTTTGTTGCGGATAATCTAACCCAATTAGCCGGAAGGGCCTCTATTGGTTCACCGGACTTTTTCGGTGAGCCGTCCGAGGACGGTCGAACCGATCAAGTACTGTGCCAGCTGCTGTGAGGGTTCCCCATGTAGGGACGGACACTCTAGTTTTGGGGGATCGGGGGCGGTTAAAAGCTACCAACCACATGTTTTTACCATACCATCTTCCTTCTGTACCATATAATGTAAAAAACGGAACACTTAGACTGCGTTTAGACCACACGCGACCAGTAAATGTATGCTTTAATTTTTTTTGTGATATAATTTGATTTAGATCTCTCTCTATTATAAAAAAAAACCGTAGTGGACCACCGTTGGCGCAGCGGTACGGGCCTCGCCTTAAAAGTATAAGGCCGCGGGTTCGATTCCCAGTAGTGCCCACACACCTATGTGTGAATTCTTTCATCGCCACTATTAAATATCGGTGAACTAAAACATCGTGAGGAAACCGGTATGTCTAAGAACTAACTCACTTGGCCAGCATGTGTGGATTAAGGCCTAAACTCTCAACTCGTAACAAAGTTGAGAGAAGACGTTTGTTCAGCACTGGGACACTAAAAGTGTTGACGTGTGCGTTAAAAAAACATATTTTCGAAAAAGGGGTACAAAGTTTTTGCTTCAAGTATTTATAATGATTACTATCTTTCCGACCTCGGCTATGCCCTCTTATATGTCGGTTATCGCTCGAAATCATTAACCTCTTTTTGTTAAGTCGGATAAAAACTCCTATATCCTTCCCCGGTTCTTAAACTATCTCCATAGCAAATTTCATCCAAATCGATTCGGTATTTTGGCGTGAAAGAGTGACAGACAGTTTCGTTCGCGATTATAATATAAGTAACGATAAAGAGGTTGACAATGTTAAGCTTTGGTTCCTCACCGTACTATTACCTCATACCTAGGATTAATTTTAATACGCGATTTGCAATACATCCTGTGCCTCGCTTCCTGCGTTGTCCGCTGACCTTATGACGTCACCCATTGTCTTTGTACAATGGTTGTATATCCACTAATTTGTCAATGGTGAAATTTTCTGTGCTAATTATGCAATTTTTGGTTCTTTATTGTCAGCTTCGTGTTTGGATTGTTCTAGATTTCTTTCGCCTTACCTGGGTTTATTGTTCATACACGTAGAATCAACAAGGAAGTTACCAGTCTATTGCGAATGGAGATCTGTAAAGTATTGAGGACTTCGAAGTTCTAATAGTATCCTTAAAGTTTCATCATGTCTGTCTGTCGGTCCACACTTGCCGCATTCGAATTACGAATCACACATCAAGTTATACATTTCCAGTATATGCTGGACTCGCATTGTATAGGATATCCTTACAATGAGAGGTTATACTATACTATATGTACAGCTGGATGTGTGGCCCACGATATTATTATTATTATTTTAATTCAATTTTAATTCTTATATTTGTAGTATTAGTTGGGCTTGTACTAATCCATTTTAAGGCATTGCCTTTTCAGTATTGTTTTAAATTGATAAGCGTTTTGGTTTAATTTAAATAAATGTTTTAAATGTGCAAGTTTTCCTTTTGTTGGTAATATAAATTGGTCCCAAATGTCTTACTTAAATATCTTTTTTCCAATTTAAAATATATTTTTTTTGTTTCTTTTCATAATGCCGTGTTTAGAGCTGTCCACTTAGGCCTTTCAATATTGATGTATTAACTAAATTGAAATATAAAATCAGTAGTCTTATTCATTTAAGTAATCGAGACTTTTCAATTTACAAGAGTCAATTTAGTTGGTTTATCAATATTGAATAGAAGTGAATAGATCTGAATTAAATTTACACCGAAGCGAATGGCGACAAGAAAACGTGCAGTTCGTTAGCACCTAAAGCTGTATCATATAAACTGGCAATAAAGTGTGTTGAAACAGTAGTTTTTCAGTAGTAACAATCCACCATTCCTGTCATGAAACACAATCGGACCTTTTTAATATTTATTTGTTATACTGTCTAAAAATCCGTGGTAAGTGATCTTCTCGTCAACATTTTGCTACTTTGCGTTAGTAAGGTCGTAAACGTCATTAAAACTATTTTTTATGAGAGCAGTCTGATTGACAGAGTGTGAAAAGCTGAACAAGACTACATATTTAACTCATTTTGCCCCAAAGTGGCATTTACGACCTTTCTACCGCAAAACGGTGATTCGATCTTTCGATAAAGAACCTTGGTAGCAAAATCGAAATCTGATTCTATATAGGTAAATTCAGGTTCTAACAAACTATCATAGTTGACCAAGGAGGTTAGTTCGTAGTCTAGTATTCTTGCATGTTATCACTCTACTCCAACTTCAAACACAGGATTTAAAGTCGTATAGTAATATGAATAGAGTCTAATTTCAGTCTTATCAATTTCAGGGCGGCATCAACGACAAATGTGATGTTCGCGTCTGCGCCGCTTACAAGACGAGCTTCCGCACTACAACTAGACTCATCGGACACTGATAACAAAGGTATATATTTAAAAAATAACTTTCCATGTGAGGTGTAACGCATTCAGTACCTCTGACATGCCTAGCGTGTGTCCACGAATCTTTATCGATTACTGTTAACACGCCAGGCGTGCTTTTAGTTTTTTATCAGTGTGTTAAATATTTGGATATATTTTCTAACGCTCGTGGTTTATATAGAGCGGCATCGCTCTACTGATGTTTTCTAGTGGTACTGTAAATGTGTTGGCTGTGAATTAGCTTAAAATGATCAACCATTTTCTAATCAAATACCTAAACCTGCTTTCCTATCAACAAGTGAGTGACTTTATACTTCAGGTGGAATTTTAATTATTAAGAGTTCTGTTTCTTTATTTACGCTGCTAATAAAGGACTGCTGATGTTCACCAGTTTATGTAAGTAAATTATAGGTTTTACTCCGATTTTTTTTTATGTATAGACATAAAAGCAATAGTAAAAAGTTATAATTAGTTACAAAAAGACTGTAAAAATTGGTGATAATTTTCGCTTTTCATTTTGAGAGCCGCCTTCACATTCAAGTAGTTGCAAATGAAACACACTAAGCAAAATTACTTTCTCGTGACAAACTTGCATGCTATTGTATTGAGATGTACGACTCGACCTTGCGTCGGATCAAGAAAAGATTATGCTAATACGCTGTGTAAGCGACAGTAAGCGTCACCTTTATCTGCACGTGTGTGTAATTTTGCATTCGTTTTCAACTTATTTGAATGTTTAGCTGGTATGAAATTGCTGGGTACCGCCCAAAAATTTGCCCACGTAAAATATTAAAAATACAGGTGATATGGTTGCTCCTTGGGGTTTATTTTATACAAGCAGCTTACCTGTCCATATTGTTGTCAAAAAATTCAGGACCATAGCCTAAACATTATTACTGATCATGATTTTAGTGTATTACGTGTACGAAACCGCAGCGCAATCTAGTTTACATAATTTCAATTACCCTTTTCGGAAAAAGTAGCCAGTATTCTAGCAGACTTACCAAACCTTCCACCTATAACATCGTTGTAGCAGTCCATTGGTGTGTTGCAGACGAGGCGGAGCGCGCGGCGCCGCTGTGGTCGTCCGTGGCGCGGCGCCGCACGGACCTGGTGCCGACGGTGCCGGCGCCGCGCGCGGCAGGTACCCCCCACCGCGCCTACTCCATGACGAGGCTCGACCGTCTGCCGCACGGCTCTTCGACTCCACACACCCATCGGCCCCGTAAGATGAACCGATTCGGGATTTGCTTAGCTTTCTTGGGTTGAAGGACCTTTCGCTTTCTTGTGTTGAAAGTTTTGGCTTTCTGTGAGGGTTTGGAAACCCTCTCGCTTTTTCTTGGGACGATATAAAGGTTTTCTGTGCAGCTGAATATTTGAAAACCCCCTTCTCTTGATTCTCATGAAGATCCCTGTTGTCAAAATTGGGTGTTTCAGCCATCGTTTTTTCCTTGAAGATGTAGGTAACCCTAAATGTGACACAGTTTTACCTCTTGATAAAACAAAAGCTATTATTCATAAAAATCATGTTTCGGATCCACAAAATTAAGCTCTTTCGGTAGTTTTGTTAATTCTTCCTTCCACCAGCTATATAAACTTTCCATATCGTTTGGCTCTGTAAGATAACCGTAGCTTTAGGACACGTTCTCACTTTCTATTTTTAAGGTTCTGGGCATACTTCAAATGTAGTACCTAACATTCCTGCTCATGTTAGTTATTAGTAAACCCTGAATGTCCTTTGAAAATTATTGTCTTCCTTTACCTAATTTTGGTCTCGATCACTTCTTATCGTTACCATTCCTAAGTAATTTTCCTCGGACTTGGTCACATTTTATATGGACTAAAAGCTACTCGTTTTGCTAATTTGGGCTTTGGAGCAAATTCTACAAATCCAGCTAAGAATTAACTTACCTTAGCTTCTTGTTTTAAAAGCCTAGTATGAGCTTAAATAACATTGAGAAGGTATATCTGCTTTGCTAATATAAAACCAGTGATGAACCAAGTATCTAAACCCTGAAAATAATCCCAGGAACGCAACGCTACACGGGTTACGTTGAAGTGCTCTAAATATGGTCACTAACATATTTTATCCGTTATTTGGTACAAAGGTTAAGGTCTGTACATTTCTAACCATTATTCTATCATCGTACCTTTTCTAAATTGATCGGTCTAAGTGTTTTCTACTATTCGATTTCGTACTTTATATTACATGGGATACGGTTCATTCTTCGGGTGCACTATAAGAACAGGTACCTATAAATATTAAATGCGGCGAAAATAGTATCTACTAGAAAATATGGTTGCAAATATAAAGAGAATTTGGGTTTCATATAAAACAACAGTCAAATTGTGATCTAGCGTATACCTAACTTAGAATATGAAAAAATCTTGATACTATTTGAGTCGCAGTCTCTGCCGGCAAAGGGTCGAATCTTCGTAAAGGTAAGTTGTGACTAAAATGCTTTATGGCTTACTAACGAAAATACGTACAAAACGCACATACACTTACTAACTTTGATAAACATTTTATAAATTTTTGTGTTATAAACGATTGTAAAAAAACACACGAGACTACTCATTTGACACGGAGACATACATAAAATGTCTTGTTCCTACATTATTGTCTATTTTAACCCTGTAAGGTGATTCTTGTACATTTCACCAATTACTATGAATTTGCGAATCGGTTAATATAACTAGATTTTTAATTCTATAGTATTTCACAATCTATAGTTCTCCAATCGATTATCAATTTAATAATTTTAAATTGGTTCAAATCAAATTCGAACGTGGTTTTGGTCATCCGACTTCTGATGTTATCCATGTCATAAGACTGATTACTAAAACATCCGTTTAAAACCTTATTCTTTTCTTTATTGTACACAAAACACTTATAAACAATTTATGAATAGGAAATAGCACATGTACACAGGCGAGTTTAATAAATGTGAATTTTCTACCCGCAAACCCTAGGTAAGGAAACATTGTGGAATGGGTAGAAGCGCACAACAAATAACTTTAAATGCATACATACACCTACATACAATGTTACTTACATACGAACGTGAGTAAAATGTCTAATATGTATATCTATGTATACGTATTTAAAAAAAATTACTCTGAACACACGGCATTACATTCATCTAGACAGCGACATATTTCGCGATTAGTTAGTAGTCAATCCGTTCCGAGTACATAGGCTAGTATGTATACCTACACGCCCCGCTCGCTCGGCACAGAGGCGCGCTCGGGCGACACGACGCCGGTGTCGCGGCCGGGCAGCGCTTTGTCCAGCGCCGCGCCCGTCGCGCGCCGCGCTGCAGCGCCGCGCCGCCCGCGACCTGCCTCCATCGCCGGGACGGGCGTCAACACGCCTAGAGGTCAGCCTCCTTATTTATTTATTTTGCACGGCACCTAAATTAAAAAAAAAAATACATTTTCTTTTAATTCTATTCCTAACCGCAATGGTTGTTTTCTAACAAAAAGGTAAGATCACATTTGTTAATGTAGATAGATATCACCTCAGGGTCGAGCACATTTTGTTGTAGGGTTGCTTAAGGTCGAGGTCACTTATATTTTGTTACAAAGGTGATCTTGAAGTATGAGTCACTTATGTTTGTTGGTAGTTGTAACTTCAAAAACAGTTTTTTAAAGATTTTTTGAAAACACGCCACCTCGAGGTTAGAGTCACTTAGTTTTTGTCTTAATTGCAATGTTAAGGTCAAGGTTAATTACATTTTGCTGTAAATATAACTTTTCGGCCAAGATTATTTGCATTTTGTTGTAAACATAACCTGGAGGTTAGGGTCATTTTTGTTTAAACGTATATAACCTCGGAATTGTTTTTAATTTTTTGGGTTGCATTTGTGGGTTGTGTAAAGTCACTGGCCGTTTCATGTAGTATTTCAAAATTGGAACTGGATTTTATTTCATCAAATTATTATTAGTCTGGGTTATATTATTCATTCATTGACATTAATCATTAATAAATACGACTACTTTTATGTGTTACTGGCTTGTACTGATCAAAATGTTAACAATATAACGTGCTTATCAATGTCGCTTTCTGTCAATGTTATGATAACGTTACTAATATTTATTATATTGTATAAATATGTCATGTCTATTATGAGTACAATTTCGGGCTCCAATTTTGGACTCCTCTGCCTATCGGAAGAAAGAGGTTTTACATTTGAAACTTACCCAGCACGTATGGATTAAGGCATCGTTCAGATAGAACAAATTGCCGGCCGCTGACTGTGAGCCCACGTCCCACGCACAGTTTCAACATACATACATATTGAATCGTTCGCACAGAAAAAAGCTATACATTATGTACATGCATACACACAGTCGGCGTTTAGTCGGAGCGATGTCTAAGGCCCAAAACTCAGTCTCGCAAACAGTCGAGACGAGAGCCACGCCTCTCGCCAGTAGGGTGTAACTAAAGGCTCGGCACTGTACGCAGGCGCCGAGCCAGCGTCCCCCGGGCTGGCGAGCGGCGCCAGCACGCCGGGCGTGTCGCGCGGCAGCTCGCAGGTGTGCGAGGCGCCGCGCCGGCAGCACTCCGCCCCGCGCCGCCCGCGCCCCGCCAGTCTGCACGCCGCTAAACAGAGTTAGTGTAACACCTCTACCTTTTCCCGTCTAGCCTCTGGGGTGGCGAGTTCGAGTCCCACACAAAACGAATTTTTCTCATATCTCAGCCCTAGTTTGGAATCGAGAAGTTGGTGGTGTGCATCTGAGAGCACATAAAACTGTCGGCGATTTTTAAACCGACGGCGTCGGTCGAGTCTGAGAGTAAATGAAATAGAGAGTGCACTTACGTTTGCGCACCGTGAGTTGCACTCGTGCCCTATAATAAGAAACACACCCGGTGTGTTTATGTAAAGTTTGTGTTTGTACAGACGGCTACAAACAAGCTATACGTTATAAACTGACCTCTCGTTGTACGGAAATGGTATACGATGCGAGATCAGCTTACACTGGAACTGTATAGCTTGATGTGTAGCCGTGTTGTACAGGTAAACTATAAGTGTAAAATGTTAGCATTTTTTTAATTTTTGTTTCCAGCTCCGCCTCTCACACCTGGCGAGGGCAAGCCGCCCCTACATAGAAAGCCAAAGCTATCCAAAGAACATGATAAGGTATCATCACTATATTACTAATATTATAAATGCGAATTTAAATGTATCCGTGTATGCGTGCGTGGGTGCCTGTGTGTGTGTATGCGTGCGTGCGTGCGTGTGTGAATGTTTGTAAATCACGTATCTCCATAGTCACACCACAAATATAGGTAGTGTAGACATTGGCTACTAATATTATTAAAATTCATCATGTGAAAATGTTGAATAGTGTGATAAAGTTGGTATGAAACTTTGTACTTTTTTATTCCTTGGTTCCATTTATTCAAAATTCAGTGAGTCTAAATAAACTTTCCAAAGCCAATGAATTTGTGTGAAATAAGTTTTGTTTACAAAAAAGTTGTTTTTTTATGGAACTTTAATCCTTGCTACGATTTATCTAAAATAAATAGTGAAAAAACGTCTCTTCAAAAGCGTCAATTGTGTGTAAGGTGTTGAGTCAGAAAAAAATTAATTTCTATGGAAATTCGTAGGCCTAATTTTGGTCCAAATAACCCTAGAATTACTATAATATTATAATCTTAGTATTATAAAATTATACAAAGATTATAAATGTCAAAGTTGTATGTATGTGTGTGGATGGAATTTTGTTAGTTAGCAAAAACTACTGCACGAATTCGGCACATAGATAGACTTTAATCCGGGATAGCACAATTGCCTACTTTTTGTATAAATAAAAATTTTGCTCGCTTCGCTTGAGCTTCCATTTCCGTCTTTTATTTAAATTTTCGATTCTTTAGTCTATTCTTTTTAGTTCAAATTAAATTAGTTCTTGTTCTTCAATTGCTACACATTTTTTTACTAGTAATATATTAACTAGGAAGCCATTAATGCAATATTGTTTCATAGATACAATAAATTTAATGTATACCGTTGAGCATTGCCCTTTAACTAAACCTTGGTCTAGAATAGGATCGGAGACAATCTAAGTTGATTTTTTATTAAAAAGTTTCACCTGTTGTTAATAAGTGTCAGGTGTATTGCTTATTCATAAGTTTTGTCTCTTTCTTTCTCTAAGAAGTGACAAAGATATATTCGTTTTTTTAATTAAACTTATTTTGGTTGTGTACAGTCGGGTCGCGGCAAATCACTGTCCGCGTCCCCGGGGCGTGCCCTGTCCCCGTCCCGGACCATCTCGCCAGCTCGCACACTGTCCCCGGGACGGACTGTGTCCCCGGGACGGACGTTATCCCCCTCACCCTCGCCGGTTGTATCGAAAGAGCCCAGTGTTGACAAGGATAACTATATCAGTGTAAGTATTTTAGTTTATTTATGAAAATATATTTAGTAATTACTGCCTACTCGATCGCTTAGCTAAATACTTGGAAAAATCTTAATAGCAGCTCGAAGTTTAAATTGTGCCCTATAAACGGGAATTGACTCGCCCTTATTACGTATAGAACTTAAGTTAGACATGGCCAGTGAAATGTAGGTGATATTGACATTTACCTACAAACGTATGGTATGCCATTAGGAGACATTCTTCTAGCAACGCAACCGAATCATTTTCAATAAATCATAAATGGAGTAGGGATGTGCGCTAGTTGCACGCGCGCAAGGCCATTATCGATAACGGAATCATTAAGGTTATCACGTAAACATACTGCATTAATTAAATATGCAGGGTAAGAACACATTAGTACCCATTAGTTAATTCCATACATAAACAGAAGGCAATTATATAAAAACTAATATGTTTTTCCGTTCTTAATTTTATAAAAAGAGGGTAAATAACAAATATGTTTTCGATGACTCAGAAAAAGAATTAAAATAAAAAAAAATGTGTTTTTATTTCTTTCACCCATTTAAAAATATATAAAACCATCGATATCACTCATCGACTGCAGTAATGCACAGGACTACGTGTGGGCGTGGCCTGCCCATAAGGCCCGTGAGTGGGAAAGAGAGCGAAACACTCGAATGATTTATGACCGAGTCTGCAGCGAGATTTTAAATATACTATAGAAATAAAATCTGAATGATATCAGCTGGCTTTTTTAATAGATATAATTATTACCTATTCAGACGTTCTAACGGTATATTTACGAGAAATCTGTCAAACTGTGTAAACATCCAAAATATTTGACAAATAATTGTTATAATAATATACCTAGCTATTAATAATTCGGCCCTTAGATCATAATTTTTATCGCGATTCCATGTCATAATCATACGGAAGATAGATGACAGATGTCAATAAATACATAAGTCTCACACTAACGAACATCTAGTCTAAGCGAATGACAAGTGGTCAACACATTTTATTGCTTATTTATACGGCACAGTATAGATGCACAGAATGTTTTTTTTTTAATTTCTCATACATGCCTTCTCTTAATACTATAGGACATTAATTTATCATTGTATTTGCTAGTCTGTAGTACTTTAGATCATCATTGATTCCTGCATTGTTGTAAATATTGTAAATACAATTCGTAGGCCACTGGTGGTGACAAGAGTCAGGTGAACGCGGTGGAGGTGACGCAGAAATTACACGCGCTGCAGCTTAACGGGGATCTAGATAAGGTCATTCTCATTTACTCATTGACTCTCCGCATTCACTCATTTATTTGTGTTCATTCATTCAGTTCAGTTATGTTCTCATTCACTCGTTTCTTGTTTTACATTCGTTCATCATCATTCACTCGTGTATGCTTTTTCACTCGCTCATTCTCATTCACTCCTTTATTATTTATGCCTACATACTCATTTATTCGTTTCTTTCCGTAGGGAGTTCACTATCTTAAAACCAACTTATATATTGTATGCTTAACAGTGTATTCTATATCCTGTAATTATGGTTATTTAACCATTCATTCCTTAGGATTTATCCATTTGTCATATATATTCATTCTGTACAGTCTACGCTGCACATTTTGTTGACAATGCAATTACTTACTTAGTCATAATGAACATTTATTTCTATATTCAGTGTGCTTTTAATGGAGGAAACGATCAGTTGTGTTGTGTATCTACCTAACTAAATAAACTTGTGGAACTACCATAACTCGTTCTTCTCTTCACACTCTACTAGCAACATACCTATAACTAACTTACTACTCTGCAAGTGTACAAAACCGTACACATTCACTCATTTTCGTTATTAGTTTATTCACTATAAATATGGCGACTGTTGTTTGACTATTCGTTGCAATTTGATAAAATTAAATTGTTTAAATATTATGTATATTTAAAATTATTTATGTAAGTATATATTTCAGCTTTTCTATAAGCTGCGGGTGCTAGATGTCATTTTCTTTTTTTTTATTGCAGTCAAACAATATCAAAGAAATAATAGAAGTTAAGCCAGAAACGATCGAGAAAACACCAGAAGTAACGAAACACGAAGAAAATGAGACGCAGAAGGAGAGAGAAGATAAAACGATAGAACAGAAAGAGAAAGAAGACAAAACGAGAGAACAAAAGGAGAAAGAAGATAAAAGCGAAAAGGAGGTACAAGAGAAGAAGGAGCCCTCTGTTGAGAAGACTGAAGAAAATGAAATGACTGGTAATACTTGCTTTAAGTACTTATTTCTTGGGTATTTTAGTTATTAAACGGTAACTTCTGCATACAGCTTCGCCCCCGTGGTATATGCAATGAAAAAATGTTTGTCTTAGCCCTATGCCGTCATTTTTGAGTAGTAAAATAGGAGATAGGAAAATTTGATTTTATATGGATTATTTCAATGACCTGATGATGTATTAACAGTAAAAAATATTGCCTATTAAATCTACTAAATATCGCTTTATTCATAATTATATTTATCATAACGGGCAATTAACACGCTCACCTTTAATTTGGCTTTACGTTTCGTATTGAAACGTAAAGCCACGGCCAAAAACGAAGCCACGACATGTTGCACCGGTCTTGGTCGCAAGCAGACTGATCCACAGCGAAAGAGCTCCGTTGATGACGGCGGACATAGAACAACATTTTCTCTAACTACCGTCACTTGTAATATAATTTAACTATTGTTAGAGATTTTACACACTACACTCACTAATTAATATCCGTTATGATAAATATAAATAAATAAATAAATAAATATTTTTGGGACATCAACACACACGGTCATCTGGTCCCAAGCTAAGCAGAGCTTGCGTTATGGAAACCGGATAACTGGTATATACTATACATATAATACCTTTTTTTTTGTAAATATATACTTATAATAGATATTTACACCCAGACTCGACACAAACACAAATGTTCATCATTAATGTTTGTCTCGGGTGGGAATCGGACCCACGACCTGCGGCGTGAAAGGCAAGTATCTTACCGACCACGCCACCGGCCCGAAATAAAAAAAAAATCCAACGCGAAAGTAAAAGTATATATGTATGTATAGCTTTATTCAAATACTATAATAATATGACATTTGAATTGTCAATAGTTAGCAGGGTATTAGGGAAGGTAGCTAATTTCGATTGCTTCGTTCAATTTCTTGTCCTTGAACAAACCATAAAGAATTAGCTTGTGGGCAAAAGGTATGTATGGTACGTCATAATTAGATGAGCGAAAGGGCTTAGTCACGGTCTATATTAAATATGTATTTAAAATAATTAATTTAGGTAATTACTCCCAGACTCAGACAGATTAACAGACATTCATTAGACGAATGTCTGAATTGGGTGGCAATCAAACCCACGATCTGCGGCGTAAAAGGCAAGTATTTTACTGACCACGGCCCGTCATTATCTATTTTATGTATATATTTACAAAAGAAAAGTAGTCTAAACTAGTTATCTGGTTTCCATAACACAAGCTCTGCTTAGCTTAGGACCATGACCGTGTGTGTTATTGTTTTACCCCCGTATTCATAAACGTCTTATAAGCTCATTATAGCTAAAATAGGTTTATAATTCTTTTGTCTTTGTCTGTAATCTTGACATATTATACAAGTAAGAAAGAGAAAGTCAATTTTAACTGAAGAGTATTATAAGATTTTTATGAATAAGACTATTAGAATATTCTCATAATATTATCAGTACAATATTGTTATACTTCCAGCGTCAATGTCGCGTCGCATCACAACAGAAGAACAAGCGAAGGCCGCACTGGCTGAGAGACGGCGTCGTGCTAGAGAGGAACTTGAGAGACAAGCCGAACTTGAACGACAAAGGTACTTATTTATTTATACTTACTACAGAAACTATACAAAACTAGAGAGGAAGGATTTAGGGATAACGATGATGATGGCCGATTCAGTTTACGCCCTGTGTGTTAAAGCCCCAGGATAATATCGTATTATTTTCTGATGTGTAACATCAACTTCCTGATAAAATTTGTGTGTCAGTTGGCTTGATTGCACCAAAATTTAAAAAAAAAACGAATCAGGAAGTGCGTCGTCTCCCAACATAGGAAATATACGCTTAAAGTGAGGCTCCAATCATGAGTTTGTAATTAATATTGTTATTTGTATAATAAAAACATTTTAATTTTAATATTTTCACTCCAAAAATAGGTATTTTCATGATAATTAATTTATGGCTGTTATAAAGATTCAATCTGTTCATTCGTTCATTCATTTAATTTGTTTATGACAAGTTTCCAAGATGAAAATAAATTCGGTGCTATTAAATAATGAAAACGTTTGCATACCGAATGGTAAAATGTGGCTGAGTTTCTAGAGGCTAGAATTCTATTCTATTCTATCGTCACTGTTATGTACATAGATTGCAGCGCGAAGCGGAGGAGGAAGCGGAGCGCTTGCGGCTGGAGGAGGAGAGGCAGCGGCGCGAGGAGGAGGAGGCGAGGGAACTGGCGCGGCTGCAGAGGGAGGAGCACGGGGAGAAACTGAGGAGGGCCATCGAGGTGAGGGGTACTGGGGCACACTGAGCACTGACTCGCTCGTTTTAAATAATTCATTTTAGTTATTTATAAAATAAATCGGGCTGGAACCTATATATTCTTACGTTCGAAGAACACCTACGGCCAATGTAGAGGAGGTCTCGGTCTTAGATAACGAATCTACGTTCCTCCAATTTGTATTAATTGTATCATATCTGTTCCAGGCTCAACAGCAACTAGAACGCGAAGAAGCTGAGCGCAAGATCCGCGAAGAGGCGGAGCGTGTCGCGCGACTGAAGGAGGAGGAGGAGAAGCGACGCGCTGCGGAGGAGGCGGAGAAGTTGCGGAGAGAGGAGGCGGAGAGGGAGGAGAAGGAGAGACTCGCTAGGAAGCAGAGGGTCGAGGCGATCATGGCCAGGACCAGGCTACGGAAGGTTGGTTAACTACCTTCACTTCGACCCTTTTTAGTATCCCCCCGCTGAGCACGAGTCTTCTCTCAACTACCTCACTAGTTGAGAGAGTTTAGGCCTTAATCCACCCACGCTGGCCAAGTGCGGGTTGGTGGATGTCACATGTCCTCGAATGATTAGTTCTTAGACATGCCGGTTTCCTCACGATGTTTCCCTTCACCGATTGGCCTGTCTGTCTAACTAAATATAAGTTTTTCATGGCTCTGTCAACAATTAACTGTTCGTTTTAAGAGTTTCGTGCCTCCTTAGGAACATTCCTTTGTCTGTTTGTTAGCCGATTTACTCAACACGACTCGACCGATGTAGCTGAAACTTGGCACAAATTTGTAAATCAGTAACCTAAAGAGGGATGTGGTGTAAATAAATGAATTTAAAACAGGGGGGGGGGGGTACTTTTTGGGTTTAACTTAGATGAATAAAGTTTTTGAGTGCAATGTGTGACTATGTGCTAATAAAAATATTGTGAATTACGCCTCTATAAAGCTAATTTAATAGAAAACAGTGAAACGTCAAAAGGTACTTCTTAGATTTGTTCAATTGTAGGCGTTACATAATATATTATTTAGTACGTGTGATACTGACCAAATCCTAAAGGGAAGCCGATGGGAATTGTCTTGTATCGACTCTTTGCCACCGCTAAACAGATGCCTCCTATATCCTACCAGATTATCAGACAGTAACTAATTTTCGTAACAGATTTCGTTATATACCACCAGCTTGGGACCCAGTGCTTAATTTACTTGTACCAAAACCCAAGCAAAATCAACTCAGAATTCAAGACACTGTGAGCTCAGTTTGCTTAAATTGGAACGCAACTTAAATATTAATGTTTGAAGGTAGTCAGTAATAATTGTGATTAATATTTTTGGACGTCAAATATCTCAGTCCACCCGTGAACATGAAGTCTGAAAAGACTTTGAAACGTCGGGATCTAAAATATAAAATAAACCGCGATAAAATCCGTTAAAAAGTAGTTTTATTTCAATGTGTGATATTCGCGTAAATCTAAGACAATACTAGATTTCGTTATTGCTAAGAAAAAAATTCCGCATTACATATTCTGGTTATAGGTTGGTTTTCAATAGGTTAAAAATGTCCCTAGGTTATATTAGTTTGATGGTCAAAATAGTGGTTTTCGAAGTGCAATTTTGGTATTACAGCAAGCGGAAGAAGACAAAAATAAAAGCCAGAGTACACCAATAGCCGCGTCCGACAGTGTACCCCCCACTGACAACGGCAATGTGCAACAAGCTGATTTGTTACGCCTCGATGATCAGGTAACTATTGTTAGCACTTTCAACGTCCAGTGCCCCTTATATGGGTCACTATGAGCTAGCTCCACACTAGTCACTACGCAACGACCGGGTACCTACGCACTATGGAAAAGTTAGTTAAGGTAAGTAGTGAGTTAGTAGTGAGAGTTTATCTCAGTGCAAGAGTCAATTAAAGCACCTATTAAAATGAAATATCTAAGTATTTCTATGTATACATTATTTTTTCAATAATTTTTTTTTTTCTAGTAAAGAATGGTTTTTTTTTGGCATAAATAATTCATTTATAGTATCTATTTTAATTCATTTATTTTAATTTATTTAAAAAAAAATCGTTTTCGTGACGTTGGATTCCGAGCCCATTTATTATTAATCATTATTTACGTTTTGAACAGTACATATACATATCGAAGTTATATGTGGGATGCACAAGGAAATAAAAACATTTTGTATGGGGACGTTTAACTTGTTAAAAAACTAATTAGAAAAATGTTTAATTCTTCCAAAAGGTCGATGAAAAGGGTGAAATCGTCGTCAACGCTGTTAGTGTCCCACTGCTGGGCACGGGTCTTCTCTCAGCTATCTTACGAGTTGAGAGAGTTAAGGCCTTAACCCACACACGTTTGCCAAGTGCGGGTTGGTGGGTGTCACATGTCCTAGAATGATTAGTTCTTAGATATGCCGATTCCCTTACGATGTTTTCCTTCGCCGATATTGAGCAGCGGAGATGAAACAATTGACCCAAAGATGTGTGAGCACGACCGGGAATCGAATCCGCGACATTGTCTCTAAGGTGATGGCCGTACCGCTGCGCCACCGCTGCTCGACTTTTAATAATGCTGTTATATAATTGTAGGCACAAGAAACAAAATCCGTAGAGGTATCCACCGCTGTAGCGCCGAGCGGTGCGGTGGATGTGACCACCAACAACGGTAACGTCACTGCCGATCTGTTGGGACTGTCCGATACAAATGAAGTAAGTACTATATGTTCTGTGTACGATTTATTTGTGCCATTCTATAACTGAATAAAGCGTAAGTTTATTGTGCGTTTCAAGTCTTATATCTTTAAATGAGCAATTCTTGTATCTATCGATCTAGCTAGGAATCATTTTTAGAAAATGTCATTTAACAATAAAAAACCGAGCAAAGCACGGTCATCCAGATATTAAGAATAAAACTGGAAATCCGCCATGTTGGACCGCAATGCGCAACAACTTCCTATTTTTAGTACGGTGGGCAAAAATAATACATTTAGATGAAAATTTGAACGAAATGCTCTTATGTATCTTATTGCAGTATGAGAAAGATTGGGCCTTTAAAGTTAAATAATCAGGTACGAACATATTTTATTAACTTCGGACGAAAATAAATGGTGTTAAAATAAGTTTAAACGTGTGTATGTCTGTGTATTTGTGTACAAGTTTGTGGCATCCCAACGCGTTACTTTAGGTAGGTAGGTAGCGACTTAATTTTCTACATAAATCACTTTTCCATACATTAAAATATAATTTATTACGTGGGTTGATATTTTTTGCTGACGCTACTTTTGCTTGGTTTTTTGGTGTGAAGTTAGCTGCGAGTCCAGTCCTATTCTTATTTGAAACGAATGGTATTACACTTGACGCTTTGGCACAGTGGACTGTTTCGCCGCATTAGACCAAACTAAAAGATATGTTCATCACACAAATGTTTGTCTCGGGTGGGAATCGAATCAACGACCTTCTGTGTAAAAAGCAAGTATCTTACCGACCACGTCAACGGCCCGTCAGAATAATGATGATAGCATAATATCATTATCATTGTTATTTTACTTTCAGACAGTGGACATACCAGTAGAGCAGCCGACGGCCAAACTGTCGACCAACGACAACACGCCAACATCCAACACTGAGACCAACAACGGTAACACAAACATTGGCCATATATCCGCCAACTTTATACAAACCGAACGTTTATCCAACGAGAACCAAACTAAAATGGACGTTCCCAATCTATTAGACGAAGATTTCACAACACATAACGGTCACAATCACCATACAATGACGTTGCAGAATGCAATCTAAGCGTATGTAATAAGGTTGGTTTTTGAATAGTCGGTTTTCACAGCGTATATATTGGCTCGGTCAGGTTGTGAAAAGGCAAGCTAGCAATATACACTATTAAGTTAAATACGTATTTATATTTATTTAATCGTGCCTATATAGAGATATTCCTCGGTCGAAGCCTAAACCATTCACTGTCCTAATACAAAACGATTTGACAATCTTCAAGAACTGCGTAACAGCAAAAATCCCCGAAACTCACTTGCAGTCACGATCGATACAGTATACTGGGTTCGTTCTTTCGTTCCTGAACATCGGGCAAGATGTGGTCAAGCACGTCTATTTTAGATTAAAACAACTCTAACAAAGCATTCAGTTTTCACTACAGTGGTAGCATCTTCTGGTAAACAGTAGCAAAACTTACCATTAAAAGCTACTGTTGAAGGAAACTAATTCACTTGAGTAACTCCGTAGTGATTCGTTCCGAGGAACTGCTCCACGGTAGGGAATGAAATGAACTGAATCGCTATTACGGGGTATTGTCGTTCCGCAGTTTTAAGTTCACTCACTGAACTTAACTGGCGCAAATAGCTCTCAGCCACTCTTACTCGGACTGTTGTAAACGTGAAACTGCGGAGCGAAAATATCGCGTAGTACACTGTATCCAACCCCCACTACGCCAGCGTGTGTGGATTAAGGCCTAAATTCTATCAACTCGTAAGATAGCTGAGAGGAGACCCGTGCAAGGGTTGAAGAAGAACCTGTGCGGTGTTTCGTTCACTGAACTTTCACTCGTTACACTATGCTGGTACTACAGATTCACGGAGCGGAAGGAACTGGAACGAGTTCAGTTCAAGGAACGAGATTTGATGAACCAGTTCCAGTGTGAATGACAGAGCCCATGCCTCTTTTTGTTTTACAAATTGACGTTTACGTTATCGAGATTATTTTTCTAACCTACACGAAGTTGGAAAAATAATATTCAGCCATTTAAAAGTCGTTATTTATTCAACAATGGCCACATACGGTACACATATAGTATACAAGGAATCGTGTATGGATTAAGGTTTAAACTCTCAACACTTAAGATAGTTGAGAGAACGCCCATACCCAGGTATGGGACACTAATGGGTTTATTGTATTTTTTCGATTTAGCACAAATAGTAGTTTGAATTTTTTTTGTTCTAAACAATGATTAATAATGAAAATGGAGCGACTCAAACCATATAATACGACGGAATTACGTGATCAATAAAAATGCATAATATTGTATTTCAACTAATTTATTCAAATTGGTGTCTTATTTTAATTGACTGTTGGTGCTAGTAAAATTTTAGGTAGAAATAACAAATTGATATATTTTCTTTAATAATAATAATACTATTAAAATAAAGACATCGGGAAAAAATCACCCAAAGAATTAGCGAAATGTTTTTTAAGTAATTCCCATCTATAACTTGATATGTTAACTGGTCGCGTGAAGGCTGACAGTCCGTTCAGTAAATTTATTCTTGTCTCTAAAATACCTTTAACTGATATGTTGGCTAACTTGTAAGCTGAGTATGGCAACACATATTTTACGTTAGCCAACAACTACAAAACTGTCAGAGACAAAGGAACTAGAGCTTTAATAGCTCAGGAAGTGCTGTACAATGCAATCAATAACATCAAGTTATAACCAGTTATCGGGTTATATCTTTCGCTCTTAGAGATTTTTACATTTAACAGAAAGAGATGGAGAATGCTAAATTATAACAAAAGAGTAGGTAGTTACAATGTTAGTGAAAGGACCAAGAAAGCCAATATGTATGCTTGAAAACATGGTATGTTAGTTCTGTCACTCTAAACTAAATTTTAATAGTAGCTTTCGTCATATTAATGCTGGCAACATTGTGGATAAGATGTACCATCGTGACGTTGTCCTTCCCGTCAGTTTTTAAAATACAAAATGGAGGAACATTCGATACAATTATCGCTGTAATACTTTAGCTGAGCGTTGAGAACGTTCTCCAAATGATTGCCAAGTTTAAAAAATCGTTCAGAATGGGTAAAGTTGAGTCGGCAATGCTCGTATGATGTCTTTGGTGGTACAATCGTCTAGATTGTGCTGTGTCCACTTACCTTGAGGTATACCATCATGCTCACTAACTTAGTAGAATAAAAAATATTTTTTTTAGAGTGACAGAACGATAGAAGGCGCTAAATTATCGTAAAATAAAATATGATTAATGCATTTATGTAATTTATATCCGACATCTTGGTTTTAACTAACAAACGCTAACGGTTCGGTTAAGGACAGTCCATTTAGCAGTAGACTAATATATCTACGAGATAACTTGTGTATGACTTAGCGTAGACTGGCGGTAGGCGGCGAAGAGGGCGACTAACTTATAATCAAATATACATATGATATGGCTGTCATTGCTCGCAATAATATGGTCATTACTCCATAGATTAATAATTCATTGATTTCTTAAGAGAATATTGATACAATTCCAATGGGATAGTGAGTTTTCGTGTTGTACATAATTTCCTTCTTAACAAAAAATATACAATGGAAGATGAGATATAATTTATTTTTGTAAATACATACAAAGATCTCCATGTCATGGAAAATTGAGATAATAATATTTTTATTTAGTTTGAACGATAAAAATCTATTAATCCATGGAGTCATGATGGACTTATGTATGAGTCTAAGGGTGCACTATGAAAGGATTTTTCAAAACACGCTCTAAGAGAATGAAATAGGGATCACGCATCTGAAGCTGCGAGCGGAAGCTAATTTTATGTATGTATATATGACCTTTTTAAAAACTGTGCGGGTACCTCTTCGCCGCCATTCCATCACGTTGACGCTTAAAATATATTTTGCGAGAAGTTTGTAATTGTACTTTATAACTTTATGAGCGGAGTTCGGTTGTATACAGTTTACAAGCGTGTCGATAAAAGCTAAGTTCGCTTGTACGCTGTTGTGCTGCGTTCTACTGGCCTGCTCCTTGTTGCAATTAGTAGCTCAAAGCATTTTGATTCTTATGCTTTAACGTTATTTGCCGCGGCTATTGGATGTTACTCTTGACAACTACTTGCAGCTGGTTTCAATATTGTATCGGTGGATTTGTTTACTAGAGATTGAGTTTTAACTTATTTTGTATGAAGCTGTTAATAATATTGTAGAACATTGCGATCATCTGATCTATGGGCTAATTCACGTAATTTCCTGACGCGCCGATCAAGTTGCGGTGCAGTTGCAATTAAGTTTACGTCTTAGTGGAAAATAGTATTATTGTATTTGTCATCTTAATATATATATTTCTTGTGTGCGTGTGTATGTGACTGAACTCCTCCTAAACGACTGGACCGATTTTGATGAAATTTTTTGTGTGTGTTCAAGGGGATCTGGGAATGGTTTAGATTCACAATTTTGCGCGGTACGAAGTTCGCTGGGGCAGCTAGTAAATATATATAACATAAACGCTAAAGGGCTCACGTGTCGTGAACTTAACTCGAGCGTATCTGACAGCGGTTGTCGAAATTACGAGAATTTGAAAAGGGCTGTTTTAATTGAAACTTAACTGCAATTGAACTTTTAATTTCGTGAATTAACCTACTGAACTAAGCATAGCTTGTACTATGGTAACCAAATGTCATTCGGTGGTAACGATATCTACAGATAGAATATTGAAATCAGCCGTTGATTGATGTATAATTATGGGGGTGATAATATCTTACACTTACCCTATGAGCAATGTATTAAGTTGTATCGATGCTATGAATTTCAAGGAACCATGTAAACTACTTTTATAGGCTTCAAAAGCCTAGAAAAAGCCTACCTACATACGGCTACGCATTAAACTATACAAAACTAGTATCTAATTAATCAATATAACCTCTCGTTGTACGGAAATCTTATACAATACGAGATCAACTTATACTGGATATGTATAGCTTGTTTAGCCGTAGGTCCCTAGAATTGTCTTAAGCCTATTAACGGCATAAAGCAAATAAAATCTTGGATATTACAATTATTATTTAAATTATAACCATTACGAAATAATATTTATTCTACGAATAATGTAAACTTAACATTTGCTAACGCACTTACATATTAGTGAAGATTTGATGTAATCTGTATAGCTGATAATATACCATTAATTTGGTGATGATTCTGTTGAATAGACTAAAATGTTAGACTGAAAACTTAATAGTTTCAATTTCGTTTAAATCATTACATAGTATAAAACAAAGTCGCTTTTTCTGTCCCTATGTCCCTATGTATGCTTAGAGCTTTAAAAGTACGCAACGGATTTTGAGGCGGTTTTTTTTAATAGATAGGGTGATTCCAGAGGAAGGTTTATAAGTATACATTGCACCCGTGCGAAGCTGGGGCAGGTTGCTAGTTGATAATATTTGTAATGAATACGTTATTTATTGTCAAGACAGATTGCTGAAGATAGCGATTGCCATTTTCCACGCATAAGTAACTAGGTTAGATTGTACAAAACAATAGTAAATATTTTGTTTTCGATTCGATTCGTTACGAGTTCGATTTCCATATCCGCGCGAAGCATCGACACTCCCGATCGATCGTTTGTGGAACGAAGTTCCTTACGGCAGGCTTGGAGGGGATAGGGATTTTGCTGCGCGACGGAACTGAAAAAAATGTGATAGTAAAACCGTAAGAAAAAATCCGTGGAAAAAAGTGCGTGGAATAAAACCGTTAAATGAGACGTGCGCAGGCGCGACAGTCGCATACACAAGCGAGTAGTGTATAATACCTTTCTCTTTCTCCCTCTTTCTTTATTAACTTCGTTCCTACCTCCTGGTGTCCCACGACACCACATAATTTTTTAACATTTACTTTTGTTCAGTGACGCCGCAGGATATGGATTAAATTGTGGAATCCGCAGCCTGCATCAATGTTTCCCGATAGCTATAATCAGCCGATCTTCAAGTTAACGAGTGAATCGGTATTTACTGGGTAATCGTGTCCCATCGTTATTTGCATCATTGCTTCACATCAGGCAAGTTGTGATCAAGCCTATTTTAGGACAAAAAAATATTTAAATGGATAATATTTTGATGGTAATTAGTCATAAACAGAATCATCACCGTATAAATTGTAAAATACTTCAGTAATTTGTATGAAAACCGAGGTGTATGGTTATGTGTGATACAATTTTGTTAGTGTTAATTTTAATTGTACCATATATTTTTTTTACTTTACGCGGTATTATTGTGAATAAAGTATTGGAACAAAATATAACAAGGAAATAAATATGTTCAACTTATGTAATGAATGAAATAACGCATCTATCTAGACGTCAATGTTTTACTGTAAGACATTTACAACTTGATTTTTAGCTTGAAGACAAAATGTTTAAATAAAACTCAATTTACACTACTAAGGGAAATGAATGTCGTTTACACTGAATTTTTTTTAAGTATTTGACAAGTGATTAATTTTGTCAATGTTTAGTCTTGTGATCGCGTGAATAAAGTTAATCACATGTCAAATACTATTATTACTAAACGATAGCTAACCGCAAATAAACTTATTAAGAAGCGCCTAGTTTGTTTGCAACAAATATAAGTAGTAGCTGGATTCAAATTCCCATTCGTATACTCTTTGTTATGTATGACATTACTAATGTCAAGTTATACTATAGCTAATTAGACGCACACTTGAATAGATTTGGGTTTTGAACTGCTAGTGCTTACATCCAATAAATATGTCCGGAGTCCTTTGAAAATAACTGAATAAACTTCTAAAAGTAACGTTATACTGCAAAATAATTAGTAAAGTTGACGTTATCTTGACTTCACACCAAACTGTGTCTAATCAATACTTTTTTTTAACTAATATTGAGGTATTGGCCACTTTGAATTTCTTTCTGTTTTCAGTTATTTTTAAGGGACTTTTTACTTGAAGTTTCTAAAGAGTATCATAAAAAGTTACTATAATGTAATCGTAGGTTATTTAACCAGTTATAATATACATTTTTTGTATGTTAAGTAGATAGCATTCAATGTTATGCAGCTTTTTGTAACAGAGTAGGTTATCTACCATTTAGATTGATGAATTACTCTTTAAATTGGGTTGCAACTATCCCTTAACTAATTACTCGTACCTATAAGCGTAACATATTATTAAACTTAACATTTTGTCAAATACAAAACCAACTACGTTAATCATTTGTCAAATACGCTTACAGGTAAGAAGTTAACTGTTCTATTAGCAACTAGTAGTGATCTTGCTGTCGTTGACAAATTTTACCTTACTAAATGAAGTTATGGCAAATTTCAACAGTTTAGCAAGTATAGTTTGTGCCAACAAGATCATTACTATAAATGAATTAATAAAGTCATAGGTTTTAGTTATATTTCTCATAGAAATATTAATCAAACTCATATCTAGCTTTTCTGTATTTAGAAATCAATTTTTATGCATATATTTGGGTCATTTCTATAGAAACATAACTGAAGTTTGTGGTTTAAATTTATTCCTAATTGTATATTATTCCGTAATCTTTTTTTTTCACATAATAATAATAATAGTAGTTTTTTTCTAATTAATGTTTACTGTTTATGGATTATATTGCATGCCTATTTATATTTATTCACTAGAATAGTGAAATTAGCTAGACATGTATTTGAATGTTTTAGATATATTAAGACTGGAAATGGAGTGGTGTTGTCAACTCGCTAAATGTCACGATGACAGATGTCATTTGTTAATAGAGTTGTATTAGTGTCAGTATATTCCATAAACGGTATCAGTAACAGTGTTATTAGGCTGGGTCTTGTGTTTTGTTTTTGGAAACGTCTTTTGTTTGTTGTTATGAAACAAAACGTGGAGACCCTGCTTTATACGTTGGTTGTAAGTAAGTATTTAATTGTCATACTATTTCGCTTGTAGGTAACTTTGTACGTTTATGTTTTATTTTGCTTACCCATACATCTGATCGATGAATAAAATGAAAAATCGTGTAGTAACCCCCCACGGCGTTTATTATACGAGTGTTAGACTTTCACGCGGCTCGACTGTCAGTTTGACAGGTATGTCAAGGTGACAGGAGCTGTGGTTCGGTGTAAATGTGGCGGGACCGGTGTGACAGGCCGTCGTATAACTGTTTGAGTGGCTGTTTTAACTGAATTTAAGTTTAAATGTATAAAATCTACCATACAATATTATCATACTCCGTTACTAGCCAACTTTACCAAAACGAATATTTTTAAACTTCTTAATTTCTCTCAATTAGAACAGTCTCTAACACTAAACCTAACAAAATTAAACTTAATTTTGCATTGACCGTTATTTATTTAAATTTTAAAGAGAACCCATTATGGCGGCCCGTGTCACTGGTCACGCGCGTGTGTTGTGTGCGAGAGTTTACAGGTCCATACATCGGTACGGTTAGAATATAAAATGTAATTACAATCATAGATGGACATGGCTTCGATGCGTTATATTACTACTGTATTACGTTAAACAACATGGATTTATTAAATGAAACAATTTTAATACGAAAATAAATACAAAGAAGTTATTTACTGTGTATTATTTTTAGATAAATGCAGATGATATCTTTTGTTAGACTTGCGTGCATAATGGATTGCAAATGGCGCCTGCAATGAAACTCTTTTGTGGCGCACGCCTTTGGTTTAACGCCTTTTGAGAAGAGTGCGTGTGGTTAGGTGTTAGAACTAATATTTCCAATCGTGTACGATTGCACATGTGATATTTGTAAGTAGTTTGAAGGATTATTTTATTGGTTGGCGATTGGTAGACGTTGATGCAGGTCCTTGTTTGTGTGTAATACTGATTTATTTATTTGAACAACCAGTAGTTATTACATTTTTTTAAATCTAAATTAACTAGCACTAACATAATTATAATTAAATGCATAACATTTTAACAGTGCCACAGCATGCGTATGATTACATATAATGAAAAAAAGGGTAACACTTGACTTACTATAAAAATAACAAAACAAAATTATTTAAATGAGGAAACCAGAAATGGAAACAAATATCAATATAATAAAAAGAAAAAGAAAAATATATGTATAATGTTTGTCTAACGTGTATCTTTAGCTCTCAACAAACTCAGAACTTTTTTCCTGAAGACAGGTAGGCTATCGGCAAAAATATCTAGTTCGCTGATAACCACATAACACCAAATTAGCTCTAAGTGTAATTTGTTGTTGCTAATAGGAATAATCCGTGTATTCTGATAGTATAAAGCTGAAGAAAAGTTTAGTTGAACGCGCTAATCTCAGGAACAAGTGATGCGATTTGAAAATTTCTTGCAATGTTAGCCCATTAATTGAGGAAGGTTATAGGAGTTATATCCCACAACTGGGCAACGGTGGCGCAGTGGTACGGGCCTCGCCTTAGAAAATTAAGGTCGCGGGTTCGAATCCTGGTCGTGCCCACACATCTTTGTGTGAATTGTTTTGTCTCCGCTGCTCAACATCGGTGAAGGAAAACATCGTGAGGAAACCGGCATGACTAAGAACTAACCATTCGAGGACATGTGACATCCACCAACCCGCACTTAGCCAGCGTTTGTGGATTAAAGCCAAAACTCTGTCAACTCGTAAGATAGTTGAGAGAAGACCCGTGCCCAACTGTGGGACACTAAAAAGGGTTGAAGTGGGCACGTATAAGTAGTTGCGACGGAAAGGTAATGATGATTAAAACAACAGGAAAATTGACAACTCTGTATATTTATTGGTAATATGATACAGTTAATACAACATTTTGTCAGCCCTTACAAAATGTCTGGATACGGAAAAGTTAAACTAACCCTACGAACATTTTTCGTAGAACTAACCTGACTTACGTATATATTTTTTTAACAAATCTGAATTAAATAGGTAGGTAAGTAAGTATTATTTAGGGGTGTATAAATACTAGTAGTTACTAACGCTTTTATGAACACAAGACCTACGTAGCAAGTTTTTGAAATTTTAATACGTTTTTCAAATACAACGTGATATGGCGTAATGTCGTTTCGAACCTTTCGACACCCCGCCAATAAGCGTAGTGTTCATAAAAGTACTCGTAGTAAGCAAAAAAAATAATTACAAACTTTACAAAGGTTATAACAATAAAATTAAATATTTTATTTTATTTTGGAAAATACTGTAGGTACATAAACATATTTATCTTTTATTTTCCTAAATTGACGAATTACATTAAATCTATACTCCATTAATAAATATATTATCTATATTTGAAATTACCTTTTATGAATCTATCTACTATGGTAAAACTTTATTATCTAGGTTTTTAATAATTTATTAGGTTAATGTTTGTAATAAGGTTTTATATTTTTATGAGGAGGACATCAGGTAAGGTATACACTTTAGTCTAATATACATAATTATTTACCTACATATATATTAGTGTAAAACATAATAATGTACCAAGAAAGAATATTTTTTGAATGTGAAGTCTTCATGACCGAAAAAGACCAATTGTTAACAAATGTAAGATAACTTTCACTCAAAAATATTTTTACCTACTTTTATTATTCGTCATTCAATAGAATTGCTTGAAGCTTGAGGTGAGAAGTTTTAGAATAAATCCTTGGTTTAGGTAGACTTTTACGTTACTAAGGTACAAATGTCAAAGTAGATAACGTCTTTCGCTTCACACCGTGTAATGACAACACGTAATAACTTGTCAAAATCATTCTAGTTTGACATTACTCAGTTCATAGCTATAGCCGTCCTTTTCTGGCGCTGCATGTTAGTAAAAGATAGCAATACTCCTAAATTAATTTAGTTTTTGAACTAGATTGAGAATCTGCATCATTAGGTAAGTAGGTAATATTTTAAATTATGACCAAAAATTTATTAAATTTCAAATACTTTAAATAGGTAAGTACTTACGTTTTAAACTACGTTCACAGGCGTTTGGTCAGTACAAGACTTACAGTCCATCAAATCTAAAAAGTACCGTTTGACAGTTCTAAACGTAGTAGGTACATTTAGAATTTTATTTTTTGTATGAATATTGTTTATGTTATGTTAAAATAAAAATAGCTTCATAATTCAATTATTTTACAGGAAAGCTAATAAAAATAGTGTGAATCACGCCTCTATAAAGCTAATTTAATACAAAACAGTGAAACGTGAAACGGTACCTCTTAGATTTGATGGACTGTAGAGGTGTGAGTTCGTAGCTGACGCCAACAGCAGCACACTTAGTGGTTTCTATGTATTTCTATGAAGTATATAGCGACGTGACGTGTCGCTAACAACTTTTGTTTTATTCTTGAATAGGCTGGCGCTTGACTACAACTTACCTTATGTTAAACAATGATGTAGTCTACGATGGGACGCGCCAGCCCAATGTAGGTACCGATTCACTCGTGATTACGAATGACTTTCGGTGAGTGAGGCAGTGAAATGAGGCTCCTTAAGGTTGAGACCATAAAGGAGCAACAACTGTAGACAATGGGTACCTACTTACGACCTATTTCATAGAAATACCTACTTAACTAATAGTGCCGCAATAGCATATCTGCTGTTGTCTGCAGTCGGCTACGAACTTACATTTAGCCATCCTGTGAGGAAGTAGGCTTCCCTATTACTGGGTAGAGTACTCTATCTACCTACATAAACACCAAAAAGTTCTGTTGTAAAGTTTCAATTGCTTGCGGGCATTGGCACTATAGAAACGAATGGACTCTAGATAGAAAAGATAGTTTCATTTAATCAATGAGAACTCGTGAAATAACGCTATAATAAGCCTTAAAGATAATGTAGTAAAACGAGAAAATCTTATCTCATAGGATATGTTGCAAATACAAGTCTTTTTAAGAAATTGTTAACGTTTTTAAAATACATTTTATTTGTTCAATATATCCAATTTACAAGACACTTAGTTCGGCGTTTCCATTTCCGGGCTTGAATCTGAAACAGGAAAGAATTATTTTATGAAATTACCTCAAATAACTTGCTATTTTTCCTTAAATAGGTACCTATTAGGTATTAAACCTTTTAACAGCTCATCCAAAATCTATTGCCTGTGTTTATTACGAATCTATAAAATATATGTACCTACTTATCTACAACGAATAGGTGCAATGACTGAAAATGAAACATAGAACTTGCATGTCTTTTTTAAATACATAATTATCATGACGGGCAATTAACGCGCTCACCTTCAATTTGGCTTTACGTTTCGACACGGGTTGCACCGGTCGTGGTTGGAAGCAGACTGATCCAGCGAAAAAGCTCCGTTGATGACGGCGGTCAAAAATACTGAACCGATTTGGATGAAATTTGGTATGGAGGTAGTTTGAGACCCAGGGAAAGACAGGGTAGTTTTTTTCGACTGCGCAATAAGAGGTTGGTCGTTTCTCGAAATACGCGCGGGCTGAATTGCGGTTGGAAAGCTAGTTACTGCTAGTATTGTCTTAGATTTACGCGAATATCACACATTGAAATAAAACTACTTTTTAACGGATTTTATCGCGGTTTATTTTAGATTTTAGATCCCGACGTTTCAAAGTCTTTTCAGACTTCATCTTCACGGGTGGACTGAGATATTTGACGTACAAAAATATTAATCACAATTATTACTGACTATCTTCAAATATTAATATTTAAGTTGCGTTCCGATTTAAGCAAACTGAGCTCACAGTGTCTTGAATTCTGAGTTGATATACTGCTAGGTAATAAACTTATTTCGTTCGACTTTACGAACCTCTGAACTAGAATTCGAACGAAATAATTTATGTATGTTTTTTTTTAGTTGTTACCAAAAGATGAGACATAAAATTCCCTCATAAAATTCATCATAAAACAAAAACTAAGGACATATTGCCCAACACTTTATTATTCAGGATTCTGTACGTAATTCCCGTCTTAATAACTTGGGTCATATGCGTGACCTTTCTATTAATATTCATACAAAATTTCATGTAATAAAAACATACCATCAGACCACTTCTTGCCGCGCATGCCAAAGAATCCCATCTGTGCCTTCCTTTTAAGTGGGGGGTCATTTTGGTCGAGGAAAAACTTAATTTCATCCCCTTCTGTGTTTTTCAAATCCTTTTTGCCCCTCACGCCGATGAATTTGCCGCGAAACGATAAATCGTAAGGCCGTTTATCGTTTAACGACTTCTTTCCACGGACTCCAAAGAAATGTTGCATTGCAGCGGCTCTTTTATCGATTTCATTGGTCTCTTCAGATTCGTCATTAGTTCCTTGATTATTAAAATCGATTTGCGCCAAGTATTTAGCGACCAGTTCCTTTAACATAGGGAATTCTGAATCCATCTTCGATTCTTTTGATGTGTAATCTATCTGACCGATTAAAGATCCTCGTGGATAGATTTCGTTAGACTCATACTCCGGGTATAGAGTTGATTTCTTTCCCCTCATACCCACAAAACCCATGGGAGCCCGTTTGTATTCATCTGGAACTTCCAGTGCATTATTAAGGTTCTTCTTGCCTTTAACACCGACAAAAAATTGAGGTTTCCGTTTATAGATTTCCTCTGAAGGTGGGTCGTCGAAGTATTTCTTGCCGCGCATACCGACGAAACCTTGGGGAAAGCGTTTGATCATCTCCTGAGCAGTGACGACGGAGAAGATATGAAGACTTAGGAAGATGAGACATACCCGGGAAGACCCCATTGTTGTTTGATCTGAAAATAAAGAAGAATATTGTGTCAAGTTGGTACAAACATAATCTTAGCCCACGAATGTAATAAATAGGCCCTTTTTAAATATTTTATGCATTACAGATGCATTCGGGACCTTTTACCCAACTGTCAAGAAAGAATAAATGTTTTTCGCTCGAATCTTATAAGAGATTTTTGTTATTATTTATCATAGATGTTCAAATGAAATGGTGGATTTTTAGCAGCATTGTCTTAAATTTACACGAATATCACACATTTAAATAAAACTACTTTTTAACGGATTTTATAGCGGTTTGTTTTAGTTTTTAGATCCCGACGTTTCAAAGTCTTTTCAGACTTCATATTCACGGGTGGTGTTTAATTTACTTGTACGAAAACCCAAGCAAAATCAACTCAGAATTCAAGACACTATGAGCTCAGTTTACTTAAATCGGAACGCAACTTAGATATTAATGTTTGGAGGTTGTCAGTAATAATTGTGATTAATATTTTTGGACGTCAAATACCTCAGTCCACCCGTGAACATGAAGTCTGAAAAGACTTTGAAACGTCCGGATCTAAAATCTAAAATAAACCGCGATAAAATCCGTTAAAAAGTAGTTTTATTTAAATGTGTGATATTCGCGTAAATATAAGACAATACTAACCTACTTACAGTAAAATTATAATAGTCGAAAACCAAACATGAACCCAAAATACGTCCATCCTACATTTAATACAATCCCCAAAAGAGATATTACCGCCAAGCAGCGCTGTAAATAATAATGTGTCAAGTAAACATTAATACACGAACTGTTGCATAATTACTAGAAAATGTAAGCGGCGTAAGTTTTTAATGTAGGTATTCATCATTCCCCTTGCCTTTTTCCCATTTCTATTGGGGTCAGCTCCCAGTCTAACCTGATGCGGCTAGTTACCAGAATTATACGAACGACTGCCATCAGACCTTAAAACCCAAAGAGACCAGTAGCCGAGATAATAATAATAATATAGTGGGACATTAACACACACGGTCGTCTGATCCCAAACTAAGCAGAGCTTGTACTATGGAAACCAGATAACTGGTAATATACTACATATAATACTTTTCTTTTGTAAATATATACTTAAATATAGATAATTACACCCAGACACAAGACAAACAGACATATTTAAACGAATGTTTGTCTCGGGTGGGAATCGAACCCACGATCTGCGGCGTGAAAAGCAAGTATCTTACCGACCACGCCACCGGCCCGTCAACTACTACTTGTAACTATTGTCATAGATCTGTTAAGTATTAACGTGCTCTCAGCGGCACGGAGGGTAGTCCCTCAACCAACCAGACACCGAAGCAAGTGTTTGTTTTCACGCAAAGATTGTCTGAGGCGGGAATGGAACCCGCGACTTTTCGGTCACAGTATAACGTAATCGGATGGCTTACACCGCTCGACTACCGAGGTATTCTAAGTAAGTAGGTAATAAAAGTTAAAAAAGTAGGTATAAAAGTGTAGGTAATGCCGGTGGGTCGTGGTGGCATAATGCTTGCTTTTACACGCCGCTGGTTGTGGGTTCGATTCCCACACAAGACAGAAATTTGTGTGATTAACATATCTGTTGTCTCAAGTGGGTATAATTATATTTATGTATTTTTTTATCCTAAAATAGGCTTGTACTGGACCACAACTTGCCTGATGATGATGCAATCTACGATGGAACACGCTTACCCAGTGAATACCGATTCACTCGTGAGTTGAAGACCGCCAGATTATAGCTATCGGGAAACATACCTAGATGCCGGCAGCGAATTCCACAATATGGCAGTTCGCACAATGAAAGTCGAGGCAAAGCGTTTTGTGCGTACCCGTGGAATTTCCACCATATAACGGTGGCGTACAGCCGTACCTCTACTTGTCCGATGGAAGGACGGTGATGTGGGAATAGGATTGTTTTATTCCAACGCACACTCACCGATGTGTGTCCGGTAAAAGACCGAAAGACTAGCAACTATGCGGCGATGCTCGAGGCTTTGCAATTTAGAAATGATAATATGCTTTATTTTTTTTAAGACGCGAGTCTACTTAAAAATAGTCCAATTTCTTTTCCCACCGTGCAGTGAATGACTGGCAACTACTGAGAAACACTGCCAAAAAACTCAGTAAGCTTTTTTTCTTTTTTAAATGAAGTACTTAAATCTATTACATTTTGTTTGTTTATTGTGTTGAATTAGAGCAACTTAATTCCAAGCGTTTTTACCCGTTAGATAGTCTGAAATTTTATAATACGCTTTCTTACATAACGTAGATTTTATAGATATTTTAAATTTGATAATAGTCATTTCCCTAATATTATTTGGAAGTTTATTGTAGAAACGTATCTATACACTGCCCCGCAAAAGAGTTACTGATTTTGTGGAGTCGAGTATGATGTGCTACAAGATCGTTCTTATTTCTATTATTCAAATTATGTGTGTCGCATATTTTTTTAGCTACGTAGTTTAGCGACGTGGTCTTATTAAATTTCATAATATTTTTATGCACATACCTACAATAAATTTTCATAAATATATTGGGAAGCGACAGTCAAAAGTCAGTATATTTTTCTGTACACTATTACTGCAATATTATTCCAAGGACGCACGTATAGTACATTTACAATAATGATAGTATCTATAAATCTAGTTAAATATTGTTATGGTACCTATCTAATATTGTTTCCCCTTTGATATTGATATTAATGTGCCTATGTTGGCTGTTTGGTGGTTATTTCAACAACTATTAACAATCATTGAAATAAAACTACTTTTTAATGGATTTATCGCGGTTTAATTTAGATTTTTATGTCCCGACGTTTCAGTCTTTTTAGACTTCATGGTCATGGGTGGACTGAGATATTTAATGTCCAAACTTATTAATCACAGTTATTAACTGACTTCCTACAAACATTACATTATTTAAGTTGCGTTCCAATTTAAGCAAATTGAGCTCATAGTGTCTTGAATTCTGAGTAGATTTTGCTTGGGTTTTGGAAATAATAACACTCTCCTAGCCATCCCGGCTACGGCGGCCAGTCTGAGCTGACTAGCAGCACGAGATAAACGTGTGCGCAAACACAAGTGCACTCTCTATTCCCTTTAAATTGAGGGTTAGGTAGGGGGGACAAATTCCCGACCGGTGAGAGATCTGGCTCATGACCGACGGCTTTACGTCCTCTCCCAGTCACGGGGGTGTCACACCACGAACTTCCTGACTTTATACGGGATTAGCTAACAACTAGGACGGGCAATAGCAAACATTTGTAATAACTTCATTGTTAAAAAACGTATAGACATTAATATGTGTGGATGTTTGTTACTCTTTCACGCATAAACTACTGAACGGATTTGGTTGAAATTTGGCACAGAGATAGATTATAACCTGGAATAGCATATAAGTAGGCACTTTAACATGCAGCACCACTCTTGCGGGCGCTGCGTATGCACAACACACTGTCTGACCAGATAGATCTGTTCTGGTGTACACTGAACGTATTCACAAAGGATGCTTACTGCCTCTGTAGAATCAAGTAGGTAAATTATTTTAGATTTCAGAAGCGTAAGTATTTATTTTTGGGGGCTAAGTCACCTTCATCCGTGGGTGTACACCTTTAATTGAATCCCCACACGTGGCCCCCGGGTGGTGCAAATCAGGTGACAATCAACTAGTGGTAGGCTTCGGCCGTGGTTAGTGACCACCCACCAGGCAAAACCGCACCGTCAAGCGGCTTTGTCGTGTTCCGGTGCGATGTCTGGTGACACCATGCAGTGAGGGTGGGTCGGAAATGTCGCTCCTTTAAGGTTTCTAACCTTAAGGAAGCTCATTCCACTGCCACCTTCTCACCGATAATCATTCGTAATTTTGAGTGAATCAGTATACTGGGCTGGCGCGTACCATCATAAACTACATCATTGCTTAACATCAGGCAAGTTGTAGTTTTGACTATCGAAGAATAAAAAAAAGACTTTAGAAATAAGATTTACTACCTACTCTGTCGCATTAGGTTAGCCTGTTATGATAGTTGTAAGTTATGTTAAATAAATAAATAAATAAAACCTCCCAATAACACGCGGGCGAAGCCGCGGACGGGAGTCATAAGTAGCCAGTAAACAAGCAAGCTTTGGAAAAAAACGTAATTTTTACCCTTTTAAAAATAATTACTTATAAAATCTAATTAACTCCAAAAATTCAATTAAATTGCAAACATTTCCTTGACAAAGATTTTACAGAACCATCTAAAAATAAACTTACGTGCCTTCGCGTGACGACAAAAAAATAAAGTCTACTATGGAAAATAACCCGCTTGTATGAAAGAAAAGACCGAGACAGCAATATATAGATAGACTACGAGTGAAAAGGACGTATGATAGGCTAATGAGCGCTCTTCTAACCCTTATTAAGGCATAAAAGCCTTTTTAAACATGTAGTGTTGACATAAAAAAGCAATTCAGGTTTCTCGTGAGCTGAACATGAGATTGTTTCAAAATTGGATAAAACTGAACTTTGCTGCTGAGGATATTAAGTACCAGTACATATCCGATCGGGATTTAAATCAAGCAAATCTCGTTCAAAACCCTTCAGATGTTTTCACATGAAAAAGTAAGAACGTTGAACGTTATTAGACGGGCCGATGGCGTGGTTGGTAAGATACTTGCTTTTCACGCCGCAGGTCGTTGGTTCGATTCACACCCGAGACAAACATTAGTGATGAGCATTTGTGTTTGTGTCGAGTCGGGGTGTAAATATCTATTGTAAGTATATATTTACAAAAGAAAAGTATTATATGTATAGTTTTAACCAGTTATCTGGTTTCCCTAACACAAGCTCTGCTTAGCTTGGGACCAGATGACCGTTTGTGTTAATGTCCCAAAATATTTATTTTATTTATTTATTTACTACTTCAACCCTTTTAGTGCCCCACATCTGGGCACGGGTGTTCTCTCAACAATCTTACGAGTTGAGAAAGTTTACGCCTTAATCCACACAGGCTGGTTAAGTGCAGGTTGGTGGATGTGAGATAGTTGAGAGAACACCCGTGCCCAGTAGTAGGACACTAAAAAGGGTTGAGGTAATAGTTTAAGTCAGCCATAGTTACTTTTCTGCAGAATTTGTGTTCCAATACAGCGAGACTCCATTTTGTTTCCTCGCAGAGCTAATAGTTAAAAGCGTAGTGCACAAATTGCATTGCGTTCTATGTCCTCCCGTGTAATAAGTGTCGACGTACCTAACGGGTCATGTACACTGAATTACTAATAGATTCGATTGAAATCAGAATATCATGACTTTTTATTCTTTCTGAAGTTTTGCACAATTTTACCGAGATTTATGTTATTTATCAACTGGTAATTATGTTTCTGGTAATTAACTGGTGGTAGGCTTCGGCTGTGGTTAGTGACCACCCACCAGACAAAGCCGCACCGCCAATCGGCCTTGTCGCTTTCCTGTGCGATTTGTTTCGATGTCTGGTTGGTTGAAGGACTACCCTCCGTGCTTCGGTGAGCATGTTAAGCCATCGGTTCCGGGTGTCATTTAAAACACTATGATAGTCGTTACATGCAGTCAGAAGCGTAATATAATCTGACACATGGTCTAACCAGCTCGATTACTGTTTCCTTACTGGTTTCGAGGTCTGGTGGCAGTCGCTCGTTAAATTCTGGTAGCTAGCCACATCAGGTTAGACTGGGAGCCGAACCCAATAGAAATGGGAAAATGACGGGGAAATGAAAAAACCCCCTTTATTGGACTTCATTCCTTCTTTGAACCAGTATAGAGTTAATTGTATCGTAAAAAGGCTCGGAATATGATCCCGGCTTAGTCCCGGGACACCTAAACTATCTTGGATACCGCACGAATTTAATCAGAAAGATAATAGGAGGAGTTGGGAAGTTAAATTGACCACTTTCCTCCAGGCGTAGGGGGAGATAACATAGGAAAAGAAGAAAGTTAAAGGTGCCTCATCAAAATGGACTGAGTTCCACGGGTAATCCTTAATATTATTATAAATACGAAAGTAACTCTGTCTGTATTTAGCGCTTGCACGCCGAATCTACTGATCCGCTTTAGATGAAATCCGATGTGGAGAAAGTTGGAGAACCGGGTAAGGACATAGGATAGTTTTTATAGACATAGACGACTACGCAAAAAGAGGTAAATGGTTTAGCGCGGGAACTGACATACGCACAGGAGGACCTATTTGAGTTGGTTCCAGTAATAATTATTACTGCAAATAAGTAGTTATAGATTATTCCACAGACCATGATAAATAAATAAATAAATTTATTGGAACAAAGATTTAGTAGCTATGTGTGTATCTACATAAATCTATCTACCTACCTAAGTAAGGAAGGACCGAACATTTTTAATACCAAAACTCACCTAAAGCAAAACGCTCATTATAACTACAAGTATAATCATTAGCTAAAAGTACATAGGTATGAATCGATGGCTACCACATCTGTTTTCCTAGAAATATTATTATTAGCTACTTACAGCTAAAAATAATATTATTGTTCGTTATTATTACAGCTTTTATTATTGATTGACGTACATATTTATGGGAAAAACCAATTGCATGTCACACTAATCTCATTAACTAACCTAACATGTTATCTTATGGTTTGCCAACAATGATTCAATAAGGATATTAAAATTAGGTGTTTATAAAAGTATGTGCAGTATAAATCTAGCTGAATAAAAAGGGCAGGACAGACCAAAACTGCTAGTTCACAAATTAACGCTCAAAGGAAAATGGCGTGGTTATTGTGGAGTATAACAATTTCGCAAATAATTTTTGTTGCACACAGCGCCGTTCATGGGAGCCCACAGAAATTCCTTTTCGCGCCAGTCAACTCCGAAGCAGGACATCCATTATTCCTCACACAGTACATAGAGAATGGGGCTATTGAAGAGGGCAGGAGGCTCGCCCGTGTCCCCTTAACACAAAACCTCGGAATTCAAAGTTACGCCGGATACTTTACCGTCAACAAGACATATGATTCAAATCAATTCTTCTGGTACTTTCCCGCTATGAACGGGGATAGAGCTTTAGCACCCGTTGTTGTCTGGCTACAAGGTGGACCTGGCGCCAGTTCTCTGTATGGATTATTTAAAGAAAATGGACCACTCGAAGAGAGGAATGGAAAATTCGAAAAGAGGAAGGTCCATTGGGCCTTAAATCATCACATGATCTACATTGATAATCCAGTTGGCGCAGGCTTCAGTTTCACCAATGACTCACGCGGCTACTGCACTGATGAAACGCAAGTCGGAGAGCAGCTTTACTCCACATTGATACAGTTCTTCCAAATGTTTCCAGAACTACGGTCAAACAATTTCTTCATCACTGGTCAATCATATGCTGGGAAGTATCTACCAGCACTAGCCTATACTATTCACAAGAACAATCCTACAACTACAACAAATGTAAAAATTAACTTGAAAGGTATTGCTATCGGCAATGGTTGGGTTGATCCAATCCACCAACTTAATTATGGGAAATATTTAAAACAAATTGGACTTATAGATGACAACCAAGCTAAGGTGTATAAGGAGTATGAAAACAAGATTATTGGTTTTATCGAACAACAAAATTGGAATGACGCTTACAATACATACATCGACTTTTTAAGTGTTTTCCTTAATACGACTGGATTTTATAATACCCACAACTATTTGCATGCAAGAGTTAAACACAGCATGAAAGTTTTAGTACCGATGGTACTTAAACCTGAAACTCGCAAAGCTATCCATATTGGAAACCAACCATTTAATAATGGACTTGTGGTGTTACAGCATCTTAAACAGGATACCATGAAGTCAGTTACTCCGTGGATATCAGAACTTCTTGACCATTATCAAATACTGATTTACAACGGCCAACTGGACATTGTAGTTGCTTATCCATTCACTGTAAACTATTTGAGTAACTTAAACTTCACAGGAGCTGATGAGTACAAGACTGCGAAGAGACATGTCTGGCTGGTGGACGGGGAAATTGCAGGATATGTCAAACAAGGTGGGAATCTGGTTGAGGTTATGGTAAGAAATGCAGGACATATGGTGCCAGAAGACCAACCTAAGTGGGCACTTGATTTAATCACTAAGTTTACTCATCAGGAGACATTTGATGGTAAAAGAAAGAGGGTTCCAATCTTTTGAATGTATTGATTTTAAGTAACATATCTGTATGTGTTATAAGTATGTCTTTAAATAAATACCGTGTTAAATGTTGTAAGATTCTTTCACTGTAGTTTGTATTTGGCTGAACCATCCCAAAGGTGCAAAAGTACTCCTTGCATGAACGAACTTGTGCTTGGTATAGCACGAGCATCTGTTTTGGCGAGAAGTATCGACGCACCTTCGCGAGGACACATTTTTTATTCTTTGATAGGCTGGCGCTTGACTACAACTTGGCTGATGTTAAGCACTGATGCAGTCCACGATAGAATGTACCAGCCCAGTATACCGATTCACTCGTGATTACGAATGATTATCGGTGAGAAGGTGGCAGTGGAAGGAGCCTCCTTAAGATTAAAAACCTTAAAGGAGCAACAATTCCGACCCACCCTCACTGCATGGTGTCACCAGACATCGCACCGGAACACGGCAAGGCCGCTTGGCTGTGCGGCGTTGTCTGGTGGGTGGTCACTACCGACGGCCGAAGCCTACCACCAGTTGATTGTCACCTGATTTGCACCACCCGGGGACTACGTGTGGGGATTCAATTAAAGGTTTACATCCACGGACGAAGGTGACTCAACCCCCACCTAGGTTTATAGCCACCAGTTGAGCCTTAGACTCAATGTACGGGCTAAAAATGAGGGTCGAAGTCATATTAACGCAAAGAAGTTCAAGGTGGTCTGTATTCGGCACGCATACACCTTGAAAAGTAGAAGCCAATTAAAATAGCCTCTCTCTTTATCCGTTCTATCCTTACAAATCCTTACCTATATTATACTAGTTTACCGCCCGCGGCTTCGCCCGCGCGTATATCGGTTATAGCACTAAACCATTAACTTTTTTTTTCGCACTCGGATAAAACTATCCTTTCCCGGGTCTCGAACTATCTCCATACAAAATTAGGTAGTAGGAGTGTAAGCAACTTTGATGAAAATCACCCTCAGAATAATTACGCAGGCATTGCCCGCTTAATGTTATGACGAAAATTAAAAAAAATAAAAAACACGTGTTTCATTATTTGTTTTAAGCTTTATTTGAAGTGTTTCGGACCAAGGACTAAACAGTTATAGGATATTTAATTTTTCCAAATAAACTTATTTAAAACCCCCACGGGGGGTAGTTTTGGAAAAATAAAAATCACGTGTTTCGTGATTTCTTTTAAGGTTTATGTGTTATGAATTTGCAGTGAATCGGACTTGGGATTAAAAAGAACCAAAGAAACTTTAATTTTTACAATAAAACTCACTTTTCACACCCCTTAAGGGTAATTTTGGAAAATTTAAAAACACGTGTCATATTATTTGTCTTAATATTTATGTGTACCGAATTTTAAGTGAATAGGACCAAGGAATAAAAAGTTGCATACAAACTTCATCCCTCTTAAACCCTCTTAGTTTAAATTGTTGAAAATATTATTAGCCTATGTCCTATTCTAGGGTACCTATACACTACCTACATTTCAAATTTCAATAAAATCGGTTGACCGGTCACACATACACACACACACGCACACGAAGAATCCGTCCAATATAAAACAATGTACTTATTTCTTTATCAATAAACGTTTTTGTATTTGTATTGTATTATTGTATTTGTAACTTATGGTTTAGCCAACCATGATTCAATAAGGATATTAAAATTAGGTGTTTATATAGGTATATGCAGGATAAATATAGCTGAATAAAAAGGGAAGGACAAACCAAAACTGTTAGTTCACAAATTAACGTTCAAAGGAAAATGGCGTGGTTATTGTGGAGCATAACAATTTCGCAAATATTTTTTGTTGCACACAGCGCCGTTCATGGGAGCCCACAGAAATTCCTTTTCGCGTCAGACAGCTCTGAACCAGGACATCCATTATTCCTCACACAGTACATAGAGAATAGGGCTATTGAAGAGGGCAGGAGGCTCGCCCGTGTCCCCTTAACACAGAACCTCGGAATTCAAAGTTACGCCGGATACTTTACCGTCAACAAGACATATGATTCAAATCAATTCTTCTGGTACTTTCCCGCTATGAACGGGGATAGAGTTTTAGCACCCGTTGTTGTCTGGCTACAAGGTGGACCTGGCGCCAGTTCTCTGTATGGATTATTTAAAGAAAATGGACCACTCGAAGAGAGGAATGGAAAATTCGAAAAGAGGAAGGTCCATTGGGCCTTAAATCATCACATGATCTACATTGATAATCCAGTTGGCGCAGGCTTCAGTTTCACCAATGACTCACGCGGCTACTGCACTGATGAAACGCAAGTCGGAGAGCAGCTTTACTCCACATTGATACAGTTCTTCCAAATGTTTCCAGAACTACGGTCAAACAATTTCTTCATCACTGGTCAATCATATGCTGGGAAGTATCTACCAGCACTAGCCTATACTATTCACAAGAACAATCCTACAACAAATGTAAAAATTAACTTGAAAGGTATTGCTATCGGCAATGGTTGGGTTGATCCAATCCACCAACTTGATTATGGGAAATATTTAAAACAAATTGGACTTATAGATGACAACCAAGCTAAGGTGTATAAGGAGTATGAAAACAAGATTATTGGTTTTATCGAACAACAAAATTGGAATGACGCTTACAATACATATATCGACTTTTTAAGTGTTTTCGTTAATACGACTGGATTTTATAATACCCACAACTATTTGCATGCAAGAGTTAAACACAGCATGAAAGTTTTTGTACCGATGGTAGTTAAACCTGAAACTCGCAAAGCTATCCATATTGGAAACCAACCATTTAATAATGGACTTGTGGTGTTACAGCATCTTAAACAGGATACCATGAAGTCAGTTACTCCGTGGATATCAGAACTTCTTGACCATTATCAAATACTGATTTACAACGGCCAACTGGACATTGTAGTTGCTTATCCATTCACTGTAAACTATTTGAGTAACTTAAACTTCACAGGAGCTGATGAGTACAAGACTGCAAAGAGACATGTCTGGCTGGTGGACGGGGAAATTGCAGGATATGTCAAACAAGGTGGGAATCTGGTTGAGGTTATGGTAAGAAATGCAGGACATATGGTGCCAGAAGACCAACCTAAGTGGGCACTTGATTTAATCACTAAGTTTACTCATCAGGAGACATTTGATGGTAAAAGAAAGAGGGTTCCAATCTTTTGAATGTATTGATTTTAAGTAACATATCTGTATGTGTTATAAGTATGTCTTTAAATAAATACCGTGTTAAATGTTGTAAGATTCTTTCACTGTAGTTTGTATTTGGCTGAACCATCCCAAAGGTGCAAAAGTACTCCTTGCATGAACGAACTTGTGCTTGGTATAGCACGAGCATCTGTTTTGGCGAGAAGTATCGACGCACCTTCGCGAGGACACATTTTTTATTATTTGATAGGCTGGCGCTTGACTACAACTTGGCTGATGTTAAGCACTGATGCAGTCCACGATGGAATGTACCAGCCCAGTATACCGATTCACTCGTGATTACGAATGATTATCGGTGAGAAGGTGGCAGTGGAAGGAGCCTCCTTAAGATTAAAAACCTTAAAGGAGCAACAATTCCGACCCACCCTCACTGCATGGTGTCACCAGACATCGCACCGGAACACGGCAAGGCCGCTTGGCTGTGCGGCGTTGTCTGGTGGGTGGTCACTACCGACGGCCGAAGCCTACCACCAGTTGATTGTCACCTGATTTGCACCACCCGGGGACCACGTGTGGGGATTCAATCAAAGGTTTACATCCACGGACGAAGGTGACTCAGCCCCCACCTAGGTTTACAGCCACCAGTTGAGCCTTAGACTTAATATAGGGCCAAAAATGAGGGTCGAAGTCATATTAACGCAAAGAAGTTCAAGGTGGTCTGTATTCGGCACGGATACACCTTGAAAAGTAGAAGCCAATTTAAATAGCCTCTCTCTTTATCCGTTCTATCCTTACTAATCCTTACCTATATTATACTAGTTTACCGCCCGCGGCTTCGCCCGCGCGTATATCGGTTATAGCACTAAACCATTAACTTTTTTTTTCGCACTCGGATAAAACTATCCTTTCCCGGGTCTCGAACTATCTCCATACAAAATTAGGTAGTAGGAGTGTAAGCAACTTTGATGAAAATCACCCTCAGAATAATTACGCAGGCATTGCCCGCTTAATGTTATGACGAAAATTAAAAAAAATAAAAAACACGTGTTTCATTATTTGTTTTAAGCTTTATTTGAAGTGAATCGGACCAAGTACTAAACAGTTATAGGATATTTAATTTTTCCAAATAAACTTATTTAAAACCCCCACGGGGGGTAGTTTTGGAAAAATAAAAATCACGTGTTTCGTGATTTCTTTTAAGGTTTATGTGTTATGAATTTGCAGTGAATCTGACTTGGGATTAAAAAGAACCAAAGAAACTTTAATTTTTACAATAAAACTCACTTTTCACACCCCTTAAGGGTAATTTTGGAAAATTTAAAAACACGTGTCACATTATTTGTCTTAATATTTATGTGTACCGAATTTTAAGTGAATAGGACCAAGGAATAAAAAGTTGCATACAAACTTCATCCCTATTAAACCCTCTTAGTTTAAATTGTTGAAAATATTATTAGCCTATGTCCTATTCTAGGGTACCTATACACTACGTACATTTCAAATTTCAATAAAATCGGTTGACCGGTCACACATACACACACACACGCACACGAAGAATCCGTCCAATATAAAACAATGTACTTATTTCTTTATCAATAAACGTTTTTGTATTTGTATTGTATTATTGTATTTGTAACTTATGGTTTAGCCAACCATGATTCAATAAGGATATTAAAATTAGGTGTTTATATAGGTATATGCAGGATAAATATAGCTGAATAAAAAGGGAAGGACAAACCAAAACTGTTAGTTCACAAATTAACGTTCAAAGGAAAATGGCGTGGTTATTGTGGAGCATAACAATTTCGCAAATATTTTTTGTTGCACACAGCGCCGTTCATGGGAGCCCACAGAAATTCCTTTTTGCGTCAGACAGCTCTGAACCAGGACATCCATTATTCCTCACACAGTACATAGAGAATAGGGCTATTGAAGAGGGCAGGAGGCTCGCCCGTGTCCCCTTAACACAGAACCTCGGAATTCAAAGTTACGCCGGATACTTTACCGTCAACAAGACATATGATTCAAATCAATTCTTCTGGTACTTTCCCGCTATGAACGGGGATAGAGCTTTAGCACCCGTTGTTGTCTGGCTACAAGGTGGACCTGGCACCAGTTCTCTGTATGGATTATTTAAAGAAAATGGACCACTCGAAGAGAAGAATGGAAAATTCAAAAGGAGGAAGGTCCATTGGGCCTTAAATCATCACATGATCTACATTGATAATCCAGTAGGTACAGGCTTCAGTTTCACCAATGACTCACGCGGCTACTGCACTGATGAAACGCAAGTGGGGGAGCAGCTTTACTCCACATTGATACAGTTCTTCCAAATGTTTCCAGAACTACGGTCAAACAATTTCTTCATCACTGGTCAATCATATGCTGGGAAGTATCTACCAGCACTAGCCTATACTATTCACAAGAACAATCCTACAACATCTGTAAAAATTAACTTGAAAGGTATTGCTATCGGCAATGGTTGGGTTGATCCAATCCACCAACTTGATTATGGGAAATATTTAAAACAAATTGGACTTATAGATGATAACCAAGCTAAGGTGTATAAGGAGTATGAAAACAAGATTATTGGTTTTATCGAACAACAAAAGTGGAATGACGCTTACAATACATACATCGACTTTTTAAGTGTTTTCGTTAATACGACTGGATTTTATAATACCTACAACTATTTGCATGCAAGAGTTAAACACAGCAGGAAGGTTTTTGTACCGATAGTAGTTAAACCTGAAACTCGCAAAGCTATCCATATTGGAAACCAACCATTTAATAATGGACTTGTGGTGTTACAGCATCTTAAACAGGATACCATGAAGTCAGTTACTCCGTGGATATCAGAACTTCTTGACCATTATCAAATACTGATTTACAGCGGCCAACTGGACATTATAGTTGCTTATCCATTCACTGTAAACTATTTGAGTAACCTAAACTTCACAGGAGCTGATGAGTACAAGACTGCGAAGAGACATGTCTGGCTGGTGGACGGGGAAATTGCAGGATATGTCAAACAAGGTGGGAATCTGGTTGAGGTTATGGTAAGAAATGCAGGACATATGGTGCCAGAAGACCAACCTAAGTGGGCACTTGATTTAATCACTAAGTTTACTCATCAGGAGACATTTGATGGTAAAAGAAAGAGGGTTCCAATCTTTTGAATGTATTGATTTTAAGTAACATATCTGTATGTGTTATAAGTATGTCTTTAAATAAATACCGTGTTAAATGTTGTAAGATTTTTTCACTGTAGTTTGTATTTGGCTTAACCATCCCAAAGGTGCGAAAAGTACTCGTTGCATGAACGAACTTGTGCTTGGTATAGCACGAGCATCTGTTTAGGCAAGAAGTATCGACGCACCTTCGCGAGGACACATTTTTTTATTCTTTGATAGGCTGGCGCTTGACTACAACTTGGCTGATGTTAAGCACTGATGCAGTCCACGATAGAATGTACCAGCCCAGTATACCGATTCACTCGTGATTACGAATGATTATCGGTGAGAAGGTGGCAGTGGAAGGAGCCTCCTTAAGATTAAAAACCATAAAGGAGCAACAATTCCGACCCACCCTCACGTCATGGCGTCACCAGACATCGCACCGGAACACGGCAAGCCGCTTGGCTGTGCGGCGTGTTGTCTGGTGGGTGGTCACTAACCACGGCCGAAGCCTACCACCAGTTGATTGTTACCTGATTTGCACCACCTGAGGACCACGTGTGGGGATTCAATTAAAAGTTTACATCCACGGACGAAGGTGACTCAGCCCTCACCTAGGTTTACAGCCACCAGTTGAGCCTTAGACTTAATATAGGGCCAAAAATGAGGGTCGAAGTCATATTAACGCAAAGAAGCTCAAGGTGGTCTGTATTCGGCACGGATACACCTTGAAAAGTAGAAGCCAATTGAAATAGCCTCTCTCTTTATCCGTTCTATCCTTACAAATTCTTACCTATATTATACTAGTTTACCGCCCGCGGCTTCGCCCGCGCGTATATCGGTTATAGCACTAAACCATTAACTTTTTTTTTCGCACTCGGATAAAACTGTCCTTTCCCGGGTCTCGAACTATCTCCATACAAAATTAAGTAGTAGGAGTGAAAGCAACATTTTGAAATCCGTAAGCTCCCATTCATTTTTATTAAACAATATCTGGATGACCGAGCTTTGCTCGGTATTTTTATTTTTTTTTAATGAAATTTTCTAAAAATGATTCCTAGCTAGATCAATTTATCGCCCCCGAAATCCCCCCTATATACAAGAATTGCTCATTTAAAGATATAAGATTTAAGGGTTTCATAAAAAATATGTCTAACTTGGCTGTCACACCGATTTTCTATGGCTCTTAGATTATGTATGTTTTTATTCAAATAACCAAGAACAAATAGAGTTTCAATTTCGAATTTTATTCGTAGCATTGAATTATCAAACATGTTTTTGTGTCAAAATAAAAAGTAATTTAGATGAAAATCACGAAGGGGAATTGATATCAACTTTGAAGAAAATCACCCTCAGAATAATTACGCAAGTGTTAGGTTAATTATATGTTTAGTACGTTATATTGTTAAATACCTTTTTGAAATATGTGTTTAGAGACATCCAAACTTAACTTTGTAACGTTATTTTCATAATTATTAATTTATAAAACCTTTGTTATTATTCAAACAGAAACCTTTGTCTATAACCGCTACAATTCTAAAACTAAAACGTAACGGTTGGCAAACGTCAAAGTTGTTTGTTCACGACTATATAAACTGAAGGTTTGGCGCCATTGGATCTTTCTCGATCCAGCCATAGACCAGTGCAGAGCTCCGAACTGTTCACCGTATTGTTATGAAGTTAAGTAAAACCATTATTACTTTATATTAATTATTAATTAATTGATGAAATTGATGATAATAATATATTAATATTATGTTTCATTCTCTTATATGATATTATTTTGGGTATAGTTTATATAATAATTGTTGCTATTCTTAAATTAATACCCACATATTATTCAGGACTAATTGTCATGTTATAAAATAATGTATCATGTGCTTTGTCTGAGTTAATTGTTACTATTTAATTTAATATATCTCTGGACCCCGTGCGAGTTAGACGTCCACTGGCGAATCAGTAGATCAACTTACGAGACGCCAAGTAGAGTGGTCGTGTGGCACGGGTAATCCACCTTTTATCTTAGTTTTACTTACTGAATCCCCTAGGTCCCCATTATAGTTTACTACTGGGGTAGGTTGGCTAATCTGGGCGTTACTGTTTAAACGATGGCTTAACAGTGTAGCTACATATCGATTTGCAAATTTAATAATAGAGTGGTATTTTTTATTAGTTGAAAGTCTTGGCAGAATTAATTGTTTTATCATTACATAGTTGAAGATAGGTATTCTATATATTTTTAATCTCTCTTTTATTCAAACTAACTAACACAGGCATTACCCGCTTAATGTTATGACGAAAATAAAAAAAATAAAAAAAATTAAAACCATTTTGTTTCATTATTTGTTTTAAGCTTTGTTAGTACCAAATTTGAAGTGAATCGGACCAAGGACTAAACAGTTATAGGATATTTATTTTCCCAAATAAACTTATTTAAAACCCCCACCGGGGGTAGTTTTGGAAAATTAAAAAACACGTGTCTCATTATTTGTCTTAATATTTATGTGTACCGAATTTTAAGTGAATAGGACCAAGGAATAAAAAGTTGCATACAAACTTCATCCCTCTTAAACCCTCTTAGTTTATGATTGTTGAAAATATTATTAGCCTATGTCCTATTCTAGGGTACCTATACACTACCTACATTTCAAATTTCAATAAAATCGGTTGACCGGTCACACATACACACGCACACGCACACGAAGAATCCGTCCAATATAAAACAATGTACTTATTTCTTTATCAATAAACGTTTTTGTATAAATTTGTATTGTATTATTGTATTTGTAACTTATGGTTTAGCCAACCATGATTCAATAAGGATATTAAATTAGGTAGGATAAATATAGCTGAATATCAAGGAAAGGCAGACCAAAATTACTAATTCACAAATTAACGTTCAAAGGAAAATGGCGTGGTTATTGTGGAGCATAACAATTTCGCAAATAATTTTTGTTGCACACAGCGCCGTTCATGGGAGCCCACAGAAATTCCTTTTCGCGCCAGACAACTCTGAACCAGGACATCCATTATTCCTCACACAGTACATAGAGAATGGGGCTATTGACGAGGGCAGGAGGCTCGCCCGTGTCCCCTTAACACAGAACCTCGGAATTCAAAGTTACGCCGGATACTTTACCGTCAACAAGACATATGATTCAAATCAATTCTTCTGGTACTTTCCCGCTATGAACGGGGATAGAGCTTTAGCACCCGTTGTTGTCTGGCTACAAGGTGGACCTGGCGCCAGTTCTCTGTATGGATTATTTAAAGAAAATGGACCACTCGAAGAGAGGAATGGAAAATTCGAAAAGCGGAAGGTCCATTGGGCCTTAAATCATCACATGATCTACATTGATAATCCAGTAGGTACAGGCTTCAGTTTCACCAATGACTCACGCGGCTACTGCACTGATGAAACGCAAGTCGGGGAGCAGCTTTACTCCACATTGATACAGTTCTTCCAAATGTTTCCAGAACTACGGTCAAACAATTTCTTCATCACTGGTCAATCATATGCTGGGAAGTATCTACCAGCACTAGCCAATACTATTCACAAGAACAATCCTACAACAAATGTAAAAATTAACTTGAAAGGTATTGCTATCGGCAATGGTTGGGTTGATCCAATCCACCAACTTGATTATGGGAAATATTTAAAACAAATTGGACTTATTGATGACAACCAAGCTAAGGTGTATAAGGAGTATGAAAACAAGATTATTGGTTTTATCGAACAACAAAAGTGGAATGACGCTTACAATACATATAACGAATTTTTTAGTTTTTTCGATAATACGACTGGATTTGATAATACCTACAACTATTTGCACGCAAGAGTTAAAACCAGCATGAATGATTTTGTACCGATGGTACTTAAACCTGAAACTCGCAAAGCTATCCATATTGGAAACCAACCATTTAATAATGGACTTGTGGTGTTACAGCATCTTGAACAGGATATGATGAAGTCAATTACTCCGTGGATATCAGAACTTCTTGACCATTATCAAATATTGATTTACAGCGGCCAACTGGACATTACAGTTGCTTATCCATTCACTGTAAACTATTTGAGTAACTTAAACTTCACAGGAGCTGATGAGTACAAGACTGCGAAGAGACATGTCTGGATGGTGGACGGGGAAATTGCAGGATATGTCAAACAAGGTGGGAATCTGGTTGAAGTTATGGTAAGAAATGCAGGACATATGGTGCCAGAAGACCAACCTAAGTGGGCACTTGATTTAATCACTAAGTTTACTCATCAGGAGACATTTGATGGTAAAAGGAAGAGGGTTCCAATCATTTGAGCGTTTTGATTTTAAGTATGTATCTATGTGATATAAGTATGTTTATAAATAAATACCGTGTTAAATGCTGTAAGGTTTTTTCATTGTAGTTATGAAATACATTTTTATGAACACCTCGAGTTGGTACTTAGCTGAACCATTCCAAAGGTGCGAGCAGTACTCCATGCATGAACAAACTTGTGCGTGGTATAGCACGAGCATCTATTTTGGCGTGAAGTACCGACACACCTTCGCGAGGACACCTAACTTTTTGGCTGCCAGTTGAGCCTTAGACTCAATGTAAAGGCCAAAAATAAGGGTCGAAGTCATACTAACGCAAAGAAGTTCAAGGTGGTCTGTATTCGGCACGGATACACCTTGAAAAGTAGAAGCCAATTAAAATGGCTTTATATCCTCACTAACATTAGAAATGCGAAGTTAAATGTCTGTTTGTCTGTCAGCTTTCACGCCATAACAGTAGTTTTTCGCCAAATTTTAAGTTTTTATGAAATTTGATACGGAGATGGTTTAAGACACTGGAAAGGACATAGGGTTGGGCATGTTCGCAAATGATAAGGTCATCTGACTTTTAGCAATCATGCACAAGAAATCCACCTGAATTGTGCAAAGGGTGAGAAAGAGTAGTAACGAGATCCTAAAGGTGATAGCAGCCAGGACGGGTGCAGCGGTCTTTCGGTGGTTCACCGAGCCTGAGCGAGGTAACCTGCTAATCCTAAGTAATGTACCCACTAGCCTAATATGAACTTGCTGATTCACTTCAACCCTTTTTTTCTGTCGCACGGCTGGGCACGGGTCTTCACTTATTTATCTTACGAGTTGAGAGAGTTTAGGCCTTAATCCACACACTCTGGCCAAGTGCGGGTTGGTGGATGCTATATGTCCTCAAATGATTAGTTCTTTGTCATGACGGATTCCTCACGATGTTTACCTTCACCGATATTGAGCAGCCGTGTTGAGAATATTAACACAAAGATGTGTGGGCACGACTGGGAATCGAACCTGCGCCCTTATATTTCAAAGGTGAGGTTGATACCATTGCGCCTCCGCTGCTGGCTGGTTATGATTTGCTGATGGTCCGAAATAAATTATTTTTATTTTATTTATTTTTATTGGATAGTTTTTATCCGACTAAGTAACACTGATCGACCGACCGAAAGCTTATTAATAATAATAATACAAATTATCTAAATATATAAAAGAAGAAACTGACTGACTGACTGACATATCAACGCAGAGTCCAAACCGCTGGGTCTGGAGACTCCAAATTTGGCATATAGGTTCCTTATGGGGTTTAGGGGTGCACAAAGAAAGGATTTTTCAAAACTCACCCTTTAAGGGGGTGAAACGGGGTTCCAAAGTTTGTATGGAGCAACAAGATTAGCGAGATCAATTTCGCGGGCGAAGATGCGGGCGGTAGCTAGTATCATATAACCGTAAAAACTGAAATGTACGTAAATACAGAGTAATAACTGTTGGAGCTGTCATAACAAGAAACCAATTAAAACGCTTAACTCTGTTTATAATTAACGAAGTTTTTTCTCTTAAAACATCATTTTTTTTATTCATTAACACTCAGGTACTCAAAAATCAAATCTATATATATATATAAAAATGAAACCCGTTTTCCGTTGTCACGACATCACGCGTGAACGGCTGGACCGATTTCGCTAATTCTTTTTTTAAAATATTCCTTTAAGTACGAGGATGGTTCTTACGCAGAGAAAAATTAAAAAAAAAATTGGTTGCCTGTAAATTCGGTATACGGGCGAAAGTTTTACGTGACAACGACTTTGAGTGGTAAAATAATTTTAATGTGAATATTCATTCGTATAGTAGGAAGAAGGATGAAACATAGTTGAGTGGGAGAGAGACGCAGGGCATTCGGCGGGCCTCTCTCTCGTTCGGTGACTCATCGTAACGTTACCGAGCGTTACACTTTTTCATAAGTGCCTCCCAGCCGCAACCTAATTTAAGACGTTGTCACGTCAAAAAATTGGTTGCCTGTAAATTCGGTATACGGGCGAAAGTTTTACGTGACAACGACTTTGAGTGGTAAAATAATTTTAATGTGAATATTCATTCGTATAGTAGGAAGAAGGATGAAACATAGTTGAGTGGGAGAGAGACGCAAGGCATTCGGCGGGCCTCTCTCTCGTTCGGTGACTCATCGTAACGTTACCGAGCGTTACACTTTTTCATAAGTGCCTCCCAGCCGCAACCTAATTTAAGACGTTGTCACGTCAAAAAGAAAATTTAGAAAGCGAAGAAGTGCCGAAAACCGGGTTAGATACTGTTTAGTACAACTACACATATATTGGAGTTAATTGGCAACTTTAAGTTGTGTTGTTAACTGGCAACACTAAGAAACGTCACTTCCCTTTTTTAACTTGTCGAGTAGCGGTTCACGATTTGTGCTCTTGTACTTTATATTTCTAATTTTCATAATAAACTCTGTTGGAAAAGTAATTCTTTGATTTCTAGACCCAACAGAAGTGGTCCTTCGAAAAGTGTTGGTGAAACAGTGCATTAGTGAGTGTTTTTCGTTCCACGTGTTTGGTGTGTGAAAAATTTTCCACAAGGTACGCTGGCGCGGGATATCACTCGGTTCTATAATACCGAGTGCAAGCAAGAGCAAGTAAGATTCGCAAATTCGCGTCGCAAAATTTGCGATTGCGACCGCCAACGACGACGCAAGTGGATGCCGGTCTTGGGAAGTCGGCCGGCCGCCATTTTTCAAGAAAGCCTATTTTTGACAAAATCTGGATAAAATCCTAAGATTGGGACAAGATTGTGCATGGAAAGCATTTGAGAGAATCTAATTAAAGGTATTCCTGACTACAAGTTGGGTATGTAAGCAAATTTTACAATTCGTCGTTTTGTGTTTGCAGTTGTGGGTAGGTACCCACTCAGGCATTTTTTCGGTGCGGTGCGGTTGGCAATGCTAACTGTTCCGCTTTCCGCCATTATAATATTTTCCTTCATTTCCGCCCTTACGTCTCAAGTGACATCGGCTGTCAATTGGCATTGACATTTTACTGACGTTTGTCTTTACGTCTGTTAAAAATAAACAAACAAGTGTTGTGGCTTTTGTGTTTGGGTAAAGTGAATCATTTAAATGTCGGAACTTAAAAAGCTGAAATTATCTCGTGCCGCATGTAAGGCAGCAGTAACTAGAATAGAGACTTACATCGAGGACCCTAAAAGTAAAATAACGGCGGACCTCTTAGAAGTAAGAAGGGAAAAACTTGTATCCGCTATGAGGGAATATGAGTCGCTTCAAATTGATATATTAGCTTTAGATGATCAGGACTCTGAGGATGTAAATTTATTTGAGGAAAGATACTTCATAGTTCTATCGAAGTTAAAAGAAAAGCTACGTACACTTGCAAGCTCGGATTCCACTCATGGCCCTCATAGTTCTAAATTGCCTAGCATAGAAATACCATCATTTGATGGCAAGGATATCACAAAATTTAAGCCTTTCTATGAATTATTTATTGCTGTTATTGATAAAAATCACACTTTAAGTGATGTTCAAAAATTGTTCTACTTGCGTAAATTTCTTGTTGATGAAGCATTGTCTACAATAATCAATCTACCTCTAATCAGTAAATCATATAAAGAGGCATTGCAATTGTTAGAAAAACGATATGACAGTAAGTCACGATTAATTTGTAATCACATTAATTTAATTTTAGATATACCTTCAATGTCAAAGGGTACAGCGGCTTCTATAAGGACGTTTGTTTCCCAAGTAAAGCAAAACTTACATGCACTCAGTAATCTTGATGAACCAGTGGATAAATGGGATAGGCTTTTGTTATGTATTTTATACAAGAAAATTGATATGTATACACATCGTGCATTTCATCTGGAACGTGATCCAGAGGTATTACCCACAATTATGGAATTGTTTAACTTTTTAGAGAAGCGTGCTATGGCGCTCGAGGATAGTATCCCTATAAAGGGGCAACCTGTCCAACACAGATTTAAGCCTGCAGTGCAGGTTGCTAACTTGGCTTCACATACCAAGGACACATGTAAGTATTGTGGCAAAGGGGATCATGCTATATATTGCTGTCCCAAGTTTAAAATGGTTCCTATAGAAACCCGCTTAACCTTTGTCAAAGATCACAAATTGTGCTCACTTTGCTTAAGAGTCCATACAGACAATGTTTGTAGGTATAAATTTAAATGTAAGGTTTGCAAAGATTCCCATAATACTCTTTTGCACAACAATGAAAAAGAATCTGTAGTACTTTGTTCCAATAGCAACAATTCGAATTGTAATGTACTACTGCCGACAATAAAGGTATATGTCACTGACAAATATGGTCGTGATATTTTTGTGCGGGCTTTGCTTGATAGTGGAAGTCAAGCTTCTTTTATTACAGATTCTTTAGTTAAAAAATTAGGAATTGTTCCTGAATCTCAGCCTGTCAATATTATTGGTATAGGAAATAAATCTACTAATTTAAACCAAATTGTTAACTTAACAGTAAATTCATGTTCCCATAAGTCTGTTCAATTTCAAGTAAGATGTTATGTGACTGATAATATCACTACACCTCAGCCACAATATAAGGTTGATATAACTAAATTGTCCTTACCAAAAAATGTAACCTTGTCAGACAATAACTTTAATGTTCCTTCTGATATTTCTATTTTATTAGGGGCTGACATATATTTTAATTCTATTTTAGAGGGCACTTGTAAAATATTGAATGGGCCTGTCCTGCAAAATACCGTATTTGGGTATGTTGTTGCTGGAAAGATTGAGCCCTGTAAGCAAGCAGTAAGTACAGATTTGGTATCAAATTTTGCAATATCAAATGAAAGCGATTTAGAATCTGTAATAGAAAAATTTTGGCAATTAGAGAAAGTCCCTGAACCTGCAAATAGGTTAACAGACGAGTGTCAAAGATCAGAGGCTATTTTTCAGCAGTCTGTAATTATCAAAGATAACAAGTTTCATGTAGACATGCCGCTCATTTGTCCTAAGGAAGAGCTGCGGCTTGGGGACTCCTTCTCTGTTGCATTTCAAAGATTTTTGGCCCTAGAAAGAAAACTTAGGCAGAATCCTTTGTTGTTGGATAAATATAAACATTTTATAAACCAATATGTAGCATTAGGGCATGCCAAGGAGGTTGATATTAATACCTATGATATTAATAGTGGTTCTTCTTATTTTTTAGCCCATCATGCAGTCTTCAATGAGGATAGTAAGACCACAAAGTTGCGAGTGGTTTTTGATGGAAGCATGAAGTCAAGGAACAAAACTTCTTTAAATGATGTCATGCTGAACGGGCCAGTGGTACAAAGTGAGCTGTTTGATATCCTTTTAAGGTTTCGAACTTATCGATACATATTAATTTGCGATATAGAAAAGATGTTCAGATGCATTTTAATTAACTCTCACCACACTAGCCTCCAGAATATTCTCTGGAGAGATAGCCCAGGTAAGCCTATAGTCTGCCTACAGCTGCAAACGGTCACATATGGATTGAAGTCTTCCACCTTCTTGGCTACACGATGTTTACTTGAGCTTGCTAATAGGCATAAGGATAAAGATCCTCTTGCTGCAGAAGCTATTTATTATAGTACTTATGTTGATGATATTTTATCTGGTCATGATGATATTGAACAGATTAGCTTATTAAAAAGACAGCTACTTGAGTTACTCAAATTGGGTAACTTTAACTTGCACAAGTGGTGCTCCAACCATTCTCCTCTATTGGACAATATTCCAATAAAGGATAGGTATTTTGAAAAAGTAAACTTAAATAAAGACAACATTGTAAAGGCATTAGGTTTAAAGTATAATGTTCTTGTTGATAATTTTTATTTTGAAACTCCATCACAGTGTGATGAGCAGTTAATAACGAAAAGAAAAATTCTTAGTTACATAGGGAAAATTTTTGACCCCCTGGGTATAATTGGCCCAATTACAGTTGTTGCTAAAATCTTTACGCAAAAGCTGTGGGCTATAAAGTTAGGTTGGGATGATATCCTCCCTAAAGATTATTTAAAACAATGGGAAAAATTTATCACTAATTTAAAATTAATGGGCAAAATATCAATTCCACGTTCTATTCAATGTCAAAATTTCATCTCTGTAGAGTTAGTTGGCTTTGCAGACGGATCACAAAAGGCTTTTGGATGCTGTGTCTATGTAAGAGTTTTAAAGAATGATGGGAGTATTGAGACTCACCTTGTTTGCTCCAAGTCACGTGTGGCGCCACTAGCTAAAACACTTACCATACCCCAGCTGGAGTTAAATAGCGCTCTCTTGCTTGCACAGTTGATTAGCAGAGTTAGTAAAGTACTTCTCTCTAGATTTGCCCATACTACTTATCAATATAGTGATTCTCAGATCGTGCTTGCATGGATACAGGCAGGAAATATTAAGAATAACACCTATGTTAATAATAGAGTTCAACAAATAAATAATCTTACAGATAAATCAAGCTGGTACTATGTCCGGTCTTCGCATAACCCTGCTGATATTATTTCACGCGGTATAGATCCACTAATGTTGCAATCTAACCGATTGTGGTGGCACGGTCCTGAATTTTTACAACAAACTAATTACTCTCACAAGCGGGAACAATATAGTGATCCCGAAGCTTTATTAGATGAAGCTTCTTGTCTTGTTAATAATACATTAAAATCAAATTGCGATTTTAACTTATTAGACAAATTTTCAAGTCTGAATAAATTACAGAGTGTAGTAGCATATATTTATAGATTTTGCAATAATTCGTTAGGAAAAAATGCTATAAAAGATAATAGCTTAACACCTAAAGAGTTAGAATTAGCGTTCTTAGTTATAATTCGGTTCATACAGAATAAACATTTTGCAGAAGAGATAGTGGCTCTTCATAACAATAATAAATTAAAATCAGGTTTGGCTGCTTTGCACCCATTTATTGATGCTAGTGGTTTACTTCGTGTGGGGGGAAGGCTGCAAAATGCAGACATTCCGCATAATAAAATGCACCCCATAATATTACCCAAAAATTGCAATATTACTTCATTAATTATTGAAAGAGAACATCTAAGATTATTACATGCAGGTCCCAGATTGGTACTTAGCTCGCTATCCCAGAAATTCTGGATAATCAACAGTATTCGTGAGGTCAAGAAGGTGGTACACAAATGCTTAAAATGCTTTCGTTTAAAAGCGCAATGTGCAAGGCAGCTTATGGGCTCTCTACCGGCAGAACGTGTTACAGCCACTAGGCCCTTCCAGCATGTTGGTATAGACTTTTGTGGTCCCTTTAATATCAAGGTTTCTCGAATTCGGAAACCACTCGTAACTAAGGGCTATGTAGCACTATTTGTGTGTTTTTCAACTAAAGCTGTACATGCTGAGGTTGTGTCAGACCTTAAAACTGAAACCTTCTTGGCATGCTTTGATAGATTTATTTCTAGGCGAGGAATGCCTTCTAAAGTTTTTTGTGATAATGCTAAGACTTTTAAAGGTGCAGAAAATAAGTTAAAGGAGTTGCACGATCTGCATTCTTCCAGAGCTCATAGAGAGTCAGTATATAATTATTGTAAATTAAAATATATAACATTTAAGTTTATCCCCAGCTACTCCCCTGAGTTTGGTGGGCTCTGGGAAGCAGGGGTCAAGAGTGTGAAACATCACCTCAAGCGTGTTATCGCTAATCTATGCCTTACCTATGAGGAATTTAACACTGTAGTGATACAAATAGAAGGTGTTTTGAACTCTAGACCACTCCTTTCCAACCCTAATGAAAATACTTATTTGACACCTGGTCACTTTTTAATTGGAACGGCTCTGAGTAACTATCCAGAGGTAGACTTAATGGAGGTTCCTATCAACCGCTTAAAATTTTGGAAAGTTGTCTCTAAGCTTAAACAACATTTTTGGAAAGCATGGTCAGCTGACTACCTTACTCAACTTCAGAGTCGTCCCAAATGGAAGTATCCCTTCCCTAATTTAAAGGTAGGAGACATGGTGATTGTCAAAAACCTAAACACACCTCCTTTGGAGTGGCCCTTGGCCAAAGTTGTAAAAATATGTCCTGGTAAGGATGGGCAGGTGAGAGTAGCTGAGGTGAAATATAATAATAAAATTTATTTGAGGTCTATACCTAAGCTATGTCCTCTCCCTATAGAATGAGGGTCACACATAAAATCCTGTCCACTCTGGGATAACATTCTTATGGTTTAACTTAGTAAGTAGTCATTATTACTATTTACTGAGTTAAACCATGTTAAGCAATCATATAGTCCTCTTGCTAAAGAGTGACAAGTTGTATTTGTAGCCTTAGTTAACATTTTATAGTCCTCTCACTGAAGAGTGACGAGTTGTATTTTTAGTTTTAATGTAGCATTATAGTCCTCTTATTGAGTGACAAGTTGTATTCAATTAAGATAGATTAGATGTTGGTCTAGACCTACAATGTGGTCATTCATTTCAGTTAAATTTTGAAGTTTCTTAGTGCTTGTACAGCAATCTGGCCCGCCCAACTATGTTTAGTACAACTACACATATATTGGAGTTAATTGGCAACTTTAAGTTGTGTTGTTAACTGGCAACACTAAGAAACGTCACTTCCCTTTTTTAACTTGTCGAGTAGCGGTTCACGATTTGTGCTCTTGTACTTTATATTTCTAATTTTCATAATAAACTCTGTTGGAAAAGTAATTCTTTGATTTCTAGACCCAACAGATACCTATTATTTATTATTGGTTATATTCAGTAAGTCTGAGACCCGGTAGATGGCACTGTTTTACCGGGCAGAACGACGTCTGCCGGGTCCGCTAGTACCTTTGATAATTTACGCATGAATAAGTTGTGAAAAATTCTTCTAAACATGTTCGCTGCAGTACAACTTATTTTTTTGTTTTTGTTTGCCCATTCTTATGGTACGGGGCGTTTAATACCCCGTTTGCAAGATTCCACTTTGGCGGTTTGGAACTTGTTGCAGCGCTGATGTAGGCTGACTGCAGTTAGTTAACGTAACGTATTGTAATGAATATACGAATTATGTTTTAACGAATATTTTATGAAATTTTTAATGAAACAGGTGTGTGGAAAAAATATGGTTTTTAATGTCAAGAAGTCATTTTTTTATATAACAGTAGACATTTTTTCCTCATACCATCCATAGATGGCGCGGTAACAGAACGTATTACTAGGCGTTTACACTGCTCAACATAACACTACTCATCCCTAAGCGATAGAGATAGACAGAGCTCGCCACATGTTTTCTTGTGAATGTTTCGTCATTGGAAACTAGGGGTAAGACCCCGTTACGTTTATACAAGTTCGAAACTTGGTCCGGCGCAGGATTCGAACCCAGCGGGGTTGCGGTTGCACACATGCGCCGTTGTCGCACCCGTCACATTAGTGTCTGGCTGTCGGACGGACCACATGCGCTAAGGTAAAGACGAAGCGCTGTGGGTTTAGCGAGTATTACCCTCGCCCACGGTGTAGTTGAAGCGGTATTGCGGCCGCTTTTCTGTGCCGCAACTCTCACACACGCGTTCCCCTAGAGGCGGGAAATTGAGTAGACGGAGTAGTTCCCATAGGAAAAAAAGGATTCAAACTCGCGACCCTGCAGGTTAGAGGCGATTGCGCTGTCCCCTGAGCCACCGAGGTAGTCAACAACATGTAGGTATGTGTCCCTGAATGATGTAGGTAATCCTTTAAATTTTCGCGAGACTAGTTTGTGTTCAGCCCTAGATTACGTAAAAACTCGATAGATGATAGGTGAAAAAACTGGAGATGTTCTAGTCATATTGAGAATTGGAAAGTTAGCATTAGAACCGTTTTTCAACCGGTTTCCAAAAAAATTAGGATAATAGAGAACCTCATTTTTCGACTGTTTTTTTTATTAAATTTTTTTGTACGTATGTTATGCGGTAATTCCGCCAATTTTAAATCGATTTTGATAATTCTGTTTCTGTTTCAAAGGGTAGCTATATACCTATACTTTCCTAGTGGTCCCATATAAATTTTATCAAAATCAGTTCAGCAGGTTTTGTGTTACTTATTGTTAATACATTAAAGTCACTTCATATGTTTTTAAAGCTCCTATAACTAATTATTCGTGTTTTTGCAAGCATTCAAATTATCAAACAACCCTGCGACATGTACCCAACCACCAACACACACAATATTAGTTTACTAAATCAATTACAAGAACAATAACAGACTGATTTTCATGATATCAAGTCAATCACAACGACAAGAATAGCTGGAACTACCCACTTTATAAAAAAGTATTGTCAGAACCTAGTCTAAATTGGGGTTAAAACTACATTGTTGGATCAGCAGATCAAACAAGGCCAGCTTTTGTTTGCAAATTGCATTTTCCTATGTAAGTATTCCAATGCATTCAGCCCACTTCGATTCCATTCTTTCGACTTTTGATTTTTCCCAATTTTTACTGTGATTACTGAATCGAAAACAAATGATTCATATAAGATACAAATAAGTACCTAAGTATTCATTACGAAGCTAATAATTGGGTTTTTAAAACTTTTTACGATTTTGTAAGATCATTGTTACTAACATTACGGATTCCGGTCCAAAATAAATCATTTTTATCTTTGAATATAAAAATCAATGCCACTTTTCGTTGTAATTTTATAACTCAAAAACGGGCTTACCTATTCAAACCAAATGTTTAAGCATTGTTCGGACTATTTAGTAGATGGTTTATGTGAAGTTTGCACAAAATCGGTTGAGCGGTTCTTCATTTATCACATTTTATGTAAAATGTTGAGTGGGCTGAAGCTACCCTGGCGAAGCTGAGGCGCCTAGACGGGCCGCTAGTTTCATATATTTATTTTTAGTACTCGTGAAAAGTCTGATCACCTATACTGTAGATAAATCCACAACATTAAGTACAGCCGAATAGAAGCTAATCCGATATGATGGATAGAGTAATGTTTCGCTATCTAAAGTCAACACACATATCAGTACATGTTATTACGTGTCGCCTGATTTCGACGGATACTGTACTGTTTTATTTGCATCTACGTCATTAATAGTGTTCCTACTACTTATATAAAGAGCACTTATAGCAACACGTCTGTATTACCCGAAAGTGTAGACTTTTCGCCGGCTAGGCTTCGATAGGCTGGCGCTTGACTACAACTTGCCTGATGTTAAACAATGAAGTAGTGTCCGATGAACGCGCAGCCCAGTATACCGATTCACTCGTGATTACGAATAATCATTCGTTAAGAAGGTGGCAGTGGAATGAGTCTCCATATGGTTAGAAACCTTGAAGGAGCAACAATTCCGACCCAACCCCTCTGCATGGTGACACCAGACATCGCACCAGAACACGGCAAGGCCGCTTGGCGGTGCGACGTTGTCTGGTGGGTGGTCACTAACCACAGCCGAAGCCTGCCTCCAGTTGATTGTCACCTGATTTGCACCACCCGGGGACCACGTGTGGGGATTCAATTAAAGGTGTACACCCACGGACGAAGGTGACTCAGCCCCCAAAGTTATCTGTTGGAAGTTATCTGCAAATAAGTGGCGGGCTGTTACTGGACAGACGGTTCGGTGTCACTTCAGTCACTTCAGTTGTCAAACTTGCATGACGTCAGCGTCACTCGGGTTGCTTGTCTGTGGTTGTCATTGTTGCATCGAGGGACGGTGACTGTGGGGTCGGTTGGGTGGGCGCGTGGTGTGTGCAAGCCGAGCGAGCCGCGCAGAGAGGAGATCTGTTCCATCCAAACGTTATGTGAATACTTATTTGTGATTAGGAAGGTGCTGTAATCATTGGCAGAGATTTAAACCAATTATACTCCTACGTCCTCCTTCCCGAAAGTCAGTGTTGGGCTCCAGCTCGCCAGTGTCACGGTTAAGCAAGATGTATAATAAGTTTAACGAACATGTGGATATCTTTACTTGACTTCTCCACGATTTAAGCACCAGGTCAATACTCTTACTATGGATTAAACATCTTATAGTTACTAGTAAGTTACTTTCGATGTATTATGCATATTTTTTACACTGTAAACATGCCTTAGATAAGCAGTTTTTCATTGTAATTTGTTTCCGTGTCAACACTTGATTTTATCAATTATTATTATATACCTACATAGTAAACTAGATTTAAGATTTTGCATGTGGTGTTTACCTACATGAGTTGTGCACTTAGTTTAAGCATTACTGTTCTAATTTGTATGAATGTTTTAGTGTAATAACTACTGGTAAACCAATAAATAAATATTGTTTAGCTTTCTGTGATGTTATTGTGTGTCCCATCGAGATGCAAAGGTAATGAGGTGTATCAGGTGATCGCCGCCCTATGAACTCGCCGATATATTCTAATTCTTACATAGGTATGTACGTACACACCATTACTTTTATTCAATTCTAAACTATCGCAATAGGTATTAGATATGTACCAAAATCGTATCTGATTGAGACAGTCAAATACTTCACTATAACGAAATAACATTGGTCAAAGAAATAAACTTTGAAGTAACCCTAAAGTGTTACTATTTTACACACGTGTTGAAATAACGTGTTAATTTAATTAAAAGTTTTAGTATTACTTTGTAGAAGTTACTTTTAAAGTTACTTCTAATTAGTGCAATAGTTAGTGATAGAAAGGGATGCCAACTTATTTTACAAGACGTAACATTTAGGTATTCAGATCTATGAAAAACTAGCTGACCCGGCAGACGTCGTTCTGCCCGGTAAAGCAGTGCCATCTACCGGGTCTCAGACCTACCGAATATAACCAATAATAAATAATAGGTATCTAACCCGGTTTTCGGCACTTCTTCGCTTTCTAAATTTTCTTTATTTTTAATTTTTCTCTGCGTAAGAACCATCCTCGTACTTAAAGGAATATTTAAAAAAAAGAATTAGCGAAATCGGTCCAGCCGTTCACACGTGATGTCGTGACAACGGAAAACGGGTTTCATTTTTATATTTATAGATGTTAAACAGTATTTTAGAAAAAAATTGACTATCGCTTCTCAACATATTTATGAAAATGTATTGTATGTGAATAAAAATATTATGAAATTTAATAAATTAAGCGACACATAATTTGAATACCAGAAATAAGAACTATCTTAGTAGGCTCCACAAAATCAGTAACTCTTTTATAGGGCAATGTATACGTTTCTACAATAAACTTCCAAATAATATTAGGGAAATGAATATTAAAAAATTTAAAACAATTATAAAATGTACGTTATGTAAGAAAGCGTATTATAAAATTTCAGACTATCTAACGGATGAAAACGCTTGGAATTAAGTCGCTCTAATTCAACACACTAAACAAACAAAATGTAATAGATATAAGTACTTCATATAAAAAAAAAAAAGCTTACTGAGTTTTTTTGGCAGTGTTTCTCAGTAGTTGCCAGTCGTTCACTGCACGGTAGGATAAGAAATTGGATTGAATTGGTATATTTTCAATTCAATATACAGAATTTTAAAAATAATGTCCACGCGAAAAAAGGTTATTTTGATATGTTATGTTATGAGAACGCACACACTTACTCGCATGTCGGTCAGTGAGTGCGTCTTTGACATTGATAGATTCTTTCAGAAACTCAGTGTGATTTGTTTGTGGCTGCGCTGTATTGAGCAGTGAGCGCTCTCTGACTAAATTAAAACAAATTTGTATAAGTTTCTAAGTATAACACTTAATAATGTGTTTGTATTTTGATGCTGAAAACAGTATTTTGTAGCGCTCAACGCACGACATGCAAGTAGTAGTCAAGAAGCCATCGACGTCATAGGCTGTTAGCTTTCAATCGACATTCGCCATTGTTTTTGACATTTAACAAGTTCGAGATAAATGTAGTATATTACCAGTTATCTGGTTTCCATAGTACAAGCTCTGATTAGTTTGGGTCAGATGACCGTGTGTGTTAATGTCCCACTATTATTATTATCTGAATCCCCACACGTGGTCCCCGGGTGGTGCAAATAATATAATAATAATATAGTGGGACATTAACACACACGGTCATGTGATTCCAAACTAAACAGAGCTTGTACTATAGAAACCAGATAACTGGTAATATACTACATATAATTTTGTAAATATATACTTAAATATAGATAATTACACCCAGACACAAGACAAACAGACATATTTAAACAAATTTTTGTTTCGGGTGGGAATCGAAACCACGACCTGCGGCGTGAAAAGCAAGTATCTTACCGACCACGCCACCGGCCCGTCAAATCAGGTGACAATCAACTGGTTGTTATATCTACTGGCAATTAACTGGTGGTGGGCTTCGGCCATGGTTAGTGACCACCCATCAGACATAGGCCCGCCGCCAAGCGGCCTTGCCGTGTTCCGGTGCGATGTCTGGTGACACCATTTAAGAGGGTGGGTCGAATTGTTGCTTCTTTATAGTTTGTAACACTATTTTTTTATTTAGTTTAAAATCCACAGTTTGCACTTTTATCAGCTATAAATTTAAGTAAACTAAAAATCTGGACCTCCTAAACACACAGGATTTGTAGCGAGGCCAAATGGTTCGTTAACTTTGACAATAAAATTCGTAGCAGCTACGAGAATCCGTAGCAGTTCGTAGCAATTTCGTAGCAGGACAATCGTAACTTTTGACGGGCCGCCGCGGTAGCGTGGTAGGTAAAATACTTGATTTTCACGCCTCAAGTCGTGGGTTCGATTCCCATTCGTGAGAAGAACATGTCTGTTTGTCTCGAGTCTTGGTGTAATTATCTATAGATATAAGAAAAAATAGTATTGATGTATAGTATATGTGATTATCTGGTTTCCATAACACAAGATCTACTTAGCTTGGGACCAAATGGCCGTGTGTGTTAATGTCCCAGAATATTATTATTATTGTCTACTAAAATAATTAAGCTTTGATTTTTAATTGGACACATAATTCAGTTATCATTAATAAAAAGTATATGATTAGGTACTGGTTACAATTGAAAGCAATATGATATTTGAAGTAGCAGAACCCACGTTACATTGTTAAAAGTTTAGCAAACTGCTCTCTGCACGCTTCGATACACTCAAGACTTCACGAGATTAAGCATGGTTCTATTCTTCAAATAGAAAATTTATAATTAGTCTCACTTCAACCCATTTTTTTGTATCTCACTGGGCACAGGTCTTTCCTAAACCATTATACAGTTGAGAGAGTTTAGGCCTCAATCCATACACCCTGGCTAAGAGCGGGTCGCAGTATGTCACATATCCTCTAATGATTAGTTCTTTGACATGCCGGTCATCCTCACTCATTCATTCATTTTCCATAACTGATATTGAGCAGTGGAGATGAAATAATCATGAAAAGATGCGTGGGCCCGACCGGTTATCGAAACCGCGACCATTTAAAAGGCGAGACGTGATTATGTGATATTTGCCAAGACCATCCCCTCCTCCTTCCTAAGTGAGATTTGGAAAGATTGATTGATATCTCCCCCCTCTAGAGCACCTCACGTAATTAATGCCCCTAAGCCTTTTTACAGTCTTTAAAAAAGGAGGAGGTATTCAATTTGATTGTATCTTTTTATATTTGGTACCTAATATCTTTGTTATTCGTTCTTATTATTCTTATTGTATGGTACACAAAACACTTAATACAATTAATGAATAGGAAACAGCACATGTACACAGGCGAGCTTAATTCAAATGTGAATTTTCTACCAGCAAACCCTAGGTAAGGAAACATTGTGGAATGGGTAGAAGTGCACAACAAATAATTTTATATACATACATACACCTACACACTAATATTACTTACATACGAACGTGAATAAAATGTCTATTGTATATCTATAAATACAAAATAAAAATATATATCAATAATAATAATTTGTCTGTCAATCTAAGGAGTCACTCAATTAAAAGAAAATTTTCTTTAATTCTTACGTTGAACATGTCGAGCGAAGAGCTCGACCGTATGGGATGTGGGGGAGAATTCCACAAACGCACCGCGCGCCCAGTAAAGGAGCCATCGTAACGGTAAAAAGTGTAAGTGGGCATTCGAAGAATAAGAGAAGTTACCGAACGACATGACATTCGTCTACCGATTTCTGTGATTCTTTTTTTGTTTGCAAGCTATTACTTTTCGTAAGATCTGACTTGAAGTTTTTGAGCAAGATATGGCCTGCCAAAAACACGAGAGGAATTGAAATAACACTACTTTTTAACGGATTTTATCACGGTTTATTTTAGATTTTAGATCCCGACGTTTCAAAGTCATTTCAGACTTCATGTTCACGGGTGGACTGAGGTATTTGACTTCCAAAAATATTAATCACAATTATTACTGACTACCTTCAAACATTAATAATAGTGATTAATATTTTTCAGTGCACCCGTGAACATGAAGTCTGAAAAGACTTTGAAACGTCGGGATCTAAAATCTAAAATAAACCGCGATAAAATCCGTTAAAATGTAGTTTTATTTCAATGTGTGATATTCGCGTAAATCTAAGATCGTAATACTACGAGAGAAATTGTCCGAAACACATAATTCTTTCGTTTGAAGTCGGTATTGCATAAATAATTATTCGTATAATGTGACATACGACCACGTATAAATAAATAGATACCTAAGCAGTTACCAGCACGCAGTAAATAAATAAATATGTAACTGAATGTAATGAAAAATTACACCCATTTACAAAAATCGAATCTCAATTCAATGTTACCGGATCAATCTAAATATTCAAATCCTTGTGACATTGAAAAATGGCGGTTATTCAAACGATTCAGAACCACGTACGTGAATGTAATGACGTCACACTGCGGTTCAAAACCGAGCAGTTGAAACATGGAAGGTGATACAATCTTCAATTGAAATGTTAACCAGCTGTTAAAAATATTGATATGTGAAGGAGACGTGACCTACAGGGTACGGCTGATGGAGACTATTTAAAAGACTTGGATAGATAGAACTATAAATTTATTGTTAAACGTGACTTTATGCTAAGATGGGAATGAAGCTAAAATGAATGCGCCCGGTTTTCTGTCGGATTATGCACTGTCGCGCACGGTATCGTGCGCGGCTAAGTAAAGTAAATTTGCACAACCAAGGAGTTAAAATAACTCCTTGGTTGTGCAAGTAACAGCCCTTTAATTGTCCCACAGTTGGGCACGGACATTAATTTATTTATTTATTTGTTTCAAGGAACTAGGTCCAAAAAAACTATATAAAAACTTAAATAACATATTATTATTATTATTTTTTATTCTGAAATAGGTTTGTTCTTGACTGTAACTTGCCTGATGTTGAACAATGATGTAGTCTACGATGGAACGCGCCTGCCTAATAGTTACACCGATTAACTCGAGATATTGAGTGTTTTTCGGTGAGAAGGTGGCTGTGAAATAAGGCTCCATATGGAAGTAACCATAAAGGAACAATAATTCCAACCCACCCTCTGAAATGGTGTCACCAAACATCGCACCGGAACACGGCAAGGCCGCTTGGCGGTGCAGCTTTGTCTGGTGGGTGATCACTAACCAACGGCCGAAGCCAACTACCAGTTAATTACCCGTAAACTAGTAATTTATTAATTACCAATTAGTTAATAAGGTAAATGTAGGTATTAACTACCCCTTTAAGGAAGTTTGACTTTGATATGATTTTTTAAGGTTAGACCAAGCTTAGGTATATCGTAAGGATAAGATTCCGGGTATTATTATTGTTACCTACCAAATTGGTATCTGGTAAAAAACTTTTTGGTAGCTAAAATAAAGAAAAGTCTGACATTATTTATGCAAGAAAACTTTTTAACGAGTGAGAATTTTTTTTAGTAGTGTTTTTTGTATCAATATTAGAATACCTACATTTCCATTATTGTTTAATATTATTTATTGGAAAAAATTGGCCTTAGTCCACACACGCTGGCCAAGAGCGGGTTGATGGATGTCACATGTCCTCGATTTATTAGTTTTTAGACATGCCGATATTGAGTAGCGGAGACGAAACAATGCACGCAAAGATGTGTGGGCACCACCAGGATTCGAACCCGCGACCTTATTTTTCTAAGGCGAGACCTGTACCGCTGCGCAAACGCTGCTCGAAATAGAAAATCGAAAATACATCTACTTCCTAAATATGTAGAAGTATTTCAACAGAACAAACCTATAAAGGTTAAGTGCGCATAAACCGAATTGGCATTTAACATTAGGTTAGATCCTCTGTGAACTAGTGACAGTTAGTTCACGAGTGGTTCAATTGTGGCAGTTATTTTAACCACGACTACCTTCAAGAAGCTTTTTAATAGAGAACCACTTGTGTTAATGTCTGTTTTATTGTCCCTGCAACTCATTAACAATGTTCTATTACTTGGGACTATATTTCTCTCAAATACTTCTTACTCTTACTAATCTTAAATATCACTACATAGTATAAAACAAAGTCGCTTTTTCTTTCCCTATGTCCTTAGATGCTTAGATCTTTAAAACTACGCAATGGATTTTGATGCGGTTTTTTTAATAGAGTGATTTCAGAGGAAGGTTTATAAGTATAACACATTGCACCCGTGCGAAGCTGGGGTGGGTTGTTAGTTAGTAATATTATAAACTACCGACCTTCCCCCTTTGCACAAATTACACAAGTTTGGTGTTTTTGATATAATTTAAAAGGGCCAAAACATTGCCAAATTCATGTTTTTCGTTCGGTTCGTTCTTTCTTTATTCAAATTTAAACTTATTTTGTTTTTGCTTCACTTTATTATCATTGTTGCTATTAGTTTTATCACAAACAATATTTAACATATTTTAAGTGCCATAGAGTGACTGCCTAATCCCTGTCATAATTATCTCGAGTTGATCAAAGTTCGATTAGCGATTATCTTGCAATTAACGTTGTAAAAGGTTTTATTACGAGTTTTCCATCTATTATACATAATATTGTTGTGACAAACACAGAGATTCAAAAAAGGAAAATAAAATTAAAAATAATAGATTATTATTATGATTAATATAAAAGTAAATTATTACAAGAATAGAATTAATAATTGTGGACTAATGCAAAGCTAAACGATTTAAAAAAATATATATTTAATTATTGTTAATTGTTGTTGTTTTGTATAATTTATTTATTGTTTATTTTAATTGTTAAATTTTTTATAACTACCGATAATGACATTAATGCAAATTAACGTTTCAAACAAAGCTTCCTCTCTCGTGCCCTATTTTGCTGTGCCTTACAGGGTTGATAATGTGTACCTATATTAAAATCTTAACACCGAAAGATACTTGCGGAAGACCAATAAAGATATTGAGTATTGAGGATGAATAAGGAAACGGAAGTACTAGCGACAGTCAAAAGGAGGAAAGCTCAATACTTTGGAGATTTATAAAAACACGGATTAGCAAGCTGAAGTGGCAGTGCATTGCAGAGCTGGTCGGTCACATTTTCCGCAGAACCGACAACCTTAGGTCTCTATCCACACACGCTGGACAAGTACGGGTTGGTGCAAGATTGGGGAGTAAGATACGTAATTTCAACGCAGTGTGCGTTGGAATTACATGATCTTAATTTCCGAAGTATATCCGATAAAAGACTGAAAGTTTATTACAGTCCATCAAAACTAAGAAGTACCGTTTGACAGTTCTAAATTTAGAATTTTATTTTTTGAATGAAAATTGTTTATGTTATGTTAAAATAAAAATAGCTTCATAATTCAATTATTTTACAGGAAAGCTAATAAAAATAGTGTGAATTACCCCTCTACAAAGCTAATTTAATAGAAAACAGTGAAACATCAAAAGGTGCTTCTTAGATTTGATGGGCTGTAATAAATAAATTTATTTGGTCAGAATCAAAAGAAAATTATCCTGAATCTCAAATATCATTGTATTGTTATTCCTGTCCACAATCCATTAATATCGGCCTAAGGCGTATGAATCCGGGCTTGAATATAATAAATATTTTTTTCTTCACCGCGCTACTTATTATTAGAATCGATCCCAAATTAAGCGATCAACATAAACCAAAGGCCTTTTATAAAATACGAAGTCTTTTTATCAATGATCAAGACTTACTGATTCCGGTTAAATAATTAAATTTTTCTACCGACTTCTAAAAGGAAGTTCTCACATCGATTGATTTTGTTTTTTGACGTGACAACGTCTTAAATTAGGTTGCGGCTGGGAGGCACTTATGAAAAAGTGTAACGCTCGGTAACGTTACGATGAGTCACCGAACGAGAGAGAGGCCCGCTGAATGCCTTGCGTCTCTCTCCCACTCAACTATGTTTCATCCTTCTTCCTACTATACGAATGAATATTCACATTAAAATTATTTTACCACTCAAAGTCGTTGTCACGTAAAACTTTCGCCCGTATACCGAATTTACAGGCAACCAATTTTTTTTTGTTTCTAAGTATCGGTTAAGCTAGTTTTGAGTTATTGCTAAAACATTGAAGTCGGTTTGGATTTTAATAATAAATTAATTAAATTTATTACAGCGGTGGCGCAGAGGTGTCAGCTCGCCTTTTTAATAGATTTAAACGCTTCGCTCGCGTGTATGGTTATTAAAAGTCTAACCTAACCTAACCCACGCTATTTCACTAAACTTAATCTAGTAATATAAGTATATCACTAAACTTGGGCCGTTTTATAACTATATTCCTAGTGAGATAGTAATGAATCGCTTTCGTATAACTATGTTACGGTATATAATTATATCTCTAGGGATATAACTGTATTACGGCTTGATCTATCTTACTGCGACATATAATATAAAGATGCCTATAAAGTCGTGCCCAAACATCTTTGTGTGAATTGTTTCATCACCGCTGCACAATATCGGCGAAGCACAATATCAAAGAAGCAGATAATTTTGAATTTGGAATGATTTAAATTAAAAAAGAAAAAGAAAGGTGGAAGGATGAAGGTTGAATTTACAAGGTATCTAGTAATATGTTGTTTAAACTCAGGACCCCTAAATCTCGCGCCATAAATACAATAAAAAATAGCGAATGTCTATTGATAACTAATAAAATCGACATATTAATATTAACTATGTCGATTGCTATATTAGTTCTTAGACATGTCGGTTTCTTTTTAGAATCAGAATCAGAATCAGAATATTTATTTGTAAAACATAGGTGAGAGTACATAAAGGTGTTAGGTAGGTTCTTCACGATGTTTTGTTGAAAAATTCACACAAAGATCCGTAACGTTGGGCCACCGCTGCTCCATAATCATATTTTACACAATGTACTTATACAAAATCAACCATTTAAAAATAAGTGAAGCTTGTCTTATATTTTCCCCTTCTTACCTTTTACCAAAAACTATCACAGGTCCAATTTGTAAGTGGCTTAGGTGATATTAGTACATGAGACACTATTAAGAAACAATTGTCTAATCCATTTAAAAATAAGTTATGTCTGGCTTACCTGGGATCTTGGTCCATAATAAATCTAATTGGGTAATCTTATGATAACTATAATAAGTTTACAATTCCTTCGTCTCTGTCTGTCACCTTAAGACACATGCTGGAGAGAAAGAGACCAAAATAAGATTTTTATGTATAAGACCATTAATTTTCAGTAAAACCTTACCGGTAACGCAATAAATTACCATAATGTATGGTAAAAACTTGGTAAAGCCTCTCATAATACGATTAACTGAAAATGTCCTTTGTTTTGAAATTAACGCGACTCCTGAGAAAATTTTGCACGGAACTGGTAATGCGCGCGTTCCCCTCTGCCGAGGTACATGAACAGTTTGTATGCATAAACTGTTCATGTTGTGTGTTTGTGTGTAGCTTTTATTTACGTGTGCAAAGGCGCTTCAACTTTTACATGTATTCTGTACGTGGTTGCATCACCTACCTAAAAACTGGTAGAAATAATTTAGGCCGACCGTTTAAAACCGAGGTACAAAGTCATAAAACAGTAATTAAATCTCTTAAAGAACTATTTAACCACAGATAAAAGTAATGTAAGACTATTCGTCACTAATATCCATATCGCTTGAATCATCATCAATGTCTGAGCAGCTTGAGGAGTCAGAATCTTGGCGATATAGCGATACGCGAGTTAAACGGTTGGCCTATAGAAGTTGCTTAAAACACTTCCCGTGTTAAATGCATAATCGCAGCTCCTAATAAGTAATGACACAATTCTGATGCATGCGAATGACGCCTCTGGAGTTGCTAGCATCCATAAGGAAGATACTTCACAGGACCTAGATATTTAGATTGTTCCTTCCGTGCAAAACGGGAAACAGCTTAGAAAAAGAGAGGTTTAAAATTTCCTCATAAAAATGGACTACCACGGGTAATGTAATCTAAGGGGACCTATCAGAGTTGATTCCAGTTATAATTATGGCAAAATCGTTTGAACGCACGGAAATTAGCACCGGTCGCTTAAAATCGGTATACTATACCGCCCCATAATGCCTGTATACATTGTCGAGTATAATGTAACGTTCATTCTCCGAAAGACTGCACTTCCACAAGAGCCTTTAAAAATACTATTTTCTGATACTATTTACTGTTATCTGATATTATTTTTTTTTAATTCTATTTATCTTAATTAAAACTTCTTTTAAACGGATTTTATCGCGGTTTATCTTAGATTTTAGATCCCGACGTTTCAAAGTTTTTTCAGACTTCATGTTCACGGGTGGACTGAGGTATTTGACGTCCAAATATTAATAAATTATTACTGACTACCTCCAAACATTAATATTTAAGTTGCGTTCCGATTAAAGCAAACTGAGCTTACAGTGTCTTGAATTCTGAGTTGATTTAATTTTTTTTATTTATCTTTCTTTTAATTCGGGCATATGTTGCTATGCCTAAATTAAAAGAATTTGTAGCATGAAATGCCAATTCCTTTAAGGGAGTTTTATCTCCCGGCAAAAACGGGGGTTCTAAGTTTGACACCTGTATTTACGAACAAGTTTGTTGCCTCATAGCGCCTAAAATTTTTATATTAGTTGAAATTTTTAAGACAACTTATTAACTCTTTAAACATAAATTGCAAAAATAAAACTAAACCATAAAGTATTTTATTAAACTAGCAAGGAGATGTGCATCTTTGAAGTCGAGCAACTCAAAAATTCATGACTATATCCATGATTTTATTACTTTAGACTTTATTGCTATTATCATAAATTGCTATTTTCCTGAAGCGATTTTAATAAAACTATACTTGGATATGCAAAGCAATATCTAGGTTGTTTTATAATTCTTGTCTTTCGAAATAGGTAAGTATCTCCACATATCGTGGATTTAATTTAACTCTAAAATGTAAAGGTATTCACTGGGATAGCGCGTTTCATGGTAGACAACATAATCGCTCAACATCTGACAGGCGCAAGCTTATTTAAAATAAACAAAAAAATATTTATAATTTTTTTTGTCATCTAAGAAAAATACCTCAAAAATCAACTTCATCTGTGATATAATCAAAACGATTCCCTTCAACCATTTTAAGTGTCCTACTGCTGGGCACGGGTCATCTCTCTGACGAGTTGAGAGAGTTTAGGGCTAAATCCACACATGCTGGCCAAGTGCGGGTTAGTGGATGTCACATATTCGTATCTTCGAATGATTAGCTATGAGACATGTTAGTTTCCTGACGATGTTTCAAATTCCTCTAGTTTCTCTTAGGGGTCTGTGGTCTGTATTGAAACTTGGAACCTAACGGACCACTGGATCTCGTGTCCTCAATTTACCACTGTTTTTCTGTTGTTTCTCAAAAGAAGTGATCACTGTTTATTTCTACTGCAATTCTACCTACTCTCTATCTCCCTCTGTCGTCGCAACTCATATACCTAAGTTACCTTGAAGCCAAACTTTTAAAACAAAAACAAAATTAAGGAGGTTTCTTAAAACTAACTAAAAAGTTAAACACCAACAAAGCTTGTTTAACAGTAGGTTAAGCGAAAAAGAGTTATGTCAATATTTTCTTTATTAACTTCGTGAATATAAAGCATAAAACAACCCGCTCCGGCTTCGTAAGGATGCAAATTATACCTAGCTAATATTTTTATGTATAAATCAGTGAAGACTGTACCAAAAAGGTAGAGTTACATGGTTTATGTTTGACTTTGAATATAGTGTGAATGAATTTTAAAAATTTGTAAATCAATCTTTTTTTTTTTCAATTATAAAATAATGCGCGGTTCGTTCCTAATAGATTTTACCAAAAAATACGAAACTGAAAACGGTTCTTATTGTTTCGCCCGCGTGGTCATAGGAAAAATTAGTCGCCTATGTGCTATTCCAAACTGTAATCTATATTTTGTTTATTTATTTAGATTTGCCAATGAATGTCTACACCATTCATGCATAATCTTTTAATTTAATACAGACAAAAGTATAACAATCAACAACAAAAAATTAGGTGAATAATAGATCACATTGATTATAATATGCTATATTAACGCCTGCCATTATATTTTAAATTAAAGTTATTATATTAAAACCTAAAAACATTCATACATTATTTAAAACAATATGTGTCAATTTTCCAAATTTCATGAAAATCTGTAAATTAGTTTTTGCGTAAAAGAATAATAACCATCACACAACCATACAAACTTTCTCATTTTTTGTAATATTAGTAAGAGTATCACTTCAATCCTCTTTTTTTAGTATCCCACTCCTGGGCACTTCTCTTCTCAAAACTATCTTACAAGTTGAGAGAATTTAGGCCTTAGTCCACACACGCTGGCCAAGTGCGAGTTAGTGGATGTCACATGTCCTCAAAGAATTAAAAATTAATGATACGTTTCTCTTACTTAAACAATAATTATGATTGATTTATAAACCGACATCGAAAATAAAGAGGTCCTTAATTCAACTGTATTTATTTTACCAACTTTTTTTATGAATGGTACGTTATAATTCCGCACATCTTCTAAATATATAAAAGAAGAAACTGACTGATTGACTGACTGACATATCGACGCAGAGTCCAAACCGCTGGGTCTGGAGACTCCAAATTTGGCACATACCTTCCTTATGGGGTCTAGGGGTGCACTAAGGAAGGATTTTTCAAAACTCACCCTTTAAGGGGGTGAAACGGGGTTCCAAAGTTTGTATGGAGAAACAAGATTAGCGAGATCAGTTTCGCGGGCGAAGCCGCGGGCGGAAGCTAGTTAAGTATATTTTTATATTAGCATCGGTTGAGCGAGTTTGGAGTAGATGTTAAAAAATAGACAAACATTAGTAATGAATATTAAAATTTGTGTTTCTTTCGAGTCTGGCTGTAAATATCTATTTTAAATATTTATTTACAAATTAAAAGTATGAAGGCTTTCGAAGGTTTTTAGACTAAAAATAACAAGATTAGCAGACAACTTTAGGTAGGCGTGAATAATCGGGTAAGAAGACGATATTTCAATAAAATAACTACAGCAAATATCACTTCACTCCCATCTCTCGATAGCACAATCATGAATTCTAACAGGTAATTACAGATCGTTAAGATAACGTTGGATTAAATAGTAACGTTCACCGAGCACGTTATTGCATCTGCACTACCGTACGCCAAAACGGTTCAACACGCAATGTCAGCCATTCTAAGATGGCCGCTTCACCCGCGCTCGGTGTTCATTCGTTCGCTCATAATGACATTCTCGAGTGACAGGTTACTTCAAAGACGGACGCGATGACAGTATAAAATGACAGCCGATGCATTGAGAAGCAGATGTGCCAACAAGTATTATATGTATAGTGTATACTAGTTATCTGGTTTCCATAACACAAGTTCAGCTTAGCTTGGGGCCAGATGACCGTGTGTGTTGATGTCCCCGAATGTATTTATATATAATGCACGTTTTTTTTAAATATTGTTATTAATCACAGAATAACTACTATTTTGGAATTCTCAGTTTCGGTATTTCCTAGGAATGCAATCTGGTGCAATCTGCCAGACGTCTGATTGAGTTAGCGTTCGCTTCGAGATTACTTTGTTAATAATTTAAATTTTACTAAGGCTTTCACAGACCAGCCACCTTATAGTTGCCAATATGGTTCACTACTATTGTTGTTTTAAAATTAACATAAGATCGATCCTGCAGATTTGTTCCGCTGCGCTGTGAGAAAGTTCGAAACCGAGTTTTTAGTGGAGAATCCATTTCGTTGGCAAAATTAATCGAGACGGGTACTTTTGGTACCTAACTTTCGTTACTAAATAGGTTCCTACCTAAAGATAATTATAACAAAATGAATGATAATTCAGAAATGGCGCAGCGGTACAGACCTCGCCTTACATTTATAAGGTTGCGGGTACGATTCCCAGTTGTGCCCACACATCTTTGTGTAATTTCTAACATCACCGCTGCTCAATACCGGTGAGAATAGAGCAGCGGTGGCGCAGCGGTACGGGCTACGCCTTAGAAATATAAGGTTGCGGGTTCGATTCCCGGTCGTGAACACACAATTTTGTGTGAATTGTTTCATCGCTACTGCTCAATATCGGTAAAAGAAAACTTTGCCCAGCAGTGGGACACTAAAAAGTGTGGAGGTAAAGTGAAGTCTGTTACAGCTACTAACGCCCACCTTCTGTAGAATAAGAATTCTGTGAGATTAACGTTTCATACACAATGCTATTTAATGTTTTTTTTATAATATAGATATTTAAAATAATTAGCTATCCCAGCGAACTTTGTATCGCGTATTTCTTACCTTTTAAACATTTCTTAAAATTGTTAAATCACTAATATCGCAAATATCGTTATTATTTGTATTAAAAGGAATAAGTTTATTTTATTATAATTATTTACTTACTTTATTTACTTTATTTTAAATATTCTGGGACATTAACACACAAGGTCATCTGGTACCAAGCTAAGCAGAGCTTGTGTTATTGAAACCAGATAACTGATATATACTATACATATAATGCTTTTCTTTTGTAAATATATACTTATAATAGACTAGCGGCCCGCCCCAGCTTCGCCCGGGTAGCTTCAGCCCACTCAACAATTTACAAAAAATGTGATAAATAAAGAACCGCTAAACCGATTTTGTGCAAACTTCACATAAACCATCTACTAAATAGTCCGAACAATGCCTAAACATTTGGTTTGAATAGGTAAGCCCGTTTTTGAGTTATAAAATGACAACGAAAAGTGGCATTGATTTATATATATATATATATATATATATATTTACACCCAGACTCGACACAAACACAAATGTTCATAACTAATGTTTGTCTCGGGTGGGAATCGAACCCACAACCTGCGGCGTAAAAAGCAAGTATCTTACCGACCTCGCCACCGGCCCGTCAATTACTTTTTACTTTGCACTTTAGTGATTATTAAAACATTGTCTACCTTTTAAGCCTGAAACACAGGGCAACCTAGTTCAGGCGAATGTATTATACACTACCTATTATGAAATAAACCTGTACTTTAACATATTAATTGTAACTACTTACTATATGAATAAACTTTACTTACTTACTTACTTATTATTATAGCTGTAATTAGGGGTGGATCGTAAAGAGATGAAAACTGAGGGTTGTATGTATTTTTAATACCACCTCATAAAAATATTTTTAAAAATCCGAATAAAACAATTTGGGTGGACCACTCTTATCGCTTAATCGAAAGAAAAATACATTACGACCGATTCTTAGACCTGTAAATAAATATAGATACCTTTAAACATTCATTAAAATTGGTCAAGCTGTTTCGGAGGAGTATAGTTACAAACCGCGACACGAGAATTTTATATATTACATTGAAGTAGGCAGAATCTAAAAAATCCACCTGTTAAATTATCTAAAATTTTAATAAAGTAGGTACAGCTTACTTAGTTATACTTTTAAACAATTTTCCCCCGGGTTAATTTTTATTAATAACTTCAAAATTGAACCCAAGTTGCCGGTTATTCCGGAGGCTCTGCTGTCTTCAATATTTCTTTCGTTACGGCGTTATGGTTTAGGTTAAATATATTTTTTATTTATTTTGCGATAGGCTGGCGCTTGACTACAACTTGTCTGATGCCAAGCAACGATGCAGTCTACAATGGAACGCGCCAATCTAGTATACCGATTCACTCGTGATTACTAATGATTATCGGTGAGAAGGTGGCAGTGGCATGAGCCTCTATATGGTTAGAAACCGTAAGGAACAACAACTCCTACCCCCCTTTATGGTGTCACCAGACATCGCACCGGAACACGGCAAGGCCGCTTGGCGGAGTGGCTTTGGTCACTAACCACGGCCGAAGCCTACCACCAGTTGATTGTCACCTGATTTGCACCACCCGGGGACCACGTGTGGGGATTCAAATAAAGGTGTACACCCACGGATGAAGGTGACTCAGCCCCCAAATATTAAGTATGCATACTTATTCGTTAACGTGTTGTCTTTAAAAGTCGCTATGAGGTTATTTTTTTATATTCATTGCGAACAGTACGCACCTTTACAACAATAGTGTCGTTATACAAAAACTGCCATTTAAAGTTATGACCCAGCATTGTGTCACAATTGTTTTTATTTATTTTAATAACATTTTTTTATTAAACTATATGAAGTATTTGCTATTTTTTATTGCATTTAAAGAGTTTTTTTCAAGTGATCTAGATTTTATTTATTTGATTCACCAACAACATTACATTCTTAAAAATAATACATTTCAACAATTATTTAGCTTTATCATATGGTTCAGTCTTAACATTAAACACAACATTCGTAGGTATAATGAACTAAACTTATATAATAATACATAATTAATATTAATAATAATAATATAGTGGGACATTAAACACACGGTCATCTGATCTCAAACTAAGCAGAGCTTGTACCATGGAAACCAGATAACTGGTAATATACTACATATAATACTTTTCTTTTGTAAGTATATACTTAAATATTGATAATTACACCCAGACACAAGACAAACAGACATATTTAAACAAATGTTTGTCTCGGGTGGGAATCGAACCCACGACCTGCGGCGTGAAAAGCAAGTATCTTATCGACCACGCCACCGGCCGGCGGCCCGTCAATTATTGACAATGAATTACACACTATGTTAAACTAGTGATGTTTTTCCGAAACATCACTAATATGACATAACATAAATCATTCATCCTATAAAAATTGACATGTTTTTTATAGTGTCACTTTTGTTTTCAGATCAAATTAAAATCAAATCAGTTTATTTGTGATACACAGGTTAAAGGTATAAAAGGTCGTATAATATATAGGTTCATGCTGTGATCAGCCTCATGGGCATAAAAATTTATTAAGTACTAGCTTTCCGCCCGCGGCTTCGCCCGCGTGTATGTCGGTTATCGCGCCAAAACATTACCTTCTTTTTGCGCAGTCGGATAAAAACTATCCTATATCCTTTCTCGGGTCTCAAACTACCTCCATACCCAATTTCATCCAAATCGGTTTATAGTTTTTGCGTGAACGCGTAACAAACAAACTAACATTTGCATTTATAATATTAATATATATATATATAGATATTCAAATAGTATTTTCAAGGTGCGGATAGTAGGTAGGTACTACGAGTATCGTTAATTTGAATAACAATATATTAAGAATTTAATGACACCCCTGATATAACACCGCCCTGATCTTTCAGCTTCAATGGTTAAAAATAGACATAAGTACATAGTCGTCTAAAATATATACAGGATGACTGGTAATTAGTGTAAATTACTTTACCATGTGGTGCTCATGATAACAAACAACTCTACCAAAGAAACTTTTTGGAGCATTTTTTAAAAAAATTATTTAATACTAGTTATGAGTTTTGAAAAAAAATTCCTATCTTAGTTCACTTATAGACCTCATACGAAACCTATGTTCCAAATTTGTAGTCTCTAGACCCAGAGGTTCGGACTGTGCGTTGATATGTCAGTTAGTCATTCAGATTTTTCTTTTACATCATTGCAACCCTTTTTTAAGTGTCGCCTATCTCACGAGTAGAGAGACAGTTAGGCCTTAATTCACACAAGCTGGCCAAATGCGTGTTGGTGGAAGTCACATGTTCTCGAATGATTGGCTCTTAGACATGCCGGTTTCCTCATGATGTTTTCCTTCACCGATATTGAGCAGCGGTGATGAAACAATTCACACAAAAATATGACATAAAACAGAGAATTAAATTAATTTAAAGTTCGATAAAAGTTAATAAAAGCTCCGAAAAAAAAGTGTAAAGGTTGTGGAGTACTACGACGTAGTAAAGCATTTTACAGTAATTACCAGTCACCCTGTATTTTGTAATGTTACATGTATTTTCAACCGCCAGAAAGTTTATAAGTAAGTATGTAACTAACCAGAATTGAGCTCACACATAGAAATTCAATTTACATAATAATATTTCGGAGAACGTTAAAAGTTTAATGTTATTATTGTATAACTTTCAATCTATTCTCAGTAAGTAAATCTATTATTACTTACTCTTATACCTACTATAGGTATATTAATTCGACCTATTTTTAGTGCCCCACTGCTGGGCGCGGGTTTTCTCTCAACTATCTTACGAATTGATTTTTTTTAACTCCTAGCCTTTTTTTACTCTACGAGCGTCAATCAAACTGCAGCCCGCAATCGAGCAAAGAAAAAATAAAGTTTAGTTAATCGAACTAAAAAGTAGAAAATAATTTTTAATTACAAACATTTTATATTTCAGTCGTAGAAGATCGAACAATCAATCATAACTAAATGCTTCAAAATAAAATTATAACAAGCTTTAAATTTTTAGGAGAATAATTCAATTCAGAGTAAAAAACGTGGGGTGCATTTTACTATATTTTCATACCTTTTTACTATGTTTTCATAACTCTCCGCACATTGATAGTTGCAAGTAAAATAATTGTTACATTTAAAATATCAAGCACCCCACGCCTCTATTTCCAAAAATAACGCTTTAACCACAGATAATATAAGCTAAAAAAAATCTATATTGGAACATAAAAGTTATAAACATGTTATGTGTACGAAAATGACTACATTAGTCGTAGACTGTGTCGCAGTCATTTACGCTACCATCAGAAGAATTTAGAGTGTGTTCCGTTACAACAACATTTTTGACTTTAAACTTAGATTAAAGGAACATAACAAAACATTACATGCAAGAAAAATAAATTAAATCTAAAAGTGTGTGTATGTGTGTGTGTGTGTATATGCTAAATCTAAGTTTAACAATAGATATACCATAGAGGGGTCAGAGACTGTAGCTCCTTAACACAGGCTATTGTGTAGCCTAGCTAGGAGCTAAATTCAATCACTATGTAAAATTACTTTTAGTAGTTATGTGAGAAACATGTTTTATGAACACATTTATTGTTAAATAAACTATTATTATTATTACTAGCGGACCCCGCAGACATCTTCCTGCCCGGTAAAGCAGTGCCATCTACCTGGTCCGAAAATAGATTACGACCGATTCTCAGACCTATCGAATAAAGATATAAAATTCCATAAAAATTTATCAAGCCGTTTCGGAGGAGATTGTTTATTTTTTTAATTCTTCTCTGTGTAAGAACCATCCTCGTACTTCCAGGAATATTATAAAAAAGGAATTATCGATATCGGTCCAGCTGTTTACGCGTGATGGCATGACCAAGGGAAATAGGGATTCATTTTTATATAATATATGGACTACGGGCCGCCCCAGCTTCGCCCGGCTAGCTTCAGCCCACTCAACAATTTACAAAAAATGTGATAAATAAAGAACCGCTCAACCGATTTTGTGCAAACTTCACATAAACCATCTACTAAATAATCCGAAAAATGTCTAAACATTTGATTTGAATAGGTAAGCCCGTTTTTGAGTTATATAATTACAACGGAAAGTGGCATTGATTTTTATATATATATATATAGATAGATTATTATGTTTGCCTTGTCATTGATGAATTAAAAAACAAATATATAAATAAGGGTACCTAATATAATATGCAAATGTGCATAGCAATAGTTACTTTTGCTCTCATTGCATTGTTTTGATGACGAACGGACGTACAGAAGTATCTGTTGCGAGAATTGTAATTAAAACCTTTTGAGTGTGTACCCGAAGAAGTTCTCGCGTGAGCGTGTACTCTCCTGTACTATGCGGGCCTGAGCAGCGGTGGCGCAGCGGTACGGGCTTCGCCTTATATGAGGTCGCGGGTGCGATTCCCAGTCGTGCGTACACATCTTTGTGTGAAATGTTTCAGCGTCGCTGCTCGATATCGTTGAAGGAAAACATCGTGAGAAAACCGGCATATCTAAGAGCTAATCATTCAAGGACATGTGACATCCACTAAAGGTTAGTGTCACGATGTTTTCCTTCACCAACATTGTAGATAGAGCGATGATGAAACAATTCACACAACAAGTCGAACCCGCGACCTTATATTTCAAAGGCGAGGCTTGCACTGCGCCACCGCTGCTGACAACTTATTACTCACGTCTACATGTACTCAGAAGTGTAAGCAGAGTTGAATATCATTCATATTTCACCTTATGTCAATATTAATTGTAATCAAGAATTATATTTGCATTACACAGGTGCCTACCATTTCAATTTCGAGTTTTTCTTAATATTTGGCAGCATAAAGAATATGAAGAGAATGGATTCAGTTCCCAGTTTGTGTATTTATGCGCGGAGCGTAAGGTTTAGGTTCGATTCCCGAGTCGAGCAAATAGATAAATAAATAAATATTCTGGGACATCAACACACACGGTCATCTGGTCCCAAACTAAGCAGAGCTTGTGTTATGGAAACCAGATAACTGGTATATACTATACATATAATACTTTTCTTTGATTTTTCCAATATACTTTGAAAATAGTAGTTGCAGCTCAAAGTTTGGATCCGTTGGAGTCCGTTAACCGAGCATAATTTCTGCCTATATTACCCGAAGTTGTAGGCAGAGGTGAACATCACATATACCTGCAATTACGTTTGTTTGAGTATTTTAGATAAGTTTTTTTTTTCGACCGGGAATCGAACCCGTGACCTCTTCTTACACGTAAACAAATTTTTGTTATTACACAGATTGTCAAAATCAAATCATCAAAATCAAAATATGCTTTATTTTGACGTGACAACGTCTTATAAATTGGTTTGCCGGGTGACACTTCAAGAAACTGCGTTACGCTCCGCTCACGTTATGCGCTCACAATGAGAGCCAGTGAGAGGCACGCGTCCCTTCCACTCGGGCATGGTTAGCCCGCCTAAGAGCGAGAGAGACAGACATAAAAAGTGAAAGGCACGCGTCCTTTCCACTCGAGCACAGTTAGCCCGCCTAAGAGCGAGAGAGACAGACATAAAAAGTGAAAGGCACGCGTCCCTTCCACTCGAGCACAGTTAGCCCGCCTAAGAGCGAGATTCTTTGTATAAATTAATGTTTTAAATATAATTCTTTGTATAAATAAATGTTTTAAATTGTTACTATTATTTCATCCTTCTTCCTACTATACCAATGAATATTCACATTAAAATTATTTTACCACTCAAAGTCGTTGTCACGTAAAACTTTCGCCCGTATACCGACTTTACAGGCAACCAATTTTTTTTTTTTGAGACGCGAGTCTACATAAAAATAGTCCAATTTCTTTTCCTACCGTGCAGTGAATGACTGGCAACTACTGAGAAACACTGCCAAAAAACTCAGTAGGCTTGGCGGGAATCGAACCCGCGACTTCTCGGGAATAGTATAGCTTAATCGGACGGGCCGTGAGAGTTTAGCTTTGAGTAGCCTTTTAAGAGGCCACGACTACAGAGGGTGGAGTTCTCCGCTAATATTTGTGAAGACAATCTTGACCCAATGTTGTTTTTACCTACGCTACGGTTGAAAAGTGTCTAGATTTACCCTACTTTAAAAAAAGAGGTTGGTTGCTAATTCATCTGCGAACTTTTGTCTATGTAAACAGTTAAGTATTGTTGATTCTTTTTTTTAACCCCCGACGCAAAAACGACGGGGTGACGAGGTTTGATGTGTCTGTCTGTGGCATCGTAGCTCCCGAACGGATTAACTGATTTTGATTTTTTTGTTATAATAAATTTATTCGTAGTGTACGTCGTGTTTAAGTATGTTGGCAACATTTGATGACGTAGGCGGCGCGAGAGCAGCGACTGTCAAAATGGCGAGCGAGATCTACTAACACTTGCTCATTCATTCAGAACGGAGTGATTGATTGGCTCTTATGGCTCTTTGATGCATTTCTATAAGAAAGCACGCGCCACATTGTAGTCGGAATTGATATTGCATTTATAGGCGGTCAAGATAATTTAAAAGGCGATTAGAATAACAAAGTTGATCCTTGTTATACTATACGTTTCAAATAAGAATACGACTGGAAATCCGCCATCTTGGACCAGAATGCGCAACAACTTTACATTTTTCAGTACGGTGGGCAAAAATGTTTGTTTGATATAATAATCACATCTAGATAAATCAAAAATTAAAATGCTTATATCTTAATGCCGAAATGAAATTGGAAATTTGGAGCCGAAAATTGAGGTACAAACATATTTTATTAACTTCAGACGAAAAAAGCGGTGTTGTCATTAAAAACGTGAGTTTATATCCATGTTTATACATTTGTTGCATCATGACGCGTAAATTGACTTAGGTAGGTAGTTGAATGTAGCTACATACCTAGGTAATTTTTTCTACATAAATCACTTTTCATGTCTGTGGTTTAATATTTTGTGCTGTCGCTACTTTTGCATGGATTTTGGTATGAAGTTAGCCGCGAGTCCAGTCCTATTCTTATTTTAAACGCGTAGGTACTTTACTTAATTGATTATTGAGTTTGATGTGCAAGTTTTAGGTCTTAACAGATTTTAATTTAACAAGTATTTTTCTAATTAGTACTTACAGAACTTATTCGTTTCATATTCAACAAAGAGATTCCCAGATGTCATAGACTGTACTCAATTGCAATAAAATATGCAAGGTATGTCTGTGTGAATGAACCGTCATTGTACCTACGTGCTAGATGATTTAAATTTTAAGTGTACCTATATCAATGGACTGACAGCCAGTTCACTTCGCCAATGATCTGGAAAATTTAATGAAGGAATTCTTGAACCTTGTTGTCTGAAGTGATAAAGTTACTTCACGAGTTTTTTGTATAGTGCATACAAAAGAAAAAAATCTAGTGACCCGCCCCGGCTTCACACGGGTGCAATGCTGATACTATATATATCTACCTACTACAGAATGTTCATTTAAACAATGTTTTCAGCTATTTTGTCATTAACAATACAAACATGTTTAGTTTAGACGTTACTCCTGCATTTTAAACCTGTAATATCTTCGGAAATATTCATTTAAATTAGAAGCTGTAAAAAGCCATATTGATCTGTATTAAACGGACAATGTATATGAGGCACTTCACTGGGTAATGATTAATGCTGTACTGCTTAAAATCACTTCGTAAATAAGCCATTTTTTCCTGTAAAATAAAAAGAAAAAAAAATACAATACTTATAAAACTTCCCCTTGAATCTATCTGATAAAAGAAACGCATGAAAATCGGTTGTGTAGTTTTAATTATTTAAGCATACATAGGGACAGACAGAAGAAAGCGACTTTGTTTTATACTATGTCGAGATAATTATAGGTCCTTTTAGCTTTATCATTATTAAACTCTGTAACGGAGTAATAGCATTAAATTCGGATTTCAGCGGAACTATTGCATATATTGAATTTACAGTGAAGTTTTCACAGCGTTTACTGAGCAATGTCCATGTTTGACACTGATGGGTCACACTTACTCTTTGTTTTTTTTTTTCTTCTTTCAATTGTTTCCATTTATGTTTTTTTTTTCTCTTTTCATGTGTTTTTTTTATTATTTGATTCTTTATGGTCTGTCTCTGCCAAATAAATGTTTTTCATCTTCTTCTTTAAGTTTGTTAGAAAAAATCAAAAGTAAAGTTTTGATTTTAATTAGTTGAGACCTTATTGATTCAATCACTATAATAGAGCCTCAGTTTTTAATATTATACCAAATTCCAGGCGACACACTGTTGACTGGACGGTACGATGATAAAAATTAATATTGCACTCAAAACGAAGCGAGAGGTACTATAACCGTGAAACTGTTGCTGAGAAATAACAAAAGCTCTTGTTAAATACTTTTCGTTCAGTTTTTAATGGATTCAATGTGATTTGAATAATAAATCGAATAATTTGAATAATAATAATGTCTCAATTGCCTGTATCTGTAAATAAGTTATTGAAAAATAAGGAAATGTTTGCTATTAACACAAAGCATGCTATTAAAAGTGCTTTGTATTTTGTATAGTTAAAATCCAGCACTACAAAAACAACAAGTCTTTGAAGGCCAGCGTGTGTGGATTAAGGCCTAAACTCTCTCAACTCGCAAGATAGTTGAGAGAAGACCCGTACCCAGCACAGGAATACTAAAAATAGTTGAAGTGATACATGCATACTTACAATCACGCCTTTACCCATGGGGTAGGCCGAGACTATAGCGCGCCACTTGCTACGATCTGATACTTCCTTAGCCTCACTAATGTTCATACAACTGGTCATACATGCTTTGGTTGTGAGTGCTACGCACCTGTCCCTTTTGAAGGACGAAAGTAAATATGAAATGCTAAATGCTTCGCCCGCGACTTTGATCTCACTAATCTTATTTCTCCATACAAACTTTGGAACCCCATTTCAGCCCCTTAAAGGGTGAGTTTTGAAAAATCCTTTCTTAGTGCACCCCTAGAACCCATATGGAACCTATGTGCCAAATTTAGAGTCTCCAGACCCAGCGGTTTGGGCTCTGCGTTGATATGTCAGTCAGTCAGTTTCTTCTTTTATATATTTAGATACAGTTAAACTAAAATTTATTTATTTACAAGCTGTAACGTTAACTCACACCTATCTCTTCATAGAATTATAGCTACTTGACTGTAAAAGGGGAGTTATTAAAATTTCCCTCATCATTACAGCTATATCGGTGGAATTTTATAGGCTTGGCACGATCTTTATAGTTTGGTAAGGCGAGCTTAGAACGAACAATATAAAACATGGTAATGGGACGCTTGCCCTTGTAAAATCAAATAAGATGAACCGCGATACCTTTGAGGTAGGGCTCCAGTGACAGCTAGGAATATTAAAAGAACTGTTCCACTAAAGAATGCTATGCACGAACACATTATATACTCCGAAAAAAACAGGGGTTTAGTTTGTTAAGTTAGTTAAGTTGTGTAACTTGAGATAAATCGTTTATTACATAAGTTTGTTCAATACCTACAACGCTGTATGTGTCTACGAAAAACAAAAACTGAGGACATGGTTAAGTTCATCAAGTTGAAGAATAGTTGAACTTTAGGACCGAACACTTAGAGTCTCAGAGAGAATTTTAAATCATTCGTGGTGCGAGTTCTGAATCAACATCTCTAGATCTTCACTAAAGAAGAGTTTTGACCGAAGAGTGTCGTCGACAAGAAATTTCGCGGTAATCTACTGTCGGCTGTCTATAGTTAAAATATTATTATGATGTTTAAGTTTTATGTATTTTCTATAGTGCATATGAAAAAAAGCTTATTAAAAAACTACTATTTTCAGCTCTTAAACGCGTAACATGCGTAGATGCAAAATAAAATTGACAAGGGTGATATATGTAGACTACACAGGTCTACATAAATCGCCTTTGTCAATTTTATTTTACCTTGTTATTTTTTTGGATACAATTTTTATTTGTTTCTAATAATTTTCTCAAAATATTTACAAAATGTTAATGTACAAAATCAATATCTTAATAGAGACCCGACGGGATGTCGTTGCTGCCTTGGAAGATGGGCAGGCCTTTGGTGTGGGACGCTACCTGCGTCGATACCCTTGCACCTTCCCATCTTCCTTTTACTTCAGGACAAGCCGGTGCTGCTGCTGCCACAGCAGAAAACCTCAAACGGCGAAAATATAGCAACCTTGTCGGTAATTATGTTTTCGAACCGTTTGGTGTGGAGACGCTAGGGACATGGGGTCCGGGTGCGCGAGCTCTTTACCGCGCCATTTCGAAACTTTTGGTGGATAGAACACGCGACAAGAAGGCTGGCCTACACTTAGGCCAAAGATTGAGCGTTGCCATTCAACGTGGCAATGCTGCCAGCCTTCTTGGTACGCTACCAACCGACATTGATGCGGAGGAGTTTTTTGACGCTCAGCTTTAGATATGTTTTATAAGTTCTATTTTATATTTACTATTTTTTTTTTAGGCTAAGTTAGTGCGTCTTAATATTGTATTCAATTAGGTAATTTTTCTTGCGCAATCGTATCTTTGTTGTAAAATGATATCTTAATATTTTGCTATTGCAAAACGTAAACGTTAAAACGTTATGTTTTGCCGCTTGTGGATCATTGGGGCCCCACCACAGTGATAAAATAGATGCGTCGTGAAACAGTGCTCAGTTTACGGTATAAGTTATTGCGTTTCGCCACCAACTCGACAAAATATTTATTGACCTTTCTATAGGGTTGACACCCATAGCTTAAAGGGCTAAATTAAAAAAAAATGTTTAATTCGAAAATTTTGTTATTGAAAATACCTAAATGAAAGGGTGACGGGTCTCCTTGGTACTACTATCCACATAATGAATCGTAGAATAATCTTGTATTTGGCTCGTTTACGCACCACCACAATAATTTTAATCTTAATAATACGGAGCCATAGTTCTTCTTAGTTACCCATTCCATTAGCGCCCCCATAGCTCACATTTAGTTCCCATTTTTCGCAATAGTTCTGCACTAACCGGGGATTGTCAGGTTGATCAGGTGTTGCGCTAGTCACAAGTGCATATCGACTCTGAGTGTATAAAATATTTTTTAATAGTAGATTTAACTTTCTAAACATAAATTCCCACCCAAGTCAGACATTTGTGTGATGATCTATACTTAAGTATGTATTTACAAAAGAAAAGCATTACAATTGAACAAATCTAAGAAGTACCTTTTGACGATTCACTGTTTTCTATTAAATTAGCTTTATAGAGGCGTAATTCACACTATGTTTGCTAGCTTTCTTATAAAATAATAGAATTATGAAGCTATTTTTATTTTAACATAAACAAAGGTACTACGTTTAGAACTGTCAAACGGTACTTCTTAGATTTGATCGACTGTAAGTATATGTAATATATTACCAGTTATCTGATTTTCATAGCTCTGCTTAGTTTGGGATCAGATGGCCGTGTGTGGTAATGTCCCACTATATTATTATTATAATAAGTAGGACAGCCCTGAAGTAGGTAGTAGCTAATAAAACGGTTACCGTTAGATCGCTGTTAAATTGCCTCAAATTTAACATGGAATGACTTGTCAGCTGCTCAATTGCTCAGAATTTATGTTAAAATACATCGTGAGGTAATACACCTTCTCATTTAACACAAGAGGTGTTGTACGCAACTTCTAGTGCTAAGTATCTGCCAGTTTTTGGGGAGGTGAGCTAACCACGTACAGCACACATGTAAAAGTTGAAGCGTCTTTACAAATGCACACCTAAATAAAAGCTACACACAAACACAAAACATTAATTGTTTATCCATAGAAACTGTTAATGTACCTCGGCAGATGGGAACGCGCCTAATATCAGTTCAAAATTATAGAAGTGGAGCGGAGTGGAGTGGAGTGGAAGCGAAGCGGCTGAATTGAAATTAATAATTGACCAGTTTTAACATAGAATTAATGAGATACCCTAAAGTTATTAATAATTATAATTATAATAATAATTTTATCCGTGTTTATTTGTATTGGTCAGGCAGGGGCCATAGTCCATCCATAGTCCTAGTTACCTAATCCATTAGCACCCACCACCATAACCTAGATTTTAGTTCCTATATTCTGCAATAGTCCTGCTCTAACCGGGGATTGTCCTTTGTTGTACCTATATAACTAACAGGGATAATCGTCGGTTGGTGCCACATTACATTTAGAGCAAAATTGTCTAACGGGCCTCTACGTGTTGGCTTCGGCCCCACGCACGGCTTCCAAAAGTCCGGAGCTCCATAGCTCCGAGATAAAAAAAAAGACAAACATAATAATAAATAATAATAACATAGTAAAAAAAAAAAAACCTAAAGATAACCTTCATTCGTGGGAGTGCAGCAGAGCATCTTCAATATTAATCCCCACTGATCCCCAGGTGGTGCAAATCAGGTGACAACTGGTGGTAGGATGAAGGTGGCTCAAACCCCCTATTGAAACTTCACTTTTTAAGCGAGTCTATTAACTGACTTCTACAACTTATTTGGAAAGTTTATAAATAAGCACTAGATTACCCCGGGTATCGAAGCGAAGAAGATTTGGCGTGAAAGTGAAATAGACAGAGACAGAGTTAGTTAAGGATTAAGCTGTCGACTGTGTCGGTATATTTTTACTCTCAAACTCCCGGACGAAGTCCATTTCTATTTATTTTGTGGTTGAACCCTTAATTTTGAAGACGTACAAGGGTTACAAACCTTTTGACTAAAGTTTACGAGAATTTGTTCTGTATAAAACTTAAAGTACAAACTTGCAGGTCAGATTGAATTATATGGGTAGATAGACTTTTGCACATTATACAAATTAACCGGCGGGAGAACACGCAAACTTCTTTAAGAAACCACTCTATTATATACACATCACTTCCGTCCAAAATCAAAATCAAAATGTTTTTTGAGACATAAAAATAGTCAAATTTATTTTCCTACCATGCAGTGAATGACTGGCTGACTGAGAAACACTGCCAAAAAAACTCAGTGGGCTTTTTTCTTATTTAAATAAAGTACTTATATCTATTACATTTTGTTTGTTTATTGTGTTGAATTAGAGCGACTTAATTCCAAGCGTTTTTATCCGTTAGATAGTCTGAAATTTTATAATACGCTTTCTTACTTAACGTAGATTTTACAATTATTTTAAATTTGTTATTATCCTTTTTAGTTTTTCTTTCACTAATTCATGGTTAATCCGTAGTTGATCTTTTTTTATTTTTTATTCTGAAGTAAACTAGCGCTTGACTACAACTTGCCTGATGTCGAACAATGATTCAGTCTACGATGGGACGCGCCTGCCCAATATACCGATTCACTTACGATTACGAATGATTTTCAGTGAGAAGTTGGCTGTAGAATGAGGCTCCATATGGTTAGAAACGTTAAGGAGCAACAGTTTTTACTCATCCTCTTAAAATTGTCACCAGAGATTGCACCGGAACACGGCAAGGCTGATTAATGATGAAGCTTTGTTTGATGGGTGGTTACTGACTACGGCCACTAGTTAATTACCAGTACCTAAACATAATTACCCACTGATTGTCACCTGATTTGCAATACCCGGGGACCATGTGTGCAGATTCAGATAAAAGACCCAAAAATCTACTGAATCAAGGCTTAAACTCTCTCAACTTTTAAGATCTGAGAGACTCGAGACCGTCGCGCATTAGACATTTATCTCGAACGCGACATAAGTCGAAAAAATTTGTGAATGACGATTGAAAAGAATAGTAATATAGTGAGACATTAACACACACGGCCATCTGATCCCAAACTAAGCAGAGCTTGTACAATAGAAACTAGATAACTGGTAATGTACTAGATACATTACTATTTTTTTGTAAATACATACTAAAATATAGATAATTACACCCAGAGTCAAGACAAACAGACGTGTTCATCACACAAATATCTGACTTGGGTGGGAATCGAACCCACGACCAGTGGCCCGTCAAAATTTATGAAATTTAAATAAAATGTCGATTGTTATAGACTACTCGTTGCATGTTGTGCGTTAAGTAGTAAACTCATCTCTAACGTGACATTCTGAGAATATTAAAAGGAGACGTTCAAAAAATGTATAGAGCCTGGGATTAAAATAATTGTAAATTTGAACAGCAATCTGAGTTACATAGGTTAATAGAGCATAATTAATTAAATTTTTTGGTGTATTTAAAATAATTTTACACCCCCCCGTTTTTTAAAAAATTGAAACTGAAAATAAGAATCCTTAATGCAATATTATGATTATTGCAATTGGCAACCCCATGGTCAAATGACAATTGAGCAACCAAAAAAATCAAAATTATTTCGACGCTGTCAATCAAACTGATCAATGACAATGACATCATGACGTTTCCCGTAATTATATTTTTTTCCACGCGTTTTGTTATTACACTAATAAGATAACAAATATTTTTCGTCATAATTACATTAAGCTGCAGCTAGAATAATATTACAAGAGAAAAGTACTGTAACAGAAGGCAATTATTGACGTGATTGCAATATTTATACTGCTTAGGAAACGGATAATTTAAGGTAATGTGCGTTTTGTTTTTCTATTTCATTTTTTTGATTTTTACAAAAATGGTTGCTCCTAAAATTCGTGTTTAGTTAAATTCTAACAGCTTATTAAATAAGCTTTCCAATGAGGTATATCACATTGGTGTTCAAAATTCTAGCCCACTTTTGACCTCTCCTTTATTTTCAATCGACATTTGCCATTTCTTTCGAATCAGGGCCTATAGGCCGACCGTTAAACTCGCGTATCGCCTATCGCCAAGATTCTGACTCCTCAAGCTGCACAGACAGTGATGATGATTCAAGCGATATGGATATTACTGACGAATAGTCTTACATTACTTTTATCTGTGGTTAAATAGTTTTTTATGAGATTTAATTAATGTTTTATGACTTTGTACCTCAGACGGCGATACGCGAGTTAAACGGTCGGCCTATAGTAGAATAAAGTGTCGTAAATAGTCTCTTTTTCATACTAATTACAGCATACAAATTTTGATCTCGACATTATACTAATTACTAGGGTTGAGAAGGGTTCGCACCACGATACATATTTAGTAATTTATAGCTAACTGGAGTAATACTTCCATAGTTTTTAATTAAATTACTGGACGTTGCAAAATATGTAGGTAAGTTGAGAATTGTTAGGTTAAAATCATTTTTATGGGACTTACTCACCACCGCAATCCAGCCACTGCTACACTGTAAGCCAAGATAATAATACATATAGTAATATAGTGGGACATGAACACACACACCCATCTGATCCCAAACTAAGCAGAGTTTGTATCTACTATGGAAACCAGATAACTGGTAATATACTACATATAATACTTTTCTTTTGTAAATATATACTTAAATATAGATAACTACACCCTGACACAAGACAAACAGACATATTTGAACAAATGTTTGTCTCGGGTGGGCATCGAATCGACGCCTGCAGCGTGAAAAGCAAGTATCTTACCGACCACGCCACCGGCCCGTCATCGGATCGACAGCGACACCGTGAAGAGACTCGGGATTTGAACCCGGCCAAGTCCCGGGACACCTAAACTGTCTTGGATCCCGCAAAAAAATTAATCAGAAAGATAACAGGAGGAGTTGGGAAGTTAGATAGTCCACTTCCCTTCAGGCAGCCGCGGGCGGAAAGCTATTATAAAAGCTGAAAGCTATTAAAGTTATTATATAAGCACTAAACCCGTGCCCAGCAGTGGGACAATAAAAAGGGTTGAAGTGAAGTGATGCAGAGAACATTTTTACCTAAGACCACTTACAGTTGCGCTACTGTAGTACTTGCTTAATACACCGCAGGTCGTGGGTTCGATTCCCAACAAAGATAGATATTTGTGTGCATGAGGATGTCTGTTGGGTGTAACTATCAATTATAACTGTGTTATGTATAGTAGGTATGTCAATTATCTGGTTTCCATATCCATAACACAAGCTCTGCTTAGTCTGGAATCAGATGGCCGTGTGTGTGTTTTTTTTTATTCTATAATAGGTTTGCGCTTGACCACAACTTGCCTGATCTGAAGCAATGTTGCAGTCTACGATGGAACGCGCCTACCTAATAAATACCGATTCACTCGTGACTTGAAGACAGGTAGATTATAGCTATCGGGAAACAGAGATGCCGGCAACGAATTCCACAACTTGGCGGTTCGCACAATAAAAGTGGAAGTAAAGCGCTTTGTGCGTGCCCGTGGAATTTCCACCATATAACGGTGGCGCATAGCCGTACCTCTACTTGTACGATGGAAGAATGGGGATGGGGGAATAAGATTGTTTAATTCCAACGCACACTCTCCGAAGTGTATCCGATAAAAGACCGAAAGACTAGCAACTATGCGGCGATGCTCGAGGCTCTGCAACTTAGCCTTGATGTGGGACTCGTTGCCAATAAGCCTCTTAGCTCGCCTTTCAATAGACTTCAACGCCTCGAGTTGGTATTTAGCTGACCCATCCCAAAGATGCGAGCAGTATTCCATGCAGGAACGAACTTGTGCTTGATATAGTTCGAGCATTTGTTTCGGTGTGAAGTACTGACGCACCTTCGCGAGGACACCTAGCTTTTTGGCAGCTAGTTGAGCCTTGGACTCAATATACGGGCCAAAATTGAGGGTCGAATAATGTTCCGGAAGTACACCAATGCTCATACGTCTGGTCATAGGTGCATGCACGGCGGTTGAGTGCTACGCACCTGTCCCTTTTGAAAGACATCACCGATGAGATCAACGAACGTCCTAGGACGTCCTCTCCCAGCGTTTCCACTCACCTCCGCGATGTATATACCTTTCGTTAATCGTCTATCATCCATCCTCTCCACATCCATGCTATTTTCCGTCATATTATTATAAATATTATTATTATTTGACTAAAAATTAATAGATATCTATTATTATTAGGTTACTCTAATAACCAAATCAAACATTTTACAATCCCGACAACAGCGTTTTAACTAGGTATGGAATATTTTAATTACTTTGGCTTTTAAATAAAAAAAAACTACGTTAGAATTGGTCCATCTGTTTAGGTGCTACAATCCAACACGTCTACACATCAAGCTAGACTTTCCAGTATAAGCTGACCTATCATTGTACGGAAATCCTATACAATGCAAGATCAGCTTAAACTGTACACACAGACAAATATACACCTCAATCCAGTAAGAGCCAAAACACATACCTACTCGCGTTGCGGCGCCGCACCGCAAGAATCGGCAGTGCCGCCCGCCTCTACCTACATAGAACAAGATGTATCAGCACTACGAGCATTGCGCTGCCGATTCTTGCGGTGTGGCGCCGCAACGCGAGTATGTGTTTTGGCTCTTTCTGGATTGACGTTTATATAAGCTCGGGTAAAATAATTTTGTTTTTTTTTCAAAAGGCAGGTAGTGACTGATTTAGAATGTATCATTTATCTGTAACTAGATTGTAAAATGAATGAACATTCATAAATCAGTTGACGTCAATCAAATGTTTTCAATCGCGAATTACAACATCAATCATTCAGGATCTTTACATGTATAAAAAACATTATACAGACCTTTTTATATTTACTAATACACTTTAATAATTAGCTAGTTCTGCTGGGTTTAGGTATTTGAAAGAAAAGGTTTGTAACCACTGTAAAAACAAAAGAGACGTACCTATAAGAAAGAATTGATTTCAACAAAAAATACATTTTAATATTAAATTACATTTGTTTTTACTATAATTGTTACAGGTTGAAATCAAAATCAAAATCAGTATCCATTTAGTAGTAGGTACCTAAAGCAATCTCGGTGATCAGGAACACTGATCAATACCAAATATCTAGTTACTTCTGAACAGCAGCAGATTAACCAAAGATTAAATTAATATGGCAGGATCTCACCCACACAAGCAGCACAGGGCTTAGGTGTAAGTTAGCAAAAAGGCACGACAAATAGAAAGAAAGAAAGAAAAGAAAGAAACATTTATTTGACATAGACACACAAAATCAAAATGATAAAAAACACATAGAAAGAGAGAGAGAAAAAAACACAAATGGAAAAATAAAATAAAAGATAAAGAGTAAGTGTGACCCACCTGTTCCAAACATGGACATTGCTCAGTAAACGCTGTGAGTGCCGATTAGAGGCGACCCACAACACTGATTTAATGTAAAATACAATGTGAGATCAGCTTATACTGGTTTTTTATAGCTAGATGAGTAGCCGTGTGTACAATATTTTCTTAATACACTTGATGAAATACTCAAATAAATCTTTGCTCAGGATTAAGTGTAAATTAGTACTTTTCTATATTGTATTGTGTCCTAAGTAAAGATCGTTACAAAAATGTTGAGAGCTCCTGAAGTGTGTTACAATGTTACAATAGGAGAATCACAAACAGAGATGTTGAATGTTGATGTTGCTCTAAAAGGTTCAGTGTTTTGCACCCCTGAACTCGAACTGTTTTACTTAAACCAATAGTTTTGTAATGTATGGATTGAAAGCTGAAAACTTGAGATCACAGCAAGTGTACTGTTAGAAGAATACCTCTTACAAGTGTCTTGCATAGACAAAGAGGCAGGTTAACCTTCGCTGTGCCTGATACTGCCTGGTAGGTAACACTCACACGACATTCCTGATGGGTCTGCTCGACCCGCAGATATAATATTATAATATAATAATAATAATAATAAGCTTGTGGCGAGCTGTTATGGCCCGAGTGCTCCAGGGAGAAGGTCCTGTCCCACACCTCCGGCTTGCCTTTACTGGCTGGCTGGAGTGAACCCTGACGGGGGACAGATCTCCCATCTCTTGCTTGCCTTCATTGGCCGGTTTGAGTGGAGTCGTGAGAGCAGTGATGCTCAGAGGAGGAAGTGATGTTATATTTCAAAGGCAAGGCTTGAACCGCTGCGCCCCCGCTACTTTTCCTTCTATATCCTAGAATTATCAATTCTTAGACACAGTTTCCTTTACCGATATCGAGCAGCGTCGATTAAACAATTCACAAATAGATGTGTGGCCATGACTGGCGATCGAACCCACGACCTGATATTTCAAAGGCAAGGTCAATACAGTTGCGTCACCGCTACTTTTGAGGATCGATGTGTGATCTTTTAAGCAAAAACTACCGGTCAGATTTAGATGAAATTTGGCACAGAGATGGATGATAATCTAGAATATCATTTTTTATATTAATTACAAGCAAAACCACGGACAAAAGCATGAATTTATAGTAAAAAAGTTACTACCCCGTCCCTTTTAACTTAAAGAACGATAATTTTGTAACAATCTATTGTTTAAGTAACAGTTTAACTGCGCAGTTAACTATTAAATGCTTGACATTTATGCTTAATTTCAATTTGTGTTAATGAGCACTGGCAAAAGCGACTTACTAGGACTTACCTAATTGTTACAAGTGATTAGTGTATCAAGATTTTCAGCGGTGACGCAACGCTTTGAGCCTCACCTTAGAAACATAAGACCGCGGGTTCGATTCCCAGTCGTTTTCACGTATCTTTGTGTGAATTGTTACATCGTTCAATACCGGTGAAGGACAACATTGTGAGGAATCGGGCATGTCTAACTACTAATCATTCGAGGACATGTGACAACCACCAATCCGCACTTGACAAGCGAGTGTGGATTGAGGCCTAAAACTCTCTCAACTCGTAATATAGTTGAGAGAAGACTATAAAAAATATATTCTACACCTACCACAGAAATATTTTATATTAAATAACGCAAGAAAACTAAATGAAACATAATAAAATCTGACAGGCAACAAGTCCAAAACCCCTAGAGAGACCACTAATACACCAAATAAAGTGATTTTACCAAATGGACCGCCACCGGCCGTATATGAAAGCGATTTTGCCAAATGGACCGGTCACCGCGGATTAGTTTTTAAGCCCGCTTTTTGAGTGGTCCGTTTTTCTTGTAGATAGCAAGGTGTTAAGGGCAGATTGACATTTTATGTTGTTATATTATTTTGTATTTTTAGTTACAACGGTATTTGACAAGCTTTATACATATATTTATTTGATAAGGAAAACCAACAGCTATTTAACAAACTGAAAAAGTAGCTAAAAAAACAACAGTAAGCCAATAATAGGTTTTCACGAATAGTAATTATGTAACAATATAAATTTTTGAGAACACTAGCAAGTAGATACGAAAACCCTGTTAGAGTTTAAAATAAATAAGGTTTAGCCTGTTCCTTGCAGTACTGCTTTTAATAGTATATGGATCAAATAGAAGCTCTTTACAAATGTTATTAAAATCCTTGCTCGCCCGCAAATGGTATGAGTTCTGCCTGTAGTTAGTAGTTGAAGAAGGTGCCAACGAGGGTGCATTATAGCGTAAGGATCTAGAGGGAATGTTACAGTTTAATTGCTGCAGTAGGTCAGGGCAGTCAATTTCATTAATAATTATTTTTAGTAGTAATGTACAATCTGCTATGCGTCTACGATTTGTAAGCGGGATAATATGGAACTTTCTACAAGTATTGATGTAGTTATGAGACTGATAGGAAATATGCTATCGATAGCATAGAAATTTTATGGAACGCTTCTGAATATTTTCGATAAGGTCTAAGTATGTTGTGTACGTTTAGTTGTAGCTATCAATTATATCGGAGCAACATTTTCTCCATACAGAAAATTTGCCTTTATGATGAAGTTGACCAACTCTCCCAATTGTGAGCAATGTTACGTGTTGAAATAAAACTACTTTTATTTATTATTTTATTTTATTTTATCGCGGTTTATTTTAGATTTTGGATCCCGACGTTTAAAAGTGTTTTCAGACTTCATGTTCACGGGTGGACTGAGGTATTTGACGTCCAAAAATATTAATCACAATTATTACGTATTATTATTATTATTGTTACGTGGTTCATGTTAACTATAATGATGGAATGAGTCCAATTTAATGAAAGTAGAAATAAGTTTTTAGGATCTGAGTCGCTTTCATCCGTGGGAGTGTACCTTTTATTTGAATCCCCACACGTAGTCACCGGGTGGTGCAAATCAGGTGACAATCAATAAACTGGTAATTAACTGGTGGTAGACTTCGGCCGTGGTTAGTGACCACCGACCAGACAAAGCCGCACCGCCAAGCAGCCTTGCCGTGTAGCTCGCCGTATTTCGCCCGGGTAGCTTCAGCCCACTTAACAATTTACAAAAAATGTGATAAAACCGATTTTGTGCAAACTTCACATAAACCATCTACTAAATAGTCCGAACAATGCTTAAACATTTGGTTTGAATAGGTAAACCCGTTTTTGAGAATTACAACGAAAAGTGGCATTGATTTTTATATTAGATATCTTTTACGCTAACAAAAACTAAAGAAAGTAACGAAAAAAAACATTTGTTTAATAGCACCTTCTGACGGTAGTGGGTAGGTAGTATCTCTAGAACCGCACAAATAGAGGGTAGAATTGCAGTTTAGTGTCCCACCGCTGGGTACAGGTCTTCTCTCAACCATCATCGACAGGCCGGTGGCGTGGTCGGTAAGATACTTGCTTTCCACGCCGCAGGTCGTGGGTTCGATTGATTCCCACCCGAGACCAACATTTGTTTGAATATGTCTGTTTGCCTTGTGTCTGGGTGTAATTATCTATATTTATGTATATTATATTTACAAAAAAAAGTATTATATGTAGTATATTACCAGTTAGGTATCTGGTTTCCATAGTACAAGCTCTGCTTAGTTTGGGATCAGATGACCGTGTGTGTTAATGTCCCACTATATTATATAATATTATTATCTTACAAGTTGAAAGAGTTTAGGCCTTAATCCACACACGCTGGCTAAGTGCGGGTTGGTGGATGTCACGTGTCACCTAATGATTATTCTTCGCTGTTATTGATCAGCGTCAATAAACAATTCACACAAAGATAGTTATGTAAGTAAGTTGGGAATCGGACCCTCGACCTTATATTTCAAAGACAAATCTGATCCTACTGCGCCACCACTGCGCTGCTCTAAAATATCCGTTTACGAATAATAAATTCTTACACCAAAATCCGGAAATTGAAAAATATTTCGGTCATCTTATTTATTAGCATTTTCTCAAGTATGAGGGTTCTGCAAAACAGATTAATTTCGTCATCTTATTATTGGGTTGATGTTGAATGGAATTGTTTAAAATAAAACATAAGCAGGTAGGTATCTAAGTATTTAAGTCTAAAGTACGTGTCAAAGATCAAAACTTTTAAATTTTAACTCACGGCCATTAGATCTCAAGCATACATACCTTGTATTCAACTATTCAATCAAAATCAAATCAAAATATGCTTCATTTTTTTTAGACGCGAGTCTACATAATAATAGTCCAATTTCTTTTCCTACCGAGCAGTGAATGACTGGCAACCACCGAGAAACACTGCCAAAAAACTCAGAAGGCTTTTTCTTTTTTAAATGAAGTACTTATGTATATTGCATTTTGTTTGATTAGTGTGTTGAATTAGGGCGACTTAATTCCAAGCATTTTATCCGTTAGATAGTCTGAAATTTAATAATAAGCTTTCTTACATAAAGTAGATTTTATAATTATTTTATTATGTGGGAATAAGGGCTGACAGACCTTAAAACAGATTGCACTGTAACCTAGCTAGGACGTCAGAGTTTTTTCGTTGTTACTATTGTATTTTATGAGATCCCAATTGTAAAATTCGTTGTGTAACAGACTGTACCTTACATTAATGGAAATAAACTTTATTATTATTATAACGGCAAGCATAACTTGTATTATGGAAACCAGATAATTGATCTACCTACTACTTAAATACTTTTTTTTTTATTCTTAACTACGCTTAAGCTTAACTACAACTCTGCAACTCGGTATTCATAAATATCTTTGCTTATTAGCTAAAGCAGGTTTATAATTCGTGTCTTTGTCTGTCATCTTGACATTTATACTAGTAAGAAAGAGACAAAACAATTTTAACTAAAGAATCTTGTATGATTTTTATGCATATGACCGTATGTATGTACACAAAGTGTATGAGATAATTAATGGTGCGAAACCTTTTACAAACACACACATTTTGAAAACAATCTCATTACAATAATACCTATCACGGTACATTTAAAAACTAATGGTTCGACCAAATCTTTTACGATCCATCCCACGGCTTACTGAGATAGTTATGTGAACGAATATGAACCCATAACCTTGCAAAAAGGTTAGGGTTAATACAAGTACTTTTTACACCATGAACTAACTAACAAAGGTTAATCGTGGGTTTTTATGTATTCAGCCGGGGGTTGCGGAAGTATCGCGAGTTCTCGCGGCCCCTGCGAAGGTGGGAGATGGAGCACCCGCGGGGTTTTACTGGGTACCCTTAGGGTGTCCCACATACTCGCCGCCCTGCACCCACTCGGGGATCCAAAGGGCCTGCTGTATTAAACAATTATATTTATTGCCGAGGAAGACAGCAGCATCGCTAAAAGTCTCTAATAGTAGATATAGTCCAGTCCGCAAAAAATACTCACAAGACCGCTGCTGCAATTTTTAACCCACTTCAGAAGGAGGTTCTTAATTCGATCGGTATATATTTTTTTCGTATGTGCACTGATTCATCATCATCATCATCCCATTGTCTGGTGAGAAGTCACCAATCACGGCCGAAACTTTCCACCAGTTTACAGTCACATAATTTGCGCACCCGGAGGCGCCCCATTCCGGGTCCCGATTCCGGCGCTTTATACATCGCCATTTTCGTTACACAAATGTCTATTAGAGATAAATGTTTTATGGCGCGCAAATATCGAAACAAAATGGCGGATGTCATTGAAAAAAAAAAAATCGCCATTTTTGTTCGACAAATGTTTATTAGAGATTTTAGGTGTGAGACCGGTTGGATGTCCCCAAATGATAGAGTAGGTGCTATTATAATTATTTTATTTAGTCCACGAATACAATAGGTATAGGTATCGTTCAATACACTCCGTATTCACAATCGGACTGGTGTTAAGTTAGCTAGTAAGTATGGGATCGGGAACGATGACTGACGTCAACATATGCTTATCCGTGCACGTGAACTTGTATATATAAACAAGTGTGTGTCCCTACAGAGATACCCCCCGATCCCCTAAAAAACTAGAGTGTTCGGTAAAGTCCTGAACCGAGGTTCGTCACACATGGGGAGCCCTTATGGCAGTTGCCACAGTCACATTACTTGATCGGTTCGACCGTCCTCGGACGGCTGACCGAAAAAGTCCGGTGAACAAATAGAGGCCCTTCCGGCCGATTGGGTTAGGTCATCAGCAAAAAAAAACCTACAGAGATAAATGACAAAAGCGCGAGAGTCGATGCCCAGGTTGAATGTTAAATCATTTCACGAATTTTTACAATATATTTGTTGATTGTTTGCCTTACATTTGCAGAATCTTTATCTATTTGACGAGCCGGTGGCCGGTAAGATACTTGCTTTTCACGCCGCAGGTCGTGGGTTCGATTCCCACCCGAGACAAACATTTGTTTAAATATGTCTGTTTGTCTTGTGTCTGGGTGTAATTATCTGTATATAAGTATATATTTACAAAAGAAAAGTATTTTAAGTAGTATATTACCAGTTATCTGGTTTCCATAGTACAAGCTCTGCTTAGTTTGTGATCAGATGACCGTGTGTGTTAATGTCCCACTATATTATTATTATTTTTTTTTCAATGTGTACTTTGTTACAGTTGTTAAGTTCCCAGTCTACTATCGAGATTGTAACTGTTATTAATTGGCAATAGGAGCTGACTGTTAACGAATGTGGTGACAGTGATTTCCTAGAACGTTTCCGTCTTGCCTAATAGCTTAATCAAAGAGACTTCGCTATCGGAAACAGTTTACCTAGCATTACCAGCGTACGGTATAATTGGCCTCGACTTAAAATATAGGTGTCAGATTCAACCCTGGGCCCCGATTATCCTGTTTTAGACATTTATCTGGGCACGGGTCTTCTCTCAACTATCTTGAGAGTTGAGAGAGTTTAGGCCTTTATCCAAACACACTGGCCAAGTGCGGGTTGGTGGATGTCACATGTCCTCGAATGATTAGTTCTTAGACATGCCAGTTTCCTCACGATGTTTTCCTTCACCGGTATTGAGCAGCGGTGATGAAACAATTCACACAAAGATGTGTGTGCACGACCGGGAATCGAACCCGCGACCTTATATTCCAAAGGTGAAGCCTGTACCCCTGCTCTCTCAAATCGTAAGATAGTTGATAAAAGATCCATGCCCAGCTGTGGGACACTAAAGAAGGGTTTAAGTGAAGTGTGTCATTTATCTTAAAAAAGTGTGAATGTCGGTTGAAAACTAATTTTCGTATTCTCATGTTTTCAACCGATATTATGAAATCGAGATAAAACTCAACGCACGACATCCAACGAGTAGGCTATAGCAATCGACATCGTATGTCAATATCATTAGTTTTTAATGGAGATGCACATTTTTTTTCGACACTACATGTCGAGTTTGAAATTGATATCTAAACCGTGAGAAGCGAGGTCCAGGGCCCCGTATCTCGCGCTTTAGACATTTATCTCTAATAGACATATGTCGAAAGTAAATGAGGATTTCATTAATATTTATATTTATTTATTATAATGGGCAATTAACGCGCTCATCTCTAATTTGGCTTTACATTTCGACACGGGTTCACGGGTCTGCTTGCGACCACGACCAGTGCAACCCGTAAATACTAATAATGCATCGCGAAGGTTTACAAGTATAAGGATTTCATTAGTTTTCTGAAATTCTTAGACATTTATCTATCAGAGATAAATTTCTACAGCGCGAGAATCGGAGCCCTGGTCGTCATACATATTTTTGTGAATTGTTCATCACCCCTGCTCAAGTTAAAAAAACTTGTGACTCTAAAAACTATCCATTCGAGGACACGTGACACCCACGAACCAGTAAACCACGAACGAGGAATCGCGCGCGAAAGAACGAGGAAGAGTAAAAACCTTACAAATATAATCGCGTGCGATTGAGCGTCCTGGCTTTCCCGTGCGCAATCCTGTGCGTTCCAAAGCACGCGCGATAGAGTGCATAGGTATGTAAAGGCCGCTTTGACTCTAGTCTAAATTCACTCAACTCTCAAAGAGAAGTTTTTTTTTTTTTATAGTGGGACATTAACACACACGCTCATCTGATCCCAAACTAAGCAGAGCTTGTACTATGGAAACCAGATAACTGGTAATATACTACATATAATACTTTTCTTTTGTAAATATGTACTTAAATATAGATAATTACACCCAGACACAAGACAAACAGACATATTTAAACTAATGTTTGTCTCGGGTGGGAATCGAACCCACGACCTGCGGCGTGAAAAGCAAGTATCTTACCGACCACGCCACCGACCGGCCCGTCTAAGTCGTACTTATTTCAATTGTTCAAATTATTTAACCGTTCTTCATAAAACGTTTAGGTACAAATGTGACGGAGGGACTAAGATTCTAACCTCTTAAGACAGGGAGCATAAATTATTCTACTATCTTGATATAACAGGCGAAGTTTGACAATCTCGGTGTCAAACCGACCCATCGACCAAATTTCGGCCGATTGTAGCCGGATTTATAGGCCTAGTTATACCTATAGGTACCAATGTCGAAAACTACGTAACACGATTTCCATCAGCTACCCTCTAGGAATTGGTCAATTTAATGTACTTAATTTAATATTAATATCCGGATGACCGAGCTTTGTTCGGTTTTTTTTTAAATGACTTTTTCTAAAAATGATTCCTAGCTAGATCGATTTATCGCCCCCGAAAGCCCCTATATACTAAATTTTATGAAAATCTTTGGAGCCGATTCCGAGATTCCAATTATATACATGAATTGCTCGTTTCAAGGTATTAGATGTAACGCTTAAAAGTTTTAAAATAGCATCAAAAACGCCGTACATACTTCTTAGTAGGTTTGAAATTTCTACCCTTCCCTACTATAATTATTAATTTACTTGATACTTGAATAGGCTAGATATTGATAGTAAGAAAGAAAGAAGGAAAAAGACAGGCTGATTATAGCTATAAGGAGACAGAGACGCCAGTTTTTGGGGGCTGAGTCAAATTCGTCCGTGAGTGTACACCTTTAATTGAATCCCCACACTTGGTCCTCGGGTGGTGCAAATCAGGTGACAATCAACTGGTGGTAGGCTTCGGCCGTGGTTAGTGACCACCCACCAGGCAAAACCGCACCGCCAAGCGGCTTTGTCGTGTTCCGGTGCGATGTCTGGTGACACCATGCAGAGAGGGTGGGTTGCAATTGTTGCTCATTTAAGGCTTCTAACCCTATGAAGTCTCATTCCACTGCCACCTTCTAACCGGTAATAATTTGTAATCACGAGCGAATCGGTATACTGGACTGGCGCGTTCCATCGTGGACTTCATCATTGTTTAACGAAGAAAAAAAAGATAGCGAATTTTACCAAGTTTTAAACAAATAACACAAGTACTACGTTGACTCTAGAATTAGTTGGTAACTTCATAACAACAACAATTGTAACTTACATTGTCATGCAACTGATTTGAATGTCTCAAAGGACAAGCAGACGTGTTTCATGCCAAAATGTAACCATAGAGTATAATATTCTAATATCTGTGCCATAGAACACTAAATACGAGACAGCTGGAGATGGCAATGTCAATGATGTAAATGAAACGCTCGATAAACGTCAATGGAAATTGTTAATTAAACAAAGTTATAGGACGTACGAAAGCAAGGAAGTATATATGAGTTGCAAGTGGTTCGCCTCGTGTAGTCTTGAATTACATTATTTTTCGAGCTTACCTACAGTCTTACAGAAAGTTTCATTTATTTCAAGTGTTTCTTGTTTTTTTGCCATCGATAATTTCGTATTTGCTTGACTTGCACTTTTATTCCGCTTTGTTTTCAATTTTCGCTATCACCAACAAAAATTTTATTTTTATAATTATTTTATTTTTCATTTTCGTTTTTGCTAACGATAATTTCGGACTCGCTTCTCTCACACTACTATGACTTTTGTTTTAATTTTTCGTTTTACCAAGGAAAAATTTCGCACTTGCTTTGCTTGTGTTTTCACAAATTTAAAATGAGTTAATATTGTTTGTTTTAAATTTCCTTTAGTACTAGCTGAATTTCCGCGGTCGCTTCGCTCGCGCTGTCATTTATCCTTTGTTTTATATTATTACTACCAACGAAATAATCGCGCTCGCTTCGATTTATTTACTTGATTATTGATACTTATTTTTTGTCAACGATAATTTCGGGCTCACTTTGCTCACATTATTAAAACTTTTATTTTTCGCAATTTATTTGCTCTCGTTTTCATTAATGTAATAATGACAATTGAAAATTTATATTATTAAAAGCAAATTTTTGTCGGATTTTTTTTTATTCAGGCCTATTTCAGGATAATAGGGATGACGATATTTTTTTTGTTTTTTTCCATCAGATTAATAAATTAAAAATATTGGACACGTATTTTTCTCTTTTTTTATTACCTAAAGATTCCCAGAATATTTATTTTATTTATTTATTTATAGTGGGAGTTCCACGGGTACGCACTCAACGCTTTGCTTCCACTTTTACTGTACGAACTGCCAAGTCGCGGAATTCCCTACCGGCATCGTTCTTTCCCGCTAGCTATAATCTTACCTGATTATAAGTCACGAGTGAATCGGTAATTACTGAATAAGCGTGTTTCATCGTAGACTGCATCATTACTTTACAACAGGCAAGTTGTGCTCAAGCGCAAGTCTCATCGTCATTCCCCTTGCCTTTTTCCCATTTCCATTTGTGGTCGGCTCCCAGTCTTACCTGATGCGGCTAGCTACCAGAATTAAAAGAGCGCCTGCCATCAGACCTCGAAACCCGTAGGGAACCAGTAGCCGAGATGGTTAGACCAGGTGTCAGATTATATTAGGCTTCTGACTACATAAAACCATTGCCATAGATGTTTTAAATAACAACCGGGGCCGACGGCTTAACGTGCTCTCCGAAGCACGTAAGAGATTAGGTATAAAACCTTGTTGTCATCCCTATTGTTTCAATGCATTTAGTTAAACAGTTAATCCGGGTATAACCACAACCATTTAACACCGCATCAAGAATGTACTGAATCTGCAAATGCAATACTCTGTTGATAGGTATTCATAGGGTCAAATGGAAAGGAATGACAAGATCAAAGGTCTCAAATATTTCCGTAATAATTTTGTTAATCTTTCTTAGCTATTTTTTCGGCTGTGGCGACGATTAGCCAGGTTTTATTAAATCCTCTAGCGCTTGACCACAATTCGCCTGTTGCAATTATGCAGTCTACGATGAAACGCGTACTTCCACCCTTTTGAGTGTCTCACTGTGGACACGGGCCTTCTCCAACTGGCCAACTGCGGGTTGGTGGATGTCACATTACTAGAATGATTAGTTCTTAGACATGCTGAATCTAGATTAACTTGTCCGCGGGTAAAATCATTAACTCTTTATTCAATGTTGACAAATATCATACTCTTCATTATTAGCAATTAGCTTAGCAATAGCAATTAGCGTGCTAAAATGAATTCGCATGCTGATGAAATTATACGAATTCGCATATATTACCATCACTTTGGTGTGGTTCAAAACAAGATTTTCTCCTAAAACTCGTTGTGAATGTCACAATATTTAAATTTCATAAGATCCTGAAAGTAATATCTGATGCAGGAAGAGATCTTTTAGAAGTGAAATATTCTTAGAATAGGTCACTCTATACAGCGTAACACTCAACATTCACTTTGGAACACCGACTAGGTACTACTAGACATCACTCTATTCAAATATTTTATGAAATATAAATGTCAAAAGTTAGCGTTATTAGGGAGATAGCTAATTTTGATTAGTTCGTTCCAGTTCTTGTTCAAACGAACCGGAATATAGGATGACTGGCAGTGGCAAAGGGTGGCAGTCTGGAAAAGGGAAGCCGGAGCAAAAACATTCTTACATATGAAAATAATATCTCTTCATTACCGTCACCGTTGTTTCTATGGCGACCACCACCTTCATATAATGGGTACTTATTTTTGATCCTATTTAAAGTCTTAGGCATTACATAATCTTAACGAAGTAAACGATATTAATTAATCCCTAAAGGAAAGCCGATTGGAATCGGCTCTAATGAACTCTTCGCCACTGGTGACTGGTAATTAGTGTAAAATACTTAGTAATAATAATAATATAGCGGGACATCAACACACACGGTCATCTGATCCCAAACTAAGCAGAGCTTGTACTATGGAAACCAGATAACTGGTAATATACTACATATATTATGAAGAGTGGAAGTTTGAAAAGGGGAAGCTGGAGCAAAAAAGTTCTTACTTAGGAAAATAATATCTCTTCACTTCCGTCACCGATCGTTCTTACACTTGATGCTATACTTATTTTAGTTGCTATTTAAAGGCTATTTTAGGGGTTACATAATATATTATTAAGTACGTGTGATATTGACCATCTCCTAAAGGGAAGAGAGAATCGGCTTGTATGGACTCTTGGCCACTGCTATCTATGTATACATTACGGAATACATTAAAATATTGATTATTAAGATATCAGATACCTATATCCTCGAGGGTGTCCTCAGAGGTGTCCAATATTGGAACATTAATGACTGTTACATTATTTCTTTAACCTTTACATTTTGTTGTAACTCGACGTGCTTCAAATAAAAACTAATTCGCACGTTTTCGGACAAAATTATTGTCAAAGTTTGAAACTGTTTGGCAATAATCCGAATATAAAAGCAGATGTGGACTGAGATAACATTCATTAATGTTATAAAGGGATCCTATTATAAGGGGTCCATATTAAAATAAATTCATACAAAATGCCGAATGAGCAAACCAAGCGGCCTTGCCGTGTTCCGGTACCATGTCTGGTGACTCCATTTAAGAGGGTGGGTCAGAATTGTTGCTCCTTTATGATTCCTTAGCATACGGAGGCACAAACTACTGCCAGCTTCTCACTGAAAATCATTCGTAATCACAAGTAAATCGGTATATTGGACAGACGTTCTATCGTATACAACATCATTGCTGAAAATTAGGCAAGTTGTAGTCAAGCGCATACCTATTTAAAATAAGAAAATAAAGAATATATAGAAATGAAACTTAACTATAACAAACTATTCGCCTTATTTATAAAAACTCATCGGACATGAAAGGCTCGACATACTAATATTGCATTTCACTTCAACCCTTTTTGGTGTCCCACTGCTGGGCACGGGTCTTCTCTCAACTATCTTACGAGTTGAGAGAGTTTAGGCCTTAATCCACACACGCTGAAACAATTTTATGCGTAGGTACGCGTTCCCCTCTGCCAAAGTCGCAAGAATTATCAGATTTCAATGTATTTAAAAAAAGTGTATGAATTTCCTTACTTGTTTTAATTTTTATTATTATTGTTTATTTGAATTAACTATTACTATGAATTATGATAATTACTATTTATTATGTATCTCTTCTGACATTATTCTTTATTGTGCCGTAAATGTGTGTGTGTATTATTTTTAGTAACTATATTAATGTTGGACATAATAAGTAAATTGCTGATGAAATTATTGTAATAGAGTGAATTTGCATGCTTAAATTAATGAAGTTGAATAATGGTGACACCTAGATAAAACTGTAACATCTTTTGTATATACCCATTTTTTCGCAAATAAATAAATTGAATAGAAAAAAAAATTGAATTGAATTGAAAGTATATGAACAGTTTGAATGCATAAACTGTTCATGATTTGTGTTTGTGTGTAGCTTTTATTCACGAGTGTATTTGTAAAGACGCTTCAACTTTTACATGTGTGCTGTACGTGGTTATCTCGCCTCCTCCAAAAACCGGCAGAACACTTCCCTGTTAAATTTTGAATAATTGACTTTACTACACATTGTTACGAGTACATTAAAACATCACAACAGATCAATCTTTATTATTTAACTCTTGCTGTAATCAAAGTCATACAGAATAAATTGTACTAACTTTTTGTTGTGTCAAGGAAACATGTCGGAGTTTTGACAGTTTCAACGACAGCCCCCCGACTCCATATCACATGAATATGTAACCTGATTAAGTATAAATAAGTAGGTAGCAGATAAATTTAGACTCTGTGGTGAGGTACGTTTAGATTTCCCCGTCCCAAATTGCGTGGCGGGGCTCGCCTGAAAGGGCGAGTCGGCATTCAGGGTGTCGCGGTTGTGTCACCTGTGGTTCCCGTGACACCCTGGCTAGGATGCGAGAAGGAACGCCCAGGTTTCAGTTCGGGTAACCAGTAGGGAGTCCCACATACCCCCCGCCTTGCGCCCATACAGGGCGGGGGGATCCATAAAGATTTCCCCACGGTAAACAAAAAGGTAGCAGATACATTAATAATGGAAAAGTTTCATTACATTAATCATAAACATATTTAACGTGATGGAATCTAAATATCATCTTGATGCTATCCGTTCGGTAGTTACCTTTCTATGAATCAGGCAGCGCACTTACATAGCATCGTACATATGGCTACAAGTCAAGCTAAACATTTCCAGTATAAGTTGATCTCGCATTGTATAGGCACAGATAATATAATACCTACTATACTAGTATAGGGTTTCCGTAAAACAAGAGGTCAACTTACACAGAATATGTAAATAATTTATGTGTAGCGGTGTGTACTGAACTTCACGTGGAAGAATATTATTATTATATTATGTTAACTTTGTCTATATGGATTTAACTTAGATAATAATATACCAGTAATTTAAATAATCGAATTTAATAATTATATTTTAATGATTTAATCTAATGAATTAATTGCAATTGCATGGAATACAGGCATATTTATTTATTTTAATTATTATACTAGCGGACCCCGCAGACGTCGTCATGCCCGGTAAAGAAGTGCCACCTTCCGGGTCCGAAAACAGAATACGGCCTATACGATTTCATAAAAATACATCAAGCTGATTCGGAGGATTTTTTTTATCTCTCTGCGTAAAAACCGTCCTTGTACTTCCAGGAATATTCTAAAAAAAGAATTAGCGAAATCGGTTGAGCCGTTCTCGAGTTATGCGCTTACCAACACATTTTGCGATGTATTTTTATATTAAAAATTAACTACCAAGTGGACCGTAGGTATGATTTTTAGTCAACTCTGAAGTTAATAATCTATGTTAGTTCAAGAGTGTTGCTATGCTAAATAAAAGTCATTTAGAATATTAATTATTGGTTGAAAAGGCTTTTAGAAATAATTTAATTCCAAACATTTAAAAAATTTAAAATATTTTACCTATACTAAGTGTTCTTGGTATTTTTATGTACCATTAAATACTTTTAACGTTTTATCAAAGGTTGGTTAAGAAAATGTCTAACAGAATAATTAACTTTGGGTTTGAGAATATCAAGCAAAAGTAGTTGCGGCCGCGAGATTTCTTTCAATTTTCATCAATTGCTGGATGTTATTCGTCCTCGAATGTTTAGTTCTAAGCAACTTCTTAACTATGTTTTTCTTTCAATATATTAAAAAAAAACTTACAATAAATTTGTCATTGTAAAAAAAAAAATTTGGACATGCATGGAATAATAAAGGCTTTATTATTATTATTATTATTATTATATAGGCAGCAACGATAGAAAAATCCCACTACGCAGCGTAAGTGGTTAATCCTATTTTCTTATCGCATCAGGCATCTTGTTGTAACAACTTTAAAATAAATCAGTCATAATCGAGTCAAAAGTGAATCGGTATATTGGCCATTAACAGGCAAGTTGTAGTCAAGCGCGAACCTATTTCAGAATTAAAAAAAAACAATTTTTACTGTCACTGGCACGGATCTTCTCTCAATTATCTTACAAGTTGAGAAAATTTTCGCCTTAATCGACACTGACCAAGTGCGGGTTATTAGATTTTTTTAAACTTAAAATAGCCTTGCGCTTGACCACAACTTGCCTGATGTGAAGCAATGATGCAGTCTACGATGGAACGCGCTTACCCAGTAAGTACCGATTTACTAGTGACTTGAAGACCGTCAGATTAAAGCTATCGGGAAACATAGATGCCGGCAGCGAATTCCAATATTTGGCAGTTCGCATAATGAAAGTGAAGCAAAGCGCTTTGTGTGTACCCGTGGAATTTCCACCATATATCGATGGCGCATAGCCGTACCTCTACTTCTCCGATGGAAGTACGGGGATAGGGGACCAAGATCCACGAATGATAATTTGCCTCTCCACTACACATACGGAACCTTTCCTATAGAAATAGGCTCACTCTTCCCCTGTTCATTCAGGTTTTTTTTTATACAGTGGGACATTAACACACTCGGTCATCTGATCCCAAACTAAGCAGAGCTTGTACTATGGAAACCAGATAACTGGTGATATACTACTTAAAATACTTTTCTTTAGTAAATATACAAGACAAACAGACATATTTAAACAAATGTTTGTCTCGGGTGGGAATCGAACGACCTGCGGCGTGAAAAGCAAGTATCTTACCGACCACGCCACCGGCCCGTCTTTGTAAATGTAATATTAATTAAATAAACTATAACAATTTAACTAAACTACAAAATTTCCGTCATCGTTAGTCTCAATCGCGGTGTAGTAATCGTTATTTCAACACATTATGCTAATTTTGAAGCAAATTAGTGAAACTTTTAGCTAAAATGGCTGCCGCTTATGCCGTCAGATACGATAAGGTAATCAAATACTTAGTAACAACCTTTGAGTCCCAAGCTGGGCACGGGTCTTCTCTCAACTACCTTAAGAGTTAAGCGAGCTTAGGCCTTAATCCACACACGCTGGCCAAGTGCGGGTTGGTGGATGTCACATGTCCTCTGCAAAAGTTGAGTTCTTAAACCTTTTAAGCCACACTGTATTAAATAGACCTAAATATATTTAAATGTACTCCAAGCCAGGATCATTTACGTTCAGGATCATGTTAGGCTGGGTTTGTTAAAACTTAATGTGATTTTTATCACATAGTACAAATAAAATAAACTCGCTTCCGCTGTATTCTTCAACCGTTTTTAGTGTCCCACTGCTGGGCACGGGTCTTCTCTCAACTATCTTAAGAGTTCAGAGAGTTTAGGCCTTAATCCACACACGCTGACCATGTACGGGTTGGTGGATGTCACATGTCCTTGAATGATTAGTTCTTAGACATGCCGGTTTCCTAACGATGTTTTCCTTCACCGATATTGAGCAGCGGCGATGTTACGATTCACACAAAGATAATAAGAAGATTAGGAATCGAACTCGTGACCTTATATTTCTAAGGCAAGGTCCGTACCACTGCGCCACCGCTTCTCACCGCTGCTTCCGATGTCTTTTAGCGGTTAACTCGAAAACTACTGAACGGATTAGATATTAGCGATTTTCAGCAATACAAAGAATGATCTAAAAGGTTTAGTTGTATAATAAATATCTCTGGGAGGCCAGAGCGATCGCTAATATAATAATATGTTAAGTACACGATAAATTAGGGATATAATTTTTAAGTACATAAGCGACGGTTAAAATTCATTTTAGGAAGTAATCTTGTGCACTTCTGTACGAGTACAAATAATGAACAAAATCACATATTTGAGTAGTTTTAGCATCAAGACTTATAATGTAGTTTAATAGATAGGGGAAAAACAACCAAATAAAACAGTCTTTAAAATTTAGAGATGGCGTCTTTAGAGAATACGTCTTTAGACTTTAGAAAGACTTTGTACATGCTGTATAGTATTGTCTTAGATTTACGCGAATATCACACATTGAAATAAAACTACTTTTTAACGGATTTTATCGCGGTTTATTTTAGATTTTAGATCCCGACGTTTCAAAGTCGGGAACGTCGGGATCTAAAATCTAAAATAAACCGCGATAAAATCCGTTAAAAAGTAGTTTTATTTCAACATGCTGTATAGTATAAAATGGTGAGACTATGTTCTAACTGCAATTTCCTGCTTACTTTTTAGTTTTTTTGTTAAATAACTATTATAAATAAATATAAAAATGAACCGCAAAATGTGTTGGTAAGCGCATAACTCGAGAACGGCTGTACCGATTTCGCTAATTATTTTTTTTAATAATCCTTGAAGTACTAGGATGGTTTTTACGCACAAAAAATTTAAAAAAACTCCTCCGAAACAGCTTAACCGATTTTTATTAAATCTTAAAGGTCGTATTCTACCCGGCAGGTGGCACTGCTTTACCGGGCAGGACGACGTCGGGAACTTGAATTAATAATATTTTTAACCTGCAGCCTATTTTCTATATATTTTTTTGTATATAAAAAGCATTTTGAACCTGGAAAAAGCTATAGCAGTTTTAAAGACACTTATTATTCTTGCTTAATTATTTTCCGCAAAACACTGGTATAAAATGGAAATTATTAATGTGGTAGTTGGGTGGTCCTTATTATAGAAATATGTATTTCTCGTAATAAATACCTTCAAATCGCATTTTTTTAGTTCTGGAATTGGAAGTAACCAAATACTTATATGATCCATTATTGTGTAGAAATTATATTACAAATGACCTATCTGCAACAATACCGATGCTTAGAAACATTGAGTACGTATTGAGTTAGTTCCACTAAATTTATTTAATCTAATTTTGCAATTTTAAATTCGACCGACCATTTATATACTCTAATTGTTTGACAACAGAAAATTAATTAATAGTATAAAAATACAATTTAAATTAATGTACTTACCTTTAAATTCAGCAGCAGAAACGAGGGAACAAGGATTATTCGTTAAACACACATAACTTTGGCGCCAACAACGCTGCACTGTTAGCGCGGGAAAGTAACTCGCAACTGATGGAAAGCGCGCCAAAACTCGACTACTTACACACAAAACCAACCAATCAGAAACGTCGTACGCCTCCGCGCGTTATTATCCACCAATCACGTTAAAGGGGAAACACTTAAAAACTTTAATAGGTTTTTCATGTTGACTCTTTTGAAAATTCTTTCGGTGTAGGATTATAGGTAAATTATTTTTATCATATATGAATCATATAGAGAGGTTTAATGCTTTTGCGCTAATATTGTTTGATTTGTATAGATAAGGTGATAAAACGTACCGTCAACAGCCTTTTTAACAGGCTTATCATGTTTCATTGCAATGGGGCTCCCCCATTACGTATGGCAACTAAATTTAACCGGTATATTGTGGGTGACTATCACCTCTACCTACACATTCCGGTAATAGGTGTGAGGGCTATTGCAATCATCTGTAGACATTATTTAAACATGTCTGAGGATATTTGCTGTGTGAGCAGCGGCGGCACAGCGGTACGGGCCTCGCCTTAGAAAAATAAGGTCGCGGGTTCGAATCCTGGTCGTGCCCACACATCTTTGTGGGAATTGTTTCATCTCCGTGGCTCAACATCGGTGAAGGAAAACATCGTGAGGAAACCGGCATGTCTAAGAACTAAACTAATCATTCCAGTACATGTGACATTCACCAACCCGCAGTTGGCCAGCGTGTGTGGAGAAGGCCTGTGTCCACAATGAGACACTCTAAAGGGTTGAAGTACGCGTTTCATCGAAGATTGCATGATTGCATCAGGCAAATTATGATCAAGCGCAAGAGGATTAAATAAAACCTGACCAATCGTCGCCGCAGCCGAAAAAATGGCTAAGAGAGATTAACAAAATTATTACGAACGGGCCGGTGGCGTGGTCGGTAAGATACTTGCTTTTCACGCCGCAGCGCAGGTCGTGGGTTCGATTCCCACCCGAGACAAACATTAGTGATGAACATTTGTGTTTGTGTCGAGTCTGGGTGTAAATATCTATTTTATGTATATATTTACAAAAGAAAAGTATTATATGTATAGTATATACCAGTTACCTGGTTTCCATAACACAAGCTCTGCTTAGCTTGGGACCAGATGACCATGGGTGTTAGTGTCCAAAATATTTATTTATATATTTTATTCTACGATTGTTTTTCAGAACTTTGGAATCCGTTTATAAGTAACCAATATACGCTTTTTGTATTACGAAAACATTATTTTTAGAAGTATTAAAAAGTATAAAAATCTTTATTGATTAAAATTAACATTTCCTGAAATCCGCCACACTAGGATTCCCTGTCATAGAGGCTAAACAGTAAAGTTTCTTACGCTAATTTTGGTTAGGTATTAATGTAGGCAGTGTCTAATATCTAACATAGCTAACGAAACGTGGGCTTAACACCTACGTATTCTGCCTTGCACACAAACTGCCTACGTCAAATTTCGTAGCACAATGTAGACGCTTGTCATGCTACCTCGTAGCAAATCACCGAAGCATTCGTAGCGGACGTGCTACGCCGTAGAATGCCGTAGTTTCTTCTGCTGATTTCCTTATTGCGGATTAGATCGCAACATGGTGAAAATTTAAGGTGTTGTTTAGTTTAACATTCTATGTTATAATCGCCAAGTTTTTTTTAATAAGCTAACGTTTCAGAGATAAACAATAATTTGTTTTAAGAGTAAATTAGTCAATTTTTTGTTATGTCTGACAAACAAAAAACTTGAGAGGTGTCAAGGGACACTCGGAAAGAACGAAGTTCCTTTCGATTAATTAGTGATTTTTTTTAAGTAAAAATATTTTTTTTTATTATTATTTTTTCTATCTCTAGAGAGAGAGAGAGACAGAGAAACATGCGCACGCCGCACAGCTTACAATAGCTTACTATAGCAAAAAGTGTCGTGACAACTTTTCGTAAGAATTTTTTCCGTCTAGCCCCCTTTCACAACGCGCGATAAGGAATTTCGTTCCAATAAATAAAAATTGACAAACACTTTGTTTTGACGTGATTAAAAGAAAAAAAATGCGATGGCGATACGTGCATGTGAAATCTCGAATAACATCAAATATAAGTTTTATACATCTGTAATCTGTACGACGCGACGGGCCGGAGCGGTGGCGTGGTCGGTAAGATACTTGCTTTTCACGCCGCAGCGCAGGTCGTGTTCGATTCCCACCCGAGACAAACATTTCTTTAAATATGTCTGTTTGAAACAGAGAATATGTTGTGACTTTGTTAAGACTTAGATCTGGACACATCCTTTCTAACAAGTTTGCGCACTTGATGGGAAAAACTGAATCGCCATATTGCCCAGATTGTAATAAAATCGATGACGTACAACATGTTCTAGCAGAATGCACAAAGAATCAGTCTTTGCGGTTGCAATTGATAGGAAGTACCTGTGATCTGGGTGTATGCAACAGTTATCTAGCTTCCCCTTATTCTGAAGGAGCTAGAAAATTGAGGGCAATTTACCAAATCAGATTTCCTAATAATAATAACAATTTCCTGATTATATGTATTATAGCTAAGTAAACCTTTTGTATCACATACGGGGTGACATAGTCAATGTTGACAAAGCCCCTTAAATAAAGATTAAAAAAATAATTATATGTCTGTTTGTCTTGTGTCTGGGTGTAATTATCTATATTTAAGTTTGTATTTACAAAAGAAAAGTATTATATGTACCTAGTGTATTACCAGTTATCTGATTTCCTTAGTACAAGCTCTGCTTAGTTTGGGATCAGATGACCGTGTGTGTTAATGTCCCACTATACCTATTATCTATCATCATTCCCCCTTGCCTTTTTCCCATTTCTATTGGGGTCGGTTCCCGGTCTAACCTGATGCGGCTAGCTACCAGAATTATACGAGCGAGTGCCATCAGACCTCGAAACCCGTAGGGAACCAGTAGCCGAGATGGTTAGACCAGGTGTCAGATTATATTGGCTTCTGACTACATGTAACTATTATCTATATTATTTATAATATTATTTTACTTCAATGTCAACAAAAAATAAGTGTCTAACATTTTTTATGTTTAAATCTGACGAACTAATTAAGACGACCTTGGAGGTCGTGGGTTCGATTCCCGGACAATCTTTGTGTTACAGCAACTACGCTCCGTCCCTCGAAGAGTACGTTAAGCCGTCAGTCTCGGTTCTTTTTAAACACATATATGACAATCGTTACATGTAGTCAAAAGCCTAATATAATCTGACACCTGGTCTAAAAATCTCGGCTACTAGTTCCCTACAGTCCACCCGTGACCATGAAGTCTGAAAAGACTTTGCTAGGTCTGGATCTAAAATATATAAATACCGCGATAAAAACCGTTGTAAAGTAGTTTTATTTCAATATAATTTATCTTGATATCACACAACTTTATTATTCAGAATATTAGTTAGAAACGCCTACCAACTGAATCAGTTGCGTAAAACCGTTTTTATCTGTAACTTTCCGTCACACAGTTGAATGTTATGAATAGTTTGAGATAAAAATGTTTTGCTATATGTAGGTAGATGTGTAGACGGGCCGGTGGCGTAGTCGGTAAGATACTTGCTTTTCACGCCGCAGGTCGTGGGTTCGATTCCCACCCGAGACAAACATTAGTGATGAACATTTCTGTTTGTGTCGAGTCTGGGTGTAAATATCTATTATATGTATATATTTACAAAAGAAAAGTATTATATGTATAGTATATATCAGTTATCTGGTTTCCATAACACAAGCTCTCCTTAGCTTGGGACCAGATGACCGTGTGTGTTGATGTCCAAGAATATTTATTATTATTTATAGGTAAAATGTGGGCTTGACAAAGTGTCAAAAACAAATTCACTAATTTCAACCGTTTTAATGTCCCAATGCTGGGCACGTATGTTCTCTTATGGAATTTCCACGATATAACGGTGGCGCATAACCGTACCTCTACTTGTCCGATGGAAGAACAGGGATGGGGGAATAAGATTGTGTACTTAATTCCAACGCACACTCTCCGAAGTGTATCCGATAGAAGACCGAAAGACTAACAACTATGCGGCGATGCTCGAGGCTTTGCAACTTAGCCTTGACGAGGGATTCGTTGCCAATAAACCTCTTAGCTCGCCTTTCAATAGACTCCAACGCCTCGAGTTGGTATTTAGCTAACCCTTCCCAAAGATGCGAGCAGTGCTCTATGCAGGAAAAAAAATGTCAGAAACAAATTCACAAATTTCAACCGTTTTAGTCCCCCAATGTGACGTGTTGTGTGTGTGGTGCACGTGTGTTCTCTTAATTATAATAATAATTAATTTTAATATAATTTTTTTTAAATTATTACAATTAATTTTAATTTTAACAAATACTCATACTAGAATTTAAGCTCAATTGTTACTAACACACTAACAAATAATGATGTAAAAAAAAGAATCCGAAATAAAGATTATTATTATTATTAACTACCTTACAAGTTGAGAGATTTAAGGCCTTAATCCACACCCACTGGCCAAGTGCGGGTTGGTGGATGTCACAAGTATTCGAATGATTAGTTTTTATACATGCGGGTTCCCTCATTGTGTTTTCCTTCACCCTTAAGCTGTGGCGATGAAACAATTCATTTTAAGATGTGTGGGCACGACCGGGAATTGAACCTGCAACCTTATATTTCTAAACGACGCTGCTCAAAAGGTAATAACAATATTCAATTCGTAATTTGGCTACAGTGGTCAATCTGAGCCGAAGAGCGAGGCAGGAGATATTTTATGCACATTGCACAAATGTGTGCACATAACTGCCTCGGTGGTTAGCGTGTTAGTTTAATAACCGCGAGGTACTTCAGTTCGATTCCCGAGTCGAGTAAGACTTTTCTAATATACTTAGAGAATCTTAGTTGCAGTTCAAAGTTTGCACTGTGCCCGATGATGTATGGGACTTAAACTTAGCCAGTCACAAGTGTCTGATATTTACATCTGCCTACCAGTGACGAAGAGTCCATATAAGCTGATTCCCATCGGCTTCCCTTTAGGAAATGGCCTATATCAGAACAAGAAAATATTACTATATATAGACCATTTAACTCGCGTATCGCCTATCACCAAGATTCTGACTCCTCAAGCTGCACAGACAGTGATGATGATTCAAGCGATATGGATATTAGTGACGAATAGTCTTACATTACTTTTATCTGTGGTTGAATAGTTCTTTAACAGTTTTAATTAATGTTTTATGACTTTGTACCTCAGATGGCGATACGCGAGTTAAACGGTTTATCTATAGTAGCAGATTACTGTGTTAACTTAGAACTAGGTCTCTCAAAGCTTCTGCATTGTCCAAAGGCTACATTTGCTAAGCAGTAATTAGAGTACCGTTTGCATAGGTGGATTAATGTCACTCCACAAATACTCGTGGGATGTTTGAACTCTCAAGATTGCGCTCAACACAGATTTAGAGGAAATGGAAGAGAATGCGTCAGCTCTAATAAGTCCACTAAAATTACATTACCCAAAAAGTGCTCAGTCCAATTTAAGTAAACCTCTCCTTTTACACTTCTCGGCTGCATAAAGAGTCTCACGTATTTCACTTCAACCCTTTTTAATGTCCCATAATGTGCTGGGCATGGGTCTTCTCTCAACTATCTTAGTTAAATAAATAAATAAAATAAATAAATATTCTGGGACATTAACACACACGGTCATTTGGTCCCAAGCTAAGCTGAGCTTGTGATATGGAAACCAGATAACTGGTATATACTATACATATAATACTTTTCTTTTGTAAATAAATACTTATAATAGAGATATATTTTTTTAAGAGAGTTCAATTCAGTCTCAGAATCTCACGCTTTGCCTGAAGGGAAATGGACTATCTAACTTTCAAATTGCTAGCATTCTCCTCGTATTTTCGCTGAAAACCTATTGCAAATCTATTAATTTAATGCTGTCTATTATTTTTGAGACGTGTAAAACTAGCGAGCCATTTAAAAAACCGGTTCGTGTAACTATTTAAGCTGTTAAAAAGTAACTAGTGAAAATGTAGTCAATTCTTGCTAATTACTGGATCGATTTATTTATTACCTACTAGCTTCCGCCCACGGCTTCGCCTGCGTGGTTCTTATTGAGATGTGTTAATCTAAACCATAATTTATATTGGGCTAAATTTCATCCTACTCCGTCTTGTAGTTTCTGTGTGAAAGAGTAACAAACATCCATACATTCTTACAAACATTCGTGTTTATAATATTAGGAAGTAGGATTGACAGTTATCTTTTATACCAAAAATATCTGCAACAGCGAACTTCGTACCGCGTATTTATTAAAAAAAAAACTTTCACTTAAGGGTATGAAAAATAGATAGTAGCCGATTCTTAGACCTACTGAATATGCATAAAAAATTTCATAAGAATCGGTCGAGCCGTTTCGGAGGAGTTCGATTACGCACCCCGTGACACGAGAATTTTATATCATATCATATCATATCATTTATTTCGTAAACAAAAATACATTTGTGTTATATATTTGTACATATTAGATAATAATAATAATATAGTGGGACATTGACACACACGGTCATCTGATTCCAAACTAAGCAGAGCTAGTACTATGGAAACCAGATAACTAGTAATATACTAAATATATTAACTACTTTTCTTTTGTAAATATATACTTAAATATGTATATAGATAATTACACCCAGACACAAGACAAACAGACATATTTAAACAAATGTTTGTCTCAGGTGGGAATCGAACGCACAACCATATAATAGATATGCTTTAGCACAATTGCCTGATTAGTGACCGCGAGGTATTACCGCGACGGAACATAATATATTATCTGTGGTATTTCCTAATTTCGCGCTCAGTACTTGGTTTTTTTGACTATTCCATATTTCATAGATCAGTGATTCTCTAGTCAAAGAGGTGAACAAACATTATGTGTTTTTACTTCGAAAGTATCTGTGTGGGTAAGTAGTTACTTTGAATGATTTATTTAACGTTTTTAGAAAATAGAAATCCTTGGTTAAATGAGTACACAAAGCGCTTTGCTTCCACTTTTATTGTGCGAACTGCCAAGTTGTGGAATCTCTGTTACCCGATAGCTATAATCTACCTTCCTTCAAGTCATAAGTGAGTCGGTATTTACTGGGTTAGCGCGTTTCATAGTAGACGGTAACATTGCTTAACAACAGGCAAGTTGGGGTCAAGCGCAAGTCGATTATAGGATAAAAATTTGGTTTTATTAAGTTTTTTATATCGCCTGCGTGATGGTAAGCGATCACTATAGCGTTGGATGCTTACAACACCAGAGGCATTACTGGCGCATTGCCAACACCTTACTCTTTTTTTGCAGGGCCCCAAACCAAATGGCTGATGCTGCAGTCTTTAACAATATATTAGCCTTATCAACGCTCTAAGAAATCTGCAGTGTGTGAACATACTCAAAAAGACCTCAACCATTACCTGAGATTTGATAAAACACAGGTTCTTGACAAAGAAAACCGGTTCCTACAAGAGTGATCCGCGAAGCTATTGAAATTAAAAAACATCCTAATTTTAACAGAGAAAATGGTTGGAATATACCACCAGCTTCGAACCCAGTGCTTAATTTACTTGTACCAAAACCCAAGCAAAATTACCTCAGAACTCGTCTTGAGTTCTGAGGTAATTTTGCTTGGGTTCTGTGAGCTCAGTTTGCTTAAATCGGAACGCAACTTAAATAATAATATTAATGGTTGCAGGTAGTCAGTAATAATTGTGATTAATCCACCCGTGAACATGAAGTCTGTAAAGACTTTAAAACATCGGGATGTAAAATCTAAAATGAACCGCGATAAAATCCGTTATAAAGTAGTTTTCTACTAGATAGTTCTACCTAGATTTCTCCTAGGTGGGAATCAAAACCACAACCTTCAGCTTAGCAATCAGGGTCACTAACCACAACGCCACCTGGCCACACATATTTCAACCATTAAAAGCACACAGTTAATTTCGTGACAGAATGTGTCGAACAAATATGGCTGACTAAATTAACAGTCCAATTATTGACACTATGCTTGATTGGGCAATCATTATGCTGTTTCTGCAAACACGAAACACAAACGCAGTCACATTCGTCATTACATACATCATTTGACTTTGTTTTGCTGCTATTCACCCAACAATTTTAACTTATCATCATTCCCCCTTGCCTTTTTCCCATTTCTATTGGGGTCGGCTCCCAGTCTAACCTGATGCGGCTAGCTACCAGAATTATACGAGCGACTGCCATCAGACCTCGAAACCCGTAGCGAACCAGTAGCAGAGATGGTTAGACCAGGTGTCAGATTATATTGGCTTCTGACTACATGTAACGATTGTTATAGATGTGTTAAATGACAACCGGGACCGACGGCTTAACGTGCTCTCCGAGGCACGGAGGGTAGTCCCTCAACCAACCAGATACCGAAACAAATTTTTGTTATTACACAAATATTGTCCGGGGCGGGAATCGAACCCGCGACCTCCCGGGCACAGAATACCCTAATCGGACGGCTTATACCGCTCGACTACCGAGGTCGTCTAATTTTTTTTTAAAATATGTATCTATTAATAATTTTGTCTAATTTGCATTTCAATATGATATTATATCTCAATGTTATTTTATTTAATTTTAATGGTATTTAGTTGTTTTTATTTCCATTACATTTAATTTATATAATTTTAATAAATTAGTAGGATGATTGCTTTGTACTTAGTGCATGCTGTGTTCTCCTATAATAGAGGGAGCACAAGATCTCGATTCCTATATTTCTTTTAATGTAATGCAATGTGTATTCCTTGTTGAAGAACCAAAATAAAATAAAAGCTACTTATATAAGCTACTTATTTGTGATTTTTTATAAAAGCCTTTTCCTATTTTACTTATAATAATAATTGCATGCTCAAAAACTTGCTAACCATACAAATTAGGGTGTAGGATAGAGTTGCAATCTCCAACCTTTGAAATCCAGGATTTGAAGGTAATAATACCAGGACCTTTCGATTTAAAGCCTGGACTATATTATGAGCAGTAGCTAATTGTTATATGCACTGAATACAAGGTCAATAAAACTAGGGCGCAGTGAAATGATTGGAGATAGTATTCAGGAGTGGCGCACCAATTTTAAAACATAGGTCCATAACAGTCTTTAAAAACTCAGGACAATGCTTAAAAACTATCCAGGACAGCGCGGAACACCCTAAAAAGCAGGAAAAAATTGGAAAAATGAAAATTGAATTGTGGAATTCACTGCCGGCATCTATGTTTCCCGATAGCTATAATCTAGTGGTCTTCAAGTCAAGAGTGAATCGGTATTTACTGGGTAAGCGCGTTCCATCGTAGACTGCATCATTGCTTCACATCAGGCAAGTTGTGGTCAAGCGCAAGCCTATTTTAGATTAAAAAAAAAGGAGATGTTGGTGAATTTGTAGTACTTTCAAAAACTAGGATTAAGCAACGGTAACGATCTTAATAATTTGTCACCTATTTTGCCCCTAATCTAAGTGACGTACAACGAAAGATTGATTGAGAACAAAATGTATGGTACCTACTGACACTACTGACACAGATTGTCACGTGACTTATCAAACGTCAATGTCACTCCCAAATTTTGTTTTATAATATTTTGTTATCACTTCACTTTGTCCATCTAGGGTAACTAATGTCGACTGCGCCACATACACTTTCTTAACCCCCACGAAATAGGGAGTTATCATAAATTTGACGCGTGTTCTGTGTACAAATTTGTTGCTTAGTAGCGCCTAAACGGCCGGGTCGCATTCTAAAAGCATAATAAGCTTCTTAGCTTGCTTAAAAAAAAAACTGCTGTCAAGATGTTATTAATTTTTTTATTGTTATAATCTGTTTTCTCGCTCTATCTACTACATCGGTGAAGGCAACAGTGGTGTGTTTTTACCATAAACAAAGAACTTTGCGTAAACGCGAATTCGTAATGAATTTTAGCAGCGCCATCTGCTGGAACATTAGAGAAAATATTTTTAACATATAAATTAACGTTATGCGAAGATATTAAAATTAAAATATTTTGTGATTCGATCACGCAAGAGCTACTGTATTTAAATTTGGAAAAGAAATAGAATATAGATTACAATGAGATAACACATATGCTACTTCTTATCCTAATGGCCGAAGCCAAAGAGTATATAATCACTACGTTTTAGCCGAAGCTATTAAAACGTAGTGTTTTACCACAGATAATGTAATACTATGGTTTTACTATATTCAATACAAGCTACGAGCAGAAGCTATACAGTTATAAAACTTTAAAACAAGTGCTGCCATCTCTTGACGCATTCATACTATCTTTGTAACATGAAAAGGGTTTCTTTGTTGCCTTATTTCGTCCAACCTCAAGGAGGTTGTGTAAGTAGAACCCTACTTAATATACCTATTCTAGGTTTGGTTTTGGTTCCCCAGTAATACAATAGATGTCGGTGGTCGAAGTTAAAACAAAATATTTTATCTTTTTATATTACTTAACATGTTGGAGATGGAGCGAAAAGTTATTCTTTTGGCTTCAATATAGTCCAAGTATTACATTTATAAGTTTATGTAACAACATGCATGACACAACGTTTGCATGACATCACATTTGGACTGATAATATTTAGTATGTTCTAAAAAGTCCGCAATCAAAGCAAGGTAAACCTATAACCTAAGATCTTTCATATAACACCCGGGTTTTGAATCTGGAATCTCGCATACAGTTTGTGATATCAATTTGTTAAAAATGTAATAACCCTTATCGAATAAGTTGAAATTGGTATCGATTTTCATTACATAGGTACATCGAATGTTATAAAAATAATGTAATAAAGTTACATCCCTATTATTTCATCCCAAGTCGTGTTGTTTGTGTTGTCATTAAATGTCAAGTGTCAAATAAATGTCTTAAAAACCAGCGTCCTGTCAAATAAGTAATTAATTTGTCTACTTGTGAATTTAACCAAAATTATCCAATTAATTTTCGTAATTACTCGTATCTATCCATCTATTTGTGCCGCTGATATTCCAGGTAAGTTGTTTATCTTCTAAAACCCGTACTTTTACTGTAAACATGTTTACCAAAAGATAATTAGGTTAGGTAAACGTTCGTGGTTAATAAGCGTAATTAATATCGTTATTATTACTTATATGGTGAACAAAGATACAAATATACTGCAAAATAGCTAGTTATTATTCAAAATAAACGATTCTTAAGCTTCTATACCGAAATATTTCATATTTTCTAAACATTGTCTTGCCTAACCTAGATCAAACAAAATCCTTGTAAAATCAATTCCAGGATGTCAAGCCAAGAGAAAGACATGCCTCTTCCTGAAGGTTGGGAGATGAGAACCAGTCGTTCTACAGGTATGACCTATTTTCTCAATATGTATACTAAAAAGTCGCAATGGGAGCGTCCAGAAGCACCTGCAGACCCCGGCGAGATTCGGTGCAGCCATCTGTTAGTCAAACATGCTGATAGCAGACGCCCATCTTCTTGGAGAGAGGAGAACATCACCAGGAGCAAAGAGGAAGCTTTAGACCTGCTGAAGGGCTACCGTAAACAGATTGTGTCTAACAATGCACCATTTGATGATATGGCTTCAAAGTATTCTGATTGTTCATCGGCTAAACGTGGTGGTGACTTGGGCATGTTTGGTAGGGGTCAGATGCAGGCCCCATTTGAAGAAGAGGCTTTTAAATTGAAGATTGGGCAGCTCAGCAGGCCAGTAGAAACTGATTCTGGTGTCCATATTATCCTAAGAACAGCTTAAATAAGCATGTCCTACAAATAATTTCTGATTACAGGATTTGTAAATTTATTCTTTATGTGTAAGGAATGTTTTGTTTCTGATATTAAGATTGTATTCTATGATTAATTGCATTGATGTCATCTCATGAACTAAGTCTAGAACAGAGGTCTTTTAGCAGTGTTTTCCGAATGCAAACCTATTTTGTATGTACCTTAAAGTACAAAATAGGTTTTAGTATCTTATGAACTGATATTAGGAATGGCAGGCTTTGTTTAAAATGATACCTCCCTATATATTGTTTAGGTGAACATGTGAGTGGTAATGCAAAGGCACCTCAAGGGAAAATAATTGATTTCAAATAAGTCACGCTTAAAGTTTTGACGTACAATGAGTTTCACTTCTAGTACAATTTACTAAAAAAATCATAAAAAACTACAGCTCTTAAAAATATTCTGATTTGACCAAAAGCTGAAAGACGAACGAAAAGAAGAGAAACTTTCCAATCTCTAGGTCTCTTTTCACTTAACCACTCACATATTGTTAAGTATCATTTTCGACTGACAGAAGGTGGTTGATGGTGACCCCTCACCACTGTATGAGTTCTTAGTATTACACCCTAAAACTTTGTAATGAAATACTATAAATATCCATTTCAATATGTAGTTGTATCTCCCTTCGTGAAACTTATCTGTAAAATTTGTCATTAACTAAGCCATGTGTGTTTTACAACCCGTGCATAAGTGTCATTCAGCACATGTTAGTTTTGTGATGGAGAGGGTGTGATTATCTAGAAGCAAGGGTCTAGATTGCTGTAATAAAATAATAATATCCTGAAATATCTCATTCTGTTTCAAACCTTTTTAGTGTCCCACCTCTGGTTCTCTAAACTATCTTAATGAGTTGAGAGAGTATTGTCTTAGATTTATGCGAATATCACACATTGAAATAAATTACTTTTTAACGGATTTTATCGCGGTTTATTTTAGATTTTAGATCCCGACGTTTCAAAGTCTTTTCAGACTTCATGTTCACGGGTGGACTGAGGTATTTGACGTCCAAAAATATTAATCACAATTATTACTGACCATCTCCAAACATTAACCGCGATAAAATCTGTTTAAAAGTAGTTTTATTTTAATGAGTTGAGAGAGTTTAGCCCTTAATCCAGACACGCTGGTAGTGCAGGTTGGTGGATGTCACATGTTCTCGAATGATTAGTTCTCTGATATGCTGGTTTACTCAGATATGTTCCTTCATCAATATTGAGAAGTGGGTTTGACAATTTACACAAAGATGGGCACGATAGGGGATCGAACCAGCAACCTTATATTTCAAAGGTGAAGACGATACCGATTCGCCACCCGAGCTCATCATCTAATAATCTACCCTCCATTTCACTACTCACATGAGGTTACGAGCACTAGGAATGCTGGCTATAATGTATTATTTGAAAACCCTTCATGTTGTGATGTGTTTCCATGTATAATGGACCGTGTTGTGCAGAAATGTTCCAAGTCACAAGATTGTAATTGGAGTTTTCAATCAATCAATAAATCTACTTAACATTTTCCGATTCGTACCTAAGTATGTAATCTTGTTGTTGTGGTTTTTTTTTTCTACAGTTTGGCATCAATTTGATGTCTTACATTTGGTCCAGATTGCGGGTTGCATTATTTCTGCACAACACGGTCCTATTATTTTCTAAGTATACTTTAGTTAAAGTAAGTTTCTGTTCTAAAGTGGCTAATGCTGTTAAAATTAAGAAGAATTCTTAGAATTTCCTTGTGTATCATTCTCTGCTTGCAATTATTGTAAAAGACAATGTTTACATCTCCAAGTTTGTATAATCTGTATCTAAAATTTTGGGAAAAATAAAAAAAATATAAGCATAACTTTTTTATTCTTTGTTCATCATAATGTTTAAATAAAAAACAACATTGACTTAATCGTGATATATTTCTAATATTTTGCACATTAGGTAGAATAACGGTTGTAGGTAATTTACAATTTATTTTAAATTTAACTATATAATATTATCAGTACAATGTCTTCGGAGGCCCCAGCCTGCCTCCGAAGACATGGCCTCCTGAACATTTCGGTTTTTTCTAATTCCGTTACAAATATGGCACTAACTTCAAAAGATCGTAAGCGTTAAATGTCCAGGAGAGAATTCTGAGTCCACATTAGTTTGCCCGTGACTTTGCTTCGTTCATTTCGTCCTTATTTTGGCTATTTCTTATTAAAAGTATCGTGTCAAACGTTGATTCCTTCATATTATGCAGTGAAGGGGTCCAAATCGGTCCGATTATGGGTGGGGATCGTTTACCGCCCCATGCGCTAAACTTCACTTTCCGCTTACCGTCTTTCTTCAAATCCACATCGGTGTACGGATGTCCAAGTTTGAATAGCTTCGGTAAAGATTCTAGAAAAGTCTTAAACGGCAAAGCGTCACGCAAAGTCCTGTCATCAGCCTTTGTGCTGAGAGCGAAAATTTTGATTGGGTGTCTGTTATCCAATGTCGGTACATACTGGATCCCCGCAAATTTCACTTTCTTATCCCCCGGAACGTAGTTGGAGACTATTCTTGTTAATTCTGGTATCGAAGTTGTAAATATAATCTTGGATACCTTGTTGCTTGGTTTGTAAATCATTTGGCTTCGTTTCCCTCCCCATGGGCTGAAACGGACGCGTTTCGGCATATTAGGCTCCCTTATATTGACTCCTCGTTTCCATGTCCACGATTGCTCGATGCTAGACCCATCTCTCTTCCCTCCCCAAGGGCTAAAGTACCGTTTTTCCGTAAGACCGTAGTTCGTAGAATTCTCCCCAGGCATCTCAAGTACTAAAGGAGTCTCTTCTTGAATATCGTTCGGTAAATACACAGTTTTGTCGGCGTCAATTAAATTCGGTAGCCAATGTCGGCTTGCTTTTTCGTTTTCGTCGTTAGTTTTTCGCCTGTTTCTGAGTAAACCCTGTTCTTGATATTCAGGGTTGTTAAGGGGTTCATTTTGGAGGGCTTCGAAGCTGTTCCTGCCTTGTGTTTCGAAGATGTTGGCGTAGGGCAAGGGGTATTGTAAGGGGGACTGCATAGGTTCGTTGATGAGATCTGCGGACGGCCCTCCGGTGTTGATGTATTGGAGGCGCGCGGTTCCGAACCACGAAAAGGTGATGAGTAGCCAGTGGTTCAACATTCTGTAAAGAAAAAGGGTTATAAGTTAATTAGAAGTTGGTCGGATGTGTTGGAAAACCTAGTGGTTGGTGTGTGGTGTAATCTTAAAAGTTTTTAAATGTTTATTGGAGAATGTACCTAATACCTACTAACCTAACCTAAACATTCAAAGGCCATATTGTGATAATCAGCCGTATTAGGCCGCTGTGTAGGTAATCTCTCGTAGGTGTGCAGCGGGCGGCGCAGCGGTATCGGCCTCGCCTTTAAAATAAAAAGTCGTGGGTTTGATCCCCAGCCGTACACACACATCTAATCATTCGAGGACATGTGATATCCACCAACCCGCACTTGGCAAGCGTGTTTGGCGTATGACCTATAGTATCTCGTAAGATAGCTGTGAGAAGACCCGTGCCCAGGACTGGACACTACAAGGGTTGAAGTTAATTAGGTAATCTCTCAACTACCTACATATCTTAGGAGTTTTAAGAATCAAAATTATGAAACAAACAGTTTTTAGGCATCAGTATTCTTTAAGATATTTACCCAGAAACGGAATTCAGGAACAGTGTTTTAATTATTTAGGTCCATTGCTAACAGTAGGTAAGTTATGAATTATTTAAACTCGAAGAGATTTTAAATCTTATGACTACTGAAGACAGGGAAAAAATGTTACCTGGGTACTTAGGTAGGTACTAACCTACATGAAAAAAATCTAGATGTGTTTTTATCAAAGCCCAGATATAAAGATAGGCGCCAGCCTATCGAAGAATAAAAAAAACCTCTGCAAAACATTTTGAAAACGACTCATTAAGTACTTTTTTTGCCGGGAGGAAATCCTCTATATGAATCCCCTGCCCTGCGCCCTCACGGGGCATTCATAGAGGATTTCCTCCCGTCAAAAAAAGTACTTAAGTAACCAAGCTAGATTTCTCATCTTTTTTTTCATTTCATTTCATTTTTCATTTCATTTATTTATTGAAAAAACAATTGTCATTGTGTTTGAAATTACAATTTGAGATTTCTATGCTAAATTACAGATATTAAATATTTTCACATGAATAAGATAAAAAAAAGTAAAACCATAATGTCTTTAAATGTCAAATACCATCATCACATACACACTTGGTGCTCTGCCTACTCCGTGAATACGTGGGACTCCCAAAGGGTACTCATTAAAACCTCCCCGGTGTTTCGCATCACATTTATACCAGGGGTTCGCGGGAACTTCCCGATATCTACCCGTGCGAAGCCCTAGCCGGGGCGGGTCACTAGTATATTTATACACTTACAGTAGCAACTTCATAAATAGAATTCTGTTGTTGTTCTGGGTGTAATTAATCTATTCGGGAACCTAGTTTTAAAACAAAACTTTTCTCATAATTTCGTCAACAGATCTGGGTGGGATTTTGTAAATTTACATAGTTCCTCATTATAAATGCTGGTTAGTGTTAATATTTTAAGTTTTTTAAAGACAGGTCTACAGGAGGTCAGAGAGGTTAGAGATAATTAAAACAATAATTATAGAAACACTAGCTGACCCGGCAGACTTCGTATTACCTCAATCGACTGCTGATTTTAGGGTTGTCCCGACAATTATTCGATTTATTTTTACCTTTTATACCTTCCCTAGACCTCCACGAACATTTCAAGACCAAGATTAGATAAATCCGTTCAGTCGTTCTGGAGTTTTAGCGAGACTAACGAACAGCAATTGATTTTTATTTAAATAGATTGAATCTTTGTCAAAGATGTGTTAACATTGCTTACTTTTTGCAATTTGCACCTGTTGTGGTTAATATGATTCAGCATACTTTGGAGACAATAGTATTTTGTGTACAGTTCCACATCCGTCATTGTGTGGTGCGTTTGCGCAGCGGATGCGTTGGCATTCTCACGAAATTTGGATTCTTTAATACACTGTTTATAAGCATGAATGAATAGACGTTATATAAAGTTAACATAACGCTCTTATTAGTTACCCGAAGGTAGCAGCGGTGGCGCAGTGGTACGGGCCTGGCCTTAGAAATATAAGGTCGCGGGTTCGAATCCCAGTCATGCCCACACATCTTTGTGTGAATTGTTTCATCGCCGCTGCTCAATATCGGTGAAGGAAAACATCGTGAGGAAACTGCCATGTCTAAGAACTAACCATTCGAAGATATGTGACATCCACCAACCCGCACTTGGCCAGCGTGTGTGGATTAAACTCAGGCCTAAACTCTCTCAACTAGTATGATAGTTGAGAGAAGACCCGTGCCCAGCAGTGGGACACTAAAAAGGGTTAAAGTGAAGTGAAGTTACCCGAAGGTGTAGCCAGAATCGGATAAGTCTCTAAGTAATAGGTATCACTTTCAAATTCAAATTATTTATTTTTTGCAATGGATGATATATACATAGATGTTATTATAAATAGACACAGTTCTCCATGTCTTGCCCTCACATGGGCATGCAAATATTTAGTAGGTAGTTATTACATATTGAAATAAAACTACTTTTTAACGGATTTTATCGCGGTTTATTTTAGATTTTAGATCCCGACATTTCAAAGTCTTTTCAGACTTCATGTTCACGGGTGGATTGAGATATTTGACGTCCAAAAATATTAATCACAATTATTACTGACTACCTTCAAACATTAATATTTAAGTTGCGTTCCGATTTAAGCAAACTGAGCTCACAGTGTCTTGAATTCTGAGTTATTTATTTCAATGTGTGATATTCGCGTAAATCTAAGACAATACTAGTTATTACATACTTAAAAAAAAAGTTAATTATTAAATATTTAGAAATGTCCATCAGGAATATCAAGCTAGGAAATCTCAAAATGTCGCAAAAATAATAAAGTTGATGTCAATTTTAAGCAATAAATACACTAGGTTTTCATGGTGAGCTTATTTTTGGAACGAAGTTCCTTACGGCAGGCTTGGAGGGGATAGGGATTTTGCTGCGCGACCGAACTGAAAAAAATGTGATATTAAAACCGTAAGAAAGAATGCGTGGAATAAAACCGTTAAATGAGACGTGCGCAGGCGCGACAGTCGCATACACAAGCGAGTAGTGTATAATACCTTTCTCTTTCTCCCTCTTTCTTTATTAGCCGAAGAAACTTCGTTTCTACCTGGTGTCCCACGACACCACATCATTTTTTTTTTAATTAATCGTTGGATCATCTTACTAGACATGTTTTTGTTACTAAAAACCCAAAATTCTCACCAAAAACCAAACTTTTCAAAATTCAAGATAATCTCGAAAACTACTAGACATATGATGATATTTGAAAGTAATATACATAAGGGAGCAGCGGAGGCGCAGCAGTACCTCACCACAGAAATATAAGGTCGCGGGTTTGATTCCCAGTCGTACCCATACATCTTTATGTGAATTCTAACATCGCCGCTGCTCAAAATCGGTGAAGGAAAACATCGCGAAGAAGCCGGCATGTCTAGGAACTTATCATTTGAGGACATATGACATCCACTAACCCGCACTTGGCCAGCGTGTGTGGATTATTGCCTAAACTCTCTCAACTCGTAAGATGGTTAGAGAAAACCCGTGCCCAACAGTGACACACTAAGCCGGTCTATTTTCTATTGATTTAACCTCCGCACATTGCGTACAAAAACCTTAATTTCACCTCAATTCAAGAAACTAAGGAAACATTAATGTTTCATAAATTCCATGAAATAAATAAAACATGTCTCCTTTGATTGAGAACTGATAGCCGCAAAGAGGTCTCTAAGTAACTCATAAAATTGCTTCTTGGCCTTCAAGCAAAGTATTTTATTTGGTGGAAATGTTATCTGAAAACATACAAGTTGGGTACCTAATTGGGTATAGGTGCGTAAAATACATTAGAACGAATTTGAAAAGTTATACCAAGACCGCTCATAAAATTCATAGCGAAAATGTGTCTTCCTATACCTATAGTGGAAAGTACCTCACAGTTGCCTCAAATGGAGGCACATGGCGCTTCCATTTAGATATTACGTCATACCTAAGGTTTGTCACTTTTTTAACCCCTAACGAAAAAGAGAGTTGACGCGACAAAAATCACCTAGTCAACTCTCAACCAGTGCCCGTTGAGCGGCAATCTAAATATATAAAAGAAGAAACTGACTGACTGACTGACTGACATATCAACGCAGAGCCCAAACCGCTGGGTCTGGAGACTCCAAATTTGGCACATAGGTTCCTTATGGGGTCTAGGGGTGCACTAAGAAAGGATTTTTCAAAACTCACCCTTTAAGGGGGTGAAACGGGGTTCCAAAGTTTGTATGGAGAAACAAGATTAGTGAGATCAATTTCGCGGGCGAAGCGGCGGGAGGAAGCTAGTGAAACATAACAGGCCAAAAGCGATCACCCACTTTTAACCGGCTCACCTCCGATACACCTCTGCTTACACAGGTACAACAGGCATGTGCGCTACATAATAGGGGGTAACCCTGTTTTCGTTCATCCGACCACAGAGTGTCAGACTGTCAGTCAGAGGTGTCAGATTTGTTTTAAGAAAAGTTCAATATCTGTCTTATATTTTTTGCTCCAACTCAATTCAATACTTTATTCAATTTTAGTATCAATTGTGGACCCTGTCGGGCACAGCAATATGTAGGAGAGAGGAGGAAGGTCGCATAATAATAATAATAATAAGTTCTGTAGTCAATTTCCTTATGCAAGATTGTGTGTATGAGTAGATAGTGTGTACTTTATATGTAGTTACTTATTAGATAGGATAGGATTTGCACCTGGGACTTTGCTGTTATTAAACGAACTATTACAAACTGTTACTGGATCAACGGAAAGTATCGTTGTTTGCAGATGCCCATTCTTTCATTACTTACACTGTACGTTAGTGTAGTTTTCATTAAATCCGTTACGATTGACTGAATTTTTATTAAAAGTGTAATAAACTTCGGTGGATCAATGAATTTATTTTGACACTAGCTTCCGCCAACGGTTTCGCCTCCATTAGGGGGTGAGTTTTGAAAAATCCTTCTTAGTGCACCCCTAGATCTTTTCTTAGATTTACGCGAATATCACACATTGAAATAAAACTACTTTATAACGGATTTTATCGCGGTATATTTTAGATTTTAGATCCCGACGTTTCAGTCTTTACAGACTTCATGGTCACGGGTGAAAAAATCCGCTATAAAATAGTTTTCTTTTAAACGAAAAGTTGTTTCGTTCGATTTACGTTGCGTTCAAGATAAATGTGTTAACGCGAGAACCGGAGTCCAGTATATTTACAAGAATTGTTTGTTCTTATGAGCCTAATAAGATTCAGTCCACCATAATCCAAACTTGAAGAACAGAAGGATTAAATTATGCTTCCCCTTACCTTGTTAAAATGGCACGAGTTTACCTAAATTTAATTATCAGTGGTCAAGAGCTATTTGATCGAAATATTATTCACAAAGGCTAACAGCATTTTTAAGGCTTGCGTTTGAATACTACTCGCCTGATTAAACAATGATGTAGTTTATGATTGCATGCGCTAAATACTGATTTAATCGTAATTACGAATGATTTTCGGTGAGACGGTGGTAGTGGAATGGTTAAAAATACTCTCATATATCTGCCCATCAGACACTAAAATGCAGTAATAGGTAGTTAGGCCGGTGCAGTAATTCGCGCCGAAATAGTAAATAGCCAATAATAAATTCATTTATAGGGATATATTCTTTTTTATTGTTAATACGTGTGAACCTAAGCCTATAGGTCTAGTCGTACTTATAAACTATGTGTGTTAAAAGAAAAGAAAAAAAAGGCACTAAAATTAAAGACTTACTTAAAAAAAAAAGACGGGTTGCACTCCGGGAGTGCCGGCAGAAGTGAAAACTTGATTATTAACAACTAACTTGATTATTACAATTAACTTGATTATTACATTTTCGCCGCGCCGTAGAGAGGAGGTAGCTGTCTACTCTCCATCAGTCTTAAGCTTTTTCGATCAGGTCACGTGTCCTGACGCGAGTTTAAGATTTTATACCCATTACAGAAAAAGTGCTCAACGCCGCTAAAGAAGTTTTCACTTCAATAAAATCGTTATCGTTTCATCGCAATCAAAAGGCATCCGTAACAGTATCAATCAGATGTCTACCGGAAAGTACCAAGCTTCATTAAATGAATATATTATTACACTAGCGGACCCGGCAGACGTCGTTCTGCCCGGTAAAGCAGTGCCGTCTACCTGGTCTCAGACCTACCGAATATAACCAATAATAAATAATAGGTATCTAACCCGGCTTTCGGCACTATTTCGCTTTTTAAATTTTCTTTTTTTTATTTTTCTCTGCGTAAGAACCATGCTCGTACTTAAAGGAATATTTTAAAAAAAGAATTAGCGAAATCGGTCCAGCCGTTCACGCGTGATGTCGTGACAACGGAAAACGGGTTTCATTTTTATATATATACTAGCTGCCCCAGCGAACTTCGTACCGCCAGCGGACAAAATTGTGAATCTAAACCATTCCCAGATCCCCTTGAACACACACAAAAAATTTCATCAAAATCGGTCCAGTCGTTTAGGAGGAGTTCAGTCACATACACACGCACACAAGAAATATATATATTAAGATATAGATATATAATATTTTGATTGATAGTCAAACCATTTTTAGATCTTTTGTCTTTTTAAAAACAATTGTTTTGCTAGACCTTTGCATATGCCTTTGTTATCTCAATATTTTGGTGAACCGATATTTTTGACTGCAGTTCAAAGCATTGTTAAACATTAAAAGAATACCACTCTACACCTACTACTATTAGGTGTCAGGAAAAAAAAATATAACAATACGAAGCCAGGTCAAAGTAAGCTGAAAATATTCATTTATTTTGAAATGAAATAAAAATATGCTTTAATTTTTGAGACGCGAGTGCACATAAATATAGTCCAATTTCTTTTTCTACCGTACAGTGAATGACTGGCAACTACTGAGAAACACTGCCAAATAAACTCAGTAGGCTTTTTTCCTTTTTTAAATGAAGTACTTATATCTATTACATTTTGTTTGTTTATTGTGTTGAATCAGAACGACTTAATTCCAAGCGTTTTCATCCGTTAGATAGTTTGAAATTTTATAATACGCTTTCTTACATAACGTATCTTTTATAATTATTATAAATTTCTTAAAATAGTCATTTCCCTAATATTATTTGGAAGTTTATTGTAGAAACGTATACACTGCCCCATAAAAGAGTTACTGATTTTGTGGACACGAGTATAATGTGCTACAAGATCGTTCTTATTTCTAGTATTCAAATATTTTTTATAAGTATTTTTGGACCTCCAACAAAGGGATTTACACAATTTAATTTAATTTTTGAAGGTACAGGTTTATAAACGGTGTCAATCCAGATTATAATCTATCTCTGTGCTAAATTTCATCCAATTCCGTCCAGTAGTTTTTGCGTGAAAGAGTAACAAACATCCGTTCTTACAAACTTTCGCATATATAATATTAATAGGAAGTAGAGTTTACTGATTCATCAGTAGTGTTGAAACAAACAACATACCATAGCGCCTATTACCCGAAAGTATAGGCAGAGGTAAATATCACCCGCCTTACACCAGCTGGTTTAGCGGGCCTATTGCCGTTCATCGGGCACAATTCCAAACGACTCTAAATATATTTAAAAAATATTTTTGCTCAACCCGAGAATCGAACCTGTGATCTCACGGTTACTAAGCGAACACGCTTACCACTGGACCACCGAGACAGTTGAAACAATTCTCAGAAGTGAACACAACCAAGGCTAGCTCTTTTAAGGCTTAATCTCTCACGCGGACAATATGGACGCTTAAAGAGCATAATAAATAACCTAGATTTTACTAGTATTTCTTATTTAAATGGAGGCGTTATCGGGTGTAATCTTAAGCAGTTTACATAGGGAAAACTACCTGTAACCTCACTTTCACCGGACTTTAAATTGGACGTTTAAAATTCTTAACTCTACATTAGTTTACTTTTGCCTTAAATAAATAGATGGGTGATATTTTGACACGTGTATCTGTGTATATATTTTGCCTCGTATCGGCTTAAAGGATGGACCGATTTTAAAGCGTTTTTAATTGAAAGCTGAAGTGAGGCTGAAAGATGGTTCTAAGCATGGTTTCCACAATAATATGCGTCAGGGGATTATTTTTTTTAAATGTTATATTATGTAAACTTTTTTTAAAGTATTTTCAAGGAAGTGTTATGCTTTTCATACGTATGCACTATCTTGCATGTATGTAGATGTGTAAATTTATTATCACTTAGGTATCTCCATATCAGCTCAATGGATTGCGACAAGTAAATTACTTGTCATTAGATTTGTCTCAATAACTCTAGTTTTCTTAGATAGGTTGTGTTTATAAACAACAAGATGGCGGATTTTGACGCTAAATCGTAGGTCGTTAATATTTTATTTCAAATCCCGTTTCTATTTTTTAGCCAATCCTATCGAGTTGGGTATCAAACTGAAGGTCATTATAAGGAGATATAAGATACTAAAATATATTTAGGTTATGTGTGTAAATGTCATTAAGAATAATAAATAAGCCGTTTTTAAATGCATTTTATTGCATTTGTGTTTTCAACTGATTTCAAACAGAATATTTTCAATTTTCCGCCAGTTATAGATCGATTTTGGCAATTCTTTTTTTGGTTTCAAAAGTACACATTCTAGGTGGTCCCATCAAATCATCAAATACCTCAGCCCACCTGATGGCAAGCGACCGTAACCTAAGGAAGCTTACAATACTAGTCGAGGTATCTATCACTCGTGTGTTGCCGACCCTTTAGATGGTGAGGGGCACTGGCTGTTTGACTCATACACAGGAACACAACCAACAGTTATTACACTGCGTGTATTTTGTAGTGTGAAAGTACCTCCATAAAAAAAATCGCTATGACCTTTCTTATTTTTTGAAATAAAATTAATCCTGTGGTTTAGTTTAACAGTCGGCTAGAGATGGTTAAACTCAGCCGAAGTTACCTCCTGAAAGTTTATCGTTGCATAATGTTACAGTTAAAATAATTTATAGCGAAAAGGTTGCCTTTTAGATGGTTAGTGGAAAAATCTAAGGGAAATCCGTATGGATCAAGTTAAAATCCCGATGGATCTAATAATCTATACTTGTGTCGTTTTTAATAGGTACCTACCTATGTTTGCAAATTTTTTTTTGGAAATCTGGCAGGTGACCTTAATTGATGAGTTCAATTCCCTGGTTGCGCTAAAAGACATTTCTAACATACTTAGAGAATCTTTGTATCAGCTCGAATTTTGAAATTATTTAATAATAATAATTTTATTTATTAATGAAAGTTATATTGTTGCATATGCAAATGTACGTGTTAATAAAAGCCACACACAAAACATGAACAGTTTATGCATACAAACTGTTCATGTACCTCGGCAGGGGAACGCGCGATACCTGTTCCGTGTTATCTAAGTTTTAGAGCTAGTAGGTTATGAATCATGAAGTACTCTAACGAAAGATATTTACTATTAATATCAATTGTACTGTTACAGCGCACCGCCGTATCAGCTGTGCGCTTGCTAGTGTCACTGACCGCTAATTTCACATTGTGCGCCTTCATTTATATTATTACGAATAAATCGTCCATAATTTGCTGATTTATATAAAAAAAACGTATTGATCAATTAATGGAAATCTATTTTGAATTTTTATTATTTTTTGTTTTATTAATATTGAGAATATCTTAATATTTCAGTTTTTTATATTTGATTTAAAATTATTGTTATCAATTATAATAAATAATATGAATTGCCTACGCATATTTCCGAGAACAATTCGTTTCATATAATTACATTAATTTCATTCAATAACTAGTTTTCCACCCGCGGCTTCACCCGCACTACGCATTGACTCTTTTCTGCGCAGTCGGATAAAACTATCCTATGTCCTTTCTCGAGTATCAAACTATCTCCTCTCATCTATACCAAATTTCATGCAAATCTGTTCAGTAGTTTTGATGTGAAAACCCGACAGACAGACTTTCGCATTTTTAATATTAGTAAGGATTTGAAAAAGCAAAAAATACGCGTCCTATATTTCAATATATAAATTTAAAAAAAAATGTTTATTGAAAAACGAATTTTATCTCGATTTATTTTAGATTTTAAATCCCGACGTTTTAAAGTCTTTTCAGGTTTCATGGTCACTGGTAGAGTGAGGTATTTCACGTCCAAACTAATTAATTAGTTTGTACGTCAAATACCTCAGTCTACCCGTGTCTAAAATAAACCGCGATAAAATCCATTATAAAATAGTTTTATTTCAGCGTGTGATATTCGCGTAAATAACAATGGCAGATTTTTGTCTGGACTTTTTTTTGGCGTCCTTAAATTTCATTTATTTATTTAATATATATTTATTTTTTTATGATTTAATAAATAAATCTTATTTTTTGTTAGAGCTGAAGTTAGTTTTAGTAGACATGTTAATATCGATAAAACTCGAAAACGGCTGAACCTATTTGGCTGATTTTAGTTGTGCAAGCCCTAGGTAGGTTCGCCCGGGTCGTTACCCGGGCGAATTTTTAAGAAATAATAATAACAATAATTTTTAAAGATTTTTAATCACTTCAACCCTTTTTAGTGCCCCACTGCAGGGCACGGGTCTTCTCTCAACTATCTTATGAGTTCAGAGAGTCTAGGCCTTAATCCACACACGCTGGCCAAGTGCGGGTTGGCGGACGTCACATGTCCTCGAATGATTAGTTCTTAGACATGCCGGTTTCCTCACGATGTTTTCCTTCACCGATATTGAGCCGAGGAGACGAAACAATTCACACAAAGATGTGTGGGCACGACCTGGATTCAAACCCGCGACCTTATTTTTCTAAGGCGAGGCCCGTACCGCTGCGCTACCGCTGCTCTAGTTTTTTAGCTGTAAATGACACCTTTTTTCTGGTCTAATTCTAATATTAGATACGTAATATATTATTTATCCGTTTCAATTTGATTTTATATAGATGAAGTATAGAGGATTAAGTGAGTAAATCAGCTGTTTATAAATAAATACCCACGTGTTCATAACCTCAAAAAAATTAAACGCAAATATCTTTTTTTTTTCACTTTCCCAAATAAAATTTATTCTATTCATAGACTTAGGAACTAACGCCAAATCTTATGACATTTTTTTGGTAACGGTGTGCTGTGATTACCTAGATCCCAGACATTTTTTAATTTGGAGACCTGTCATTGTTCTTTAAGAAAATACTATCTTTATTGGAACATAATCAACATTATAACATACAATTGTTCGATATTAAAGGCCGACCGTTTTACTCGCGTATCGCCTATCGCCAAGATTCTGACTCCTCAAGCTGCACAGACAGTGATGATTCAAGCGATATGGATATTAGTGACGAATAGTCTTACATTACTTTTATCTGTGGTTAAATAGTTCTTTAAGAGATTTAATTAATGTTTTATGACTTTGTACCTCAGATGGCGATACGCGAGTTAAACGGTCGCCCTATACATTAGTTACAAACTGTGTCGTAGCTATTATCGCCCACCTCCCGGAGAATCTCTCAAAGATCAACGTTCCTTATTCATAATAACATAAGCTGTTTTAATGTTCTGACTGACACACTAAACATATTTTCAGTTTAATACTAGGCTGGACTCATTGTGGTATATATACCTTACATATCTAATCTACTGAGTTTTTTGGCAGTGTATACGTTTCTACAACAAACTTCCAAATAATATTAGGGAAATGACTATTAACAAATTTAAAATAACTATAAAATCTACGTTATGTAAGAAAGCGTATTATAAAATTTCAGACAGATCTAACGGATAAAAACGCTTGGAATTAAGTCGCTCTAATTCAACACAATAAACAAACAAAATGTAATAGATTTAAGTACTTAATTTAAAAAATAAAATGCCTACAGAGTTTTTTGGCAGTGTTTCTCAGTAGTTGCCGGTCATTCACTGCACGGTAGGAAAAGAAATTTGACTATTTTTATGTAGACTCGCACCTCAAAAAAAGTAAAGCATATTTTGTTTTTGATATCGGTCACATCTGTCGTATGCATCGAGACAGATTGGCCTGTATTACGGAGAAGTGGATTCCTGGAGACGGTCGTCGTCGCCAGGGAAGGCCATGGAAACGATGGTGCGATGGTCTGACCCCGTTTATCGTTACTTGGACGGAAGAAGCTAGCAATAGGGACAGTTGGAAGGTTTTTTGGGGAGGCTTTTGCCCAGCTGTGGGACATCACAGGCTATTAAAAAAAATAGTTTATATCTCACAATAGGCATGAGTGTTTGGCCTTGTTTGCGTACACAACTTAGAATCTAATTTGCGACCCTTTATTCAAATTTTATAAACTGCCAGCTTTCCACCAGCGGTTTCACCTGCATGGCCTACATTTTATATCCTATTCAGTATGGGGACAAAAAGTAGCCTATAGCCTTCCTTAATAAATGAGCTATCTAACAGTGCAAGAATTTTTCAAATCGCACCCGTGGTTCTTGATATAAGCGTGTGCAAGCAAATAAATTCTTCAGCTTTGTAAAATTAGGATAGATTTGAAAACAATTAGATATTCCAATCGAAAGCAAGGAAACTAATATTAATAAAATGAAGCATTTGCAGGTAAAATATATCAGAATATATTCTCATCTTTTTTTTATTTTTTTTGTTACTTGTCAGAACATTTTTTTGTTTTTGTAATGTAATTTTAATTGCAAACAAAATATTTGACTCTTAACTATATAATAACCTAACGGGATGTTATGGGTACTGTGATGAGTATAAACCTCTTCATTTTCGTCCAGAGCTAATTTATTATTAGGTATTTAATATCAATCCCAGAAACCGACTTCAAAAGGGAAAAGGTTTTTTCGTATGTCGGCTATTTTTTTCATCTTATTTCATAAATGAGATTTTTACGTTTATTTTGACAAGAAAAATAAATAGAAATAAATAAATAGAGCCAAATGAATAACAAATTCAACACTAATCTAAATAAAAATCTAAACTAATTAACTAATGCGTTTAAAAAAATCTTTAAACGTATGGATGGGTTTACAAAATTGTTTTTTGTCAGATAAAAGTTTATTCCACAATAATCCCTTTAAAATTTGAAGTCGGTTTTTGTTTTAGTATTTAAAAATATTGGTATAGTTAAATAAAATAATAACACTTACTTTAATTATCCAAATCACCTCATAACAAAACAAACTAACAGACACTAATCACTGATATATATGGACATGTGGCATGTGTTGTTCTGATGACCCTCGGAGCTGTAGTGAGCTCTCCATAGACGTACTACGCTTTTATACACCGGAGACGACGCATTTCGCTTGGAGCGTCAGCAAAATAATTGCTTTAAAGTGATACAATTAGAGTTATTTCTTTTTTGCTGTTTTATACTTTAGTTTTTGGGATATACAATGATGTCTGGAGTGTAAATTCTGCTATATTTTAATTAGTTCACATAAACAATCACAAATATTTTAAATTAAAAAAAAATCAACCCACTGCATAAAAACTTGGGTTTATGTGGTAAATTTAGCGACAGTATTACTATCGCAACCCATCCCGACATACATACAAAATATGCGCGAAATACTTAATTCCACTTTGGCAGACAGGTAAATATATCTCCAAAATGTATATATAACCACATAACTTCTAGAAATCTGCACCGAATTGGATATATTTTTTGTTATAGTCTATACATAATTTGCGTAAAAAATAATTTACAAAAATTACGAGACAATTTAAACCATCTATGTTTGTCCAACTGGGGTGGACTGTTTCTCAGTTAGCTTTGAAATAAATAAAGTATCATTCATTTACCAACGTCAATTTTGAAAATAAGTCAGTCCTGCATCCCTTTGTTGATTTTGCACGCCTTATAACTTGAGTTGTTTTAGGTAATACTCTACACCCACTTTTCAACAATCGAGCAATTTGATTAACTAAAAATGACTCTGTCCCTTTAGTATGACACTTATAGATAAATATGAACACAAAAGTTAATATAAAATTATAAATATTTCTGACTCGTTTTATTTTAAATCTAAAGAAATAAGAGAGCTATATGAGGCGCGCACTTTTGGATTTTTCAAATATTTCTGATTAGGTACCTACTAGCAAAAAATGTTTATATTCTGATATTTCTTTAAAATAAAAGTTTTGTCCTGCATTTTCTGTATGTACCTACACTGTCGCGCAAACAAAATGGTAAAGAAACTTTTTTAAAAATTGTAACAAAATATTTATCTCATTTTTTATTTTTATAGGTACATTTTACATGCATTACATAATCCTACAAATCCCGGGTTTATCAGATTTAATTCCGAATCGGGACCGAAGTATTTTCGGATTGTTATCCTTCAATTATATGCCCATAAAAGCCTCGATTATTTACTTTACATGATCCACCAACATCTTTATATATATATAATTCTTCTGTGAGTGTGTATGTCACTGAACTTCTCTCAAACGACTGGACCGATTTTGATGAAATTTTTTGTGTGTGTTCAAGGGGATCTGGGAATGGTTTAGATTCACAATTTTGCGCGGTACGAAGTTCGCTGGGGCATCTAGTATTTTATAATTTTATACAAATTTAAACAAAATCTGCTACATTTTTTATAAAACCGTTACCAAACTCTAAAACTGCCTCGTTAGCTGATGTTAGCTCTTGAAAAAGATGTCAAATTCGATCTCGTGTCAAAAAAATTACTTTTTCAATGCACTCTGAAAATTCTTAGTAGCGCTTAGGAATTGGGCATTAGGTCCGATACACCAGCTTTTTATTAAATTTATGACCTAAACGTAGCCGGCGAAATATGAGTGATATTATCCTCTTTCTACATCTTACAGGCGAAAACTACGTGGTTTAAAACATACACTGCCCTGTATAATGTATGTTTTAAACCCCGTAAACTGAGTTATGTAAAACAAAGAGCCTATTTGGTTTTACATCATTCAGTTTACGTGGTCAATGCACTTCGTAATAATTTACGAACCATCAAAGTAAAGAGATTGTGGTATATGAATAATTTGGCGAAAAGTTTACGGTTACTTAGCAACATTATGGCTAAAACTTTTGTCTAAGAATAAATTATCACATGAATTAAAAATGATTAGCAACTTTATGAAGTAACAAAATTTTCCTCAAAGTCTAGAATTAGTTCGCAAAATCGAGGTCGCTTGTAGTTACTAGGGTGATTTTGGTAATATGTATAATATATTATTGGTACTAAAACCACTGAGATTCAAAACAATAATACACTTTTTATTTTACACTAATAAATCGTCGGTCGGATTCATTACCGGAACATTTCCGAAATCATGTGTTGTGAGATAAGTACGCAGAATGGTAGGGAATTAAATTTAATTTCAAAATCACTAACGGTACAACTCAGATTTCAGTTTTAATTGACAGAAAACTATATATTCTGATACAGAAAAATTGATTTTAATAATCTCTTCGTTTTCAATAGCAACTTTAAACCTTAATTACTCAGAACAGTATAATTTTGAAATGTTCCGGTAATGAATCCGACCGACGAAATATCACTTTGAATTAACATGTTAAATATGGTTCTTATAATGGTCTTGTTTCTTTACACAAAGCATAATTCTGTAAATTATCGTAAAGACAAGCATCAATTGCGTTTTAATAAGAATATTTAAAAGGAACTGACTTTCTCTCACACCAAAACATAGCCCTATTTATGTAGTAATCAGTAATCTATATCCTACGTCAAGATTATCATATTTCACTTAAATCGGGTCAGCAGTTTAAACTTCCAAAGCCGTTATATATACAAACAGTTATATTTTAATTTATATTATATCAAAATGTTAGTAGTTTTTTTGCTGATGGTACAAACCAACTGTTGAATCGCAATAGGGCACTAGTTCGTCGTAGGACGAAACGTTGTTATAACTTTACATGATGGCTGTACTTCATAAAATTATTGTCTCTGACCACCATTGGTGTGATGCTTATAAAAGTTCATGGCGCCTGAAAATATTACGAATATACCTTTAAAAATTATGACAACCCTGGTTATTATTATTGGAACTGTTATTGGAACTTAATTTGAAACTAATTCGATCAATTCAGCTTTCGAATAAAAAATTCCCATCAAGATCGGTCCATCCGTTGATCCGTTACTCGGCAATAATCTTGTACACGGACACACATAACAGTCCAATAGTTTCGGAGAAAATCGACAGATAGGCAGTCGATCGATGATCGAGTTATCCAATAAGGGTTTTTACCTTTCAAGGTACGAAACCCTAGCTTTGGACGTTATTACATTATTACTTTCAAGTTATTGCTATGTGTAGAGTTGAGTTACTATATATTTTTTTGGAAATAAACCTGGATCGACCGTGAAGATGCTCGGTTTTAAAAATCCGGCTGAATAGTACGAAAGGATCTTAAGAAAAACTTTAGTAGATGTTACTTTGCCATTTCTGGACTAAAGGTCGTAGCAGACATATCAAGTCGTAAGGGGATTGTCACATTATTAACTCATGCCGTTCAGTATAATTTGTATTTTTTTTTTATTTTTTTTTTTTATATTTTTTTTTTATTCGGAATCGTAACATAATCGCCTCGCTTCAGGACAAGCTCACAAACCGCGATGCGGTGCATGGTCGAATTACAGCTCCCGCCCATACGTCTCTCCGTACCCAGCTTCTCGAGTCTCTTCACGGCGCCTCTGTGCCTAGCTTACAGCAAAAGCAGTGGCGGGTTTGCGATGGTAGGTTGAGTACCCTAGCTAACGTCTCTCCGTAACCTAGCTCGTCTCTCCGTACACTAGCTTACGTCTCTCCGTACCCTAGCTTTAGGATCTCTGTCCTTACCCCTCCTGCGGCGTGAGTTACCGAACGTGCTGTAATTAAACTGATGCCGCTTAGCCGTTAACTAGCGGTCGGCGAGCCGTAAGTCTTGCCTCGACGACGACTTGTTACGTGCTTACGTAAAGTTGACCTGGTTAGTGGCGAGGTGAAATGCGACACGGTTGCGATCCGTTTTCGAGTTTACACGTGTGCTACGACCCTTACAAATCTTAAATGAATCCGCATCAAACTAAAGAAGAATAGCTTACCTAAATCGGCTCATAAATCTGAGCGTAATCGGTGTACATACATAAAAAATATACCATATTAGACTCTTTAAAGAAACATTATACAAAAGGCTCAATGAATTTTTTTTTTACAGTATTAAGGAATATTTAGAACATAAATTATGCATGCTTTATTTGTAAGCAAAACATGAATGATCTCATATTATATTGTAACACCTTTGTATACCATGTTTTACGCAAATAAATATTTGAATTTGAATTACCGATCTAATAAAATTACCGATTAATTATCTTACCGGCCGGTGGCGTGGTCGGTAAGATACTTTCTTTTCACGCCGCAGGTCGTGGGTTCGATTCCCACCCGAGACAAACATTAGTGATGAACATTTGTGTTTGTGTCGAGTCTGGGTGTAAATATTTATTATAAGTATATATTTACAAAAGAAAAGTATTATATGTATAGTATATATACCAGTTATCTGGTTTCCATAACACAAGCTCTGCTTAGCTTGGGACCAGATGACCGTGTGTGTTAATGTCCCATAATATTTATTTATTATTTATTTATTTAATTAAAAACCTCCTCCTGAAGCGGGTAAAAAATTCATTTTTGCTCAAATTAATTAAATCACGTTTCTAGGAAGAAACAATGTAAAATCTAATAGTATGTAACAGTCCTGGCTATAACGCGGGATAATTATCTGTTATTTAATGAAAAAAGTAAAAAATAAACAATAGATGCTGAACCGTTACGTTTTTACACTAACGAGGTCTTCACTCTAAGGCGTCGTTAGTCGTTATACCATAACTAGCTTCCGCCCGCGGCTTCGCCCGCGAAATTGATCTCACTAATCTTGTTTCTCCATACAAACTTTGGAACCCCGTTTCACCCCCTTTAAAAGTGAGTTTTGAAAAATCCTTTCTTAGTGCACCCCTAGACCCCATAAGGAACCTATGTGCCAAATTTGGAGTCTCCAGACCCAGCGGTTTGGGCTCCGCGTTGATATGTCAGTCAGTCAGTTTCTTCTTTTTAACCGACTTCTAAAAAGAGGAGGTTACCAATTCGACTGTATGTTTTTTTATGTTTGTTACCTCAGAACTTTCGAATGGGTGATCCGATTTTGATAATTTTTTTTTAATTGAAAGCTGATGCTTCCCGTGTGGTTCCATTTCAGTTTGTCATTGTTCATTTGGTCCATAAAATCGACGGGTGAATATTCTAAATGTCACAGAGTATTTCTCGGACTATATCAAAAACCTTTATGTAAAGAGATTGAAAATTATTCAGTAAAAACTTTCCCGTGTACAATATACAGCTGGTATTTTTCTTGTTATTTCTTTCCAACTATGTCTTGTTCTGTTTACTTTGTGAAGAACAGCTTCATTATTCAATTGGTATATTTGATTGACCTGGTAAAGGTGACGCCCTTTAGTTCAGTTTTCCTACTGACATTGCCATTCATTGAATAAATCGTTATAATAAATATTCTGGGACATTAACACACACGGTCATCTGGTCCCAAGCTAAGCAGAGCTTGTGTTATGAAACTAGATAACTGGTATATACTATACATAAAATACTTTTCTTTTCATTTTTACACCCAGACTCGACACAAACGCAAATGTTAATCACTAATGTTTGTCTCGGGTGGGAATCGAACCCACGACCTGCGGCGTGAAAAGCAAGTATCTTACCGACCACGTCACCGGCCTGTCGTTGGTTACATCTGATGGTTTACTTGGCCAATCTAATACTTTATCGCATAGTAATATGGAGTAATACAGCGCAGCCAGTCTTTGTGCCTCCATTCAATTGGTAGTAGGTACACCAGCAAGGACCGGGAGAGCTTCCATGCTGACTGTCAAAAAATCCTTATGAAAATCAAAGTCAACCAAATTCAAAGTGGTTTTGTTGTAGTTTACGGCGTACCGTGCCGCCTAAAAACGTTGAAGTGATTCACAGTTCTTGCGTGTATACAGACGGCTACACATCATATGTTTCCAGTATAAACTGATCTCGCATTGTATAGGATTTCCGTACAACGAGAGGCCAGCTTACACTGGATTTTTCGTCAAACTAATAACATTCCTCTTTTTTGTCAGCGATAAAAAACACAGACCCACCTAGTACCTCAAAAACTGTTTATGAATCAACGAACTTTCATAACAAAAGACTTCATAATAATTGTTACGAAAACATGAAATTAATTAAGCATCTCATTCATTACTTCTTGAACAAAGCAAATGGAGTTCTGTTAACTCTTTGCTGTTGATAAAATATTCTGTTTGATATTCTGAATGGATTACATCTAATACCTTAAAACGAGCAATTCTTGTACAAGCCGCAGCGCGTAACCTATAAACGTGACAGGCTGTGGTCTAAACAGACGGTTAGGTGTCACTTCAGTCACTTTTGATAGCATAAGCCCTGTAAGATGTGATTTCGGTTTGAATCCAGATGATTATTTTTCAAGTTTCTTCTTTGGGGAAAAAAACTATTGCTGGAAGCCCATTAATAAAATTTCCAAAAAAAAAATACCAAGCAAATCCCGGTCATTCAGGTACTTGTCCCACACAACTTTGTGTCAATTGTTTGATCCCGCTGCTCTATATCGGTGGAGGAACAATCGTGAGGAAACCGGCATGTCTAAGAACTAATCATTCGAGGACATTTGACATCTACCAACCCGCACTTGGCAAGCATGTGTGGAATAAGGCCTAAACTTTCTCAACTCGTAAGATAGTTGAGCGAAGACCAGTGCCCTGTTGTGGGACACTAAAAAGAGTTGAAGTGATTCTCGATAATTTACGTTTTACTACGAGTTTCGTAGCAGTGAGATTCGTAGCATCATCGTAGCACCGTAGCAGCTGTAGCACAATCGTAGCATAGTAGTTTGTGTGCGTAGCTACTATCACAGTATGGAAACTTACAGTTGTCCAACGCATTTAAATGGCGCGAAATGCCCGCTTTTACTTAAACATTACGTCATACCTCAGGGTTGTCACTTACTTTTTTTAACACCTGACGAATAAGAGTGGTGACTTGTTTATTTTTACCGTGATGGTGATGCAACATTAGTTAACATTGAAATAAAATTACTTTATCGCGGTTTATGATATTAGATCCCGAAGTTTCAAAGTCTATTCATACTTCATGGTCACGGGGGATTGAGGTATTTGATGTCCCAACTTATTAATTGTTATCGACTACTTACAAACATTATATTGCTTAAGATAATACTAATATTACTCAACTTTCAATTGCGGGTGTTGGAGAACACACAACAACTTAAATTTCCAGTATTAGCTTACCTCTCGTTCTACGGAATGCCTATACAATGCGAGCTTATACTGGAAATGTATAGCTTGATGTGTTGATGTGTAACCGTGTGTACAATGTACGGCTACGGTACCCGTTGGATGACTGAAGGTTTTATAGACTGTGCCTAATAAAATAAAAATGAAGCGCCAAACTACCACGATCGAAGGTACCCTTCCCCTCTCCTCCCCTTCTTTCCCACTTAGTTCCCTAATTATAGGTAATTGCGGTTGATTGCCATTTTATAATAAAATAACAGGTATTTACATGTAAACAGTTGTTATTGTGGAAAAGTAAAAATAAAGTAATTTTTATTCATTCATTCCCCTTGCCTTTTTCCCATATCTATTGGGGTCGGCTCCCAGTCTAACCTGATGCGGCTAGCTACTAGAATTATACGAGCGACTGCCATCAGACCTCGAAACCCGTAGGGAACCAGTAACCGAGATGGTTAGACCAGGTGTCAGATTATATTGGCTTCTGACTACATGTAACGATTGTCATAGATGTGTTAAATGACAACCAGGACCGACTGCTTAACGTGCTCTCTGAGGCATGGAGGGTAGTCCCTCAACCAATTAGACACCGAAACAAACATTTGTTGCTCACAAATATTGTCCGGGGCGGGAATCGAACCCACGACCTCCCGAGCACAGTATAGCCTAATCGGACGGATTTTTAGACGACGAGGTCGTCTAAAAATAAAGTAATTTTATCTGTTTATTTTCTTTTTGCTTTTATTACCATCACAAATGAATTCCATTACTATATATTACCTATTTAGACTTGAAGACTTAGAAGATGTTTACCGCTTTTCTATTTTATATGAAAATTAGAGGAAACCTTACGAAAATTGATTCTATTTTGGATGTCCTTGGTTTATTTGTGACCCAAGAATTAAACGCCTGTTATGAACGTTAGATGTGAATTTTTTAATGCCCTTTTCTTGAGCTGGTAATGGTCAGTTTGAACTAATACTTCCTTTATAGGATGGCGAGAGTTATTTAAGCCTATTACCGTTCATCGGGCATAATTCCAAACATTGAGCAACAGCTGAGGTTCTGTTAAGTATATCAGAAGTCTGTTTTTTTCTCGAACTAGGAATAGAACCTCGTGGTTATTAAACGAGCCCGTGAACCACACGTCCAGTTAACTAAACATTAAATTATAATTAAATATTTTGGTTTGGTTGTACTGTGGTTCGCATGAACAGTAATTTTACTTGGGTTTTTGGGACTTAACCCATCACTGCGATCCCGCCACTGTTACTGCTGTAAGCCAGGATCAACAGCAGCACCGTGAAGAGACTCGGGATTTGAACCCGGCCAAGTCCCGGGACACCTAAACTGTCTTAGATACCGCACGAATTTTATCAAAAAGATAATAGGAGGAATTGGAAAGTTACACTGTCCATTTCCCTCCAGGCAAAACGGGAGACAGCAGACAAAAGAGAGGTTTAAAATTGCTTCATAAAAATGGAGTAAGCACCACGGATAATGTAATCTAACGAGACCTATCAGAGCTGATTCCTGTAATAATTATGGCTCTGGTGAATTGGTGACACCATTTGAGGGTGTAAATCCATCCATAGTATCTCCTTTATGGTTTTATGATTGGTCTACCAAATCTAGCCTCATTCCTCTTTCACTTTCTCACCATTTGCATGCATTTGGGGGCTGAGCCACCTTCGTCCGTGGGTGTACACCTTTAATTGGGTCCCCACACGTGGTCCTAGACTACATTATTGCTTAACATCAGGCAAGTTGTAATCAAGCGCTAGCCTATCGAAGAATAAAAAAAATCAGAGCTGATTCCTGTGATAACTATGGCTCTGGTCAGTTGGTGACACCATTTGAGGGTGTAAATCCATAGTATCTCCTTTATGGTTTTATGATTGGTCTACCAAATCTAGCCTCATTCATCTTTCACTTTCTCAGTGTTTGTATTATACGCGCCTGCTATCGTAGACCTCACGACATCAACGCTTAACATCAGAGAAGTTTTGGTCAAGCGCAAGACTATTTTAGAAAAAAAACATTACAGAGGTAGTATCTATTATAATCCAGCAAGAGTATCGGTTCAAGTGAAATTTTATGGGATAAGTTTATGGCAAGATATTTTATGTGTTTGCAACCGAAGTATGGAGCGTTGTATTTCATTTTAAAGGCTTACAATAAGTGTCATAATTTCGTTTCTCATTTCAAAAAACATTGTGTTATTGTTCCATGGAAGAAAAAAATTCAAAAAAAAATAAAAATTCAAAAATTCAAAATGTTTATTGCAGTCCAGATATACATAACAATAATTCACTATGTTAGTCACACTAGGCACAGCCTGTGTCGTGGCTAACAATAAATCTCAACTTATTACCTAGGACTAGAAAAAAACAATGAGACTTAACCCATCACCGCAATCCCGCGATTGCTACTCCTGTAAACCAAGACCAACATTGGTGCCTCTAAGAGACTCGGTATTTGAACCCGGCTAAGTCCCGGGACTCTTAAATAGGTCTTGGGTTCCGGACGATTTTAATCAGAAAGATACTAGAGGAGTTGTTGTCTTAGATTAAGACATGCATTCATAATATATATTTTATTTCTTTATGTCTGCAATAAATATTGAGTATTGAGTATTAAGTAGGTAAATATTCAAACACAATGTAAATTGTTCATGAATACATTTGATTCTCAAGCAATGTGTCTCTGACTATAATAATAATAATAAAATTGTTTATTAGCTTTTAAAAAAGTTACATACAATATTAGAACAAAATTTGAACTAAACTATGAAACTATGAACATCACTTTTTCACCCTTCATACCCCCTTTTTAGTGTCCCATTGCTAGGCGCGGGTCTTCTCTCACATAGGTATGGACAATGGACATATAGGTTGTTATGTCAACACTTACTAACTGCGTAGGTATAGTTAAATAATTCGTTCGTCTATATACCGAATTAATCATTCACTTAACCTGCCTACTTGTAAAACGATTGTACAAATAAAGATCACAATTTCGATCGCCATTGGATTATGTAACGGAATCCTTGAATAACAAAAGTACCTATAAGGCCTGTTTTTGTACTTGAAATACGTAGGGTTGTCACCAGTAGGTATTCTTGCATTATTAATTATAATTTTTTTGTACATCTTACAAAACTGTTGTGGTGGACTTGTCTTATAAAATTTGATAAAATACTTACGGTCTCATTCATAAAAATCTTATGACTCTTATATGTATATGAATCTTATCTGATGACTTATGAAGAATTATAAACCTATTTTAGCTATAATGAGCTTATAAGACGTTTATGGATACGGGGGTTATAGTTTTGAATATTACTTCAACCCTTTTTAGTGTCCCACAGCTGGCACGGGTCTTCTCTCAGCTATCTTACGAGATGAGAGTTGTAGTCAAGCGCCAGCCTATCGCAGAATAAAAAATAAAAAATAAAAAATTGCACTCCGGGAATGCCGGCAGAAGTGAAAAACATTCGCGCAAGCGCCCTGCGCTGCCTAAACGAAACAGTAGGCCCAGGCATACATTTTCGCCGCGCCGTAGAGAGGGGATAGCTGTCTACTCTCCATCCGTCTTACGCTTTTTCGATCAGGTCACGTGTCCTGACGCGAGTTTAAGATTTTATACCCATTACAGAAAAGTGCTCAACGCCGCTAAAGAAGTTTTCACTTCAAAAACAATATAATATTTCATGATCTGCCAAAGTGCCAACCCTAATCGGCGAGTAAAATAAATGGCGATCAGCACCTGAGACTGGGCAAGTGTTCCTCTGATGGAATGAAAACAAACGTAATTTATTAACTAAAGTGTAGGTCGTCAAATTTCGACAATCGAAAAAGACGTTTTGTGAAGGACTACTCGCCTTCCGCCCGCGACTTTGCCCGTTTAAATGCCAACCGCATAGATAAACTTAATCAAATTTAGTATTTTCTTTAATTTACGCGAATATCACACATTTTAATAAAACTACTTTATAACGGATTTCATCGTGGTTTATTCATATGTTTTTAGATTTTATATCCCGACGTTTCAGTCTTTTCAGACTTCATGAGTCCACCTGTAACCATGAAGTCTGAAAAGACTTTGAAATGTTTAAAAATAGTTTTATTTTAATCAAATTTGAAAAGATGTCATGTATATCATGAGTCTGGGTGCAAATATCTATAATAAGTATTATTTACAAAAGAAAAGTATTATATGTATAGTATATACCAGTTATCTGGTTTCCATAACACAAGCTCTGCTTAGCTTGGGACCAGATGACCCAGTCCCAGTTTTTTTTTAATTTGAGTATGACGTAATACTAAAAATAAAGTAGGTAACTGCTAACGCTTCCGTTACTTTTGTTCCCTTTGGAACCAGTATACTGGGTTGGCACGTTCCATCGTAGACTATATCATTGCTTAACATCAGGTTAGTAGTAGTCAAGCGCTAGCTAACTCAGAATATAATAAGCAGCAATATCAGCGAAGCATATCAACCTAACTTTGGTGTACTTTCACCTACTCCACCGTCCCTTTTAAAAAAGGCAACTTTATACATCTATACTATACCATACTATACTATACCATACTATACTATACTATACTATAATATTATAAATGCGAATGTAAGTTTGTTTGTTACGCTTTCACGCAAAAACTACTGAACTGATTTGGATGAAATTTGGTAATTTGGAGTATCTTAAAATAAATAGAATTTTAGAGTAGAATTGTCTATTTTTTGATTAGCTACTAAGTTACTGGGAAGAGACTGGACTCCACGACACAGGGAATCCTAGTGTGGGGTCCAGAGAAACTGTACCAACTTGTTTGTAACCTTAACTTGTAATCTACATTCATTGTTGTCTTTGTATTGTTTTAGTCATTAAATAAAATTTATTATTTATTTATATTATTAACTAGCTTTCCGCCCACGGCTTCGCCCGCGTGTATATCGGTTATCGCGCCAAAACATTACCTTCTTTTTGCGCAGTCGAATAAAAACTACTCTATGTCCTTTCTTGGCTCTCCTACTACCTACATACTATAATCTTCCTGTCTTCTGGTCACGAGTAAATTGGTATATACTGAGTAAGCGCGTTCCATCGTAGACCATATCATTTCCTTACAACAGGCAAGTTGTAAATAAATGTGTGTGCAAAAGCCTGCATAAGTCTTTTATAATAATAATTATAATATAGTGGGACATTAACACACACGGCCATCTGATCCCAAACTAAGCAGAGCTTGTACTATGGAAACTAGATAACTGGTAATATACTACATGATATAATACTTTTTTGTAAATACGTACTTAAATATAGATAATTATTACACACAGACTCAAGACAGACGTATTCATCACACAATTGTCTGACTTGAGTGGGAATCGAATCCACGATCTGTGGTGTGTAAAGCAAGTATCTTACCGACCCGTCAATATCGGATACAACTTTTTTTATTCTGCAATAGGCTTGCGCTTGAATACAACTTGTCTGATGTAGTCTACGATGGAACTCGCCAGTCCAGTATACCACTTTTGATTACGAGTGATTTTGAAGGTGACAGTGGAATGATCCTCCATATGGTAAGAAACCGTATAAGCGCAACTATTCCGACCCACCCTCTGCATGGCGTCACCAGACATCGTAATGGAACACAGCAAGGCCGCTTGGCGATGCGGCTTTTTCTGGTGGTGGGTCTGGTGACTAACCACGGCCGAAGCCTACCACCAGTTTATTGTCACCGGATTTGCATCAACCGGGAACCACGTTAGGGGATTCAATTAAAGGTATACACTCATAGAGCAAGGTGACTGAGCCCTCGAAGAGAACACTTCGGAGAGTGCGTTGGAATCGCATGAACTTATTACTCCTTCCCCGTTCTTTCGTCGGACAAGTAGAGGTGCTAACCACCGATATATTCGATTCCCATCCAGAACAAATCTTTGTGTGACAAGCATGATTGTTAATTGAAAAAAAGCGCGCTTCATCATAGACTGCATCATTGCTTAATAATAGACAAATTGTGGTCAAGCGCAAACCTATAGAGTAAAAAATACAAAATTATCTAACTTGGAAGCCATGCCCGAAACCCCTTAAGCAGCAATTCCTGAGTCTGTACAACACAAGTTCCATGAATAGCTGTCAATAGAGCCCATTGTCTGCGTCTCCAGCGTTATTATGACAAAGTTTCTATCAAACTGGCCTCTAAGCTCAGTTTTGTACTTTTTTCTTCCAATGTCAAGCTTTTATAAGCTGGGTATATTGAAAACTAGCTTTTTTATACCCCGACGTAAAAGAATTGTGATGTAAGTAGGTTTAAATATAAGGTATACTTAATAATTAATTCGTATATTTAACTAGTTTTCCGCCCGCGCGTATAAAGGTTATCGCTCTAAACTATGAAACTCTTTTTTCGCAGTCGGATTAATCTATCCTTTCCCGGGTATCGAACTCTCTCCATACAAAATTTGTTCAGTAGTGGAGGCGTGTAAGCAACATTTTGAAATCGGCAAGCCCCCATAGGCATGCCCATAAATCTAAAGGGGATTTATAAAAAAATATGTCTAACTTGGTTGTCTCACCGTTGATGTCGGTTTTCTACGGCTCTTAGACCATGATGTAAGTTTTTCATTCAAATAACCAAGAATAAATAAAATTTAAATTTCGAATTGTATTCATCGCATTGAGTTATCAAACATGTCATTGTGTAAAAATAAAGAGTAATTTAGATAAAAAGCCTATATCCGCTTTTTCTCTCTTTCTACTTTCTACCCCCTATCTGACAACTAACTGACAACTCCAAACTTGACACTGGCAAAATTGTGGTAGCCTTCCACAACAGGCCAAAAATGAAAAATTGAATTAGATAAAAAGCACGAAGGAGTATTGATATCAACTTATAAGAAATTCAACAATTAGAGGCAGTGGCCTTTATAAACTGTTATATTGGTTGTGCGACATGTATAAATTAAACTAGAAAAACAGAAAAAAAACTAACACATTTAAAGACTCATAGTAATTTCTTAAATTTACACAAATATCACACATTGAAATAAAACTACTTTGTAACGGATTTTATCGCGGTTTAATTTAGATTTTTATATCCCGTTTCAAAGTCTTTTCAGACTTTATGGTTACGGGTGGACTGAGGTATTTGACGTCGAAACTTATCACACAAATGTCTGTCTCTGGTGGGAATAGAACCCACGACCTGCGGCGTGAAAAGCAAGTATCTTACCAACCACGCCAACTGCCCGTCAGTCCAATCAATACAGGAAATTTGGCATAGAGATAGAATTTAGTCTAGAATAAGATTTGTGCTAATTTTCATCCTAATAACACACGGGTAAAGCCGTCAGCGGAACTTAGTCAGACATAAATGTTTTCTGTTCTGTCCACATATCACTGTAGTTATTGTAGTGTGAACACCATTTAAATCCTATAAAACCCCATGTCTCGTGATAACTATTCATATTACAATTCCCATGGTAATGATATTGTGTACGTTTGTTTCAGATTATTACACATTGTGATATGGTGAGTGGTTCATTTCATTATTATTTTCTAACAAAGGTCATGGTAAAACTTTAATGTACCTACATATAGAAAGAAAGAAAGAAAGAAAAACATTTATTAGACAAAGACAGGACACACAAAATCAAATCATAAAAAAAACACATGGAAAGAGAAATTTATACATAACTAGAAACTGTAAAAGAAGAAAAAAAACTTGAGAGGTGTCACGGGACACCCGGATGGAACTAAGTTCCTTTCGATTAATTTGTGAAGGAATTGTAAATTATATTTTAAAGTTATAGTAATATTTTTTTTATTATTAACAAATATAATGTAATATAGAGAGAGAGAGAGAGAGAGAGAGAGGGAGAGAGGGAGAGAGAGAGAGAGAGAGAGAGAGAGAGAGAGAGAGAGAGAGGGAGAGAGGGAGAGAGAGAGAGAGAGAGAGAGAGAGAGAGAAACATGCGCACGCCGCACAGCTTATAATAGCTTACTATAGCAAAAAGTGTCGTGACAACTTTTCGTAAGATTTTTTTCCTTTCACAACGCGCGATAAGGAGCTTCGTTCCAATAAAATGAAAAACACAGAGTAAGTGTGACCCATCAGTATCAAACATGGACATTGCTCAGTAAACCTACCTATACGCCTACGCTGTAACAATGTTCTAATTCACAGAAGTTCAAGTTCTGTTCCGATGGCGACTGCCCGCTGTGGGCGCTGGCCGCGCTGCACGCGCTCGGCAGTCTGCCCGCAACACTGTTCAGAACACTCCTGCAGCACGTCATGGAAGAGCAACCGGTTAGTACGAGTATAATAATTTCCAAATGTACAAATATATTCGTGGAATTTTCTTAGATTTACGTGCATATCATACATTGAAATAAAACTATTTTTTAACGGATTTTATCGCGGTTTATTTTAGATTTCGACGTGTCAGTTTTTTTTCTTTGTTATTTCCACCCGTGACCATGAAGTCTGACAGTGATTTTACCGTGTTTGTGATTTTATTTGCAAACTACGAGTAAATCTTCCGTCTGCCCATACGCAATTGTTGTGAGAAACAAAGGTAACATTTTCTTACAGCAGAAATAATTTTGATACCTAATTCATGTTTAAATAATATTGTCATCCAACGTGTATTAAAATATTAACAGAAAATATAATACAAAAATATAGCTATAATACATAATAATATTACGGGAAACCCATTAGGGTTGCGATCATCAGGTCATACATCTCGATTGGACAAAAAATAAAAAGATAGAACGCTAAAATAAAAAAAATTGTTATTTTTTTTGGATGGAAATGGATTCCTATTTGTGCGAGCGGCACGTGTATTTAGGTATGTGTAGATACTGTATGTACAGTCGCTAAATTAAATAACAACACCTACTCGTTTCAATAGAGACATAAAGGTACCTGTAAAACCGGTCCTACACGTTTGCGCTGCGTTATATCTACCTTCTACATAAGCTAGTTATTTTCTTAAATTTTCTTAAATATCTCACATTGAAATAAAACTTCTTTCTTCTTGATTTACCTGGTACGGTATTACCCGGGACCATGTAGTCTGAACAAAGTGAAGCGTCGGGATATAAAATCTTAAATATGCCGCGATAAAATCAATTATAAAGTAGTTTTATTTTAATAGTTATTTTTGGGGGCTGAGCTACCTTCGTCCATATGAGAACACCTTTTATCTGAATCCCCACACGTAGTCTCCGATTGGTGCTAATCGTTTGACAATCAACTAGTAATTACTTAAACTGGTAATTAACTGGACAGACAAAACCGCACCGCTAAGCGGTCTTGCAGTGTTCCGTTGCGATGACTGGTGACACCATTTAAGAGATGGTCGAAATTGTTGCTCCTTTATAGTTTCTATCTATATGGAGCCTCATTTCACTGCCACTTTCTCATCGAAAATCATTTATCAAGTTCGCCGCAATGTAATAAGAAATCTACATTCAAAACTATTCAAACCGTTTCTAACCTAGCAGAAGCCAGCTTGTTAATAATTTTGTTTTACATTTAAAAAAAACTATAAGCACAAAGTACCTACGTGAGCGGCACTGCGCGTATTTTGCTCGTGGGCACACGTAACATAATCGAATAACCGAGTCGGTAGTGTAGATCCGACTTTAATATTCACGTATATTTTCACGTATCTTTAACACGTTGAATAAATTCAATTGTATTGTTTATCATAACTTTGTAATACGAATAGATCAATAACTGCTTATAATACCTACTTGCTGTCTATCTTATTCAGAATAATCGTTACTTTAATATAAATATTTGGATGACCGAGCTTTGCTCAGTATTTTTTTTTAAATTACATTTTCTAAAAATGATTCCTAGCTAGATCGATTTATCGCCCCCGAAACCCCCTATATACTAAATTTTATGAAAATCGTTGGAGCCGATTCCGAGATTCCAATTATATACAAGAATTGCTCGTTTAAAGGTATTAGATAAATTCGAAATGCGGTATCTCGGCGGGAAAACTTATACCTATGCCAAAACTTTTTAACCGATTTGGATGAAATTTGGTATGGAGTTAGTTTGAGACCTGGTCCACCTGACCAGAAAGTTTAATGTTTGGAGGTTCGTACTCGGGGCTCTCTTTTGCGCGGGACCCGTAGCAAACGCTACTTTTGCAACGTCGCTAATCCGGCACTGATGCGGTAATTGCAGCGGTACTATGCTGCCGTCATAAGGATAAAGGGCACATCTGAATATTTTTTGAAGTTATACTTCTTTAGGCGCGTTATGAAAAAATGATGAGAGTGAAATTTTAAGATACGCGCGCATCTGTGACACAAAATTAACAGAATGAAGCTGTCTGCTTATTTAATGATGCCAAAGAAGTATAACTTCTCACGCGCGTACATAAGTACCTACACGCACATTTTTTTTCGTAATGAAGTTATTCCGATGATATCAATAACTTTGTTACAAAAAAAAATGTCAGATGATTTCAATTTCAATATAATTTATTTGCGTAAAAATGGGTATATACAAAAGATGTTACAGTTTTATCTAGGTGTCACCATTATTCAACTTCATTTAAGCATTCAAATTCATTCTATTACAATAATTTCATCAGCAATTTACATAATGTCCAACATTAAAATACTAAAAATAATACACATAATGTCATTCATTTACGGCACGATAAAAAATAATGTCAAAAGAGATACCTAATAAATAGTAATTATCTAGTTCATAGTAGGTAATAGTCAATTCAAATAAACAATAATAATAAAAATTAAAATAATAAAAATTTGTCAGCAAGATAATCTTTGACTACTTCCATGTGACGGCAGTAAAGTAGGTAGGTATTATCATTGCAATTGTACAAAATAGAAGTTGGTCTACACATCTTTAATATAAAAATGAATTGCAAAATGTGTTGGTAAACGCATAACTCGAGAACGGCTCAACCGATTTCGCTAATTCTTTTTTAGAATATTCCTTGAAGTACGAGGATGGTTTTTATGCAGAGAAAAATTTTAAAAAGTCCTCCGAAACAGCTTGACCGATTTTTATGAAATCTTATAGGTCGTATTCTGTTTTCGGACCCGGCAGGTGGCACTGCTTTACCGGGCAGGACGTCGTCTGCGGGAGCCGCTAGTTGTAAATATTTAATTTTATTGTGGTATGACATTCAAGCAGAACTTACGAGGCGCCGCGCCAGTCGCTTCGTGTTTTATTTCTCCGGCCACTAGTTTCACACATTTCGACCTTGTAGTAAATAGAAAAACTACATCAGTATGTCTCCGTCGAAACTGAATTAGCATTTTCTAACGGTAAACAAGCGTAGATGCAGCTCCAATACGTCTCAGAGGGAGATACACTGCAGTATAACTTCAAGTTTTATACCAATTTATATTTAGATTGCAGTCCCTCTGTTAAACAAACATTCCTAGCCGCTGACATGTCTAAAAACTAATCATTCGAGGATATGTGACATCAAAAAACCCGCTCTTGGCCAACGTTCTCAACTCGTAGTATAGTTGAGAGGAAAACCTCTGCCTATCAGTGGGACACTAAAAAGGTTTGAAGCAAAGTTAGTAAACCCAACTGGAGCATGAAAGCGATTCGTGAGACACTACGTTATTTAGTTACATTCAGAGTGGGCGGTTCTTAGCCGGCACATTAAAACAAATTGACAAAGGGCACATAACTGAATTGACCCATAACATTAGAACACTCATATTGTGTATAAATCAAACACCTACATCAAAACAGAGACAACTCGAAAAACGTAAATTTTCTGTAGACGAAAAAAAACGTATAACTAGGTACATTTTTTGTTAGGGATGTTAAATAATTTACTTTGATTCTAGATGACGGGCCGGTGGCGTGGTCGGTAAGATACTTGCTTTTCACGCCAAAGGTCGTGGGTTCGATTCCCACCCGGGACAAACATTCCTTTAAATATGTCTGTTTGTCTTGTGTCTGGGTGTAATTATCTATATTTAAGTATATATTTACAAAAGAAAAGTATTATACGTAGTATATTACCAGTTATCTGGTTTCCATAGTACAAGCTCTGCTTAGTTTGGGATCAGATGACCGTGTGTGTTAATGTCAAAAAAAATAAAAAATAAAAAAAAGATATCAGATAAAATATGTAAAAATTTCCCTGTATATATACTGGGGCTAGAATTTAATTATTTTTATCGATAATCGTTGTTTTTTGAGATGTTACACTTTAGGCTGATTACGTAAAAAAAACACAATTTCAAACAAAACTGGAACAAGTGATAATATCCTTAGGTATGTAATATTCACCAATACCATAACAACTCTAATTAACTTATGTATAGATTGATATATCAAAAATGTAATAATCTGATTCTGACATTTATATAATCCTAATACTAATTTGACTTTGCAATTGGATGCCTATTTGATATGGAATTATAATTATGTGCCTATAAATGGTTTTTGTACACCGACTCTTGGCAAGACATACAGATCTTATTTTTTAGATAACACCTTTGTATTTCCATTCATGTTTTTACAAAAATAAATTAGTAATGTTTAATTAAATTTGTAATGTTTGTAGGTAGTCAGTAATAATTGTGATTAGTATTTTTGGACTTCAAAAACCTCAGTCCACCCGTGACCATGAAGTCTGATATGACTTTGAAACGTCGGGATCTAAAATATACCGCGATAAAATTCGTTATAAAGTAGTTTTATTTCAAAAATAAATCTTATCTTTTAATCTGACATGTCCCTGCTTTCATCGTTGTTAGTTAGTTGATTGAACAAAATTAAGTTAACGCAATCTAGCGATTAGTGTTCAAAACATTATTGAACCTGTAATAATGGAAAGTTGCTTAAGATCACCGAGCATTCGAATACAAGCATAACTCAAAACCAACGATTTTTGAGTTGTCTCAGTTTTGATCCAGGCGTACCTACATATTTTATGTTGATGCATACTTACGTTATACATTTTGGCGCCAGAAATGATATTTAAAAACATAGCCTGTATTACCTGAAGGTGTAAGCAGAGATGTGTGACGGCAGTGGGTAGTATCTTAGACCCGCAGATAGAGAGTAGGTAGAGTTATTAATACTGTAGATTATCTGTACTTTAAACCAGACATCCTTAAGGTCATAAATAATGACTATATGAAATCAGAAATTAATTGGCATTACATTTTGCTACAATGATTTATGATGTGCTAAATTTTTTCAAAAATTTCCCGTCGCGCAACCCTAATAGCGGTTTTCTCAACTATCATTGATTTATTAAAATATGTGACTAATTAATGACAATTTGCAGTCTCCTCAAAAGTTAGGATTGTCTAAGAAAATAAATTGAACAATAATATTTTATGGTATAACTTTTTTTCTAATAGCTTTATTAAAATTTAAATTAAGGCATAATATCCCTTTCCGGTAAACACGAGATCTCGTTTCGAGAGTTGTAAAGAGACCACAGACTATTAAGAGAACCTAAAAGAGACTGCTGTCAAGAAAGATATCTGGTATAAACGTGAATAATTTTGAATTTAGAATGTTAAGTTTAAAAAAAAGGAACGTAAGAGCGGCCAGGAATGAGAAAAGGAAGGATGAAGGTTGGATTTGTAACAGATGAACGTCGTTTTTCGCGCTGGACTTTGTTCAGGGCCTATACGATAGAGGGGGCGAGCTTGATGCCGTTCACCGGGTACAATTCCGAACTTCGAGCTTCAACTAAGCATCTTTAAGTACATTAGAAAAGTCCTTTTTGCTCAACCCAGGAATCGAACTTATTAAACTATTATTACTTTATTTTTTTCTGTATTAGAAACAATGTTTATTTATTTATTCGGTAAGGAAAACCAACTGCTATGTAATAAATTGAAAAAATATCTAAATATCTAGTACATAAGCCAATAATAGGTTTTCACGAATAGCAGTTCAGAACATTAGCAGTTCAGAACATTAGCAAGCAAATAGAAAAAACCTGTTAGAGTCTAAAAATAACATTTTTTTTATAAAAACTAAGATTTAGCCTGTTTCTTGCAGTACTGCTTTTAATAATATATTATGGTTCAAATAGAAGCTCTTTAAAATAATGTTAAAATCCTTGCTTGCCCGCAAAAGGTATGAGTTCGGGCTGTAGTCGGAACATGAAGAAGATGAACAAGGGATTGTTATAATGTAAGGATGTAGAGGGAACGTTGATGTTTAATTGCTGCAACGGGCAATCAATTTCATTATTAATTATTTTCAGTAGATAATGCACAGTTCGCTAAGCGTCTACGATTTATAAGCTGATATAAATTCTTTATTATCTGAAATTATTATTTAATTATTTTTCCTAAATAAACCCTTTATGTCTGTGCTTACTTGCTTTCCATTTTTCAGGATGATGGTATCATGGAGATCTTGAAAGACACTAGTTTATGTAAGTACCTATACCTACTTAAGTACATCATTCCCCTTGCCTTTTTCCCATTTCTATTGGGGTCGGCTCCCAGTCTAACCTGATGCGGCTAGCTACCAGAATTATACGAGCGACTGCCATCATACCTCGAAACCCGTAGGGAACCCGTAGCAGAGATGGTTAGGCCAGGTGTCAGATTATATTGGCTTCTGACTACATTTAACGATTGTCATAGATGTGTTAAATGACAACCGGGACCGACGGCTTAACGTGCTCTCCGAGGCACGGAGGGTAGTCCCTCAACCAACCAGACACCGAAACAAATTTTTGTTGTTATACAAATATTGTCCGGGCAAACCCGCGACCTTCCGGGCACAGCATAGCCCAATTGGACGGCTTACACCGCTCGACTACCGAGGTCGTCTACCTATACCTACTTAAGTACAAATACAATAAAAATATTTTTATTTTCTGTTTGTTACATAAATAAATAACTTGGTATTTGGAACCTCATTTTAAGCAATGTGCTTGTGGTATGAGATCCCCTCTTTCTTAACAATAATAGTATTATATTATCTGTGACAATAATAAACTATATTCAATAACAAGTAACATACATTATTGTGTTTTATCAATTAGTTTTATTATGTACTTAAACAAAACGACTACTAAATTTACGCATTTTTGTGATCTTACGTAAGAACTATTCTTGCTACTTTTTCTTGCTACTCCCTCCTACCCCCTTGTAAGAAAAAATAAAACATGGTCAACCCCCCTCCTCTTAATCATCATCTTAAGTAATAAATGAATGGCCCCTTAATAATTAACGCATATTATTTTTCAATTCACAGCGTCACGGGATGAATGCGCACGCGCTGCTGCGGTCATCCGTTGGGTAGTATCACAAGCGTGTGCGTGCGCGTGTCCCAGTGCGCAGGTGACACGCGACCTGCTTGTGCTCGGCGTGCCGCGTGCGCACGCGCAGGCGTTAGCTGACGCTGTGGATAACTATAGGCCTGAGCATGTAGCTAATGTGCAGGCTAATGGATTTATGAGTAAGTGAGATGGAGTTATAAGAAACCTAAGTTAGGTATTTATAGGCCGACCGTTTAACTCGCGTATCGCCATCTAAGGTACAAAGTCATAAAACATTAATTAAATCTCTTAAAGAACTATTTAACCACAGATAAAAGTAATGTAAGACTATTCGTCACTAATATTCATATCGCTTGAATCATCATCACTGTCTGTGCAGCTTGAGGAGTCAGAATCTTGGCGATAGGCGATACGCGAGTTAAACGGTCTATCTATAGGTATCGAATAATGGTAAATCGATGCTGAGACAGTGCTACAGTAAGCTGCAAATAATTTATGAGGTTTGCATACGTATATTGATATAATAACGGGAGTTGTCTCTAACCCCTAACTTCCACTGACGAAACATACACAAGAAAACATGTTACAAACACTATTTATCTCTATCGTTTAGAGATGAGTAGAAAGAGATAAGACTATGGTTGTATAATGTTTTGTTGTGCAGTGCAAACGCCAAGTAAGTTATTTGCTGGCCTCTGTCGCTGTCGATACTTTCTATTAGTGCTCCCACATTGCCGTTTGAAAATGTTTCTAAACATTTTATAACATAAAAACATTGGCTCACAAATGTTGTAAATTGTTACATTTTGTTAGGAACTGTTACATGTTATAAGTGCTCCTACACTAATAGAAAATGTTTAGTATTTATATACTAACATTCATTTAAATCTGGTATTGGCTCGCAGTTTGGTATGCGTATGTTTTATTTTGTTATAATTTGTTAACATAACGTTACTAAACATTTTCTAACATGAAAACATTTTTTAACATTTGTAATGAAATGTTTGCTAACAAATGTTTACTAACGTTACAAAACATTTCTAATGGCAATATGGGAGCACCATATTGCTTGGTTAACTTGGTTTCGCACAGCAAGATTTGAGTAAATCCACAGAGCAGACAGCCGCCTAGAGAGTGGAGGATTTTGATGATCAGTGGTGTTACCCCTAGTTTCCACTGCACAAGAGAACATGTTGCAAACCCTATCTATCTCTATCGTTTAGAGATGAGTAGAAAGAGATAAGACTATGCTTGTATCATGTTTTGTTGTGCGGTGCAAATGCCCAGTCAAACAAACACTTGGCGTCTCTTGATCAATCATTTAAATCATTCTAAAATTATGTGAACATTCGATATTATGACTTTACAACAATCTAATCCCGCTGGATCTACTCCGACGGCTTCACTTCAACCCTTTTTAGTGTCCCATTGCTGGGCACGGGTCTTCTCTCAACTACCATACGAGTTGAGAGAGTTTAGACTTTAATCCACACACGCCAAGTGTGAGCTGGTAGATGTCACAAGTCCTCGAATGATTAGTTCTTATACATGTCGGGTTCATCACGATGTTTTCTTTTACCCATACTGAGCAGCGGTGATGAATAAATTCACACAAAGATGTGTGCATGACAGGGAATCTAACATACGACCTTATAATTCAAAGGCGAGCCTGATACCGCTGCGCCACCGCTGATTGAATGTAGGTTCTCTTAGTAGTCTATGATTGAATGGCAAATACGAAGTTACGACGAACGCGACGCGACGCTTCTTCTTTTTCTTCTAATCTGACGCCGACGTCAACTTCGACTCTGTAACAAAAAATCGATCAGTTATTATGTAATGTTATTTGTTGTTTTAATTAAATTGTATTTCATTGTTTCAGTAAACAAGCTGACAGATATAGAAGCATCTCCAGGACCAGCAGGCACAGTAGACACATTTACCCTCACTATGCATAGTACAGACAACTTTACAGGCGACCAGAAGAAAAAAGATTTCATCATTGATAAGTCACTGGCAAAGGAGTTGCTCGTGGAAATGAAGAAAGCTTATCAAAAGATGGAGGAAATCGATAGTAAAGAATAGTTAATTAAGATAAATAAGACGCGTATTCATGTTATGCATTTTAATAAAATTGTAACCACCGGCTGTTTTCTTTTTAATCGATCACCTTTGAATGTTAGTCGATTGTGTAGTAGGTATGTTATAAACTTTCTAACCCTATTTGTTACAAACCATAGACAATCTTACGTGATGCCAACTTGACGTCTTCTTAATGGACTGCAGGTAAATGCCAAAGGGAATAGAACCACAGACTACTAAGATATAACCATAAATAAATGCTATACAGTAGGTAAGTAAAGTGGCTGTTGTTTTTAGGTTTGTTTGTTTTGAGTTTTACTTTGGCTGTACGTTTTTATAAATCTAATTAAACATCGTAATAATATGTCAAGTCAACTATATTTGTATTGAGTTAATTAAAGTTGTTATATGGTATAACCTCTGTAATAATTTCTTTCGTTTTGTTGCAGGTAGTTTTTCATTAGGAACTTGAATTTTAGTCCTAAGCTAACTTGGGGTAGCTACTTTGCTAGATATATTTGTTTTTAGATATTATTGAATATGTATTAAAGTATTAAAACTTACGTTTTATGCTGTATCAAATGAAGTCAAGAAGTTCGTATGACAGTTGGTAAAACTTTGTTTGAAGTTTGTTTACTTTTTCAGAAAATGCATATCCTTTGCACAATATGTAGTGATATTGTGAATTCAGCCGAAAATATTTACGTTACAAAATGTGGCCATGTTTTTCACTACCACTGTCTGTCACAATGGATAGAAAGGTATGAGATATTTTTATATAAAACTAAAACTTCACACTGCTTCCTGCTGGCTACAATATATATTACCCAGCAGTGGGATAAATAGTAGCCTAGCCTTATTCATTAAATGGGCTATGTAACAGTGCAAGAATATTTAATATCCGACCAGCAGTCCCTGAAATTAGTGTGTTCAATCAAATAAACTCTTTAACTCAAAAACAATCAGTCAATCAGCATTGTAATTCTTAAAGAAAGAGAAAAAAACGTAGGTGATAGCTGCAATACTACTTCCAACTGAAGGGTTCCACGAAACGGGCACTCGGGCCACACAGTAACTGCTCCAAACGCATTAATCCACAATAGCTCGCACATAGCATATTGCTTCAACACAGGAATGAGTTTTAGTACAGTATCACTCCGAAATGGACTCCGGTGATATCATTCAGGGCCAAACGTCTTATTTTTTCTAGAAGCAATCAATGTGTAACCTTCTTGGTGAATTCATATCAGTAGATAATACTATAATCTAAAACTTACTATTCACAGATCAAAAACTTGTCCACAATGCAGGAACAAAGTAACAGATAGATGTATGTTTCGATTCTATCCTACTATATCTAATGAGAGTTCCAAAGAGGATGCTGCTACGTTGCAGTCGAGGCTCGACGATGCTCACTTACAGTTAAGACAGCAGAAAACTATCTGTAAAGAAAAAGATGATAAATTATTAATTATTACTAATGATCTGAAAAAGCAAGAGTAAGTTTACCCTATTGCTTTATTATTACTGCCCTGTTAAAAAATAATGCGCAACAATTGATTTTTAGTAAAGTCCGAACACTTCTATGGAAGTCTGACTAGGGAAAAATTCCAAATAATAAAATTATAGGGGAATAGTGCAATCTGATACAGATTAAGTGTTTTCGGACTAGAGAGTAACCTGACTAAATCAACTATAATGGTAGGTTTAGTACCACTCATCTAGTATTGTCTTAGATTTACGCGAATATCACACATTGAAAAAAAAAAGTAATAAAAAGTAGTTTTATTTCAATACCACTCATCTAGATTAATAAAAATGTCCTAATATGTTAATATGAATAGAATACTTACTTGCTTTTCACGCCACAGGTCGTGGGTTCGATTCCCATCCAAGTCAGACATTTGTGTGATGAACATGTCTGTTTGTCTTGAGACTGGGTGTAATCATCTATGTTTAAGTATTTATTTACAAAAGAAAAGTGTACATGTAGTATATTACCAGTTATCTGGTTTCCATAGTACAAGCTCTGCTTAGTTTGAGATTAGAAGACCGTGTGTGTATTATAATAATATGGGACTTACCAGTCCCATATTATTATAATTATTATTATAATAGGCAAGAAGACTACATTTAATAGTCCGTCATGCAGACTATTCTAAAATATTTGGACACATTGTATTTTTTTTATGTAATAAAAAAGTAACAGTGATACAATAAGCCAGTGTAGCCTGACATTATGTTCATGGGGTAGTTTTTAGTGGTTCCGACGTAAAGAACTCGCACTTCTCTATCTTAAGTGAGATTTATCCACTGACTAGAAACCTATAGACACCTCATAGATGGGCCCCCAGGGATGTTTTACCACTGCATACTGTCGGATCCCAAGATAATTATTGGTTCTTTCATTTTAACCCCATTTTAGTGTCCTACTGTTCAGCACAGGTCTTCTCTCACCTTTCTTACGAGTTGGCCAAAGTCAGGTTGGTTCGTTCAAGGATAAGAATTTGAACAAACCAATCAAAGTTACTATTAGCTGTTTTCCACGATACAATTTCATACAATAATTGTAGAAAGCCGCTTCTAGTAGTTGGTGGAGTTAGCTAAATATTATTTTATTTATTCGTAAAAGCAAAAGGATGGACTAAATTGAATTTTGATTTTCGTATACTGGAATCATAACTATTATTACAGAGATCTAATAAAATCATATGAGAAACGGCTTATCAGTTTTGACTCCAAGGTGTTAGCACTGCGAGAACAACTGGAATATGCCACTATACAAAGTAAAGAGACACAGAAGTACAAACAAGAAAATGAAGAACTAAAGAGGACCATGCAAACATTGAATGAGTAAGTTTTCATTATTACTATAGCTCAAAATATTTGAAAAGTGTTTTTTTGTTCTTCGATAGTTATTTTTTAACTGTGAATAACTAGTGTTATCCCTGTATTCATAAACGTATTTGAAGCTCATTATAGCTAAAATCTGTTTAAAACTCGTTTGTCTTTGTCTGTCATCTTGACATTTATTACCGGTTTTTTTTACCGGTATATCTAAGAACTAACTCATTCGAGGACATGTGACATCCACCAACCTGCACTTGACCAGCGTGTGTAGATTAGTAAGTTGAGTGAAGATCCCTGCGCAGGAGTGGCACACTAAAAAGGGTTGAAGATAAAATGGCAGAAAACACTTAGTATATTAACTTTTTATCGTGTTAATAAGATAGCCAGGCTCGTTGACAATCCTAAAATGATGCTTCTGGTGTTGCAAGCATGCATAGACTACACTCACTCCTTACCATCAGGTGGGATGTGATATGCCCACTTATTAGTATAAAAAATGTCACAGATCTTGTATAGTATATCAGTTATCTGGTTTCCATAACAGAGCAGAGATTCTGCTTAGTATTTATTTATTTATTTAAACAAACAAAAATAATAAAAAATAAAATAAACATAAATAAAACATAAATAATTAATAAATTAATTAATTTTATTAATTAATTAATTAAACATAAATAATTATTAAATTTTAAAATTCATTTAAAATTATTTATAATAAAATAAAATTTATTAACAATGTATGTTATCAGATGACCGTGTGTTAATGTCCCAGAATATCATTATGGACTTGGTTTTATTTTTCTTGGCTTTTCACCAGTTTAAAGCACATTTACGGGCTTGCACCAAGTAAATGTGCCGTATGAGGACACACTAATTAGTTGTAGTGTTTGGATTGGGGGCAATGTCATCTGCCTGTATGAATTTTCGGACGATTCTATATGTGTTCAGAATAGCTGCTTTTTGGAAGGTTATGTAGAGACTGACGGCTATTAATTTTGATTGAGACATTTTGGGATAACACCTGTCATAGAAAGAACTATTGGCACAACATAGACCTTCTCTTGTCTCCAGATTCTCTTAACTTCATCCTTAAGTTCTGCGTATAGGTTGATTTTTTTCGGTAACTGTTTATTGAAGATTGTGCGTGTATGGTATAGCTATGTCTATTAAATTATTATTATTATGTTTGTCTTTTTTTTTATCTCGGAGCTCTGGAGCTCCGGACTTTTGGAAGGCGTGCGTGGGGCCGAAGCCAACACGTAGAGGCCCGTTAGACAATTTTGCTCTAAATGTAATGTGGCACCAACCAACGATTATCCCTGTTCGCACTATATAGGTACAACAAAGGACAATCCCCGGTTAGAGTAGGACTATTGCAGAATATAGGAACTAAAATCTAGGTTATGGTGGTGGGTGCTAATGGATTAGGTAACTAGGACTATGGATGGACTATGGCCCCTGCCTGACCAATCCAAATTAACACGGATAAAATGGCAGGGGGTGACTCGCCCACTCAATAAATGGGCCTCCGTATGTTATTATTATTATTATTTTCTGGTCTTAGTTTACAGAAAGTGCTGAACGCAACCAGTGCTGATGTAGACCAGATGCTTCAAGGATATTCTGATCTAAGGACTATAGCGACTTTTGCTACAGCTCTAAAACGGTACGTATTCCATGTATACATCTTCATTTCATGACCCAAAACACGGTTTACGGTTGTTCTGTGCAAATGAGGACCAAACGTTTTGTAAACTCCAAAATCTTTACAATTTTATTAGGAAATATGAAATTGATAGGCCACTAAGTGACTTAACAATTAACTAATGTAATAATACATTGACTGAAGTAACTTGTTTTCAGTGCGTTGTGTGAATCGGAGGCGAAAAAGAACAATACCCGCGACCGTCTTCATAAAGTGACACAGAGATTAGCGTTAGAGAAGAAGTCTGTAGCTGAATTGCAAAATAAAGTTGTGTAAGTAAAATTTTAATTCATATTAACGTTTTAAACGCCCGTGTCGTACATATGCGACAAATGTGTTGTTTCCCCAGTGCCCGTGTCATATTTATACGACAAAAAATCATAAAAAAATATGCATGGTTTTGATTCATTTTCATCCATTACACCTACATATTCATTGTAGTAGTTGTAGTTCAAATAAATGTGTTTAATTTCGACATCACATTAGAAACTTCAGTTTTCTTTACAATATAATGCATGTATTATACATATAAACCTTCCTCAAAACCTTCCTAACCTAAGACTGAAACGTCGAGATCTAAAATCTGAAATAAACCGCGATAAAATTCGTTATAATATAGTATTTTTTTCAATACCACCTTTTTATCAAATAAACGGCTACACGTGCTGCGCCTGCTCTCCCCTCCTGGTTCTAAGCTACCTCCTCGCTAATTTTCAGCCAAATCGGTTCAGCCGTTCTTGATCTATAAATAGTGTAACTAACATGACTTTCTTTTAAATATATAGATTAGTAAGGATTTCCTTTCAGCCAACTAGAAGATGATTTACATCAAGCATCGTGTAGATACGAAAAACTGCAAAAAGAAAAGGAGTTAATCGAAAAAGAGCTCTCTTGCAAAGAAAATAAAGCTGAAAATCTGCAACTCGCACTAAATGAACCTACAACTAAAGAATATTATGGTGATAAATTAAAGGTAGTCGAAGTGAAGGTACCTGTGACACCGCCTTCTGCTTTGAACCGAGCTATGATCGATACTGGCAGTAACAATTCTAGTTTTGTAAGTATTACATAATTCATAATTTACTCCAATAGTGTTTGTTTGGGCTGTTAAAGTGTACTTTTGCTTGACCGGCAGAGCAGTGAATAAAAATACGTCTTGTTTGTGGAATTATCTATTAGCAACTAAATTGTATAATTGACTGACCCACATTTGGTTACAATCCTACGTGCATATGTATACATATGTACAACGATTGGACAGTGTTTTATTTTATTTTTTTCATATTTACACAACTGAAAAAGGAACTATTTTGTAACGGATTTTATCGCAGTTTATTTTTTATTGAAATAGATAATTGAAACTGCGATAATATCCGTTGTAATGCGCGCCAATAAAGTATCGAATCTATAATTACGTATAGTATAATAATATTAGCCGCATCAGATTAGACTTGGAGCCGACCCTAATAGAAATGGAAAAAAGGCAAGGGGAATGATGATGGAAGGATGATCTTAATATTATATGTATTTTTCAGAACACAATGGTAAATAAAATAGAGATGTCAGATTCGCCATACTTGGATCTAAAACAAAGCAACATATTCTCTTTAGCAGCATTACAGCGGAGGCCTCTTGTACAAGATAAGAAAAAGGTATAACCACAGATAATATAATACTGTACTGTAGGCCGACTGTTTAACTCGCGTATCGCCTATCGCCAAGATTCTGACTCCTCAAGCTGCACAGACAGTGATTATGATTCAAACGATATGGATATTACTGACGAATAGTCTTACATTACTTTTATCTGTGGTTAAATAGTTCTTTAAGAGATTTAATTAATGTTTTATGACTTTGTACCTCAGATGGCGATACGCGAGTTAAACGGTCGGTTTATAGGTATAATATTAATACTTGTGAGAATTTAAGTATGTTTTACTACCGCTCACCACTTCGTCTGCGTGGTATTTAGATAAAATGTAGCTTACGTGCTATTCCAGACTATAATCTATCTCTGTTCCTTTCATACAAACCTGTCCAGTAGTTGTGTGAAAGAGTAACAAACATTCATCCATACATCCACACCCATACAAACTTTCGCTTTTATACTATTAGTAAGAAGTGTTGAGAACTTTTTAACCAGTAGATAAACTTTGAATAAAAAACTAAAAAAAATATGTTTTCAACTACAAAAAATTTAAAGCACTGCTTCCTTAAAAAAAAATTAGAACTGGTTTCGCGTGCGTTCCCCTCTGCCGAGGTACATGAACAGTACCCTTAGTACGAGTTGCCAATACGATAAAAGTTTTCGAATACTCTCGTGAACCTTTCAAGATAATTATTTTATATGCAAAAGAAATCTACTAATTTTATTTATCTGTTCTATTTCCAATCCATTTTATTATATTTATATCGTTACATTTTCTTTTTATTGAACATTTTGAATGTAAAAAATGAATTTGAAAACTCATTTTGACAGGTTCTAGATAGGATTCGAAAATTTTGTTCGTATTTACGAACTCGTACTAGGGGTAGGTGCGGTTAGTTTCATGTTTTGTGTTTGTGTGTGTAGGTGTTATTTACGTGTGCATTTGTAAAGACGCTTCAACTTTTACATGTGTGCTGTTCGTGGTTACCTCGCTTCCCCCAAAAACTGGCAGAATCAATTTAACACTAGAAGTGGCGCATAAAACCTCCTGTGTTAAATACTCTTAGGGTTCTTCTTAGCTAGGTAGGGGTTTAATTTTTTCTTATTTACAGTTATATTATTTACAGCCTTTAGACGTCGAAACATTACTCAAGAATGTGAAACGCATCGGTACAGATAAACACAGTATATTTCACAAGAAACAACCTTTGAGAATCGAATCGTTTGATACCGAGAATCGTTCTCAAGACGTTTCGTTCGACGGAATGGGTGGCCATTCTAAATTAGACATCTTTCCGGTACCAAAGGTCTCTCCAGCGAAAACCCGGATACCTAAATTGACATCAAAACATAAGCTAAAAAGACCAAACCCTACTGGATGTTATGATATAGGACAAATGTTAAAAAAAAGAAAAAGCGAATGAAGTTTGAAGACTTCGTTTTTGTAATATAATCAAGAGACTGAAATAATGTATTTCGTTATAAGTTGTAGTATTTATTGATTAAATCAGTTTAATTTACTTGATTTGTTATTTAATTATTACATCGTTGACCCAGTGGCATATGGAAAATAACCTCAACCTCACCTTCGTCCGTGGGTACACCTTTAATTGAATCCCCACACGTGGTCCCCCGCCGTGGTTAGTGACCACCCACCAGTCTAAGCCGCACCGCCAATCGGCCTTGCCGTGTCCCGGTGCGACGTCTGGTGACACCATGCAGAGAGGGTGGGTCGGGTTGTTGCTCCTATATGGTTTCTAACCATATGAAGGCTCATTCCACTTTCACCTTCTCACCGATAATCATTCGTAATCACGAGTGAATCGGTATACTAGGCTAGCGCGTTCCAACGTAGACTACATCGTCGTGCGTGCGTGGTTATGGAGCCGCAACATGAATACTCATGATAGGATTGGTCCGTTAGTCGTTCAGAGACCAATTTTTTTTTATTCAGAAATAGGCTTGCGCTTGACTTCAACTTGCCTGTTAAGCAATGAGACAAAGTCTACATAAATATAGTCCAATTTCTTTTCCTACCGTGCACTAAATGAGCATCTAATAAGAAACGCTGCCAAAAAAATCTCTAGGCTTTTTTAATGAAATAGGTATAGTGCAATGAATGTAGGATTTGGGGTTGTTTAGTGTGTTTGATGGAGCCTAATGTACCGATTCACTCGTGATTAGTGATAAGGAAAGATTTACGGTGAGAATGTAGCAGTGGACTGAGGCACCTTAAGATTAAAAACCAAAAAGGAGCAACAATTCCGACCCACCCTTTTAAATGGCTATACCAGACATCGCCCAGGAAAACGGCAAAGCCGCAAAGGGTGATTACTCACCATGGCCGAAGCCTACCAGCAGTTTATTTTCACCACCCGAGGACCACGTGTGGGGATTCAGATAAAAGGTGCAGTCCCATGGACAGTGACTTAGGCACCAAACGCAAGGAAATAAGGGGTATGCTCGGAAATTCTCGAATCGAATACGCAATGAAGTGATGCGACAGAGAACGAAAATAATCAACATAGCTCACCGGATTAGTAAGCTGAAGTGGTGGGCCAGTGATCTCTGCCGCAGAACCGACAACCACCGTTGCGTTGGGATAAATGAGTGGAGACCACGGATTGGCAATGTAGCTTGTGAGGCCCTCAGACTAGGTAGAATGACGATCTCTGCAAGGTGGCTGTTAAGAACTGGATAGGAGCAGTTGCGGGTCGTGCTCAGTGGTGTGCTTTTAGAGAAACTAGTGGTAGTATGTTCGCTGAGTCACCACTTGGTCCTGGATTCGAATCCCAGGAAGCCCAAATTATGAAAAATCTTAGTAACACATGGTTTGGCTGAACGGTCGCAAAGGCTAGCAAAACAGATGACAAAGATTTAACATTTTAGTCGGATTAAGGGTTATCCGAAATGAAAATATGAATCGATATTTCTTTGTACAATCATTATTATGTATTAAATAGATTACACTTATCCTTCTGCCAGATTTATATACGGTTTGGTATCTATATTTTGGATAGGTAAATCTATTTAAATAAATGTTCGCTATTAATTTTTTTAGAAGTAACTAGTATTTTCCTAATTTTTTGTATCAAGTAAAGTAGAAGTGTATTACTATTAAAGATTGACGAGAAAATTGAACCATTTAACTGAATGATAAACTCAAACTTAACCTCACGTAAACTTAGAGTACACTTGACGTCGAGTCTCTACAAACAAAAAAATTAAATTGACTAATGCTTAACTTAATTAATGCGTCAGAAAATTCCTCTGCATAAATCTAAGTTATTTGCTTAATGGTCTGAAAAAAACTTCAATAATAGATTAAATAAAGACTTTTCATTTCATTTCTCCCATTTTAAATATCTTAACGAAATATCAAATAAGCTATATCGATGTTTGATCGGTGGAAATCCCTAGTCGGTTTTATTTGACAGCTGTTGTCAGTTGTGTGATTGTGCGTGTCGCACAGCCAGCCGGACTTATTTATAAATATCACATTTTGTCTAATAATAAACCAACAGATAACTTTGGAATATTTAGATAGAACAGGGGCGCTCCAAGGTGCAGTGTTTATAATACACGCAAACGCGTAATACAGTGTAATACTTACTATAATCATCCGTATATAAAAGTTGTTTTTATTTTGAAATACCTTATTTACATCCGAAAATATGGATTATTAGACCAGTGGATACGTTTTTACTGTCGAAATAAGCTTATCATGTGTTTTTGATCTATAGGAATCCTTGTGTTGATAAGATATAGATTTCTGTTTTCATTCTGATTAGGAAGTCTGCGCGCGATAATATCGCGTGAAAAGAGGTGATAATGCGTTTGAAAATGTGTTTATAGTTATTTAGCGTGTTTGTTAAAGCTTATTAGAGTATACAGCGCTAAGTTTATGTGTAAATAAGTGAAAATGCCTGGGAAAATTAAGGTGAAGGTGTTGGCGGGGCGTAATTTGCCGGTGATGGATAGGGCTAGTGATACGACGGACGCTTTCGTGGAGATCAAGTTTGGTAGTGTTACGCACAAGACAGATGTTTGCCGGAAATCGTTGAACCCTCACTGGAACAGCACTGAATGGTACAGATTTGAGGTAAAATATATATATTATTCCACACTAGGATAAGTATCTGTTTGACTAGTTTATCACATAATATAAGAATCAATAAATACAAACCAACCAATAATTTAACAATAACTTAGAACCTGCACAACTGATTTTGATAAAGTTTTAATAGGACCACCTCAAAAGTATATCCTATGATACTAAAAAGAACTGTCAATATTGATCTATAATTGGCAGAATTATCACATAACACACATATCAAAAATATATATATACAGACTAATTGCAAACCTTCTTTTTGAAGTCTGTTGAATAAAGTACTTTACTCTTGTGAAGTCAGGTAAAAGGTAGCCTATTTCTGTACTCAGAATTCATCTAAATCTATTTTAACTGTTTAGTTGTTAAAAGGTAAAAATTTTTTTTTTAATTTTTCTTTTTAAAAAAGATTTTTACACCCCGCGTTTGCCAGTTCCATCTTATCCGTAACAATTATCTATCGAAAAATATGGGCAACAAATATGAAAACAAAATCAACTGCTTACTTGGTTTAGTCAAAATTTTATGATACATGCAAACTTTGTTTAATTTGTTCCTATTTGAGTTATTTTCACATTGTTTAAAGTATTATTAAAGATTATTTTGTATCCAGTATACTCTCTCAACTCTTAAGATAGTTGAGAGAAGACTCGTGCCCAGCTGTGAGACACTAAAAGAGTTGATGTGACTATATCTAGTAATAATAATATTCTACAACGATACATACACAGTCATCTGATCCTAATCTAAGCATAGTTTGTGTTATAGAAATCGGATAACTGATATACTATACATTAACTATGTCTATTTGTAAATAATAATAATATTTTTTTAGAATATTACGCCCAAACTTAAGAGAAACAGACATGTTCATGCACATAAATATCTGTCTCGGGTGAAAATTCCACAGCCTTGCACAATGCTACCATAATAATGTGCCATTTAGAAGAAGATTACAGCCAGGACAGGACAGTAAGACAGGATAGCAAGACACTAAAAAGCATAGTGACAGGCCGGTTTTATGGTCACTAAAATACTGGCTTTTGGGTTTGAATCCCACCCAAGTCAGACATTTGTGTGATGAACATGTCTGTTTGTGATGAATCTGGGTGTGATAATGTGTCTATGTATTTTATGTAGTATATTACCAGTTATCTGGTTTCCATAGTACAAGCTTAGTTTGGGATTAGCCTGTGTGTTAATGCCCCACTATATTGTTATTATTATTGTGGGAATAGAACTCACGACCTGCGGCGTGAAAAGCAAGTATCATACCGACTACGTGACGAGCCCGGCATAGATTACAGAGATACAAATTGTTGGTAAACATTTAACTGCAATGGTTACTTGAAACTTTTTACCGTTAGACTATAGAATTAGTAAAAGTATCTAATATAAAAAATATATTTAAAGAATGAAACTTAAAAAATAGGTATGTCTTACTATTGTTAGCTTTAAAAAAACAACTAAAAACAAGGCCAGTGAAATCTCAATCAACACTTTTCAGTTTTACAACTACCTAATTATAGACTGCTCTTATTTTTGGAATCACAAAAACATATTGTAGTACCATTGCTAAGTAAACATTGGAATACAAGATCTCATACATTTTAAACTCACCATGATTTTAGTATCGGCCTCGCCTTTGAAATATATGGCTGCAGGTTCGATCTCTAGCTGTGCCTACACATCTTCGTGTGAATTATTTCATCGCCGCTGCTCAATATCGGTAAAACAACTTGAGGGAACCGGCATGCCTAAGATCTACTTAATTATCCGAGGACATGTGAAAACCACCAATCTGCACTTGGCCAGCTGTGATCTATTATAAATGAAATTTCGACCCTGATAACCCTTACAGGTAGGGTACCATAACAGCTTAAAGCAGTATTGTTGGAGCTGCAGAAGAGGAATGTCGCTATACAATGTGTAGAGCAACGTCTCTTTGATACAACTGCAGTAATATTAGGTACTATACGTGTCATAGTACGGCTGCAGTATACCAGTTATTAGGCTTTTGCACTGCACAACAAAACATAATATAGCTTCAACCCTTTTTTTTAGTGTCCCACTGATGGGCACGCGTCTTCTCTCAACTATCTTATGAGTTGAGAGAGTTTAGGCCTTAATCCATACACGCTGGCCAAATGCGGGTTGGTGGATGTCACATGTCCTCGAATGAATAGTTCTTAGACATGCCGGTTTCCTCACGATGTTTTCCTTCACCGATATTGAGCAGCGGCGATGAAACAATTCACACAAAGATGTGTGGGCACGACCAGGATTCGAACCCGCGACCTTATTTTTCTAAGGCGAAGCCCGTATCGCTGCGCCGCCACCGCTGCTCTTGTCTCATAGTCTTATCTCTTTCTACTCATCTCTAAACGATAGAGATCGACAGTACTTGCAACATGTTTTCATGGGTTAGGTTATAATGTTTTAAGTTTCTAAAAGGAGTAAGATTTTATGTTTTCTAAAATCCAGTTATATTAAAAAAGTATAGTACAAAATGCTACAGCTGTAGAATTGTTGGCGACGTTTCGCGCTGACGTCACAAGATGGCGTGCCTGCACTTGCCAGGTGTTGCCGTCTGGCGCCTGTCTGCTTGCCCATTAGTTTTGTATTTACTTTTACACAGAGCCAGTTTCCAATGATTCAAATATTGATCTGGATATTCGCCAAAATTAAAGTTTTATAGATGTTTGTTTTGTTTATAATGTTATGAGCTTTATTTGAAAGCTTGTTTTTCATTGAAATTATTTCTACATCAAATCATCGGTCTCTATTGTTGTAGATTTTAGTTAGTATTACTAATTAGCTAGAATTTGCGACAGAGCAGCTTTTTTTGACTTTGCATTGGTGATCGACAAGGCTTGGCACCTGAGACAAGTGTTTCGTCAGAACAAAACGCCACAATAGGCGCTCATTTCTGGCCAGACACGATTGTTAAAGCCGTAACTAGATGCTTTATATTTATTCAAATGACCAGAAAATAAAATCCCGTATTTTAGAGGGATTGCGGAAGCTTTCAGTCCGGGTCTATAAGCTTAGTCCCGGAAGCGCATGTAGGCGTGCAACTAATTCGTTCGAGCGTTTACGCTTTTCTCGCGCTCAATAAAATACTCGGCTCTAAAAGTAGTACGGAAGTCTTTATAGTTGTTATGTTTACGCAAATTTTCTTATTTGTGTTGGTATTATCGAATCATTACGGAGTTTGTTCTTATTGCGCATTAAATACTGGTAGATACAAATACTTGCGCAGAAAATCTCCCTTGATCTTGGTGTTTTTATTAGTAAAAGCTTAAAACCTGCTATATTTTTGACGTGACAACGTCTTATAAATTGTTTTGCCGGGTGACACTTCAAGAAACTGCGTTACGCTCCGCTCACGTTATGCGCTCACAATGAGAGCGAGTGAGAGGCACGCGTCCCTTCCACTCGGGCATGGTTAGCCCGCCTAAGAGCGAGAGAGACAGACATAAAAAGTGAAAGGCACGCGTCCCTTCCACTCGAGCACAGTTAGCCCGCCTAAGAGCGAGATTCTTTGTATAAATTAATGTTTTAAATATAATTCTTTGTATAAATTAATGTTTTAAATTGTTACTATTATTTCATCCTTCTTCCTACTATACGAATGAATATTCACATTAAAATTATTTTACCACTCAAAGTCGTTGTCACGTAAAACTTTCGCCCGTATACCGACTTTACAGGCAACCAATTTTTTATTCTTCTTTCTCTCACTTAAATGTTTTGTATCAAACCAAATCGGATTCAGTAATGAACGAGTTGGCAGAATTCATTTCACGGTGTCACAATTGCCTACCTATGCTTTGAAGGTATTTTATTTTGAGATTTTTGGTTGCCATACTATGACGAGGGTTTCAGGCTCTTTCACAAGCCAAGCTTTTCACAAGCTAGTTAGTAACTGGATATTCCCAAACAGATTTTATGACTGTGAATGACTATTTTTTGAAGTATAGGTAATCTCGTAGGTATTTCGACTATAGCGGCCAGTGATTGCTGAAATGCCAAGTAGAGACGTATGAGACAAGTCGTAGAGACACAAGTGTGTGCGTAAACACAGGTGGACTCTAACCTCTCACTCTCACGACGAGATTGTCGTCAAATGTCGGCGGGGTCCAACCAATCAAAATAAGCTTGTGGTTGGACTATATGCGGTAAGACATAAGTTAGACGAACCAGGGGAGAGCTGTGAAGGCTGGGGGAACAGCTATGCGTTTTCTATAATATAGAGACCGCATATCATATAGGGGCAATGTCTCATGCCATACATACTTAATCTGAACTTGTATTGAAGGTTGACGAATCGGAATTACAAGATGAGCCGCTTCAGCTTCGACTTATGGACCACGATACGTACTCAGCTAACGACGCTATCGGCAAAGTGGTGATCAGCCTCGCCCCGCTACTCGCACGGGAAGCCAACAACGTTAAGAGTACTACTGCGGCTCATGGAGGTAACACTAACTGGAATACATAACAAGAATTTAAAACATTTAAAAAACAATAAAACTCCACAGCAAAAAGTCAGTTGACTCTAAAGAACCGTCATTTTTCTTTAACTCTTAGATTAACAAGAAAAAAGTAACGAAACTGTTATAGTCCTCAGTAGTAAAGGATTAATTAGCATTTACATCAATAATTAATGTAAATGTAATACTATTGAAGCATTCGCATGCTAACAATTATTGTTAGCATGCGAATGCTTCAATAGTATTTAACAAATTGGCTGTAGTTGCGAAATTCTGTTATGTATGAAACACAATTTTCACCAGCAGCAGTCTCTCTCTCTGTCGCACACAGTCATATGTCTGTTTTACGTGACCTTGATTGAAATCGTGCGCGAATGAAATTATTAGCTCTTTCATTTGTATATTAACAAATATCATATTAGCAATTAACTTAGCAATAGAAAATAGCATGTTAAGACTCATGAATGAATATCGTTAGCCTATTCTAGACCAATGCTGGACATAAGCCTCTCCTAAAGCACGCAACTGAGCACGATCCGCGGCTTTTCTTAGTTAGTACTTGCCGGTTGGCCTACTGAGATCGTCACTCCACCTAGTCTGAAGACGTCCCATGCTACGTTTGCCAATTCGTGGTCTCCACTCAAGAACTCGTTTATCCTTGCAGCGGTTGTCGGCTCCGCGGCAGACTCGATTTCTGCCGGATCACTCCATCGCGCATTCGATCCTTCACAGAGACTCCGAGCATAGTCCTTTTGAATTAATCAGTGCGTAAACTTTGAGGACTGAGAACTAGTGAAGCCCTGAAAGTTAGTCTACTGGTTAAAAAGATTTTTTGTATTTACGTGGATGGTTTTCTAGGTGCTGTTATGTCCGGTTGGATCCCAGTATTTGACACGATGCACGGGATCCGTGGGGAGTTGAAGGTCATTGTCAAAGTGGAGCTGTTCTCTGACTTCAATAAGTACAAAACTTCCAGTTGTGGAGTGCAGTTCTTTCATTGTAAGTGGTTTAGATGTTTACTAATATGAAAGTATCTCTGTATATCTGTCGCGCTTTCACTCCAAAATCACATAACCGATCTAGGAAAGGACATAGGATAGTTAAAGATAAATGGTTCAGCGGGAATAACCTACATAGGTGCGGGCGGAGCCGGACCCGGGGAAAGTTGAAAAGATGCGAAGCCGCGGTTGGAAAGCTAGTATGTAATACTTTGGTACATCGTACCCTATAGAGCGCACAAGCGTATATTACCCGAAGCTGTAAGCAGAGGTGTATGTCACCCACTTTTCACCGGCTGTCTTTAGATTCTATGCGTATAGCTTCCAGCTGCTACTAAGGTTTTCTAAGTACCTATATCAGAAAAATCGTTTTTGCTTGTTTTGAATCAAACCCGGGACCTCGCGGTATAAAAGCCGGGTTTGAAACAACTCTTGTTTCACCAGGTCCTATGATCCCACCGGGCTACAGGACCACTGCTATCCATGGGTTCGTTGAGGAGTTGGTGGTCAACGATGACCCTGAGTACCAGTGGATTGACAAGATCAGAACACCCAGAGCTTCCAATGAGGCGAGGCAGGTCGCTTTTATTAAACTCAGTAACCAGGTAAGTTTCTTTCTGGGACTTTTTTTTCTTTTTTTTTCCTTTTATTAGGCTTGTGCTGGACCAAAATTATTGTTACGCAATGATGCAGTCTATGATGGAACGTCCTTAACCAGTCAATACCGATTCACTATCTAACGATTATAGCTCTCAGGAAACCGAGATGCTAGAAGTCCATAACTTGACAGTTCTCATAGTAAAAGTAGAAGCAAAGTGCTTTGTGAAATGTCCGAGAAATGTCTACTTGTGCGATAGTCCGATGAAAGAACGGAGATATGGGAATAAGATTATGTAATTTCAACGCACATGCTCCAAAATTATTCCGCTTGTGTGTATTGAGGCCCAAACTCTCTCAACTCGTAAGATGTTGAGAGAAGACCCGTGCAGTGGGACACTAAAAAGGGTTAAAGTGTAGGCGTGTAGAAAGAAAACCGTACCAAAATCGTCGAACACCTTCAATTTAAAACACCCCTGTAACCCAAAAAGAGCTGGAAACAGCTTGGTTTTGCAGTAAAGCAGTTTAAAGTATCTTTGAAACTTATAATATCAACAGGTAAATACATACTATCCAGAAAAGTAATAGAACGCTAGAAAAAAGACAGCTTGCCAGCCGACATTAGGGATATAGACGATAAAAAATAAGTTTGTAAAATCACTCAAACAATTCCTGCTTAGACGTTTGAATACTGTTTATGTGTACACCTATTCTGACCTATAACATAGTTTGTTAAAATTTTGTGCATTGTTATAACCCTTGTTAACCCACTGTAAAAAAAGTTTTGTGGGGCAATAAAACATTGTAATGTTGTGAAATTTGATAATAAAGATATTTAAATACCTTAAATTTCTATTCTGCAGGTTCAACGTCTGGTAGGCCTAAAAGCAGCTGAACTCGGAGCGAACGCTGTAGTAGGCTACCAACAGGACTTCGATCTGGAAGGTGAAGCAGGGGTGGTGGCGAGAGCTATAGGTAAGTTCTACAAATAGTAAGGACAAATTGATCAGCGAGAATTTTTTTTAGTGTTTCTACTTGTAAGTCCCGATGATTGTAAAAAAATTTGATATTTATTTTTGCCGTGTGTCTACGTAAAATCGTTTCGAACCGTGCAGTGAATGAGTAAATTAAATTACTAAGAAAGAAAGCTGTACATAAAATAAAAAATAAAATTCGTAACGTAAACATAATAATAAAATTTTGATACTTAATTTTAAACACATCATAGTCACTTATTTAACAGAAATAAATATATTGTAAAATAAAACTGTAGTGGTTCCAGGTGGTCAGGAATGAAAGTGGACTGTATTTATATAAGTCGCTGATTTATTAGATTAACTATAGTAAAGAAACGTCACGTAAGTACGGAGCGGTGGTCCAAGGCGAAGTAGGTTTCGATGCGTGTGCGCCGACCGTCCGTCCCGCAGCCGTGCCGCCGTACACTCAGCGGTAGTAGGCGCGTGGCTTGTGATGTATGGCGAGAGTCGAGGTTCGATTCTCGACAAAACAAAAGACTGGCATAAAAATGATTTAACTGAATTTCAATTATTTGAAGAATTAGAATTGGTAATAAAAAATAGAAAATTAAAATTTAATACTAAAATTTCAAAATTCCAAACTCTAAAATTCATCCATTCAAATAATAATTGTTAAAGTAAAGGTCATTTTAAATTAAAATAATAATAATAGCAAATAAGAAAAAAGTTCGTAAAAATGAGAAAATTAGAAGATGAAATGGTCTAATTTGTGTCTCTATTGTGCAGTGAATGGTGTGGCAACTACTGAGAAATGTGTTATTTTCTTTACAGGAACAGCTGTTAGCATTACACCACTACCTACACCTAGTCAGCAATCAAATGCACCGGCATGTACACAGCAGTGAGTATTTAATAATAAACTTTATCGCAATGACTATAATGTTGAATTTGGTTTGATTAGGAATTCGTTAAAATAATTTAATAATAAAATATATAAGAAATTTTATTCCTTATGAGGCTTACAATTTCAAGTAAGTTTAGTTGATAATGGACTCTAAAACAATATACTTAAAGTTATATTTTTGCATGGTTTGTTGTGTACTAACGTAAACAGACAATTAAAAAAATATCTAGATATTTTGGCTACTGATAATGAAAGTATATCGGACTTAAATGAGTATTACCAAACCCATCAAGAGGAATTACAAAAGATGTTAAATATACTAAGTCCTAATGCATCATCGCTGTTAGATGAGACTGATGCAGTTGATGAGGATGAAAAAAGTATGGATATGACTCGACATTCTAGTATAACTAGCTATGCTGACAGCGTATCCATATACCAAGACGAGTTTCTGCACCACAAAAGTCTGAAACACCTATCCGAAGACCAAACAGATCTAAACAAACTTCTAAACAAAGATAGTGATGATTCCGATTCCTCCGGACCATTGCAGAAGATTAAAAAAATCAAAACGAACTTCTTTACTAAGAGATTTGGTAGTAAACGTTCAAAAAAATCTAATTCTGATAAACAAGAGGATCAGATATCACTGCGTTCTAATTCATCCGATACTTCAAGGATTTCCCTCGTTGATATAAAGAATGAGTTTAAGAAATTTAAAAGATTGAAGAAACCAAAGTTTCGTAAAACATTTGCTAATAAGGAGGATGAAGGGCAAGGCATGGCTTCTATTCTTGCTAGATCTATTATACACGTGCATACAAGTCTAGCTTGTATCGCTGAAACACAAGATTCAGAACATTCGCCTGGCTCAACAATGAGACGCACTAGTGAATCCGAACCGACTATCAACATTTCTGATGATGATAAAACTAAAAGCAAAGAAATGGAAGACATCATTGAACATGTTAACAAACCACCCGAAATTCGATTCAATTCATTGAATGATTTAAATTCTGGTGAAGTTACTGAATCAGGTAGGCAGAGGAAATTGTCTGAGTCTTGTCCAGCTACGCCAATGCCGGGGAGGAGTGAAAATCTTTTAACTTTGCCTGGAGAGCCAGGGTATTTTGGTTCAATATCCTCTGCGTTGTCAGCTGAAAGCTCTGAACTAGAAACTAGCTCTGATGAAGACGATGAAAGCTCAGACGTAAAAACAGACACTGAGAAATCTATTGAAACCACCAGTTCTGTTGTTCAAACAGTATTGAATCATAAATTTGATCCGACTTTTATTAATCAAATGGATAAAAAGTTGAGTATTCTTGAACATTTGCATCCTGCAAATGCGTTCAAACAAGAATTAAAGCAAGATAATATGAATGAAATTGAAGCAAAGCAACAAGCGTTCGATAGTCAACTTCCAATCGATAAAAGCAAGTCCCTGGAATCTGTTCCTCAAGAAACACAAAATAAGGACATCAAAGAAAAGCAAGTTAAATCTAATGAAGCTTCCACAGCATCAATAAAAAATGACACGTGTGTAACTAAGGCTACTAGTCATCATATCAAATTTCATAATCCCTTTGCTCATAAACAAGCTTCTAAAAGCATTAGTGCCCCGTCATCTCCTGTAGAAAAAAGTAGTTTTGTGTATCGCTCGTCAAAACGTATCAAACGACAGCTTTCAAAGTTATCCAAAAGCAACATGATTAAGAGCATTTCGCATTACTCCCTTCTTCCGAAGAAAACGGAAGTCAAAACGCCACTAAGTCACCCTGGCTCTTCTACAGATGTAGCTTCAAAATCTCATAGCGATACAGTGCTTGGGACACCCTTCATGTCGTATAGTGATTTATTAAGCCTTGATAAAGAGGGCCATGAAGCTAGTAAATTCTTCCACAAAAGCGATGAATTAGATCATGTCAAAGTTTCTATGTATATTGGGTCTGAACCAGTGTCCAGAGCCTCCTTGACCAGTTCTTTATATCCTACCAAAGAAGATATTCCGGAACATAAAAAATCAGCGATCAAACCTACAGGTTTAGTACACACAGCAATGGAGACGATTTTATTAGATAAAGTCCAATCTCTGCTTATGCCTACATCTCCTGATCCTGAATCTAATAAAAGGAAACAATTCTTTGATGATGTAAATGAAAAATTAGGCAAAGTTGAGGAATATCAAAGTCAAAATAAATCTGATGAGTATTTAGAAGATAAAGTTTTTCAAGGACCTAAACGTGGTAGTCAATCTTCTCCTGTAAATAACAAGCCAGTTATAATAAATAGTGCTACTATTTATAAAAATAATAAAAATAATCACAAAGAATCATCAGGTTTAGTTAAAACTGCTGTAGAAACTATGCTTATTGATAAAGCCCAATCCGCTATTATAACAGCGACCCCAGATGTACCTAAACCTGAATTTGTATTCAATGTAAACGATGATTATGACAAGAAGAAATCATCTAAAAGTAAAATAAAAAAGCCTTTAGGTCTTATTCATTCTCTGCTTGGCCCTAAAAGTTCAGAACCTACAACTCCTACATCACCTACCGAAAAGTTTTTCAAGAAAAGAGAATTAAAACCTACTGGAATGGTACATACAGCTATAGAAACAATACTTATGGAAAAGGTTCAATCTGTTTTAGGGCCTGAAACACCTCAACCATTAAAACCAAGTATTTTCGACAGTTATGAATCATTTGAAAAAACTTATAAATACGATAAACAGAATTTGGTACAAACTGCTATGGAAACAATGTTGTTAGACAGAGTACAAGCGTCTGCGTTAGGTACTAATGTTGAACCAGTCATACCAACATCATCCGAAGAAAAGATACCTGCAGAGACCGATAAACATGAAGTAACAGGTATAACTCACATGGCAATGGAGACTATGCTAATAGATAAAGTCCAATCATTAACTGGTCAACAAATTATGTTAGAAGATGTAAATGAACCTAACCAAACACCAAATGATAAAAGTGAACTAAAACCTTCAGGGCTTGTACAAACAGCTATTGAAGCTATACTTTTAGATAAAGCTCAAACATCTGGGCTTGGTGTGAATATACCTGAACCTAATATTGATAGTACTGTAACCCCTTTTGAAAAATCTAAAAACTGTGATGACTTAGGCTCATCAAGCTTGACACATACAGCTATGGAGACTATACTAATGGACAAAGTCCATTCATTAGTGGGCCAGCCTGGTATGACGTTTGTAGAACCAAAACATTTTACTGATGAAGATTTAGAAAAAATCGAACAATATAATGCTGATTTGAAATCTCCTGGTCTTGTTAAATCTGCGGTTCAAACAATTTTATTAGATAAAGTACAATCTTTAGTTGGTGATAATGAAATTACTATTAAACAACCACAAGATTTAAAAGATTACGATAAAGTGACTGAAGAAAATCTAGATAAATCCAGCCTATTTGGAACTGCAATTGAGAGTATTCTTTTAGACAAAGTACAAACATTACTTCCTGTCGATGCAACTGTGACAGAAAATAACAAAACTAATAATAATACGAATAAAATTGAAAATACACCACAATCGACTGAATTAATAAATACTGCTACCAATAAAACCATGCTGATTGATAAAGTGCAATCATTACTACCAACTGAAGCTCCTGATGACATAAAAATCAGTGAAATTGAAAAGCCCAAAGTCGACAAAAAATCTGAAGATGTTAAAATTCCGATAATTCAAACTGATGAAAATAAATCAGAGCCAAAAATAATTAATAAAAAACTGATACGTCAGGACAGCGTTCATTCAGTAGAAGAATCGCCTAAGTCTGTACCTAACAGTAACACTACATCTGAAATAACTAAGTCATGTCATCCTAAACTCGGAGAACTAGAAACGATCCCTTCTGTACTTGAAGGGAGTTTAGACGAAACTAACAATAGTGTGTGTGGTAACTCGCATGCTGTGTGGGCTGTCAACAGGGAGAAGAGAGAGAGGGAGGATAGGAGAGAAGATAGGAGTGATAAGGATAGAGGATCGCCGAGACATTCAAGGCATGAATCGTATGGAGGGAGGGAGCCAGGGCAGAATCATGCGCAGAATTCGTCGCTCAACGCGTCGTCGACTCCTATGGGTATTCATAGACGTTCGTCGGATTCTGATCTCAGTGTGACTCCTAAAGGTGAGTTCTTTTAATGTTTTCAAAAATTTGGCTATTATTTATATTAATAATACTAGCCGTTTGTCAGTTAATATTCCACGCAACGGATTTTCAAGTGATTTTCACTATCAATCAGGTAATTTTTCATAGTCAATTATAATCTTATCTGTCCATATCGTGGGGGACACTGCGACGCCCACTGCATGGTTTCCACTTGACAACCTTACTTTTCTAGCAATTATCGATTCTACTCTATTATTTTTCATTGATTCATTCATTTGGTTTGGCTTTGGTTCTTCTACGGATTTGACGATCCTATACCGCAAAGAGATTCCTAACATACCAACATGAAACCTAAAGCTTGTTCATAAGGTCAGCCTTGAAATACCATGTTTTGATTGCGTACACAAAATAGAATAGGTTCCATACTTGAAACCAAACATTATTCAGGTGAAGTCTAAGTACTAATGACTATGTAGTCAGAAATAAATTTGCTTTGTATTTGATTATACGATTTTTGACAAAATATCGCGTCGCACTCTGTTTGATCAAATAAAACATTGCTGAAAATCAGTGTTGTGGGTCGCCTCTAGTAGGCACTCACAGCGTTTACTGAGCAATGTCCATGTTTGACACTGATGGGTCACAGTTACTCTTGATTTTTTTTTCTTTTACATTTGTTTTTTTTCTCTTTCTATGTGTTTCTTTTTTATCATTTAATTTTGTGTGTCCTGTTTTTCTTTCTTTCTTTCTATGTGACAATGATAAATAAGAAATGGCGGCCTTTTCTTAGGGTTGTCTAAGAACTGTTTAACAACGGTACGCCACGTGACATAGTTTGATGACTTTAATTTTTTTCATTTTCACTATATGGCGTCCAGTAGTCGGCCATATTGAATTTTCACTAACTTCGTGGCTTTAGTGACACTCGCCGGACTTTTTTTTTTATTCTGCGATAGGCTGGCACTTGACTACAACTTGCCTATAGTTAAGCAATAATGTAGTCTACGATGGAACGCGCCAGCCTAGTATACTGCTTCACTCGTGATTACGAATGATTATGTGGCAGTACAAGGAGCATCCATATGGTTAGAAACCTTAAAGGAGCAACAATTCCGACCCACCCTCTCTGCATGGTGTCACCAGACATCGCACCGGAACACGGCAAGGCCGCTTGGCGGTGCAAAAACTCGCCGGACTAAGAGGAATCGATCGACGTGTGAATCATAAAAATTGGCCCAGGCGTTTGGTTTTATAGTACTTCAAAAGAACATGCATACTTAAGCTGATAAACACATTACCACTCCTCTGCGTCGAGACTTTTCAAAAGTTAGGGGTTGTCTAAGAAACGAAATTGAAAAATATATATTTTTAATTGATTAATTAAAATTTAGACGTCACAATACTATTGATTATGGCTAAAATGACGTAGAATTTAAGGCATGATATAGCCTTTCCGTTCACCCTGTATCAGGTCGGTGGTTGTATGATCTAGGGCTCTGCCGAGCCGTGACTGAGTGGCCTACAAGATTGAACCCTGATACTGGTAGTAATAAAACTCAGTTTACGTTCAATAATCTATTGGCATAACTATGACAGAACCCAAGAGATGAGAAAGAGGAGGGTCTAGTTTCACAACAATGTACTTATTTAACACAAAAATCATAACACTTGTGACTTTTAACAAGTAATACACCGCCATCTATTGACGGGTAGTGAAAACCTATTAAAATACTATACCTATTGATCTTTAACAGTGGTTGCGTACATCATCACCGGCAACTCCCTGATAATTTATTACATATATTTTATTTAGTTGTATATTAATCATTTATTAATAAAACAGGTGGTTCATTAAACACGTCCGCGGGCAATAACGTCGGCAGCGGCGGCGGTGCCATCTTGCGTCCTTCTATGAACAGTAACAATTTAGATATGTTAGAATACCCCTTCCTCACTATGTCGGAATACCCGCCTGGGTTTATTGTGCATATTGGTAAGTGTTCCGTCTGTTTTTATCCGACTTTAACAAGTAAAAGGTTATTTGTGTTTTTAGATTTTTTTACATTTGTTGGGGCATTATTCAATCTTAATATACAAGGTGTTAGTAAATTAAGTTTTCTAAATTTTGTTTGTTGTTTAATGTAATATTTCGTACATAATCGCCAAGTATTTTTTTTGTAATTTGCTATTGTATAGAGATATGCAATAATTGGCATTTTGTGTAAATTATTAAATATGCTATCTGTACAGTACTTTTCCATGAACCAGAGGTACTGTACGCGAAAGAATTCGAGTTTTTTTTTTTGTTTCGAAGCAATTTATTTATGTAGAATTACTGCCTAAAACATGTCCAACGGTGGCGCAGTGGTTTAGATTTCGCCATCGAAATATAAGGTCGCAGGGTCGATCCCCGGGCTCGCCCTCACGTCTCTGTGTGAATCGTTTCATCACCGTCGCTCAATAGCAGGGAAGAACCGATCATTCCAGGACACGTGACGTCCACCAAATCGCACTCGGTCAGCGGGTGTGGATCGAGGCCTAAAGTCTCAACTCGTAAGATAGTCGAGAGACGACGTGCCCAGCAGGGGGAAAATTAAAAGGGTCGAAGTGATCGTTTAAAATGTCCCCCGATCCCCTAAAAAACTAGAGTGTCCGGCAACGTCCTGAGCCGAGTTCCGTCCCCACACGGGGAGCCCTCACGGCAGTTGCCACAGTACTCGATCGGTTCGTCCGTCCTCGGACGGCTCACCGAAAAAGTCCGGTGAACCAATAGAGGCCCTTCCGGCTAATTGGGTTAGGTCATCAGCAAAAAAAAAAATCGTTTAAAATGTGTGGTACGTCAGGCGGCACGGTGTGCGCGCGGTCCGTGAAGCTGTCGGACGGGGGGGAGGGCAGCGCGCGCGCCGCCGCCTGGGCAGAGCTGCGCACGGAGCTGCGGGCGCACGCGCGCGCGCTACGGTGCAACGCGGTGCTCGCCTACACCGACACTGCTTCTATCTGGTAACTGTTGCTTCGTACTACCGCGATCTGAGAATCTACAATACGATTAGGTAGGTACATTTGATAGGTCAAATTTAAAAGTTTGACTAATTGTCGTGGGTTCCAGACAGACATTTATTGTGTGATGAACATGTCTGTTTGTCTCGAGTGTGGGTGTAACTATCTAATACCGATATATACCATATTATATGTATAGTATATACGAGTTATCTGGTTTCCATAACACAAGCTCTGCTTAGCTTGGGACCAGTTGACCGTGTGTGTTAATGTCCCAGAATATTTATTTATTTATATTTACAAAAGATAAGTAGTATATGTATACTAGCTGTCCGCCCCAGCTTCGCCCGGATGGTGCGAGTACCTTTGGTGTTAGCTATATGAAATAGGCTTAATGACCTATTCTCAGACGTATTGAATATTACACACAAAACTTCATAAGAATCAGTCGAACCCTTTCGGAAAAGTTTTGTTAAATTACTAAAACAACTATAAAAAATAGAGGTTGATTAGTAAGGTTGTTTGTAATTATTAATGCCACATTTAAAAATATATTAAAAAAATTACCAAAAAAGTAAAAATAATTGTTAGGGGTGAATAATCCATGTCACTTAAGGGTATGAAAAAGAAATAATAGCCGATTCTCAGACCTACAGAATATGCATATAAAATGTTATAAAAATCTGTCAAGCCGTTTCGGAGGAGTATGGTAACTAACACTTGTTTGTTGTGAATAAATGAAATGAAATGAACACTGTAACAACACAAGCCCTGCTTAACTTGTGACCAGATGATCGTGTGTGATGTCCTAAAATATTATTATTATTACTGATAATTACTATAATTACTTGACTTACATCATAATCATTCCCCTTGCCTTTTTTCCCATTTCTATTGGGGTCGGCTCCTAGTCTAACCTGATACGGCTAGCTACCAGAATTATACGAGCGACTGCCATCAGACCTCGAAACCCGTAGGGAACCAGTAGCCGAGATGGTTAGAACAGGTGTCAGATTATATTGGCTTCTGACTACATTTAACGACTGTCATAGATGTGTTAAATGACAACCGGGACCGACGGCTTAACGTGCTCTCCGAGGCACGGAGGGTAGTCCCTCAATCAAGCAGACACCGAAACAAATCTTTGTTGTTACACAAATATTGTCCGGGGCGGGAATCGAACCCGCGACCTCCCGGGCACAGTATAGCCCAATCGGACGGCTTACACCGCTCGACAACCGAGGTCGTCATAATTACATGACTTACAATCAACAATATACGACATTTATGTCCGTAAGGATTGAGGAGCCACTCCACTGATTCACGCTCTTGTGTATAGATCGAGGAGCCACATTAAAAGTATTGTATATTCTTGAATATATACAGTACTGGGCTCAAATTTTTAGTAATTGCTACTAAATGATACAAAATTTTCAAAATTATACATGATTAATGTTAGTATGTAGGTATATGTATGTATTTAAAGTTTTTTTTTTTTTTGTTGTGCACTTCTACCCTTTCCACAAGTTTTCTCTTCTAGAGGTTTGCTGGTAGAAAATTCATAATTGAATTAAGCTCGCCTGTGTACATTGTTGTTTCCTATTTATAATTGTATGTGTAAGTGTTTTGTGTACAATAAAGAATAAGAATAAGAATGAAATACTTTTCGTGTTTCAGGTGGCTCCTCAATTCAGATGTTTGGATTGAGGAGCCACATTCACATTGATATAACTTTAGACATATTTTACAACAAATTTCAGCATTCGGCCTACAAAATTATTTACTTCCCTACTAAATAAGGGGGCCAGCTTGCTTCTTAAATCTGAAGTGGCTCCTCAATCCGTAGGACATTTCAGTCAATAGATTTAAGATGGAGATAAAGTTTATTTTTCTTATAACTTTGTTCTATTTAGGGTTTTCCAAACACCTCTCAAGGTTTTTTTTTTAATTCCAGTGAAGATGTTTGCGTCTTATCGGCGTCGGGTACTGCGGCTGTCATCAATTTGGATTGTGATTTCAACGCGGATATTGATGGGCCGGGCACAGGTAAATTGCTAGTTGGGGATTTCAGTAAGGCCTTCACGATATAGGCGGATATGTTCCTCGAGCGTATGCACTCAAGACTCGAGAATTAAGCTCGCCTGTGTACATACACGTGCTGTGTCCTATTTATTAATTGTTTATGTAAGTGTTTTGTGGTCCCCGGGTGGTGTAAATCAGGTGACAATCAACTGGTGGTAAGCTTCAGCCGTGGTTAGTGACCAGCCACCAGACAAAGCCGCTCCGCCAAGCGGCCTTGCCGTGTTACGGTGCGATGTCTGGTGACACCTTATAGAGAGGGTGGGTCGGAATTTTTGCTCCTTTAAGGTTTCTAACCTTAAGGAGGCTCATTCCACTGCCACCTTCTCACCGATAATCATTCGAAAATCACGAGTGAATCGGTATACTGGGCTGGCGCGTTCCATCGTAGACTACATCATTGCTTAACATCAGGCAAGTTGTAGTCAAGCGCCAGCCTATCGCAGAATAAAGAAAAAATGTATTTTTATTTTCATGATATTTTTATTTTGTTCAGTGAACGGCTCAAAGAACGCGATAGACGAGGTAGACCAGGAGTGGTGTAGTATAGCTCACGTCCCGTATTCGCCTGGTGCAGGACCTTATAAGGCTGAACTGTCTATTTGTGGCGGATGTCGGTAAGTAAATAATATGTTTATACCATCCAGAACAAAATAGAAATACGTATGTATGTATGTGTTTTTTTAAGCAAATTTTTTTGATAAATTCTCTATTTAATATCGAACCGCGCAGTAGATACGACGATAATGTAGAGCTACGATAATGTAGCTTTGGGTGAGACGAAGTGAAGCGGTGGGGCGCGCGGCTCAATAAAAAATAGCGAATTGTATTTTTTTTGATAAATTCTCTATTTAATATTGAACCGCGCAGTAGATACGACGATAATGTAGAGCTACGATAATGTAGCTTTGGGTGAGACGAAGTGAAGCGGTGGGGCGCGCGGCTCAATAAAAAATAGCGAATTTAATTTAAAAATATTCATCCAAATAATTTGCTTTGGGAAAGTGGTGCTTGATACGTTGTGTCCACACATCTCATTGAAGGAAAACATCACGTTGAAACTGGCATATCTTACAACTAAATCTGCTAGGATATGTGACATCATCAAGCCGCCCACACATTCATTACCACTGATACGCCTAGGCGTGAACACGCCAGGCGTGTTTTGAATTTTTCATGTATACGGAAACATTTGGCTATATTCCCTATCTTTTTTATATAGCGGCTACGCTGGTAAAGAGTCGTTTCGTTATTTTCATGTACTTTGTATGTATTTTCTTAGATTTACGCGGATATCACAAATTATAATAAAACTACTTTATAACGGATTTTATCACGCTATATTTTTGTGCTTTTTACAAAAAAAATAGTTTTTTTTTATTTTTTAATCCGTTTTCTTAAAAAAAATCCTTTTTCTTTTTCCTCCCGTGATCATGAAGTCTGAAAAGAGTTTGAAACGTCGGGATCTAAAATATACCGCGATAAAATCCGTTATAAAGTAGTTTTATTTAAATACTGGTACTATATCATATTTTTTTATTATTTACAGGAGGGCCCGGGTACCTACAGTATTACTAGCAACATGCGCGAAACCTAGCAGACTTGTGTCACATACCAAAGCCATCACGTTAACCGCAGTTGGTAAGTGTTTAATATATACTGCTCGGTTTAGCTTCGCTAGAGTGGTGTGGGTAATCATTTTTACTTATCGTAACATTTTATAAAATAAAATATCAGCGCTGAATGAAGGCTTCTCGATGTTTTAATCAATAAAATCCGCGTGCTTGTGAATCCGGCAGCAATTCAAGTAAAAAATAAGTTGTAAATAAAATAATCCATAAATCTTGATGGCACGACGCATCTAGATCATTTATGCCACCCAGCCCGGTTACTAGTGTTAATTAATAGTGTTATTATCTAGCGGCGCGAGTGAGAAGGGCACCGCCTACATCTGAGCCGGGAGCGAGGGATATATCGGATCAGCTGCCGTTCTTAGAGTATGAATTACACAAACTACTGCTCGCCAAGTTAAGAATGCAGGTATGTTATTATTTATGTCCTTCCTTAGTAGTTCTCTCCTATTTATTATTCAACCACTGTTGGGCACGAGTCTTCTCTCAACTAACTTACGAGTTGAGAGAGTTTCGGTCTTAATCCACACATGTTGGCCAAGTGGGGGTTGGTGAATGTGACATGTCCTCGAATGGGAACCCAACCCTTGACCTTATATTTCTAAGGTGAGACCTGTACCGCTGCGTCACCGCTGCTCATTAGGTGTGAAACGTGTAATTAATAATGTTCTATTTGTATGTGTCAGGGCGCGAACGCGTTGTTCTCGCTACAGAGTCAGATAGCTCTGGGCGAGCGATGTGTGATGGCGCTAGCGAGCGGTACTGCACACCGGCTTGCCGCACTGCCGCCGCCGTCGCCGCCTAGGATCAAGGTCAGGTTCATTTCATTAATCTCTCCGTTGCCTGTTTATTCTCATTAAGTAATGTCATAATTTAACATGTATACCCTTAATAATAACTGCATAACTGCTTAAGGACTATTTTAAATCATAAATCATAATTTCTATTTTGCAATCTTTAATAATATTGGTAAGCATAAATTTGATTACGCATAATATATTTTGCGCAATTTTGGATCTTAAATTATTATTTTATTTATTCAAAAATTTCAGGTAGGAGGGGAAGAATTTCAGGGAGTTGTTATACGCAACTTTTAGTACTAAATTGTTTATGCCAGTTTTTGGGGTAGGCAAGTTAACCTCATACAGCGCACATGTAAAAGTTGAAGCGTCTTTACAAATGCACTCGTAAATAAAAGCTACACACAAACACAAAACATGATCAGTTTTTGCATACAAATTGTTTATTACCTTGGCAGAAGGAAACACGCGTAATGCCAGTTTCGTGTTAAATTTTCTTAGTTCACATAAAACAACTTAAAACAATAAAAGAAATTTCAACTGCATTACAGAATACCATTTAAAACCATTTAAATCGTTACAAACTTTTAAGCTAGGAGTCCAGACGTTGCTTTTTGAAGGTTATAAGTTGGACTGCGTTGAAATTATTAATGAGTTATGTTACATTGTGCCCAAAGCAGCCAAGCGTCGAGAGGCGCTTGTGCTCGGCCTGTTCCAAACTAAAAGGTGTAGAATCCATCCCTGTGCACGAGCGCCTCTTTGTCGCATCGAAGTTTCTCGTACGTACAATACATAGTTTTCTAAATTTGATGTTTACGCTCTTTCACATGCTAAATGTAAGAGAATGGGTGTTTAAATATTATCCTGTTTTTTTTTGCAAGAGGGGAAGCTATATTATGCTGTTGATTATGTGTACGCTTTAGTTGTAGTTTATAATTATTTCGCGGACATTAGTGTTGGTTACACTTTTACTTTGTTTCTTTTAGTTATTGGCTTTATTTATTACGCGTATGTGTTTTGAGAGCGAAGTATGAGAACAGTGCATGTATGTATGTTGAGCTCCCAAAGGGTACTCACTAAAACCTCCTGGGTGTTCCGTCACGCATTTGTACCTACCAGGGGGTTTCGGGAACCACATGTTACACAATCGAAACCATTACATAAGTACCTAGCATTTATCATTTATCCTTTATTTATCATTTATTTGGTTGTGATCAGCAATTTTAGTTATTGCGGCATCATAGCCAAATTATCAGCGGAATTACGTAAAACGGGTTAAGAAAATTATATTGAACATTCATAAAACATGATTCATTGGAAAAACCTCAATGTTTTAATAACAACGAACAGACTTTATCGATAGATATCGGCTTTTACTCGTGTCATATGACGTCACAATATTGCCAACAACAGCGTTGTTAGTGTTCTATATTAAAAATATATATTTGTTAATCTGTTAGTGTCTATGTTTTATTATTTTGCTTTTAATGTATTTTTTTTAGATTATATCTAGTTTTTAAAATCGATCCCTTTATTTCAGGCGTCAGATGAAGACAAAGAAGCAATGGAAATACAGAAAGCGTTGTGGGATTCGTTCACAGCTAACAGAGCAGCTAATGGATTCGATATTGGTAAGTGTTATGTGGAAAAAAGGGCGAGATAAACGCGCGTAGGGTGTTTCGTTAAATAGCAGGAGAATTGGTACATAGTAAATACTAAAATCATGTCCAATTCTTCTTCAATGATGTTAAAAACATTTCTGAGTAAGTCTGACAAGTTAGGGTAAGACTTGTGTTATTAAACCTATAGTTAATATTTTTACGCTTTGAACACTCTTGAATCTTTATATAATTGAAAGAAGACGCTCTTATTCAGTTGTGTTTCTCACTTTTTAACCCCGACGAAAAAAGGGGTGCTATGTTTGACGTGCGTATCTTTATGTCTGTGTACAAGTTTGTTGCCCCGTAGCAGTTAAATGAATAGACCGATTGTGATGCGGTTTTTTAATTTCAAAGCTGAAGTAAAGGAGAGGTTAAAAAATTTGCGTCAGGGATGTCACGTTTTTAAAATTTAGAATTAATAAATCATGTATTCTTCCCAGGTGGTATAGAACACAACACAAACGGCGTACTGCCAGAAGTAGAGGGCGAGGATGCACCGGCACTGGATCTGTGTGCTGATAAGGACGCTTGTGTACTGGAACTGGATGAGGCTGAGGATGTGAGTGTGATGTGTTATGTGATTAAAAGTTTTTGGCTTCGCTATTAATATAATAATAATAAAACTGTTATATTGTTCGTATAGGTGGAAACAGCACGGGCATTGGCGAAACGCCACGTGAACATGCAAGTGTACACTCCTGCAGTACGAGCTGTACCAGCAGCAACACCACACGCCTTCACACAGGTATTAATTATTTGGTCTTTAACTGTACGTTTGGCATCACGACACAGTAGATTCCAGAAAACGGTCACCGTCGCCGATGAAGACTACGAGAACGAAAATAGGACGGAAAAAGCGAGTAGTAGGGAAACTTGGAAGGCTATGGGCTTCTGCCCAGCAGTAGGACATTACAGGCTAATAAAAATATCTGTGCGCTGTATTTCTAGCAGACGAGGTTTATTACAAAGTTGCGAAAGTTAGTGACAATTTTAACATTTTTGGTGTGTAGTTTTACTTAAAAGCTATTGATAATGATGTAAATCTATTGTCCAGGTGTGTCGTGGTCGTCTCCAAGGAGTCGGTAGTGCAGAGCGTCACGTGCGCCGTGCACTGGACGGTGTCGCGTACAAACTGAGGAGACTGCATCCTGTCGCATTAGCTAACACCACCTTCAAGCTGGAGCTGCCTGATGTGAGTCGGATTAACTTATCATTACGATCTTCTGTTCATTTGCGTATCTGAAGCTAATTTCCACAAGAGGTATTTTAGAGGGTACCAAGACATTCTAAGGACAGTTCTAGGATATTCTAGAAAATACATTAGAACATGGGGGGTTGGGGGGTAGAACGTACTTTGAAGGGGAACAAAGATATACTGGAAGGCACCAGAATAATCTAAGGATAGTGAGTGCAGAAGGATTCATTTATGCTGGAGAGGGCACTAAGATATTTTGGGAAGAACAGGATATCAAAACATTCTGGAGTGCCCTTCCTAGAATGTTTATGAGAGGTACAGGTCTATTCTGAGGAAAGCACCAGGTAATTCTAGGCACACAAACTAGTTTTATTTAACATTGCTGTTTTTTACTAGGATGAAATCCAATTGGTAGTATCAGGAGCAGCAATACCCCTCCGCGATCCTAATGTTCCTGAGACGAATGGAGAAGACGGACATACACAACCACACAACGGTACTGGTGATGGTGATGATGATATCTTCGCCTTGGATGAAGAGCAGTTGGTGAAGCCTGAGCCGGAGGAGAAGGTGGTTACTGGATATGTAAGTGGTTTTGTATGAACTTCATCATTGGTTTAGACGTAGTGGAACGTACGGATACGGTACGAATACCTGGTCATACCAGAGAAAGCGTTTCGATTTTTTTTAAACTGTTCTGAGTACTTCTCATACTCGAAGGCTGGGATATATATATTTATTTTCTTTACTAACACACCCTGTGTGCAAGCATATTCAAATCTTGATACATTGTTACGAAATATTTAAAACGCGTAATGAGTTCAAACCTCTAGAAAACATTTGTAACAATAGTATAAATTATGTTATGTTGTTTATTAAGGTACCATCGACGGTGTCTCTAACATCTCTACCTTACGTGAACGGCGGCCGTGTGTCTGTACGACTCTGCGCGTTACGATTACTATTCGTTAGAGAAACTACGGCTGTTAGAGAGTTAGGAGGACTCAGTGGGTTCCTACATACTTTTACTTGCGAGGTGAGTAAAAAACATTTTTATTAAAATACCTAATTTAATGCCAGCGATGCCATCCTAAACTCAAACATGCTGAGAGCAATAGAAAATATAGCCAAATTCGTAAAAACTGAAAACACGCCTGGGGTGTTCACTGCATGGTAACAAGCATTTAGGAGGACACTCTAGGCGTGTCAGTGGATTTAAAACTAATAGCAGATAACGTAGAAATGTCTAGCCAAGTTTGTATGAAAAACGTTTGACCTTTATTATTATTATTATTATTATTATTATTATTTGTTAAGATACACTAGCTGCTAATTAGCTGATGCGTGTGTATCAAATAGCTTGGAGATATTTTCTGGGTCCAGTCTGTTCTTAAATTAGTAACTAGTTTCCGCCCCCGGTTTCGCCCGAAGGATATTAGGAAAAACGTGCCATTCCAGACTTAAATCTATCTCTATGCCAATTTTCATCTAAATCCTTTCCATAGTTCTTTAAGTCTTGTCTTAGGTAAGTTCGCCGTGTTTTACCTTATTATTGGCGTACGAAAGGAATTTATTTAACAGCACTGATAGTTTGTGTGAAAGAGTAACAAACACCCACACTTTCACACATCCATAAAAACTATTGCATCTATAATACAAGTAAGACAAGTTTTATAATTTTTAAGGTGCTAGCGATAGCGAGAGCTTACACAGCAGCGCTGGGTGGCAATGCGTTGACTTCGTTCTACATAACACAACTCATGCTGCAAGATAATGCGCACAAAAATCAGGTAAACACTGTTTCTATGCTACTATAGCCCTAATTAAAGTAATTTTTAACCCCGGACAAAACCGAAGAATATGTGTATCTGTATCACTGGGTGTCTGTGTATTTAAACATACCCTAAAACAAATTTCGTCTTAGACTAAAAATAGTATATTTCCTTCGATTTTAGTAATAAATGTTGTATTTCAGGGTCAATGTCTACTCTCAGTTGGCGGAGACGTGGTGCATATAACGTATTAGTCAAATCACATACGTAACATTACATGACATATCTATGACATTAATGTTTAGGTACTTCAACTTATTGTTGTTACATGAAAATATATCTACAACTAAACTAATTCGCACATTATTGCAACTCGGCACTGTTTTGAATTTCAATTTTAATAGACGTTTTTAAAGATTCAGAATTTGGATAAAATATTGTTGCTTACTTTTGAGCAATTTTTAAAAAAAGTAGTAGTTGTATGTATTTTTTAATTCTGAAATCACGGGGAAACAGAAGTCAGTAAAAATGTAATCTAACTACATCAAATACATTCGAAACCCCTACGTAATAGTTTTTAGTGTATTTATTACATGAATGAATGAATGAATCTGAATCTTTCCATACCTATTTCGGCAACGGTAACCTTGTTCTGTTAGGTTATTACATAGTAATGTAGCTATTATAATTGGATTAAGTCACATATTTTTTAAAGAGTTGTGTCGTAGAAACGTTATACACTGCCTCGTAAGTTACAAATTTTTCGGAAACATGTATAATGTGTTGTAATTAAGTTTTATAAATACTCTCATATTCGACATTAGATTTAATCAAGCTGGCGATAACTTGCCGATACTGTGCAATGATAGTGAATAGTAGCTCATATATTAAAACCAAGTTGATTTAGGTGATCAGTTGAGATAATGTGCGGTATCCATTTTCGTGTAATGCGTATTAGGCTTAAGTCAGACTGTTTAATGTACCTATGTTTTATTTACTACTTAGGAATTTAAATTTAGTTTATTTGACTACATGAAATGTCAATCACAATCCGTAAATCGAAAACCGACCGTTGGTAGTCAATCGTCATCGTTAGTCAAATAAACGTAACGTTTTTGGTGTGTATAGTAAAATGTTTATTTATTGTATGCTTGTTTTGATAAATGTTTAAACTATTTCTAAATGTATTTTCTTAATAAGAACGCCTATTTATAATTTATATACATTTTTAAAACCTGTATCCCGTTTATACTGTATTTGGCACTAAAATTGAGTAAATTATCTACATGTCTTTGTGATTGGATTCCTCAATGGCTAGACCGATTCTGTAGACACTTTAAATTCAGAATATTTGTCAGTACGTAATGCAGTCTCTTCGCCTTCATTTTCATGCACTAAGTCAGTCTCTCTTAGAAGTTTTATATAATTTATTAATATTTTACTCAATGGTTAGTGGAAATGTATGGTGCTAATTATTTTCTTTTTAAGTTCTGTAAGTTTTATACTGCTGGAAACTGGGTTTCTTTTGATAATCAGAAGAATAGGGTGTGAGAGATATTTCTAATAACTTTTTTGCTATTGAAACTGTTGCCCACCATTAAACATTAGGATTACAGTAACTAGACTCAAAACCCCTGTATAATGTTTGTAATTAACATATTTATAACCAGCATTATTTTCCAGTAACTTCGTGCGATACCGCCCTACATAAAAATCAAACTTTATTGAGCGTTTGTGATAGAAAATATAGGTAGAGTTCCTGAAGAACCGAGAACACGCCTGGCGTGTTCACGTGAGCACGCATGCCTATAAGAATTTGTGAATACACGCTAGGCGTGTCTTTTTCACAAAAAGTGTTAAAAAACTTATGTAAAGTCTTTAGTAATCTTAATATATATATTTCTTGTGTGCGTGTGTATGTGACTGAACTCCTCCTAAACGACTGGACCGATTTTGATGAAATTTTTTGTGTGTGTTCAAGGGGATCTGGGAATGGTTTAGATTCACAATTTTGTCCGCTGGCGGTACGAAGTTCGCTGGGGCAGCTAGTTTTTTTATAAAATAGTTATGAATATTTAATTATTTATTTATAACGGGTTCAATCAAACTTGTAAGCTCAGCAAGCAAGCAATAATTTTGCTTTGTACGTAGTATCTTTAATTATAAATTTAAAATTTGGATCTTCTAATTTATGTATATGTCCCGGGTTTTTACGCAAACCTTTACAAGGTATTTATAATTCAATGCGAAGGTAAAATATACAGTGTGTAGCCTACAACCGGTGATTATATAAAAAAACAGGGACTCTAAAGTATTTTTTCTAAAAAGAGTCCAGTTTCACACACTAACGGTCTTTTTCATAAAAAACTTCTGGTATACTCTTTGGTTAAAATGGATTTTGTCCTTTTCTTACTAGTACAAATGTCAAGGTGACAGACTAATAAATAATATTTAGACAAACAAATTATAAACCTACTTTAACTATAAAGAGCATAAAATACATTTATGAATACGGGGGTAAGTATTTAAATTTACGATTCATAATTAGTGTATTATTGCAAAACGATATTATCGCTATTGTTGGCAATGTCGTAGTACGGGGGATAATAAAAAAAATTAACGGAGTTTTGCGAAAATATTGCATTGTTTGAGTTACAATGAAATTTGTTAGAAAAAATCAAATTGTAAAGTTTTGATTTTAATTAGTTGATCATAATGATTCAATTGCTAGTGACATAAAGAGCCTATGTTGTTGCCACAAATGAACTGTATTTGGAACGTCTTTCTTAAATCTTTACTTACATAGATCTTGTCCCAATCGGTGCTAATTTCCGTGCATTCAAACGATTATGCCATAATTATAACTGGAACCAGCTCGAATAGGTCCCGTTAGATTACATTACCCGTGGTGATTAGTCCATTTTTATGAGGCAATTGTAAACCTCTCTTTTCTCTATGCTGTCTCCCGTTTTGTCTGGAGCGAAGTGGATGATCTAACTTTCCAACTCCTATTATCCTTCTGATTAAATGCTTCCGGGATCCAAGACAGTTTAGGTATCCCGGGACTTGGCCGGGTTCAAATCCCGAGTCTCTTCACGGTGTTGCTGTCGATCCTGGCTTACAGGAGTAGAAGTGGCGGGATTTCGGTGGTGGGTTAAATTTTTTCTATGCTTATTCCTGAGATACGTACCTAGTCACTTAAAAAAAGTAGGAACTTTTTTTGTTTATTCTGCGATAGGCTGGCGCTTGACTACAACTTGCCTGATGTTATGCAATGATGTAGTGTACAATGGAACGCGCCAGCCTAGTATACCGATTCACTCGTGATTACGAATGATTATCGGTGAGAAGGTAGCAGTGGAATGAGTCCTTATGGTTAGAAACCTTAAAGGAGCAACAATTCTGACCCACCCTCTCTGCATGGTGTCACCAGACATCGCACCGGAACACGGCAAGGCCGCATAGTGGTGCGGCTTTGTATGGTGGGTGATCACTAACCACGGCCGAAGCCTACCACCAGTTGATTGTCACCTGATTTGCACCACCCGGGGACCACGTGTGGGGATTCAATTAAAGGTGTACACCCACGGACGAAGATGACTCAGCCCTCAAAAACTAGTACCGGGTACAGTTCGCGAAGTCCAAACTGAGCTTTGCATTTTTGTGTGTCAACAAGGGACGCACCGCGCCTCAGGCCGATTGTCAAAAAGCAGTTTAAACCGGTTTTAACCAAGCAAAGGACACGCGTCGCGCTTTAGGCCGACGTTATATCTATACTATATATGCGCTCACACATGCAAAGCTATGTTACGTCTCGCGGACTGTCCCTGTTATACGCCTCTGCCTCTTCCTTGCCATAAGGCTAAGTTATTTTGTAATTATGATATATGTGGTAACTATCTACAAATATTGTATATCTAGTATATAATTCTTTGGATGTCTTTTTTTTTAATATTTTGTCTATGTATGTTTACGTGTGAAGTAGGGCGAAATAAATGAAAATATACATTTATTGTTTCATTTCACTAGACTTGTCAAGATGTGGTGGCAATGGGGTATTAGCCGCAGACTGATAATAGGAGGGTGAATGAGTTCTTATGTAAATAGGTACCATAGAATAAACAGCGTAGGACATCCATAAAAAAAATTATAGACAAAAAGTAAACAGTGAAATAATATGATGTTTTGACTGGCTTGGTGCCGCAGTGGTTAGTGACCTGACTGCTAAGCCGGAGGTCGTGGGTTCGATTCCCACTCAGGAAAAATCTTTGTGTGATGAGCACAATTGTTTGTTTTGTGTCTGGGTGTAGTTTATATAGTATATATGTATTTTAACCGTGCCTAGTACCCATAACACAAGCAAATATAATTGCTTAATTTGGGACTAGATGGCGCTGTGTGTATGTGAAAATATTAATATTATTATTGTAAGTACATATTAACATTTGACGGGCCCGTGGCGTGGTCGGTAAGATACTAGCTTTTCACGCCGCAGGTCGTGGGTTCGATTCCCACCCGAGACAAACATTAATGATGAACATTTGTGTTTGTGTCGAGTCTGGGTGTTAATATTTATTATAAGTATATATTTACAAAAGATAAGTATTATATGTATAATATATACCAGTTATCTGGTTTCCATAACACAAGCTCAGCTTAGCTTGGGACCAATGACCGTGTGTGTTAACGTCCCAGAATATTTATTTATTTTATAATATTTATTATACTGTACTATGTTTCACTCCCAAACTAAGCGAAGCTAGTTCGACTTGTACTAAGCTAAGACTAGGGGGAGTGACGATCGTCATTCTTTAAACAGCCAGACTGGCAAGGTTTACCAGATTTACAGCAAAGTACGACTGAAGGATTGAGTTCGCAATAGAGTGATCCGACAGAGAACTAAGGTATTCGACATAGCATACTGGATTAGTAAGCTGAAGTGGCAGCGGGCCGGTCATATCTGCCGCAGAACTGACATCTGCTGGGGTAAACGAGTTCTGGAGTGGCGACCATGAATGGCAAACGTAGCTTAGGACGTCCTTCTAGGTGGAGTGACGATCTCAGCAGGGCGGCCGGTAAGAACTAGATGAGAAAAGCCGCGGATCATGCTCAGTGGTGTACTTCAGGAGAGGTCTATGTTCAGCAGTGGACTAGAATAGGCTGATGATGATGATGATGATGAAAGTACGGGTACGAGTAATCCCAATTACGAGTTCATCATTATTATTTGCCTTGCCTCTTCCTCATTTCTATTGGGGTCGGCTCCCAGTCTAACCTGATGCGGCTAGCTATCAAAATTATACGAGCGACTGCCATCAGACCTCGAAACCCGTAGGGAACCAGTTGCCGAGATGGTTAGTCCAGGGTGTCAGATTATATTAGGCTTCGCGATTTCATTAAAACGAAATAGGTTTTCGAACAGGTACTAACGTTGTGGAATTCGCTGCCTGCATCTCTGTTTCCCGATAGCTATAATCTGCCTGAATTCGAGTCACGAGTGAATCCATACTCACTGGGTAAGCATGTTTCATCGTAGACTGCATCCTTGCTCAACAATAGGCAAGTGGTGTCCAGCGCAAGCCTATTACAGAATAAAAAAATGTTTGCCCCCCACAACCAAAGAAGAGTATTTTATGTAAGGGTTATCAGGGTTAACAACTTATCTAGTAGGTGAGGTAATGAGCAGCTGGGCGTAGCGGTACGAGCCTCGCCTTTGAATTATAAGGTCGCTGGTTCGAAACCGGCATGTCTTGAACTAATCATTCGAGGACATGTGACATCCACCAACCAGCCTGTGTGGATTAAGGCCTAAACTCTCTCAACTCGTAAGATAGTTGAGAGAAGACCCGTGCCCAGCAGTGGGACACTAAAAAGGGTTGAAGTGAAAGGCGAGAAACACGCGGTACAAAGTTCGCTGGGGTAGCTAGTGGTAATATATAATTGATAATAATAATAATAATATTTTTGGGACATTAACACACACGGTCATCTGGTCCCAAGCTTAGCAGAGCTTGTGTTATGGAAACCAGATAACTGGTATATACTATACATATAATACTTTTCTTTTGTAAATATATACTTATAATAGATATTTACACCCAGACTCGACACAAACACAAATGTTCATTATTAATGTTTGTCTCGGGTGGGAATCGAACCCACGACCTGCGGCGTGTAAAGCAAGTATCTTACCGACCACGCCACCGGTCCGTCAATTAATAGCTGAGAACAATGATGAAACTTGGGAGATTAGATTGTCCGATAGAAACTTATTTTATGACAAGAACGCATGAGTAGGTACCTACTTATCTAATTGTTTGCGGTAGTTTGAAACTATGTTAAGATTAGAATTTTATAACCAGATACATAGTATCATGTATGTCATAACCAGAGGTCGGAACCTATCTAAGGTATAGTTATTTATATAATTACCTACTTTCATCGAAATGTTGATGAAATAATGTGAAATGAAATGAAATGAAAATGAAATGAAAATATGCTTTATTTTTTTGAGACGCGAGTCTACTTAAAAATAGTCCAATTTCTTTTTCTACCGTACAGTGAATGACAGGCAACTACTGAGAAACACTGCCAAAAAACTCTGTAGCCTTTTTTATTTATTAAATGAAGTACTTAAATCTATTACATTTTGTTTGTTTACTGTGTTGAATTAGAGCGACTTAATTCTAAGCGTTTTTATCGGTTAAATAGTCTGAAATTTTATAATAAATCTGTATTTAATGGGTAAGCGTGTTCCATCGTAGACTACATCATTGCTTCACATCAGGGAAGCTGTTGTCAAGCGCAAGCCTATTATAGGATAAGAAATTAATATGGATCTTACCGGGATTTGTATGGATAGTAATTTAATTCTCATTTTGATAATTAATTTGGGGTTTAGACTGGTTCCGTGGGGTCCAGAAGCACGTTCACTTTTCAAGAAGTTGTCAAAATGTCGTGTCAAGTTGACAACACACGTGACATCTATTGCTATCCACCGCGGCAATTCAATCCACATACGCTGGCCAAGTGCGGGTTGGTGGATGTCACATGTCCTCGAATGATCAGTTCTTAGACATGCCGGTTTTCTCACTATGTTTTCATTCACCGTTATTAAGCTTCATATTACTAAAACCATCTCCTACTATCTCCATATCAAATATCATCCAAATCGATTTAGTAATTTTGGCGTGAAAGCATGACAGACAGAGAGTTACTTTCGCTTATAAAATACTAACTTTCCGACAGCGGCTTCGCCCGCGTGTATGTCGGTTATCGCGCCAAAACATTACCTTCTTTTTGCGCAGTCAGTTAAAAACTATCCTATGTCCTTTCTCGGGTCTCAAACTACCTCCATACCCAATTTCATCCAAATCGGTTCAGTAGTTTAAGCGGGAAAGCGTAACAGACAGACAGACAGAGTTACTTTCGCGTTTATAATATTAGTAGGGATGGTGTTACATAGACAAAGAGTAATATAGTTACAAGGATTCAGAGGAACATACCTACGATGTCAGCAAACAAACGGCCCACTTCATAGTAAGCATTCACTGTTGACTACGGACGCATTCAACACCAGAATCGTCACTGGCGTGACCTCACCATCAATTTTCTGACCAAGAACTGGTGCTGAGAAATTAGGAAACTCTCAATACACTTTTTTGTAAGGCACGGGATTTGAACCCACGATCTCTAAGGCTAATGGCGACCTTTTAGATGTCGGCTTTAGATTTTTGTCGGGTGACGGAAGTGTCTCACCTTCAATTTCCTGATCAAGACCTAGTGCTGAGAAATTAGGAAACTCCCAATACACTTTTTTGTCCAGCGCAGGATTTCAACCCGCGATCTCTAAGGCTAATGGCGAAAACACTTCTCTAAGTAAGTAATGTTTATTCATATAATATTTAACACTATACTCTGCTCCTAAGAAGGTCAATATTCCTCTTTGAAGGCACTCTAATGACATCAAGTCCTAATTAGTTATGGTTAGACGTAGGGCGACATAATATATGAAGCTCCACTATTACCAACTTAATTTTAGGTTGTCACATACATAGTTGTCATTTTTTTTTACATTTTTTTTGACAGGCCGGTGGCATGGTCGTCAAGATACTTGCTTTTCACGCCGCAGGTCGTGGGTTCGATTCCCACACAAGTCAGACATTCGTGTGATGAACGTCTGTTTGTCTTGAGTTTGAGTGCAATTATCTATATTTAAGTAGGTATGTATTTACAAAAGAAAAGTATTTTAAGTAGTATATTACCAGTTATCTGGTTTCCATAGTACAAGCTCTGCTTAGTTTGGAATCAGACGAACGTGTGTGTCAATGTCCTACTATATTATTATTATTATAATTATTTAATTGACCTGTCAGATTTGGCATACTAATGATTGGCTTAAAATTAAACTATCTCTTCGTAGTTGCAAATTTATCTAATCTTTTGGTACTAGGTAAAAAAAAAGAAAAAAAAAGAAAAAAAAAAGAGAAAAAAAGGAAAAAAAAAATATCAGAAAGCTTCTCATAAATGTGTACTTTATTTATTTAAAACACCATAATATTTATTTAAATAGTCTTATTCATACAAATGAAATGCCTCTAAATTATGTTGACAACAAGATTGTTAATTACATCTTAAATGCTATTAATACTTTTAGTAATAAGTACATTTTATTACAAATTACATCTAATTTGGAGAGAGAGACCCAGACGTCTGTTCTTATCAACGTCTTGTGTTCAACTGACGTGTTTGTTGACAATTCGTTTTTTAATTTCGCAGTTTCGGATACCATCTTATCTATGAACTTACATAATAAAGGAACTTTTATAGTATGGACGAAATAACGTAAAGAAACTAAAGGTCAAGAGTAGAATTAAGCCTGGTCGCGTGTGTGGTGCGTGTTGCGTGCGTAGACGCGGCGTGGCCGCTGTGTGACGCGTCAGCGGCGGCGACCGAAGCGCAGGAAAGAGTGAACAACATCTTGTCGTTTCATACCGGTGTCGAGGAGTTGCGGGTAGTCGCGGACTAGAGCTGGAAATAAAATTGTTTGTTTAATAGTTTATAATAATAATGATTGTAGCTTATCTGTTGTATATGCAAGGTTAATCTACGTTAAAATCTACGTTATTTGAGCCGCATGCAATAGTATTGTGACATTTAAATTTTATATTAAAAAAATAATAATTAATTATTCATTTTCAATTTATTTTCTTAGACAACCCTAACTTTTGAAGAGACCGCCAATTGTTAATCATTTGTGACAACTTCTAATGGATTTCAGAAAAACGTAAAAGTAGGTATGTTTTTGTAAAAAAAATGGCGTCTTAAAACGCCGCAGCTTTTTAGTTTTTAATACTAATCTTTAAAAACTTAACTTATTTAAACTTGACACTGGCAAAATTGCAGAGGCCATAATTAAAAGAAGAAGAAGAAAAGTAGGTATTAGGGCTGCACGAATTTTTCAAAAATCGTATTAAAATAATACCAAAAATAGTGATGAGACTTCTAATTGTGTGTGTGGTGGTTGGTGATGTTGGGAGAGCACGTGAAGCCGTCGGTCCTGCGTCCTCACTTTCATATTGTATCCGTCAATCCGTCTCACCGGACGATGACAATGATGGGAACAGAGAGTTCACTTGCGCACACATTTGTACAGTCAGCTTAGACTGCCCACCCAGATTAATACCCTTTAGTGGCGAAGGGTAAAAGTCTGAAAAGGGGAAGCCGGAGCAAAAAAGTTCTTGCCTAGGAAAATAATATTTCTTCACTACCGTCACTGATCGTTTCTGCACTTGAAGCTATACTTATTTTTGTTGCTATTTAAAACTTTAAGGCGTTACATAGTATATTATTTAGTCTAATACAAAATTTCCATGTCTCAATGTTTGTTACCGTACTCCTTCGAAACGGCTTGACCGATTTTTATGAAATTTCATATGCATGTTCAGTAGGTCTAAGAATTGGCTACTATTTATTTTTCGTACCCCTTAGTAATAAGGGTTGTTCACCCTTAAATTTTTTTAAATTTTTGGACGAAATTTTTAATTTTTAATTTTGTATAATGTGGCTTTAAAAATACATACGTATCACATTAGTAATACGCGGTACGAAGTTCGCTGGGGTTAGTTTAGTATAAATCGGCTTGTTGGACTCCTCGCCATTGATACCCCTACATACCTAATAATTATGTCCAGCCGTGGACTAAAACAGGCTGTTGATGATAAAGTAAAAGCGATTGTCTGTTCTGTGATGTGTACGGACCTTGATACTCTGGCACCTGTTCACCAGCGGCTTCAGCGTACAACTCTAGAAAGGTGTTGAGCGCCTGACAGAACCGCGCAGCCCTTGGGTCGTCGTCCGGTGCGCCGGCGCATAATGGCGCGGGGGCTGCACTTGCGCACGCTACTAACAGCACGCACGCGCACCACAATAGCACGCCGCGGTAAGTTTCACTTCTGCGGAGACAAAAAAATTAGGTAATTAAAAATAACCCCAAACTAAACATTTTCACTTCAACCCTTTTAAGTTTCCCACTGCTGGGCACGGGTCTTCTCTCAACTATCTTAAGAGTTGAGAGATTCTAGACCTTGATCCACACACGCTGACCAAGTGCGAGTTGGTGGATGTCGCATGTCCTCGAATAATTAGTTCTTAGAGATGCCGGTTTCCGCACTATGTTTTCCTTCACCGACATTAAATATTTAATGACGTTCATTTCCAAAAACTACATTAAACCATCTCAATTAGTTACTTGAGCTGTAATAAGTAAAAATATCTTTATTGTCCTAATGATGTTGAGAGAGCATGTAAAGTCGAATGTTGAACGAACGATGTTACTGGGTACGCGCGTTCCATCGTACATCATTGCTTAACATCAAGCAAGTTGTAGTCAAGCGCATGCCTATCACTACATAGTCTAAAACAAAGTCGCTTTTTCTGTCCCTATGTCCCTATGTATGCTTCGATCTTTAAAACTACGCAACGGATTTTGATGCGATTTTTTTAGTAGATAGTGATTCCAGAGGAAGGTTTATAAGTATAACACACTGCATCCTTGCGAAACTGAGGCGGGTGGCTGGTCTTCTCTCAACTATCTTATGAGTTGAAAGAGTTTAGGCCTTAATCCACACACGCTGGCCATGTCGCATGTCTCCGAACGATTAGGTCTTAGACATGCCGGTTTCCTCACGATGTTTTCCTTCACCGATATTGAGGAGCGGTGATCGAACAATTCACACAAAGATGTGTGAGCGCGACCAGGACTCGAACCCGCGACCTTATTTTTCTAAGGCAAGGCCCGTACTATACCATCACAATTTGTCTGCTCACTTGGAGCACGTGTAAACAAAACTAAAATGTTGTAAAAGTAAATTCCAACGTGTTGCGACTTTAATGCCCTTTAAACAATCGAGTTACAACACCCTTAGCATCGCAATGGGGATCGGAAAAGTTAAATTCGATCTATCAGCATTTAGTTAGATACTTATCTACCTATTACCAACTTTGAAGACGAATAAAAAATAAACTCCGATGTTTTGTTTGTAAAAACTGATAAACCTTAAAAAGATATTGACTTATGAAAAATAAATATTTAGGTAGATCATCATCATCATGATCATCAGCCTTTTGCAGTCCACAGCTGGACATCACTTCATCATCACTTCAACCCTATTTCCTTTCCTTCAATGATATTGAGCAGCGGCGATGTAATAATTCACACAAAGACTTTTATCTGTGGTTAAATAGTTCTTTATGAGATTTAATTAATGTTTTATGACTTTGTACCTCAGATGGAGATACGCGTGTTAAACGGTCGGCCTATACGCATGAGGTCAATGGTTGCGCAAAAAGACTTCGCTGCAGGCATGTCTAGGTACGAACTAATCATTCTAGGACATGTATGTGACATCAACCAACCCGCACTTGGGCAGCGTGTGTGGCCTAAACTCTTTCAACTCGTAAGATAGTTAAGCGAAACACGTACGCAGCAGTGGGACCCAAAAAGGGTTAAAATTAACGGTAATAGACTCGGCCCTATTACGTTTGGAAATTAAACTTAGCCGGCGAAAAGTGGGTTATTCATCTCTGCTTACACCTTCGAGTATTACAGGCGTGATCCTCTGTTGTTATCCAACTATTTGCAGCGCTCAAACAACTGTAAGAGAACCCGAATCTCAAATAACGTAGTTAACGACCATAATATTGTATTTCAAAAATTCTTATGAAATTCAAGATTCTTTGTGTCGTTATTCTTGGTCTCTGTGTTCTTATAAGTGTGTAAAGTTTCTTGTTAGAAGGTCGGTAAAGGCAATAATATTATTACAATGATTTGGGAATGTTAGAAATGTGATATTGTAAGTTTATGTAAAAATAACAAGGTAAAAATAATGTACTGTATGTCTGCCGCGGAATCTACAACCATTGTTGGGGTAAACGAATTCTTGAGTGTACTGTGTCTTTAGATACAGTTAAAGAACTTTCGAGACGTTTTTGCATTAGTAGTACATAGTATTTGTACATTTACATTCTAAAATTTAAATTTCACTGTACAGACAGAAACAAAATGTTCGTCACATTTTGAAGAAGAAAATATATTGACAAAAAAATGAAAAATAAATAAATGTCAAATAAATGATAACCTATTTCCTCTATCTATTAAAAAAAATTGCATCAAAATCCGTTGCGTAGTTTTAAAGATCTAAGCATACATAGGGACATAGGGACAGAAAAAGCGACTATGTTTTATACAATGTAGTGATTTCATTGATGTACCTTACAATAAAAATTAAAAAAAAAATACATAAAAGTATTGGTATATTTTTATGTACTGACCGTACGCTACTACAAATGCAAGAACGTCTCAATTTCTCGAAAGTAATTTACCCATACACGGCTAGCTATACATTTCCAGCATTAGCTGATCTCACATTGATGTGATATGTACATGGATTTCCGTAAAACGAG